>OX637462.1:2919377-8002565 GCA_951799995.1 Trifolium subterraneum | reverse complement strand
AGAGAGAGAGAGAGAGAGAGAGAGAGAATCTACACAAAAAGAATCGAGAAGGAGAAGTAAGATAATGAAAAGTTGAAAAGTGTAAAGGTAAATTTGTGGTAAAAATATAAGTGTAAGTTAGGGGCTTAATCAATTTTATGGGAATTTAAAAAAATATAATGCTTTTTTTTTATAATAGAAAATTTAGGATGGGGATGGTGCCTCAGTCCCAGACAGAGAAGTCCTTAGGGCTCAAAGAGCGCTTACAAAAGTAATTAGATTGTTATTTACAATAAAAATATACAATAATATTAACATAGGAATTATATCCTTACCAAAAAAAAAATAAACATAGGAATCATATGTTTTTCTTGCAAGGGCTTGAGCCCCCAATAGAGTTAGAGTTTATAATTATTTTCTATTTCTAATATATAATATCTATTATTGTATAATATGCATGACTTAAAGAGTCATTTATTATATGAAGAATTAAGGTGAATGAATTTTTTTAAAAATATTGGCTATGACATGGATGTAGATGTAGTAGTTGGTTGGAGGTGTTCGTTGTAAATGATATTTTTTTTTGTTATCACCACCAGTTTAATTTGGTCTGGGAGTCGGTGTAAATGATATGTTTGACTTTAATCACATGAGAATAAGGAAAATGCAATTGTGTATGATTTATGAATATTCACATTTTAATTTAAACTTCATACTCCATCGTTCCAAAACTTTAGTCTTTTTAGAGTTTTGCACGGGAATTAAGAAATAGTAAAGATTGTCATGTTTACCCTTATTTTATTAAGAAAGAGAAAATTTTATTTAATGAATGTTTTAGTTTTTGTAAGGGTATCAATGGTAAAATATCATTTATTGTGTCTTGATTTCTTAAAAAGACTAAAGTTTTGAGACCAAACTAAAAGGCTAAAATTAAAGACCAAAGATTTAGAACGGATGGAGTAATATATTGGTGATGTCATACATGTAATTGATTGGTGATATTTTTTAATAGTTTTCTCACGTGTCTCTTTTCTTTGGCCTAATATATTACAGAAATTTTTGTGACAACTGACAACCGTCAACCATACTTTATTTATTAAAAATAAAAATAAACCCTTCTAATGCACTCTCAATCAAACAATATTATAATTCAATAAGGTGAACAATGACAACTCAAAATCTTATGTGTGGACTTTGAGCCAAAACATATCTAATATTCAAACAAGTAAATAGTAACATATTGTGCCTGTTTGTTTAAGTTTTAAAAAAAAATAGATTTTTTTGTAGAGATTTCAAAGAAAATTTAAAGCTATTTTCCATTTTTTTACAAACATAAAAATCTATTTTTTTAAAAAATTGTTTTCAAAAAAATAGATTTTGAATAAAAGCTATTGAAAATAGCTTTTCATTTTGAAGGAAAAATAGATTTTTTTACTAAAATGATTTTTGAAAAAATCTTAAACAAACACCACTAAAATAAAATAAAAAAGTGATTTTTTTTTTAGAAAAATAGATTTTTTTAAAAAAAAATTTCAAACAAACGGGCCCACTATTTAACACATTTTTCAATTTAGAAGGATTCCATGGAATCATCTAGGCCCCATATAAAATAAGTGGAATCCATATAAATTTCTTAATAATAAAAGAGTGCTTGAAAAGTGTACGTAATAAAATATGTTGTTGACATGAATTCTATGAACCTACGATGTGCTAATACTATGTTACTACACTAACTAACAAGCAATAGTTTTTTTTGACAAAATAACTTACAAGCAATAGTTCAAATTCAAATTATGTAACATAGCGTATAGAGACCTCCCACGCTTTTGTTTCTACTCAATTGGCTCCCTCAAAGTTCAAATCATATATAGATTACTGCATCACTGAGCTGTAACTTATCACTACTAAGTCTTCCTCTAAATCAAATTCACTTGCAACCTTGTTGAGCATTTCATGGCTACTACAGAAATTGAGAACAAATCATCCTCAACTGAGTCAACTCAACCTCCTCCGGCCGCCGTTGATTTTTTAAATTTTGATGTGATCCTTAGATTTCTTTTGTTGGGGGCATCGGGCGGTCGCGGCACTTGGAGTGATTGTCCCTAGTGAACAAGCAGAACTAGTGCTTCAGCCAGCCAAGTTCAAATACTCACCAGCTTTTATGCAAGTGATAAATTATTCAACTCTTTTGCATATTTGCTATTTTCATTGTAAAAAATTCTTTAATTGATTTCAGGTAAAGAAAAAGTCCTATTGTTTGCCATATAAACTATAGTTTATATATTTGTGTTAGAACAAATTCACATTGGTGTGTGAATTGAAAATAAAATTTTGAATCTCACATCGGATACTAGAGCATACTAGTGTGTTGTAGCATACTAGTGTGTATTTTGAAGAAATAAATAAATTAAGTCTCTCTTTAATGAGAATGGACACATTATTTATTTAATTTATAGTGATTTATTTTCCATCAATTTGTAACTGTCAAATTTATGGGAAATAAACCATAGTTTTCACTTTTCACATCAACAATAACAAGTTCGTGACGGCTACAACGCTAGGTTCCCAAAAATAATAAGGGTGGTTGTAGCCCCTATTTTCAGCATGATTAATCACTTTCTAAAAGCTTAGAATTGAGTAATGGGGATATGGTTATTATTAGCATGTCATGGGATTGGTGACAACGTTGATGATTCTTTTTTTCCTCTGAGTGTACTAAGATGTTCTCATGTTGAATATTCATGCTGCGATTGTCCCAAATCTCTTATACAGCCTACAGGTATGCTACTTTAATTTTTGTTTTGAAATAAATGGTGGGCAAGTAATTAGTGGCAAGATAGAGGCTAACAACCTGACACTAGTATTTTATGGTGTAATTTGACGGTACAAAGAATGCATGATATTGAATAAAACAACTCACATATGATTGATATTAGATCAAACTCTAGTACTATTGTTGAGACTAATTTTGAGTGATTACCATATATTTACATGTTTTAGAATTTAATAGTAAATATATTAGAACTCTTTCTTTGAGAAAGGATACTTAAGGTGATTAGCCACTGCTTCCCATGTATGTCACATCAATATAGATAATTTAGAAAATGATTTTATTCTAAATTATGATTTGATTATAAATATGGATTTTCTTCCTAGATTTCAAGTTTGATATGTCTATATTGAGTTTGCTCTATTGTGTTGTTAGAGTTTTTAATTCTAACGATATTATTTGCTACTTATAAGAGAATTTTCATTAGTTGAAATTTGGAGAATAAAAGACAAATCATATTATTATTAATTTGGTTCAAGAGTGATCACAGTATCACTAGTTCCTACAAATTAAGAATGGTCTTAGCACCATTATCTCTTTGATTTGAGATTGGTCTCAGTACCATATTAGAATGACCTCAATGTCATTATATTGATTGATATTGTAGTATCAATATGGTGGTATCGTAGTACCACTGATTCATAGATTGATATCGTAATATCAATTCGAGTGGTATTGTAGTACAATTCAAGAAGGTGTATTCTTTGAACGATTTCTACCGTGCAGTAGAAAATCGGTATACAGTTGTAACTGGGCTGTTTTATCCTGGGGACTTCGTGGTTGATAGTCTGCTTGCACAATTTTGGGCAGTGCCGCAAAACGTCTTAAAGAGAGCGACCTAGTCCGCAACTCAACCCAATAATCTCTTCGGTGGCTGAAAATTATTTTTAATGAATTTTTAACTTCGGTAACAACAATTTAGTTATTTGAAGTATATGACATCAATCAAATATCTTAATACCAGAAAGACTCAACTATAATTGTTTTCCGCCCCCACTTTAAAATATTTTAAGTTTTAAGCTATAAGGTAGTGAGACAGACATGCCACTATATTAAAAATGACACTAAAACTTTAACATCAATAATTGAATGAAACGTAATCACTCACCCGTATTATTGTCAGACATTGACACGTATTGTACACCGATCACGCATTTCATCAGAAGTGGTCGAATGAGACTTCAAAATTATTAAGACTTTTAATTTGACACATATATTATGATATGAATGCAAATATTTTGTGGCTACATTCAGTGCTCTTTATGGCCTTGTTTATGCTCTTGCATCAATCTATGTCATCCAGAATTCAAATTGAAGTTTCTCATCTACCAATTTGATGATCACGTTGATAGGTCCGTAAGTGCACGGAAATATCAGTCTAGTATAAAAGATTGTTGATCCATAGAGACCAATTGTCAAGTATCGTTATCTATTGTCACGTTTATCTAAGGTGATATAAATTAATTGGTTTGCAAAATTAGGAAACAATATGTTTTTAATTAGTTTTTAAAGACAAGAAACTAGAATATATAATTCACATCAACATGTCATACCCCAAATTTTGCCCACTTACATAATCATATGGTTTATTGCCGCATTTTCTTTTGAATATGTGAATTAGCTCAATTGGTATTGGAAAGAGTATTTAGGGGTTTACTAGTGTTGAGGTCTTGAGTTCGAATCCTATTGTCGTCTTTTTATAATTATTTCATTTAGTTTAAGTTTTATCGTTAGTAACTTTTATTAAAAATCCAAAAAATATTTTAGTCAATTTATTTTTATGTTTTTCTTTAATTTGTCAATATTACTATTAATTAATTTATTTTTTATTATTATTGTCATTATAATTGTTATTATTAGTATCATTGTTACTATTATTATTATTATTATTATTGTCATCATGTGTCAAAAGTCAAAAGAATAAGTAGAGAGGGAAAGTATATGCACTTTTAAGACAAATCAAACCAAAGAGGAACAAATCAATTCTCCCATCAATTCCAAATCATCATCATCAAAGCATTCCTAAACCAAAACAATCCTCATTCAATTCATAAAAACCTAATTTTGTACCCATATAAATAGCAAGAAAAACACTAACAGGAAAAGGAACACAAAACTCAGAATCAAAAAGGTGACAAAAAACACAACACAGCAGCAGTGCTGCGTGTTCATCTTCAACCTCCCACCACTTCTTTTTCCGTCAACCCCATTTCACAATCTCCACCTTGATCAAACCATTCTCCATTCATAAACCTCTAATAACAACAATCACTACAAACAAATAAACAAACAAAAGGCAAAGTTCCACAAAAAAAAAGATATTACGGCATTGTTATTATAACCATCCAAACCACCATTTTCATAAAAATTTCATCTCCATTCTAATAACAACAATAAACAATCCAACCAAACCCACATCCATCAAACAAAAGAAAAATCAAAAGCAGAACAGAGAAGGAAACGAATCCGCCCACGAATCCAAAGTCCCACCACCGCCGCCGCCGTGAATCACGAGCCTGGCCACGTTGCTGACATCGTTGCACCACCCAGGACCACCGCCGGCGAATCAAAAGAGACGGGAGAGATTGAAGAACGTGATCGAGAGGCACCGAGGCTGAGAGAGGACGCAAACGAGAGGTGGCGGGAGAGATAAAGAACCTGCGTGTTCTGTTTCTCTGTTGTGTTTGAAACGCAGGAATTCATTTCCCTTCTTGGTATCTATTTCCTAATTTATTTATTTCTATTAATTGGCTGATTATATTTTCTGATTTTTTTTTTCTTTCATATTTTCTTTATTTGATTTATTGTAAGCAATTTTTATTTTACTCATTTCGTTAAAAAATACAAAAGAGCTACTTTTAATTTCCCGACTTGTAAATAAATAAAACAAGAGAACCACAAAAACATCGATAAATAAAATTGGATTAAAAAAGAGACCGGCGAATGTACTTCCGCTCATCTCTCGAATAATCGATGCTTGATGTACACCTTGCCGACCGATTATTTGTCTTCCATAAAAAAACATCAAATAGTTTTGTAATAAATTCGAATGAAAAAGGGGTGGTCGGACGTATGGCCTTCTTGCTCCCCGGTTATCTGGATACTTGACGTATGCCTTGTGATCCGGATAACCGTCATTCTAGAATAAAACATTCTTCTTTTAAAATAAATAGTAAGTGAATGAAAAAGGGGTGGTCGGATGTATGGCCTTCTCGCTCCCCGGTTATCTGGATACTTGACGTATGACTTGTGGTTCGGATAATCGTCATTCTCTAAAAAAAACACATTAAAATAAATCTCAACACACCAAACGTTATTCTTTATGCGCCCCCGTGCGCTTACTTTTTTCTCAAACGGGTACTATCGTTATGCATGAGTCCGCCTTTTCAATCAAACAAAATTTTTTCCACCTAAGCGCAACCAAAATGTTTTCATAAATAAAATCAACCAACCAACAATTATTTTCTACCCAGAACTGCGTGTAGCTTTGAATTTCCCACTGCACCCGGGAATACGTAGGAGCGGGATTCATACATCCTGTCAAGCACACTAATAAAAAACTAACTTTTTCCCCCTCGTACAATAATTAATTAAAATCATGCAAGCAAATTAAACACTCTTTTTAACCCTAAAATTAATAAGAAGGTTCCCGTTGGGTACAACGGATGCGAGGGGTGCTAATACCTTCCCCTCGCATAATCGACTCCCGAACCTGGAAATGGTTGCGATGACCATCTTTCCAATATTTTAAGGTTTTATCGATATTTTCCTTTTCCTCCGGGAATAAATAAAGTTCGGTGGCGACTTTACTGTCTAGCGAACGACTTTCCGCTCGCGCATTTTTCCACCCGCTTCAGCTGGCGACTTCACTGGGGAATATTAGAGAGTCTAGCCTATCCTTGTTAGTTTTAGGGTTATGGGTTATCCCGATTGTTTGTTTGCTTTTACGGTGTTTTATTTCCTTTTATTTTTGGTTTTATTTTCAAGCTTTATTTATTTTGTTTTATTCTATTTATTTCTACATATATCAATTGTAGGGTGAGATATTATTTGAGTAAAGCTCTACACCCGAGCTTGGAGAAAAAACTTGAGATAAGACGGTGGTTGCGTAATGTTGGTCCTCTTGACGTATGGCTTGTAGGATCGGCATGAAAACCCCACCTAGAGTAGATCCTCTTGAAGGTGTTGTTGTCTTGCGAGTATTTGCAATGACGGCAATATTTTCCGGTTGGGTCCGTGACTTTAGGGACCTTTCTAGAACCCAATGACTCCATCTAAGGGAGACCTTTGAATTGGCTAGCCCAACCTCATGGGGAAGTTTTGAACGAGGGCCGCGACTTTGGTTGTCGCCCTTAAACAAACCAAAACTCTAGGTCCTACACGTGAGGGGATTGGGTAGCAAAAATTTAGAACCGACCTATTGTAGGAGACCCCCTATTTAGGTTATGTATTTCCAATTACCCTACGAGCTTGTTCTTGAGGTCACATCCTGACCTTCTTTATTCCCACCACATCATGGCATGTCATTAAATTTTTTTTAGCATGCCTTAAAAACGAAAAGGAGAATACGTTTTTGCATATCCATGCACTTTCATACATCTGCATACATGCATCTTCATGCATTTGCATCTCATATAAAATAACTCATACATTTCCCTTAAATCTCCCAGAAACATACTTACCTGCTCTCCGACACTCAAACGGGACACGTGCCAACATTTGAAGGACTATGGACCAACTTGAGAAGAATAGTGTTGCACTAAGGGAAGATGTTGACTCCATAAAAGGGAAAATTGATAAGCTCCTTGAGCTCTTCCAAGCTATGGCAAGCAACGGGAACATTATTCAAGATGGAAATAGCTCACCCAATCACACTACTGAAGGTGTGGGATGTTCTATGCCACACCAAGCTACACCCATCAATGCTCACCCGAATGCTGAATCTGCTCAAATGTATCGGGCCTTGGAAGAAAGGTTGGAAGCTATAGAGGGTTTTAGTGTCTACGGATCCAATGCTTTGGACATGTGTTTAGTACCAGACGTAGTCGTCCCCCCAAAGTTCAAAGTGCCTGACTTCGAAAAGTACAAAGGGATCCACTGTCCGAGGAATCACTTGAAGATGTTCTGCAGGAAAATGGTTGCACATGCCACTGATGAGAAGCTTATGATCCACGTGTTTCAGGATAGTCTAAGTGGGGCATCACTGGATTGGTATATGCAACTGGAGAGAACACAAATCCAGACGTGGAAAGATCTCGCTGATGCCTTCATGAGACAGTACAAGTACAACCTAGACATGGCTCCTAATCGGATGCAATTGCAGAGCCTCATTCAGAAGAGTGGTGAATCTTTCAAAGAGTATGCTCAAAGGTGGAGGGAACTTGCTACTCGTGTGCAACCACCGCTTTTAGAAAGAGAATTGGTCGATACGTTCATGAGCACTCTGCAAGGGCCCTACTATGAGAAAATGATAGGGAGCATTTCATCAGGCTTTGCTGATATGGTTGTAATCGGTGAACGAATAGAGGAGGGGTTGAAGAGCGGCAAAATACAAGGCGCCTCCAATAATCAGGTTGGGGAAAAGAAGTTCTTTAACAATGACCCAAAGAAGAAAGAAGGCGAGGCTAATGCCGTTCAACATAATCATCGGCAACAGCAAAACGTGCATCAACAAAAGGATCCACCTAGTCTTGAAAGAAAGAATATGCCATTCGATCAAGTACGCTTTGATCCTATACCCATGTCGTATGGTCAAATCTTGCCGTACTTAATCCAGAAAGGAATGGTTGAGCCGAGACCCCTTTCCCTTGCGAAGCTACCATACCCGCCTAGTTTCGATGTGAACGCTAGTTGTGACTATCACGCTGGGTCACCCGGACATGACGTCGAAAGTTGTAGGGCCTTCAAGTATAAGGTGCAAGAACTCATCGACTGCAAGTTGTTGTCTTTCAAGGAGGAATCCCATTCTTGAATGGTCCCTCATTACGCGTGCAAGAACGTCGAAGGGGCATCTCTTAAGATCAACAGATCAACCAGGAGGCTCATCCTTAGGGCCCTTTAAACTTTTATCATTTCCCGTTGTAATTTTCTTTCTGCTAAGACGTTGATTAGTTTTTGAAGTTGTACTCTTTGATCAAGTGTTTTAATAAAATTCGCATGCATGTTTTTGGATCTCATCCATTCGTATTCACTATTTTCTTATACCATCTCTCGCTTTGTCATTTCACTTCTCACATGTTAACAAACTTGGTGGGGAGGATGATGTAAACAAATACTTGAATTTGCTGATATATGCTTTTATAAGTAAAACCCGGCTGATGATGTAAGACATTGTTTCACTTCCCAAACACTGGAGATATAAGGAGATAATCCGTAGTCAACCCCTTTGAGCCCGAAGACGGTGTTCTTTCTATTTTGCTAAAGAACCCTTAATCTTAACCAGGGGCAGGGTAGTTTTACAATTAACTCAATGATGCATTCCGATGCAAGAGAATCAACCCAATTAATCATTTCATTAAGAGGTTAAGCACATTATCACCCTCGTGTACACCATCCAAAATGGAGGGAATAATGAGAGGATAAAACACACAATCATTGATGTGACAGTCATAACTTTGCTGAGCTAAAAGCAAGATTTCATGAGAGCTGTTCAAAAAAAATGAGAGAGCCCGCTAAGCAAAAACTTAGGCAAAAATTAGGGCATCCCGATGGACCGCAAATTCAAAAGAATGGGTCCATGCAAAATAGGGAGTAAAAATAAAAATGAAAACAAGTTTGTTGATGAAAAAGAAGTGACTGCCATCTCAGAAATCTCATCAGTGCTTCGACCATTGTCTTTACCTCCATCAGGGTAACTAACAAGATTCTCTTGCCGACCAAAGGCATCTGTTGAGTTAATTGAACTTAAGAATGAAGAACATCAAAGTAGATTGGGAGGGTTAAAATAACATTTTGAGCCTTATATCTTTTGTTTCTTAAAACCGTGAACTAAACCACGTTACAACACTCAAAAGACCTAATTGAAGCTAGGTTGACTATAAAAACATATTCAGCAAAATTGTTAGACTGACTCCTCATGTTTGTGTATCATCAATGACAATCTTTCTATCATTTCTATCACTTTCAATTGTGCCAATCTTCTGGCGAAATATCATCCATTGTACGTAGCTAAACAATTTTGATTTCAAAACTTGCATGTGCATTGCATCAAAAACTACTTTTCAAAAGAAACAATTTCACTCGCAAATCAATACTTGGCATCGAGGGAACTTCAACAAGGGTCTGATCAAAAGGTGAATCATTACACGATACTCCTAACAAGGGGCAAATCACCTAAGGGTCCTACCAATCAAGAGCAAATCCTTATAAACAAGGGGCAGATCATATAGAGATGTTGCTTACGGGGGTCAAGATGTTTTGAGAATGGGTCAAGCCCTCAAAGTGTCAATCAATCAGGAGCACGTTTTTCAACAACAAGTGATAGGGGGCATTCCGGGTTAAGGATTTAATATGGGGCATACCGTTCAAAGATTCAAATGTTGGGGCAACTTGTATCTATTATCCCATTGACGGAGAGGAGCCTTCGCTCACGGCTTGATGCAACCAAAAGTAAATGCCCAATAAAAAAGAGATACAAAAAGAATCAAAGTCAAAAGCTCGCTAAGTCGAAAACCCGAAAGGGCGTCTTAGGCAATAGAGAGCGTCCCGGTGGATCGAAAACCTGAAAAGGCGGTCTAGGCAAAAATTAGGGACACCAAAAAAGGAAATACACTCCCGGTGGACTGAAAACTCGAAAGAGCGGTCCAGGCAAAAGTTAGGGATTTTCAAAAAAAGAGAAAATGACAAAATGGGCAACACAAGGGGCATGTCCACTCCATCCTTTCAACCTGCTCAAGTAAACTTTGCCATGCATCAACGACCTTTGAGTTCAACATGGGTGTCGGGAGAATGCGCTGGCCAGATATCCCATAACCGCTAGCCAAAAAGCCTTGTTACAAAACACTTCATTACCCACCACAGGGAAACTTTTCATACATTCAAATCATAACTGTGCATCATGCATCACTCTAGCATCAAATCATGCATCTTATTGCATTCATCATCATTCATGTGTCTTACATCAATCATGTTTGAATTCCTCTAGCATCAAATCATGCATCTTATTGCATTCATCATCATTCATGTGTCTTACATCAATCATGTTTGAATTCCTCTAGCATCAAGTTGTGCGCCAAACCGCATCCAGTAACCCCGAAAGTCCAATAATTATTGGTACTCGAAAGTTCCAATCGTCATTGCCACACTCAAAGCCTAATCTTCATTGGCACCCTAAAAGCCCAATCTTCATTGGCACGCATAAAGCTCAATACCCGCCGACATTCCCTACATCCAGAGTTTCATACCATTCAATTCAATATACCATGACATCGATTCCTTGCCACTTAACACCCCTAAACCAGGTCTTTGCCGACATTTCACGCATCAGCCATGCAACACGCATTCATATCATGCCAGTGCATCATCCCAAAAAATGTCATGCATCCAAAAAAAAATCATACAAACACACGAATACATAGCATAAGCAAGCATTATGTGACCATTCGAGGTAGTTCAGTTAGTTCTTTGTCGAGGTCCATTACTACTGTTGAGAGAGGCTCTTACTCTAGAGAGACCCGTTAGTTTTCTTAGTAAACAAGCACTCAATCTAAAAAAGTCTGATCTTATACGGCAACCTTTTGATCCTTGTCCGGTTCATACACCGATGACAACATATCCTTGCCTGGCTCAAATGCCTACGGCAATTCAGAGTCCCATTTTGCTGAAATTCAAGAGTCTTACCTAATCACTACCTTTGTCGGCGTTTTTAGAGTCCCACCTACCGAGTCCTATCAGAGTCTTATCTTCATTGGACATTTAAAGTCTAGTCGTCACTAGCAATTTAAAATTCAGTCTTCGCTGACAGTTGAAAGTCCAATCTTTGTTGGCAATTTAAAGTTCAGTCTTCGCTGACAATTTTAGAGTTCAGTCTTTGCTGACAATTTCAAAGTCCAATATTTCATTGGCATTTAAAGTCTAGTCTTCGCTAACAATTTAAAGTGCAGTCTTCGCTGACAATTGCAAAGTTCAGTCTTCCCTGGCAATTTAGAGTTCCATCATCACTGATAGTTCGGAATCCTACCCTAGTTGGAAGTTTTAGAGTCCTACCCTATTTGACGTTTAGAGACCTACACGATTTAGTAGTTTTTTAGAGTCTTACCCTATCTAGAATTTTCAGAGTCCTACCCTATTTGATGTTCAGATGCCTACACAATTTAGCAGTTTTTAGAGTCTTACCCTATCTGGAATTTTCAGAGTCCTACCCTAACGATCAGAGGCCTACACGATTTAGCAATTTTTAGAGTCTTACCCTATCTGGAATTTTTAGAGTCCTATCCTGTTTGGAATTTTCAGAGTCCTACCATATGCGGCAGAGTTCGGAGTCCTACCCTATTTGGATTTTTTAGAGTCCTACCGTATTTGGAATTTTAGAGTTCCATCTTTGTGTGGCCGGCAATTTAGAGTCTCATTCGCGCTGGCAGTTAGAGTTCTACCTTATTTGGAAGTTTAGAGTTCCATCTTTGTGTGGCCGGCAATTTAGAGTCTCATTCGCGCTGGCAGTTTAGAGTTCCATCTTTGTTTGGCTGACAATTTAGAGTCTCATTCGCGCTGGCAATTTAGAGTCTTATCCCCGCTTGTCTAGCAATTTAGAGTCTCATCAGCGCTAGGAGTTTTAGAGACCCATCTCTGTGGATTAGAAATTTAGAGTATCGTCTTTGTTTGGTTAACAAGTTTAGAGTACCGTCATCAATCACTCTCTCAACAATATTTGCGGTCTTCTTGTATTTAACTATCTTTCATCACTCAAATGTGATTAAAGATTTTTAAATAGGGGCAGCTGTCATACCCCAAATTTTGCCCACTTACATAATCATATGGTTTATTGCCGCATTTTCTTTTGAATATGTGAATTAGCTCAATTGGTATTGGAAAGAGTATTTAGGGGTTTACTAGTGTTGAGGTCTTGAGTTCGAATCCTATTGTCGTCTTTTTATAATTATTTCATTTAGTTTAAGTTTTATCGTTAGTAACTTTTATTAAAAATCCAAAAAATATTTTAGTCAATTTATTTTTATGTTTTTCTTTAATTTGTCAATATTACTATTAATTAATTTATTTTTTATTATTATTGTCATTATAATTGTTATTATTAGTATCATTGTTACTATTATTATTATTATTATTATTGTCATCATGTGTCAAAAGTCAAAAGAATAAGTAGAGAGGGAAAGTATATGCACTTTTAAGACAAATCAAACCAAAGAGGAACAAATCAATTCTCCCATCAATTCCAAATCATCATCATCAAAGCATTCCTAAACCAAAACAATCCTCATTCAATTCATAAAAACCTAATTTTGTACCCATATAAATAGCAAGAAAAACACTAACAGGAAAAGGAACACAAAACTCAGAATCAAAAAGGTGACAAAAAACACAACACAGCAGCAGTGCTGCGTGTTCATCTTCAACCTCCCACCACTTCTTTTTCCGTCAACCCCATTTCACAATCTCCACCTTGATCAAACCATTCTCCATTCATAAACCTCTAATAACAACAATCACTACAAACAAATAAACAAACAAAAGGCAAAGTTCCACAAAAAAAAAGATATTACGGCATTGTTATTATAACCATCCAAACCACCATTTTCATAAAAATTTCATCTCCATTCTAATAACAACAATAAACAATCCAACCAAACCCACATCCATCAAACAAAAGAAAAATCAAAAGCAGAACAGAGAAGGAAACGAATCCGCCCACGAATCCAAAGTCCCACCACCGCCGCCGCCGTGAATCACGAGCCTGGCCACGTTGCTGACATCATTGCACCACCCAGGACCACCGCCGGCGAATCAAAAGAGATGGGAGAGATTGAAGAACGTGATCGAGAGGCACCGAGGCTGAGAGAGGACGCAAACGAGAGGTGGCGGGAGAGATAAAGAACCTGCGTGTTCTGTTTCTCTGTTGTGTTTGAAACGCAGGAATTCTTTTCCCTTCTTGGTATCTATTTCCTAATTTATTTATTTATATTAATTGGCTGATTATATTTTCTGATTTTTTTTTTCTTTCATATTTTCTTTATTTGATTTAGTGTAAGCAATTTTTATTTTACTCATTTCGTTAAAAAATACAAAAGAGCTACTTTTAATTTCCCGACTTGTAAATAAATAAAACAAGAGAACCACAAAAACATCGATAAATAAAATTGGATTAAAAAAGAGACCGGCGAATGTACTTCCGCTCATCTCTCGAATAATCGATGCTTGATGTACACCTTGCCGACCGATTATTTGTCTTCCATAAAAAAACATCAAATAGTTTTGTAATAAATTCGAATGAAAAAGGGGTGGTCGGACGTATGGCCTTCTTGCTCCCCGGTTATCTGGATACTTGACGTATGCCTTGTGATCCGGATAACCGTCATTCTAGAATAAAACATTCTTCTTTTAAAATAAATAGTAAGTGAATGAAAAAGGGGTGGTCGGACGTATGGCCTTCTCGCTCCCCGGTTATCTGGATACTTGACGTATGACTTGTGGTTCGGATAATCGTCATTCTTTAAAAAAAAACACATTAAAATAAATCTCAACACACCAAACGTTATTCTTTATGCGCCCCCGTGCGCTTACTTTTTTCTCAAACGGGTACTATCGTTATGCATGAGTCCGCCTTTTCAATCAAACAAACTTTTTTCCACCTAAGCGCAACCAAAATGTTTTCATAAATAAAATCAACCAACCAACAATTATTTTCTACCCAGAACTGCGTGTAGCTTTGAATTTCCCACTGCACCCGGGAATACGTAGGAGCGGGATTCATACATCCTGTCAAGCACACTAATAAAAAACTAACTTTTTCCCCCTCGTACAATAATTAATTAAAATCATGCAAGCAAATTAAACACTCTTTTTAACCCTAAAATTAATAAGAAGGTTCCCGTTGGGTACAACGGATGCGAGGGGTGCTAATACCTTCCCCTCGCATAATCGACTCCCGAACCTGGAAATGGTTGCGATGACCATCTTTCCAATATTTTAAGGTTTTATCGATATTTTCCTTTTCCTCCGGGAATAAATAAAGTTCGGTGGCGACTTTACTGTCTAGCGAACGACTTTCCGCTCGCGCATTTTTTCACCCGCTTCACAACAGTTGATACTTGTTAAGTTGTACTTCTAAATCGATAACAATCTTAGTGTATATTTGGAATCATGATAACACTGTAATTTTGTAGAAGCTGCAAAGAGTAAATTTAATCAAAATTACAGTGGCACGTCGTGATTATGACTATCTAAACATTCACTTAATTGTTTCATCTAAGTTACTTTTTACACTTTTTAACTCCAATGTTAAACTAGATATCTGATTTTGGGCTTGCAAAGTGGTTTCCTGATCACTGGACTCACCGTACTGTCTCCAAAGTGTGGAAGGCACATTTGGGTTTGTATCTTTTAAAAGCTTTACATACAAGTTCTTCATCACTGTTTCAGTAATTACAATTTAACCCTTTTTCGTTTTGATAAATTGTTTTGTTGATGTCATAAAACAGCTACCTTCCTCCTGAATTCTTCATGCATGGTATAGTAGATGAAAAGACTGATGTTTTTGCTTATGGTGTACTATTATTGGAGCTTATTACTGGAAGACAAGCTTTAGATAGTTCACAAAAAAGTCTGGTGATGTGGGTAAGTATCGGCTATTGCATTATATTTTTCGATCATCTTGATGTTGAAAATGTTGATTATAATCTACTACATGGTAAATAATTGTGGCAGACAAAACCTTTGCTATCTAGTAATAACATCAAAGAGCTGGTTGATCCAATTTTGCAAGGTGCTTATGATGAAGAACAGATGAAACTTGTAATCTTAACAGCTTCTATGTGTATAGACCAGGCCTCGATACAGCGACCACATGTGGATAATTTTTGTATCGAGGTTAATATATTAGTATCGTTGTATAGACCAGGCCTCGATACTTTTTTTATTAATTTACCTCGAACAGATGAAACTAGTATCATTGTATAGACCAGGCCTCAATACTTTTTGATTAATTAACCTCATGTGCATGTAGCATGTATTTTTATTTAATCAGAATGATTTAAGGTGAAATTGTGAACCCTAATTAATCTTTCAGCATAAATGGGGACTATCCTTTTTCATCTTATTCAATGAGCAGCAATGATTATTATCAATTGGACATGCCTTCTTCAGCAAGTTAATTAATCATTTTATTGTTATTTAATTTATCACAAGTGATTTATATATAATGATTTTTACAATTATTTACCTTTTTAGTTTAATAAAAAAACACTACATTTATCAACATTTAATTGATTCAAATGACAATAATCTCAGACCCCTTAAACAGACGTTGGACATTCGATTCATGGCTCAGAGATTATGAATATTTTAAAAATCTCGGTGACTCTATCGAACTATGAAGTTGGTTTCTATATTTATATTTAACTATTTCCATATGTTTTAACAACTTATTATTAATATTATTAATTTCAGTGGATTACCACTTCATTTAAGAAACGAAAACGATACTAGTTGGTAAATGAAATGAAAATAAAATGAAAAAAGGGAATTCGAGAGGTTTAAATAAATGGAGAAATTAACTTGAACAAATGAAAAATGCAACGGTTAGGACTCTGTTTGGTAAAAATAGCGGTTAGAATAAGCTAGCTGATAGTTGGTAGCTTATAGCTGATAGCTTATAGCTAATAGCTTATAAACTAATTGAAGTGTTTGGTAAATTAATGGTTTAACTAATAAATGTAAAATGACATAAAAGGACATTTTTAATTAATAATAAAATTTATATTTAAGATATAGTAATTTAAATTCATTATTAATGGTAGACATGTATTTATACCCCCATACAAGGCAAATAAAATAAAACCCATCTATCTACTTTTTTTTTTTCTTTACGAATCATCTATCTACCTATGCAATTGAATAATAAAATGTGATACAATATGTCCATTAATATTAAGGGAAAGAGTATCGTAAATATATATACATTTTTTTTGTTAAGGATATTTTACATAAAATTGAAAATGTAGGAACATTTGAATGCATAAACCTGAGTAAGATCAATGGCAAATACAAGAATCTCAGGTCCAAATCATTACAGGCAACGAACAACACTAAAATCACTTTAGTTAAAATATAAACTAAGATTTTTGTATTCAACCTTATAATTATTTTATTTGAAATTAAAATAAATTATAAAGGGTAAAATTGGATTTTAGTTAAAATAATAAGGGTAAAAGTGGGAGAAAAGACAATAAACTATAAGTTTAACGTTATAAGCTAATTGAAATAGCGTCTGAAAAATAAGTTCTAAACTAGTAAAATAAGCTATAAGATTATACTGAAAAAACTGTTACCAAACATGACTTTTAACTTATAAGCTATAAGCTAGCTTATTATACTTGTCAAACAGAGCCCATATTGAAATAGTTGTGTTGGTTGCCTAGGATTTTTGTGTTGGAAAGAGAAAAGTTTGGATTTTTATGGGAGAAAGAAAGAATAAGTTGGAAAGCTTATAAAAAAAAAAAGAAGTTGGAAATCAAATAGTGTTGTGTAGTTATTGAAATCCGTCGGACTTGGTATATGTGAAGTCATTGATTGTTAATTTGAATTTTTTTTATTTATTTAAATTTTACTTAATTTCGGAAATCAAAATAAATGGTTAAATCAGTTTTTATTTCTTTAACTATTTTAAACGTTGTTTTTATTTCTATAAAATACTGTTACAACAACTTTTGGTCAAAAATATTTCGAATCATATATACGAGTTGATCGACTAGATTTAATTTTTTTTTGTCAAGTAGTCTAGCAGTTAGAAATTTAACCCTTAACGTGGATACGTGAAATAACCGAGGTTCGAACCTCGGCCCCTGCGTATATAATGTGATGTCCAACCTATGAAACACGGACACCGAACGCGACACGGACACTGACACCTCAACACCGATAATAATTTAAAAAATTTACATAATTTAGTGTAATCATAAGTGTCGGTGTCGGTGTTTGACACCGATAATAGTTTTTTTTTTTATTTTAATTTTCTTATGTTTATTCTATATTTATTCTATTATATGGGTTGAAGGATGTGAAACAAAACCTAAATTATAATCCAATTTCCCGATCAATGCCCCGGTCCGGTAGCCGGTATGTGGGAAATTATGACCACGGCAAAGAGGAAAAGGATTTCATTGGCCATGATTTTTTTTTAATTTTATTGCGTTCTTTACTAGACAAAAATTGGTTTATGATTATTTTATTTAAGTTTATATTTTATATAAATTTCATTTTATTTTTATCTGAAATTTAATACAATTACCTTCTCCTCTTAATAAAGTAATAATCCCTCCCCCTAACTCTACTATTAAGTTTGATATTGGTTGTTGCTCCAATGCTTAAATTAAAAACTTATTTACAATTTATATTATTAATTTTTTTTTTAAATTATTTATTTTGAAGTCCAACAGAAACACTTACTAGTTTCAAGAGTATCTCAAGCGTATCTTGTGTAACAAGTATAAATATAGTTGTTTCCCCCTCATTGCATTTTGAACTATGCTACTCTTAACAGAAACTTTCAAAGTACTGGTGTCAAAGTTTCAAGTTCTTCTAGGCTTTTCTCTCTTTTTCCTTCTCTCATTAGGTTCCAACAGAAGAAATTTCTTGCGAATCAAACTGTAAGATTTTTTACCTTAAATTTTCAATCTTTCTTTGCAAAATGTTGAAAAACCTAAATACTAAAACAAATTAACATTTAATTTGTGTATCTAATTACAATCTTCCAATTTCGTATAATGTTTTGAACTACAACTTGTTTCTTAGTAGATAATGACTGTGAAAGTGAAACTGTGATTTTAATTTGGTTTTTGCTCTTTTAATTTGGTATCTAATTCTGTGATTTTTACGCTAAATTTTCAATCTTTCTTTGCAAAATGTTGAAAACCC
This sequence comes from Trifolium subterraneum, assembly GCA_951799995.1. NCBI lineage: Eukaryota > Viridiplantae > Streptophyta > Magnoliopsida > Fabales > Fabaceae > Trifolium > Trifolium subterraneum. The sequence continues at coordinate 7,983,673 of OX637462.1, read as the reverse complement.
AAAATACTAAACATTTAATTTGTGTATCTTTTTTATCTTTATTATGTACTATCTTCCAATTTCGTATAATGTTTTGAACTACAACTTGTTTCTTGGTAAATTGAAATTATGATTTTAATTTGGTTTTTGATAACCTAACTTTAATTTGGTATGTCATTCTGTGTTATTAATATGGGTTAAATTTGTTTAAATATATGTCCTGGTAAATCTCTGTTCATGTTGTCGTTTTAGTGTAATATGTTAAATTTGTGTTTGTGCTTTGTTTTTCTTTAACTTTGTGATGGAAAACTTAAATTATGTTCCTAATCTTTGTATAGAAGGTTAAATCTGTGTTCTGATGAAGATTTAATCAATATAATAATCTGGTTTCTTAACCTAGTTTTGAAGTTATAGAAAAATATATATGTTTGTAATTATTTTATGTGTCAATATTTTAGATGGATTTTCCACCCATGGCTTATCAGCCTTACCATCATCAGGAGTTGACTGGTTAGTTTTCCTAATTGATTTTATTTGGAGTTTTTATATTTATCGCTATTTTATTTTTGTTATTGTTGCTTGTTTCCTAATTGTTCTAATCCTTTATCAGAAGGAAGGTTTACTGCGCAATATATAGCAATGGGCTTAGATCAGAGACACACTTGTTTTAAGTGTAACATAGGAAATGCTGTTGTTCCTCATCAAATCTTACCAGAGGCGCAATGTATCTGGTGTTTATTGGATACGTGCAAGTCTGCTATCACGCTTCATCAGGAGAATGAAGATCTACTCCATCAAAGAGATGGATTCATCAATTGGATTAACCAAAACAACCCAAGATTGGTGGTAGGGTTATTAATTTTGTGTTAATACTATGATGGCTTGGTATTTTGATTTTGTGACCCTTGTTATTTATTATTATTTTTTTTTTCCTAGTTGATTTAGAGCAAATTTAAAACACAAAGATGTAGATTTGATCCAAATTGTGATGATGGCTTGCTTTGCATCTATCATCATGAAGGAGAAGATTGGTTTGACTACCAAGCTATTCTTCAACCCAGTAGCATTGTGGGTTGCACTGCTACCCAAGAGGCTCCTCAGTTGACATGTACTCTGGTAACACACTATTCTTTGTTCTCATTTCTTTTTGTTATTTTTTGCTTTTATTCTCATTTTTTGCTTTTTTTAGGTATATTTTCATGGCAATATCAGTCGTTTGCTCAACTTCAATACCAGGATTGCTTGAAATGCAATTATGTTGATATGGGTTTGTCTGGCAGAGTGATACCTAACATTGTATTCGTTTGACTTATTGTTTATATATGCAGGGGGTGTTTTTGCATGGTACTACAATTTGGTTGCTCCTAGTTAAGTTTATGATTGCTTGCAGTGTAATGTTGCGCGGTTTGGCTGGTAATGTCATTTAATGGTGCATATTTACAAAATGTGATAATTGTAGTTAAGCTGATATGAACTACCATTTTTTGTTTTTAAATTTATTAAAATTGTAAACACACATATATATATATAAATGTCTCGATTATTAATTATATGTTATATAATAGTATTGATAAAAGCACTATCAATGTCGAAAGTAAGACATAAATGATAATAATAAAATTGTATAAAAAAAATGGCAAATATAATCTTTAAATATTGTTTGATAGTGAATGCAGCGGTAGACGAAAATTAGTTGATGTTGAAGTAAAAATCTAAATTTTAAATATTGAGAGGGAAGTAATAAAAAGAATAGAGAAAAAAAAATGTTTTGTGTTTCTCTTTGTGTAGAAGAGGCTACATAAGAATTGAGAGGGGAGAGAGAGAGAGAGAGAGAGAGATTGTGTGGAAGAGAATCTACACAAAAACAATTGAGAAGGAGAAGTTAGATAATGAAAAGTTGAAAAGTGAAAAGGTAAATTTGTGGTAAAAATATAAGAGTAAGTTAGGGGCTTAATCGATTTTATGGGAATTTAAAAAAATATAATGCTTTTTTATAACATAGGAATTATATCCTTACCAAAAAAATAAATAAATAAACATAGGAATCATATGTTTTTCTTGCAAGGGCTTGAGCCCCCAATAGAGTTAGAGTTTACAATTATTTTCTATTTCTAATATATAATATCTATTATTGTATAATATGCATGACTTAAAGAGTCATTTATTATATGAAGAATTAAGGTGAATGAATTTTTAAAAAATATTGGCGATGACATGGATGTAGATGTAGTAGTTGGTTGGAGGTGTTCGTTGTAAATGATAATTTTTTTGGTTTTCATCACCAATTTAATCTGGTTTGGGAGTCGGTGTAAATGATATGTTTGACTTTAATCACATGAGAATAAGGAAAATGCAATTGTGTACTCCCTTCGTCCCAAAATAACTGACCCAGTTGACCACTTCACGTTTGTCAATGGACAACTTTGATTGTTAATATCTTGAATTATCTGTTATTAAAAATTATAAAACTTATATATTTTGAAAATACTCATCGAGACAAATCAAACAACATCTCATATGCATATATTTGCATGTACATATAAGTAGAAAAATACGATCAAAGTAGATCATATGAATAGTACACCAAGTCAAATTTAGGTCAATTATTTTGGGATGGATGAAGTATGATTTATGAATATTCACATTTTAATTTAAACTTCATACTTCCTCCGTCCCAAAACTTTAGTCATTTTACAGTTTTGCACGGAAATTAAGAAATGGTAAAGATTGTCATCTTTACCCTTACTTTATTAAGAAAGAGAAAATTTTATTTAATGAATGTTTTAGTTTTTGTAAGGGTATCAATGGTAAAATATCATTTATTGTGTCTTGATTTCTTAAAAAGACTAAAGTTTAGAGACCAAACTAAAAGGCTAAAAAAACCAAAGATTTAGAACGGAAGGGAGTAATATATTGGTGATGTCATACATATACTCCCTCTAGTCTCTTATATAAGAAAACATTTGCTTTTTAGATTCATGGAATGATTGATGTATCTAGTCCACTTTTTAGGCCAAATACATCAATCATCATGAATCTAAAAAGTAAAAAATTTCTTATATAAGAGACTAGAGGAAGTAATTGGTTGGTGATATTTTTTAATAATTTTCTCACGTGTCTCTTTCCTTTGGCCTCATATATCACAGAAATTTTTGTGACAACTGACAACCATACTTTATTTATTAAAAATAAAAATAAACCCTTCTAATGCACTCTCAATCAAACAAAATTATAATTCAATAAGGTGAAGTGAACAATGGCAACTCAAAATCTTATGTGGGAACTTTGAGCCAAAACATATCTAATATTCAAACAAGTAAATAGTAACATATTGTGCCTGTTTGTTTAAGTTTTAAAAAAAATAGATTTTTTTTAAAGAAAATTTAAAGCTATTTTCCATTTTTTTACAAACATAAAAATCTATTTTTTTAAAAAATTGTTTTCAAAAAAATAGATTTTGAATAAAAGCTATTGAAAATAGCTTTTCATTTTGAAGGAAAAATAGATTTTTTTACTAAAATGATTTTTGAAAAAATCTTAAACAAACACCACTAAAATAAAATAAAAAAGTGATTTTTTTTTCAGAAAAATAGATTTTTTAAAAAAAAATTTCAAACAAACGGGCCCACTATTTAACACATTTTTCTCAACACACAATTTTTATTAATTTAAATTTAGAAGGATTCCATCGAATCATCTAGGCCTCATATAAAATAAGTGGAATCCATATAAAATTTTTAATAATAAAAGAGTGCTTGAAAAGTGTACGTAATAAAATATGTTGTTGACGTGAATTCTATGAACCTACGATGTGCTAATACTATGTTACTACACTAACTAACAAGCAATAGTTTTTTTTGACAAAATAACTTACAAGCAATAGTTCAAATTCAAATTATGTAACATAGCGTATAGAGACCTCCCACGCTTTTGTTTCTACTCAATTGGCTCCCTCAAAGTTCAAATCATATATAGATTACTGCATCACTGAGCTGTAACTTATCACTACTAAGTCTTCCTCTAAATCAAATTCACTTGCAACCTTGTTGAGCATTTCATGGCTACTACAGAAATTGAGAACAAATCATCCTCAATTGAGTCAACTCAACCTCCTCCGGCCGCCGTTGACGTGATCCTTAGATTTCTTTTGTTGGGGGCATCGGTCGGTCGCGGCACTTGCAGTGATTGTCCCTAGTGAACAAGCAGAACTAGTGCTTCAGCCAGCCAAGTTCAAATACTCACCAGCTTTTATGCAAGTGATAAATTATTCAACTCTTTTGCATATTTGCTATTTTCATTGTAAAAAATTATTTAATTGATTTCAGGTAAGAAAAAGTCCTATTGTTTGCCATATAAACTATAGTTTATATATTTGGTTAATTGAAGTATATGACATCAATCAAATATCTTAAAATATTTTAAGTTCTAAGCCGTAAAGTACTGAGACAGATACGACACTATTAAAAAAGACACTAACACTTTAACATCGATAATTGAATGAAACATAATCATCCATATTATTGTTAGACATTGACACATATTGTACACCGATCACGCATTTCATGAGAAGTGGTCGAATGAGACTTCAAAATTATTAAGACTTTTAATTTGACACATGTGATATGAATGCAAATATTTTGCGGCTACATTAGGTGCTCTTTATGGCCTTGCTTATGCTCTTGCATCAATCTAGTCATCCAGAATTTAAAATGAAGTTTCTCATCTACCAATTTGATGATCACCTGATAGGTCCGTAAGTGCACGGAAATATCAGTTTAGTATAAAAGATTGTTGATCCATAGAGACCAATTGTCAAGTATCGTTATCTATTGTCACGTTTATCTAAGGTGATATAAATTAATTGGTTTGCAAAATTAGGAAACAAACTGTTTTTAATTAGTTTTTAAAGACAAGAAACCAGAATATATAATTCCCATCAACAGTTGATACTTGTTAAGTTGTACTTCTAAATCGATAACAATCTTAGTGTATATTTAGAATCATGATAACACTGTAATTTTGTAGAAGCTGCAAAGAGTAAATTTAATCAAAATTACAGTGGCACATCGTGATTATGACTATCTAAACATGCACTTAATTGTTTCATCTAAGTTACTTTTTACACTTTTTAACTCCAATGTTAAACTAGATATCTAATTTTGGGCTTGCAAAGTGGTTTCCTGATCAATAAACTCACCGTATTGTCTCCAAAGTGTGGAAGGTATTGGAGAATAATATGCAATTAAGGAGAATAATATGCAATTAATATGAAAGTCAAACCTTGTGTATATGTCAACACAATCATGTGTCACGTACAGCTCATAGGATATTAATATGGCAAATCAAATCATGTAATTATAACAATGTAATTATGTTACATTACTCATTTCCTTACTTGTAGCATATCAGCCTCTATTAATACACACTATTGTAACATATGCAAAAATATATATCAAAGCATTGTTATTATAGAAGGCTTTACATACAAGTTCTTCATCACTGTTTCAGTAATTACAATTTAACCCTTTTTCGTTTCGATAAATTGTTTTGTTGATGTCATAAAACAGCTACCTTCCTCCTGAATTCTTCATGCATGGTATAGTAGATGAAAAGACTGATGTTTTTGCTTATGGTGTACTATTATTGGAGCTTATTACTAGAAGACAAGCTTTAGATAGTTCACAAAAAAGTCTGGTGATGTGGGTAAGTATCGGCTATTGCATTATATTTTTCGATCATCTTGATGTTGAAAATGTCGATTCTAATCTACTACATGGTAAATAATTGTGGCAGGCAAAACCTTTGCTATCTAGTAATAACATCAAAGAGCTAGTTGATCCAATTTTGCAAGGTGCTTATGATGAAGAACAGATGAAACTTGTAATCTTAACAGCTTCTATGTGTATAGACCAGGCCTCGATACAGCGACCACATATGAGTGAGGCATGTTCTTTTTATATATGAGATATTTTAGTTTGATTCCGTAGATTTTGAACTATATTGCTAATGTATGAAAGATACTTGGACAAACTAACACGTTCTTTCAATATCACTTCACGAAGCTACACGTTGAAAATATAAGATAATATGCTTAGTTAGTTGACTCCATACACCTTACTTTGGACCAGATACATCAATTATTCAATGAGTCTAAAAAGTGACTTGTCTCTTATAAAAAGGACCAAATGTAGTATTAAATAAATTTGTTCAATAACTCTAACATGAGAAGGAATACAGCAGCAAAATTGATTAAATACATTGTTGACGGTCTTACTGATATAGGACATACTTTTTTGTTGAATGATGAATGCAGGTCTTACAGATACTAAGGTACCATTTGGCCTAACTTTTTTATGGTCTAAAAGCTACTTTAAAACAAAGTTTAAAATAAGTGCTTTAGAAATAAAATTAAAGTTGTTTGGTGATTTCAATTTTTAAAAAACTTAAAATAAATTATAATTTAAAATTTATTTGTTAGCATAAGTACTTAATTTTAGTAGGTCTCAATAACATATAAAATAATTTTAAATTTGTGTAAATTTTATGTAAATATTCTAACAAAATAAATATTAAATTCATTAAATAATTTATAAAATTAATATTTGTTAGAATGTTATTTCTTTTTATAATATTAAAATGTTAATATGTGGCCGTAACATTATCGGTCTAATTTTATCCATAATATATATATATATATATATATATATAGCAGGGATCAAATTACATTGGTGTAACATTTGAGTGATGTTACAGCGCACAATAACGTTTTAACGAATACAAATTTTATAAAATTCACTGTTGGATTAAAATTTTATATCATATAGATCATCTATGTTAAGTTTTACAAAAATCCAAAATCGTTTGATATATTATTGAGACAAATTAAGATTAACGGTATTCAATAAAAATTCACAAACGTTAATCTCGATCGATCTCAAAAACATATCAAACAGTTTTAGATTTTTTGTAAAATTTAACTTAGATGATCTATGTGATATAAACTTTCAATTTCAATTCAATCTGAATTTTGTAAAACTTATATTTGTTAAAACATTATTGAGCGGTGTAACATCACTCAAATGTTACACGTACCGGTGTAATTTGATATCTCCCCATCTATATATATATATATATATTGAAATGAATAATTTTGTAGTTTGAAGAAGAAAAACACTACTGTACATGGTGCTACATTTTATTTGATTATTTTAATTAATAGTAGTATATACTTTTATTGTGACCGTAAAAATTAATAAATTGTGCATTTTCAAAATAATAAAATTATTATAATAATAGTGCACATCTTGACAAAAAAAAAAAATAGTGCACATGACTTGTGAATTGCAAGGTAATTAAAACCGGACCGGACCGGCCGGTCGGGCCGGTCAGACCGTGAACCGAACCTGTGTCCGGTCCGGTTAACCCTCAAAACCGCTCTGCAACAGAACCGGACAATGAACCGTAAAACCGGATAAAAACCGGGGAAAACCGGAAAAACCGGCGGTTCAGTCGGTTCACAAGGTTGAACCGCTTTTCCTTTTTAATAAAAAAAAAACATAAATTTTTTCATTGAAGGATGCTATTTTCTTCTTCTTTCTAGGTTCATGTCCATTAAACTTAATGCTGGAATATGATGCCTTCTTTCTTCTTTCTTGGTTCATAAAAATCAAAACAGAAAACTATCTTTTTCGTTTGTTCTACTATATTCATTTGTTGGGTCTGAAGACGCATCTCACTAGCATGATCTGCGTGCTTTGCTGAAGTGGAAGAAGAAGAAGATCTAGATCTAGATCTGTAAGAAGAAGAAGAAGAAGTGGTGTTTGTTCTATAAGAGAGAGAGACAAAGATAAAAAATTGATAAAGTGAATAGACATAAGTGTGGTGGTGGTACATTGGGCATATGAGAGAGAAAGAGAGTTGGGTAATGTGTTTTGTACGTGAATAGTTTTGGTACATCTACAATTACTAGTCAATTCCAACTTCCAACACATCTAATAAATTGAGTTCAAAGGAAGATAGTAGTATATCATAAATAATAGGAAGTACTAGTATTTTTGTCAAAAATAGTACTCCCTACTAGTGTTAAACATATATTCATATAATATCGTGTTTTTTTTTTTAAAAAAATTTATAGGTTAATTTGTGATATTTAATATTTTTAATAGTATAAAACTATTAATATTGTATAATTTGTTTATTATTATTTTATATATTATTAAAAAAGATATATTTAATTAAAAACGGTCCAACCCGGTTGAACCTCGGTCCGACCAATTGAACCTTGAACCGATAGACACGCCGGTTCATTGACCGGTCCGGTTCTGAAAACCTTGGTGAATTGTGATCAAGAAAAATAAAAATAATGGTGCAGATATTAATGAGGGCCGTGAATATCACTTAATTAAATATATGGTTTGCATTTGCTTTTGGTGGGATTTGAAGAGGCGAACCACCGAAAAGCTAGTTTTTCTAAGAAAAAGTTAAAAATATTAGTTTTGCCAATCGATGTATTTTACACATGAAAATAAACAACTTAAAAAAAAACACTGTTTGGCATGGCTTCTCCTTTTAGAAGGTAAAAAGCCTAAAATAAGTTGGGTCAAACGGTACCTAAGAGGTGAATAATAGAGCAAGAAAATCTTGAAAGAAAGGCAAAACTCAAAACTTCATAGTCAACATACTCTGAAGAACTATTTGATGCAGAAGATTACAACTCAACGAAGTTTTTGAGCGAGAGGGATAAACACATGGAGACAATTTTAGGCTCATAGAACAACAAATTTTACATTAAAAACTTTGAAGGAAGTGATTTATTTGTAGAATATGATAAGCTGATTCCACTTGTGGATTATTTAGTGTTGGCCAGAACATTGGTTGAAAAGGTTAACAACAAACACAAAATAGGAAGATAAAGAGGAACAACCTCATGTGCATGTAGCATGTATTTTTATTTAATCAAAATGATTTAAGGTGTAATTTGTGAACCCTAATTAATCTTTCAGCATAAATGGGGACTGTCCTTTTTCATCTTATTCAATGAGCAGCAGTGATTATTATCAATTGGACATGCCTTCTTCAGCAAGTTAATTAATCATTCTATTGTTATTTAATTTATCACAAGTGATTTATATTTAATAATTTTTACAATTATTTACCTTTTTAGTTTAATAAAAAACACTACATTTACCAACATTTAATTGATTCAAGTGGCAAGAATCTCAGACCCATTAAACAGACGTTGGACATTCGATTCATGCCTCAAAGATTATGAATATTTTAAAAATCTCAGTGACTCTATCAAACTTTTGAAGTTGATTTCTATATTTATATTGAACTATTTCCATATATTTTAAAAACTTATTCTTAATATTATTAATTTGATCCGTATATTTATCCACTTATTACAATATCAATTTAATCCCACGTCTACTTTTAGAAGAACTGAGGAGTAAGATTTTTCAAAACCAAAAAGTTATTTTATTTTGAAAAATTCATAATTTCATGGACAAATTTGAGAACATCATACACAATTAAGAATAAATTTGGTATTTCAGTCGTATTTTCTATTATCTTAAATTATTATAATATGTGTTGTTGCGTATAGTACTTACATTTTTTAGAGATGAATCTGAAGAAGGAATTAACATAGTTAGCTTCAATGAAGCTTGAATACGTGATACGATACCGATACGGCGATACGAGAAAATTTTCAAAATTCCCGATACGATACTGTCACGAATCCATGATACGTTATTTAAAAATTAAATTTAAAATTAAATATATAAATGCACAATATATAAACATAACAAAAATCGATAATCATAATAAATTAACATTCAAATTACTCAAAATGATCAAACAAGTGACGATTACATAAGTTAAGTAAGTATTACCCATAAAAGACATAACAGTACTATAAAAAAACACATCATAATATCTTAAGTACTATCCAAAAAGGGCATAACTAGTAGTACTATAAAAATCATCATAAGTACCACACAAAGAACATCATATATTAAAATTCACTATTTAATAGGAAATACAGATTATATCAGCTTGATGTCCTCTAATTGTATCATCATAGAATATTAATTGTGCGATACTTCTTAGATATGTGTATCGAAAAAGTATCCGACACGTATAAATAATTTTTATTTTAAAAAAATAATATTAATTGTACGATACTCTCCAATACGAGTATCGATATCGGACACGTATCAGACACAATAATTTGCCATTTTTTAAGTATCGGAGTTTCTTAGGCTAACTTTAATCAACCAGTGACAGCTAGACCGAAGAAGGAATTAACACTTTCATCTAATCTAAATTTCCACTTAACTCATAAATGCATACTAATTTTTTTTTCTCTTAGAAGAAATGGTAATCCACTTAAATTAAACTCACAAATAATTGTGAGATTTCGGGTTCGAACTCGGGTCATGGCGTTCGACCTAACAATTTCAGCATTTTGCCAGTTGAGCTAGGACTTATGGGACAAATGCATACTAATCTAGTTGATAAATTTAGCATTTTTAATATTTCGATTAAGAAAATGTATATTACTTGCAGAGAATTAGTTAAAAAATATTACTCTCTGTAATAAAATAACTGACTTAGTTGACCACTGTTTGTCAATGTATAACTTTAATTGTTATATCTTAAATTATATTTTATTAAAAATTATAAAAATTATATATTTTGAAAATACTCGTCGAGACAAATTTAGTCAAAATACTTCATATGAATAATACTCAAAATAAAAAATAGATCACTTATTTTGGGACGGAGGAAGTAGTTCAAATCAATTTTTTGATTAAATTTGGTTAATTGATGCAAAGAAGTCAAGTTACTTGATAAACTTATGTAAATATTCAATTTTTATATTTATTTATTATTTAAAAAACAAAGAATCTCTTATTATGAGATTGAGATTGTTATTGCTATGTTTACTTGACACCTTAAATCATTTATTTTCTTTGTTACGTGTGATCTAGGATTTATGATTTTTGTTGTTGAAGTTTATGTTTCTGTGTTATTTGTTATGTATGATCTATATTTGAGGGATATGAAACAAAAAATACATCCGTTTTTGAACTTTTTTATGTTTCTTCTACTATATATGTTGAAGGATATGAAACAAAAAATAAATTATAATGATTTTTTTTAAAGTTTATTATGTGTTTTTTAAGTATTATGGTTGTTATTCTGACATCATTTATCTTTTTTTTTTTACTTCTATATTTGAATTTAGCAATAATCCCTCCCCCTAACTCTACTGTTAAGTTTGATATTGGTGGGTGTTTCCAATTTCTTAAATTAAAACTTATTTAGCGTTTATAATTTTTTTAAATTTGTTTACATGTTAGTTATTTTTAAGTCCAATTGAATCAGTAACAAAGTAACAAGGGTGATAAGCATACATATCTGTGTTTTCCCTCTCATTACACTTTTGAACTATAAGTATAAAGATTGTTAACAGAGTTTCTAGAAAGTTTCAAAGAGTGTTAGGGTGAGAAATCTCAGAGCCTCAAAATCTCATAATATTTTTCAACTATCACTTCTCTCTGTTTCGCTCTTAGAACGTTTTTCAACTATCACTTGCTTGCAGAAAGTGTCAAGAGTATTAGGGTAAGAAATCCCAAATTATTTTGTGAAGTTGTTTCTTCTTGTAATTTCTATCAATAATGACAAATCGTAATCTTGTGATGTTCTGTTTATTGATCCCAATTTATGTTGTATAAAATTGTTTTTACTGAAATCTTAATCGAAATAGTCAAGAGTATTAGGGTAAGAAATCGTTTGTTGTGTGAACTTGTTTCTTCTAGATTCTATCGATAATGAGAAATCTTAATCTTGTGATGTTCTGTTTATTGATCCCAATTTATGGTGTAAAATTGTTTTTACTAATTTTGTTGGTCAAATAATAAGAGTATTAGGGTAAGAATTATCAATTCATTGTTTAAATGTTATTTCTATCGATAATGACAAATTGTAATCTTGTGATTTTCTGTCTTATTCTAAAATTGCTTATACCAAGATGGAGAATATTTTTCCTGCAATGCCATATCAGACATATAATGCATCATGAGGTCCTAAAGGAAGGAATCTTCACTACAATAGAATGGGTTGGCTGCAACGATATGATTGCATAAAATGCAATCTTGTTGTTCCTAGTTACATAATTCTACTAAACTAGTGCATAAGGTACCTATTTTATTCTAATTTATTTTATGGTAATATGTGATCCATCCACTAACTTTGTATAAATTTTAGATGGAGAATCTTCCTATACCTTATCAGGGCTACAATTCTCATCATCAAGAGTTAAAGCAAGAAGGTTCACAATCAATTATACTATAATGTGTTTTCAACAATTATCTGATTGCGTTAAGTGCAATCACGTTCTTTAGCTTGTTTCCAGTGATATCTCCGATATCTTACTTGAAAACCAATGCATAAGGTGCCTTCTTATGATAGCCAATAAGACTGTCATATATCTGCAAAGAAATGTTGATCTTTTAAATCAAAGGAGCCAGTTACTAAATAGGATTAGTAGACTCCCAACAAAACCTGTGGTATATTACGACTTTTCCCCCATAATAATATTATGCCATTATTTTTTTACTATCATTAATTTGCTATTTTTTTAGAGAAACTTCAAAAGTAGAAGATGCATAATTGAAGCAAACTGTGAAAATGGTGTTCGTATGAACTACCATTTTTAGTTTTTTAATTTATTAAAATTGTAAACACATCCATGTCTCGATTATTATTTTTTTTTAAAACTTGTCTTGGTTATTAATTATATTATAGTATTGATAAAAGCACAATCAATTTCGAAAGTAAGACTTAGATGATAAAAATAAATTTGGCAAAAGAAAAAAAAGAATTATGATCTTTAAATATTGTTTGATAGGGAATGCAGTGGTAGAAGAAAATTAGTTGATGTTGAAGCAAAAATCTAAATTTTAAATATTGAGAGGGAAGTAATAAAAAGAATAGAGAAAAAAATATTGTGTTTCTCTTTGTGTAGAAGAGGCTACATAAGAATTGATCAGAGTAAAGTAGAGAGAGATTGTGTGGAAGATTTGATCGATGAGTGGGACGATCTACACAAAAAGAATTGAGAAGGAGAAGTAAGATAATGAAAAGTTGAAAAGTGAAAAGGTAAATTTGAGGTAAAAATATAAGTGTAAGTTATGGGTTTAATCAATTTTATGGGAATTAAAAAAAAAAAAATTTTTTTAGGGTGGGAGATGGTACCCCATTTCAAGGCAGGGAAATCCTTAGGCTCAAAGAGTGCTTACAAAGGTACTGCAATTAGATTTATCTCGCTTCAAAAACACTAGCGGACCTCGAACCTGGGACCTCTCGAGTTCAAAAAATATAATACTTTTTTATTTACAATAAAAATATATAATAGTATTAACATAGGAATTACATCCATACCAAAAAAATAAATAATAAACATAGGAATTATATGTTTTTCTTGCAAGGGCTTGAGCCCCCAATAGGGTTAGAGTTTATTTTCTATTTCTAATATACAATATCTTTTATTACATAATATGCATGACTCAAAGAGTCATTTATTATATGAAGAATTAAGGTGAATGAATTTTTTGAAAATATTGACGATGATATGGATGTAGTAGCTAGTTGGTTGGAGGTGTTCTTTGTAAATGATATGTTTAACTTTAATCACATGATGATAAGGAAAATGCAATTGAGTATGATTTATGAATATTCACATTTTAATTTAGACATCATAATATATTAGTGGTGTCATACATGTAATTGATTGGTGATATTTTTTAATAATTTTCTCATGTGTCTCTTTCCTTTAGCCTCATAACACAATTTTTTTTTGGGTACAAATAACACAAAAAAAATTGTGACAACAGACAACCATACTATATTTATTAAATATAAAAATAAACCCTTCTTATGCACTCTCAATCAAACAAAATTATAATTCAATAAGGTGAACAATGGCAACTCAAAATCTTATGTGTGAACTTTGAGCCAAAACATATCTAATATTCAAACATCGGTTATTAGTAAATAGTGACATAATATATCTAATACATTTTTCCCAACGCACAATTTTTATTAATTTAAATTTAGAAGGATTCAAATCAAAACATGTAGGCCCCATATCAAATAAATGGAATCCATATAAATTTCTTAACAATAAAAGAGTGCTTGAAAAGTGTACGTAATAAAATATGTTGTTACAAATTGTTAGTTGTTTCAGTGGTGATTGACGCTGAACTTTATAGGGAGACCACAGTTCGATCCCCCACAACTGCGATCGGGTGGGGGCTAAAATCACTTGCAAGTAATAGTATGAACCTACGATGTGCTAATACTATGTTACTAACTAACTTACAAGCAATAGTTCAAATTCAAATTATGTAACATAGCGTACAGAGACCTCCCACACTTTTGTTTCTACCACTACAAGAAAATACAGGATTTGCTACGATGTCGTTTCTAGCTAATTCGTAGCTAATCTCTAGTAAAACTGAGTTTGCTACGGATTTGTTGTGAATTAGCTGTCGTATAGGCCCTAGCATGGGTTGGGCGGCAAATCAACTATCAAAAAGTTTCCTAGCTAATTTGCAACTAATATAATGAAAATCCTAGCTAGTTCCCAATTAATACTTAGTTAAATAATGTTCAAAAGTTTATGTTCCCCAACTAAATCGCTAGGATATTGCCGCAATAAATCTCTAGCTACATATTCCTAGCAATTTTGCAGCCAAATTCAAGCTTTTTAGAAAAATATTTATAATTATAAAATGCTAATTATGAAGTCATGCCCAAAACCAAGCTAATTATAAATTAATTATCATCCATTAAAAAATCAAAAAAAGCTAAATTAAATGTGCATGATATACAATCATTACATCTTATTACTGGCAAATAAGCATGTTATACTTAAAAGATATTGATCATACTTTAAATCCAATCTAAACTATACACAACTTTTACAAAAAAAAAAAGCAAATAAGCATGATATGGCAAATAAGCACGGTATACTATCTAAATGTGCATGATATGCAAAGTGATTTTTTTTTTAATCAGAAACAACACAAAACATTGAGAAAAAAAAACTCACCTTTAAAATTGAAGTTTGTAATAAAGAACTTTTACAAAAAAATTCCAACATAAAACTAATTTTTTAAGTTAAACAATAACAACCAAACAACTTTAACTTTAGTTTTAAAGTACTTATTTTTATTTTTAGTTTTAAAATAGCTTACATACCTAAAAAAGCTGGGCCAAACGGTACCTTAATTGTTTCATCTAAGTTACTTTTTACACTTTTTAACTCCAATCTTAAACTAGATATCTGATTTTGGGCTTGCAAAGTGGTTACCTAATCAATGGACTCACCATACTGTCTCCAAAGTGGAAGGTACATTTGGGTTTGTATCTTTCAAAAGCTTTACATACAAGTTCTTCATCACTGTTTCAGTAATTACAATTTAACCCTTTTTCGTTTCGATAAATTCTTTTGTTGATGTCATAAAACAGCTACCTTCCTCCTGAATTCTTCATGCATGGTATAGTAGATAATACTAATAATAGTAGTATGAAACTAATAATAAAAATATTTAACATGGTGAGCTAAAGGTTGTGAGTTCGATTCTTGATGAGATACTCCTTTCGGTCCATATTATAAGGATCAATTTGAAAAAATTACAGGAAACACATTCTACATAGTTATTTTCATTTAATACTCTTCTAATTTTAAATTTATTTCATGTATACCCTTATTTAATTACTCTCAATTCAACTAACTTCCTTATTTTTAATATTCTCACTCATAATAAATAAGGGCACAAGTGAAATTAAACATTTAAAACATTTGAAAATTGATCAAAATTTCTTATAAAAAGGACTAATTTTTTTCCAAATTGTTCCATATAATATGAACCGAATGGAGTATTTTTTAACATTTTATTTGAATTAATAATAATAATAATAATAATAGGAAGCTAACAATAATAAATATTTAACATAGTGAGCTAAAAGGTTGTGGGTTCGATTCTTGGTGAGATATTTTTAAGACTTTATTTGAATTTATGTTTATGGTAAAAATGAAAGCAGAAATGAGCGGGAAAAAAATTAGGGTTAAAAATAGCAAAATAGGAACAAACTTATAATATAAGAAATATATTAATATATATGATGAGGTGTTTAACTTTCGCAGGTTCTTAGATAATGATTATTAATTATTTTATATTAAATATTATTTATAGACCTATAATAATTGTCTATTATAGCAGTGTACCAATACATATTCAAGTAAGATAGTATACCAAATTATTATTTTTTATTTATTTATAATGAAGCAGATAATCGAACCCAAAATCTCAAAACCTTTTTGGAAACTGTTGGGTTCGATTACCTATTTCCAAAAACTAAAAGACGCAAGTTCATTTCAGAAAAAAGTGGCCGCGATTAAATTTGAAGCCAAACGAAACGACACACATATTATTCCTGTGCATCTATTCATATATATTTTTTACTGTATAAAGAATAAAAAAAGGCTTTGTACCAAAAAACAATATCAATTCATTTAAACTCAAAGTATAGCATTAAAAATATGTACAAATTATACTTCATTAAACACTCATTAAAAAATTTGATTGAGAGGGAAGAATTCACTTTATGTGACTTATTGTTAATGGAAAAAAAAATCACGTGTTTTTTATATATCATTGTGATAAATACATTTATACATAAGTGGGTTCTCTCATAACCAAAAAAGAAATCTAAAATGAAACAAATGAAAATTTAGAAGATGAAAGAAAATGACTCATTGTATTTGATATTCAAATAGAAAAAATTGAATGAATCAAGACTATGGGCCCGTTTGTTTTGGATTTTTTTTATAATAGATTTTGTAGTGTTAGAAAATTTTGTATAAAAAAAATTTACAAAGAATTTTTTTATAAAAGCTTCAAATGAAAATTTTGTTTGAATAGTTATTCTTAAAATCTTATTTTAGATATTTCATCATTTTATCGAAAAAAAATTTGGATATCAAAATTTCAAAAAAGTCACTTTTTTTGAAGCTATTTCAAATAGATTTTCATAAAAATCATTTTTGAAATAGAACTTTTTATAAAAATTGAGATTTTGAATATTTTTTGTTCTTCAAAAATGTACGTTTATGTTATATGATGTCAAAATTAGTGTTTGAATTTAGAAAAAATGAATATAAAAAAACTTGTAATATTTTGAAAAACGATTTTATAAAATCCATTTTAAAAAATACAAAGAAAAAATCCATTTTTTTAAAGCCGAAACAAACGGGCCCTATATGGCTTCTTGATGGAAAGGAAAAAAGTTAAAACACACACAACATCGGTGATACTAGAAAGGAATGCACATGTCATAAAAAGAAAACTTGTTGCAGTAATTAATTTAATCTTTTCATAACTTAGTGCCATCTTGGCTGAATCCATGTACCATTCAAATGTTCTCTGGTATGATGAAAATCTACCACTTCATCATTTTTGAATGTGTGGTAGTTATTTGTGTCTAAAGAATAAAACACAATACTCCTACCATAAAATCTAGGAAAATAGATTTTATTTTCCATTCCAGGAATGTTTGCCACGACAGAAAATGATGTTTTGCCAACAAATATCATATGATTTTTCAGACTTGTAACTTTCATCCATGTCATTGTAGACTCATTTAACTTGAAAACTTGTACCCCTTTTGCAAGAGGGCTCTCAAATATTGACAATAAATCGTCATCACAGTCAACTAGAAAATTGTTGAAGCAGGTGCTACATGGAGCTTGAAGCTCCTCAAGTACTTTCCAGCTTATGTTTTCTCTTGTTACTTCAATAACTGCTAATTTTCCTGTTTTGCTAAGAAAATAAAATAATCCATTATGAAAAGCAGGATTTGTGTTGTAGTGAGGAAATTTACTGCTTTCAAATGTAAAATGTCTATAACCTCCTTCCATAAAATCTATAGACGCTGTTGTAATAGAAGAGAAGTCTTTAACCAACTTAACAATCACACATTTAGAAGAGGTTGGAGAATCTGACATGCCAAAACATTGATATTCCATATGTCTTTATGAGGAAATGGAAGTCGGAACAACTCTTTAGTAAAGGGGTTGAAGAAAACTTGAAAGCTTGAGTTATTAACTGCAACCAGTAATAGCCAGCCATCTTTTGAACAACAAATTTCACAATTCAAGTTCCATCGTTCACCTTGAGGATAATTTATGATGTTTTTGTAATCGAGACCATGTTTTGGATGCACAAAAGTGAAGACCTTGTCCTTCTTGGAGAACATAAATAAAGGACACATTGACAGATCATCAAACCTTGACATGGACATGGAAGAAGATGATCTCCATTGAACCCATGGTGCGGCTAGACGAAGGAGTTTATTGCTAGCTCGAAATTGCAAATAATCAAGCACATCATTAATATTTTTTGCAATCACTTCAACCACGTCTAGAGGAAGTATAGATTTAGTATGAGCTTTATCCTCTGCATCCTTTAAATAGACTACATCACATATACTTTCTTTTTCTCTAATTTGATGAGATTTTCCTATTTCTTCTTTTAGTGTATCAGCCATCCTACAAAACATATACGTTAAAAACATAATGAATATATATATATATATAGACACACACATATACATACATACATACATAGGAGTAACATGTTCTTAAAACAAATGAGTAAAATAAATAAATTAATGTACCCGGTATCAGGCATGAACCATATCGAATAATACAAATTTACCGGTAAATTGGAGAAAGGCGGAGAAGTCACAATAGTTTTTTCTTCAATGTTGTAAATATAAACATAATTGCAGTTCTTTAAGGCAATGTAGATGCGGCCTCCTTCAGTTTCTGGATTAATGGTTTGACAAGCAAAGGCCGAGTAAAGACTAGATATAAAAAACACTTTATCCTTAATGTTTTCCGCCTGTTTCCAAACCCTTTGAGAACAATCAAATTTGTAAACAAAAACTCCAGTAACCCTATCTAGTGCATGCAAAATTTCTATTCGAAATAGCACATTGTTGGACCAAATTAAGCGACTTATAACTTCCTCAGTCTTACAAATACCGGGAAAATATGGTTTGTTTTTTGCCATGGGATCAAGTGTGCAATTTATTGAGAAGCCATTAGGTTGAAGTTTTTCAATTACAACAATAATATACCCATACCAAATGCTCATTCCTGCATACAAGCGACCATTGCAGTAAACTGGGTCCTCAAAAATGGTTTTATTTTCCTCCAGAGGAGCTTTACCCTTCATGGCCAAATCCCATACAATGTCGGTATAAAAGCACCTTTTAGTCCATTGCGTATCACCAAGTTGGTAGTAGAATATTGAAGGGCAATGTGATGAAAATAAATAAATGGAGCATATTTCATCATTTGTAGTTGGAGGGGATGACAAAATGCAATCACCATAACTAGAGCCATTGTGCATTAGGGGTGGGAGTATGATTTTCTTAAGTTTAAGTGGGTTCCAAAGACACAAGCTACTAACATATTTTGACATCTTATTTTCCAAAAGATACCAACCATGTTGTACAGTACGTGGCCTACACGTTATTGTCCCCTCTGGAATATCTAAAGAATAGGATTTGGTTGGATCTGATATGTTGCAAAAGGTTTGAGTAGTTACGACTTTAGGAGAGAAATACAGAAGCCAAGGTTTTCTCTCTCCTTCCATGAGGCACCTCTCTATTTCTGCATGACACAAGAAATTAAAATAATTGAACGACCCAATGTTGATATAAAACTGAATTGAACAATAAATTTAAATCTAAAAACCAATTCTATAATCAAAAGATTTAAGTTCTAGGAATTACTTTTAAGACGCAAAATATTCTTTTTCGTAAAAAAGTTCCAAATTTTTTCCAAAATTCTTTTCGAAAAAATAGTGCCGAAGTTATTTTCAAGATATGTTTCAGAAAGTTTTCAAGGAAAATCGATCAAGCAAGGCAAAGGACAGTGATAAATTGAAATAACTTTTTTCAACGTGTTTGGTACTTTTTTCAGTGACATATTTACAGGAATATTGAAACAAACTGATCATAGAAGAAATGCTAATATTGGTTTGTAGATTATGGTTCATAATTACTAATTCAAACAGCCACAAAACTACTACTAAATCATACACCAATACTAAACAAAGTATCTCATGCTCAGCCATCAACAAAGTGTATACCACATTCATTTCTCCAATGTATAAACATAACATTACTAAACCCAAAATTATAAGCAAGCAAATTTAAACATCGACAAACTGCACAAGAAAATTTTCATCTTGCTGGTTTTATACTTTGACATTTTCTGTCAGTGTTCTTCACAAATACATTCTCTAATGCGATTTCTGTCAAATTGTAATTTAAGTCAACATTGATATATGACAACTTTTTTTGACAGAACAAAGAATTCTCTTAATGCTTTTTTTGGAAACAGAATTCTATGCACAAACAAGCAAATTCTTATACAATTCTAGTTCACACATACGTACCCAAAATAAGCAGATTCTTATACAAAGAAATTCTAGTTCATAGTGCAAATTAAGCAATGCAAATTAAATTTCACTTCAAAGCATAATTTGACAAGATGGTAGAATGCAGTTGACGTTGAGTGCAAAAGTTCAAATCATCCATGACAGAACTAGAGTGCAAAAGTTACCAATTACCAAAACCCATATGTTATTTTACAGAAACATAAACAAAGCATTCTATGCACAAACAAATCATTCATAGAAACAAGGGTGCATGTGCCATCTAATTTGTATTTCCGATATATGAATGAAATGCAACTGCCTGTGTACTAGCGGTTTCTGAGTGGGCCATCATGCATCATCACTATTATTAGTGTTCCAAAATCACATATATTCATATATCTGACACTATGCAGAGCAAACAAAAATATAAAGCTTTCGCAAAATGTTTTAAACAAAAATCTTAGTTTTGCACTGAAAAATCTCAATTTTAAACAAAAAATATATAATTTTTGCCCAAAATTAACCCCTAAACATCTCAGTTTTGCCTTAAACTAACTCCAAAAAAAATACCAACTTTTTTAGCAGAGCAGCAAGTGCCCGGGCTGTAGACCCGCCCATGTATAACACCAATTCCTCATTCCTCTGTACCGACATTCTTTAGATACTTGTTTTTTCTCTAGTCTTCCTAGTATCTTTTAATTTAATAGAATTCATGGCTGCTACCACTATGGTTTTGTTGTCTTATTATTACATTAATGCAGAACAAAGGGAAAATCCACATGCGATTTGATGTTGCGTGCAGAGGTAATGATTAACAAGGCATACCTGTCAACTCCGGTAGTGTTCCGTGCGGATGAGTTGAGGCTCCGGTGGGGTTGCAGCGAGAAGTAGCGTTTTTGGTGGGATTGCGGCGGAGAGGATGCATCACGCTGAAAACAAGAATGTCGGAATTGTTGTGATTCTTCCTGAATAGCCTGGATTTTGCGGTGGTGGGTTGCAGCGAAGAAGCGTTTTTGCGGTGGAGACGATGATGTTTTGACGTTTGATTATTTGAGGGTTACAGCGTGAAAACAAAATCATTTCTATCTATATCTATACTCCTGCTTATTTATAAACAAAAGCCAACTAAAAAATTGGCCTCAAATATATCTAAAAGTTAACAGAAGTAATTTTATTTAATGTTATTTTTTAAAAAATATCATTATGAATTGTTCTATTTTTTGACATGATTGCTTACTCTCAATGCAAATTTTTTTGACATGATTGTTTAGTCTCAATGCAAATTTAATGTTTTGCAAAAGTCATTTTAAAAAATCTAATTAAAATAACACACAAAATTATGACAAAAAAACAATTTCGTAATAATTGTGCAAAATGGAATATTTGCTTACAAGAGGCCGGAGGGAGTATATCTCTATAGATTTCCACGTAACTCTTTCGCACAAACATTAACAAAAATATGGATCACTTTCTAATCAACGTTTATGTTTTTATCGGTCAAAAGAGTTTTTTTTTTATGTCAATTTTTTTTTTAAAAAATTATATTGTTGATCATATCAGCATTATGTTCGTTATGGACCAAAATCAAAATAGAAGTTTTTTAGAGGATGAAAATATCTCGTTTTTATTTTTAAGGACGACAAACTTATTTAATCCATAATTAAATATTATATATTTTCTATATAAAAAACTAGGTGCACATTTCAACTAAATCTTGTTTGAACATATATCCATTATCCAATCATTCAATTACGTGACATATTTTTATGTTGATTTATTTTAAAATTTGTATTTTCATTGCGGAATTTATCCATATTTTGTGTTCATCTGACTTTCATTAGAATTAACTTCAGCTGATAGCTGATAGTTGATAAAATTTATGAAAAACCTAAATGAATGTATTTTTTTTTTATAATTTATATAAAAAAATTATAATTCAAACCTCAAACTTTCCATAATCCTTTGTTCAAATCTCTTTAACGATATTAATTTATTAATATGATCGGAGAACCCCACATTTTTTCATTTGATGCTCACATGTAGAGATTGTTTCTTTGTGGTAAAGTCGATTTTATAAAATTCATATTCGTTAACTTATGCAATATAGAAGACTTAATGAAGTCTGCATACAAAAAAAAGTCTTCCATATTAGGCAAAGACAGATTTATCTACTATATTTACATTTTTGAGATGAAACTAATCAACAAATGACAGCTAAACTGAAGAAAGAATTAACATTTTCACCTAATTCATAAATGCACAATCTAGTTGAAAAATCATGTCAATAATTTAACATAATGAAAGTACTATAAAGTATTCAAAAGTCAAATATTCATAAATTGAAGCATTAATAAACCAAAGTTTGAATCTAGTTAGAAATTGAATTGGAAAAACAGAAAGTAGAAAGAAAAAAAATGAGTGTAATTTTTAGGGTTTGGTGTTTGATAATTCCGTTGTTATTGATCTGCAAATTCCATCAAGCATTCAGCTCCTACGCAGGTTCCACAAGTGCGATCATCGATCCTACTAAGGTGACACAAGTTTCATGGAAACCAAGGTATCTTTCTTAATTCCAATTCGCTACTCAAATCATCATAATCATAATTTCGTTATAAAATTGTGTAATTAGTAATGATTTTGATTTGTTGCAGAGCTTTTGTTTACCGAGGTTTCTTGACAGATTTGGAATGCGATCATTTGATTTCGATAGCGAAATCGGAGCTAAAGAGATCTGCGGTGGCCGATAATTTGTCCGGTGAGAGCAAATTGAGCGAAGTCAGAACTAGCTCTGGCATGTTCATTTCTAAGAATAAGGTTACTTTAATTTCAGTTCTTTATCTTTTCTATATTTGCAAATTCATTAAAAAAATATTTTGGGTGTAAACTGGTTATCCTCCGCGATCAATTGCAGAGACTAATCTCTCGAGTCTTGTTGAATTCAAATGGGTGGCAAATTGTCCCCAATAGTTTTAACGCTGCTGCAAATTATTATTAGGCTCTAGTACTTTCTTATCATTATCAAATATTTAACTACTTTTGGAAACCTTAATTAATAACATATCCTTTAATAGGCTTTTAAATAGAGGTCGCGTTAACAGTTGTAGTTGCATTGGGATCCTTGATACTGTGGAGAATTGGAGCCAAATGCGGCCCAAATTAACTACTTTCGGAAACCTTAATTAGTAACCTATTCTTTATAGTTTTAAGTAATGGTTGTAGTAACTGTTATGGCCGGGGCACGAATCACGATCATTGATATTGCCAAAAACTGTGACCAAATGTAGCTAATACTGCCTCAATCACGTGTTGTGGTTTTGACAACATAACAAATATTATGTCGCTATGCCTTGCCTTTTGCGGTTGCTATTGGTAGATGTAGATTAATTATCAATCTTATGCTGAACTAGTGGGGCTATAACTATAGAGGAATTATATATTTTTGCAGAAAAGATAAGAATTCTATTTTCATGATCTGCACAATTATGCTTAGAATCATTTTATTTGCTTTGGTGATATTGTTTAAAAGTAAGTATATTTTGTTTTTGGGATTGCTGTTTGATTTTGAAGGTCGTTGTAATACCTTTTATTGGTTGTGAATTGTGTGATGTTAGACACAAGCTATTGTCTTCCCTTGAAAGAGCACTGCTATAAACAAGGATTTTATAGAAGAAGAATAACATGAGATGTGTGGGAGAATATTTGGATTGCTGTTTGTAAGTTGTCTGAGTTTTGGCTGGGGGTGTAAAGTCTGCAGGGGATTTCTCGGTTTTTGTGTTGTTTGATGGCATAATTTTTTTTATTCATACTAAAAACAGTAGTACTTTCTGAACTCTGTTAACTTTTATCTTACTTTGTTTGGTTATTTTATAGGATGCCATTGTTTCTGGTATTGAGGACAAGATTGCATCATGGACTTTTCTTCCGAAAGGTATGACATATACAAAGTCATGATTAAAACCTGTGATATCCTTCTAAAAGCTTCTGAACTTATATCTTTGTCCTAGTGAAATTGGATACAATGATTATGATTGTCTTTTATTGTTGCTAATTTGTTGGTTTTTCTTGTTCTATAATGTCTGGTTTAAAACCAATTGTTTTGGCCAAATGAGTGAGAATGTGAGCTTATTATCCCCTGTATCCTGTGCTCATCCTTTTAGGCCAGGGCAGAAACAGGCACGAGAAGAAATCAGCTCTAGACTAATCATTCATAAATATGTTTGCTTGTTGAATTGAACTGAGGAAAATTCATGAATGATCCATGATGCTAGTTTTAGGTTTTAGAGTTATTATGATTAATGAAAATTTTAGGACTCCTATCTATCGTTTCTATCTGCATGCGTACTGCAGCCATTCAAAGTTTTTCAAGTCTTTCTCATTCTGCAATATCAGGATAGCCTATTTTGACTATGAAGTTTGAAATTGTTATTGCAATGCTATATTCATCTTAGCTTCTAATAAAAATCCCTGCTATGAGCTTTGAAGTTGATAAGCATTCGCTATTATCATGTAATTTTTTAAATAAGGAAACTGTTGTTATCTATTATATTTAGCGGCTTCTTATATGTTATGTACATATTTACTTAAATATCAGTTTTGGAGGTTTTAAACCAACTCCATTAAATTATTTTCTATGCTAATTTTCCATTTTTAGCATTGAAGTTTGTTTTCAAACAGGCCCTATATTACTTTTCCGGTTCGTATCTCTCAATTTAGAATTTATATGGAAAAACAGAAAGCATTACTCTGTAGTACCCTTTATCCCTGGGTATGATACCCATCAAGCATTTGATCGGCTACTAGTTATATTATATTTAATGCTATTTCAAACATTAATGGCAAAATCAACATTCAATAAGTGCTTGAAAATTTACCAGAAGCACCATATCCATCAGGATACCATAGTAACTCCCAAACTGAAAGAAAGATTTAGAAGCATTCAAAGTTTACTAGAGAAAGTCGGAAACAGAGGGACCAAATTAAGAATTATTTATTTGTATCATTCGAGACCCAAAGGGTAGCTTGTCTTAAATTTTTATTCACTAGTTCTTTTGTGCAAATAATCTTCATAATATCATGAATCAAAACAAAATCTTCACAAATTTGCATGATAAATTAAATACATTTCCAGCGTCCCTTCCTTCCATCCTCCCCTTGCCCTATCCACAAAACAGAAATAATTTAGAACATGGAAGTAATAATCAGTTGCTTACAGTATTTGATTATTGAATTTCAGAAAATGGAGAGGACATACAAGTATTAAGATATGAGTACGGACAGAAATATGACCCACATTTTGATTACTTTGCTGATAAAGTTAATATAGCTCGGGGTGGACACCGGGTTGCCACTGTTCTTATGTATCTCACTAATGTGACCAAAGGTGGTGAAACAGTGTTTCCTAATGCAGAGGTTTGTCTAGTATCTAATATTCATGTTTACATAGATTTAAAAATCATATTGGTAAATCATTGCCTTTATAGTTTTCTAATTTATTGTTTTCTTTTTGCATCTCCTTAAATGGCCTTGAGTATCTAGCTTGGGTTCTTATTCGCTACAATTTTTTGTGCGAACTGAATTTATCCTTTAGAATGATTCAAATTTTGAGCGAGTCAAAAATTGTATTGTCTGACTGTTTGAGGATGGTATTTATGATTACACATGTTGGAACATTTCTCATTTGTTTTTAGTTTCTCAATCATTCTGATAATGACTATGTTTAGACTAGAGACAAAGCAAAAAATTTGGAGTAGTTGAAAAGTTTGTATTTGATTGGGATCACTTTTCTGTATGCTCAAATATTTTGACAGTACTTGTGAACGATGGACACTAAGAACACTAATATTTTGAGGGAGACGTTGAGAATATGCAATAGTTTCTTCAATATGAATTCCACGCCAAATAGTTGGGAGTTTTGGCAAGGGAAACTGTTTCTGCCTTTCTTTTCTCTTCTCGTAGCTAACTTTGATATTTTTATAATGCTAGTTAGAGGAATCTCCCCGTCATAAACTGTCTGAAACAATTGAGGATCTCTCTGAGTGTGCCAAAAAAGGAATAGCAGGTGAGTTACTGGACATATTATTATGTAACTCCACATTTGCTGCTAGTCAAATAATCTTCGATAATTGTATTTTTTTTTTCTTTCTTCCTCCGGACAATTCATAGTGAAACCACGAAGAGGAGATGCACTTCTATTCTTTAGTCTCCACCCAAATGCTATTCCAGACACTCTCAGTCTTCATGCAGGATGCCCTGTAATCGAAGGAGAGAAATGGTCAGCAACAAAGTGGATTCATGTGGACTCATTTGATAAGATGGTGGGAGATGGAGGAGACTGCACTGATCAGCATGAAAGCTGCGAAAGATGGGCTGCCCTTGGAGAATGCACTAAGAATCCTGAATATATGGTTGGATCTGCAGCCCTTCCTGGCTACTGTAGGAAAAGTTGCAAGACATGTTAGAAGTGTTGCTAATGCTTTCCCGATTTCAAGTGGCGATTTTGGCTATCTTTCCAGTCCGCTGGTTCTTGACATGTATTATCTTTTTTGTTGTCGTGGTGGATTGTAATTTATAACGTGTCTCGTTATATTTGTTAGCTCTTTGATAGTGTTCTAGTGTCATGGTCACACTTCGAGGTAGATTTTTGAGTTTGGAAACTGTAATGTTAGGTGATGTGTGATTCGAAATTTTTTCATTCGTTACTCTGTAAAACTACAAAAAAAAGAAAGTATACTTTCAATTTCTCTAAGTTGCACTTCAACCGACACAACAATACTGATATTATTAACTTTTCATCCGAATTTGAATTTAAAATTACACAGTGCATATAACTTTCAATGGTATTTACCACTTTGTCTATAAACAAACAAAATTTGTATTATACATTACAAGTCAGATTTAATAATTCAAAATTAGCCCTCACATTACAAGTCAATTATATATGTTTGAGTTGAAGACTCGATCTAGATTTTAAGATCTCTCAACAAAATCAATTAAGTTTATTATAACCTAGCTATAATTTATTATACATGTGCATGTGTATATAATACCAACTATTAATTTATTTATTTTTGGTCTAATACCAACCATTAATTTACTTTTCAGCCTCTCCATTAACTAACTACCACTACTATACTACTCAAGCCAAGACAAAACCGTTATCCTAATAATAAGAGAACAAATTCAAAGGCAAAACGTTGAATTATTGATGTGGACACTTGATGCTATCGTAGCCTTGCAAATCACAATGAGACAATTTTTGTGAGAATATATAATGGAGAGGCTGTAATTTGGAAGACCCAAGAGGCCAAAGAAAGGATCACATAGAATCCTGTCAAATCAGATAAATGAGAAAGATGCCCATGTTTTGTGGTCCTTGGTGTTCCAATTATAAGATACTTCTTAGCTTTTTTTTTTGGAACAAAAGATTGATCTTGGTACAATTAAGTTATGGTATCACATTATGTTTGTCAGAATTATATAGCCTATGTTTGATATTATTTGATGTGTATCTCATAATTACAATGATACACTCTCATTTTTTAAGAGCGTAACTTATGTGAAATCACAATAGATCCTTGTGATTCTGACGTATCTACTATGATACTTCATCTGTTCATAATTATAAGATTATGTTTAACCACTGCACGTAAGTCCATGCACAATTTTGAATGCTAATATCTTTAATTGTCTATTAGTAAAAATTATAAAAACTTAATATTTTGAAAATACTCATCAAAACAAATTGAACAAAATCTTATATGTTTACATTTATATATTACAGTATTAAAAAAATACGGTCAAAACAAGGTAAATGAATAGTACATTTTTGTTAAAAGGGGTCTTATAATTAGAGATGGAGGAAATATCAAACATAGACAGTGTCACATTGGAAAAAAAAATTAAATTGCAATACTTTTGTAAAGTCATAGTTGTTTGTGATTTGATAAAATTCACCATAAATTCAAACATGTATTAATATATTGCATTGTGGTGATAATTTGTGTTTTAGAGGTTGTGTTATTATTTCTAAACTAGATACCTTACTCGTGCGTTCGCACGGGTCAGTAATAAGACATCAATAACACTACATATATATATATATATAAATCATCAAACTATATATGAAGGTTATAACATGATAAACTACTACAATTTGGATTTGACTAATTATTTTTAGCTATCATCAGAAAATAAATTATTCATAATAGTGATTCAATATATTATAAAATATGATATATTCCGTCCACAAATCCTAACTCAAATGGTAGACATACCGAAATTGCTAGTGTCGGACGCCATGATTGGGTTCGATCCCTGGTCACTCCACTTTGTGTGTGTGAGTTTCCAATTGCTTTGCCATTTCGTCTACCAACAAAAAAAATATGATATATTCCATTAAACTAATTGACAATGTCAACAACATTTCCACGTAATTATAAAAGATTGAAATTACATACTACAAATTTCGAAAAACTTCTTGGTAAACTACATTTGAAGTTGTATTTGTAAGGTTGCCGTCATTGTCGACTAACAATATCTTCAACCCTTTTTTTGACGTTACTCTTGATATAGCAACATATAACTGTTTCATAATGAATAATTAGAATATTAAAGTCAAGGTACGTATTATCAACAATAAAATGAAATGCAATGAACTTAAAGATTTTAATAAAAACTTAAATACCTCTCAGTAAATTCAGAGCAAGATTAGTAAATGATCTAAGATGAGACATTGAAAAGAAAAAAACTAATGATAAACTTGGTGCAAATGGTGTGAATGAATGATAAGAAGTGATGATGATTCAAACTAACATATTGTGTGTATGACAACAAAATTAGTCATATATATATATATATATATATATATATATATGCATACTTGGATGTAGAAGAAACTTCTTGAAAAACCTCGATAAATCCCTATAGGCTCTGTAAGAGGTTATTTGAGATTCCTATTTGCACTGTTCGAGAATAGGGGTCGTGGAAGAATTGGGTTCGAGTCCCATAGCCCCAATGTGTCGAAATATCATGATTGGGTCGACCAGACCAGGCCCGTTACCGAGTTATTATAAATATAAGAAAAGCAGATTAGTGTAGAACTGCCCAATCCATCAGATGTAAGCACCTACCTTATGAATAAGATTTATCTAATTGGCAACCTTTCATGTTTCAAAGGAAAATACGCATGTTTCATCTTCCAATGAGAATATGCGTGTGCTGTTTTTTCTTTTCTTGAAACTCTTAAGGAAATAAAGTTAGGATACAAAATAGGAAATAACATTTAATTCGGTTGCTATATGTTTGCAAAAAATGTGGGTTTAGGAGAGATGTATGCCAAAAACGTGGGTTCATGAGAGAGAGGAAAAAAAAAGGTAATTACCATAGATAAATTATGATAGCTAATTACTATTCCCCCCAAATGTAATAAGAGAGATTAGGGTTAGTACATGTGGCAATTACAAAAATTAGTAATAAGAAAGATATAATCTGTAGGGTGTTTGCCTATAATCTTCTTTGCATCTATTTTGCATGTGTCTTTTTACCAATCAAATATGGAGTTGGTTATAGAATATCATTAAAATACATTTTGACATTAGTTTTGTGCATCATATCCTCACCTCTTAGAATAAGTCTTAGTGTGACGCGTATAATTTTGTCATCAAAAGTGCCTTTAGTTTTATTTCATATGCAAATTCAAATAGCTTATCTTCACCAAACACTGTATTGTGTTGGTCAGGATGAAGTTAGACTCTGATCCTACGAGCAAAGTCTTGGATTTGAACATTTGCGATAAAAAAATGTGGTTGATTTGATATGGAAGATTCTACTAAATGTATTTAGTCATATTTTTAACTAGATATTAATAATTAATAAAAAGTCAGGTAAATATTTCATATAAATAGGATAGTTAAAAAGTAGTTTATATTTATGTAGTGTAAAGTTATTCAATTTTCTCTTCGGGTAAGTTTGATATATAAAATAGGAAAATCGAAAGTGAAATTAAACGAATAATATAATAAAATATTAGTTTAAAAAAAATTAAAAGGAACATTGACCTCTAATAGTCTCCTTCTAGTTTCGTTCCTTGTTTCGAGAGAAGTGGAGAAATGTTTGGAGAGAGATGTTCTTTTGCTTATCATGAGAGAAATGTGAAAGATAGATTAAAAATGTGTGGGATCCAAAAAATAAAAACATTGTTTCATTCACATGTATGAAGGTCGGAAACATCACTTTTATTTTAAAGCTCATCCTAACTAATGTTTTATCAACATTAGTTAAGAAAGCTAAAACGTAGAAGTTTTATTGAAAACAATTTTTAACACGTAAACACTCTTTAAATTGCGTTATTTCTAGCTATGTCTAACATAAAGAGTGGTCCAAGTGTTGTATGGTGCATAAGTAACGAATAACATTATAACAACGGATTTTACAAAATTCATCGTTGGATTAAAATTAAAGTTTATATTATACAGATCATTCATATCATATTAATCATCCATTATTTTTGTTTAAAGAAATTAAAAATCATTTGATATGTTGGTATTCAGTAGTCGTTTGCATGCCAATGAGTTTGCTTTGCTGATTTTGGTGTTTCTCGTGCTCGTGATGCTTAACCCTATTAAATGACCATCCTCAATCTGACTTTTGATTAGGTCTAGGTAACTCTCAACATACTAGAATTCATCTATTTTAATATCCGTATCATTCCTTGATTTCAAACTGCTGAGCTTGAAAAAGTCATATCACTTGCAACTTGTTGCAGGGAGTAGCGGGTACGTGGACCGTTTTCGTGTTGACGGCCGATTCATTTGCCTCGATTTTTTTATGACTTCTATTTTGTCTTTTAGGACTAGAAGTTGGTTTATCTTTTTGTCCTGTGCGTTTTTGCCTGGACTCTCAGGGTTGGTCTATGTCCCCCCAGTTTATGTATATATTTTTTTCTTTTTTAATAATAATATAAGCTATAGGTTAGAGGACGAAAAAGAATACAAATGTCTATCCCTACCTTGATATCTAAATACTCTTAATTTATAAAAAAAATGGATATATTGTTATTAGGATTCATCGAGATTAACGATATTAAATAAAAACTCATAAATTGTCAGTGCCACAGTTAGTGTAACCATTAATATTATTAACTATTAATGACTTGTACATTATGCACCACTTAAATCACTATTTTATGTCGGACAAAACCATTATTACTCTTGTAACATTGAATATTAGGCGTAACCCTAAAGAAAGGGAGGTTCATTGCATTTTATTTTACTTCCCCCACGCGAGCTCTGTGTGTTGTGATGACCTGTTCATAGTGCGCAACACAACAAACAAATTTCTACTACAAATTCCTTAGTTACTATAAACAACAATACAACAAACCAAAGCGCCAATCTCACCTAGAGAGAGAAACAAACAAAAGTGTTTTGTGTGACTGGGTCTCTCTCTCTTCCAAGTTCCAACCTTCAATTTCACAGTTCATTTTTCATTTCCAACAAAGGTACGTATGTATACCCTTCCCTTTATTTCATTGACCCATTCATTTATTTCCCTTAAAGATCAAAACTTGAACACCCTAACTCAATTGGGTCATTCACTTTTTTTGTGATTATTTAGAAACATGGAAGTGGGTCAGATGCAAAGACAGTGGATGGGCTACATGAAATCCTTGTTCATGGAGGTTAGTTTGTTATTAGTTAGTTAGTTACACTGTCTCAAATTAATTGAATCTTCTATGATGTCTGTTTTTTTAGAATGTTTTGTTTTGTTTTCAAATTGTTGATTTGGTGGGTCTTTATGTTTTCTTCTTTTGTTTATGGTGAAAAAAAGGGTTTCTTGGATGGTCAATTTCTGCAACTTCAACAGCTACAAGATGAGAATAACCCTGAATTTGTTGTTGAAGTTGTTTCTCTTTTCTTTGAAGATTCTGAGAGGATTCTCAAAGATCTGTCTTTTGCTGTGTGAGTATTACTATTTTTGTTATGTTGGTTTTTGGAGAATTTAATGAATTTGGAGAAGTTCATGATCTTTAATGTTCTATGGATTTTATATGTGTAGGGATCAACAAAGTGTTGACTTCAAAAAAATTGATGCTCATGTTCACCAATTTAAGGGTAGCAGTGCAAGGTATACTATTTTATTGAATGTAAAGACCTACAAAATCTGAATAAATTTGACTTTTTGTGAGCCGTTACCTGCAATGTTTGTGTAGCTAGTTTCTAAATGAGTAGCGTTTTATTATCCGAATTTCATAACAGGCTAATCACGTTGTTTTACTTGTTAAACGATGCTAGTGTATTTTTTTAGTTTGCTGAGATAAATTTGTATGTTTGATCAACAGCATAGGCGCACAAAGGGTGAAAAATGCATGCATTGCTTTTCGCAACTTTTGTGAGGAACAAAACATAGATGCGTAAGTTGTTAATCTTCACACTTTTTGTTTCATAATTTTGGCTTCATGAAGAATTGACAGTGACTGCAAAAGTTTGAAGGACAAGGCTACTTGAACATGGCTCAACTGGTTAGATGCTAGAGAAATCAATGTGAATTTGCTAATTTCATTGTCTGATCATGTAAAATTTCCTATTTCTACAGTTGCCGCAGTTGTCTGCAACAAGTGAAGCAAGAGTACATACATGTCAAGAATAAGCTTGAAACATTGTTGAGGGTAAGTAACTTGATAAAGAAATTCAGCTGAAGAACGTTATATATTTCGGTTTTGGATTTGCAATTTATAATTCTTTTGTGGATACTAATTGCAGCTCGAGCAGCAGATAGTGGCAGCTGGTGGCTCAATCCCTATGATGGAATGGAACTAAGTTTCATAAGTGAGTGGATATGTAGAGATGTTTGTATTGTGATCCTCTACTTCTGTTGAGGATTCTCTATTTCTCTTATGTCTCTTGTGAATGTATGAATTTTTATGTGGATAGAAGTTTTCATCCAATGAACCTTGTTCTTCACAAGAAATCACTTTCAAAATTTGTAATATTTTGCATGTTTCAATGAAGGTTAATGACACCAATACTGAAATTGCTTCTTTTTCACTCCCCAAAACATAGAGGAAGTAATTGTAGTGAGAACAATCCTCTGAACCTCAAACATTTGGATTCACCAATAGGATATAAGAGAGATTGGCCTTCTACTAGACTTTCATATTAACCCTCCGGTTCCCTTCACCGTAGGATATATAAGATAGATTAGCCTTCGACTAGACTTCTGTCTTAACCCTCCTCTTCTGAGGGAGAAGTGGTTCTGGTCATTTGGAGCTCGGTCAGAAGGTAAGTAAAATTTGGCCAAAGATTGTTTCAGTAAGGATTTGAACTTAGTTTCTCCCGAACGCTAAACTTTCTTAATTGATAGTAGACTAGCTGAAACCAGGAAACATATATGCTACAGTAACTGCGCAGTTACTATTTTTGTCCGAACAAAATCAACGGTCAAGATTGATTTGTGAATGTTTGATTTAAACCGTCCGATCTCAAATCAACGGTTACTATACATTAATGCGTTCTAGTAGGGAATCCAGATCTGTTGAAACTATTTTGATGACTATATCATTATATGGCAACATCCTATAGGTGAGTAGTTGGCATCTCTTGTGGTTGAAAATTTAAAGTGGTATAAGCTAATGGAAATGTAAAGCCACTTTATTTAGGAATAAGAAACTATTAAGGCCGGCCAATAATCATTTTAAAATGGTTTTGCAAGATAAGAAAGATCATGAAAAGATATGATTCTTTAGAATACAAATCATGATGTGGTGTCATTTGTCCCTTTGTCTGCTACCTAATGGAGCAAATCAAATAAGGAAGTAAATGCTGAAATAAAGTATACCCTTACTTTCTCTTGTAGCAGCAAACATAGTCATTTTATATTTATGTTTTTTTATATATTCTTATCTTAGGATGCCTTTATGCAAGATAAGACATGAATAACCCCACAATGGTGTCAACTCACAAACATCATGCGGTGAATGATTTGTAGTTTTCTGTTGATACAGTTATGTTAAACATGGCAAGTAAGTTAATATAGTGCCTGTTCATATACACACCTAGACTTGGATTCCTTGCTGTAGGGACAATATGCAGCCATGAAGTGATTTTGACCATTGGTTGAACTTTGGAGTTCAGACACTCAACTAATTTGACAATAAATTGAGGTAGATAAACGGAATAAATTGAAACTTGAAATACATATTAAAAGACGAGTTATCTGATCTTCATCTAACAGTTGAGATTCGCAATTACATGATTGGAGAAAATTGAAATCCAATTATAGATATTAAAAAAAACCGGTCTTTCTTGGACGTGCGGTGTGATATAAGTCGTATCGTGATTGTGAAACATATGTCCCATTTTAGGTTGATACAATTATTATGTTGGAAATTAAACACTAGCAAAGAGATGACAGGAAAAGTACTTCAAACTAAGGTTATTCAATTATTGGCATGTTGTGTATCCTATGTTGCTTTTAAGTTTATTTTCTTAAAAAAATCTACCTATATCTTTTTGAATTCACATGATAAAAATTAAAAGCTATAGTTTGTAAAACAAGAAAAGATTCACAATAATGAACAAGTCTTTAATCAATTTCTATCATGTGGTTGACTCCATTTCCTCTTCTGTTCTTTAAAGCTTCCAACCTTAGCTGATTGGTTTGGATCACCTAGTCTCTTTGCATATATCTCATGATAGGTCTTTGCATCAACATGCCTTAAAACTCTCACTAATTTTCCATGTTTCTCATCTACTACCATTTTTCCATCAGTAGATTCATCCCCTTCTGCCAAAACTTTCACAGATTTGGACTCAAATTTTGCATCAAGACTTGAATGGTCATTAGCTAGGACAACAGCACCTAGAATTTCCCCCAAGAATGTGTCCTGTAACATATAAAAATCCAACATAAACCAATTTAAGCAGCACAAACAATATGGAAATCCTTACTGAATAATTATGACTTTACTAATTAATTATGAATATGAACATATACCATATGTTGATATCTGTGGTTCATTTTCTTCAAACGGTGAAGCCTTGACAGAAGACGCTTGGAAAACATCGCTTCAGGTGTTTTTTCTGTCCTACCGAGCCATCTTAAAGCACTTGAAAAAGAACTTGCTTTCTGTTGGATACTAAGTGGAATGAGTGTGATGTTAACTTCCGATTCAAACACCGTCTTTGCTGCTAAAGGATCCAGAAACATATTGAATTCTGCATATTTGTTGGAAGGAACAGAAAAAACATTTCCTTTGTCATTGCCATTCCTGCTGATCTGTCCTCCCACTACATATACCTCCTGAAATGTTTTGGAACTGTTATGCTTCATCCCTACAAGTTATAGCCATCTTATTTTCTTAACTAATAATGTGAAGATAACTTACCTTAATTCTAGAGCTTATGTTTTTAAGTGATACAACCTTTGCCAAATTAGTCAAGGGTCCATTGGTTAATATTGTAATCTTAGACCCTGGTTTTAGTGTTTGCAATATAGACTCCCAAATTTCCATTGCTCGTGGTTGTCTGAGTTCAGGGTGGTCAGTATCTCTAGGTGCTCCAAACTTGACAGAGTTTTCTGCTGTGTACCTGATTTATATGTCAAAAAGTTATTTTGTGTGCATAGCAATACACTATATACTAGAGTGGTATACAATTCCGGAAAATTCTATGGATAGGTGATATATCGTGGATTGATGCTATAAAATCGTTCAAACTCCAACAATGACAAACATCATCTACTGAAAGTAGAAGTTTGCGGTCCTCCTTATTCTCACACATTAGATAGTGACTTGATTGATGTCAGTTCAACAAAAAGAGAGGAAAAATAATATGCAAGTCTCAAAACTCAACTTAATATGCAAGTCTCAAAAATAATATGCAAGTCACTGTTTCAGTCATACAAACAAAGAGAACCACAAACTTCTACTTTAGAACAACATATCGTTGAAGTTTCAATGATTTTTAATTATTGGTCTACACTGTACCACCTATCAAGATAGTCACCATAAAACTCAATACCCCTCCGGTTCCATATACAAGTAAAGATTTCTTTTTCAAGTTCATTGAATAACTGATGTATTCGGCAATATTGTACCAAATACATTGGTTATTCAAAGAACCTAAAAAAGAAACTTTTACTTATATATCAAAACCAGAGGGAGTACTATTATTCATGTGATGATACTGTCATAGTTTTTAGATAACATAGTACCATTATTTCTTTCATAGTACTAATATCAGCTTTCATTCCCCCACAAAAAATATAATGGTTTCAATAATGTTGTCCTATGTATCATATCATATCATAATGTAGATATAGATGAAACTTTTGAGGCATGAAATAGAAAGCACCTTCTAGGGCTATGAGGCAAATCACGAGCAAGTCCAAAGAGAGTGTCAGAGTCAAGAAACCCACCATTTCCATTAGGAATGGCTTTAACATACTTGCAGTCTCCAACAGATGAAAAACTTGGATTTGATTGGTTCATTGCAAAAAATTCACCAATACCAACTTTGATATCATCACGACCCATCATGTGCAGTAAGTCATAGATTACATCTATTGTTGCTGCATTTGCCCATCCAGTTGGACTTACAATGATTGCCTAAACAAACAAAAGTACAAACAACCAATACCAAAACTTTTATGTGAGTCTATGTACCAATAATTCATAATATGGTCTAAATAAGTAAGAATAAATTTTCTGGTCAAATTTTTACTCTGACCTTGGATTTGGACAAATTTTGCCACTCCCTAAAAATTTTTGAACCAAAAATTGGAAAAGTATAAAAGTGTCTTTGGTTGTGGTAAAATATCATAATAAAGTGGGAGTTTATTAAAAAATAGAAAATGTTGTTCACTGATTTACTTATAGTATCCTAAGTAGCATAGTTATCAAAATTATAGTGGGGGCACTTGCAACCATAGTCTTCTAAGTTGATGGATCCGGATTCTGTGCAGTCGGTGACTGCGTGCAGTCACGCCTTTCTGACGCCTGATCTAGATCAGATGGTTTAAATTTTAAAGACTGAAACTTTACTTTTTATGAAATCAAAATATACTTTTATCATGGATTGTCTGATTGAGAAACGCATGACTGCACGATTGCATGCAGTCATTGATCGCACAGGACCCGGGTCTCTTTTCCTTTTGGCATATTTTCCATGTTGCACTAGGCTTACTTTAAAGAAAGTAAAAACATGAAAAATCAAAATACCTTAAGATTGATAACTTCAACAGGAACTTTAAGGAGGTAAAATAGAGATAGAAAATCTCCTGCACTCATGTCCATGTCAAACACAACAGATTTTCCTAGTATTCTGTTTTTAAAATCTGGTTTGTAAGTTATTTTTTCATAGTAAGGAAACTGTGTAGTGAAATTGAACCTCCCAGTATGTTGTGGTTGCTTTAGAACCTATGAATAATCAAAAAGCAAAATTCACATACTAACATTATCATATCATTTTTAGAAGTTTGAATAAAATATAAAAAAGGACATACATTTAAGAAGCTTTTGAAATATTCTCTATCAAGTGAGCTCTTTTTATCCTTGTTAGGCTTTGCTTTTGTAGCTACAAGAACTTTCACTGAGTCTTGACCTTTCACCTCTTTTGTATATCCATCCTATAGAACATTTTGCATGTAATACATAATTATTAAGGTATTACTATAAGATTTTACTGTAAGTTTAATTAGTGTGAGTCGCTGTAAAAATCTTTTACACATGCATCTAAATATATCTCACGAGCAGGTCGTCCCTGAGACGATTGAGTGCCCTGTGCAAAATATGAGTTTGCTAACTTATTTCTTATAAGCCACACACGCACATATGCACGCATTCTCGCATGCGCGCGCACCCACTTATACATATATATTTGAGCCTCAACAACTTGGTGCCCTTGAAAATGTGGGCCATGTGCAATCACACAACCTAGGGCCTCTCCACTACTCAGCGTGTAGATATTTGTAAATATTTTAGAAATGATGTGGAATAACGGTGAGATTTAATTGGATGCACGTTTACGGTACTAATGTATACCAGTTAATTTTTTTATTATATGTATGTTTGATTGTAGAATATTAAAGATGCAAGGGAAAAGAAATGCAAATACCTGACATCTCCCTTTGCCATTCTTGACAAAGCAAAATGGATCTGTTAATCCTTGTTGAATATGACCACTATGTACACCACCTTTCTTAAGATTGAATTTAGAATCTTTTAGGCCATCAAATAAGGGATTGGAGCCATCAGATATACCGTAAGGTTTGTTTGAAGTAATCACAGTTATGTTCATATATTCCATTTCAGCAAATTCATTTTCTCCATTGTTTCTATTAGAGTTCTTCATGATTGAAACTGCTACACCACTTGTGAAAGAGTCCCACATAAAATAACTCTGCCAACCCAACAATGACTCGAGTTTAATAGAAATATATTGTCGGTGAATTAGTTTTACATTGACATCCAATGGAAACGCTCCATCTTTCCGTGTCACACTAATAATTTTCAAAGACGGTTACAAAAGTGGAGTGACGTGCAAAAATAGTAAATTTTTATTGGATGTCAAGGTAAAACTAGTTTACACTGAAAGTGTATATCCTTCAAATCTTTTAATCCCTTAAATCATTAGATGTTATTATAATGAGAAAATCACAGGGACGTAAATTACCGTATAAAAGTTATTGTCAACCCAAGTATCACGAGTCATTTTCAAGGACTTGAAACAATATTGTGCCTCATACGTGTCTTGACTTTTTTCAAATTCATCAAAGAATTTTTCGCTGGTGGGGATTGTGTTTGTTGCATCAAGAGGAACAAGGGTAACCGGGATACCGGAATGAATCACCTAAAATGAAAGACATGTTACTTTTTGTCCAATATCTAAAAAAACCGGTTAGATCAATGAAATTCAACGTTTATAATAAGTTATTATACTGAGTAATTTTACTTGGGATGCAAGAATACAATAGACTAACCTGGTATGCTGCAAAAGGATCTACAAATATGTTGAACTCTGCATAAGGGTCAGCATTAAAATTTGCGAACAAATTTCCGATGTCTCCACACTTGCTTGGTATGCAAGAAGAGGAAGCATTTTTGGGGCAACAACCAGTAGGGTTTTTTGACCTTACACCACCACCCATTATGTAAATATGTTCCACATTTTTCTTTAGGTGTGGATTATTCATAAGAAAAATGGCTACATTTGTATGTCCACCAATCATAATGAGAGTTATAGGACCTGCAGATATTTTGTCAATCAACACTTGCTGAGAAGTTGGTTGTCGTAGCGGAGTATATTTCCTTTTCCCCTAATTACATGATGAAATCAGCAAGAAAATGATTAATAATACAGTTAATTTTAAGTCTTAGGTAACAAAATGACTTTTATTCCTTAAGCATAAAGTCTGAAGTCGCGATAAGAGCTGCGATATCAAGGTTCTGCAATCTCAATGCGTTACACTTGAGCTTGTATCAGCCGCGTTTAACTACAACATATCAAATTTAGAAGGTTTGTAATATGTATATTATACCTGTGGAAGGAAAGCTTTACGGATGCCGAGGTTAGTATCAACATCCAAGCGACCTCTAAAACCAACAGGTATTGCCTGCCTGTATCTGCAATATCCTGCTGTTGTCATTCCCTGATTCATTGAAATCTTAATTAACATATCAATCATAAAGCACCTCAAATTAGGCGTGTCCCACTGTCGGACACGCGTCGGTGCCAGACAATGACATTTATGATTACACTGAATTATGTTACTTTTTCAAATTATCGGTGTCAACGTGTTAGTGTCTGTGTTGTGTCTGGTGTTTGTGCTTCATAGATTACAAATATATAGTACATACTTGGTCTATAATTGGAAGGTATCCACCAACATTTGGAAGTATGGTACCATTTGGGAGTATTCCACCTTCACCTCCCACTCCAACTGCTATGTCATCTCTTCCCATCATATAAAGTAAGTCATAAATTTGATTCACAGCATGTCCAGCATTAGTCCAAGCATTTGCATTCACAGTCACTCCCTGCAGATGCAGATAATTAAGCATACTAAAATAAACACAAAATTATCCTTTCCTTGATTAATAATTAATAATAATGCACTGCATAATCAAGCACCAAATCAAGCCAAATATGCAATGTTAAGTGTCAACATCAGAAATATACAAATTGTCTGGTTTTTACAACACAATGAGACAAATAGAATACTATTGACAACTTATAAAAACACACTCTTTATTTAAAAAAGGAAAAAAGTACACTTTTTTTTCACTATGTTGGTTTCTTAATTAAGCCATTAACAAACAGCATCTAATTAGTCAATCCTCACTAGTAAGATTTGCTTAAAAAAGAACATATAAAAAAGATAATTGCAATTTGTTTGTTATGATTCATAGGGATAATCTTGTAAAGTAAACCGTAGTATTTAAGCACAAGTTATTAATTGGTCAACCCTATGCAAATAAGAAAGGTACTATTGTGGTCACTTTGCGGTTAGAGATGTAGACACAAATGGCCGAACTCTGTGATCAAATCTCGTGGTAGGAATAAGGAAATTAAAGTATTTATAAGTGATGAAAAGTTTGAGTATATTTATTCGGCTTTTGGTCTTTGGACCTCCACATTAAAGAACATCGACTAAATGTGACACCTCTACTCGAAAGTATTAAAAAACATAATTCAAAAACGCAGAAGTAAACAAATCAATGATAATATAACCAACCCCAGATATCACACTAATCAAAGCCGATTCTACATAGTCTCAAATTATTTGTCTACCATTTTTCTTTTGAACCGGGGATTGCTGATATAACTTAATTGTGATCGAGAAGTAAATGTTACGAGTCACAAACTCATGATCAAAAGCATTATTAATGATTCACAATGAAAAACACAAAAACAAGAAAGAAAAAGTGAATTAAGGTAACTTTGTTTTGCTAACCTCTAATTTAAACTCTGATCTGTTGAGCTTCAAAAGATATAGCAAAGCAAAGAAATCATCGGTATCAACATCGGTATCCAAAAGAATCCTACGAGGCTTTCCTTCGACAATATTCAAAGAAACTCCGAAAATTCCTGATATAATCAACACAAAAGCTAGCCAAAACTTCATTGAAAACATTCTTATGATGATTCAATAGTGAGTTATAAAACTCTAGTGTGCAAATATGAAGTATAGAATGAGAAAGACATGAAAGAGTGTTTAGTTTGATGAATATATAAAGTCAAAAACATGAAAAAACATGCAAAGAAGACAGAATTAATAATCTTCATGTGTAAAAGATACGTAAATAGGTAGCAAGAGAAAGAGAGAAGAAGTATTTTTTGGTTGCTAGAAATGCAAAACAAGAAGAAATTTACGTGTTCATTGGCTTTTGTAGTGCATACTATAAGTTTATTTGGTTTACATGTTCATTTATTCTACGGTATTAATCTCAGAATCTCACAGAATCTGATAATTCACAGTTCATCTGCGAGATATATAAATTAAAAATTGTCTTATTAAAAATCTAACTCAGATTTTTTCGAATGATTTGTTTCGTTCTAAGGAAACTCATTAATCACTTTAGTCCTAATTATTTATTTTATTTTCATTTATTTTGTGAATCCCATGGAGAAGGAAAAAAGAGACTTGACAAAGAATCAATTGTTCATTAATTAATTGTGGAAAATTACTCTAAGAGTGATGAGTCATGATTTGACTTATGGTTAACTTTAAAGGTCAGTGCTATTTTATTCTTTAATATTGTTGAATAAGTTGCAACTGTACTTTTTTATGGGTCCAGAAGATGACAATGAAGATTCAAATATCTTTGGCTTTTCTGATGGAATACTAGTAAAAGAAGTTGTATGTTGATAATTGAATAAAAGTTTTTTTTTGTTTCGCCGTTGTGATAAACACCACTAAAATTTACACGATTATTAAATTTTGAATTTAAATTTGGATTAATTAAAGTGTTCAATCTAACGATATTAATATTTTTCGGTTGAACTATAATTTATAGACTAAATAATATTTTTATACTTGTTGACATCGATGGAATTATATATTTATATATATATATTTTATAATAATGGAATTATAAATTTGAAAATATGGGACACCAAATTACTAAATTTCTATAACTTTTGAAAAAG
This sequence comes from Trifolium subterraneum, assembly GCA_951799995.1. Classification (NCBI taxonomy): domain Eukaryota; kingdom Viridiplantae; phylum Streptophyta; class Magnoliopsida; order Fabales; family Fabaceae; genus Trifolium; species Trifolium subterraneum. The sequence goes on along the minus strand of OX637462.1, from coordinate 7,941,024 downwards.
ATAACTCAACTAAGATATTTGGTTTATTTAAAATTATTAATTGAATATAATTTGATTATAGAATATTTAACACATTTTATTTTGGTATTAAAACTTATGATCTTCAGAGAGATGTAAATTGTATTAAATATTGTCCACAAATTCTAGCACAAATGGTAGAAATATCGAAATTGCTAGTGTCGGATGCCATGACCGGGGTTCGATCTCTGGTCACTCCACTTTGTGTGTGTGAGTTTTCAATGGCTTTGTCATTTCGTCTACCAACACAAAAAAAATTGTATTAAATATTTAAATCAAATGATTTGTTATTACTAGTTTTTCCAAATTAACAGCCAATGCTAGTTGGCAAGAAAACCGGAATTTATTGACATAATGTATGAATCAGATGAGAATGAATGTCGACCAAATGCACACAAAAAATGAGGTTGAAATTTGGAGGACACCTACATTACATATTATAGGATTGAACCATCTAAACTGAATAAAATGTAAAGCAAGAAAATTAAAATTGTGATTGTAACAAGTTTATAATTTATCATGATGTATTTATAATTCTGTAAAAAAAATCATGTATTTATAATATTTGTCTTTTTTTTTTGGTGAAATTTATAATATTTGTCATTAATTTATAATTAATGGTTGATATTACTCAATCTAATGGCTTTTGTGCAACGCAAAAGGGTTCTGATAAAGTGGGATCGTTCGGATTGTTACGACCTCTAGCAGATGGTTTGAAATTGATTCTAAAATAACCTATTTCACCACTCTAAAGTGAATCAAACATTTTAGAGAAGTCGAATTTCATATTATAATTTTAAGAGACTATCTTAGTTATAAAATAATGATTAGTGTCCATATAAAAAAAAATAGTGATTACTCTTATTAATAAAAAAAACTCTTACCCTTCCATTTAGAAAAGTGACACTGAAATTTCATTTTAAAGTGGATAAGTGGGATAACCGAGATTCGAATCTCGACTCCTACATATACAATGTCCTTGACAACTGAGTTAAGCTCATGAGACCTCATAATCATTTTAATTAATTGTGTTAATATGTTTTCTACTGTGATCAGTTTTTTATATGGAATAAGTTACTAAGAGTTAGAGCATTACAATGGTAATCCCCTACTTGGGTGCTTAATCCGGATGCGTGTACACATCATTTACTTTATAATATATTCTAGAGTCTGTTTGATGCAAAAGATAGTATAAAGACAAAATATAATTTGAAGTTGAATAAAGACATGATATATCATAGTTCATTTGATACACATATAAATATTATTTTATTCTTTCATGTGTCTCATATAATATCATGTTATCCGATCAAATATTAGATAGAGACATGATATAATATAGTTATCGTATATTGTTTCATATTCTGTATTTTATTATCACTATCGAAATATAATTTGAAGTTGAATAAAGACATGATGACATATCATAGTTTGTTTGATACACATATAAATATTATTTTATTCTTTCATGTATCTCATATAATATTATGTTATCCGATCAAATATTAGTTAGAGACATGATATTATTATCGTGTGTCTCATATAATTAATCATGTATTTCTAACTAATTAATCATGTGTCCCATCAAATATTTTATTATGATATTAGTTACATAAAATATGATAATATAATATCGTATATTGTTTCATATTCTATATTTTATTATCACTATCAAATGAACCCTAAATATTTTAATTAATTAGAAAGAAATACATGATTAATTTTAAGGTTAACATATCATATTGTCCCATCAAATACTAGATTAAAACAATTATGATATGATTAACATATCATGTCTTTTTATTCTGACAATTTTAAATTCAACTCTAAAATATTTAGTAAAATCTTCAACAATCAATATATGATTGAAAATAAATGAAAAAAATAATTAAAAAAAAAGTTTAAAGAAAAATTGATTTCTGAAGGATGAAGTATTAAAGCAAGGAGAAAGGCAATTTTTGTTTTAGTACAACTTTTGTTTTTCTTTTTATCAAGAGCGAAGACCCATTTTGATCCATCACAAGGACAATTTAGTCTCTGACAAAAATAAAATTCAAATTAGTCTCTTACATTTTTATTTCGAGGACAAATTAGTTCCTCTGTTATAATGAATTAGAGGCTAGTTTGCCTTAAATATGAAAATGTTAAGGACTAATTTAAATTTTATTTTTATCGAAGATTAAATTGTTTCGTCCCGAATTTGTAAGGGACCGAAATATGTCTTCACTCTTTTATCAATAAACCAAAGATACTCATATGGTGGCAACATGCCTAGCATATAATAAAAGATTATGTATTATGTTTAATTTGTAATTATATTTTCCACTAAGTCGGCCAATAAAATCCATGGAATATATTCACCAAAAAAAAAATCCATGGAATATTGGTGGCATAAGATTTTTCAACATACAAATTTCCGTAATTAAGTAAGAGAAATGTTATTTAAACATAAAAAAAGAGACATCTCTACAACATCAAGGGGGAGTCACGTGTATATAATCGGGGAGTTCTTCAACACTTCTGGTTAATGCCCCATTAACCAAATTTGTTGAAGAACTCCCCGGTTATATACACGTGACTCCCCTTGATGTTGTAGGCATAAAATCTTTCAAACTTGAACTTTTAACTTTGTTTTAACTTTATCATCCGCAAACAATCAAAAGGTGTCTCATATACAATTTCTCGTAAACAAATAGTTGAGGAGTTGGAGATCAAATTTGGTTAATGTCAATTAACCAAATGTGTGGAAGAACTCCCCGTTTATATACACGTGACTCCCCTTGATGTTGTTAAGATGTCCCTTTTGATGTTTAAATAACATTCCTCATTTAATGTAATAAGAATAACTCATTGGGTAGAAATATCACATTTGATATGTAAAAGTTGATGTTTAAACCCCAAACCAATAGACCTATTTATTTAATTAAGAGTAAAATTTTAGTCACTAAACTAAGAAAATTCATAGAATATTTCGCTGCATCTGCATTTAATCACCTCCACTTTTTGGTTAGGCAGCTAAAGAGAAAAGAAAAGAAAAAAACATACTAAAGAGGAAAACTATTGACGAAAAAAAGAAAGTTCTCATTACGTTGTTCCTAAGAAAATCACTAACGTCTATTAGAAGAGAAATATGAGTCAAGAAATCGGCATATGAGGAGGCTCCAAGTTTAGCGAAAAAATTTGGACATTAATTCTCCTTTCTAAGTACGTGATGAATCAATCAATTGAGATGATATCAAATCAATATTAGAATTATTGAAATCTAAAATCTAAATTGGTATGCCCACAATTGCAAAAATTATATTCCTGATTCCTATAAATTACTAAAACTGGTAGAGGCCGTAGAGCGAATATCAAATGCTACTACATTTGTGTGTGTGAGTGTACATATATCGGATGCCTTTTCCTACCTTTAATTTTGATACTTTTTTAAACCTAAAAACAGAATGAATATTCTTTTATAATAGTCATTTAGTCAAAAGGTGAACCTATTTCATCAATAAATTGATAAAATTAATAAGATATTTGGACTTCTTTATAAAGATCGGATCATTAGTTCTTGCACACAGTAAAAAAAAACTCATTTTGTATGTATAACAGATTTTTCGACAGAATTCATTCAATACCTAATTCTTATATACGTAATGTACCAAAAAAATAATTCTTATACACGTATAAAGAAAATTTTATTGAAAGAACTTAACTTTTTTATCTTACAGATTTTGTGTGTTGAAACTCTACGATATAGAGAATACCTTGATGCGAATAAGAGAGGTGACAATAGAGAATATGAGTGAATGGAGGAACTAGACTCAAGATATGAAAACTACTTACCAAATTTATAGCATGAAAATTTATAACTCATCCCGGCCTTGTAATTTTTTTTCCGATAAGAATATTATTAAAAGAGTTCAATTCGGTATCATAGTGAGAAATTCTACCCACCTTTTATGAAAGGGCTAGAAAAAACAAAACAAAATCAACAATACAATTGTTTTTGTCAAACCTTCATTCAATATTTCATTTTATCTCTGTCATAGAGGCTATACTTGATTTTGGAAAATATTCAAAGCGATTGAAAAAATCATACTAAAGATGATCAATTGAAATCGTTATCAGTCAAGTATGTTTAGAGGGAAGATATTCTTCCTCCTCTCTTGGTGTTTAGTGGTCTCCTCCCAACTCTTTGGTGGTCCTCTTCCTCCACTTAGTTGGTGGTCATTTCCTTCCTCTTTTAGGAGCATTAAGCTCTTCCTTTTTGAAACTTTTCCTTTTCGGTTTTGTTTCTCTTTTCACAAAATGTCTCCCCTTCTCCATGCCACTCACAACTAGAGATCCTCCATCCTCGTTTTTTCGCCATCATTACTTATGGTTGGGAGTTCCACGCCATCAAGATTTTGGCGTATAACATCATCACGCATTTTGCAACTAGTTGAGAATAAATGCCTAAATATATTTTTAAGATTTTAGATTTGAATATATTTTAAATTTATATTTTAAATAAGGTATTTTTTGGTTACATATTTAAAATAAGGTATCATTAATAAATATGTGTATTTTTGTTTAAAATAATTGATTGAAATTTCTGCTTTTGTTCATTGAAGATGCATGTATCACCATTTTCAATTTTAATATTTATATAGATTCTTTGACCACCCAAAATGAAAAGCTATTTTTATCCACTTGAGGAATAATCATAACTTTAATCATAACATTTTACAAAAACGAATTGACTTTTGAAGTAAGTGTTGTAAATCATCTTATTGATACCTTAATTTATTTTCACATGGGTTACACAATTTTCTTTATCCAATAAGCCTTTCTTTTAATTCTATGAATGGGGGTGGGTGGATTGATATGATGTAGCTACCACACTCCTTGACCCAATTCCATTGTTAAACTTGGAGCTATTATTTCAAACCACAATTGAGAGATTAAAGTCAAGGTTGACCCATTGATGCATCATATACATGTATGTATAATATTAATCTAATTAGAAATGAGTCACTTAGTTATGGTTTGATATATTATATTGTAGAAAATGATGACATGAAAGAAAAAACTGGCCAATCAGTTTCTGTGAGAATGTACTTTTAGTCTTATTTTGGGGTAGAGATTAACCAAAAAGTTCATTCAAGAGCATGCTACAATCATTAATCTTCAACAAGGCACACACGAGTGTTTTAGTGTATATATATAGCATTTTTTTGGTACCATAAGTCCATAACATATTTTAAGATGTATGAATTGTAAATAATACTTTGGTTAAAGAAAATCTATGTAAATAATACAAATAAAAATTAGTCCCTCTAAGTCAAGGAAAAAAGTATTACATCTATAAGTTTTATGTTTATAAATTAGTTTTACAATGAAATCCAATTATATTTTACTATTTAGATATTTGTATGGATATTTTAAAAATTAATACTTATATATCCAGTTTAACCAACTTAGAAGCTTAAGATAAAATTTGAAATAAAATCTTTTAAAATAAATGCTAGTAAAATTAGAGATCATTTTTTAAGTCTAATTAATTTTCACAATATTAGATATCACAAAAATAAATATTAAATACATATATTTTAAACTATTAAATACTATTTTATATATTTGAATATGAATGAGTACCTAATTACAGGGCTAAGCAGAAGCAGTCCAAGTTAATGATTTTAGGCCTCAAAATTCTAGGTCATAACAAATCTCAAAAAAAGTTTAGTTTAAGTATAAATATATAAATATCATAAACTAATTATAAATATTTCTCTAATTCCCAAAAAAAATATTTGTCTAATTATTAGGATAAATGTTTATATTATTATTATCAATGTTCAAAGTTCAATCCGTACTTTGCAAAATTTGTTATTTTTAAAACCACTAAACATGTTGGATTGGCCTACCCAATTATGAAGATTTACTTTTCTTGCACCAACTCAATAGGTTAGTGTTCTTTCTCATTTGGTATATATTGTGGGCATGCCATGATTTTAACTTAAATTGCTTTTCAAAATTGCCACACACAAAATCCAACTACCATTGTGCTAGAGGAGAAAAGACGTATAGATTAAAATAATATTATTTTAATTTGTGAATTTCCTTTCCTCTCAAATTTTCGACACAAGAGATTTCTTAAATTGCAAGTATGTTTAAGTGATAACTGATGCTTCATTTTTTAGTTATTATAATATAAGTATGAAATTTACATTATCAATAGTAATAACTAATTAATCTTCGTTGCAGAACCTAACAAATTATTGTGAATGTTGATTAGGATTATTGTGATTGTTAATTAAGGTCAGCTAATTTGCTGTCTACACACATGTTGAGCAATGCTGTCCACTACAATGAAGTATGATAGACTGAAAGTGAGATATAAGTCTAATTTTGGGTACATGATCCAATGCACAATTGAATTATAATGTTGATTAGGATAATCAATTGAATTATATACTTGTACTACTAATCTAATCTTATTTAAGCCTAATGTCTTGTGGTTGCTTTTTTTTTTTTTGACAAAGTCGCATGACATTTTTAAAAGTTCAAATTATTAGTATATATATATTACTTATTCAACGTGAAAGCTATATTTTGTTGGCTAGTCATAGTAGTATCATATACTCCAATATTTATTGCTTAATGAATATTTTGGTGTTGTTCAACACCGTAATATCTTTGACCATCTTTAATAGTCTCTTGTTTTTTTAGAACCTATTATGACTTTATGAGTTTTGTAATAATCGGTCTCTATAGGCTATATATAACATCATGTTCGAACTTCAACTCTTGTATATGTGTGATGTCTTTATCAACTGAATTAAGTTCGCAGAGACTTGTGTATCTTATGTAAATATTTATAGGATATTTTGTAATGCAACCAAACATTAATGATGATAATTTATCTTATTTAAGCTACTTCTACAATTTTAATATTATCTACTTTATCACGTCAAGTTTTTCAACGAAAAAATAAAACAAATTCATATTTCGATAAAATTCACGAGATTTTCTGACTTTTTTTAATACGATATTCAACATCAAATCATTTAATAAGTATATCAACTTTCAATTTAATTATTTTAAAATGAATTTAAATTTATTTTGGTCACTTTAGCTTTCAAACATGGAAAATTTTAATAGGGACCACTTATAAATGGTCCATTGTAGACGGGTACTTAAAAATTATTTAAAATTTTATCAACAACATAGAGTTGAAAGTATAAGTCAATTGTCATCCTCATTTTTACCATTGAAATAATGACTTAATCGATGCTAGTTTAATTAAAAACAACAAAAGATAAAGATGTAACTTGTATTAAAATGACGTTAATTATATCATTGTTTTGACCGTAAAGAGAAAGATAGTTGTGATTTTTACTTTTAAAATTTCAAATAATTTTAATCATTAATCAACAGTAACAAAACTCTACGATAGAAAAAGCAATTCTCCTTACTTTGTTTAGTTGGGGGGGGGGGGGGGGGGGGGGGGGGGGGGGAGGGGGGGTATAAGGGGGCATGTAAAAGACAAGAAAAACAGAATGACTAATCACCAACAAAGTAGAAAACCGTAAAAAAAATAGAGTAGAACTTTAATTTTTAAAAACAGTTTTTTTTTTTTGTGCCTCTCACCGTTTCTCACGTGACCCCTAAAATAATCATCACTACGTAGAATATGAACTTCATTCATACCATAAGTAGCGAGTGGCATTGTTTTGAGGGTAAGCCGGCATTGTTTTGAGGGTAAGCCCACATTGTTTAACGAATTTGTTCTACACTTCTTTCTTAATTTCGACAATAAATGAGCAACACACCTTTGATTTAGACGAATTTTTTATGTTTTGAGGGTTTGAGAGATTTTTGGAGGTCTTTTTGTGTTTTTTGTAAACAACAGAAATGAGGGGAAGGTGGTGGGACACATTATATATAGGAAATGTGTTCACATCCTACACGGAAAACTACGTGAAGGGTGTGTTTGCACGCTAGGGTGCGAACATGGTTTTCCAAATTTTGAACTAGGGGCGTGATGGATGTAGACATTGGGATTGAGCCAAAATAAATGTCACTTGCTACTTACCATGCGAACCACGTTTGCACTCTACGTAACAAGGGGGTATTCTGGCCATTTTAGAGGGCATGAAAAATAGTGGGGTGCAAAAAGAAGAACTCCATAGATTATAGTACCAATAAGATAATATTATTTTTTTATAGAACAACCATGATACCGAAGAAAGTTTTAATTTCTGAAAGATAAATACTCATCACTGAGGCTAATTAATCTTCAAATACGAGTTCAGGTTCACTCCATTTAGTGCATCCTCCATTTAGCCAATTAATTGCATGGATTTGTGGAGTTTGGGTTCACTCCATTGACTACTCCTCCAATTAATCTCCATTTAGGAGAGAGATAGACACAATAGAAGATTTGTGGGACCCATTAAAGGTGGATCCCATTAATGAGTGGGTCCCACAAATCTTCTATTGTGTCTATCTCTCTCCTAAATGAAGAATAAATGGAAGAGTAGTAAATGAAGTGAATCCAAACTCGGATTTGTGACATGTGTTAAAAATAAATTGAATGGTTGAGATTAAACCTCTAAAAAGTAGTATTTATTTAACAAAAATAAAAATAAAAGGGTCTTGCTAAACAGTGTCCCGGGCACTCTTTAAGCATTCCATTTTAGAAAATAATTTATGAGTGAAGACTCATTTTGGTCCCTCACAAAAACTACAAAACCCAAATTAGTCCCCGACAAAAATAAAGGCCCTATTTAGTCCCTAACAAAATTAAACCGGGCCATGTTAGTCCTTCGTTATTATTTTTCTTAATATGATTTTTTTTCTACTCTTGAACCGTGACTAGACTGCCATGTGTATTATTTTAATATTCTTAAGGAACAACTTAGTCCCTGATTTTCCGTCAAAAAAAAAAAACTTAGTCCCTGATTTGAAAAAAAAACAATACGTGTTTTTCTCTTTCACAAAATAGAAAGAGAGAATACTAGGGTTTTCTAGTTTTAGGCTTTCAGTCTTTGGTTTTTCTCCTCCCACACGGCAACACTTTTTCTTTTCCAACAAGAACAATTTTTTATGGTGATATTCATGTCAGATGATTCAACCGGAGAAGACGGCATACAACAGACCGGAGATTCGATGATTTGATCCCTTAAAATTTTAGAGATTAATTTTAGTTTTGTAGTTTTTGTTCGGGGCAAAAATAGGTGTCAATTCGATGATTTGATCCCTTAAAATTTTAAAAATATTGTCTATGAATATTGTCTAATTTTCGTATTTTTTTTTAAAAAATATGGGGATCAAATTGTTCCAAAATAAAATAATGTAGGGACCTAAATGTCCCTTATGTTTGTAAATAATACACGTGACATAAATAATACACATGACAGTCCAGTCACGGTTCAAACGAAGGACTAACATGTCCCGGTTTAATTTTGTTAGGGATTAAATAGGGACTTTTTTTTTGTCGGGGACTAATTCGGGTTTTGTGGTTTTTTTGAGGGACCAAAATGGGTCTTCACTCATAATTTATTCAAAAGTGAACCATTTCAATTTCCAATGCGTTGACTTTACACATTTCCATAAAAATTGTATAAAAAACTTACTATTTAAAGGCTCAAAGAGTGTTCGGGGCACTATTTAGCATTTTCCAAATAAAAATACATCTCTATGTAACTTTTCCCTTTCTCCTTCGATGAATAACTCTCTTTTCCTCTCAACTCTGCCGTCGCCGCCATACATCTCACACCAGAAATCGTGTTTCATCTTCAAACGAATCCTTCTGATACATGTTCTCCTATTTCTCTTCGCTGCCGCTCAGTCTCGATGCATAATCCTCCACCGCGTTTTTCCATTCTAGATCTTTTCTCCTCTCTTTGCATCTCATTCTTGTCTTCAATTTCTGAGTCTGAAATTTGAGTTATTTTCTAAGCTTCGTAATCCATTTGGGAAATTGAATTTTGTTAGTTTACAATGGTTAGTTGGTTTTATTCTACTGTTGTTGTAAAATTTATTTCAATTTTGTTGTTGTAACCCCAAGTGAAACAACGCACAAATGCATCCGAGGAGGAGATTTTGTTGTTGTTCTCTCACTGTGGCAAGGGACGGCGGCAGCGGCCGAGATGAGAGGGAAGAGGGATTTTCGTATCAGTGGAGAAGGAAAGACACTTTTATTTTCATTAAAAAAATTCTAATTTTTAAAAGTTTGATCTCAGCCATTAAATTTTATTTGGACACATGTCACACATATGTATAATTGATTGGCTAAATGGAGGATCCACGTTTATTATTTGATTTATAATACTTAATTAAAAAACTATACTAACAATTAATTATCTAGTCTATGTGGTAAGGGTCTTGAATCCCTTGAGCAAGTAGTCAGAAGTTCAACTATTGACTCTTGCGTATGAAAAAATTCGGTTGAAATGAGAGAAACATGTGCCTTATGTGAGAGAATTTCCAAAATATCCTTGAAAGGTTGCAACTTGCAATGGTTAATTTGAAATAATATGTCTATTGGTTTAGTCTTGGAGCCTTTTGAGAACAAGAGTGAATCATAACATTGTTTCATGTAACATTGCATGATATCTTTCAAGGTTTACTTCCCTTCATCAAAAGATACGAGTTTATCTATAAATAGAGATACTCATGAGGCAGAAAAACACATCAAAATACAGCCAATCATATTCACATGAGTCTAGATTCTGTCCAAAATATTTCTAAGTCATTCCTTCATTTCTCTAGTGCACAAGAGTCATTGAAGGAACTTTGTTCTGTAAACTACCATTGTCGATATACTTGGTGTGAATGTGCAAGTCACGTCAAGGATTCCAATGTATCCTGAAGGGGATTCACCGGTATAACCCATTTGCATCCGGTTTACATAAACTGGTGGGGGCGAATCGAACCTAAAACTTAATGTGTCCACACACGCTTTGGAATTTATGTGCAATTATTATCATGTTCTTTTTCATCTTCTTCTTCTTTGTGGATTTGCAGCAGACCCATAACAAGAACTCTCACCCCCTACATATTCCCGACGAAAATTAGTCATTCCCATTTAAGATTAGTCATTGCACTGCCGTAGAAACTTTGTATCAATAACACGGTAAATAAAACAAAAATTTATACTAAGAAACTTGAACTCGGGTTTGAATTTCCTCTAGATTACTATTGCCTGGATACAAGAGTCCAATATTTTTTTATATTTTTTGGTTACAAGATCCAATATTTTGCATATAGGCTATTTAATATTATAAGTAAAAACTATTCCCTTTGTTATTATAATTTAATTTGAGAATCTGATAACAATTATATACAGAACTTAATCTAACGATACATGTTCCTCATCCAAGATATGCCTACAAAGCATACAAAAACAAGATATAATTAAATGCAACAAATATTTGTAACCCTTTCTATAGGTGTAGGATAAGCAAAAAAGAAAAATGCATAATAATTATGTAAATCTATACCTAAACATATATGTATCTACAAAAAACATGAAGTAACTACATATAATACAAACCTCTAATACGACCTCCACCTGGTCTTCTATGTGGAGGAGGAGCAGGTGGTTGACCATTTCCAGGAAATTCCCATTTAACAATGTCACCATCCCATGATGAAGATATCAACATTGGATACATAGGATGCCAACTGCAATCTCTTACTGGTGCTTCATGATGATCAAGTTTTGCAACTTGTTCTCCACTCACCTATAAACAATGTCAATTGTAACCGTTAGATCAGATTATTAAGAATGTGTGACTTTAATCGTAATGACTTCTGAAGTCGCGTATTAGATTGGTTGTAATTTGTTGACAGCGTAAAACTTTTTACACTGATAGGACATCAAAATTAAATTATTCAATAATATATAAGCTAGTGTTTTTTTTACCAGATCATATATGTAGACAGAGGAATCGCTAGATCCGGTGTAAATGTATTTTTGACCAGTGCTGCATTAAGAAATACACAAGATGTTATTCGCAGTCGCATTCTTCAAATCATCATATGCAAAGAGTTAAGAGAACATAGGAACAAAACCGGTACACTGAAAACATGTTGACAAACAGATGTTACTCATCTGTTTTGTTTCTAGTACACCAAAAAGTCCCATATTGCTTTGGAATCGAAGCAAAGAGTAGTTTATAACACTCACCCTCTTCAATCCACTGAGAGCTTAGTTAAGACCCAAAACAGACAATACTTCAAAAAAGAAGTACGACCAAATTGAGGACGACACACATTCCAATCAACTAACCTATAGCAATTTAAAACCTAAACATTGTGGATAATTTAGAATCATATATCATGTTAAAGAGCAGTGGTTTATTAGAGTGAGAATGTTCCGAAAATACAAGTTACCTATATGATGGTGAGAAATAGCATCGAACTAGAGTACGCAACACCGAGTGGCCTTGATATGTTGCCAATGACTGGTCATGAGAATGCCTTAAATTTCTTGCATATTTGGGATAGTCCATCCACCGGTAGTCCCACTCGTCATCTCCAAGTCCCATACTGTTAGTTTAAATAATATAAGCATCATCATTAAATCATCCATTAGCATACTTTTTAGCATAAATCTGTTATCAAACAAAGTGAAGGATAAATAAGTTTTACTTGACGGCATTAGAAGACATCTTCCTTATGTCCCATAATTTGGTGGTTTGATCTTTTCCATTAGAAATTAAATAGCGGCCATCTCCACGACTATCAATGAATGTAATGCCTTCTAAATGTCCCATTAGGATACCAGCTGGTTGTCCTTTTGAGACAAAGCAACGCCTATCCCACACCTGCACAGATCATAACAAGCATAAATACATAAGAATCAAACAAATTTAAATTATATGCTTAAGCTCTACAAGAAACTGCTAAGATATAATTGCATTGCTATCAACCAAGAGATCGAATAGCACCAACTTACTCTCTATCAGCGTAACAAACAAATGGCTCTAAGGTTGTGGTCAGTAAATATTTATCAAAATCGAATCAGGCATATGTGGATATTAACAAACTCCTATAGTTATAATGTGAAGTCTACCTTGCAGAAACTATCATCACTTCCGGAGTATATGAGATGACCAGATTCATCGGCAAAGCAGACAGTGTTAACATCAGACTGCAACATAAAAATGGAACATCAGATAGGCTCTACTGTCTATATATACTGACTGACAAATAAAACTCCAGCTGAAGTCAAAATTCCACTTTAAAGTGATGCACTAAAAGATTGCCAGTCTATATAAAATTAATCTAACAAGAGTTAAGGAACTGAAAGAAATGATTCTCAAGCTCAAAACTAGGCTGCCTTACATTCTAAGCTGCCCAAGAAAGCACAGATACAACACGAGAAACGGATATGATATGACACAGACATGAGGATACATATCATATAATACATGTCAAACATGGTAAGACTATTTTGAAATGTTTTGAGCAGATTCAGATCAATAACCCTAAAATGATGTATAAAAAGTCAGCAACCAATTATAGGAAAATAATATGCAAATACATTTTATCTATTTTTTTTAATTCTGCAAAATCAGCAACCATGGCAGTGCTATTAATTGACCTACTTTTGTTTCTTACCATTAGCCTAGCACACAGCATTTAGGCCTCGTTTTAATGTAATAAGTTGATTTTCTGAGCTCATGAAGTTTGCCCCTTATGGAACTGTAGTGTTTTTGTTTGCTTAATACATTAAGCAATGAGCTATTTTGGATTTTATGTATTATTTACTAAGTTCTATTTGTGTGACAAAAAAAAGCACCCAATTATATGAAAATATATATAATACCAGGTGAGCAGGGATCCTAAGGCTAAGCTTATCTGCTCCGAGATCATACACACATATCGAACTATCACTAGTTCCAGACACAAGCTCTCGCCCATCCGTTGAAAATTTGATAGAGAAAATCCCAAATTCATCACTATCATTGTCAGAAGAGAAATTTAATCCATAATGAACTTCCTGCAATAAAATAAGGATTTATTAATGTAAAGCAAACAATTATTTGATGTGTGTATAGACACATAAATACATACATCGTATCATAAAATATTTTCAAGTGAGGAGATGCAACCAAGATGAGATAGAATGTGTAATTGCTAAGGGTGGACTGTCAAGCAACATATGAGCACTTAAGAGAGTTAGTGCGAGGCCTTGGATTAAATTGATACTAACGGCTAAGATTTGGTGTCAAAGTTCAGTGTCAATTGATCTCATTGCATATATAATTTTAAAAAATAAAATGATAAAGGAAGGATTAGGAACTTGTTATCCCCCTTTGCATCCTTCCCTTCTTGCAGTGAACTGCCATTTAGCAAGAATAGAGAGAATGATAACCTAATAGGATACTTATGTGCTATGGTTTTATTTATTCAATAGCTTATTAGCATATACTTAAATTAACAAATAAACTCAATTGCAACCATAAATTTTACAGCCTTTGTGAGTATTTTTGTCAGTTCATGATTTAAAATTGTTACATCAAGCAAAAGATCATTCATATGACATATTTCAAACGACTTTTACTGTGTCACTAAATCATACAATTTACATTTAACAATATGAAAATTAGCTGGGCAGATCACAATTTGAATTGCAATTTGATAACTACACAAAAGTGAGAAGTTTCAAGCACATACTGTCACATTTGCTACTGACTCTGTTGTAGCTGATCCTGCATTGACAATATGAATAATTGGTGACATACTAGCATAAACCTGCAATAATGAATTAACAATTTGTCAAAATGAGACAAAGTGGTAAATGATAGCTCAAACTTAGATGAATTCACAAGCCATGGTCAGAATTGGCTGCTTATAACAGGAAATCCTCCATCTTAAAAAGCAGGCAAATGCCACGTCATCTAGTAAACAAGCTGGACTTACAAGATATTGTCGATCGGGTGAGAGAGATGTATCAGTAATTGTCCACCGTAAGTTTCTAGCAGAGATGTCTTTCTTAACTTTCCAGTCCTTTTCAACATCATAGATCCTGATGTGGCTTCCCTGTTTCATAACAAAGCACAAACAACCACAAATGAGGATTTAAAGACCCTTTTGTTCCGTAATTATAGTTTCGCAAATACAAGACTCTCCCTTTTAACAAAGCCATCTTCTTATGCAGCACCGGCACTTCAGATTAAATGTGTGTTGAGTGTCCGACACGACACCGACACATGTAGTTACATTTAATTTCTTCCATTTTTCAAATTATTATCATTGTTGACGTGTCAGTGTTAGTGTCAATTTCGTGTCCATGACACTGTCTCTCGTGTTACTTCATATTTCAGCTTCACTTCACATATAATTATTCATAACATTAACTAGAATGAAATGATAGTAGCAATAACCTGAAATCCAGCTACAAAAAGAGAACCATCATCTGAAAACTGTGAAACATAGGCGCGACTTCCCATCCGATCCACAATCCAAGGACCTTTGGTAGGCAAATATCGGCTTAACACATGACATCCATCTGCTGCTGAAAATTTCCCTCTTCCAGAATAATTACCTTCTCTCCCTATCAACATTCTTAAAGTTGATGCAGGTAATTTCATCCTACCAGGAACAGCACGACTCAAATTCTCATGTGGACTTGACCTAAGTTTTGTAATCTGTGCAACTTCGTGAACAAGATAACTTGTCCCTTCTCCATTCATTCCACTTGCACTTGATTCATTACTATTGCCACTACCATCATTCATACAGTCATTTTTATCCTTGTTCAACTGACTCATAATTTTTACCTTGTCACTAACTCTTTCTATACCCTACAAAATTTCATCATATCAAACAAACCCTTAGCCAAAGGAACTCATAATCATAAATACACAAAAATATGCAGAAAATTATATCATTTTGAACTGTTTTAAACCCAAATTACCATCTAAATACAAAAAAGTTAAACCCCTTTTGGCATCACAAAGAAAATAAAGCAATTTTTTTTTCTTTTCAAGTTTGACTTTTTTGATTGATGTAACAAAAGGGTCGGTAAGAAATCGAATTAATCGATCAAAAAGAACTGAACTTTAATCAAATTATGAAAATTAAAACAAAAATGAATATCTGGTAGGTACCCAATTGAAACTGAATTCACCGTCACTAAAGGTTATCTTATCAAGCAAATTTTTTCTTAGAAACATTTCATCAAGCAATTGGAGAACAAAAAAATGGGGTTTAGAATTTAGATAGATGGTTGAGTAATGAAACCTGTGATTGGAATATGAAGAGACAAGAATCTTGATTCAATTGCTTCTGGTTTCATCCACCATGTTTGTGTGTGTGAGTGTTGTGTTTTGTCAGAGTGTGTGTGTGGTGATGAATTTAAGGAATGAACATTGGAACAGTGTCTATGATTAGATTTTGTCAAATCTCATATGCTGCTATGTCTGTTTTCTTTGCTTGGATATGTTGTTCTCATTTTGGCATAATTATACACGTGGAGCAAATTGATGCACGTAGGTAGTATTAGGTGTAATAGTTAAAAGAGTCGTATTAACGGGTGTCCCGAAACACTGAGTAAGAAATAAATACAAAAATTAAATTGAAAATAACGCTTTTTAAATATTACTATATTTAGTTCAAGATACTGTTAGTTTTTTTTGTTTACAATAGAGCAAATGATCGAACCTGATACCTCAAGCATATTACGCAGAGTTTAATTGATATGCACCGACGGTGTAAAATAGTTTTACACCATCGTCCAATAAATAACCATCGTTTTGCCATGTCATGTCAAGAAAGTGGGATAAAGTGGGGTGATGTGGCAGAAAACATGGTTGGTATTGGTTGACAGTGTAAAATTATTTTACACCGTCGGTGCATATCAATTAAATCCTATTACACAAGCCACTCAACCAAAAATAAATGATTTAGCATTTTCCTAGTTAAAATAGTAATACTATAAGGACAAAACTTACATGCATTTTTTACTTTTCCACTCACAAAGAGGTGGTTATTTGTGTTTTTTCATTTTGAAAAAATAAAAGAAAATTATTTTTTAATAAAAAAACTACCTCTTTGTGAGAGGAAAAGTAAGAAATGCATGTATGGAAATGTATGTAAGTTTTGTCCATACTATAATATATAATAGTGATAACTTTTGTGAAAAAGAAATGAATTTAAATTATATGCACATCGGTAAAGTCATTTTACACATGCGTCCAATAATATATCTACACATTATGTATGGTAATTAAAAATATATATGTGTCACATACATTAAATGATGTGGCAACACATCATTGGATGTATGTGCAAAAAAACTTTACACCGACGGTGCACAACAATTAAACTCAAAAGAAATTACTTTAATAACTTTTTCAATAAAAAAAATAGGAAAATGCTAGCCTTTATTGTTATTATTGTTGAATGTTGATTTGATTTACATAGTCTATATTATTGTTTATGTTATGTATGATTCTTTATTGAGTTTTTGTGATTATTGAGTTTTGATGTTGTTAAGAATAATGATAATTAGTTAGAGGTTGAATTAATTTGTTTGAGAGTTAGTTTATTAAGTTTGTTACTAGGTAGTTAGTTAGTTAAACCTCTAATAGCTCTATATAAGAACATTAATTGTACTCTTTTTACTATCTTTTATCGGTTGATGAAAGCAAATTAATTATAAAATTCTTCCACCTAACATATGTGATTAAAATTCGTTTGAACCAAACATATGCATAATTAAAATTCCTCCTCTTTATTGATATACTCATGTAACAAGATCAGATTTCAATATTATCAAATTCACCTAATACAAAAGTTCAACTGAGGAGAAACAGCTCATATACATAAGGCAATCCATATATCTATGCCTTGCTGATCCTAAATGGATCCAAAAGAATTTGATAAATGATGGTAATTAATAATTGGACTTTGTCCTCTTTTCATGAATGTATATGTCAATATATCTAATTATTTAAGAACTAATGCAAGCCTGAATTTCTTCCAATGTTTTTCCTTTGGTTTCTGGGACTACTTTTGATACAAATACAATGGTTAAGAGGGAACATCCAGCATACAAAAACATAGTACCTGTTTGTCCAAAAACAATAATACAATTACTACATGTTGCTGATTATAATAGTTAATTTTGACTAACTATATAGTGTTTGGTTCTATTGTGTTTTGTGCTTACCAGGAGAACTCCAACTCATAAGAAAATTGAAAGTATATGAAACTATCCAAGCACCTAGCCATGCTACCAAAACCACCAAACTTCCAGCTGTTCCCTTCACATTTATAGGAAAAACCTGAAATATGACAGTTAGTTTTTTTAATGACAATTGTTAGTATTATTCGTAATTTTCGGTGCATATCGAATCATCGATTTCCTTATTCCTCAACCACCAAACCAACTTTAGGTGTTGTGTTCAAATGATACATACCTCGGACATCATCACCCAAGGAACTGATCCTAGCCCAATTGAAAATGCTGCTATATAGATCTGATTATAAGAACAAAAAATGAGAGAATTTCATGTTACTTTATCAACCATCCCAATGACTTGAAAAAGCAAAGAGAAGGAAACAAAAATCAAATTTTGTGGAAGAAAACTCACCAACACGCCTGCAACTGCTAATGTTGGCACACACTCAAGCAATAAGCTTTGATCCTGATCCATATGAAGTCATAAAGATGAATTTAGATCATGGTTCAATTGATTCGATCGATTTAATCACAGTTGAACCGGATGAAAAATAAATGAATACCGGTTAAACCAACTGATATTGAACCGTGGATCAACCTCGGTTTAATTCAATTCAAATCGGACTGCAATGTAACCAAAATATATTCAACTGGCGAACTGGCCTGTTAAGTCCAATTTTCATTGAACAAACATGCTTGTGCGAGTGTTTGGAAGGACTTATAAAAGTATGTTATATATGCTATGCAAGTTCTTTTCAACTTATTTTATAAACTTCAGAAGGAAAATTTATACTAAAGACTTGCCTTGAAAAAGAAGGCAATTCCAGTAATAAAGCAGCCTAAGAATGTTCCACTTGCAGAAACCTGCATATATGAAGGAATTAATTTAGTTAAACCTAAAGTTAATATTCCCTTTTCATTTAGATGCAGTTGATATATTAAGTTTTTGCAAATATATTTACTGTTATAAGAGGTTTTCTTCCAGATTTATCCATCAAAATGGCTCCCAACATGGTAAATGGAACCTGTAATTCAATGTAACTACTGTAATTTAGACAAAATAGTTATAAACTTTATGGTTAATTTTTGAAAAATGATTGAATGGGACAACTATACCTGTATACAAGCATAAGCTATGGTGCCAGCTTTTCCGGAAGAAAGCCCTATATAAATCAAGTTATAAAGGAATAAGTAACAACTATGACCGAAGAAACATATTCCGTGCATGTTTGGAATCACAGTGAGTTTGATGAAATTACGTGACACTAATTTTGTTGAAACTTTGAAGTGTAAATTTTGCAAAAATCAAAGTGGCACACCGAGATTCTGCCAAAATCAGTATGCATTTCATCTCACTTACCGGCTGCTACAAAAGTCTCGGCTGTGTAGAATCCTATGCCATTAATTCCAACAGATTGTTGAAATGCCATTAGTCCAACTCCAATCTGAAATTGTTACAAATAGTTTAGGATCCTTTGATCAATTACGCGCGCACATACACACAAACACTATAATTTCTACAAGTATAGTATATTGTTACTTACAACTATGGAGCGCACATATTTGCTTTGGAACAAATCCAAAAACTTAGTCTTAGGAAGGCTTTGAAGAGTTTCAATATTATCCTATAAGCAAAAAAAGAATTCAGCTTAGGTCATCAAACATGTCAAATAAATTAATTGGAAATTTTTGTATGGTATTTAATCAGTTAAGAAAGCTTAGATTGTACCAGAATCTCAGTAGCTTCATGAGAAATATCAACATCGTTACCACGAAGTTTCCTTAAAGCTAGTTGAAACTCTTTTTCACGACCAACCTTTGCCTAAAAGAAGAAAATCAAATGAGTTGAATGCAGCTTATCGATATGTCATAAGTTGTTTTCATAAGCTATATATTTTGTAGGGCTTATGGAAATAAGTTGAATGCAGCTTATCGATATGTCATAAGTTGTTTTCCTGAACTCTCTCAAACAGTCTCACAAGTACTTATATCGGTAAATAAACTCAAATAAGTTAATTTACCAGCCATCTAGGAGACTCGGGAATGAAGAACAAACCAACCAGCAAGCAAATGCAAGGTACTAGCCCTTCAAAAGTTCAAGCCAAACCAAATCAATAATCAGATATTTATTTCTATAATCTCTTATCTCTGAGGCAAAGATTCAAAACTAATGTTATAACTTTACCTGCTAGTGCTAGTTGTCTCCAATTTATGACACTTCCTATTAAAAATGACACTGATGATCCAATAACAATCATAAGCTGCAAAACAATCATAGTGAATGCTAAAATCCAATTCAATAATACTTAATTAACCGAAAAAGAAACATTCTTATACATTTCCTCACCTGATTTGTCGTTGCAAGTCCTCCTCGTAAATTTTTTGGTGCTATTTCCGCAATATATACCGGAACCTAATCCAAAAGTGAAACAAAACATACAATAAGTGAGTAAAAAAATAAGTTGAAGTTAATTTATATGTTTATCAATTAATTACCACATATGAGATAACTCCAATTCCATATCCTGTAGAAAATCTTCCCAAGTCAAGTGTGTAAGAACTCTGCATTAGATGAGATAACATAATGAGTTTTTCATTTTTTATATTTTGCAACAACTATTGATAAGATGAACACATTGCTCAAAGATGCATACCTTAGAGAAGAACACTGCTAACCATCCTATAATGCAAAATCCTGTTGAAATTCTCATAGCCTGTTTCTCATGAAAATTAATGCTTATATTAACATCGAATTTGAAAAAGATATAGTTCAAAATACATTCCCTCCATTTTTAATTTTATTGTGAAAGTGAAAAGTAAACTTTCATAATTCATAAATTGTTGCACGATTTTAAAATGCTAGGACAATTTAGCTTAATTACTATTTTTTTTTAAATTGTGTGTAAAAATCTTAAACCACAGAATTCAGTCAATTTGAAATGTCAGACTATATATCTAGGCATTTAAGTTTGACATACCCCTTTCCTGCCAATGAAATCAGTAATTCTACCACTTGTTATAGCTCCAAGCATTGCACCAATGGTCACCAAAGAACCAAACATTGAAAACTGCCAATCCAAAAAAAAAAAACAAAGTCAGATTTTAACGTACACAAACACAATGATTGATCACAGAGTTCGGCCAATTATGCTTATATTTTGATAATTGTGCGACTATTTTCTATTATGCAATAATTTAAGTTTATTGAGTACAAAGATTTGTTTAAATACTATAGCACAATTTATATCGCAACCCAATAAACAAATGGGTCAAACCCAATAGTTATGTTGTACTTGTAACGCTCGAGCGTATGTCCAGTTATTGTTCATTTATCAGCGAATACGATTCAAACTCAAATTTAGTAAAAAAATAATCTGAAGTGGTAGAATAGAATAGAATGATATGAAAATGACAATAATAATAATAATTAGGAAAAACAAGAATACTAATTACCTCAGCAAGAGAAAGATTAAGATCAGCCCTGATAGCTGATTGAGTAGGAGCTGAATAACCCACCTAATAAAATAGTAACTTGAGATTAACATAATAATTGTGATTATATGAATATATGATGTGATTTTTGGGTTGGTTCCTAACTCACAAAACAATTAGGCCAGATTTGTTGAAAAATAATATTATTTCGACTATTATATAACATTGGTCATGGAATTGAACAAAATAGGTGATAAGGAACTAGACAAAAGTTGAATTTTTTGTCTCTCACTGGATTATAGAGCAATTTTTTGTCGTCACTAGTACAAATTATCTAAAATCTCATTTATTTTCAACTCAAAATATATTCTCTCTTCTCTCCTCTCTATATATCATATATTCTTTGTCCCCCTAATAAGCTTCACATTATTTTATGTGTGTTGTTCATTGTTCACTAAACATCGTACATGACATAAACTAATCATGTATCTTAAATTAGGTTTATCATGTACTGCTGTGGTTGTTCAATACTTGCTATTTTGTGAATCAAACTGAACCATAGATGAAGACTCTTATTCAATTTAAATTAAGTTGTTTACTCTAACACACTCATAGAGACAAACATTTATTCACAATTCAAGTTTGATTAAGTTGATTACTATATAATGCATACATAGACACAAGCATGTCAATAAATTTATTCACCTCAAATAATTAATAAACTTTGATAGATAAATCATTCAAAATAATCTGAGTTCCAATTTTGATCGAAACAATCATTGGTGAGGTTACTTACTTTCCGGATAAACTTCTGATTAACAAGACAATTCCATTGGGTGCATAAAGGTTTTAAAAAACAAGACATAAGAATACCAATAAATAATTTTCAAAAAGCTCAAGTACTTACACAAGTTCCAAATGAAAAAGAACCACAAACAGCAACAAATGTACTAAGCAAAACCATTCCAATGGATCCATTTTCCACACTTTTATATGAATCAACTTCTTTACATTCATCACTAAAGTAATCCTCTCCACTTTGTTGAATGAAAGGTTCTTGCAAATACTTCACCCCATTATTTTCTCCACTCTCAACATCCTCAATAGCCATTTTCTTTAATATCAATAATACAAAACTTAATTTAAAAAAAATTAATAATTATAGTGACAAAGGAACTTTTCACAACACAATATATAACATGCAAAACCATGTCACATTTATACTGCATGTATAAGAGCAACATTATTTAATTTTACATGTTTACAATATTGTCCTCACACACTTGCACTGGCACGTTTGAAATGAAGCTGTCAATGATATGGCAAACCTACAAAGGTCCAATTAATCAAGACCCTATCCCTTGGAGTAAGGGGTTGTTAGGAAGAGAAGCTAACAAGTAACAATGCAAGTTGTGTTTAAACAAAGTTAAATGTGGATCTTGTGCATGGTTAGTGTATGATTGCTATTTTTTATTCATTCTAGCTTACGTGGTTCATAGTAGGATGGAGAAAATCTCAAGCCGTCAAGCTATATTAATTAATTTTAATATTAGGCTGCAAGATTTTTTAGATCTTTGATGGTTTTTGAATGTGTTTATGGTTCGGTTTGGATGAATTTTGTGATAAAATGTCATTCAATTCAAATATTAAATAGCATGTTGTTCAATTCGATTTGAATCGATTTCTTAAATTGATTTGATTCAGTTAAACGTGATTTAGACTGGACCAATTCATTAGATTTTTACCGGCCTATAATTACAAACTTTTCCTCCGAGCGAGCAAAGTTGAGCAAAAACTGAGGCTGTTGGGGTAGGTAAGGTAACCGGGCCTCATGATAACAGTGGTATAGTCCGTGAAAAGTTCAAATTAAATCTGCCGCCAAAATTAAGATGGATGTTCTTCACCCCTGCATCGCTCATGCCAGAATAAAAGACTACCAAAAGATATCTCCCGATACAATTTAGACTATTAGAAGGTATCTCTCGATAAGTTACAATCATAAGATATTTTCCAGTAAGATTTGCACTACCAGAAGATATCTTTCGGTAGATGAGAAGAACATGAGAGGGATTCTGATCAATTTAGGAGGCGAAGAGAAACCATAAAAAATCAATGGAAGTATCCAAACAACATATATAAGATTATCTGAACCTATTACTAGAAGGTAGATGTATTATGGAAGTTAAAATTTTGATCTTATTTGTAACTCTGAACATAATATAGTTCACTTATTTAGATCGTGAATGAATATCTTTTTATTCATCATTTTGGTATTCATTTTGGTTGGAGTTTTGATCTCAAATCAATTTTCCCCCTACAATTGCTTTGCATTTGGTCAAAATTTATATTATGTCAAATAATATATTGTACAAAATAATTAACATCAACATATATTAAAAATACTATATATTTTACTAAAAAAAACATATATTTAAAATTAACATTACAAAGTAACAAACTCACTTGGGTTGGTACTGTGGTATTGACTTGGGACATGTGAGTGTGTTCATCCTTAAGGTGTCTGGTTCGATTATCTCTGTTGCCAATTTGGATGGCCTAGTTTAACTTCTTAAAAAAAAAAACATTACAAAGTAACAAAAGGTTTGGTAAAAAAAGAAGAATCATATACGATACTTATGCTTCTCTGCTTATATACGGCACCTTTGTATGTAATCCTTCTTTTACAGATCTTTGTCTTGTACAAAAATCTGATTATTAATAATAATAATAATAATATATTTGTCGTAAAAAAAAATATCAACCTAAACGATCTTAGTATTTTAGTCGTTTACAATGATTGAGCACATGTATACATACGTGGAGATATGCACAATTCAAAGTATTTTCATGCCAGTGGTCATATACGATAAAATTGATACAGTGGCAGCTTTCTAGTTTAATCAAATTAATGTTCAGAAAATATGTTGTAATAGCTAAATTATTCCAAAAAGAAAAAATGACATATAAGTTATTCAAAATTGGAGGTTGTGTTATTCGAATATCCTTTATATAATAGAACAATGTATGGTCGTAATATATGGTACGTACATTGGTATTTTTACTGACAAAACTTTCAAAATGATAATAAGCATTATTTATGACTTTATAAATCTAATTATGTCACTTTTTGAACTATTATATTGTTCATCTTTGAATCGTGATTTGGTACAATGTCAAAATAGTATAAGAAGTTGTTTTGTTTCTTTTGAATATTACAATGATATTTTATTTTTTTATAAGCTTACAATGATATATATAGTTTATTATACCCTATGCTATACCTATGCTTGTTAGAATATACAATAATTGGGATGTGGGTGTTTAAAAAAAAATCTCTTTTGGGAGTATCTAAATTTAATAACAAGAATAATTTCGACCATATTTTACTTACATCTCAACTGAACTTTGGATGACATGACTCATTTTTCAAATAAATATTAAAACCAAAATTAAATTAGAAAACATGCATATTTTGATAATTCATGCTCTCTTGCCGCCACTTTCTTCAAAGTTTGTTAGATCTTGTGTTGTGGAATGCTCTAATAATTTGAACAAGATGAATATGATAATAGTTGCAAACATAATTCTAAAATATGTGGAACGCTAAGCTTTAGGTTTGATGTCTTTTCCCTGTCGGTTTATACAAAGTAACTAGTAAGAGGTGGAACGCTAAGTTTTGAAGATAAAAAGTAAGAGAAATAGAGATAGAAATAAACACATATAGTGCAATGGTAAGTAAAATGGCTAACGGGTGGCTGCTATGATCCTGACTTTCCTGAAGATATTGCGAACGGGTTCAGCAATGCTGCGAGCCACCGAGCCTTTATGGTGGCACAGGTAACGGTAGGTAGCAAAGGAGTAAATGCAAAATAAATGCAAGGAAACACTACATGAACCTCTTCCTAGAATCAGAGAATCACGAAATTCTGGTCTCCAAAATCTGCAATATATACCTAAGGATGGTATAAAGTAGGTTCTCAAATAAAAATATTTAAGAAAATATTTGTATCATAACTAATATGGTCTTGCAGAAGGTACGTGTTAAGATCATACACACTTCAGTGAATAGGCGATGATCATAATGTATAAAAAGACATACACCAGAATATACAAATTTTGATTTCGTAGTTCACTTCTAGACACCAGAATATACACCAGAATTTACAGGGATCTACTAGCTGCAACATAGTAATTAAGTTTCAAACAACACTGACTTGAGAGTGAAGGCACTAACAAGCCAATAATCTGATAAATTCACTAACCTGGGTAAGCGCTTAAATTTCTCTTCTTAACCAACTTTTCTCTGAAACCTGCTTAGACAAAGTTAAAAGTATAACATATAGTTATAAGGTATAGCAAATATTCCACAGAAATCAAATGACATACATGCAGTGAGTACTCCGTTGTATATTATCTTAACGGTTTCCTAGCAATTATCTAAAAAACATCAAACAGTAACTGAACTCTGTTAAAACTAAATCCCAGCAGGGTTAGCATATGTCTGGTTGCGCTTTTGCTTCTTCTTTCTCACGTCCCATGCATCTTTACCATGGAAATGTAGAAGCTGGAAATTGTAGAGTTTACTAGACGCATGTTTTGACCGTGAAAATCAAGCTTTCCAAAGATATGCTTAGCTAGCTTATAAAGACTAAACAACAAGCATATCATTACCAATACACTCCTCAGCAGCACTGTGTGCATTCCACAGTATCCCACCAATCAGAGAAATAACAGTGGATTTAAACTCCAACTAGTGAACAGTCTTAAGCTATGGCGGTTAATTTGGCCAAAGGAAAAGAAAATATGGTGCGAAAATGCATTGAATTATCCAGTAATTTGTAATGTGCAGATGCAGAAACTTAACCATCAGAGAAATAACAGTGGATTTAAAAAAATCGTAGACCAAACACTCAAATTCAGTCTCAAACATATTGACTCAATATCTATACTTCTGATGGAAACAAAAACTATTACCTATGTTAATTATAAATAACTCAAATGAGCAAAGGAAAAACTTCAGATGCTTAAGTTGAGAAAGAGTAACCTAACACACTTCCACTCAAAAACAATCGAGGGGATTAAGGGCAAAGATGTTGAGGAATACTCAATGTAATATACTTAAGAAAATTGCATGCTATCCTGTTTGCATAATCAGAAGACAAATACAAATACACAATCTGATAACTTCATAAACTAATTTAACACAATCTGAACTAAAACCAAAGCAGAATTTCAACATTTAGCTATATGATAATTAGAGAAAACAAACACAGAAAAGATATCATAAACCTAAAGATAATAAATTTCAGCTAGATAAATCAAATTAGAGAAAATTATGTTCATAGATCTACAATAGATAAATCAAAAGAAGAAGAAAAATCAAATCAAAAACCAAAATCCAAAAGAGAAAAAAAAGTAGAAATTGTGATCGAAAAATCAAAATCCAAAAATAGGTCAAAACTTAGAGATCCAACAATAGTATTATTGCCACCATATGATTGCCAATAAAATTCATTTATGCGATAATATATTACTTAAATTGTACGCTAACACAATTATAGCAACCTTGTATTTGCTTTCGAAATGTTGTTGACCCTAAAAAATGAACCAACCTATATCACTAAATTATTGTCACAATTCTTTTTCCTAGATAAATTACTTCCGGTGTACTTCAAAAAGACCAGATCATTCATCTGCCTTATTGCCCTTGTATGTGTTTATCAATTGGGTCTGTACATCATGAGAAACAGGTGAATGTTCCTTATACTCCATTGTGAATTCACCCTTTCCCTGTGTCATCGAACGAAGAGCAGTGGAATACCCAAACAAATTGTTAAGAGGAACCTGAGCTGTAATGACAGAATCATCTCCGTCCTGATCATTGCCAACAATAACACCTTTTCTCTTGTTGAGGTCACCAGCAACAGCTCCCTGAAATTCTATTGGTACTTTCAGCTCAACAAGCATAACAGGTTCTAATATAACGGGTCTGGAAGCTGCGTAGCACTCTCTAAAAGCATATATAGAAGCCACCTTAAAGGCAAGTTCACTAGAATCAACAGCATGAGCAGCACCATCTGTCAAGACAACTCGGATATTTTCAACAGGATGTCCGATTAAGGAACCAGAGTTGGCAGCTTCTTTAAAACCTTTCTCAATTGCAGGGATAAAATTTGACGGAATAGCTTGACCAACAAGCATGTTTTCAAATTCAAACTTAGTTTCTGACCCAGCAGGAAGTGGCTCAATATACCCAATCACCCGTCCATATTGTCCTTGCCCTCCAGATTGCTTCTTATGTAAATAATCAAAATCAGCACGTTGAGTAACAGTTTCTCTGAAGTTTACACGGGGCTTTCCAACTGTAGTTTCAACCTTGTACTCATTCTTAATGCGTTCAACATAAATCTCTAAGTGCAGTTCTCCCATTCCAGAAATGATTGTCTGCCCACTCTCTCGGTCCAAGCCAACACGGAAAGTAGGATCCTCTCTTTGAAATCGGTTCAAAGCTTTTGAAAATTTCCCTCCAGAATCTTTTGAGACTGGTTGTACAGCTAATGACATAACCGGCTCAGGAATATTCATAGAAGTCATTGTGTATTTAACTGATCCATCGGTAAAAGTATCTCCTGATGCACAATCAACACCAGTTACAGCAACTATTTGACCAGCATGCGCCTCTTGAATGTCGTGCATCTCATTAGAATGCATTTGAACCAGACGAGGAATCTTGATCTTCTTGCCAGTTCTAACATTTATAATAAAATCACCCTTGCTAATGACGCCTTCATAAATTCTTAGATATGTTAACTGACTATAATCCCCTTCCTCCAACTTGAAAGCCAACGCTACAAGCGGCCCATCAGGATTTCCGGTAAGCTCAACCTTCTCCTCATTCTTAGATTGATCAAGAGCATAATTACTAACTTCAGTTGGACATGGCAAATAACTAACTACGCCATCCAAAAGTGGCTGCACCCCCTTGTTTTTGAAAGCACTACCCATGAACACAGGTATAAATTTCCTTGCTATGGTAGCCCGACGAATTGCTCCCTCAAGATCAGCATCTGAAATGTTCTCATCATCGCTAAGAAACGCTTCAGCAAGTATATCATCAACATCCGACACAGTTTCTATAAGCTCCCGTCTTTTTTCTTCCACCAAAGCTTCCATATCCGAAGGAATATCTTCAATAACAACATTTTCGCCGTCTTTACCATGAAAACAATAAGCCTTTAACTTCACAAGATCAACAACTCCCTTAAAATCACCTTCCAAACCTATCGGAACTTGAACCGCAGCAGTATGATGCCGAAGCTTAGACCTAGCCTGATTTATAACCTTCCACGGATCAGCCCCCATTCGATCAAGCTTATTAATAAACGCAATTCTCGGAACCTCATATCTTCGCATTTGACGATCAACAGTAATAGACTGACTTTGCACACCACCAACACTACAAAATACAAGAATTGCACCATCAAGAACATGTAAAGCTCTCTCAACTTCAATGGTGAAATCAACATGACCAGGTGTATCAATTATATTGATATTATGATCTTTCCAATTGCAATAAGTAGCAGCAGATTTGATAGTGATACCTCTCTCTTTCTCCGGAAGCATTGAATCCATCACAGCACCAATTCCATCTTTACCACGAACCTCGTGAGTTTGGTGGATCCGACCAGTGTAGAACAATACTCGCTCTGTTAATGTAGTTTTCCCCGAATCGATGTGTGCCGAGATACCGATGTTGCGAAGCTTTTCCATTGATTCCTTCCACCATGGATCCTTGTCATTTGTTGCCGCATTCGAGCGGGCTATGTTCCCTGATGAGAATTGTCGGAGGTGGAAAGTGGCGGCGATGAGGGAGGTTGCCGGAGATGAAGATGGAGAGGAACAGAGTGCGTAAAGAAGACGCTTTTGCGCGGAGAAGAGAGCCATTGATGGTGGTGAGTTTTTGGGAAAAAGGGTTTTGAAAAGATGGAAACTGAAACCCTTAAACCCAAATCACACTATATAACTACTGTACTATATTTGTTTTGTCAAAAAAAAAATACTACTATATTTTTTCCAAAATGAAAAAGTTAATCTTGTTATTTAATCCTTTAATAATTCATTACTAATAATAAATTATTTCACTGATCTAAATCTAATTGGTTCGGGGTAGATGGAAGGGAGGGGAGGGAAGGTAAGGTAATATTTTTAAGTAAATGTGTTTGGTTCAATTTTTAAGAGGAAAGGAGAGGGAAGAGGAGGGGAGCAAAATCCCTCCTAAACTCAATTTTTGTTTCCCCCAAATTGGGGGATTTGGAGAGGAGGGGAGGGAAGACAAGCTATATTATTTCAACTTTAATTTTCTTGACATAATTATCCTTATATTTAATTCAAAATACCATAATTATCCTTCCCTATATTTTTTATGTTACTAACTTGCTTTTTTATTTTCTTTTCAAAACGTAGATTTCCATATACTTACAGTACATATTTTTTGTTTTCATAGTTTTTCTTCTTCGATGCAGTGTACTAATATACACATTTTCATACTATTTTTTTGACGTTGATGATACCAATTTTTCATATAATTTCTTTTGTTTTTTTTTTTCTTTTTCTCTTTCTTACATGTTCATTTTATTTAATCGTTATTATTCTTTTTATTTTATTTTTTATTCTTACCTTTGTTTTGTTATGTTGAGTAAAAAATAATCTTTATTTTACATATATAATACCGATTTTATAAATTTTTATTAAGTTATATCGATCACTAAAATAATAAAAAATTATTAACAGACGATTTGACTTGTGGAATTTTTTACTCTATTGAAATTTTATATTTAATTATTTTTTATGTGAGTAATTTTAAAATTATGACACTCTTGTAAGATTATAAGGATAAAAAAGTAATTTAGTCGCATCTTCCCTCCCCTCCCCTCCCCTCGTAAACCAAACATATTTGCAATTAAAATCTCTCTCTCCCCTCCCCTCCCCTCTTTTGAACCAAACATATAAATTAGTAATCAAAAGATCTCCCCTCCCCTCCCCTTCCCTCCCCTTTATTAAAATCCCTCCTCTCCCCTCCTCTTTTTTGAACCAAACAGACTCTATATTACTACTGTACTATATTTGTTTTGTCAAAAAAAAATACTACTATATTTTTTCCAAAATGAAAAAGTTAATCTGTTATTTAATCCTTTAATAATTCATTACTAATAATAAATTATTTCACTAATCTAATTGTTAAGCACAAAAGAAATATACAAATAGAGTCGAGCACAAAGCGTGTTTAACAGAAGAAAAAAAGTTACAAAAAAAATTAAGAAAGTAAGAAAGAATACAATATTACAAAATCCTTTTAAACTAACTTGAATCTCCAAAACAAATTAAGGAGTAAGAACACCGCATATTCAAATCGTCAACAAAATCTTTCTTACTAGACTTTAACCACTATCACGATACACAATTCACCTTATCATCAATGTTATGGGTAAAAAAACTTTTTGTTTCCTTCTTTTCAAAGTTGTCAACAGCAAGTCAATCAAATCATTTATAAGTTCAGTTTGGTATTTAACTTAAGCTAATACAACTTAGTTCTTTAACTTTCAAATCGATTGATTTAGTCCTTAACTTATTTAAGTAGGTAACTTAATCGCTTAATAGATGGATAAACAACCATTTTTAGTTTGTAAATGTGAGACATTGACATTATAATTTTTAAATATACAAAATTGCAAAGTACACGTCCTCAAATACATCTTTAATTAGTTTATTTTGGTCCTCGAATATGTCATTTTAATTTTCAAATTTATCTTTTACTCCCTCGGTTCTTGTTGTAAAAAAATTATTATTTAGATTTATCGTAAATTTGATGTATTTAGATTTTAGACTAATTTTATATATATAAAACAATTTTACAATAAACCTATAACAAAAAACGGAGATAGTATTAGCCAACTTGGTCTTTAAAATACATTAAGAAACTACTCCCTCCGTTTTTTTTTAAGTGTCCAGTTTTGTCGGATTTAGCGTTTCTATTTAACTGTCCATTTTGTGTTTTAAGCGTACGATTTGTCAATTGTACCCTTTTTTAATTACACTTATCTTTTTCAATAAATATTTTTTTTATATATTTGAAAAACTAAAGGCTTTTTTTTAAAATAAAAAACAAAAAAGTTTGTTTATTTTTATATTCTATTGATAACAATAATCTGAAAATATATTTTTTGTATAACAATAAATCTATTAATGAGGATATAATAGGAAGATAAGATGCAAAAATCCAATTTCTTAATTTGGTGTTACTATTCTAAACGGACACTAAAAAAAAAACGGAGGGAGTATTAATTAACGCCTTACACATTCAAAGACTAATATGATTGTTGACCCCTTAATAGATGTATATAAGTTGTGTTAACGTACATATATTAAGGACCAAATTGGCCAGCTTTAAGATGAAAGGATCAAGTTGCATTATTAACTTATACTATAAAATACGAAACCAAATTGATCAATTTTAAAGTTAAGTGATTAAATTGAATTTTTAAAATAAATTAACTTTTTTTAATAGTCATAATCATTTTGTCAATAAAAAAAATAGTCAGTCATTTTATTAAATTTCTAAGAATTTCTTATCATGACATGCTTGCAAAATGCCAGCAAGATAATCACAAAACTTTGAAAGTTTATTTTTCTTAAACTTATACCCAAACGTTTTGCACAAATTGGTATAATTACATTTCTAAGTTTTACAACAGAATGAAACAAAAATGAACATGATATATTATTATGTTGTAATAACCTTGTAGTAGGCCTAATTATGCCTTCTACCCATAATATTGGGTTCATAATTAGCACCCATTGTTTTTATCCATGAAATCTAAGTTGAAAATCCACAAATCAAACAGTTTGAACTGAGCTTCCAAGTTCCAATGTAGTCAAATGCCTACTTGTACTAATGTCACCTATTTATTTAGTGTTACAACAAATATGTACCAAGTAGAAAATAAAATAAAATAAATTGGAAAAAATTTAATGGTTAAACAAACACCTTCTAATGGATACTGCTAACTCGTTAACCCTCCCATGATGAAATATGGATACACATACCATAAGACAAACAACAACTGAAACAAGGACAAAAATAGTTGGCCGAGAGCTCAAGAATCCCCTGGTAAGATTTCGACGTTCACATCTTTTGGGAAACTCTTCCATATTCATTATAATATCCCTTTTCAAAAGCGGTATCTTCTGACTTTTATCATCAGACGCGAGACTTCTCAAAATTCCCAACTCTGCATCTGCACTAAACTGGATACCCTACAAAGCAAAAATTAATGTAGTATAAGATAAAATACATGCCAATCTAACTAGGATTTGGGGACTGGGAAATTGAACTCTGCTCCATTTTTGCAAGGAAATTCCAACATGTGCTATTGTTCATTGTCCAATACAGAGTTTAGTATATGAAATAGATTTGTTGTTTTCATGTGATTCCGCTTTACCCTTTTTCCATTCCATTTGGAATTTGGTTCAGAGTGAACTTCGTTGATGGTTCAAAACATACCCTTGAGCTAAAAATATATGGAAGAAATAACTTTAAAGCTTCAAATAAAAAGATAGGATGAAGTGTAACAAGTCAGTATAGTTACGAGCTTACACTTTGTATCTGACTATATACACATTTCTTAACCATATGACAACTCTTTGTATCCGACTATACTCATTTGTTAGCTTAACATTTGACTCTTTTCTTCCTCTCATTTTTTCCTAGTATACTTCCCTTTTCTCTTTTTTCATCCTTACTCATCTCCCTCATTGAACGTACCAATAACTTTCTTTTGTCCATAATCATTTCCCTCCTTTACTTAATACAACTACTAAATTCAATTTTTATAAATAAAATTAGCTTGCCTAAAAGTCAAATCTACACTACATATTAAAATATTACTTGAAATTTTTTAACTCCTCCAACAATTTGATTCACATAAAAACCAGTTTGGAGGACAAGAGTTGGACTGCTTAGATTAAGAGAGAAATTTATAGTTAACCTAAATACTCTATTTTCTATTGTTTAGTATAGTAAAAAAATTATCATGAAGTAAAACAGTATCTTAATCTAAAAGCTAAAAAAATAATCCATGTCATTTTCATGGGAATTAAACAGAGAAAATTAATGGCTCTAACCTGAGTATTAATTTCAACAACCGATAACTTATCATCTTGGGAACAGCATTGACCAGGTTTAAAGTCATCCATTTTGGAGTGCAAAACTAAACCTCGACCTTTCTGACAAATAGCATCTTTGGCATTTTGCATGCACTTCAGTAATTGGAACATGTCAACATCACTTATATTGGATTTCATGCTTTCTGTTAAAATTGTCAAATTTGGCAATATTTTTCCCAAAATGATGGTTGAATCATTGCTTATTAGAAAATCCAACAAATAGCAATATCTTTGAATCTGTGAAGCAGATATTATTCTGTCAAAATTTTCTGAAGTAGGGTCCTTAAGTAACCATGCTATATCTACAAGCAAGTCTGATGACGATGTGTGAATTTGTACAAAAGCTTCACATGAGCTACAAACAGAACCACCAGATGCAGACCGAAATTGTTTAGAACGGTGAGAGGCATCAAGTTTCGGTTGCAATATCTTCATTTCAGTGCAAACTTCTTTATCTGCAATAAGTACGGGAATGAAGTTTGATAAACCAGACTCATTCTCAACCTACAGAAAGGAAAAGAAATATGATGAAACACGGAAAAAAATTGAAATGGTATAGAAGAATTTCCATTTTGCAAAAACAATTTATAAATGAAATTTAATCAGAGTTCCAAATATACCTATCTCCATAATCACATCAAATCAAAAAGGTTCTGGTAATTTAGCTTGATCTGACGTTACAATCATCAAGATTTTTTATTTTTATTTTTACAGATTCAGTATAATCCAATACACCGACCAAAACAAAATTCAAATATTACAAACCCCGAATTCAATGTTTTCCCTGATAACTACAGT
Source organism: Trifolium subterraneum (assembly GCA_951799995.1). NCBI lineage: Eukaryota > Viridiplantae > Streptophyta > Magnoliopsida > Fabales > Fabaceae > Trifolium > Trifolium subterraneum. Next base: position 7,906,379 of record OX637462.1, on the reverse strand, counting down.
GCTTATTCCAAATACTCATGGTCAAAGTACTCAACTACGCACATTAAAAAGTTCAGTGTTCCTCAATTTGTTTGATGATTTTCAAGAATGAATTGCTAAATTACTATGTCAAATAAATAAATGTTAATCGCAACAAATCTAAAAGAGAACATACAACAATAAAGTATTGGTCAACGTCAAGTGTTCTCAAATCAATGTATTATAAAACATAGGAAACAGGAAATAAAAAATGGAGGTCAATGTATAGTTAAGGAAAGAAAACAAGATTTCAATAACTACCTCAATAAATGCAGGCCCCATGAGATTTTCCTCAATATGAGGGACACATATCTTATATAACTGATTATCGTAAGCACAAGAAATATTGTCTTCGGCCCAGTTATGCGGAGACGGAACGCAATACTCATACTTCATATACTTCCCATAAAAAGATACAAGAAGCCTGCCATGATTAACACCTCATTACAGTCAGAAATACATTGATATGTGAACCAAAAGGATAATTGATTAGCTACGTAAAAGGATAATTGATTATGCAATTTCTTGTGATGCTATTAATTGTCTTTTACGTGTTAGTTTATGTGCAAAACTTGATGCAGTGATGAGCAGAATCATTTTAGAACTTTCTACAGCATAAAATATTCTCTCCTTAACCTGGATTGAAGATGTTTCCAATCATTGTACCTAGTACATACTACTTAGTTCACAGTAATCCAGTGTTTTACCCAATATATTGTATGTAAAGGTATACCTAAATGATATGTTATTTAGATGTGCAATACACTTCATAAAATTAATTGGTATGCTCTACATACATATACTAACTACATCCTTATATATAATAAGACCCTTTGGTAAATTTAGACAAATTAAGAAAGTTGGTTAATTTGGTTTGTATCATTAAATTTGTTAAAAAGCTGTATTAAGTTTCCAAAATCACTGTCGGAAGTTATTGAGACTCATTATCTCACTTTTCCATATAATTAATTATCAACATAGTTAATTTGTATTGGGACTCATCACTAATTGTTTTCTCTATTAATTGCCTTTGGGTGGTTCTGGTTTCTATCACTTGCCTTATGACCTACATATGCTTTCCCTTACGATCTACGTGTGTTTTCCCTTACATTAGGTCCCCATTGCCAACAATATATACAATGCACAAATGAAAATAAGTATGTTTACATCTGTCGAATGAATATGCAAAAATCTGCTTTAAATGATGTTTAGATGAGCTGACAATTGCATACCGAAACTTAGGCTGCAGCAAGTTACTTCCACAAGCAAAAAACTCCATGGGTTTTCCTGCTTCAAAGCATGTGGGATGAATATAGTGAAGCTTAGGTGCCTGCTCGTTTACCTCGACTTTCATCACAGAACTTCCATCTGTAATCATTGAAACGTATTGGTTAATTTAAACAAATTAAAGCTTCCAAACTCAGAACTTAAAGCCTATAACTCAAAATAACAAAAATTTGTATCAATTCTACATATACATTTAAAGAATCAATTGTTCAATTTGTTTCATAAATCAGAAACACGATGCATATCTCTGAGATAGGATCAACACACTGAAAGGTTATCATAACTCAACAACCGGGTTCTAAAATACTCTTCAAGAAAAACAACTCAAATAGTTTAGGGGAAGAGTGAACCAGAAAAAAATAAGTATACAAGTGAAACAGAAACAAACCTTTCATAACACGGAAGATCATGTCATTCAGATGAATTAGAGCGGTGCCTCTTCCAGATAGCAACTTTCTAGGAGCAACAAGTTCACGCACATAATACATAGGATCTTTGAGTAACTGACCGATTCATAAGAGAGACAAAATGAAGTCAGAAGTCAGAAAGGGAAAGAAAAAATATGAACCAATCAAATTGAACCTTACATTGATCCACATAACATTTGGCATTGCAATAAAAATTGTAAGGATTGTACACCCAGGGCGGATATATCCCTCCAGCTCCACAGGCATACTTGCCAACCATTGGAATATCTGCAAAAACATTTGACAACTTGTTAATCAGTCACTAACCTGTAGATGGCAGAAAATCTTGCCACAATCAAAATACTAAACTGTAATAAAATGCTTTAAAATACTTGAAGCCGCAGCCTTCTAGGAAATTCCGCAGGATTCCAATCGTAAAGCTTAAAAGAAACCCGGCCTGTTTGGCACTACAAGCAAACTTTCAATCAGCAAACATCAACCACAATTTCTTGCACCAAAAATAAACATGTGAAACAAAAGCAATAAACAAGCAGGGCAACCCACCATAGACGAATAATCGCTCTTATTGTCACAAGATGAAGGTGACTTGGAAAGATTGGAAACATCTTTTCCAATATTCACTTGTGCTTCAGCAGAAGCAACAATGGACACAACACCATCACCATTAATATTCTGGGTCTCTGGAGTTGAGGACCCAGTAGCAATCGGTTCTTCTTCATGATCAGGCAACACTCTTTTTTCAATATTCTCACTACTCAAATTTGAATAATCTACAAGACGAATACACAGCCAGTGAATAAAAACCACGTGGGAATTAAGTTACAACATGCTATCATATCGAGGAAAAAAAGGTAACGGATTTAATCGGTATGCACCGTCAGTGTAAAACAAAGTTTTACATGCATCCAATTATATCGCACGATTATGACTTTATTATATTAGTTCCTAAAATATCTTCACAAATAACGGCATTGTAAAATATGATTGGACCCATGTGTAAAAGTTTTCCATGCATACAATCATATCGCACGATGACTCTGTTATATTAGTTCCTAAAATATCTTTTCAAATAACGACATTGTAAGATATGATTGGCCTCGTGTGCAAAAAATTTTGTAACGATACTACATACAGATTAAACTCAAAAGAAAAAACCAATTATTCAACCATTGACTTGATATTGTGATACCAATTACATCACATAAACCAACCTATTCCTGCTTCTCCATCACAATTGGAATCATCATTTTGAGTAACAGTTTGAAGTTCATTATCAACTCCAGATACAGAATCAGCAGGCTTTCTCCTCCTCCTATTATTATGACGCTCCAATTTTCGTCTACAACTCCGTTTCCCTTCATCGAAATCCGATAAAACATGAAACCTATCACATCAAAAAAATCCCTAATTAACAATCAACATCAACATAATCATCATAATAATCCAATTAAAATCATAAAATCTAAAAATTTCATAATCTTATCTTACTTTCCACACTGTTGACAGTATCTTTTGGTTTCGCCATCAAGAACAACAGTAACAGCATTAGCACATCGTAAACAAACCCTATGTCGTCGGTGATAGCCTTTAAGTTCAGAGATATCAACTTCACAACCAGGAACTTGACACCGTGCCGATGTAGATGCACGCGCTGTACGAGCGCGTTTCTTTCCAGGTAAACCTTTATCTTCAAGCAAAGCATCGAGTTCAGGACAAGCACATGGTACATGACCCGCGAGAAAGTTGGAACAAGTTAATCTCGGGTCACGTTTTCGGATCTTATCATTATTATTATCGTTATCGTTAGGATTAGGGTTAGGGTTTGGAAGAAGAGGAGGGAGTTGTGGAATTTCGTCGTCGAGATTGAAGTCGAGGAGATAAGAGAGGTCCCAAACAGAGGAGAGATCTTCGGGAGGTTCCATCGGAGGGAGAATTGATTGGGATTGAGATTGGGATTGAGAATCCATTTGTTGAAGGGAAAGTGCGGTGGTTAGAGAGTTGTTGAAAGTTTGACGGAGAAGTTACGATACGGTGGTGGATGGTTGTGGTTGTTGGGTTTTGTTTTTTCCGGTAGGGTCATTGTGGCGACATTTTCAAGTTTTCGTATGCACCTATCATTCTCATTACACGGGTAGTTTAGTCAATTTACCACATGTCACATACTCACATGTTTTCATTTTCAATGAAGAGAATTTCTCCACTAATGTTCCCAAGACTTTGAGTTTGATTTTTACTCCCATTACGCCCTCTAGTCTCCTGCTCCGTCCGTCTCATATTATAAGAAGAAAATGACTTTTTGTCCTAAATTATAAGGAAAAACAACTTTTAAGAATGTTTTTTACTTATTCTTATAAAATTAAATGTAAATTGCATCTAATTTTTTTTCTCTCATTTTCTCAATAAACAACAACCAATCAAATTTGTTTTTACATCTTCCATGCAACTTATTTCAAGAAAAACCCACAAAACCATATTTCAAATTCTCAAGTTTTGGTTTTCTTAATAAGTGTGTTTTTTTTTCTTTATAATATGGAACGGATGGAGTATATAAGAAAAAGTTGACTTTTTAGTTATAGAATTAATGTATTTAGACAATAATATAGTCTAAATACATTAATTCTACAATACATCTAAAAAGTAAAATATTTCTTATATACTCCCTCTAGTCTCATATATAAGAAACATTTTCACTTTTTAGATTTATTGTAGAATTAATGTATTTAGACTATATTATTGTCTAGATACATCAATTCTATAATGAATCTAAAAAGTCAATTTTTTTCTTATATATGAGACTAGAGGGAGTAAGAAAATAGTTTTTGGTTAAATTTTACTACTAAAAAAATATATATATGTATAATGTGTTGCGGCTACATCTTATCTTATGTGATATTCTAACGATTTCATTTCATGAATTGGTTATTTCTAAACGAATAATCAAGGTAAAACAAACATATCATGTCTTCAAATTGGTTGAGAACAGGATGAGTTACTAGATTTTTTTTATGACCAGTATCGGTTTATTTGACTTTTTAATCTGATTTGGGTCAGTTATAATAACATAGAGTGGTTGCAGTCTTCTTTTAATTGCAGTTGCAAGAATCAAAATGTGGTCCTCTTTATTAAATTTATCGTCAATCACCATTAATCAACTAACGATTAGTAAATTATTGTTTTTTTACCACCGAGTCTAATAGCCACTTTTTTTTACGGTGAAAAAATTTAAAATTAATAATAATAATAATAATAATACTAAATAGAAAATATTAGTATTTTTTTAAGGAAAAACATATTAGTATTGTAAATAGAGTGATACTATCGTTCTTTCTTGATGAATATACTTTTAATTTTTTTTTTTTTTTTTTGTCAAGTAGCCTAGCGGCTAGAAATTTCACTCTTACGGTGGATAAGTGGGATGACCCGGGTTCGAACCCCGGTCCCCTGCATATAAAATGCGATGTCCAACCAATTGAGCCAAGCTCATGGGACACAAAATTGTTGCATCTATATAAACACAAAAGATGGTATCTGAAAAATTGTTGCATCTATCTAAAATTAAAATTAGATATATCAATTTTTTATAGATTTTATTTTGCTTATATTTTAATTGAGAGCGAGTTACTCGCTACTCAATATTAATAGCTCTCCCGTGACTTTACCCTGCAGTTGAATCCAATCTATTCTTCTTCTTTTTTTACAATGAGTTGGGGATGGAACCCATAACCTATAGCGTACTATTCAAACTCTTCATTACTAAACTAAACATAGTGGCTTTTATTACATATAATTATAGTAAGGGTCTTGTTAACTAGTGTTACGGGCACTAGTTAAGGAACTAAAAAGGGAAAGAAAAACAAAAATATGCATTGAAAAAAAATAAAATTTTGACTTTTAGATGATGAACTACACAAATTCTAAAATAATTTTACTATTTTTTGTTACCTTAACTAGTGCTTTGGGAGCATTAGTTAGCATTATCCTTAATAAATACAATAATTATGAATGATGGGGATATAAATTGGATTCCCTCCGATTATAATTCCACGGGAGAGAAGTCTATATCGAATTGTGAGAGTTGGTTCAATAACGGTTGGTAATTTTTTCATGGTTAAATAAATATTTTATTTTATAAATATCTCGAATTTTGTTTTTAGTTCCTATGAAAAATTTCATCAATTTTTTGTCCCTCAAATATTTTCTGTTACTATTTTTAGTCCCTACTTTTTAATCAACTCTCATATACTTTCATTTTGAATGATTTTTTGTATTAATGTTTATAATATTATAAGAACCTCTCCTACAAAAGTTTAGAATTTTTAAACATAAGCTGAATCATTTATGTGCAAAAAACTAAAAAAATTCATATTTAATTTATCCCTTATTAAAAAAAATATAATTTTTTTAAGAAAGATTCATATAACGTACTAAATATGACAGCGGATTTTTTTTTAAAATTTTGAATGATATATACGAATTAACTGAAAAACAAAGACAAAAATTATAAGAAGCGATATTTAATGGACCAAAACTTGGTGAAATATACGAAGTTTAAAGAAAATTTTAACACATGAAACTTTTTATAAGTGTTTGTGACAAACTAAGCTAAATATAAACTGATTAAACTAATTATAATTCTACATTTAAACTCAAGTCCGAAAAACCAACTAATGAACAATAATTTTACATAATAGATTAAACTCAAGTCTCTCACCTAAGACATCTTTGGCACTATCATGTAAGTTGCTAGAGGTCTCTCTTATTGCTTGACATTTTCTCAGATAATCGATAAGGGTATCCCACACATGTAAAAAATGTAGGCTAACCAAGACAGAAATGTATTCCAATATAGGATTCCATAGAAAATATTACTACAAATCAAAAGTTAACTCAATTATACCAATTCTCAAATATTGGTTTCATATCAAATATTGGTTCCTCTTGTTTTTTTATCCAATTTTTTCTCAAATATTGGTTGCACCCTTTCAACACATTTACGTTTTTTTGGATCATTTAATTAACTAAGTTGTTGGATTGTACGGTTCAAAAATAACTGTCAATTGTGTTAGAAATAATATAAAATCATTGATTTAGCTTTATCCTAACAGTTTAAGTTTTTTGGATAATCGGTCCTTGACATGGTATCAGAGCATAAAGTTCGATTCTCACTCCCCCCACTTTCTAACTAAAAGTGGAATTTAAAGCATATGGTAGGTGGGTCAATGCATTATTCACGCTTCAAGCCCGAGTGGCTCTTGCGTGAGAGGGTGTGTTAGAAATAATATAAAACCATTGATGTAGATCTATCCGAACAGCTTAAACTTTTATAATAATGGGTTAAACCAATATCAACATAGGCATTTACTAATACATTAGTTATAATTAAGCTTATCCGTTTACACCAACTTTTCTGGCTTCTCTATCTTAAACTAATGATGCATTTACTAATCAGAGTGATTATGACAAAGCAAATTAGTTTAACACACCAAATCCATCACATGGCTTGCACAACCCTCAAATCAAAATGAAAACATGATTTAAAAAACTCTAAAAATCAAATGTTAACCATCAATTCATTATCATCATTGAAAGACAATAAAATATCACTTATTTCATAAGTGGATTTAAAGACTTTATTTAATTATAGACAAGTGAAATTGTTAAAAGTTGTAAGATTCTTGTGTTCATAATGCAGTCATAGTTAGAACAGAATAATCCCTCAAATTATTTTTTTCTAATAACTTATTTAAAGGAAGATTTTTCAATATTTCCCGTAAACCACTCAAGTTGTCCCTTTCAAAAATTTGGAACTAAAACATAATTTAATAGAAACATTTTGTGTCACGATTTCTCCCATGTTTTTTTTAAGCCAACAATTTATTCCATTGTGTCACAACACTTCGTGGAAAAAATGTAGCAATTACGTGGATATTATTATACATGCGACTTGGAGGAGAGACAGAAGGCAATACTTCTTTGTATGTATAAATTTTTATTATTCTAGTAGTTAAAAAGTCTCACATCAGATATGAAATGACTTTGACAAGTGTTTATAAGTAAGTGATAGTCCTTATCTTACGAGCCGGTTTTGTAAGGATGAGTTAGGCCAAATACCCAATTCTTAGATGATATCAGAGCCTCTCCACGATCCGCTGGACCGCCTGCTAACGGGTTTCCGATCAGGTCGTCCGCCGTTTATATCTGCGCTCCAAATCCAATAGCGTTGGGCGCGATAGGTGTGTTAAGAAGTCTCACATCGGTTGCGAGATGAAAAGAATATGTGTTTATAAATAAGAGGCAATCTACATTTTACAAACCGATTTTATAGGATTGAATTAGACCTTTTAAGGCATATGTTTTTATTCTTTTTTGGGATTATCATGTTATTATTGCGAAATCTTCACCGCTGCCGTTTAGTTTTTGTTTTTAAATTGAATTTTTTTCATACGTAAGATGCGTAAATTGAATTAATGATCACTCTTTTAAAAGTTCAAAATCCTTACCACTTCGACTAATTAATTGTTGGTTATTTTTAAGGCATAGTTTAATCGACAATATCGAGACATATTAAACATGAACATTTTTATTTGGATTATAATCTCATAACTCACTATTGTTTATATGAATTTCTAGTGATGTTTGTTGTTTCTTCTAGAATAAAATAAAAAAAAGTGTAAAACTCACTATTCTTTATATGAATTTAGCTTGAGCCTTCTTATTATTGAAAACAAACTTTTCATAACAACCATACCGTTGCTAACCAAATAGATTAAAAATGAACAAGTGCCACATTGATGAAGAAATAACAAACCAAGTTAAAAAAAAAATGAAGAAATAATCTGCCACATTGATATTAATTAAACAAAATTATAGATGGTCGTGTTCCGTTAAATGCAACAACCAACCAACCAAGTGTTCACACATGAACGAATCACTCTACACACTTTGTAATTAATGGTAAAACTCAATTAGCCTAATTATTTAGTTTTTTAACAAGTTAAGAGTTACTTTTTTTTTTTACAAAAGTTAAGAGTTACTTAAAATTAAGAAAAACAACAAAGTATAATTATATATCGTTGAGTTTCTCATATTTTGGAAATAATTGAGAGAAAATCAAAGAAAGCAAAGGATAAATTAATGAAGAGAACAAGTTTAACCCTTTTCTGTTTTATCCAAACTCAATTGATTAGTACAAATGAGGTACAAGTGACCCCATATATATACATGAGAAAGAAGATAAGACTATAGTTACTTGAATCACCTACCTAACATTCATAACTAATTACAACCGTCTTATAAAAATTAAGTAATAAAAAATTATAAAAAAAATTATATTTTATACAAAAATTTAGGTAATAAAAAATATAAATTTCATCATAAAAAATTAAATTGTACTATATCGTAAGTAAGTGTATTTTACGTGTGTCAAGTGACTTGAAAAAATATGAGACAGTGAACATCTCCCTTCCCCCTTGCTTTCTCATGTCAATTTCAATTTTTTTAGTATAATCTCCATGCTCCCTCGATCTCAAATTGAGTGACCCAATTGATTGTTGCGTACTATTCACAAATTTTAGTTTGACCTAGTTTTTTTACCAGTAAATAAAAATAAACATTAGCATATAAGATGTTATTCGATTCGTCTCGATGAGTATTTTTAAAATATCAATTTTTTATAATTTGTACTATCATACAATTAAAAATAGTAATCGTCAAAAACTATATATTGACATGCGTGGAATAGTCAACTGGGTCAATCATTATGGGATGGAGGGAGTACATCTTTTCTTTTGTTATTTACTTTATTTATTTATGGGTTTTTCTATCATGTGCAAACTTGTACATGTTAAGAAGTTTAAAATAGTAACTTTATATTGGAACTTGTGTATTTCACTACAAGAATTACCCAAAAAATTGAGGGCCATAAGCCCCCAAGAAGCCACAAATTTCGCCAACAATCAATGGCTTCTTGGCGGCCTAGAGCGCACGCAAAAACGCTCGCCAGGAATGGTTCTTGGTGGCCATGAGCCCCCAATAACATCCTGTTACATTGTTGGCGGCCCTGAGCCCCTAAGAAGTGGATTTTCGCAGACTGCCTTATTGGAGGCCCATGGCCACCAAGAAGCCATGGTTTCTTGGAGGTCCATGGCCGCCAAGAAGCCATTCTTAATTAAAAAAAATAATTAATTATTTAATTATTTAAAATTCAGATTATTTAAATAATCTGATTTTTAAATAATTAAATAAATTTTTTTTTAAATAATTAAAATTTTTTTAAAAAACCAAAAAAAATGTTTTAAATATTAATTACTTGTTTCATAATTAAATTAGTTAAAAAAATTAAATATTTAAAAAATATTAAATATAATTAAAACATAATAGAAATTAATTAACATAAAAATATTGTCATTAAACATAACATAATATGTCACATAAGTTACAACTAATTAAACAAAATAGATAAAATTACAACAAATTAAATAAACATAAATAAGATAAAATTATTGCATCATTCATTCATCGGATAATTGACCATCTTCTTCAGGCTGAACTTGTTTTCCCTTTCCCTTGTCATTGCCCCGCTGCGCCGGCGCCCTTCTTCGGCGTGTGTCTTGACCTCCCTCATTTATCGTCAATGTGGGGTGCATCACTCGCTGCCTACGCGCGCCCATCTGACCTCCTTGTGGGTAGCTTTGTTGAAAGGGGGGAATTCGAAACTTTGGTTCTGGAATGAAATTTGATTCGCCACAAAGTTTTGGTTGGTGTTGCTAGGTATTCTTCCGTCACTGCTGTTACCTGCCTGCCATGTATCTTCCACATGAAGCGGAATATCATTAAGATCAATATCATCAATGTCAAAATTATCTATGTTAAAGTTCATCATAGGATCATTTGGTCGGTACTCCGGCTGAGATGGGTTCCTTGACATATTAGACAAATCTGGCCGATATCATTCGCTACCACCATGGAGATTTCCTTGTGCACTACTTGGAAAGTTGGGGGGGGGGGGGGGGGGTTGTATTGCGGTTGGGGCGCATATGGTCCTTGAAACATCGCCGCCATACTCGCCTCGTATTGCCTAGGTTGTTGCTGAACAAGTTGTTGAACTTGTTGCTGAACTTGCTGCTTCAGATCTTGCTGATTTTCCTGTCTCACTTCTTCCCGAAGTTCTTCCCGGATCGCGGCCCTTAGTCGTTCTTCATACTGTTCATCGGTTTCTTGACTAGGTCGAGATCGTCCGGTACTCCTATGACTACCGTGAGAGGAGTCATCGGCGATATCACGTATTCCATATGGGTCACTTTGGAAAAAAGAAGACGTAGAACCAGCAGCAAAACGACGACCCCGTCTCATTCCACCGGCATATTGAACAAATTGAGCAGAAATAATCCTTCGGCGAATCTCATCATCGTCTCGCAAATGAGGTGGCAGCGCACTCTGTCCGGCGTCATATTCCTCAGTGTATATCGCCGTCAACCTCTACAAAAAGTTAAAAGAAAATTAAGAATCAATTAATTATATTAGTAATTAATTAATTTAAAACAAATAAATAATATATACACATATATATATATATACACACACACACACAAATACTTACAGCAACTTCTTCCGCCCTTGGCCCGGCCCAATCATCACTGTCTGCATATTTGTGCATCAAAGCGTTCATTTCCATGAAGGTAGGTGCACGCCCATATTTCTTGATGAATTGGATCCGAAGTGTGGCCGCAGACCTTGAGCCTCCAAGGTGAACGCAGGAACTTTTAGCTTGTTCGGTGTCTCTATTTTGCTTGTTCCTTTGACATTTTGTTTGGTACTCAGGTGATGCCCACTTGGACACCAAGGTAGAGGATGAGCCACCTGCGAGCCATTTTGGCGGATTATTTGGATCCTTATCAATCTTTTTTCGGGCATCAGAGAGCAAACCCGACAGACGTTTGGCTGCTTTTTTATTGAATATAGACTTGATAGCGTTTCTGTGCCTTCTGTGCCAGGTGACTTTCTCCTACATATAATAAAGAAATATGATTAATAAATATAATAGATTAAAGTAAAAAATAATTAAAAAATAATATTAATTTCTTACTCTGAATCCATTCCATAACTGATTCCACGCGTCTTGATTCCCTTTCACAGCCGTCCAATTTTCAAATGGATGCTGAAATTTGGATTTTAGGCCATAGTTAACGGCCTTTGACGCCGGATTTTGCGGATGAAATCTGCACAAATTAATTAAAACAAGACATTAGTTAAAAATAAATAATAATCCAATATATTAATTAAATAATAATGGCTTAAATATGAAAAAAGTCCCTGCACTTACAGGTCATTTGAGTTTTAGTCCCTGCATTTTAAAAACCTTTCGTTTTGCCACTGCATTTTCATTTTATTTTAAAAATAGTCCCTGAACCCATTTTTTTTGCTAAAGTGTCAACTTTAGGTCCCTGCACTTACATGTCATTTGAGTTTAGGTCCCTGCACTTACGGGTCATTTGAGTTTCATGCAGGGACTAAAACTCAAATGACCCTTAAGTGCAGGGACCTAAACATGATACTTCAGCAAAAAAATGGGTCCATGGACTATTTTTAAAATAAAATGAAAGTGCAGTGGCAAAACAAAATATTTTTAAAATGCAGGGACTAAAACTCAAATGACCCGTAAGTGCAGGGATCTTTTGCATATTTAAGCCAATAATAATTAACTTACTCTCTGGCGGAGTATGGCATGATGATCGTTCTATGATAGCGATCAACCAACAACTCTTCCTCGGGATCCAGAAGTAAAGCTTCATTGATCTCCTCATCTTCATGGTCATCATCATCGTCGAATGAGTCATAGTCTTGCTGCACCCCATATACGTCTCGAGACTTCGGCATGCCCTCTAAGAATCGGCTCCGAACAACGCGTTCTCGTAAAACTCGTGGGCGTGGGCATCCGCGTCCGGCGCCGTGGGGTGGATCATTGTCTTGGGGTTGATCATTGTCTTGATCTGGATTCATCTAAATACACACATACACAGATATATATATATATATATATACACACACGTACAATTAATTAAATATTAAATATTAATCAAGATTTAAGATATATATGCATGAAGACAAATACACATACACACAATTGTAATAATTAATACTTCATCATCATTAATTAAATATTCAAGTACAACGATTAAATATAAATTAATATTAATTATCCTCCCAATCTGATACAACTTCATCATCGTCGCCTCCATCATCTTCACCATGTACTTCATCGTCTTCATCAAGATCACCTCCCGGAGGTACTTCTTCACCTTCTTCTTGTACACAAAGACGATCGAAAGGTTCAACTGCAATGACATCTCATTTTCCTGATATGGTTCATCTTCATCATCTATCACATTGGTTTCAATCCGACCCCTTGGTTTTGTTGTTATTGCGACACACCAACCTCGCTTATCAATTTTAGTTGATGGATAAGGGACATAGTGAACTTGTTTGACATTATGAGCCATAGCAAATGGATCATACAATGGATATTTTCTACTCATTTTTATGTCCACGGTATTAGTCTTTGGATTATATTTAGTACCCCTACTTGAAGGATCAAACCAATTACAGTAAAACAATACGACTGTTTTCTTGTAATCAAGGTAATTGTATTCAACTTCAAATATGTGTTCAATCACACCATAAAAATCTCCTTCGCCATTTTCAGTCACACCTTTCATACACACTCCACTATTTACTGTTGCTTTTCCTTCAGTCCAACTGCGTGTGTGAAATTTGTATCCATTGACAAACTAGGTGTGCCATTCTTTAACGATTGACTTCGGGCCATCAGCTAAGTTCCTCAAGTGTTGTATGATACGAGTAACAGGTGTTTGAAGATACATGTATTGTTTGAACCATGCTGGAAAATGTGAATTGATTTGAGCATCAGATTCTTGTGGATTTATCCCTTCAGATGTTAAAAACAACCTATGAGATAAAAGAATATATTGTTAATTATATGCGGGCTTAGATTAAAAATAATTAATTAGTTATTTATTAAAAATACTCACTGTAAATAGGGCTGGACTTCAGTGCAGTTAATCAGCAAGTGAACATGCGTCGAATTCAAAGCTTTGTCACCAGGATAAATCACTTTCTCTTGACCACTGTTACGTCCAGGCAAGTTGAATATATACAAGTTTAAAGGGTGAGTTCTCCTTGGACGAGATGTTTCAGTTTCATTTCGGCGACTATTGTTTGAAGACAACGTGTCTTTGAAATAATGAGAACAAAATTGAATTGTCTCACGGTGTAAGTATGATGCACAAATTGAGCCTTCAACCCTAGCTTTATTTTTCACAGAACGCTTTGAATCGCCCATGAATCTTTCAAACGGGTACATCCATCTATATTGAACTGGCCCACCGAGTCTAGCCTCATGTGCAAGATGCACCACAACGTGCTCCATTGAATCAAACAAAGCAGGAGGAAATATTCTCTCCAACTTACACAAGATCAGTGGAATGTCATTTTCCATCTTGATTAGATCAGCCTCTCTTAGCGTTGTTGAACACAAATTCTTAAAAAATTGACTGAGTTCAATAAGTGGATTCAATACATGTTGTGGTAAAGAACTAAATGCAATCGGAAGTAAAGTTTGCATAAAAACATGATAATCATGACTTTTCATCCCACGCATCCTTCCATGGTCAACATCAGCACATCTCGCCAAATTCGACGAATAACCATTTGGCATCTTCACTTCTTTTACCCATCGACAAACAAATTTTGCTTCATCAGGAGATAGAGTATAGTTCGCACGAGGTTTTAGAAATCTTCCATTCAATGTCTCCACCAACAACAGGTCTTTACGTTTGCAATACAACCCTATGTCTTTCCTAGCTTTATCATTATCTTTAGTTTTTCCTTTGACATTCATTACAGTGTTGAATATGTTTTCAAACACATTCTTTTCAACATGCATAACGTCAAGATTGTGTCGTAAAAGATTGTGTTTCCAATACGGCAGATCCCAAAAGATACTTTTTTTTGTCCAGTTGTGCGTTTGTCCATAACCACGCGGTTTAGAAGCAACACCACCTACAACCTCTACCTTTGGAATATCTTTCACTTTGTCCCAAACTTGTTCTGATGTCTAATATTGAGGTGGAGGCCGGGTTTCAATCACACCCTTAACAAATGCAACTTTACTTCTTCGAAATGGATGATCAAGCGGAAGGAATCTTCTATGGCAGTCAAACCAAGTAGCCTTCCCACCTTTTTCTAACCAAAAAGATTTTGTGTCCATCATGCAAATAGGACATCCTAGTTTACCATGTGTCCCCCATCCAGACAACATCCCATACGCAGGAAAATCATTGATGGTCCACATTAAAGCTCCTTTCATGTTGAAATTTCATTTTTGACTGATATCATATGTCGGAACACCGTTCCACAACCTCTTCAAATCATCAATCAAAGGTTGTAAATAGATATCAATGCCAGCAGTTGGACTCGATGGGCCTGGTATTACAGTGGCTAAAAACATGTAAGGTTTTGACATGCACATGTCAGGTGGAAGATTGTACGGGGTCACTAGAACAGGCCAACATGAATATGGAGTGGCTGATACTTGAGTATATGGTGTAAATCCATCTGAGCATAACCCAAGTCGAACATTTCGTGGCTCCGAAACAAATTCAGGATAAACTTGATCAAAATGCTTCCAAGCCATTCCATCAGAAGGATGTCGCAACTCACCTGACATTTTTCTCCTTTCATAATTTTCAGAATGCCATGTCATTTTACTAGCAGTTTGCATTGATGCATACAACCTTTGTAACCTTGGTATTATGGGTAAATAGAACATCGACTTTCTTGGGATTGCCTTCCTTCCGCTTGACCGAGAATTTTTTGTTGCATGATATCTTGGTTCTTGACAAAACTTACATTCAAGTAATGCACCGTCACTTACACCAAATTCGTTGTTATAGTACAACATGCACCCGTTAACACAACAATCAATTCTCTTCACACCGAGTCCTAACTTTGCCACTAATTGCTTTGCTTAATAATAATCTTTTGGCAAATCTTTTGGGTGGTCTAGTGTTACATCCAACATCAATTTCGTGATCAAATCCATGGTGTCTTCTGGAACTTGTCGGCACTTCATACCAATAAGTCTAATACACACTGTTAACTTCGAGTCTAGAGAACCTTTAAACAACGGTTTATTTGTCTCTTGCAAAAGATCATAAAACCTCTGGGCTTCCTCGTTTGGTTGTTCAACCTGATCACCATCATAATCATCTTCCTCCGGCTCGTGGACGTCATTCTGCACATAAATCGGCAAATTATACCCAAGGGCATTCGTTATCATACTGTTCATCTCATTGAAGGGATCATAATGCTGATAATTTCGTGGAACAGCTACCGACTCATTAATACGACTGGTCGATGCACGTCCAAAACTCACAGGTGCGCTCGTGGAACCCTCCCCATGACTTGACCAAACCCAGTAATTAGGTTGAAATCATTTCCTATATAAATGTTTCCTAATATCATCTTTGTTGCCCATACGGGTACACTGACAAACAGCACACGGACATCTAATTCCCCCTTCACGTATGACAATCGGATTTTGTTTTACGGTAGTGATAAATAGTTCAACCCTTAGTTTAAAAAACTCTTTAACTTGTCCCGATCTCTTTCCATGATCATGCCTATCGTACATCCAACTACGATCCGTAAAATTCATTTCTCCGCAAGTTAATTTAATTTTAAATAATTAAATATAGATCGTATTTGCTTTACGAAAGCAATTTGGGCATTTTGGATATTCGACTTTGTTAGTACATATACTACGTACGTACATTATAAAGAAAATTGTATATAATACTAACTTTTTTTTTATTTTAACTAAAAATCCTAACTTTTTTTGTTATTTTGACTAAAAATACTAACTTTTTTTATTTTGACTAAAAATACTAACTTTTTTTTTTTGGCCTAAAAAGTATTAAATTTATATTCATTTTGCCTAATAATACTAACTTTTTTTTATTTTAACTAAAAATCCTAACTTTTTTTGTTTTGACTAAAAATACTAACTTTTTTATTGATTAAAAATACTAACTTTTTTTTATATTGACTAAAAATACTAACTTTTTTTATATTGACTAAAAATACTAACTTTATATTTATTTTGACTAAAAATCCTAATTTTTTTTTATTTTAACTAAAAATACTAACTTTTTTTTATTTTGACTAAAAATACTAACTTTTTTTATTTTGACTAAAAATACTAACTTTATATTTATTTTGACTAAAAATACTAACTTTATATTTATTTTGACCAAAAATCCTAACTTTTTTTCTTATTTGTACAAAAAAATACTAACTTTTTTTATTTTCACTAAAAATACAAACTTTTTTTTATTTAAACTAAAAATACTAACTTTTTTTTATATTGATTAAAAATACTAACTTTTTTTATATTCACTAAAAATACTAACTTTATATTTATTTTGACCAAAAATCCTAACTTTTTTTTGTTATTTTGACCAAAAATACAAACTTTTTTATTGACTAAATATACTAATTTTTTTTATCTTGACTAAAAATACTAACTTTTTTTATATTGACTAAAAATACTAACTTTATATTTATTGTGACTACAAATACTAACTTTATATTTATTTTGACAAATACTAATTAACTTTTTTTTTTAATTGTAACTAAAAATATAACTTTTTTTATATTGACTAAAAATACTAACTTTATATTTATTTTGACTAAAAATCCAAACTTTTTTTTTTATTTTGACTAAAAATCCTAATTTTTTTTTATTTTGTCTAAAAACACTAACTTTGTTTTTGTTTTGCCTAAAAATAGTAACTTTATATTTATTTTGACTAAACCTATACTAACTTTTTTATTTTGCTTAAAAATACTAACTTTTTATTTTAACTAAAATACTAACTTTTTACATTTTTAAAAAAGTCGTTTTTTTTTCAGACAGAATTAAATTACATTACTTAAATAAATAAATTACATTACTTAAATTACAGAAATAAAAAAATTCGTTTGTTTTATAAAATAAAATTACCTTACTTACTTGTAGCGCTGAGTGGTGTCTGGCTTGAAGCGCTTCCAACCACCGACTCCGATGACCACGAAAATTATCAACACTTGATAAATAAAAATTGTAAACAAAAAATATTAGAACATATACATTTAAGTTAATAAAGCAAAAAATCAAACTTTTTAAAATAAAAGACAAACACTTACCACTTTTTGGTTAGGAATGTGAAGATTAAAATTTAAAATTTTGAGATGAATATGAAAAAAAAAATGAAAGTTAGAAGTATGAGATTTTAGAGAGAAGTTAGAGAAATTTTGAGAGAGATTGGAAGTGTAAAATGAAGTGAAGGAGTAGAAATGAAGTGAAGAAATTGATTAAGGTTATAAAAATATACTGTGAATGTATCCGTTGGAACAAGAAATGTTAATTTAATATGCCAATTGTTTCCTGGCGGCCATGGGACGCCAATGACCTTCAACGGTCAATGGCTTCTTGGCGGCCCATGGCCTCCAACATGCCAGTCCAATTTGCTTTTGTTTCCTGGTGGCCCATGACCTCCAACATGCCAGTTTCAAAAATTTCAGCCTCTTCCCCGAGGCAAATTGGCAGCCCGTGTAGATTATTTTATTTATTTTACTGTTCCTTATGGTTTCTTGGCGAAAATTATGGCTTGTTGGGGGCTTTTAGCCCCCAATAAATTATTGGGGGCTAAAATCCGCCAAGAATGTTGGCCAGGAAAATAAGGTTTTCTTGTAGTGTTTTATATTAAATGAATAAATTTTTAACAAATAATTATTGTTTTCAATACAAAGTTACTACTTTTAGTTGTTTTAACATGTGCAATATTGCACATGTTAGACAAACCTTTTATTTATGTTAAAATAAGAAATAGTTCATTTTTTAGGTACATTGAGAAACTGATATATCTAAAAAGTGAATTTATTCTTATAGTCATCAATCTTTCAATATATCTAAAAAGTTAATTTATTCTTATATGGAAATGTTAAACAGTATTATCAGAACCTTGGTCAAAGAATCACATATAATAATATAATATTAAAATTTGTGCAGTCAACGCCTCAAAAGAAAAAAATGTAAAAAAATATTATTTTCAATTTAAAAATATCTTTTTTAGTTTATAAGGACAGGAGCCCGAGTATTCAATTAAACAATTACTAGTTCACACCAACCACTATTAATACAAATCATTAACTTGAAGTACATATTCTTGAATTCTTCCATCTTGTTTAATAAAACAGTGACACCTTCATTCTCTCTCCAAGGTTGTTCTATTATGGCTCTAATACACACATTATCATCATTTCCTGTCCATTTCAACCAAGCATCAACATTTTCTGACCCCAAAAGATCAATTCCTTTTGGTTGTTCTAACTATCAATGGGGTGCCTCAGATTTTCACTATCAATTCCATTACAAACTCAATCAGGTTAGGACTAAGAGTTTATTATAAACGTACATTTTAATAAACTGTTAGTCTATGTAAGAAAAAATACATTTAAACCAACATTAAGTTGAAGGTTTAATTAAATAAACTGTTAGTCTATGTAATTTCATTTTATTTTTGTTTTTTTAGTCCTCGTAAATATACAACTTGTTATTTTGATCCTTGTTTTATTTTAGTACAATACAAAAAAAATCATATTGAAATTGGTCTCTATAATTTTCATTTTAGTCTTTATTTGAAGGTTATATACTATAGGGACAAATTATAATATGAATAAATTTTGTATATATTGACTAAAATAAAATAATAAAAAAGTATGTCTATGCGATACATTTGTATGACTATAAATAAAAGTTACAGAAAGAGTAAAAGGAAAAAGTGATTCTTTTAGCTTATAAGTTAGGATAGGGGAAGTATATACTCATTGTGGTCCTTTTTATAATTATATAAGAGACATTTTTATCTTTCTAAATTTATTAAATAATTAATGTATTTGATCTATATTATATGTCAGATATATTAATAATTATTCAACAAATCTAAAAATATAAAATGTCTCTTATAAAAAATATCGAAAAGAATATATATATAAGACCAACAATATAATTAAATGCACACCTTCACAAATCCTATCTCAATTGATAGAATATCGAAATTGCTAGCGTTGGACGTCATGACCGGAGTTCGATCTATGGTCTCCACTTTTTGTGTGTGAATTTTCAATGACTTTATCATTTTGTCTATAAAAAAATAATTAAATGCACACTTTAAAAAAGTTAAAAAATGGGAGTTCAAAATTTGAACTAAATCCGAACAAATCATAATTATTGACAACTACTAATTGAATTGTACATCAAATTTGTTTTGTTTTGGTTCACTTTTTTTTGTTTGTTTGTGGAAGTTATTTGCTATTTATATAATGAATATTGAGATAAATGCATGGCTTATTCTGAATGGATGTAGGTAAGGAGAAAAACATATGGGATTTATGCATCACTATCAGAAATGGAAGAGTATCATTATGAGAGACCACCAACCCCACTCCTGGATACCATAAACTATCCAATTCATATGAAGAATCTCTCTAACAAGGTACAATAACTGGCTGTAAAAGTAATTAACAAACACATATTTTGACACAATATAGACCCCGTTTGTTTTGGATTTTTTAAAGAATAGATTTTGTAGTGTTGGAAAATTTTGTATAAAAAAAGTTTACAAATAAATTTTTTATAAAAGTTTCAAATGAAAATTTTGTTTGAACAGTTATTCTTAAAATGTGATTTTAGGTATTTCATCGTTTTATTGGAAGAAAAAAATTGGATATCAAAATTTTAAAAAATCACTTAATTTTGAAGCTATTTCAAATAGATTTTCACAAAAATCATTTTTGAACTACAACTTTCTCAAAAAATTGCGATTTTGACTATGTTTTGAACTTCAATAATGTATATTTATGTCGTATGATGTCAAAATTAGTGCTTCAATTTAAAAAAAACGAATACAAAAATACTTATAATATTTTAAAAAACGGTTTTACAAAGTCAATTTTAAAAAAGACAAATAAAAAATCCATTTTTTCAAAGCTGAAACAAACAAGCCCATAGTTTATCAATAAATTTCAACGACAATTTAGATGATTAATTATTGAGAATTTGAATCTAGATTATTTATTTTTATTGATGTAGGAACTGAAACAACTTGCGGATGAGCTGCGTTCGGATATTATTTTCAAAGTTTCTGAAACTGGTGGTCATTTAGGATCAAACCTTGGTGTTGTAGAACTCACTGTTGCCCTACATTATGTTTTCAATGCTCCTAAAGACAAAATCTTGTGGGATGTTGGTCATCAGGTTTGGTTCTTCTTACTATTGTTGTTGGTCATAAGGTTGACTGTTGTTTTCAATTACTACTATTATTTATTGTTACAACAACAACTTATAATAGAAGATAAAAGATACCGCAAAATAAAAGGGATATTGTGTTATGAGAATTTAGTTTGATTGACAACTATTGTTAAGGAAATTAAAAGAAAAATAAGATTTAAATTTTATATGAGAAAATAGATTATATTTTCAAACTTTGAGTTATTGAATGTACTACTTTGAATTTTTATTTTTGTTTTCTTAACAAGTGTGAAAAAATTGGTTGTTTTTTTGACCGATGAAAAGGTTGGTTTTTTCTTTGTCAAGTAGTTTAGTGGTTTGAAAATCTACGTGAATAAGTGGAGTGTCCCGGTTTCGAACCCAGACTCATGTACATATGTCTTTTAACATATGTCGCTCATTTCTCTTAAATAACAAAATACTATGTTTAAAGTTCAGCCAATTATGTTTACATCTTTGACTACGGTGTAACCAATAATTTATTATTATTATTATTATTATTATTATTATTATTATTATTGTTGTTATTATTTTTTTTAAAAAAAAGACTTTGTTATATTGGTAATTAATTCTAGCTAGTACTAGTTAATTTCTAGTGGATGATGACACTAATTGTGTGAATTTTGCAGTGTTATTCACATAAAATTCTGTCTGGTAGAAGGAATAAGATGTATACGTTGAGGCAAAGAGATGGATTAAGTGGATTTATTAAACGCTCTGAAAGTGAATTTGATAGTTTTGGAACTGGT
The DNA here is from genome assembly GCA_951799995.1 of Trifolium subterraneum. Taxonomy (NCBI): domain Eukaryota; kingdom Viridiplantae; phylum Streptophyta; class Magnoliopsida; order Fabales; family Fabaceae; genus Trifolium; species Trifolium subterraneum. The sequence goes on along the minus strand of OX637462.1, from coordinate 7,884,489 downwards.
CACAGCTCAACAACAATATCAGCAGGGCTAGGTAAATTGCCTTATTCCTATTTATTTGTTTCTAGGTAGAATTTTGACATTTTACATCACAAACAGGAATGGCAGTTGGAAGGGATTTGAAAGGAGAACATAATAATGTAGTTGCGGTTATCGGCGACGGTGCCATGACGGCCGGACAAGCTTATGAAGCCATGAACAATGCTGGTTATCTTAATTCTGATATTATAGTTATTCTGAATGACAATAAACAAGTCTCTTTACCTACTGCTGATCTTGATGGTCCAATACCACCTGTTGGTGCTTTGAGTAACACTCTTAGTAGATTACAATCAAACAAACATCTTAGAGAATTTCCCAAGGTAAGCATTACAATTATAAGGGATTAAAAACAAAATTTAAGGACCAAAAACTTATTTAATCCTTACAAATTAAGCAAATTCAATCCAATCATTTAAATTGTCTAAAACTATAATTTCCTTAAAATTTTCAATTATTTGCATCCAAACACACTCTCGAAAGAACTTAGACAGCTGCTATGTCTCGATGAAACTGATTCCATATAAACTAACATTTATATAGGGAGTAACTAAACAAATTGGTGACCCTATGCATGAAATGGCTGCAAAAGTTGATGAATATGGTCTTGATCTAATCAATGGTTCTGGATCTACACTATTTGAAGATCTTGGATTTCGTTATATTGGTCCTATTGATGGTCATAACATTGATGATCTTGTTGGCATTCTCAAACAAGTCAAGAGTCCTAAGAAAACTGGTCCTGTATTAATCCATGTTGTCACTGAAAAAGGCCTAGGATATCCATATGCAGAAAAAGCAGCAGACAAGTACCATGGTAAAATAAGCATTAACATTACAAATTAATCTTTGACTTATATATTCATGAAAGATATCTAACATGGTTTAGTTTTGCAGGAGTTGCCAAATTTGATTTTGCTACTGGAAAACAGTTCAAGACCAAGGCTGCCACGCCGTTACTCACATCATGCTTTGCTGATGCTTTGATTGCAGAAGCAGAAGTAGACAAAAACATTGTTGGAATTCATGCTGCAATGGGAGGCGGAACCGGCATGAATCACTTCCTTCGCCGTTTCCCTACAAGATGTTTCGATGTAGGGATAGCAGAACAACATGCTGTTACATTTGCTGCAGGTTTAGCTTGTGAAGGTTTTAAGCCTTTTTGCACAATTTACTCATCCTTCTTGCAGAGAGCTTATGACCAGGTAGTATAATTTAATACTCCGTATAATAGGCAACACAGCATATATACAATTAAAACACATTACTTTCACATGCGATCATACCAGTATTAATTCATTATATCACCGGATACCATATAGCACATTGTATAACATCGACTTTTGTAAATAATGCTCGAAGTATATATTTTATGTCCATTCGAAGGTGGTGCATGATGTGGATCTACAAAAGCTGCCTGTACGATTTGTGATCGATAAAGCTGGATTTGTTGGAGAAGATGGTGCAACGCATTGCGGTTCTTTTGATGTCACCTATATGGCATGTCTACCTAACATGGTGGTGATGGCTCCTTCTGATGAAGCAGAGATTATCCACATGGTTGCCACTGCGGTTGCAATTAATGATCGACCCAGTTGTTTCCGATTTCCAAGGGCGAATGGAACTGGTGTTGAACTACCATCAGGGAATAAAGGCATTCCTCTCGAGGTAAGTTAGAATTATAGCCACAATTATACACTTACAAAAATGAATACGAAGAAATTCTAGAAACGTATTCTATAAAAGTCGTTTTCAACACAAGTACTTTATTATCAGAAGAAACTCACATGGATCCCACTAAGTCACGTGAGATCCATTGACTCATAATATACAGTGTTTAAAATAGCGTGTTAAAAAGTATATTGCAGCCGACTTTTTCAACTTTTAATCCATCCACTCATGTTTTCTACTAAACAATAATATGACGCCTATGAATGGTTTGTTATAGATTCGCGATAGTTATATTCGCTTGATATTGCACCACTGTTTGACGAATGTAGTTAACATTTATATTTTGACATGTTAACAGATTGGAAAAGGTAGGATATTAATTGAGGGGGAAAGAGTGGCCCTTTTGGGTTTTGGAACAGCTGTTCAAAACTGTGTCACTGCAGCTTCCATGTTGGAATGTCACGGTTTGCGTGTAACGGTGGCTGATGCTCGTTTCTGCAAGCCGTTGGATCGTTCCCTCATTCGCAGCCTAGCCAAATCACACGAGGTTTTAATCACTGTGGAAGAAGGATCAATAGGAGGATTTGGTTCTCATGTTGCTCAATTCATGGCCCTTGATGGTCTTCTTGATGGAAAATTGAAGGTATACATTATCAATCCTTTACTTTTGTACTATAGTAAAGTTTGATTTTAATATATACTTTAAGCGAAAAAAGTTTTACATTATCAATAATTAAAATCAATCGTCTTTGTGACTTTGGAGATATCATGATTAAAGTCAAAGGTTTTAACTCATATGACGGTTATGATTGATTGAAATATAATTCTTTTTACGCACGGTGTATATGATTTAAATTCAATGTTCTATAATAGTAACAATGTAACATATGTGTTTGATATTATGATGCAGTGGAGGCCAATGGTTATTCCTGATATGTATATTGAGCATGGTTCACCTGGTGAGCAATTAGCTGAAGCTGGTCTAACATCATCTCACATAGCATCAACAATATTCAACATACTTGGACAAACAAGAAAGGCACTAGAGGTTATGATTGCAACATAAAATAAATGAACATGGATTCAATTTTGAGTTCATTTCCCTCAAAGTTCAAAATAATTTTTTTTTTTTATAAAAAAGTTCCAAATAATTAATAGTAATATGTAGTAGTAGTAATAAGAATGACAATTTTGACATAGTTTTAGACCAGGATCGTCTGATCTAAAACATGTTGCTAAGATTATTTATAATAATTTTATCACTGTATCAATTTAAACCGTCCGATCTTTGATCAATACTCCAATTTAAAATTGCATGCTGTGATTACGACAGGCAATCTAAATCCGTGTATTTCTCTAATCGAGTGTGCTGGTTAATTTTTTTGACTTCCCTTAACAGAAATATTTAAAATAAACAAATTAATCCAATAAAGTCATTGTAACTTTCACTTATGGCAAATAAAAGAGAATTTTAACTTCACATGTTAAGAAATCCAATTTTAAAATTTAGGACTTAATGCACTAATTTTTTTTTAATCTTAAATTATTTTTTAATGTAAATTTTTTATTATTTTTTATAGAGCATTCGTTAATCGAATCCTTTTTTTAAAATTAAAACAGTTATGCTATATCTCACGAATAATTCCACTCACGAATATCGCAAATTGACATGCTCTCACTTTCATTCATTAATTCCTTTTCTAGTTCCATGTGCTTGGTCAAAAAAAGTAGTTTGACGTTTGCCTTCTTTTTTATTTATTTTAGCATTATTTATTTGTTTAGTACTCTATCAATCCTTAATTATAAGCAAAAGTCAACGTTTCAGATTCATTAAACAGTTAATATATCTGACCTATATTATAGACTAGATACATTCGTTTTTGAATGAATCTAAAAAGTACATTTTTGTTTATAGTTAATTAGGATGGATGTAGTATAGATGAACGCTGAAACAATATACAATTTGCACCACTACACATGAAGGAAACATTGTTCATAAAATTTGGTATCAAATGCATTTTTGGAGAAAGTCTTAAATAGACACACAATTTAGGCAAAAATTAAAATATTAGAATGAAAGGAATGAAAAAAAAAACTTAAGAGAAGCTTTTGCATATCTATAAGCTCAAACGCTGCGTAAAAAAATCTTATAAGCTCAAATGATCTTAAAATATCATCTCAAAAACAAGTTATAAGCTGGTAAGAAAATTTGTTACCAAACACCAGGAAACAAACTTATAAGCTAATATAATAAGAAGCTTTTACATATCTATAAGCTCAAACGCTACTTAAAATAGCATCTGAAAATAAGCTATAAGCTACTAAAAAAAGTTTGTTACCAAACACCATAAAACAAACTTATATTCTACTCCCTCCGTCCCAAAATATAAGAACTCGTTAATCATTGTACGTACGCTAATATATAATTTTGATTACGAATATCTTTAATTGTCTATAATAAAAATTATAAAATTTTGATATTTTGCAAATATTCATCGAAACATATCAAACAAATCTTGTATGATAATATTTATACTTATATACTCTTAGAAAAATACGGTCAAAACAAGACATATAAATACTGTATTTAGTCAAAGTCGGTCTTATAAAATAGAATGAAGGGAGTATAATCTAACTTATTTTTGTTACCAGGCTGCCACTAAATAATTCAATGCAAGGTTGAACGACTAATTTGAGCAGTTCAATTTCACTATTTATTTACGGGAGCTTCATTTAAAGTCCGAGAAAAACTATGTGTGAATTAGTCCATCTAACCGAGAAAAATTAAACATAAAACCTTAAGAGTAACACTCCCTAAGGAATACTATTATATCAATTCAAGTGTGTTAGATCAATATCTCCAATTAATAATAGGAAGGTATAAGATACATAAAAAAGAAAGTATATAAGATTATTGCATCACAATCACAATGTTAAATAGGGAAAGTCAACAAAGAAAATACTGGTCCGTAAAGAAACAAGAGGCAAAGGCAACACACGCTGGTGACTTTTTCACGAATTTTATGTCGTGATAATGAGCATTTCTTGTGATACAGCTTATTTTTAAACTTATGTTAATATGTTAGATATGAGAATGCGGTCAATGACGAAAGAAGATGTGATTGCTCACAATTTTTTTTATCGGTATTTTAGTTTTTATTGTTTTGAGAAAAGCTTTGGTCATCTACATATTGTAATCATATTTCCTATTTGTTTTCTCTTGATTTTAGTCACTTGTGCTTTTGTTTCTTTTATTATCATTTGGTTTATTCAATTTTCTTAGGTTTGATTGTTTTTATTTTTTCCCTTCATATTCTCCTCAATTATTTCTTTCCCTCTTCTTATTCTATCTATTTACTTAATTTAATATGCTTCCCACTTATGCACAATTGAATTTACCACTTTATTTGAATAAGAACTTCTTTCTGAAAGAGTTTGAATATTAAGTGGAATGATATTTGTGTTGAGATATATCATGTGTGAGTTAGGATTCACATTGATCGAAAGAGTAGAGATTGAACATATAAATAGAAATATTTTGTCAATAAATTTAATATTGGGGCAATAAGTCAACTTCTTAGTAAAAAAACATTATTGGAGGAAAACATTCGTGAAATCAAATTTACAAAAAATATATTAATAGAGCAAAAAAAGTTTAATTAAAAAGGGAATTATTTTTGAGTTTAATAAAAAGTTTTTTTTAATCCACCCCTTCATAAAATAGAGATGAAAATGCAGGCATATTTAAAGTCGCGGAAATAAAGAGCAGATAAGTACATTATAATCCACACTACTAGTATTTAGGTAAAAAAAATTGAGACAGAAAATAGAGATGAAAATGCAGGCAGATTTAAAGTCGCAGAAATAAAGTCGCAGATAAGTACATTATAATCCACTATATAAACAAAATGGCCAACTATATGTCTCCATTTTAATGGATAGAGTTGTTCTATTATAATCCACTGTAAATTGTTGCTAATTGGCACTATATAAACAAAATGGCCAATTATATGTCTCCATGTTAATGGATAGAGTTGTTATATTATAATCCACTGTAAATTGTTGCTAATTGGCACTATATAAACAAAATGGCCAATTATATGTCTCCATGTTAATGGATAGAGATGTTCTATTATAATCCACTGTAAATTGTTGTTAATTGGCACTATATAAACAAAATGGCCAATTATATGTCTCCATGTTAATGGATAGAGTTGTTATATTATAATCCACTGTAAATTGTTGCTAATTGGCACTATATAAACAAAATGGCCAATTATATGTCTCCATGTTAATGGATAGAGTTGTTCTATTATAATCCACCGTTAATTGTTGCTAATTGGCACTATATAAACAAAATGGCCAATTATATGTCTCCATGTTAATGAATAGAGTTGTTCTATTATAATCCACTGTAAATTGTTGCTAATTGGCACTATATAAACAAAATGGCCAATTATATGTCTCCATGTTAATGGATATAGTTGTTCTATTATAATCCACCGTTAATTGTTGCTAATTGGCACTATATAAACAAAATGGCCAATTATATGTCTCCATGTTAATGGATAGAGTTGTTCTATTATAATCCACTGTAAATTGTTGCTAATTGGCACTATATAAACAAATTGGCCAATTATATGTCTCCATGTTAATGGATAGAGTTGTTCTATTAAAGCTAATGAAAACGTATTCACCAAGAAACCATGATGCATCAGTACATAAAGACAATCATCAATATGGTATAATTCCAAGATGTTGCTTTTGTACTAACTGCAAAAAACAGAAAATACGAGGAAATGAGGAACATGATAATTTTTGAATCTAAATTACACATCATAAATTCCCAATTAACAGTGCTTGAATGTAATGTGTAAAGATAATGTGGATTCATTCCATGTGTAAGATAAAATTTTAAGTTCAATAAGCATCAATGTCAGTTGTTTGTTAAATCCCACTCACTCAAGACAAGTATTTGATTAGTATCATTTAGTGCTTGAATGTAACATTAGGAGAAAAAACACTTACCGTTCACACCTATTTTTTCTTCTTCCCAAGAAGAGGAGGTGGGGGGAGGCTTATAGGGCAAAATGGCAGCGACGGAAAAAGACTTGGTCATCGGTGGAGGCTGCCGCTTCCTGTTGACGAGACCACTAGGAGGCGGCACAACAGGAGCGGGATGTATGCGAGGGGCTGGAGCAGGAAGTACGGGAAACTTAAAAAAAAAACAAAGAAACAACATTAAATTATGAATTGCAAAATTGGACAATTGAGTTTAAAACTCACATTGAAAACTTACATCATTCTTAGAATGAATGGAAATTGGTGCATTATCAACAGCAGGAGCAACACCATCAGGAGCAACATTATCCATCTTCTAAATTGAATGAAATCATTAATCATTCAAAAATTAGTTTAATCCTAAGCTAGATCCAAAATGATAGATTCAATTTCAAATGCCACAGAATACAAAATGATAGATTCAGCTACATAATAATCATTAATCCTAACACAAGTACCAATTACAATTACATTAGGAATAACAAAACCCTAATTGAAAAAATAAAGTAATAAACGAAATATGAACGAAATCCAAATGCTACTGAGAATGCAAAAAAATAGATTTCAAATACTACAATTCAATTTCAAATACTACAGAATACAAAATGATAGATCCAACTGCACAATAATCGTTAATCCTAACACAAGTCCCATTACAATTATTTTAGGAAAAACGAATCGCTAATTGAAAACATAGTAATAAACGAAATATGAACGAAATCAGAGACGAATTAACATACAAGTGATGCGCGAATGACGAAGACAAAAGAAGAACTTCAGAGAGTGGCAGGGCTAATGCTACCGAGAGAGGGAGAAGATGTTTCAATTTCAATGCTACTGAGATTACAAAATTAACGATCAAATATATATATAGTACTAACACTAGTCTTTAGTGAGCAAAATGTTGACTACTTAATGGGTTTTTCTCCAACATTAACTTACTTAATGGGCTTTTCTTCAAAAATAGTCAACATTAATCTCAAGTCTATAGATTTACGTATTTAAAAAAAAAACTAGTGATATGTGTATACATCAAGTTTACAGTAAATGTCAAAAGTAAAATTTTTCAATGTATTCGTGTGCAGAGAATATTTATTGAGAAATTAAAATTCTGAAAACAAAATACATTTTCCATTGCAAGAAACATACTAAACCACAAATAATAACTGATGACATTACAAAAATTAAACCGGTAAAAAACCAAAAAGTAACCGCAATGGTAATTGTTTTAAAAACCGCAGCAATGACAAGGTTTAATCCAACATGGGTACCTATCAACAAAAACAAATTATAATCAAACATAACAAAACTAATAAATCAATAGAATAAATAAAGCAAAACTTTTACATCACAAAAACTCAAGATCTGTATTTACAGTAACAAAGTATAACAGATCTAAAGTTTGATGAGGAAAGAACTCTAGATCGGTTATTCATCGTTACAAAGTATGATAGATCTGAACTATGATAATAAATAAATTAATAAAATAAAGAAAGCAAAATTTTTACATCATAAAATCTCAAGATCTGTATACACGGTAACAAAGTATAACAGATATAAAGTTTGACGAGGCAAAAACTCTAAATCTGTTATCCATCCAGCGTTACAAAGTATAACCAATCTGATCATAAAATCTCAATATCTATATACACAGTAACAAAGTACAACAGATCTAAAGTTTGAGGCAAAAACTCTAAATCTGTTATCCAACGTTACAAAGTACAATCGATCTGAATTATAATACAGGAAAAAATTCCAATGTTTTGTTACTGAACAAGATGTTGTCAAAACAACCAATCTTATGAATAAAAGATTGATTTTTTTTATCATTCAACCTCAATCTTTTTATAAATAAAAGATTGATCTTATTCATAGTAAAGCAAGGTTCGGGAGGAGAGGGAGTGTAGAGAGAGGAAAAAAAAAGTAGGTTTATAGTTGTGAGAGAAGCGGAGGTTGAGAAGAGAATGAGAGCAATTAGGTTGAGGTTAGGTGTCGTGTATTTATAGAATTAATTAATGGGTCTTATTCAACATGTGGTGGTTAATGGGTCTTATGAGCCTTATTTCAAAATGCCATAAGAAGCCCATAGTTGAACCTAATGCCCGTATTTCAAATAATTTGGTTTAGTCTATAATGTTTTTTATTTTATTTTTTGTTGACGTTTTGTATGTTTATAATAATCTATAATTTTTTGTTTATAAGGGTTAGACTATAATGTTAATCAAACTTTCTTGGTTTTAATGCAGTTTTGATCCCCCTATTTTGAAAAACCTAAACTTTTGATCCCCCTGTTTTAAAAACCAACTTTTTGATCCCCCTATTTTGAAAAACTTGAACTTTTGATCCCCCAACTCATTTTGGTCAAATTTTTGTTCATGTGTCAACCTCATTGATGATGTAGCAGTGTTTATGTGTCAACCTCATATTCCATGTCATTATTTATTTTATTTAAATCAAATATTATGTTTTAAAGGTATAAAATGATTAAATAAATAATTAAAATTAACATATATATATATATATATTACTCAATAAATAAAATATATATGATTAAAAATCAATAAATTACCCAAATATATTATTAAAAATCAATAAATTACCCAATATATAATTAAAAACCACTAATTTATCCAAATGTATAATTAAAAAATCACTAAATTATCCAAATATATAATTAAAAATCACTAAATTACTTAAATATATAATTAAAAGTCAATAAATTACCTAAATAAATAATTAAAAATCACTAAATTACACATAAATCGGTCATCTGTTATGTTGATTACAAGATAACAAAATACCAAAATTCTCCAAAGCATTAGGTTCGATTGCACTGTGTGCATCTCATGTAGAATTCAAAATACCAAAACACTAGTAGTATTATCTAACATCTCATATGTAGATTACTTTGATACCAAAACACTAGTAATATTCATAAGATGCTTACAAATTTTCTTGTTGATGAAGAACTGTTCACGCGAGCGTCGTTGAAGAAGTGTTCACGAATGATGATTCGACGAAGTGATTATGAATCAAACGCCAATTGAGAGGGAGAAAACAAAGTCGATCAACGATTGAGAGGGAGAGAACAAAGTGGGTCGATGCTAATTTACTTATTACTGATTTTGCACTTCCAAGGGTTCCATGATTTGGGAACCAACTTTGTGTTCCCACTCTGTTTTTTTTATTAGTACTTTGTTTTTTTATTACTAATTATTGATTTTTAGTTATATATATTATATATATATATAATAATGTAGTATCCAACAAATTATTTGATTTAAAAAAATATTTGATTTTTTGTCAAAAAAAATAAAAATATTGATTTATTGTAAAAAAATAAAAATATTTGATTTTAAAAAAATTAATGAAGTATCCAAAAAAAATAAAATTTAATGACATGAAATATGACATGTCAACATGGACACTCCCACATCATCAACAAGTTTGACATATCAGCAAAAATTTGACCAAAGTGAGTTGGGGGATCAAAAGTTCAAGTGTTTCAAAATAGGGGGATCAAAAAGTTGGTTTTTAAAACAAAGGGATCAAAAGTTCAGGTTTTTCAAAATAGGGGGATCAAAACTGCATTAAAGCCAACTTTCTTTAGAAAATTTCACCTTACGTACGTAGTATTATTATTTAATTTAAAGATAAAAAATAAAATAAAGAAGCGTGCATTTTCAAGAATATAGAAAGTCGTCTACGTGTTGAAGAAAGGGCAAAAATGGTAGGTTATGCAAAATCAAACCTTTAACCATGTGAAATTATTCACTAAATTCGTTTTGGTATTAACTCTCCGGTTCGTATAGAAAGGGCGTCTTGTAATTCGGAATTCGATTTTAAGGTAAGTAAAGTCTGACTAATAAATTGTTTCATCACTAAATCAAATTCTAGTTTATTTCTCAAATAATTTATCATTTAGTGAAACTTGTTAACCACTTGATTTCAATGTCTTAATTGAATTACTCACCAAATCTTCGTTAAAGTATGTGGAATGTCCATTTTATCTGAAATTTTATTATATTATTGTATATAATAAAAAATTAAATACTACTATTATATATTTTTATAAATGAATTTAAAAATTTGCACAATACAATAAAATTCCACCTATCCTTTTTAGTGTGTTGGATAACCAAGAATCCACTGGTATTCGTTAAAGCTTTTAAAGATATCACACGATAAAATGATAAAATTAAAATAAAAATTAATTATGCCATATATTTTATTTTTGCTCATTAGATTAGGGTTGTACATGAGCCGGATTGGGTTGAGTTTGGCCAAAATCCGAATCATATGTAGTACTTCGGGTTGGGTCGAGCAAAATAACCATCCACTTTATTATTAGGCCGGGTTGGATAAACCCACTTATTTTCAGGTCGAGTGGGTAGTGGGTTACCCAAATTTTAATTTTTTCAATATTAAATGACCAAACGACGAATCATCATATTTTTTCCTAAAAATAACTCAACCTTTTTTATTTCTTAAAAAATAATGTAACATATTTTCAATATATTTTTAGCATCATAATATGATAATATTATCATATTTTTTTCTTCATAAAAACAACATATTTTCACTATTTTCAAAGAATGATATTTTTTAGCACCACTATTTTTAAATGACAAAATGCGTTTAAATTGCGATGTACAAAATGTGTTTACCATTGGGAATAAACAGTATACAACTTTTTTTGAAAATTAGAGTATTGACTATGTGAGTATTCCTTTTAATGCTCAAATTGCAAAAGAAAAATCTTTGTTATTTATATTAAAATTATTTTTAAAAATCATAGCACTCCAAATTAAGCGGTTGGTGGTGTTTTGCCCAAAATCCAATATTTTTTTATGGATTTTTCATTTTGAAATTCATACTCACTCAATGGCCCAATCCAATCCACTTTTTTGGGTTGGATTGGGTTGGTTTGACCAGGTTGACCGGATTTGCCCAATCCATATACACACCTACATTAGATTGTCTAATTTTATTCGGAGTCAGTTTGATGGTTTCAGTCTTGACTATTTTATTCTTATTTATATATTTCTATTGTCTATTTTATTTATTTTTTTGAGTATATAATCTTTTATTGTATTTATCTTATATTTTTTTATGTATCTAAAAAAAATAGTGAGATTTTTTAAGTATATAATTAGTTATTAATTATTAAAAAATTAAATAAGGAAATCTAATAGATTTCCGCCGCACCAAGTGGCTTAAATCAAGAAATGAAGGAAAAAAATAAGTAATGAATTAGTGCCCCACCAAGTGGCTTTGGAAATAAACAAAAAATCTTAAACATAGGAATACCGGTATTTCGCCACACAATATGGCTAGATTCTTGCTGAAAAATTTATGCACACGCAGACAGCTTTGCAGGTTTAGAAAAAAAACATTTACCGCCATTTTATATGACGGAAATAATAATTTAAAGTCAAAATTGGGGTAGTTTGGTATTTAAATTTCAATGTGTGACAGTGTTGTGTTTTTAGTTACAAAGTATGATATTTGGGGGGGAAAATCTCTATATTTTCACTCAAAATCTCGAGACATTAAATATGGACATAGTTGTTCAAAGGTTAATGGTTTGTTTTAAGTATGACTGGAAATGAGTTGAGTCGAATCTGTCTGAGCTCACTCGACTCGAAAATAATTGGTTCGGTTCGAAATTTGGCTTGAGTTCAACGCGAACTCTTTTTTCAGCTCATATTCGACGTTTTTAGAGTTCACGAGCATTACGATTTGCCTCGTTAGGTTCAATTCGTTTTCAACACGAAAATCAACTCAAAAGTTCGACATGAATTTTTTTTCTATTTATTCTTCATTTTTTATATACACTTCGATGTGAGACTATTTATTTTTTAAATCCGTAAAAACACATAATTGTGCATGAGATATTACTCTTTCTTTTTTTGGTATTATTGTTAAGTGTTTGTTTAGTATTATATATATTATCAATTATCTAAATGTATAAAATCAATTAAACTAAACTATAACTAAAGTGGTAAAGTGGTTAAAAACATATCTCTTGAGTTTAGCTATCATGGTAAGGATACCACACTATATGTGCAAGAGTCCGGGTTCGAATCCGCGACAATTCACTTATTCACTTTAAGGTGAATTTTCTAACCATTAGGCTACTTAACAAAAAAAAAGGTTAAAAACACTAAACTATGACTAACTAATTGAACTAAAGTGGTTAATGAGTCTTCTTAAAAAAAAATCAAAGGATTAACACAAAAAGAAAAACATTAATTCCACTTTACAACTGTAATTCCCTTGTTTCTCGCGAACATGAACTGTGTTGATGGTTTGACCACTTTGGGAAAAGAGTCAAAGCGCTGGTCCCAAGGGTTTTTTCTGTTACAAAATCTAAGGAATAAAAACAATTCTTTTATTGCTAATTTCAAGGGTTTTCTGTTATAAAGTCTAAGGGATAAGGTTTAGCGAATTAAAAAAAAAACTCGTTTCTCTTCCTTTTGGATAAAGGTATATGTAGGGGAAGAATTAATTCCTGAGTAACGGGCAGTGAATATGAAGGGCAAGTCTTGGGAAAAGTATAAGCTAATTATTAGAAAAAGTAATTCGAGTATAACAATGGAAATGGCGATATTAAGTCACCAACAAAAGTTTTAAAATACTTAAAAAATAATACAACCAAATTGTTCAAAAGGATTTGAAATATAAAACAAATGTAATTACAAACGAGTCCTATAGATGAGCTCGTCGAAATTGGTCATAAAGCTCCTTGGTGTGGGTCAGCTTCCGTTGCAGAGCATTTCTTTCACCTGCAAGACGATCTACTTCGACACCAATTCTGACAGCATCACTATAATGTTGAATGCCCAATTTTGCTTTCTCCTCGATGACTGTTCTTGGTACTTCGACAGTCTGGGTAGCAAGGGTTTTCTTCGTCTCTTCTTCTTGAGATATCTTCTCTTCGAGGTCTCGAATCTCTGCACTCCATTGTGCAATGTTGTCTTCGCAAGCTGATATCTGGAGGAAAGCACTAGTGGACGCAGCTTTCAATCGATTGACTTCTGCATTTTCTTGCGAGGCCAGGTCATAATGTTTAGCTCGAGCAGTGATTTGGACATCCAAGGCTTCTTTAGTTTTCGTGAAATGCTGCTGGTTTCTAGCATATTGATCCAAAAAGTTCTCTGCTTGAGTCACTTTAAGAGAAAGAGTTTCATGATTTGGTGAGTCTGAAGTTTATGGAAAAGAGACTTGAGGTTGAAGTATAGAGTAGGGTCTGTCTCGACGTGGGTCAACATATTCCCCTCAATAATGTGTTTTCAAAATTGGAGCTCTAAAGACTCTTGCTCGCACTGAAGCTCTTGCTTCTTGTCATCTGCAATAGGGATGTCTGTACTATAGGTGTCGAGAAGCTTTGCAAGGGCATCTTTTGGAGCTAAACTCTTGACACTTTGCAGCACATGAGATGAAAGGTAAAAATCTGGAGGAGGTTTAGACACATAGGTGCCATCATCTTCGAGTGAATCCCCATTCCTGATAGTACGTGCATATCCAGCGCTAGAGTTAACAAAATCATTAGTGGCGTCATATGTTTCCTCCTTATCTTTTTTTTCAGGCTGATTATAGTCTTTGGTGCTGGAGTGTTCTCCTTGATGAGGGTGTTTCTCTTCACCATCTCCTTCAGCCTCTGTGACCACAGTATTGAGTTCGTTCAATGTCTGGTTAGATGGTTCCATTATAATTTCTTCGACCAAGGGATTTTCTGGCAAAATGTTTTGCGTGATAGGGGTGGCTATAGCAGCAACGTTAGCATTGGTGGAGGGATCTAATTGAGGATGCGTTTGGTTATCTTCTTAGTCTCTGTCCTCAGTAGTTGGCATCTCGATGCCAACAGTTGATCTCTCTTCTCCTATGGCTTCGATACTCTTCGCAATCGAAGAGCCAACCTTGTTTTCTGGGCCACCTTCAGCAGTGGTCTTTGGTTGAGAATACTCATTAGCCTTGGGAGGAGTTACTTGGTTTAATATTTCAGTATCCTCTGTCTCCTTAACAGGTGGAGATATTTCATCTGCCTCTGACTGTTGAAGTTGTTGATTTAACTCACTAACAATTGTCTTAACAATATAGATGAGCTTAAGAGTTTTGGATAAATTTTTAAAATTTTGAATCAATTTCATCGTACTAGAATTTTGATGATCGGACTTCGAATGCATATACCAATCGGAATAACTGTCTCATGGAATACCTAGTTTATGTGAAAGGGTCATTCACTTGACCTAAAACTACTGACTTTGTCTGAAGATCTCATAAAAATTTAATTCGACCGTTGAATATCACCTAATTGAACTAAATAAATGGAATGAAAATTTTGATGATCGAACTTCGAATGCATATATCGATTGGAATAACTGCCTCATGGAATACCTAGTTTATGTAAAAGTAATATTACAAAGTTAAAGTTAAATTACAAAATTACAAAGTTAATTGTAGTTAAAGTTAAATTACAAAATTACGAAGTTAATTGTTTTTAATCTGACCGTTGAATAACAAAATTACAAAGTTAAAAAATTAAAGTTTGACTAGAATTAAAGTTTTGATAATTGAAAAATTGAAAACAATTAGCCTTTCCGAAATTTGGGCGCCAATTCAATTTTATTTTTTAATAAATTATTACAAATTAAGGTGCAAAAACTTGTGCTTTTTTCAAAGTTGTCTGCATACCATGCTTATATCAAGTCATGACAGAGAAAAGGAACAGAACTTGCACATAAAGTACATTGACCCTTGAATGGTCAATTGTTGATGGTAAATATTCAAATATTATTGAGAATTACAGTACTTAATATGATGTTAAACCGGTGATCTTATAGCCATAGGAATATTTGACCCTCCTCTTAGTTGCACCATGGGTAGATTTTGAAAGAACGACAGCGGATTGAGGGAAAGAGACAACGGTAATTATAACAGCGGTTGACGGCATAACGACGCACTGTAATGAAAGCACGGTGGATCAAGATAGCTGATATCGATTTGAAATTGCACGAATGGGAAATGGAGGCGCATCATTTGAATGGCGAAGAACAGTGGCAGAGCCAATTTTTGTTTTTTACTGGGCCGCTAAAAAATTATATCAATATATAAATTAAATAGGAAAATTATATTGGATATAATAATTTAAATTGTAATAAGTACAAAGTTGATCACTCGAGATGAAATGCCACAAGTTTGTTAGTGTAAGAAAAAATTGGTCATTAAAAAATTAAACTTCCTACTTTAAAATAATATTTATGTGTATCAAGTGACTCAAAATAGTAAATAATTAACTTTAAACTAATACTTACACAAAATTGATCATAAAAAAATTAAATTGTTTATTATATTACATATATATACAAAAAAGTAAAAAGAGAACGATATAATACAAAATAAATAATATTAATCGCAAAAGAGAATTAATTTTTTTATTGATTAAAAAATTGTGTTTATTCACACAAAAAATTAGTGAGAAAGTCAATAGTGAATACATAAATATGAAAATAATTTTTACAAAAATAATAATGCAATTGGTTTAGTGACTTAATATATTAATTTTTACACAATTGATTTATTTTTAAAAAGAAAGTATATATATGACAAACTTACAGCTTCAGCATGAACAATTGGAGTAACTTGAGGAACTAACTCAGCATCCAAATTGTTGCCCTCAACAGCTTCCAAATTGTTGTCCTCAACAACATCACCAATGTGAGGAACAACCTAAAAAAGATATGTTCAAAACATTAGAAAACAAAATCATTGAAATAAATGAAAAATAAGTAAAAATATATGACAAACTTACAGCTTCAGCAGGAACAATTGGAGCAACTTGAGGAACTAACTCAGCTTCTAAATGACAGTATGAAAAACTTACCTTTTCATCGACGAGAACCATCTCAATAGAGCTAAATTCACTCAGATTGAGGAAAACATGAACCCTCCACAAACGAAGAACCCTAACCTTGATGGGAACATTTTCTTTCCCAATAACTATATCAGCAACGTAATCATAGACACCCATAATCCTTTTCCTTGTAAACCTTTTTGTGAGGACGATATTAAGAATTTTCGCGAAGACGAGATACAAAAATGTCGATGACAAAAATAAACCCACAAGAATCCTATTTATAGATCCTCAAACCAGAAATCAAACGCATGATTCGAATTCAAATCAGGGTTATTTGGACTGGGAGGGAAAATTAACTCATCGGTTAAACCCTCCACGAGAAGAGACGAGATTGAAAAGGTATATTAGGAAACTCCCCAGAGGACTAAATTCAACGAACAATAGCTCCATATGTCTTCGACGTGCTAGAAGATCCCTCCGTAGGTCAGTAGCTTCTATCTCTCACGAAGAAAGAAGAAAGGCAGAATGGAAAACGACAAAACGAAGAAGACAAAAAAATGGAAAAGAGGCGACGTGGCCAAATGAGTGAAACTTACAGTGGCCATTTTGGCTTTCGGATGTGTCAAGTGTATATATTAACTGATTTTATTATTTGTCAATGTAGGTTAAATCAGACTAATGAATTGAAATGTTGTTGTCAACATAACATTTCAAGTAATGTTAATTAGATTGGAGCAAGATGATAAAGTATAAAGATGATTCTAATGTTAGAGAAGAAAAGAAGATTGAATTAACGGGCCTTAGCTTTGAGTTGGAAAACAAGCCAGAACAAGTGACAATTACTTGTTTAAATTTGATACTATGATTTTGCCATGGGAGTTCTTATATATGTTTGGACTCAATTCATTTAGATTTTAGTTTATATATAGAAGAATAATTGTCTTATTCAAGTTTGAACTATTTTGTAGAGTGCAAGGTTCATACTTCTAAGTCATATTTTCAAATTTTAATTATGTTGTTTTTTATATTAAAAATATTTCGAAAAACAATTAAGATCCAAAGAGAATTATTGGCTGAGCCGCGTACTAAGTCGCTTTATTTAAGACGTTTCACGAAACCATCTGAAATTGTGCAAATAGGCTACAACCAATCGCGTCGTCCATAGGATAAAACAACATTGTTCAAACAGAACCGGTCAATCACTGCACTGTAATGATTGGAGAATGAACACTTTATTGAATGGTTCAACAAAACCACTCGAAAATTGATACAACAATATCAACCGTTACTGATACAACAATATGAGTACCGAACTAATAAAACACAAAACAAAATAATAGAGTTTTGATGAAGCAAATTTTTTCAAGAGACGGAAGAGTTTTTGTTGTTATCAGAATGTGACTTGAGAATGAAGAATGAGTTTAATATATAGAAGGATGGGAGCCTCAAAATATTATGCAACTGAGGGAGACGAGAAAACATGAGGATTAATGTAAAGGTGTTCATGGTTAATGAACTGCACTGAACTGAACCATATAAATGGTTCGGTTCAGTAACTGGAACCATCGCCGTGCACTACCGTGCCGGCACCGGAGGTCCGGCGTTGACCGCCGTGCTGACCACCGACCAACCTCCACTAATTTTAAAATATTTATTTATTTATTTGTGTTTATTATTTAAATAAATTATGTTTTGGCCTTAGTAGTAGAATAATAGTTTTTATTTTTATGTGGGACTAGAACAAATGTTTGGGCCTTACTAAAAAAATTCTTTGGGCTTTTTATACAGAAATTCAATTATAAAATGAAATAAGATTTTGTTTTTAAAATAATTAAAAAATCTGTTATTTAAATTAGTTTTTTTTTTTGACAAAAAAATTGTTATTTTAATCAATTAATAAATATGTTTTAGTTTATTTTTAAAAATCGTATATTCTTTAAACTTTGAGGTTAAGTTTGTTAGGAGGCAAGCGAATTCGGTTGCTCATACTCTTGCTAGGGCGACCAATTCTTGGACTAGCTTCCATAGATTTGAGATTATTCCCTTATGTATTGAACACTTAATAGTTAATGAAATGTAATAAGTTTGTTTGATTAAAAAAAAAAATCGTATATTTTTTTTTTTGAACCAAACAAACTTACTGCATTTCATTAAATACTAAATGTTCAATACATAAGGGAATATTCTCAAATCTATGGAAGCTAGACCAAGAATTGACCGCCCTAGTAAGAGTATGAGCAACCGAATTCGCTTGCCTTCTAACAAACTTAACCTCAAAGTTTAGAAAAGATGACATAATACTAAGAATATCATGAACAATTGAAAGAAACTCAGAATTGCCTTCACGCTTCATATGAATGGCCTCTATCAATACTTTCGAATCACTTTCAAATTGAACTCGATTCAGTCCTCTATGTCTAGCTTCTTCCATTGCTAAAAGTAAAGCTCATGCTTCTCATTCTACAGGTGAAATCACATATTGTTGTCATTGTGTCATACCAGCCATGAATTGACCACTACTATCGCGAAAACACAATCCCACCGAGGACCTTCCAGAGCCAGACACGAAGGCAACATCAACGTTACATTTTACCCAGCCTAGAGCTGGTTTTGCCCACCTTACCAGATCTGCTTCCGTAGTCCCGCTCACACTATTACGCTGTAACTTATGAACTGAGTACCAATCATTCCAAGCATCAAAATCATATCTTCCAATTTGGCTTGGCATCTGGATATTATCATTCCAAAGCTTATCGTTACGATTTTGCCAAAGGCACCAGAGTAACACAGCCACTCTACGAACTGTATCACTACTTTCATTGCTGCACACAACGAAAATACGATCCATAGCATTAGGTTGTTGGTACGCAGCATTGTGTAAGACCGACGACAGATCAACTGCACACAATGGCGGAGCTAGACTAAAATGTCTGGGAGGGCCGCAACAGAGTTTGAGTTTTTTTTTAGGGGCTAAAAGTGCATAACTATTAAGTTTGTTGGGTCTTAGTAAAATATTAAGTGAAAAATAAGAAATTATATGGGGGACAAAAAATGCACTTTCTACTCACATTTATTCAAAATAAATAGAAATCAAGAAATTATAAATACAATAATTTTTTTTTTGGCTAAATAAATACAATAATTTTAGTAAATCTCAATAACATGATTTTAAATTTATATAACATTTTACTTAAAACATCTATAATGTATAAATTTTTAATTTAATGCTAAATTTTATACTCATTAAAATATCACCGGTGGTACAATTTAATTTCTTTAATATAAGATATGTATATAATATATAGTATTCCTTTAGAAAAAATCATGTGGTTAGAATTTAATTTCTTTAATATATGATACGTATACATTAACCATTCCTTTAGAAAAATTCTTCTGGTGGCATATAAAAGTTACATATAAATTCAATTAAAACCTAAAAAAGAAGCTAGTACGCATGAATCGAACTCGGGACAATTCAATAAAACTACTGCTCGCATTCCACTGGACTACATGCAACATATTGATAAGATTTCGCTTATCTATATATATAATATAAGATAACATTTAATAAAAATAAAAATATGTATATATATACCTATTAAAAAATGAAAATTTTAGGACGAGTCGCGGCCCTCCCTAGCCCTCAAGGGGCTCCGCCCCTGGCTGCACACCAACTATCCCGGGCTACTGCACACCTAAAGAATATGTGAAGCTCATCATCAATCTCCTCATCACACACATGACAATTGAGAGTACACTCAACTCTCCTTTCCAACAATCGATACTGAGTCGGGTGACATCCTCTACATAAGCGCCAAAGTAAATGACGTGCCTTGTGCGGAGCTTGAGCTTTCCAAATACCATTCCAATTACCCGCTACATGATATTTGTCGTATACTCTTAACCAAGTGAACTTTTTTTTTATTTTTTTTTATGTTTTTGTGTATAAATGTTATATATTTTTTTATTTGAACTGGTTCTGAATCAGTTTTAAACTGAACTATAATTGATTTTTAAAAGTGGTTCAGTTTGAAACTGTATCAAGTGGTTCAGTTTAAAATATGGTTCAATGTAGTTTAAACCACAGTTCGATTCAGTTAACTGTATTTTTGAACACCATTAGATTAATGTGGATTAAAACAAATAATTTCCGTTTATAAATGGATATGATAACAGTCAATCAATCAAAATAATTGACTTATGTGATGTCTGTCGTTCACAAAACGGATATCTCTTGGGGCACACCTCAAGCAATCACTTTGAGATATATATACACTACTAAAGAGAAAATACTTTTGGGACTTTTTCCCACTTTTTTCAATTCACCTCTTTAGTTCCAATTCCTACAAGACCAATATGTTTATCCAATTTTATTTCCAATCACAATGTTTTAACTTTTGCACATTAAATGAACAAATTTTCCAACAAATTATATATTTTATAGGAACTAATGCTATATACCATATTGTAAAAAAAATAAAGCTATATATACAATACTAAACAAAAAATTCATTATTAAAATGGATTGAAGTCCCTGTTTTTCATTTTAATTCTGAATTGGATTTTAAGTTCCCAATTATTTTGTTTTTATTTTCCAAATTTAGATATGAAGAATAAAATATTTTATTTTTACTTTAATTCAATGAGATAGAAAAAGTATATACTAGTTTTTTTATCAAGTAGACTAGTGACTAAAAATTTCATCTTTAAGGTGAATAAGTGAGATGACCAAGGTTCGAGTATGCTCTCTTTGGTAACAATCATTTTGTGATGAGCTTATAGTTTATTTTACTAGCTTATACCTTATTTTTCAAACGTTATTTCAAACTAGACTCCAACCCGTGCGTTGCACGGGTTTTATGGAGTGTAAGATATACAAATTAAAAAATTGTTATAATAAAAATTGCAAGTAAAAAAAAAATCAAAATATGAATTTAATGAAATTGAAATAATAAGATATTATATATAGATTGACTACCAAAAATTTAAAATAGATGTATTCTTTCCAAACAATTAGCTTCATGAAAACGACAGAATTGGTTAAGAAATTTGTATAAATTGCAAACAATTAGCTAAATTAGTTATACAAAATAAAATAAAAAGAGATTAAAAATATATTATCTTTCCGATCAACTTATTAGCCTAACAATTTGTCAAAAAAAATAAAAAAATTATTGGCCTAACAAACACCACATTTTAAAACAAATAAATCAAATATTGAGGCGAAAATTTTATTTCGTAACGATTTCAAATTTTCATATATAAAAGAGAACTTACTTTAATTTATACTCCACAATTCTATTTAAAAATAACAAACCAAAAAATGTAAAAAAAAAAATACCAGGTAATTTATATAGATTATTAATATGCAAATATGGTAGTTTATATAGATTATCAATAGATCCTGATTAATGAGCAAAATAAAAGACATAAAATGCACTTGAGATATGTGGGCCTCATAAAGAACACCAATAGAATTTAGTCACTATTAATTTGCTCGAAAATTAAAAGCAAACAAACAAAAACCTAAAATTCAAATTATATAGGAAATAGGATGCATAGAGAATACCAACAGAAAGAATCTATATTAATTTACTTAATAATATATTTGATTCATTAGCAATTTAAAGAAGAAAAAAAAAAGTGAATTATATATGATTGGGCCGTTATCCCGTTGATACTATTTTTTTTCCATATAAATTGTTATCGTTACTTACTATTATATAAAGATTTGATAACAAAAGAATTAAAACTGGTGCGATGAACACAATGATACATATCAAGTTAAAGGTTCAAACAACCATCATCATATCTTTGTAACAATGAATTAAGAAACATAAGACTCTTCCAACTACTTGATTTCTTGTCAAAATAAGGAGACATCCAATTGAAACCTGCTATTCGACTGTCAATAAATAAATAGAATGAAGGAACAAAAGGAAGATCAGTGAAGAGACAAAACATATTATTGAAAGGAAATAAAACATACTAACCTTAACTATATGTACTCATTAGTCCAACTTTCAATTTTCACCTCCAATTAAATTTCACTTCAAAGTTCAACACCTAAAAAAAAAACAGATAAAAAAAATGTTACAAATTGAATAAAAACTCAATCTTTGAACAAAAAACCCGTTAAAAATTACACTTTCAATTTGAATACTTCTTCTATATATACCGCAATCAATCAGATTTTCAATTGAAAATTAGAGTGGAGTGTGTGGATATATATATATATATTAAAAAGTGGTGTGCCTAAATTTTGGAGAGTTGGTTATGTTGTGTATGTATATTAAGTGATCGTAAATTTTTGAGAGTTTGTTATGTTGTATATATAATATAATAATATGGGATATATTTCAAAAGAGTTGGTTCTATCGTGTATGTATATCAAATAAGTGATCGTAAATTTTTGAGAGTTTGTTATGTTGTATATATATAATAAAATATATTAATAATAATAATATGAGATATATTTCAAAAGTTTTTTTTTTCCTTAGACATTAGACATATTACCCGTATTCAAGAATTATTATTATTATTATATAATAATAATATATATATATATAATAATAATAATAGAAAGCTAATAATAATAATAATAAATATTTAACATGGTGAGAGATTCCATATTTATTAGATGTTAATTGCAAAATAATAACAAATTTATTGATGTAGTGTAGTGGCAAAAAACACAAAATAAATCTTAAATGTTGCGGGTTCGATTCTTGATGAGGCTTTTTTTTAACATTTTATTTTAACTATTTTAGGGTAAAATGAGAGGGAAAAAGAGCGGGAAAAAAATTAGGGTTAAGAATAGCAAAACGGAACAAGCTTATAATATAAGAGATAACTTAAAACTTATTGTTTTTTCTTCCACTTTTACCCTTATTATCTTATCTAAAACCCCCTTTTATCCTTTGCAATTTATTATAAATTAAAAGAAAATCAACATGCATAAATAGAGGCTTGCTATATTCAACGTCTGTAAGAGTACCTGTACGAATGAAAATATATTCTGCTGCAATGGAAAAACAACAAAAAAGTAACGTAACGAACCATGGAACCAATATATGCTATTTTATTTTTATTTTGGTCCATGAACGACATATATGCTTTAGTTTAGCTTTAGGTACTGTTTTTTTTTTTTGGTATAGATTTAGCTACTATTTTCTATTTTATTGCTATATTTAATTTTTTTTTATAAAATATAACAACTGAAATGAAAATAAATTCAATTTAAAATGAAATTTCACAATGCAAAAAAAATAAAATGAAATTTCAATGAATAAAAATTAATTTCCTACTAAGATATAAAAAATATATAAATTAATACGTTTAAATTACTAAATTTTAAGTGTTTTAAATATTAATTTAATATACCTCTTTATGAATTCGTAATGTCTTTTTATGTCATTTTACACTTATGAGCTAGTTAAACTTCCAATTTTAGCAAACACTTCAATTAACTTAACAACTATCAGCTATAAGTCATCAGCCATCAACTATAAGTTATAAGCTAGCTTATATTCTTTTATTTTATTTTTTATTTTTTAAATGGCGTGTGTGCCTCATCCCATTTTTTAATACTACTACTTTTTTTATACATTTCTTGATTAAATAAGTAAATATTAAAATATCTGTAAAAAAAAAGTAAATATTAAAATAGGTGGCTTCTAAGGTGAGGGAATCATCAAGTCCCTCACCGATGTACCACTAAAATATTACCATTAGATATGAGCAATGATTTAGATCTATTAAAATTAAAAGAGAACATATATAATTATTAGCACACAATCCTTTTATACATCGACTTCATCACAACGACGGAAACTACACCACCAACATAAACCCCGGCAAACACCCCCAATACTGCTGGTGTGGATTTTTCTTTCTAATGGTTGATTAAAACAAAGAGAAAGCAATTACAAATTCCAAGAAACCCAAATGCATGCAGCATTAGATAGATAGCTATGATTCTTCTTGCAATGAAACTGAAAGTATTGGGAAGCCATTAAATTGGATGACACCATTAAAGTACTGGATTCACGTTTATTGCAATTTAATTGGCATCTTAATTCTCAAACCTTCTTCAAAATGTCAATTACAATTAGGTCTCCACCTTTTCCCTCACATTTCTCTTGTTTCAATTTTGAAAAATACCGCCACCAGTTTTGGCTTTTAAAAAAGTGTCTAAAGGGGCCATCGTTACAAGTTATAAACAACACATCCATTTTTTATTGATAGTTATATGATATGGAAGAATAGTGATTTTTTATGGAATGTCGGTGTAAATAATTTTACACTAACGATGCATATCCATTAAACTAAAAAAAAAAAAAAAAGAGTAAATATCAAAATGAAAATATAGAAAGAATAAAAACATGAAAAGGCAGTCCCACCACCGCTAAACACCCGTCTCGGTCTAACTTGTTCTAATTTCAACTTTCAAGGCTTGCAGCCATTTTTGATTATTTCACAAAAACTCAAAATCATTCATTCCAACAACCTTTTGAGAAACTAGACATGAAGAAGAATTTACTTACACATCTAGGGTCCGTTTGATCTGCAAAATAAAAGTACTGGACAGAACAGTACAAGACAGAACAGCACAGGACAAACATTTATCGTATTGAACAAATTTTGTCTTGTATGATGCTTGATTGAGAAAATGTTATTTTGGTGATTTAAACAACTTGTGCTGAGGACAAAAAGTTGTCCCATGGTTCAGTGGGGGACAAGAATATAAGTTTTTGTCCTGTCCCTTGACCCCCAGCTTGTCCAGTCCCAGATACAGTTTTACAATCAAACACAGTTGTCCTGTCCACTTCCATATTTTTTTGCAGATCAAACGCACCCCTACTCTTTTTTGTTTGTTTTACAACAGACATTTACGATTTGGCGGCGAAACCAACTCCTAAATTTACAGTAGATAGATAACGATCAAATTAATTATTTTTTCATATATTTTTCTTCATATGGAGATGTAGTTTTTTTTTTCAAATCTCTTCAGAAAATATCTCTCACTGATTAGATTTCTGTTTTTTTTTAATATATAATTAAACCTATGATTCTCTAAACTATATATATATATCTCTAATTGGCTAATTATTATTCTGGAATAGTAGCAGAAAATAGAGTTCTGTTCTGTCGTTTAATCAAAGAAATTTTGGAGCGTTTCTTTGTTTTGCTGTATATATCTATGTATGTATGCTTAATTACATAATATCTTTTATTTTCTCACATATGCCAATGATTTGTTTTGTTTTGTTTGTGTGTTCTGTAATCTAGTAGTAGTTTTTGTGTGACTAATGAAATAATTAGTTCCTAATTTTCTTAAACAGATTTGCAAGAGAGAGGTGCACACATGGAATTGGAAGGAGAGACAAAACCTTGGCTTATGTATTATTCAGGTAATGCTCCAAATAATCTAACCTTTTACAGCATATCAGATCCAACCAAATCCTACTCTACAAGGATTCCAGATGATTGGAACAAAGCATGGTTAAGACTATGTACGGTACAACATGGTTGGTTTCTTTGGGAAAACAAGATATCAAAGTCTGGTAGTAACTTGTTTCTTTGGAACCCATTTAATCTTAAGAAAATCAATTATGTTAGTAACTTGTTTCTTTGGAACCCACTTAACCTTAAGAAAATCATACTCCCACCCCTAAATCACTATTGCAATAGTTTTAATTGCATCCTGTCATCCCCTCCGACTACAAGTGATGAAATATGCACCATTTTTTTATTTTCATCACATTGCCCTTCAATATTCTACTACCAACTTGGAGATAAACAATGGACAAAATTGTGTTCTTATGACGACATTGTGAAGGCTTTAGACATAAAGGGTCATGTCCCTTTGTATGGAAAATTTAGCTTTTTTGAAGACCTTGTTTGCTGCAATGGTTGCTTGTATGCAGGAATGTGGACTAACCTTGATTTTGTTGTTGTAGTAATTGAAAAACTTCAACCTAATAGCTTTTCAATTTCAATAAATTACACATCTCATGTCATGGCAACAATTATACCACATTATACTATTGGTGTTGATGGTTTTGAGCAAATTATAAGTAAATTGATTAATTTCGACAATTTACTATTTTGAATAGAAGTTTTGCATGCACTAGATAGGGTTGTTGCAGTTTTTGTTCACAAATTTGATCGTTTTCAAGAAGTTTGGGAAAATGTGGAAAGCATCAAGGATAAAGTGTTCTTCATATCGTGTCATGACTCGTCATTTGCTTGTCGAGCAATCAATCCAGAAACTGAAGGAGGTCGCATCTATATTGCCTTAAAGAACTGCAGTTTTGTCTATATTTACAATATTGAAGACAAAAGTCTTGCAATTTCTCAACATTTCTCCAATTTATAAAAAACTCATACTTACTCAATATGGTTCATGCCAGAAACCAGGTACTCTAGCTTTTATGATGCATTTATTTCAAAAATATGTTAGTCCTGGAGAAGGACCATTTTAAATTTGATCATGATTTTAAAATAGTGAATTGATATATATGTTTTGTAGGATGACTGACCCGCTTAAAGAAGAAATAGGAAAAGCTCACCAAGTTAGAAAAATAGAAGGTATATTTGAAGTAGTTCATTCAAAGGATACAAAGGATAAAGCTCATAATGGATTGTCACTTCCTCGAGATGTGATTGAAGTGATTGCAAAACGTATTAACAATGTGCTTGATTATTTGCATTTTCGAGCTAGCAATAAACTCCTTCATCTAGCTGCACCACCGATTCAATGGAGATCATCTTCTTCCATGTCAATGTCAAGGTTTGATGATCTCTCGATGTGTCCTTTATTCGCATTCTCAGAGAAGAATGAAGTCTTCAATTTTGTGCATCCGAATCATGGTCTCGAGTACGAAAGCCTCATAATTATTCCTCGAGATATAAACGGTCCAAATCAGTTCCTGAATTTAGAAATTTGTTGTTCAAAAGATGGTTGGCTATTACTTGTGGCGTTTCACCAAGGTTATCAAGTTTTCTTCAACCCCTTTACAAAAGAAGTGCTACCGGTACCACTTCCATTTGAGAATACACAAATATTGAATATCAGGTGTTTTGGCATGTCGCACTCCCCAACCTCTAATGAATGTGTGATTGTCGGATTTCTAAAAACTGAGAACGTCACATGTGGATATGTACATCACCTTCAGGAAGGACGTTGTCACTTTATCGAGTTTGAAGACAAGAAATTTCCTCTCTTCAACATAAATCTTGCTTTTCATAATGGATTATTTTATTTTCTTAGCGTAACAGGAAAGTTAGCTTTTATAGAAGTAAAAGGAGAAGAAATAAGTTGGAAAATACTTGAGGAGCCTCAACCTCCATGTAGCAGCCACTTCAATAACTTTCTAGTTGAATGTGATGGAAATCTATTGACAGTATTTGAGAGTGATTTTGCAAAAGGGGTTCAAGTGTTCAAGTTGAATGAGGATACAATGACATGGATGAAAGTTAAAAGCCTACAAAATCATATGCTATTTGTTGGCAAAACATCATTTTCTGCGGTGGCAAACATTCCTGGAATGGAAAACAAAATCTATTTTAATAGATTTTATGATGATAGTGTTGTGTTTTATTCTTTAGAAACAAACAATTATCACACATTCAAAAATGATGAAGTGGTGAATTTTCATCAAGTAAGAGATCAATTGAATGGTACTTGGATTGAGCCAAGATGGCACCAAGTTTAAGCTTTTTAACAAGTTATGAAAAGATCAAATTGCTCACAATATTTTTATTAGTATTTTAGCTTTTGTTGTTTTGAGAAAAGCTTCGGTCATCTAAATATTGTAATGAAATTTCCTATTTTGTTTTCTCTTGATTTTAGGCACATGTGCTTTTGTTTCTATTTTATCATTTGGTTTATTCAAAAAACTAAGTAATCTATTTTCTACAATACTTTTCACTTTTCTTAGCTTTGATTATTTCATATTTCCCGTTTATATTCTCTTCAATTATTTCTTTCCCTCTTCTTATTTTTTCTATTTATTTAATTTTATGCAGAATAGAATTGACCATTTTTCTTTTCACTCTATGAGATGCGCTATATTAGAATTAGTTAATCCTACAATATTCTTCGATCATTAAAATTACTTTCAAAATTTCAAATTTATGGTACATATATCATGTATTCAAATTAAGTCGGTCCTAAGGCCGGATCCCGAATTTAAAAAAAAAAACTCAATTGGTCCTATATCATGTACTCCCTCCGTCTCATATTATAAGGAAAAAATGACCCTTTTTTTGTTCCAAATTATAAGGGAAAAAAACAACTTTCAAGAATGTTTTTTACTTATTCTTATAAAATTAAATGCAAATTGCATTTAATTTTTTCTCTCTCTCCTTTTCTCAATAAACAACAACCAATCAAATTTGTTTTTACATCTTCCCATGCAACTTATTTCAAGAAAAACCTACAAAACTATATTTCAAATTCTCAAGTTTTGATTTTCTTAATAAGTGTATTTTTTTCCCCTTATAATATGGGATGGAGGGAGTATCAAATAAGGCTACTTTAGTTTCTTAATTGTCCAAGGTATATTAGGAGAACTTTCACGTGAGAGGAGTTTTATAACGAGAGGGTGAAAGGATTAAATAATAACCATTAGATAAAATTGTAAGGTGGAGATTAAAAGACTCCACTTAAAATTAATTGCACATATCATTTTCCTATGATATGATCTGAGGATGTTTCCAATAACACCACCCTCGGATCAATATTCTCTAACTTTCTTGCTGGAAAGTTAATTACATAACTTTCAAATAAGCTCAACCATTTGATTAATTAAATGCACCATTTGCCACGTGGGCTAAACATTTTATTTTTTAATTAAAACTTGTAAATCTCTAATGTTGTTATTAGTATTGTTTCTTCTTCACGCACATAGCCCACCGCCATCCACCGTCGTATGCCGTCCACAGTCAGTCTTCCATCGTACGTCGTCCACAGTCACCGTCTAACTGCTCCTTTCGCCGCTGCCGTCGTAAAAAAAAATAATTTAAAACAAGCTTTGCACATAGAGAAGAAGATAGTAAAGAATCAAGTATACGTAACAAAGCAAACATTTAATGGTTCGTGATTTTATGGTTGCTGTTAATTTAATGTTGGAAAGCATCAATTATTTTGCTGCGTTATTTCTAGAATTAGACATGGATTGACAAAGATGCTGATTTGGAGTTAAAAATAGATTTCTTGCTTCTGATGATTACCAGCATGTGGTGGAGGATCCGCTATGGTCGAACCGGTGCGGTGAGGTAGAGCGCGGATCAACGTCGAGGCAGCAGATTGGCAGAAAAGGAGCACGGCGTGAGAGACTTCAGTTCTGTTTGAACTTGTTCGTGCAAGTTCTGTTTTAGTTTTATTAAAAATAAAAAATTAAAAAGTTATACATATGGCTTAATCTGGACCATTAGACTGATCATATGGACACAGTTGACCGAAAGGCAGGAGCCTTTCCCGCGCAAACTTTAGACAATATTGATCCCACCACCCTCTACCTAAATCCAAAGCAACAAGTTTAAAACTACAAACCCATTTATAGTTGGTTTCATCAAATCCAGATCGGGCAGCCATAAAGTTTAGGCAATGTTTGATTTCTTCATGTCGTGCTCACAACTCTCTTCTTCTCCGATCAAGTTAAATCCTCTTCATCCAATGTTCGATTTTCAGAATCACGCAAGGATTTATAGGAAATAAATTCAGAACCCCTTTTGAATGATTTTCAATTTCAACTTATGTATCTAATAAACCTTAAAAAAAGGATATTTTTTTCTCTATTCATAGTTGGAAAGTGGCACGAGAAGTAAAATCATAAGAAACTAGATGGATGAAACATGGAAAGTGACCCAGGAAGAACAACGTGAGAACCCATTTAACAAAAAAAAAAAATTAACAATTAATAGCCATTTTTAAAATTGACCAGATTTGTTTATGTATTTTGGGTTTATGTTCTCGGACTCTTCTCTCATCAATTTTAATCCTTTAAGACAAAAAAGTAATTACACTCCCATCAAATTCTTCACATGAATGGTGCAAAACAATGGAGAGAGGAAGGTTAAAAGTCATGTGGAAAAGTAAAACACGGTGAAGAAGATAAGAGGGTGATATTACACTACATTTAAAAAAATTAAAGACGACCATAAAGATTGATCCAAGGGTTATGATTTAATCCTCTTACCCTCTCATTTTAAAACTCATCTCAAATGAAAGTTACCCTATATATATATATATATGAGAGGTCTATCCTCATCTAGTTCTTTCGTTACACCGAGAAGAAACAGAAAGAAGCTTGGAAGAAGAGATGGTCAATCTTCTCTTATCTTATGGGCGAGACTGCTAAAAAAGAGGCTCTTTAAAGTCAGAACGAGTCCTCTCTTACGGAAGGGATATGAGCAGGGATCAAATTACACCAGTGCAACTTTAAAAAAGTTACACTCAATAATGTTCATTGATTTTATTTTGATCTAATGGTTATTAAAGACTCATAGACTCACATGATTACATTAATATACTATAAAGAATTTCCTTTTTTATTTTCTTACCTTACTTTTTTGCTTCCATTTTAATTTTCTTTAATTTTATTTGTTGTTAATTTGTACAACTTATATGAACATAATTATATGTAAAATCCACTATAACATAATTATATGTAAAATCTACTATAGCTCAGGTTTCAGATTTTTTATGCAGATCTTTAAACCGCATATGATGTAATTTTTGTTTCTCCACCATTTCTAAAAAGCATCCATGAGTGAGTCGCTTTAATTTAAATTTAAATCCTTGCATAAAATCCAGCAAAATAGTGTAAAATGCTATAAATTTTTTTTTTTACACAAAACGTTATAATTTTTTAGAAACAACAAACCTATATATTAGAATAAGTTTCACTAACCAAAAAAAAAAAAAGAATAAGTTTGCGTACAACATGGACCATATGTTTAACTGGTGCATGGAAGCATCAGCCTAAAAAGGAATTGGGACAACATGTTTTATTTACAGGTATGTGATAAAGATTGAAGCAAGAGTTTTACAACCTCTTTTTGTGTTCATTAGGCAACGAGATAAGAAACTTAAAATAATATAATGTTAGATCATATAGATATGAGATATCTCTTATGTTATAAGTTTGTTCCGTTTTTTTATTCTTAACTCTAATTTTTTTTCCGTTCATTTTTCTTCTCATTTTACCCTAATATTAATTCAATAAAATGTTAAAAAATATTTCACCAATAATCAAACTCACAACCTTTAACTCACCATGTTAAATATTTATTATTTTTATTACTATAGCTTCCTACTATTATTATTATTATTATTAATTCAAATAAAATGTTAAAAAATACTTCACCAAGAATCGAATCAACAACCTTTAACTCACCATATTAAATATTTATTAGGCTAAATTGCACTTTTGGCCCCTTAAGTTTCAGGAAGTTGCAATTTTGGCCCCTTATGTTTCAAAGTAGCACTTTTGGCCCCCTAGGTTTCAGAAAGTTGCAATTTTGGCCCCCTATGTTTCAAAATAACACTTTTGGCCCCTTATGTTTACCCCCTTTTACAAAAGGCAAAATAAACTGTAGAGACAAAATAACATAATTAAAATGATATAACAAGTCAAACGTATTACATATAAGAAATTACATTCAAAGTGGAAGTTCAAGACACTTTTCTAAATCAAAATGACATAACAAATAGCACGAAGAGTTTTCAATATCCATTGTTTCCTATTTTTGGATTTTGGATTAGGTTATTTTTTTACGTATAGTGAGAAAAAAATGCTGATGTGGCAGCTGAGTCGCTTAAGTGACCTGCCACATTAACTTTGACTCGATCAAAATTGACCTTTTGCAAAAGGGGTAAAGATGGGGGCCAAAAATGCTATTTTGAAATATAGGTGGCCAAAATCGCAACTACTGAAACTTAGGGGGCAAAATTGCTATTTTGAAACATAGGGGGCCAAAATCGCAACTTATTGAAATTTAGGGGGTCAGAAGTGCTATTTTGAAACATAAGGGGCCAAAATTGCAAGTTTCTGAAACTTAGGGAGCTAAAAGGCAATTTAGCCTATTTATTATTATTATTATTATTATATCTCTTATATTCTAAACTTGCTCAGAAATGCTAATTCTAAATTTTTTTTTTTTTTCTTCATGCGGTCCATTATATTAAAAAAAATACAAATTTTTCTAGCATGAGAATCGAACCCGCATCCCTTTAATTTTTCTTTTGCGATGACTATATTAATAAGATTGATTCATAATATGATTGATTCATAATAAAGGAATTTTTTTACAAGATTTTGAAGGCTTGGAACCCATTAGCACTTGATTAGGCAACGGGATAAGAAACTTAAAATAATATAATGTTAGATCATATAGGTATGAGGCATTACCAATATAGCGATAGAGTTAAGTAAATCAAGAAAGAGGAGATCCGCATGATAGCTATTAAGTGAACAAATATATACCATTAGATTAAATAATATCAACAGTTAATATTTGGTGTCAAATTAAGGTTGGACACCTGGTGTCAAAATAAGGTTAATATTGGAAACACAAGAAAACAGATTACAAAAAGTAACCCATATAATTTCTTTTAAACCATGGTTTGCATTGGGCTCACAACCAATTGTCTCACAAAAAGCAAAAGTGGCTAGGTTATAAAAAGAAAATTGCTTTTTTCGCCCCTACCATTTGCTCCCAGGCCCCCTTACATGACCAATTTGCCCTTCGGAGCATTCGGTAAGACGTTACCAAATCAAAGACATTTCGGTACCTAGTTACCGAACTCATGTCACGTTACATAGTTGGCGTGGTTTATAACAGAAATATACGTGTTCGGTAGCTTTGTACCGAAAACATGAGTTTTTTTAAAAAATTAACAGTTTTTCGGTAGCTACGGGCTGAACACGCTTAATTTCGGTACGCAGCTACCGAAACTGGTCTATATAGGGTCTAGCTGACATAGTTGTACTTTCATAACCTCTTCAACACACAATCCAAATTTTTGCGATCTAGGGCGTTTTTTGGCGTTTCATAGGCAAGAAATCGACGTTTATTCATCCATAGAGGGTTCCTACACTGATTGGTTGCCATACAACAGGTAATAAGCGCTTTAATCCGTTTATTTTTCGAATTTGCTTGGTTTTGCTGTCAATAGATTTTCTGGTAAATCGCTACCGAAATGAACATTTTTCGGTAGGTAGCTACCGAAATGTACCCTTTCGGTACGTAGCTACCAAAATAGTGTATAACTTGCTTTTTTTGTGTTTGGTTGATAGCGTAGGTTTTTTGTAATGGCTGAACCTCCTACTATTGAATTGAAACCAAACATTGATGAACCCGACATACCTGTCGTCGTTCAACCCAATGCTCTCGTCGTTCAACCCAATGTTGTGGAACCCGATGACGAACAATCTAATGTTGTTGTTGACACCGGCAAATATTTTGTAAATTGTGAAAACATGAAGGTGCGAGATGTCATGATTGATTGGTGTAAACGACAGGCTCTGATCGCTGGATTTTCTATTGTAATTTGGAAATCAGACAATGGGGCTTATAATAGGAAAAAGTTTTTTATATTGGGATGTGAAAGAGGTGGTGTTTACAAAGAAAGGAAAAAGAAATCAAAGAAAGAAGACACAACTACGAGGAAAACATTGTGTCCGTTCAGGCTGCGAGGTTATTATTTGGCATCAGAACAATGGAGTCTAAGTGTTGTGTGTGGTGAACATAACCATGAGATGTCAAAAACATTAGAAGGTCATCTTCTTGTTGGACGCTTAAAACCGGAGGAGAAAGAGTGTGTACGCGAGTTGACTAAGAATTTGGTGGCGCCGAAGAACATTATGACGATGTTGAAAGGGCGAAATCCAGATAGCAAGACAAATATGAAGCAAATATACAATGCGCGCCAGAGGTTTAAAACAGATGTTAGGGGTGAACTCTCTGAATTGCAACATCTCTTGAAGTGTTGTGAAAGTCACAAATATTTTCACAAGTGTAGAACAATTGGTGACTCCACAACTATACAAGACATTTTTTGGGCACATCCTGAGAGTATTAAATTGTTTAATACTTTCCCGACTGTTTTGATGATGGATTCAACGTACAAAACAAACAAGTATAAAATGCCTTTATTTGAGATAGTCGGTGTAACGTCAACTGAGGAATCGTACAATGTTGGATTTGCCTATATCGCGAATGAAAAAGAAGATAATTTTGTATGGGCTCTTGAGACATGTAAGAGTCTTTTGATAAGTAAGGAGACCGTTCCGAAGGTCATTGTCACCGATAGGGATAAGTCATTGATGAATGCTGTTGCAAAGGTTTTTCCGAATTCAACTGCTTTAGTGTGTCGGGTTCATGTTTATAAAAACGTGAAAGCTAAGTTTAAGGCCCTTTGCAAAGCAAAAGACGAAAAGATGTTTCAGTTACTTAAGACACTCAAACTTCAATGGAATTCAATTGTAGATTCGACTTCAGAAGAGTCATATACGACTGCAGTTGTTGATTTCAGGAAAGTGTTTGAAAATTTTCCAAATTTTGTCAAATATGTTGAAACTACAGTCCTTGATCCGGTGAAGGAAAAATTTGTGAGTGGATGGACAGACAGTGTTATGCACATTGGGAACACTACCACCAACAGAGTTGAGTCACAACATGGTTCTCAACCATGTAGTTAGCAAATGCTTCACCAATTGTAAACCGATTCAGACCAACTTTTGCAGATTCATTAGGGTGTTTGGGAATAGACTGGACATGTCCAAATTGCCTTAGGACACGCTCAGGCAAATAAGGACATATCATAGCACTTCCACACATAATCCAGCCACTGTACCAACAGATATCTTCAAACGGCCGAATATGTCGGTGATCCTCATACGGTCTAAACGTGACTTCGTCCACTTCCATCCTATCCAATGTCGTCCTATGCTCATCCGGATATTTATAACCTTTCATAGGCAAATATTTAGCGCAAATTGGATCCCGGTGCCTATACTTTTCACTAGCCCCTCCCCCTCCGAACCTTTTGAAATGCTCATAAATCCACGCCTAAAAACAACAAATTAACAATAAATAAACCTTTTGAAATGCACAAAATGATTTAATAACTGCATAGATAAGATAATGAAATTATTTTAAATAAATTAAATTTATATACCTGAAACATACAGTTGTACCCTCCATGGTTTCCACATCTCGGCTTAGTTGCCTTCTCCAAGTAATTATACAAATATGCCAGCCCAGAAGCACCTCAGTTCCATGTGTTTATCAAGCTGAGGTCTTGCAAATATGTCAGGAATATGACATCCACATACTGCATACTTTTGTTGGTGAAAATGGTTCCACCAATCAAGTAGAGCAAAAATGCTCGTATGGTGCAATCCCTATAATTTTGCACAACTTCCTCCTCTTCCTCTTCCGCTTCAGCTTTCAACGCTCGCCTAAAATTGGCAGCGTATATCTTCTCCAGCATCGGAAACCCGATATGTGCTCCTTTCATTTTCTTGAACTCTGCCCTACACTTAGCTCTAGGGAAGTTCAGATACTCTCGGCACATATCTTCACCTTCTTCCGTTGTGCACGAAGTTCCAAGGTGGTTGAGCATTTTACCGGTGATGGGAATATGTAGCAAGCACGAAACATCATCCAGAGTTATCGTTACTTCACCAATCGGCAGATGGAAAGTACCGGTCTCTGGTTGCCATCGCTCGGTAAAGGCCGTCAACAATCCCCAGTCAAGATTATTGTAATTGGTCTTCAAAAGTGGTTGAAGTCCACTAGCCTTAACAACATTCCAAAACCAATCCAGCTCCGACTTCGGCAATGTAAATTCATTAATCTTCTTTCCGTTGTTCATGCACCTCAAATACCTCGTTTTACACTGCACAAATTCAATGAAAATCAGAAATTAAG
This sequence comes from Trifolium subterraneum, assembly GCA_951799995.1. NCBI lineage: Eukaryota > Viridiplantae > Streptophyta > Magnoliopsida > Fabales > Fabaceae > Trifolium > Trifolium subterraneum. The sequence goes on along the minus strand of OX637462.1, from coordinate 7,847,915 downwards.
AAATAATCACAAGTTTAACAAATTCAATGCAAATTAATTAAAATATGAATTTACCTCTCCTCTCCACAATGACGCGGCAACATGCTTTCCAAAACCCGGCAACAACGACAAGTCCGTTGGACCACCAGGGTAACTTGAAACTTTGCCTTCACCAGCACGTGGTGGGTTTCTTCCTTGTGTTGTTCTTGTATTTTTTTTCCGTTTTTTTTTTGTGGTGGTGGTGGTTGCGGTTCTGCTTGTGCTTCTACTTGTTGCTCTTGCTCTTGCTCTTCCTCATCCTCTTCCTCTTCATCTCCAAAATCAAAAAAATCACTCAAATCGTCTTCATCTTCTTGCTGTTGCTCTTCCAATCCCGGTTCAGTTTCAACTTCCATTTGTTCTTCATTTTCATCTTCAGGCTCCTCCTCTTGAGCTTGAGCCGATCCAGCAACTACAACATTTTTTCCCTTAGCCCGACTTGGAATTTTATCGACATTCAAGTGTTCTCTACGGGCAGAGCCATGTGCTTTGCTTACCCTACCAGCTCTCGTTCGTCCTATTTCATCCGTCATTCCTATAACAAAATACATAACATTTTATCAAAACATCATAACAGTTGGAGCACATCATAACAATCACCATCATCCAGGCATTTTATCAAGAAATCCAGCATTTTATCAAGAAAATTTTTCATTCAGGCATTTTATCAAGCAGTTGGAGCACATTAACCTAAATAGAAATCCAAACCCTATACATTAATTAAATTAACTTTCCAATTTCGTGGAATCAACAGATTAATAATAACATTATCAAAATATAATCAAGAACACAATCAAAAGCAAGTAAATGAGATATGTTATTTAAAATACTTACTTGTTCAAGTGTTTCAATAAAAACCACGAATTTTCAATCCTCTAATTTGCGAATTCTAGTGATGGATGAGTTGTTGTGAACGAATTAAACCTTGTTGTTGTTGTTGACCTTCGATTTCGCGATTAGAACCCTAGAATCGCCCTAGATTTTGTTGACTTGTGTTTTGGAGAAACTGATATGAAGGTTTGCGAAGTCTACTGCTATATTACTACACTTCGGTACGAAACTACCGATTTCCCGCGTGTTCGGTAGAAAGCTACCGAAACCACGCGTATTCGGTAGCTTTCTACCGAACCTATATATTTTTTAAATTTTTGCATCAAACTTGCTGTCAGACAGCGTATTTGTAGCCACTTAACATCACTTCGGTAGCTAGGTACCGAAATTATACTATTATGGTAAAAAGGTACCGAAATGCCCTGGGACTAAACTGAGGGTATTTTGGGATTTTTGGGGGGCCTGGGAGCAATGCTAGTGGCGAAAAAAGCAATTTTCTTATAAAAAAGCATGGCTTAGTTGAACTTTGTTGTAGTCCAGTTACATAATTTTTGTACACCAAATACCCTCATTTGGGACAAATAGCAATTTTTTAAGTAAGGGCGATTTTAATTTTACCACGCACTGCAGCTTTCTTATATCGTATTTGATTGATTGATTCTACAATTTTATTTCTCTTAGAGTTTTTTATTTTCTATTGATGGTGTTCATCAAAATCGCCAACGTTTTTATAATTGAATTTGTACGGAGATGAACCAAAAATGAACATTGTGTTAGGAGACATATTATATATAAGATTTCTTAACTCTAATTAAATTCTGTTGTTTGATGGTGCGGGAAAATAGGTCTTATTGAAATTTTGTGGGTGAAGTCTACTCTACTCCTTCATTATTTGGAGTATTATTTACCTAATAATCAATCATAACAAATCACATAAGTAGGTTTGTATATAATATCCACAACTAACTTTTATTTCGCATCCATATTTTTTTTTATTGGTCGTTGGATAAATATCCCCAAATTATCAAGGGATAGTTTAGAGAAAATCAATTTTGTGGGTTTGAGAGGATGAATTTATCGAGTCAACAGTTGAGTTGCAACTTGCAAGAAATTAAGTTGAAGTGAAAGTTAATCACTTAGAAAGGAATATGAAAGTGATGAAGGTTTAGTTAGAGATTAATTAATATATAGAAGTTACGAAGATTAATCATAGAGGGTTCCTACACTCATAGAAGGTGCATGCCGAAATGGTTTCAGAGTATACGTTTTGAACTGGGCGGCATATTTTCTGATTTATAAGTTGGTTGATATATGTAAGTGTTGAGATGGTCAAAACTCCACTTGAATTGAAACCAAACATCGATGAATCCAACTCTTTGAAACCAAACATTGATGAATCTGAAATTGTTCAACCTAATGTTGTGGAACCCAACGTTGAAAAACCTAATGTTAATCGAATGGTGTCGCAAAGAAGTTGTAAAAGCTGGATTTCTGTATTTATTTTTTCCTTTTCCATTTTACGGTGATTGGAAAGAGGCTTCATGGAAGCTTTTAGGTGGTACATATATCTAAGTTCTATTTTTTTGAGCCTTCTGCACTACCAATATAACATTCATTGAGTCAAAATGCTGAGTCAATTTTGTTAAGCTGCTGAAGGTAGCAGGTTTAAGGTGCATTCTATTATTAGCAGTTTCAATCTTTTGCTAATTAAAGTTGACATGTCATTTAACTACACGGCCAGTAGCACTTCAGGAGTACATTTAAACTTAACTGCACTTCCTCTCTCTGGATTAAAACATTAGAAGGGGAATGTATAAAGAACTTGAAATAAAAGGAGAGACTGCTTCAAAAAAAAAGGAGTCTAAACTTTACTGCTTCCATGGAATTACGGTCAGTGGCACCAACTTGGAAGGCTTATGTTAGTTACTTGGAATGTAAATCCATTATCCTTATCCTCGTGCTGGATTCAGTATATCTTTTCCAAACGTTTGCATTTCAAGATTAGTTTCAGGTTTTTACTGCAAATAAGTGACTGAACAAATGGTTATAGGCATAGAAAATTGACTCGACATAGTTGATACGAATTATCGTGCAGCAATGCTATATGGCACAAAGGGGCATATGTGAATTATACAATCGCATTTAGTCGTAGTTTTTATTTTTTGACGAAATGTATTAAGTCGTTGATGATATGAATAATTTTACAGCAATGAATGCTATATGGCATGATGGCTGATACGTGTGAATTGTACGAACACATTCAGTCACTTGCAGTTTTCTTTGCATGAGTTTCACACGGCTTATGGGTTTTTTCTTAACCTAAAATGAAAAATAAACAAAAAAGAAAAAAGTAACAATACCATAAAAGTTTATAATAATGCGGTTTTTTATGGGGTGTAAGCAGCAATTAGTCCTTTGTTATGAATTAGTTTTTGATTCTAAATTGATCTCTCTTTCTATGTTATATACAAGGATGGTGTTGTGAAACTTGGATGCTACTGTACATAAACTTGATGACTATTTTTAGAGTAATCAAAATTAGAGCAAGCAAGCAAGCAAAATTTGCCAAATTTTAGGTGGTCATATTTGATTTAAACTGTGTATATGTTTGGTTCTATTTTTAGAGCAAACAAAATTAATTAGAGATTTAAAATTGATTTTGGCATATAGTTATCGAATATAATTCATTTTGCCTTTAGAATCGATCCGGGGCAGCGGGGCACCTCCCAAACCTCCGGGGCAGGCAAACCCGTGTCAAATATATAGCAGATTTGGGCATAGTAATTTGAAACTAGAATTTGTAGCTAATATTACTAGTTACAACCACTATTATAACTAATTGATTCTTTGAAAAGCATGAATGACCTTAAACAATAATTATAATAAGACGGATGATGAAATAATTTACTTACCATACAAAATTGCATGTAAACCAGCATTGAATTAATATTGCCTATCAGAAGTATACAAAAAGCTTCTTATCTATGCCATCCCGCAGCAAGTTACATTGCTCCAACAGCTTGCTTAACGTATCAGCTTCTTTGTTTGGTTTCCCACTCATTAAAGCGTCACTTTTAGCATTGTTTATACCATATGTGCTAGCTGTGGTCATGCTAGGCAACTCATCAAGTCGAAGACTTCTTTCAGCATCCCTCAAAGTTTATCTGTGGAAGACAATGAAGTGCTTCGGGCCTAGGTCGCTCATCATTAGCTAGAAGAGGAAAGTCGCAGCTAAGACTGATCATTTCATCAAAAGATATATCCGGATATAAATAAGACGGGGATAAACATGCTTCAGTGCCCACATTTTGAAGAGCAACGTTGTGATGACATTCTGAGATGTAAGCAGAGAAAATTTCCCTACTAGATAAACCAATTAATCGCCAGTTAAATATTCGACGAAAAATCATACCCCAATGTGGAACTACACGGTAGCTTGTGCCACACAGCTCAAGTTTAGCACATCTTTGTATTATGATGACACACGCCTCTTTTGCTGCCAATGAAACTCCCATCGTATTACTAGTATGAGTCAAGTACTGGAACAAGAAACTCTCAAGCTGTGTCCTCTGATTCTCAATCTCCTGCCTAACTTTAGAACCACTGGCCAACCACGATAAATCATCGGTAAAAGTAGGGAGTTACTACTCTATCTTAATCAAAAGACTTGTCAAGTAAACCAATCTCTGGACATGGCCAACCAACATGATTTGAATTCACAGCAGCAACAATTTCTTGTATCGAACCATCTAAGGCTTTATTGAACAATGAGAACAATTTCTTGGAGTTACTAATGATGTCCCGCACCCCTGAGAAGGAACTAATGTGTGTGTGAACAAGTTCTCGTATTTTCACACGCTGGAGGTTGGGTTGTAAGGGTGATTCGGCTGCCAACCATTACAGCCCTTCTCTTAATCGGGCATCACTGAAAAATCCATCCATGTGTTTTCTCTGCTGGTTTTCCCTGAGAAAAACAAGAAGAAAACTACTAACATGCAATTTATCGATGTCTTGAAGGCCCAGTTCATTGATTATAACAGAAGAGGAATCATATGAGTCACAAAGGATCAGTAGAGGCAAACAAGCACCAGAGAGAATTGACATCAAAAGATTATGGAGATGAACTCTCTGATGGTTCCAAGAGATGCTCTCAGACACTAGAAACAAAATTCCACTTGCCCCTGATACTACCTCATCTCGACTAACAACTGCTGTATCTCTAATTACAGAGAGGTAGCAGGTAGGATCAATGTCAGATTGACTAGGAACCCATTTCCTCCATATTACCAAGCCAGGAGATGAAATCATCACATCATCATCGCTAGAAGGCATAAAAGAATTTTCCAGCACAAGCATTTAGCATCTGAATTTTCCAACTATATTAGAAACATTAAGTCTTGACCGTGAGTTTTCCTGTTTTTCATATCTTTCCCTCATCGTTGTATCAATATCAAACTTGTCAAAGTAACCAGTATTCTGCATCAAAAAAGGAAAATAATTATTGCCATATCATAATCTTTCACATTGTCGTGAATATCTTGCATTTCCTTAAATGCCTTTCCTGATTTATTATCCTTTGGAGAGTAAATGGCTTTAGATTCTGGAATTTCCTCATCAAGCTTCTGGACATAATTATTGTTTTCAGCAGCTGAAACTGCCTGGGGCTCACGATTGTATGCTTTAGTCATTTGAATCTCTTACATAGTCTCACGAGGTAGTAATTCGGCATCAATTGAGGGTGAAACATCCTCAACTATCCTTCCAGACCTTTTCTTGTGCACAAGTTTAGAACACTTTGTGGGGTATTCAGTATCAGCATTGAGAAACAGGCCTTCCTTCATCATCTATGGCTCTCCAAAAGCTTTTATCAAGAACCCATGATACTCCAAAAGACCCTCTATGTCCTCATCCTAATTATAAGGACAAAGATTAGTCTAAGACAGTTGGAAAACATGCTAAAACACGTATATAAATGGAAAAATGATGCAACACTCATCCACATATATCCATAAAATATACCTCCATAGCAAGCCAGTTAGCAACAGGAAGACCTTGGTTATTCTGTAGACCAAAATGTAGAGAAGCAAGTGCTTGGGTACGCAACTGATCAAAGTGGCAAAAAACATAAACATTAGGATTTCAAATTAGAAGTAGTATCGTAGCTTAGTGACATAATTATGAAACCATGACCTATGTTGTCAATCTCGGATTGCCGAGCAGAGAGGCCAACCCCAAAATGGGATTGCGCTTTCCCAGACCGCTATTGACAACATGGTCCATAACTAAAGTTAACTCCATAAGTGTTTTACTCTGTCGTCCTTCTAAATATTATGCACTTTTTTGAGATAGATATTATAAAGAAAATTAGGCAAGAAAAAATCAAAGTCTTTAAGCATGAAAATAGTCATATATCATGTAATCAATTGTGAACTGCATTCGTGTAATTAATTTGCCTCTGATCAACTTAAGCAATTTCTTAAGCTGTCCATGAATGATTGAGTAAATGCATAGTCGGTCTATACATGGCAAGCCTAGGCTGCTTATGGAAAAGTACAATCATAGTGTCTTTGTTGAGTACAAAATTGAAATAAAACAATATCCATTACCTTTGCAAAGTGAGCATGCATTAGACATGCTTGAAGATAAGTTGCTTTTCTTGCAAGCCGAAAGAAGGCAATAAAATTACCCATTCTGCAAAATAAAATTTAATACAACAAAACGGTCAATATAATTTTCAACTTTCAAAACAATAAATAAATAGAAAAAATACTAACTAAATCTAACAAAATGAAAGACATTCGGCCCAAATATAAAGAATCCCCGTGTTGGTGGGGGCTGGAATAATAAATTCCTTTCTCAACCAATACATAAGGTAGTAGTATTTTCCAACCCAAAATGCAAGGGATCCAAGCCAAATATAAACACTTCGATAATTGTTTATATTTATTTGGGCTGGATCCATTTCATTTTGGGTTGGAAAATACTACTACCTTAAATATTTGTCGATAAGGAAATTTACTATTTCAGCCCCCACCAACACTTCAGTAATTCTTTATATTTGGGCCGAATGTCTTTCATTTTGGGCCGGAAAATACTAGAAAATTCTGTTAAAATTCTCCTATATCTTATCTCAAAAATCAATATAAGAGAGAAAGCAAAATTTTGATAAAAATTCTTTCTTCTCATCTCTAGGCTTTCCCAGTATTGGGAATTCAATTCTCTGGTTCCAGTTCTTAATATTTTGGTGCTTTCATCCTTTTGAACACCATGACTCGTCAGCAAGACATTTCTCAAATTTTGGAAACCCTTCAAAGTCTCACCGCCGCATTCACTGATTTCCGCCTCACCCAAGACACCCGCCATGAAAACCATCTCACCACTGTCCACGCCCTTCAAACCCAAATTTCTGATTTACAATCCCTAGCCACCTCTCCACGCCAACACACAACTCCAACCTCCACCCCATCGTCACCTCCCCTTAAACCACCGAAACTAACTTTGCAGCCCTTTGATGGTACGAATCCGCTCGAGTGGATTTTTTAGACGGAACAGTTCTTCTCTCACTACGCCATCTTGCCGCCGGCACGACTTTCTCGTATCGCCGTTTATATGAGTGGGGAAGCAGAAGATAAACTGCAAAATGATGTCAAGACTACCATCTTATGAATAAAAGATGGATTTTTAGAAATAAAAAATTGATTTTTACAAACAAAAGAATGATTTTTTATCAATCTCATATGGACTAAGTAAAAGAAAGGTTCTGAGATGCCCGTGTTTGTAGGGAAAGAGAGAAGAAAAGAGGGAGGGTGTTTGTAAAGAAAGAGAGAAGAGAGGGTGGGTAGAGAAAGAGAAATTAGGTTTAGAGTTGTGTGAAAGGCGGAGGGTGTGATGAGAATGAGATCAATTTTGGATTTTTTTTTCCAACTACCCCTCACAAAATATTTTTTTTCCACAATACCCCTCATTCAAAGCAAATTTCCACAATGCCCCTCTTTGGGAACATTTTCTGGCGCTGGCAGGGGGCAGCAGGTGGCGGCACTGCCACTTCCACCATGCAAGTGCAGGTGGCGACAGTGGCAGTGTCGCCATTGACCACTTTTTTTTTTTTTTTTTTTGAATCTTGCTATTTGTTTCTTTTCCTTATTTTTTTTGTTCTTGTTGTTATTTCCAAGGATGAATTCAAACAAAACCTCCCCCGACCCTCAGTACACAACTGACAACTCCATACTTACAGATATTGCTTTTATGGTCTTTCCTCCAAAACCTCCCCCGACCCTTCTTGTCTTGTAATAACTCGAACTTTATTTTCAGGAATACCAAGGCATCATGCTATAGTAGAATGAGTAAATTCAGGGAATTGATTTGAAGAGTAAAATGTAATGCAATTATCTTCGTCTGGCACAGCAAGTGCAGTTTGTGTCTCCATATAGAAATAGTATTGAGACCCAAGTTTCAACTGAATTTCAACATTGAATGAATAAGTTTGACCATATATAACCATTTCAACATAACATATACAGCAGGAAACTTATAAATCTCATCAGAAACCAACGTAGAAGACCAAAATGTTGTGAAATGAGAGCAAGATGGGGAAGGAAGGAGAACAATAAATATATTCCATGTACCTCAGCTTTAAGAATCTTGTGATCAGCTTCAGCCATTCCTTTTGATATATCGCCAACATGTTTTGGGTAAAGATCAGGAGGAACTTCAAAAAGCTTGATCTTTTAACGGCATCTTCAACAGAGAATAGGTTGTTCAAGATTTTCAATATCGTAATCGACAATGGTTGAGTTTGCTGCCATATATCTGCAAGTTTCTGACTTTCTGCGACCTAAAAAATCTATTAGTGAGTAATAAGGTAGTTTGTCACACATCAATCTCCAAAGAAACAAGAAATAATCTCATAAGTTGTTAAATCAACAAAATGCGGGATTTAAGAACTCACCACAATAGCCAAACGATCGCCAACACATCTGGCTATCTCTTCTGCAAATATAGGTTCTGTGCCATATATCGTCTTAGCTCCAATGTTTTCCCCGCCACTGGGAATGTCTTTACTTGAAATAATTTATATTATTCCATCCAGCTGCAATTCAGGGCTGAGTTTTATACTCCTTACCCTTGCTAAAGGTTTTGAACTATATATATATGCTCCATGTAGACAATTTGGTGGTGAAGGAATATCGTCCACATACACAGCCTCACCTGTATACGATTCATGCATGAATATTTGATCTTGACAGGAATAAAAAACACATGTTTACTTATGAAAATTCATATTTGACAGATTCATTCATGTAAATATCTAAGCTCATTACTTTGAAAAGTTGATAGAAATGCAAAGAAAGAAAGACAATAAATAAATAATAGAAATCAGTCAATTCAAATCTAGACGACACAAAACAAACCTGAAGCTTGTAGCGCAGATCCTGATTTAATGATTGGCTCACCAATGGGGTGATATTCATCTCCTGTTTCAAGAACTTGCTTCCCAGATGACAATAAAGTTGGAATTTTGTCATGATGAACATGCTTCTGATTCTCTTTAAATTTGAAATCATCCACAAAAGGTGAATTAGAATATCCGTTTAAATAAGAGTTGGTTGCACCGGCAGATATTTCAATTAGAGGGTTTAAAGAACTGAAAAACAAAACCAGCTGCCAAACTTGAACAGTAAGCTTTGTTTGAGTTTTCATTTTTCGGTACAATAGTGGCTGTAAGCAAGTTGACAACTTCATATAGAATGCTAACACTTAACATCTTTCCTGTTAAAAATTCCTCAACATTTTTTGCTCTGAGTGCATGCTTATTCCCATAAGCACAAAAACACAGCCTACAAGCTTCTATCATGGATCCACCAGTATCCTCGCTTGGAGACATCTCGACAAAGAATGCAGCATTTAAGTATGAAAGGGCATTTCCAAGCGGTCTAGGAGAAGCTCGGTAAGTTTCAAAGTAGAATTTAAATTCCCTGCAATAGCCCTTTCAGCCTCAGAAACAGTAACTTTTGAGAACCCGGAAGGTGGATCTTGACCATTAACAACTGTCCCAAAGAGTGAAACACACATTCCAGGAGTACAAAAGCCACATTGAGAAGCATGGAATCCAGCAAATCTTTCATGAATTGGATGGAATCCTTGTTTGCAATATCCAATGCCTTCACTTGTTGTTATGGAAAATCCATGTATGCTACAAAGTAGTGTGAGACAAGAGCTTGCAGTAAAATCTTCAACTCTGTCAAGTAAAGGATCATATTTGGATATTAAAACTACGCAAGCACCACACCCACCTGCAACCAACAATGCCAAAGCATAAAGTTCCAAGTTTAAAAGAAAATTTCGGATTATGTACCAGTAGATTTTTAAAGTTAACACCTTCCCCGCCTTCAATGTCGTGATAAAACCATCAGCAAGAATATAGTAATAATAAGATATAACACCCCATATCGATTATCTAGAATATCAAAAGGAGTATACATAACTGAATTGGGATACATTAAAATTTTCGTCATAAAATCTTGGCCGATACAAAAGGATACAATAAATAACATTAGGAATTGAATAACATGTTTCTAAGTTCTCCTCAAGTATCAATCCTAGTTGTTGAATATAATGTGCTATCTTAGTTTACATATATATACCAAAGCCCCAACTAGGGACTTAGAAGGAATTGAAGGGAAATTATGAGATTCATTCATTCTTACCTCAGTTTTCCATCACTCAAAACTTTAATTTATGAAGAATGTTGTACATGCATGCATGAGCTTTGAATGAAGGAATTGTAAGAAAATTGGGGATTTGGAAAATTCGGTCATAACTGTAGAAGGAGGAAAAATGAGTGAAATTGGAGTCTTTGTAAGTTCTATTGAGATGGGAAATGATACATGATGTAGAGTTTCCAGCAACTCAGATGGGAGAAATTGAGAATTCAAATTTTGCCATGGATCATGCTGTGACTGTGAAGAAGAAGAAGAATATACGAGCTTATAGGTAATCATTTATCCCTTTTTCTTCCAATTTTATGCGTGTTTTCTTATTTGTAAAAAATTAAATATTAATTAAATATATTTTATTTTATGTGATTTTGTATTAATTTATAATTTATAAGTTATTCACTCTACGTTAGTTTATCGGTTATCCATTGTAGCGTAATACACTTTAGAGACTGAACCTGTTTGGATTAATTTATTTTTGAGCTCATGCAAATAGTTTATGCAATATAAATTAAGTTTTATGTTGTTTTATTAATTAACACCAGTGAAATTGTATTTTTATACGCTATTTTATCATAAACTACCTTGAAAAACTTATAATAACCATACTAACTGAAATATAGTTCCATTAAAAATTCACTCAAATTTTCAAAAGCTAACATTCACAATAATTAAAGTATTATATTAACCATATTCAATCAAAAAGAAAATACAATTCATTAAAGGGAAATGTTAACATGTGTCCTTGAGGCACATTTTAAGAATATAAATGTAGTAATATTCCATTGTAATATGTGCATTATACTTTTTAAACATTAAATTCTTATGTGTTATTAAATGCAGATTTCTACTTTTAACTACCTTAATATGTGCCCTAAGGGCACATGTTAACATGACCCTTCATTAAAATCAGTATCACAACGAGTTATACAACAAAAAATACCAAGTCAAACATATAGAGAAAAAATAATGACTAAATTAGTATCAGTATCAAGCTTATTGAAATTAAAAAAAATTAATTAATTAATCAAACAATTAATTTTTTTTTTTGTTGACAAAAATCAAACAATTAATTTATATAAACAGATATATGTATATTATGCATTATGATTATGATATACCTTCACCACAACCAAGTTTAACACTCTTGAATCTAGTTTTAGTACGCAAGAATTCAAGCAAAGTGGTTGATGGGTTTATGGTTGATAGCAAAAATCAAACTTGTTTCATTCTTACTGTTCTTCACATCCATATTCATTTTCGGAGAAATACCGCAAGTTATAATGTATGTATCTGCATTTATTTGTTATCTTAGATATATATAGTATATTTATATAAAGTACCAACAGTGTCACGCATATTTTATTATTGGACACCAACACAACAATAATATTTATAATTATATTAAATTGTGTTATTTTCTCAAATTACTATTGATGGTGACGTGTCCATATTAGTGTATCATAGATTTATATTCACTTACAAGATCAAGAAAGTGATTAAGTAACTTGAAAGTTGAAAAAAGTAAAAAAACAAAGTGGAACACTTGATAATGTGTTTCTTGCGGCCTCAATATTGATTCTTTTTGTTTGTTTGTACTTTCTAGTTTCTACACAAAAGATTTTGGTGACTGATATTCACTCTTCTGGTGCTTACATAAAAAATAAACTATAAAAAGTATATTTCTTTTCCATAAAATTTGCAATATCAATTTTTAGATGATAAGAATAATATAACTTGTGATAAAAATAAAAATTTAATTGTCGTGCATTGTCGGTGTAATACTTTTTTACACATACATTTAATAATATACCAACACATCATGTATTGTGTTTAAAAACAAATGATGTGTCACATTCATTAAATAATGTGGCAACACATCATTGGATGCATGTGTAAAAAACCTTTACACTGACGGTGCACAATAATTAAACTCTAAAAATAATATAACCTTTTACATCAACACAATATTGAGTAACCGTCACCCACTACCTTCTTTTGATGAAACACTATATCATAGATAAGAAAATGCTTTTATACCTTTTACATCAACACTATATTGAGTAACCGTCACCCACAATTTTTTCGATAAAATTAATTTACGCTAAAAAACGGTGAAAGCTTTTATACCTATAAGAAATGTACACAAAAGAAAAATATAGATGTACACAAAAAAATAGTAACATATAAGAGATGAGAAGGTATCCTATTTTACTGGATCAATGACAGTGGCCATCAGATCCAAGAACAAGCTTCACTTTCTCAATGGCACTTTGCCACGTCCTTTGGATGATGATGGTGATTCTTTGGCATGTGATAGGTGTAATACCATGCTTATGTCATGGATTACCAACTCTGTTGAACCATAAATTGTTCAAAGTTTGTCTGGATGGACAATGCTTCAGACATTTGGAAAGAATTGAAAGATCGATTTTACCAAGGTGATGTGTTCAGAATCTCTGATCTTCAAAAGGAAATTTGCATTCTTAAACAAGGTGATTCCTCAATCTCTTCTTATTACACCGAACTCAAGAAGTTGTAGCAAAAATTAGATAATTTTTGACCAATTCCCCAATGTGATTGTATTCCCACATGTCAAGCTATTAACGAGATTCGTTCCTATAGAGATGGTGATCATGTTATTCTTTTCTTGAAGGGTCTGAATGACAAATACTCCACAGTGAAATCTCATATCATGTTAATGGATCCATTATCAAATATCTGCAAAGTCTATTCTTTGCTTGTTCAGCAAGAAAGACAAGCCATTGTTCCCTTAGACGTACCTAAGCTTTTGGCTGTTACTAACACCTATTCTCAGGGTAGGGGAAACTCTTCAGGTCGTGGTAGGGGTGCTAAGGATGATAGATCCATTGGTGGCAGAGGAAAATGTTCTAAAGTTTGTACACATTGTGGAATGACAAATCATGTTGTTGATAACCGTGTCAAAAAGTATGGCTATCCACCTCATTGGCAGCAAAATAGTGTGGTCAATAATGTTGCTAATGGTAACGGTGAGGAAGATCTTCAATCTGAAGCCAATGAGGATGTGTCACATGATCAAGATTTTGGGTCATTGGTGTTTATAGTATCATTTTACCTCCAAGTCCCAATTGGGCACAAGTATTTATCTGCACTATTCCAAGTAGCACCAAGCATGAGTCATTTATTCTAGATACTGGTGCTACTGATCATGTTTGCTTCTCTCTGCATTTTTTTAAAATCATAAAAAGGCTCATATTAAATTTTGTATGTTAGTATCTAACAGCTAATATTGAATTTTGAAATCTTTCTCACTTAACATATCTTATGCTAAGAAGGGTGCTATGTCACTTATATATCTAGTTTGTTTTTTGTCATAGGAAAATTGACTACATTTTTAAAAATCCTTCTTGATGTAAAATGAACTTTCTATTGAATGTTGCAGATTAAGCAAGTGTATGACTAATCTTGTGCTCCTGATCAATCAAGACTGTTTCACTTCATATTTATAAAGGGTTAAATATGTTTTTGGTCCCTATAGTTTCGTAGAATTTCGTTTTTAGTCCCTAAAGATTTTTTTCACACTTTTTAGTCCCTTAAGTTTTGTCAGTCAGTGTTTTTAGTCCCTACTTTTCAATCAACTCGTGCATATCATTCGAAATTTTAAATTTTTTTCTGCAGTCATGTTTAATACATTATATGAATCTCTCTTACAAAAGTTTAAATTTTTTTAACAAGAGATGAATTAAATATGAATTTTTTAGTTTTTTGCACATAAAAATTCATAAATAATTCATCTTATGTTAAAAAATTCTAAATTTTTATCGGAGATGTTCTTATAATATTATAAACATGAATACAAAGAATCGTTAAAAAATGTGAAAGTATAGAAGAGTTTCAATAAAAGTAAGGACTAAAAACACTGACTGACAAAACTTCAGGGACTAAAAAGTGTGAAAAAAATCTTCAAGGACTAAAAACGAAATTCTGCGAAACTATAAGGACCAAAAACATATTAAACCCATTTATAAATAGCAGACTTGACATTAACAACAACATTATATACCTTGCAACCGATAATTGTAAACAATGCATTTCGTTTGTTACAAAACGAAGAAAACAATGTATAAAAATTTAAAGGGATGATAAGCAGTGTCATGAACCATGATTATGTTCCTTTTTGTTCTCTAGTTCATGCAATTCCCATGTTAAAGTTGCAGTGTGAATGAGATTGTTATAAGGGCTAAGTTTATGTGGCTCCACACTTGTGTTTCCGATTATTAAAAAACCGATGAGAAGTCTGAAATTACCAAAGCAGTAGATTAATCCGTCATTCATAATCGTTTTTTATCAACAGTTTTGTATACCTTTTAATTTTCTGAAACCAAAACTGAAACCGCCCTTTTTTTACAATTTTATTAATTCTAATATTTGCTCAACTGATTGAGAGTCCTAGCGATACGACTCAAGTGTCGCTTCCCTAAACTACATCTTTTATTAACTCGTTTTTGACCCGTGAGCAACAACAGATCACTATGCAACAAACCTTCTATTATATCTTCTTTTCCCTTTTAAAGGTTTTTTTTGAGTACATAGACGAAATAGCAAAGCCATCGTAAAGACACACACACTAGTGAGAGAGCCAGGGTTTGAACCCCAGTCGTGGCATCCGACCTAACAATTTCTGCATTTTTTTACCCTAGGACTTGTTGACCCTTTTAACAGACTTTACTAATGTAAATTGTGTTCAGTCAATGGTCATTGTTGTCTTTGCATTGAATAATTCATAGCAACAAAATTTCTCATCACTTTTGCAAAACACATAAAAGGAGGTACTGATTAATATATTAACTTTTATCAGGGTATATTGAAATTCAATACAAGCCTATGGTTTTTTATCAGCCAAAAACTAAATAGTAAATGATGTCTTTTCCTTTTGAGCAGAAGCAAAATAAATTCTCAAGAAAAAGATCAAGAAAGAGTAGTAGATGTCATTCTATTTTGTTTCAGTCATGCTGCTTGGGTTGTTGGTCAATGTAATTCAATGAGTTTTTTTTTTATCAGTTGGAATTGAACTTGGTATCCTAAAATTTACAACATTCACACACATTATGCACCAACCACATGTGCTAGGGAAATGGTTCAATGAGTTTTTTCGGAGAAAGAATCATACAATTGTTATGCACCAACAGAATTTAGAAGATTGACACTGAAAGTGTTTCATCCTAATAGTCAGAATTATAAGCTAAGCCAAACCTTAACACTCTCATCCTAATTAATGAAATAACACTTATATGTTCTAAGAAAACATTTATATCATATTAATTATTTTCACAAACCTATAGTACATGAAACAACCAAAACAGAATAACAAGAACAATTTATCTATGTTAAGAGGTATAACAATAACAAATTTTACATCAAAAGTTGTTTCATAGATTTGCTTTATAATTCTAGGGTCATATTATATTTTTGGATTTTAAGAACTTTTGATGTAAAATTTCTAACAATATATATATATATATATATGTGTGTGTGTGTGTGAGAAATATATGGCAGTTCGCAATATAATACATGGATAACTAACCTAGTATATACTGATTTTCAGATGATATGACAACATGAAGTTGATAAAATTAACAAACCTCATATATAAATAATTAGATACTAACCTCGTTTGCCAATTGCTAGATACGGATAGGGTTAAACCGGGTGACCAATCCCTTGGCTGGATGACTACTTCACCCTTAGATCGCAAGACTAAGGCCAACGAGGTAGAACCTCGTGTGCATGCGTGCGTGCGTGCGCTCATCTATTACATCAACACCATCGTATATATGAACTTTGTTGTACGATATGACCAGTCTCATAGGAAATTCTATATGAACTTTGCATTTAAAATCTCTTCCCAAGTTTACATTTTACAGCTTCAAACAATTGCACTATCAGAATTGGACAAATCAAAATCATTCACAATTACATGTACATAACTACACACACAAAGTATCTCAAACTTATCATCTGAATCCATGTTTTCTTCATCCAAATACTTGTCACCTTACACATTAGTTCCTAAAGTTGACGGCCGCCCTCTATATAAGAAAATGGTCAATCATATGCTTGATAACATCAACACCTCTTATATGCTTCGATTTATATTTCACCTATAAAATAAATTGTGTAGAAAATATTAAGAATAATGCGTTTATAATGTCAAATATAAAAAAATATTAGAAGGACACAATAGCAAGGGCAGAATAAGACAAACTTGAATAATGCTATGAGCCTGAAACTTAATAAGGCAACCATAATTAAAACTAACATCTACCTTTTGCCACACAACACGCGACAAACCTCTTACCATCTCCTATGTAAATATGTTCATTTCGGTTAGTAATCTTACAACTTGAAGAACATGAAGAAATAAAACACACATGACTCTATTTAATTTTTTCATATCATGTATATTGTGAGAGCCGATTTGATCACAAGTGTGACAATCCTCTTCATATACCACATCAAATAGTTCACATCACTAAATAATAATGAATAATTCAATCAATCTTAGAGCATTAAAAAAAATGTCAATGAACATTCCTTTACATTTGCCCCATCACCTCTAATGGATGCGGTTCTCCATCCAACAATATCTAAAGTTATTATATAGGAAAACCAAATAAAAATATATGCAATAAGAAATTGAATGAAATTACGGTAATTAAGTAGAAATAAAAAGGATACAATTGTTTATAACATTTGAACATACAATGCAACGCTCGAAAGCATGCAATGCAGACCTGCACAAAGCAAGATAGAGTCATTTCAAAGACACAAAATCCGTTAAGAGAAACTAACTCTTTGTATAAAAGTAAATGGGCAAGAGATAAATAACAAAATACATGAAATAGCACTCATCACTGTCTTCAACCATGCGTAAAAGCAAGGGATCTGTTCGCTCTGTGGCATCAGTAAGGAAAAGACGCCGACCTGTTTTTTCAATTAGACAAGGATCAACTATTTTTGCAATTTTCTCAAGTATAGTTTTCCCAATAAGAATTGGAACCTGAAATTCAATGGAACGAAACCTCGCATGCATGCGTGCGTGCGCTCACTCATTATACTATGGATTATAATATGGGCTTGAAGAACATGAAGAAATAGAACACATGACTCTATTTAATTTTTAGAGGTCTTAGATGAAAAAATGTACATACCATGTATATTGTGAGAGCCAATTTGGTCACAAGCGTGACAATCCTCTTCACGAATATGAGAACTATAATGGTAGATACTTGCATGACCATCATACGAATCAATTAATCAAGTTTATCTGTGTGAAACTATCATGTTGATGAAACAAGACAATTAGAAAGTCCTCAAGAATTTACCCTACAAAAAAGAAACCAAAACCAGGCAAAACAAAATATACAGTGCAGAAAACACGCGTAAAACAGATTTCGCAAAACCAGAAAAATGTACAGTAAACCAGATAATGCAGCAGTGAGAAATTATGCATAAACCGTATTTCGTTTCAACCACAAACGCAACAGTAATGTGTAAATCAGATTGCGTACAACAGCAATACATACGCTATGACAAAAAAACAGAAATGAAGTAATTTAAATGCAAAACAGAATGCAGTGACAAATCATCTTTATTCTATTTGTGACCGCATCCCCACCACATAGAACTTTATCAAACATAGACCCTTGTAGTCATTCAGTGACAAAATTGTCAATCATATGTTGTATAACATCACCTTCTATGTGCTTGGATTGATATTTGACCGGTAAAATAGTATGAAAAAGATGAAGAATAATGTGTTTATAATTTCAAATATCAAAAACTATTAAAAGTGCACAATAGCAAGGGCAGAACAAGACACAAACCTGAATTATACTGTGGGCTTGAAACTTTACAAGGCCGCGAGACTTAAATATAACATCCACCTTTTTCCATGCAACACGCAACAAACCTCTTACCATATCCTCTGAATATGTTCATTCGGGTTAAAAATCTTACAACTTGGAAGAACAAGAAGAAATAGAACACATGACTCTATTTAATTTTTAGAGGTGTTAGATGAAAAAATGAACATACCATGTATATCGTGAGAGCCAATTTGGTCATAAGCGTGACAATCCTCTCCTCTTCATATACCGACACTTGATTAATGGAGAGAGAAAGTCAATGCAAGAGTCAGGTTAGCCTTCTACTTCCTATTTTGCCCGAATAGAGCACTAAAATTTTAGGGCCACCCATTATTTATTTTTACTTAGTGTGTGTATGTGTGTGCACTCGTGAGTGCATGCATGCGTACATGTGTGTTAAGATAAATGAATTATATAATTATTACATTCACCGCCACATCACTACATTGATCAATATGTTGTTTATTCGATGTGTGTTAGAAATGTGTATCCCTTTCTTAAATCTATTTATTTTTCAGGTTGATAAAGATGGGTGCTCTACATGTGGAAACAATGGTTCGTAAACATCAAGCATGGCGGCAATTCGCTTCTTTATAGGTGCATGCAGGGGTTATCCATTTGCTTCTCAACATGTTCAGTTTTGTGATCATTGCAATTTCTCTTGAGAAGAAGTTTGGTTTTGGTAAGATTCTGGTTAATGTCCTTTGGTTTGTTCATGTGCCAATTTTGCATGATAACAATTTTACCTTGCTTGTTCTTTTGCAGTTCAAATTGGATTGGTTTATTTGATATCTGGTTTGGCAGAGAATCTACTGTTGACAGTAGTGAAGAAGAGGGAAACATTCGGTAACTTGTTATACAAGTTAACTGAATTCAGTTATTTACAATTAGTTAGTTGTTAAATAGTAACTACCTTTAGTTAGTTATTAGATGCTTGTGAAAATAAAAGTTCTCTGTACCTTAGGCTTCATTTTGCCTAAACTACAATTTGTAAAGCTTTGATAAATGTTCATCTTCTACCTCATGGGTTTCACATTGAAGCTTTCACATTTACTATTTGCATTATTAACAAAATTAATTATCTATGTCGTTGTCTATCCTGCAATATTCAGCTTACTAGAATGCATGCTCTCAGAGTGATTTGCTACTTTTTCGTGTATTTGTTTCATGTATGCAGCTTAGCTATAATGAAAAAAGAAGTTGGGTTGAGGAAATTGAAAGAATTAGGTATTGGCTTGGTGGGTGCAAAGAAAATTAATCCAACATATACATCCTCTCGCCTTGGTTTGTAGGTCTGAATGTCAAAGTAATGAGTCGCAGAGTGTGGGAAACGAGAAAGTGGTCTCAGACTTCTCATTTCAACTGAATAGAAACTGAAAGTGATTTGAAAATCATACATCGAGAGTACTACTGAATTCACAACTGAATTAACATTTTTCTGATGTAATGCTGCAGGGATACCAATTTGGAAACCAACTTAATATCTCACATGCTTGAACAATGACAGAAATAGCATTTTCCCTCGGGCAACCCTCTCGAGCAATGCTTTCGCCTTTGCGGTATATAGACACACAAATAAAACATCTCTTAGTACAATCCCATTCAACAAACAGATATATATATATATATATATATAAAGTTTGCTGCTGACATACAAATGTAAGGATATCAAAGCCAATTTATACTGACTTCTACCATGAGGAACATATTGTTTTTAACAAGGTTCAGATGGAATTGATCTAATGATAAAATGTTGGAAATAATGCATTGGCATTTCTACCTTTTCACTGACATGATAATGATGTGTGATTGCGGTCTTTTACTTGTTGTCCATTTTCCATTTCAAGTATCTTTGTACAATGTCTAGTCCACTGAGTTCCTTTATCAAAGGCATGGTTGCAGGGACCCCCAACTGAAATGTTGAATTTGATTCATCTAAGTTGCTCCATGATAACAACAGCTGTTTCTTTGCTTCTTTGACAGCTGATCTGGTGGCACAGTGAACTTAAGCTGCTAGAAGCAATTTTTGCTCACCAAATGCTGCACCAACAAATATCAATTATTATTTATTTTTCTAATCAAAATTTTCAAACTAACATAATAACTTGAGCTTTAAAATCTTATTAACAGTCAAAAGTAATACATTCAGCAACAGAAAATTATTCTAATTAGTTGAAATTATTTTACTTGTTCAGTTTGGATTGAATTAATCGACCTTATCTACTGATAAAAGCAATTGTGAAACTGTTTGAGAGAATATACGATAACATTTTTATGACATGTTCATAAGCTTTCTGTTTTCCTTTTTATTTCCATAAGCTCTTTAGGATAGCTTAAGAAAACAATTTGAGTTTATTATAACTTTTGTTATAGAAATAGTATAAGCATAAGTACTTACATGCACATTTATGTTATAACTGGTTAATTAAGTTATTTATCCAAACAACTTAATACCAAATAGTTTATTTCAAAGTTACTTATATGCAGGCATAACATCAATTTTTTTTCTTTCTAATACCGTTTTCGGAATTCTACAGTTAGCATGCTTCAAGGTAGGCTTACTTAAAGGAACAATCAGCTGGTGACTGCACTTACAACCTAGACCTCAGTTACAGTACACCACTAGTAGTGTAGACCACACATAGCCTATCAAAACCATGTAAGTTAGTTACAGGTTGTTGAAGCATGTGTGCAGGTTAACAGGTCTCTAAATAGACTTGATCCACAATGTAAAATGTAAGAATAGTTCCATATTTTCAAAGTGTTCACTCAACAGAATAATTATTCGAATACCATTTCATTAACGAATAGTTATTTTAATACATAAATCAATATCTATAAGTATTGACAAAAAATACTATATACTTACATGAAGTTCCAACATGAGAGAATATCTTTTTCCTTGTTGCAAAAGCAACCATGCTGAGCCAACCTGTGTCTTATTGTAAGTATACCTCCAATAATTTTAACCTACTATTATTATGTGAAATTATAAGTATCACTTATTTTTTCTCTCAAAATTAAAACCAATCTTCTGAAATTTAAAGAATAATTAGCACTTTTAAACCCTGCCCATCTTCCATTTCAGGTATCTTTCTTCAATGTCCAGTCCACTGAGTTCCATATAGAAAAATGAGTAAATTCAGGGAATTGATTTGAAGAGTAAACTGTAATGCAATTATCTTCGTCTGGCACAGCAAGTGCAGTTTGTGTCTCCATATAGAAATAGTATTGAGACCCAAGTTTCAATTGAATTTCAACATTGAATGAATAAGTTTGACCAAATATAACCATTTCAACATAACTTATACAGCAGGAAACTTATAAATCTCATCAGAAACCAACGTAGAAGACCAAAATGTTGTGAAATGAGAGCAAGAGGGGGAAGGAAGGAGAACAATAAATATATTCCATGTACCTCAGCTTTAAGAATCTTGTGATCAGCTTCAGCCATTCCTTTTGATATATCGCCAACGTGTTTTGGGTAAAGATCAGGAGGAACTTCAAAAAAGCTTGATCTGTTAACAGCATCTTCAACAGAGAATAGGTTGTTCAAGATTTTCAATATCGTAATGGACAATGGTTAAGTTTGCTGCCATATATCTGCAAGTTTCTAACTTTCTGCGACCTAAAAAATCTATTGGTGAGAAATAAGGTAGTTTGTCACACATCAATCTCCAAAGAAACAAGAAATAATCTCATAAGTTGTTGGATCAACAAAATGCAGGATTTAAGAACTCACCACAATAGCCAAACGATCGCCAACACATCTGGCTATCTCTTCTGAAAATATAGGTTCTGTGCCATATATCGTCTTAGCTCCAATGTTTTCCCCGCCACTGGGAATGTCTTTACTTGAAATAATTTCTATTACTCCATCCAGCTGCAATTGGCTGAGTTTTATACTCCTTACCCTTGCTAAAGGTTTTGAACTATATATATATGCTCCATGTAGACAATTTGGTGGTGAAGGAATATCGTACACATACACAGCCTCACCTGTATACAAGTCAAGCATGAATATTCGATCGTGACAGGAATAAAAAAAAAACATGTTTATTTGTCACAATTCATATTTGACAGATTCATTCATGTAAATATCAAAGCTCACTACTTCAAAAAAATGATAGAAATGCAAAGAAAGAAAGAAAATAAATATATAATAGAAATAAGTCAATTCAAATCTAGATGACACAAAACAAACCTGAAGCTTGTAGCACAGCTCCTGATTTAATTATTGGCTCACCAATGGGGTGATATTCATTTCCTGCTTCAAGAACCTGCTTCTCATATGACAATAAAGTTGGAATTTTGTCATCATGAACCTGTTTCCGATTCTCTTTAAATTTGAAATCATTCACAAAAGTTGAACTAGAATATCCGTTTAAGTAAGAGTTGGTTGCACCGACAGATATTTCAATTAGAGGGTTAAAGAACTGAAAAACAAAACCAGCTGCCAAACTTGAACAGTCAGCTATGTTTGAGTTTTCATTTTTAGGTACAATAGCGGCTGTGATCAAATTGACAGCATCGTATAGAATGCTAACACTTAACATCTTTCCTGTTAAAAATTCCTCAACATTTTTTGCTTTGATTTCATGTGTATTCCCATACGCACCAAAAGACAGCCTACAAGCATCTATCATGGATCCACCAGTATCCTCGCTTGGAGACATCTCGACAAAGAATGCAGCATTTAAGTATGAAAGGGCATTTCCAAGCAGTCTAGGAGAAGCTCGGTAAGTTTCAAAGTAGAATTTATTTCTTTGTTCTGAAGATGTACTTCTAATAGCTTAATGGTGGCCTCTCCAGAAATTCTTCCAATGTCAACCATTCAAATTGTGTGCCACTCATTATATGAACCATTGAATTCGCAGCAAGAAGTATTGTAGCAATATCCGAGGGAAAATTGTTCTTTTGTGCCATAATTAAATTTCCACCTACACTGGCAGTGTTCCGAATAAACCCTGAAGCAACTTTTCCCATATGGTCAGCGATCTTTTCAAGTATATATCATTACAAAGTCGGAGATAAAGCCACTCTCATTTTGCTGCTTTAGTACTTCAATAGCTTTAGATATGGTCACGGCAGCTCCAATTTCAATCCCTGATTGATCCTTTCCGATTTTCGAGAGCTCAGAAATGCCCTTTAGATCAATATACTTATCATAGCCTTCTTTATCTTTGTAATACCCCATACCAGTATTATTAACAACAACGTTTATCCCCGTTCCATTGGCACGGTTTAATTCTAATAAGCTCTGAAGCTCCGTTAAACTAGTGGGCCTGTGCCAACTATGTTTCTAGGAAGCTATGCACAAAGCATTTTTTATTTCCTTCAAAAACATAGGAAATTTGATATTCTTGTGATGATGATCATATCGAGTAGTCTACTAAGCTTTACGTCCTTGCTTTCTCCTTTTCTCCAGAAAGAGTTCAACCCGAGATCCTCCATATCAGCATCAGCTGCAAAACTTTTGCAGGCAGCAGCAATGGGACGATAACCAGTGCAGCGACAAAGATTCCCTGCAATAGCCTTTTCAGCCTCAGAAACAGTAACTTTTGAGAACCCAGAAGGTGGCTCTTGACCATTAGTCTTCTCGGCATTAACAAGAGTCCCGAAGAGTGAAACACACATTCCAGGAGTACAAAAGCCACATTTAGAAGCATGGAATCCAGCAAATCTTTCATGAATTAGATGGAATCCTTGTTTGCAATTTCCAATGCCTTCACTTGTTGTTATGGAACATCCATGTATGCTACAAAGTAGTGTGAGACAAGAGCTTGCGGTAAAATCTTCAACTCTGTCGAACAACGGATCATATTTGGAGATTAAAACTACGCAAGCACCACAACCACCTGAAACCAACAATGTCAAAGCATAAACTTCCAAGTTGAAAAGAAAGTTGAGGACTATTTTTCAGTAGATTTTAAAAGTTAACCCCTTCTCCGCCTTCATTGTAGCGAAAAAGTTATCACGGAAACATCACGACATGGTTGTGTAACTGAAAGTATGCAGCTGACTTTTTCATCCACCCATGATTTCCACTAAACAGATCTGACGCTCATGAATGATTCGCTATGGATTTGCGATAATAATATTCGCTTGAAATAGCACTGCTCTTTTGTTAAATAGCTGCTACTTCTTAATCTGTCAAGAGAGAATAATACTTTGCACATTCTTTGATTGAAACTCAGTTTCTATTATTGATTGATAATCGCACTATGTGTTACGAGTTACCTTCATCAATTGTGATGAGATGATTTATATAGATTAGTACAAAACACAAGGATTAACTAACACGTAAGTAACTTTAACAGTTTACAGCAGAATAACCAACTTAACTAACTTTGAGGTGGTTGATTGAAAGTCAACACTCTGAGTTTGCTAATAAGAACTATGAAACACAAACACGGACATTGACATGTTGACATTGTTAGTAATTTGAGAAAATGACATAATTCAATGTAATCATATGTGTTGGTGTCTGACACTATGACTTGCTTAATCAAAGAAGTGCTCGTGCTTCATAAGAATTTCTAACAAAAGAGTGGACGAAATAGGTTTGGCGAGTCTTCTAGTTGATCAGATGTTAGAACATGTTTGACAGTAAGTTATTTGAAAATAACTTTCTAGTTGTTTATAAGTGAGGGCAATCCCCACCTTTCAAACCAGTTTTATAGGATTAAGTTAGGTCTAACTCTCAATTTCTAAAACTCTTAAACAGAGTCCCAAGATAGGATTGTAGGAGAGGAGAATAGCACTGAGATTATCACAAAACATTGTGGGAGTTAGAATAGGTAGTGTATAAAATCCTTAACACTAATTATTTCAATCAACAATTATAATCCTAGTGTATTAACCCTTTAGAGGAACCAAACTCTTCTACTTAGGATATTATGATAAAAAGTGTACTAATCCATTCAATCTGTAATTGAAAAATAATCCCAATAAAAATTCAATCAGAATTTCACAAGCAACATTCACAATAATCAAAGTATGATATTAAATATATTCAATCAGAAAGAAAATATAAATCATTAAAATCAGTATCACAATCAATTAAACAACAAAAAAATGCCAAGTCAAACATAGAGAAAAAATAATGACCTTAGTATCAATATCAAACTTATTGTTATTGAAATTAAAAATTAAAAATTAAAAAAATTAATGAATTAATCAAACAGTTAATTTATATAAACAGATATATGCATGATTTTGAATTATGATTATGATATATACCTTCACCACAACCAAGTTTAACACTCTTCGAGTTTGAGTACCCAAGAATTCAAGCAAAGTGGTTGAGGGTCTATGTTGGATAGCTAATAATGTAGTTGCAGTTATCGGCGACAGTGCCATGACTGCCGGACAAGCTTATGAAGCCATGAACAATGCTGGTTATCTTAATTCTGATATGATAGTTATTCTGAATGACAATAAACAAGTCTCTTTACCTACTGCTGATCTTGATGGTCCAATACCATTTGTTGGTGCTTTGAGTAAGACTCTTGGTAGATTACAATCAAACATCTTAAAGAATTTCCCAAGGTAAGCATTACAATTATAAGGGATTAAAAACAAAGTTTGAGATATTTATAAGGACCTGATTGGCCGCAAGTATACGGCTATGTGGGTTTTCATATTTATAAAGACCAATGTCAAGTACCGTATTTTGTTGTCACGTTGTTTATCTAAGGCGCGCGAAATATAATTTTTTGTGAGAAATAGAAAATAAACTCTTTTTAATTACTTTTTTTTTAATTTGACGAGAGCCCGGAATGAAACTCTCATCGACCGTTGGTATCACTGGGTCGTATTTTATATTTATAATGAGAAAATATTTTTATGTAAATAAAAGATTAAGCTTTAAAATAGATTCTACTACGTAATCTAACTGCCCGCTTTCGCGTGTCCAACGTGTTACGGCGCGAAAATCTTTTTAATGAAAATAATTACTTTTAATTACTCAAAAAGTTGCTTAAGGTAGAAAAATTAATTTAAATGTACCGTCAGCCGTCGCGTGTCCGGTACCGGATTTTAAGCGTATCCGGTAATGGATTTTAAGCGTATAAAGGTCCGCTCTCGCGTGTCCGCTTATACTCTTAAAATTACCTTTTTGAAAACTGAATTTTCCTAATTGATGAAAAGTTGCTTTCACAGTGTTTTAAATCAAAAACTGAATTTTTCTACGGTCAGATAAAATTTTCATTCTTTCAAATTGAAACCGATATCACTGTGTTTCTACTTTAGTAGTAAACTATGAGTTTTAAAAACATAAATTATTCAGGCCTTAAACAATTCTCATTATAAATATTTATTTTCGACTCAGTGGAATACCATTGGTACGACGATCCTTACATTCCGATCTCTATAAAAATCTACTCTGACATAATTATAATAATAAACAAATATGTATTCATAGAATTCATTGTTTCATGAAACAGGAAATAATAGTAATAATAATAAAACGTGAATCCTTGTGAAAAAGTGCAATCCGATAACTTATATGGAATTGAAAGAAAACTAAACTAATAAATTAAGTGACTAAACAAAATACCAATTTGAAATATAAATTAAAGTTCCGCACATGCTTTGGATGAATTCAAATTAAAAGCAGTAAGGGATTATATAACCTGAAACCTTGATGAAACAAGCAATAGCGATAGCACGTAGCAGCAACAATATAACACGCAGTAGAAGACACAATTATAAAGCAGCAACAACGGAAATTAAATCAATAGAACTGAACTGAATACTTTGAATTAATAAGGGAAATTGCAGTTTTCATTAGCTAGGAGTGAAAACTAGGAGTGAAACAAACTGCTTCTTTGATCGTGTTCCTGTTTTGCAGATTTTTATGGGTTGACCTTTTTTTTATTTCTTTGTTGACTCTGTTGTGATGGGCTGGGCTGAAACTTATATTTTTCTCTTTTTTTAATTTTATTTCACCGCTTTTTTACCGTTTTGACACACAAGGACCTTTAATCAATATATACCTGAAATAGACATAAAATACCAGCATAATATTGCAAAATCTATGAAATCGAGTTCAAAACATGTGTAAATTGAGCTAAAATAATAGTGTATTTTACTTGTTATCAGGACCAAAAACTTATTTAACCTTTAAAAAACAACCAAATTCAATCAAATCATTTAAATTGTCTAAAACTATAATTCCCTTAAAATTTTCAATTACTTGCATCCAAACACACTCTCGAAAGAGCTTAGACAGCTGCGATGTCTCGGTGAAACTGATTCCATATAAACTAACATTTATGTAGGGAGGAACTAAAGAAATTGGTAAACCTATGCATAAATTGGCTGCAAAAGTTGATGTACATGGTCTTGATCTAATCAATGGTTCTGGATCAACAATATTTGAAGATCTTGGATTTCGTTATATTGGTCCTATTGATGGTCATAACATTGATGATCTTGTTGACATTCTCAAACAAGTCAAAAGTCCTAAGAAAACTGGTCCTGTATTATTCCATGTTGTCACTGAAAAAGTCCTAGGATATCCATATGCAGAAAAAGCAGCTGACAAGTAAGTACCATGGTAAAATAAGCATTAACATTACAAATTCATCTTTGACTTCTATATATATCAAAGTAGAAACAGCCAGTACTAGAGATACTCAGAAAAAACAACACAAGAAAACCAACAAAAATAGCAAAACTTTCGAAAAAGCTCTAAATATAAGAGAATAGGTTTATGAATTTCATTATGTATTGATATTGGTTTACAGTGATATATATACACGTGAGTAAAGGTAGTGAATCAAGCTACCAAATCTCCTAATAATTCTCAACCAAACACAATTGGAAATAGCAGATTTATATAACTAAATAATTACAGGAATTGAAAACTAATGATTATAATTTAAAACTAATTATTATTATTGATATCCTCCCGCAAGTTGTATAATCTGGAGGAGAGATGCAACTTGGACAGTAGTGATTCGAACCGAGGGCGAAGCAGAGGCTTTGTTAGAATATCA
This sequence comes from Trifolium subterraneum, assembly GCA_951799995.1. Lineage (NCBI taxonomy): Eukaryota > Viridiplantae > Streptophyta > Magnoliopsida > Fabales > Fabaceae > Trifolium > Trifolium subterraneum. The sequence goes on along the minus strand of OX637462.1, from coordinate 7,819,436 downwards.
GCAAGTTGATCATCGGTAGATACAAAGGACACTCGAAACTTGCCGTGTTGAACATGTTCTCAGACAAAATGGTAGGCTAAGGCTATATGTTTCATCCGAGAGTGGAAGACAGGATTAGCACTAAGGTTTGTGGCACCAAGATTATCACAGTATATAACCGGATTGGCAGTGGGCATGTGACCAAGTTCTGTGAACAAGGAAAGAACCCATAAGAGTTCACTAGCTGTGTCAGCTAAGGCTTTGTATTCTGCTTCGGTTGATGATCGAGCAACAGAACGTTGTTTGCGGGAGCTCCAGGAGATGGGAGTGCTACCGAGATACAACAAGTAGCCAGTGGTGGAAATGTAATCATCCTTGTCACCAGCCCAATCGGCATCCGAGTAGGCATGAAAGGTCAAAGGAGCAGTCGCCGAGATGAAGATTCCTTTGTTACAAGAGCCAGCCAAATATCGGAGCACTCGTTTGAGTGCAGACTAATGCGCCGTTCTTGGATTTTGCATGAACTGTGCGAGTTTGTTGGTGCTGAAGGCGATGTCTGGACGTGTAAGACTCAAGTATTGAAGGCTTCCAACAAGTGTGCGGTACTCAGTTGGAGAAGGTAGGAGATCACCAGAATCCTTGACTAAGTGAACACTCGCTGACAGGGGAGTGGATGCTGGTTTTGTATTTGCCATGCCGAATTTGTGTAGCAGATCAGTGATATATTTTCTTTGCGAAAGAAACATTCCTGCAGCGGAAGGAATTACTTCGACACCCAAGAAATAACTGAGGCATCCAAGGTCTTTTAATGAGAACCGAGCAGCAAGTGTGGCGATGAGTTTGGACAGCTCTGCAGATGAACTTCCAGTGATAATTATATCATCAACATATACTAATAAGTAAAGTGTTACCTCCGGTTTTTGGTAGATGAAAAGGGATGCATCTGCAGTGGAATTGACAAAACCAAGGGAGAGCAAGAATACTCGAAGTTCCGTATACCAGGCGCGGGGTGCTTGCTTCAGCCCGTAGAGTGCCTTTTTGAGGCGACAAACATGATCAGGGAAGTTTTTGTTGACAAAACCAGGTGGTTGTATCATGAAGACTTCCTCCTTAAGCGTCCCTTGAAGAAATGCATTGTTGACATCAAGCTGACGTATGGGCCATCCTTGACGAACTGCAAGAGTTAGGACAATGCGAATGGTCACTGGTTTAACAACTGGGCTAAATGTTTCTGTATAGTCCCAACCAGGGCGTTGGTGAAACCCTTTGGCGACCAACCGAGCTTTGTAGCGATCAATTGATCCGTCCGGATTTCGTTTGATGCGAAATACCCATTTACAGCCAACTAAATTTTGATCAGAGGACCGACTGACAAGATCCCAGGTGTTGTTGTGGTGTAAGGCATCAAATTCGGCTTGCATGGCTGAGCGCCAATCAGGGTCGCGAAGGGCCTGGGTGATGGTGTTGGGTTCGATGGGAGAGGAGGCTTGGACATGGAGGTTAAGCTTTTGGATGGGTTTGATAATGTTGTTTTTAGACCGAGTGATGATCCCACCTTCGTTTGGGTTGGCAATGGGCTGGGGTGATTGAACAGAGAGTTGTGGGAACGATTGTGAGGTCGGAGGAGGAGATTGGGTGAGGTTTGTGGGTTCGGTAGAAGACTGTGCCATATCTAGGGAGTTGGTGATGGATGGGGAGGAAATGGCAGTAGATGAATCTTCTTGTGGGTTTGGTGTGGTATTCACCAGGGGTGGGCTTATGGGTTGCAAGATGGAGAGTTGAAGTGGGCCTGTTTGTTGTTCCGGACTTGGGCTGGTGTGAGTTACTAGGGAGTTGAACGGGAATTCAGATTCAACGAACTTCACATGACGAGAGGTGTAGATCCTTCCTGTTGTGGGGTCAAGACACAAATATGCATGCTGATCAGCCGAGTAACCTACAAAAACACACATAATAGACTTTGGTGCAAGTTTATGGTTAGTATATGGTTTAATCTAGGGAAAACACAAACATCCAAAACACTTTAACTTATGATAATCCGGGCTAATGTTGAGCAATTTGGAATAAGGTGATTGATACCCAAGAATTGGAGTGGGGAGGCAATTTATGAGATAAGCGGCGGTGGTCATGGCGTGAGGCCAATAGGTGAGGGGCAAGCCCGCGTGATGGAGAAGAGAGAGACCGGTTTCGGCAATGTGACGATTCCGGCGTTCTGAAATTCCATTGTGTTCAGGTGTATGAGGTGGCGTTGTATGATGACTTATACCATGATTTTGTAAAAAAGGGCGAAGACCAATGTATTCGCCACCATTATCTGTGTACAAAATTTTGATTTTATGATGAAAGAAATTTTCAACGAGTGATTTAAATTTGGGAAATATGGTTTGCACATCAGATTTACGTTTCATTGGATATAGCCAAATATAGCGAGGTAAAATGATCAACAAACATACAATAATAACGAAGACCATCAATTGATAAAATAGGAGAAGTCCATACATCAGAGAAAATTATTTCTAATGGATAACAAGATTTAAGAGTGGATTCATGAAATGGAAGTTTATGACTTTTGCTAATTTGGCATGAGTTGCAATCTGATTGCTGAAATTTATTTGAGCCTAAGGAAAAATGTTGTTGAACAAATTTGAAAACAGAAGATGAAGGGTGCCCAAGCCTATGGTGCCATGATGCAGATGATTCTTTTTGAACCGTGTGAACGGATGGTGAGGTGGCGGGCCAAAGATAGAGTCCATCCACACATGAGCCTTTATGGGTTGTTTGACCTGTCTGCAAGTTCTTTACATAAAAAGAGTTTGGCATGAAAACAACAGCAGAGTTAGTTTGTTGGGTAAGTTTAGAGACAGAGATGATTTTTTGTTTCATGGAAGGAACACACAAAGCATTAGACAAGGATAAATCATTAAGTAAAAGTGTTCCAGAATGAGTGATGTTTAAACCAGAACCATTACCCATAAAAAGTGAGTCAGGACCAGTGTACGGATGATGAAGCGCTAGATTATCAAGATCATTGGTTATGTGATGTGTCGCACCACTGTCAACTAGAAAGTCCTGTTGCAATGGGCCAACAGTCGCAGTGTTGACCTGTACCTGTCCAGTGTGAGTATGAGAGTTACGAGGTGGCGGTGGGACACTAGGATGTTGCTGCCGAAAGTTTTGGCACTGAGAGAGAACATGACCTTTGATGTTGCACCATTGACAGCGGCCGAGAAAAGGTTTGTGAGTGCCAGTGCGTTGATTTGATTGTGCAGCGTATTGTCCAGACCGAAATTTGTTATTGGAGTTGGGTCGAGCCTGAACATTCAAGGCCGTCAGAAGGGGCAGGAGTTTGTTTTTGAGCAGCGGCAAGTGAGAGTTCCTGAATTAGAAGTTTTTCAAGAAGGTCATCAAAATTGATTGGGGTGTCCCTTGCATTGACGCCATCAATGATTGCTCGGTAGCCGTCGTCGAGACCGTGTAAGACATAATCAGTCATGTCTTCAACAGACACAGGAGAACCAAGTGATGCAAGGAGATCTGCGGTTTGCTTCAGATGATGCATATAGGCAGTGATGGATTGGGTACCTTTGGAAGCCGTACGGAGACGCTCCTTTAACTGTTTGAGATGGCTGCGAGATGCTTTGGCATAAGTGTTCTTGAGAAGGATCCAGAGATCATGTGAGGTCTTGGTTTGAGACACCAGGGAGGCCACTTCATTGGAGAGAGTGGTGAGGAGAGCACCATATATAAGGCGGTCCTGTCGACGCTAGGTTTGATAGGCAGGATTCGGAGTGGTTACCGGAAGTGATGCAGTGGTGGGGGTCGTTTCCGACGGAGGTGTCGTCGAAGATGATACAGCGGTGAGGATCGTTTCTGACAGCGCAGAGAAAGATCCATCAGAATATTTGAGGAGATCATAACCATCAAGGAGAGCTTCAACCTGTTGTTTCCAATTAGGATAATTGTTGGGAAGAAGTTTGGTGACATTGGTGAAAGTGATGCAGGTAAAAGGTTTGGATGGCTCATGGGGGTTGGGTATAGAGGAGGTGCTGTCAGCCATGGTGTTTGGAACGGCGTCCGTGAAAGAAAAATAAGGGTTGGGTGGATCGTTTAGGCTGATACCATATAAGAGAATAGGTTTATGAATTTCATTATGTATTGATATTGGTTTACAGTGATATATATACACGTGAGTAAAGGTAGTGAATCAAGCTACCAAATCTCCTAATAATTCTCAACCAAACACAATTGGAAATAGCAGATTTATATAACTAAATAATTACAGGAATTGAAAACTAATGATTATAATTTAAAACTAATTATTATTATTGATACTAAATAATCGACAACCCCCGAGCCATCCAGAGTGGCCACCTGAAAAAAGAGAGTAGAAGTCGACAAAAAAGAAAGAAACTCCAAGAAGTACAACTCATTCTGAACATGTAGCACCCAAACACCACAACCTGACCTTGTCCTATCGAACCCAACACAATCGAGGTTGCATCTTCCATTCATAGAAGGAGCAGAGACTCTTAGGGTTTTTACATAGAAACCATTTTCATGAGCAAAGTTTCACGCTATCCACTAGCTAGGTTTGCAACTGATGAAGACCGACCAGCGAAAAATGACATCATTCTGGAATTTCTAAACAGACCACACAATAACATGTCACAGGTCAAACCTAAGCGAACCCGACGCCCCACACCCATACTGAGGAAACTCTCAAATAAATGCATAATGTCATTAGGGAGCACAAACTCTATCTCCAACCACCTAGAGATGTGGTACCAAACATGATAAAGCCGATTACATGAAACAAAAAGGTGGTCAACCGACTCCACCATAGCCCCATGCCTACAAAGGTTCTGCCTATATATACAGTTGAAACTCTATCCTGGAGAACATGAGATGACAATTTGACCCATATCCAGTGGGTACCCGCAAAATACCCACAACTGGTAGGGTTATTACCCACAAAAGTGAGCGGATACGGGTGCGGGTACGACTACCTTATTACCCACCCCGCCCCATACCCATATAATATATATTTATTAATTTTATTTATATTATTATATAAAAGTATATTAATTTTAAAAAATACAACACTATTAAACTATTACCCATGATTTGAATAAAAATGTTTATTTATAACATAATCAAACATAATGTGAATATATCAACAAAGATATGAACTTTACCTTGAGATTAGTAATAATTTTGTTTATAATTTTTATAGGTCGACATTAAAATATTCGTATTTTTTTAATTTTATCAAAATAACATGATATTTTATAATCGATCGATTTATTTTTAGCAAAAGTGCGAATAACGGGTACATATATGAGTACCTAGGTTTCCACAGGGTATGGGTATGTGTGCAAAATTTGTTACCCACGCGAATATGAGAATGAGTATTTTTTCAAACTGCGGGTATGAGGATAAGTATTATAGTACATCCTCGTACCCTACTGATTGTCTCACAAAAATAGTTTCACAAGAGCATCACGATGTGCAAATGTGACTGTAACTTCTTTTCACTATTTTACTTCCACACATCCATCATCCATGTTTTGGGGGCAATATAGAAAATCTAAGGCTCAATATAGTACACGTTGTAAACATTGAGGATGAATATGTCGGCAGGTGACAAAATCATTGTAGCTTCTCTACATGGATGAATATATCTGACACATGAACACATGATTTTGTACCAATAATTATGTACTACGTAGTACTATATATCTTGCAATGAACATCCAAGAGGTTTCTAAATAGCAACATATCTTATCAATCTAGCACATGCTAGCTAATATTTAAGGACACACTTAATATAAATTTAGAGAGTAAAAAACATAAACAAATGTGCTAATGACACCACATAAACAACCATTATCCCCATTACCTTACAGTCACTAATATAATTTTTAATGCAATATCATGCGTCGGCTTATCCTATGATGTATTTTGAAATAAACTTTCTTTGACATGCATAGACAAATTATTTGAGAAAATCAGAATTCAATTTTTTAATAATATATTGAAATTGTTTACTTATTTTTTTGACAAAAATCTAAATTATTATTAAGGTGCATTTCCTTAAAAATCATAGAGTTGACACAAAATTAAACTCTTTATATGGCCCACCCACAATCCACCACTATTCGAAGATGAAATCAAAGTGGAAAATTTCAAGACCCAATATATAGAGTGGATTGATGAACTTTAAACCCATGGTCAATATGAAATGTCAATCAAATTCACAATCAAAACCAACCAATAGAGATTGAGATAATGGTTGGAAAGAATTAAATTTAACAATTCTTTTTTATTATCTCTTCAAGAATCATGAGATTTATATATCAATCAATCAAAATAAATCACATAAATAGATTTATATGTAGAGAAAAATTATAAGTTAGTTCGTAGGTATCATCATATATAAATTTACTTATATAATTTGTTTTTATCGATTGTTGGACAACTATCTCTAATATTTTTCAAGTGATAATATATCTTTCACCTAAATTTAATATAAAAGTGTAATATAATCCATTCACTGATGACGGATCCATGTTTCAACAAAATATAAGTTATATTTTCTTAAAAATAATAATCATATAAAATTTCTTTTGTAAGAGTGGTTAAATACTTAAATTAATATATTTAAAAAGTTAGTATATGTAAATTACTAATTAAATTATTCACCTCTTATAAGTCAATTTTGTAAGAACAAATTGCACTCATCGGGTCCCATTCAAAAAAATTCTATACCAAAAAATCAAAATCAACCTTATTTGTTTTAACTAGAAATAAGTTAAATAAAATATCAACACAAACATCAGACATAATACTAACACGTCGTCACAAATAATAATGTGAAAATGAAATTACGAAATATATTTACATGTGTCAGTGTCATGTTGGTGTCAAATATCAAAATACACGCGGGACACATCTTCAATATAGAGTAGCAAATAACACATGTGCAAGTGCAACAGTGCAATTGCAACAGATCTACCGACAACATGGTTTCACAAAACAGGACCACTAAACACTTCACAATTATTAATTATATAATTACATCACAGTCACACAATCACTCTATTCCATCTACAAAACATTCAATAAGTAAAATTGACAAGTTTATTTTGTTGCTTATCTCATTTTCATTTAAGAAGAAATGAATGATATGGATATATCATGTTCATCTTTGTTGCTTATTGAAGACAGTGCAGATTCTGAAGGTGACTCTCTTGGTTTCTTTACTCTATATCATGCTACTAACATTGGTCACAAGGAAGATGATGCTGAGTCATGTACCTATGAACATGACATAGATGATGGTATATGTAGTTTGATTAAGGAAGATGAAGATGATAAAGGGTCAGATGAATTTTGTTGTGATGGAGAATGGTTTTCTTCACCTTTACTTGATGATGATGATGATGAAGAAACAAGAATGGTTAATGTTAATTTGAATGATGTTGATGATAAACTATTTTGGGAGATATGCATGGAAGTAGGGTACCCTTGACATTATGTTATGTTGTCAAATTTGTTTGGAGCTTATTCATCATACATGTTCATTTTTCTTGTCCATTTTGCTGATATATGTACTACCATCTGTTACATTTTCAGGTATTGTTGGTTTTAAGAATCATTTTTTGAAATTTTGATTGAGAATGGTTAATGTTAATTTGAATGATGTTGATGATTAAAGTAAAGCTTGAAAAAACATGGTGTTAAAAAATTAATTACAAAATTCACTACAACATTTTTAGTCTACTACAACACCTCTTTAAAAGAAACAATAAAAAAGTATTGTCTAAGATAACAAATGCAACATATTTAATAGTGTCATAGTTATTTAAATATATAAATGTACAACAGTTTTTTATTTTTACCAAAAATTAAACAATAGATTTATTTTTAAATTAATTTTTTTTTTCATTTTTTATATATTTAATTATTTTATATTTCTACCTATCAAAATTTTATTTTTACTGATTGTGATATTAGTTTATAGGCAACAGTTTTGATTTGTCCTTTGCACAACTGTATAAATATGTACTTTAATAGTCATAGACAACGTTTTTAATTGTTGCAATTGCCTATACGCAATAAATCCGTAGTGATAAGCAAAGGCAATGCCTTAGACTACAACAGGTGGAAAAACCATTGCCAAAAACAAAGACAACGGTTTTATCAATTTAGACAACAGTTTTCAGCCGTCATCATAAATCAAAAATATTGTAGTGAGCAGTAGCCAAGTATTCATATGATAAAGAAGCTTCTTTTGTTTGGCTAAATGATAATTATCACAAATGCAATCTTTATTAATTGAGGGTGAGATAGGTAGTTTAATTGGTGAATTGAACTGGAAGAGCTAAGAATTAAAGAATTGGAGGCCTACTAAATATTAAGAATTATATATAAGTAATTTAACTATGAATATTATACATGAATATTGATCTTCATGACTGTTTTCATTGATGAAGACTGAGTTTTCTAGTTTTTGGACGTTCCTTGTCGTCGTTTCTCTCTAAATTTTGCGCCACAATTTGTATTTTTCAGATTTTTCACTCTTTCAAGTTAAAAATTGTGCCACGATTTGTTAAAATCGTGGCGCGATTTTTCCAGAATTTTTTTTTCTGTTTTTGTATTTTATCTTCAAACTTTTGTGATGTCTTTCTCTTACTAAAATCTTTTTTTTTTATATCATATAAATAAACCTAAAAACTTTCGAAAATACTAAATAAAATTACTACTAAACATCTCATGAGGAATCGAGCATGACCAAGCCAAAAATGACATAGTCCATAGTGTTGACTTAAATATAGTAATGGAAGACAAGCAATAAGATTAACTACTATGCATACTTACACAAGAAGATGTACCTTCCAAATAGTAGAATCCATTAAGCATCCTACCCTACCCGAATCAATCATCTTATATTGAGAATTTTGAATAGAATATTGTCAGCGAACAAACACAAAGACACAGTTCAAATCATTTGTGACTCTTGAGGCAGAAGTTAAGTTGTGGACGAAATTAAATTGGTGACATGCACATATCATACATCTCCAACAGGATTGGATTTAACGCAGTTATTGGGTTAACGCAGTAACCAATAAGGATTGTCCGATCAAAAGTGAATAGTTGTTTTGATTATATTTAAATGGTAAAGATTGTCTACAACGTGAAAATGCGTGAATGCAATACTACAAACAATTCGGGTCCATCACCAATGATGTCATTAGATGCTAATATGTTATGATCTCATTTCGTTAATATTTTTAGTTTACAATGGATTGATCTGAGGTTTATCCGCAAAAAAGATTTGTCGTCGTTTGTCTCATTCGTTATAGTAGTTATTATACTAGTACTCTTGCTTTCACTACTGTTTTTGACCTCAGCGAAAATACCTAGTGACTTCGCATTTCGTTAATACGCATAAGATAAACTAAATATTATTTTTTATTTTTGATAATATTCAATTTATATATATATATATATATATATATATATATATATATATTGTAAAAAAGATGTGATATTGAATATATTTTTTTATTGACTCTAATTAATATTAGTATTAAATAAATTGGTTGTCCTTAAAAATATAACAAATTTTAATTTTAGTCTCAAAAAATAAAAGTCGAGATGCTTTCATCTTCTCAAATTTTGTTGTTGTGTTTTTGGTCCGTCATGACCAATTTATTTTCATGTTCACAATTATGACTCTTCTATATTCAATATGTGTCTATGTTATATCAGTCTCCTATCCAAACCTCTGTATATCCATATTGATATTATGTTAAAAAAATTGTAGAGAACATATCAAAATTATATTGACTGGAGATAAAAATTAAAACAGAAAAGTTTAAAAGAATGAAAATTTAAATTTTTTATACATTATTCTCAAAATATTACTTGTATTTTGTATTTATGACAATTAAAACACACAAATAATTAATAAAGAAAAATAGTCAATTCAAATGTACATAAGTTAGAAGAAAATAAAATAAATAGAAAGAATAAGAAAAGGGAAAGAAATAAGTAAGGAAAATATGAACTGGAAAAATGAAATAATCACAAAGCTTAGGAAAGTCAAAAGTATTGTAGAAGATAATTTACTCGGTTTTTCGAATAAACCCAAAGCACAAAAGCACTTAAGAAAGAGCACAAGTGCCTACAAATTAAGAGTAAGATGAAAGCAAATAGGAAAGAGCATGACAATGTTTGGAAGGGGTCTCAGCTACATGCATTCTGCATGAGACCGTATGGTGCTATTTGCATTCACAAAGAACTTAGTGCCATCTTGGTTGAATCCATGTACCATTTAAGTGTTCTCTTGTATGATGAAAATTCACCACTTCATCATTTTTGAATGTATGGTAGTTTTTTGTTTCTAAAGAATAAAACACAACACTTTGATCATAAAATCTATTAAAATAGATTTTGTTTTTCATTCCAGGAATGTTTGCCACAGCAGAAAAGGATGTTTTGCCAACAAAAAGCATGTGATTATTTAGGCTTTTAACTTCTATCCATGTCATTGTATCCTCATTCAACTTGAAAATTTGAACCCCTTTTGCAAAATCACTCTCAAATACTGACAATAGATTGCCATCACATTCAACTAGAAAGTTGTTGAAGTGGCTGCTACAGGGAGCTTGAAGCTTCTCAAGTACTTTCCAACTTATTTCTTCTTCTTCTTCTTCTTCTCTTACTTCTATAACAACTGACTTTCCAGTTAAGCTAAGAAAATAAAATAATCCATTATGAAAAGCAGGACTTATGTTGAAGAGAGGAAAATTATCTTCTTCAAATTCGATTAGGTCGTATTGAAATCCTCTCCGAAGGTGATGTACATATGCTGTAATAATGTGATCTAATCTTTTATTCAACTCGACGGTCACACATTCATTAGAGGTTGGGGAATGTGACATACCAAAACACCTGATATTACTTATTTCTTTATTCCCAATGGGAACTGGTAGCACTTCTTTTGTAAATGGGTTGAAGAAAACTTGAAACTTTTGTGAACCACCACTAGTAATAGCCAACCATCTTTTGAACAACAAATTTCGGAATTCACGGTCCAATGTTGACCTTCAGGAAAATTTATGACATTTTTGTACTCGAGACCGTGCTTTGGATGCACAAAAGTGAAGACCTTATCCGTCTCTGAGAATACAAATAAAGGACACATTGAGAGATTACCAAACCTTGACATTGACATGGAAGAAGATGATCTCCATTGAACCGGTGGTGCGGCTAGATGAATGAGTTTATTACTTGCTCGAAAATGCAAATAATCAAGCACATTGTCAATACGTTTTACAATCACTTCAATCACATCTAGAGGAAGTGTCAATCCATTATGAGCTTTATCCACTGTATTCTTTGAATGGACTACATCACATATACCTTCTCTTTCTCTAACTTGATAAGCTTTTCTTATTTCTTCTTTGAGCTTACCAATCATCCTACAAAATAGATATTTCAATTCACTATTTTAAAATCAAAATCAAATTAAGAACAGTCCTTATCTATAGGACTAACATATTTTTGTAACAAATGATTCAAAAAAACTAAAGTACCTGGTCTTTGACATGAACCATCTTGGGTAAATACGATTTTCTGATAAATTGGAGAAATGTTGAGAAGTTGTAAGACTTTTGTCTTCACTATTGTAAATATAGACAAAATTGCAGTTTTTTAAGGAAATATAGATGCGACCTCCTTCAATTTCTGGATTGATTGCTTGGCAAGCAAATGCCGAGTCATGACAGGATATAAAGAATGCTTTATCCTTGATGTTTTCCACCTTTTCCCACACTCTTTGAGAACAATCAAATTTGTAAACAAAAACTGCAACAACCCTATCTAGTGCATGCAAAACTTCTATTCGAAATAGTCCATTGTCGAATCCAATCAAATTACTTATAATTTGCTCAAAACCACTAATAATAGGTTGTATATCTTTTAACATGAAATCAGATGTGCAATTTATTGAAAAGCCATTAGGTTGAAGTTTTTCAATTACTACACTAATAAACCCAAGTAAAGTCTTCATTCCTGCATACAAGCAACCATTGCAGTAAACAGGGGGCATTATTCTTCTTGGATAAAGTCCTCTTAATGTCGTCATAAGAACACACTTTAGTCCATTTCTTATCTCCAAGTTGATAGTAGAATATTGTAGGGCAATGTGATGAAATTAAAAAAATGGAGCATATCTTATCATTTGTAGGGGATGACAAAATCCAATTACATGAACTAGTGCAATTGTGATTTAAGGGTGGGAGCATGATTTCTTTAAGGTTAAGTGGGTTCCAAAGAAACAAGCTACTAACATTTTTTGATTTCATTTTTTCCCCAAGTAACCAACCATGTTGATGTAGAAGACATGGCCTTAACGATGATTCCCTCCAATTATATGGAATCTTTCTAGAGAAGGATTCGGTTGGATCAGATATGCTGCAAAAGGTTAGATTTTTTTGAAGGTGTCGATATTTACCCGAAGAGTACATAAGCCAAGGTTTTCCCTCTCCTTCCATGTGTGCACCTCTCTCTTGCTTTGTGATACAAGAAAGTAAAATATGTTCATGATTTATGTTTGGATAATTCGATGTAAAAGTTGGTTGAACAATAAATTTGAATTTAAAAGTCAATTCTATAATCAAAAGCACTTCGAGTTCTAGGAATAAAGTCTAGATGCAAAATAATATTATTTCCAGAGCAAACAAACATGTTAAAACTAAATCTCGTTTACATTGTTTTATTTTTTAGCTTATGCAAATAAATAAGGTTTTATGTTAATTTATAAGTTTGGCTTTAATGCAGTTTTGGTCCCCCTATTTTGAAAAACTTGAAGTTTTGATCCCCCTATTTTAAAAACCAACTTTTTGGTCCCCCTATTTTGAAAAACTTGAACTTTTGATCCCCCTATTTTAAAAGCCAACTTTTTGATCCCCTATTTTGAAAAACTTGAACTTTTGATCCCCAATTAAATTTGGTCAAATTTTTGCTTACGTGACAAACTCATTGATGACGTGGCAATGTCTATGTGGACATATAATATTCCATGTCATTAATTTTTTCTTTAACTAAAATAATATTATGTTTTATACGTATTAAAATAATTAATTAATAATGATTAAAAATTACTAAATTATCCAAATATATAATTTAAAATCAAGAAATTACTCAAATATATCATTAAAAATTAGTAAGTTACCAAAATATATAATTAAAAATTATCCAAATATATAATTCATAATAAATAAAAATTATATATTTAAAAATTATATGTTTAAAAATTATATATTTTAAAAATTATATATTTTTATTATTATTAATTATATATTTGGGCAATTTTAACTTATATATTTGGATAATTTACTAATTTTTAATTATATATTTGGGTAATTTATTGATTTTAAATTATATATTTGAGTAACTTAGTAATTTTTAATTATTATTAATTAATTATTTTATTATATAATCATTTTAATATGTTTTTAGACATAATATTATTTTATTTGAAGAAAAAATTAATGACATGAAATATTATATGTCCACGTGGACACTTGCACATCATCAATGAGTTTGCCACGTAAGAAAAAATGTGAACAAATTGAGTTGGAGGATCAAAAGTTCAAGTTTTTCAAAATAGGAGATCAAAAAGTTGGCTTTTAAAATAGGGGATCAAAAGTTCAAGTTTTTCAAAATAGGGGGACCAAAAAGTTGGTTTTTAAAATAGGGGGATCAAAACTTCAAATTTTTCAAAATAGGGGGACCAAAACTGCATTAAAGCCTATAAGTTTTTATTGAAAAAAATTATTTTTATAAGCTATTTTTTCATAAACAACTTTCACAAACTTATAATAATACATAAACCCTCTTATTTATTTGCATAAGCTGATTCGTAAAAGCATGTCAATCCAAACTGGCCCTAAAGCTATTACCAAGAAAGATTTAATGTTCAACTACTCTTCAAAGTAGCAATAACTATATCTATATATATATAATATATCAAAGTAAATATTCGATTCAGCAAAAAGCAAACAAAGTTTGAACATAGTGTATGTTGGCAATACCTTGAACATGTTGAACGGAATTAATCTCTTTGCTCTTGCGAATCTGTTTAAGAAAATAAATAGGAACTAAATTACTTCATTAATCACACAAAAACTAGTAGTAGTAGATTACAGAACACACAAACATAACAAGAAATCATTGGCATACATACACAGCAAAACAAAGAAACGCACCAAAATTTGGTTGATTAGATAACACAACAGAACCCTAGTTTGCTTTTTGGCTTCTTTATTTTTATTTTTTTCGCCACGATATCGGGGTCAGGTCTGACTTTTGACATTAAGTGATTACAGTCTCATTTCGATTGCAATATTGCGAAGGACTGAACCGAGGTTTTCTCTACCAAATTCAACGTCAATCACTACTGAACAAATTACGATTGGTAGTTTTTTGAAATTTGATTTTCAATGAAATTGGTTTCCGAAAGTTAAGGGTTAGATATGATTTTATTTTCTACAAAATTTATTAAATTAAATTATATTTTTAGTTCTATACAAAAATGTTTTAGTCCCTGCGAAATTTTTTTATGTATTCAGTTTTAGCCCTTTTAATTTAAAAAAAAAAAATTAATTATCCTTAAATTTTAAAATTTTTGAATAATTATTTTATATATGTTTAAAACACAATAAAAAAAATTCTTTATAAAACTTTAGAATTTTTTGAAGTGAAAAGAATTAATTATGAATGTTTTTAATTTCAAAAGATAAAGACAAAAGTAACGAAAATATTGATATAAAAATTAAATTTTGAGTTTTTTTTCTTCGAGGAACTTTTATAATGTTCTTAACATGACTGCGAACTTAACATTCAAAATCATGCATTGATTTAACAATAAAATTGCGTGCATGATAATTTTATCGATCAAAATATGTCAATTTTGATGTGAGTAAAAGTAAGTTGAATAATAAATTTGAATTTGAAAGTCAATTCTATAGTCAAAAGTTTCAAGTTCTAGGGATGAATTCGAATTCCAGAGCAACATACATGTTAAAGCTAAATCTCGTCTAAATTGACTTATTTTTTAAGTTATGCAAAACAGTTTATGCAACTAAATAAGGTTTTATATTAATTTATAAGTTCTCACTAGCGAGAAATTGTATTTTATAAATTATTTTTTCATAAACAATTTCACAAACTTACCTATAATATATAATAATACATAAATTTTTTGCATAATTTCAAAAATAAGTTAAACTAAACTGCCCTTAAACCTATTTACTTCATTAGTCACACAATATACTAGGTTCGATCCCCCGTAAATGCGATTAGGAATAACTGAAACCACTTGATGCCGTCAGAACTAACTCCCAAACTAGATTAGACAATTCAATGGATCAGATACCAGTGATGGATAAAGAAAACAACTATTTATACTAGACTACAGATCACAGCAAAATTATTGGCATATGGTGTGAGAAAATAAAAGTCAAGTAAGCATGCATACATACATACAGTAATATTATGACGCAATAAAAGAAAAAACGCACCAAAAATTGGTTGATTAGATAACATAACAGAACCTTATTTTCTGCTGCTATCAAGAATAAGTAGAAAACCAGAGATCCATATATATATATATATATATATATAGGGGTTTGCCAATTTTGACCCCCTAAAAATATAAAGGTCTAAGTTAGCAAGGTGCATCTTTTTACTTTGGACAAAAAAACTAATTATCACTACTCAAACATGTTATAAATAGAAGGGTAGTTATGTCAATGTCATTTAATTAATTGAAGTGGGAAAGTCATGTGTCTTTCAAGCAACTTTCTCTGTCCAATAAATCAAGTGTTCCATGTTAAGCCATATGTCCCTTTTTAAAATAAAGTGGGTGTAAATTAGCAAAGTGGATGCAAATTAAGGAACATTTTAAAAGAAAGTTACAAAAGTATCCCTCAGGTTACTAGTTTTAAATAATAAATATGAATGGTTTTTTTGTCCAAAGTGAAAAGGTGCACCTTACTAACTTAGACCTTCATATTTTTAGGTGGGTCTAAGTTAGCAAACCCCATATATATATAACTGGAGATATATACTATATATTGTTGTTTTTGTTAGCGCAGCAATTCACAATCAATCACTCAGTACACACTTTGTTTCACACACACACACTTTAATTTCCCAAGAATGGGGTTTTTGGAATTTGGAGAAAAATTATGAAGAACACTCTTCAAGAGGGAAAAAGATGATAAGAGAAAGAGAGATATTTTTATTCTTCCACTATTGGGCCAAAATCAAAAGGTTACAATCACTAATTGAACACACACAAGTATTTATAGAATTTGCTTGACACTTAAGCAATTCACTACACATAGCTAGTAACTAACTAACTAACTAACTACCACTAACTAACAAACATTTCAGTTACTTTACAGCTAAGTAACCACTAACAAACCAACTAACACATAACTGTCAATAACTGTCATCTGATTTCGCCCGACCAGAAATAGCTCGCTGAACGAGATTACCCAGATTTTGAATCTTCAAAATCTGTCTTGCTTGCCGAGCAAGTAAACCACTATGAGACATGAATTATGCACATATTACAACACTCTCCCTTAATTCATGTTCTCTAATGACTTGACACATATTAGATTTCTTAATCTCACAAAGGTTTCCACTGTCACAGCCTTTGTCAACACATCTGCAACTTGGAAATCAGTTCTACAATGCTCTAGTTTGAGTTTTCCATTTCCAACTTGCTCTCTCAAGTAGTGAAATCTCAACTCAATATGCTTGCTTCTTCCATGAGCTATAGGGTTTTTGGCTAAGTTGATTGCAGACATGTTATCCACCTTGAGTATAATTGAATCACATTTCACATTGCTTATTTCATCAATTAGATTACTAAGCCACACACCTTGACAAGCACTTAATGAAGCAGCTATGTATTCTGCCTCACAAGTAGATAGTGCCACCACTGGTTCCTTTCTTGAACACCAAGAAATTGGAGCTCCTCCATACAAAAACACATATCCAGCAGTGGATTTTCTATCATCCTTGTCACCACACCAGTTTGAATCAGTATACCCTATCAGTTCAATGCTTCTCTTATCTGGTTTATTGAACACAATGCCATAGTCCATTGTGCCTTTGATGTACCTTAAGATTTTCTTTGCTGCAGACAAATTAGACATCTTAGGTCCCTCCATGTATCTACTAACTATGCCAACACTATAGGCTATGTCAGGCCTTGTGTTGCATAAGTATCTCAAAGAACCTATAAGCCTTCTATACTCAGTTGAATCTACATCTTTCTCTTCTGTTTCTCTTGAAAATTGAAGTATAGGTTCTGATGGAGTAAGAGCTGGATTGCATTGATCAATCTCAAATCTCTTCAAAATCTCACTGGCATACTTCTTTTGATGTAGTATCAACCCTCCACTGGTTCTTTGAAATTCAATTCCTAGAAAGTATGAAATGTGACCTAGGTCAGTCATTTCAAACTCTCTCATCATGTCCACTTTGAACTCTCTGATGTGAGCTTCATTACTACCTGTAATAAGCAAATCATCCACATATAGGCATAATATTATAGTTCCTTTCTCAGCACAATTCTTCACATACACTCCATGCTCTGTCAAACATTTGCTGAAGCCAATATCACCTAGGAACTTATCAATCCTCTTGTTCCAAGCTCTTGGAGCTTGCTTAAGTCCATACAATGCCTTGTGCAGCTTGTACACCTTGTATTCATCTTCTTTGACAATGAATCCTGTAGGTTGTACCACATAAACCTCCTCATCAAGTGGACCATTCAGAAATGCACATTTCACATCCATTTAGTGCATAGACCAATTGTTGTGATGTGCTAAGGCTGTCACTAACCTTATGGTTTCCATTCTTGCTACAGGGGCAAAGACTTCATTGAAATCTATCCCTTCCTTCTGTAGAAACCCTTTCACTACTAGTCTTGCTTTGTGTCTGGTTATTTCACCTTTTGGATTCAATTTCACCTTGTACACCCATTTAACTCAAATTGCCCTTTTGCCATGTGGAAGATCAACCAGCTCCCATGTATTGTTTCTCTCTATAGATTCAATCTCTTCATTCATAGCATCCAACCACTTCTCACTCTTGACTGCATCTTCAAAATTCACTGGTTCAGTTTCAGCATTGAATGCCAAGTGAACTAAATCACCCTCTGCATTGATCTCATTATCACTGGTGATTATGCAGTCATTGAGTATAGCTGGCTGTGTTCTTACTCTTGTTGATCTCCTTACTTCACTCTCATTTGCTTCAGTTGGAGCTGTGTGCACATCATCAAACATCATACTAAATGAATCCTTCTTCTTATTATCATTCCAATCTCATTTTTTCATTTCATCTATGATTACATCACTACCGATCACTATTGACTTGTGCATAGGATCATAGAGCCTGTAACCACCAGTTGGGTGATATCCAACTAACACCATGACTTCACTCTTGTCATCTAATTTGCTCCTCAACTGATCAGGGACATGTCTGTATGATATAGATCCAAACACTTTTAAATGGCTCACATTTGGTTTGTTTCCACTCCAACACTCTTCTGGAGTCACACCATTTAGCCTCTTGGTTAGACATCTATTGAGCACATAACAAGCAGTGTTCACTGCTTCACCCCACAATTCCTTTGGTAAATGCTTGCCTCTGATCATACACCTCACCATATTCATAATGGTTCTATTTCTCCTCTCTGCACTACCATTTTGATGTGGTTATAAGGTGGAATTACCTCATGCATTATACCCTCAACTTCACAATACTCAGAGAAAGCATTTGACACATACTCTCCTCCACCATCAGTTTTCAATACCTTCAACTTGTGATCACTTTGCTTCTCAGCCATGGCCTTGAACTTCTTAAACACATCAAACACTTCATTCTTCCTTTTAATCAGATAAGTCCATAGCTTTCTGCTGTGATCATCAACAAATGATACAAAGTATCTATTTCCACCAGTTGAATTCACTTGCATAGGTCCACACACATCTGAGTAGATCACTTCTAAGACATTCTTAGTTCTACTCTTTACATCTTTATTAAAACTGTCCCTGTGTTGCTTGGACTGTACACAATCTTCACACACTTCATTTGGTACATGAACTCTAGGTAAACCAGACACCATACTTTTATTTGACATCATATTCAAATCCCTAAAATTCAAATGACCAAATCTATAATGCCAAGTCCAATCATCTCTTTCAATTGCAGTAGCTAAGCACATATGATTCATCACATTAAGTTCAATTTTGAAAGTTCTATTTCTTGACATTGGAGCTTTCAAAATTAACTTTCTGTTTGAATCCATCAACTTCATTATTCTGTCTTTTATAACAATCTTATAATCATTTTCAATCAATTTTCCAATACTAAGGAGATTGCATTTTATACCTGGAATGTAGAGTACATCATTGATGAAGGCTTGATTACCAGTTTTGCTTCTGATGCACACAACACCAACAACTTATGCATTTAGTGTGCTATCATTTGCAAACTTCACCTTATTCTTGTGAGATTGATCAAAGCTACTAAACCAATATCTTCTCCTAGTCATATGTGTAGAACATCCAGAATCCAAGTACCATTCTTCACCACACCTTTGATCTTCTTTGGTTGTAACCATCAACATCACTGGATTCTCACTTTCATCTTGCTTAGCTACTCTTGCCTCATCATCTTGTGATTCATTCTTGGACCTACACTCATCAACAAAGTGTCCATACTTTTGACAATTGTAACATTGGACATTACTCTTGTCAAATCCTTTGTATCCAATGAAACCACCTCTACCATTTCTACCACCTCTTCCTCCTCTGTGATTGCCATTAAAACCACCTCTTCCACCATTCTTTTGATTTGGATTTCCACTTTCTTGATTATCTTTAGCATTACATCCTTGGTATCCACCTCTTCCTCTGTTCCCTGACCACTTTCCCTTTCCTCTCTTGGCTTGATTATTATGTGCTTGAAGAGCAACTTCATTCTTGCCCTTTTATAATCTTTCATTCAATTTCTGTTCAGAAGCTTCCAAGACTCATTGTATCTCTTCAACTGTTGTGTTTGAAAGATCTTTGGATTCTTCTATGGGCACCACTATGTCAAATCTTGGTGTGAGAGATCTCAAAATCTTCTCCACCACATATTGATCATTCATTGTTTCCCCACAACCCTTCATTAGATTCACTAATTTGGTAACTCTTGTAACAAAATCACCTACACTTTCTTTTTCTTCCATTTGTAACAATTCAAATTGTCTTTTGTAAGTTTGTAACCTTACCTTCTTGACCTTGGTTGCACCACCATAAGCTTTCTCAAGATTATCCCATGCTTCCTTGGATGATAAGGCATCACCAACTCTTTCAAAATTATCTGGACTTACACATTGATGAATGATGAAGAGAGCTTTGTAGTCTTTCTTCTTCAATTCTTTGAATGTGGCCTTCTCTACATCACTTGAAGCATCAGTGATTGGTTCCACTCCACTTTGCACAAGATCCCACACATCTTGGAACCCAAACACTACCTTCATCTGTTTGCACCACGTATCATAATTTTTCCCATTCAAGATTGAAAGATTTCCAGGGAAAGCACCATTTCTATATGTACCCATTGGAACTGAAGAACTTGAAGCAGCCATGGTTGAAAGCTTCAGAACCAGGCTCTTGATGCCAGTTGTTAGCGCAGCAATTCACAATCAATCACTCACTACACACTTTGTTTCACACACACACACACTTTAATTTCCCAAGAATGGGGTTTTTGGAATTTGGGAAAAAATTATGAAGAACACTCTTCAAGAGGGAAAGAGATGATAAGAGAAAGAGAGAAATTTTTATTCTTCTAGTATTGGGCCAAAATCAAAAGGTTACAATCACTAATTGAACACACACAAGTATTTATAGAATTTGCTTGACACTTAAGCAATTCACTACACATAGCTAGTAACTAACTAACTACCACTAACTAACAAACATTTCAGTTACTTTACAGCTATAACCACTAACAAACCAACTAACACATAACTGTCAATAACTGTCATCTGTTAAAACAGTTATCCCAGAGCCCGTGGATTTCGCCCGGCCAGAAATAGCTCGATGAGCGAGATTACCCAGATTTTGAATCTTCAAAATCTGTCTTACTTGCAGAGCAAGTAAACCACTATGAGACATGAATTATGCACATATTACAACAGTTTTGTATAGAGAATCAGCGAGAGATTTGAAAGAAAAAAACAAAAAACTACATCTCCATTTGAAAAAGATGTGAAAAATAGCGTTAATTGAGTTGCTATATGGCTGTGCCACATCATCCTATGTTATAGCATCATTTAACAACAAGAATCGATTTTGTAGACGATAAATTTTAGAGGGAAATTGTCAAAAAAAAATAATAATAAATTTTAGAGGGACTATTAGTATATGAAATATTTAGGGGAAATAAAAGCGAAAGTTGAGATATTTATATGACTAAAAATATATTTAATCTTAAGAAAAATATGATATAATATACTCTAACTAGCTAAAATCATTTAAAGATTGTATATAGTAAACTCTAAATGTTTGGTCTAGTGGTAAAAAGATAGGTCTTGAATTCGAGAAGTCTTGGGTTCGAGCTCCACCAATGTCTTTGGAGGGAGGTAAATGTAATCATCTTTGTAAGCGGTATTTGGTCTCTAAGACCTTCCCTGCTTTGAACTGGGATACCATCCCCTCAGGCTCTAAATTTTTATTATAAAGAAAAAAAGATTATTTATATAATAGAAGTTTACACTAAACCATAGTGAAACTCCACGGATGAAAATCCTTTCTTGTGGTGTAGGGTAATGACAAGAGGCAATAGTAAAAAATGTTGGTAATGGTAGGAAATGCAAAAGAGAATATTGGCCCATGGATAGTCACACATTTCAGGTCTAATTAGGGGTGTAATTGGACTGTGTAATGGTGTTTTTTGTTTTTCCCACAACTTATAGTGTGATTGCTCTTAGCAAAGTGTGGAGATCTATAAGATTTTTTTAGGATCGTCTCGTGATTCAATATTAGATAGTTATGATAATGATGAAAATTGTTACTCCCTTCGTTTCAAAATAATTGTCGCAATTTGACTGTGTATTATTCATTTAAGTTACTTTGACCGTATTTTTTTACTAATGAAAGAAAAATATTAGCATACGAGATCTTATTAGATTTTTCTCGGTGAGTACTATCAAATATCAATTTTCATAATTTTTAATAACATACAACTACAGATATTAATAATTAAAATTATGCATCAACAAGTGTGCAATAGTCAAATATGACAGTTATTTTAAAACGGAGGGAGTACAAAGTTATTCATAAAATTTTATATTTTTTTTAGTGAAAAACAGACGCATCATACAGTAAGTGAATTTTGGTCAGTATAATTATTAGATTATAGAAGAGTTAGTTAGTAGTTAGAAAATAGTTGAAGTTAGTTATTAGGTTGTTAGTCTGTTAAGTCCTTATAAGCTCTATATACAGAGTAATCTATGTAATCTTTTACTATGTTTTAATCAATAATTTATGTTTTAATCAAATAATTTAATATGAATACTCAAAGTTTTTCTTTCATATCAAGCTTTCAAGTTTATTTCTCTTATCATGAGATTCATCCTCAACTCTTTTATCTTGTGATTTCTAACATTTACATTTTTTTTTGACAAATACTGTAATATTTATTTCTAAATTAGTTCACATTAACAATGATAAGATAAAAAATACAAGTAATAACCGTGTAAAATATGATTATCTATTTCGAGCGTACAATATTTTTTGTAGGGTTAATAGGATTTTACCCCCTGCAAAGTTAGCGAGTTTTGAATTACCCCCTGCAAAAAAAAAAATTAGAATTACCCCGCTGTAAAATTCAGATTCCATCAATTTGCCCCCTGCCTGCACAACTAGGCATGTGACGTGGATAAAATCTTGACGTGGTGATTATTTTACTTTTTTATTTGTCACGCGTAAAAAAATTTATTTGTTTTTTAAAAATAAAAAAATGAAAAAAATAATTATTTTTTAAAAAAAATATTTCAAAAAATGATTAAAAAAATCAGAAAATTGAAATAAGCATTTCAAAAATAATAAAACAATGATTTAAAAAATAAAAAATTTATTTCAAAAAATAATAAAAAAGATTATTATTTTTTTCTTTCTACTTTCTAATCTTTTTAAAATAAATTTTTATTATTTTTTGAAATCATTTTTTTTATTTCTTATTTCAATTTTAAAAAAAAATGTCAAAAAATATTTATTTGTTTAAATCATTTTATTATTATTTTTGAAATAAAAATGTCAAAAAAATATTTATTTTTTTAAATAAATTTTTATTATTTTTTGAAATCAATTTTCTGATTTTTTTTAAAAAAATGTTTATTTTTTTTCAATAATTTTTTTATTTTTTATTTCTTATTTCAATTTTCTGATTTTTTTATTTTTTAAAATAATTTTTTTTAATTTTAAAAAACAAATAATTTTTTTTTTAAGGTGGCAATTTAAAAAAATATAATCGCCACGTGTCATGTCACATCAAAATTATGTCCACGTTATATGCTTAATTGTGCAGGCGGGGGGGGCAAATTGATGGAATCTGAATTTTACAAGGGATAATCCCAAAAAAAAATTGCAGGGGGTAATCCAAAACTCGCAAACTTTGCAGGGGTAAAACCCTATTAACCCTTTTTTTTATAACTCACCCTCTAATTAGGATCTTTATGCGCTTCAAGGTATTTTAGTGGCTTAAGTCCTTTTGGGGAGACCAAGTTCTTTTTAATTTAGAGAGAATTATATTGTTGATTCTCCTAACACGATGAAGATTTTTTTCTCGAGTGTACTGATACTTAATGTTAGATTTTAAGTGTAAGTAGTTAAGTCCTATACATCGATTATGAATTAGTGAAATGTTAGATATATAATATAGGTAGCTCATTAACCTAAGGTAAATGTTAGATATATTTTTTTGAACAAGTAAATGTTAGATATATAATATAGGTAGTTCATTAACTTAATGTCTTAAGGTTTATGGTGGAGAGATATGACGTCTTTCTCTTGAGATATTGGAACATCGACTTATTATTTCTTCCGAGCTTACCGGACTTCCTAACGCTTAGTAATGAAATGTCCATCATATGATGTAAAATCTTTTTCTCTATCATCAAATAGAAAATCCGAAATGATTATTAACAAAAATTTGAAATGATGAAAGTCAAACTTTTTAACAATCAAATAGTTACGTACGATTGACTAATCCGAAATGATTCAAATTTTTAATCAAATACATCAAAAAAATTTAACTCATTTTTACTTATATTTTGGAACGGCCGGAGTATATATCAAAATATAGATTTAGCCCATCCAAAATCATCAAAAACTCAACTAAAAAACAAAGCCCAAGAACACTATAGGTGATGACATTGACTAGTTTCTATATATTGAACAAATCTAAACTCAATTGCTTTACATAGTTCAGAATTCGAATGTTTATAACTAATAGATATATTAATTGGCATAGAAATAAATCAAAATATATGGCGGTCCAGAACAAAGTTATCAAATTGATATTCTAATCTTCAATTTCAGATGTTATCATTAATGGTAACATACTACCTGATCGATGCTTAAATAACACACAATATATAAATTCTCACAATAAGAAACTTCTAAAACATGACTATAACAACCATTGTAACTTGTAAGTCAAACATTTAAGCAAATATTTGCATAAGAGAACAAGTATATGGGTTAGAAATTTTAATTATCTCTGATGTTTTATATCTCTCAAATTATATATTAATGCATGATAGCATTTGAACATTTTGGTCACTGATCTTAAATAATTGAGTTCAAGACTTTTGAACGTCATCCTAGCTCATTCATCAGCCATAAAACAAATTCAGTTTTCCTTGAATCATGAAAAAAACAAAGACGATCCATCATAA
Organism: Trifolium subterraneum; assembly: GCA_951799995.1. Classification (NCBI taxonomy): domain Eukaryota; kingdom Viridiplantae; phylum Streptophyta; class Magnoliopsida; order Fabales; family Fabaceae; genus Trifolium; species Trifolium subterraneum. The sequence goes on along the minus strand of OX637462.1, from coordinate 7,794,406 downwards.
CCCTAAGAATGGGCTGAATAAATGGAACCTCGTCAAAACCTTGAGGCAACAACAACGATTTGTATGTCTCAATTGAAAGATCAAGCGAAACAATCACAAACTGCTTAATTAGATAGACTCATATTCATATGAAAAATACAAATACTTGTCAATAGTCAACAAATTAACAATACCACTCAAATATTCCCCGTTATTAACATGATTTCCCCACCACTCAAGAGGAATCACTTGAAAACTTTGTATATTTAATATTTCTCCAACAATTGTCATTACCACCAAGATTGAAAACTTTAACTCAATTTTCCCCAAGAAGATTTTTTATTATATTCATCACCGCCTTCAACACAGTATACTACGACTTTATACTCTATCTGGTCACATTTATAAGGAAAAAAAACTATCTACACAGTGTTTAAGGAATTTAGTTAAGTGTAATTAATATTCTTGATTTAATATAAAACATGAGTAAATTTACTATATTGTACCCTTCTTTTTCTTGGAAATAACATGCAGCTTTTGGAAAGTAAGAGTATATTAGACATGACAATGTTAATTTAATTAGTTGAAAATAATTAACTTTTGTTTATAATAGTGACCAAAATTTTAAGTATTTTTTTGCTTATAAATAAATATGACCGGAGTGAGTAAGTGTTTACAGCGTCATTATTACCAAACGTGAACTTAAATATCCCAAATTGAGGCCAATCAGTATCATGAAGGGTATAACGAAACTCCACTAAATTTATAGACATCATTATATTGGAAGGGTTCAATATTTGTTGAGACATATAGGGTTTTTTTAGGATTTCTTAAGGGGATTTAGGATGAAGGTTGGACTGGAGTCCAACATTTGAGTTGCGTGACTGTTTTTTTTTTTTGTAGACGAAATGACAAAGTCATTGAAAACTCACATACATAAAGTGGAGTGACCATGGATCGAACTCCGGTCATGACGTCCGACACTAGCAATTTTGATATTTTTATCATTTGAGTTAGAATTTATGGACAGTTGCATGACTGTTTTAACAGAAGAAAACCAAAGATTTTGCTTATGCGAAGCTAGTGGTACACTACATACCCAAGTTGTTGACAAGGAAGAGAGTTTCTTTCCCTACATATTAAACTAATTTGGGTTCTTCGTTAGGTAGGTTTTGGAGGAGTCACAGTGTAATTGTTTTGGAATAAATTAAGAAAGAATATAGAAATAAATTAGGAGAGATTATATACGGGGAGATTTTTCAATTTGCTCACACTCAACTTAAACAACATAAATTTTACAACTAGCTGCACACAAGAAGAGAAAACTAATTAATAAATAATAGTAGGAAACTTACGTCAAATATCATACATCATTTTGGTCATGTTTTCCACTTTAAATTTGACACATCAACATCTTAAGAGGAGAACATGGAAAATATTGTTGATGTGTCAAATTTTAAGAGGTCGGGACCAAAAGGATATATAGTACTTGACCTAAGTTTCTCCTTAATAATAACCATTATATCTTGTGTCTAAGGATGTATGGTACTTGACATAAATTTTCTCTGATCCACTTAAAATCGAAATTGAATCCTGTCAATTTTATTTTTAATCAATTTCTCTCAATCCGGACTAAATTTTTTATAAATTATAACCGTTAGATTAATTTAATGAGTCAAAAAATTAAGAGTCTAAATTATTAAAGTAAAACCTAACATACAATTTCAACAATAACACTTGCCTAAATTTACTCCTCAATTAACAACTTAACTAATTTGTAAATTAAGTTTAGAAGACATCCAATTTGTCACACAATCGATGGAGATCGAACCCAAGACGAAGATCATTTTGCTTCTTTTTTTTTCTTGTCAACAATTTGGGTACATCAGTGTACCAATATAGCTTCCATTATAAAACTCTTTTTTGAGAAAATTATGGAGATAAAAGTTGATAGTTATATTAAGTTTATGTTGGTCCAGAAATAACTACTGTACTTAAAAAATTGAAATGATTTTTATAGACAAATAATTTATTTTGAAAAATTCTTTTAATTAGAAACAAGATATAATACTACATATTCATCTTATATTAAAAAGAGTAAAGAATTCTTTGCATCTTATTTCACGAAGCCATGAGCCACCTTTTGATGATTAAAATGTTTAATTTATTTTTAAATTTATTACAATTTAAAATAAAAGTATAAAATCTAAACTATATTTCAATCAAAGAAATAGACAACCCAACATTATAGTATAAAGTATATATAGATCACTACCCACTAACGGTAAAATACAATTATAAATACTAGACTTGTTCCTAACATAAACATCTACAACTTTATGACTAACTTGGCAAATTTAAAATGCATTCGAAATGAATATTACGCACTAATACAACATTATAGAGTTTGCTACAAATAAAGTATGGAGTTTGTTGTTAAAAATAGATCTTGTGGATTAACAGGAGAGTTGTTCAACATATTTGGTTAACTGACATAAACCAAATTTGATCTCCAACTTCCCAACTTTTTGTTTACGAGAAATTGTATATGAGACACATTTTAATTGTTTGCGGATGATAAAGTTAAAACAAAGTTAAAAGTAAATATTTTTTCAAGTTTGAAAGATTTTATGTCAGTTAACCAAATGTGTTGAAGAACTCCCCGGTTATTTACACACGATTCCCCTTTATGTTGTAGAGATGTTGGAGATTTGATGTTTGAATAACATTTCTAATAGATAACATGTCTCTAAATTGTATATTCAATTTATGATTATGAGAAAAATATTATGACAACATATATAAGACAACTAGTTTCACCACACTCTGTCTTCATTAGTATTAGTACAAATTTACAAGTATATGAACTAATCCTAGTGTTTTAGGCCAACTCTATCAACAATTTTGATCGTATTGAAACCCAATACAAAACTCTATATCTTAATTAACCACAACCAAATAGTGATTAAGAGAAGGCTGAATGATTGTTCATGATTCAATTGCCAATTGAACAGACACTTTTACAAGGTTTACAAAAAACACAACAATCCTTCAAAACATATATTATCAAATTTTATATAATGAAGATGCAGAGAATAACATATGTACATTTGACTATCATTAGTAGTAGTAATAAGTATAAATAAAGATGTATTTGAATTGTTTTAGGCTGGACTAAAAGTTCATAATTCTTATCAATCATTAGTTGATTTAGTGGTGATGGACGCTGAATTTGGTAGGAAGAATCATTGTTCTACAATCGGAAGGGGATCGAAACCACTTTATGTCAGAATTAACCCTAAAATCAGATTAGACAGTCCAATAAACTGGATACCAGTGAAAAAAATCATAATTCTTAAGGCTCAATGTTTCTATGAGCCCAATACAAACTACAAGAATACTGGTCATTTGACAGGGGCAAATCCCCTGGAAAACATACAAAAACCCTGGGAAACGCACTTTTGCCAGGGAATTTGCCAGGGGCAGGCGCACTGGGAATGCACCTCGTCGCAAACCGTTTGCCAGGGGTTTTACCCATGTCAAATTTGCGAGGGGCACATCCCTGGGAAATTTGCCAGGGCCTTACCCGTGTCAAATAGATTGACAGGTCTGCTTCACCTGTCACGTCTGCTATAATCTGCAATGATGGGACATGACAGTCCTTGTTATGCCAGGGGTTTTGCCCCTGGGAAACATAAATACTTTATTTTAAAAAATAAAATATATTATAATTCAACATTTAAAAGAAATATATGTTTTTAAAAAATAATTATTAATAAAATAATATTAAAAATCCACAAAAAATAAAATATGCAATAATATTTAAAAGAAAACCCAAAATAAATTCATCCAAAATACCAAATTAAAATTAAATTATCCAAACATATTGTTCAATCCAACATATTACAAACCAAAAAAAATTATCCAAAATATTACAAACCACAAATAAAGTTGTCCAAATATTACAAACAATCAAATAACTAGGCTTAACTAGGCTTCTTCTTCGTCTTCATCTTTTTGCAACAGTTCCTCATCCTCTTCTTCATCATCCTGACCATAGTTTGGAATAAAAAATTTACTTGTAGCATAAATTAAATCTTTGCTATTTTTCAAAGCCAACAATCAATAATCAAGCATATATATTTTAATAAAAAGAATTTTAAAGAAAGAGTTATTTTGAAAAGGACACTTACGTACTAAATCCAACAGATTTAGAGTAAACTGTTTTATAAATAAAATAAAAAAACTTATACTTTTTTTAACAAAAAATTTCTGAAGAACTAATAAATTGTTTTATAGAACAAAAAACAAATTCTGATTTATAAAATTAACAAAAAAACCAGAAGAATAAATATACTCTTTTAGAAAAAAAATTTAAAAAAAATTTACCTTTTTTAAACATAACATATTTCGGAGGATATAAACAGTACACAAACATAAAAAAATTCGAAAAATAGATTTTTTTTTTTTTTTACAATATAAATTATATTGACTCAAAAAAGAAGCTAAAAACATGGCACTACAATAGCAACTAGGTAAACAATAAACACAAAAAAAAATTATATAGACGCAGAAAAAAAAACTTAAAAACGCATACCTGCAAAAAAACCCAAAACCTCTTAAGAGAACTATCCAAAATACACTAAGGTGAGAGGTTTATGTGGTTTATGTGAGAGAACTATCCAAAAATACAATATTGAATGAGAGATTTATATGGTTTTTGGTGGTGGTGTTGAGAGGTTGTGAAGAAGGTGGTAGTGGGTGTAGAGAAGTTGTGATTTTGGGAGGACAAAGAAATTAAAGTTATGATTTTTAGTGGAAGAGATTGTGATTTTCGGTAGTGTTAGGTGTGAGAAGATAGATGAAAAGGTTTGAAATTAATAAAAAGAAAGTTTCCAATGGATATAATTCAATTTTGGTCAATACTCAATACCCTCTTTCCAATGTGCCTGCTGTGCAGAGAAATTCGGAACTGTCAACAATTTGTGCCAGGGGCAAAACACATTTCCCAGGGCCTTTACCCCTGGCATAAAAATATGTGCAGAAGAGTCACGTTCTTGCCAGCTTTCAAGTTGTCTCAGGGGTAAAATCCTTATCAAAGTGTCAAAATTTCAAATTTCCTAGATTTCACTCTCCCAAGGGCAAAAATGAAAAGTTTCCCAGGGGTGCGTGCCGCTGTAAAAAAAACCCTGGCAAATTACCATATTTCTTGTAGTACTACATGCTATATACATAAGGCAAATCATACCTTATGACACACTATCCGAAACAAGATAATGACCGCAATATGGAATGTACTATTCTCAATTCCACTCACATAGTGAGGCCTATGATTTTGTTAATTATTTTCCATATTTTTATGCATACTTACACCTACAAATACACATATGCGCTTACTATCAAGGTGTACACATTTTATCCAATTTATGCACATTCATTTTGAGTTATTATTGACTTGAGCGTTAAAGTGTTAACATTTTTACCGGTATCTTTCTCCATCATGCCTGAAACTTACGACTGACATCAATTTACATATTATCTCACCAGATGAACCATCTAATTTTGATACCCTCAAATCATGAATTATTGTAATATTAAAACATAATTATAATATAAGCCATTCTCTTCCCTCCTCCTTCATCTAAAACTCTAAATTAACATACTTCATTTCTATATGTAAAATCTAAAATTGTAACTCATGAAACTGTAAATCAAAATCCCATTATTACAGTCAATCTTATAGATGCCAAATGCTACCAAGCAACATTAAAATTATGAGTTCAGAAACTACATGAGTTCAGTGTTGCCACTTCAATCACTGTTGCTTTCATGGACCTGCTCATTTTTGTTGTTTTAGGTTTTAATTATTTGTTGCTTAAAAAATATTTTAATTATTTGTTTTTTACTAAGGTTTTCCTTTTTTTTTTTGGCTTAATTACACTTTTGGTCCCTTATCTTTATTTTAGGTTTCAAATTGGTCCCTTATCTTTTAAAAGTTTCAAGTTGGTCCCTTATCTTTATTTTAGGTTTCAAGTTGGTCTCTTCCGTCAATTTTTTAACTATTTCCGTTAAATTTGGACACGTGGCAAACTAATTTGGACACGTGGCACAGTTGGACATATGACACGTGTCCAAATTTAACGGTAACAGTACAAAATTTGACGGAAGGGACCAACTTGAAACCTAAAAAAAATATAAGGGACCAACTTGAAATTTTTAAAAGATAAGGGACCAACGTGAAACCTAACGATAAAGGACCAAAAGTGTAATTAAGTTTTTTTTTTTATAGAATTTTACTAAGGTTTTGATCATTACTTTTTGTGTATCCAAAAAACATTTATTATTTTTTATTACAAAAAAAATAGCTACTATTATTTGTTTCCTACCTTTTAAAAATCTCAAATGCAATTTTTTGTGTCGTACTGTAATTTGTAACACGGAAACTTAGCGACCAAGATCTTTTGTAGTTTGACTTAATATTATAATTTGATTCAACTCAAACACAATTAACCATTTTTTTTTTTACTTGTTAAAAAAAAAAACCATGTTTTTATTTATTGAGGGTTATACTCCGTTTTAAGTTAATGACTTAAAATTAATATATACTAAAGTAAAATTTAAAAATAAAATATAATTTTATTTAAGATTATACTCTAGTTCAACTAAAACACTATTAACCATAGTTTTTGGCTGAGGATAATACTCCCTCCGGTTCAACTGAATCACTATTAAATGATCTCTATTGTCAAAAGTGTGTGTGTTCGATACCAGTATAGTCTAGAATTTTTTATTTTATTTTTCTGTTCGATACCAACATAGATGCTAGAACTATTTGCTATGGAGCTCCTAACCAACATAGATGCATATGCCTTTGCAAGGTTATGGTATGTTGATATCTACCCAATAATATAGTTTATTTATCTTCATCTCTTAAATGAATAGGAACAATAGACACAAGAAATTAGGTTAGAGGTAGCAATGTCAAAGCATTAGTTCCATTCACATAACATAGAAGGTCACAGGTAGCATTATAAAATCTCTCGGCCATTCCCCAACATATATACATCAGGCATAAATTAACAAAAGAAATACAAAAAGATGAATATATTTCGAAGGAAAGTCAATAGGAAAAAACAAATTTAGTGAGTGGGCACATAAAAATATCTATCTATTACCAATCTTCCTAAAAACCATAAAAAGACAACAAAACTTGAATAATGGATTAAAAATTCAGACCTATATACTTTGCTTGCAAACACAAAAAACATTTACCTTCTTTATCCAGAGTTTCAAATCTATAAAGGTTTACTCTTACAAAAAAGAAATAATTAAAAACAAACCAAAATTTAAGTAAATTAGTCACAACAAACATGTGAAATTGAATTATGAAATAAAATGTCTAACACACATACCACATGCCCAATGCTCTATAATAAAGAAAGAAATCATACCTCATATATACACTATCAGCATGAGTCTATATTTTCTACAATCTTTCTCAATCTTCTACGAACACAAATAGCAGAGGAATATCTAAATTCTACAATACTAAAATGTCTCAAACCCAACCTGTCACTTCAGTACAAATTGTTCCATCCAATGAGCCGTTTCATAAGAATATAAGACTATAATCACTATAGAATCCCGATTGGAGATGCTCTAAATCTTAACAATCCTTCTAATCACTACTAGAAATCTCGGGTTTAACGACCGATTTAGCGATCGAAAAACATAAAAACCGGTCTCTAAATCATGTAGAGACCGAAATAGCGACGAATTTTATAATGTGGCAAAACCCCTGTTGGGTTTTTGTATGTTGGCTACAATTTTGCAAAAACTAACTCTAGCAAAAATGCTGGACAAGATGCTGTAGCATATGAAGTACAGCGTTACTACTACTGTGTTGCGCAGAATTTTTATATAAAATCTTAGAAAGATTTGTTTGAGAATAAAAGATTGTGCACGTTTTAACAGACCAAGTTGCGCCTTGTTCCTTAAGTTTCTGAAGACGGTTTATATTATTTATCTCAATAATATAATTGAATCTTTGAAGAATATATATTTGAAGTAAATCTTTTTGAAGACAATCTTTGAAGAATATATATTTGAAGTTAATCTTTTTGAAGATAATCTTTGAGGAATATTTATTTGAAGTAAATCTTTTTGAAGACAATTTTTGAAGAATATTTGAAGTAAATCTTTGTGTTGATTATCTCAATGGTCCAGATTTATTATGAAGGCTTTTCTTGTGCAACAAGTACCTGCTATCTCAAGGCTATATATATGAGGTCTAAATCATTGTTTCAAAGTATCTAAAACCGTGTTTACTAAAGCGTGTGTGTTTTTAGGGTTTTAGAGTTTTGCTTGTTTATTGTGAGCCTTTCTTGTGTCAAGTTGATGCAAGTTTAGGACTGATTACTTGAGTTGTATTTGTGTTCTCTCCTAAGCTTTTAAGTACGGAGATTAGAATTGTGTGAACTTACTCCTAAGCTTTGAAGCACGGAGGTAGGAGTGAGACGGGGTCTCATATCTAGGAGTTCCTAGGTAGAGTATAGCACGGGTAGTGACTAGGTGATAAGTTGTAAACGGGGCGTTTGCTGAGAACTTAGAACTAGTACTATTATAGTGGATTCCTCCTAGATTGGTATCCCCCAGAGTAGGTCGTGATTACGCCGAACTGGGTTAACAAACCTACTGTGTTATTTACTGTTCTGCTATTTACTGCTGCATTATTTACTGTGTGATTTATTGCAACGAACATTGATGTAGCATCTTGCGTAGCATCTGTCTACAGGGTGTCAGATTTTCAATTGGTATCAGAGCAGACACCCTAACCTACGTGGGTGAGCTCCAGGGTAGATATCTGACGACATGGACAGAGAAGGAGGATACGTAACCAGGCCACCTCTTCTAGATGACTCCAACTACGACATTTGGAAAGCTCGAATGATAGCATTCTTGAAATCTATGGACAGCAGGACTTGGAAAGCTGTTCTTAAAGGTTGGGAACAATCCAAAGTGAAGGATGCTAATGGAGCTGATACAGATGCACTGAAACCAGAGGAAGAGTGGACTACTGCAGAAGACTCATTATCTCTTGGCAACTCTAAAGCCTTAAACGCCTTGTTTAATGGTGTGGACAAAATATGTTTAGGCTAATAAAAAAGTGTGAGGTTGCCAAAGATGCTTGGGAGATACTAAAGACCACTCAAGAAGGTACTGCCAAGGTAAAAATTTCAAGACTTCAAAATCTAACCAGGAAATTTGAAAATCTTAGGATGAAAGAGGATGAAAGTGTTCACAACTTCTACATAAATGTTATGGATTTTGCTAATTCTTTTGATGATCTAGGAGAAAAATTAAGTGATGAAAAAATTGTGAGAAAAATTCTTAGGTCTCTTACTAAGAAATTTGACATGAAAGTGATTGCAATGGAAGAAGCTCAAGACATATCAACCATGAAAGTTGATGAATTAATAGGATCTCTACAAACCTATGAATCATCTGTTAATGAAAGAATAGAAAAGAAAAACAAAAGCATTGCTTTTGTATCAAATGTTGAGGATGAAGATCTTGAGAGTGATATAGAGTCAACTGACAGTGTTTCTGAAGCTATTGTCTTGCTTGGACGACAATTTAATAAGGTTCTAAAAAGGATGGACAGAAAAAGTATGGACAGAAGACCCAGGCAGAATGCTAGGCATCTTGCTACTGACATGAGTCGCAGCATTGGTAACTTAAGAAAAACAAGGATTGATGAAAAACCTGCTCAAAGTAAGGGGATTCAATGTCATGAGTGTGAAGGGTATGGTCACATCAGAACAGAATGTGCTACTTATCTAAAGAAACAGAAGAAAAGTCTGAATGTCACTTGGTCTGATGAGGATGAATCAGAAGAAGAAGGAGAATCTGAAGTTGCGAAACATGTTACAGTCCTAACAGGAATTGTAACATCTGATACAAAATCATGTGATGAAGAAGTCTCTTATGATGAACTAGCAGAAACATACAGAGACCTATGCTTAGTTTCTGAAGAAAAATGCAAAGAACTTGAAAAGCAAAAGAAACTCAACTCACAACTTCAGGGTGAAAAAATTAGCCTTCTATCAAAGATTGATGATCTCCAGAAAAAGGTAAACAACTTAACCTCTAATCTTGATGCAGCTAATGAAGAGATAGATAAGTTGGAAGTTGATATTGAAAGACTGAGAAAATATTCTGAAATGTTGAACAAAACTGGTGCTGACAAATTAGATGAAATCCTAGAAAAGAATGTGAGAAGACCTAAGTTCATTGGTATTAGTTATGAGAATGTCAACAAACACAGAAGCTACAATCCTGAACTTATGTACACTCAACCAAAAGAATCACCTATGAGCAGAAAGATGTTACAGCATTCTAAGCAACATCATGGAGTCAAGTATAGGACAAAGCCTCATCCCTGGGTATGTCACTATTGTGGTAGAAAAGGACACATAAGACCCTTCTGTTATAAGTTATATGGGTACCCTAACAGGAAGCCTTGTCAATTTGTCACTCCAAAAGAGTGGAAACCTAAAAATGAGGATGTAAGCTCAATTCCCAAAATTGATGAAACCTTGAATAAAGATCAAGTTGCAGGCCTAATAGCTCACACATCATTTAGAGCCGCTTCAAGAGAAGATTGGTATTTCGACAGTGGGTGTTCTAGGCATATGACTGGTATTGATAAATTTCTCGTAGACATGAAAACCTACTCAACTAGCTTTGTGACATTTGGAGATGGAGCTAAAGGAGAAATTGTTGGTATAGGAAAGCTGATTAATAATAACCTTCCCAAACTTGACAATGTCTTACTTGTTAAGGGATTAACTGCAAATTTAATAAGTATCAGTCAATTATGTGATCAAGGTTTGAAGGTAAACTTTACTAAAACTGAATGTTTAGTTACAGATGATAAGGGTGAGCTTCTGATGAAGGGTGTAAGATCTAAAGAAAATTGCTATCTATGGGTTCCTCAAGAAGATACGAGCTTATCAACATGTTTAACAGCCAAAGAGGATGAGGTAAAACTTTGGCACCAAAGGTTAGGTCATCTGAACCTTAAAAGCATGAAGAAAGCAATATCTGAAGAAGCCATTCGAGGTTTGCCAAAACTCAAAATTGAAGAAAGTCATATTTGTGGTGAGTGTCAAATTGGAAAACAAACCAAAATGTCACACCAGAAGCTACAGCATCTGACCACAACAAGAGTCCTTGAACTTCTTCACATAGATTTAATGGGACCTATGCAAGTTCTCAGCTTGGGAGGAAAAAGGTATGCCTATGTAGTTGTTGATGATTTTTCCAGATATACTTGGATAAATTTTATCAAAGAAAAATCAGATACATTTGATGTTTTTAAAGACTTATGTGTTCAACTTCAAAGAGAGAAGAATGAAGTGATCTTAAGGATAAGAAGCGACCATGGAAAAGAATTTCAAAATTCTAGGTTCTCTGAATTCTGTGCGTCAGAAGGAATCAAGCATGAGTTCTCATCTCCTATTACACCTCAACAAAATGGAGTGGTTGAAAGGAAGAATAGAACGTTACAAGAATCCGCTAGGGCAATGTTACATGCTAAGAAACTCTCATATTCCTTTTGGGCAGAAGCTATGAATACAACCTGTTATATTCATAATAGAGTGACTCTAAGATCAGGAACTACTACTACCTTGTATGAATTGTGGAAAAACAAAAAACCTACTGTTAAGTATTTTCATGTTTTTGGGAGCAAATGTCATATATTAGCAGATAGAGAACAAAGAAGGAAGTTGGATCCTAAAAGTGATGAAAGAATTTTTCTGGGATACTCTTCAAACAGTAGAGCTTACAGGGTATACAACTCTAGGACTAAGGTCATAATGGAATCAAGTAATGTGGTAGTAGATGATTCAGCAGAAGAAAGATCGACAGATGTGGCAGATGATGCTATAACATCTGACATACAGTCTGATGAACCTGATATAGTGGAAGAAGTTGAAAACAGTATAGAAAGCTCTAAGCTTGATCCTACCAGTATTGATCATACCAATGATCCACCAAAGAAAGGTCCTTCCATCAGAGTTCAGAAAAACCATCCTCAGGAACTCATCATTGGTGATCCAGGTCAAGGAATTACTACTAGAAGAATGAATGATGTTGTCCAATTTGAAAAATTGCAAAGCAAACTTGGCGTTTGCTTATTTGAAGAGACGTAGCAATTACTGTGCATAATACGTGCAACCAAATTTCCCTCTATCCTCTATATGGTGCACGTAAATCAAGGGAAAACTATTGTAACTTCCTATAACCAACTTACTCACACATTGTCATTCTCTCATCTTCTTCATTCTCTCTCCCATGTTTCCAAATCTTTGTCTCCCACTACACATTCTAACAGTGTAGCTTCAGGTTTGGCTAAACTTATATATGCTATAGGGACTAGATCAAAATTTGACTATGGAACTTATATTTTTGATGAAACTGTTATGCATGGCAAATCACATGCTGTGAAAATGTCAATTGCCTTTCCTACTTTGATTTGTAATATTATCTTGAATCAACACCCTGGTATCTGTACTCAGGCTGATGTGCCCAAAAGAATGGAATCTGACTTGTCATTGGATTATAGATTGTTTGAAGGGACACATGCTGCAGATATTGTTGCACCTGTTGTTGCACATAATGCTAGGCAGCCAACAAATATTCTGACAAGGGATCAAATAATTGTTGATCTCAAGGAGGTTAGTAGGATTTTGGGTGAGAAGAAGGGTATGGTGGATCTTGTTGTTCACACTTTAGAGTTTGAGAAAACAGCAGCTGCATGTGCTGGAATAGAAGGCACTTCAAGTGTTATTCCTCATGTTACCGAAGATGATACAAATGTTATAGGTGGTGATACTAGGGTGGAGGAAGAGCATTCTGATGCCAGTCCTCTTGTCTGTTATGCTTGATATTTTGGATGTTATTGTGTGGCCTATGCCCTGTTTCTGATTGCACCTGCATGTGCACATGGTCTGTAATATGAACTCTATGTCTCCTTTGCTCTGGTACTCTATGGTTCTTATGTTCTGGTACTTTTTGGACTATGTTCTTGTTAATTGTTGCACCTGCATGTGCTCTTTGATCTGTTCTTTGCACTCTGTGGTTGTTCTTTGTTCTGGTACTGCTTGTTGCTCCTATGATACTCTTTGACAAATTTATGCCTAAAAAGGGGGAGTAATATATTTCTGATTTTCTGAAGGTGTTATGTTTTTTTGTGCATGATGTGACTACAAATGCTATAGCATCTGGTATAGCATGTTCTGTCTGATAATGATATGCAGGTTTAAGGGGGAGTAATCTCATCCCCATGCATGTACTAAGGGGGAGTAGAATTTATTTTTCTACTGTTGATGAATGTTCAGATTCCATGCATGCATGTATGACTCTATAGGAATTTATTTTTCCTAATATGTGTGGAATTTATTTTTCCACAGCATGAAATGAAGGAGTCTTATTTTTGAATCCACTATTATGAGAGTTTATTTCTCTCTAGTTGTACTTCATGAGGCTAGATGTGTATGATCCGCTGTTGCATGCCTCTGATGTTATTATCTGCTTTCTTTCCTAGTTGTGTGTTTATGTTGACTCGAAGGAAAGTATGATCTACATCTCTCCACAAACTGGTCTAAAGTTGTTTTAGCCAAAATTTGCCAAAGGGGGAGATTGTTGGGTTTTTGTATGTTGGCTACAATTTTGAAAAAAACTAACTCTAGCCAAAATGCCGGACAAGATGCTGTAGCATATGAAGTACAGCGTTACTACTACTGTGTTGCGCAGAATTTTTATATAAAATCTTAGAAAGATTTGTTTGAGAATAAAAGATTGTGCACGTTTTAACAGACCAAGTTGCGCCTTGTTCCTTAAGTTTCTGAAGACGGTTTATATTATTTATCTCAATAATATAATTGAATCTTTGAAGAATATATATTTGAAGTAAATCTTTTTGAAGACAATCTTTGAAGAATATATATTTGAAGTTAATCTTTTTGAAGATAATCTTTGAGGAATATTTATTTGAAGTAAATCTTTTTGAAAAATATTTGAAGTAAATCTTTGTGTTGATTATCTCAATGGTCCAAATTTATTCTGAAGGCTTTTCTTGTGCAACAAGTACCTGCTATCTCAAGGCTATATATATGAGGTCTAAATCATTGTTTCAAAGTATCTAAAACCGTGTTTACTAAAGCGTGTGTGTTTTTAGGGTTTTAGAGTTTTGCTTGTTTATTGTGAGCCTTTCTTGTGTCAAGTTGATGCAAGTTTAGGACTGGTTACTTGAGTTGTATTTGTGTTCTCTCCTAAGCTTTTAAGTACGGAGATTAGAATTGTGTGAACTTACTCCTAAGCTTTGAAGCATGGAGGTAGGTTTGTTATTGATTGTTTGAGTGTCTGTTACAGTGAGTAACTTCCTGAGTATTGTTTTAATAGGAGTGAGACGGGGTCTCATATCTAGGAGTTCCTAGGTAGAGTACAGCACGGGTAGTGACTAGGTGATAAGTTGTAAACGGGGCGTTTGCTGAGAACTTAGAACTAGTACTATTATAGTGGATTCCTCCTGGATTGGTATCCCCCAGAGTAGGTCGTGATTACGCCGAACTGGGTTAACAAACCTACTGTGTTATTTACTGTTCTGCTATTTACTGTGTGATTTATTGCAACGAACATTGCTATAGCATCTTGCGTAGCATCTATCTACAGGGTGTCAGATTTTCAACCCTGGTCGCTGATTGGTAGCGACCAGTGCAGCGACCGATTTATGTAGCGACTGATCTAGCGACAGCTGGTAGCGACCGACATAGCGACTGAATCTAGGGACCGAAATAGTGACTAGTGTTTGCGGCGCTTTCGCTGACGCTTTCGCCGACGCTATAGCGACTGAGTTAGTCACCATGTGTGGAGACTGATTTTGAGACCAGTTTAGAATTGATGTCTGATTTCTTGCGACCGATTTCGCGACGCTATATATTAAATTTGGTCGCTATTTCAGTCTCTAAGGAGGTTTTTTTTATAAAAAAAAATTAAATTTACATTCCCTAAAAGCAATTTTTTAGCTCTAATTAGTTTTTTTTTAGGTCTAAATTCATATCTCTAAAACATTATACACACCAAAGAATTAAACATGCACACAACAATATGAACATAATATATTGAAGTATTACCAAATACTTATCAAAAATACAATATCAATCTAAAACATAACTAAGACTAAGTTATCACTATTACATACACTTGCAAGTGTATCATAAGTGTATTAATCTTCACCATCATCAGACACATACAAAACGGGGAATAAATCCCTTTTCTTGCATACAAAAAGTCAATATCCTAAATAAAAAACAACTACAAAAAGTAAGTCGCACCGCAATTCTTGAAATCTTATCAGCTAAAAGTTTCCCGCATTTTCATACACATTACATCCCGCAAGGACTGCATCTGAAAAAAACAACAAATAGAATTTTCAATAACTTATCAACCATAAAGGTGAAACCTGCAAGCAAAAATCTGGAGAAAATTTTAAATCCAAAGAAGATTGGTGATATTAAATCTAAGTTTCGGAATACTTCCTAACGCCAACGATTTTGCACCATTGCCACTAGAAAACCACTAGAACTTCCTTGCTAATTATTCAAACTTACTTCACTATCATTTGATTTTGATTGTGCTTAAAACTAGTGAGCTACTACTGCTAAACAAGGTTTGGTTCATATAGCTTATTAAAACGGAACAGTCCTTGCTTTTATGTCAAGTCTTTACAAAGGGCAATGTGAATACTGAATATGTTCTTTATGTGTTTTGTTTATAATTATAGTTTGATTGAATGATTTTTTGTATTGAAATGCAGATTCTAGATGAGGAGCCAAACAAGAATTATTTTTCTGTGTTCTGGGTGATACCCAAGATCTTAAATGCAGTTTGGGAGGTGATTAGAGGCTTCCTTCTACCTTTAGTTCTAGGTAGAGAGTATAAACAATTTGTTCATGATAGTGTTCAGGATAGTTGGATTGATAATTCTGGACTACCAGCTCATTCCTCTGAAAATTACGTCAATGCTGCCTGATTGGGATTGTTAAATGAAAATCTAGATCTTCCAAATTCTAAAGATGACTAATGCCAATGCTTTTGTAACCAGCAACTAAATCTACACATTACTGTTGTATTTTTTCCATTCTAACATTAAAATGTTCATTGATTGATTACTTTTAAAGATATGATTGATATAAACAGAACATAATATATCATGTACATGTGATTATCATGTGATTGATATACACAGAACACAAACTAAGAACGAATTGACACATGCATGATTTATCTGGAGAAGTAAGAATTTTTTATTCTACCAACATTCATGAACCATCCATCATACATGTAAATTGAAGGTTTGTGACTGATATTTGTAGCAACTAGTATGCATTTCTCATATATAACATTCATCAAAGTAACATAGTTCTTTGAATATTAACCAAGTATTTTGTTTGTTACCTAGTAGGCCAGTGCTATTATAAAAACATATAAACTAAATTGTGACTGATGGTTCACAAATTGAAGCGAACTGAAACAATTCTGTTTGATTAAGTTTGTGAACTACCCGTCGCAATTCAATTTTTTTTTGTGGTTCAGTTTAATGCAGTTCAAAAAGTAGTTCAATTTGAAAAAATACAATTCGGTTTTCTATAAATGTAGTTTTGGTTTGGAACCACAAAATCGATGCATCGAACCTTTACACCAGTTCGGTTTGGGATAACCTTTACCAAACTGCTATAATGGTTCGGCTTGATTTTTCTTCTTGACCGAAAGATCTAGTATATACATACCTGTTTCTCAAATACTAAGTTTTAGCCTTTTCTACCTACGGTGAGCGTTTTGATCTTGATATCAACACCTACAAATCATCATATAAACAACATTATTATAATTTTCTTTAATTCTCTGCTCATTGCAATAAAAAACAGAAAAACTCTCCGCTAGTGGGTGATACAAATGAAAAAGGCGGAGGAGAGTGTATTAGTAAAAAGCATGGTGATATTATCGTGATAAGTTTCTTCGTTATTGGGCCAAACGCGCCCTAAGAAGAGAAGTTGTATTTGCTTCTGAATAAATATAATACTTTTTTTGGAAAAGCAAAAATATTATTAAAAGAGTGAATTAGCACAAGATATGCTAAATCACTACTCAAATCTAGTCAAGTACAAGGAAAATTTCCACTAGAACAACAACAGGCCTCCCACTATACAAGTAATCAATCACGGAACTTACAAAGCCAACAACTATCTTGATCTTCAAAATCTTGAAATTCTTCATTAATGTCATCATTATTATTATCTGCAAAAATACAAGTAATATATTTAATAAGTAGTAATACACAAAAGAGATGAAAACAGGCCCTGCCACTGAAAGACTCACAACAATAACAGACCACAATTATTAAAGACAACCCTCATATTCTATCTGAATTCACCATAGTCTTTTGCATAACCTTAAATTTCATTTGAAGTTCAAATTGCTATGATAAGGAAGAATCACTCTCATCCTATTGATGATTTATTCTCTAATTAGATATCAACATTTTCTGCTGCACCTTAAATTTTTCCTCTGTTTTTGCATAACCCTTATCTCATATTATATGAATTCACCACAGTCATTTAATCAATAGGATGTCGGTGATTCACTTTAATGTAAAAAAATTGATTTAGTGATTCTTTAAAAGAAACATAAAGTGGGTAACGTCTATCATTTGGAGCAATCAAATTTAAACAAAAAAGAGTTAGTAATATACCTCAAATGCCACCGACCCAATTCAACTTCACTTCCTGCTTTATAGTTATAATAATACGGTTTTTTATGGGGTGTAAGCAGCAATTAGTCCTTTGTTATGAATTCGTTTTTGATTCTAAATTGATCTCTCTTTCTATGTTATATACGAGGATTGTGTTGTGAAACTTGGATACTACTGTACATAAACTTTACTTGATGACTATTTTTAGAGTAACCAAAATTAGAGCAAGCAAGCAAGCAAAATTTGCCAAATTTTAGGTTATATTTGATTTAAACTGTGTATATGTTTGGTTCTATTTTTAGAGCAAGCAAAATTAATTAGAGATTTAAAATTGATTTTGGCATGTAGTTATCGAATATAATTCATTTTGCCTTTAGAATCGATATTAATTTGAAACTAGAATTTGTAGCTAATATTACTAGTTACAACCACTATTATACCTAACTGATTCTTTAAAAAGCATGAATGACCTTAAACAATAATTATAATAAGACGGATGATGAATAATTTACTTACCATACAAAATTGCATGTAAACCAGCATTGAATTAATATTGCCTATCAGAAGTATACAAAAAGCTTCTAATCTATGCCATCCTGCAGCAAGTTACATTGCTCCAACAGCTTGCTTTACGTATCAGCTTCTTTGTTTGGTTTCCCACTCATTAAAGCGTCACTTTTAGCATTGTTTATACCATTTGTGCTAGCTGTGGTCATGCTAGGCAACTCATCAAGTCGAAGACTTCTTTCAGCAGCCCTCAAAGTTTATCTGTGGAAGACAATGAAGTGCTTCGGGCCTAGGTCGCTCATCATTAGCAAGAAGAGGAAAGTCGCAGCTAAGACTGATCATTTCATCAAAAGATATATCCGAATATAAATAAGACGGGGATAAACATGCTTCAGTGCCCACATTTTGAAGAGCAACGTTGTGATGACATTCTGAGATGTAAGCAGAGAAAATTTCCCTACTAGATAAACCAATTAATCGCCAGTTAAATATTCGACGAAAAATCATACCCCAATGTGGAACTACACGGTAGCTTGTGCCACACAGCTCAAGTTTAGCACATCTTTGTATTATGATGACACACGCCTCTTTTGCTGCGAATGAAACTCCCATCGTATTACTAGTACGAGTCAAGTACTGGATCAAGAAACTCTCAAACTGTGTCCTCTGATTCTCAATCTCCTGCCTAACTTTAGAACCACTGGCCAACCATGATAAATCATCGGTAAAAGTAGGGAGATACTACTGTGAATAAGGAGTTGACTTGTCCTCTTAATTATATTTATTAGTTTGTTCCTAGAATAAGGAAAACAAATCAGAAACTGATTTGTTCTCATTAAATGTAATTATTTAGTGTAATTTCCTGTAACCTCTATATATATACAAGAAATAACAATGAGAAAGGCATCAAGCCAATTTTCCTGACAACTACTCTCTTAATCAAAAGACTTGTCAAGTAAACCAATCTCTGGACATGGCCAATCAACAGGATTTGAATTCACAGCAGTAACAATTTCTTGTATCGAACAATCTAAGGCTTTATTGAACAATGAGATGCAATCATTAGGGCCCAACTTGGAGTTACTAATGATGTCCTGCACCCCTGAGAAGGAACTAATGTGTGTGTGAACAAGTTCTCGTATTTTCGCACACATGAGGTTGGGTTGTAAGGGTGATTTGGCTGCCAGCCATTGCATCCCTTCTCTTAATCGGGCATCACTGAAAAATCCATTCATGTGTTTTCTCTGCTGGTTTTCCCTGAGAAAAACACGAAGAAAGCCACTAAGACACAATTTATCGATGTCTTGAAGGCCCAGTTCATTGATTATAACAGAAGAGGAATCATATGAGTCACAAAGGATCAGTAGAGGCAAACAAGCACCAGAGGGAATCGACATCAAAAGATTATGGAGATGAACTCTCTGATGGTTCCAAGAGATGCTCTCAGACACTAGAAACAAAATTTCACTTTCCCCTGATACTATCTCATCTCGACTACCAACTGTTGTATGGTAGCAGGTAGGATCAATGTCAGATTGACTAGGAACCCATTTTCTCCATATTACCAAGCCAGGAGATGAAATCATCACATCATCATTGCTAGAAGGCATTAACTTTGAGGTTAACCACAAGCCTGCGGTCCCCATTTCATGTGCACTGCTCATCTGAGTGCATAAAAGAATTTTCCAGCACAAGCATTTAGCATCTGGATTTCTTCTGCCTAGTGTATCTCCAACTATTAGAAACATTAAGTCTTGACCATGAGTTTTCCTGTTTTTCATATCTTTCCCTCATCGTTGTATCAATATCAAACTTGTCAAAGTAACCAGTATTCTGCATCAAAAAAGGAAAATAATTATTGCCATATCATAATCTTTCACATTGTCATGAATATCTTGCATTTCCTTAAATGCCTTTCCTGATTTATTATCCTTTGGAGAGTAAATGGCTTTACATTATGGAATTTCCTCATCAAGCTTCTGGACATAATTATTGTTTTCAGCAGCTGAAACTGCCTGGGGCTCATGCTTGTATGCTTTAGTCATTTGACTCTCTTACATAGTCTCACGAGGTAGTAATTCGGAATCAATTGAGGGTGAAACATCCTCAACTATCCTTCCAGACCTTTTCTTGTGCACAAGTTTGGAACACTTTGTGGGGTATTCAGTACAGCACTGAGAAACAGGCCTTCCTTCACCGTGTATGGTTCTCCAAAAGCTTTTATCAAGAACCCATGATACTCCAAAAGACCCTCTATGTCTTCATCCTAATTATAAGGACAAAGATCAGTATAAGACAGTTGGAAAAACATGCTAAAACACGTATAAAAATGGAAAAATGATGCAACACTCATCCACATATATCCATAAAATATACCTCCATAGCAAGCCAGTTAGCAACAGGAAGACCTTGGTTATTCTGTAGACCACAATGCAGAGAAGCAAGTGCTTGGGTACGCAACTGATCAAAGTGGCAAAAAACATAAACATTAGGATTTCAAATTAGAAGTAGCATCGTAGCTTAGTGACATAATTATGAAACCGCATGACCTATGTTGTCAATCCCGGATTGTCGAGCAGAGAGGCCAACCCCAAAATGGGATTGCTCTTTCCCAGACCGCTATTGACAACATGGTCCATAACTAAAGTTAACTCCATAAAAGTTTTACTCTGTCGTCCTTCTAAACATTGAGTAATCAGTCAATTTAGTCCCTAAACTATCCCTCTCTCACCAACTTAGTCCCTAAACTATTAAAAACAACTAAAAAGTCCCTAAACTATTTTCCATCCATCAATTTAGTCCCTCGATTAACTTTTATATTAACTATTCTATAAAATCCTAAAATACGTATTACCATTTCTTATTCCACAATTCGACAGAAACTTCCAAATCACTATTCTCTCCGGCAATAAAATTCACTCATGCCCAGGAACATTCACGAATAGTCAGGCCAATAGAAAGTGGGTTATTGAGAAGTTGGAATTGAGATTAAGACAACAACCGTCTCTTAGCCATATTGAGGCTTATTACTTGATGATAGAGGAGTATAATTTACATTTAGAGAGTAGTATGATTTATAGATCACTTAAGCAAGCAAAACAAAATTTCGAGGGATTTGAAATTGATCAGTATGCTAAGCTATGAGATTATTGTCATGAGTTATTATCCAGTAATATTCTAGGTTCCACGGTAAAAATGAGTACTATACCACAACAAGAAAGATCGCCCATAGTTGATAATATGTTCAATGATGATCTTTTAGTTGGAAAATAAATTAATGATCTATTAGTTGAAAAATAAATTGATGAATAGAAAAGTCAACCGAAGGACTAAATTGATGTATGGAAAATAGTTTAGGGACCTTTTAGTTGTTTTTATTAGTTTAGGGACTAAGTTGGTGAGAGAGTGATAGTTTAGGGACTAAATTGAGTGATTACTCTCTAAACATTATGCACTTTTTTGAGACAGATATTATAAATAAAATTAGGCAAGAAAAATCAAAGTCTTTAAGCATGAAAATAGTCATATATTGGTCACATTCTTTCACATGATAAACAAAGAACTAGTAGTATGAGAATCACCTTCTTAACTGCAAGAAGCCTGCTGGTCACATTTCTATCCCCATCCATGCGTTCATATTGGTCAAGATCCCCTTTCGTTTCACGCTCTCCCCGCTCTGACTCTGAAACACAAATCAAATTAAAAAGAAATGAAAACACGCCTATACTCCCCATACAGTAGAAAATATATCACTTATCAGAGTGAGAATACCAGACAACAAAAAAGAAGGGAAATTCTAGATGGTGAAATTTTTTGCCAGAACGAATTGACCTGCATATTAACCCTTGGATGGATGAGTAGTCCCAATCACTTCAACCCATCCAAAAACCGCCCTTGAGTCTAAGTGAATTCTGTCAAAATTTTACAGGCTGTGAAACATTACTCTTAAACAAGACTTTTCCACCCTAAAAACAAATAATGAATTCCAAAGGCATCTTGAAAAAAATCATTGCATAGTAGTTATAGATCATATGGAAATATAACAATTTCATAAATTTATTCTTAGATTTTAAATTGAGAGATATACCAGGACACATATCTGGACATAGCCAATAATAACGTTGGATGTTTCCCGGCCTTCATTATCAGAAATACCATGGCCATTGGTAAAGTTGGCAGCTGAATCCATTAAATTCCCTCCTCCCATAGGTTTCTTCTCTAACACAGACGTTGTTTGGTCTGCAACATCATCATTATTATGTTCAGATTTGCTTAATTCTACCTTGAAGCGAGCTAAACGCTTTGCAACATCATCATCATTACTAGTACGTATCTCGTTTTATATCCTTTTTTCTTTTTTTGACAGAGTTTTATATTCTATTTTGTCCTCTGAAGCCCCGATACTTCAAAAATGGCTAAGTAATGTATGTAACACGTGTCCGATACCGATACTCGTCTGATACTCTCTGATACTCGTATCGGAGAGTTTCGGACAATTAATATTATTTTTTTGAAGAAAAAATTACCGATACTTGTCGGATACTTCTCTGATACGCGTATATCGGACAACTAATGTTCTATGATGATAGAATTGGAGGACATCATATTGATACAATCTGTGTTTCCTCTCTTAAATAGTGAATGTTATGAGATGATGTTCTTTGTGTAGTACTTATATGTTTTTTTAATAGTACTAGTTATGTTATTTTTGGGTAGTACTCATTTAACTTAAAATATATAATCGTCACTTATTTGCTCAGTATGTAATCGTCAATTGTTTGCTCAGTTTGAGTAATTTGAATGCTAATTTATTATCATTGTCAATTTTTGTTATGTTTATATATTGTGCATTTATATATTTAATTTTAAATTTGATTTTTAAATAAACGTATTGCGGCAGTATCGTATCGGGGATTTTAAAAAATTTCTCGTATCTCGTATCACGTATCCGGACTTCATAGATTTTGTCACTATCTTATCATGCATATGCATATCAAACGGACCCTTAAAGTTGTTGTATGCTCAAACTAGATATGGAACTCATGACCAAGTTAACAGAGACTTGTTCATTTCATCTAAGCGATTTTTAGTATTATTTATTTATTTATTTTTCATATGTAGAGGAAGTCACAAGTATCAATTGAAAATGACTCTACATGAGATATCATGTTAAGGTTCTGCTGTGCACAAATAGTAACAGAAGGTAAATAACGAAAATGCAAATACTAAAGAACACAAGAAGTTTGATAACGGAGTTCCCCTTAGGTACGTCTCCGGCTGCAGAATTCGCTACAGCTCGTTTCTAGTATATGAACGAATGAATTAGGGTTTCAGTGTTACAAGCATTATTTATAATAAGGAAAATGCTTATTTGCAAGAAAGTATAAAAACAAGAAAGACAAGAATAAATATCAATCATTCATTAATACCACTACCCCATGATTCCTAATAAAAAGAAAATTAAATTTATCATAAATTAAAAATTATCCACTAAAATAATGACATGTGTTTATTCTTGCATTTCTTGCTCAATTTCTTTCATAACAAATAGCAATGCTCTTATAATAATAATGGAATGGTCATAAATACCCCTGAATCAGCCTCTTACTGATCCGTATATGAACCATACTCAACATGTTCGATAAGTAAAATGTTTAATCTAACTTTTTTTTAAGCAACCAAGGAACCAAATATATTAACAAAAATAAAATACTCTACATTAACACAAAAGGTATACACATTATGTAGAAGTTAAATTACAACAAAATCACCAAACCAAAAAGTCATGGTGCAATGAGATAAGCACATAGTTATTTACTACATTGAGTTGGTTTGGTTGAGTTATAGTTTATGCGCATAGTTATTTACTCCTTCTATCCCAAGAAATGTCTTCTTTGAATTGTGCATAATTTTTAAGAAAATGATTAGTTATGTTAATTTTGATAATAAAATTGATTTTATTTATTAAAACATTCTTATTAATTTTAGTTAGTTGAGTAGTTATATGAGAAATTTGGGTATGTTTAGTATATGTATCCCTTATTTATCGTCTAATTACGAGAGAAATAAACACGAGAAGTGTTGGAACAATTTCACATTGGTGTGTGAATTGAAAATAAAATTGAATCCCTTATCAGATACTAGAGCATAGTAGTATATATATTATATATACTAGTGTGTAACTGAAAAAGAAATTGTGTAATAAAGCCCCACATTAGTGAGATTTAACACCTGATTAATTTACCTATTGATTATTCTTTTTATAACGATATGGGGTTAAAAGCCTTTGGAACACATATGATTCTGATCATTAAATCAGTACTAGGTGAAGGGAAAGCCGCTTTCACAACCAAGCTTTAGGAATCACGTCCGTTTTTCTAAGTAATCAACGATTAACAAACCTTTGTAGTTCTTCATTGGAAAAGTCACGCAAGTATCATGTTGGATACATACTGACCTTGATGATATGATATGATTATGTGAGTGGAACAATCACACAGTGGGTGTAATTCTCTATTATGTGTTAGTGGTTAGTTATAACATTTTATATTTGCCTCTTATTATGTGTTATATCATCAAAATTATCATAGAAATTATGAGTTTGAACATGATATGGATATAAAACTGTTTATTGATGAAACTTTGAGATAACTGTCAGAATTATACATCTGCTACTTGTTAAACAACACTATATGATAACATGGCATTAGGGCTGGAAATGAGTCGAGTCGAGTCGAACTCGCTTAAGTTCGGCTCGACTCATTTATTTAACGAGCTTAATTTTCAACTCAAGTTCGGCTCATTTGGTTCATGAACTAAGTTCAACGAGTTAATTATCGAATCGAATCGAGTCTCGAACTATTTTCGAGTTGGTTCGGTTCATTGTCAGCCGTATTTGAGAGTATTATCACACTTAGGAAAATGTGAAACAATGACAAACCCACCATAAACATTTTGTTGTGCTTCCAAGACATGTAGTACACCACCTTTTATAACAAAGTTTTCTCTCAATGCTAGATAATTTAACCGATGTGAGACTTAGTGTTAGTACATAAATTGGGAAGTATCAAAGAAACGAGTATCACTTATGCATCAAAAGAGAAATAATATGCTAGTGTGTTTTATTTTGTAAAATTTATTTTTGAAGATATATATATATTATTCTTGAAGTGTCATGTAAAAATATATTCTGAAGTATTATATATATAATCGAGTCAGCTCGTGAACCAAACGAGCCGAACTATATATAGCTCAAGTTCAGCTCATTTAATTAACGAACTTAATATTTAGCTCAAGTTCGGCTCATTTGGTTCATGAACCAAGTTCAACGAATCAATTGTCGAATCGAGTCTCGAACTTTGTTCGAGTTGGTTCGGTTCATTTCCACCCCTACATGGCATCGTGCTATGTTAAAATTAGGATGAACAGAGTTAACCATATTAATTGGTTTTTTATTTTGGGTATGCAAATTAATCAGAAACATTTGTGTTAGGTTTGGTTCCTAATAGCTTAAGTCTATTTTATGTGATGTGACACTATTTTTTAGCATTAGTATTGATTTGTTTTAAGAGTGATAAAAATATCACTAGTTCCTATGAATTAAGTACGGTCTTATAGTCGGGGACGGAGCTAGTAGGGGGACCGTGTTTATAAATTTTTTTATACTAGTATTTTGTTATACTATTGTTTCAATTTTATATTTAATCTCCCTTATTTTACTAAACTTATGCAAATTGTCCTTCTTTCTTAACCCAATATTTTAAGCACTATTTTAAATTTGTTGTAAATTTGATTTTAGCGACCATTTTCCCCTAAAAATTAATTTTTTTTATTAAAAAAAGTGTCTTATTGCCTCAATATTGAATTTAATGATAAATTATCTCTTTTCAGACTAAAATTCATATTTTGTTTACACAAAAAATCGCAATTTTTATGGCAAAACACATAAGTTGAGACTAAAATTATAATAGATGTGAAAATGGAAAGGCCTAAAAGTTCGACTTAAAAAAAATTGCATACAAAATGAAAATTCACTATATTAACTTTTGATTTATTTTACAATTTCTTTATATGTTATTTTAGTGAATTGTGCTTTAAAATTTGGTCCCCCCTAAACTGAATTTCTAGCTCCGTCCCTAGTCTTAGTATCATTATCCCTCTGATTTAAGATTAGTCTTATTATCATATTAGAATGACTTCAGTGTCATTATATTGATTGATACTCCCTCCGGTCCAATGTATAAGGAACAATTTGGAAAAAACACACAGACCAATAAACCTTATTTTTTTAATTAAAAATTCTAAATCTTTTTGTCTATTCCAAAAATAACCTTGGTGTATTAATTTATACTTCTCTCTTATAATTATCTACATACACCACTGTGCTTAATTCCAATGTGACTTTTGCTATTCACAAGGATATTTAATTAGGGTAGAAATTAAAATATTTAATTAATAAAAATAAAAAAAAATATTTAATTAATAAAACATAAATTTATAAGTTGTTTATTATATAAATGACCAAATTTTTTTTCCAAATTGTTCCTTATACATTGGACCGGAGGGAGTATTATAGTAACAATACGAGTGGTATTGTAGTACTACTGGTGGTATCGTAGTACCGTTGACTCATATATGGGAGGTATCGTAGTACCGTTGAGTCATAAATTGATATCATAGTATCAATTCGAGTGATATCGTAGTACCATTCAAGGTGTATTCTTTGACCGATTTCTACCGTGCAGTAGCAAATCAGTATACAGTTGTATAGGTTGTTTTATCTTGGGGACTTCGTGGTTGATAGGTCTGCTTGCATAATTTTGGGCAGTATCTCAAAACGTCTTAAAGAGAACGACCTAGTCCGCGACTCAACTCAGTAATCTCTTCAGTGGCTGAAAAGTATTTTTAATGATTTTTTAACTCCGGTAACAATAAGAAATATGTAAATGAGACTCATTTTAATAAATAAACTATACTAATGAGTTTCGCTAATCATATGGTTATGTTAATCTCTTTTATAAATGGTCAAAATTGAGAATAGATATCTGGAGCAAAATCAGTCTCCTTAAGAGAGTTAAAATACACTAAATAAATATAGGAAAATGCTAACAAGGAAAACAGAAAATCAGAGGTTTACCATTAAATTCTTTATCTGTGATTGAACCATGTACCAAAGCTAACAAGTTAAACACTTAAATGATGATGACGATGATGAAGTTGTGAATGTAAATAAAGTACGTCACAATTATTGTACACAAATTAATTATTGGATAATGCTTGATAGTACGAAGGGAATGTGACGAAAATCAACGAAGGCATGATATTGCTTATTTTCATTGGCAGCTGCTCTAGTATTCTGTCAAAAGAGAGTAGATAAATATTAAATTAACCTGTTATGGTAAATAAAGTACATCACAATTAAATTAACCTGTTTGGGTTCGGGTAAGGTCCGTAGATTTAGGCTTAATTGTCATCCCTAATGTCAAAAATTTCATTGACCACTATCCATGATTTATGTCAAACAATCCGCTAAACCGTTTAAAAATTGGACATTCCTTGAATTCGCAAGCACAATGTAGCACAATAGAAAACAAAAAAAAAACTAGTATTTAAATGTAATGTTTTTTTTGAAGCATTTAAATGTAATGTTATATAATTGAATTATTGGACTTTATTTTACATTTACAAACTCACAACTAGATTATTAAGGGGTTTCACTAGCAAAAATTGTTGTGCACCGTCAGTGTAAAAGTTTTTTACACATGATGCAATGATGTGTTGCCACATCGTTTAATGAATGTGACACATCATTTGTTTTTAAATACAATACATGGCGTGTTGGTATATTATTGGATGTATATGTAAAAAAGTATTACACCGACGTTGCATAACAATTAAAAAAAAAATTCTTTCATATGGAGATGTAGTTTATTTTTTGAGTTTAAAGAACACACACCGTCAGTGTAAATTAATTTTACACTGGCAACCAATAAGAGCGGTTCAACCTTCCATGTCATATCAAGAAAGTGGAGTTAAGTAAGGTGACGTGGCGGAAAACTTTGGATTGGTTGTTTTACACCGTTGATGCATATTCGTTTTTCTCTTATTTTTTTCCAAATCTCTTATGAAAATATCTCTCAATGATTCGATTGAATCGATTCTCTTTTTTTATTAATATATGATTAAATCTATGATTCTCTAAACTATATATATATATATATACTAGACTTCAACCCGTGCATTGCACGGATTTTGTGGAGTGTCAGTTATACGATTTAAATTAGTCTAAGATTATAAAAAAATCACATATAGAAATCACATAAAATAGTCTAAGATTATAAAATAAAATAACAATCGAAAAAATTGGATATATTTAAGGCAACTTTTATATTTTATTTGTTATGATTTATTTTTGCGAGACAGAATATTTGTTGTTGACAAAGTGGGATATATTTAAAAACGAAAAGCAAATCGAAAAATAAAAAATGTTGAATAATTATCATATAAGTCATAACAACCGGTTCTATTTGTATTTGTAATGCAAGATTATTTTTTTTGCCAAGGCAAGATTTTATATTTTTAGTTGGACGCAATTTTGTTGAATAAAAGTAAAATATCAGAATTGATAATCAATATGTTCAATTTTTTTATAAGAATAACCAATGTTCTATTTGTTGATCGAATATATTAATTTATTTGAAATTTGTTATCCTAAATATAAGAAAGCATAAAAACAATAAATATATTCAAGTCAACATAAGAGACAATGGATTTCAAATGGTTGGAAACTTTTGTATTTCTTCAAAATCTTATTTTTCATTATAATAATCAGATTAATTGAAAAGTTAAAATACAAAAACTAAAAAAAAATAAAATTTTTATAAGGTTCCTAACTCAAAAGAACAACATTAACCATAAAGTTTAAGTATTAGGAATGAAGTATGGTTCCGTCATGTAAAAAGGAACATCTCTTTCATCTCTTCCATCTCCCAGGATCTACATCAGCACCTGAAAAACATTGATCAATTTATGTATACAAATAAATTGGAACTTTTTACAACAAAAACAAATAAAATTAAACATCAGTCTACAAAAAAACATCAATATACAAATGATACCAACATGCCAGAAGTAACATTAGCAGCTAAAAAGCATCGATCAACTTCTCTCGATCCGTTGCAGGATTATGATTTAAAGGACCTATTATTGTAGGAATAACAAAAAGTAAGGAAAAATATAAAAATGTAATTATAAAGATAAACAACTAACACTTATAAAAATATTTTCAAACCTCTCAATAAATTTAGAGAAATATTAGTAAAAGGATTAAGATTAACCATTTTTATCGTAGCAGTGAAAGAGAACCTGTCCATAGAACCAAAATAATAGATGAAATTTGTGAGGAAACAACAAAGAAGCCGGTTAGACTGCAAACAATGACAATTGCAAACCTGTGAAATATACCGTTAAAAAACCTGCATTGACATATATAAAAATACAAATATAAAAAAACTTTCAAACAAACATAGACACCTAGGAAACTTTATTTGTAAATAAACTAATTCATAGACACTTTCAAAGATAAAAAACTGAACTTTCTCTCAAACAAACATTGTTTGAATTCTAAAAAAAACAACGTGAATCATCAACGTGAAATCAATGTGTGTGTATATCAAATAAGTGATCATAAATTTTTGAGAGTTTGTTATGTTGTATATATAATATAATAATATAGGATATATTTCAAAAGAGTTGGTTATGTTGCGTATGTATATCAAATAAGTGATCGTAAATTTTTGAGAGTTTGTTATGTTGTATATATATATAATATAATATATTAATAATAATATATGAGATATATTTAAAGTTTTTTTTTTCCGTAGACATTAGACATATTACTCGTATTCAAGTATTATATAATAATAATATATAATAATAATAATAATAATAATAATATATAATATAATATAATATATAATATAATATATTATAATAATAGCAGAAAGTTAATATAATAATATTTGTAGAAAGCTAATAATAATAATAATAAATAAATATTTAACTTGGTGAGAGATTTCATATTTATTAGATGCTGGTTGCAAAATAATAATAATAATAATAATAATAATAATAATAATAATAATATTAGTAGAAAGCTAATAATAATAATAATAATAAAAACTATATATACACATACATCTCTGAAAATAGGGTTCTGTTCTGTCGTTTAATAAACCAAATTTTGGGGCTCTTCTTTGTTTAATCAACTATATATACATACATCTCTGTATGTATGCTTAATTACATAGTTTTTGTTTCTTAAAAAGATTTGCAAGAGCAGAGAGAGAGTTTAATTCCATTCAACGTACATGTTCAAGGTATATATTGCCAAACATTCACACTATTTTATAAATTTATTAGCTTTGATATTTAATTATAATAATCCTGAACTTATTTTACTTTCTTGTATCATACAGCAAGAGAGAGGTGCACACATGGAATTGGAAAGAGAGACAAAACCTTGGCTTATGTATTATTCAGGTAAAGCTCCAAATAATCTAACCTTTTGCAGTATATCCGACCCAACCAAATCCTACTCTACAAGTATTCCAGACGATTGGAGCAAATCATGCTTAAGGCTATGTACCGTACAACATGGTTGGTTTCTTTGGGAAAACAAGATAGTAAATTCTGTTACTAACTTGTGTCTTTGGAACCCACTTAACCTTAAGAAATCCAATTATGTTAGTAACTTGTTTCTTTGGAACCCACTTAACCTTAAGAAAATCATGCTCCCACCCCTAAATCACTATTGCCATAGTTTTCGTAATTTTATTCTGTCATCCCCTCCAACTACAAGTGATCAAATATGCACCATTTTTTTATTTTCATCACATAGTCCTTCAATATTCTACTACCAACTTGGAGATATGCAATGGACTAAATTGTGTTCTTATGACGACATTGTGAAGGTTTTAGCTATAAAGGGTGATGCCCCTTTGTATGGAAAATTTACCTTGTTTGAAGACCCTATTTACAACAATGGTTGCCTGTATGCAGGAATGTGGACTGACATTAACTTTATTGTTGCAGAAATTGAAAAACTTCAACCTAATGGCTTTTCAATTTCAATGAATTACACATCTCATGTCATGCTAACACTTATACTAGATAATTATAGTGGTATTGAGCGTTTTGAGCAAATTATAAGTAAATTGATTAATTTCGACAATGTACTATTTCGAATAGAAGTTTTGCATGCACTAGATAAGGTTGTTGCAGTTTATGTTCACAAATTTGATTTTATTCAACAAGTGTGGGAAAAGGTGGAAAGCATCAAGGATAAAGTGTTCTTCATATCCTGTCATGACTCGGCATTTGTTTGCCAAACAATCAATCCAGAAACTGAAGGAGGTCGCATCTATATTGCCTTAAAGAACTGCAATTTTGTCTATATTTACAATATTGAAGACAAAAGTCTTGCAACCTCAACATTTCTCCAATTTATCAAAAACTCTTACTTACTCAATATGGTTCATGCCAGAAACCAGGTACTCTAGCTTTTTTGACGCATTTATTTCAAAACATGTTAGTCCTATAGAAAGACCATTTTAAATTTGATGATGATTTTAAAATAGTGAATTGATATATATGTTTTGTAGGATGACCGGTCCGCTTAAAGAAGAATTAGGAAAAGCTCATAAAGTTAGACAAAGAGAAGATATATCTGAAGTAGTTCATTCAAATGATACAGAGGATAAAACTCATAATGGATTGTCACTTCCTCGAGATATGATTGAAGTGATTGCAAAACATATTAAAGATGTGTTGGATTATTTGCGTTTTCGAGCTAGCAATAAACTCCTTCATCTAGCCGCACCACCGATTCAATGGAGACCATCTTCTTCTATGTCAATGTCAAGGTTTGGTGATCTCTCGATGTGTCCTTTATTTTCATTCTCAGAGAAGTATAAAGTCTTTAATTTTGTGCATCCGAAGCATGGTCTCGAGTACAAAAGCATCATAAATTTTCCTCAAGATATAGAATGTCCTCAACATCTACATCTGATCATGAATTTAGAAATTTTTTGTTCAAAAGACGGTTGGCTATTACTTGTGTCTTTTAACCTAGGTTATCAATTTTTCTTCAACCCCTTTACAAAAGAAGTGCTATCGGTACCACTTCCATTTGAGAATAAAAATATATCGAAAATCAGGTATTTTGGCATATCGCACTCCCCAACCTCTAATGAATGTGTGATTGTCGGGTTGCTTAAAATTGATAACATCACGGAAGCATATGTCCATCACCTTCGGGGAGGACGTTGTCGTCTTATCTATTTTGAAGACAAGAAATTTCCTCTCTTCAACATAAATCCTGTTTTTCATAATGGATTATTTTATTTTCTTAGCGTAACAGGAAAGTTAGCTTTTATAGAAGTAAAAGGAGAAGAAATAAGTTGGAAAATACTTGAGGAGCCTCAAGCTCCATGTAGCAGCCACTTCAATAACTTTCTAGTTGAATGTGATGGCAATCTATTGACAGTATTTGAGACTGATTTTGCAAAAGGGATTCAAGTGTTCAAGTTGAATGAGGATACAATGACATGGATGAAAGTTAAAAGCCTAAAAAATCATATGTTATTTGTTGGCAAAACATCCTTTTCTGCGGTGGCAAACATTCCTGGAATGGAAAACAAAATCTATTTTAATAGATTTTATGATGATAGTGTTGTGTTTTATTCTTTAGAAACAAACAACTATCACACATTCAAAAATGATGAAGTGGTGAATTTTCATCAAGTAAAAGAACAATTGAATGGTACCTGGATTCAGCCAAGATGGAACCAGGCTATTAACAAGTTATGAAAAGATCAAATTGCTCATAATTTTTTATCAGTATTTTAACTTTTGTTGTTTTGAGAAAAGTTTCAGTCTTCTAAATATTGTCATGCTATTTCGTATTTGTTTTCTCTTACTCTTGATTTTAGGCACGTGTGCTTTTGTTACTTTTATTATCATTTTATTTATTCAAAAAACTAAGTAATCTATTTTTTATAGTACTTTTCACTTTTCTTAGCTTTGATTATTTCATTTCTCCCGTTCATATTCTCCTCAATTATTTCCTTCCCTCTTCTTATATTTTTTTCTATTTATTTAATTTAATACTCTTCCCAATTATGCACAATAGAATTGACAAATTTTCTTCTCACTCTATGAGATGTGCTATATTAGAATTAGTTAATGCTACAATATTCTTTGATCATTAAAATTACATTCAAAATTTCAAATTTATGGTACATAGTTCTCTGTGAAGAAAATACAATTGACAACAAAGTGTCACTTTCTAAAAATTAGACATGATGTAGTTATATAAGTGTTATCTCATATTTTTGTTGAAGACAAAATATGAAATAATAATGAATTAATTCATAAATATATTAACAATATATATTTAAGAACTTATAAAATCTGTTAAAGATTTTCCTTTCGATTCGATTTTGACATAAATTGAATTCATTTGGTAGATCGAAAGAAGTTTCGATTTTAAAGGAAAGACAGTATTTTCAAGTATTTCAAGTGGTTCATCATTACTTCGATTTCGACTTCTAGCAACGGATGCATTGGTTCAAAAACTGAAGACAACGCATCAGGCACAAGACACGCGTCAACAAACCAAGTTGCAACTGTTACATGGCAGTTGAAATAGAAAATCTATATATATGTATTTTGTAGTCAAAATCAGGGTCACAAAATTCACATACGAAAATCCTTACAAAAACTCAGAGTACCCATGCATTCGAGCGAAATGAGTGATCACAAGGAAATGTATGATTTTGTAAACCACCCTTTACTTGTAAATGTTTACATTTAAATGCAATTCTAATTCCAGTAACTTTTAATTCGTTGTTTACTTTAAACAATTCATTCATTCGAATGAATTTTGCATTCGTCTTTTAAATTCATTTAGTTTTCTGCAAAGTTTACTTTTCTGCAAACTTTTTTTCATTCAAAGTACTTTATTGCATTTTTACTTTCATTTACATGTCTTCAATTTAAGTTTCTTTAACAGAATTTCCAAATTATGAACATTAAATATTTTCTCATCATAAAATGCACAAACATGTCCCAAGATTTACTAGTTGATCTTACCAGTAAATAAACTAGCGATTGTTTACCAAAAAATCAGTGTAAACAAATTGGCACGCCCAGTGGGACTGGTTTTGTGCATTTCCCTTTAAATTTTTGTTTATTTATTTTACAGTTTTCTTTATCTGTCTTTAGAAAAATTTACAAAAAAAAAATCAATAAAAATCTTTGTTTTGTATGCATTTAAGAAGTGGTAAATCTTTACCAGATTTCAAAAATTACAAAACTCGTAAGAAACTGGTTAGACCGTCAACTAGTATAAACATAAACTAAAATCCAGAGGGACAACCATCGCAACCTGCTGGTAGCAACCAATATAGGTTCTAGAAATGGGTCTACAACCCTTAACCAAAATTTGAACACTATAGGTTCAAGTGGTCCTTCTGTAATATTGGAGCAAATAGGAGCAACTGCTCAAATGACAAATATGACAACTGCTCCTTCGATTTCGTCACCATCTGTGCAGTTAGGAGGAGGAAACTCTTCACAACCAATGAATGGTGACCATAGGAGTCCTATTCGTACGTTTCGAATACCAAATAACGATCATCAATATGGCATGTCTCCTTCATTTATGGCTGGTCTTCACAATTCTAATAATGAAGTGCCAAATATGTTTTCCCCTTCGACTTCGGCAGTGGGAAATCAGGGTAGAGTTCTGCCCCAAAATTTGACTAATACATCTATGTTGTCCCTTAGACAACAAATGGATGAAAGTAATCATGAAATGGTTAATATGTTAACACAACCAATTGGGACAGTGTTTAACCCTTTGATACAAACTACAAACAATAGTTATCAACTATTAGCAAATCAAATGGGAAGAATGGCAGATTTCTTTGGGGCACCAAATGCTCCAAATACTGCGATGCTTAATGGTCAAAATGAACCAATACCCAATGTTGTGGTAGATAATAACCAAAGGCAGGATCCATTGCCAAACATTATAATGAATGTTAATCCTAGGCAAGATCCAATCCCAGTGGCCCAACAGCCACCAATTCAAAATGCCTAAGATCAAAACCAAGGGGTAGTGTTGGTAAATCGAAACCAAAATGCTGATGAAGTAGTTAGAAATGTCCATCAAATTAATTTCGCTGGACAAAACAATTTGGCCCATTTGGTCGAAAACATTCTTGCACAAAATGGCCTCAATGTTGGTTTACATAGGCCTAATTTTGTATCTGCTTTGTCTGAATTTGTGCTCCAAACTGAATTGCCCAGAAATTGGAAAACGCCTAAGTTAACAAAGTTTTCTGGGGATACAAATGAATCTACTGTCGAACATATTGCTCGATACTTAGTAGAATGTGGGGATTTAGCAAATAATGAAAATTTGAGAATGAAATTCTTTCCAAATTCTTTAACCAAAAATGCTTTTACTTGGTTTACAACCCTTCCCCCTCATTCGATTCACCATTGGAGCCAATTAGAAAGGTTGTTTCATGAACAATTTTACATGGTCAAACTAAGATTAGCCTTAAGAAATTGGCTAGTGTTAAGCGTAAATTACCAGAGTATATTGATGAATATCTTAATAGATTCATGAATCTTAAAGCAAGATGTTTTACACAAATCCCTGAACATGAATCAGTTGAAATTGTTGGAACAAAATGAGTTTTATTTATAAAACACCCTAAGTTTTGATGATAACAAAGTATTAAATGCACAATTGGAATTACTAATTATTGATCTAGTGTGCAGGAACAAAGTAAAATTTAAACACTAAGATCATCATTTAGAGCTTCTGAAGAACACGTCCTGAACGCTTAGACTCTGAATGCTGGAAGCTTCAGAGCCTCTGAACCAAGTCCTTCAGACGCCAAAGTATTACAATGTCCAGAAGCTTGCGTAATTCAGTCAGAAGACGACGAAACGTCATTACAAGCTTCCAGTGACATTCTCTGAAGATTGACAGCTCATAGCTAATGAAATAGTACAAAAAGCTTATCTTCAAATGGAGCGTGTAGTACTCTGTACTATTGTTTACTCAAAATACTGAAGCGCCATTTGGAAAAGACTAAGTAGTGGAATTGGTTTATTTCTTTTGGAAGACACGATCAATTTCATTCCAGCTAAAGCAGAGTGTACTACCAACGGTCTTATCTCAACGTCTCAATTCTATTCGAGTATATATAGAAGACTATCAGCTTGAGTAAAGACTACTTAACTGTTATACTAATGAAAGAAACTCTGAAGAGCACATTTGAATTTCAAGCTATTGAACTGTTCTTTCTCTGTAATTCTAGGCATAATATCTTTTGATATTGTTTAGACTCTGAGCCTAATTCTTTGTATTCACTTAGGATTAAATCAAGTGTTAGAGAGTCTAGCTTAGAAACGTTTCAGTCACTACTTAATTTTATTATTAAGTTAGTTTTGGAAAAGTCTCTTGTCTTGTGTGACTTGAGCAGGTGTAAAGTCTCTTGCTTGTGTGCTTGAGCAGGTGTATAATCTTGTGTGATTATAGTGAAATCCCTTGGAAGTGCAAGGGGACTGGACTACTCTCGGTTTGTGAGAGGAACCAGTATAAATGTGTGTGTGCTCTCTCTCTCCTTCTCTCTTACTCTGTTTATTTGTGTTTTGTGTTTATCTAGCTTTATCATATCCGCTGCATTTAACTCTCACAGAAGCTAGAAAAGTTTTAACTTTCAAAAACACAATTCAACCCCCCCTTCTTGTGTTTTTCACACCTTCAATTGGTATCAGAGCTTGGTTCTGTTGCAAATCACCTAACAGTGAGACAGTAAAAGATCTGAAAAACACTTCATGTCTGCAGAATCTACAAATACAAACACCAACACCAATACTGATCTCTCTCAAGTTGCTTATAACTACGACAACATGACTTCTACTTCAAAACATGATTCAAGCAACAAGAAGGTACCAATATTCAGTGGAGATGCTTTAAGATTTGAATGGTGGAAGGACATCATTTATCACTCATAAATGGGATTGATGATGAGCTATGGGATCTAATAGAAGAAGGAGTTTCTATTAATGGAATAGGGCATGATGGAAAAATTTCTCTAGTTCAGAAGAGGGCTTTATCTACAGCTGATAAGAAGATCTTTTCCAAGCACAACAAAGTGAAGAACATCATGAAGTCTGCTATTTCACATGATGAATATGCCAAAATAATTGATAGATCTACAGCTAAGGCAATGTATGATTCTTTATGCGCAACATATGATGGAAATAGACAAGTTCAGAACGCAAAAGAAAGACTTCTAGTTCAACAGTATGAACTCTTCGCTATGAAGCCTGATGAAGACATTGAGACTATGTTTTCAAGGTTTCAGACTCTGGTTTCCAACCTTAGGGTTCTGAAGAAGAGTTATACCACCTCTGATCATGTATGGAAGATTCTTAACAGTCTAACTGATAAGTGGAGACCTAAGGTCACAACTATTGAGGAGGCTAAGGATTTAGAAAGCATTAGTCTTGAGTCACTCATCAGCAATCTCAAGAGCCATGAGTTGGTATTGAACGCTGATGTGGCCAAAAAGAAAGAAAGGTCAGTGGATTTGTCATCAACCAAGAAATCTTCTAAAGCACTCAAGGCTAAAGCTGCTGAATCTGATGGAGAATCTTCCCTAGATGACCAAGAGGATGAACAAGAGGATAATGAGTTTGCAATGTTCACTAGGAACTTTCAGAAATGGGCAAAAATGAACAACAAGAACTTCAGAGGCAACAAATCAAGGAATAGTTCAAGTAAAGAAGAAAAGAGTTGCTTCAAGTGCAAGAAACCAGGACACTTCATTGTTGAATGTCTTGAAGCATCATCAAAGGATAAGAATAAAAAGTCAAGTAGCAAGAAGGAAAGCTACAAAAGAAGATTCAAGAAGAGTTTCATGGCAACATTTGAAAATCTGGAAACATCTTCTGATGATGATGATGAAGAAGCAAATGTGGCTCTGATGGCAAACAC
Organism: Trifolium subterraneum; assembly: GCA_951799995.1. Lineage (NCBI taxonomy): Eukaryota > Viridiplantae > Streptophyta > Magnoliopsida > Fabales > Fabaceae > Trifolium > Trifolium subterraneum. The sequence continues at coordinate 7,756,019 of OX637462.1, read as the reverse complement.
TGATAGTGACTCTGAACAAGACTCAGACTCTGAAGGATCAGACTCTAGAGAATCAGAACAAGTATTTCTAAACTATTCCAAAGAACAACTTATAATTTATCTAGGAATGTCTTTGAGCAAATTTGCTAAATCATCTTCTGAACTAAAACTTTTAAAAACACAGAAAAATGACTTAGCAAAGAAAGTTGATCATCTTCAAACTCTTTATAAAAATTCTTTGATCAAAATTCAAGAGCTTGAAAATGGTTGCGCTAAATGTAACAAACCTAGTGATAAACATGAAGTTGCTCTTCAAGAGTTTGTTCATCAGAATGTAAATAAAAGTAAAGTTGCTTCTATGATTTATAGCGTTTGTAAAAACAGAGGGGAAGGAATCGGTTATTCATATGGTAGAACGTACGGAAAATCAAATTCTTCTATCTGTTTAAAGAAAACTCCTGATAATCTTTATTCTACTTTTGTACCAATGAAAAACAAAGGCAAAGCAGTGGTTGTTGAAGCGGGTGGAAAAATGCGCGAGCGGAAAGTGCTCGCTAGACAGTAAAGTCGCCACCGAACTTTACTTATTCCCGGAGGAAAAGGAAAATATCGATAAAACCTTAAAATAATGGAAAGATGGTCGTCGCAACCATTTCTAAGTTCGGGAGTCGATTATGTGAGGGGAAGGTATTAGCACCTCTCACATCCGTTGTACTCAACGGGAACCTCCTCGTTAATTTTAGGGTTAAAAGAGTGTTTAATTTGCTTGCATGCTTTTAATTATTTATTATATATACAAGGGGGAAAAAAGTTAGTTTATTATTAATGTGCTTGACAGGATGTATGAATCCCGCTCCTACGTATTCCCGGTTGCAATGGGAAATTCAAAGCTACACGCAGTTCTGGGTAGAAAATGTTTGTGTGTTGGTTGATTTTACTTATAAAAAGATTTTTGTTTTTTATATTTTGACTGTGCTAAAAATATTTGATGTGTTGGAGTTATTTTTAGATGTGGAAGACGAACAACTTGTCGACAAAGCGTAACGCTAAGCCCCCATTTGTTCGAGAGATCAACGAATGTACATTCGCCAATCTCTTTCTCAATCCAAGATTTTTATTAAAATTTGTTTAGACGGAAGACGAACAGTGTGTCGACGAAGCGTGACGCTAAGCCCCCGATTGCTCGAGAGACCAACGAATGTACATTCGCCAATCTCTTTTTCGTCCGTGATTTTTTGTTGAAGAGTTATTTATGTGGAAGACGAACAATCCGTCGACAAAGCGTGACGCTAAGCCCCCGATCGTTCGAGAGACCAACGAATGTACATTCGCCAATCTCCTCTTTAATCCATGATTTTAGTAAAAATTGGTTTGTAATATGAAAATTAGAAAGATATGTTTTTGCTCTTTTACTATTTTTATTGGGTTAAATCAAGAAACAAAACAAAATAAACTAGAAAAAACACCCAAATCACTTTTTAAACGTTTTTATAAACTAGAAACACATACAAAGTCTCAAAACGCAAATAATCAAAGCAACAAAGAAATTCAAATTAAAATAAACTTGTTTATGTTTCCCTTTTCCTTTACGAATATAACCCAAAACTCAAATAATGATTAGACAAGTATCAAGATATGCATAAGAAAACAACGAAGTAAAAAAACTGACCTGTTTGAATTGTAGTGCTCTCTCAAATTTTATGTCAGTTGTTCCCCCTTTTAGTGTGAAACTCTTGTGGTATTTATAGGTAAAAATTAGGTTTATTTTTGGAATAAATTTGTATGACCGATTTGATTGAAACTTGGGGACAAAGTCTCTATAATATCTCCCTCCAGATTTTGTAAAATTTTATATTCTTTTGTTTTTTTTTTTTTTTTATATTTTGGGATCTTTATATGTTTTTTTGCATGATCTGCTCTTTATATATTTTTTTGCATGATCTGCTCTTTATATATTTTTTCAATAATAATAAAAAAATGAATATAAAAAACAAAAATAATAAATTTTAAAAAAACAATTTTTGTGACTCTTTTTTTTAATAAAATAAAACACATAAAATGACTTAAGTGAGACTCAAACTTGTGACTTTGTGCTCACATGCACTTATAAACCATTGGTATTAACATACAAGCTAATAGACACATTAGAAAGAAGATTGTATTACAAATAATATAAGATTGGAAAAAGAAAGTCAAAATTTGGGGTACGACAGCTGCCCCTATTTAATTATTTTTTACCCGAGGACCTGATTGACTGTTGTCTTCACGTACTTGTGGGGGAAGATAATTAAATACGAAAGGACCCAACATTTTGCCCGAGTAGGTAGGACTCTAAACCGCCGGCGAGAATGAGACTCTAAATTTCCGGCCAAACGAAAATGTGACTTTAAACTGCTAGTGCGAATGATACTCTAAATTGCCAGCCAAACAAAGATGGAACTCTAAACTGCCAGCGCGAATGGGACTCTAAATTGCCAGCCAAACAAAGATGAAACTCTAAACTTCCATACAAGGTAGAACTCTAACTGCCAGCGCGAATGGGACTCTAAATTGCCGGCCAAACAAAGATGGAACTCTAAACTTACAAATAAGGTAGAACTCTAATTGCCAGCGCGAATGGGACTCTAAATTGTCGGCCTCACAAAGATGGAACTCTAAACTTCCAAATAAGGTAGAACTCTAACTGCCAGCGCGAATGAGACTCTTAATTGCCGGCCAAACAAAGATGGAACTCTAAACTTACAAATAAGGTAGAACTCTAATTGCCAGCGCGAATGGGACTCTAAATTGCCGGCCTCACAAAGATGGAACTCTAAACTTCCAAATAAGGTAGAACTCTAATTGCCAGCGCGAATGGGACTCTAAATTGCCGGCCACACAAAGATGGAACTCTAAACTTCCAAATAAGGTAGGACTCTAAAATGTCATATAGGGTAGGATTCTGAAGATTGCAAATAGGGTAGGACTCTAAAAATTCCAAATAGGATAGAACTCCGAAACTTCCAAATAAGGTGAAACTCATATTGCCAAATTAGGTAGGGCTCTAGAAATCTTCTGCTTATGCTTATGTATGCATGATCTTCTTTTGATGCATGATTTTTATGCATGATTCTTGGGTTAATGCATTTATTGATGCATGATGTATCGTGAATGCATGCTATGTGAAATGTGTGGTCGATGCATGATAGGTCGGAAAATATTGGACTTTGAGGGAAGTAAGTTCACTTTTACTATGAGGTTTAATGTGCAAGTATGAGGTGGGATGCATGGATGACATGTTAGAATGATGCAGATATGATTGATGCATTAGAATGATGCAAGCATGACTATGATTTGGAATGTTCTCAAAAGTTTTCTTGTAGTGGATGGTAGAATGGTTAAGACTAGGAAATTTTTTCATATGGGATGTCTTCCTAGCATGATTCCCTGATATCCGTGTCGAACTCAATAGTTGTTGATGCATCATATACTTGAGCGGCTTGAAAGGACGAAAAGGAATTGCCCCTAATGTAACTCATTTTGCCCTTTTTTTCTCTTTTTGAAGATCCCTAACTTTTGCCTGGACCGCCTTTCGAGTTTTCAGTCCACCGAGAGTGTATTTCCTTTTTTGGTGCCCCTAATTTTTGCCTGGACCGCCTTTTCAGGTTTTCGATCCACCGGGACGCTCTCTATTGCCTAAGCCGCCCTTTTGAGTTTTCGACTTAGCGAGCTTTTGACTTTGACTTTTTTTTTGTATTTCTTTTTCTTGGGCATTTTATCTTTGGCCACATCAAACTGGGAATGAGAACTCCTCTCTATCCATGGGGGGGATACACACGTGTTGCCCCAGTATTTGAATCCTTGAAAGGTATGCTTAATATTAAATCTTTGACTCGGACTGCCCCAACACTTGCACTTTGAAAAGCATGCCCCTGGTTGATTGGTGCTTTGAAGGTTTGATCCACTCTTGAAATATCTTGCCCCCAATCAATAAGATATCCAAATGATGTGCCCCTCGGTTATAGGGATTTGCTCTTGATTAGTAGGACCCCTAGTTGACTTGCCCCTTTTTAGGAGTTTCTTAAAATGATTCACCTTTGATCAGATTCCTTGTTGACATTTCCTTGATGTTAAGTATTAATTTGTGAGTGAAATTGTTTATCTTGAAAAGTAATTTCGACGCAATGCACATGCAAGTTTTGAATTTGAAAGTTGTTTAGCTATCTACAATGGGTGATATTTGGCCAGAAGGTTGGCCCAATTGAGAGTGATAGATATTATAGAAAAAATGTTATTGATGATTCACAAACATGAGGAGTCAGTTTAACAATTTTGCCGAATTTGCTTTTATAGTCAACCTAGCTTCAATTAGGTCTTTTGAGGGTTGTAATGTGGTCTGGTTCACGGTTTTAAGAAACAAAGGATATAAGGCTCAAAATATTATTTTAACCCTCCCAATCTACTTTGATGTTCTTCATTCTTAAGTTCAATTAACTCAACAGATGCCTTTGGTCGGCAAGATAATTTGTTAGTTACCCTGATGGAGGTAACGACAGTGGTTGAACAGTGGCTCACATCCGTTGTACTCAACGGGAACCTCCTCGTTAATTTTAGGGTTAAAAGAGTGTTTAATTTGCTTGCATGCTTTTAATTATTTATTATATATACAAGGGGGAAAAAAGTTAGTTTATTATTAATGTGCTTGACAGGATGTATGAATCCCGCTCCTACGTATTCCCGGTTGCAATGGGAAATTCAAAGCTACACGCAGTTCTGGGTAGAAAATGTTTGTGTGTTGGTTGATTTTACTTATAAAAAGATTTTTGTTTTTTATATTTTGACTGTGCTAAAAATATTTGATGTGTTGGAGTTATTTTTAGATGTGGAAGACGAACAACTTGTCGACAAAGCGTAACGCTAAGCCCCCATTTGTTCGAGAGATCAACGAATGTACATTCGCCAATCTCTTTCTCAATCCAAGATTTTTATTAAAATTTGTTTAGACGGAAGACGAACAGTGTGTCGACGAAGCGTGACGCTAAGCCCCCGATTGCTCGAGAGACCAACGAATGTACATTCGCCAATCTCTTTTTCGTCCGTGATTTTTTGTTGAAGAGTTATTTATGTGGAAGACGAACAATCCGTCGACAAAGCGTGACGCTAAGCCCCCGATCGTTCGAGAGACCAACGAATGTACATTCGCCAATCTCCTCTTTAATCCATGATTTTAGTAAAAATTGGTTTGTAATATGAAAATTAGAAAGATATGTTTTTGCTCTTTTACTATTTTTATTGGGTTAAATCAAGAAACAAAACAAAATAAACTAGAAAAAACACCCAAATCACTTTTTAAACGTTTTTATAAACTAGAAACACATACAAAGTCTCAAAACGCAAATAATCAAAGCAACAAAGAAATTCAAATTAAAATAAACTTGTTTATGTTTCCCTTTTCCTTTACGAATATAACCCAAAACTCAAATAATGATTAGACAAGTATCAAGATATGCATAAGAAAACAACGAAGTAAAAAAACTGACCTGTTTGAATTGTAGTGCTCTCTCAAATTTTATGCCAGTTGTTCCCCCTTTTAGTGTGAAACTCTTGTGGTATTTATAGGTAAAAATTAGGTTTATTTTTGGAATAAATTTGTATGACCGATTTGATTGAAACTTGGGGACAAAGTCTCTATAATATCTCCCTCCAGATTTAGTAAAATTTTATATTCTTTAGTTTTTTTTTTTTTTTTATATTTTGGGATCTTTATATATTTTTTTGCATGATCTGCTCTTTATATATTTTTTCGCATGATCTGCTCTTTATATATTTTTTTGCATGGTCTGCTCTTTATATATTTTTTCAATAATAATAAAAAAATGAATATAAAAAACAAAAATAATAAATTTTAAAAAAACAATTTTTGTGACTCTTTTTTTTTAATAAAATAAAACACATAAAATGACTTAAGTGAGACTCAAACTTGTGACTTTGTGCTCACATGCACTTATAAACCATTGGTATTAACATACAAGCTAATAGACACATTAGAAAGAAGATTGTATTACAAATAATATAAGATTGGAAAAAGAAAGTCAAAATTTGGGGTACGACAGTTGTTTCAGAATATCAAGGAACCTCTGGGGTCTGCAAAACAAACTCTGAAGTCAATTCAGAGGCTGTAGTTCAGAATCCCAAGGTGAGTAACTCAGAACCTAAAGTTTCAGAATCTGAGGCTATCATGTCTAAGACTCTAGAAACTCTGGGACTCAGAAGCTCAACCAATCAGAGTCTGAAACAAACTAAGCTGATGATTAATAATCAAAGTAAAACTCTGGAATGGTCAGACACTACACTCCTGCGTCTGGTAAGAAGTTTGTTTACATAAATGAGATGGCAAGACTTTGCTTCAAGAATCAGAAAATGTCAAACAAAGTCAGTCACATGAATGATCAAGAGAAAGTGTTAGTCAAGATTCTATTTTCTTCTATTCTTCCAAAGGAAACAGGAACTGATACATTGTCTTGGGATCATAGACATTTCATCTATTTCTTATCCTCTAGAAGACAAATGAATCTTTCAGCTTATATATTTCAACATCTTTGTGAAACTATCTGTGAATGTCAAAGGTATTATAACCCTTCCAAGCTGATTTCTCATCCAAGACTTCTTAGCTACATTTTTGAGCAGCTTGCAATTCCTGATAGATTCAAAGCTGCTGGGGTATTTGATGATGTTAAGGAAGTCAGAGCACCTATCTTAGACGTCAAGATTCTGGTTCATATGCGTCTTAAGAGAGCAGATAAACTCATTTACCCTCAGCAATCTCTTTTGGAGAATAAGGAAAAGTTCAGACCAAGGGAAGAGACATTCATCTTTGATAATGAACCTCCTGAAGTTATTTTGGAATATATGAGACTCATGAAGGAAACGGGAGTTCAGGTTACAATGAAAGATATTGGAAGAGGAATTGGTCCAACATTTGAGCAGAGAATGAAAATGGTTAAAGAAGAAGTGGTCAGTGATTATGAAGATGATGTGATTGAAGAACCAGTTGTTGAAGAGAAAGTGCAAGAGCAATCATTCAAGGACACTCCAACCACTAAGGGCACCAAGAGACAAAGATCAGATACAGGTAATCTGAATTCTTCTGATTATTGTATTCCTATGTCTAGAGCATCATCTACCCTCTCAAAATCTCTTATACCTAGCCCATTAGTTATTGAAAATGTTCAACCCTTGAATACCATCTTTCCCTCACCACCTGCTTCACAATATGTTTCTATTTCATCCTCTTCTGAGTCAGATTCTTCTGATTCAGAGTTTGATGAGATCATGAGACATTGGGCAAACTTTAAGCTAAAAAGAAACACTGAAGCCAAGCATATTCCTGAGGAGGAAATAGCTAAACCTTCAGATGTTATATCCCCACAATCATCACCAAAAATCTTAACACCATAAGAGATTCTGAACGAAACTTCATTCAGAGTCTCTCCTACCCACAATGACTCAACTTCTGACCAACCCCATGACACACCATCTGAACAAAACCAACCAATGTCATCAGAACACACTATTCCAATTTCATCTGAACCTCTCTCACCTTTGACCAACCCAAACTTGTACAATTCCACTTCTATCACAGAATCACACTCTGAACCCTCATCACCAGCTAACAATACTATGATGCTTATAGATACTGGTAATACAATGGTCAATAGAATTGAAATTGTGCATGATCAAGAGACTAGTTCTCTTAGTGGTCCAAGTCAATTAGCCACTGAACCACTTTCAGAAGATAAAATGACAAGGATTCAGAACTCCATTGATCAGAATCTAGCTCAGCAAGGTGTCCAGCTTGTCAAGATACTTTAAACTTCAAGAGAAACTGAAGATAAACTCCAATCTTATCTTGACCAAAAACCCTTAGGATTCTTTTTTTTGCTTCTTACTATTATTACTTATCCTTTTTTATAATGACAAAAGGGGGAGTAATATGTTGTACAATTGTAGCGTATTATTTGTTAATACTGCTTAAAATGGAATCTGAAACTGTCATTAAGAATATCTTCTTTTCTTAATCTAGTCAATTTGTTTTGCTCTTAATTTTTATGAACTTATATTGATAAGGAGAGCAAATTAATAAACATAATTGTGTATTCATAGATGAAGATAATTAAGATTGTGCTCTTAATTGTTTTTATCAGACTTATGAGTTGAGCTTGCAAACCTCACACTCTGAGAGTTAAATATGAGAATACAATCATGTTTATCAAATTGTTTCTTAAACTGATTCAAGTTAATTATGGATAAAACTTAGGGGGAGCTTACAAACCTAACCCTAATGGATTATCAAACTCAGGGGGAGCTTACAAACCTCAACAACCTGAAGTTGACATAATTAAATTAAATCAACAACAATTGTATTTAATACTTTATGTTTGTCATCATCAAAAAGGGGGAGATTGTTGAAACAAAATGAGTTTTATTTAAAAAACACCCTAAGTTTTGATGATAACAAAGTATTAAATGGACAATTGGAATTACTAATTATTGATCTAGTGTGCAGGAACAAAGTAAAATTTAAACACTAAGATCATCATTTTGAGCTTCTGAACATGTCCTGAACACTTAGACTCTGAATGCTGGAAGCTTCAGAGCCTCTGAACCAAGTCCTTCAGACGCCAAAGTATTACAATGTCCAGAAACTTGCGTAATTCAGTCAGAAGACAACGAAACTTCATTACAAGCTTCCAGTGACATTCTCTGAAGATTGACAGCTCATAGCTAATGAAATAGTACAACAAGCTTATCTTCAAATGGAGCGTGTAGTACTCTGTACTATTGTTTACTAAAAATACTGAAGCGCCATTTGGAAAAGACTAAGTAGTGGAATTGGTTTACTTCTTTTGGAAGACACGATCAATTTCATTCCAGCTAAAGAAGAGTGTACTACCAACGGTCTTATCTCAACGTCTCAATTCTATTGGAGTATATATAGAAGACTATCAGCTTGAGTAAAGACTACTGAACTGTTATACTACTGAAAGAAACTCTGAAGAGCACATTTGAATTTCAAGCTATTGAACTGTTCTTTCTCTGTAATTCTAGGCATAATATCTTTTGATATTGTTTAGACTCTGAGCCTAATTCTTTGTATTCACTTAGGATTAAATCAAGTGTTAGAGAGTCTAGCTTAGAAACATTTCAGTCACTACTTAATTTTATTATTAAGTTAGTTTTGGAAAAGTCTCTTGTCTTGTGTGACTTGAGCAGGTGCAAAGTCTCTTGCTTGTGTGCTTGAGCAGGTGTATAATCTTGTGTGATTATAGTGAAATCCCTTGGAAGTGCAAGGGGACTGGACTACTCTCGGTTTGTGAGAGGAACCAGTATAAATTTGTGTGTGCTCTCTCTCTCTCCTTCTCTCTTACTCTGTTTATTTGTGTTTTGTGTTTATCTAGCTTTATCATATCCGCTGCATTTAACTCTCACAGAAGCTAGAAAAGTTTTAACTTTCAAAAACACAATTCAACCCCCCCCCCCCCCCCCCCCCCCCTTCTTGTGTTTTTCACACCTTCAGAAATGGCCGTTGGTGGTCTCGATTATTCAATTAGGAAGAAGTTAGATACCCAATATCTAAGGGATATGTCACAATTGGCTGATAGAGTTCGACAAGTCGAAATACTCAAACTCGAAAAAGCCAGAACATCTAAGTTTCACAAAAAAGAGAAAGTTGCTTACATAGAAACTTATGATAGTGATAATGAAACTGATTTCGATTATGGGGATATTGAAAATAATGAAGTAGATGTGGCTGAATTAAAACCAGGCCCTCCCTATATGTGTAAATTATTAAAGCCATCTAATGGAAAAAATCCTAGTGAACCCAAAAATGATAAATATGTTGCAAAAACCTACACGTTTGATATTACTAAATGTGATGAAATTTTTGATTTGTTGGTTAATGATGGCCAAATAATTGTTCAGAAAGGTTTAAAAGTTCCACCTTTAGAACAAAGGAAAAAGAGAGGTTATTGCAAATTTCATAATTTTGTGGGTCAAAAAACATCTCAATGTGTTTTTTCAGGGATCTTGTTCAAAGAGCATTAAACGAGGGAAGGTTGAAGTTTGATGAGAAATCAAAGCCCTCAATGAAGGTGGACACTGATCCTTTACAAATTGCTGAGGCTTCTTATGTTGAACCATATGAATGTATGATGGTTGAAGCCATGGAAGTCAATACACTCGAATCAATCCCAAAAGGGGAATATATCGAGAAGATTAAGGTGGTTTACCCTAAGGCTGAAGAGGATTTACTTGACTTTTTAATGAAGTGTAAAGCAAAAAATCATCAAGTCATGCTATGCCCCAGGTGTAGTGTGTAACATCACGTTTTTTTTATTTATTTATTTAATTAATTATTTGATTTAATTTATTTATTTAAATTCCATGTTGTGTGATTTATTTAAATATGTGGCTTTTAGTGTAGTGGTGTGAATAGAATAGTAGTGTTTTTAGGAGGTGTGAATAGAGGATTTGAGTGGGCTTATGAAGAGGGGTAATTTGGTAAATTGAAAGGGTTTTAACCTAGGTATAAGTTTTGAAAAACTTAGAGAGAGAAATCATTTGTCATAAGTTTGTGAAGAAATAGAGAGAGAGAAAGCTAGAGAAGAAGAGGAAGAACATAGAAGAAGGAGCTAAGAGGGGAAGATTGGGGAGCTAGTTCTTGAAGAATTGGAGGTAAGAGAGTAGTTATTTATGATTGTGGTGACCAAGAGGGGGGAGAAATTACATTTCTCTTTGCCCAAACCCTCTCACCTTTCACACTCTAAAGTTCATAACTTCATGAGTTTCTATGAATCAAAATGTTATCTTTCTTGTTGATTTAGTGTTATTCATGTATTATAATGCTAGAAATATATGTGGATGATTTCAATTTCGAAAATCTAGAGTTGTTGGTTTGAAATTGCATGTTCATGAGCTTTTGATGAAAAATATGATAAATCCTAATTAATGATGATTTTAATGGTTTTAAGTTATGAAACTTGTACTCATATGTATGATAACATGTTTATGATCCAAAGAAAATACCTTTTTAAAACTGGAACACGTTTCGGATGATTTTGGGAGTGGAATCCGAACGGTCGTAAAACAGAGCAGCACTTCTGGGCACGCGTCGCTAGGCTAGAACTAGCGAGAGCTAGCGAGGGAACTCGCTAGGGCTCGTCAGTGCTCGCCAGCCAGCCCAGTGCTCTCTGACTTGCTTCGCTACGGCGAGAACTAGCGAGGGATAGCGAGAAGCCTCTGACTTGCCTCGCTATGGCGAGAGCTAGCGAGAGCTGGCGAAGTAGTCAGGCTTACTTGATTATTAATTGTTGAAGGCGTAGTTGATGTATGGATTGCTAGTATTATATTAATACATAAATGATCGATGTTGGATTTATAACGAATATGACGGATGGTGATGTTTCTATATGAATGATTGTTCATGCTTATTGATAATGATGATGAATGTATATAAGTATGTTATGTGTTGATGAATAATTGATGGTGAAGATTATGTATACATGAGGTTACATAATAGTGGTGAATAACATACGTCATATATATGTTCATGCATCATGATTGAGTCTATTGATGAAGCTTTGGCGTTTGACCCATAACGAATTGATGAAGCTTGGACGTTTGATCCATAACGCATAGGATTCTTGTATCCTTATTTTGGTGAATGGTACCGCATGCATGTAGTCGCGTCTAGGGGACATGGCATGAAGGTGACATTAGATGCATTTAGGAAGGTGAACCTTAAATGTGCTATATGTGATGATGATGTGATATTCGTCTAATTATGTGTTAAGTGATTGTGCATATAAGTTGTCGATCATTGATGGTGTGAATATGGATATGTGTATCAAATGATTAAATGTACATGTCTCATTGATGTCGTTGGATTGCTATTATATACATGCCAATATATGTACGATAGATTAATGTATGCATTGTATGTGTTGGATTAAATGTTAGTATTTACTTACATTTGTTATATGTTGATTATAAGTAACTAACTCTCTATTTTTGTATGTAATGGATCGTTGGGCGATTCAGATTCTCAGGCGTGAGGATTTGCTTTGCTTGCTTAGGAGGAGTACCCAGCACTTGTTGCTAGTATTCAGGGTGAGGAGACGAGTCATTATTCTAGCATCGAGTCTTGTCCATTTGCTCTGGTAGTTGTAATACCGTGTTGGGGTTTAGTCTTATCGAACTTATGTCTAGCGTTGCTTTTAGACCTTGTTTTGTGTGATGTTGTAAGGCTTTATGCCAAGCACTTAATTATCTATTTGTTGATAACACGATATGTGTAGATGATTTATGTGGATATGGGTTATTATGTTGATGGATTATTTAGCCATGATTAATGTTTATGAATTTGAACTATATTCATGATGACATGTTATGTTATTCCGCTGCGATGATCTCTTAATCATGTTTTGTATGATACGACATGCTATTTTTTTGGTTCAAAAATTATACATGTAACGCTCTACTTGATTTACTTGATTTAATTTGCTGTTTAGTCGCGAAACTTTGGGTAGAATTAAGTGGGGTGTTACATAGTGTTGTATGCGATAAAGAGACTACTGCAGGCCTCGAAAACTACCTGCCTTATGTGAAACCAAAGTTCAATGGTCCAAACAGAAAACTGAACTTCATTAGTGGGCCAAATCAACAACCTAACAGAGGAAAAGGTATAATGTCAAATCCTTCGATTCATGACAGGATTGGTCGAAAACAAACTTTCTTACCATCAACAAAAATACCCATTGGTCAATGGGGACATGGTAGATATGCAGCTTTCGACAAAAGAATCTTGCATCAAGGAAGTTCGAGTAAGGTCTGGAAAACAGATGGTCAATCCAACATGGCAAATGATGCCAAGAAATACTCTTATAAAAACAATTATAAGGGTAAGAATCCAATGACAAGAACACAGTGGCGTAGATTCCAACGCCAGAAGAGACAAGAATTCCAAAATGTTTCTGGTGGGAACAATGGTAAAGGAATCAAAGCTGAAGAAAAAGTCAAGAGACCTGTGATCGAAAGAATTTCCCAGCCAAACATTCCAGAAAAAGATAATGAGAAATTAAATGAAGAGGAATGTTTTGATGGTGAGGACGATGACTTTGAGTCAGAAAATGATTTCGATGTGGTTTGTAATGTGGTATCTGTACTACCACGGGAATTCGATGTTTGGTCTTTCTCTGAGAGATGATCGCCTTCAAAAGTCTGCCGTTTCGTCGTAAAATTATGTCCCCTAATTCTGCTTCAGAAGTTCAAATATATAGGCTTAGGTTACGGGCCCGCGCCCCGCGCAGGATTCCCGCGCCCCGCGCCAACTGATAGAATGCAAGGGTAAAATTTAACAAACAATTGGCGCCCCGCGCAGCTTTCCCGCGCCCCGCGCCAACTGACAGATTGTTTTCACAAATTTTCTGTTTTTCTTGTGCTTTCAGAAGCCTTGTACTCGATGTAACTTCCCTTTATTATTGTGCAAAAACATAATAAAAACGTACTAAAACCTCGTAAATAGGTCTTGAAATAAGTAGAAATATAGTAATGACGTGGAGTCATCACAACCCCAAACTTGAACTTTTCCTTGTCCTCAAGGAATATCTGCATCCACCGGAAAACCTGGCACTATCATCAACAATCTTATTCAAAGCATTAAAGTCAATCAAGTTAGATACCCACAATTATCATTTCAATGATCATCCCTATCAAGAATTTTCTCGCATATAGATTTATAACGAAAAATCAAGAACTTTTCACAGATATTGACCAAACTTTAATCACTTCACTCCATCACATTCTCTCCTGTTTAAATATGGTTTAAATTTCACTCAATCAACACAACATAGCCATTCTACCATAGGCTTGCAAACATTCTAGAAATCAATCAACATGCATAAGAATTCACACCTTTAGAGGACTTGAGGGTTATAACGGGGCTTAGGTTTTAGGGTGGATGTTTTTGGAAGGTAAGCAGAAAAACTTGGAGTTTAAACGATCACCTATTTCACAAGATTGGATTATTTCAAACCTTCCCCCCTTTAATTTCAAGCGTTGTCATACTAGAGAACTTATTTATCAAACTTTATTTTTCTTTTTCATATCATTTGGTGTTTTCTTTCTGTGTACACCATTTTTCTTTTCTATTTTTCTTTTTTGTAGTTCTCTAGTACCCCACCCCCAAACTTAATTTGTTGCTTATTCCAGAAGCAACCCCAAACTTAATGATGAGCATTGTGCTCTAATCATAAGTACCATGATCTAACTCCAAGAAAATCATCTTTTTTTTGTTTTCTTTTCATAATTTCAAACTTGGGTTATCAAATAAAGAACATTTTTCTTTCGGCTCAAATGGGGTTTAACGAAGGATATAATATAAGTAAAGGTGGCTTCAAAAAGGCTCGAGGTACAAACAACATGCCTCGGTGTGTAACTCATAGCAATCAATCAATTAAAAGAACAAAAGCAAGTTCTAGAGAATTAGCTAAGTTGTGGAATCTCTCATGACAAGAAAATTTTATGTGTTTGGGCTCAAATTCTCGCAGCTTGGCCGGATTATCGAGTGGTCAATGTTTGAGAAATTTCCTCAACTTTTCTAATTACAATCACATATGAAAAGCAATCAATTAAGGGAGTCACAAATTCATGTATCATGGTGCTAACAAAACTGACTTATAATAACATTCAAACAAAATCATTCTAATAGTGCGCAAGTTTTCAAATAGCCAAGACATTCATCAAAGACAAAATTAAATTCAAGTAAAAAGGAAGTGAGACTTACCTTGGGTTGCCTCCCAAGCAACGCTCGTTTAACGTCAATAGCTTGACGGTCCGTGACTACTGTTAGGGTGGCCTAAATGATAGCAAAAACACATCACCTTGCTTCCTCCTCTTGTTTGGTAGGAACCCCATGAATTTGAGGAAGAGAGGATGTTGCTTCCATATCCTCTTCAGTGTGGCCATAGCAAACAAAGCACATATCATATCTATGACTTCATCGATCTCTGATTTTTCTTTGGCTTTGTTGCTCGGATGTTCTTTGTATTGGAGATCTTGCTCTAGAATCTTCATTGGTTGAAACTGGGATGTCACATAGAGATCCATGTTCTTCACTTTTAATGGTTCTCTCATGCCATCTTCCTTATCTTTAAATTCTTCTTGTTCCATAATGGCATGTTGTTTCATCTTTATCTCAACCAATTGTCTTTCCACGTCATATGCCTTCTCAACTAAATTATCACATCGAGCTTCAAATTTATCAAAAGAAGCTTGATTGGTATTCAAGAATTCGTCCAAAATATTTTGGAGTTGAGAATCAAAATTAGGCATGAACTTGTCTTGATCTTCAATCTTTATTGGTTGAGACTCACTCTTCCCATAGATATCATCCTTCTGCATGTTTGACGTTTCTCTTATAGCTTCTTCTTTCTCTATAACGTCATGCTGGTTAATTCCTACCTCAACCAATAGTTTCTCTAGATCTTCCTCTTTATCTTCTTTTTCATGGTGTACTTCTTCCTCACTTGTTGGGGTTTCAGCTATTTCTTCTACCACTTTATCAGCATCAGAGTGTTCACTTTTGTTGCTTCTTGAATCCAGTTCAATCTGGGATGTAACTGATTCAATTGACTCACCGTTTTGGGCTTCAAAATCCTCTTCAGAGATTTCTTCAACGAATTCAATCCAATTTTCCTTGAACGATGGGTGTCTTCTTGGTCTATTGATGAATTCACTGAAAAGTTCAAAGGCTTCTTCTATGGGTCTATTATTGTCTTGGCTAAGTTCGATGATAGTTTTAAGAATCTTAGACCGTTCATCTAGGTCCCATTGCACTGTCATTGCTTATGAAACTAAAATAAACTGATTAGTAATAAAGCACAATGAAAACGATAAAGATTATGAGATTTTTTTTTTTTTTTTTTTCAAATAATAACAAAAGCTGCTACTAATAAAAATATAATCTAACAAAACAAAAAAAATCAGATAGAATCTACTAAATAAACAAAATATAACTAAGATCCTAAATTAACTCTAACAGTTCTATTAAATTGTTTCGATTTAGTTGAATTCGAGCATGTTCCTCGTTTACAAAATCAAGAACCTAATGACTTAGCTCAAATAGCTTCAGGGTATAAAATTTCGAAAGAAAACTTCTCACAGTTGATCGAAATCAAAGAGAAATTACTATCTAATGCATTATTATCATCAATGCCAAAACTTGTGGGGGCAAATATACCACAAGACATGATTAATAATGAAAATCTTGAAGAAAATTTTCAAATTTTGGCCATTGATATCTTTTGGATAATGATTGGAGAAAACCAATCATAGAATACCTACAAAACCCAACAGGTGATGTTAGTCGAAAGATCAAATATAGAGCATTAAGCTACATTATTTTAGATAATGATTTATTTAAGAAAACTGTAGCAGGAATTCTACTTAAATGCTTGAATGAATTTGAAGCTTATGTGGCAATTTCTGAAATACATAGTGGAAATTGTGGATCTCACCAAGTTGGGCATAAAATGAAGTGGTTAATTTTTCGACAAGGGTTATGCTGATCTTCTATGTTAAAAGATTGCATAGAATTTGCTAAGGGTTGCCAAGATTGTCAAAAACATGCAGGAATACAGCATGTGCCTGCAAGTAAATTACACTCCATTGTCAAACCATGGCCATTCAGAGGGTGGGCTTTATTTTTAATTGGTGAGATAAAACCTGCTTCATCAAAAAATCAAAGATATATTATAGTTAAAGTAGATTATTTTACAAAATGGATTGAGGCAATACCTATGCAAAATGTAGATCAAGAAGCAGTGATTAGTTTTATCCAAAAACATGTTATTTATAGATTTGGAATTCCTGAGACTATCACTACTGATCAAGGTTAAGTTTTTACTGGTTGAAAAATGCAAGAATTTGCAAAGCAAACTGGATTTCGTTTGCTAACTTCGACACCATACTATGCACAAGCAAATGGTCAAGTCGAAGCAGCCAATAAAATCCTTATTGGTTTAATTAAAAAACACATTGCCCAAAAACCTAGAAATTGGAATAATACTTTAGATCAAGTATTATGGGCATGTAGAAATTCTCCTAAAGAATCAACTAATACAACACCATTTCGTTTAACTTATGGTCATGATGTTGTACTACTAGTTGAAGTACATTTGCAATCATTTCGAATTCAAAAACAAATGGAAATTCCAAGAGAACATTATTGGAATTTAATGTTGGATGAGTTAGTTGATTTGGATGAAGAAAGAATAAAAGCTTTGGAAAGATTAACTCAGCAAAAAGAGAAAGTAGCCAAAGCCTACAACAAAAAGGTTAAGTCAAAAACCTTTAATATTGGAGATTTGGTATGGAAAACCATTTTGCCTATGGATCGAAAAGATAGGCTCCTATGAAAATGGTCACCCAATTGAGAAGGCCCTTTTAAAATTTCACAAATATTTTCTAATGGCGCATATGAAATAGAAGAGTTAACCTCTGAAAAGCGTGCATTAAACATAAATGGTAAGTATTTGAAAAAATATAAACCAACATTATGCGAAGTAAATATAAGCGCAAAATAAAAGATATAGTGAAATCGAAATGGCAAACAAAAAATAAATTGCCACAAAACAGGGCATTGTCAATATTACAAACTAGTTAAACTTGTTCAAAAATCGAAACTTTATTCCAAAATTGATAGTACATAAATGGTTACATGGAAACCAAATATGGTTTTATTATTCTAATAGATGTCTAACCTAATGTGATTTTTTATTTTAAACAACAAAAAACAAGAAAAAATAAGCACGGAGGCGCAGCCGTCAATCTTTCCCAACTGGTTGAGAAGTTCCACCTAAACAAAGAACAACTTTCCCTAATGAGCAGAAAGATTCACCCGTTTAGATAGACTCTCTCCTGTGCAGAAAAGTTGACCACCCATTTCACTTCTTCTTCGAAGAACTGGCTTTGAGTTTCTTCCCTTTCACGTGCGCAGTTTTGGTAGATTCTTCAACCATTATAAGAGACCCTTCGTGATCGGAATCACAGAGATCTTCCTATGGGACATAAGTCTTCAAATACTCGGACCAATCTGGGTCAATCTCGTCTGAACCAGAATCTTCTTGTTCTTGAACATGGCGCTGAGATCTTGTGGGGATTCTTTTAGAAGAATGGTTTGGTTTGGTTTTGGAAGAGGAAGGTTGAGTTTTCTTGCGTTTAGAAGCAGAAAAAGGGTTGGCTTCCTTCTTACTGGAAATAGTACCTTTAGAATTTTCTTTCATGATGTGTGAGAAGAAGGGAAGAATGTTGAAATAAGGGGTTGTGAATGAGGAAACACAAGAATAACACCTCCTTTTATAGGAAAATAGGGTGTTTGGTTGGCAGTTGGGCGATCCCTTGTTTCTCGCGATGCATTAACTGCATTAGCGGTTTGACCGTTTTGGGAAAAGAGTCAAAGCACGGTTTTTTTAAAATCTTTTTCAGTTACACAAATCTAGGGATTTAAAGAGGTCTTTTCGCCGGTGGTTCCAGGAGTTGGTTACAGAACTTAAAAGATAAAGTTCAATGAAATTTTAATATTTGTTTGAATTTTGTTGGGTTTTTTTTTTAGAGTTTAAATTTGGCGAAAAAAATAGAAAGTGCATAAACGTTTCAGTCTTAAAATGCCAACTCCTAATTTCATTCGAATCACTCAAATCGAAATTGGCATTTTGGGGGCAATTTGTTATCTCATATTTTTGTTGAAAACAAAATATGAAATAATAATGAATTAATTGATAAATATATTAACAATATATATTTAAGAACTTAGAAAATCTGTTAAAGATTTTCCTTTCGATTCGATTTTGACATAAATTGAATTCATTTGGTAAATCGAAAGAAGTTTCGATTTTAAAGGAAAGACAGTATTTTCAAGTATTTCAAGTGGTTCATCATTACTTCGATTTCGACTTCTAGCAACGGATGCATTGGTCACAAACTGAAGACAGCGCATCAGGTACAAGACACGCGTCAACAAATCAAGTTGCAATTGTTACATGGCAGTTGAAATAGAAAATCTATATATATGTATTTTGTAGTCAAAATCAGGGTCACAAAGTTCACATACGAAAATCCTTACAAAAACTCATAGTACCCATGCGATCGAGCGAAATGAGTGATCACAAAGAAATGTATGATTCTGTGAACCACCCTTTACTTGTAAATGTTTACATTTAAATGCAATTCTAATTCCAGTAACTTTTAATTCGTTGTTTACTTTAAACAATTCATTCATTCGAATGAATTTTGCATTTATCTTTTAAATTCATTTAGTTTTCTGCAAAGTTTACTTTTCTGCAAACCTTTTTTCATTCAAAGTACTTCATTGCATTTTTACTTTCATTTACATGTCTTTAATTTAAGTTTCTTTAACAGAATTTCCAAATTATGAACATTAAATGTTTTCTCATCATAAAATGCACAAACATGTCCCAAGATTTACTAGTTGATCTTACCAGTAAATAAACTAGCGATTGTTTACCAAAAATCAGTGTAAACAATAAGATATATAAGCAAATAATGAGTCATGAACATGTTACATATACTAGTTAGGATCCCATTAGACACATATATAAGTAGCCACACATAATATAAATCATGAGATTATAGCGCTGAGTGGAAAATCTCTACAACCTAGTATAATTGCTTGAAGAACTTGATATAGAATAAACACATGTGAGTGTGAATTTGAAAAAAGTTCACATTGAGTCTCACATTGTTTGGGACACACCTTGTGGTAGTGTTTATATATTGAAAGTTCATTATTTGGAGTGTGCCCCAAGACGTACCCAGTTTTGTAAATCTGGGAGACCGCACACCATGTCGAATATCACGTGCACGCCGCCGTCCGACCGGCTCGGTTCAGGCTTGGTGATATATTAATTTTTTAATACCGAAAAAATAATTATTATTATTTTTCAAATGTGTGCTTCTTCTAGCTGTTGCAATTCTCGCACATGCTACCTCTCAATGAACAATTTCAGATTGCTGTAATTATAGACAAGTTGTCTCCCTAGATGGAAAGATTTTAAAAATCAGCTTCGACATAAAACAAAAGAATTTTTCATCGAGGGTCTGATTACTCGTCTTCGTATTGAAGAAGAGTCACGGTAACAGGATCAGAAAGAAGAAGAAAAAATTATGATTGTCTCCAACAATAACAAAAAGAAATTCGGTTCCGCTCTGAAGCCTACGGGCAAACCTTTAAAGAAACCCAATGGTCGAGGGTTCGATCCTCGCCTTGGGTATGGATCAACTTTAAATCTTTGGGCCAGCTATCCCACCCTTTGAGGTGCCTCCAATCTAGTGAGGGGAATAGTCACTGCTTTCGGCGGTGGATACCCTGGTCTTGACAACAACAAAAAACTTTAAAGAATCAGAACCGCAATCATAACCGAATTAAGAATGGGAACCCTTCTAAGGCCCCTGTTGCGAGGAAACAACAATAGCCACACGCCATGTCTGTTATGAACGTGTTATGCTTAAAACATACACGAGTGTTGAAAATAAAAAAGTGCATATGAGAAATGCTCATACTTCTGATGTTGCTGGTGTTGGAGAAGTTGTGCTGAATTTCACCTCCAGAAAGACTCTCATTTTGAAGAATGTCTTACATGTTCCCGAGATGAAAAGGAATGTTGTTTCTTGGTCTCTTTTGAATAAGGCTAGGTTTAGTCAGACTATTGGGGCAGATTTGAATATCATCACTAAGAATGGTACTTTTATTGGGAAATGGTACGCCACTGATGGCATGTTTAAGCTTAATGTTGATGTTGCTTTGAATTTGAATAAAATTTCTACTTCAATTTACTCTTTGTGTGATTTTAATATTTGGCATTCTAGACTTTGTCATGTTAATATGCATTCCATTTCTAATTTAAATCACTTAGGTTCAATTCCAAAATTAAATTTTATTGAATTAGAAAAATGTGAATTTTGTAGTCAAGCAAAAATTACTAAAAGCTCACATAAATCAGTAATAAGGAAATCTAAACCTATGGACCTTATACATTCTGATATATGTGAATTAGATGGAACGATGACTAGAAATAACAAACGTTACTTTATCACTTTTATAGATGATTGTTCTGACTACACATTTGTTTATCTAATGAAGAATAAAAGTAATGCATTTGAAATGTTTAAAGTGTTTGTTAATGAAGTAGAAAATCAGTTTAATAAGAATTGTCGTTGCTATAATGTTGAACTCTGGTGTCGCTGCCCATTGGTGGGGGAAAATTATTTTGATTGTTTGCTTTGTTATGAATAGAGTTCCCAAGTTTAAAGAAATGATCTCTCCAAATGAGACATTAAAGAAAAGACAACCAAAATTGTCTTACTTGAAAACTAAGGGATGTCTAGCCTATGTCTGTATACCGGATTCGAAGCGAGTTAAACTCGCTAGTAGAGCCTATGAATGTGTATTCATTGGGTACGCAACAAACAGTAAAGCATATAGGTTTTACAACCTAAATGCAAAAGTGATCATAGAATCTATGAGGCATATTTCCATGAAAATAAATTTCCTTTTAAATCGAGAAATAGTGGGGGTACTGAACAAAATAATATTCCTGAAAAGAGTCACATACCAGTGATACAAAATGCAAATAGCAATGACGAAGTAGAAACAGAACTTCAAAGAAGTAAATGAGTAAGAGTTGCTAAAGACTATGGACCGGATTATGCGGTTCATACATTAGATGAAGATCCTGCCAATCTTCAAGAAGCATTGTCAATGATGGATGTAGATCTATGACAAGAAGCTATTAATGATGAGATGGATTCATTAGAATCCAACAAGACATGACACTTGGTAGAAAAATCTTAAATACCGACGGACGAAATCTATCTCTAAAATACAACATTCAGTCACTAAGCATGTTAGACACAATGTTAAAAGTGTGGCAATTGGCAACCTTATATGATGCCTTGTTATGAATCTGTGAATCCTTTATGGGGTGCCAATAATTTTTTAGGAATCATTTCCTCTAACATACTTAGTGACTGAATATTGTATTTTAGAGATAGATTTCATCCGTCGGTATTTAATATTTTTCTAGTAGTAAAAATACAATGTTGAGAGTGTATGAAAAAATCTAGTGGAAATGATTGCAGTTAGTGGAAAATCTATTGGAAATGACTCATTTCCTTTTCTTTTGTAAGCATTGAGCTCCTAAACTTTTTGGACTATACTTCATAGTTGCAGTTAGTGGCATAATATGGTTAGTTTATTTGGATAAAATTGGAGAATATGATGGTTAAAAATTAAAATTAAAATTACAATATAAGAATTTATCAATTTTTTCCTTCTATTAATTAGCTGTGGACAGGGGCGGCCCAAGCACATGCGCAACATGTGTCATAGCATTGGGCTTTCAAAAACAATTTATAGAACAGTAGTATTAGTAATTTAGGGGTGTAAAAACTAATTACATTATAATATTGTAAGGTTCATGTCCAGTTTTTTCTAAAGGAAAAAAAGGCAATAAGTAACAATGGAGATTACGTTTTCAATTTTATTAAAAAATCATTTATTCCTAGTTTCAACATGACAATGATTCAAAAAATAACATGACAATATTTCTTATTCCTAGTTTTTTTTTTTTTGTAAGTTCTTATTCCTAGTTTTAATCCTTTATTATTATCATTATTTTTATATTATTTGTAATTTAAATCGGTGATTGTTTTAAAAAAAATTAAGTTTTTTATTAAATGGCCACTTTTATATTTTGCACAGAGCCTCCTAAAACTTAAAGACACCCCAGGCTGTAGAACTATGCATTATTAGGATTCTTTTCTAATAATCACAGGTCTAAACATACACTAATATTTGACAATGCTAGATTTGACACCTTCATTGATTATGTTTATATCGAATAAACATACACTATGTTCTAGTTTATTTCTTTACACTTTATTTTCTTATAATACATTGATTGTGAAGAATTAATGTTACATTATCTTAAAAAAAATGATTTGTGCTTAGTGATGATATTTATATGTTAGTATTACACATTAGAAGGGAAATTATAAAGAACTTGAAATAAAAGGATAAAAGGAGAGTCTAAACTCTAAACTTTACTACTTCCACCGAATTACGGTCTAAGGGCCTCTAAAAAAATTATAGGAGAGTAGTGTTTTTTTTAAAAAGCTAAATTAGTCTATTTAAATTGCCATTAGAGAGAATCGAACCTAAGAACATTAAGGAAAAGCACACTCACAGGTCTCAAGTCAATACCACCAGACCAACCTAAGTGAGTTTATAGGGGAGTAGTGTTAGTAAATGAGAGGTATAAAACTAGGGGTTGCAGGCTTGCACATTTGAGCTCCATCCCAAAGTTGGCAAATAACTTTTTACTACTCTATCTTCATCAAAAGACTTGCACAAGTTTATAAGTTTTCGATGAATCATCATAACCAAAGACTTCGCCGATGGATTTACGAGTAAGCGAGGAACAGGGAAGGTAAGAGATTGAAAGTGTAATTGTATTGTGTGTAGTGTGATGTCCACATTAGTGTGAGTTTAGGGTTTGTTGAGGATTTCTTAAGGTGTTTTTCAATGAAGGTTGGACTGGAGAGGAAAGTGTTCCAATATTTTTTCAGACATTTGAGTTGCTTTGATAGGAAGAAAACTAAAGACTTCGCCGATGAGATTGTCGGTAAGGTCGATATCCATCACAAAGTGATGAAGTTGAAGATGAAACAAAAAACCCTACCTCCAAACACGAATGCATTATGCATGTGTGGTGCAAATCTACAATAATATGCTTCCTTCATCCCAAAACTTCTAGCACAGGGATTAAGAAATGATAAAGATTGATAAGTTAAGTCATTTTTACCTTTACTTTATTAAGAGAAAATATATTTAATTAATGTTTTAGCTTTAATAAGGATACAGATGGTAAAATATCACTAATTGTGCATTGGTAAAATATCATTGTGCTTCATGTAACTTGCACGGAACATGATATTATAAGCAAGTATATATATAAAACCTACCCAAAAAAGAATATGCACTTGTTGACGGTGAGATTTTTACTTCAACTAAATGAATTTAATAAGTAATCTTACAACTTAAATTAGATCCTAAGTACCAACGATGAATTGATCTAAGTGCTAATGGTCTTAGTTCTCTTAAATATGTGGTCAGAGTTCGATTCCTAGTTGATGCGTATAGAAAAAATTCGGTTGAGATAGGAGAAATCACTTTATGTATCCCACGGAGATTAGTCGTCGCTAACTATTAAAATTTATGAGGCATATACTCAGCCACAAAAGCTACATTGAGAGTTGAGATTTGCACTACACTTATAAAGGCTATCTTTGTCATATCTCTAGCCAATGTAGACTTCTAACACACCCCCTCACGCCCAACACTATTGGGTTTGGTGCGTGGAATCAACAACAACGGGTGGCCCAAATATGGGAGGTCTCCACAACAATCAACATATGGATCTAGCATAGGCTCTGATATCTTATTAGAATTTGGGAGACATATACTCAACCACAAAAGCTAGCTTGAGTGTTGAGATTTACACTACACTTATAAAGGTTATTTTTGTCATATTTCTAGACAATGTGGGACTTCTAACACTATGGTCTAACTCTCTTCCTTGTCACCCAAATTGTTGACAAGGAAGAGAGTTGGACCTGGATGACAAGGAAGACCATGGTAATTTAGTGAAGAAAACCAATTTTGTAAATACTAAATTGTGTTTCTTTCCCTACATATTAAACTAAGAAAGATTATAGAAATAAATTAGCAAAGATTATAGGTATGAAGATTTTTCAATTTGCACAAAAAAAAATAAATTTTACAACTGGCTGCATATTAGAGATGACAAGAGAAAACTAATTAAAAAAATAACTTGTAGGAATAAGTATAATCATATAAGATTGAATCTGGTTTTTTATACAAATCTAGTGTCGGCATACTTTCTAAGCAACTTATGGAAGTTATATTTTGTACGTTAGGTTTTACTTTCATAATCTAGACTCTTAATCTTTTGACTCATTAAATTAATCTAACGATTATAATTTATAGATTGAGAGAAATTGGTTAAAAATGAGATTGAGAGATCCGATTTCGATTTTAAGTGAGTGAGATAATTTTAATATAATGTGCCAATTAAATCTAATGGTTAATTATTAAGAATTTAATTTATATATACTGTCAGTTTACACATGTGTTCAATAATATACAAACACATCCTATATTGTATTTGTTCTGGACTGGGCCTGAATGCCCAACATGTGGGGCATCTCCTCTATTGGGCTGTCGAGTAAGGTCCAAGGTGCAAGCCCAACAACGCCCAACCGTCGAGCATCGTATGTCTCCCCTGAGATTCGTAACGCCCAACATCGGAATGATGAGCATTTAATGCTCATCACGGCTCCTCAGCCGTTTTCCGACAGCCATTGATGGGCATTAACTGCCCATCAACGGCCTTGGCCAAGCGCTGGGGCTATATATAGACCTTTTCACAACTTCACAAAGGTACGTACTATCCTATATTGAAAACCTACTCCTTCCTCAACTGACTTGAGCGTCGGAGCACCTGCAGGTACACAACCCCCCTCCGGGTATATTTGGGCTGCTCGACATCAATAGCCACCGTGCACCAGCGTCTGGTCGACTCTGATCAAGGTAAAGATCAGTGGCGCCGTCTGTGGGGACTTAAAGTTTCCCCCGTCTTTTCCCAGAATTAGACCAAAACTTACAACAAAAAACCCATTTCTTGACCAAATGGCTGGTGCAAACCATGCAAACCATGAATTTGTAGGAGAAAACAACCCAAATCCTCCAAATCACCAAAACCAAAACCAATTCGATGGAATGGAAGCCTCTGTCACACCAGAAGGCAGCGCTGCGCATGCACAAGCAACTCCGCTTGATGTAACGCCACCGCAACCTCCACAACCAGAAGATCCATTGGTGGTTCCACAAGTTCCACAAGGAGCACCCATGGAAGTAGTGATGGCTGCGTTGGTCAACACAATCAACAGACAGGGGCAGATACTTCGCGAGCAGGCAAACAACATGCGTGGGCAAAACGAGCTGATCCGCGAGCAGAATCGACGACTCCGGGCAGTGGAAGAATCACGCGCTGCTTCAAAGATGTCGCGAAGTACTCGTCGACAAAGGTCCTCGACGCCAGAGAACCATTGCTCGCGATCGAGGTCTAGGTCCCCGAGGCCTGCACCTCGACGAAATGGGAAGGGACCAATAAGTCCTCCCAGAGACATTCCTCGGAGGCAGAATCACTCTCCTCCCCAGAGAAACAAACGCATTTCCCCACCAAGGAACAAGCGTTCCCCTCCCCGGAGAAATAACCGATCACCACCGAGGAGCGGTGAAGCAGCTGCTCGCGGAAATAATGCCCGACATTCCCCAAGAGGAGGATCGCCGAGCAGTGGAGACGAGAGGCATCGAGGACCCCTGTCAAGAAGAATCATGGACATTCCACTCCCACGAGGATTGGAAAAACCCCAACACTGGACAAGTATGATGGGACAACTGACCCCGACGAGCATGTTCAGAGCGTGGAAACTGCCCTCGATTACAGGAATCTCCGAGGATCAATTAAGTGTAAGTTATTCCCACTATCTCTGACTCGAGGAGCATCAACCTGGTGGAGGAACTTACCTCCTGGTTCGATCGACTCTTGGGAAGAACTATGTCGAATGTTCACAGCACACTTCACAACTTCTCGGCGACATCCGAAAACGGTGACCAGCTTAAAGGCAATCGTCCAAGGTCCCGAGGAATCCCTTCGGAATTACATTGAGAGGTTCAACAAAATATCTGTCGAGGTCGAAGCGACCGACAAGATGAAGCTGTATCTCCTCGAAGAGGGATTGCGCGAAGGAACGAAGTTTCAAGAAGCAGTTGGGATCCTCGAAGTAGAAACCCTCGATGCATTCTTCGAATTGGCTCAACGATATATCAAGTACGAGGATAAACAAAAGGCCTCCGAGGTCAGGAGACCTAAGAATTTTGAGGTCGGTGGACCCTCCTCACAGAGAGAAGAGCGTCGAGGAGACGAGAAGAAAAGAGAAGGTGGAAAAGTCCGCGAGGCTAAACCACCAAAAAGTCAGTTCACCTACCACACTCCCCTGAACGCTCCTCGAGACAGGATCTTGTCCGAAATATCGAATGCTGAATTCAAAAGCGCGGGGATCAGATTCCCAAAACAACTGCCCGCAAAACCAAACGTGGACAA
The DNA here is from genome assembly GCA_951799995.1 of Trifolium subterraneum. NCBI lineage: Eukaryota > Viridiplantae > Streptophyta > Magnoliopsida > Fabales > Fabaceae > Trifolium > Trifolium subterraneum. The sequence goes on along the minus strand of OX637462.1, from coordinate 7,728,735 downwards.
GAAGAAATTTTGTCGTTTCCACAAAAGTTACGGGCATGTTACTGATGACTGTGTGCATCTAAAGGACGCCATTGAAATCCTTATTCAAAAGGGATATGCACGACAGTATGTGGACGGACAGCCAAGGGCTGCCAATAATAATGCTCCTCGACAAAATCAGTTGGCAGTTGACCCAGCAAGCCCAGAACAACATGTCGAGGACGAAAATAGAGTGATCGGAGGGGTGGCCCTCGCCATTTCAAGACCTGAAGATTTCTTTCCTCTGCAAACTGACGAAGAGAAAGGAGCCCTTGATTACCTTGCTGCGCATCTGGACGGGAGTTGGGAAAATTTCCCCGGAGCACTAGTCATCTCCGGAGGAGGGTTTAACCCCATAACCATCGGATCCATCAAAAGAAAATTCGATGAGTTAGAAAAAGCATCCCCTGTCGAGGAAATAAAAATAACGGAGGTAAAAGAAAGCTCTGTTCCTTTGGCATTCTACAGGGAAGAGGTCCCCGGAGGATCACCGAACTTTCAAATTCCATTGCTCGTCAGAGCGAAAATGGCCAACTTCGACGTGAGAAGAATCCTCGTCGACCAAGGAATCTCCTGCGACATTATGTACTCAGGACTCTTCAAAGTGCTGCAGCTTACCGAGGAAAATTTGGTCCCTTACGTTGGATCTGACCTTCAAGGGTTCAATGGATCAACGACAAAACCTTGGGGATACGTGGACCTGATCGTCACCTTCGGCGAAAACAAAGCCATGAAATCCGTGAAGGTTAAATTCCTGGTCGTCGACTGCCCGTCTCTATACAACTGCATCATTGGCACCAACTTTAGCTGAACTGTTTGCAGTGTCCTCGACCATCCATCTGAAACTGAAGTATTATACCAAAGATGGGCAGGTCGCCACAATCAACGGGGACATAGAAGCTGCTCGACGATGCTTTGAAGCTGCGTCCAAAAACCTCAACTCTGTGGTTACGCCGAGGAAGAAGAAAGCAGAAACAAAGCTCCCCGGCGTGAACTCAATCAGTACCGAGGATGAAGTTGAATTGGATGCTCGAACCTCCAAGAAGGAGCGCAAACAAGAAAAGATAGGCAAAGACGACCTCTTGATCAAAGAAAACTATCGTCCCATCCCTGATGGAGAATTCGAGCTAGTTCCCCTTGGCGAGGATCCAACCAAAGGCGTGAAGATTGGAGCTGACCTCCCCGACTTGGTAAAAAGGCAGTTGAAAGCTTGCTTAAGAGAAAATGCTGAACTGTTCGCCTGGAGTGCAGCTGAAATGCCCGGAATAGACCCCGAGGTCGCTTGTCATCAATTGACCATAGATCCTAGGGCTAGTGCTGTAGTACAGCGTCGTAGGAAGCAGTCTCCCGAAAAAGCGGAGGCTGCTCGAAAAGCTGTAAAAGACCTCCTAGAGGCCAATTTCATTGCCGAAGCCCAGTACACAACCTGGCTTTCTAATGTTGTACTTGTTAAAAAATCTAATGGAAAGTGGCGTATGTGTGTTGATTATACCGATCTTAATAGGGCTTGCCCTAAAGATGCTTATCTTTTGCCTAACATAGATAAATTAGTAGATAATTCCTCGGGATTTAAATTACTATCGTTTATGGACGCATATTCCGGTTATAATCAAATAAAAATGGCTGAAATCGATAAGAAGAAAACAGCTTTCATGACCGAAACGGGTAATTATTATTATAATGTAATGCCTTTCGGGCTCAAAAATGCAGGTGCCACCTACCAGAGGATGATGAACAAAGTATTTCACAATGAAATTGGAGACATGCTCGAAGTTTACATGGACGACATGATCGTTAAATCCGAGGAGGAAATCGATCATACCATCCATTTAAAAAGGGTGTTCGACCAAGCAAGAAAGTTTAACATGAGATTCAATCCAGAAAAATGCACGTTTGGGGTAAAGGCTGGAAAATTCCTCGGATTTTATTTAACTGAACGAGGAATAGAAGCCAACCCCGACAAATGCAGGGCTTTCTTTGATTATCCAACTCCAAAATCGAAGAAGTCCATACAAACGTTGAATGGCATGTTAACCTCGATGGCCAGATTCGTCGCCAAATCTGCTCAACATGCTCTGCCCCTCTTTAAACTCCTCAGAAAAGAAACAACTTTCGAATGGACTGAAGAGTGCGAAGGAGCATTACAACACCTAAAACGAGCATTATCCGAACCTCCAGTGTTAACACGACCAGTCGAGGACGAAAAACTCTATCTTTACCTCGCAGTAGCATCAGAGGCCATAAGCGCCGTTCTCATAAGAGAAACCGAGCAAGGGCAAAAGCCTGTTTATTTTGTAAGCAGAGCACTACAAGGACCCGAACTCCGATACTTGCAAATCGAAAAAATTGCTCTAGCAGTAATAATGGCTGCGAGGAAACTTCGATACTATTTCCTCGCCCATTCCATCATCATCCGAACAGATCAACCCATGAAGCAATTGCTGGCACGACCAGATATGGTCGGAAGAATGTTGAAATGGTCGTTGGAACTCGCAGAATTCGACATAAGCTTCGAAAGTAGAAAGGCTTTGAAAGCCCAAGTACTTGCTGATTTCGTCGCTGAAATGACAACGTCGACCACTTCCGAAAAGAATAAATGGACCATCTTCGTCGACGGATCCTCGAACTCACAGGGGAGTGGGGCGGGCATCATTCTCGAAAACGAGGACGGGGTCCTAATAGAAGTATCCCTCGGACTTTCTTTTCCAACGACGAATAACCAAGCCGAATACGAAGCTTTCCTAGCAGGGTTAAGATTAGCTGAGGATATGGGAGCCGAGGAAATCAGAATATTCACAGATTCGCAGCTAGTAGCATCCCAAGTATCAGGAGAATACCAGACAAAAGAGGAACGACTCCTCGAATATCTGAACCTCATCAGGACGAAACTCGCAAAGTTTAAGGAAACGGAGGTGAAACATGTTCCTCGAGAACATAATGTACGAGCAGATGTCCTTTCAAAACTTGCGAGCACAAGGCGCAAAAAAGCGGGCAATCAATCCCTCATTCAAGAAACATTAACGAAACCGAGCATCGAAAAAACAGCAGAAGTCATGCACATTTGTGCTGTCGACGAACAAAGCTGGATGTCCCCGGTGTATAATTTCCTGAAGTCGAACACACTGCCCGTCGACGCCAAAGAAGCAGCGAAAATCCGAAAAAGAGCGTGCTCGTACGTCCTGCTCGACGATAAGTTGTATCGAAGAGGATTCTCAATCCCATTGCTCAAATGTGTGGAGGAAGCGCGCATAGAGTTCATATTGCAAGAAATCCACGAAGGAATCAATGGGCAACATATTGGTGGACGATCTTTGGCAAGAAAGGCACTGAGGGCAGGGTATTACTGGCCGACGATGCAAAACGACGCCAGAGACCACGTCCTTAAATGTGACAAGTGCCAAAGACACGGGGACATGCACCTCGCGCCAGCTAACGAGCTGAAAACGATAATCTCCCCGTGGCCGTTTGCCTGGTGGGGAATGGACATCCTCGGCCCCTTTCCAACAGCTGCGAGGCAAGTCAAATACCTCATAGTGGCCGTGGACTATTTCACCAAGTGGATTGAAGCGGAACCCCTCGCAAAAATCAGCGCATCCAACATACTACGTTTCTTCAAAAGGGACGTCCTCGCAAGATTCGGAATCCCTCAAGTGGTAATAACGGACAACGGAACGCAGTTCACAAATAAAAAGTTCCAAGAATTCCTCGCCGCAATAGGCACCACTCAACGCTTCGCGTCAGTCGAGCATCCTCAAACCAACGGGCAAGCCGAAGCAGCCAATCGCGTGTTATTACGAGGACTAAGACGAAGGATGGGCGCATCTAAAGGAAATTGGACCGAGGAACTGTACAACGTCCTGTGGTCTTACAGAACTACTCCTCATTCCACCACCGGGGAAACGCCCTTCCGATTAACATACGGAACGGAGGCAGTAATTCCCGTGGAGATAGGAGAACCATCCTCGAGGATCGAATATCCTCCCGAGGAGGATATAAACGACGAGTTACTGAGAGAAGAACTAGATCTCATCGAGGAACTAAGAACAGGGGCTTCTCTTCGAGAAGCGACCCTCAAACAGAAAATAGCCGCTCGACACGACAAGAGGGTTATCAAAAGAGAATTCGAGGTGGGAAGCTTGGTACTAAGAAGAAACCAAAAAGACTCGCGGGAGGGGAAGCTCGCAGCTAATTGGGAAGGACCATATCGTGTCCGAGCAAAAACAGAAAACGGAGCATACCACCTCGAAGATCTCTATGGCAAAGAAATTCCTCGCACGTGGAATGCTGAGAAGCTAAAACAATACTATAGTTGAAAATAGCGTAATTCGACACGCTCTTCAACGAAGGCAGCAAATCCCACCGAGGAGATGCGCCTATACAACGGAGGAATGCCTAGGTACGGGCAGAAATCTTAAAATCCTTAAAGCTCGACGTCAACCCTAGATACTGACGTTCACGCTCAACGAGGGAATACTCCATGCGAGCCCCATCGTTGCTTAGTACATGCCCGGCGGAACCCCCAGCTCGCGATGGGAGGTTCAACGCTGCGAGGAGGGTTTTAAACGAAAGAATCGTCCTCGACTCTAGTTTGGGAGCCAGCCAAACACTCGAGCAGTTCCACAAACTGCTCGGGAACGGTGCTTACGATCCGCGACATCAAGAAGCAACCGTAATGATTAGACGAGCACTAGCGTAAAGGGTAGTCTACCTAACGAATAGAACGTCTAAAATTACCAAGTTAAAACCCTAAGTAAAGTCGTGCACCATTTTAGAAAGTATCCTCGCATACTCTAATGGTCGAAATTGCAGGGAAATAATATTGACGTCAAAATAAACACTCCACAAACAAATTATAAACGAGCATAAATTGCAAAATGAGCAGTTATATATATAAATGACCAGAAGGCCAAGATGTCATTATATTACATAAAAAGGCGAACAAGCGCCAAAAAAACAAATACAAAGTCAAAGCGAAATAAAATCATTCGTCTTCCTGGGGAGGAGTAGCGATCCGACCATCATGCACCTCTTTGAGCTCGTCCAGGCCGTCGGTCACCAGCTGGATCCCCGGATTCAGGACTTGAAGTTGGGCCAAGGCGTTTCTGAAACTCGAAGAAGCCACCTCCAGCTGAAGGTCCCCAACTTCGTAAATTTTAGAAATCAGGCCTGCCCGGGAAAAATTAGCATAAGTGCCCGCCGGGTCCAGCTTCTTCTCTTCCTCCTCGACCAAAGACAAGCCGGACATCTGCTCCTCTAGCTCTGCAACCCTCCCCCTCAGCTTCTCCTCCTCGCCTTTGGCATCCTCGAGCTCTTTCTTCACCTTCACGAGCTCAGCTTCAGACTCCTCCAGGGCTTTGTCCCGAGCAGTGAGATCCTGCTCCACAGTTGTCAAGCGACCACCGAAATCCTTGGCAAGGGCCCGCGCTTCATCTCTCTCCCGCAGGTATTTGGACTCCCGGCCATTGAGGAAGGTGGCCACTTCCAGAAGCTTGAACACGGCCACGGAAGATTCCGCGACCACGTTCCTCAGAGACTCCGGACCCATGGACGCCAAGATTGTCCGGTCCGCTTCAGGGATCTTGACCGTCGTCTTCCCGTCCAGCAGACAGTCATGGCCCATAGCCGGAGGTAAGATAAACTCCGCAGCAGCCCTCCCCGGCACCAGTCCTCGAGGACCCGAAACTACCCCTCCTCCTCCTTCCACGCGGGGATGCTTTGGGGGTCTCTGGTCGACATCAACCTCCTCTACAGCCCTCCTTTCCCCCGTCACTTCAATAGAGGGTGAGGGGGAGGATTGTCCGGAGGCAACAGGCACCGAGGAACTAGCTCCTCCTGCTTGCCGCCGCTTCTTGTCCGCCTGTAACTTACGGAGAGTGGCAGCAGTGCTCTTCATCTCACCTGGAACATAAGACAAATGTTAGTAAACTCACCATGAGAAAACAAAAACATACGAGGAAGTAAATACGCGAGGAAAATAAAAATATAGATCAACACATACGGAGCAGGTCCTCAGCTTCAGCCCTAGTCGAGCATCTTAGCAATGCTTTGGTATTTATAAATCTCTTTGATGAGAGCTGGTAACCCTCCTCGTCGCAAATGGGGTTACCCTCCCTGTCCGTCCACAAACTTGGAGAGAACTCCTCCACAAAGTCCTCCAAGGCCTTTAGATCGGCCAATTCCTCTTTGGACAAGGCTCCCTTTCTAAAGGTGAAACTCTTGGCCTCACGGGCATAATGCTTCTTCGTCCAGCAGAAGGGGAACCGCTCACAGTCAACTTCTATTGGCTCCCCATCATCCCTATGCTGGACCCTCCCTTCGTCGTCCACTTTGGGCCCCCGAACAAGGATAGTCTTCCAACCCGCAGTGGTGATGGGGCGGACGACGAACCACTTGTCCTTGAAACCCCGGAGAGACTCCTCGAAAATATCAAATAATTTTTTATGTTGTTTGAGGGACACCCAGCCACATTTGTCGGTCACGTTTCCCCGAGGACGAGACCGCTTGATGCCGAAGATATGAAAGAAGAGGGAGACAGTGGGCGCCAACTGGAGGTAAGCAGCCACAATCTCAAAGGCGCGGATGAAAGCCAGAGAATTTGGGTGCAGTTGAGATGGGCATACTTCTAAATGATTGAAGATCGCCATTTCCAGATCCGTGAAAGGAAGACGAAGACCCATATGCTCGAAAGCAATCTGGTACATCGGGAATCCGCCATTTTTGAAGGTGGTACAAATTCGTTGTTTGGCGCCGGGGATCCGCACCTCCCAGTCAGCATGGCCGGGGACTTCTATATCAGTAAATAAGTCCTCGGGGAAATGCTCCTCGAATTCGAACTTGCTGGGCGTCGTCCTTGGATCGTCGGCAACCCAGTTAATGCTCTTTTCCGCGGGAATCTTTCGTTGGACTCCTTCGTCGGCCATAGTACCTGAAAGGCAGAGGAAACGAATGAATTCGATATTACCAACATCAAATCCACCCCTTCCACCGCCAATTCAAGTGAAGGGGCGAGGACAATGGTCGACGTAACGCAAGTAAATTCTAAAAGGAAAATCCTGGTTATAAAGGAAAATCCTAAATACGCGGGGAATCTAAGTCCCCAGAGCATCCGTAGACGCTCAGATCAAATACGAAAATACTTGGGAAATTCGAAGAGAAACCCTAAACACCCGAGGATTCCAAAGGTATGAATGCCCGGAAGCATGCCATGAATGCTCGGTATCTTCATAAACTGAAAATCCGGAAAATAGAGGCTATCACCTACGCTAAATACTGGTTTTCGCAAAAAAAAACCATTATCTCGTGGGAGGGAAAGGGTGCTAGCCACCTTATGCAACCCTCAACCACCAGATTCATACGCAGTAAAGCAAAACAGTACGAAGGAAAACAAACAGAGAACGAAAATTCCAAAATCATCAACCAAACTACACGAAATAAAGAACAGAAAAGGGAAAAACACTTACTTGTTTTTGAAAAGATGGTTGAATCGGAAAAGAAGGCGCAAACTTGAGTTGAAATCGCTGGATTATGACGTCAAGATAGCAGAGATTCAGAGAGAAAAGGTTTGCCGGAAGTTGGATAGTTAGAAATGAGAAAGGTTTTGAAAAATCCCTCCATTTCCCTATATATAGGCAAATCCCCAACAAGCGCACCTGCTCGAACTTTAAGGCGTCATTCCAATCTGGACCGTTGCCTCAATCCAACGGCCGCGATGAAAGACAATCCAACGGTCCAGATACGACCATCATAGAAACAAAAGGTCACGAAGATCTAACGGACGAAACGCGTCCTCGAAATTCAAATAAGACAGATACACTCAAGTGCTATTTTAATAGCCTTTACACGTGTCAGCAGAAGACGAAGCGGCTTGTCCCTTCAAGTCACATCCGCGCAGACTTCGTCGGAACCCTAGGAAATCACGTCGAAAATCCTGGACGGATCAACGATGCGCGAAATCAATGGCGAGATTCGCGGACTCGTGATAAATGCTCGGATATAATCTCTTCGACACATCATTTTGCTCGAGATTTAAAATCCAGTTAACGTCCAGGGATATAATCTCCTCGACACGTCATTTTGCTCGAGATTTAAAATCCAGTTAATGTCCAAAGTATCAGAATTACGACCACTAAAGTCGCCATCCTCTTGCCCGAGCATGGTGACTTGGGGGGCTCCTGTTCTGGACTGGGCCTGAATGCCCAACATGTGGGGCATCTCCTCTATTGGGCTGTCGAGTAAGGTCCAAGGTGCAAGCCCAACAACGCCCAACCGTCGAGCATCGTATGTCTCCCCTGAGATTCGTAACGCCCAACATCGGAATGATGAGCATTTAATGCTCATCACGGCTCCTCAGCCGTTTTCCGACAGCCATTGATGGGCATTAACTGCCCATCAACGGCCTTGGCCAAGCGCTGGGGCTATATATAGACCTTTTCACAACTTCACAAAGGTACGTACTATCCTATATTGAAAACCTACTCCTTCCTCAACTGACTTGAGCGTCGGAGCACCTGCAGGTACACAACCCCCCTCCGGGTATATTTGGGCTGCTCGACATCAATAGCCACCGTGCACCAGCGTCTGGTCGACTCTGATCAAGGTAAAGATCAGTATTAAAAACACATGACGTGTCACATTTATTAAATGATATGGCAACATATCATTTGATGTATATGTAAGAAACTTTACATTAACGGTGCATAACAATAAAACTCTTTAATAGTATGAGTTGTCTTAAATTAAACATATATACATCTATAGTTAACTGCTTCAATAATTTATCAAGAACCCCAGCTGCTCTAATAACAATATTCAAGATCATTTTGCTAACCCTTGCCTAAATTTACTCCTCAATTTAACAACTTTCCTAATTTATAAATTAAGTTTAGAGGACATCCACTTTAACGACGCACCGGAGGGGGAGGACCAAGATCATTTTGCTTTTTTTCTTGTCGACACATCCGTGTACCACTATAGCTTCCAATTAATATATATTTTATCAACAACTTCCACTTAATATATTACCTTCCTTCTTAAATATATAAAACTCTTTTTTGAGAAAATTGTGGAGATAAAAGTTAATTGTTATATTAAGTTTATTTATAATTTTAGTGTGTTTTTAATGTATTTAGCTTGTCAATGAGGATTAAACCTAGGAGTTCAAACATACTACTCAAACATTCACCACTAGACCAAACATGACCCCGGCTTATTTTCCACTTTTCTACTTCTTTTTAAAAAAATTAAAGAAGTAAAAAATTGTTTTTGACCCTATTTCTACGTAAAATAAATAGAGAAATAAAGTAAAGAAGTCAAAAGCAAGGAGAAATAAGGTCAAACATAATTTTTTACTTATCTACTTCATTTAAAGAGAAATAGAAAAGTGGAACATAAGTCGGACCAAACGGAGCCTAGCTACGATCTTATCCCTTATGTTTAAGAGAGAGAATGAATAAATGTTTTTTAATGTATTTGTTATAAATTCTAGGAAAAAGAAATACACTATTATTAGGAGTATGTTGGTAAATAAATAACTAATGTCCTTAAATAATTTAAATGATTTTATAGAGAGAAATAATTATTTTTTTGAAATATTCTTTTATTTAGAAACAAGATATAGGGCCTATTTAGATCAAGTTAATTTTAAGCTTATGCAAATAGCTTATGCAATATAAATTAGGTTTTAGGCTATTTTATAAATTCACAGTAGTGACAATTGTATTTTTATAAATTATTTTATCATAAACTACATTGATAAACTTATAATAATTCATAAAAATTGCATAAGTTGTTTGCATAAGTTCAAAAATAAATTAATTCAAACCAACCCATAATACTACATATTCACCTTCTATTAAAGAATAAAGAATTCTTTACAGCATATTCCACGAAGCCATGAGCCACATTTTGATGATTAAAAAGTTTAATTTATTTTTAAATTTTCAAAAATTTAAAATAAAAGTTTAAAATCTAAACTATAATTCAATCAAAGAGTTAAACAACCCAACATTACAGTATTAAATATAGAGTTAGGATCCGTTAACACCTGTATAGAGTTAGGATCTATTGACACCATGTGCCAACGGATTTTTTGACACCAAATCTCATATTGCATTTAAAAACTTAAAATTAATTAGCAAAATGTCACATGACCTCTCTCACGACTTCCTTTCTTCATCACTATTTTACTGCCGACAACGAGAAGGTTTGCCGGCCATTATTTTCTCAAATCAAATTGCCCGATATTATACACATGCAACATTTTTTTAAGCATCTTGATCGACCACCATAATAGTCACAGCTTCTCCACATTTGCCACATTATTATATCATTTAAAAATTGAAAATCAATCCAAATCATCAAATTGTATTAGGATTAAACCAACCTATATAAATAATTGCTACATGCACCGAGGCACAACTATTACAAAAATTACTTATAATTTTACAACATCAAACCTCATCCGGATACCTCTAACGCAAAATACAATCCAAAGGGAGAACACACCATTCATAATATAAACAAAGTGTATTGACCTTTTTTGATAAAAGTCATTTCCAAGAAATTTGTTGTATCTTTTCAAAGATCTCATCCGGGTCCCTAATCTTAGACTCAAAAATTCTTTCATTTCGCGATCGCCAAAACATCCACATGACTGCATGCCAAATCATCAACACCCCTTGAAGACCTTTCTTACCTTTTCTAAATATTGAAAGAAAGTCATCCAATAAGGAAGAGATAGAATTCGGCCAAACCGTACTCATACCAAACCACCTATGGACTTTTGACCACACTACCCAAGCCAAAGGGCACACCGCTAACAAGTGGTTTTCCAATTCTCTACACTCCGCACAATCGAAGCACGTCGCCCCCTCCTCCTCTTGAATTATCCCTCTAAGTAATAAATTAGCTCTTGTTGGGAGTCGACCAAGTAGCGTTTGCCACGAAAATACTATCACCTTCAATGGAGCCCAACTCCTCCAAATCATTGACATAGACCGGGCAGAAGACAACAACTGAAGAGATGAAGGAGAAAAAAATTTCAACAAAGTCAAGTAGTTAGTGCTTACCAAGAAACACTAAGAATACCAGCAGCAATATCTTCAAAAAACAACCAAGAAAGATCAAAATTATGATGATAAGGTTCCTCGTCAAAAGCAGAAGCAGCAGATGCAGTAGCATTAAGATTCATTGGCGCCACTGGTTTCACAGGGATATGTTGTTTTGTAGTTACTGATTTATATTTTCTCTCACGAGGAAACGAGACAGATTCCTTGTTAGATTTCCGAAGGCTATGTTTGGGAAGGTAGAAAATTAGCTTTTAGCTTATAAACTCATAAGACCTATTTGGTAACAGTCATGCTACCATGAGCTTATCATATTTTGTTCCATATTTACCCTTAGTGTTTTAACTAAACTCCATTTTTACCCTCTATAATTTATTACTACTATTTAAAAAAATAGTTATATACTTAATGCAACAAATGGTTTTTTTTTTAAATAATGCTTACGTTTTTTTTATAATGGCAGCGAATGGCCTTTTATCCTTTTCTTTAATTTTTATTTATTTAAATCATGCCTATGTAAATGTCATCATTATATATTAAAATTAATATTTCTTTTGAATGGATTTAAATTAATATATTTATTGTTATCTTTGCCGTATGGGACAAAAATCACACTTTGGTGCCATTTTTTGTTATGTATTCTTATTAGCTTCTGAACTGGTGTTTGATTAAACTTTGCTTGTGATCTAGCACTTGTTGTACTTTGGATCTTTCTAATTTATTATTTTGCCGTTCCAAAAAATATATGATTGTATTATTGTATATTTAGATTAGAATCAAAAGTGTCTAAAGGATATATTATATACATTTCTTTACCTATCTATCAAGATTAGAATCATATGCTTGAGTGCTTGGTGACATTCCACAAGCTATATATATATATATATATATGTTGCTTTCAATTTGTGTGCTAAAGATTGGTAGGAACATTATTTAATCTCTAATAATTATTAACGTTTTTGCTTTTAAGGGATAAGATTATAACCAAGGTTTTCAGAACCGGACCGGTCATCGAACCTGTGAGCTTACCGGTTCAAGGTTCAATTGGTCGGACCGGTGTTCAATCGGGTCGGACCGTTTTTAATTAAATATATTATATTTTTATTTTTAAATGATATATAAAATAGTAATACATTCAAAAGTATACAATATGGCTTATTAAAATTATTTGTATAAATTCACCAAAAAAATAAAAAATATTTGTATAAATTTAGTTTATTAGAAGAAAAAAAAAATGTAAATGTGTCCTATAAAAAAAAGGAGAGTTTTGACAATAAAGCCAATGTAAAATAAAAAACCATAAGTCTAGTGTAAAAAAAATATATTTGACAATATGTTAGACTTTTTGTGTTGTAATGACATTTTTGACAATAAGCCCAATGTAAAATAAAAAAACCATAAGCCTATTGTAAAAAAAAAATATTTGACAATAAGTTAGACTTAAAAGGAATTCTTTTAATGAAACTAAAAAACCCTAGTTTGTAGTTCTTCAGCAGCCGCCCCCTTATTTGCAACCTATCATTCTTCATTCTCTCTATTTGCAGAGCTTGTCTTCTCTATGCATATCATGTGTAACTATAACACATTAAATTGCATCACATCTTTTCTACTCTTCAACAAATTCTTTTAGATGACATAGAAGATATTATTCTCCTCCTCTTCTTCTTCTAATTTTTTTGAGATTCAAGACTCTATTATTTTGATCTGTTTTCTTTTTTTGAGATTTAATACTCTATTATTTTGATTTGTTTTCTTCAACGGGAGTGGATCTGTTTTCTTCTTTTGAGATTCAAGATATTATTTTCACGGCCGGTTGAAACAGGGGAGAAAGCAGATGTTGCCTTTTTCTAAAAAAAAAAAAAAGCGCCAGACCGGTTTTGTGCACCAGCCAGACCGGATGCAGGTCCGGTTCCCGGTTCGATTTTAACAACCTTGATTATAAGTCAAGTATGAATCCACTGGTAGAAAAATTAATTAATTTAACCCTTTAGGAAAAATAATCATATCTTATATTTCTATGTATGAAATAAATGTAAATACAACAATATTGCTTTTTGTAATGGGAGTGTGTATTTCTCTTTTTAGTAGTGTACAAACCAAAGGCCCAAGATGATCAAGCCCAAACGCAATGACAAAAAACGTACAATGTCATGGATTGTTAGAGAAATCCATAGTGGAGGCCCGATATTGAATAGATTGAAAGAAGATTTCGATAACACTATGTTTGGATGTAGAGAAACAATAAAGAGAGAAACAATAAAGAGAGAAATAGGATAGAAGATAAATAGCAAAGAGTATAGTAAAAAATTTATATTGTTTGACTGAATAGAAATAAAGAAGAAATACAAGTAGAGAGAAATTAATAAAAAATTGTAAAAGACCAATATCACATCTACTAATAACATAAAAATCAATGACTTAAGTATAGAGCAACTTTTCCTCCGTAAACAATTTTGAAATAATATTGCGATATAAAATTTGTATTAAGAAAATTACTGCCAACAAAAAAAACAACCTACATCGAAAAAAATATTACCAACAAAAAGAATATTAAGAAGAACGCCAACAAAACAAATAGATTAAAAAGCCAAAAACGAATAGATAACAAATAGATTAATAATTCTTTTAAGGAATTAGTTATTTTTCTTTATTTTTCCATAATATATACATATCATCTCACTCGACCTATTTCAATAAATAATTTTTATACAAAAATCCAAAATATAAGCACACTAATTTAAGCACAAAAACTGCCACGATTAGATCAACACACTAAGACAAAATCAATGAAAACATAATATAGGGTCTTTCCAAAGCTCAAAACCATCATATATAGGGTCAAAACGCACCCATACAAGTCATGCAATTCCCTTTCAATGTAACAGCCAATACAAGTTTAATAATATGCATAGTTTTGAGATAAAGTATTTTTTAAACTAGATAAACACGGTGGTGCTCAACGAAAACAGTAGTTAAGAAGAACGAACATGATGATCACAACCGCACGATAATGCAAATCCAAAGCAGCTTCAAGAATCAAACAAGGAATTTATTAGCATAAAAACTTAAAAAAAAAAAACCTAAGGAACTGGAGCTACTGGAAAAGGAGGAGCACCTTCTGCCAAATTAGCATTTCCAGCATAGAGGAAGCTCACCATGAGAATGCTCATCAGGTTCCTCAAAAGAAGCTGCAGCCAATGCAGCAGCTGTAGCATCAGTTGCTGCATTCTGTAACACAGGAGTCAAAGGGGCACGATGACTTTCTGTTAATGAAGTGGATGCACCCTAACTTGGAGGACATACGAGGGATGGAGGACCTTTCAGTTCTTTTTTCTTGCTAACTGAATCAATGACATTTATGTATGTGTTAACATCAGAAAGTAAAATATTAACACATACATAAATGGAAAAACATCAAAAGATGAAACATAGAAATTCAATAAGAAATTAAAAAAAATAAACATCGACATTAAATAATAATATACTTACCGTGACAAAATCGAGAAATTTGAGAGGAGAAAATCTGAGAGGAGGAACTTTGAATGCAATAAACCCTAACTCTAATGCATAATGAAAAAAAAAATTATTTATACATTGCATAGTGGATCAGACCAAGCCCAAGTTAACAGACTATACTCTATTCAGACAGAATAAGGTTAAAAAATTATTTCCACAGTGTGATGTTAAAAAAAAAAATTTATGATTTCCACACCCACCGTAAACGTAAAAGTGTTTGTCATAGAAATTAAGATATGTCCTTGGTACGGATTTCCAAAAAAAAAATAATAAAGAATTTTGTGGATTATATTTTATCTCATATAGTTTTTTTTTTTTTTTTGAAAAAGCTAAATTAGCCCACCCAAATTATCTCATATAGTTATGTTTGTTTGTTAAGCTAGTGTAATAGTTATATAATATTTGATGATTCTTTGTACAAAAAATTAAAGAACAATCTTCATTTTTATTTTTTCTACCTTTATTGAATATATGCAACTTCCAATTGGAGAATAAGGAATATAGTGCGGTTAAAATAACAAAAAATAAAAATATAATTTGTATTTGTATTTTTTTTTCTTACAATCAAATATAAAAATGTTAACGTCAATGTTAATATAAAAATATTAATGTTAATGTATGAAAGGTTAATGTTTACTTAAACAATGTTTACTTAAAAAATGTTTACTCAAATGTTTACTTAAAAAATTGTTTCAGATCTCAGGATCTTTGTAGTAAATTTCAATGTTGGATTATTGTTTCATTTTATATTTTTGAAGTTCAAAAATATTAACATTTCATACATTAGTAGTAAATTTTGATGTTAGTATGAGGAAATGCATTAGTAAATTTTCATTACTTAAAAATGTGAGAGAAAGTACTTTAGATTACCCAAGAAAAAAAAGGAAAAATATTTGAGAGAATTTATTCATCCCATAGGATCATGGACTTTTTGTTGAATATTGAGATATAAATTGATCACACAGAACAATAAACACCAAATAAGATATTGGCAATTTTCTTTCACATATATACACTATATATTTTGAAATTTAACTTTGAACACATTACTCCAATTTATGTCCATTGTCCTCGAGGATAATTCACACCAATAATTTAGAATAATCAGTTTCATTCTACTTTGAAGTCCAAATTTGAGTTTTCAATCTCCTATACCAATAATATACCATGACAACAATTCGAGCCAACACTTAATCAATTGGTAGGGGTTAATCAAATGTATCAATCAATATCATTATACTCTATTATTATAAAACTTTCAAAAAGATAGAAAATAGGAAAAAACATATATCTTAGAAGATGTACATTCTAATGTTCTTCCATATATATATATATATATATAAAGAAAATTAAACTATAAATCCCTCGAGCTTGATAAAACATAGTTATTGACTTTAGAAAGATAACTTCTATTAAAGTAAAACAATATTTTGCTAATTCTAAGTTAAGATGGTTCTTCCCAATATTTTACAATTTGGAAAAGAAAATACTCAAAAGGAGACAAATATACTTTTGCTACAATTATGGTTCTTTCCAACTTGTTTTGCTATGTATATACCAAGCTATCTCCTATATATACTCTTTGGGGATGTACACAACTTATTAAATTTTAGTTGCAAGGCTTTTGTAATGCATAAAAATGAAATACCTGAAACAAACTGAGTAAAAGAAGAACAAAAGACCTTATTTTTTCTCTTCTCTGATTGCCGCCACACTACCTCTAGTTTTTTTCCTTCCTAGTTTATCAATTAGAGAAGGTGGTTTAGGATAAATTTCGATCCGGAAACACTCTTCTTGATCGATTTTTATATTTTTTATTTAAATAAGTGACACTCACATATTTTTAGATTTTGTTGGAGTCTTCTTCTTCGTGGCTTTTTTTCATCTGGTTGTTTTAATTCCGTCTTAGTGCAGAGTTTTGGTTTTACCCCATTTTAATACGGTGTTTGTTTTGATTTCCCATTTTGGTACGGTGTTGTTTTGTTTATATTTGTAGGTTTGCTTCGAGTGAGTAGCACATTCATCATTTGTCACTGCTTGACTCAACAAGTAGTACTCAACAACATATATAGTAAACTTCAAACTCACACCATGAAATCTCTTCAAGGCTCCTACTATTCATATATATATATATATATATATGCCATCAGAATAACTAATTAATAAATACAAAAATGTTATTGTGTAAACAGAGTATACAAAATGAGAAACGAGAACAATATACACTTAATGTACAAAGCCATTTTTTGTGTAAACAATCTACACTTTACATTGAAAAGCAATTGTTTGAGAAATGAGAACTATATCTACATCATGAAAAGTCGAGTTTGAAAGAATAGCCAAATATTCACAATGATAAAAAATCTGAAAATAAAAGTCCACAACGTAATTGAAAAGTTTACTCACCTATATAGAACATCAAATAAGAATGATCGAAGAAGAGTATACATGTTACACAGAAGAAAAGCAAGTGAAGCACCTCTACCGTTCCAATTTCATCCTGCGAATAGATGAAAAGCATTAGCAACAAAGGAGATTAAATTCTCATTGAGGGGAAACAAAAATTAAAACAGTGAGAAAAATATTAGGAAAACCCTACTAATCTCTATTTTTTGCAAAGAACCCTAGAAACCTTATATGATTTTTTTGCCTAATAAATTGCAAATTGCACTCCCTATCGGTTAACAATAAATATTTCTTAAATGAAGGAAAATGTTATTTAGTAAAAAAAATTATGCAAAAAAGAGAAGAATTCTATGTGGGATCATGTAATTCTTTCAAACTAAAGTGGTCTTGGCATGCTAATTAAAACTAAACTGATCCATTTGCTTTGATCATAATTCAACAAATGAAATTACAAATTGTTTTCAATAATTACATGCTAATTAACAGTTTAGCATTTGCTTGCTGCTTAATTAGGCTCACTGGCCATTGAGTTGGACTCTAATCACCCAAGTCCACCCAACCGATTTGATTTATAATTTATAAGTATTTCATTTATTTACCGAACTTTAAATTTAGACCGTCCAATTTCGATTGAACGTTCTTCAATGCACTAACTAAGTGATTGCAAGATTTCATTAGGGAATCAAGCCCTTAAAAGTAGAGAGTATAAGCTAACAAGAGTGAGTTAGAGTTTAGTTCAAAATTTTAGGAATGGTGACATGGCACGATGTTATTGGTTATTATGGATGATGAATAGTGTTGGTTTGAATTGTTTAGAAAGTTAGGATAAGTAGGGTTAAACAAATGGAAGCCGATTTCTTTGCTGACACAGTTACAATATCAACCATTTAATTTCAAACATTAATGGTTAAGATTAATTTAGTGTATGTGTAATCTAAATCGTCGGGTGTAAAATCAATAACCAAAATCAATTACAACGTGTAATTGCGTATTTTTGTTACTGCAACAAATTCAGCTCATGTTGAAGTTAAGTGCTTAATTTAGATATTGGGATTTTCTAATTTCATATGGATTATATTCATATTTATGAAATTTTAGTTAGATTTCATTATTTGAAATTACAAGTGAATTTTGACAAAATCCAAAGTTAGATATATAATATTCCAAATATGGATGATTGAGTTTTGAATGCAATGTCCAAAAGGGGAAAGAAGGTATAGTGGTGGAGGTTGAGATACTAAGATATATCATGTTCATCATAATGCACCCCACTTAGGTTTGTCACGCCTAAGATTTTTGAGGAAGATGTTGTGTTATTATATGTAGTGGCCTTAAAAGTATTCTTGTTTGAGGTTTATATATTCAACTTTTCTTTTTGTTTTTGTCCTTCCATTCTCTCATGTTTTATCCACTTCTCTTGTCTTTTATGTTTTGTTTGTATTGAATTTTTAGCTTAAGTGGTGTCACGAGGGATTTGGTTTGGATGAGCTACTCCTTATGATATTGTTTACAGATAAATTAAAAAGAACAAAATTATATACTGTTGAATTTTGGTACAAACATTTTCTTTGGATCACTTCAATTTAGTTCTTGGTAATAATGTTTTTTTGACAATAAGCTATGCCGATAAATATTTTTGTATAGTAAATTTAACTTGCAAAGAACTATATTTATAGACTTAAGCGACACAAAATTGTTATATATGACTCTTTAAACTCTTTTTAGGAGGGTTATATAAGGAATTCTTTGACAAAATTGAGGTGAACTATTAATATTTAAACTTTAATATAATTACGTACCATAATTTCATCTCATCATCACTCATTGAATCATACTCTAAATGGTTTCAAAAATGTCTTGTAGTGGACAAAAGTAAGAGACAAGTAGAGAAACAATAATTATATGTTCCAAATTCTTAATTAAATCCCTTTATAAACTACTACTAGGAGATCTTTCCAAAAAGGTTCATAATACAGTACTCATCCGTCCTGAAACTTTAGTCCTTTTAGACTTGGGCACAAAGATTAAGAAATAGTTAACTTTAAACTTTATAGACTGATTTACCCCTGTTTTTTATTTTTTATGCAAATTTGTATATGTAATAGATTTGCATCAACTATGCAAAAAGTATATGCTCATTTGCTTTTGCAAATGCTACACGGCATATTATCTCTCTTAGCCATTAAATGTCTTTCCATATTATGCCCCAATGCCATTATGTTGCGTGTATGTTCATTAATAAACACCTAGTAAACATACATTTGGCTTAATGATTTATTCAGCAAAAAATTTAATTAATTATTAAGGGTATAAATGGAAACAAATGTGTAAATGTTTCTTGGTTTCTTAAAAGGACTATAGTTTTGGGACAAAACTAAAATCCTAAAAGGACTAAAGTTCCGGGACGGAAGGAATATTATACATCACCAAAAACATAAAGATGATTTGGTGATTTTAGGGTTGCAATTATCGTTAAGTTTGATTATGAGTAAAGTTTATGTTCCACCAAAAAAATAGAAATAGTGATGTTCCACTGTGTATTAGACTATTATACAATACGGTCAATGGAGCTATGGACACGTTTGTTAGAGTTTTAGTAACAAACTGACCATGTGTGTGTATGTTCCCTTATTTTAGTAATTTCAAAACCCAATTAATTAGTCAAAAAAAAAAAAAAACCCAATTAATAGGTTGTTGATCATTTGAGAGGGATTTAAGTAGTGCACAGTGCACCACTGGTTAATAACACTAACAAATATAAATTTTACAAAATTCACTGTATGCCGTGCTTGAGAAGGTCTACCAATTCCTCGGCAGCACCTCGAGGTGCATTTAGTTGTTTTACATGAGACTCGGGGTATTCCTCACTCCATGGCTTGAATCCAAAGTTTATATTATATATATCATTTATACAAAATTTTTAAAAAATTGAAAATAATTTGATATGTTATTGATACTCACCGAGATTAACGTTATCCAATAAAAATTCATAAACCGTTAAGAGGTATAATACTTAAATGAGCCAATTTTTTTTAAGGCCAGCTTGATCCGACCTGTTTGGTAAACTCTTTTAAAAATATTTTATAGGTTATTTTTACTAGATTATAGCTTATTTTTTAAACGCGGTTTAAAATAGTTTATGAGCTTATAACTTTTTTTTTTTTTTTCCAGTTTTACCTTTGTCATCTTACTTGAAAAAAATTAAATATTAATTAAACATATATTTTTTATTTCATTTCATACTTATTATAAACTGGTTCAACTGCTAATTTTACTACACACCACAAATTCAATCAACTAACTTATTTGTTATAAGCTAGAACTTATAAGCTCATATGCTATTTTTTACAAAACAAAATCTCAGTATCAAAAACATTTTTAAAAATCCTAATTTTCACCATTATAATCCTAAAAGAATTACATCACCATTAAAAAGATTAACTTTCACAGCCATATGAATAAAAGTCATACTTTTAAATGATATATACAAATTTGGAATGACTCATTCTTTTTAATTGTTTTTTATGCAATACCAAAAACATATCGCAGATTGAGTCATTAGATATACATAACGTTTTAAGTTTGATTCTCATTAATTCAATTGTAAAAAAACAAATCTCACATTATCGTTGAAAATTGTATTCAAATCTTTGTCCGCATTATATACGGAATATAATTAAAAAGACAAGCTAATTTGCGTGAGATGTTAAGGGGGAGGAAGACTTAAGGAAATTTTTTTTTTCTAACCCTACAAACGTCTTTATACCCCTACAATTTTTTAAATATTCCAGTTATACCTTTATGATATTTTTGTATATTTTAAGTTTTTTACTTTGTCTTTTTATTACTTTGCCGGTAAAATCCGTACACCCTTTGAAAAGTGCACCGATCAGACCAGAATCCTTTACCGGTACGTCACATTTACCGGTACACTTTTTCTAAGTGTACCGGAATGCTTTTTTTTAAAAAAATATATTGCGGTACACTTGTATACAAGTGTACCGATTCTGGAGAAAAATTTCACAAACTGCGGTATACTTTTTTTCAAGTATACCGGTTAGAAACATAAAAATTGGAACCGGTACACTTTTATAAAGTGTACCGGTATGTTAACGTGAAAATTAAAAAAAAAATTTTTTTTTTTTTTTCAACAGATATGGCGCAATCCGGCGAAACAGGCCAAAACTCGGTTGATACTACGGATGTATTTACTACGAATGATAAATTTGATACACGAGAAGATGTTCTTAAATGGGCGGAAGATGTTGGAATTGCTAACAAAGTCAGTATTATTATTACAAGGTCAGATAAAAAGAACGGTGTAAGAGGAAGGAATGACAAGTTGATTTTGGGCTGCGATAGAGGTGGAAAATATGACACTTCACAAAGTTCGACGTCAACTGCATCAAAAAAGTGTAACTGTCCATTCAAACTTAGAGCCACACCTTCGATAGATGGTTCAGGATGGAAAGTTCAAGTTCAATGTGGAGTTCACAACCACGGACTACCTGACCAATATGCAGGTCATCCTCGTAAGGCACGTTTAACTGAAGAAGAAAACAAACATGTTGAAGAACTGACAAAGTGTCGTGTAGCACCAAGGAACATCGTTATTTCTTTGAAAGAAAAAAATCCAGAGTCTGTTGTTGATGCCAACCAGATATATAGGAAGAGAAACAAACTACAAAAGGAAAGAGGTCCTAGAACAGACACTCAACACTTGCTGCAAAGGTTAGATGATGCTAATTTTGTCACCTGGAATAGAAGAAGAGATGATGGCTCTAATGTTTTGAGTGATATTTTTTGGGCACATCCAGATTCGATAAAGTTGTTGAACTTGTTTCCCATTGTGTTGACGATGGACTGCACATACAAAACTAATAAATACAGGCTACCACTTCTTGAAATTGTTGGTACCACGTCAACTAACTTGACATTTAATGTTAGTTTTGCTTATATGGAATCTGAGAAGACGGACAATTATCGTTGGGCATTAGAGAAACTGAAGGGTTTGTTTACTAAGCAAGATATATTGCCACAAGTAATTGTGACCGACAGAGAACTTGCTTTGATGAATGCAATTGAATCTGTATTTCCGCATGCTGTTAATTTACTTTATACGTGGCACGTAAACAAAAATGTGTCTGCGAGATGCTCAGTGCTTGTACCTAAGGATATGCGTGATCTAGTAAAAAAATTGTGGAATAATGTTGTATTCAGTTCAAATGAGGTTGAGTATGGGCTGAATTTGAATGAGTTTGAGCAAGCATGTGTTAATTCAAGCAAGTTTCTTGACTATGTCAAGAATTCATGGTTGAACAATTATAAAGAAAGATTTGTTGCAGCATGGACCAATAAAGTGATGCATTTAGGAAACACAACGAGTAATAGGTATGATTTATTTTGTTTGAAAATTGTAATAATTTGTTTTGTTTTGTTTTTAGGTATGATTTAATTTACTTTTGTGTGCAATTTAATATTTAGAGCTGAGTCTGCACATTGGAAACTAAAGCAAATGTTGGAACACAGCAAAGGTGATGGACTTATGCAATGATTTGGATGCCATGAATAAAAATATAATTCTACAAGTTGGCAAAATTAAGGCGTCATTTCAAAAAAGTTTTTACTATACAGAGCACATTCATAGTGGTCCATTTTATCAGAATTTAAGAAGTTTTGTCTCCAGGGATGCTATGACACTAATTTCTGATGAGTTTGAGAGGGTAGGCGCTGTTGGAACTAATAAGAACCTTTGCGGTTGTGCACTTAGGTCAACACATGAATTGCCTTGTGCGTGTGAATTGAGTGGGTATACACTAAAAGGTGTACCAATACCTGTTAGATTCAATTCATGGTCATTGGAAGAAACTAACTATGGAAGCTCCACTAGAGGATGACACAGAGGATGACTATGAGTTGGACTTGACTCCTGCATTTGATGCAATAATGACTCGATATCAGTCACTTGATATTGTTGGTAAAAGAGCGTTGAAGAGTAAAGTGTTTGAACTTGCTTATCCATCTACAAGTTCATTGTGTCCACCACCTGAACCAATAAAAACTAGAGGAGGAGTGAAGAAGAAAGATAAAAGCAAAGCACCAAAGGATTATGATGTGTATCGTGACCCGTCATACTTTGAACATGTTGAAAGAGAAGTTAATGATTCACAAGCGACATCGAAGAGGTTGTGTACACAAACATCTCAGAAGGCACTATCTCAGGCATCTCAGAAGCAACTATCTCAGGCATCTCAGAATGCACTATCTCAGGCATCTCAGAAGCAACTATCTCAGGCATCTCAGAAGCAACTATCTCAGGCATCTCAGAATCAACTATCCCAGACATCTAGAAAGCTGAGAAATGATAAGTATTTGATACAATTTCCTAATCATATTCATCCACATATTATTGACTTTATTGAAGTAAATCCAGATGGAAATTGTGGTTTTAGAGCTATTGCGTGTTTACTTGGTTACACAGAGGATGGTTGGCCCATTATCCGCCGGGAGTTAGATAATGAGTTAACATCTAATAACAATTTGTATGAGAAGTTATTTGGACAAAATTTACAACACGTGAGAGATTTACTGCAGATAGATAGTTTAGGAGATCAGTTAGAAGATAAATGGTTCACCATACCTGCCATGGGTTACTTGGTAGCAAATAGGTATAATGTCATTTTGGTGACATTGGGTAAACCTAGCACGACTTTCTTTCCTATGATGACTTCATATTCATCATCAGCAAAATTTCATTGCATCGGTTTTGTGGGTGGAAATCATTGGATTCCGGTAAATTATTTATATAAGTATTTTAACCTATTTTATTTTAAAATTATTTATATAAGTATATTAACCTATTAGTTTGTTCTTGCAGGTTAACATGAGACCAGGGTATCCGTTGCCCGATGTGACACTCGATTGGAAGAAATATCGTTCACCTGAAGCAACATCTTGGATGTCAAATTTAACCAACCGCTTACAATATTGGCGAATTCTAGATCATTCAGTTAAACCTTCAGTTGGTGTTGTTGTTGTTGATTAATTATTACGTCAAAATATTTTATTGTCAAAGATTTTATGTGAAACATTTTATGTGTTGTTGCACTAATAAAACTTCTATATTATTCCAAATGCAATAAATAATAAAAGTAAATAAACAATAATAAAAGTACATAATGAAACTCAAAGTACATAAGCAAACTAGTCTATATCTCTATCACCACGGGCCACATCCAATGCATAAAAAAGATCCTCAAACACGTCATCGTCTCTACCAGCATCCACCTGTCCGATAAATCTCTCCAGCGCAGAAGCAATCGCATCCATTCGTCTCTGTTCACCATCCTCAAACACCTCTCAGGCAAGTAAGGAACGACGGTACACCCACGCAAGTAACCACTGAAACAGGTAATCAGATCAGAAGGAATGCTACCTCTATGACCTTCAAATGGACGCCAAATCACATCAGACGGAGTCAGTGCATCCATGATAGGTCGATAAGCAGGAAGCTTCGTCTTCCCCTGCTTATATACCCACCGCATAGCTCGAGGGTAACCCATGTCATCACAACGGTGTACAGACTCTCCACGTCTACCAAGGGTAGGGAAATACTCATGAATCCAACACTATTACAAAACAACAAAAACAAATACAATATATTAGAATCATGATTTCACTAAAACAGAACATATTCATACAATATATTAGAATCATGATTTCACTTAATACGATTGTTACCTGTAGAAGTGTCGGATACCCTGCAAGAGCATGTGTGGTAAACATGGATGCATCATTTAGATTATCATATAAACAAACCAACTCAGCACTAGCCCATGAAAATTTATTCAATGTGGACAAATCTCTAAACATGGGTAACCATTTTGCATTGACTCGTGTGTAACTCTTATCAGTTAGAATGGTACATCCAACCAACAACAACAAATAGGCCCTGGCAGCACAATCATATCTGTGGTACATATGTAGATTCCTCTGCCAGCAATCATATAGCCACTGTTGTGTAAAAGTTCCTCCCCTCTGTCGTGATGTCTCCAAATATGCCACCTCATACGGGACACCCAACAACTCAGTAGCAAGTGCAGCAGCTTCTTCCATGGAAACCGGTACAGGCGTGTAAAATATACCTCTAACAGGTATATGTAACAGACACGCCACATCATCAAGTGTAATCGTCATTTCACCAAACGGCAGGTGAAATGACGATGTCTCTGGATGCCACCTCTCAGTAAAGGCTGATAAAAGCTGCGGATCCACCTTACTTAAACTCGTCCGCTCAAGCCATTTCAACCCAGAATCATCCAACCAGCCTTGAATATTTTGGTGATGTTCACCAGGAACCCAACCAGTAAGCTTGGCACCAAGAGATGCTATACGTAACTCAGGTTTCGGCCCTTCAATACGTTCCTACATATATTTAAATTAAATCAGCATCACAACTAGAATGACATTTAAACAAAAATATTATCAGACCATATAATTACTCGTATCAAGATAATTAACAAATAATACCGTGCCAAACCATATAATTAACATCAAGATAATTAACATCAAGAATATTATCATCAATATAATTAACAAATAATAACAACGCAAGATAATTTATACCGTGCCAAACCATATATAACGAGCAACATGGTCTGAGTACCGCGTCAGAATACTCGTATCAAGCGGTCCTCCAGGCCATCCATGCTGCGCAACATCGTCATCCTCATGCATCATAGGCTGCTCAATATCCTGTTCCTTCTCAACAGGAATAGAAACTCCACGTCCTACGCCGGGATGTCTAATTCTACCGTCTCTCCCTCTTGTACGCACCACTGAAATGGAAGAAAGAAAAAAATTATAAAAAAAAAAAAACGAAATGCACTGCGGTACACTTGTTTTGAAGTGTACCGCAGTTATAAAATTTTACTCAATCGGTACACTTGAGAAAAAGTGTACCGCAGTGCATTTTTCAATCGGTACACTTGATAAAAAAGTGTACCGCAATGCAAAACGCGCGGTATACTTTTTACCAAGTGTACCGCAAGGTACAATGTTTGAAATATTGAATTCCGGTACACTTTTTCGAAGTGTACCGCTAGCAATGTATATTGCGGTACACTTGAAAAAGTGTACCGGAATGAAAAAAATGACTTACTCTCTGTTTTCCGAAAATTTTCTGCTCGGTACACTTTTTCAAAGAATGATGAAAATGAATTTTTTTTTACAGTTTTACCTTTTATACGAGGGCATATTTGTCATTTCAACATTAAGTGTAGGGGTATAGAGAAGTTTGTAGGGGTAGAAATTTTTTTTTTCAGACTTAAGATCTTTTGCACAAAATGGCGCATGGGTTTGAACCCCACGGCCAGCACTTCCTTTCGAAAATTACTTTTCCGACCTCTGCCCATTTCTTTTTTACCCCCCAAACTGACGTTTTTGCCCTCGGGGGTATGAAAAAAATTTGCTAAGAAAACGGTTTGTAAAAACCGAAGTTTCGGCAACGGTTTTTAACGGTTGCCTTAGAACACAAAAACGTTGTCTTTAAGAGCTAACGCAACACTTCCTCAAAACAGTATCCATATGCATAATACGCAACGGTTTTAAAGTGTTCTCTAAAGTGTTCTATGCATGAATTTCAACTAACACTTTAGATAACACTTTAAAACCGTTGCGCGTTATGCATATGGATACTGTTTTAAGGAAGTGTTGCGTTAGCTCTTAAAGACAACGCGTTTTTGTTCTAAGGCAACGGTTAAAAACTGTTGCCGAAACTTCGGTTTTTACGAACCGAACTAGTTTGGTTTCTAAAAACCGAATTTTCTTAGCAAATTTTTTTCATACCCCCGAGGGCAAAAACGTCAGTTTGGGGGGTAAAAAAGAAATGGGCAGGGGTTGGAAAAGTAATTTTCCTTCCTTTATTATTAATTTTGTGGTTAATTACTTGCTTAATAACCTTTTAATTGGACTCTCTTAAAATGACTTTGGATTAGGCCCGGCCCATTCGATGTGAGCTACAATTAGAAGGTTATTAACCATTTTGAAAACATTAATTTGCATGGTATCATGGTAGTATGTCTACAGACTGAAAAAAAAAATGTTTGCACTACACCAACATTTTTATCGCTCCACGAAGTTATTTTAATAAGAAGTTGCTAACACGGATAAGCATTGTCGGTGTAAATTAATTTTACACTGACAACCAATAATTATAGTTTAATCTTCCATGACATATAAAGAAAATGGGGTTAAGTGAGATAATGTAACAAAATACATTATTATAATTAGTTGACAATGTAAAATTATTATACACAGACAGTGCATATTCTTTTTTCTCAATAAATTTTGTTGCATCTAATATGAATTTTTAAGAGTCATAAAATTGTAAGTTGTCGGGTGCATATGAATTTGAATACTGAAAATTATGAGTTCTATTCAAATCCACCTCATTATCATTTGATGTAAAAAAATAAAATGACATCAACATTTCAACATTCTTGACTCCTTACCTCTGCATTTCAAGATCAGCATCGAAAATAATTTATCATGATGATATAATAATTTAAAACAAATGACATCATATTTTAAACCGTTGATCAGAGTACAAAATCAAATAAATTAGCATCGAGTAATGAATTTTTTTTTTTTTTTTGTCTTAATTACGTAATGAATTTGTACTAGACAATTATTTGGACTTGACAATTGCCATTGCAAACTGTGAGCACACACACATTCAACGGAACGCAAATAAATATGTAATAATGCAATGAGTTGAAAACACTTTTTTTTTACACAGGTTGAAAGCACTTAAATGAACCACTTATGCTTATTTTTTTTTTTGGTCTTAGAAGAAGTGGTAATCCACTGAAATGAAGCACTTAAATGAACCACTTATGCTTATTTAACTTGTAAAAATATACTCAGTATCAAACACACAAAAATATATTTTATACAAAAATTTATGTAATAAAAAACACAAATTTATTCATAAAAAAATTAAATTGCGTACCCTAAGTAAAAAATATATTTTTTAACCCAGGGGGACCTCTAGTATATTACCCCAACCCCTCACTACTAGACCAAACCTAGTGACTTATATTTTATCATATTACACATATATTTAAAAGAGGAGGATTGTTTTTAATTGAAAATTGTTGTGTTTTTTTTGGAAAAATATTAGAAATTATTCATTGTTTGTATTGATATATCTATGAAAATCAAATTTTAATGAAATGGTTGCATACTTGCATTGGTTCAGTGGCTTTATGTGTGAGTTCAAAAGGAAAAAGAACAAAAAAAAACAAAAAAATAAATAGAGGTTTAGTATCATATTGTAATCATTTAGGATGAAGATACATGTCACGGAAACTAGTGTTTGTTACTTCTAGGGCCGAAAACGAGTCGAGTCGAACTCGCTCAGCTCGACTCATTTATTTAACGAGCTTAATTTTCAACTCAAGTTCGACTCATTTTGTTCATGAACTAAATTCAACGAGTTAATTATCGAATCGAATCGAGTCTCGAACTATTTTCGAGTTAGTTTGGTTCATTGTCAGCCGTATTTGGTAGTATTATCACACTTAGAAAAATGTGAAACAATAACAAACCCACCATAAGCATTTTGTTGTGCTTCCAAGATATGTAGTACACCACCTATTTATAACAAAGTTTTCTCTCAATGCTAGATAAGTTAACCGATGTGAGACTTAGTGTTAGTGCATAAATTGTGAAGTATTAAAGAAACAAGTATCACTTATGCTTCCAAAGAGAAATAATGATAATGTCTTTTATTACGTAAAATTTATTTTTGAAGATATATATATATATATATTATTCTTGAAGTGTTACATATATAATCGAGCCAGCTCGTGAATCAAATGAGCCGAACTATATATAGCTCAAGTTCAGTTCATTTAATTAACAAACTTAATATTTAGCTCAAGTTCGGCTCATTTGGTTCATGAACCAAGTTCAACGAATCAATTGTCGAATCGAGTCTCGAACTTTGTTCGAATTGGTTCGGTTGATTTCCACCTCTAATTACTTCTTCATATAAGTATATCTAACACATGATTTTATACCAAATAATTATGCAGTATTAGTACTTAATATCTTGCAATAAACATTCAAGAAGTTTCAAAATAGCAACATATCAGAACACTTAAGAAAGCAGTAAACTCCAATTGACCTTTGGACGTGACCCCCCTAGCTCTCCTATTTTATTTCTTAATTTTATTTTATTAACAAAATATTTGTATTGATGGGATGTGTTCTTTATCTCTCTGTTATTTTATGACAAGGGGTTTAAATTTAAAAAAATAAAAAAATGACCCCTTGGATCTGTTAATTAAAATAATTAAAACTTAAAAAGTTTTTAAAGAAATGTTTAAAATAAATAAGTAAATAAATTATATATCGGTGAATGTGTTCAGTATCACAACGATGTCATAGATTAAAAAAATTAACAATTCAATAAAATAGTTAAATAATTAATCAGAAATTTTTACTCAAATTATAAATTAATTACTCCTTTGTGATAAAATATAAACAAAAGTTACAATTTTTAATAATTAATGTATCTGATAATGAACCTAAAAATAACTTTATAATTACTCGCTACAGTTTTTTTGAATATATAAGCAATTTTTAGGTTCATTCAATAAAACATGTACTTTGAATATTTTAGCCTAAATGCATGTTTTATTCAATAAAACCAAAAAATTATCCTTTGCTTATATTCAAAATTGGAGTAGTATATTTTATCACAGTGGGAGTATACATTGACATTTAATTGTATGTAAATATATTTTTTTGACTGAATTGTATTTAGACATAAATTATTATTTTTCAATTTAGTAAAAAAAAATTAAAACATAAATTATCTAATTTGTGTAATAGAATTTATTTGAACCGACCAGCAATGAATTGATTCAAGTGGTAAGGATCTAGATCATCTTAAAAATATGGTTAGAAGTTCGATTTACGACTCTTACGTTCAGAAAAATTTCGATTAAGAGGAGAGAACTCATATTGTGTTATACATAAATTCCCAGACGAAAATTAGTTACCACTAACAACGATTAATTCGTAACCAAAAGAAATTAAAAAAAAAAACTTCGTAACTCTAATGACGGCGTTCAACGCATGCATGCACCGTAACAAGCATAAAAGGGTTTGGACCGTAAAAACTTTCGACTTCTCAAATATGAGGTTGGAAGAAGACTTGGTGATCTTTTTGGCAATAGCTTCATTGTATAACTTGAAAAGAAAACTTGACAATTGTAACCAGAATTAATATTTCTACTTTTTACTCATATGTTATATATTTTTTTTTTACAAAACTCATATGTTACATAAATTGAAGTTTTCTATTTTTGTTATAAACATAAGTGGCCATGTGTTTCCATTTTTTACTCAAGATTGTCTTGGTAGTCATATGTCAAAATCAATAGCAACAAAGTTTTTAAATAATAATAATAATAGTAGTAATAATAAGTATATCATGAGCTTGACTTAATTGATTGAACATTGCATTATATATATAGGAGGCATGGTTCGAATCTCAATCATTCTATTTATCCAACTTAAGAGTAGAGTTTATAGCCGCTAAACTATTTGACAAAAAATAATACTCACACATTTCAAAACCAATTAAAAAAATAGTCAAATGTCAAAACAAATAGAAACAAAATTAAAAAAAAAAAATCACGGGACTGGACACTAGTATCTTATCAATCTTATCAATCTGGCACACTAATATTTAAGTGCAGCATATGATGTTTAATGACACACTTAATATATCAATTTAAAGAGAGAAAAAAAAAAGCAAATGTGCTAATGACACCACATAAAATCCTATTATCTCCATTACTTTATGGGCACTAATCAATTGTTAATGCAATACTATGCGTCCGCATATCCTAGGATATATTTTGCAATAAACAATAAGAAAATTGTTTTTCTGACTCCTGTCCATTTATTTTCTACGCCCCAAACTGATGTTTTTGTCTTTGGGGGTATGAAAAAAAATTGCCAAGAAAATTCGGCTTTTACGAACCGAATTGTTTGCCAAGCAAATTCGGTTTATATTAACCGAATTTTTTCCAAAATTTTCCTCACATTCCTTCTTCCTCCTAGAAGAACGCGAAGGAGAAGAAGCCATGAAAGCTTCCATGAAGCTCAGAGCCTCAACAACAACAACAACAACATCGAATCTCAACCAAAAATTGAAAGTGAATACACCATCTTGTTCGATTTTTCTCACTGGTCATTAATCTACAATTAGATTTCACAGTGGAAGCCTATTTATCAAAAAAGTTTCAATCTTTGATAACACCAAAATTTTGCAAACTCATTTTAAGACGAATTATGAAAAACAAATGGTTGGAAAAGCTTCCTGGGTTAACGAACAAGCGAAATGGAGTATGTGAGGAAACTTCGGTTCGTAAAAACCGAATTTGCTTGGCAAAAAATTCGGTTCGTAAAAATCGAATTTTCTTGCAAATTTTTTTTCATAGCCCCGAAGACAAAAACGTCAGTTTGGGGGTAGAAAAGAAATGGGCAGGGGTCGGAAAAGCTATTTTCGAACAATAAACAACACTAATTAAGAATAAGAATTCAAACTCTTATTTTGATAGAGTTGACACAAAATTAAACTCTTTCTTTGGCCCACTAATAATTTACCGGTAGAGGTGGAAATAGGCTAGACCGATCTAGAAATCAAAGTGGAAAATTCAGGAATAAAGTGGATTGATGAACTTAAACCCATGGTCAATATGGATTTGGGTGAGATTATTAGTATTTATATATTTAATTAAAATGTCTTGCAAAATCTACTTCTCACATGAATCTATCAAAATTTGTAATTTTGGAATATTGACAAATTTTGATTAAACACCAACAAATTTTGTTGTCCTGAAAAGGAAAAAAAATCTTCATTGTCTTAATTGAATATCACAAGATTTATTTATATTATTTCATAAAAGTCTTGATTTAATATCACGAGATTCTTTTTCCATCAAAATGTTTTTTAAAATTCCTTACAATTTCAATCCAATACACCCCCTAAAAGATTGTGTCACAAAAAATTAAAATCATAAAAAAACTTTTGGCAAATGCTAACGAGTGTCTCCGGAGCACTCTTTAAGTTCTTAAATAGTAAGTTTTTTTTATAAATTTTTTTATGGAAATATCTAAAATCATCACATTGTAAATTGTGATGTTTAACTTTTTAAATAAAAAATTTCTTTAAATATAATACTTAAAGAGTATCCTGGAGCACTCGTTGTAAGACCCAAAACTTTTAACTTTAAGTCACCCCAAATATAATCTTAATTTGTTCTGCAACCTCCACATAAAAAAAAATACATGTTGGAGTAGATTATACAATAAATTAAAAACTTAAAAAATCCATTTGTTATTTAAAAAATTTAAAATCAATCATCTCAAAATAATCTACCACATAATTCTCACCACGAGTAAACAAATAAACTCATTTAACTGAATAACATCAAATCTCTAAGACCAGTCGTCCTTCAAATTAATAAAACAAAGTATATAGCATGTTAAATTGGAATATTATGAAGAACTAGACATTTTGCACTCGAAAAGGAAGAACCTGGCACATCAAAAACAAAGTGAAGAAACTACTTTGCTCTTTCTCTTATTTCTTTTTTTTTTAGTACAAACTTACTGACCTAACTTTATTTTTTTTTTATCAATTATGATTTTATAATTATTTACATCTAATTATCATAATATATTAAGTTCCATTTATATAATATTAGGGTGCGTTTGATCTGCTAAAAAACAGGGGACAAGACTGGACAATTTTTGTTGTACCTGTTTGATTCTGTTTATGAGACCGGAAAAATAGGTAGCAAGGGACAAGACAAAAACAAGAATTTTTGTTCCCCACAACTTTTTGTTCACAATACAACTAAAAAAAAACGAAAATACCCATTTACTTTTGAATATAAAAAATATTATCTTTCTATCTCTCTCCAATATAATTTTGTCCTGCTCTGTATTATCTTGTTATGTCATGTCCAATGCCTACTATTTTGCAAATCAAACGCACCCTTATAATTTAATCATATATTGATCTTAAATAATATAAGCAAATTTAATTACCACCCCTTTCTATTTATAGTTGTTATCGCTATACTTTATACATAATACAATATATTACTTCTTTTTATTAGATTACTAAATCAATTAGCTTTTGCCATGTCAGTGTTAATGCCAACAAAACCAGTCAATCTTGTGGTTTGGGTAAAGTAATGGAAGATTTCATTAGTAATAAGAGTGTTGTCTGTTATGAGTCTTTCCGGGACAAAAACGTTTTGATTTGGGCTAATGATAGTTGGGAGGAAAGTTTTCAATCTGTTTATTATGGTCTTAGTGATTATTTTGAGAGTTACATTCCATAGGAATATAGGTCTCAATTCACTAGGGGTGGTAGGGTTAGTAATTTTGGAATTAGGCAGATATATATATGGGTGTCATTAAAAGGCTTATGACTATCATCACCGTTCAAAACTTGTAGAACTTCCCTTGTGATTTCTTATTAGAATTTGGGAGACCTATACTCAACCACAAAAGCTAGCTTTAACAACAACGGGTGGCTCAAATATGAGAGGTCTCCACAACAAACAAGAAATGGATCTAGGATAGACTCTGGTACCATATTAGAATTTGGGAGGCCTATACTCAACCACAAAAGCTAGCTTGAGAGTTGAGGTTTGCACTATATTATAAAGGCTATATTTGTCATATCTCTAGCCAATGTGGAACTTCTAACATGTCTTTTTATTTAAAGTTCACATATAAAGTTTTAAATGACTTTTTTTTTTAAAAACATATCATTATAAATATCTTAAAAAAGTATTAGTTTGATTATTTAACTATTGAATCTATAGTTTAAAAATTTAATCTTTAATTTGAAGTTTTAGATAAATTAACAAAAACTAAAGACTAAATAGTAAAATTGTTAAACTAATTGTATTAAGATCTTAATAATCATATATTTTTTTAAAAAATCATTTACAATGTGATACGCAAACTTTTGAAAAGAAGTATGAACTAAATTGAAAACTAATTTTTTTTTTTTACAAAGGAGCGACTTCATGCATCTTCAAATCCATCGTCACTACACTAAACTTCATAAGTTGTATTTATTTATTTATGAATAATAAAACTATTTAAAAAAAAAAAATGTTCACATCACAGGTAAAATAATTTAAGCAACTGCACACATCCTAATTATTTGTTCTTTGGCTGTATGTATCTTTGTTGGACTCTCTAACTTTCCTTTTCATTCTTTCTTTCTTCCTTCCTTAACTTTTTCTCATTCTTTTCCCAATTTTTCAGCTCCAAAATTTACTCATAACAATGCAAGAACATCATCAACCACTATCAACTCATGAAACTCTCAAGATTTCCAACCAGGTTCTCCTCTCACTATTACAAAGTTCTTTCCTTTTCACTTCATTCTTTAACCCCCATTAGCAGTAATTACTAATTAGTATTTGATTTTCATGATTTTTTCTTAATATTCGATATTATTAATCTAAAGGGTTTTCCATATTTAGCTTATTAAGTGTTTAATTAAGAAGTTTGTTTCTTAAAGAACTCATTTTTAATTTTCATGATTTTGTTTTCTATATTTAGAAAGTAGATGTGAATCTAATTGTGGTGTGTTAGAGTGAGATTGAATTTCAAACACGTGTGATGTTTCAATTTCAACGCTTTAATGGTTAACTTAGTATTTCAAGGTTATGCATGTTTTGTAAATGAGAACATGGTTTTTTAGATCTGTTGTTGGTAGTGAAAGTGAAAGTTTCAATTAGAATTTTAACCTAGGAAAGGGTATAAGCCATGCAGACGGTTGTTTTATTATGCGGCCAGAACTTTAACCAGGATATTGTGGTGAGGAAATTTTTGTTTTAGTTTATGAGCATTGCAATTGTATGTGTTTCTGAATATCATTGATGTTGACGAGGTTTTAAAATAGAACATTGTGTCGTCGTTTGATCCATGTAGTTGACCGCACTTAGTATGATAAGGCTTTGGTTAGTGTTGTATAGGTCTATTTTTGCTTCTTAACATTTGCTATGTCTCGAGTGTTACTAGAAAGAAACTTGTAAATTTTTCTGTTGTTGTCTTAGATGGTTATTTACTTGATTTCATTCTATGTGAGAATGTGAGATAAGAGGATTTCTGATAATGATTAGCTTGTTGAGGAGAGGATGATTAGTCATTCATCACGGAATTGTGTTAGTATGCAATCTTTTGAAGTACTTGCATTGTATTTTTCACTTTGCACTTCGTGTTTACTAATTGATATATTTGCGTGGTGATTTGACACATTATGGAAAATTGTTAGGACTGATCTTTTTGTGCGGTTAAACTGCCTTTGTTTTACGCAGACTGAGACTGGGCTAAACAAAGAAATTTCAGATGATGGATCCAGCGGGAAGCGGCCAGATATTTCACTTCAAGTTCCACCTAGACCTTTAGGGTTTGGCAGCACAGCTGGTGGAAGGGTTCTGGACCATTCTCAAAGTTTCTCTAAAGGGATATCATCACCAAAAGACTTTTTGCGGGTATTGAGCTTCAAAAGAAAATCAAATGTAGCAGATGGTGAAAGAAGCAGCCTTCTTAATTCAGACTCTAAGACAGCTGCAGACAGTACTAATATGGCCCGCATATCTGAAATTTCATGGTCAAGATGTAATTCTCTTCCTGTTTCACATGCACCAAATCTGTCCCCTTCAGTTGCTACTCCCGTGTCTGCAAGGACATATAATGAACAACAGATTAAGCCACATGTAAGTCGTCTTCTATTTCATCGAGTTTCCTTGTTTATGGATTTTTAAATATGTAGCTCTGTTCCACCGTCAATTTCATGGGTAAGAAGCATATTATACTCGAATCTGAAAAGTGTATCTAATCTGTTATCGAAGATATTAAATATATATGTCTCTATCAAAAAAAGTGAAAGATGAAACTGATCATATGTGAGATTTTCGATGATATATTTTAAGAAGATTGAAATGACTTGTTGATTCAAACTCATTTTTAATCTTTCTAAAGCATCTGCTACACACCAAATTTGCCTCAAATTATGTTTTTCCCTAAGATATTGGAGTTTCTTCCGAAAGAAATGATTGTGTTTAACTTTGTGCAGAAAGATGCTAAATCTAAGGTTTCAAGGTGCCTAACAATACCTGCACGAAATGTTGTTATTGTAAGATCCGTTTCTTTTAATACCCGCACTGACCAAGAACAACAAGATACAAATGACGGTATGTTATTTCATTTACTTTATGCTATTGCAGTTTCAAACAACCCTACATTTTTCTATTTTAAATTTATATGCATGAAGCAATATAATCCACTTTACAAGGTTTTATTTGCAATTTTTTTCATCTATTGTGGTGTTTCGTATATCATTGTGTCCTTTTGTTTCATGGAATCAAGTTAACTGGTCTCTTAAGTGGATTGTTTGATGTAAAGGTTTTAGTTAATTGAATTTCATCATAAATAAATCATCTAGATCAGTGTAAATGTGCAATCCTTTAATGAGTAGAAATTATCTTGACCTGTGAGCAAACTTTGAATGTCGAGTTGAATAGCCAAAACGAAAGCAATTTGTATGTGTAGCAGACTGCTGGATTATTTTTTACCGAATATGCCATCAATTTGGTCCTTAAACTATCACTCTCTCCAATTTGGTCTTTGAACCGTAGAAATATGATAAGTAGTCCTTAAACTAATTTTAATCCATCAAAATACTCCTTGAACTGTTGCTCTCTCTCCTACTTTCAAAAGAACTGAGGACTAACTTGATCGATTAAAGATAGAGTAGAAACTTCTTATTATATGTCTATAGTTTAGGGAACAAATCAATGGTTTATTCTTCAACCTGTTCATTTGTTACCAACATCGAGTTATTTTCCATTTTTTGCCATATTTTAATCTTATACAAACTTTCATACTAAAACAAAATTTCTTGGCCAATCAGATCAAATAACTCCTGTACCAGTAGAAGTTACTGAGGATGAAGAAATTCCTGAAGAGGAAGCGGTGTGCAGGATATGTCTTGATGTGTGCGATGAAAGAAATACCTTTAAAATGGAATGCAATTGCAAAGGTGACCTGAGATTGGTGCATGAAGAATGTTTAATCAAATGGTTCACCACAAAAGGAACCAAGAAATGTGAAATATGCGGGAAAGAGGTTCAGAATTTACCTGTAACCTTGCTCCGCATAACCAGCACTGTTCAACAAAGAAACGGACAGAATCAGCACAACTTAAGTTCAGAAGCAATAAGGTTCTTTTGAAAGCCATGTTCTCAAATTAAGTTATTAAAAGTTATTTTCTGTGCTTTTAGCACCGATACTTCTTTCATATCTGATTATACGCGTGTCCGTTTATTTAACTTATTTAATATGAATTTTGCTTTATGTTTTTTTACAGTGCTTGGCAAGACTTTGTGGTGCTTGTCCTGATAAGCACGATATGCTATTTTTTCTTCCTCGAACAGCTACTGGTATGCCTATTTCCTTTGATAAAATACTTCGGAAATAACTAACATCTTCCAAAGAACTGCTTTGTGTGTATTAATTTGCTGACTTGATGGTTTGAATGTTTTCCTTACTTTCTGGCATCTACTTGATCTTTTATTTAACCTGTTAGGTTCCTTAAGATATAAACATTATAAATCAAATATATCGGAAAGAACCTCACACAATTTATTCATATTCATGTAAATGTTTAGATATATCTTAAACTATTCACAATACTAATATATCCTGTATTAATTTTTCCATATTCTGATCTTAGTTTTGTCTCAC
This sequence comes from Trifolium subterraneum, assembly GCA_951799995.1. Lineage (NCBI taxonomy): Eukaryota > Viridiplantae > Streptophyta > Magnoliopsida > Fabales > Fabaceae > Trifolium > Trifolium subterraneum. Next base: position 7,690,870 of record OX637462.1, on the reverse strand, counting down.
TGTTTAGCTTCCTGATTTGAAGACTCAAGCTATCATTATATCAGCACCATTTTCCTTTACTTTGGGCCTCCTGGCATCTGTTTTTGCAATTGTCCTTGGTATAAACTCGCAAACAGAACTGAATTTTCTTTCTTTGTTATAATATTGTTCTTTCTTTGAAAGTTAAATTAATGCTTACTTATGTTGTTTGCAGCAATTAGAGAGTATATATGGACATATGCCGCTCTCGAGTTTGCACTTGTGGCTATAACTGTGCATCTCTTTTATACTTTGGTGAGTTAAAATGTTGAGATTTCTTATCATTTTCCATGACTAATGCTAGATAAATCACATGCCTACTAATGGTAATGACTCTTGCCTTAATTTCCTGATGAGTTGAAGCTTATTGCTTCTTGCAACTTTACGTGTATCTACTGTAAGCATGCATCTTCCTGTCTGTTTCCTTGGAGTGGAAGCATTGTGTCATTGTTGTAGAAGATAAAACGTATGACATGACAATGGAGATGCTAGCATGTTGTCTACTGTCTAATACTCACATTTTCCGATTTTACGTTGGGTTAAATTTAGTAAACCGTAACCTCAATAACGTTGACATTCTATTGGAAAAGAATGTAATTTAATTCTAAATAGTAAATACATTATCCTGTGATTATTTGATCGTCTTTAAGTGTACACTTGCTAATGTTTTGTGACTTTGTTGCAGTTGCATTTGGCGCCCATTTATTCGATACTACTTTCATCGATTTTGGGTTTTGGAATTGCTATGGGAATGAACTATCTGTATATCCAGTATGTGACATGGAGACTTCAGGTCTCTATTAATGATAGCCCAGTATGAATCTCATCCGGAATAAAACATCACGGATTTACTTTGTACCTACCGGCGTGTTGGCCTTCTATCACGGTGTCAGTGTCTAATACAAACCTTGAGTTTGTCAGTCAACTAGTTATAGACTTGTGCAATGCACAGTGACGTTCGACTATTATGAACTTAGTGCAACATAAAGTGTTAAAATTAATGTGTAGAAAACGGAATGTGAAGATATAAGTAGTTGTAGTAATCATGAAGTATGAGATACAAATGTAGATTTGAATCTATGAATGGCAGTAGCTAAATTGCATTGTAGCAAAGTTAAACTGCAAAGAAAAAGGTATTATACTTAAAATAGCACCAATACAGAATCAATAAGTTATCAAAAGAAAAGAGAAAGTATAAACAAAACCATTCTCTGATTTGTATGTATATGCAGGAAAGCAAGAGGAACCTAATCTTTAAGACATTTTTCTTAGTATAATAAAACTTAGTTCAATGAAAAAAATAATCTATTTTAAATATCTCTGAGGGAACAAAAACCCTACCTTGCTTGCATTGCAGGCAATAGCTTTCAGTTTTGGGAAGACACTGACTGTAATGACAAGCATTTGCACGTGGTTTTATTTTTCATGCATGGAGTTTACAAATTGTACATGAAAGTAAAGAAAAGTTAATTTGATATCCAAATGAGAGCAAAGAAAAGAATCCACTCATATTTTTTTATTGCAAGAGAAATAGTGGATATAATTTGTTAGAATAGCAAACCAGTTTAAAAGGAAACATGCGGAAAACACGGAAACAAAGAATACTTTAGGTTTGATTACTGAATTCAGTCAATTGTGTCTATGTTTTCAATTGTAGAGTGGCGTGGCTGTAGTACATTTTTATATTCAAATTTAGAGTTTACAGAGTACAACTTGTGTTTAAATACTACGATTCAGTTTACAAAAGGTTGATCTTACTCCACTCCAGCGACTTGTCTACTTATCAGTAAATTGTGAGTCATACCGAACATAATTAAATTGTATAAACTAGTTCAAAGTGCTTCCTACTTCAAAATGATTATGTAAACATTTATTTCTTTTTTCTGAGTTTAAATATGCAACTCAACTTGTGCATGTTTGAATTTCTGTCAAATTATATGTTTGCAAAACAAAACTGAATTTAGGCTCGTGTTTGGTTTTCTATTGGAGGCAAGTAGATGGATAATTACTTTTGCAAAATAAAGTTTGTTTTATAAACTTATGTTTTCAAACCTCAATCCAAATTGACCTTTTCATTGCTCATGTGCCAACTATGTTGGCCACTATAAGGCAACAATTTACAAAAAGTATAAATGTGAGTTGGGTGAACAAATCTAGTGGAGAAAGGCAAACCTATATATGGTTCATGTTTTATCCCTTTGGTGTTTTACAAATCACAATACAAAGCCAAAAAGCAAAGTATCATCATTGATATATATATATATATATATATATATATATATATATATATATATATATATATAATGTTAGGAAAAGTATAGATAAATATAATATCTTATTCCTTAATTAGGTAAAAGTGATTGAGACATTATGTGCATTAACCTAAAGGCTTGCACAAAGTAAGTTGGAATCTAAGTTCCCTCCCTTCATCAACAAAAATGCTTATCTTACAATGAAAGGAAAGGAAAATAATTAAGAGAGAAAATGTGGAATGCTTTGAATTTGGATTGTACATATAGCACATGAATAAAGCTCCAAAAAAAGTGTATCCATAACAACCCTATAGCTATTGCATGTCATGCTTTCCACTTCATTCTATATTCTTATCTAATATTTAAACCTACTCTTTGTATCATGAAATGTCAAATTTGAATTTAACTCTGAAATATATAAATTTGAATTAACTATTATAAACTGATCAAACTTTTCAGGCCGAGAGATTGATTTATGTAATTACGCACGGGAGATAACCTTGATTTACCCCAATAAAAACTGAGCAATCTTTTTTTAGAGGATAAAATAAGAAATTTAATCGTCGATAAATGTGTGTGCACATAATATCAACAACTGATTTATTCATCACATATTTATAATTTGTTATGCATGTGCACATAATATCAAGTACCGATTTATTTGTCACATATTTTATTAGATTACTTGTTTTACCCTAACGTGAATTTTATTTAACCCTTACATATTCTTTTTACTTCCTCCAAGTTTACTTAAAGACATTCCTTAGAAACAATAAAATAATATGCAAAGATACTAGTTTTCACTCTATATATAAGTACTAATTAAGAAGAAATATAAGTAATTAAGCTCTTAATCTCACACACACCTATGTTCTAACCACTACAAAACTTGCTATATATCAATAACTCATCTTGAAGAAAATAGTGGTTATTAGCTATCTCTTAAAATGGCTGAGATTGAGTTTGAAAGTTTGTTCAATCATGCCATGAGAGGGCAATGGAGAGAAGTTTTACAGGCATATGAGAATAATCCTGAAGTATTGGAAGCAAAGATCACAAGAGCAGAAGACACAGTGTTACACATTGCTGTGTATGTGAACCAAACATTTTTTGTGACAACCTTGTTAGATAACATAAGCCAAAACATGTGTAGGGACATCCTAAGAATGCAAAACTCAAAGGGAAACACTCCTCTTCATGTTGCAGCAGAGCTTGGGAATGTAGACATTTGCAACAACATAGCCAAAAGAGATGACACCCTCATTTCGTTTCGTAATTTCGAAGGTGAAACTCCTCTTTTCTTGGCTGCTGTTCATGGTAAAAGAGATGCCTTCTTTTGTCTTCATGATCGCCATCAGAACAACGATGATGACTCAGTCTCAAGAAAAAACAATGGAGACACCATTCTTCATTCTACCATATCCTCTGAATACTTTGGTTAGTCTCATTGTGTTACTGAATACTGTTAAGAAGTCTCAAATCGGTTGCGAATAACATTTTTGTACATTTATTATTTGACTAAACTTATATATATTAATATCATTCAAATTAATTAAATGTACTGGTTAGTGTTATAATTTATTTGATACTATATAGGTTTGGCACTTCAAATAATTGGAATGTATCCAAAGCTTGTGAATGCTGTAAACCATGATGGTTTATCACCTCTGCATATTCTTGCTAGGAAGCCTAATTGTTTCAGAAGCTGTACAAGGATGGAGTTAATTGATCGTGTTATCTACACTTGTAAGCTGTAACATCACTTTTTCATGCATACTAATATTCTTTCTTTTCAACAAGGTTTCCCTACATGATTAGTCACACTTTATTTTTCTTAGATGCACTTTTTATTGTTAAATGAACTTTAAGTTGATTTCATAAATATAAAGTGAGTTCAAGTCATTATCGGTAACGATATGATGGATATGTCCTGATAATGTAAAGATTTTTTACATTGTCAATCAATCATGACCGTTAGATCAAATTAATAAGCGAGATACTTGATGCTAAAACATTTTTCTGGTGTAATACTATGAGTGATAACAGATGTTTTGTGTCAATGTCAGGTTCAATTGTTGATGAGGACAAGGAAGAAAGATATGACCAATGTCATAATATTCAAGCACACACACAAACTTCTAATCACTATCCATTGAACTATGGAACATGCATGGCCTTCTTATCATTGTTGAATAGTGCATTTAAAGTAACAAGTATGTAAATCTTGATTCATTTATTAAAAAAAAGTTACCATATAGTTATAGCTAGTAATGTATATTACAAGCCTAACTCATCTATCCTTTTTCTATAATATGACAGCAACAGGAAAAGATTCAGATGATTCAACCAGTGATGAAGAGAATAGTTTCTCGCGAAAATCTGGTATTATAATTTCCTCTTGTAAACCATGAGGCTTTGATGTTAGTCGTCCTACCTTATTAACATAAATCAAATGTTTCAATATTTATAAAGCCATTTCAAATTTTGTAAATTCATGGTTACTAGTTATCTTCATTCTATACGAGATTTTTAAATTGCAGTTCGTCGCAATTCTGAAAAATTACGGATAAATGAGATTGGTGTGACTGTAACTGCAACCTTGATTGTGACATAGTTACAATTTAAATCCATCTTTTACATATCAGTGTTAATGTTAGCTGCAGGTGAAAGTTTCCAATGTTAGTAAATTTGAGATAACATTTATGTTTATGTATGTAGAGCAAGAGCGAGCAAAGAAAGAAAAGAAAAATTATCTGTTCCCTCCCAATTGGGAATGCATAATCCGATTTCTAATCCTTGGAATGAAGGCTTTCCTAATCATTTTTGGTGTTGGTAAGTACATAAAATAACTATGCATTAACCTTCTCATTGTTATATAAATCCGTCAATATCTTTATCCTGCTTGCAAATATATAGTTTTTCGGTTTTAGTCTTTGTAAAACAAATTTAGTCTCCGAAGAATAAGAAAATTTGATTTTCTTTGATCCCTGAGACATAATATTCGTTCACTTTAGAATTAGTCCTTCTATAAAAACTAGTATATGGGCAGGGACGAAAAGAATATTTAATCAATCCATATAAGAATTAGAAAAAAACTTGTGTATTTTTTGTTTAACCGAGTGGTGTTGACGTAGGAGCAACATGGATAGAGAAAATACAAAGAAAGAAGGAAAAACACATTCGAGCTAAGCAAGTGATGAATGAATTGATTCAGCGCGCTTCTTTATACAAGTATGATTTTATAGGACCAAGTCCTCATGTTGAAGAGCATGGTGATGATGACATAGTTCAAATAAAGAGCAAAACAGAAAATGAAGCTAGCGAGAAAAGAAGAACAGCATCACCTATTTTAATTGCAGCAAAAATGGGAGTGACAGAAATGATTGAGAAGATTCTTGATATGTATCCTGTGGCTATTCATGATGTGGACAATCAGAACAAGAATGTTGTTCTTTTGTCCATAGAGAATAGGCAACCTCATGTATATAGTTTGTTAAACAAGAGGAGTGTGATCAAAGAAACTGCATTTCGTCAAGTGGATATTCATGGTAATAGTGCATTGCATCTTGCTGCTACTTATAGGAGGTTTAAGCCTTGGCGTGTACCTGGTGCTGCAATGCAAATGCAGTGGGAATACAAGTGGTATAAGGTAAGATCATCAATTTCTCCATATTTATCCTTCCCATAATTTAGAAAACCTCACAAACTATTTATGAGAATATCTGGTTTGTCCAACGGTTTAAAGTTTGGTTGAAACTCACTTTTGCTTGCTAATTTTGAAGTTGGACAAAACCTATATACAATGTTATAATAGATAGGACTGTCATGTTCAGTTCAGGTTCAGTTTTACCGAACTGTCATAACAGTTCAGTTTTCATCGTGAACTGAACTATAAACTGTCCTAGTTTGAGGTATTCTTTTTATTGTTGCTCAAACAACAATATAACATGGAGTATAATATTCTATCTGTTCATGATGTTTTTGTTTTTCAGCTTGTTAAGAACTCCATGCCGCCTAATTTCTATGAACGTTATAATAATGACGGGAAAACAGCAAAGCAAGTCTTCATTGACACACACGGAGTACTAGTAAAAGAAGGTAGTAAATGGCTCACCAAAACCTCAGAATCATGCTCAGTGGTAGCAGCACTTGTTGCAGCTGTTGCATTCACAACCTCAACAGCTATCCCAGGTGGTCCTGATCAAAATACTGGTATACCACTATTGCTAAAACAGCCTGCTTTCAAACTCTATGCTGTAACATCCCTTGTTGCACTTTGCTCCTCTGTCACAGCCCTTATTTTGTTTCTTTCAATACTAACATCTCGGTTTGAAGAAAAGGATTTTGTTGCGGACTTACCAAGAAAGCTTCTTATAGGGTTGACTACACTCTTCACATCTATAGCATCTGTGTTAGTCTCATTCTGTGCAGGGCATTTCTTCATCGTTGAGCGCCAGATGAGATTTGCAGTTTATCCCATATACGCTGCAACATGTTTGCCCGTGTCATTTTTTGCCTTGGTTCAACTCCCTCTATACTTTGACCTGAGTTTGGCTATGTTTCGGAAGGTTCCTCAGCGCAGCTACAAAGTATTCTTTCACTAGTTACTTCATCATTTGTTTAAGTTATTCTTGTATCATATGAGCAGTAATAGTTCAAATCCCTTAGATATCTTCCAAACAATAAACACTTTTGGACTATGGCTATGTCTTAGTTTAAGAATTTATTTAAAATAGACAATAGGCAAATGTTGAGATACTTTGGTTCTGATTCTGCACCCACTTTAATCCATTACCATATATACAAGTGATATTCCAAGAATATTATTGCACATTTTCATCTTTGAGCAAATAGTATATTGCAAATACCAATCCTTCAATATTGTTCAAATGGTATTTTCCAAATCAACCCGATCACCCCTGCTCAGCTCTCGCTGACCACAACGGTCCAGAACTGTTCTTGGCAAACGGCATTTCCCAATTCAGTGTTTAAGGAGTGTGTCGTTGGATTCTATACCAATCAACCAACTGAAACTGGCAGAAGGACTATCAAATCACTTTCCTTGAATAAAAACCATCACTTGACTCTCTAAAAATTGAAGACAAATTCGGCTCAAAATGTTTATCGGCAAGCACTTCAATATACACTAGGAGCATAACATTGTTAAATATGAACATATCACATAGGATATGTCCAATTCAAACTATAATAATACTGCATTACAGAAGCGTGACCTAGGTCCATAGCTAACACTGGGATCATATTTCTTGCTCTTATTATATATTAGCAACACAATTCAATTATTACAAAAGAATTGCAGAATGATGCAAAATAAATAAAAGAAAAGAGGGCAACAACATATTTCACATTGTTCTCCATGACAAATATACAGAAAAAAAAAATTGTCTGGACATGACCAGGAAATATCTACATATGATCTAAACTATAAATAATCATGAGCAAAATTGAGAGAAGAAATAAACAACTCTAATTGCATTTAGTTACAGGAGTAAATTTGTCATCTCTTTTCAACCATATGGTGGAACGGGTTTTCTTCACGTGGTCTACAAAAAGACGATGCCTGCAACCAAAAAGTGCATATCAGGAATGAACTACCATAAATATTGCCACACATATACTTAATCGTGAAATCCATGGTCTAGAGGATGCCATTGTGTAGAAGCACATTAAAAATTAAAATCTTGAGCAGAAATTCCTACATAAGAAATTGGCTCTACAAAAATGTTCCCAACCGAGAAATTCAAGTTCATTAGTAACACGAGTACAAAAACAAACCTTTCGTACTCCAGCTTCTGAGTAACTATGCCATTCAACAATAATTCTGAACTGCACACCATTGCCCCTGCAAGTGCAACAAATAGCATTTTTAATTTTATGCAGAGGATAAGTTTTTAAAGTCAAATGGAACAGTTTCTAACCCTTTTCAAGAAAAGGCACACAAGAGGCATAATCTTCTTCACAAGATAGGATAAGAAGATCATCTGGTATTTTATGGTCCTTCATAGCAGATCTGCTAACTCTCTCCATTGCCTAAGAGACACAGTCACAATCATAGAGATATTAAGAGAGAGAGAGAATAGTTCAATTATATGAACATACATCTGTTTCTGAACTCAGGCAACAATGGACAATTTGACAATTAAAAATCATTATGGACGCAATAATGGTTAATAATAAAATATAAAATTACAACAAAGTTAACAAGGAAAGTTCTTTGTTTAATCTAGGAATTGTTCACAGAAAAAAAATGGAAACAAGGAAATATCCAAGCACATGTTTTTCTTCAACCACGGATGAGCAAAACTGGAGACTAATCACAGAGAAAGATGCACACCTGGCCATGTACTGCAATTACTAAACTTGAAATGATCTCTTTACTAGGTTTGGTATTTGGGGTGATCAATACTCTTCGACCCTGCAGAAAATTAGAATGATTTATCAGAACCAGACCAACAGAAAGAAAATGCCTCTGTTTGTATTTGAAATAGGCTTAATTAAGCTTTTGTCTTTTTCTACTTTTACATCAATTTGGTTCACTTAGTTTTGGTGTAGCAATTTAGCCCAAGCACAATTTCATTGATGTTACGCAATATTTTTTATTAGAGTCGGCACTAAATTTTACAACACCTTGTTTGATGCAGCACAATTTCACATTATCAAAAAGTATAAGATCAACACCAAAAAAGCAGGTTGCTTAATTGCATCAGGATGAAAATAATGGGATTGAAGATCTTAGTGAGACATATATAAACAACCAAGTCTTTATCCCATTGAAGAGGGTCTGCAGCACATATATACAGAGATACATATTGCAAATTAACTGAGGTAAGATGGGGGTAACATGACAAAGCGATATTTGCATAGATCATCAACAATAGAAATTATGTAAGCTGTGTGTGACTAGAGTGACAATACATGTATGATCCAATGGTCAATATTTGATCATTCATTTCATAAGTTCCACAAATTTACCTCTAAAAGCGGATGCTGGGATGCCCGTGCTAGTGAGACTGGCATGCTGAAACCGAACTCCTGTTCCTTTTTGGCATCCCTCAATATGTAATTTCTCTCATCGATAAAACAGTTAGCTTGTCCACAGCTCTCAATCCATAAGTGAGTGACAACCGGTTTGCCAAAAGCAATAGCTTCTAACATATTCCGTGTACGCACAAATTGATCAGTTATGAAATGAGTTGCATCTGCAATTGATGATGCTACAGAAACTCCAAGTCGTGCCAGTATCTGTAATAAACATGAGAAATAAAATGTAACTAAAACCCAACTACATGTATGTATTTTCCGATACGAGTTTATAAAAATCCAGAACTTACCTTTTTCTGATGCTTAATAATATCTTCATCCAAGTGGCGGCTGTAAAGAACTCGAACATCAGTCATATCCTTCCTCTTCCTTGAATCCTTAGAGGGAGTAATTAATTCAGGTCTAATGGCACTTAAGCTACGAAGTTCTCTATGAAGATCCTGACGATATACTTTGAGAAGGCATGATCTTGAAAGATTTTTATTGCATGATTGCTTGAAATAATCATCACCCATACAAACAGGTGATGCGTTCTTCACTGGTGTCTTAAAGTTAGCTGGAGATGTGGTAGCCATGTCAGGTGACTTGTACCCATCTCTTGGCGATTCATCTGGAATGGTAACCTCCAGATTTTTGGTCGACAACAAGACATCTGCATTACTCTTAACATTTGAATCCAATTCCGATGGTTTTTTTTGCATTTGATCATCAGAAGGTACTACCAAACCACCAGATGAAGATGAAGGACTGTGGTTATTCGCATGTGATTTGACAACAGAACGTGTCCTCATTTTTCTCTTCCCAGTAGTAGATTTCTCAATATCTTCAGTTTGCTCGAATGACTTAGATGAACCTTTACCAGTATCTTCGGTTTGCTTCAATGACTTAGATGAACCAACTAAATTCTCATATCCTTCATCATGATTAGAAATCTTCATAATCCTAAGAGATCTCCTTCTTCTAGGATAATTTAATGTATCCACACTGACAACATTTTCCTTTGAAGCAAGTTTCTCCTGTTGACACAATTCAGTAGTATTATCTACTGCCGAGTGATCAGAAGACCGCGGAGTAGATTTAGGACCCAGCCCTTTGGACCCTTGTAGACCAACTCCACTACTTTTCTCATAGGGGTCAATCCCCATTGCCCCTTCTCTCAAACGTTTACATGATATATCACTTTTTATCGATTCGTTCACTGCTAAGGACCGTCTAGTTCTGCGAGCAATTGGTGTACAATGAAAAACGTCACCCTGAAATTGCTCTTCATTAACGGTACCATCAAGCTGATCTCTTTTTAAAGCTTCAGCTGACTTTCTTCGCTCACCTATTGGAGACGAGACTATTCTGCCATTTTTATTAGCACCGGAGATTTGGTTGCCTTCTGCATTTAGCTTACTCTTCTTTGATTTGCTCATCACATTGCCATTTTCACACTGTCCAACCTTTTTAGTACATTTCTTTGATAAACCTGAAGCTTGCAAATCTGATTTAACATCAACTTTCCTTTTCTTATCATACTTTCCTGTATGTTCCTTTGGTGTAACTGGCCCCGTTTTTCCAATGGAAGAGTTATTGAGTTGATAAGCTGACCTGCTTCTAGTAACACGAGTGGTGTCATTTGCAACATGATCAACAACCTCCACAGTGTTGAATAAGGCTTCCATAGCTTCAGCAGCTATTTGAGTATCTAAACCTACATCCAACATTTCCTGTCCATCTTCATTACCATTAGGTTCCATCTCTCCTCTGGAGCAATTGGCGTTAGATTGTTCATCCAATTCATTAGCAATATTCCTTGCCAATTTTCTTCTTCCTTCTTTTATATCATCATCCCATATTTTCAGATTAGCCATCCCCAGCCTTGATTCAGAGTGAGCCGCAGTGTTCCTTTTCACAGGGATACTTGATTTTTCTTCATCCTCCTTATCACCTTTGGGTCGGCGTGATTTGATCTTCCGGCATCCTGGCAAGGATCTTGGCCTCTTAGTTTCACCATCAAAGAAATCTCTCTTTCTTCTTAGGTATATATCCCCCCCGCCTTCATCCTCACAGTTATCATCCCAGTCAAAAATCCGAGTTTGTTTAGCTTTGCTTCTATCATTAATTTTCTTGGACAAACTTAGTTGCCCTTTTATGCAGGGAAGGGATTCTGACTTTTTTTCCATATTCTTAACATAAATAGTTTCTTCAGCAACCTCCACAAGATTACTTTTGAGAAACCTATCTACACAGTCAAGAGCATTGATCTGTGATAATTCTCCGGGTTCTTGAGAGTTAACATAGCTTAACCTTTCCAATTCTTCATGGTATTCGGGAAACTTGTCCAAGCAATTGCTGATAGAAGGTGCATTTGCCTCAACAGGTAAATCATCATAGGAAAGTCTTCTCACTGTTGTTCTAGCAAAGTTAGGCATACTTTCATTCTCAGACCTCTCAATTTCCACATTGTTTTTCCCATGATTGAATTCCTGATCAATTTCCCTAACCTTCTCAGAACATCCAAGAATGGACTCTCTTTTATTCTTTGCAGCCAGTGGTTCCTGACAAAACTGATCCATACCCGTGACAGAATTGGACTGTTCTTGGGTATGTTTCAAATCCATATTTTGCCTAGCTAAAGCAGCTTCCCGCATAGATTCTGCACGGAGAAATGTAAACCGCGGTGGCATTGAACCTGAAACAAAATATAAATTTTGCTAGCAGAATCAAAAGAAATGAAGAATATTCACATGAAAATAAATCACACAGTAATTAACTTCTCAACGCATTTAGTCCTTCAGTGAAAGCGAAGATAAACACACAATAGTTAGAAGTAAAATATTCTAGAAAGATGTCCCTGTGAATGTAACTTAGTTGGTAGGGACTAGGGACATTGCAATATGCAAGCGCCGAGATTCCCCACTTATTCACCTTAAGGGGTGAAATTCTTGTCAATTGCTACTTGACCTAAAAACAAAAAACTGTAGAAAGACATTGATGCAAGGATGGACTTACCAATTAAAATAAGGACAGAGTCACAAAACTTACCTACGTTACCACATGTGCTGTTTGTACTATTAGTACTAATTAAAAGTATAACTACCGATTTTCAAACACAATTATAACTTCTAACCAACTTTTCATAACTGACTCAAGGCCTTTGTTCTCTACATATTATATTTTCATGGAGAACAACACCGGCCATACCTACAGTACTTTAAGTAAGTTTATTCCCAAATAATTTTCTTTTAAGCACTAATCATTACAGTGTCTGCAAATAAATCACAATACAGCAACAAAGACAAAAAAAGTAACACTCTAGTTCACCTCTTCCTAATTCATCAATCAGACTAATTACATCACTAAATTTACATACACTAACTAAAAGTCGTTAAACACTTAGTAATTCACATACAATACAACCAAACAGAGTCAAGTTGGTAAAGGAGTCAAATACCGGAGCTAGTCTGTTTCTCGTCACCACCACGCTCGTTAATCGAACCACCCACAATTTCCTCGCAATCCGCGGATTGACCACTGTCCCAACGCTGAAGATCATTAACACCCTCATCATCAACATCCCCCAAAACTTGAGTTCCATCAGATTCATACCCTTCATCTAATAACTGCGTATCAAAATCATCCAACTTTTGAGTTTCTCCAGCAATATCCAACACTTCAGTATCATCAGCAAGATCCACCGCCTGAATTTCAAACTCGTCATCAAACGGCACCGTATCCTCAAAGTAACGATTTTCTTTATCATCATCAACATCATCATCACCTAACATTCAATAAAAAAACATAATTGTTAAAGAAAATTGAAATTGATGTGAAATTGAAGAATTAGGTTAATTGAAAGATCAATGAATTGTAGAGAGAAAGAGATTAACTTGAGTGTGGAGAAGAAGAATCGAATGGTTGAGTATCACAGTGGTTGAAATCTTGAGAATCTTCGTGATTTGCCATTGGAGTGATCGATGGAAACTGAAAACCCTAAAATTGAATTATTTAGGGCACAGAAAGTGATGGGAATGAGAATAAAGAAAGGGTTGATGTTTTTGGAGGGAAAAGATTGCGGGTTTTTTTCAGAGATAGAAACACTTAAAGATAAAGGATAATGTTATGTATGATTTATTGAAAAGTTCAAACATAACGGGCATTTGGTCTAGTGGTATGATTCTCGCTTAGGGTGCGAGAGGTCCCGAGTTCAATTCTCGGAATGCCCCAATTCAAATCCTTTTTTAGTTTTGAGAACCCCCTATGTATTATTTTTTTTGAACCCCCTTGTATTATTATTATTAATTTATTATTATATAATAATAATATAATAGTCATTTCTTCACAATGTACATGTACTCTTTTTTTAAATTTTTTTGTCAAGTAGCCTTGTGGTTAGAAATTTCACTCTTAAGATAGATAAGTGGAATGATCGGGATTTAACTCCGTCCCCCAACATATATAATACAATATCCCTACCAATTGAGTTAAGTTCACAGAATTTTTTAAATTACAATTTTTTAGGATTAAATTTTTTTTCTTCTCTATTTAAAAGTAACTAGGTAACTGAATTCAAGTTGTTAATGTTTTTCTTGAGATAAATCATTTGAAAGAATTCGAGTTTAAGTTTTAGTAAAAATTTTGTTATCAAATTTGATTTATCTTATGGTTGAATTCTAAATTATCGGATATGTTTTTTGAAGAGTTAGTACAAGTAGCAATAGTTTGATTTTACTCTTTTTTAGAAAAAAATTGTTTTTAATCTATTTATAAATTTTCGGCAAGTTTTGGTTCCCGTTTGACCCTATTTATTGTTTACTTTTCTACTTCTCCTTAAAATAAGTAGAGAAATAAAGTAAAAAGGTACTCCCTCTGGTCATTTTTATAAGAAACATTATAAAAAATCACACAGACCAAGGAAACACATTGAACATAGTTATTTTCATTTAATACTCTTTTAAATTTAAGTTTATTTCATGTATACCCCTATTTAATTTCTCGGGCATAAATGAAATTAAAACATTTAAAAATTGGTCAAAATTTTTTATAAAAACAAAAAATTCACTATTATTTTTTTATAAAAAGACCGGAGTGGAAAAAAAGTCTTGCAATCTCAAAAATTCGTACTTACTATTTTGTTTTAGGAAAATGCTATACAGTGTCCCGGGTACTCTTTGAACACCTTAATTAGTAAGTTTTTGTGAGTTTTCTATGGAAATCTGTGAAGTTAACGCATTGGAAATTGAAATATTTTACTTTTTAAATAAACTATTTATTTAAATAGAATGCATAAAGAGTGTCTGAAGCACGTTTAACAAGACCCTTTATTTTATTATTATTATTATTATTATTATTATTATTATTATTAGGGTCATGTTAACATGTGCCCTAAGAGCACATGATAAGCTACCTAAAAGTAGAAATTATACATTTAATGATACAAGACATTTAATGTTCAAGTAGTTAATGAATATACAAAATGCAATAAATTTTTACCACATTTGTATTCTTAACATGTGCCCTTATGGGCACATGTTAACATTCCCCTTATTATTATTATTATTATTATTATTATTATTATCTCTTATATTATAAGTTTGATCCGTTTTGCTATCCTTAACCCTAATTTTTTTCCCGCTCTTTTTCCCTCTCATTTTACCCTAAAATATTAAAATAAAATGTTTAAAAAAGGCCTCACCGAGAATCGAACCTGCAACATTTAAGATCTATTTTGTATTTTTTGCCACTACACTACATCAATCAAGTTGTTATTATTTTGCAATCAACATCTAATAAATATGGAATCTCTCACCATGTTAAATATTTATTATTATTATTATTATTATTATTATTATTATGTTATTATTTTGCAACCAGCATCTAATAAATATGGAATCTCTCACCATGTTAAATATTTATTTATTATTATTATTATTAGCTTTCTACAAATATTATTATATTAACTTTCTGCTATTATTATTATATATTATATTATATATTATATTATATTATATATTATTATTATTATTATTATTTTTATTATTATTATTATATATTATTATTATATAATACTTGAATACGGATAATATGTCTAATGTCTACGGAAAAAAAAACTTTAAATATATCCCATATATTATTATTATAATATATTATATTATATATATATACAACATAACAAACTCTCAAAAATTTACAATCACTTATTTGATATACCTACGCAACATAACCAACTATTTTGAAATATATCCTATATTATTATATTATATATACAACATAACAAACTCTCAAAAATTTATGATCACTTATTTGATATACATACACAACATAACCAACTATTTTGAAATATATCCCATATTATTATGTTATATATACACCATAACAAACTCTCAAAAATTTATGATCACTTATTTGATATACATACACGTTGATGATTCACGTTGTTTTTTTAGAATTCAAACAATGTTTGTTTGAGAGAAAGTTCAGTTTTTTATCTTTGAAAGTGTCTATGAATTAGTTTATTTACAAATAAAGTTTCCTAAGTGTCTATGTTTGTTTGAAAGTTTTTTTATATTTGTATTTTTATATATGTCAATGCAGGTTTTTAACGGTATATTTCACAGGTTTGCAATTGTCGTTGTTTGCAGTCTAACCGGCTTCTTTGTTGTTTCCTCACAAATTTCATCTATTATCTCCTTCATCCCTCAAACTCACATCTATTATTTTGGTTCTGTGGACAGGTTCTCTTTCACTGCTACAATAAAAATGGTTAATCTTAATCCTTTTACTAATATTTCTCTAAATTTATTGAGAGGTTTGAAAATATTTTTATAAGTGTTAATTGTTTATCTTTATAATTACATTTTTATATTTTTCCTTACTTTTTGTTATTCCTACAATAATAGGTCCTTTAAATCATAATCCTGCAACGGATCGAGAGAAGTTGATCGATGTTTTTTAGCTGCTAATGTTACTTCTGGCATATTGGTATCATTTGTATATTGATGTTTTTTTGTATACTGATGTTTAATTTTATTTGTTTTTGTTGTAAAAAGTTCCAATTTTTTGTATACAGAAGTTGATCAATGTTTTTCAGGTGTTGATGTAGATCCTGGGAGATGGAAGAGATGAAAGAGATGTTCCATTTTACATGACGGAACCATACTTCATTCCTAATACTTAAACTTTATGGTTAATGTTGTTCTTTTGAGTTAGGAACCTTATAAAAAAAATTTTTTTTTTTAGTTTTTGTATTTTAACTTTTCAATTAATCTGATTATTATAATGAAAAATAAGATTTTGAAGAAATACAAAAGTTTCCAGCCATTTGAAATCCATTCTCTCTTATGTTGACTTGAATATATTTATTGTTTTTATGCTTTCTTATATTTAGGATAACAAATTTCAAATAAATTAATATATTCGATCAACAAATAGAACATTGGTTATTCTTATAAAAGAATTGAACATATTGATTATCAATTCTGATATTTTACTTTTATT
Organism: Trifolium subterraneum; assembly: GCA_951799995.1. NCBI lineage: Eukaryota > Viridiplantae > Streptophyta > Magnoliopsida > Fabales > Fabaceae > Trifolium > Trifolium subterraneum. Next base: position 7,674,056 of record OX637462.1, on the reverse strand, counting down.
CAATAAAATTGCGTCCAACTAAAAATATAAAATCTTGCCTTGGCAAAAAAAAAATCTTGCATTACAAATACAAATAGAACCGGTTGTTATGACTTATATGATAATTATTCAACATTTTTTATTTTTCAATTTGCTTTTCGTTTTTAAATATATCCCACTTTGTCAACAACAAATATTCTGTCTCGCAAAAATAAATCATAACAAATAAAATATAAAAGTTGCCTTAAATATATCCAATTTTTTCGATTGTTATTTTATTTTATAATCTTAGACTATTTTATGTGATTTCTATATGTGATTTTTTTATAATCTTAGACTAATTTAAATCGTATAACTGACACTCCACAAAATCCGTGCAACGCACGGGTTAAACTCTAGTTATTATTATAAACATAAAAATTGAAATCTGAGTTTCCCTGTCCCTTTTGTTGCCGTTTTGATGCAAGAATAGAACATCCACACATTTTGATTTTTCAAAATACACCCCGCCCGTTACATCTCTCTCTCTCTCTCTCTGCTCAGCATCATCATCAACATTTGAAATCAACGGAGTAAAAACCTAGAAAATATCCACATCTACCGATCTACAATGAACCAGTACCATATCTACGAAGCAATTGGTCGTGGAAGATACTCGGTAACTCAATCTACATTTTCCCCCTTTCATTTCCATCTTCAAATCTCTCAATTCCATCACTACATCGCTCACTCTCACTTTATCTTTTTTTTTTTTTTTTGTATATGTGAATTCAAAGACTGTTTACAAAGGTAGAAAGAAGAAGACGATCGAGTATTTCGCCATCAAAAGTGTTGATAAATCTCAGAAAACTAAGGTTCTTCAAGAAGTAAGTTAATTAATCGACTAATTGGTTATTGATTAGCATATTTATGATGATTTAATTTTTCATAGTTTGTTTTTATAGTAGATTATGAGCTGTATTGTGTTGTGTTGATGAGCTGTATAGTAGATTTGAACCTTTTTTCCTCTTTTGCAGGTTAGGATTCTTCATACTTTAGATCACCAAAATGTGCTCAAGTTTTATTCATGGTGAGGAAATTCTATTAAAATTGTTTGATGTGATTATGATTTATGAAGAATGTAATAATTCTTACTAAAATAAGGAAATTCCATTCTTGGTTCGGGTAGACTTTATTTACCTTGCCACCAAACTCTGGATTGCCGGGGTCCTTTTCCCTGAGAACCAGAGGGTTAATAAATAAATAAATAAGGAGAATTCTAAAATGAGGAAACCTTACTATTAAGTTTTATGCTCTGTATTGTAAATAATTGGAGTGATTTTTCAATATTATACATAATTTTTTTCCCCAAAATGAGTGTTTCTTTCATAATTAGTGTTGCAATTATTATTTTTCCCTTTTCAGTTCTTAAGTCTTGTTTGATTATTCTTTTTAGGTATGAAACTTCTGCTCACTTATGGTTGGTTTTGGAGTATTGTGTTGGTGGGGATCTACTTTCCATATTACGGCAGGTACTCGACATTTCACTGCATATGTTTTGTGTGCCTTTCATTATTGTAGCTTCATTATGTTTTTGTTACAGTTAGATTTGTAAAAAGCTTAAGTGATTAATTTTTAAGTAAATCAGGTTGTTTATATCATCTGATTTTTTTTTCCATGTTGCTCTAAATTCTTGTTTTCTAATTAGCTGTTGTAAATTGATATAAATTGTAGCTTCTTAATTTGAGGATTTACATGCACTATTATGCAATTGCTTTATTGTTTAGTGCTGATTAGAAAGATGAATTGCAGGATAGTCAACTTCCTGAAGATTCTGTTAATGATCTTGCTTGTTACCTCATCAGAGCTTTGCAGTATGTTTGCTAATCTTAATTTCCCTCTGTTTTCTCTCAGCTTAGTTGCATTACTCTTCTTGTTTTTTTTTAATCAAAGTTGCATTACTCTTATATGCACTGAAATTGGATACAACGTTCAGGTATTTACATTCAAATGGAATAATTTACTGTGACCTGAAACCATCAAATATCCTACTAGATGAAAATGGATGTGCAAAGGTATCAATTTATCTGCACTCTTTTCATTGTTGATTGAATTAATTTAAACACCTGTTCGCATCGCAACTAATAGAAAAAATACGACTAGACTAGTAGTGGAGTGCTCCTTGTTGTTCGGATCTTGATCGGGTCCGAGCTTAGTTATTTTGCCCGTCTGTTAATATGAGCCTGGTATGTGTACCTAATACTTTATTGATGCAGCTCTGTGATTTCGGATTGGCAAGAAAGTTAAAAGAGATATCAAAAGTTCCTTCTTCCTCGGTATGCTTGAGTAACTTTTGCAATTTCTGACATTCATATACATGTATTGATGGACCTTTACTCAAACTATAGCTGTCATTTTACTCCCGAAACCAAATAATCTGTTAATACCTACTATGTTTCTTTACTTCTTTAGTTGCCTCAAGCAAAACGGGGAACACCCTCTTACATGGCTCCGGAGCTTTTTGAAGATGGTGGAGTCCATTCTTATGCTTCCGATTTCTGGGCTCTAGGTTGTGTACTATATGAATGTTATGCTGGGAAGCCTCCTTTTGTGGGAAGAGAATTCACTCAGCTTGTGAAATCCATCATTTCAGACCCAACTCCACCTCTCCCTGGAAATCCAAGTCGACCTTTTGTCAATTTAATAAATTCTCTTTTGGTCAAAGATCCGGCTGAAAGAATACAGTGGCCTGAGCTTTGTGGACATGCCTTTTGGAAAACCAAATTCACTCCAGTGCCTCTTCCTCCTCAACCTGCGTTTGATGACATGATAGAGCTACATGCTAAACCATGCTTATCAGAACATAATGGAGATAAGTCTTCTCAAAACAGAACCCCTCCCAAATATCGTGAAAAAGACATGAAAGGGGTGCTAAAGAAGGATGAAAACTCTGGTTTAGCATCAAGAGGAATTGAGACACCAACAAGAGCAACGCCAAATAGTCACAGAACTCAGACAAAGGGTTCTGGCAGAACACTGCAGAAAGATCCTTCAAATACTAAAAAAGGTTTGAATCTTTTGAGACTGTCAAGAATAGCAAAATCAAATTTACAAAAAGAAAATGAGAAAGAAAACTATCGACGCCCCTTGCCCAATGGCTCTGAGAAGGATGCAGATGTTAAAATTGAGAATATTGACATGGAACTTGATTTTAATGAGAATAGTGAAGAGGATGCACTTGAAGAAACTGATGGTTCTGAACATACACCTTCTGTGCCCAGTTCAAAAATGGAGAATAATTTGCAGAATCAAGGAAAAGCAGAGGACACTGAAAATGATACACACCAGTTGGACACTCCATCTGTGACTACTCCTGCCTCAGATGATTCGAGGCCATTTGATCACGAGTCAACTCCTGACCGTTCTGACATATCTGCTATTTCTCCAAGTGTGAGCCCTCTAGTGAAAAAACAGAGGCTTAAAGGAGACGTTGGATCTGGCCTTGACTCTGATTCTTCTAGATCATCTAACGACTTCTACCAGGTTATTTGGCACCCATCTGATCTCTCAGTCAGACCTGTAATGCCCAGCAGAAAAGTTGACAAAGGCTCAGAAGTCATTCCTTCACTTCCTTTTGAGGCGTTGCAAGCACCTGATTTTGTCAAGATGCCTAAAGAGCAATTGGAAGCAGTCCAAAACCGAATTATAGGTATCTTGAACGGGAGTACTAGCATTGGAGACAAACAGAATGTGGTTAGGTACCTCGAGATGTTGAGCAGTAATGCTGATGCAGCCAATATCTTGACCAATGGGCCAATTATGCTCATTCTCGTAAAGTTGCTACGTCAATCCAAGGCGTCAGCTTTACGTGTTCAACTTGCTTCACTGATTGGTCTGTTGATTAGACATTCTACTTTTGTTGATGACAGTTTGGCTAATTCTGGAATACTAGGTTCATTGACGGATGGCCTTAGGGACAGGCACGAAAAAGTGAGGAGGTTTTCTATGGCTGCTTTGGGTGAGTTGCTATTTTATATATCCACCCAAAGTGCGGACTCTAAGGATAACACTCCACTTGAATCTCCATCAAAGGACAATAGGACTGCACATGGTTGGCAGGTTAGCTTCTAATCTTGTTGCATATAACGTTTGTTGTCCATCTTCCTTTGTCATTTGAAGCTTGAGTTCTCTAGTACTAGTGTGTGTGTGTGTGTGTGTGTGTGTGTGTATGTTGCTCGCAACATGGTAATATATCTTTAGTCAAATTTGTGTCCAATTTTAACTTTATTTACAGTTTTCAAGTTCCTGTTTCTATGGGGTTAACTTATTTCCATCTGGTTGCAGGTTCCAAATTCATTAATTTCCTTGGTGTCATCGATATTGAAGAAAGGTGAAGATGATATAACTCAATTGTATGCACTGAGAACCATTGAGAATATTTGCAGTCAAGGAGGGGTCTGGGTGGGACGTTTTACCAGTCAAGATGTTATTAATAATCTCTGTTATATCTATAGAGCGACTGTGAAACAGGAAAGCATGAGGCTTACTGCAGGATCATGTTTGGTGCGCTTAGTTCGTTTTAATCCTTCTTGCATTCAGTCTGTTGTAGAGAAACTCTCTTTCAAGGACCTAGCTTCTGCTCTTATCAAAGGTAGTCCACGAGAGCAGCAAATCAGTTTAAATCTTCTTAACATGGCAATGCTTGGAAGTCATATGTTCACAAATGTTGGAAGATACCTTATACAACTTGCAGAGGATAAGAATCTGATACCCAGTCTTTTGGCTCTTGTTGAGCAGGGTAGTGAAGTTTTAAAAGGAAAAGCACTTGTCTTTGTGGCTCTCCTCTGCAAGCACGGTAGGAGGTGGCTTCCCCAGTTCTTTTGTAGCCATAAGTTACTTTCGGTGGTAGATAGGCTGGGAAAAGAGAAGGATGCCTTTGTGCGGCAGTGTTTAGATGCATTTCTGCATATTGTGGCATCTACTATTCCAGGTTTACTGGATATAATAACCGGAGATATCCAGCAAATGATGGGAGGAAGGCGCCATGGACATATCTCTTCCCTTACCAGCAGGTCTGCTCCTAAATCCAACATTCATTTGTTTCCTGTGGTCCTTCATCTTCTTGAAAGTTCAGCTTTTAAGCACAAAGTGGCGACACTTCCAGTACTACGGCAGTTGGCAAATCTGATTAAACTCGTGGAGGCACCATTTCAGGTCTGTGACTCAATCATTACATTTTGTTTCCTTTTAATCACATATTTTACTGAAATCACGACACGAGTTCTCTCAGAGTGGAGCTACAAATTTTCGTTAAATATTAATTGTGCTGAGATATAGTCGCTAGACCATTTACTAATGAAATGAGGTCTATTTTAAGAATATAAAGTGCTGATCTCAAAATAAGTATTTAGCAGTATAATAAATTATTAAACTTGAGCAGATAATATTTTGAGAAATTGCACCCATTATTCGTGAAATATGCTTAAATGACAGACACCTTCTTTATCTTATAAATGACATTGATCCCAGGAATTACACACACATTCTCTCTATTTTCTAAAAATAATAAAGGGCATGTGGTTTATTTAAAGAGACCTAAAAGAAGAGTAGTGCAATTTTTTCAACAAATAAGGGTGGTGGTATTTAATTTAATTTAAAATAGGGTCATGTTTTTCATTTAAGCATACGGCATACCTCAAGAGGTGAGTGCACATGGTAAATTTTTACAGTGCATTATTTTAAAAGAAAATAGCTCAGTCGAAACAGAGAATATCTGATATATTGTTGTCTGCCAAATTTGTAATAAATCTCTTGAATTTTTACTATTATTTTACCGATATTATCATTGATTCGGTCATACTATTAGTTAGTTGGAATGTTGGATGGCACCTGCCACTTTCAACAAGAACAAGCAAGGCATATGTGCAATTGATATTTGATATTATTTTCTTTTGTTTATTGATTGGCTTTCAGGGAAGAGATGACTTCCAAATAACCCTTCTTCGAATTTTAGAGTCTCTCACAGAGGAATCTTCTGTGATCCTTGCCAATCCCGACATTTTCATTCGTGAAATCCTCCCTAGTTTGACAGTTCTCTACAAGGGTAACAAGGATGGTGATGCCAGATTTTTGTGCCTTAAAATCTTTTTTGATGTGATGATTATTCTCTTGAGTGAACCAATTGAAGAAGAGCAAAGATTGAACGATCTGAAATTCGTATCAAATACACATTTTCTTCCTCTCTACCCGACCTTGATCGAAGATGAAGATCCTATTCCTATCTTTGCACAGAAGCTTCTTGTCATGCTACTAGAGTTCAGTTTTATTTCAATTCCAGACATTCTACATCTGAAGACAATTTCACAATGCTTTGAATTCTTGCTTGGTGATCTGTCAAATGCAAATGTGAATAATGTTAAGCTGTGTCTTGCTTTGGCTTCTGCTCTTGAAATGGAGTCCAAGTTACTCTCACAATTGAAAGTTGTTAGGAGGATTGGCAACTTTCTTGAGTTTGTATGTGCAAAGGGTATGGAAGATTTGCTGGAGCCAACTCTTGGGCTGTGTAGGGCCTTTCTAGCACGTTCAGTCAGCTGTGCAAAAGGCTTCAGCCACACAACAGAACCAACTCTCTTAGGTGACTGTCCTCCTGAGGTAAGCGGCGCTGTTGATCCCCAGCAATGCATAAGAGATATAACAGACTTTGGAAGCAACGTTGGAGTCTTCCTAGAGTTGAGTGCATCTAGAGAGACCAGTGTTGCTGATATAGCTTCTCAGTGTGTGGTTTTACTGCTCAAGGCTGCTCCTAGAGAAGCTACCACTGGTCTACTAACAAATCTCCCCAAGGTCACTACGATCCTAGAATCCTGGAGTAAAGGAACCCCTCACTTGACAGTCCAGAGAATGCTTCATGCTTTAGGTTATGCTTGCAAGCAGTACTTGTTGCATGCAATGATATTATCAATATCAATACCAGAGATTACAAGAATTGAAGTGATAGTTTCAGAACTCAAGAATTCAACTGTGCCCGCTTTAGCCAAAACTGCTGGTTTGGCAGCCTTGGAGTTGCAGCGGTTACCTCGCTGCATTTGAATTTGAATAATTGATGGTATCCTGTTATAATTGTCCAGTTCTTTGACAATATGATTGTCCTATACTAGTTAGTGGAATTTGTAAATCCACATTACTACCTATATTTTGCAGGTATTAGTAAACTCATGATAAAGGTTAAGCATTTTGGTGAATTCCACTCAGGCTTCACTGTACTTCGATTTAAAGTATGTGTACTCTGAATCTTCATGAACATATATATATATATATATATATATATATATGAACGATCCCCCCTTCCTAGTTTTTTAACTATCCGTTTAATAGAAATTAACCCGACTAAATAGGAGAAAATAAGTTCTAACTTAAAATTAGTTCATGCACCCAATTGGTGTTGACCAATTAGTTGGATCTTCTGTTCACAACTGTTTTTGATATTTCTATATTGGTAGGCTATATGTAAATTTTATTGTAAATCTTGATTAAAGTTATAGTTTTTCCTAACCTTGTATAAAAGTGTCTCTCCTAAACTAAATTTCATGAAATTAAATAAATTAGTTCATATATTTCATTTGTTAGAAGAACTTTTCATTTATCTTCATAATTACCTATATATTTAAGTTCATTTTTCTATATCTATAATCTCACATTCAGTAACATGCATGTTAAAAACAAGAAGGCAAAGAAGAGCATTCTTCTGCATAAAATAAGTTTCTGATCTCGAGAGGAAATTTGGAATCCCATTCGATAGGGTACCAACATTCACACATGGCCAGAACAACAGATTTGTCAGCTATAAGAAGTTAAATGACTTTGTTACTAAAATCAAAATGATGAGGGGACACACATCCCCTTTCTTAAAAAATAAAAATTATTAGCAATATTTGAATTGTTTTTCCTCAAAAAGTTTAGGCCCCATGATTAGTGATTACAAAATTAGTAATGTAAGACTACACTCATATATATTATCCTTTTGCTACTATAATTAACAATTAGCTTTAATTAAACAGAAATTAAAGAGCTGTATGGCACCAAATATCACGGGTAGAAAATGATTCTTTCTCACCAAACTTATCACATGGAAACTTTTCCAATCTTTGTCTTGTTCCTCAAAGAAAACACACACTATGTTTCCATATCATGATCCAAACAATTGAGAATTCTACCCAAGTGGGGCCCCACTTAACCCCACATAAGTCTTAGGTAAAAGAGGGTTGTGAAAGAGATAGATAAGAGCCTGCAGAGCTTCAGTGTTTGCCAATTTAAAGAGTTGTCATAATTTTTTCCATTAAAAGGGAACATTTTCACATCTCCTTCACAAAATTCTTCACCATTAGAATGGCATCCCCATCATCATTTAGTGTTTATGTAGTACTAATGATCATAATGATTTTCATGCCTTCAACTATCCTTTCATCATATTCACAATCAGAAACTATTCCTGAAATTCCAACACTCTCAACTTCTTCACCAACAACAAAAACAAATCCTTCTCCATCTACACTCACTCCTTTCCAAGTGTTATCACCAGATATTTCTCCACTTTTGCCTTCTCCTGGTGGTGCTTTACCAACTCCTGTTGGCTCTGACATTCCCACTATTCCTTCCAATCCAAGTCCTCCTAACCCAGATGATGTCATTGCCTCAGGACCCTTTAATGCATTTGCACCATATGGATCAATTCAAGCTACTTCCAATGGCCATAAAAGTGTAGTTTTTGACATATTTACTACTGGTTTTACAGGTTTAGTAGCCTACTTTTCTTTGCAGTATATGAGAGTATGAATGAGTGAATGATTTGAGATGTGGCATATTCCAATTACTATAAACTAGATTATTCAATTTCTTGTTTGTTAATTTTTCATTCTTAATTACCTTGTAATATATGATATTATAATGAAAGTCATTTTCTTTCTCAATTGGCTTATGAGAATAATTTCCTGTCAATATCCAATTTTCTTCTTTATGAATTATGATTTCTACTGTTGATTTCTCAGTTTTAATTATTGAGGTTAGTTTTTGTTGTTTTTCCTTTATGTTAAAGGGTTCTTTATCTTTTCTTTCTAATGAGAAGCCCATGATTGAACTTTTTAAAGAGCCTTTATGCAATTCTAGCATCACTATGCTTATTAAAGCTGGAAATCACATGTGCATGTTTGGATCAACGGTGAGTTTGTCAGAATCACAATGGTACACTTTAAAGCTTCAATAAAATCACGGTATGATTGTGAATTTGTGAAACTCAACTCATTGTCGTTCCAAACATACATTTCGGATTAAAATGTTCGAGTTGTTACCAGCTCTTTCAGTGTCAGGTTTGCATGTCACCAATTGAGAATGGGGTGCCACATGATTGAAGCAAGTGCCCATATTTTTTCAGGTTGAGACTGAAGAGCATGTGATAGACACCTAATAATCACCATGAATAATTTTCAATTATTAATCACATGTTGCTCAATCAAATGATAATTTTCAATAGTAATACTAATAATGTTTAGGTAATCCTATTTTGTCTGGTTTTGTTGTCTGTCTCATTCCTTGGATATTCATAATCACATAGAGGAGTGCTAACAACACACATTCTAACACATTTTTTCCAACACACTCTATCTAATTGGTTGAAATTTAAATGAATCCCACTAAATCATGTAGGCCCCACATAAATTTGATGGGACCAATTTAAAATTCAACCAATTAAAAAGAGTGTGTTGAGAATAGTGTGTTAAATGGTGTGTTGCTAGCATAATTCTAATCACATAATATATTCATCTGTTAAATATTGTGTGTGCTACCATATGCAATAATAAAAAAATAGTTTAGCAGAAACATACTTGGCGCAAGATCAGAAAATCACTAGTCTCAACGAGTACTTTGAATTTACAATCGAAGTTACATATGGCCTATCAACAGTCAGAATTTCGGACTTCAGTTCAAGTCACAACATCTAACTATATGGTTAGACGTTGTATATGTGTACAACTTCTAACCATATGTGTCAACTCTGGTTGGTAGAAAATGAATTTCTTTTATACATGAAAGAGTAGTACAAAAATACGTATAAGAAAAAATTGTAATGCACAAAATTTGTGTTTGTATTGTTCAGATTTTCTTTGATGTAGTTAGTTATATGTTAGAAAAGGTTTCCAGTTTCAACTAGTAAATTTTCATTTCCAATCCAGTAAAATTTCTTTGAATCCAGTAAAACTAATTAATATTTATTCAAAAAATAGTAACCATGATTTGATAACTGAAACAAATATAAACTAAGACATTGAACTTAAGTGGTTAATGAGTTCTCCCAAGACGAATCGTTCGGAGAACCCGAGTTCAATTCCTGGTGGAAACAATTTTTGGTCGGACTTTATTTATCGTGCAGCAAAACTTTGGATTACTGGGACCCCAAATTCTCCCCCTTTGATGTTGGAACCGATGGAAATGAAGAGTTTAACTTGTATCTGGAAGAGTTATGCACCTTTTAAAGTGATTATTTTTTCTTGAAAATTGCTTCATTATCGATTACCAACAAGGAGAAATCAGAAATACATCTCTTCTCACGATGTCATTTCATTTGGCCCGTTTGGTGTAAAAAAAAAATCATTGGTTTGGTTTCTTGGTGGTTATGCCATGAAATTTGCTTTTTAGGCCCCCTATGTTGCTCTAAAACCCCCCATCTTGACCAAATTACCCCTGGTCAATTTCAGAACTTATGTTCCGAAATGACTTTTTTTTTAAATTTTTTTTTATATTTCGGATCCTAGGTGCCGAAATGGCCTTTTTTTCAATGTTTTATATATTTCGGCACGTAAAATCCGAAATTAGTTAATTTAACTAATTCTGGCACGTAGGTGCCGAAATTAGTTAAGTTTGACACGTAGGTGCCGAAACTAGTTAACTATGTGCCGAAATTAACTAATTTCGAATTTTACGTGCCGAAATAGTTTTTTATTTTCAAATATTTTATATATTTCGGCAGTTACAATCCGAAATTAACTAATTTCGGCACCCCCGAAATTAAGCGTTTTCGGATTGTAACTGCCAAACCATCAAAGATCCAAAAAATTAAGGGTATTTTCGGGTTTTTGAGAGGCTTAAGAGTACTGTAGGGGGTCCTAAAGAGCAAACTTCTTATGCCATGCCAGGGGATTTATCGGCTTTGTTGCAAAGTTTCATATATGGCCCCATGGGATAGGAACATGCTAAAAAGGGAGATTGTTGGTTTGGCATGCAACAATGTGCTAAAACTTAGCAAGAATAAATAACTCAAAACATGAAACACAGCATGTAGTGGCATTTCTCTCATATTGTCTTTCATATACCTTATGATAGGTATCAGAAAAATGAAGGGAAACAGAATATGATGTATGTATACTAATACTAATGGAAACAAGAGCTGTATCAGCAGAGTTATAACAGACCTAATTCTATGGTAAATAGCACCCATTTTTGGGCCTTCTCTCATTAATTTCAGCCCTTTGGGACTTGGATCCGCAATACATTTTTCCCCGGCAATGCGAATCTATGATAAATATTATTGCCAGAATTGGGAGAATGAGAGGCAAATTTTGAAGTAGAAAACACAGTGAATATCTCAAGACAGCAAATACATGTGATTTAAGAGCAAATTTCATTTTTTAGGTAAGGAAAGAGACATAAGTTCTACAAAATTAAGATTAAAACTAGTATTATTGTAATCCTAATTCGGTCCAGAAAAGATCTAGAAGTTACATGAAGTTCAATCAAACTGAAACACCAAAGATAATATAACAAAAAACACCGCAAAATGGACGTGTAAGTCCTCTTTGCTAGTTTAAGCCTTGGTCTTGAGAAGGTTGTCGATCATGTCGGCAGCTTCTTGAACGGTGGTAATGCTCTGAGCACTTTCTTCTTCCACACTAATGCCAAATTCCTCCTCAAGTCCCATCACAATCTCAACCTGCACAAAATTTAAAATGCAAATCTAAATAATCGACCAAATTCCTCCTAAAACATAAACCAGACACAAAATTTCTGATATACAAAGAACCACATTAAGACAGCCCAAGAAAGAAAAAACTAAAATGCTCAAGCAATCCGAGGTGTTTTACGATGGGCACAACAATAGTAAACCAAGAACTAGACTTGATTGACAAACAATGGCATTTTAGAGTAGGGAACTAGTGGCCATATCGGCAGCATAGAGAATTTTTAGCACAAACTGTTGACAAATAGCAGCAATATCGTAGCTATAGCACTTTAGTGTATCAAAATTTGAACAAACTGGTATTTTTGCGATCTACAATTGACAACATTGGTAGGAACTAAATACAGCTTGCTTGCATAGATGGTTATGTCTAGTTCAAATATCAAGTAGCTAACATATGAGATACATCCACTATACGAAATACTGAAAAGCTCAGATATTTTTGAATGATCAAGTATTAGTACAAATTTGCAATTTTCCACCACAACAATTCAGCGATAAATTAGATAGATATAAATATACCGTGTCAAGAGAATCAGCTCCAAGTGTAGAAAATTTAGACTCTCCGGTAACATCCGAACCTTCTGGTAGGGCCAATTGTTTCTTGACTATGTCACACACCTTCTGCACAGTCTCGGGTTTAGCCTGCACAAAATTAAAATCCATTCTTGTTATATCATCTTAAATATCACAAATATTAAGGATATTTGTTTTAACTTCTCTGCAATTCTAAGCACATAATCAATAGTTATTACGAGCATAAGGCATCATTGATAACTTCAACACGAAAATATGCAACGAATATCAACAAAATAGCAGATTCTTTTGTAATTGAGATAGCTTAGTACAGTATCAACTTTAATTAGCAGAAACTAAGGATGAAAGATAAATTCTCAACAATGCAAAACTCAGCTCAAGCATAAACAAACTCAAACGAAAAAATAAATACGATAAAACTAAGTGTGTTTGGGACTGCAGTGATAAAAACTGATTATGTATAACTGATTGTGGCTAAAAATGAGTTGAACGTAAAATGATTTATGTTTACACGCACTTATGTGAAAGTGAATTAAACAATAAATTTGAGAGTAAGAATCAATTGTAGAGGCAAAAGATCCAAATTCTAGCTTCAAGTTAAAATCATTTCTACTCAAATACATCCAAACATGTCAAAATCAAATCTAACCTTCAAAATCAATTTTGTCTCCTCCAAAAGTTGAACCAAACATACACTAAATTAACCAAAATAGTGACCTATAAAATCCACAAAACAAACATGAAGGTGCATGTTTTAAAATCTTACCGCGCATACAACTTGAAATCGACGTCCTCTTGGCTGAGAAGTAATGGATGGAAAATTTCTTCCCTTAATTGAAAGGGAAACTGATCTTGGACCAGAGATCCTAGCACAAGCTACCTGTTTCATTTTCACAAACCAACAACATAATTTTCAGTATAATACTCAGTAAAACATAATTAACAGTAACCATAAAAATTCTCTTTTTACACAATCATAAATCAACAAAAATCACTATGATCCTAACATATCCAAATCAAATCAAGGTCCAAAACAATACATTTCTAAGCATCAAAACTATGATTCAGCATATAAAAATAAAATATTTCTTTTGACCAACATGACAAAATCATATAAAAATCAAATCTTTCTTTAGACCAACATGGTAAAATTATATAAAAATCAAATCTTTCTTGTGACCAACATAACAAAATTTGATTTAATGGATCAATTAAACAATGTTTAAGTAATTAATGAATTAACGGATCAAGAAAATGAAAAGGGGTGATTAGTAATAATACATACCATAGATTGGTTAGAGAGAAGGGACATGGAGGTTCCTGTAATGGATGCCATTGAAGAGAGATCTGAGATCTAAGGAATGACGGAGGAAACAAAGTGAGTGTGTAATGAAAATGAAATGAAACAAAATGAGTCGATAAAAACACTGAGGAAATGTATTTATAGGGAGAACAATGTAGTACAGTGTTTTTTGTTTGGTTTGGATCTTTGTTAAGGTTTTGTTTTGAGGTTTTTTTCGTTCAAAAAATAAAATAAAAAAGGTTTTGAGGTTTTTGAGTTTTTCTTCACTTCGATACTTTCGAAGCCGGCACGTGTGAGTACTGTTTGTTTGGTTGGTTATGAGATGAAAAATTGATTTTGAATTAAGTTTTTATAGTATTTATTATTTTGTTCACATAAAAATATAGTACATTTTTTTATAGAAAATGATCGTGCACTCCATTTTAGTTATATTAGTTAGTAAGGAAAAAAATCATTTATCTTGTGAATTTAGTTTAGTAGGTATCGGGTAAAGTTACTCTGTTTACCTGCTTATTTACTTTAAGAATGAAATTGAAACTACTAGATACTTGATAATAAAAAAAATGGTAAAATTTGTTTTTGATTCTTATAAAGTTAGCAAACTTGAGTTTTAATCCCTATAACAAATTCCTTTCATTTTGCTCATATAATATCAAGTTATTTTGATTTTAGTCTTTAATGTGGTCATGTCACACAAAAGGCTCCAACGGGTTAATATTTTGGTTCGTCTGCCAGCATGAAGCATCATGAAGGGAGGTATTTTGTAAGTTTGGCAACTAAAAGTATGTCAGCGAGTTGCTCTCGTTACGTTGTGAAGCAACAGAGCTTCTCTGACACATTGAAGTAATTTGTGAATAAATATACATAGGTTAGCATTTTAAGTTGTAATAAAATAATATATGAATAAAATATTAGTAATATGTAAAGTAAAATAGTGGGACATGATATGAGTTTTTTAAAGTTGCACCGTTGGAATAAAAACTGAGTGAGTTGTTTTAACATGATGTGGCTTCAACGGGACCCACAAAATACCACTATGTAGAGTTTACCATTGGAGGTGCTCTAATATGGCCATAATATGCTGACTGGACCACTGCCTCGTGCGCTGACTTGGCAAATTACATGACAAAACCAAAATTGACACAAATTACAGGGACATAAACTCAAAATTCGCACAAGTTACAGAGACGAAAACCAAAATTCACTCAAATTACATAATGAAATTTAAAATTCATAAATATAAAAATTCATTCTCCAATTGGAGAACTCTTCTCACCTCCTTCAAACTACAAACCCATAAATTCTTCATTTCCTCGTAAGATATTTAATTTTAAGATCCTCATTTCAATTATAAAACATATTTCATCTTAATTTCTAAACTTCGTCTAGTTTCCGTTGCATATTTAGTGTTAAAAAAAATAAAATTTTCTCCTTCTGTCACTTCTCACATTATCAACACACAGATTATATTATGGTACCCTAATTTGTTACATTATTCCATGATACAAACCCCAATTTTTATGATAAAAATAGGAAAGAAAAATCAAATTTATCATAAAGCAAAAATTGTTGAAGAGATTGTAAGATTTTTCAAAAATGATACTATAAGTTTTTTTTCAAAAATTATCTTTTGAAGAGAAATTTTTTTTGCGTTGAAGAATTTATGGGTGTTTCAGGTTGAAGAAAGTGAGAAGAGTTTTTTAACGGTGGTGGTGGTATGGTAGAAGATGAATAATTGGAAAATAAGTTTTTTTTCACATTTCTTGGTTTTAAATTTGAGCGAATTTTGGTTTTCGTCCCTATAATTTGTGTAAATTTTGATTTTCGTTCTTGTAATTTGTGCAAATTTGATTTTCGTCCCTATAATTGTGTCAATTTTGGTTTTCGTCTTTGTAATTCGCTAAGACAACATTCTATTGACACATGGTAGTAGGTTCAGTCAAAATGAGAGAATTTTTTTAAATTGACTAAAACTCAAACTCACTAATCTTATAGGGCTAAAAATACATTTTACTAAAAAAAAAAATGTTACCCTATATCAAGTGAAAAGAGTTTTGTGCTCTTAAACGGGTGGTCAGATATTCAATTCTTGACTAAAAGAACTCGGTCGAAAAGGATGAATTTTCCGTCAGTAGTCCATAAAAAAATTATCTATAGAGATTAGTCACGGCTGACATTGTCATGTTAAAAAAAAACTGCATTTTTTTGTTACATTTTTAAAGAACAAACTGATATATATAGTTTGGCTTATAAAAAGTAGTTATTATAAGAAAAAGTCAAATAATTTTATTAAAAATACCAATAAACTTAAAACGACAAGTATAAAAAATAGTTTTTTTTATCATATCAAAACTCAATCCATTTATTAACCATGTCATGTGATGAATATAAGGAAAAACATAATCATAAATCTGCCAACTAACATTAGAAATGGTTATTCCCGTGAGTTTAGATCAGTTGGTAGGGATATCACACTATATTGCAGGAGTTCGGGTTCGAACTCGGGACACTCTACTTATTCATTTTTAAAGGTGAATTTTCTAACCACTAGACTACTTGAAAAATAATAATTAGAAAGGACTATTTTTGCTGGTTTTTATACAACTTCTTGGTTTGAAGATTCTGATTCAACTATAAGGTTGTTAGTTTGAAACTCAGCATCCACCAACAGTACAACAGAAATGGCTGCTTTTTTTTAATTATGTGCGACCATATTGGCAAAGTTGTAATTTAAATGAAGCAAAGTTTTTTTTAGAAAAAACTTCTAGTATTGGTGACTACTTCATCTAATTAAAAAACTTAAAAAATAAATTGGTATTTATCATAATAATGAAAATGAGTATAAGAGCAACTCCAATACTATATTTTGAGACAATACACTCATACACCCGTGTGAGAATTTTTTATTAATGACAAATTGTTAATTGTTAATATATTACATATATTATATTAGTTTTTACTACTATAAAATATTAATATGTGATGAAACTGTAGAACCTAGGAATTCTTTAGAATTGTACCATTAAAATAAAAAATAAGTAATTTTTTTTACGGGCCAAATAAAAATAAGTTACTCTTTTTTTTTTTAACAATTTGTAATCTATTTGCGAACTATCATAGTTGGTGGTCGAACCTGTATATTTGTTTGGGCGTGGATTAATCTTATTATTACTACTCGGTTTTGACTTTTTATAATCCTTTTTTATCTTCTTAACACACGTTGTACAGAGGAGACTAATTGATTAATATTGTTAAATAAAAAAAAATTACTCTAATGGAACTTACAAAATACTATTATAAGAATTTATCATGAAAGTGCTCTAACATTAAAGTCCGACTCACCTGCAGAATTGGACTTATCTCATCAACCATAATTTTGAAATCGCTTTCAAAAGAATAGTTAAATATAGTTGTGCTTGTGGCAATTTGTGTACGAGTAATAATTTCAAAGTAATTTCAAAGTAACTACTTTTTCTGCATCTACATAAATGTAGTGATACCTCTACCTTTCATTTCCCATTGCTCTTTTCAATTTGCAGCTACTTTTCAATGTGTAGAGCTAGGAGTTAAGATTTGTTTCCCCTCGTTTTAGTGTATACAGGGTTTTGCTATAATACACATTATTACTTTTTATGAAGGAGTAGGGAAGAGAATGGCTCATATTATCATTACGTTTTAATATTACAATGATTCATGATTTGATATTAGAATCAGATGGTTACTCTAGTGAGATAAAGTGTAAACTGACAACAGTTGTAATTTTTAGATACGGTGGAGATGGATACTTGCAAAAATGTTATAATTTCAACGCTTAAGTCATTAACAACTAAAGATAAGTGTGTATGAATTGAGTAAAATATATCTATCTTGAGTAAGCGCATATGCGTGTTTGTAGGCATGAATATGCATGAGGATTTGTATAACATATATGGTGCTATTAAAGACCAAAATAAGTGCTATTTTTTTTTTTACAACCAAAATAAGTGGTATTAAAGACCAAAATAAGTACAATTAACAACGTACTTTGTATGCCTCACTACGTGAGTGAAATTGAGAATAATATTAGTACAAAATTATTCTTATATGGTCACGTGACCAAATATAATTCTCTTAGTCATATTCAAAAAATTTACTTTTTCATTTTTTTTCTATTAATTATTTCATAAATAATCATAAAATCATGCGAGTGTGACTACATGATCACGTCACCATGAAAGTCTCGCTTGTTAGTACATTATTGTTGTGGTCATTATCTTACTGCGGGTAGAGTAGTATAAGGTATGACGTGCCTTATGTATATCATGTAAGAGTTGTTGGGCTTATAGAAACATTGGGCTTCAAATATTAGGGACTTTAATCAACATCTTTATTTATACTTATACTACTAATGATAGTCAAATGTACATAGGCAATTCTATATATCTTCATTATAAAAAAATTGTTCATATATGTTTTGAAGGATTATTGTGTTTTTTGTAAACCTTGTAAAACTGTTTGTTCAATTGGCAAAATCATAAACAATCAATCATTCAGCCTTTTCTTAATCACTATTTGGTTGTGGTTAATTAAGATATAGAGTTTTGTGTTGGGTTTTTCAATACGATCAAAATTGTTGATAGAGTTGGCCTAAAACACTAGGATTAGTTCATATACTTATAAATTTGTATTAATATAATAATAAAGACAGAATGTGGTGAAACTATTTTCTTATATAAGTTGTCAGAATATTTTTTTCCATAATCATAATTCATAAGTTGAATACAATCTATAGACATGTTATAAAAATATATATATAAGTTCTTCTAAACAATCATGAGTATTTATGTTATGCACTTTATTGCTTGATAAGAAAAGTACTGAAGCATGCACATAGCTAGATGCATTGAATATTTTCAACAATTTATTTCATTACCTAATCATGTTAGGATAGATGTGGAAAATTAGTGCTCCAATTCAATTTGGAATCAGTATGTTTGGTATGGTAGTTGTCAAGACTCAAGAGCAACTATAACTTCATTGATTTTTTTAAAGGGTCGCGCTAAACAGCGTCTTCGGAGCAGTTGTTAAGCATATCAAAAAAGGAAATAAAAAATAAAATTAATATTTAAAAGTCAACTTTTTATATTTTTAAGGTATTGAATACACGTATTTCAAGACAAACTTTATATTTTAACTTGCTTAAACATTGCCCCGAGGGTACTGTTTAGCATTTTCCTTTTTTAAAAGACCTCATATTTCATTGATTTGTTATGGACAGCTTTTTGTCTCTTGTGTGGGAAAATTTGGTGATATTTATTCTATCTTCTTAATATCTGAATTGAGGTGCTAAAGCAATGTATTCCTTTTTTGTTTTTTTTTGAAGTAGTTTAGTGGCTAGAAATTTTATCCTTAAGATGAATAAATGGGATAATCAGAATTGAACCTCAATTCCCGTATATATAATGCAATGTATCTGTTTATTTATTCAACTTGGAATAAAATACATAAACAAGTATGGTGTCTTCCCCTTTTTTTGGATAACACAAATATGGGATCCAATACCAACATGTAGAGATGTTTAATGTCTTAGTGACCCGTTCAATTTAGTGGTATAAAAGAATTTGTATTTTATTTGAACTTGATTTGAATTTAATTAAATCTAAAGCAATTTTGGTTCGAGTAACAAGTCAGGACTCCAAACATGTAAACCCAGCCTATTCAAAAAAATATTAACTTTTTTATTTCCGATAATATTTTTTTAAGTTTTTTATATGTAGATCTAAGTGTTAAAATTCCGAGATAAAAAAAAATGTGTTGAAATTCTAAATAGTAAAATTTAGTTTAAATGTTAGAATTTTCATAAAATAAAATGTCAATTAATTATATTTTGTCTTTGAAATTATTTTTAAGAGTTATGTTTACTTTTCCATTGAACCAATTTCAACGAGTTCATTATCGACTTGGATTAATTCAAATTTGACATAAAACTAAATAGATTTTTTATTTAATTCAAACCAATTAAATTTGATTGAATCGGATAATATATTTTAAATGACCCTGTTCGACGACCCGGCCCAGCTTGTGAACACCTCTCCCAACATAGTGTAAAGATTAATCACACAATTGTGCTACACAAACAAATACATAAAGTAAGTTTTAAAATTTAGTTGTTTAGACTTTAAATTGTGTAAGGTATTTTGAGGGTTGTACATGAGGTGAGGTAGGGTGAAGAGAACGATCTTCCGGTCTCAAAAAATAAGTCAAAATTTAGGCCCTAAAATAATTTATTTAAGAATCTAATAAGCCCAACAAAAAGTCCCATGAGCTTGGCTCAATTGGTTGGACACCACATTATATATGCAGGGGGGCGGAGTTCGAACCCGGGTCATCCCACTTATCCACTTTAAGGGTGGAATTTCAAGCTGCTAGGCTACTTGACCAAAAAAAAAAAAATAAGCCCAACAAAAATAATAATTTGTCCTACGCCTTTTGTTCTCTCGGTGTACGTATCATTGTATCAAATAAGAAGTTTGCTAGAATGATACTTGATATGATTGATAATTGATGAGTTGATATTATTTATCGGGCTGCCTTTGTACTACTTCCTCATTGTTGCACGTCTGCACTTCTCTTCTTCTCGCAATCACGTTGCATATCAACACATGCTCACTTCTTCTTCTTCTTTGTCAAATTGGAACTAGAAATGCTCGTGTGAATTTTGCATGAGTATGTATAAAATATAAAAAAAAAAATTAATATTTTTTGGGAATTCAAATTTTTTAGACTACTTAATAGTTGGGCCCAAATTATACGCTCGCGCTAGATGACTAAAATCTCAAAAATAACTCTAGGTATTCTTGGCGAGAAGTTTAAGATTAATCTTTAAAAAATGTACAAAATCTATTTAAATTGACATCTTTCAATAAATATTCTTTTATACACATTGACGGAAGGATTCAATTATTTTTAATTGTGTCACAATAAATTAGGGCCATATGTTGTAATTATTTAAACAAATAAAATTAAATAAGGGAGGAATTATTATATAGTCAGTTGATTGTGTGAAGAAATATGATAAGACGACCTTATAAAAATTTGTTCATAGTCCTAAATTCTTTTATGAAACTATGCAACACATTTTTATATACTTTTAATTTAATATAGCTCCACGTACGTCCCACGTTGTAACTTGTAAGAGAACACCACTTCTTCAAATATAAGCAAGTTGATTAAGAACATATTTTTATTCAACTTTTTATACTCAGTCATCATTTCTCATAACAAAATTGTGCATATGTAACTATAAACCAAAATTGGGTAGCGAATTAATCAAAGTGGTTGATACGATAACCACTTAAAGTTATTAATTTTTTGCGTATTAATATTAATTAGTATTGTAGGGCTACGATAACCTTTACCTACTGCAAATTTGTGTGTGGTAGGAAAGCCTAAGAACATTACCACTAATTAAGCTTATCCAACTCATTTTGGATAGGGACACACAAGTTTAGTTTCTTATTATGCACTAAATTTTGATAATTCCATAATAATGCTATCACTAACAATAAGGTTAAGGCCATTGGTGTTGATCATACTATATCGTTTACAGCTCATATCTGTTTATAAAGGAAAATAATTTAACCAAAAATAGAATGTTATAATGATGACTAGTTAATGAGTGAATGGTCATAATAATTATAATTATAAATTATTTTGGTAGGAACTTCAAGCTACAATTTTTTTTCAACAAGCTAAAATGGAATATATTAATAAAATAGTCTCCTCAGCACAAGGTGTACCGAGATAGACTATAAAGTTCTACAAATAGTCATATACAAGGAATCAAAAAGAAATCAATCAAGGCCCAGACAGAGCAACGGACAAGACCACCATCTATGGTAGTTTGAAGCTAAAGTAACATTCGTCGTCTTCAACCACCTAAAGGAAAAAAGCTTGATCTTGTCGAACAACTGAAGGGAGCTGCTTGTTGAGCCTCGAAATAATCTGTGATTTCTTTCCGTCCACACAACCCACACACAAACAAGCCAAATGAGCTGCAAAAAGGAGCGTCGCGCCCGAGATCCACCTGCTGAACATGTAAACTGAACAAAGTGATCACGTATAGAGGTGGAATGCACCGGTGTGATGTCAATCCACGAGCACACTGATGTCCACAGGGATCCAAAGGTACTGCAAGAGATGAATAAGTGATGGGCCGACTCAGCCTCCCCACAACCAGTAATGCAGAAGTGAGCTGCAGGAGATAAGATGCCCCGCGTAACCAGGTTTGTTTTTGTGGGTAACCTATCACGCAATAAATGCCACGCAAAGATGAAGACCTTCAAAGGAACCTGAGAATGCCAAATGAGTTTATCCGCATCATCCATAATAGCTGCATCCTGAGAAGTCAAGAGCTGATATGCTCCCCGAATAGTGTAGCCTTCAACGGGATCAGGCTGCCACTGCCACCTATCTGAAGACTGAGCCTGCAATGAGAGGTTAAGAAGTAAAGCCTGACACTCCCTCAACATCTCCTCCTCCCACGCCTCCCCATCCACCCCCCACCTAGAAAAAACATCTCAGCCACCGTTCGCAATTTGTTTTCCGCCAAGTCAAACAGACGCCTAAACCGCACACACAAAGGAATCCCATCCACCCAGGGATCAGTCCAGAAATAAGTATCTGACCCGTCCCCCACCATTTTCGAAACATGCTCCCCAAACCAATTATACCCCGAAGCTCACCACCCTCCCTAATACGCGTTATCTCCTTCCACCACGAGGACCCTCTCCGCCCTCCATCCCGAAGTCTACCTCTTTCCACCCCGTACCTGGATGCCAACACTCTAAACCACAACCCCTCTCTGTCCACTAGCATCCTCCAACACCATTTACCTAACCCCCAAACCTCCACACTCCTTACGTAAGGAAATAGATTTCCAGCTAACCCAAGAAGTTTTCCTAAAATCCTCACACCCCCCCCAATTTTTTTTTTAATAAAAATAGATTCAATAGCAGAAATGATACCTGAGGGAGCTTTGAAGAAGGAAAGAGAATAGACAGGAAGAGATGTCAAGACGAACTTTAGCAGAACCAGACTGCCACCAAAAGAAAGGAAACGACTCTTCCACCCAGACAATCTATTATTTAAACGAACCAACACCGGTTCCCAAAAACTCAGACGCCTCGGATCACCCCCAATAGGAAGACCCAAATAAAAGAAAAGAATCTTTCCTACTTTACAACACAGAGCGGACGCAGCTTCAAGCTACAATTATTTTGGTACTACTACTTTTATTTTATTGAATAATGAGTTTATTTTGCTGGTAAAAACGGGAACTATAGTGGGTCTTCGGCACTCTTTTATACCATAAAAAATATAAGAACTATATGGTAATGTTCTATAAGACTAAATCGATTAATCATAACATTCTAAAATTTGAAAAGAATTTTAATTATGCGTTATAAAGATATGGAAGGTCTTGTTAGTGTGGAGGTCGTTTGATGTGTTTTTTTTTATTCAATTATGTAATTTGAATGAATGTATATGTATAAATAATTTACAAAGTTGGTATTCGTAATAAATTTCTAAAATACAATTATTTGGTTGAGGTTTTGAGTGATCGTTTTTGGATTATGTGATCCAATAAATAGAGGTTGAATTTGATTGATTTGAACTAAAACATAAAACAAATCTGAAATAATAAATTGATTGGATCTTAGGGTTTGTCAGATTATTAATTTAGTACTTACACCACTAATTTTGGGTCTCTTGGATGTGAGGCGAAAAGCAAAATTTTAGGATGCATAACAAGAAATATATTTCATATATTTGTTTTGTTGGTGCCGGATAAAATAAATATTTTAGATGCTTATAAATTATCTATTAAAGATGTCTCCAAGTTGGCATGAAAGTTAAACTCACATCTTTGCGAAATATAAGTCAACTTTTTTATATATTAATTGATATTTAATTAGTTAAATGATGTATTATATTAATATGTGCAATAGTACATCTCTATTGACAAACTCACATATGAATATGATTAGAGATTTAAATAACTAGATTATAAAAAATAGAAATAAAAGATTTAAATAACTAGTATAATTATAAACCACATGCAAACCACTGATTACTAATTACAGTAAACATGAAACCAAGCTTTTATTTTCAAAAGTTATATATATATACTTGGAATGATATTTTGGGCTTGGAATTTATTGGAATCTAAGGTAAAACAAGCCATCATGCTTAAAGGATCTTATAACAAATTTGAACTACTGGTAATAAATAAGAAAATTGAACCAATAACATTGATTGTCATATGAGATATGAACAACTCGTGTTTTTAATTTAAAATATGAGTGGTTGCATCCTCCTTCTACAACCACAATGCCTACAATGGCTAAATAATCCAATTTGAGAAATAATTATTTGATATCAAATTTGTGTGCCTAATAAGACTTTGTTGATTTTTATGTGTAACAATATAATAATAATTGTTATAATGTGAGGACTTGAAAATCTGTGGGTGACTGTGTTTGGTTGCTTGTAAAAGGTTATCAATGATGATGACTTTGGTGTGAAAGATTATGGATCAATTACATGTGAGAAAGGAATAAACCATATATTAAATTAATAATTTTGTAGATTATAGTCTTCTAGATTTGCTACCGGGGTTAACCTTGAAAAATTAAATTAATATTTTATTATTAATAAATAAATTGGTAGAAGTGATAAGAGTCTGTTGGTGGAATGGATAAGACACAACACAATATATGATATATAAGTGTTGGGAAAATCAGATATATAGAAAATAAAGAAACACGAGAATGTTTACGGTACACGGACTTCACTCTCAAAAGTAAATATTTGACCGCAGTACACTCACACTGAGTGTAGCATTACATGTAGCATGACTGCACTAAATCATGGTCTCTCCTATGCACCACTCCCTCTAGTTTCATATATAAGAAACATTTTCACTTTTTAAATTCATTGTAGAATTAATGTATTTAGACTATATTATTGTCTAGATACATCAATTCTATAATGAATCTAAAAAGTCAATTTTTTCTTATATATGAGACTAGAGAGAGTATAACTTTTTTTTCCATGCAAGGGAGATCGTTAGGTTGAATTACATAGCACTCTACGACTAAAATGGAAACCAACACAATCATGCCATAAGAGATTGATACAACCTGTCAGGGGATTATTAAAAGCATGAATACATGTACGTAGTGATAAAGCGAAACTCAGCAACTTGTGTTGACTTCCTGTAGGTGTTTTGGAAGGAAATCTTTCATTCTTTCATCTTAAGGAGATTGATGAGGGAAGTAATATAAGCACAATGGTGATTTTGAGAACCGCTCTTCACAATAAGATCAACCACGACTGTTGAGTGGAGAACTGTGAGAATGCCCTAGAGTTCTGCCATAAGTGTTGAACAAGTTCTTAATTTATCGGAGAAGTCTCTTAACCACCGCCCCAACTCATCTCTAAAGACACATCCACAACCTGCTCGTTGATTTTGTGGAATTAAAGCCCCATCTGTGTTGACCTTTATCCAGTCTTGCCCCAACTTCTTCCATCCCAACTTGAATTGAATTATACCATCTCTCCATATGTGGATAAGCAACTTTAGCCCTATTAATATCATGCAGTGAATTTCTTGCTTGAATAACAACCTGCCACTTAGACATTTTACCTTAAAAGACTAGTCGGTTTATATGAATCCACATACACCAAATAATAATACCAAACATCATATATATATATATATATATATATATATATATATATATATATATATATATATATCTCTTATGTTTTGATGGATTCAAGTTCCCACCAAGCCGATTTTTTGCGTCAACTTGCACATTTTTACTTAACTCAAACCCGAAATGGTCCGAAACGTGTTTCACTCAATCAAGTCGCATAATAGATGCAGTCTCTCCATCTCTCTCGAATCCAAATCTAACACACTAATTGTCTCACACAACTACTCATGTTAATTGTCCGATCTAGAATCAACAACCAAAATTCCTTACAATTGATTCTGATATTATGTAATATAAACCATCAAATTTCAAATCAACGGCTATAATTTAAAATAGCGATAAACTGCATGCATGTATTACAATAAAGAGTCTCAATCCATTTCTCATACATTTGGATTGCATGTTATTAAGAAAGATGATCAGACGGTCTAAACTTCCAATATTAATCGGACGGTCAGATTTATCTTGATTGCAGACATTTTTGAATGCATGCAATCCAAATCCCTTTCTCAAACATAGTAACCCCTTTTGCTCGCAAGGCATTTTACTGTCTTACCCTTTTGTTTTGTCTCTTTTTCCTATCTTCAGACAAAAAACATAAACACACACACTACTACTCAAACTCAATTCTCCTTTTTTCTCATCACAATCTCATCTTTTTCTCTTTTCCCTTTTCCTCTTCCTTTACACATACATACCCACCAAACTCTTTCCTATTTTTCTTATCCCCCACAAGGAAAAATATCAAAAATTAATTAAATTTCCCTTAATCAACGCAACACTTTTAAATCCCCTCTCTATTTATCCACTCTTCTAAAGCTGAAAAATTTCATCTTTGTATTGAATTTGGATTCAGAAACGAAATTGGCGATCTGGGTATGGCTATAATCAGGAATATATTTGAAGATATGAGATCGAGATCTCAAAGGGCAGTTGCGGTTGAAAAAGAAGAGAAAGTAGCTGTTGGTGATGGTTTAAGACAGAGTTGTTGGGCTAACATGCCACAAGAACTTCTTCGTGAGGTTCTTGTCAGAATTGAAGCTTCTGAGGACACGTGGCCACCTAGGAAAAACGTTGTTGCATGTGCTGGAGTGTGTCGGAACTGGAGAGTCATCACCAAAGAAATTGTTAAAAAACCTGAAATTTCTGCTAAGATTACTTTCCCCATTTCTGTTAAACAGGTTTTTTCTTTCTCCATTATCTATTTCTATCTGTTTCCTCATCCGGGTCATGTTCAAAATCAATTTTTGATTTATTTATGTACTTGGATTTTATCTATTTATTTAGTTTTAGTTCAATTTGTTAAACAAGGTGTTTTTTTTCCATCTAATTTTATGTTGGGTTGTTTTGCTTTTAATGAAAATTTTATTTTGATGCATTGAGCTTAATTGGGTTGGAACATAATGTTTATGAAAATTTAGTAAATTTTTTTATCGTTTAATTTTGTATTTAATTATGTAAACATTGATTTATAACAACAAAAGAAAAATTATATATATATGCATGTTTTGATGATGTAGTAGTAGAGTTGAACTAATCATTTTGAACTAATCAATTAAGTAACTTAGTTTGTTTGAGATATTGATAATACTTGATATTATGTTATGTTCCTTTGTATTTGTTTTCATTTACCGTTTGGATCTGTGATTTTATACTATCTTGTGGAGAAAAGAAAACGGTTAATCCTTCTAGATGTTCTTTTCTCAATGTGGAAAATTGTTATTTTGGTTGGTTAATGTTATTAGTGGATAATGTTGGGTTTTTGGTCTAATTGTAGATATTTTGTGCTCCCTTATATCCACAGAATTGTATGTTCTATATTACCTGGGAGGCTGGGACCACTAAATTGTGATGTTAATTTTTTTAACTTTTGTGAAATTTTTTACATGGGAAAGTGCTGTGTAATTTCCTTAAAAGACATTGAAATGACCAGGTTTTGTAGGCATATGGGTAATTATTACTGTTATAGTTTCCACCCTTAGTCTATCTTGTATCAAATATTGTCTATTTGTTTGGCTAGGATATGATTATGTTTTGGTTGAGTAGCGTCTGTTAACACCGACAGAGTGACTCTTCAAATTGAAGGTGTGTCCGATGTTCAACTACATGACAACGACATATGTTATTTACATTCAATTACTTCATATTTGCAAATTGTTACTAGTGTTGATTAGTCAGTGTCACTGTCGTGTCTGGTGTCTGTGTCAGTGTTTTCATAACTTCTTTGTTGTTGATATGTAATTTTCCAAACCAAAAGTAGGAGAGGTCACTGTATGTGCTAGTTGAGTGGCCACCATAAGATGCCTCTTTGGTGTGGAATACGATACATGGAATTGCTCTTAAGATTTATTCTTTTGTTTGTGGAAGGGCATGATGATTGAATATGACTATGGTGTTGTCTTTATATTCCTTAGTAATTTATTGTTTTACAGCACTATGGCATTACCTAACATGTTTCTATTGCCGAATAATTTTTTGCAGCCTGGTCCAAGGGAGAATCTCCTTCAATGCTTTATAAAGCGCAACCGGTCCACTCAAACCTATTATTTGTATCTCAGTTTAACTGGTTGTAAGTATACAATTAAACTTGTGGTTGATTTCTTTCTGTAAAAAACTTTAGTTTATTTTTCTCGTGTCATTCTTAGCTTCTCCTTTTGAGATCTAACACGTCTTTAACTCAGCGCTATGTGATGATGGGAAGTTCCTTCTAGCTGCACGCAAATGCAGACGTCCTACCTGCACTGACTATATCATCTCTCTAGATGGATATGATATGTCAAGAGGAAGCAATTCTTATGTCGGGAAACTGAGGTGAGCTGCTAACTAATCATATTCTATTACCATCATTGCTTTTACACTTTGACTGTATTAGTGCGATGACTTATAACTTTTCTTTTGTTCTCCCTTAATAAGATCAAATTTCCTCGGAACAAAGTTCACAGTCTATGATGGTCAGCCACCTCATACCGGGGCAAAGATAGCAAAAAGTCACTCCACTAGGTTGGTGAATCTAAAGCAGGTTTCACCCAAGGTCCCAACAGGAAACTATCCAGTTGCTCACATCTCATATGAATTGAATGTTCTAGGCTCTAGGTAAGCAAATAGTTGTTATACTATAATTGTCGTTGCATTTATTTTGACATGCATGCATCACTTTATTTTGGTCGACAATAATGTTTTGTCTGTCCAAGGTGTTTGCCGAAAACCTATTTAGCTTGATATGCACTCTTCTTATATCTTAACTACATTATTCTCACCATCTAAATATTGCAAGCAGGGGCCCTAGGAGAATGCACTGTGTCATGGATTCCATTCCTTCCTCTTCAATCGAACCAGGAGGGGTAGCTCCTACACAAACTGAGTTTTCTGTAAACAACATAGAAATGTTTCCCTTGTTTCCATTTTTCCGATCAAAATCAAGTCGTGTGGTGGAGAACTCTCTATCCGGACCGCTGGTTGGTGATAAAAAAGAGGGCATGCTTGTGTTGAAAAACAAGTCTCCAAGGTGGCATGAGCAGCTGCAGTGTTGGTGCTTAAACTTTCATGGACGAGTGACGGTTGCCTCAGTTAAAAACTTTCAGCTGGTTGCTTCTGCAGAAAATGGAACTGCTGGACCGGAACATGATAAGATTATCCTGCAATTTGGAAAAGTTGGGAAGGATTTGTTTACAATGGATTATCGATACCCTATCTCGGCATTTCAGGCATTTGCAATCTGCCTCAGCAGCTTTGATACCAAGATTGCTTGTGAATAACAAGTTTAAACAGGTATTCATTTGAAAATTAACTATTTTAAATTTCGATTAATAGAAAACTATAGAAGTTCATTGTTCTTTTCAAGAAATTTCATCGGTAAATCATCGAGCAAGTACATTTTTGCTTAACTAAATTTGTGTTACTATGGACAATGGTCCATATTACTAATTATCTCGGGGGTGGTAGCTTTAGGTAGTGTTTGGAACGAAACATTATGTTCTATTCTATTTGGTTCCATCTTTTAAAAAAAATAAATAAACCACTTCTTTTTATAATCTTATGCTTGTTTTAGTATAATATTGATTTTGAATGTACACCAAATATAAAATAGAACTCATATTCATATCTGTCCTATTTTAGTCTGTCTACCAAACATGACCTTATAGTTTATACCAAACCCTTTCCTAGTATTTATGGCTGCCACATTCATTTGACCAACAACAGCACCAACTAAGCCTTATCTGAATATGTGGGGTCGGATACATGAATCCAACAATATCATAATGTTCTATCACGTTTTATGTCTATGACCAAACCAACCTTTAGATATTTTTTAGTGCATGTTTTTATTGATGGTGTTTTGGATGAATCACGGTCTATCATCGTGATTTTGGCAAAAACTTCATGCATGTCTAGTATCTGGTAGATTTGTCAAAACCACGGCCAGCCACCGTGTATTCGGCAAACTAATTGTGTATAATGTCTATGACCAAACCATTGACCTTTAAATAATTTTTAGTACATGTTTGGATTGACAGTGAGTTTGGCAGAATCATGGTCTGTCGCTGTAATTTTGGCAAAAACGACTTGCATGTCTAGTATCACAGTAGATTTGTCAAAATCTTAGCCAACCACCATGATTTTGGTAAACTCAGTGATACTAAACACGAACTACAATAGTTTCACGAAAATCACGGTGACACCATAAATTTGTCAAACTCACTGAGATTCCAAACATGAACTACACTTCATAGCTCCACCAAAATCACGATGACACCGTAATTTCGTCAAACTCACTAAGATTCCAAACATGAACTAAATAGTTTTGCTGAAAGTTTTTTAGCTTCCGGGGAATGAAAAGGGTCAGAGGATAGCTTGAAAACCTAACTATCCCAATCATAACATAGTGATAGTTAGCTCAGTTACATTATTTAAAAATTGAAACAAGAAATGTAAATTTTTCTTTCTGAGTTTTTCAAATGTATCTTGATTTCCATAGGTAGTTTCTCAGTTTACCTAATGAGAATGTTTGGTTCATTGTTGATGACAGGTTCAATCTAGATTTACAGTACCATCTGAGAAATATGTATGCAACTTTTGTGAGAAGCAATCTGATGAAAAGTATCTATGAATGTGATTGGATGATGTTAAACTGAAAATGTAAAAAGAGGGTGCTGCACATATGAGAATGATGTCAGTTAGTTTCTGTGATCACATGAAATTGGAATGTTACTTGTTCTCATTGGTTTACATTATTGACCTTGTGATGTACATAAATTCTTTCTCTCATTTTTTATTTTCTTTAACAATTTGCTTTTTATTTGGTTGTTTATTTCATGCAATGCAATATAGTACCAGTTAGTTGTGTACTTGCAATAACATAATAATGGTGATACAACTTACATGCGTTTGATTTTATAAAAAATTGGAGACTGAATTGAACAATTTTTTCGTACACTGTTTCATTTAAAAACTAATCATGAGATTGGACAAAAACAATTTTTTTGTCTCACTGAATCATACTAGACAACGTTTTATCCAGAGTACTTATTATTAAGAATATAAAAAAAAAAAAATCCAACATAAAATATTATCTCTATCCCTCTTTGTTACAATTGTGTCTTGTTATGAACTATTCTGTTATGTTCTATCCGGTAGTTATTGTGTCTTATTGTTTTGTGAATTGAGTTATTGCGGCTCGTTTAACCCGACAACATTCATGAGTCGCTCGTTCAACTGTCCCCTGGAGACACGGTCGAGAACATGGTTGCTCCCCGTCCTTTTTAGCTCTCGGTCCTGGCTTGTATGCATGAGAGTTTAACACGGTACAGGGGAAAACGGTATAGGGGAAAGGGGGATTCTTCAATAAAGAATATTCCTAGGGGCTGCTTTCAACCTTCATTAGGGGTCCCATTACAGTTAACACAACTTTAATTAGCAGCCTATAAAATAGGCCTATTTCTGTGGTGTACCAAAGATAGTAATACTAGCCCCCGTCCCCCGGGGCCTTCTTTCTCCACCTCGCCACCCCACGGTAGGCGTCTGAGAAAGGGGTTTTGGACCAAACCACTTGAATACGAATGAGATCCATAATTACACTATATCATATATCATAGTTTAATGATAAAAGAAAGAAGACAAAATAACTCCTCGCCATGACATATAATTGAGTTGGTTTATGTCTTAGGTAAATTTATTTTTTACTACTCATAAATAATCATTCGAAATTATTCCATCCTTTTCAAAACTGTTTAGGAACTAAATTCAGTGTTTAGAAAATATTTCTCCTATTTATGTACTTATTAAAAATATTTCTCCTTTTTATGTACTTATTCCATCCTTTTCAAAACTATTTAGGAACTAAATTCAGTGTTTATAAAATATTTCTCTGTTTTATAGTTTAGTGTATGTGGTTTTAAGTTTAGAGTATGAGATTTAGGGTTGCATGATTGAAATTTAGGGTTTTAAGTTTAGATTTGGGGTTTGAAATTTAAGGTTGCATTTTTTGTGGTTGTGGATTTGGGGTTTGAAATTTGTGGAATTGAATTTGGGGTTTGGAGAGGATTAGTTTTAGATTTGGGGTTTGAAGTTTAGGGTTGGATTTTTTGTGGTTGTGGATTTGGGGTTTAAAATTTATGGAATTGGATTTGGGGTTTAGAGAGGATTAGTTTTAGATTTGGGGTTTGAAGTTTAGGGTTGCATTTTTTGTGGCTGTGTATTTGGTGTTTGAAATTTAGGGTTTGGAATTTGTGGAATTGAATTTGGGGTTTGGAATTAAGGGTTTGTGTACAATATAAACTCTAAACGTCAAACCCTAATCTTCAAACCCCAAATCTATAATGTCAAACCCTAAACACAAAACACCAAATCTTAAACTTTTAAACACTAAATCCAAAACTCTAATCTTCAAACGCTAAACCTTAATTTTCAAACCCCAAATCGTAAACCACAAACTATAAATGTAAAACCCTAAACACCAAACACCAAATCTTAAACCTTCAATCCCTAATAAATCCTGATCTTCAAATGCCAAACGCTAAACCGTACTCTTCAAACCCACAATCGTAAACCGCAAGCCAGAAATGTCGAACCCTAACTTTTAAACCCTAAACAGCAAACACCAAATCTTAAACATTCAAACCTTATATCCTAAACCCTAATCTTCAAATGCCAAACGCTAAACTCTAATCTTCAAACCACAAATCATAAACTACAAACTATAAATTTCAAACCTAAAACCCCTAAACTTTAAATCCTGGATCACAATCTCTAAACCCCAAATCCTAAAGAGGGGAGAGAGAGAGAGAGAGAGAGAGAGAGAGAGAGAGAGAGAGAGAGAGAGAGAGAGAGAGAGAGAGAGAGAGAGAGAGAGAGAGAGAGAGAGAGAGAGAGAGAGAGAGAGAGAGAGAGAGAGAGAGAGAGAGAGAGAGAGAGAGAGAGAGAGAGAGAGAGAGAGAGAGAGAGAGAGAGAGAGAGAGAGAGAGAGAGAGAGAGAGAGAGAGAGAGAGAGAGAGAGAGAGAGAGAGAGAGAGAGAGAGAGAATGACGGAGGGAGATTAAAATGATTGCTCAATAATGTGAAAGTTATATATATATATATATATAAACATAAATTAAAATGAAAGTCAATTTTGTTTTTATCGTGGATATGTTCTTACACGTGACCCATGTTATAACATAATTAAACTCCATTTATATTTAGAAACCATATTTAGATGCTATATTCTGAAAATTGTAAAATTGAAAATATTACTTGTTCATTATATAAAAACCCTAATTGACTTATATTTTAGGTTTAATTAATTTATATATAGGTCTTGAATTATTTAGAAAATTTTAAATAGGTCATTAAACTAAGTTTTCTTTTTGCAATTAAGGCCTTCAACTATTATTATATATATTTTTTAACCATGTCCTTATGTAAAAATATTGTTAGTCAAAACCTGTCAACCAATTTTACACGTCAGCAATCAATATCTACACAATTATCATTTTATTTTATTATTTACTAATTTTATTTGTTTGTAGACGAAGTAGTAACACTATCTGCGTGGTCTCGAGTTCAAAATCGGATAAAAGCATCTAAACTAATAATATTGACATTGTCAGTTGAGTCACAAACAAATAAATAATTCTTTTATACAAATTCTATTTCTATAATCCCTAATTTCTCCCTTTATTTTCTCAAATCCACAACCTCCCCTCTCCATAACAAATGACACATATATTTTGACTAATCCACTGAATCTTTTAATTCTATGAGCTGAATAAGAGGACATCCCACAGAAATGAAGACAAAAACACAACTTCATATAAGAGGACATTATAAAGAATTATAGTTTATGAGGTTCCAAAATTGATGGTTGAAAGCAACTCCAAATATAGTAGTAGTATATTACATCTTGATTGAAAAATTAAGTGCAATTTATGAAAGAAGAAAATAACAGAAAAAACACACAAATTCAAGTATCTTAAAATAAGTACTTTTTTTTTACAAGACTTAAAATAAGTACTTATATAACATAGAATATGTACTTCCTATTTGAATAAAAATCATCTACAATAGTCAAATTTGTTATAGATTATAATAAAAGTAATTTTGATATAAATAATTTGGAGACTATTCTCTAGAGATTTTAATATTGAGTATGTTTTACAATTTCAATAAGTAATTAGTTACTTATTTTAAATATATTCTTAGATATGATTAAGATATATTAACATTCAATTTTTATGAGGTTGTTATAGTGAAATATTTGCTTCTTAGCTGTATTTGAACTGAAAAATATGCAAACCATCAAATGATTACTAGTGGAATCAGTATTGATCTGCATCATTATTCAAATAGTAAAAAAAATAAATTATTGAGAATGCAACAAAACTTTAATTTATAAGTAATATAGTTTGAAACATCATTATTGAGAGTAGTGGAGAAATATGGAAATTTTCAAAATAATCAATGATAATAACAGCCAAAAATAATGAGTATTTTAATCTAAATTTAATTCTTAAACATATGACAGTACATGATTTCTTAGTCTTCATGCAAACAACCTTAAACATACGAAACATAGGAAATATGAGATATAAATGTTCAACACAAGAGCAAAAAGGACTAATAGTCCATTTGATTTAGATTCCTCTCATCACTATATATGAATAACAAAACCAATTCATTTGTTCCTTAGACATAGTTTTAGAGGCCTTGCAATCTAAAACAAACATAATAAAATATTATCTGCCACAATCTTCAGCTACTTTACAATGTAACTTTGTTTGAGGTTGAAAGTTGAAACAAAAATATGCATCCTCATTTTGTACTTAATTACTTACAACACAAACTACTAATTGTTATATACACAATTATCATTACAAATTTACAGCAGTTTCATGTTTTAAGCTGCTTGCATGCTCACACTTGATTCTTGGCTCATAACTGCTGATTCGGCGCCTTCTTCCTCCTCGGTAGGGAGATCGTCTAAATGGAGTTTCGGTTGATTAAGGCTACGAACTAACTCGGTGAACGAAGGAAAATGCTCTGGTGAAAAGAAATATGCTCCCATTCTTTGATATGAGAATAAGTCAAGTACATTATCTCCTGATAAATTCTTCTTCATTTGTTCGAAACCGCCTGGAATGCCGAACTCTGATGAGTTTTGACCTGAGACTTTCACACCTTGGTTTCTGAAAGTTGTCATAGTTTGCGCGAGAAGCAACTCGGGACTGGAATGAGTTTCATTTGGTTGATTTGCATCCGAAAGATCCATTCCAGGTAATATGATTTTGCATGAGTTTTTAGCAAACATATCCGCCACTTGCTCATAACCATCTCTATTGGCTGTGTTATAGAACCCTGCTGTTAGCTCGGACGGACGGGACCGAGTTCCATACCAAGCATGCATAAGAGGGATTTTTCCGTATATTGAAACTCCGGTGTCACCAAAAGTAGAAGATGCTAATGAAAGGAGGGAATCTCCATGTGCTATGAGCTGAGCAGAATACCATGAAAGGAAGAAGTCACCGTATGAAGACTCCCAAGAACCACCGTCCTTGAAGAAGCTACTGGCGTATGGTGATTGGTCATATGTAGGCACATCATGTGGACCGCCAAGCCCCCATAAAGGATTTCCAGATGATTCAGCATGTTGCTTGAGTAAACTAAGCATGTTTTGATCATAACACTGGAATTCTCCTACTCCTTGAGTTTTGCAGTTACTAGGTAGCTCGTGATGAGATGGATATCGAAGCTCGCCATCTGGTCCTAAACCCATTGAAATGCCCTGCAATGTAATATGGCTAATTGTCAATTATGTTTACACAATGTGTGGATAAAAAACTTAATTAAGCGTTTATCATATAAGTACTTGTGTATAACTTATTTCTCTAACAAAATATAAAAGAAAGTCATATTGTTTTCATATTATCTATAAACTGTTTTCATAAGTTATCCTGGAGAGCTTATGAAAATAAGCTGAAAACATTGTATAGATATGCCATAAGTTGTTTTCATAAGCTCTCCAAACACTTTCGCAAATACTAACTTATATCAGTAGATAAGCTCAAATAAGTCGTTCTAATTAGGCCCTTACAAATCTTAGTTGTGAAAGCGGGTATTAGTTTCTATAATTGGTCATGTGATCTAAGATTCGTACCGTGATTGTCGACTCCATGAATGGAGAGAATGAAGACTTGAAGCTCTCACAAAAACTCTGATAAACTTGAACCGGAGTCTTTCCATTAAGAACAGGAAGATTATCAACCGCAAGCGACAAACATTCTTTGTAATGTTGTCCTGACCGATCCGTAAAGAAAATACTCGACTCCGATTCACCAATCTCAGACACCCATTTAGGTAAAGGGATATTTGGTTTTTTAGAACCATGAAAGCAAAGGGAAACATGAAGCTTAAGACCCACTTTTTTAATCATATCAGCAATAGCAAGATATCCTGACCAATCATATTTTCCCATGGCTTCTTTCTCGACAATTCCCCACCAAATAGGTAGTTCAACACCTTCAACTCCTAATAGTTTCAAAGCTTTCAACCCTGCTGCAATTGCTTTAGAATGGTTTATTGAATTGCAGTCATGAGAAACTGTGTCTTGGGGAAGTCCTACAAATAGTCTTACACCATCTACCTGCAACATATACATTATTTTAAGCATGTTAGTTACTTTTCAGAACAAGTGCATAACATGAAACCAATGAAGCACAAACACTCCTCAGGTTAGGCGTGTCTGCACACGCGCCGGTGTCCAACACCAACAACACGTCACCGGTGTCCGACACCGACAACACGTCAAATTATTATCGCCGTCGACATGTCAGTGTCTGTGTCGTATCCGGTGTCTGTTGTATGTGCTTCATAGAATGTAACACGGCCGCATTATATGCAAATTTGAATGATTAAGAACAATAAACATTTTCATAGATAGAATAGAATACAAATAGTATAGTTAATTAAATTAAACCTTCATTAATTACACCAAATCCCTTTTAGATATTAACATATGTATGTCATCATGGTTTTAAATTTTTATTCATCATGCAATTAATAATTGATCTTTAACATGAACAAAACTTTACAAGCAAAATATCTAGCTTGCAAAATTATTTTCAAAAAATCTATAAATCACAAGATAACAACTTCAAGGAAAATGCATCACTCAATAATTAAAGTAATACTAGTAATAAAAGTGTTGACTTCATTAATCATTATTTACCCCAACCATATATAACCATATAAATAAATGAAGAATTCAACATACTAATTCAAATACTCTTGATATACTCATTCAAATTCAACTTTTCAAATTACTCATAAATAAATAAATGAAGAATTCAACATACTAATTCAAGTTAAATACATAAAAAAAATCATCAATTATTTCCTTCCAAGTCAAATTCAAAAACAATATTTTGTTCATACTTTCTCACCAACCAAACAGTCAAGTCAAAATATTAGCACATGAAAAAAAAAACAATTAAAAAATAATTAAAAAGAAATAAAATTTACCTGCTTGGATCTTGTTCTAGATCCAGAAAGATTCTTCTTCATCTCTCTAATTGGTTCAGCATGAATAGCTTTCAGACCTATTCCACCTTTCTTCAACCTTAAATTCTGACCAAAACAAACTCTACCATTTGAAAATCTACTATTATTCTTCAGAATAACATAACCAAATTCTCTACAAGCAAAATCAGTTCTTCCCAATTTCACTTGAGAGCTACCAATAACAGAAAGTTCCATTGCAAAAGAAGAAAATTTGAAATAATCAAAGCAAAAACTTGTTCAAAAAAATAATCAAAAATCGAATCTTTAAGAATACCCAGTTGAGGAATCTAAGAGAATTCGTAAAGAGAAAAAATGGGTTGGATTAAAAAAGTGATTTTTGAAGTTGATGAGTGATGAAAATGGATTATGGTATAAGGGTTATATAAGGAAGTGGAATCTCAAACGCGCTTTTTCTTTTGTGTGGCCAAAGAGAAACAAAAGCGTACAAAACAATGAGACACGTGTCGAGTTTTTAGCAGTTGAGCCGCAGAATGATGTTTTTTAATAATGTTTTTTTTTAATGAAGAAAAATGAAATTATTGAGGACCAAAATAATCATTTTTTAGGTTCAAATTCAATGGCTCAAAAAAGAAAAATGGAATTATTGAGGACCAAAACAATTATGATTGGTCCATTATTCTCAGAAAATAATAATTATGAAACCATACAGGTAATGACATCTGGATTTGCTGTGTAGATATATGGCTAGTTTAAGGTTAACATATGCATTTTAATATTGTATTATTAGTACAAAATAATTTATCATATTTAACTTTGTT
Source organism: Trifolium subterraneum (assembly GCA_951799995.1). NCBI lineage: Eukaryota > Viridiplantae > Streptophyta > Magnoliopsida > Fabales > Fabaceae > Trifolium > Trifolium subterraneum. The sequence goes on along the minus strand of OX637462.1, from coordinate 7,635,680 downwards.
TTTTTTTTTTTGTAGCTAATGTTTAAATTTTTGAGTCTCATTTATAATTTTTTAGGATTTAATTGATATAAATATTTTATACTATCATTAAATCATAATCATTCAAATATGAAAATAAATTATTTGACTTTAATCAAATATAAATTAAAGTCATAAAAAGGTGACTCGGGGTTGGTTAGTTAGAGGTATAAAAAAATATGTTAATTTTTTTTAACATATACTATTGTAGATAGTAACTTTTTTCTTTTTTTAATTTGATTTCTTATAAACTTGTTTAACTAGAGGTAACTATTTAAGACACTATTGTTACCTACAGTAAGTTATAATGTTGGTTTGATGAATATATAAAGTAAAAGAGACTATTTTATTCCATGTTCGATTGAGAAATAAAGTGATTATTTTTTTTGTCAAGTGATTTAGTGGTTAGAATTTTTATCCTTAAGGTGGATAAATGAAATAATCGGAGTTTGAATCTCAACCCTTACATATATAATGCAATATTTCTACCAACTGAACTAAATTCACATGATAAGTGATTATTTTTTTTCTTCAAATTTTGAATTTGTTTTATGAAATGAAATTGGAGCTCAACTGACTTCACTTGAATTAAATAATGCCACTAGTTTAACCAATAAATTAAATTAATGTTATAGACTTATAGTACATGTTAAAAGTAAATCCATAATGTTCCTTGGATACAAAAAATAGTACATGTTAAAAGTTCTTCCACTTGCATACAAAAAAATAGTGCATGAAAAAATTAAGTAAATCCATAATGTTCCTTGGACCCGACAGAAGGATAGATTCCCAATCCAATCTCGTGAAATACATTATCCAAAATGACTCACTTATTCAATTATTTTTTTTCCTTTTACCATCGGTTTAATCTAGTTCGGGAGTCAGTTCTATTATCAAGTAGTTTTATTCTCTATCTGATCACAGTTACGAGAATCGAATTATGATTCTCCCCATCAAATTCAATGTCAATCAACATTAAACTAACTAACGATTGGTCACTCAATAAATGATTTTGTTACTTTTAATCAATGAATCCTATAGTTGAATGAATTAAATTTGTCTCTATGATAGGAAATATTGCAAGTGGCATAAAGATGATTGGAGAGTGGGGTATATATATTGTGCGTGGAAGCAAAGACACACAACACAACACAACACAGTCATTCATAATAAGTTTGTTTATTTTTAGATTCACAAAATGAATGATAGGTTGTGGATTAACATCATACGTGGAGTAGTGGCAAATTGAAAGATGCTTTGTGTGTGCTGAGTCATATTCATATTATTAAACTATGTGCGTTATGGTACCTTTAGAAATTTAGTATTAGATTCATTTCATTGGTCCATGTTTTATGATCTGTTTTTTCTGCTTCTTCTTCTGCTGCTTCTTGAGCTCTCTTCTATATATGACTCGGATCAGAATCAGACCATGCATGCACTTTGTTGTTCTGGATAGATAAGAGAATTTTTTATATGTTTTCTTTAAGATACTGACAAATGAACTTATTATTGTATTATTTAGGGCCGAGCATAGGTCAGTTTTGGATCGAAAATCATCAAACTTATAAAATTGTAACCATTTAATTAGGACTAATTTCGATTGTTTAAATATTTGGTTTATTCGGATGTCAATCCGAGTAGGCTGTTATGTTACGGGTTATATTGGAATTTTATTGCTATATCTAAAGTTTAATTGTTCCAAAAATTTATATTGTTCAAATAGGTCAATATCTTGTATATAAGGCAACAAATAATAGATAATAAAATTGTTATGTTTCAAATTTGTAGATCTAACCACAAATAGATGAGAAATCAAAATTAATTAACTATCTAGAATATTTGAAGATGGAAAATAGATTGCTCCATCCTTGGGATGTCAAATAGATTTTAAGAGAAGATCTCTATGAAAATTGTTCTGTTTTGGAATATGAAAGGTGGAAAGTTTGTTTTTTTTATGGAGATAGAGATGACGGAGAAAGTTTTTTAGAAAAAGTTTAGGGATGGGAATTGTTCTGCATATATATATATATATATATATTCAAGTAGTTTATTTTTTTTACATGTATATTCAAGTACTTTATATATTATATTTATTTATATTTTTACACAATATGTATATAAATTTTTTGTTTAGATGAATTTTTTATTTTGTCATAAGACCTTAAGACCCACAATAAGGTCTTATTTAGGGATGGCAGGAAAACCCAAACTCAAGTCAACGGGCGAAACCCAAGTTGACTGGATTTGGGTGACACCCGAAACTATGAGCGTGGGTTTGGGATCACTCAAACTCACACCCGAAACCCATACACCCACCCGAATATATATGAAATTATCTAATTAACCCTAAGTATATATATTATGTTGAACTTTGATATTATTGTATTGTACTTTGTCATTTGCAAACTATGTTAAACTATGTTATTTTGTCATTTGCTTGTATTTGTACTTTGACATTTTATCAAAATGAATTCGGGCCGAGTTTTGGTAGGTAATTAATTAGTTATGCGTGTTAGTTATGAGTTTTGGGTTTAGGTGGAAAAACCCGAACCTAATGGGCGTGGGCGTGAGTTTTGATTTGCCACCCAAACAACATTTGGGTTTGGGTGTTTGTTTTGGGCGTGGGTTTGGGTATTTCAAAACCCTCACCCATGGGCACCCATTATCATCCCTAGTCTTATTTTGTTATTTGTTTTATGATTACATTTTAATAAATTTTACATACAAGTTCGTCTGAAAATAATATAAATTTGATATTTTATTAAATGTTGACGAATCTTTGCAAAATCTGTGGAGGTCTATAGATATGGGGAAAAAATTATTCCCAAAAAGGGGAATGGGTAAATGAGTAAAAAATTATACTCTGATTTTTCCACCGCGTAAAAATCGTTAGTCCGTCCCAATTTTAACAGATGAAAAACTGAGAGGGACAAGGGGTGAGTACACTATAATCGAGTACAAATCTATGACATCCCAAGCAAGGATGGAGCAACCTATTTGTCATCTTCACTTATACAGTTAGGTAGTGATTGAGTGAGTATATATACGATTGGCTCAAGTTGAACTAAACGTATGCATGGACATAGTAATGCTCAATATCCTCCTATCCAATTAAACATCCTTTAGTTTATTATTTTTTTCTTTTTCGTTTATTTTTATAATAAAAAGTGATGGAATAATATGATTTAAAAGTCGGTGGATACATGTAATTTAAAAGAAAAAGATATGTATGGTATTGGTTATATTTGGAAAAATATTGATGAACTACTACGTATGTTCCTTTGTCTTTATTCTTTTATTTTCTTTATGATGATTGTGTAGAAGAAATGAAGAATTACACGTAGCCGGAGAAATTGAACACTTTTTCTTTTGTAATTTTGTGGTGGCCAAATTGACTCACTTAAACCATTTCTATGGTCTGAGTTAGGTCGGCGGATCAAGTTGCATGGCAGAGTATTTTTCATTCAAAAATCTAAAATTTCTTTATATTAAATAACACCATCCAATCTCATCAAAAGAAAAATATAAATAGTATGGTGTAAATATTTATAGAGATATTGTACAAATTAATTTATAGAAAGATATTATGATGTAGTTTGAATTGGGTGTGTGTAGAAAAAGTATTACACAGTTGGTTTGGTAGTATATAGTTTTTTTTTTTAATAAATAAAATGACAAAATTTATTATTATAAACTCACATAACCGAGAGAGTTGGAGTTCAAACTTCTGTCGGACCTAACAATTTTAGTATTTTTGTCAGTTGAGTTAGGACCTGTGTATATCAATAATATATATAGTTTTTTTTAAAGGAATATATATAGTTTTTTTTTTAATAAAAAATATATTATATATTAAAATAAAAATTAAAGAAGTAAAAATGGAGGTTCAAAATACAAAGAAATATCAGAACTACACTCCACCATAATCTAACTAACTCTGAAGGAAGACCATATATATAGCTATTAATTTCTATATATTGGAAGGTGCATATATTTCTCATTCAAACAATGAGACTAATGCGTTGCAAATATGGGAGTGAACAGAGCCTGTCCAAAGGGTCGAGCGACTCAAACAAGTACTTTAAGCTAAAACAAAAAACCAAAATTTTTAGCAACAAAAAATACCTCATGTAAGTTATAAGCCGATCAATAGTCCAAAGCCGCAAAAAGAAGTTTAAGGTGGGGAAAAAGACTTCCCATTAAAGAGTCAACCATAAAAAAAAAATTATGTTTAGTAATTATGCATTAAAAATTAATTTTAATCCAAACTATCCAAACCTCTGTGTTTATAAAAATAACTTTTCTATTAATATATTTAAACATAAATCAATTATATTCAACTTAATTTTAACTAAAATCAGTTAAACTCAATTCTGTCAAATTTCAATTCTTCCGACCGCAAAATCAAACACATACTACATATTATAGCTTATGGTATTGTTGGATACGCATATTGACAGATTTTTTAAATTAAGCTTTTATAAATATTAAGGTCATAGGTTCTTTATATTTAAGGGGTGTTTGTTTTGGAGATTAGAAACTTATTCCTAGAAATCTATTATCTAAGATGGAAATAAAAAATACTTATATTTATTATAAAGAAAATAAATAATTATTCATAGGAGATTATTATTACATGGAACTTTTTATTCTCTTAAAGGCAGGAATTTTATTACTCCCCTCATAAGCATGGGAACAATTCATTCATGTTGATTTTAATGTCTACGGGTTGCATCCCCGCTACTTTGGTCTTTACTTAAAATAAAAAAGATTAATTATTTATAAAAATTTAAAATAATAATTCTAGGTGTTTAAAACACTAACCAAATCGTCCCGTGAGCTTAGCTCAATCAGTAGGACATTGTATTACATATGTAGGGGACCGGGATTTGAACTCCGGTCATTCTATTTATCCACCTTATGGATGAAATTTTTATCCACTAGGCTAGATGACAAAAAAACACTAACCAAATCATATGAATATCCCCACCTTCTGATCTTTCTAGCTTACTCAGTGCTGATGCTAAGGGGGAGTGACTAGTCCCTGTGGTTGTTTTGTTTTCTGCTCTTTTTTGTTTTCTCTCTCTTGTAACAAAAAAAATAACCAAACACATTTTTTACAAACTACTAGAAATAAAATACCAGCCAGGCAGCCATCATATTCTTTGAAATAAGTTTCCTAGAAAAGAATTTAGTATCCAGAAAACAAGCATCCTTATTATAGGGCTAATTCTTGAATCTAAATATTATAGTAATTAAACTCAATAGTTCTATACACGTGTTATATTATAGTTTAGATCGTTGGGGTGTGCATTCTTGTTTTTCTTGTAGTTTTATTTGTCCGTTTATTTTCATGTCTTACTTCAGAGTTTGTTGAATTCTGGTGGAATGTATTTTTGGTACTCTTTGTATTTTGAACCTCATCTTTTTGATAAGGCATAATGCATCTACATGTCTTTTAAGTTTTACGTTTGTATCAAATAGGTCCTTTAACTTTTTTAAATATCAAATAAGTCCTTTAAGTTTTAATTTTGTATCAAATAAGTCCTATTTCTTAAGGAGCTGCCACCTCACCATCTTCTCCACCTCTCTGGTGGAATCGAACTGTGTTCAATCCATTCCCACTACCAATTGTGCTAGCGGGAATGGATTGAACACGTATTTGAATTTCAAGTACACGGAAGACAAAAACTCCACTAGAGAGAGGTGGAGAAGATCGTGAGGTGGCAGATTCGGGATCGCCAAGATGGGCGTTACAAAAAATTCATTAGTTAATTGATGAAATTAATTCTTCTTTTTAATTGTTAGGGTTCTGGTGGTGCAAGTTTTGAGTTTCATGGCATTGTCAAGTGTACCTATTCTGCTGATATTGGTTCTTATGATGATGATGGTGTTTTTCGTTGTGATCCTATGGTGTATTACATTACCTTTGAATCAAAAGCAAAAGGAAAAGGAGATCCTTCTGAAGATGCTATAACAATTTTCCAGGCCAAAGTATTGGTAGATCAACTTGATCAAGATAAATCGTCTGTTGTCGAAGAGTGTCGTGTTAAGATCTAATACACTCCACCGAGGACGGACACTAGTTAGCATGACATTTTAAATATGGTGTTAATCTTTTACTAAATTGGGAGTAGTATATTAAATATGGTGTTTATCTTTTACTAGTGTTTATGTAGATAGAATATTTGCTAGAATTATGTTTCTAGGTTGTGTTATTTTTCACACCATCGATGATGTTTGTCATTTATATATGTACACTTGGATGATATAAATCTATGCAGTCATGAATCTTTAGCTTTTATATACATTTGGATGATATAAATCTATATAGTCTTGAATCTTTAGTTTTATTTTCTTCTTAATTTGATTCCCTACTAGTCAATTGTTTCTCACGTTTTCAAATACTGAACATCCGAGGCTTTGTCGTAGAAATAAAAATGCTAAATGTTGCGTTCGTACTTAATATATATAAATTTTGTAGGTAATAAATAGGTTTTGAAGTTTGTAACATCGATTCGTAGTATGCCTATTTAGCCCATGGAACAAAATGAAGAAGACTAAGCAGTAAGCATCTGTTTGGTTCAACTTTTAGGAGGCATCAACATGCGTTTGGAACATCAAACTTCATTTTGTGATATTAAAAAGATGTTTGGCAATCATTTAAGAACGTGAATCGATTTCGGTCAAAGCAATTTTGTCTAGAGGTTTGATTCATTTTGGCTCGTGTGTAGGTGGATGTCATTTGTTCTTCAAATGCGATTTTTTGGTTCTCCTTTGTGTGAGATTTTTCATTGGCTAGGTGTAACTAGTGTTTTTTCTTTTCATTGATGCTCAATCTTATGCTTCATAATTTTGTAATATCTATTTATTTGAGAAAGAAGTTCAAAGTTGTTTTCATGTTATCTATTATAAAAATAATCTCACCTAACTTTTATTTTACGAACGATAAAAGATATCGATACCCAACAATTTAAGTTGAGGTATTTAAAAATTTACGTTCTATACATAATAAAATTTTGATATCCTATGTCAATGGATGTTCTATACACTTGTTAAGAAAAGAAAAGATTGAGATTTCACATAATCATCGATTCACTGGAGAGGACTTGGATCCGATATAGTGTCACACAATCCGTCGAAGAAGTTGCCAAGAACTTGCAAGCTCATAAACAGCTTTGACTCTTGCAATGGTTTTCAACAATATCAAATAGTAAAAGAAGAAAGTACTTTTTTTTTTTTTTGGAATCTAACTGTCAATATTAGCAACATTATCTACTCTTGTTAGATTAGGAAAGGTCATGTTGCAACTTTATTATGATATAATACAAATGTCACCAAAACTTAATTTAGAAACTTGGTGGATGGAAAAAGTGAGCTGATTTGGTATGAAGAGTTATAGTATAGGAAAGTATCCAAGAAAATTGCCCTTGATCATACCTGATGTGGAATGGTAGTTCATCAGGGTCCCCTAACCAGAACAAATAATGATTTGATGTCATAGGTTAAGTTGTCCAATGTCACATTGTTTAAATCTCCTGAGTGATAGGTGCATACATTAATAGCTCTACCATAACCCTTTATTTACAAGATCAACATTTGCAGCTTCATGAATAGTCCTAAAAAATGATTGGTGTAATATTATACTATAAGAATAATTATTTCTTTGAATCTTGATACATTCTCATCATTTTGACTTTTGAGTCCTCCTTTGATGAATTTGGACTGTATATTCCCATCACCTTCCATGTTTCTTCTTTCTCCTCGGTGCACCAACGCTACCGGGATCGACCAATGGACCAGACCAAGTATGGATATTTGATTTTGGTTGTGACAAGTTTGTTGAACTAAATGGAATGTCGGGAGGATCGAAAATTGGATCCATGTGTTGTGAAGAACCCAAAGGATAGCCTAGAGCTCCATCTTGGTGTGGAGGAGGAAACTTCTCACTCTTGCTCTTAGCATTTGCGTGTGTGATCAATCGCCGTCTCTGTAGTAAGAGTTAAACATCAATGCAGATTCTATAAAAATATAAGCTGTGATATAACAAAATTATCTACAAAAATACTAAATTAGCTTAATATCTTTGGATTTTGCAGTGATATTATTAACTACTGCAACCAAATATCTCAAATCTAAAACAGCATTTCAGAATATGGGAACCACTCAGTTCAATCTGCATTTGTAACCTATCAATCAATGCTATATCTTAATTAACATAATTTAGATGTTATCTTCATTAATTGAAGATGTAATTTAACTTTTTAAACGATCAAGTAAAACTTTTTGGCAGCATAGATAGATCAAAATGAAGTTTGGTCCAACATGATAATTTGACATGAAAAAAATATGAAGGACTTGTTTGAAACTTCAAAATATGACCCCTGGTGTAATTTTGCCTAAATTAATTACTTGCTCGCATTAATCATAAGCATTAAGAAATAGTAGCTGGAGTGAATTAGGAGCTTTATTAGACATACATCAATATTTGCTTGCAGTTCAGCATTGGCATCTGGAATGGGAAGTCCCCTTCCTACTCGCTCACGTGGACGAGATTTCTTCACACCATCAGCATTTGCTCTACCAGCTGCTCTCAATCTACATTCATGACATAATTTAAATTAAAGATTGAAATTTGTACATTTTGTCATAACCAACATGCAAGTATTTTAGCAAACTTCTATATGATAATAATAAGTGTTTCATCAGAATGCTAATGAGATGAAATGAGCATTGAGACGAGGAAAAGGAATTTAAGTCACCTTCTAGCTTCTTCGTCCCGTAGCTTTGCATCCATCTCTTTGCTGGGAGGATATTTAGGAAGACTAGAGGGATCACAAGCATAAGGTTTTGTAGTAAAGAACTGCAAAAGAGAAGCAAGCAACATTTAACTAGGATCCTTATATCTAATTACCGATATATAGTTGTCAGGATATGGCTATCTGATATAGAAAATTGAATGTATTGAATATAAATACTTAGTAGTTATGACAATTATATATTTACAAAAGCATAGCCAAAACGGAAAAGTATTGATAAAAGCACGATCAATGTGGAAAGTAAGAAAAGTCATCAAAATCCAACTTATCTACGAAGGCCCCTAAGATTATGAAATTGTTATTCATAGTTATTAGATAGAGAATAGAGACATAAATTTGGGTGAATTAACTATTCTATTTACGACGTGTACATGATAAAAGTATCCAATTATAGAGTTGTAGCATACATCTGTACAAAAGAGAGACCTCACATGCAACATTAATTCAGTTGATTAAAATATTATCTTACTTCACTATGCAACGCAGCGGTGGCAGTCAGACGTTCATCAGGATCAATTGTGAGAAGGGTTTCAATCAGTGGCAGGGATGATGGTGGAAAATTCTTAAAAGTCTCCGCTATGCATCTCTTGTATGATTGTTGAGGCTTAAAAATGGTAGCATGTGGCAACTTTGACTTTTTCCAATATTCTTCGGATGGAGAACCACATAGCTTAAATATCTTATGTAGCTGCTCCACCTGCAAACCATGATGGATACTATATCAGCAACAAATATTGCAGCATAAAGTAGTAAACCAAATATACATATTATGTTCCGAAAAGGTGCAATTATATAACCAAGTGTTATCGATCGCAGATCATGGAAAATAGTGGATTTGTTTATATCCTGCTATAACTTATATAATGTATCCGATCATAGTGGAAAATAGCGGCGCTATAACCACTATTTTACAACACTCTATAGTTTATACTAAATAGTGTATTGCGGAACAGTAGTGATTGTGATTTGTTCAAATTCTGCTACACTACAGCATCGCTATAGCAGCAATTTAACAACACTGATATAACTTATATAATGTATCCGATCATAGAGATTACCTCTGTTCGACCAGGCATGATGGGTTTTCCAGCCAATAATTCTGCAAGAATGCAGCCAGCACTCCATAGGTCCACGCCAACACTATATTCAGTGGCTCCAAGAAGAAGTTCTGGAGGTCGATACCATAATGTCACCACCCTACTTGTCATCGGGTGCTTGTGATCAGGATCATAGAAGGAAGCTAGTCCAAAATCAGCAATCTTGAGAATTCCATCATTGTCGATAAGAAGGTTTGAGCCCTTTATATCACGATGCAGCACATGACGGTTGTGACAATGTTCCAGCCCAGAAAATAGCTGATGCATGTAACATTTTACCTAAAATATCCAGATATCGTCATACAAAGAAGGTCGGTGTCAAAAAACTACACAAAAAATTAAATTGTCCCTGAATCATATATCAACAAGAATGTGGGTTTAGTAATTTAAACCAACACCTGAGGTTCTGTGAACTTAATCGCGGGATTTGTAGCAAGTCCAGCCAGATCATGTGCCATGTATTCAAACACAAGATATAAACTGCATGACATTCTTGAAGTCACTAAGCCTTCCAATTTGACAACATTGGGATGATCCAAACGACGAAGAATCAGAATCTCTCTTGCCATAAACTTCACACTCTCTGGCTCTAAATTGTCGAAACGGACCTTCTTTAGGGCAACAATCTTCCCTGTTAAAGTATCCCTAGCTTTGTAAACATTGCTGTATGTACCTTGCCCAATCTGATACAAAAATAGTAAAGACACCAATCAAAGATTCAAACTTTGTCAGATAATTAGACATGAAAAAACAAACTTTCAAGACACTATGTATGAATTGTTTTTCAATTTAAAAAATCCAACAAATACACACAATGTCGAGAATCACAATACTATTTTTAGGCATTGCCATTACTTACATTCTAAAACCAAACAACACAAACAACAAACAAGTCCTTCTGTTGAGCCAATATAATGCATGTTTAGACTGACAATGAGTTTGGCAGAATCACAGTGTGGTGTGCCACCGCCATGATTCTGCCAAACTCACCGTTAAACCAAACACACATATATTAAGTTAGCAACATTGAATACTATTTAAAGGAAATGAGCAATTAATTAAGAAATACAAAACTAACTTTCCCAAAACTCCAAACAACAAATAAAGAAAAAAATAGACACAATCTTAAATCTTAAAACTTAAATTGGAAACAAAAGCAAGAATCCACAGTGTCAGAAATTTCCTTTACCTTATCAAGTTTCTCAAAAGTATCAGCTCTTCTAGGAACCAATCCATTGATAGCTTCACCAGCAACCTTAGATAACCAAGAGGGCCAACCAGCTGCAACCTGTTCACCATGAACATTGTTAGATGGATTACTCAACCTCGGATTCGGCTTCGAAGATCGTCTTCTTCTCTCCCCACTATGCCTTATTCTCTTCTCCTCTCCACCCTCTTTCACATTCTCAACCTCTCTACCACTACCACCCACACCCACATCTACTTTTTCTTCTCTAACTTCCTCTCTCCTCTCTTCCACTGATGACTCTTTACCAAACACACAACCCATCTCTCAAAATCTCTCATTTACACTTCCACTTCCTTCATCAAGTTCCAACACATGAACCAACCACATTTTCCCTCATTTTCTCATCTTCCATAAGAATCAATCACATTCACCTTTGAAAAAAACCCTAATGACAAATCTTGCAAATTAAGTGGACTGAGCAAATGCTACTTGAAAAGATTGTAACTTTGACAGAAAAAAGTAAGAAAGCAATGATTTAAGAGACACCCCACAAATTGTGGTGTAGTCAAAGAAAAACAAGACTAGTGTTTTTTTTTTCTTTGTTTCTTTTTTTGCCCCTTTAAGGTGGGTCTTTTATATGTTTTTTTTTTTCTGCTTTTGATTTTGGACTATGAATATGTGTGTGTGGAAGAGGATGAAAGTTGAAAAAACAGTTAAGGTTGTAGTGTTTGGTCTTACTAGCAGATTCAAAGGATCAGTGAAAAGAAAAGAATGTTTTGGAGAGAGAAGAAAATGTGGGGATGAATGGAATATGGATCTCCTTTTTACTGTTTTTCAACTTCTTTCTCTCTTTAATTAATCTGTGTTTAATCTTTGTATTAATTTTGATTAGCACAGCATACCAAGCAAACAACAAGGGAAGTTGATGGTTCAATAATAAAAAGAGTTTAATTGGTGTGTGTGTAAAGTTTTTTTTGGTACATACATCTAATGATAATGATGTGTTGCCACATTATGTATTTTTAATTAATATACATGATGTGTTGTGATGTGTTGATATATTATTGGACGCGTGTAAAATAGTTTTATACTGACGGTGCATATAACTTAAATTCTAATAAAAAAGGGAAATGGATAATTATTTCTTATTATTATTTTCAAAAACCGCAAAATAGGTCAAATTTAGTCAAAAAAATATTTCTATCATATATCGAATGCAGATTTTTTTGAACAATTTCTCATAAGAGATTTCACTAATCACTTATGTCTAATGTTCTGATATTTTTTTACTCACAAGGAAACCGAGTAAACAATAATTTTGGTTTCTGTTTGGTAAAAAATAAAGGATAACTAATAATTTAGTTTATAATAATAGATAAATTAATTGATTGAATTTGTAGTGTTTGATAAAATTAGTGGTGTATAACTAATTTATAGATATAAATTACATAAAAAATATATGTTTAATTAATATTTAATTTTTCTGTAAAAAAAAGAATTGATATTTAATTTATTTTCAAATAAGTTGAAAGTAGTAAAATTGAAAAAAAAAATGATAAACTATTACTAGCTTATTAAAATAAACTATAAGCAAGTTATAAACTCGTGATAAAAACTTATTTAACCCTTAAATATATAAAATAAAGTACACTAAAAATTTGTACCGATCTTTTTTCTCATAGAAAGAGTTAATTTATTAACTCAACTACGGATGATGGGGACTATGAATAACACAAGAAAGGATCCTTTCAAATTTTTTCCCTTGAGTTTTATCAATTGTTATATCCTAATCATTGACCAACTTTTCTTAACTTTTTCTAATTAAAATATTATCACATGTTTATGATTCAATGGTCTAAATGCACATATTATTTTCTCAATTTTTTTTTTTCAACGGAGAGAATCCATTCTCAAAAAACACTGCATCATCGCCGTATACAATAGGTTGCAAAATGAAGACCAATATGGAATAAAACAAGAGAAGTAATTTCAAAAATAGTATTTTGGATTCCTAAATTACGAGTAAGATGAATTTTGTTGCATAGGACCCAGACTTCTACAAAGATGAAACTGTTCAAAAACCACTTATATGTATGTGTGAAGAATCAATACAAGCACACCTCACCCTCAGGGGTGAGGGCATCTTTGTTTCAGTTTTTAAAAAAATATTTTTTTCTATGTATTTTTAAAAATAATTTTGCAAAATTGTTTTTTAAAATATTACAAGTTTTTTTGTATTCGTTTTTTTTTAAATTGAAACACTAATTTTGACATCATATAACATAAATGTACGTTATTGAAGTTCAAAATATAGTCAAAATTGCAATTTTTTAAAAAATTGTATTTCAAAAATGATTTTTGTGAAAATCTAATTGAAATTGCTTCAAAATTAAGTGATTTTTTTAAATTTTGATATCCAAATTTTTTTTCAATAAAATGATGAAATACCTAAAATAACATTTTAAGAATAACTATTGAAACAAAATTTTCATTTGAAACTTTTATAAAAAAAAATTATAAATTTTTTTATAAAAAGATTATAACACTATAAAATCTATTTAAAAAAAAAGAATCAAAACAAACTGGGCCTGATTTTGACTAAAATGAAGTGGAAGTAACATTCATTCTAGCTTTTCTATAGGCATTCATTGAACTGTGAATTTTCTCCATCTGATTAATAACTTCAGATCAAAGATCTATAAACCATATTAACATGTTGTTTAAAGATAAAAGTATTTCAGTCTACCATATGAGATTAACGGCAACTCTAGATAATATCTTCCAAGACCAAACCTTATTTCCAATGTCGTTGATTGAAATATTCCATTCAATTCAAGTCAAAGTTCCAAACTAAAGAACTCACTCCAATGACCATGTTTGATATAATATTGAAAACATATACAAGAGATTTTGGTGCTAAATTGTTATGGGAATAAATATTATTATTATTATTACTAGATAAATATTTTTTTCTTTTAACGGCATTAATAGTTAAATCTACCATTGTCCATTGCATCACTAAGTCCGATTTTACTACCATTTGTAAAATGAGTGACTCAATGTGTGACGTTAAAAAAAGTTTATGATAAAAGTCAATTGTTTTAATAATTTGATGGCCGAAAATTGATTAATTTGTGTAACATGCATATCAAAAAAATTCTCAATTGTATTAAACGATTTTTTTGTTTTGATCAAACGATTTATAATATGAGAGGACAGTACTATAATATTTCAATTTTATAGTTCTAATAGTTCTTTGGTACACTATAATATTTCAAGGTTGTGGTGATTTAAATTCAGTATGTATTTTCTCTTCTTTTTTTCTTTCTTTGAAAAGCAAAGAAATTTTGTTATTAAAGAACAAGCATCCCAATCTGCAGAACAAGAAGAGTGCAGGAGGAAACTTAATAAAATGATGAAAAACGCAGTTGCTTGGATGGCATGAGATGGGTGGCGGTGGCGGCAACTGCGGCTAGAGAACGAGGAAAGGCTACGATGAAAGAAGATGGAACATGTTACTGGTTCCTCTTTACTTTTGTTTTATATATTTTTGTTTCTATTAAAATAAATACGCTATAAATCTCAGCCATTTGATATTATTTTTGACACATGTCATCCATCTGTTAACTGAACAGGGGATAATGGAGCTCCATGAAATGGAGCAAAGTTGCACTCGTTTATCCCTTGGTTGAATGTGGTAGGAAGATAACGGACTTAGTTGGTGGGAAAACCTACATTGGATCCCAATATACACCAAATTAGTTAATATGTAGTACTTTATTACATTTTTGGTACACTTTTTAATGATTTTTAATTTATAAATTAAGTTAGAACATTGCTTTCATGACTAAAAATGATATTGTTAGTTGCCAGTTGGTCAAGATTTATGTTTAAAATATGGAAAAAATAATGCATGTTAATTAAGATGCACCCAACAGAACAAGGCCATAAAGGAAAAAATAATGCATGTTAATTAAGGTACATGATAGAAAAACCCTTCTGTAAATTAATTGAACATAAATTATAAAATCTTAAATCTCTAGTCATTTTCATCTTTGTCTCCCATGTTGAACCCAAATAAAATAAAACTCATAACTGATAAATTGATAAGGCAAAATGTATTTATAGGGTTTTAAGTTTTACGTTTGTATCAAATATGTTCTTTCATGTGAATGGAGAAAATTTATAATCAAGAAATGTGTAATTATTATTTTCTTATCTAATTAGGATTTTTTTTTTACTGGACATATGATATTTTATGAACATTAATAATATATAACTATTATTATATGACCTAAAAATTAGTCTATAAATACACATGATATTTATAAAAACTAACAATATATAACTATTATTATAGGACCTCAAAATTTTAAGTCGAGGCTTCCAAAATTTTGAGACCCGTTGCCGTCGTTGACCTTGCTCTCCATACAGGGCGGGGGTGATAATACTATAAAAGTATTACTTTTATATATATATATAGAACGGAGGGAGTGATATATATAATTGGGTTAAATATGTTTTTGGTCCCTATAGTTTTCTAGAATTTCGTTTTTAGTCCCTGGAGATTTTTTTCATACTTTTTAGTCCTTGAAGTTTCTCCCGTCAGTGTTTTTAGTCCCTACTTTTAATCAAACACTTGTATACTTTCACATTTTTGAATGATTTTTTTGTATTCATCTGTATAATATTATAAGAACATCTCCGATAAAAATTTAGAATTTTTTAACATAAGATGAATTATTTATGAATTTTTATGTGCAAAAAACTAAAAAAATCATATTTAATTCATCTCTTGTTAAAAAAAATTAATTTTTTGTACGAGAGATTCATATAATGTACTAAACATGACCGCGGAAAAAAATTTAAAATTTCGAATGATATGCACGAGTTGAATGAAAAGTAGGGACTAAAAACACTGACTAGGGAAACTTCAGGGACTAAAAAGTGTGAAAAAAATCTTTAGGGACTAAAAACGAAATTCTGCGAAACTATAGGGACCAAAAACATATTTAACCCTATATAATTTGTTCCAAGATTAAATAACTAGACACCGACCCGTGCTATCGCACGGGTTTTGTAGATTTTCATATATGATATGAAAAGGATTATAATAAAAGTTTCAAAAAAAATATTCAAATGATAGTGACGATAAAAATGATAATATTTGGTACAAAGACGAATTTAGATAAATAGTTTACAAAATAACTACTAAAGATTATGCTAATTGACCAAAACCGTTATATTCCATCATCTATAAAAATAATTGAAAAGTTAGCAAATACAAATATATAATAAAAATAAAAACTAAAAAAATATATAAAAAAAATTCACCAAAAATCCAGTTTTCACATTATATTCGGTCAGTTGCTCTTTTAGTTTGAAGGCAAAATTTGAACAATTGTGAGAAAAAGATAGGAGGTCAGTTGATTTCGGAAGATCATGACAAAAATATATATTAAATATTCAAAAAAATTCAGGTAGATCAAATAAAAATAATTGGATTAGAAAGAAAAAAAAATTGAATGTGTGATGAAAAAAGAAATGAAGTTGACTTTCAAGTAAACAAAATCAGGCATTATTATTAAGAAACAATATATATTGGATTTGAAAAAAAAAATTGAATGTGGATCAAATAAAAAGAATATAGAGGAATGACAAAGTACATACGATTAATATTCGTAACATATTTTTATATGTCATTAATATTAAATTTTAATTAAGGAAAAATATATATAGGATATTTTAATAAAATCAGGTAGATCAAATAAAAATAATTGGATTAGAAAGAAAAATATAAAGATTGAATGTGTGTTAAAAAAAATGGAGTTGATTTTCAAGGAAACAAAATTAGGCATTGAAAGTACTAGTTATTATTCGTATATATAATGATATAATAGATTAAATGTGTGATGGAAAAAAAAAATGGAGTTGAGTCAAACAAAATCAGACATTATTATTATCAAGAAAAAATATATCTTGGATTTGAAAAATATATATATCATTGAAAGTCGTAGTTATTAGTTGGTGTAATCAAAATATATAAAATGAATTTAAATAGCTTAGTGGTAAATGAACTATATAATTGTGAGATGACATGAGTTCGATTCTTAGTGAATAAATTTTAATATTTTTAATAACTAAATTAGGGTTTAAGTAGGGTTAAATTAGGGTTACCTGGAGACTTAACTACTTTTATATATATAATGAAAAGTCCTCATTACTGCAGAGCCAAATGGCCTCTATTATCACATTGATGAACCTGGGTTCGAATCCCTTGTCTAACTTTTTTGCATTTTTTTTACCATTTCTCCATAAAATTTGTATTTTTTGAAATAATCATAATAACCAAAATAACCATTGGACCAATTCATTGTTGATGTTTCTCATGTTACTTATAATTTAAATAGACAAGTGCATTCAATGCCTTAAAGTTGTAAAGAGTTATGTTTTCAACATTAATTTTCTTTTTAATTTCTTTCTTTAGTATACTTAACAAGTGCCCCGAAAATACTATTTAACGTCACCCTTTCATAAAAAATGTGCACGTTTTAAATGAGACACAGTATGAGACTCAGGAAGTAGCTCTAAGCATATTTTTAAGAAATCTAAGCATATACATTAGGACAAATTTTGGTTTTATAAGCCAAACTAGCTACTACATTAGGACAAATGTAACACCATGCATTATCTATGCAGATACGACAATGTATATCCATTTTTAGTTTAAGACAGAAAAAACAAAGTTTTTTTCCTATCAAATACAATAACACAACTTATATAAATTCAAACAAACATTATGACATGCATTTTCACTAGACACGTATAAATGTAGAATAATGACAACACCTTATAAACACACTTTCTCAGAACAAGTGAAGAAACTCTAATCCATTGGTTATAACTTCCAAATTTTGTATTCATATTTCATGTAGAATCCAAACCTTTGTTATTTTAAGAATACAAAAGCTAGAGAAAAATCTTAAAGTCTCAGTAGCATACAACCACCATGCAAAACAAATCAAATCAAACAAGTTGTCTTAAAAGGAAACAGTACAAACAAAATCCAAAAAGCTAGAGAAAAATCTGAAAGTTTAAGTAGCATACAAACTGCAATATCTAATCAATATCACCCCTGACTCGACCAAGCAACTCCATGTTGAATTCTGGATACTCAGGCCGGAGCTCACCAAAATCATGAGCAAAAGGGCACTGATTTTGGTATTGCTCTTTCTCTATTAAAAAAGAAACATCAATTAAGCTACTATAATCAAATAAAAATTATTATGGAAAGAATTAGCATATACCTCTCTATATGTTGTCAGAATATTCAGCATTAACTCCAGGTCACGATTCTGGTTTATCAGTTTTCGATTTTCCGACTCCAAAAACGAGCCCCATTTTGACAAATTTATTAGACACAACACACACAGGTTGGAGGGAAGTAGGATGGTACCAGGTAACACCTAAGGTTTGGGGGTGCAGTTGTAGCAATCGGAAAATTGTAACGGTGCCACTGTCTCAGTATAAAGTTCCGTAAAAGTCCCTAAATCAATAAATATAAACAAACAACTATTTCATTACTAAACCTTCCTTCAAAGATAAACTCTGCACAGAAAAATTTCAGACAAGACAATACAAACAATACAACACATTAAAAACAAACCTTCCGACAACTGAAAGGAGGGAGGTTCCCTGGGTAAAATAATCCCCTCCGTTAAAGTAGAATGAATATCGTTCTTCTCAAAATGATCTCCAGGATGGAGATACAGACAATCAATTCCATAGTCACAGTCTGGGTATGTTGGGCATTCTTTGGTTTTGAACATACTCCGAAACAAACAATTATATGTAATTACAACAACAAAATAAAAAAAAAACAGAATAATATATCAGATTAACTACCACTTGTTTGGATGAAAAAGAGTTTATCCCGTCAAAGAGTACATTCCTTTGTCTCAGCAAATCAGAATACTCAAGATGGCGCAGATTAGCCACATTAGAGGCCCTGATCAAGCATCTCACACACCAATACTCAGGTATGTTAATGTCTGACAGATTACATTTAACGCAATCTACAAACTGTTCATCAGCCATAAGATCATAACGTCCATCAAAAACGCCTGAAATAACAAGAATTAGCATACTAATCCAGAAAAAATTATGCAGAATTTAATAAAAAGAATTGAAAAGGTAACCTTTGAGGTTCTGAAGCTGAACTTGGTAATCTTGTCCTGCATTCAGGACACCTACAACGGTATATGAAAAAAAAATTAGTTCATTATGTACGAACACTTTCAGATGATTAGACATTTATGCTATCTATGCTATTATAATTATCTATGAACACTTTAGGACATCTATGCTATTAAACTGTTTATGCAGATTAACAGATTTGGACTCAATATCAGGATAACATACACTGAATAGGAAAAAGAATACAAAAATTAAATGTAAACAGTATTTGGAACAAAAATTAGATCATTATGTATATGAAAGGTTACAGATAATTAGCAATAAAATTATACAAACAAAAACAACAAATTAAATACAAATAAAAAAATTGCTAAACCTATCTGCTGCCGCAACTGTGTTGCATATGACTGGTAAGGGATAGCATTTTCCATCTGCGTTAAAATCACATAATATAGAAAACAGTTAAAAATTAATTTCAATTATTGATTAAAAACGTCTAAATTGAGCTAATTTATGGCTATTACTAAATTCCTAATCATTAGTGTATATGAATTTAACCTAATTAAGCAGTTTTATGCATACAAATCAAAAACTTAAATTAAATCTTCAAGAAATACAGAACAAAAAAGAATCAAAAAAGTTGAACTTGATAAAAGAATCAAAAAAGAATTTGAACACAATAAATTTCAACTCAAAATACGTGTCAATTAAAAATCAAATTGTAACTATGAATAAATTCCTAATAAGAATCAAACTGATTACTAAATTCCTAATCAATAAACGTGTAAGAATAAAAAAAGATCATATGAAATTAAACTAATTAAGTAGTTTTATGAATACAAATCAAAAACTTAAACTAAATCTTCACAGAAATAAACACAACATTTGAACTCAATAAAAGAATCAACAAAAATTAAGAAAGAAACGAGTATTCTAACCTCAGTTGAAGTGCGAATTTTGTTGATGATCTTCAAAGTTGAGGTTCAATCTTCAGTTTTGAAATTGGTTCTTTCTTGAGGTTAGTTACTAATCTTTCAGAGAATCTCAAGATATTGAGAAATGACGAACGAAACTCACCAAGTTTATATTTATAGAAGGAAAAAGAAGAATGGCGGAAACAATATTTGGTAGTTATCATTCCGTTACGTTTAGCAATGTAATAAACGATTTTTTTGACTATATTTTCTTTAAAGGGAAAGAAACTTAGAGTAAAAAACATAAAAAATTCAATAAAATAATTCATTATTATAATCTAAAATACCAAAATTGAGGGAAAACCTTTTTGATCGAGACTTAACCTATTTTAAAAGTTTTTCTCTCAATATTTTTAAATAGTTTTTTTTTGTATCACGATGACAGATCTCGAGATTGAAGATCTAAAATACCCAAGTGTGGGTCGTTACTTAACATTTAACATTTAAAATATCCTCAAACATAGGTCATACTTAACATTTAACATACATAGAGGATGAAACTAATAAACTTCAATAAATAAAAATTCATCATAATCTAAAATACCAAAATTGAGGGAAAACCTTTTAGATTGAAACTAAAATTATTTTAAAAGTTTCCCCCCCGATATTTTTAAATAATTTTTTTTAGTATCTCGGTAACTGATACCGAGATTGGAGTCTAAAATAGCGAGTGCGGATTCATTAAATAGAAATTCTTTATAATCTATTTTTTCATATCCTCAAAAAATCAGAGAAATAAAAAGATGGAAAAAAATATCACCCAACATCAAAACTAGACGATGTCAAGTAATATAACAATATTATAATAGATATTGTTAATGACATAGTATCAGATAAAATAAAGGAAAAAATGATAAACATAGTTAAACAGAAACAAAAAGAAGAGAAGAAGAGAGGCAGCCGTGTATTGAAACTAGGGTTGGTGTTTAGTTGGGACTTGTACGCTATATTTATAGACTTTTGTTTGGGTTGGTGGGGCTTAGTGGGCTTGTGTGCCTATACAAAAATTAAATGTAAACAGTATTTGGAACAAAAATTAGATCTATATGAAAGGTTACAGATAATTAGCAATAAAATTATACAGACAAAAACAACAAATTAAATACAAATAAAAAAATTGTTAAACCTATCTGCTGCCGCAACTGTGTTGCATATGACTGATAAGGGATAACATTTTCCATCTGCGTTAAAATCACATAATATAGAAAACAGTTAAAAATTAATTTCAATTATTGATTAAAAACGTCTAAATTGAGCTAATTTATGGCTATTACTAAATTCCTAATCATTAGTGTATATGAATTTAACCTAATTAAGCAGTTTTATGCATACAAATCAAAAACTTAAATTAAATCTTCAAGAAATACAGAACAAAAAAGAATCAAAAAATTTGAACTTGATAAAAGAATCAAAAAAGAATTTGAACACAATAAATTTCAACTCAAAATACGTGTCAATTAAAAATCAAATTGTAACTATGAATAAATTCCTAATAAGAATCAAACTGATTACTAAATTCCTAATCAATAAACGTGTAAGAATAAAAAAAGATCATATGAAATTAAACTAATTAAGTAGTTTTATGAATACAAATCAAAAACTTAAACTAAATCTTCACAGAAATAAACACAACATTTGAACTCAATAAAAGAATCAACAAAAATTAAGAAAGAAACGAGTATTCTAACCTCAGTTGAAGTGCGAATTTTGTTGATGATCTTCAAAGTTGAGGTTCAATCTTCAGTTTTGAACTTGGTTCTTTCTTGAGGTTAGTTACTGATCTTTCAGAGAATCTCAAGATATTGAGAAATGACGAACGAAACTCACCAAGTTTATATTTATAGAAGGAAAAAGAAGAATGGCGGGAACAATATTTGGTAGTTATCATTCCGTTACGTTTAGCAATGTAATAAACGATTTTTTTGACTATATTTTGTTTAAAGGGAAAGAAACTTAGAGTAAAAAACATAAAAAATTCAATAAAATAATTGATTATTATAATCTAAAATACCAAAATTGAGGGAAAACCTTTTTGATCGAGACTTAACCTATTTTAAAAGTTTTTCTCTCAATATTTTTAAATAAATTTTTTTTGTATCACGGTGACGGATCTCGAGATTGAAGATCTAAAATACCCAAGTGTGGGTCGTTACTTAACATTTAACATTTAAAATATCCTCAAACATAGGTCATACTTAATATTTAACATACATAGAGGATGAAACTAATAAACTTCAATAAATAAAAATTCATCATAATCTAAAATACCAAAATTGAGGGAAAACCTTTTAGATTGAAACTAAAATTATTTTAAAAGTTTCCCCCCAGATATTTTTAAATAATTTTTTTTAGTATCTCGGTAACTGATACCGAGATTGGAGTCTAAAATAGCGAGTGCGGATTCATTAAATAGAAATTCTTTATAATCTATTTTTTCATATCCTCAAAAAATCAGAGAAATAAAAAGATGGAAAAAAATATCACCCAACATCAAAACTAGACGATGTCAAGTAATATAACAATATTATAATAGATATTGTTAATGACATAGTATCAGATAACATAAAGGAAAAAATGATAAACATAGTTAAACAGAAACAAAAAGAAGAGAAGAAGAGAGGCAGCCGTGTATTGAAATTAGGGTTGGTGTTTAGTTTGGACTTTTACGCTATATTTATAGACTTTTGTTTGGATTGGTGGGGCTTAGTGGGCTTGTGTGCCTATACAAAAATTAAATGTAAACAGTATTTGGAACAAAAATTAGATCTATATGAAAGGTTACAGATAATTAGCAATAAAATTATACAGAAAAAAACAACAAATTAAATACAAATAAAAAAATTACTAAACCTATCTGCTGCTGCAACTGTGTTGCATATGACTGGTAAGGGATAGCATTTTCCATCTGCGTTAAAATCACATAATATAGAAAACAGTTAAAAATTAATTTCAATTATTGATTAAAAACGTCTAAATTGAGCTAATTTATGGCTATTACTAAATTCTTAATCATTAGTGTATATGAATTTAACCTAATTAAGCAGTTTTATGCATACAAATGAAAAACTTAAATTAAATCTTTAAGAAATACAGAACAAAAAAGAATCAAAAAATTTGAACTTGATAAAAGAATCAAAAAAGAATTTGAACACAATAAATTTCAACTCAAAATACGTGTCAATTAAAAATCAAATTGTAACTATGAATAAATTCCTAATAAGAATCAAACTGATTACTAAATTCCTAATCAATAAACGTGTAAGAATAAAAAAAGATCATATGAAATTAAACTAATTAAGTAGTTTTATGAATACAAATCAAAAACTTAAACTAAATCTTCACAGAAATAAACACAACATTTGAACTCAATAAAAGAATCAACAAAAATTAAGAAAGAAACGAGTATTCTAACCTCAGTTGAAGTGCGAATTTTGTTGATGATCTTCAAAGTTGAGGTTCAATCTTCAGTTTTGAACTTGGTTCTTTCTTGAGGTTAGTTACTGATCTTTCAGAGAATCTCAAGATATTGAGAAATGACGAACGAAACTCACCAAGTTTATATTTATAGAAGGAAAAAGAAGAATGGCGGGAACAATATTTGGTAGTTATCATTCCGTTACGTTTAGCAATGTAATAAACGATTTTTTTGACTATATTTTGTTTAAAGGGAAAGAAACTTAGAGTAAAAAACATAAAAAATTCAATAAAATAATTCATTATTATAATCTAAAATACCAAAATTGAGGGAAAACCTTTTTGATCGAGACTTAACCTATTTTAAAAGTTTTTCTCTCAATATTTTTAAATAAATTTTTTTTTGTATCACGGTGACGGATCTCGAGATTGAAGATCTAAAATACCCAAGTGTGGGTCGTTACTTAACATTTAACATTTAAAATATCCTCAAACATAGGTCATACTTAACATTTAACATACATAGAGGATGAAACTAATAAACTTCAATAAATAAAAATCCATCATAATCTAAAATACCAAAATTGAGGGAAAACCTTTTAGATTGAAACTAAAATTATTTTAAAAGTTTCCCCCCCGATATTTTTAAATAATTTTTTTTAGTATCTCGGTAACTGATAC
The DNA here is from genome assembly GCA_951799995.1 of Trifolium subterraneum. Lineage (NCBI taxonomy): Eukaryota > Viridiplantae > Streptophyta > Magnoliopsida > Fabales > Fabaceae > Trifolium > Trifolium subterraneum. The sequence continues at coordinate 7,611,292 of OX637462.1, read as the reverse complement.
CGAGATTGGAGTCTAAAATAGCGAGTGCGGATTCATTAAATAGAAATTCTTTATAATCTATTTTTTGATATCCTCAACAAACAAGAGAAATAAAAAGATGGAAAAAAATATCACCCAACATCAAAACTAGACGATGTCAAGTAATATAACAATATTATAATAGATATTGTTAATGACATAGTATCAGATAACATAAAGGAAAAAATGATAAACATAGTTAAACAGAAACAAAATGAAGAGAAGAAGAGAGGCAACCGTGTATTGAAACTAGGGTTGGTGTTTAGTTGGACTTTTACGCTATATTTATAGACTTTTGTTTGGGTTGGTGGGGCTTAGTGGGCTTGTGTGCCTATACAAAAATTAAATGTAAACAGTATTTGGAACAAAAATTAGATCATTATATATATGAAAGGTTACAGATAATTAGCAATAAAATTATACAGACAAAAACAACAAATTAAATACAAATAAAAAAATTGCTAAACCTATCTGCTGCCGCAACTGTGTTGCATATGACTGGTAAGGGATAGCATTTTCCATCTGCGTTAAAATCACATAATATAGAAAACAATTAAAAATTAATTTCAATTATTGATTAAAAACGTCTAAATTGAGCTAATTTATGGCTATTACTAAATTTCTAATCATTAGTGTATATGAATTTAACCTAATTAAGCAGTTTTATGCATACAAATCAAAAACTTAAATTAAATCTTCAAGAAATACAGAACAAAAAAGAATCAAAAAATTTGAACTTGATAAAAGAATCAAAAAAGAATTTGAACACAATAAATTTCAACTCAAAATACGTGTCAATTAAAAATCAAATTGTAACTATGAATAAATTCCTAATAAGAATCAAACTGATTACTAAATTCCTAATCAATAAACGTGTAAGAATAAAAAAAGATCATATGAAATTAAACTAATTAAGTAGTTTTATGAATACAAATCAAAAACTTAAACTCAATCTTCACAGAAATAAACACAACATTTGAACTCAATAAAAGAATCAACAAAAATTAATAAAGAAACGAGTATTCTAACCTCAGTTGAAGTGCGAATTTTGTTGATGATCTTTAAAGTTGAGGTTCAATCTTCAGTTTTGAACTTGGTTCTTTCTTGAGGTTCTTTCTTGAGGTTAGTTACTGATCTTTCAGAGAATCTCAAGATATTGAGAAATGACGAACGAAACTCACCAAGTTTATATTTATAGAAGGAAAAAGAAGAATGGCGGGAACAATATTTGGTAGTTATCATTCCGTTACGTTTAGCAATGTAATAAACGATTTTTTTGACTATTTTTTGTTTAAAGGGAAAGAAACTTAGAGTAAAAAACATAAAAAATTCAATAAAATAATTCATTATTATAATCTAAAATACCAAAATTGAGGGAAAACCTTTTTGATCGAGACTTAACCTATTTTAAAAGTTTTTCTCTCAATATTTTTAAATAATTTTTTTTTGTATCACGGTGACGGATCTCGAGATTGAAGATCTAAAATACCCAAGTGTGGGTCGTTACTTAACATTTAACATACATAGAGGATGAAACTAATAAACTTCAATAAATAAAAATTCATCATAATCTAAAATACCAAAATTGAGGGAAAACCTTTTAGATTGAAACTAAAATTATTTTAAACGTTTTCCCCCCGATATTTTTAAATAATTTTTTTTTAGTATCTCAGTAACTGATACCGAGATTGAAGTCTAAAATAGCGAGTGCGGATTCAATAAATAGAAATTCTTTATAATCTATTTTTTCATATCCTCAAAAAACCAGAGAAATAAAAAGATGGAAAAAAATATCACCCAACATCAAAACTAGACGATGTCAAGTAATATAACAATATTATACTAGATATTTTTAATGACATAGTATCAGATAACATAAAGGAAAAAATGATAAACATAGTTAAACAGAAACAAAAAGAAGAGAAGAAGAGAGGCAGCCGTGTATTGAAATTAGGGTTGGTGTTTAGTTGGGACTTTTACGCTATATTTATAGACTTTTGATTGGGTTGGTGAGGCTTAGTGGGCTTGTGTGCCTATTCAAAATGGTCTCTAATTATTTTATTTGAATGTTTCTCTTCCCACCCCACCCCATGTTTCTTTTCTACATTCTACCTTCTGTTTTTTCATTTTTGTCATGTTTACGGTCCTCAAATATTTTCTATCATGATTTTTAGTCTCTAATTTTCAATAAAATTGTATATATCATTCAAAAAAAGTTTAAAAAATCTGTTGTTATGTTTTGTACATTATAAAAATATCTCTTGCCAAAGTATAAATTGTTTTAACTAGGGATTAATTAAATATGACGAATGTGAATATAAAAAATTATAAATTTTTGTGTGAGAGATTCTTATAATATTATAAAAATGAATATAAAAAATTATTAAAAAATATGAAAGTATACAAGAAAATATTATTTAAGTATGGGTTAAATGGTGTTTACCCCCCTGCAAAGTAGGCGAGTTCTGGATTACCCCCTGGAAAATTTTTCGTTTAGATTCCCCCCTACAAAATATAATTTTCTGGATTCCCCCCTCAAATGACACAGTGGCAGACGGAATCTCCACGTGGCGCTGCCACGTAGGAAATTTTTAATTAAAAAAAATAAAAAATGCCACGTCATTTTTTTTTTTTACTCAATTTTTTTTTTTTTTTTTTTACTCAAATTTTTTTTTTTTAACTCTAATTTTTTTTTTAATCCCCTTTAAAAAAAATTAACGCATTTTAAAATATTAAAATTTTGTAAGATTATACTATAGATAAAAAATAAATGTTGAATACTATATATAATATATAAGTGACTCATAAAATAATGAGTTCAAATTGCACCAACACTAATTGCATATGAGTATTTGTTAACATTGTAAATTCACTTTTAGATGATATTTTATGCACCCACATTCTTTAAAACAAATAAATTTTCACGCACCATTGTCAACCAACATTTTCTTCTTTTTTATTGGATGTCTCACGCTGATTCTCTTCTTTAACATGGCCGTGTTGTTTACTCTATAAAAAAGAAGAAAATGTTGGTTGACAATGGTGCGTGAAAATTTATTTGTTTTAAAGAATGTGGGTGCATAAAATATCATCTAAAAGTGAATTTACAATGTTAACAAATACTCATATGCAATTAGTGTTGGTGCAATTTGAAGTCATTATTTTATGAGTCACTTATATATTATATATAGTATTCAACATTTATTTTTTATCTATAGTATAATCTTACAAAACTTTAACTCAAATTTTAATATTTTAAAATGCGCTAATTTTTTTTAAAAGGGGATAAAAAAAAAAAATTTGAGTTAAAAAAAAAAAATTTGAGTAAAAAAAAAATATTTGAGTAAAAAAAAAAAAAATATTTGAGTAAAAAAAAAAGAAAAAAATTGAGTAAAAAAAAAAAAAAAAAATTGAGTAAAAAAATAAATAAAAAATGACGTGGCATTTTTTATTTTTTTTAATTAAAAATTTCCTACGTGGCAGCGCCACGTGGAGATTCTGTCTGCCACGTGGAGATTCCGTCTGCCACTGTGTCATTTGAGGGGGGAATCCAGAAAATTATATTTTGTAGGGGGGGAATCTAAACGAAAAATTTTCCAGGGGTAATCAAGAACTCGCTTACTTTGCACGGGGGTAAACACCATTTAACCCTTTAAGTATTTATAAAAAATCAAATGATTAAGAAAAAAAAGCCATTTGTTGCTGCTACGGTTTTTGGGGATATTTGCTACCTATGTACTCCATTCGTCCTATTTTATAAGAGTTATTTTGACAAAATGATATTATTCATTTATTTTGTTTTGACCATATTTTTTTAATAATATATATTAGCATATAAAATCTTGTTTGATTTATTTTGATGAGTATTTTTAAAATATAAAGTTTTTATAATTTTTACTAATAAAAAATTAAAGATATTAATGATCAAAATTGTGCGTTGTCATACGTACAGTAGTCAAATTAGGTCTTATAATTTGGGACGGAGGGAGTAGCAGACATAGGTATTTTGATAAAATCGTAGGGCACGAGAAAATAGGTAAGGTGACAAAAGTAAATCTCTCAATATTTCGAGGGCTTAAAATTGTGTAATTTCATCGAGCCCAACAATAATAGAATATTAAGTATAGAAAAATTCTCAAGCGATCCCCTATCTCTTTTCTACCCCATTAATTTCCAATTTTCTCCTTGCAAAAAACTTCGGTTTTTAAAAGCCAAAGTTTTTTTTGCCTTGAGAAATAAACTTAAAAAAAAAATCGGTTTTTTCGAACCAATTTTTTCTCAGGGGCAAATTGCAAAGAAAAATAATACACCAAAATGCCCCGTGTCATCAAAATATATTGTAATTAACAACTCTTATGCATCAAATATTCGAATTGAGAAATTGAACACCGTCTATTTGCTATAGAAATACTATCCTTTATCATTTATGACTGACATTTATATTCTATTTGTTGCTCTCTTCTGAAAAAAAGGATTTGAAAGTGAAAATTCGTGTGACAAATATGTAGAGTGCTCATATAAGCACAGTTCTAATATAATATTTATCTAAATTTATTGTTGAAGTATTGTTTAATGTTACTCCATTTTCAAGTTGAGTTAGTACTTTTAAACCCATACACTTTATTTAAATAAATGTGCCTTTAATTATTCATTTTGGTATTAGCGCGTGTTTTGTAAATTAATTTGATTAACAAAAAACTATCGATAAAAACGACATTTGAATATGTTTGGGTAAGTAAGGGATCTTTTTGAGCAAGTAATTTGATTAAAATTATCAGCGATCCTAATATTGTCATGTCAATAATAATATTCTGATATTAACGGGTAAAAAATGACAGTCAGAATATTAACGGATAAATATTTCATTTCGAGTACATTATAGCTTATATTTTCTTTCAGCTCCACCGGGTCTCTTGGTTGGAGTGAGTGACAGTCACTTCCTCGAAAATCACAATCACCTCCCTTGAATCATGAATCTGTTGAGAATTTTCGAGGTCCTTCTATTTCTGTTCAGCAGTAAGTTTCAGATTATACTCTACACTCCTCTCTTCCTTCCTTAAATGTATCTCTATTGGTTAGGCATCTCTATGCGCATCAGAAACTAAAGTTGTAGTTTTTATTAAATCTCCATATATGTTAAATTATGAAATGTTGCATTTTGATCTATAAAATTATTTGTATTTCGCGGACATGTCATGTTTTTCCAGGGCAGCCGCCATTTCCATGATGGGATGGCACCTACGGCAGCCATGGCAGAAATGGTGCTGAAACTAACCTAAAAATAAAGGGAAAAAGCTGGGTGAACAAGAAAAAAATCTATTAGAATTTGAGAGGCCTATACTCAACCACAAAAGCTAGCTTAAGATTTGAAGTTTGCACTACTTTATAAAGGCTATCTTCTAACAAAAGGATAACAAAAATGTAACCAATTTTAAACTCTAAAGATAATCTTTCATGTTGTTGGCTTAAGGTTGTGATAAGTAATGTTCATGCACAATTGTGTTGTTGTTATTGTGGTCGGGATGGGTTGCCTTCATCTTAGATTTGATTGCATTAATTAATGTTGTACTTGTATTTATTTTTCATTTCCAAAATTCCTATGGTGACTATTGAGTATTGATCCATGTAGACAACCATACTATCAGGGCACAATTTTGTTATTAACTTATTATCTCTTGCAATACTTAAATCAACATCGTGTTTGCTTAGATTAAGCTATTTTTGTTATACAGGCCCACTTTAGCTCGCAGCACATTGTATCGGTCAATTATCCTAACTTTTCGGTCCGTCCAGTCCTCAGTCACTCCATATATTGATTCTCAGAATCCTCGACCTAGTTATACAAAAGAACTTAACAGTCAAGGTTCAAGGAGAACTAGGTCCCCTTTTTCACCAGCTACCGACATGCACGAGAATTTTAATGAGGCTCAGAAGGACTTTAGAAGGTAATGCCATGGATTTTTTTCCCTAGCCTTTCCTTGTAACGTAGTTATTATTTTGTCATTACTTTTTTGAAGTTTTTTCCCTAGCCTTTCCTTTTAGTTGCATTGTAACACGAAGAAAGTTTATCATAACTTTTCAGTGGCCATATGGGAAATTCACAATTCATTTTTCTCTGCATATGAAAATGATGGTTTATATTACAACAATATAGCATAGCCCAGGAAGCTACTATACTATCAATGTTTGTTGAGGTTAATGATGTTGGTGTTACGAAAAATACAAATTAAGCTTGGGGATGTAAGTGCATGCTCTTCTACTGTAGCAAATGAAACAGAATATGGATTTGTTGAGCCTGTTTTGTATTTTTGTGGTTCTTCTAGGCCTTCTATATCTCCTCCTAGTTTTGGAAGAACATCAAATGTTCCAAAGGCCACCCCTCATTCTCAACTTGCTGGAAGCAGGCTATCATCTCCACTGCTCCGAAAAGGACAAGGTCACTCACCTCTTCCATCATTTTCAGCCAGGGAATCCTTTGAAGGAAACTCTGGTTCCTCGGAAAACAACTCTGAGCGGTAAGATATTTGGTGCAATCATACCATTTCCTTTGTGTTGTTTTATCTTTATTCATTTTGTTAATGGATCTTTATTTCTTTCGTGTTTTCAGTGAAATGTTAGCCGAGGCAAAGCGTTTAGCTCGCTTCAAGGTAGAATTAAACAAATCTGAACATAATAATGATGATGTTGCAGACCATACACCGTCTGTGTCGGAGAAGAAATCTATGGATTCAGCTGCCAACTTTACTAATGGCCATGGTATTTCTGATAATGAAGGCCGGGAAACATCCAACGTTATTATTGGCTTATGTCCAGATATGTGTCCTGGTATATCTCTCAATTTAAAATCTAAGAATAAACTTGTGAAATTGTTTTATTTCCATATGATCTATAACTCAAACTATGCAATGATTTTTTTCAAGACGCGTTTGGAATTCATTATTTGGGTGGAAAACTCTTGTTTAAGAGTAATGTTTTACAGCCTGTAAAACTTTGACTGAAATATTAACAAGCAAATTATGTAATTTAAGTCAACATTGATATATGACAACTTTTTATGACAGAACAAATAATTCTCTTAATGCTTTTTTTGGAAACAGAATTCTATGCACAAACAAGCAAATTCTTATACAATTCTAGTTCACACATACGTACCCAAAATAAGCAGATTCTTATACAAATTAAGCAGATTCTAGTTCATAGTGCAAATTAAGCAATGCAAATTAAATTTCACTTCAAAGCATAATTTGACAAGATGGTAGAATGCAGTTGACGTTGAGTGCAAAAGTTCAAATCATCCATGACAGAACTAGAGTGCAAAAGTTACCAATTACCAAAACCCATATGTTATTTTACAGAAACATAAACAAAGCATTCTATGCACAAACAAATCATTCATAGAAACAAGGGTGCATGTGTCATCTAATTTGTAATTCCGATATATGAATGAAATGCAACTGCCTGTGTACTAGCGGTTTCTGAGTGGGCCATCATGCATCATCACTATTATTAGTTTTCCAAAATCACATATATTCATATATCTGACACTATGCAGACCAAAAAATAAGCTTTGCCAAAATCTCAATTTTGCATAGAAAAATCTCAATTTTAAATAAAAAATATCAATTTTGCCCAAAATTAACCCCCTACAAATCTCAATTTTGCCTTTAACTAACTCCGAAAATACCAACTTTTTTTAGCAGAGCAGCAAGTGCCCGGGCTGGCCGGGCTATAGATCCGCCCATGTATAACACCAATTCCTCATTCCTCTGTACCAACATTCTTTAGATACTTGTTTTTTTTTCTCTCTCATCTCCATAGTATCTTTTAATTTAATAAAATTCATGGCTGCTACCACTATGGTTTTGTTGTCTTACTATTACATTAATGCAGAACAAAGGGAAAATCCATATGCGATTTGACAGAAGCATAACCTTATATCGCATGAATAAACATTGATTTCGAAGTTCAAGAGTAATGATTAGCTTATTTTTCAGCTTATGCAAACAATTTCTAATTTTTTGACTAGTTTAGATACTCCCTCCGATCTCATATATAAGAAACAAAAAAAAAATTTACAAAGTCTTAAATATAAGAAAAAGTTACTACAATCATTACATTTATTTTGAATATTCAAATTTTACCCTTTGTTTTACTTTTCTCAATAATAAATAATAATTTAATTTAAACAAAAAGTAAGGGTAAAAGTGGAAATGACATGTTTTTCCTAATCATTTACTCTATTTTCTTAAAGGGTGTGCCTTTTTTTTTTGTTTCTTATATATGAGACCGGAGGGAGTAGCAAATAAGTACAAAGTTTCTAATTTTTTGACCAGTTTAGATCCACACCCTACCAGAAGCGCCATTAACAACTAAAGTAGCAAACAACCATTTGACAATAAAAATAACAACAATATTGTAACATAATAAATGATTACTCCTTCGTTCTTTTTTATTTGTTGTTTTAGAAAAAATATTATTTTAAATTATTTATTATTTTGATAATTTAAAGTTATATTTTATTTATTATGGTTTCCTTTCGATAAAATTAATTATTAATTAATATTATATATTTAGAAAACTAGAGTCAAAAGAGTGTGTTTCAAATTATTTTGTTATTAATCCAATGCGTTTTTAACCATTCACTCATGTCATCATCATCACAAATTCCTTCATAAAAACAGTGTGAGTGACGTTCATCAAATTTTTCTTGGAAAACCCAAAAAAATAAAAAATTATTTTGTTTTTGATGGGATTAGGAATTATCCATTTCAGTTACAATACAGTGTTCTTCATACACCAACAACAACAACCACCTCAAAAAACACCAACAACTACGTTACACCGTTTTGTTCACTTTTCATCTGTCTCTAACAACTCTTCACATCCACCCACTTGGCTAAAGTCACCATCTTTATCTTCATCTTTCACTTTCATGGCTACCCATTTGAACCTTTCACAATTGGGTTCTTCTCATTCTTCTCTTTCAATTGGTCAACATGACCTTTTAATCGTTGGTCCTGGTGTTCTTGGTCGTTTGGTAGCCAATCAATGGCGCCAGGTAACTATACTCTATTCATGTTGATTTGATTTTCCTAAAAGTATGGAATTTTATGTTAATGTTGTGTTTTTTTTTTATTGATGTTCATGTTGGTTTGATTTTCCTAAAAACATGGAATTTTATGTTAATGTTGTGTTTTTTTTATTGATGCAGGAATATCAAGGTTGTCAAGTTTTTGGACAAACATTAACTAATGATCATCATGAAGAGTTGATTCAATTGGGTATTAGTCCTTCTTTGAATTGGACAAAATCTGAGCATAAGTTTCCCTACGTCATTGTTTGTGCTCCTCCTTATCAATCTTCAGACTATCATGGTGATCTTAGGTGAGGAATCTTGGAGTTAATTAATCCCTTCATTTGTCGTACTTGGTAGGAATTGTTTGAAATGTTGTCAATAGTGAATTGTAGAAAATAGTGGTTTGTTCAAATTCTACTACGTGCCGTTATATCTGCTACTCCCCCAATCTGATCACATCAATTATTCAATGAACCTGAAAACAAAATCTTTGCTTTTATATGTGACCAGAGGGAGTATTTGACAATCCTTTGTACTTAATCGAGTATCACAAAACAATAATGGGTTGTTAAAATTCTACTGCTGCTATTTGACAATCTCTTGTACTTAATTGAGTTTTGCAAAACAACAACATTTTGTTCAAATTCTGCTACGCTACAGTTGCTATAGCTGCTACTCAAAAGTTACTTTCTAAGTTCATTGAATAGTTGATGTATCTGACCTATATTAACAGAGATTATTTAACAACCTTTTGTACTAAATCAAGTATTGCAAAACAATAACGGTTTGTTGAAATGTTTCTACGTAATAGCTCTATAGCGCTACTATAACCACTATTTGACAACACCGGTATTAATTTCTCCTAGGATTTAATTTTTGTAGGGGTGTTAGTGCAGCTATTGTGAGGTTATATCTTGTCACATTGAAATAATGAGCACTTTTGTATTAGTTAATTATAAGTTTCATTTATATAGTTGATATCTGCATTATATATATATATATATCTTATCTGTTTGTATGGCAAAATAAAAACTGAATCGTTTTCGAGTTGTATTTTTCTTCTGAATTTCCGTATTGTGGACTGTCAACCATTCAGGCAGGCTGCAGAAAGCTGGAACGGTGAAGGTTCTTTTCTGTATACATCAAGTTCTGCTCCTTATGATTGTAACGATAATGGTTTATGCGATGAGGTAGGTCTTAAGACATTCTTCGTCTGTTCTCTCGCTAGTCTCACTCTCTTTATCCAAGTATTAGTTTAAATTTGTTTCGATTGCTTAACTTTTGGCATTATTTCCCTCATCATGTTCACTTTCTTCTGTGCAGGATACTCCAGTTGTGCCGATTGGCAGGAGCCCTAGGACTGATGTCCTTTTAAAGGCTGAAAATATCGTGCTCGAGTTTGGTGGTTCTGTTGTTAGACTGTCTGGACTTTATATATCCTTTTCAATATCTCAATTTGCTAGGATTTCAAAATTCCATTAATCTTCTGGTTGGTTATTTCTGTTATGTTTATAGTGGATGCCAACCTTGACTTTTTAAAACAAAGAAGGTAAAGGTGCACATGCTTATTATTTAGAGAAAGGGGTCGTTGAATCTCGACCAGATCACGTTCTGAATCTCATACATTATGAGGTTAGTTAGAACTTCATTGTACTGATGTATGACAGTGATAATTTCTTTAAAAAATTGTATTTTCTTACCTACTTATGGTAATTTAGTATTTGTTAATATGAAAAGCTGAATATTTCATTTAATGTACCTGTTTCAAACCAGGATGCAGCTTCCCTCTCGGTGGCAATCTTGAAGAAACGATTTCGTGGAAAGATTTTCTTGGGTTGTGATAATCATCCTTTATCCAGGTTAGATGCTTTCACATAAATACATTGAGTGAAGATCCACTTACTCGAAGTGTTAGCCTTCTCAGTGTGTGTCTGGTTTTATGACAGACACGATCAAAATTAACTTTGTCTATGTTAAATATGATTTTAAACAAAAATATAGATGCTTGATTAGTGTCAGGTAAATTCAACTTAGAAGTGATAACTAGTAGCTTTTGCGTTAAGTTGATAACTTTACACTAAGTTTTACATCAAACTTGCTTTCAAAGTAAAAAAAACATGAATAACTTCATTTCGAAGTTCAAGCCCGTAAACCAAATCAGCTTTGCACAATCAATTCCTTTCAAAATTGCGTTTTGCCCACACGCGTGCGCACACACATACACTCAATCTCACTTTGTTTATCACTTTTTGTCAAATACGAGTTTAACAAATCCAACTGTTGAATCATGTGAGTTAGCATGATGATCAATATTTACTTATATTTTAAAAAGTATATTATATGTTTAAATAAAGTTGCTTAATGAAGTACCCATCATTTTCAATTTAACTGTTGGATTTATTAATTTTGTATTGTTCACAAAAGTTATCAAACATCGTAAAATAGAGAAGACTTACTAGTGAAGCAAGTTGATCCTCACCTCTCGAGTCGTGTCTTCCTCTTCCATTTTATTTGCTTTTTAAATAAAGAAAACTTATTTGCCCTTTGAACATTTTGGCAGGCAAGAACTGATGGAACTCGTCGACAAAAGTGGGAAATTCAGTAAAAAGTTCGAGAAATTCACAGGTGCATACTCATTTGATTTATAAATCTCAAATTTGAGAATAAAAACCAACAACAATTAATGAAACATCATAACTTGTACTATGATGTCACTCCTATCTGCAAAAACATCACACCTTTGTAATTTTCATTTTCAGGAACTGATGATCCTCTCGGCAAGAGATTAAACAACTCGAGAACTCGCAAGGAAGTAGGATGGGAGCCAAAGTACACTAGCTTTGCTCATTTTCTTGAGACCTTATGATCAACTTCTTCTGAGTATATCTTTGGGGTTGAAATAAAATCTAATCAATATTTTCATCATGTTGACATTGTATATAAAATATTACTATCATTCATTAGTTAAATAAAAGTGTTTTCTATACTCTTCTACCTTGAGCTACTGTGTAAATTTACTTTGAAGTTGAACACTGAACATTGATAAGGCATAATACTATACAGTGAATCATTTTGATTAAGCATAATCATTAAATATCATTGCTTTTTTTGGCTAAATGATTCATCTTTGTTACTGGAGAATTAGGCACTGTATGGTAGTATTAATCATTGGCAAATTAACTTTAGGATTCTTTTCCTCATTCTTTGGCTTTTGTCTGAAGTAAAGCAGCTGAAAATTCTAAAACTATATCACAAAATATTGTGTCAAAGACATGTGATGTGAGAGGCTCCACTTGGAAAATTCCATTTCCTCTTTAACCAATTAATATAAACATAATAAATTGTTAAATAACATAAATCTTGATGGGTCTCAATAACATATCAAATGATTTTCAAAAAATTTTAAAAAATTTATGGATGATCTATACGATATAAACTTTCAATTCAACAGTGAATTTTGTAAAATTCATATTCGATATATTACTTGTCCATGGTGATTGGTGAACCACTTGTGAATGTGGTCCACCGTAGCATTAGCCATCTTTCAACTGTCTATAAAATGCAAAACAAAAGAACAATCACTTTTTTTTTTGTTATTAGTAAACTTGTATTCTGTGTACAGAAACGTATACACTAAAATAATCCTGACCATTGATTAAAATCGAACGGCTATACTATAAGCAGGAATCTGCTTCCATAGATATAATGATATATATATATATATATATATATATATATAGTGAACTGTATGTATAGGCTATATAGATAGATATAGTGAAAACAGATAGCAGATTATGCAACTCCACGTCATCTCATCACCACCATCCATTTGGATTTCTCTTCAACACACTTTTCATTTCCTGCTTCTCATCCTAACTCAACCATTTCCCTTCAATCCCAAACACAAACACAAACACAAACCTTTGCATACAAAGATTCAAAGGAAAAAATGTCCCTTTGTTATTCCTCCACTTTCATCACACTCCCCTCATCCAAAAATCAAACCTTTTCCTTCAATTTCTCTTCAAACTCTTCTCAGTTCATCAACCTATTCAAGGTAAATTCAACTCCTTATTCTCCTCTATCATCATTTTCTAAAAAACCAAATGAACCCATTAAGTATACTAAACAAAAATTGAATCTTTTTGCATCTATTTCACCATCTCAATCAGTTGAAACCACCCCATTAACATTTAGAACCAAGAATCCAAAAGATGTTAATGTATTGGTGGTAGGCTCAACTGGGTATATAGGAAAATTTGTAGTGAAAGAGTTGATTAAAAGAGGGTTTAATGTTACTGCTATTGCTAGAGAAAAAAGTGGAACTAAGGGAAGTAATGATAAAGAAACAACATTAGCTGAGTTAAGAGGTGCTAATGTTTGTTTCTCTGATGTAACAAATTTGGATACTTTTGATGAATCTTTGAAAAACTTAGGTGTTAGTTTTGATGTTGTTGTGTCATGTCTTGCTAGTAGAAATGGTGGAGTTAAGGATTCATGGAAGATTGATTATGAAGCTACTAAGAATAGTCTTTTAGCTGGTAGGAAACTTGGTGCTTCTCATTTTGTTTTGCTTTCTGCAATTTGTGTGCAGAAGCCTCTTCTCGAGTTTCAGCGTGCGAAGCTGAAACTCGAGGATGAGTTGGTAAAAGAAGCGGAAAAAGATGATAGGTTTAGTTATAGCATTGTGAGGCCGACCGCGTTTTTTAAGAGTTTAGGTGGTCAGGTTGATTTGGTGAAAGATGGGAAGCCTTATGTGATGTTTGGTGATGGAAAGTTGTGTGCTTGTAAACCTATTAGTGAACAAGATTTGGCTTCTTTTATTGTTGATTGTGTAATGAGTGAAGATAAAGTTAACAAGATTTTACCTATCGGAGGACCAGGGAAAGCATTGACTCCATTGGAACAAGGGGAAATTTTGTTTAAGCTTTTAGGGAAAGAGCCTAAGTTTTTGAAAGTTCCAATAGGGATAATGGATTTTGCTATTAGTTTTCTTGACTTTTTGGTTAAGGTGTTTCCTTCATTGGAAGATGCTGCTGAGTATGGAAAAATTGGAAGGTACTATGCAGCAGAAAGTATGTTGATTTTGGATCCTGATACCGGTGAGTACAGCGATGAGATGACGCCGAGCTACGGGAATGATACGTTGGAAGATTTTTTTGCTAGGGTGCTAAGGGAAGGGATGGCAGGTCAAGAGCTAGGTGAGCAAACAATATTTTAAGATTGTTTGTATGGTTAAATAAATGTGAACTCAATAGGTCAAATAGTTGCCAGTTTTGTTTATGTATAAATGTATGTATTCAACTATAGCAGTCACTTTTAAAATTTACAAGTTCAAGCATTGTTGGGAAGTATCTGTTGAGGATTCATTCTTAAATCATATAGATTAGCTCTACGATGCACCTATTAATAAATTGCGTATTGCTATCGGCAATTATGTCTAATGTCCTAAAGATAAAATAAATGTAATTTGCATGTTTCTGTGAATATACTATGTGCCAGATTGTTTTTTTGCAGTATGTAAACATTGAAAACTATCAAATTTGAAGCTACAATTTGTGGCTTCTAAGAAATCACGACCAATGCGCAATGGTATGCACGTTGTAGAAGTGTATACATACATAGCATATCCCTAAATTTAATGAATATTTTTAATTTTATTAAAATGTCTTCATATTAATTACTCTAAAAGACCCATATTTTTTCTCTCTCATCATTTCTCTATGCAATCGCCATGCCGAAGTCCATCTCCGACGCCAAACAACGAATCAGCCACCATGTGGTTGGTAAAGCTGGTGGAAAAGAATGGAAATCGATGTCTACAACTGTCGGAGATAAAAGTACTCAATGCTTAGATTTTGGTTCAGGAATGCTTAGATTTATATTAGCGCATAATCTTAATTTTGGTTCAGCAACATGATTTGTGATTAAATCCATCCTATTATTAATACATACACTCAGTTTGCTATGATTCAAAATCAATTACTTATGCCTTTATGCCTTACATATATGAATCATCTAAGCAAAAGTCCAAAATAAGCCAATGTCCTGAAACATCTTCAGTTACTGGAAAGTGATACTAATAATTTATAACGAAATATATCTTCAATCCTTAAACATTTTCAACTGTACAATGAAATATCAGGGAACGTCCCTTTCTATACCTAAGCTCTTCACCCGCTTCGTAAGTTGCTAGTTTGACCACTTCCTTTGATCCGAAGGGACTGCCCGGTACGCTACTCTATTATGACTATGACAGAGTCTCCGCTTAGCGACGAGAATCACTACTTCAACGAAAAGATTTAGTTGACTGAATGATTGGTCTAGGGTGAGAATAGCATGTGTTCTCTTCAAACTAGGTTTTCATGGGCGGGCTATTGAGAAGAATGAGGTTCTCATATCAGAATCCCTATTCAAACGAGGGGAGAAGGAACTGTTAAGGAACAGTAGGTGTTCTCTTCAAAGCAAGCAAGACCTAAGTGAGCGCAACCGTTTAGACTCCACCATAATATGTAATTTGGGGATGCTGCGGGATTCTAAGAGGTCGTGGTGTAGTGCTGTGCTACCAATCCATTCTTTGAGTTTGAATTATATATTTGGTTGCAGTTCCCTTGATGGGAATTGAATGGTAATCTAATTTATGAGTTATGTCATGTATTTCGAAGATAATAGTGCATATAGGTTTGAACATCGGAGATGAATGAATATGAGATTTGATCTAATCTTTTGCCACTTAAGTGACATGCCACATCAGTGTTGATCGAGTCAAAATTGACCTTTTGCAAAATGGGTAAAAATATAGGGCTATAAATGTAATTTAAAAAATTAGGAGATTAAAATCACAAGTTTCTGAAACTCAATAGACTAAAACTGCAATTTAATTTATATAAAATTTAAAATATGTAATTTGGGGATGCTGTGGGATTCTAAGAGGTCGTGGTGTAGTGCTGTGCTACCAATCCATTCTTTGAGTTTGAATTATATATTTGGTTGCAGTTCCCTTGATGAGAATTAAATGGTAATCTAATATATGAGTTATGACATGTATTTCGAATATAATAGTGCATATAGGTTTGAACATTGGAGATGAATGAATATGATATTTGATCTAACTTTTTGCCACTTAAGTGACATGCCACATCAGCGTTGATCGAGTCAAAATTAACCTTTTGCAAAAGGGATAAAAATATGGAGCTATAAATGCTATTTTAAAAATTAGGAGATCAAAATCGCAAGTTTCTGAAACTCAATAGACTAAAGGTGCAATTTAATTTATATAAAATGTAAAATAGATGCAAATTTACATTTACATGTGATGTTATATGTGATGTTATAGGGACAACTAGATAGCTCATCCAAAGAGCACACAACTTCTTCTAAAGTTGTGAATTATTTATAGATCATAACTGATGGGATTATTTGGCGGTAATAATGTAACATCTTGCACACAAATCTTCAGGAATATGCATGGTGTACACGTTGCTAGTTGGAAAAGATCCAACTGTGCAAAAGCTACACTGTGGGGCTTGATTGTGAGAGAAGTGAATATATTGATAAAAGAACGCGAAATGGTTGCAATAGCATCCAAATCAATTCTAATAAATCACAAATTACATTTTCATTAAAATAGAGCCACATAAAAGTTATAATCCATTGAGAACCACAAAAATTAAAACCACGTTTTAATTAAAATAGAAATTGAGCGTATTGGATTGAGATTTTGAAAGATTATTTTGACAACAAAAAAAAATGTCAAAGATTTTAAAAGGTTTTGTGACATTGTATTGATTTTGTGGGATTTTAACATATTCTTTTAAAAAAACTTTTTACAATCAGAATTGTTAAAACAAAATTTGAATGGATTATAACATAGATATTTATTTTTTCAAATTAAAATACTTTATGGATTTTAAAGATTTCAAATAAATAAATAAATTCTAACATTTGAATAAAAAAGTCTAAATTATTCTTTTGGTCCCTTAACTTGTTTGTTTGTTTCATTTTGGTCCCCTAGCTAACTAAGCTTCCGTTAGTCATTTTGGTCATTTCTATATTAGTTTTGTGCTAAAAATGTTAACCTACATCTTCTTCACATGAATCAATCACTCTTTCATTCTTTCTGGAAAAATAAGAACATTACTAAATCCTTAATCTTCTTCATTTATTTTGATTTTTTTTTTCCACCTAGTTTATTGATTTCCCCAAATTAAATCAATTTGGGTTTCCTCAAATTGCCAATTTAGGTTTTCTCATTACATAAATTGGATGGGAATTTAAAAGAAGAGTGACTAATTGATTTGTCACTGACCTAAAAGAATTTCTCAATCTAAATACTCATTTTCCAGTTTAGTATTTTAGTTGTTGGTTTCTTTCTACGTTCATCATGATTTTTGGATAGTGTTAAATTTCAAATTTAGAAGGAATAGGTATCAGGTTGAAGATGTGGAAGGGGGGTTTGAAATTACTCATAGTGCTTTGGAAAAGGAGAGTGTATGTTTGTTGAGAAATGGATGAAGATGAATGATTTAGTAATGTTCTTATTTTTTCAGAAATTGATGATGGAGATCAAGGATTCATGTGATCAAGATGAAGGTTAATATTTTTAGCACAAAACTAACGGAAAGATCAAAATGACTTGAGTATAGTTAAGAGATCAAAACAGAGATCAAAATGAAACCAACAAATAAGGTAAGGATAAAAAAACAATTTAGCTAAAAATAAAATAAAAACCATACAAAATTTAATTATCTTAGGAAAAGTAGAAAACAGTTGATCAAAAGCAAATAAAATCAATGGATTTATTGCAAAATTGAAATATATTCATAAATCATAAAAAAAAAAAAACGTAAAAAGGAAATTGAAGAAAAAGAAAACAATGAATCATACAAAGTTGCAGAAACATATTTTCAAAAAGAAAACAAGTTTTTTCAACGTGGCATACATAAATGAATTGAAACTTAGCACCACATATATATATATATATATATATAGTCTTTTCTTTTGGCGTAGACATATATATGACATGAACAATTTCAACTGCCATATGAATAATAAGTTGCAAATGATCTAAGGAAAAAAAAGGTAAAATACATTTTTTAAAAAGTGGCATATAATTTAGGGTTAAATATGTTTTTAGTCCCTACATTTTGCGAAATTGTTAAGAATGGTCCCTACATTTTAAAAATGGTCAAAAAAAACCCTATAAAATTTTGCACTATCAAGATTAGTCAAATCCGTAGAGAATAGTCCCTACATTTTGCAAAATTGTCAAGAATAGTCCCTATCTTTTAATATATTTAGTCCATACATTTTGGAAAATTGTCAAGAATAGTCCCTACCTTTTAATGTTTTTAGTCCCTACATTTTGCGAAATTGTCAAGAATGGTCCCTAAAGGATAAACGCAGGGACTAATCTTGATAGCGGAAAATTTTATAGGTTTTTTTTTTACCATTTTTAAAATGTAGGGACCATTCTTAAAACTTTCACAAAATGTAGGGACTAAAAACATATTTAACCCTATAATTTATATATACATTATTATATACATATAAAGTGGTATATAATTTTTTGTCAAAAAAAAAATGGTATATAATTTACGGGAAATGCTTATTTGCAAGAATGGGTGGGTAAAAACAAGAAAGAGAAGAATAAATCTCAACCATGCATTAAGACCACTACCCCATGATTTCTATTAAAAAGGAAATTAAATTTGTAATAAATTAAAAGTATCCTCTAAAATAATGAGATGTGTTCATTCTCGTCTTTCTTACTCAAATTCTTTCTTACAAAATAGCAATGCTCATAATAATTTAAGTATGAGCAAAGCAATAGCAAGTTGGAAGAGAAAGAACATACGATTTCAACCTAAATCCTGCCGGGCAAAAAAAAAGTTTGGAATTTGTATTTCTAATTAAAAAGTCTCACAAAATCTATTCCATACAATAATCTATCAAATTCTATAAATTTTTGAATATTAAGAGATATTTTATAACAGAAATCAGAAAATTAACCAAAAAAACCCCTCAAATATAACGCTAAACAAAAGTGTTTTGAACAATAAATGAGAGCCACATAAAATGAAATTGAAAGAGAAATAAAGGCAAACATATTGCAATGAACAATTTGTCACATAAAATGAAATTGCAGTGAAATAAATGAGAGAAATTTTGAATGTAATTGCAGCTAACAAATTGTAAAAAAAAAGAAGATTAAATATAACCAAATATTCAAAATTAAGAACTTTGAATGTAAATGCAGTGAACAAATTGCCAAAAAAATGATTAAATATAACCAAACATTCAAAATTAAGAATCAAGATTAAGAATTTTAAATGTAATTGCAGTGATGATTAATATTTTGATTGTGTAATTAGTTGGTATTAGTGTTCTTGACTTTTTGGTAAATGTGTTTCCTTCATTGTAAGATGCTGCTGAGTATGGAAAAATTGGAAGGTACTATGCAGCAGAAAGTATGCTGATTTTGGATCCTGATACCGGTGAGTACAGCGATGAGATGACGCCGAGCTACGGGAATGATATGTTGCTAGGGTGCTCAGGGAAGGGATGACAGGTCAAGAGCTAGGTCAGCAGTACAATATTTTAAGATTGTTTTTATGGTTAAATAAATATGAACTCAATAGGTTAAATAGTTGCTAGTTTTGTTTATGTATAAATGTATGTATTCAATTATAGTCACTTAAACATTTACTAGTTCAAGCATTGTTGGGAAAAAATCAAGTATCTATTGATGATTCATTTTTCAATTGGATAGATTAGCTCCGGCGGTTCACCTATTAATAAACTGCATATTGCTACCGGCAATTATGTTTGATGTCCTAAAGATGAAAGAATATAAATGTAATTTGTATGTTTTTGTGAATATACTATGTGCCTAAAACTGTTTTTGCGGTATGTCAACATTGAGAACTGTCAAGTTTGAAGCTAATGCGGTTTGTAGCTTCTAAGAAATCACAGTCAACGCGCAATGGTATGCACGTTGTAGAAGTGTATCCAAACATAGGCGATACTTCATTGATTTTGTCGTGCCTAGCTACTATTGTGAATTGATTCCTCAAAATGAGAACCTAATTAGAATGGATTAACTAAACCATCTTAGGTGTCCTTGTTGTCATGTTACTTCTTATGCTGCATTCATTCTTTGGTGTTTGAATCAATCTCATTGCTATATCACAGTTCAACAACTTGTTATTAGCTACACATCTCATTTAATGAAAAGAAGGTATTCTATATTACATTATTCGATGTGAATGGAGGTTCGTCCATAAGTCCTAGATATTGCTAGGTTGGACGCCTTCACCGGGTTCAAATCTAGGACCTCACTTCAGTAATATTTGCCACTTCGTCTATAGACAAAAAAAATGTCAATGGCTGTTCAAGTTATGTTGGTAGACTTGTTCAAAAAGTTATGTTGGTAGATTTAGGTGTGATCTTGCTATACAACAAACGAGTGATACAACAACTAGGGGTCCATGAAGAACATCATTTACAAATTTTTCACATAATTAACACATGACTAGTTTTTGTGAACAATCTATATGTATGAGTCTAGAGTTGAATATGTATGGTAACTAAATTAGTAATGTTGTGAATGATCCATATTCTATCCAAATCTACTTGGGGACCCTACTTTGAAGGGTATAAACTGAAAGCCAGATGAGCAAGATAGTCACAATGCTGCTAAACAAAGCCACTGCTATGGAGCTAGCAAGATGCTTGCAGTACTTGTCATAAACACTACTAACTTTAATCCAACCCACATGGTTGTTTCCTTTTAAACCTATATATGCCACACCACCAGCTGTTCCTGTTGTTGAAGCTGTTATCCCTAATATCAGCTACATGGAATCATATGATAAATATTTATCTTAATTCATTATACTTTTGATATAAATTAAAGATAACTTCAATTTGACATGGTAAAATGAAAGGTTAATTGATTAATTACCGCATCTAAGAAGACAGAGTAGAGGAGAAGAAACTTATTAGAATTTGAGAGGTCTATACTCAACCACAAAAGCTAGCTCGAGAGTTGAGGTTTGCACTATATTATAAAGGCTATCTTTGCCATATCTTTAGCCAATGTGGGACTTCTAACACACCCCCTCACGCCCAACACTATATTATAAAAGCTATCTTTGTCATATCTCTAGCCAATATGAGACTTCTAACAAAACTTCAATTTGAATTTTGGCTTCTGGATGACATAGATTGATGCAAGA
This sequence comes from Trifolium subterraneum, assembly GCA_951799995.1. NCBI lineage: Eukaryota > Viridiplantae > Streptophyta > Magnoliopsida > Fabales > Fabaceae > Trifolium > Trifolium subterraneum. Next base: position 7,589,959 of record OX637462.1, on the reverse strand, counting down.
GAAGAAAGAAGGCCATAAAGAGCAGAAACACTGAATGCAGCCACAAAATATCTGCATTCATATTGTAATATATGTGTCAAATTAAAAGTCTTAACAATTTTGAAGCCTCATTTACACTTCTCATGAATTGCGTCTTCGGTCTCCAACACATGTCATTGTCCGACGCTGACATGAGAAATTACATTACATTGAACTATTTGAGTTTCTCAAAATCTTATTAGTGTCTGGCTAGTACTTCATGACTTAGAACTTATATGGCAAGGCAAACACATAATAGGACATCTTTTTTTTGCTTAAAATAAAGCAAAAAAGATAGTTACAGTGAAAATAACAAATATGCAAAAGAGTTGAATAATTTATCACTTACATAAAAGCTGGTGAATATTTGAACTTGGCTGGCTGAAGCACAGGTATACCTTGGAAAAGCACTAGTTCTGTTTGTTCACTAGTAACAATCACTGCAAGCGCCACCACCGATGCCCCCAACAAAAGAAATCTAAGGATCACATCAAATTTAAAGAAATCGACACCAGCGGGAGGAGGTGGAGTTGACTCAGTTGAGGAAGATTTGTTTTCAATTTCTGTAGTAGCCATTAAATGCTCAACAAGGTTGCTAGTGAGTTTGATTTGAGTGGCATATACTAGTAGAGAAAGACTTAATGGAACTAGCTAGTAAGTTGCAACTTAGTGATGCAGTAATCTATATATACTGAGCTGGGAGGGGTAGCACAATTGTTTGTACTAGTTGTGCTAAGGGTTAAAGGAGTCGGAGGTCCAAGACTCAAGTTTTGGCAAGGAGAAAAACTAACATATACACTACAAGAAAATAAAGGATTCGCTACGACGGATTTTGTAGCTAATTCGTAGCGAATCTCTAGTAAAACTGAGTTTGCTACGGATTTATTGTGAATTAGCTGTCGTATAGGCCGTAGCATCGATTGGGCGGCAAATCATCTATCAAAAATTTTCCTAGCTAATTTGCAACTAATATAAAGAATATCCTATCTAGTTCCAGATTAATACCTAGCTAATTAAGATCAATAGTTTTTGTTTCCCATCTAAATTGCTAGGATATTGCCACAATAAATCTCTAGCTACATATTCCTAACAATTTCGCAGCGATATCTGAGCTTTTTGAATTGTTTGTAATTATAAAAAGCTTTTTTAATTAACGAAAAAGGATTAGGCTAGCAAATAATAGTATAAAAAGCCTTTCTAATAAAAATTTATTAGGCTACCTAATTATATATTTTTCTATAATATATAATAATATATACTTTCCTAGTGCCAAGTATTCTATTAATGAATCAAATGAAGTTGATCATCAGGCTTATCTATGCATTTCTTGTACCTTAAGCTTTAAACATATAAAAAAATGTATAACATTGAAATGTAAACATATCATAAAGAAAATAAAACAGAAATGAAGGAAGTACATTTCTTGTACCTCAGAGGTAATGATCACAACTAATAAATAAACAGACATCAAACCAAAGAAAATAAGCAACTAATTCAAGTTCTTATACATATCCTAAAACAAGATATGCAAATAACTTACCGATTAAAGATGGCCTCAACATATATAACTTTCCTCCTATCATGAGATCCTCCACTTGATGGCATTGAAGTTGTTTCTTGCCTGAGTGACTGTTGTTGATTTTTTTCTCTTTCGAATGACTTGCATCCCTTCATCTTCACTATCATTATCAGCATAATACTCATCAGCCTCACTCAATCCTCGACTTTCTCTTTTGCTTTGGTCATTCTTGAGAAATCAAATGTATTTAAACTTAGATATAGATGAGTCAACAAATCAAGAAATATAATGCCATAATATAGTCTATAAGGTTTTAAATTGCGGTTGCGGCTGCGGATGCGGTTGCGGATGCGGGTGTTGCAGTTGCGGCCAATGTGGTCGCTGCGATGCAGATTGCGGCCGTTGCGGCGTGAAATAATTTTCTATCCGCACAAACACACAAAAAATCCTATAATTATTGTAATTCCTTATATATGTTTTATTTATTGTTCTCTATAAATTTAAATTCATGTTTAAGATGTGGTATCATATTTATGAATAATATAAATTTAAATCCAATGAAACAAACGTTATCATAAATAACATTCTTAATTGTTTATGCAAATACAATCAAGAGATTAATAACAAACTAACACCATAATACTAATGTTACAAATAGTTAAATGCACTAAGCTGCAATTTTGACTTTGAAAAGCAACACCATGTTGTCTCTATATATAAATATGCTCTTCTTCACTGCAGAAAAAATAAAATAAATTCATAATCAAATATCTTAATAACACAAGAGTATTAAGATTTTCCATCACAAAAAGTTAACTCAATATAAATTTAAATTTTTTAAAATATAACTTACATTATACTATTTACCACATGGTGGAATGACGTGGAGGAGCATTACTTGTGCTTTCACTCTGACTATCATCTTGTATAGCTCCTTGCCCAAAGACATAACCAAAAAATCCAGCACTTGATTGTTGATAATAAGGATCTTCGTAATTCACTGATTGTTGGTAGTTGGAAGGAGCTTGATCACTTGGATATTGGTTATATGAGTTGAAATAAGGATATTGATAAATAGGTGGATAAGATTGTTGACTGTTTTGAGAAGAATTGTCAATCCCAAAGTCACTAAAACTCTGAGCAATACTAGAAGAAGAAGAAGAATCTTCAAGTGGAACATTTTGTTTCCTTTTACCTCTTCTAGAATGTGACACATCTTCTCCAGTATTAAGTAGCGAACCATCAGAACGATCCATATCATTCAAGTTTCTATATCGCCTATAAATAGGCGGGGTTTCACCATATGGATCATTTTGTGCATCTTCATCATCACCACCACCACCACCTTCGTTAGGTTCTTCATTACCACCTCCATCACCATTGTTACCGCTTGGTGGACTTAAACCACTACCATCACCACTGTCATTTGATCCATTGCTATCATCATCAACTTCCACAATCTCATCATTTGTATCTACTATTGGCAACCATTCTGCATTTTGAACTCCATCCAATAATGGATTTTCTCTCTCTTCTACCCATTGAGATAACGGATCTTCTTGAAATATATAGTCAAGATTTATAGGATCAAAACTTGCATCTATTTCTTCTTGACTTCTCCTCATTTGTTGCCTCATTTTCAGCTTCATGTTGTAATGTGTGAAGACAAGTTTATGCAACTTTTTATACTTCAGCCTATTCCTTGTCTTTGTGTGAATACAACTAAATGTACTCCAATTTCTCTCACAATTTGTAGCAGAAGTTGTTTGACTAACAACTTTTATAGCTAGACGTTGAAGTTCAGGAGCAGATGTACCGCAAACCTCCCACCAAGCATCTATGTAAAGAAACAATAAAAAAAAGTATTGGTTGTATTAAAAAATAAAGTTAACTTTGCGTAACTTATGAAAAATGGATTAGTATTTTACCTGGAGTCATCTTTGACCAAGATTGTTGAGCCAGGGGTGTACCAAATGATTCACTCTTTTCTCTGTAGAGAGTCAACTAAATAACATAACAAAATACATCAATATGTAAACATATTTTGATAACAAATAATTTATCAGATTAAAATATAACATTTATTTTTAACCTGATTCAGAGCTTTGATTTGATTATCTATACTTCTTTCTAATTTCATTATCACTCTAGTCGTCCCTTCAAATGTTTCCTTATAGACATCATCTCCATGTTCAACTCCATATTGAAATTGTGGGTTAAGAAAATAACCTAAAAAAATATAAGCATAATGCATGAAAGAATTACATGACATGAAGAAACATATTTTAAAATTATATGAATAAATTAAAATTAAAATATATTGACAATGTTAGAATCACAAGAAACATCTCATTCTTAAGATATTTGATTTTGACATACCAGCAGAATGAAGATCAGAATGCATGAATTTCCAACGCTTGTCAATTATATCATTATAGGTGGAATGATAACGAGAATTTTGTTGAATTGCTTGTTTTGCTCGATCAATGGCTTCGTATAGGAAACCCATTGTTGATTTCTCGTCACTAGGGATGTCAATGGATATCCGTGGGGGCGGATAGTATGATATCCGTGTCCACTCCGTTGGATAAATATGATATCCATATCCGCTCCATATTCGTGCGGGTATCCGTCAAGCGGGTAATCCATGGAAATTGAAGTATCCGTGGATATTCACAGATATCCATGGATAATAATTTTTTTAAAAAAAATTGTGATTCTTGTAAAAAAAAAATTATTTTAATTACTTGAAATTTGTTTATCTTCTTTTTAAAGAAATAAGAAAAAGATTATTATTACATAATAACATTCATACATTTCACTTTCAATTTAACAACAAAAGTCAACACATTTATTTTTCTTCTTTTCACCAAAATATAATAATATCTATAAACTTCTCTTTAGAAAAAATTTCATACATTTCATTTCTAATCAAAACAAAGTTCATCACAAAATTCTAAACAATTAAAAAGGCTCTTATATATTTGATAACTGATAATATTTATATAATATTCTTAGTTACTAACGGGTATGGATATCCGTGGATACGGATAGCATTAAATCCACATCCGTATCCATTAATTATCGGGTAGTTGAAATATCCATTTATCTTACCCGTGGATATCCATTAAACTATCCGCTCCGTGTCCGTGGCGGATTTTATCCGCGGGTATGGATATTTTTGCCATCCCTACTCGTCACCATCAACTAGTCTCAAAACATGAACAATAGGATCGTACACCTTCAATATGTCGTTAGCCTTACTCCAAAAGTCCTTGCTCGAAACAATTTTCTTTGCTTCATATCCTGGCCCACTCTTCTCTTTACCATATTTCGTTTTTCGAAACTCTTCCGAATGGAACATGTTTTCCAGATCTTCCTTCTGTTTCACAATTGATTGAAGTTGTAGAAATTGTGTTGCAAATAGGGTTACACCAGGACGAATAATCTCTCTGCCTCCAGTATATTTTTTCATGAGACTCACAATATATGTATGGTTGTAGATGAATGTTGTCACCAGCTTTGCTTCACTTAATAACTTTTGTATATTTTCTTTTTCCCTATATCCTCTAAGCAAAGATCTAAACAATGAGCCGCACAAGAAAACCAACACAAGTGTGGCCTCTTTTCCATTAGTTTGTGACCGGCTGCTTTTAGTGCAGCTTCATTGTCTGTAACCACCTGAACAATAAATTCTTCGCCAATTTCTTCCACAACTTTATCCAATAATTGAAAGTAGTAGTCTGTGTTTCTACTATCAACATCGGAAGCATCAACTGATTTCCAAAACACTGTTCCTTTTTCACAATACACTAAAAAATTCATAATATGAGAGTGGTTGATACTGTCTGTCCAACCATCACACATTATTGTTGCCCCTTTTTGTTTCCATGTTTTTCTCATTATAGTTATCCATTTCTTCATTTCTTCATATTCAGCCTCTAGATACACATTTGAGATTTCATAAGGAGTTGGGAATTTAGCTTTTCCCACCTCAGACGCTACAAAAATCAAATTATGCAACCAGGGAGAATTAGATAAATTCATGGGCAAACGCTCGTAAATTATAAATTTGCTTACAGCCTGTCCAAGCTTCTTCCTCCATGTGCTTAGCATGCCCTTATTGACTTTAGGTTGCTTCATGCTTTTGGTCCTCACAAGATCAATGTTGGTAGACCTCAAAGAAAAAGTTAGATCTTCTGGTCTTTCACCTCCGCTAACACTTGCACGAGAACTTCCACCTTGATCATAAACATTTTGATATCCTCCTGTTTCATGTCTGAATTTTTGCCTATTTTCCCAATCATGATGTAATCTGAGACTCTCTTGTGTAGCAAACCTTAATTGATCATCACTAGAATGATCCACATTATCTACTTCAACAACATCTCCTCTTAAACGTTCTTCAAATTCTTCTTTCCTTCTTTTAGAATCATTTCTCTTCGCTTTTGCATCAAGTAGAAGTTTCATCATACTTTCCCTAACTAGTTTGTTCACTCTACCACAAGGTTTGACCTGTCTTGACATATGTGCTAAATGTTGCTTCAATCTCGTAATGCCACCTTTTATTATTTCTTTACAAAGTTTACAACGAATGTTGTTTCTATTTCCAGGCACGGGTGTTCCAAAATGCCATCCAATATCATCACTTGGAGCACCCTATAATCTTTTTGTAGGAAATTCATCTCTTGGTGGCATTGTGTATATTTAATCGTACCTATTAAATTAAATATAATAATAAATAAATGTCACTCGATAACATAAAAAAAAAAACTAATAATTATCTACAAATTTAAAATATCAAAATTAATTTCATTTATCTAAATAATAAATAAAAAAAGTTAACATAAATATCACTTACTATATAAAAAATAAATTGGCTAAAAAAAATATAAAAAAGAATATGTTTTTTTTACAAAAAAATAAATAAATACTGTATATTGTAAAATTAGAAAGAAATAAAAAAAAAATACCCCACTACTAATTTTTACTCAACTTTCAATCTCCCCCTAAATTTTTGTTTTCCCCCCTATTTTTTCTCCACTTTTTTTTTTTTTGAAACACATTTATAATTATTATAATTAAAACCACTTATAAGTTATAACACACAAAAAAAAAAAAAAAACAAATTCTCATTCTCTCTGTTCTGTTCTTACGGACTCATAACTCATTCTCTCTGTTCCCGGATTTGTTTTCCTTCTTCCTCTTCCTCACTCTCTCAGCATCATCCCTTCCAATTCTCACCAAAATCATCTTGTTTCTCTATCATGATTTGCTTCCCCAATTGATTTTCTTATCAAATTTGTTATTTCTCTTTAAGCATCTCATTCTCACCCACTCACACAAACACCCAAAGAAAGACAAAACCTAGAAATCAAACTTTCAAACAAAGCCTAAAAAGCCAGAAAAAAGCAAAGAGCATGAATGGGTAATTAGAAATAACATACCTTGAGAGATAGCAGATCAGATCGATGGAAAAGAGGAAAGAAAGAGAGGAAACATTGAAAATTCAGAGTAAATTGAACACCTCTCACTACAACTCTTCACAGCACAGCACAACTCAATGATTTAAGGCAAAGAGATTCTAAAATGAATGGAATGGATGGACATAAAGGATAAAAAGTAAGTTTTTTGAACTAAGATTCTGATTCTCTCTGAAAAGTTTTTTTTTTGCTTTATTTTTTTGTTTTTTTTTTTCTGTTTTCTGAAATAGAATTTGACATGATCTGATTTTTGTATTACTCCTTTTCCTTGATTTGGGGCATAAATGATTGTTGCGGTCAAAACGCCGTTGCGTTGCGGAAAAACGCCGTTGCGTTGCGGTTGTGTTGCGGCATCACGTGCGATTTGAGTTCACACCGCAATTGCAGTCCGATGCCGTTGCAGTGCCTACCGCATCCGCAATATTGCGGCCGCATCACCTGCACACCATATTCTTCAGTCTCTGGTGACATAAGAGGAAGGTTCAGTCTTTGAAGATCGTTCTCTTTCATGCCAACAGAAACTATTCCTGATCCATGTTTAATCATAAAAGCTCCTTAATCTAGTTGTTAGAGATGATAATGTGAAATACCTTCTCCAAGAGATCAAACCACTCTTGACTATCCTCAAAATCAATTTGCATCCAATTAATGCCATCCAATCAGCCAAGAGTCCCAACCTTATCAATTCAGCAGCATCTATCTCAGAATTACATGAGTTCATGTTATTATTATTGCTTATTAAGACCCATGAAAGAGGACCTCAGCTGAAAATCATATATAAGAAAAGAAATAGTCACTTTAAGACAATTTACATTTCACCAGATTGATCATATTCATAATCTAAGCTAGCTATTATTAATTTCATACAAATTGGTATCTAGGTAATCTGATGTTATGTTACTCATATAATCATATCAAAAGTCTCTGTCAAAGTACAAACATCAATTCGGATACCAAAGCTTTATCTGCCATCATTTTTCGCAGAGTAGGCCCGTCTAACAAAATTGACAAGAAAAATGTGCAAGTATAGATTAAAAATATGAGAGGAGGAATGAGGAAGAAGAGAAAACGATTTGTAGTTAAATAGTGGTAGCAAATCTGATATTTTCTTGTAGTAATAATGTAATATACTAACTGTTGCGAATTCGATTAACTCACACCAATACCTTTTGATGTGTGGAGCAATACGATTAAAGTAATCAACAATTGAGAATGACAATAATAATAATCAACAAAGTAAAACCGCGAAAACGTAAAGAACACGAGATATTGTTTACCCAGTTCGGTGTTAATGAACCTACTCTGGGGGGAGGGCAGCCCTCTCCGTTCCACTATCAATAGTATACTTGATTACAATGAAATCCCAATTGGGTTACAAGAATTAGACAATTCCCTAATTCTACCCAAGTCCCGAATTTCTTCCCGTGACCAAGAAATTCAACCAAGAAGTGTTTCCCAAGATGATAGAATGTTTCTCCAACCCTAGAGTCTTCCCAAGATGTTACTCTATTAACCATAGTCTTTTGTTGGCCTTAGAAACCATAAAAACACACCCTGTTATTCCAGAAATCGCAAAACAACAATATATAGGCGAGCGCGCCCGCGCCAATTGGCAGAAGCCAATTCTCCAAAAACTATTTTCCTGCTTTTTATCAATTTGAGAGGCAATTCCAACAATCTCCACCTTGCCTTTAAATTGATGTTGATGCCAACTTCCCATCAACCACCGTGCCGCTTCCACACGATTAAAACCACACCCTCTTCGGCCCCCGGATTCTACCTCTCCGTACTCCCGAAAAGCTTGTCTTCCATTGCCATTGGATTTTAGGACAATCCACAAGTTACACCATACCATCTTCAGCCCCCGGAGTAGCTAAATCCGTCCTCCTGAAGAAACGCTTGCTCCCAACTATCATCGGATTTTAGATAGTCCAACAAGCTCCACCGTACCCTCTTCGAACCCCGGAATGTCTCCCGTACTCTCGAAGAATTTGCTTGCCTCTCAACTTAACCTTGGAATTTTAGGTAAGTTCCACAAGTCACTCACAAGGTCTCCATAGCTGTACACTTCTTTGGTCAAACAATACCACTCTCCTCCATATCTCCTAGATAGCCAAGAGCTATTGTTGATTGTTTGTCTCCTCTAGTCCCACTAGTAACAAACTCCACCTCAAACCGAGATTCCTCCACCAAAGACTCAAACCGGTATTTCCACTATGACTTTCACCTTGTAACGCAAGACTTTTCCACTACTTTGAAACACACTTCGACTCATGTCACCCATAAGTTTCACCCGAAGTTTCACAACCTTGCCATATCATGAGAATTTCCACTAGTAACAAAATGCATGACCACATTAAGGTTAGGAATATACCTCACATCATGTAAAATAACCTCACCATACCTTGAACCTTACAAGCTTTCCCGTCTTCAAGATGAATGACTCCACCTTCAACTAGCTCTAGGGCTTCAAAATATTCATTCTTCAAACACATCTGACAGGAGCATCCAAAGTCCACGACTCAAAGCTCCACCGATTCCCAACTTCCACTAGCATCTTCACACCTCATAATAACGCCGTTGTTTCAGTAGTAACCTGAGTATTATTCCACCGCCTCTCCAGGCCGAGCCTGAGTATTCATATCACCACCTCTCTAGGCTGATGTTGAGTATTATTCCACCGCCTCTCCAGGCCGAACAGTCATCTATGGTTCCCAGCTTGTGACTATGAGTGCTCCCGCACTCTCATAGCCTTCCTCATAAGCTTCATCACCAACAACAATCTGAGCTGACGAATTTCCACCGCCCCCTCTCCGAGGACAGCCCCTCTTGAAGTGACCAGGTTCTTGGCAATAGTGACATTTGAACTTGCCACCACCCTCACCCGTTGCCCTAGACTTGGACCAATTCTTCTTCCCCTTCCATCTTCCGTCGTTCTCGCTTTCACCCCTCGCCACACTCAAACCTTCTCCACTATCATCAACTCTCAAGTCTCTCAACTTTGTCAACTCCTTAGTTCTCATAGACGATTGAACCTCATCCAGAGTGATGGTGCCTTCCTTGCCATAGAGCAATGCATCCTTAAGGGTAAAGCACACAACAAATGAAAAGCTTGGTCCTCATCTTCTATCTTCACATCAATGTTCGCCAGATCATCAATAATCTTATTGAATTCCGTAAGTTGTTCCACCACAGACTTGTTCTCAACCATACGAAAGAAGTACAATTGTTGCTTCAATAACTGTTTATGTGCTATGGACTTAGTCATGTATAACTTGTCAAGTTTGGCCCACATAGCAGCTGCACTTTTTTCTTTGGCCACCTCCCTCAACACCTTGTCCGCAAGACTCAAGATAATGACACTTAATGTTTTGCCATCCATCTCGGACTTCTCCGTGTCTGAGAGATTAGCCGGCATACCCGCCACTTCTTTCAACGCCTCATCACACTTCTATTGAGTTAAAATTACCCTAACCTTCACCTTCCACAACCCGAAGTCGTTACTCCCGGTGAATTTCTCAATCTCCAACTTTGAACCCATGATACCTTAATCGTTTGATCCTTGCCCCACGGTGGGCGCCAATTGTTGCTAATTCGATTAACTCACACCAATACTTTTTGATGTGTGGAGCAATACGATTAAAGTAATCAACAATTGAGAATGACAATAATAATAATCAACAAAGTAAAACGTAAAGAACACGAGATATTGTTTACCTAGTTCGGTGTTAATGAACCTACTCTGGGGGGAGGGCAGCCCTCTCCGTTCCACTATCAATATAATACTTGATTACAATGAAATCCCAATTGGGTTACAAGAATTAGACAATTCCCTAATTCTACCCAAGTTCCGAATTTCTTTCCGTGACCAAGAAATTCAATCAAGAAGTGTTTCCCAAGGTGATAGAATGTTTCTCCAACCCTAGAGTCTTCCCAAGATGTTACTCTATTAACCCTAGTCTTTTGTTGGCCTTAGAAACCCTAAAAACACACCATGTTATTCCAGAAATCACAAAACAACAATATATAGGCGAGCGCGCCCCGCGCCAATTGGCAGAAGCCAATTCTCCAAAAACTATTTTCCTGCTTTTTATCAATTTGAGAGGCAATTCCAACACTAACAACTAACAATTTGCCATTCAAAACAAAAAGTAATCTATATATACCATATGATTTGAACCTAGAGAATAGAGGGAGCAGGAAGTTACTGCAGTAATGGATCTCGGCCGTCTGATCTAGAATCGGTGGCAGAGATTGTTTTGATGTATAAAACTGTATGTAAGATCACAACTGTCCGAGCTGAAATGGAAGACTGTGATTTAATACCGCGTGAAATTTCTATAGCATGGAATCCGGATCCGAGAATAGAGATAGTCAATTGAAAAAGGTATAAATAGAAATAAAAGAGTGAGTTCCCTATACGTTATGTTATATGGTTTGAGTTTGTACTATTGCTTGTAAGTTAGTGTAGTAACGTACATCGTAGGTTCAAAGAATCACCCCAACAACACTTGCATATATTTTTTAACACATACTGTATTCTTTCTTTTTTTTTGTGTACAACATACTGTATTCCACTAATTTTATGTAGAGTTTTATGTGGAGCCTACATGATTTGACAAAATAAAGTCCGTCTAATGACATCTTTTTAGGTCGGGTTATTGTCTTTTCTGTTGGTCTGAAAGTTAAGGGGTGTCTTTCTAATAAAATGTCAATATTAATAAATCATTCATAATTGCGTTTATCTTATTCTCATGTATTAAAGTCAAGCATATCATTTACAAAGAACGCCTACCGGCTACTACATGCATATCATTGACTAAAATTAGAATTTGATATATTTAAAACGACCATGGTTTAAAGAAAACTTTTAGAATCGATAAAAATGAAAATTTGTATATTTAAAAGGATCAAAAATATATTTAACCTTAATGGTAATAATCATGATTATTTATTAAAAGAAAATCTAATTTTTTATTGTAATAATCATGTTTTTAATTTAAGAAATTAATCTAATTTAAATAACAAATTAAATATGAAATGACCATTAATAGCAGTTAGCACATATCATGTGTCGTATCATATAAAAAATGTGTCAAGTCATCAAGGTTAAATAAAGAGGATGACCAAATGTCTAATTTTTTCAAAATAGATGGAAAAAAATAGACGACCAAAATTGCATATTTTATATTTTAGAAAATAGAAGGACTAAAATTGCTTAGCACGGGCTCCATACTAGTTTTAAATAATAAAAAAAAATCAGGCATATTATGTAATAATAAATAATAAATATTATATATTTAGAAATAGAAAATAATTGTAAACTCTAACCCTACCAGGGGCTCAAGATCCCGCAAGAAAAACATAATTCCTATATATGTTAGTACTATTATATACTTTTTATTGTAAATAAAATACTAGAATATATTTTTAAGCTCTGTTGATTGGTTTTGTTTGATCCTACTTAGTTTTTACTTCTCTACTTCTTTTAAGGAGAAGTGAGACCAAATGTATTTTTGTAATAAAAAAACACAATATAAGCGACTTAAAAAAAAAAGAATTTATGATAATTAGTTTTTTTAAGGTGTTATGATTAGTTGTTATTATTTTTTTTAAGTTTGTTATTATCAAGATAATTATGAGTTATTATCTTTTTTTATCTCTGTTACTCCATCGGTTCCTTTTTAATTGTCGTTTTAGATTTCTGCACACATGCCAATGCACAATTTTGATCATTAATCTTTAATTATATATTTAAAAAATTATAATATTTTTATATTTTTAAAATAGTTGTTGAGACAAATTGTACAACATCTTATACGTTAATATTAATTTCTATGTATTAATATATTTATAAAAAATTACAATCAAAGTAGATTATATGAATAGTGTTACACGATTCTCAAACGACAAGTAAAAAGGATTAGAGGGAGTATTATTATCTTTTTTCGATGTTTATCCAAATATTGTTTACATCGCTTTTTAAGTTTGTTATTATTAAGATAATTACCTTTTAAAAATCAAGTCTCTACATAGTATAATTTTTATTTATTTATAAACATGAATTTCATAAGCCTATTATTTATGATAAATTTGTATAAAAATATCAAAACTTTTACAAAAATATTTTATCAAACAGATTTTAACTTAAAGAGATAATTATGTTGAAAAAAATAATAATAAATACCAAATAACTTTAACTTAAAAAAGTAGAATCAAATGCAACCTAAGCCACTAGCTTACACTTATATTTGTTGTGAAAAGACTCAAATAACCCTTAAAATATAGAGGTATCAAATTTGGAAGCAAGGTTTGCAAGGGTAAAGTAGTATTTTCTTTAGTATGTTCTTTTAATTACAATTTGTCGTAAGATCATGCATAGGGCACACTCGATTTTTTGGACCATATTCCTCTGGTTCAATATATAAGTAAAATTTAACTTTTTAGATTCATTGAAAAAGTAATGTACCTAATCAATAATATTACGTACATTACTTTTTTAATGAATCTAAAAAGTCAAATTTTGCATATATATAAAATTGGAGTAGGTATATAGTTTAGCCACATGGTGGGCAGAATGTGTGTTACTTTTTTTTTTTTAATATTTTTCATTCTAGTCATGGGGGTGGCAGAATGTTACTAGTTTCTTTGTTTTAAAAAGGTTTAACGCGCTGGTCGAGTAAAAAATTGAAAATGGCTCTACGCAAAAATATTGTAAATCTGTTCTATGTATTTTTATAGTATTCTACGCAAAAAATGGCTCGTAAATTCTATTCCTAGGTTGTTGTGGTCAAGTTTCAGTTTTTTGACCTAGTCACGATGTTTAACGTGTATGTCGAGTAAAAACAATGAAAATTGGCCGAGGTAAGTTGGATGTAACATCCCCAATTTCTTATACTAGTAATATACCTTATTAAGAGTATTTGTCTAAAAACATCACATGAATTGAGCTAGCACTAGAGTGTAGTACTTGTGAGATGTAGTAGTACTAGTATGAGAGTGTGTTGTCTTCTTTAGACAAAGGGCAAGGTCATTGTAGGACATGTGCCCCACTATAGAGCCATGACTCACAAAACCACTATCTTTCCCTTGAACCTTCATTCTTGGCTGAACAATTACACTCCCTCCAAACTCTTCTCTCTCTCTCGTGAGTAAACAACAACAACAACTTGTCAAGTTCTCAAATCTTCTTCAAAATCATTCAAGCTTAAGCATGCAAATGATCATTGCTGTTCATTAGATTATATCCATCACAGAGGGAAACATGTGAGATTGTGATTTTATGGTGTTGTAGAAAATGGAATTCAAGACTTCAGCTCATCTGCGAATCAGACTTCCAAATTCAAGTTTGTAAACCAGTTGATAATCAAGAATCAAGCTTCAATTGAGGTGGGTTCTTAGGATAGAGTAGTTAGAAATATTTCCCCAACAATTCCACTTTGCATGATAACATAGGATTTAGGGATTGAAATGTGCATGAGAAGGGTTTAATTCCCAAAACTCTTCTCCTTTATAATTATTAGGAAGTTCATGATGTTAATGGCTTGAAAGATTGGCAATTGTAGTGTAGAAAACTCTGTTTTGAACTGGTTCTGCAGGTCCTCGCGCCGAGGCGCAGCACTTTCGCGCCAGGGCGCAGGCAAAATGGGACAGAGGCAGAATCTGGAATGCAGGTTCGCGCCAGGGCGCAAAAGTCTCGCGCCGGGGCGCAAGCCACCAGCAATTTCCAGATTTTGTCCCCTGTTTCCTGCTTTTGGAAATTCGTACGCATTTTGGATTGCCATCTTTTAAGTCTTGTTTTCCATTAGCATTAAGAATACCTTATAATTATGATGTCGTTGTACGGATAGGATTGATTATAACCTAGGCTAATAGCTAGGTTAGCTTCCCGGGATTGGGACATATTGGTAGTTGTTGAAACTATAGATGTACATGTCAGTCGGAGAGTAGTTGGTTGTCTTCTGTACACCACTACAGGGATTCGAGGAATCCGGAGAAAAATATTAATAATAACAACTGTGAAGCCGGAGGTCCGTACCATAGTGCTTTGTCCACGAGAATTGGTGCGGCGGAGTGTGAGGCTCTCTGAGACAGGCTCACCTTAGAGTGTCCTTGCGGAGTTTAAAATGAATTCAGATAATTATTTGTGATACACCATATTATTTGCTGTATAGAGATATATATATATATTTGTGTATATATGAGATGCGCTTATTGCGTGAGGACTGACGTGTAGGTTTTCCCCGGTGTAGTCACCAATAGGTGGGTAGTAGAATCCACGAGACTTAGCAGTCTTACCCCCCCCCCCCCCCCCCCCCCGTTCATGTTTCAGGTACTCAGGGTGATCGAGGCAAGCAAGCTGCGGAGTAGTAGCATGCTTGTAGCTGTGTTAGCTATGTTTAGGATGCTTTAGTTGTCGTGTCTCAATCTATTCTTTCCGCTGTATTTGTATTATGTTGTACTGTAGCACCTGCGTGTGCTTAATCAACACTCCATGTATTTGTAAACTTAATGTACTCGGTACTTAATTATGGACTTTATAATATATTCTAGACAATGTATTATGGGGTGTTATAATTGGTATCAGAGCAGGTCGATTCAGACCGTGCCAGAGTCATAAGTATACAGTGCATTCTAAATGCGTACTCTAGGGATGTCTAACATTTATTCTACATGTTGTATCACTTGAGCCTAGCTAACTCAATTTGATTATGACAGATAGAGTATTATGGCAGAAGCACCAAGAGGACGCGGACGCGGTCGTGGTAGGCCACGAAGGAATGTGGCAGAGGAAGAAGAAGAACAACCTCAATATCAATACGCTGATCCAGATGCAAATATGTGGGCACATATGATGCATCAGCAACAACAATTCCAAGCTCAGCAAGCCCAGCGCCATGAGGAGATGATGATGATGTTCCAACAACAAATGGGGAATGCACATACTCAGAACACGGGAAGTGCAGCGTTCAGGGAGTTTTGTCGGATGAATCCTCCTGAGTTTGTTGGAGAGTATGTTCCCTCGGTTGCAAGAGAATGGATTCAGAGGATGAGTGGGATTCTGGATTCCATGGCATGTACTGAGCTGGAAAAGGTTACCTTCGCGACAAGATTTCTTCGCGGAGCGGCTTGCAATTGGTGGGAAGGAGTTAGAGCTTACATGACTGCAAGTCAGATGGAGATGACATGGGCTAATTTCAGACGTCTCTTCATCGACCATTACATTCCCGAGAGCTATAGGATGTCAATGGAACGGGAACTGATTGAACTTAAGCAAGGAGGTAAGTCTGTGGCGGAGTATACAGCCAAGTTTAACGAGTTAGTGAGGTATATGGCGGATAGTGAAGATGCTCCTACCGAGGCGTGGAAGATCAAGAAGTACCGTTTCGGTTTAAGGGCAGATATTGCACATGATGTGTCTATGCAGCAAGTTGCTAGTCTTGGTGAATTAATTCAGAAGAGTTATCATGCTGAGTCAGGCCTTGAAGCCATGAGAAAGGAAAGGTTTGAGGTGAACCAAAAGAGACGAGATTCGGGAAAATATAAGGAGCAACTGAAGCCAAGGGGTTCTCCACAGAAGGGAAAACAAAATGTTCCTCAGAGATCACATCCAGCATGTCCAGAATGTGGAGTGTTCCATCATGGAGAGTGTATGAAGGGAAAAGGTGTATGTTTTCACTGCAAACAACCCGGTCATTATAAGAATGAATGTCCCAAGTTGCACGGTTCCGGAGGTTCGAGTGGAACAACAAGGAGCAAGGGTCGAGTGTATTCTCTTGATGGTGAACAAGCTAGAGGTAGTAATGCCTTAATCATTGATGTTTGTCAATTGGGTCAGTCTGAAGTTGTTGTACTGTTTGATTGTGGAGCTACCAATTCTTTTATTTCTGTTGAATGTGTGATGAGATTGGGTTTATCATCGACTTCTTTAATCCCTCCCATGACTGTTGCCGTTGCTACGGGTGGCAAAGTTGTTTCCAAGAGAGTTTGTCAAAACTGCCCTGTTAGCGTCGCAGGAAAAATCTATCATGTTGATCTAATCTGTTTGCCATTAAAAGACATGGACATAGTACTAGGCATGGATTGGCTCTCTGCCAACACTGTGTACATAGGCTGTGCTGAAAAGAATCTATACGTTCCTATTGATCTTAATGCAGAGAGTAGAGCCCTGACTGCTCTGCTGCAGAATACTCACCAGTTAATCCAGTATCTCGGTGCAGAGAACAAGTGTTTCAGTATTATGTTCACCGTGAGTTCAGAGTCTAGTCTAAGCCCCAGTGACATTCCTATTGTCAGAGAGTATCTGGATGTGTTTCCAGAAGAGATAAATAGTTTACCACCAGAAAGAGAAATTGAGTTCTCGATTGATCTTGTTCCAGGATCTCAGCCTATCTCAGTTGCACCATATAGAATGTCCCCTCTTGAACTTCGAGAATTGAAATCTCAACTTGAAGAATTATTGCAAAAGCATTTCATTCGTCCGAGTGTCTCACCTTGGGGTGCTCCAGTTCTGTTAGTGAAAAAGAAGGACGGTACAATGCGGTTGTGTATTGATTATCGTCAGCTCAATAAAGTTACCATCAAGAATAAGTATCCGTTACCTCGTATTGACGATCTGTTAGATCAACTCAGAGGAGCTACTATCTTTTCAAAGATTGATCTTAGATCTGGGTATCATCAGATCCGTATCAGGACTTCTGACGTGTCCAAAACTGCTTTCAGGACTCGTTATGGTCATTATGAATTTTTGGTTATGCCGTTTGGTCTGACCAATGCCCCAGCAGTATTCATGGATTACATGAACAGAATTTTTCAGCCTTATCTTGATAAGTTTGTGGTAATCTTCATCGATGATATTTTAATCTACTCTAAAGATCCTCAGGAGCATGCAGAGCATCTGAGGATTGTTCTTAATGTTCTGAGAGAAAAACAGCTTTATGCCAAATTCAGTAAGTGTGAGTTTTGGCTTTCTGAAGTAAAGTTTCTGGGTCATGTAATATCACAAGGAGGTGTATCGGTTGATCCATCCAAAGTAGAAGCGGTGCTTAATTGGGAAAGACCTAGAACTGTTTCCGAAGTAAGAAGTTTCCTTGGTTTAGCAGGCTATTACCGGAGGTTCATTTTGGGATTTTCGGAGATAGCGCTACCATTAACCCGGTTGACTAGGAAAGGAGCTGCATTTGTTTGGAATGAATTGTGTGAGAATAGTTTTAACTTGTTAAAACAAAAATTGACTAGTGCTCCGGTGTTAGTAATTCCTGACCCTGATAAGAAGTATGTAGTGTACTGTGATGCTTCTAATAAAGGACTCGGATGCGTACTTATGCAAGACGGCGCAGTAGTAGCTTACGCATCACGACAGTTGAAATCTCATGAAGAGAATTATCCTACCCATGATCTTGAACTAGCAGCCATTATTTTTGCTTTAAAAATCTGGAGACATCACTTGTATGGTGTGCAGTTTGCATTGTACAGTGATCATAAAAGTTTGAGATATTTATTTGACCAGAAAGAGTTGAACATGAGACAACGGAGATGGATGGAATACTTGAAAGATTTTGACTTCGAATTGAATTACCATCCAGGAAAGGCAAATGTAGTAGCTGATGCTTTGAGCAGAAAGGCGTTGTATGCATCGGAAATTTTAATGCATCAGTGTGGGTTGTATGAGAAATTCAGAGATATGAATTTGAATGTCACCTACTGGAAGGACGGAGTCAAGTTGAATAGAACAGAATTAACCTGTGACTTGCGTTCCACAATAGGTAGTGCACAGGAGAAGGATATGGATTTACAAAGAAGGATCGGGAAACCTGAGTTCACCGTAGCAGATGACGGTGTAATTCAGTTTGGGAATAGAATTTGTGTACCAAATGATGCGAATTTGAAAAGATCGATTTTAGAAGAAGCACATAAGAGTGGATTTTCAATTCACCCCGGTTCCACCAAGATGTATCATGACCTGAAGAAGAGCTATTGGTGGCCGAATATGAAAACTGAAATCGCGGAGTTTGTATCGAGGTGTATTGTATGTCAGCAGGTTAAGATTGAACATCAGAAACTAGCCGGTCCTTTGCAACCTTTAGAAATACCCGAGTGGAAGTGGGAACATATTACCATGGATTTTGTAACTGGTTTACCCCGTAATCGGAAAGGAGAAGATTCCATTTGGGTTATTGTTGATCGGTTAACAAAGTCAGCTCATTTCATTGCAGTGAAGTCAACTTATAAGGCTTCACGGTATGCTGAAATATTCTTGGAGGAGATTGTTAAGTTGCATGGAGTCCCGTTGAGTATAGTGTCAGACAGAGATCCAACCTTTACCTCTCATTTTTGGCGTACTTTCCAAAAGGCAATGGGAACACGGCTCAGAATGAGTACTTCAAATCATCCCCAGACAGATGGACAATCTGAGCGAACCATTCAAACTCTTGAAGATATGCTCCGAGCTTGTATTTTAGAGGATGGTGGTAATTGGAGCAAACACTTGCATCTAATTGAATTCGCCTATAATAACAGTTACCATGCTAGTATCGGTATGGCACCTTATGAAGCACTGTACGGGAGAAAGTGTAAAACACCCTTGTGTTGGACTGAAGTGGGTGATAAAGGAGTGTTAGGACCTGATATCATCCAAGAGACTACTCTAAAGAATAAGTCGGTTAAAGAACATATGAGAGTTGCACAGAGTAGACAAAAGAGTTATGCAGATCACAGAAGGAGACCGATAGAGTTTGAGGAAGGTGATCATGTTTTCTTGCGCGTAACGCCTAAGTTGGGTTTGCGCGGTGTGTTTAAAACAAAGAAGCTTGCTCCTAGGTACATCGGGCCATATCAAATCCTTAAGCGAGTTGGTCCTGTGGCTTATCAGTTAGCATTGCCCCCATCTATGTCCAAGATGCATGATGTGTTTCATGTGTCTCAACTCAGAAAGTTCATTCATGATCCATTCGTGCCGGTGGAATTAGAGAGCATTGATTTGCAACCAGATCTAACTTATCAGCCTGATCCCATTCGAATTGTAGATCGTGATGTTAAGGCTCTTCGGAATAAGAAAATTCCTGTGGTGAAAGTAGAATGGTCTCGAGCACCGGAGGGCGAATTCACTTGGGAGTTGGAATCCGAAATGATGCAAAGCTATCCTTATATTTTCTCAGGTATATTTTCAATTTCGCGGATGAAATTTCTTTAAGGGGGGTAGATTGTAACATCCCCAATTTCTTATACTAGTAATATACCTTATTAAGAGTATTTGTCTAAAAACATCACATGAATTGAGCTAGCACTAGAGTGTAGTACTTGTGAGATGTAGTAGTACTAGTATGAGAGTGTGTTGTCTTCTTTAGACAAAGGGCAAGGTCATTGTAGGACATGTGCCCCACTATAGAGCCATGACTCACAAAACCACTATCTTTCCCTTGAACCTTCATTCTTGGCTGAACAATTACACTCCCTCCAAACTCTTCTCTCTCTCTCGTGAGTAAACAACAACAACAACTTGTCAAGTTCTCAAATCTTCTTCAAAATCATTCAAGCTTAAGCATGCAAATGATCATTGTTGTTCATTAGATTAGATCCATCACAGAGGGAAACATGTGAGATTGTGATTTTATGGTGTTGTAGAAAATGGAATTCAAGACTTCAGCTCATCTGCGAATCAGACTTCCAAATTCAAGTTTGTAAACCAGTTGATAATCAAGAATCAAGCTTCAATTGAGGTGGGTTCTTAGGATAGAGTAGTTAGAAATATTTCCCCAACAATTCCACTTTGCATGATAACATAGGATTTAGGGATTGAAATGTGCATGAGAAGGGTTTAATTCCCAAAACTCTTCTCCTTTATAATTATTAGGAAGTTCATGATGTTAATGGCTTGAAAGATTGGCAATTGTAGTGTAGAAAACTCTGTTTTGAACTGGTTCTGCAGGTCCTCGCGCCGAGGCGCAGCACTTTCGCGCCAGGGCGCAGGCAAAATGGGACAGAGGCAGAATCTGGAATGCAGGTTCGCGCCAGGGCGCAAAAGTCTCGCGCCGGGGCGCAAGCCACCAGCAATTTCCAGATTTTGTCCCCTGTTTCCTGCTTTTGGAAATTCGTACGCATTTTGGATTGTCATCTTTTAAGTCTTGTTTTCCATTAGCATTAAGAATACCTTATAATTATGATGTCGTTGTACGGATAGGATTGATTATAACCTAGGCTAATAGCTAGGTTAGCTTCCCGGGATTGGGACATATTGGTAGTTGTTGAAACTATAGATGTACATGTCAGTCGGAGAGTAGTTGGTTGTCTTCTGTACACCACTACAGGGATTCGAGGAATCCGGAGAAAAATATTAATAATAACAACTGTGAAGCCGGAGGTCCGTACCATAGTGCTTTGTCCACGAGAATTGGTGCGGCGGAGTGTGAGGCTCTCTGAGACAGGCTCACCTTAGAGTGTCCTTGCGGAGTTTAAAATGAATTCAGATAATTATTTGTGATACACCATATTATTTGCTGTATAGAGATATATATATATATATTTGTGTATATATGAGATGCGCTTATTGCGTGAGGACTGACGTGTAGGTTTTCCCCGGTGTAGTCACCAATAGGTGGGTAGTAGAATCCACGAGACTTAGCAGTCTTACCCCCCCCCCCGTTCATGTTTCAGGTACTCAGGGTGATCGAGGCAAGCAAGCTGCGGAGTAGTAGCATGCTTGTAGCTGTGTTATCTATGTTTAGGATGCTTTAGTTGTCGTGTCTCAATCTATTCTTTCCGCTGTATTTGTATTATGTTGTACTGTAGCACCTTCGTGTGCTTAATCAACACTCCATGTATTTGTAAACTTAATGTACTCGGTACTTAATTATGGACTTTATAATATATTCTAGACAATGTATTATGGGGTGTTATATTGGATTGCTACAAAATTTTGTAGACTCGCCCTATGTACTTTTATGGTACTCTATGCAAACAATGGCCCGTAAATTCCATTCCTAGGCGTTGTGGCCAAGTTTTAATATTTTACCTAGTCACGATGTCTAACGGCTCGTCAAGGAAAAACAATGAAAATTGGTCGAGGCAAGTCGGATTGCTAAGAAATTTTATACGTGGTAATATGGTCGAAAAACCTATGCATGCGGGTTTTTGCACTCATAAACTCTCCTCTTTCATTTTTTGCACTTGCAATTAAGCCACGTTAAAATATGATTATTCACGTTCAAAATTAGCAAACATATGACATGGGTGAAAGTTTTAAGTCTGACAAATCATATGTCATTTGTTGGCAAAATCATTTTCCAGTACGGCAAACATTCATGGAATGGAAAATAAAATCTATTTTCCAAAATTTTATGGTCAGAGTGTTGTGATTTATTCTTTTAAATATTTCATCAATAATCAAAAATCATATAAATGGAGCTATATGATCACGTGACCATGAAAGTCTTGCTCCTTTAATGAACACCAACCGGTGCAGTTTTTTTTTTTTTATAAGCCCGGTGCAGTTTCTTTGTTTTGCTGCGATTGTGCATGCCACCATAACTTGTTTTACTTTCTCATTATATATATATATATATATATATGCCAATTAACGAGTAATTAGGCCCACTCTATCTAACCCGTTTTCAAATAAACAAAATAAAAAAACTCATGATAAAATCATTTCCTGATTCTCTAAACTAAATTCACCCTATATATCTCCGGTTGTTTCCTTAAAAAAAATAGGGCTGTTTCCTGATTCTCTAAACTAAGTACTTAACTTTTATTTTGCTGTGTTCAGTAATCTTTTGGTTTTCAACCCTCTAGTTGTCAGAGAGGTCCGGACCGGTAACTCAGAATTCGACTGAGAGGTAAATAAAGTCCGAAAAATATTGTTTCCAACAGGAAATCAACTCGGTTCTCACAGACAATTTGTTCTAGAGAGAATTCATTAATTACTTGAGTCCAATATTTTAATGTAGTACATATTTTTTGTGTTACTAATGAAGTAATTAATTCCTATTTTCTTAAACAGATTTGCAAGAGCAGTGGGATTAATTCCATTCAACGTAGGTGTTAAAGGTATTGCCAACATACACACAATTTTGTAACTTTGTTAGTTTTAATTACTAGTATTATTTTGAAGAGTAGAATTGAATTACAATTTTGTTAATAAGATGTATGTTTGATTCCACTTGATTTTAACATTTATTTTTTACGATAAAATAAACTTGATTCATTCATGAAAAATAGCAACAATATTAGAGATGGAGATGGCTAAATATTTATTAAAGATACATATAAAACCTTTGGTTGACAAGATGACATTAACAAACAAAAATCTAAATCATAACAAACAAACTAAATTCTTCCAAATATAACCAAATATCAATAATAATTTGAGATCCGCAGTGTTTGATGACATATCCAACTCCGAAAAGAAAAAAAAAATATTTGATGTGTTCACACAAATAATCAACTATTTGTGAAGAATTTAGTATGCTTTTTAATAAAAAAAAAACTCATTACAAATGTGAAGAATATGTTGATTTAAAATTAGGAACCAAAGCTTATGAAAATTAGTTTATGCAAATAAATAAGTTTTTACGTTAATTCATCAAATTTGACTGACAAAATTTATATTTTCATAAACCGTTTTCTCATAAACTATCTTAAAATCTTATAAATAATTAATAAATAAAATAATTATTTGCTTAAACTCTTGTGAAGCCAAAAAAACGTCAATCCAAAATAAGCTCTTTTGGTAGTTTAATTTGTGTATTTTTTTCAAATGGGGCAATTCAAAATAAAAACCGCAGGCCTAATCTATCTATATATCTCCGGTTGCTTCCTTAAAAAAATAGGGTTCTGTTATGTTATATATTATCTGATACTTAACTTTTATTTTCTCATACCCTATGCAAATAATTTTGCTGTGTTCTTAAATAGTTTGGTTCTCAACCCTCTGATTCCCGGTGGAAGAGATCCGGTATTCCAGAGTTCAACCGAGAGGTAAGTAAAGTTTAATAGAAAATAGTTTCCAACAAGGAATTACTTCTCACAAACAATTTGTTCTAGGAAAATTTATTAATCACTTGAATTCAATATTTTGATTACTGTGTTTTTTTTTTGACAGATTCTGATTACTGTGTTATGTGATCTAGTATGTAGTTTTTTGTGTGACTAATGAAGTAATTAACTATTCTCTTAAACAGGTTGGCAAGAGGAGAGGCATTAATTCCATCTAAAATTAATTCCTAGAACTTGAATCTTTTGATTATAGAATTGATTTTTAGATTCAAATTTATTGTTCAACTCACTTTTATATCGACATATTCAAACATAATTCATTTTTCCTCGTTCATTATTTTAGTTTCTTGTGTCATACAGAAATAGAGAGGTGCCTCATGGAAGGAGAGAAAAAACCTCGGATTCTGCATATCTCTCGTAAAGTTGAAACGACTCAAACCTTGTGCAACATATCAGATCCAACCAAATCATACCCGATAGAGATTCCAAAGGGGACATTAAGGAAAAGGCTACTTACTATACAACATGGTTGGTATCTTTGGGAAAACAACATATCAAAATATGATAGTAACTTTTTTCTTTGGAACCCACTTAACCTTAGAAAAATCACGCTCCCACACCTAAATCACAATCGCACTACATTTCGTAATTGCATTTTGTCATCCTCTCCAACTACAAATGATGAAATATGTTCCATTTTTTTATTTTCATCACGTAGCCCTTTAATATTCTCTTACCAACTTGGAGATAAACAATGGACTAAAGTGTGTTCTTATGACGACATTGCGAGGGCTTTAGCCATGAAGGGTAATGCCCCTTTGATGGGAGTCGATACCATTTTTGAAGACCCAGTTTACTGCAATGGTTGTATGTATGCAGGACTTCGTTTGGGTTTATTATTGTAGTAATTCAAAAACTTCAACCTAATGGCTTTTCAATAAACTGCACACATGATCCCATGGTAAAAATTGGACAACCTTTTCATGATTGTGGAGTTATAAGTCGCTTGATTGGATCCAACAATGTACTATTTCGAATAGAAATTTTGCATGTACAAGATAAGATTACTGCAGTTTTTGTTTACAAATTTGATTGTTCTCAAAGGGTGTGGGAAAAGGTGGAAAATATTAAGGATAAAGTGTTCTATATAGCTAGCTTTGACCCCGCCTTTGCTTGTCAAATAATTAATCCAGAGACTGATGGAGGTCGCATCTACATTGCCTTAGAGAACTGCAATTATGTTTATATATACAACATTGAAGAGAAAAGTGTTGTGACTTCTCCACCTTTCTCCAATTTAACGGCAAATTTGCATTATTCGAGATGGTTCATGCCTAATACAGAGTAATTGTTTTTTTTTTACTCATTTGTTTTAAGAATATGTTATTCCTATGTGTGTGTTGATTATTTTTTAACATATATTTTTTGTAGGATGATTGATACACTAAAAGAAGAGATAAGAAAATCTCATCAAATTAGAGAAAAAGAAAGTATATGTAATGCAGTCTATTTAAAGGATGCAAGGGATGAAGTTCATACTAAATATGCACTTTATCTAGACGTGGTTGAAGTGATTGCAAAACATATTAACGATGTGCTTGATTATTTGCAATTTCGAGCTAGCAATAAACTCCTTTATCTAGCCGCACCACGGATTCAATGGAGACCATCTTCTTCCATGTCCATGTCAAGGTTTGATGATCTCTCAATGTGTCCTTTATTTGTGTTTTCTCAGAAAGACAAGGTCTTCACTTTTGTGCATCCAAAACATGGTATCGATTACAAAAATATCATAAATTTTCCTCAAAGTGAACAATGGAACTTGAATTCCGAAATTTGTTGTTCGAAAGATGGTTGGCTATTTCTTGTGGCAGTTAACACAAGCTTTCAAATTTTCTTTAACCCCTTTACTAAACAAGTGCTCCCACTTCCATTTGGGAATAAACAAATAAAGAATATAAGATGTTTTAGCTTGTCACATTCCCCAACCTCTTCTAAATGTGTGATCGTTGAGTTGGTTAAAGATGTATGGTTATCACTCATCAAACCTATTACATCAGCATATATACATTTTTGGACAGGAGGTTATAGACATTTTACATTTGAAGGCAAGAAATTTCGTCACTACAACACAAATCCTGTTTTTCATAATGGATTATTCTATTTTCTTAGTATAACAGGAAAATTAGCAGTTATTGAAGTAACACGAGAAAATATAAGATGGAAAGTACTTGAGGAGCTTCAAGCTCCATGTAGCACATGCTTCAACAACTTTCTAGTTGAATGTGATGGCAATATATTGTCAGTTTTTGAGAGTCCTTTTGCAAAAGGGGTTCAAGTGTTTAAGTTGATTGAGGATACAATGACATGATGAAAGTTGAAAGCTTGAAAAATCATATGTTATTTGTTGGCAAAACATCATTTTCTGTTGTAGCAAACATTCCTGGAATGGATAACAAAATCTATTTTCCTAGATTTTATGGTAAGAGTGTTGTGTTTTATTCTTTAGAAACAAATAACTATCACACATTTAAAAATGATGAAGTGGTGAATTTTCATCATACTAAAGAACAGTTGAATGGTACATGGATTCAACCAAGATGGCACTAGGTTAAAGTTGTTCACAAGTTGAGAAAAGATAAATTAGTTACAAATTTCTTTTCATGTTTATTTTATGTTTTTTTGTTTCGAGAAACTTGAGTCTTCTATTTTAATTTCTTACTCATTATAATATTGTCTTACTTTAATAATTTATTTTAATACTCACATTTTTTATTAGAGGTTCTTATATTTAAGTATGGAAAAAGTACAATATTTTGATGATCCTAGAGTCAATTATATATATATATATATTATACAATATTATATAACTAACTATTGAAGAATTTTCCTTCCAAAAAAAAATAATTATAGAAGAATTTAAAACTACGCATAGTCAAAATAATAGGAACTTAAAGTGCGGTCATTCCTCTCTATTCAGCACTTTGCTAAATAGGCAGCTCATATTGCGGCTCCAAAAAGAATACTTTCTCCATTTATAAATAAATATATGCATTGGGTCATGTAAAAATACTTTCTCCATTTAGAGAAGAAGATAACCTAGTTGTTGATTGCATTGTCGATGACAACTGAATGAACAAGTTCTAATTTTTAGCTTCACAAAAGTTATGGTCCGAGGATTGAGACGGGACTAAAATCACTTGATTAAACTAATGGTGAAAGTAAAAAAAATTATGGCCAAAGGACATTTAGACCCAAGAAACGGAAGTAAATGTATATCCAAAGTTCCATTTGAAATTATTACTACAGTGTACAATACTATTCATATATTTTATTTTACTGTATTTTTTTAATAATATATAAATGTATGTTTAATTTGTTTCAATGCATATTTTTAAAATATTAAGTTTTTATAAGTTTTACTAATAAATAATTAAAATTATATATCAACGGTATGTGCAGTGGTCAACTAATTCGTCTATTTTGAGAAGAAAATAATGGAAACAAAGGTGGATTTAAATTTGAAAGAACTCTCAAGTATAAAATGCAAACAACATCACTGTGATAAAAAAATAAAATGTTTGCGGCCCCTGAACTAGGGGTGATCGTATCCAAACCAATCCAAAAGTAAAACCGTAAATCGAACCAATCCAAACTGAAACCGCAAAAAACCGCATTTAGTTTAAACCGCACGGATCATTTTTCTTCTAAATCGCGCGGTTTGGTTTGGTTTGCGGTTTTCATTTTAGAAAATCAAACCGCAATACATAATTTAACTCTATAAACTAGTAACAATCAACTTATTACCTAGGTGCTATCAAAACATATCATTTAACGCGATCCAAAACTATACTATTGGTATTAAAAATAAGTTATTATGTATATGGAATTTATGTTTATGCATATCATATCATGTAAACAATAAATAAATTAAAATTTTCTATGTTTATTTTGTAACAAGTTGGTAATATTGTCATATTTTTTATATCGCGATAAACCGCACAAACCGAAACAACCCTAACCGCATTAGTTTGGTTTGGTTTGGATGATTTTTTAAAAACCAACTGAATCAAACCGAACCGCATGCATTTTTATCTCACGGTTATGATGACTTTTGTTCTCAAAATCGAACGAAACCGCACCGCAAACACCCCTACCCCGAACAAGTGTTTTTTTGAATGATAAATTGTTAATTGTTAGTATATTATAATGTTATGTTAGTTTTTTATCCTTATCAAAAATTGAATCATATACCTTCAACTCTTTAACTCTTAGTTTAACTAATTTAACTAGTTGAGTAACTCATTCCACCCGGAACAAATGTCTTATCTTCTAGGAATTGAGATGATCAGAAAAATATTTTATGTACTATAGTACTGTGTATCTTATCTTCTAGGGGAATGGACATTGGAAGAGGCAAGAGCTAAAAAAATATAAATGGATGAAGGACATAGCAACATTGTAGCGGTGGAGTTCAGAGAAAGGAAGAAAAAAGTTTACTAACATTTTCTCAAACATAGCGATACACTGTGATTGTTGTCGTATTGAACAGTCTAATATCACTCAAAATGTTATACTGATGTCATTCAATTTTTTATATAGGTGACTGGTGTTCGGTGTACCAGTTATCAATAACTGTACAACGAATATGAATTTTACAAAAAATTCACTGTCGGATTGAATGTTTATACACTACTAAAGAAACATACAATTCGGGATATCCTTAAGCTGAGTACCGTGTCCCTGCAAAAAATACGCAAATCCAAATGATATTAATCAACTCTTCCAACTCAGTTTCAATACTCAGTCTTCACTTGAATGATAAAATGAACAAATAGAATCTCTATAAAAAATAAAGTACAAATCCACTACACATTGCCATTCACATTTGACCTGCTAAGTCCTCACCCTTCCATCACCTCACATTAAAATACTTTGAATGAAATACCGTTTGCAAGTTAAAGTGCGAATCTTTTTTTCTCCCCAAGAAAATATTTGAAGAAATATTGTATGAGTGAATGATTAAAAAAACGAAAAAATATATTTCATTTTATAAAATTCTACGGTGTGTATACTTGATTGGTTGATACTATGTTATAGCCGCTCCATGATCAATCAAAATATGGTGGCCAATTTTGATTGGCCACTTGAGTTGTTGTGGCATAGCACCATCCAATCGCCCACATCCGAAAATGCTATAAAAATATTTTTCAATTGCACATTCACTTGTACAATATTTCATCCAAAATATTTTTCTCCGATAAGAGAAGGGTGAGGATGGTAAAAGAATTAAATTTCTATAAAGTTTACTAGTCAAAATTGTTAAGTCAGATACAATAATTTGAATTTGAATTTCAACATTTTTACTTATGTGTAAATCTATAAAAGCATTTCTTCGATGATAAACTTTATTCCATAGTATTTTGTGGGTATCATTTAAGCCATACACTATAAAAGAACTCATTAAATTTCACAACTTTTCCTCACATGACAATATATTTTATTCATTTTAAATTTTATTACAACTTAAAAAAAGTAAAAATCTGAACACAAAAATAATATTTAAATCAAACTAACTATGAAGCTCTTTTGCTTACTGAAGCATCGTAATTCCAAGCTGGCATAGTACTCCATTGGTTGTTTTATGCAAAAGTCTCATTTCTTTGTTACTTGAGCTGGTGGATGAATGAAGGAGTTGCAAAAATAGTATTAAATTCATCATAGCATAGTATACCATAAAATTATATTAAATTCATGTGTTGCAAGTGCAATCATAACCATTCAATGGAGACCGGTATATTTCGGTTAATATAAACCGAAATATCTTGGCAAAATTTTTCCAGTGTATGAAGGGCAAAACCGTCTGTTTAGGGAGTAGAAAAAGAATGGGGTTGGAAGAGAAATTTTCCTACTTTATACCACAAGTGATGTTCATCATTTGTGTATTCAAGAGTACTACCACACTTTTCTCGATCTTCTCCAATTTATTTTGTTTGTGAATCACATTCACATGACATTGTCCCATACTCCTACTCCATTGTGGATAGAGATGTTGCTACGTTCGTGTTTGATTAAAAAAAGGATAGTTATGTTTTTAGCCCTATAAAATGTGGATTTTCTATCTTTAGTCATCACTTAATTTTTATTTTAGACCCTACAATTGTTTTCTTCCACATAGTTTTAGTCCCTAGTAAAACTAAAAAAAAAATTAATTATCTTTAAACTCTTCAATTTTTGAATGATTTTTCATATGTATGTTTAAAATATCATATAAAATTTATTTACTAAAATTTAGAATTTTTTAAAATTGTATGAATTAAATATAAATTTTTTTAAACGGCAAAAATTAAAGATAAAAATAATGAAAATCATAATCTAGAAATCAAATTCTGAGCTCGTTTTTTCTGGAGGAACTTTTTATAATATTCCAAATATACTTGCGAAACGGCATTCAAAAATACAAGTTAATTTATCAGTAGGGACTAAAACAGAGTGCATAGTAATTTTTCTAGGACTAAAAATATAATAAAAATTAAATAAGGACTAAACTTAGAAGGTCACTATTTTGTAACGACGAATAGCATATTTAACCCAAAAATCATTCACTTTAATTTTGTATGACACCACAAATATATTATGAAGTTTAAATTAAAACGCCAATATGAATAAATCATACATAATTGCATTTCTCTTATTCTCATGTATTCAAGCCAAATATATGATTTACAAAGAACACTCCAACCAACTACTACATGCATATCATCGGCAATATTTTTTTTAAAAATCTTCCACCTTAATTCTTCCAACCAATTAACATGGATGGCACCACCAATATATTATGAAGTTTAAATTAAAATGTGGATAGTAATAAATCATACACAATTGCATTTATCTTATTCTCATGTATTAAAGTCAAGGAAATCATTTACAAAGAACACCTCCTACCAATTACTACATGCATATCATTGCCAATATTTGTTTTAAAAAAACTCATTCATCTTATTAATTTTTCATGTAATAAATAACTCCTTCAGTCATGCATATTTTGTAATAATAAACATTATATATTTAGAAATACAAAATAATTGTAAACTTTAACCCTATTGGGGGCTCACACCTCCGCAAAAAAAAAAAATACTCCCTCCGTTTTTTTTTAAGTGTCCAGTTTTGTCGGATTTAGCGTTTCTATTTAACTGTCCATTTTGTATTTTAAGGGTAAGATTTGTCAATTGTACCCTTTTCTAATTACATTTATCTTTTTCAATAAATATTTTTTTTATATATTTGAAAAACTAAAGGCTGTTTTTTTAAAATAAAAAAAAAAACAAAAAAGTTTGCTTATTGTTATATTCTATTGATAACAAAAATCTTAAAATATTTTTTTTGTATAACAATAAATCTATTGATGAGGGTATAATATGAAGATAAGGTGCAAAAATCCAATTTCTTAATTTTGTGTTACTATTCTAAACGGACACTTAAAAAAAACGGAGGGAGTAATATATAATTCTTATGGTAATACTATTATATACTTTTTGTTGTAAATAAAATATTTTTAGTATATTTGGAAACAAAAACAAATACTAGTATATTTTTTTAAGCCTCCATAAAACTAACTTACACTTATATATTTACCGGAGTCATTAAAAAAAAACTTATATATTAACCAGATACATTTTCACTTTCCAACTTTTCATTATCTTACTTTCTCCTTAATTCTTTGTGTGTATATCCTCCCTGTCTTTAATTAAATAATCTTCCACACAATATATCTCTCCTTAATTTTTATGTAGCATTTTCTACCAAGAGAGAAACACAAAACATTTCTTTGTCTATTATTTTAATTACTTCCCCCTCAATATTTAAAATTTAGAGTTTTACTTCAACATCAACATCATACACATTTTTCATTTTATTTCAGGTTTAATTCCATGTTACAACAAGGTTTTTTTTAAAATATAGACAGATAAACATAATATTCGGTCATTGAAAATTTAATAAAAGATTATTCTAGGATGGTTTTTTTCTCAAAGTTAAAATGCAGTCTCTTAATTTGTTAAAGCGGAAATTAGACTCAACCACGTGAATGTTCAAGGGCCTTTATTTTTACTTGCATAAAACTAAAATATTTGATGTTTATGCATCTCCACAAATGCATGGAGATCCTGCTATTATGATTGACCGTGTGTTTTCTGATGAATATATTTGGCTATCTCAACAGCAAGGTGCGAGATATCTTCTCTGCTATGGACAGGCTAATGCTTATCCGAGGACCATTTGGTCGATGCACATACCCGAGAACTTGTGCGTTAAATGCCTGCTTGTCATTGCCAAACAGACTGGTGATTTATATACTTAGAGAAACGCACTCCAAGCAAGAGTTGCACAGCTTCAAGTGTAACACCCTCAAAATCCCATTGATTTTATTTATAAAAGTTGATTGATTTATTTACAAAGGATGTTATTAATCTTCAACGGAACTAATTAATAAGCATTTAAAGAAAACACAGCGGAAAATGAACTTATAAATTTTCATCTGAATTCCAATAATAATAAGAAAAATACTGAACAAATAACATGGACCAATTCCTTTTTCAAAAGAAACTTTTTAGCAAAAGTAAATATAGTTTTTCCCCGACAACTTCCTAACAGCGCGACTCCATTAATGAAATTGGAAAAGAAAAAGGCAGCTCCTAACGCCACCTCCGGACTCGCAACTAAGCGTCACTGGTTACCTGAAAATCTACGGGTGTGAACCGCAGAGCCAAGCCAGAAGAGGGTAAGTAACAACATCACTTAAATAACACATTCATCCACAATGTAAGCCGACCATATAATGGAATAACAAACACGGTAACATTCTCTGGAATGACCGAACACAAAAGCAAACACGATTCCTAAATTAGACACATAAACACACACAACTCATCCAATTCAACAATCCACTCAATAACTAGAATATTTTTAACTTCTCATTACTACATCATTGCTACTCATTACTACTCATTGCTACTCATTGTGATAATATAATAATATATAATTCAACATTATTAATAATAATATATTCCAACATCAATCAACAACTATAAACAATATCGACAACACGACAAACGGCAACATAACGGTCACCATAACAACACGACAAACGGTAACTCAGAGGCCACCATAACAGCACAACAACATCAATTATATTTAATACACATCACTAATTAAATTTCATACATGTCACCAACTAGATCTAATGATATACACCACTGAATATAATCTTCACTGCTTTAATATCATCACTAATTAGATTTCTTTCTATTAAAACAAAATTAATTTAGAACACATGCTGCATATAAGTAATGCCAAATTACTTAATAGACATAAAATAATATCCGAAACCCATAAGGCAAAGAAAATAATGTGTAGCCATTTATTTTATAATTTTAATATCAAATTCTAAGCAATAGGTAGGCATGTTATAATTTGGAAAATTTGGAAAAATAGTGACTTTTCGGCACATGTATATAAAGTTAAATTTCTTTTGATTTCTTATATCACATATAACACTTCAAGATCGAATACGGCAAACTGACATATATCACATGTATTAAAGTTTTCATGAAATAAAATTGACTCCGAAACAAAATACCCACAAAACCAGAACACCATGATTAATCCAATTTGATCAAACACATACATGTAGCTGTGAATATATCATCACAAAGAAAAAGAAAAGGACTATGTTCATGCTATACACATTCAGAATCCTAAATGAGTTGGACAAACCTCTTACCTTAGATTTCTTTGTCTTCGTTCCTTAGGTTTCCTAATCTCTCTCTATTTATATAAAATAATGTATCTATTTTAAGATATTATAAAAAAACTGATTTGTTTTATTTTTAAAATTTCAAACATATCTAATTCTATTTTATTTCTCATAGTAATCTACTATTTCTCTAATCTTTATCTTTCTTATTTTAATTAAATATCTCCACTATTTTCTAATCATAACCTCATCATTAATTGGTTCAACCTATATTTCTACCAAAAAAAATTAAATACTAACTAAATAAATATTTCGAAATTTTGGGGCGTTACATGAAGAGGTGAATCAAGTTTTTAATTTAAGTTTAAGAGACCTCTAGTTTTTGTAGTATGGTTTATCCAGCATTTTAAATATCTTAAATATTAATTTGGCATATTTTATTACAAACTAATTAATAATGTCTTTTTATGTCATTTTACATCTATCAGCTAGTTTAACCGCTAATTTTACCAAACACTTTAACTAACTTATTAGCTTCAATTATCAGCTATATAGCTATCAGCTAGCTTTTTAGTCAACTACTATTTTTATCAAACAGAACCTTATTAAACATATTAAAATAGTAAATAAATAATAAAATTAACTTAACTAGCGCTCTGATGATACTGTTTATTATTTTCCTAATTATTTATCGTAAAAGTTAGTAATGTTGACTTACAATTTTAGAATGTGCTTATCTCAATTCTGAAGGTATCAAGTTTTATTTATTTTCTTATGTCAATTTTAATAGGCTAGTCGATCCAAATCATTACCCCGACTTTAAATGGGATAAATAAATAGTAGAATTATATCACTTGAGCAAATCTTTAATAAAAAAGTAGTATGTCAAATTGTCAATATCTTATACTCCTACTAATTGTATTTTCGCCAGCTTCAATAATTTTTTCTGATTTTGTCCGTGAATCAAGATCATTATGCACCTTTATGCTTGGCTATGTTCACCAATCACATTGTTAAAAACAAAGGTAATGGTGGATATGTGTGAAGTGCACATGCTAGGAGAGTTTCATTCTGCTTGTATTTATGAATTAATTACGATTAGATAGAATTACTCTCTTGGTCTAATATTATAAGCAAAAAA
This sequence comes from Trifolium subterraneum, assembly GCA_951799995.1. Classification (NCBI taxonomy): domain Eukaryota; kingdom Viridiplantae; phylum Streptophyta; class Magnoliopsida; order Fabales; family Fabaceae; genus Trifolium; species Trifolium subterraneum. The sequence goes on along the minus strand of OX637462.1, from coordinate 7,555,052 downwards.
TTTATTTCACACTTATTAAAAAAGTAAAATATATCTTTCAAAAAAAAAACTTTTTGTATTTTTTTTTAAAATAAATTTCACGAAAAGATGTAAATTTATTTTTTGGTGCTTCTAAAAAAGTTAGTGGCACAGCTTGTTGTTCATTTGTTTTTCATTAAAGTGTAATTATATTACATGTATAAATATATATTATATTAAAAGATTAATTTAATTGATTATGGAAAAATTATTGATGATATAATTAGTTAGTTAATATAGTTAGTGCTAGTTATTAGTTAGTTAGTCTATAAATACACTTGCGGTGATAAGTATTTTGTACTCAACTTTTCTCATATTATAAAAGAGTTTGCTTACGAGTGTCCCTTGCCGGACATTATTTAAAGATTTCAATTAAAAAAACTATATTTTAAAAAAATTAAATATTTCAATTTTCAATGTATTAGCTCTACATTTTTTCAAATTTTTTTATAAAAAGTTACTACTCTATTTAAATTGTTTAAAGAGTACTCCCTCCGGTCTCATATATAATAAACAAAAAAAAAAAAAACACACCTTTTAAGAAAGTGGAGTAAATGATTAGGAAAAACATGTCATTTCCAAATGTAATGATTGTAGTAACTTTTTCTTATATTTAAGACTTTGTAAATTTTTTTTGTCTCTTATATATGAGACCGGAGGGAGTATAATTCGATAACCCTCATTAACATTTTTCTTTAACAATAAAAATGATTATTTATTCATTTATACACATCCGTCGCCCGAACTTTTGCGCTACTTTATACTACTACAAGTGGTGTTCATCATTTGTGTATAAGAGTACTACGACACTTTTCTCGATCTTCTCCAATTTATTCTGTTTGTGAATCACATTCACATGACATTGTCCCATATTTTATTGAATTGGCCCATTGTGGATAGATAGAGGTGTTTCTACGTTCATGTTTGATTAAAAAAAGGATAGCAGTATCTTTTTTGCCAAAATTGTATTGCAGTTTTTATCTTATTAGTTCGTAACAATTGAGTTTTTCATATTTTTCTGTGTTTAAATTCTTTATCTTTTGTGACACGGATATATAAGTTTTTTTTATATTAAAATAGTATTGATATGGCAAGTTGCATAGAATTATTTTACTTATTAAAAATTAAAAATAGTAAAGTAAAACTCATCGAATTTTTCTTTAAATCGAAATTAATTTATTCAAGTAACATCAATCTCGATATTATGTTCTCATTAATCGCCTTCCAAATTCAAAATAAACAAATTTTCAATTTAATTGGGTTGGTCCAGTGGTATTAACTTGAGACTTGCGAGTACTCCTCCTTAAAGTCTCATGTTCCATTATATCTTATACTAATTTAGGTGGGCTAATTTAACTTTAAAAAAAAAAAAACCAATTATAGTTTCTTCCTTAGTTGTTTTAATTGTTTTGACCAGTGTTTTAAAAACCGGACCGGTCAAACCGCGAATCGGATGGGTCTCCGATCTGGTTCAAATGTTGGACCGGATATGTAGTTAGACCGGAGTGAACCGCTAAAAACCGGCAGTTTTCCGAAACCGACGGTTTGATTGCGTGAGCTTTTTTTTCAAATCAAAAGGACGTCTTTTTTTTTACAAAATTTTTTTTTGATAGGAAATAGAAAAAACTAAACTAAAACAAATAGTGTCTAAAGCAAATATCTCTCCTTGAAATTAAATTTATTAGTAGGCTCTTTGTTATTTTGTTTATGTTGCAATTAAACTTTGTTTAAAACTTATTTGATTTTGTAATTTGTGCTATTTTATTGTGCGTGATGACAATGTTTAATATTTGAATTTAACAACTTGTGAGTTGTGACATTATGACATTTTCAAATTTTTTAGGTGTCATGAACTTTTAAAGAGACCGAGTAATCCTCTTTGACCGATTTAATATCTATATAATTTTATTAAAGAGATCGGTTCATTCATCCGGTTTATTCGGTTTAGTCATGCAGTTCGACCAGTGACCCGGTGGTTCGACCCATAAATCAGTACCCTCACCGGTTCAATGACCAGTCCAGTTTTTAAAACATTAGTTTTGACATGTTAAACGCTGGATTGTATTTCCTATTGTGATGCATTTTAATTGGTGAATTGTGTACTCAGTACTTCAAACAAATTTTTTATTTTGTAATTTTATGTACTCTGAAGTCGGAACTAAATATACATGTCCATCTAAATGTTCTAGATAAATTTAGTATAGCGATTAAAATTGAAAACAAAAAATTTAGAGGACTAAAAATTCAAAGAAAATTTATAAAGGGCCTAAAACTAAAGTTGATACATTTAATTAAAGAAAACAAAAATATATTTAACCCAGAGGTTTATTACAATCATGAGATCTAACAAACACTGCAACAAAACGAAAAATGAAAACAACGCCGAATAGAACAATGTCGAACCAAGACAACAAAATCACGAAGAAGAAAAAACTAAATCTATGTGAAGATTCCTTATTTGAATAAAAAGAAAGAGAAAGACGATTCAGAGGAGTGACTTCTGGCTAAAAACTAACACTAAACCACCCTATTTGATGAACGGAAAAAGAAAGAAAAAAAACTAGGGTTAAACAGAGGCTGCTCTGCTTGTTACAAAGTTAATTAAGCTCATAATCTTCTCACTCCATTGAAATAAGAGAGAAATTAGCTTGATCTGAATTAGAACATCTTGCATTATGAAGGAGTAGGGAAGAGCTAAATCCTAATTTAGAAGAAACCAAATCAAACTCCAATAGATTATCCTCCAATTGGTGTCCACCAATAACAACTGCTGTCATTGGTTCTTTACCACCATCAACAAATCCAAGACATGCTACTTTTTTATTCACCAACACCATTGAATTACCACCATAAATTTTCCACTCTACACCCCCTTCTAGAACCAAATCAATAGTAGGCACATCCAATCCAGTCTTAGTCCTACCAATAGTACTTAAATCAAAGCATGCTTCAAATGGTGCAACTGATGCTACTTTCTTTATTTTCTTATCAGAAGCTTTCTTAACAAAATCTCTAACAAGTGGTTTAAATATAGAACTATGCAACAAAGTGAAGGAATTCATGGTACTAAATTTTGTTCCACCATTGCCCTTATTGTCAATGGACAAAAGAGAAGACTTAAAGTTAAGAATTTCACCACCAACTTTAATAGATTTGACATCTATAAAATATTCATAAGAAGCATCACCTACACTAAATATTGGAGCAGTGCTAAAGGGGTTGATAATAAGAGGGATTGTAGTAAGTTGAAACTTGAAAGAAGAACTTTGTTTAGGTATTTCACCAATGAAAAGACTACCTAGTCCTTTCTTGTTTGAAGATGGTAAACAAAGAGAAAACTTGTTAGGAAAGTTATTATGTGAAGAAAGTTGTTTTGGTAATGAAAGTTTTGTTCTTGCAAGACCTAATATACCTTTACTAGTTTTTGGTAAGTTTTTAAGAGGAACATCTTCACCAGTAAATACTTCTGATTCAGTGCATCCAGAAAGTATGTTAGAGACTTTAGAGTGTGATATGAATAAGACATCATTGCCAGTGTTACCAACAAAAGTAGCATGAACTAATGGATTTATTATGTTGGCACCACATGTATTGTTTGTGCAACCTGGTTTGAATGGACCAAAGCAACCAGTGCATCCTGTATTACCAGGACAAAGTTTAGAATCACAAGAGAGGGGTTTGTAGGTTGAAGAATTGTAGGTTTTGTAGCAATCATACCATAGGATTGGTCCTCCAAGATCAATGACTAGATTGAAATTGTGTTGAGGTGTTCCTATGCCAAGTGAAGTGTAGAAAAGATTGGTTAATGGATCTTTTTCAATTGGTAAGATGAATTGTGATGAGCAGGAAAATGAGAGAAGGGTTATTGTGAGAAGGGAGGAAAAAAGGGTACTCAAAGAAGCCATTGTGAATGCTATGGCTGATGGATTAGTAGGGTTGCTTTTTATAGAAAGAAAAAATTAATGTTAACTTGTGTCGAGCATTTTCAATGGGAGTATCTAATTGAGTTTTATAGAAGATCTTGCTAATAAGTACTCCCGAAGAATTTTTTAAGGATTCTAATTAAAAAAATTATTTATTTGAAAAGTTAAACATTTTAATTTTCAATTCATTGACTTTACAATTTTTCATAACATTATTATTAAAACTTACTATTTAAAGTCTTTAAAAAGTGTTCAGAGCACTCCTTAACATTTTTATTTATAGAATGATTATTTGCTGCTTATTTTTTCTTATTGTAGGAACTATGATGTTGCAGGGTGGGTAGCAAATAAATAGTTAAGGTACCATATTTAATGTTGAATTTTTACATATAGAAGTATGAGTTGCTTAAAGATGGAGCAAAATAGTTGCATGAGTATTTTTTTTTTTTGTTAGGAATAGCTGCATGATTATGATACGAACATATGGTATTGTAGAGATTATTTGTTAGTGGTCTATGAAATACAAAGTGAGTTCCTCACAAAATTGAATAACTATTGGCAATACTCTAAAGGTTAAAGAATCAAATGTGAAAATTGTACATACAATGTCTTGAAAGTTTAACAATGCAACTTATATTTGTTTGAGTGATGTTACACTGTTCAATAATACTACGTAGGATGACATCTGTCACAATGTATCACTATGTTTGAGAAAATTTTAGTAAACTTTTTTCTTCTCACCACCGCCACAATGTTGCTATGTGCCTTCATCCATTTATGTATTTTTTAGCTTTTGCCTCGTCCATTGTTCACTCCCCTAAAAGATAAGATAGACAGTATACTGTAGTACATAAAATAATTTTCTTATCATCTCAATTTCATGTCTATCGCAAGGACATTTGTTGAGGGGGAGCAAATCCACTTTGATGGGCTTGTCTTTTTATTTTAATTTCCAGAATTAATTTAAATTCAAATTCAAATTAACATATACCAAATCTTGTCTTCTCTTTACGCCACAACAATACAGTAGAAACTCTTTAAATTAATAATGTTAGGATTAGAGAAATTTATTAATTTAGAGGGTTATTAATTTATCGATAAATTAATAATTATTAATTTAAAGAGTTTTTAAGTAATTATATTGTACATACAAAACAAAAAGGAAAATTAGTATATGCCTCTTAGAATTACGTTGCAGTGAACCTTAGAACTCAGCGTAAATTAATAACTATTGTGTTCATATATGCATTCAAAATCAATAATGACTTTTGAAGTACTCCAAATAGACTTGAACTTTAAAGGAAAACAGACAACTATTGAATCATATTTGAATAGAGTGTAATATTTTTTTTTTTTCAGTTTCTATGAATTATTAATTTATGATTTTCTTGGGACTGGAAATTATAAAGGGATCTCCCGAAAAATTATTATCTTATTATTTTATCGAGTTTTTCAATTTTTTACATTGGCCCAAGTCAGGACCGGACATATTTATTATTTTAGAGAGTTTATTAATTTATCGAGTATTAATTTAAAGAGTTTCTACTGTATACGTACCCAACTGAGTAAAATGTTAAATATCCCTTTAAATTTGCAAAATTTTAGCATTTTGAAATTTGAAAATTGTTAAATACATCTAAAATAATATGAAGTTTAAATTAAAAAATGAATATTAATAAATCATACATAATTATATTTCCCTAATTTATTCTCGTGTATTAAAATCAAGTATAACTTTTTATATAGAATAGTCCTTGTTCTAATGTTCTCTTTAGACCTCACAATATGTTGGACGGACCTAGCTTGTATACAACGGATAACAAGTTGTGCTGATTAAAAAAATATCACCAACCAATTACATGCATGACACCACCAATGTATTATGAAGTTTAAATTAAAAACATACACAATTGCATTTCCCTTATTCTCATGTATTTTGTTTAAAAAATTGTGGGTTAAATATGTTTTTAGCCCTATAAAATGTGGACCTTCTATGTATAGTCATCACTTAATTTTTATTATATTTTTAGTCCCTACAATTGTTTTCCTTCCACATAGTTTTAGTCCCTAGTAAATTATCATTAAACTCTTCAATTTTTGAATGATTTTTCATATGTATGTTTAAAATATCATATAAAATTTATTTGCTAAAATTTAGAATTTTTTAAAATTGTATATGAATTAAATATGAATTTTTTCAAACGGCGAAAATTAAAGATAAAAATCATGATCTATAATCAAATTCTGAGCTCGTTTTTTCGGGAGGAACTTTTTATAATATTCCAAACATACTTGTGAAAAAAACATTCAAAAATACAAGTTAATTTATCAGTAGGGACCAAAACATGGTGCATAATAATTTTTCTAGGACTAAAAATATAATAAAAATTAAATAAGGACTAAACTTAGAAGATCACTGTTTTGTAAGGATTAATAGCATATTTAACCCAAAAATCATTCACTTTAATTCTTCCAACCAATTGACTTGTATGACACCACAAATATATTACGAAGTTTAAATTAAAACGCCAATATTAATAAATCATAACCAATCGTTAGTTGGTTCAGTGGTGATTGGCGCTGAACTTGGTAGGGAGGACCACGGTTCGATCCCCCGCAACTGCGATCGGGAGGGGGCTGGAACCACTTGATGTCAGAACTGACCCCCGAACCAGATTAAACTGGTGGTGAAAACCAAAAAAAATATTAATAAATCATACATAATTGCATTTCTCTTATTCTCATGTATTCAAGCCAAATATATGATTTACAAAGAACACCTCCAACCAACTACTACATGCATATCATCCGCAATATTTTAAAAAAAAAATCATCCACCTTAATTCTTCCAACCAATTAAAATGCATGACACCACTAATATATTATAAAGTTTAAATTAAAATGTGAATAGTAATAAATCATACATAATTGTATTTCTCTTATTCTCATGTATTAAAGTCAAGGAAATCATTTACAAAGAACACCTCCTACCAATTACTACATGCATATGATTGCCAATATTTTTTTTAAAAAAAACTCATTCACCTTATTAATTTTTCATGTAATAAATAACTCCTTCGGTCATGCATATTTTGTAATAATAAACATTATATATTTAGAAATACAAAATAATTGTAAACTTTAACCCTAATTGGGGCTCACACCTCCGCAAAAAAAAAATATATAATTCTTATTGTAATACTATTATATACTTTTTGTTGTAAATAAAATATTTTTAGTATATTTGGAAAGAAAAAAAAAATATTAGTACATTTTTTTTTTGTTTTTAAAAAAAAATTAAAAAAAATGTACCAGTATTTTAAGCTTCCACAAAACTAACTTATTACACTTATATATTTACCAAAGCCATTCAAATAAATAAAAAATAAAAACTTATATATTTACCATAAATTTACCTTTTCACTTTCCAACTTTTCATTATCTTACAAACAGGCTAATGCTCTCTGCAGGGGCGGAGCTGTATGTGGGCTGGACAGGCCTAGGGCCATGGCCCGCCCCAAAATTTTAAAAAAAAATTCATGGGCATCCTATTTAGCAGCGGTTTTGGTAACTGGTTGCGGCGGTTCAGAACCCCTGCTAAATACCTAGTGTATTTCGTCAACAAAACTGGCGACTTCTCTTCAGTTTTGCGGGGGTTTTACACGCTTTGTATTTAAAACCTCCGTTAATATGTTCAGCTAATTTTTTTTCCTATCTTCAAATGTCTTTTTTTAAGCATCCTTTCTAATATATTCTATTATGTTTTAAAATGTGTTATTTATTTTTTTCAAAGCATTCGATTTTTTTTATTTTTTGAGAAAAAGTACTTAAATTTTTATTTAAAATAGAGTTTTAGTGTATAAAATTCATGTTTCATCTATCTTTTGTTAAAAAATTATAAATTTTTGTAAGAGAGATTCATATAATATTACAATCATAAATACAACTAATTGAAATATGTGAAGTTTACACATTAATTGACTTAAAAATAGGACAAATGTCGTGATGAAAAACATTCGGAAAGTCAAAACTTGCTGAAATATGATATGCATATGCATTTTTTTAATAATTTTTTCGATATTAGATTTATATCTATAGCGGCCCTCCCCGGGTTTTTCGTCTAGCTCTGCCACTGGCTCTTTGCTATTATGGTTGGTCGTGTGTTCTCTGCTGATTATATCTGGCTATCGCAATATCAAGGTGCACGATGTCTTTTATGCTACGGACAGGCTAATGTTTATCCAAGGATCATTTGGACGATGCACGTATCCGAGGACTTGTGCGTGAAGTGCCTGCTTGTCATTGCCAAGCAGACTGGTGATTTGTATACTCAGAGAAATGCACTGCAAGCAAGAGTGGCTGAGCTTGAAGCAAGAGTGGCAGAGCTTGAAGAGGCAAATCCTGTTTTTAATTTAAGTTTAAGAGATCTCTATTTTTGGTAGTACATTTTATCCAGGATTTTAACTGCCATAGGAATGTTTATCTGTTAAGAATGCTACTTAAATTGGTTATGTGGTCTAAAAAGGGTTTCTTTAATCTCTGCTTTGTTTGTTAGTTTTTTCCTCTTTTTCTTATTTTGGTTCAGAGTAAGGCACTTTACTGCAGTTTTTAATTTAAAAGTTTTCACTTCTGCATATTCTTAATGGAAAGCGTAAGACTATAATATGTAATAATTGGCGACTAGGGAAATGTATATTTGCTGATGAAGAATGTCGGTATGCACACGGGGACCAAGATTTAGCTGGGAATGGCTAGGTTGTTCATGTACATATGGTGTTCTATGCTTTTTTTAAACCAGAACTTGTTTTCTATACATAATTTGTGCCTATGCTTGTTTGTAAGTAGGCTTTGTTTTTGTATACTTAATGGCTAAACAATCTAGCCTGGAACAGTTTGGTTGAACGGTTGTTTGCTTGGATTTTTTTGTGTGGTATGATTTCAGGCCATGAATATGGGGCAATGATCTTATATACAATTAGTAGTATATTAGTTATTGATATAATGTTTGAAATAATTCACAGATAAAGGTAGAGGTATTTTTGAAAAAAAGTTGGAACTTATATTCCGAAAGTTGTTGTTCAAAAGATGATTGGCTAATACAAAAGAATAAAGGAATATGGAATGTCAGGTGTTTTGGCATGTCATATTTCCCAATCTCTTCTAAATGTTTGACCGTTGAGTTGTTTAACGGATATTTCTTATTATGACGTATATACATTTTTTGGAAGATGTTTATAGACATTTTATGTTGGAAGCCAGAAAACTCTTTACAACACAAGTCCTGCTTTTCATAATTGATTGTTTTATTTTCTTAGCATAATAGGAAAATTAGGAGTTATAGATGCAACAAGAGAACAAATAAGTTGGAAAGTTCTTGAGGAGCTTCAAGCTCCATGTAGCAGTGTATTCAACAACTTTCTAATTAAATGTGATGGCAATCTTTTATCCAAAGTGGTACCAGTTTTCAAATTAAATGAATCTACAATGACATATGGATGAAAGTTGAAAACTTGAAAAATCATATGCTTTAAACAAATAATATTTTCTGTTGTGGCAAACATTCTTGGATTGGAAAACAAAATCTATTTTCCTAGATTTTATGGTAAGAGTGTTGTGTTTTATTCTTTAGAAATAAATAATTACCACACATTCAAAAATGATTAAGTGGTGAATTTTCATACTAAAGAACAGTTGAATGGTACACGAATTCAGCCAAGATGGCACTAGGTTAAAGTTGTTCACAAGTTGTGAAAAGATAAATTAGTTACAAATTTCTTTTCATGTTTTTTTATGTTTTTTTGTTTGGAGAAACTTGAGTCTTCTATTTTAATTTCTTACTCATTATAATATTTTCTTGCTTTAATAATTTATCGTAATGCTCACATTTTTTATTAGAGCTTCTTATATTTAAGTACCGGAAGAAATGAGGATTTGTCGTGGTGCTCCAGAGGTCTCTCATCTTTTGTTTGCAGATGATTGTTTCTTATTCTGTAGGGCTAATGTAGCTGAGGTGAGTGAACTCATGAGGATTTTACATACTTATGAAAAAGCTTCAGGTCAGGAAGTTAACTTAGTTAAATCAGAAGTTTTTATTAGTCGGAACATGTCTCAAGCAGCTAAAGAAGATCTCTCTCGTATCCTTGGTGTCAAACTTGTATTGGGTACGGGTATATATCTTGGATTACCATCCATGGTTGGCAGAAGTAAAAAAGCAATATTTTCCTATATCAAGGATCGTATTTGGAAAAGAATTAATTCCTAGAGAGGGCGTGCGCTGTCTAAGGCAGGCAAGGAAATCATGATAAAGTCGGTTCTGCAGGCAGTACCTGAAGGTGCGTGGAGAAAACACAAGAAGGGGGGTTGAATTGTGTTTTGGATATTTTAAAAACTTTCCAAGATGTTTAAATCTTTTCAGAGTCTTTAAAGCACAGCGGATTATTCACACAATTAACTTATGGCGTTATAAATGATGAAGGAGTAAATGAGAGAGTGAGAGAGAGAAGAACACACAACAATTTATACTGCTTCCCCTCACAAATTGAGAGTACTCCAGTCCCCTTGTTTCCAAGAGAGTTCCACTATAATCACACGGATTACAATAGTTGCTCAAGCACACAAGCTCAAGACTTCCTGCTCTTAGTCACACAAGACTTATAGAGACTTCCTTGCTTAAGCACACAAGCTTAAGACTTCCTTGCTCAAGCACACAAGCTTGAGACTTCCTGCTCTAAGTCACACAAGACAGAGAGACTTCCTTGCTCTTATCACACAAGATCAGAGACTTCCTTGCTCAAGCACTCAGGCTTAAGACTTCACTGCTCTAATCACTAAGACTGAGACTTACGTGCTTCTACACTAAGCAGAAGACTTTCTTGCTTCAACACTAAGCAGAAGACTTACTTGCTTCTACACTAAGCAGAAGACTTACTACTAACTTAAGAGCTTAAAACTTATTACAAAACATAATAACTTCAGAGGCTCTAAGCTAGTTTCTATGCTCACTTCATTTGAGAGATATTATCTATTACAATTCAAATGCTCACTTTCTTGAGAGATTTTTCTAATGTTGAGCGCTAGTCTTCAATTCTTTCTTTGGCATATTTATATGAGTTGAGAAAGACATTGAGACGTTGAAGAAATTTCCTTTGCAACTTGGACAGCTGTAGACATGTAGATCCGTTGAGTAAAGTCTCGTCTTTCTTTGCAGAGAAGCTTCACCTTTGCTGTCTGTCCAATGGTACAGTTATAAGGTACAACTAGCTCCTAGAGAGAGAGATCACATCCTTTGTGACCGTTGCATTTTAGTTGACCTTAGAACAAGTCATCAGGCTTGATAAGTTGTAGTTGAAGTAGCCCTCTGATGACTGGGAATTCCCTTTGCTTCTGATGAACCTTTGATAACTTGGAGTCTGATTGGTCTTTGAATGTTTAGCCTCTGATAGTCTTTAGTAATTCAGATTCTGAACGCCTTCATCCTCTGAATGACTTATGACTATCAGACAGCCTCTGAACTCTTGTAGGCCTCTGAATATCCTTGAGCTTCTGAACTACTCTGAGTCCCTGAACAGCTTTCAGACGTTCTGATCTACTTTGAGCTTCTGAACTTTGTATAGCTTCTGACCACGTTGTAGCATCTGAACTCTTTCAGAGTCTTAAATATTCAGACTTCCATTGGTTTCATCAGAGTTTAAATTAAGTGTGCTCTTGATTAAACGTTGAATTCTCCTGCACTTAATTTAAACATTAGTACCATCAATTGTCCATTTAATACTTTGTTATCATCAAAACTTAAGGGTGTGTATAAACACATATTTTGTTCCAACAATCTCCCCCTTTTTTATGATAACAAACACAAGTATTAAATACAATTGTTGTTAATAAAAATCAGCTATGTTGACATTAGGCTTCTGAGTTTTGCAAGCTCCCCCTAAGTCTGATAACCCATAGGGTTAGGTTTGTAAGCTCCCCCTATTTTGTATCCATAGTTAATTTTAATCAGTTTCAGAAATACTTTATTATATGACTTAAATTATTCATATTTCACTATGTAAAGAACAAGGTTTGCAAGCTTCTTCAGTCCATAGTGTGATAATCTTTGAGTAAAGTTGCACCCTTACTCAAGAACTAACTATGAATAATAAACTTCAATTAATAAATGCATTCTCCTTGAAAATTAAGCCTTTAATGCAGATGCAAGATGAAGCAGTATTTAAATTGAAGCAATATTTAAATTGAATGACAAAATAGAATCAGAGGCGCTTAAAGACTTCTACATACACACACGGTTCTGATGGTTATCATTAACAGCTTCAGAGTTCAAAATATTTTCAAACAGTTCAGAGCTTTAAAAAAAATCTTTTCAAAGAAAATAGCTCAGAGTCTGAACAAAAATTTGAAAACAGTTCAGAGCTCTTTAGTACAATATTTTGAAATCCTCAAAGATCAGATTGTCATAACAAAGCATGTACCTCATGCTACTATTTTGACCACTCTCCTACGTTCTTTCTCTGAAGCACTACAATGCCCTAAAAAGCCAAGTAATTTCGCTTCTTCCAACAATTGATTTACCAATATTCTTTCTCCCCCTTTTGTCATTATCAAAAAGGTAATATAAGCAATTAATAGAAACTCAACTTTCAATGCCGTCAAATCAGAAGTGGTTGAACACATTTAATATTCGGCCATTGAATTTTGCTTATAAAAGGAGAGAGATACCTAGTCATTTTACTCACACAGAATAATCATAGGTTATTGATAGATCTCTTGAGAGAAGAAATGAAACGCTCAGAGAAGAAGAAAGTAGTTTCACTGAGAGCCAGTCAAGATATGAGAAAACACAAAGAAGAAACATCAAGAAGAACAAAGCCAAAGTCTGAGATTTCGCCTCCTTCAGAGTCTGAACAAGCAGATTCTCATACAGAGTCTGAAGAATGGGATTCTGACTGGTTAGAGTATTTGAGAACAAATTTTCCTGAAGAAGACCAAGCTGATGATCAAATCTTAGATGAACTAAAATCTTCTCCTAAGGAAGAGTCAGAGGACTCATATTCCCCAAGAGAGGTGTCATCCAAGCTGGGTCACCCAATTCCACCATCTAAGGATACCAGTTGATTGTCTTTTAGAAGATTATGTAACAAATACTCATTTTTAATAAAATTATTTCTTTTGCTTGTTGTAGATTGATGTTTTTATTGTGTTCATTCTCTTACTTTCCAATTCCAAACCTTAAGTTTAACCAATTATTTGTGCAACAATACTTATTTTTAAGATAAAGACATTAGGATTAACAAATCATGAATAAATATTTCAGAGTAGCACAAGGAAATCAAAGAACATACAAATATATGAACTTAATCTAACTATGTGCCTAACAAAATATTAATCAAGATACTTTTTTTTAAGCAAGAAAAGGAGAATCCTAGGAGGTTGATTTTGGTTGGTTATTAAGTGAAGCTAGAAGTTTTGTGATTTCCTTCTGTTTAGCATTAACTATCTCCATCATCTCTCTTTGCCTTTTCATTTCTGCCCTAAGGTCGTCAATTTCAGCCTCATACAGTGGATTTCTAATGTGCACTTGATGTGCTCCTAGACTATCCACAATAGGCTCATTCAGTCTTTCTTCAAGTGATGTTATCTCTTCCATTAGATTTTGCCTATCACTTGTTCTTACAGAAGAGGATCCAGGTTGATTCCTCTCTGTGTCCTTTTGAAACTGAATGACCTCTTCAGCCATTGTGTTCTTTCCCCTGTCACTTCTCTTCTGTTCTTCAATACACGCCTCTTGGAGATTGTGCAGCTTCTTTACCAAATCCTCAGTTAGGCTTTCCCATTGAGCCATATGCTCAGATGAAGATATGTCAGAATGTCTTAGCTCAGGATGGCCATGTAACTGTCTAATCAGGCTGTTGCATTCACCCAGGACCTTAGGAATTGTGGAATTGGTTTGAGGAGATTCAGGGTTTGATGGAAAGGATTGTGTTTGTTGTAGATGTTGGACATGATCACATTGATTAGATGAAATTAACTGCTCATGAGTTAATTCATTGATCATTTCATCAACCTGATCATTGGTTTGTAAGATTGAGGTCTGATTTGATTCATTCTCAATTTGAGATTCTGTTAGTTCAGGAAATGGTTGAGGTGTGATCTGTGAAGGAACATGTTCAGATGAGATGTATGGTTCAGGTGGTGGATGAACATGTTCTAGTTGAACTGTCTCAGATATTTCTGGATGAGGGATTTCAGAGATAATTTGGTTTGATGGAGAATTTGTTTGTGGGGGAAGTTCACCAGTTAAGTGTTGTTCTTCTAGAGATGATTCTGATGGGTGGTTTGAATTTGTGGATTGTCGAATATCTTGAGTTAATGCAACAGGACCTTTAGGAACAGTTACAGTATCTGAATGAGCAATGGTAGAGCTTTCAGCATTCTTCTTTATCTTCAGCTGCTTAGAAATTTTTCTTTTCTTGATCTTCAGAGGCTCATTATCTTCATCTTCTAGAGCTGCCACACTTGTCTCTCCACACTTTTCAGACTTAACCCTAGTTCTTACCAATCTTTTTCTTTTCCCATTTACCTCTTCTGGTTCAATTTCAAGGGGTTCACCTAGACTTTCCAATAACTTAATGTACTGATTAACAATACATTTTGCAGAAGGAGGTATGTTAATGTTGAAAGTAGTTATCCATGAGGGTTCTAGGTTAGACAGATGTTCTAGAGGCTTAGAATGTAACATTGTTTGCCCAGACAGAAGACGCATGTTGGACAAAGTACTCACTAATATGGAAGAGGCTCTTAATTCTCTTAGCAGATGATCTTGACCAGCCGCTTTGATCACATCAATTACACCACATTGATAGAAAATCTCACTGAGAATCCTTGGGTAGATGATGTGAACATTTGGCTTGGTCTGTCCTTGAATGGCATTTATAGCTTTGCACATATGACAGAAGATGTATCTAGCCCAGTTGAGTTGATACCCTTTAGTGAGAAAATAGATAAAGTATATATGATCCCAGGAGAGTTGATCAGAGCATCCACTCCTTGGGAAGATTGATCCTAATAAAATCCTGGCTAGGAGCTTCTGAGTTAACTTTAGATCACCACTTTTGTTGCTCTCACAACTCTTTCCTTCCTCATAACAACTCCTTGTCATATCTTCTAGACAGCCAGTGGTTTTACCCTCAGAAGCGTTGTAGGCAAGAAATTTTCCCTCATTTGGAATGTATAACATCCTTGCCAGATTTGACTGAGTTAGGACTACTTCAAAACCGCAGACGACTGATCTGACCTCATCTTCCTTGACTTCTCTTAACCCTAATTCAACAGAAGTTTTGTTCTTGTTTTCAGGTTTGGCATTCCTCAAGCTGGTCAGTTCTTCAATGTAATCTATGACAGTAAAAACCTTGCTCCGAAGCCAAAAGTCTTTAACCAGGGTAGGATAGATTGGACCATTTAGTACCCTCATGTATCTAAATCCTCCATTTTGATCATTGAAGAATTTTTCAATGTCGTGCTGGTTTAATCTAAGACTTTCAAAATCAACCGGTTGTTCCATAACCAAGTTGAATGATTTTCCCTTTATTTCCAGCGATTTTTCTTTGCTGAAAAGTTCTGAACAATTGACGACGTTGATAGGTAGGTCATTTGGAAAGGAAAAAGAAGAAGATACTGATGAGGTAGAGATTGCCATTACAGAAGTTAGGGTTTTTGGGGTTTTTCTAAAAACAACGATAAAGAAGGTTTTTCAAGGATTTAGAGAACTAGAGTGTAGGTTGTGAAAGTGCAAAGTGTGCAATTGCTCAGTGATTTTGATTAAAACAGTAAGACAAATCAAATCACAACATTTTTAACTTATCAAAAATAAGGCAAACCATCATTAACTGTTTCAACCAATCAGAATGTGTGTACGTGTTGTTTATTTAGCGCCAAAACATTTTAGTAAAAATACTGAAACGTTTCCAATTCATTTTGTATTCAGAGGCTTAACTGTCAGAGGTTGAAACGTTTCTCAGAGTCTGAGATTCTTCAGATGCTGAAACCTGAAGAACTTCAGAGGCTAAAAAACAAATCTTTCAGGACACAAGAAAATATGTTGAGACATGACTTTTCAAGATTTTTAGTATTGAACACTGTGTATCCTAAAAAGACATTTTTCAAACATCTGAGAGTTATTCCTCTGAAATGTCATTCAGGAGTTAAGCATACTTACCTTGTATTGAAGCTTTCTTGATTAGGTGTAGTCAGAGTCATAGCTTGAGCAGTCACTCCACCACACTGAGTTGTTGCCATCTTCAATACAAGCTTCAAGGTCTTCATACTCCTTTCTGCTCCTTATGTACTCCTCTTCATCTTCTTCTCCATCTGACTCTTCAAGAATGTGCCTTCTATGCACAATTGCTCTTCTTCCATTCACAGTCACATGCATCCATGTGATTGGAAGGTTCAGAGTCTTAGTTTCACCTGCAATCAAGTAAACAATTTTGTCTCTTGGTACCCACTTGCTTGAGGGTCCTAGACTGTTAGTTGTCAAATCTTTATCCTCCATTTGTTTCATCTGAGAACTATCAGATACAAATGTAGTGTAAAGATTTGGAAGTGAGAAGCTTCCATCAATAACTGATGAGCTTGGTTCCTCTAGTGTTTTACTACTAGAGTATCCAATCCCATTAGTATTGTTGGTATTAAGGTTGCAAAGCATGGAAACAATTTTATTTTGATCAGCATTTATGTTACAGTATTCTTTGAGAACTAGAGAGTGCTCAAGGGGTTTGTAACATATAGCAAAATCATTCTTAGGATCTTTGGTTTTGATAAAATCTTTTTGTTTAAGACCTTCAGAGTGATTTGCTTGCTTACTTAAATTTTCATAGTCTACTTTAAGCTTTTTATACTTCTGCTCACTATTAGAGAGTTTAAGTAAGGTCTTATTAAGATGCTTGATCAATTTAGCTTTGGAAAGACTAGAATATACCTGATTGAATGTTCTCTGGATGCTTTCTTTGCTCTCAGGTTCTGACTTTTCATCAGAGCCTGAGTCTTCAGAGTCTGAGCCATCTTCAGAACTTGATCCTTCAGCTCTTGGTGCTTTTTCAGACTCATCTTCAAAGAAGTTGTCAAGTACATCCCATGTTGTCATTCCTTTAGCTAGTCTTCCTCCATTCTTCTTGAAGTTGTACCATTTTTGAATTTTTCTTTAAAAACTTTCAAGATACTCTTCATCAGGTTCTTCAACAAGATCTTCATGCTCCAATGCTTGCTTTCCTTTCCTTGCTGCTTCTGCTTCTTCACGTTTCATCTCTTGCATATCCTTCAGAGCCAATTCATGGACTCTGAGTAAATCAATCAATGATTCAGGACTCATTGAATTGATGTCTTTAGTTTCCTCTATAGAATGTGGAATTTCATTCCAATCCAGAGGCAAACTCCTCAGCAACTTGCTTACAAGCTCTTTGTTGCTGAGTTTGTTGTTGTGCTCTTCAAGCTTGCTTGTAATAGCTTGAAACCTTATGTTACTTTTCTCAATGCTCTCATTTTACTCCATCCTAAACTCCTCATATTGATCTAACAAGCCATTTACTGTTGCCCACTGAATGCTTTCATTATCATCACTGATGAGGCACAGAGTAGTAGCTGTAGAACCAATATCAGAAGTTTGATTAGCCCCTGAAGTGGAAGGAATTTGATTGTTGCTCAGATCTTCATTTAAGCTCAGTTTATCTTCAAATTTCTTGCTAAGATCAACAACTTGTTGATGTAGCTTCAGCTTCCACTTATCCATGTTTTGAGCAGGCAGTACCTGAAGGTGCGTGGAGAAAACACAAGAAGGGGGGTTGAATTGTGTTTTGGATATTTTAAAAACTTTCCAAGATGTTTAAATCTTTTCAGAGTCTTTAAAGCACAGCGGATTATTCACACAATTAACTTATGGCGTTATAAATGATGAAGGAGTAAATGAGAGAGTGAGAGAGAGAAGAACACACAACAATTTATACTGGTTCCCCTCACAAATTGAGAGTACTCCAGTCCCCTTGTTTCCAAGAGAGTTCCACTATAATCACACGGATTACAATAGTTACTCAAGCACACAAGCTCAAGACTTCCTGCTCTTAGTCACACAAGACTTATAAAGACTTCCTTGCTTAAGCACACAAGCTTAAGACTTCCTTGCTCAAGCACACAAGCTTGAGACTTCCTGCTCTAAGTCACACAAGACAGAGAGACTTCCTTGCTCTTATCACACAAGATCAGAGACTTCCTTGCTCAAGCACTCAGGCTTAAGACTTCATTGCTCTAATCACTAAGACTGAGACTTACGTGCTTCTACACTAAGCAGAAGACTTTCTTGCTTCTACACTAAGCAGAAGACTTACTTGCTTCTACACTAAGCAGAAGACTTACTACTAACTTAAGAGCTTAAAACTTATTACAAAACATAATAACTTCAGAGGCTCTAAGCTAGTTTTTATGCTCACTTCATTTGAGAGATATTATCTATTACAATTCAAATGCTCACTTTCTTGAGAGATTTTTCTAATGTTGAGCGCTAGTCTTCAATTCTTTCTTTGGCATATTTATATGAGTTGAGAAAGACATTGAGACGTTGGAGAAATTCCCGTTGCAACTTGGACAGCTGTAGACATGTAGATCCGTTGAGTAAAGCCACGTCTTTCTTTGCAGAGAAGCTTCACCTTTGCTGTCTGTCCAATGGTACAGTTATAAGGTACAACTAGCTCCTAGAGAGAGAGATCACATCCTTTGTGACCGTTGCATTTTAGTTGACCTTAGAACAAGTCATCAGGCTTGATAAGTTGTAGTTGAAGTAGCCCTCTGATGATTGGGAATTCCATTTGCTTCTGATGAACCTTTGATAACTTGGAGTCTGATTGGTCTTTCAATGTTTAGCCTCTGATAGTCTTTAGTAATTCATATTTTGAACGCCTTCATCCTCTGAATGACTTACGACTATCAGACAGCCTCTGAACTCTTGTAGGCCTCTGAACATCCTTGAGCTTCTGAACTACTCTGAGTCCCTGAACAGCTTTCAGACGTTCTAATCTACTTTGAGCTTCTGAACTTTGTATAGCTTCTGACCACGTTGTAGCATCTGAACTCTTTCAGAGTCTTAAATATTCAGACTTCCATTGGTTTCATCAGAGTTTAAATTAAGTGTGCTCTTGATTAAACGTTGAATTCTCCTGCACTTAATATAAACATTAGTACCATCAATTGTCCATTTAATACTTTATTATCATCAAAACTTAAGGGTGTGTATAAACACATATTTTGTTCCAACAGTACCCTCCTATGTAATGAGTATGTTTATTCTTCCTACTTCACTTATCCATGATATTGGAAAAATGATAAATGCTTTTTGGTGGAGGAGCGGTAGTACTAATAATAATAATAATACTAAAGGTATTCATTGGTTAGCTTGGGAGAGACTTGCTTGCCCGAAGGCTCATGGGGGTTTAGGCTTTCGTAATTTTGAAGCTTTTAATAAAGCTATGGTTGCAAAACAAGTTTGGAATATCGTCCAGAATCCGAACTCATCGGTAGCAAAATTAGTTAAAGCGAAATATTTTCCACGTTCCTCTTTATTTGAGGCTCCATTGGGATACAACCCCAGCATTGCATTGCGTAGTATGTGGCAAGCTAGACAAATTCTTTCCCTTGGATGTAGGTGGCGGATTGGGAGTGGGGTTAATATTCGTGTTATGCATGATCCTTGGTTGCGTGGGAGTGCTAATAGATGGGTGCCCTCGCCTCAACCAGCAAGTGTATATCAGTTATCTATCAGCGATTTGTTACACGAAAATTATAAAGCGTGGAATACAGTTAAGGTTCGAAACTTGTTTTCAAAGGATGTCGCGGAGAAGATTCTGGAAACACCACTTGTTAGCTCGGTCCGTGAGGATAAAGTGGTCTGGGAGGAGGAAAGAAATGGGTGTTATTCAGTGAAATCCGGGTATAAGTTAGTTATGCGTTACATAATAGGTAGCGACAAATATCATGTTATGGGCAATTGGAATGGTATTTGGAAAGCTCAAGCTCCGCACAAGGCACGTCATTTACTTTGGCGCTTATGTAGAGGATGTCTCCCGACTCGTTCTCGATTGTTGGAAAGGTGAGTGAATTGTACTCCCAATTGTCCTGTGTGTGATGAGGAGATATAGGATGAGCTTCACATATTCTTTAGGTGTGCAGTAGCCCAGGATAGTTGGAGTGCAGCTGGTCTGTCGTCTGTTTTACATAATGCTACGTACCAACAAACTAATGCTATGGATCGTATTTTCGCTATTTGCAGCAATGAAAGTAGTGATATTGTTGGTAGAGTGGCTATGTTACTCTGGTGCATTTGGCACAATCGTAATGATAAGCTTTGGAATGATAATGTCCAACTGCGACGTCAAATTGGAAGACATGCTTTTGATGTTTGGAATGATTGGTATTCAGTACATAAGTTACAGAGTAATAATGTGAGCGGGACTACAGAAGCAGATTTGGTAAGATGGGAGAAACCAACTCTAGACTGGGTAAAATGTAACTTTGGTGTTTCCTTTGTGTCTGGATCTGGAAGGACCTCGATGGGATTGTGTTTTCGCGATAATAGTGGTCACTTCATGGCTGGTATGACACAATGGCAGCAAACTGTGATTTCATCTGTAGAAGAAGAAGCTTGGGTTTTACTCTTAGCAATGGAAGAAGCAAGATATAGAGGACTGGATCGAGTTCAATTTGAAAGTGATTCGAAAGTTTTGATAGAGGTCATTCATATGAAGCGTAGAGGCAACTCTGAGTTTTTGTCAATTGTTCATGATATCCTTAGTCTTATATCATCTTTTATAAACTTTGAGGTTAAGTTTGTTATGAGGCAAGCGAATTTGGTTGCTCATACTCTTGCTAGGGCGGCCAATTCTTGGGCTAGCTTCCATAGATTTGAAAATATTATCTTTTATATTGAACGTTTAGTTTTTAATGAAATGCAGTAAGTTTGTTTGCTTCAAACTATTGAAGAAAACTAACTATTGAAGAATTTTCCTTCCAAAAAAATAAAATAATTATAGAAGAATTTAAAACTACGCATAGTCTAAAGAGAAATGTTATTTAAACATCAAAAAATGTGACATCTCTGCAACATCAAGGGGAGTCACGTGTATATTAGTTTTTAATTTGAATGTTTGAGCAAAAATAAATCAACTTAACTCATACTCAAAATTGAATATGATAAAAATTATGCATAGCATACCAACCATTAGTAAATTTTATTTTATCTATTTTTTGACTAACACTTCAAATTAATTTTAATTTGGATCAAACAAAAGAACGTGACGATGAATGTGACGATGCATAGCAAGGTTGTACCGACATAGCATAAAAACATACGAGAATTTTAAGCTATACGATCCAACTCTAGCTACACTTTCTGTTACTTCGTAATTTAGTTATTGATGTATTTTTTATTTTTTGTAGGAATTGAGTTTAGTGAAGATGAGATTGTTCACGATCTCATAAAGACGAGATTCGATCCTTTCACATTTTTTTGCAGATGCGATTTCTTATATGAATTTTGTTATTGATGTTTTTTACTGAGGTGAGTGAAGACGAAAACTCGAGACATCATTTACTGAGGTTTTTTCTTTTTCCTTCTCAATTAGATAGTTGTGTCTCTTGCATAACAACATTCAATAGTGTTGATGGGTGATGATGATTGGAAAAAAATTGCAATTTAATTGTAGGGGCTGAAGTATATTGAAGGGTTGTTGTGGGTTGTTGTGTGTTATGGATTATGTTAAAAATGAGATAAAAGTATTGCTAAATACAGATTTTATGCATTCCACTGTTAGCTTTAAAAAGAATTACTTGCACTTTATAAAATTTGTTTTAGTTAATATAGACACTCACAGCAAGTGAATTAAATTTGGATGAGAAACATAAGATGACACAAAACTTTAATGCAAAAGTGATTCCTTTAGAGTGATATGTCAAATACCCCCCTGAAATTTTAAAATTTGTTAAATACCCCCTGAAATTTGGAAATAGGCATATACCCCCCTGAAATTGTAAAACGTCAATCAAATTGCCCTCTGTTCCGTTTACTCAGTCTATTTTTATAACGTGGCGGTTAAAGGCATACGTTTACCTGCGAAAGTGGTGCCACGTACATGGGGTAATTGATTAGGATACACATCACATGAGATAATTGACAAAAATTTGCAAAATCAGTGGGCAAATTGCTCTACTTTCAGTCAATTAGCCTCATGGTATTGCAAATTTTAGTCAATTACCCTCTTGTGATGTGTATCATGATCAATTACCTAACTCATGCGACGTGATACATATGCAGTTAACAGTCATGTCATCAAACTAGACGGAGTAAACGGAGCAGGGGGCAATTTGATTGATATTTTACAATTTCAGGGGGTATTTGCCTATTTCCAAATTTCAGGGGGTTATTTGACAAATTTTGAAATTTCAGGGGGTATTTGATATTTTACTCGATTCCTTTACTTTTATCATTTTCTATCAATCAAGTCAAAAGTCGAACCTCACTATTGATCTCCAATGTCTCGACTTTTATCATTTTCTATTTATATGATAAATTCATCTTTCTGACCTCAGAAACACTTTGATGAACTTGAAGCATCATAAGGATGGAGATCTTCTTATAAGAATATTTTGTAAGTGAAAAGCTATACACTTACTATAATTGGGAAGCTCCCACAAGCTATAAATTCATACCAACCATGTCTTTGTCATGTCATATGAAGACTATATATGATATCAATATTTTGGTATATTGGAATTGACATTGATAATATGTTCAATCTCTTTAAGTTTTATTAGTTACCAATTATCTCAATACGTAAAAAATTCATTGTTCATTGATATTTTTTCTTGTTCCAGACTCTGATCGCAAAGAATCCATCAGTTATCCATCCCATTGATCTCAAATGCTAAAGATGTGCATGTTCAATTGAATACACTATAGGCTTATTTGAGATACTACTTTATATTTTTATTTGTAATTTGGTTGTGGTAGTGTGCAGCAGTAAGTATATACTTTTGGTTTGTATTTTCTTTGTGTGATATGGACTATGTAGTTCTTTCAATAGATTGATTCTAATTTATATCTATACAATATATAAAGGCGATAGGGGAATTTGGGATGACTTTTTCATATTTCCATTATACCCCTCATGATTATTTAACATTGATTTGATTTTTTTTTTGTACTAACAAAAAAAAATTATTAACAAACTCACCATAACATAAGGTACATCTTTTTTTTAGCAGCAAAAATCTTTTATTAACAAACTCGCTATAACATAAGACATATCTTTATGTTTTTGGACATAAGTTAGACACAGGCAGGCGCGATGCCTGGCCGGCTAGTATACTATAAAAGTATTGTAAATTAACAACTTATGTATAGAATTACTCAACAAGTGAAAATATTTTTTAACATGCATTTCTTATTTAATAAAAGAAAAAAGTTAATATCTGCCAAAAATATATTTGAATCTGCACAAAATGACTTTGATTTAAGAAAAAAAAAATCATCTCCTGAGGAATTACCTGCGGATTTATCTGCGGAGTCAACTTTTCCGAGGATTTTCCTGCGGTTTTGCTATTATTTTTGGCAGAAAATTCCGCAGGAAACAATTACCCACAAAGGTATTAGCTGGGAACCAAAATCCTTGGTAAAATCCGCAGGAACATCCGCAGAAATACAGCAAATTTCTAGTAGTGAACCCTAATTGGGGCTCACACCTCCGCAAAAAAAAATATATATAATTCTTATGGTAATACTATTATATACTTTTTGTTGTAAATAAAATATTTTTAGTATATTTGGAAAGAAAGAAAAAATACTAGTACATTTTTTTAAGCTTCCACAAAACTAACTTATTACACTTATATTTACCAACGCCATTCAAAAAAATAAAAAATAAAAACTTATATATTTACCATAAACTTACCTTTTCACTTTCCAACTTTTCATTATCTTACTTTCTCCTTAATTCTTTGTGTGTATATCCTCCCGCTCTTCAATAATCTTCACACAATATCTCACTCCTTAATTTTTATGTAGCCTCTTCTACCAAGAGAGAAACACAAAACATTTCTTTCTCTATTATTTTTATTACTTCCCCTCAATATTTAAAATTTAGAGTTTTACTTCAACATCATACACATTTTTCATTTTATTTCAGATTTACTTCCACTTTACAACAAGGTTTTTTTTAAATATTGACGGATCATACATAATATCCGGTCATTGAAAATTTGATAAAAGATTATTAATCTGGGGTGATTTTTTCTCAAAGTTAAAATGCAGTCTCTTAATTTGTTAAAGCGGAAATTAGACTCAGCCACGTGAATGTTCAAGGGCTTTAGGAGACATTTTAAATTTGGAAAATCATTGAAGCAACCAAGTTACCAAAAACAACCACATTAATATGATTTAGAAAAACAAAATAATTGAGAACTTAATAAATAGTTTTGGTAAAACTAAGTAGAGAAACACAGACCAAACATTTCACATATAGGTCTTCCGGAATGTTCATTGTAAACATTCCACCCGAAATTGCGTATCCACTGCACAAACACCACGTTGCCTCTTACTTTCGGATAGCCGATAATAGAGATCAGAAAACTCACGATTCGGAAAAATGGAAAGATCTCTTCCCTGCAAATTGTGCATGCCCTGATAGGGAGGAACTAGACCAACCCTTGCATGCCCTACTAGGGAGCGGCAGGAGGTGCATTGCCTACTTGCGGTTGGGGAAGAGCGGGTGCTGCAAAACATTGAATGTTGTAAAACTTATTAAATTAATAAATTTGTTTTATTAAAACTATTGTGCCGTGTATATTTTTAAATAAATTATAATTAATATGTTCTAATTATTGGATTTTTTATTTAGAAAATATCAAAATTTAATAAATTTATTTTATTAATTTGTATAAAATTAGTATAAAATTTCTTAGTCTATATTTGTAGATAATTTTTTTCTAGTTTTTCGTATTATTGGAGTAGATATATCTAATCCGTATAAAAAAGGCCTCTATTTTTGTTGTTGATACATCATTGTCGCTCGGGAAGCCTGTGAAATATGACTTCTCATATAAGTAGTTTCACCCTTTTATATTCAACACTCTATTATATATCTATTTATTCATTTTTATATTTTTTTACTCTTCTTATATACCTTGACTAATTCATTGATTTTTATGGCAGATCATTAAATATATGATTTTATATACATGTGCTAAATATTTGTAGTATATTTTTTATCGATTCATCGTCTCTTTCTCCAAATAACTCTTGAGTGGTATTCTTCAAAAAAAAATTGTATGATTTTTGTTTCTTTCTTACCCTTCGTGTGTGTTTGCGTGTCATTTGTTAGTTTCATTTTACTTCTATTTATCTGTGTTGTTTTTTTTTTCTCTTCTTATATGTCTCAACTAATTCATTGAATTTTATGGAAAATCATTGTATGTATAAATATGTAATTTTCTATACATGTGCTAAACATGTGTAGTGTATATTTTGGTTGACTCATTATCACTTTCTCGAAAAATAACAAATTATTTTAAATATGAAATCTAATCAAACTCGTGCAATGCACCGATTATTTCCACGAATATATATATATATAACTCTTTAACTTATTTGTCCTTAGAAAAAGAAAACAAAAAACTTATTTGTCTTTAGGAATAACCAAAAAAAACTGAAATTTTTGTTTCACTAAACTACAGAAATTGTTTAACATTGGGCATTAGCCCCATCTGTATCAAAAAAAAATGTCTAATATACTAGAATAATTTTTTATCCACCAAATATCGTACAAGATAAAAAATTATTTAATATTTGTCATGTGTTATTCTATCTTATATTTTTCGGTCTAAGGCTTACATTTTTATATATATGATGAGTAAGACACAATTGTAGATTTAGTTACAATTTAATTATGATATCCATTTTTATAATAAAATGTTTCACAATATAGGTGAAACTTTTAAATTAAAATGTTGAAATTATAAATGCACATTATTTTACTCCCAAGTCTCTTATCTTTCTCACCACCAACAACATAACACTAGTTACTTTCCAACTACTAACTGTTTTATATTATTTTGTTCCATGTCTTAAATTCTCTTAATTTTTCACCCACCCATTTTTGGCATCATCACTATTTATTGAGACATATTTTCATTTTGCAAAACACACTTCATTGAGAGAATTTTTGTATGCTACATTGACCAATTGGACATAATGGAGGGACAGAGTCCTATGGTGTTGAAGGAAATAGAGGTGACAAAGTCTTCACTAGAAGGAAAAATTAATTTGATTCTAAGACTTTGTGGTTTGGTTCTAACACTTGTGGCTGCTACAGTTATTGCTACTGATAAACAGACAACAGTTATTCCAATTAAGTTAACAGATTCTTTGCCACCTTTGGATGTTCCTGTTACTGCTAAGTGGCAATATATGTCTGCCTATGTGTAAGTTCTCTCTTTCTTTGATATTCTAAATTTTTATTACGATCGTGTTAAACAGTTTTTCTAGAACAATAGTTAAGGATACAAAAATATAGATAAAAGCAAAAGTTTTAAGTAGAAAATCGTCCAATTAATTATATGCATTAAAAAAACATGTTTTTTTTTACTATGTTAAAATTACTTTTGTTTGGTTTTCCTTATGCACCCTATATTTCAATGTTATAGGGGTTGCAATTTTTTCATCCACCACTACATAATGCTCATGCATATTGTTCGAATGTCAGCTCTTGCATATTGCAATATCTCTGTACTAACTAAATTATATTTATGGAAACTCCAATTAGTTAATTCTATTTCATATTTCACTATACTTAATTTCATGTCCATTCATTTTATTGTACTCTTTATTAATTTACTATATATCTAACTAACCATAGCATAAATTTAAAATAAAATATGTCTAAACTAAAATACGTACCTTTATTTAAAGTAATATCTAACTAACCATAGCATAATTTACTAATATTCTAAAATAAATTGCTACTAGTTACTCTTTATTGTAATTGTTCAAACCAACCAGCCAATCATGAAATATTCTTTTTATTTTTCAAAGCATTTATATTTACTGTGTCCAGTCAATTCGAGCCAACCATACAATTTTTATTTGGTGGGTTGAATGGCTAAACATCCCCCACAAAATATATTTTTTATATGTACTAATCAAGAATTGAATATCTTTTTTGTTAAATAATCTAGTGGCTAGAATTTAACTTTTTAAAGTAAATAAATAGAAATATCAGGGTTCGAACTTCAGTCTCTGCATATTACATGTAATGTTCCAACCAACTGAGTTATACTCAAGAGACCAATAAATGAATTTCTAACCAAATGGTTAAGAGACCAAAATTTTGATATATATGTCTTTTCTTTATTTAGTCTAAATGAGATAGCGTTGAACCTTTTCATTAACATGAGAGACCCTTTTTTAAAAAAATTAGTTAATTAATTGTCAATGATAATAACAGGGTGACTAACATATATATCTCAAACAATTTTTTTATGTATTAGGTATTTTGTGGTGGCAAATGTTATAGCATGTGCATATGCAACCTTGTCTTTTATTATTGCTCTTGCAAATGGACACAAAAGCAAATTATTGGTGACATTGGTCACTCTACTTGATGCAATAATGGTAGCTTTGCTCTTCTCTTGCAATGGTGCTGCATTGGCTATTGGTGTCCTTGCCAAACATGGAAACTCACATGTTCGATGGAACAAAGTGTGTCATGTCTTTGACAAATTTTGTAACCAAGTTGCTGCTTCATGTTTGATTTCACTTCTTGGATCATTGGTATTCATCTTGCTTGTTGTGCTTCCTGCTTTGAGACTTCATAGAAGAACCTAAGATGGAAGCTTTGAAGACTTTATTTCATCAATAGATTTTATGTGATTCACTATTTGTTGTCCATAACTTTGTTATATATCATATGTGTGACATGATAATGTTAAGGTATTTCATTGGAAAATTATACTTAATTAGAAATGTGTGATGTGTTCGGCTCGACCATTTAATCATCTTAAGTTGTGTTCTATATTTTTCATAGTGTATATCGAAACACTAAATGTTACAATTTGAATTTTCTATAAAATATATGAATGACATGTTATATGATATCATGCGCTTACCAACACTCTCCACTATTAAATGCATGAGTCTCCCGTGAATATATAGAGACTCGTTTCAAAATAGCAGGACCCATCTAAATTTCAACCAACAACGTAAAGAGTGTTGAAAAGAAAGCGATCTATAAAACGTTAATAACACTTATTTGTACGAAAGTAAAAATACACCATAACAAAGCAATCACATAATTCTATGAAGGCATTGCATATATGGCTGTGACTTATATGAAAGGAAAGAATCACTTAGTTGTGTAGATTAAATTCAATGGCAAAGAAAAGCTAATCCATCCTCCAATATCAATACAACAATAACAAAGAAATAACACAATTACCAGAAGCACATGAAGGGTAAACTTTTTTCCCTATGATATAGTTTTAGTATACAGATGTTTATAAAAGTCTTGATGACCCAAATACCAACTCCACAAATCCACTCCATATGTTGGAGGAAGAATAAGCTATGAAAAGTTTCATGGCATACACAATACACCACTAATCTTGATGATGAATTAAATGAGGCTCTACAATAATTGGATCACAGGGATAGACGTGTTTCTTGAACGGTGAGAATTTGTTGGTTATTGCGGAAGAACGGGAGGAGCAATAGCACGAGTGTTATATGAATTGCAATGACCGCATTTATGCCCAATAATGTGGAAGTAAACTTCGGTTGTATCGTTGCAGTCATTACAAAGTATCCAGACCTGTAAAGTAGTGCTGTTTAGTTTTCTGAAGAAAAAAAAAATTTAATCCAACCATAATATATGATGCATGAGAAACAAAGGACAAAAGGTCATTCATATTTAGTGTTGTCAAATAGTGGCTATAGCATAAGAATTTGAACAAATAGATATTGTTTTGCGATATATTATTTAGTACAGAGTGAAGTCAAACGGTGGCTATAGGAACGCTATAGCACTGTAGCTTAGCGGAATTTTAACAAACTTCTATTTTCTGTGGTCCACGGTTGACAACATTGTTCATGCTCAAAAGCAAGTTTCATGTCAAATATGTACTCCCTCCGTGACAAAATATAAGCAAAATTTACTTTTTAGACCAGATACATCAATTACGAGTAGAGTAAGTTACAAGTGTAGGTTTACCTTTCTATTCCGATAATCTTCAGGCATGGCAGTTGCTTCAATCTATAAAGAAAAATAAAAAGTGAGAAATCACAATTGTAGTGTAGAACACTTTTGCAAGTAATATAATATTCTTGACCAGATAATTGTGGAGCATAAACACTAATGTTTTAAAAACCAAACCAAACATTGAACCGGGAAGACTTCTAGGCATGTTTCAACTGCCTTAAACCACTTGAACCGGAACAAAACTGTGATCGAATTGTCAAAATAACCGAAGCGTATAAAGGACTGTTCAAGCTTCAACCGGTTGAACAGTTCAGTTTGGTTTTTGAAGCACTGATAAAAATTAAAAATTGAAACCAACTGAACGCATTTGCATGCTTTAATTTAGCCATATCTACCTCTTCATCGATTCTCTTCCATGTCATAGACATGTCAATCACCGACTTGGAACATATGGGACAACAGTACCTGATTCATATACCAAGTTAATATTTAAGCAGAGATAATGATTTATAAACTAAAGAACTGTCAAATAGTTATCATACTCACTTGTCACGCTTTATCATCTCGTGGTAGCATTCACCATGCATTGTGTGACCACATTTCATAACAGTGGTCTCTTTCAACGAGTCAAAAAGGTACTATAACAACACAATGAAGTCGCATTAGAATACTCTCATGCTTCCAACAAGATATAGGGAAAGGGAGGAAGAGTATGCACCTCATAACAAATTGGACAGTGATGCCTCATGGAGTTCTCCACACATAAATGATTATCGCGCAAAGCAACTGAATAGCAAGAGCCTGTCAAAAGAAGCAATTGATTTGTTAATTAAGTTGATAAATTATTATATACAACTCCAGAATCCAATTGAAACAAAAGTACAAAACAATCATAATATTGGAATTCAGAGAAAATTATAGCATAATTCAAGAAAACCTTTTGGAAAATTGTAAAACATCATAGATCAATTTTATTTTATTTTAACTGACGTAGGTCACAAAGGTTTGATATATACTATTTGAATTGATACACTAGATCCTGAGTCCCTTGCTTTTGCAGGATCACTTTTAGGCCCCCAAAATGGATTCTGATTTTCGAGGATAACAAGAACCAGGGAAAAAAGAGGCAATAAAACCCACTATATAATCAAACACCAATGTATCCCATTGCATTAGCTTACATGAAATGAGAAATCACTCGAGAACAAGTTGGAATAAGGCTAGAAGTTCTACGGAATATATGTAGTACTAAATTTGCACGCTGTTTTAGAAAACTAGGTTGCGTTTCATCCACAAAAAAAAAAAACTGATTTTGGAAGCTATAAAGAAGGCATGACAAATTAACATGTTAGAATGAGAGCAGTTACTAATAAACTGGAACAGAAAAAAGAAAACAGCTGATAGAGTTAATCAATACGCAATAGTGCTTTCGACCTTCTAGTGTCAGTGTCACTCTTAGAATTGGGAGTAGGGCCTAACTCAACCCTACAAAACTGGCTTATAAACCCATGTCTTCAGACCAACCCATATCCAGTGTGGGACTTCTTAACAGTCACTAAAGATGACAACATGTTTGGCAATTCTTTCATATTATCAAAGGAAGGAAATAGTTGAATCTTCTATTAATATGAAAACTAACAATTTACAGCATAAGATAATTTGTAAATAAGAAAATGTTAAATTGACAATATCGACAGAGTGGAATCCTCGTGATGAATGCATACCGCACTTCTGGCAATGGAAATAATTCTCACTCCCACCAACTCTGTTTCAAGATTACATAACCAGAATTAGTTGCATCTCATAAATTTGAGTAACTAAAGCAACTATTTACTCAAATACAGCTATTGTACCTGCAGATCCCACAATCATCGCAATGAAACTGTTGTCTCCCCTCCTGCATAACGAGAGAACAACAATTAGCATTTAGCATCAAATAGAAAACAATAAGATTAATCAACAATCATAATATTCTCAAATTCAATCATATTGAAAGTGAAAAATTTAAATCAAATACTACAGATTTATTGAGTGATTCATTACAGCATCATCGAAGAATTTGCAGATTCCACAGAAATATTCCCCCATTCTAACACCACAGTTAGTGCAAACTTGAGCAACCTTCAAAACAAAAATCATTGAAAAAAAAAACATCATGAAACCATCCAAAAAAACAGAAACAAAAACAAAACATATTCAAATCAAAGTATGAATAGATACATACTGGCTGTTCTGTGTCACAAACCGCACAAACAACCTGAAACAGCAACAAGAAACAAACAAAAACCACATGAGTCTTATCATCATCATAAGTCATAACAAATAAATCCTAAAGATCAAAAAATCAAGGGCATCCTTATGCTTACTTGTTCAACATCTTGACGAACAAGTTCATGACGATCAAAAGGGTTTTTCAGCATACTCTAATAATGAAAAAAATAACACAAACCCAGATCAGAAAAAACCAAAAAGACAAGATTTTTAACATGACAATTGATCAAAACAAAGGAAAAATAAGAAAAAATACCGTTGCCTCGTTATGACAATGACGGCATGAGTAAACCTCATTGCAACAAGGAGCTCGAATCCTGCATCTTCTTCTGTAATGCTTGCACCTGTAGATATGAAAATCAAATATACCCAGAAAATTAAAAAAGCGTAAAAAGAATGAAATTTGAATGAAAGTAAGAAACTTTGAAGAAAAAGAAGAAGTACCCATAACCCATCTTTCCAAAATCAAGACGTTCAATGACAGAGCCTTCCATGAGTATTGGATGGGAGAGGGGGGAAGGGGGGAAAGGAACGAAGGAAGGAAGGCAGAGATGGGATGGGAGCTTTCCTTGGTTTGTGAAGATTTTGTTTTGGTGCTGAGAATAGTTTTGTCTTCATCCACAATTATAATAGGGCCAAGAAATTATCATCATTACCTATTTATTAATTTTTAAAAAATAAACTGGTCATACCCTAATTTTATTGGATTTGATAATAAAATATATATATATATATATATATATATATATATATATATAAAAATATTTCACCACCGGTATACGACCCACCAGACTGCCTAACCTAGTTCGGGGTCCATCCTGATATCAAGGGATTTTACCCCCTTCCGATTGCACTTGTTGGCAAATTTAATTATTTCTCCTCGTTAAAAAAAATAATAGTATACTCATGAGAGAATAGGATAGAGAGATAGAGAGTTGGGAGAGAAAAAGAGAGGATCCAATTTGCCCTAACCCTAAGGCACGATAATTAATAGATTATTTTCTCATGCAAAATATCTCAGATATAGGGTTAAGCCTCAATTTATTAAAAAAATGTGACTCAACTCAAGAATCACTTCACTATATTAAGGAGTACACAAAATTGATTCTCATTATCAAATCACAACCTCTTGTAAAGGACTACCTTAAACTTTTTGGGTTCATGTGCAAATGTGGCAAAATTTTTGGTTATGTGTCATAATCCATCTTGCACATGTTAATTACCAATAATGCTCTTATAACAATCGACCATGCTTTATTCACGATCAGATAATAGTTTCAGATTTAAAATTTACTTGTCACTAATAAAAAGGACTCTTATACCGAATGAAATGTATGTTTTCTATTTTGATTACACCTCTGTGTACCTTCGACAAAAAAACTCAACATCTAAAACTGACACTAACATGGATTGTTGTCTCATTTGTATCACAACAACTTTACCGTCCTCAAGTCTATTTCGAATGGTAAATTTATTTCTCTTTTTAGTCAAATAGTCTAATGTCTATAATTTCACATTTTAAAATGAATAAATGGAAGTATTAGGGTTCGAAATTCCATCTTAAATATTACATACAAGGTCTCTACCAACTGACGTATATTCATGGAGGGTAAATCTACTTCTTTTGAGTGTTAAATAAAGTCTCAAAAACATTTGTTAGTTTTTTTTAATTAATATCTAAATAAATTTTTATTTTATTAATATAATTTTTATTTTTTATAGTCTTTTATTTATTTGAAAATCAAAACCATAATTCAATAAAGAAAAAAGTGGCTACAAGATCTGATCATGAACATTGAATATTATTTGCCCACTTGATTGGGATTGTGAGGAAGAGAGAGAGAGAGAGAAAGAGAGGATAAGGTGGCATGGGATGGCAGAAGAGAATGACTTCAGAATAAATTAAAGGGATATCATCATGTGGCCGTTTCATCAACAAATGGTATTTCACAAATGGGAAAAGCCAACTAACCAAAACAAAAAAATCTTTATGTTGTTTTTGTTATGTTTCACAGTTTTTGTGGGGGAAATTTAACAGAGCTGTTCCAGTACCATGATAGGTTCTCAACTCTCATATATATTGGGAAATATAAAAATGATTTTTATTCTAACCTCCAACCATATTTAGTGTTCAAGTAACATTGCAAAATGGTAAAGTATGTGAATTTTTTAGTTGGTAAACTAAAACTTTTAGTCTTAGTTTATGTTTGGTATTTTGATAGATATGTTAGAATTACGACAAGATCATCTAAGCGAGAAATGTATATGTACACATGAAAATTGGAGGATCATTGTTTGTCTCGATACCTATTGTAGATAACATGTTTTAAATTTAAGGATTGAGAATAGTCATTGGTTAAATAGTTTAATTTTCTCATTCTATCATTCAAGAAGAGGATTCGTAAAACCAACATCGGATTGATTAAGATTTAGGCGGTCTCTATATCTTGTTGGAAAAGTTGGAAACATGATTCTCCCTTTGAAAAAAATTCGGGTTCAATTTTTGAAGTCATCTATTTGAAAGCAGGCTAACCCCGTTTAAAAAAAGAAGATGAGTGTTCAGCTAGAAGATTAGTCTCATAACAAAATCAAAAGACCTAAATCGTGATGATACTTTGAGACACCTCCTAAGAATCAAAGACTCTAATTGCGGTGGATTAGGAAAAAAATCGCAATTAATGTTTTTTTTCAGATTTTACTTTCTAAAAGTCACAAAATCCCCTTATATCTTGAATGCACCACCTAAATAAAAGAAAAAAACCTAAATTTTGTGTAAAAAGAAAAAGGCAAATTTATTCTGTGCTTTTTCTTTAATATCCCTTACCTTATAAGACAAACAAACAAATGTCTGAGCTATTTGGTGAACAACTAATAACTAGATCTAGACATATGATCCCACGAGGTGTGGATATATATATTTGTCAAAAGAGACCATTTCATTATTTTTCTAATTTTAGTATTATAGTATATGATTGAGCTTGGAGATTCATGCACCTCCTTGCTGTTCTTATCAAGTGGCACTGCATGAATCATTCTTAATGGATTCGATGCAATCTGAACAGTAATGGTATCACATGATAATTCACAATTATATATCTTAGAAACAAATTGTATATATATTTATATATATGATTATGATTTATTCTTTTGCCAACAAAATAAGAATAATTAGCTTAAAAGTGGATTTATAAAATGTTTTTTGTTGTGTTTAAAGAAGTGTATCAAATGAGACCTCTCTTGGACTAATTGATTAGTATCTTTGTGCAATATACCGGTGCTTTCCTATTATTTTTGTGCAAATGTTAACTAGCTCTTTCCTAGTATACACTAGTTAAGATTAGATTTTTTAAGGTAAAGTTACTTCTTCTATACTGTATTTTTTAACTAGTGTTCTCACGGTAGTAGTTAGCAAAACCCTTATTTATATTATTGTTCTATTACATTTTTTTCACCTTTGTTTTAAATAGCCTAGTAGTGATTCACGTACACTCAATTTTTGTTTTTTTACAATGGAGCTACGGATTCAATATACTACCTCTAGCATATTACTAAAATTTCTCAATATTAGATCAAATCTAATGACTTCATGTATACCCATTTAATTTAAGTGCAGATAAGATTAATATGTGGTCGGTTTCAACTCGTGTTCTAGCACATTAAATATTTTTAAAAATTTAAGTTTTTATCATTTGAACTGCATTTATGGTATTATTACACTTTTTTTTATCAAGACTATTACACTTTTTTTTAATAGATGTACAAAAGATATGATCAGCGTTCTGTAAGAGTAGTTCAATTGATAGTTATTGACGATATTATTAGAGGGTTAGGGTTAACCTCGGACTCTTCATTTGGCCACACTTATAATGTGTGAGTCTACTATAGGATATATATCGATCATCTATGTTTTTTGTCAAGTAATTTAGTTAAAAATCTCACATTTAAGGTAAATAAGTGGAATGATCGGAGTGCGAACTCTAATCCTTACATATATAGTGTAATGTCTCTGCCAACTAAACTAAACTTACGGGACTATTGATCATCTACATATAACTCAGTTGTATTATAATACTTATTAAAAGATTAATTAAATAATTAAAGTCTTTATCCACCATCATTGCATAGTGTGAGGCTGTGAGCATTTTTAATTTGTTCCTCACCCGTAACCTAAGTGTAAAAATTACCCTGAACTATTGTCAATTCCATGGATTATTTAATTACCAACCAGTTAATTGTATTTAGCTCATTTTCTGTATTGTGTATTGTTTGAGCAAGGAATAACTCATCTCGATCATGTTACGTTAGAGATAAGATTTTCTCAATTAAAAAAAAAAAAAAGACACAGGAGATATAGTCTAAGACGCACCAGTTTTTTATCACTTAATTTTTTCAAACATAATTTGTGTTTCTCTTTATTGTTGTTCTCGGTCAAGCTAAAATTTTGTTTGAAGTGTGGGCTAGTTCCACTCCGTTGAAGGTCATATATTTTTCTTGGCAAGCGATATTATTTAGATACCAACAAAGTCAAATTTGATCTCTAGGGGAGTGTCTCTTATATGTAGGTCGTCCCAATGTCTTTTGAAAAAAACTTTTTCGACCCCTCCCCAATTCTTTTTTATCCCCTGAAATTTCAATTTTGCCCTTGTAAAAATCTTCGGCTTTTAAAAACCGAAGTTTTTTTGCCTTGAAAACACATTTCGGTTCGTAGAAACCGAAATTTGCAGTTTTTTACAAGCGCAAAATTGGAATTTCAGGAGGTAAAAAAGAATTGGGGAGGGGTAGGAAAAGTTTTTTTTCATGTCTTTTATGTGGGAGAGGTATTGAAACGGTCATCTTCTTTTTTGTTGTCCTTTTGCTTGGGCAATTTAGGTGGAGGTTTACGTGGTTTGACCTTGCCGAGGGGATCTATTTGGACTCTCTTGAAAATCTTTTTATCTTCTACAAATCGAAGTAAAAAAAGTATAAAGGTTTCATTTTGGTATGACATGCGGTGGTTTGGGCTCTTTGGCGAACTAGAAACTACAAAAGGTGTTTGATAGAATTAAATGCACTTCTTAAAAATGGTTGTTGGCAAAAAAACAGTTAATTCCCTTTTATGAAATGTTAATCTTTTAAAATTGTCTAGTTAGGTCTTAGTTAGAGCATTCACATTTATGTCACTCATGTTGGTGGTATAAATGGGTCTCACCTAATATATTATATTATTTTACATTTTCCGATTATTTAAATCACTCAACCATTTTTTTTAAATATTCATGTTACTCATCCAAAACGCTAATATGGGTCCCACAATATATTTCAAAAACAATAAATGATAAGGCAAAGATACAATATGTTTCTATTATTTTAATCCAACAAGCTTTTTTCAAAAACAATAAAATAAAAAAAAAAGCAAAAAAGATAGGTTGCCTTACTTGGATACGCAGTAAGGCAAAGATACAACATACTCACAATTTGTCACGAATCATCACATAAAAAGTAGTAACAACTCACAACTCACTCACCAAAAAATCAGAATCATTCTAAAACAAATCAAGTTCAATTTGAATCGAGAGAAACATTTGTTTAGGAAAAATCACGATACCACAATTTGTCACGAATCATCACATAAAAAGTATTCACAACTCGCTCACCAGTCAGTCTTCACAAGTCGTTCACCAGTCAGTCTTCAATCAGTTTCCACCAGTCATTCTTCACAAGTCGCTCAACTGACCCTCCGTCCCAAAATATTAACAAAAGTTAGTCAAAGAACCAAACTACTCTGACAACAAATGGTAATAGGTGGCAAAGAATCTGCCGATATTTATGCTTTTAGTTTTCTTTGCCATTGCTGATTTTAGATTAGCTTTGATCGCAAGGATTTTTGACTCTTTGTTAGTATTTTGGTGAATAGAGTACCTCTTATACTAATTTTATCTTACTCCTTATTAATTTGTTTCATTTGGTTTGCCATTTCAAAAAAGTATACTATCTATAGTTTTTGGTTAGCTATTCGTCTCCGCATTATTGAAATTTTAATATCCTAAACACAATGTGTCAAAAAAAAACTAAACACAAATAATTAATGTATCAACTTCACATTTTTATATTATTATTAGGTGACATAAACTGATTGAAGATTCTCAACTTAACTTTATGAACCAATTTTCTATTTCTTAAATTTGATGAATTAAATTGTCCCACCCCTACAATATCAATGACAAAAATAACATTCACCCAAAACATAAACATAAAACCTTCATAATATTACCATTCTTGGAAGATGGTTAAATTAAAACAGAAAACCAAATTATGTTGCCAAAGCAATTTCCTAGAATATAACCAATACCTTAATTTATCTGTTTTCATCAACAAAAACAACTAAGTTACCAATACATAACTCCAATTATAGCACACACAGAAGAGAAAATAAAAATAAAAAACAGCTAGTTCAATTACACCTAAACACAACCATGCAAACCTTAATTTTTTTCAACTCTAGCTGAACAATAATAACAAAATATTCATAATCTCTCCTATTATAAAAGAGAGTGATTTCACATTTCAATATTCATTCTCATAATATATTCTCTCTTTGTTCTCTAAATCAATAATTCATATATACAAAAGTATAATATTTATTTATATTAAATTAAATAAATAAAATGGGTTGTGGAAAATCTAAACATGCAAATGTTGCTTCAGGTAACACAACCATCCTCCAACGCAAGAAATCTAGTGTCTCATTCAAAGAAATTGAGACAGAAACCAAAGACATAAACAACAACAATAATGTTGACAATGTAAGTTCGGTTGTGGAAGTTGAACAGAAAGAAAGTGAAAGTGTCAAAGAGAATGA
Source organism: Trifolium subterraneum (assembly GCA_951799995.1). Lineage (NCBI taxonomy): Eukaryota > Viridiplantae > Streptophyta > Magnoliopsida > Fabales > Fabaceae > Trifolium > Trifolium subterraneum. The sequence goes on along the minus strand of OX637462.1, from coordinate 7,516,722 downwards.
TGTTGCTGAAGAAAAAAAGGATGATGAAGTTAAAGATGCTGAGAAGAAAACAAGTGATGTAGCAAAAAAGGAGGGTGATGTTGTAGTGGAACATTGTGATGAAGTTAAGAAAAATTATGATAATGCATTGATAGAGAAAAATGATGAGAAAATCAATGATGCTGTTAAAGATAATAAGGGTGATTTAGTTAAAGATGCTGGTGAGGCTGAGGAGAAAACAAATGATGAGGAAAAAAAGGAGGGTGATGTTGTAGAAGAAAATTCTGATAAAGTTGAGAAAAATGATGATAATACATTGATACAGAATAGTGATGAGAAAATCAATGATGCTAATGATGTTGTTGGTACTGAAGAAGAGAAAATTTTGGCTGAAGAAAATGAAAAAGGTATGCATATAATGCTGATAAAATTGATTCGCATTTGAGATTCTTATGGATTAAATTGATACTTGCTATTTTTTTGTCAGAGATCAATTTGGATTACCTATTTAGATCAATTTGTATAATATGCATAATTTATAGAAATTTCATTGAAAAACTGTTGGTTATAAATTTTAATTTTGTTCTCTGTGTGTACAGAGATAGTCAATGCAGAGCAAGATACTTTAGCTAAAGAAGAAGTTGTAGAAGAAACAAATGTTTTAACCTCTGAAGCTGTTGCAGAAGAAAACACAAATGTTTCAACTGAAGCTGTTGCAGAAGACACAAATGTTACATCTGAAGCTGTTGTAGAAGAAGACACAAATGTTTCAACTGAAGCTGTTGTAGAAGACACAAATGTTTCATCGGAAGCTGTTGCAGCAGAAGACACAAATGTTTCAACTGAAGTTGTTGCAGAAGACGCAAATGTTTCATCTGCAGCTGTTGTAGAAGAAGACACAAATGTTTCAACTGAAGCTGTTGCAGAAGACTCAAATGTTACATCTGAAGCTGTTGTAGAAGAAGAGACAAATGTTACATCTGAAGCTGTTGTAAAAGAAGAGACAAATGTTTCAACTGAAGCTGTTGCAGAAGACACAAATGTTTCAACCTCTGAAGCTGTTGTAGAAGACACAAACGTTTCAACCTCTGAAGCTGTTGTAGAAGAGACAAATGTTTCAACCTCTGAAACTGAAGCTGTTGTAGAAGACACAAATGTTTCAACCTCTGAAGCTGTAGCTACTGCTGAAGCCTGAAGGTGAAAATAAGTAAGGAGATTTGAAAAATGGGGATAGGAAATATATAAGATTATGGACAATTGGAATTTAATCCAGAGACTGGAACCTCTTTTTTTGTGACAAAATGTATTTGGTCAATACATGGAGTATAGTGATATTATTAAAAGATCAATACAATCATGAAGAATAAAGTATGATGTACACCATTAAATTTTCTATATAGTGATGCTTTTTGTATAATCTTTCAATTGTCTATGTTATAAGCTCTTGAGTATCTAGAGAAACATAATATGAATCTAAAATATGATTAGCATTGGTCCTAAATAATGATGGAAATCTGTTGCATCAGATAGTCAAATGAGTAGAATTTGAAAGTGGATTTGTACATTTAACATTGATACCAAGAATTATGAATCATATGTACAAGGATGATCATATACAAGACTATACACACAATCTTCTTCCAGTTACAACTAATTCTGATAAAATTCTTCTGCTGTATTTGGAAGGACTGTGAAGAAATAAAAAATTACAAGTATAATGTCCCCACAATTATGTTGCATGAGATATCTCACGCCAATTCAATCGACATTAACAAGCTCTTCCTGATTGTCAAACTCTCTTCGCAATTTGAGAAGGGAAGTTGCAGGATCTCTAGATAAAATAAGGTTTCCTTTTGAATCTCTGATGCTAGTATTCCGAACATAAGAATTCGTAACGATTCCGCATGCTTCTGGATCATCTGATTTCATGTCAAGACCATAATAGACTAAATGATCTGTGATGCTAGTCCCACTCACTGACCTGTAAAAGATAATAACACAAATTTCAGCAGCCTTTTTTAGAATACTCTCACTTTTGGTTATTGTCCAGAACTGCCACTATATAGAGGATTGGAGATGGTTAAAACCTCTTCCAAGTTCCAACCATCATCATAACACAAAAATTAAGTGATGGTCTATAAAGTAGTACTCGTGGAATCGCTGCAGGGGCAAAACATTCATTAAGTCTGTATTTTCAGTCGCATTTTGACAACAAATTAACTAACCTGCTGCAAGATGGATCCTCGCCAGATCCATCACAAATCTTCTCAACCCTGTACGCAAGACTACCTAATCCAATGTTATAAAGCCATACCTACAATCCACAACAACTCAGGTGAAATTTGATATATTAATATACATACGCAGGAAAAGAGTCTAATCACCATCCAACAGATGGCATAATCAGCCTTAACTTTTCACAAACAAACAGAGATTTTAATTTAAAGATAATATAACTGGTTTAGATGTACAGATTTCATCACTTCACTATGTATGCAATGCCTTACCTCTCTCGGGTAGTGCTGGTATGTCTTTTGTGGTAAGTAGTAATAGTATGGAGGCAAATGGGGAACCATATCATGGTCATGTGTGACTCGGATAGTATTTGGAACTAGTTCGCTATAGAGAGATGCAAAAACACCATTCCCAATACGAGGTTGTCCAAATGTCATAACCTGAACTTTATTTTCTTGTTTATTTACCTGTAAGAATGTAAAATCAAACAAGTAATTATGCATCCTCATATAATATGAATATCTTGAAATGGGAAATTAAACAAGGATCTATACAAAATGATAACGCTAATTTGTAGTTTGAATTTTGGACACTATTCTGATCAGTTTCTATAGATTAATCATGACTTTATGAATTGAGTGTTCATGACCAGAGCTAGTTGATTTTAGTTTTAACTTTGGCATTTAAACTTATGTGACATTCAACGCCGTTAAAATATATAAACCAAACACCGCTAAATTATCCTTGTTTAATTCAAAGCTCCTTCCTGAGGGAAAATAAAGATAAATACATAAGGAACAACAAAACCTTGGTGTACAACACCAAGAAAGCTAGTTACCGTTAAATCAAGTGCACAAAATGCAGCCATTGCTCCCCCCATTGAATGTCCTATCACTATAATTTGAATATCTCCATAAAACTTCTTCGCTCTTTCAACGGCCCCTAAAACTGCAGGACGTATTGTTGTATTGTGGTATGCAGTATAAAAACCACGATGTACCTGGAGCCAATGACAATAAATATTTCAGAATGGGTAAAATTACAGACACAAAGTAAGGCTAAAATTTCCACTCCACATACCATTGCATCATCCATGTCTGGATAATTTATTTCATGTTGCTTCCAATATAAATCTTCGATCCAGTTCTGTAAACTACATAAAAGCATTTTCACAAATCAGCTCAAAATATTACAGTTATCTTAGAAGTGACCCAAAAATCTGAAAGAATTAAACTGTTTTCCTTTTAAACATGAATTTATGGACAAATGTCTGCTTCATAGTAAAATGGTTCTGGCATAGGTTAATGTAAGAGAACTTTTTATCTATTAACAAACAATAATTTACATGATCTCAAACATGACTGTCAACATGCTTTCTTCATATATAGACATTCTGACCCTTTCAAACAGACCGATCTTTGATGTACAACATCTCAAACATGATCTGAAATACAGATAGTCATCTACTGCATAAGCTAAAGAATCCTGCTGATCAAGTTAGGATCATAGAAATGCATGCCTGACGCAAGTAAAACTGCACATAATTCATATTACTTGCTCACCTGTGTTCACCGCCTTTAAGCTAGTAATACATTGCATTCATAATAAATCAAATAAATTGCATTTCTTGCGTGAATGTCACTTCATGCAAACGTAACATGTATAAGTAAAACATATTTTTCTTCTTTCTAAAATATGCAGACATCTGTGGGTAGGCATACATGTAAAACTACCCTCCAGTAAGTCCATTTTCCTCTGAATTTAAGCCAAATAACACACTAAATTTAAACCATAAAAAAAATCCACCTGTGTCCATTAGTTCCTCTGAATGCAATGATAATAGCATGCGGATCCTTGGCCACTCCAACAAATGCCTAGAATAGAATGTGATAATCACATAAGAACAAAGACTACACTAATAGATGTAATTAACAAGTAGAAAAATAAAATAACAAAAATTCATCATTTCTATAGTTTAAAGGAATATTAATCTGTGATGAGAGTTTACCGACCTGTAAGCAATGCTCGACATCAACAACCAACTCTATAATTTCAAATCCCTGATTACATTTAAAATATCTTTAGATCAATCGTTTTAAAAGAAGAGTTAAATTAGTAAAACAGTAGAAGGTAAATAATTCAAAGCTCGCTCACAACTTGAGTGAACAGGAAAAGTTAAAAGTTAATGTTCACATCCTAAGCACCTCAGTCAAGTGACCACATCTAGAGCACGTCCATGTAAAAAGTTGAGTCAAATCTGACAAGTATACCTGCAATAAACAAACCCACTTCAATCCTTTTATATATGTATGCAATAACCTTGACCAAATAGGAGTTTTACCAAATATATGTAATGATACTTTAGATTCACGACATCAGGCAAACAAAATGACTTAAACTCTAATGTCTTAGCCAATCTGATAAAATGAAATAAATGATAGTTTGCCTTGTTATGGCCACGGGCTGGCCATGATGGGGAATCACTCCATCAGGATTGGCATGTAACTTGTTAAATTGTTTAAGTTGTGTTTTTCATGTGCAAATCCATGATTAAAGACATTAACTTCCTTTATCAGCAAATAAGGAAGATATGGTTTGAAGTAGCATACTTAAAACCTACTTAAACAAAACCAGGTTGAAATTTTTTATTGTAACCCCTGAATTCCTGATCAACCTTCTATGGTGAGATTAGAATAAAATATAATATGCACAAATAATAATTTATGGTTCCTCTATGTGCAGTGATTAGCTTTAACATATATAATTGCAAATGAACTCACCGCAGAAGCATATTCCACCAATATTAAAGCAAGTGTATGATTGTACTGGGCAAGATGTTTCGTATGCCTAGCCTTGAGTTCTGCAGATGGAAAATGTATCATCGGTATGCAAATGTGAATGATCCACAAGACAAGAGTACAATTCAGAAAGTAATTTCTTTATATCGCGTGAGAACATATTTGTTCATCTATACAATAGACATATCTGCATACGTGAATCGATCATTGACTTATTCAAAAACAGAAAAAGAAGAATTTCATCACCCAAACAAATACAAATAAAAGGACATACTTTGAGGTTGAAAGGCCAACAACATGATCTTTACCTTTTAAAATTTGATATTCTGCTATTGAAACATGCACAGCTGAACTCATTTCCTGCTGCCCATGGTTCTTGGAGTCCACGGGCAAGGGAACAATCGTACTAAAAACTTAAACGACAAATTATATGATGTCTAAACTAAGTTTACCAAGTATCGTCAAATAGCGCGGCCATAGCAACACTACAGCCTAGCAGAATTTGAACAAATCGCTATTGTTTCGTGATACGCTATTTAGTACTACAAAGTGTTGTCAAGTAACGGCTATAACAGTGCTAGCATTGTAGGGTAGCAGTATTTGAACAAACCACAATTTTTCGCAATTCGCCATTGACAAAACGGAATTTACCCAGCAATAATTGTCCAAAAGTAAATCAATGCTAGGCCACCTATAAGCAAAAGAATATTCTTCTACCCATGTTGATTTATATCCTTTTTCAAACCCTTTCAAAAGGTAGGCTTTGTTTGGTAATACCGCATTTTGAGTTTATAGCTTGTAAACTAATGATAAAAAAGACTCGTTTGGTGACATTTTTTCACATGAGCTTATAGTTTATTTTTACTAGCTTTTAGCTTGTCATTTTTTCTCTCAATTTTACACCTGTCATCTTACTTCAAAATAATTAAATACTAATTGAGCATTTTTTCTATGTCATACAATAGCTAATTTTACCAAACACTGCAAATTCATTCAAGTAGTGCTTAACCACTATAAGTTAGTTTATAAGTTATCTGCTATAAGTTGATCAGCTATAAGATAGCTTATAAGCTATCCGCCGTTTAACATAAATCTTATGCCATATGTTCCCACTCTCAATAAAAGTTCCATTCCATAAACCAAACAAAATTAAACAAATTGAATCAATTGAAATATCATAATCAGAAAACATTATCAATGAAAAGTTAGAATATTACCTCTTGTAGCATCTGAAAAGGAAAAAAGGCATAACCAGGTAACCAATATGAAGCACCACCAAGTTTTCCCCATACTGAAATCGAAGTGCACAAAAACCATAAAGAAGAGAATATACCAATCAATTTGCCGTGAAGATAACGTCAATTACGTGTAATGGTTTTTCCGGTGAGAATGGATAAAGGAGAAGAAGTCAAAGAGTCGTAAAATAAGTGTGCACGCGTGCAAAACCCGGCCCGGACCGAATCCACGGGTCGGCTCCGACCCGGTCAGAAAAGGAAACATGAACAAGGAAGGAACAAGACAAGACACTACACGTCATCTCTACACGGTCAAATTAAATTAGTACTGGTACTGAGTATAATTCATTCATTTTCTTTTTCTTATATTAAAAAAAAAATACAAATTAGATTTTTTTTTTTTTTGAATCAAACAAACTCAATGCATTTCATTCATCAATAAAAAAGTGATACAAGGAGGAATATCTTCTACATAATGGTGACTAACCCATGAAATGGCCGCCCTAGCTAGAGAATAAGCAGCCATATTCGCTTGTCTCCTGACAAACTTTACCTCAAAGTTGGAAAAAGAATGTAAACTATCTTTAATACTAGCAACAAGGGAACCAAATTCAGAGATTCCTACAGTATTTGAATGAATAGCATTTACTAAGGTTTGTGAATCACTTTCAAATATCACATAATTCCATCCCTTTTGTCTAGCAAGTTGTATGGCATCAAGCATAGCCACACCCTCCCCTTCAATGATTGGCAACCTGGAGATATATTTTCTAGTCTAAGCACATTGAAATTCTCCTTGGCTATTTCGAATGCAACATGCTGTTGTGGTAATGCCTTGCCTTTCATAGAATCCTGCATCCAAATTGATCTTGAGCCATCCTTCATGCGGTTTAACCCACCTCTGAATGTGTTGTTACCCTAAAGGTTGTCGGACCTGTGCACGAGTTACTTGAGTATCGAACCAGGTCTTCCACATCTGATACGCACTATGTCCGACCTGCACCGGTGGTAGCTTCGCCTCACTCCAAACAGCAGCATTTCTATTCTGCCAGACACTCCATAACAGAGCAGCAACTCGCCCCGCAATATTTTGGTCCTCACCGCTGCAAATGTCAAACAGTAAATCTGATACATTATTGAATTTAGGCAGTCTACGCATTAAAATATTACTAAGTCCAGCTGCTTCCCAACTAGCTACAACATCTGGGCACAAAGCAAAAGCATGGTAATCATCTTCCAACCCCTCATTACATAAGGGGCAACACGTATTGCATTCGACATTGCGTTGCACCAACCGCACACGCGTAGGAATACATTCACTGCACACCCTCCACATAGCATGGCGAACTTTAGGAGGAGCATTCACAGCCCATACACCTCGCCAATTTTTACTCACGGCTCCCTCCTTATGCTTCCATCTCTCCTTCATGAGCAAACGATAGCCTTCTCTAACCTCGTACACTCCGTCTTTATTCCCATCCCAAATAAGTTTATCGTGTTGGACAGTTTGGAATAAAGGCATAGATATAATATTATGTGCTTCCTCTTCAGAGAATAAACTATTAATTTTTTGCTCATCCCATCTCCGTTCCCCTTCTACCATAAGTTGGTTAACATATAAGTCATAAACCTCCTCTACTTGGGGTGAACTCATCCACCTTCCTCCCAACCTCAACCAAGGCTCTCCCATCACCCTCACCCTATTCCCTTGTCCCACCACCCACCTACAGCCCTTCTTCAAGATTTCCTTGGATTCCCACAAACTTCTCCAAGAGTAACTAGGATTATAACCAATTTTTGCATCAAAGAAAGAAGAATGAGGGAAAGACCTTGCTTGAAGCACTCTTGCTACTAACGATCCCGGATTATTCAATATCCTCCACCCTTGTTTTGCAATCATTGCCTTGTTGAAGCTTTGGAAATCACGAAATCCCAACCCTCCTTCCACCTTAGTGCGTGACAATCTGTCCCAAGCCATCCATCTAATACCTTTATTGTTAGTACCACCGCCCCACCAAAATCCATTCAACAATCTTTCTATTTCTTTGATAGTTGTTGAAGGAATAAGTTAGACACTCATAATGTAGGATGGTATTGCTTGTAAAACCGCTTTGATCATCACTTCTTTACCGGCTTTTGATAAAGAACGCCCTCTCCAAGAATTCATCTTCTTCCACATTTTGTCTTTAATAAATGAGAAAATTGCCTTCTTGCTCCTACCGATCATTGATGGTAACCCCAAGTACATGCCGGTCCCCAGTGCATGTCTCACTCCAAGTACTCTTGCAAGGTCTTCTTGGGCCGCATAGCTAATGTTACGACTGATAAAAACTTCGGATTTAATGAGGTTGATTTGTTGACCTGTCGCCTCCTCATACACCTTTAACAAGGATAACATGTGGGTTGCCTCAGCTATAGATGCCCTGCAGAAAATGAAACAATCATCAGCAAATAAAAGATGGGTCACCATGGGTGCCCCTCTACATATCTTCACACCGTGCATTTCTCCTCTTCCAACAGCTTGATTAATGAGAGCTGTCAAACCTTCTGCCACTATAATGAACAAATAGGGAGATAGAGGGTCTCCTTGCCTTAGACCTCTTCCCGGGTATATAGGGCCAACTTTATCATAATTCATAAGCACCGAATAAGTCACCGAGCTCACACACATCATCATCCACCTCACCCACTTCTCACCAAAGCCTAATCTCCTCAACATTCCTCTAAGGAAACCCCAATCGACACGGTCATAAGCCTTACTAATATCAATTTTAAGTGTCAAGTCTCCTTTCCTTCCTCTCATCTTCCTTTTCATTGCAAGAATCACCTCAAATGCCACAAGAGCATTGTCTAATATGGACCTTCCTTCCACAAAGGCCGATTGTTCCGGAGAGATGCATTTATCAAGACACGCCTTCAATCTATTAGCAAATAATTTCGACACTACCTTGTAAAGAACATTGCATAGTGAAATAGGCCGCATATCCTTCATCGAGTTTGGATTGTCACACTTAGGGATAAGGCATATGTTTGTTTCATTAAGGTTTGAAGGAAAATAACCTCTATCAAGCCACAAAGATGCTGCCTTCCAAACATCCTCCCCACATGTCTCCCAAAAATGTTGAAAAAATGCTGGGTTAAAGCCATCCGGACCTGGAGCTTTGTCAGGATGCATCTGAAATACTGCCACCCTCACCTCTTCTTTAGTGATCGGCGCTATGAGCCTTTCGTTATCCTCTTGAGAGATTCTTTCATGGATGAGACTCAAAAGTGGCTCATGAACTCCAGTGTTGGATCTGAACAAGTCTTCAAAGTATCTTTGTGCAACCTCACATAATCCCTCCTACCTGGTAACTTCATTCCCCTCTTCATCTACTAACAAAGCAACACGTTTCCTCCTACTTCTAGCAGAGGCAGACATGTGAAAGAATTTCGTATTCATGTCCCCGTCCTTAAGCCAATGCATTTTAGCTCGTTGCTTCCAAAATAGTTCTTCCTGAATAAGGAGCTTTGCATGTCTATCTGCTGCTTCCATGAATCTTCTACTACTCGCGCTACTACTACTCCCTCTAAATTCCTCCATCTCTCTGTAACATTCTAAAATATTTTCTTTAAAGCGTGTTCTCTTTCTCCTTCCCCACCCTTTCAACTTTGTAGAGCACCTTCTAACACGTTCTTCCACTGCCAAGCTCTCCCCCACTCCCCATCCATCACACACTACCTCCTCCACGTCGCTCTCATAGAGCCAACTGTTCTCAAATTTAAACTGGTGGTGCCGGCGGACATTAATAACCGCCTCTGTTTGTAGCAAAATGGGACAATGGTCTGAATGTGAAGCCATCAGGTTAGTTAGTTTCACATTAGGAAAAAGATGGAGCCATTCCGGGTTAGCCATAGCTCTATCGAGCCGCTCTTCAATCATCTGGGGTGTTCCTCTACTTTTCACCCAAGTATAGGGATACCCATCCAGGCAGATATCGGTCAAGTCACAATCATTTACCATTTGCCGAAAGCCGGAGCATAACCAGTTAGGATGAGGGTGGAGTCCTTTCTTGTCCTCCTGGGATAGTAAGTCGTTGAAATCTCCGATAATGCACCAAGGGCTTTGTGACATAGCCCTCAGCTCCCGTAAGAGTTGCCACGCATTTCTTCTTCTACCCCTTTCCGGATACCCATAGTAGCAAGTTAACCTCCATTCTCCTTTCTCCTCATCCTCCACAACAATATTAATAAAGTTTCTACTATAGTTTTTTTTGTTAACAATATTAGATTTATCCTCTAGAAGAGTAGAATTTTTTTTGTTACTCTAAAAAGGTAGAATTTTTTTGTCAAATAACCTAGTAGATAGAAATTTTAGTTTTAAGGTGAATAAATGAGATGACCGAAGTTCGAACTTCGACCTCCTACATATATAATACAATATTTTTGTCAATTGAACTATACTCGCGAGACAACAAGGTAGTATGTTTTAACATAAAAAATATATAACACTTGTACCAAAAAATATATATATATTTAACACTTTTACAAATTATACAAATTTTATGAACAAAGTCATCTAAAATGGTTTTTATGAAGTGATAAAAATTAGAAGAATAAATAATTAAAATTAGTACTAATTTATTTTATTTTATTTTTAATTTTCTACATTATTTAATAAATGTTGATTTTAAGATAATTGATTAATAAGAAATATGAATAACATTAGTATTGAATATTGATGGCAATTTATAACAGGACTTTAAAAACTTAAAAGTGGGTATTGAAGAGTTTACTGTCAGCCACGGGACAAGACATGGTAAAATTGTAGAAATGTGATATGCTGATGATCTTGATAACTAAATCAAATATCACCCAGGTGAAATTCAGTAGAATTTGAAAGTGAAATTGTACACTTAACTTCTGTACCAAGAAATTTAATCATATATACAAGAATTATATACAAGACTATACAAGCAATCTTCTTCCAGTCACAGCTAATTCTGATAAAACTCTTGTGCCGCCGGAAGGACCATGAAGAAAGAAAGAAAAAATTAGAAGTATAATGTCCCTACCAATATGTTGCATGAGATATCTAATGCCAATTCAATAGACCCTAATAGACTTTTCTTGACTGTCAAACTCTCTCCTCAATTTGAGAAGGGAATTTGCAGGATCCCTAGATAAAACAAGGTTTCCTTTTGAATCTCTAATACCAGTATTCATAACAAAAGAATTCATAACGATTCTGCATGCTTCTGGATCATCTGATCCCATGTCAACACCATAATAGACTAAGTGGTCTGTGATGCTATTCCCGCTCACTGATCTGTAAAACATAATGATTCAAATTTCAGCAACATTTTTGAGAATACTCATTTTGCAGAATCCACTGCAGTGGCAAAATTTTCAATAAGTCTAAATTTTAGGTTGCATTTTGACAATAGATTGACTAACCTGCTGCAAGACGGATCCTCACCAGATCCATCACAGATCTTCTCAACCCTGTACACAAGACTACCTAATCCGATGTTATAAAGCCACACCTGTAATCCACAACAACTTAGATTCATGAAAAACTTTAAAACAAATTCTGCAGGTGTTGCATATTTCCTGCTATAAATAAACCAAGAGTCACCGATAAAGATAATAGACCCTTCATCACTTCATTATGCAATGCCTTACCTCTCTAGGGAAGTGCTGGTATGTCTTCTGTGGTAAATGATAATAGTATGGAGGCAAATGGGGAACAATGTCATGATCATGTGTAACTCGGATTGTATTTGGAACTAGTTTGCTGTAGAGAGATGCAAAAACACCATTCCCAATACGAGGTTGTCCAAATGTCATAACCTGGACATTATTTTCTTGTTTATTTACCTGTAAGAGGTAAAATCAAACAAGTAAATTATGCATCCTCATATAATAGGAATATCTCGAAATGAGGATTTAAACAAGGATCTATACAAAATAATACTAACATTAATTTGTAGTTTGAGTTTTGGACACTTTTCTATTAGTTTCTGGAGATTAATTAATCATGAATGACAAAATAAAATAGATCTTTTTTATGAATTGTGTTCATGATATCGGTGGAATTGTAGTTTTAAGTTTGACATTTTAACTTATCTGACATCCAACATTGTATGAGAAATGCTAGCAACATACTCTTTATGACACACTCATATTGTTGAATTTCATGTGGGTCCCAGAAAATTATATGAGTCCACTCCAGTTCGTGGGACCTCCAAAATTCACCCAATAGTATAAACTAGAAAGCATGTTGAAGATAGTGTATTGCCAACCTTTCTCAAATTTCTAATGATAAAAAATCAGTTTTCCAAATACAATATTTCTTAAAGAAATCAAAACCCCCTTGTTTGAGGCATAAATAAAGACAATAATATGGAAACAAGTAAATCAGCACGAGACAATAAACATTGATGTACAATACCAAGCGAGCTAAATTATAGTTACCGTTAAATCAAGTGCACAAAATGCGGCCATTGCTCCCCCCATTGAATGTCCTGTAACTATAATTGGAATATCTCCATAAAACTTCTTTGCTCTTTCAACGGCCCCTAAAACTGCAGGACGTATTGTTGTATTATGGTATGCAGTATAAAAACCACGATGTACCTGGAGCCAATGACAATATTATCTCAGAACGGGCAATATTACAGACACAAAGTAAGGCTAAAGCTTTCACATCACATACCATTGCATCATCCATGTCTGGATAATTTATTTCATGTTGTTTCCAATATAAATCTTCGATCCAGTTCTGTAAACTACATAAAAGCAGTTTCAAACAAATCAGCTCAGAATATTATAACGTTATCACAGAAGTAAGCCAAAAATCTGAAAGACTTAAACAGTTTTCCTTTTAAACATGTATTCTTTATGGACAAATATTTTCTTCATAGTAAAATGGTTCACGCATAGGTCAATATAAAAGAATTTATGCTCTCTTGATAAACATAATAATTTATATGATCCCAAACATGTCTGTTAAACATGCTTTTTTTATATATAGATAATGTAGTTTCTGACCCTTTCTAAAAGAACAATCTATGATGTACAACCTCTGAAACATGATCTGAAATATAGATAGTCGTCTACTGCATAAGCTAAAGAATCCTGCTGATCAATTTAGGATCACAGAAATGCATGCCTGATGCAAGTAAAATTGAAAATAACTCATATTACGGAGTCACTTGTGCTCGCCGTCTTTATGCCAAGTAATGCATTGCGTTCATAGTAAATCAAATAAATTGCATATTTTTAACTGCATGCAATGAATGTGAATATCTGATCTGATCATACAAACTTCACGTGCACAAGGAAAACATGTTTTCTTCTTTGTAAAATATGCAGGCATCTGTGTGTAGGCATACACGTAACATTTAACAATAAACTCCAATAGAATTCATTTTAATGGTGGCTGTAGAAATTTGGGCCCACACTAAATTTAAGCTAGCAAAAACCCACCTGTGTTCATTAGTTCCTCTGAATGCAATGATAATAGCATGCGGATCCTCGGCTATTCCAACAAATGCCTGGAATATGATGTGGTAATTACATAAAAGAAAGTGTTACATTAATCGGATAGATGTAATTAATGAGAAGAAAAAGAATATAAATAGAATTAAGTATTTCTTTAGTTTAAGGATCGTTGATCTGTGATGAGAGTTCACCAACCTGTAAGCAATGCTCAACATCCACAACCAACTCTATAATTTCAAATCCCTGTTTACATTTAAAACATCTTTAGACCAATTATTTTACAAGAAAAGGCAAATTGGTAGAATACTAGAATGTAAATGATTTGAAGCTCACTCACAACTTGAGTGAACAAGTAAAGTTAAATTAATGTTCGCATTATCAGCACCTTGGTCAAGTCACCACATCTAGAGCACGTCCACGTAAAAAGCTGAGTCAAATCTGACAAGTATACCTGCAAGAATCAAACCTACTTCAGTCTGTGTATATCTCATACAGAATTCCCACATGGTTTGCCTTGACCAGAATTAAGCTTAACCAAATGCATGTAAGTAAATGTAATGAATCTTTAGATTCACTACATAATGCAAGCAAAATTACTTATACTCTAAAGTCTATGCCACTCTGATATAATGCAATAATTGATAGTTTGGCTATGGGCTGGCCAGGATGGGGAATCTCTCCATCAGGATTGACATGTGAGAATGATTCCTTAATTGTTAAATTATGTAAGATGTGCAAAGGCATAATTGAATACATTGATTTCCTTTATCAGTAAAATAACAAAGTTATGGTTTGAAGAGCCATATTTAAAACATACTCGAAGAAAGCCAAGTTGAAACTTGAAAGTTTCATTATAATCCTTAATTTCTGATCAATAATTAAAGGTTGAACATATATATAACTCCTAAAGAACTCACCGCCGAAGCATATTCCACTAATATTGTAGCAAGTGTGTGATCGTACTGGGCAAGATGACTTGTATGCCTAGCCTTGAGTTCTGCAGATTTAAAATGTATCATTAGTATGCGAATGTAAATGGTCCACAAGAGTACAATAATATGGTTCGTAATGTAATTTCTTCATATCACATGCATTCATATTTGTTCGTCAATCATGCATTACCCAAACAAATACAAATAAAAAGGACATGCTTTGAAGTTAAATTGCCCACACTATGATCCTTGCCTTTTAAATAAGATATTCTGCTACTGAATCATGCACATATAAACTCAGTGCCCACTGCCCATGGTTTTGGAGTCCAAGGGAAAAGGAACTTCTATACTAAAAACTTAAAAGACAAAGTATATAATGTCCAACATAAGTTTACCCAGTATTATCAATTAGCGGCTATAGCAGCAATGCAGCGCTATAGAGCTATACCGCAGCATAGTTTGAACAAATCGCTACTATACTATGATGTGCTATTTAATACAAAGTGTCGCCAAATAGCATTGTGGCGTAACAGAATTTGAACAAACCACTATGTTCCACAATCTGTGATTTACAACACCGAGTCTACCCAACAATAATTGTCCAACTAATTTGAAAAGTAAATCAATGCTAGATCACCAATAAGCAAAATAATACTCTTCTACCCATGTTGAATTTATTTTATTTTCAAACTCTTCAAAAAAGGGATTATTGATCCTCTAACTCTATGCCCAATTTTCCATTCCACCAACCAAACAAAACTAAACAAATCCAATTAATCGAAATACTGTATCACAGAGAGACATAATCAGAGAAAATTAATGCAAAAGTTAGAATCTTTTTACCTCTAGAATCTAAAAAGGAAAAAAGGCATAACCAAGTAACCAATATCAAGCACCACCAATTTTTCCCCATACTCTGCAATTGAAATTCAAGTGCAAAAAAAACCATAAGAGAAAATATGATCAAATACAAATAATTTTCCGTGAAGAAAACACCAATTATTTCAACACTCAACGTGAATGTTATTGGTACAATTCAAATAAATAAATACCTAATTAAATGTTACCAAAGAAAAATACCTAATTAAATTAGAAGCAAAGTTCCAAATATAATAGAGTAAAAATTAGGGGAAAATTGATGCACCGACGAAAGAGAATGTTTGTCCACCGCCGCAATGGTTTTCCGGTGAAGGGTTTTTCCGATGAGAAGGGTATAAAGGAGAAGTCAAAGAGTCGTAAAAATAATATGGGTTTTGGATATAAGAAGAAATTAATGATAATAAATAACAACAAAAAAGGAAAGAAGTTACGTGATTACGACGTCGTTTGGGTTGTTTTCGTCATTTCCGTGACGTATACGAATAATTGTTATTGTTTGTTTATTGTTGTTAATTTGTTAGAAGCTGTACGCTGCTGAATGCTGATGCGAATATGCGTGTACAACACTGGGTAGTGTAACTGTTCTTCTTGTCTTTTTTATTTTTATTTAATTCGTTCCTAATTATAAGCAACCTTATAAAAAAAGTCTAGTCCCTAAATATAAACATCTTTCCAAATTTCTAAACACCATACGGGTCTAATTAGTTGTAATATAAAAATATAAAATTTTAAACACTAAAACGTATATAAAAAATTTGAGTACTATTAAATATTAGTTCGACAATAACTTATGGTATATTACGAAATACTTCTTTATAGACTAGATTGGAGGTTTTATTCGTATTTTCACCGTCTTCGTCGATAATCAATATTTTTAATCATTCTCTTTAAGTAATTCTTGAGGTTGTAACATACAACTGACCATGTAAACACACTGTCAACAAAGGATATATCTCATTTTACCTCTTTTTCATGTGGTCCATTAGACTATATGTACAATGGTACATCACCTTCAACACCCTTCAACACCCACTTTTTCACTCCACATCATTTTCTCTTTCATCCACATAATCATTCAACACCACATTCAACTTTTACCCTCTCCAATAGTTTTATCATTCAACACTCTACCCCACCACTTTCTCTACCCCACCACTTTCTATTTCATATTCTTATTTAAATTTAAATTTAAATTTTTATGATTAAATAAAATTATAATTATCGATTAAAATTAAAATTAAATTAAACTCCCGATGACAATTTTAATAAAAACAAAATTTATTTAAATAATTGATACAATACAATCATCTTAACTTAATTTAAAATACGACACACAAGAAACGTAGTTAAAACGATACAAATAATTTAAAATGCAATATAACACACAAGCAACGTAAGAAATACGATAGAAATCATCTTCAGCCACGTCCCATTCCAAACTTTGTCCAAATGTGCTTCACTAGATCTGCTTGCAATTCGTTATGAGCTTTTTTATCACGGAGCTCGGATCTAGCACGCACATGATTTGCAAAAGCGGGTAATACCTCGGTTGAAAATGGTTGCGGTGCACTAGATCCACTTTCCTCAGACTGCTCAAAATTGGTCCAACGTTGAGCATATGAATCTCGTTCATCCTCAACAATCATATTATGTAATATGATGCAAGACCTCATGATGATACTCAGATCGGCTATGTCCCACAAGCGAGCTGGTTCACGGATGATTTTAAATCGAGCTTGAAGCACTCCAAATGCACGTTCGATGTCCTTCCGACATCCCTCCTGATGTTGAGCAAATAACTTATCGGGTTCACTTTGAGGAAGTCTAATTGATTTGACGAAAGTTGGATAAGAAGGGTAAATACCATCAGCTAGATAGTATGTCATATCATAGGGACGTTGATTCACGTAGAAATTCACACTTGAAGTCTTTCCCTGTTCCACATCATCAAAAACTGGTGAACGGTCTAGAACGTTTATGTCGTTCAACGTTCCCGGACATCCAAAAAAGGCATGCCAGATCCATAGATCATGAGTTGCAACGGCTTCAAGAATAACTGTGGTGGTTCCCTTATCCCCCCTAGTAAATTGACCTTCCCATGCTTTAGGACAATTTTTCCATTCCCAGTGCATGCAATCAATACTCTCAATCATCCCTGGAAACCCCCGCATTTCACTAACATGTAGTATTCTTTGCAGGTCATCTTGGGTTGGTGCTCTCAGATATACTTGCTCATACAATCGTATGATTCCTTTACAGAATCTACGTAAGCACTGCAATGCTGTACTACCTCCTATTTTGATGTACTCATCAACTGCATCTGCTGCCACACCATATGCTAACATTCGCATTGATGTGGTACATTTTGCTAAGGGTGATATACCTTCTTTGTTGGTTGCATCAACTCGCTGGGTGAAGTAGTTATCACTACTTGAAAGGTCCCCAACGATTCGAAGGAAAACATGTTTTTCCATGCGGTACTGACGACGAAACATTGCATCGTCGTATGTAGGCTCATTGGCAAAGTAGTCGTCAATTAGTCTTTGGTTTGCCGCTGCATGATCTCTATTTAGATATTTTCTAGTGCGAGGTGCACTATCTTCCAATATTTTCTTTCGACGCTCTGTCAATCGGTTGAGTATATAAGTATCTTCATCTTGACAATTTCGTATGTAGGCTTCGACATCAAAATCATCGTCTGAAGATGAATCCATTGTTTGTGATATTGGAAGTAGATTAGATGAGATTTAGGATATTCGAAGTAGATTGTATGAGATTTGGGATATTTGAAGTATATTATATGAGTCCCTATATATAGATTCAAATGGGTCCACTGACGGATTTGAAATAATTATTGTATATAGTTAATTATCAGATAAGGATTAGGTGGTGGACACAATTATTAAAGCAACGTGGGTGGTGGACACAGTTATTCGAATTGGGTCGTGGACAGCTGACGGATTCGAAATAATTATTGTATATAGTTAATTATCAGATAAGGATTGAACACAATAATTAAAGCAAACATGTAGTACAAATACTTAAAGCAAACATTACACTGACATATTCAATCAAAATAATTTAAACAAAGACTACACTGACTTATTCAATCACAATAATTCAAGCAAACACTACAGACAAATACTTAAAGCAAATACTACACTGACATTTTCAACACAATAATTAAAGCAAACACTATAGACAAATACTTAATTATGAAATAGTTCTTGGGTCAACACATCCAGCAGGGCTTTCTTCCCGTCATTGAGATTCTCTTCGGACATTAACTTCAAATACATTTCCATTTTCTTAATTTTGTTTTTCTCTTTTTGATTGGAAGATATACTTGCCAATTGTTCTATCTCTTGCAACTTAATTTCTCTGAACGATTCAAAGTCTTGGTCCACCATCTCCATGGCAGATTTCTTTTTACCTTTCTTTTTTGCTGCATCCCTACCTATAGGACGAGCACTAGATCCTACAGCGTTTGAACATGCATCACTCTCACGAGATCTCTTCGATCCACTACTTCCCGAGCCAACATTTCCTTCTGCTTGACTTCTAAAACGTGGTTCATCACGGACAGCTTGTCATTCTTCCATTAAAGTGAATTGAACATTCTTCCCACATGCATATAGTTCCTGAGCTTTTGCCAACACATCATTATCCGACCAACCGCTTGCTTGCATACGCTTAGCTCCATCATAAGCGCCAATCCATTTATTCAGTATTTTGTTCATGTAATTAAAACGGTTTCAGCATGAAATCATATCACGCGGAGGATCGAATGAGCAGTGCTCATTACAATACTCAACAATTTTACCCCAATATGTTTCGCCTCTCTGGTTTCTCCCGACAATACTGCTTGTTTCAAATTTAATCCAACCACTAATTAAAACCAAATTTTGTGCAGTGTTCCATGCTGGTTGATGGTTTTTCTTGCTCTTAGGAGTTGAATCATCTGAACTTGGAATGACTTCATTAGCAGCAGTCATGGCACCAATAGTTAGTTGTGTTGAAAATTCGGGAAATTCAGGAGCACCACTACTTGGAAAATTTTCATTAACCATTGGCATATAACCATTAAACATGGGTGTTTGATATGAAGTTCTCATCATGGATCCATAATATGGATGAAAATTTTGAGGATATTGGTTGGAATTTGGTGGAAAACCAAAATTAGATGTGTTTTGAGGATGTTGGTTGGAAAATTGATTTGGATAATTGTTGGGATTTTGAAGATTTTGGTAGTTGTTGGGATTTGGATAATTGTTGGGATTATGATAATTATTGGGATAATTAGAAGAATTTTGGGTGTTCAAAGGATTATTGGGATCCATTTCACTTAAAAAAAGACTAAAACTTCAAGATTAACACTAATAAAAAGATTAAGATAGTGAAAAAATGCGTTTTTTTTCTGTGTCCAAATGAAATGAACCAAGTCTCTATTTATAAAGGAAAAAAAATCACGAATTTTGGTAAAAAAATAAAAAAATAAAAAATTAATTTTCAATGAGATAATTGAGTTTAAAGGATAAAAATCAAAAAAATCTGCAGGCCCAATCACAGGCAGCCACGTGGCTGCCTTTTATCAAAAGGAAGATTCTCTCTCCGCGTCCCCTGCAGCTCACGCTCTCTGTCCGCGCGTGTTGCACACGCGCCAGAAAGAGCAAACCAGAAGCTGCCACGTGTCTCCCGTGCAGGCTTCATCAAGTGTTGAATGGTTTCATCTTCTCTCTCCGCAGGCAATGTTTCAACATGGTAAATGCAATGGTTTCAACACTTCCACATCATATTCAACACCAAAAAAAACACCCATTGCAAGTAGTCTTATATTGAAGAAGAAAACAACAAATTTGTCTAGCATGAGAATCGAACCTGCATCCCTTTAATTTTTTCTTTTGCGATGACTATATTAATAAGAGTCGGGAATAATCGCTTAAGCATGTTGGAATATATCTTTTGTCGATAGTGTTTTTACATGGTCAGTTATATGTTGCAACTTCAAGAGTTATTTAAAGAGAATGATTAAAAATATTGATTATCTACGAAGACGGTAAAAATACGAATAAAAGTTTCAATGTAGTCTAGAAAGAAGTATTTCGTAATATACCATAATTTCTGTTGTATGAACATTTATCCAAATTTATTGTCGAACTAATATTTAATGGTACTCGACGTTTTTATATAGGTTTTAGTGTTAAAAAATTTATATCTAATGTTTTCATATTATGGCTAATTAGACCCGTGCACCGCACGGGTCGAAGTTCTAGTTTGAATTAATGTTAGGGTAAAATGAGAAGGAAAATGAGCAGGGAAAAAATTAGGGTTAAGAATAGCAAAACGGAACAAACTTATAATAATAATAATAATAATAATAATATGAAGCTAATAATAATAAATATTTAACATGGTGAGTTAAAGGTTGTGCGTTTGATTATTGGTGAGGTGTTTTTTAACATTTTATT
Source organism: Trifolium subterraneum (assembly GCA_951799995.1). Classification (NCBI taxonomy): domain Eukaryota; kingdom Viridiplantae; phylum Streptophyta; class Magnoliopsida; order Fabales; family Fabaceae; genus Trifolium; species Trifolium subterraneum. The sequence continues at coordinate 7,495,711 of OX637462.1, read as the reverse complement.
TGAATTAATGTAAGTGTAAAATGAGAGGGAAAATGAGCGGGAAAACAATTAGGGTTAAAAATAGCAAAACGGAACTAGAACTTTGACCCGTGCGGTGCACGGGTCTAATTAGCCGTAATATGAAAAAAATAAGATATAAAATTTTTAACACTAAAAATATATAAAAATATGGAGTACCAATAAATATTAGTTCGACAATAAATTTTGATAAATGTTCATACAAAGGAAATTATGGTATATTACGAAATAATTCTTTATAGACTAAATTTGAAGTTTTTGATAATCAGTATTTTTAATCATTCTCTTTAAATAACTCTTGAAGTTGCAACTTACAATTGACCATGTAAAAATACCGTCGACAAAAGATATATCCAACATGCTTAAGAGATTATCCCTGACTCTTATTAATATAGTCATCACAAACGAAAAAATTAAAGGGATGCGGGTTCGATTTCCATGCTAGACAAATTTTTTATTTTTTTTTAATATAATGACCACATGAAAAAGATAGGAAAAATGAGAGGAAAAATAAAAAAGGTTTAAAGTTAGCATTTCGGAGCAAGTTTAGAATATATAAGAGATAAGAGATACAATAATAATAATAATAATAATAATAATAGTAGGAAGCTAATAATAATAAATATTTAACATGGTGAGTTAAATTTTTTTTTTTTGAGGAACAGTGAGTTAATAATAACAACAAAAAAGGAAAGAAGTTACGTGATTACGACGTCGTTTGGGTTGTTTTCGTCATTTCCATGACGTACACGAATCTTAATTGTTATTGTTTGTTTGTTATTGTTAATTTGGTTTTTGAAGTTGTACGCTGCTGAATGCTGATGCGAATATGCGTGTACACTGTGTACCTGTTCTGTTCTTCTTGTCTTTTTTATTTTTATCTTTAGTCTAGTGGATAGACTCACACATTTAAATATGTAGAAGTGTGAAATCTGGAGTTTGAATCACAACCACTCTAATAATGTCTCTGATAATTACCATTTGAATTATACTTATGGGACATGTTAATGCCATAATGTTGACGTCAATATTATGATATTTTTATGTTTAAAATGGTTTATATTATGTCTATATATCTTGTTAAACTTATATAAGTGCATATTATATTAAAAAAAACAAAACAATTTTTTTGTACAATGAAAACAAATGATTTTATTGTATAGTATATATATATATATATATATATATATATATATATATATATATATATATAAAGAAAATTCCAAAATAGCGTAGGACGCTTCTATATATATGATTGTGCATAAGCAAAGGTGATGTTTGTCTTGGAACTTTCACGTAGCCAGTAAGAGCCTGATTAAGCAAGAGTGACGTTTAGTCTTGGAACTCTATCTCAGATTTTTCTCAAACCAGAACACAACCTTTCCTAAGGTGTATCTTAAAATCCCGTGCTTTAATGGCCCTGCACGTGTATCCCAGTTTCATGAACGCTCTAGGAGTTCGCCCCAAAACTCCATAGGAACCGGCCTCAGTTCCACATTCATATAGGTGAGTCTATCTCAAGTACCCCTGAAGCTAGGTACTCCTCTGATACAGAGTATAAATCTCATTAAGAGTTTCTATTACCTCATCCTTTTCGCTGCAGGATTCATGCTTCTTATACTTGCATGATCATGTCCCTATTACTCACGACTTGTTGTTTACCCATTGAAACCTAATTCTTGGGATCTCCAGTCTTTTAGGTTGGGTTACCATCATAAGTAATTCACAGTAGGCATTAGTCCCATCTTAACTGATGTATTATGGACTTCCTTTTTAGCTATTCCTTTCGTCAAATGATCTGCTAAATTTTCATCAGTGTGTACATGACTCATTCTTACAGCTCCTTTAGAGAGTAATTCTCACACTACGTTGTGCTTACTTCTAATTTGAAGTCTCTTACCATTATAATAACTTATGCAATAGCCGCGGTATTATCGCAATGGATCAACACATCTGGCATAAATTATTCCATAAAGGAATCCTAGAAAGCAAGTATTTTAACCATCTTGCTCCTTCATTAGCAGTCAATAATGCTATCATTTCAGACTACATAGTGGACTGAGCCAATATGGTCTGTTTCTTTGATTTCTAAGATACAGTTTCTCTACTATATTAAATATATAGTTACTAGTTATTTTTGGAATCATATGATAATATATTCCAATCTACATCATTGTATCCTTCAATTACAATAGGAAATATTTGCTATTGTAATATGAGATTCAAGGTCCTTTTAAGGTGTCTCATGAACCTCTCAATAGCATATAAATGCTCATTATCAAGTTTACTGATAAACATGAACAATAATCCCACAACATTTGCAATGTTGGGTCTAGTACAATCAGTAACATACCGAATACGGCTAATAGTACTTTCATATTCTGATTGTCTTACACTTTTATCGGTGTTCTTCCATAATTTTTACACTTGGATCATATGGTATGCAAACAAGTTTGCAGTCAAAGTAAATATATTTCTTTAAAACCTTCTCAACATGGTGAGACTATTTTAAAGGAATTCTCATTAGTAATCTTAATACCTAAGATTACATCTACCTTTTCGAACTCTTTCATATCAAAGTTGTTAGACAAACAATGATTTCACTCCATTCACAACATGAATGTTTGCTCTAAACATGTAAATCATTTACATAGAGACATATGATAATGAAAATGATATTTACCGGTTTATAGTAAATACATTTGTCACTTTCATTCACTTTTAATTCATTTGATATAATCAAATTGTCAAACTTTTCATGACATTTCTTATGCCTTATTTCTGACCATACAAAGTACTATATGACTTATAGACTTTAATTTTCTTGCCCACGAGTTACAAAATTTGTAGGTTGTTCCATAAAAATTTCTTCTTCCAGTTCACTATTTAGAAAAGCAGTTTCTTTCTTTCTAAAAATTTATTTACAACCATTCAGTTTGCAGTCATAAGGCAAGTCTACTAAATATCATGTCTAATTAAATTCTAGAGAGTCTATGTCAACTTTTATGGCTTCTTGCAATAAATCACCATCCAAGAGAGACATCGCTTCTTGAAGGCTAATTAGATTCTCTTCTAATGTATAAACCACGTAATCAGGTTCATACTCTAGCAAATCTTGCTTTCTTACCTCAATGAGGTTCTGTTACATCTTTTTCGATGTTCTCATTATTATTTTGATCATTGGAATTTAATCATATACACTGCCTCTACTAGTCCCCCCCACTTTTCTCTATTTAAAGTGTATATACATACTAGTCGTAGAGGGGGAATTATGCTTTAGTACATTCAGTCCTTAACAACTAATTAGATATTGTTAATCGATATTAAGAACACTTTTATTAATTTTTGCATCAAAAATTCAAGTGGGGGATTGTTGGAACATAGAGCACATTTATGTGTGAATTGAAAATAAAATGTTTGAGTCTCACATCGGGTACTAGAGCATACTAGTATTATTATATACTAATGTGTATTTTGAGGATAAAATATTAAGTCTCATATTTATTAAATTGGATTTTTTTATGGTGAGTGAGACTTTGCTTATTTGACTTTTTCAAAGCCCTTTATCCTCATGTATTCGGTTTAGGACTTAGTCTTTTATTTGTTACAAACTTTGGAGAAAATAAAGGAGCACATGATGTTAAGCCTATACACTATAAATAGTGCTTAAAAACTATTAATCCGAGAGACATATACAAGTCTAAAAAGTACACAGCAGCCCTAGAAAAACAACGGCAAGCTTCTCAAAGATGATGAGGCATATCATAATTTTTTAATTCATTGCTTGTTATGTTGTTAACATTCCAAAGTTAGCAGTTGAGAACATCATCACAAAATTGAGAATTTGCATGATGTATCGAAAGCTTTGTCTTCATCCTCTTTGTATGAAAAATTCATTTCGTATTGCTCGTAAGCACAAGGGAACTTGAATTGATTTTTTTTCAATTAGCTTTGGTAGTGCTTACTTGTGTGGTTTGAATTCTCTTGCACCTTGGTTTTCATTTGTCAGCCCCACTGCAATTCGTTGCAGGTCCAATTTAGAGGTAAATTTGGGTATGCAAATTAGAAATATTTGTGCCAGGTTCTGTTCCTAATGGTTTAGAGAATAGTTAAACTTTTTTTTTTTGAGAAAAGAATAGTTAAATTTATTCTATGTAATGTGTGATACTAATATTATTATTAGTATTAATTATTTAAGAGTGATCAAAGTATCACAGTTCCTTCAAATTTATAAGAATGGTCATAATACCATATTCCCTTTATTTTAAGAATGGTCCAAGTACCATATAAGAATGGTCATCGCATCATATGAGAATGGACTTAAAACCATAGTGCACTGGTTTTAGTACCATATTGAGGGTGTAATTCTTGTCCGATATCTATAGTGCAGTATTTATCGTGGTTATCGTCTGTCTTGCACAATTTTGGGCAGTTCCGCGAAACGTCTTAAAAAAAAAAAAGTTTTGTCTAACCAAATCAAGTATATATCACATACAATTAAATTAACTGATAATGATTGTTCATAAATCATTTGCCAATATTAAAAGATCAAAAGAGAGAACGAGAATACCAACTGCTAGTTGAATCAAACCAACACGACAAGACGCCATAGTTGTTGTTAAGCTCAACTTCAATCTAGAGGGAAGCAGCCTTGCAGTTTATCCTTCTACCGTTTTGACGCCGATCTCAAAACCAGGACTAATAACACTGCTCTTATTCAATCTGTGAATATCTCTTTATATGAGTCTTTGATTTCTTTTTAAAGAAACAATACTCTTTAACCATGCAAGATGTTGCACAACAAGGACCTGAACATCACATCTCATGATTAATTTCTTTCTCTGATCACGCTTCTCAACCAATTAGCATTGTGTGGGTGAATAGATGATAACATATCATGTGGTGGTTTTTCTTTTTGTTTTATCACTAATTAGCCATCGGGTCAATTTTTTGTTTTTGTCAACTAGTAAATATTCCACTAACTTCCTTTTAAGATCATCCTGAGGACCTAGAAAAAATGGGTGAGGTGGTCATGAAAATAGGAACACATGCTTTTACCTTTTCAACTCACTTCCTATTATTTAGTAACCCAAGTGAATTCACACAATATAGAGAATGTGCTAATAATAATATGTAGAATCTACTTTTTATTATTTTTATTCTCAAAATACACAATAGTATATAATACATACTAATATGTTCTAGTACCCGATGTGGGACTCAAGAGTTTTTATTTTCAATTGACACATAATGTGTTCTTTGTTCCAACAAATATATATATATATATATATATATATATATAGTGTGTTAAACGGTGCCTCCAAACACTAGTTAAGCATATTAATAAGAAAATTTGATCTTGAATTTTATGCATTTAATACCTTAAAAATATAACATTAAAAAGTTATATATTTTTTCAATATAAATTTTATCTTTTGATTTTCACTTTTAATATGTTTAATAAGTGACCCATAAAGCTTTTTAGCATGACCCATAAAAATTTTGTCTTTCTTCATCTATCATCTTCATCACCCACCCTCCCCCTAGCCACCGCCTACCAAATTTGATTTTCTTTATTTCTTAAATCTTTCAACAATCAAGCTTATGAGTATTTCGATTTTGTAGTTGTGTGAGCTCAATGCTAGGTTTGATGAAGAGAGTATTAAACTTTTATAGTGTGTTTCATATGTTTGAGTCCCTCATTGTCATTTGCAATTTTTTATGTGAAAAAAATATTGAGGATGGTTGAACTTTGCCCAAATAATTTTGTAGAGATGTTTAAAATTATGTTAGAAACTAGGAATAAACCCGTGCGTTGCACGGGTTCGATTAAAATATTTGTGATAATTGTGCTAAGTATATTCACATATAGTTAAATGATAGATACTATTTTAAAATACGATTATATTTAACATAGTATATGTATAAAAATAAAAGAAAAAGATGTTTAGAAAATATGATTTTTTTTTATTGATTTATATCGTAGTTTTGTTTATATTTTAACGTAATATATAGATCTCTTATAATATTTTATAAGGTTGAAGAGATTTATCACATTTTATTTTAATAGTGTAATTGGATAATATCTTAATTTTCTTTATATAAGTTACAATTGTATAGTCAAAAAAGTTACAATTGTATAGTCACATGTCACTTTGCTTTTTATTTTTATGTATCTCTTATTTTTTTTCAATTAGATTGTTGGATGCATACATACTTATACTTGCCGACAATATTGATCATGAGTAATATTGAAATAAGTTTGGTTATAGAATTTGATTCATATATAGTAGCTTTGATTTTTTTTTATCACGTGATTTTTTTTTTTTAAATTATGTATCAAATAGCATAACTGTTTACTCCATTCTATGAAATTTAAGTATCAAATCATTTATCTACTTACTCCCCTCTCATTCTTTTGAAGTTTCTTCTCACATGTTCACTTGGTGATATTTTATCTCAATTTTTTTAGTCTATTGTTTGATTTACATTATTTTTGTTTGTTTGGTCCTTTTTTTGGTTTGTTTTTCTTTTTTCTTGGTGAAGTTTGTGTCCTTCAAATTTATTGGTGTTTTTGTCTCTCTTATTTAATTATCTTTGCTTGTGAGTTTAGTTTAGTTTATTTAATATCTACAGTGTCAACCATTTTTTTAAAATTTATTTTGATGTATGAGCATCAACAATTTTTACAATTGATCATTTTTTCTTTTCATCCTTTTGTGTTATGCACCACATGATATTACTATTTAGTTACGCTACTCCTTCATATAATGTAAGATTTCTAATATATAAAAAAAAAAAGACGATTTTTGTTCTGATAATAAATTGATTTCTTTTAAAGTGTCTTCTCAAATATTCACTCGGTAGAATTATATCTCATAATTTGCTCAAAAAAAAAAAAGAATTATATCTCATATTTATTGGTTAGAATGTTTTTAGCGAGCGATTTTATTTATCTCTTTTTACTATGCTTAATTCTTGTTCTCTCTTTTTTCTCGGTATCTTTCTCTTTTTTTTAATGAGGTTTTTGTCCCCTCATTCTTTCTTTTGTCTTTTTTTATTTAATAATTTGTATTTGGATTTTCATTTTGGTTTTATTTATATGATTATCTATTTTAATAAAATAAAAAATAGACGCGTGCTTCTGGAACTCTGAGGTGGCTAAGACTTAAAGGATCCTTGTCAAAAAAAAAAAAAAGACAATTAAATGATCAATATGTTACAAACATTAAACTTAAAAACTCTTTAATGCATTTGTCCTGAATTTTAAAAATGCCTTATGTTAATTACCTCCATGGATTCTTCTTATATACTTTGGATGAATGACATACTTATTTATTGAGGTGCCTTATTCGTTGTTGATTTTATCAAATTCATATTGTTTGATACATACTTATATACTTCTATATTATAATTATAAGAATCACATTACTTGAGTGTCAACTTCCAAATCTTTTATTTTCTACTATAATTTTGTTTCTATATTTCTCTAGAGATCAAGTAAATCATCTACACTCTATAGACTATATAGTATTTAAAAATGACACACATTATTAAATTATTTGGATTATCCTCCGCCTCCAACATCAATATACCATCAATCTATATAAATTGCAAGTTCTACAAAAGTAACAAATAGAGGTCTCTTTTATCCCCTTCAACTTATTCACATGAAAAAAAAATTAGTTATATCTCCATTAAGCAACAAAGAAAATAAGAATCAAATAAGCTAAAACATTATAATACTATAAAAAAAATACGTGAAAAATAAAATAAAATTAATTACAAACATTATTTCAATAAAAAAGATAGCTTACATGACCGTCCATATAAATAGACATATTCTTACATGAGCTGTCATTTCATAGGTTTTCTAAGCAGCAAGGAGTCAACAAAAGCAAAAATAGAAGCTTGTTTTATCCTGTATTATAATCAATAGAAAGGGAAAAAAGAAAGAATGCTTGAAAATTAAACTCCCAAAAATTATATTGCTAAAAAATGAGGCTTAAATATTTGGAGATCTATATAATAATAAGGTAATCTAAGTTCGTACATTCTGCAAGCAAAATAATGAATAGCTAAGACATGTGTGAATAGTGTAAAAGAAAACAAAAACTATCATACAAAATTGAAGAGTACTTTCTACGAAATTGCTTAGAAATAATTATGACGAGTCAAACCAAAATTTGTACTAAAAATATTTAAGACTCATGTACAAAGTTATACACACAAATTAAGATCGTGGATTGGTGACACTAATTATACAATAGATGATAACATATATTTACATGAGAGACCATATTTCAGAGGCTTTCCGAGCGGCAATGATGCATCAACAAATCTATCTACAAATATAAACTAAGAAATTTTATACTGATTTTCAAGTTTATTTTGTCGTATCAATATAAAATTTAAACTTTAATCCATATCTTGCTATAAAAACTAATGAATTGGTCAAGATATATACGAAGAGGAAGAAATAAAAAAAACGAAAATTAAAATAAATGAGGCATGCCACTTAAAAGTTGCTTAGAGAAAGGGACAATGACTCAACACTAAAACATATGCTATAAACATTTAGCACATCTACACAAAATCATATATTTATATGCATATGAGATCACAGATATAAAATAATAATTTATAATGTTTGAGAAAAAAAAGTATTACTAAATGAAAAGTGTAACCGATTAGCTAATTAATAAAAAAAATTATTAGCAACAGATAGCTAAAGAATATGAAAGAAAAAGAAAGAAGAGGTGCAATTATGTTGATTAACTTTTTATTGTCATTTACTTATCAAAAACAAAAATCATTATATAACATGAGTAGTGGAAGACATAATCATCACTACTCCATAGACACTTTTTTTTTCAATTTTTTTCTTCAAAATTTGTTTTCGCTTTTTATGATCTTAATTACTCGGTAATAGAAAAAGAAAATGTGTTTTATATAATATTTAAATTAAATGTAATTATAACTTGAAAAGACACAAAAAAATCATGAGAGAAATGAATAAATAGACAGGTTAACATAAATTATTATAATTTCAAATAATAATTAGTATAAAATAATTGAGCAATTTATTTCTAATTTTAACTACTATGGAAAACAATCATTAAAATTATTTTAAAAAATGAATAGGACAATGAGAAATTAATAAAAATTATTACACACGCCAAATTATTAATTTAGATTTTGCATTAGTACAATATTGGAGTGTGGGAGTGGTAAATAGTTATGCAAGAGTAAAAAAAATAGTATAAATTTTTTATTAGTGAAATAAACAAATTATTTATTTTAGATTTTACATTAGAACAATATTGAGTATGTAAATAGTTATGCAATGCAACATGAAGAGTAAAAAAAAAATAGTACTCCGTATAAATTTTTTATTAGTGAGCAAATAAATTATTAATGGATTTGGTGCCCATAATTTGTAAGAAGTTATATAGTGATAATTTGATATATTGATATTTAAAATGATTTAATTGAAAGAGATGGTGAATTCTTTTAGAAGCTGAATTATTTTAGTCTTTTGTTTCGTTTATTTATTTATTCGCTATATTTTGTTTTGTGTTGTTTATGTCCCCTATTTTGTTTTTTATTTTTGTCTCTCTTTGTTATTGTTATGTAATAAGATATACTTGTAGTTTTTTTGTTTGATTCCTAACTTAATTGGGATGACTAATCATTGTCTTGAGATCTATCACACTATATATGTTGCATATATCAATATTTGTATATAGGAAATCTAATTTTCAGCTATGACTCAATTACACCTAAAAAATAATAAAGTAACATATGCTTGATAAAAAAAATTTCCATAGTAAAAGATTTATAAATAAATTTACCTTGTGCATCTTATCCTCCGAATCATTGAAATTTTTCCATAAAGAAATGTTAAATTAAGGCATGAAAAAGAATAAAATTTCACATTCAACCAATAAAAGAAGGGTAATTGCAAAAAGAAGAAAACTACTAAAGTAAAATAGATAGAAAAATTAAATATAAAAAAGGTGGCTCACATAAAAAAAAAAGTTTCGCAATATGTTTAACATGAATCTCTCAAAAATTACCTTAAAGTTAAAGTTAGTACCACATATTAAAGCTCTCATTGAGGACGTTACATGTTGACAATAGATGCATGGTTACTACCTTCAAAAGAAACAATAAAATGACATTATCATAATGTATTGCAAATTAAAATTTTAAGTAAATTATATATGATTCCAATCTCTCAATAACCAAACATATATATCTATAAAAGGGAGAAATAATACATTATTTATCTATCACCTCCCATAATTTTTCTTTAACGATGATTGATCAATGCATAGGCATAATCAACTATATATATACATGATCTTAAAATTCTTATCAGTTACATTACATATATATAAACAAATTAGGGAAACTCAACAATTGTTTAACGTTGACTCTAACTCTTCATATATATGGAAGTTGATGCTAAACTTAATTTCACTATAAAATATCATTCAATTATAGTAGTAATTTATATGAGATTTATTCAATTATTATTATTATAAATATAGTAGTCATTCTTTTTACAAACTCTTTGGTCTCCCATAAATTACAAACTCCTTTAACTTAATTGACTTCATGTTACCTCATGAATATCATAAGTCTCCATATTGATCGGTTACTTTTTTAATTATTGCTATTGGTATTCTTTTTGTTCATAAAAAAACTTTATTATAGAGCACTATATAGATCATTTTATTAGATTATAACTATTTGATTTTAACAAATATATCAATATACACTTTTTATTGATTACTATCTATTTATCTTTTGTGCGTCAAAATAAAATCTATTTAGTTTTCGTCTATAAAAATTATATATCTTTTGTTACGGATGAAACTTACCTACCAAATTATGCTCATGCATGGTATACAATATCATTTGGAAATTGTGTTTTAGATCATAATTAAATGTAATTATAATTTGGAGAGACCAAAAATAATAAGAGAAGTGAATAAATAAATAGCTGGAAATAAATTTCATAAAAGATTATAATTTCAAATAATAAATAAATATAAAATAATTGAACAAATAAAAAAGTATTCTTATTTATCTCTAGTTTAACTATGCAAAATACTCATTAAAATTATTTTTAAAAATAATAGGATAATGAAAAATTAATAAAAATTGTTACATGTCAAATTATTAATTTAGGTTTTGCATTAGTACAATATTTTTACAAAAGTAGTATAAAAAATAGTTGGTAATTAAAAGAATTTGGAAATATATATATATATATATATATATATATATATATATATATATATATATATATATATATATATATATATATATTCTAACAATTACTTGAAGCTTGCAACTATTGAACAAAACATTAAATGACGATTTTCAACCTGAAAAAGATAGAGAGAAAAAAAGTTATTAGATATAATGTCTTGTAAGATCATAAAAAGAAATCAAACAATTATAATTTACAAACTCAAATGAAAGACAATTATCTCATACATACATGTATCAACTTCATAAACTTTGAGTCACATATACATGATATTTTAAGAGAATGATTACATGTTACCTACTACCACACACGCAAAAATAAAAATTCTTGGAATGTAACTATATACACACATACCGATGAATTTTTGTAATCTTTAAAATATATTGAAAACACAAAAAATGAGAGCTTGAGGTGATCTACTTAGCTTGTCGATGTTCCTTTGAGCATTAAACATATTTAAGTAGAAAGAGGTTGGTGGATTAGAGAATGAACACAAAAAATAAGTAGTGCAATTGCATAATGTGAGGAAGTGCAGGTTATTGCACATTTATATAGGGTACTACTCAACTACAACTATGTTTAATTTTGCAAACGTTTTTTATATATGAATGTCATACCCCATTTTTTGACCGATCGCTTTTATACGTCTTTTTAAGACGGTTTTTCTTTGTTCATTTCTGACGAAATTTCGGCAGAGAGGTATTTTAAAATACCTCATTTATTTGGTTACTTTTTATTTTCCTTTTATTATTTTTATTTATTGATTTTATTTTATTATTATTATTATTTATTTTCGTTTGTATTATTATTATTATTATATATATTAATATTTTAATTTTAATGTTTATTTGTGTATTTTTCCATTTTGTTGTTTTTGCCAATTTTTTAAAAGAAGTCCAGATCAGGTTTTTTTGTCCAGGCCCAAAGGGGCAATTTTGTCCAAATAGGGAAAGTTTCATCTTCAAACCCTAAACATCTGACACAGTATTTATACTGTACTAATTGCACAGTTTTCCAGGAGAAAAAATGCTCAGCCGCAGAAACACCAAAAAACCCCATTCTCATTCCTTTTCTGAATCAAAATTATAACACAAAACAAAATCAAAACAGAAATAAAAATCATCATCAACTTTCATTGTTCATCATCTGTTCATCATCATCAAATCACCCAAAATCAACACAGATTCAAATCGAAACCATCCCAAATCCACCATCTTCGTCACGAACAACACAAACCCAGAATCATCATCACAAATCCAAAACCAAAACAAAAAAACAGAAAACCGAATCAAATCTACAACCATAATCATCATCGTTCCTCATCCATCATTCAAAAATAAATCGTCAAAACCAAATCAGATTGAACCAAAACCGAGAAGAAAGAAGAAAACATTGGAAATCAGAAACCGAAATCAACAACAACAGAAACGAAGGAGATAAGAGCAAAATCAGAACCAAATCCAGGAAAAGATAAACACGAGGTGTTTATCCTTCTTTTTTTTTTCTTCAATCCGTTTTTCCTTTCGATCTGGACATTTTGTTATGTTTTTGTTTGTTTCTACTTTAGATTTGGGTTGGGGTTTGATTTTTGTGGGGGTTTTGCGTTGAAGCTTTTGAAAATTGGTGTGGTGTTTTTGAGAGTGAGAGAGAACAGAGAAAGAATTTGCCGGCGGCGTGAGAGAGAAGATGAGAGAAAGAATGTGAAATTTCTAGGGTTTGGGGTATTTATACCCCCAACCCGATTGTGTGTGAGACGGTCTATGTGCATACCATGAGTCTGCGCGTTTTCCCCCTTTAGATCTTAATCATGCGTCCCAGTTTTCTTTTGCTTGTGATTAAATCAGAGCTGTCTGATCAATCAGACGGCTCTGATTCAGTTTTGTTTGATTGCATCATACACCCCCTCTGGGCCACGCCCCCCAGCTGGGCTTGGGCCCAGAATTGCTTTTTGCACCCCCCTTTCTGTTTTAATTAATATTTGCACCCCCTTCTGTTTTTATTTTTATTTTTGCCTAATTAATTATTTATTTATTTTATTGTAAGGACATTAGATTGTATTTTTTAGGACTTGATGTAAATTTAAATTAAATTGCATAGCATCATGTTGCATTCATCTCATATTTATTTTTCCTCGCGACACCTTAGAATGTAATTAGGAACAAATGTACACTATAAATGAAAAAATCGCATCTCATGCATATTTATTTATCGCTTTCCGCAAATCGTTTAGCATATTTAATTCCGAGGGAAAAGACACCGTTTTGATCAAAATATCATTACGGATCGTCTTCGCGCTTATTTTGCCTATTGCGACGTTTGTATCATTTTAGCGCTACCTTGTTATTTGGAACCCAACATTCCATTTTAAAATAAATAGTTAATCACTTTATTCTCAAAAATGAGGTCAAAACCTCTTTCAAAAAATAGTCAACACAATTCATTTTCATATATCATCAAGCATAAAAAATATTTTGTCATCATACACTTTTCAAACTTTGGACTTTAAACCAAACGTTTCTTTTTACCGCGAAAACCTCGGATTTTAACCCGAGTGCTTTTTTACCGCGAACTTGGATTTTAAACCAAGTGCCTTGGAATTTAAACCAACGGCGTCTTTTATCGTGAAAACCTTGGATTTTAAACCAAGTGTCTTTTTCTTATCGCGAACTTGGATTTTAAACCAAGTGCCTTGGACTTTAAACCAACGGCTCCTTTTATCGCTAAAACCTTGGACTTTAACCCAAGTGTCCTTTTTTTTTTCCGCTTAAAACCTTGGATTTTAAACCAAGTACATTTGTCTCATTTATACATCGTTAATCATGCATAGACCTTGGATTTTAAACCAAGTGTCTTTTATCACTTCAAACATTTTCTCAACAAACCTTGGATTTTTAAACCAAGTGTCCGCGTCTTATTTTCATAATCAAATCTCAATCAATTTAACCATATAGACTTTTTCACAAATTAACATCAATCAAACTCTCATTTTGCCATTTTTGGCTTTTGGTATTTTAAAACCATTTTCAAAAAAACCTTAAAATCAAACAAACAAATTTACTCGTCCTTTTATCCCGAACTATGGTGGTTTGATCCCTCGGGTACGTAGGCATGAGACTTGTCTCTTCAATCAATAAAATCAACAAAAACATTTTTCTACTTTATCATTCTTTAAGCATTTTTTATCATCACTTTAATTCTTACACTTATACATTTTTACAAGCATTAAAATAAAGCGCATAGATAGAATACAAACAAGAGGTTCCTATAGAGTACTATAGATACTTAGGGTGCTAATACCTTCCCTTCGTATAACCAACACCCGAACCTTGTTCTCTCAAAATAGGGTTTTTTCGAACTTTTTCCCTTTCCCTCGGATAAATTAAAGATCGGTGGTGGAACATTAAATTGCGATTCGAAGTTAATTAATAACTCGATATCCAAAAATCACCGCGACAATGAAAAGTTGTGCTCTTTCAAGTCCTAGAGGATTAACACAATTACAAATTATATGAAAAATTTATGTTATGTTTTAGGAGTATTTATGTCCAAATTAATTTAGGGAGAATGAAGATAAAATATGAGAATTTATGGCAACAAATGATGATTAGGTTCTAAGAGTCAATTGCATGAGTATTTAGTTCGGAATTTGGAGCTAAATTGTTGAACTTTTCAAATAATGCTAAGCTAAGACTTATTCGATGAATTGAGAGAAATCGCAATTGATGTGAATTAAAGTGAGAATCATGTGTCATTTATGTTGAGTAAGATAATAAGGATGTGTGATAGTATAATTCCTGAGAGTATATTATGTTGAGAAGCTTCATAAGAAGTTTAAATATTTTGAATTTATATCTCTGAGGATTTATACCACTTGATTAAATAAATTGATGAGACATTTGAGATACGCCATTGAATATTATATGGTATATTGTGATTAGCCATTGTATTGCAATAATACAGTGATGTTTTATGAATTTGTTTATATGAAAATTCCATTTTAGTGGAAAACTAGTGTATTATCCATTTAACGATGTATGTGTGAATTTGATTGGCTTTTTCCACACGTGAAATTGAGAGTTGGAGACTTTACTATGACAGACAACCTTAGAGTTAGTTCAGAGAAAATGTTAAACATGATAAATGACAGTATCATAATCAACGTGCTTCTATACCATTTGTTTTTTACATATTTGGTTTTCTACCAACCGATAATGTGGATATTCTAAAAATAGTTCAAAAGACTGTACATTGTAATGTTGTGTCTCCTAAATTTGTATGTGGATGAAAGAGGGAGAAATACTTATGTGTGAAGTGTATACAATAAAGTTGAAAAAAGAAGGGGGGGCTAAAATTGCACGGTTGGGAAGGTTGGGGTTAAAATTGTATTCTACTAAAGAAATACAATCAACACAATGTCAATTCTTAAATAACAGTCAGTATACCAGTGTATAATCTTTGCAACTTAAAGCCAAACAAAACATGCTTTGTCACTTTGGCGTCAGTATATATAGGAATATAATTGCAGTTTTAAAAAAGTTTACCCAAACCGACAAACCAAGCCAAATTGAAAATTAATTGATCTAGTTTGGTTCGAATAAAAAATCGAATCGAACCGTCTAAACTAAGTTGGTTTAGTTCTCGATTTCCAATTATGAAAACCGGTGAATCAGACGGAACATCTTACTAATACTATTTGTCATGCAATTGATGATGTTATGAATGAAACTATATCACATCTAAATTAAAATGGTTAAATATATTGAATTATATTATTTTTGTAAATAAAATGTATCATCTTCGTGCAAATGTGGAAAATAATTCTCTCGGGGTAACTGAGATCGACTAAAGGGCAAAAATATCCATCATGTATGACACGTCGTGTTGATAATATTGGACAAATTTGAAAAGAAAAAAAAATTATTCGTTGTCCACACCTTTGATATCATGTCATACGCGTGACATAATAATGATTATATATATTTTTCATTTTAATATTTGTGAATATTTATAAATAAATAAATATCATAAAAAGATAGCTAGAAATATTTTTGTAACAACAATTATGTTGTTCGAAGAATGTAGATGGTGTGTTTTCAATACTCGTCATTTTTATATTTTGTACAACATTAACCCATTGCAAGTTCGTGGTGAACAAATTCCGGTCATGCAATTGATAACATTCTAAATTAAACTAATTTCGTATCCAAGTAAAAAAGGTCACGGCTATAGATATTGGACAAAATTGAACACAAAAAAGTAGGGCAAATATCTGTTGTCCACAACTTTATTGTGCTATCATATGTGTGGCAATATAGGTATAACTTTAATTGCAACATCTAAACATTCATAATTAGATACCTGTGATGTGTTTGACTTGCAACTATACAAATACATATTGTTTCCATTGTTTGTATTTTCGGTAGATTTAACAACACAATTTATAACACTTTTTTGCATGCACCTATTTTTATTGAATATTATGCAAATCTCACCACTTCACGTGTAATTACCTATCTTTATTGAATTTTGTGTGAATCTCGTTGCTTCATGTGGTGAGACCATTATAAATTTCACTAACAAAAATTGTAGTTCAATAACATGTGTTGTTCGGTGTACACTGTGTTAATTTTTTGTAACTCATGAAATATCGACTTTTATTTTATTTTTGGAACTCGTCGCAATTAAGGCCTTTGAGCTTTGCCACTACAATAAATCTAATAAAGTATTCTACATTTTCAACTCTTTCGGCCAAATATGAGATTGATTCCTGATCCAAATAATTAAGCATATGATTTTATCTCACAGTTCTAAATTCACACAGGTGACTTAACGAATTTAACTTGGATTATTATTCTTATCCTCTCCTCACCCTTACAATGGCAAGTTGTTGTCACTTCACAAATGCCACATTAGCAAAATAACATCCTTTCTATCCTTGTTTCCTAATAGTCAAGTTTCCTATATTTTTCTATATTTCTATATATTTTTTTAATTAATAAATATAAGATACTTACAAATAAATGAAATATAAACGAACAACAAGTTGCGCCACTATTTTTTTTTTGAATGGCAAAATCAATCATGTAAAAAACAACATTCATATACCCCAAAGACACAACATTGTTATGCACAACCTTCTAAACTTTTCATAGAAGATTCACAACCTCTAGGGTTGGAAGTCAAAAATATCAAACGCAAATGATATAAAAACATGTTTATTATCAGAACATATTTTCATGTTTGATCACTTTTGCTTGAAGTAAATTTGAAGGCTATCTATCCCATAATAAACGCATCAATTCTCAATTCCATAAGTGGCGCAACTCAAATCAAGTCCACACATGCATATTTTTCTTCTACGCACACATACAATACACAATAACATCCGCCGACCTAAAAATCAATCTTTCCTTCATGACTTGGGCCTACAGCCAAAAGAGCCCATAGAAAATGGGCTGAGTAAACACAAAGGTGGGAAAATCTAATTCCAAACCCAATATGGCGGGAAACAAAAATTTCCCTTCCACATCATAACCGTACATTAACTTTTAATCGAACGGCTATAAAAATCACAATCAAAATCCTTCGAATCTAATATCTAATCCTATTAACCATAGCGAATTCAAAGATTCATTATTACAACCAAAAACCCCTCTTTTGTTTCTCTATCGTTCACAACACAAACCCTTGAATTGAATTTCTCAATCCATGGCGAAACTTTCGAAACCACAAGCTTCTTCCGACGAAGCACTCTCGAATTCTTCAAGTTCTTCGGAGGAAGAGCAAGTGAATGATCAGATCAACGAAGAAGAAGATGAAGAGGAGCTTGAAGCTGTAGCTCGTGCTGCTAGTTCTGACGACGATGATGATGAAGTTGTTGGTGATAATCCGCCGGATTCTGACG
The DNA here is from genome assembly GCA_951799995.1 of Trifolium subterraneum. NCBI lineage: Eukaryota > Viridiplantae > Streptophyta > Magnoliopsida > Fabales > Fabaceae > Trifolium > Trifolium subterraneum. The sequence continues at coordinate 7,477,505 of OX637462.1, read as the reverse complement.
AAGATGTTGCTGCTGAAGACGGTGATGACGATGAACAGGTTGAATTATTTCTGTAATTTGATTTTTCAATTACTATTTTGCTTAGCTTTTTTATATTCTAGGGTTTATGATTTTCTGGTGTGAATGTGATTTAAATTTAACTACTATGCATGTTTTGCTATTGAGATTTTGAGACGAATTTTGAGTTGAATTTTTGTTGACTTGATTTGAAATTTGGGTGAAAGTGAACGTACTTTTGCGTTGTTTTTTCAATTACTTTGTTGCTTAGCTCTTTTATACTCTAGGGTTTATAATTTTTTGGTGTGATTTAGTTTAACTACTATGCATGTTTTGTAATTGAGATTGTGGGTTGAATTTTTGTCGACTTGTTTTGAAAAAATGGTGAAAATGTGGTAGCTGAAGCGTGATAGTGATAATGAGGGAGAGTATTGTTAAACTGCGTGTTTATGAGTTATTTTTGTTGTGTGGTTTAAGGGAGGAGATAATAATGTGGTAATGAGTTATTTTTTCAATTACTTTGCTGTTTAGCTCATTTATACTCTAAGGGTTTATATTTTTTGCTGTGATTTAACAACTTTGCATGCTTTGCTATTGAGATTTTGAGACGAATTTGGAGTTGAGTTTTTGTTGACTTGATTTGAAAAAATGGTGAAAATGTGTGAGCTGAAGTGCGAAAGTGAAGTGAGAGAGAGAGTATCGAGAAACGTGTTTATGATTTGATTTTGTTGTGTGGTTTCAGGGAGGAGATAATGAAGCTCCTGAAATAAGCAAGCGTGAGAAGGCTAGATTAAGAGAAATGCAAAAATTGAAGAAACAGAAAGTTCAGGAGATACTGGATGCTCAAAATGCTGCCATTGAAGCTGACATGGTGAGTTTAGTTGTGGTTACACTACTAAACTACTTTTTTTTTGCATTATAATAATCAGCTGACATTATTTAGTCTAATATATTTATAATATGATTCAGAATAATAGAGGAAAGGGACGTTTGAAGTATCTCTTACAGCAGACTGAGCTGTTCGCGCATTTTGCAAAAGGTGATCCGTCATCATCTCAAAAGAAGTCAAGAGGAAGGTATATTCCTAAGATTCATGTGTGTTATGTTGCGCCATAATATTGCCCCATGTTTTTTTCCCTATTGTTATTGCTCAGAATTTGATTAGATTTACTATCCAAATTACATCATAAATAATACCTTTGTAGTGTCAAACTTTGGAGTTCTTTTAAGTTTTAAGGTTGTAATAAAATTTTTATATGCCAAGAAAATTGTAGAAACAAATCAGCATTAAATCATTGAATATCTAGGCGGAGTTCCTTAGCTCTTCATTCAGTGATTCAGATTGTCCAGCAGAGTCATTTATCTTTTTATTTTAACATCATAAAATCGAAAAAAAGTTTCCTGTTTAAATCCGATGTATGCAATTTAGATATTATGTGTTATTACTCATTATTAAATCTCATTTAATATTTAAGAAGTGCTTCTGAGCAAGGTTATCAAGATCTAGATTTAAATAGTAAAATCTTAAGATTTTGCGATCTTACTCACCCCCTCCATTACGAATCCCGCCCCGCACAAGATTCTGTTTTGGAGCAAGATCAATGCAAAATTGTAGCAAAATCTTTTCTGGATCATGAAATCGCACACATGTGTGTGATCCTGAATGTTCATGAGCTTGGATTATGTGGGTCATGCACGACCCGTTTGGTGATTACTCTGGTTTTTTGTTTTTTGGATCAATATTGCATTTTTTATTTGATCTAGACTTTATGTATTTTCTTTCGTGGACTTGGTAGTTTTACGTTAAGCTTTTAGTAGGTATTTTTTGGTGCACTTTGTTATTCTATTTTCTTTTTAGCGGGTTCTTATGTTCTGTGATCATGCTATCCCACTCCTGGTCTTTCCTAATAACTAGATAGGAATTTTTGGTCCTAGTTGCGATCTTGCGTGTTGTAATCTCGCCACCCCCTCCCAATCTTGACAAACTTGCTACTGAGTGATGATTGAAAGAAATATTTTTATCTATCTATACGGGTGTTTAGACTTTGATTTTCAGAGAAGCAGCAAAGAATTGTGACTGATCTGGCATTAACTTTGTACTGTATAAACTAACTTATTTGGCATTTAATGTTGTCTGTTTTAGTGGTCGCCATGCATCAAAAGTGACTGAAGAGGAGGAAGATGAAGAGTACTTGAAAGGAGAAGAAGACGGTGTTGCAAACACTCGTTTGGTGACACAACCATCATGTAAATATTCTTTCTCTGTGCGGATGTGCCTCACACGGTTTGCACCATATTAGATTTGCCTTTTAAATTCATTTTAATTTTTTGTTTTACATAAGTGATGCATGTTTATTTTTCTCTCCCACTCCTTTTCTATCTGTTGGTGAAATTTTGCATATTTGTCATAATGCTGGATAAGGGTGTGCATTAATAGAATGAATTCTCAGGGAACTTTTAGATCGGCTAAACATTTCACTTGATTCTTATTCTAGTGGTAGACTTCAATGGGGTTTTCGTCTAAATGACTAAATGTGTATCTATATTTTCATGGTTAATTTTTTTTGTGAAATTTTGGTTCATATGAATGTGAATTGATTATTTGTTATTCATTACAGGTATTCAAGGGAAGATGAGGGATTACCAATTGGCTGGACTAAACTGGCTCATTCGATTGTATGAGAATGGAATAAATGGAATTCTTGCCGATGAGATGGTATGTGTTTGATTTTGGGCTTGCAGACATGTTTTATTGCATTAACTACACGTGAATTAACTTTGTTGTGCTTGTAGTTTGATAAACTCAGTTAATTTAGACGCCTTACTTACTCTGCATCAATGTTATTGGTGAGTTGATTTTTATAAATCATGACAAATAAATGTGATTTGCAGGGGCTTGGTAAAACATTGCAAACTATATCTTTAATGGGTTACTTGCATGAGTTCAGAGGAATTAAAGGCCCTCATATGGTAGTTGCCCCAAAATCAACTCTTGGGAATTGGATGAATGAGATTCGTCGCTTTTGTCCTATTTTGCGTGCTGTAAAATTCCTGGGCAACCCTGAAGAAAGGGTATGACTATGATCAGCTTTGCTGGGTTGAATTATTTGACAATAGTATAATTGATGCTTAATTATAACACTTTGTTGTTAATTGTTTTAATACTGCAGAGACATATAAGAGAGGAATTGTTGGTTGCTGGGAAGTTTGATGTTTGTGTTACAAGTTTTGAAATGGCTATCAAGGAGAAGACTACTTTACGTCGATTTAGTTGGCGTTACATAATTATTGATGAAGCTCATCGAATCAAGAACGAGAATTCATTGCTCTCTAAAACAATGAGGATTTACAATACAAACTATCGCCTCCTTATCACTGGCACACCACTTCAGGTATAGTGTACTATATTGTATTATAATGTTGTAGTCATGTGAAGAATGATATTTTCTTATCTGTTTTTTAAAAAATTATCTAAAAAAAGTTATTTAAAAATTATGACTCACTTCACTTTTAGTATTTTCTTTTTATTTGTATATGCATACTCATGTATTCACCGCTGTTCATGACCTCCTTTAATGGTACAGAATAATCTTCATGAACTGTGGTCTCTTCTCAACTTTCTTTTGCCCGAAATTTTTAGTTCTGCTGAAACCTTTGATGAGTGGTTTCAAATCTCTGGTGAAAATGACCAACAGGAGGTTGTTCAACAATTACACAAGGTAACTTATAGAACTTTGTTTGATTGTCGTCTTCCCTTTTAGTCTGATGCATAATTGACACTTTCATTTCCTTTCTATTATCAAGGTCCTCCGACCATTTCTCCTTCGAAGGTTGAAGTCAGATGTTGAGAAAGGGTTGCCACCGAAAAAAGAAACCATTCTTAAAGTGGGCATGTCCCAATTGCAGAAACAATATTATAAAGCATTACTGCAGAAGGATCTTGAGGTTGTCAATGCTGGTGGAGAACGGAAGCGCCTCCTGAATATAGCTATGCAACTACGGAAATGTTGTAATCATCCATATCTTTTCCAAGGTGCTGAACCGGGTCCTCCCTATACAACAGGAGATCATCTCATTACCAATGCTGGTAAGTTCTATTCATTTAAGAGATACATCAGAAATTCTTCTTGGGTTGATTAATAAAACACGTGCATTGTTTTAATTATTTCATCTGCAGGTAAAATGGTTCTTTTGGATAAGTTGCTTCCTAAATTAAAAGAGCGCGATTCTAGGGTCCTTATATTTTCACAGGTCTGTTCTGTTGAAATATGACTCGTGTCACTGATGATTGTAAAGTTCTTATATGCTGCAAACCATATGTAATAGTTCTTATTTATTTTTTCCTTTGAATTTTCTTCTGTGCTTAATTGCTGGTTCTTTCACCCAGATGACTAGGCTGCTAGACATACTTGAAGATTATTTAATGTTCCGTGGATATCAATATTGCCGCATAGATGGAAACACTGGTGGGGATGATCGTGACGCTTCCATTGATGCTTTCAACAAACCTGGAAGTGAGAAATTTGTCTTCTTGTTATCAACTCGAGCTGGGGGTCTTGGTATTAATCTTGCAACTGCTGATGTTGTCATTCTGTATGATAGTGACTGGTCAGTATTTTTAACTGTTGTCCATCTGATTTGTACCCTGGCCATAATTATTACTGCTTGTTAATGGTTTGTGGTTTCACAACAGGAACCCACAAGTTGACTTACAGGCCCAGGATCGTGCTCATAGGATAGGTCAGAAGAAAGAAGTTCAAGTTTTCCGTTTTTGCACTGAGGTTTGCAATTTTAAACTTAGTCATCCATTTTATATTCATTTTGTATTTGTTAGCATCTCATCACATCAGGGTTATGGTACAGTATACAATTGAGGAAAAAGTCATTGAAAGGGCTTACAAAAAACTTGCACTTGATGCTTTGGTGATTCAACAAGGGCGATTGGCCGAGCAGAAGAGTAAGGACTTGCTGGAAAATCTCTTGTTTCTTTTCTACATGATGTACTGTGTGGTTCATCTTATGGGTTCCATTGGTTTATATATGCAGCGGTAAATAAAGATGAGTTGCTTCAAATGGTTAGATTTGGAGCTGAAATGGTTTTCAGTTCCAAAGATAGTACAATTACAGATGAGGATATTGATAGGATTATTGCCAAAGGAGAAGAAGCAACTGCGGAGCTTGATGCCAAGATGAAGAAATTTACTGAAGATGCAATCAAATTTAAGATGGATGACAGTATGCAATTTATGACTTTATATTTTAGCTTTGAAAACAATAATGGCTTGATGCTTTAAAGCTTTATGCTTTCAGCTGTTTATTAGTTTGGAGTTACTAATCACCTCTACTTTCTGCTTGTAGCTGCCGAGTTATACGACTTTGATGATGATAAGGTAAAGTTACATTTTATTGTGTCTTTGACAAATATTTTATTTAGCTTTATATCAACCTACTCTCCCTTGCCCCATTATCTATTTAACTAACACTGACGATTAATTTTTCTTCTTTAAATTAAGGATGAGAACAAGTTTGATTTTAAAAAAATTGTGAGTGATAACTGGATTGAACCACCAAGAAGGGAGCGGAAGCGCAAGTAAGGATTTTCCTTTACATTTTATGCATTCAGTTTTATCAAGCTTATTTTTTTGACATGATATGCTGGTGCGGGTCTTGTAGTTACTCAGAGTCTGAATACTTCAAACAAACTATGCGCCAAGGTGGACCGACTAAGCCAAAGGAGCCCCGCATTCCGAGGATGCCACAGTTGTAAGTTTATACACTTTATTTTTCGTTTTAAATTAGAGCTTTTGCTATTACTGATATTTTTTTGTTCTTCCCCCAGGCATGATTTCCAGTTTTTCAACATACAAAGACTGAGTGAGTTGTATGAAAAGGAAGTACGCTATCTCATGGTAGGTGTATGTAAAATGAATTTGTTACATGTTTTTTCGGTTTTACTTGAGTAGATTCCTGTTCAGTACTTATTATTTTATAAAATTTCAGCAAGCACATCAGAAGAATCAGGTAAAGGACTCAATAGATGTTGATGAACCAGAAGGTACATGAGTATTCTGCAGACTAATGTTTTGACTCCCTTTTGCCTGTATTTCTGGTTTTAATTATGCTTTATTGGATGTTTAGAGGTGGGAGATCAATTGACTACTGAAGAGATGGAAGAAAAGGAACACCTGCTAGAACAGGTGAACAATTCCCTCCTTATTGCAAACTAGACTTTCATATCATATGGACCTATTTTTAAATTTTGTTATTTGGTCAATATAGGGATTTTCATCATGGAGCCGGAAAGATTTTAATACCTTCATTAGGGCCTGCGAGAAATATGGTCGAAATGATATTAACAGTATTGCTTCAGAGATGGAAGGAAAAACTGAAGAGGAAGTTGAAAGATATGCTAAGGTCTTCAAAGAAAGATACAAGGAATTAAATGGTATGTTACAGCTAATTTTGTGCGATTGTGAAAGAAGCCTTTGTTGTATGTTTGAACATGAAACCAGAATACTAGCCAGATCCACAGATCCAAATCAACGTGTTTTTGTTACTCTACAGTTATCTTTTTCCAAACTCAATTTGCTTGTTTCGATAGCCAACAACTTGCATGGTTGGTATTTTGATATGGAATTATTTAGTGCTGTGTTAAGTAAAAATGCAGCACATTTCTGCATCAATTATTTTCATATGTGTAATTTATCAATTGTAGTTTGAAAATAGTTTCTCATTAGAATGTTGAGCACTGCCTAACTTGTTCATTTCAATCATTTTTTACAGATTATGATAGAATTATCAAAAACATTGAAAGAGGGGAGGCTAGAATTTCTCGGAAGGACGAGATCATGAAAGCGATCGGAAAGAAATTGGACCGCTACAAGAACCCTTGGCTAGAGTTGAAGGTACAATATGGACAGAACAAAGGGAAGCTATACAATGAAGAATGTGACCGATTCATGGTATGAATTTTATTTTGTTCTTCATGCTCACCACCATCATTACACAATTTTGAAAATCTTACTTTTTCCTGCTATAAATTTGCAGATATGCATGGTGCACAAACTTGGCTATGGGAACTGGGATGAGTTGAAGGCTGCATTTCGAACATCACCCTTGTTTAGATTTGATTGGTTTGTCAAGTCTCGCACAACACAGGAACTTGCAAGGAGGTGCGACACACTCATTCGGTTGGTAGAAAAAGAAAACCAGGAATTTGATGAGAGGGAGAGACAAGCTCGCAAAGAGAAGAAACTTGCCAAGGTTAGTATCTCTGTTTACTGATGCTGTATATTCACTGATTTTTTCTCGTACTCAAGTTTGACAATCTTTCAGAGTATGACTCCGACAAAGCGGACTTTGGCAAGACAGACTGAGAGTCCATCTTCTGGAAAGAAACGAAAGCAGTTAACTATGGATGATTATGCTAACTCGGTATGGATACTAAAATATGCAATGTATTCTTTCTTACTTGCTCAATTTTCTTTCTGCTTTCTTACTGAAGCATATTGTGCGATTGTTGTAGGGGAAGAGGAGAAAATAAATGGACGTATGACCTAAATTGCTAAAGGGCGTTAGTCTTGTCTTCCATAGTCTTATTGCTGTTATAATCTAAAGGATTTGTAACTGTAGGTTGAATGTTTGTAAAGAAAAAAGCATTTAGCTAGTAACAACTAGTTTAATGAATGTGTAACTTTATCTGGCACTATTTTGTAGTAATTATGTACTTGTTGAATATTTTGAAAGTTGGGTTGGCTATCGAAATTGTAGGGGAAAAGCCTCTCAATGTTTTATGTACTTGTGCAAGTAAAACTCTTGGGAGAAAAATATTGCAAGCTGTCTATAACATGCTTATTGCCTGTAATTGAAATATCTTTTTGTTATAGAAGCATTGTAAATACACAGGCAAGTGTAAATTAATAGGACGATGCAATTTACCAAATAGTTACACTTTGATAACTAAAAACACTGTAAACTACTATAATCCGTAGTAAGCAAGTCATATAAGATTTTCCCAACTTTAGACGATGATGTGGTTAAAGTTCACATTAACAGTGTCATGTTCTTTTCTCAACTTGGTCTTCTATTTTAGGGTTTGAATTTTACAGTGTCATGATTATTTAGCTCGTACAGTTTACAAAGTTCCTCCTCAGTGTCATCTATTTGAACATATTTCATTCGGTTTCAAACTATATTGGTTGGTCTGTATGACTGTATCTAATTAAATAGGTTTAAATGTAGTTTTATCCTCCCTATTTTGCTTAAATTGAAATTTTACCCCCTAATTTAAAATTCTTACCCTCCTATTTTATAATTCTTTGGATTTTGCCCTCTATAATATTTAACTCAGATTTTAGTATATGTAACTGATGTGGGACTTTTGTGACAAATACACGCTTAACATAGTGTTATCAGCAGAGTTTACAAGTGGCAAAATCATATCCTTTTTAATTTTTAGTTCACTTAAAAAGTGAAATGACTACTTCTATTTGGTGAAATCATCAAAAATTATGTTGAGATTAAGTACTCAATGTGATTTATGATGTAACTTACGACTACTTATATGGTAAATATGCATTAAACTTCTTGAAAGAGATTAAGCATTGAATGGGGGGCAAAATCAAAGAATTACAAAATAGGAGGGGGGTGCTACCAGATGCTTGAATTTGTCAAAGGATGATATTGCTTCTGATTCACTTGATTGTGGCATGTCCAAATTTATCAAAGTACACTACACATGACTTTAGGATGTACTATACATTAAAAAAAAGGAAATTGTTCAAAAATATACTTTCAAAACAATTGTCACATGAAAGTACACATTCAGAATTGTGTCATAATAATGTAGGCGTGTGGAAAGTTTCCCCCTCTTACCATTTCAACTTTTGTAAGATGCAATGCAAGGGTAACAAGGTAACTCATCTAAAACAGCTTGTGTCATCATCACAGTACACACCTAATCTCCCACTTGCCTGACCTCCATGACGGAAAGGACAATTTCCAATAATCCAACAAAGTACACAACATGGATCTTCCCACCACTAGACAATAACCATCAATAAGGCTGTATAGACAACTCATACTAGAATAGACACAATAAACACATGGTTACTTAGACTACAAACAAAGAGACTCTTAAGCTTAGGCAAAATTATCTTTGTATTTGAACTTCATTGTCTTTTAGGCTAAGAGACACTCCTCTCCTTAAAACTCACTCTTGTAAAGATGAGACTTAAGTATATATCTATTGAGGCCAAGTAGACAACGGCGGCTAGACAACTCATTATAATTATAACCTCTACAATGTGGAAAATTGAAAACACTCAATCGTTTCGTTAACATACAAACTATCTGCATAATTCATCATTAACAAATCAACACTACCGGGAGTCTAATACAATACAAGTAGTTAGTACATGCCTACACGGTATGAGTGTTGTAAATTTCGACCGATAAAATAAGCAGTCACACACACTGCATGTGCAATAGATAGTAGTCATGTGGAAGATAATGAGACAATGAAGATATTTTTTGGTATATATATAAGCCGAAAACATAGAGACTCGAACATACAATATAATAGATATAACTGTACGAGATAATAACATGTGACAACAAAATGACACCCACAACCAAATCCACTAAGCCAAAAATTAGACCTTTGATGATGCTCTATGCAACATGAACCTAGAAATCTTTAGTAAATAGACAAGGATGTTGAATTCACAATATGCATGCAGCATGATTACATTTTTAATACCCCAAATCCACACTAACTTAACTTCTCCCCCCACTTTTTTTTGTTTTTGTTTTTGAAATTTGGACTGTTTCCTTCACATGATGACTAACTACTATGAAATGATGGGAGAAAACCAACACAAATTCTCCTTTGACTCAAAGATGAATAAGCAAAGAAAGCTAAGTGATTTTTGTTTTGTTCATTCATTTGTACCATCAAAGCTGCCCATTGCATTTGCTCTTTTCTTCTCTCTCCAATTCTCACCCCATACTCTTGCTTCTGCAACTGCACGTTCTCTATCCAGGTCGCGGTTCCTTGGAGTTTCTCTACCTCTTCCGGTATTTACAGGGCTATCTCTCTGAGAATCGCGCCTTTCTAAATCATCCAATCCCCATTTTCTCCCTGATCCACCGCCACCAGTATCGATCCTTCCCAACTCACTTGGATCCCGACCTTCTCTCTTCCTGAAGTCAGGCGAGTTTCTATGGGTAGAAGGGGAACCAAGCCGTGCACGGTCGGGACTATCCACACTATCTGCCATGCTGCTCCTTCTGTCATCCCTCATCCTAGGAGTTGATGAACCACCCCTGTTCGACTGATTGCCTGCATTCGGGTCGAATGTTTGGGCAGCCAGATATGTGAGAGCAGTAACAACATCTCCAATAAGAGGCCTTGTAGCAGCTTGTTCCTGCAAACACATCGCTGCAACTGCAAGTGCTTGGTAAAGTCCCCGCATTGGATATCTTCCTTGAAGTAGTGGATCAGCCATTTTCGGAAACTTCCTGCGATCTTTAAAAAGAGGTCGTGCCTACATAGTTCCGTGCCCCAAGAATATGAAGACAAAAGGTGGAAAAAAATTTATTACAAGCCCGTTAAGACAAATGGTGGTAAATTTTTTTATTAAAAGCTCGTTTGTTACAGTTTAAAAAAATAGTTTTTTCAAATGAGAAGTTGTTTTGAGTAGCTTCTCTTAAAAATCATATTTTGTAGTAATTTCCATTACAGTAAAGTGAGTAAACAGAAACAGAATAACTTAGGTTTTTCTTAAAAATATTTCAGTTATTGAAAGTCAAAATCATGTTTTTGATAATCTGTAACAAACGGGTCCGTACAGGTAAATTTAGAAGTTGATCAAAATATTAACATAAAAACCAATTTACTTGATGTATGGCCTAGAAAATATACACAGGGATGAAAGGGTAAAGTACTCACCCATGCCACGAGATTATGCTCTCCATGCCCACGCGTATTATCAATAGCCTTGCGTCCGGTAATGAGTTCAAGGAAGACAACTCCAAAACTATAGACGTCAGATTTCAGAGTTAGTTGACCAGTCATAGCATATTCTGGAGCACAATAGCCATATGTTCCCATTACTCGTGTGGATACATGAGTCTTGTCACCAACTGGACCAAGTTTTGCCAACCCAAAATCTGATAACTTAGGATGAAAACCTTCGTCTAAGAGGATGTTGGATGATTTTAAGTCTCTATATATCACAGGGGGATTTGCCTTATCATGCAAATATTCCAATCCCTTGGCTGCACCAGCTGCTATCTTCATCCTTGTGTTCCAGTCTAGAGGCTCCTTGTCGGGAGGTAGATCTGAAAAGAAATTCAGAGTCAGTATGGTGATAAAGTTGGATATCGCGTCAAAGTATCATGCTAAAGTTACTAGAGTTATTACATAATGCGTTTGCAACAGAGTCATCTTGTTAACGATTGTTTTTAGAAATTAGAAGATCCTGTTTAAGAATTGTTAAGGTTTTATTTATTACTTTTTGATTCCTCGAAATTGTAATTAGGAGTTAAAATTCAAATTTCAGATGTCAAACAAAACATGACTTATAAATTAGAAACAATGAAAATAAAAATGTAGTCATAGATGTAGCTAGCATTAGCAATAACTTCTAACAACTTCTAACGTGATTGACAGGAATGTCCATCGACAATGTAATTATTTCATTTTATTTATACATAAAATAAAATTGTGTCCATGAATACAGATAAATGGATATATGAGCAATGTAAAATCTAAATAATCTTTTAGCCTACTCCTTAAACGGCTGGGGACTAATTCAAGCAAAGAAAATGACACTAAATTACTATGACCATTAATAATGTTTAAGACTTATCTAATCACTCCAAAGAAGATTGATTGAATGAATAATAAAATCGACACACAGAAAACAACTACCACTCTTAATCATCTAATAGCATAAGCATATTGTAGTAGGAAAGTTCACTACTATCATCACTGAAAACAAATTTAACTATAAAAACTTTCATAAATCCTACAGTTCCTTTGCAGTTTAAGACTTTGCTTCTAATTACTAGAATTGCACCGCAACTATATCAATTCCACATCAACAATCAGGCTCTACAAAGAGAAACATTCATACAAAAAATTTGCTTGCCAATGAGTTAAGCATTATAAAGAGTCCACAAGGACTTCATATTTCAATAGAAAGCTTCAGCAAACAAGTAATTTTCCAGGTAAACCATGTTAATCTACCACCTAGCAAGGTTAGACAATTATTTTCCATAATCACCAAATGGCTACTCAAAATCACTAGTAGTTAGTCGTGCACAAGAATAATCTATGTTTTAAATGCTATAATTATAGGATAACTATAGATGAATGAAAAACACCTAAATAAACAAAATAAAAAGCAAAATCCGGCCGGTCAATATTGAATATGATTAGTCCACATTGGTCAACTTCCTAGCCTATTGATACATGGTTTCCTCATTGAGTAATTATGAGCCAACACAGTAATAAGAAAATCATATAATATAATTATGAATCTCACATTTAACATAACTTACATCATGATTTTGTGAATCCAACCATAACAGCATTTCCATCTTCTCTAAATCATAATTATAAAAAAAATCTACAATGGTGATGCTCTAAGAGATATTCATGCTACTCATTGAACCCATTACAATTTCCCCCATTTTAATTAAGAAAACATAGCAAAGGCATACAAACATAATTATTTAGTTCGATAACATTAAATCTGACTATAGAACGCAAGAAATTTTCCATTTAAAAAAGAATCCCATACTTTCCTTCTTCAACTATCTTTCAATCCTATAAGTTATAACTTTCATTTGGACCTTTGCGATATTATAAATTCGAACCAACATGAAATTTAATATTTTATAGCCGCATAATATGAAAGCACGTGTAGTCATGAATCATTAAAGGAAAGCAATCTGACCGTGTAAATGATCCTCCAAAGATCCCAATGGCATAAATTCATAAACGAGCAGCCGCTGATCACCATCAGCACAATAACCAATCAAATTCACAAGATTTGGGTGATGTAAGAGGCTGAGCATGAGAACTTCCACCAAAAACTCCCGATTTCCTTGAAGTCCATTTCGGTCAAGCTGTTTAACCGCAACTACCTGCAAAGAAAATGATTCATCCACAAACGAGGGAGAGGTAGAGTTATAGTAATAAAGCAATACTCAAATGGAAAATTGGCAATTGAGCGGGGAAGTTTTGAAGCCCGAAATTATAGTAATAAAGCAATACTCAAATGGAATATTTGGGATTGAGCGATAAAGTTTTGAAGCCCGAAATTATAGTAATAAAGCAATACTCAAATGGAAAATTGGAGATTGAGTGATAAAGTTATGAATCCCGAAATTATAGTATTAAAGCAATACTCAAATGGAAAATTGGTGATTGAGCGATAAAGTTTTGAAGACCGAAATTATAGTAATAAAGCAACACTCGAATGGAAAATTGGTGATTGAGCGATAAATTTTTGAAGCCCGAAATTATAGTAATAAAGCAATACTCAAATGGAAAATTGGCAATTGACCGATGAAGTTTTGAAGCCTAAAATGTTGACTATAATGTGAAAATGGCAAGTCTTATTCATAGAGAAGGCATTATTAGGCCGGGCTTCAGTATATGATAAGTCCAAAGTTTTTGCAGCAGAAATCACAACTTACCTGTCCTGTGCTCTCAAGGCGACCTTTGTAAACACGTCCGAACCCTCCTTCACCTAATAAACACTCTGGCCTAAAATTCTTTGTAGCAGCTGCAAGCTCTCGGAATGTAAATGTCTGTGCAGCAATATGTGCTGTTGGTCCATCCTTTTGAACTGGGGCTTCCTTCTTAGAATCTGAGACACCTTTTGATTTTGATTTATCTACATAAGAAGCACAAAAAACTTATTGAATAAATCAGATAATGAAAAACAAAACCATTGAGAAAGTGATGCCACGATGTTGATGTTCCTAATGATTATATGCAGATTCACATAAGGCGTAACAACACATTAAAAACAGCCTTAAAACATATGCAACTATATTTGTGTTAAATCAAACATCATATTCAACTATCAATTACAATGTTATTCAAGTAGTTTCAACGAACCCAATTATCCCTAGAACACAACTACCATGACTCTATCTTCTATAAACAAACTAAATATTTGACTACATAAGGACATTATACATGTATTTATAGGTAGAAATAATATTGGTTAATATTATATATCTATCTACTACATTGAAGAACAATTTGCTGAAACTGCAGCTATTATACCCTACATCCGTTTTGCATTCCGTAATTCTTAAAATGTAACATACCGGTCATATCATATGCAGATTTTACAAAGGAGCAGATCAACAATGTTACAAAAAGCACTTAATGAGAATGAAATTCAATTATAAAATTAAGTGAAACCAAAACCTACAACAACTACCATCAATTTCAAAATCAACACAACCACAACGTCAAACAAACCAGATCAAATCAACAAACAACATGGGCATAAAAATTAGGTCATAAAAACAAATAAAAACATAAAATTGAACAGAATTGAACACAACACAATAATCAAACAAAGAGGGCATAATTAAAAAAAAAATAAAAAAAATTCAAAATTTAGTGTCAAACCTGAGCTAACCCTAGTAGGGTGATGAGATTGAGGAAGAGAAGCTTCTTTAAAAGTCTCTTTCTTTGAAACTTCTTTGACAGCATTAGTGTCCTCCTTGTTGGATGATCCAAAACAAGGAAAACACCCACCCATATCAAATCTAAGAAAATCAAAATCAAAATCACTTTTTTACAACAACCCAATAAGGATTAAGCTCTTATAAACAAACCCTAATCACTTTAAGCTTCAAAAACAGTCAAAAACATAGACCCATATGAAAATTTTCACCAAAATCAATTTTTTTTGTTTCACTCTAAAAATTTATCTCTCTAAATTGACAGTAGTTGTTGTTGAAGATGATCTTCATCAGCCATTAAAGGGAAGAAGATCGAGAGTAGGATGGTGGAGAAGCAGATCAACCAATTGAAGAAAACTGAAAGACAAAGAAGGTAAAGGAAGAAAAATAAATTAATAAATATAATATTGAAGAAGAATAATGAAAAAGGCAAAAATAAAATAGAATAAAAAAACGTGGTAAGAATTTTCAAAATAGGAAATTTTATATTTTTTGTTGAATCAAAAGTAAGATAATTTTTAATTGAAAAAAGGTGGATAAGTTTTGAAGTGCAAAAAATCAAAATTTTAAAGAGGAAAATCTTGATGTGACAAACGGTAATTAATTTTCAGTCAAAAAGAATTGGTAATTGATATTTTGTAAAGAACAAAATGCGTTACACAATCCTTATATTTACTAGGTTTCCATTTGTAAAATATTATATAAAAATAAATAATAATAAAGTGGTAAATTCTTTTTTTCTTTGTTCAAAGAGTGGTATATTCATTCTTGACCAAAATAAATATTGGTAATTTTTAGGTGCTCCAAATTAAATTGTTGGGTGTCGATAACTTTTTTTTTTTGTCCAAGTAGCCTAGTGGCTAGAAAATTCACCTTAAAGGTGAATAAGTGCAGTGTCCCGGGTTCGAACACGGACTCCTGCACATATAGTGCGATGTCCTTACCAATTGAGCCAAACTCATGAGGACTTGAGATTATGCATCAATTGGAAAAATACTAGTCAGATCAAGCCAATGAAAAATCTCGAAATTTTTTCTTAAGGTCCCTCAATATGCTCTCTAAGGCCCCTGCATATTGAGGGGCTTAAAAGAGAAATTTTCAAAAATCTCACACCCAAGAGAACCACAAAAATCACATTCGAAGAATAAATGATTAGAAGATTAGACTAATCTACATCTGCTATTACACATTATAGCGAACCCAAATGAATCAAGCCTCTAGACAAAATTTAATTAAAATTTAACTTATTTTAATACAGATTAATATGAAAATATGACATGACAATGACTTTTACCTAAAGAATATCGGTACTCAACAATGTAATGTAACTCACTAAGTTTTTTTTTTATTTTTTTTTACGAAAAAGTGCTTATAGCATTTCATTGATTGTAACTCACTAAGTTGGGTACCAGTACCAAAATGTTCACATGAAAAATTTAAAATTTAAATTATTTTAGTATAAATTAATATGAAAATATGACATGCATGATACTGAATTTAGACTAAAAAAAAATACCAGTATCATAAGTCAAATACAACCAGATTGTTCACTTACTAATAACAAATTTCCCATTTATTTTAAACTTTCAAAAAGAACAAAAATAAATAAACTAAACTCTAAAGTCCTATGGCATGTTTGTAGTGATTGTGTGCCTACGCGCATGCGACTTTGAGAGTGGTTTGTTAACTGTCTTATGGACTATCAGTTGTGTTGAATGGTAAATTAGGAAGAATGAACTTATTTGAGAGTAATATACTTGTAATGTGCTCGGTCTTGACCACATTATCTTCTCACGAATGCAGATTTTTCAAAGCATAAAAGAGGTGATCTTAGATGTTTGTAACAAAGATAGCAAACTGGTATAGGAAAGATGGCAATGTTGACGTGGTTGTTATGGAATAATTGCAACAATTATGTGCGAAACAATATTAGATTGAATGGTAAGTATTTTGGAGCACAAACACTGCATCTTTGTGAGGAATGAGCTTCAATTTATGAGATTTTTGACAACCTTTAATAGTAAATAGAGGCGTTGTATAATTTGCAATGACAACCTCCTCTTCAAGGTCGATTATACATGTAATGTACTAGGATTCACACCCGTGCAACGCACGGGGAACAATTTGTTTAAATGATCCGATTATATATTTCATATTTTAATTTTAATGCGACGTAAAATAAATTGACGGTGGCATTCATAAGGGGGGTAAGCATTTGAATACAACCAAAATAACAAATAGATAGGTAGTCTAATGTAATAATTTATATTAGGGACATAACATTACACATTAAGAATAATATTTGAGTCATAGTTAAACTTCTTTGAAAATCAGAATAATAACAACATAATAAAACATCACATGGTTCGTAAAGGATAGCTAATACAATTTGTTAAGATACACAATTATGCATTTGGATTAATGATGCTGACATTCAAAAGTGTTGGTGGATCCAAAAGAGTTAACCTAATAGTGCACCCAATATTGAAATTAGCTTGATTGACAAATGCAGTCCATTCGCCAAATATGTACTTCTCATTCAACTTCCTTGGTGATGTTTTGAAATTGCAATGAACTGAAATGTTTGAATTCTCCATAGCTATAATAATGTTATGTTGTTCCTCTTGTAGATAATTACTGATTATACTTCTTGGAATATGCTGAAGAATGAAATAATAAAAAACTAACTTATTATGTAAATATAAAATCATGTAATAGTAATATGAGATTTCAATTTATGCAAATATAAAAAATATTCATATTACCAAAACTTTTTTCCCCTGCAAATCAAGCTCAGATATTACAACATCCCAAAATCTTGGAGGCATAACAATTTCTCCAGCAATAGCATTCATCTAAAACAAATCATTTATAATAGTGAACTTAAAACAATATGCAAGTATCTTAAAAACACCTAGCCAACTAAAAATTATACCCTTAAATTTTGCAATTGACATATGGTTACGGGGATGAAACGAAAACAGGGATGAAACTTGAAATTTTGCAATTTGAATCGTATTAAAAATTTTTCAATTTTGCAATTTGATTCCTATGAAATTATTCAAAAGATTCACACTAAATATCACAATATTGTCATATGTTACATGGATGAAACTTATAGTTTTGTAATCATGGAATCAAATTGTAGTGTGTATATAAATCCTACTTCAATACATACCAATTCATCCTTAATTTTTTTAGGTTAAGATGATTATAACATGAACATATAAGTAATATACCTTTGATTGAGCTGAAGCAACAACCGCTGGCAGATCTGATGTTTTCTTTGATGCAAAACGCTTTGGCTTCTAAATACTCCCTTCTCAAATCCTAGCCGTCGTGTGTTGTAATTGAATGAGGAGAAACAACTTTGAAATTCATATATGTTTCCTTGTTAGTGGGCCAACCTTGACTTTGGGCCTAATTGTTTTGTTGGTACTAATAGAAACTCCACTTATTTAGCTAAATTAGAATACATAATTCCTAAACTGCACAAATTAAAACATATGCATTTCAATAAGTGGACATTATAGAAATTATAAAAAGTTAATGCATAATATTCAATAACAAAGGAAGATTGGTAATTCATATAACAACACTATTCTAATAAATACATTGAACTAATGGAATATAATTGTACCTATAGAAACAAAGAAGTCGGTAGTCTATGGTTCCATGAAAAAACATTTTCCATAATGAAGTATATAGCTGCTTCAATCTTCTTAAAACCTATTTGCATATAAAAACATTAAGATGCTAGATATTTATTGGAAACTCTGAAACTAAAATAAGAACAACATATTAGAAACCATTATTTGAATTCATGACTTTTATAAAACTTACCATGTCTTATGTTGCTTAGTATTTAAACCTTCAAATTATATAAAATTTCGGGAAACACCACATTGCTGGTTGTGCTGCAAGTTTTACCATCTTCATCTAATATAAGAACCTTCAAGCCTTTCTTCGTTGTTACTCTGGATATTGCTACGTACAATTGACCATGTGTGAAGACTGGTCGGGGTAAATAAAGTCCAACCTTTGACAGAGATTGTCCTTGGCTCTTGTTTATTGTCATTGCAAAGCACAAGCATATAGGAAATTGACGACGACAAAACTTGAAAGGAAGACTAGAATCAAAAGGAACTAAATCCATCCTTGGAATATACACGACTTCACCAGCATTTTTTCCAGATATAACTGTGGCTTTTATAATGTTCTTACCCAAGTCAACAACCTGTAGTCTAGTACCATTACAAAGTCCCCAAGCTTGATCAATATTGCGCAACAGCATAATAGGCACACCAACTTTTAGTGTTAACCGATGATTTGGTATCCCAGAACATTGGATATCGTTTAAAAATTCGGATGTAAACCACTCACTTTGAATTGAATGATCTTCATCAGATTTGCATGGTGTATCACAACTTAAAAAATCTTGAGATTCACCTGGAATCATAGATAACACAAAATCATTTACCTCTTGAACAACCTCTAATGTTGGAGCTAGAATTGCTTCATCTTCAAAGAATTTGCTATTGCCAAGACAGTTAACAATATTTGGGTAAACAAAATCAACCAAAGAAAGCAAAGGGTTATCCTGTTGTAAAATACACAAATCTTCAGCCATATCAATTACAGCTTCTCCATTTTCATCTCCACCTATTCGACCATCTCCAATTTTCAAAATCCAATCTGCAAATTCCTTGAGTTCAGTTTGTGACTTATCGGTTGAATCACCCTTCAACCGCATATTTTTGGTCAATTGCAAAACTTTGCAATGCTCCCATAACTTTGATGAGCTAATGGTTGCCTTAACAACATCACCTCTTGATCCTTTTCTAATAACCGGCAGTATCTGTCTAAAGTCTCCACCTAAGACGACAACTTTTCCACCAAATGGCTTGTTTCTGTTTGCCTTGTCCACCTTTCCCATCAAATCCTTCATTGTACGATCAAATGCTTCAAAGCAATATCTATTCATCATTGGAGCTTCGTCCCATATGAATAGACTTGCTGCTCTTAATAATTGAGCTCTATGACAATCTTGTGTAATATTGCAAGTTGATTTGTCATTGATTTCCAAAGGAATGCAAAATGTTGAGTGAGCTGTTTTTCCATTTGGAAGCAATAAATCCGCTTGAAGCAACATTGATTACAATTTTGTCTTGTGCTCTTAAACCGGCAGAAAGTGTTCTCCACAAATAAGTCTTGCCAGTACCGCCGTAGCCGTACAAAAAAAAGAATTGGCCATATCCAGATAACACTGATGTCATTATTTCTTTATATACACCATGTTGTTCTTCAGTTAACTTTTGAACCAAACTTGCATGCAGTGCACCTAATTCAACTCTATCATAGCTGAGTTCATCTGCTATTAGTTTGTTTTCAAAAGTATTTACATCTTCAACTATAGGAGTAGGCATGCACTTGTAATCACTTAAAGTTCTTCCATTTTGGGTCAACAATTTTCCAATCTCAATGAGACAAAGATTTTTCAACTCATCATCAGAAATTTGTAAATCTACATATCAAATAAACATTTAATCTAATAAGTACAAAGTTGTAATGTTAGTTGAGGTTACAATTAACAACTACTATATTAATATTCATAAAATTTAATATATTACCTGGAAGATTAAGTGCTCTTCTTCTATTATAAAGAATACCATCAGCCAATAATTTCCAAGTACAATTCCAAACATCTAATGCATTACTCATTGTATTCATGTTTAGCAATCTAACAAACAATCTCCTCATCTAATCACCTGTAGCTGTTTCATAAGCTTCTTTGATTGCATCTTTGAACTCTTTATCATCTTTTAAAAGCCTTAATTCACTACACGCCTCTTGGAATGTTTTACAGATTTTGCCATCCACCGTTTTAATACTTTCATAACTTGTGCATCCCCTTTGTTGTGTCAACAACACCCTCAAATAATATAACTCACCACTTCCAACAGGCACATATGTTATTCTTCCAATGCTAACACCTTTTTGTCTTGGCTGCCAACGATGTTCCTTTGCTATATAAACAAACTTTGTAGGAAATTCGGAATAAAGCAAATTGCGACCTTCTTCATATTCTTTATTTGCATTAAACCAAGAAAGAAACATTGTGTCAACCATTTCACGGTAACGAACAACATTATGGAGTTGACTATTGTCGTCATATTTGACTACCTGTTGATTTTCCAAATGAATAGACAACCTAATAACAGCTGGAAATTTTTGATGAATGTCAAATGCAAATGTCCTCCAAACAGCCTCTGCCGGTGATAAATAACGATAGTCATAAAATCGTTTGATTTCATCAATAGGCTCGTCTGCTTTGTTCTTATTTGAGATCTCAATATTAGAACGATCAGAACCTTTATTTACATATTTAAATAAGTACTTGATAGCATTGGACTTATTGCAGGCTTCAACATTAATATGAGCTTGATACCTCATCAACAGAAAATGATTGTAAGGAACAACATAGCCATTATCCAAATTAACTCCATTTTTTTCAACAACAACACCAGTATTGCGTCTCCTGTATGAAGGATAACCTTCATCATCAATAGTTGTGGACGTTTTATACTTTTTGGGAAAGAACTTTCAGCAACGACCGCCTTTCATGCAAGGAGATTGAAGCATTGCTTCACCACATGGGCCATGCATCATAAATGAAGAAACTAATTTATAGAGTTTTGGATTTAGTTTAGGATGAGGAAGCTCGGCTGATATGACCTTGTCAATATCACGGCCGGTATTTATTTTATTTCTCTCATCTAATCACAATAACATATGTGCATGTGGAAGGTCTCTTTTCTGAAACTCTATAGTATACATACCTATTATAATGCAAATAAATTATTAATAATATTAATAATTAAATAACCTAAAGTTAATTATCAAACTGAATAAATGTAATACAACAAATTGCTAAGAAACTTGCCTGAAATGACCTTGCCAAATATTTGATTTTTTTTGAAATCTGTCATAATTTGATCCAATTTCATTTTGAATACTCTACAAACAATATCTGGTCGGTCCGAAGGTTGAAGCCCTTTGGAATCAACAAAGTTACGTATCTCTGGCCAATTAGCATTACATGTAACTGTTATAAACAAATCCGGATAACCAAACCTCTTACAAATTCCCATTGCATCTTGAGAATTGTTGAACATGTATCTTGGACCTCCGGTGAATGAATCTGGCAAAATAATGCGTTTTCCAACCAATGAAGCGTCTACATCTCCCCTATCAACAACTTCTTGTAGACCACTAAGTACATCACAACGAATTTTGTCTTGGTTTTCTCTTATGAAAGATAAGCGTTGGTTTTCTATCATAGTGTAACAATCTACCACAAATTGTTGAAACAACCTCTTAGCAAATACAATGTTGCCAAATTCCATATTTCTTTCTTGAATTCGGAAAGCCATGAATTCTCTAATTTTCACTCTTTCTTCCTTTTCGTTTGGTGCTTCTTTTGTCTTCCTATGTGGAATATTTGGTTCCCAACCATTTTCCCCCAAGGAAACATCAACGAATACTGAAGAGGCAAGAATAAGACATGAGTTTCATGAATTCTAGTCAGACCAAATCTTCTATCATTAACAATTACATCTCTTCCGATTTCTGAATCTTCAAAGTCACCAACGATCAAACCAGCCACCTCATCAACTGTAGGAATATTATGCATCCTTGAATCATTTGATCGCTTTCTATATAATCTTAAGGACAAATTTGCTTTAGTACCGGCCTGAATAGCATCTCTGACCTTTCTAAATGACTTAGCAAGTGAATTGCAATAATCTATCATTTCTTTAAGGTCTTTCACTAAAGATTTATCAATTGGATCTTTTTTCTTGTTATTAGACCTGAAAACAATATAAAAGTTAATTATGGTTTCTTTATTAAGCAATAATAATGTTCAATATAAAGAGAAGTTGTGTTACTAAAACTGAACAAATTGCTCACTTAAAACATGCAGCTCGATTTTCCACTTCATTTTCAGTATCATATATGTATAACTGAGCAAACTTAGGAGTAGTTCCTGCTTCTGGCAATAAAGATCCAATTCTATGATAATTTTGACCACTTAATATAAATTGAGGAGGTCCACCACCATTGTTAATGTTTTCATCTACATGACCACCCATGGAAGTGAAGGCAAACATGCTGTTGTAAGCTCTATAATTGTCCTTAAAGTTTTGGCTACGTCGATCATGTCCGTTTATTAAAGCTACTAAAAAGTCTGGAGGTTTTTTAAGAAGAGGAAGTTCAACTTTTCCTTTTTGACAGCAAATTGAGAATTCTACATCAGGACCACTCTTTGTTTTCTCTGCTCTTTCCTCATACCATAATTCCGCACAACACCAAGAATTGATAGTTTTTGCTACGACTTTTTTTGCAACAATTCAAGTGTTGTTGGGAAGTATAATACATTAGCAGCAATATTGTAATGAGATCGCCGCTAAAAACAGCCATCACATCCACAATTTTAGGTGGTGAGTGGTAATTTTAATTTAAAATTAAAATAATTAAATACTTAAACAAACAACTTCCTATACGTGCACATTGTGGGGAGAGTGTTACTTTATAGTATTAGTTCATATATTTCATACTTATTTTTTATTTATTTTTTTATATTTCATACTTTTTCTTTTTTATTTAAATGCTGATTTCACGTGAAAGTGAAACAGTTTTTTTTTTTTTTTTTTTTTTTGCATTTGAAAGTGAAACAGTTTGGTTTGTTCACATACCTACTTTTTTTTTAGCAATTTTATTTTTAAATTTATTGATAATGATGTGGCAATGAGAAATACTACAGCTACTTTTTTTTATTTTTATAAGCTACTATTTATTTTTTATTTAAGGGAGTATAAATGTATAATATACTTCTCATAAAAAACATAACCTCATAAAAAAATGTATAATATACTAGTTTTTCTCTACCAAAAAAAAATAATATACAGTATTTTTTTGGTTAATAACAAAATAATAATATAGTGGTGGTTTTTTATTTTTAAAATTACGTGGCAAAGAAATCTAGGTATTTTCTTTTTTGTACAAAGAAATCTACATATTTTAAAATCAAATAAAAAAATGAAAAATGAAATCTACCTTTTTTTTTAAGTAAAAAAACTTTTTATATATTTATTGTTATATTTTCTTTTGCGGAATTAATCCAAAAAAGAGTATTTAATACCTATCCAAAATTAGTCAAAAAAAATTAAAAAAATTGAACACTCAAGTTAATTAACTACCTATATCAATTATGCCTATCCATTAATATATAACTAATCTGCCGTATTAATATATAAATGACCTCTTTGTGCGTAAATATAAAAACAAGAAAAGACTAGATTTCATGTTTTGTCAAAAGATCAGCTTCTTTAAAGTCCATTTAGAATAATTTTATTGCCTTAAAAAAAATTAGAATAATTTGATTTTCATTTTAGTCAACTATTCCAGAGCACAAAGCAATAAATCGGTCTTTGATCGACCTATACCTACCAGGTATGAAGTTTTCTTTTTCATTCAATAATAAAATTAGATCAATTTCATGTACAAAAAAAAAAAGAATCAGTTTGCCTCTTTTCTTCTTCTTCATAACTTAAATATTTGCACAGTGAGCTAATAAAAATTCTTGAGTGAAGTGGGCATACATAGGAGTGTAGGTCAAAAAAATATAGTGGACTAGAGTTAATGATTTGTTCTGTGAAAGGGACTCTTTTTTTTTTAATGAAATTGTAAAAGGGATTATCGGTGGTGGGTATTTCATTGGCTCGTTAGTTCATATGTATCAATTAACACAGTATTACAATATTATGCAAAATTAGAAATTATGCTAAAGATAGTTATTACACATTATTCTTTAAATTAAGCTATATAATAGTAGTATAGTAATTTTTTAATTCTCTTTATGAAAATATTCAATTCACGAACACAATAATTATAATATTTCTGTTTTTAAGAATAGAACATATTTTTTATTTCTTTCTCAAATGACAGGAATTGTTACCATGAGTAAACACGATAAGAGATGGATGAAATTTGAAGATGTGAGTTTACCGGAATATGTAAACGGAATTAATTACTTTCTTGAATTTGCATTTTCTGGACGTAATCTTAAAATAAAACTTAGATGCCCGTGCCGGAAGTGCAATAATGTTTTCTTTCACAACAGAGAAGATACACAACGACATTTACTACAGTGGGGCTTTGAACCAAATTACGAGAAATGGGACTTACATGGAGAAAAATCAGATGATTCGTCGTCTAGTAATGATAGAGATTCGAAAGATGAAGGTATTGATTATGATGTCAATCTTGAAACGAGTGATGATGCTCAAACCTACTCAATGTTGCATGATATGTATCAATCATTCAATGCAAATCAAGATCATGTGTATGATCATCCTATGTCTAATGCCACTGAAGAGCCAAATGGAGATGCTAAATTTTTTTATGGATTGTTGAATGATGCTGAACAAAAATTATATCCTGGTTGTCAAAAGTTCTCGAAGTTATCTTTTATTATGCGCATTTTTCAAATGAAATGTCTTTACGGGTGGAGCAATACTTCATTTGACTCACTACTAAAGCTACTCAGTGAAGCATTACCCGAAGGTAATGTGCTTCCCGACTCAATGTATGACTTTCGGAAGGTTATTAAGGATCTTGGACTTGATTATGTTAAGATAGATGCATGTTCTAATGATTGTATTTTGTATAGGGGAGAACATGAAAATCTTAGAGAGTGTCCTATTTGTGGAGAAAGTAGATGACAAACAAATAAGAAGAATGATGTTGCCAATAAGATAGTTCGTTACTTTCCCATAAAACCAAGACTACAAAGATTATTTATGTCAAAACAAACTGCAGAAGACATGATATGGCATAAAAATAAAAGAATCGATGATGGAATTTTGAGGCATCCAGCTGACTCTATGACTTGGAAGAAATTTGATGAAGAACACACATTTTTCGCTTCAGATGCGCGTAACATAAGGCTTGGTCTAGCATCAGATGGTTTTAACCCTATCGGTATGATGAGTACCAGTTACAGTATGTGGCCTGTGGTTTTAATTCCTTATAACTTACCTCCTTGGTTATGCATGAAACAACCAAACTTTATGTTATCATTGCTTATTTCTGGTCCAAAAAGTCCTGGAAATGATATTGATGTTTTTCTTCAGCCGTTGATTGATGACCTGAAAGAGTTATGGAATGTCGGTATTGAAACATATGATGCTTCCACTGGACAAAATTTTACATTACATGCAGCTTTATTTTGGACCATTAACGATTTTCCAGCTTATGGAATGTTGTCTGGCTGGAGCACTAAAGGAGCATTAGCTTGCCCTTGTTGCAATAAAGAGACTAGCTCTTGTCGTTTGAAATATAGTCGTAAGCAATGTTATATGGGTCATCGTAGGTTTTTGCCTATTAATCACATGTGGCGTAAGAATAAGAGCTCATTTGATAACACAAAAGAGATAAGGAATCCTCCAAGACAATTGACCGGAGATGACGTGATAGCACAACTTGAAAATCTTGAACTAGGGACCTTTGGAAAATGTACAAAAAAAAGAAAATGAAATGAAGACGTAAATCATAATTGGAAGAAAAAAAGTGTATTTTTTGAATTGCCTTATTGGAGAACAATATTATTAAGACATAATTTGGATGTCATGCACATAGAAAAAAAAAATGTGAAAGTGTTGTTGGGACATTGTTGGATATTGAAGGTAAAACAAAAGATACCTTAAAGTCTCGATTAGATTTGGAACCCTTAAAACTCAAAAAACAACTTCAGCCTATTAAAAATGGAGATAAATATATAATTCCTCCTGCACTGTACACAATGTCAAAGGTAGAAAAGGCTAGGTTTTGTCGTGTCTTGAAGGATGTGAGATTTCCTGATGCTTATGCTTCAAATATCAGCCGCGGTGTAAATGTTGACAACTTAAAGATTTCTGGACTTAAAAGTCATGATTATCATGTTTTGTTTGAAAGAGTCATCCCCCTTGCCATAAAAGGGTTGCTCCCAAAGGATGCATGTGCTCCATTGGTTGAGCTGTCTCTATTTTTTGGTGATATATGCTCCAAAGAGTTAAAAGTAGATGAGTTAAACCGATTAGAGAATAATATTGCAGTGACTCTTTGTAAGTTGGAGCGCATTTTTCCACCATCATTTTTTGATGTTATGGTTCATTTACCGATTCACCTGGCAAATGAAGCAAAACTTGGAGGTCCGGTTCAATATAGATGGATGTATCCTATTGAAAGGTTAGTTTAAACAATATTTCATATATAAAATATAATTGTTTTTTTCTTATTATTTATATATGAATATGAATTTATTTATTGTCAGATTTTTGCGTGTACTAAAGGGTTATGTGCGTAACAAAGCACGACCAGAAGGTTCCATAGCAGAAGGTTATGTGGCTGAAGAGTGTATGGTATTTTGTGCCAGATATTTGACAGATATGATTCTAGATTGAATCGACCTGAAAGATGTATGGATTACTCATGTGATGACTATATCGGATTGTCAGTGTTCAAGAATAATGGTAGACCTATTGGCGGAAATTCTTGGGAGAATATGAGCTTATATCAAATTCAACAAGCTCATTTTTATATATTACAAAATTGTGAAGAAGTCAGACCTTGGATAGAGTAATTATCTTTGTTATCTTTTTATATGCATCTTTGTTATATTTTACATGATTTTATAAAGTTATGGTATTTTAACGATGTTTAATAATTTATAGGGAACACATGACTATGTTAAGAAACGAGAATAGTAGAAATGTGGACAAGAGACACAAAGAGAAATTTCACAAGTGGTTTGAAAAGCAGGTAAAGTAAAATAGGACTTTTGATATTTATTTGTAGAAAATATAAGTACATGTTTGGTTGCGCGTTCAAACACCAGAAACGTACATTTGAACCTTCCAAACGTGATTTTCCTCTTTGTTGGTGTTTTGTATGTTGGCCTCATTTTGCAAAAACAAGTTCTAGCAAGATGTTGGACCAGATGCCGTAGCATGTGGGTACAGCATCTGTCGTGACGGTAATTCTCGCTGTATTTATGCGCCATATCCTTGAAGGTTCGCCTATGCAATATTTTCGTCTTTCCTTATATACCAAGACGCACGTTTTCATTGAGGTTTTATAAGGCGGCTGCTCCAAGAAATACTTTCCAGAAGATGCTACGCCATTTATGGAAACATGTGATTCTTTCCATTTCATGTGTGCTGGACTTTGCAAAAGGACAGCTGAAGATTAAAGCCCAAGATGAAGACCTAGCCCATGCTAACTCAGGTCATATAAATATGTGAAGACTAAAACCTAAATGGTTACTGAAGCCGTATTTCAAGAACATAGTTTTAGGGTTTGAGTCTTGTTTATTGTAAGCCTTTCTTGTGGATTCTATAACACAAGTTTAGGCCTGTTTGGTTTGTATTTTGTGAAACTTCTCCCAAACTTTTAAGCACGGAGATTGTTTGTTTGTTTGGTTAGTGAAACCTCATCGTTTGTTGAACTGTTATAATCACAAGGTTTGTGATAGAAAGGAAGTGAGACGGGGTCTCAAACTTAGGAGTTCCTAGGTTGAGTTAGCACGGGTAGAGTCTAGGAGATAAGTCGTAAAATTGGATGTTTGCTGTGGGCTTAGAACTAGATCTATTATAGTGGATTCCTTCCTGGCTTGGTAGCCCCCAGAGTAGGTCGTTGTGTACGCCGAACTGGGTTAACAATTCTCTATGTTGTTTACTTCATTGTTTGTTGCTTTTACTTGTTGATTATACTCTACTGTGGACATACGCTAGAGCATTTGTCTTAGCATTACAACTGGTTACGTACGACAATTGCTATAGCTTCTGTCTTAACATCTGTCCCCAGTAGGTGCCAGAATTTCAATTGGCATCAGAGCAGGCACCCTGTTCTGCGTGGGTGAAGACCAGGGAAGTTACTTTCTGGCATAATGAACAAGGATGGTGGCTATGTCAACAGACCTCCACTTCTGGATGGATCAAACTATGATTACTGGAAAGCCAAAATGGTGGCGTTTATCAAATCACTTGATAGCAAATCTTGGAAGGCTATCCTAACGGCATGGGAACATCCAGTGATACGTGACAAAGATGGTAAAACTACAGGTGAACTAAAACCAGAAGCGGAGTGGACCAAGGAAGATGATGAGCTTGCACATGGTAACTCCAAGGCGCTAAATGCCTTATTCAATGCTGTGGATAATAACATTTTCAGGATGATCAAACAGTGCTCAGTGGCCAAGGAAGCATGGGATATTCTAATGACTACACATGAAGGCACCGCTAAGGTGAAGAATTCAAGGCTACAGCTTCTGACCGTAAAGTTTGAGAACCTAATGATGGGTGAAGATCAATCTATTCATGACTTCCACATGACCATTCTAGACTTTGCAAACAACTTTGATGCTCTAGGTGAAAAGCTAAGCGAGGAAAGAATGGTAAGAAAAATGCTTAGATCTCTTCCTAAGATATTTGATATGAAAGTTACTACTATAGAAGAAGTACATGATATAGGAGTATTGAAACTTGAAAATTTAGTGGGTTCATTACTAACCTATGAGTTGGCTGCTAAAGAGAAAACAGAGAAGAGGAAGAAGAGTATAGCTCTTGTAACCAACACCACTGAAAGTGAGGAAGTAGAAAATGGTGTTGAAACTGATGAAAATTTATCTGAAACTATGGCAAATCTAGGCAGGCAGTTCAACAGAATATTAAGGAAGATGGATGGAAGAGGCAGGACAAATGCTAAAGGCAATTTCACTGATAATAACAGAAAGTTTAATGGTGTAAGAAAATACAGACCTGAGGAAAATGCCAGTACTGGAAAAGGTGTTCAATGTCATGAATGTGAAGGCCATGGACATATTAGAGCTGAATGTCCAACATTCCTGAAGAAACAGAAGAACGTTATGACTGTCACTTGGTCTGATGAAGATGACTCTGAGGATGATGACTACTCTGAGTCTGCAAATCACATTACTGCACTTACTGGAATTGTTGAATCTGAATCAGATGATGAAGAATTGACCTTTGATGAGCTAGCTGCGTCTTATAAAGAACTGAGTCAGAAGAGTGAGAAGGTGTGTCAGCAGCAACAATACGCTATAAACAAATTGCAAGCTGAGAAGCTGAAGCATCAGACTGAAATATCTCAACTCACAAAGCAGCTACAATCTGAGAAGGCAAAGCATCTGTCTGAGACTTCTGTTCTTAGAGATGAGGTAAGCACATTGAACTATCAGCTGACTAGTTTAAATAAACAGCTTAGACTGCTAAATAATGGAACTGAAAGACTAGACATACTAGTTGAAGGTCAAGTTGCTGGAAAACCTAAGGGTATTGGAGTATAATATAATTATCCTAAAAATAAAAATGTTACTTCCACTAGTACATTTGTCCCTGCTAAAGACACTTATGATCCTACTGAAACCAGACATATGCCACAGCATGTTCAACAACATCAGCCTGCCAAAATAATTCCTAAACCTAAGGGATGGATTTGTCATTATTGTGGTAGAAAAGGTCACATCAAACCTTTTTGTTTTAGATTATATGGGTTTCCAAGATGGTATAGTAATCCCAGGTACGAACCTGAGTCAAGCAATGCAAAGAAGGAATGGAAACCAAAGGCAAATGATGTTGCTCACATAGCTCATACATCTCTAAGAGTTTCGTCCAGAAATGATTGGTACTTTGATAGTGGTTGCTCAAGACATATGACTGGTGTTGAAAGTTATCTAACCAATGTTAAAGCTTACACTACTAGTTATGTTACTTTTGGTGATGGAGCCAAATGTCAGATCAAAGGCATTGGAAGTCTCACTGCAAATGGGTTGCCTAAACTTGAGAATGTTCTTTTGGTGGAAGGATTGACTGCAAATCTCATAAGCATCAGTCAATTGTGTGATCAAGGAATGAAGGTGAACTTCACGAAATCTGAATGCACTGTCTCAACTAAAGATGGTGAATCTGTTATGAAAGGAGTCAGGTCTAAAGATAACTGCTATTTATGGATTTCTGAAGAAAGTGCTCAAATATCCTCTTGTCTCATCACTAGAGAAGATGAAGTCAAGTTATGGCATCAAAAGATGGGTCATCTTAATCTAAGGAGTATGAAGAAAGTCATAGCTGAAGATGTAGTAAAAGGAGTACCCAAACTGAAGATTGAAGAAGGAAACATATGTGGTGAATGTCAAATTGGGAAGCAGACAAAGATGCCACACCCGAAGCTGCAACATCTGACTACTTCAAAGGTGCTTGAATTACTACATATGGACTTGATGGGGCCCATGCAGGTTGAAAGTCTAGTAGGAAAGAGATATGCCTTTGTTG
Organism: Trifolium subterraneum; assembly: GCA_951799995.1. Lineage (NCBI taxonomy): Eukaryota > Viridiplantae > Streptophyta > Magnoliopsida > Fabales > Fabaceae > Trifolium > Trifolium subterraneum. Next base: position 7,446,402 of record OX637462.1, on the reverse strand, counting down.
TTGTAGATGACTACTCAAGATTCACTTGGATCAATTTTCTCAGAGAAAAGTCAGACACCTTTTGTGCTTTCAAGGATTTGTGTAAACAACTTCAAAGAGAAAAAGATAGTGTCATTGTCAGAATAAGGAGTGACCACGGTAGAGAATTTGAAAACTCAAGATTCTCTGAGTTTTGCACTGCTGAAGGAATAGGGCATGAATTTTCTTCACCTATTACACCTCAACAAAATGGTGTAGTTGAAAGAAAGAACAGAACTATACAAGAATGTGCTCGTGTCATGCTACACTCAAAGAAATTGCCTCAACACTTTTGGGCTGAAGCTATGAATACAGCATGTTACATTCTCAATCGTGTCACTTTAAGAGCTGGAACAACTAACACCTTATATGAATTGTGGAAAGGAAGAAAACCTACTATCAAGTATTTTCATGTATTTGGAAGTAAGTGTTACATTCTGATAGATAGAGAACAAAGGAGGAAGATGGATCCAAAGAGTGATGAAGGTATATTCTTGGGATACTCAACTAACAGCAGAGCCTACAGAGTGTATAACTCCAGAACTCAAGTGATGATGGAATCAATGAATGTTGTGATAGATGATGCATCATCTGACGCTAAGACAGATGAAAGTCCAGATGCTGAAGCATTTGAATTTCAGCCTGAAGAAACTGCCAGTATAGAAGAGTTTGAGGTAACACCTGATAGTCCTATCACTGATGATACTATTGCTCCGGTCAGTAAAGGACCATCTATCAGAGTCCAGAAAAATCATCCCAAGGATCTGATCATAGGCAATCCAGATGAAGGTATTACCACAAGAAGAAATCAAGATATCATCTCTAACTCTTGCTTTGTGTCAAAAATAGAGCCAAAGAATGTCAAAGAGGCTCTCATGGACAATTATTGGATTACTGCTATGCAAGAAGAGTTGAATCAATTTGAAAGAAGTGAGGTTTGGGATCTAGTTCCTAGACCAAAAGGGTTGAATGTAATAGGCACTAAATGGGTGTATAAAAATAAATCTGATGAAAATGGAACTATTACAAGGAACAAGGCAAGGCTTGTGGCACAGGGATACACTCAAGTGGAAGGTTTAGACTTTGATGAGACCTTTGCCCCAGTTGCAAGATTAGAGTCTATACGGCTGTTACTTGGTGTTGCATGCATTCTGAAATTTAAACTTTTCCAAATGGATGTTAAGAGTGCCTTTCTCAATGGGTACTTAAATGAAGAGGTGTATGTGGAACAACCAAAAGGCTTTGTGAATCCAGATCTTCCTGATCATGTCTACAAGTTGAAGAAGGCTTTATATGGGTTGAAACAAGCTCCTAGGGCTTGGTATGAGAGATTGACTGAATTTCTTGTCAATCATGGATACAGGAAAGGAGGACATGATAAAACTCTGTTTGTAAAAGAAGAACATGGTAAACTAATGATAGCACAAATTTATGTTGATGACATAGTGTTTGGTGGGATGTCAAGTCAGATGGTGGAGCATTTTATCAAACAGATGCAGTCAGAGTTTGAGATGAGTTTAGTTGGGGAATTAACATTTTTCCTTGGACTACAAGTGAAGCAAATGGATGAGACAATATTTATCTCTCAGAGTAAGTATGCAAAAAATATTGTCAAGAAGTTTGGTATGGATACCGCTACTCACAAAAGGACTCCAACACCTACTCATTTGAAGTTGACAAAAGATGAGAAGGGTGTTAGTGTTGATCAGAGTCTCTATAGAAGTATGATATGAAGTCTCCTGTATCTTACAGCTAGTAGACCTGATATTAGCTTTGCAGTGGGTGTGTGTGCAAGATATCAAGCTGATCCAAAGATGAGTCACTTAACTCAAGTGAAAAGAATCCTCAAGTATGTTAGCGGCACATGTGACTATGGCATGATGTACTCACACAGTGACAACTCTCAACTCATTGGATTCTGTGATGCAGATTGGGCTGGCAGTGCTGATGATAGAAAAAGCACTTCTGGTGGTTGTTTCTTCTTGGGAGAGAATTTGATATCATGGTTTAGTAAGAAACAGAACTGTGTGTCTCTTTCAACTGCTGAAGCTGAATACATTGCAGCTGGGAGTAGTTGTTCACAACTTGTCTGGATGAGACAGATGCTGAGGGAGTATAATGTTGAGCAAGATGCTATGGCATTGTACTGTGATAATCTGAGTGCAAATATCTCAAAAAATCCTATACAACACAGTAGGACAAAGCACATAGACATTCATCATCACTTTATCAGAGATTTAGTAGAAGAGAATGTGGTGGTTTTAAAACATGTTGCTACTGAAGAACAGCTCGCAGATATATTCACGAAAGCACTAGATGCTAACCAATTTGAGAAGCTAAGAGGAAAATTAGGAATTTGCCTGCATGAGGATTTGTAGCAGTTAATGTCTGAAAAGCGTGCAGCAGTTATTTTCTCTCTCTACTCTTATGTTGCGCACGCTAATTTAGGGAAAGTCTTAAAAACTTCCCTTAACTACTTCATCACACGCTACATTAGTGTGATAAGGTCTGATACTGTTGTTAAGAATCACTCTAGTTCTGAGACTGAGAAGACTAGGCTTGTTGTTGAAGAAGTTGAAAAGAATGTTGAGTTGGAGAATTTAGGGAAATCTGATCAGGTTGAAACCCTAGATACTGTTGATATGAGTACTGTTAAGGATCCTGAGGTTGCTCCTAGTACTGATGACATGGAAGTGGATATTGATCCTGTAGCAAAGGTTACTGAAACTGGTGACACCATGGTTGACAATGGTCTGAATCTCATCAAGGACCCTGTTCCTCAATCTGACGTTGTGCCAGATGCTGAAGCATCTTTGGACCAACAGGTTCCTCGTCCTAATACTGTAGCTGACGTATGTTCTGATACTGGTTTTAGTAGTGATGATACTGATAAGTCTCCACCCCTGGTGAAGACATTTGGTGCTGGTGTTGCTAAGAGACTGAGGAGCAGTTCTGGTAAAGGTATACCATCTATCCCACAGCCCCCTATTGTAGAATCAGTGAAGAAACTTGCCAAGAAACCCATGTATGGTCTCTCTCGACCTAAGAGTCGTTTTGATACTTTTGTTGTCCAGAAGAAACAGTTGACGAGAAAGGCTGTAGAGAGTGACTCTGACTTTGAGGAAGAAGTGTCTAAAGATGAAGCATCTGGTGAAGCTTATGTTGGCAGACAAAGTGTAGGTGGCAAGAAGGTACTTGCTAATGTACCATATTTCCTTCCATCTTGCTAGCTGTATAGACAAATGGAAATATGTTCAGAGAAGGGTAGCTCTGGAAAGAGAGCTTGGAAAAGAAGCCCTGGAGTGCACTGATATAGTGAGCTTGATTGAAGAAGCTGGTGCTGGAAATCATGATGTTGATGCTGATGGTGAACCTATGATAGAGAGCTCTGATGAAAGCTCCTCTGAATGATGCCTTTGCTCCTGTGTTTTACTGCTCCTATTTTTTTGTCTGTCTGAACCATGTGGGCTATGCTCTGGATATTCTATGCACTTTCGTGTGCTTGTGGTTTGGAATAGTGGTTGTCAAAATTTGTGGCTAAAAAGGGGGAGTAGTTGGTATTCTGATGTGGTGCCACATGCTGGAACTTGTGTCCTCGACATATGACCTCTGTACTATGTATGATGTTGTTGTATGCTTGTGCGTGCTTCAAGTATTCAGAAGAAGTCCTTGTGTCTATTCTGATGTAGTGAAGTTGTGATGTAGTGATGATGATAATATCATAGTGTGTGCATTCAATATATGCATGTGTCAGGATGTTGCATGATTGTTCTGATATGCATGGCTTGATGTACTCAGGGGGAGTGTAGTATGATCTATTGTGTGCAGAGCTTGAGGGGGAGTAAGTATCTTGTGTGTGTGTATGTATGCTCTAACATGTTGAGGGGGAGTATTCTCTACTGTGTGATATGCATGAACTCAGGGGGAGTAGTATTTTTTTTTGTGATGCATGTTGTGTGTGACAAATGCCATTCCAAATGCCAAGGCATCTCGTCTGTTTTAGAGGAATCCACTTTTACTTGATAACTGAGAATTTATTTTTCTCAGTGGTGTATGAATTTATTTTCCCTATGGTGATTCATATTTATGGGAATTTATTTTTCCCTGGTTTAACTGTATGGCGCTTATGTGTGAGAGTTTATTTCTCTCCTATCTTGTACCATATGAGGCTAAGTTGTGTATTTCCGCTGTTGCATGCCTCTGATGCTGCTTGTTCATTATTTCTCACTTGAAGACCTCTTTTGAAAATAATGTGACAATGTATTATCTTCTTTCTTAGCTGTGTGTTTGCGTTGACTTGAAGGAAGGTATGTACTGCATCTCTCCAGAACTGGTCTTAGTTTGTTTTAGCCAAAATTTGCCAAAGGGGGAGATTGTTGGTGTTTTGTATGTTGGCCTCATTTTGCAAAAACAAGTTCTAGCAAGATGTTGGACCAGATGCCGTAGCATGTGGGTACAACATCTGTCGTGACGGTAATTCTCGCTGTATTTATGCGCCATATCCTTGAAGATTCGCCTATGCAATATTTTCGTCTTTCCTTATATACCAAGACGCACGTTTTCATTGAGGTTTTATAAGGCGGCTGCTCCAAGAAATACTTTCCAGAAGATGCTACGCCATTTATGGAAACATGTGATTCTTTCCATTTCATGTGTGCTGGACTTTGCAAAAGGACAGCTGAAGATTAAAGCCCAAGATGAAGACCTAGCCCATGCTAACTCAGGTCATATAAATATGTGAAGACTAAAACCTAAATGGTTACTGAAGCCGTATTTCAAGAACATAGTTTTAGGGTTTGAGTCTTGTTTATTGTAAGCCTTTCTTGTGGATTCTATAACACAAGTTTAGGCCTGTTTGGTTTGTATTTTGTGAAACTTCTCCCAAGCTTTTAAGCACGGAGATTGTTTGTTTGTTTGGTTAGTGAAACCTCATCGTTTGTTGAACTGTTATAATCACAAGGTTTGTGATAGAAAGGAAGTGAGACGGGGTCTTAAACTTAGGAGTTCCTAGGTTGAGTTAGCACGGGTAGAGTCTAGGAGATAAGTCGTAAACTTGGATGTTTGCTGTGGGCTTAGAACTAGATCTATTATAGTGGATTCCTTCCTGGCTTGGTAGCCCCCAGAGTAGGTCGTTGTGTACGCCGAACTGGGTTAACAATTCTCTGTGTTGTTTACTTCATTGTCTGTTGCTTTTACTTGTTGATTATACTCTACTGTGGACATACGCTAGAGCATTTGTCTTAGCATTACAACTGGTTACGTACGACAATTGCTATAGCTTCTGTCTTAACATCTGTCCCCAGTAGGTGCCAGAATTTCACTCTTTTTGTAGAATGTTTGACAAAGTTTTAGTGAATCGATTTTACTCTTTAAACTCAAGTTAAGTGTGTTAATATCATTTATAAATGTAGGTTATACAACTACAAAAATCGGGTGATAAGAGAATTACTAGCCAACTGGTAGCTTTAGCAAGAGGTCCAGATTGTCGAGTATGCAATCACAACGGCTATTTTCTGAATGGTTTCAAATTTCGTACAAAAGATAGTGAGGTACATTTAAAAACCCAAAATAGTGGTGTGATAGTAAGAGGTGATGAGTTGACAAGCCATATTGATTATTATGGAGTGATAAAAAAAATCACAGAAGTAATTTATTTGAATAGAAATGTAGTCATTTTATTTAAATGTGATTGGTTTCAAGCCCCTATACAAGGTCGAAATCAAGGTAGAGGATATAAAAAAGATGAATATGGATTTATCAGTGTTGATATGACGCAATTATATTATAGAAATGATCCATTTATCTTAGGTTCTCAAGCTGGATTGGTTTACTATGTAAGACACAGTGACAATGAAAAATGGCACACAGTGGTCAACGTTAAGCCGAGAAATAATTTTGATTTGCCATGTGATGATGGCTCCGAACCATACCAACTCAATGAGTTAGGTGATACACATATTCAGCTAGATGCACCATTAATGGACCGAGATGATACTCTACATAGAGACGATGTTGGTGGAATATGTTTAGATGATTATATCGTTGACCAAGAAAAAGAATCAGGTGACTTTAACGATGTTGAAGACACTGACACCGAAGATGATGAAGATGAATCTTCCACATATGAAGAAGATTTTTCAGAAAATACAGATTCAGACACGGAGTAAATATGCTTTTTATGTCATTATTTCTTCAACTCTAACATTTTTCAATTTAATTATTTTTTTTCTATTAATAATGTGTTGTCGTCTTTTGTAAAATTTGAGGTTAAATTTATTAAGAGACAAACAAATTTGATTGCTCATATTCTTGCTAGGACGATAATTTTACACATAGGTTTAGTGACAAAGACAAACTATATGCATAATAATTTAGTAGACGAAAATATACCATTTTTTTATAGGAATCAAATATAAAATTTAATAATTTTATAGGATAAAATATATATTAATCTAAATAATAATAATAATAATAATGCTTAAAAAAATAATAAAAGAAATGAACTTCTTAGAAAAATAAAAAAATAAATCGGTACTTGTTTTGTACCCAATTAGTTGTGTGGATTAGATTTACACATAAACATTGTGTGGATTAGAAAAACAAAAATTAATTGGAGATTATTAAAAAGTAGTGAGTTGTGACTCACTTAGTGGTGCGAAAATGCTGGAACTCCAGTTTTCCCACATTATATAAATTTTTTAGGAGCTAAAATTTAGGCGCTAAATGTACATTGCACAATTTCAATGAATTGTAAAATTTAGCCGCTAATTTTATTTTCATTCTAAGATAGAAAATTAAATATTCCCGCTAATCATATGCACTACACTTTTTACTTTGGAAACTGCCAATTAATACAGGAAACCATTTCAAACCTCTACTCATTTACAACCATGTTGTCATGAATCTAAATATGCTCTGCAAACTCCACTAGCTTACACCATAAAAATCTCATAATGGAGCATCCAAGTCATGAATCAAATTCAATACATCCAAACTCTTCAAGTGCTAATATGGATTTACTTCAAAAAGGTAGAATAATTTGACATTTTTTTTATGTTAATTTTTTTTTGTTTTCAACCATTATTCTTTATGTCTAACTTAACTTCTTTTTTGTTCCTAATATAAATAAAAAGAATGTACAAAAAAAAAGGGAAGAGGTAAAACTGCAGGTTTAAGTGTTGCAAAGAAAAAGAGGAAGAGTGCTACGGGAAAATTACATGTTTTTATTCCAGCCGATAAAATGGTAGCTGTTGGGCCAGAAGCTTCTGATTTTGTTACTGAAGTCTCTACTATTACTAAGAAGCATGCCCCTCTCAATGTTGAGAAGTGGAAAAACATTTCTGAAGATTATAAAGAAAATATAGTATCAAAAGTTCTGGTAATCTTAATTTCGTTCACATGATTTTTTGTTTCTTGAATTAATAGTATTTAATAATGATTTTTATTTCCGTTATTGAATGTAGGATACTTTTGACATTGATGAATCAGAGCATATTAGAGATGTTATACTTGAGACATCAAGAAGAGTCTACCGAAATCATAGGACAAGACTTCATAGCCACTATAAAAAGTTTGAAACAAATGAGCAAGCTTTAGAGAACAAACCTGATGAAGTGGATGAAGACGATTGGGCATATTTGGTAAATTATTTTTCAAGTTCAGGCTTCAAGGTATTTTGGAATTAAAATATCATAAATTTTATTAAATTAAGATATATAATGTGATATAAATTAAAGTATTTTGTTTGTATTATTTTAGGCAATGAGTGAAAGGAACAAATCAAACAAAGCAAAACAAGTTATCAATCATATATGTGGACGAAAATCTTTTCAAGCTATTAGTTATGATGCGGTAATAACAATATATTAAAAGATGGCAATTTATTATTAATTTTCTATTATATTATAATGTATTAATATAATGTTTTGTGGTTGTATTCTTAGAGAGATCCTGATACTGGAAAAGAGCCCAATTTTCAAGATTTATGGCAAATGACTCACATGAAGAACAGTGGAGAATGGGTAGATGAAGCTTCTAGAGAAGTTCATGTATGACTTCTTTTTTCTTTTCAGGAACTATATTCAAGTAACAGGTTCTAATATTTATTTAGTAATACATCATAAGGCATTGGATTTAGGATAATGAGTTATCCTTTCTGTGATATCTAAAAACAATTGGCAGGGAACATAGAATAAATTTTCCACTACCAATTGTCCAGTCTAGCTTATCTCAAATTGAAAAATTAGTCGGCAGTACTATATATTTTTTAGTAAGAAAGTTCATGTATGACTTAATTATTATATTTACAAATGAGCTTTTATTTTCAATTATAATTTTGATTTACTTTCCTTTAATAGTTGAAGGTGCAAGAAGCTACTTCTGAGATATTGCAAGACATTAATGAAGATGTTGATGAAGACCAAATTATTAATGAAACTTTCCAATCAATTGTGGGAAAGCGAACTGGGTATTGTCGCGGTCTTGGAGTTGAAATTAAACCAACAAGAGGAAAATCTTCAGCTTTAAATCAAGAGTTAGCAAGTGAACGTGAAAAGAGACATGATATAGAAATGAAATTGAAAGAGGTTGAAGCTCAACTTCAAGAAGAGCGTCACAAAAGAGAAGAAATGACATCACAATTTGAAGAGACTCTAAGACAGCTTGAAGAACGAATGGAGAAGCAAGTTGAGGAAAAATTGGCACATGCGTTTTTTAGAATGAATCCTTTTATGGTAAGTGTGGCTTAAATAGTATAAAAAAAACTCAACATTTTTTTTAAAAATTTATTAGTTTGGTATTTTGAATCTTTCATTAATCGATCTTTGTGTTTTGATTTGAACATTAATTTATATAGGCCGGACATTTTTCTAGTGGTAGGAATATTGCAGCTTACCATGATCATAGAGTTGAAAGTACTAATAACATCAGTACACAAAGATATTTTTACTTTTTTATTTTACTCTTAATTTATATAATTATGTTATTTATATTTAATTTTTTTTGTAGCCGACCTTTTTCATTTATTATTCATTGACTTACATACTAAACCTGTAAAATTTGACTGGCTAAAAATTGCAGGGAAACCATGGAAGCTTCAACTACTTTACGAAGAGAGGGTCGAGATAAAGTTAGGAGGCTTAATTAATATATAATCTTAGTTTATATTTTTCATCATTCTTGTGTTTCTATTTTCTTTTTATGTTTGGTACGCAGAGAGATTCTTGTGTTTCTTTGAAATAGAACTCGTATGTAAACCAAATTTATGATATTTATTTATTTATGTCAATTAAATTTTATTTATATTGTGTTAATTTTTTTCATTACGATAATGATATGGTTATATTAAAAATATATATTAATATAAAATTTAATATGAAGTAAAATTTCATAATATATTATAAAAAATAATTTATATTTAAATGTCAAACTATAAGCTTATAAATAAACTCTATTATAAAAAAAACTTATAAATAAACTCTATAGCTACAACTTTTATTTTTGAGAAAGGTAAAAAAAATATAATAACAAAAATTACAAATTGTTGAAAAAAATATGTTATCGCAGCAACTTTAGTCGCTAAGATAAGTTAGATATAACAACAATTTTTGTTGAAAAAATTGACTTATCCCAACAAAATTTTTAAAAATGGCAACAAATATTGTCGTTGGAAAAAACTACAAACGGCAACAATAAAAAATTTTGTTGCAAAACTTTTTGCAACGGAACTTATCGCAACAACCAGCAACGACTTTTTGGTTGTTGGGGTAAAGCTCTTTTGCAGCGAATTTTGACATTTTCCAACGACTTTTGTCGCCGCGAAAAATGTATTTTCTTGTAGTACTTGCATGTAAATTCAGGCAGTCCAAAGTTAATTACCCCTACATGTAAATTATAGTCATACATTAATATGCATCATCCTTTAACATATTTTAATGATGTAACTTAAGATTGTGTATCACGTATAAAATTCAATGATTTTAAGCATACATAACTTATATACAATACATACCTTCAATTTCATAACTTGCATACAAAGTCGATTTGAAAACATCAAGGTCATTTACACCAATTGTGGTTTCTGCATGTTAATGTATGACATATTATAAAAACATAATATACACTTTAAACAATTTCGAAAACAACGAAGCTATCAAGTTACATACCATCGGTGTCATCATCAAAATCTAATATTCGAACACCAATATATCTATTTTGTAGTGGAAACCTTTTTGCTTTGTATTTATTTGAACTTTCCAACTGAGGGTCGATAACTTGAGAATAAACTGAACTTGATCCTGTATATCATAATGAATTATTTCTTGTAATAAAAAAAAAACTATTTATTATATTCTAAAAAACAGTGGAGTATAGAATAAAAAAAAACTGATTAATATTTACCTTGCTGTGTTGATTTGGACTTATGCGAATTTGAATCATTTGAAGAGTTAATTACACATGAAACAGGAGAAAAATATTTAGGATTTGGAATTCCGATTCTTTTTGACGGAATATTGAGGTTTGAATCTTGAGTTGTGTTTGGAGTCAATGTGTTAACTGTGATAAAATAAAGTATATTGTTATATATCAATCCATCTTCTATTGTGTGTAGAGTCAATCAACTAGATATATTAAGACAATTAAATACCTTGAGACAAAGGTGAAAAAGGAATCCTGTTTGCTTTCCTCTTAAACACTTCCACATTTCTTGTATCATTGTATTCCGAATTGATATCCATTGGTATAACATTTTCTGCCATTGAAAATAAACCTCTCAAGCATTACAACAACAATCTGAAGCAACATTAAAACTGACAACTTCATTGTACATACATACCCTTTGTTAATGGTGTATTATAGCAAGAGCTTGTATCCACTGATGGTTGAACATTTTCTGTCATTGAGAACTAATCATTTTCAGTACTGAATATGAAAAAACAGTGAAGTTTTAAACCTATACTACAAAATAAATTAAAAAAAGCTTGATAAGAACAAACCTGAAGATGATGCATTGTCATAGTTTGATTTCTGGTGAACCTTTTGTTTCCTAATATATCTGGCTAATTTTGATTGAGTTATCTCCATTGTATTAACTTCAAAAACTTCACTATATCATAATAATGGTGATAATGTCATGTTTTCTATCAATATGGTTCAAACTATAATACATACTCATAAAATTTAAACAAATCTGTCTTTGGTTTAATGTAATTGCATTGTTAAAAAGAAGAATACATTTTTAGAATGACAAAAAACTCATTGAGATGAGGGACTTTCTTGATAATATCAATCTACAACATAAGCAATATATCCCTGTTTTTCACAATAATATATTCTTATGATAAATTTAATCATCAAAATGGCAACAAATGGTAGTCAACTATAAAGGGATAAACTTTTATCCTACTTTGTTTGTTTATTTTCCATATGGTGTTGTCTCTATCTTCAACATAGAAAAATTAGGGTTTTATGGAAAAGTCTAATTTGTAGCATAGGTGATACATGCTATGTCATTATCATGTGAATTGTTTAACCGAAAATGCATAAACATGCCTTGACTATAGGACTACTTGGTGTATGCTTTGATCAATGAACCATTTTAAAAAGGTTTGTATGACATTTTGATCCAAGTGTATACAGAGACAAAATGTATTGAAAGTTTTTGTCTCTTTATAGTTGTTTTATTGAATATGGTTAATGACAAAACAATAGACATATGTAGCATGAAGACAATGTTAATATAAATTTATGCTTACCATCCTTCCATATATAATGGTATATATATATATATATATATATATATATATATAGAAATATGATGGTAGAGCAGTATGTTCACAAATTAATTAAACTAATGGCATGATTAAAATGAATATAATTAAAATAAATCAAAATTAAAAAACCTTCTACATTTAATAAAGTTCTCAAACTTGGCTAAAGTGCACATAATTTAAATCAGTTTTGTAGCTATTACAATTTAACATATAACATTAACAAAAACTTTAAAATATTCTTGAAATTCAAATGGCTAATACATATGAAATATGCTCAGGCATATAATTCAACTTCCATAATTACATTGTTGGTTCTCAAACTACATTGTTGGTTCTCTAACTAATAGTGGTTATCAGATTCCATTCTTCTTGTTAAAGCGTAATACATCACCAACCATCAACCTATTTTTCAACTGAAAGTGGTAACAACCTTCATCTACTGGGCCTTGCGCTTGACTAACATCATTAGACGGGCTTATAGTGCAACAACAAAGTTCTCTTGTGTCAACATTTGTAATAGATATATCCTCTTGCTTGACCTTAACAACATAATTTGATGATGTGGAATGTTGACAATCCTGATAAGAAACAGTATTTTCAATTAATTAAATATATTGAATTATATAATAACTTATAAATATGGATTCAAATTAAACTTACCAATAAGTGATTTGTGTTAGCGATGACATTTGTGATCTTTATTTCTAACTGACCGAAACGTGCTATATCAATATCCTCAGCACCTTGAATATCAACTTTATGGATATCCACATGTTCATCGGAGTGGTTTGTCACTGGATGTTCATCTTCCTCACAAGGAGCATCATAAGGAGGAGCAAATTGACGCAATTTTGCATCGAACATCAACAAATTGTTATGTTTATGTTGATAATAGATATACACTTCAGTTGGTAACGTAAAATCATTCCTAGTGGCAACTATCATTCCTGAACTAATATACCATTTACCATTGTCACAATTGAACACCACCATAGTTCTCTCTTTATTTGCATTTATAATCCATCCAGTTTTTTCAAAATTCATCTCAGTTGATCAATTTTGTGCAAAACTACGACACATATGAATTTCATCCTAAAATCAAACATAATATAAGAAAATATATCAGCATTTACATGAAATTTTCCCTAAATTAAATTTATTAATGTATCAACCAAATTAATTAATTTAAATCACCTTATCAGGGAAAATAGTGGTTTTGAACCAATTAGGTATATCACTTGCAGGTGATGATGAAAGGCCCAAGTTCCTTATATAACAAAATCACAAAATTTGTACCTTATAATTATGTTAACATGTATATAATTTATAAAATATAAAGAACAAAATTAGAAGGATCAAATTTGACTCATAACATCAGCCCTGAATTATGTTTTAAGATGAGAATGTTGCGAAGAAGTAAAATATATTTTCAATATTGCACCTGTTAATTGAAGATGCCATTGTTGAATTTGGAGATGACGAAATGTTTTTTCCTTTGTCAGATCTTGGAAAAATGAAGAACGATGAAGTGGTTGAATGATAAGTTTTTGTTGTTGATTACATGTGAATTTTTTCACTGTTGAAAAGCTTATGGGTTGGGCCGAAATTATGACAAATTTTGCCCATTATATGACCCATTCAGACAACCAATCACTTTTGCTTCATCCTGTTGAAAAAAAACACTCATAAACTATTTATATATATCAAGTATATATATATATATATATATATATATATATATATATATATATATATATCAACTATTTAACATGATTATCTATTCAAATATATATAATTTTATTGATTGAAAAAAAACTCATCAACTATTTAACTATAATTTAAAAATATTTATTTTGAAAATAAGAAAATAATAGTACAAACCAAATATGTGATTCGTCAATCATATAAATGTTATTATGTAACATCCCCAATTCTTACATTAGTATTATAAACTCCTAAGGGTATTTTCTATAAATGATCACATGTCTAGAGCTAGTTTTGAGCCAGGATATATGTAATGAGTAAGGTATAATGTGTGTGTGTGTCATGAGAAGGAAGGACATGTGTCCCACTATAGATTGAAAACTTTGACTCAACACATACACCAAAGTTCTACACCATTGATCTCCATTTTCTGATACCACTAAACAGCAAAACTCTCTCCTCCTTGCTCTCTTTCCCTCGTGCAAACAACACCATCACCATTTGCATTTCAACTTCAAATTCCTCTTCTAAACTCATTAACCACTCACATGCAATTGAAGAATCTTGCTCCTTAGTTTGTGTTTCTCATAGGACGTAAGTTATAATCTTCAAAACTCCTCCCAATCTTTCCAAATTCGTGCTCCCACTTCTCCTGGAATGAGCTCAAAATTCTGTCTTGCAAATGCATGTATTTGAAACATGCTAAATTGTGAATTGTGGTGTTATAGGAAATTGAATTCAAGACCATAGCTCAAAAGGGAACTCAGCTGCTAAATCAAGTTCTGATCAAGTTATTAGCCGAAGATCAAGCTCAATCTTGAGGTGGGTTCTTAGGATAGAATATTTAGAATTATTCCCCAAAATTCACTTTGCATGAGAACATAGGATTTAGGGATTGAAATGTGCATGAGAAGGGTTTAATTCCCAAAACTCTTCTCCTTTATAATTATTATGATATTCATGATGTTAATGGCTTGAAAGATTGGCAATTGTAGTGTAGAAAACTCTGTTTTGAACTGGTTCTGCAGGGCTTCGCGCCGAGGCGCAACACTTTCGCGCCAGGGCGCAGGCAAAATGAGACAGAGACAGAATCTGGAATGCAGGTTCGCGCCAGGGCGCAGAAGGTTCGCGCCGGGGCGCAAGCCACCAGCATTTCCAGATTTTGTCCCCTGTTTTCTGCTTTTGGAAATTCCTACGCATTTTGGATTGTCATCTTTTAAGTCTTGTTTTCCATTAACATTAAGAATACCTTATAATTATGATGTCGTTGTACGTATAGGATTGATTATAACCTAGGCTAGTAGCTAGGTTAGTCTCCCGGGATTGGGATATATTGGTAGTATGTTAACACATTAGAATTATGTGTAGTATCAGTCCATAGTTATGTGTGGCTGCTTGAGCACCACCAAAGGGATTCGTGGAATCCATAGTTATGTGTGGTTGTTTGACACCACCAAAGGGATTCAGAGAATCCAAAGCGATAAGATATCAATAATATTGATTGTGATGCCATAGTTATTTCGTACCATATGTGCTTAGTTCACGAAGATTGGTACGGAAAAGCGTAAGACTTTCTGAGACCGGCTCACCTCAGATTGTTCTTGCATAGTTAAAATGAATTCAGATAACTTGTGTGTTACACCATATGAACTGTTTATTTATATATGAACATATTTATTGCGCTGAGTTGCGTGAGGACTGATTATAGGTTGATTCCCATGGTGTAGTCACCAATAGGTGGGTAGTAGAATCCACGAGACTTAGCAGTCTTACCCCCCCCGTTCATGTTTCAGGTGCACAGGGTGATCGTGGTAAGCAAGCTGCAGAGTAGTTAGCAGGGCTTCTAACTGATGATGTTCGCGTTTAGAACATATAGTTGTCATGTTTCCGTTTATTTTCTTTCCGCTGTGTTGTACTTGTTGTACTATAGCACCTGCGTGTGCTTGAATTATTATCTATGTATTTGTAAACTTGTTGTACTCGGTATTTAATTATGGATCTTGTAATATATTCTAGACAATGTATTATGGGGTGTTTTATATTATTATTAAAAAAACAAAATTAAATGTATATATATATATATATATATAATTTTGCATATAAATATATGTTATTCATCAATTTATTATTACTATAAACCATTATTTGTTGATATCTTTTCCTTTACATATCATATGTATAAAGTTATTTTTACTATAAACCAAAGTTTTATACAAAGGACATATAAACATAGGAAAAATATAGTTAAGGATGTATATATTCTTAATTGATTGTTTAATGTATTTTTATTTAAGCATGTATATATATTGTTAAGAAAAATTATCTAATATAAACGATATATATTAATTGGCCTTTATAAAAAGCTTAAAATTAAAATCAATCAATTATATAATTGAACATATATGCACCCCATTCATCCATATATAATTGTAATATATATATATATATGGAATTTGATGGTAAAGCAATTAGAATATTGTTTTAACCAATATAACTAACAACCCACATAATATTAAGAAGCATTAGATATTGCACATAGTTCTTCTACATACATTTGTTTGGACAGTTGTTAAAAGTTCAAGATACACACAACATTCATTAATTAAAGCCAACAAACATTAAACTTAGTTTTACAAACAACCTTAAAAGCAAGTATATAACAAAAGTCCTTACAACCAACACAACATTAACATGCATTCTTCAACGGTTTATCAATTTCCCTATTATCATCACCGAGCTGCAGCAGCACGGATAACCTGAACATTAAGGTATTGCGGTGGATCTTCTATTGTGCAACGCAAAACATCATCAGGGTTCAAATGTCTCTCCTTTTTGAAAGTGTACCATCCCTTACCAAGATACTTTTCAGCTTCACACCATTTTGAAGTGATTACTGTACAATTGTACACTCTTCTTGTGTCTACATCTCGCAGATAAATTTGTTTTTGATTCTCTACCAAGGCATATTTTGAAACTTTGTTTGGAAAATGCTAGAATATAACCATGAGAAGAATAAATTAAAACCTATAAGAATTAAAATTGACTTTAAAAAGGATGAAATCGAAATTTTACGTACCAGAACTTGATCATTATATGCCAAGGAGTGAGTGACCTTGACATCAAACTGATGAATATTTTCTTCGTCATCTTCATCAGAGTCATCTTTGTCAGACAGGATAATTGGTCTTTTATCAGCAACACGGTTAACAGTGGAGTTTGGTTTGCTAGTGGACAGTATAAACCGGTTATATTTGAATTGGAAATCAAAATAAACAGTTGTGGGTTTCGTAAATCCAAATGTATTTGCAACAACAAATGCATATTTGAAATACCAAGATCCTGTTTTGTTCTTAAATGTTACTGATACAGACTTGTTATTACGGTCTGTAATCAATGCAGGGCTATTGAAATCGATGATGCTCTCATAGTTGTAAAGGAAAATAGGGCAAATTTGAATCTTATCCTACAATTAAATGTATATGAAATCATAAGATAAGGGATGAACTGATAAGGTTTTGCATCAAACATTGGCAACACATTAATTAAAAATATAATACCTCCTGTGGGGAAATCACAGTTTTGAAATATGATATTGGATGAACTGACCAGCTGTGGGTTTAATAATGAAAAATAGACAAAACTTAGTATGTATACTTTCACCTCTAATTAACTCACTCACTATGCAACTAAACAGAAAACATTAAATTTTTTACCTAGGTACAGGAGTTGAAGGAGGAGGTTTCAAAACTGAAGAACCAACTTCATAAATTGCAGGATACATGGCAAATCTGTTATCTACTCCTTGAAAGTATATGATGACAGTGGTTGATCTTTGAAAGCCATTCTTTCTTGCAACAATCCTACCGTCACTAATATAACATCTATCATCCTTCCGCTTGAAAACAACCATAGTCGATGGTTTACCCTTACTGTCTATCCATCCATAGTAATTCAAGTTCATATTGGATGAATATTTCTTTGCAAATTGAGGACACATATAAATCTCCTCCTAATTTAAAATAAAAGTATATTGTAAATTAATGTAAATTAACTAAAAATTTGTACAAACTTATAATAAATATAAAAAAGATATTCTTTTACCTTAGAAGGGTTAATTTCAGCTTTAAACCAACATGGAACTTTGGATAAAGCACCAGATTTGTTCCTTAAATATTTATATGCATAAGTCAACCAGAAAATATAATAAGTATGATAATAAATCACACAATAAAATTATTTTGTAACCAACATGAAAACTAAATTACAAATTGTTAGGTGAGATTCCTAAACATGATAATATATAATTTATTAATAATTATATTAATTTGCATATTTATAGCCTATAATTTATGTATACTTGTTAATCAAACTTTGTTTTTTAGCACAATACTTGTTATAAATATGAACACAGCACAAAATATGGTGATTTATTAAAAATCAACCTTGTCTGATCAATCTTGTTTGTACAATTCAATTTTCAGTAAAAATAGGTCTTAAAAAGGACTTATTTTTATATCAAACAAAAGTGCAAAAATGATATATTATATAGTACAATAGATTATCCATATTGGGTATTTCAGACAACCAACCGTTTCAAATGGTCCCTCATATTGGCGAAAATCACAACAAAGACAGTACGAAAACGACATTACCTGTGAGCAGAAGAAGAAGCCATTTTACACAATGAACGGATACGATCAGAAGATGTGAAGGAGAAGACTTTCCAGCTTCCTAGATGCACGCGGTCATCTTCGCAACTCGCACGCTTCTCTTTGTTCCGGATATGATTTGGACGGATAGGGTTTGTTTACCTAATCTTAGGGTAACTTGCATCAATTACGGGTTGGGCCTTAAAGCATGGGCCTCCAATATTTGTATCACCGGCTTATATTTGCACCCTACCTATAAATGAACTCTATAATTTATATGGAAAACTTACTAATTTAATTCATTCATTTTAATAGAAAATATTATAACTTAATTTAAGTCTTATATAACTAAATTATAAATTTATTATTTTTGTTTTTCATACAAATATTTATTAAATTAATAGACCAATGAGTAAAGTTATAATTTTATATTTAAATTTAATGTAAACATTGTAATTCACAAAAATATATTGCCATATTAAGCCAAAATGGCTTTAGACACTTGTGATATTCAATCAGTTAATTTCTATAATTGAGTTCTCTTAAGAGATATTCTCTCAAAGACTGGTTCCATTATTAATACGTTTTTTGTTTTTTTTTTATTCATTGATTTTACATGTTTGTGATTTGTCAATTTACTTAACAAATATTTCATTTTCGTTAATTATTGAATGATTCAGTTTATTTTTATAACAAATTTAAATGGAAAACTTATAGATTAGGTATATCTAAATCAATGACCTTTATAATTTATATGGAAAACTTAGTAATTTAACTATTTCATTTTAATAGAAAATATTATAATTTAATTTACATCTTATATAACTATATTAAAAATCTATTATTTTTGTTTTCCATACATTATATATTTAATTTTAATGTAAACATTGAAATACACTCTATAAAAAAAAAACATATGCAAATGGACAATTTGATTAAATAAAAGCTATTATATTGCCATATTAAGCCAAAATGGCTTTAGAGTTATATCAATAAAAGCTCACTGCCACTGAGCATAATACAACATTACATAAAGATAATCCTAATTATAAACCCACTCTCACTGGGCCAAATAACAACAAAACATGAAAGATTAAACTAATTTCTAACCCACTGCCACTGAGCTTTAACAAAAAACACCTAATTGATAAACCTAACAACAACAGAAGAAAATTTCAGCATCAAATCTTGAGAAACTCCAACAGGTGTTCCCTCAATGATCAACTCTTTTCCTTTTTGAGATTCACCGGACAAACTTCCATAGTCCTATAACATTACATTAAAAACTCAGCTACATAAATCTCTATATGTATACAAATAATACTTGAATGTAAATCATTTTTCATATAAGTTACCTGAGATAAAACATTAGATGATCCCCCAACCAAAATATCCTTTCCTTTATTCAACAGAGTACTCAAAGATCCACCCTCCTACATAAAGACATCATCAAAACAACATTAAAAATTATAATATCATTAATATAGAGGAAAAAGAAAATTTGATAAATGCATACATTTCTATTTTTTCGAAACTCTGCATCTTCTACATCCCACTTGTCCTTGAACTGCTTAATTATTTGATCATCGGTGCAAATCTTTCTAACACGAAAAGATTGCTCAAACTTTGGATTATGAGAAGGTTTAGCTTCAACCTTAAAAAGCCATGTTTTTTCAACCAAGTCCTCAAGTAGAGGTGGCACAACTCCAACACCAACAGCCTACACGTTATAAAAATAGTATTAAAAGTGTTGGTCAGATCTTTATGGCACAACTCCAACACCAACAGCCCACTTTATGTGAAAAAATATTCATATGTTGCTCAAATCTTTAAAACCAAAAAAACTTACAAACCATTAATTAATCAATTAAGCTTACAGGATCAGTTCCTTGAATCATATCGGCACAAGACATGTTCAATATCAAACTTGCTTCTTTATCAAATATCACTAAAGTGGCAGAATCAGTATGATCAATCACTCTAACTTTTATTCAAAACCTTAACAATAAAAAAATAGTTAGTATTATAAAGTAAACATTAAACATATAAACTAAAATCATTTTATGCATTATAAATAATATATAATTTACCTAGGAACAACTTTTTGAACGTGCTTATTACACTTTTCGCAATAAAACATCCGCGAATCTGGTATGACAGCCTTACTACACATACATGCAGTATAATAATAACTATCCGGATTTAAAATCCTTTTCACGGTAGCAAGAACCACATTCAATGATTCCTATAACAATATAAGTGAATATTTATTAGAATGAAGAACACTTTAAATAAATAATCATTTCCAAATTTGATACTAACTTAATGTATTCAAAACAATACAAAGAAAGGTTGATTAGATAACTTCTATAAGTGATGTTCAAAACATGACACAATATCAAAAAATCATATATAAATTTGATTAGATAAATTCTTACACTTGTAGCTTCTTTGATCCCTTGCAAGGTGCTGTCATACCCCAATTTTTGACCTAAGATCCCACCTCATATACATATATCATACATTTTTGTTCGGAACATTTCAGGCCCTTTTCAATTGAAATTTCGGCAGAGGTATTTTAAAATACCTCATTTTTTTTGGTTTTTGGTCTGATTGTGTCCATTTTATTTTTTCTTATCTTTTTACTATTATTATTATTATTATCATTTATTTTATTTTATTTTATTTTATTTAGTTATTTTTGTTTTATTTTTATTGTCAAAGGTCAAAGTCAATTTTTCTGAATTTTGGGTTCACAGATGTGTCTTCTTCCCCAAAAGGGGAGATTCCATTCAACCATGAAAAGGGATCCCTGCCATTTCCTCAATAATCCAAAACCCTAAATTTGTTGGGTTATAAAACAGAACCATTTTTCTCAGAGACAGGGGGGGATCAGCCGCAGCAATTGAATCAAAATCAAAAAAACAGAAGCAAAATTAAAAAATCAAAAAAATCAAAAACAGCAAATCAAATAACATCAACCTCATCTTCCTCATCGCATGAATCCAAACCAGAATCATACCAAAACCCAAACCAATCACAACCCAGATCCGAAACCTTCATCATCACCATCAAGAATAAAAAAAAATCATAACACAAATCCAGAAAACCGAATCCAGGCTCATAATCAAAATACAAACCAAAATCAAATCTTCAAAATCAAACCCACTTCCGTTTTTGGATCCAAAATCCGAAAATCAAAACAGAAAAGACAAGAAGAAAATCGAAGAACCGAAATCAAAAGATTGGGTTTGAGTGAAAAAGAACAGAACGAGAGAGAAGAGAAAGAAAGTTGGGTGGCGGCCGTGAGGGAAAGAAAAATGGCCGCCGCCGGGAGAAAGAAAGAAAACGTGAGAAGGGAAGGCTTCACCGGCGGCGGTTGAGAGAAAACAGTGGAGAGAGAGATATGGGCTGCGGCGGCCGAGAAAGAGAAAGAAGAAATGGAAATGAAATTTTTAGGGTTTTTTGACTTTTATACCCTGTTTGGATCCTGTGCGCGCAGGTGCACAGCCTTATCGTGCACCTGCGCGACCGTAACCCTCTGATTCTGATCAAACGCTCCAGATTTAATCTGGCTGGGATCAGATCAGGGCTGTCTGATTTAATCAGACGTCCCTGATTTAATCCACCATCCTTCATGCGCCTATGGGCCTTGTGGGCTGGGCCCACCTCAGGTTTTGCTATTCACACCCCCATATCTTGCTGTTTACACCCCCTGCTTTATTTATTTATTTATTTTTATTATTTCATTTATTTGTTCTATTATATTTGAATGTCATTTAATTTATTTATTTTGTACATTATTTACATGTTATATGTTATATTTAAATATCAAAACGCCAAAAATATGCATTGTTATTTACCTTCGTTTATTATTGCTTGAATATAAAAAAAAAAATGCAAAAAATATTATTGTGTGTTTTATTTTGTTCAAGTCCAAAGGAAAAAGGGAAATGTTTTGTTAACCCCGTGTTACGATGTTTTTTTTTGCGCTTTTGCTTGTTCGCTATTTTTGACCTAGAAACAAAATTATCTTTTGTTAAATAAAAAAGAATGAAAAAAGGAGTGGTTTGGCGGATGACTTTTCACTCTCCGGCGACTTCGGATTTCCTGCCGGATGGCTTGCGGTCCGAATAACCGACGTTCTGAAAATACTTTTTCTTCTTAAAATAATAAAAAGCAAAAACATTCAAATATTTTCAAAAAAAGAAATCTTTTATAATAAACCTCGACTTTCATCGAGAAACCTTTTTTCAAACTTTTTTCAATAAATGCTCTAACACACTTAAGCATATTTAAATATTTTCAAAAAGACTAAAAAATACAAAACAATCCAAATTTTTTTGCCGCTTGGCTTTTCAATTTCAAACTTTTTCTCAAGAAAGTTTAGACGTGAGTTATCTCTAGTTGAAATTCATTTTCCCACGACATATGGCAGGAAAAGATATAAACTTTTCAGTATGTTCGTGGCGGATTAAAAAGGAGTTTAAACTTAAGATGACGACTCGTCTTTCCTCCTAAAAATCAATCAAACAAATCACTCTTTACAAATTTTACCCCGAACTACGAGATTTTGATCCCTCACGGGTACGTAGTGCAAAAGACCTTGTGTCTTCCCAATTCAAAACTAATAAAACTTTTTTTTCTTTTTTTTTTCTTTAAATATCCAAAATTAATAAAAAAAATTCTCTCATCGTTACCCAATCATTTATAAGCAAATTTTACAAGCAAAACATTTTTAGCACAAAAATACATATTTTACAAGAGGTTCCCGTAGAGTACTACGGATACATAGGATGCTAATACCTTCCCTTTGTATAACTAACCCCCGAACCTTAAATCTCTAAAAATTTATTATGGGTTTATTCGATCTTTTCCCCTTCCCTTGGATAAATTAAAGTTCGGTGGTGAATCATAATTTTTGAGAACCAAAGCTAACAAATAGCTTGGCGTCCGAAAATCACCGCGACAGAAATGGCGACTTCACTGGGGACTCCCCAAGAGGGTTGAGCCTAACTTGTATATATGTTATATTTGTGCTATTATTTTTTCTTGTATATTTTATATTGCTTTATATGCTTATATGTTTGGGTTTGATATTTATGAGAGAAAAGTCCTCTACCCGGACTTGAGCAAATACTTAAGATAAGTTAGTGGTTGAGTGTTGGCCTTCTTGGTGGATACCTCGTAGGGTTGACATGAAAACCACGCCTAGAGTAGACCCTCTTGAGAATATTGTTGTCTTGCGAGGATTTGCAATGACGATGATATTTTCTCGTTGGATCCATGACTCTAGGGACCTTTTTACTTTGTCTAGAACCCATATGACTCCATCTAGAGGAGACCCTTCGAATTGGCTAGTCCAATTTTGGGAGGAAGTTTTGAGCGAGGGCTGCGACCTTGATTGTCGCCCTCAAACAAACACAAAACCTATAACCAACATGTGAGAGGGCGGGTAGTAAATATCTAGAACTAGCCTTTCGTAGGGAGCCTTCCGTTTAGGTTATGTCAACTTCCAATGACCCTACAAGCATTTTGTTGGGGTCATACCCTGACCTTGTTCAATCTCATCATATCATGTCATCATTTTTTTTAGCATGTCCTCTAACATGAGGAAAATCCTTTTGCATACGCATGCATTTTCACACATTTGCATACACGCATCTTCATACATTTACATCCCGTATATATAAAAAAAAAAAAACCGTTCATTTTCAAATCATATCTCTTCCACCTTCACCCTCCTTCAACCGCAATCCAGCTAGCAAGTTTCCTGATACTCACGAGCGAACTTAAAACATGGACTTGAGAGAGGCCAAGGTCTGTCAAAATAAAAAGGAGGTCCAAGACCTGATCAACGACAAACTATTGTCTTTCAAGGAGGAATCTCATTCATGATTGGTCATACAAGAACACTAATGGGGCACCCGCACCTCTTAAGGTCGGTGGATCAACAAGGAATGCACATGCCTAAGATCGTTAGACTGTTCATTCTCAATCGCGGTTTCTTTCTTGCTAAGTATGTTTTGCTTTTGAAATTGTACTGGTTGACTAAATATTTTTAATGAAATGAGCATGCATATTTTGGAATCCATCCATTCGTATTCACTCTTTTCTTG
This sequence comes from Trifolium subterraneum, assembly GCA_951799995.1. NCBI lineage: Eukaryota > Viridiplantae > Streptophyta > Magnoliopsida > Fabales > Fabaceae > Trifolium > Trifolium subterraneum. The sequence goes on along the minus strand of OX637462.1, from coordinate 7,422,141 downwards.
TGCCATCATAAACGGCAATGTTTTTCTATTTCACTTTTCAAACTTGAGGGGAGGATGATGTAAACAAATAATTGAATTTGCTGACATATGCTTTTAGTAAAACATAGCTGATGATGTAAGGCATTGTTTCAATTCCCAAACACTGGAGATATAAGGAGATAATCCGTAGTCAGCCCCTTCGAGCTTGAAGTCGGTGTTTCGTTCTACATTTTATAAACCCTTAATCTTAACCTGGGGCAGGGTAGTTTTTCAATTAACTTGACAATGCATCTCAATGCAAGAGAATCAATCCATCAAATCACCCCAACAAAAGGTTTAGGCACACCATCTTCCATTCACACGTGGAGGAAAGCGATGAAAAGAGAAAACTCACATGGCAGTCATAACTTTTCTAAATCAAGAGAAAAATCTCACAATAGTTTTTTCCAAAAAAGAAGAGTGTCTGCCAAGTGAAAACTTAGACAAAAAAAATAAGGGCATCCCGATGGACCGCAAATTCAAAAGAATCGGTCTGTGCAAAAATAAGGGATTAAAATCAAAAGGGAAATAAACTTGTAAACAAAAAGAAGTGACTGCCACTTCAAGAATCTCATCAGTGCTTCGACCACTGTGTCTACCTCCATCATCATAACTAACAAAATTCTCTTGCCTACCAGAGACATCTATCGAGTTAATTGAACTTAGGAATGGAGAACATCAATGGAGATTGGTTGGGTTAAAATCAAATTTTGAGCCTTATAATCTTTTTTAAAAAAAAAACCGTGAGCCAAACCACGTTATAACCCTCAAAAGACCTAATTGAAGCTAGGTTTACTACGAAAGCATATTCAGCAGAATTGTTAAACTGACTCCTCATGTTTGTGAATCATCAATAACAATTTTTTTTTATCATTTCTTCACGCTTTCAATTGCGCCGATCTCCTGGCCAAATATCATCCATTTTACACTCAAAAATAAATTTCGATTTCAAAACTTGCATGTGCATTGCGTCAAAATCACTTTTCAAAATAAACAATTTCACCCGCAAATCAATACTTGACATCGAGGAAATTCCAACAAGAGTCTGATCAAAGGGTGAATCATTTCAAGACACTCCTAACAAGGGGCAAATCACCTAGGGGTCCTGTCAATCAAGAGCAAATCCCTACAATTATGGGGCATATCATCCGAAGGTCATGATGATTGAGGTCAAGATGTTTGTAAGAATGAGTCAAACTTTCAAAGCGCCGATCAACCAGGGGCATGCTTTTCAAAATTCAAGTGTTGAGGCAGTTCAAGTCAAGGGTTCAATTTGGGGCATACCTTTCAAAGATCCAAATACTGGGGCAACCTGTATTTATCACCCCATAGATGGAGAGGATCTTTCGCTCCCAGTTTGATGCAACCAAAGATATATTGCCCAAAGAAAAGAGATACAAAAAAAAAATCAAAAAGCTCGCTAAGTCGAAAACCCGAAAGGGCGGCTTAGGCAATAGAGAGCGTCCCGGTGGATCGAAAACCTGAAAAGGCGGTTTAGGCAAAAATTAGGGACATAAAAAGAAATATACTCCCGGTGGATTGAAAACTCGAAAGAGCGGTCCAGGCAAAAGTTAGGGATTTTCAAAGAAAAAGAAAAAGGGCAAAATGGGCTACACTAGGGGCAAGTCCTCTCCATCCTTTCAAAGCTACTCAAGCAAGCTGCTGTCATACAACCATCGAGTTCAACTCGGGTTTCGGGAGACCATGCTAGCAAAAACCTTCTTAACCCCTCTCCATTTCCCAACGCGAGGAAACTTTTCAAACATTTAAACCATAAGCAGGCATCATGCATTGATTACGTCGCTTTGCTTTAGCGTTTCGCCCATCACCTCATAGCATCAAAAAATTTCCAATATTCATTGACATCTTCAAAAAACCAACACTGCTTGGAACCCAATACCTACAATAAAAAAGCCCATCCTCCAACGGAGCAGCCCAAGGTCAATACGTTGCATACATCAATCAATCATCACATTTCATACAAATCATAATCATGCATCTTGCGTCGCTCACGCTTGCATCTTTCTAGCATTAAACCATGCATCAAATTGCATTCGTTAAGGCATTTCTTAACATATGATTCACACATATAGCATCACGCATGCATTTCAAGATTTCCAAATTTTCTAATAAAAGTGGCACCACTTTCACAACCAGAAAAGCCCAAAACCCATTGGCATGTCAAAAGCCCAATATACCATTGGCATCTTCCAAAGCCCAATTTTCATTGGCATCCTGAAAAGCTCAACATTCAAAGCCCAGTCTTTATTGGCATTCAACATTCGATTAAGTCCAAAAATTATTGGCATCCAAAGCATGGTATTTACCAACATTTCATTTCATGCATCCATCATGCATTTCATATAGTATTCATTAATGCTACAACCAAATGCATATCATGCATCAGCAAATACACATATACATACAACCATTCACACATTCATACATACATACAAACATATATAGATATATACATGCATACATATAATCATTCACATATACATACATACAAACATATATAGATATATACATACATACATATAAACATATATAGATATATACATGCATACATACATACATACATACATACATACATACATACATACATACATACATACATACATACATACATATAATCATTCACATATACATACATACATACAGTCATTCACATGTCCATACATATGTTCGTATCCATGTGCAACATGCAAATAGAATCATTCATACATACTGCATTGACCATCATGTGTCTTGTTTCAATAAATCACAAAAAGAGTCATCCACAGTGTATCTGGTCCAGAGATGTCTCTATCATTCATACAAATAGAGTCATCCCCAGTGAGTCTGGTCCAGAGATGTCTCTATCATTCATACAAAAAGAGTCATCCCCCGTGAGTCTGGTCCAGAGATGTCTCTATCATTCATACAAAAAGAGTCATCCCCAGTGAGTCTGGTTCAGAGATGTCTCCATCACTCATACATCACAAAAAGAGTCATCCCCATTGAGTCTGATCTAGAGATGTCTCCATCAAACATATTCCGAGTTGCTTCAGTTGTATCCCTTTCCGAATACACGGATAGGAAGATCCCCAGTCGAGCACATTTCTCATTGGGTATAGAGTCTTTTTGACTATTTCTCTCCAGTTTTTTCCTGGATCGAGTTCTAATTTCAATCAGCAAGCGACAATCTCTTCATTTTGAGTAGCTTGTGTACCAACACATATATTCTCAACTTCCCCGTGTGATGTCATTCCCAGTATATCTGGTCAAGAGATGTTAATCAAGAACTTTTCAGATGGCTTCTCATCATGAGAAATCTGTATTTTTCAATCTAACCTTCCTATATCTCCTTTGGAGTTCCTGGCAGAGTTATATATTCCCTTCGTGGAAGTCCCTCTTCTTTTTTGTTATTACCTTTTATAAGCTATCCATATGGTAGTAGGTAATATACATATCAAAACCATCCATATGTTGGTAGACAATTTTTGTCATCTGTTTCTGCTAGACTATCCATATGTTAGTTAGCAATGTTTGTCACTCGTCTTTTATAAGCCATCCATATGTTGGTAGACGGTGTCTCTTTTTGTTATTACCTTTTATAAGCTATCCATATGGTAGTAGGTAATATACATATCAAAACCATCCATATGTTGGTAGACAATTTTTGTCATCTGTTTCTGCTAGACTATCCATATGTTAGTTAGCAATGTTTGTCACTCGTCTTTTATAAGCCATCCATATGTTGGTAGACAGTGTCTCTTTTTTGTTATTACCTTTTATAAGCTATCCATATGGTAGTATGTAATATACATATCAAAACCATCCATATGTTGGTAGACAATTTTTGTCATTTATTTCTGCTAGACTATCCATATGTTAGTTAGCAATGTTTGTCACTCGTCTTTTATAAGCCATCCATATGTTGGTAGACAGTGTCTCTTTTTTGTTATTACCTTTTATAAGCTATGCATATGGCAGTAGGTAATATACATGTCGAATCCATCCATATGTTGGTAGACAATTTTTGTCATTTTGTTTCTGCTAAACTATCCATATGTTAGTTAGCAATATTTGTCACTTGTCGTTTATAAGCTATCCATATGGTAGTAGACAGTGTCTCTCTTTTTCCCATTTTACCTTTGCTAAGCTATCCATACGGTAGTAAGTGATGTTTCTCATTGTCTTTTATAAACTATCCATATGATAGTAGACAACTTATCCCCTGTAAAACTACATCGTTTCACAAGTGGAGTTGGATCATTTTCCTCTCCCTATCATTGTTTTCCTCCCTCAGTCGGGTCACTTTTTGTTGCTCACCTGTAAATGTCTCTGTTCCCCAGTAATAAAAGCTTGTCTCTTGTGATTCCACTTTCTCAAAAGATTCAAAGTCTTATACTTGCATTTGCATTTGCATAATAAGCATTCTCGGCATCTTAGGTCCAAAATTGTGTATTCTATATTTAAGTCTCTTCAATCTCGTCAAGATGAAGATTTCAATCTTCATCTCTCCGGATGAAGAAACTTAAATAGGGGCATCTGTCATACCCCAATTTTTGACCTAAGATCCCACCTCATATACATATATCATACATTTTTGTCCAGAACATTTCAGGCCCTTTTCAATTGAAATTTCGGCAGAGAGGTATTTTAAAATACTTCATTTTTTTTGGTTTTTGGTCTGATTGTGTCCATTTTATTTTTTCTTATCTTTTTACTATTATTATTATTATTATCATTTATTTGATTTTATTTTATTTTTTTTAGTTATTTTTGTTTTATTTTTATTGTCAAAGGTCAAAGTCAATTTTTCTGAATTTTGGGTTCACAGATGTGTCTTCTTCCCCAAAAGGGGAGATTCCATTCAACCATGAAAAGGGATCCATGCCATTTCCTCAATAATCCAAAACCCTAAATTTGTTGGGTTATAAAACAGAACCATTTTTCTCAGAGACAGGGGGGGATCAGCCGCAACAATTGAATCAAAATCAAAAAAACAGAAGCAAAATTAAAAAATCAAAAAAATCAAAAACAGCAAATCAAATAACATCAACCTCATCTTCCTCATCGCATGAATCCAAACCAGAATCATACCAAAACCCAAACCAATCACAACCCAGATCCGAAACCTTCATCATCACCATCAAGAATAAAAAAAAATCATAACACAAATCCAGAAAACCGAATCCAGGCTCATAATCAAAATACAAACCGAAATCAAATCTTCAAAATCAAACCCACTTCCGTTTTTGGATCCAAAATCCGAAAATCAAAACAGAAAAGACAAGAAGAAAATCGAAGAACCGAAATCAAAAGATTGGGTTTGAGTGAAAAAGAACAGAACGAGAGAGAAGAGAAAGAAAGTTGGGTGGCGGCCGTGAGGGAAAGAAAAATGGCCGCCGCCGGGAGAAAGAAAGAAAACGTGAGAAGGGAAGGCTTCACCGGCGGCGGTTGAGAGAAAACAGTGGAGAGAGAGATATGGGCTGCGGCGGCCGAGAAAGAGAAAGAAGAAATGGAAATGAAATTTTTAGGGTTTTTTTACTTTTATACCCTGTTTGGATCCTGTGCGCGCAGGTGCACAGCCTTATCGTGCACCTGCGCGACCGTAACCCTCTGATTCTGATCAAACGCTCCAGATTTAATCTGGCTGGGATCAGATCAGGGCTGTCTGATTTAATCAGACGTCCCTGATTTAATCCACCATCCTTCATGCGCCTATGGGCCTTGTGGGCTGGGCCCACCTCAGGTTTTGCTATTCACACCCCCATATTTTGCTGTTTACACCCCCTGCTTTATTTATTTATTTATTTTTATTATTTCATTTATTTGTTCTATTATATTTGAATGTCATTTAATTTATTTATTTTGTACATTATTTACATGTTATATGTTATATTTAAATATCAAAACGCCAAAAATATGCATTGTTATTTACCTTCGTTTATTATTGCTTGAATATAAAAAAAAAATGCAAAAAATATTATTGTGTGTTTTATTTTGTTCAAGTCCAAAGGAAAAAGGGAAATGTTTTGTTAACCCCGTGTTACGATGTTTTTTTTTGCGCTTTTGCTTGTTCGCTATTTTTGACCTAGAAACAAAATTATCTTTTGTTAAATAAAAAAGAATGAAAAAAGGAGTGGTTTGGCGGATGACTTTTCACTCTCCGGCGACTTCGGATTTCCTGCCGGATGGCTTGCGGTCCGAATAACCGACGTTCTGAAAATACTTTTTCTTCTTAAAATAATAAAAAGCAAAAACATTCAAATATTTTCAAAAAAAGAAATCTTTTATAATAAACCTCGACTTTCATCGAGAAACCTTTTTTCAAACTTTTTTCAATAAATGCTCTAACACACTTAAGCATATTTAAATATTTTCAAAAAGACTAAAAAATACAAAACAATCCAAATTTTTTTGCCGCTTGGCTTTTCAATTTCAAACTTTTTCTCAAGAAAGTTTAGACGTGAGTCATCTCTAGTTGAAATTCATTTTCCCACGACATATGGCAGGAAAAGATATAAACTTTTCAGTATGTTCGTGGCGGATTAAAAAGGAGTTTAAACTTAAGATGACGACTCGTCTTTCTTCCTAAAAGTCAATCAAACAAATCACTCTTTACAAATTTTACCCCGAACTACGAGATTTTGATCCCTCACGGGTACGTAGTGCAAAAGACCTTGTGTCTTCCCAATTCAAAACTAATAAAACTTTTTTTTCTTTTTTTTTCTTTAAATATCCAAAATTAATAAAAAAAATTCTCTCATCGTTACCCAATCATTTATAAGCAAATTTTACAAGCAAAACATTTTTAGCACAAAAATACATATTTTACAAGAGGTTCCCGTAGAGTACTACGGATACATAGGATGCTAATACCTTCCCTTTGTATAACTAACCCCCGAACCTTAAATCTCTAAAAATTTATTATGGGTTTATTCGATCTTTTCCCCTTCCCTTGGATAAATTAAAGTTCGGTGGTGAATCATAATTTTTGAGAACCAAAGCTAACAAATAGCTTGGCGTCCGAAAATCACCGCGACAGGTGCTCCTTGGAGTATTGTACATAAACTCATCAATTGGTTGAACTCTTGCTTCACCATTGAATTGAGTTAAAGGTATTGGAGAAAGAGTCTCAACAGCATCACTAAGACTAATTAAAAAAATTACAATATACTTAAGTTAGTATTTGGTTATGATATAAGATTAGTAGAACAAAAATTTAAAAACAAAGGTTTAGCAAGTTTAACACACACCTTGCCCTTAAGTTAACACTTTCTGGACATGTTGGGTTAAAAATCAAAACAGAACAATTCATGCAGTTCTGGATATGAATTTTGTCTACAAATTGCCAATCAATAACTTCAGTTTAAGATGATTCACCATATACATATTTATAAAACAAAAGTATTAGAATCTTTTAATATTATATATAAGAATATAATTAGATTTGTACTAACCTTGAAAAGTCTTTGCCTTAGCAAACTGTACGATTACTACGGCATTGTTAACATCACCAGCTCCAATAAAGGTATTAAGTTCATCAACATATTGTCCAAAAAGAGTACACAACAGCTTATGCCTAATGAAATCATAAAAGCACAAGTATTAAAAAAACTCTGGTTTTCTATAGTGTCTTAATATCCATTGAAATATAAATACAATTTCATAAAAGAATACATATTATTCTTACCCATGAGCTTCCAACTCTATCACATTCAGCTTTGTTGAAGTACCATTTTGATTAGTGATCTCACGTTCTTGACCAACACCGGTCAAGAAACCAATCACATCTGACATATAAGATAAGAAAACACAATTAATAACTGAATCAACACATAAACTATTTAAAATACAATGGATAATCTAACTCACCAACTAAGAAATCGGTGTCATAACTGCCACCAACAACTTCAGAAATTGGAACAAAGGCAAATGGAGATCTAAGTATCTGAAAATTGGAAAGCCTTTGAACTAAAGAGCTAAACTGAAAGTTAAGCTTATAAGGGTGGTGCGTAGTACGATATGCTCCAACATTACTTGCTACACCCAGATTTTCAAAACAATACACTTTACCCTCAATTAAGTCATTCTTAAATTTGTAAATCAGAGTTTTTTAATACTTGCATGAATCCTACCACCAAGAGAATCCATTAAGACCATTTCAATTGAAAAAGGCACATTAGTTCGATTGAAATCAGAACCTTCCCAAAGTCTTATGTTCTTAGCCCTAAAGTTCCAAGTTGCTCTATCAGGATTAATTTCATCAATGTTTGCAAACTGATTAACATCAGCCACAGTCAAAGCCATTTCAGATTTTAAAAACTTAAAACTTAAAAAGGTTTGCAAATAACTCAAAATAAATTTCAGAATAAAAAGAGAGAGAAAAGAAAGGCAAGCATTTTAGGTTTGCTGCGGTGCAAGTTTTGCAAATACCAAACATCCCTTTAAATAGGCAGAATAGGAAACCCTAAAACAATTATAAAACTAATTAAAATCATCAAATTGAAGGCGGGACATTATTCAAATCAAAATTACCACTGGGTTTGTGTGTTGAAATTGAATTCTTCAGAAATTTCAAATCAACCTGCATAAACAAATATCAAAAAAACATAGAAATGGTTAGTTTTTCACATTGAAGAAAGGGTTAATGAAAAGACAAAGAAATTGTTGCACAGATTGGGATTTGCTTTGGAATAGATGTAAGGGTTTTGGTTTGAAATCAAACATGTGACCAATCTGAGAAACAGAAGTATGTTGCATCGATTAAGTGATCATCTGTTAATGTAAATAAACAAATCTCCTTTGTTAGCCAAAAGAAGGAATTCGGTTCAGAGGTTGAAAGAGACAACACAGCAAATCTTCTGCGTTTGTGATTTGCTTCATTTGTTTATTTGCTTCATTTTTTTGTTTGCTTCATTGTTTGTTGGAAATGGGCTTCAGCTTATGGGCCTTGCAATTCCAGCCCGTAAACAATACAACACAACAACACAACAAATGCTCCTGATTGGTTGAGGAATTTGAAATTCAAATTGTTTCCCAAAAGAAGTATAGTTTTTGGAACTTAGTGAAATATCAAAATCCTATGTGTACATGCCAAGAGATTGACACATGTCAAATGTTGCTATTAGTTGGTTTTCTCTTGTGTAGTTTTAAAGATTGGAAATTGTTGCGTTAAGTGTGAGGTGAGCTATGTCTCACATTGTTTGAAAAAGTGGAGGTTGAATACTTTATAAATGAGAGGGTCCATAAACCTAATGCCTTAAAATTTTGGATAAAGATGTAAGTGTTTTAAAAACCAGACATGTCATCGAACCGGTGAGGGTACTGGGTCATTGATTCATTGGTCGAACCATTGGATCACTGGTCGAACCATATGACTAAACCAGATAAAATCGAATAACTCGGTTGAATAAACCGGTCTCTATAAACAAACTATATAGGTATTAAACCGGTCGAATCAGATGACTCGGTCTCTAAAAAAATCACGACACTTAAAAAATGTGAAAATTTTAAAATATCATAATTTCACAAGTTTATTCTTTAAATTCAAATTCTAATTGTAATCATCACACATAGGACAAATAGTACAAAATACAAATAATTTTTTAATAAAATCTATTTCTATTTTCTAATATATTTTTATAAAAAAATAGATGGTTTAAGAAAGTTGAGCAAGTTTTTAATTTTTTTTTCTCCCATTATATTTCCCCCACTTTTAATTTTGTAGTTACGTTATATATATATATATATATATATATATATATATATATATATATGTAATAAAAAAAAGCTACCCATCTCTTAATATGTTTTCCTTTAATTTTAAAATAAAGTACTAATTTCTTAACTTATTATTATTATTATATATGGGCTTTGCTTAAAAAATAATATATGGGCCTAAAGAACCCAATGTCCATCTCTTAAAATAAGACCACTAATTGAAACAATCCTAATCATCTTTTCTTCTTCCGGCCGCCTACCACTTCTTCTTCTTCTTCTGCTCCATCAAATTTCACTTCTCCTTTCTCTGTTTCTACTTTCTATTTTCATAGCATACATCATTAATACTTATGAGAAGTAATAAGATCATCATGAAACAAAGAGAATTTTGCCTCTAAAATTACAAAATTAAATCTATGTCACTGTTTCCATTTTCACTTCCTTTGTTTCACCCAGTTTCATATACTGTTTTAGTTTTTAGAAGACTGACAAATTCTATTTAATTGAAAACTGAAAAAAAAAAAAAGAAGGATGTTTGCTATCCATGTTTCGACCGTAAAAACTGTTTTGGTTCTATTTTTTTATTTTTATTTTTCAAATCATGCATTAAAACCGGCCGATTTCCAAAACCGCCGAGTCGCCGGTTTTGACCGGTTCACACCGGTTCGATTACATGGCCGGTCCAGTTAGCGAACCAACTTGGCGACCCCTCCTGTTCATGGTCTGACCGGTCCGACCGGCCGGTCCATTTCGGTTTTTAAAACACTGTGTTCAACTCACTTGTGAGGTTTCTCTGAGTCGCCTTCTGTTTAGTGCGGTCAATGGTAGTGCAAGTGTATGAATGAAAAAGTTTCCTCTTGAGGGGGAGCATAATGAATTAAAAATGACTCTTAACGGGAAAATTGTTGTGGCAAATGTAAGGTGAATTAAGTCTCATATTGCTTGGAAAAGTGGAGATTAATCATTTTATAAGTGAGATGACCCGTAAAAATGAATAATCTCAGGATGCCCTCTCATGACCCGGGCAAAAATCTTAATAGTTAGTTACTTGTTAGTTAGTATACAAATAGGCCTGAGATAATTATTTTATACTCAATTTTTCTCATATTGTAATATCCTATTTTGATCAATACAAAGAATTTGAAGTTTTTCCTCTTCTTTCTTGCATTAATGTCACGTTTCATAATATATTGTGGATGCAAGTTTAAGTTTCTTGGATGGAGAAGGTATGACAGACTAGGGATGGTGTTTACGAGACTATTGTGGGATATTTATTAATGTAAACACCAAATTTTATGCATAGGAGTAAACCACTATTGAAGGAGGGGCCATAACATGACATCGAAGGAGACATTTGTGGGAAAAGGATTTAGTGCAGTTAAATTTATCCTGCAGTTGCAGTAGTGTGCAATAAATTTATTTGATAGGGGCGAAAATATGTATTTGCAACAAAAATAATAAATAAGAATAGTCTGTGTGTAACTTTGTCAACTGCAGGAAAATATAACTGCAGTGGATCTCAATACCCATTTGTAAAGTGATTCAAAGAGAAACATTTTTACTAAAATGCCCTTATCTTAAATATCGATGTTATGGAAATAAAAACTCAAATAGTTACATTAAAGCGTAAATTACTTCTACCAAAATTTAAATATAACGATTGCAATTTATTACGGGTACGAAACACACTATTCGCTTATCTCTCTTTCATGTTATGTTTTTTACATGCTTTATCTTGTGGCCATGGATTAACATCTCAAAAAATTAATAGAAAATATTATCCACCGCACGGCTGTTTATAAACGGTTATTCATGTGATTTTGATTGTTTGAAGCTGTGAAAGTAACAGAGATAGAAACACGACTAAAAGAAGGCCAACAACAAGTTCTAGAACAAATATCAGATGTGTTTGAAGATTTCATATGCACATATGATAGAACAAACAATACCAAATTTGACAAACAACGAAGATTTCAAGGACAAATAGAAGTAAAACAGAAACAGTGCACCATTGAACAAAACATACCATAAATATAATTGACTCTAGAATCATCAACATGTTTTACTTCTTCCATCCTTAAATATAAGAACCTCATATTATAAAAAATAAATAAAAATAAGGACCTCTAATAAAAATTGTGACTATTAAAATAAATTATTAAAGTAAGAAAATATTATAATGAGCAAGAAATTAAAATAGAAGACTGAAGTTTCTCCAAACATAAAATAAACATGAAAAGAAATTTGTAACTAATTTTATTTTTCACAACTTGTGAACAACTTAAACTTAGTGCCATCTTGGCTGAATCCATGTACCATTTAATTGTTCTTTAGTATGATGAAAATTCACCACTTCATTATTTTTGAATGTGTGATAGTTATTTGTTTCTAAAGAATAAAACACAACACTCTTACCATAAAATCTAGGAAAGTAGATTTTGTTTTCCATTCCGGGAATGCTTGCCACAACAGAAAATGATGTTTTGCCAACAAATAGCATATGATTTTTTAGGCTTTCAACTTTCATCCATGTCATTGTATCCTCATTTAAATTGAACACTTGAACCCCTTTTGCAAAAGGACTCTCAAATACTGACAATAGATTGTCATCACATTCAACTAGAAAGTTGTTGAAGCATGTGCTACATGGAGCTTGAAGCTCCTCAAGTACTTTCCATCTTATATTTTCTCTTGTTACTTCAATAACTGCTAATTTTCCTGTTATGCTAAGAAAATAAAATAATCCATTATGAAAAGCAGGATTTGTGTTATAGTAAGGAAATTTTCTGCCTTCAAATGTAAAAAGTCTATAACCTCCTGCCCAAAAATTTACATATGCTGTTGTGATAGATTTATTGATTGGTAAATCATTAACCAACTCAACGGTCACACATTCAAAAGAGGTTGGGGAATGTGACATGCCAAAACATCTTATATTCCCTATTTGTTTATTCTCAAATGGAAGTGGGAGCACTTGTTTAGTAAAGGGGTTGAAGAAAACTTGAAAGTTCATGTTAACTGCCACAAGAAAAAGCCAACCATCTTTTGAACAACAAATTTCGGAATTCAAGTTCCTTTGTTCACCTTCAGGAAAATTTATGTTATTTTTGTAATCGAGGCCATGTTTTGGATGCACAAAAGTGAAGACTTTGTCCTTATCAGAAAACACAAATAAAGGACACATTGAGAGATCATCAAACCTTGACATGGACATGGAAGAAGATGATCTCCATTGAATTCGTGGTGCAGCTAGACACAATAGTTTATTGCTAGCTCGAAATTGTAAATAATCAAACACATTATTAATATGTTTTGCAATCAGTTCAACCACGTCTAGAGGAAGTGCATATTTAGTATGAACTCCATCCCTTGCATTCTTTAAATAGACCGCATTACATATACTTTCTTTTTCTCTAATTTGATGGGATTTTCCTATCTCTTCTTTCGGTATATCAATTATCCTACAAAAAATATACGTTAAAAACATAATCAATGCACACACATGCACACACATACTCTTAAAACAAATGAGTCAACAAAAGAAAAATTACCCTGTATCAGGCATGAACCATCTTGAATAATACAAATTTTTCATTAAATTGGAGAAAGGTGGAGAAGTCACAATACTTTTCTCTTCAATGTTGTATATATAAACATAATTGCAGTTCTCTAAGGCAATGTAGATGCGGCCTCCTTCAGTTTTTGGATTAATTGTTTGACAAGCAAAGACGGGGTCAAGACTAGATATAAAAAATACTGTATCCTTAATTTTTTCCACCTTTTCCCACACCCTTTTAGAAAAATCAAATTTATAAACAAAAACTGCAGTAACCTTATCTTGTGCATGCGAAATTTCTATTCGAAATAGTACATTGTAGGATCCAATCAAGCGACTTATAACTTTCTCACAATCATGAAAAAATCGTCCATGTTTTACCATGGGATCATGTGTACAGTTTATTAAAAAGCCATTAGGTTGAAGTTTTTGAATTACTACGATAATAAACCCGAACAAAGTCCGCATTCCTGCATACAAGCAATCGTTGCTGTAAACCGGGTCTTCAAAAATGGTATCAATTCCCACCGAAGGGGCATTACCCTTCATGGCTAAAGCCCTCACAATGTCGGCATAAAAACACAATTTAGTCCATTGTTTATCTCCAAGTTGGTAGTAGAATATTGAAGGGTCGTGTGATGAAAATATAAAAATGGAGCATATTTCATCATTTGTAGTTGGAGGGGATGATAAAATGCAATTACGAAATGGAGTGCCATTGTGATTTAGGGGTGGGAGTATGATTTTCATAAGGGTAAGTGGGTTCCAAAGAAACAAGCTACTAACATAATTTGATATCTTGTTTTCCCAAAGATACCAACCATGTTGTACAATAAGTAGCCTTTCCCTTAATGTCCCCTTTGGAATCTCTAGAGAGTAGGATTTGGTTGGATCAGATATGTTGCAAAAGGTTTGAGTCGTTACAACTTTACAAGAGCAATACAGAAGCAAAGGTTTTTTCTCTCCTTCCATGAGGCACATCTCTATTTCTGTATGACACAAGAAACTAAAATAATGAACGAGGAAAAATGAATTATGTTTGAATGTGTTGATATAAAAGTAAGTTGGGCAATAAATTCGAATCTAAAAATCAATTCTATAATCAAAAGATTCAAGTTCTAGGAATTAATTTTAGATGCAAAATATTTTTTTTTCCTAAGCATATTAAAATCAATTTTATTCCGTCAAAGGTGGAATCAAATATACACCTGAACCTGTTACAAAGATTGAAGGTTCAAGTCATTCAACTACCAAGATTCAGGTCATTCAACTACTCTTGAAAATAATAACTAAAGATAATGACTATATATCAAAATAAATATTCAGTTAAGCTAAAAGCTAACAAAGTTAGAAAATAGTGTGTATATGTTGGCATTACCTTGAACACGTTACGTTGAATGGAATTATTCCCTCTGCTCTTGCAAACCTGTTTAAGAAAATAGGAATTAATTAATTCATTAGTCACACAAAAACTACATACTAGATCACATAACGCAATAATCACAATATTAGACTCCAGTGATTAATGAATTTTCCTAGAGTAAATTGTTTGTGAGAAGTAGAGTTCGATTCTTTGTTGAAAACTATTTTATGTCAAACTTTACTTACTTCTCGGTTGAACTCTCAAAAACTAGATCTCTTCCCTTGGAATCAAAGGGTTGACAACCAAACTATTTAAGAACACAGCAAAATTATTTGCATATGGTGTGAGAAAATAAAAGTTAAGTAATTAGATAACATAACAGAACCCTATTTTTTTAAGGAAACAGCCGGAGATATATAGCGTGAATTTAGTTTAGAGAATCAGAAATTTTTTTTGTCACGAGAGTTTTTTTTCTTTTCTTTTTCTGAAAACTGGTTAGATAGATTAGGCCATTGGTTTTATTTTGAATTGCCCCATTTGAAAAGAAAAAAACAAATTAAACTACTTCCTTTTCAAACTACCAAAAGAGCTTGTTTTTTTAGCTTATTTTTTGGATTGACGTTTTTACTTTTTCATTATAATAATCAGATTAATTGAAAAGTTAAAATACAAAAACTAAAAAAATAAAAAAAAAAAATTGATAAGGCTCCCAACTCAAAAGAACAACATTAACCATAAAGTTTAAGTATTAGGAATGAAGTATGGTTCCGTCATGTAAAAGGGAATATCTCTTTCATCTCTTCCATCTCCCAGGATTTACATCAGCACCTGAAAAACATTGATCCTTCTGTATACAAAAAAAAATTGGAACTTTTTACAAAAAAAAAACAAATAAAATTAAACATCAGTATACAAAAAACATCAATATACAAATGATACCAACATGCCAGAAGTAACATCAGCAGCTAAAAAGCATCGATCAACTTCTCTCGATCCGTTGCAGGATTATGATTTAAAGCACCTATTATTGTATGAATAAAAAAAAGTAAGGAAAAATATAAAAATGTAATTATAAAGATAAACAACTAACACTTATAAACCTGTCCACAGAACCAAAATAATAGATGTGAGTTTGAGGGATGAAGGAGATAATAGATGAAATTTGTGAGGAAACAACAAAGGAGCCGGTTAGACTGCAAACAACGACAATTGCAAACCTGTGAAATATACCGTTAAAAACCATCATTGACATACATAAAAATACAAATATAAAAAAACTTTCAAACAAACATAGACACTTAAGAAACTTTATTTGTAAATAAACCAATTCATAGACACTTTCAAAGATAAAAAACTGAACTTTCTCTCAAACAAACATTGTTTGACTTCTAAAAAAAATCAACGTGAATCATCAACGTGTAAGTATATCAAATAAGTGATCATAAATTTTTGAGAGTTTGTTATGTTGCGTATGTATATCAAATAAGTGATCGTAAATTTTTGAGAATTTGTTATGTTGTACATATATATAATATAATATATTAATAATAATATATGGGATATATTTAAAGTTTTTTTTTTCCGTAGACATTAGACATATTACCCGTATTCAAGTATTATATAATAATAATAATAATATATTATAATAATAATAATATATAATATAATATATAATAATAATAGTAGAAAGTTAATATAATAATAATAATAATAATAAATAAATATTTAACATGGTGAGAGATTCCATATTTATTAGATGTTGATTGCAAAATAATAACATAATAATATATAATATAATATATATAATAATATTTAATAGAAAGCTAATAATAATAATAATAATAATAATAATATGAAAGCTAATAATAATAATAATAATAATAAAAAATAAATATTTAACACGGTGAGAGATTCCACATTTATTAGATGTTGATTGCAAAATAATAACAACTTCATTGATGTAGTGTAGTGGCATAGAACACAACATAGATCTTAAATGTTGCGGGTTCGATTCTCGGTGAGGCCTTTTTTAAATATTTTATTTTAATATTTTAGGGTAAAATGAGAGGGAAAAAGAGCGGGAAAAAATTAGGGTTAAGAATAGCAAAACGGAACAAGCGATTTCCTATTAACTTTGGAGGAAATAGTAATTACCATGGTAATCTTTCTTATTACTAATTTCTCTAATTGTCACTTTTACTAACCCTAATTTCCTATTAACTTTGGAGGAAATAGTAATTACCATGGTAATTACCTTCCTTAACCTAATCTCCTAAATCCACTTTTTTTGCCAAACAAATAGCAACCAATTTAATTATTACCTATTTTGTCTGCCGAATTTATTTACTCCCTTTACAGAGTTCCAAGAAACATGCCTATTTAATATGTGTTATAATTTTTTAATTTAATCTTTCTTAAGTCGGTTTTACATTCAACCGACCTAACAAAGTTACAAATATTTACGGAATTGCCACCTCATAATTTGTTAAGTCGGATGGCTAATTCAAATGACTTAAGAATCTTTCTATAAAGGTATTTTTGTACTAGTGCACATGGAAATAAAATAAAGTGAAAAAATAATTAAAGAAGCTCACTCAGCATGCCACATCATATAACCAGTCATAAGCCACATGTTTACTGATGAACTAGAAGTAGATAATCTTCACATTACAGGGGCAACCGTAGAAAACTATTACAAGTCATAAATCAAAATTCACCCACAATGCAGAGAGTAAACACCTGTTAACTCTAAATATTTTTTATATAGCTTTAAAAGTTACATAACAATATTGACGATTACGTGCAAATCATTACTTAAATATTTTAAAGGGTTAAATATATTTTTTATTCATATAAATACCTCAAATTTCATTTTTAGTTTTTGTTCTGGTGAACAAATAAGGGGGCATATACAATAAATAAATTGGACCGTCAAATAAATAAGATAATCAAGCTATTATCAAATAAATTGGACCACATTATCTTCTCACGAATGCAGATTTTTCAAAGCATAAAAGAGGTGATCTTAGATGTTTATAACAAAGATAGCAAACTGGTAGCAGGAAAAGTGGCAATGTTGACGTGGTTGTTATGGAATAATTGCAACAATTATATGTGAAACAATATTAGATTGAATGGTAAGCAATTGGGAGCGCAAACACTGCATCTTTGCGAGGAATGAGCTTCAATTCATGAGATTTTTGACAACCTTTAATAGTAAATGGAGGCGTGTATCATTTGCAATGACAACCTCCTCTTCAAGGTCGATTATACATGCAATGTATTGGAAATTGTTGTGTCAAGTGTGAGGTGAGCTATGTCTCACATTGCTTGAAAAAAATGGAGGTCGAATACTTTATAAATGAGAGGACCCATAAACCTAATGCCTTAAGATTTTGGATAAAGATGTTGTGTTCAACTCACTTGTGAGGTTGCTCTGAGCCCAATATGGATAATCTCCGGCTGCCCCCTCATGACCCAACAATGGTATCAACTATCAAGAACTGATGGTTCAACCGACTCCATGTATTGAAAGTCTTCATAACAAAGGTGGTCAGGCGACACGTTCTGTTTAGTGCGGTCAACGGCGATGCAAGTGTATGAATGAAAAAAGTTTCCTCTTGAGAGGGAGCATAATGAATTAAAAATGACTCACTCTTGAGGGAAAAATTGTTGTGGCAAATGTAAGGTGAATTAAGTCTCATATTGCTTGGAAAAGTGGAGGTTGATCATTTTATAAGTGAGATGACCCGTAAAGGTGAATAATCTCACAGATGCCCCCTCATGACACGGGGAAAAATCTAACTAGTTAGTTAGTATACAAATAAACATGTAGTAATTATTTTATACTCAATTTTTCTCATATTGTAATATCCTATTTTGATCAATACAAAGAATTTGAAGTTTTTCCTCTTCTTTCTTGCATTAATGCCATGTTTCATAATACATTTTGGATGCAAGTTTAAGTTTCTTGGACGGAGAAGGTATCACAGACTAGGGATGGTGTTTACGAGACTATTGTGGGATATTTATTAATGTAGACACCAATTTTATGCATAGGAGTAAACCACTGTAGAAGGAGGGGCCATGGCATGACATTGAAGGAGAGCATTTGTGGAAGAAGGATTTAGTGCAGTTAAATTTATCCTGCAGTAGTGTGCAACAGGTTTATTTGATAGGAGAGAGAATATGTATTTGCAACAAAAATAATAAATAAAAATAGTTTGTGTGTAACTTTGTCAACTGTAGGAAAATATAATTGCAGTGAATCTCAATCCCCATTTGTAAAGTGATTCAAAGAGAAACATTTTTATTAAAATGCCTTTATTTTAAATATTGATGTTATTGAAATAAAAACTCAAATAGTTACATTAAAGGGTAAATTACTTCTACCAAAATTTAAATATTGATGATGCTCTCAAAATAAAAAGCTCAAATAGATTTTCAAAAATAGATACTTCATTCTAAAATAATTAAATTAGTTGACCAATTCATACTTTTTTTTGACAACCAATTTATACAAATTTAAAAAATATACTATAAATTAAAAAGAGACACTTTTATTAAAATGACCTTATCATTATCATGTATTGGTGTTTGATGTTTTAGAGTTTTTTTGATGCTTTCTTAGGCATGGGCGTGGGTAGAAAAGATAGATTAGGGTGGTTGTTAATCTGGCATACTATTGTGTGGACCATCTGAAAATCTCGGAATGACGTCCTCTTTTCAGAAGGGACCTTTTCAGTCGAGTGTATGGTAGATAGGGTGAAACTTTTATCTTGGAAGTGATTTCTAGGTAAAAACTCTGACTCCCCTTGTTCCTTTTATGAGTGGGGTATCCATCATACTTTATGCTGGAACCGATAGAGTTTGTTGGGGTGTCTTGTTGGGTCTTGATGGGTCAGGAGGATTGAAGACCCTCTTTTGCTTTGTCCTACCACTGGTTGATCCTTGTCTTTCTCTTCATGAAAGGTTTTCTTGTTCTCATGGTGCCTTTGAGGGGTTCTAGTATTGGTGGTGGTGTATCTCCTTGTTTGTATTTTTATTTTGTCTATTTTGTTTTTTCTTATCTTAGCAGTTATTCTTAGGTTCTGATGGAGTGTACTTCTGGTACCCCTTTATTGTTATGAACTTTCTCTTGTACTGTTTCTGTTTTTATATTTATATATTATATATTTGCCATTCAAAAAAAAAATAATCATGTATTGGTGTATTCACATTCATATTTAAAAGAAATACAATAAAATATATTGAATTGATAGAAATGGTATTAATTAGATGATACAATTAGAAAAATACATAATATTGTATTAAATTAAAATTCAAAACAGAAAAATAAAATTACATTTTGAAAATAATTGTGGGTATAAAGGGTTTATCTAGGAGGTGGGGGGTATAATATAATAGTCTTTTGAAAAAAGGTGGAGGGAAGATTGAATTTGTTTATCTAACCGGCGAGTCCATTTTCAAGATCCGGGCCTTAATTTGAGATGCATAAAGCCCACGATTGAATTTGTTTGGAAGATTATTAACTCTATCCCAATAATTAGTATTGCACCCTTACATTTTTTCTTCTTCTAAAATCCCCAAAATACTCTTTTTATTTATACAAACTTACAACCTCAATTTCCCCTTTTCACTTTTACGAGCAACATAAGAAATTACTTTTACAAGTTTTATTTTATTTTTGTTATTAACTGAATATCTGTAAATAATTGCAAAAATTAATTTTGAGTCAGATAAGTCCATAAAAAGTGACAAAGTTGTCTCTCAAAAGAATTTAACACTACTATATTCCTCAGGACTGAATTTAAGCCACAAGATTTTTACAAGTTTTATTTGAAAAAATCAAATTTACGGTTGTTTGTTCAAAAACTAAAATAATAAAAATTATAAATTACACTTTTTTATGTATAGAAATAATTTTAAAAATATGATCATGTTCCATAGTTACTGCTCACATTTAGTAGTTTAATCAAGACTTAATTACACATTTGTTCCTTTAAGTTTATTTTACATTTTAAATTGGTTTTTTATGTTTTAAATGTTTCAAAGTAACCCTTTTTTATATTTTAAACGTTTCAAGTTGGTCCATCAAATTTCCAATTTTTGAACTTGTTAGTACAATAAAGATGATTGAATATGTAATAACTAATTTAAATGTTAAAAATTTGTGGGACAAACTTGAAACGTGCAAAAACATAAGAGACCACCTTAAAATCTAAAATGAACTTAAAAGAGCAAATGTGCAAATTTCTTTTCACGCCTCCCATTAGTATGCGCACCTTGCAAATTTTCAAAACACCCTTCTCATTACTTAACTTTCGAACTCGGTTTGCAATGTCCAACTCTAATTTTTTAAACACAACCCTAATATTTGCACTTGTCACACTCATAGATGAAATAATACTCTAGTTATACGGGTCTTTTTACTATTCACATCAACGTTCAAGCTCTTAATTGAACATTTTAACTACTAGATTGACATGATTACAATATTCTTTTAGTCAAACAATATCAAGCAATCAACTTTTAGGCACTCAATTCTATTGTCAACTATGTTGGACGGAGAGACTCATTGGTTTGAATCAATTCATTGAGTTAAGATCAATCATAAAGTGAATTTTGACAACACAATTTTTCTAAAAACTTTAATACATGAAATTTATAAGTCATCTCACTTATATATTACTCAACATCAATTTTTTCAACCAATATAAAACATAACTCATACTTAATATATCTCAACAAACTATTAACAATTTAACACTACTATATATTGAGACATTTACCATATCAATAACCCTTGTTGGGTTTCCCTATCTCATTTTACCATATGCTTGTGCTTGAAAGAGATGGTAATAAGGCATTTGTGAAGTAACAATCAAAGCACGTAAGACAGAGTCAGCTCTCTTCGTATACAATAAAGGATTAATGGAATGGAATAATATTATGGAGCAGTTGGTTTTGAAGAATCCTTTCCTTGATAACTACTTTACCAGTCACGCACATAGCTTAAATTTTGTCAAAAATATAATGACATCAAGCAAATTATTAACCTATCATCTAGAGCTAGAATAAATTATAAGCAAAAGATAGTGTATCATACTCCCTCCCGGTCACTGTTATAAACAAAATTCTTTCACATATTCAATGTTCTCCTTCTACGTCTTCCTTTCACATATTCAAATTAAACACACAAAATTCTTTCAAAAAAAAAAAAAAAATTAAACACACACAAAAAGAAAATGTAGCGATGGGTGTTCATCCAACTTGAAATTCTACATTTGCAACTAAAAGTGGTCTTGGAGAGTATAGAGGGGTAATAGATTAATCCACAAGTATACGATAGAGTAACAATTGAAAGTACGTAGAAGATGAAGAAATAAGGGAAATAACAGAAGAGATATCAGAGAGGAAGAGAGAAATCAGAATTTCAATCAAATATTCAATGTCCTCTTTCTACATCTTCTTTTCACTAATGCTACGGTGGAACACCTTCACAAGTGATCCACCGTAGACAAGTGATCTACCGAACATGAATTTTACAAAATTTACTGTTGGATTGAAAGTTTATATCGTATAGATCATCCATAAATTTTTTAAATTTTTTTGAAAATTATTTGATACGTTATTGAGATCCATCAAAATTTATGTTATTTAACAACCGTTAATCTTGATGTGTCTCAATAACATATCAAATGATTTTCAATTTTTCTAAATTTTTCTATAGATGATCTATATGATATAAACTTTCAATCCAAAAGGTGGATTTTGTAAAAAAACTATTCGTTATAGTGTTATTCGTGACTAGTCTACCATGGACCAGTCACGAATAACACTATAACGAATACGAATTTTAAAAAATCCACCTTTTAGATTGAAAGTTTATATCATATAGATCACCCATAGAAAAATTGAAAATCATTTGATATGTTATTGAGGCACATCAAGATTAACGGTTGTTAAATAACATAAATCTTGATGGGTCTCAATAACATATCAAATAATTTTCAAAAAATTTTAAAATTTTTATGGATGATCTATACGATATAAACTTTCACTCCAACAGTGAATTTTGTAAAATTCATGTTCGGTAGATCATTTGTCCACGGTGGACCACTTGTGAAGTTGGTCCACCATATATATATATATATATATATATATATATATATATATATATATATATATATCTTGTTAACTCCTTAATGTCAAGTTTGTTATAGCTATAAGGACACATGACTTTGTGTAACATGAAAGAGTGGTTCAAGTAGTAAATGGTAAATAAGTCATGAAAATATTATAATGATACAAATTTTACAAAATTCACCGTTGGATTTGAAGGTGCGTGGAGAAAACACAAGAAGAGAGGGTTGAATTGTGTTTTAGATATTTAAAAAACTTTTCTAGATATTTGAATCTATCAGAGTCTTTAAGCACAGCGGAATAGTTCACACAATCAACTTGAAACTAAGTGAATGATGAAGGAGTAAATGAGAGAGTGAGAGAGAGAAAGAGACACAAGAATTTATACTGGTTCCCCTCACAAATTGAGAGTACTCCAGTCCCCTTACACTTCCAAGGGATTTCACTATAATCACTTAGATTACAATTCAGATGCTCAAGCACACAAGCATGAGACTTCCTTGCTCTAGGTCACACAAGACAAAGAGACTTCCTTGCTCAAGTCACACAAGACAAGAGACTTCCTTGCTCAAGCACACAAGCATGAGACTTCCTTGCTCAAGCACACAAGCATGAGACTTCCTTGCTCAAGTCACACAAGACAAGAGACTTCCTTTGCTCTAATCACTAAGATTGAGACTTTTCAATTACTCACGCAGGAGTAATACTAACTTCTAAGCTTAAACTTATTACAAGATAATAACTTCAGAGGCTTGAGTTAGTTTCAATTCTCACTTAATTTGAGAGATATTTGCTATTACAAATCTTTATTCTCACTTGATTCTAAGAGATATTTTCTATGAAAGTTCGTTAGTCATCAATTCTTTCTTTTGCATATTTATATGAGTTGAGAAAAACATTGAGACGTTGGAGAAATTCCCATTGTAAAATGGACAGCTGTAG
The DNA here is from genome assembly GCA_951799995.1 of Trifolium subterraneum. Taxonomy (NCBI): domain Eukaryota; kingdom Viridiplantae; phylum Streptophyta; class Magnoliopsida; order Fabales; family Fabaceae; genus Trifolium; species Trifolium subterraneum. The sequence goes on along the minus strand of OX637462.1, from coordinate 7,398,400 downwards.
CCTTTGAATATCCTTTGAATAAAGCCACGTCTTCTTTGCAGTTAAGCTCCACCTTTACTGTCTGTCCAAAATACAATAATAAGGTACAACTAGCTCCATCCTTTTTGACCGTTGTAATTAGTTGTCCTTAAACAAAATCATCAGGCTTGATAAGAGTAGTTGATGTAGCCCTTCTGATGACTAGAGGAATTTCCTTTGCTTCTGATGAACCTTTGATGTCTTTGAAGTCTGATTGGTCTTGAATAAATGGCCTCTGATAGTCCTTCGTATTTCAGCTTCTGAACGTCTTCATCTTCTGAATAACTCTTGACTAGCAGATAACTTCTGAACTCTTATAGGCATCTGAACGTCTCTGAGCTTCTCTAAGCTTCTGATCTCTAGTAGACATCCTGATCCTTTTGAGCTTCTGAACTTATTTAGCTTCTGACCACGTTTTTAGGTTCTGAACTCTTTCAGAGTGTAATGATTCGGACTTCCATAAGGTTCCATCAGAGTCTAAATCAAGTGTGCTCTTGATATAACTTTGGATTCTCCTGCACACTTAATTTAAACATTAGTAACATCAATTTTCCATTTAATACTTTGTTATCATCAAAACTCAAGGGTGTGTACTAAAACACATTTTGTTCCAACAGGATTGAACGTTTATATCATATATAATTTTTTTAAAGAAATTGAAAATCATTTGATATGTTATTGAGTTTCATCAAGATTAACGATATTCAATAAAAACTCATAAACCGTTAATCTTAATCTAATAGAAAATTTATAAAATTCGTATTCATTATAATGTTATTGAAGACTTATACGCTATACCATACATCACTTTTAACCGTTACATGACCCACAACACTATGTTGCAATTTTAAGCCCATGCCATGTCTCAAATGTCATATCAAGTTCGAACTCTAATTATGATATTTAACCTAATAATTTCGATATTTTTTACCAGTTGAACAAAAACTTACGAACGGAACAAAAATATTATTTTATTAAAACTTATTAAAAATAATATGTTTCAGTTTCACGGTTGAGTCGGATATATATCAAACATCCTCAAATCAAGTAAATCCTATTCACCAAAAACATATCAAATACAATCCTACTAGAAATGGTAATCACTAAGTTACCTATCCTAATTAATGTTGCATTATTTTATTAAGAGATAAATATATTTTTAATCCCTATAATTTCGTCGAATTTTGATTTTAGTACCTCAATTTTTTTTTCCACATTTTTTAGTCCCTGAAGTTTTTCCAGTCAGTGTTTTTAGTCCATACTTTTCATTCAACCCATGCATATCATTCGAAATTTTAATTTTTTTTTCTGCGGTCATGTTCAGTACATTATATAAATCTCTCTTACAAAAATTTAATTTTTTTTAACAAGAGATGCATTAAATAGGAATTTTTTAGTTTTTTGCATATAAAAATTCATAAAAATTCATATTATGCTAAAAAATTATAAATTTTTTATCGGAGATGTTCTTATAATATTATAAACATGAATACAAAAAATCATTCAAAATATAAAAGTATACAAGATATACAAGAGTTTGATTAAAAGTAGAGACTAAAAACACTGACGGAAAAAACTTCAGGGACTAAAAACGAAATTCTGCGAAACTATAGAGCCCAAAAACATATTTAACCCTTACTTCAATAACTCCTAATTTTCCTGTTATACTATGAAAATAAAATAATCCATTATGAAAAGCAGGGTTTGTTTTGTAGTGAGGAAATTTCCTGCCTTCAAATGTAAAATGTCTATAACCTTTTGCCCAAAAATTTATATACGCTGTTGTAATAGGTTTGATGAGTGATAACCATAAATCTTTAACCAACTCAATAGTCACACATTCAGAAGAGGTTGGGGAATGTGACAAGCTAAAACATCATACATTCTTTATTTGTTTATTCCCAAATGGAAGTGGGAGCACTTATTTAGTAAAGGGGTTGAAAAAAACTTGAAAGCTTGTGTTAAATGCCACAAGAATTATTCATCAATCTTTCGAACAACAAGTTTCGGAATTCAAATTCCATTGTTCACCTTGAGCTAAAAATTAGAACTTGTTCATTCATTTGTCACCGCCAAAGCAAATATCAACTAAATTATCATCTTCTCTAAATGGAGAAAATATTTTTACAAGACCCAATGCTTATATATTTAGCAAAGTGCTGAACAGAGGAATGAACGTACTTCAAGTTCCTATTATTTTGACTATATATGCATAGTTTTAAATTCTTCTATAGTTTTTTTTGGAAGGAAAATTATTCTATAGTCATCATAGTTGGAACCTAATATTGGTATAATATCATATCATAAATATAATTGACTCCACGATCATCAAGATATTTTATTTCTAACGTCCTTAAATATAACAACCTCTAGTAAAAAATGTGAGTATTAAAATAAATTATTAGAGTAAGAAAATATTATAATTATAATGAGTAAGAAATTAAAATAGAAGGCTGAAGTTTCTCCAAACAGAGAAAGATAAAATAAACATGAAAATAAATTTGTATCTAATTTAACTTTTAACAACTTGTGAACAACTTAAACTTAGTGCCATCTTGGTTGAATCCATGTACCATTTAAGTGTTCTTTCGTACTATGAAAATTCACCACTTCATCATTTTTGAATGTGTGATAGTTATTTGTTTCTAAAGAATAAAACACAACACTCTTACCATAAAATCTAGGAAAATAGATCTTGTTTTCCATTCTAGGAATGTTTGCCACAACAGAAAATGATGTTTTGCCAACAAATAGCATATGATTTTTCAGGCTTTCAACTTTCATCCATATCATTGTATCCTCATTCAACTTGAACACTTGAACCCCTTTTGCAAAAGGACCCTCAAATACTGACAATAGATTGTCATCACATTCAACTAGAAAGTTGTTGAAACATGTGCTACATGGAGCTTGAAGCTTCTCAAGTATTTTCCATCTTATATTTTCTCTTGTTACTTCAATAACTGCTAATTTTCCTGTTATGCTAAGAAAATAAAATAATCCATTATGAAAAGCAGGATTTGTGTTATAGTGAGGAAATTTGCTGCCTTCAAATATAAAATGTCTATAACCTCCTGCCCAAAAATTTATATATGTTGTTGTAATAGGTTTGATGATCGATAAATCACTAGCCAATTCAATGGTCACACATTCAGAAGAGGTTGGGGAATGTGACATGCCAAAACATCTCATATTCTTTATTTGTTTATTCTCAAATGGAAGTGGGAGCACTTGTTTAGTAAAGGGGTTGAAGAAAACTTGAAAGTTCATGTTAACTGCCACAAGAAATAGCCAACCATCTTTCGAACAACAAATTTTGGAATTCAACTTCCATTGTTCACCTTGAGGGAAATTTATGATATTTTTGTAATCGAGACCATGTTTTGGATGCACAAAAGTGAAGACCTTGTCCTTATCAGAAAACACAAATAAAGGACACATTGAGAGATCATCAAACCTTGACATGGAAGAAGATGATCTCCATTGAATCCGTGGTGCGGCTAAACAAAGGAGTTTATTGCTAGCTCGAAATTGCAAATAATCAAGCACATCATTAATATGTTTTGCAATCACTTCAACCACGTCTAGAGGAAGTGCATATTTAGTATGAACTTTATCCCTTGCGTCCTTTAAATAGACTGCATTACATATACTTTCTTTTTCTTTAATTTGATGAGATTTTCCTATCTCTTCTTTTAGTGTATCAATCATCCTACAAAAAAATATACGTTAAAAACATAATCAAGACACACACACACACATCTTAAAACAAATGAGTCAAAAAAATTACCCTATATCAGGCATGAACCATCTCGAATAATACAAATTTGTCGTTAAATTGGAGAAAGGTGGAGAAGTCACAATACTTTTTTCTTCAATGTTGTATATATATACATAATTGCAGTTCTCTAAGGCAATGTAGATGCGGCCTCCTTCAGTTTCTGGATTAATTGTTTGACAAACAAAGGCGGGGTCAAGACTAGATATAAAGAACATTCTATCCTTAATGTTTTCCACATTTTCCCACACCCTTTGAGAACAATCAAATTTGTAAACAAAAACTGCAGTAACCTTATCTTGTGCATGCAAAATTTCTATTCGAAATAGTGCATTGTTGGATCCAATCAAGCGACTTATAACTTTCTCACAATCTTCAAAAAATCGTCCATGTTTTACCATGGGATCATCTGTGCAATTTATTGAAAAGCCATCAGGTTGAAGTTTTTGAATTTCTACAATAATAAACCTAAACGAAGTCCACATTCCTGCATACAAGCAACCATTGCTGTAAACAGGGTCTTCAAAAATGGTATCAATTCCCATCAAAGGGGCATTACCCTTCATTGCTAAAGCCCTCACAATGTCCTCATAAGAACACACTTTAGTCCATTGTTTATCTCCAAGTTGGTAGTAGAATATTAAAGGGTTACGTGATGAAAATAAAAAAATGGAACATATTTCATCATTTGTAGTTGGAGAGGATGACAAAATGCAATTACGAAATGCAGTGCGATTGTGATTTAGGTGTGGGAGCATGATTGTCCTAAGGTTAAGTGGGTTCCAAAGAAAAAAGTTACTAACATATTTTGATATGTTGTTTTCCCAAAGATACCAGCCATGTTGTATAGTAAGTAGCCTTTTCCTTAATGTCCCCTTTGGAATCTCTACAGAGTATGATTTGGTTGGATCTGATATGTTGCACAAGGTTTGAGTCATTTCGATTTTACGAGAAATATACAGAATCCAAGGTTTTTTCCCTCCTTCCATGAGGTATCTCTTTATCTCTGTGTGACACAAGAAACTAAAATAATTGAAAGAGAAAAATGAAATATGGTTGGATATTTTGATATAAAAGTGAGTTGAACAATAAATTTGAATCTAAAAATCAATTCTATAATCAAAAGATTCAAGTTCTAGGAATTAAATTTAGATGCAACTTTTATTTCCTTTTTCTGGGCATATTAAAATCAATTTTATTCATGAACCTATTGCAAAGATTTAAGATTCAAGTCATTCAACTACTCTTCTAAATAATTTTTTTTTTTTTTTCATGAATAAATATTGAGTTCAGCAAAAAGCTAACAAATTTACAAAATAAATGTTAAAATCAAGTGGAATCAAACATACATCTTATTAACAAAATTGAAGATTCAATTCTACTCTTCAAAATAATACTAGTAATTAAAGCTAACAAAGTTACAAAATTGTGTGTATGTTGGCAATACCTTTAACAAGTACGTTGAATGGAATTGATCCCTTTGCTCTTGCAAATCTGTTTAAGAAAATACGAATTAATTACTACATTAGTCACACATAAACTACATACTAGATCACATAAGGTATGCCCGGCCCATTAAATTAGATGTAATCAAAATATTGGACTCAAGTGATTAATCAATTTTCCTAGAACAAATTGTTTGTGAGAAGCCAAGTTCCATTCCTTTTTGGAAACTATTTTCTATCGGACTTTACTTACCTCGATTAAACTCTCGAATACCGAATCTCTTCCATCAAGAATCAGAGGGTTGAAAATTATTTAAGAACACAGCAAAATTATTTGCATATGGTATGAGAAAATAAAAGTTAAGCATTAGATAACATAACAGAACCCTATTTTTTTAAGGAAACAGCCGGAGATATATACATATATATCGTGAATTTAGTTTAGAAAATTAGAAAATGATTTTGTCATGAGAGTTTTTTTTTTTTTTTTTTTGAAAACGGGTTAAAATCACAAAAGTTACTAATTTATTCTTGATGACTTTTTTGTCAAATGTGTTTTTAGAATCTTTTTAGTTGGTCATCTATCTATCTATTATTTATATGTTTACAAGTTTCTCTTTCATGGTCTTTTTCATAGGTGTCAATTTATCCTTAATTCATGTCATATGTGGCATTCTATATGTTTTAAATTCCTATGTGGCTAACTAGCAAGACATTTGCATATCCAACCAAGACTTACTACATTATGTGCAAAGGGTCACGGTTTCGATTCCCGATGACTACATTTCTTCAATTTTATTTGTATTTTATTCCTATTTCTTTTACACATTGCCTAAATATGCAAAGGGTCATGGTTTCGATTCTTGGTGGCCACATTTCTTCAATTTTATTTGTATTTTATTCCTATTTCTTTTACACATTGCCTAAGGTAGAAAGTAATTCCTGGAGTATTTTTATTTTTTTTCCTCATAATTCATATTAGCATTATTTGTTTTATATAATTTGTATATAATTTAAAATAAAGTGGAATTAAGTGTGTCATAACAAATACATACAATATATTAAAAAAATTTAAAAAATTAATACATATATTTTAATTGCTAATTTTTATGGATGTTTTAATACACACTCATATTACTAGAGGAGACCTATCTTTTTGTAATTTTTACTGGACATATATTTACACGGGCTCAACATTTATACTCATATATTAATACGTGAGACTTTATACTCATATATTATTATTGTTCAGCCCTATCTCCTTTCGGTAATTCAATGGTTAAATATCCACATATAAAAAAGAAATATAACTGAAGAGAGAAAATAAATAAATGGCCTAGATTAGAGCATAATAGGACATATATTTCAATCGGGTTCTATCTATTTAAAATATCTAAATGTGTATTATTTTCATATTTAATTGATTAAATATAAAATAAATTTCACAAATAATTAAAAATTAAATATATCAAAATGAACGTGTTTGTAATATCAAAGTGAACGCTTACATTTTTTGTAATTTTTATGAGGACATATATTTCTATGGGGACTTATATTTCTACCCATATAATAATACATGACTATTTTTTTTTAAAATTTGCATGGGACTTATATTTATACTCTTGTACGGAATTTATTTTTTGTAACTTCTACAGAGTTATATTGCTACAGATGTTTTAATACGGGGCGGAGGACCTATTTATTTATTTATCTTCTATGTTAATCACAAATGTCACTTCTTAAAACACTCATCGATATTTATGCTTATTTTTTATATTGCTTGCAATTTTATTTTCTAAACAAGAGAATCATTTAAAAATATGGCTCACGGGGGAGGTTGATCTTCATATGAAAAATAATATAAAAGCTATTTATTCAATTTTTTATGTTCATGAGATCCTTGCATTATAGTAGAGACCGGTAAAAATGGCTACGGGGGAGAAAATAACACGTCGTCAAAAACACTAGATGAGTTTCACTCTTCGTCAGGCCGCACTTCCATGTACATTGAATATTTAGATAAACTATATTGAATATATAAAATAAATTTTGTAGATAATTAATAAATAAAAAATATTAAAATTTTAATAATCCATATTTTTCAATGAAAATTAACCCGTGCATTGCATGGGTCAGTTATAGTAGTTCATATATATATATATATATATATATTCTATTACCAATATAATGAGGATGAAGGAGTTTGGAATGACTTTTTTGTTATACCTATTTTACCCTCACTTAAGTGGTTGGTTATCATACTACATCACCAAACTATCATACAACCTACTGTGGCGGTTATGCTTTGAAGTTAAAAAAAAATTGCTCTTAATTAAGTAATTGGTTCTTTTTTAATCAACAGACTCACCAAAACCTAAGGCATGTTTTCGTTTTTTGACATAAATTAGATACAGGCGTTCCGCGTCTGCCTGACCCGCTAGTATATATAAGATAATTACACTTGGATTGAAGGCAAACGGGCAACAAGCTGCGCTGCTAACCCTTTTTGGATCGCAAAACCAATTCTCTTATTTGGTTATTTAGTTTATTTATTTCTATTTAATAAGTTTGTTTTTTTGTTCACTGATTTAACGAAGTGTTCAATTTCGTTGAAAAAACACGACAACGGTGCGGTAATTTAAGCATATCTAGGGTTCTATATGTGTAAATGAACTCAAACCAGTTGCAATTGAAAGCTAACATCCATAGCTACAACTTTAATGAAGACATGAAAATCCAATTCGGAGTGGAAAGAGCTCAATTCTGTCATTTTTCGCCCAGACCCTCTTCACCATTAGTCTGCATGGTTCACTTCTGCCTTGTCACGCCCAAGGGCCACTCTGCCACGCCCAGGCACAAAATTTCTATTTATACTTAATAATTTATTATTTTTTTCCGACAAAAAAATTTGCCCTTTAATTCTTCAATGTTGTGTTTTGCTACTAATGATTTATCTAAGTTTTTTAGCAATGAATTATCATGATGAAACTCTATGTTTACCTCACCCCACCACCACAAATTGAGAAGTCCAATTTGGAAATTGCTCTTGATAAGTTGGCTGCAAAGGTTTATGCATATAAAGCGGAGATAAGAATAAAAAGGGTTGTTGTGCAACATACATTTGTTCTCTTTGTAAGAATGATTTTCAGTTTTGTTATTTAGCGGCAACTTTGCCCGTTTACCTTATGTGTAATTATTTCTTTTATATAAGCATAATTAAATCAAGGTTTATAATAAAAAAATGTAAAACAAGAGCTTATTATGCCTGTGGAAGAAGAAGATTGCTCAAGAATAGAAGAATTTGAAGTGGAAAAAAAAGAGGGGAATGAAGAATTAATAAATGGTTAAATATCTTTTTAGTCCCTATATTTTAGGGATTTTTGATAGATAATCCCTACATTTTTTTATATTATATTTTAGTTCCTTTAGTTTGTTCCGTTTGTATTTTTAGTCTCTGCTGTCAACTTTAGATGACTAGGCTAACGGCAGACGCCATGTAGGGCGACACATAGTTTCGACAAAAGGTCCTACATTTTTTTATATTATATTTTTAGTCCCTCTAGCTTTTTTCCATTTGCATTTTAAGTCTTTGCTGTCAACTTTGCATCAAATCTCTGATTAATGTATCTCCTCCAAAATTAAGGGTTAAATATATTTTTGGCTCCTTTAATTTTCTAGAATTTTATTTTTTGTCCGTAAAGATTTTTTTCGCATTTTTTAGTCCATGAAGTTTTTTTCGTCAGTGTTTTTAGTCTGTATTTTTAATCAAATTATTGTATACTTTCACATTTTTAAATGGTTTTTTGTATTAATATTAACCCTTAAGAAAAGTGGAACTATTCCTAGTGGTATTAACCCTTGAGAAAATAGACCGATAATTCAGAATTCAACCACAAGGTAAATAAAATTCAATAAAAAAATTACTACCAAGTCAGAATCCCTTCCCTATATAAACAGTTTGGATTCACTCTATTTACTACTTCTCCATTTAGAAGAAAAATAGACACAATAGAAGATTTGTGGGACCCATTAAAAATGGGCCCCACTAATGAGTGATATGTTCATATTTCATAATGTTATGCTCCTAGTGTATATAGCACTTGCTGCCGATAGACATTTTGAGCCGAATTTGTCTTAAATTTTTAGAGAGCCAAGTAATGGTTTTTTATTCAAGGAAAAGTGATTTGATAGTTCTTTGTTCAACATTTGCCTGTCTATCACTTTTAAATAAATTATTAAACTAAGACATAGCCATAGTCCAAAAGTGTTTATTGTTTGAACGATATCTAAGGGATTTGTTTATACTATTACTAATGATAGAACAAGAATAACTCAATGTTCTGGACTGGGCCTAAATGCCCAACGCGTTGAGGACCTCCTCTATTGGGCCGTCGAGCAAAGTCCAAGGCGCAATATTGCATGACCATTGCGCAGTGTACGTCTCCCCAATGATTCGTAACGCCCAACATCGGAATGATGAGCATTTAATGCTCATCACGGCTCCTCAGCCGTTTTCCGACAGCCATTGATGGGCATTAACTGCCCATCAACGGCCTTGGCCAAGCGCTGGAGCTATATATAGACCTTTTCACAACTTCACAAAGGTACATAACATTCTATATTGAAAACCTACTCCTTCCTCAACTGACTTGAGCGTCGGAGTGCCTGCAAGTACACAACCCCCCTCCGGGTAACATTGGACTGCTCGGAATCACGAACAACCGTGCACCACCGTCTGGTCGACTCTGATCAAGGTAAAGATCAGTGGCGCCGTCTGTGGGGACTTAAAGTTTCCCCCGTCTTTTCCCAGAACTAGACCAAAACATACAACAAAAAACCCATTTCTTGACCAAATGGCTGGTGCAAACAATGAATTTGTAGGAGAAAACAATCACCCAAATCCTCCAAATCACCAAAACCAATTCGATGGCCAGGAAGCCTCTGTCACACCAGAAGGTAGCGTTGTGCATGCACAAGCAACTCCGCTTGATGTACCGCCGCCGCACCAACCTCCACAACCAGAAGATCCACTGGTAGTTCCACAAGGGGCACCAATGGAAGTGGTGATGGCTGCATTGGTCAACACCATCAACAGGCAGGGGTAGATACTTCACGAACAAGCAGACAACATGCGTGGGCAAAACGAGCTTATCCGCGAGCAGAATCGACGACTCCGAGCAGTCGAAGAATTGCGTGCTACTTCAAAGATATCGCGAAGTACTCGTCGACAACGATCGTCGACACCTGAGAATAATCGCTCACGATCGAGGTCTAGGTCCCCGAGGCTTGCACCTCGACGAAATGCGGAGAGGCCAGTGAGTCCTCCCAGAGACATTCCTCGGAGGCAGAATCACTCTCCTCCACGAAGAAACAACCACGTTTCCCCACCGAGGAACATACGTTCACCTCCTCGAAGAAATAACCGATCACCACCGAGGAACGGGGAAGCAGCTGTTCGTGGAGGAAACGCTCGACATTCCCCAAGAAGGGAATCTCCGAACAGTGGAGACGAGAGGCATCGAGGACCCCTCTCGAGAAGAATCATGGACATTCCACTCCCACGAGGACTGGAAAAACCCCCAACGCTGGACAAATATGATGGGACAACTGACCCTGACGAACATGTCCAGAGCGTTGAAATCGCCCTCGACTACAGGAATCTACGGGGATCAATTAAATGCAAGTTATTCCCACTATCTCTGGTTCGAGGAGCATCAACCTGGTGGAGGAACTTACCCCCAGGCTCAATCGACTCATGGGAAGAACTATGCCGCATGTTCACGGCGCACTTCACAACCTCTCGGCGACATCCAAAAACGGTGGCCAGCTTAAAGACAATCGTCCAAGGTCCCGAGGAATCTCTTCGGAATTACATCGAGAGGTTCAACAAAGTATCTGTCAAGGTCGAAGCGACCGACAAGATGAAGATGTATCTCCTCGAAGAAGGATTGCGCAAGGGAACAAAATTCCAAGAAGCAGTTGGGATCCTCGAAGTACAAACCCTCGATGCATTCTTCGAATTAGCCCAATGATATATCAAATATGAGGATAAGCAAAAGGCCTCCGAGGTTAGAAGACCTAAAACTTTCGAGGTCGGCGGCCCCTCCTCGCAGAGAGAAGAACGTCGAGGAGATGAAAAGAAAAGAGAAGGTGGAAAAGTCAGAGAGGCTAGACCACCAAAAAGTCAGTTCACCTACCACATTCCCCTGAATGCTCCTCGAGACAGGATCTTATCCGAGATATCAAATGCTGAATTCAAAAGTGCGGGAATCAGGTTCCTGAAACAACTTCCCGCAAAACCAAACGTGGACAAGAAGAAATTTTGTCGTTTCCACAAAAGCTACGGGCATGTGACTGATGACTGCGTGCATCTAAAGGATGCCATTGAAATCCTCATTCAGAAAGGATATGCACGACAGTATGTGGATGGGCAGCCAAGGGCTGTCAATAATAACGCTCCTCGGCAAAATCAGTTGGCAGTTGATCCAGCAAGCCCGGAACAACATGTCAAGGAAGAAAATAGAGTGATCGGTGGAGTAGCCCTCGCCATTTCAAGACTTGAAGATTTCCTTCCTCTGCAAACTGACGAGGAGAAAGGGGCCCTCGATTACCTCGCTGCGCATCTGGACGGGAGTTGGGAAAACTTCCCCGGAGCCCTAGTCATCTCCGGAGGAGGATTTAACCCCATAATCATCGGATCCATCAAAAGGAAATTCGATGAGTTAGAGAAAGCGTCCCCGGTCGAGGAAATAAAAATAACAGAGGTAAAAGAAAGCTCTGTTCCTTTGGCATTCTATAGGGAGGAAGTCCCCGGAGGGTCACCAAACTTTCAAATCCCTTTGCTCGTCAGAGCAAAAATGGCAAACTTCGACGTGAGAAGAATCCTCGTCGATCAAGGAAGCTCCTGTGACATCATGTACTCAGGACTCTTCAAAGTGCTGCAGCTTACCGAAGAAAATTTAGTCCCCTACGTTGGATCCGACCTTCAAGGGTTCAACGGATCGACGACAAAACCTTGGGGATACGTGGACCTGATCGTCACCTTTGGCGAAAACAAGGCCATGAAATCCGTGAAGGTCAAGTTCCTGGTCGTCGACTGCCCATCTCTATACAACTGCATCATTGGACGACCAACTTTAGCTGAACTGTTTGCAGTGTCTTCGACCATTCATCTGAAGCTGAAATATTACACTAAGGATGGACAGGTCGCCACAATCAACGGGGACATAGAAGCTGCTCGGCGATGCTTTGAAGCTGCGGCCAAAAACTTCAACTATGTGGTTACGCCGAAGAAGAAGAAAGCAGAAACAAAGCTCCCCGGCGTAAACTCAATCAGTACCGAGGATGAAGTTGAATTGGATGCTCGAACTTCCAAGAAGGAGCGCAAACAAGAGAAGAAGGCAAGCAAGGACGACCTTTTGATCAAGGAATACTATCGTCCCATCCCTGATGGAGAATTCGAACTAGTTCCCCTTGGCGAGGATCCAACAAAAGGCAGTTGAAAGCTTGTTTAAGGGAAAATGCTGAACTGTTTGCTTGGAGTGCAGCTGAAATGCCCGGAATAGACCCCGAGGTCGCTTGTCATCAATTGACCATAGATCCTAGGGCTAGTGCTGTAGTTCAGTGTCGTAGGAAGCAGTCTCCCGAAAAAGCGGAGGCTGCTCGTAAAGCTGTAAAAGACCTCCTAGTGGCCAATTTCATTGCTGAAGCCCAGTACACAACCTGGATTTCTAATGTTGTACTTGTTAAGAAATCTAATGGAAAGTGGCGTATGTGTGTTGATTATACCGATCTTAATAGGGCTTGCCCTAAAGATGCTTATCCTTTGCCGAACATAGATAAATTAGTAGATAATTCCTCCGGGTTTAAATTACTATCGTTTATGGACGCGTATTCTGGTTATAATCAAATAAAAATGGCTGAAATCGATAAAAAGAAAACGGCTTTCATGACCGAAACGGGTAATTATTATTATAATGTAATGCCTTTCGGGCTCAAAAATGCAGGTGCCACCTACCAAAGGATGATGAACAAAGTATTTCACAATGAAATTGGAGACATGCTCGAAGTTTACATGGACGACATGATCGTTAAATCCGAGGAGGAAATCGATCATACCCTCCACTTGAAACGGGTGTTCGACCAAGCGCGAAAGTTTAACATGAGGTTCAATCCGGAGAAATGCACGTTCGGGGTTAAGGCTGGAAAGTTCCTCGGTTTTTACCTAACAGAACGAGGAATAGAAGCCAATCCCGACAAATGCAGAGCTTTCTTCGACTATCCAACTCCGAAGTCGAAGAAATCCATCCAAACATTGAACGGCATGTGTCATACCCCAATTTTTGACCTAAGATCCCGCCTCATGTCCATATGTGATGCATTTTTTGTCCGGGATTTGCTTCGTTTTTTCAAACGAAATTTCGGCAGAGAGGTATTTTAAAATACCTCATTTTGTGTTCATTTATTATTTATTCATATTATTATTATTATTATTATTTTGTTTTTTTCAATTTTTATTATTTTTATTTTATTATATTATTCTGTTTTATTATTATTATTATTTATTTGTTTTATTTATTTATTTCTTGATTTCTTTTTCTGTTTTTTTTTAATTAATTAAAAATTAAAAAATGTCCAAAGTCAATTGTTCCTCCAACACGCAAAGGAACACGTTTCTGCAGAAGAACAGGAAAGGCAGTGTACTTTTTTTGTCCAAATTCAGATTCTTGTTCCCCCTAACAATGTCTTTGTCCAGTATCAAGCAAAATCCTTTGGGTACATAAACCCTAATTTTTTGGGTATATATCAGGAGGTGAAAATCAGAACGAGGAGGGGGGGAGATCAGCCGCAGAGGAAGAAAATTCCAACTTCTTCTTCCAAACAAAAATTCAAAAAAAAAACACAGTAAACCAAAATCAAAAAATAAAAGAAAAATAAAACCTTCATCTGTTCATCTTCATCACCAGAATCATTCAAACCAGAAAATCCAAAAAAACAGAGAACTCAAATTGTCATCACCACCTTCGTTCATCAAATCGCAAAAACCAAAACATAATTCATAAACAGAATCAAAACAAAACGAAAGGAGAAGGAGCAAAATCCGTAAAAAAAAACCAGAGGTTGTTTCTTTTCCGATCCGGATTCTGGTGTATGATATATCCATTTCAAATCTAGATTTGAGCTTGATGTTTGCTTTTTGAGTGAGGTTTATTTTAAAGAAAACAGAAGAGAAATCGAAACCGAGAGAAATCGAAACCGAGAGAAATCGAAACCGAGAGAAATCGAAACCGAGAGATTGAAACTGAGAAATGAAGAACCCGAGAGAGGAGAGAACTCGTGAGGGAGATCGAAGAAAGAAAGAAAGCAAAACAGAGAGGTTGAGAAGGTGTAGCCGCCGCGGCGGAGAAGAGAGAAAAAATTTGGGAAAAATGTGAAGTTTTTTAGGGTTTGGGGTATATATACCCTGACCCAATCCAGTATGCGCTCACACATGGTCTTATGGTGCACCAACGCACCCGTAATCCTCTGATTTTGATCAAGCACCCCAGATCTCATCTGTCTGAGATCAAATCAGGGCTGTCTGATTTAATCAGACGTCCCTGATTGAATCTGTTTTCCTTCATGCGCCTATGGGCCTTGTGGGCTGGGCCTACTCAGATTTTGCTATCCCCACCCCCTGTTTTGCTATTAACACCCCTGCTATATTTTTTTTTATGTGTTCTATTATATTTGAATGTCATTTAATTTATTTATTTTTGTACATTATTTACATGTTGTATGTTATGTTTAAATATCAAAAACGTCAAAAAAAATATGCCATGTAATTTGTTTCGTTTATTATTGCTTAAATATCAAAAAATGCAAAAAATATTATTGTGTGTTTTATTTTGTTCAAGCCCAAAGGGAAAAAGGGAAATGTTTCGTTAACCCCGTGTTACGATGTATTTGTTTTGCGCTTTTGCTTGTTCGCTATTTTTGACCTTGAAATAAAAAATCATTTTATTTAAATAAAAAAGAATGAAAAAAGGAGTGGTTTGGCGGATGACTTTTCACTCTCCGGTGACTTCGGATTTCCTGCCGGATGGCTTGCGGTCCGAATAACCGACGTTCTAAAATACTTTTTTTCTAAAAAAATAACAAAAACTAAAACATTCAGATATTTTCAAAAAAAGAAATCCTTTTATAATAAACTTCGACTTTCGTCGAGAAACCTTTTTTCAAACTTTTTTTTAATAAATGCTCTAACACACTTAAGCTTATTTAAATATTTTCAAAAAGACTAAAAATACAAAACAATCCAAATTTTTTTGGCGCTTGGCTTTTCAATTTCAAACATTTTTTAAAAGAGTTTAGACGTGAGTCATCTCTAGTTGAAATTCATTTCCCCACGACATATGGCAGGAAAAGATATAAACTTTTCAGTATGTTCGTGGTGGATTAAAAAGGAGTTTAAACTTAAGATGACGACTCGTCTTTCCTCCTAAAAATCAATCAAACAAACCACTTTACAATTTTTACTTCGAACTACGAGATTTTGATCCTTTACGGGTACGTAGTGCAAAAGACCTTGTGTCTTCCCAATTCAAAATTAATAAAACTTTTTTTCTTCTTTTCTTTTGAATATCCCAAAATTAATAAAGAAATCTCTCATCGTTACCCAATCATTTATAAGCAATATTTTACAAGCAAAACATTTTAGCACAAAAAAAAATACATATCTTACAAGAGGTTCCCGTAGAGTACTACGGATACATAGGATGCTAATACCTTCCCTTTGTATAACTAACCCCCGAACCTTAAATCTCTAAAAAATATTATAGGTTTATTCGATCTTTTCCCTTTCCTTTGGATAAATTAAAGTTCGGTGGTGAATCATAATTTTTGAGAACCAAAGCTAACCAATAGCTTGGCGTCCGAAAATCACCGCGACAGAAATGGCGACTTCACTGGGGATCCCCCAAGAGGGTTGAGCCTAACTTGTATATATGTTATATTTGTGCTATTATTTTTCTTGTATATTTTATTGCTTTATATGCTTATATGTTTGGGTTTAATACTTATGAGAGAAAAGTCCTCTACCCGGATTTGAGCAAACACTTAAGATAAGTTAGTGGTTGAGTGTTGGCCTTCTTGGTGGATACCTCGTAGGGTTAACATGAAAACCACGCCTAGAGTAGACCCTCTTGAAAATATCGTTGTCTTGCGAGGATTTGCAATGACGATGATATTTTCTCGTTG
This sequence comes from Trifolium subterraneum, assembly GCA_951799995.1. Lineage (NCBI taxonomy): Eukaryota > Viridiplantae > Streptophyta > Magnoliopsida > Fabales > Fabaceae > Trifolium > Trifolium subterraneum. The sequence goes on along the minus strand of OX637462.1, from coordinate 7,381,921 downwards.
GATCCATGACTCTAGGGACCTTTTAAACAAGTCTAGAACCTCGAAACGTGTTATTAGGGACCTCTGTTTAGAACCCTAATTGGTGGTTAAACGTTGACCTTCTTAGTGGATATCTCGTGGGGTCGACGCGAAGGCCACACCTAAAAGAGATCCTTCGAAAATATTGCGGTCTTGTGAGGATTTGCAATGGCTGTGATGTTTTCAAGTAAGATCAATGATTTTAGGAACCATTTTGAAGCCTAGAATCTACATGTGAGGGGGGTAGTTTGGAAACTTTTTAGCACCATATAACTGACATTCAAAACTATTCCGGACCATATCTTTCCATACCATAGCATTTGCATTCATAAAAATTCATTATTTTCATTTTCAAGGAAATTAGGATTACATTTGCGAACGTCGTAGGTTTTGTAATCCTTCCATTTTAAAAAAAAATATATAAAAAAAATGTCTGCTTACGACGTTTGCAATTAATATTGAGTTCCTTAAAAAAAAAAATATAACAAAAAAAATTTGCATTGCATTCATGCATCATTCATCAGTCAAGTTTTCGCATTCTGGCGATCTATTCGTGTCTTTTTCTCTCCGTCCAGTCAAGTTGTGTCACAAAATACAACACCGAGCTAATCAAGATGGGTCTAAACCAGAGATCCACGAGCTTCATGAAGAGGTGGCTACTCTCCGAGCAAAGGTGGATATGATTGAGGTTTGTTCAAATTATGGCTGCTATTGACGAGATTGGTTTAAGTCCCGAGTGACCTCGTTTGCAATTTCTGGGAAAGCCAATTTGAAATAGATCGCTGCAAATGCTCAAGTCTAGATGGAAAATTCTTCCCAAATTTTGGCATTGTACTGCTTTTGTCATTTGTATTTTCTTGGTTAATGCATTATTTGTATATAAGAACTTGTTTATTTTCTTGAATGTTTATCTCAACACAATAAGTATGTTAGTCTTGAAGAAATTCATTAGTTGCACTCATTTTTTTGTTTTTCAATTAAATTATTTTTTGGCATTTATGATACCAAATTCTACCAATCTTCTTGCTTATGCGGAAATTGGAGGGAGGATGACGAAAAAAAAAAAAAAAAAAAAAACGCAAATTTTTTTTGATTCTGTGCTTTTGAATAAAACCTTGTTGATGATGTACAGGCATTGTTTCAAATCCCAAACACCGGAGATATAAGGAAGATAATCCCTTGTTAACCCTTTTGAGCCTTGAAGTAGGAGTTTCTTTTAAATGTAAAAAAAAAAACCTTACATATAACCTGGGGCAGGGTAGTCTTCAGTTGATTTGACCGAGTGTTCAGATTTCAAAAGGACATGTGTTTATAAGGATCAACCACAATGGTTATTGTCATACCCCAATTTTTGACCTAAGATCCCGCCTCATGTCCATGTGTCATGCATTTTTGTCCGGGATTTACTTCGTTTTTTTTTTTCAAACGAAATTTCGGCAGAGAGGTATTTTAAAATACCTCATTTTGTGTTCATTTATTATTTATATATTATTACTATTACTATTATTATTTTGTCCTTTTCAATTTTCTTTTTTTATTTATTCAGTTTTATTATTATTCTTATTTATTTATTTGCTTTTATTTATTTCTTTATTCTTTTTACTGTTTTTTTTATTTAATTAAGAAAATCAAAAAAAGGTCACGTTTTTGAGTTCTTGGGTCACAGTTCCAGCAGTTCACAGATATGTCTTCTTCCCCAAAAGGGAAGATGCCTTCAGCCATGGAAAAGTAATCCCTGCCCTTTTCCTCAATCATCCAAAACCCTAAAAAATTTGGGTTATAAAACAGATGAAAAAATCAGAGAAGGGGAGGATTTTTGGAGGCAGCCGCAACATAGACAAGAAAAACCCTAATCTGTTTTCTTTTTAACAGAATCAAATAAAAAACAGAAACCTCCATCATACATCAATCTCAAACTCATTCATCACCAAATCCAGTAATTCATCATCAACCTTCATCATCCTCATCGTTCATCAAACATCACAAACATCAAACCCTCATTCTTCTCCAAATCAAAAAACCAAAAAATATAAACATCACAGCATAAAGTTACGAACACAGAAACAATTCAACACTTACATCATCCAAAACCAAATCAGAAACGTAACAGAAATAAGAAGGAGGAGAAGAAAACGAATCGGTTCAACAAAGAAAACCAAAGGTTGATTTTTTCTTTCTCATTTTCTTTTTTTTCGATCTATGGTGTTTGGCTAGTGTTTAGGTATTTTTGATTTTGGATTTGGGCTTAGAATAAAAAGTAGAATTTTTTTTGGTAAAAAAATTTGATTTTCTGGAAAAAAAAAGGGGTGGGGGACGGCGGAGCCGCCGCCGGAATCGCTCCGGCGTGGCGGCGTCTCGCCGGAAGGGATGAATATTCATCCCTTGTTCTTCATCATGAAGAACCCTAGCAGAGCTAGGAGAAGAAGAAGAAGAGAGAAAGAAAGGGAAAGTCGGCCGAGAGAGAGAAGATTGAGGAAAAAATGAAGTTTTTTTTTTGGGTTTTGGGTATTTATACCCTGACCCAATTAGGTGCAGGTTGGTGCATGGCCTTACGGTGCACCAGCGCACCCAGAACCATCCTGATCTAATCAAGCGTCCCAGATCTCATCTGGATGAAATCAAATCTGGGCTGTCTGTCTGATTTAATCAGACGACCCAGATTTAATCCACTTTTTTTCACACGCCAGTGGGCCTTGTGGACTGGACCTAGTCCATTTCTTTGCTATTTTCACCCCCTACCCTGTGTTTTGCACCCCCTGTTTCATTATTATTATTATTTTTTTTATGTATATTATTTTTATTGTATCGCTTTATTTACTTGTCTATGATATTTTAATGTTCATTCGATTTATTTATTTATGCATCATTTATATGTTACGTGCTATGTCTAAATATCAAAATGTCAAAAATATGCAATGTTATTTATTTTGTTTGTTATTGCTTAAATATCAAAAAATGCAAAAAAATATTATTGTGTGCTTTATTTTGTTCAAGTCCAAAGGGAAAAGGGAAATGTTTCATTAACCCCGTGTTACGATGTATATTTTGTGCTTTTGCTTGTTCGCTATTTTTGACCTTGGAATAAAAAAATCATTTTCATTTAAATAAAAAAGAATGGAAAAAGGAGTGGTTTGGCGGATGACTTTTCACTCTCCGGTGACCTCGGACTTCCTGCCGGATGGCTTGCGGTCCGAATAACCGACGTTCTAAAAAATACAATTTTTTTCTTAAAATAATAAAAAGCAAAAACATTCAAATATTTTCAAAAAAAATAAATCCTTTTATAATAAACTTCGACTTTCGTCGAGAAACCTTTTTTCAAACTTTTTTTTAATAAATGCTCTAACACATTTAAGCATATTTAAATATTTTCAAAAGACTAAAAAATAGAAAACAATTCAAATCTTTTGCCGCTTGGCTTTTCAAATTCAAACTTTTTCTCAATAGAGTTTAGACGTGAGTCATCTCTAGTTGAAATTCATTTTCCCACGACATATGGCAGGAAAAGATATAAACTTTTCAGTATGTTCGTGGCGGATTTAAAAGGAGTTTAAACTTAAGATGACGACTCGTCTTTTCTCCTAAAATCAATCAAACAAATCACTTTACAAATTTTACCCCGAACTACGAGATTTTGATCCTTTACGGGTACGTAGTGCAAAAGACCTTGTGTCTTCCCAATTCAAAATTAATAAAGCTTTTTCCTTCTTTTCTTTTGAATATCCCAAAATTAATAAAAAAATTCTCTCACCGTTACCCAATCATTTATAAGCAAATTTTACAAGCAAAACATTTTTAGCACAAAAATACATATTTACAAGAGGTTCCCGTAGAGTACTACGGATACATAGGATGCTAATACCTTCCCTTTGTATAACTAACCCCCGAACCTTAAATCTCTAAAAATTATTATGGGTTTATTCGATCTTTTCCCTTTCCCTTGGATAAATATAAGTTCGGTGGTGAATCATAATTTTTGAGAACCAAAGCTAACCAATAGCTTGGCGTCCGAAAATCACCGCGACAGAAATGGCGACTTCACTGGGGACTCCCCAAGAGGGTTGAGCCTAACTTGTATCTATGTTATATTTTGTGCTTTTATTTTTCTTGTATATTTTACATTGCTTTATTATGCTTATGTGTTTGGGCTTGATATTTATGAGAGAAAAGTCCTCTACCCGGATTTGAGCAAAAACTTAGGATAAGTTAGTGGTCGAGTGTTGGCCTTCTTGGTGGATACCTTGTAGGGTTAACATGAAAACCACGCCTAGAGTAGACCCTCTTGAGGATATTGTTGTCTTGCGAGGATTTGCAATGGCGATGATATTTTCTTGTTGGATCCATGACTCTAGGGACCTTTTAAACCAGTCTAGAACCTCGAAACGTGTTATTAGGGACCTCTGTTTAGAACCCTAATTGGTGGTTAAGTGTTGATCTTCGTGGTGGATACCTCGTAGGGTTGACGCGAAAGCCACACCTAAAAGAGATCCCTTGGAAGTGTTACAGTCTTGTGAGGATTTGCAATGGCTGTGATACTTTCTAATAAGATCAATGATTTTAGGAACCATTACGAAGCCTAGAATCTACATGTGAGGGGCGGTAGTTTGGAAAACTTTTAAATTAGTACCATGTAACTAGTATTCAGAATATTCCGGATCATATCCTTCCATACCATAACATTTGCATTCATGAAAATAATTTTTGCATGTAGATTTTGCTTTATAGGGGACTTGAGCGAACGATTGATTAAAAAAACTCAAAAAAAAAGAGGAAGAAATATGGCTTCAACAAGAAGACACACACCCACACTCAAAGTCAAGAAACCACAAGTGGAGAGCCTCAAAGAGTTGAGTGAGGGGATGACGTCAATCGCCAAGAAACATTTTGAGTTAGATTATGGGTTGATACTCAATTTGCTACATGTAGAGATAGACGATATGGCGCTAACCACCCTAGCTCATTTCTATGATCCACCACTCCGATGTTTCACTTTTCAAGACTTTCAGTTGGCCCCCACACTAGAAGAATTTGCCAAGATCTTGGGTTGTAATCTAGAAGACCACGGGCCTTATGTGGGTTTGGGAGAGGAACCTCCTATGAAGGAAATTGCCAAAGCTCTTCATTTTACAAGCGCCGAGGTATCATCATGGCTAGAAGACAAGAAGAATGATAGGAAGGGAGTTTCCAAAGGATTCTCGAGAGGTGTGTTGGAAACGAAAGCTCAAGCTCTGTTGGAAAAGAAGGATTGGAAACCATTCAATGCGGTGCTAGCTCTCTTGGTATACGGATTAGTGCTGTTTCCCGACGTGGAGAATTTTGTGGATTTTTCTGCCATCGGAGTGTTCATAGCCGGGAACCCTGTCTCCGCCTTACTAGCCGATCTTTATTATTCCCTCCACATCAAATATGAAGGGCGAAGGAAGGGTATGTTATTCTGTTGTGTTCCCTTACTACAAGAGTGGCTAACGTCTCATCTACCAAGGAAAGATTCTTTTGTGTCAAATCCCGCCGGTTTAAAATGGCATCAAAGGATGATGGCTCTCACCGAAAAAGATATTTTTTGGTATTCTCGGGAGTTAGATGGTACAGAAATCATCCTCAGTTGCGGCGACTTTCCCAACGTACCTCTTGTGGGAACTCGAGGGTGCATTAACTATAATCCTGTCCTCGCGTTTCGACAACTAGGGTACCCAATGGAGGATAAACCAGACAATAATTTGTTGGATGAATTTATCTTGAAAGAGGGAGAGGAAAACCCCGCATTGCTAAGGAAAATCCGAAGAGCTTGGGGGCAAATACACAAGAAACCTTGGACCAAAAAGAATTGCATAGCCAAGCCACTCTACACTCAATGGGTGCGGGAAAGAGTTGAAGCTAATCGATTACCTTTCGATATGGTAGTTAGACCTTTGTCACCCGAACCAATCACTATGGTTCCTATTGAGGAAGCTGAAGAGTTGAAAGCCCAGATTTCAGAACTTCAAAAGAAAAATGAAGATTGGGAATCGAAGTATTTGCAAGTCGAGGGAAAAAGAGCAAGGTTAGAAAGAGATCTAAAGTACCAAGAAGGGGTCTTGCAAGAAAGTCAGAAAAGTTTAAGAGAGTCCGAGGATAAAAGAGAGAAGATTGGGGATGGTATGCTTAGCGCAAGAGAAAATCTCATTGCCAAGGATGAGGAGATAGAAAGGCTCAAACAGTCCTATGGAAAAATAAAAGAATTCGGACAGTCGGCCACTGCTTCTCAAAAGAAATGGAGATTAAGATACCTAGAGCAAGTTGAAGAGACTAAAAAGATTAAGAAACAATGGCGTCACGAAGGTAACCAAAGTCAAGAGTTTGAAGGACTATACACCCAAGAAAAGGCAAGGCGAGAGTACCTCCAAGCTAACATGGAAAGAGTCCTCGCCCAGAAAAACCAAGAGTTCGAAGAACAGCTACATTTAGAAGTTGGTCGAAAGCAAGAGTTTGAAAATCTTTACTTCCAAGAAAGAGAAAGGTGTGAACATATCCAAGCTGAAATCGAACACATTCTTAGGGTGTATGAATAACAGGTTGCACGTTTGAATGAAGAACTCGAAGAGGTAAATACCAAGATGGCTCAACGTGGAATGGTACTTGAGTTGGTGTGGGGTGATTCAGATAGGTGGAGAGATGAATTTGCAAAATTGGCCGCTTTCTCAAACATGGTCATCGAAAGTCTTCCAAAAAAGCTAGCAAAGGCCGAGATAGCCATGTCTTACTACGAAGTTCCTTCAGACATCAAAAAGTTCATGGAGTATTGCAAGGAAATGGTGGAGTATTACAAGGAAGAATTGGCCGAGGCTAAGAAAGCATTTAATGTCGATTCATGATGATTAAACTTTATGTTGGAAACTTGTAACGCATGTTTTGAATATTTTGTTGTAATTCCATGAGAGGAAATTGTGATTTGTATTTCTAAGTATTTTGCAATCAAAGTTAAACTTTATGAAGGAATTTGTGCTTTGTATTTTGAGTATTATGAAATCAATGTTGAATCTTATCGGTGGATCTTATACTTTTGTCGCTTTATTTCTTTCAAAACCCTTTAATAATTGTTCGCTTATGTGTTCCCCTCAAAGTAAAATACGAATAAAACTTTACTTTTATCATGCATACATATGTTCATATTTACATGCATACATGCATAAAGTTCAAAAAAAACTAATTCCTGTCTTTCTCAAAAGGGAGTTTGTCGACCGGTCTCTTCCCAAAGTGGCCCGACTACCGCGTCCAAAACCAACTCGCGCGCACAATACTCGGCTAAGAAGAAAGAGGATGGACGCTTTGGAACAAGAGAACGCACAACTTCAAGAGCAAGTAACAACCTTCAGGGCAGAATTGGATAGGGTGAATGCCTTGGTAGAAGCACTAGTGGCAGCGCAGAATAGACCACCGACTCCCCAAGCACCGGTGATCTCAGAAATTGTCTCAACCCCAATCCCAGCGACACATGGTAGCACGCCTCAACAGAATATGCCTGAAGGGTACCCTTGGGGCATGCCTTTGAACTTCAATGGAGGAGGTCACCCGGGCGCTACCGAAATCCCGACTCCCACTATTCAACATGTAATTCCGATGCCTCGATCAGGAACCCCACTTCCTCAAATTCATGTCCTTGTCTCACAACCTACGACGGTTGTTACAAACCCGTTGATTCATGTTACCCCGCACGACAATGAACCCATCTACCATACGGAGAATGTGAGGGGATATAGTCAAATGGACGAGATCTTGGAGAAATTTGACGACATGCAGCGAGAAATCAAAGCTCTCCGTGGGAAGGACCTGTTTGGGAAGAACGCTCATGATTTATGTCTAGTGCCAAATGTCCAAATCCCAGCTAAGTTCAAGGTTCCTGATGTCGAGAAGTACAAAGGGAATACCTGTCCCCAAAGCCACCTTGTGATGTACGCTCGGAAAATGTCTACGCAGACCGACAACGATCAACTGTTGATTCACTACTTTCAGGACAGTTTGACGGGTGCCGCCCTAAAATGGTATATGAGCCTAGACGGTGTGAAGATTCGAACCTTCAATGATTTGGGCGAGGTCTTTGTTCGCCAATACAAGTATAACCTGGATATGGCCCCGAATACAGACCAACTCCAAGCCATGTCACAAAAAGATAAGGAAACCTTCAAGGAGTATGCACAAAGGTGGAGGGAAGTTGCTGCTCAAGTTAACTCACTCAAGGACGAGGATGAAATGGCCAGGATTTTTCTGAATGCACTCGGCCCTTTTTATTATGAAAGAATGATTGCTAGCCCTACCAATGATTTCACCGAGTTGGTAAACATAGGCGTGCGCCTCGAAGAAGGAGTCCGACAAGGACGATTGGTTAAGGAGAGTGTCTCAAATAATACCGTGAAGAAGTTTGGGAATAACTTTCAAAGGAAAAAGGAACAGGAAGTCAGTATGGTGGCCCATGGGCGACCTCAGCAACGGTATACAGGTTACCAACATGTCGCTACTGTTTCCCAGAGTCCCGGTTATCGGCCCCAGTTTCAGCAAAGACCTCAACAGCCATATCAGCAGCAATATCAACAACAAATTTCGCCACAGTATGCCAGCAGAACCGTGCTCAGAGGCCACCACCACAATATGATCCCATTCCTATGAAGTATGCAGAATTACTTCCTGCCCTGCTCGAGAAGAAGTTGATCCAAACTAGAGCACCTCCCCGAGTTCCCGAGATATTGCCAGGATGGTACCGAGCTGATCTCTCCTGCGCTTTCCATCAAGGGGCACCGGGTCATGACACTGAACATTGCTTTATATTGAAATCTGAAGTCCAAAGGTTAATCCGAGCAAATGTCTTGTCCTTCAAGGACGTAAATCCGAATGTTCAAGCCAATCCATTACCAAATCATGGGGCATCTGTCAACATGGTGTTTGGGTGTCCGGGGAAATTTCAGGTTTTCGATATTCGGCATATCCGAGAATCATTGGTCCAGACTCACAAGAATTTGTGTAAGTTGTTTTTCTTCAAACATGATCATGAGGCTTGTCCGATCTGCCCCAACAATCCGCGAGGTTGTCAACAAGTGAGGACTGATATACAAGGTATGCTGGACAGAAGAGAGCTTCAAATCACTTATAAAAGGAATGAGGATGAAAATCCAAATGATGGCAATGATGAAGTGTTTGTTATAATACCTGAGTTCGACATTCCCGAGCATATAGAAGTGGCCTACAACAGTCAACGATCTATCGTCACTCCATTGGTGATTTCCTTACCGGGACCGATGCCTTACATTTCTGAAAAGGCTATACCTTACAAATACAACGCCACAATGATAGAAAATGGGCACGAGGTTCCCATACCTGCTTTGCCACCTTCGGTCAACATCGCCGAAGTGAGTAGAGTCACAAGAAGTGGCCGAGTATTTCCCTCAATGGTCCAGAAGAAGTCTGAAGATCTAGTGAGTAAGGAGGTGCGGGAAGAAGTTCGTGTTTCGAGTCCAGATTTGAATAAAGGCAAAGGCCAGTCCAGTGGGACTAGACCCGATTCAGATTTCAATGAGATCTTAGAGCTGATAAAAAAGAGCGAGTACAAGGTGGTTGACCAATTGATGCAAACCCCTTCGAAAATATCTGTGTTATCCTTGCTGTTGAACTCTGATGCCCATAGGGAAACTTTAATGAAGGTTTTGGACCAAGCTTTTGTGGACCATGATGTGTCAGTTGGCCAGTTCGGTGGAATAGTGGGAAATATCACTGCTTGCAATAACTTGAGTTTCAATGACGAAGAACTGCCGAAAGGAGGAAAGAATCACAACCTTGCCTTGCACATATCCATGAATTGTCATTCTGATGCATTGTCAAATGTGCTTGTAGACACTGGCTCGTCTCTAAATGTGATGCCTAAAGCGACTCTTGCTCGACTCTCTTACCAAGGGACCCCGATGAGGCACAGTGGAGTAGTGGTTGAAATTCTGGCACCTACTGGGGACAGATGTTAAGACAGAAGCTATAGCAATTGTCGTACGTAGTCAGTTGTAATGCTAAGACAAATGCTCAAGCGTATGTCCACAGTAGAATATAATCAACAAGTAAAAGCAACAGACAATAAAGTAAACAACACAGAGAATTGTTAACCCAGTTCGGCGTTCACAATGACCTACTCTGGGGGCTACCAAGCCAGGAAGGAATCCACTATAATAGATCTAGTTCTAAGCCCACAGCAAACATCCAAGTTTACGACTTATCTCCTAGACTCTACCCGTGCTAACTCAACCTAGGAACTCCTAAGTTTGAGACCCCGTCTCACTTCCTTTCTATCACAAACCTTGTGATTATAACAGTACTACAAATAGTGCGGTTTCACTAACCAAACAAACAAACAATCTCCGTGCTTAAAAGCTTGGGAGAAGTTACACGAAATACAAACCAACCAGGCCTAAGCTTGTGTTATAGAATCCACAAGAAAGGCTTACAATTAACAAGACTCAAACCCTAAAACTATAATCTTGAAATACGGCTTCAGTCAACTTTTAGGTTTTAGACTTCACATATATATACCCTGAGTTAGCATAGGCTAGATCTTCGTTTTTTTTTTTTTTTTTGGGCTTCACAATACAGCTGGTCGTTGAAAAAGTCCAGCAAACATATTCTTGGATAAAATCTCTTGTTTCCATAAATGGCGTAGCATATTATGAAAATATAACCTGGTGCAGCCGCCTTATAAAACCTCAATGAAAACGTGCGTCTTGGTATATAAGGAAAGGCGAAAATATTGTTTAGGCGAATCTTCAAGGATATGGCGCATAAATACAACGAGAATTACCGTCACGACAGATGCTGTACCCACATGCTACGGCATCTGGTCCAACATCTTGCTAGAACTTGTTTTTGCAAAATGAGGCCAACATACAAAACACCAACAATCTCCCCCTTTGGCAAATTTTGGCTAAAACAAACTAAGACCAATTCTGGAGAGATGCAGTACATACCTTCCTTCAAGTCAACGCAAACACACAGCTAAGAAAGAAGATAATACATTGTCACATTATTTTCAAAAGAGGTCTTTAAGTGAGAAATAATGAACAAGCAGCATTAGAGGCATGCAACAGCGGAAATACACAACTTAGCCTCATAGGGTACAAGATAGGAGAGAAATAAACTCTCACACATAAGCGCCATACAGTTAAACCAGGGAAAAATAAATTCCCACAAATATGAATCACCATAGGAAAAATAAATTCCTACACCACTGAGAAAAATAAATTCTCAGGTATCAAGTAAAAGTGGATTCCTTTGAAACAGACAAGATGCCTTAGCATTTGGAATGGCATTTGTCACACACAACATGCATCACAACAAAAGTAGATTGCTCCCCCTGAGTTCATGCATATATCACAGTAGAGAATACTCCCCCTCAACAGAACAAACATACACATACAGATATAACATACCTGCTCCCCCTCAATCATAGCACACCAGATGGTGTAACATGTGTCACAGCATTATCACGAACAGAGCATGCATCTTTACTACTACTCCCCCTTTTTAGCCATAATTTTGACAAACATAATGCGTCATGCATTGACAAACAGAAGTAGCAACACATCATAGTAGCATAATTACAGACCAGCAGCACATGGGAGGGCACAAGATATCCTGGGAGTAGCCCGCAAGGTTCAGACAGAAAAAAACAATAGGAGCAGTAAAACACAGGAGCAAGGACATCATTTAGAGGAGCTTTCATCAGAGCTCTCTATCATAGGTTCACCATCAGCATCAACATCATTATTTCCAGCACCAGCTTCTTCAATCAAGCTCACTGTATCAGTGCACACCAGGGCTTCTTCTCCAAGCTCTCTTTCCAGAGCTACCCTTCTCTTCTTGTCACCTACACTTTGTCTGCCAACATAAGCATCACCAGATGCTTCATCTTTAGACACTTCTTCCTCAAAGACAGAGTTACTCTCTACGGCATTTCTCTTCAACTGTTTCTTCTGGACAACAGGAGTATCAACACCAGCACCAAATGTCTTCACCAGGGATGGAGACTTATCAGTATCATCACTACTAAAAGCAGTATCAGAACATACGTCAGCTACAATATTAGGACGAGGAACCTGTTGGTCCAAAGATGCTTCAGCATCTGGCACAACGTCAGATTGAGGAACAGGGTCCTTGATGAGATTCAGACCATTGTCAACCATGGTATCACCAGTTTCAGTAACCTTTGTTACAGGATCAATATCCACTTTCATGTCATCAGTACTAGGAGCAGCCTCAGGATCCTTCACAGTATTCACATCAACAATATCTCGGGTTTCAACCTGATCAGATTTCCCTAAATGCTCCAACTCAACATTCTTTTCAACTTCTTCAACAACAAGCCTAGTCTTCGCAGTCTCATAACTAGAGTGATGCTGAACAACAGTATCAGAACTTATCACACTAATGTAGCGTGTGATGAAGTAGGTAAGGGAAGTTTTTAAGACTTTCCCTAAATTAGCGTGCGCAACATAAGAGTAGAGAGAGAGAATAACTGCTGCACGCTTCAAACACATTAACTGCTACAATTCCTCATGCAGGCAAATTCCCAATTTGCCCCTTAGCTTCTCAAATTGATTAGCATCTAGTGCTTTTGTGAATATATTAGCGAGCTGTTCTTCAGTAGCAACATGTTTCAAAACCACCACATTCTCTTCTACTAAATCTCTGATAAAATGATGACGAATGTCTATGTGCTTTGTCCTACTGTGTTGTATAGGATTTTTTGAAATATTGATTGCACTCATATTATCGCAATACAAAGCCATAACATCTTGCTCAACATTATACTCCCTCAGCATCTGTCTCATCCAGACAAGTTGTGAACAACTACTCCCAGCTGCAATGTATTCAGCTTCAGCAGTTGAAAGAGACACACAGTTTTGTTTCTTACTAAACCACGATATCAAATTCTCTCCCAAGAAGAAACAACCACCAGAAGTGCTCTTTCTGTCATCAGCACTGCCAGCCCAATCTGCATCACAATACCCAATGAGTTGAGAATTGTCACTTTGTGAGTACATCATGCCGTAGTCACATGTGCCGCTAACATACTTGAGGATTCTTTTCACTTGAGTTAAGTGACTCATCTTTGGATCAGCTTGATATCTTGCACACACACCCACTGCAAAGCTAATATCAGGTCTACTAGCTGTAAGATATAGGAGACTCCCTATCATACTTCTGTAGAGACTCTGATCAACACTAACACCCTTCTCATCTTTTGTCAACTTTAAATGAGTAGGTGCTGGAGTCCTTTTGTGAGTAGCGGTATCCATTCCAAACTTCTTGACAATATTTTTTGCATACTTACTCTGAGAGATAAATATTGTCTCATCCATTTGCTTCACTTGTAGTCCAAGGAAAAACGTTAATTCCCCAACTAAACTCATCTCAAACTCTGACTGCATCTGCTTGATAAAATGCTCCACCATCTGACTTGACATCCCACCAAACACTATGTCATCAACATAAATTTGTGCTATCATTAGTTTACCATGTTCTTCTTTTACAAACAGAGTTTTATCATGTCCTCCTTTCCTGTATCCATGATTGACAAGAAATTCAGTCAATCTCTCATACCAAGCCCTAGGAGCTTGTTTCAACCCATATAAAGCCTTCTTCAACTTGTAGACATGATCAGGAAGATCTGGATTCACAAAGCCTTTTGGTTGTTCCACATACACCTCTTCATTTAAGTACCCATTGAGAAAGGCACTCTTAACATCCATTTGGAAAAGTTTAAATTTCAGAATGCATGCAACACCAAGCAACAGCCGTACAGACTCTAATCTAGCAACTGGGGCAAAAGTCTCATCAAAGTCTAATCCTTCCACTTGAGTGTATCCCTGTGCCACAAGCCTCGCCTTGTTTCTTGTAATAGTTCCATTTTCATCAGATTTATTTTTATAAACCCATTTAGTACCTATTACGTTCAACCCTTTTGGTCTAGGAACTAGATCCCAAACCTCACTTCTTTCAAACTGATTCAACTCTTCTTGCATAGCAGTAATCCAGTAATTTTCCATGAGAGCCTCTTTGACATTTTTTGGCTCTATTTTTGACACAAAGCAAGAGTTAGAGATTATATCTTGATTTCTTCTTGTGGTAATACCTTCATCAGGATTCCCTATGATCAGATCCTTGGGATGATTTTTCTGGACTCTGATAGATGGTCCTTTACTAACTGGAGCAGTAGTATCATCAGTGGTAGGACTATCAGGCGTTACCTCAAAATCCTCTATACTAGCAGTTTCTTCAGGCTGGAATTCGAATGCTTCAGCATCTGGACTTTCATCTGTCTTAGCGTCAGATGGTACATCATCTATCACAACATTCATTGATTCCATCATTACTTGAGTTCTGGAGTTATACACTCTGTAGGCTCTGCTGTTAGCTGAGTATCCCAAGAATATACCTTCATCACTCTTTGGATCCATCTTCCTCCTTTGTTCTCTATCTATCAGAATGTAACACTTACTTCCAAATACATGAAAATACTTGATAGTAGGTTTTCTACCTTTCCATAATTCATATAAGGTCTTAGTGGTTCCAGCTCTTAAAGTAACACGATTGAGAATGTAACATGCTGTATTCATAGCTTCAGCCCAAAAGTGTTGAGGCAGTTTCTTTGAGTGTAGCATGACACGAGCACATTCTTGTATAGTTCTGTTCTTTCTTTCAACTACACCATTTTGTTGAGGTGTAATAGGTGAAGAAAATTCATGTCCTATTCCTTCAGCAGTGCAAAACTCAGAGAATCTTGAGTTTTCAAATTCTCTACCGTGGTCACTCCTTATTCTGACAATGACACTATCTTTTTCTCTTTGAAGTTGTTTACACAAATCCTTGAAAGCACAAAAGGTGTCTGACTTTTCTCTGAGAAAGTTGATCCAAGTGAATCTTGAGTAGTCATCTACAACAACAAAAGCATATCTCTTTCCTCCTAGACTTTCAACCTGCATAGGCCCCATCAAGTCCATATGAAGTAATTCAAGCACCTTTGATGTAGTCAGATGCTGCAGCTTTGGGTGTGACATCTTTGTCTGCTTCCCAATTTGACATTCACCACATATGCTTCCTTCTTCTATCTTCAGTTTAGGTACTCCTTTTACTGCATCTTCAGCTATGACTTTCTTCATACTCCTTAGATTAAGATGACCCATCTTTTGATGCCATAACTTGACTTCATCTTCTCTAGTGATGAGACAGGAAGAAATTTGAGCACTTTCTTCAGGAATCCATAAATAACAGTTATCTTTAGACCTGACTCCTTTCATAACAGATTCACCATCTTTAGTTGAGACAATGCATTCAGACTTCGTGAAGTTCACTTTCATTCCTTGATCACACAATTGACTGATGCTTATGAGATTTGCAGTCAATCCTTCCACTAAAAGAACATTCTCAAGCTTAGGCAACCCATTTGCAATGAGACTTCCAATGCCTTTGATCTGACCTTTGGCCCCATCACCAAAAGTAACATAACTGGTAGTGTAAGCTTTAACATTGGTTAGATAATTTTTAACACCAGTCATATGTCTTGAGCAACCACTATCAAAGTACCAATCATTTCTGGATGAAACTCTCAGAGATGTATGAGCTATGTGAGCAGCATCATTTGCCTTTGGTTTCCATTCTTTCTTTGTATTGCTTGAATCAGATTCATACCTGGGATTATTATACCATCTTGGAAACCCATACAATCTAAAACAGAAAGGTCTGATGTGACCTCTTCTACCACAGTAATGACAGATCCATCCCTTAGGTTTAGGAATGACTTTGGCAGGCTGATGTTGTTGAACATGCTGTGGCATCTGTCTGGTTTCAGTGGGATCATAAGTGTCTTTAGCAGGAACAAATGTACTAGTAGAAGTAACATTTTTCTTTTTAGGATAATTATATTCTACTCCAATACCCTTAGGTTTCCCAGCAACTTGACCCTCAACCAGTATATCTAATCTTTCAGTTCCATTATTTAGCAGTCTAAGCTGTTTATTTAAACTAGTCAGCTGATAGTTCAATGTGGTTACCTCATCTCTAAGAGCAGAAGACTCGGACAGATGCTTTGCCTTCTCAGATTGTAACTGCTTTGTGAGTTGAGATATTTGAGTCTGATGCTTCAGCTTCTCATCTTGCAATTTACTTATAACATTTTGTTGCTGCTGACAAACCTTTTCACTCTTCTGACTCAGTGCTTTATAGGACGCAGCTAGTTCATCAAAGGTCAATTCATCATCATCTGATTCAGATTCAATAAATCCAGTAAGTGCAGTAATGTGATTTGCAGACTCAGAGTAGTCATCATCCTCAGAGTCATCTTCATCAGACCAAGTGACAGCCATACCCTTCTTCTGTTTCTTCAGGAATGTTGGACATTCAGCTCTAATATGTCCATGGCCTTCACATTCATGACATTGAACACCTTTTCCAGTACTGGCCTTTTCCTCAGGTCTGTATTTTCTTTCACCATTAAACTTTCTGTTATTATCAGAGAAATTGCCTTTAGCATTTGTCCTGCCTCTTCCATCCATCTTCTTTAATATTCTGTTGAACTGCCTGCCTAGATGTGCCATAGTTTCAGATAAATTTTCATCAGTTTCAAAACCATTTTCTACTTCCTCACTTTCAGTGGAGTTGGTTATAAGAGCTATACTCTTCTTCCTCTTCTCGGTTTTCTCTTTAGCAGCCAGCTCATAGGTTTGTAATGAACCCACTAAATTTTCAAGTTTCAATACTCCTATATCATGTACTTCTTCTATAGTAGTAACTTTCATATCAAACATCTTAGGAAGAGATCTAAGCATTTTTCTTACCATTCTTTCCTCGCTTAGCTTTTCACCTAGAGCATCAAAGTTGTTTGCAAAGTCTAGAATGGTCATGTGGAAGTCATGAACAGATTGATCTTCACCCATCATTAGGTTCTCAAACTTTACGGTCAAAAGCTGTAGCCTTGAATTCTTCACCTTAGCGGTGCCTTCATGTGTAGTCATTAGAATATCCCATGCTTCCTTGGCCACTGAGCACTGTTTGATCATCCTGAAAATGTTATTATCCACAGCATTGAATAAGGCATTTAGCGCCTTGGAGTTACCATGTGCAAGCTCATCCTCTTCCTTGGTCCACTCCGCTTCTGGTTTTAGTTCACCTGTAGTTTTACCATCTTTGTCACGCATCACTGGATGCTCCCATCCCGTTAGGATAGCCTTCCAAGATTTGCTATCAAGTGATTTAATAAATGCCACCATTTTGGCTTTCCAGTAATCATAGTTTGATCCATCCAGAAGTGGAGGTCTGTTGACATAGCCACCATCCTTGTTCATTATGCCAGAAAGTAACTTCCCTGGTCCTCACCCACGCAGAACAGGGTGCCTGCTCTGATGCCAATTGAAATTCTGGCACCTACTAGGGACAGATGTTAAGACAGAAGCTATAGCAATTGTCGTACGTAGTCAGTTGTAATGCTAAGACAAATGCTCAAGCGTATGTCCACAGTAGAATATAATCAACAAGTAAAAGCAACAGACAATAAAGTAAACAACACAGAGAATTGTTAACCCAGTTCGGCGTTCACAACGACCTACTCTTGGGGCTACCAAGCCAGGAAGGAATCCACTATAATAGATCTAGTTCTAAGCCCACAGCAAACATCCAAGTTTACGACTTATCTCCTAGACTCTACCCGTGCTAACTCAACCTAGGAACTCCTAAGTTTGAGACCCCGTCTCACTTCCTTTCTATCACAAACCTTGTGATTATAACAGTACTACAAATAGTGCGGTTTCACTAACCAAACAAACAAACAATCTCCGTGCTTAAAAGCTTGGGAGAAGTTACACGAAATACAAACCAACCAGGCCTAAGCTTGTGTTATAGAATCCACAAGAAAGGCTTACAATTAACAAGACTCAAACCCTAAAACTATAATCTTGAAATACGGCTTCAGTCAACTTTTAGGTTTTAGACTTCACATATATATACCCTGAGTTAGCATAGGCTAGATCTTCGTTTTTTTTTTTTTTTTTGGGCTTCACAATACAGCTGGTCGTTGAAAAAGTCCAGCAAACATATTCTTGGATAAAATCTCTTGTTTCCATAAATGGCGTAGCATATTATGAAAATATAACCTGGTGCAGCCGCCTTATAAAACCTCAATGAAAACGTGCGTCTTGGTATATAAGGAAAGGCGAAAATATTGTTTAGGCGAATCTTCAAGGATATGGCGCATAAATACAACGAGAATTACCGTCACGACAGATGCTGTACCCACATGCTACGGCATCTGGTCCAACATCTTGCTAGAACTTGTTTTTGCAAAATGAGGCCAACATACAAAACACCAACAGTGGTCAAAGCTTTTGATGGCTCAAAGAAGCCTGTCATTGGAGAGGTCGACTTACCCATGATGATCGGGCCACACTTGTTCCAGATTACTTTTCAAGTGATGGATATCCAAGCCGCGTACAGTTGTTTGTTGGGTCGGCCATGGATTCATGATGCAGGAGCAGTGACGTCTACGCTTCACCAAAAGCTGAAATTTGTGAAGAATGGAAAGTTGGTAATTGTAGGTGGTGAGCAAGCTTTGTTGGTGAGCCATTTGTCGTCTTTCTCTTTCATCAGTGCTAGTGATGTTGATGGAACACAATTCCAAGGTCTCTCATTAGATGACAAGAATACCAAGAAGAATGTGACATCCATTTCTTCCTTTAAGGATGCACAAGAGGTGGTTCAAAATGGGTTGTCTACAGGTTGGGGACAAGTCGTGACTTTGCCAGAGAACAAGTATCGTGAAGGGGTGGGCTTCTCTCCTTCATCTACAAGGGCTCCCAAGCGGAATGTTGTCAACGGACCAATTGAAGATACTTTCTATAGTGCTGGGTTCATTCACCCTTCCTTACCGGAAGTTAATGTCATTATTGAAGATGGTTCTAATGTCGGTGGAATGCATTTCCAAAGTCTCCCCTTAAATGATAAGCATGCCAAGAAGAGTATGGCGTCAATTTCCTCCTTGAGAGACGCACAAGAAGTGGTTCGTAATAGGTTGTCTGCAGGTTGGGGACAAGTTATGACTTTGCCAGAAAATAAGCATCGCGAAGGGTTGGGTTTCTCTCTTTCATCTGCTAGGCCGAATGTCGTCATCAAACCGATTAAAGATACTTTCCACAGTGCAGGGTTCATTCACCCAGAAGCTAGTGCCATTATTGAAGATGATCTCGATGTTGTTGAGACCCAATTTCAAAGTCTTTCTTTAGATGATGAGGGCACCAAGAAGAATAAGGGACCCATGGCGTCATTAAGGGATGCACGAGAAATAGTTCAGAATGGTTCATCGACCGGTTGGGGGCAAGTTCTGACACTACCGGAAAACAAGTTTCGAGAAGGGTTGGGTTTCTCTCCACCATCTGCAAAAGCTGCCAACCCAAGTGCTGCCACCAAACCAATTGAAGACATCTTCTATAGTGCTGGGTTCATCCACCTTCCATCTCCAGAAGTCGATGCCATTACCGAAGACGGTACCGAGGAAGATTTGCCAAGCTTCGTCACAAGAGGGGTGGTTTGCCACAATTGGATAGCTGTCGACGTTCCTTCCGTTACTCATTTGTCTAAGTAATGTGTTTGTTTGTCTCCTTTCAAAAAAAAAATCCTTTCGTTCTGCCCAAGACGAAAGTGAACTTGTGTTAGGGCACTTTTTAAATAATTCCTCTTGCTCTGCCCAAGGCAAGAGTGAACCATGTGTAGGGCGTTCCTGTTTCAAATATTATCAATCAATAAAAATGTCGTTTCGACTTCCATTCCATCTGTCTTTTTTTTACTTTTGTGCTTTTTCTGGAAAATAGTAAAAAAACACTAAAAAGAAAAAAGAAACACTCCTAAAAATTTTTCTTTACACGTCTTTATCATATGCATTCTAAAATCAAGCATAAATCACATGTGCAGATTAACCATCAATGACCCCATTGAACAAAATAACCCTATGCCCTCCCCCAACTTTGAGTTTCCTGTGTTTGAAGCTGAAGACGAGGGTAATGAAGGAATTCCAGATGAGATTTCTCGCTTACTTGAGCATGAAGAAAAAGTCATTCAGCCTCACAAAGAGCCATTGGAAACGATTAATTTGGGCTCTGAAGAAGATAAGAAGGAAGTCAGGATTGGGGCACTACTAGATGAGGACGTCAAGAGCAGATTGACGGAGCTTCTCAAAGAATATGTCGACGTGTTTGCTTGGTCATATCAAGACATGCCAGGATTGGATACTGAAATCGTGGAACATCACTTACCACTGAAGCCTGAATGCCTACCAGTCAAACAGAAGTTGAGAAGGACCCATCCCGACTTAGCGGTCAAGATCAAGGAGGAAGTCCAGAAGAAGATTGATGCAGGTTTTCTTGTTACAGCTGAATACCCTCAATGGTTGGCCAACATAGTACCAGTTCCAAAGAAGGATGGTAAGGTTAGGATGTGTGTCGATTACCGAGACCTAAACAAGGCCAGTCCGAAAGATGATTTCCCATTGCCGCATATTGATATGTTGGTCGACAATACGGCAAAGTTCAATGTTTTCTCCTTCATGGACGGATTCTCCGGATATAATCAAATCAAGATGGCACCCGAGGATAGAGAAAAGACGTCTTTCATCACACCATGGGGGACCTTTTGCTATAAGGTGATGCCGTTTGGATTAAAGAATGCGGGAGCTACTTATCAAAGAGCCATGACTACCCTCTTTCATGATATGATGCATAAAGAGATTGAGGTTTATGTGGACGATATGATCGCTAAGTCCAGAACTGAAGAAGAGCATGTCGGGCATCTCTTGAAATTGTTCTTGCGGTTGAGAAAGTATCGGCTTCGTTTGAACCCCAATAAGTGCACCTTTGGTGTCCGATCAGGAAAACTTTTAGGCTTCATTATCAGCCAAAAAGGTATTGAAGTAGACCCAGACAAAGTTAGAGCTATTCGAGAGATGCCTGCTCCGAGGACTGAAAAGCAAGTAAGAGGCTTTCTTGGACGATTAAATTACATCTCCAGATTTATCTCTCATATGACTGCTACTTGCGGGCCCATATTCAAACTTCTCCGCAAAGATCAAGGGATTACTTGGACCGAGGATTGTCAGAAAGCGTTTGATAACATCAAAGAATATTTGCTAGAGCCTCCAATCTTGGTCCCTCCAGTCGAAGGCAGACCACTAATCATGTACCTAACAGTGTTAGATGATTCAATGGGTTGTGTACTTGGTCAGCAAGATGAAACCGGAAGAAAGGAGCATGCCATTTACTATTTGAGTAAGAAATTCACGGATTGTGAGTCTCGATACTCTATGCTTGAAAAGACCTGTTGTGCTTTAGCATGGGCTGCCAAACGCCTCCGCCAGTATATGATTAATCATACCACCTGGTTGATATCAAGAATGGATCCGATCAAATATATCTTCGAGAAGCCTGCTCTAACCGGAAGGATTGCCCGTTGGCAGATGTTGTTGTCCGAGTACGACATTGAGTACCGTACCCAAAAGGCAATCAAAGGAAGCATTATCGCTGATCATTTGGCTCACCAGCCCATTGACGACTATCAATCTATCAAGTTTGACTTTCCTGACGAAGAGATCATGTATTTAAAGATGAAAGACTGTGAGGAACCTTTACCTGAAGAGGGTCCGGACCCTGAATCCAGATGGGGTTTGATATTCGATGGAGCTGTTAACGCATATGGTAATGGAATAGGGGCAGTCATCATTACTCCCAAAGGCACCCACATCCCTTTTTCTGCTACATTGTTATTCGATTGTACAAACAACATCGCAGAATATGAAGCTTGTATCATGGGGATTGAAGAAGCCATTGACCTAAGGATCAAAGTCCTCGACATATATGGAGATTCAGCCCTCGTGATTAATCAGATCAAAGGAGAATGGGAAACTCGTCATCAAGGCCTGGTCCCCTACAAAGACTATGCGAGGCGCCTCCTCACTTTCTTCAACAAGGTGGAACTGCATCACATCCCCCGGGAGGAAAACCAAATGGCAGATGCCTTAGCCACCCTATCTTCCATGTTTGAAGTGAGTCGTTGGAACGACATGCCCCGGATCAGCATTAGGCGTCTCGAAAGACCTGCTCATGTGTTTGCGATTGAAGAGGTCGCAGACAACAAGCCGTGGTTTCACGACATTAAACAATTCCTTCAAAGTCAGGAATATCCACTTGGGGCATCCAACAAAGATAAGAAGACCTTGAGAAGGTTGTCTGGCAATTTCTTCCTGAATGAGGGCATATTGTACAAAAGAAACTTTGACATGGTCCTTCTCAGATGTGTGGATAAACTCGAAGCAGAAATGTTAATGAATGAAGTGCATGAAGGGTCTTTTGGCACTCATTCTAATGGACATGCAATGGCTAAGAAAATGTTAAGGGTCGGCTACTATTGGATGACAATGGAATCTGATTGCTGCAAACATGTAAGGGTATGCCACAAATGCCAGATTTACGCTGACAAGATACATGTGCCACCAACTCTGCTCAATATTCTTTCTTCTCCATGGCCCTTCTCTATGTGGGGTATCGACATGATTGGTATGATTGAGCCAAAAGCTTCAAACGGACACCGCTTCATCCTAGTGGCCATCGACTATTTCACCAAGTGGGTCGAAGCGGCATCATACGTGAATGTAACCAGACAAGTGGTAGTCAAGTTTGTCAAGAATCAACTCATTTGCCGGTACGGCGTCCCAAGCAGGATCATCACGGACAATGGGTCAAACCTGAATAATAAAATGATGAAAGAATTGTGTGATGACTTCAAGATTGAACATCATAACTCTTCTCCATACAGACCCAAAATGAATGGCGCTGTTGAGGCTGCAAATAAGAATATCAAGAAGATCGTTCAGAAAATGGTTGTTACTTATAAGGATTGGCATGAGATGTTACCATTTGCCTTGCATGGGTATCGCACCTCGGTCCGCACTTCAACAGGGGCAACCCCTTTCTCTCTCGTATATGGCATGGAAGCAGTGTTACCCGTAGAGGTCGAGATTCCGTCAATGAGAGTTCTGATGGAAGCCAAATTGTCTGAGGCTGAATGGTGTCAAAGTAGATATGACCAGTTGAATCTAATCGAGGAGAAACGCATGACCGCCTTGTCCCATGGTCAGTTATATCAAAAAAGGATGAAACAAGCTTTTGATAGGAAGGTTCGACCCCGTGAGTTCAAAGAAGGGGACCTCGTACTCAAAAAGATTCTATCTTTTCAACCAGATTCTAGGGGCAAGTGGACCCCTAACTATGAAGGCCCATACGTTGTTAAGAGAGCTTTCTCCGGTGGCGCTATGACACTTGCAACTATGGATGGTGATGAGCTCCCACGCCCTGTGAATGCCGATGCAGTCAAGAAATATTTTGTCTAATAATAAAGAAAAGCTCGTTAAGTCGAAAACCCGAAAGGGCGGCTTAAGCAAAAATGAGCGTCTCGGTGGACCGAAAACCCGAAAGGGCGGCCCAGGCAAAAATTAGAGACATAAAAAAATAAAAGATTATCCTGGTAGATTGAAAACCTGAAAAGGCAATCTAGGCAAAAATTAAGGATTCCGACAAAATAGCTGCATCAGGTTAAATTTGTCTGCTTGGGGCATTCGATATAGCTACTAAAGAGTCGGCAATCTTCAATCTAAAAAAGGCTCAAAACACAGTTGGAACCCAAAGTTGCTAGAGAGAATAGTGGTTATCGTGTAACAATGTAGCCTTTCCCACGTATTTACTATTTTCCAACTTTTGTAATGATCTATGGGGCACACTTTTTGCAAGCTACCATTCAATTAATGAAATTTGAGCCTTTCCTATTCATTTAGAATTCTTGTTTATTTTTGCATAACTTCTTTTTTTTATAATGATAATGTTTGGAACAAAAGTCTTAAAAAAAATGTACACGATATTTTCACTCTTTTTAAAAAAAAAAGGGGAGAGGGACAATTACGAACACATTCTCTTCAAGTGTTGAAAACAAAAAGGGACATCAACAGTTATCTCAAAAAAAAAAACAGCTAAAATGAGTTTCCTCACCTGGTTTCAAATGGCGACTTCGGACCAATATCGGATCTTTCCCTTGTAAGATTTGTCCTCCATGAAAAAGTTTGAGTTTCATAATCAGACTTCTCCAATCAGTGTCTCTGATCCATCTCAAGTGATGTATACACTTTGTTAAGGTTGGCCGAGTATTCGAACGTACTGCGATGTTGGTTTACCCTCAGTCGTATTTGTCCAATCAGTTTTGTCAGCACACACATACATGACATGCATGCAAGCATAACACATATATATTTCCATAATACATGCATGGCTACATTTTCTTGATATTATTCACATCAGTTGTGTGTGTCCTCAAAGAGTAGGGGTGGACGTGTCACTCTCCCCAAGTAGATTGTCAGCCATAAGCAGAAAGTGTATATCCTTTCAAAAATTCCCCACCGAGCCCATTCTCGTGGAAGAAGGTTGCTTCAGTTATATCCCTTTCCGAATACATGGATAGGAAGATCCCCCAGTCGAGCTCATTTCTCATTGGGTATAGAGTCTGTTTGACTATTTCTCTCCAGTTTCTTTCCTGGATCCAGTTCTAATTTCAATCAGTGAGCGACAGTCTCTTCATTTGGGTAACTTGTGTACCAACCCATATATATTCAGCTTCCCCGTGTGAGGTCATCCCCAGTACATCTATCAAAACCATCCATATGTTGGTAGACAATTTTTGTCATTTATTTCTGCTAGACTATCCATATGTTAGTTAGCAATGTTTGTCACTCGTCTTTTATAAGCCATCCATATGTTGGTAGACAGTGTCTCTTTTTGTTATTACCTTTTATAAGCTATCCATATGGTAGTAGGTAATATACATGTCGAATCCATCCATATGTTGGTAGACAATTTTCGTCATTTATTTCTGCTAGACTATCCATATGTTAGTTAGCAATGTTTGTCACTCGTCTTTTATAAGCCATCCATATGTTGGTAGACAGTGTCTCTTTTTGTTATTACCTTTTATAAGCTATCCATATGGTAGTAGGTAATATACATGTCGAATCCATCCATATGTTGGTAGACAATTTTCGTCATTTATTTCTGCTAGACTATCCATATGTTAGTTAGCAATGTTTGTCACTCGTCTTTTATAAGCCATCCATATGTTGGTAGACAGTGTCTCTTTTTGTTATTACCTTTTATAAGCTATCCATATGGTAGTAGGTAATATACATGTCGAATCCATCCATATGTTGGTAGACAATTTTTGTCATTTTGTTTCTGCTAGACTATCCATATGTTAGTTAGCAATATTTGTCACTTGTCGTTTATAAGCTATCCATATGGTAGTAGACAGTGTCTCTCTTTTTCCCATTTTACCTTTGCTAAGCTATCCATACGGTAGTAAGTGATGTTTCTCATTGTCTTTTATAAACTATCCATATGATAGTAGACAACTTATCCCCTGTAAAACTACATTGTTTCACAAGTGGAGTTGGACCATTTTCCTCTCCCTATCATTGTTTTCCTCCCTCAGTCGGGTCACTTTTTGTTGCTCACCTGTAAATGTCTTTGTTCCCCAGTAATAAAAGCTTGTCACTTGTGATTCCACTTTCTCACAAGATTCAAAATCTTGTATTTGCATTGGCATCATAAGCATTCTCGGCATCTTAGGTCCAAAATTGTGTATTTTGTATTTAAGCTTCTTCCTCCAATCGAGATGAAAATTTCAATCTTCATCTCTCCGGATGTAGAAACTTAAATAGGGGCATCTGTCATACCCCAATTTTTGACCTAAGATCCCGCCTCATGTCCATGTGTCATGCATTTTTGTCCGGGATTTACTTCGCTTTTTTTTTCAAACGAAATTTCGGCAGAGAGGTATTTTAAAATACCTCATTTTGTGTTCATTTATTATTTATATATTATTACTATTACTATTATTATTTTGTCCTTTTCAATTTTCTTTTTTTATTTATTCAGTTTTATTATTATTCTTATTTATTTATTTGTTTTTATTTATTTCTTTATTCTTTTTACTGTTTTTTTTATTTAATTAAGAAAATCAAAAAAAGGTCACGTTTTTGAGTTCTTGGGTCACAGTTCCAGCAGTTCACAGATATGTCTTCTTCCCCAAAAGGGAAGATGCCTTCAGCCATGGAAAAGTAATCCCTGCCCTTTTCCTCAATCATCCAAAACCCTAAAAAATTTGGGTTATAAAACAGATGAAAAAATCAGAGAAGGGGAGGATTTTTGGAGGCAGCCGCAACATAGACAAGAAAAACCCTAATCTGTTTTCTTTTTAACAGAATCAAATAAAAAACAGAAACCTCCATCATACATCAATCTCAAACTCATTCATCACCAAATCCAGTAATTCATCATCAACCTTCATCATCCTCATCGTTCATCAAACATCACAAACATCAAACCCTCATTCTTCTCCAAATCAAAAAACCAAAAAATATAAACATCACAGCATAAAGTTACGAACACAGAAACAATTCAACACTTACATCATCCAAACCCAAATCAGAAACGTAACAGAAATAAGAAGGAGGAGAAGAAAACGAATCGGTTCAACAAAGAAAACCAAAGGTTGATTTTTTCTTTCTCATTTTCTTTTTTTCGATCTATGGTGTTTGGCTAGTGTTTAGGTATTTTTGATTTTGGATTTGGGCTTAGAATAAGAAGTAGAATTTTTTTGGTAAAAAAATTTGATTTTCTGGAAAAAAAAAGGGGTGGGGGACGGCGGAGCCGCCGCCGGAATCGCTCCGGCATGGCGGCGTCTCGCCGGAAGGGATGAATATTCATCCCTTGTTCTTCATCA
The DNA here is from genome assembly GCA_951799995.1 of Trifolium subterraneum. Classification (NCBI taxonomy): domain Eukaryota; kingdom Viridiplantae; phylum Streptophyta; class Magnoliopsida; order Fabales; family Fabaceae; genus Trifolium; species Trifolium subterraneum. Next base: position 7,355,041 of record OX637462.1, on the reverse strand, counting down.
TGAAGAACCCTAGCAGAGCTAGGAGAAGAAGAAGAAGAGAGAAAGAAAGGGAAAGTCGGCCGAGAGAGAGAAGATTGAGGAAAAAATGAAGTTTTTTTTTTGGGTTTTGGGTATTTATACCCTGACCCAATCAGGTGCAGGTTGGTGCATGGCCTTACGTTGCACCAGCGCACCCAGAACCATCCTGATCTAATCAAGCGTCCCAGATCTCATCTGGATGAAATCAAATCTGGGCTGTCTGATTTAATCAGACGACCCAGATTTAATCCACTTTTTTTCACACGCCAGTGGGCCTTGTGGACTGGGCCTAGTCCATTTCTTTGCTATTTTCACCCCCTACCCTGCGTTTTGCACCCCCTGTTTCATTATTATTATTATTTTTTTTATGTATATTATTTTTATTGTATCGCTTTATTTACTTGTCTATGATATTTTAATGTTCAATCGATTTATTTATTTATGCATAATTTATATGTTACGTGCTATGTCTAAATATCAAAATGTCAAAAATATGCAATGTTATTTATTTTGTTTGTTATTGCTTAAATATCAAAAAATGCAAAAAAATATTATTGTGTGCTTTATTTTGTTCAAGTCCAAAGGGAAAAGGGAAATGTTTCATTAACCCCGTGTTACGATGTATATTTTGTGCTTTTGCTTGTTCGCTATTTTTGACCTTGGAATAAAAAAATCATTTTCATTTAAATAAAAAAGAATGAAAAAAAGAGTGGTTTGGCGGATGACTTTTCACTCTCCGGTGACCTCGGACTTCCTGCCGGATGGCTTGCGGTCCGAATAACCGACGTTCTAAAAAATACAATTTTTTTTCTTAAAATAATAAAAAGCAAAAACATTCAAATATTTTCAAAAAAAATAAATCCTTTTATAATAAACTTCGACTTTCGTCGAGAAACCTTTTTTCAAACTTTTTTTTAATAAATGCTCTAACACATTTAAGCATATTTAAATATTTTCAAAAGACTAAAAAATAGAAAACAATTCAAATCTTTTGCCGCTTGGCTTTTCAAATTCAAACTTTTTCTCAATAGAGTTTAGACGTGAGTCATCTCTAGTTGAAATTCATTTTCCCACGACATATGGCAGGAAAAGATATAAACTTTTCAGTATGTTCGTGGCGGATTTAAAAGGAGTTTAAACTTAAGATGACGACTCGTCTTTTCTCCTAAAATCAATCAAACAAATCACTTTACAAATTTTACCCCGAACTACGAGATTTTGATCCTTTACGGGTACGTAGTGCAAAAGACCTTGTGTCTTCCCAATTCAAAATTAATAAAGCTTTTTCCTTCTTTTCTTTTGAATATCCCAAAATTAATAAAAAAATTCTCTCACCGTTACCCAATCATTTATAAGCAAATTTTACAAGCAAAACATTTTTAGCACAAAAATACATATTTACAAGAGGTTCCCGTAGAGTACTACGGATACATAGGATGCTAATACCTTCCCTTTGTATAACTAACCCCCGAACCTTAAATCTCTAAAAATTATTATGGGTTTATTCGATCTTTTCCCTTTCCCTTGGATAAATATAAGTTCGGTGGTGAATCATAATTTTTGAGAACCAAAACTAACCAATAGCTTGGCGTCCGAAAATCACCGCGACAGTTATCCCTCATCCACCAAAGAACAAGATAGACATCACCTCTCAATAGATCAAGACAAAGTCAAACGTCACATGATTTGTCCAATAAAAGAAAAGTCCGCTAAGACCAAACTTGAAAACAAGTGGCTTAGGCAAAATATTAGGACATCCCGTTGGACTACCAATTCAAAAGAAGGAGTCCAGGCAAAAGTTAGGGAAAATAAAATACGAAAGGGCTACCAAAGCCAAGGTCCTCAATATAAAAAAAAAAGGACAAACTTGTGTGACTACAACCACAAAGAGGTGAGTGTGCTACTCCAAAAACCTCGCTGGCTCCTTAATCATCAAAATCCTTTTTTTGAGAAATGAAAACTTAGGTTGAATAAATCGAGCATAGGATTGGAGAACACCACGAAGAATGGGTGGGCACAAATAATCTATGAGCCTTAAAATCTTTTTTCTGAAAACCGTGAACCAGGCCACGTTACAACCCTCAAAAGTCCTAATTGAAGCAGGATTTATTTTGATAGCATACTTTAAAGCGTTCCCGACTCCCATAATTTTTGCCCAAAATCTACGATGGTATCATATGCTTTACTATATTTGTCTTTCAAAATATAAATGTCATATCCTAACCAGTGATTCGGTCATAAGGTTTTGTGACATCCTTTTAAAAAAAAAATATATTAAAAAAAACTTCAAGATTCACATAACTGTTGAATTAGAATTCTCATTTTCAGAATAAACTTTTTTCTGCTCGTAAAACATTTGCTTGACATCAAGAAAACTTACAATTGACTATCAGCTAGGGGCATGTTGCCTAGAAGATTTGTTGAGAAAAGATTATGTCAAGTATCGCCAATCTGGGACAGTCACCTCGAGATTCGAAAAATCTCTCTGTGAATCCGTTCATCAAACTGTTTATCTCAAAGGCCATACGATCTGGGGCAAGTTGTGAATCGAAGGTTACCTTGATCAACACAGTAAACTTGGGGCACCCAAAATGGCTTCCAGGGGCAATCCAGATCTGTCAAAATAATTTCTTCCTCCGACAAAGTTGATCTTTTGGGAGTATTGTTATAATATGTTGGGTATGTGATTCAGCATTCCCCAACTAAAAAACTGAACTTGAATGTTCCCCAGTTAAGCATCAAAGAGGAATTCACATTGATTCCCTTTCAACGGATGGTGATATTAGAGGATTGAATTTTGGAGGTTCACCCCCAAGAAGTATTTTCCTACCCCCCAGTGAGATTTGAGCATTGAAGAAATGATCTACTCTATCAGTGGTTTTGTTCTCTCTCCAGTGATGTTTCCATCTTGATTGGCTGAGTATCCGGTTGTATTGGTGTTTTTTGGTCATCTCCATTTTGTTTGTCTATCTGTTTTGCCTGTTTTGTCAGCATATACGATATACACATCATAACATTCATGCATTCATCACGCATAGCCGAATTTATATTCGTTGCTCATTTTTTGCATTTTGATATTTGTCCCTTCTCTTCATAAGGTGTATGTACTTCTCTCAATTAGAGTTTACCCTTTAAGCATAAAATCACACTATTTTTTGAATCTCCATTAAGCTTGTTCCTTATGGAAGCATTTTATTCAGCGTTCTACTCCAGTTCATACTTGTATAGAACAACCCTTTAGTTGAGATATTCCCTCACCAAAGTCTTGATTGACCGTTTCTCTCCAGATTGTTCCTAGATTGAATTTTGATCCCCAGCAGTTACTATTTGGAAGGTGGTTCAGGAGATCGCATTTATTTTGCAAACTCGACACTCCACAACATAATTTTTCTCCCCAACGGAATCACCAATATTGGTCTGTCTTAAAATCTTTCCAACAAAAATTATCAATTTTATCTCCAGCAAGTGCTTATCTTTAAGAGGCTTGTATGTTTTTTTTCCCTTTCCCCAGTGAAAGAAGAAGCTCAAACCCGTTTTGGGAAGCTTATTCAAGAGCAAATGACATCTCTTTGAGAGGTTTGCATTCAACAGCAAATGACATCTCTTTGAGAAGTTTGCATACCAATAACAAATGACATCTCTTTGAGAAGTTTGCATATCAGCATATCAATCTTGATTCTTTCTATAAAAAAAAAAAAAAAGGAGAACAGCTCGCTAAGTTGAAAACCCGAAAGGGTGGCTTAGGCAAAAAATGAGCGTCCCGGTGGGCTAAAAACCTGAAAGGGCAGTCCAGGCAAAAATTAGGGACACAAGAAAAAGAAATATACTCTTGGTGGACTGAAAACTCGAAAGAGCGGTCCAGTCAAAAGTTAGGGATTTTCAAAGAAAAAAAGAAAGGGGCAAAATGGGCTACACTAGGGGCAAGTCCTCTCCATCCTTTCAAAGCTACTAAAGCAAGTTGCTGTCATACAACCATTGAGTTCAACTCAGGTGTCGGGAGACCATGCTAGCAAAAATCTTCTTAACCCCTCTCCATTTCCCAACGCGAGGAAACTTTTCAAACATTTAAATCATAACCATGCATCATGCATTGATCACGGCGCTTTGCTTTTGCGTTTCGCCCATCACCTCATAGCATCCAAAAAATTCAATTATTCATTGACATCTTCAAAAAAAAAACCAACATTGCTTGGAACCCAATACCTACGATAAAAGGCCCATCCTCCAATGGCGCAGCCCAAGGTCAATATGTTGTATACATCAATCAATCATCACGTTTCATACAAATCATAATCATGCATCTTGCGTCGTTCACGCTTGCATCTTTCTAGCATTAAACCATGCATCAAATTGCATTCGTTAAGGCATCTCTTAACATATCATTCACACATATAGCATCACGCATGCATTTCAAGATTTCCAAATTTTCTAATAAAAGTGGCGCCACTTTCACAACCAGAAAGCCCAAAACCCATTGGCATGTCAAAAGCCCAATATACCATTGGCATCTTCCAAAGCCCAATTTTCATTGGCATCCTGAAAAGCTCAACATTCAAAGCCCAGTCTTTATTGGCATTCAACATTCGATTAAGTCCAAAAATTATTGGCATCCAAAACATGGTATTTACCAACATTTCATTTCATGCATCCATCATGCATTTCATATAGTATTCGTTAATGCTACGCCTACAACCAAATGCATATCATGCATCAACAAATACACATATACATACAATCATTCACACATTCATACATACATACAACCATTCACACATTCATACATATATACAAACATATATACATATATACATGCATACATACATATAATCATTCACATATACATACATACATACAGTCATTCACATGTCCATACGTATGTTCGTATCCATGTGCAACATGCAAACAGAAACATTCATACATACTGCGTTGACCATCATGTGTCTTGCTTCAATAAATCACAAAAAGAGTCATCCACAGTGTATCTGGTCCAGAGATGTCTCTATCATTCATACAAAAAGAGTCATCTCCAGTGAGTCTGGTCCAGAGATGTCTCTATCATTCATACAAAACAAAAAAAAAAGTCATCCACAGTGTATCTGGTCCAGAGATGTCTCCATCAATCATACATCACAAAAAGAGTCATCCCCATTGAGCCTAATCTAGAGATGTCTCCATCAAACATATTCCAAGCTGCTTCAGTTGTATCCCTTTCCGAATACACGGATAGGAGGATCCCCAGTCGAGCTCACTTCTCATTGGGCATAAGGTCTTTTTTGACTATTTCTCTCCGGTTCTTTCCTGGATCGACTTCTAATTTGAATCAGCAAGCGACAATCTCTTCATTGGAGTAGCTTGCGTACCAACACATATATTCTCAACTTCCCTGTGTGATGTCATTCCCAGTATATCTGGTCAGGAGATGTTAATCAAGAACTTTTCAGATGGCTTCTCATCATGAGAAATCTGTATTTTTCAATCTAACCTTCCTATATCTCCTTTGGAGTTCCCGGCAGAGTTATATATTCCCTTCGTGGAAGTCCCTTTTCTTTTTGTTATTACCTTTTATAAGCTATCCATATGGTAGTAGGTAATATACATATCAAAACCATCCATACGGTGGTAGACAATTTTTGTCATCTGTTTCTACTAGACTATCCATATGTTAGTTAGCAATGTTTGTCACTCGTCTTTTATAAGCCATCCGTATGTTGGTAGACGGTGTCTCTTTTTGTTAATACCTTTTATAAGCTATCCATATGGTAGTAGGTAATATACATATCAAAACCATCCATATGTTGGTAGACAATTTTTGTCATCTGTTTCTGCTAGACTATCCATATGTTAGTTAGCAATGTTTGTCACTCGTCTTTTATAAGCCATCCATATGTTGGTAGACGGTGTCTCTTTTTGTTATTACCTTTTATAAGCCATCCATATGGTAGTAGGTAATATACATATCAAAACCATCCATATGTTAGTAGACAATTTTTGTCATCTATTTCTGCTAGACTATCCATATGTTAGTTAGCAATGTTTGTCACTCGTCTTTTATAAGCCATCCATATGTTGGTAGACGGTGTCTCTTTTGTTATTACCTTTTATAAGCCATCCATATGGTACTAGGTAATATACATATCAAAACCATCCATATGTTGGTAGACAATTTTTGTCATTTTTGTTTCTGCTAGACTATCCATATGTTAGTTAGCAATGTTCGTCACTTGTCTTTTTTAAGCTATCCAGGCGATAGTAGACAGTGTCTCATCATTTGTCACTCGTCTTTTTTAAGCTATCCCTGCGATAGTAGACGGTGTCTCATCTTTTTTCCATCTACCTCTGTTAAACTATCCATATGATAGAAGGCAACTTATCCCAAGTAAAACTACATTGCTTCACCAGTGGAGTTGGATCGTTTTCTTCTCCCTATCATTGTTTTTTCTCCCTCAGTCGGGTCACTTTATGTTGCTCACCTGTAAATATCACTGTTCCTCAGTAATAAAAGCTTGTCTCTTGTGATTTCTCACAAGATTCAAAGTCTTGTATTTGCATTTGCATTTGCATCATAAGCATTCTCGGCATCTTAGGTCCAAAATTGTGTATTTTGTATTTAAGCTTCTTCCTCAATCGAGATGAAAATTTCAATTTTCATCTCTCCGGATGAAGAAACTTAAATAGGGGCATCTGTCATACCCCAATTTTTGACCTAAGATCCCGCCTCATGTCCATATGTCATGCATTTTTTGTCCGGGATTTGCTTCGTTTTTTCAAACGAAATTTCGGCAGAGAGGTATTTTAAAATACCTCATTTTGTGTTCATTTATTATTTATTATTTATTCATATTATTATTATTATTATTATTTTGTTTTTTTCAATTTTTATTATTTTTATTTTATTATATTATTCTGTTTTATTATTATTAGTATTTATTTGTTTTATTTATTTATTTCTTGATTTTTTTTTCTGTTTTTTTTTTTAATTAATTAAAAATTAAAAAATGTCCAAAGTCAATTGTTCCTCCAACACGCAAAGGAACACGTTTCTGCAGAAGAACAGGAAAGACAGTGTACTTTTTTTGTCCAAATTCAGATTCTTGTTCCCCCTAACAATGTCTTTGTCCAGTATCAAGCAAAATCCTTTGGGTACATAAACCCTAATTTTTTGGGTATATATCAGGAGGTGAAAATCAGAACGAGGAGGGGGGGAGATCAGCCGCAGAGGAAGAAAATTCCAACTTCTTCTTCCAAACAAAAATTCAAAAAAAAAACACAGTAAACCAAAATCAAAAAATAAAAGAAAAATAAAACCTTCATCTGTTCATCTTCATCACCAGAATCATTCAAACCAGAAAATCCAAAAAAACAGAGAACTCAAATTGTCATCACCACCTTCGTTCATCAAATCGCAAAAACCAAAACAGAATTCATAAACAGAATCAAAACAAAACGAAAGGAGAAGGAGCGAAATCCGTAAAAAAAAACCAGAGGTTGTTTCTTTTCTGATCCGGATTCTGGTGTATGATATATCCATTTCAAATCTAGATTTGAGCTTGATGTTTGCTTTTTGAGTGAGGTTTATTTTAAAGAAAACAGAAGAGAAATCGAAACCGAGAGAAATCGAAACCGAGAGATTCAAACTGAGAAATGAAGAACCCGAGAGAGGAGAGAACTCGTGAGGGAGATCGAAGAAAGAAAGAAAGCAAAACAGAGAGGTTGAGAAGGTGTAGCCGCCGCGGCGGAGAAGAGAGAAAAAATTTGGGAAAAATGTGAAGTTTTTTAGGGTTTGGGGTATATATACCCTGACCCAATCCAGTATGCGCTCACACATGGTCTTATGGTGCACCAGCGCACCCGTAATCCTCTGATTTTGATCAAGCACCCCAGATCTCATCTGTCTGAGATCAAATCAGGGCTGTCTGATTTAATCAGACGTCCCTGATTGAATCTGTTTTCCTTCATGCGCCTATGGGCCTTGTGGGCTGGGCCTACTCAGGTTTTGCTATCCCCACCCCCTGTTTTGCTATTAACACCCCTGCTATATTTTTTTTTATGTGTTCTATTATATTTGAATGTCATTTAATTTATTTATTTTTGTACATTATTTACATGTTGTATGTTATGTTTAAATATCAAAAACGTCAAAAAAAATATGCCATGTAATTTGTTTCGTTTATTATTGCTTAAATATCAAAAAATGCAAAAAATATTATTGTGTGTTTTATTTTGTTCAAGCCCAAAGGGAAAAAGGGAAATGTTTCGTTAACCCCGTGTTACGATGTATTTGTTTTGCACTTTTGCTTGTTCGCTATTTTTGACCTTGAAATAAAAAATCATTTTATTTAAATAAAAAAGAATGAAAAAAGGAGTGGTTTGGCGGATGACTTTTCACTCTCCGGTGACTTCGGATTTCCTGTCGGATGGCTTGCGGTCCGAATAACCGACGTTCTAAAAATACTTTTTTTCTAAAAAAATAACAAAAACTAAAACATTCAGATATTTTCGAAAAAAGAAATCCTTTTATAATAAACTTCGACTTTCGTCGAGAAACCTTTTTTCAAACTTTTTTTTAATAAATGCTCTAACACACTTAAGCTTATTTAAATATTTTCAAAAAGACTAAAAATACAAAACAATCCAAAATTTTTTGCCGCTTGGCTTTTCAATTTCAAACATTTTTTAAAAGAGTTTAGACGTGAGTCATCTCTAGTTGAAATTCATTTCCCCACGACATATGGCAGGAAAAGATATAAACTTTTCAGTATGTTCGTGGTGGATTAAAAAGGAGTTTAAACTTAAGATGACGACTCGTCTTTCCTCCTAAAAATCAATCAAACAAACCACTTTACAATTTTTACTCCGAACTACGAGATTTTGATCCTTTACGGGTACGTAGTGCAAAAGACCTTGTGTCTTCCCAATTCAAAATTAATAAAACTTTTTTTCTTCTTTTCTTTTGAATATCCCAAAATTAATAAAGAAATCTCTCATCGTTACCCAATCATTTATAAGCAATATTTTATAAGCAAAACATTTTAGCACAAAAAAAAATACATATCTTACAAGAGGTTCCCGTAGAGTACTACGGATACATAGGATGCTAATACCTTCCCTTTGTATAACTAACCCCCGAACCTTAAATCTCTAAAAAATATTATAGGTTTATTCGATCTTTTCCCTTTCCTTTGGATAAATTAAAGTTCGGTGGTGAATCATAATTTTTGAGAACCAAAGCTAACCAATATCTTGGCGTCCGAAAATCACCGCGACAGCATGCTGACCTCGATGGCCAGATTCGTTGCAAAATCTGCCCAATATGCTCTGCCCCTCATCAAACTCCTCAGAAAAGAAACAACTTTCGAATGGACTGAAGAGTGCGAAGGAGCATTACAACACCTCAAACGAGCATTGTCCGAACCACCAGTATTAACACGACCAGTCGAGGGCGAAAAACTCTATCTTTACCTCGCCGTAGCGTCAGAGGCCATAAGCGCCGTTCTCATAAGAGAAACCGAGCAAGGGCAAAAACCTGTTTACTTTGTAAGCAGAGCACTGCACGGACCAGAACTCCGGTACTTGCAAATAGAGAAAATTGCTCTAGCAGTAATAATGGTTGCGAGGAAACTTCGATACTATTTCCTCGCCCATTCCATCGTTATCCGGACAGATCAACCTGTAAAGCAATTGCTGGCACGACCAGATATGGTCGGAAGAATGTTAAAATGGTCGTTGGAACTTGCAGAATTCGACATAAGCTTCAAAAGTAGAAAGACTTTGAAAGCCCAAGTGCTTGCCGATTTCGTCGCCGAAATGACAACGTCGACGACTTCCGAAAAGAATAAATGGACCATCTTCGTCGATGGATCCTCGAATTCCCAAGGAAGCGGGGCGGACATCATACTCGAAAACGGGGACGGAGTCCTAATAGAGGTGTCCCTCGGACTTTCTTTTCCAACGACGAATAACCAAGCCGAATACGAAGCTTTCCTAGCAGGGTTAAGATTGGCCGTGGATATGGGAGCAGAGGAAATCAAAATATTCACAGATTCGCAGCTGGTAGCATCTCAGATATCGGGAGAATATCAAACAAAGGAAGAACGACTCCTCGAATATCTGAATCTCATCAAAACAAAACTCGCAAAGTTTAAGGAAACAGAGGTGAAACACGTTCCTCGAGAACATAATGCACGAGCAGATGTCCTTTCGAAACTTGCGAGCACAAGGCGCAAAAAGGCGGGCAATCAATCCCTCATTCAGGAAACAATTACGAAGCCGAGCATCGAAAAAACAGCAGAAGTCATGCACATTTGTGCTGTCGAGGAACAAAGCTGGATGTCCCCGGTATACAATTTCCTGAAGTCGAACACACTGCCCATAGACGCCAAAGAGGCAACGAAAATCCGGAAAAGAGCGTGCTCATACGTCCTGCTCGACGATAAGTTGTATCGAAGAGGATTCTCAATCCCACTGCTCAAATGTGTGGAGGAAGCACGCGTAGAGTTCATCTTGCAAGAAATCCACGAAGGGATCAATGGGCAACATATTGGTGGACGATCTTTGGCAAGAAAGGCACTAAGAGCAGGGTACTATTGGCCGACGATGCAAAACGACGCCAAAGACCACGTCCTTAGATGTGACAAGTGCCAAAGACACGGGGACATGCACCTCGCACCGGCTAACGAGCTGAAAACGCTGATCTCCCCGTGGCCATTTGCCTGGTGGGGAATGGACATCCTCGGTCCTTTCCCGACAGCTGCGAGGCAAGTCAAATACCTCATAGTTACCGTGGACTACTTCACCAAATGGATTGAATCAGAACCTCTCGCAAAAATCGGTGCATCCCACATACTCCGTTTCTTCAAAAGGAACGTGCTCGCAAGGTTCGGAATCCCACAAGTGGTAGTAACGGACAATGGAACACAGTTTACAAACAAAAAGTTCCAAGAATTCCTCGCCACAATAGGCACCACTCAACACTTCACATCAGTCGAGCATCCTCAAACCAACGGGCAAGCTGAAGCAGCCAACCGCGTGATACTCCGAGGACTAAGACGAAGGATGGGCGCATCTAAAGGAAATTGGACCGAGGAACTGCACAACGTCCTGTGGTCCTACAGAACCACTCCCCATTCCACAACCGGGGAAACACTCTTCCGATTAACATACGGAACAGAGGCAGTAATTCCCGTGGAAATAGGAGAACCATCCTCGAGGATCGAATATCCTCCCGAGGAGGATGTAAACGACGAGCTACTAAGAGAAGAACTAGATCTCGTCGAGGAATTAAGAACAGGGGCCTCTCTACGAGAAGCAACCTCAAACATAAAATAGCTGCTCGGCACGACAAAAGGGTTATTAAAAGAGAATTCGAGGTAGGAAGCTTAGTACTGAGAAGAAACCAGAAAGATTCGCGAGAAGGGAAGCTCGCGGCTAATTGGGAAGGACCATATCGAGTCCGAACAAAAACAGAAAACGGAGCATATCACCTCGAAGATCTCCACGGCAAAGAAATCTCTCGCACATGGAACGCTGAAAAGCTAAAATAGTACTATAGTTGAAAATAGCGTAATTCGACATGCTCTTCAACAAAGGTTGCAAATCCCACCGAGGAGATGCGTCTATACAACGGAGGAATGCCTAGGTACGGGCAGGAATCTTAAAAATTCTAAAGCTCGACGGAAGCCCTAAATGCTGACGTCCATGCTCAACAGGGGAATACTCCATGCGAGCCCCACCGTTGCTTATTACAAGCCCGACAGAACACCCAGCTCGCGATGGGATGCTCAATGCTGCAAGGAAAAATTTCAAACGAAGAAATTCTCCTCGACTCCAGTTTGGTAGCCAGCCAAACACTCGAGCAGTTCCACAAACTGCTCGGGAACGGTGCTTACGATCCGCGACACCAAGAAGCAACCGTAATCATTAGACGAGCTCTAGCGCAAAGGGTAATCTACCTAGCGAATAGAACATCTAAAAACACTAAGTTAAAACCCTAAGTAAGAATCGAGCATCGTTTTCGAGGTATCCTCGCATACTCTAAACGATCAAATTAACGGGGAAATAATTGTACGAACATTAAACACTCCACAAACAAAGCAAGTTATAAACAAACACAAATTGCAAAGTAAAAGGAGTTATAAATATAAACGACCAGAGGCCGACGATGTCATAATATTACAAAAAGGCGAACGAACGCCGAACAAATAAAATATTACAAATAAAGAACAGAAAAACTAAGCTTCATCTTCATCAAGAGGAGGAGTAGCAATCTGGCCGTCCCGGACCTCCTTCATTTCGTCCATACCCTCGGTGACAAGATGGATGCCAGGGTTGAGGATCTGGAGCTGGGCAAGCGCGTTCCTGAAGCTCGAGGAGGCATCTTCTAGCTGAAGAGCCCCGACTTCGTAAATTTTGGAGATCAGGCCTGCCCGAGTGAAGTTGGCATAGGTGCCCGCCGGGTCCACCTTCTTCTCCTCCTCGTCAGCGGTGGGTGTCAGAGTCATGGAGGACAATTTCTCCTCGAGCTCCCCCACCCTTTCCTTCAACCTTCCTTCCTCCTCCTTGGCATCATGGAGCTCCTTCTCCAGCTTAGTCACTTTGTCCTCGGCATCCGAGCAAGCCTTAGTCTGAACAGCAAGATCCTTTTCAACAACTGTTAGACGCTCACCAAAGCCTTTGGCGTGTGCTCGGGCTTCGTCTCTCTCCCTTAGATATTTGCACTCCCGGCCATTCAAAAAAGTGGCCACCTCGAGGAGTTTAAACACTGCCACGGAGGAATCTGCGACCACATTTCTGAGAGATTCCGGCCCCATGGACGCCAGGATGGTCTGGTCAGCATCCGAAATCTTCACCACGGTTTTCCCGTCCAGCAAGCAGTCATGACCCATAGCTGGGGGCAAGACAAACTCCACTACGGCCTTCCCCGGGATCATCTTGTGGGGACCAGACACCGAGCTCCCACCTCCATCAGCCCGAGCGTGTTTAGGGGGCCTCTGATCTCCGGTGACCTCCTCGGCAACTCTTCTTTCCCCCATCACCTCAATGAACGGAGTGGGGGAAGACTGTCCAGACACGTTGGGAGTCGAGGACGTAGCACCTAGCTGCCGTTTTTTCTTCTCGGCCTGGAGCTTCCGGAGAGTCAATTGAGTGTTCTTCATTTCACCTGAAATAAGGCAAGTATTAGTAAACTCGCAAGAGAAAACAATTACAAGTATTGAAAAACATTCAAAATACGAGCAAACATACTGAGCACATCCTCAGCCTCTGCCCTAGTCGCGCACTTCAGTAGCGCCTTGGTATTAATGTACTTCTTGGACGAAAGCTGGTAACCCTCCTCGTCGCAAATAGGGTTACCCTCTCTGTCCTCCCACAAGCTCGGCGGGAATTCCTCCACAAAATCTTCCAGTGCTTTTAAGTCGGCAAGCTCCTCTTTGGACAAAGCCCCCTTCTTAAAAGTAAAACTCTTAGCCTCACGAGCATAATGCTTCGTCGACCAGCAGAAAGGGAATCGCTCACAGTCAACTTCGACGGGCTTACCATCTGGGGCGCGCACAACCTTTCCCTCGTCATCCCGCTTGGGCCCCCGAACAATGATGCTCTTCCAGCCCTCAGAGGTAATGGGACGAACCACGAACCATTTATCCTTAAAACCTCGTAGCGACTCCTCGAAAATGTCAAAGAATTTCTTGTGCTGCTTTAAAGACACCCACCCGCACTTATCCGTCACGTTCCCTCTTGTTGAAGTACAAAAGCAAGTAATTTTGCATATATCGTTCCACAGGGACTATTGTGATATTAAACGCCGTTCAACAATAAACATGATTTTAAGTGAGGGTTTTTGAATAGTATTTTGTGAATAAAACTTGTGTTTGCAAATTAGTAAAACGGTAAAAAGATGATTTCCTTAACAAAGAGAATAAATTGCTGGGGTTAGAATCAATTCACTCATTCATACGCATTTCCTAAATCAGTTATACATATTCAAGTTACTCATCAATATTATCACGTATTTACTCGTCAAACATTTCCGTTCCCAGATAATGTCGAGAAATCCATTATAACTATTAAACCCCGATCCCTCGAGTGATTAATCGATATAATAGCATTAAGTTCCAATACTTTCAAGTGAATATTAAATCTAAGTCTAACTCTCCCCAACTTAGGACTTTGTTTGTCCTCAAACAAAAGTAAAGTCAAAATATAGACAAGCTAAAATTTACAATCTAAAGATTAGGTTTGTAATCAATCAAAGTTTAAAAACATTTTCTTTCCTCTTAGCATGAGTAAAGCATTAGCAACTAAGGATCAATTTTCAAAATATTCAAAGAAATAGAGCATGATCAAGAAAGGACTGCTATGCTTAAGCAAGATTCTCATTCTCCTTATCAAAAAAATCAAAAAGCAAGTACCATCACAATTTTCTTACAAGTGTATCACTCAAGGGCAAGTGTTTAACTCAATCCAGGCAATGTGCATACAACACATCGATTCAAACAATCATCCAGGCAATATCATGCAACATGTTATTAGTCATGGATCACTAAGGACTTTATTAAGCTTGTAACGGGGCTGGGCTACAAAAAATCATTGTTTTTCTTTGAATTCGAACAGCCTTAAGGATAAGAGAGCAATATTCTTGTCTATTTACATCAACAATTCACTCTTATTCACTTCCCCATTTTTCAATTCTTTGGTGATTTTCTTTGATTCGACACTTTTCTTTTCACAATTATTTTTCTGTTTTTCTATTTCTTTTTGCTTTTCATTTGTGTCGAGTGCTTTCAACTTTTTCTTTTCTTTTTACATTCAATCACCCTATTCAACAACTACTTTTCTTTATCGATTCTTTTTCAACCCTCTTCTCCCCAACTTGAATATTTACATAACCCTATTTGAAATACAATTGCTCTCCAATCCTAAGACAAGGGTAGAGTCGTTGTTTTTCATTTCTTTTTGGTTTCAGGGTTTCAAAAAAAACAAACAAATTTCAAAATTTAGGCTCAAAAGGGGACACAAAAGATCAGACTTACTCACAGGGTAGGTTATTTTGGCCAAAGTAGTTGTCGCTCAAAAAGAAACACGGCCTTGATCATTTCCATGACATCAAACACATCAAACAATAGCAGGATTAAGCTAAAATCAACTGAATATACACAATTGTCGGCTCTCAAATATTTTTGTAAACAATGGAAAGCTCAGACAACTCACCCGGCTAGGTTGGATAGTACAAGTTATATCATGTTTCATAAAAACAATGAGAATCATCTTAGGACAAGCATCACATTTCAAGCACATGTTAAATTCCTAAGAACATTTCAAAATTTAATCACAAATTGACACATCTTTACAAAACATCATGCTCAGACATTTGATTTATCACAAACCTGTCTTTGAGATCTTGAAAGCATGTGCTTGTCATCAAAAAGATATTCACAATATTTTAACTAAGATAAAAACGTGAAAACATAAAGTAAACTACATTAAACTAATGTTATTAAACAACCCCCATTAAGGTTCAAAACATCAAACACGGATGTTCACACAAAAAAAAAAAAACAATACCACAAGTTCACACTGAAATTAAAATACACGGAAATAAACCACTAAAACATAAAGAAAATAAATGACTGAAAGCTTTTTAAAAATTTCACTCAGTGGTGGTGAGCTTTTCAGTCATCTCAAGTCTCATCACCCATCAAAATCTACAAGATCATTATCACCCTCCATAGTCTGAGTGGCATCATCCCCATCATCCATAGCATCTGCAGCAGCTTCATCAATAGAATCATCATTGTCTCCACCAACATTGCTTGTCTCTGCCCCTCCTGTGAACTGTGGCCTGTCCCCAGGCCAAGCAATATGTGTCTGAAAGTGTTGAGGATCCATCACCTGATAATCATGGTTCACGGGAACACCCTGATCTAGTTGCATCCTATACATTGATTCCTGCAAAACAGTCAAAGCTCTGTGATTGGATGTATTCTGATCCCAGGTGTGATAAAACCAGTTCTGGAGCCTTGGATCAATGTTAGGATAAGCTTGCTGAGGTTCTACAGGATGTAATGGAGCTGCCGGTAGCTGAGGGGCTTGTGGTTGCTGTTGTGGCTGTTGCTGGACTTCTTTCAACTTGCAGTATCTCTTGATGTATTTATCATTAATCAGTTTGTCTGTAGTATGAGATACAATAGCAGGTATGTGAACATGTTCTGCCTCACATAGTCCTATGATCAAGCCAGGGTATGGGAGAACGGGTTTGGCGTCATTTTTTATACCACTTTCAGCAACACTTCTCATTTCATTTGCAATAACCCGGGCAATGTCAACCTCTCGCCCAGTCAAAATGTACCAAATAAGAGTAGCGCGGTCCATGGGTGCGGTGTGGACATGGCTACGAGGCTTTAAGTTATAACAAATCAGAAGGTGTATAATCTGAGCAGGGATTGTCAAAGTTTCCTTAATTGCCCGTCTCTCTTCCCTTTGATTATTGAGTTGAAATGATTCCCCTTCAATAAAAATATCTCTAACCATATCTTCCACCGGCCAATTCTGTCTAACCAACATTTCAGAGTACTCACACAATTGGTCTGAATCAAGGTTACTTGGTTCTCCCAAGAATCGGTTCAAAGTATCCCTGTCAAAATGGATTTGCCTTCCTCTTACAACTGTGGTGAAATTGTATGGTTCTTGTCCTATGGGTATGGCATTAGCATAAAATTCACGGACTACCTCATAATTGAGTTTCAAAGGAGGTTCCAACAACTTGTTCCACTTCCTGCTCACAAGTATATCTTGAACAGCCCTATTCGCACCTTGTGGATTAAGGAAAAACCGCCTCTCAGGCCAAACTGTTCTGCCTTGAAGCTCCGCGAACCTAGCTTGCTGATCCGGGCCTAGAAACCTCAATGCATCATAGGATCTTGAGCCACGGGCTGAACCACTTGTTTTGCACTTCTTTGTGCCTGGACCGGATGATTTCTTTGGAGCCATTATCTGTAATCAACAACAATGCAAAGCAGCTCAAATCTGGTCAAGAATTAGTTTTGGATTATGAACCATTTTAAAAGTGCTTAGAGACTTGTTCTTCACAAAAACAAAAAAAAAACACATTGTATGCTGAAAACAGAATTTCAGGGCAAAAAGAATTGCTCTCGCTCACCGTAGATGCAACAATGGACAGGAACAGCCCAGAAAACAGAGATATGTTCACAGAGACTTTTATAATAACTCACATCATTCATATGCTTTACAACAAATAAAATTTTGACTTGGAATTACAATATAACTCAAAAAGAAGCAACTTTGGATTTGTTCTTTTCTAAATTGACAATAAGTATTCTAACAATTGATTACCACTGAATTTTAACTCTAAGAAATTACACCCTTGTGACATTGCAAACATTATGGTCAAGTTAGCAAAGAAAAGCACACAAGTGTCACACGTGTTAATTCTACTCTTGTGACCTTTTTCAAAATTTTTATTTTTATTTTTTATTTGCAAACAAAATTTTTCAAATCACTTTTTCACAAAGAGAACAAACCCAAGTGTGGTTTTGTTGTGCTTCAAAGTTAGAACTAGAAAAGAAAGATTTGTGTGCTATGATTCTACAAAACACATTGACAAATTGAAGCAACAAATCCTATTTCTATGCAAATCTACATTCCATTGCTAAAGTTCAAATCTTTCATAAAATTAAAACCAAAAAGACATACCTTTAATTTCTTGATGCACGAAAATAGTAAGAAAAGATGAGAATGATGCTTGGGTATTCCTTGAATGAAAGATTGAAACAAATTTTTGAGATGGGTATGGAGATTTGTGTGTGTTCTTTGAGTGAGAGAGTGAGAAGAGATGAGTGATGAAAAAGGGTTTGAGTTTGAAACTGTGAGTGTGTGGTAGTGGAGTGGTTGGGAATAATTAAAATGGGGATTAAATTCAGCTAGCTGTTTTTGGGAAAAAGAACTTCAAAAATCGCAGTTCTCGCTCAGCTATCTCGCAGCGAGCTTGCAGCGAGAGTCCCTCTTTTTTTTTTTTTTTTTTTTTGTTTTTGGCTGGAACTTCTAGCTTAGCCAGAATTCTCTAGCTCAGCGAGATTATGCAGAGACAGAAATTCTCTGCAAATCTGCTTGTGTACAGCTGATCCAAAATCAAACACCACTTTAATTCTTCCAAATGCAACAGAAAATGAACAATACTTACAAAATTGGGTTGCCTCCCAACAAGCGCTTGTTTAACGTCATTAGCTCGACGCCTTTTCTTTTTAATCAAGGATCGGAAAGTGATACTTTTGTGGCAAGCCGATCAATCTCGCCACCAAAGTAAGGCTTCAATCTTTGCCCATTGACAGTCCAGCTACGCTTCATTTCCACATCTTCAATTTCAATAGCTCCATATGGTTTTACATCCTTGACTTTGAATGGACCGGACCATTTAGACTTCAATTTGCCGGGAAATAGCTTCAACCTTGAGTTAAACAATAAGACCAACTGTCCCGGTTGGAAATTCTTGCTAATGATCCGCTTATCATGATACTCCTTGACTTTTTCTTTGTATAGCTTGGAAGATTCATAAGCATGGAATCTCATTTCTTCCACTTCATGGAGTTGTATTTTTCTTTTCTCTCCCGCTAGAGATGGATCAAAATTCAAAAACTTCAAAGCCCAATAGGCTTTATGTTCCAACTCTACCGGCAAATGACAAGCTTTACCATATACCATCTGAAAAGGAGTGAGGCCTATCGGTGACTTAAAAGCTGTTCGATATGCCCATAATGCTTCATCAAGCTTCAATGACCAATCTTTCCTTGATGTTGACACCGTTTTCTCAAGAATTTTCTTGATTTCTCGATTGGAAACTTCAGCTTGTCCATTAGTTTGTGGATGGTATGGTGATGCAACCTTGTGCTTGACTCCATAATGCTCTAGGGCCTTTGCTAATTGTGAATTGCAAAAGTGCGACCCTCCATCACTAATAAGCACCCTTGGAGTACCAAAGCGAGTGAAAATATTCTTCTTCAAGAATTTGATCACCGTTTTACCGTCAGCCTTTGGTGATGCAATAGCTTCCACCCACTTGGACACATAGTCGACTGCAACCAAAATGTATTCATTTGAAAGAGATGATGGAAATGGTCCAACAAAATCTATTCCCCAACAGTCAAAAACTTCAACTTCGAGTATGCTTTGCAGAGGCATTTCATTACGCCTTGAAATTCCCCCGGTCTTTTGACAATTGTCACAGCTTTGGACATATTCATAAGAGTCTTTGAACAAGGTTGGCCAGAAAAATCCAGCTTGGAGAATCTTTGCTGCAGTTCTTTCACCATTGTAGTGACCACCATATGGCGAGTTATGACAGTGCCATAAAATGCTTGTGGCCTCCTCTTTTGTTACACATCTTCTCAACAAATTGTCTGCTCCAATTTTGAACAAGTATGGATCATCCCAAACATATTGATTTG
Organism: Trifolium subterraneum; assembly: GCA_951799995.1. Taxonomy (NCBI): domain Eukaryota; kingdom Viridiplantae; phylum Streptophyta; class Magnoliopsida; order Fabales; family Fabaceae; genus Trifolium; species Trifolium subterraneum. Next base: position 7,335,572 of record OX637462.1, on the reverse strand, counting down.
CTATTCGGAGAAATCTCTTTTTCTGGTGCCAGTTGAAATCATCCGGTATTAATCCAGATGCTTTGTAATTAGCCATGTCAGCAAACCACAGCCTTTCTTGCACCATGAGTAACTTTTCATCAGGAAATTCCTCCAAAACCTCTTTTTCATGTTCGGTCACCTCATTGTTCACTAGTCTTGACAAGTGATCAGCTACCAAATTTTCTGTTCCTTTCTTGTCTTTAATCTCAAGATCAAACTCTTGTAACAAGAGCATCCATCTAATAAGTCTCGGCTTGGAATCAGACTTTGTGATCAAGTATTTGATAGCTGCATGGTCAGTGTACACAACAATCTTTGTACCAATTAAATAAGAACGAAATTTTTCAAGTGCATACACTATTGCAAGCAACTCCTTTTCTGTTGTTGCATAATTAATTTGAGCATCATTCAACACTTTGCTCGCATAGTGTATAGCATGAAAAATTTTGTTCTTTCTTTGACCAAGAACTGCACCAACCGCATAATCACTCGCATCACACATTAGTTCAAAATCAAGTTTCCAATCAGGTGCGATGATTATGGGTGCAGTTGTCAATTGTTTCTTTAATTCATTAAAAGCAAGTAAACATTCATGATCAAAGTTAAAAGACTTATCTTTGTTAAGCAGATTGCTTAACGGTTTGGCAATTCTGGAAAAATCTTTAATGAAACGCCTGTAGAATCCGGCATGACCAAGAAAACTTCTGATTCCTTTGACATTAACTGGAGGCGGAAGCTTTTCAATGACTTCAACCTTTGCTTTATCAACTTCAATGCCTTTGGAAGAAATCTTGTGGCCAAGGACAATACCCTCGGTCACCATGAAGTGACACTTCTCCCAATTAAGAACCAGATTTGTTTCAACACACCGCTTCAGTACGGTGTCTAAATTTCTCAGACAATGATCAAATGATGGGCCAAACACCGAGAAATCATCCATGAACACTTCAATGCATTTCTCAATCAAGTCAGAAAATATTGCTTGCATACATCGTTGAAATGTTGCTGGAGCATTACATAAACCGAACGGCATCCTTCGATAGGCGAAAACACCAAAAGGGCATGTAAATGCTGTTTTTTCATGGTCTTCAGGATTGACTGAAATCTGATTATACCCCGAATAACCATCCAGAAAACAATAGAACTCTTGACCTGACAATCTCTCAAGCATCTGGTCCATGAATGGCAATGGAAAATGGTCTTTTCTTGTAGCTTTATTCAATCTTCTATAGTCAATACACATTCTCCACCCCGTAACTGTTCTTGACGGAATCAACTCATTCTTGTCATTTGTGATTACCGTCATACCTCCTTTCTTGGGAACCACCTGGACTGGACTCACCCAGGCACTGTCTGAAATCGGATAGATCATACCAGCTTCAAGTAACTTCACCACCTCTTTTCTTACCACTTCTTTCATTGTTGGATTCAGACGACGCTGAGGCTGTGCTACAGGCTTGTAATCATCTTCCATCATGATGTGGTGCATGCAATATGATGGGCTAATACCTTTCAAATCAGATAACACCCATCCAATTGCTTCTTTGTTTTCTTTAAGGACTTGAATCAAACTATTCTCTTCATGATTTGATAAAGAACTACTGATTATGACCGGTTTACCGCAACCTTCTTCAAGAAAGACATATTTCAAATGGGAGGGCAATGTTTTCAATTCGAGCTTCACTTCAACCGGCTTCGACTCATCTTTCAACTCTTCAATCTTTACTTTGAGAGGAGACACTTCTTTGAAATCATCTAGTTCTTTCAAACACTCTTCAATTTCTTTCTCTTTATCGGAATCAAGTTCGTTAAGAGCATTTGTCAAAGCTTGTTCAAGAGGTGATGGCTTGCATAACTGTTTTTGAACTACAAGATAATTAACACTTTGCGACGGTTAAAATTGCCATTTGCGACAGTTGTAATTGTCACAATTGCACATCTGCGACGGTTGTCCAACCATTGATGATTTGTGTGTCGCAAGTGAACTTTGCGACAGTTTTGAAAACCGTTGTAACAACTGCTGCAGTTGTAGTTGCAACGGTTTCAAACCGTCCCAATGTTTTTCCTGGAAAATACTAAATTTAACAGCAAAGGTTGCAACGGTTACAAAACTGTCGCAAACATACTTTTTTTTAAAATATTATTTCAAAAAATGTTTTATTTTATTTTTTGGTGAATATGTTTTTTTATGGCTTATTAATTAAGCATTGGGTTATAATATTCATACAAGAGGAAGAAAATTAAAATTAATATGTATATAAATATAAATTACAATAATCTCATTCATATATAATTCATTCAAATTATAGTGACAACATCCCTACATCAACAATTTAATTAAAGTAGTAGAAACTCCAAATGAGACAAAAAAACCTAATGTAGTTCAAACGTTCAAAAACATAAATATTAGTAGAGTGACTAAACATAAGCATTAAGTCAAAATCAAAAGTTCACAAAATATCTAAACATTTCCTATAGTATGTGATGTTAATTACTTCATGATTCTTGATTAATGTTAGCTCTTGATTCAAAACGCCTACCATCTCTTGACTTGTCTCATTCAGTTACCTGAAAAAACATAAGTATATATTAGGTTCTTTATTTTTTTGAATTCAGCAAAGAAGTGCAAACTTGCAAGAAGCACTACAACAAACAAACATAAATACACTGGTTTAGTGCTAGTGCCTGTTTTACTAAGGCTAAAATAAAGAGCCAAAGGAAAAAAATTAAAAAAACCAAAGTCAAACAGAGCAAAACAATCTCTCTTCATTAATTAGCCAAACACAATGAAATTTTTGTTAGAATGAAATTTTCGTTAACCAAAGTCAAACTGAGCAAAAGCATCTCTCTTCCTATCCACCATTTCCACAATGAAAATTTAACCTCTTCGACCATTTCCGTAATATCACTCAATGTAACACAACTCAATATTTATCTACTAATCTTACTACCATACACATGTAATACAACTCAATATTTTTCAGTCAACAAAAGTCGCAAACAATTTACCTGGATTTTCGTTAGAATGATGCATTTGCAATAAGAATGCAACCTGCTCCTTCAAGATATCAACTTGTGAAGCCTTGTCCTTAAGCGAATCAATTTCAGCTTGCATTTTCTTCATCTTCTCATTATCCTCAGAGGAAGATGCCAATTTTGTAGAGCGAGTAGTAGTGAGCTGAGATGGTGTTACCCCAAGTCCCATACTACGAGCAAATCCGCCATGTTCTTTTCCAAAGACTTTCACAAATGCTTCATCCTCTAAATGAGTTTGTGCAATTTCAGCTTGTAATTGGTCCTGATTATGAAATGAATTCTATTCAAACAACTAGCATTGCAGTAGCCATAAAACAGAATTGCAGCAGCATAATCCAACACAAAACAACAGAATTGCAGTAGCCATAAAACAAAATATAAAACAATTCAGCGGCAGAATACTACTAATGTGAATATAATTGCAGCAAAGTTAAAAATTATTGTTAGTTGCAGTAGCAGATAGAACATAATAACCACAACAACAACATACCATACTAATCTGAATACAATTGCACTGAAATTATATTCAATTTACGCAACTCTGCGTACTAATCTGACAATTTCTTTATTCAATTTATTTAATTGTAATACAACATCATAATACTAATATGAATATATGGAAGCTTCACTCCTAAAATGTGCCCCTAACATCATAATACGAATTTGAATTAACTAATGTTGATATCAACCTTAATAGGCAAAGAACTATCAATTTAAGGAAACTTCACTCCTAAAGAGATAAGAAAGTTTCAATACTACACTTACATTTTTTTTCTTAGCCTCATCATTGACAAATGACCCATCAGACCTTTTATGACTAACTGCAAACATCTCTCCCCTACTATATTTTCGACCATCTCTTTTTTCCTACAAGTAAATACACATAATAAGTACTTGTGCAATTAAGTATACAATCAATAATAGATTGAGTGAACCATACCAACTCTTGTTGTGTCCTTGCAATCGACTTGGTCCCTAGTGAATGATTCATCTTTAGTTTTGCTCGATTTGCTGCATTTTTTCGTACTGTCTCCTGCATATTGATAACAAATCACAACAGTGTAACAAAAAAAAAAGCACGACAGTGAACACATGATAAAAAACATTTTTATCTAAAAAATGCTAATTGTTTTCATAGTTCTATATGTAACTAGGAAGTTAAATGCATAAACATTATTACCAAAGTTTTTGGCTTCCGCCTATATTGGACAAAAGCAGCCCAATCATCTGGGTCAATACAACGTGGATAATTTCGGAGATTTTCTTCCAATGTAAGATCCCATTTATAATATTTTTTAAATAATCGAGATTTGCCATTCCTCCATTTTGTTGCAATACTCTTGAGGATATATTTTTTGTTGTCTTCATCATTAACAACAAATTTTGTCTTGCAAAATAATCATAACAAAATAGTTAGTTATCAAAACAAACATTAGATAAAAAATATTCAGTTTTTTAGCAATGATACCTTTATCTTTTGATCATAAAATTCAGTTTTCTTGTCACGTGAAATGCCTTTCCAATTTTCAAATATTATGGGAAATTCCACAAACTTCCTTGCAATTTCACCCAAAAAACCTGCTAACAAACCAGCAGCTTCGCCTACTGGTTGACGAGTTGGATTCCATGTGGTTAATACCCTCCTTACATCAGAAGTATTTTGCAACAAGTCTGTCACCGACAAACGTGTGTTTGAAATCTGACCAGCCTCATCTAACACATAAGAAAGTAAACGAAAAATGTCATAATTTAATATTGTAAAACAATTAAATCATTTAAAAATCATTTGACACTAGATAACATACCAATAACATCTACATCCCAATATCCATCTTTCTTTTTTTTAGGCAAAGAAACATCTTCTACATCATCATCTTCAGAAACATCATCGCCTACAACATCATCTTCAGAAACATCGTCTTCTACAACATCATTTTCAGAAAAATCATCTTCAGAGAAAAGCGGTGGAGATGCCTCTCGGTCTGTTGCTGGTGGTGCTGTCACATTTGTAGGTGGTGGTGGTGGTGTTGTCAACTGCCGAGGTGGTGTTGACGGTGTTGTCACGTGTGGAGGTGCATGTTGTAAACCAAACGAACGTAGGCGTTTCTTGTTGGCTTTATCGAGATCTTCAGGTCGAACAAACTTCGAACGACGCTTCACAGACTAAATGAGATAACAATCATAAATCTTCTTAAAGATAAATTTGCATCTATCATCTAACTAATCATTCTTGAACTCAAACAAAACCAACAAATAGAACTAACAGACAAAAAAAGTAAGTGTTAACTAAGCCTAGGTGGTAAAAACAACAAACAAAAAACCTAAACAATAAATAGATCGATAGATTATTACTTACCGATGATGGTTTTGAAGTGGCAGAAGATGATTTGTGAAGGGATTGCGAGAGAGAAGGCACATTGAGAGCCTTAAGTCTTTTAGTATTTTCTTCAATGTTTATTCGCCATATTTCTTCATATGGCGTCGTCATCACTTTCACTACATTGAGAAAAACAATTAGGATTAGAAAAACTATAAAAACAATTAGGATAATATTATTAACAATGTCATGTGTTTGGTGCTTCATTGCATTAATGATGATTCAATATAAAATATGAGAATTTCATAGATTGAGTAAAGACAAACAACAAAATCATAACAATTAAGTTACACTTCTTAACAATCATTAATCCCCTAGGGGTTACAAACAACAAGCTAGACTAATCCATATCACTAGAGAGAATTTGGTCTAAATTTTGTGATGGGTATGGCTCAATGGGTGCCATAATTTCTTCATCTCCACCCATATCATACAAGTCTCTTGGTTTCAAATGAACAGGTATGCTCCATCCTTGTTCCTTCTCATCATCCACATAAAATACCATCTGAGCTTCTGAAGCTTTAATGAATGGCTCATCATCTTCATTTTCTCCAGTACTCATTAATCTTGCAAAGTTTATGGAGCTAAAACCCAACTTATCTGTTTTAATGCCTCTTGGGTTTGTGGTATTAGCCCATTCACATTTAAACATGGGCACTGTGAAGCCATCATAGCAAAGCTCAATAATGTTTATCAACCTTCCATAGTAAGGTACCCCTCCAAATCTCATTTGGGCATCACTATTGCTTGAATAACTTCGTGTCCCAAACATGCCAAAAACTCCACTATTTTGTGTTTTTAATAATGTGTCTCGTGCCAATGTTCGAAATTTGAATCCATTGACATTGTAAGCGGTGAACCTTCTAACTTTATCAAAAGGACCCTTAGCAAGACTAATGAGAACATCTTTATCCAATCCGTCAATGGTGTCAAGATTGTTACAAATCTAAACGACATAAAAATTAGAGTTAGTCGCATTCTTATTAAAAACCAATCCAACATAATTACTGAGATTGTTATGAACACTAACACGATTGCGGAACCAACGAGCAAACTCTCTATGAACCTTCTTGTCTACCTCAGAAGTACTCCTTGCACCACTCCTTAGTTCGCTTCGAGCAATACTTCTAAACTGCCTATTTGATTATTTCATATTAGATGTGAAAGAAATAAAACTTGGTAGTGAATAATTCAAGTAGAATAAAATTACTTACTTTAGATAGTCATCAACTATAGGGCAGTTTGTTAAAACATGTCTATGAGCCTGTAACTTTTCAATTGGTGTAAGAGTGTAATATGAAGATCCACCAATAGGTTTTCCAACTCTAGGAAATAATTCAGCTACACGTGAGTCAGTTTGTATATCATCAATAGGTTCATCATCTACACGACTTGTCTGATTCCACCTTGTCTCAATGTTTTCTAGATACCTTGAACAAAATGTAAGAATCTCTTGTAGAATGTATGCTTCTGCAATAGACCCTTCTGGTCGTGCTTTATTGCGTACATATTTTTTAAGTTGTCCTAAGTACCTATTAATATTGCATCACATTAATATTAGTTAGAAAAACTATCAACTACTAAATTATTGAATGAACGAAATCCCACATATTTTACCTTTCGACAGGATACATCCATCGATAATGAACAGGACCTCCAAGTTTAACTTCTTCAACAAGGTGAACCACCAGGTGAACCATAACAGTGAAGAATGAAGGAGGAAATAGCATTTCCATGTGGCATAAAGTGAGGACAATTTGATTTTGCAATTTTTCCAACTCTTCAACTTTCAACACTTTACCACATAATTGTCTAAAGAATGAGCATAACTCAATCAATACCGCTGAAACCTCATTCGGTAATGTTGTCCGGATCGCTAATGGAAGAAGTTGTTCCATCAATATATGACAATCATGACTCTTCAACATTCCATTCAACTTAAGATTTTCCAAGTCAATGCATCTAGAAATGTTGCTTGAATAACCATCAGGCACATTGATATTCTTCAAAGTTGTTAAAAATCCTCTCTTACCTTTACCAGTCAGAGTAAACACCGCCGGAGAAATTCTTTCATTTTCATTGGGCCAAAGGTCACGTCTTATGTCCATTTCTTTAAGGTCTTTTCGAGCATTAACATGATCTTTACTCTTTGAACTATCATTTAGCAAAGTAAATATGATATTATCGCACACATTTTTCTCGATATGCATCATGTCAAGATTATGACGCAGAAGATTATCCTTCCAATATGGGAGTTCAAAGAATATACTTTTCTTTTTCCATTGTTTAGTGTAATCTGGTGTAGTTTGTCCTCCACATGTTCTTTTTTCCAACTGGGTGTTTCTTTTCCTCTTCATCCTTCATTTTTCTTCATTTTCTTTTCTTTTCTCTTCCATCTTTTTTTTCTCCATTTCGTCAATTTGTGCAAGAATTTCAACTCCAGATAATATTTTCGGTGGACTACGCATATCTTGTTGACCATCAAATCGGACCTTGTTCAATCTAAATTTGTGCCCCCGGTCAAGGAAACGACGATGACCCATAAAACACCATTTTTTGCTCTTATTAAGACGGAAAGGAGTAAAGTCAATGTTACATGATGGGCAAGCAAGTCCGGTGTATGTGTTCCACCCTGAAAGTGCACCCAATCCCGGAAAGTCACTGATCGTCCACATCAAAGTTGCATGTAATGTGAACCTCTCTTTCTTAAAGGAATCATGTGTAACCACACCTGTTGTCCATAACTCCTTCAACTCTTTGACTAGAGGTTGTAAATAGACATCAATATCATTTCCTGACATTTTTTTTCCGGGAATTATCATTGACATTATAAAAGATGTTGACTTCATGCACACCCAAGGAGGAGTGTTGTATGGGATGAGAATAACTGGCCAGATACTATAATTTGTACTCATCGTACCAAATGGATTAAAACCATCACTAGCCAATGCAAGGCGCACATTTCGCGGATCTGAAGCAAACCAAGGGTATGTCAAGTCAAATTGTTTCCAAGCTTTAGAATCTCTAGGATGCCTCATCATTCCATCATTCTTGGTATCAAATGCATGCCATCTCATATCCTCGGCTGTCTTTGATGACAAAAATAATCTCTGTAATCGCGGTTTTAATGGAAAATAACGAAGAACTTTGGCAGGAACTTTTTTCCGCTTATTTCCATCACAAGCCTTTGCTGTTGATTTCCATTTTGAAGTGTTACACTTTTTGCAAGTCTCCCTTTCTTCATCTTCTCCCCAATAAAGCATACAATTGTTCGGACATGCGGGTATCTTTACATAATTCAAACCAAGTTTTGTGATCGTTTTCTTTGCTTCATACATCGAACTTGGAATTTTTGCAAATTCAAATGCATCTTTTAGCAACTCTAAAATCATTGTCATTGACTTATCAGTCATTCCACACAAACACTTGATATGATACAACTTTACCAAAAAAGACAATCTTGAATATTTCGTACACCCTTCATACAATGGTTGTTCTCCTTCTCTAGTTAATTCATAGAACTCTTTGGCTTCATTCCTTTCTTGTGTTTCAGTTGGCATCACACCTTCATCTCGGTCAATCTCTACATTTGATGCAACGGTTTCTTCGTTTGTCTTATCACTATCTACTCCAAATGCATCGTTGATCATGTTTTGAATAGGATCTTCAACAACTACAGCGTCTTGCCCTATATTTGGAATAGTACTAGTTTTCCCTACGGTTTCCCCATGATGCAACCAAATGGTGTATTCCTTTGGAAATGGTGACCACGATAAGTGGTCAGACATTACACTCATACTTTGCGGTTTTTTGAAACCACAATGTTTACAAGGGCATATTAGTTCAATATTTTTTGGTTTATCTTTAAAGGCAAATTTAATAAATTCCATTACACCTAGCTCATATGCATCCGATCCTTGTGGCTTCATAATCCATGACTTATCCATTGCTATAAACTATATGCATTTAAACATAGACATGTCAAAAATAATACAATAAATGCATTTTTTTTCTTATTAGAAAAAGCCTATGAGCAAAGCACAAGGAGTGCATCAGCACATAAGTGCGCTACAGGTCAACAACAAAGCGGGTCTGGAAGCAAAATACAAAACAGAAAGAACAAACATAAAACAACACCTCCTAAAAAATAGAAGCGCAGTAGCAAGAAAGAGAAACAAAAGAAGCAAATGAAAAAGAAACAGCAACAGGGCATTCGAATCAATTACAAACAACACATAACTAGCACAATCGGAGCCCAACCCCCAAACTAAAAGCAACAGAAAATAATGAAAAGAGACAAAAGGACAAAGGACTTACGAAAACAGCAGCAGAGTTACAAAAACGCAGCAAACTTCATAATCGGTAGTTGAATCCAGTCACAATCTGTGTGAGTAAACAAAGTAAAGAACCGTATGAATGACCAATGAAACTAACAAGGAAGGCTTTGGCCTATGACACATGAAACTAAATTAGGTAGTAGTATGTTTTACAACACCTAAATACATGTGATACTAACATCAATGAATTGTGATATGGACATTTTAGAAGTTCTAAAGTGCAGAATAAACACTGCAATGTTTACACTTAAATTATGAATATTATAATTGTTACACTGCAGAATAATATTTAACTGAACAAAATCATGTCTTTTTGAAAATACTCCAAGCCACATGCTTACAATAGAGATCAAAAACAATTATCAAATACAATAACAAATGTATTTTTTTATCTTGGTTTGTTTGTTATTATGAGTAACCATTCTTAAAACTTCCAAATCTTTATAAAAACAATGAGTTTCCTATACCATCAAACATGTTGTGAATCAGTAGCAAGGAGTTTCAAATTATAAGGCTACTCCAAATAAAAAAATTGGTCCTAACTAGATAAGAAATTAAAAAGGAATACGCATGTTTTATTAAAACTAATCAGAAAGATAGTTTGTGTCACTATACCTATAACCATAACCATAAGCTTCATCAATTCTCATGAAATTGCTTTTGTTCTGTTGTTGAGCCATAGACATATAAATTCACACTTTTAAGGTTACTTACTTGCATAGAAAATTAGTGAAACCCAGAACCCAACTTAGTGTAAGTATAACAAATTAAGCACAACAAATACATAGAAGAAACCGTGAAATAGAAAACGAACCTGAACCAGAACCAAGAGTGAAATTTAGGGAGTGAAATTTAGGGAGTGAAATTTACGATTTAGGGAACCAGAACCTTGCGATTTAGAGGGATTTAGAAATTTAGGGAAAGAAAAGGAATTAGGGATTAGGCTTGTGATAGGAATCTGAAATGAAGAGATGAGTTAGGGTCATAGTGGTGAAGGAAACGGAGGTGAAGAACGGTGGTCATGGAAACGGCGGTGACGAGGGAGATCTGAGATGGTGAGTTCTTTTTGGTGTTTTTCAACTTTTTTGTAACAATGTGTTTTATGTTTTTGGAAACATAGAAAGTGCTTTTGTCTGTGAGAGTTGCAATTTTCAATTTTTTTTTGGAAACAAAGGGTTACAATTTGACAAAGGCGCTAAAGATGAAAATTTTCCCGCATAGATAACAAAATACTGCGACGGTTGTAAAAACTGTCGTAACCACCGTTGCAAATATCTTTAAAAAATCACACTGCGACAGTTTTGTTCAAATAGTCGCAATAGTAATGTCGCAAAGTACATATTTTCTTGTAGTGAATTATGACCGGTTTACCGCAACCTTCTTCAAGAAAGACATATTTCAAATGGGAGGGCAATGTTTTCAATTCGAGCTTCACTTCAACCGGCTTCGACTCATCTTTCAACTCTTCAATCTTTACTTTGAGAGGAGACACTTCTTTGAAATCATCTAGTTCTTTCAAACACTCTTCAATTTCTTTCTCTTTATCGGAATCAAGTTCGTTAAGAGCATTTGTCAAAGCTTGTTCAAGAGGTGATGGCTTGCATAACTATTTTTGAACATCCGAGATAGCTTCATCTGTGGCATCCATTTTGAAACACACTCCTTTATCTTTTGAATATTTCATGGCCTCCCACAAATTAAAACTAACTTCTTCATCTTGGACTCTAACCTTCATCACCCCATCATCGATATCAATCATCATGCGCGCAGTCTTCATGAAAGGTCTGCCTAGTATCAAAGGAACATCATCATCCTCCTCAATGTCCATCACCACAAAATCTATAGGAAACATAAACTTGTCAACTTTCATAAGTACATCTTCCGCAATTCCTGATGGACGTTTGATGGATTTATCTGCAAGCTGCAAAGTCATTCTTGTGCGCGTTATATCTAAACCGCCAATTCTTTCAATTACGGACAATGGAATGAGATTGATGCTTGACCCTAGATCAATGAGAGCTTTTCCAACATTTACATTTCCAATAGTGACAGGTAATGTAACTCTCCCCGGATCTTTCTCCTTTGTAGGTAGGGTTCTTTGAATAATAGCACTGCAGCTCGCATCCAAGTGAATGGTTTCCTCATCAGTGATTCTCCTTTTCTTTGTTAAAATCTCTTTCATGAATTTTGCATAGGTAGGCATTTGCTCCAAGGCTTCGGAAAATGGAATGTTGATCTGTAATCGCTTAAAGATGTCCAAAAATCTTGCATATTGTCTTTCCTTGTCTTTCTTAGATTGAGCATGCGGATAGGGCAAGTGTTGAACCGGAGGACTCTTTTGAATGCCTTTCTCATCTAATTCCTTCTGAGTTTTAATCTTCCTCTCATCACTCACTTCTCCCTCAAGCTCTTCTTTTCCATCTCTTCTATTTTTTCCATTTTTTTGATTTTCAACTAAATTCCCCTCTTTATTTTTTTTCTCTGTCTCTTTCTCACTTTCTTTTTTCTCTCCCTCTTGTTTTTCTCTTAACTCCACAACAATCCTCTCTGTTTCAATATTATCACCAATGCCTTTTCCAATTTCTTTTCCGCTCCTGGTTGTAATAGACTTACAGTGCTCCTTTGGGTTTGGTTCAGTGTTGGCAGTGAATGATCCTCCTTGATTGTTGTTGTTGGCCACTTGTTTTGCTATTTGGCCAAGCTGAGTTTCAAAGCTCCTCATCATAGCATCAATGTTTTTCTGTTGTTGTTGGTTTTGATGCAGCTGAGTTTCTAAATTCTTCAATACAGCATCATTACTTCTTTGATACTGTTGGTTCTGCTGTTGGTACTGTTGTAGATTTTGCTGAAGCAGTTGATTCTGTTGTTGCTGCATCTCCATGAATTTATTCAATGTTTCATCCACACTTGAGTTTTGATTTTGTTGAGGAGGTGGCTGGTTATAGTTTTCATATTGTCTTTGCCTGTTTGATGAACCAGCTTCTTGTCTCCAACCCTGACCATAATTTGAATTATTTCCTCTTTGATAGCCAGTATTATTTTGATACTGACCCTGTCTTGGTTGGCTACCCATGTAATTCACCTCTTCATCATTCGGAGGACAATGACCTGTTGGATGATCTCCAGTACACAACTGACAGTATGCAACCTGCTTGGCTTTACTTTGTCCTTCCTGTATACTAATCAGTTTGGACATTTGCTTTGAAAGTTCCTCAACAGTATTTGTAAGAAGCTTGTTCTGAGCCAACACAGCATCCGACGCATCAAGTTCAAGAATACCTGACTTCTTTTGTGCTGTAATTCTGTTGCGCTCACTTTGTCTATCACTGAGTGCCATCTTCTCAATTATTGCAGTAGCATCAGCAGCACTCAAAGATAATAATGAACCACCAGCCGTTGCATCCAATAGAAGCTTTGATTGTTGGAGAAGTCCGTTGCGAAAGATGTGGATCTGAGTGAGATCATCGAATCCGTGATTAGGGCACTTCCTCAACATTGACTTGTATCTATCCCAAGCTTCACAAAGAGTTTCATTTGAACCTTGGGCAAACACAGTGATTGATGTTTTCGCTTCCATGAATTTGTGATGCGGAAAGAATCGATCAAGAAATTTCTCCTCCAAGGTGTTCCAATTTGTCATGGTTTGAGCTGGTTGATCTAGATACCAATCCTTGGCTGCACCAAGCAATGAATGTGGGAACATTCGCATGAACAATGATTCTTCTTCCGCTTCGGTAGCATCAAGTGAGCCAGCAATCTCATAGAACTTTACCAGATGATTGTACGGATCCTCATGCGGTAAACCTGTAAAAGGGTTAGCATATAAAAGTTGCAGGAGTCCGGTTTTCATCTCGGTTGGTCTTGCTCCCCTTGGCGGTCTTGCAAGATGAGCAAGTCTTCTTGGACTGTTGTGGCATGGCCTAACTCCACCACCATCCCCAGGTTGTGGTTGTGGGATATCTGTCATGATTTCCTCGACTATTGGAGATGTAGAAGAAATAGAAACAGAAGATCCCTCGGACTGCTCTTTTTGTTTGGCTAGTTGTTTCTTTTTTCTTGTTTTGCTGTTGTTTCTTCTGGCCGTTCTTTCAATCTCAGGATCGAAAAGTAAGTTGTCGGCCGAAACCTGTCTTCGCATACACAATTCAACAACCTAACCACACAAGTTAGCGTGCATGATGGATAATAAGTAATTAAAAACAAAAATTAAAAAGTGCAAAATTGCTTAAAACAATGAAAATTGTCGCAATGCTTTTAATATCAAACGCCAGTCCCCGGCAACGGCGCCATTTTGTTGAAGTACAAAAGCAAGTAATTTTGCATATATCGTTCCACAGGGACTATTGTGATATTAAACGCCGTTCAACAATAAACATGATTTTAAGTGAGGGTTTTTGAATAGTATTTTGTGAATAAAACTTGTGTTTGCAAATTAGTAAAACGGTAAAAAGATGATTTCCTTAACAAAGAGAATAAATTGTTGGGGTTAGAATCAATTCACTCATTCATACGCATTTCCTAAATCAGTTATACATATTCAAGTTACTCATCAATATTATCACGTATTTACTCGTCAAACATTTCCGTTCCCAGATAATGTCGAGAAATCCATTATAACTATTAAACCCCGATCCCTCGAGTGATTAATCGATATAATAGCATTAAGTTCCAATACTTTCAAGTGAATATTAAATCTAAGTCTATTCCTAGAGTTAGCTTTTAATAGGTGTTATCCTAGATCAAGATTCAAAACATATATCCCTATATTATTTCAAATCTAAAGATAAACAATAATAACAAAGATAACACCAATATTGATTGATAATTTGAATATATAAAACACCATGATCAAAGGAAATACATACTAGTAGAGTAAATGTTACATCTAACCCCAACAAAATAAGAGTTTAGTTACCCATGATCAAAGTAACATCACAAAGATATGAGAAGAAGAGATAGATGAACATCATGAGTTGATTCCTCAACAACAATGAGTAAATCCACCTTCCAAATGCCTTAAGTACAAGATCTATGGTTTTCTCTATGTTCCGGATTTCAAAAGTGATAAAATTTCTAAAAATCAGCCCTTGATGTCTATTTATATCAGTTCTAAAAACAGCCTCTCGCTGAGCTAGACACCTCTCGCTGAGCTAGACACCTCTCGCTGAGCTAGAAGACCTTTCTTCATCCATGGGTTTGCTGACACGTAGCATTTGAACTTAAACCGCCCCTCTCGCTGCATTCTCGCTCAGCCAGAACGTGGCGAGAGCTTCCTGGGACTGTCTCGCTGCAACCTCGCTTAGCCAGAACGCAACTAGAAAATCCTGAGCTTTCTGACTTGCTCTCGCTACTAGCTCGCTCAGCCAGAACGCAGCTAGAGAAACCTGAGCTCTCTGACTTGCTCTTGCTGCTGTCTGGCTTAGCTAGACCTCCAAAATTTCAGCTTTTGCTTCTTGGTTACAAATCTTCTTAAAACTTAATATCCTATCAAATAAATTGGGATTAGGTAAAATAAACACAAATTGATCATTCTAGTACTCAAACAACTATTTACATTGAAATGGGAGATTTAATATGAATTACTTGCAAAAATAATTTAATAAGTGCCTTGATTAACTATGAAATTTAACTACTTTTTGGCACTTATCACCTCTCGGACGAGAACGTTGAATGCCGAAGAGGTGGAAGAATAAAGTAATTGTGGGCGCTAACTGTAGATGCGCAGCCACAATCTCAAAAGCACGAATGAAAGCCAAAGAGTTGGGGTGCAGTTGAGACGGGCATAATTTCAAGTGATTGAAAATCGCCACATCCAAGTCAGTAAGGGGTAGGCGAAGACCCATATGCTCGAAAGCTATCTGGTACATGGGGAACCCGCCATTCTTGAACGTAGAACAGATCCGTTGTCTGGCACCGGGGATCCGCACTTCCCAATCCGCGTGACCAGAAATTTCTATATCCGTGAACAAGTCCTCGGGGAAGTTCTCATCGAATTCGAACTTGCTGGGCGTCGTTCTCGGATCGTCGGCAACCCAGTTAATATTGTTTTCTACCAGAATCTTCCGTTGGACTCCTTCGTCGGCCATAATACCTGAAAAGGCAGAGGAAACGAATGAATTCGATATTCCCAAAAACATCAAATCCACCCCTTCCACCGCCAATTCAAGTGAAGGGGCGAGGATAATGGTCGGCGTAACACAAGTATCGAACTTAGGAAAATTCTAAAAATAAATCCTAAATCTACGAGGAATTCAAACCCTATAGATGCTCGAGTCGAATCCGAAAACACGAGGAAATTCTAAGGAAAACCTAAAACCGTCGAGGATCCTTAAGGCATGAATGCCCGGAAGCATATCATGAATGCCCGGCATCTTCAAACGCCAAACAGCCAAAAATGGAAATTGTAAAGGCGCGAAACGCCAGTAAACTCCATGCCAGGGTCCTAAAACCTACTCTAAAACGTTGGTTTTCACCAAAAACCACCGTTTCGTGGGAGGGTAAGGGTGTTAACCACCATTCATAGACCCTCAACCACCGTACATACAAACCAACCAAAAACAGTATGAAGCATAACCAAATCCTACCAAACAGACTTCAAATGATAATTTAAGGAGGAAAGAAGAATGGTATACACTTACTTGTTCTTGAATAGGGAGTTGAATCGGAAGGGAAAGCGCAAAACTTGAGTTGAATCGCTGGAAATCACCAAGGGTTTAAGAGAAAAGCCCTGGTCCGAAAGTTGGATGGTTAGAAAGTGAGAAGATTTGAAAAAATCCCTCCACTTATCCTTATATAGGGGAATTCCCAATGAACGCACCTGCTCGAAGTTTTGGGCGCCATCCAAATCTGGACCGTCGCTTCAATCCAAAGGTCACGATGCGAAACGATCCAACGGTCCAAATACGAGCATCGCAGAAACCAAAGGACACGAAGATCCAACGGCTGTGAAACGTCCTCGAGACCCTAAACCCAACGACTAGGCACTTGAGTAATATTCCAGTAGCCTTTACACGTGTCAATCAGAAACGAAGCGGCATTCCCTTCAAGTCACATCCGCGCAGACCTCGTCGAAACCCTAGAAAATCACGTCGAAAATCTTGGACGGATTAACGATGCGCGAAATCAATGGCGAGATTCACGGACTCGCAATAAATGCTCGGATCTATCTCCTCGGAACTATCACAACTCAAGCCTCTTACGGTCAACAGTCAATATTACTCCTCGACACATCATTATGCTCGAGATTTAAAATCCTGTTAACGTTCAAAAGAACAATGAGATATAATCTCCTCGACATCATATTGTGCTCGACATCAATGGGATACTAAAAAACCTCAACGTCATTAGCCTAAGTACCATAATTACGACCACTAAAGTCATCATCCTTTATACGAGCATGACGACTTGGGGGGCTCCTGTTCTGGACAGGGCCTAAATGCCCAACGCGTTGAGGACCTCCTCTATTGGGCCGTCGAGCAAAGCCCAAGGCGCAATATTGCATGACCATTGAGCAGCGTACGTCTCCCCAATGATTCGTAACGCCCAACATCGGAATGATGAGCATTTAATGCTCATTACGGCTCCTCAGCCGTTTTCCGACAGCCATTGATGGGCATTAACTGCCCATCAACGGCCTTGGCCAAGCGCTGGGGCTATATATAGACATTTTCACAACTTCACAAAGGTACGTAACATTCTATATTGAAAACCTACTCCTTCCTCAACTGACTTGAGCGTCGGAGTGCCTGCAGGTACACAACCCCCCTCCGGGTAACATTGGACTGCTCGGAATCACGAACAACCGTGCACCACCGTCTGGTCGACTCTGATCAAGGTAAAGATCACTTAAACTAATGATGAAGTAACTAGTGAAAGAATACTTTGTAGCTGCGCTGAGGAACCTTCTGAAACATAGCCAAACTCAGGTCAGAATATCGAGGGAGTTGAACCAACGTAAAAAATGACACAGGCAAACATGTTGCAGCATATATGGGATAAACTGCAAATCTCAGCTGGCGCTCAACGATGAAGAAATGCCTTGCACAGAATGAGACTATACCAGTATTTTGATCAGGACCACCTGGGATAGCTGTTGAGGTTGTGAATGCAACCGCTGCAACAAGTGCTGCTACTACTGAGCATGATTCTGAGGTTTGCAATAAAATGTACTACGACCCCCAGCTACAATGCAAAGTTATCATGTGTTGAAGCTGTATGAACAAAAAACTGAAATTATTAGGTAGAATTTGATTTTTATAAGTCATGGGCAATTGATAAAACATAAAATAAATATAGGGGACCAACTTAAAAGATAAATTAAATGTAAGAGAGCAAATATGCAATTAAGCCTTTAAATTAATTATGTAGTGAATTACTTTTCACGCCTCCCACTAGTACTGACATGCCCTAGTTATACGAGTGTACTTACTATTCACATCGACGTTCAATCTTTTAATTGATCATTTTAACTAGGCTTAATTACACTTTTGGTCCCTTATCTTTATTTTAGGTTTCAAGTTGGTCCCTTATCTTTTAAAGGTTTCAAGTTGGTCCCTTATCTTTTTTTTAGGTTTCAAGTTGGTCCCTTCCGTCAGATTTTTTACTGTTACCGTTAAATCTGGACACGTGTCACCTGTTCAAGTGTGCCACGTGTCCAAATCAGTTTGCCACGTGTCCAAATTTAACGGAAATAGTTAAAAAATTGACGGAAGGGACCAACTTGAAACCTAAAATAAAGATAAGCGACCAACTTGAAACTTTTAAAAGATAAGGGACCAACTTGAAACCTAAAATAAAGATAAGGGACCAAAAATGTAATTAAGCCTTTTAACTACTAGATTGACATGATTACAATTTTCTTTTTAGTCGAACAATATCGAGCAATCAACTTTTAGGCAATCCATTCTATTGTCAAAATTATGTTGGACCAAGAGACTCATTGGTTTGAATTAATTTATTTTGTTAAAAAAAATTATACAAGTGAATTTTGACACCACAATTTCCTAAAAACTTGAATACGTTACATTTTTTAGTCATCTCACTTATATATTATTCGATATCAATTTTTTCAACTAATATAAAACTTAACTCGTACTTAATGTATCTCAACAAACTATTAACACTATTATATATTGAGACATTCTTGCTCTTTCCCTTGGCAGTGTAGAAACTTTTGATAGAAAAAGTAGCCTATCAATAATAAGATTTATTTTTTAAATGCTCCAGTACAAACAAAAAAACACGAACATACCCTACCTGGAAAAAAAAAAAATTCCAAAATGCCTTATTTTTTGGCTGTAAGGGGAACGCTTCATCGGAGAGTGGGCGTTCATATGCGGAACGCGTCATCCTCAAACTGACTTTCACATGCAGAACGCGCCATCCCCATGATAGCGTTCAGTTCTGGGTTTTTTTTTTCCTTTCTCGTTTTTTAGTTTCGGCAACGGTTTTTAACGGTTGCCTTAGAGCTAAAATGTGTTGTCTTTAACACGCAAATGTTTTAAAGCGTTCCATAAAATGTTGTTTGAAATCATATTTTGGGATTTGAGAATTTTTTTTTATAATTGGGATTTGAGAATAATATCAAACTTAGAAAAATGTGAAACAATAACAAACCCATCAAAAATATTTTGTTGTGCTTTCAAGACATGTAGTATACCATCTATTCATAACAAAGTTTTATCTCAATGCTAGAAAACTTAACCGATGTGAGACTTAGTATTAGTGTATAAATTGTTAAGTATCAAAGAAACAAGTATCACTTATACTTCTAGAGAGAAATAATGTCGGTGTCTTTTATTTTGTAAAATTTATTTTTGAAGATATATATATATATATATATATATATATATATATATATATATATATATATATATATATATATTATTCTTGAAGTGTTATTTAAAAATATATTCTGAAGTGTAAAAATTAGCTTTTCATACTTACATATTCCTTAGAACTTAGCTCTCGATTCAACTCATTTTCAGCCGTAAATATGAGTATTTAATAATGTAAGTATTAAAGGGGATTTCAAAGAATTCTTTAGACAACGTTTTAAAATCCAATTAAACTAAGACTTACGAACGGAACAAAAATATTATTTTATTATTAAAACTTATTAAAAGTAATGTTTCACAGTTGAGCCGGATCTATAGTAAACAACTTCAAATCAAGTAAATCCTATTCACCAAAAACATACGGTATCAAATACAACGTAAATTATAATATGAACCACTTCATCAAGTGAATGGTGGATCAGTCACGAATAACACTATAACGAATACGAATTTTACAAAATTCACCTTTTGGATTGAAAGTTTATATACCCATAGAAAAATTTAGAAAAATTAAAAATATTTGATATGTTATTGAGACACATCAAGATTAACGGTTGTTAAATAACATAAATCTTGATGGGTCTCAATAACATATCAAATGATTTTTAAAAAATTTTAAAAAATTTATGGATGATCTATACGATATAAACTTTCAATCCAACAGTGAATTTTATAAAATTCATGTTCGGTAAATCACTTGTCCACGGTGGACCACTTGTGAAAATGATCCACCGTAGCATTAGCCTCAAATACAATCCTACTCGAAATGGTAATCACTAAGTTACCTATCCAAATTAATGTTGCATTATTTTTGTGCTAACAAGTTTTGTTGTTTAATTAAGTACAGTTACCCCAATAGCATATTGAAAGGCCGCACTACATGTTGATGGAACACCTATAAGAGGAGTATTTCTTTTTTGATGTAATAAATAGAATATTTCTCTGTACCAAAAAAAGTTAGAATATTTCTATTCATATATGAATGTATTATCAAATCAAGGATAAGGAATATATATATCCATCTTAATTTTGAAATGACAGAGACCGCAACATAGTGTCATCTAGCTTGTTGCCAGGTACTCCCACATAAAATTTTCATTCCAAAATATGCATCCTCATCTTCAAATCTCATAATTAATTTTATTACGGCTAAATCAAGCTTTTTATTTTCCTTCTGATGTTGATGTGATTTTGTCGTCTTAGTGCATTGTTATTTTCTTCGTTGTTTGGGTGAATCATATATTATTTGATTTTTTATTTTATTGTAGGTTCGTTTGATTCAAACTAACAGTTAACTTTGATCGCTTAAAAATTCATTTAACGTTTTGATCGTCAATGTTACAGATCTGGAGAGATGTATCTTAATCACTTTAATTTTATCACATTAATTGTAGGTATTTTTCCATTTTATATTGTGTATATTAACCCTAAGAGTTTGTTTGTATATTTTTATTTTCGTTTTTAGTAATATTTAATTTATTTTTTTAATTGATATGCTCTAGCAATTTGAATGAATAATACCTTTGGCTTTTAGAATAAAATTAAGTTAGCTAGAGTTTATTGTATTTAGTTTTTCACGTAATATATATAATTAATTAACTTTTTAAAATAAGTTTATATGTTTAGTTTAAAAAAAAAGTTTATATGTAAGAAATAAATGGACACGAGTAAAAAAATAGAAGAAAAGAATTTTAGAAGAATTGGAAGAAAATAATTCTAGGGTGAAAAAAAATGGTGTACTCTTTGGGATGTGCAAGTTCCACTATATATACGAGTATGTCCTTTCCTGCTCTGGTCCATATCCATGGGTCAAGTGTGCGACGACATCAGACCTCAATATTTTGAGGGCTTCAAATTTTTGAACTCGTATAATAATAGCTATATACTCCATTTAGATATTATTTTTGAAGTTGTATTGTAGTATTGTCTATGTTCATAAAATATCATATGTGTTGTAAACTATGATATTTTTATGTGCAAGGTCCTTGGTTCAAATTTCAACGGTGAAATTTTTTTTTCTGCATAATTTTAGTTCTAGTCACATTAAATTAAATTAAATTAAAACCGCGATTTTTTTTTTTGAAAAACCTTAGAATTGAAACTATTACATGCAAAACTCATTCACAAACTCAAACCACTTCTCCATTTCAATCTTTGCATAATATTTAATCCTCGACTCTTTTTTATGCTATTTTTATCCTTGATCGAAATCTTATCAACTCAAGAGATTGTTATATAGCTGTTATGATATGCCAATTGACTTAAAATTCCACGTTAAATAAAAGAGTTCACGTTGAACAATATATACGTGTTGGGATTTTGCCTTGAGAATTGATGAAGATGAAGAAACAGAGTTGCCTCTGTCCCTCGCGCGTCGCGCCGTTGGTCCTGCGCGTGGCGCAGTCGACTGCGTGGTGGCTGGGGTGTGTCTGCTGGCTGCGCGACGCGCAGCTGCTCTGGCGTGCCGCGCGTGCGCGTGTTATATATTATGTTATGTTTTGTTTCCAGCCACAAGAGAGAAGAAAAATAGGGTTTTGCAAAGGAGTTTTATACCAACATGAATCTAGGGTTCAAAGTGGTTTATTTTGGGTTTCTCTAGGGTTGGGATAATCTTGGTAACACCGGGAAACACTTATTGGTTGAATCTCTTGGTCACGGGAAGAGATTCGGGACTTGGGTAGAATTAGAGAATTTCTAATTCTTGTAACCCTTGTGGTGAGAATCTCATTGTAATCAAGGTTTCTATTAATAGTGGAACGGAGAGGCTCTCTCTCCCCCAGAATATGTGGTATTAGCCGAACTGGGTAAACAAATTCTATTGTGTTCTTTACGTTTTTGCGGTTTACTTTTGTTATTATTATTATTATTGCAGGTCTTGCTTGTTTTGGTTGCTCAATTGTTTTGCTCCACACACTAAAATGTGTTGATGTGATTTAATCGAATTCACAACAATAAGATGATTCATAAAATTTTAACTGAATATCTAGTGTTCAACAAATTGTTTTTAGCCCAATATATTAATTCAACTTAGTGATGCTAGGCTTGTATCCCAACAATTTATATAGTTTTCTTTAAAGGAGAGATTAATTTAATTCACACAAAATAAAGAAGAGAGAAACAATGCACCCAATATATACAAAACTCAAAATTATATATATAGGAAGTAACAAAAGTTATTCTAATATAATGCATATTCTTAAAGCCACAGAGTCTCACAAAAAAAAAGAGGGCTTGGTTAATTATGATATTATAAAAAAAAAGGCCGTTTTTGGCTGTTTGCATTTGCACTAGAATGTGAGTTTCCATATTTGGAGTTTTCTAAAGCCAAAGAGCTCCAGCATCTCTAAGCATTTTCTTGAGTGAGCCATTAAGATGAAGAGTCATGATTATATTGGCTGAACCTACAAACTTGCCACCAATGAACACTGCTGGAACACTAGGGTTACACCCTAATCTTATGAGAGCCCATTCCATTTCTTTCCCTCTCTTATCTTCATCTAGCTCATAGATTGCTGGACCAACCCCTTGCTCATAAAATAGCCTCTTAATTGCATGGCTCATTCCACATGAACTCTTACTAAAGATCACCACAGCCTTTTGCGACGCCAATTTTGATACACGGTCCATCTCAATTTTTTTTGCGCACTTTTTAAAAATGTATGTATAGAATTATATATTGATATATAACTCTTTTTTTTCACTATTAAAAGTTGTTTAAGTGTTTAGATCTCGAGAATTTACCCGAGTCTGAAAAAACTAAAATATCAAAGGTCAGAATGATTCAAGAGAAGATGAAATTTGTTCAAAGAAGAAGATGAATGGTATACTTAGAAGGACTAGAATAGTGGTTTAGTGTTTGTGTTGCACTTAAATTAAGTTGAAGGGTTTGTAGTGTATTTATATAGATGGAGGAATGAGGAAATATAGTCACGAGCTAGGGTTATGCAATGGATGATGCAATATTATTTTGGTATCATCCTATAGGGAAAGAGCAGAGAGGATTGAAAAGGTGAAAGGTTCTAATTCCATGAGTTGATGGGTTTAATATCCTTGATTTGATGGGGACTTGTGTGGTGTTTCACTTCATTATATACACATGGATACTTCTACTTGTGTGACAAAGAATTATACTATAGGCCCATATAAAGATAAGCCAATCAAGGCCAAAAAGTGGGACCATGAGAATTAGAGGGAGAAAATGGGGGACGAATGTGAGGTATATAGTTCTTTTTGTGGATGAAAATGCCATTGATTACGTGGGTTTCATGGTGGGTAAAGAATGTCAACTTTGGGAGAAATTCTAATTCTAATGAAATTACAAACATAATAATATAGTGTGTAATATCATTTTATGTATGTGTTGTCAAAATAATTATAAGTATAATAATGCACTATTCACATGGTATCATGTATAAATGATAGATGTTGGACTCTCTTAATCATTTAGAGTTCGACATTTGATTAGTCTCAATTATCTAAAGGAATATAACCTCTACTTGTGTACGGAAAATATCTTAATTTTTTATTTGATTTTACTTTCATTACCAGTTTAATTTAGTTTAAGAGGCATCAAATGGTTTCAGCGTCCTTGCGATCACAATTACGAAGGATATATTGAATATCTTAATTTACTTAAGTATAATATATTAACGTGATATTTATGATATACTGAATTTTTGTCCTTAATGAAATAATGTGTCAATAAATCATTAAGTACATATAAGATAATAATTACACTAACTTAACTCATAAAGTTGGATATTGTTCGAATTATGAACTTCAATTTTTTACTTATGTGTCTGAATTTTCAAAACTATTATGATTTCGCTTTTATTAAAAAAAACATTTACACTAGCTAATAATATACATAAATTAAATAGACATTTTTAATAGATATAAATTAAATTGTAATATATATATCTTTAGAAAAGATTGAGTATCTATATGATTTTGGATAATAGGGGAATACATAACACGTGTAATGTGCGTGGCTGTTTGACACATGGCTGATACGAATACGACCTGCATTGCATTCCTTGTTGGACCATGATACATAATTTGACAAAGAAATGAAATTGTTCATTTATTTATTTAGTTGAAAGAAATAATAATGGAAGAAAGATTATAATTTAGCAAGTCATCTTTGTGTGTGTGAGAGAGAATATTGTGAGAATATAGAAGAAATTAGAGTACGCATATATGGTGTTTGGATTAAAATGAGGATGTTTTAGATAAAAGATATATATGATAAGAGTAATTATAATTATATGAATAAAGTTAAACTTAAACCGGTAGAAATTGAAAGAAATACCGAAATTGTTAGTGTCAAACGTACGCTGTGTGAATTTTATGGCAACCCCTATTAGACAGCGAATTAAAATGAAATGTCGGTCGATACAACATCATTCGAAGAGCAACAAATGTTCGAAAATGGCATGTGTGTTCGTGATGCTCAAGGATAATTTATCAAAGCAGAGACTACTTGGCACAAACGTCTACCACCATCTAAGAAATTGGAAGCATATTGTGTTTAAGACATTTTATAAACTTTAAGATAAATTTTGTAAGGTGACAATCAATATATGTATATTGCATTTTAAACCCTCTAAAATTATTTTTTGCACCACTAGTTCAAAGACTCAAACTGATATCACTTTTACTCTTTATATCTTTAATTTAATTTATCTTATATTCTTTTTATTGTAACGAACGCAATAATATATCTCTCTTTTCGTGGAAAAAAAAACTAATTTTTTTTCATGTCTATGTGGATTAATAATTGATATATATACTAGAATCTTAATTAAATAATTAAATAATTGCAAAAGCTAATGTGAATGATTTTGAGCATTATTTTGTTCTCATTCTGAGCTAGTTTTCTAATAAAAATCAGTTCCTTTTTTATTGTGCTTAATCATATTGGATAGTGGATACTGCATAAGAAAGAGAATTCTCTCTGTATTTAGTATCTTAAAAAGCAATATATAAAGTGGAAAAGCAAACACACCATATTTATCTATAGTTTGTTTTTCTTTTATGAGGAAGAATAATGTAAATATGATATTTCTATACAATACTATATATTTATTTATGGTTAAAAGAGCAGCAATTTGTACAGTACTTCAACAACCCAACAATTGTGATGCTAGGATCCGTCATTGCATTTCTCTTCGTTAAAATAATTTATCTAACGTAGCAAAAATAAAAGGAATTATCAAATGCATCACACTTTTTTAAAAAAAATAATCAAGAATTCAAGTGTATAAATATCGGGATTTGGATTTGGTGCTGTGGAGATATCACATAGTTTCACGCTGTAGTGTATTTCGGTCGTCCGATCAAGATCGGACGTCTGAGATCATTTGATGATTATTTATTCTGTATTTAATCTCAGACGTCTGATCTTGATCGGACGGCCGAAATACACTACAGCGTGTAACTGCGTGATATCTCCACAGCACCAAATCCAAATCCATAAATATGATATAATGTGTTAACATCTGAGTTGACATTATACGGAGAATAATAACTCGAATAAGTTTAGTTATGTCAATTTTTTCTAAATAAGCTCTAGTCAACTTTGAAGAAGTTCTGGTCAACTTTGAAATGTCCCGTTTGGAAGATAAGTTTGAGTTTGATTACTCTGGTCAATTTCGAAGAAGTTCTTCATCTTGCGTGTTTTATGTCTAGACAGAAGTGAAAAAAAGAAAGACATTTCAATTAGAATAGTCACATCTGTAGGAAAAATTCTATCATAGACACAAACCCAAATAAATTTAATTTAGGCACACTCACAACAAAGAATAAAAATTAAAGATAAAATTATTAAAGTAGTATTGATTGATGTGACTATTTTATTTTTCTTTTATTTTTTAAATTTATGTGTGTTCCTAAATTTGTGCCTATATGTCTTGTGCCTATGCAAGAATATCTCCATTTATATACAGTACAATATGCTTGTTTTCAAAGATAATTGTAATGTCTAATTTGAATTTGTGATGAGACTTACAAAATTTTAAAATTGTATTGAAATCAAGCACGACCAATTGTGGTTTAAGGAGGTTGAATATTGATATGGCATTCGTCAACTATAAAACGCTTCAATTGCTCATTCCTATGGGTTGGCAAATTTTAATAATACCCATTCCCACGGATATCCGCCACAGACACGGAACGGATAGTTTAATAGATATCCACGAGTAAGATAAATGGATATTTCAACTATCCGATAGTTAATGGATACGGATGCGGATTTAATGGTATCCGTATCCGCGGATATCCATACCCGTTAGTAAATAAAAATATTATATAAATATTCTTAGTTATCAAATATATAAGAGTCTTTTTAATTCTTTATAGAATTTTGTGATGAACTTTGTTTCGATTAGAAATGAAATGTATGAAATTTTTTCTAAAGAGAAATGTATGGATATTATTATATTTTGGTGAAATGAAGAAAAATAAATGTGTTGACTTTTGTTGTTAAATTGAAAGTGAAATGTATGAATGTTATTATGTAATAATAATCTATTTCTTGTTTCTTTAGAAAGAAGATAAACAATTTTTTTTTTATTTCAAGTAATTAAAATAATTTTTTTTACAAGAATTACAATTTTTTTAAAAAAAATTATTATCCATAGATATCTGTGAATATCCACGGATATTTCAAAATTCATGGATTACCCGTTTGACGGTTACCCGCACGGATATGGAGCAGATATGAATATCGTATTTATCCAACGGACACGGATATCATACTATCCGCCCTCACGGATATCCATTGACATCCCTAATTGAAGTGTTAAGGTGACAATAGTTTGTGTTGTTGGCAACCCCATTAAACGGCAAATTAAAATGTAATGTTGATATAACATTGTCCGAAGAGCAACAAATGTTCAGAATTGGTATGTGTGTTCGTGATGCTTAAGGATAATTTATCAAAGCAGAGACTACTTGGCACAAACGTACCAGCATCTACGAAAGTGGAAGCATATTGTTTATAAGAGAAGCTATTGTTTGGCTTGGCAGGATGAAAATATCAAAGATGTCAATTGAACTAGATTCAAGCTAGTGGTGGACGTCATTGTTTTTTGTTTTGTTGAAGAGGAGTTGACATCATTGTTGATATTGAATCCAACAATGTATGAGAGCGCTTGTAGGATAGTTTTAAGACATTTTATAAACTTTAAGATAAGTTTTGTAATGAGAAAATCAAATTGTGTTATGTTACCCATAACTTAGCAATAGTGGCGGAGGCAGAGTATGTTGGGGGTTCAACTGACTTTGTCGGAAGGCATGTTTGGATAGATTTGGGGAGCATGCAGTTCATTGTCGAGAGCTTCCAGGCTTCAAATACAGACATGATTTTGTTCGGGATGTCCTTTTTGATGTTTTTAAGCGCGCAAGAATATCTGTGAAGAAAGAGGCACCTGTGAACTTCTTGACTGACCCACTGGAGGGAAGATCTACATTGAGGCCAACCGATGTTTTGGTGTACGGGTGGGTAGGAGGAAAACATGCATGTGTTGACTTGACTGGAGTCTCTCCACTTGTGGGATTGTCGAATGGAGATTTTACGGTAGGACAGGCGGCCCTCAAAGCTGCTTTAAACAAAGTGGCTAAACATGAGAGAACATGTTCTGACAATCAACATGCATTTATACCTTTTGCATTTGACACGTTTGGTTTCCTAGCACCAAATGCTGTGAATATTTTGCAAAGAATTCAACGAGTTATGCATAGCAATGTAGTGTCTCCTAGGTCTGTAGATGTAGTATTTAAGAGAATTGGTTTTTGGGATCCAAAAAGGGTTAGCGGCGCAGCTTGTTGCCCGTTTGCCTTATATCCAAGTGTAATTAGTTTATATATATATATATAAAAATTAATTGCTAAAAAAAAAATAAATAAATAAAATAAATAAATCACATGTATCGCGATATATTTTACATTTTAAACCCCTTAAAATTACTTTTTGCACCACTAGCTCAAAAAACTCAAACTGATATCACTTAACAATTAATCCCTTATCTTCACTACACCACTGCTTAACAAGAGTGTCGAATATGTATGCTCACATCTTTAATTTGATAACTTTTCACATGCTCTATGGGGATTAATTATTGATATACTAGAATCTTAATCAAATAATGGCAAAAGCTATAATGTGTGAATGATTTTGAGCATTATTTTATTCTCATTTTGAGCTAGTTTTTTTTTTTTTCTAATAAAAATAAGTTCCCTTTTAATTATGCTGAATCATATTGGATAGTGGATACTGCATAAGAAAGAGGATTCTCTTTGTCTATTTAGTATCTTAAAAAGCAATGTATAAAGTCGAAAAGGATACACACCATATTTATCTATAGTTTCTTTTTCTTTTAGGAGGAAAGAATAATGTAAATATATTGCTATATACAATATTATATATTTATTTATGGTTAAAAGAGCAACAATTTGTACAGCTCTGTACTTCAACAACCCAACAATTGTGATGCTAGGATCCGTCATTGCATTTTTCTTTTATTATATTATCTATTCTCTTCCATCTTTATAAAATCTAATTAACAATTTAACATATTCTTTCACCACTAGCTAGCATGCTACTTTCAACACATATTCTCTTCAAGTAAGTAAAAAATATTGATATATTTAAATCAAAATTTACATCAAACTATCAACAACCTTGACATATTTTTGCTTATAATTAAGATTATAGGCAGTACATTATCTTCTCTTTGTTTAACAATCTAATCTATATATGTGTGCTCATACATTAATAATATGGTTATCTGGGATGGATACGTGAAAACTCCTATATGCACCGTCAAGATAAAACTAATTTAAAGTCACATTTAACAAAAATAACATGTCACGTAATAATACTTTTAATAATAAATTAAACCAAGTCTATGGTGCATAAGTGAAACATGTATTTGTCAAAAAAAAAAAGTGAGACATGTCTTACACCATGCACAAATTTATAAGACATATCTCATTTGATCTAATGTAAAATTTATTGATCCAATGATATAAATAAGGTTGTGCATTATTCAAAACTTGTCTCACTTGTGGACACTAGAATAATCTAATAAATTGATCAAATCTATACTATATATACTATATATAAAGAGGATAGATGAATTTGAGGTGACTTTTTCATAATGACAAGATTACCCTTCACTAATAGATAAAGAGGATACATGAGTTTGGGCTGACTTTTTTTTCTTTTCGTAATTACCCTTAACTTCTACTTAAAATAACACAATAGTAACTACACAATTTACTTTCTCCACTAACTACCTCTCTTTTTAGACGCGTAAGTTAGACACAGGCAGACGCGCCTGCCTGGCCCGCTAGTTAATAATAAAAAGAAAACAACTGAAAGTCTGCTTGCATCCATTGACTAAAGCTATATATGGATACTATTTTGGTTTATTAGGTCCATCTTGGCCCAATGCTAAAGACCAACACGTCTATTCAATTTTGAAAATTTCTCTTCCAACATCTTGCAATTCTTTTATATCCCTAATATTTCAATTTTGCCCATACAAAAAAATTCGGTTTGCAAAAGTCGAATTTTTTTCAAGGCAAAAAAAAAATCCGGTTTCTAAAAATCAAAGTTTTTTGCATGGATAAAATTAAAAACACGGGGAGTACAAAAGAATGGCAGGAGTGTCAGGCTTTACTTTCTAATCTCTCCTTGCAGGAACACTCTTCAGATAGATGACTGTGACAATCTGATTTGGCTGACGGATATACTATTCGTGGTGCATACCAGCTTTTGACGGCTTAGGATGCGGTTTCTTTGGATGATGTGGCGGGCCTCATTTGGCACTATCAGGTTCCTTTGAAGGTTTTCATTTTCGTGTGGCATCTCTTGCGGGATAGGTTACCTACCAAAGTCAACCTGATCATTAGAGGTATTATCCCAGCGGAGGATCATTTTTGCGTTTCTAGCTGTGGAGCGGTTCAATCGGCTCAACACTTGTTCATCTCTTGCAGTACTTTCAGATCCCTTTGGCCTCTTGTCAGTTCTTGGATTGATTCTTCTTTGGTGACAGCTCAGACCCTTTCAGATTATTTTGTGCAGTTTATTACGTCAGTAGGTGATACTCAAGCACATCGTTCCTTTATGCAATTCATATGACTTGCATGCATGTGAGTTGTGTGGACAGAACGAAACCACAGATTGTTCAGAGGCTCAGCACACACTCCACTTCATATGTTGGACAAGATCAAGACGTTTTCCTATAGGTGGTTGAGTGCGAAGAGTAGTACTTTAGGTTTAAACTGTCATAGTTGGTGGTCTAGTCCTATTCTTTCTTTGGGCCTCGTATAGTATCTTTATGGTTTTGTATTGTGACTCTCTTGTGACTTTTATTAATCTTTCTTGGTACGTCTTGTGCTGACGGGATCTCGTATATATATATATATATATATATATATATATATATATATATATATATATATATATATATATATATATATATATCATTTTTCCTTCTTAAAAAAAATATAATGTTAGAATTATCTTGAATTTTCCCCTGTATTATTTAGAATTCCCACCATTTCACTAGAAAATATCATCTAAAAGTATATGTTTTATTAAAGAATATTTCCAGTAATGTTAAATTAATTCTATCAGAACATATTTTTTAATAAAATATTTGTATGAACACCACATAGAGGAGACAAAGATATATGACAATATATGAAGACAATAGTTGATAGTTGTATTAGGATGTGAATATGTATTATTATGATGTCATATATTGTCTTCTATTTTTTAATACTTTCTGTAGAGGTATAGTTGGTTTGATAATTATCGCTTTCGTTAATATATATTGTTAATACTTTTGGAGAAATTGCATTATTATGATGTCATGGTCTATTTTGCTTAATATATGTATCTTATGTTGCTATCTAATAATTAATACGTGGCGCCATGTGAAATGAAATTTAGAAACATGTATGTAATGTAGTAGTCTACAACTCGTGCATTAGTTATAGTGCATAAGCCCTTATTTATGCACCATGCATAAATATTCCATATTGCTAAGTGCACTCTCCAGATTGCTAGCGCACGCTCAAATTTCTCGCACACTCCAAAAAAAATAGGGGTGTATGAGAAATTTGGGGGCGGCGAGAAACTTGGGGGTACGCTAAGCAATTTTCATTGTTTATGCACATGCATAAAAAAAAAAGATTATGCACCATAACCACGCCCACTGCTTAGTGCCTTTTTCTAGCTCTTCTTTTTCTTAGAATTGTTATATGTGTTGGACATGTGTTTTAAGTAATCAAGTACAACCAATAATAATCACTAAGGCAAGTGGATTAATTGTGAAAATAACAATAATAACACAAAACATACTAACAACTAATATTTGCCTATATAAAAAAGAGATATAACTAATGACTACTGAACAATTACAACGAACAACTTATTGGACATCATGACAGAAAGAGTTACAAAAATAGAGAACCTTAAATATTTGTCAACCAAAAAGAAGCTTCCAAAAAAGGTTTGATGAAAGAAGCTAAACTTGTCTCAATTTGCTATGTCAAAAAAAAAAAAACCCCCTCCAATTTCTACTATTTAGGTATGCATGTTCCAATTTATGTAGATACTGCAATCCTTGGTATAATCAAGTTTTTAATGTTGCAGTGACAAACACATCTAAATAAGCTGTTAGAATATAAAATATAAAATATTAAGTTTATATTATATTTGTTAAGAAAATATCTCTATGATTAAGTTTGTTTTTTTAAGATTTAGTTTAGATTTAAATTTATTCACTTGTTTGTGATACCCAAACATCAGAGTGAACAAGCTCGAGTCTCTCTTTCTTTGGGGTTCTTCCACTTGTTTGAAAGCTAACTCTTTTCTGCTTTCCAAGTATACAGACTTCACACATGTCAATTTCTATTGACCGAAGACCTGATAGTTTTCCTTTTGAGTGCACAACCTTCATTCCTTTCTCACTCATATGGCCTAACCTCTGGTGCCATAGATTGAGACTTTCATTTGTTGCAGCTGCAATCAAATGGCATGCTCCTGTTGTCATGTAAAGAGTACCACTCTTCTTACCGCGAGCAATCGTCATTGCACCCTTTGATATCTTCCATTTGTCGCCATGGAAGACTGTTGTGTAGCCGTCACTAGCCAACTGGTCTACGGAGATCAAGTTCTTCGTCAGGTCGGGAGTATGTCTGACATTTTTCAATTCCCATACAGACCCATTCAATTTAATCTTTACTTCACCTTTGCCAACAACCTCACAAGATTGTTCATTACCAAGGTAAACTTTACCGAGGTTTCCAGAGACATAATTCTTAAAGAATTCCTTCTAGGAAGTAGCGTGAAAACATGCTCCAGAGTCTAACACCCAAAACTCTTCCTTATTCTCCAAAGAACATATCAAAGTATCACCTCCTCCTAAGTTTGAAGCAACATTTGCTTCATCTTTGACCTCTTGGTTCTTTCTTGGAAGCCTACACTGATTTTTGTAGTGTCCTGGCTTTACACAATTCCAGCATTCAATATTCTTTGAATTGTGGGAACTACGATGATTTCTGGATTTGGACCGTCTTTCCTTTGATTTACCATGTCCATATCCTCTGGTTGAATTTATTCCCCTTGACTCTGTATGCAATATTGAAGAGGATGACGATTCACCCGACTCTCTCCGTCAGATCTCTTCACTGAGAACCAGATCACGAACATCATCAAACTTCATCTTTGTACTTCCCGATGAGCTACTCACAGCCGTGACAGTAGCACTCCAACTATCTGGTAGGGAAGACAAAAATATTAATGCGCGTACCTCTCTTCGTCAAATTCGATACCAACTGAACTTAATTGGGTTACGACAATATTAAGTTCATTGATATGTTGCGCAATCAATGCGCCTTCTGTCATCCGAAGCGTAAACAACCGTCTCATCAAATGTACTTTATTTGATGCTGCCGAAGGCTTTTCATACATACTCGAAAGAGCCTTCATAAGACTAGTTGTTGTCTTCTCCTTTGCAATGTTAAAAGCAACATTATGAGACAACGACAATCGAATAACTCCAAGTGCTTGCCTATCAAGAAGGTTCCACTCATCTTCCTTCATCGATTCTGGCTTGATGTAGTTTTTTCTGATACAAATAATCTTCTATCTGCATCTTCCAATAGCTAAAGTCCACACCATCGAACTTTTCAATTTTCACTTTGCCTTCGTCTGCAGCCATTACTCCCACTCAAATCTGACTCCCTCAGGATCGTCTTTGAAAATTTCTATGAATCACCATGCTTTAGAACACCTCTGTGAAAAATTGGTAACACAAACCAAATTTTGCACTATTCACAAAAGTTGCTATTTGTGTGATTAATACATTCGCTAGAAAAATTAGCAAAAACAACCAACTGGCTCTAATACCAGTTGTTAGGAAACTGCGCAAAATTTCTCCATATTATCATATTTATGGAAGAGCAAAATAACACGGAAGCACACTAATCTTAATAATAATGAAAATGTACAAAGAATTTATGACATCTTCTTTCTCACAGAACCCACAACTCAGTTACACCCAAAGAAATATTTCTCTCTAAATATTTCTCACAAAATTCCTATATAGGAATTTTCTTCTTTGTAACTAGCCGGTTGTTGTAACTAGCTGGAATGCATGCTCCTTTTCCTGGTAAGCAAAAAACAAAATACATGGTTAACATGAAAGATAATTTTTCTCAATTCTCTCTCCATGTTTTCCAATCATTCTTTGCTCTGCGCCTTTCTTCTTTCAGTCCTTGCTCTGAACTGGATCCATCATCTGAAATTTCTTTGTTTAGCCCGGCCTCGGTCTGCTAAAACAAAGGCAGTTTAACCACACAAAAAGATTAGTCCCAACAGTTCTCCATAATGTGTCACAAAGCACCACAAATATATCAATTAGTAAACATGAAGTGCAAAGTGAAAAATACAATGCAAGTACTTCGAAAGATTGCATACTAACACATTTCTGTGATGAATGACTAATCATCCTCTCCTCAACAAGCTAATCATTATCAGAAATTCTCTTATCTCGCATTCTCACATAGAGGATCAAGAATGAAATCAAGTAAATAACCATTTAAGACAACAACAGAAAAATCTACAAGTTTCTTTCTAGTAACACTCAAGACATAGCAAATGTTAAGAAGCAAAAATAGATCTATACAACACCAACACCAACCAAAGCCTTATCATACTAAGTGCGGTCGACTACATGGATCAAACAACGACATAATGTTATATTTTAAAACCTCGTCAACATCAATGATATTCAGAAACACATACAATTGCAATGCTCATAAACTAAAACAAAAATTTCCTCACCACAATATCCTGGTTAAAGTTCTCGCCGCATAATAAAACAACCGTCTGCATGGCTTATACCCTTTCCTAGGTTAAAATTCTAATTGAAACTTTCACTTTCACTACCAACAACAGATCTACAAAACCATGTTCTAAAAATGAGTTCTTTATGAAACAAACTTCTTAATTAAACACTTAATAAGCTAAATATGGAAAACCCTTTAGATTAATAATATCAAATATTAAGAAAAAAATCATGAAAATCAAATACTAATTAGTAATTACTGCTAATGAGGGTTAAAGAATGAAGTGAAAAGGAAAGAACATTATAATAGTGAGAGGAGAACCTGGTTGGAAATCTTGAGAGTTTCATGAGTTGATAGTGGTTGATGATGTTCTTGCATTGTTATGAGTAAATTTTGGAGCTGAAAAATGGGGAACAGAATGAGAAAAGTTAAGGAAGGAAGAAAGAAAGAAAGAATGAAAAGGAAAGTTAGAGAGTCCAACAAAGATACATACAGCCAAAGAACAAATAATTAGGATGTGTGCAGTTGCTTAAATTATTTTACCTGTGATGTGAACATTTTTTTTTTAAATAGTTTTATTATTCATAAATAAATAAATACAACGTATGAAGTTTAGTGTAGTGACGATGGATTTGAAGATGCATGAAGTCGCTCCTTTGTAAAAAAAAAAATTAGTTTTCAATTTAGTACATACTTCTTTTCAAAAGTTTGCGTATCACATTGTAAATCAATGAAAATCTTGGCTTTCTGGTTTCGTCGACTTAGAATTCTAATCTAAATAAAGCTATTGAAAATTAGAGATTTAGTTTTCTTTTTTCTTTTTTTCAAATAGAATTTAGTAGTTTTATATTTTCATATCTTTTTCAAATGGAGATGTATTTTTTTTTTTTTCTTTCAAATCTCTTACTGATTCTCTTAAGAAAATCTATGATTCTCTAAACTAAATTCACGCTATAAATTATACACACATATATATATACTATTTTCTTAAACAGATTTGCAAGACAGAGAGATTAATTCTATTCAACGTACGTGTTCAAGGTATTGCTAACATACACTATTTTCTAATTTGTTTGCTTTTTTTTGCTGAATCGAATATTTATTATGATATATAGTATATCATTACATTTAGTTATTGCTATTTTGAAGAGTATTTGAAGCTTGAATCTTGGTAATAGGTTTATGGCTCGTTTGAATTAACTTATTTTTGAGCCTATGCAAAATAGTTTATGCAAACAAATAAGGTTTTATGTATTGTTATAAGTTTTTCAAGGTAGTTTATGAAAAAACAACTTATAAAGATACAATTTTTACTTGTGAAAACTTATGAAGTAACATAGGTTTAATTGCATCTTAGGTCCTTACATTTATTTTAAAATTAAAATTGGTGATCTATGTTTAAAAAGTTTCAAGTTGGTCCCATATGTTACTGATGTCAACATAAATTGGTACTTTTCGCTGAATTTTGAGTTAATTTCATTTAGTTTTTTGTTGTTAAATTTTAAGTTAATTTGGTCTAAAACTTCCATGTGACACCCTAATAGTTTATTTATTTACATAATTTTTTTGTTTTTGTTTTCACCACCTGTTTAATCTGGTTCGGGGGTCAGTTCTGGCATCAAGTGGTTCCAGCCCCCTCCCGATCGCAATTGCGAGGGATCGAACCGTGGTCCTCCCTACCAAGTTCAGCGTCAATCACCATTGAACCAACTAACGATTGGTTACATAAATTATTTTTATAAACTAAAAAATAAGTCAAATTCAACGCACCATCGACATATGTTTGATTCCACTTTTATAAGTGATTTTAACACGTTTCTTCGTTCCGGAAACAATATTATTTTACATATTTCTAGAACTTAAACCTTTTAATTATATAATTGATTTTTAAATTCAAATCTATTATTCAACTCGTTTTTAGGTCGACTTATCCAAACATAAATCATGAACTTATTATTACTTTCTTGTATCACACAGCAAGAGAGAGGTGCACACATGGAAGGAGAGACAAAACCTTGGCTTATGTATTTTTCAGGTAAAGCTCCAAATAATCTAACCTTTTGCAGCATATCAGATCCAACCAAATCCTACTCTACAAGGATTCCAGATAATTGGAGCAAATCATGCTTAAAGCTATGTACTGTACAACATGGTTGGTTTCTTTGGGAAAACAAGATAGTAAATTCTGTTACTAACTTGTGTCTTTGGAACCCACTTAACCTTAAGAAAATCAATTATGTTAGTAACTTGTTTCTTTGGAACCCACTTAACCTTAAGACAATCATGCTCCCACCCCTAAATCACAATTGCACTAGTTTTGGTAATTGCATTTTGTCATCCCCTCCAACTGCAAGTGATGAAATATGCACCATTTTTTTATTTTCATTACATAGCCCTTCAATATTCTACTACCAACTTGGAGATAAGCAATGGACTAAAGTTTGTTTTTACGACGATATTGTGAGGGTTTTAGCCACGAAGGATTTAGTCCCTTTGGAGGAAAATATATCTTATTTTGATAACCCAGTTTACTGCAATGGTTGCTTCTATGCAGGAATGTGGACTTCATCATCATTTATTATAGTAGTAATTGAGAAACTTCAACCTAAAGGCTTTACAATAAATTGCACATCTGATCTCATGGTAAAACTTCAACCAAATTTAATTTGTGGTTTTGAGCAAGTTATAAGTAAATTGATTGGATCCAAAAATGTACTATTTAGAATAGAAATTTTGCATGCACTAGATAGGGTTGCTGCAGTTTTTGTTTACAAATGTGATTGTTCTCAAAGAGTGTGGGAAAAGGTGGAAAGCGTCAAGGATAAAGTGTTCTTTATAAGTATTGACTCAGCCTTTGCTTGTAAAGCAAGAAATCCAGAAACTGAAGGAGGTCGCATCTATATCGCCTTAAGGAATTGCAATTTTGTGTATATTTACAACATTGAAGACAAAAGTCTTGTAACTTCTCAACATTTCTCCAATGTATCAAAAAAAGGATCTTATTCTAGATGGTTCATGCCAGATACCAGGTAACTTTTTTGATACATTTGTTTTAACTATATGTCAATCCTATATATAAGGACCATTTTTAATTTGATCGTGTTTTTAAGACGCTGAAATGATATATATGTTTTGTAGGATGACTGATACACTTAAAAAAGAAATAAGAAAAGCTCATCAAAATGGAGAAATTAAATGTACATGTGATGTCGTCTATTTAAAGGAAGGGGATAAACCTCATAAAGAATTTGCACTTCCTCTAGACATGGTTGAAGTGATTGCAAAACATATTAATGATGTGCTTGATTATTTGCATTTTCGAGTAAGCAATAAACTCTTTTGTCTAGCCGCACCACCAATTCAATCGAGATCATCTTCTTCCATGATGTCAAGGTTTGATGATCTCTCAATGTGTCCTTTATTTGTGTTCTCGGAGAAGGACAAAGGCTTCACTTTTGTGCATCCAAAGCATGGTCTCGAGTACAAAACCATCATAAATTTTCCTGAAAGTCAACATTGGAACTTGAATTGTGAAATTTGTTGTTCAAAAGACGGTTGGCTATTACTGGTGGCGGTTCACAAAGGTTTTCAGGTTTTCTTCAACCCCTTCACAAAAGAAGTGTTACCACTTCCATTTACGAATAAACAAATATGTAATATCAGGTGTTTTGGTATGTCACATTCCCCAACCTCTTCTGAATGTGTGACTGTCGAGTTGCATAAAGATTCTTCTCCTACTACAACAGCATATGTACATTTGCTTCAGGAAGGATATCGTCGCCTTATCATATGTGAACACAAGATATATCCTCTTTACAACATAAGTCCTGCTTTTCATAATGGAAAATTTTATTTTCTCAGTGTAAAAGGAAAGTTATCAGTTATAGAAGTAACAAGAGAAAAAGTAAGTTGGACTTTATTCCTTAAGAAGCCTCAAGCTCCATGTAGCAGCTACTTCAACAACTATCTAGTTGAATGTGATGGCAATTTATTATCGGTATTTGAGAGTCCTTTTGCAAAAGGGGTTCAAGTGTTCAAGTTAAATGAGGATAAAATGACATGGATGAAAGTTAAAAGTCTAAAAAATCATATGCTTTTTGTTGGCAAAACATCATTTTCTGCCGTGGCAAATATTCCTGGAATGGAAAACAAAATCTATTTTAATAGATTTTATCGTAACAATGTTGTGTTTTATTCTTTAGAAACAAACAACTATCACACGTTCGAAAATGATGAAGTGGTGAATTTTCATCATGTGAGAGAACAGTTGAATGGTACTTGGATTCAACCAAAATGGCGCTAAGGTTAAGCTATTAACATGTTATGAAAAAAGATTAAATCAGTCTTCTTTTCCATCTTTATTTTAGCTTTTGTTATTTGGAGAAACTTTAGTCTTCTATTTTAATTTCTTTCTCATTATAATGAATATGCACCTGCATAACTGGGGATAATTGTTGTACTTACCAATTGTTTTGTTACTTAATTTGTTATTTATCTTGGTGACAAACTAGCTATAGCTTATGGTCTCATGCACAGTAGCTGATACTATTTACCATGGAAAAAATTGTTTTACTTACCTTGCAATTTCCTATTTGCATCTTCTTTACATATAGGCAAAGAATTAATGTTTTCGCATATATATTCAAGATAATTACACTTAAAGAAAAAATGAACCGGATAACAAATTGCACTGCTAACTCTTATTTTTACAAGACTTTTGATTTTTCTTAGTTTTGATTATTTCATGTTTCATGTTCTAAGTCTCCTCGATTATTTATTTACCCCTTTCTTATTCTCTTTTGTTTATCTAATACTCTTCTATTTCAAAATAACCATAGTTTAAGATTTTTAAACACATGCTATATTAGAAAAAAGATTTTTATACATGTATGTATTAAGGAATGGAATAAATAGAAGAAATAGAATAGTTATCTCTTATATTATAAGTTTGTTGTATTTTGCCACTACACTATATCAAATAATTTGATATAATTTTGTAATCAACATCTAATAAATATGGAATTCTATATATTTCTATCACTATGTTAAATATTTATTATTATTATTATTAGGTTCAATTACATTTTTGGTTCCTTATCTTTATTTTAGGTTTCAAGTTGGTACCTTATCTTTTAAAAGTTTCAAGTTGATACCTTATCTTTTCTGCAGGTTTCAAGTTGGTACATTCCGTCAATTTTTTAACTATTACCGTTAAATTTGCACACGTGGCAAAATAATTTTTTTATTGCCCTTTAATTAATACCAACCATCTCTAAAATAAACCTTTTATTTTTTCTTCTCTACCAACAACTTCAATTTCATTAAATTGAGATCAAAGTAACATAATTCTCATGGTTCAACCCGTGATAGTTGGTAAAACAACCCAGCAATTTTACTTTGGGCTGCACATCAAAGAAAGAAGTATGATTTACAATTTAAAATGCAAAACATAGTTGTAAAATGCAGATACAGGCCTTGCTGCTGCTTAGAGTTGTAAAAACAAAGTCTACAATAGCTTAACTTCATAAATAGTAAAACAATACAATAGTTTGAGGGAAATAATGTAAAAACAATAGCAATTAAAAAAAATACATGCTTCAATCCAAATTCCAACCAACAAAACCCAATAAAACTCAATTTCCATTACTCAATATAAGACTCAATAAGAAATTAGACAGGAATGCAGTTCCTCCAGCACGCTGCCTAATGCTATGGAATATTGTCCTCCTTCACTCATTGTAGAACAAATTTTATTTGTGTTGACCTGTGCATCACATAAAGCTATCAAGTTGTTTTCTCAAACAAACACTAAAACGAAAATGAAGAGGAAAGAGGACACAAACTTACATATTGTTTAGAGGAGGGAATTTGGTTGAATAATGAAGACTATCGAGCTTGAATCTCCAATAGTAGCGACAACATCAATCTAATTGTATCCAAAATTTTGCTATTAGAGAAAGTGTAATCCGAGATCTTCCTACATACATAAACAAAGGTTATATTTTTGCAAGAATGGTGTCATCCCATATCACCCTACATATAACTATCATAGAGATTTGACATTTAAAATTGAACTACTAAGTAAATCAAAGAAAATTAAGAAAACAGTTTGTACCTTAAGTCCAACATAACAAATAATCCTAGTAGACATTAAAATTAGTGACAAAGTAAGAAAAATGGCAAAGAGATAAACCAACATCCCAAAAGCAATAGAACTGCACATGAATAAGATTCACATGTTCCTTCAATTCAGGTAAAAAGAACCATTGGGGTTGACATTTGAGATTCATGATCTGATGAAAAGAAAAAGGAACAAAAGTGAATAAATTAAACTTGAATAAAGAGAAAATAAAAGAAACAACCAGCATACCCTGTGAAGGAAAGGAGGAATGGAAGAAAAGTTGAAGCAACAACAATGAGATTATAAATAGAGGAGATTAATCACATAGAAAGTTGAAAAAAATGGTTAACCTGAGAAAACAATTAAAGGTCGTGTTTTTTAAGAGAAGAGAAAGAGACCCACCGTATTCCAAGAAGAATAGAGATGATGAAAGAGACTACGTGATTAGATTTTTACTTTGTTCCTGCACACTAGATTATTTATTAGTAATACCAATTGTCTATTTAATATCTTGTTATCATCAAAACTTAGGGTGTTTTATAAATAAAACTCATTTTGTTCCAACAGCTTGGTGTTCAAGAAAGCAGCCAGTAGTTGCATTGTCCTCATGTGAAGCTGAGTACATTGCTGGTTCCTTTGCAGCTTGTCAAGCTCTATGGATTGCTTCAATACTTAAGGAGCTGATGATTGAAGTAAAGAAACCAATCACATTACAAATTGATAATCAGTCTGCAATCAATTTGGCCAAAAATCCAGTCTTACATGGAAGAAGCAAACATATAGAGGCCATGTTTCACTTCTTGAGGGAGCAGGTGAGTCAAGAAAGCTTAGAAGTTGTTCATTGTGCTACTGGTTCACAAATTGCAGATGTGAAGCAAGGCTTTAGTAAATGCAAGTCAGAATATGGTGTATATGTGCAAGATTCAATATCAA
Source organism: Trifolium subterraneum (assembly GCA_951799995.1). NCBI lineage: Eukaryota > Viridiplantae > Streptophyta > Magnoliopsida > Fabales > Fabaceae > Trifolium > Trifolium subterraneum. The sequence goes on along the minus strand of OX637462.1, from coordinate 7,293,545 downwards.
GCATCATTCTCATATGCTTGTATGTTGATGATCTCTTAGTTACTGGGAATTACCTAGCTAAGATTGAGAAATTCAAAACTGTCATGATGACTGAATTTGAAATGACAGATTTGGGCACAATTTCTTATTTCTTAGGGATTGAATTTTTAAAAACTTCAAGAGGTTTAATGCTACATCAGAGGAAGTATGCAAGTGAGATTTTGAAGAGATTCAAAATGACTGATTGGACTCATGCCATGACTCCAATGGAGACAAATCTCAAATTGGAAAAGAATGAAAATGAAGAAGCAGTAGATCCTACAATGTTTAAGCAAATTGTTGGATCTTTGATATATATGTGCAATAGCAGGCCAAATATATATTTTGCAGTTGGGTTGGTTAGTAGATTCATGGAAAATCCTAAACAATCCCATATGAAAGCTGCCATGAGGATACTGAAGTATATAGCAGGTACACTAGAGTTTGGAATTCTCTTTCTAAAGTCAGCTATGAATGGAAAGTCAGAAATAATTTGTTATTCAGATGATGATTGGTGTGGTGACAATGTTGATAGAAGAAGCACCACTGGCTATTACTTCAAGTTCTTAAATGCTTTAGTTGCTTGTGAAGGTGAAAAACACAATAAGGGGGTTGAATTGTGTTTTGAAAAATTGTTTCTTTTGTCTTAAGAAATATAAAAACGCAACGGATATGATAAACTAGACTAAATACAAACCACAAATAAAACAGTGAGAGAGAGAGAGAAAGAACACACAAAAATTTTATACTGGTTCCTCTCACAAAACGAGAGTAGTCCAGTCCCCTTGCACTTCCAAGGGATTTCACTATAATCACAAAGATTACACAACTAATGCTCAAGCACGTAAGCAAGAGACTTCCTTGCTCTAAGTCACACAAGACAAAGAGACTTCCTTGCTCTAATCACACAAGATTAGAGACTTCCTTGCTTAAGCACACAAGCTTAAGACTTCCTTGCTCAAGTCACACAAGACTTAAGACTTCCTGCTCTAAGTCACACAAGACAAAGAGACTTCACAAACTAACTTAATACAAATGATTAAGTAGGACTGAAAGTTCTAAGCAAGACTCTCTAAACACTAAGCTCAGAGTCTGTAATATCAAAAGATATTTAACTTAGAATATAACACTAGAAAGAATAACACAGTACACAGCTTTGAATATGATTTGAATCTTTCTAAGTTCAGATGATCTTCCAGTAGTCTTCTCTCTATGAGGATGTCTTCTATTTATACTCTAGGTATAAAGACGTTGAGAAGAGAACCGTTGGTTGTACACTCTCCTTTTTGTTGACAAGACGGTTGTACTCTTTGACAGGACCGTTGTACTATTGCATTGGTTATTAGCTGTCTTTCTTCAGAGAGAGTTCTTCAGGATCTGATGATACCGTTTATTTGATCTTCTGAAGATGTACACACGCTTCAGACTGTGTTTCTTTCTTTGGCCTCTGAGGACTTCTTCAGAGGCTCTGATGCTTCCAGCATCATCAGAGCCTTAACATTTCAGACTATGTCCTTCAGATGCCCAAATGATGATCTACAAGGATGATATTTTTACTTTGTTCCTGCACACTAGATCATTTATTAGTAATACCAATTGTCCATTTAATACCTTGTTATCATCAAAACTTAGGGTGTTTTATAAATAAAACTCATTTTGTTCCAACAATCTCCCCCTTTTTGATGATGACAAACATAGGTATTAAATACAATTGTTTGTTGATTAATTTAATTATGTCAACATCAGGTTGTTGAGGTTTGTAAGCTCCCCCTGAGTCTGATAAACCATTAGGGTTACGTTTGCAAGCTCCCCCTAAGTTTTATCCATAATTAAGTTGAATCAGTATAAGAACAATTTGATAAACTTGATTGTATCTACATACTTGACTCTCAGAGTGTGAGGTTTACAAGCTCGACTCTTGAATCTGATAAAAATAATTAAGAGCACAATCTTAACTACCTTCATCTATGCAAACACAATTATGTTTATTAATTTGTTCCCCTTATCACTTAAGTTCATAAACATTTTGCAAGATAAAAAAATGAGATTCTTATTTCAGACAGTTTCAGATATTACTATGTGAGTAGAAATAAAAACTACTGACAATTGTACAACTACAACTAAATAATACTCCCCCTATAGTCATCAGCAAAAAGAATTTTAACCAAAGAATGAAGAATCAATAGGCTAAAAACAAAAGGTGAAAGAAAAAAAAATCCTAAGGGTGTTTGGAAAAACGAAGAGTGCGAAGTTGTTGAGCCAGTCTTGCAGATGCCCCTGAGTATGCTACCAGCTCTAGCATCTTATTTTCTTGTTCAACAAGCGTATCTCGTATTATGTGTAGAGCAGTTGCTATGAGGTCTGAATTATCTGCTTCTGGCTGTGCCACAGGTGGTGCAGATACTGATTGACTAGGACCACTAGGTAAGTGAGTCACATGATCAGTTGGTACATTAATTCTATCATTTATTGCAATTACAGTATCTAAAAGCATCAGAGGTGAGGAGGAGTTGGGAGAGTATGATGGAATTTATGGAGGTGGGTCAGATGATATGGCATTGGATGGTTTAGAGGTTTCATGAATTGGAGAAACTCTAAAAGAAGTTTCTTTCAGAATCTCTTCTTCAGTGAGAATTTTGGGTGATGACTGAGGGATAGAACAATTGGATGGCTCAGCTGTTTCCTCCTCAGGAATATGCTTAGCTTTGGAAGAGAATTGTGCAAAACTATCCATAAGGTCATCAAACGAGGAGTCAGAAGACTCTGACTCAGAGTCTAAAATGTTGACAAATTCAGGTTCAGAGGATGTTGGATAGATGGTATTTAGGGGTTGGACATGTTCTAGAATAGATGCTTCAGATATTTGATTGCAATAATTAAAAGAATGAGTATTACCTGTATCTGATCTTTGTCTCTTTTGTCCCCTAGAAGTGCAATGCTTTGTGCGAGGTCTTTTGAGAAATTTCGCACTTAGCAGGTCTTTCACAGTAGGTTCTGCAGCCACTGGCTCTTTGTCAGCCTCTGGATGATCATCCTCTGACCTATGTATAGAAGCCTCTTGCATGGAGGGTTCCTCAACCACTTCATCTTCTTCATAGTCACTAAACACCTCTTCCTTAACTGCTCTCATAATCTGTGCAAAAGTTGGGCCATCACCTCTTCCAATGTCCTTATGAGTGATGGGGGTTCCTCTTTCCTTCATTAACCTCACGTATTCCAAAATGACTTCAGGAGGTTCATTATCAAAAATGAAGGCATCACTGATTGGCTTGAATTTGGTCTTATTTACCAGAAGAGGTTTTTGGGGATAGATGAGCTGGTCTGATCTCTTCAAACGCAGACTCACTAAGACTTTAGCATTAAGAATTGGAGCTCTAACTTGTTCAAGGTCGTCAGACACTCCAGCAAGCATGAATCTATCAGGAAGACCAAGTTGCTCAAAGATGAAGCTTAGGAGCCTGGGATGAGAGATCAATTAGGAAGGATTGTCAAACTTTTGAGCCTCACAGATTGTCTCACATAGATGTTGAAAGAGGTAGGCAGGTAGATTCATTTTCCTTTTGGCGGAGAGGAAGTAGATAAAGTGTCTCTGATCCCAATTCAGAGAGTCACTTCCAGTATCCCTTGGTAGAATAGATGAGAACAAAATCTTGGCAAAAACCTTTGCTCGATCATTCAGATGACTAACCTTGTTGGACAGCTTCTGATCCTTAAAACAAAGTCTGGCAATATCATCTAGATACACTGACTTTCTCCCAGAAGCTGCAGTATAGAGTCTTATCATTCCAGTGTTGGGAAGATTTAGCATTTTGGCCAAATTGCTTTTTGTCAAAATGACTTGAAAGCCTCCAACACTAGAACGAATTTCTGTTTCAGTAAATTTTCTCAGACCCAATTCTTCTCTTGATTTTCCTTTATTTGCACTTGGGTTTTGATTAATTTGACGTTGAAGTTCAGCATTAGCATCTACCAAAGTTACAACTTCACTCTTTCTCCAGAAATCAAACACTAAATTGGAATAGATAGGTCCATTAAGCATATCCAAGTAGTGCCCCTAGCCTTGTTCAGTAAAGAATCCTTGTAGTCATGTCCATTGACTTTCAAGGCCTCAAAGTCTATTGGTCTTTCCATAACCAATTTACTTTCTTCAAACCTAAGATTCACAGTGGCATCTTTAAGATGGGAGTCCTGAGCATAGATGTTGATTGGAATGTCCTCTGGGAATCTTGAGACAGATGATGAGCTTGCCATTGTTGAGGTTAGCGAACAGGGTTTTGCTAATATGAGGGAGAAAGAAAGTGCTCTGGGTTTTAGAAGAGACGGGCTATAAGGGAAAGTGAACTTGTGCGAGAAGGGAATAAAAAGATTTTTGAAAAACTTTAGTAAAAACAATGATGGGGGAGTACATTCGTTGCAATAAAGAATTTCGTCATAAACTGCCTTTACACTAACCAATCACAGACTTGAGAGTAAAGACAAATTAATTGACACGTGTACTCCACATGGGTAAACACTTCAGAGCTAAAAAAAATTTCAGCATCTGAAGACCTTCCATAATTCAGAGGCTGAATTTACAATTTTGTAAGTCAGAGCTTGATATCTTCAGAGACTAAAGTCATGTTCAGATGCTTTTTGATAAAATCTAGTCTTTCAACTGCTAAGGGTTTTGTAAATATATCAGCCCATTGTCTTTCAGTTTCAATGTATTGAATATTTACACTACCCTTCTGGACAAGGTCTCTGATAAAATGATGTTTAATTTCAATATGTTTAGCTCTTGAATGCAAAATTGGGTTTTTAGAAAGTTGAATAGCTGCAGTGTTATCACAGAAAAGTGGAATATTATGACTATTAACTTTGTAATCCTCTAACTGATATCTCATCCAGAGTAGTTGTGTACAGCACTTGGCTGCTGATATATACTCTGCTTCTGCTGTTGACAAAGCTATTGTAGTTTGTCTTTTGCTAGCCCAAGATATAAGATGTTCACCCACAAATTGACAATTGCCACTTGTGGATTTTCTCTCTACCTTATCTCCAGCAAAGTCAGCATCACAGAATCCTATCAGCTTATAATCATTTGTTTTCTTATAAAATAATCCAAGATTTGTGGTTCCCTTCAGATATCTAAAGATTCTCTTTACAGCAGTAAGATGAGATTCTCTAGGATCTAATTGGAATCTAGCACACAAACATACACTAAACAAAATATCAGGCCTTGATGCAGTTAGGTAAAGTAAAGAACCTATCATACCTCTGTAGAGCTTCTGATCAACTTTGCCTTCTGAATCCTCCTTGCTGAGACTGCTTGTTGGATGCATTGGAGTTGTCATTGGTTTGTAGTCGTCCATGTTGAACTTCTTCAGCAGCTCCTTTGTATACTTGGTTTGATGAATGTAGGTGCCATCTTTGTCCTGGTTGATTTGTATTCCCAGAAAGAATTTTAGCTCTCCCATCATGCTCATTTCAAATTCCTCCTGCATAATCTTAGAAAATTCCTTGCACAAAGATGAATTAGCAGATCCAAAAATAATATCATCAACATAAATTTGAATAATTAGAATGTCATTCTTAAATGTTTTGCTGAAGAGAGTATTGTCAACATGACCTTTTTGAAAACCTTTTTCAACTAAAAAATTGCTTAGTCTTTCATACCAAGCTATGGGTGCTTGTTTCAGACCATAAAGAGATTTCTTTAATTTAAAAACATGATCAGGATGTGAAGTATCCTCAAAACCAGGAGGTTGTTTGACATATACTTCTTCAGAAATGTAGCCATTTAAGAATGCACTTTTGACATCCATTTGATACAAAATAATACTATGATAAGTAGCATAGGAAATAAGTAGTCTGATAGCCTCAAGTCTGGCTACAGGAGCAAATGTTTCAGTGTAGTCAATCCCCTCTTGTTGACTATGCCCTTGAGCTACCAGTCTTGCCTTATTACGAACAACTTCTCCTTGTTCATTTAATTTGTTTCTGTAGACCCATTTTGTTCCAATGATATTTTTCTTGTAAGGCATGGGTACTAAGCTCCAGACTTCATTTCTTTCAAACTGGTTGAGCTCTTCTTGCATTGCAACAATCCATGCATCATCAGCTAGTGCTTCATCAGTTGAACTTGGTTCCACTAGGGAGATTAATCCAATTAATGAATCTTCATTTCTGAAGCTTGATCTGGTTTTTCTTGGACTGTCCTTGTTTCCCAAGATTAGCTCTTCTGGATGAGAGGATTTGTATTTGAAAGACGGTTTTGGTTGCTCAATTCTGCTTGGACTACTTCTGATAAGTTCTGATGCTGGGTGATCTTCAGAGTCCAAGGTTTCAGGAGCTGAATTTGTTTCTTCAGAGGTTTGTTGAGTTGGTCCTGATGTCTCTTCAGGTTCTGAGTCTTCATCATCTGATAGTTGAATATCTGCAAAATTCTCAACTAGCTCTGACACTTGGTCAGGCTGCTTGTCATCAAATTTTATGTATATACTTTCTTCCACTGTATGAGTTTCAGAATTATACACTCTGTATGCTTTTGAGCGTTCAGAGTATCCAATAAAGATACCCTTGTAAGCTTTAGCATCAAATTTCTTCAGATGAACTTTTGTATTTAGAATGTAACAAGTACACCCAAATTGATGAAAGTAGGATACACTGGGTTTCTTTCCCTTGAATAGTTCATATGTTGTCTTATTCAAAATAGGTCTAATATAGATTCTATTTTGAACATAACATGATGTGTTTACAGCCTCTGCCCACAGATACTTAGCAATGTTAGTCTCATGCATCATGGTTCTGGCCATTTCTTGCAGAGTTCTATTCTTTCTTTCTACAACTCCATTTTGTTGTGGAGTTCTAGGAGAAGAGAACTCATGTAAGATGCCATATTTTTCACAAAAAATTTCAAACATTTCATTTTCAAATTCACCACCATGATCACTTCTAACTTTCAAAATGTGTAAACCTTTTTCTTTTTGTATCTGTGTGCAGAAATTGCTAAAGACATCATATGCATCATCCTTATTTCTGAGAAATTTAACCCAAGTCCATCTACTGTAATCATCAACAATGACTAGTCCATATTTCTTCCCATTGATTGAGGTTGTACTCACAGGACCAAACAGATCAACGTGAAGCAGTTCTAAGGGATTGGAGGTAGAGACAACATGCTTTGGTTTAAAAGAGGTCTTTACACTCTTTCCTATTTGGCAAGAACCACAAAGAGCATCTGAGTGATATTGTAGCTTAGGTAGGCCTCTGACAAGGTCAAGTTTGCTAAGCTTAGAGATTAACCTCCAGTTAGCATGACCTAACCTCTTATGCCAAACCCACTTTTCTTCACTCAGAGTTAGCAAGCATTTTACCTCTTGGTCTGCTAAGTCAGAAAGGTTTACTTTAAAAACATTGCCTATTCTCTTAGATTATCTAATTACAGTACATAACCCTTTATCAAAGTTAACCACAAACCCATTGTCACAAAATTGACTGATGCTAAATAGGTTGTGTTTGAGTCCATCCACAAACCAAACATTATTAATAGAAAGGGAGGAATTACCTACAATACATGTACCTTTGATCTTGCCTTTCTGATTTCCTCCAAAGCCGACTGTTCCACCATCTTCAAGTTTCAATGATGAGAACAATTTCTTATTACCAGTCATGTGCCTTAAACATCCAATATCCAGATACCATGATTGATTACTATTTTCTTTCAGTCTGGATAGCTGTAGAATAAACAAGGTCAATCATTGTAATAATATCCTCTATATTCATTGTGAAATTCTCTCCACTAACCATTTGCCTTGTCCACTTCAACAGCTCTGGAAGTAAAGTAATGTTTAGGAACATAAGCTTTTCTTCCATAGCTGATCACTTGCTTCCATTCATCTGGTTTGAAATGATTTTTCCTACAATGAAAATCTGAATAGAAAACAATTTTACATCTTGGTACCCATTGTTGTCTAGGTCCAGTTTGGTTAGTTCTATATCCTTTAGTTCTTCTTTGCCTTTGTGAAGAACTTTGTGGACTATTAAAGAATTTTCTTTGAAAATTTGGTCTTTGAAAATTGACCTTTTTAGTCCATTGATTTTGAAATCTAGGCTTTGATTGATAATCACTATAGTACTTGGATTGCTTTTCTAATCTAGGATTAGTTTTGCTTACCAGAGTCTTATGTTGATTATTAATCCTCAGCTTAGTTTGTTTTAGAGTCTGATTGGATGAGCTTCTGAGTCCCAAAGTTTTCAGAGTCTTAGACTTGATAGTCTCAGATTCTGAACGCTCAGGTCCTGAGTTGCTCTCTTTGAGGTTCTGAAGGACAGCCTCTGAAGTACCTTCAGAGTTTGTCTTGCAGACCCCAGAGATACCTTCAGAGTCTGAAACAATCATAGCTTTTCCTTTGTTTTTCTCAGGCACAAAAGTTGAATAAAGATTATCAGGAATATTATTTAAACTAATGTAAGGATTTTGTTTCCCATATGATTTACCATATGAGTAACCAATTCCTTCGCCTACATTTTTACAAACATTATAAATCATAGACGCCATTTTACTTTTGTTGATGTTCTGATGAACAAATTCCTGAAGAGCAACCTCATGCTCATCAGTAGGTTTGTTGCATCTTGTGCATCCATTTTCAAGTTCTTCAATTTTGATTAAAGAATTTTTATATAGATCTTGAAAATGTTCAGCTTTCTTTCCTAACTCGTCCTTTTGTGTTTTTAAAATTTTTAGTTTAGAGGATGATTTAGCAAACTTACTTAAAGACATACCAAGGTAGGTTAAGAGTTGTTCTTTAGAATAATTTAACAATACCTGTTCAGATTCATCAGAGTCTTCATTAGCTGTAGCCATCAGAGCCACATTTGCTTCTTCATCATCACTATCTGAGGATGCTTCCAGGTCTTCAAATGTTGCCATTAAGCTCTTCTGAAATCTCCTCTTGTAGCTACTGAACTTCTTGTCTTTGTCTTTCGATGAAGCTTCAGGGCATTCAGCAATGAAGTGTCCTGGTTTGTTGCACTTGAAGCAATTCTTCTCTTCTCTGCTGGGAGTGCTCCTTGAACTATTTCCTATACGACTCTTACTCATCCTTGCCCATTTTTGAAAGTTTCTGGTGAACATGGCAAGTTCTTCATCTTCTTCTTCTTCTTGATCATCTGAGGAAGAATCCTCTTCAACCACTAGAGTTTTAGCTTTGACAGCTTTTGAAGATTTCCTGGTTGAAGTTAAAGCTACTGATCTTTCTTTCTTCTTCACTGCATCAGCATTCAATACCATCTCATGGCTCTTGAGATTGCTGATGAGTGATTCAAGAGAGATTTTCTCAAGATCCTTAGCTTCCTCAATAGCTGTGACCTTAGGTCTCCATTTGTCAGTCAAGCTATTTAAGATTTTCCACACATGATCAGAGGTTGTATAGCTTTTCTTCAGAACCCTGAGGCTAGACACCAGAGTCTGAAATCTAGAAAACATGGTCTCAATGTCTTCATCAGGTTTCATGGTAAAAAGCTCATACTGCTGAACCAGTAGTCTTGCTTTGGCATTCTGAACTTGCATATTACCATCATAGTTTGAGCATAGAGAGTCATACATAGCTTTAGCTGTAGATCTATCCATGATTTTGGTATATTCATCATGAGATATTGCTGACATCATGATTTGTTTGACCTTGTTGTGTTTAGAAAAGATCTTGTTTTCAACAGATAGAGCAATTTTCTGAGCAATGGTAATCTTACCATCAGAGCCTATTCCATCAATAGGTACTCCTTCTTCTATCAGGTCCCAAAGCTCATCATCAATTCCATTGACATAGTGATAAATGCTATCTTTCCACCATTCAAATCTTAGAGCATCACCACTAAAGATTGGAACCTTTTTGTTGCTAGAATCATGATTAGACGCTGAAGAGGTAGAGTTCATGTTGTCGTAGTTGTATTGAACGTTGGATAGATCTGTATTAGAAGATGTAGGAATAGGTGCAGGTGTAGATGTTTCTTCCCTAGACATACAGTGTTTTTCAAAGATCTTTTACTGTCTCACTGTGAAGTGATTAAAAGACAGAACCGGAGCTCTTGATACCAATTGAAGGTGAAAAACACAAGAAGGGGGGTTGAATTGTGTTTTGAAAAATTGTTTCTTTTGTCTTAAGAAATATAAAAACGCAACGGATATGATAAACTAGACTAAATACAAAACACAAATAAAACAGTGAGAGAGAGAGAGAGAGAGAGAAAGAACACACAGAAATTTTATACTGGTTCCTCTCACAAAACGAGAGTAGTCCAGTCCCCTTGCACTTCCAAGGGATTTCACTATAATCACAAAGATTACACAACTAATGCTGAAGCACACAAGCAAGAGACTTCCTTGCTCTAAGTCACACAAGACAAAGAGACTTCCTTGCTCTAATCACACAAGATTAGGGACTTCCTTACTTAAGCACACAAGCTTAAGACTTCCTTGCTCAAGTCACACAAGACTTAAGACTTCCTGCTCTAAGTCACACAAGACAAAGAGACTTCACAAACTAACTTAATACAAATGATTAAGTAGGACTGAAAGTTCTAAGCAAGACTCTCTAAACACTAAGCTCAGAGTCTGTAATATCAAAAGATATTTAACTTAGAATATAACACTAGAAAGAATAACACAGTACACAGACTGTGTTTCTCTCTAAACACTAAGCTTAGAATATTTAACTAAGCTCAGAGTCTTCAGGATCTGATGATACCGTTTATTTGATCTTCTGAAGATGTACACACGCTTCAGACTGTGTTTCTTTCTTTGGCCTCTGAGGACTTCTTCAGAGGCTCTGATGCTTCCAGCATCATCAGAGCCTTAACACTTCAGACTGTATCCTTCAGATGCCCAAATGATGATCTACGAGGATGATATTTTTACTTTGTTCCTGCACACTAGATCATTTATTAGTAATATCAATTGTCCATTTAATACCTTGTTATCATCAAAACTTAGGGTGTTTTATAAATAAAACTCATTTTGTTCCAACAGCTTGGTGTTCAAGAAAGCAGCCAGTAGTTGCATTGTCCTCATGTGAAGCTGAGCACATTGCTGGTTCCTTTGCAGCTTGTCAAGCTCTATGGATTGCTTCAATACTTAAGGAGCTGATGATTGAAGTAAAGAAACCAATCACATTACAAATTGATAATCAGTCTTCAATCAATTTGGCCAAAAATCCAGTCTTACATGGAAGAAGCAAACATATAGAGGCCATGTTTCATTTCTTGAGGGAGCAGGTGAGTCAAGGAAGCTTAGAAGTTGTTCATTGTGCTACTGGTTCACAAATTGCAGATGTGAAGCAAGGCTTTAGTAAATGCAAGTCAGAATATGGTGTATATGTGCAAGATTCAACATCAAGCATCATTCTCATATGCTTGTATGTTGATGATCTCTTAGTTACTGGGAATTATCTAGCTAAGATTGAGAAATTCAAAACTGTCATGATGACTGAATTTGAAATGACAGATTTGGGCACAATTTCTTATTTCTTAGGGATTGACTTTTTAAAAACTTCAAGAGGTTTAATGCTATATCAGAGGAAGTATGCAAGTAAGATTTTGAAGAGATTCAAAATGACTGATTGGACTCATGTCATGACTCTAATGGAGACAAATCTCAAATTGGAAAAGAATGAAAATGAAGAAGCAGTAAATCCTACAATGTTCAAGCAAATTGTTGGATCTCTGAGATATATGTGCAATAGCAGGCCAACTATTTATTTTGCAGTTGGGTTGGTTAGTAGATTCATGGAAAATCCTAAACAATCCCATATGAAAGCTGCCATGAGGATACTGAAGTATATAGCAGGTACACTAGAGTTTGGAATTCTCTTTCCAAAGTCAGCTATGAATGCAATGTTAGAAATAATTTGTTATTCAAATGATGATTGGTGTGGTGACAAGGTTGATAGAAGAAGCACCACTGGTTATTACTTCAAGTTCTTAAATGCTTCAGTTGCTTGGTGTTCAAGAAAGAAACCAGTAGTTGCATTGTCCTCATGTGAAGCTGAGTACATTGATGGTTCCTTTGCAGCTTGGCAAGCTCTATGGATTGCTTCAATACTTAAGGAGCTGATGATTGAAGTAAAGAAACCAATCACATTACAAATTGATAATTAGTCTACAATCAATTTGGCTAAAAATCCTGTCTTACATGGAAGAAGCAAACATATAGAGGCCAGGTTTCATTTCTTGAGGGAGCAGGTGAGTCAAGGAAGCTTAGAAGTTGTTCATTGTGCTACTGGTTCACAAATTGCAGATGTGATGACAAAGAGCTTGAAAACAAACAGGTTTTTAAGTTTGAGAAATTCACTTGGTGTTATGCAACTTAGGAACTGATGTATAGGTTTAAAATTAAGGGAGCATGTTGTTTTGTAATTGTTAAACCTATCCTAAGTTGTTAGAGGTAGTTAGAAGTTAGTTGGTTATAACTAACTTGTTGAATAGTGGTTAGGTAGTTAGTTACTTTGTTTCTCAAGTTAACTAGTTAGTGTTTTGCATTTCTATATATAGGCTTGTATAGTCATTGTAATACACAACTCTTATTCTTTCAATCAATAAAGATCATTATTCTCTCTAATCTCTCTATTCTTCTTCATCTCCTCCAAAACACAAAGTGTGTGTGTGTGTGTGTGTGTGTGTGTTTGTGTGTCTGTGCTGAAGCATCTTTAGTGTATAGCAACAAGTTGCTGCACATCTTGCTCTAACATTTATTAGTGTTATATTTCCGCCACCCTCAATGATTTTTTGTGGTTCCATCTCTGGTTATTGGAGAGATGAAAAGAATTAGAACTAATTCAGATGGAACACGTTAAAGTGGTTTAAGTGTAGGATAGAGGTTGCTTAAGAGATGTTGAATGAGAGTGTACTTCTCTAAATTCGTAGGAAGGTTGCTACGTTTTTGTTGTCGATTTATGGGTGTTGTGGAGAGTTTGAGACTAGTATGGAGATATAATTTTATGAAAGTGGAACTTAACATTGATTCTATGGTAATGGTGCACACATTGAAGCATAATGGAGCATGTAATGCAATGCGATTTCAGCTGATTTGCCAAATTAAAAAGCTGATGGAGTTGAAATAGAAAATTAAAGTGCGTTATACTTATCGTGAAGATAATACATGTGTTGATGCCTTAACAATACTAAGGTGTATGAATAGTGAGCTTGGATAGATTGTTTATGAGCAATCTCTTTCTCAAACTAATCATTTACCCTTGTTTATAATGTACTTTTTTTGTTACATGAGAGAAAAAACAAAAAACATAAAGGAATTAATCCCTAACAAAAGCTACTCCCCAGGCGCCCGCGTGAAGCGCGTTGGATAACTGAGGAGGGGGTTCATCTACCACAACCAGAGACGAGTCCGAAGACGCTCCCATCTCTATTCAACAGTTGGCGAATGCTTTGAATCTCATTCACATACTTATGAAATGGCGAAACCCCCTCTCTAATCAATGCAACTGCTTGCAAGGAGTCCGAGTAGCAGGTTATACTCCTGAAGCCATTCACCCAACATAAATCAAGGCCATGAAGGATTGCCATGATCTCGGCATAAAGAACACTTGGGTGTGATGCAGTTCCATAAAACCCTTTCAATAAAACTCCAAAGTTATTCCGAATGAGACCCCAAAACCCTGCAAATTGTTGTTGATAATGTATGGATGAGTCATCCTAGATTTTTTTTTTTTCCTTATAATATGTTATCCTAGAATTATTGTTGTATAGTTTTTTTTTTTTTTTTTTATTGTTCTGAATATGTATTATTATGACGTCACTGTCTTCTATTTTGCTTAATATTGTTGGGTTATTCACTTTAACTTTTTGAACAAAGACTGAAGGAGATGAGGTTTTAGAGAGATGAAAAAACTATGAAAAGTGTAGAAAATGATTAAGGGAAAGTTAAAATTTTATTCTTCCACAAAGGGCTTATTTGTTTATATACAATATGTGGTTGCTTCAAATGCAAGCAACTGCATAACTACCTAAGACAAACAAAACTAACTGAATGACAACTGTACATAACAACTAGTAACTATCAACTAACTAACTAACTACTAACTACTAATTGCCTATACATAACAGTGTTATAACATTGTATAGAATATCTGGTAGAGCATGTGATAGGACAAATGTTGAAGTATCTGGCTCAACATTACAGGATTTGAATTATAAAACCAATAAATATATGTATCTTATGTTGCTATCTAATTAATACGTGGCGCCATGTGAAATAAAATTTAGAAACATGTATATGTAATGTATATGCAACATTGCATGTTACTCCCTTTTGGAGCTGAGAATCAATTGTGCCCACCAAACAAAGATTGCTTACTCAGTTAGCAATAACGGAACAATGAGTCGGAAAGAAACGTAGTATAGTATACTACTTTAATTTCATTGATTGGGTTTATCCAGTGACTATAGATATATATTGTTAGGACACAACGTACCACCAAGCCATATGCATGAACTTAATGTTTCTTTTGTATGATGATGATTTCATTAAATACTTCTCAGATATTATTCAATGAATCTAAAAAATGAATGAAGTATATTTTTTTATGCAATGTAAATTGGTTTCCTTCATGAATGTACAGGGATCTCTTGGGTGACTCTTCCTTCAGGTAGAAACTCGTCAAATTAAAAGAAGAAGAAGAAAGTGTAATCTATTTTTTCGCATCTCCTGCCTTTTTCGCTTGTCCTCTTGATTTCTAAAAATACCTCCTTCGCAAGATAACCAACGAGCGTCAAACTCCAAAAGTTCAAGCAATTTTGAATATAACAAGTATGTGTTTATAAGAGATTTTCTAGGAATATATTTATCATTAAGCTAAAAAATCTCACATTATCTGTAATTTTTTTCTGAGGCAATACAACTCATGAGGCTATTCAAAAAAAAAAAAAAATACAACTCATGAGATTTTCCCAAATTTAAAGAATAGTCATGTTTCCTTTTCTAGAATTGGATGCGAATAGCAAAAAAGAGGTCCCGATAGGATAAATTCAACTTTTCTCCAAAGGCAGCAGATACCTACAAAATAGATAAGGCAAAAAAAAACCAATATATCATATTTAATAAAAAAAAAAAGTTTATTGCGTCACAAGAAAGAAAAAAAAAAAGTTACTTTGTTCAAGAAAAAAGTTATTAAATCACGACACAATCACATAAAGATAGAATAATATTGTTGGGGTTTAGATATCACACAGTAACTGCATGTCCGCTGTATAAGATATAAGTCGTTCCATCTTAAATAATTAATAAAGATTAATTACTACTTATTTTACCAAGGTATAATACAAAATGTCTGATTTGGAATCAATAGTTTAGATTCATTATAGCGTGCAATTGTGAGATTTTGGGTTAATATTTTTATAAGTGATTTACTATAGATCAATACTTAAATTTTTTTGAAATTTTAATGGCTGTCGATAACACTTTTTAAAATTAAGAAAAGGAAAAAACTTACCTGCATTTCTATACATGCAATTTTTACTTTTTCTCTCGCAAAGAGGTAAGTATTTTAATTAAAAAACAGTTTTCTTTTATTTTTTAAAATGAAAAAACACTAAAAATCAACTCTTTATTAGTGGAATAGCAAAATCTACATGTATGAAAATACATGTAAGTTTTGTCCTTAAGAAAATTAATAGGATTGTCATAGTCTTTATAACTAAAAAATACACGATTGTGAGTTCAATACAAATTATATTTGATTGTCAAAAAAAAAAATACAAATTATATTTTTATTTTTTGTTATTTTAATCAAATTGATATCAATTAAGTCATTAATTCAATCATAAAAATTAAATAATTATTAACTTGTATTTCTAAACAACAACATATATTGTTGTTGAAATTTAAATATTTTTTAAATATTCATCCACGATTAACCACACTATATTCCTTATTCTCCGATTGGAAGTTGCATATATTCAATAAAGGTAGAAAAAACAAAAATAAAGATTGTTCTTTAATTTTTCGTACAAAGAATCATCAAATATTATATAACTATTACACTAGTTTAACAAACAAACATAACTATATGAGATAAAATATAATCCACAAAATTCTTCATTATTTTTTTTTTAAAATCCGTACCAAGGACATATCTTAATTTCTTCCAATTGCTTACAAAGAAATTGATTCTATAAATCATGATAAATCACTTTCATACAAATATATGTTCAAAGTAGAAACCGACCCAAATATCTAATAGAACATTCTCTCATCATGCATCTTTTCACCTCAACCACACTCTCTAATGGATGCATGTCAATCATATCCACAAAAAAAGCAATTAATCAACCAAACAAAACCTTCCTCAAATCCTTATATAAGAAATCCACATTTGGCTCAAACATACATCAAACAAAGTAACACTTTCATACATAATTATTTTCATTTTGCATTGTTCTATATATTATTGATCATACATTTGTGATTAATATCATTAAATATAATGGAGAGAGTAACACAATTGATATCAGAGAGATCAGTGGTGATATTTAGCAAGAGTAGTTGTTGTATGTGTCACACAATCAAAACTCTCTTAAGTGATTTTGGAGTTAATCCAGAAGTTCATGAACTTGATGAGATAAGTGGAGGAAGAGATATTGAACAAGCACTTTTAAGGCTTGGTTGTAACCCTTCTGTTCCTGCTGTGTTCATTGGTGGTGAGCTTGTTGGTGGAGCTAATGAAGTTATGAGTCTTCATCTTAATAGGACTTTGATTCCAATGCTTAGAAGAGCAGGAGCTCTTTGGGTTTGATTAATCTATAATTCTCATCAAGTTATTAGCTACTATATATATGTATAATAAATCTGTTTTGGTTACTTTACTTGTATAATGATGAGATTATATATAGTATATAAGGCCAGTCAGATATATACTAGTAGAGTTTTTCATTAGTGTATGTTACCGATGGTTGAGCTCGTATGTTTAATGAGTTAGAGTTAAGGATGAAGACAGATCTTTTGAGAGAATTCAAGTTTGAATCTTAGCTTTGGTGAAATTTTACTTACCTTCTAACCTTCGAATGACCAGGACCCCTCTTTTTGTGGGAAGCGGAGGATTAAGACGAAGAAAATATATTTTATGAAAATTACTCTTCCAGCACCCCATGTTTCTTTTACACCTCCTAAATACGCAAAAAATTTCGGTAAACACAAACCGAAAAAAAATTTGGTGTAAAATTTGCACTAAAAAAAACTTCGGTAAATACAAACTGCATTTTTTTGCATGTTTAGGAGGTATAAAAAAAACATGGAGCCGGACAAGTAATTTTCATATTTTATTGCCATATATGCTACTTATAATGTGTCATAATAATAAGGTTATTTAACTTGAATTATCAATGTAATTTAGCCTTTTGGTAATAAATGTAGCACTGTATATTTTTGTTGATGATTTTGTTGAAATTGATGTTCGAGTTACAAAGACAAATCTCTTAAAATATTGAGATTCATTTAAAGAATTGACACCCTAAGAGTATAATATTCCATACAAAATTTAATTAAGAGTGTGTTTTAAACATCATGCTTGTAAATAGTATTTTATCAACAATTTAGCAAAACTAAATTCAAAATATATCAGAAAATAGACCTAATTAAGGAGAAAAAGGGGATCACGGAAAGGGCAGAATTGAAGCAATAACTTGTGTGACTTGTGTCAATTATCAAAGTTGAGTATACCAATGATGTAAACAATAAAAAAAGGGAAAAAAAAACAATTAAATTGTGCATATACTATCAAGTAGAGGTTTGAAATGTTCCATTTTAATTAATTAAGATGCAAGGCCATGAAACTGAATTTTCTATCCTTATAGCAGAACGCTGTAATATATTAGAGTCGTTCAATTTTAAATCAACAGTTGATATCGTTTTATTGTGTAAAACCATATATGTTTAAAATTTGGTCTTCTGTATATGGGTAGCACTAGTTGCTACATGTAGAAAGATAACATTTTGATTTATGTAAAACTAATAACTAAGCAAAACCAAGTCATAAGGAAGTGATACGTGCTATCTGACAAGAATCATATAATCCATATTCTTTCACTTAGTTGATGAGGAACAAATGCTCAAGATGGAATAATTGTATTAATTGGTACAAGTGAATAGGACATGTGGTTAACATGGTTCCCCTGTCACAATATGAAATAATTTACATACTTAAACATGTCTTAAATTATTCTTGAGGTGCAAGTTAATCATTTAGCTCATGTTAGTCCATTAATTTGTCTATATATTAACACTAGTTAGTCCCTTAAATCAATATGGACAATAATAGTGTTGCCTTTATTTGATATGCACAATATACTTTTGATATCTTTTATTTCTCCATAATATTTGATGTGGCATGTTTTATTTCTTTTCTCCACCACATCACTAGTCACCATCCTGTTAGAATATAGATAGGATAAGAAGGATTTTGTTAGAACATGAGATAACGAGAAATTAAATTAGTAACAATATAGGATAAGGAAGAGTTAGTTAGATAAGCTATAGTTAGTTAATTAATTAGTTAGAGAGTATCATTAACAGAAAATAGTTTTACTTTTGGCACTAAGTAATTCCATTATGGGAATCACTTCTCATAACTACTATGATTAATTTTTTTGGAGCAAAGATGGAGACTCATCGCATACAGAGGTTTAAGACAAATTTTATATAAAATTAATAAATTTTGGTTTATAAGTTGTTTTTTATACACACTTTAGAATGCAAAATAACCAAATTAATGTAATTGCGTTTAATATTTTTAAATTGATAATCAAATCATTTGATTTAATCTTTAACGAGACAATGCTAATTTTAAAAAACAGTAGAATATGAAGCTTTTATATTAAGTATTTTTTTTAATATTTTTAGAGGCTTAAAACGACTGTTTCGGTGATCTTACTCTTGGGTCAACCTTGTTCAATACGACCTTAACAAGTTGGAGGTACAATCTTCTTTGGAGAAAATCTTAGCAACAAATAACACTAGTATAACTTACACGGGTTAATTTTCGTTGAAAAATATGGATTATTAAAATTTTAATATTTTTTATTTATTAATTATCTACAAAATTTATTTTATATATTCAATGTAATTTATCTAAATATTCAATGTATGGAGAAGTGCGGCCTGACGAAGAGTGAAATTTATTTACTCTCTGTTTTTTACGACGTGTTATTTTCTCCCCCGTAGTCATTTTCACCGGTCTCTACTACAATGCAAGGATCTCATGATCATAAAAAATTGAATAAATAACTTTTATATTATTTTTCAGATGAAGATCAACCTCCCCCGTGAGCCATATTTTTAAATGATTCTCTTGTTTAGAAAATAAAATTGCAAGCAATATAAAAAATAAGCATAAATATCGATGAGTGTTTTAAGAAGCGACATTTGTGATTAACATAGAAGATAAATAAATAAATAGGTCCTCTGCCCCGTATTAAAACATCCGTAGCAATATAACTCTGTAGAAGTTACAAAAAATAAACCCCGTACATGAGTATAAATATAGGTCCCGTGCAAATTTTTAAAAAAAATAGTCATGTATTAGTATATGGGTAGAAATATAAGTCCCCACAGAAATATATGTCCTCATAAAAATTACAAAATATATAGGCGTTCACTTTGATATTACATACACGTTCATTTTGATATATTTAATTTCTAATTACTTGTGAAATTTATTTTATATTTAATCAATTAAATATGTAAATAATACACATTTAGATATTTTAAATAGATAGAACCCGGTTGAGAGTGATCTCCAGATCTGAATCCTCTCCGGCCCGTCCTCTTTTACCTCCTATTATGCTCTAATCTAGGCCAATTATTTATTTATTTATTTATTTTCTCTCTTCAGTTATATTCCTGTTTTACATGTGGATATTCAACCATTGAATTACCGAAAGGAAAAAGGGCAGAACAATAATAACATGAGAGGATCTAATTTTGTGATCTATCACTATCCGTTCACAACAATATTGATATTTTCTTTTCCGGTCCCCGTATAAATTATTAAAAAAAATAGCGTTTATATTGATATATAAAATATGAATATAAAGTCTCACGTATTGATATATGAGTATAAATATTGACCCCGTGTAAATTTAAAAAAAAAAAAAAGAAACTCGTATTAATATGAGTGTAAATATAAGTCCAGTAAAAATTACAAAAAGAATAGGTCTCCCATAATAATATGAGTGTGTGTATTAACACATCCATAAAAATTAGGAATAGGAATAAAATACAAATAAAATTGAAGAAATGTGGCCACCGGGAATCGAAATTGTGACCTTTAGCAAGCCTTGGTTGGATATGCAAAGGCCTTGATAGTTTAGCCACATAGGAATTAAAAACATTATAGAATGACACATATGACATGAATTAAGGATAAATTAACACCTATGACCATGAAAGAGAAACTTGTAAATATATAAATAATAGATAGATTTCTTAAGGAGATATCTGCCAAGAATCTTGTTCATGTAATGAATATATGTTGTCAAGAAACAAGGTTAAAATCAAATTGGGTAATTGGAAAGTGGAAACAATACTAGAAAATCAAAGAAACCAGAGATGACACAGTTGTTAAGATCAAAATAGAAGTGAAAAGTTGTGATGCGATGCGTCAGAGATTGACATTAATAGTCCATTTAATTTTATGAAAAGAGAAGGGAAGAAAAGAAAATTATAGAAACCGATGAATTGAATTCCATAAAACCAAACGGACCCTAAAAAAGGTGTATTGAGGCAAGAAAAGACAAGATATTTGTATGAACCAACAATGTGTAGGGGTGATCTTATCCGAACCAATCCAAAAGTAAAACCGCAAACCGAACCAATCCAAACCGAAACCGCAAAAAACCGAATTTAGTTTAAACCGCACAGATAGTTTTTCATCTAAACCGCACGGTTTGGTTTGGTTTGCGGTTTTGATTTTAGAAAACCGAACCAAACTGCAATATTTAACTTAACTCTATCAATTAATAGCAATCAACGTATTACCTACTCCAACTTAGCAAGTTCAACCCAAATTGAGTTCATAAAACAGTAGACTGTGAAAACATATCATTTAACGCGATCTAAAACTATATTATTGATATTAAAAATAAGTTCTTATGTATATACAATTTCTGTATATGCATATTATATCATGTAAACAATAAATAAATTAAAATTTCTTATGTTTATTTGGTAACAAGTTGGTAATATCGTCATATTTTTTATATCGCGATAAACCGCACCAACCGAACCGATCATAACCGCGTTGGTTTGGTTTGGTTTGGATTGGATGACTTTTTAAAAACCACCCGAACCAAACCGAACCGCTTGTATTTTTATCTTGCGATTATAATGATTTTTTGGCTCAAAACCGAACCGAACCGTACCGCGAGCACCCCTAAATGTGAGGTCTGCATTGAAACTAAAGAGCTTATTGAGGAACAATTTTACAAGAGGCAGGACACAATGACCCAAAGAAGTGAAGAAAAAAAGAGGTTTGTCCTTAAACACCACTCCTCAACACAAGCAGCACCATAGAATGAGGATCACGTGGGGTCGGTGTTACTTACACATATTTTGTCATTTTGATACTTTCCCCTCTGACTGTTACTAGTATAACTCAAGTACCGACAAGACACGTGGCAGTAGTAGGTCCCACCATATATATGCTTGCAGATCAGAAGCAACCCACACTGTGACAGCCATCAATTAACATTAACATGGAACCCCACATCGTTGTTTAAAATTTAAATACTAGTACTAGTACAAAACATTTTTTTACCAAATACTCTAAACACCTTTTGTCTAACAATTTTAGATATGGTTTGACATATTGGTATAATGATGAAAATAAACTTATGTGTAGTAAAACATTTGTCTCACTTATGCATTATATATTTGGGTGTTTAACATACGTACATATATTATATATTATGTGTATGTTTGGTTTGTGATAAGAAAAAATAATTTTAAGTTAGTTGATTCTCACTAGTAAAATTATTTATGTTTTGATATATTGATATAAAAGTGAGTAAAACATTAGATTTGAGTGTAAAAATATATTCTAAAATTAAAAGCTACACATTCTACCTTTAAGTAGAATTAATTTTTGAGACAAAATCAACTTTACTCTAAAAAAACAAACATGTCAAAATCAATTATACACGTTCAAAATTAATTTTGACTATTCTGTGATTGAAACCAAACATACACTACTTGTTTAGCTCTAATATTGCCCAAATTGCCAAAAAAACATTTAGATAAGATGATAACAATTTCTTTTGGTTTAACTAAAGTTTGAGCTTTAAATCCAAGTTTGAACGTATAACGATGTTAAAAATTTGAGTTCTACAAAGTTTGAAGTGCTGATCTCCACGATTAAATATATTTATTAAGACATTTAATGAATATTTACTATCATTGTGAGTATACTAGAATTACGACAACCCGCTGTGATTTACATAAACTACTAAGCGTAACTTTTTAGAAAATTATAATAGATCACCGTAATTCTAATACATTAGTGGCGATACTTCGCACAGACTTAATAAAAATAAAAAAGAAGATGAAAAAAAACTATAAAAAAAAAAGTAACTTTTGCATAAAAGGTGATGTAAGTATTTTTCACTTGTTAGTACTTAGTAGTGATAATTGATTCACAAACAACAAAACAACAAATCTCAATGTTTTAACTGCTTTCTTCACTTTGATTCCCATTGACATTGTTGGTTGGGATTTTCAACACACCTCTCCTCTCCATCTATCTTTTCGGTGCCGTTCCTTTTTGTTTCTCAACAACTTCCTTAGTACTAAGTTAGTACCACTAACCAAACATTGTCAACTTACTAGGTGAGATAAAGATTCCTTTGTTTTCCAACATAAACAAACAACAATGTTGTTGTTGTTGTTGTTGTTGTTGTTGTTGTTGTTTTCTTTTTCTTTTTATTCCTTATTTTTTGTTACCATTTTGAGTGTTGACTTTGTGTTTTCAAGCTTAGTAGTTTTCATTTTCTGGGCAAATGAAAAGTAACCATCTTTATGGATAATGTGACTATAAAGTGGCTTTTCTTTTGTTTGTTTTTTGAGTTTGTTTTCAATTTGTTTCTTCTTCACTAAGTGTGATTTTTCATGTAATGTGTCTCATGTAGTTGAAGCTAGCTTTGATTTGAGCTTTTGAAGAATAATTTATAAAGATGTTTGGATTCTCTCGTAGGCACAAAAAGCTTGGAAGGTAAAGATTTACAATTTTTCTTTTTCTTTTTGTTCTCTAGAAATTTCAATTTTTTTCACCACACAGCTTGTTCTTTTTAGTATATTGATTGATTTATGTTGTTGTTCATGTGTGATTGTTTTGGTAGAGTGAAGAAGGTTCAACTTTCTGATACAACACAAGGAACTAGAAGTCCTATTAGGTACCCTAAACGAAATGGAAACTCAAATGTAAGTTTTTTCAGCTTCATTCTTAGTGTGAAATTTAGATTTGGAACAGTGAGTGTGGTTATTACTAAGTTTTTAGCTTTCTTTTAGGGTGATGAAGTGGAAGGGTCGAGCGGTCATTCGGAGGAAATTGATTGTCAAATTTCATCTACTGGACCTGAGATAAGTAATTGTGCATCAAGTAGTTCAGAGAATTGGATGGTGTTGTCAATTGCAGGGGATAAGCCCATTCCTAGATCCTATGTATGTAAACTATGTGACTTTTTTTTTCATTTTATATTTGGACCGGCTTATTTGAGTTTATCTACTGACATAAACACTTCTGAGACTGTTTGAGAGAACTTATGAAAACAACTTATGACAAGTCCATGAGTTATGTTTAAGGTTTATGACGATAGCTTTGGAAAACAACTTATAGCTTATATAAAAATAGTTTGACTTTATTTTATCTTTTGTTACAAAAAACTGCTTATACATAAGCACTTATGATAAGTGTTTACGCTAGAAACACTTTAATAAATTGTTTATCCAAACAAGGACTTGGTCATAGGTCATTTTGTAGAAGTGTTATGAGCTGTTATGGTGAAGTGACTACTGAACTATTATTCGTTGGAATAGCATGCAGCATGTGTTATTGAGAATAAGATGATAGTGGTTGGCGGTGAATCTGGGAATGGATTGTTAGACGATGTGCAGGTAAGGGAAAATTTCTAGTTTTCAAATTGGAAAATGTATTGTTGTATATATATGAGCATTAATATTAACTAATTATATTTGGTCGTTGGATCATCACATCAATGTACTATTTATTTTATTGGTAGGTTCTAAATTTTGACACATTTTCATGGACCACGGTGTCATCCAAGCTATACCTGTCACCGAGTAGTCTGCCGCTACAAATTCCAGCTTGCAAGGGTCATAGTTTGGTATTTAAATTCTGCTATAATTGTTTTTAACCAAACGACCTTGATAATGGCATGATGCTCTCATCATTGACATAGAATAACATATCTTTTGATCGTTTGGTGTTTTAAATTCATACTATAGTTCAATTTATGCCTATCTCAAATCTCTTATGTTTGATAATAATTTGACCAGGTTTCTTGGGGGAAAAAGGCACTCCTCATCGGAGGGAAAACAGACCCAGGAAGCGACAAAATATCTGGTACAACTCCGTCATTTGCATATGTAATAGCTTCGTCCTTATTCGTGCTGTGGAGTTCTTCTAATTGTCTTTTTTGGCTTTTGTAGTATGGGCATTTGATACAGAGACAGAGTGCTGGTCGCTCATGGAAGCAAAGGGAGACATACCGGTAGGAATGTTGAAAATGAAAATTCTTCTATAGAAAGTTGATCTTGTTGGTTGTTTCTGTAGATTATCGTAATCCAAATATTAAGACATGTACTATTGGATTGTGATTTACATATCTTACTCTATCAGAATACTCAATATATGATGAATCCGTGGAACAACTTTTGTTCTTCATACATTGATGTTTACATGCGTGAAGAGGGTGTGATTCTCACATAGGAAGACTATGGAAAAATAAAATTATTACCTGGACTACCGACATATTTCTTCCATTGAAATTTCTATAGGTAGTACTGACCAAGGATTATGTTCTTTGCAGATTGCTCGCAATGGCCATACAATTGTTAGGGCTAACTCTACTTTGATATTGTTTGGGGGAGAAGATTGCAAAAGGAGGAAACTGAATGATCTGCATATGTTTGATCTCAAGTCCTTGACATGGCTTCCACTTCACTGCACGTAAGTGTTTATGAAAAAAAATTATGTTTAAAAAAAGGTTGCAAACCAAAAGTTTGGACTTTGACGGAATTATCTACTTATAAAAACCTTATATAAATGTTTCAATGCACCTGAAAGAGTATAATACTTACAGGGGAACGGCACCTTCTCCAAGATGTAACCACGTGGCATCGCTTTATGATGGCAAAATTCTTTTTATATTTGGAGGAGCATCCAAATCTAGGACCTTGAATGACTTATATTCACTCGACTTTGAAACGGTGTGTGAGCTCTCCATATAGTTAGTTCATGAAGAAACTTGTTGATTTCCATTATGCAAATTATATTCATTAAGTATATGATTTGATAATAGTATTGTTTCAGATGGCATGGTCAAGAATAAAGGTGCGTGGTTTCCATCCATCACCAAGAGCCGGTTGCTGTGGTGTTTTATGTGGCACTAAGTGGTATATTACAGGCGGTGGAAGCAGGAAAAAGCGTACGTTTTAATATGGATACACAAAAATTTGCTCATGTCTCTCATTTCTTTGCTTTTTTACTCAACCAACTACAAGGGAAATAATGAAAACAATTGCATATTAATAAGCATACAAGTATTTGAGGTTTTTCTCATCTGGGAAGTTAATAAAAGTAATATTTAAGTTCAAAGATAATTCGAAATTTGGAATGATGCCTTTTATGAATAGAACTATTGTTTCTGCAATTTATTCTATTTCCATACCAATTAGTATAACTTTTTTTCTATACTTTTCAGGACATGGAGAGACTTTGATATATGATATTAAAAAAAGTGAATGGTTATTGGAAATTACATCACTTCCTTCTTCTATCACTACCAACAAGGTGAACATATTTTACTTTTCCTGTCAAGTTTAATTTACATATCATTCATCTATTGCTAGTCTTGTGCTGTTAATTACACCGTTTATTCATCAACTGTAATGCATTAAGATGTAAAAGGGATTTCCCTCGAAGTATTCCATTCAGTTTTTGCACTTATAATTCAAATTTTGTTTCAAAGTAGTGGGAATATATAGCACTGAAACTTAAGTTTGAAGACATGTCAGGTGTCCGACTTGTGTTGGTGTCGGACACGGACTAGACACCAACACATTTGATTATAGTAATTACTTCTATTTTTCAAATTATTACCAGTGTTGACGTGTCAGTGCCATCTTCGGTGTGTGTCGTGTCAGTGCTTAATACTTCATAGATAAGTACTAAAGAAAGCTCACAATTTGGCCTGCTGGTTAAATGAGACTTCATTAGACCTGCTTAACTTGAATATTACTGATGAGAACCTTTGCTATATTTGACTTTAGGAGTCCAACATATTCATTCCCTTACTTATTCTTCTACAGTAACAGATTTTACATGTATGCTTGATCATGCTTTCTTTATGATTTCTTCAAAGCATGCTTATGATTTCTGTTGTATTAGCAGGGTTTTAGTCTGGTACTTGTGCAGCACAAGGAAAAGGACTTTCTTGTTGCATTTGGGGGATCCAAAAAAGAGGCATCAAATCAGGTATAGCAACTGTATAAAGTAACTATTTGAGGTTTTTTCGTTGAACTTCTGAGTTCTAACTTTCCTTTATTGGTTGTGTCAGGTGGAAGTGTTGAAAACAGAAAAAAATGAATCCACTTCCAGAAGACACCCAACTACGACTACTATCAAAGGTCCAGGATCAATACTTGACAAACATTCATCATCCACTCAACTTAGAAATGACTCTTCCCAACGTTTCATTGACTCTGTAGTTCGACAAAGTCTAGCATCTGCAATTGAACGTGGTTCTGAAAGGAAATCGCTGTCAGAATCTCTCTTTATACAAGATTCTGGTCCTCTTTCTACCAACACCTCCCTTAACAGTCAATTTGATCACGATGAAGAATTCATTGTAGATGACAGGGTTGACAATCATTCAGAAGATGAAAGGTCTTTCCCTCAGGTAAAACAGAAGTTCTTTTTAACACAATGGTTAAACACATATCATAGACATTAAAAGTGCAATTAAGCTTCTATGTAAAAGGTTCTTTTCAACAATCTATGATGGAAAATCAGAACCATTTACTTTGATGCTAAACGACACTAATGCTAATATTTGTGATAAATCAATAATGAATGTTAAATCATATTAGCATTTTTCTAATGCCTTCGTCCTACATATACTTCAGGCAGCAGATCACAGAACAAATCAAAATAACCCTGGACATCAGATGAACACAAGAGGAGCCAAAACCAACATGGAGGAACAGGTTTTGGCATCTGGAGATTCGATTCGAAATATAGGTGTTGGAAATACTGTGCTAGAAACTGATCACGGATCATACCTTGAGAACAATAAATCAGGATCACTGTCTACTGCTTCAAATATATACAATTATTATGAAACTAAAGTGTCCTCTTTAATAAGAAAATTTGGCATTCTCGAGGCACAATTGGCAGCTTCATTAGCAAACCAAGAAGTTGCCGAGAAAAATTTAGCATCTGCTAATAAAAGTAGGCAAGAGATGGATAAAAAATTTGCTGACACAGTAAAGGAGATTGAATTACTTAGAGAGAAGCTTGCTGGTGCAGAGTTAGCTCAAGAAGAGGCCAATAACCTATCTAACATTGTCCACTCTGACAATGTAAGGCTTGAACATGATGTGGCTTTCCTCAAAGCTGTTTTAGATGATACACAAAAGGTATATATGACATTTCATTTTATGGTATTATCATTTATTCGAATGCCTACAAAATGCTACTATTGACTAAGAAAACTTAGTAGGAATTGCACTCGACAAGAGGAGTTCTCGCAGGAGAAAGAGCCAGGGCATTCCAATTACAGGTACATCCTTGGAAGTTGGATTGATTACAAATCTATCCTTATCTCTATCTTTTGCTTAATGTGTACAAAATCTTGAAAATAGGAAACAAAAATACAATGTCACTATTGTAATCAAAACTAAATGTTGAAAATGAAAACCAAACATGCCGGGTTTTTTTTTTTTACTGTCATAATGTTTGATGTTTTTACCATACTTGGATTTCTTAAACACGATGTGATCTTTGTTGGCTGCATAGGTTGAAGTTTTTCATCTCAAACAAAGACTACAATCAATGGAAAATCGAGCACCTACTCCCCGGAAACCTTTTCATGTGTAGTGAGGTGTCCTCAATGGTAAAAGTATAACAATCAATTTCAGCAAACCAAAAATGATGAGACAAAGCTCCTATTACATGGGAAGTGCATTTTGAGGGTGTGGCATTGAAGACTTTGACAACCTCCAAAGATGCAGTGTTACTGCATTATTACTGGAGCACAGGTCTTTGGTCACAGATCAAATGTGACAAAATTGAATGCATACAGAGATATGTTTTTAAAACATTTAAGATTCACTGAAACGGTTAAATATTAGTTTATAGTTCATTGTTCTTAACTGTAACTTTAATTGTGTCAAAAAAAAAAAGAAACTGTAATTGAATTGTGATGTATTTAACAATAGTAATCTATATTTTGTAATGGCACTTACTATTGAGTAATATAATTAGCACATTTTGAAGAAATATTTTTTTGACTAAAATTTTAATTAGTAATAATAAACTAGTTTAATAAATGCCAACTGTAACTCTAGATTCGTAGGAAGAGAACATTAATAGCATTGCATGTTTGATTAATTTTATTTCTGAGAGTTAAATGTACTTTAGTAATATTAGTATTTAAGGATTATGCAATTAGGTGCAAAGCACAATCAATTTTTTTTTTTTCTTTTCATGTGGGCATATGAGATAATCCTCCATCCTGTTTTATATTTCAAAATTTGAATTGAGTTAATTTTTTTGGGCTCAATTTTGGCATTGAATTATTATATAAAGATTATATAAAGAAGATAGAGAGAACCTAATAGAGGAGTATTTGCTTAGAATGTTAATTTGATTCGTGATGAAAACAATTAATTATGCAGTTGTTTTACAAGGCTGAAAAGAAAGAAAATTTTGTCTGTATTACTGCACCTAAACCTGTGATCAAACATTGGTTAACATATATAACTTACATATATATAACCAGGAGAACAAAAATCTTACAATACAGATAACAAAGAGCCTCCTGCTTGAGCTGATACATATTGGACATCATCAACTGGCACTTCAACAGAACCAAAGTCCAACCTCAACCACTCATTCAATAAATGGGCATTGCAGCATCTAATCCATGCATTTCATATACATATGGTTACCAGATGCAACAGTTGGTAATAATGAAATTCTGTTTTCTGATGTGAACTCTTGCTGTAGTATGACAGTGAAAACCCTCCTTGTAGATCGCCAAGGTAATTCTCGTCACCAAAACATAATATAATTTCCAAGTGTAATTTTCTCTTTGTTTGGATACCAATAATACTCATAGAAGTTCAGTCTCGTCTTGATCTCCATCGCCATCTTCAACATCATTGTCTTCATCTTCTTCGGGTGCATCAGGATCTACTCCCTGAATGGATGTAATCACAAAATTGTACCTCGCTCAAACTTATCCTCTAATATAATTATTCAAAGTTTAATGTTGGCCTAGACCATGCATGTATTTTAGATGAAAACTAAAACAATCCAGCAATGCAAATAATGTGTGATTATAAGTTAAGAAAAATATAATTATCAGAATTATGAAGAAAAGAAATGAAATGAATGAATGAATGAATAAAAGAGCAAACCTTCATTTGCTTCTCTAAACGCTCTAAACCCCGTTTTGCTGCTTCATTCTGGGGGTTTAACCTGCCATTTATACTAATAAATGTTAGAAACATGAACACATCATAACAACAAAGGCATATCACATGGATATTCCTAACTACAAGAATAGGATCAATTGTTAAATGCGAAGAACTTTACTGCATTAAAGGATAGAGAGAAAAGGTTTATTTCAACATCAACCATTGTTATGATACTTTTGGGATATCAAGTCCAGACTCAATGATGAAGCCAAATCCATCCAAGTCAAAGATGAAGCCAAACTAAATTATTTTATAACTCCGCCTTCATAAAGGGGAAAAAAGGTGCACTATGCCCTGACAGGGAATATGAGATCTTTTACCTTAATGCAGCCTGATAATGTGACAAAGCCTCCGACAACATATTAGTTGCAGCAAAAACTTGTGCTAATTTCACGTGAAGAGAGTCATCAGCCCAGTCTTTAAGATATCTCTCAAGTAGAGACACGGCATCTCCATTTCGGCCCTCAATAACATGGAGCTCAGCCAAAGCCAGTGCAGCTCCAAGGTAACCAGGTTCCAGCCTTAATGCAGACTCGTAGAATTTTTTCGCCTATATGATGAATGCATTAAGTTCCACAGATAAAAAACAAAATCTAAGATATTAGTCTATAGATGCTTTATTTTAAAAGGCCAATAAGTTACCTTTTCTCTCCCACCGGAATTACTGGCATGCACATCACCTACTAATTTTAAAGCCTTTGCCGATTGAGGCATTGCTTTCATTGCCTCTCTTGAAGCATATAATGCCTCTTTGATCTTAGATAGTGCCAAATATGTATGTACCAAACCTGAAACAAATGAGATTCATGTCAAAATCTGTAAATTTATGCATTTCCATATTTGGCACTTGCGCTTGCAGTAGAATGGCAGCGAAAGACATGAATGTCATTGCTGGAAAAAAAATGCAAGTCAATGCGGCTAAATAAATTTTCCAGTACAAAATAAACCTTGGTATGTGCGTATATCAGGTCTCAATTCTTGGGCTCCTCTGAAGGCAGACACAGCTAATTCCGCCCGTTTCATTGTCAGTAATAGATTTCCCTAAATAAATCAACTTGTCAGATCAAATTCACGATACTTGCATTGCCATCTACAAACATAAACATAGTTAATAATAGGCCCTATTTTATCTAAGCAAAAACAATTTTATTACCTTCATTATGTATCCTGGTATATGCCTCTCATCAATCCGAATGCTCTAATTACCAAATAATCAGTCAATTGTATGCAATTCTGTAATAGATAAGATAATTCAATCCATATGAAATCAAATAAAACTACTAACCTGCTCAGCATATGATAATGCTCTTTTCTCATCTTTCCTTTCCCATAAAACAGATAGAGCCACAAAAACCTCTGGTCTTGCAGGATCAATATTCAATAAATCATGCACTAGCTTGTTCAGCTTAGAATAATCAGACTTTAGCTTTAGAAGCATTGCATACTCATCCATATATGTTACAACGTATGGATCAATCGATCGAGCCTGTAATTGCCAAATTACTAGTATAAAATCAGTAAACACGTACAAATAAGCAGGATTGGAAGCTACGATAAATTTATCGAGATAATGAGCTATAACTTTATTACCTTCTCAAAATTCATAATGGCCTCTTCATTCTTTCCAATAATAGCTTCAACCTTCATTTATAATGTACATCAGAGTTTACATGTTAAATGAACAATTCAAGGAAATTGTGTACGAAAAACTACATATATCATTATTTTGTATTATCAAACTTATATATGTTTGTTTTGTGCAATTTTGTCATGTTCTATGATATAAAGTCTAATTCCTTAGTGTTAATTTAGTGTGGGTGTGCTAATTTTTATAAACTTTATATTAACTAATATGACGGTACCTTAACTTTTTGAAAATTGGTGTATCTTCTACGACCCTATCCATACGACCATATTAGGTAGATACCAATAGGTCCGACACAATACTCATATCCATGAGTTGTACTACCTCCGTCCCTCTTTATAAGCACTCTCTAACACTCACAGAAGGGTGCATATAAAGATGGACAGAGAGTAGTTAAAACTAAGTATACTCTGGCTGATTGAAAAGGTATATTCACACAAGTTCTACATCATTGCAGCAAGTCTAACCTTTGCAATCTCAAGTATTAAGTGTATATTATTAGGGAAACGCTGTAAAAGATCAGCAAATAGTTCCAAGCCACCTGCCAGAAATGGAAACAGAGTAAGACTGCATGCACAGTAGTGACAGACACACATCACAGAAATAGTACAAACTAGAAAACTACAAAGTATCAACAACTAAACAAAATCTCTTTCTTCATTAAAACTTTAAAAGCATGATCAAAACAAGAGAACAGGTAATACTGAAAAACTGAGTCACGTAAACAATGTAACAATGTAGAGTAGGGTTTTTCATTTCGTAAACTATAGGTGTGAGAAATTGGCCCAAGGGCTATGCATGCCCATAGAACAGATAGTTTAGAAATGAAATCCTCTAGCTCCAACACACACACACACACACTCATTGAATCATACAACCCCATATACGATAGAATATCTCACCTTTGTAATCATTTGAAGAGATGCAACACTGAGCTTCAACATAGCGCTAGCAAGTAAAGGGAAAAATAAATCAGAATTTGAGCCAAGTTTCAAGGGTTCTGGTGGTATAAAACACAATCCATGAAATAGATGTTGCCAAATTTAAGAGACACTTCAATCCACATTCATGAAGAAACAAAATTTCCAATTTTCCAATGCCTGTCTTTATGGTCATTATCTTTAGCAGATATGATCATGTGATATAGAATGCATGCACCCTTGGAGAGGTTGATGTACATTTACAATTTTACAGGCCAATTGCAAAATGTATAGCAGATGCTATTAATTCTCAAAATAAATATATAAATGAATGTCATTTGATTTAAAGGTATACATTTGACCTAAGAAACACAAGGGGATAAATCAGGACTATCCTTCAGAATTAAAAAAAAAAAAACTATCCTAAATTTTTTGAGCTGTTTAACTATGATTGTTTACATCTCGAATATTTCACCTCATGTAAAAGCCCTTTCAACTTGAAGGCATGATTGAAGCAGACTGAAATTCAATCAATTTATGTGAGAACAATGGGAAGGGGGAGCAAGGATCAAACTATCAACCACTGGGTTAGAGAGGCATTGCTACACTGTCAACAGTTAACTATCCTAAAAGCTTAAGTTTTTATGAGTAGGCTCACGGCAAGTTTCATCAGGTAGCTCAACAAAGAAAACCATTTAGGAAGTATACCAAACTAACAAATAAAATGCATCACCCCACATCATATCATGGATAGAAAACAAAGAACATTACCCTTATTATTATGTACAACTTACTTGAAGCCAACGACTTGAATCGGTATGATCAAATGGAGCCCTCCCACTTCTATTTGGAGTCTGAAATTAAATGTTTGCGCACCAATTACATTCTTGGAGTGCATTCAAATTCTAAATAAACGGAAATCTTACAAATTGTTCCAGAATTCGAGATAAAAGTGATGAGTTATTAAAAACTAAAAAGTTCTCAATTTGTTAGCAGATCGATGGATCATGTTGGGGGGTGGCTAAGGGCTAAAATCTCTATTTAGCTTCAGTTACACAAACTTCGTTCTGCTTTTATCAACAAACCTGAGGAAACAATGAAATTATGTCCTTTGCAGTAGATCCTAGTTCTGATAAAGCAGTGATAGCCTCAAGTATAAAAGGACAATGTCTGCAAAAAGAAAGACAAAATCCAATTTAAAATCCAGTAGCATAATAATAGACCATAAGAAATATGCATATGCACATAAAGGAAAAAATAGCTCAAAGCAAGTAGTCAATTCCGCAGTACATAACAGTTTTAAGACTGCCTAAAGTGATTATATGAGCTTTAAGATAATGAGTGTGAGAGAGAGAGAAATCAAGCCCTGCAGGACAGCTCAAGGGAAGATTTCTGCCCTAGTATCCAATATCAAAATGCTATGCCTTTTGTACTTCAGCAGGTTTGTCAATGAATTAAAACTATGTCTAGCTAGGACAGTCAAAAAATAATGTGTCGCTGAATGGACAACAATATAAACATGTATTTGACAGGAGCTAGTGCTATCAGTTCATTCATATCTATTGGTGACACATCAAAGGTTCATTATGTGAATCAGAAATTTACTTTACAAACCTTAGGCATTCTTTGTAAATAGTAACAGCAGCTCGGCTATGCCTAGAAATTCGATACAGCTTTCCTAATAACAAATTCATTGGTAAATTTCTAGCTTTGCTTGGAATTCCTTCCATCTGTAATGTGAATGTGACACGAACAACTTATGAGGAACGAACAAATTGAAAAGAAACGAATAACATAATGCAAAATTTTATAACCTTTCTTTGTCATTAAAACTTTTACAACTGACAAAATATACAGAATACAGCCATCTAAGGCCAATTATTTCCATGGATAATCCCTTATACATAATCAGCCTTCCTTTGCATCTAAGTACACGCACGTGAAAATTTATAATATTTTTGAAAAACAGTTAATGGGTAACCATTCTCTTGAATTCAGTCTATAAAAGGGGATACAAAGATAACAAACATACCTCAGCAAGAGCTGCTTTGTTCTCATTTAGAAAACAGTGACATGATGCAATTTTGAACTTCACCTGTTAAAGATATTAGAGAATGAAAAACAAACATCATGAACAACCCTTAAAACCACATCAAAAGCCAATCCAACTACCATAAATTAGATAAACACAACAGCTCACCTCATTTTCATTGATTACTGATATATTGCAAGAATTTGGAGAAGAAGACCTATTTGACGTCAATGAACTACGAGCAGATGACATGTTCTGTTTCGGAATCATCTTGTAGTATTGTAAAGCTTGCTTATAGGTATGCTGTTCATAAACATAAAAAGATCATAATTAATAAGACTTCACTCCACCACTCCCCGAACATATTTCCTTTTTCAATTACCCATTTCAGTAAAGCTTTAAGAAAACACCGTAAACACATAAGCATGAACCTGTTTGGATTGAGTCATTTGAGCTTAACTATTGGCATAAGCACTTGCGATACTATTTGAGAGAGCTTATGGAATCAACTTACGATATGTTCATAAGCTGTTTTCAACTTATTTCCATAGGATAACTTGTGAAAACAACTTATAGCTTGTGATAGCTTATGGAAACAACATATGATATATACATAAGCTGTTTTCAAGTTATTCCCAGAAGCTCTCTATGATAACTTGTGAAAAAAACTTATAGCTTAGAGGAACACTTCTATGGGCACAACCACAAACTATTTAAATTTAGGCACACATACAAAACTTAAATAAAATTAAAACATAAATGAAATAGTCAATGTCAATTTATGTGTGTGTGCCTATACATAAATGATTTGGTGTTGTGCCTATGATAGAAATCCTCTATAGCTTATATGTAAACAGTTTGACGTTATTTTATCTTTTCTTATAAAAAATAACTTCATATGATAAGTGATTAAGCTATAAGCGCTTAATTAAGCTGTTTATCCAAACATGCTCATAGTTTCCACCTGCATATTCAAAAGAAAGAGATAGCACATTATCTTACAATAGCTCTACGATACTCTCTTTCGCGGTAGAATGA
Source organism: Trifolium subterraneum (assembly GCA_951799995.1). Taxonomy (NCBI): domain Eukaryota; kingdom Viridiplantae; phylum Streptophyta; class Magnoliopsida; order Fabales; family Fabaceae; genus Trifolium; species Trifolium subterraneum. The sequence continues at coordinate 7,257,915 of OX637462.1, read as the reverse complement.
ATCACCAAGTAGCACCTACACAAAAACAACTAACATAAGAACTTCAATGAACTTCTCAAAAATTGAAAATTCAAACAAAAAAAAGGGAATTTTGCAGAGACCAAGCTTTCAGTTTTGAGGTGAGGAGAAGATTCAGCATTTGCAGCAGGTGAAGAAACAAGAAAACAACCCTGTTGTTAAAAACACAAACTTTCAATTAAACTCATAAAACCCAATTGAATAAATCGAAATGGAACAATTTTTGGCGTAAAATCAAATTTGAAATGCAAATAAAAAAGAGGGAAAATAGGTTACGAGCATCTGAGCGGAATTGTAGAGTCCATTTTCGAGAAGAGTTATCATTTGATCTTTCGGAACTTCCATTGTTGAACGCGCTTAATAAAAATCGCTTTTCACTACTCAAACAAACTAAAAGTGCTTTTTCTTCAACTTGATTCGAGGAAAATAGTAACACAAATTAAAAGGGCTTTTGCATTTTTTTTTTCTCTTTACCAATTTGAATTCGAATTTTTTTTCTGTGACGAATTTGAGTTGGATAATTATATTTTAAAAAATAAATAAATATAATTTTTTAATGGTCGTTTGATTTTATGGAAATAGTTTATTTATTGGTTTCTGCGATTTTCTTTCTATTATGGTTTGTTTTTTTTTTTACTTCTTTCTATCATAGTTGACGAAGTGTATAAATCGATGTAATTTATACAATAAAATAATTCTAAGAAACTATAAAATCCAAGCTAATTTTAAGAAAATAATAAAAATTACAATAAGATAAGATTACAAATGACAAAAGACTACATATAAATAGTACTCGTAATAGATAATATTTTTATTTAGGCTTAAAGATCAATAAAGCTCAACTTAATAATTTAAAGACTAAAAGACTTAATAATAAAAACTCAACTAATTATATTGTCAAAAAAGATAAACTCAACTAATTAATTATACAAATAGTATTATTTAATTAACTATAACAATATGTATGATCTATAAGAATGAGTTTTCCATGGTGAAGAGAAGCAGCATGCGTTCATGAGTTTGTTACTATTGTCTGCAGGTGTTTTATGTGTTGACCATTGAGAGTGAGAGAATAAACACAAAGACCGAGTCAAAATAAAGAGAAAGTTATTTTAATTTGAAATTCTTTTGTAATTAGTCGGGATTATAAATCCCTTGTATAATAAAAGAATATTTATCACATCCATAAACATAAATGTCAATTTTTTAACAAATTGACGAGGTTTTGAAAAACCGTCCTAAAATAACCTTCGCAATCTAGCGTTTTTTGTTGTTGTTGTGACACGAAGACACTTGATTAACCTCTAAAAAAATGGATATCCGGAAATAGTACAACCCAATTGAATATCTCTCTATCTCTGATAAAGGTAGTTCTTTTTTATTTTTATAAAAAGTTTAAAGGTACGTAGTTTTGAATGAGAGCATATTGTTATAAATATCAATCATCATTAACAAAAAGATTTATTCGAAAAAACTGATCGCCGAATCAAATTAAACTGGTGGTGAAAGTCAAAACTTTTGTGTGATTATCAACAATATGTGATATAAGTGATAAATATGTAAGTTATTTAATTATTTGCTCGTGAAAAATTGTTTAAAATTAAACATAGTGGAAAAACATATTTGTTAATCAATAAATTTTAGTTACCTTGGAATATTAATTGGTGCAGTTGATTGAAAAATACCTAATTTACCAAATAAATAAATAAATAAATCATGTCATTGGCATCAATAAGTTTAAATTTTTAGGCTTAAATTAAATCCTAATTCAGACCGTTCATATTCATATTGAAGAAAATATAGGTCATAAGACACACACCCAAATTTATGCACAGATGTGTAAGTTACACCAATAGTATTTACACCTAGGCTCTGTTTGGGAAGGCCAAAAAGCTAGCTTTTAGCGTATAAGCTAAAAGCTCTGTTTGGTAACGGTATTTTCGTTACGAGCTTATAGCTTATTTTGACTAGCTTATAGCTTATTTTCAAACGCTATTTCAATTAACTTATAGCTTATCGTCTTTTCTTCCACTTTTACCCTTATTATTTTAACTAAAATTCAATTTTACCCTTTAGTACTTATTTTGATTATTATTTTGGATTAATATAATTTAATCAAAATTATCTTTTTTGAACGAGCATAATTTTTTTTTTTGAACAAGCGAAAATGAGATATATATTAATCGACCAAGATAGTCTTTTTAGCACAAGGTGTGCCAAGGAAGACTACAAGAGAGTATAGATACAACAGTTAGAAGACAATCATGAAATATAAATACATCACATCATGCCCAAGCACATAAATGGGCTCGACCACCAACAATGGTAGTTAGACACCAAAGTAATGTTTGAAGCCTTCAACCACCGGTAAGAATGAAGTTTAACCTTGTCCATCAGCTGAGATACGGACTGTGCAGAGTTCCTGAATAACCTATTATTACGCTCTTTCCAAATTGTCCAAACACATATGAGCCAAATAAGCTGTAAGAAAGTGCGACGCGTTCGGACACCACCTGCTATGAAAGTAAACTGACGAAAATGATCTGCCAGGTCAAGAGGATCCGCTGATGACACCCCTAGCCATGACCTAACAGACGTCCATAGAGAGCCAAAAGTGCTGCAAGAAATAAACAAGTGCTGTGCTGATTCCAAGGCCCCACACCCCGCCACACAAGACTGAGCTTCAAGAGTAATTATGCCACGATTTGCCAAATTATCTTTAGTAGGCAACCTGTTCCTCAACAATCTCCAAGCAAGAATAGACACCTTTAAGGGTACCTGTTTGTGCCAAATAAGGTCTCCAACATCAGCCAACGGCATAGACTGGTGAGAAGTCAAAATCTGATACGCCTCTCGTACAGAGTACCCTCGGATAGGGTCGGGCCGCCAATGCCAAACATCGAAAGACTGATCCTGCAAAACAAAGTTATGAAGTAGAGCCTGACATTCCCCTAACATCTCTTCCTCCCACGCCCACAGCTGTCTACGCCAAACCCACGCCGCCCCTCCGGGCCCCCAACCTAAAGAAGAGCATTCAGCCACTGTACTCGATTTGTTAATCGTCAAATCAAATAAGCGTTGAAACCTCTCACACAAGGGTATCCCATCCAACCAAGTATCAGTCCAAAAAAACGTCCCCACTCCATCCCCCACCTTTCGCACCACATTCTCCCCAAACCACCCTCCCCCTATATCCGCCACTCCATCCCGAATCCTCACTATCTCCCTCCACCAAGAAGACCCACTCCTCCCACCCTCTCGCAAACGCCCTCTCTCTATACCGTATCGAGCAGTCAACACCCTGAACCACAACCCCTCTCTATCCACCAACATCCTCCAACACCATTTTCCTAAAAGTGCAACATTAAACTCCCTCAACCGCCTAACCCCCAGTCCTCCATACTCCCTATGTGAGCATATTGTTGTCCAGCTAATCCAAGAGGTTTTCCTAGTATCCTCACTCCCACCCCAAAAAAATTTATTCAAAATAGAATCAATAGAAGAAATTGTACCTGAGGGAGCTTTGAAGAAGGAAAGAGCGTAGACAGGCAAAGAGGTTAGAACAGACTTTAGGAGAATCAGTCGACCACCAAAAGAAAGGAAGCGGCTCTTCCACCCTGACAATCTATTCTGAATACGAGTCACCACCGGTTCCCAAAAACTCAGACGTCTCGAATCGCCACCAATAGAAAGGCCCAAATAGACAAAAGGGATTTTTCCCACTTTGCAACGCAGAGAATTTGCCGCTGCTTGCAACCAAGACTCAGAGATATTGACCCCAACTAGCATACTTTTATTAAAATTCACCTTAAGTCCCGACATCATCTCAAAAAGCACAAGAGCAGCCCGCAGCGCGCGAACATTCGCCCAACTTTTGGTACCTAAAAGTAAAGTGTCATCAGCAAACTGAAGATGAGAAACAGAGACCGAATTTTGCATTCCAAAGCTATATCCTGAAAAGAAGTGGTTTTCAACCATGGCTTGCATCAAAACATTCAAACCTTCAGCAGCTACTAGAAACAAAAAGGGAGATAGCGGATCTCCTTGTCTTAAGCATCTCTCCAAAGGAAATTCATCGGTTGGGCTTCCATTTACTAGAACCGAAGCAGTCGCAGTACAAACACACTCTTTAATCCATTTTCTCCATAAAACTGGGAAGGACATTTTCCCCATAACTGCGTCCAAATAGCCCCAATCCACCGAATCGTAGGCTTTCTCAAAATCAACCTTAAAAAGCAACAACTCTTTCTTAGTCTTACGCGCCTCGTCTACCGCCTCATTCGCGATGAGAATCCCGTCAAGGATCTGCCTATCCTTTACAAACGCAGTTTGGGACTCAGAAATCACCCTACCTATCACCATGCGCAACCTGTTAGCTAAAACCTTCGCTAGAATTTTATACAGACTTCCCACCAGAGAAATGGGACGAAAGTCATTCAGGCTATGCGGGCTACCGACCTTAGGAATAAGAGCTATGAAAGTGGAGTTTATGCCCTTAGCTAATTTACCGTTTCGATGAAATTCTACCATGAAGCGCATGATGTCATCCTGCATCTCTGTCCAAAAATCCTTTATAAAACCAAAATTAATCCCATCCGGACCCGGACTTTTGTAACTGTCACAGTCCCACACTGCTACCTTAACCTCCTCAAGGGAAAAAGGTTTGGTCAAACTAAGCATAATTAAAATTATTTTAATATTTATTATATTTTTATTGCAAAATTTATATAACGCTTGTGCTATATATGACGAGTAAACATCATCACAATTTTTTTAATTAACTTTTCACTCTCTACTTTTACAAAATTGACTTTTTAGCCCAGTTAATTATAGGAGCTGTATATTTTTTCGACTTGTTCACAAAATTAACTTTTTATTTGTAAAAGTAGTATATTTTTGCACCCACAAATTTATACAAACCAGTTAATTTACTCTATTAATTTTTTTTTTAAAAAAGTAATATACAACTCACATAATGCACAAAAAAAAACTCACATGCATTGTGAAATCTCGAATCAAATTAGTATAATATAATTATTATCTATTCATTGTATAGGTTGCAATTAAGTTTTACAATAATATAATTTATATATACATATTAAATATATTTTACCGTAATGTTTACTTTTTAATAAAAGGTAAAAATATTTAAAACCATTTTTTTGAATAAAAAATATTTTTTAATAATATCTTAAATATTAATTGATATAAATTTTATTATAAAGTGATAATGCCCTTTCATGTAATTTTACATTATCAGCTAGTTAAACCGCTAATTTTACCAAACACTTCAATTAGCTTATCAGCTATAAGCTATAAGCCATCAGCTATAAGCTATAAGCTAGCTTATCAGCTATAAGCTATTTTTACCAAATAGAGCCCTAGAGTTCTAAAAGGGAATTGAGGAAAAATAAAATCTAACTAGAACTTGTTCTACACAGAAATTGAATACAAATACTCCAAATAAAATAAAATGATTCGATATTTAACAAAGATTATTTTGATTTACAAAACTTATTAACCATTTAATTAAAAAAAGTTAACACTACACCCATTTTCATTAGAGCACTAGAAGGAGCAAAACATTTGCAAGCAGCTTCATTCTGACACCACACCGTCACATCTTCAACAGTAGGAAGTAGACCAGCCGAGAGAATATATGTCCAGTTCGCCTAGGTCCAACGCGTCCGATTGACCCACTCACCTAGGTCAGTGGAGGCCCAAGAAGACTCTGTCATAGAACTAACCTACTACTCACTATATTCACTCCACCGTCACCCCACTACTCCATGTAACCTCTCAACTACTCCCTCTATTATCTTCTTGGACACTCCTATACATAAGGCTTGACAAGCATCAGAAAAAGGCACGTTCTAACTTCACACAAACCCAAGACTGAGATTAAGAGCAAATAGACACCCCCTGTATCATTAGTAGAAACATTTTGGCGCCCACCGTGGGACCTCGGTAAAACATTCCTGGGCTGTTTCTCGTCCGGGTGTTAATGTTGTTTTCCCTTTTTCTACCATTTAGTCATATATGTGGTTACTTTGATAACATGTTATGTATATATGTGATCAGTTTTGATTAATTTATGGACTTCAAAGAGTTTGAAATTTTATAAAATCGATCAAGGACATGAGTTTCTTGTTTTACTTTGTTCTGTAAGATTGGTTGATTCAAAATTGCTAATCTTTGATTTAATTAGCCTATGGTGTATCTCTGTATTCAATTAACTACTTGAAATAGAAATAGGGCTGATAGGATCAATTATAATTTGAATTACATTAAGCATGATTTTGTATCACTTGTGATGATTTTTAAACTGATATATTTCATGTTTGATATATGTTGAGAGGTATTACTTGATGAGTTTAAATTGATGCTACTTCACAACAGTTAATATGTATAAGAAATTTACGTTGTTTAATGGGACGTTGGTTATGATTGACTAAATCTTTCTTTTGTTAGAGTCTAACTGATTTTGAGTATTCATGGAACACTATTGTCAATATTCACGTTGGTACTTTGGTGTTACTTCTTTATCTCAATTGGTCCGTAACTTTAGCAACTAGCTAGTTTTTAAATGTTCTACCTTTTTATCAACACCATTACTCCTTATGATTCTCCATCATGTATTATTATTATTATTAATCATGAATGTTAAGTGAGATTGTGAGAGCGAGAGTTCCTGACCTGAATTACTTTGTGCTCGCCTATTTCTTGTGCCAGGCTAGCACACCTCCAAAGAAGACACAATGAGATATAATGTCGCCAATGAGTTTAGCCATCAAAGATGTCTGAGGTGCACTTGACTACAAGTCTCGCCCTCAACGGGCCTCAAGTCTACCTCTTATTCTTCAGACAACTTCATTGCTTCGTAAAGAAATCGCTGTCACCGCCGTCAGATTTAGGAAGTAACCACCCACCCCGTTGAACTCTGACGAACCACGGTTACTGGCAGAAGCTGCCTATCATGTTTCTTCGAAAAGTTGTTGCAGCGTGTCCTCTAAAATCATAAAGGATCTTCAGCTATTGAGTGGTGCATTACAACTGCCGATTGAAATGAAGAAAGTAACACCATCAACAGACTAGGAGGTGGTGTGATGGCATAGCGCTGGAAGAGATTGAGTTGTTATTAATGGATTTGGATTCTCTAAATTTACTCTTCCTAAATTCAGCTACATTCAAGCAAAAATTAACTAAGAAAGAGAAAATATTACATTTTCAAGTACATTTATGTTTATTGTAAAGACAATAATACCCTTAAATTTTGCCTAAATGTAGGAAATGTAAAAAAACGTGACTTTAAAGAATCCAAATCCGTTATTAATTAATATATATATATATATATATATTCTAATTTCTGTAGTTATTAATTAATACTTTTAAATTGGTGCGAGTGTAATATCCAAAATGCAGTAGATCATATATATTTGTTCAGTTTGTCATCGTTTCTGTTTTAGTGGATTAATCAATAAGTGTATTGTTGGAATTCCCGTTCTTTCTCTATGTTACTCTGCAACCAAAAATAAAAAAAAAATTACTGTCTATTGCAAGAGTTTTGTTGACTAATTCATTTTATATTGCTAATTCCATTTCTCATAAATGTTTTATTTGTGTTTCTTGCATGTGTAAAACACTGAACACAACACTCTTCCAAGAAGGATCGGTCATTGATACCATTTGACGAGGCCCATTGTCCAATTTGAGAAAAGTTACAAGTTTTCATCAAACCTATGTTAAAAGATCGGTGATAATAAAATCACCTCGACTGAAAATTTCAGGCGATAAGAGTTTCGCTTTCGACTGTAAATTTCAGGTGACAAGAGTTTCACCTTCGACTGGAAATTTCAGGCAATAAGAGCTTTGCCTTCGACTGTAAATTTCAGTTGATAAGAGTTTCACTTTCGACTGTAAATTTCAGGCGATAAGAGCTTCGCCTTCGACCGTGATTTTCATGTGATAAGAGTTTCACCTTCGACTGAAAATTTCGGCGATAAGAGTTTCGTCTCGACTAAAAAGATATGCAATAATACAAAAAATTTACCACGATACACGAACAAGATAACAAAGCAAAAAATATGGCGCAACACGAATCATGAGTACATAAAACCAAAGTCATTTCAACGATAGAAGTTCAACATAAAGGGCAATATTACAAAAGTCAAGAAAATACACCAAATTCAACGAGTCAGTTGACGAGAAACAAGCTTCCCATCCTCATCGTGATGAAGTTGACGAGAAAAAAATACACATATATCAAACTCCGGAAGCATACCAACAATAGTTACCATATTAAATATGAGGTTATATCGCTTATTACTTTGTGCAAATTTGGCACATGCTTCCAACTTTGAATATTAAGATTCAGTTTATTCAAATTAAGGTCGTCTTGCCAAGACTTATTGTTATAGTATAAATGTTGTTATCCGGCTGACCTAACGTTATATTAAAACATCATCTCGCCAATAAAAGAGAAACTGTCTCGCCGAGAAAGTCTAAATGATATTTTCTAGAAGAAAATATAACTACCAAGTTGTATTTGTTAAACAAATACATTATCTCGCCTATAAATATTATATATATAAATATATACTCCTTGAGTTTTGTATACATACATCCACATTCCATATCAAATAATCATTCAAAGTAGGTATGTTCTCTTAATGTGGAATATATGCATACCTACTTTGAAGAAATAACCTACATCTTGATACGGATTAGGGACTCTGACAAATTCTTTGGGTGGTATTGATTGATACCCAGATGTCTATCTCTGAGAGTTTGTTTTGAATGTTTTATGTTTGTTAATTTGAATCATTATTTTCTCTTCCACTCAGAGGGGATCGTGAACTAGTCTTTTCAATGATATGCTTTAAATAAGTTTTGAAAGAATCTAGTCTAACCATACCAGGAATCATGTAAACAGATAATATAAAAAAAGGTTAGGACAGGAATAACAAGTGGAAGCAAACAATTAATGACGAGGATACTAAATTTATGACAATAATTTCTTTCTATTTATGATATGGATATGGACGAGTACATAATATGCTATTATATATGGAAAAGGTTGAGACAAAATAAATTATTTAGTGATTGCTTTGAATCTTTGAACTAACCAAGATGAAGGACTGAAATTTGATTCCATGGTATCAATTGATCTCATCTATACAATTTATGGTTTCATTGCTTATATCAATTAGGTACAAAATATATGAACATGTACATCAATTATGATCCTAAATAGAAAAGAAAATTCTATCCCTAAAAATGCATAAATACCATCTTTACAGAACCGCTGGAAGTGTTTCAAGGATGGGTTTTAAAACGCTTTTGTGGTATAACAAAGTCTCGTGTAAAGAAGGTAAAGGTCTCCAAAGTGTCTCAATCCAAAAAGAAATAAAGGCATCCATGCTCTGATGACGAAGCATTGCTACTTCCGAGCAATCTTCCATTAATTTGGACATCCGGACAAAAGTGCTATGTAAAAGCATATGATGGTAGTAATATTCTTGAGGTTTCATGGGTATTGACGAGTCTACACAAGGTTTATGAATATTAACCTGAGGAATATGTATCGATGCTTAATCAGGGTATGAGATATTCTCTTGATTCTTTAGCAATTTTTTCCTCCTATTTTTCTTCTTTTGATATTTCAAAGATAACTACTCAACAAGTGGTGATATATTTAGCCAACGTGACTTGGAACACAATGTTTTTATTAATGTTTCAGAGGGTAAGGGACGTTTAATATCTTTACTTAAGGCAAATTACAGTGGTCATTTATCTTCTTTTTTTGTAACATTTTGGTCCTTTATATTTTTTTTTGTAACACTTTGGTCCTTTATCTTTTTTATTTGTAACATACATGTCCTTTATTTTTTATAAATAAATAAGATAAGAGACCGAATTGTTACAAAAAAATTTGTAACATACATGTCCTTTATTTTTTATAAATAAATAAGATAAGAGACCGAAGTGTTACAAAAAAAGGGACTTAAGCGTTACAAATAAAAAAGATAATGGACCAAAGTGTTACAAATAAAAGATAAAGGACCAAAGTGTTAAAAAAAATAAGATAAAATATTTACAGTGTAACTTTTGCCTTACTTAAGAATAAAGGGTGGAACATATCATTCAAGTATGGTGTTGGTGATTATGGAATAGAATATATATATATAACATCAGAGGACTATATATTTATCATTGAAATACATTTCACCGATTCTGGTCTACTTGAGGTAATTATAGTTTTCTTAACTTACTGTCATCCATTTCATTCTACTTATCAATTCCGTTTCAGTATCACTATAGTATCATTAACTTTATTGGTTTAGATTAATAATCATAATAATTTATAAATTGAAATTTCAACATCCAAATAACAATATCATTGGCTTAATCTATGACTATATTCATTTTCTTCGCGATTCTCCACAAGAATGGATTTTTGAGGAAATCCAAACTATTGGAAACATGAAGTTCAATTGTAATGATGAGAATTAGTTGGTTTATGCTATTCGACTCTCAAGTTTATATATAATATTCGACTTTTACTCATTTGTGAGTGTTTTATTTGTGCTACATATTCGAAATTCTTATTGGTTTATTCTAATCATTTTCATTGTACAAAAAATGTTATTTTATCCGCCGGAGCATATTATTTCTGCTAACTATGTATGCAATAAATGTGATGAAGAGATTATTAAATAAGTTATTGGTTACTTGATTCCTGAAAACATGAGGGTAGACCATTTTATTTCAGATTTTACAAGGAAAGATGTGCTCTTTTATCTTCCTTAAATAATTGACAATTGTCTGAGTTTTATTCCTTTTGCATGCTGCATAATAGTTTTCGCTTCAATCTCTACAGGGATTGAGTGTTACTTATTTGGTTCTGTCTTCAATTCTCTAAGTGTTTACTTTTAAAACTCTTCTAAGAACAAATTTCATGACGATGAATTTTGCAAATACTACTCCACCACATTTGTCTTTTTTTAGCTTAAGGTTAGCTATTTTTTTATATAAAGTAATCATCCTTCAATAGTTAATAATGCTACCTTTACTTAGTGTATCTGTTTGGTGGAAATCCCTTTGTGCAGCGATCTCTACTGTATAAGAAAGTAAATAATGTTTCCACTAAAAATTAAAGCCACATCAAGAAAATGGCATCCTCTAGCACAACTAGCCTTCCTTACACTAATAGTTTTGCATACATATAATTCCATATGAATTTTATGAATAAGCATATGTCTAATATGAATATGACCTTTGATCTAAAAGTGGACTCTACTATTTTTTTATGAATGTATTTTAACTTAGAGATGTCAAATCTTAATATTGATGTTTCAGATGATGTTGAATGTGTACCTTGGTATGGAACGCAATATTATGTGGAAAATATTGATGAAACTTCAATGAAAATATGGAAAGAAAATCAAAACATGCATGAATCATTCAAATTTCCAACCGAGAATGATTCATTCCACGTGACTTTTCTATACATGTTGGAGACACAAGTAATAAAGAGAATTCAACTTCTCTAAAATATATAGTTCAAGAACAAAGGAAGAAATTTTGGTACAAGAAAGACATAATTTTCAAGATTCCTCATTTTAGCATATTTATTCCGATAAACTTCAAGGGGATGCATTATTCAGCCAAAAATTCTACATTGTCAGAATTGTTCCTTAGCCTTCAGACTAACTAAGGCTAAGGAACAATTCTGACAATGTGGAATTTTTGACTGAATTATGCGTCCCTTAAAAGCTTATCCGAATAAATATGCTAGTACGCGGAATGTAGAAAATTATGTCTTTCTTGTACCATGCTTTCATCCTTTGGTCTTGAACTATACATTTTAGAGAAATTGAATTTTCTTTATTATTTGTGTCTCCAACGTGTAAAGAAAAGTCACATTGAATGAAATCATTCTCAGTTAAAAATTTGAATGATTCATGCAAGTTTTGATTTTTTTTCCACGGTTTCATTGAGTTTCATCAATATTTTCCGCATAATATCGCGTTCTATACTAAGGTATACATTTAACATGATCTGAAACATCAATATTAAAATTTGGCATCTCTAAGTAAAATTTCATTTCTATTAAAATACATTCATAAAAAATAGTAGAGTCCACTTTTAGATCAATGTCATATTAGACCGTCTCTTATTCATAAGATTCATTTGGAATTATCATGTATGCAAAACTATTAGTGTAAACTAGTTGTGCTAGATGATGTCATTTTCTTGATGTGACTCTTATTTTTTAGTGGAAACATGATACTTTCTTATACGGTAGAGATCACTACACAAGGGTTTCCACTAAATAGATACACCAAGTAAAGGTAATGTTAACTATTGAAGGATAATTACTCTATGTAAAAAAAATAGATAATCTTAAGCTAAAGAAGAGACGCAAATGTGGTGGACTAGTGTTTGCAAATTTCAAAAAGTTACGATCATGAAATTTGTTTTTGGAAGAGTTTAAAAAGTAGACACCTGGAGGATTGAAGCCGAAGCCAAAAAAGTAGCACTCAATCTCTATAGATTGAAGCCGAAACTATTATGCAGTATGCAAAACGAATAAAACCTATAGGCAACTGTCAATTATTTAAGGGAGATATCACACTTTTCCTTGTAAAATCCGAAATAAAATGGTTCACCCTTATGTTTTTCAGGAATCAAATAACCAATAACTTGTTTAATCATCCCTTCATCTTATTTTTTGCATACATAGTTAGCAGAAATAATATGTTTCGGCGGATAAAATAACAAAAAAAATTTACAATGAAAAGGATTAAAATAAACCAATAAGAATTCCGAATATGTACCACAAATAAAACACCCACAAATAAGTAAAAGTCAACTATTATATATAACCTTAAAGCCAAATGGTATAATCTAGCTGATTCTCATATTTAAAATTGAACTTCATGTTTCCAATAATTTGGATTCCTAAAATCCATTCTTGTGGAGAATCGCGAAAAAAATGAAGATAGTCAAAGATTAAGTCAATGATATTGTTAATCTGTATGTTGAAATTTCAATTTATAAATTATTATGATTATTAATCTAAACCAATAAAGTTAATAATACTATAGTGAGACTAAGACCAAATTTATAAAATGATAAGTAGAATGCAATGGATGGCAGATACCTACTCTTTTATCATAGGTTCCTTAAGTTAAGAAAAACTGTAATTACCTCAAGTAGACTAGAATGGTGAGATGTATTTCAATGATAAATATATATTCCATCATCACTAACACCAGACTTGAATGATATGATTCACCCTTTGTTCTTAAGTAAAGATATTAAACTTCTCTTACCCTCTGAAACGTCAATAAAAACATTGTTATTGAAATTTGTTGAGTAGTTATCTTTGAAATATCAAAAGAAAATAAATAGAAGGAAAAAATCGCTAAAGAATCAAGAGAAGATCTCTTATCCTAATTGAGCAGATACGATACATATTCCTCATGGTTATGTTCATAAACCTTGCGTAGACTCGACAATGCGCATTAAACCTCAAGATATTACTACCACCAAATGCTTTTACATAATACTTTTGTCCGGATGTCCAAATAAATGGAGGATTGCTTGGAAGTACCAATGTTTCATCATCAGAGCTTGGAAGTCTTTTTTTTTTTTTGGATTGAGACACTCTTTTGGAGACCTTTGCCTTCCTTACAGGAGACTTTGTCATACCACGGAAGCTTTTTAAAACCCATCCTTAAAGCACTTCCAGCGGTTTTGTAAAGATTGTATATATATATATGCATTTTTAGGGATAGGATTTTCTGTTTACATGATTCCTGGTATGGTGAGACTAGATTCTTTTAAAACTTATTTAAAGCAAATCATGGAAAAGACGGGTTATGATCCCCTCTAAGTGGAACAGAAAATAAATCACCTTTGTAATCATTTGAAGAGATGCAACACTGAGCTTCAACATAGCGCTAGCAAGTAAAGGGAAAAATAAATCAGAATTTGAGCCAAGTTTCAAGGGTTCTGGTGGTATAGAACACAATCTATGAAACAGATGATGCCAAATTTAAGAGACACTTCAATCCACATTCATGAAGAAACAAAATTTCCAATTTTCCAATGCCTGTCTTTATGGTCATTATCTTTAGCAGATAAGATCATGTGATATAGAATGCATGCACCCTTGGAGAGGTTGATGTACATTTACAATTTTACAGGCCAATTGCAAAATGTATAGCAGATGCTATTAGTTCTCAAAATAAATAAATAAATGGATTTTATTACTTACGAATGTCATTTGATTTAAAGGTATACATTTGACCTAACAAACACAAGGGGATAAATCAGGACTATCCTTCAGAAGTAAAAAAAAAAAACTATCCTAAACTTGTTTAACTATGGTTGTTTACATCTCTAATATTTCACCTCATGTAAAAGCCCTTTCAACTTGAAGGCATGATTGAAGCAGACTGAAATTCAATCAATTTATGTGAGAACAAATGGGAAGGGGGAGCAAGGATCAAACTATCAACCACTGGGTTAGAGAGGCTTTGCTACACTGTCAAGAGTTAACTATCCTAAAAGCTTAAGTTTTTATGAGTAGGCTCACGGCAAGTTTCATCAGGTAGCTCAACAAAGAAAACCATTTAGGAAGTATACCAAACTAACAAATAAAATGCATCACCCCACATCATATCATGGATAGAAAACAAAGAACATTACCCTTATTATTATGTACAACTTACTTGAAGCCAACGACTTGAATCGGTATGATCAAATGGAGCCCTTCCACTTCTATTTGGAATCTGAAATTAAATGTTTGCGCACCAATTACATTCTTGGAGAGCATTCAAATTCTAAATAAACGGAAATCTTACAAATTGTTCCAGAATCCGAGATAAAAGTGATGAGTTATTAAAAACTAAAAAGTTCTCAATTTGTTGGCAGATCAATGGATCATGTTGGGGGGTGGCTAAGGGCTAAAATCTCTATTTAGCTTCAGTTACACAAACTTCGTTCTGCTTTTATCAACAAACCTGAGGAAACAATGAAATTATGTCCTTTGCAGTAGATCCTAGTTCTGATAAAGCAGTGATAGCCTCAAGTATAAAAGGACAATGTCTGGCAAAAAGAAAGACAAAATCCAATTTAAAATCCAGTAGCAAATTAATAATAGACCATAAGAAATATGCATATGCACATAAAGGAAAAAATAGCTCAAAGCAAGTAGTCAATTCTGCAGTACATAACAGTTTTAAGACAGACTAAAGTGATTATATGAGCTTTAAGATAATGAGTGTGAGAGAGAGAAATCAAGCCCTGCAGGACAGCTCAAGGGAAGATTTATGCCCTAGTATCCAATATCAAAATGCTATGCCTTTTGTACTTCAGCAGGTTTGTCAATGAATTAAAACTATGTCTAGCTAGGACAGTAAAAAACTAATGCGTCGCTGAATGGACAAAATATAAACATGTATTTGACAGGAGCTAGTGCTATCAGTTCATTCATAAGGATGCTGGTCGGCATATTAAGACATATAAAATGAATCCATGAAATCCTTTAAAGAGAATCTATTGGTGACACATCAAAGGTTCATTATGTGAATCAGAAATTTACTTTACAAACCTTAGGCATTCTTTGTAAATAGTAACAGCAGCTCGGCTATGTCTAGAAATTCGATACAGCTTTCCTAATAACAAATTCATCGGTAAATTTCTAGCTTTGCTTGGAATTCCTTCCATCTGTAATGTGAATGTGACAGAAACAACTTATGAGGAACGGACAAATTGAAAATAAACGAATAACAAAAATGCAAAATTTTATAACCTTTCTTTGTCATTAAAACTTCTACGGTGAAAATTGACAAAATATACAGAAGACAGCCATCTAAGGCCAATTATTTCCATGGATAATCCCTATATACATAATGAATCAGCCTTCCTTTGCATCTAAGTACACGCACGTGAAAATTTATAATATTTTTGAAAAATAGTTAATGGGTAACCATTCTCTTGAATTCAGTCTATAAAAGGGGATACAAAGATAACAAACATACCTCAGCAAGAGCTGCTTTGTTCTCATTTAGAAAACAGTGACATGATGCAATTTTGAACTTCACCTGTTAAAGATATTAGAGAATGAAAAGCAAACATCATGAACAATCCTTAAAACCACATCAAAAGCCAATCCAACTATCATGAATTAGATAAACACAACAGCTCACCTCATTTTCATTGATTACTGATATATTGCAAGAATTTGGAGAAGAAGACCTATTTGACGTCAATGAACTCCGAGCAGATGACATGTTCTGTTTGGGAATCATCTTGTAGTATTGTAAAGCTTGCTTATAGGTATGCTGTTCATAAACATAAAAAGATCATAATTAATAAGACTTCAGTCCACCACTCCCCAAACATATTTCCTTTTTCAATTACCCATTTCAGTAAAGCTTTAAGAAAACACCGTAAACACATAAGCATGAACCTGTTTGGATTGAGTCATTTGAGCTTATGTATTGGCATAAGCACTTGCAATACTATTTGAGAGAGCTTATGGAATCAACTTACGATATGTTCATAAGCTGTTTTCAACTTATTTCCATAGGATAACTTGTGAAAACAACTTATATCCTGAGATAGCTTATGGAAACAACATATGTATGTTCATAAGCTGTTTTCAACTTATTTCCATAGGATAACTTGTGAAAACAACTTATATCCTGAGATAGCTTATGGAAACAACATATGTATGTTCATAAGCTGTTTTCAACTTATTTCCATAGGATAACTTGTGATAACAACTTATATCCTGAGATAGCTTATGGAAACAACATATGTATGTTCATAAGCTGTTTTCAACTTATTTCCATAGGATAACTTGTGAAAACAACTTATATCCTGAGATAGCTTATGGAAACAACATATGTATGTTCATAAGCTGTTTTCAACTTATTTCCATAGGATAACTTGTGATAACAACTTATATCCTGAGATAGCTTATGGAAACAACATATGTATGTTCATAAGCTGTTTTCAACTTATTCTCATAAGCTCTCTAGGATAACTTGTGAAAACAACTTATAGCGTATATGTAAACAGTTTGATGTTATTTTATCCTTTCTTATAAAAACTAACTTCATATGATAAGTGCTTATGCTATAAGCACTTAATTAAGCTATTAATCCAAACATGCTCATAGTTTCCAACTGTATATTCAAAAGAAAGAGATAGCATATTATCTTACAATAGCTCTACGATACTCTCTTTCGCGGTAGAACGAATCACCAAGTAGCACCTACACAAAAACAACTAACATAAGAACTTCAATGCACTTCTCAAAAATTGAAAATTCAAATAAAAAAAAGGGAATTTTGCAGAGACCAAGCTTTCAGTTTTGAGGTGAGGAGAAGATTCAGCATTTGCAGCAGGTGAAGAAACAAGAAAACAACCCTGTTGTTAAAAACACAAACTTTCAATTAAACTCATAAAACCCAATTGAATAAATCGAAATGGAACAATTTTTGGCGTAAAATCAAATTTGAAATGCAAATAAAAAAGAGGGAAAATAGGTTACGAGCATCTGAGCGGAATTGTAGAGTCCATTTTCGAGAAGAGTTGCCATTTGATCCTTCGGAACTTCCGTTGTTGAACGCGCTTAATAAAAATCGCTTTTCACTACTCAAACAAACTAAAAGTGCTTTTTCTTCAACTTGATTCGAGGAAAATAGTAACACAAATTAAAAGGGCTTTTGCATTTTTTTTTTCTCTCTTTTTTTTTTTGTCAAGTAGCCTAGTGGCTAGAAAATTCACCTTAAAGGTACCCGGGCTCCTGCACATATTGTGTTATGTCCCTACCAACTGAACTAAGTTCACGGGGCTTTTGCATTTTTTTTTTTCTCCTTACCAATTTGAATTCGAATGATTTTTACTTCTTTCTAGGATAGTTGACGAGGTGTATAAATTGATATAATTTATACAATAAGATAATTCTAAGAAACTATAAAATCTAAGCTAATCTCTTATATTATAAGCTTGTTCCGTTTTGCTATTCTTAACCCTAATTTTTTTCCCGCTCTTTTTTCCTCTCATTTTACCCTAAAATATTAAAATAAAATGTTTAAAAAAGGTCTCACCAAGAATCGAACCCGCAACATTTAAGATCTATTTTGTGTTTTTTGCCACTACACTACATCAATCAAGTTGTTATTATTTTGCAATCAACATCTAATAAATATGGAATCTCTCACCATGTTAAATATTTATTTATTATTATTATTATTATTATTATTATTATTATTAGCTTTCTACTAATATTATTATATATATTATATTATATATTATTATTATTATTATTATTATTATTATTATTATTATGTTATTATTTTGCAATCAACATCTAATACATATGGAATCTCTCACCATGTTAAATATTTATTTATTATTATTATTATATTAACTTTCTACTATTATTATTATATATTACATTATATATTATTATTATTATAATATATTATTATTATATAATACTTGAATACGGGTAATATGTCTAATGTCTACGGGAAAAAAAAACTTTAAATATATCCCATATATTATTATTAATATATTATATTATATATATATACTACATAACAAATTCTCAAAAATTTACGATCACTTATTTGATATACATACGCAACATAACCAACTCTTTTGAAATATATCCCATATTATTATATTATATATACAACATAACAAACTCTCAAAAATTTATGATCACTTATTTGATATACATATGTAACATAACCAACTCTTTTGAAATATATCCCATATTATTATATTATATATACACCATGACTAACTCTCAAAAATTTATGATCACTTATTTGATATACATACACGTTGATGATTCACGTTGATTTTTTTTAGAAGTCAAACAATGTTTGTTTGAGAGAAAGTTCAGTTTTTTATCTTTGAAAGTGTCTATGAATTGGTTTATTTACAAATAAAGTTTCTTAAGTGTCTATGTTTGTTTGAAAGTTTTTTTATATTTGTATTTTTATGTATGTCAATGCTGGTTTTTAACGGTATATTTCACAGGTTTGCAATTGTCGTTGTTTGCAGTCTAACCGGTTCCTTTGTTGTTTCCTCACAAATTTCATCTATTATCTCCTTCATCCCTCAAACTTACATCTATTATTTCGGTTCTGTGGACAGGTTCTCCTTCAATGCTACAATAAAAATGGTTAATCTTAATCCTTTTACTAATCTTTCTTTAAATTTATTGAGAGGTTTAAAAATATTTTTATAAGTGTTAGTTGTTTATCTTTATAATTACATTTTTATATTTTTCCTTACTTTTTTTTATTCATACAATAATAGGTCCTTTAAATCATAATCCTGCAACGGATCGAGAGAAGTTGATCGATGCTTTTTACCTGCTGATGTTACTTCTGGCATGTTGGTATCATTTGTATATTGATGTTTTTTGTATACTGATGTTTAATTTTATTTGTTTTTTTTTTTGTAAAAAGTTCCATTTTTTTTTGTATACAGAAGTTGATCAATGTTTTTCAGGTGCTGATGTAAATCCTGGGAGATGGAAGAGATGAAAGAGATATTCCTTTTTACATGACGGAACCATACTTCATTCCTAATACTTAAACTTTATGGTTAATGTTGTTCTTTTGAGTTGGGAACCTTATCAATTTTTTATTTTTATTTTTTTAGTTTTTGTATTTTAACTTTTCAATTAATCTGATTATTATAATGAAAAATATGATTTTGAAGAAATGCAAAAGTTTCCAGCCATTTGAAATCCATTGTCTTCTTATGTTGACTTGAATATATTTATTGTTCTTATGCTTTCTTATATTTAGGATAACAAATTTCAAATAAATTAATATATTCGATCAACAAATAGAACATTGGTTATTCTTATAAAAAAACTGAACATATTGGTTATCAATTTTGATATTTTACTTTTATTCAACAAAATTACGTCCAACTAAAAATATAAAATCTTGCCTTGGCAAAAATAAAAATCTTGCCTTACAAATACAAATAGAACCCGTTGTTATGGCTTATATGATAATTATGCAACATTTTTTATTTTTCGATTTACTTTTCGTTTTTAAATAAATCATAACAAATAAAATATAAAAGTTGCCTTAAATATATCCCATTTTTTCGATTGTTATTTTATTTTATAATCTTAGACTATTTTATGTGATTTCTATATGTGATTTTTTTTATAATCTTAGACTAATTTAAATCATATAACTGACACTTCACAAAACCCGTGCAATGCACGGGTTGAAGTCTAGTTCTAAGAAAATAATAAAAACTACAATAAGATAAAAGTACTCGTAATGGATAATATTTTTATTTAGGCTTAAACACCGATAATGCTCACTTCATAATTCAAGGACTAAAAAACTTACTAATAAAAACTCAACTAATTCTTGACCAAAAAAAAAAGAAACTCAACTAATTATATCGTAAAAAAAACACTCAACTAATTAATTATATAAATAGTATTATTTAATTAACTATATCAATATGTTCATGAGTTTGATCTATTAGAATTAGTTTTCAATGGTGAAGAGAAGCGGCATGCGTTCATGAGTTTGTTACGGTACAAGGATGAAAAAGAAGGGTATAATAGAATATTTATTGCATCCATAAACATAACTGTAAATTTTTTAACAAATTGACGAGGTTTTGAAAAACCGCCCTAAAATAATCTTCGCAATCTAGCGTATTTTTGTTGTTGTCGTGACACGAAGACACTTGATTGACCTCTAAAAAATGGATATCCGGACATAGTACAAACCAATTGAATATCTCTCTATATCTATTAAAGGAAGTTCTTTTTTATAAAAAGTTCAAAGGTACGTAGTTTTGAATGAGAGCATATTGTAATAAATATCAATCATCATTAACAAAAAGATTTATTCGAAAATAACTGATCCCCGAATCAGATTAAACTGGTGGTGAAAGTCAAAACTTTTGTGTGATTAACAACAATATATGATATAAGTGATAAATATGTAAGTTATTTAATTATTTGCTCATGAAAAATTGTTTACAATTAAACAAAGCGGAAAAACATATTTGTTAAACAATAAATTTTAGTTACCTTCCAATATTAATTGTTGCAGTTGCTTGAAAAATACCTAATTTGCCAAATAAATAAATAAATGATTTTTCTATCATGTGCAAACTTGCACATGTTAAGAAGTTTAAAATAGTAATCTTATATTGGAACTTGTGCATTTTGTATTAAATATATATCTTTTTAATAAATAATTATTGTTTTTCAATAAAAAATTACCACTTTTGGCTACTTTAACATGTGCAACATTGCACATGTTTTTTTTTCTTAAAAAAAAAACATGTGCAATGTTGCACATGTTAGACAAACCCATAAATAAATCATGTCATTGGCATCAATAAGTTTAAATTTTTAGGCTTAAATTTAATCACAATTCAAACCGTTCATATTCATATTCAAGAAAATATAGGTCATAAGACACACACCCAAATTTATGGACAGATGTGTAAGTTACACCAACCAACAGTATTTACACCTAGAGTTCTAAAAGGAAATTGAGGAAAAATAAAATCTAACTAGAACTTGTTCTACACAGAAACTGAAGACAAATACTCCAAATAAAATAAAATGATTCGATATTTAACAAAGATTATTTTGATTTACAAAACTTATTAACCATTTAATAAAAAAAAGTTAACACTACACCCATTTTCATCAGAGCACTAGAAGGAGCAAAACATTTGCAAGCAGCTCCATTCTCACACCACACCATCACATCTTCAACAGTAAGAAGTAGACCGGCCGAGAGAATATAGGTCAAATTCGCCTTGACCCAAGGCGTCTGATTGACCCACTCATCTAGGTCAGAGGAGGCCAAGAAGACTCGGTCATAGAACTAACCCACTACTTACTATATTCACTCCACCATCACCCCACTACTCCATATAACCTCTCAACTACTCTCTCCATTATCTCCTTGGACACTCCTATATATAAGACTTGACAAGCATCAGATAAAGGGCAGTTGTAACTTCACACAAACCCAAGACTAAGATTAAGAGCAAATAGACATCGGTGTATCATTAGCAGGAACATTTCTTGTTTTCCTTTGTTCTGTAAGATTGGTTGATTCAAAATTGCTAATCTTTAATTTAATTAATTAGCCTATGGTGTATCTCTGTATTCAATTAACTACTTGAAATATAAATAGGGCTGATAGGATCAATTATAATTTGAATTACATTAAGCATGATTTTGTATCACTTGTGATGATTTTTAAACTGATATATTTCATGTTTGATATATGTTGAGAGGTATTACTTGATGAGTTTAAATTGATGCTACTTCACAACAGTTAATATGCTCAGTCAGTCCTTAATCGTATAAGAAATTTACGTTGTTTTATAATTGTTATGTTCCTTTCTCTTATTTAGATTCGTCTTTAATGCGACGTTGGCTATGATTGAATCAATCTTTCTTTTGTTAGAGTCTAACTGATTTTGAGTATTCATGGAACACTATTGTCAATATTCACATTGGTACTTTGGTGTTACTTGTTGGAACAAGTATAACTTGTATGAAGAACTTTATATAGAATAAACACACGTGAGTGTGAATTTGAAAAAATTTCTGGCCTGAATTACTTTGTGCTCGCCTATTTCTTGTGTCAGGCTAGCACACGTCCAAAGGAGACATAATGAGATATAATGTCGCCAATGAGTTTAGCCATCAAAGATGTCCAGGGTGCACTTGACTATGAGTCTCACTCTCAACGGGCCTCAAGTCTACCTCTTATTCTTCAAACAACTTCATTGCTTTGTAAAGAAATCGCCGTTGCAAAAGCCGTCAGATTTAGGAAGTAACCACCCATTGCCGTTGAACTCTCACGAACCATGGTTACTGGCAGAAACTGCCTATCATGTGTTCTTCGAAAAGTTGTTGCAGCGTGTCCTCTAAAATCATAAAGGATCTTCAACTATTGAGTGGTGCATTACAACTGCCAATGGAAATGAAGAAAGTAATACCATCAGCAGACTAGGAGGTGGCGTGATGGCGTAGTGCTGGAAGAGATTGAGTTGTTAAGCTGTCGGTGTCCGCCATGGGGCCACGGTCAAAATTTCATTGCCAACTAATGTGTGACACTCGCCTGTCTATCCGAACCCGAGACATCCAAAAGGGCGATGTTTCCATGATTCATATTCCTCCTTCATCATCACTCCCATGGTCGGCAATGATGTAGTCTTTTTCCTCTTCAATTGGGGAGGTAATCACAATCTTACTATACCATGGTCGGGATTCTTACCTAATTTCATATGTGCTTCTTTGATAACTTTTAAGACATGGGTTACTTTAATTTATGTGCAACAAACAGCCCATTAACATTTTAATATATATATTTTCTAATTTCTGTTGTTATTAATTTATACTTTTAAATAAATTGGTGCGAGTGTAATATCCAAAATGCAGTAGATCATATATATTTGTTCAGTTTGTCATCGATTCTGTTTTAGTGGATTAATCAATAAGTGTATTGTTGGAATTCCCTGTTCTTTCTCTATGTTACTCTGCAACCAAAAAATAAAATAAAAAGTACTGTCTATTGCAAGAGTTTTGTTGACTAATTCATTTTATATTGCTAAATCCATTTCTCATAAATGTTTTTTTGGTGTCTTCTTGCATGTGTAAAACACTAAACACAACACTCTTCCAAGAAGTGATCGGTCATTGATACCATTCGGCGAGGCCCATCGTCCAGTTTGAGAAAAGTTACAAGTTTTAATCAAACCTATGTTAAAAGATCGGTGATAATAAAATCACCTCGACTGAAAATTTCAGGCGATAAGAGTTTCACGTTCGACTGGAAATTTCAGGCGATAAGAGCTTTGCCTTCGACTATAAATTTCAGGTGATAAGAGTTTCACCTTCGACTGTAAATTTCAGCCGATAAGAGCTTTGCCTTCGACTGTAATTTTCAGGTGGTAAGAGTTTCGCCTTCAACTGAAAAGTTCGGCCGATAAGATTTTCGTCTCGATTGAAAAGATCTGCAACAATACAAAAAATTTACCACGATACACGAACAAAATAACAAAGCAAAAAATATGGCGCAACACGAATCAT
Organism: Trifolium subterraneum; assembly: GCA_951799995.1. Taxonomy (NCBI): domain Eukaryota; kingdom Viridiplantae; phylum Streptophyta; class Magnoliopsida; order Fabales; family Fabaceae; genus Trifolium; species Trifolium subterraneum. The sequence continues at coordinate 7,233,749 of OX637462.1, read as the reverse complement.
GACTCATGAGTACATAAAACCAAAGTCATTTCAACCAAAGAAGTTCAACAAAAAGCATTCCCCCATAAAGGGCAATTTTACAAAAGTCAAGAAAATACACCAAATTTAACGAGTTAGTTGACGAGAAAAAAATACACATATATCAAACTCCGGAAGCATACCAACAATGGTTACCATATTAAAAATGAGGTTATATAACTTATTACTTTGTGCAAATTTGGCACATGCTTCCAACTCTTAATATTAAGATTCAGTTTATTCAAGTTAAGGTCGTCTTGTCAAGACTTATGTTATTATAGTGTAAATGTTGTTATCCGGCCGACCTAAAGTTATATTAAAACATCATCTCGCCAATAAAAGAGAAACCGCCTCGCCGAGAGAGTCTAAGTGATATTTTCTAGAAGAAAATATAACTACCAAGTTGTATTTGTTAAACAAATACATTATCTCGCTTACGAATATTACGAGTCAGGATCCGTTAACACCAGATGCTAAACTTTATTTTGACACCAAATTTTATATGTTTATTTTTCTAATCCGGTTCACTAAAAATATTGGTTGCATCTTTAGTGAATTAAGTCCGAATTAGCTTTTTTTTTTTGAACATCTCAATTAACTATTTTTTCTCAACCAAATCTCTAATTCACAGTCCTAAAAAAAAAAACCTAATTCAACGTGATCATCGCTCTCTCTTTTACTCTTCTTTTCTTTATTTTTTTCCTAATAATTGGACTTAATTATTCTCAATCCCTGTTTCCTTTAAGTAAAAAATCCTCTGTTATGAGTCCCACATTTTATCTTTATTTTTGGATTGCAAAAAAGCTGTTTTTCATCGTAGCGATCTTTATCTTCTTAAATTTGCTAGAGAGATTGTGAAAATATGCTTATTTATGGGATTGCCGGTTTTAATTTTATGGGGTTTGAATTAGAGGAAATAGAGGGTTCGTATGGAGTTTGGAAGGGGATTGTCTTGGATCAAATACAAAATTAAATGAAATTAGGACTCTGACAGAGATTGAAAACATCAAAGAAACATTGAGATTTCTTTTGCTAGGATGGGGGAGTGTAAAAGGAGGAGTATGTACAAAAAAGAAAGATTTAATGCAGTTTTGATTACCCTATTTTGAAAAACTTTCCCCTGTATTAAAAGCCAATTTTTTCATTCCCTATTTTCAAAAACTTAAATTTTTGATCCCAAATTCAATTTGGTCAAATTTTTGTTGATATGTCAAACTTGTTGACGATGTTACAGTGTCCATGTTGACATCTCATATTCCATGTCATCAATTATATATATATATATATTATGTAACTAAAAATCAATAATCAGTAATAAAAAATAGAGTGAGAAGACAAAGTTGGTTCCCAAATCATGGAACCCTAAGAAGAGCAAAATCAGTAATCAGTAAATGATGAATCGACGACGTGATGATGAATCAAGCGATAATTGAAAGGGAGAAAACAAAATCGATCAACGATTGAGAGGGATCGATGTTAATTTACTGATCACTGATTTTGTTCTTCTTAGGGGTTCCATGATTTGGGAACCAACGTGCGTTCTCACTCTGTTTTTTATTGTGTACTTTGTTTTTTTTTATTACTAATTATTGATTTTTAGTTATATATAATAATAATAATAATAATAATGTAGTATCCAAAATATTATTTGATTTAAAAAAATATTTGATTTTTTTAAAAAAAAAAGTTTTATTATAAAAATAAAAAAATATTTGATTTAAAAAAATTAATGAAGTATACAAAAAAAATTGATGAATTAGAATATGACATCTCAACACTAAATTGACTTGGAGGTCAAAAGTTCAAGTTTTTCAAAATAGAGGATAAAAAAGTTGGCTTTTAAAATAGGGGGATCAAAAGTAAGTTTTTTAAAATAGGGGATCAAAACTGCACTAAAGCCAAAAAGAAAAGAAAGAGTAATAATCACGTTGAGGATTTTTTTTTTAGGACAGTGAATTAGAGATTTGGTCGAAAAAAATAGCTAATTAGGAATTAATTTACTAGAGATACAATTGCATGATATTTTAAGTGAATTGATTACAACCATTAGATTAAAAAAATAAACGGATTAGATTTGGTGTCAAAATAAAGTTTGACACCTGGTGTCAACATATACTGACTCAAAGATTATATATTAAAATATAGAGTAGAGTTAGGATCCGTTAACACCAGGTGTCAAACGTTAATTAGCTCATGTTAGTACCTATAACTTTTTACGGCATCAAATCTATTAGGTTAATACAGTAAAACTCAATTTGAAAACTTTATTGAGTAATATTGATTCTGCAAATCTTGTTATGCTCCATCATCACATTCATCCACTTGTTGGTTAATTCCTCATATGGATTGAAAAATATGTAGACAACATATCTAAAATTCATGGATTCATTCCAACTAGGGAAAGGTTGTTTCGATTGGTAATTTTGTGGGATTTGAGTTGTTAAATTGAAATCTTTGAAAAAGAAAAACAAAACAAAAAAACATGATTGCAAAATTGAAATTAAATGGTATTGGCTATCTTTGCTGAACATGAATGGGGATCCACGTGACTGTGTAGTTAAGAATTGGAGATTGTGATTCCATGGTTGGTTTTTTAAACTTTGTTGGTCGACGCCAAAATCCATCGAGCAGAAAAAACAAAACGTCGAGTGTGACGATGGTTGAGGGATAAAAGAACACCAAGTTAATTAAACAAATAACTACAGATCATTGGGTTAAACGAAATAAATGGTTAAGATTTTGTGTTAAACTTTAGTTTGACACCTGGTATCAACGGATCCTATCTCTAAAATATATACATGCATAATTGATAAGATGCCTCTACAATCATACTCCTTGAGTTTTGTATACATACATCCGCATTCCATATCAAATAATCATTCAAAGTAGGTATGTTCTCTTAATGTGGAATATATGCATACCTACTTTGAAGAAATAACCTACATCTTGATACGGATTAGGGACTCTGACAAATTCTTTGGGTGGTATTGATTGATACCCAGATGTCTATCTCTGAGAGTTTGTTTTGAATGTTTTATGTTTGTTAATTTGAATCATTATTTTCTCTTCCACTCAGAGGGGATCGTGAACTAGTCTTTTCAATGATATGCTTTAAATAAGTTTTGAAAGAATCTCGTCTAACCATACCAGGAATCATGTAAACAGATAATATAAAAAAAGGTTAGGACAGGAATAACAAGTGGAAGCAAACAATTAATGACGAGGATACTAAATTTATGACAATAATTTCTTTCTATTTATGATATGGATATGGACGAGTACATAATATGCTATTATATATGGAAAAGGTTGAGACAAAATAAATTATTTAGTGATTGCTTTGAATCTTTGAACTAACCAAGATGAAGGACTGAAATTTGATTCCATGGTATCAATTGATCTCATCTATACAATTTATGGTTTCATTGCTTATATCAATTAGGTACAAAATATATGAACATGTACACCAATTATAATTATGATCCTAAATATAAAAGAAAATCATATCCATAAAAATGCATAAATATCATCTTTACAGAGCCATGCTTCAAGGATGGGTTTTAAAAAGCTTCCATGGTATAACAAAGTGTCATATAAAGAAGGTAAAGGTCTCCAAAGTGTCTCAATCCAAAGTGTCTCAATCCAAAAAGAAGGCTTTCAAGCTCTGATGACGAAGCATTGATACATCCAAGCAATCTTTCATTTATTTGGACATCTAGACAAAAGTGCTATATAAAAGCATCTTATGGTAGTAGTATTCTTGAGGTTTCATGGGCATTGTCGAGTCTACACAAGGTTTATGAACATTAACCTGAGGAACATGTATCACTACTCAATCAGGGTAAGAGATCTCGATTCTTTAGCAGTTTTTTCCTCCTATTTTTCTTCTTTTATATTTCAAAGATAACTACACAACAAGCGGTGATATATTTAACCAATGTGACTTGGATAACAATGTTTTTATTAATGTTTCAGAGAGTAAGGAAAATTTAATATCTTTACCTAAGCATAAAGGGTTGAACATATCATTCAAGTATGGTGTTGGTGATCATGGATTATATAATTAATTATCATTGAGATACATTTCACCGGTTTTGGTCTACTTGAGGTAATTATAGTTTTTCTTAACTTACTGTCATCACTTCCGTTCTACTTATCAATTTGGTTTCAGTATCACTATAGTATCATTAACTTTGTTGGTTTAGATTAATAATCATAATAATTTATAAATTGAAATTTCAACATACAAATTAACAATATCATTGGCTTAATCTATGACTATATTCATTTTCCTCGTGATTCTCCACAAGAATGGATTTTTGAGAAAATCCAAACTATTGGAAACATGAAGTTTAATTGTAATGATGAGAATTAGTTGGTTTATGCTATTCGGCTCTCAAGTTTATATATAATATTCGACTTTTACTTATTTGTGGGTGTTTTATTTGTGATACATATTTGAAATTCTTATTGGTTTATTCTAATCATTTTTATCGTACAAAAAATGTTATTTTATCTGCCGGAGCATATTATTTCTGCTAACTATGTATGCAAGAAATGAGATGAAGAGATGATTAAATAAGTTATTGGTTACTTGATTCCTGAAAACATGAGGGTGAACCATTTTATTTCATATTTTACAAGGAAAAGCGTGCTCTTTTATCTTCCTTAAATAATTGACAATTGTCTATGAGTTTTATTCCTTTGGCATACTGCACAATAATTTTGGCTTCAATCTCTACAGGGATTAAGTGTTGTTTATTTGGTTTCGTCTTCAATTCTCTAAGTAACTACTTTTAAAACGCTTATAAGAACAAATTTCATGACCATGAATTTTTGAATTTTGCAAACACTAGTCCACCACATTGTCTCTTTTTTAGCTTAAGTTTATCTATTTTTTTATATAAAGTAATCATCTTCAATAGTTAATAATGCTACCTTTACTTAATGTATTTGTTTGGTGGAAATCCTCTTGTATAGTGACATCTACTGTATAAGAAAGTAAATAATGTTTCCACTAAAAATTAAAGTCACACCAAGAAAATGGTATTCTCTAGCACAACTAGCTTTCCTTACACTAATAGTTTTGCATACATATAATTCCAAATGAATTTTATGAATAAGGGTATGTCTAATATGAATATGACCTTTGATCTAAAAGTGTTCTCTACTATTTTTTATGAATGTATTTTAACTTAGAGATGTCAAATCTTAATATTGATGTTTCAGATGACGTTGAATGTCTACCTTGGTATGGAACGCAATATTTTGTGAAAAATATTGATGAAACTTCAATTAAGATGTGGAAAGAAAATCAAAATTTGCATGAATCATTCAAATTTCCAACTGAGAATGATTCATTCCACGTGAGTTTTCTATACATGTTAGAGACACTAGAAATAAAGATTCAACTTCTCTAAAATATATAGTTCAAGAACAAAGGATAAATTCTGGTACAAGAAAGACATCATTTTAAAGATTCCTCATACTAGCATATTTATTCGGATAAATTTCAAAGGGACGCATAATTCAGCCAAAAATTCTGCATTGTCAGAATTGTTCCTTAGCCTTCTTCATAATAGTTTGTCTGAAGTTAAATTTAAGTTGAGCACAAAAGAATTTGTGTACAATTTTCTGTAGTTTATATTCTTTTATATGTTTGTATATTAATTTGTATTCATGTGTGAAGATTCAATGTCCATGTGTGCAAGTTTAAATGTTCATGTGTCACATATTACACATGGACATTTGAGTCTGCACACATAATACAAATTAATATATATACATATAAAATTACATAAACTACAGAAAGTTGTACACAAACTCTTTTGTGCTCACCTTAAATTTAAATTTAACTTCAGACAAACTATTATGAAGGCTAAGGGACAATTCTGACAATGCAGAATTTTTGGCTGAATTATGCGTTCCGTTGACATTTATCCGAATAAATATGCTAGTACGGGGAATGTAGAAAATTATGTCTTTTTTGTACCATGTTTTCATCCTTTGGTCTTGAACTATACATTTTAGAGAAATTGAATTTTCTTTATTATTTGTGTCTCCAACGTGTATAGAAAAGTCACATTGAATGAAATCATTCTCAGTTAAAAATTTGAATGATTCATGCAAGTTTTGATTTTTTTTCCACGGTTTCAGTAAGTTTCATCAATATTTTCCGCATAATATCGCGTTCTATACTAAGGTATACATTTAACATGATCTGAAACATCAATATTAAAATTTGTCATCTCTAAGTAAAAATCATTTCTATTAAAATCATTCATAAAAAATAGTAGAGTCCACTTTTATATCAATGTCATATTAAAGCGTCTCTTATTAATAAGGTTCATTTGAAATTATCATGTATGCAAAACTATTAGTGTAAGCTAGTTGTGCCAGATGATGTCATTTTCTTGATGTGACCCTTATTTTTAGTGGAAACATAGATTTACTTTCTTATACGGTAGAGATCACTACACAAGGGGTTTCCACCAAATAGATACACTAAGTAAAAGTAGCATTAACTATTGAAGGATAATTACTCTACATAAAAGAAATAGATAATCTTATGCTAAAAAAGAGACACAAATGTGGTGGACTGGTGTTTGCAAATTTCAAAAAGTTACGATCATAAAATTTGTTCTTGGAAGAGTTTAAAAATTAGACACTTAGAGGATTGAAGCCGAAGCCAAAAAAGTAACACTCAATCTCTAGAGATTGCCAAAACTATTATGCAGTATGCAAAACGAATAAAACCTATAGGCAATTGTTAATTATTTAAACGAGATAAAAATCACACTTTTCCTTATAAAATCTGAAATAAAATGGTTCACCCTCATGTTTTACAGGAATCAAATAACCAATAACTTGTTTAATATCTCTTCATCTCATTTTTTGCATACATAGTTAGTAGAAATAATATGTTTCGACGGATAAAATAACAATTTTTTTCACAATGAAAATGATTAAAATAAACCAATAAAAATTCCGAATATGTACCACAAATAAAACACCCACAAATGAGTAAAAGTCAACTATTATATATAATCTTAAAGCCAAATAGTATAATCCAGCTGATTCTCATGTTTAAAATTGAACTTGTTTCCAATAGTTTGAATTTCTTAAAATCCATTCTTGTGGAGAATCGCAAAAAAAATGAAGATAGTCAAAGATTAAGCCAATAATATTGTTAATCTGTATGTTGAAATTTTAATTTATAAATTATTATGATTATTAATCTAAACTAATAAAGTTAATGATATTGTAGTTAAACTAAGACCAAATTTATAAGATGATAAGTAGAATACAATGGATGACAAATACCTACTCTTTTATAATAGGTTCCTTACGTTAAGAAAAATTGTAATTACCGAGTAGACCAGATTCGGTGAGATGTATTTCAATGATAAATATATATTCCATCATCATCAACACCAGACTTAAATGATATGATTCACCCTTTGTTCTTAAGTAAAGATATTAAACTTCCCTTACCCTCTCAAACGTTAGTAAAAATATTGTTATCCAAATTTGTTGAGCAGTTATCTTTGAAATATCAAAAGAAGATAAATAGAAGGAAAAAATTGTTAAAGAATCAAGAGAAATCTCTTACCCTGATTGAGCAAATGGGTCCTCATGGTGATGTTCATAAACTTTGCGTAGACTCGACAATGCCCATGAAACTTCAAGATATTACTACCATTAAATGCTTTTACATGATACTGTTATCCGGATGTCCAAATAAATAGAGGATTGCTTGAAAGTACCAATGCTTCCTCATCAAAGCTTGGAAGTTTTTTTTTATTTTATTGAGACACTCCTTTGGAGACCTTTGCCTTCTTTACAGGAGACTTTGTTATACCACGGAACCTTTTTAAAACCCATCCTTGAATAAAAGAGCAAACCTTCATTTGCTTCTCTAAACGCTCTAAACCCCGTTTTGCTGCTTCATTCTGGGGGTTTAACCTGCCATTTATACTAATAAATGTTAAAAACATGAACACATCATAACAACAAAGGCATATCACATGGATATTCCTAACTACAAGAATAGGATCAATTGTTAAATGCGAAGAACTATACTGCATTAAAGGATAGAGAGAAAAGGTTTATTTCAACATCAACCATTGTTATGATACTTTTGGGATATCAAGTCCAGACTCAATGATGAAGCCAAATCCATCCAAGTCAAAGATGAAGCCAAACTAAATTATTTTATAACTCCGCCTTCATAAAGGGGAAAAAAGGTGCACTATGCCCTGACAGGGAATATGAGATCTTTTACCTTAATGCAGCCTGATAATGTGACAAAGCCTCCGACAACATATTAGTTGCAGCAAAAACTTGTGCTAATTACACGTGAAGAGAGTCATCAGCCCAGTCTTTAAGATATCTCTCAAGTAGAGACACGGCATCTCCATTTCGGCCCTCAATAACATGGAGCTCAGCCAAAGCCAGTGCAGCTCCAAGGTAACCAAGTTCCAGCCTTAATGCTGACTCGTAGAATTTTTTCGCCTATATGATGAATGCATTAAGTTCCACAGATAAAAAACAAAATCTAAGATATTAGTCTATAGATGCTTTATTTTAAAAGGCCAATAAGTTACCTTTTCTCTCCCACCGGAATTACTGGCATGCACATCACCTACTAATTTTAAAGCCTTTGCCAATTGAGGCATTGCTTTCATTGCCTCTCTTGAAGCATATAATGCCTCTTTGAACTTAGATAGTGCCAAATATGTATGAACCAAACCTGAAACAAATGAGATTCATGTCAAAATCTGTAAATTTATGCATTTCCATATTTGGCACTTGTGCTTGCAGTAGAATGGCAGCGAAAGACATGAATCTCATTGCTGGAAAAAAATGCAAGTCAATGCGGCTAAATAAATTTTCCAGTACAAAATAAACCTTGGTATGTGCGTATATCAGGTCTCAATTTCACAATACTTGCATTGCCATCTACAAACACAAACATAGTTAATAATAGGCTCTATTTGATCTAAGCTAAAACAATTTTATTACCTTCATTATGTATCCTGGTATATGCCTCTCATCAATCTGAATGCTCTAATTACCAAATAATCAGTCAATTGTATGCAATTCTGTAATAGATAAGATAATTCAATCCATATGAAATCAAATAAAACTACTAACCTGCTCAGCATATGATAATGCTCTTTTCTCATCTTTCCTTTCACATAGCTGGTCATACAAACTGTGACCTCTCCCAGGATTCCAGATCTTAACGATCCCTGTTAAATGGAATTATTTATTTAATACTCCAAGCAGAGTTATTTCAAACTGATAAAGCTAACAGCAAAAGGAATGAATGCATAATAGTCAAAAAAACAGAAATCGTGATAGTAGTACATTGAAACAATAAGCTTGAGGAGACAATCATCAATCTCCTTGGACGAATTATCTCTTGAAACCCATATAGATTGTGAAAAAGTATCAGACCACTGACAACTTCCATTACGCACTGCTACTTTGCTAGGCTTTGCAATTGTCTTACCATTTTCTACAGAGACAACAGAAACAAACAGCTTGTCCCACCCCTTTGGTACCTGCTAACATTAGCATTCCATTAGCATTTGTTATTAACAAAACCAGCACATTCTTTTTGTGGCCTCACAGAATTTCATATTTCATTTCAAACATTAAGGCATTTGAATTTTGCATATTCTAAAACAAAATTTTTGCCTTTCTGACAGCATACTCCCTAATCCTTATATTTAAATTCCTGCTTTTTGGTATTTTAGCTCTTTTGAACATTTTGGCTTTTAGCTAGATATTTTTCGAATAGTTGAGCTGACACTTGATTATACTAAAAATTCCCTTTTTCATATAGTGGCCTATGCCAATGAATTAAATATATGTAACGCAAAACATATATCTTCATGAACAACAATATCTGATAGTTAAATTCTGAAATACTTTAGTCCATTTTCATGAACAGAATAGAAATTTTCTGGAAACCCTTACTTCTAGTTTTGAGGTTGCCGCTTCCTTCACGGCGCTGCTGAGAATCCAAATCGTGCTGGTCAATGCACATGAATGAGAGAGAGGAACTGTAAAATCTAACTAAAACTATTGAAGCATATATGTACCATTGAATCATCAATCAAATTGACACACATTCTCAAGTTATCAATCCTACATTGAAGCATGTATTACACTACAAATAACTATAACTATAACTATATTCAATCAAATGGGTTTGAAATATAACAAAGAATGAGAGAGTTTAGAGGTACAACAATCAAATTTTTCAACTATCAAAACTTATCTACCAAAACAAACAAAAAATGTCAATTATTAAAGTTCAAAAAAACTATTTCACAATAACAAAACTACCCTAAACCTAATTAATACACCATCAGAAGAATGGAACATTTCTTCTATCTCAAAAAAAAAATTCAGTTCCTTCTAGCTAAAAAAATCACAGAGAATGTGCAGATCCATATGCTTCACAATCCATTTAAAAAAACCAATCATAGTTCGGAGTACTTACCCAATCAAACCTTAATTTGTGAACCTGAACAAACAATAAAACATTGAAGCCCTCTGAACATTTCTTTATGAAGATACCTGCATAACAATTGAACAAACACAATACATAACTCATTAAACAGAACCTTGAGAAAAGATGAAGAAAATTCTCATCAAATGTCATACCTTTATCCTCAGATTCGTGAGCAGCAGCAGCCTCTGTTGCACATTCAACCAAAAATAATACAAAGATGTGAGTAGAAGAAATACAATGGAATGGATCTTGAATCGGAAAAAGAAGATGGATCTAAAATAAAAAAACGAAAATACCTGGAAACCTTAACTTGCCGTTTTTGTTTGTGGCTGGTTGTCGTTATTCCCGTCGCTGTGTTTGTAAAAAGGAAAGGAGGAACGCAAAACCTAAAATTTGTGGGGAGAGGAAGATAAAGAATAGAGAGATTGAAGAGAAAATTTGAGGATTTAGTGAAGATGTTTGAATTTCAAAACAAATGTTTTCCCGGTTTATTGTGTGTGGGTTGATCAGTCAAAGGTAACAGATGATAAAAGCCATAGAATGAGGACTGTGTGTTTTTGGCTTGTAGCCTGCTGCCCTGAAAATGAAAATGACTTGACCATTTTTTTTTTTTTGTGTTAGGTTAAGTAAACTGGGCCAACCAAAATTATGGCCCATTACAACATTATATGATAACAATTGTTTCTCATTGGTTGTTTTTAAATTGTTAGTTATAAGTAGTAAAATTTTTGTTTTTTAATGAAGCTATGATTCATATGTGACATGCCTTATAAATTGACACCTATCATTTTTTTGCTATTTGTTGGTTTTCTATTGTGTAGTTTAAAAGATACTCTTACTCACAAAGCCACACAATTATGAATTATTACTTTTTTAATAAACAACAAAATCAAAATATCTCACATGCTTCAAAATATTCTAGAATAAAAACCATTCCTACAACCGCCATAATTGTAGGTACTGTTTGACCCAATTTTTTTAAGTGTAAAAGTTATTTTAACCATAAAGTTAGAAATAATAGTTTTAAAACTAAAATTAAAATATAAAAGCTGGTTTTTTCTTACTAAAGCTTTTAAAAATTGTTGTTCGGCGGAGCTTCTTACTTCTAAGGAAAAATAAGAGGAAACAAATTAGGTCAAACGGTACTTATATATACAGTAAAAGATCAAGATAAAAGTGATATGATGTAGAAATCAAATTTTGAACTCTTTTTTTTTTTTGAGAAACTTTTTATAATGTTCTAAACATATTGGCAAAAAAAAATCATTCAAAAATATAAGTTGTCTTAACGGTAAAAATCAAAACTGGGTGGATGCTAATTTTATAGGGATTAAAAATTTAATAAAAATTAAATTAAGTAAGAACTAACTTAGAAGGTTGTAATTTTGTAGAACCAAAATCATATTAAACTCTAAAAAAAAAGTGTTGCAAATGGAAAATAAAATTAAAAAGTCCAATTGTAATTTAATAATCCTTGAAAACAAGTATGAAATACTAGGTAATACTAATTGGAGAGAAAAGCGTACGATATTGAGAAACGAGGTAAATAAGTCTTCGCAATGCCTTCGTGAAACTTTCCTTCGCTACAAATAGCATTTATCTTCATATTTTGTTATAATAATAATAATAATAATAATAAAAGTTCATAAATTTTAGCTCAACTCGTAGAAATGTCGATATTGTTAGGGTTGAACGCCGTGACCGAGTTTTGAATCCCGGTTACTCCACTTTGTGTATGTGAATTATTAATGTTTTTGTCATTTCGTCTATGTACAAAAAAAATTAATGAAAAATAAGACAAATTGAACTAAATTTTTATAATAACAATGACATTAAAATAGTAACTAAATTTTTAGCATATACTTTTTTTGGAAAATTCACATGCATAAAAAGGGTAAAAATGCATGAACTTACAAAAATAAAATTATACTACTCCTAACATTAAAATAATGTATTTCGAGTGCATATATTGAACGAAAAATATTTATCTCCTCTATTTGTCTATTCACTCTATTTGTTCTATTTGTCTTAAGTTCAATGAATCTTCTTCTTCTCTATGCATATATATATCTAGGGGTGTTAACTATGGATCTCTATGCATATATATATCTAGGGGTGTTAACTATGGATCTTCTTCTTCTTCTGTTTGTCTCAAATAGCGGCCGCTATTTCTGCTTCTCTAAATAGTAGAAAGCGGACCAGTAGCATAGCGGAGAGAGGGTCTGCCGCTACGCTATCCTTCTATAGGCAAATAAAGTGACAAATATTACATGAAACTCACACACACAACTACGATATCATATGTTCAAATCCACATAAAAATATTCAACTTTGCAATATAAGTATCAGTTGAACTAGATTTTACGTACAACGAAAACTTATTTTAATACCTCACAAAAATACAGCCTTTGAGAAAACATTACTTTTAGTTTTCACAAAAAAGTAAACTTGTATATTAAGTCCAAACATCCTCTATGTAATGTTGGTTCTATATCTGTACTGTTGTTAAATAGATAATAGTAGTAATAAACTAATGAATTTCATTACAATAGATCAAAAAGAACATACACTGTTGATTACAATTAATACAATGTGGGGCTTTGTGTTGGGGTCGGGGCATCAAGCATCTCCAATCCTTCAAGCTTCTCAAAGAAAATGATATATACTTACGTGACCTTGAAATAGGCTTCAAAATCAGCTCCAACTTATTCTGAGTTAGACAAGCAAACCATTATTCTATGGCCGTTGTTCCTAGCCAAATCAATGCCATGGAGAATTGCCATTAATTCAGCATGCAAATTGTTTCTACATGGATTAGATTGAGTCATATTTTTGCTGTCCAGTATTTTCCAATAACATGTGAAAGAAATAAGCCATAAATCCATGTAGTTATAAGCAAAGTAGTTATAGGCTCTTATATAAGAAAAGTGAGTGGAGGCAGCTTCGGCAAGTAAGAATTGCGGCCACAGATCCAAGGCGTGGAGGCAGAGGAGAAGCTCAACGGTGTCGGACACATGGAGAGGGGGCAACTGTGTGAATGACAAAGGGTAGGAGGTCCGGGAACTCAAGGTGGGAATCTCAGAGTTCCATTGAGGATGAAAGGGTTTTGTTATTTTCATTAGACTTGCTACACGTCTTTATTTTAACATAGGAAATGGAGATTGCCATTTTCTCTCCAAATGGAGAGGATCTGGACCCTTTGCTTTGCAACCTTCGACTCAATAAATTCACCCCACTTGAAATAAGACCTATTCTTCTGCACCGACAAACAACAAAATTCAATTATAGACATATTAGGATATCATATTTGGTTGCTAACAAAATAATGAAAGCTCATATTTGCACCTTTTTAGCAGTGATAGAAAATTTACATCAGTTGAACAACATGAGCATAATGCTATTTCAGTTGTGGTTTGTGTCACTTATCTTCTTCTGCAAAATCTGTTCTGGTTTAATGTAATACAATAACTTTCTGATATATAAGATTATAGTTAAGACCTATTGTAGTATATGCATATTGTATATGCATCACATCAACATTAAGATTATAGTTAATGTTAATGCAACTTCCTGTGACTTAGACGAGGATAACTAACGTTTGCTTCTTAGACACATTATTAGATCTATCTTTACTGCTGCTACTCAGCTCCATCTATAGGTCCAGATCACACACATTTAAGCTCACCCGAGACTGATGTATATTATGCAGCTCCAACATGTCTAATATATACTGTCATCCCTATGTCAAGCACTCACTCACTCATCAATGTAGGACGCATAGATACTTCATCCGTTCCAAAATATAAAAAAAACAAAAACTTTTAACTAAATTGCTTCTACCAAGAAAATTAGTTAATTTAGTTAAAAGATTAAAATTGTATACACATATATGAATTTATTGTTCTCAAGTTGTGCTCATTGCAATGTATTTTGTACCATCCGAGAGCAACCTAAGTATTTAGCAAAACATAATTTATACCTCAGGAATATTGTGCAAAGTAAAAGCCAGTGCAAGGTTAGGACAAACGGAAAGGCCCTCAAGAAGCATGGCACAGTTACAGTAAGATCCTATATGCACATGTATAACAAATCCTGCTGCTAACCAAATTTGTATCAGAAGAAAGAGGGACATTGCACAAACTGAATAAGAATAATTATCATGCTCGTAAATGAGGTGATCAAAGGTAGATCAACCAGGTCCCACGGTAAGCCATAGACCACTGGATCCTCAGAATGTTTACCACCAATGATGAATTAGAAACATCAAGAGATTAACCTCAACAGAACGGCTTGAAGAGCAGTAAAGACAAAATGTGATAATAAGCTTTCAAATTAAGGCAGTGAGAGATCACTGAGAGAGATGAGTTAACAAGGAAAAACTTTTGACAAAAAAAGATGCAATCCTGATTCTGTGAAAATAAAGATCATGCTTCTCACCTTGTGTTGATTTCAATTCGATTTCTAAAAAAATTTGAGATTAAGATCATAATCAATGACCTTTAGTATAAACAAACCACAAACAAAATCACATCATATGACTATATATCATGTTTGTGAATGAATGAATGTTAATTCTGCAACAAAGGGTGAAATAATACGGTTATATATTAAGGATACTACCAGGAATTGCCATTAATTCTATGGCATTTGTTCAAGCAAACCATAATTCTATGGCATTTGTTCCTACCCAAATCAAGGCCACGGAGAATTGCCATTAATTCAGCATGCAAATTGTTTCTACATGGATTAGATTGAGTCATATTTATGCTGTCCAGTATTTTCCACAACCTGTGAAAGAAATAAGCCGGCAAAGTAGTTATAGGCTCTTATAAGTTATAGCATCTTTTCACAAGAAAAATGTGTGGAGGCAGCTTCGACAAGTAAGAATTGCAGCGACAGATTCAACGCGTGGAGGCAGAGAAGCTCAACGGGGTCGGACACATGGAGAGGGGGCAACTGTGCGAATGACAAAGGGTATGAGATCCAGGAACTCTGGCCGGCGGGAATCTCAGAGTTCCGTTGAGGATGAAAGGGTTTTGTTATTTTCATTAGACTTGCTACGCGTCTTTATTTTAACATAGGAAACGGAGATTGCCATTTTATCTCCAAATGGAGAGGATCGCCTGGACCCTTTGCTTTGCAACCTTCGACTCAATAAATTCACTCCCCACTTGAAATAAGACCTATTCTTCTGCATCGACAAACAACAAAATTCAATTATAGACATATTAGGATATCATATTTGGTCGCAAACAAAATAATGAAAGCTCATATTTGCACCTTTTTAGCAGTGATAGAAAATTCACATCAGTTGAACAGCATGAGCATATTTCTATTTCAGTTGTGGTTTGTGTCACTTATCTTCTTCTGCAAAATATATTCTGGTTTAACGTAATACAATAACTTTCTGATATATAGACTATGGCACCTGTAGTCGATGTAGATATTGCATATGCATCACAACAACATTAAGACTAGCTAAAAAGGAAGACATTAGAGTCAGTAATGTGAGTTTTTGGAAAAATAGTCAATGTTAATACAACTTCCTGAGATTTGGACGAGGATAACTAACTTTTGCTTCTTAGACACATTGTTAGATCTATCTTTGTTGCTGCTACTCATCTCCATCTATAGGTCCATACCACACAGATTTAAGCTCACTAGAGACTTCATCTACATTATGCAGGTATAGGGTTTTATCCTATCTGTCATAAGTATTTTAGTGAGTATCGAACATGTCTAATATATATTGTCATCCCTATGTCAAACACTCACTCATATATGTAGGATGCACATATACTCCATCCGTCCCAAAATATAAAAAAACTTTTAACTAAATTGCTTCTGCCAATGAAATTAGTTAATTTAGTTAAAAGATTAAAATTGTCTACACATATATGAATTTATTGTTCTCAAGTTGTGCTCATTGGAATGTATTTTGTACCATCCAGGAGCAACCTAAGTATTTAGCAAAACATAATTTATGCCTCAGGAATATTGTGCAGAGTATCCTCAGAAACATTAAGAGATTAACCTCAACAGAACGGCTTGAAGAGCAGTAAAGACAAAATGTTATAATAAACTTTCAAATTAAGGCAGTGAGAAATCACTGAGAGAGATGAGTTAACAGGGAAATACTTTTGACAAAAAAAGATGCATTCTTCATTCTGTCAAAATAAAGATCATCCTTCTCACCTTATGTTGATTTCAATTTAATTTCTAAATGTTTTTGAGATTAAGATAACAAGCAATGAACTTTAGTATAAACAAACCACAAACAAAATCACATCCTATGACTATATATCATGTTTGGGAATGAACGAATGTTACTTCTGCAACAAAGAGTGAAATAATACGGTTATATATTAAGGATACTACCAAAGACCTTATTTATAGAGACATCACCATGTACCAAAATATATAAGTCATGTTGCTTGCAAAAATCATTACTTGTCAAATTACAACAAGTTTTTCTAGTCTAAAATGATCGTCGTTATCCCATGATCAATGAAGGAATCCTATAGGATGATCAAGTAACTAAAATTTAGTAAGCTAATACTAGCACTAGTCACCGATTAAAGTAGACATGAGATACCACTTGCATATCTGAGCTATGTTCAAAACAAGGATCTAAGTTAAAGAGACCCTTTATCGTGTAGCTGAGACCCTTTACGTTCCTTCCACGGTCCTGGTCGCGAACCTTTTTTAAAAACCCTATTTGGAACATTTTTGTTCTCTTCATACAACTTCAACAGCTGAGAAGCTTCTTCCTTAAAACAATTCACAAATTTCTTCAAAAACTCATTTTCAGTAACTTTGAAAGGTTCAGCCAATTTAGCATCCTCAATCAAACCTTTAGATTCAAGAAACTTCAAGACATAAGCCCTAGGAACAATCCTTTTCTCCAAACTCAGCATAATAAGTATCGGATATTTGGCGAGCACAGTAGACTCCCAACCCATCTCTTTCACTAAAAACTCCATCACTGCCTCAATTTTATCCAAAGAAGCCAACATACACCATGGATGCTTCAAAAATGCTGCAACAATATCTTCTTTAGACCAACCCCATTTCTTATACACACCAACCTTCCTTTGCCAAGCAGATGTCAAACTCTTAGCACGCAAAGCAGTAATGAAAAACGTCGTTTTAGGATCAAATCCTATTCGCTTTAGTTCCACCACTACCTTCTCAAAAATCGGAGGATTCTGAGTAAGTATGTAATACCAATCTTTAAACAAAATCACAACTTTTGATTGAGGGACACCATTTTGAAGCAAAAATTGAATATTCTGAGATGAGATTTTAGTATTAATCGAAGACGGTCTTTGTCTGATAGAGGCAATGGTAGCTTTATCAGAAAGTAAGAATTTTTTGATGAAATCATAAGATGGGGTGATAGAATTTTCCAAGCTTTGATATAAAAATCTTGGATTTTGTGTAATGATATGAACAAGATCGGATTTTGAAGCACCCTTTGAGAGAAGGAAATTGAATTTGGGGAGAATGGTTTTGTTGGGATCAAAAGAGAGAATATTTGGGCAGATTTTGATGATGGATGAAAATTGGGAAGGTAAAAAGCCATAAGATTGGAATAGGTTAAGGACTGAATTGGGATTTTGGGAATCGTTGAAATGAACTTGGGTGGAAAGTTTTGAAGCTAATTTTGCAGATATTCCAAGATCAATTAAGTAGTTGATTGTGAAATTGTGATTTTGGGAAGAAGATGAAGAAGAAGAAGAAGAAGAAGAAGAAGAAGAAAAGGGTCGAAGAAGAAAAAATGAAGAGGGTTTTAGGGTTTTGAATCTGAGATTATGACAGAACAATGCTTTGCGATAGAAACATAACATGATGATGGGACAAAGGGTATTCGTTTTGCGGCGGCGCAGTGTTATGTAAAAAAACAAAAACTCAGTAATGTTCCTAAGATTCTATTAAACTGAGTGATAATAATATAAAGATAAGATAATTGGATTTGTTCATACCATTGTTGTTGCTGCTATGATGTGTTTATCACTGTTGTTCTTGCCCTGTTGTGTGTTTGTTGCTTCTCAGTGAAAATGGTTGAGAGAGACAAAATTCCATATGATGTTCTTTTGATAAAAACCTAGATGATTTTTGTTTCAATGATGGTATGATTTTTTATTTTTTTCTTTTTGGTATTTAACCATTTAATAAATAAAATTTGGTTAATAATTTTATTCGTCGTAAAGAGCTTTCTTGGTTAAATTGTACCAAAAAAAATGGTATTAAATATCTTGGTTTCGTTTTGTGTTAATCTTAAAAGTGTTTTGAGTAAATTCAATTATCCAAGTATTGAAATTTTCATGAAATAAAATGTTATTTAATTATATATTTGTTTGGAAATTTTTAAAAAGTAATGTCAAATGATCCGTTTATAACCAAGTTCTAAGATGCACAAGTGCACCGTATAGTATAGTGCATGGTGCATAAGTTAGCGATTTCATTATAGATAATACGAATTTTAAAAAAATTACTATTGGATCGAAAATTTATATTATATAGATTATCCATAATATTTTTGAAAAAATAAAAAATCATTTGATATGTTATTGAGATTTGTCAAAATTAACGGTTTATAAATTTTTATTAAATACCGTTAATATTTATGAGTCTCGATAACATATCAAATAATTTAATTTTTTTTATGAATAATTTATATAATATAAACTTTCAATCTAACGATGAATTTCGTAAAATCTATATTTCTTATAATGAAATTGTTAACTTGGTGCACCATGGTGCACTTGTTCATGTTTGTACCTAACTCAGACCAATTAAGTTTAATTAGGTGGAATAATGAGTTTGGTCAAAACCGGGTGCGGGTACGGTATCGGTATTCGGTACCGATACTGGTACTGGGTACGTCATTTTTAGAAAAATTAAGGTACGGGTACGTCCCTATAATTTTTTAAAAATATAATTATATAAATCAAATAATAGAATTATATTGTTAAAATAAATAATTAAACATAAAAAATATTACACCACAATTTAAAAGTAATTCAAATTGTTTAAAAACATAAAAATATGAAATTAAAAAGCAATTAGCTCAAAAATAGTCAATTGTTTCCACCTCCATCATCACTAAAAGGAGCGGCCTCTAGTTTAGGTTTATCGTGAGAAAGACTAGCAATTTCAAAAATATCAATTATATATTAAATAAATTTCCTTCATCTCTGCGAATATTCCACATTTTTGTTGCTCTTTCATAAGTATTACTATTTCTCTTTCTCGAGAAAATACGAAGATTTGTATGAATAAAAAAACTAGATCTTCATTTCTCTTTGAATTTAGTATATTCATTTTTAATGAATGAGTGAATAATTCCAATGGCTGCTTTTTTTTATTGTTTTTTAGCAGTAGATGCTACTTTTATATTATACAAAAATAAAAAACCTAAATATTTATATAACAAAAACAAATTAAAGAAAAAGAAGAAGAAAAAAATAGTGTTTTTTTGGATTGGTGTACCACGCGCGTACCACAGATGTACCACTCGTGTACCCATTACAAAAAACAAAGCAATAAAAATCTAGGTACGGCGTCGGTGCGTACCGGGAGAGTACCATACGCATGCAAGTACCCGATACATACCCGGTACTCTATCTAAAACGGAGTACACATGCATCATCAAAACTCTTGTGCTTCAAAAAAAAAACACACTCTCTTGATCCTTAAAAGCAATGTAAAAAACATAAATCCTTGAAGGTAAAATATTTTAAGGAAATGTTTTCTGCACTCAAAATTCAAATATCGACACCGTAAAGTATACTATTGGTTTGCTTTTTCCTAATGTATAACATTATTTAATTATTTAATTTGCCTCAGTTGCGTGTAACCAATTTTAACTCTATATATACGCTCCAATTATTCACTTTTAAGGTGGAATTTCTGATATATATATATATATATATATATATATATATATATATATATATATATATATATATAAATGATAGAACGTGAAGTAGATGGATATTGCGTATGCATCTGATTCCATGCATCATCTGCAAAGCTCAGGTGATTGTGATTCCAAAGAAACATTGGATTGTTGATGGATAAAACTATACCATGATGAATGTTACATGTGAGACAAAACCTGATTCTAAATTCAGATTTACATCATCTCCATGGTGAGGTAATTGGTTTTATACTTTTCAATGTGTTTCCTGCTACCATGGATATTTCTTCAGCAAATGACATGGATTCAAATACAATAGTTGAATAGGGTAACATAGTTTTAGCACTTTGTATTTATATATGTTTTAAAAATCATATCAAAGATCGAACCAATGAGACCTTCGAGTCATAATTCAATTAGCTCAATCGGTTCAACTGTAGTTCAACCAGATGACAAATAAATAATAAGAGGAAAAAAACTGGTTGGACCGATTCATCTTAGTTCAACTGGACAACAGGATAATCGAGATCAAATCAACCGACAAATTATCTAGTTCTCAATTGAACAAGTTAAATTCAACAGTTTTGTCTAACATTGATTTACATGTATTGGGATGTATTATCATTTCTTCCTCTCTATATTCATGAGACATTACTAGCACTAGCATGTTTGATATGATAATATTTGTAGTCTTTACTCGTTAACGAGGGGCAGATGGCAAAACAATAAGGATTATATAGTTGTATCGCTATAACTATCATGTATTGCTACGTTTAATTCTAAGTAATGACTCTGAAATTGCTTATAAATTTCCGAGAATTCCTTTACAAGTGATTCCTTTACTCTGTGTTTTGCTGGAATTGCTTATACAAAGAGTGTATTTAGAACATGGGAAAAAATCTCAGTGACGGATCTCCGTCTCTCCGTCTCTCTACCAGGGCTAATGTATAGATATGGTTGTGTCATAGCCACAAATTGTTTCAACTGAAAAATGAACCAAGTATTTCACAATTATATATATAAACAGTTAAAGGAATCCAAAACCATCCCTCGCGACAGGATTTGTCAATGTTCAACTCACATTACCACATATTTGAATTGAACCTCAGCTAATACAATAACAATAGCCGGAAAGAAACATATAATATATAAGAATTTTGAAACCTCGTGTTTCTCCATTCAAACTTCACTCAATGATGCAGAAAAAACATGCAAGGTGCAACCGATTTATACTTCAATACTAATACTAATTGATGCAGAAAAATCAGCCACAAATTGTTTCAACTGAAAAATTTGTACTTCAATACTAATACAAATCCTAATCAGCCATTAAAATCAACTATTTCATTTCAAACCCAATAAAGGACACAAGAAAACTTACATATCTGTGCTATATTGGAATACATGTCTTCTCTTCATACAACTTCAATAGTTCAGAAGCTTCCACCTCAAAGCAATGCGCAAAAGTTTTCAAAAATATCTTCTCATAAACTTTGCAAGGTGCAACCGATGTATCATCCTTAATCAAATCTTTTGATTCAAGCACCTTTAAAACAGAAGTTCTAGGAATAAGCCTTTTCTTAAAACTCAGCAAAATAAGCAATGGACATTTAGAAAGCACAAGACAACGCCAACCCAAGTGGTTAACAAAAAACTAAGTCCCACACACAGCCCTACCATGTCATAATTTATAACCAAGATGAGATCTCTCATATTTTATGAGGTACACTTTAATCTCTTCTGCTACTCACTTACTCAACTCTTAAGACATATGACCAAAGAACTAAATCGATAAGCAGCTACTGAAGTTGGTCTGCTGCTAACCAAATTTGTATCAAACGAAAAGGGCAGTGAAATAACTGGATAACAGTAACTATCATGCTACGATATGAAGCCACCACCAAAGCAAAACCAACCGGGACCCTCGTTAAGCCACAAAGGACTGGATCCTCGGAATGTTTACAACCAACTGGGAGTTAGTAACATTAATTAACCTCAACAGAACCACATGAACAAAAAGCAAAAACAAGGTTGAGAATTCAGACAGTGACAGATCATTGAGAAGGTGAGCTAACTAGGAAATACACGTGATAAAAATAGATGCATTCTTGTTTCTTTCCAAATAAACATCATCCTTCACACCTCATTTTGATTTTAATCTAATTTCTATGAACATTTGAGATTAAGATCATAAGCAAGGAATGGGACAGTAGGCAATGAACTTTTGTATAAACAAACCACAAGCAAAATCATATTACAGTAAGAACCTATATACACATGTATAACAAATCCTGCTGCTAACCAAATTTGTATCAGAAGAAAGAGGGACATTGCACAAACTGAATAAGAATAATTATCATGCTCGTATATGAGGTGATCAAAGGTAGATCAACCAGGTCCCACGGTAAGCCATAGACCACTGGATCCTCAGAATGTTTACCGCCAATGATGAATTAGAAACATTAAGAGATTAACCTCAACAGAATGGCTTGAAGAGCAGTAAAGACAAAATGTGATAATAAGCTTTCAAATTAAGGCAGTGAGAGATCACTGAGAGAGATGAGTTAACAAGGAAATACTTTTGACAAAAAAAGATGCATTCTTCATTCTGTCAAAATAAAGATCATCCTTCTCACCTTATGTTGATTTCAACTTCTAATTTTTTTTGAGATTAAGATAATAAGCAATGAACTTTAGTATAAACAAACCACAAACAAAATCACATCCTATGACTATATATCATGTTTGGGAATGAATGAATGTTACTTATGCAACAAAGAGTGAAATAATACGGTTATATATTAAGGATACTACCAAAGACCTTATTTATAGAGACATCACCATGTACCAAAATATATAACTCATGTTGCTTGCAAAAATCATTACTTGTCATATTACAACAAGTTTTTCTAGTCTAAAATGATCGTCGTTATCCCATGATCAATGAAGGAATCCTATAGGATGATCAAGTAACTAAAATTTAGTAAGCTAATACTAGCACTAGTCACCGATTAAAGTAGACATGAGATACCACTTGCATATCTGAGCTATGTTCAAAACAAGGATCTAAGTTGCAGAGACCCTTTGTCGTGTAGCGGAGACCCTTTACGTTCCTTCCGCGGTCCTGGTCGCGAACCTTTTTTAAAAACCCTATTTGGAACATTTTTGTTCTCTTCATACAACTTCAACAGCTGAGAAGCTTCTTCCTTAAAACAATTCACAAATTTCTTCAAAAACTCATTTTCAGTAACTTTGAAAGGTTCAGCCAATTTAGCATCCTCAATCAAACCTTTAGATTCAAGAAACTTCAAGACATAAGCCCTAGGAACAATCCTTTTCTCCAAACTCAGCATAATAAGTATCGGATATTTGGCGAGCACAGTAGACTCCCAACCCATCTCTTTCACTAAAAACTCCATCACTGCCTCAATTTTATCCAAAGAAGCCAACATACACCATGGATGCTTCAAAAATGCTGCAACAATATCTTCTTTAGACCAACCCCATTTCTTATACACACCAACCTTCCTTTGCCAAGCAGATGTCAAACTCTTAGCACGCAATGCGGTAATGAAAAACGTCGTTTTAGGATCAAATCCTATTCGCTTTAGTTCCACCACTACCTTCTCAAAAATCGGAGGATTTTGAGTAAGTATGTAATACCAATCTTTAAACAAAATCACAACTTTTGATTGAGGGACACCATTTTGAAGCAAAAATTGAATATTCTGAGATGAGATTTTAGTATTAATCGAAGAAGGTCTTTGTCTGATAGAGGCAATGGTAGCTTTATCAGAAAGTAAGAATTTTTTGATGAAATCATAAGATGGGGTGATAGAATTTTCCAAGCTTTGATATAAAAATCTTGGATTTTGTGTAATGATATGAACAAGATCGGATTTTGAAGCACCCTTTGAGAGAAGGAAATTGAATTTGGGGAGAATGGTTTTGTTGGGATCAAAAGAGAGAATATTTGGGCAGATTTTGATGATGGATGAAAATTGGGAAGGTAAAAAGCCATAAGATTGGAATAGGTTAAGGACTGAATTGGGATTTTGGGAATCGTTGAAATGAACTTGGGTGGAAAGTTTTGAAGCTAATTTTGCAGATATTCCAAGATCAATTAAGTAGTTGATTGTGAAATTGTGATTTTGGGAAGAAGATGAAGAAGAAGAAGAAGAAGAAGAAGAAGAAGAAAAGGGTCGAAGAAGAAAAAATGAAGAGGGTTTTAGGGTTTTGAATCTGAGATTATGACAGAACAATGCTTTGCGATAGAAACATAACATGATGATGGGACAAAGGGTATTAAACTGAGTAATGTTCCTAAGATTCTATTAAACTGAGTGATAATAATATAAAGATAAGATAATTGGATTTGTTCATACCATTGTTGTTGCTGCTATGATGTGTTTATCACTGTTGTTCTTGCCCTGTTGTGTGTTTGTTGCTTCTCAGTGAAAATGGTTGAGAGAGACAAAATTCCATATGATGTTCTTTTGATAAAAACCTAGATGATTTTTGGAATTGGATCCTCTCCTTCAGAATTTGCCTCCTTCTCTCTCCTTCTCCCAATTGTATCCATTTGATCGATCTAATGGTTGCTAATTTGAAAGAAAAAAAAAGCCAAATAACTCCAAATCCCTAATTCTGGAAAAGGGCAAAATAACTCTAGCGACACAATAACACAGACACGACCGTTGGCTTCATGACGCCGACCACCGGAAATGCAGCGGTGGAGATGCAAGAGAAGAAGCATAAGACAATATGCAGAATATTGGTTGCTTTATGATGAGTTAAAATTATTTAGATGGGAATTTTTAGATTAATTTGATTTGCTTTATGTCTTTAGATGGAGCTTGAATTCATCATGTTGGTTTGTAAGATTAAAGTAGAACATGAAGATTAAAGATGTTATTTCTCGTTGTTGGCATCCTGCACTCCATGGTCGTGTTTTGTCTTGGTCTTCAATGTTCAGATTCAGAAATTTAACATTCTGTTTTTGAGCTTTTGAAGAGTATAATAATTAATAGAGTTTAATTGATATGCACGAACGGTGTAAAATAGTTTTACACTATCCTCCAATAAATAACCATCATTTTTCCATGTCATGTCAAGAAAGTGGGGTAAAGTGGGGTGATGTGGCGGAAAACATGGTTGATATTAGTTGACAGTGTAAAATTATTTTGCACCGTCGGTGCATATAAATTAAATCCTAATTAATAAATGATGTAATAATTGAAGGATGGAAGAGGGAAGATTCTTTGGTATATTTTGTTGTATTAAAGAAAAAGTAAGGGGTGTTTTTGAGCTTTTGAAGAGTATAATAATTAATATCGACACCGTAAAGTAAACAAAATTGTTTACTTTTTCTTAATTTATAACATTATTTAATTCGCATCGGTTGCGTCTAACTAATTTTAACTGTATATATACGCTTTAATTATTCACTTTTAAGGTAAAATTTCTAGGAATTAGACTATTTGACATAAAAGAAAAAAAGAGTTTTTTCTAATTTTATTTCTGATATATAAATGATGGAACGTGAAGTAGATGGATATTGCATACCGTGGCGGAGCTAGGGGTGGCACGGCCGGGCCACGGCCCACCCCAAAAAATTGAAAATTGTTTGGATACCCATGTAGCTATATAAATTCTGCTTTAATATTTTTTTTTTAATTTCTGTTTTTTCTTCAAAAAGTCATTCTCTTTAAATTTTCTGTTTCTTTTTTCTTTTTTAATGTCTCAAGTCACTAAACCAATCACATTATTATTTTTGTAATTTCTTTTTTTAAAATTTATGTATTCACTATTGACTTTCTCA
Organism: Trifolium subterraneum; assembly: GCA_951799995.1. Taxonomy (NCBI): domain Eukaryota; kingdom Viridiplantae; phylum Streptophyta; class Magnoliopsida; order Fabales; family Fabaceae; genus Trifolium; species Trifolium subterraneum. Next base: position 7,207,457 of record OX637462.1, on the reverse strand, counting down.
CTAATTTTTTGTGTGAATAAACACAATTTTTTAATCAATTAAAAAAAAATTAATTCTCTTTTGATTAATATTATTTATTTTGAATTATATCATTCTCTTTTTACTTTTTTGTATATATGTAATATAATAAACAATGTAATTTTTTTATGATCAAATTTTGTGTAAGTATTAGTTTAAAGTTAATTATTTACTATTTTGAGTCACTTGGTACACATAAATATTATTTTAAAGTAGGCAGTTTAATTTTGAATGACCAATTTTTTTTTTTACACTAACAAACTTATGGCATTTCATCTCGAGTGATCAACTTTGTACTTATTACAATTTAAATTATTATATTCAATTTAATTTTTCTATTTAATTTATATATTGAAGTAATTTTTAGCTGCCCACCCAAAAAAAATCCTGGCTCCCCAACTGATTGCATATGCATCTGAACTAATAAAGAAGATATCAGAGTCAGCAATATGAGTTTTTCTTTTGAATAGTTAGTGTTGTTCCTTTAATGCAACTTCCTGAGACTTGGAAGATGATAATTTATGTCTTTAGTTCAAGAAAAAGGAATATAATTTGCATCATGGGCCATAAGAACCATATTCACACTACTCAGCATATTATTTTAACTAAATGAATATGCAATTTCAAGTATGAGGTACTGGTTGAAAACTCAGGTAATTCCAAAGAAACATTGGATTGTTGATGAATAAAACTATACCATGATGAATGTTTCATGTGAGACAAAACCTGATTCTAAATTCAGATTTACATCATCTCCATGGTGAGGTAATTGGTTTTATACTTTTCAATGTGTTTCCTGCTACCATGGATATTTCTTCAGCAAATGACATGGATTCCAATACAATAGTTGAATAGGGTAACATAGTTTTGGCACTTTGTATTTATATATGTTTTAAAAATCATATCAAAGATCGAACCAATGAGACCTTCGAGTCATAATTCAATTAGCTCAATCGGTTCAACTGTAGTTCAACCAGATGACAAATAAATAATAAGAGGAAAAAAACTGGTTGGACCGATTCATCTTAGTTCAACTGGACAGCAGGATAATCGAGATCAAATCAACCGACAACTTATCTAGTTCTCAATTGAACAAGTTAAATTCAACAGTTTTGTCTAACATTGATTTACATGTATTCGGATATATTATCATTTCTTCCTCTCTATATTCATGATACATTACTAGCACTAGCATGTTTGATATGATAATATTTGTAGTCTTTACTCGTTAACGAGGGGCAGATGGCAAAACAATAAGGATTATATAGTTGTATCGCTATAACTATCATGTATTGCTACGTTTAATTCTAAGTAATGACTCTGAAATTGCTTATAAACTTCCGAGAATTCCTTTACAAGTGATTCCTTTACTCTGTGTTTTGCTGGAATTGCTTATACAAAGAGTGTATTTAGAACATGGGAAAAAATCTGCGTAACGGATCTCCGTCTCTCTACTAGGTCTAATGTATAGATAGATATGGTTGTGTCACAGCCACAAATTGTTTCAACTGAAAAATCAACCAAGTATTTCACAATTCTATATATATAAACAGTTAAAGGAATCCAAAACCATCCCTCGCGACAGGATTTTGTCAATGTTCAACTCACATTACCACATATATTTGAACCTCGGCTAATACAATAACAATAGCCAGAAAGAAACAGATAATATATAAGAATTTTGAAACCTCATGTTTCTCCATTCAAACTTAACCCAATGATGAAAAAAAAACATGCTATTCCGCTTGATTTAGATCAACTATTTCATTTCAAACCCAATAAAGGACACAAGAAAACTTACATATCCGTGCTATATTGAAATACATGTCTTCTCTTCATACAACTTCAATAGTTCAGAAGCTTCCACCTCAAAGCAATGCACAAATTTTTTCAAAAATATCTTCTCATAAACTTTGCAAGGTGCAACCGATTTATCATCCTTAATCAAATCTTTTGATTCAAGCACCTTTAAAACAGAAGTTCTAGGAATAAGCCTTTTCTTAAAACTCAGCAAAATAAGTAATGGACATTTAGAAAGCACAAGACAACGCCAACCCAAGTGGTTAACAAAAAACTAAATCCCACACACAGCCCTACCATGTCATAATTTATAACCAAGATGAGATCTCTCATATTTTATGAGGTACACTTTAATCTCTTCTGCCACTCACTTACTCAACTCTTAAGACATATGACCAAAGAACTAAATCGATAAGCAGCTACTGAAGTTGGTCTGCTGCTAACCAAATTTGTATCAAACGAAAAGGGCAGTGAAATAACTGGATAACAGTAACTATCATGCTACAATATGAAGCCACCACCAAAGCAAAACCAACCGGGACCCTCGTTAAGCCACAAAGGACTGGATCCTCAGAATGTTTACAACCAACTGGGAGTTAGTAACATTAATTAACCTCAACAGAACCAAATGAACAAAAAGCGAAAACAAAAAGTGAAATTTAAAGTTATATATTAAGGATACTACCAAAGGCCTTATTTTATAACTCGTTTGGGTTGCAAAAGCCATTAGTAGTTGTCAAATTACAACAAGTATTTCTAGTCTAAATGGTTGTGATTTTCCCTTTAATCAATGAAATGAACCCTCTAGTATGATCAAGTAACAAAATTTGATAAGCTAATACTAGTACTAGTCACCAATTAAAGTTGACAACTTCAAAACCTATAAAAGATCACAGACATGCGACGCCCGGACGCCACTTACATATATGTGCCAACTTCCAAACAAGGTTCTAAATGGCAGTCACGGTTGAATGCAGCTGATGACCATGATCGTGTCACGGAGACCCTTGATTTTGCTTCGCAGCTCGCGGTCGCAAACCTTCTTTCAAAACCCTATTTGAAACATCTTTCTTATCTTCATACAACTTCAACAACTGAGAAGCTTCTTCCTTAAAGCAAGTCACATATCTCTCTAAAAACACACTCTCAGAAAGTTTGTAAGGTGTACCCAATTTGGCATCCATAATCAAACCTTTGGATTCAAGAAATTGCAAAACAAATGCTCTAGGAATAACCCTTTTCTCCAAACTATACAAAAAAAGTACTGGATACTTAGCAAGCACAACAGAATCCCAACCCATTTCATTGACAAAAAACTTCATCACTGACTCAATTTTCGCCACAGATGACAACATACACCAAGGATATTTCACAAATGCTGATACAACATTCTCTTCAGACCAACCCCATTTCTTATACATATCAATCTTCCTTCCCCAAAGCGACTTATTATTAACCTTAGCGCGCAACGCCACCATGAAAACCGTCGATTTAGGGTTAAATCCCAATTCCTTTACTTCCACCACAGCCCTATTCAACAAAAGAGGATTTTCACCAAGTATAGCATACCAATTTCGTAGCAAAATAACCATATTTGACTCAGGAACACCATTTTCAATCAAAAGTTGAATATTCTGAAATGGTTTTTTAGAAAAAATCATTCTATCACAATGTTTGAGAAATTCAATAGTTGATTGATCAGAAAGTAAGAATCTTTTCACAAAATCATAAGATGGGGTGATAGTATTTTCCAAACTTTGACATAAGATAACAGGGGTTTTAGTTATGATTTGAACAAGATCAGATTTTGAAGCACCCTTTGAGACAAGAAAATTGAATTTTGGGATAATGGTTTTCTTAAGATCAAAAGAGAGAATATCTGGGCGAGTTTTGATTATACGAAATAAGTGATTATTTGAGAAGCCATAGGATTTGAAAAATTCTAAGACTGTGTCTGGTTTTTGTGAGTCTTTGAAATGAACTTGGTTAGAGAGTTTTGAAGCTGTTTCATGGGAGAAACCGATGTTTTGAACGAGGTAGTTGATTGTGAAAGATTGTTGTTGATTGGAAGTGGAAAAATGTTGGAGAAGAAGAAGAAGGAATGAAGAGGGTTTTTGGGTTTTGAATGATAGGTTAGGGCAGAGCAATGCTCTGCGAGAGTGACAAAACATGATGATGAATGGGATTGGAGTTTTACTTTTGCGGCGGCGCAGTGTTAATGTTTCAGAATATAAAAGACGACGAAGTTTCGAAGTAACAATATCGATATTGTCAGTTGAACTAGTAATAATATCGATATTATCGATTGAATTAAGACTTATAATTGATTAATAAGATATTTCGTTTGTCCACAAATTCTAACTCAAATGGTAGAAATACTGAAATTGATAGTGTCGAGCGCTATGATTGAGATTCAATCCTTCGTCACTCCACTTTGTGTGTGTGAGTTTCCAATAACTTTACTATTTCGTCTACCAACACAAAAAAAAAAAAAAAGGTCACGTGTGAGTCTTTTATTGGGGAAAAAAAATAAAAGTGTTTTAAACAACCTTTCATAATTTAAAAATTCATAAATTCATCAACCTAAAACTTAAAACTTAGAAATTCATCCCATAATAAAAAAAACTTTACCAATCAACAAAACAACCTCTCCCTAACATCCTTCCTCTTTCGTTCCACTTCTTCTTCTGCCGTAACTCTAGTTCAATCTTCCCTAATCTTCAACGTTTTAAACATTGTAGTAATAAATCTCACCATTGAATCTAATAATGAAATTTATTGTCCTAATGGTGGGTTCATAAACTTTTTTTTTAATCTATAATAATAATAAGAAGAAGAAGAGTAAATTATATTTCTCTCTCTTGAGAGATGCTTAAATTACAGTACCATCCCCTCTTATTTTAAAATATACACTTCCCTCCCCTCTTATACAAAATATATTAGAGAAAATTACACCCCCTCCCTTGAAAGAATCTTGAATTTCATCCCCTACGCTCCCCTCTAATATTAAAGCATACATTTCCCACTTTTAATAAAAATTCATTTTAATATAATAATCAAACTTCTAATGTAAATACTTTTATTATTATTTTTTTACACACATCATTAACATCATTAACGTATAATGTTAAATATTTTTATAAATTATAAATTATGTTAAATATTCTTTTTTTGCTGTCGGTTATGTTAAATATTCTTCGTGGTATTTAGCACAACTCTTTACTTTAATAATAATAATAATGTGCAAAAATAACTATTCTATTTATTGCATTTCATAATATGGCTATAAAAATCTTTTTTTTAATATGTGTATTTTGAAATAGAAAAGTATTAGATATTAGATAAATAGAAGATAATAAGAACGGGTAAATAAATAATCGAGGAGACTTATAACCAGAAAAATGTAATAATCCAAGCTAAGAAAAATCAAAAGTATTGGAGAAAATAATTCTTTATAGATATAAAGAATGTGCAAATAGGAGTAAAACAATTTTTCCCAATGTAAATAGTATCAGCTATCGTACATATGAGACCAGAACATAGGCTATATATAAATTGTATGTCACCAAGATAAATAGGCTGCTATTTTCCATTCAACAAAGTAACAAAAATTGTTCGTAACTAATTTAATTTTTTCATAACATGTTAATAGTTTAATTAACCTTAGTGCCATCTTGGTTGAATCCATGTACTATTCAATTGTTCTCTCGTTTGATAGAGATTCACCGCTTCATCATTTTGGAATGTGTGGTAGTTATTTGTTTCTAAAGAATAAAACACAACACTATTACCATAAAACCTAGGAAAATAGATTTTGTTTTCCATTCCAGGAATGTTTGCTACAACAGAAAATGATGTTGTTTTGCTAACAAAAATCATATGATTTTTCAGACTGTTAACTTCCATCCATGTCATTGTATCCTCATTCAACTTGAACACTTGAACCCCTTTTGCAAAATCACTCTCAAATATTGACAATAGATTGCCATCACATTCAACTAAAAAGTTGTTGAAGCAAGTGCTACATGGAGCTTGAAGCTTCTCAAGTAATTTCCAACTTATTTTTTCAAATGTTACTTCTATAACTCCTAATTTTCCTGTTACGCTAAGAAAATAAAATAATCCATTATGAAAAGAAGAACTTATGTTGTAGAGTGAAAAATCCTTGTCTTCATAATTTATAACTTGAAAATCGTCTTCCCGGAGATGATGTACATATGCTGTTGTAAAGTGAGTTGAATATTTATTCAACTCGACGGTCACACATTCAGGAGAGGTCGGAGAATGTGACATGCCAAAACACTTGATATTACATATTTTATAATGCCTTATTGGAGGTAGCACTTCTTTTGTAAAGGGGTTGAAGAAAACTTGAAAACCATTCTGAATCGCCACCAGTAATAGCCAACCATCTTTTGAACAACAAATTTCGAAACCAAAGTTCAATGAGTTTCGTCGTTTACCTTGAGGAAAATTTATGATGTTTTTGTAATCGAGACCATGTTTTGGATGCATAAAAGTGAAGACCTTGTCCTTCTCTGAAAACAAAAATAAAGGACACATTGAGAGATCATCAAACCTTGACATGGACATAGAAGAAGATGATCTCCATTGAACTGGTGGTGCGGCTAGGCGAATGAGTTTATTGCTTGCTCGAAAATGCAAATAATCAAGCACATTGTTAATAGATTTTGCAATCACTTCAAACACATCTAGAGGAAGTGCATATTCATTATGATCTATATCCTTACATATACTTTCTTTTTCTCTAATTTGATGAGCTTTTCTTATATCTTTCCTACAAAACATATATATCATTTCACTATGTTAAAAACATAATCAAATTTAAAATAGTCCTTATACATAGGACTGGCATATTTTTAAAACAAACACATAAAAAAATGTAAGTACCCGATATTTGACATGAACCATCTTGAATAATAAGACATTATTTTTGATATATTGGAGAAAGACTGAGAAATTACAAGACTTTTGTCTTCGATGTTGTAAATATAGAAAAAATAGCAATTCTTTAAGGAGATGTAGATGCGACCTCCTTCGGTTTCTGAATTGTTTGCTTTAAAAGCAAAAGCTGTGTCACAATGGTTAGATAAAAAGAACACTTTATCCTTAATACTTTCCACATTTTCCCACACTCTTTGAGAACAATCAAATTTGTAAACAAAAAACTGCAGAAACCCTATCTAGTGCATGCAAAATAATAATTCGAAATAGTACATTGTTGAATCCAATCAACTGATTTATAACTTGCTCAAAACCACTAGTAATATTTGGTTGAAATTTTACCATGGGATGAGATGTGCAATCTATTGTAAAACCGTTTGGTTGAAGTTTTTCAATTACTACTATAATAAATGATGATGAAGTCCACATCCCTGCATACAAGTAACCATTGCAGTAAACTGGATTATCAAAATAGGATCTCTTTTCCTTGACAGAGCGTCTACCCTTTATGGCTAAAATCTTCACAATATCATCGTAAAAGCACACTTGAGTCCATTTCTTTGTTTTCTTATCTTCAAGTTGGTAGTAGAATATTGAAGGGCTGTGTGATGAAAATAAATAAATGGTGCATATTTCATCATTTGTAGTTGGAGGGCATGACAAAATGCAATTACCAAATACAGTGTCATTATCACTACTAGAAAAACTGTTTTTAGCGTCGGCCTAAAGCCCACTCTAAAGGGCTAAAAACCGACGCTAAACCACATTTAGCGTCGGATTAGCGTCGGGGTCGGGGCTGAGGCTAAAACGCTCGCTGCTAAACGGGTGTGTCGGCTTATGCCCATCTGACTCTATATTAGCGTCGGCGGAACCGAGTTTAATGGCGACTCTAAGTAAAGCCGACGCTAGGTAAGTCAACAACCACAAAGTCAACAAAAATACGATAGCCTCGGTTGGCCGACTCTAAAGTCAATGTTAAGAAAGTCAACAAAATACGTTAGCGTCGGTGGGTCCGACTCTAAAGTCAATTTTCAGAAAGTCAACAAAATATAGTAGCCACGGTGCAGCCGACGCTAAACTTGTTTTTTTTTTCTTTCACCTGAATATTTTATATCCTAGCCTGCATATTATATATCCTGGTACTAGTGCTTGTTAAACATCAGAATTTACACCAAATATGCCAAAGTCATAATGATGTATCATAAACATATTCAGAGTAATGAAGTTGTTGTGATACTACAAAGTAGTTTAAAACATCAACATAACAAAGTTACATACTGCCCCAAAAAGTCATTAAACATGTGCAGCATAACCGTCGTTCTAATACTAATTAGTCAAACCCCTAAAAAAAGTCATTAAACATCTTCAACATATATCCATTGTTCTAATTCTAATTAGTCAAAATATATAATAAGAGTTATAACCAAGATGATTAAGTATCACCATCCAATGACTGGTCATCCAAATCATCATCATAATCAGGATGTGAATTAGAAGGATGGTTGGGGCTACATGATCCGTTAGCTGAGCTGTGCCCTGTAGGGTCAAACTGCTTCATAAATAATGCTCTTAATGCAAGTAACTCATTCTCTAACTTTTGTGAACGCTCTTCTGACATTTTAGCTTGAGTTTGAGCTATAGCTTTAGCCTCTTGAGCCTCAGCTATAGCCTCATCAGCCCGAGCTTTAGCCTCTTGAATCTCTCTAGCTGCCCTCTGTGCTTCCAAAGACACATACATTGAACCATGAGAATTTTGGGATTGTTGAATCAACGATGTGCACCCACGTCGGAGGTTGGCAGACAAGTCTCCTGTGCCATAAACCCGACCACGAGTACGACCCCCTACAGACTCCGTCCATAACTGAAGTTTTGTTACTCCATCTACCTTTTGAACACCGTCTCCACCTGTTTCACCAATTGGTGCTTCTATTGTTGCCAATTTCTTCTTATATTTAGCCTATTAAACAGGAAAAGCCAGCCAAGCAATATAAGGAAAAAACCATGTAAAATGCAATAGAAAAGCATAAGTCTACAACAAAACAACATCAGCTAAGGCAAAGGAAAAAAGTTCAAGTAATATCAAAACCAACATCAGCTAGGAAAACTGTTCAACATCACTGCTACATTGGGTTCTCTTGTCCTAGCTGAACAAGTTCATGGTAAAAAAATACATTATAAATGCATGTTTATTATCATGGTAGGGATACAGCCAATAACTTACATATGTAGTTTCAGATCGTGTATCAACCTAAACGCCAGATTTTCTCTTGTGTGTTATCAAAAACAATTCATCAGGATCCAAATCCTTTTGAAGATTATTGGACTACAAATAATAAAAACGATAAACAATTAGCATATGAATCATACCATATAAATCATAGAAAATATATCACTTCATTCATCTACTTGTTTGATTCCTATAAATCAAGTTTGTCACTTTGCCTAATAACAGTGAAGTTAAAGCTTCAACATTCTACACAATGTGTGAAACACACTTAATTGACAACAATTTTATGACATCTCAATCAAACCAATATGATGAATAAAAAAGATTAAGTTGTATTTAATACTTACAAGCTCAAGTGCCACATCAACATGAGACTTGCGGCCAGAGGTGTGGACCGCTCCACCTCTTTTTGAATCTCGATTTACCTTATTTTGATTGGAGATTTTCTTGAACTCGTCACTTTTCCATATCTCTTGAAGTTCCTTCCAAGCATCATCACCTATCCATGCAGGTCGGTCTGGTTTCTTCCTCACCTTCGTAAGCATGTCTGATAGTCGTTTCGCTCCCTGTTTTTTAAATATTCGCTCAACAGCCGCATGATCACGAGGATCCCAAGATACCTTCTCCTACAAATAATTACAAAGCACAAATTTTAATTGAGAAAATCCAACCAGAGAGTCATATACAAGGCTGCCATGTTTTATCAATGTACTTCCTACAAAATAATTTATATTTGGCATATGCTTACCGCAAAAAATCCAAACCATTTTTTGTAAGTGTCTTCGTCAAGTTTACTCCATTTATCGATAGCAGTGAAAAACTGTTTCCAAATTGCATAATTGATTGCGTCTGCAACTTCTTTCGGAGGAATAAGCCTACAAAGTATTGTGAGAATCATAAATTTACCGATAAGTCATAGAATATCACACATTAAAATCAATAACAAAGCATCATGCATTAACACTAGATATCAAATGAGTCAAATGATGAGGTTAATTAAGATTGTTTCATATATGTAACTTACGCGTTAGCCAAAGGATGTATAATGATCTTCCCATTAGCATCTCTCCTATCCACAAGAGGAGGAACATTCCCTTGACCCACCTCCCCCTCCTCATCTTCATCATCAACTTCATTTCCCTCCCCATCCTCATCATGGGATGTTTGTTGCACATCCTCCTGTATCATAGCCCCGCGTGAGGCATGTTGTGAAGAGCCAGCCATTGTTGGAAGGCATATTCCTGGAGTTGGCATAAACATGAATACCTCAGGGGTAGAGCCATGAATAGGTGATGGTGTCAGGTCAGAAGGTGCTGCAGGTTGAGCCGATACTGCATGATGAGCAGGTGCTGCACGCTGAACCGGTGCCGTAGGCTGAATCGATGTTGTAGGTTGAACCAGTGTCATAGGCTGAACCGGTGCTGCAGTCTGAACCGGTGCCTTAGGCTGAATCGGTGCTGCAGGTTGAGCCGAGCCTAGAAATGACATGGTGGTAGACTTCCTGTGATGAATGAGATTTCGTTGCTCATTGAGTTTACATGGTGGCAATATCTTTGATTTTCGATTAGTAGGACGAGCCTTTCCTTTGTCACTGCCACCTTTCTTAGTCATCTGTTGTCATAAAACCTTTGTTAGTCATCTATATTGTCATTAAATATAAAAGGGTAGAACAAAAATATAACAACTTAAGAAAAATATAAAAAGGGTATGACGAGGTGCAAACAACTTGAAATTAAACTAGGCAAAGATCACCATGGATACAACCATAAAAAATACATATAACATTTAAACAACTTATCAAAAGTCAGCAAGTTACTTAATTACAACATGGATAGTGCAATACAAAATACATGCAATAATATCTTATAATATCTAATACTAAAATGCATCTTCAATCATTGTCCTCTCCCCCCGTCATCACAAGCTGGTGGCTGATCAAAAATCTCTTCAAACACATCTACTTGTGAATAGTCACATAAACAAGATATTGATTCAATTTCTGCAACGGGTAGAACAGGTGACATCCCATCAGACTGATAAGCCATTTCATCCTCTATGTTGTCAATCTCCACATGACCCCTAGGTTTTGTGGTGATGGCAGCACACCATCCACGCATGTCTCTACACATTTCTGGGTATGGAATATAATACACTTATCTTGTTTTTTGTGCAAGGATGAAAGGATCATAAGGACAGTAACGTTTATCCATCTTAATATCCACAATTTTGTATTGTGGATTAACCTTTGTGCCTATATTTTTTGTTGGGTCAAACCATTCACAATAAAATAGTGCAATTTTGTCCTTAAGCCCAAAGTAATCTAGTTCAAAGATATATTTAATTGTGCCATAGTAATCATCTTCTCCTGCTTCAGTAAGACCCTTTACGTGCACCCCACAATTGACAGTTTTTTTACCATTGCTCCAGTCCTTAGTATGAAACTTGTACCCGTTGACAAAGTACATGTTCCATGATATTGCCATTGATGAAGGACCATGAGATAGAGCAATTATATCTTTGTTGGTAACTCTATTTTCCTTCTGATTTACATATGCCTCCAGCCATTTTGGAAACTCTGCATGTATACATCCAGTTGCATCTTCTTCGCTGATCAAGTGATTCTCCAAGAATTTGTTGACATCAATCACATAATTCATTAGTAAATATGCTATGATGTGTATCAAGATCACGATTGATGTGTTATGATGCATACTTACTCGAGATATGGTTTAATCTCATCACAATTAATCAAGATATGTACATGAGCAGACTTCCATTCCTTGTGTGTTAGATAATGTTTTCTAGATTTCCCACTAGGTCGACCGTTGTTGTGTAGGGTAGACGGTGTAGGTTGGATGCCATCACGTTCCAAACGAGGATTGTTACTTAAACTTGTGGTTGGCAACAAATTGAATGAGTTGAAATAATGAGAACAAAAATAAGTTGTCTCGCGATGTATATAGTCAGTGCATATGGAACCTTCAACTCTAGCCTTATTTGTCACTGCCCTCTTTGAGACTCCCATACATCTGCACATTCAACCGTTACACCTTTATTAAGTTATGATAAAAATGTAATTACTTAATAAAATCAACCACAACAATTACCTTTCAAATGGGTACATCCACCGGTAATGTACTGGACCACCTAGCATTGCTTCATTGGCAAGATGGATTGGAAGATGCTCCATTGAGTCAAAGAAACCTGGTGGAAAAATCCTTTCTAACTTTACATAATGAATATGAGTAACAAGGACACTTGTATAAAGTTAATGTGTCACTCTCTTCAAAACATATTGAACTACTAATTAATCAAAAACATAAACAGCCAACAAGCATTCAACAATTGATAGAAACACCAACCTCTAAATGGACTGAAAATTGACAGAAACAAAAAAACCTAAAACATCATAATCAAAGACACAGGGGAATAAAAACCCTAAATTTGATAGAAACAAAAAAGAGAATAACACATAAAAATAAGAACAAAAACCTTAAATCTAATACAAAGAGAAACAGAAAATGGAGAAGAACACAAAAACTCATAACCCTAAATCATCATAACCAAAATATCAACAAATTAAAAAGAATAGAGCTTCAAAACACACACACACAGAGATACATATATATATATATATATATATATATATATATATATATATATATATATATATACAGAGAGAGAGAGAGAGGAAAACCTTTAGAGAAGACGCTAACAATGAGCTTCAACGGAGCAACTTCGACGCGATGAAGAGAAATCTAGGTTCGATTTCGTGAAGCTGAAGTTGGATGGTGGAACTTGGATGTTTTGGAAAGACGATGTAGGTGAAACTGAGTTCGATTTCGTGAGGTGTGATTACGGCCTACGGCGAGGGTTCGGTGAATGATAGCGTGATGGATCCATGAGTGACGGAGGTGAGGGTTTTGGTGAGCGAGAGTCAATAGTGAGGGTTCAATCCATGAGTGACGGAGGTGATGATTTTGGTGAGTGAGATGAGTGATTTTTGTGAGTGGGGGTGTTTTGTAAGGGTGACAGAGAATGAGAGAGATGAGTGAGGTTGTATTTTTTTTTTTTGTAAGTAGTGGTTGTTTTGTTTTTTCGTACAAAGTGACACAAAACATAAAAAATAAAAAAATAATAATTCACAAAGAAAAAATATAAAAAGAAAAATAATAATATAATAGAAATAATTGGAAAAGGTGTAAAAACAATAAGAGGAAAAAAAGTGCGGGAAAAGAAAAGAAGTGAATCTATTTTCATTGAATGAATTTTTTATTGGGTAAAAGTAATAGAGTCGGATGAGTCAACTCTAACTATACCAATATGTCTTATCCCCGCTTGTCTAGCAATTTAGAGTCTCATCAGCGCTAGGAGTTTTAGAGACCCATCTCTGTGGATTAGAAATTTAAAGTACCGTCTTTGTTTGGTTAGCAAGTTTAGAGTCCCGTCATCAATCACTCTCCTAACAAAATTTGTGGTCTTCTTGTATTTAACTATCTTTCATCACTCAAATGTGATTAAAGATTTTTAAATAGGGGCAGCTGTCATACCCCAAATTTTGCCCACTTACATAATCATATGGTTTATTGCCGCATTTTCTTTTGAATATGTGAATTAGCTCAATTGGTATTTGAAAGAGTGTTTAGGGGTTTAATAGTGCGAGGTCTTGAGTTCGAATCCTACCGTCGTCTCATTTAGTTTAAGTTTTATTGTTAGTAACTTTTATTAAAAAAAAAAATCCAAAAGTATTTTAGTCAATTTATTTATTTATTTATTTTTATGTTTTTCTTTAAATTTGTCAATATTACTATTAATTTTTTATTTTTTATTGTTGTCATTATAATTGTTATTATTAGCAGTATCATTGTTATTATTATTATGATTGTCATCATGTGTCAAAAGTCAAAAGAATAGAGAGGGAAAGTATCTACACTTTTAAGACAAATCAAACCAAAGAGGAACAAATCAATTCTTCCATCAATTCCAAATCACCATCATCAAAGCATTCATAAACCAAAACAATCCTCATTCAATTCATAAAAACCTAATTTTGTACCCATATAAATAGCAAGAAAAAACACTGAGAAGGGAGGAGGCCATACACAGAGGCAAGAGAACCAAAATAATAAAAAAAAAGACAGCAACCTTGTTGCTGCGCCACAATCATCTTCAATCTCTCTTCTAACACAAAATCATCACTACAACCCTTATCACATCATCATCATCAACAACATCACAACACAAACCATAAAACCTTCATCTTCACTTTTCATCTACAACAATCTTCCAAAATCCAACACCACCATCAAAACCACCTTAACCCACAAACCATGATCAAAAATAACAAGAGGAAATAGAATAGAGGAGAAACAGAACATAGAAAAGGCAGCAATGTTTCGCCGCCGCCGCTGCTGAGTCCAACAAAACCGATATCCAATCGCTACGCTGCAGTAGACCGGTCGCACCACTCCGTCGCAGCCGCACGCACCACGTGATCTTTCTCTTGCCGTCTGCTTCAAACTCTCGGTTCAGTCCCTTTCTCTGTCTCTCACGCGTATCTGTTTTCATTCTTTTTATTCTGTTCTTTTTTTATCAATTGTTATTATTATTATTATTTTTGTTTTATCTTGTTAATTGGACTGTTGTTTGGCTATGGGTCCCAAATCCATCTATGTGCACCTCTCAAACTTGCTAATAATAATAATAATCTAATTCTAATAAGATAAAAAATTGCTACCTTTAATTTGCCGGTTTGAAAATAAATAAAACCATAAAATACATCGATAAATAAATGTGGATTAAAAAAGAGATTGACGAATGTACATTCGTTGGTCTCTCGAACAATCGGGGGCTTAGCGTCATGCTTTGTCGACAGGTTGTTCGTCTTCCACTCAAATATATTTTAATAAAAATCTTGGATTAAAGAAGAGATTGGTGAATGTACATTCGTTGATCTCTCGAACAATCGGGGGGCTTAGCGTCACGCTTTGTTGACAGGTTGTTCGTCTTCCACTCAAATATATTTTAATAAAAATCTTGGATTAAAGAGGAGATTGGCGAATGTACATTCGTTGGTCTCTCGAACAATCGGGGGCTTAGCGTCACGCTTTGTCGACAGGTTGTTCGTTTTCCACATCTAAAAATAACTCCAACGCATTAAATATTTTTAGCACAGTCAAAACGTAGAAACAAAAATCTTTTCATAAGTAAAATCAACCAACACACAAACATTTTCTACCCAGAACTGCGTGTAGCTTTGAATTTCCCATTGCACCCGGGAATACGTAGGAGCGAGATTCATACATCTCGTCAAGCACACTAATAAAAACCTAACTTTTTCCTCTTTGTACATAATAATTAATTAAAATCATGCAAGCAAATTAAACACTTTTTTTAACCCTAGAATTAACGAGAAGGTTCCCGTTGAGTACAACGGATGTGAGGGGTGCTAATACCTTCCCCTCACATAATCGACTCCCGAACTTGGAAATGGTTGCGATGACCCTCTTTCCATTGCTTGTAAGGTTTTATCGATATTTTCCTTTTCCTCCGGGAATAAATAAAGTTCGGTGGCGACTTTACTGTTTAGCGAGCATTTTCCGCTCGCGCATTTTTCCACCCGCTTCAGCTGGCGACTTCACTGGGGACTTTAGAGAGTCAAACCTATCCTTGTGAGTTTTAGGGTTGAGTGTATTTTGTTTTCTTGCATGTTTTCCTGTGTTCTTATTTTATTTTTCATGTGTTATCTTATTATTGTATTCTTGCTCTTGTATTTATTTTATATTTTGGTTATTTTTTCTAAATATATATCAATTGTGGGTTGGAATTATTATTTGAGAGAAGCTCTATACCCGAGCTTGAGTAAAACCCTAAATTTAAGTAAGGAGTTAGTAGTATGGGCCTATGGGATGTACATCCCAATGGGTGATTTACGAAAACTTCGCCTAGAGTAGATCGGTTCAAAAGGTTCGTCAGGAATTGGCTAGCCCATCCACTTGACGAAATTTTGAATTTGGTCCGTGACTCTAGGAACCTCATCTAGAACCCAACAACTCCACCTAAGGGAGACCCTTTGAATTGGCTAGCCCAATCTCATGGTGAAATTTCGAATGAGGGTTGTGACCTTAGTTGTCGCCCTTGAACGAACAAAAACCCTATAGCCTACATGTGAGGGGATTGGGTAGTAAAAATTTAGAACTGACCTATTGTAGGAAGCTCCCTATTTAGGTTGTGTCAATTTCCGATTATCCTACAAACCTGTCCGGGTCACACCCTGACCTTCTTTGGTTACATTGCATCATGGCATGTCATTAAAATCTTTTAAGCATGCCTTGAAAACGAAAAGACATCCTTTTTTGCATACTCATGCACTTTCATACATCTGCATACATGCATCTTCATGCATTTGCATCCCATATCAAAAAACTCATATCATTCCCCTTAAATCTCCCAGAAACATACTTGCTTGCTCTTCGACACTCAAACGGGACACGTACCAACATTTGAAGGACTATGGAGCAACTTGAGAAGAATAATGCTACGCTAAGGGAAGATGTTGACTCTATAAAAGGGAAAATTGATGAGCTCCTTGAGCTTTTCCAAGCTATGGCAAGCAACGAGAACATTCTTCAAGATGGAAATAGCTCACCCAATCACACTACTGAAGGTGTGAGATGTTCTATGCCACACCAAGCTACGCCCGTAAATGCTCACCCGAATGTTGAATCTGCTCAAATGTATCGGGCTTTGGAAGAAAGGTTGGAAGCTATAGAGGGTTTTTGTGTCTACGGATCCAATGCTTTGGACATGTGTTTAGTACCGGATGTAGTTGTCACCCCAAAGTTCAAAGTGCCTGACTTCGAAAAGTACAGAGGGATCCACTGTCCGAGGAGTCACTTGAAGATGTTATGCAGGAAAATGGCTGCACACGCCACTGATGAGAAGCTTATGATCCACGTGTTTCAGGATAGTCTAAGTGGGGCATCACTGGATTGGTATATGCAACTAGAGAGAACACAAATCCAGACGTGGAAAGATCTCACAGATGCCTTCATGAGACAGTACAAGTACAATCTAGACATGGCTCCTAATCGGATGCAATTGCAGAGCCTTACTCAGAAGAGTGGTGAATCTTTCAAAGAGTATGCTCAAAGGTGGAGAGAACTTGCTGCCCGTGTGCAACCACCGCTTCTAGAAAGGGAATTGGTCGATACGTTCATGAGCACTCTGCAAGGGCCCTACTATGAGAAAATGATAGGGAATATTTCATCAGGCTTTGCGGATATGGTTGTAATCGGTGAACGAATAGAGGAGGGGTTGAAGAGCGGCAAAATACAAGGCGCCTCCAATAATCAGGTTGGGGAAAAGAAGTTCTTTAACAATGGCCCAAAGAAGAAAGAAGGCGAGGCTAATGCCGTTCAACATAATCATCGGCAACAGCAAAACGTGCATCAACAAAAGGATCCACCTAGTCTTGAAAGAAAGAATATGCCATTTGATCAAGTACGCTTTGATCCTATACCCATGTCGTATGGTCAAATCTTGCCGTACTTAATCCAGAAAGGAATGGTTGAGCCGAGACCCCTTCCCCCTGCGAAGCTACCATACCCGCCTAGTTTCGATGTGAACGCTAGCTGTGACTATCACGCTGGGTCACCCGGGCATGACGTCGAAAGTTGTAGGGCCTTCAAGTATAAGGTGCAAGAACTCATCGACCGCAAGTTGTTGTCTTTCAAGGAGGAATCCCATCCTTGAACGGTCCCTCATTACGCGTGCAAGAACGTCGAAGGGGCATCTCTTAAGATCAACAGATCAACAGATCAACCAGGAGGCTTATCCTTAGGGCCTTTTAAACTTTTATCATTTCCAGTTGTAATTTTCTTTCTGCTAAGACGTTGATTAGTTTTTGAAGTTGTACTCTTTGATCAAGTGTTTTAATAAAAGTCGCATGCATGTTTTTGGATCTCATCCATTCACTATTTTCTTATACCATCTCTCGCTCTGTCATTTCACTTCTCACATGTTAACAAACTTGGTGCGGAGGATGATGTAAACAAATGATGGAATTTGCTGATATATGCTTTTATAAGTAAAACCCGGCTGATGATGTAAGGCATTGTTTCAATTCCCAAACACTGGAGATATAAGGAGATAATCCGTAGTCAACCCCTTTGAGCCCGAAGTCGGTATTCTTTCTATTTTGCTAAAAAACCTTAATCTTAACCAGGGGCAGGGTAGTTTTACAATTAACTCAATGATGCATTCCGATGCAAGAGAATCAATCCAGTTAATCACTTCAATAAGAGGTTTAAGCACATTATCTCCCTCGTGTACATCATCCAATATGGAGGGAATAATGAGAGGATAAAACACATAATCATTGATGTGACAGTCATAACTTTGCTGAGCTAAAAGCAAGATTTCATGAGAGCTGTTAAAAAAAAACTGAGAGAGCCCGCTAAGCAAAAACTTAGGCAAAAATTAGGGCATCCCGATGGACCGCAAATTCAAAAGAATTGGTCCATGCAAAATAGGGAGTAAAAATAAAAATGAAAACAAGCTTGTTGATGAAAAAGAAGTGACTGCCATCTCAGAAATCTCATCAGTGCTTCGACCATTGTCTTTACCTCCATCAGGGTAACTAACAAAATTCTCTTGCCGACAAAGGCATCTGTTGAGTTAATTGAACTTAAGAATGAAGAACATTAAAGTAGATTGGGAGGGTTAAAATAACATTTTGAGCCTTATATCTTTTGTTTCTTAAAACCGTGAACTAAACCACGTTACAACACTCAAAAGACCTAATTGAAGCTAGGTTGACTATAAAAGCATATTCAGCAAAACTGTTAAACTGACTCCTCATGTTTGTGGAACATCAATAACATTTTTCTATAATTTCTATCACTCTCAATTGGGCCAATCTTCTGGCCAAATATCACTCATTCTATATAGCTAAACAATTTTCAAATTCAAAACTTGCATGTGCATTGCGTCGAAATTACTTTTCAAGAGAAACAATTTTACTCGCAAATCAATACTTGGCATCAAGGGAACTTCAACAAGGGTTTGATCAAAAGGTGAATCATTACACGATACTCCCAACAAGGGGCAAATCGCCTAAGGGTCCTACCAATCAAGAGCAAATCCTTATAAACAAGGGGCAGATCATATGGAGATGTTGCTTACGGGGGGTCAAGATGTTTTGAGAATGGGTCAAGCCTTCAAAGTGTCGATCAATTAAAAGCACGCTTTTCAACAACAAGTGATGGGGGGCATTATGGATCAAGGCTTTAATATGGGGCATACCGTTCAAAGATTCAAATGTTGGGGCAGCCTGTGTTTATCATCACACGGATGGAGAGGAGCCTTCGCTCATAGTCTGATGCAGTCCAAGATATGATGCCCCAAGAAAAGAGATACAAAAAAAAAAATCAAAAGCTCGCTAAGTCGAAAAACCGAAAGGGCGACTTAGGCAATAGAGAGCACTCCCGGTGGATTGAAAACTCGAAAGAGCGGTCCAGACAAAAGTTAGGGATTTTCAAAAAAGGAGAAAATGGCAAAAATGGGCTACACAAGGGGCATGTCCACTCCCTCGTTTCAAGCTGCTCAAGTAAACTTTGACGTGCATCAACGACCTTTGAGTTCAACATGGGTGTCGGGAGAGCGCGCTAGCCGGATATCCTATAACCGCCAGCCAAGAAGCCTTGTTACAAAACACTTCATTACCCACACGGGGAAACTTTTCATACATTCATCATCATTCATGCATCTTACTGCATTCATCATCATTCATGTATCTTACCTCAATCATGTTTGAATTCCCCAGCGTCAAGTTGTGCGCCAAACCGCATCCAGTGACGTCCAAAGCCCAATCATCATTGCCACACTCAAAGCCTAATCTCCATCGGCACCCTAAAAGCCCAATCTTCATTGGCACGTATAAAACTTAATACCTGCCGACATCCCCTACATCTAGTGTTCAATACCATTCAATTCAATATACCATGATATTGAAACCCACAATTACTTAACTAAGCCAACCTTTGCCAGCACTTCATTTCATGCATATACCATACATTTCACGTAACATTCATTAATGTTATTCATGGCCTAATAAATCCAATTCCAATAAACATTGACATCCATAAACCCGGTCTTTGCCGACATTTCATGCATTAACCATGCATCACGCAAGTGCATCATCCCAAAATATCATGCACCCAAAAATCATGCATACATACAAACACATGCATACATAGCATTACATGTCCAATTAGTCCTTTGCCGAGGTCCATTACTACTATTTAGAGGGACTCTTGCCCCAGGGAGACTCGTTAGTTCCCCAGTAAAACAGCATTCAATTCGAACCTGAAGAGCCCGACTTTATGTGGCAACCTTTCAACTCTAGTCCGGTTCATACACCGATGACAACATATCCTTGTCTGGCTCAAATGCCTACGGCAATTCAGGGTCCCATTTTACTGAAGTTCAAGAGTCTTACCTAATCACTACCTTTGTCGGCGTTTTTAGAGTCCCACCTACCGAGTCCTATCAGAGTCCTATCTTCATTGGACATTTAAAGTCTAGTTGTCACTAGCAATTTAAAATTCAGTCTTCGCTGACAATTGAAAGTCCAATCTTTGTTGGCAATTTAAAGTTTAGTCTTCGCTGACAATTTTAAAGTTCAGTCTTTGCTGACAATTTCAAAGTCCAATATTCATTGGCATTTAAAGTCTAGTCTTCGCTAGCAATTTAAAGTGCAGTCTTCGCTGACAATTGCAAAGTCCAGTCTTCGCTGGAAATTTAGAGTTCCATCATCACTGATAGTTCGGAATCCTACCCTAGTTGGAAGTTTTAGAGTACTACCCTATTTGACGTTTAGAGGCCTACACGATTTAGTAGTTTTTAGAGTCTTACCCTATATGGAATTTTCAGAGTCCTACCCTAACGATCAGAGGCCTACACGATTTAGCAATTTTTAGAGTCTTACCCTATCTGGAATTTTCAGAGTCCTACCCTATTTGGCAGTCCAAAGTGATACCCTATTTAGCATTTCCGGAGTCCCATCCTTATTGAGCATTTACGGAGTCTCATCCTTATTAAGCATTTACGGAGTCTCATCCTTACTTAGCGTTTCAGAGTCCCATTCTTATTTGGCATTTTCGGAGTCCCATCCATATTGTAAGAGTCCTAGCTTATTTAGTAAATTAGAGCACCACCCATGTTTGGCTAGCAATTTAGAGTCTCATTCTCGCTGGCAGCTTAGAGTCCTATCCCCGTTTGGCTGGCAATTAAGAGTCTCATTCGCGCTGGAAGTTTAGAGTCATATCCCTCTTTGGCTGGAAATTTAGAGTCTCATTCGCGTTGGCAAATTAGAGTCTTATCCCCGCTTGTCTAGCAATTTAGAGTCTCATCAGCGCTAGGAGTTTTAGAGACCCATCTCTGTGGATTAGAAATTTAGAGTACCGTCTTTGTTTGGTTAGCAAGTTTAGAGTCCCGTCATCAATCACTCTCCTAACAAAATTTGTGGTCTTCTTGTATTTAAGTATCTTTCATCACTCAAATGTGATTAAAGATTTTTAAATAGGGGCAGCTGTCATACCCCAAATTTTGCCCACTTACATAATCATATGGTTTATTGCCGCATTTTCTTTTGAATATGTGAATTAGCTCAATTGGTATTTGAAAGAGTGTTTAGGGGTTTAATAGTGCGAGGTCTTGAGTTCGAATCCTACCGTCGTCTTTTTATAACTATTTCATTTAGTTTAAGTTTTATTGTTAGTAACTTTTATTAAAAAAAAAATCCAAAAGTATTTTAGTCAATTTATTTATTTTTATGTTTTTCTTTAAATTTGTCAATATTACTATTAATTTTTTATTTTTTATTGTTGTCATTATAATTGTTATTATTAGCAGTATCATTGTTATTATTATTATGATTGTCATCATGTGTCAAAAGTCAAAAGAATAGAGAGAGAAAGTATCTACACTTTTAAGACAAATCAAACCAAAGAGGAACAAATCAATTCTTCCATCAATTCCAAATCACCATCATCAAAGCATTCATAAACCAAAACAATCCTCATTCAATTCATAAAAACCTAATTTTGTACCCATATAAATAGCAAGAAAAAACACTGAGAAGGGGGGAGGCCATACACAGAGGCAAGAGAACCAAAATAATAAAAAAAAAGACAGCAACCTTGTTGCTGCGCCACAATCATCTTCAATCTCTCTTCTAACACAAAATCATCACTACAACCCTTATCACATCATCATCATCAACAACATCAAAACACAAACCATAAAACCTTCATCTTCACTTTTCATCTACAACAATCTTCCAAAATCCAACACCACCATCAAAACCACCTTAACCCACAAACCATGATCAAAAATAACAAGAGGAAATAGAATAGAGGAGAAACAGAACATAGAAAAGGCAGCAATGTTTCGCCGCCGCCGCTGCTGAGTCCAACAAAACCGATATCCAATCGCTACGCTGCAGTAGACCGGTCGCACCACTCCGTCGCAGCCGCACGCACCACGTGATCTTTCTCTTGCCGTCTGCTTCAAACTCTCGGTTCAGTCCCTTTCTCTGTCTCTCACGCGTATCTGTTTTCATTCTTTTTATTCTGTTCTTTTTTTTATCAATTGTTATTATTATTATTATTATTATTTTTGTTTTATCTTGTTAATTGGACTGTTGTTTGGCTATGGGTCCCAAATCCATCTATGTGCACCTCTCAAACTTGCTAATAATAATAATAATCTAATTCTAATAAGATAAAAAATTGCTACCTTTAATTTGCCGGTTTGAAAATAAATAAAACCATAAAATACATCGATAAATAAATGTGGATTAAAAAAGAGATTGACGAATGTACATTCGTTGGTCTCTCGAACAATCGGGGACTTAGCGTCATGCTTTGTCGACAGGTTGTTCGTCTTCCACTCAAATATATTTTAATAAAAATCTTGGATTAAAGAAGAGATTGGCGAATGTACATTCGTTGATCTCTCGAACAATCGGGGGGCTTAGCGTCACGCTTTGTTGACAGGTTGTTCGTCTTCCACTCAAATATATTTTAATAAAAATCTTGGATTAAAGAGGAGATTGGCGAATGTACATTCGTTGGTCTCTCGAACAATCGGGGGCTTAGCGTCACGCTTTGTCGACAGGTTGTTCGTTTTCCACATCTAAAAATAACTCCAACGCATCAAATATTTTTAGCACAGTCAAAACGTAGAAACAAAAATCTTTTCATAAGTAAAATCAACCAACACACAAACATTTTCTACCCAGAACTGCGTGTAGCTTTGAATTTCCCATTGCACCCGGGAATACGTAGGAGCGAGATTCATACATCTCGTCAAGCACACTAATAAAAACCTAACTTTTTCCTCTTTGTACATAATAATTAATTAAAATCATGC
The DNA here is from genome assembly GCA_951799995.1 of Trifolium subterraneum. Lineage (NCBI taxonomy): Eukaryota > Viridiplantae > Streptophyta > Magnoliopsida > Fabales > Fabaceae > Trifolium > Trifolium subterraneum. The sequence continues at coordinate 7,184,011 of OX637462.1, read as the reverse complement.
AAGCAAATTAAACACTTTTTTTAACCCTAGAATTAATGAGAAGGTTCCCGTTGAGTACAACGGATGTGAGGGGTGCTAATACCTTCCCCTCACATAATCGACTTCCGAACTTGGAAATGGTTGCGATGACCCTCTTTCCATTGCTTTTAAGGTTTTATCGATATTTTCCTTTTCCTCCGGGAATAAATAAAGTTCGGTGGCGACTTTACTGTTTAGCGAGCATTTTCCGCTCGCGCATTTTTCCACCCGCTTCACAATAAATTTTGCACCCGTGCTCATATCCTGTGGGTACCATACCCATATCATGTTATTTTAATAAAATTAAAAAAAAACAAAGATTTTATTGTTGATCTGTGAAAATTATAATCGAAATTATTATTAATCTAATGTTGAAGTTCATATCTTTGTTGATATATATTCATATTGAGTTTGATTATGTTATGAATAAACATTTTGATTAAATATATGTGTAAATTTTAATATTGTTGTCTTTTTTAAATTAATATACATATACTTTTATATAATAATATAAATAAAATTAATAAATATATATTATGTGGGTATGAGACGGGGTGGGTACTAAGGTACCCGTACTTGCTCTCATACCGCTCATTTTTGTAGGTAATTACTCATACCCGTGTCCGTACCCAAAATGTGAATTTTACTCTATCCATTGTGGGTATTTTTTGTGGGTACACTATGAGTATGAGTCAAATTGTCATCCAAAAGAATAGAGAATATTTGTTTGTTTTTTAAAGAGAACTAGAGATAGATTTTATTTAATACTGTAAATAATAATATAGTAAATAATTTTTAATGAATGATATATATGATTTTATAAAAAATAAATAAAAATGAATGATATATATGATAAAAAAATTCAAGTAAACTGTGAAGTTTATAAAATTTGTATTTGTTATGGTTTTATTGACAATTTTAACATTACTTACTGTGGTGGCGGTACTGGCTGGGGCTGAGGTGGCCAACTCAAAAAATATTTTTTTTATGTGTAATATTAATTTAAAAAATATTATTAATGACTATAAAGAACTCGGCATACATATTAATTCAAGTATTAGTGTAAATATTAATTTATTATTGATGATTTCAAGTCACTTTGTAAAAGTTACAAATATGAACTCTTACATTTGTTAAAAAGTTAGGAAATTAAATCCCACGAATAAAACACTCTCAACCTTTCTTATGATTTTTATCCCAAGAAAATGGTTGGGCATAAAAGGTTGGGTTAAATATGTTTTTTGTCCGTATATTTTGTGAAATTGTTAAGAATAGTCCCTACATTTTAAAAATGGTCAAAAAAATCCTATAAAATTTTGCACTATCAAGATTAGTCCAATCCGTAGAGAACAGTCCTTACATTTTGTAAAATTGTCAAGAATAGTCCATACCTTTTAATATTTTTAGTCCTTATATTTTGGAAAATTGTCAAAAATAGTCCCTACCTTTTAATGTTTTAGTCCCTACATTTTGCAAAATTGTCAAGAATGATCCCTAAAGGATAAACGCAGGGACTAATCTTGATAGCGGAAAATTTTATAGGGTTTGTTTTGACCATTTTTAAAATGTAGGGACCATTTTTAACAATTTCACAAAATGTAGGGACTAAAAACATATTTAACCCTAAAAGGTTTCCATCAAGATGGGAATAAAATTAAAATAGCTACTCATATGCTCACTCTTACAAATAACTCCAAGGAACATGACTTTTTTTTTTTGCAAGTAGCCTAGTGTTTGAAATTTCACTTTTTAAGGTGAATAAATAAGTGGAAGTACCAAAGTCCGAACTCAGTCCCCGCATATTACATGTGATGTCCCTACTCCCTACCAACTGAGTTATGTTTACACGGACCGAGGAACACGACTTTTATTAACCAAACACATTTTCTTTAAAATACCTAGGAATAAAATGCCCATTATTATTTTCTGTGAAAGTTATTTTCGAGAGTGAATTTTCAACCGTGAAATAAACGTCCCCTATATAATCAAAGAAAGATATTTTTCACATATATCATTAACATATAGTTTTAAATTTAAATGACACATTTAGTCTTCTAACTTTAGTCCTTTTTTAAAAAAGATGACTCTCCATTGATTTTGATCAAATCAACGCATATGTGTCAAGTGACTCACATATGTCCAAAAATATCTTGTAATAACAATGTAAAACCTTTTTATTCGTATATTCAATCAAATCACACACAAAATGGATATTTTTAAAAATATATTAAGAATTAAACTAAAAAAGCGGCATTGTAGTGCCATTTTTTTTTTGTCAAGTAGCCCAACGGTTAGAAATTCCACCCATAAAAGTGGATAAGTGGGATGATCGGGGTTCGAACTTCGACCCCTACATTGTAGTGCCATTTGATTGGAGCTTAATTGTTGTGTTTCAAGTTTCTCAATTGTCTGGTTTTTTTCTAGGCTTAAATATGAAAATGGTCCCTGCAATTACACCTTGTTTTGATTTTAGTCCCTGTAAAATAAAATGTTTGATTTTAGTCCCTGTAAAATTTGAAAACTTTTCAAAAGGTCCTTGAGCTGAATTCTTTGATTACATGTCAAATTGTTGATGATTTGGCACTTGCTAAGTAGAATTTTTTTTATAACATGGATATTTACATGTAATTTTCATTTAAATTTTAAATTAAAAATTACATTTTTAATACAAAATAAATTAAAAAATAGAATGGTGCTCCAGCCATCCATTTTTTCATCCATGGCTCATCCATTTTTTGTTTCTACTTCTAATTCAAATTTCAAACTGAAAAATACTCCTTCAGCTTTCTTTAACCCGCGACATTTGATTTGAGATAATATTTAACATATTTCTTGATTTATTTTCTTGTAATTTAAGGTTTGGTTGAATTTCATTTTTCTATTAGATTTGAGGGAATAAAAATATATTCATCCATATATTTTGTGGCCTACTGAGAAAGTCCAAGTCGTTTTTCACATGAAAGGGTTGTTTTTGCTTTTCTTCAAGTTAAGTCAAAATTGGTGGTTACATAATAGAATTGATGGGTCTTGCGAGAGGAATAGAAGTAGCTCATGAAGAAAAGCATAAGAAAAAGATGAACATGTTCCATGGAATTCTGGAGATGTTGGTCTTTTCTGGATGAATGATGTTGGTCTTCTCTATTGATCTTTTCTTTGGAGTTAGCTGAAAGATATGTAAATGAGTGATTTTCTGTATTTATTTTGAAAAAATTCAAACATTTATTAAAAACGGAAATATATTTTAAAATTGAAAAGTTAAATAAAAATGATAATTTAAAATTTAAAATTAAATGTTTAAAGTCACGTCAGCAAAGAATTACAGTCAGCATTTGCCAAATTATTATAAAATAGACATGTCAGCAAAAATTCTAGGTCAAGGACCTTTTTAAAAGTTTTGATATTTTGCAAGGACTAAAATCAAACTTTTTATTTTACAGGGACTAAAATCAAAACAAGACGTAATTGCAGGGATCATTTTCATATTTAAGCCTTTTTTCTATGTAATTTGAATGGTGTTATTTTAACCTCTCACTTTTTCTAATTTTGACCAAAAAATGTTAATGTGGCAGGTGCAATTTTCTAGAATAAAAATTAATAAATTGATATAAAAAATTAAAAGAGGACGCGTGAATTTTTTTGTCAAATAATTTAGCAGTTAATGTTTTATCTTTAAAGTGAATAAATTGAGTGTCTGGAGTTTAAATTTCAGCTAATGCACACATTGTTATGTACTAGACCAAGACCCACAATACTGGCACCCCACTTACATCCTAAACCCAAGATATATAGCTCGCCCTCGTCCCAAGCTAAGGCTCATCACTCTCTTATGGTACACTATCTAAGCAAAAAAATGACCCTTGCCATAAGATTTTTGCTCTTCATTCCATTCACATTATGAGACCCTCATGAAAGTTATTCCCATTATCTTTTATATATGCACTATTGCACTCATCCTCAAGGTACACACATTTCACTCATTTATCTTGAGTTGTCATTGACTTAAGCGTTGGAGTACTAACCTTTTGCCGTACCCTTATCCACCATACCTAAGCTTCATCACCACCATCAGCAGCACCTAATCTCGCCAGAGAAATCATCTAATTCTGTCCAATCTGAACAGTGATGTTCATATCAACTGAGTTAAACTTATGGAGACCACATGTAAGTCTATTATTGGAAAATAAATAAACAAGTAAAAGTGTTTTAAATCATATCTCATAATTTAGAAATTCATAAATTCAACAACCTCCAATCTAAAACTCAGAAACATATACTCATCAACCTCAAATCTAAAATCTCATAAATTCATAAATTCATCAACCTCCAATCTAAAACTAAGAAATTCATCCCATAAAAATACTTTCGCAATCAACAAAACAACCTCTCAGTAACATCCTTCCTCTTCCAACTCTTCCACATATGATACCATCACCCTCGATGGCGCTTAATCTGGCTACTATGTTCCAATCTTCCCTAGCCTTCAATGTGTAACCATTAGATCATGTCGAAATTTCTATTTTATTATTTATAGGAGATTTTTGTTTTTTCTATGTTTTATTTTATTTCCTTTTGTAACAATTTCTCCTTATTTCAAGGAGAGAATTAATTGTATCTTCTCCATTTAAACTAGTCTTGGACCGAGGAATAAAATGTTATAGCATTTATCCTATATTTTTCTACAGATCAACAAGTCTCACCATTAAATCAAAGGATAAAACTTATTGTAATAAATGACAAATAACTGATTATCCCAAAAGCTTAAGCGGTTAGGATAGAGGTACATCAATGATTTTATATTATTTCTAACAATAAACTCGTACATGGTTAAAGACTAAATTACTTATGTACATTAGACAAAACCAATAATATTTTGTTAAATAACTATTCTATTTCTTCTATTAATTGCATTCCTTAATACATGTATAAAAATCTTTTTTCTAATATAATATGTGTTTTTTTTTTTACTCAAAACAAAATATTCATTCATTCAAATTCATAGGGAAATACATCAATCAAAATCATTACAAGTTCAATTTCGCTAAAAACTAATAGGGATGAATCTGCGAACAGACTCACAACATCCGAGTTAATAGCATAAAACGGCCTAATGTCTATGACAAAACCTACAATTGATTTGACAAAATTCAAATGTCTGGAATAGTCATGCATCCAGATCTGCAACGTTGACGGCACTAAAGTCATTGAATCTGCATTGAATGTGGATCGAAGCACACCTGCAAATCAAAACAAATAAACACCGTACTAAGACGGGACAAAACCAAAACTCCGCACTAAGACGGGATTAAAACAACACTGGACGAAGAAAAAAACTAAAAAGAAGACTCGAACAAAACCTAAAAGTATGTGGGTATCACTTATTTGAATAAAAAAGAAATAAACAACGACAAGAGGGATGATTTCGGATCAAAACTGATCCTAAATCACCCCTCTCTAATGGATGAAACAAGAAAAAAAGCAAAAGAAAAATTAGTGTTAGGAAGAAGAAATGGTGTGGCGGCTCTCTTGTTTTTCTCAATTAACATAGTATGTGTTTAAAAATCTTAAACTATGATTATTTTGAAATAGAAGAGTATTAGATAAACAAAAGAGAATAAGAAAGGGATAAATAAATAATCGAGGAGACCGAGAACATGAAACATGAAATAATCAAAACTTAGAAAAATCAAAAGTCTTGTAAAAATAAGAGTTAGTAGCGCAATTTATTATCCGTTTGTCTTTCTTTTAAGTGTAATTATCTTAAATATATATATGCGAAAAAATTAATTCGTTGCAGATATGTAAAGATGCAAATAGGAAAGTGCAAGGAAAGTAAAACAATTTTTTCCAAGGTAAAAAGTATCAGCTACCGTGCATATGAGACCATAAACTATAGCTAGCTAGTTTGTCACCAAGATAAATAAGCTGCTATTTATTCAACAAAGTAACAAAAGAATTGGTAAGTACAACAATTATCCCCAGTTATTCAGGTGCATGTTCATTATAATGAGAAAGAAATTAAAATAGAAGACTAAAGTCTCTCCAAACAACAAAAGCTAAAATAAAGATGGAAAAAATTGTAACTAATTTAATCTTTTCATAACACGTTAATTAATAGCTTAACATTAGTGCCATTTTGGTTGAATCCATGTACCATTCAACTGTTCTCTCACATGATGAAAATTCACCACTTCATCATTTTCGAATGTGTGATAGTTGTTTGTTTCTAAAGAATAAAACACAACATTGTTACCATAAAATCTATTAAAATATATTTTATTTTCCATTCCAGGAATATTTGCCACGGTAGAAAATGATGTTTTGCCAACAAAAAGCATATGATTTTTTAGGCTTTTAACTTTCATCCATGTCATTTTTTCCTCATTTAACTTGAACACTTGAACCCCTTTTGCAAACGAACTCTCAAATACCGACAATAAATTGCCATCGCATTCAACTAGGTAGTTGTTGAAGTAGCTGCTACATGGAGCTTGAGGCTTCTCAAGGAATAAACCCCAACTTACTTTTTCTCTTGTTACTTCTACAACTGATAACTTTCCTTTTACACTGAGAAAATAAAATTTTCCATTATGAAAAGCAGGACTTATGTTGTAAAGAGGATATATCTTGTGTTCACATATGATAAGGCGACGATATCCTTCCTGGAGCAAATGTACATATGCTGTTGTAGTAGGAGAAGAATCTTTATGCAACTCGACAGTCACACATTTAGAAGAGGTTGGAGAATGTGACAAACCAAAACACCTGATATTCCATATTTGTTTATTCCCAAATGGAAGAGGTAGCACTTCTTTTGTGAAGGGGTTGAAGAAAACTTGAAAACTTTTGTCAACCGCCACCAGTAATAGCCAACCATCTTTTGAACAACAAATTTCTGAATCCAAGTTCCAATGTTGACCGTCAGGAAAATTTATGATGTTTTTGTACTTGAGACCATGCTTTGGATGCACAAAAGTGAAGACTTTATCCTTCTCTGAGAACACAAATAAAGGACACATTGAGAGGTCACCAAACCTTGACAACATGGAAGAAGATGATCTCGATTGAATCGGTGGTGCGGCTAGACGAAAGAGTTTATTGCTTGCTCGAAAATGCAAATAATCAAGCACATCGTCAATATGTTTTGCAATCACTTCAACCATGTCGAGGGGAAGGGCAAATTCTTTATGAGCTTTATCCCCCGCATACTTTAAATATACAACATCACATATACTTTTTTTTTCTCCAATTTGATGAGCTTTTCTTATTTCTTTTTTGAGTGTATCAGTCATCCTACAAAACATATATATCATTTCAGTGTATTAAAAACACAATCAAATTAAAAATAGTCCTTATATATATATATATATATATATATATATATAGGACTGACATATTTTTAAAACAAATGTGTCAAAAAAGTTACCCGGTATCTGGCATGAACCATCTTGAATAAGACCGTTTTTTTGATAAAGTGGAGAAATGCTGAGAAGTTACAAGACTTTTGTCTTCAATGTTGTAAATATAGACAAAATTGCATTTCCTTAAGGCGATATAAATGCGACCTCCTTCAATTTCTGGATTTCTTGCTTTACAAGCAAAGGCTGAGTCAATGCCTATAAAGAACATTTTATCCTTGATGCTTTCCACCTTTTCCCACACTCTTTGAGAACAATCACATTTGTAAACAAAAATTGCAGCTACCCTATCTAATACATGCAAAATTTCTATTCTAAATAGTACATTGTTGGATCCAATCAAGCGACTTATAACTTGCTCAAAACCACAAATTAAATTTGGTTGAAGTTTTACCATGAGATCAGATGTGCAATTTATTGTAAAGCCATTAGGTTGAAGTTTCTCAATTACTACAATAATAAACGACGACGAAGTCCGAATTCCTGCATACAAGCAACCATTGCAGTAAACTGGGTTATCAAAATAGGATCTCTTTTCCTCCAAAGGGACTAAACCCTTCGTAGCTAAATCCCTCACAATATCGTCGTAAAAGCACACTTTAGTCCATTGCTTATCTCCAAGTTGATAGTAGAATATTGAAGGGCTATTTGATGAAAATATAAAAATGGAGCATTTGTCATCATTTGTAGTTGGAAGGGATGACAAAATGCAACTACCCTCAACCAAAAAAGGGTCATTATTATGTCTAAGGCGTGGGAGTATGATTTTCTTAAGGGTAAGTGGGTTCCAAAGAAAAAAGTTACTAACATATTTTGATATCTTGTTTTGCCAAAGATACCAACCATGTTGTACAGTAGCTATCCATATACATGTATTCCTCAAAATATGTTCTGGAATCCTTGTAGAGTAGGATTTGGTTGGATATGATATGCTGTAAAAAGTCTTGAGTGGTTTTATGTTTACCTGAAAAATACATAAGCCAAGGTTTTCTCTCTTCTTCCATGTTCGCACCTCTGTCTTCAAACTAAAATTATTCAATCAGAAGGTTAAAACTTATCTTTGAATGAATTTATCTAGACAAAAAATAAGTGAAAAACAAAATTATTTATGTTTGAATACTTTGATAAAAAATTAAATGATTCAATAAATTTGAATCTAAAAGTCAATTCTATAATAAGAAGTTTCATGTTTCAGTAATCAATTCTAATGTAAAAACAATTTTTTTTTTCAATAACAACTAAACATAACAAAATCAACTATTATTGGTTGGTTCAATGATGATCATATCTGAACTTAATAGGCAGGATCACAGTTTGATCCCCGCAACTGCAATCGAGAGGGGAACTGAAACCACTTGATACCAGAACTGACCCACGAACCATATTAGACGGTCCAGTGGATCGGAAAAAAATAAATAAATAAATGAACATAACAAAATCAAGTTTAGGAATCAATTTGACTCTGAAAAATAGAATCGAAGATACACTAAACCTATTACCAAGGTTGACGATTCAGAAGTCTTAGAAAATAATAACTATAGATTATATATCAAAATAAATATTCAGTTACCTTGAATGGAATTAATCTCTACTCTTGCAAATCTGTTTAAGAAAATAAATAGGAACTAATTACTTAATAATCACACAAACAAAACAAAGCAAAAACTCGTTGGCATATATGGTGAGAAAGTAAAACAAGTTATGTAAAGCATACACAGAATAGCAGCGAAACTGCTCAATTCCTTGCACTCCACGGTTGCTATTAATTAGACAACAGAACCCTATTTTTCTTCTAGGTGAATTTAGTTTTGAGAATATAGAGAATTTTTTCTTCTAGGGAACAATAAGATAATTTTACACTGTTCCGCCACATCACCCTCAGTTTTGTGATATATCATGGCAAAATCATAGTTGATCGTATAAAACTATTTTACTCCATTAACTGTTTTTTTTTTTTTTACAAATCTTCGTATATCTTAAGCAGTTTAATATTCCTCAAATACAGTATTATTGTGAGTTTAAAGGCATGTCTTATATTATTGTGAGTTTGTTAATAAAAAAAAATTTGCACAAAAATGCAGTTATATTTTTTATTGTTATAATTGAATGAAAGTTTTTTGAAGGAAAAATTTGAAGTTGTAAGAGAGGTAGTTATGTTGATACATAATACAAAAGGGTACTCCCTCCGGTCTCAAATATAAGCAACAAAACAAAAAAATTGAAAGTCTCAAATATAAGCAAAAGTATATTACAATTATTATGTTTTATGACATTATTCCAATTTCAACCAATAAATGCAATGTTTTACACTTTTCAATGTGTTTTTTCTCCTCAACCAATGCATTTACCTACTTTCTTAAAAAATGTGTTTTTTTGAAAATTTGCTTATATATGAGACTAGAGGGAGTAGATTGTAAAAAAACAACCAACACAAAAAGGGTAAAATAGGAATTATAAAAAGTCCACACCAAAAATTGGTGTATCCTTTTTATATATAGTATAGATATCTATACTATATATAAAAAGGATGCAAAAAAAATTTGGTGTGAACTTTTCATAATACCAATAATACCCTTGAATATTTTTTTTAGCAACAAAAATCTTTTATTAACAAACTTACCATATGAGCATGTCTTTATTTATTTTTTTGACATAATTTAGACACAGGCAGGCGCGGAACGCGCCTGTCTGGCCCGCTTCTATACTATATATAAAAAGGATGCAAAAAAAATTTGGTGTGGACTTTTCATAATACCAATAATACCCTTGAATATTTTTTTTAGCAACAAAAATCTTTTATTAACAAACTTACCATATGAGCATGTCTTTATTTATTTTTTTGACATAAGTTAGACACAGGCAGGCGCGTTCCGCGCCTGTCTGGCCCGCTTCTATACTATATATAAAAAGGATGCAAAAAAAATTTGGTGTGGACTTTTCATAATACCAATAATACCCTTGAATATTTTTTTTAGCAACAAAAATCTTTTATTAACAAACTTACCATATGAGCATGTCTTTATTTTTTTTTTGACATAAGTTAGACACAGGCAGACGCGAGACGCTTTCTTTTAAGAGAATCAGAGAAAGATTTTTTCTTTTCACATATGACTGACATATATTTTTAAAATATACAATAAATTTAACCAAATAATTTAAATTTTTTTTGACGATCAACCAAAAAGTTTAATTAAGTTGATGTTAATGAGCTTTCCTGCCAACCAAAGATTAATTCAATTATTCTCTTAAAATTCGGAGGTAAACACAAAGAAAAACTATTACTTACAAAAATAAAAATAAAAACTATTACTCCTTCCGTCTATTTTTATTTGTCGTTTTAGAATAAGTGTATTTTTACACTTTATCTTCCTATTATACCCTAATTTTATTTTATTTCTTGGAATATATTATGTAAAAAAAAAATAGGAACAAAACAAAAACAATAAAAAGATTACGATATAACCGACAAGTGGTTTGGGCTTTTGGAGGTAATGTCATGTAGGGCTGAGCACGGACCCGCAACCCGACTCAAAACCAATATAACCGACAACACATTGAATTATCTGGTCGAATGCGGGACGGGTTTTGGGTCAACAATTATGGGAAAATCGGGCATGAATGATTGCATACGAGAGGATGTGAGTCTCTAAAATTCTATCTCTTCGTAACCGAAATCGACGAAACAATCATTAAGATGCAAATTAATTTTTTTCCTTCTCTCACTCTCTCAATCTTGTATACTCTTCGCTTTGTTGATTTTATCTATCTTTAATATAGGAGAGAAATATTATAGTTTACTAGCTTATATAATGTTGATGAAGAGGTGTGAAATATATACTTAAACTTCTCTTCTACTTGATCTATTATTGTCTTTAAATCTATAAATTTGAAACAAAGTAACAACATCTCATCCTCTTTATTTTTTCATTTAGTTCTTCTATCCCTTGTTACATTGTGTTCAATATATTGAACTGTTTGAAAATTAGGAATTTTTTAATAATAGACTTTTAGATTGAAACAAAGTTTCAATATAAAACGTAATAGCTGACCCGTTCTACCTGCCACACATATGGCCCACCACTCGAACAAACCGAATATGTAAGTGCTTGAAATTGGATCCAAATTAAATGGTTGCGGTTTTTATCGATTTTGTGATTTTTAGCCCAAAACCGACCAATGTCCAGGCCTAATGTCGGGTATTGTAGGGGCTATATATGTTCCTTTCTTTTTCTGTGCTCTGGAGAAGGCTCACAAGGGAGTAGTGATGTTTTGGTAGGCTGCTTGGGTTATACGGAGAACTAGGAATGATACAATATTTGCCTATAAAGCTCATTATGGGTAAGACGGTCGAGAAGATTAAACGTATTTCTTGGCAATGATTTGTGGCAAAGAAATCTTGCTCCCCGTGTTTATATTATGAGTGGTGTGTTAATCCTCAAGACTATTTATTTAGATCACAATTTTAGTGGTTAGTCTTGGATTGATGGGGGCCTTTTTGTTTCTTTTGGCTTAGACTTTTTTTTTTTAATTGATAGAGTACTATTTGTACTTATTCGACATATGTGGGTTGAGTCCCGTTTATATTTTGTTTCAATCTTTCTATTGATGTTCATTCTTTACTTGGCTGTTAAAAAAGGACTAATTTCAAGTGGTTGGTCAGGTGGTAAAGACTTGACTTTGGATTAAAATATTTTTTATAAATAACTATGTAAGTATTTTTGGAGTCTTTGTGCTCGACGAGGCATCTTTCCCTCACCCTAATTTTTTTAACAATGATATATGTTTTTAAAAAGGATCTTAGGATTTAGCATTGAGAGTTTATTATAAACTAGATGGTGGAAACCTTTATAGTATGTGGTCCAACGGATCTTATATAGCTATTAGCTTAAAAGTTTAACCTTGAACTCAATTTTAAAAAACAACTGATAAGGCGATAATTGTCTCACTTTATAGTTGGCCCAAGTAGATAAAAAATGAAATATAAAATTGTTCTCTTATTTTTTTTTTTTATAAAGAAAATGTTCTCTTAAATATAGTACTGTACATCATAAAAATTAAAATTTTAGTTTTGTAAAGACAAAACTTTTTTGTTCCTTAACAAGTGTAACAAAACAAGTTAAGGGTTTAAGGCTATGTTTGGTAAAAAAATAAATAGTGGATAGCTGATAAGTTAGTTTATAAGTTAACTTTTAATTTATAGCGAATAAACTAGCCGGTTGAATTTGTAGCGTTTGTTAAAATTAACGGTCGAACAAGCTTATAAGAATGAAATGACAAAAATAATATGATTAATTGTATTTAATTTTTTTCAAGTAAGATGATAGGCGTAAAATTGGAAGAAAAATGATAGTAAGCTATAAGTTATAAGCTCATAAACTACTTGAAATGATATTTGAAAAATAAATTATAAGCTATTAAAATAATCTATAAGCTCTTTTTTAAAAATTGTTACCAAAGCTAGCTATTATTCAAATAAGTCATGTTTGGGAATTGTCATTTCACTACAAGCTTATAGTTTATTCTACTAGCTTATAGCTTACTATTTTTTAAAAAGTTGTTTCAATTATTTTATGAGCTTATAACTTATAGTTTATCATTTTTTTCCTTTTTTACCCCCACTATTTTAGCTAAAATCCATTTTCATCATTTATTATAATTTAAAATAAAATAAGTCTCTTTTAATTGCAACCATACCAAAAATTAATCATGTGTCTAAAAACAATTAAGTGCCATTTTTTTCACTAATGCTAAACTTTTTTTTTATATATAATTGACTAATAATGCTAAACTATGTTATACTATGTTATACTATTTTTAATTTTGTAATATATATTGTGCTTCATTTGATATATTAAATTAATATTTAAATATACATTAATTTATTAGATTTAAATTACCAAATTATAATTATGTTAAATTTTACTCAATCCGTTTATTTTTAATTGTCCGTTTAGAATAGTAACACCAAATTAAGAAAATGTATTTTGCACCCTAATTTTAATCTGCTAATAAATTTCTATTTTTTTGCACATACTTTCTTTTTCCAATAAATTTAATATATTATGTAAAAAAATTATAAAAAAAAAACTTTTTTTTTACCAATAAAAAAAAACTTTAGTTTTTCAAATATATAGCATTAATTAGTTTTATTAGAAATGATAAGCATAATTGACAATGTGTATAATCGACAAACCGTACCCTTAAAATACCAAAATGACGGTTAAATATAAACGTTAAATCCGGTGTTAATAGACACTTCAAAAGAAACGAACAGAGTAATTTGACCAATTAAGAATACACTTTTATGTCATTTTACATTATTTGAACCATTGATTTTACTAAACGCTTAATTTAGTTTATCAATTAAAAGCTATCAACTAGTATTAACTATCAACCATAAACTATAAGCTATAAGCATTATAGTCAGGTTCTTGCACCGGGTCTTAGGTTCTTGCGATCCTACGCGCTCTTGAAGGCCAAACGAGCTTTGAACCCATGTAGGTTCCTTTTTTGACCTGTATGTAGTCGGGTTCTCGCACCGGGTCATAGGTTCTTATGATCCATGAGAGTTTTTGACCTGAGTTTTAGACGGCGTTGTCGTGAACCTCACCGGCGGTTAGTGTATGTTTGTTATTACTCCTTTCTCACTTTCGTTCACTTCACTCTCACTTTCAACCATCTCTTTCACTCAAACATTTGTCCTCACTTAAACCTTACGAACTCGTCTCTTTCACTCACAAGTTTCAACCCTCAGTGTTCATTTTGTTTTTTTTTTTAATCCTACTGTTGCTTCTTCTAACTCTCTATTATGAATTTATGAACATTTGTAATGATGTCTATAAAATATTAATTAATTAAGTTTATTTTGTTTATGTATTATATTTTTTTGTGTTTATGTATATATACATATGTATATATGTGAAGTTACAATTTTATCCTTGAGTAGGATATTACGAATCGTACTACGATCATAATCTTACGATTCTCAACCGACCTATCAATACTAAGTAGGATCGCAAACCTGCAAACCTGACTACATTGATAAGTCATCAGCTATATAGCATATTTTTACCACAAACCTAACATGATCGTAACATAAAATCTTTAACTATTGTGATGTCTTTATGACATGACATGGAAATGACAACGTTGTATTTCAACACGTGTGTTTCTTATCCAACTGTTTGTGTTTTTCTTATTTCATTTCACAAATGTAGTTCTGTTCTGTTCAACTACGTTTTCTTCTTCTTCTCTTCTCACCAAAATGGCAACTTCAATCTCACCATGGTTCTCTTCAATTTCTATATCTTGTTCCAACACACGCAACCGTCGCTACCGTGTACCCCCCCACACCAAATCCAGACCCCCTCCAAACCCTAAACTCAACTCCCCGCCGCAACCTCCACTCCTCTCCGCCGGTGACGCCATTACTTACACCCGTCTCCCTCTCAAGGAAGATTACTCATCTCCCTTCTCTCCTTCTTCATCAGAAATCAAACTCTCTGATTCAACACCAATTTATCAATTTATCTACAAACTCAAACATGATAGTGATGAAGAAGAACAAGAATCAGAAGAAGAAGAAGAAGAAATTAATGCTAATTTTGAAGTAATTGTCGACTCTGATTCTGAAGAAGATGAAGAATTAGGGTTTACAGATGATGATGACGAAGATGAGGTGATTAACAATGAGGATGAGGAGATTGACGAAGGTGAAGAAGTTTGGAGTGAGGAAACAGAGGGTGAGGTGAAGGAGAAAGGATTACCGGCGGTGATGAGATGTTTTGATCGGGCGAAAATTTACGCGAAAGCTGGAGATGGTGGCAATGGATCAATGGCATTTCGGAGGGAGAAATATGTTCCGTTTGGAGGGCCGTCCGGAGGTGATGGAGGGAGAGGTGGTAATGTGTATGTGGAAGTTGATAGAAGTATGAATTCATTGTTACCGTTTCGGAATGGAATTCATTTTCGGGCTGGGAGAGGGTCACATGGTGCAGGTAGATTGAAGATTGGTGCTAAAGGTGAAGATGTGGTGGTGAAGGTGCCTCCTGGGACTGTGGTTAGAGAGGCTGATAAGGATGAGATTTTGTTGGAAATGGTGTATCATGGACAGAAGGCTTTGTTGTTGCCTGGTGGTAGAGGTGGTAGAGGGAATGCTGCTTTTAAGTCTGGGACTAATAAAGCTCCTAAGATTGCTGAGAATGGTGAAGAAGGTCCAGAAATGTATGTGAGTGAGTTCTCGTTTTCGCTTTGTTGTCAATGATGATAATGCTTATACACTATAATATATATTATGTGACATTTTGACAAAATGTTTTAAAAACGGAACCAGATAGATTAATTGGTTGAATCTTGAACCTACATTGTCTATAGTTCGGTTATTTGAACGGTTTTACCCTTGTTCGAGTGGTTTAAATTAGTTGGGCCATGACCCAGAGGTCTTGCCGGTTTAATGTCCAGTTCGGTTTTTGAAACATTGCTTTGAAGGGTGTTTTAGGGGAATCAATCATGGGTAAGAAAGTCAATGACTTTAGTGTATTTTATGAGAAAGAAATGTGAGAGAGAATAGAGAGATAATATGAGAGTAATTTAGGATAGAGATATAGAGATAGTGACGATGACTTTGCTGCCGTAAAGGTAGAGGACTGTATCTGTGTTTTTGATTGGGTGAGTTTGTGATGGACTGTGAGTGGCATTACAAGTTAGCATATGGACGGCTTTATCTTTTTTAGTTTTATTCTTCTAAGATTGTATTTGAGAGTTAAATGTCCATCATCAATGGAGATGAATATGATGCATGGCCATGTTTGAAACTATACTTGTTTTTGTCCGAAAGAGAAACTAGTTTGTACTTGTTCAAGATCATTGGGGTCATGAAAGAAAATATAAAGTGTTTCTTTTGTTTTCATGAATCTGGCCGTAGTTTCAAATTATAAGAGTCTAAGAATGCTGGTTTCTTTTGATCAGGTGGTTGGAGTTAGAACTTAAGCTTGTCGCAGATGTTGGTATAGTTGGTGCTCCAAATGCAGGGAAAAGTACACTATTGAGTGTTGTTAGTGCTGCAAAACCAGAAGTGGCAAACTATCCCTTTACAACACTGCTTCCCAATCTTGGTGTTGTTTCCTTTGACTATGATTCAACTATGGTAGTGGCAGACCTTCCGGGTCTTCTTGAAGGAGCACACCGAGGTTTTGGTTTAGGTCACGGATTTCTGCGACACACTGAAAGGTGTTCTGCACTGGTAAGCGCTTTTGATCAACATGTTCACAACATTTTGTTCATTTCAGTTAAATCTATAAACATTGCCACTGTGTCTGCCTATTTAGGTTATGAGTATGATTTCATTTTACTGTATGACCCTTCCGTCTTTACATTGGATTTCAGGTACATGTCGTTGATGGTTCATCACCACAGCCAGATCTTGAGTTTGATGCAGTTCGTCTAGAGCTGAAGCTATTTAATCCTGAACTTGCTGAGAAGCCTTTTATAGTTGCTTATAATAAAATGGATCTTCCAGAAGCATATGAAAACTGGGAATCCTTCAAGGAGAAGTTACAATCTCGTGGGATCACACCTTTTTGTATGAGTGCTGCCAAAAGGGAAGGTACTCATGAAGTTATTTGTGCCGCTTATGAGCTTTGGCGTAAAAATAAAGAAGACAAGGAGGAATATGAAGGTTATAAGTTGTTTTATGCATGTTTTATATATTATTGTCACATTACCAGAATACTCATTTTTCTGTAAAAACTTTTTTGCATTTGGACTGATTTCACCTGTTTCAGATGGACAAGATAAGGTAAACATCAGTCATGTGGCTCATGCATTACAGAAGCAACGAAGTGCTCCCATTGGTGATTTTGAGATTTTTCATGACAGTGATTCAAATGCTTGGAACGTGGTTGGATCTGGACTGCAACGTTTTGTCCAGATGACAAATTGGCGGTAGGTTAAAGAGTAAAAATTTGATCAAGAATACACGTCCTTACATGATTTTTTCACCAGTTTGTTATTTTATTACATGTTAAACATACTTTACTTATTAAGGTCTAACTTCCAATCACATATAACAAATTTTGTTGAAATCACTGTCCTGCATTTATTCTATATTTGTTAACAAATCCATTTATGATCAGGTAAGACATTTTTTCAGCTTCCTAAAGCTTTGGTAAATTTTCAAACTTCATGTGAAAGACACCAAAATAAAATTAAAAAAAGCTTGTTATTGTAAGAAACTTCATCACGAGCCTTTCTAGAATAACTTGAAAAATATAAAGGCTGGAGCTCCATTCTCTTCTTTATTGATATTTGATACATGTTAAGTGTGTTACGACTAGAATTATGCCAGAACCGTTCATGGACAGTCTCATGGAAACCAGTGAATCTTTTAACAGGTACGTTGATTCAGAGAAAAGGTTCCAAAATGTCCTTGAGGCATGTGGTGTGTTTAAGTCTCTCGTGAAACTTGGTGTAAAAGAAGGAGACAAAGTGATTGTTGGAGAGGTATGTCTTTTATTTCTCTTCAGCATTTCTCTTCACTGTAATTCTTGCTAGCATGATTAATGAAGCAGTTAGCATATGGTTGATTTATTGAATGAAATTTAGTTGTCAGTAAAGTTGGAACACTATATATTGACAATACTTTTTATGACCTCAAGAGTAACCTAGAATCATCAGGCATCAGCAATACGATAGGGGGACAAAACTTATTTGTGACGATTCATCGCATAGTCTATCCCTTTTCTCTACAATATTTTGTCATTTCATAATTCATACCCAATGACTATTTTTTCTGCCATGTATCAGATGGAGATGATATGGCATGATTCCTCAGACAAATTTGGTGCATCAAAGATGAAGAAGTTGTCCTCAGATTCCGTTAAATGGCCTTAATGGAAGTAATGCCGCTCTAATTTGGCGCTTCTAGCTCCATATGTATTGCTACTACAAAATAGGTATGGACTAAGGATAACCTTATTGTCATAATTGTTTCGCTCCTTGCTATCTCAATGAAACTTATCAATAATCTAATTAAATATAGTAGCAACATTAATCATGGTTTCTCTTATTAATGATCGTATCACAATTTCCTGGAACATTTGTACATAACGGCATTGGCACATATAACAACAACTAAACCTTCCCTGATAAGGTTTTTGCTGTAGTCATTATTACTATTTCATTTTAGTTCATAAGTATGTATTTTGAATATAATCATTGGTGCATGTTGTAGACTTGTAGTAATTGATAGCCTAACAAGATGCCTCGAGAAGCATGACGGTAAAGCATACAAATTACGCGCTTGTTCTGTATGGCATGATGCTGAATTTTAACCAGAAGATGAAGTCTTCAACTGCTGCTCATAAGTGAGCTAGGCAAGATATAGTCGTAAGGGCGCACATCTTACATTATTTTTAAAATATAAATGTAATCAACATAATAGAATAAAATTGTTTGTGTAATTTTATGATGAATTGTTGTAAGTTGTAACAATTTTGTAATAGAATGTAAGTTGCATAATTTGTTGAAATTAGAGTGAAAATCAAATTTTGAGTTTCACCTGTCATGGTAAAAGTGTTTGTTGTATTTAATCTTTAGAGTTTTTAATGTATCCAAAAGAACCATTCAGAGACTACAAAAGAAGCTCTTGAATTAACATGACAAGACAAACACCATTCCCAGGAGGCACTTTCACCAATGAATTTCAGTTTTTGTTTACAAATGTGATTGTTCTCAAAGAGTTTTGCATTCAGATGAAGACTGGGCAGTCATCCTGAGAAGCAGAGGTGCTTAAGTTATCTACTGAACCAACTAACGATCGGTAACCGACACTTGTTGTTAAATTAATAAAGTGCTATCAAATACATTAATTTTAACTTTGAGCATCTATTAAATGATCTTATCAAGGTACTACAATATATTGAAGTAAAAAAAAGAAAAAGTAATACAATATATTAACCATTTCAACATATGATCCTTTATTTGAGTTTTTTTACTGCCCTATAAAAAAAAAGTGATTATTAACCTAATGTCTTAAAATTTTGAGTTGAGATGTGGTATCTCTTTGTCTTGAGGTTCTATTAGGGTCGTAGTTCGGCTTGGCTCAACTATCAGATGCAAGTGGAGTCTCACATCGATTATGACTTTATATTTCTCCCGAGCCCCTTCGGACTACCCAAAAATTCTTATTTTTATACACATTAATTATTCAAGAATAACAATTATAGATTTGTCAAAAAAGAATATCTAATACTACCTATGTTCATAAATCCTAAATATAACACACTGTTAAAAGATTATGTAAAATAGAAATTATTAAACATTGAAATTTTTAAATTATTTTATATTAAAATTATTTTGTAGTAATATTTAATTAGCATATAATTTTGTAACTTTGAAATAATGTCACGTCAACTAAAATGATGTCACTTCACTGTCAATTGAAAAATTGAACCTAATTTCAGAATTTGGAAAAATTAAGGTACCAAAATTACAGTTTTAAAAATAGAGGACCAAAATCCCAAAATTGATAAAAAAAAATGGGACTAAAATTGCAATTAAGCCATAATTTTTCCGTACCTATTATTCTTTTAATTAACTAAACGAATCCAAAAAGTATATTAGTATTTTTAAAAGCTAAAAACAAGATTGTGTTGTGAACTTTGGGTGCAAAGTGTGGTATTTGAACATATATGAGCTGAAGAGAAGGGGACATGATAGAACCAAAAGTTGCATATTAAGACATTTTTGTAACTTAAAAACTTCATTAATCTATTTTTCGTCAAAGTCCAAGTAAACATATTCATCCTTTAACCCTAAATGCCGGAGGTCCTTGAATAATTTTAAAAAAATTGTTTTGAAGAATGTGCAAAATTCTCTTCTAAGTTCTATAATAACCATGAAAGTTAGTATGTGCCAAAATCATAAGAGAATGCCAACTGTTCCCATATCTAAAAGAAGTCAACCACTTTTTGGATAATAATATTCTAAAGTGTCATCTTAACCAAATTTTAAAGATACCCTCTTTGATGATAGATCTTAAATTTAGCAGAATGAGTTAGACTCTTATAATATAGTAATAATATTTGAACTTTAATGAAAATTATATTATTTATAATATTTAGTACATTTTAAATAAACTCATCTCTAACGAAAGAAACCGAGACTTAAAAAAAAGTATATAATACTCTCTATTTTTTAAGTTCCTTTTTGAATTTTCAATTACATGAGAATTATTTATTTTATAAGCACTCCTAATTAATTTAACTTTTTTTTTGCAACCAATGAATATTTTGATGATGACATTAATTAATTCTCTCTTTCTAATGATAAATTTATAAATATAATAATAATAATATCAATGGTTAATAAATTTAACTAATACCAACTTCTTAGTTATTGTGTTTAGTAAAAAAAAAAAAACTTCTTAGTTATTGTGATTTAATCTATGAACCTTTTATTTAACTGATGGAGTAATTAATAATTAATTTGCAAAGTAGTAACAATGCTTAACTAAAGCTACACATATTTAAGTAGAAAGCAAGAATTTCTTTTTGAGAAACATAGCGTGAGGAAAAAGCTATCTTTTTGTGGCTTTGTTTTACTATTTACCTAAAAACTTCATCTATTTTAGGGATATGTAAAGGACCTTGACAAAATGTACTTTGCCAACCCAACTTCTAATTAAGCTCACATCTTTTGATATATGCCTTGACTAACCTTTCCTTGATTATAAGCTTTATAACATCAAGTCAATGTGATATTTGAAGTTTTACTATGTGTTGTTCTATTATATATGGTGTGTTATAAACTTGTGTTACATTCACATGCATGGACCCAAATGGGGCTTAATATGTGTATCTTTCGGCTCCTTGAAATCTTTAGTGGAAGAGTCAAGGATCTTTAGTGTCAATCCAATCATGTTTAAGAAACCCAATCATTAATTAATCAAACCATGGTAATTGAGCCTCTTATGCTCACTCTCATTTTGGTATCATATTAGAATGTTTCCATTTTACTAATTTTTGTGGTTCACTCCAAATTTACATGAAACAGGTATATGTATATTTAAAAAAAGAAAACTTCTCCTAAATAATTTATTCTTAAGTCTTAACTAAAATATATTAACCACTTAATTTCAATCCTATTTTATTGCATATTTGATCTTTTGATGTTGATGTTGGAAGAGAATTTTATAGTATTTAAGAATAGAGATCAAATGGTGACACCAGCAGATATCATGACATGCTATTTCCAATGCCATTTAGAATGATTTTGTAGATTAATTAGAGATTAAAATTAGGCTGTGAAGATCTATGAATCAATAAAAGTGTGGTCCACTAATAGATTTTTGGTTTTGTGGAGTAGTTTAGTCCAAATCAATTTGCATGCTTCAGTTAAGCTTTTGGTTACCCTTTTTGACTACCTAAATTTTTTTATTGGATTTTGAAGATCAATATTTATTTCTCTCATTATCAGACTTTGTTGTTAAAAATTGCTCAAA
Source organism: Trifolium subterraneum (assembly GCA_951799995.1). Taxonomy (NCBI): domain Eukaryota; kingdom Viridiplantae; phylum Streptophyta; class Magnoliopsida; order Fabales; family Fabaceae; genus Trifolium; species Trifolium subterraneum. Next base: position 7,162,078 of record OX637462.1, on the reverse strand, counting down.
GGTCATATACTTATCTACAAGGTATTTGTATATGTTTTTCTTTCTATTTTTTGTTGTGAGTCATTTTCTCATATTTACATGCTAGATGTTGAATAATCAGCAAGGTGGGGTCAAAAGAGAGAAAATATTGTGTGGTCAAAAGATTTTAAACATAAAATTTGGAAGAGAAAATTTAGGTATTTTTTTAAGATACTTTTTATATGATTCTTAACATGAATTTTTTTTTTTTTTTTGCGATATAACAAACTTTTAAAAAATTGTGTATTTGAGCATATCATGGTTGGTTATGTTAAGAACCTTATGAAAAGTACCTAAAGATATGCACCTGAGTTTTGCCCTATTAACTAAAATATCATATATTGAAATTATAATAAGAGTTATATAGGTGCTAAATTGCAATTTTTTGAGAAATTAAAGAGACCAATTGTAATTTTTGAAAATTTATATGGGCTAATTTTAAAAATGTAGAGTCTATTGTGTAAAATTTTATTCAATTTTAAGTATCAATTTGAGATTCACAACATATAGAGTAACGTAGGAATTTGAAATTTTTTAGTTTTTAGATGGTATTTAATTTTAAAAATTCTCCAAATTTATCATCCGAAGAACAATGAAAGTAATGGAATTTCATTATCCAAACACACTCTCAAGACTAGTAAGTATATTAAAGTGGTGGAATTTCAACATTATTTTTAAGATTCATTGTCATGTTTGGTGAAATTTAATTACGTTGGTTCCACCATTTAGGAAAGAACGAGTGTTGTTGGCACTATTTTTATGTAAATAGTGGAATTTGGCTTCCACGTAGTCGAAATTTCTCGCATTGTCGTAGATGTAAATATGGATGCATTGGTGGTTTTTTTATTTGTTCAAAATCCAACTGTGCAAGAAAATGTAAATTTTTTTATAATTCAAAATATTGACCTTAAATTTAAACTGTTTGATCTTGATCTAATGACCGCTGATATTTCAATTGTTGGGGGTCTAGACCCACGAATAGTATATACATGGTTAAAATGATGTGATGTCATACCTCACTTTTTATGCTCTGGATTTTAGGTCAATCAAAATATCGTCCATGCACGGCCGTAGCTAAACTATATATTGAAATAATGAAGATTAATTTAAGAAGTTGACGTCTCCCAATAATTATATTTTCATATGCTTAGTTAGATATCAAACTTAAAATCAAATAGTTAAGTATCTATCACTTATATCAAACTCGATTGATTATATAATCTAGTTTTTGTGAAGTTTAGTTTATAAAGATGATATCAAATCTAAGATCTTTCTGCACATGACGACATCAAAGAACTAGCTTCGGTGTTGATTATAAGTTGTTGTTTGACACTTTAATTCAATTAACAACTTTACCGTTTAATAAACCATTAGAGCTTAATGAAGAGCTAATTAATTAAGACCATGGTCAACCAAACATGCTTTCAGTTCCGTGAAAGATATCTAATAAATCCATAAATTATTATACTTATTAAAATAAAAACTCTACCATCATGCAATTGCAAAGCATATTTGAGACAAATAGATAAGAATTTTAACGAATGGTCCTTTCAATAGATAGTAACATTTTTCTGATTTTGTATTACAAAAATATTTTATGAAAAATTCAATTTTCCTTAGACTTGCATAAGTGGGGAATCTCACATACGAACTATGATTTCTACGTAGTATATAATATAATGCGATGTTTTTATTAATTGAACAATGCTCACAACGATGTTTAATCACGTGAAAAATTAATTATGATTAATTCAGTTGAATATATAATTAATTTAGATCATGCTCAAAATTATGGTTAATCATCATGTAGTTGAATAAATCACATCTTTGATTGTGAATTAAATTAATCATCTACTAAACTAAATTAACTACTTTTTTAATGTAGTAATTAACTAGGTGTCATATGTGTAGGGGAAAATCAATACACTTTATGTAATGTGGGGTTGTTTCTAATTTATGATGCAAGCCAGGGAAGACTCATACAACATTTAATTCTTGAATAATTTTATGTCTGGCCAGAGGTAAATTATTAATTATAACTACTCCCTTTGAAAATCATGAAACAAACAACAGCTTTCAATGCAATTTGGTTGATTATTTTGCCTTAAAAGTTTCACATATACATATTATTACATGCAACTGATAAATGACATGCTAAGATAACTAGATTAGTACCTCCAAATTCAAATGTTTACAGTTTAAGACAAAACCATGCACTTGTTTTTCTTATTTTGGTTCCCTTCCATCCGAGTGTAATTAGCTTTTATATATATATATATAAAAACATATTTTTTTCACAAAAAGGTTAAAGGTGATATGATAATCATAAAACAAAATCTAACTTATCTATGAGTGTTTGAGTTTTGAAAATAATTTTTGTTTCAAATCATTTTTAATTGAAGTTATAATTTGAATTTTCATCGGTATTTTTTAGAATCATACTAATCGGTTCAAATGATTGAACCAACAACATCGATCATAGTTTGTTAATTAGTTGGTTCAAGCACAGCTGGTTCTCAATCTCTTAGAACCAATTCTAACCGAATTGAACTAGTATGATCTTTGACTCAACTAAGGTTAGGTGAATCAAGTTGTATCTTTCTATTTTATTTAAATAAAAAAATTAAATACTTTTTTTATTAGTCATTCAATTCTACTGATTAAATCAATTGAGAAGGTCCTGTGGATTCAACCTCCAATCCAATTTTAAAATGATTTCAATTAAGAGTAAGAGAAAAACAATTGTATTAAATTTCTTATTCAACTCACTTTTACAAGACTAATGTATCTAAATATAAATAAGTTTATACTCAATTCATTATTAACCAAAATTAATTTTATTACATTTATTCATTCAAAATCAATTTTCAAAACAGATGGATGTAAACACACATTCTCTGAAAAATACTATCAGATTAACATCTATGTGACCTAGCTGAAAAACAAGATAAAAACAATATAGTTATAGGATCAAGACTTTTTTAGTATATATTTTGTTTTCAATATTGTCTCTTCACTCTCTTGTACAGAGTTTACCAGGTAGAATTCCATGTAGTTTGTTGATAAACTATTCAGCTTGTGGCCTTTTACAAATGACCCTGACACACACAAGTCAATCTTGATCATATCCCAATATATAACTCTGATGCAATAATTGGCTCACTAAGTAATACATTGTTTAATTATTAAATAAATTATTATGCACATTCCTAAGATAAGAAAAGAAAAGTAACACATTTTTTAACTGTCACTGTTGTAAGTATGAAAGAAAGTGACTGCTGTAAAATTTCAAAGTACAGTTAGTTGAGGTTGAAGTAATTATGAAATAAATAACTTATTTACACTTTTATTTTCTCTACGTATCAGTGCAATTTTGAGTTATTTAGATATTCAGTTGTTGTTACAATATATCTCTTCATGTATTATCGTAAGATGTTAACATTTATTTCAGTTGAAGTATGTGTCATAAGTCTAAGTAATATGTGGTTATGATTTAAAATCTATATCTGAAGTTTATTTAGGGCATGTTTAAATAGATTTTTTCTTTGTATTTTTGAAAATGGATTTTTTAAAACCGTTTTTCAAAATATTACAAGTTTTTTTATATTCTTTTTTTTCTAAATTCAAACACAAATTTTGACATCGTATAACATAGACGTACATTATTGAAGAACAAAAAATAGTCAAAATCTCAATTTTTATAAAAAGTTGTATTTCAAAAATGATTTTTATGAAAATCTATTTGAAATAGCTTCAAAAAAAGTGATTTTTTTGAAATTTTGATATCCAAATTTTTTTTCAATAAAATGATGAAATACCTAAAATAAGATTTTAAGAATAACTATTCAAACCAAATTTTCATTTGAAGCTTTTATAAAAAATTTCTTTGTAAATTTTTTTTATACAAAATTTTCTAACACTACAAAATCTATTTTCAAAAAAATTCAAAACAAACGGGCCCTTAATCTACATCATTATTGTCAAATAACCATCTAATTTTAAAAATTGAGATACATAAAGAACTTAATTCGCACAACTGAAACATGTAAAAGAAACATTATACATGTCACAAATGTGCACATTAAATTTCATATGTATCTCAATCGTTAAAATTGGATGATTATCCGGTCATGGGCACTTAAAATTATACAACAACACTAAAATCACTTTGTATTTGTTTTTGGTCAAAATCTCTAACATTCCTTATGCTCTTGATTGGTTTGATATTTAATGCTATATTTTTGCCTTTCTAAAAAAAAACACAACAATATTAAAAAGTGTAATTAAACATAAAAATAAAATTCCAAACATAGGTGAAAAGGGGAGACATGTTTTCATAAAAAAGACATCTACAAAATGTCCTTTTCCTTCTCTCAATGATCAAATCAGTGTCTTTAAAAGACTTGCCACAATTTCCATTCTATTCTATGCTCTCTAGAATCTCTTCTCTTCACTTATCATATTTTTCTTCCCTTAGACACTCTCTCACCATTTTCTTAACCATGTCAACTTCTAGAACCTCAAACACTTCCCTTAAAGGACATAATCATCAACACAATCAAACTCAAATTAATCTATCTCTTCTTAAACGAAACACGTCGGTTTGTAGCGAAAAAAGAGGGAGAAGAAAACAAACAGAACCAGGTAAGTTTCTTGGTGTAAGGAGAAGACCTTGGGGTAGATATGCAGCTGAAATTAGAGATCCTAGTACTAAAGAAAGACATTGGCTTGGAACATTTGATACAGCTGAAGAAGCTGCTTTTGCTTATGATAAAGCTGCTCTTTCCATCAAAGGTAGCAATGCAAGAACAAATTTCATATATTCTTCTGAATCTGATGAAACCAATCTTCACAATGATGTTACATCTTTAGATGTTCAAAAAACACAACCAACCAATCAAATTGAAGAACAACATTCTTCTCATTTGAACAATTTGAACAATGAAAATCTGTTTTTCTCTAATGATTATAATAACTCAGGATATCTTGAATGCATTGTTCCTGTTAATTGTTTCAAACCAATTTCCAACAACAATTCAAACTTTGATCATAATAGCAATACAAATGGTTCAAGTGAACATCAAAATGTTGTTGATTCCATTAGCACAACAAATTACTTCATGCAGGATCAATCATTTTATGATCACTACACTCCATTCTCTCAAGAATCAATTAACATTGACACAAGTGAAGGATTATCATGGGATTGCAATTACAATGAACTTTCAGCTATTTTTAACAAACCATTAAAGAGTGAAAGTTCAAGCTATGGACTAATGACAACTCATGATGTTTCTTCAACTACCTATTCTTCTCCGTCATATTCTTCGTTCGGCGATGTTGACATGGGATACTCACTCTTCTGAGGACAACGATCCTCAAAAGACAGCAGTTGTGGAGACCGTTAGATCTTTTTTTAGCTCTCTTTATTGAAGTAGCTTTATTTTTTAAGAAGGTTGTGTGTGTTAGAGTTTGCCTTTTTGTGTACATGTGCATTAATCATCTGCATGCACTTAGTACGTTGTTGTAACTTTGGTCTAATATATTTTTTTTTTGGTATTTAATCATCTGGTTCTTAAGGGAAGTGGGTATCAGTAGTCAGAGTTCAGCCACAAAGTAAGTAAAGTCTAGCCTAGAATTGTTCCAACCAGAAATCAAACTTGAGTTCTCCCGAACAATTCATCTCAGTGGGAGCTCATTAACCACTTGAGATCAATGTTTTGGTTACCGTTTGGTCTAATATCTATAAGAAGTAGCAAGTCTTTTTCTTTCTTTTAATTTGATTAATGAATGAATGAATTAAACGCATGGTGTGAAAGCACTTTTGTGGTGGTTATAAGATTTTGAAAAAAAAAGACAGGACCACTACTATAGACTGTTAGTTCTGTCTTTCACGCAAAGGAAAATCATATTAATTCCACCATATGTTACTATATGATAATGATATTCATTTGTATCTCAAACTAAACAATTCCTTTAAGAATAACGAATCTATGAAAAGGACTCAAAAAATTAAAGGGATCTATTAAATAAAAGAAGAAAATAGATATGGAAGCTACCAAAGACTGGCTATAAAATTCTTAATTAATATATAAATCAGGATGCATATTTTTTTGTAAAGTGACCCTCCACCATACTAACTATATATATATATATTTATATATACTATATATATAAATACATGAGCATGCGCACAGAGGGAAACATTAACATGTTGATAACATGGTTTATAGTTCTTTTTTATCAAATATTTTAAGCTAGTTGCCAATACTTTTATCTGATCTAACATCAAAGCTGGATCAGGTAAGAAAAACAGATGAAAATGAGATTACAGCATATTAAAATGTGATAATTTAAAAGTGTTTTTTCATATATGTATTCGGTAATAAATTAAAATAACAAGTCAAGCTTTTGATTGTCACAACATCACTGTGTATCCAAAAATTACAAACCATATAAGATAACAATGTGAAGCCTCATTGCAGTTTCCTGATTATTTCTCGACAGTAAACCCTATAAATATTAAATACAAGTTGGAAAGTATTGAATAGGATTTCCAAAACAGAAATGGAAAACTGTTGCCTAATTCAAAAAGGGTTCAGGTGAAGAGGCGTAAACACATGGTCAATGAAAGGCTGGACAGAATGTTTCTCATATGAAAGAAGATCGAAGCATAAATAAGCACAACAGACTCCAAAAAATTGGAGAAATATGGATGGACATGTGCACAATGGAGATTCTTTAGGAGTTATTCTAAAGCAAGGCGGTTGTGTATGGGTTGGCCACGGTTTATTCAAGATCAAAGGAATGGCCACAAAAAGATTTTATGAACATTAAGATAATCAGTGTGAGGTGTGCTAGATCTGAATGCGGAACTGGGATAACTGGGAGAGACAACAAAAAAAACCTATTTGACGACCTCCTTGAATAATGATGTCTGGTTGAAGAATCGAGATTAAAAAAAAAGAGTAATGATGATGTATGCATTCACATTTCTTAGCTTGAGGTGTGAGAGACATTGTTACTTGTTGTCGTACTGGCAGGTGCTAAAGGACTGGAACTCCGAGTGCTTGATTGAGAAACAGGTCCACTAGTTGACAAAGGCAAGCCAACTGATCCGGTCGATATGCTTACTGATGAAGATATTCTGGGTGGAACAGACTCCCTGCTGGATCCTGCGGTAGGTTCGGACTGCAACTCTGGTGAAGAAGATGAAGGAGCAAGAGTACCAACAGATGAAGCGACGAAGTAGGGTGCAACTGGCGCATCTGTCAAGGAAGAAGCAGATGGACTGTAACTTAGGGATGCAATAGGATGATCGAATTTACATGCAGGACCAAACTTGCATATACCACGCTGTGCGAAATGAGTGCAAAGTGCTGCTCCCTGATTATCAAACACAAACATTGAATGCTTAAGTAAGAAGGCAGTCAAAATAATGGTTTGGAAAAACATTTCATCTGAACAAACAAACTATACATTCCCAAGAATTTAGAATATATTAAGATACTTTCCTTGAACCAAAGTCCAAATAAAAATATGAGTGCATGAAGAAAGACAGCAATAACAGCTGAGAAAATCATATAAGCTAGAAGCACACCTAAACTAAAATTACAGGAAGGATATACAGAAAACTTCGCCACATAAACAATGTTTGAACAACATAAGCTAGCATACTAACATAGGGTTCAGAGATTAGACAGATAACAAAGCATAAGAGTAACTACACTCTTAACAACGGAACATGCAACACAAGGTGTTTCCTATCATATACTGACAAGAGATTTCAAGCATGTGCAACTGAGGAGCAAGCAACTCCACACAAAATACAATGAATAATAGTATATTCCCTTATGGATATTACAGATCCTGACATAACACTAATATTTTGTCCTATATGTCCGGATCTGTAAGTGCCTAGATTGTCATCGAGACACTCCCCAAGAGAGAAAACAAAACATTGTCATTATATTAAGCTGAATATTAGTCTCTGTGAGGAACCAAAAAGCCTAAATTAGTCCCAAGCATGAGCCATGACAAGAACAACAATTCATAGCAAAACAGTGATAATCAAAATGATCTTAAACACACCTACAAAAGCCAAACTACATAATTCAACTGTCAGTTTTAGACTTTTAGTCCCTTCCTTTCATCATAAACATAATTAAGACTGGCGTACATTGTTGTTTAAATGTGTGAATTGAATTTTAAGAGATGTTTTTCCAATTTCATCTGTACGGCTATTAACACACCTGACCACGCCATACTGACCCCCTACCTTGTAGGGCATGAAGATCTCAAGTAACACATGAAAGGTTACCCAAACAACCATTAATTTGTATGCAGAACTAACTCTAGACATAGGATATCCCTAATTTGATTCTTCCACTGGCTTCAATTTTTGCCCCCGCCATTCATGATAACCCGTTCTTAAGACTGCGTACAATGCTGTTTAAATGTGGGAATTTTGAATAATAGATGTTCTTCGAATTTCATCAGTACGGCCATTAACAAACCTAAACACTCTTTCCCCACTCCCTACCTAGTGGAGCATGAATATCTATGAGTACCAACTGTAAGGTTACCCCAAACAACCATGAAGTTGTATGCTGAACTAACTCTTGGCATAGGAATCATAGCCAAGCTCTATATGTAGTTTTATAGACTTCAAGTTTTTAGCTAAAACCAACAGGTCCATGCATCATTAATATATTTATAGACTTCCATGTATATAGGAAAGAAGTATATGCAGGCTCAAAAAAGGAAAAATGAAATACAAAAAACTCACTACTGGAAGCAGATCAAACTATAATATGCAGGACTCGAGAAATTACCTTGAGGAGTACATATGGGGAAAAGTACCCCTTCATGATCGATAGATTAATATGATAATTCCCTAATAATTATGCAGAAGCAGCAGAAACTAATAAGAGAAACATTGTGTTCAAATATACCAGAACATGATAACCTCAATCACAATAATAATAAAGACAAAAGCCCGCCGTCCTACAAAATTGTTATGATAACAATAAACGAAGCACAAGAGCTAGAAACGATGGCTCCAAGTATGATTTGTTTTCAATGATGAATAGCATACTAAACTTTTGTTTCATTAAAAAAGTTTCAAATTATGCACAAAGCTATTGAAAACAAAATGACCAAAACAACAATATTTTGTTGGAGTGGAAAAGATACAGATCAACAAAAAAAGAAGCTTTATATATTTCACAACTGAATAAGATGCGCCAGAGTACAACTAAATTGAGAGGAAATCATTACCGGGCGTAACGGAAGACCTGAAGGACTAAGGACAACATTTGCTTTTGGTGCACTCGTGTCTGGTGGTTGGTGATAGCTATATGATGGACCAAATGGAAGCTCTTCTGGTTTAGTGTAGTAATGATATTCTGGTTGATTAGGCCTTGCTTGAAATGACTGATCCTTCGGATTTCTGCTTGAAGGACCAACCGAGGAAACAGAAGGTTGATAAGGTCCACTATAGGCATTACCTGATGAAGGTATGTGAGTTATCCCGTAAAGCTGTGTGGAACCAACATTAGCCGGAGAACCAGAAGGAAGTACAGGGCTTGTTGCAGTGGCCTGAACCAAAGAGCTCAACAATTAACAGCTTTTAATGAATGCACACAAAATTTTACTAAGCGGCATAAAAGAAATGTTTGACCTACCTGATAAGGACCCCAGCCAGAAAATGGAACCATGGTTGGGGACAATACCATAGGTCCGTAGGGGCCCTGGACATACGAACCAGGTAGTAGAGGCGGCCTTGCAACCAGTACACCAATTTGTTGTGAAGAAGGACCAGATGGAGGCTGTACTGTTGGATATAACGGCGAAGGCACTTGTACATGTAAAGGTGAAACTGGCGGAACCGGCGATGGAGTTGGAATTTGAACACTAGCAGGAACTGGATGATCAAATTTACAAGTAGCACCAAATTTGCACTGTCCCGTTTTCACAAAATAGGAACATTCCTTTTCACCCTGTTAATTTTTATCATTTATCAACATTAAAATTCAGACTAAAACATTTCCATTTACAGAAAACAAAACCAAACCAAAATCCATAAAAACATGCCCAATTCAATACATTAAATATACACACCGGACGTAACGGATATCCATAATAATTTAGTGAAACAGGAGTAGCATCAGTTGCTCCAGCCTGTCTAGGATGATGGTACTTGCAAGACGCACCAAATTTGCAAGATCTTGTTCTCATATAATACTGCATTTCAAGTCATCCGCAAATATAATCAACACAAATTGAAAAAAAACAATCAAAACAAAAACATAAGTCGTCTACTAGAACCACTTGATGACATAAATGACCCCCGAACCAGATTAGGTGGTCCAATGGACCGGATACTGGTAGTGAAAAACAAAAAAAGCAACAAAAGAAAAACCGTCTCCATCCTCAATCCTCAAACACATACATATGACAATTGAACAAAAAAAAAACAAGCAATTACAGTATCAATTGTCAAATGCAGCAATTTGATAAGTAAGTTCATACTATTATTCAAGCAAAAGAAAACCATATAAAGAACCTGGCAAACCGGCTGGCCAGCGCGTTCGGGATACTCTCCTACAGTCCTAGCAGCAGCTCCAATAACCTAACCAAACACATTCACAATCACAATCTTCAAATTACTACCAAATACTATCAGTGGATACAATGCAAAACAGAAAATCTTGAATTAATCACAGTATCTAACACCAAAATCATGAAATTAAACACTAAATTAAAATAAAAAAGCCTTGATTACCGCGCCGCGGTCACGAGGATGATTGAACCGACACCTAGAACCAAAGCCACAAAAACCAGTTCTCAAATAGTATGTACAATCAATCTCATCAGGTCGAAGTGGATACGAATCTTCACCAGCAGCAGAACCTAATCCCAATTGCCACATAGGTTCTACATTTTGCAAAGAAAAATCAACAAGATCAAAATTGTCAAAAAAAAAAAAAAAAAAACAGTTCACATTGTTAGATGAAAAAGTAGAAATCAGAAAACGGTTATACCTTCAAGACCGGTTTGAGAATCCGGACCGGTCCATTCCGGTGACGGATCAGGTTGAGTGGAGCGAGGATAGTGCTCCATTGTTGGATGAAATGGAAGTTAGTTGTAGAGAGAGAAAATGAGGTTGGATTATTTTCTCTCTCTAAATCTTATATATCTGTAACGAATGAGTTTAACAAACAAACACAAATAAACACACACACACCTTGTTCTGTCTCTACTCTCTTTCTTTCTCGCTCTTGTTGTTGTTGGTGTTGTTCTCTCTCTCTTTCTTTCAGTTTCAGTATCAATTTCAATTTTTCAATGCGTTTTGATTTTTTGATCTTTCTATGTCTGCAACTAGGGGCTTCTTTTATTGGTCTCTCACTTTCTTACTTCTTTTTATTTTATTATTATTTATTTATTTATTGTTATTATTTATTACTCCACCCGCCAGGACAACAAAATTACCAAATATATTTATATATTCATCATCTACATTTAATTTTTCTTGTTTTTTATTCATATTATTATTGCTACTTTTAGGATCCGGTTTAATCTATCTATTAAAGATAAATACGGATAGAACAACATAAGATGATAAACTTTCTAAGTTGTTTAATAATTTGTCAAAAATATATCAAAATAAGCTCTCTATAGTGTCGGTATTATTTCTCTTACAGTTGAGTTGTTATTATTAGAATGAGATTAACTCGTTTAAATACAATTAGTCATAAAAAATATTGTTGAAATACAATAATTTAAAAGGATATGCACCGATTCTACACTGTTATACAATGTATTCCATCAAGTCATCTCACTACATCAAATTTTTATAGTATGATGTGGAAAAATAGTTAATTTATATTAGACATTCGTCTAAAAATATTTTATAATGACATAGTGTGTTCATCAAACTCATAATTTAATGGTTTTTCTAATTTATGTTATAATAACATATATTAAACAATTCAAAATTAAAAAATTGTATTAAAAAATAATATTTTTTACTTTAAAAAATGGAATTCACCTTTTTAAACTGTATTCATGAGTCCTAGCTCAACTGACAAAAAATTATCAAAATTGTTAAGACGGACGTTATGATTGGAGTTTGAACCCCTACTTTCTCACTTGTGTGTGAGCTTATGATGATTTTGTCATTTCGTCTATGTAAAAAATGAAAGTATATATATTAAATTCGGTCATGTTGAACGGTGTCTTCGGGGCACTTGTTAAGGATACTAAAAAAAGAAATAATAGATAAAATTAATGTTAAAAATATTCTCTTTTACACTTTTGAGATATTGAATGCACAGATTTCAAAACAAAATTTCTATATTTATATGTTTAACTAGTGCTCGGAGCAGTGTTTAACATTTTCATATTAAATTCTTTTAATATGCTTATAAATCACAAATTAGTACTAGATGAAGAGATATATAATTGAGAAAATGCTAAGAAAAATTGTAATTAATATTATAGTAATTATTGTGAGAAAAAAACGAGGAAAGGGAAATTGTGAAGGAAGCTGATTTGTAAATGTGATGAAGGAGCAAGGTAAAAACTAGGTAAGGTGTTGAACAAGCTACTAGTGGTGCGTGAGGTTTTGGTCAGGAGAAATGAGTGGGAAAAGACTAGAGTACCCTTGTTTGAATTTCAACATGTGGGTTAGTGGGAATGAATAGATTATGGGATTTGATATGACAGAGTTGTCCTTTACTCCTTTGGCATTGAATTGAATTAAACTAATACAATGGGGGATATTAATTAAATTAAATTAGATTTTTTATGACTAAACTATAGAATTAAAATAAGTAGATTGAATTAATTTATCTGTTACCATGGGTCATGTGGGGTGTTGCTGACCGCTGATGATAGAATAGAAGATGCAAAAAAGAGCATGAAATAGATAGATGATGTTTGCTCTTACTCCACGTGGAATTAGGAGGATCTTCCTTAAAAGCAGTAAAAGGTAGCATGAATTTACCATGTAACGAGGATTATGGGATCCTATCCCCTATTCGAACCTTCCGCATACAACACGTCAATTTGGCTTTTTTTTAAATATAAAAAGAATCTGAGAAAATACTCACATCATGTTAATAGTATAAAACGACAATTTACTGGTAGATTAGGGTTTAAATTCACCATATGGAAAATTAAAAAATTTGATGTTTCTAAAAAATGTTCTTAGTAGTTATTGATTTAATTTCATCAGTTTTGTAAATATATTACCGTTTTATACTATTAACTTAAAATATGTGAGTTTGTTAGGAAAAAAACTACACCATAATTTAATATTTCCTTTATATGTAAGTATAGATTATGATAAAATGTTTTTCTGCAATATTTATAAAATAAATAAGTGTAATATTTAAATGTTACTTCTTGGTCCCCACGATCAATGATTTTGTTCTTTTCATTTTTCATTTCAAATTTTGGTTTCTCTTAAATTATCATATCATATACAATTTTTATTTATGCGTTAAACTTTCATCCAACTATTAACAGAGAAATTGATGTAGCAATTATGCGTCAATACATGGTTCACAGTTCACACACATGAAGATGATGTGGATTCTCATGGTGAGGTAGGTGTTCTGCGTGTGCACATGTATATATATAGTATATGTCTCACTATACTTTGTTTAAAAGGGTAAAATATATTCTAAAATTTCAAGATTCAAGCTTAATATTGTACCCATCATATATATATGCGATTTTAGTCTTACATTAGCTTTTTATCTTTTTAAGTTTCATATAGCTTCTGTTTAATAACTTGAATAATTGGGTGCAGTCGAAATATCATACGATCATGTAATTAGATATCAGTAGTCGTTTGATTAAGATCGGACGATCTTGATTTAAGTACAATATTTTAAAAACTATTAAATAAAAATTAACCTATTTTTTGTGGTTTATCTTATGTTACTCAGCTTGCTAGTGGCTACAAATTACGTGAGTGCATCAAATCACCGACTGCATATGATCCATTTCCCTATTTAATAGTGGAGGAGTCGACAAATATCTGTTGGAAATCTATTTTTAACGGTGAGTGTAGCAAGTCAACTTACAATCATGTAATCAAATTTTTTGTTGATAATAGGAATTAAGGGTAGAAATAAAACTAGAGAAAATTACAGAGTTTCAAAATTTCACAAAGACTGAGTTTTTCTTGAACATGCGGTTAGGGGTTTCCTCTCAACCAGAGACAGATTACATATAGGGATTTCCTCTTACTATTTGTTGGTTTGCATTTGTGTAGTTTTAAAGATTGTATGCTAATTTTTAAATTTAAGATCATATTTCTTCTTATATTATGACACTTGACACATATCAAATCAAATGTTGATACATATTTTTGTATGGACTTAGAGACAGGATGATGCCATATGTTTACAACCTACCTTTGAGCCAATCGTATTTTAGTCAAAAAATATCCTACCAGATCATGTTCCTTAACTACTATACTTTCAAAAAGTTAGCTCATTAATTACTTTCTTGTTTTTGAGCTAGTTCGAATATAAAACTCATGTACTCTATACAGTGCTAGTACATATTAACTGTATAAATTTGACCAAATAAAGGCTGGGAAATGGTTCAATGGATAACTTTGTGTGTACCTATGAAATCAATTCATCAAAGTTAACTCTTTCCCTTATATGAGACCATTATCCAGAAGAACATGTTATTAGGTCCCCAAATATGTCATTCGCTCTCCAAATAGATTTAAGTCTCAAGTACCAATTGAAACTCCCACATATAATTGTAAAAATTGAATTTGAAATAAAGGATGTCATATTTTTTTCAAGATATTAGATTAGGCTCAAGTGGTTAGTAAACTCTAATTATAGGACGAATCGTTCGGCACAAGTCGAGTTTGATTCATGATGGAAACAATTCTTAATCTAAGTTTTACTTAACTAAAGGCTAAACTCTAAATTATAGGGGCATTTTTCCTATAAATCAGAAGCTTAATAAAAAATATAAAAAATTGTTTTAGGTTTGTAAACATGTACTAGTACTATTAATGTGAACATGTATACACATAAATAAAGCAAGTAAATATGGGCTAATTGCTAGTAGTATAAAAGGTGGCTATGGTTTGAAAATGATGATAACACCTAAAAGATTATTCAAGTGCAATATGCAGCTATGGTTAATTGCCAGACATCCATTATATATGATGCTTTGTGAGGATCTAAATTTGTGTATTTTGTGTCCATTGAATGGGCTACGAATCTTCCACTTTTTCAGACATTGAGTGGCATGTGTTGTTCTTGTGTTTACATAATAATAATTATTGCAAAAGGGTTGTCTCATCTCATTCAACTATTCAAATTTTTATTGTCAAGTCCTCATGAATTATATAACCAAGTTTGACATGTGTTGTTCAATATGTTTCATTGTCTCAACAAAGGTTCTAAGTTTTTGAATTTTATATTTGTCATGAGAAAGTTGTTGGTTAACTATTACGAATAAATCATATGATAAATTTGATTGATTTGTAGGGTGAAAATGGAGACAAAAATGTCATTAAAAAAGTTAGAGAAATATTGAAACGAATAATAACAAACTAAGAATATATGAGCGAGATTGTTCTGTATCACAAACGCGTTATTGAAAAAATAAATGAACAAAAATATTGAAATGCGGTGAGCGTGGATCGAACACGCGACCTTCAGATCTTCAGTCTGACGCTCTCCCAACTGAGCTATCCCCGCAACTTGTGATAATTGGATAGTATGTATGTAATATACCAAATTCAACTGACGATATTCACAAATAAAATCTTATTAACTCACATTATGCAAAAAAAAAAAAAAAAAAAACTTATTAACTCATGGGGAAGAAAAAGGAGTTACACCAATCAATTTTTTCATTATGTGGTTGGTAAAAATAGAACACTCCTACCTTCACTTTAAAAACACTCTTTTTTATTTGCTCATATGTTTAATAAGTGTCTCGGAGACTTTTTTTTTAAGGTATTGAGTATTCGAGTTTTTTTTTTTGAAAACTCGGTATCCGGTCTTAGACTGACTAGTCTGAGGGGAGAGTATTCGAGTTTTAAAGTGAAATTTCTTCATTAATATGTTTAATAAATGTCTCGGAGACACTAGTTAGCATTTTCCGTAAATTACATGCACCAAAAAGTAATGTGAAAATGTCTCAAACTCCTTAGCAAAAAGAGATTTATAAAAGAGAATTCTAACACTAGCAAATCGCATGTGTAATATTTCCACAACAAGTTGGGAACAACACTTTCTAATTTTTCCATGTTGACATATCTTGTTAGAAGACACATTTGATTTGATTCATTACTAGATAACAACTCATTGCATTTATCATATGTTCCAATTTGTTTTGGAAGAGGTCAACCAATGCAATAAAAGAATTGAAAATTATAGTCCAAAACTTCTAGTACTATTTTTTATAGGCTATAGTTCTAAACTTAATTGTGCTTTTTGAACCCATAAATTGCTTGACTAAATTTATGAATGGTTGTTATCAAATGATTAATAGCAGCTCTAATTGTTGCAATAAACACTACAAGTACAAACATCTTTTAATACATTGTTTAGGTAGCATGAAAACATGATGTAATTGTATGTGTATTATTTCCACAAAGAACAAACATATAGTATGACATAATTATAACCTGGTAAGCAAACATGGAAATATAAGAGAATTATACTCTTTTTGATCCACTGCCTCTCTTTATTGGACACTATGATGGCAAACATTGGAGTTTATGATGATTGAACTGATACTATCATATATGAATTTCAAGTAAACAAATCATTATTCTTTGATCATATTAGTTACTTTACTTTTTTTACAAAATAGGGGAGTGTATTGGATTAAGATTTTAAAAGATTTTTTTATGATGTAAATCATGTTTCCTGGTCGATAATTCATTAAATTGTCAGCACCAAATATTAGTTACTACTTTTTCTTTATAATTCCTTTGGTTTTCAGGTAAAGTGGACACGATAAACCAGAGTTCGGTCGCGAGTTAAGTAAAATCTGACCGAAAATTATTTTCACCAAGAATGGAATTCGGGTTCTCTCAAATGATTCATCATATATATGGGGAGCTCAATCATGTTTCCAAGTAGATAATTCATTAAATTTTCAGCACCAAATATTAGTTACTACTATTTAGTAGCATTTGAATGCTATAAATCATGTTTCCTGGTCCATAATTCATTAATTTGTCAGCACGAACAATTTATTTGATGCAAATATATGCTGGCTTGTAACCACTACCAAACCTCACAAGAGGGGGTAAAAATGAGAAATGAAAAATCTAGGGGCAAATGAATGGAGCAGCAGAATCATATTGGAAAACCTCAACTTCAAACCTCATTTCCTCTCTTTTACATTCATACCACCATGATGTGAGAGGATGCGAGAGCCCGTCGACAAGTTCATCCGAGAGTGCCACATTGGCAACAAGAAATGAAGGGAGGAAAGTCATGCTTGCCACAATTGAGCCAAAGGCAGTAAAGTGAGATTTCGCATGTGGTAACAAGCAGTGTGGAAGGCCACATACCACACACCATCGTAAGCAACACGGAGGGGGAGGCAGCACACGAAGGCAATGAACTATAAGCAAGCTAAATTCTGACTGTCCACCATAATTTGCATGATTTGCTTGTACCACTAGTTGTGAGTCACTCAAATATTACTTTCTCCATATTCATTTGTATGGCAGCTTGCACAGATTCTTTTGATGCCAATGCTTCAGCTTCAATAGTAGAATAGGTGCCATAATCCCACGTTGTACCTGCACAATTGAACCTGCCATTGCCATCTTTAATGCACCGGCCTCTATTTGTTGTGTTTCTTTGTCTGTAAAAACCGGCATCGACATTACACTTCATCCAACCATTGCTCGGTTTCTGCCAAACCTGTTGTTGCTTGTGTTGATTCTCGGCTTCGATACTTGACTGAACATGCTGGGCATCAAACCATTCTTTCCACTCAAAAAATGCTTGTTTACCCAATTGACTTGCCTCACTCTTCTCATTATTCCATATCCAATTATTCATGTTATTCCACAAACTCCAAACCATACAAATCCCCCAGCTAATTCCATATTCTCTTAACTGCAGATGTCGTGAATTAAGTTCTTTAACTCAGTAAACTCCAGCAACCTTGAGTTTGTGTTGAGAGGTACTTCAATGAAAAACATGATCAATTATACCAAAGCATTCTTCCAATTAAACTTCTGGGAGATTAATCAAGAGGCTAAACTAAACTAGATAATTTTAATTTACATCAGAGGCCTTTTCTAATGAGGTATTCAAAGAGGTTTTAATCATAAATGATTCTGGCATATTTTACATATGGGCTGTAAAAGTAGTGAGCAAAATAGATGGAAAAGATTAGAAGGTCGACCATAAAGTCATATTGAAACCATTCATTGAATGATACAAAAATGTTGCCTACAATAAAAATCGCATGACCCTTGTAATAAGGTTCTAATCCATCTACCAATGTCGTCAATAACTGTAGAAAATACCATCATTTCATTACAATTTGAATATATTTGCTGTTAATGTTAAATAGTTTCCAAAAATCCATGTGAAGATTGATGTTGCTCATCCATATGACATGAACAAAATGATATAATGCTAAATTTCAAGCAAATATGGCATATGGATTGAAACCGATATAATTTGTTTGATTCTACTCAAAAAGACAGGGACAAAAATCCAACAGAAACAGAAATATTTGAAATCAAAAACAATGGTCTAAATATCCTCATGGCAAAATCTGGCAATAGATAAACAACTGAAATGCTTGATAAGACCCTAGATACTTTAAAACTCAACCACATTACATAAACAAGTTGGGCTTTGTGGCCTTGTATGTAGTCTTCAGCTTCCTGGATGGTGGTCGGATTTTCTTGAAAACCAATGGGAACTTGATCTTGGAGTTGTGGAATTGTTTGGTGCTCTCCCTCTTGCAGAGATTGGCTGGGATGGTGGCGGTCTTAATAATCTGAATGCAGGGGAAACGAACCCTGTGGCGGGATGCCATCTCATTGTACATCAGATCAACAGCACCATTAAGAGTGGTATCACGGAACTCCTTGTACATGTTGTGGTAACCAGTCCTACTCTGGTACCTCAACCAGATACCGTAGTTCTTAATCTTGGTTGGGTTCTTCTCAAAGATCTGCAAACCAAAACAAATTTTGAGTAAATGTTGCATATGTACAAATTCAATAATGTAAAAGCCGCAGCAACAAAGAGAAAGTCATTCGACAGAATAAACTTCAAACTGAACTGTAATATTCAGCATATATACAAAAAAAATCATTACAAGAGAAAGATATGTCAACTAATAAAGCAAAGCAGGCAATTATGTTTTAAACTGTTCCAAACACACAATTGTCGATATTGAAACTTTCACTTACATTCCACTTACTGCTCTAAACAACATACAAAATCAAAAAACCTAGAGCTCTATTGGAGCAAACGTAACGGAATTTCATACACAATATCCATCTGTATTTACTACTATAACATAACAACCACCTACATTCCATCTTAATACAGATACATACATGCACATACACACACAGACATGCATATAGAGTCGGTAAATACAAGAACAAAGTGTCACTCTAGACAAATTATATAAATTACTTCGAATCAACTAAAAGTTTTTCCAATAATTCATATAGCAAAGAAACAGGTTGCACAGAATGAAGTGTTCTTCCAATAACTCATATATCATCAATGAACTTAATTATCATTAACAAAAAACAACTTAGTTACAAAGTGGTGAATGCAGTCAGTAACTCGAATAAATGACTAATTTCATCAGCAAATAAGTATTAAAAAATACAAATAAAATGAATAGGCTTGGGTGAAAAATTACCTCGTTGATAGCAAGAACTTGACCATTGCTCTTCTTCACCTTCTTCAGCTTCCTCAAGAAATACCTAATTCAAACCAATAAATCCAAAATTAATAACAAAAACATTGAATTTCAGAAATCTGAAAAATTGATATATCAATCAAAATATTTCATTACACTACAGATCTAACTAAAAACAAACAATAAACCTAAAAATGAAAAAACAAAAATTAAAATCATAAAAAAAAAAAAAACGAAATGAGATTAAATTAAATTTGATTACCAGAACTTGGACTTAGCACGAACTTCATTGGTAGCCCAAAGCTTCATACGAAAAATCTTTGGGTGTGGATCTGATTCAGTTGGAAGACCTCTTCCGACAACCTGGTACTGATGGAACTACAAAACCAAAGCAAAAAAACGAAGAAAGATTGATTAACAAACATGGAACGAAATAAGAGAAAATGGGAACAATTTTGTGTGTATGATTTGGTTTAGTTTACCCTGAAAGTGGCCATTCTGGGAGAATGGGAATGATAGGTATGATCTCTCTGAGTGACGCCGGTGGCACAAAGATTGTTAGAGGTTTTTGTGTTTGTGTATAAATATGAATCAAACCCTAATTCAAGCCCAAATGCAAAACCCTAGTTTAGATTCTTTGGGCCAGACTATTATCAGCCCAAATCAATTGTTTTTTGCTTCTTTTTTTTAAAAAAATAATGAAGAATTTTATATCTCATCTCGTATCTTATATATACTAGTATCTAGACCCGTGCCAAGCACGGGTAAAAATGCATTTGTAAAAATGCATTTATAAATACTCTGTGATAAAAATTAACTGTAAAATTTATGTATAGTGTAATATGTTTTTTAGGAAAGATTTCTATAGTTCGTATTTTATTTTTTATCAAATAAAAAGTGTATCATAGTTGTTATTTCTATTATTCTCCACTAAAATAATTATAAAGTTGATGGAAAGTAGTTTATCTATGAGATATATGGAAGAGATTTTGAGGTTTTGTAAAAAGAATTTGAGGTGGATATAAATTACAAAATAAAAAAGAAAAAAGAAACGTATGTGTATCAATATATGAGTAGATATAGATTACAATATAAATAACAAAAAATAAGACCAGAAAAAAATAACAAAAAAAAAATTGATTCCCGTAAGAAATACAGGCTCCCATTGAAATTTTAAAAAAATAAAAATTGTCTCCCTATTAATATATGACTAAAAACATAGATTCCTTAAAAATTATAAAATAAATAGGTCTTCGCATTAATATATGAGTAAAAATATAGATCTAAGTAAATATTATAAAAAAAGTGTCATCTGTATTAATGCATAAGTAGAAATATATATATATATATATATATTCCTGTAAAAATTACAATAAAAAATAGGCTCCCGTATTGATGTTATTTCTTATAAGATTTTAGTCTCTTTTTTTTTCATGTAAACGGGACATTAGTTTATTTGATTTTTATTATGGTTATGAATTTGCATGCGAGAATGTACTCCTCCCATTATTTGATATATAGGATCTTCTGTCCTCTTGTACAAATTAAAATAGTTAAAGAAATTGACTAATATACATATTCTAATTTAAACGACGATGTTTCATTTAAATTCATTCATAAATTTTCACTATTGTTTATTCATTCTCTTAATTTAGTTATTAGTTTTCTTTATAAGAAAATATAAATTTCTCAATTAAGCAAAGAGAATTCAAAATCATATAAATTAAAAACATTACGCTAGAAATTTCTACAAATCCAAACACATTTCATCCACCATCTCACGATATTCTTAGATTTCCTTGTGCCAATTAGCGCCAATGTTGATAACTTCCTAAAATCAAGGTATTAGTACATTCCATAAGTTCATCATTTTTTTCATCATAAGGAACCAAAAAACGATTGTTGCCATTAAATGCAATATGAAAAAGAATGAACATAAAAAAAGAGAGAGTTAATATTGAGTAAAGTTCTTCCATCACCATAACTTAGGCCCCGTTTGCCCCGACTTATTTTTTTACTTTTCTATTTCTGCTTAAACTAAATAGAGAAGTATAAAATTATATTTGACACTATTTTTCTTTAAAAGTCTTACAAAATAAAGTAAAGAAATAAAAAATAAAGAAAAGTGAAGTAAAACACAAATTTTTTTTTTTTAACCAATCGTTAGTTGGTTCAGTGGTGATTGGCGCTGAACTTAGTAGGAAGGACCGCGGTTCGATCCCCGCAACTGCGATCGGGAGGGGGCTGGAATCACTTGATGCTAGAACTGACCCCCGAACCAGATTAAACTGGTGGTGAATACCAAAAAACACAATTTTTTTCTTCTTTACTATTTTTAAGGAGAAGAAAATAAAGTAGAAAATAAACCGGGTCAAACGGCATCTTATGCCTCATTGATAGGAGGAAATCATGAAAATCACAATTAATTTTTATATTCAAAATTTGAATTTTAGAAATATTCCTTATTTACACCTTTGAATTTTAGAAACATTCCTTATTTATACCAAATGGTATATGATGAATTAATTAAATATATATATTTGCATGTAATCAAACTAAAAATTGTACAATACATTGTAGTGTAATACGTTTTTTATTTATTTACAAATAATAGTTGCATATATGATTTCTTTTTATTTATTTTTTGTTGACAAATTATAGTGTCATGTGATGATTTAGTTTAGAAAAAAAAACAATATTAGGTGTTAATAGTATAAATGATAATATTTTAATTTTTTTAATAACAATCGCCAAAATAATAATAAAAGTATTCACGGTTGTAAACATTTTTTTATTTATACTTGGTTGTTGTAAAACAGATAATATATATACACCGACGGACTCAATCATGTTCAAAATGAAATTATATGCCGGCAAGAAATGCACCGTATAAAAGAAGAAAACAACAAATTTGCTAAAAATACAAAAGAAAGAATTTGAATTACAACAAATTTCAAAACATTCTAGTAAAAAAAAAATAGCAAACTTCATATATACTTGACTACACGATCAAAAGACTTGTTCTTGAATTGTAGCAAAGGATTTGATAAATCGTCATACCTGCAAGCATAAAAAAAACACTAAATTATTTTATTGCATAAAGAAAACAATGTGTAAGAATGATGCTAGGAAGCTATTACACAACACTATATATAGGTAAATGCAAATATGCCAAGAATGGAAAAATAGTAATAATAAATACAAATAATTACATTTGTTGGGTGTCAATCAAATTGTGATGTGCAAATTGGAATTGTCTTTATGCAAATCTGGTGTATTTAATGATATTTTTCTATTTTTCTATATATATTAAATGTGTGTGCTGATTTTCTTATTCTTATAATTAATATGCTTAAGTCAATTGTTCTATATCAATATGCAAAAAAAAAAAAAAAAATAGAAAAATCATTTAAAGAATTTAATGCATTTATTGCTAAAACAATATGGAAGAAGAATCACTATGAGAATGCCATGTGTACAACCTCATTTGAAAAAAGGCTCTCAAATAATATTATTATAAATATAAAAGGACAAAATCTTTTGTTGTTCCACTTCTAAAGAGGTTGTTTTTTGTATTTTTTCATTTTAAAAAATAAAATGAAACTATTTTTTAATAAAAAAACTACATTCTTATTAGAGAAAAAGTAAAAACGGTAACTATGAAAATGCATGTAAGTATTTTTCTATATAAAATACTTACACATGAATAAAAGATAGACGGACAATAAGTTACGGCGTTAATGTTTTTTGTATAGCAAAACTCAATTTTTAAAAAACTACATTCATAGACATAGGCGAAACGACTTTACAATGCATGACATATTGAATACTTTTCAAAAGGTTTATGGCCTCTGATGCTAAAAAATTTCTATATAAAATACTTACACATGAATAAAAGATAGACGGACAATAAGTTAAGGCGTTAATGTTTTTTGTATAGCAAAACCCAAATTTTAAAAAACTACATTCATAGACATAGGCGAAACGACTTTACAATGCATGACATATTGAATACTTTTCAAAAGGTTTATGTCCTCTGATGCTAAAAATCTAAAAGTATTAAATACAAACGGTATAAAAATATGTTGATTGTCGGAACATGTTTTGTCATTTTGCTTGAAGCAACTTTGAAGACCACTCTGAAGTAGCAATAAATGTCACAAGAAAGGGGGGGTTTGAATTGTGACCCTTTTTAAAATTCTTTTTCTAATTAACAACTTAACACACTATTTCTTTTATGGATTAGTGAACAAGTAATCAAAGAAATAATGTTAAGATAATAATGATTGCAAAAACATAAGTGAAGGACCAGAGAACTCTGGAGTTATATAGTTGGTTTTAGTTGAGTTGTATTTTAAGAGATTAAGAGATTAGAGAAAATACAACACCAAGAAGTTATCCTGGTTCACCCAAACTTGGGCTAGTCCAGTCCTCACAACCTTGTGAGATTATCCACTAAAATGCTCAGATCAGAACCTTCTGCTTGGCACCAACTTTTGATCAACCCTTGATCAAAATACAATTTGCTTTTCTTCACTCGAAAAGACTTTTACAAACTGCTCTTCCTAACTGGAAAAGACTTTCTCACAATGCTTTTCTTTTACTAGAAAAGACTTTCTCACAATCACTCAATCTAACTTAAAAGATAGATTTGAGAGGTTACAAAGTGTTTGGTAATTTGTGAGCATCAACTCATAAAAGAGGTGATTAGAAATAACAAGCGTATGAACAATGTAAGGATGAGAACTTTTGTGATTAGCTTGCTTTGTGAAGAGTTTGAAACTTTGTTGATTTTTGCTTCAACAATGTATGATTAATTCTTTGTGTAAACTCTTGAGTTTTTCTTCATGTAGCTCCTTGGTATTTATAGACCTTTCATTTGCTGAAGAGGAGCGTATGAGAGAGATTTTGAAAATCAAAATCTGTCAAAGATACGTTGTGATCTTTGTTACCATGTTCTGTGAATAGTGCGTTATCGTCAGTTCACTTGTGCATTACCGTCTGTTGAAAAACTGCTGTAATGTTTTGCATGGTTTTTGAAGCTTTTACGTGGCTTCTAACTTGTCCATATGAGAGGATCAATTTGAAATTTTGATGACAGTGCATCAGACATTTGAGAATGTTTGAGGAGCCTTTGTCTCTCATGAGGGGACCAACCTATGTAGCATGTTTGATGACTCTTGTCCTTTTCACATAAGGCAAGATGTGCTTGAAGCATGTCCACAAAAACTATACCCATGTGTTGCAAATAACTTCTTGTTACAAAGTCTTTTACGTGGAGACATCATTTTCATTGATTCAAATTCCTTTTGTTTTTATGATAATGCCTTAAGAACTAAAGTACAAAAGAAGCTTGGTCCATGGTATCATTCATGTCATGTTTGGCATAAATACATCATTAATGTTTCCTTAAAAACTACCACATTTGATAAGGAAAAGGAATATTTTCATGTGGAGATTTTCATCATTAAAACCAAGAATTTAAGTTGCTTCAATTAATTCTTGTTTGCTACAAATGACTTTCCATTGTTTTACTTGTGTATGTGTTCTTCTGGTGCATTACCGTTGTCAGACGATAACATTATCGTTGAAACATTTCTCACAAAACACATTAGCAAATAACAAGATAATCAATATTATAATTTAATTTATATGTTTGTTATCTTTAAAACATCAAATAAGGATTTTGTTCCCAACAATCTCCCCCTTTTTGATGATGACAAACATTTAAATTAATTTTGATTTTGAGAGTTTTGATAAAAAGATTTTTGATAATCTTAAGCATTTGATTTGTCAACTACTCCCCCTCAATTTAAGCATTCCTTTTTAAATTGAGTTTTGATCTTTTTCTTTTGAGATTGAATTAAAACTGAGTTTAAATTCTAAGTAACTAAGTGACTATCATGTTTTTAACAATTTTTGCAAAAACTTAGCATTTTTTAGCGCAGGAAAAAAAACTTCCAGTTTTGACAGTAAAAAAATTGATTATAGGATCATTATAAACATCACAGATTTGCGTAAACCTAACAGATGATCCAAACATGATTAATAGACATTGCATATAACAAATAAAAGCATTGCATAGTATCACACTGGATTACTAGCAAATCAAAGTACTTAATCAAAACATATTATAAAGAGGTTCATAGCAGTAGCAAAACAAAACCAAAAAACAGATGCAATCAAATAGCAACACATAATTATGGCAAGTTTTTAAAATAAACAAAATACGCCATAAGCAGCATAAAACATGTTTTGCTAGCATCTGAAGCTTGCTCTGCAACTATCTTCCAGCAGCTATTTCTTCTTCCTTTCTCCCCCTTTGTCTCATCAAAAAGACACTCAGGGCTCCTGATTTGGAGTGGAATCACCAGAGGATGATGAAGGAGAAGGCTGGGGCATAACATGAACAGGAGGTGGGTAGGGGTTATGTTCTGGACAAGGCAGATTGTACAAATAACATACCACGTTCCTAAACCAAGCTCTCATAATAGAATTCTCCATCGTGATGTATGAGAGATGATTATCAATGAGTTGTTGCCCTTGAAATAATTTCTTAATGTCTCTCTTAATCCTTTCTGTATTTCTCTCAGTCTTAGACCTTGGTACGTTAGGCATAGGCTGAGGCTGTGGTTGAGGATTAGAAGGACCAGCATCATTCATAAATGGCATAGCTTGCATGGGTGGAATAGTAGTAACAGGAGGAGGATTCAGAATGTCATTAAAGAAAGGTTGATCAAATATATTCTGAGATGATGAGTTGAAGAAATTACCTTGAGGATTTTCATTAAACAAGGGTGAGAAATTGAAATTTTGTGGTGATGAGAAGAGTGGAGATATGGTTTGTTCAGATAGCAAGGGTTCCAACACTGTGTTGGGGTCAAGCTGTGTGGTAGCTTGTGTAACACCCAACTGTGGAACCACCTGTGGTGATTCAGTTTGTGGAGAAGAGAATGCAGGAGTATTGATTTGAGAATTGGATGGTGGTACATTCAGATTAATCTCATTTCTTGGTTCAGCCAGTGGGGGTGAAGAGTGAGTGTTAAGATTTTCTTCCTCAAGAATGGGATCAGAGGGAATAAAAGGATCATTTTGGTCAGACAGGTTTGGTGGTTCAGGTTCAGACACAACTTGATCAGCTTGCACAGACTGTGCAGTGTTATCCAAATTACTTCTTTTTCTCTTATAGGTTCTGATAGGGACATTAGGAGTAGGGTCAGGTTTGAAATGTTTCAAGTTTTTGAGGTCAAAATTTTTGACTTTGGTCTCAGCAGTTTCACCCTTGAGTGAGACTTCAAAATGTTTGAAAATTTGGGTTAAAACCATGCCATAAGAAACACAGAATTTTTTGTTATTCCAGTTTGCAACTTCCATCATGAATTTGATAATGATAAATGGAAGGTTTAGGCGTTTTCTCTCAAAGAGGTGATGAATGACCATGAGGTCATTGTCACCTAAGGCATCATATTTGCCTTGCCTAGGCATAATGTTTCCTTTGCTGATAATGTTGAAAATTTTTGGTAGAAGTTTGAGGTGAGGTGTGATGAACTGATCTTTTGGAGTGGTAGGTTTAAAAAGAGATTCCCTAACCTCATCAATTGTCACATTGGCTTGGCTATACCAGTTACTACCATAGGCTTGGAGACCATCAGTTGGAAGTTTGAAAAACTTAGCAATAAACTCAACATCTAAGACAATTTCTACTCCTTTGACTATGGACCTAATGGTATTGGTATCATTATCACAGTGAGCTTGATAAAAGAAAGCTTGTACTAACCTAGGGTAGTAAGTTTCTTTAATTTGAAGAAAGTGAGACCAACCTTGATAGTCTGTATAGTACTTGAGATCTAGCTCGTGTTTCTCCAATGCTTGAAGATTAAAGAACCGTCCAGCAGCAATTGGTCTTGTTCTCCATTTCTTTAAGAATCTTTTCTCATCAGCTTTTCCAAACAGAGGGGTTTTGTCTTTCACTAACTCATTAATTGATTTTTGTCTAAAGCGTTTCTTTGGCTGAGCTTCTGCTTCTTGAGGGACATTCTTTCCTTTGTCTTTGTCAGAAAAAGGTTTGGCAGTTTTTGGAGAGGAAGTTTTTTCAGACGAGGAAGAGGAGTTTGGTGAAGACTCAGAAAGAGTTTCTGAAGATTTTGGGGTTGAGCTAGAAGACGATTTTTTAGGATCATTTTCTTCTTCATCAGTAGTCTCACAAGTAATGTAGATGCGTTCAGCATTACTTTGAGATTTGCCAACTCCAGACAAGATCCTTTGAGAACGACGGGTTGGTAACGAGCTTGAAGGTTGTTTCTTCTTGGTTTTAGGTTTGAGATGAGGTGGAGTTTGATTAAGGTTTGGTGGCTGGTGTTGTTGAAAATGTGGAGGAAAGATAGTTTGGAGAGCTGGAAGGTTTAAGGGTTCATCAGAGGGATTGTTCTGGCGGAAGCTTGGGTGAATTGGTGATGGATTATGAAATGGTGGAGCTCTTCTGGCGGTTTGTTTAGTACGAACCATGGTTGAGGGTTTGAGAGGAAGAAGATGAACAGTGATGATCAGAGTGAGAGAGAGAGAGATATACGGTTTTTAGAGAGTGAAGAATGGAAGTGAAAGGTTTTGATGTTGATAACCGTGAGAAAGACAAGGGAAGTGAATGGAGAGGTGTTCTTGGAAAGTGAAAAATGAGAAAGTGTAATGATAGCAAATCATAAAGTGGGTTTTAAAAAAGAAAATGAAAAGTTGTTTACCACACTTTTCTTCTTCTCCTACGTGTAAGTATAGAGTGAATAGGGAACATAACCCTTTTAACCACACAATTAAAGTAGACTAGTTATCCTAAAGTGGGTTTTTGAATAATACTTAGTTTTATTTTTAACAGATTAAAACGATCTTCTACCAATGGTTTAGTAAAGATATCAGCTAGTTGATTTTCAGTGTCAACAAATATTAATTCAAAATCCTTTTTGTTTATGTGATCCCTAATAAAATGATGTTTTATCTCAATATGCTTTGATCTTGAGTGTTGAATGGGATTTTTTGACAAATTAATTGCACTAGTATTATCACAAAAAATAGGTACATTTGTGTACCTTATTGAATAATCTTCAAGCTGATTTTTGATCCATAGGATTTGAGAGCAGCAGCTTGCAGCTGACACATATTCAGCTTCAGTAGTGGATAATGCTATCGTGTTTTGTTTTCTGCATGACCAGCTTATGAGTGCTTTTCCAAGAAATTGACACGCACCACTAGTACTTTTTCTTTCAATTTTGTCACCAGCGTAGTCAGCGTCACAAAAAGCTGTTAAGTCAAAAATAGAATCTTTGCTATACCAAAGACCAATGTTAGTAGTACCGACAAGATATCTGAAAATTCTCTTTACTGCTGTAAGATGAGATTCCCTAGGGGAAACTTGAAAACGTGCACATAGACCTACTGCAAAAACAATATCTGGTCTACTGGCAGTTAAGTACAACAGAGATCCAATCATACCTCTGTACTCTTTTTCAGAGACAATTTTACCCTTTTCATCTTTGTCTAAAAATGACGATGGATGCATGGGAGTTGCCATTAGTTTGGCTTCATTCATTTTATATTTTTTGAGAAGATCTTTAATATATTTTTCTTGACAAATAAAAATACCATGTGTTTCTTGTTTGATTTGTAAACCAAGAAAATATCTTAATTCTCCCATCATACTCATTTCAAATTCACTTTGCATGAGATGGGAAAAGTCTTCACACATTTTTTCATTTGTTGATCCAAAAATGATATCATCAACATATACTTGCACAATAAGTAAATCATTTTGGTCAAGCTTTCTAAAAAGAGTTGTATCAATTTTTCCTCTAGAAAAATTGTTCTTAATCAAGAATGCACTTAATCTATCATACCAAGCTCGAGGAGCTTGTTTTAGACCATATAAAGCTTTTGAAAGTTTAAACACATGATCTTGTTTTTGTTTATTTTCAAAACCAGGAGGTTGATGAACATAAACTTCTTCATTAAGAAAACCATTTAAAAAAGCACTTTTAACATCCATTTGAAATAGTTTGATATTTTTATGAGATGCATATGCTAAAAGAATTCTTATTGCTTCTAACCTTGCAACTGGAGCAAAAGTTTCATCATAATCAATACCTTCTTGTTGATTGTAGCCTTGAGCAACAAGTCTAGCTTTGTTTCTAATAACTTTACCTTCTTCATTTAGTTTGTTCCTGAACACCCATCTTGTTCCTATTATTGAGTGATTTGCAGGAGATGGAACAAGTGACCATACTTGATTTTTTTCAAATTGAAGAAGTTCTTCTTCCATTGCTTCTACCCATGATTTGTCACTAATAGCTTCTCCAATGGATTTTGGCTCTATCTGAGAGATCAATGCCAAGTTGCTTTCGTTTTCTTTAAATGAGAACCTTGTTCTTACTCCATCCGTTGGTTTTCCAATGATTTGATCTGGAGGATGACTCCCAACAATTCTTAAGGTTTTTGGAGGAAGTAATGGATCTTCTTCTTCCTTTTGAGTTGGAGTTTCTTGAGTAGTTTGAATTTCTTGTTCTTCTTCGTTGGAAGGTATTATGAGATCATCAAATTCATCAAAGACAATGTGCATGCTTATCTCCATAGTTTGAGTTCTTAAATTATAAATTCTATAACCTTTAGAGTTAGTAGAATATCCTAGAAAAATAGCTTTGTCTGATTTTGAATCAAACTTACCAAGATTTTCTTTAGTGTTTAAAATATAACAAAAACAACCAAAAATATGAAAATATGAAATGTTTGGTTTTCTATTTTTCCAAAGTTCATAAGGTGTTTTGTTTAAAATCTTTCTAATTGAAACACGATTCAAAATATAGCAGGATGTATTTATGGCTTCAGCCCAAAAATATTTTTCAACATTTGATTCATGTAACAAAGTTCTTGCCATTTCTTGTAAGGTTCTATTTTTTCTTTCAACTACTCCATTTTGTTGAGGAGTTCTTGCACAAGAGAAGTTGTGAGAAATTCCATTTTCATCAAAGAATGATTTAAAAGAAGAATTCTCAAATTCTCCCCCATGATCACTTCTGACAGAAATGATATTTGAGCCTTGTTCATTTTGAACTAGTTTACAAAAGTTTTTGAAGGCATCACAAGATTCATCTTTATTTTTCAAAAATAATACCCATGTGAATCTAGAGTAGTCATCAACTATAACAAAACCATATTGTTTTCCACCAAGACTAGTAGTGTTGACAGGACCAAATAAATCAATGTGAAGAAGTTCCAAAGGTTTTTTAGTTGAAATAAAATCTTTTAGATGAAAACTACTTTTGACTTGTTTTCCTCTTACACAAGCTTCACATACTTTATCTTTGTCAAACTTTATTTTTGGAAGACCTCTTACTAAATCAAGTTGAGATATTTTTGAAATTGTTTTCATGCTTACATGACCAGCTCTTTTGTGCCAAATCCACTTATCTTTTTCAATAGACATAAAACATGATTCAGCTGGAATGTCATCTAAGTATAAAACATATAAGTTTTTCTTTCTTGATCCAGAAAAGAAAACTTTTCCTGAGGAGGTTTGTTTAACTTCACAAATGTTTGGTTTAAAAGAGACTTCAAAACCACTATCACAAAGTTGACTAATACTAAGCAAATTATGTTTAAGACCTTCAACATATTGAACATTTTCTATTTTTGCAGAATTATTTTTACCTATAATACCTTTTCCTTTTATTTGTGCAGTATTATTATTTCCAAACGTAACTGATCCTCCTTCCTTTTGTACGA
Source organism: Trifolium subterraneum (assembly GCA_951799995.1). NCBI lineage: Eukaryota > Viridiplantae > Streptophyta > Magnoliopsida > Fabales > Fabaceae > Trifolium > Trifolium subterraneum. The sequence continues at coordinate 7,130,380 of OX637462.1, read as the reverse complement.
AGGAGAGGAAGCATCTTCTATCTCCTGTCATGTGTTTTGAACAGCCACTGTCCAAAAACCATGGCTTTTTCTTTACCCCTTGATAATGTTCCTGCAATTTGATTCTTTGATGCTTTAGGTACCCATATCATCTTGGGTCCTTGATGGTTAGTTCTAACAAACTGACATTCATTTTCTTTATGATTATTTTCATACCAACCTTGTTTAAATATTTTTTCTGTATGACGATAACGTTTTGGTTCTTTGTAAAATTTAAGTTCTAATTTTTTCTTTTGAAAACAAATGGATTCTAGGTGACCAAACTTTTTGCAGAAAGAACATTTAACCTTAATTTCCTTTTTGTCAGGAATAAAATGGTTTTTGTATAATTTCTTAGTTTCAAAACCTAAACCTGATTTATTGAAGAAATTTGATTGTGATCCCATAATGTTTTGAAGAGTTTCTGTGGATTTTATGAACACTGTCAGATCAGTTCTAAGTTTTTTCATTTCAGTTTTTAGTAAAGAATTTTCCTTTTCTTGATCAGAAGTATCTAGAGGCAGATTTTGTTTTTGATTAAGTTCTTGAATCGTTTTCTTGAGTTCATTATTTGAACACAGAAGTCTTTCTTTTTCCTCTTTGATTTCTGAATTTTCTTTTTGAAGCAAAAGACATTGTTTAGATAAAAACTCAGAATCAAGCAGTAAACTATCAAAGTTAGTTTCTAATTCATTAAATAAATGAGTTTTATCAAAAAGGAATACCTCTTCATTGTCTGAGTTTGCCATTAGACAGATGTTGGCTTCTTCTTCTTCATTTGTTTCAGATTCATCATCATCTTCCCAGGTAGCCATCATTGATTTTTTCTTAAAAGGAAATTTCCTAGGAGTTTTGCTCAAAGGACATTCTGATTTATAATGGCCAAGTTTGTTGCATCCAAAACAAGTAACTTGACTTTTGTCAAAGTCATTTTTTGAGTTATCTTTTCCTATTGAGAAATTCTTTCTAATTTGATCTCTTCTTCTCAACATTCTCTGAATTTTACTAGAAATAAAAGCTAACTCACTTTCAGCTTCCTCATGTGTTGAATCTGTGTTTTCAGTTTCAACTTCTAAAGAACATGTATTATTTATTTCTTTTTGAGAGGCTTTTAAAGCAATAGTTTTATCTTTCTTTAAAGGTTTATCCCCTTGAAGAACAACCTCATGAGCTCTTAGAGATCCAATAAGATCTTCTATGGGAAGAATTTTTAAATCTTTGGTTTGAGTAATGGCAGTAACCATGGGTCTCCAAGAAATTGGAAGACATCTTAAGATTTTTCTAATTCTATCATGTGTTGTGAGAGATTTCCCAAGTGATCTTAATTCATTTATTATAGAAGTAAATCTTGAGAACATTTCATCAATGCTTTCATTTTCACCCATTTCAAAGGTTTCAAATTTATTTACTCCTATGTCTATTCTAGTTTCTTTTACATGATTAGTTCCTTCATGATGAATTCTTAAAGTGTCCCAAACTTGTTTGGCCGTGACACATTCATCTACTCTTTCACTTTCTTCCATGCTTAAGGCACAAGATAAAAATAAGTGAGCTTTAGAGTTTAGGAGTACCTTTGTTTGTTCAACTGTAGTCCAAGCTTCTTCTGGTTTTTCAGAGATGACTCCTTCTGGTGAAGTTGCTGTAGGAACATAATCTCCTTCTGTAACTATGCGCCACATACCTACTTCCTGGGATTTAAGAAACAATTGCATTTTGTTTTTCCAGAAGTAATAGTTCTTCCCTGTGAACAATGGTGGCCTTGAAGCAGAACCTCCTTCTGCAATGTATCTTTCTTTTGACATTTTTCTTCCTGAATCTTTTTCCTCTAGCACTGGTTAGGTGCTCAAACCTTTAGAGGCAGTGCTCTGATGCCAATTGAAGTAGCAATAAATGTCACAAGAAAGGGGGGGTTTGAATTGTGACCCTTTTTAAAATTCTTTTTCTAATTAACAACTTAACACACTATTTCTTTTATGGATTAGTGAACAAGTAATCAAAGAAATAATGTTAAGATAATAATGATTGCAAAAACATAAGTGAAGGACCAGAGAACTCTGGAGTTATATAGTTGGTTTTAGTTGAGTTGTATTTTAAGAGATTAAGAGATTAGAGAAAATACAACACCAAGAAGTTATCCTGGTTCACCCAAACTTGGGCTAGTCCAGTCCTCACAACCTTGTGAGATTATCCACTAAAATGCTCAGATCAGAACCTTCTGCTTGGCACCAACTTTTGATCAACCCTTGATCAAAATACAATCTGCTTTTCTTCACTCGAAAAGACTTTTACAAACTGCTCTTCCTAACTGGAAAAGACTTTCTCACAATGCTTTTCTTTTACTAGAAAAGACTTTCTCACAATCACTCAATCTAACTTAAAAGATAGATTTGAGAGGTTACAAAGTGTTTGGTAATTTGTGAGCATCAACTCATAAAAGAGGTGATAGAAATAACAAGCGTATGAACAATGTAAGGATGAGAACTTTTGTGATTAGCTTGCTTTGTGAAGAGTTTGAAACTTTGTTGATTTTTGCTTCAACAATGTATGATTAATTCTTTGTGTAAACTCTTGAGTTTTTCTTCATGTAGCTCCTTGGTATTTATAGACCTTTCATTTGCTGAAGAGGAGCGTATGAGAGAGATTTTGAAAATCAAAATCTGTCAAAGATACGTTGTGATCTTTGTTACCATGTTCTGTGAATAGTGCGTTATCGTCAGTTCACTTGTGCATTACCGTCTGTTGAAAAACTGCTGTAATGTTTTGCATGGTTTTTGAAGCTTTTACGTGGCTTCTAACTTGTCCATATGAGAGGATCAATTTGAAATTTTGATGACAGTGCATCAGACATTTGAGAATGTTTGAGGAGCCTTTGTCTCTCATGAGGGGACCAACCTATGTAGCATGTTTGATGACTCTTGTCCTTTTCACATAAGGCAAGATGTGCTTGAAGCATGTCCACAAAAACTATACCCATGTGTTGCAAATAACTTCTTGTTACAAAGCCTTTTACGTGGAGACATCATTTTCATTGATTCAAATTCCTTTTGTTTTTATGATAATGCCTTAAGAACTAAAGTACAAAAGAAGCTTGGTCCATGGTATCATTCATGTCATGTTTGGCATAAATACATCATTAATGTTTCCTTAAAAACTACCACATTTGATAAGGAAAAGGAATATTTTCATGTGGAGATTTTCATCATTAAAACCAAGAATTTAAGTTGCTTCAATTAATTCTTGTTTGCTACAAATGACTTTCCATTGTTTTACTTGTGTATGTGTTCTTCTGGTGCATTACCGTTGTCAGACGATAACATTATCGTTGAAACATTTCTCACAAAACACATTAGCAAATAACAAGATAATCAATATTATAATTTAATTTATATGTTTGTTATCTTTAAAACATCAAATAAGGATTTTGTTCCCAACACACTCGTCCCACGTTTCTTCTTCTTATTCTTCTAATTATTTCCCCTATTTCTTGGTAGTTGTGTGTAATATACATTGATCAGAGTTCGAACTATGGTATTCTTCCTTATTTACTTTAAAATTTTAAATTCTATCTACTATACTATTTTACAAAAAAAAAAAAAGTTACTTAATCCCCAAAAATAAATATCTATATGTGACATAAATAAAGGCTTAAATAAACTAGTATTATTAAAAATAAATAAATAAACTAGGATTAGTATGTTGGTACTATTAAAAAAATATATATATATATTAAAGTGTAAAGTGAGTAATATCGTCGACCGATTAACAAATGATTAAAGATAAGTATTATAATAACATCATAACAAATCACATGTTTTTAAAATAATAACTATTGTTTTTTGCACTTTACATTTTAGTTTTTTAGATGATCCAAATATGTTTGATCACATATATAAAATAGTGATTAATTTTATAGTATTAAAAGTAAAAAAAATTGCAACTGTAAAAAAAAAAAAAATAATTGCAACTCTTTCCAAATAAGACACATGGAGGATAATTATAATTCATAGATGTTGAGATTTATATAGTTTTTAGATATTTCAAAAGTTAAAATTTTTGTAATCTTTAATTTAAATTTTAGTCCTTAAAAGATTAAAGGAGAAACTTACATAAGTAATTTCCAAATTTTGACTTCATGGAAATTTCGGACGTGGTCAATTTAACACTTTTTTTTTTCTTCATGTGTATTAACCTGTTAACTTTTTAAGTTAGGTGCTCTTGTATGAATGATTTTGTATAAAGCATTCATTCAATATTTACTTTGAGAAAGGATCCTCTCAAACAAAAAGAGGTTGTCGCCAAACCCAAGCTCCTCCGCCTACCCCCAACCTCTTCGACTAATCTCACATGTTAATATCCATGCAAGTTATTTTGACCGTATTTTTTTTACTAAAGACAAATATTAACTTATGATATCTTGTTAGATTTGTCTCGATTAGTACTATCAAAATATCAATTTTCATAATTTTTAATAATACACAACTGGAGATATTAATGATCAAGATTGTGCATCGACAAATGTGCAGTAATCAAATGTGACAATTATTTTTGAACGGAGGAAGTAATAAATATTATTTTGCATAATGTTAATTGGCAAGTGGTGATTAACTGATATTTTCGAAAATAAAAATTTCCAAGTGAGGGAGATTAATTTATTTTTACTTAGCAAGTGATGTAGGAGGTTGTTGGCGGAGTCAGAGGGTTTGTGGTATAACATGTTGTTGGCTAAGTATTAGAATAGGGATGACCAAGTAGATAATACGGGGAGTAGAGCTTATAGTTGGTAGGAATATATCGTTCATATTAAAAACAGAAATGATGTGGATTTTGGAAGATGTTTTAGTGAAAATATTGAGAGAAAAGTTGGGAATGGAGAGCATAGCTTGAGCCGAATGATTGGTTGGAGGGTGTGTGTGAAAGGTTCAGTTTGACAAATATTTTGATTTGTGTTTAGATAAGGAGATATCAATGGCATGTATGTTTAAGTCAGGTTGGAGTGTTGGAGGTCAATGGTGAAAATGGGGAAGTCGTTTGTTCGCGTGAGAACGTAGGATTGTTTTAGCTAATATTGTTTTGCAAGATAATCAGGCAGACATTTGAGAGTGGTTGTCAAATCTAGGTATTAGTTACTTTGTAAGTGGTATGTACTACTTGCTGACTCAATTTGGCGTCGAGGGGATTGTCAGCTCATTGTGATTTTATTTAGAAGTTAGGACAAACATGTTCCGTTGAATATCTCCCTCTTCTGACGGAGGCTTCTTGGTGATCGATTAGCTATGTATACTAACCTTCATCAACGCACATGCTTACCTAAGAACATCTCCAATGGTGCAACCTTCACATTGGTATTTTGTGGGCCCTATTAAAACCACATCATTTTGAAGCAACTCCCTTATTTTTTACTCCAATAGTACAATTCTAAAAAACTCATACTGGGTCCCACAACTTTATCTCATATACTAATAATTTACTAGTGTGTATACCCGTGCCGTGCACGGGGAAATTTTCCATTGAATTAAATTAAAAATAAAATAACTTATAATTCTTATCTCAATTTAAAAAATATTGTACCATAATTATTTTGAAAATTTAGGAAATTGAAAATCTATTTTCAAATTTATCATTGAAAAACATGATCTCAATGGAATTTAAAAATGAATTTTGAAAAATAAAAATTTATAATAATTTTAATTTCAAATGAAACTATATAATCCATCTTCTTGAAGATAAAAAACTGTTTATACAGATGCTTCCCATATTTGTTGTCTTTGCTACAAATTTATATATGCAGTCAAAGTTCTATTAGCAGCTCCAACATTGATTCCATTTTTAGTCGAATATAAAAACACACCAGATCAACCACAAAATCAATGGAAAACATACATAATCAACTACTACAAATATCTAATTTTAAGATTCAATCTTCAATAAGAAAAATAGTTAAATCAAGACTCAAAAGATGGAATCTTAAATATGGATAATTAGTTGTTGAACATCATTCATTTTGTAAATTTCTTTCAAATCAAAATCAATTATTCTTCTGTTATCCGGTGTTACTTCTATACAAAGTCAGCAGTTAATTAAGCACCAAATAAGAGACAAACTTGTAGTGCAACATACACTATATGGAAATCAAAAACTATTTAGATCAAAATGTGAATGTTACAAATGTACAATACAAATGACATCATACAAATGTATTCCTCTGTTATCCGCCACTTCAGATTTTTTGATATTCTCTTGTTTGGAAACATCTAAACATAATCTCAATTTCAAATGTACAATACAATTGACATCATATAAATGGCCACTAATTGATATTGATCCCTCCAACCTTCAATATCACTCCTACTACATAAATTAGTAAATCTTCAATGCACCCAAAAATTCAATACTAATTAAGCTTATAAAATTACATTTAACCTTGTTATATTGTGTTTGTATCAACAAAACATCGACCTTCGTATCAAAAAATCATTGACTAATAAGAAGTGTATGAAACTCTCATTGATCCTGTCAAGTAAAATTCAAATTGTAACAATACTCTCACAAGCATTCATAATCATTCATCCATGCATAACTCATCTATGCTGCTAGCTAGATACTCCTCATCACAATTGGGATTTCACTTAAAGGGGGTGTATTAAATATTGTACCTCCACAACACTCAAAGAGGCAAATCCTTCCTCAATATATCCAACCAGAACTGTAAACCATTGGTAAAAAAATACCATGAGAAAATTAGCATAAAATAAGCCAATATCTACAAACACCAAACGGTTTCAAAATATACACGGTTCCCTCGGGTATCTTGTTTTCAAATCGAGACAGAGAGCTTTTCTAACTGAAGCTTGAATTTTGTCACCCTATCAATTTAAAAAACACTAAAAATTAGAACAAAGTCATAGAATATAGAGCAACAATACTAAAAGGAAAAACAACAACAACAACAACAACCTTAAGCGAATCACTCGAACAACAATTTCCCATTTGCAAGAGTAATTTCCTTAACAAAGTCGGGTCTTCTAATGCCATTGCAAAAGTCTGATACATGATTGAGAACCAGATAAAAACGAATCAAAAGAAGGGTGAATGTGAATCGATGAATCTGATCTATTTATATAGGTAAAAGCAACAGAAATTGAAATACATTACCTGGAAAATAGGAGTGACGATTCCATTGAATATGAATTGGGAGAAGAAATAACATTGATGAGGAATTGGGAGAAGAGAAATTATCATTAAGGGTTTGTCTTGAGAAAAGGGATTTAGAAGTGAAGCAGTCGGTTGTGGTGTTTGTTTTTACGCGTAGGTTAAATGTTTGTGTCTCAATTAGAATAATAAAAAAAACCATGTATATTCTAAATCACAATTTTTTTTTATAATACAAATAACATATTTTTTTTTATAATCCAAATAACAAAAAAAATATAATAAAAATAACATTTTTTTTTATAATCCAAATAACAACAAAAAATTGAACCTTTTCGGTTCAATGGTTGTGTTTATCTCAATTAACAAAAACACACAAATATTGATTTTCAATTAGGATAACAAAAAACCATGGATATCCCCAAATTCCAAATAAATAACATGATTTTTTTTTTGGTAACATGATTTCTTTTTTTTTTTTTTTTTTGGTCTTAGAAGAAGTGGTAATCCACTGAAATTAAACTCACAAATAATTGTGAGATCCCGGGTTCGAACCCGGGTCACGACGTCCGGCCTAACAATTTCGGCATTTTTGCCAGTTGAGCTAGGACTTATTAAATAGATAATATAAAATGTTGAACCCTTTTTCATTTGCTTCTCCCAAGTTAATTATTCTCTTTAATAAATAATAATAAAAAATAGAGTAGTTAGGAATCAACAAATTAAATAATTAAAAAATAATTAAAGATAATTATAGAAATATTACTATTAATAGCAATTCTTAAAATAGTAAACATTCTCATTAGATGACAAATGACAAACTTGCCAAAGAACTCATCTTGCTTTATTATATTCTATGATTCATATTGAACTTTATTGCAACTTAAAAAAAAAATAAAAACAAAAACATAAATTAGTATTTTATTCAAAATGACCATGAAGTACAGTTGCTTGATGAAACTATGTATATCTAACTGGCGGACTCAACACTTAAACTGTCTCATAAAGATGCCGTCGAGTTGTCTATATACCTTTGCTTTGGCGTAAGAACGTAGCATGATAGAAAGACTCATATAAAAAAAAACACCACCATTGCGTATTGTTACTTATTGAATATATATATATAGAAAATTGAGAAATATATGATATATAGATAACCAGTTGTTATGTGCTTTTCCACAAGATGACAAAAAAAGCCGTGCTTTTCCTATTCCAGCTGACGGATGAAACAATATTCTAAGCCCGCTGGAGCTGCTCTAATGAATTAGTTTTTTTTTTTTGGGTTCAAAATGCTATATAGTCAACGGACTATCATTAACAAGTAGTTTCACGTAGTGCATTCTTTTCGATAATCTAATTTAATTTACGTCTCAATATAACGTGGCTCATACTTTTTGTAAAGACACACAATCGTTCTTTAAAAAAAAGTTGGTTAGCTGCAGCTTGGTTTATATGGAAAGACATAAACAACACGATGTTCAAACAAGAGGAGTTTTCTCTTCACAAGTTGATTAAAACCATCAAGTTTATGTTTGGTGGTGATTTAAGGCAAAAACGAAAGGACCTTTATTTTGATCCGATTATTTGGATGCTAAATTCATCTGTTTTGTTTGGACTATGCATCCTTGTGATGCTTTATTTTATTTTTGTTTTGTCTCTTTTTGCTTTTATAATAACTTTGTTCTTTTTTGTGTTTAAAAAGTGTTTATTATATATAATTTGGTTTCTTCAAAATAAAATTAAAACTTCACTTCAGTGTGGACAAAAAATAATTTGAGAATAATTGTTATGCATTCACAGTGTAAAACTCTTTTACATATGCATCAAATGAAATACCTCACATCATCACTTTTCCATATATGTTTCTAAAGTACAGTCTCAAATATCTACATGCCATAATTTTATTAGATGTAAATGTAAAATATTTTTATACCGTCGGTGCATAAAAATCAAATTAATTAAATCCTAAGAATTTATAATAGTAAATATTATTTTTAAAAAGGGTAATAAACAAACTAAACGGGGTACATATAGCAGTAGTAGCATTGTAAACTTGATACCCGATCCATTTCAGTTCGGCCCATAGAAAACCCCATTTCATCATTTTAGGGTTTCAGTATATACATAAAGAACCAAGCTTTGCGCCTCTTTCTTTTCTCAAGCTTTCACCATTCAAAACCCTAAGCTAGCTTCTTCTTCTTCGAATCTCAGAACCAATTTTCAACCATGGTAAGTTCAAAGCTTGATTGTCTCATACATTCATCTTCGTTGCAAAACTGTAATTTGATGATGATTGATTTTTTCTATTTCAGTCGTCGAAGAGAAAGGTTAGAGAGCCAAAGGAAGAGACTGTGACTTTAGGTCCAGCTGTTAAGGATGGTGAACATGTTTTCGGTGTTGCTCGCATTTTTGCCTCTTTCAACGACACCTTCATTGTTAGTATTTTGTTAGTTTTTTGTTTGAATTGTTAATTTATTTTTGTTAGAATTTCGATTTTGATGATTTGATTATTTTTATATTGTAGCATGTCACTGATTTGTCAGGAAGGGAAACCCTTGTTCGCATCACTGGTATGTATTACTGTTAATTTCATCACTAAGTGATTATTTTTAATTGATTTTCATTTTACTGAATTTAATTATATGTATATGTATGTTTAAATGTATATTTATGTATATATGTGTATATGTATGTATATTATTCCATGAACAATTTTGATATAATTTATTAGAGATTTATGGCATGATGTATGCTTCATTTTTGACTAATTTTTTTTGGATAGGATTCATTTTTATAGTACTAAGATGAATAAGATTTTTTGTTTTGTTTAAATTTTTTGGTTTAGAATTGTGGTTTACTGTATGCTATGACACTCGGTGTCCGACACACACCGACACTTGTTATTAAATTGGATTGAGTCAGTTTCTCAAACTATTATCCGCGTTGAAGTGTCATTGTTGTATTTGGTGTCTGTGTCTGAGTTAGTGTATGTAGTAAATTTGTTGATGATTTGCTCATGTGTTTTTTTTTTCTTTTCTTTTAGGTGGAATGAAGGTCAAAGCTGACAGAGATGAGTCATCTCCCTATGCTGCTATGCTTGCAGCCCAAGATGTTGCCACAAGATGCAAGGTCATAAAATTTCTATTTGACATATAGATCTTTCACATCCACAATGCTTAATTTTTTGGGGGAATTTGGAACCTATTTACTTTGTTTAATTGTTTCTGAGCTGGGATTTGGATGTTAATATTCTTACTTTGATTTAGTAAGTAGTATTTTTGTTTCTGCGAATTTTATTGTACTGATTCAAGTCATTTTGGAACAGGAGCTCGGTATTACCGCACTTCACATTAAGCTCCGTGCTACTGGTGGAAACAAGACCAAAACACCTGGTCCAGGTGCTCAAGCTGCTCTCCGTGCCCTTGCTCGTTCAGGAATGAAAATTGGCCGTATAGGTATGTGAATCCTCGCTTAAATATGTTGAAAAAGTTGGGAATGGTATTATGTACTAGTGACCATACTTGACAGTATGTATCAGATCAGATTAAATCACTTAAGAAAATTACTATGGCCTCTGTATTGTACCATAGGCGAGGTGATAGAATCTTTTTGCAACTTCTATAGGCATGTGTGTTAATGGACTGTAGAAATGCTGTAAATAAGGGCAAGCAAATGGAGTCATGTCTAATATTCCAATAATCAGTGAAACTACGATATAAAAATAAAACATTTCACACACAAACCATTTGTGGTTTATAGTCTATCTGTAGGCCTAACACATTTAGCGCTATCTGTTGATGATTGCGCCATGTAGCTTAACCTTAACTTAGTGAGAAAACACTTGGCATTTGTTGTAGGTATTTTACCTTTAGCTATTGTTGTAGTACAAAAGCACTTATATATTATGGCATTCTATAATTGCTTTACTTGTGTTTGGTTGCCAATTCGAGACTTTTTGTTGTAACGTATAAAGTGATGTTTACCTTTTTAAGAAAAGCCTTTACTTGATCTCCCTCTTTTTTTTACTGTTTTGGCATGAAGTTGGATTATTGTAGTTTTTTACTTCATCGTTGTGTTTCTTGTTGTTACTTTCTTTCTAATGTATTTCATATGTGCCTTGATTTTTCAGAGGATGTCACTCCCATTCCTTCCGACAGCACCCGTAGAAAGAGTGGTAGAAGGGGTAGAAGGCTCTAGATTCCTTATGTTTTACGGAGTTGTATCTTTTATTTTCCATGCCAAACAGAATTGTGGCGTTTTGAATTTTGATTCCAACATCTAAACATCAAGTATTGATTGAGTCATGTTTAAGAATGAGTTTATTTGAATATCAATTTAGAAAGACTAATGAGTTTGAATGTTGTTCCTCTGCCTTACTATTGTTTCTTTTGTTGTTTGTTTTGGAACTTGCCTGCTCATGAGTTTTATGTTCTGTTTTGTGTTAATCTTCTATATTTTAACATGAACAATATGAAACATGTTTTTTTTTGAAGCAAATATGAATCTTGCCACAAATTGCCATTGTGCAGCTTTTTTTAATTAGAAAATGAATTTGTGAAGTGTAAGCACCGGATATGAATTTTTGAACAAGAATGTTCTTTGTACTCGATGAAAGGATGTATATTTGTACCTCGTTTTTTACTTAATCGTTGATTTTATTTTTTTATTAATAATAAAATTTAACTTAATCTCGCAAAGGTTATTACAATAATATAGGTTTAGACTCTTTTTACACTCTTGATTATAAAGAAAAGCTATTGCGTCCTTGAAAGTATTACAAACAAAATTAACCTATTTTTCAAAATGGAATAGGCCATTTGCATTTATGAAATTATCAAGGTGATACTTACTGACTCCACTAACTTGTAATTAACTTATTATGAAGGGGGAGATTAGAAAAAATCAATTATCAATCATTTTAATTTTAGTCTAATTTATTAAACAAATCATAAATGTCCAATTTTCAATTTTTTTTTTATCTTGTCCCTCGTATTTATTTTGTTTAAAAATGCTGTCATGGCTATTTTTTAATAGAGTCAGTGATCCATATTTATAAGGAGCATTAGCATAATTAAGCCATTGAAAACATATTTAAATCTTAACAATTTCTCATCTATGATAGCATATTTAAACCTTAAACCAAAATTTCTCACTGTTTGATTTTTTTAACAAAATTAAAATTCTTGTTACCACTAAATTATATGACAATTTTATCCCTCAAATATAAATTGTCTAAAATATCAAAAGAACGTGTGATTAAATACTTTAAAAGTAAGTATTATTCTATGGCAAATGCAAACTAGTGCAAACACTTGATGTACAGGTTAAAAGTACAAGTTTAAAATTTTTTTCTTGAAAGTTGTATGGTAAAATAATTTAAAAGTAAATTTTGGCTTTTTTAATGCAAGTTGTATGGTAAAATACTTTAAAAGTAAATTTTGGGTTTTTTAATGCATATTTTTATTTATTTATTTATTTTTGGGTTAAATGGTGTTTACCCCCCTGCAAAGTAGGCGAGTTCTGGATTACCCCCCTGGAAAATTTTTCGTTTAGATTCCCCCCCTACAAAATATAATTTTCTGGATTCCCCCCTCAAATGACACAGTGGCAGACGGAATCTCCACGTGGCAGACAGAATCTCCACGTGGCGCTGCCACGTAGGAAATTTTTAATTTTAAAAAAAAAAATGCCACGTCATTTTTTTTTTTTTTACTCAAATTTTTTTTTTTTTTTTTACTCAATTTTTTTTTTTTTTTAACTCAAATTATTATTTTTTTTTTAACTCAAATTATTATTTTTTTTTAACTCAATTTTTTTTTTATCCCCTTTTAAAAAAAATTAGCGCATTTTAAAATATTAAAATTTGAGTTAAAGTTTTGTAAGATTATACTATAGATAAAAAATAAATGTTGAATACTATATATAATATATAAGTGACTCATAAAATAATGACTTCAAATTGCACCAACACTAATTGCATATGAGTATTTGTTAATATTGTAAATTCACTTTTAGATGATATTTTATGCACCCACATTCTTTAAAACAAATAAATTTTCACGCACCATTGTCAACCAACACTTTCTTTAAAACAAAAAAAAAAAAATTTGAGTTAAAAAAAAAAAAAAATGACGTGGCATTTTTTTTTTTAAATTAAAAATTTCCTACGTGGCAGCGCCACGTGGAGATTCTGTCTGCCACGTGGAGATTCCGTCTGCCACTGTGTCATTTGAGGGGGGAATCCAGAAAATTATATTTTGTAGGGGGGGAATCTAAACGAAAATTTTTCCAGGGGGGTAATCCAGAACTCGCCTACTTTGCAGGGGGGTAAACACCATTTAACCCTTTATTTTTTAACTCCTTAACTAATGCATTAGTTAAAATTGTTCAACAAACATAAACACTAACAATTTATTTTGTGAATTCCATTAGAGTCGGTTCACCTTAAAGCAACTCACTCATTATTTCTTTCAATGGTGCAATTTTAAAAAACGCATATTAGATCTCATAATTTACATCGCTTATTAATATTTTACAACGACAATCCTTGGTTAACAATATTGAATTGTGTCAGTAAAACAACTTTGACGAACAACGTTTTCTAAAGTAACCGTGATTCCGTGTTGGCGGATTCCAAATAAAAATATATGGGTCTTGCTAACTAGTGCCCCGGGCACTAGTAAGGAATCTAAAAGAAACAATTTTATATTGAAATCAACAAGCTTTTGACTTTCAAAAGGTTGAATGCACATATTCCAATAATATATTTCTATTTTTGCTATATTAACTAGTGTCTCAGGGGCACTAGTTAACATTTGCCAAAATATATAGGAAAAATTGTATTTTTAAATTTGATATGCCCGGAGGACTAAGATAAAATTACTTCTAATGGAGTTGCTCTTATTGGTATTTATTAATATCTATTCGTAATATGACATATTGGATTGCGTACACACATAGCACCTCAAAGATTGAGATTATGTTGCATCACTTTGAAGTTTGACAAAATAATGTTAGATTTAATTTAATAATCAATCATATACATGCTCTTAATAACAAAGATTAAATCCATAATCTTACTTTAGTGCGGAAGCCTAATAATCATAAGCATGTATATAAAATAGAATCTACGACATGTTGATTTATTGAGGTCAAAGGATTATAAGAATACCTGGATAGATGAATCACTAGACATGAACAAATCACTGATATGAACAAACCGTATAGTCTCTCAGCAAAAACCCTGAAACACAAAGAGAGAGAGGCGGATGACGAGCAACCGTTGGCTTGTGGTTCTTCCTCAACCGGGACTCCTTATGCCCTAAGCTCTCTTCAGATGGGGAGAAGAGAAATATGCAGTGTGTCCGGTATATTGGGGACCATAACCTATATATAGTGTGATGGCCGATTAGGGTTCCCATTATTCCGAAATGGGTCATCCTGACATCCACTCATATTGAGCCCATATCCAATTAATTAAATACTAAATTAATTCTAAATAGAAATCTAATATTAGCCTTTTAACTTTATTTGATCACTTAATCAATTAAGGCTCCTAATTGATAAATAACTAATATAATTATATAAAGATATATGCCCACATAATATTATTGGAATATCATAGGGAAATGTTAACATGTGCCCTTGAGGCACATTTTAAGAATATAAATGTAGTAATATTCCATTGTAATATGTGCATTATACTTTTTAAACATTAATTCTTATGTGTTATTAAATGCAAATTTCTACTTTTAGCTACCTTAACATGTGCCCTTAGGGCACATGTTAACATGACCCCAATAATATATTCCAACAATCTCCCACTTGGGCTACATATCGTAATAATTATATCATTATTCCTTAGGCGCGCATCCGAATGCTATTTATCCTTAGATTTCAACTTTACAATCTGGTCCATCTCATACATCAATAATGGGACCACCGCGGCTGTCGTCACTGACGTATAACGTGACGGAACCCCGACGACCACCACATCAATGTACTTGACGACATAGATCTGATATGGATGAGTGGCATGGAAATTTCATGCAATGTGATCTCTAAATCATGCCTATTTCCAACTGGTCCAACTGAAGTCTTTAGTGAGATCAAACTGAAGTTTGCAAATTCAATATTTGCACAAAAGATACAGAACTGATTATAAGAATAATAACCTTAAACTTTATTTCTGCAGAAGACCTTAACAAAATCTGTATCAGTATCAAAAGCAATGTTAGAACATAACTGAAGAGAGACTCCCACTAATCCAAGACATCCTTAGTGACAAAATTAATATGAAAGACCTTAGGTGTCACGTCTTTGATTAGTGAGTCGGCTAACATAAACTTTATCTTTATATATTCTATCATTCAACAACAACTAATAAGTCAATGAACTTTATAAAATAGTTGTTGAAACATTATCCGACTGACTTAATTATGTCACAATATAACTTGTGGTGTCTTTCAAAACCTTTTACTTTATGCAACCAAGTGACATAAATACTTACAGTAATTTCTTGAGTTAGAATGTCCATTATATATATAGACATCTAAAAGGATCAGAGTTGAACATCCTGATGATCTCCAAATTGTTAGATCTCCGATATGTGAGCACAACTTATTGTTCTCTATAACAATCCTTATGGTTGTCTCATTTCAACAATTCAAATATTTGAATTGCTCAAGTACCTGCCAAGTGATCTTATTATATAAGCTATTTCCGAATGCATATAAATAAGATCATACATAAGTTTCCCAAAGCTTAAACATATAGGAAAATACTTTATTTTCTAAATTTCCAGATTTTCTTTTGGACAATGATTGAGACTAAATAGTCTCCCTTTATGATTAAGGCAAACCTTTACTTTGTTAACTTTCATGTCGAATTTACTTTCAATTAAATTGATATAACTCTTTTGTCATAACTGAATGATACATTGAGAGTAATAAGTATCAAAATGCCTAATACAAAAGAGATGTGCCCAATATCTTTTGTCACTAAACTTTTGTTAGTGATTTGTTGATTTTGCACAACCATCATATATCACTACAGACCAAATAAAATAAAATCGACATATTAAATTAAGAATGTAAACATACTCCCACTGAACATGTATAATCCACAACTCTCCATAATATACATCTCAAAACCAAATGAGAAAGTTGACTGATGAGACTTTTGTGGTATCATTAATGAGACAATTTCATTAACTCATAAATGGATTTCATCCTTTTTGCAAATCACATACTTTGTGTCTATTTATACAAAGTTTTCTTTTATTGCATCTTATTGTGGTTCTTATTAGGAAACACGATCTTGATATCCATCTTATGAAACTCCAAAATTGTAATAAGTGACAAGTGTCATGACTGTCCTAATATAATTTTTTAAATCAAACAAAATAAAATTTCTCTTTTCAGTCAATACTTTAGGACACTTGATACTTTAGTTCTTAAAGGTATTGAGTTTGATATTCATGAATTAATTTCTTAACTTAATTGAGAGAAAGAACACTGATATCCTTATGAGGATCCAAATTTACTAAATTAATAGTAACTATATGAATTGATTTAGAATCAATTCTTCCTCACTCAATTTTGTTCTTTTACCATATCTCTCCCCCAAACTCAATATCTTCAAGAGACTTTTCAGTTTCCGTCTCAAAATGTTCATTAACATGGGACCAAAGTATATTTCTCAATGTTTTAATCAATTCTAGATTGTCACAAGTCATAACTGAATTGACTATAATAATATTTGAATTTAAAAGACAAATTGAATCTCTCGTTTAAAATAATATAGAATTTATAACATTCAAACAAAACTTAATTCACATAATGATTCACCATATTGTCTTTCAAATACAAATATAAATTGGTAAGAACAATCTACCTCATAGTTGAAAACCATCAATCTTCACCGACTTATTTCCCCTTTAGATTGATGTGTCTTTCAACATCATTGAAATTTGTCAGCTTAGATCATATTTTCTTATTCTTTATTTGCCCTTTTCCTTTGAGGTATTTACATAATGAGCACTATTTTATTTTCTCTTGCTTCAACTGTTACTATATTGCACACTTTATGAAATGATATTATTAAAAAATCATTTCTAACTTTAATAGTTATAAGGCTAATTGTGCAAAAAGAACACTAAAAAGTAAATTTTCGACCAAGTTACCTAATTGTCGAAACCACAACGCTTTAGCAAAATTAAGTTACATAATGTGCTCCTAATATTTTCTTTGGTCAACAATCTTAATGAAATATTATCTCTCCAATGAGAGATTATTTTTCGCCTTATTGCTTTAGAAGCACTTTAATTTAAGCAAAGAAAAACATGACAAAAATTATGTCATCTCAAATAACACCTCAAATGTCCCTGGAATTCAAAACTTTATAATCACACGACCTTCGTGATTCGGAGCATACTCACTTTATAAACTTGAGTCTCACTTTAAATTTACTGAATTGTGAGAGAATTTGAGTTTCTCCACCCTTATCCAAGGTCTAGATCGAAGAACATAATGTTCTTCTTTATTCATGAGAGTTAGAATTTAAGATATAAAATTCTAATACGATTTTGCAGATATATAAACTATATTTGTTTATAGAGAACCAAAAGTTACTCACCAAAATACCTAGTGCACCGTTGATGTCAAGCTCTTAAAAATATCACATCAATTGCTAGTGGTATTTCATGACAATGATCAAACACTGACGATCAATATTGAGAAACAATAAATCTTTATAATCGTCACATGTTTATCATTATAAATGTGAATGTAATCCACTAAATACTTGTATGGATCTACACTAACATGACTTTATTAGACACGTCAATAAATTAATATAGAGACGTGCACTTCTTTATTTGTAAATTATAAGACAAACAAGATACCAAGCGCACCATCAATCCTTAATCTTTTGATTGTAAGAATTAACTGCAAGCGGTACTCTCAATTACGATGATCAAACATTGGTGATAAATCCTGTCAAATAATAGTCACCTTTGGGCATCCTATTATTCACATGGTAAATAACTTTATAATCACCACACATTTACCATCACAGATATGTAATTATCCGGCCAAACTGCACGTCTTCCTTTTGGCCGACTGTAACAACTCGCATGAATAATCGCATCCTACATCTTTTATAATTTCAATTGAATCTAGTCTACGCACCAGATGTTGCTTTAGACAACTTTTTGTTTCAACAAATTCAATCAAAATTACTATACAATTTAATAAATTGAATATATATGTATGTAATTATTCGGCCGAACTTTGTCTACCTTTTGGCGGATCAAAACAACATGCATGAATAATTTTATACAACCTTTTGTGATTTCAATTCAATTAAATCTAGACAATAGATGTTACTTTGGCAACTTGTTGTTTCAACCAACTCAATCAAAATCACCTGACAATTTATTAAATCAAATGGGAAAAAATCTTAAATTTACAAGGCACTACTCACAAAATGTAGGTCATCTTTATGTATGACGCCGCTTGATAATCATTGGATTAATTGGCATCCCTTAATGTGAGAACAAACTCACGAACAAATTAAAATTAGCATGAAATATATCCGAATAGCATGATAAAAGAAAACAATCGGAGAAACTTAATATAATTAAGTCAAACATCATAATCATGCTATAAACCAAATATTTAATTTTAAATAAAATTAAATCTTTATGTATAACAAATAAATTTCATGCCACAATTGATTCACATATCCTCAATGATTCTTTAAATAAATAAATAGAATTCTATAATTGTATTTTCCAAAACAAAAAGAAACCAAAAAACTTTATATGTTTGTACTTAAACAAAAAAATATAGAATCTATGTTTCCAAAAATTTAAAGAATCAAAACTTTATTTTCTGTACGTACCAAATTTGATCAAAGTATTTTGAAAATTCTTATTAATTACTATTTAACGACAATTAGTCTTGTGAGAAAAAATATATATATATATTTACCAAATCTTCATATACCTTATTTCTCTAAAAATAAACTTTGAAGTACAAAATGTGAATCAATTTTAATTTCAAACCAAACCATAACTACCCAAAAGTCAAATCCTTAGTTTTAGGCAACAAACTTTATAAAAAATTCAAGCCAAAAAATTTGATTTGAAAATCACCAAAATTAATTCAAATCCTTATTTGTTAACAACATATTTGTATCAGATGTATCAATGACTATAGAGATATAACAATACAACAAATTAGTCAACTAAAATATTTGGTTTGAAAAACCGCGAAACCAAATTAAATTTAAATATAATCCATTACTGTAATAAATATTTCATAACAGATTTTAATCAATACCATATAATTAAAATCACAAAATATCTTAAGAAAAACCTGAAGAAACTTACCGGATCCACAAAAATTTTGTGTACAGTTTCATCCGCCTTTGAATATTGTAATTATAATTATAATAACAATTATAAAACAATAACTAGCCAAAATAAAATAAATGGATTTCCAGGTTACTTTTTTTTTTGACACAAACAAAACTAACTCATTTCATTAATAATAAATGGTTCAATACAACGAGGAACATGATTAAAATAAGTGCGACTAGACCAAGAACATGCCGCCCTAGCTAAAGTGTGAGCTGCCATGTTCGCTTGCCGCCGTGTAAACTTAACCTCAAAGTTCGAATTACATTGTAACAATAGTTTAATAGCTGAAATGATAGAGCTCCATTCCGAGTTTCCTTGAAGGTTTGCTTGTATGACATCTACCAAGATTTTACAGTCACTTTCAAACACAATATTGGTCCATCCTTTAGAGGTTGCCACACGCAAAGCCTCCAACAAGGCCAAAGCTTCACCTTCCGCTGCCGTACAGTTATACCTGCAATGATTAGTACCTGCCGTAATAAAAATACCTTCCGATTTCCAGGTTACTTATCCCTCAACAAATTGAGACTTTTTGTAATCAACCGATTTGGTAATTAAGTCAAATTTGGGGAAATAGCTTTATGTCCACATATAAAAATATATATAATTTTCCATTCAATCTCAGTAGCCAAAGGAAATAAAAATGGAACTAATATGTGGAGATAGTGAAATAGCACCATCGCATAATATTAAGTATTCAAATATTCTTAAAACAAAATAAATTCCCCATAAAATTACGAAACTTCTGTAAAAGAAAGAAAACCAAATGGCACCTTTTATCAAAAGTCTCAATCACAAACTCAGAAAGATTAAACTAAAAATTCAATAAATCAAACATGAAGACCTGCTCTGATACCAATTGTTAGATTTAATTTAATAATCAATCATATACATGCTCTTAATAACAAAGATTAAATCTATAATCTTACTTTAGTGCGGAAGCTTAATAATCATAAGCATGTATATAAAATAAGATCTACGACATGTTGATTTATTGAGGTCAAAGGATTATAAGAATACATGGAGATGAATCACTAGACATGAACAAATCACTGATATGAACAAACCGTATAGTCTCTCAGCAACAACCCTGAAACACAAAGAGAGAGAGGCGGATGACGGGCAACCGTTGGCTTGTGGTTCTTCCTCAACCGGGACTCCTTATGCCCTAAGCTCTCTTCAGATGGGGAGAAGAGAAATATGCAGTGCTCTCTTCAGATGGGGAGAAGAGAAATATGCAGTGTGTCTGGTATATTGGGGACCATAACCTATATATAGTGTGATGGCCGATTAGGGTTCCCATTATTCCGAAATGGGTCATCCTGACATCCACTCATATTGAGCCCATATCCAATTAATTAAATACTAAATTAATTCTAAATAGAAATCTAATATTAGCCTTTTAACTTTATTTGATCACTTAATCAATTAAGACTCCTAATTGATAAATAACTAATATAATTATATAAAAATATATACCCACATAATATTATTGGAATATCATAATATATTCCAACAAATAAAAGAATGGAAAATTAGCTACTAAAATAGTATTTACTTTTGATGTTTACACTATTAAGATTTTGTTTTATGTCTTTGGATTTTGATGTAGATGTGTATATTACATTGTACTAATATGACATATTTGATTACATACATGATACATCCCCTCAAGAAGTTCTAAAGGATTCTATTGCATCATTTTGACCGAATATAACAATGAATTATCTATTGGTGTATGTTTTTTTCTTTCTCTGACCAAGGAAATTAAGGAGTGCATTCTTTACCTTAAATCTAAAGTTTCAACGTAATTTAGCAAAAGTTGCCTTGTCCCTCTCAATGAATATTTGTCAACTTTGCT
This sequence comes from Trifolium subterraneum, assembly GCA_951799995.1. NCBI lineage: Eukaryota > Viridiplantae > Streptophyta > Magnoliopsida > Fabales > Fabaceae > Trifolium > Trifolium subterraneum. The sequence goes on along the minus strand of OX637462.1, from coordinate 7,108,928 downwards.
TTGAATGTGAATAAAATAATAATCAACATGCCATAACCAATAATATACTGTAGAAAGATTCACTATAAAGTCTTGCATGGTAACAAGAATTTGGACACTTTTCTTTTTGTTACATAAGAGAAAAATAAAGAAAAGCCTATAAAGGACCACTCTTTAATAAACTCTACACACCAAGTATCATCCCATAGTAACTTAACCATATATCTAGGAGGAGTAGAGACATTTACCAACGACGAGTCAAAGATAGCACCAAATTTAATCAACACATCCGCACACACATTTTTCTCACGAAGAGTATGAGTAAGAATCACCTTTCAATCATTAGCTAGCAGCTTTTGAATACAACGAACCTCGTTCGCCAAACGATGATGTGCCGTGACCCCTTCCTTGATTAAGGGTCTGTTTGGATCAGCTTATTTTTGAGCTTATGCAATATAAATTAAGTTTTATTATATTTTATAAGTTCACACTAGTGAAAATTGTATTTTTATAAGCTATTTTATCATAAACTACCTTGACAAACTTATAACAATACATAAAAATTGCATAAGCTGTTTGCATAAGTTCAAAAATAAACTAATTCAAACGGGCTCTAAATTAACAGAGAGTAATGAATCTAGCAACAAAGTACATTACGGAAACCACATTCCCAACACAGCTTCAATCTGTACCATATTTGAACACTTAATTTGGTCAAACATAACATAAAAATGCATTTAAACAAGAATAAAAAAATATTTTTTATACCAATAATTCAAAAGAAAATAATATTTTTACCAATTGTTATGAATTACTTACTATAAATTATTTAAATTGATGATAAATATTGCATTATTTAAGAACAACTAATTTTGCTCGCTATTGTGCCCAAATAGTTGCGAAATATGCTCTACAAAAATTGGTTGTAGTTGAAATCTATGATAATAACAATAACTAAAATGAGCACCATCCATAATTTTTTTTAGGCATGTGATGATGATACTTGTGTTTTTGGAAATCTCTTATTGCTCTAAGCTTTAATAATTTTTTTATGTAAAATATACAATGTTTATAATCTAATGACAAGTTTTCCGAGCTTCAAACACAAGCTATTGCTCTGTATTTAACAGTCCATTCTAAGTTGTTACAACAATATTATTTGTTGCTCAAAAAAACAATATTATTTGTTACAATTATTTCAATTTGACTTCAAATTTCTTATTAGCACTCATTTGAGTGTGTCATTTTTTGACCAAAATTTGAGTATGTCATTTGAATTGTAGTAAGAATTATGGATTGGTGGTTAGTTGAATAATTGGCGGCTTTTATTTATTTAGCTTTTTAAAAATTGATGTCTATACATCAATGCCAACTAAAACTTTATTTTTGTCTACTCTATAAATGTCTCATATTGTAAAACTTTTTTTAGTTACAAACGTTAAAAAGTTCCACCCCTCTCTCGATCATAGTTGCAGGGATCGAACCGTGATCCTCCCTACCAAGTTCAGCGTCAACACTGAACCAACTAAATTTACCAAAGAAGAAATTTCAACCAAGGTCAAACAAATTCCACTTTCTTGCATCTGCTAAGAGGATAGATGACACTTATAACATCCTTCTTAATCGGATAATCATATTTAAAAAAAAAATGATACACATGCAATTAAACAAAATGAATAGTTAAATATAATCAATATTATAAATAAAATAAAACTTGCTTATTACGATTCAATATTTCTTAAGTATTTGAATAATTGTATGAGTTGTTCTCCTTATCTATCTAGTATCATCTCCACTACGCTACGTGATTAGTCTTTTAAAATCCTGATAAGATATCAATTTCACAAGACTTTCGGATAATTGATTCAATTAATTCAACCATGGTTGAAATGTATGACTAAACTCAAAAGATCTATTTAATGGTAAATAGGGTATGTCTTGGATACAAGCTATCTGAGTCCCATATAAGTGACTTTGAAATAGGTAAATTTAACTTATTTGTAATGAAACATCAGTCTAAATTATACTAGTTTTGATCTCCAACGTCGTTTAGATTAGACCTTAAATAAATTTATGTTACATATAATTAAAAAGATTTAGAATATGGCTTTTTTTAGATTTTTTATTCTGGATTTATTTGTTGAAGACGATGGAGAAGATAAAGAAAAGTATGAATAATTAATAGTTGATAATGGTTTGATATAAGATCTTGGAGACGTATAATATTCAATGGTTATATTATTGATAAGATTGGACGATTCAAATTTTAAAAAAATTAATAAACTCTTTGACTATGGATCGGTTTTAGTGTTGGTTCACTTTATATATATTTGGGATTAAAAATTAAAAGAAATGACCAAATACGTTTTTTAAATAATCAAAAACTAAATATAATCTATATTGAGCATATTTTGAGAAGCTCTTGCAAGTAGTGTTGATAAAATCTTTCTTGCTCAGGGTATGATCAGCAGATGTGTTTAAATGTTTATTTAAACCTTTGCTAAAAAAATGTATTTAGAACCTAAATCATGGTTTCACATAGATTTAAGATAAATAATAATTAAAATTACAATTTCAAAACATTTTTTATCATAGTTGCATTCACATTTTGGATCATGCTAACTATTATCTATCTATTTATCTATATATTTCACAATATTCTATTCTCTTAAATATTGTGTATTAGCTACTGCCACGTGTTGCTCTTTCATATCAATACTTAATATTTCATTATATTAGTATTATTATTATTCTAAAAAAATTAGGAAACAATAAATATAAGACAAAATTATTTAATAATTTGTTGTTCTAAACAGTAAAAGAAAAAATTCAATTGAAAAATTACAATTTTGTTAAAATTATTTATACCGATAGTGCATATTTATTTTTCTCGTTTTGATACTCTCGATGTTTTAAAAACAAATAATTAAATTAAAGGTGAATTTAAAACAATAAACAAATCTTATTAATAAAATACAAATTAGCCATCCATTTCAAAAAAAAAAAAAAAATCAAATTTATTGTTTTCAATTAGGCACATACTACACGTTGAATTGATTAGGGTATCTGCCTTCCATATGCATTTTGAAAAGAAATATAACAAATCTCATTTAATCATATTGCTAAAATTAATTTTAGGAAGTATTGTATTTTTTGTCAAACAAAAAAGGAAGTATTGCTATTATTTTTTATTTTTCTCTTTGATACTCTCTCAATTTTTAGAAACAAATAATCAAACAGAAATTGAATTTAAGATAATAAACAAAACTGATTAATAAAATTCAAATTAGCCATCCATTTAAAAAAAAAAAACAAATTTATTGTTTTCAATTAGGCCTTACTACACATTGAATTGATTAGGGGTATCTGCCTTCCATATGCATTTTGAAAAGAAATGTAACAAATCACATTTTTAATGTTATTGCTATAATTAATTTTAGGAAGTACTGGTAGTGCCATAATTAGGGTATTTGTCTCCAACATTGCATCTAACCATGAAATATTAAATTTGAGATCAAAATTCAATTTTTCTGGCATAAAAAATTGTGGTTTTTAGGATGAAAATAAAAGTTACAACTAAAATTGCAACAAATTTACAAATAAAGGACCAAAAGGTTCGTTTTAAAGTAGAAGGATTATTTCCGTAAATTCGATAAAATAGGGGATCAAAAGTACAATTAAGTCAAATAATTAAAATTGCGATAGATTTCTTGCTAAAACAAGCTAAAATTAGTAGCATCACGTTAGAAACAAGTTATCCATGCATTTTGTATGTAGTGTTGAAAAATTTCTCAAAAATCAAACCCATCAACAAGTTGTTTTTTTCCTAATAATAAAGTGTTTTGTTTTTGCATTGGTTTGTTTTGTTGTATGATTATGGAAGGAACCTTTGACCTTTCTTCTTGCCGGAAGAAATAAAAGTCACAGACAACGAAAAAAAATGGTTTGCTGTAAAAACTATAAATCGTAGAATTTCAAGTTGTTTTTTTTTGGAGGTGGAATTTCAAGCCTTATCCAATTTGAAACTACATTGACAATTGATTATGATAGGAATGAAATATTCTAAATGGAAAAGGTGGACTTTCCTTCAAACTTTATGAAGAATGCTCGATGCTCATACCTTGTTCAAAGGACTATGTTAAAGTAGAAAAAATAATTGAATAGGAGTAGTCGATGAATCTTATCTCAATTTGTGAAAATATCAAAATTGTTATGTCGAATATTATGATTAGAGTTTGAATATCAGTTTCTCTTTTGTATATGTAAATTTTTAATAACTATTGTTATTTTATCTATCAATATTAAAAAATAATCGAATGTAAATTTTTGCAAGACAAGCTAAAGCCTAAAGTTAGAGGGGGTTAAGAGTGCCGTTATGAAAGTTAGGGGATAAAATTACAAGTTTGTGAAAGTTAGAAGACAAAAAATACAATTTAGCCAAATACATTATTGTAGTTGGTATTATATACTGGGTCAAGGCTTATCCTCGTCAATAAACCTGACCCATAATCAAAAGGACCTAATAGACCAAATCTGAAAGTCCATGATTCCGTAAAAATATTTGTTGGAAGAAAAAAAATTAATCTCTTAAATAGATTTCAATTAACTTAAAGAAATTAATCTCTGCAGTTATACAAAAAGATATCTTTAGTTAGAAAAAAAATCAAATCCATTATTTTGTAGAATTAGCATGGTTTACTATGGAGTAATTCTGACCAAATATGAACCAAGGTTCTTGGCTGGAAAGTGGAGTGCCGTACAAGATTTTGAATTTCAACTCTTGTCCAATTTGAAACCATGAGAAATTCTTGATTAACGTGACCGAAGCAAATCCTACGTAAAAAAATAACATAGTAACTTGTACTTTCAAACAATTGAATGAAGATAATTTCTCAAATCTTATTTGAATATCATAATTTTACGTGGATATTAATTTTTTCCAGAAAATATCGAGTTGAGACCGTCTAACTCGACTCTACAAATAACTGATAAAATAAAAATTGTGTATATTTTAAAACACCTTTCATCTAATGTGAGACATTTAACGATAAAAAAATATATAAATGTATTTTCCAAAGATAAGAATATAAAAGATGCATAAGTGATTTGTATGGAAGTGACTTTTATAATAGGTGGCAGGCAGCAAAGTAACATAACAGAAAAGACCAACGAGAAAACGAACAACAGCCAACCAAGAGACAAGCTACGACATAAAGTATACAGCAACGAGAAGCAATAAACAACCAAGGAAAAGAAAAGGAACAATGATTAAAGAAAATTAAACTGTGTGCTATAATTTTTTAGCAGTGCTTACAAATAATCTATCAAACATTTCTATAATGAATTAAACTTTTTAAGTGGTCACATATTCAATCTTGCGTAGGAAGAAAATTTGATTATGGTACATAATTCTGCGTATTTTACAATGAACCAATACTCAAAATTAAAAGTCTAACTATTGACGGACGGCGATATTAACTACTCCATCCGTCCCAAATCTTTGGTTATTTTAGCTTTATAGTTTTGTCCCAAATCTTTAGTCCTTTTTAAGAAACCAATGCATAATTAGTGATACTTTACCATTTGTACTCTTACTAAAGTTAAAACATTAATTAAATATATTTTCTCTTTCTTAATAAAGTAAGGATAAGAATAACTTAACTTATCAATCTTTATAATTTCTTAATCTCCGTATAAAACTCTAAAAGGACTAAAGTTTTAGAATGGAGGGAGTAACGTCAATGAAAACACCGTCTTAATCGTAAAAACGAGAGGTCAAAATCCTATAGAACTTCAACTTTTGAAAAACAGAATGTCTATATCAATAAAATTTGAAAAGATTTTCAAATATTAATCCAAGATAAAACTACTAATCTATGTGGTCCATAAAAAAACTTGAAACACTAATATGCTACAATAAGTTAGACAAGGTCACAAGATGGACAATTGAAATGAAAAAGTGAAATAGAAATGATAAATGAAAAATGTCTTATGTTGTTGTCTTAACTCTAAACGATGTCTCCCACGTCATAGCCTGTCTTTAGTCTTTACCTAGCTGGAATTCAACCCTACCCCTTAATCCATAAGACCCACCCCACCAACCTCCTCTTCTCCCCAATCCTCGTCGTCCTCTCTTCTCAATTCATTCCTTCAATGCCTTGTTTGGGACTTTGGGTAACCAAAATTTCTTTTTCTGATCACACTACTTCTGACTCTACCACCTTACACACCTACAACTCTATCACCTCAATCAAACCTCAATTTTGACTTGTCAATAATCAATTTCAACTTCAACACCCTCACCACCAATTTTGACCTTACATAGGAGTACTACTCTTTATTAACCCATTTTGAGTTTTCCCACCTATTTTATTCTCTCCTCACATTACATCACAACACTTTGTGGTTTGTTTTTAAATTCAACCTCTTCTTGCATTGCAACACTATCCCTTATAATCCCTTTTCTTTCTAGTTCCTCATACAAGTCATAACCCAAAAAAATCTAAACACAAAATCATATTCATTCATATGATGAATACTACTACTATTACTACTACTAATCTCATCAAATCCATATTATCAATAACAACTACAAAATCATTATCTTTAACCCAATTAATCCCATACATAATATGCTTTCTTCTTTTACTTCTCCTTCTTGAACAGATCTCATACCTTACCAAAAAAAGTTTCATACCAGGCCCATCTTTTGTTCTTCCTTTTATAGGAAACGCAATCCCATTGGTTCGTGACCCAACAAAATTTTGGGACCTTCAATCATTCTTAGCCAAATCAACTCCTTTGGGCTTTTCAGCTAATTACATCATTGGAAATTTCATAGTCTTCATTAGAGACACTGAACTTTCACATAAGATTTTCTCAAATGTTAAGCCCAAGGCTTTTCATCTCGTGGGCCACCCATTTGGTAAGAAGCTATTCGGTGAACATAATCTTATTTACATGATGGGCCAAGAACACAAGAATCTCCGCCGTCGGATTGCTCCGAATTTTACGCCGAAAGCGCTTTCCACCTACACTGAATTACAGCAGATTATTATTCTCAAACATCTTAAGTCATGGGTTGAGAAAGCCCAAGCCCGAACACAGGCCCGTGAGTCTATTCCAATACGTGTTTTGGCCCGTGACATGAATTTAGAAACGTCTCAGACAGTTTTCGTGGGCCCGTATTTGGGCCTAAAAGCCCGAGAGAGATTTGAGCATGATTACTTTCTATTCAACGTTGGTCTAATGAAGCTTCCTTTTGACTTTCCTGGAACGGCGTTTCGCAACGCGAGACTTGCCGTTGACCGTCTCGCCGGAACCCTAGCGAATTGCACGGCGATGAGTAAGGCGAAGATGGAGAAAGGTGAAGAAGAACCTTCTTGTCTCATTGATTTCTGGATGCAGGATATAATAAGAGAGATTGAAGAATCAAAGCTCAACGGTGTTACGACGGCGCCGTTTTCCACCAACGCTGAAATCGGCGGTTATCTCTTCGATTTCCTCTTCGCCGCACAAGACGCTTCAACTTCGTCGTTGCTATGGGCGGTGGCGCTGCTTGATTCGCATCCAGAAGTTCTTGCCAAAGTCAGAGAAGAAGTCGCCGGAATCTGGTCGCCGGAGTCGGATAAACTAATAACGGCTGAGCAGTTAAGAGAAATGAAGTATACACAAGCGGTGGCGCGTGAGGTTATTAGATACAGACCGCCGGCGACTCTTGTACCTCACATCGCGGCGGAGAATTTTCCGTTAACGGAAAATTACACAATTCCGAAAGGAACAATTGTTTTTCCGTCGGCTTTTGAGTCATCGTTTCAAGGTTTTACTGAACCGGACCGGTTCGATCCGGACCGGTTTTCAGAAGAAAGACAAGAGGATCAAATATTTAAAAGAAATTTTCTAGCGTTTGGTGCTGGGCCCCACCAATGTGTGGGCCAGAGGTATGCATTGAATCATCTCGTTCTATTCATTGCTATGTTTACATCGTTGATTGATTTCAAGAGAGATCGGATGGACGGCTGTGATGAAATTGTTTATGTTCCTACCATTTGTCCTAAAGATGATTGTAGGGTTTTTCTGTCTAAGCGTTGCACAAGGTTCCCTTCCTTGCCCCGGGTTCAGGAGCTTGGTAAATAACCGTAATGCCCTTGTTGTTTATTGAAGGTTTACAGGTCTTTTAACTATAAGTAAAAATTGACTTTTTAAATTTATCGAATAACTGATAATACTAAATGTATCAGTTAATTAATAAATTGCAAAAGTGAACGTTTACTTATAATTAAAATAGAATGAAGTACTTGATACCACGATTTTTTTTTTATGTTTAGCCGTCGCAAATGATGGATCATGTGTTGACTTTTTTTATTTTATTTTTTTATTTGGTGGGTTTGAATTTGAAATTTTTATTATTCTTGTAAAAGATGTGTATTTGAATGGTGGATGGATGATTGGATTTGGGTGTTTATTGACATTTAAATAAAATGAAAAAGAGTCCAAATTGATTGAGATGACGCTTTTTTCTTTATGAGAAGGACAATTTAACCATGTGTGATTGTCTTCGAATACAACTTAATTTGTTAGTAGGTAAACCAAATAGATTATCATAGAAAATTATGTTTGGACATATGATTATTGATTAAGACATCAATTATAATACTTTGTACTATCTTAAATAAGATTTATAAAAGATAGTTCACGTGTCGAAAGCTGAAGCCATGGATGGATATAATATTGTGGAGGATGGATATGATAATGTGTGGAGGGTTTTTTCTTTTTGTCAAGTAATATAGTGGCTAGAAAATCCACCTTAAAGGTAAATAAGTGGAGTGTCCCGGGTTCGAACCCGGGCTCCTGCATATATTGTGCAATGTTCCTACCAACTGAGCTAAGCTCACGGGGACTGTGGAGGGGGCTTTTTAATATAGGATAAAACAAAATTTAAATATCTTTGGTATAATATTACTACATGAAGAAAACAATTATGACATAACCAATAATCAAGACATTCAATTCAAGTGATTAATAAGATATCTTTAAGACGAATTATTTAGAAGAATATGAATTTAATTTTTAGTAAAAGCAATTTTTCATCAAATATTACTTACCTCGCAGTCGATTATAACATGGTGCACAAAATGCATGAACTAACTTTTTCTCTAGATGATCCATGCAAATTGATAGACCACGTGACAAGTCATGTCTATAGTTGATAGATTACCCAATTACATATTTAGAGAAAGTAATCAAATTGCTGATGTTTTGGCTAATTTTGGCCAAAGTAATTTATATGCTTTACTTTATTTTGAGTTTATTTAAGTTTTTTTCCTTTTCTTTTCTCCTAATGGTTTATAGTTTGATGTGGTATGCTCAATTTGAAGGGACAATTATATTGGATTGCGGTAAGACTTGTGATTTTGTACGAGAGACAAAATGTTGAATTGTAAAGAACCAACACAAGAATAAATTAAACGTATTGGAGATGAGGAAGTTGCATTGAATGTTTGGTAAAATAGGATTGAAAATGACAACATTAGATAACAAGTTGGGGATAACATTCATGATAGAAAAGATAGTAGAAACTAGGCTTCAATAGCTTGGTCACGTAGAGAAAAAAAACTCCAAATTTGAGAAAAAACTCCTATCGTTCTAAAAAGATTTTTCTTCGTGAGAAGGACAATGTAACCATGTGTGATTTTGGCTTGGACATGTGATTAATAAGACATCAATTATACTACTTTGTATTCATCAAGTCATTATTATAAGAAAATTTAATTTTTGAGGCCATACCTATAAGAAACAAAGCTTAGGTTTAAGCATATAGAGATCTATAAATTCTATAGCAAGGAGAATATATTATATGGACGAGAATCAAAACACTAGAGGTAGATGAAGATATATAAAAATTACAGAAAAAACTATTAAAAAAATCTAAAAAGTAGCGAGTTAAATAGAAATGTGGTATTCAATACTTCCTCCGTCCCATATTATAAGGGAAAAAAAAACACATAATTTTTCCCTTATAATATGGGACGGATGAAGTAGAATATTATGATCGTTTGATTCATATAGCCGGTCAAAGGAATAAAATTTGTTGTAGTATTTCACACAATAGTAAATAACTCGAGTTCAACAAATACTCCGACAATCATTTACTCCGTAATTATCTTGTATGGGGTTCAAAAGCAAAACATCACTAATTATTTTTTCCCTCTTCAATATCCATTTAAATGTCATTGAAGAATTTAGTGGGTCCAATAATTTAATACAATATATATTAGTATAATAGTAGTCTTTAAAACTATAGTAATAGAGAGAGAAAATAGAAAGTAAAAATGGAGAGGATCCCAACTTCATTTTAAATGAAATATTATCCATATATAAACATCACTAATATTTTCGTATTGTGCATACTCAGAATATAGTTTTTTTTCCCCTCTCTTTTCAATATCCAATTAAATGTCATTAAAGAATGATTGACTTCTATTTTATTTTTTTTCCTCTTCTTTAAATACATCCATAATGCACCTCACCGACATGATAGTTGGATAAGTAAGTAAACATAGACTCATCAAACACATACATAGCTTGCAATTGCATTTGACATTGTGACTAAAGTTTTTGTGCTAGTCCAAAAAATTAGGATTATTCAACTTAGTATTTATGATACTAGTGTTAGTTTATAATGCAACTGAATAGTGTAAAAAGTTTTACATGAAGATAGTCGTAGCAAATAGTGCGAGGATATGTAGCAAAAATATAGGGTTAAATATGTTTTTAGTCTCTATAAAATATGGTTTTTCTAAGTTTGGTCTTTACTTAATTTTTATTATATTTTTAAGGCTTAATTGCAATTTCAGTCCCCCTATTTTAATAAATTTTGAATTTTGGTCCCCCTATTTTTAAATAAGCAATTTTGGTCCCCCTACTTTAACAAATTATGGATTTTGGTCCTCCTATTTTAAAATAAGCAATTTTGGTCCCCCTATTTTATCAATTTTTGAGATTAGATTCATCATTTTTCTCTTAAGGTGATGTGACATTTATAAGGATGTAGAAGAGTCATTTCCTTATACCAGAACTGTAACCTCCACATCTTGAGTTTGCTTTGAAAACATTGGACAGCTGATGCTTATTTTGACTAGAGCTGCTCTTGAAGCGGAAGAGGAATGCTAGGCCTCCAAGTTGTTCCATTTGGACTATCCATAAGAGCAATACCAACAACGGCCAAATCTTTCCTTATAGCGTCGGATTTGGCATACTCCTTTTGTATTCTAGCAGTAGCTCGTTCTTCAATCTTCTGCAAGATTTCATCTTCTGTCACGTTTGCACGCTTAAGAGCTTTCTCCTTAAGCTGCTGCAAAACCTATAGCATGATATTGATTACATATTACAAGAAATATAAGGTATTTGGCACAACAATATATATCAGCTATGTCACACGCAGAGTATTTAGGGAGACAACGACTCACATATCCACGTCACAATACATTTACGTAACGGTCCATATATTACACAAAGACTTTGCATGCTAGTTGTGTTTTAATATCATTCTAAAACAAATAACCACTTTCCAAGAAAAATATATTCCATTATCATTTAAGGAGAATTACAATGGCACCCTTTTGTTGCCAGTAACTTCAGACCAGGTGACAGTAATACCAAATGTTGGATGAATCTTGATGTTGAATCCAATGGTTAATAATGCAGGGGTACCACAAAAAATGACATAAAACTCAATTTAAACACGCAACACCGGTGTTAAATAGAAATTTGGAAAATAGATCAGAAACATCGCACTGGAAAAAGCAGAAATTAACCTATTCAAAGAAAATGTAGCCCATAATTTTTTTTTATCTATAGTTCAATAATAACAATTAAACATATACTGAAAAACAAAACAGGAAATAACTTCCACTCTTAATGAGATCTCTGTTAAGTGCACAAAAATTAAGACATGCCTCATAGTAACTCGAAGGCATAAGACCTAAAACAGTAAGGACATCCCCAATGCTTTTCTTCAAAGCTGCGAGCGATTCTATTCGAAATTGTTGTTTCTTTCCCTGCAAGGATTATGAACTTAGCAATGTTATAAACAGCATTCTAGTGATATATTTTATTTGTGTTGATAACAAACAACAAGCATTCATATGATATCATCCACACGATAACAATTTTGAAGTTGCATTTCTACCCCTAGAATCTGAATGATTGGAAGGAAGAATCCACTAAGTACCTTGCGAGTATGCAGCAAGTCGTTAATTGATTTAAGTGGGTCAGACAGTCCAGACAATACAACTGGAGTGTGAAGATCATCAGACATTGAGGTCAGAAAAACATCATAAAGGTTATCGATAATATTCAAAGTATCTGACGGGACAGAGTCCTTCCTAACTGTCTGATCATGCTGGTTCAGCAATATTTCACATTCATATAATGTCTGCAAACAAACATAACCATCAATACGCATGTACATCGCATCTACAATGAGCACAACGAACAAATGCATGAAAAAACTATGCTTGCCAACAGCATGGACAAATAAAGCAGTGCCTCATATATATATAAAAAACACGGTCTGAGGCACTTTCAAGGTGTATATTAGAGTAGTTCATCGGGGATCTATATTGGGCACTCATTAAAAAATATCTCAAAGCCAGAGGATGGTAAACATCTACAACCTGCTAACATGAAATGTTTGTTTAGTAAGCCAACGACAAATGGAAACTTTAAGTCATTGTGAAAGATACATTATACAATAGGCTTAAACAAAATAAGTCTAAACCATTGAGATTGTGTCACCTGGCGTATTGTGAAAAATTTTCCCAGAGATTTAGACATCTTCACAGAGTCAATGGTGACAAAAGCATTGTGCATCCATACACTAATATCACTCTTACTACAAGTAGCACAACTCTGAGCAATTTCATTTTCATGGTGAGGAAATACAAGGCCAATCCCTCCACCATGGATGTCAAAAGAGTAACCAAGATAAGCTGCACTCATAGCACTGCATTCAATATGCCACCCAGGTCTTCCAGGACCCCATGGACTTTCCCAAAATGGCTCCCCTGGCTTTGCAGACTACAGAACAGCATTGAAAATCCAGCATTCAAACCAAATTAGGATTTATAAATATTTTATAATCGTCTATTTATTTTGAAATATATAATGAGGTCAACATATGTAACATGTCTGCATTACTTTTATCTATCAGTAATTTTACTATACCTTCCAAAGAACAAAATCAGCAGGATTTTTCTTCCTTGAATCAACGGCAACCCTCTCACCAGCTCGATTATCTTCTAGCCCTCGACTAGATAATTTCCCATATTCTGGAAATTTTTCTACATTAAAGTATATATCCGCATCAACACTGTACGCATACCCATTATTAAGAATCTGTCAACAAGTATTTAGCTTATTAACAATGAATCAATACTGTATCTTTTTAATCTGATTAACAAAAGAGAGCATGACAATACATTATGATGAGAATCATTTCACACATCGATAGCATATCCATGTAAGCTTTCTTAGAAATGGAATATAAAGCAACAATGTGAAATTTTCCGGTCTTCTGATTTTCATTTTAATGCCATAGTAAAATGAATAACAAATCATATCAATGATTTGGGGCATGTGCTCAGAGACTTTTGGTTCCACTGTTGGAGGCAAACAATTAAGAGTTACCATGTCTTGACAAAACTCTTCACAATAGCGTCGACTCAAATTGATTGGATCTTCTCCTAACTCCTTTGATCTAGCAATTATCTACATAATTTGAAAATTGCATACTAAGATCCTGTAATAGCAATTAAAAAATAGTTGGTAAGAGTTTTAGACTTGCAACCTCAAAGTGCCGAGTTCAAATCTCCTCGGGGACAGTTGTAAAATGGCCATTAGTGCCACTTTGATTAATACATTTTTTCCCTTCCCCAGTTTTTTTCCCTACGTTGAACTTGCAATAAAATGATATAATAATCAAAATTCACAAAAAATTTACAGTCCAAACTCTAAAATGATTAAAAGTACTATTTATAGAATAACAAACTAGATGGTCAAGGGACACTGAATGGCATAGATTGTGAAAGGGATTAAGCTCATTTCTGCACAGCAAGATTCAGATACATCATTAACTTGAACCCATCAAGGATTGTCCTAGAAACTCATTCCCCTCCTCTTCCACTCAGTGTAAAGCAACATTAAGTAGCTAACCCCAAAAATTGCATATCGAAGTTTTTTGTTTCTTCAACTTTGTTACAATTAACATTTGGTTTAAATACGATGTTAGTCCCAGCAAATATAGCGTTTTTTGGTTTTAGTCCTTGTAAATTTTTTTGTTTGGGTTTAGTCCTTGTAAATTTATAGGACTAAACCAAACAAAAACAATCTTATAGGACTAAAACCAAAAAATGTTTTATTTGTAGGGGACTAATATCATATTTAAACCTTAATATTTCAAGAAGCGAAAAGCTTAACCTCATCATGGTTAAAAGAAGTCATTAAATTAGAGGCCTAGTAATAAGCTAGAGATGTTTTACCAAACTACAAAGGAAAGTGCCCCATTATAGTACTTCACATAAGATCACAAAGTTATATGAAATCAAAGTCATTGGAAAAATACATAGCAAAAAGAAGAAAGCAAATGCACACTGACCTTGTCATCTACATCAGTAAAATTGCGAACATAACAAACTTCAAATCCCAAGTGCTTAAAATATCTGCCTAATTGTTTAAAATCACAATTAGAGACTATTATTCAAACTGGTTTAAAAAAATCACAATTAAAAAAAAATCATTTTTTGATTAGGGTAAGTAGAGACCTGTAAAGAAGATCAAAATTGACATAAACACGAGCATCACCAATATGGCTAAGATCATAAGCAGTGACTCCACAAACGTACATTCCCACTTTCAATTGAGTGGGCGAAAAACATGGATTTGTAGCATTTCAGAAGAGACATTGGTGTTTTTCTCTTTTCGTTCTTACAATGGTTTCCTAGCTGGAACAGAGGGTGGGTTACTAGGTTGGCACATTCAAAGTTTTTGGTTAACTAGAATTTAACCCGTAAGGTTAATAATGGAATTTTTCCAGAGTTTAAACTTCAATGTTTGTATATAAAAATATTCCTATCGATTGAATTAAGTCTATGAAAATATGCCTAGAGTTTTTGATTTTTAATCCTATGATACGGTTTAGGTTTTTGTCCCAAATGATCGAAAACATTTTTGACCATTAGTTAAACTTTTCGGAAAACATTTTAAAGATAGATGTTTGACTTTACAAATATTTTAAAATGGTATGTGACTTTATTAAATAGTCAAATTGGTCCATATATGATATAGTTAACCACTTACTATTAATTAAATTAAGTCCTTATATTTTATAATTTACTATCAGGTCCTTAATTTTATCTACATATTCTCAATTTAGTCCGTAATATATTTTTTGAAAGATTAATATACTTTTTTTTTGAATAGCAGAAGAACTAATATACGTTTTTTTTAATGGCAAAAGGACTAACAGAGTTAATGATCTTTTTGAAATATTCATAAAGTCAAAGAATTATTTAAGAGTGTCTTACAGAGTCAAGAACCAATTTAGTGGTTGAACCTCAAACCCCTATAATATTGTCTCTGATAGCGATCAACTGAATTTCATTGACTTTTAAATCAACTCTTATTGTTTAGTCTCACATTTAAGTTGACTCTTATTGTCTCACGATTAACTCTTGTTACTATTTATACCACGCTATGCAGATGTTTGTTACTATTTATTATGTATGCATAAAATCACATCATGTATATTTTTTAGAACTAATCTATAAAAGTGAAACATAATTTAATTGGATGCATGTTGGAAAAAGCCTTTTTAAGCCGTGCAAGAAAATTAATCTCTATTTCATATATGATGATATTAGTATATGCAACAAACGATACAGGCCATAATTTCATCGTTAGGTACTTTTTTTTAGCGGTAGATGCATATATTTCTTTTATTTGGATTTCTTGAATATTTTATGCTAAAAAGCTTCATATTAAATTCATCACTTATGGAACAATTCTAAAATTGTGTAGTACAACTGTAGTTCACTTTGTGGAGTAGTACAACAAATCATGCCAAGTTCAAACTCTACTTCACCTTTTGAACCACTCTATATGTTACAACTTGAACTTACAAATGAAGTACTGCAAGGGGATGAAAACCATAATGTTTTCAACGGCTAGAAGGTATACATACTTCTGAACAAACTCTAAAAGTACACTTCACATACCATGCTTGTGGAGCAGACATTTATAATTTTCTAAACAAGTACACAACAAATCTTTCGAAAATTCAAACACTAGTTCACTCACTTTTTGAACATCTGTGTTGGAAATGAAGTACTACAACTGATGTAAAACATAATATTTTCAAATTTCAATGTCTATAAAGTACACTTCTCTACAAACTCCTAAAGTATACTTCCCGGACAATGCTAAAGTCAATATTCTATCCCACCAATGTCTGAAAGTGTACTTTAAATCAAAGGGTTTTTTTTTAAAAAAAAGGTAAGAAGAAAGTTTTGTAGCAATGAAGAGCGTGTAAAACAACCCCTCCTATTGTATTGGTTGGTGTTCTAGGCCAACTTAATGAGGATATGCTCATGCTATTATATCAGGAAAGAATGAGATGTTTCACGTGACTGAAAGAATTTATTATGCTGAAATAAGACCCACGTATCCGCCAAGCAAAGCCAATACCGAAGAAATCAGATATGCACCTAGTACTATATTTGGTTCTCTGAACCTGTGCAAATGGAGTCGACGATATAAGGGTGGCATTCTCAAAAAGCGCCAACTTCCTCCCACCAAACCCTTAGTTATCTTCAAGTACAATACCTGAAACAGAAAAAAAAGCAATAAGCTACTAAAATAAGGAATTATATCCAGAAACTGACAACTGAGTGTGTATCTTTTAGTTCCTGTTTTTAACTACATAATACACTCTGTTACTGGTAATAGACACAAAAATTACAAGATAAAGATGTACTTGCTAGGAGTTATTAGCGATCGAAGGATAGATTGGAGCAGAGAATTGAGCAGGCATTAAAACAAGATGCCTGTTACATGTGACAATTTTTATTTATCTTGTTTAAAACTAGTAGCGGGTCCAGAAATAACAGGTTCCTAGATTGGAAATGATATCAAACCTAGATCATATGCATTGTGCGAAAATAATGAAAAGAAAATTAAATTTGAACTTCTAAAGCTAACAGGTCCAATGCACAACTAACCACAATTTTCAAATGTTCAAATATACACTTGAAAATTGTGGTTCATGACGTTCAAATTGTGGTTAATTGCGTTCTGTGGATGGTTAAAGGGTTGTTACACCATATATTCATAATCATCTCCTAAATGTAATTAACCACATATTTGAATTGTGTTAACCATCCAACCAAAATCTGATCTCAAACTTGTGTCAAAATAACACAACTCTAACTGTTCCAGTCTCATGGAACAAATTAGGGTCATATGTCACATGCATTTGAAAAATGGTAATTAAAGCCAATTTGGAAAAATAACAAGAATGCTTTTGAGCATATTTCTCAAATGGACATCAGAGAATATTTAACTCGCGAAATAAAAAGGAAAAAGAAAAATCAGATAGCATCAATGCATGGAAGTATTACAAGCATGGAACAAACCTGAAGAACAAGTGATGACGACTCGATTATGAAAATTCCAGAAGCAATTAATAGTGGGAAGAACATTCCGGTAAATGCAGCCATTGCAGTTAATGCACTACCAAGGGCCAATGATCCTGTATTACCCATAAAAACAGATGCTCTGTATCTATTGTAAAGAAGAAATCCAACACAAGATCCAGCCATTGAAGCTCCAAATATAGCAAGCTCTGATTTAAGATGTTCAAATCAATAACAAAAATATCAAACAAAATTCATGTTATTAGTTAATAGTTCATTGTGTATACTCTATTAGTACTAAAAACAACCATTTCCTTGTCCTAGTAAAATAACATATAGAAGCCAATATAATAATGTTCAATCTTAAAAATGAACTGAGGTTTCCACTTCTGACTAGTGGCAACAGGCATGCAGTAGTACCACATGAAAAATAATCAAAATATATTTAGATCCCGATGTTGATGCGAGACAATGGTCAAGGTGCAATAAAAATGCCAAAACAATGTGATCTCAAATAGCATGAAGGTCATTACTGTCGTTTTACAAAGCTCAACATTAAGTGTGAAGAATCTACACTCACAGTATGAATTAAGGTCTTAAGAAGACCAACTTTATTAATTCATATACATTCATCCATATTGCATTATGATGTTCGATTGCAAGACAACATGATAGCCAAAATTACATTATTTACTCTATATTCTCTTTTATTCCCTATATTGATTATAGGTTGAGCATTGAACTGGAATAATTGAAAAAGGAATGTCTGCCCTAAAGATACTAGATTTCAAAGTCTATGGTTGACATAAAAGACATGCTACTAACCAGAACATATCGGAAGCACAGCTATCGACATTCCAATAAAAGCCAGTGCAGCAGTGCCTCCAGCAAGTCCGTCAAGAGCATCTGCTAATTTAACACCATGTCCCATGGAAACAAAACAACATGATGTCAAGAGTTGGTAAAATCGCCCCAAATGCACAAGGCCTAGTGGTAGTGGGAGCAATGTCTTCCTGTATGCAAATAAAAAGTGAGGGGAAGTAAGAGAAATGAATGATTTGTCGCCTGGTCAATAAAACAGATATCCTAAGTCCTAACAAATGTTAATACTAAGAATAAAATTTATGGAAGTGGTCTGGTATCTCTATTAATAACTCTCTCTCAACTAGAGAAGGTAGTTGTAATAAAAAAAAAAAGAACGCAGAAAAATTAAGGGTGGAAAAATGCAATTGATAAAAGAAAAAATGGCACGCTGACTGAGGAAGACTCCTGCCAGCACTCAGTCACACCCAACTTTCAGTCTTTCACCACTTTAATTACATGACATCCCCTATTCTGTTAATCCCCACTTTCCGAATCATTCTCCTCCGTCTCAATGCACGATTCATGAATCACTTTCCTCCATTCCCTCTTTCCCACCTGTCCATTCGGTTACTTTTCGAGTTTTCCCTTCTTCTGGCCCCATTAGTTATTTTCTCACTCATACACCAACAGGCCTTGCTTCTCAGGCCCATTTACATCTCCCCTTATTCCTTATCTTATGTACCTCTTCTATACACATGTTAGGGGCATACAAGAGTAAATAGACAAGATGTCTCACTTATGGGCATCATCATCATCTGTATTGTACAATTAGCAGGAATTGTACATTAAAAAACGTTATAACAAGACTACAACTTTTCCGTTTTCCATGTGATTTTACAAAGACGTTATTCTAGGTGTCATATGTCCAATGGACTGCTGAAGATTAATACTTAGGCCCCGTTTGGTCCGGCTTATTTTCTACTTTTCTATTTCTCTTTAAACGAATTAGATAAGTAAAAAATTATGTTTGACCCTATTTCTCCTTGCTTTCTACTTTTTTACTTTATTTCTCTATTTCTTTTACGTAGAAATAGGGTCAAAAACAATTTTTTACTTCTCTACTTTGTTTAAAAAGAAGTAGAAAAGTAGAAAATAAGCCGGGCCAAACGGGGCTTTAATGTTTCTGAAAAGAAAGATTAAAACTAGTCTAGCATGTTTAAGTGACAGCAGAAAGAAAATATTCTTTATCATTTATTTTTAATCATTGTATGACTCAAGCACAAAAGGGGCAAAAAGTCATATTTGCAACTGCCAATAAAGTGCTTTTTGTGAGAACAGATATGTGAGTTACCATCAGAAAAATGTTGATCAGATTAGTAACAAGAAGGTATACATGCCATAGGGTGAAGATATACTGGTGATATCCAACCAAAACGAAAAGCACGTTCCAACAGCTACCTGTGGTATCAAAATGAAGATTTACTAAATAGAAATGGACGTAAGCAATGTTAATTTAAATATTTTGTTTTTTTAAATAAAAAGACTATATTGTGGAATTTGTCCTTCAAATCCAATCCCTAATCAACTTGTTTTCAATTTGAATGTTTCCATGAGGTGGATTTGGATTACAAAATTGGGCTGATGAGGGACTAGATTGCAAAAACTGATTTGTAGAGGGTAAAGGGAGAAAAATATTATCCGTGAGGGAGCAATATAGATTTTTTTTGCAGGCTCAAAAGAGCAACAATTCAATTAGCTAGCACATCAAAACTCCAAAAATAATGCTTTAAATTTATAAAATAAAATAGAGTAATCAATAATCACCTCCAAGAAAACTTCTGCCGATTCCGGTAAACCTCTCCAATGATTCTTGGTGAGGTTTAATATGTCACTAAGTAAACCGACTGCTGCAAATGCAATTGTTATGCCAGATGCCCCAGCCACTTCTATAGATGAGGAATCGGCAATAACATGAGCAACAATTATACCAATAGGTACAAAAAATAAACCACCCAATGTGGGTGTACTCCTTTTCAAGTGATGTCTAAGAGGCCCTTGTTGCTTGATAACATGGATAGATTTAAAATGACCAAGAATTGGGACACAAACATAGCCAACAAAAGAAACCAAAATGGCTGATATGAGAAATGGCCGGGTCAAGTAAAATGGTGATAACGGCAGTCTAACAATTTTCCATGCACACCAATCTACATATAAAAGCAGTACTGTCAAGCCGATTATAAGCCCCATAGTTATGAAAAGGCCAACTTTGATCCTGAAAATAATTAAAATGTGAACTGGGTTAACCTAGCGTCACAAAAAATAGAAATGCAATCGATATAACTCATGTTATAGCTGACAGAAAAGGCAATCACGCACCAACTGTGAAGATGCATCTCCAGAATATAACAAAAAACTTATGAAATCTCAACTCATTTAGGTCACCTACACCTTTGATGTCTTTAATCTCCAAATTTTCATCTTTGTTGTGTTTTTTTGTAAATTTCGAGGACAGTACTATACATAAATATAATACATGTAGAAGAACTCTCCTTATTTTTCTAATAAATTCCTTAGAGGCAGAAACATGGTAAAATCACAGCAAATTTCTAGAAAACCGTATAATGCAATAGAAAATTAATTTTTCACTTTTCAACATATGAAATATTCCTTTGACAAATAAGGGTATAAAAACAAAACCATTTGCACAAGTTCTACAACATACTTGCCTATGTTTCTTCTGTCCCCTCCCAATGGTTACAAGCCGATGAGCAGCCACCTTTAAAGCATCATTATTTGATGTAGAAGAAGAAGGCAAATCAATATCATTCACTGGGGTAATAAAGACATCACCATCAAAGTCTTCACCGTCACTGGATGAGAGCACATATGAAGTAATCTCTTCAGGACCCCAATCATCGAGCATCGGAAAGTCAAATGAATCCTGTAGCACATAAACATATCAGATGTCAATGTCATGACACTGAATCAGCAATAGTATAGATAAATCACAACTCATGACAAGCAATGAATCGTTGGAGCCTTCAAGGGATTCATCGAGTTAAATCCCAGATATAAACCCAGAAAATGTATGGAAGTGGAAATACATAGAATTGCAGACTATCACAGCAGTTCTGAAAATTAGTCAAATAGTCAAAAGCACTTGTTGGCTAAAAACCTTCAAACTAAATTCTCGATATAATTAAAATAAAATATGAGCATTGATATTTTATATTTTTTGGTAAACCAAGGTTTCTTCTATGCACAACTGCAGACTAATCCCTTGAGGTAACTGAGATCAATTTAAGAGGTTGACCTCTCCCGATAAATATGTGAGCATTGATTGATCATTTAATTAGTTTGTTAGATGCATTTAAATCTAAAACTAATAGTAATAAAAATCTATCAAAACTCAATATTAGAGATCAAATTATGGTTTCAGAGCATTCAACACCTCCGATTAATTTTCTCGAGAACTTTAGCACCAACTTGTAAATAGGGGATGAGAAAAGAAAAATACAAACTAGGTCATATATGGATAATCAATATTGAAAGTTATTTAAAAATGTTCATAAACAACTTAAAAATGTTACTTAATCACAAATACTTGATCATTAATAGAGATCCAAATGATCAAAGTTTTCTCCTGATGATCTACGAAACTAGAGCAAGTAATATAACATCCATAGTATAACAATTATACATTAATAGTGAAAATTTACCTCGTCAAAGGCTCTTGTAGAAACATTATGTCGAACACAAGAACTGCAATGTTGAATTGCGAATGGATGTAACTGCAGAAAATTAAAGAATAACAGAATTAAGCAACGAATGAATCATATCAACATTGCGATCATGATCAGAAGATTGATTACCTTGAGAGTGGCGCAATCGAGGAATGAGGGAGAAGCATTGACAAAAGAAATAGCTGAAGGGAGAGGGAGACGGAGGCGATGACAACGAGAGAGACGGAGAGGGAGATTTCGGTGGTTGAGGATATAGGAATGAGAATTCATTGATACGTTGAACGGAAGAGAGAGAAAGTAGATCTGAGAAGAGAGTGAAGAAACGGTGGTGATGAAATAGAGTGGAATGAGCGCGAGTATATTCCATTTTGGAGAAAGAGGTTTTTCATTTTTATATATACCAAGGAGGGAAAGTGTCAAATATGGTAGTTAATTGCGACTTTGATATTATCGCGTACCCGAAACCGTTTGCTTTTGCTCTCGTTTGTTGTGGTGGGGTCATTTTTATTTTGTCACCAAACGTGCTTAATGAAAGCTAAGCCAAGTATATACTCTGTTTGGGATTGCTATTTCTATGACTAGTTTTTAGGTTCTAACTGATATTGATGAAAACAAAGTGGTGGAACTTCCATTCCATGGCTACGTCAATATGCTCAAGGTAAGTAACTAACTATACACAATTAAGTTGTACTCTGCATTTTTATCTAAAACCTTAAACATTAGGTTAATGTGTTATCTCTCTCACTTACACTTGAAATCGAACACATGTTCCATCTCAAAACCATATACTTCCTTCGTCTCATATTATAAGCAAAAAAAACTATTTTTTCTTGTCCCAAATTATAAGTAAAAAAAATCAACTTTTACTATTTTCAAGATTTACTTTTACTTATTCTCATAAAATTTACTTTCTCTCTTCTTTTCCCCATAATCAATAACCAATCAAAATTCTTTTTACATCTTTCAATGAAACTTATTTCAAGAAAAATACAAAAAATCATACTTCAAACTATCACATTTTACTTTTCTTAATAAGTTTGAAATTTTTTTTGCTTATATTATGGGACGGAGGGAGTAAGTCCACTTTCACGTGGAAATCAGTAACATGATGTGGACAATACCTTTTGTGTTTGTTTTCTATTCTTTGATGCTAGTAGAATCTGGCATATGAAATTGATTGTGATACGTTTGATTGCTCTTGATTATAAATTAATGTTTTCTCGATATTTTTATCTGGCATATTTAATTTTTTCTCGATATTCAATTTAATTTTAAATTAAATTTATTGTTCAACTCACTTTTATGTATATACATCGAAACATAAATCACATTATATTTAACTCACTTTCACTTTTAAGTAAAATCAATTTTACAAACTCATTTCAAATGAATTTTTGTCACTGCAAAATCAACATGCAGCCTGTTCTGATATTATTGATTACTCAGTTAAATAAACTTGACATTATATGATAATGAACTTTCGTCATTAAAACACAAGCCACAAAGATTTTTGTAATTTAAACAAACTGCCTCTTTCTAAATTCTGATATAATATTATTTTGATTGTTTCAGTTTAATAAAGTTGACATTAAATATGATAATGCAATTTGTCATAAAAACCAAGCCACAAAGATTATGCTAATTTAAGCCTAGATTAGTAAAAACACAATAAATTTAGTTTAAACCACTATAAATGACTAGTATGATACTTGAATGATTCTGATGTACTGTGAGCTAATGCTAATGGACTAGATACTTGAATAATTTGCATCAAGTTCAAAAATTCCAAAAGTTATTAACTTTACAAAATGAAAGTAGATTTCACTAAAAATGTGCAAAAGTAGATATCAAGTCGTATGATTTTAAAGAAAGTTAACATATTGAACTAAACTTACAAAGCATACAAAATTTATTTTAACTACATCTTAATCTTGCAGAAAACTGCAACAAATATCCAGCATAAACTCAACATTCTTTTCTTAGTTCAGCTGTTTGAAACACAGTGATGAAACAAATAAAGAAAAAACAAACTTCTACCTTATTTGGAATCACCAAAATTAGGCAAATCACAAAACATCTTAAAGGACTAAAATATCAAACATGTAGATTTCACCCCCTCCAACAGATTTCTCATTATGAAATATTGCTACAAAGATTCCTCGTATGGTGAGGATTACCACAAGAAAAAAAGTTCCAAATTCCCCAGACTAATAATCTTACAATGTAATTCCAAATTCCCCAGTCTAATAATCTTACAATGTTTTAAGCTCCACCAACACTACCTTTCACCAGATTGAGCCACAAAATTTAGAGGTCCAAAACCCTTTGAGCATTGACTCAAGCAAACACACATAGGGACCCAATTTAAAAATTGTACATCATTTAAACAATTGAAAATACAGTCGAATACAGTACATTGTCTGGCCTCAATCATGCTAATTTGATGCGGGGACAGGAGGTCGACCTCGTCCGATTGCAAAACCCCGTGTTCCATCAGGCATTTTTGGTCCAGGAGGCGGTTTTGATGGTTCGGTAGCATGAAAAGATGATGGACCTCCATGGCCTGGAACAATGCAACAAGTTATTAAAAAGAAAAAGGATTCAACATAATTATATTATCATGTGGAGCTCCCAAATATATATCGATTAGAAAGATACCCATTCCTCCATTTGTAGCACGATATTTGTGCTTTCTTGGTCTTCCTTGTTTAGTGTTCCTCTGCTCACCTTTATCCTTTGACAAATGCTCCCTATCCTGTAATGACAAGCACCAGGGACAAATGTAAGCTGAATAATACTGAACCTGTTTTAAACTGTTTGTAAGAGATTTTTCCCAAAGCATAATTGAAAATAACGGATTTCGATGCACTTGTTCCCAAAGTAACACATTTGTTGCTTCCACCATTAATTGATTATGCAGGCTTTAGAATCTCAAATGAACAGGTTATACTGGTTTTGCCTAAAATCACAATCATGTGCAAACACATAGACCGGACTTCTTCAAGATCCAGACCGGGAAAAAAAATTGCACAAAAGACGCAGGATTCTGAAACTAAGGCAGACAAGGGGTAATGATAAGCCACATTACACATCAGGACTTGGAACTTTTGCTTTTCATAAGAATGCAAGCATTAATTATTGATATTCTCCAAAATACAACTAATGTGCCCTAATGCTCCAGTAAATCCAAACTACAAAACTATGGATTGCGCTGTGCAGACCCCCAAGTGATAGTTGTAGCACCTATCAATTATTATGATGTCATAACATCTTGATAACTGGCACACTTGGTCACAAGAAACTGTAATTTCTCACATGAAAATCTAAAATATGATTTTATACTGAAAGGGCAAGAAACCAAATATATTTGAGCTTCAAATTACTTGCTAGGATGCTGCCAGCGTGAAAATCAAATGAAACACACCTTTTCCTCGGGTGTATCTTCATGATGCTCATGTGAGCCATGATTCTCCTCATCTCCAGTTTTCTCAGATGCATGGCTAGAGCTATTCTTCTCAGATACATGGCTGGAGCTATTCTTCTCAGATACATGGCTAGAGCTATTCTTCTCAGCTACATGGCTAGAGCTATTCTTCTCAGCTACATGGCTAGAGCTATTCTTTTCAGATGCATGGCTATAGCTATTCTTCTCGGATGCATGGCTAGAGCTATTCTTCTCAGAATTAGATGCCTTCCATACTTGTTTGTTGTGTACATACTTCCCCTAAAGCATAAAATCACTATCAACTCTAATTACTGTCGATTGATCAAATGAGAAAAGATAACAGCAACTAACCATCCGACTGAGAAGTTTAACCCGCATGCCATTTCTCCAGTCTTGTTCATTATTTAACATTGCCACCTAAATCAGAATTGGCACCACAAAGACTAAGCAAACCATCCAGATATAAAGGCCTAATGATAATACGAAAACATATAATTATAAACAGAAACTCACAGCGGTTTCAGCAGCCTCAATAGTCTCATATTCCACAAGAGCATGCAACTAAAAAGAGGTAAAATAGAAAGGTGTGAAAACAACATTAGATAAGAAGATAAAGGCATCAACGGCAAAGAAGAATATAGCAGGTAAGAGTATCAATCCAAGAGCATTTTAAACGAGGACCAGAAAAGCTAAACAAATAACACAAGAATAATATCCTTTTAATATTTTAATGTGAGGCATCTCATGACAAATTTAAACATTCCACAGTAATGCTCATGTTTCAGTAGCTTTGATGTCACCAACAGAAAAGTAAGATGCAAAATCACTGTGTAACAAATTGAGGTGGAAGTGATGAGATGATTGAGACCACAATACAGCTCAAGCTGCAGCATAATTTTTATTTCACACCTAATCAAATACCAAAATGGTTATCCAACTGAAACATAAAAAAGCAAGTAGATAAATGTGAAGTAAAAACTAGCTACGTTATAACAGAATTATTTACAAAGTGGGGGTTGGAACTAGAATTTGATAAACTTTGTTTAACTCGCACTATAAAATTGAATCAATGCCACAAGAAGTTTTACTCATCCCATGTTCATGGGTAACAAGGGGAAGACACTTTTATTTTATTTATTTATTTTTAAAGATGGGTGGACTTCAGAGATCCATTAAATATAGTGTAATATACATCATCTCAGAATGCAACTTTTGACTTAGCACCCTTACTTTAGTTGCAATAGAGACCAGCAAACATATTGTGATTCTTTGATGTGGGTTCAAATCCTCAAAATGGAATTTCTAGTAAAGGCAACAATGCAATGAAAAATTAAGAACACTCCATATTACGGTTAGCTATTAAGTATTAACATCAGCTAGTTCTGTACCTTACTACCAAAAAACTTGTCGAGCTTGATATGTTTAGCAGATGCTGCAGTGGAATTTGGGTCATTTATGGTTATCTTTTTTATACTGCATATTAGAAGATAAAATCACATAATTAGAAATTTGGAAGAACAAATATAGCATCTTTCATGAGACTGGGAAAATATGATAAGTTAAGGAAGACATCTTACTTTCCAGCTTTTTGGAATATTTTCCGAATGTTCTCCCTTGAATGGTCCTCCGGCAAATTCTCTACCAAAACAGTATATAACTAGAGACCAAGAATAAGAGTCGGGATAACACATGAGATATTAAAATAAGTACCATGATCCTCTAAGTAAAAATACCTTATGATCTTTAACTTCGTTGAAACGAAATGGATTGAGCCGCTTGACCCTTTTCCCATCACCACTAACAACCTACAGTCCCCAAGAGATGAATTTTTCTTTAGGACTAGAAGTAGCGGATTGCAATGCATTACATGTTAACAAAAAAAGGAAGGAAGAATCATACAAGCAGTGAGGATTCCTTCAGTGCGGCAGCAATGAATAAATTGTCTCGAGTGAGCTTCTTCATTTTTCTAAATGAAGCAATCACTGGTATAGGAACTGCATGAACAGTTTTACTATGAATTACATGATAGGATAAACAAAATAACAAATACATAAATGAAGCTATGGACAAAAAACAACAATAACTTTACAAATAAAAAGTAGCAATGAAAGCATATATGCTTCATTATAGTCAAACAGCAAACAAGAAACTTTATGTTCATATGATGCTTGCAGAAATAAGTGTGCACGCAATCGTGCATTACTTAGACGTCGCTTTTAATGTTTTGAAATTAATTAAATAGCAATTCATTCTGCCAAAATTTCATCCAGGTTTCCATATCATGAAGTAACTGTTAAATATTATTCTAGAAAAAGAACTACCTAGTTAATATTACTTTGTAGTAAGGATGTATCATTGTTTATATTACATAGGGTTTAGTCTATATACTGAAAGTGTGCTGCTACCATGATGCACCTTTCAATTCAAACCACTAATCACCTTTCCTATCATGAACTTTAACAGATCCCCTTTTAAAAAAATTGCAACTTGAAAATGGAAATAAGCCCACTTGCATTGATAGATATACTCTTCCCTACCATCTTTCAAAAAGTGGAAATATAATCGGAATTATCCCACAGAAGTATAACTGAATAACTCATACGTCGGATAATAATAACTGCACATACGTAATTTGTCACTAGGAATGAATATCAAAACAATAACCATGCAGCAAATTCATTTTTGTTATCCGTACTTCACAACAGTGGGTTTTTCACAACTTCATATCCATATAAGCACAATTCAAAATTCCAGGAATCTAGAAAGTAGAATATCTAACATTTACTGTCAACTAGGATTTCCTATACAAAATGTAACATGACCCAAATTTTCCCATATTTCATACCAACATATTCAGCTGAGCAACAAACAAGTTTATTTTTGAAACTTACATATAAACTACCAAATCATCAACTCTATGATAGTCATCGCTAACGGTGGTTGAAACTTGTACCAATATCATGGTAACCAAAAAAAACTCAAGCAATAAACTTTCAAATCTAACTAGAATTTAATATATTATAAAAACTTATCACTTACCAAACCCTTCCTTGTTCCTTTTGATGAGACCCAGCATATGCTTATCATTAGGCAAATTTCCATCACTGAAATAATACTCCACCTGCAAAGTCAACACAAACAATTCAATAAATTATCTGAACAAATCACTCAATAACTTAGACCTAAGTTAATTAACTAATAGAAGCAAACACAATATCCAATCATAAACCCTAGAAATAAGAAAACACAAAATTACAGTTTCAAAAAGCTCAAATAATTCAAAAACAATTTTCTCTCAATTTCTCAACTCCTTCAGTCAATTCAACTTCACAAAACGCCAATTACAGTTTTACCTGCTTAATTATCTTAAGCTTGAGATCATCCAAAGAGACAACAGGTTCAGCAACATGATCTTGTTCTTGTTCCTGACCTTCATCACGATGCTCATGCTCGTTCTCGTTTTCATGATCGAAATCGTGATCAAGGTCATGTTCATGATCGTGATCATGCACTTCATCGGAAATCAGAGCATGAATTTCAGACTCAGCAACAACAGCATCGTGAAGGTCAATAACTGGATCGGGAGTATTAACAAGCGGAGGAGGCGAGGCGGTATGATCGCCGGCGGTTGGAGCGGTGGTGGTGGCTGAAGGTAAAACCTGTTCGCCGACGGTTTCCATTGAGGAGAGAAGATGGTGTTTTCTCTCTCTCTCTAGAAATATTTTCACCACGCTCTTTCTTTTTTGCTCTTTCTCTCTCCGCAGTCTTTCGATTTCGCAGATTGCGTCCTTTTATAGTGAAACATGTTTAGCTTTGGTCGTGAGAACACGCTCCTCTCAAATCAACGGATTTTAACTTTCTTGTTAATTTCTTTTTTTATTTCAAAATTGATTAATTTATATTTTAGTTTTTTTTACCTTTTTTGTTTATTGACAATTGAATCAAAGTCAAAAGTGTTTTACTAGTTTATAAACTAAAAAAGAAATTTACTCTAAAAGTGTAAAATAAATTTTAGAGTAATTTTTACACTTGTCATTATCTCAATTTATTTTTTGGTATCGGTATAAATTAACTTTACATTGAAATCAATCAAACATTTATCTCTGTCATATAATTGTAGTGGAGTATAGTGCGGTGATTTGACAGAATACACGATTGATATTGATTGACAGTATAAAATTAAAATTAGTTTACAATGTTTACACACACACACAGATATATATATATATATATATATATATTTTCTCTTTATTAATTATCAATATAAAAATTATTTTACACTAATAGTGTGTATCTAGTAAATCATTTATAAATCAGCATAAAAATTATTTTACACTCATATTGTGTATCCATTAAGTTTTTTTATAAATGTCAAATTTTTTTTTATAAATATCAAATAAAAATGTCAATGATTCAACAAAATATTGAGATTTGAATCATTATGATGTGAATGAGATCGTGTGATTTTAATCAAATTGTCCAAATTGTTTGAGTAGAAATTTTTAAAAGAAATAAATTTAAAACTCAAATTTTCTAATTTTTTTAAATGTAAATATATTAATGTTCTTGTGGCATTAAATTAAATAGCAAAATCATGTTATAATATACATTCACAAATTATGAATACGTATTTTTTTTTCATTTCATTAAGAGTTGAAGAGTGGAAAGCAAGAGAGACAAAAATGGAAGGGGGAGAGGGACGAGATTGAGAGAGTAGACATATATTTGTTTTTGTTGGAGAGGGTGACGTTTAACCTACATAAATGCTTAAATTTGTGTAGCATACACAAATAATTGTGAACCGTAGATCAAATAGGATCACTCAATTCTATGATGTACTGTTTGTACCCAATTAAATTTTCTATATTTTATTTTCTAGAGTACTTCCTATTTCACTTGAATGTCTACCTTGTACCTCATTGGCGCTGCTCATGAAACCGCCATATATCTGACACCATCAAGAACAAGGAATAAGACCAATGTTCAGATTTTTTTACACAAACTATGGTTCAGATTTCAAACCCATTTTTCTAATATCTAATATATTTATCACATTTCTCTATAATGCCTCTATTTTATCTTCTCTATAATATACTTTCCCTGTTCCTAATTATAAGACTTTGTACGTCAATGCACAATTTGGATTATTAATATCTCTATTATTAAAAATTATAAATACTTAATATTTTGAAAATACTTATTAAAACAAATTGAACAAGATTTTGTATACTAATATTTACATTTATATATTATTAAAAAAATACGGTCAAAACAGGGAAATAAATAGTACCTTTTTTTTCAAACAAATCTTATAATTAGGAGGAACATAGAGTATTGAATTTTTGTTGTGTATTGTTTACAATTCATTCTTAGATTCTATTTTGTGGGTCTCCATTTCAAATCACTGCAACATGGATTTGGATCCTCTCCAATTTTTTTTCTCCAATTCTCTTTCCAATTATTTTTATGTGTCTTTCTCTCTAATCATTTCTTCTCTCTCATCATCACTTGTTAATGTTAACATGTGCCCTTAGGGCACATGCTAAGAAGATAAATGTGGAAAAAATTTATTAAAACTTGTGAACTATTAAATTCTTTAAACATTAAATTCTTTGTATCATTAAATGCTATATTTCTATTTTTAGATATCTTATCATATGCCATTAGGACCATAATATCATACTCTAAATCCTCAAATATGGATGTGTTTTTTTCAAAGCACTTTATCTTTTATTTTCTTGTGTATTTTTTTCTCTCCTAAAATGGAGGATGATAAACATTTGGACTTGTTTAATGTTGTTTTGTGTAAAAAACTTGGATCCGTATAGCCAGAGAGAGCTGGAAGAAAGAGACAGATAAGAGAAAATGATTGGATGTAGAAAGGTACACACTGTATAATGTAACATCTAAGCCATTCATTTTCTCAACATTAAATCAATGGCTACAAGCACATTTGTGTATGTTACACAAATTTAATCCCTTGTGTATGCTAAATGCCACCGTTGGAGAGTGGTGAAAAACGAGTGAACCGCTTTTCGTTCCAGATTTTGTATAGAGCTTTTCAGCAAGTCTTATGTATAGAGGCTAAATTAATATATAGGAAGTCGTTAAATATAGAGCCAACTTGTCTCTGGTGAACTTAGCTCAATTGATATGGACATTAGAGGTCGGACTTTGAACGTCAATCATCTCGCTTATTCATAATTATGAAATTTCTAACCACTAAGCTTACTCGACCAACAAAATAAATAAATATAGAAGCAACTTGATAATAAGTTATTAAAATACGAAGATTTACACTCAGATTTGGATGATGGATAAATGTGGGCTCGACCAAAGTGTCAACACTTAAAATATATTTTTTTTTATTATTTGACAATAACCTAGTGATTAAATTCACACATTTAAATATAGAGGAGAAATAAGATAGTGCAGGCAGGAACCCCCACAAGCTGCCTTCGCCTCTGTCTCACATCCTATACTGGCTCTATTATTACCAATCAAACATACTATATGCCTCTTGACTACACTGCTAGAAAACTTATACTATAGGATCCAAGGGTGGATCTACATGCAAGTGAGTGTGTGCAGTTGAACTTTCTAAATTTGTACATATAACCTTGTATTTTTATTCATTGCACACCCTGAAATTTTCTTTTTGCACCCATGATCCACACTATTTATGTCACAAAAAAGAAATAAAATCTGAAAAAAAACAACCAAGTAAAGGTATATTAGTTCACCGGAGAAAGAAGAAGAATGGAAGGAAGAAAAGTAAACAGGGAAGAAGATGAAGTGACAAAGTGAGACACTGACGGCTACTGTTCTTAATAAATATTAGGGTCGTGTGAATATGTCATGGGCTTGGGCCACTAAACTTTTAATTTGTTAATATTACTTTGGGTTTAAGAGATGGTCATCAAGGAAATTTGCTTTTTTCGCCCCTCCCATTTACTCTTAAGCCCCCCAACGAGACAATTTTGCCCTTGAACTTGGTTCGGCAACTATGGGCCGAAACTTAATTACTTCGGCACTCACCTGCCGAACCCTCTTAATATAGCCATGTGGCTAGGAGTTGTGGGCAAAAGGGGGTTATTTTTCCTCCCCTTCGACCCGTGACTGCCGAAACTAGGCAAAATTTAAAAATGACAACATTTTGGCAGTTACGTGCCGAACACGCTTATATTCGGCACGTAACTGCCGAAGTCAGACTATATAGACTAGGCTGCAGAACCTGTACTTGCATAACCTCTTTTACACACAATCCGGAGATTTTGGATCTAGGGCGATTTTTTGAAGCTTCAGTGGCGTAAAAGCAGCGTTTTCTCACGCATAAAGGGTTCCCACACACATTTGAAGTCATATAACAGGTAAATTGCGCTTTAAACCGTTTATTTTTTGAATTTTCATAGTTTTGCTGTCAATGTGTGTTTCGGCCTGTGTCTGCCGAAATAGGATTTAGTTTCGGCACGTAACTGCCGAACTGGGCAGTTTTGCTGACTTGCTGAATTGGTTGATATGTGTAGGTGTTAGTATGGTCGAACCTCCGCTTGAATTGAAACCAAACATTGATGAACCCGCCATTGAACAAGCGAATGTTGTGGAACCCGACGTCGAGCAACCTAATGTTGTGGTTAACACCGGCAATTATTTTTTTCATTGTGAAAAGTATAAGGTGCGAGATGAAATGATTGAATGGTGTCGCAAAGAGGCTACAAAAGCTGGATTTACTATCGTCTGATAACGGTGGTAACCGAAGAAAACCGTATTTTTTATTGAGTTGCTCAAGAGGGGGTGTCTACAAAGAAAACAAAAGGAAATTAAAGAAACAAGACACAACAACGAAAACGCTTAAGTGTCCGCTCAGGCTGCGAGGTTACTTTTTGGCATCACAGGAATGGAAACTAAGTGTTGTATGTGGTGAACACAACCATGAGATGGCAAAAACCTAGAAGGTCATACTCTTGCGGGACGTTTAAAACCGGAGGAGAAGGAGTGTGTCCAAGAGTTGACAAGGAATTTGGTGCCCCCAAAGAACATATTGACGACTTTGAAAGGGAGAAATCCAGAGAGCAAGACAAATATGAAGCAAGTATACAATGCGCGCGAAAGGTTTAAAAAAAGTCTTAGGGGCGAAATGTCTGAAATGCAACAACTGTTAAAGTGTTGTGAAACTCACAAATATTTTTACAAGTGTAGAACGGTTGGTGATGGTGAGTCGAAAACCATACAAGATTTTTTTTGGGCACATCCAGAAAGTGTGAAATTATTTAACTTTCCCTACTGTTTTGATGATGGATTCAACGTACAAGACCAACAAGTATAAAATGCCTTTATTTGAGATAGTTGGTGTAACTTCAACAGAAGACTCGTTCAATGCTGGTTTTGCCTTTATTGCGAATGAAAAAGAAGATAATTTCATATGGGCCCTTGAGACGTGTAAGAGTCTTTTGAAGAGTAAAGACACGTTTCCGAAGGTTATTGTCACTGATAGGGATAAGTCACTCATGAATGCGGTTCCGATAGTGTTTCCAAATTCTACCGCTTTAGTGTGTCGGTATCATGTTGCAAAAAATGTAAGAGCTAAGTTCAAGGCCTTTTGCGGGGCAAAAGAAAAAAACCTGGATCAGTTACTTAACACACTCACATTTCAATGGGCATCAATTGTGCAATCGAGTTCAGAAGAGTCATATATTAGTGCAGTTGCTGAGTTCAGTAAAGTGTTTGAGAAATATCCAAATTTCCTAAACTATGTTGAAACAACAGTTTTGGATCCGGTGAAGGAAAATTTGGTGAGTCTATGGACAAACCGTGTTATGCACATTGGCAACACAACCACCAACAGAGTTGAGTCTCAACACGGTGTATTAAAACAATATGTCACAGATTGTAAGGGTAATTTGGTAAGGGTTTGGGATGCTACGGATCAAATGTTGTCAAACCAGCTAAACAAGATAAAGACCTCGTTTGGACAGAGTACTACCGGCGTAGAACACCATTTTAGAAACAATTTTTTGTACTCTAAGTTGGTGTATAACATCTCAAGACAAGCCTTGCACTTTATTCGGGGTGAAGAAGATCGTTCGCGTGAATGCGGTAGGAATAGGAAAAAGTGTGGTTGTATGATAAAGAGAACATACGGGTTGCCATGTGCTTGTTTACTTGCTTTGAAGATTGATAAAAAACTACCTATTAGTCTAGATGAGATTAACACGCATTGGAAGAGGTTACAAATTGGTGAAGACGATGATGAGAGGGTTGACTGCTCGAAAGAGTTTAATGCAATTCAGGTAATTAAACACTTTACACTCTACACTTTGAACTTTAAATTAAATTTATTTTACACTTAAAATTTTAATTTAATTTTATGTTTGGTTTCTTTGTTGTAGGAACGGTTAAATTCATCAGATTATGCTATGAACCTGCAAATTAGGGATCAACTGCGGCAAATAGCATATCCAGAAATTACATCGTTGACTCCGCCGGTTAAACAATTCGAAACAAAGGGTTCAAAAAAAAGGGGAAGTCGGCTAATTCTTCCACCAGAGAGCCATCGTTATGGGAGCACATCGATGCTCAATTTCCTAACTCGCAAGCATCACAGTCAAAGCCATCTATTCCCAAGAGGAAGACTGCTCGCATTGGTAATTTGTCTCCTAATGCTATCCCTCGTCATGTTATCAAATATATTGAGTATATGCCACTGTTCATGCATTCATATATTGAGGACATTATTGATGTCAAGGGTGATGGTCATTGTGGTTTTCGCGTTGTAGCAGAGTATCTTAATAAGGGTGAAGATAGCCATGTAGTAGTTCGGCATAAACTTATTAGAGAGTTAACTATGTTTAGGAAAGACTACTTGAGTATTTACTAAACTGAGGAACGTCTGCAATACATTCTGAACGGTTTGTATCCTCCGAAAGTTATGCCTAAGAGTGGCATTGCACCGGTAGAAAATTGGTTAACTTTTCCGGATATGGGGCATATCCTTGCAACTGCCTACAACCGCGTTGTTGTTGAATTGACTACACATAAGATTGGCCATTCTGAAACATTTTTCCCTTTGCGCGGTCGTCCACCATTGGATCCATCTGCACGCATGATGTGTATTGGTATGGTTCCGAATCATTGTGTGTATGT
Source organism: Trifolium subterraneum (assembly GCA_951799995.1). Taxonomy (NCBI): domain Eukaryota; kingdom Viridiplantae; phylum Streptophyta; class Magnoliopsida; order Fabales; family Fabaceae; genus Trifolium; species Trifolium subterraneum. The sequence continues at coordinate 7,073,121 of OX637462.1, read as the reverse complement.
CAAATTGAAGGACGGGTGTCCACTGCCTCCAACTTGCAAGGAATGGAAAAATCATCGGGCGCCAGAGGCTGAGACTTGGGAGGATACCTTTTTGGATCGGATGATTGAGTTTGAAGAACTGATGAAGAATAAAAAAGGTGACATGAACATGGAGACGAATAAAGATGATCCCATCCATGTGGAATGATAGTGTTTGTAACAGCTTTTTTTTTTGTGGTTGAAATGTAACCGAGACTTTTTGTGGTTGAAATGTAACCGACACTTTTTGTGGTTGAAATGTAACCGACACTTTTTGTGGATGTAATCAGACAAAAAATTATATAAATATATGGATGCGTATTCAGATAAATCACAACTCAGTTTCAATTTATTTACTAGTTTTTTCCAATTCTTAACTATGTCATCCTCACGTGGTTCTCGCAATCCGGTAGAAACATATCAGTTTTCTGTCCAGTTTCAGGGTAACAAAGAGTTGTTCACCCTTGCATTGGACACCGGTTTAACAACTGTTGAATCAATCAAAAATAGAATTGAAATCATGTATCATTATGCACAAGGCAAACAAATCAAAATTGCGAAACTTGGGTATGCAGAAATGTGGGTCGATCTGGCAGCTGACTGTTCAAGCAATTCATTTGAAGATGCACCAAAGAAATACGGGTGGAAACAATTGAAAGATGATGATGATGTGCGCTCCATGTTTAATCAAATTCTAATTGATCCAAAAGGGGGACGTTTGTATGCTATGTTAAATTAACCTAATTTTATGTTATGTTATGTCTAATTTCATAACTAACCATAATGCAAAATAAATTAAATTATCCAAATTACAAACCAATTCCTAAACATAACAAACACTTTTTTGTTCAAAATACATCAATTATCCAAAATACATAACCAAGTCCTAAACATAACCAAAACATAAAATCTAACCAAATCCTAAACGTCATAATCATCCTTGACCACTAGGACCGGCCTCTTCACCTCTTGTCTTACTCTTCTTCTTCTTCTTCTTCTTTTTCTTTTTCCCATCACCGGAGTCTCTCTTCCTCTTTCGGTGCAAAGCATATTTTACCACAGGGTCCAAATCATTGTACACCTTTTCAAGTACTTGTCTTGCCGCTTCCAAAGTAAGCTCACCATCCAGCTTCTCTCTCACCTCCTCTTGCACCGTCTTGCAAATTTCAAATGCGTCACACTTTTTATTCGCATTGTCCTCCTCAATCATGACTTCCACGTTTGCAGGCCGTGGGGGATCCCCTCCAACTGGTGGCCAAATCTTCGGATGCGAGACCCGATAAAACCATGCAATGTACCCCGGCACGGTTTCATATCCATGTACAACTCTTGGACCTCGCATTTCCTCCGTGACATAATTTTCATTCAAGTATTCGTCAAATGCATCTTGAATTGAAAACTGATTCATACCGGCCTTGGCAGAAACACCAGGGGCTCTCGGAATAGACTGCACATGTCCATATTGTCTGAGGACACGCTCAGGCAAATGTGGACATATCATGGAGCTTCCACACATTATCCAACCAGAGTACCAACTGATATCTTGAAAGGGACGGAACTGGCGATGATCCTCATAAGGGAAAAATGTGACTTCATCAACCTCCATCCGATCCAATGAAGTCCTCGTCTCATATGGCCATTTGCCTGTCTTCAACGGATAATATTTGGCTCCAACTGGTTCTTCATTGGTGTAGTTCTCATCAAGAAATCGTTGTCCGTACCTCTTGAAATGCGCAAAAACCCATGCCTACAATCACAATCATAAATTAGAACATAAATTAGAACATATATTAGAACATTAAGAGTAAATAACGTTTAAGAAAAAAATAATACATTTGTTAAAAAAAAGTGTATAAAATAACACATTTATACCTGAAACATACAGTTTTATCCACCATGGTTCCCGCATCTACGCCGGCTCGCACGATCCAAGTAGTTATACATGTATGCAAGTCCAGAAGCACCCCAATTCCAAGTGTTAATTAATGGGATGTCTTGCAAGTAAGAAAGAAATATCAAATCAACATATTGAGCACTTTTGTTGGTAAATAGGGTTCCTCCGATCAGGTATAGCAAAAAAGCTCTAACTGTGCAATCCTTTAGAAATTCAACTGTCTCCTCCTCCTCATCTTCATTGTTCTCTGCTGCCAACTAGGCATGGCAATAAAACTCATATCCGCGGGTACCCGACCAAACCCTACCCGCTTTGACGGGGAAAACCCGAGTTGACTGGGTTTGGGTTTGGGTATGGGTTTTCCCCGATTTCAAAAGATGGGTTTGGGGCGGGTAACAGGGACATTGATACCCACCCCGAACCCGCCCCGCTTATGTTAAAATTATATTTTACCTCTTTAAAATTAAAAATTCTTAAAGAATCTCTAAAATTATATTCATATGTTTATTTTTTATTTTTAATTTGAGTAATAAACAAATGATTTTCTCTATTTCTTTTATTTATTTAAAAAAAATATTGTTAAAACAAAATAATTTTGGACTTATAACCTTTTTTTTTAATAAAAAAGTGCTAAAATACAATCATAATTCATGTGGAAAGAGGCGTAACGGGGATACCCGATCCCCGTTGGGTAGGGGTTTGGGGTTATACTTTTTATACCCGCATGGAATTGGGATGGGTTTGGGGATGGCAAAATCCGCCCCCGCCCCGCCCCATTGCCATGCCTACTGCCAACGCCAAATTCAAGTTGTCATGATATATTTCCAACAGCTTTGCAAATGATACATGCGCTCCTTTCATTTTATCAAACTCTTTATGAGCATCTTCCCTGCTAAAGTTTAGCAACTCCTCGCACATATCTTGCCCTTCCTCCATGGTGCATAATGTTCCAGCATGGTTCAGCATCTTCCCCGTTATCGGAATGTGGAGCAAACACGATACATCATCCAAGGTGATGGTCATCTCACCAATAGGAAGATGGAATGTACCGGTCTCTGGTTGCCAACGCTCAGTAAATGCCGTCAATAGTCCGGAGCCCACATGATTGTAATTCGTCTTCAACAACGGTCGCAGTCCACTAGCTTCCACTCTATCCCAAAACCATGCTTTATCATTCTCTGGTTTATCAAGCGAATTGATTCTCTTCCCAGGATTCATGCACTTGAGTGTCCTTTCGCCACACTACAAAATTTGAAACCAAACACATATTAATTATACATACAAAATAAAAAGCAAACACATATCAAGTAATCAAGTTAGCAAACTACAATAATCAAGTTATTTTCATAAGCTCTAGAGTAAGCTAAATCAAAACAAGCCCTTATTCTTTAATAAAAAACTCATACATGTATCTCACATTCATAAATTCAAGTTGGCAAATTGAGAATTATAGGACAAGTTAATCTTCCTCAATAATACTAATGAACTTGGAATATTTCCAATGAGTTGATTAAAACTAAGATCCAACACTCTTAATCATAGTAATTAAAGAATAAGAAAATCAAAACACATGAATTAGATATATATGAATTTATGAATTACAATATTTAAAAAGACTTACTTCTCCTCTCCACAACGCAGCGGCTACATGATTTCCAAAAGACGGCAGCAACGACAAATCACTTGGTCCGCCACCAAATTCTGTAACTTGTGGTTTTGCTACTTTTGGCGGGTTTCTTGCAGTTGTTGTTCTCCGATTCCTTTTGGTTTGTTTAGGTGCTGGTGGTGATGGTGGTTTAGCCTCATTAACTTGGTCCTCTTCTGCATCACTTCTTTGTTCCTTTTCCTGCTCATCATCTTCAACATCCCTTTGAGCTTCAACATCCTCTGCAGCCACAGGTTTAGGATGTTGAGCTTCAGTCTCTTCAACTTCAGCCCTCAAGGTTGATGTACCACCCTCTTCAACTTCAACCCTCAAGGATGACGTACCGGCTACTTGTCTCTTAGAACGTCTTAGGGTAGCCTCTCTCCGTGCAGAGCTGTGTGCTCTACTTTCCCTTCCACCTCTTTGGCACCCAACTTCATCCATCATTCCTAAAAAAATAATAAATAGCCAACAATTAATAAATAACACCAACGCAAAAAAAATAAGCTTATGATTCATAAATAAATAACACCAACGCAAAAGTCATTCAGGCAATTTATACAGAAACATCGATTATATGTGCACTTCCATATGAGGTAGTATATTTTGAACATGTATAGAATTGATTGGGAAATTATCTAATTGCTAAATATTTTGAATTATGATTTGCATCATTGGATGAAAATGAATCTTAATATGGATGTGGATGATAATTAATTTTTTGATTGGAAAGCTTATTGTGCCCCAACTTGTCGTGCTTTGTGGACATGGCGAAACAAAGAGACTTGTGAGAAAAAAATTCAGTGCCATTTGCAAGTTGTGGTGGAAATTATGGGATATATATTAGAGATTATAGTTTGATAGAGTTTTCGATTCAAATTGGGTGGAAACTTCCACATGAAGTAATTTGTTCAAATCTATACAGTCATTCAGGCAATTTATACAGAAACATCGATTGTGACCGATCATAAATTCAACAATCAAACATCGATTATATGTGCACTTTATACAGAACAAACAGTCATTCAGGCAATTTGACAAACACCTTGTGCACATTCATATATTTTGTCAAAACCCTATACCCTAAATTCAATCAAAACCCAAATTCATGTAAATCTAAACAAATAAACTCATGATCATACAACATCATACAACACAAACAAATTTTCGCAGGTTGTTATTAATATACAAAAAGTTGATGAAAATGAGATATTACACAATGAAACTTACTTGTTTGTGGTGTGAGATACTCTTCAACTTCCGTTCAAATCGCAATTTAATCTTCTAATATAATCGGAATTCAAGCTTACTTTGCTTTACAAATCGCTCAAACCCTAAAAATCGCCCAAATTTTTCCAAATTGTATTCAAATAACAGATACTGAAGAACAGAGTCTGGGTTTGGCGGTTTATTTCTAATTTTAACCAGTTCGGCACATGATTGCCGAATATAAGCGTTTTCGGCACGTCACTGCCGAAATCTTTGGTATTCCAAATTTTTACTAGTTCGGCACGTTGTTGCCGAAGTTAAGCGTGTTCGGCAACTGACTGCCGAAACATCATGGATCCAAATTTGAGGGTATTTTGGGATTTTTGGGGGGTTAAAGAGTAACATGGGGGGCGAAAAAAACAAATTTCGTCACCAAGAGAGTGATTTTTTCTGCCAATGTAAGTGGTAATTAACCATGATTTTAGACAATTTAGAGCAAAGTGATAATTAAAAACTGTGGAAACGTTTTACCCCTACATACCATTCATATATGCATTGGTATTATGAATATTATAATGTTGCTTTTACATCAAGTCAATTAGCTTACCGGGAAGAACACAGGAATGATGGGATTGAGAGCAACAACAAACCAATTAACCAATGATCCAACGAGAGATCATAATACCACATTTTTACTCAAAATCTTAATACATTAGGTAAAGAAAGTAACTTCACTACAAGAAAATATAGGATTTGCTACGACGTGTTTTGTAGCTAATTCGCAGCTAATCTCTAGTAAAACTGAGTTTGCTACGGATTTGTTGTGATTTAGCTGTCGTATAGGCCCTAGCATGGATTGGGTGGCAAATCATCTATCAAAATATTTCCTAGCTAATTTGCAACTAATATAAAGAATATCCTAGCTAGTTCCCAACTAATACCTAGTTAAATAATGTTCAGAAGTTTATGTTTCCCAACTAAATCGCTAGGATATTGCCACAATAAATCTCTAGCTACATATTCATAGCAATTTCGAAGCCATATGCAATAAAATTTTATAATTTTTTTTTTTATAATTATAAAAAGCCTTTGTAAGTACTATTTACATAAAATACATTTTAAAGGTTTCTTAATTGTCTATATATATGATTAAGCGTAGGTTTAAATCAATCAATTTTAAAAATCTATTAATATTATTTTCTCATCATGTAAATCTACTTGATGAATAACATGAAAACACAACTTGAAAGTAACCATTACTCAATGCATTGAACAAACTTAATTAAGCTAAAACTAAATCATTCAATTGAATCCAATGATCATCCAATGTATTGAAGAAACTGATTTTCCAAAACAGACCTTAATTCCCGATGTAAAATTTCCTTTTCTGTTGGTGACCCGGTAACCTCCACATCATTAGCACCCTATACAGGGCAATAATATGCAAAATAAGTAATTGAACCACGTTTATAACTACTATCAAATACAATTCCATCGTCGAATCTCGCAGTATAATGAATCTGCATCGCATAATAATATCATTCATTAATTCATTAACTAACTAATTAAATGTTTCAAATTTCAATCTAGAAAATGATTAAAACAAGATTAATCATAAAGTTACAATAATAAGCTCCCCGAGAGGAGCTTCATCACCAAAACCCTCAACAACATCACAATAACCAAGCCCAGACTCAGCATAATTGAATTAAGATGCCAATAAGACAGAGTACCATCTGTATAATTGATGATTCTGACCAATCATTCGCAAAATTCATCCCAACCTAAGATTCCAATACAACAGTCACAAGTAGGGAAAGAAAGCATATAATATACACTGATGATCAGAATGATACATTATCTAGTCCTCATCCTCGTAGAATTTAGAGTTTATATCCTTGATCTTGCGCCACACTCCAATATTCCTTAATCACTTCCACTGTTGTTGCTGCAACTAAATAAACACATGGAGATCACTTAGTTAGTAATTGAAAGTTACAAAGTGAGTTTGTGAAACAGTATAGCGAGTTTTTTTTTCTTCTTATTTTTATTATTTTTGGAAGAAAAAAAAAAGGAGTGTTGGATCACTTATCAGTAAATACAAACAATAATGCATGCATATTTACTAAGAAGATCCCTAACGGATTCTTATGAGTGTTGGATCATCAATAAGTCGAAGATAAGTATCACCTCTGTATAACCTATTGAAAGCCATTTTGCATAATCATTAGCCATATGCTGCTTTGATGTAATTTAGAACCATCCTAAAAGACACTACATAGAGGGTGGACAGTTCCAGCCTCTGTATGACCTGCGAAGCAGCCTAAAAGACACTACATAGAACCAGCCTCTGTATAACCTGAGAAGCAGCCTAAAAGACAATTAATGATAAAAAAAATACTACTTTCAGGGCACCTAGTTTGATAACCAACCCTTCCAATTGTCAAGGGCACCTAGTTTGATAAAAAAAATACTACTTAAGTTTCTGAGAAGGCGGTGAAAAAATACTACTTAATGATAGCATAATAGAAAACACTATATTAAGATGTTGAGCCATTGGTTTTATCACAACCATTACCATATATTTTCAGAGAAGGCGGTGAACCTCGAGGATCAAATGCAGCTTGCAAACAAGATGAAAGTTTTAAACACCAAGCCACAAATAAGATGAATACAAATAGTGTTTTAGAAAATTATGGTAATTTATCATTTCCAGCAAGTCACACGGAATCAATAGTAAAGAAGTCTAAGATGAATAAAAATAGTGTCTATCTATGTCTATCTAAAAGTAGTGTTCTATATGGTCCTGCAATAAAAGTTCAAGGATAAACAGTTTAAATAAAAAAATCCACTTTTGAGCATTTGCTGCCTAAGTTCATTTGCTTTATACAAATTGCCCAATTTACAGAGGACTATATGCTAATACAGGCTGCAATCATCTACGCTACAATCCTATATGCTAATACAGTTAACTAATGATAGCACTAGTTCAATGATTAATTAATTCACAAATTAACATATAAATGAAAACACATAAAACATTCGCATAACAAGTATTGATACAAGGCTGCAAGGCTTAATGCAATAAACACATGTATTGATACTGAAGGAAAACGAATTATTAAGAGGACAAAGGACAATGTCTGAAAGTTAATTAATACACAGACATGAGACAATATCCGAAAGCAGTTATATAAAATAGTTCCTTAAAGTTAAATACTCCTAAAAATATGTTGTTCAACCAATTTTTTTGTTCAGTGAATGATGTACTCATATAAAATACAAAACATGAACAAAATATGCCAATGGAAATTAATCAAAATAATACCTGAACTATGATATTTATATCTGACTTTATCATATATTATATATCCATCTCAGTAGGCCATAATTACAGCCTTAATACAGTTTTGGGAGCTCTACACAACCATTATTATAAGTGAATTTGTCCACAATTATTTGCATTTTATGGAATTTGAAAAGTGACTACAATTGCAACCTAAAATCAGTCTCAATCCAGCAACCTAGTCTGATATAGCTTACTTTGTGTCACATATTACTTTATGGAGCTCCTCCATATGCATATTTTCCTTCTGCATCATAAAAAAGCCAGCATACAACATAAATGCTCACAACACAAGTGCTCTCGCGCAACATTAAACACGCTCACCAGTGACCAAATGAAATTAATTTAAATGATTATTAAAAAGTAAACTAAATGCATCAACGACTCTTATCCTTAAGTAAAACAAAATGAACTATTATAAGAGACACCAAAGCTTCTGTGATGATTTTTCTTTGTCTTACTATGCAATTTTATATGCATATATTTGAGTTTTATGAATTTTGTATAATCTTACTATTAAAGTTACGATTGTAAAATCTCAATATAACTACCATGGAAACTTCAACTTAAGAATCCACTCATTTCTCATCTTATCTATGGTTAGAGTAATTGCAAAATGAAAAACACCAAAATCAAACACAACCTAAATCCTAATTCATAATCAATCAATCACATGTGATATTGCAATATTCAGAACAACAAATTGAGTTAATTAATAATAAAAAAGAGAAGTTAAGCATAGTTTTTGATACCTCAGAATCTCAGATTTCAATTGCGAATTCCAGATTCGATTCAGATTCAGATGAAGCAAACAATTACCATATCGGCGAAATTGATGAAGGGATCCAGATGAAGCAAGTGATTATGAGATGTGATTATGGATCGAGAAATGATTCTAATGTGAGATCGAGTTGCGATTCTAGGATTCGGAATCGAGAAGCAGTTCTGCAGAGAAGCAATTTTGCGAAAAGCGATTTTGCGAGAAGCGATTTTGCAATTGATGAGAGATGAGAAACGATTTGCGTTGATGAGAGATGAGAAGCGATTTTGAAATTTATGAGAGATGAGAAGCAATTTGCGTTGATGAGCGATGAGAAGGGATTTTGGATGAGAAGTGAAATTTCGCGTTGATGAAAGATAGAGTTTCTCTGTTTTTTTTTTTTTGCTTTTTTTTCAGAGTGTTTTTTTTTGTTTTTGGAAAAAGGGTGGTTTGGACCAATTAGGAAATAAAATAGTAATAATTTGGTAAAAAGTACCATTTGTAGTTAAAATTCACTTTTATAACTTGAAATTAACCACCAATGCAATTGGTAGTGAAATGTTTGTAGCAAATCTGATATTTTCTTGTAGTGCTTATTTTATACTTTGAATATTTAACGCATTCATAGTCGATGTAAAACAAATCATTTACACTTGAACTCAATAGAGGAGGGTTTCAACTTAACTTTTTATAGTATTTTTTTAAACTCGGTATCCGATCCAAGAACCGATAATCCGAGGGGCACCTTACACCACTTGCATGATATCCATTTAAAGCCAAAACTTAATTATGGATGGACAAGCCCAACACAAAAATGACACTAGAAAGATTTGAATTTAAAACCTTAAGAGAAAGTACACTCCAAAATCTCAACTCTTCACCATCTTGTATTTAGGTTAATTTTTATAGTGCTTATTGATTCATAAATGTACAGGGGTTGCAATGATAACCAAATAATTTGTTTGGTTGTCTGTGTATTTCTCATTTTGAAATGTTAGAGACCAATTCTTCTGAGTATGTGAATTTATTTATCTTTTGGCAAATGCTCTTTTATATGCACCAACTACAGATTGAACATTTAACCACATGTTTTATAAATCAAAGCATTTTATTAATCATCTAGCCACCACATCACAAATCTCCAGTCCTCCTGCATTCTTCTAACAAGGGTTGAAGATGGACTTCCAATCATGTGCTACACTAAATGGAAAATTAATCCAATAATGAGCCACCAAAATTGCCATAAAACAAGTATCTTTTTTAAATAGATAGCTACTACCAAATTGCAAAACATGATATCGCACATCAATTGAAAAAGTATCACTAATTTTCAACCACATTGCAATCGCCCTCCAATTAAAGAGAAGAAAAAACATCACATTCAAAAAATAATTGATTGGTTGTTTCATCAAGGCCACAACCACCGAAGCAAAGTAAAAAATCCAAATTTGTCATTCCTCTCCTCACCAAATTTATCTTTGTTAGTAGTTTATTTTGGAGTAGCCTCCATGCAAATAATGACACCTTCAAGAAAATAAAACTATTTCAAATCACCTCGTGTTGCTCTAGCTCACCTACTTGATCCCCCTTAGATAACAAATATTGTAATAAACTTTTTTGACTGAATAGCTTTACAAGGATCAGGTTGCCATTTTCAAGAGTCCGTAATATTCACCTGCAAAATAAGTATTCTCTAGAAGAGTCTCTAGAACAGCACAACTACCCTTAATTGTCACTCAGGGCTGCCCTAAGAGTCAAACAACCTAAGCAAAGCAAAGGCCATAAAATTTCAAATAATTAAATTTGAAATAATTTTTTAGTTTAATTGGTAAAATTAAGGTCTGAAATTTTTTGTAATTATTTTTTTATTTTACAATACATCATAATAAAATTTATTTTACGCCTTTAATTATGACTCCGTTTATTTTGGATTTTTTTAAAATATATTTTGTAGTGTTAAAAAATTTTGTATAAATTTTACAATGGTGCCGGTCCAATATAGTGCATGTTTGTTTCTATTTTCTTATATTAAGAACGGAGGAAGTATATAGCAACTAGATAGCATAGCATGCCTTATGTCTATGCTTTTCATAGCATAAACCAGATTAGACAAAACACTAAACCTGTTTAGGGCACCTAGTTTTCAAACTCCTACTGAGACCATTTTGATTTTCAACAAAAATAGGCCCACACCCCATTACAACACAATAAAGGTAATGCTCTTCTCCTTGCTTTGCACCAAAATCACAAAACTTACTCTAATGTCTTCATATAAAACTGCTACTTTTAACTTAACCATGTGTTTATGGGATTCAGTTTTCTATCAACTGTGCCACCATGTTGGTAATTACTAACTAGATATAACATTCTTTTTAGTGATAATGAATCTAGGATACCAATCATTACCATTACAAATTACAAGTTAAAATCGCGTAGAATCAATATTCATTTTTAATGCTACTCCGTATCAGGTAATTTGTGCAGGAAAATGTTGTTTATCGCGAAAAATTACTCACGATGGAGAGCATAAGTGTAGCTGCCATATCTATTTCAATCTTATCTACCCGTGTATTTCGCAAAAGCCAAAATATCTAACGTTTCTCCTTAATTGGTGAGAACTTCGTGATGTATTTGGTCGCGAGATATGGCAGTGCTCTTTTGTTTAAGTTAGTAATCAGATGCCGACTAGGTCATATATCCAAAATGGTCATAAAAATATAAAACTAGAAGGAAAAGTATTAATATCAACACAAAAATATAAAAATTCACAAAATCTTACTTATAATAAGTTGAATTTGTTGTAAATATAATTTTATATCACTAAGGTTATACCATGCATAGATTTGTAGTACTGATTTTGTGCAGCACATTCATGCCAAATCAAATTCACTCCACATTCCATGTATATCACATAGATTCATTTAGAAGTTAGATTCAATCTTTGAGTGAAATCTTGAAAGATATATACTTTGCACATTGAAGATTCACTTTGTGCATAAATTCAACTTTTTTAGTCCTTTTGTCTGCCACAGAGTAAAAGAAAAGAAATAGTCTTTACCCACTAAGAAGCATATGAATGACACATAACAACTACACATTTTTCATTCACATTTTTAACATAAGATATAAACTATATAAACTTAATTAACACAAGTTCACAATACAACAATTCTGGAGAATGTGACTTCACCTATTAAGAAATAACATTAAATAAACCAAAACATAAAGAAACCCCTTTAAACAAGAACCAAAACTAAACCCAAAATCATAAGCCCGAGATTTAAAAAGCCCAACCCGTGAAGTCCGTTGGACCTAGAAAACCAAACCCTCACATCATCCACAACAGGCCCACATAGAGAAACCATATCATCACTTCTTGTATTGTAGTAAACACTATAGAATGCAATTCTTGTCATATCAGCTTTGGCAGTGAAATTGAGGTTAGCAATTTGGAAACTAGAATTTGAATTTGGTATGTAATGAATGCTTTGAGTTTGGTCACCAGCAAAGGCCATAACAGCTAGAGGTTCCTTGCATTTGTCATCGGCATGACCTAATGCAAATGTTAAGGTATATGGCTTTTCGGGTTTGGTTTCAACCATTTGAGATATGATGCCTTCTTTTCCCGAGAGTAGTTCAATCGCTCTCCTTCCTTGTGGAACGGCATAATGATCGGAATCAATAAAACGGACGGCACGATTTGATTCGACTATCCAACCAGGGAGTGAAGAAGTTTCTCCATCTAGGTTGGTTGGAAGTAGGACGCCCATTGACGTGTTTTGAAACATCCATGGACCTTCTTCGAAATCACCGTTGATTACTGCATTGTCTGCAAATCTCAACATAGCCAATATTAATAACCATTCATGTCAAATTAAAAGCACTGTGCAAAAAAAAAACATCAGCAGAAAAATGAAATATAACTTAAACTCATGAAATATCAGATTAATTTTTATTATGTTAGTAAAAACGGTTTTTACATTATTAACCAATCACAAATAATATCTTATATGATTTTTTGTTTTGTTTTCCACAACTTCCCTTCACAAGAAATTATTTGAGGCTATTCGAGGTACGGCACTTATTATTGTGGGCACCGGTAACAGACAGGGGTGGACCAAATGGACCATGGCCACTCCATTTTTTAAAATCATGCAGAAGCTGTTGAAGTTGAAAAACGATATTAAGACAAATTCCTCCTCTGTAATCTACTAATCTTCATTGCAAGATGAGTTAATATATTTTTATGTTGTTTTCTAAGATGTGCTACTGATTTCTGTTTTCTGCTATTCTGCTTGTGCTTGTACATTCAAGCTAAACTTGCTGGTTTGCACTTGAATTATATATTGCTAGCTCGGTTTCAAAATGAATGCCGCTTAAAATTATTTGCATATAAATTAAGAAATGCAACGATGTTGTCAAACGATATGACATAGCATATTAAACCAACTTTATCAAATTATTGGTCAAAGTGAGTAATTCTGTTAAAAAAAGGATTGTGATCGTAACAACCTCATAATTTGTTATGTATCTATAATATTTACCATTGATTTATTAATTAACAGCTGATATTACTTTACACTTTAAAGTGAATCATTCACTTTAGAAGAGCCGGAACCATGATTGACAATTTGACATTGTGGGGCATATCTTTAATTCCAAAAAATATAATAGCATATCTAAGTGAATTAAAAATTTAAATGACCTTGCAGGAAAACATTAAAAGATGTCACAAGTATTCACAGCAAAGTATAAATGCATGGATTGATATATAGATAAACAATATAATAATGGACTTCAAATTAACACATACCTTTGGGTTTATCAGGAGTGAAAAGTTTCTTGATAGCAATGTTATCAATGATGGGTCCACAAGTAGGGTCATCCTCCATACCAGGGTTCTTAAACACCAACCTAAAAGTATCCTCATCAGCATTAAACGTAACCGCGTAAGGATTCCAACCTTGAACATTATACAGTGTCTGCAGATCTATTGTCTGTGAAGCAGATGCCACGGATACATTAAGTGATTCAAGTTGAGCACACGTGCGAGCCGCGCAAAATGTGACCGAGTAAATTGAACCTTTTTCAACCGGTACATCTTGGCTTATTTCAGCATCGTTACCTAATCGAATTGCGTGTCTACCTTGAGGTACTACGAGGATCATTCCACCTTGTTTTTGACCTGATTCAACTAGCTCAACCGTGCCGTTTGATTTCCAGTTTGGTACTTCACTTGGTCCTTCTATTATTGCTTCATTAGGGAACCCGTGTGATGGACTTAACTCAAAATCTCCATTTGCTACTAACCCTGTGAATAAAATATAGAAAAACTTATCAAAATTATGTAAATGATACTATTGTCAATTTTAAAATGATTGTTATTATTTTTTGACCCGGTTTCTTTTACGCGCAAATGCATAAAATGATCTCTCAAGTCAGATATGACCACAACCGAATGATTATCATGTAAAGAGAACCGAAAGTAAATCTCGTAAATGCAACTCAGATGATAAAAATGAGCTCACAGTTAAAGTACTAATTTTTGGTAATAATCAAGCTGATTTTGTGACCCTAGTCAACTATGGTTCAATTCCAAAATTGGTTGAAAAGGTTAATAAAGTGAAAAGGACAATATATAATTATTATATACTATAGTACTATACCCCACTCCAACCCCCAACTCCAGCCCTATATAGGCAGAGTCTTATTAATAGGAGCAGGGGTGGACAAAAACCAAAAAACCTAACTAAAAAAAACTGAACCATAACTAACAACTAACAGTTTTAAAACTACACTAAAACAGTTCGGTTCAGTTCATGATTATCAGTTTAGTTCGGTTCAGTTATCTTAATGGTTTGGCTCTTTTCAGAACCATAAAACCAAACCATTTTAATAGTTCGGTCCGGTTCAGTTCAAATGACAAACAACTCAGTTCAGTTACTATAAATTTTGAAAACAGTTTGGTTCAATTCGGTTCAGTTTTCCTCCAAAATTGAACCATGCCCACCCCTAAATAGGAGTATGTATACTTCAGAAAAATTATCCATCAAATTCAATTATCTAAATTTAGATTAAGTTCATTTATTCATTTTGGTATTTTCCTTCCTTTCTATTTTCTTTCCTTCCAACCAAACAGACCATTGGATCCAATAAGGTGACAAATGGTCAACATCCAAGATAGGATCACACAAGATAAACAAGGATCAAGCATGACATGAAAATAATATATGATGACATGACAATAAATCAATTGTGACGTGTACAACATGGCCGCATTTTGCGCTGAAAAGATATTCAATAAGAGCCACAGCAGAATCAATCCAAACCAAATGCAATTAATCAAACTACTTGTATAGTAGTGTAGTAATTAGTAAATGTTATGGTAATCAAAATCAACATTTATGCAACAATTGTTAGTTGGTCTAATGATAATTGATATTGGATTTAGTAGCAAGGACTACATTTCACTTTATGGCAAAACTGATCTTGAATCATATTAGAAAATTTAGTTAGCCCATTATTAGTGGTGGAAAAAAAAACATTTATGATGAATTAAATGCAACAAATATCCATTTTTTCCAATTTATTAACTGGCCAATCTTGGAAAACAATAACGGCGCAACATGTCAATAATAGAGTACCTAATGAAATTTAGATTACCTTATCCAAATAATGGGCCTTCAAAGCCCATAATGAAACATTAAATTAAGGAACAAAATAAGCAACCCTTAAAAAATGTCACTATACAAACCAAGTTGGCACAAGTAGAAAACGAAAAATAGGAACAAAATAAGCTAGCATTGAAAAATGACCCTCTCGAATGTATTATGGGAAGAAACCAATGAAAGCTAGCATGATGTGAAAAGATTCGTAGTAAGAAAAAAACGACAAAAAAATAATATTGAAAGGGAACAAATTGATGTCTTGTACAATCCACTAAAACCAGAACCCTCGTTGAGGGTGTGGGTCTCAAGTGTCAACACATGTTCTCACTCCTCTACTATAGTTCTAATCCTTTACTTTGACCCAAGGACTTTTTCTTACAGCTGTTTTTCTATGTTTAGATACCTATGTAACTACTCCTATGTTAGTATTATTACCTTTTATTATTGAATTAGGTAATTTTGTCAAAAAAAAAAATTAATTTAATTAGGTAATATAATTAATTTACTAGTTGTAACTAACGAAAACATATATTTAACTCCAAAGATTTAGTCTAATGGTAAAAAAATAAGTCATGTGAATTTTTAGACAAAGATTAAAAATGAAATAAACGTAAATATTTTTGTAAATATTCTAAATGTCCAAAAATTTTATACTCCCTCTCGTCTTATAGTAGTTTATAGGAGTAAGTTACAAAGTAAAAATTTGCTTAAACTACGTACTCCTTTTATGACACTTTATAAATAAAATTACACTTTTAATTTTATATATATTTAATTTAATATATATAAAATATCGGATACATTAAATATGAGATTAGAAAGACTATACAATAATCCTAAAAGTACAATTTTACTAATAATAAAGTGTCATAAAGCATATGACATGGGAGAAAAATATATAAATAGAAAACAAGGGCATGGCTCGAGAGTATGGGAATAAGGTTTAGGATTAAGTACTTTAGTTTAGATTAGATTAGATGACATAAAACACAAAATAATGGTAAAAGTAAGTGTTATGTTTCTTTACGGAAAGGTCCTTATACTTTGCTGAAGATTGGAGGGAGAAAAACATTTATTGAGAGGCGGGAACACTTAGGCATAAAAGTCATTTCATTTGATTTGATGATTTCATATCCCTAGGAGGAAAAGTCTTTAGCTTGGGACCCATATGCTTACGGCTTTACCAACCATATGGTGTACATCTCTAGGTAAATAATTTTCTTCTCTTATTAGTCCTACTAGTACTAGGACTCCTACAAGAATATACAGACTATTTTGATCTGCATGTTTTTAGGGTAAACTTTTTGGTATTTTCACACTTTATCAATAATTGCATGATGGTGATGTTTTGCGGTGATAAACAACAAATTAATTTAATTTACTCCTCCATGGCATAAGTTGGTTAAATAACAATAATGATAAATAAATTTAATTTTAATTTATATATATTTTATGACTTTTATTATAACTATTTTTAAAATCATGCATATAATGTAATGTATGAACAATGTAAAACTTTGTTTTGTATACTAACATGTGTGAAAATTAAACTCTAATTAAATTGATTTGTACTTGTGTATATTAAAGCAAGGAGAATGTTAACATGTGCCTTTAGCCCTAAAGGCACATGTTAAGGAAGTAAATTTAGAAAGTATTTATTGAAATTAGTTGTACATTTTATCTCTCCATCATTAAATTTCTTGCATCATTAAATGTACAATTTCTATATTAAGTTATCTTAACATGTGCCCTTAGGACATACATTTACATGACTCTTGAAGCAAAAGGATAGATATATCACTATCATATGCAATTTTGTACCCAAAATCAAAGTGGGTCATATACAATTAGTACTAAGAATTTGGTCAAATTAGGAAGGTTAGTTGCATGATTTATATTATCTTCCTCTAAGACTCCAACAATAAAATTCATCCATACTAAATGCAAAGGAGTTAAAAATTAAGGATTCAAAATTTACACTCTTGTAATCAAATACTACATATACATTGTTGTCTAAAGTGTAACTAGGGGACCATACCTGTATTTAAGTAAATATAAAATCTCTTTAAAAATAATCTTATACCTTTTTATAATACTCTCTTTAAATTTTCAACAACATACTTCTATTTTTATTTTTTTCTACAACTTATAATAAATACTATGATTTCCTAAAAATTACTACAATAGAAACATAAATGTTGAAAAACTATAAAACCATTTAAAGAGTAGAAACTAAATAAGGCATCGTAAAAAATTACAGTACCAAGTTTAAATTAGAAAAATATTTTTCATTACAATAATATATAGCAGAACTTAGTAGTACAATATGTACTACTAGTAAAACACTAAATTTTTCAATTATTTTGCCATCATAGTACTCTTTATATTTTAATTTTTCATTCCTTTTCTAATTACAGTTTTTAACTCCACTCCTAATACTATGGATTAGAGAGAAATGAAATTGAAACATTAAGTCGGTGGAAGAAGAAAATGTTCTTAGCAAATAAACCAAAGTAATGTTAGACCAAAATTATAATAATTTTTAAGCAAAACATTTATAATAATTTTTAAGACCACAAATTTTAGACCAAAATTTTAATCTTCAACTTCATTAGATCACTTTCTAGAAGATGCTACCCCACCCAAATAAATACCCACAAACCCATTTCAATAAAATCACTAGCATTTTAATCTTTGTATTATAAGATTAAACCCACAAAAACCAAAGAATAAAATAACACACAAATCAAATGTAAAAGAAGTAATTTTGATATCAGATCTTAAAAGACAAAGAAAGTAAGAAGAATAAGAAGAACATTACCATCTTCAGCTGTGATTGTGAAAGCATGGAGTAAGAATAGAGGCACCAACATGAAGACCCATTTCATTCTTGTGGAGCTTTGAGCCATCTTCATTCCCTTTTGTGTGTATGTGTAAAGTGTATGTAGTGTGTATACTCTGTTTTTGAGAAGCAGAGCACAAAGGTAAAGAGAGTATGGTGTGAGTGAGTGTCCTTTTATGTAAGATTCTCAGCAGGAGCAGTAGTACTATGGTCTTTTTTTTCTTTGTTTAGCTTGGGTTAAAATCACTTTATTAAAATAAAGTTTGGTTTTTTTAATTCTTGATATTTGTCTAAAGTTTCTTGTGATCTATAGTGTGGGGACACTTTTTTTGTTTGTTATTATTATAATAAAGAGTGCTATTCAATATTGTTTTCAAATAATTTTCAACTTATCAAAAAATAAATTGATCAAATTTATAAGGTTTATTGCCTCTTAAACATGTGATTAGAAGTTCAATTCTTATGTATGATAGAAAATTGTTAGAAGGAGGAGAAACAATCATATATATTTTAGAGATTTTATTCAATACATACAATATTTTTACTATCTTAAATTTGAGAATTATGTTCAGTTTAACTTTATAAAACAATTTGAAGATAAAAATTGTTTTTAATATGAAACTTTTAAGACACTTTTTTACGCTCACTCTATTGAGCTTAGTGCGTATATATATAAATGTGGGTGATCCGGTAGGAAAAATTTGATAGGTAGTTCTATGGATTTTAGAGGAGATTTTAATATCATTTTAAAATTTGAGAGTTAGACCTGTTCATTTTTTTTTTAGAGTTAGACGTAACTATATAAAATAAACTTGAAAAATAAAATTTGTTTATACTTATAAATTATTGTTTATGTCATCTCATATTTAATATAGAACTCTTAACTATATATGAGACTCATAATATAAGTTATTTTCTCTCAACAATTTTTTTTTATATACAGGTATGACCAATTATTGTTCAAAAGTTCTAAATCCTCATACCCAATTAGATATATTGTTGGTATAACTTTGGATTCTTTATACAAGAAGAGTGATATTGGCGCAAAAAAATATTGTCTTATATACATATGGTAAACTTTTTTTATTGGTATATTTCAAAAAAAAATTATTGGTATAAATAATAATAATAATATAGAGGGCATTGAATTATTTATGAATTCGTGTACATTGTAGTACAAACAACAATGTATATTCAATGCTTACCAAAAATAATAATAATGTATATTCAATGGGCAGACTCATTTTATGAGTTCAGTGACCCCGGTCTCACGGCAGCCCCACTCCACCGTATCAGGTCTCCCTACACTACAGTACGTAGTGTGTTTCACATTACTTACATAAATACATTTTTTTTTTTTTGAAGTAACTCACATTATAATTATAATGTGGAAATTAATATAAGACCACGAGTTCATTTATGGCCAAAAATAAATAAAGGAGTACATAAAAAAAAATTAGCTTAGTAATGTGCACTTTGATTAGCCGGCCATCCGATAAGACATGAATTGAGACGATACTGTCCAAAAAAAATTCTATCTTTTCGATGACATCTCAATCACCCTTTTTTTTCTTCAAGATAGTGTTCAAAACTTCAAATCATAAAAAAAATTGGATGGTGCGGATTTACACTAGACTGATCCTATTAACCACACACACTCTTATTTAAAAAATGGGTCTTGCTAACTACAGGGCACTAGTTAAGAAATTAAAAAGGGAAAGAAAACAAAACATATGCATTGAAAAAAGTAAAATTTTGACTTTTAGATATTGGACTACACAAATTCCAATGTAAGTTTATTATATTTGGTTACCTTAACTAGTGTTCCCATTAACATTATAGATCCTCTCATTTATACGTTGCATCATCATGACAATAATGAAATTTATTGTTCTTTTTTTTTTTAGGTCAAGAAATTTATTGTTCTAATGATGGGTCAAAAAACTTGCCTATGGAACTAAAATAATAATAATAATATTAATATTACCGACACAAATTTTAATGCACTCTTTTTTGAGTTAAAATGTGTTTCATCAAATTTATGTGAACTTGTGTTATATATTTGATATGATCTATATGAATCAAACTTGATAGTTCAAATTATGTTTAACACTTATGATACCACTTGTTTTAGACTTGGTGTTCTAATATTACTCTTTTCATCTAACATAACATTTTCAAACAAAACCTAATTTAAATACGTCAG
The DNA here is from genome assembly GCA_951799995.1 of Trifolium subterraneum. Lineage (NCBI taxonomy): Eukaryota > Viridiplantae > Streptophyta > Magnoliopsida > Fabales > Fabaceae > Trifolium > Trifolium subterraneum. Next base: position 7,052,533 of record OX637462.1, on the reverse strand, counting down.
CTTCATAAAGCTATTAGCAGTTTTTATGTTTGTATGAACAAAGTATTTGAATGTGCTAGTGTCAATACTAATCTTGCAAACATTGTGGGGATCACATAGAAAATAAACAACTCATGGTTGAATTATTTAATGCTATTATGTTAGACTCAAATCCAAACGCATAACTTCTTAAGATTAAATCCTTTATTATTTCATCCAATTATTCTTGGAGGAGCCATTAAGATTATTATTATTTAATAATAATCAAATATATAAAGATAATTATTATTGTTGGACTGGACTAGATTATTATTTTACTACTTTTTGCTTTTGTATTTAGGCTGACCTAATACCTATAGCTTTTGCCGATTCCGGAGGCTGTTGACTTGCCGGAATTGAAGCATGGCTATGTTGTTGATGTATTTTCGGTTGAGAGAGATGTCGCTATTGAATGAATCCGACTATTCAATCTCTTCTTAAAAAATATTATAAATACCCCACATCCTCCCCGCTCCCATACGAATTTGAACTACGATCCCCTAGAGCAAAACACTTTTGATACACTTTTGAATGTTGTCGCTCAAAGTGTTAAAAAAGCTGACTAGATTATATAGGCTTAAAACAAATTTTAATATGAAGATTTTTTTAAAAAGTTTATAAAATTATTTTAGTAACATTAATAAAAAAAATCCAAATGTATTAATAGATTTTGTTGATTTTTATTATTTAGATTTTTTGAAATACAAAATCATTTATTAGCTCAATATTTCTTTTTCAACAAAGTCAATTGATTTAATTTTTATTTAAACAATATTAATTTTAAATATGACTATATTGATTTTAGTTTTGAATATAGCCGGTCTATGAGACTTTTTATTAAATAAATGTTTTATATTAAATTTACTCGGATTCCTTGCATGCCATCAACCTTGTCAACGGTCTCAATTTTCAATTTCATATCCATGTAGTTTTGATTCAAAATATAAAGGATTTGTTTTCTCACAGCAACATTATTCTTTGTCACGCCCTTAGAGAGAGAAACCAATGTGCCGATTTTTCAGCAAAGCTTGAAGATTCTTCAGATAATGATCTCTTGATTCATACTTCTCCCCTGAAAGGCTTGCTTGATCTTCTACAAGCAAAATCAATTCTCCTTTAAATCATTCAAACATGTTAAAATCACTTCTACAACCTCTAAAATCACTTTTGACCCTCTAGAATTGAAACCAAACTCATCAATTTATGATAGTTGTTACTTTACTTTTTTTTTGACCAAGTTACTTTACTATTTTTGATGCACAACTTATGATGTATTAGCATATTTATTTTTAAAAAAATGACAGGTAACATTTTTTTTCAGCCTTCTCTTGTAGCTACTACTATCCATGAACTGAGACCCAAATCAAAACCTTCAACTACATTCTCCTGATCAAGCCTTTACCAATAATATCACCTACTGCTTGTCCCAAAAAAAAAAAACTGTCACTTACCATCTCCACCAAACACATTTTCTGTCCCACTGTCAACTAAAGCCCATGGCCCAAATTTAAACTATTAAACTAAGTATGTTTGGATCGGCGGCAAAGGTAATTTCGAAAAAATTTAAAGCTTTAATAAAATTACATTTTTTTTTTATGAATTAATAAAATTACATTGCCACTATATAATTTTGTAAATTTTGCGCTTATTCTAAACATATATTTTATTTGTAATGTGAGTTTAACTCAATTAACAAAGATATTACAATATATATATAGGGGGTCGAGGTTCAAACCCGATTATCACACTTATCCATCTTAAACCACTAAACTACCTTTCATCCCAACTCTCATGTATGAAGTGTTTTATTTTTTATTTTTATAAGCATCATGTATGAAGTGTTTTATTAGCTACGAACGATCAAATTTGTTTACTTTATCCACACTACCATGGACAAATAGTATGTCTTGTAGTCTTGTACACCCTTTTTTCTTTTACATACCCCTTTTCCTTTTCTTGGTATTAGCTACCATGCACAAATATATTTAGTTCCTTAACTAGTGTCCCAAGGGTACTAGTTAGCTTTTCTTTTTATTTAGGCTTTAATGCAGTTTTGATCCCCCTATTTTGAAAAACTTGAACTTTTGACCCCCCTATTTTAAAAGCCAACTTTTTGATCCCCTATTTTGAAAAACTTGAAGTTTTGATCCTCCAACTCATTTTGATCAAATTTGTAATGATGTGTCAACCACGTTGATGACGTGGCAGTGTCTATGTGTCAACCTCATATTCCATGTCATTATTTTTTTAAATAAAATATTATGTTTTAATTTTTTTTAAATCAGTTTTTTTTTATCAAATCTTTAAATCAAATATTAAAACAATATATTTAAATCAATTTTTTTTTATCAAATCTTTAAATCAAATATTAAAACAATATATTTAAATCAATTTTTTTTGTTGATCAAATCTTTAAATCAAATATTAAAACAATAAAATAATTAATTAAATAATTAACAATAATTAAAAAACGCAGATGATCAAAAGGGAAGAATCAGACACGCACAAATAGTAACCCAATTCCCAAATCATGGAACCCTAGCGCCACCCATCTTCGACGATCTCTGTCTCAATCTTTCATCTTCTTTGATTCATCATCACGCTCGTGTTCATCATTCATCTGCATGTTATCAATTTTCTGTTTGATTCATCATCCGCTCGTGTTCATCATTACGCTCGCTTTACAAGATAATATTCTGAAGTCATCGCAAAGTTGAACAAGAAGATGGAAAACATGAATTATTGTATGAGATATGTTTGTGGTATTCACTTATTTTAGTAGTTTTTTTGTTTGACAGACACTTAATTTAGTAGTTGTTATGGTCCATATCGTCTCTTTCGGTTGTCTTCTTTTAATAAAAGTTATGGTCCTTCATTGTTACTTAGTTGCTATTATTTTAATAGTGGTGGTGGACAAAAAAATGTTTAGGGTTTTAGTGTTTGATTCCATTTTGAAAGAAACATGCCTAGGGTTTTATATGTGAGTGTTTTATTATTGTTTGTATAGGCCATCAGAGAAACAGGCTGAAACAAGGGAAAAAGAATCGGGGTAGTAAGTGAAAAGGAACCTGAAGACTTAAGTGAGGATGATTCTGAATATGTTGCTAGTGAGAGTGATGTAGATGATGATGATGAGAATTGGATTGTTGTTGGTGATTTTTAATTATATATTTGAGTAATTTATTGGATTTTAACTATATATTTGTGCAATTTAGTGATTTTAATTATATATTCGGGTAATTTATTGAATTTTAATTATATATTTGGACAATTTAGTGATTTTTAATTATATATTTGAATAATTTACTGATTTTTAATTATATATTGGGATAATTTATTGATTTTTAATCATATATATTTATAGAGGTTAATTTTACTGTTTTTTTAATTATTTTAATTTTTTAATACTTTTAATACATAATATTTTATTTTAAAAAAAATAATGATATGGAATATGAGATTGACACATAGACACTGCCACGTCATCAATGTGGTTGACACATCATCACAAATTTGACCAAAATGAGTTGGGAGATCAAAACTTCAAGTTTTTCAAAATAGGGGATCAAAAAGTTGGCTTTTAAAATAGGGGGATCAAAAGTTCAAGTTTTTCAAAATAGGGGGATCAAAACTGCATTAAAGCCTTTTATTTATATTCATTTCTATTTTTTCTCCAGTTAAATTTCAAGGGAAAAGTGTGCTGTATACATCTATACCTTTAAATTCCTTTAAAATTAATATATACAGTATAATATAACACAAACAACTCTAAAATTTGGAATTCCAAATTTCCAAAAATCTAGAATCCAAATTTTAATTTTTTTAAGCTGATGAATATAAATAAAACTTATTGGTGATGAATACCGGTATATTTTTTAATATAAATTAATATGACATGATATTTAAATTTTGCCTAGAAGATCGTTCTTCAACAATATAATATAAAAAGTTTTTTTTTTGTGACTAAATCTAACAAAGAATTGTATTTCGAATATTTCATTTTCTGAAAGTTTATAATCCCGACTTTATTTTTAAAATAAAATGTTCGGTACACAATTATGTTCTTTTTTTAAAAAAAATTTATTTAAAACTAGCGGGCCAGACAGGCGCGTTCCGCGCCTGCCTGTGTCTAACTTATGCCCAAAAAAAAAATAAAGACATGCCTCTATGGTAAGTTTGTTAATAAAATATTTTTGTTTCTAAAAAAAAAATTCAAGGGTATTATTGGTATTATGAAAAGTCCACACCAAATTTTTTTTGTATCCTTTTTATAAATAGTATAGATTAATTTTTAATAAAATAATAGAATGACTATTTTGTGGTGGCTTCTAGCTGGGTTTTCCAAGTGAAAATTGCTTTTCTGACCCCCCCATTTCTTCTATACCCCCCAAACAGACGTTTTTGCCCTTGGTGTGTCATAAAAATTTTGCCAGACATTCTCGGTTCGTAGAAACCGAGACCCCCCTTTGAATTAGCTCGGTTTCTAAAAACCGAGAAACCCCCAGAGTTAGCTCGGTTTATAAAAACCGAGAAACCCCCCAGAGTTACCTCGGTTAATATTAACCGAGACCCCCCCTCGGTTAATATTAACCGAGCCATATGTATATACTAACAGAAGCAGCAGCTTCTGTTTTCATTTACGAATTTTTTTCAAAATAACCCTAAGTTCCTCTCTTCTTCTCCAAAACGCCACTTTCAACCCTACATCAACATCCAACTTCAAATCATACATAATCAAGTAAGTTTCATACATCTTTGATCATTCTATATGTTCATCCTCAACATTTTCAATTATATGCATATTTTGTTCCTCTCTCCATAAATTTCAAATTATGACTTTGTCTTTCAAACGTGATTATGTTGTTTGATTTGTTGATTATTGGTTAATTGTTAGTATGGTTAGATAATAGCATGAATGCATGTTTCATATTATGTTAAATGTGAGTATGAGGTTGAGTTTCTATATTGTACTCCAAGTGTTTGACAAAATGTCTGAGTGAAATCAGTTACTTTTTTCCATATTAATTATGTTTCCATTTGTTTATGGATTAAATGTTTGGTTGAATTAAAAGTTTGAATTTGTCATAGATTAAAAGTTTGTATTGATTTTGAATTTTTTTCTATGTTTAGATATGGAAGACGACAATGTTGGCCGAACTAGACAAGGAAGGGCGAGCAGAGCACATTCGTCTGCTCGTAAAGAGCTTGCTGCAAATGCTCCTCCACCTAAAAGAGGGCGTCGCGGTAAGCAAGGACCGCCGGTGCGAGGAACACACGATGCCGAAGCGGGTGGTTCGGGTGGTTCTCGTTCACGCGCACGTCGACCGGTGCGTGATGATGAGGACTTTGATGCCGGTCAATATTTAAATGAACCGGTTGATTATCAAGAGGATGAGCAACCACAACCACAACCACAACCACAAGAGGATGAGGAACCTAATGTACAAGAAGGGTCTTATCCAGGAGGACCGAGTGATTTGTCGTTGCTAAAAAATTACCATAAGCATCGGGCAAATCCAATTTGGGATGCACAACATAACGACCCGGTAAAAATCTAAGAAATATGTCGATTATTTTATGAATGATTTAACTTTGTTCAATATTGTAATTTCGTTAAGGTGCATATTTTAATAATGTATTGCGTTGTTGGATTTTGCAGATTTTACACAGGTCGTTACGTTGCATTGCCAGTGCCAATAAGGTTATAAAAATTCAGAAACCTACACAAGATTGGTTTTGGCAATATATTATAGCATCGGGGTTGGAGTCGCTGGTAAGGACCAATTTTAACGTACTTGACTATGAGCTTTTGCTGAGCGTTGGCATCCGGAAACAAGTACATTCCACCTTCCAATAGGTGAGATGGGCATCACATTGGACGATGTCCAATGTTTGTTGCATATTTCTATCCAAGGGAAATTTCTTAACCATGTCAAGATTTCAAGACCAGACGGAGCTCAAATGCTTAGCACATATCTTGGAATTGACGAAGGCGATGCCATGGATATGTTTGCCGCCTTAAAAGGGCCATATTTGACGCATTCCTACGTTCAGGGCCTTTTTATGGATTATTTAGATGCTGCTGAATCTGCTTTCGCGAATAATGCCCCGATACACGAGGTTAGGATGTATAGGGAGAGATGCGTACGGGCTTTTTTGCTATTTGTTGTTGGTTGTACCATATTCAGCAACAAATCGTCGTACTACCTCGACGTTGTGTATATACAGTACTTTGCGGACTTGTCGAGTGTCCATGAATGGAACTGGGGTTCTGCTGCCCTTGTTCAATTACAAAATTATTTGGACTTCGCATCTCAAGCTCAAGCGTCCCAGTTGGCTGGCTACATGTCATTTTTTGAGGTAAAAATATACGATCCTTCAATTATATATTATGTTATATGTGTAGAACTTATTTTTTACATGGATATATTTTACATAAGTATGTTTGCATATAATGAAGCTTGTATGTGAATTTTTCAGGGGTGGATAATTACACATTTCCCGACACTTAGCATGTGGCAGTTAGAGACAAATTTTACTGAAAATATGCCACTAAATGCGAAGTATGCTCCTGGACAAGGTCACAAGGATTCACGTGGCTATAGGCAGAGCATCGATAATATTCAAGTGTCGGACGTTGTGTTTTGTCCGTATGATAACCGCCGACATATCCGCCCTTTGATTGATGCATGTTGGTTTTCTGGTTGGTTAAGGTGTGGGAGTTTGAAAGCTAAGCATTTGCCTGAACGTGTGCTGAGACAATTTAAGTACGTTCAGAGCATTCCAAGAGACCCCGATGTAAGTACGCCAAATATGAATATATTTGAGATTGATTGTGTGTGGGCTGAAGAGATGGATATGCGGTTGATTGAGGAAAACATGAGGGGTCAACCTGTGGTTAATGCTTGGGACTGTGAACCTGGATATGTTTTGTGGTTTTATAAAGTGTCGCATCCCAAAATGCGTCCATTAGAAGCTCCAGAGGATCAACCAAGACCACCTGAGTTGGAGGTGTTGCTCGAGGAGTCTCAACAAAGACATGACCCTAATCCATTGGGTATATGCCGACGTGTCAGGGATGAGGTTGAGAGGGCACTTGATGCTGGTGAGGCTGAGCCAGGAACTCCAGTTCATGGTACTTTGCGTAAGATTCTGAACATGCTTAACCCGTGTTTAACGTATAAACGAGTAAGTCGGGGGAGAAGAGGTGGATGGCGTGGATAGTTATTTGTTACTAGTTTAGTGTGTTTAATTATGTTTTAATGTTGGAACTTCTGTATTTTGGCGTTGTAATATGTACTTTGGAATTTGTTGGAACTTAATAATTAATATGTACTTTTGCGTTTTAATGTTGGAATATTATGTATTATGGATTTTATGTTTTACAATTAATTGTTGATTTTGTGTTGGATGAAACTTAATGTATTTTGTGTTGGATGAAACTTAATGAATGTTGTGCAAAAAACAGGTTTGGACCTCAAAATATATTGAGGTGGTAACAGAACCAGAAACTTATGGTTCTGGTTTTTACCAGTTCTGGCTCGGTTTCTAAAAACCGAGCTATACCAGTTCTGGCGCGGTTTTTAGAAACCGAACTCGCCCAGAAAGAATCATAACAAATTAAAAACATAGAGTTCATAAATTTCCTATTAGAATGAATCATAAAAAATTTCCAATTAATCCATACAAATAATAAAACATAATAAACTGGATATTTCATAAATTAAAAACATAGAGTTCAACAACTGTCACGGAACATTGAAAATTAAACACGTTACAATGAAATTAAAGACATAACATAAATTAAAGACATAAAATTAGGTTAATGTAACATAGCATACAAACGTCCCCCTTTTGGATCAATTAGAATTTGATTAAACATGGAACGCACATCATCATCATCTTTCAATTGTTTCCACCCGTATTTCTTTGGTGCATCTTCAAATGAATTGCTTGAACAGTCAGCTGCCAGATTGACCCACATTTCTGCATACCCAAGTTTCGCAATTTTGATTTGTTTGCCTTGTGCATAATGATACATGATTTCAATTATATTTTTGATTGATTCAACGGTTGTTAAACTGGTATCCAATGCAAGGGTGAACAACTCTTTGTTACCCTGAAACTGGACAGAAAACTGATATGTTTCTACCGGATTGCGAACTGCAGAACCACGAGAACCACGTGAGGATGACATAGTTAAGAATTGAAAAAACTAGTAAATAAATTGAAACTGAGTTGTGATTTATCTGAATACGCATCCATATATTTATATAATTTGTTGTCTGATTACATCCACAAAAATTGTCGGTTACATTTCGACCACAAAAAGTGACGGTGCAATCTCGACCACAAAAATTGTCGGTTACATTTCAATTTTTTTATTAAAAAAAATGGATTTAGTTATATATTAACGGTGCATCTTTCGTTACCCCCTTGATCTCTTTTGTACCCCCATACAATTTACCTGCGTACAGAGGCCTAGCTCGGTTCGTAAAAACCGAGGGGAAGCGCGGTTTTTAAAAACCGCGAAATTATAGGCATGCTCGGTTTTTAAAAACCGAACCACACCAGGAAAAACACCAGAACAGCCTGCTTCTGTTTTCCAATACCACCTCAATACAAATGAGGTCCGAACCTGTTTTTTACACATTATAACATCATTATTTCAAACCAAACAGTTTTACTAAATCAAAATACTATTTTCATTACATCAAAGTACTATGTTAATTACTTCAAAATACATCAAAGTTCATCAAATTTCATTACATATCAAAATACATCACATGAGTTCATCAAAGTTCATTATATGCTACCCTATGTGATTACATCAAAGTTCAATCAATTGTCATTGGATTGTCTTCACTACCAACACCAACAGTTGAAACGTCTCCTCTCTCGATGCTCATGAGTTCCTCAAACTCCTTCTGCCTATCCACAAAATAAGTTTGCCAATCCTTAGTGTGTTCAGCAGCATGTCGCTTCCACTGAGCATTTGTTTTAGGTATCGGACAACCTTCTTTTAACTTCACTAAAACGAAGTGATTAGGTAATGCGCCAAGGTAAATAACCTTTGAAGACGGGTTTGGTGGTGGATAGCCACGCAATGGAAAAAATGTTTCACATGCTCCCACTCCATGTTTTGAGAGCTGCACCACTACTCTCTCAAAGATAGTAGCTACGATATGTCCCATATCCGGGAATGTGAACCATTTATCTTGTGGTGCAACTGTCTTCCTAAGAGAGGTTCTTTGTCTCGGAGCTCGGAATAGTGCCTCATAAATATATTTCCAACAGTCCTCACCATCAAACATGCTAACATACATACTCCTATGCAAAGTCATCTCCCTTTGCATGCTAAGTCGTACCAACTCAAAATCCGCTTCATTCTTTTTTGTAGCCAATGCAATCGCGCGGTATCCACAATAACCGTCACCTTCCACATCAACTATATCTTCAATAAAAGGATGCATGCACTTCGGCATGTGGTCAAGCTCAACAATTTGAGATAGAGTCGGAGTGAAGTTACCAATTACCGGAGCTTTGGACATAGTAGACGATGAAGCTTGTGATAATGACGCATTCGAGTCAGATGACTTTGATGGATTAGATTGAGATGATTGTGTCTCCGCAAAGTATGCATTAACATGCTCCCACCGGGACTTATCTCTAGTTGTGGTATTTTTTTTGCCACGAACCGCCGCCTTTTTCTTTTTAGCCCCTTTTGATTTGGCATCTTGAACCGGAGGCTTGAGAGAGGTAGATTCAGGATATGTAATTAGACGGAGTTGATTTCGGATTTCATTTTTCATACCTTCATCCGATGTTTTCAACCTTTCCTACAAATATTCATATCAATATGTCATTAAGCAAACAAATAATTTTATCGTTACTACGCAAACAAATATGTACAATTATGATATGCGAACCTTAATTGCTTCCCACTCTTCCGTGCACGAATAATCTTCCTGGACGTCTCCACCGCCTTCTTCAACATTGAAACACATCCTCTTCCAGTGAATGTATACTTCATCGAGTCTAATAGGTTGGTTGTGCCTTAACTTCTTAGCAATCAAACATGCACATGGCAACCCATAATTAACTCTCATCAAGCATCCACACTTTTTGCTATCCATACCAACATTGTCGACCCTTTTTGCCTCTTGGTAGATGTAATCCAATGCCGCTCTAGAGACTTTGAAAGGTAACAAAGAGTACAGTCTAACATCCCGGTATCTGTGTTCCTCTACAGACATACTTTGACCAAATTGAGTTTGAACTTCGGTGAATTGAAGTCCCAACATGTGATGTATCGCTTCCCATCCCTTCACCAAATCACCAGAACTGTCCTCCAAGGATTTTTTCAAGACACCATGGGCACTTTCAACTCTATTTGTGGTATAGTTGCCCATGTGCATATGCTTGTCTACCCAAGCACATACAACCTTCTCTTTGTCCGTGTCCAAAACGGTTTCTTCAATATAGCGCAACAATATTGGCCACTTCTTACATAGCTCCCTAAACTCCATTAAGCGATCACCATACACGTCGACTGTATCCGAGTATAACAAATGCATGAATGCTTTTTCCAAATTCGCCCACACAATTTCCTTCTCGACCTCTTCTCCTTCTCTTACTTTCAGTAGCTCCTTTATCTTGGACCCCACATTTTTCTGAACATGAACCCGACAAACCATGGCAGCCGATGTAGGAAATACTTGACCAACAGCATTCATCAATGCGGTATCTCTGTCGGTCAAAATCACCTTAGGCAAACTACCTTCATTCCTTACAAGTGACCGCAATTGTTGTAGAGCCCAAATGAAATTATCTTCTTTCTCGTTTGTAAGCCAAGCAAAACCAACATTAAACGTCCTCTCGGTTGAAGTGAACCCGACTATCTCAAATAAAGGCATGTTGTACTTGTTGGTTTTGTACGTCGAGTCCATCACCAATACAGTGGGAAAAGAGTTGAACAAGCTCAAGGATCTTGGATGTGCAAAGAAAATATCTTGAAGATATTCACCTCCTTCATCAACATGCGACCGATACTTGAAAAAATATTTGTTGTCGCTCAGATGTTTGAACATGTGTTGCATTTCACTCATGGACGCCCTCATTTTAGCTTTATACCTATACCGGGCGTTGTAACATTGCTTTGATGACATCGTGTTCTCGGGATCTCTTTCTTTCAATGTCGAGAGGATATTTCTTGGTTGGACCAAATTCTTGGTCATTTCATTCACCAATAGCGTCTCTTCCGGCTTCAACCGACCCGCCACAAGATGCCCCTCAAGCTCTGTGTCCAACTCGTGGTTGTGTATGCCATTCACCACTGTCATATTCCATAACTTTGTTTCTTTTGCATAATAACCACGAAGTCGGAATGGACATCCGCACTTCCTAGTTCCCGTAGAATCGGCTTTCAACTTCTTTTTAGGTGGCACGTACTTGCCACTTCGTTCGCACTCCAACACAAAAAACGGCTTCCTACTCTTATCCCCGCCGTTGTCCGATCTCCTAACTATAATGGTAAACTTCAATTTTTGTGCAACCTTTTTAGCCCATTTGATCAAATCATCTTTGGAACCTTCTTTAGCCGCAGTCGCAAAATGATGTCCGGTGTCAATTGATATTGGTGGCGGTTGAACTGGAACCGGAACAATGTCAAGTGGTTGTGGCGGTTGATCTTCCATGACTACAAACCAAGCAAATGCAAATAATTTAATTAGCAACCTTTAATTGTTACAATCCTAATAGAATACTAAGTACACACCTACAATACTAATAAGCAATTTGTACTACAATTTATAAGTCATTAGTAACTAATTATATAAAAAAAATCAACAAGTCAGAAGCTGGCTGTTTCTTTCCAAAACACAGGACTAGCGCGGTTCGTAGAAACCGAGCTAGCTCGGTTAATAGAAACCGAGCGTTTCCTGACACATACCCTACGAAACTAGACCTATGACAGCCACATTTAAACAAAATTTAAATCGGTGATTACCTTAATTTCACGCTTTAATGAGTGTTTGATGTTGTAGAGCAACCTTTGATGTTGAATCCAAGCCTTGAATGAGCACCAATTAGGATTGGATTTGGGGAGGGGAATTTGAAAAGTTTTGCAGAAAAATAAGAAGTGGCTGCTGGTTTTCTATATATAGGATTAGCGCGGTTTTTAAAAACCGAGAGAGCTGCTCGGTTTCTACGAACCGAGGCAACCTTCCAAAAATTTTTGATACCCCCAAGGGCAAAAGCGTCTGTTTGGGGGGTATAGAAGAAATGGGGGGGGGGGGTCAGAAAAGCAATTTTCTTTCCAAGTATTCTTTGATTTATCTTTGTTTGGGTTTAATGACTTTTGGGGTTTTATTTGATTTTCAATAATGGCCCATATTAGTGTTTGGTGGGTCTCAGCGTTTCTTTTTGGTAGGGCGTTGTTACTACCACCCCTAGTTTTGACTTTCCCACCATCCTCCGTTCTTCAATAATCAATAGATATCTAGATTTTTGAAATTATTTTCCAATTTTAACATTATCAAAAAAACAAAATTGCAATTTTTTTTGGTCAAGCAATAACTTTCTCTTTATTGTCAAATTCTTTTATTTATAAATTTATAATTGGCTGCTTTTAAGAGTGATGCCTTGAATGTTTAATTCTTTTTTTATTATTATTATTATCATCAATTTTTGTTATGTTTATATACTTTACATTTGTATATTTAATTTTAAATTTAATTTTTAAATAATGTATCGCGGCCGTATCGTATCGGAAATTTTAAAAAATTTCTCGTATCGCCGTATTGGTGTCGTGTCACGTATCCAGTCTACATACATGATTTGTTATACCCGCCTTCACCTAAAAACTTCTCCTTATATAAATATTAGATTAGATTTATTTGAAATACACCCTATGAACATTCTGTTACACTCCAATTTGATGAAAATGTCTTTCAACTCATTTTATATTTTCAACTATTACCCTCTCATATTTTTCCTCCTTCATCTTCTTTTGCCTGTGTATTCCTCCTTTCTTTTGCAATATGATAAAAAATATACCCTCTACTTCTAATGGTACATGTTCGAAGAAAGATTAGCCCAATGTTGATATGAAGTAATAAACTTCCAAGTTAAATGACAAATAACAACTTTATTAATATTCTTGATCAAATGTCACCGGACCAAATAAAATTCCTAGACCAACGATGAAAATCGGATAAAAGATTAGTAGGCCATTGATAAATATGAAAGTTGCACACCAACATGCTATGAACAATGCTTTTAACGAGTTCCACCCTACCATGCATACATAGAGAGTATAAAGATCTTCCATACAAATAATTTACATTTAATCTTGTCCGTAATAGCTTGAAAATAAGAAACCTTAAGTTTGCCTTTGAAAATAAGAATGCCTAATTAAGTGAAAAGAGTATAACCAACGGAAAAACCTAAAAGATCAGCAAGAATTTGTTGTCTTCTTTTAGAAATATTAAAGGAGTTGAACTCTAGCCATAGAGGCTACAACAACACTACAATAATTTGGGTGGTACAGAAACAAGGTTTTGGACTCAATAAAAAGTTGTTTGATCTTAGTTAAAAATATTATTTTTTGCCGATTATACACCAATTCAATTTTTAAATGAAAAAATAATTATGTTTCTAAAATAATTAATTAAATTTGTTTTTTTAATCAACTAATAATTCATTTAATTTATTTTTAAAATAATATATTTTGATAGATGAATTAGATAAACATCCATCTATATTTAAGATATTACAATGGATAAATTATATATTTAATGGATAAATCGGATATTCTAAATGAATTTTTTAGTGAATTTTAATGAATTACTTTAATCTATTCATTACCATATAATCCATCTAATTCATTCACTAGTATACGTGACCCGTGCATTGCACGGGTAATGCACGGGTTAATTTTCAATGAAAAATATAGATTATTAAAATTTTAATATTTTTTGATTTATTAATTATCTATAAAATTTATCTTATATATTCAATGTACGAGGAAGTGTTGCCTGACGAAGAGTGAAACTCATCTACTCTCTGTTTTTGACGACGTGTTATTTTCTCCCCCGTAGTCATTTTCATCAGTCTCTACTACAATGCAAAGATCCCATGAACATAAAAAATTGAATAAATAACTTTTATATTATTTTTCAGATGAAGATCAACCTCCCCGTGAGCCATATTTTTAAATGATTATCTCATTTAGAAAATAAAATTGCAAGCAATATAAAAAATAAGCATAAATATCGATGAGTGTTTTAAGAAGTGACATTTGTAATTAACATAGAAGATAAATATATAAATAAATAAATAGGCCCTCTGCCCCTATTAAAACATCCGTAGCAATATAACTCTGTAGAAGTTACAAAAAATAAACACCGTACATGAGTATAAATATAAGTCCCGTGCAAATTTTAAAAAAAAAATAGTCATGTATTAGTATATGGGTAGAAATATAATTCCCCATAGAAATGCTACTCCCTCCGTTCCTTTTTAGTGAATTTTTAATGAATTACTTTAATCTATTCATTTCCATGCTATTAAAATGCTACTCCCTCCGTTCCTTTTTATTTGTCGTTTTAGAAAATTTACTACAAATTAAGAAAATGTATGTTTGTACCTTTATCTTCCTATTATACCCTAATTTTATTTTATTTTTGTGGAATATATTATGTACAAAAAAATAGGAACAAAACAAAAACAAACAAAAAAATATGAACAAAACAAAAACAATAAAAAGATTATATGAAAAAGTTTAGTAAAAAAAAAGATACAATAAAAAAATTATAAAAAATTTAGTTAATAAAAAAATAGAAAGAGAGTATAATAGACAAAATATAACCTTAAACTATCAAAACGACAAATAATATGAAACAAATATTTTTTTCTAAAACGACAAATAAAAAGGAACGAAGGGGAGAGTATTAACATGACATGAAGGTCTCTTCAAGTTCCATCATAATTAAGGTTTCATTTTCATCTTCATTTGTATTTGCTTCTGAAGGTGCGTGGAGAAAACACAAGAAGGGGGGGTTGAATTGTGTTTTGGATATTTAAAAACTTTTCTAGATATTTAAATCTATCAGAGTATTTAAGCACAGCGGAATAGTTTACACAATCAACTTAAGGCTAAGTGAATGATGAAGGAGTAAATGAGAGAGTGGGAGAGAGAAAGACACACAACAATTTATACTGGTTCCCCTCACAAATTGAGAGTACTCCAGTCCCCTTGCTTCCAAGGGAGTTCACTATAATCACTAAGATTACATTCAGATGCTCAAGCACACATGCATGAGACTTCCTTGCTCAAGTCACACAAGACTTAAGACTTCCTGCTCTAAGTCACACAAGACAGAGAGACTTCCTTGCTCTAATCACACAAGATCAGAGACTTCCTTGCTCAAGCACACAAGCTTAAGACTTCCTTGCTCAAGTCACACAAGACAAGAGACTTTCTTGCTTCTACACTCAGCAGAAGACTTCTTTGCTCTAATCACTAAGATTGAGACTTACTTGCTTCTACACTAAGCAGAAGACTTTTTTGCTTCTACACTAAGCAGAAGACTTTCAATTACTCACGCAGGAGTAATACTAACTTCTAAGCTTAAACTTATTACAATCATAATAACTTCAGAGACTTAAACTTGTTTCTATTCTCACTTCATTTGAGAGATGTTTTCTGTTACAATTCAGATCCTCACTTTATTCTGAGAGATATTTTCTAATGAAGTTCGTTAGTCATCAATTCTTTCTTTTGCATATTTATATGAGTTGAGAAAGACATTGAGACGTTGGAGAAATTCCCGTTGTAAAATGGACAGCTGTAGTCTTTGAATATCCGTTGAGTAAAGCCACGTCTTCTTTTGCACTGAAGCTTCACCTTTACTGTTTGTCCAAAGTACAGTAATAAGGAACAACTAGCTCCTAGAGAGAGTAGGATCACATCCTTTGTGACCGTTGTAATTAGTTGTCATTAGAACAAATCATCAGGCTTGATAAGAGTAGTTGATGTAGCCCTTCTGATGATTTGGGAATTCCTTTGCTTCTGATGAACCTTTGATAACTTGGAGTCTGATTGGTCTTGAATAAATGGCTTCTGATAGTCCTTCGTATTTCAGCTTCTGAACGTCTTCATCTTCTGAATAACTCATGACTAGCAGATAGCTTCTGAACTCTTGTAGGCATCTGAACATCTTTGAGCTTCTGAACTTCTCTGAGCTTTTGAACTCTTGCAGACATTCTGATCCTTTTTGAGCTTCTGAACTTTGTTTAGCTTCTGACCACGTTGTAGCTTCTGAACTCTTTCAGAGTGTAAAGATTCAGACTTCCATAGGTTTCATCAGAATCTAAATTAAATGTGCTCTTGATATAACGTTGGATTCTCCTGCACACTTAATTTAAACATTAGTAACATCAATTGTCCATTTAATACTTTGTTATCATCAAAACTTAAGGGTGTGTACTAACACACATTTTGTTCCAACAGCTTCCACACAAGACAAGATAACACATACTGCATGCTTGTCTTCGAGTATATTGATATATCCTTTACTTTTATAATTCTAATCAATACTCAAGAGCTTCCATTAAAAATATACCCATGATTGTTCATAATATTTAGCTCAATTCATAATATCGATATTATTAGACCAAACATCTTTACTTAATTCATAATATTGATATTATTAGGTTGAATACGGTAGCGAAGCCAGAAATTTCTAACTTTGCTGCCGTTTTCGTAAGTCATTTGTCCTTTTGTCTCTTTTCTTTATTTTCTGTTGCTTTTAGTTTGGGGGGTTGGCCTCCGGTTGTGCTGGTTATGTGTTGTTTGTAATTGATTCGACTACCCTGTTGTTGTTTCTTTTTCCTTTGCTCCTTTTGTTTATTTTCTTGCTATTGTGTTTCTATTTTTTAGCAGGAGGTGTTATCTCATAGGAAATTTTTTAATAAGATTTGATTGATTAAAAAAAAGAAAAAAAAAAGATTATTGAATGTAGTTCCCTTTTGCTGTTTTGTGTGGGATGGAAGTTTAGTCTCTCGCCAAGCTTATTCTTCCAGGCCTGTATCTTTGCTTACCGGTGTGTAGAGTTCTTTATAGATGGTAGTAGTACATTTGATATACTAAGATTTAAGAAAAATCCTATATAATAATTTTAGAGTGTAAAACGCAGGCCTAGTTCGAAAGTTATGCCACTTCACTTTATCCTTGTTGTGACTTTACCATATGTTTTAGACTTGACCATATATTATTAATATATTTTATTACCTTCATTTACACTAGAAGAAAATTGTAAGATAGAGAAGTCTCTACCTCCTCTTGTTCCCTGTCAACAAATCACAGTGGGTCTCTCTCTAAGAGTTTGATTTTGCCTCTTTGATAGTTGAAGATAATTGCAGCACTTCTGTGTTCTAATTTCAAAATCCAAACTGGTGCTACAACCCTACCATTGACATGTCTTATGCCTTGGTTAGTGGTTATAATAATTTGTTGTTAAAAACAAAAAAGTGACTTACTAGCATTATTCGTTCATTTATTTGATGCGCTTCGAAAAGCGATGCCGTTATATTATGTTTGAAGGAACCTAATATATATTTATGTTTTTTCAGGTAATTGAATAAGCAAGTCAAGAGATGGTAGGTGTTTTGAGTAGAGCTAACACTAATTATAAGGATCATCAAGCAACATCACATATTATATAGAATATTTAGATATTTATATTTTGTAGACTTATTTTGATGTAATGCTTTTGTATATGTTTAGGCACTCTACTAGTATTTATGTTTGAACTACATTAGTTTTTCGTTTTTGGAGTTTCAAGTACATTAGTTTGTCACTATTTGAATGAATTACTATGAATGAGATTAAGTAATTTATATTTATATATTTAGTGCATTTTAATTTTTTTACTCTTGTCAGATATTGTAATGCAACGCTTATTTAATAAGCCATAACGGTAAATAAAATATATTTTAAATTAATATTTTAAAAAAAGTTTGCGACGGTTTTGTTTGCAATCTTTGCTGTCAAATTTAGTGTTTTGTAGGAAAAACATAGCCACGATTTGAAACTGCTGCAACTACAACTACAACAGTTGTTGCAACGGTTCTCAAAACTGTTGCAAAGTTCACTTGCAACACACAAATTTGCCACGGTTTGCCAACCGTCGCAGATGTACAATTGCGACACTTTTAACCGTTGCAAATTGCAATTTTGACTGTTGCAATGTGCTTATTTTCTTGTAGTGAAATATTAGAGTCTTTACAAAACTTCACATGTGACATAATATATAAATAGTCCAACAAAAAATTTTAATTTTTTCCTAAACTGACGCCTAAAAATATCAATTTTAAATCAGAAATATGAGTTTTACCCTAAACTAACATCTAAAAATATTAAATTTTTTGGCCAGAGCCCGAGCAACTACTTAGGCTTATTGGACCTTGGCTCGTCCATGGTTAAATATCTTTACTTAGATTCAAACTCGAGAGTTTAACTTACACTTAAGTTGTGTTTGTGTGTGTGAATTTTATGTAGTGTCCTCTACGGACCAATTTATTTATTTATCATGTGCAATTGCAACAAATTTCAGAAGCTTCTGGACCGGGATTTGTCTGGTCAACCACTACACATGAGATTTGTTTTCATTGAGTGAAAGTTGAATTCTAGTACTCCCCTAAAAACAAAGGGAACCATCCACTCATAGTTATCATTTTTTATAGTGCAAAATATACAGTATATAGTTATCATTATCTTATGAACAAGTCCCATACTTTCTTTACACATTTTAAATATCTTTTGCACATGTTTATATTGTCGTACACCAACATTTAGGGGGTCACTTGAGTGAAAATTGAACATGGCCATTAATTAAAGAGGAATGTGAGATAAATTGAAGTTGTCCATTATCATTAGCTATTGATTTATTTGTAGGGAAGGTAGAAACAAGAATATATTTTCTCAAATTGGTGGATTAAACCACTCACATCACATGTATTCAATTTGATAGAGAATTTTGTAATATGTTTGGAGTACCTTAATACCCACTTCAATAAAATTTTGCTTATCAATTTATTCTTTTTAGCACTAGCATATCCAAATCTAGGGTTGAATGCGAGACCCGACTCGAAACCGATATAACCGACAATACATTGAGATATTCGGTCGGGTGTAGGTCGGGTCTCAGATCAACAATTGCGAAAAAATGGATATGAACGGTTGCATACGGGCGGATGCGGGTCTCTAACATTCTATCTCTCCATAACCGAAACCGATCGAACAACCATTAAAATACAAATTAATTTTTTTTCCTTCTCTCCCTCTCCCTCTCAATCTCATATACTCTTCTCTTTGTTGTTTTCATCCATCTTTGATATAAGAGAAATGTTATATTTTACAAAGCTTATAAGTTATAATACATTGGTGAAGGCGGTGCGAAATATATTCTAATATATATTCTAGATCTATTTTATTTTCTATTTCTCTGCTACTTGATTTTTTATTGTCTTTAGATCTACATATTTGAAACAAAGTAACTACATCTCACCCTCTTTGTTTTTTAATTTAGTTCGTCTATCTTTTGTTGCATTGTGTACGAGGTATCAAACTATTCGAAAATTAAGATTTTTTGGATAATGGAGGAGTTTTAGATGTAAACAAAGTTTCAATCTAACTCGTGATAACCGACCTGTTTAAACCCAACAACCGTACAACCCGATACCTAAACAATCCGAAGATATAGACGGTCGAAATTGGGTCCAAATTAAATAATTGCGATTTTTACCGGTTCGGTGATTTTTGGCCCGAACCCGACCGATGCTCAGACCTATCCAAATCAAACAAATTAACTACTAATTGATGTTGGTGGATTTTCATAGCATATTTTTAGATTTTGCATCGAGTCTATTTAATTACCACTGAAATACAGAGTTTTTTTTTAAGGAAGCCAAAAAAAGAAAGAAATAAAAAAGAGGAGAAACTACTAATGCAGAGTTTAATAAAATTGAGTTTGTTTGTTTTTTTATTTTTAATTTAAAAAATGAGTTTAATTTTTCTTCACATAACCGATTCACTCGATTGAGTATGCCATCTCATTAAAATTCAAGTCCAACATTATTAAAATTGACTATATACTATAAACTACTATTAATGATATATGACATTGTTGACTAAATCACGAGTATCAATAAAGTTGATAATAGTAATTAATTTATTGATATTGAATGTTATTTTTACAATTTTGTCCTTTAATAGAGAGAATTCATTTATGTTTGAATGAAGATCCATTTTGGTCCCTCACAAAAACTACAGAACCCAAATTAGTCCCGACAAAAAAAAGGCCCTATTTAGTCCTTAACAAAATTAAACCGGGTCATATTAGTCCTTCCTTATTATTTTTCTTAATATGATTTTTTTTTCTACTCTTGAACCGTGACTAGACTGCCATGTGTATTATTTTAATATTCTTAAGGGACAAGTTAGTCCCTGATTTGAAAAAAAAAACAATACGTGTTTTTCTCTTTCACAAAATAGAAAGAGAGAATACTAGGGTTTTCTAGTTCCAGGCTTTCAGTCTTTGGTTTTTCTCCTCCCACACGGCAACACTCTTTCCTTTCCAACAAGATCAATTTTTTATGGTGATATTCATTTCAGATGATTCAACCGGAGAAGACGGCATACAGCGTACTGGAGATTCGATGATTTGATCCCTTAAAATTTTAGAGATAAATTTTAGTTTTGTAGTTTTTGTTAGGGGCAAAAATTGGTGTCAATTTGATGATTTGATCCCTTCAAATTTTAAAAATATTGTCCATGAATATTGTCTAATTTTCGTATTTTTTTTAAAAAAAATATGGGGATCAAATTGTTCCAAAATAAAATAATGTAGGGACCTAAATGTCCCTTATGTTTGTAAATAATACACGTGACATAAATAATACACATGACAGTTCAGTCACGGTTTAAAAGTAGGAAAAAAAGACCGGATTAAGAAAAATAATAACGAAGGACTAACATGTCCCGGTTTAATTTTGTTAGGGATTAAATAGAGACTTTTTTTTTGTTGGGGACTAAGTTGGGTTCTGTAGTTTTTGTGAGGGACCAAAATGGGTATTTACTATTTATGTTTTATCAAAATATTTATTTAGGGGTATGTTTGGTAAATAAATAATTAATGTTATTGAAAATCCAAAGAGAATGTTATAAAAAGGGACAATTTTTTTTTCCAAAAGGATTTTATAATTAATTAGCGACAAATGTAGTACTCCCTCCGTCCCTTTTTATAAGAGCTGGTTTAATAAAAAATTCGGCCCTTACCCTTTTGCAATTCTCAATGACATTAATTATTTTTTCCAAACTTACTCTTATTTACTTTAAATAGTTTTTTTGAATAACATCAAATTATTTTTTGTTTGATACAAAACACTACAATTAATCGTAAGGATAGACATAAAAAATTAATATAATTTGTCAATTAATTTAATACTAAAATTAATGTATTTGTCACTGATGACTGCTAAACTTGTTCAAAATTAACTACTATACTGTACTATGTAGTAGTTAGCTTTGTTTTGAACTTCTTATAATGATATTAGAATGAGCAATGAAGGGACTACTATTTTCCCTCTATCTAATTAAGTTTGTTTGCCTCAAAAAAAAAAAAGTGCTTAGTTAGGTTAGTTGTAGAAATTGCTCAACATCAATGCGAAAAAATTGTGGGGAGCAAATGAAATCTTTACTCTTAAAATATATTGTATAAAAAAAAAATTATGTTCAAATAACATATATCTAATAATAATGTAGGACTTGAATTTTTCCTATTATGTATTGTGGGAATAATATGATGGGTGACTTTGTATAATCTTAGAGTAAGTCTTATGGAATCACGGCACCAAATAAAAAATATTTGAACACGCGCAAATACAAAAATAAAATTAAAGAGAAAGTGATTAATTAATGATTAATGTGCTCACATATTTTTTATTTGGAATTGTGCTTTGCTCTGTATTTTTCATCACCATCTTAAACAATTGGATTGAGCTAACATATCAATTGAATGGTGTCATATGTAACAATATACTAGTATGTTTAGATCTTTTCTCTTTTCAATGAGTTTTGTTTAATAGGAAAATGTTAGGTATTAAGTATCCAAGCCCTCTCGGTCTCGCTTTTATATTTGTTCAACAACAATTTTTCTATTTAATGTGTGTGTAACATTTAACTCACATCTGATACATCAATATTTTCTCTCATGTGTGAATTCACATCCTTAATCTAACACTAAGAATCACTTTTGTTCATCTCAACATCATTGCTGAAACTTTTAAAGACGCCTTAAAAACTCCGATAGATCAATACATTAGGCTAGAATTATACCATACGTATATATATAAACACCACATGGTCATTTAAAATTTTAAAATATTTAGTATATGAATTCTATCACTTATATTACTCACAAAGACATAACAAGAAATATTTCCTCGTACGTGGTACCATTTTTTCATGCACAATCAGTCATTAACAGTCAGTCCACTAGATGATGGTCATGAATCATGATGTGAGTTCCACTCTAACACGTGGGGTAATTAGCTAGGACGTACTGTAGAAGACAAAAATGAAAAGCTTTAGCAGGCACTAAATTACTAAATAGTAGTACATACTTTCCGGTCGAGCAATAGAGCTGAAAATCAAACTTAACATACTAGACAATTTAGTGCTAGTATATGTTTGATCTCCGATATATGTGAGCATTGGAGACCACATTGATACATATAATTATATTTAACTATATTATTTTTTTAAATAATAACTGGTCTTAACATGTCACTATTGAGTCTAATATTATGTCATTGTTAAAAAGTCTCACATCGATTGTGAGATGATATGAATATGTGTTTATTAGTGAGGACAATTATTACCTTACAAGCTGATTTTGTAGAGTTGAGTTAAGCCTAGTTTTCAATCTAATGTGGTATCAAAGTCTCATTCACGATCCGCTGGACCGTCTGCTATCAAGTTTTTAATCGGACCATCCACCATTCATATCTACACCCCAAAGCCCAATAGTGCTGGACGCGAAAAAATATGTAAAGAAGTCACACATCAGTCGCAAGATGACCTAAATATATATTTATAAGTGAAGACAATTTTCATCTTACAAACTGGTTTTATAGAATTGAGTTAGGTCAAATACTCAATTCTAATATCATGTAAATGTTTGGTAATTAATAATTAATGAGGAAGAAGTATAAGAGGAAAAATAAAACACAGAGTCGGACGGATGAAGCATTAGATATGAAATATATTCAAAACTCTATGGTAGTGCTTTTAAAGGTTATACTATTGAAATGAACCTTAATAGTACAACCATGTTGGTTGATCAATTAACAAAGTGAAGCACGCATGCTGTTGTGTCAAAAATGAATCCACAGAAATGTTCTGACATGGTAATAGCCACTAGTTACTTATACCACTATCAATAGGACCAAGTGGATTGGTTGGCTAGGCACACATGTGATAGATTATGTTTGATAGAGCAACAATATATGCTGTAGCTAAAATTGGAATAGTGGCTATTACTTCTCTTAGAAATTTTTATTTACAAAGTTTTCATTATTACTATGAAGAAGATAGACAAGATGAACCCTGTCCACATCAAGCGGCAATGGCATGGGAGATTCTTCTCTCTGTCTTATGTATCTCACTCTCATGATATAATTCATTTCTCCATCAATAATTTATTTATTTATTTTCTCATATATTATCTTCGTCCCTTATTATAAGAATTCTCTCAAATTTATGAGATATAAAAAAAAAAGTAGTTGTAAAAATAAATTTGTATTTTTCAATGTTAAAATTGTTACCGGTTTGTCGTAACTACCGGTAATCGAGTTTGGTTGTGGCCGCCACCACCACCATATAGGTGAGGTTAGCATGGAGGAAAGACACAAATTTGATAGAGGTAGCCAAAAGCTCAATCCAATGACTCATATCCAACAAATGAAAGTAGGGAGTAACCTTTAAAAAAGAGATAGAACACTGGTGTGGTTCGACATAACAGGGTATTTAATAGTGATCGTAGTAAACATCACAATATTCGGTATTATAGAGAATTACAATCAAATGCGGCTTATGCTTATGCAACATCAATAATCTCACATTGCAATCACAAAGATATAATTTTTTTTATAAATAATTCGTAACCATAAAAAATGCAATTGTGCGGTGAGAATTGAGAATAACCTTTACGGTTTACATGGTGGCAACATTGCTTTCACATTGTTCGCCTAACATGAAAGAGAGTAGGGTGAGTACAAGTTTAATAATTTGATGGGTCGAAAATTTCTTTGGGTGGGGTGGGTGGTGAGAGTGGGGGTGTATAAAGGTATTGGGTTGAATTTAGCTTTACGACCTAAGACAAGCCGACCATATTAATTTTTTAATTTAGATCCTCTAAAATGAGTAAAGTATAAAGTGAGAAAATTAAATGTTTTTTTTTTTTTGACGAAAATTAGAAAATTAAGTATTGTGATTGTAATAACCCCATAATTTATTATTATATACCTACAATATCTATCCATAATATAAAAAGTGGCAGAAGATATATTTAATTACCGCTGCTATCATGTTGATCGAGTGATATATTTATATTTAAGTAATTCAAATGTTATGTTGTTTATAAGTAGTATAGAACTTTCAAACTTTTGTTTTAATCAGTAAAAACATCGTATTATATATAGGACAAAACTTACGTACATTTTCATATATACATGCAATTTTTACTGTTCCACTCACAAAGAGTTAGTTTTTGCTATTTTTTCATTTTAAAAAAAATAAAAGAAAACTATTTTTCAATTAAAAAAACTATCGCTTTGTGAATGGAACAAAGAGATAGGTGTTAGAGTTTAAATTCCAAACACTATTTGTTGATTCCGGGGTTAAAAATCGTCTAAAATAATTTTCAGTCACCGAAGAGATTACTGGATTGAGTCGCGCACTAGGTCGCTTTCTTTAAGATGTTTCGTGGCACTGCCCAAAATTGTGCAAGGCAGACGATCAACCACGAAGTCCCCAGGATAAAACAGCTCAGTTCAACTGATACCGATAAATACTGCACTGTAGATATCGGGCAAGAATTACACCCTCAAATATGGTACTTAAACCAGTGCGCTATGGTTTTAAGTCCATTCTAATATGGTGTTGACCATTCTAATATGATAATTGTGATCATTCATAATATGGTACTAAGACCACTCTTAAATTGAAGGAACTATGATACTCTAATCATTCTTAAAGTAAATTAATACTAATATTACTATTAGT
Organism: Trifolium subterraneum; assembly: GCA_951799995.1. Taxonomy (NCBI): domain Eukaryota; kingdom Viridiplantae; phylum Streptophyta; class Magnoliopsida; order Fabales; family Fabaceae; genus Trifolium; species Trifolium subterraneum. The sequence goes on along the minus strand of OX637462.1, from coordinate 7,027,167 downwards.
ATTCTAATGGTACTTACTGAAATAAATCAACAAACAACCACTTAATTTTTGATACAAAAATTAATAACAAGTGGTCATAATATCAATTAACATTATCCAATTAGCGGCTATGGACCGAATATACTAAAACATGATTTTCACTTTACCACTAATATGTATATATACTTGAAATAGAGAAAAGTTTTGTCTAACTAAATCAAGTATATATAACATACAATTAAATTAACGATAATGATTATTTATAAATCATTTGCCATATATTAAAAGGATCAAAAGAGAGAACGACAATACCAATTGCTAGTTGGAATGATCAAACCAACAGGACTGATGCCATATAGTTGTTGTTATAAGCTCAGCTTCATTGCACTTTGTTCGTCACATGAACGGCAACTCAACAATCAATGTCTTTTAGCTAGTTACCAAAATATTCCATATCCAGCATTTGATTCCTCAATAGAAACACACACTGATATGCAACTTGATATGATGATATCAATTCTACTATGGCTAGCAAGAAAACTTTTGCTATGTGTATCCTGAAAGCAATGGAGTTTACTCGCTGTGGAGCTTGGTGCAAAGACCCTGGATGTTATTTGTGGCAGTTATCATGTGATGCCGACAAAATGCTTGGGTTATTTCTTTTAGAGACTTAAACAATACTTATACGTAGGGTTAGTTACTCTAATCTCATAAGGAAAATAACATGTCCTTAATTATAGGAAGTAAAGATGCCACTCACTTAATTCCTATCAAATTGACATCATACTCATGACTTAGTAGAAGGTGATGTGGCCGAATGTTTAGGAACACATGTTAAGACTTTTTCTACTACTCTTCCTATTATTTAGTAACTCAAGTGAGTTCACAACAACCTATAGAAAATGCTAATGATAATAATAATAATAATATGTAGAGATTACCTTTTATTATTTTTATCTCAAAATACACATTAGTATATAAGACATACTAATATGTTCTACTACCCAAAGCGGGACTCAATATTTTATTTTCAATTCACACATAAATGTGTTCTATGTTCCAACACTATTTATTCACATTTAAAGGTGAAATTTCTAATAACTAAATTATTTGACCAAAAAAACTCAATTTTTTTCTTCCAATCTTTCGACCTTCTTATTATTAAATTTTTTAACTTTTTATTTTAAACATTAAGTGAATCTTATATTTCCTAGTTACTCAAAAGAAAGACAAATTTATATATAAAAATTCTTATATTTGAGACCAAATATATAATTAATATTGTATGAAAAATTAGAAGTGGTTAAGACGTTATTTTGCAAATCTGTCGGCGTAAATAACAAATTGCTCATAGACACATGTCAAACATTATATTGATTAGTTAATGTGTGATAAGTGATAACTGATAAACAATGTTAAGCTGAATACTTTTTCTCCAAAAAAAAAAAAGTTAAGCTGAATAATTAAATCAAAACTTCTCTTCCCACCCTTCTTTTACCAAAGTTTTTTTAATGTAAATTTTACATTACAAAAAATTTCGGATTCTATTTACTAAAATTTTCTGTATGTTTTAAGGGTAAAAAAGAAATGTGGGATGGGAAGAGAAACTTTCTAATTAAATTTGTCAAAATAAAGTTAAAGAATTAAATGGCCCACGCTAGCTTTGGGCCTGTTGGCATTTTTGGTGAGGCAAACTAACTCCTTACGGAAGGCTACATAATGATGTTTATAAGCATTCCATTATGTGGCTGTGTTCTAGTCTAATCAATTAATTCTAAGCCAAAGAATAAAAATTGTGAATTTATTACTAGAAAAATAAAATTAGTATTTGAAATTTATAGAAGAAAAGTATAAAAGTCGTCTATAATTTCATCAAAAAATTTAGTGACATAAAAGTTAGTGATGAATTTCATTTCTCAAAGTGATAAAGTGGTTTGAGAGAGAAACATACAAGTTTGAGAAATGAGTGTTATATATATGGATTGAAATTTTTTCCTTAGAATTCCATTAATATGTATTTTTGGGGTATTGCAAATAATTGTTGAATTATTAGCTAGGGTGCCAATATAATAGGATATATCAATTTTTGCACTTCTAATTTTTGCTTTAAAATAAAAACCTTCCATCAATAAAGAAGTTTATAAAATGTCTCTTCACTCAACTCTCTCTTGGATCGACAACCTTGATTATCTCACTTAATTAGTAGATCATCTTAATAACCTATACATTCTTGGCACTACGTGGTTTATCCTAGGACCTCTAATCATCATTAAAATATTGACATTTAGTATTTACTTTAATATATTTTGGGATTATTATTCCTCCCACAATATCTAGGACATCAATGAAGTGATTGCATGGTATATGAAATAGGATAAGTGCTTAGTCTTCAAACCACAACTTGATGTGGACCAAAAAGGATAGCATATAGAGTACAACAACAAAAACGATTCACATGCATGAAATGACTAGGAAAAAGAGAGTGAGATTTTGAAAATGCAACTCTAGCTTAATTTGAAACCACAAAAGGTTTACGTTAGGGTTAAGAGCATCTATCTAGCATCTCTTCTTCTAATCCTTGACGGCAATTGAAAGTAATATTAGTCCTCCAATTAATATTATTGGTCCCAAATGTCAATCATTATTTATTAGTGGGTTGCATGTGTTTGCCAATATTTCACTTTTTTTAGAAGAATATCTTCTCATGTGATTTTGTGTTACTAACCATTTTTTCAGAAAAATATATATTTTTTTTTTGGGTCAAGTAGCTTAGTGGCTAGAAAATCAACCTTAAAGGTGAATAAGTGGAGTGTCCCGGGTTCGAACCCGGACTCCTGCATATATAGTGCGTTGTCCCTACCAACTGAGCTAAGCTCATGGGACAAATATATTTATTACTCGTCGTTAGAAATAATAAAAATTATTTTAGAATTCTATTTAGCTAAAAAAAATTAATTAGAAGAGTTTATGAAGTTTGGCTGTGTCACTGTGTGTCATAGAATTACAACAGTGTAATTTTGTTGGTTGGATTTAGTAAATATAAATTTTTGTTTAGAACACTACTATACTACTATATATCTCTCTCGATTTATCAAAAAAAAAAAAAATCTCTCTCGATTGATTTTTATGTAATTTTTTCTTTCCATGAGCATTAGCCCTCACCGGTATGAAAAAAAGATATTATAAAAAAAAAATAGATTTATCAAACCAACCTATTTAAATAAATATAAATAATGTTTTTATTATTATATTAAATTTTATATTTACTTTTAATTATATTCTCTACAATAACACTTATCTCATTAACCTACCTTCTCTTGACACAATATTAAGCTATCAACTTAGTCATATATTCTCTAAAAAAAAACACATATCATATGATTCATAAATAAAAAAACACATATCATATTAATAACCTACCATCTCTTAACGCAACATTTGGTAATAAAAAAAGAAAACTTAATTTTTTTTTGTCTTAGATAAAGTGATAATCCACTGAAATTAAACTCGCATATAAATGTGAGATCCTGGATTCAAACCCAGGTCACGATGTCCGGTCTAACAATTTCAATATTTTTATCAGTTGAGTTAGGACTTACAAGACAAACAACTTAATCTTTTAACCTGCCTTCTCTTAAGCAATGACACATATCATATATACTTTTATTAGTGACTATCTTCTCTTAAACTTTAGTTTCTCTATCTTAATTAATTCCCAAATAGAATTCTCTACCTCAATTGAGCATATCTTTTTCATCATGTCACATATAAAGTTATACTTTTAAGTGTTACTTAAATTTATATAATACTAGCCCAGATAATACTAGCCCAGGTGACGTTTACTTAGTATTCTTATTTATAGAATATTGTTTTCTTTACAACCAAAAAAAGATTACTAATTTTTTTTGGACGAGTCAAGACCTATATGTGAATTATATCGAGTTAACCGAAACATACTTACTTGGACGAACAATAAAATAGACATGCCATGAAACGTAGAGCTATTAAAAGGGTAGCCCGGCCTGTATAGGCCGGCCCGCTAAGCCTGCTAAGACATAGGATTTGGGCTTAATAATTGGAGTCAGAATAATTCTAGGTTTTTTAATCAGTCTAAAAATATTTATAAAAATATGGTCTAGCCCAAATGAATCACCCCAAAGACCGCGGTAACAAAATTAAATTGTAAAAGAAAACTAAAATTTATCTATGTCTATAAAACAAAGATGATTCAAGGTTTAAGTTTTACATATCATTAACATGTAATTGTTCCCTGTATTCTTATATTTTAGTAAGCGTATTATCATTTTTTTTTAATAAATCATATATTAATTTATTGTGTATCACAATGATAAGATGTTTTAAAGCAAGTCTAATTTGCAACTATTATATATGGTATGCCAACCAACTACATTTCATTGTATTCTTTGATTTTTTTAATAACATTTTATCGTACATTATCAATGAGAAGTACATACTCAAGAATAAAAATAATTGTTTTTTATTTTTTATATAATAAGTGGAACTAGAATTGAAATGTACTATTTTAGTAAGTGTTCTATCTTTTAATGCATAAGCTTTTATATATGAAAATAAATTTATAACTTTGTGGTTTTATTTTAGTAAATGTATATACTATTTTTTAGTATTTTTTTATTTTATAATATTTTATAAATATGAAAGATTTAACCAGTTTAAGATTGGGTTGCCTGCAACCCATATAGAATCAGATTTAGGTAGTACATTTTAGTACCTTTTACTAAAATATTAAAAGATTTAGGTAGTATATTTGAAATCTATTTTGAACCTTACATTTTAATCCGACCTAAAAAAGTTCGTAAAAATCTGAATATTTAAGACTGATAACCATTTTAACAACTCTACTAAATACACGCAAATGCAATTACCACATGTTGGGACATGTGGCCCGCCACACCTACCGCTGGCCATCAATCTTGATTTTTTGTCTTTTACATCACCAGTATCCAGTCCACTTAATCATCTAATATAGTTCGAGCATAAATTCTTATATCAAGTAATCCCACATTCTCCTAATCGCAGTTGCAAGAGATCGAACCGTACTTTTCTCTATCAAGTCTAATGTCAATTGTCACTTAACCAACTGAGAACTATTAGTCATGAGTGTTAAATGATACGACAATTAATACATGAGTATAAATTATTCACAAAAAAGGAAAGAAAAAAGTCAAGATGTTAAAAGTTAAAACCTTTTTGACTATTATTGCAATAGCAATTAGCATGTGAACGTGCAACCCTCGTTCATTGAACATATCTCTAGTTCATATACATACTCTGCTCATATGTGATGTTGAAAACTTTCTCTCAGTGCCTTAATTTGGGACTTAATTAAAAGTGGAGGGTTTTGAAGAAAAACTATCTATAGCGTGTTTGGATCCACGTTTGGGGATAGAATACCACGTCCCAATGCAAACTCACCGTGAAAATGGTGAAGCTACAAAATAGAGCTTCTGTCCAAACGTGAAAAACAACAGTGACTATGTAAAAGCCACTGCACAACCAAACACGTGCCTAGTCTAGGAAAAATAAGAGAAAGAGAGAAAGACCTTGCATTTTTTTTTCTTTCAACTTGACACACTAGCAAAATAAGATCAAAATCAATGGTGATTTTTTTTTCTTAACATTTTTAAAATTGGTGAATTATATTTTTGGGTTTAAAAATAATTGGACTAAAATCATGAATCAATATCCATAATACATTAATACATAAATCTACCAATAGTCTAGTGGTTGTGTAATTTTTGTGTAAACCACGTGGACTCATGTTCAAGTTTGTGGATTTTTTTTTAATGACTAAATGTATTTTTATCTTCTATTTTTTATCAATTTCTAATTGTTCATTCTTTTATAGGTGTCTTTTATACCGACACATTCTTGTTTAATGCCCTGTGTTAAACACTAAATATGATTAATTCTATGAGTTGAAATTCCAACATTGATTTGTCACATTGTATATTATAAAAATTGTTATGCTTATTTAAGATTTAATTGTATTTTTTGGTCTCATATTTTATTACACCAACAAAAATAATCTTCCTATTCTAAACTAAAGTTATCACATTTCTTACAATTTTGGTGCAACGAGTAATTTGTATCCCAATTTTTTTTTTCTTAAAAATGATAATTTTATACACTAAAATTCGTAGATGGTCGAAAGGTTCAACAAACTCATTACAAGTTACAACACCCTTTTTGATGAAGGCTCTTCCAAGAACCAAAAGCCACTCTATATCATGTGCACATTTTCATTTATTTCACATGTTACATAATATATAAATTAACTTCTAGGAGTAATATTTTTAGTTTTGTCTTAAACTAACCCTTAAAAATTCCAACAATGTTGATCAGAATCCGAATAACTGTCCAGACTTGCTGGACCTTAAAACCGCCCCTACTCGTGGCAAATAAATGAAAATGTGTTTTGATTTGAAAATATACCGTTACGTTCAATTTTAATTTTGACAAATCAGTTCAATTTTATTTATGTAAAGGATAGCTGTGGTTCTAAAACACAAAGATTGGTGCACCAGTTTGATTGGAGACCAATCATTAACAGTTCATTTTTATGTTTTAAATCAAACTATGAACATACGTAATATTCAGTAGATAATTAATGAATATAGTAATATTTTTTTGACAATAAATTAATTAATATAATAGAAGTCACAATACATTAACAATTCACGGGACACAGCTAACTACAACTTTGAATATCGTTAATCACAATTTTTGCCAATATGTTTGACGAAACAACTATCTTAAAAAATACTACCACACACAGTCATACCAGGACAACCAAGATATTTGAACATTAAAAAGTTACGTATATTTGAACATAGATTGAATGGTTAATAGATAAATATCAGCTTAAAGTAGTGGTTAATTGTTCAATTAATGATTTATAATAAATTGTGTCATATTATTATACTCATTACTTATATCATATGTTACACTGAAGCTCACAATATTTTATTGAATTTCCCATATTCTTGGAGTATAGTTTAATTAAAAAGGACCCCTTGATGGTGATGGCCAAAGATTGCAAAATTTTGGGGATAGATAGATAGATACCCATACTGAATTAGGAGCCCCTCTCTTCTAGCCTAGGACCATTGATTAGACCAAGTCTTGTATTTCAATTTTGTTATTGCTCTTTCAATATAACCATAAGACAAATATTATCTTTTCCATGTCAGTTTTCCCTCCTATTTCTTTACTGCAGTGTTCCTATTATTTTTATTTTATTTTATTTTGAAAAAGATAAATGATCCTATTCAATTGGCATAGTATTGAACTGGATCAGTGTGGAGTTTTCTTAACATAGAATCATTTTAAAAAATATTTAGAATAGACATTTTCTTACATCTCACATATATTAAAAACACCTCTTTATTAATCCAACAAACAAGTTGAGAGAGATAAGAACATCCTAATTAAGTTGACATCTCTTTATTAATCCAACAAATAAGTTAAATTTCACATATATTAAAAATGAAAAACAAATAAAAATAACTTGGAGGAACTAGACCAAAATCGAAGTGGGAGTTTGAAAATAGTACAACTACCTCATTAAATAGTTTACCCGTAAAACTCTGAGGAAAAAATCAGGTAAAGAGAAAGAGAAAAAAAAGTGTAGTGCTCTTAACAAAGCTTAACATAATCTATATATTCAGATAAACCAATTATTCTATTTCTAACTACTATTTTGAAAAAAATTAATTTGTATGTAAGACAACTAAGTTAGTAGCGATAAAGACGTTTATATGTATGAGGTATGAGTTTAAATATAAATTTTTCGATTTTTTCACGCTTAAGATGTGTGAGTTTAACTAGTAGACAATTTGATAATAAAAAAAATATAATTTGTAATAAAGTTTTGGACATCTATCTAATAAAAGGATTAGATTGATGTCTAAGGTATTTGAAACACATGTTAAATATATAAAAAGTTAATTGTTATAAAAAAAAACTTTAAAAAGTTAATTAAGATTTACTCTTCCATTTATCATCTTGTAAAGTCTGAATTTTCTCAGTTAGAATTTTGTATCAAATTTTCAGCAAAATACTAGAGGTATATGTTTTATATTCATTGCAATTTTTTTTTTGGGAGCAAATTCATTGCAAAATGTTATAAAGCTATATTTTTGTTGTTGCATATAATAAAAACAAATGTAGAAAATCTTAATCCTATCCTTTTAAAAATGAAGAAGCATGTATTGGGACATAATACTATTACTATATATCGAACAAATCATGCATTTGTGGTGGGGTTAAATTATAAGTGGAATTGGTAGGGTATCAAATGGGCCTTCCTTTGGGCATAGATTGAGAGCAAAATAGTGTGAGCCCCATTTTGATACCAAAGGCAAATGCACACATACAAAAAAGGTGGACCCCAATTGATACTGAAGGCAAAAAAATCCTTATTAAGGATTGCATTTGGTTACTATACTTAAAAAAGGAAAAAGAGAAAGAGGACATAGTAATTTTGAAGGAGTGTTACCTGGGTTCAGATTTCCTGATGTAACAACATGCCGCAATAATGCATATGGATTGTCTGATTTTAATTTAATGACTAAATTATCTTAATCGAAAAGTATAGTTTTTAATTTAGACCGTTCATTTTAATTTAATGACTGAATTATTTTAACTGAAAAATATAATTTTCAATTTAGACTGTTCAATCTAAGATTGTCGGTTGAGGTTGAAAATTTTGGGTTATATTTACTTTTTAACCTCAGCATATCACATTACTGTATATGAATCGTCTGATTTTAACTTAATGGCTGAATTATTTTAACCGAAAAACATAATTTTCAATTTAGACAGTTCAATATGAGATTGACGGTTGAGGTTGAAAATTGTGTGTATTAATTACAATAGCAAATTTTGGTCCGAGTTACTTCTACTTCTCAACTTTCTTAAAAATGATAATCCTTCATATTTACTATTTCAAACGAATGCGATAGAGTAAATACATAAATAAAAAAATGTTTTTTTTTTGTGGGTGAATAAGTATGAACGGATGTGGTTTTTAAGAATCAAGAATCATGAGAGATGAGAAAAGAAACTAATAATTCTAAAATGTTACAAAATCCGTTCGAAAGCATATACATAAAAAAACAATTTGGTATGTATGAATGTGTATTTTTGAAATGGACACTTTTTGTCTTTAACATGGATAGATAAAACGTCTAATTTTGAGACGGGAAAATGAATTTTCAAGGATTAAACTAGAAATTTAGTACTTAATAGGGACTCAGATATTGAGCAGTCAGTGACTGCGTGCAGTTGTACGATCACAGACGGTCTATAATAAATGTATATATTGATTTTATAAAATGTAAAGTTCCCGTCTTTAAATTTTAAATCGTCGGATTAAAATCAGACGGTTAAAAACGCGTAACTGTACGCATTCATTGACGTCCCTTATATACGTGGAATTTAATGATTGAAGTAACTTTAGTGTTGAAAAGTAACAGTAGGTAACAGGAAAGAGTTTTCATAGAAAACAAGATAAGTTTTGCGAAATGTAAATTGTTTTGTCACCACATACTGCAACAAATTTCAACTTGTTTCTTGTACATTAGTCTTGCAATTATACTAATTTGGTAATTGAGTTGAGGAGTCTAATTTTTCATTTTGATAACAAGCCATGAATTACCTATGCTTGTTTCTAAACCTAATTTTCTCAAGAAAAAAAAAAAATTGAATGTCATTGAAATCAATTAGAAAAATGGGTTTGACTTTGACATCATTATCATATTATTATTACGGACCCAATGTCACATGAAATTATTGTAAGTTGTTTGCATTTTTGTTTTTTTGTTACAAAATTCATGCACCAACTTAATGAGAAGAAAGTAGATCTTTGGCTCATAAAAAAAAAAAATTATAGTTACGCGCAAAAGATATCTAAAAAATGTTTCAACTACAATTCATTGTTTCCTCTGGTGGAGCCGCTAATGAAAAAGCTAAACCACATTTTGTGACCAATATAGTATATGCTAGAGAGTTGGTGAGAAATATTAGTCTTCCAATATCACACATTATTGATGAGAGATTTGGCCTTCATGTCAACATCCTCTAAACCTTTTGTAGATTGTATTTTTAACAACCATCATGATGATTCAAGGGTATTCCATTGCATATCTAAAACTATACTCAATAGTTCCAATCCTTAACCACATAATATTAACTAGATTTGATGTGATTCCTTGCTAATCAAACAACCTTGAAAACCACTCCTTTGATTAGTTAGTCCATGTGATTTTAGACATTGTTGTATCTTTTATTGTATACCTTCATAACATGCTTCCCACGAGGTGGGGCTTCTCTGCAAGCTATTGGTTCCACCATAAGACACAAATAGTACATTGCCACAATTTCATGTTTTGCATAATTAATGCATCAATGATAACATATTATCACTTATTACTTGCTAGTTTCTTTCCTAAATATCAATTTTCATACAACGTTGGTTAGTCCAGTTGGTAAAGATTTAACTCAGGTCCTACAAAGATCTGAGTTTAAATCTTGTCATTGATGTGAGGACCTTGTTGATGGATAATATGTAAGTATTAAGACATGAGTTTAAATCATGTTGTCGATGCGAGGACCTGGTTGATAGATAATATGTAAGTACATTTGTATTCTTTCGGGATATCAAATGTAAATTATGCTTAATAGTATGTGCAACTTTGTTTCAAAAAAGGCTCTTGAGACCAACATTGTGTGGCATGATTAGTAAAAAACCGAGTTTCTTAAGTATGAAGTCAGATGTTATGGCTGTTGTAACTTGTGTGTCTTGATGAACATCGGTCAAAAGAGGTCAACCATTTAAATGAATTTATATTTCGAAGGGTTAGTCTCGACTTTGGGCCAGGGATAGCTGGATTAATCCAAAAGGTCGATTTAGCCTATCATAGAGCAAAAGTCCTATTTGGCAGCAAATTTTCTGCTTTTTCAGAAATTCTATTTTTGCACAACCTCTGTATTGTACCCCAAGCAAGTGGGTTTAGCTCTCCCATCCATTATCTTTTGGAAAGATTCTGGTGAGATATTCATAAGGGACCAGTACTTGGATAATGGCCATCATTCACATGCTAAATTAACAAATGAAAGATCTCAAGAAATTCTTATTCAACATATGTATTTTATACTAACTTTAATACTACATTACTTGGAATTTCTCCAATTAAAAGTAAGATTTTTTTTTGTGCTTTATTCTTTTCAATCAAATACTTCAAACATCAGACAAATTATATATAATTCCTTTTATCAACATGTGGCTTGAAGGCAACAAAGAATGAAAGGAGAGAATAGATAGAAAATTCTTGATTACACATTGTTATCTTAACCATGTAATTTCATATTATTTATCAACTAATCAATAGAACATATGCAATAGAACATCAACTAATCATATGTGGGCCATACAACCCTTAATCAAATGGAGCTTTTCTTTTCTCCGTGTTTTCTAAAAAACCACACACGTGTCTGAAAGTATACTTTTAGAAGGAAAAAAATCGGTATTTGTATTCGAAGAGGACCAAAAAAACTATTCTTTTTTCAAGAAGTATTCTTCCAGAGGACGAAAAAAACAACTATTTTTTTTTCCCTGGAAGAAGTATACTTATGTGAAGGGTGGAAAAAGAAACTCTAAGTTTATGGCTGACCGATATGGCACATCATCATTTAGCTAATCAAGTGTGAAACGTAAGGTTACATTTTCATGTCCACGTATTCAAATCACGAGAAAAACATGATAGATAAGGGAGATTAATCAACATATGAATGTGGATTAAGATAATCAGCAGCTTAATAATTATGATTTTCTGATAGTGGGTTTTAGACAAGTCTTGGTGTGTTGCAAACCTTATAAAAGTCTCATTGGTCCACATATGATACTTACCAATAAACCATACTAATTCTGCTATGGTTTTCTGGTCTATCTTTAGATTACAAATGTAAACACTAATAACCAATATATTTCACACTGAATCTGTTCCTTCAAAGCTAGGGCCCATATTTCAATTTTTTATATATAATATCTACCTCCATTTCACTTCATGGAACTACCACCAAAATCACCATTAGAGTAACCTATATAGAACAAGAAACACCATTTTTATCTTCTATGTACCCTCTCCTTGACAAACAAAAGTTGTCTGCAATTGTATATATCAGAAAATCTTCTGTCTGCCACTAGTAGGACTCACCATTCCCTCTTATTTTCTTTCATTTATTCACAAGGTTCATTTGTTGAGACAAAGTGGAGGATTTTCCCTCCACGTTTTTACCACTCTTGTATAAAGTTTATTTATCATTTGATTAGATGCATAAGCTTCTTGCTTATTACTTTATAGTCATGTTTAAAAATATGACTATAAATATGGCCAAGTCCATAGGATTTAACCACATAAGCTGAAAAACTTAACTACTATTACCTCTTTTGTAGCCTTGAGGATTCAATTTCAAAACTCATAAACATGTCATTTTCCAGTGTCAAAAACTTCTTCCAGAGGTTCTGGTTGGATGAAATGGAAATGGGAAGTTATACACATAGCAGCTTTTTGTCTAGTGATCTTCTACCATCTCTTGGCGCACAAGTAAACCGGGAAACTAAACCACAAAAATACGTAATCTACCCATTCAATCCTCATTATAGGTGATGACCTTTTACTTAGTCACAATATAACATAACTCTTTTATGAATATTGTGCTTGCATCTTCTCAAGTTTTCGTATATAATTTATTACAGGGTTTGGGAATTGTTACTGGTTGTTCTAGTCATTTACTCGGCTTGGATATGCCCCTTTGAGTTTGCCTTTCTGACTTATAAGGAAGATGGACTATTCATCATAGACAACATTGTCAATGGCTTCTTCGCCATCGACATAGTGCTTACATTCTTCGTTGCATACCAAGATAAGGATTCTTATCTTGTCGTTGATGATCCAAAGAAAATTGCAATCAGGTGATATATATATATATATATAGATATAAAACTTTTCTTCCTTTAAAACTAAAATGAATGTCGAAAAACCCTTCTTACTTTCATATCTCTACACAAAACATGCAGGTACATATCCACCTGGTTTGCTTTGGATATTTGCTCAACAGCCCCACTTGAGTCCATTAGCCTCCTCTTCATTAATCATAACAGTGAGCTTGGTTTCAAACTTCTTAACATGTTGCGACTATGGCGTCTTAACCGAGTCAGTTCTCTGTTTGCAAGGTTTGCCAGCATATCATATTTAACTTCATGGCTATTGTTTCATTGACTCATCTATTTACTAGAATATGCCAATGTTTGCTTACTTTCAGACTCGAAAAGGACATTCGCTTCAATTATTTCTGGGTTAGATGCACAAAGCTCTTTGCTGTAAGCCACTAAACCTCATAAACTTACTTTCATCCTTTACAATCTCAAGGTACATCCAAGAACTGAATCGGAACTTTCAAAAAATTTCAGGTAACCTTGTTTGCAGTACACTGTGCAGGATGCTTTAACTATCTAATTGCAGATGTGTATCCTGATTCCAGAAAAACTTGGATAGGTGCTATGTTCCCAAATTTTAAAGAAGAAAGTCTTTGGGACAGATATGTAACTGCAATATACTGGTCCATCGTCACACTTACTACAACTGGCTATGGAGATTTACATGCAGAGAACACCATAGAGATGCTGTTTGATATCACTTACATGCTGTTCAACTTGGGTTTAACATCATACATCATTGGAAACATGACTAACCTTGTAGTTCACTGGACCAGCCGCACCCAAGATTTTGTAAGTACTTTCAATCTTAAGCTTCTTTTACTGCTTCTCAATTCGCCTGTGCCAGCTACCTGCTATGATAGTTTTATATTATATAGTATACATGTGTTGGACTAAACTTTTATTATCATTCAACAATGCCCTCCAAAGTTCAAAGCACAGTTGGTCAAACCAATGTTCAAAGCAATGTTTTAAAAATCGGACCAGTCATGGGTTTAATGACTCGTTGGTCAAACCACAGGCTCACTGGTTGAACCACATGATTAAACCGGACTAGGCCCCACAATTGACAAGTATATTTGAAACAGCACACCTAATATGTGATGTTGCCTATCAACTTTTTGTATAGCTAATTGTGTCTTTTCTAAAACAAAAACTCGTTCAGATAAGAGGAAATTTATTTCTTCCCTTTAAATAAGAGAGGATTCATTTTGGTCACAGCGGGATACAGTCAAAGCAGCTTCTGAGTTTGCTTCAAGAAATCATCTACCACATCGCGTGCACAATCAAATGTTGGCGCACATATGTTTGAGGTTTAAAACAGAAGGAATGAAGCAGCAAGAAACGTTAAACGATCTTCCAAAGGCAATTCGTTCAAGCATCGCACACCATCTCTTTTTTCCTGTTGTGCAGAAGGTCTACCTCTTTCAAGGTGTCTCCCACGACTTCCTACTCCAACTGGTAATACCAAATACCCCACATGTCTTGTTTGTTTTCACTTTTTGTCTCTTATCTGGCTAAGTGAAAATTATGAAGACAAAGACCTAAAGTTACGACATCTAATACTACAGGTTTCGGAGATGAAAGCGGAGTATTTCCCACCGAAGGAAGATGTGATACTGCAAAATGAATCTCCTACAGACCTTTATGTGCTGGTTTCAGGGGCAGTGGTAAGTTAACTACAGCATGCATAGTCTAGTAACAATAAATGAATCTCAAAGAATGTCTACTAATTCAAAAAATCTTTTCAAATGATTAACTTATTGCAGAATCTCGTTCACTACATTGATGGGAATGATCAAGTATGTCATAATACTCACACAGAACATGTTTTTTCTTTCTTTCTTTCTTCAAATTACACAATGAAACAACTGAATATAACTTTCTATCCCTACATTAACAATTCAGGTGATTCTTGACAAGGCAACTGCAGTAGATACATTTGGAGAGTTTGGAGTTTTATATCATGTACCGCAGCCTTTCACAGTTCGAACCACAGAGCTTTCTCAGATATTAAGACTCAACAGTACATCCTTAATGAATGTTTTACAAGCAAATCCAGGGGATGCACAGATTGTAATGAATAATCTTTCAATGGTAATTAAGATATTTTAAGCTCTAAACTCAACATGGGGAATATATCGTATAAATTATGGTAGGTTCATAATCCTAATCATTTGTGATCTATATTTGACAGAGATTAAGGGAGCGTGAAGGGTTCATCTCTGAATATCCACACGCAGATCTTGGATTGGTTATGCAGAAACTGCTTCATGGAGGTAACACAATAGAAAGCTCTACTCAAGAGTTTAAAAATAATTTACCTTCCTTAATGCATGAAAGAGAAAACATAAATATCAGAGACTCAGAGAATAATTTGCATATTGTGACTAATGGTGTTCATTTAGTTCCTAATAACATGATACCTGAAGACTGCAAAAGAGATCTCCATGCCGCTACACTGACTGCACATAAGGGGAAACTAGACATTGTTGAAATTCTGCTTGAAAGAGATGCAAAAGCAAAGAACACAAATGACATAGGGTGGACACAAAAAGCTCTAGTACAACAGTTAAAAAACAAGAGCATTTCTGACCATACAATGAATTACGAAAGCGAGAAGAAATCAGATGAACATAGAATAGAGATCGTGGAGCCACAAATCCTTAAACTTGGAAGGAATGGCTCAACCAGAAACAGTAGACAGGATGGTATTAGAACTATTAACATCCCACTAGAGAAAGTATACACAGACTACAATTCAAGAAATTCCAATTGTCCAAGTGAAATAGAAATGGCAAGGTTCACCAAGAAGAGGGTAACAATCCATTTGCTAAGTGAATGGAGAAGTAGCTCAAATGGACAACACGGAAAACTGATAATTCTACCTGATTCATTAGAAGAGCTGCTCAAAATTGCTGGTAAGCATTGAACCCAAATCCCAAAAAGATTAATTGATCGTGATTTATGAACCTATAACTGAGGAACAATAGTTTGACAAACACATACACACACACGGAAGAGAATGGAGAGAGCGATATCAGATTTTTTTTTCCACCTTTCTTTTAATGGTAGATGCTGTCAAAATCGAAAGCAATATTGTGAACACAGAACAGTATAACTCTGTACTGCTCTAACTTTCTACTTCTAACTATATACTTGCAAAATTGCAGGTGAAAAATTTGGCGGCTTCAACCCCACAAAAGTAATTAATAAAGAGAATGCAGAGATAGACGACATTGATGTCATTCGAGATGGTGATCATCTCTTTTTTCTTGGCAGCGAAAGTGACAATTTGAGTTTGTGATGTTAACAATTTAGATAGGAAGATTAGTACTGTAGTACCTTTAGGAACTTAATGACAATGGTATAATAATCTTTTGAAAATGCCAAGCATTCCAGAAAGATATTGGAAAATCATACAATTCAATTACAAAAGCTGCTCTTGGTTTATGATTGTTGAAACAAAATTTACAGTGTATGGTTGTAAATCCAAGGAAAATAATCTTATAATTGAGTGCAGTATCTGCAACATGTTTGCTGATGTACTTCATGTTTCAAACAATATTGGATAGTTTCTATTTTCCTGAGAATCCAGCTAATTAATTCCTTTACAACCAGGAGCTATCTTGCTCGGAATCAGATATTGTAGAGTAACTTCGAAGAAGCATCTCACACTGTCCCAACAAAATCTGAATTTCTCAAAACCATCTATTGTATGCCTTCAATGAATAAAACTCATTTCTTCAAATTGATTGGTATAGGATGTGCTTCTGTGTTAAAAACAAACTTATCCAATGGAATATGGGAGATATCCCCAAAAAGCAAGTATAAATACTTAAGTGTTTCTCCTAGAAAGAAAGTCTCCATTTTATCTCTTGTAGGAGGAGGAATAGTAGTTACGTCGTCCACAGAACTATATCCACCAGTTTCAATCTTTGTGTACTTTTCAAAGGCTTCAAATATTTGCCAACCCCATTCACGATATCTGTAAGACAATATATGGTTATTTTAGAAAAATATAAAAAAGATAAATTAAGCCATATTCACCGTTTCTTGTGTATGGTGACAAGAAATAAAAATGTTAAGTAATCTTATACATAAGAAGGAGGAAGCATACTTTAGATCTCCTGTAATACGGTACAAAACAAAGAACGACTCCACAGTCTCAGGTCTCAAAAGATTATGACGGTCAGCAGGTCTTATTATGATGTCATGAATATATTCTGAAGTCTTATTTCCTCCATCATGACCTTGTTCAGAAAATTCCTGGATATCAAAAGCATACACCAAAGGCTACATGTTATGTCTCCATTTGCACAATACATAAACGGAGTAAAAAGAAAACTTCCCATATGCAGCATAGGAAAAAAAAAAACTCTTTCTGAGCAGCATCATAAAGAAGAGGACTATAATGAAATTTGTTGCTGCTTTTGAATGTGATCTATTATCATTTAATGAGTCCAAAATGTCATAAAACTCCTACTAACCTTAGTATGAAAGTAAGCAATTTCAGGAGCAAGACCAGTTGAAGTCACTGAGTACATCTCATAGCATGTTTTAGCTAAATCTTCTGCAAGCTTCAAATTTTCTAGGTCTTCAAAGTTAAGCAGATTGTTTTCCATTGCCTGTTTCTTTGTAAGGCCTTTAGTGGCACCAAGTGCAAGGGTGCCAGGTAAGAAACAAACCTGAAGCATCAAAGTTTACTTAAATGTTAGTACGTCAATGTCAACATTAACCTGCTGCCTCTTAGTTATTGTTGAAGTTATGGTTTTAGATATAGCAGGAGAAGAGAAAGTATAAAGACTTCAGAAATATGATTATGAGTTAATACTTAATATGATCGATAATAATTTGATGCAAAAGACTAAACATTGATCCGTATTTATACTAACACAAAACTCCAAATCCTTCTCTTAATAAAGAGGAAAATCGAGAAAAATATCAAGTTAATAACCAAGAACTGTAGAGAATAATCTTGAGAAAAAATCTAAAATATAAGATGCTACAAGATATGAAATTAATCCGAGGAGATAAACTAAGCTATTTTAACTAAATATCAAGATATTCTAAAATATTTTCATATATTCTAACGGTTACTATATAAAAAATAAAAATCGAAGTGCAGAATTGAAATTTTGTGAGAGAAAAAAAATGAGGGCAGTAACAAATTAACATTTATAATCAGTTAAAATGCAGGACGGAAACATCCTTTCTATCAGACAAAACTGCTATTTCATGATCATCAAAGTTACAGCTCATAAGCAATGCTTTTATTGCAAATGTAAATATCCTGGACCAACCACTGTATCACATTTTCAGCACATGAAAGTGGTGCTATTTATTTTCCTGCCATTATTTTGTGACACTGACCACAGAATATTGGCTCAATTTTTATTCAACCGCCATTTTTGAGTACACTCGTGTGGAAAAATGTAATATGACTGCTCAATTTGTAAATAACCAAAATGCTTTCCCATTACCATAAATTCCAGTTCCTCACACGTAAAACATATTATTGAGACATTTGAAGTGTTTATGAAATGAATTATAAACCACAGTCATAGCAGATCATGAGTTAGCATTATGCCCGCATATAACAAACTACAGTACAGTGACAAAAGTAAGTCTCTGCAGGCATATAATAAAAGCTATCCTATAAATTGTGAATATCATAATATCAGAGGAAATAACTAAACTACACCTGATACTTCATGAACATAAATACAATTCGATAATTTCTAAGAAAAAAAATCCACATGTGCAGTATACTCCATGGTATTTTCAATCAACTATAGCACTAAATAAATTCCATACAATGAAAAACTTCCAAATTAGGAAGCAATACCTACCAGGTGATCCATTTTTGGGCTGAAAACACCGTCTTTTCCAGCAGGCAATTCTCCAACAAAAACCAGTCCATTTGGAACTGTTTTCTGAACAAGACGATGCCTAACACCGTTCATTGCTTCCTTATACATATCATATAAATATGATGTATTTTTGTTGCTACTGTTTCCACTCTGAAGCCATACTTTAAGTAAGTACTCATAGTAACTGTCACCACGAGATCCCAGTCTAATATTTTCTCCAATAAACTGACCAGAATCAGGGCTGCATTTAGTTAATAAAAATATCTAAATGTTAGTAGAAATATACTGAGAAAGGAAAAGAAGATCCACGCCTGAAAGCGACTAAAAAAAATTAGGGCAATAAAAGAAGCAATTGAACACAAACAAAATGAAAGGTTTATTTATTAATAATTATTTCAAATGAGAATTAATGTCCAGATACACTAATTAAAATACATCTAATTCCATACCTAATGTATATAGGAACTAGTCCTTCAACCTTTGGAAGAGATTTTATGTGCTCCATGACTTTCATTGCCTCCACACCATATTTCGGATCACCAGATACAGAACTAAGATAATTGAACTCAAGCTGCAAGGTAGAAACTTCTGACGTGCTACTCAGTCCACCAGGAGCTGGATGTGCTGACGAGTCATGCAGAACAACGTCACTAAACGGAATAGGAGTTGGACTGGATGTGAAAGCAGATAGCAGACGGTCGCCCAAATTCTTAGCAGTTTCTAGATAAACAGACGGGTTAGGTCCTGCATTTATGTTCATTCCTTTTTCCCCGCCACTTAGATGATATGCGCTTAAAAGCCCTCCCAAAATCCGTATTGTAGTTTCAAATAAATTTACTTGGCCTTTTTCGTTAATTCTCTCGGAAAGGTGTTCTTTAACCCACGAGCCCGCTTCAGCAACAACTTCATCAATACCCATTATCATAGCTGTATCAAGAGCATCCACTACCGTAGCACCTAATCCCCCCAATCCGTCAATTCCACGTTGGCTAACTGGCATAAGTTCATCATAACCCATGGCATATTTTTTGTATCCCGACCACGCATAAGTAAAAGCTTCCTTGACTTTTTGTTGCCTAGTGATCCACAATGATTTTTCGTCTAGTATTGCAGGTACATGATTAATACCATTATTGCTCACTTTAGTATCAGGCGGTAATTGAGGAGGAAGTCTTGGCGCCCGTCTCCAAAACTTCTTTAATCTCCCAGCACCATTAGTACTGTTATTTTCTTCATTCTTTCTAATTCCAAATACTTGATCTCGAGAAACTACAGGACTTGGAATTGTATCATGTGTCAGAACAAGGTATGCTACCCCAAATATCAATATCAAGAACAGAAACTTTCCGGTACTACAGCTAATACAATCGCGCTTTCGGTTACTGGTGAGGAAGCTCTGAGTAATAACCTGGAAATAAAGAAGTAGCAAACAATCATTTTTCTCTTTCCTTTTAATTTTCAGTAAACGACATAAAACATATTTAATACATGAAGGATAATATTCCAAAGAAGTCGCTCCTCAAACTAATACAACACATCACCATCCGGTAAAACTTAAAATATCTAGGATATGCGCGCAAAAAAAAGATTATAGGCAGGGTTTAGTTATAAGCAATTTTTTTTCTGTACAAATAGGATATGCGCACGTGCATCTACATATACTAATTTCTCGAGCTGGATAGGACCATATGCATGACAAATCTTAATGTGAAGAGTTTTAAAGCTGGTGCATTCACAGGACTCGGGTTTCAATTTGAGACTACTAACTAAGCTGAAAGAGACTCATACCATATCATCTCATACGAACGCTCGTGTTAGTTATGGATGATAAATCTTAACTTGAAAGATCTACGATATGCGCGCGAAAAAAAAATTATAGGCACGCTTTAGTTATAAACAATACTTTTTGTGGTATAAATAAGATATGCGCGCACAACTGCATATGCTAATTTCCCGCGCTGGATAGGACCATTATTAGAGCGAAACATCTTAACGCGAAGAGTTTTAAAGCCAGTGCATTCCCGGATTTGAATCCGAGACTAATAATTAAGCTGAAAGAGACTCATATCATTTCATCTCATACGTACACTCGTGTTAGTCATGGATGAGTAATCACAAAACTCAGATGGTTTGAACCCGACACTACTAGCTAAGCTGACAGAGACTTGTATCATCTCATCCAATCCAATCAGAACGCTCTTGAGTTGGTTAGTTAGTTAGTTATGCACATGCACACATTAGAACAAGTCTAAACTAGAATTTCACATTAAAACAAGTATATCTCAGAATATTCCAGAACATAGCAAGCAACTAAACAAGTAATTGAATTAAAACATGAACCGAATTTTGATCTTATTATTCTTACAACAAAACAAATATATAAATATATATCTGATAATGAAATTGAATAGTGAAGATTGAAACTCACTTTGAAGAAAGAACGGTGACGAAACTTAGCGTTATCATAGTCAACATCTTTTCTGGAGTAGGGTAGAGAATTGGACATACTGGATCCGATCCAATTTGATCCGATCCAAATTCTAACAGAAACAGATCAGCTTAGAAGCAGGAAGAAGATGGAGTGTGTTTGTAGCATAATCGAATTCGAATGTAACGCGATAACAATAATCACTGTCTCAGATTAACGTGTGCGAAGTGCTTTCAGATTAATGAATGAAAAATAATGGATGAATTGTTGTTATTAGTATTTTTTCTTTAACAATTCATTGACTAACGACCTAACGTTATAATTTTTCCATTTTTATTTTATCTCTGTTATTATGATTTATGAGTATCGCTTCAGTTAATTATTGCTCACATGAATAATCACGATAAATTATCTTGTTTGCTAATTAAGGTTTTATTATCAATAAAAAATCACATATTTTTAATTTTAAAAAATAGGTTTAAGTATCACTTTTTCATAGTAAAAAAAAATCAATTTGTAAGATAAAATAGGAGTAATTTTTTAAGTTTTATTTTTTGTAAGGGATAATTTTTTAAAAGTTTTAATGTTTGTTACATACTGCTGTATATTTTTAAAAGAAAAATGAGAATCAGAAAAATTGTATTAATTGAGAATCTGTTTCGAGCTTTTAATTTATTTTTTTTTTGAAAAAAAATATGGTTTTTATTATAGTATTAAATAAATACAAAATAATTGTTTTGAATAAATTACATGCACTCATCTTTTTTGAGGGATTTTAAAATTACGAAAATCTATACTCTTAGAGTATGTTCGGATGAGTAATTCTAGAAATTGAAGAGATTTTAAATACTAGGCAATTCAATTGATTCAATTGAATTCCCTTGATATTCAAATTTCATTGTTTGGATAAAGTGGTGAAATTCCATCAATTGTAAAATTCTTTGTTTGGGTAATATAATTGAATTTTCTTCATTTAATTTCATTTATCTTAATAAAATCGACCCTCAATCCAAAAAATCGGCAGAAAACCTAAAATTGACAAAAAAAATCCTAAAATCGACTATAACCCCAAAAACCGGTCGAAAAACCCAAAACAATCGGCCGAAAAACCTAAAATCGGCCGAAACCCCAAAAATCGACAAAAAATCATAAAATCGGCAGAAACCCCTAAAATCGACTATAACCTCAAAAATCGGTCGAAAACCCAACAAATCGACCGAAAAAACCTAAAATCGACTTCAAACCATAAAATCGTCCGAAAACAAAAAATCCATCAAAAAAACCTAAAATCGGCCTAAAACCCAAAAAATCAGCCGGAAAACCTAAAATCGGCCAAAAATCCTAAAATTGACTATAAACCACCAAATCGGCCGAAAAATCTAAAATCAGGCAAAAACCATCAAATCGACCCTAAACCCAAAAAATTAGCCGAAAAACCTAAAATCGGCCGATTTAGGTTTTTCGGCCAATTTTAGGTTTTTTAGCAATTTTTGGGTCCTGGTCGGGTTTTCAGCCGATTTTAGGGTTTTCGACCGATTTTAGGGTTTTCAGCCGAATTTAGGTTTTTCGACTGATTTTTGTGTTCTGGTCGGGTTTATGGTCGAATTTTGGGTTTTCAGTCGATTTTAGGGTTTTTGGCCGATTTTAGAATTTTCGACCGATTTTAGGTTTTTCGATTGATTTTTGTGTTCTGGTCGGGTTTATGGTCGAATTTTGGGTTTTTTAGTTGATTTTATGATTTTTTGGGTTTTCAGCCGATTTTAGAATTTTTAGGCGATTTTAGGTTTTTTGTTGATTTTAGGTTTTTTGGCCGATTTTAGGGTTTTCGGGCGATTTTAGGTATTTTGACGGTTTTCGGTTGATATTGGGTTTTATAGCCGATTTTAGGTTTTTCGGACGATTTTTGGGTTCTGATCAAGTTTAGGGTTGATTTTTGGGTTTTCGGTCCATTTTAGCATTTTTAGCCGATTTTGTTTTTCAGTCGATTTTTGGTTTTTCGGCCGATTTTTGGGTTCTGGTCGGGTTTAGGGTTGATCTTTTTATTTTCATCCAATTTTAATTTTTTCGGCCGATTTTAGGTATTTTAGCCCATTTTGGGGTTTAGGTCGTGTTTAAGGTAAATTTTAGATTTTTCGGCTGATTTTAGGTTGTTCAATCAATTTGTAATTTTTTAACGTTTATAGAGAGGAAGGAATTTAAAATTCCTTGCTTTTAGGTGTCATTTGAAATTCCATAAATTCCTTGCTTTTACCTCAAATCATTTGAATTCCCTCAAAACATTACATTACCTCAAAACATTCCCCCGTCCAAACACACTCTTATGCTAATCTTTTCTCTTATACAAAATATATTAAAAAAAAATTATACTCTCTATGCTTGCTCCATTTTCCTTTTATGATTAAAAGCTCTTGTGCTTTCATCTTAATATTCATCGGTGAAGGCTCAAAGATGTCATATATGGGGGACTGCGCTCTGGAAGAACGAAGGAGGGCTCTCATCCGAGACCCTTAATTAAGGGGGTCTTGCTGTAGTTGGGTGATGCTTCCAGATACAATGAAGGATCTCACCAAGTGATTCATCAAACAAAGTAGCAAATGAAATAGGGGTGCTCAAATCCAAATCAATCCAATTAAAAACCGCAAACTGATCCAAAAAAACCGTAAAAAACTGAATTATTTTGGATGCCATTTTGTAAAAACCGCTGGATCGGATCGGATTTTGGATTGATTTTTCAAAATTGATCTAAACCGAACCAAACCACATACATATATTTTAATACTTATTTTTCTTTTTGTTAGTATGATATATTATTAACCTATTAATGTTGGTTTTAATTTTTTTATAGATATGGTTTAGTTACTCCAAATCCATATTCCGGCACCAAAGAAAATAAAGTTCTTTATTTGGACAGCTCTCCATAGTGCCCTTCCAACTAAAACTATACTTTCCCATCGAGGTTTATTTCAGATTAATTTGTGTCCTAGATGCAGCGTTGAGGAAGAAACAACATTACACTGTTTATGAAATTGCCAGTTCATAAAGTGTTTCTGGAAAGCTATCGGTTTTGTCGACCAGACCTTCTTTCAGGGTGATAATTTGTATGGTTGGTTGCGCAATGGCATAGATGGTCCCTCTAGTTTTCTGTTTCTAGCTGCATTGTGGTGGATTTAGCGCGTGAGGAATCATCTGTGTATGAAAAATGAGGTAACCTCTTACTTTACTCTCAGGACGAACACCGAGAACCACTACAACAAAATCTGGGTTTTGTGACAGTTCTGAATGGCTCTAGCGACGGTTCCGAACCGTCGCAAAGTTGTCTAGCGTCAGTTTTGCAAAGGGTGGTAATCCTGGCGTCGGGACGCTATAATGCGACGGTTTTCCAAACTGCCACACAAATCGTCGTAATGTATTAGCGTCAGTTAAAACCGTCGCAATATGTTCATGAGTTTTTTATATTTTGAACCCTTTTCGCGGCGGTTTTGAACTGTCGTGTATCATTTAAAATTGATTTTGAACTAGCGTCGGTTTGAAATCGTCGCTACACCTATGCTTCAGTTCTGATATTCATGAAAATGTATATTCACTTGTGTAACTACAGCAATAAGAGTTCTGATATTCATGCTTCAGTAACTACGGCAATAAACTATGCTTCAGTTCTGATATTCATGTTTCAGTTCTGATATTCATGAAAATGTATATTCACTTGTGTGTTTGTAAAGCAAAACTCTCAAAGAGTCTCATCTTTTTAGGAAAAACAAGTTTGTGATTTGTTATAGTAGCTTTTTCACTCTCTTCTTATAGTAGCTTTTTCACTCTCTTCTTATATATACTCTACAATTCAGCAATAATCATCACTCACACCTTAGTAGATTAGATTATTACTTTATTACTACTACTAATAGAAAATTTTATTACTATCTCATTCCATTTTGCATCTTCTATTGATCAATGAAGAAATTCTTGTCACTTTCAACTATCAAATTATAGTTACCATACAATGAGCTATTTAAAGGGGTTTCAACTAACCTGAATTTCAAGGAAGATTGAATCTGAAGCTTGATTGAAGCTCAACGAATATTGAATCTGAGGCTATAAAATTTCAAAAAACTCCAATTAGCAAATTTGTAACAATAAATCAATTAGTATATAAATATCAAAAACCTAATTACCAAATTTCAAATCATATTGAAGTTTCAAGTTGAAGCTGAAGGAGTCCATGAGCTTGAGGTTGACCACGACGATTGAACGAGCTTCCACGAGCTTTAGGTTGACGACGACGACGATTGGACGAGCTTGAGTTTGAGGTTGAAGACGACGATTGAACGAGCTTCGTTGAGGTTGAAGACGGAAGAACGATTGATTGAATCTGTGAGAGTTTGTGAACGATTGAACGATTGATGATGGAAGAACGATTGAACGAAGGGATAAAGTGAGGGAATGAAGAATGGATCGATCTGAGAGGGTTAATCTGTGAAGGATTGAAGTTGAAGAACAAGGGATAAAGTGAGGGATTGAAGAACTATGGTTAATTTGTGAGTGATTGAAATTGAAGATCGATGTGAGAAAAAAATTCAAATTCTGTAAAGAAAAGGAGAGCGAATGTGAGTGAAATTGCGGGTAAATAGAAAAGGGTCACGACGGTTCAAAAGCAACAGCCACAATTCTTTGAAAATACGATAGCGGTGACCGTTCCAAATAATCGCCGCTACTATTCAGTCGCTACAGACAAATTATCTTGTAGTGAACCTGGCTCAACTGCTTAGAACGTGTTTTCTTAAACACAACATAAGTCCCACCACTACAATGGTTCGTTGGAATGCCCATGGTGATATCGGGATGATTCTGAATGTTGATGGGAGTAGCATCGGTAATCTAGGTATCTCTGGATTCAGAGGTTTGATTCGGAACTCTGACGGGATGTGGGTGCGCGGTTTTGCTAGAAAGATAGGCTTTTCGAATATCCTTCATGCATAATTATTAGCAGTATACCATGGTATAGTTTTGGCATGGGAGCTGGACATTAAGGATCTGTGTGCTATTCTGACTCCAAAACCGTGATCAAGTTGCTATCTGATCAGGTAAATGAGTGGCACCACTATGCAGCGATTATCGATAACATTAAATATCTTCTCACTAGAAACTGGAGGGTTAGATTGATGCATATTCTTGGGAGGGGAACACTTGTGCAGACTTCTTAGCCAAGTTTGGAGCTCGCAACCCTGAAGCTTATTCTCCTATAGTTGTTCCGCTGAATGGGATGAATAAATCCATATTCCTTGGTGCATATGAAAACCGGAGTGTCATAAAGGCATGACTAGTGAACAATCCTAACATTTTTATTGGTTAGTTTCCATTTGCATAATGTTCTTTGATTTCCTTTTGCAATCCAGAAAATACGGTTTTTTGAACTGGTCACCAACTATCATATATTATCATTTTTAATGAATATAATCTAGCAATATAAATAGTTGCTTGCTTAATTTTATTTTTTAATAGTTTCAAATAAAATATATTTTTCATATTACAAGTATTTAATTATTGTTTATTTAAAAACAGAATAAAGCCGAACCAACCGAACCAAAGTAAACCGCATAAAATTGGATTGGATTAAATTGGATATTTTTTTTAGTCATTCAAAAATCGAACCAAACCTCATGCTATTTTTCTTTGGATCGGGTGTCTTTTTGTCTCATAACCAATCCAAATCGAACCGCAAGCACCCCTAAAATGAAAGGGGAGAAGAAAGAAACAAAAGATGGATTAGATTGAGAAGATAATGAAGAAGAAGACAACGTTACAATTCTGAAGATTAATAAGCCTTTGTGTGAGATGCCTTGTCTGTCTTGCGTTGTCGGTATGTGGATTTGGAAAGACAAATTCCTCCCTTTAATAGACATTTATAGGTAAAATTTATTTAATGGTTCAAAATAGTTATGCTAATATTTGTATATTTATCTAATTTTTTTTTGTCTATGCGCATGGAGAATTTGAGCTTAGATCTGTTAACAACGACGCAAACAACCAAGTTTTGCATTTGCTTTGCTTTGTGCTTTTATTCTGCTCTTACATCTAGTTTTGACATGAAATTAGCCACTTATATTTGCAGCACTAACTAATTATGAATATCTTATGTGATTGTTACTCTTTAGTTGCTTAAAGTTTGTTATTTTAATCATTTGTTTTATGTGTTGTGTTTATTGTTTAAAATATTAATCAATTTTGACATAAGAGTAGGATACGTTTTTTTTTATCTCTTTTGGGATTGGCTGTTGGGTTAACATCTTGCACCCAATTTGTTTTTTGTGTTAATCAATTTGTAGACAAGATTTTGTCACTTTTTATAAACTTTGAAACTCATGTTAAAATCTTATATCTTTTTCATGTGATATTTTAAAAAAAAATTAATAACTTTCCCCGTGTATCCATTCTTTATAGGGTTAAATATATTTTTGGTCTATAATTTCACAGAATTTTGATTTTAGTTCTTGAAGATTTTTTTCACATTTTTTAGTCCTTGAAATTTTGTCAGTCAGTGTTTTTAGTTGCTACTTTTAATCAAACTCTTGTATACTTTCACATTTTTGAACGGTTCTTTGAATTCATGTTTATAATATTATATGAACATCTACGATAAAAAATTAGAATTTTATAACATAAGACGAATTATTTATCAATTTTTATGTGCAAAAAACTAAAAAATTCACATTTAATTCATCTCTTGTTAAAAAAATTTAAATTTTTGCAAGAGAGATTCATATAATGATATAATAACATGACCGCAATTTTTTTAAAAATTTTTCGAATGATATGCACGAGTTGATTAACAAATTGGGTTATGCATCAATATCATTTAGGAACAGAAGAGGATGAAATTGACGGGGATTTCGTTATCTCTAAAGTGTTTTATCAGCAGCAGCATCTCAAATTGGGTGATGTTCGTAACAGAACTCAAGTTTTATCAGTATAGATAAAAAGAGGGTAGAGAACTCACATTGGTGGATCGATGGAAGAAATGCTCCGAACTAGATGTTGGAATCCGAGCGTTGGAAATGACCGGTGACACAGAAGGGGGGTACCTGCAGATAACGCTCCAACGCCCAAGTCAGTATAAGCTTGAGGTGGAGGTCGAGGTTAGAGCAATGCATACCTTGTGAGGTTTGTGAAGGTTGTATATATAGGCCAATAGATGTGGCATTGGGCCGATGGATTTGACATTGGGCTTGGTTCAGCCCAAAAGTCTTGTCCAGAACAGGAGCCCCCCCAGTCGATTGCTTATGGTGACATGAGGAGTCGACTTATAATTGCAATCGTTTTAGTGTTCGCTTACATTTTATCTTTCCGTCGATGTTTATTCAGACTTAGATTTTATGCGTGCGATGGATTTATTTCCTCATATTGTCGACTTGAATGCATGCATGCTTGGTGCTTCGATTTTATGTTCGACAAGAATTTTTGAGGTTTTAACTTAGTATTTTTTAGACGTTCTATTCGCTAGGTAGATTGCCCTTTGCGCTAGTGCTCGTCTAATAATTACGGTTGCTTCTTGATGTCGCGGATCATAAGCACCTGTCGCGGTGATTTTTGGATATCGAGTTATTAATTAACTTCGAATCGCAATTTAATATTCTACACCGATCTTTAATTTATCCGAGGGAAAGGGAAAAAGTTCGAAAAAAAACCTATTTTGAGAGAACAAGGTTCGGGGGTTGGTTATACGAAGGGAAGGTATTAGCACCCTAAGTATCTATAGTACTCTATAGGAACCTCTTGTTTTTATTCTATCTATGCGCTTTATTTTTAATTGCTTGTAAAAAAATGTATAAGTGAGAATTAAAGTGATGATAAAAAAGTTTAAAATGATGGAAAAGGAAAAATGTTTTTGTTGATTTTATTGATTGGAGAGACAAGTCTCATGCCTACGTACCCGAGGGATCAAACCACCGTAGTTCGGGATAAAAGTTACGAGTAAATTTGTTTGTTTGATTTTAAAGTTTTGAAAATGGTTTTAAAGACCAAAAGCCAAAAGTGGCAAAATGTGAGTTTGATTGATGTTAATTTGTGAAGAAAGTCTATATGGTTAAATTGATTGAGATTTGATTATGAAAATAAGACGCGGACACTTGGTTTAAAATCCAAGATTTGTTGAGAAAATTTTTGAAGTGATAAAAGACACTTGGTTTGAATTCCAAGGTTTTTGATAGAAAAAGAACACTTGGTTTGAATTCCAAGGTTTTAACGAGAAAAATAACACTTGGTTTGAATTCCAAGGTTTTGCGATAAAAGAACACTTGGTTTGAATTCCAAGATTTTTGATAGAAATGTTTGATGAAAATTTTTGTGTTTCCATGATATTTCGAAAAGAAAATAATTATGTATTTTTTTGAAAGAGGTTTTGACCTCATTTTTTTTTTTGAGAAGAAAATAGGTAAAGGTTACGCACGCAAAATGACACTAACCTAAAACGTCATAACAAATAAATTAAACGTGAAAAACAAATTGCAATGATATTTTGATCAAAGCGACGCCTTTTCCCTCGGAATTTAACGTTACGCATATTGGCGGAAAGCGATAAAAATAAATATGCATGAGATGCAATTTTTCATTTAGGGTACATTGGCCTAATCACACTCTAAAATCTTTGCAGGAAAATAAATATGAAATGATGCAAGAGAGGGGGTATGCTATGCACTTTTATTTAGAGTTTACATTTGGCCTATTTACATCCTAAATTCAAGAGCAAAAATAAATGACGATTAATAAAGCGATAAACAATCAATATTGTGATGATAATGATGTTACAAAAAAAATAAAGGGTAAAAATGATAACTAAATGGATGTACTGAAATAAATATGTTATGCATGGATAAATAACATAAATAAATAAATACGAAACTAAAAGATGAAAACAAGCCTCGACATCATGCTTTACAAGGCTGAAAAAATAGCTAAAATAGCTATGCCAAAAGCACTTATCTCATAAGCTAAAAATAAAATTAATTAAAAATAAATAAAGACATAAAGTAATATTAACAACTTTTAAATATCAAATAAATAGGAAAATGAAATAAGCCTCAACATCATGCTTAATTGGCTAAAATAATAGCTAAGATAACTTATGCCAAAAGCACTTATCTCATAAGATAAAAAAATAAAATAAAATAAAATAAAACAGGGGGTGGTGGGAATAGAAAAACGAAAATAAAAAGGGGGTGCTGATAGCAGTGAAACAGTAAAGCCCAGCCCTTGAGGCCCATCTGTGTAAAAAAACAAACAAAAAAACAGGATTAAATCTGGCCGTCTGATGGATCAGACGGCCTTGATCTAAAATCAAAGAAGGAAAGATCCAGGCCACCTGATTGAAATCAGAGGCTGAGAAGGGAGGGTGCACGGTGTGCTGCGATAGACACGCGCACACCGGATCGGGTTGGGGTATAAATACCCCTAACCCTAAAAAAATTCATTTTTTCTCATCTGTTTCTCTCTCTAGCCGAAATCTCTCTTCTTCTCTTCTTCTTCCTTTCTTTTGCTCTGCTAGGGTTAGGGTTCTTCATTTGAAGAACCAGGGATGAACATTCATCCCTTCCGGCGAGACGCCGCCACGCCGGAGCGATTCCGGCGGCGGCTCCGCCGGCTAACCCTTATTTTTTTCAAAAAAATTAAATTTTTTTCTTATCAAAACCTTCCCAATCCCTTTCTAAACCCAAATCTAAAACCAAATTTTACAAAATCAAACCCAAAGGTTCTAGATCGGAAAAAGAAAGAAAAGGAAAAAAAAAAATATCAACCTTACAATGTTCTTGTTCTTTTGGTTCTGTGTTTCTTCTCCTTCTCTATTTCTGATCTGACTAAAAAAAGAAAGGTTTGTATCTTATTATTCGTTTTGATTTTCTGTTCTGTTGTTTTTTTCGGTTCTGGATTTTTTAAAAGAAAAGAAGGAATTGAAGATTGTTGGTTCTGTAATGAGGAAGAGGATGATGTGTTTTTTTTGGTTTTTTTGTTTCTGGATTTGATTTGGGGTTTGGATTTTTTGATGATTTTTCAGATTTAGAAAAATTAGGGTTTTGATTTTGTTGTTTGCTCTGCGGCTGAGTAAATTCTTCCCCTCCTGTTCATTAATTGCTGTTCACTATATACACAAATTGAGTTTCTAAGATGGGGAACAAAACTCTTAATTTGGACAAGAAAGTACACTGTTCTGTTGTTTCTGCAGAAACGTCCTTTGCGTGTTTGGAGAAGTTGACTTTGAACCTTCTTTTGATTTTTTTTTAATTAATAAAAAAAGGACAGAATTAAATAAATAATTAATAATAATAATAAAAACAAAAAACAAAAAAAGAAGTGGGAAGTGAAAGATGCACGTGCTGCTTCTTTCACTTTGTTTATTTTTTGTTTTTTTTTTATAATAATGATAAAAATAATAATAATAATAATAATAATAATAAGATAAATACAAAAGAATAAAAATGAGGTATTTTAAAATACCTCTCTGCCGAAATTTTTCTCGAATCTTCTAACAAACGAATCAATTTTTCAAAAATTCATATATCGAAATTTCTCGAAAAATGTAGCGATTATTCCGGACAAAAAAATATGACTCGATAAAAATGCAAAAATGATATGGTCAAAATAAACGGGTATGACAATAATAATAATAAAGGAAAGAAAATAATAATAGTAATAAAAAGATTTGATTCCTAATTTATCGTTTTTTTATAGATTTTTTATCAAAATATAAAACAAAGATATCTTGAAAAATAAAATAGATTCTTAACATATTTTTTTGGATTTTTAACAAAGATACTAACAAAAACAAAATTAAATAAACTGACATATTTTGTATTTTTGTCATTGATGCATAAAATGCAAGGAAGAAAATATGAAGTGGAATCTTAGGTCAAAAAATGGGGTATGACAGATGCCCCTATTTAAGTTTCTTCCATTGGAGATAAAAAGAAAAAGATGATTTTTTTGATGGTGTTTTTGTTTTGATTCGACGATGGAAGAGACTTAAATACAGAGTACACCATTTTTTGACTGGACTAAACCATTAAATGCTATGATATGATGTTATGAATGTTATGCTTATGAGTGTTATATTTACAAAGTGTTTGAAAGCAATGAAGATTATTTGACAGAAGTGATGAAGACAGAAAGCGATAAAGTCTTGTGTACGGACAAAAGTAAAGACTGAAAGCGATAAAGTCCTGTGTGTGGACATAAGCAGATAAAGTCTTGTGTGCGGACAGAAGTAAAGACTGAAAGCGATAAAGTCTTGTGTATGGACAGAAGTAAAGACGGAAAGCAATAAAGTCCTGTGTGCGGACAGAAGTAAAGACTGAAAGCGATAAAGTCCTGTGTATGGACAGAAGTAAAGACGGAAAGCAATAAAGTCCTGTGTATGGACATAAGCAGATAAAGTCCTGTGTATGGACAGAAGTAAAGACGGAAAGCAATAAAGTCCTGTGTGTGGACATAAGCAGATAAAGTCCTGTGTACGGACAGAAGTAAAGACAGTGTCCACCAACATTGTGGGACGGTAAGGACAAGTAAAGGCAGTGTCTACCAACATTGTGGGATGGTAAGGACACATCGAGGAAATAAATTGTCTGCTGACATTGTGGGAGAGCGAGACATGACAAGAATATGTATTTGTCTGGACCAGACGCACTGGAAATGACTTCTTTTGGGGAAATTAACCATAAGTTTGCAGTTGATTGTTAGCAAAACCTGCTACTTTGAATATGTTTGATGGAGACATCTCTAGACCAGACTCACTGGGGATGGCTTTTTTGTGATGTATGATTGATGGAGACATCTCTGGACCAGATACACTGGGGATGACTCTTTTTGTGATGTACTGAAGCAGGACACGTGATGGTCAATGCAGTATGTATGAGTGATTTTGTTTGCATGTCGTATGTAAATATGAATGTATGTATACATATGTGAATGATTGTATGTATGTATGTATGTATGTATGTATGTATGTATGTATGTAGCTTGTATTTGTAGGACTGAATGATATTTGTACATGACTGGATGAGATAAAGGTTGGATCAGGCAAGATGAGCATTGGACCGACGTATCCGTACAACCACTCGGTAGTTCTCCGCTGGGGACACCATCGTTATAGGTGAAATAAATCAGATCCTCGGGGTAAAACCCGGTATGGTGTGTCAATCCATGTTAAGAGTGATTACTTCTTGGGGTAAAGCCCATCGGTCAGAGGTCTGGCAGAAGTCGTCATTTCGTACACTGAAACCGAATATTTTCTCATGGTCTTTGCTTCAACAGTCATGCTTTTGCTTTTTCCCCTTTTTTTTTTGAAATCCCTAAATTTTGCCTGAATCGCCCTTTCGAGTTTTCAATCCACCGGGAATATATTTCTTTTTTTGTTTTGCCCCTAATTTTTGCCTGGACCGCCCTTTCGGGTTTTCAATCCACCGGGACGCTCATTTTTGCCTAAGCCGCCTTTTCAGGTTTTCGACTTATCGAGCTTTTTTTTTTATTTTATTTCAGCAATGACTGTATTTGCATTGTTGAATCTGTCTGCTTTCGGAACAATGTTGATATATGCTTGTATGACTCATGAATCTAAGAAATATGTTTGTCATTTATTTTTTCAAAAAAAAAGAACTACTAAAAAACTTTAAATTATTTTTTTGAGTTTTTGCTTCAAGTACTTTAAATTGAAAGAGGGAGAAACAAAATTGCAAATAAATTTGAATTCCAAATAGAGGGCACAGACTCGAATTTGATTAAAAGAGTGGCGATTGGCGAAAAGCACAACCCCACAGATCGTTACAAATATGAAAAAATGGTAATTGGGTGGGAAAGGTACGTTAAACACAATGATCGCTATTCTCCCTAACAACTTTGAATTTGCAGTCTAAAATGCTGTAAGCCAAAGATATTCTGTCAATCGAGGTACTCTGAGTAAGTGATGCTTGATCCGATGCAGTTACTTGTCTTATTCCTTAACTTTTGCATAGATCGCCTTTTCAGGTTTTCGACCTATCAGGATAATTATTTTCTGTTTATGTCTCTAATTTTTGCCTGGACCGCCCTTTCGGGTTTTCAGCCCACCGAGACGCTCATTTTTTGCCTAAGCCGCCCTTTCGGGTTTTCAACTTAGCGAGCTGTTCTTTTATTTTAGACAAAGTATTTCTTGACTGCATCGGCATTTACAGGACGCGGGAGCTCATCACCATCCATGGTTGCGAGAGTCATAGCACCACCAGAAAAAGCTCTTTTGACAACATACGGGCCTTCATAATTAGGCGTCCATTTGCCCCTAGAATCCGGCTGAAAGGACAAAATCTTTTTGAGCACAAGGTCACCTTCACGGAACTCACGAAGCCGAACCTTCCTGTCAAAAGCCTGTTTCATTCTTCTCTGATATAATTGTCTATGACATAAAGCCGCCATGCGTTTCTCCTCAATTAAATTCAATTGGTCATATCTATTTTGGCACCATTCGGCCTCGGCCAACTCAGTTTCCATTAAGACTCTCATTGATGGGATTTCAACCTCTACGGGGAGTACAGCTTCCATGCCGTATACTAAAGAGAAAGGGGTTGCCCCTGTCGAAGTACGAACTGAAGTACGGTATCCATGTAAAGCAAAAGGTAACATTTCATGCCAATCTTTGTAAGTGACCACCATTTTCTGCACGATCTTCTTGATGTTCTTATTTGCAGCTTCAACTGCGCCATTCATCTGAGGCCGGTAAGGAGATGAATTATGATGCTCAATCTTGAACTCGTCACACAGATCTTTCATCATTTTGTTATTCAAATTGGTCCCATTATCTGTAATAATCTTGTTAGGAACACCATAACGACAGATAATATGGTTCTTGATAAAATGTACGACCACCTGCTTGGTCACATTGGCATAAGACGCCGCCTCAACCCACTTGGTGAAGTAATCAATAGCCACTAAGATGAAACGATGTCCGTTGGAAGCCTTTGGTTCAATCCGACCAATCATGTCGATACCCCACATGGAGAACGGCCAAGAAGAAGAGAGAACATTCAGAGAAGTTGGCGGTAGATGTATCTTATCCGCATAAATCTGACATTTATGGCATTTCCTGGCATGTTTGTAACAATCAGACTCCATTGTCAACCAATAGTAGCCGGCTCTTAACATTTTCTTGGCCATTGTGTGTCCATTAGGATGGGTTCCGAATGAACCTTCATGTACTTCATGCATCAATAGATCAGCCTCATGTTTGTCCACACACCGCAGCAGGACCATATCAAAATTCCTTTTGTATAACACCTCATCATTCAGGAAGAAACTACTGGTCAGCCTTCTCAGAGTCTTTTTGTCTTTGCTAGATGCCCCCGGGGGATATTCTTGCTTCTGAAGGAACATCTTGATATCATGAAACCAAGGCTTGTCATCCATCACTTCCTCGGTTGCAAACACATATGCTGGTCTCTCAAGGCACCGAATACTGATGGTTGGTATCTCGTTCCGGCGATTAACTCGGTACATTGAAGATAGAGTGGCTAAAGCATCGGCCATTTGATTCTCGTCACGAGGAATGTGATGTAGCTCCACTTTATTGAAGAAAGTTAACAACCGTCTTGCATAATCTCTGTAAGGAATCAAACCAGCATGGCGAGTCTCCCATTCTCCTTTGATCTGATTAATCACAAGAGCTGAGTCTCCATAAATGTCGATGTTTTTGATCCTTAAGTCAATAGCTTCTTCAATGCCCATGATGCAAGCTTCATATTCTGCAATATTGTTAGTACATTCAAACTGTAATCTCGCAGTGAAAGGAATGTGAGCACCTTTAGGGGTAACAATGATTGCCCCAATTCCACTACCGTAGAGGTTAACGGCCCCATCAAATATCAAACCCCACTGGGATTCAGGATCTGGTCCCTCGCCAAACACCGGTTCATCGCAATCCTTCATCTTCAAATACATGATCTCTTCATCTGGAAAATCAAACTTGATCGGCTGGTAATCTTCAACTGGTTGGTGAGCCAAATGGTCAGCAAGAATACTACCCTTGATTGCCTTTTGGGTACGGTACTCAATATCGTATTCGGATAACAACATCTGCCAACGGGCAATTCTTCCGGTTAGAGCTGCCTTCTCAAAAATGTACTTAATTGGATCCATTTTGGATATCAACCAAGTAGTATGATTAATCAAGTAATGCCGGAGACGTTTGGCAGCCCAAGCCAAAGCACAACAAGTCTTCTCAAGCATGGAGTATCGAGATTCACAATCTGTGAATTTCTTACTCAAATAATAAATTGCGTGCTCTTTTCTACCGGTTTCATCTTGTTGCCCCAGCACACAACCCATAGATTCCTCTAGCACGGTTAAATACATGATGAGCGGTCGTCCTTCGACTGGAGGGATAAGGATCGGAGGTTCCATTAAATACTCTTTGATACTGTCAAAAGCTTTCTGACAGTCCTCTGTCCAAACAATCCCTTGATTTTTGCGAAGCAATTTGAAAATCGGCCCACATGTGGCAGTCATATGGGAGATGAATCTAGAGATGTAATTTAGTCGACCCAGGAAACCTCTAACTTGCTTTTCTGTTTGTGGAGCTGGCATTTCTCTGATGGCTCTGACTTTGTCTGGATCTACCTCGATACCCTTTTGACTAACAATGAACCCCAGGAGCTTTCCGGATCTAACACCGAAAGTACATTTGTTGGGATTTAAACGGAGACGATATTTCCTCAACCTTTGAAACATTTTCGATAAGTACTCCACGTGCTCTTCTTCAGTATCCGATTTGACAATCATATCATCTACGTATACCTCGATCTCTTTGTGCATCATGTCATGAAAAAGGGTAGTCATGCCCCTTTGATAAGTAGCACCCGCATTTGTTAAACCAAAAGGCATTACTTTGTAACAGAAAGTGCCCCAAGGTGTAATGAAAGCGGTCTTCTCTATATCTTCAACTGCCATCTTGATCTGATTGTACCCGGAGAAACCATCCATGAAGGAGAAAACCTTGGATTTAGCTGTGTTATCGACCAATACATCAATGTGAGGCAAAGGAAAATCATCTTTCGGACTGGCTTTGTTCAAATCTCTGTAATCAACACACATTCTGACTTTGCCGTCCTTCTTTGGAACCGGTACTATGTTAGCCAACCACTGAGGATATTCTGATGTAATGAGAAAACCAGCGTCAATTTGTTTTTGTACTTCTTCTTTGATCTTGAGGGCCATATCCGGATGAGTTCTTCTCAACTTTTGCTTTACCGGAGGACATTCTGGCTTCAGAGGCAAATGATGTTCCACAATTTCGGGATCTAAACCGGGCATATCCTGATATGACCAGGCGAAGATGTCAACATACTCTCTGAGTAAAACGATCACCCTTTCCTTGACAGATGCTTCTAAGGATGCCCCAATCTTGATTTCTTTCTTTCCTTCACCGGAACCTAAATCAATTAACTCCACATCTTCCTCATGAGGCTGGATGACTTTCTTCTCTTGGTCTAATAGTCGTTTGATCTCATCAGGGATCCCTTCATCCTCTTCCTATTCAGCCTCGTAAACAGGGAACTCAAAGTTGGGAGAGGGCCTGGGATCATTGTGTTCAACGGGTTCATTGATGCTTAATCTGCATATGATTTATGATTGATTTTATTAAATAAAAGAATGCAAACCTTTTGAAAAATGATTAAAAGTTAGGAAGTGGAAGGAAAATAAAATATATACTTTGGTTTTTTGTGTTACCATTTTCCAGAATAAAATGAAAACAAAAATAAAAGTCATGATAAAAACGACAATTTCATTAAAATACTCGAAGCTCAAAACAAAGCCCCACATGCGTTCGCTTTTGCCTTGGGCAGGACAAAAGGATTTTTTGGAAAACAAAAATAGACAAACATATTACTTAGATAGAGGAGTGACAGAAGGGACATCAACAACGACCCAATTGTGGCAAATTCCTCCTGGAATCACGAAAGAAGGCTGCTCTTCTTCAACTTTGTCTTCAATGATAGCATTAGTTTCTGGTGGAGTGTGAATCGGTTCGGCACTGACGAAAGTACCCTTATTTGAATTGGCCGTTCCTGTAGACGGAGTAGAACCCAGACCCTCCATGTGTCTTCTTTCTGGCATTTGTAATAACTTCCCCCATTTCGGATGTGACCTTTGTTGTACTTCCCTTTGCGCATCTTTTGCAGAAGACATAAATGTTTTCCCCTTTTTCGACCTTTTCTCTTCAATAGAAAGCCCCTGGAAGGACGTACCATCCCTAACATCAACACTGATATAAGAAAAAGCCGACAAATGACTCACCAATAAATCTTCCTCTCCATTCACAATCACCAATTTTCCTTCCCGCACAAATTTCAGCTTTTGGTGAAGTGTGGAAGTCACCGCCCCCGCTTCGTGAATCCATGGTCGTCCCAACAAACAACTATAAGAAGCTTGAATATCCATGACTTGAAAGGTAATTTGGAACTCATAGGGACCAACTGAAATGGGTAGGTCTATTTCACCGATTACTGATTTTCTTGACCCATCGAAGGCTTTCACGATTAATGCACTCGGCCTTAAAGGCGCACCACAGTATGCGAGCTTGTCGAGAGTAAACTTGGACATTACATTCAAAGATGACCCGGTATCCACCAACACATTGGATAAGGCATCAGATTTACAAATTACCGAGATATGTAATGCTAAGTTATGATCCTTTCCTTTTTCAGGGAGTTCCTCGTCGCTGAAGCTCAAGTTATTGCAGGCTGTGACATTCCCCACTATGCTACCAAATTGGCCCAAGGTTACGTCATGGTCGACATATGCCTGGTCCAAGACTTTCATTAGTGCATCTCTGTGCGCATCAGAATTCATTAAGAGGGATAAAATTGAAATCTTGGAAGGGGTTTGTAGTAATTGATCCACGATCTTATACTCACTTCTCTTGATCATTTTCAAAATTTCATCTGAGTCTTCATACACCCTTTCACCAGTCCCACTAGAGTCAGGAATTCGTGTTTTTTCAACAGGACTACCGGTCTTTTCTTGAACAACTCCCGGAAGAATACGCCCACTCCTTAGTATTTTGCTATTATCTGCAATATTGTCCACGGATATCAAAGGAGGAATAGGTGTTTCCACCCCATCCTGCAACATGGTGGCATCATATCTATATGGCACAGCTCTTAGGGACGTATGTGGCATAGACCCTGGCAAGCAGATCACCAGCGGGGTAACTGTGGGCTCTCCACTATTATATATCATCTCGAGAGGGTCAGAGACATTGAATTATGGTACTATGACGCAAACATCCTCGCTCTTCTTTGTAACTACCAATTCTCCTTTATCCATCAACCTTTGTATGTCCTCTTGAACTCGGGAACAACCTTGAGGATCCTTCAAACATTCCTCACAAGTTGCATGATCATGGCTAAACAACTTTGCTTCACACATTTTACTATGAATGGGCACCAACGGGGTTTTGATATCCTTTATACTGAGAATGGTGCTTGTTTCTTGGCAACTTTGGATAAAATGGACAGAGGACCCGTGATTGGGCAGCGGATTGTTTCGGACGTTGGGATTTTCATCCTTGAAGGACAGCACCTTATTATGGATTAATTCTTGAACAGCTTTTTTGAAGGCGTAGCAACGTTCTACATCATGGCCAGGGGCCCCTTGATGGAAGGCACAAGTTAGGTCACTACGGTACCAAGTAGGTAGTACTGCTGGCGCAGGTGGAGGTGGTCTCGTCTGGACAAGATTTTTGGCGAGTAAGGCGGGGAGTAGGTCGGCATATTTCATGGGTATGGGGTCAAATGATGGATTTCTCTGGGTGCGATTGGGATAATTGTAGGGTTGTTGGGGAGTTTGTGGTCGAATTTGTGGTTGCTGTGGGTATGGTTGTTGAGGATATGTTTGTTGATAAAGTGGTGGATAGTGCGAAGGTGGTCTTTGGGTCATTTGTGGCTGGTAAGGCGGGTTTTGAGGCATTGGTGAGACAGCTGCAACGTGTTGGTAGCCCATATACGGTCGTTGATGCTGTCCATGGGCCACCATACTTACTTCTGACTCCTTTCTCCTTGCAAAGTTACTCCCAAACCTTTTCGTACTGTTGACCGGAACACTTTCTCTGACCAAACGTCCTTGTCGGACCCCTTCTTCAAGTCGCATCCCCATGTTTACCATCTCAGTGAAATCACTTGGTGCACTAGCGATCATTCGTTCATAGTAAAATGAATCAAGAGTATTCAGGAAAATCTTGGTCATTTCTTTTTCTTCCAGTGGTGGACAAATCTGAGCGGCAATCTCTCTCCATCGCTGAGCATATTCTTTGAAACTCTCTTTATCTTTTTGAGACATACCTCGAAGTTGATCTCTATCTGGAGCCATGTCTAGATTGTATTTGTATTGACGGACAAAAGCTTCGCCCAAATCATTGAATGTTTGGATCTTGGCACTATCTAAGCCCATGTACCACTTCAAAGCGGCACCTGTCAAGCTATCCTGAAAGTAGTGGACTAGTAACTGATGGTTGTCTGTTTGAGTAGACATCTTTCGGGCGTACATTACCAGATGGCTCTGAGGGCAGGAATTTCCTTTGTACTTCTCAAACTCGGGGACCTTAAACTTAGGTGGGATCCTAACGTTTGGTACCAAGCAAAGGTCATGGGCGTTTTTGCCGAACAAATCTTTCCCACGAAGGGCCTTAATCTCGAGCTGCATCTTATCAAACTGATCCTGAAGATTATCCATACGGCCATAAGTCTCTGGGTCCTCCGCATGGTAGACTGGTTCGCTCACATAAGGAACGGTGTGAGCTACGGAAGCTGGAATGGTCATTGTTGACTGAGGGACACACATAGTGACTTGAGGAAGAATCGTCCCAGGTTGGGGAACAACAGTAGCATGCGGCAAAATAGGAGTGGGGACCTCGGGAACTTGGGGTCGAAGCCCTTCATTAAAATTCATAGGCATGCCCCAAGGATAACCTTCGGGCATGACGTGCTGATGTGCGTTGACGGGTACCACTGGAACCGGGGCAGTGGCGATTTCAGAGATGACTGTAGGTTGAGGAGGAGGGGTTAGTGGCTGATTCTGCGCAGCCACCAACGATGTCATCATGGCGGTTAGCTTTTCTACTTCAGCCCGGAGCGTTGTTATTTCCCCATGGAGCTCAACGTTCTCTTGTTCAACTGGGTCCATTCTCTTTTTCTTGTTTTCTCGAGTGTTGTACGTGCGAGATGGCTGTGGTCGTGGTCGTCGGGCCACTTTAACTGGGACAGAGAGGAGAGAAAGAATATGAGACTCGATTTTTTGAAACTTATGAATGTGATATGATGCATGAATATGTTATGTTAAAATATGCGAGATTTTTTCGAAGGACTTTAAGACAATAATTTTGTAAACATTTTATAAGAAAAGGAAAAGTAAATAAAAATTGCATTAATAATTCAAAGGTTACAACCATTTTTCAAAACAAAATAAAAACATAAAACAAAACTAAATCCAATTTCCATGAAGCCAACTAGCCATCAAAGTGTGAATCGAAGCCAGAGGAAAATAAATCCCCTTGCCTCTTCTTCCTCTTGCTATCTTGTCTCAATAAGGCATCCTTGACCCTAATCATATCTTCCTTCTCGGCCAACATACCACTTTGTAGAGAGAGCACCTTCTCTTGTTCTTTCAACTTCTCTTTCAACTCATTGTTCTCAAGCTCAGACTCTCGGAATTTTCTCTCCCATGCATCCTTCTCAAGTCTCAACTTTGCCAAAAGTTCCTGGAATTCATCTACAGTCTTGAATGGGATAACTGAAGGTGGTGTGGTAGAAGAAGATGCATCGGCAGAAGATGATTTTTCAAAACTATAAGGCATCCCGCGTTCTATAGCCCTACTTATTACCCACTTTGTGTAGTCTTCGGAGACAATTCCAAGCTTCTTCCCTAACTGATCCTTTCCTTTTCTATGGACATTATGCCAAGCCCGAGC
The DNA here is from genome assembly GCA_951799995.1 of Trifolium subterraneum. NCBI lineage: Eukaryota > Viridiplantae > Streptophyta > Magnoliopsida > Fabales > Fabaceae > Trifolium > Trifolium subterraneum. Next base: position 6,984,877 of record OX637462.1, on the reverse strand, counting down.
AAAACTTTCTCTCATGTGTTGACTTTCTTCTTCGTTGGGATAGAATATGCCGGTTAATAAAATGCTTTTAGGCCTATCCCTCATGGGGTATCCGAACTGCCGTCTAGCAAGAGTAGGGTTGTAACTGATTCCTCCTCGTGTGCCAAGAAGAGGTACATTGGGGAACTCCCCACAACCATCAATAATCACCCCAACATCATAAGCCGCATCGTACCAAACTATATCGGATGAAGTGAGAGGCATAATCCTTTGGGCCCAACGGAGCTTTTCTGGATTCTCCTTGAAGTGTCTAGTCCGAGGTAGGTGTGAAATAAACCACCTATATAGCAATGGTGCACAACAAAGGATGAGTCCTTCCCCCTTGTGGGTCCTATGATGAATAGAATGGTAAGCATCCGCAAGTAGGGTCGGAACGGGATTCCCTCCCAAAAAGATTTGGATGGCACTATTATCAACAAAACTGTCAATATTGGGGAATAATACTAACCCATAGATGAGTAGAGCGAGGATAGCTTCGAAAGCGGCCACATCTCCGTTTTTGGCAAACGCAAACGCCCTTCCGAATAAGAAATTAGAAGTCAATCCTTGAAAACCCCCCTTTTTAGTGCGACTGGAGACTACGTCTGAAGTCTTCAAATGAAGAGCATTTGCAATAACTGAAGGTGCAGGAAATTCTTCTAAACCGGTATAAGGTACCTTCTCGGAGATCGGCAAACCAACCCAATAAGAATATTCCTCTAGAGTAGGAACCAACTGATAATCGACAAAAGTAAAGCAGTGGTAAATTGGATCATAGAACTGGACGAGTGTATTAAGAATTCCTTCTTCAACATTTGTATTGAGGATACTCAAAAGCTTCCCATATCGTTTTTGGAAATCTTCGGGGAATGGAACTAGAGCTCCTAGCTCTCTTAGCCGGGAAAGATCCGGCTCCTTGAAACTGTACTTCTTAGTGTTCCTTTTCTTTAGGTCCATAATATGTAATGTTTACAAAATAACTCTCTTAGGTCCTTCGAGGAAAAAAAAAAAAAGATTTTCTTATGATGAAATGAATGCATGGATGCATGATTATGTTACAATGATTCATAACACAACTGGAAAGTTGGGATACATAATGATGGAGTTAAGGGTAAAAGCCCTCCCATATGGTAAGTACTAGGGTTTACTTGTACCTGCATCACGTGTTCTACAAAGTTCCCAAAGTCATTGACCGTCTCATGGATATTACCGGGTTACGGGACTACTCTCGTTCCAACAACATCCACGGGATAATCTCGTTTGAGTGTAGTTTCGCGTGACGACTAATCTCAAGACTACTCTTGATTTAGCCACCGCACTACGTCCTAAAAAAAGCCAAGATGGGTTAAAGGTGATTCTAAAGGTTCTCGACTTCGCCGGACACTCACATTGAAAATAATACCATCATCATGACTTTTCATGACAACGAGTACTACCGTCGCGAGGCCTCCACCGAGTAGGATCATATCACATGTGCTTCATAATCCAGACTACTCTGGACATGTCACTATGATTTCACCCCATCCTATCTTATTGTGTCACTCAAGCCCGGGTTAGGACTTATCTCACCACTCAAGACAAACCCAAATAAATATATACAAATATTTACAACTAAAAGAATAAAAGCGCGAAGATAGTAATTTAAAACAAGTTAGGTTCAACCCGCTTGGTTGTCCCCAGTGAAGTCGCCATTTCTGTCGCGGTGATTTTTGGATATCGAGTTATTAATTAACTTCGAATCGCAATTTAATATTCTACACCGATCTTTAATTTATCTGAGGGAAAGGGAAAAAGTTCGAAAAAAAACCTATTTTGAGAGAACAAGGTTCGGGGGTTGGTTATACGAAGGGAAGGTATTAGCACCCTAAGTATCTATAGTACTCTATAGGAACCTCTTGTTTTTATTCTATCTATGCGCTTTATTTTTAATTGCTTGTAAAAAAATGTATAAGTGAGAATTAAAGTGATGATAAAAAAGTTTAAAATGATGGAAAAGGAAAAATGTTTTTGTTGATTTTATTGATTGGAGAGACAAGTCTCATGCCTACGTACCCGAGGGATCAAACCACCGTAGTTCGGGATAAAAGTTACGAGTAAATTTGTTTGTTTGATTTTAAAGTTTTGAAAATGGTTTTAAAGACCAAAAGCCAAAAGTGGCAAAATGTGAGTTTGATTGATGTTAATTTGTGAAGAAAGTCTATATGGTTAAATTGATTGAGATTTGATTATGAAAATAAGACGCGGACACTTGGTTTAAAATCCAAGATTTGTTGAGAAAATGTTTGAAGTGATAAAAGACACTTGGTTTGAATTCCAAGGTTTTTGATAGAAAAAGAACACTTGGTTTGAATTCCAAGGTTTTAACGAGAAAAATAACACTTGGTTTGAATTCCAAGGTTTTGCGATAAAAGAACACTTGGTTTGAATTCCAAGATTTTTGATAGAAATGTTTGATGAAAATTTTTGTGTTTCCATGATATTTCGAAAAGAAAATAATTATGTATTTTTTTGAAAGAGGTTTTGACCTCATTTTTTTTTTTGAGAAGAAAATAGGTAAAGGTTACGCACGCAAAATGACACTAACCTAAAACGTCATAACAAATAAATTAAACGTGAAAAACAAATTGCAATGATATTTTGATCAAAGCGACGCCTTTTCCCTCGGAATTTAACGTTACGCATATTGGCGGAAAGCGATAAAAATAAATATGCATGAGATGCAATTTTTCATTTAGGGTACATTGGCCTAATCACACTCTAAAATCTTTGCAGGAAAATAAATATGAAAATGATGCAAGAGAGGGGGTATGCTATGCACTTTTATTTAGAGTTTACATTTGGCCTATTTACATCCTAAATTCAAGAGCAAAAATAAATGACGATTAATAAAGCGATAAACAATCAATATTGTGATGATAATGATGTTACAAAAAAAATAAAGGGTAAAAATGATAACTAAATGGATGTACTGAAATAAATATGTTATGCATGGATAAATAACATAAATAAATAAATACGAAACTAAAAGATGAAAACAAGCCTCGACATCATGCTTTACAAGGCTGAAAAAATAGCTAAAATAGCTATGCCAAAAGCACTTATCTCATAAGCTAAAAATAAAATTAATTAAAAATAAATAAAGACATAAAGTAATATTAACAACTTTTAAATATCAAATAAATAGGAAAATGAAATAAGCCTCAACATCATGCTTAATTGGCTAAAATAATAGCTAAGATAACTTATGCCAAAAGCACTTATCTCATAAGCTAAAAAAATAAAATAAAATAAAATAAAATAGGGGGTGGTGGGAATAGAAAAACGAAAAATAAAAAGGGGGTGCTGATAGCAGTGAAACAGTAAAGCCCAGCCCTTGAGGCCCATCTGTGTAAAAAAACAAACAAAAAAACAGGATTAAATCTGGCCGTCTGATGGATCAGACGGCCTTGATCTAAAATCAAAGAAGGAAAGATCCAGGCCACCTGATTGAAATCAGAGGCTGAGAAGGGAGGGTGCACGGTGTGCTGCGATAGACACGCGCACACCGGATCGGGTTGGGGTATAAATACCCCTAACCCTAAAAAAATTCATTTTTTCTCATCTGTTTCTCTCTCTAGCCGAAATCTCTCTTCTTCTCTTCTTCTTCCTTTCTTTTGCTCTGCTAGGGTTAGGGTTCTTCATTTGAAGAACCAGGGATGAACATTCATCCCTTCCGGCGAGACGCCGCCACGCCGGAGCGATTCCGGCGGCGGCTCCGCCGGCTAACCCTTATTTTTTTCAAAAAAATTAAATTTTTTTCTTATCAAAACCTTCCCAATCCCTTTCTAAACCCAAATCTAAAACCAAATTTTACAAAATCAAACCCAAAGGTTCTAGATCGGAAAAAGAAAGAAAAGGAAAAAAAAAAATATCAACCTTACAATGTTCTTGTTCTTTTGGTTCTGGGTTTCTTCTCCTTCTCTATTTCTGATCTGACTAAAAAAAGAAAGGTTTGTATCTTATTATTCGTTTTGATTTTCTGTTCTGTTGTTTTTTTCGGTTCTGGATTTTTTAAAAGAAAAGAAGGAATTGAAGATTGTTGGTTCTGTAATGAGGAAGAGGATGATGTTTTTTTTTTGGTTTTTTTGTTTCTGGATTTGATTTGGGGTTTGGATTTTTTGATGATTTTTCAGATTTAGAAAAATTAGGGTTTTGATTTTGTTGTTTGCTCTGCGGCTGAGTAAATTCTTCCCCTCCTGTTCATTAATTGTTGTTCACTATATACACAAATTGGGTTTCTAAGATGGGGAACAAAACTCTGAATTTGGACAAGAAAGTACACTGTTCTGTTGTTTCTGCAGAAACGTCCTTTGCGTGTTTGGAGAAGTTGACTTTGGACCTTTTTTTGATTTTTTTTTAATTAATAAAAAAAGGACAGAATTAAATAAATAATTAATAATAATAATAAAAACAAAAAACAAAAAAAGAAGTGGGAAGTGAAAGATGCACGTGCTGCTTCTTTCACTTTGTTTTTTTTTTTGTTTTTTTTTTTATAATAATGATAAAAATAATAATAATAATAATAATAATAATAAGATAAATACAAAAGAATAAAAATGAGGTATTTTAAAATACCTCTCTGCCGAAATTTTTCTCGAATCTTCTAACAAACGAATCAATTTTTCAAAAATTCATATATCGAAATTTCTCGAAAAATGTAGCGATTATTCCGGACAAAAAAATATGACTCGATAAAAATGCAAAAATGATATGGTCAAAATAAACGGGTATGACAATAATAATAATAAAGGAAAGAAAATAATAATAGTAATAAAAAGATTTGATTCCTAATTTATCGTTTTTTTTTAGATTTTTTATCAAAATATAAAACAAAGATATCTTGAAAAATAAAATAGATTCTTAACATATTTTTTTGGATTTTTAACAAAGATACTAACAAAAACAAAATTAAATAAAACTGACATATTTTGTATTTTTGTCATTGATGCATAAAATGCAAGGAAGAAAATATGAAGTGGAATCTTAGGTCAAAAAATGGGGTATGACAGCACCGTTCCCGAGCAGTTTGTGGAACTGCACGAGTGTACCAAACTAGAGTCGAGGAAAGTTTCTTCGTTTGAAAATTTTCCTCGCAGCATTGAACATCCCATCGCGAGCTAGGCGTTATGCTGGGCATGTACTAAGCAACGATGGGGCTCGCATGGAGTATTCTCTCGTTGAGCATGGACGCCAGCATTAGAGCTAGGGTCGAGCTTTTAGAAGTTTAAGATTCCTGCCCGTACCTAGGCATTCCTCCGTTGTATAGGCGCGTCTCCTCGGTGGGATTTGCAGCCTTCGTTAAAGAGCGTGTTTTGTTGTGCTGTTTAACTATAGTATTGTTTTATCCAGAGAGAGTTTCGAGGTGGTAGGCTCGTTTACTAGACTTTGTATGGTCATTTCCATATGGGAGCCAATTTACCTTGGCTAGTCTTTTTTATTTCGTCTTAATAGGAGGTTGCCAACTTCGAACTCTATTTTTATGACCCTTTTTATCATGTCGGGTAGCTATATTTTGTTTTCGAGGAAGGTAAACCGTGTCCGTTGTGGGATGACGGTTTTACTTATTTTTAGTCATGTTTGGTGGTGGAACTTGTTGTAATAAGTTCTCTTTGTCGAAGAGGCGTAAACCGTATCCACTGCGGGATGAAGACAAGCATCCTCTCAACCAAGTGCATGAGCTTAAAGGGAGAATTTGTTTGCCGAATTCACGGTAATTGTGGAATTGTTTTGATTTGTTGATTTAAGTCGTAATTGACTCGAGTAGTTTTGACTGTTGAATAGTTGATATAAACCATTGAGCACATGGCTTTCAATCTTTATATGGAGGTCTTGAGGAGTGATTGCGTTCACAGTCCCCTTCTCCGAAAATAAAATACACAACTCGGATTATTTGTCATGGTCGACGAAATTAGCCGATGTTGTTGGATTTGTCATGTGGACGAGTTTTGATGTTGCGACCTTTACTCTTAAATTATTATATCAACTCTTCATGGATATTGATATAGTGTATATGGCAAAGATAGATTGAGGGGTCCAGCTTTGGTGCTAGATGCACTTGTTTATATGACCCCTGCAAAATTCTCACCGACCACAATGTCGGTGATGCTTTTAGAAACACGGTGATGTTGAGTGTAAGCCCAATAGACTTCTGCATTTGCTTTAGTCAATGGAAGTTTAAAATCATAACAAAGTTTGCAAGATTTGTTCATGCTAATTTGTTTTAGCAACAAAACAAATAATAGAGATAAATTGGAACATATTCGTTAGTTTCAAACATCCAATAATAATAATAATAATAATAATAATAATAATAATGAAGCAATATACTAATGTCGGGGACTTTGAATCGGGTTGGTACCGTTAGAAGCATCACCGGATATGGAGTCTGGTATTGCATGCCTCGGATAGTCACAAAACTATGTGATGGTGCCCGGCCAATTTATCTCGATGATGACATCAAGGGGAATTGTATCCATCCGACTGTTTTCACTTTGATTTCAGCCTGTATGTATTTTTACCACATGTGTGCCAATTACCAGGCTTATAAAGTTTCTCATAACCTTAGGCGGATTTGGTAAAATAAATTTTGACAAGAAGTAGACAGAAACCAAATTGTTCGACCTATAAAGTCCTTCAATATAAAGCATTATTCTCAACTATTATGATTGAAATCAAATACTAAAAAATAATAAAAACCTGAACCGATGGTGTTGGTGATGCCGAGGTGATGTCGTCATCTCATCGGTGACGTTTGGTTCTAATTTTAGAGTGTTGCTCTAAACCGACGATGTTGTCGAGGACGCTTGGTCCGTGTGATGGAGCATTTGTTGGAATTGTGAACTGAATTGGATTTTGATATCCTTGGTTCGACGATGAGTAGAACCGAATGATATCCAAGGCGTTTGGCCAAGACATTTGCTTGAGTTGACGTGTCGATGTCCTCTGTATTGAATTTACTTGTAGTTTTTCCATGTCATGTGATGGTTGTCCCTTGATAGAGAACCAGTTAATGTGTATGTAGGTGCAGTGGTAATTTCACTTCGCACTTAATCAACCAATTAATGATTTCAAATCGTGGCTACTGCATAATCAAAAATCTTGACAGAAACATGGTTTTTCCAAGTATTAACCACAATATGTCTCATTAAATTGGTGAGACTTTGATGAGAAATGATCTCTCTTGTTTTCAAAAAATGATTTCAATTGAATGGTCTGAGCCGACATAAAATCACAACCATATGCATAAAGAGCCTTGATCAAAGTATGGTGTAGCAATTTTATGTGGACAAACTTAAACTTAACGTAAAATCATTCGGCCCTCATATTTTAAAGCAGCACTTGCTAGCGCTGTGAGCCGCAGTGGATTTTGCTCTGACGACGAAGAGCTGAACTGACAATGTTGATCACCGAGACGCTCGGTCGATGCGACGAGACCCTTATTGAGAGCGTGAGTCAGAGTGTGGAGTACGTCCCATCAGCTCTTCATTTTGGGATGTCGAAGCCGTGTCTCCTTTCTCGGCGACTGGCTCTGATAGTGCTTTTAATGTTCTCATTATTGTGTCAGTTATTCAATCATGTCTCAATTACTCTTCATCATGTTGTCTTTAACATTGCAAATGTAACCGATGGAATGAGCAATAATGAGTAACAGTTACATGATTAATCTTAGTAATGCATTTTAATGTGTTTGTTAATGAGGACAGTTATGATAGCAACGGAGAGAGAAGACTCCGGTGTGGAACAGCCCCAGCGGGTGGCGGTAGTTCTGCTTCGGATCTTTCATTTTCCAAACCGAAGTATCAAACAATTCTGTTGTTGGTTTTTGAGAATAACCATTTACAGTTTCAACTTGATCATCCTTGAATTATATTATATTCTTTTGGAATTAATCGTTCAAGCTTGTTCTTGAAGAACAGTTGAACATGCCCTTAATCTTCTTGTAAGAATGATCTTTTAGTGGATTTAATAAACAATTGTACGTATTGTAACAATTGAAGATCCCTCTTGAATTGTCCTCCCTGTATTTATGAACAAGAGATATGAGTAGGGTGTGCAATAGCTATCCCGTATAAAATCTCCTCCATATAAAAAATAAGGCCACCATCATTATGTACACTGATATCTCCTTATAGCCTAATTTTGACTAATCATATAAAGAGTATATGGCCATTATTATGTAACTGTGACAGATAATTATGTCATTGATGTTACTATTAATAATGAGTATTGTAACCAATGAATTGTAGTATTATTGGCTAATCAATATGTAACCATTTTATGACATAATTGAGATTATTGCATTTAGCAGTAAACCGCGGAAGACCAAAGAACCTGGATCGACGATGATGCCGGAGACATTTGGTCGGTACGACGGAGTACTTTTCAACAGCGTGTGTCAAATCCGACGGTGAGTAGAACCGACACTGTCACACAGACCATAGGTAGAGCTGACGATAATGTCGGTGGCGCTTCGCCGGGGCCTTGCTCGAAATATTGAGGAGAGTTGTGAATTTTTATAGCATTTGGTTAATTTTTCTTTAACTCCATTAAGTTGTTGGAACAAATTTCCTCTTAGAAGTTGCAACAAAGTGTAGTCTTTGGCTGCGTGTGTGTTTGGAACACAACAAAAGCCACGGTAGCCACTCTGTGTTTTGTCGACTCTCCAATTTGTTGCTTTATATTTGCATAGTGCTTTGATGACCAAATTAGTTATGACGTGTTGCCTTTAGATTTAGCACTCACCATCTTAGCTTTGTAATGTGCCTTGCTTTTTCATTGGCATGTGATCAACAAATGTTAATTTGTCATGATAGAGTGCAATGTTACAATTAAATATGCCAACAATGGAAAGGTTTGACCTGTTTGCAGGTGCTAGCATGCATCCCCCATTTGATGAATTCATGATAGAAATTCATGAGCCGGTGATGAACATTTCATCGGTTTAATTCTTCCAAGATCCATCGTGAGTGTGAGATTGGATTCGAGAACGAAATAATATCGTCCCCACAGACGGCGCCACTGTTCGTAACAAAACTCAAGTTTTATCAGTATAGATAAAAAGAGGGTAGAGAACTCACATTGGTGGATCGATGGAAGAAATGCTCCGAACTAGATGTTGGAATCCGAGCGTTGGAGATGACCGGTGACACAGAAGGGGGGTACCTGCAGATAACGCTCCGACGCCCAAGTCAGTATAAGCTTGAGGTGGAGGTCGAGGTTAGAGCAATGCATACCTTGTGAGGTTTGTGAAGGTTGTATATATAGGCCAATAGATGTGGCATTGGGCCGATAGATTTGACATTGGGCTTGGTTCAGCCCAAAAGTCTTGTCCAGAACAGGTGATATTCCTGAAGTCACTGAAGATACCATCATAAAAGTGGATCCGGTTGCTCCCAAATTTGTGACTCCTGACCCTCCTCACAATAAAAGGTAGTATTCAGATGTTGATCTAGGACATGAAACACTTGTCATTCCTCAGGTAAAACCTTCAACCATATTTTCTTGTTATCAAATATCAACATCTTTTTCCTATTATATGACTCTGCGGCGAACATAAGTGTTTAAAGTGTGTTTTGATTACTCGCGTAGAATGTATATCCGATAATGAGTACTTAGTAGTAAAAATAGAGGTAATCCATTTGTACTTGGTAGAAATACTTGTTTTAATCTGATAAGTGTTTTATCAGCAGCAGTATGTCAAATTGGGTGATATTGATGAACATGATATTCCTGAAGTCATAAGCATAACTATAAACCCTATATTTCACATCTGTTGTTGCTTCAACAGGGGATTTTACATCTAATGTCATAAGCATAACTATAAAACATATATCATGTTTTTAAAAATCAAACTGTCAGCACATGAAACCATCTTACTTGCGGCAGCATGGTGACAACCCTTGGTGGTGGAAGCATGGGAAACCCGGATCAGCCTGCAATTTGAACAAAAGAACATACTTCAAAATTAACTCAAATTTAATAAGACAACATACTTCTAAACATACTTCCAAACAAGGATATACCAGAGCTGGTGATGGAAGCATGGAAAACCCCCCCATTGGTGGATCAACTTACAATTTAAACGAAAGAACATACTTCAAAATTCACTCAAATTTAACAAAACAACATACTTCCAAACTTTGATATACCAGAGCGGGTGGTGATGGAAGCATGGGGAAACCCCCTTGGTGAATCCGCCTACAATTTGAACAGAAGAATACTTCAAAATTAACTCAAATTGAACAACACAACATACTTCCAAACATACTTCTAAACTGGGATTGGTCGTACTAATTATTATGAATATCTTATGTGATTGTTACTCTTTAGTTTATTAAAATTTGTTAGTTTAATCATTTGTTTTATGTGTTGTGTTTATTGTTTAAAATATTAATCAATTTTGACATAAGAGCGGGATATACGTTTTTTAATGTGTTTTTGGGATTGGTCGTTAGGCTAACATCTTGGAGTGCAGCTATGCTCCTTTTCTTGGAGCTCCTTTTCTTCCTTTTGTTTTAACAGATTAAAGACATGTGGCAAATTTGAATCTAATGGCTGGAATTTAATAACTGCAATTAAATAATTAAAAATTAAAAACAAAGAAAAACTCAAAAGAAAACAAGTGCGTGTGTTTTGTGTTGTCTTTCCATATTCTTCACTCATCACCTTCCCACCCAACATCAACGTAACATCTATCCACCGTCACCGCCGCTCCTTTCCGGCCACCACAGGGCGGCAGTTTCCTCTCCTTTCTCAATCGACCACCACACACACGCACCACCTCAACATATTGTCGTTTCGCATTCGCCGTTTATCCGTTTTGTCACCATGAACGAACCCAACCATCTTGTAGCTGCAGAGCGTGTCACTGCTAATATTCATAATCAAGGTACTATTCTTTTTCAAAACTACACTTTTTTATTCTTCGTACTCTTTGTTATTGCAAGTAGAGAAAGAAGTTATGTAAAAATTCAAATAGAATTGTGTTGTTATAAGTGTATTGTTACATGAAAATTTCACTACTACATTTCAATTAAAACCGTTGTTATAAGTGTATTGTTACATCCTTTCGTCGAAATATGTTAAAATAACATTGACCCTTTCTTTAAAATAGTTGCTATATATAGGTGTGTTAACTGCTATATATATAAGTGTATTGTTTACTCTGTCATGGTAATTTGATAATGTTTATTCTTGTCTTATTATTTTTCACAATAGTTAGTATCTTGACTCTATACTTTATTTTCTTCTTCAGGAAACATGAATTCATCACCAATTCCAAATTGTGTTGATAAATGGGTGAATAATGTACATGAACAAAATGTGCAACCTGGCCAAGAAAATATTGTCAACATTAAACCTCATTTGAATATGAAATTTGAATCTGAAGCAGCAGCTTATGAATTTTATAATGAGTACAATAAAAGAAAAGGATTTGGTATTCGTCGAGAATATTTTAATAAAAGCAAAGTAGATGGAGTTTTGACTTCAAGAAGATTCACATGCTTCAAAGAGGGTAAACGAAGTGTTGACAAAAGACGTACAGGAGAACATAGAGCAGAAACTAGAACGGATTGTCAAGCACGTATGGTTATTTCACTTGATCGGAAGATAAATAAATACAAGGTTGTTGACTTTATTGCTCAACATAACCATCCACTTCAACCACCCGAGCATGTTCATATGATTCGCTCTCATCGGCACATATCTGAGGCACAAGAAACACAAATTATCTTGGGAGATGAATCTGGATTAAGACCAAAAGATTTGCATGAATATATATATCCAGGCAAGCTGGTGGAATAGAGACAGTTGGTTTTACAAAAAAAGACCTTAAGAATTACCTTCAAACCAAAAGGAAGCAAACATTAAAGCATGGTGAAGTGGGTGCATTGATGATGTATTTCAAACAAGAAAGTGAAAATCCCTCATTCTTTTATGACTTTCAAATGGATGATGAACAACAAATAACAAATATATTTTGGGCAGATGCACAAATGATAAATGATTATGAGTACTTCAGTGATGTCATCACTTTTGACACTACGTACAAGACAAACAAGGATTCTCGACCGTTGGGAGTATTTGTTGGACTCCATAATCACAGGCAAACAATCATTTTTGGGGTAGCATTGTTATATGATGAAACAATATCTTCTTTTTCGGTGGTTATTTGAAATTTTTCTCAAAGCAATGCGTGGAGAAAAACCTAAAACCATTCTAACAGATCAAGATGCTGCAATGGCTAAGGCTATTTCTTTAGTTATGCCAGAAACATTTCATGGATTGTGCACTTGGCATATAAGACAAAACGCTCTAAGGCATGTGAATCATTTATATCAAAAGAGTTCGCAATTTAATTTGGATTTTGAAGCATGCATAGATGTACATGAAGAGGAGGTTGAACTTTTGAATGCATGAAATTCTTTACTTGTTGAGCATAATGTTTCGGAAGGTTCATGGTTGCATATGATTTTTCAATTGAAGGAAAAATGGGCATGGACTTATGTTCAAAAAACATTCACTGCAGGTATGAGATCTACTCAATTAAGTGAGAATTTTAATGCTGATTTGAAAAAGCATTTGAAGTCAGATTTAAATTTGGTACAATTTTTTACACACTTTAAAAGGGCTGTCAATGGTAAACGTAACAATGAGTCAGAAGCCGAATATGACTCAAAACATAAGTTGCCGAAATTGAAAATGAAGAAGGCTCGTATGCTCGTTCATGCCGGAGATGTTTACACTTCAAGAATTTTTGAGGAATTCCAAGAGGAATATGAAGAATATCAAAATTGCTGCATAAAGGATTTGCAAGGAGGTTTGTATGTTGTAACAAACTATGATAATGCAAAGGAGAGGATGGTAATCAGAAATCCTTTGGAACAAAAAGTCTCTTGTGATTGTCGTAAATTTGAGACACATAGTATCTTATGTTGTCATGCTTTGAAAGTTTTAGATGCCATGAATATTAAGTCAATTCCCTAGCACTACATATTAAATCGATGGACAAGAGATGCAAGAGTGGGAAGTAACCAAGATTGGAAAGGGAGGCATGTTGAATTAGACATAAAAGCTCATTTCATGATGCGATACAATGAGTTATGTCCTCGAATGTTTAAATTGACCAACAAATCTTCAGAAACTGATGAAACTTACACATTTATGTCCAAAGTTTGTGAAGAGTCCGGCAAAATAATTGACGATATGTTGGCCAAAAATCATGTGGATGGAGAATTAGATGGAGAGGTTCGTGTATCCATATCAATTGGAAATGATGAAATTGATAATGTGGAAACCGTTGGCATGGCAAGAGGCATAAAGGCGCGACATTGTTTACGGAAAGGTAAAAAACGATATCTATCTTGGGTTGAGAAATCAGCAAGAAAGACGAAGAGGTACTCACAAAAAAAGAACAAGACACAATCGGTAAGTTTTTTTTATTAATGTATTAATTATGTTTAACCATATCCTATGTTTATCTGTTCTTATTTTATATTATATATGCAGCAGCAAACTACAATCCAAGAGAAGCAAACAAGTCAAGTTGGCAATGAAACTCCGCATCAAGCTACAGTCCACGCGACACAATCACACCAAGTTAACAATGGAACTCTGCATCAAGCTACAGTCCAAGCGGCGACATCAAACCAAGTTAACAATGGAACTCAGCATGAATTACAATCCAAATGACGCAATTTGATACATTGGGATTTCATCATGTCTTTTAGATATATAATGTCTAAGTATTTTGATGTATTTCTTATGAGACATATTTTGTAATATGACCATTTATGGATTACTTTTTTACAATATTTTGTAATATGACTATTTATGGATTACTCTTCTATTTATAATAACAGTATGTATGTGTTTTGGATTGTCATTTTGTCTCATGAAACAACAGCTTTTCTGCATCAGTATGATATCAATTGTTGTGATAGATAAAAATAGTGAAAACCATAATAATTGTGATATCACATATACAAACAGTGAAAAAAATAATAATAACAACTTGTGATATCACAACTCTAGGTTTCTCCAGCATAATATTTTACAGCATAATAATGTAATTTCCCTTGTATATTGTCTAGTTTGTTTACAACGTAACAATTTCTATCATGACAACAAGATGTTGAGATACACCGCGTTATGCGGCAACGACGAGACGCCACAAATGAAATATACTGACGGAGATATGTTGCGATGTGGAGTAAAAATAGGATGAATATGCAGCCATGTGATGGCCGGAAAGGAGCGGTGGTGACATTCCATATAGTTGTGCAAATTCCATCTTTCAAATAAGTCTGCATTGTTCCAAACACAATTGGGTTTTCACCTTTGTTATGTAGCACACATTGCAGAACAACATAACTGCACAAAACCAAAATATACATATCAAATTAAAATATATAACAGTTAACACACCTATATATAGCAACTATTTTAAAGAAAGGGTCAATGTTATTTTAACATATTTCGACGAAAGGATGTAACAATACACTTATAACAACTGTTTTAATTGAAATGTAGTAGTGAAATTTTCATGTAACAATACACTTATAACAACACAATTCTATTTGGATTTTTATATAACTTCTTTCTCTACTTGCAATAACAAAGAGGACCAAGAATAAAAAAGTGTAGTTTTGAAAAGGAATAGTACCTTGATTATGAATATTAGCAGTGATATGCTCTGCAGCTACAAGATGGTTGGGTTCGTTCATGGTGACAAATAAACGGCGAATGCGAAACGACAATATGCTGAGGTGGTGTGTGTGTGTGGTGGTCGATTGAGAAAGGAGAGGAAACCGCCGCCCTGTGGTGGCCGAAAAGGAGCGGCGGTGACGGTGGATGGATGTTGCGTTGATGTTGGGTGGGAAGGTGATGAGTGAAGAATATGGAAAGACAACACAAACACGCGCTTGTTTTCTTTTGAGTTTTTCATTGTTTTTAATTTTTAATTATTTAATTGCAGTTATTAAATTCCAGCCATTAGATTCAATTTTGCCACATGTCTTTAATCTGTTAAAACAAAAGGAAGAAAAGGAGCTCCAAGAAAAGGAGCATAGTTGCACTCAACATCTTGCACACTCAATATGTGAAGCCGAAAATGGAAATGCAAATCCATCGTTTCCATACACATATATGGGTAAATTTAATCTTGGTTCAAAATAGGGGTGAAAATGAACCGAACCAACTCGAACAAAGTTCGAGACTCGATTTGACAATTGATTCGTTGAACTTGGTTCATGAACCAAATGAGCCGAACTTGAGTTAAATATTAAGTTCGTTAATTAAATGAGCTGAACTTGAGCTATATATAGTTCGGCTCGTTTGGTTCACGAGTTGACTCGATTATATATATAACACTTCAGAATATATTTTTACATAACACTTCAAGAATAATATATATATATCTTCAAAAATAAATTTTACAAAATAAAACACACTAGCATTATTTCTCTTTTGAAGCATAAGTGATACTTGTTTCTTTGATACTTCCCAATTTATGTACTAACACTAAGTCTCACATCGGTTAAATTATCTAGCATTGAGAGAAAACTTTGTTATAAAAGGTGGTGTACTACAAAATATTTATGGTGGGTTTGTTATTGTTTCACATTTTCCTAAGTGTGATAATACTCTCAAATACGGCTAACAATGAACCGAACCAACTCGAAAATAGTTCGAGACTTGATTCGATAATTAACTCGTTGAACTTGGTTCATGAACCAAATGAGCCGAACTTGAGTTGAAAATTAAGCTCGTTAAATAAATGAGTCGAACCGAGCTTAAGCGAGTTCGACTCGACTCGACTCATTTCCAGCCCTAGTTCAAAATAACATTGTTTGTACATTTTGTTATTCACCTAATTTAGGGTTAAATGGTGTTTACCCCCTGCAAAGTAGGCGAGTTCTGGATTACCCCCTGGAAAATTTTTCATTTAGATTCCCCCCCTACAAAATATAATTTTCTGGATTCCCCCCTCAAATGACACCGTGGCAGCTGACTGTCACAGAATCTCCACGTGGCGCTGCCACGTAGGAAATTTTTAATTAAAAAAAAATATTAAAATTAAAATGCCACGTCATTTTTTTTTAAACTCAAATTTTAATTTTTTTTTATCCCCTTTTAAAAAAAATTAGCGCATTTTAAAATATTAAAATTTAAGTTAAAATTTGGTAAGATTATACTATAGTTAAAATTTGGTAAGAAAGTTTTACTTTTTTTTTTGTTTCTTTCACATGGAAATGGAATAATTGTGATATGAATTATGAAAAATAAAGGAAAAGATGGGCTACAATGGTGATGGTGGTAATCTTAAGGCGGCAACTGATAACCGCAAGAGAGGAGAGTAAACAACACGACCATGTTAAAGAAGAGAATCAGCGTGAGACATCCAATAAAAAAGAAGAAAGTGTTGGTTGACAATGGTGCGTGAAAATTTATTTGTTTTAAAGAATGTGGGTGCATAAAATATCATCTAAAAGTGAATTTACAATGTTAACAAATACTCATATGCAATTAGTGTTGGTGCAATTTGAAGTCATTATTTTATGAGTCACTTATATATTATATATAGTATTCAACATTTATTTTTTATCTATAGTATAATCTTACCAAATTTTAATATTTTAAAATGCGCTAATTTTTTTTAAAAGGGGATAAAAAAAATTAAAATTTGAGTTAAAAAAAAAAATTTGAGTTAAAAAAAAAAATGACGTGGCATTTTAATTTTTTTAATTAAAAATTTCCTACGTGGCAGCGCCACGTGGAGATTCCGTCTGCCACGTGGAGATTCTGTGACAGTCAGCTGCCACGGTGTCATTTGAGGGGGGAATCCAGAAAATTATATTTTGTAGGGGGAATCTAAACGAAAATTTTTCCAGGAGGTAATCCAGAACTCGCCTACTTTACAGGGGGTAAACACCATTTAACCCCCTAATTTATTTTTTGTTTTTGTTTGATGCAGAACAAGTATAATACTAAATCGTTAAAAAAAAAGAAGTATAAGACTAAACCTTGCAAATATCACCCAAAAGATCGGGATTGCTTCTATGCCCATGGACAGGCTGAGCTGAGACAAAATGTTCAAGAATTTAATCCCAATGGGTTAGGTCCAACAAGGAATTGTTTAAATGATAAGAGTTTTGGTCTCCTTAAGTATGTGGTCAAATATTGGATTTCTGGCTCAAAAATTTGGTTGGGAGGAAAGAATCCACCTTATGTGCCTCACAAATTTTCCGACGGAGATTGGTGATTGATAACAGCGGTGGAAACTTCGTATCAATATCATGGTAACAAAAAAATAAATATAAAAGTTCTAAAAACTTATTATCTCCCTCTCAAAATAAAACTACAAATAGGTCAATAAAAATTAATGTATTTAGTCAAAATTTTACACATAATCCATTAATTTCTATTAATTATTTTTTACTTATATTTTAAAATGGTGGAAGTATACTATAACCCAAAATGAAAAATTGGCTTACAAAAAAATTTGTAACAAAAATAACAGAAGAAACTTCTATACCCCTGTTCGGCCAAAACAAATTATGAGAAGTGACTTCTTTTTCTTCCCAGTTTCAATTGGAGTTCATTGGTATTACTACTAATTAGTAGTATATGTTCATTAATTGTTGACACAAAAGTTATTTTTTTTCTTTCTATGAATTGGAACATGGATGGATATACGATGAATTTAATTGTTGTGCAATGTCGGTATAATAGATTTTTACACATACATCCAATAATATACCAACACATCATGTATTGTATTTAGAAACAAATGATGTGTCACATTCATTAAATGATGTGACAATACATCGTTGGATGCATGTGTAAAAAATCTTTACACTAACTGTGCACAATAATTAAATTCATATACGATTATTAAAAGTTATATTATCACAATTGAAAATTAATGGTATTTTCTTTTGTCAAAAAATTAATTAATCGTATTTTAATGACATTATAAGTGATATTTTTCTCAACCACTATATTTAAGACACTTAAAGATGGATAATTGACACAATTTCATAAGATGATTCTATATCCCCAAAATTCATATTCCTCCGGCCCCAAAATATAAGACATAGTTTGACTGTTGCATGTATGTCAATTTACAATTTTGATCAGTAATATATTTAATTTTTTATTAGTAAAAATTATAAAAAACTTGATATTTGAAAAATATTCATCAAAACAAATCAAACAAGATCTCATATGCAAATATTTATATCTATATATTATTAAAAAAATATGGCCAAAACAAGATAAATGAATAGTGTGATTTAGTCAACATAACTTTCCCAAAATATAAGAGTCAGTTTGACTATTGTACGTATGCCAATGCACAATTTCGATCACTAATATATTTGATTTTCTATTAGTAAAAAGTATAAAAACTTGATATTTTGAAAATATTCATCAAAACAAATAAACAAGATCTTATATACTAATATTTATATCGATATATTTTTTAAAAAAATATGATCAAAACAATATAGATGAATAATACTTAATCAAATGATCTCTTATAAATTTATCAAAAAAAAAAAAAAAATGATCTCTTATAAAATGGAACGGAGAGAGTATAAAACAAGAGCGAGGGAGTATTGAATATTCCATACACAAGTTGACCATTTCTTTCAACAATCTTAAACTTCTGTTGCTTTTACTTTTTTCATCTAAAAAGCCACAAAACAACCCATTGGAATTCTCATTAATCCTCAATCTAAGTGCAATCCAACTTCCATAACTTTCTTCATTTACAACACAAATGCACCACAAACAAAACTCACTCTCTTCATTCTCATGGCAAATCTCAATCAACCCTTCAACACCATACTCACAACTCTCTCTTTTCTCTTCTTCCTCATGATTTCTCAGTCTCACACTGCTTCATCTTCTTCTATATCTTCATCTTCTTCACATTCTTCCAACAATAACAAAGATATGATCAAATCTCAAAACCCTTCTTCAGTCAACACTGATTTATCTCACTACCATCAAGTGTTCTATCTCAAGAACACTGACCACTCTTCAATGTTTTTGAACAGACAAGAACGTATCAAGAAGATGAGAATGAACAGAAACAAGAACAAGAACATGATGAAGAAACAGAGTAAACAGAGGAAACAGAGGAAGAAAATTGTCAAGAACATGATGAAGTCACCAAAACCTTTCTCTGTTATGCTTCCAAAAGGTTTTGTTCCTCCTTCTGGTTCTTCACCTTGTCACAATGATCAACCTGATTCAGTTAATTCCTTCCACTGTTATCTTGCTTCAACAGAACCTTGAGGAATTAATATACAAAAGGTGTCATCTTCATCTTCACTATATTTATTATATATATACAGATATATATTAATTATATATACATTGTAATGCAAGCAATTTTCAGAGTAAGAATGTTGTGGAAAGAAAGTTCCACGTGCATTTTGTTATTGTTCATCTTGATGACACTTTTGTTTCCTTTTATTTTGATGTTTGTAATAGAGGACAATAAGACTTTATAATAGATTCAATAAAAAAATCGTAGTATATAGCTATATTAATATATAAATCAGTGAAGATTTTGGTTCCTATACACATATTTTCTAGTGTTCATATATCCTCTACATTGATATGATATGATATGATGCATGCACTTTTCATTGTTCTTTAACTATTATTTGTGGGAATGTAAAAAGTGGAAATTGAATTCTTTTGTCGAGGTTTTGACGCATTCAAGCACATTTTGAACATTTACTATTGACGTCTGATCTTGATCAAATGTTTTAGTGAAAATTAGATTTTACCAGACTTCTTAATTTGTAATTTAAAATACTGATTTAAAGAATATAAGACTTGAGTTTTCGGAATAGATACATCAAAATTGGTAGCTACAAAATCATGTGATGTATCAAACACGGATTTAAACCTACAATTCTCCACTTCTTCACGGTTAATGCCCCTGACTTTCGTCTCTAGATTCTTTGAAAATAAAAAATAGAAAACATAACTTAAAATCCAAGGTGCGTAGACATCAATATCAGTATTTATTAGAGAATAGAAATGTCTGTTATGGAAGGGTATAATTTGATAGAATAGTTGCTAGAAAGGTGGGTGAGAGGGTTTGTTGGCAACATATGCGGAAGGTGCACAAGAGTCTGAGGGCATGTGAATTTGCATCGTTGTGGAAACAAAAATACTACTACGAATGTTTCAAATCTACCTTTAAATGGAAGTTTCGTAGCGTTTACTTTATGTTCCTTGCATGCAATGCAATGCATATTGCGCTCTAGACGATGTGCCATATAAGTCGGATCCCTGCCATTTTTAGTCAACACACCTGGGGTACACTACACTACAGTTTGCTTGAAATATTTCTCTATATTAAAATAATTGTCAAACTTGAAACCTTCAACTCATTTAACAGTTTGGATTCCATGCGATTGATTTCCAACGGGTTTAGATTTCCCGCTGTTACAGCAGATCGAGACTGTACGATCAACTATCGACGGCTATGATTGCTTATACTGAATTTTATTATATCTAATATGAACTGTCTGATCTGTATTTAACGGTCGAGATTAACTACATCGGCAAACTGCGTGGTCCCGCTACTGCAGACGATCTGGATCCATTTCCAATGACATGGTAATGCTGTAATGCTGTAGTGTTAACTCTAGCTTATAGGATCAGGGTTTATTGCTGTCAATTATTAACGCAATTTCACGTCGTAGTCAATTATAACAATTGATTTGAGATCAAACGGTTCAAATTTAAAATATAATTTTATAAAGTAAAACGATCTCAGCTGCCGATTAAAGTTCGGATGGTCGAAATCAGTTGTAACTGCAGGAAATATGATTCTTATCTCACATTTGTTGAACTATCTATCCCAATTTTTTTTGTAAAATAGTCTATGGACTATAATTTCACATTTTTTAAGTGAAAAGTGAAGTGTTCAGAGTTCAAATGCATATAAAATATAATGTCTCTGTCAACTGAATAAAAAGTCAATTTTATTTATATACGAGAACAAGTGAATTATTTTTTCACTTCTTTTCTCTCCTCTCTCCTTTGGATTTCATTTTCATAAAACCAAACAAAGTGTAATAATGCATTTTCTGTCGCTACAAAAAAATCGCATAACACAAGTGCCGTATTCAGTTGAGTGTTTCTCCACTCCTCCAAAACCAGAAAATGTGAAAAACAAAACATGTCACTGAGGCAATTCATCAAACACCTTCAACCCATTCCCATCACACCCAAAAAACTCTCACCATTCCCCATCTTCTTCACTCGTTCTCTTCAAACCACAACCCAAACCCTCCACCAAGACCAATATCAAGATCCACAATCTCTTCTCAAACAAGACCCAATCGAAATCTGCACTTCACTTTGGGTCAAAACCTTCTCTTCCCCGAAAACCACTTCATTCCCAAATCTCACCGGTTATCTCTCCAATTTCGATCTCTGGGTCTTCGCTTATCAACGTTCTTGTGCTCATGTCACCGGAACTTTCCCTCCTCGAAACGCCATTCACACCAATATCCTCCGTGATCTTCTCTCATTGCGAAACGCAGTTATTCGAGGTCGTTTTGTTTGGAATGATAAAACTCATCAATTGCTTAAACCCCCAAATGATAAAACCTATAAAAAGCCGTTATCAAAACGGAAATTGCAAGTTTTTATTGATTCTAATGAGACTTGTTTTCAAGATAGGGTTGTTCAGGAGGTTCTGTTGAGTATTCTGGAACCGGTTTTCGAACCTAAGTTTTCTCCGAAATCGCACGCTTTTCGACCGGGGAGAAATGCGCATACTGTTATTCGTAGTATTCGGAGTAATTTCGCGGGTTATTTGTGGTTTTTGAAAGGTGATTTGAGTGAGATTTTTGATAGAGTTGATACTGATGTTGTGATGGAATGTGTTGAAAAGGGTACTAGAGATAAAAAAGTTTTGGGTTTGTTAAAATCGGCTTTGATGGGTCGTGTGTCGCGGAGAGTAGTTGAAGGTGAGGTTTTGAAGAAAGATAAGAAAAGGAAAGCTACTAAGAAGAGGATTCTTAAAGAGAATGAACCGAAACCGGATCCTTATTGGTTAAGAACATTCTTTAGTTTTGCTCCTGAGGAAGCTGTTAAGGTACCTTGTTATGGTCATTGTGGGATTTTAAGTCCATTGCTTGCTAATGTTTGTCTTAATGAATTGGATCATATGGTAGAAGAAATGATAGTTGAATTTTTTAGACCTTGCAAGTTTGATTCTATATGGAAATATTCAATTGATGATGGTTGTCATAACCCTGCTTGGCCTGAGTTTGTTCCGTCGAGTGGTAAAGAGAAAACTAGGAAGATGGATTACATAAGATATGGTGGTCATTTTTTGATTGGGATTAGGGGTCCTAGAGAGGATGCTGTTGAAATTAGGAAGAAAATTGTTGAGTTTTGTGAGAATAGTTTTGGGTTAAGGTTAGATAATTCCAAGTTGGAGATTGAGCATATTGCAAGGGGTATTCAATTCTTGGATCATATAATATGCAGAAGGGTTATACATCCAACGTTGAGATATACAGGTTCTGGAGGTAACATAGTGAGTGAGAAGGGTGTAGGAACTTTGCTTTCAGTTACTGCTAGCTTACAACAATGCATTCGTCAGTTTAGGCGGATCGAGCTTGTTAAGGGTGATAAAGACCCCGAGCCACTTCCGTGTAATCCGATGTTGTATTCAGGTCAAGCTCATACAAATTCACAGATGAATAAGTTCCTTGAGACCATGGCTGATTGGTATAAATATGCTGATAATCGCAAAAAAGTTGTTGGCTTTTGTGCCTACGTGGTTCGCAGCTCTTTGGCTAAGTTGTATGCTGCTAGGTATAGGTTGAAGTCTCGTGCCAAAGTGTACGGAATAGCTTCACGAAATCTCAGCCGGCCACTGAGGGAGAGTACCAACAATTCTGCACCTGAGTATTCAGATCTTTTGAGGATGGGGTTGGTTGATCCAATTGAAGGTGTTCAGTTTTCGCATATGTCCTTGATTCCATCTTGTGATTATACTCCGTTTCCGAGAAACTGGATACCAGATCATGAGAGGGTGTTGCATGAGTACATTAAACTTGATAATCCTAAATTTTTCTGTGACTTGCTCAGATATATTAAGCAAAAAGGCTCAAGTATTCCTCAAGATGAAATTTCTCAAATGGTATGGAACTACAAAACTCTCGGGGTTAGGTATTTTCGATCTGAAAGGGATAATGAAGTAAAAGCCGCTTTAAAAGAGATAACTGAGTAAGTTTGGCATTGATTGAAAATGAGTGGAATCTTCTCAATATCACGGTTCTGCTTCAAAATTGATGATCTCGTAGAAAAATGGTTATATGCATTGTTGACAATTTTCTATGTCGAGTGTAAAATTCTTATAGATTATATTCTATCTAACAAGAAATATTACTAGTTCTTTCTTTGGAAGGGTGAAACTGAGGTCAGTGTTGTAACTTGTAATTAACTAGTAATAATATAGAACATGGCAACATGTACTAACAGAATTTTCTGCATTGTACTTATGTCAAGCTTTTTCATTAGATTTTACATAAATGCTGAAATTTAAATATGTTGGGATAGGGATCCTTTTCCTCCGTGCATCAGACCAATATGTTGGGATCCTTTTCCTCCCTGAAATTTATACACGTGGCATTATGAAATTCTTCTTCTTCTCATATAATTTTAACATTTATTTAACGTAAGTTTTTTTTTTTAACCCTATGGTTTCTAAGGGAACGAACGAGTCATAGTAATTTAGAGTTCGAAAGTGAGATAAGTAAAATCTAACTAAGAGATTGATTCATCCAAAATATTTCACATAAGTTTAATTCACGTAAGAATAAGAAAATTCAAATTTCCATTACTACTAAAGCTGTACAATTGATTTTTTTTTGTGTCAAAGCTGTACAATTAATACAGACTTAATGCAATTAAGGAATAACAATTAAATCAAAATACTGACGCATATAAGGATGCATTTACTGGAAAATAAAATTAATACAAAAGATGGAAATATTCTGTTTTTAAAAAACGGTTTACATTAGTTTTTTTTTTTCCCACCACTAATATACTGCATATTGAACCGTCTAACCTGGTTCGAAACGAAGGAATACTAAACATTATTTGATGAATACTACAAATTTGAAATAAAATGAAATACAAATCAATCATTTATGTTTCCATGTTGCAATAAGCTTCCTCTCCTGATGCTGGTAAAAACTGTGATAGATACCATCCTCTCTAGCATAACAATAAGTTGTTTTATAATGTGTTGGAACATCATCAGGAGCAACATTAAAAGCATCAAAAGAGGTGAAAAATTGTGACCATGTAGCATTGCAAATGAGTTTATCAAAATGGAGGTAGTTATGGTTGTACAAAACATGCACATTAATTTGAATGGGTTTCTTATCATCGAAACAAGAAAATGTGAGAGGCCCTAAGGTGTTGTTTGGTAAATCATTTTTAAAGTAAAAACTCACATTATTTGTGCCAGTACCTTGGCCTTGTGTTGTTGTTGTTTTGCTTAGAAAACACAAGGACAAAATCAAGAATAAAAACAAGACAAAATTGTCACGAAAAGCCATTGATTTACAAGTGTTTTGAGACTTGAGAATATATCTCTTTAATACTACTAAAAAAATAAGTTCCCATAAATAAATTAGGAAAACACTTAAAGATGCTTTTTTTTTTGGTCAACACTTAAAAGTTGCTTTATTAGATTAAATGTGATCGAATAAGTTTTTACTCCCTCCAGTCACTGCTATAAGCAAAAAATTACTTTTCAGATTCATTGAAAAATGAATGTATTTGGTCTATAATGTGAACTAAGTACATGATATTTTCAATGAACTTAAAAAGTGATTTTTTTGCTTATAATAGTGATAAGAGGAAATATATTCTATAATTGATCACATTTACAATTATAATTTTCTTGGTCAAGACCGTTACAATTTTTTTAGTAAGATCATTATAATGATCATTCAACATAAATAAATTGAATTGTAAAAAAAAACATAAATAAATTGAATATTTCTTTCCAAAAAAAAGTTTGGATATTCGTGTGCTACTCACCAAGTTTTTGATTATTGTCCACCTTGTATCGAGACTATTATTATGAATGAAATGCATTAAGTTTGTTTCCGTAAAAAAAAAAAGTTTGGATATTATAAAAAAAAAAAGTTTGGATATTATTAATTGTTTTAACAGTTTTTTTTTTTGCTTTCAAATAAATTACAGTATATTATGTTTTTATGGGTTAAATTTTCTATTATTTAATGTCATAATAATACTCTATCCCTTTTTATAGTGTTATTTTAGAAGATTTGTTTGTTCCAATTTGATTGTCGTTTTGATAGTTTAAAATTACAATTTGTCAATTATTTTATTCTCTCGATGTATATTAATGTTTATTTTTCTTTTTCTGAAGCAGTCAATGCATATTAGTTAGATTATAATAACAGGCCCAACCTTCTGTCGAGTGGCAACGACACCGGCTCCAAAGCCGTAATTTTTCTCTTTTATTTTGGTTACAAGCCGTAATTTTGACTAATAATAATTTAATGATTAAAATTGATTGTTCTCATTTTTATAATAAAAAAGTGTTCTCACTTTGCGTTAAAAAAAAGTGTTCTCACTTTAATTGTCCTATAACAGACACATTTTAAATATAAAAAAATAATAATATTCATAAATTGGTTATTATTATAAACTAAAAATAAACACAATCTTTTTAGGATGAAAACATTAATTTTTATTTATAGGAAAAAAACCAAAGTTTATTATTCTATATTTTATTCACATTTTTGTTTTTTGACTCAATATTCTATTCACATTTGAAACGATAGAATTAAATTAAAATGATTTTATTTCCATAGTCAATCAATTACCGTAACATTCAGGATATTCAAGTGAGGGTGTAATTGGTTATCAATGTATCAATTATTTTGCCATATTCAATTAATTGATAACATAATTGGCTGTCAAAATCATTGTCCTATGGTATAATGTTATAAGGTGCGTTTTATCTGCTAAAAAATAAAAGACTGGACAAGACAACTCCAGTTGTACTGTGTTTGATGGTAACCCTCACTAAATTAACCACAGTCTTCTGCTGTTATGTTCAATACTTATCCTTTAACAAATCAAACGCACTCTATATACTTGAAGCACAAAACCGAACATATGTGAAACTGGAACATGCAAAGAAGATTAGCACGCGTACAAAGATGACACACATAAATTGAGAAGTCGTCCAAAATTTGAAAAATAA
The DNA here is from genome assembly GCA_951799995.1 of Trifolium subterraneum. Taxonomy (NCBI): domain Eukaryota; kingdom Viridiplantae; phylum Streptophyta; class Magnoliopsida; order Fabales; family Fabaceae; genus Trifolium; species Trifolium subterraneum. The sequence goes on along the minus strand of OX637462.1, from coordinate 6,958,518 downwards.
AAATAAAATACTTACACTTGGTATAATTCATAGTATGAATACGGTGAACAGTACAACACCAATTTTTTTTGTCAACTTTTTTTTTAAATATTAAGAAAAAAAAAAAAAGGAATAATTTGGTCTCCTTAGTTTCATTTTCTAATGATGTATATATATATATATATATATATATATATCAATTGCTTCGTTTTCTATTTCTACTTTAAAAGAAAATTTTATTCATAATAAGATGTAGGATACATATTAGAGACGAACATAAATGAAAATATGAGATATAAGAGCTAAGCTAGAAATGTGGTCTTCCTTGAAAGAGCATGATGATCATCATTTAGTTTTCCATGGTGCAACAAGTTTTTCGTCATGCTGAGGTCTTAAAAAAGTCTGATAGAAACCATCCTTTCTCGCATACCAAAAAGTGACTGCATATTCCGGAGTCTCCCAACCATCGTACGCGATAAAATTACTAAACATTTGTGACCACGTAGCGTTGCATAGGACATATCGTTCAAAATAAGCGAAGGATGGTTGATACACACCCTTCACATTAATGGTGGCTTTCTCATTGTTGCATGTAATTGTGAGAGGTCCTAAGGAGTCATTGGGTAACTCATTTACTAAATTAACGGTCACACTGTGTCTTCTTGGTCCTAGATGTGGTCCATCTGATGCTGTTGTGCTTAGAAAACACAACAACAATAAGAAAAAGGTAAAGTAGCTACGAAAAGCCATTGATTTGGTTGTTAGGGTTTTGTGTTGAGACTAATTGGATCTCTTTATATGGAGTACTACTAAAGAGATGGACTAATACATTGGGAGGGCCAATGAAGCATACAAGGGGTTAAAGAAAAAAATTCAATACTTTTTTTTTTTTTTTAAGAAAGAATTTTAATGCTCTTTATGTAGAATTTTCAATGCTCTTTATGTAGTCCTATGTTCCTTTTAAGTATTTTAATATTATTTAAACATATTAAGGAAACAAATCATTTATAGTTGCTAATTTTCAATACATTTACCTTTTTTGTTCGATACATTTCCCTTTTTCGGATTTTCAATATATTTACCTTTTTGGGTCATTTTATTTTACTTATTATTATAGTACTTTTTTTTTTTTTTGGTTATTAACCTTTTCACTTTTAGGGGAAGAAGTCCCGATGATTCAGAATTTGATCAAGAGGTAAATAAAGTATGATAAAAAATTATTTTTACTGGTTCGAGAGTCGGTTCTAACATCAAGTGGTTCTAGCCCCTTCCGATAGGAGATAGTATAAAAAATTTCGATGTCAGAATTTGATTGAGATAGTATTTCTCATTCTTCTATTTAAAATATAAAGTTGTTATCTCATTTTTATAAGAACTTATTTCATATGCACTCGCGGCCGAACTCTGGATTACTGGGACTCCTTCCCCCAGGAACCAGAGGGCAAATGCCAAAAAAAAATATAGAAGGATAAATGTTAAATTTCAAGTTTAATTAATGTGTAGATATCTCAACTTTTTGAGAATTTTTAAATAGATCCCTAAACAAAAATAATTTGTGATTAGGTCCCTAAACTAGTCAACTGTTAGTCAATGTTGACATGTCATTTTGTACATATAAATAGATGGTTAAACTAATTTAAAATTTAAAAATAAGTAATTAGAATAAGTAATTTGCCATTCAAAAAAAAAAAAAAAAAATTTAAAATTTATAAATAAGTCCCTAAAGAAATTCAAACAAACAAGTAATTAGAATATTCATATTTTGTTGTATGAATTTTTTCTGGTTTTTCATGCTCCTCCTCAACGTTGAAAAACATGACTTACTAAACTTATTCTTGAGCTAAACATTCGCTTTTCTAGATGAAAAAATCAAACAGAAAATAGTGCTTAATTGTAAAATAAGTGTTCGTATACCTATATTGCAAAGGGTTTAAGGGAATCTTGGTAGAGTAATTTATGATATTTAAAGTAAAAAAAAAAAAACCAAAATTCTAGCCAACATGTCAAAATAAGTGTTGGTATACCAATAACGCATGATCCCGTGCATTGCATGTACACACGGGATATCTACTAGAGAATTAATAAAGATTTATCATATGCACAACAAGTTAAAAAACATTTTTAGATGAAGAAAATGTTGTATAACTATTTTAATTAAATATCTAACAAAAAAAATCACGAAAATAACAAACACTAGATTAAAATACAAATCTGTTAAGCGTATAAATATGTAACTCATTCTTAATATCAATCCTGATTTAAGTATCCTAAAAGAAAAGACAAAAAAATCAAATTAAGTTTATTGTTGACTCTGTATGTAGATGTTCGTGCGGTATGTGTTCTTCTTGAAGATTGAAGGCTGAGATAGGAAACGACCTAGCAATCCCTGAGGAATTGGCGAACGATATCTTATTGGAAGAAGGGTCTTCGATGAAGATTTCCGATATATTTACCCATATGAATAGCTCTTTAGTCTTAACACCGGTAACCCTGCGCATTCGGTGTTCGTCGACGAAGGCCGTGACCTCCGTATCAAATGAAACCGTGCGACCGATATCATCGAACCGGTGCACCTTCTTTTTCGATTGCTTGAGCCACACGAAACCCGTGATACGATTGTACCCCATTTCAAAAATGTTGTCCAAAGGAAGCAATCCTTTTGGAAGCATAATTTCATCTAGGAGAAGACGTGATTTTTCCTTGCATATTGCTTCTCCTTCATATACATCTGCCCCATCTCTTTGATGTTCTATTATTTCACGTTGGCATGCCATGTTTTTTTGTTGTTGCTTGATATATTTAATTTTTTGCTCATGTTGAAAAAAGCTAAGGAATTAGTTTTAGGTTCAAATGAGATGGGAATTTTTAATGGAATTACCTAGATTTAGAATAGGAAGAAAAAGGGTAGTGTTGTTTTTAGCTAGGGAGGGACCAATGACACTTATTATGGGGATGAAGGGTGTGGTAGTTAATATAAGGATGGGGTTGAATCCTATAACATTATTATACTCATGAGAGAAACCGTTCAAATATTGTCAATTGTCATGATTTTCGTGACACTACACAATATCATTATCATTTTTTCTTACTAAAATATATCCTCATCATTTTGTTAGCCATTCATTATGATATGACGACCATTATGGTTATGCAGTCCTTTGATGAAATGGATTATGCATAAGTTATTTAGGATTTGGCTTGGAGGAGAAGTGAGGTTACCATAATTATTTATCTTTAGATTATCTGGAAATAGATTCTCAATTCTCAAACAAACAATAAGTAATACAAGTAGTAGATACTTAAATTCTTTAATTATTTGGTCCTAAGTTTCATTTTTAACCTGTGTGTATATAAAAAAATAATAAGAAATTAAAGGGTAATTTTCATCGCTCAAATATATTATTGTGTTTGATGTTGCGTTAGTATTGTGACTATCATCATGTACTTAAGTCGTGACAGTTTTGCTCTTAATTTTGTTTGAATTGGCTTAATTCATTTAGACTTTCTTTCTACTAATGATATAAGTATTTTTGTGAATGTTTAAGAGAATTGACGAAACAACTAATGATACATTTCTATTATAATCTATAAAAAAAAACTTACAACTTATATGAAAATAATTTAACAATATTTTTTAAAGAAAAATTGACTACATGAAAATTGCAAAACACACATGTGTATCAGCATGACTTGTGGTTTTTCATTTTACTTTTACATCATAATTTAAGTTTCAAGCTTTGAATACAAGTTTTGTTACTATTACTCATCCTTTTACCCTCTTTTCTCCTTCTAGATGTATGTAGTCAAAGAGTGAATAATAAGTTGATTTCCATTGCTTTCTCCGTTCTAAGCTACTTATTGATTACGTAACCTTTCATATTATAAAAAGAAATCATTCTCATAATGATTCTATTGTTTTTTGCACACATTAAAACAACAGCAACAATTTAAAACTAAGATAATACTAAAAGCAAAGAGAAGATTCGAAATGGAATAATACAAAAGAGATTAATGAAGCAATGAAGAAATATTCCTGTTAACTTGTAACAAGCTGTCAGCTTTTCTCTATTTAATAAAAAATTGAGCTCTCTAAAAAAATGTTGTTTTTGTTTATACTCTATAGTAAATCTTAGTATCTTCATTTATTTTCTTTTTATTTTCTATAATTCTTTTTACTAAAAATTAATCGTATTGATATATGTCGGACATTTAATGTGAATATCTCTATGTGAAAATTCAAATATTGATTAGTGATATTATATAAGAGTAAGTAACGAGTGATATGTATGAAATCATGATAAAAATACAAATTTGATACACGTAAAAGATTTATTTTTATTTCTACTGGAAATATACTCACTGTATACTCACTTTAATTCAGTTGATAAGAAATTAATTTATACTTCCTCCGTTCTAAAATATAAACAAAAATGAGTTAAAAAATTTGATGTATTTGGTTAAAGATTAGACCAAATACATTAATTTTTGTTGATCAATTTTTGTTTATATTTTGGGACGGGTGAAATATTCTACTATTGTATATATAAATATAATGTATAATGTATAATTTATAAATATAAATACATTTAATAATATTTTTCAAGTCTTTGAAGTCTACTACCTAATAATTCTCATGAGCCTCATAACTCAATTCACCTAAAAAAAAATTCACTAGAAAAGAAAAACTATTACTATAAGGTTCTTTTATTTTTATTTTTTGTTTTGACTTCTTTTTTAGGTGCAGACAAATATCAATCATTGGATTTCACCCCACATAGTAGAAAGATACTTGTGGCACCCACCACAACAGCTACCATTATTAACATACAAATCTGGTTCTGCTCTTTTGGTTCTTCTTGAACTAGACATTTTCTTCAAACTGGTCCCATCACTACTCTTAAGATTGTGCCTATATTCAACTGCCACTTGTTCAAATACTTCCACCTCAAACATGTTCAGTTTCAGTTTGGGATTCATGTGATCTCTAACAAATGCAAAGGGTAATTGATCTCTTGGATTAAATGCTTCTAACTCATTGAACATTAGACATGAAAATAGGTTGTTTCTTACTCCATGTCTCCTTAATATCAATGCACTGTCTGGGACATCTGCCATAGCCAATTAGAACAGGACACTTATCAAATTTTGTGTGCACACAAGACAACATTAGTAATGCTAAATAATGATGATAGAGGTACAATTGAGACAAGTCTTTCACCGTATACAATTTTATTTGTATCATTAGATTAATAAGTTTTATAAGTGAATTTCACTATTGTCACTGTCACTATGAAGTATGAATACTTTTTAGATTGACCAAATACTAATGAGTACACTTAATTATATTATTTTTTTAAATTATTATCGGTGTTGATGTGTCGTGTCGGTGTTGTGTCCAATGTCTTGTTTGTATCGATGTTTCATAGAACATAAGTTTACTTTCTATTGACACCAGATCCAATGGTTTTTTGAGACAAATTATTTGTATGATCAAATGGTGGTATAAAACTTTTAATATTCATTGAAATAATAACTCATCACACTCTTTCAGATTGCTAGTATAAAATATGGAGTGTATTTTCAAAAATCAGAAAGGTATATCTGGTATAGTATAATTGTAGTAAAATATTCCATAATATTCAGCACATAAAATAAACTTACTTAACCTCTCAAATCCTCAATCTGCACATGCATTATTTCATTCTTCAAGTATAATACTTTTTCCGATATTTTTTACAAAAGAAAACATGGTCAATAAAAATTGATGTATTTATCCTGTATTATGAATCAGATACATCAACTTTTGTTGACTGAATTGTCTCTTATAAAAAGGATCGGATGTACTAATAATTTAGGTAAGCAAAAATTTGTAAGAGTAGTTACCTGATGCATAGGGTTGCTTTCTAGGACTCCATGGTTCCATACCATTTTCACAATAAGTCTCCATTTGCACCTTCAAGCCATTAACATCCCACCATTTCTTCCACCTAGCAGTTGCCATAGCTTCTTCCATTGTATGAACATAAAAAGGGTGTTTTGATATAGCCATATCTACATTCTCATTTATAACAAGTGAATGAATCAACAACAAAGGATCAACCATAAGTTGCAACTTTGCATCAATCCAAATACTGAATTGAGAATTTGGAAATAGTCTATGGACTAAATATTTTGGTATAATTCCATTCATTGCTGGATTCTGATACAATTTTTCTGTTGCTACCTTCACAATCCTCCATACACCTATCTTGTATTCTTTGGATTTTATTGAAATTAATCTATGATAAGCTAGACCTTTTAGGGTAACTTCATCCACAAACATGAAGAAACACACATTTTCTAATGTTTTGGATCCAAGTCCCTTTGGTTGTCTTATTTTGTCATGGTCATTGAAGATTGCTGAAACTACTACTACATTGTCACACTTTTCCATGGCAATTTGGTCTGCATCAAAACACAAAATACACAACATAAACAAATTACAATCTTAATAATTTTTAAAAAAAAAAAAATGTTGAATTTCAAGGCATTGTGATCTAAATAATTCCATAGAACAAACTTTTTTCCATATCTAAGAATCTCATGAATTTAGGGTTTTAAAAAATTGTCGGCGACAACATCAAAGTTTTTGATGTATCTTTGACTATTTTGGAGATGTGATTAAAATCACATTAAGTGCAATTTTGTTCCGTGTATATTTGGATTGACGGTGAATTTCATAGAATCACGCGGGCACCATAATTGTGACTGTCTAAAGTGTAATTTTTGTTAAAATCACTGCGATTCTGTCTCACCGTTAATCCAAACGTGCAGTCTATATAATATCAAAGATTGCGACGCCGACGAGATTGTTACCGCAATTTCGATTAATAATCTTTGGTTGCATATTAAAACTAATAGAAACATGATGATTGAATATTTCCAATTGAATTGGGATCTAAACAAGTGATTCATGTGAAACTAACCAGAATTACTGATTGGAAATTCCTTGAGAAATCCACATGGAACATCAATCTTATCATTTCGATGATTAAAATAAGAAAACCTCGTAATTGTACTAAGATTCCCACCAAAAGTATCAGCATTCCCCTGCTTATACCTTAAAACACCGTCATAACCTCGAAAATTCATCCTTAAATTCTCGATTTCTTTAACAACATCCTTATAATCTGAATTCATAAACAACAACCCATTAAGAAAAAGTTATGATCTTGATCATAAAAAAATGAAGGGTCATTATAAGTTACCTGAAAAGAAAACAGGGGAAGAACACGTGGAACGAGTAGTTGAGATAGCATATTTGTGTTCACCATAGGAAGAAGGGTAATTGAAGAGAGAATTGAGAATGGGATCTGAAGGTGATGATCTGAAGAAGCATTTGGATTGAGAGAGAGTTGTGTAAAGTGCAAGAAAGAGAGTTGTGAAGAGATAGAAAAGTGAAAAACAGAGGAGTTTTGATTTGAGAATGAGAGGTTTGGAAGTTGTTATTAGTTTCCCCATAGAAGTAATAATAATAATAATAAAGTGATTATTTGTAGTGATTTTTGTGCCATGGATTTTGGTTGGGATTTCACTTTTTGTGAATGGGAGAATGTGTTGTTGAATTCAATGTAAATTTTGTTTTTTTTCATATGTAAGTGGCCTTTCTTTGTAGAACAACTTGCATAAGAAACCAAATAAAAAATTATTTTATTGGATTAAAACCTAATTTTGTATTATTGTAAACAAAAAAAAGCCTAATTTTGTAGATTAATTAAGTTCAACTTTAACTTTGAATAGTTAATAAATTCTAGTTAAAGTTGCTTTATTTCTAATTAAAATTATATTTTATCTAATTTTTTTTAATGTTAATTTTTTTTGGTATACAACTAATTTTTTTTATTGATGGATCAAGTCGAACAAAATAATAGGTACAACACAACAGGGGTGTCTCTGCGTTTTTGGAGGCCCCATTGAATTGTTAAAAATAAGCCCTAATAAAAGAAAAAAAAAATCAAAAAACGCCTATAATTTTTTTTGAGGTCCCTATTTTTATGAAGCCCTATGTCATAGCCCATGTTGCACATGGATCAAAGACGCCTATGCAACACAGATTAGGGAACCTCTCTCATTCATATATGGATGGGTTCCACAATAGCTAATTGGAACAAGGCATGAGCTGCCTTATTCTCTTTATGTCTTATTCTCTTTACGTCTAACGTGAGCAAATTTACAAAATTGAAACTTGTTTCTATTACATTCAATTCTTCAAATTAGGGTTCCTAAATACGTTATTAGCATGACTATGTAACCCTCAAACAAACGAATAATAGTTTTATTATCACTCTCAAAAGTCACCGAATGAAACCCACACTCCGTTGCGAGGTGAATGGCGTTGTACAAAGCTTGAGCTATGCTATTCTAACATCTGCAAATCCGCTCATCTCCCAGCCACAATAAGTAAAATCACAATATTGTGAGCGCTCATACCTAAATCGAACTGATGAGTTAAACGAAAGTCATTTGTGTCAACCACATTAGAGCCAGGCAACACATGCATGGATCTTAATTCATCTCTAACAATATCTCCGATTTCACAAAGATCATTAACTTGTGCCAGTGTTAGTAAGGAACCCTAATAATTCATCTCTGTTACTTTCATTTTGTGTGCTATATATATATATAAGAACTTCAAATTAAAATGAACTAAAAACAATTTTAAAAAAATGTCATAAATTATTTTTATAAACTATCCGAAACATTTTCACAAATTAAGTTCAAATAAATAAATAAATACATTCAATCACTATAACAAGAGTAAATTATTAATAGTCTATGGAGTATATATATATATGGACAATGATCTAGCAATTAATTATCAAACATAATGATCACAGACTCAAAGTTACATATGTTCTATTGTCCATTTTCCCCATATGATTCTTTTTCTGCACTTTTAAGTTTTTCCACGTTTTCCTTGAACATCTCGAAAGAATAAGAATTTTCGTTTTCATCTCGTACCGTCACAAATTCTTCCCAACATTCATTAGCTTTGTTCATGTTTCCCTTCATTTGATGTATAATTGCCTGTAAAAAGAGAAACCCAAAGACAAGGAATCCATGACTAAATTCAATTAATTCACATGCATGTCTTTATATTTTTCATACTAATATTTTACCACAATCTCTGCATGCAACTTAAGAGACTAATTTCTCGAGTTTTGTAAGACTCAAATGGACAGCAAACTCTCTGTATGTATGTATGTACCTTGTAGAGTGGGCGTCGAGCATCTCTAAGTGAGTCATCTTTCAAGCATGCACAGTTCAAGGCCTTTTCCAGTTCTTTCTGCCAATTGAAGCTTTCTTTTCATAAATAAATAGAAAATATAGAAGAAAATAACATACCCCTATGTCATTTGCAACACCATCCTCAAATAATGTGTTTAAAGTCATTAAAATTTCAACAAAACAAAAAATTGACATGTAAAATTTCAGGACATTCAGCTAAGATTCAACATTTTTTATGATCTAATTAGATCATAAAAGTTGACAAGCCAAAAATAATTTTTAGTTAAACTTTTCCTAATTCCTTATTCTATTACTTTTTAACCGTCGCTTTTGTGTAAATATTTTGTTTTTACTTATTTGTTGTTTTTAAAATTCGAATACAATATTAATCATTATTTTATCAAAAATAATTTGGCTATTTGAGATTCAACACGTACAAATAAAAAGATTTATAGGATGATGGTTTTGAGCTTTGGAGAGAGACCCTATGATGTTTGTATTGATTTTGTTTTAGTGTGTTGATCTAATCTTAGCACTTTTTGTGCTTAAATTAGTTTGTGCTTATATTTTGGATTTTTGTATAAAAAACTATTTATTGAAATAGGTAGAATGAGATGATATATATATATATTATAGGAAAATAAAGAAAAATAACTAATTCCTTAAAAGAATTATTAACTTTTTTATGTGTAAACAATTTTAAAACTAAACCATACATATATATTTTCGTGAGTTTAACTCAATTGGTACAGACATCGCATATTATATGCGCACATAAAGTGAAGTTTGAACTTCAAACACTCAATTTATTCATTTTAATGGTGAAACTTTAATTACTCGGCTACTAAAAAAAACCACACATACATATATGACCTAAACTAGATGGGGTCAAAAGTATAAACGCAACTGAAATTTTTAAAATAGAAGTGTCAATAAATAAAATGAGAAAACAAGATTTTTTTTTAACCTTGTAGATGAGCATTTCTACTAAGAGCATTTCAATTTCGTAGGCTTCATGTCGTTTTTTCGCATCGTTAGCCTTTTTTACAGCATCTTCAAGTTTTTTCACCGCAGAATTTTCGCTTCCACTCATTTCCAGCTTTGCCACAACTTGCTTCAATACATTACAAGAAAGCTCTTTTAGCAATTAGAATAGAACCTTTTTTTTGGTCACAGAATATGAATCACATTGTTATTGTTAGATGTTATATTGTTATTTTATATTTATTTTGCAACACAATTTGGATTAATATTGATAAATCTTAGCTCATACCTGAATCTTTATTAAATCAAGATATTCTTCTTGAAGCAAAGCCTTCAAAACTTTTTCAGTGTTCTTTAATGTTGCAGGATTTACATGAGCTTTATTGAAATCTTCTTTCAATCTATCCAATATGGGCTGTCCACTATGAATATCTCTAACAATCCATGACCTTGTACGTTCACAGTCATTGGTCTTGGGCTTTATCAACTTGGGCCTTTGGTTTGACACATTACTAAAAAAAGAGAAATAGAGACTCCCAAGGATGACAATTACAAAAAGCAATATTGTTGTATTGACATTTATCTCATACTTAGAAATATAAGATAAGATTATTTTTCCTATTTCTTCATAATGATTTGAAGAAAGGGATAAGTTAATCATTTTTTCTACTAGTTGATTCATACTTGAGTTGTAATAATCTTATCCCTTAAAAACAAAAATGAATAACTATTAGATGAATGTTCCTACCAATCATTTAGCACACAAAATGAATGCAACATAGATATATATTTTTGTATATATAGCTTGTGAAATGTCATCAAGCACTCAAGCATATGATTTATTTATTTATTTTTTATAATCAAGCATATGATTCTAATCTTGATAGATAGGTAAAGAAATGTATATAATATATCCTTTAGACACTTTTGAAGAAATCCCAAATCCAAGGAATGCATAACGATTTTTCATTTTATTTTATTTCATTTCATTTCATTCTCCATTAAATATACAAATTAACATAATTAATTTTTTTTTTGTCCGGGAGAAATTTGTAGAATATTCATCTACAAATGTGCCTCTATACCAATGATCATTATAAAAAGTTTGGTCCATGTGACCTAGCCCATTAAATTAGAAGGAAAAAAAACACCTTAGGAAACAAAAGGAAGGATTTTTTTTATTTAGCTTAAAAAAAGCATAAAAGTTTACTTTTGAAATACTACAAATTAACACTTGAGTAATCAGCATATACAAAGCTACTAAAGCCAGTTAGAGAGATATTAATATGTGATGAGAGACTATATCATCTTTAGAATTGATAAAAAAAAAATATCATCTTTAGAAGCTCCAATTGTACAAAAAAAATTAATTTGCATATATTAGTTCTCCTTGCGCAAAGTGTGAAGAGTGTAGCTTACACTCAAATTCTTCCAAAGCATGTCTTTGGTTTCAAATGTTTTTAGCCAAAAATTGTTAAATTGGTTAAAATTACAACTATTAATAATCTGAACCCAATCCTGACGGTTTGTTTCTTCAGTTTGGTTTAGGTGTTGGACCATACAAGTCATAGGTAGAATGAGTTAGTTGCTACGAGTTAGATGGAGACCTCGTTGCTACATCCAAAACTCGATCGATCTAGCATTAAGTTTCTCATTCTTTAAACAATGCAATACCTTTTAAGAGTATCAAGATTTAAGTACCACATTAAACACTTATATCTATTTGATGTTAGACTCCAAACATTGTCATTTTTAGGAGTTGATGTTCACAACGGCCGACTTCACTCACCTATCAATATTCAGTGGAGTACTTTAATTCAATCTATATGTAGTCTTTTTCGTGGCCCAACTCAATGAAAACAACAATTTTTATGACTTATTTTTACATTTAGATGTGAGACTTCTAACAAACACCTCGTACACAAGTAAGACAACAAATGATAGAAGAACTAAACAAATAAAGAGCGAGAACTAATTAATTATTTTGTTTCAAATGAGTAAATCTATATACAGTAAAATCTCTTTAAATTAATAATGTCAGGATCAGAGAAATTTATTAATTTAGAGAGTTATTAATTTATCGATAAATTAATAATTATTAATTTAAAGAGTTTTTAACACTCTTCACAACTTTATGATACAATACAAAAATACAACACTTGTGCTATTGGATGCAATAAGAAAAGTTAGAGATGAGCTCCAAATAGACTTGAACTTTAAAGCAAAACAGACAACTATTGAATCATATTTCAATAGAGTGTAATATATTGTTTTCAATTTCTATGAATTATTAATTTATGATTTTCTTGGGACCGAAAATTATAAAGGGATCTCCCGAAAAATTATTATCTTATTATTTTATCGAATTTTTCAATTTTTTACATTGGCCCAAGTCAGGACCGGACAAATTTATTATTTTAGAGAGTTTATTAATTTACCGAGTATTAATTTAAAGAAATTTTACTGTATAGATAATAATAGATATAATCGATGAGAAGTAGAAATTAAAATATATTTATAATATTCTAAGAGCAAGCTTTTCTGGCATATTATTTTGTTGGCTACGACGTGAAGCATTTAGCGGTTTTGTAATAATATTCTATTTAGAGGTGATTGTGTTAATGTTCCTTATTTAGTGGACCAAATCATTTATATATCGTGGTTTTGGTTTATAGGCCGAGTAGGGGCAATGTAAATTTTGCCTTTTCTAGATTGGTGTAACAATTCTTCTCTATGTTTCCAAAGTTTATAAGATGATTGTTCTAAAATTGTAAGAGTTGAGTACCCCTTGTACTCATATTTCAACTTTTGCTTATAAAAAAAATCTATAATATGTTATAGTATCTTTGAAACCTCCTACATCAACATATTACACGTCTATAAAATATAACATTTCAATTATGAATAGAAATTATGAATTGAAATTGAAATTTGAAACAACTTTACCACAAGTGTGAAACATGAAATAAGGGTTAGTTCTGAGAAAGTCAAAATGAAGCTTCATGCCCAAATAGGAACCGACGAAAATAGTCGGAGAGGAAGATTTGAGAAAGAACAACGGGCAAGCATAACGAAGTGGGATTCTGAAAATTTGAGAAGGAGATGGAAGATTAATCGGTATGAGTAAAGAGAGAAAAAGAAGGCGTGTGCATTTTTGACAAAAATTAAATCACAGCCGTATATTTGGATCCTACGGCTGGTACTTAATAACTTTTCACAATTTCGATGTGTTGACTACACAACTTTCAATATGAAATTTCCTTATTAATAAGCTTAACAAGTGCTTCGGGGCACTGTTTAGCATTTTCCATAAAAAATAAAATAAAATGCTACTCTAAATCACTAATAATTGACTGTCATCACTATCGTTCATGGATGCGTACTCAGTGAAATTCTGGCGTGCAGTGGTAAGATGCTCTATATCATGTTGTAGCATCTTCTACCGCATCAGACTAACAAAATATGAAAAATAAATAATAAAGGGCATGAAAGTTAATAACACAGTATGTTGTTAACCCAGTTCGGCGCAACTCACCTACTCTGGGGGATACCAATCCAAGAATGAATTCACTACTATAGTTCTAGTTCAAAGACTCCAAAACGCCCCGTTTCTATCTTATCGCCTAGACACTACCTCATGCAATCCTACCTAGGAACTCCTAGATATGAGACGCCCCGTCTCACTTCCTTTAAACAACACAAACAGCGTTGTTTACAAACAAAACAATCAAATGGTGGAGACACACTTCAAGACATAACAACTCCTTGCTTAAAAGCTTTGGAGAAGTAACACAATCAACACCTCCATACCTAAATGCTTAGGAGACATTTACAATTTACAACTCAACTAAACTAACCAACTCTGTACGTAAATATTCAATGACGGCAACAGAGAGGTGTACATGAAACCCTAAAGCACAAGGCTTACAAAGACACAAAACCCTAAAAGACTACATCTTTGATATATTTGTTTAAGCTTCGGTTTTGGTAAATAAAATAGCTTTAGCAACTTTCTTTATATAGGCTTCACAATGCTTCAGCTCCAAGAAATCTTCTAGAGGAAAAATATATATTTTTACTAAATCTTCTTTGCATCAAAATATTCCTCCCATAAATATATTTGTTGAAAATATATTTTAAAATGAAATATTTTAATCTTCTTGAAGCACAAAGATTTATTTGAAATAAATCTTTTATATTCTCTACAACAATCTTCACAAGATATATTTTAAAATCAAATCTTCTTGAAGCACAAAGATTTATTTGAAATAAATCTTTTATATTTTCTGCAACAATCTTCACAAGATATATTTTAAAATCAAATCTTCTTGATTCCTTAATATTTTATCTTGAGGAACAAGTAATCAAGTAAACCGCCTTCTGAATATTCTGGAAAACACATGCGTCTTGGCACACAAGTTTGCGTGGATTAATTCTTCAACCAAATCTTTCTAGGATCTCACACGAAAATAAATCTTCCAAGAAACGCGAAAAGGGCATACACTGTGATGTTGTACACAATGTTACCACATCTAGTCCAACATCTTGCTATCACATTCTTTTAACAAAATGATGCCAACAACCAAAAACCCAACACTCAGGATATATATAATCAAATTAAAACGGCTGAAATCGATAAAAAGAAAACATCGTTTATGACTGAATCGGGTAATTATTACTATAATGTAATGTCTTTCGGGCTAAAAAACGCAAGTAAAGTCTGGCCAAGAAATTGTTCCACCAAGGTATCGAACTCGGGTTCTCCCGAACGATTCATCCTTTGGTGAAACTCATTAACCACTTGAGCCCAATAACTTGATTACTCCGGATCCATATTTCAATTGTAGCTACTAGTGACATTATTTAAATTTGAAGGACCGAGATTTAAATATCAGATTTTTCACTTCTTCTATGTATAGCTTCTTGTTTAAAAAAATGTATGTATAGTGTAAAATATATATATATATATACTAGACTACTGAACCAAAATAAATAATTTGGAACACAAAGCAAATCAAGTGTTTGATATTTCTAGGATTGGAATCATCATTATTGTAGAATGAATGGTTAAAGAGCAATTGAATGGGTGAAATAACACCATAATAGTAGAAAATTATTTGAGTAATCACAATGATTCTATACATTATTGATGTGCCATAATCATGATGATTCTCCTAATAAACCACGTATTGATACATAACTATCCGTTAATAGAATACACACACATATACATAAGAGACACAAATCATGTTTTGGAACAATATATCATTTTGATTTTATTAAAAAATTTGCAAAGTTAAATATAATGGAACTTTCAGCGAAGATGATTTTGAAGTTAGTAATATTGGTTCTTGGAATTGTGATTACATTGGTGGAAAGCACTCGTCATAGTCCTATTGAAGATTTTCAAACACAATCATATTCGTATCCAACTACTACTCATGCTGAATATCAACCGCAAAAATGGTGTTGCAATAAACTTGTGAATTTTTGTTGTCCTTTTAAATGTATTATAAAACCTCCTTTTTATTGTAATATGTAATAATTGTGTTAAACTATGAATGAAAACGAATTCTGGATTATTAGGGCCCCTTCCACTAAGAACCAGAGTGTTATAAAAAAAAAAACTATGAATGAAAAATAAAGAAGGTTGATCTTACAATCACCACATTGGTGTTGCAACAAAGTTTGGTGATTTTGTTGTGATCCTCATTGTGTTCATTATTTATCATAAGCCTATAATCTCTATTATATACATAGCGAGATTCCACAGAGCTCTCTCGTGCATTCTCATAGAAATTACTTACGTGTCATTTAATTAGAAAGCTGCTTACGTGGCATTCAATTGAATCTTTCTCAAAAAAAATTTAAAAAAAGAATAACAAAAATATCTTTTCTAAAAAAGATTTAAAAAAAAGGGAAAAAAATATCTTCGTATAAAAAAAAAGATCTTCGTATCTCACTTATTTGTTGGATTGATTGTTGGATATATACAAATTATTCTGTAAAAAAAAAAAAAAACAAACTAAAAATAATCGGATATATATAATGGTGCTTCCAAACCCCATTTCTCCTATGTTTCTATAATTTATGGTTTTATACTTATGTTTGTTTATTCTTTTTAATTTTGATAGGATGAATATTACGTTCGATACGGAGGTGCCCAACAAATAATTTTGTTGGCAAGGTAAATATTTATAGAGCACCTTTATTTTGCTTTTTTTACTCAATTATTTATGTTTTTTTTTTTAAAGTTTATTGTTGAAAGACTTTATATTGTTTAAAAACTTTTTTTTGGGCAAAAGTATTGTTAATTTTTTTATGTAGCAAACATGACAAAGATGAGTTCTTAAAGTGGATTGGATTGACTTATTCATGGTGGTGAGAGTTTTTTTGAGATGAATGAAAATATCCAATGGTGGGTGTATTCATGGCAGTGAGTTGCCATGGTTGAAGATAAATGGCAGAGAAAAAAATCCATTCGCAAAGAGGAAGATGAATATAGCTTCAGTAGGAACATGTACTAGAGTATTGTATTTGAGTTTTATTGAAATACAAGGTGAATGTATTGTTTAAAATTGGCAGAGTATGATAGGCATTACAAAAAGTTCATAATTTAAATATTGTACATCTTTACATGTTGTTGATTGATTTTTTTTTATCTCTATCCCCATTATATATATTAGGAGATTCCTACGAAGCTCTTTCGTGCATTCTCAATAGAAATTGTTTAGGTGACGTTCAATTAAAAAGCTTGCTTACGTGGCAATCAATTGATTATTATTTTTTTGTAAAACAATTGAATCTTCTCTTACCTATTATTAAAAAAAAGTATTAAAAAACAAATCTCCTCTAACCCACTTTGTTGGCATTCAATTAAAGAACTTGCTTCGGTGACATTCAATTGAATCTTCTTTAACCTATTATTAAAAAAATTAAAAAAATATTCTCTAACCCACTTGGTTGGTATTCAATTGGTGAGCTTCCTTACATGACATTCAATTTAATCTTATCTAACCCATTATAAAAAATAAAATCTCTATCCCACTTATTTGTTGGAAGGTTGGGTATATAAAACTAAATTAATTGGATATATATAAGTTATGTTCTATGTTATATTAACAACTAAGCTTATACAAAGTTATATGTTCTACGTAAATACATTTTATTTTAAAGAAAAAATTATGTTCATTAGGAAAACGATCCCCATGGTTGGATACATGTTCTATTTTCCACGAAAAGTGATTCACATGATGAAAGGTGTGTAGATGATAGTCAGGAAGACTAAGCATTATAATTTTATTGATATTCATTAAAAAATAATAAAGAATTAACATCTATTTTTTGTTCATAGTAGCTATAGAGTCCTATAATGGAGACGGAATAGGGATAAAAATAGAGTGGGTCTCTTAGTGGTGTAAAATGGAAAACGATGAGCTTTTCCCACCCAACTCTTAAAAATACGTATTGACTAATTAAAATTTGAAAATCAATTGCGGGGGTTATCCATATTTTCATAATTCATATTTCAAAATTTCATATTTTATTTAGCACGATGAAAAGTGACCCCACATAATAAAAAATGTAAGTAGAAGATGAAGATACCTGAGCATGAGAATTTTATTGATATTCATTAAAAAAAAATATAAATTAACAATTGTATTATGTTGATTGAGTCTCTATAGAGTCCTGTAACAGAGACGGGAAAGAGATAAAAATGGAGAGAGAGAGATCTCTAACGGGTGTAGAATGAAAAATGTAGAGCACTTTCTACCCCACTATTAAAAATGATCATTACTAATTAAATTTTCATTTGAGAATCGATCTTATAATTATTTTATATTCATAGGGTCACTATATAGTCACGGGGATGAAGATAAGAGAAATAATATATCTACTAATACTCTAATACTCCCTTCAGTCCTATATATAAGAGAATGTTGACTTTTTAGATACATTGTAGAATTGATTTTACAATGAATCTAAAAAACAAATCTTTTTTATATATGGGACCGGATGGAGTAGTGTAGAACGAGAAGCGAAATAATAGCTTTCATTCTACACCATTAAACATATATCATGCAAAACCTATCTTAATTTTATCGTAAAATTTTAAATCAAATTATTCAAATAATATTTCAAAATAAACACATAAATTATATTAAAAAGAAAATAATCCCATGGCACGGGCTAACATACTAGTTATATACATTACAAAACTACCAATAACAATAAATAAACTGTGAAAAGCCAACTTTAGTTCTTATTTTTTTTTTCCATTTAAATAATTTATCTTTTATAACCTGCACATATAAATTATTTTCTCAATTTTTTTTATTAAAAAATGCTTATGTTTACTTTTAAATTTTTTTTAATTAAAATTAAATAAATTTAGAATTTTGACGCACATGTTCATCACTTTCATCAATATCTTCGTCTTTGTTCTTAAGAAAAAAGTCAATTCTATATCTCAAAAATTAAAATCCCTAAATTATTAATAATCCAATTACCGGTAAACAAGCAGAAGAAAATGAATTTGCTTATTACCCTCTTGGCCTCTCTCAAGCCCCATTCCAAAGGCCACACGTACATAGGGTATTTCTCTCATCTTCTCAAAATTAATTTTTTATCACACACTTTGATTCACTCCATAAATAACTCGCACCCCTTTGATCTCTTACGTTTTTTAATTTGATATCTTATATTTAAGTTGATCTTTATGTTTACGTTAATGATGTCAACATAAATTCGTTATTTCTGTTAAATTTTCAGTTAATTTTATAGCTAAATTGCAGTTTTGGTCCCCATGTTTCCTAATTGTGCAATTTTGGTACCCCTAATTTCAAACGAGTAATTTTAGTCCACCACATTTACCCCATTTTGCATTTGTTGGTCCCTATTTATTATTTGACAAAAAATCTATTTGACATGGAATTTTTTGACAAACGTCTTAATTATATTGGACAATCTTTAAAAAAAAATTATTTAAAAAAAGAAAAAGAAAAATCAATATAATTAAAAAAGAAAAATCCACCCTTTAACATTCATGACCGTATAAATGAGATTTAGCAGCATTAAGCAGGAAAGAAATGTAGTTACAAATATTTTTTATTTTTTTGCATAAAATATAGTAACAAATATTTACATGCCATAGAATGAAATGTAATAACAAATATCTCATGCTAAGATCAGTGGCAGCTGAGTACAATGAATCAATCACACCCCACCAGCTATAAAGAATCAATAATCAGTAAAGAAGCATTTTTCTATTAAACCTTGGGTGTGAAAATGCTTTTAACAATGTTGCTTAGATGGAGAATGTAAACAATATCTAAAACTACCTAATGTACTGGCTACTGGCTACTGCATACTCAGATCAGCCAGCAGTGGCATCAACCATATCCTACTCTTGTTAGTTTTCACAATCCTTATATCAGTTTTATTTAGATCTAAGATGAATATTTGGGATTCTAATATAGAAGAACTATAGGTATACGAAACAATCCAAGTTTTTTTTTTAATTATATTGATTATTTTATTTTATTTTTAAATAAAAAAAACTTTATAGGTTGTCCAATATAATTAAGACATGTGTCAAAAAAATTCATGTCAACAACTTTTTGGTCAAAATAGTCAACAGGGACCAAGAAATACAAAAGGGGCAAATGTGGGGGACTAAAATCGCTCGTTTGAAATTAGGGGTAGCAAAATCGCAAAATTAGAAAAGTGTGGACCAAAATTACAATTTAGCCTAATTTTACTGGTTCCCCTCACAAACCGAGAGTATTCCAGTCCCCTTGCACTTCCAAGGGATTTCACTATAATCACTAAAGATTACAATCCTAGTGCTCAAGCACACAAGCAAGAGTCTTCTATTGCTCAAGTCACACAAGACAAAAGACTTCTTACAAATTGCTCAAGTTATACAAAACAAGAGACTTTTCCAAATTGAATAACTCACGCAGGAGTATTCCTAAACTATTAAGCTTATCTAAGAACTTAAGACACTTAATACAATAAGTGAATTACAAAAGATTTCTTCGGAGGCTTAATCAGTCTTTTAAAAGAAGATTTGAATGTGTGTATCTCTATGTTTTCACGTATATATCTTGTATATTCTATGTCACCCATTTTTCAATCAAAGACCTTTATTTATATGAAGATAAAATAGAGACATTGATGAAAAAGATCCGTTGAGAAATAACAGCTGTAGAAATATCATTACTTGAAGTATGAAATTGAATTTCTTATCTAAAAAGAGCAATTCAATTCCACTACTCCTTCCTTATTTCTTTGATCCACCATTTTGAGTAATAGATAGTACAGATAGTACAAAAAATACGCTCCATTTGAAGATATGATCAAATAATGACGTTGTAAAATCTTATCCTTTGATCTTGAGTTGCCATCTCTTAAGGAATGTCTTAGAAGCTTGAGATCCATCAAAGTAGTGCAGTCTGTTCAGAAACAGAGTGTCTTTCAGAGTTAAGAACTTTGACTTCTGAGAGGCTTGAATCTTCAGCTTCTGATGGTCTTCAGAGTTAAGCTTCTGAGGGTCTTTCAAATTCCAGATTCTGATGGCTTTCAGAGTTAAGCTTCTGAACGTCTTCAGAGTCTAACTATAACAAAGTCTTCAGAGCTTCTTCATTGTTTGTTTCTACTTCAGAATGCTTCTATACAACACCATTCAGATTATGTGTACAATGTCTCATAATAAACCTGCACACTCAATTCAAAACATTAGTACTCCCGATTGTCCATTTAATACTTTTGTTATCATCAAAACTTTAGGCTATTTTTCAATAAAACTTATTTTGTTCCAACACATAATACGTTCAATTTCTCATCACCCTTTAAGTTGTTAGGGTTGATTGCAATGTAAGTCCCACATTGCTAATGAAGGAAAAAAAAGTCAAGAAAATTATATTGTAGAAGTATCACATTGCTTAGATAAGTGAATGGTGAGAGTAGCTTAATACTATATATAGAGACCTCAATTTCCTTGTTTCAACACACTAAACAGTAGCACTTGTAAACACTTTAAGTGTATATTTGTGTTTGTTTCTTTTTCTCAAATACTCTTGTTCTAGAGTATTTGAGATGTAGTTCAAATATTTACTTTGGAGAGTGTGGGTGTACTTGGGTCATGGGGTGGTTGAGAGTGAATTCTATATGTTGTAACAATTTTAATATAGTGTTTATTCTCTGGTTGTCGGTTTTGACAACGGCCGTGGTTTTTTCTCCGATTTGGAGTTTCCACGTTATATTCTTGTGTTGTTGGTTGCATTCTTTTATTTTCTCTATGCCGGTTTTTCCCAACAACTGGTATAAGAGCTTTTGGTTTGATTCTGGGAGGAGGGAGTTCCGTTGTGAATTTTAGGCTAGAGAAAATTGGTGGAAGAATCATGTTTGGCTTGTGGAAAATCAAGTCAATGATGTGTTGATGCAATCAGGGTTACACACAAGGTCAGCCTGGAGAGACGGTGGTAATAATACTCGACATCAGCCTGGAGAGGCGGTGCTAAGAATACTCGGGTTACGTCTGAAACAACAACATTATTATGAGGATGTGAAGGCACTAATGGTGGATGTTGGGAATCGGTGAAGTTTTGAGTCGTGGGCTTTGAAGCTCCTAACGCATGTGTTTGAAGAATGAATACTTTGAATTCCTAGAGCTAGTTGAAGGTGGAGTTGTTCATCTTGAAGACGGGAAAGCTTGTAAGGTTCAAGTTCAAGGTATGGGTGAATTTCTTTTACATGATGCGATGTATTTTCTTGAACTTTGATGCATAAATAGTAGGTACATGCTTGTTAGATGGTTCTACTATTATTGGCCATGCATCGGTTACTAGTGGTAATTATCATGTGGTTAAGTTGTGGGACTTCAGGTGGGGACTTGTTAGTAACATGGGTTTAGTTGGATTAGTGAAACATGGTTTACTAGGTGATGTAACTAAATTGGAATTGTTGGAGACTAACAATGACCAGAAGATGGTTTCAGAGTTGTTCAAGTGACACATGGGCATCAGTAGATATGGATGCAAGGTGTGTGATTATAGCGTGCGGGCATTGATTC
This sequence comes from Trifolium subterraneum, assembly GCA_951799995.1. Classification (NCBI taxonomy): domain Eukaryota; kingdom Viridiplantae; phylum Streptophyta; class Magnoliopsida; order Fabales; family Fabaceae; genus Trifolium; species Trifolium subterraneum. The sequence goes on along the minus strand of OX637462.1, from coordinate 6,936,212 downwards.
AAGGTACGCGGTTATCTCGATGGCTGATGAACTTCCGTAGAAAGCCAACATGGAAGTTGCACCATAAATTTTCAGCAAGGTTTCGAGATGAAATTCTTGGGATGGTTTGGTTCCAAGTGAAGGAAATTCTTGGGATGGTTTAGTTCCAAGTGAAGAAAATTCTTGGATGGTTTAGTTCCAAGTGTAGTGTACTTTTTATGGTGAAATATGATAATTTAATTTGTCGGTATAGACAATGAAAATTATGATTGTCGGTGAAGACAATGATTGTCGGGGTAGACAATGAAGATTGAAGACCATTACAATCAAGGTGGAGATTGTTGCGGTTGATTGCAATGTAAGTCCCACATTGCTAATGAAGGAAAAAAAGGTCAAGAAAATTATATTGTAGAAGTATCACATTGCTTAGATAAGTGATGGTGGGAGGAGCTTAATACTATATATAAAGACCTCAATTTCCTGTTTCAACACACCAAACAGTAGCACTTGTAAACACTTTAAGTTTATATTTGTGTTTGTTTCTTTTTCTCAAATACTCTTGTTCTAGAGTATCTGTGATGTAGTTCAAATATTTACTTTGGAGAGTTTGGGTGTACTTGGGTCATGGGGTGGTTGAGAGTGAAGTCTATATGTTGTAACAATTTTCATATAGTGTTTATTCTCTGGTTATCGGTTTTGACAACGGCCGTGGTTTTTTCTCCGGTTTGGAGTTTCCACGTTATATTCTTGTGTTGTTGGTTGCATTCTTTTATTTTTTCTATGCCGGTTTTTTCCAACATAAGTTACTACCATATTTAAACAATTGTTTCATTCAAGTGAATTCAAATTTATTTTGATGATCATTACATTAGCATTGCAGCTAGTAGTTACCACGATAAGTTCCACTGTATTTACATGAAATTTTTTCTTGTTGTTAGTGATTGAGAGTATATATGGTAATTGTACCAAAGTCCACTGAAAAATGTTTCCAATGACGAAGATAAATACCATATTTAGATTTCTTCTTTTCGCGCCCCAAAATCACTGTAGTGTATAGTTATTGTTATCAATTATACAATTATGGCTTTTGACTACACTCATTTCAGATTCATAGTTTAATTGTAGCTACTAATAACATTATTGGAACAACCGAGATTTAAATCTCATATTTTTTCATTTTTTCATACTTTAAATGGATGTATAGCTCTTGTAAAAAAATGTATGTATAGCTACTTAGACTACTCAACCAAAATAAATAATTTGAGACAGAGCAAATCAAGTGTTTGATATTTCTAGGATTGGAATCATTATTGTAGAATGATTCCATAATAATAGAAAATTATTTGAATAATCACAATGATTTTATACATTAATGTTAGATAATGACAATGATTCTCCTATTAAACCATAGTTGATACATGACTATCCGTTACTAGAATACACACATACTACCTCCGTTCCAAATTATATGTCCTTTGAAGAAAAAATTTGTTCCAAATTATATGTCACTTTACATTACCAATGAAGCATTTAATGCAACTTTACCTATTATACCCTTAACTATTTATTATTCTCTATTATTTCAATTTTTCAATTTATTTTTTCAATATAATAAATGAAGGACAATTTTGTAAATCAACTCATAATTTCTCTTTTCCATACAACAATGATTACATGTCTTAATATGTGTAAAAATACAAAAGTGACATATAATTTGGAACGGAGGGAGTATATAAGAGAGACACAAACCATGTTTTGGAACAATATTATCATTTTGATTTTATTAAAAAGTTGCAATGATGTTATCATTAAATTAAATTAAATATAATTGGTATAGAGGCAAATATTCATCTACAAATGTGCCTCTATACTAATTAATGATCATTATAAAAAGTTTGGTCCATGTGACCTAGCCTATTAAATTAGAAGGAAAAAAAAACACCTTAGGAAACAAAAGGAAGGATTTCTTTTATTTATCATAAAAAAAGCATAAAAGTTTACTTTTGAAATACTACAAATTAACACTTGAGCAATCAGCATATACAAAGCTACTAAAGCCAGTTAGAGAGATATTAATATGTGATGAGAGACTATATCATCTTTAGAATTGATAAAAAAAAAATCATCTTTAGAAGCTCCAATTGTACAAAAAAAATTAATTTGCATATATTATTTCTCCTTGCGCAAAGTGTGAAGAATGTAGCTTACACTCAAATTCTTCCGAAGCATGTCTTTGGTTTCAAATGTTTTTAGCCAAAAATTGTTAAATTGGTTAAAATTACAACTATTAATAATTTCAACCCAATCCTGACGGTTTGTTTCTTAAGTTTGGTTTGGGTGTTGGACCATACGAGTGACAGGTAGAACGAGTTAGTTGCTACGAGTTAGATGGAGACCTCGTTGCTACATCCAAAACTCGATCGATCTAGCATTAAGTTTCTCATTCTTTAAACAATGCAATACCTTTTAAGAGTCTCAAGATTTAAGTACCACATTAAGCACTTATATCTATTTGATGTTAGACTCCAAACATTGCCATGTTTAGGAGTTGATGTTCACAACGGCCGACTTCACTCACCTATCAATATTCGGTGGAGTACTTTAATTCAATCTATATGTAGTCTTTTTCGTGGCCCAACTCAATGAAGTAAGATAACAAATGATAGAAGAACTAAACAACAATAAAGAGCGAGAAGTAATTAATTATTTTGTTTCAAATGAGTAAATCTATATATAGATAATAATAGATATAATAGATGAGAAGTAGAAATTAAAATATATTTATAATATTCTAAGAGCAAGCTTTTCTAGCATATTATTTGGTTGGCTACGACGTGAAGCATTTAGCGGTTTCGTAATAATATTCTATTTAGAGGTGATTGTGTTAATGTTCTTTATTTAGCGGACCAAATCATTTATATATTGTGGTTTTGGTTTATAGGCCGAGTAGGGGGCAATGTAAATTTTGCCTTTTCTGATTGGTGTAACAATTCTTCTCTATATTTCCATAGTTTATAAGATGATTGTTCTAGAATTGTAAGAGTTGAATACTCCTTGTACTTATTATAATTCAACTTTTGCTTATAAAAAAAATCTATAATATGTTATAGTATCTTTGAAACCTCCTACATCAACATATTACACGTTTATAAAATATAACATTTCAATTGGGATAATAGATCTTTTATAATGACAAAGAAGACTAATCATCCAATTATCAATTGAAATTTGAAACTTGAAACAACTTTAGCACAAGTGTGAAACATGAAATAAGGGTTAGTTCTGAGAAAGTCAAAATGAAGGGATTTGAATTCTCTAAAGTTGTTATTCCTACGTTCACCTACATTCAAGCAAAAAATAACTAGGAAAGATAAAATATTGTATTTCCAAGTGCATTTATGTTTATTGTAAAAACAATAATACCCTTAAATTTTGCCTAAATGTAGGAAATGTAGGAAAATGTGACTTTAGGGAATCCAAATCCAAAATGAAGCTTCATGCCCAAATAAATAGGAACCGGCGAAAATAGTCGGAAGGAAGATTTGAGAAAGAACAACGGGTAAGCATAACGAATTGGGATTCTGAAAATTTGATAAGGAGATGGAAGATTAATCGGTCTGAATAAAGAGAGAAAAGGAAGGCGTGTGCATTTTTGACAAAAGTTAAATCACAGCCGTATATTTGGATCTTATGCTTAGTACTTAATCCTCTCGTATCTCATTTTAAAATCTTCTCTCATTTCAAAGTTCCCCTGTATATATATAGGGTCATGCTAAACAGTGTCCCGGGGTATTTGTTAAGCATACTATAAAAGGAAATAAAAAATAAAATTTGTGTTGAAAAAATAACTTTTCACAATTTCGAGGTGTTGACTACACAACTTTCAATATGGAATATCCTTATTAATAAGCTTAACAAGTGTCCGGGGACACTGTTTATCATTTTCCATAAAAGAAATATAAAATACTACTCTAAATCACTAATAATTGACTGTCATCACCATCGTTCATGGATGCGTACTCAGGATATAATCAAATTAAAACGGCTGAAATCGATAAAAAGAAAACAGCGTTTATGACTGAATCGAGTAAAGTCTAGCCAAGAAATTGTTCCACCCAGGTATCGAACTCGGGTTCTCCCAAACGATTCGTCCTTTGGTGAAGCTCATTAACCACTTGAGCCCAATAACTTGGTTATTCCGGATCCATATTTCAATTGTAGCTACTAGTGACATTATTTGAATCGGAAGGTGTTGGGTTTTTGTATGTTGGCTACAATTTTGCAAAAACCAACTCTAGCCAAAATGCTGGACAAGATGTTGTAGCATATGAAGTACAGTGTTACTGCTACTGTGTTGCGCAAAATTTTTATATAAAATCTTAGAAAGATTTGTTTGAGAATAAAAGATTGCGCACGTTTTAACAGATCAAGCTGCGCCTTGTTCCTTACACTACTAGAAAAATCTTAAATACCGACGGGCAAAATCGGTCTCTAAAATGCAAATTTTCCGTCACTAAGCATGTTAGAGACAGAATTAGACACGGATTTGATTCTGTCGTTAATTTCCTCGTCTCTAAACTATCAGAGACAAATTTTATGTTCTGTCTCTGATTAGAGACGAAATTTATCCGTCTCTAAATGTTGAATTTAGAACACAATAAATCCGTCTCTATTGGAGACAGAATTACCCGTCTCTAAATTCAAATAATTCGGTCTCTAAAATTCCGTCTCTAAATTCAAATAATCCCGTCTCTAAATTCAAACAATTCTGTCTCTAAAATTCCGTCTCTAATGCATAGAATTCCGTCATAGAGACAACACATTTTCTGTCTCTAATAAGTTAATATTTTTGTCTATTTAACAATTACTGGATGCTTATACAATTTTTCAAATATTAATTCTAAAATGTGAGAAAATTAAGTTTTGATTGACACCAAATTTAAAACATTAACATAAAAATTTACGTCATTCTCACAAAGTATATGTTGTGCCATTATGGCATTACATAATAATACCAAACTTAAAGTTGTCAAATACACTAAAATACATATAATTAATTTAACAAAAATACATAACAAAAACTAACTAAAACTAAACTTCATCACCCATAAAATCATTTTCATGAGCATCCCTCTCTTTTTGGTTTCGTGTCATCCAATGCTTCATCTTTTGTTTTAATGTTTCTTGTGCAATATTGTTTTACCCAAGTTCAACTGTTAATACTTCAATACCACATCAATAGAAATTGAAGACGAGGATTTCAAACATTCTTTGATAGTGGCAACTTGAGATCCTAATCCGAATATGTGTTCCTTCTAAAAAAACATTACATGACCTTCCTCTCCACTTGGATGAATTCCCTGGTCCATTAATATGAATAAAAAAAATGGTTAAGTTCGAACCAAATCGTTGTAATTTTACTTGTGCATTTGTTTTAGATATCTTGCAAAGCATCATCAAATTGCTGCATAATTATGCAGACATATGCCAAGGAACAAACCACCAAACTAATTGAAAATCATACTATATATAAATACACATGAAAGAAAGTTTACCTTAGGATTAACGCAAACTTAGCAGTGTGAGATGACTAACACAAACCCGTTGCGAGAAATCAAGTTCAATGTCCTCCATTTGAAAAAGCTGACCCTAATTCAACTGCTAAAACTGGACAAAAAGCAAAAAAAAAAAATAGTTTCTAGAATAATATTATAAAATAAAAGATTAAAATGTATAATTTTTTTTATACTAAAATTTTAGAATTGCATCTACTACTAAAAGATTCAGTCAAATTTTGTTTTTAATAAAAGTTTCTAGAATAACATTATAAAAAAATTAAACCTGCTTAATAAAAAGGCAATTAAAATATTATTTTTTTTTGGATACTAAAATTTTAGTATGACATCTACTTCTAATCTATCTATCTACTTTTTTTATTAAAACAAAATATTCATTCATTCAAACCAAAACACTACATATTGGTAAAAACTGGAAGGATGAATATGCAAACTAACTCACAGCACCTAATAGCATAAAACGGTATACTCAAGCATACAAATAATGTGACAAAATAAAAGTAACCGAAATACTCATGTCTTCCAATATGCATCGTTGTTGATCAAAGAAGATCATTCAATCTGAAGCAAACAACACCACAAAAAACAAGAAAGCAAACGAACACCGCACCAAGACGGAAAATCAAGCAAACACCGCACGAAGACGTGACACACTGCAATGAAGAAATCACAAAATAAAGCACGAAAACCCTAATCTATGTGAAAAACCACTTATTTAGATTAAAGCTAGGAAAAAAAAGATGCACAAGGGTGATTCCGAGTCAAAGAACGACCCAAAATCAACCCTTTTTGAAGCAAGAAAAGGATAACTTTTTAAGAGAAAATTAGGGCCGGCTAAGGAAAGAAGAAAAAATTAGTTAATGTTTTATCTATCTATCTACTTTTAATATTTCAAATATGCATTATAGGAACAAAATAAAAATATGAATCTATCCATAAAAATAGGAACAAAAAAAAAACAATAAAAATATTATAGAAAGTTTAGTAAAACATTAAACAAAACAAAGATTATAGAAAATTTAGTCAATAAAAAAAGAAAGTTTAGTAAAAAAAATTATAGGAAAAAAATATAAACAACAAAAACATTATAGAAAATTTAGTCAATAAAATAGTATAGAAAGAAGAGTTTAATATATTTTTGAACCCTCTAAATATAGCAAATTTCATTTTTAGTCCTCTATATTTCTTCTTCAAACTTTAGTTCTCTAAATTTTCTATAGAAACAATAAGATGAATACGTATGAAAATATAAACATAAACAATATTACTACCAAGTTTACTAATTTAAAATATGCACGGAACAATAAATTTAATAAAACTAATTTATTAATTTAATAAATTTTTTAAAAAATAGCACAATAATTTCATTTATAACATACTAATATTTTATGACAAATTTTAAAATATTTTATTATAAATAAAATTTCACAATAATTTAATTTAAATATCAAATAAAAATCGATGGCACGGGTCTCTAAAATCAGTGTTTTAAAAACCGGACCGGACCGGCCGGTCGGACCGGTTGGACCGGGAACCGGAGGGTGCAGCGGTCTGGTCTGATTGATGGACCGGGTAAGTAGTCAAACCGGTAAAAACCGGCGAACCGGTAAAAACCGGCGGTTTTGAAAACCGGCGGTCTAACTGCTTTTTTTCAAAAATAAAAAATAAAATATAGCAGAATCAATGAATCATAATGAAGAAAACGAAAATAACAGGATGAGAAAGAGAAACATAGACTGAGATCTAGTGAGAAAACATCAAGAAAAAAGAAACATAGATAGAACACAATACTAACAAGATGAGAAAAGAAGATGATAAAGTAGTTTTGGTTCTCTCCTACATGTCTTTAACAAATAGTAATAACAAGAACAAATGACAAAAGGATAAAGAAGGTGAAAGAATGGTGTTGTCACATATCATGAGAATGGAGGAAAAAAAGAATATGACGGCTGCTGAGTGTAAGGAAAAGGAACAAAGGGAAACATCATATAATTAGGGTTATTTTACTTTTAAATGGGCTTGGCCCAACAACATATATATGTAGTATACTTTTCTTTTTTATAGAAAACATTTTATTTTGTCAAAAAGATGAAGTAAATTTTTGATGAAAAATATGTAGCATCATCTATGGAGGTGTCTCCCAATAATAATAATATAAAATTTATTAATTAAATAAGTAGTAATGATATTAAATTATTTATCACTTATTGATATATATTTTAGCAGGGGCGTCTCCAACTTTTTGGAGGTCCTGTGCATTATTAAAAATAGGCCCTCATAAAAGAAAAAATGCAAAAGATAAAAATAAAAATTATCTTTGATTTAAATTACAAATAACACTAAAAAATAATTATTTTTTCACTAATATAAATAAAAAGTTTGATGAATAGGAAAATCTCTATTACACGCCTATCCGTCTGATAAAACTATAGTATAACAATTAATTATAAAACTTCTAAAAAAATTATTTACAATAGAAAAATCTCTTTTATGATATTTTGTAACTAATAAATCCCTCATTTTTAGAATAAAGTGAATCTCAAATATCTGAACTCCATAATCTCTCATTTGAAAGTATACAATCCATAATTTTATACCTCTCATTTACTAATACTACTACCCTATAATTTTTTTAGAGGCCCCTATTTTTAGGAGGCCTTTGGCCATAGCACATGTTGTCCTTGTGGTGTAGACGCCCCTGTATTTTAGGTGTGAAATTATAAAGAAAAAAAAGTAAGAAATTATGATAATTTTAGTTTCTTCAGATGTCATAATACTTTTATATTTATTTAGAGACTGAGTCATCTGGTTCGACCTACTTTAATACCTATACAGTTTTGTTATAGATACTGGTTTATTCAACCGAGTTATCCGGTTCTATCCGGTTTAGTCATGCGGTTCGACCAGTGACCCGATACCCTCACCGGTTTGATGACCGGTCCGGTTTTTAAAACACTGTCTAAAATAGTTATGATAAAAAAAGAGTTACAATATTCGGGGGGCTCGCACAAGTCTCTAAAACTAGTTATGCTAAAAAAAGATTTAAAATATTTGGAGGGGATGTTTACTGCCTAATTATTTGTAGTAGGTGAAAATTTTAAGCAAGATTTGAAAAATGTAGACTTTTATTAATTAGAATAACACAAAAATGTTGTAGTGTTGAAGACAAGAGGATGTAGTGGATTGGTATGAAATGAGCGAAATATGACAAAAGGTTAACAAAATAAGGAAAATAGGTAATTCTGCCTAAAAAAATAATATAATTAGTTTGGACAGACATTGAAAAAATATCGCTTAAAAGTATAAAATCTAGGCGTGGAAAAAATTGGCGCAAAATACTCGGAGACGGGTCTTTTTTGTCTCTAACAAAAGTTTGACTATTTTAATAACAAGTTGACTCTTTAGAGACGGATATGGAGACAGAAAATATTAGACACGGCAAAATTGTGTGTCTAACTATTATTTTCTCTTTGTAATTAAAAAAATAATAAGTAGAGACGGATTTAGAGACAAAATGATTTAAAGACGGAATATTTCGTCTCTAACATCTGCCACTGATGCATGTATTTTAATTTTCGTCTCTGATTGTTCTTTTTTGTCTCTAATCCCGTCTCTAATAGAGAAGAAATAAATTCCGTCTCTAAATTCCGTCGGTATTTCATCTTTTTCTAGTAGTGTTAAGTTTCTGAAAGACGGTTTATATTATTTATCTCAATAATATAATTAAATATTTGAAGTAAATCTTTTTGAAGTCAATCTTTGAAGAATATTTGAAGTAAATCTTTTATGCTGATCATCTCAATGGTTCAGATTTATTCTGAAGCCTATTCTTGCGCAACAAGGACGTGCGATCTCAAGGCTATATATATGAGTCGCAGCATTGGTAACTCAAGAAAAACAAAGATTGATGAAAAACCTGCTCAAAGTAAGGGGATTCAATGTCATGAGTGTGAAGGGTATGGTCACATCAGAACAGAATGTGCTACTTATCTAAAGAAACAAAAGAAAAGTCTGAATGTCATTTGGTCTGATGAGGATGAGTCAGAAGAAGAAGGAGAATCTGAAGTTGCGAAACATGTTACAGTCCTAACAGGAATTGTAACATCTGATACAGAATCATGTGATGAAGAAGTCTCTTATGATGAACTAGCAGAAACATACAGAGACCTATGCTTAGTTTCTGAAGAAAAATGCAAAGAACTTGAAAAGCAAAAGAAACTCAACTCACAACTTCAGGGTGAAAATATTAGCCTTCTGTCAAAGATCGATGATCTCCAGAAAAAGGTAAACAACTTAACCTCTGACCTTGATGCTGAAGGTTCGTGGAGAAAACACAAGAAGGGGGGTTGAATTGTGTTTTGGATATTTAAAAACTTTCCAAGATATTTAAACCTTTTCAGAGTCTTTAAAGCACAGCGGATTGTTTACACAATTAACTTATGGCGTTATGAATGATGAAGGAGTAAATGAGAGAGTGAGAGAGAGAAGAACACACAACAATTTATACTGGTTCCCCTCACAAATTGAGAGTACTCCAGTCCCCTTGTTTCCAAGAGAGTTTCACTATAATCACACAGATTACAATATTTGCTCAAGCACACAAGCTTGAGACTTCCTGCTCTTAGTCACACAAGACAGAGAGACTTCCTTGCTCTGATCACACAAGATCAAAGACTTCCTTGCTCTGATCACACAAGATCAAAGACTTCCTTGCTCAAGCACACAAGCTTGAGACTTCCTGCTCTTAGTCACACAAGACATAGAGACTTCCTTGCTCTTATCACACAAGATCAGAGGCTTCCTTGCTCAAGCACTCAGGCTCAAGACTTCATACTCTAATCACTAAGATTGAGACTTATGTGCTTCTACACTAAGCAGAAGACTTTCTTGCTTCTACACTAAGCAGAAGACTTACTTGCTTCTACACTAAGCAGGAGACTTACTACTAACTTATTAGCTGAAACTTATTACAAACATAATAACTTCAGAGGCTCTAAGCTAGTTTCTATGTTCACTTCATTTGAGAGATATTATCTATTACAATGCAAATTCTCACTTTCTTCTGAGAGATTTTATCTAATGAAAAGCGCTAGTCATCAATTCTTTCTTTGGCATATTTATATGAGTTGAGAAAGACATTGAGACGTTGGAGAAATTCCCGTTGTAAAATGGACAGCTGTAGTATTTTAAGATCCGTTGAGTAAAGCCACGTCTTCCTTTGCAGAGAAGCTTCACCTTTGCTGCTTGTCCAATAGTACATTTATAAGGTACAACTAGCTCCTAGAGAGAGGGATCACATCCTTTGTGACCGTTGCAATTTAGTTGACCATATAACAAATCATCAGGCTTGATAAGTTATAGTTGATGTAGCCCTCTGATGACTGGGAAATTCCTTTGCTTCTGATGAACCTTTGATAACTTGGAGTCTGATTGGTCTTGTATGGTTGGCCTCTGATAGTCCTTCGCAATTCAACTTCTGAACGTCTTCATCCTCTGAATGACTCATGACTAGCAGACAGCTTCTGAACTCTTGTAGGCCTCTGAACATCCTTGAGCTTCTGAACTCCTCTGAGCTTCTGAACACCTTCAGACGTTCTGATCCTCTTTGAGCTTCTGAACTTTGTTTAGCTTCTGACCACGTTGTAGCTTCTGAACTCTTTCAGAGTCTAATTATTCAAACTTCCATAGGTTTCATCAGAGTCTAAATTAAGTGCTCTTGATTTAACGTTGAATTCTCCTGCACTTAATTTAAACATTAGTACCATCAATTGTCCATTTAATACTTTGTTATCATCAAAACTTAAGGGTGTGTATAAACACATATTTTGTTCCAACAATCTCCCCCTTTTTGATGATGACAAACACAAGTATTAAATACAATTGTTGTTGATAAAAATCAGCTATGTTGACATTTAGGGATGGCAAAACGGGTCAAGCCCGTCGGGTCGGCCCGTTTAACCCGCCATTTTTGGCGGGGTGGGTTGACATTTTCAATCCGCCAAAGTGGCGGGCCCCATCCCGCCTAACCCGCAAAAAACACGGGACGACGACGGGGCGGGGCGGGTTGGCCCGTCGGGTTTAACCACATTCTTTTTTTATAGAAGTTTCAGCCCATTACAAATGAATTTCTATTTTTCGGTCCAATTAACCTAATCTAAATTTTAGCGTTGTTGTTGATTTGGATTGAAGAATAATTATAGTTTATTGTTTACTTTTGTTGGTGTGTATTTAAACATTGAATTCAAGTTTTGTTTGTTTTGGATTTAAACCGAGTATTTTCATAAGGTTTTATTATGGTTTTTTTGATTTTATAAACTATGGATGTTTGAAGTTTTGATTGATAATTTTAATTTTTGGTCACCTTGTTGGCTTATAATTATATTTTGATTTTCTTGGATGGTTATTAATTTTATTTTATTCGCAAAATTTTATAATATTTTTGCGAATTTATCTATTTTTTTATTTTTATTTTATTGACGGGGCACTCCCGCCAACCCGCCGCCCGCCAAGAAAAGGGGCGGGGTGAGATTTTCAACCCACCACCACTAGTTAGCCCGCCCCGCACCGCCCCTTTTTAGACGGGTTAATGACGGGGCGGGACGGGGCGGGGCGGGTTGACCCTTTTTGCCATCCCTATTGACATTAGGCTTCTGAGTTTTGCAAGCTCCCCCTAAGTCTGATAACCCATAGGGTTAGGTTTGTACGCTCCCCCTATTTTGTATCCATAGTTAATTTTAATCAGTTTCAGAAATACTTTATTATATGACTTAAATTATTCATATTTCACTATGTAGAGAACAAGGTTTGCAAGCTTCTTCTTTCCATAGTGTGATAATCTTTGAGTAAAGTTGCGCCCTTACTCAAGAACTAACTATGAATAATAAACTTCAATTAATAAATGCATTCTCCTTGAAATTAAGCCCTTAATGCAGATGCAAGATGAAGCAATATTTAAATTGAATGACAAAATAGGATCAGAGGCGCTTAGAGACTTCTACACACACACTTGGTTCTGATGGTTATCATTAACAGCTTCAGAGTTCAAAATATTTTCAAACAGTTCAGAGCTTTAAAAAATCTTTTCAAAGAAAATAGCTCAGAGTCTGAACAAAAATTTGAAAACAGTTCAGAGCTCTTTAGTACAATATTTTGAAATCCTCAAAGATCAGATTGTCATAACAAAGCATGTACCTCATGCTACTATTTTGACCACTCTCCTACGTTCTCTCTCTGAAGAACTACAAGGCCCTAAAAAGCCAAGTAATTTCTCTTCTTCCAACAATTGATTTACCAATATTCTTTCTCCCCCTTTTGTCATTATCAAAAAGGTAATATAAGCAATTAATAGAAATACGACTTTCAATGCCGTTAAATCAGGAGTGGTTGAACACATTTAATACTCGGCCATTGAATTATGCTTATAAAAGGAGAGAGATACCTAGTCATTTTACTCACACAGAACAATCTTAGGTTATTGATAGATCTCTTTAGAGAAAAAATGAAACGCTCAGAGAAGGAGAAGGTAGTTTCAATGAGAGTCAGTCAAGATAAGAGAAAACATAAGAAGAAACCAATGGAAACAAAGCCAGTGTCCTTTACAGAAGAACTCAGTTCAGAGTCTGAAGAGAACCCTTTGGACTCTGACTGTTTTAAGTTTTGAAGACATATCTTCCTGAAGAAAATCAAACTGAAGTTCGAGGCTCTAGAGGGGTATGAGTCTCTTCCTAAGGAAAACCAAACTGATGCATCAGAAACGTTTTCTTCAAGAAGGACTGTGAGTTGAATGGCTCCAGCCAAAAGCTCAACCTTCCCCCTCTACAAAAGTCATGTAGGCATGTAGCCATAAACATGACCTTTGAGAGCAACTAGAAGATAGTTCTTAGAAATTTTAGTCTTGTAACCCAGAACTTATGTTCTTAATGAAATAAGATTCATTACTTTGGCTTGTTAAGTTTTGATTTCTTATTTATATTACTTCTCTTGTTATGTAATTCCAATCCTTAAGATTAACCAATTAAACAGAAATTTAAAGAAAATGAATTGTTTGTAAGAAAATTAACTCTAATTAAGAAGATAAACAGTTTTTAGCGATTTAAGATAACAACACTTGGATTATTATATCATGAATAAATATTTCAGATCAGCACAAGGAAATTAAAGAAACATACAGAGATATGATCTTAATTCTAACAATGTGCCTAACGAAATATTAATCAAGATATTTATTTAAGCAAACAAGGAGATCCTAGGGTGTTGATTGGGGTTGGTTACAAAGATAAGCCAGGATTCTCAAGATTTCCTTCTGTTTGGCATTTACTACCTCCATCAGCCCTCCATGCTTTTTCATTTCTGCCCTAAGGTCTTCAATTTCAGCCTCATACAGTGGGTTTCTGATGTGCACTTGATTTGCTCCTAGATTATCCACAATAGGCTCATTCAGTCTTTCCTCAAGTGATGCTATCTGTTCCATTAGATTTTGCTCATCACTTGTTCTTACAAAAGAGGATCCAGGTTGATTCCTCTCTGTGTCCTTTTGAGTCTGAATGACCTCTTCAACCATTGTGTTCTTTCCCCTGTTACTCCTCCTCTGTTCTTCAATACCAGCCTCTTGGAGACTGTGCAGCTTCTTTAGCAATTCTTCAGTTAAGCTTACCCATTGTGCAATATGGTCAGATGAAGGCATGTCAACCTGTCTTATCTCAGAAAGACCATGTATCTGTCTTATCAAACCATTGCATTCACTCAAGACATCAGGGGTTATGAAATTGGTTTGAGGAGGGTCAGAGTTTGAGGGTGTGATGGTGTGTTGAGGTGAGTTTTGTTGAGGTTCTTTTTGGGTTACATCACAGTCATATACTGAAGATATCCAAATTTCTTGGAGTTTCTCAGCAGACTGATCATGTTGATTGGTTATGTGTGGTTGTATGATTTGATCATTTTGACCAAAGGACCTTGCTTGAACATTTGTTAATTCTTTGATCATTTCATCAACATGTTCTTTGGTTAATAGGTTTGGATTTTCATTTGATTGGAGTACTTCAGTGTGTACTGACTCATGAGAATCGGTAGCAGTCATTTTAGTATAAGAGCTGGTTTGGTGTTCAAGGTTTGTTTGAGGTGTAGAATGTGAGTGATCATGTTGAGGTGCAGTATGTAGCTTAGCTTGTATGAATGATTCTGGATGAACAGGTCCTGGTACAGATTTTCTTAGAGAAAAATTGTCTTCAGGACTTGTTTGAGTAGTGTTTGGAGTGGGGTTCTGAGTTTGTTCAGAAATTGACAGAGGGTTCTGAACAACAGTCGTGGTGACATGTTGATGAGATAGTTCACCTCCTAGGTGTTCTTCAAGGAATAGTAGAGGTGAATTACTGTGTTGGGTTGGAGATTTGTTTGGTTGAGAGTCTTGAGTGTTTACAGTAGCAGAGTCAGACACTAACACATTACCTGAATCTTTCAAGATTGAGCCTTCAACAGCTTTCTTCTTTGGCTTCTTAGTAAGTCTCTTTAGTCTAACACTTATAGGTTCATCATCAATGTCACTTTCTTCTTCTTGAATCATTTCCCTAGATGATTCATCAGTCTTGATTTGAGTTCTTCCCTTTAGATCTGTCCTTGCAGCTTCATTCTTCTCATTCTTAATCTTCACCAGTCTCTTCCTTTTCTTCTTCTATCCTTCCTCTTCAATCTTAAGCCCTTCACCTTGACTTTCTAGCAATTGAACATATTGATTAACAATACCATTTGAGAGAACAGGTATATCAATCTTATGTCTTTTTATCATTGAGTCCTCTGAGTGAGAGAGAAGTTATAAAGGATCAGAGGGTATCATCTCATTTCCTACTAGCAAGTTCATGTTGGAGAGAGTGTGAGCTGAGATTGTAGAGGCTCTGATTTCCCTAATCAGATTGTCATGTCCAGAAGCTTTAATTACATCTATCACACCACATTGATAGAAGATATGACTAAGGATTCTTGGATAGATGACATGAATATTTGGCTTGGATTGTTTTTGAGTAGCATTAACAGCTTTACACAGGTGATTGAAGATATACTTAGCCCAATTCAGTTGATACCCTTTAGTGAGATAATAGATAAAGTATCTATGATCCCAAGAAAGTTGATCAGAGCTTCCACTTCTTGGAAAGATTGATCCTAGCAGGATTCTGGCTAAAAGTTTCTGAGTTGTCTTCAAATCACCACTTTTGTTGCTCTCACAAGTTTTCCCTTCTTCATAACACATATTTGTCATATCACTTAGACACCCTGTGTTCTTTGCTTCAACAGCACTGAAGGCATTGAATTTTCCTTCATTGGGAATTTGAAGAATACTGGCCAAATTTGATTGAGTCAAAATTACTTCAAAGCCACAAACTACTGACCTAATTTCTTCTTCTTTTACTTCTCTTAGACCTAATTCGGCTGGAGTCTTGTCCTTGTTCTCAGGTTTTGAATTCCTTAAGACAGCAACCTCTCTATTGTAGTCTTCCACGGTTACTACCTTGCTTCTCACCCAGAAATCTTTAACTAGCGTAGGGTAGATTGGACCATTTAGAATCTTTATGTATCTACCACCTCCATTTTGCTCCGAGAAGAACTTCTCAACATTGTGTTGATTTACTCTAAGACTTCCAAAATCAACTGGTTGTTCCATAACCAAGTTGAGTGATTTTCCTTTCATGTCGAGCGACCTTTCTTTGCTAAAAACCCCAGAGCAGTTGATGATGTTGACTGCTAAATCCCTTGGAAACAAAAGTGAAACAGTAGAGGTTGATGAGGTAGAGGTTTCTATCTCAGAAGTTAGGGTTTGTGAATTTTCTAATTTTAGAGAGAGAAGAGATTTGTTTTCGTTTTGAAGAAGAGTAATGTGATAGAGTAAAGTGTGCAAGTGTTTAGTTATTTTGATTAAAGCAGCAAAACAAATTAAAACACACAAAAAATAAAACAAACTCATCATTAACTGTTTTAAACCAATCAGAAGGTGTGTACGTGTTGTCTATTTAGCGCCAAAACGTTTTAGTATAAAATACTTAAACGTTTCCAATTCATTTTGTATTCAGAGGCTTAACCGTCAGAGGTTGAAACATTTCTCAGAGTCTGAGATTCTTCAGATGCTGAAACCTGAAGAACTTCAGAGGCTGAAAAACAAGCCTTTCAGGACACAAAAAAATATGTTCAGACAGGATTTTTCAAGGTTTTTAGTACTGAACATTGTGTATCCTAAGAAGACATTTTCAAACCTTTGAGAGTTATTCCTCTGAAGTGTCATTCAGGAGTTAAGCATACTTACCTTGCATTGAAGCTTTCTTGATTTAATTGTAGTCAGAGTCATAGCCTGAACAATCACTCCATCACACTGAGTTGTTGTCATCTTCAAGGCAAGCTTCAAATTCTTCATGCTCCCTCCTGCTCCTTATGTACTCCACTTCATCTTCTTCTTCATCTGACTCTTCAAGAATGTGCCTTCTGTGCACAAATGCTCTTCTTCCATTCACAGTCACATGCATCCATGTGATTGGAAGGTTCAGAGTCTTAGTTTCATCTGCAATCAAGTAAACAATTTTGTCTCTTGGTACCCACTTGCTTGAGGGTCCTAGACTGTTAGTTGCCAAATCCTCATCCTCCATTTGTTTCATCTGAGTGCTATCAGATACAAATGTAGTGTAAAGATTTGGAAGTGAGAAGCTTCCATCAATAACTGATGAGCTTGGTTCCTCTAGTGTTTTACTACTAGAGTATCCAATCCCATTAGTATTGTTGGTCCTAAGGTTGCAAAGCATGGAAACAATTTTATCTTGATCAGCATTTATGTTACAGTACTCTTTGAGAACCAGAGAGTGCTCAAGGGGTTTGTAACATATAGCATAATCATTCTCAAGGTCTTTTTGTTTTAGTAAAATCTTTTTGTTCGAGACCTTCAGAGTGATTTGCTTGCTTACTTAAATTCTCATAGTCTGCTTTAAGCTTGTCATACTTCTGCTGACTAATAGAGAGTTTAAGTAAGGTCTTATTAAGATGCTTGATCAATTTTGCTTTGGAAAGACGAGAATATACCTGATTCATTGATCTCTGGATACTTTCTTTGCTCTCAGGTTCTGACTTATCATCAGAACTTGAGTCTTCAGAGTCTGAGCCATCTTCAGAACTTGATCCTTCAACTCCTGGAGCTCTTTCAGACTCATCTTCAGAGAAGTTGTCTAGTATATCCCATGTTGTCATTCCTTTAGCCAGTCTTCCTCCATTCTTCTTGAAGTTGTACCATCTTTGAATTTTTCTTGAAAACCTTTCAAGATACTCTTCATCAGGTTCTTCAACAAGATCTTCATGCTCCAATGCTTGCTTTCCTTTCCTTGTTGCTTCTGCTTCTTCACGGTTCAATTCTTGCATATCCTTCAGAGCCAATTCATGGACTCTGAGTAAATCAATCAATGATTCAGGACTCATTGAATTGATGTCTTCAGTTTCCTCTATAGTATGTGGAATTTCATTCCAATCCAGAGGCAAACTTCTCAGCAACTTGCTTACAAGCTCTTTGTTGCTGAGTTTGTTGTTGTGCTCTTCAAGCTTGCTTGTGATAGCTTGAAACCTTATGTTCATTTTCTCAATGCTCTCATTTTCCTCCATCCTAAACTCCTCATATTGATCTAACAGACCATTTACTGTTGCCCACTGAATGCTTTCATTATCATCACTAATGAGGCAAAGTGTAGTTTTTGTAGATACAACATTAGAAGTTTGTTTGACCCCTCATGTGGAAGGATTTTGATTGTTGCTCAGATCTTCATTTAAGCTCAGTCCATCTTCAATTTCTTTGATAAGATCAGCAACTTGTTGATTTAACTTCTACTTCCAATCATCCATGTTTTGAGCCATGGTGGTTTTCTCCTTTGGATCTTGACTGTCTCACGGTTAAGTGATTTACCAACAGAACCGGAGCTCTGATACCAATTGAAGGTTCGTGGAGAAAACACAAGAAGGGGGGGTTGAATTGTGTTTTGGATATTTAAAAACTTTCCAAGATATTTAAACCTTTTCAGAGTCTTTAAAGCACAACGGATTGTTTACACAATTAACTTATGACGTTATGAATGATGAAGGAGTAAATGAGAGAGTGAGAGAGAGAAGAACACACAACAATTTATACTGGTTCCCCTCACAAATTGAGAGTACTCCAATCCCCTTGTTTCCAAGAGAGTTTCACTATAATCACACAGATTACAATATTTGCTCAAGCACACAAGCTTGAGACTTCCTGCTCTTAGTCACACAAGACAGAGAGACTTCCTTGCTCTGATCACACAAGATCAAAGACTTCCTTGCTCAAGCACACAAGCTTGAGACTTCCTGCTCTTAGTCACACAAGACATAGAGACTTCCTTGCTCTTATCACACAAGATCAGAGGCTTCCTTGCTCAAGCACTCAGGCTCAAGACTTCATGCTCTAATCACTAAGATTGAGACTTATGTGCTTCTACACTAAGCAGAAGACTTTCTTGCTTCTACACTAAGCAGAAGACTTACTTGCTTCTACACTAAGCAGGAGACGTACTACTAACTTATGAGCTTAAACTTATTACAAACATAATAACTTCAGAGGCTCTAAGCTAGTTTCTATGTTCACTTCATTTGAGAGATATTATCTATTACAATGCAAATTCTCACTTTCTTCTCAGAGATTTTATCTAATGAAAAACGCTAGTCATCAATTCTTTCTTTGGCATATTTATATGAGTTGAGAAAGACATTGAGACGTTGGAGAAATTCCCGTTCTAAAATGGACAGCTGTAGTCTTTTAAGATCCGTTGAGTAAAGCCACGTCTTCCTTTGCAGAGAAGCTTCACCTTTGCTGCTTGTCCAATAGTACAGTTATAAGGTACAACTAGCTCCTAGAGAGAGGGATTACATCCTTTGTGACCGTTGCAATTTAGTTGACCTTATAACAAATCATCAGGCTTGATAAGTTATAGTTGATGTAGCCCTCTGATGACTGGGAAATTCCTTTGCTTCTGATGAACCTTTGATAACTTGGAGTCTGATTGGTATTGTATGGTTGGCCTCTGATAGTCCTTCGCAATTCAACTTCTGAACGTCTTCATCCTCTGAATGACTCGTGACTAGCAGACATCTTCTGAACTCATGTAGGCCTCTGAACATCCTTGAGCTTCTGAACTCCTCTGAGCTTCTGAACATCTTCAGACGTTCTGATCCTCTTTGAGCTTCTGAACTTTGTTTAGCATCTGACCACGTTGTAGCTTCTGAACTCTTTCAGAGTCTAATTATTTAGACTTCCATAGGTTTCATCAGAGTCTAAATTAAGTGCTCTTGATTTAACGTTGAATTCTCCTGCACTTAATTTAAACATTAGTACCATCAATTGTCAATTTAATACTTTGTTATCATCAAAACTTAAGGGTGTGTATAAACACATATTTTGTTCCAACAAATGCAGCTAATGAAGAGATAGATAAGTTAGAAGTTGATATTGAAAGACTGAGAAAATATTCTGAAATGTTGAACAAAACCGGTGCTGACAAATTAGATGAAATTTTAGAAAAGAATGTGAGAAGACCTAAGTTCACTGGTATTAGTTATGAGAATGTCAATAAACACAGAAGCTACAATCCTGAACTTATGTACACTCAACCAAAAGAATCACCTATGAGCAGAAAGATGTTACAGCATCCTAAGCAGCATTATGGAGCCAGGTATAAGACCAAGCCTCATCCCTGGGTATGTCACTATTGTGGTAGAAAAGGACACATAAGACCATTCTATTATAAGTTATATGGGTATCCTAACAGGAAACCTCGTCAACTTGTCACTCCTAAAGAATGGAAACCTAAAAATGAGGATGAAAGCTCAATTCCCAAAAACGATGAACCCTTGAATAAAGATCAAGTTGCTGGCCTAATAGCTCACACATCTTTTAGAGCCTCTTCAAGAGAAGACTGGTATTTCGACAGTGGGTGCTCTAGGCATATGACTGGTATTGATAAATTTCTTGTAGACATGAAAACCTACTCAACTAGCTTTGTGACATTTGGAGATGGAGCTAAAGGAGAAATTGTGGGTATAGGAAAGCTGATTAATAATAATCTTCCTAAACTTGACAATGTCTTACTTGTTAAAGGATTAACTGCAAATTTAATAAGTATCAGTCAATTATGTGATCAAGGTTTGAAGGTAAACTTTACTAAAACTGAATGTTTAGTTACAGATTATAAGGGTGAGCTTCTGATGAAGGGTGTAAGATCTAAAGACAATTGCTATCTATGGGTTCCTCAAGAAGATACGAGCCTATCAACATGTCTAATAGCCAAGGAGGATGAGGTAAAACTTTGGCACCAAAGGTTAGGTCATCTGAACCTAAAAAGCATGAAGAAAGCAATATCTGAAGAAGTCATTCGAGGTTTGCCAAAACTCAAAATTGAAGAAGGTCATATTTGTGGCGAGTGTCAAATTGGAAAACAAACCAAAACGCCACACCAGAAGCTACAGCATCTGACCACAACAAGAGTCCTTGAACTTCTCCACATGGACTTAATGGGACTTATGCAAGTTCTCAGCTTGGGAGGAAAAAGGTATGCCTATGTAGTTGTCGATGATTTTTCCAGATACACTTGGATAAATTTTATCAAAGAAAAATCAGATACATTTGATGTTTTTAAAGACTTATATGTTCAACTTCAAAGGGAAAAGAATGAAGTGATCTTAAGGATAAGAAGCGACCATGGAAAAGAATTTCAAAATTCTAGGTTCTCTGAATTCTGTGCATTTGAAGGAATCAAGCATGAGTTCTCATCTCCTATTACACCTCAACAAAATAGAGTGGTTGAGAGGAAAAATAGAACTCTACAAGAATCAGCTAGAGCAATGTTACATGCTAAGAAACTTCCATATTCCTTTTGGGCTGAAGCTATGAATATAGTCTGCTATATTCATAATAAAGTAACTTTAAGATCAGGAACTACTACTACCTTGTATGAATTGTGGAAAAACAAAAAACCTACTGTTAAGTATTTTCATGTTTTTGGGAGCAAATGTCATATATTAGCAGATAGAGAACAGAGAAGGAAGTTGGATCCTAAAAGTGATGAAGGAATTTTTCTGGGATACTCTTCAAACAGTAGAGCTTACAGGGTATACAACTCCAGGACTAAGGTCATAATGGAATCAAGTAATGTGGTAGTAGATGATTCAGCAGAAGAAAGATCGACAGATGTGGCAGATGATGCTATAGCATCTGACATACAGTTTGATGAACCTGATATAGTAGAAGTTGAAAATAGTATAGAAAGCTCTAAGCCTGATCCTACCAGTATTGATCCTACCAATGATCCACCAAAGAAAGGTCCTTCCATCAGATTTCAGAAAAACCATCCTCAGGAACTCAGCATTGGTGATCCAGGTCAAGGAATTACTACTAGAAGAATGAATGATGTTGTCCAATTTGAAAAATTGCAAAGCAAACTTGGCGTTTGCTTATTTGAAGAGACGTAGCAATTACTGTGCATAATACGTGCAACCAAATTTCCCTCTATCCTCTATATGGTGCACGTAAATCAAGGGAAAACTATTGTAACTTCATATAACCAACTTACTCACACATTGTCAATCTCTCATCTTCTTCATTCTCTCTCCCATGTTTCAAAATCTTTGTTTCCCACTACACATTCTAACAGTGTAGCTTCAGGTTTGGCTAAACTTATATATGCTATAGAGACTAGATCAAAATTTGACTATGGAACTTATATTTTTGATGAAACTGTTATGCATGGCAAATCACATGCTGTGAAAATGCCAATTGCCTTTCCTACTCTGATCTGTGATATTATCTTGAATCAACACCCTGGTATCTGTACTGAGGCTTATGTGCCCAAAAGAATGGAATCTGACTTGTCATTGGATTATAGATTGTTTGAAGGGACACATGCTGCAGATATTGTTGCACCTGTTGCTGCACATAATGCTAGGCAGCCAACAAATATTTTGACAAGGGATCAAATAATTGTTGATCTCAAGGAGGTTAGTAGGATTTTGGGTGAGAAGAAGGGTATGGTGGATCTTGTTGTCCACACTTTAGAGTTTGAGAAAACAGCAGCTGCATGTGCTGGAATAGAAGACACTTCAAGTGTTATTCCTCATGTTACTGAAGATGATACATATGATGTAGGTGGTGATACTAGGGTGGAGGAAGAGCATTCTGATGTCAGTCCTCTTGTCTGTTCTGCTTGATATTTTGGATGTTATTGTGTGGCCTATGCCCTGTTTCTGATTGCACCTGCATGTGCATATGGTCTGTAATATAAACTCTATGTCTCCTTTGCTCTGGTACTCTATAGTTCTTATGTTCTGGTACTTTTTGGACTATGTTCTTGTTAATTGTTTCACTTGCGTGTGCTCTTTGATCTGTTCTTTGCACTATGTGGTTGTTCTTTGTTCTGGTACTGCTTGTTGCTCCTGTGATACTCTTTGACAAATTTATGCCTAAAAAGGGGGAGTAATATATTTCTGATTTTCTGAAGGTTTTCTGGTGTTTTGTGCATGATGTGACAACAAATGCTATAGCATCTAGTATAGCATGTTCTGCCTGTTAATGATATGCAGGTTTTGAGGGGGGGTAATCTCATCCCTATGCATGTACTAAGGGGGAGTAGAATTTATTTTTCTACTGTATGATGAATGTTCAGATTCCATGCATGCATGTATGACTCTATGACTTTATAGGAATTTATTTTTCCTAATATGTGTGGAATTTATTTTTCCACGGCATGAAATGAAGGAGTCTTATTTTTGAATCCACTATTATGAGAGTTTATTTCTCTCTTGTTGTACTTCATGAGGCTAGATGTGTATGATCCGCTGTTGCATGCCTCTGATGTTATTGTCTGCTTTCTTTCCTAGTTGTGTGCTTATGTTGACTCGAAGGAAAGTATGATCTGCATCTCTCCACAAACTGGTCTAAAGTTCTTTTAGCCAAAATTTGCCAAAGGGGGAGATTGTTGGGTTTTTGTATGTTTGCTACAATTTTGCAAAAACCAACTCTAGCCAAAATGCTGGACAAGATCCTATAGCATATGAAGTACAATGTTACTGCTATTGTGTTGCGCAGAATTTTTATTTAAAATCTTAGAAAGATTTGTTTGAGAATAAAAGATTGTGCAGGTTTTAACAGATCAAGCTGCGCCTTGTTCCTTAAGTTTCTGAAGACGGTTTATATTATTTATCTCAATAATATAATTAAATATTTGAAGTCAATCTTTGAAGAATATTTGAAGTAAATCTTTTATGCTGATCATCTTAATGGTTCAGATTTATTCTGAAGCCTATTCTTGCGCAACAAGGACGTGCGATCTCAAGGCTATATATATGAAGACCTAAACCTTGTTTATTTTTATCTAAAGCCGTGTTTACTAAAAGTGTGAGTTTTAGGGTTTTAGAGTTTCTCTTGTTTATTGTGAGCCTTTCTTGTGTCAAGTTGATGCAAGTTTAGGACTGGTTATTTGAGTTGTATTTGTGTTCTCTCCTAAGCTTTTAAGTACGGAGATTAGATTTGTGTGAACTTACTCCTAAGCTTTAAAGCACGGAGGTAGGTTTGTTATTGGTTGTTTAAGTGTCTGTTACGGTGAGTAACTTTCTGAGTACTGTTTTAATAGGAGTGAGACAGGGTCTCATATCTAGGAGTTCCTAGGTAGAGTTAGCACGGGTAGTGGCTAGGTGATAAGTTGTAAACGGGGCGTTTGCTGAGAACTTAGAACTTGAACTATTATAGTGGATTCCTCCTGGATTGGTATCCCCCAAAGTAGGTCGTGATTACGCCGAACTGGGTTAACAAACCTACTGTGTTATTTACTGTTCTGTTATTTATTGCTGCATTATTTACAGTGTGATTTATTGCTACGAACATTGCTGTAGCATCTTGCGTAGCATCTGTCTACAGTGTGTCAGATTTTCAGAAGGACCGAGATTTAGATTTAAATCTCAGATTTTTCACTTCTTCTATGTATAGCTTCTTGTTAAAAAAAATATATGTATAGTATAAAAAAAATAAATATATATAACTATTAGACTACTGAACCAAAATAAATAATTTGGAACACAAAGCAAATCAAGTGTTTGATATTTCTAGGATTAGAATCATCATTATTGTAGAATGAATGGGTTAAAGAGCAATTGGATGGGTGAAATAACACCATAATAGTAGAAAATTATTTGAGTAATCACAATGATTCTATACATTATTGATCTGCCATAATCATGATGATTCTCCTAATAAACCACAGATTGATACATAACTATCCGTTAATAGAATACACATATATATATATATATAATAGAGACACAAATCATGTTTTGGAACAATATATCATTTTGATTTTATTAAAAAATTTGCAAAGTTAAATATAATGGAACTTTCCGTGAAGATGATTTTGAAGTTAGTAATATTGGTCCTTACAATTGTGAGTACATTGGTGGAAAGCACTCGCTATGGTCCTATCGAAGATTTTCAAACACAATCATATTCAAGTCCTACTACTCATGCTGAATATCAACCACAAAAATGGTGTTGCGGTGAAGTTATTAATATTTGTTGTCCTTTTAAATGTATTTTAAAACCACCTTATTATTGTTGATCTTATAAACTATGAATGAAAAATAAAGAAAGCTGATCTTACGATCACCACATTGGTGTTGTAACAAAGTTTGATCGTACATTAAATTAAATATGCCTTTTTTTTTTTTTTTATCGTTATAGTTTTTTTTGGTCTAGTTATCATTATAGTTTTATCCATGTGATATGGGCCCGGTTTATGGTACGCAAGCTTAACAGGTCTCCTACCGTGGAAGACACAAAAAATCGGATCTTTAGAGAATATGGCTTTGATACATTATGTCAAAATTTAATTAAAGAATACATATCAATTTAGAGGTCTTCGTTCCTACTCATAACATATGTGAAGCTTGTGTTGGTAACAAAGAATGAACACGTTTAACAGATCTGAAGCTTGTGTTTGTAACAAAGAACGAACGGAATCGACTACAGATCAATGATGTTTGTTGGTTCAGCTTCTATTTTAGTTTTTGGATAATTAATCATTATTTTGGACGCTAAAAATGGCCTGAAACCGTCGGGGTTTCGTACTAGGTCACGAGTCAAAACCGTGTTAAAATAACCCGGCTAAAAGTTGAAGATAATGTTTTTTTTTTTTTTGTAAAGAAGATAATGGTTAATTTAACTTATTTTAATCGACGTCTTAGTAATAAATATAAATGTTACTTAACGGTTAAGAACATTATACGTTGTCGTGATGATATGTGTTCAATTATAGATTGGATGACTCTGTCTGGTTGGCAAGCATGAAATCTATTTCCTAAAAAAAGATTGATCTAACTCGACTCTATTCTAATTTAGAAAAAGTTAAAGACACAAGCTTCAAGTCGATCTCTAGAAGAAATGTCTAATTCTCTTGAAGTCTAGCTCGAAAGATGACATGCTCATTTGTATGTTGCACCATCAACTATAATCTACATTGATACCTTTCCATTTCTACAAACAAAATCTCATTTGAAAGAAGGAGCTTGACAATTTTTTATGAATCTTATAGGGTTGATGTAATATCCATTGAAAGAGAAATTGGGTAAATGGACCAAGCCTAAATCATAAATGATAAAGATCAGAGAAGTTATGAGAATACTAAATCCGCGGGAAATTACTTTTTAGGGTAAAATCCTCAGAAAAATTCTCGGAAATACATGCAGATTTTCCTGAGAACGCCAGATCCACAGGAAAATCCTTAGGAATACCTGAGCATTTTTTCCGCAGAAAAATAGCAAATTTCTAGTAGTATCAATTCTATATAATTCAATCGCATAATTTTTTCTATACATATGAGGCAGAAATCGAACTTCTGGTCACATATTTAAGTTTAAGGGGACCAAGACTCTGAATACTTAGACTAATTTATTCTTGGTAATTCAGTCCATTTTTAAGAGTAATATTTTGTAACCGTACAAAAAAAGATATCAGTTTTCTAAAAAAAAAAAACAGAGAGAGATCAGTTACATATTTGTAACTGTACAAAAAAAGAGAGTTACATATTATAATTTTTAGTATTATTAATAATTAGATATTTTACAATTAAACTCATTTGTAATATATGTATATTTTAACCAAATAATTGTTTAGAATAAAAAATTGATATGAAATATTATAATTTAACTTCAATTTGTTTTTGACTAAAAATATATAATATCATAATTTTGGCTTTAATAATTTTTTAATTAAAAAGAAGCTTTGTCGACTTTGGATTAACATAATAATAATTTTGTGGAGTTCTCTGCAATCACTAGTCTTCTCTTCACCAGGTATTCATTTTATTTTGCCTCCTTCATTTCGGTATGGTTTGTTAACATGTAGAACATCATGCTTAAAAAAAAAACATGTAGAACCTCGCTTAATACAGATGATTAGTAGAAAATGTTTTCCTAAATTTTTCATTCAAATTTGAGGGGTGATTTTGACCGGTTATAATTCGTTGTCGTTTTCTTATAGTTTTATTTGTCTGTTTGTTTTTCTGTTTTAATTTAGAAATTGTTAGGTTCTGGTAGGGTGTACTTCTGCTACATCTCTTTGTTGTTCAGAATCTTCTCTTATACTATTCTCGTTTTTATATTAAATATTAATATATAATATATTTATCATTAAAAAAATATCAAAAAATATTATTCAATACTTTAATACTTTATAGTGTGGCGGTTTAAAGGATGTTAAAAACAGTCATTTTAAGGACGTTAAAAATCCCCTACAAAATGTGTGCACTAAACTGAAGGCATGATACAAGTGGTTCAAAAAAACTGCCGCCTTTAATTTATGGGATTTGATTAAGTGGCGGTTTTCGAAACCGCTGCTAAACATACTGCGGATGTTTGAAACCCTGCTAAATGGAAAGAAAACCGCAGCTAAAAAGCGTGCTTTTTTGTAGTGTTTTCCTAAAAAATTATTATTATTCATTACTTTGCATTATATTTGAATTTCATAGTCTCCTTTTGTCATTTCTCCTTTTTTTCCTATGAATTTCTATATTTTTTTTATAGTAATTACAGTTTTTAAAAACAGTTTTTGAAAACAAAACTTTCATACAAGTTTTTTCTTTTTTAATTTTTGAAAATTAAAAAAGTGTATTTGAAAACTGTTTCAAACATGCCCTAATTTCCCTTTTCCAATCAATCACTAATTTTGGTCTCAATTTTTTCTGGCATGTATCT
Organism: Trifolium subterraneum; assembly: GCA_951799995.1. Taxonomy (NCBI): domain Eukaryota; kingdom Viridiplantae; phylum Streptophyta; class Magnoliopsida; order Fabales; family Fabaceae; genus Trifolium; species Trifolium subterraneum. Next base: position 6,908,394 of record OX637462.1, on the reverse strand, counting down.
TTCTTTGTGGGTACAAAAAATTTACAATGTATTGTTCTCGACAATTTTAAAGGGCACGTGAAATTCTTCAAAGTGTGAAGGACAAGATGGAAGCAAGTTATTATAAGAGATGTAAAATGTCTTTTATTGTGTGTTTGATAGCTTTGCCTATAGTTATCATGGTTACTTTAAAGCATCAAAACTATAGTTTTGGGCTATTTAAAAGGTTTACTAAAGGCATGTCAATGGGAGGAGTACCAAATGTTACAATTAATGATTTTGAATTGAGACATAATGTAACACATGACAACTTTGGAAGAAGACACAAGAGTGATACCAATTTCAAAAGTAAGTAACACTATAACACATTATGATTATTTTCATTACTTTGTGTCAATATACCTATATGAGCTTGACAGTGTATTCAGTTCGGTTAGATGATCGAGTTCATTGGATGGACGTCTTACTTACCTTCCTGCCTTTCCATCTAGTCCTTGGTATATTCACGGAGAATTCAATTTATTGCAAGAAAAGGTTTCATAGCCAATGTTCTTGCCTTGCCTCGGACATAGAAAAGCATCTTCGCCTATTGTCCGAGGAGGCAGGTGAAAGAGAATGGGCCCCTCAACAAAAAATAATAAGCGATTCAACCATATTACGGGTCGGAGATTGTTGTGGCAAGTGTGAGTGAATTAAGTCTCACATTGCTTAGAACAGTGGAGACTGAACAATTTATAAGTGAGAGAACCAATAAATCTAACACCTTAAGGTTTTGGGTTAAAGTGTGATGTCCAACTCACTTGTAAAGTTGTTCTTGAGCCCAATGTGGATGATCCCCCTGGCTGCCCCCTCGTTGTTGACCCAACAGTGGTATCAGAGCCGGTGGTTCGACGAAGGGTTCGAACGACTCCTTGTACCGAAAGTCTTCCTAACAAAGGTGCTCAGGCGGCGGGTTCCGTTGAGCAGCAGCAACGGCGGTACAAGTGTAGTGTAGCTGAAGAAGCTTCCGCTCGAGGGGGAGCATGAATTGTTGTATGACTCACACTTGAGGGGGAGATTGTTGTGGCAAGTGTGAGTGAGTGAAGTCCCACATTGCTTAGAACAGTGGAGGCTGAACAGTTTATAAGTGAGAGGAATCATAAACCTAACACCTAAGGTTTTGGGTTAAAGTGTGGTGTCCAATTCACTTGTAAAGTTATTCTTGAGCCTAGTGTGGATGATCCCCCTGACTGCCCCCTCGTTGTTGACCCAACAGAGATAGAGCTAAACAACAATATATATATATATATCTGTGTGTGTCTTCTTTAATTTTCAAAGCTGGAAGATGGAAACCAACATATCTATCCATTTAACATGGACATGGTTTTGCCAATAGACTCTCTCTTCATTGTTTAGAATACTATTGTGCTAAGAATAAGACAATTACTATGACTATTCGTCTTTTGGTCACTTTTGATTTGAGATCGAGAGTTAGTTAGGAGGACCGTCCCGAGATTTTGAGTGCCCTATCCAAATTATGAACTTGATGCCTTTTTTTTAGTCATTATTTTTTCTTCTTCCAAATTTGTAAGTCATATAATTATAAATATATAATTGTAAAAAAATTCATCAATATTGAAAAGTTCACACCAAATCAAAGCTACATTTATGAAATCATAACAACGTAGTAAACAAAACTACATTTATGTGTGGGTGTAAAAAAAGAAAAATTTTTGGTGCCCTAAAAAACTGGTGTCTTGTCCCACCGCACCTCCTGAACACCCTCCGGAACCCCGCTAAAGATAGTGTCTAGTGGCCTCTTTATGGGTCGGGTTGATGTCTTTTCTGGTGGTCTAGAGACTGAGGAGTGTCCTTCTAAAAATGAGATTAGAAGTGAGTCTCTATTAGGTGGTGTCTGTTTTGGTATTTTCATTGGTGTTTTGTTGAAATATTTTATGATATTCCAATAATATTATGTGGATAAATATTTTTATATAATTATATTAGTTATTTATCAATTAGGAGCCTTAATTGATTAAATGATCAAATAAAGTTAAAAGGCTAATTAGATTTCTATTTAGAATTAATTAAGTATTTAATTAATTGGATATGGACTCAATATGAGTGGATGTCAGGATGACCCATTTCAAAATAATGGGAACCCTAATGGGTCATCACACTAAATATAGGCTATGATCCTCAACATACCGAACACACTACATATTACTTCTTTTTCCCATCTGAAGAGTGTTTAGGGCATAAGGAGCCTCGATTGAGGAAAAACCACAAGCCGACGAGTGTTTGTTATTCGGTTATCTTTCTTTACGTTTCAGGATTGTACCGAGAGACTGCTATCGATGGTTTGTTCTTATTTAATTCATCTATCTAGGTATTTCTATAATCCTTTAAACTCAATAAATCAACATGTCGTAGATCCTGTTTTATATACATGCTCATATGTTTATTTGTCTTCTGCACTAAAGTAAGATTTTGGATTTAATATTTGTTACTGAGAGCATGTATATGATCAATTATTAAATTAATTCCAACATGTTTCGCTTATATACGGTACATTTGTCTTGTAACCCCTTTTTTATTTGTCTATGTTCGTCTTATGCAGAGACCTGATTTTTATTAATATTATATTTGTCATTAAAAAAAGTACGACTTTTCACTACTAATTTTTTTTAATTCTCTCTGGTCTCCTTAAAAGTTTTCTCTTAAAAATATTATAAACACTTTTTTTTTGTCAAATAAATCTATTGACTAAAATTTTACCTTTTAAAATAAAAATAAAAAAGTTCTTGTAAATCTAACTCTATAAACATCACTGTATCCATCACATTATAAAAAAGAACTCTAGACAAAGTTCATATCTAGCCCCCACAAAAAAGAGTACTTGCATGGTTTTTTCACGTCAACCGCATTATCTCTATTATTGCATGAATTTGTGGCTGAAAAATAACTTTTATGAACTGATCTTATATGGAACATCAATAATTTCCATATATAATTCATCGGTGGGTAGTAAATATCTTTCAAAGATTTTGCGTGTGATATATTTGATCACACACAGTGGCGAAGCTAGAAAAAATACTAAGTTTGTGCAAAATTTTAACCGCAAATATACAAATGTTTATTGGGTTAAGCTTTTAGAATCGGAGTTTAATCGGATAGGACCGTTTTTAATAATGTATATAAAGTTGATATTTTTAGTATTTTTGATAAAGAAAACAAAGAAATATATATTTTTGGAATTTTTAGATATTTTTAATAATGTATATAAACAAATAAATGAAAATGAAGTACAAAAACAAAAGGGTAAAAAATAAAGAACATATAAAATAAGGTAGAATCATAATATATTTTTACCATATATAAAAAGGAAACAAAGTTGATATTTTTAGTATTTTTTATAAAGAAATATATATTTTTGGAATTTTTAATAATGTATATAAAGTTATAAACAAATAAAAGAAAATGAAGTAAAAAATAAAAATATTTTTGGAATTTTTAGATATTTTTAATAATATATATAAACAAATAAAAAAAATGAAATAAAAAAAAAAACAAAAGTCAACCTAGGATTTGAACCCGAGTCCTCTGGATATCAAAGCAAGACTCACACCACTACAACAACACGCATATGTTAATATATAATAGCGTAAATTATATATGTATAGAAACACGCGTTTGTTATTGTTCATCATCTTCAACCTCAAGCTTACCAAAACCTCAAAAAATCGTTTTTTGATTCTTGCACTAAATTGGACATCTAAATATACTATTTTGCTCAGAATTTCACGAGGATTATGAATATGCACTTAACTTTTATTAATTCTTACTCAAAAATTCGAATTTTCAGATTAAACTAAGAACCCTAAAAAGATATTATAATTGGGACAGTCTGGGCACGTGCCCAAGCATGCACGGGCCTTGGCGTCGCCCCTGGTCACACACATATACAAATTTTTTTACTGTATTTAATTAATTTAAAATATATTATTTAACTCTTTTTTCTTTCTATTTTTTCTCAATTATATGCATGTAACTAAATTAAATCTGTAAATTAAGTGACCATCCAAGTATTTCTCACATGTCAATGTCTTGTGCACTATAGTAGCATGATGTTCATCGTACAAAGTGGGTATATATTATATTGAAACCTTTTTGGAGCCAAAATCGAATCCAAGTACGATAACCATTTCATATTTTTTTAACATCCAAATATATTGTATTTACTCAAACTCAAACACAAGACGTACCCTACATTTGATAATCGTTTCTATATATATAGTTTTCAAAGTAAAGCATATGAAGGTGTTGCATTTGTAAAACTTTATAAATGATTTATGACATGCATGGCCACCAAATTAATGAGATGAAAATAAAAATTGTGGACATGATGAAAATTATGTGTCGCAACCACATTGCACAAGGTAGCTGGGGGACACATTTTAAAATTGACATACACTTTCCTATCTCATATATAAGAAAATATTTAAGTATTTATCTAGGTTATTTTATCCCAATTATATAGAAAAGAAAATACAAATGTGTTATATACTTATTAATTTTTGGTACAACTTCATATTTTTATTTTATAAGTAATAAAAATATATATCTAAACCATACTAGTTAATCTCCCTATTTTCAAAATACATTTGATCATATTTAAAATGAAATATTAAAATTAGGTGAATTCTTTTTTTTTTTTACACAATTAGAAATTATTCACATTAGCAATATACTGCCAATACTAGTATAAATCCAAATAAGATGTGTTGCAGAGTGTCCCATAAGTCCTAGTTCAACTGAAAAAATGCTGAAATTGTTAGGTCGGACGTCGTGATCCGGGTTCGAACTCGGAATCTCACACTTATATGTAAGTTTAATTTCAGTTGATTAGAATGTTTATCTTAAAATTATACTTCATCCGTTCCAAATTATATGTCACTTTGAGATTTTTACACATATTAATAAATGTAATCATTATTGTATGGAAAAGAGAAATTATGAGTTGATTTACAAAATTGTCCTTCATTTATGATATTAAAAAAATAAATTGAAGAATTGAAAGAAGAAAGATTAATAAATAATTAAGGGTATAATAGGAAAAGTTATATTAAATGCTTGATTGATAATGTAAAGTGACATATAATTTAGTACAAATTTTTTTTTCGTGATATATAATTTAGAACGGGAGGGAGTAGTGATTAATAGAGTTTTAAAAAGATTCATTAATAATGTAAAATAGTTTTATGTTTTTCTTACTCTTTTTAGGCTTGGTGTAGTCTTTTTCTTTCTTAATTTTTTCATCACTTAATTGGAGTATTTTTGGTACACCTTATTAATGGACGGTGATATAAAATTAATTAAACTATCCTGATGGTGCATATTTCACTTTCTCTATTTAATAACTTCATTGTTCTTTGTTATATTTAGGACTCATTTTCTTTAAAGGTTTTAAAAAGAGTATAAATCATATTTAAAAAATTATTCAAGTTGAAAATTATGCACGTTAAAATCATATTAATTTTAACTTCATCCCTCCCCTTCTCTTTGAAAAGTGATTTTCTTCAAAATGAGAATTTTGTGAATAGCATTCAATTTTAGCTAGAACATTAGCTCAAAAAACAAAATCACCAAAAACATAAAATTGACTTCTAGACGGGACCTTATTACAACTCAACATTTTAATCATAAACCAAGAATGCATTAACAACATTATGTGTGCACGTGGTTGTACCCATAAAAACATTATGAGTCCACGTGTTAACTCGTGGCTAAGGAAGGGAATGTGGGAATATGAAATTTCATTGCGCCACGTGTTGGGACAAATTTCATAATGAATATTGCTTTGGGACATAACCTTAGGAAAAAAAGAAGAGGGCATGCATAAGAAGGAATCTAAAAGTGATTGAAAGAGAAGGTCATTACCCCACACACAAGCACATTAAAAAAGGAATGGGTTTTGAATGTGAGATTTGTGATGGAAACTATAGTATAAGCATTAAGCACCTTCATATGCTCCTAAATAAGGGCCGTCAAATGTCAAGCTAGCCCTACCAACAATATATGTACATAATTTCTTGCATGTCGGATAAGAGGACCAATACACTGTACTCAAAGTGTGAATTTAAAGTCTTGCCTTGTCATATGACAATGACAAGAAAGTTTTCATCAAGATATTATTTAGTGAATTTCATGTAAAATATAAATGAGTTTAATGGAGATGCACCGACGGTGTAAAATAGTTTTACACAATCATCTAATCGATAACTATTATTTGCTATGTCATGTTAAGAAAGTAGGGTGATGTGGCGGAAAACATTGTTGATATTGGTTGACAGTGATGTTAGAAATAATATAAAATCATTGATGTAGTCTTTTAGAATTTATTTTCTAAAATATATTTCATGATCATAAAATATATTTGCTAAAATGACAGGAATCTTAAAATTAGAGGGAGAATTGAAAAAAATATTAGTGGAGATAAATTGACATTCGCTAACATTGTAAGAGATAAATACTATTTAACGCTATTTTCTAATTAGGGTTGAATATATTTTTACTTCTTTTAGAATTTATTTTCTACTAAACAATATTAAAAATGTTGTCTTGTTTTGAAAATTTGAAAGTAACGTTTTATGTCCCAGCCATTAGATGAAATAATGTTTGTAAAGTATAGTGAAAAGTCTCCTTAGAATCTCGTATCCCCACTCCACCTATACATGACAGATGCACTAAACAATATTTGTGATGTCATTAATAAAAAAATTATAATTTTTTTTTACATTAAACGAATAACCGTGAAGTTTTAAATTTGAATCTGAAAAAAATTGTCTGACTCGTTTTAATTAATAAAACCAAAGACATATTAGATTCATTAAATTATTTCTTAAAAAAATTTAGATTTCCTTTTATATATTTGTTTATTTTTAAACTTAAACAACAAATAGAATTCAAGAATCAGATATATTAGTTATTAAATAAATTTAAAAAATAATTGTTGATTATATATAAGATGGGAAGTATGTGTAAATTAATTCAAGATAAACTTTCATTTGTAATATTAGAAATTAAAGTATTGAATTGCAAATGATTGATGTTACAAGCAAGTGAAATTCTCAATCAAATTAAGCTCTAAAGGTAAACGAAAAACAATGATAACCTTTTCTTATCAACACAAACTACTAAACTGTCATTTTCTGTTTTTTGATTGCACTAGCCAAATTCTTAGCAATCCAACAATTCATTGTCCTTCGTCAATTCATCCACTAAGCCAAATTATTTCCAGAAAATAATTTGTCCAAAACAGAGTCTAAATTCTTAGCAATGCCAAATTATTTGCATTTATTATAACTAGATATTTCCAAAAATATTGAGTACAATGAATTTATTTCTAGGGTCAAAGTCAAACAACTTTATCAACTTTTTATTCTACCGGAACACACTAGTTTTCAGACTCTGTTTTGGACAAATTATGTACTCTTGTACAATTATATAAGGAAAAAAAATAGTTTCTCCGGTCCAATTATATGTTGTTTTGACCATTTTATATTTTTCTAAGAGGCTAAATTAGTCATCTAAATTAACACTAGGGTGAATCGAACTTGAAACTTTAAGAGGAGCACACTTCTAGGTTTCAAATCAATAACACATTAGATCAACTCAAGTGAGTTTGATAATTTTATATGAACCAAATGTATTTAATTTTATATGAAAAACAGGAATTATGAATAATATTACAAAATTATCTATCATGTATTCTACTTACACAAAATGTTGAAGGGAATTTTATTAATTCAAGTGGCACATGTGATAGTGTAAAAAAAGTGACACTAATAGTTATTTTACAAGTGTTTTCATAGAAATTCAAGTTCGACACTTTAAAATTTGTAATGTTAAACTCTTATTTATAGTGATTCAACGGTAAATATAAGTAAGTGTCAACAATTTTTTTATATTTAATACTAGGTTTAATTGTATTTTTTGTCATCCTATTTTACATGTTTTACGATTTTAGTCATTCCATTTAAAAATCAAATATTCTTACTACCCTTGTTTAATTTTGATTTTTTTGCAGTTGTATTTGAACTTTGTCACCACTTAACGCTGATGTGTCTTATTTTTTATTAGCTGACACATAAAGCATTGATGTACAGTACACATGTTTGTAAATAATTGTGACATGTCAGTAAATCACCTTTTCATTAGACTCAAAGACAACCAAGAGTCAAAGAAGCTATTTCAAAATTACCTTTGAATTAAGTTTTTAATGTTAACGCTATGAGTAAAAGGCTTAGCACATTGTGGATGCTATGAGTAAATGGCTTAGCACATGGAACAATCGACATCTTTCTATTGGCGGGCGCGTGACACTCATCAATTCGGTATTATCTAGCCTTCCTCTTTATTTTTTCTCCTTTTTAAAAGCTCCAAGTTGTATTTTGAAAATGCTAGAAAGGATTCAGAGAAATTCCTTGTGGGGAGGGGGGCAGTAGATAAGAAAATCAGTTGGGTCATATGGGACCAAATCTGTCTCCCAAAGGATGACGGTGGATTAGGACTAGGAGTAAAAAATTTATATTTGTTTAATGTTGCTCTGCTGAATAAATGGAAATGGCGTTTTTTGACTGAAAATGATGCTTTATGGGCTGAATTGTTGCGATTTAGATATGGCCATCTCCCTACGCAATTATTGGGAGAAATTTCTTTTCCGATTGGAGGTATGACTTCTTTATGGTGGAAGGATATTATAGGATTGGGGAGAGGGACAGAGGATGGTTGTTTTAAGTCAAATGTGCGACCGTGTGTTGGTAATGGTGTCGACATAGGTTTCTAGAATTTTACTTGGTATGGGAATCAATCCTTTAGTGAATTATACCCTGATCTTTATGTGAAAGAGATGAGACAGAATGTCTTGATTGCTGACAGGTTAGGTGATTTTTGGGAGTCCTCCGTGATATCCTGGCAGTGGACAGAGCAGCTGTCAGATAGTGAAGAACAGCAAGCGGCAGAACTCTCAGATTTATTGATAGGCTTTTCACTACAACAGGGTAAGTATGATTTTTGCCGATTGATACCTGAAACATCTGGACTGTTTTCTGTCAAGTCTTGTTATAATGTACTACTAAGCAATCGTCAGATAGTTATTTTGGATCCTAACGTTTTACTTGCCATTAAACAATTGTGGAGGAACGATTTACCGTCTAAAGTCTTGGTCTTTGGTTGGCGGTTATTATTAGACAGGTTACCTACCAAGATAGACCTTAATCACAGAGGCATATTGCTTACTCCGCAGAAATTATATTGTGTTTTTTGTTCTTCGTTTCTTGAGGATAGTATCCACCTGTTCTTCCATTGCTCCTTCGTCAAAAGTGTATGGGAAGAGGTTTTTAATTGGTTCGGTAAGAAACATTACACAAGAACTGCAGGATTGCAACATTTTATTATGTTTGGTGAGATGGTAAAATCAAAAAAGTATGAGAAGGTGCGTCAGTTGATCTGGTTGGCAACGACTTGGAGCTTATGGAAAGTTCGAAACAATGTGATTTTCAATGGGGTCGTCATTCCGAGTATCTCTTCTTTGGTGAACGATATCAAAACTATCTCTTGGATTTGGTTTAGCGGCCGCTATGGTCATAAATCATATATTTCTTTTCCTATCTGGTATTTTGATCCTATGACTTGTTTTAAAAGCATTTTTTAATATGCTTTGAATTGTAAGAGATTGAGTACCCCTTGTACTCCCTTATAATATATATCATTTGCTTATAAAAAAAAAAGTTTTTAATGTTAACAGCCTTGACTCAACTATTATCTTAAAAATTCCTTAACTAGAATAGTAAAAAGTAAAAAACCAACCATTCGTACATGCTACATATGCACTTCATCGAATCACCAAAAACATGGATTGTGGAAAGCTCATTATCCAAACATACAGGAATTGAGTACACCTCATTTATTCAAAGGACAATGTTTTAAGACTTTAAGTGCACTTTTTACTATTTCTCTTACAAAATTTTTTTTTTCTTTTTAACAAAAGACTTTTTCTTTCTTTTTTCATTTTATCTACAAGGACTTCAACTTTCATCAAACAAGTGAGAGTTTTATGAGATGTGGCATTGAAGACATTTTATAGTAGATGGTTATAGAAAATGTTAGGTTTGAAGATTTTTAAAAGAGTTTTGATTCTAATGGGATTTGTAGATCACTAGTTTAATACCATCAAAGGACAATAATTTTATTTTAGTGATTTATATGGTGTGTTGCGAAAACACAAGTATTTGTGGACATTCCCTATAGATTGGGCATTAGCCAAGTTCGTAACACATCTCATGTATTTTTACTTTTTCATTGGTTAGTTTTATATATCCTCAAACATGTCTTCTATTAATAAATTTAATCCTTTAAATTACTAATATATGATATATTTGAATTAGATTAATCTCTTTGTTTCGGTGTCTTATTTACAATATTTTATATTTTAAGTTAATTATCATTTTATAACTTGTCATAAAATAGTACAGATTATCTCTAGTCACATTATTTGTGGCATGAAATCCTGACCATTTCTTCATTTTTATTACTATAACATTAATTAATATTAAAAGAATAGATGAGTGATGTGGACTGTGGATGAGCACTGAACTCACGAGAGAGAGTTAAATCTCGTCATAAACATTTGAACGACAAAACATTCATACCATTCTCACAAACAATTTCACAAAATTTATACTAATAAATAAACTCAAATAAATCATTCATAACATATTTTAATGAATGAGATGGTTGAATAGTTCAACTGATTTGAGTTAAGAATTAAATGAGTTAATGCGTAAAAAAATTCAATTCAAATACCGATAAAAGAGAAAACATATCTACGATCATTAACAACTAATTATTGTCTTTGACCGAACACATATACAATGAATATGAAGCCGTGACACAATAGAAAACATCTGAATGAGACTGTAACAAAGCTACACAAAATCAAAGAGTCACTCAAGCAAAGACCACTCAATATGCAATTTTACTGGCAAGCCTTGACCAAAATGGTTCAAACTTTCAAACTATACTATGACATGTCTTAATCTTAATCCGCACGAGCAAAAGAATATATATAACTGTTCAAACGGCAGAGAAATTTTCTTTGCAATTCAATTATGCACTTAGAAGTATCACTATCAATAATTAGATCAAGAAAGTGATTTCCATTTGCCTTAAGCTTTTGTCATTACGCTTTTGATTTTAGGCATATAATTAGAGGACATTCACACCTTAGGGTTAAATTGGTCTTTTTTTGACCAGACAAATAGTTTGTATATTTTTCTACTTACTTTGTCTTGTTTGTGCTTGTGTGTATGTCTATATATAAACATATATGTTATAGAGACAATTGATATCTAAAATAATATTAATGTTATAGAGACAAGTACTAAAGCGTTGCTTAAACAAATGGCCATCATAAAACATATTGTCTATATATTATTTTAAAACCCTTCAATAATCAGATCCTTTGTAACTTATCAAGTGGTTTCAACCCCCTCTCTCTCATTTTCTCAATAAACAACAACCAATCAAATTTGTTTTTACATCTTTCCATGCAATTTATTTCAAGAAAAACCCACAAAATCATATTTCAAATTCTCAAGTTTTGGTTTTCTTAATAAGTGTGTTTTTTTTTCCTTATAATATGAGACGGAGAGAGTATCTAATTAGACATCTATACCGATGTGAAGAATTTGACTATGTCAAACATAGTATATATTTGTCATTTATACATGATATTAGCAATGCCATTCAAAAAAAAAATGATATTAGCAAAGCCAATGCTTATCTTTACCGAATTATGGCTTAGTAATTTTCATATATTACATGCAAAAAAATTTAAAATATTATCCTTGCATTGCATCTCATAAGGAAAAAAACAATTCTTGCAATTTTCTGTCAAACACAATATTATCGCCTCCTAGCTAGTGAAATTCTCTAAAGATCTTTGTTGATTTATTTTGAACAAACTATCTTTGTTTCATCCTATATATTTTGTCTTCATGGATCAAGACATTTTTTTGACCTAATTATTCGAAGTTAGTTCTTTGAAAAGTCAGCCATGGTAAGTACTATGAAAAATGTACTTAGACTAATAAATCCAAGAGATCACTTGTCTTGCTTCCATACTAAGACATCTTGATGACAAGAAAGAAAGAACATTCACTTTCATTCTCTTTTAATGTTCTTTGATGATTTATTTGGGACTTGCCCCTTTTTTATCACCAAAAGAAATATTCTATATTTTAAAAAAGAACGTACTATAATATTATTTGTTGAAATATGTGAAATATAAAGTTATTTAAATTATTGCTACTACAAAACTTGAATTATCAACAAAAATTAAAGACGGTAAAATTGACATCCTTAACCTTAATTAGGAATAGATTTAGGGATAATTTCAATTTTTTCTTATAAATTTTTATTTTATTTCTAACTTTTTCTTATATATGTATAGTTGCTTCATAGAATTTTAGGTTAAACCTTAATATACTTAAAAATATATTTAGATGTTTAGATTACCTCTCTCATGCAATATGTCCCTGTTAAAACAAACTCCGTCAAATCTAAGACTCACTATATCTAAAACATAACTCGATGGCAAAAACCTAATAACATGTGATCTAATAAATTTTATATCACGCTCTAATACCATCTATTTGAATGTTTAGGTTACCTAACACAACATTACATAACTTTATAATAAATATTTATATGTCTCATTTTTTACTATATATATTTAAAAGATTTTTTTTTACTATTATATGCAGATTAAAAAATGGAATCAAACATATCTCGTAGGAAGTGGCCTGGAAATTATATGGGATTGTGAAAGAAAGGCTTAGTTCAAGAATATCTACGTCATAGTTCAATTGTGTAATATAAATATTTTTAGTAATTTGCATGCAAATAATACAGGGTCCCCTATTTCTTTCTCCAAATGGCTACTTTTCTAACTTAGATTATGACATTGCCAAAAAAAAATACTTTGATTATGACACCTCATGAATAGGAATATTTCTAAATATTAGCACAACCACACTTCAGCATTTTTTTTTTTACTTTTCGAATACATATTAGTCATTGCCTTTCCTTTATACTTTTTAGCCAAATGTTAGCGTTTATTTCACCAGAAATTTTATTTTATTTTTTTGGTAAAGAGAATCTTCCTACATCATTGTAGAAATGAATTTATTGAATTTTGTGAGATCTATATAAATAGAAAATTCTTTTCAAGAGTTTTATTGAATCTTCAAAGAACACCAGCCTAGTCCTATATGTTAACACTACTAGCACTGTTTGATGTCATTTATAGAAAATAGTCAAATAGCGTTACGTTACGACTCCTGCAATAGCACGGGTCTATCACTAGTTTAGACATAAAATCCCAATTGCTTACTTGATTCCCACAATTTTCTTACTTCACAAGACACCTTATAATTAAGAATTATCTATTTGTTATAAATAATTTCTAAAAAAACATGCATTTTTTTCAAATATGTATTTACCGTGCGTACATCATTAATATATGCTTATGCTCATATTCGTTGAAAATGATTGTCTAAGAAGAATTATTAAAAGATGTTTGATGCACTTCACCACCAAAAAAAAAAAGATGTTTGATGCATAAATATATAAAAGTTGCCCAGGCATAAAGGTTCCTATATATATAATATGTTTAGGTATTTTGGCTTCTCGTTTTTTTATTAAAAGGAATTGGTATATACTCAAATTAACTTATGCATATTCTCACTCTTTTATCTCTTTAGTCTAAATAAAGTTTTTTTTAGGGAAATCGAATAAAAGGTTAATGTCAGACTAACTTCAATAATATATTGACATAATTAATCCTTCCATTTTCATATCTTTGGTCGATTAATGTCTTAGATAATACACAAATTAAGCTTTTTAAACCAACGCAAACTATGATTCTTTTGTTAATGAGGTGTTATAATTCGGTAGTAATATTTTTTTTTTTATTGATTGATTAATATTTTTGAGTTTTTGGTGAGACACTCCACCAAAATACAAGGAGTATTTGGTGAGGCAAAGTAACAAACTTACAAGAAATAAGGGACTTAAATATCCTTACATTTACAACTAGGGGTGATCATATCCGAACCAATTCAAAAGTAAAACCGCAAACCGAACCAATCCAAACCGAAACCGCAAATCGAACCAATCCAAACCGAAACCGCAAAAAACCGCATTTAGTTTAAACCGCACGGATAATTTTTCATCTAAACCGCGCGGTTTGGTTTGGTTTGCGGTTTTCATTTTAGAAAACTGAACCAAACCGAACCAAACCGCAATATTTAACTTAACTCTATCAATTAATAGCAATAAACATATTATATAGTCCAACTTAGCAAGCTCAACATAAATTGAGTCCATAAAACAGTAGGCTGTAAAAACATATCATTTAACGCGATCTAAAACTATATTATTGGTATTAAAAATAAGTTCTTATATATATGCAATTTTTGTATATGCATATTATATCATGTAAATAATAAATGAATTAAAATTTTCTATGTTTATTTCGTAATAAGTTGGTAATATCGTCGTATTTTTTATATCGCGATAAACCCCGCTGTCGCGGTGATTTTTGGATATCAAGTTATTAATTAACTTCGAATCACAATTTAATATTCCACCACCGATCTTTAATTTATCCGAGGGAAAGGGAAAAAGTTCGAAAAAACCCTATTTTTAGAGAACAAGGTTCGGGGGTTGGTTATACAAAGGGAAGGTATTAGCACCCTAAGTATCTATAGTACTCTATAGGAACCTCTTGTTTTTATTTCTAACTTTGCGCTTAATTTTAGTTGCTTGTAAAAAATGTGTAAATGGGAAATTAAAGTGATGATAAAAATGCTTAAAATGATGGAAAAGGAAAAATGTTTTTGTTGATTTTATTGATTGGAGAGACGAGTCTCATGCCTACGTACCCGAGGGATCAAACCACCGTAGTTCGGGGTAAAAAGACGAGTAAATTTGTTTGTTTTGATTTTAAGGTTTTGAAAATGGTTTTAAAATACCAAAAGCCAAAAGTGGCAAAATGTGAGTTTGATTGATGTTAATTTGTAAAAAAAAGTCTATATGGTTAAATTGATTGAGATTTGATTAAGAAAATAAGACGCGGACACTTGGTTTAAAATCCAAGGTTTGTTGAGAAAATGTTTGAAGTGATAAAAGACACTTGGTTTAAAATCCAAGGTTTATGCATGATTAATGATGTATGAATGAGACAAATGTATTTGGTTTAAAATCCAAGGTTTTAGGCGAGAAAAAGGACACTTGGGTTAAAGTCCAAGGTTTTAGCGATAAAAGGAGCCGTTGGTTTAAAGTCCAAGGCACTTGGTTTAAAATCCAAGTTCGCGATAAGAAAAAGACACTTGGGTTAAAATCCAAGGTTTTCACGATAAAAGACGCCATTGGTTTAAATTCCAAGGCACTTGGTTTAAAATCCAAGTTCGCGGTAAAAAAAAGCACTCGGGTTAAAATCCGAGGTTTTCGCGGTAAACAGAAACGTTTGGTTTAAAGTCCAAAGTTTGAAAAGTGTATGATGACAAAATATTTTTGATGCTTGATGATATGTGAAAATGAATTGTGCTGACTATTTTTTGAAAGAGGTTTTGACCTCATTTTTGAGAATAAAATGATTGATTATTTTTGAAGAGGTGTTGACCTCATTTTTGTGAATAAAATGACTAATTATTTGATTGGTATGTTGGGTTAAAATAAAAAAGGTAGCGCTAAAATTAATAACGTCGCAATAAGCAAAATAAGCGCGAAGACAATCCGTAATGATATTTTGATCAATACGGTGTCTTTTCCCTCGGAATTAATATGCTAACGTTTTTGCGGAAAGCGATAAATAAATATGCATGAGATGCGATTTTTTTTCATTTATAGTGTACATTTGTCCCTAATCACATTCTAAGGTATTTGCGAGGAAAAATAAATATGAGATGAATGCAACATGATGCTATGCAATTTATTTAAATTTACATCAAGTCCTAAAAAATACAATCTAATGTCTTTACAATGCAATAAATGATTAATTAAATAGGCAAAAATAAAATAGAAAACAGGAGGGGGTGCAAATATCAAATAAAACAGAAAAGGGAGTGTAAATAGCAACTCTGGGCCCAAGCCCAGCTGGGGGGCGTGGCCCAGAGGGGGGTGCATGTAGGAAAACGCACAAATCAGATCAGAGCCGTCTGATTGATCATACAGCTCTGATTTGATCACAGGTTAATGAAATCAAAACCACATGATTAACAACAGATGGCCAAAGGGCGCGCAGGTGCACGATAAGTCTGTGCACCTGCGCGCACATGATTAGGAAAGGGGTATATAAGGAAAACCCTAAAAAAAACAGAAATCAAACATTCTCTCTTCTCTTTTCTCTCTCACGGCGGCCGAGAACTTTTCTCTCGTCTCTCTCTCATCGCCATTTCCAGAAAAACTCAAAAAAACTTAAATCAATCAATTTTTTCATCAAACATATATACAAAAACATCCTAAACCTAAATCCAAGCTCCAAAATTCATAAATCAAACTCAAACCTCCTAGATCGGAAGAAAAGAAGGACGAAGGAAGAAGCTCAACCTTGGTTTTTTCCGATATGGTTCCGTTGGTCCCTTCTTCTTCTTCTTCTTCTTCTTTCTCGTTTTTTGTTTTGATTTCGTTTCGGAATTGATTTGGGTTTGTGTTTTGATCTGGGTTTTTGAATGGTTTGATGGAGATGGTTTGTATTCGGTTTTGGATCCTGTTTACGATTTGGTGTTGATGGTTCGTTTTCTGGGCTCTAGATTGTGATGAACAGCGATGATGAATGTTAGGGTTTTTGTGATTGATTTCGGATTTGGATTTGATGGAGGATTTCAGTTTGTTTTTGTGTTTTCGTTTTGATTTGATGATAGAGGTTTTGATGAAGATTGGTAATGGAAGTTTCTGGGTTTGATTTGATAAGGAAGATGAATTCGTGGTTTTGGGTCTTGGTGAAAATGAATGGTTCTGATTCTGGGTTTCTGTATGAGAATGATGAATAGATGATTTTTTTTTATTTTGATTTTGTGCTGTTTTTGATTTTTTTGTGATTTGGATCTGTGAATTGAAAGAAGCTGCGGCTGAGTGTCGATTTCCTCCCCTGGAAACTGTGCACAGTACAGTATAAATACTGTGTCAGATGTTTAGGGTTTGACAGATGAATTTCCCAATTTGGACAAAATTGCCCCTTTGGGCCTGGACAAAAAAATACCTGATTTGGACCTCTTTTAAAAAATGTCAAAAACATCAAAATAGAAAAATACACAAATAAACATTAAAAATAAAATAATAATATATATATTAATAATAATAATAAATACGAAAATAATAAATAATAATAATAAAAAAATGAAAAATAAAGAAGTAAAAATAATAACAAAAAGAAAATAAAAATCAAATCAAATAAATGAGGTATTTTAAAATACTTCTCTGCCGAAATTTCGTCAGAAATGACAAAGCGGCCAAAAGGGTTTTAAACGCCAAACAAAATTGATCCGGTCAAAAAATGGGGTATGACAGATGCCCCTATTTAAGTTTCTTCCATCGGAGATAAAAAGAAAAAGATGATTTTTTTGATGATATTTTTGTTTTGGTTTGACGATGGAAGAGACTTAAATACAGAGTACACCATTTTTTGACCGGATTGAACTATAAAATGCTATGATATGATGTTATGAATGTTATGCTTATGAGTGTGATGTTATGCGTGTTATGCTTATGAGGATTATATTTATGAGTGCTATATTTACAAAGTGTTTGAATGTAATGAAGATTATTTGACAGAGGTAATGAAGACAGAAAGCGATAAAGTCCTGTGTACGGACAGAAAGCAGTAAAGTCCTGTGTGCGGACAGAAGTAAAGACAGAAAGCAGTAAAGTCCTGTGTGCGGACATAAGCAGTAAAGTCCTGTATGCGGATAGAAGTAAAGACAGAAAGCAGTAAAGTCCTGTGTGCGGACATAAGCAGATAAAGTCCTGTGTACGGACAGAAGTAAAGACAAAAAGCAGTAAAGTCCTGTGTACGGACATAAGTAGATAAAGTCCTGTGTGCGGACAGAAGTAAAGACAGAAAGCAATAAAGTCCTGTGTATGGACAGAAGTAAAGACAGTGTCCACCAACATTGTGGGATGGTAAGGACAAATAAAGGCAATGTCTACCAACATTGTGGGATGGTAAGAACACAACGAGGAAATGAATTGTCTGCTATCATTATGGGAGAGCGAGACATGACAAGAATTTGTATTTGTCTGGACCAGACACACTGGAGATGACTCCTTTTGGGGAAATGAACTGTAAGTTTGCAGTTGATTGTTTGCAAAATCTACTACTTTGAATGTGTATGATGGAGACATCTCTGGACCAGACTCACTAGGGATGACTCTTTTTTTTTGTGATGTGTGATTGATGGAGACATCTCTGGACCAGATACACTGGGGATGACTCTTTTTTGTGATGTATGAAGCAAGACACACGATGGTCAATGCAGTATGTATGAAATGATTTTGTTTGCATGTTGTATGTAAATATGAATGTATGTACACATATGTGAATGATCAAATGTAAGTATGTATGTATATATCTATGTATATATGTATATGTACTGTATGTACGGTTGAATGTAGGTATAAACGTTATGTATGTGTGAATGTGTGAATGATCGTATGTATATATGAATGTATATATGATGGTATGTAAGTATGAATGTATGTTATGGATATGTAAATGATTGTATGTATGTACATGTGAATGATTGTATTTGTATGTTTGTATATAAGTATGAATGTATGCTATGAAACTTGTATTTGTATGATTGAATGATATTTGTACATGACTGGATGAAACAAAGGCTTGATCAGGTAAGATGAGCAATGGGCCGACGTATCCGTACAACCACTCGGTAATTCTCCGCTGGGGACAGCACCCTTACATGTGAAATAAATCAGATCCTCGGGGTAGAACCCGGCATAGTATGTAAGAATGATTGCTTCTTGGGGTAAAGCCCATTGGTCAGGAGTTTGGCAGAACTCGCCATTTTGTACACTGAAACTGAATATTTTCTCATGGTCTTGTTTCGACGGTCGTGCTTTTTGCTTTTCTTCTTTCCTTTTTTGAAATCCCTAACTTTTGCCTGGATCGCCCTTTCAGGTTTTCAATCCACCGGGAATATATATCTTTTTTTGTTTTGCCCCTAATTTTTGCCTGGACCGCCTTTTCGGGTTTTCAATCCACCGGGACGCTCATTTTTGCCTAAGCCGCCTTTTCAGGTTTTCGACTTAGCGAGCTGTTCTTTTTTGCTATTTTTGCTCTTGCTTTTTTTGACAGAAAGAAACAAGACTGATATGCTGATGCGCAAACTTCTCCAAGAGATGCCATTTGCTGATGATATGCAAACTTCTCAAAGGGATGCCATTTGCTGTTGAATGAGCCTCCCAAACGGGTCTCAGCTTCTTCTTTCACTGGGGGAAAGGAAATCATACAAGCTTCTTAAAGATAACCACTTGCTGGAGATTACCGGAGAACAGTCAAATTCAGTATTCAATTGAGGAATGTTGGACCACATGCTCAGCACATTAACGCACGTCCATAGGACCCAAAATATCAACTCGATGATTATTGGCTCAAGGAGGAAGAAACATAACAACTATCTTGGCAGATCTGGATTGCCCCTGGAAACCACTTCAAGTGCCCCAAGTAAGCGAAACATTGACTTTGAATCTTTGAAGTGTATGCCCCTGTATGTAAAGTCTTGCCCCTGATTGGCGGGTTCCTGAGGTAGTTTGCCCCAAGTTAGGAGTGCTTTGAATTGATTTGCTCTTGATTAGACCATTTCATTGAATTTCCTTGATGCCAAATATAAATTTGCAAACAAAATTGTTTCTTTTGAAAAGTGCTTCTGATGTAATGTACATGCAAATTTTGGAATCACAAAAATTTATATAAAATACATGTGGTGTATGTAAAAGATTGTTACTCAACAAACAGGTGGAGTCAGTTTTAACAATAATTTTGCTGATTATGCTTTCAAAGTAAACCTAGCTTCAATTAGGTCTTTTGAGGGTTATAGCGTGGCCTGGTTCATGGTTTTGAAAAGAAAGATTATTAGGCTCAAAATTTTGTTTTAACCCACCCACTTCTTTGATGTCCTTCATTCCTATATTCAATTAATTTATCAGACACGCTTTGGTTGACAAGAGGATTTCTTTTGATAATGATGTTTGAGGTTGACACTTTGGTCGAAACTTTGATGAGATTTTTGAAGTGACAATCACTTTTCATTCACAAGCTTGTTTTCAATGTTTTTGCTCTTAATCCCTTATTTTTGCATGGACCAGTTCTTTCGGATTTTGTGGTCCATCGGGATACCCTGAATTTTGCCTAAGTCCTTTACTTAGCGGCCTTTTTGTTGTTGTTGTTTTTTTTTTTTGTGTAGGATGTTTGTGATTGTCACATGCTATTGTGAGTTTTGTCTGCTCATGACTTCCTCTACCTCAACAGATTTATCCTCTTGTATTGGGATGTGTCATTGAATTAATTGAAAGACTACCCTGCCCCGGGTCAAGATTAAGGGTTTTTTTTTGTATAGAAAGAAACACCAACTTCTGGCTCAAAGGGGTTGACTGCGGATTATCTCCTTATTTCTCCAGTGTTTGGGAAGTGAAACAATGCCTTACATCATCAACCGGGTCTTACTAATGAAAGCACATATCAGCAATTTTAAACATTTAATTTACATCATTCTCCCCTCAAGTTTGAAAAGTAAAATAGAAAAAATATTGCCGTTTATGATGGCACAAGAAAAGAGTGAATACAAATGGATGGATTCCAAAATATGCATGCTCATTGTTTAGAAACATTAATTAAAAGATACAACTTTAAAATGCAAATAAATGCTTGGCAAGAAAGAAATTGCAATTGAAGATAAAAGGCCTAGTGATCCTAGGGACAAGCTTCTTGATAATCTTGAATATGACGAAGGACCCATGATTAAGCAGAGGATGAACCTTGGACATTAGGGTTCTCATCCTTGAAAGATAGCATATTGTTACGGATTAAATCCTGAACAGCTTTCTTGAGGGGATAACAACGCTCTACATCATGGCCAGGGGCCCCTTGATGGAAGACACAAGTTAGATCACTACGGTACCAGGGAGGTAGTACTGCTGGCACAGGTGGAGGTGGTCTCGTCTGAACAAAATTTTTAGCGAGTAAAGCGGGGAGTAGGTCGGCATATTTCACAGGTATGGGATCAAATGGTTGATTTTTTTTAGCACGGTTATGATTGAATGATTGTTGGGGAGATGGTAGATGATGAGATTGTGGGTATTGTGGTGGTAGTGTTATGGCTGCAATATGTGGATAAGCTGGGTTGCTCGAATTATGTCCTCCCTGGGCCTCCATGCCAACTTCAGATTCTTTCTTCTCAGAAAAGTTATTGCCATATCTCTTGGCAGTATTAGTCAGAGCTTTCTCTCTTGTCAACCGTCCCTGACGGACTCCTTCTTCTAAGCACATTCCCATTTCCACCATTTCTGTGAAGCTCCTTGATACAACACCAACCATTTTCTCATAGAAGAATGGGCTCAGAGTATGTAAAAATAACTTGCACAATTCTTTTTCTTCAACTGGAGGACGAATCTGAGCAGCAAGCTCCCTCCATCTTTGAGCATACTCTTTAAAAGATTCCTTCTCTTTTTGTGACAAGGCCCGTAACTCATCCCTATCAGGGGCCAGATATGAATTGTAATTATACTGCCGAATGAAAGCACTAGCCAAATCATTAAAGGAACTGACATTAGCCCTATCAAGGTCCATGTACCACCTCAGAGCTGCGCCGGTCAGACTATCTTGAAAATAATGGATCAGCAACTTGTCATTACTGGATTGAGTAGACATCTTTCTTGCATACATTATCAAGTGAGCCTTGGGACAAGTGCTCCCCTTGTACTTCTCAAAATCTGGAACTTTAAATTTGTGAGGGACCACAACATCAGGGACCAAGCAGAGTTCATGCGCGTCTTGGCCGAACAAATCTTTCCCTCTAAGAGCCCTTATCTCTTTTTACATCTCATCATATTTGATCTGTAAGTCATCCATCCTATCATAACCTCCTACACTTTCAGCATGAAAGATGGGCATCTGGGTTTGCTGGGTAGTATGAACCAAAGGTGCAGACACAAATGCTGTAACCTGAGGAAGTGTATTGCCGAGCTGAGGAATAGGCATTGTCGATTGGACATGGGGAATCTCTGATATTACAGGACGTGATTCTTCCCCAAGAAAGCCAACTGGCATGCCCCATGGGTAACCTTCAGGCATGACAAACTGAGGAGCGCCAAGAGGCGCAAATGCAATAGGAGGAGGTACAAAGGTACTGCTAGACTGAGATACCGAAGCTATCGCCTGATTCTGGGTAGCCATCAAAGATGCCACCATGCTAGTCAACTTCTCAATTTCTGTTTGCATGGTTGTCACCTGTACACGGAGCATATGATTTTCTTCCTCAAAATTGTCCATCTTGTTTCTCAACCTGGACCGAGTATTGTAGACACGAGTTGCTTTGTAACGGATACGCCGGGCCACTTTGTTTGACTGAGGTAGAGACAACAGGAAAATATGAGACTTAAGTTTGGAAACTTATGAATGTAGTATGATGTATGATATGTTTATGCTAAAATATGCGATGTTTTTTTGTTATCGACGGACTTATCCCAAATTGGTTGTAAACATTTAGATATGGATTTTGTAAGGAGAAAAGAAGAAAAGATTTATTATGTGTCAATTGAAATGAATGTCTCTACAATGTTTACAAAAAATTTGTTTAAGTTCTTCGATATCGGATGAGGAAAAAGAATTTATGAATGAGTGCATGCATGCATGATGCAGAAAACATGGTGGGGTTAAAGTATAATGTTGGAGTCAAAGGTGAAACCCCCCACATGGTATGTACTAGGATTATTTGTACCTGCATTACGGGTTCTATAAAGTTCTCAAAGTCCTCGACCTCCTCCGAAAATCATCGGGTTACGGAACTACTTCCGATCCAACAAAATCCGTAGAAAAGTCTCATTTGAGTGTAGTATCGCGTATCAACCAATCCGAGACTTACTCTCGATTAGCCATCGCACTACGCCCTAAAGAGGCCAAGATGGGTTAGGTGTAACTAAAGGTCCTCAACATCGTCGGTTCCTTGAAGATAGAATATCAAACACGACTACTCATGTTGGCACTATTACCTCCAAAGTTCCTCAATTGAGTGTGGTTACCACATATGCCACGGCCGAAACTTACTCTCGGATAGACATTATGATTATACCACTATCCTATCTCATAGTTCCCTCAAGTCCGGGTTAGGACTTATCTCACCACTCAAGACAAACCCAAATATATATACAAATATTTACAATTAAAAGAATAAAAGCGCGCAGATAGTAATTTAAAACAAGTTAGGTTCAACCCGCTTGGTTGTCCCCAGTGAAGTCGCCATTTCTGTCGCGGTGATTTTTGGATATCGAGTTATTAATTAACTTCGAATCACAATTTAATATTCCACCACCGATCTTTAATTTATCCGAGGGAAAGGGAAAAAGTTCGAAAAAACCCTATTTTTAGAGAACAAGGTTCGGGGGTTGGTTATACAAAGGGAAGGTATTAGCACCCTAAGTATCTATAGTACTCTATAGGAACCTCTTGTTTTTATTTCTAACTTTGCGCTTAATTTTAGTTGCTTGTAAAAAATGTGTAAATGGGAAATTAAAGTGATGATAAAAATGCTTAAAATGATGGAAAAGGAAAAATGTTTTTGTTGATTTTATTGATTGGAGAGACGAGTCTCATGCCTACGTACCCGAGGGATCAAACCACCGTAGTTCGGGGTAAAAAGACGAGTAAATTTGTTTGTTTTGATTTTAAGGTTTTGAAAATGGTTTTAAAATACCAAAAGCCAAAAGTGGCAAAATGTGAGTTTGATTGATGTTAATTTGTAAAAAAAAGTCTATATGGTTAAATTGATTGAGATTTGATTAAGAAAATAAGACGCGGACACTTGGTTTAAAATCCAAGGTTTGTTGAGAAAATGTTTGAAGTGATAAAAGACACTTGGTTTAAAATCCAAGGTTTATGCATGATTAATGATGTATGAATGAGACAAATGTACTTGGTTTAAAATCCAAGGTTTTAGGCGAGAAAAAGGACACTTGGGTTAAAGTCCAAGGTTTTAGCGATAAAAGGAGCCGTTGGTTTAAAGTCCAAGGCACTTGGTTTAAAATCCAAGTTCGCGATAAGAAAAAGACACTTGGGTTAAAATCCAAGGTTTTCACGATAAAAGACGCCATTGGTTTAAATTCCAAGGCACTTGGTTTAAAATCCAAGTTCGCGGTAAAAAAAAGCACTCGGGTTAAAATCCGAGGTTTTCGCGGTAAACAGAAACGTTTGGTTTAAAGTCCAAAGTTTGAAAAGTGTATGATGACAAAATATTTTTGATGCTTGATGATATGTGAAAATGAATTGTGCTGACTATTTTTTGAAAGAGGTTTTGACCTCATTTTTGAGAATAAAATGATTGATTATTTTTGAAGAGGTGTTGACCTCATTTTTGTGAATAAAATGACTAATTATTTGATTGGTATGTTGGGTTAAAATAAAAAAGGTAGCGCTAAAATTAATAACGTCGCAATAAGCAAAATAAGCGCGAAGACAATCCGTAATGATATTTTGATCAATACGGTGTCTTTTCCCTCGGAATTAATATGCTAACGTTTTTGCGGAAAGCGATAAATAAATATGCATGAGATGCGATTTTTTTTCATTAATAGTGTACATTTGTCCCTAATCACATTCTAAGGTATTTGCGAGGAAAAATAAATATGAGATGAATGCAACATGATGCTATGCAATTTATTTAAATTTACATCAAGTCCTAAAAAATACAATCTAATGTCTTTACAATGCAATAAATGATTAATTAAATAGGCAAAAATAAAATAGAAAACAGGAGGGGGTGCAAATATCAAATAAAACAGAAAAGGGAGTGTAAATAGCAACTCTGGGCCCAAGCCCAGCTGGGGGGCGTGGCCCAGAGGGGGGTGCATGTAGGAAAACGCACAAATCAGATCAGAGCCGTCTGATTGATCATACAGCTCTGATTTGATCACAGGTTAATGAAATCAAAACCACATGATTAACAACAGATGGCCAAAGGGCGCGCAGGTGCACGATAAGTCTGTGCACCTGCGCGCACATGATTAGGAAAGGGGTATATAAGGAAAACCCTAAAAAAAACAGAAATCAAACATTCTCTCTTCTCTTTTCTCTCTCGCGGCGGCCGAGAACTTTTCTCTCGTCTCTCTCTCATCGCCATTTCCAGAAAAACTCAAAAAAACTTAAATCAATCAATTTTTTCATCAAACATATATACAAAAACATCCTAAACCTAAATCCAAGCTCCAAAATTCATAAATCAAACTCAAACCTCCTAGATCGAAAGAAAAGAAGGACGAAGGAAGAAGCTCAACCTTGGTTTTTTTCCGATAGGGTTTTTGTGATTGATTTCGGATTTGGATTTGATGGAGGATTTCAGTTTGTTTTTGTGTTTTCGTTTTGATTTGATGATAGAGGTTTTGATGAAGATTGGTAATGGAAGTTTCTGGGTTTGATTTGATAAGGAAGATGAATTCGTGGTTTTGGGTCTTGGTGAAAATGAATGGTTCTGATTCTGGGTTTCTGTATGAGAATGATGAATAGATGATTTTTTTTTATTTTGATTTTGTGCTGTTTTTGATTTTTTTGTGATTTGGATCTGTGAATTGAAAGAAGCTGCGGCTGAGTGTCGATTTCCTCCCCTGGAAACTGTGCACAGTACAGTATAAATACTGTGTCAGATGTTTAGGGTTTGACAGATGAATTTCCCAATTTGGACAAAATTACCCCTTTGGGCCTGGACAAAAAAATACCTGATCTGGACCTCTTTTAAAAAATGTCAAAAACATCAAAATAGAAAAATACACAAATAAACATTAAAAATAAAATAATAATATATATATATATTAATAATAATAATAAATACGAAAATAATAAATAATAATAATAAAAAAATGAAAAATAAAGAAGTAAAAATAATAACAAAAAGAAAATAAAAATCAAATCAAATAAATGAGGTATTTTAAAATACTTCTCTGCCGAAATTTCGTCAGAAATGACAAAGCGGCCAAAAGGGTTTTAAACGCCAAACATAATTGATCCGGTCAAAAAATGGGGTATGACACCCGCCAACCGAACCGATTCTAACCGCGTTAGTTTGATTTGGTTTGGATTGGATGACTTTTTAAAAACCAACCGAACCAAACCAAACCGCGTGTATTTTTATCTTGCGGTTAGGATGACTTTTTGGCTCAAAACCGAACCGAACCGCACCGCGAACACCCCTAACTACAACAACACACAAAAGCCAAAAAGGCTCAAACTGCCTACAACAACACAAAACAGTAGCGCAGCAAAGAATACAAAAAGCAACCAGCCGACATAGTTTCTCATCTATGGAAACAATCAACGGGACTCCACTGCCACTCATATAACAGGCACGGCGCCTTCGCCACCCTTCCGATGAACCACTTCGAGGATTGGAATTTAATATGATCAACCAAATCGTCAATAACCAGCTCCTTATTGTTGAAAACACACTCATTCCTAAAATTCCAAATGGACCACATCAAAGAGTTCCAAATAAGGCTCAAACATGCTTTCTCCTTTTTATCTTTTCCACATCCTACTAATATGTCAAAGGAACACACAATATTACGAGGGATGATAACAACCAAGCCAAGCCATCTCATTTTATTTAATTAATCTATTTAATGATTTATGTATTTTTAATTTATTTAATACAAATATATTTTTAATATTATTCAAGTTAATTGCTTTTTTTTTGGGTACATAAGCTGATGCAGGAAAAGAAAAGAATTAAGCTCTAGGGTAGGCCACTCTTAGAGCATTCAACTGAGATTAACTCCTTCAAATCAATAGGTGGAGATTTCCACATCGAGAGCTTATCGTCGTTAGTCGAGCCCAACTTGGCAAGAAAGTCGGCACAAACATTCCCTTCTCTTAGAGTGTGAAATAGAGAGACATCCCAATATAGCTTCAAGAGATCTTGAATATTAGCTATTACAGCGGCATATCAATGGTAGTTATTGTAATCGTACCCCTTAGTAACGAGATTCAACATCGTTTTCGAATCAGAATAGCAAAAGAAACGGTGGTAGCCGGATGCTCTCGCAATCTTTAGTCCATGATAAAGAGTCATTAGCTCAGCTAGAGTATTATTGGCAATACCCAAGAAACCCCTAAAACCAACAATCCATTCACCACCTCCATTTCGGATTAGGCCACCAAAGTCCGCCCTTCCCGGGTTACCCAAACAACTACCATTAGGGGTGTACATGGGTCGGATTGGGTTGGGTTTGGCCAAAACCCGAACCACACGGAGTACTCCGGATTGGGTCGAGGAAAATAACCACCCACTTTAATATTGGGTCGGGTTGGGTAAACCCACTTATTTCCGGGTTGGGTTGGGTGGGTTGTGGGTTACCCAATTTTTTTTTAATATTAAATGACCAAATGACAAATCATCATATTTTTTTCATAAAAATAACACAACCTTTTTTATTTCTTAAAAAAAAGTGTAACATATTTTTAGTATATTTTTAGCATCATAATATGATAATATCATCATCATATTTTTTTCTTCTTAAAAACAACTTATTTTCACTATTTTCAAAGAATGATATTTTTTAGCACCGCTACATTTAAATGACAAAAATAAGTCGAAGAGTGAAGACTCGAAGGAGATGATAAAAAAATGCGTTAAAATCGTGATGTACGGAATGTGTTTGGAATAAAAACACATACAACTTATTTTGGAAATTAGAGTATTGAACATGTGACTTTTCCCTTTTAATGCTCAAATTGCAAAAGAAAATTTTTGTTATTTATATAAAAATTATTTTTTAAAATCATAGCACTACAAATTAAGTGGGTCGGTGGGTTTTTGGGTTGGATCCGATTTTGCCCGAAACCCAATTTTTTTAATGGATTTTTCATTTTGAAATTCATACCCACCCAATGACCCGATCCAACCCACTTTTTTGGGTTGGATTGAGTGGATTTGACCGAATTGACCGAATTTGCTCAACCCATGTACACCCCTAACTACCCTCCGCGTTCAAAACCATGCAATTAGTCCTAAACCTGGTGGGGGGAATAAATAATAATAGTAGTGGAGTAAATAATAAAATAAATTATTAAACAACTTTGATTTTAAAAAAACAAAAAAAGAAGATATTTTTCATATCATTTTCCTACACCTGGTGTGGGGAATGGGGGGATGGTAGTGTAGAGAGGAATGATGTGAGGAAAATAAATGATGGTCGAATTAGACTAAGGTGAAAAGGAATATGTAAATTTGATGTGACATACATTGGATTTGGACCCATATACAGAGAATATTTTTCAAATATAACATTTAAGATTCTTAATTGTTTCTATTTGAAGTTTTTTTTTTGAAATATTATATTATTATATGTTAATTTTTCATATGAATTTATAATACAGAAAGATAGTTTAGTTTGTTAATTTAAACCTTTTATTAAAAAAAAAATATAAAAAGATAGTTTAAATAAAATATGAATAACAATAATTCAAGTTGTGAAAATTTTGTGTACATACAGAGTGGAGAAATTTTTTCACTTCTATTTGTCTATTCTTTTTCTTCCTTATAGACAAAGTGAAAAGTATTACTAAAATTTACATACACGATTATAAAAAAATTCGAATGAAAACTTTCAACTTAAAAATATTGACAATGTTGAGTTAGAACTTAAATATATTTATATGTTTTTTGAAATACAAATGAGTTGGTCATGCATTGATGAATTAGGTGAGTATAATAGAATAGGAATTCATTTTCCCTAATATTTAGTTTGTATATGGTAAAAGGCCACATATTTATTTGATATGTTAGGATGTTGGTTTAAATTTGGAATACTCTTCTTTCTTTTTTTGACAGAAAAATTTGTAATAGTCTTCTTCACTGTATATAGTATCATTGTTCCAAATTGAACTATCTTGAATTCGCTTAAACAGGATGTTGAGTTGGAATCTTATAAATAAAAGATATAGGATGAAATGAGAGATTTCATTAAAAGTGATAATTTAAATTATCAAATAAACCAAAAACTATTTACTAATTAAGTCATTGAGTTCAAGTGGTTAATGAACTTCACTAAAGAATGAATTTCGAAAAAAATTGGAGTTCAATTTCTAAGTGGAATAATTTCTTAGTAGAGCCCTAAAAACCCGAGTTTAAAAAAAACTCAAAATGTGGTTATCATTATAGTTGTATAATTAGACCTTCCATTGATATTTGTTGCTAAATAAATTTAAAATTCCTCTTTTAACAAACTATATCATGAATGCCTTTTCTTTTTAACAAATCATCAATTCTCATTGAAGTTGATGGTTCACTATAGTCTATAATCTTTTATTTTTGTCTTAACCATTAAGTTTTGATTATTTAAAATTTAGTAAAAAAGTAAATAAAATATGATCAATTTTTATTTTTCTTTTATAAAAATAAGTACGACCAATTAGTTGTTTTTTTCTAACCTAACCTATTTGTCTTAATTGAAGCTTATATGGTATGTGTCTCTTATTTATATATAAAAAATAATGCCAAAAAGCAAAGTGTGAACAAATGTACATAGTTGTAGTTTTTTTTAAGTTCCTTTCCTAAAAGAAAATAATAAAAATATCATTTTTTCAAAAAGTGATACAAAACCAATTCAACCAATGTGAAACAA
The DNA here is from genome assembly GCA_951799995.1 of Trifolium subterraneum. Taxonomy (NCBI): domain Eukaryota; kingdom Viridiplantae; phylum Streptophyta; class Magnoliopsida; order Fabales; family Fabaceae; genus Trifolium; species Trifolium subterraneum. The sequence goes on along the minus strand of OX637462.1, from coordinate 6,878,469 downwards.
AAGAATGAAAAAAAAAAAATTGGTCAAATACAAAAGAGAAAAATAATTTTACACTGTCAATCAATCCCAATCATATTTTCCGTAATGTCACCCCACTCAATACCAACTATATTTTTCGTCACTTCACTCTACTTTTTTTATATGACACAGATAAAATGATACTATTTTCTGTCACTTCACCCCACTATTTTACACCGCCGATACATCTACATTAAACTCAAAAAATAAAAATAGAATAGAAAGAAAGACAACATGAAAACATAGATTTACATATCTCTCTCCCTATATCTCTCCCTCTCCCTCTCCCTCTCCCTCTCTCTCTTGCTCGATACTATAAATGTGGGTGCCAAGCTGACAATGAGAGCCAGATGGGTCATCTATATAGTTCATAACGCCTCTCTCTTAGCTTTCATGCATTACCATTTCTCTCTCTCACACCCATTTCTTCATTTAAAACCTCATTCTCCCTAAATCTTTCCACCACCCTCTCTCCCTCTCTCTCTCTCTCTTGTTTATTGATACCAAAAAAATTCCAAACCATGGTTGTTTTATCTAAGCCAACATTAAACAATTTCTTACTAGTAAAGTCATCATGCAAACCAACAACAACTATGTTAAATGGAATACCGGTCGTCGACCTTGCAGACCCGGAAGCAAAAAATCTTATAGTAAATGCTTGTAAAGAATTTGGATTCTTTAAAGTTGTAAACCATGGTGTTCCATTAGAACTTATGTCAAATTTAGAAAATGAATCACTTAGATTCTTCAAAAAATCACAATCAGAGAAAGACAGAGCAGGTCCTCCTGATCCTTTTGGTTATGGAAGTAAAAGAATTGGATCAAACGGTGATGTTGGTTGGGTTGAATATATTCTTCTCAATACTAATCCTGATGTTGTTTCTAACAAGTCTCTTTCAATTTTCCGTGAAAACCGACAGAATCTAAGGTATGGTATTGTAATGTATAATGTTTTTGTTCAAAACAGAGTCCTCTGTTTTTCCTTTTCAAATTTTCAACAACTTAAAGAAACCATGTCTTTGGTTTTGTCATAAGGAAAATGGGTTTTGATTAAAACTATGTCACAAATGTTTTTGGCAAATTAATTTCTGTGTGACACTTTTATTGAAGAGATTAATTTCTATGCAAGACTGTTTATAACTTTTTTACACATGCATCTAATAAAATCACGTCAAATGTCATTTTTATAAGTTTGATCCTGAAATGTAGCTTCAAATGTTTACATGTCATGATTTGATTGGATGCATATGTAAAATAATTTTACACTGTCGGTATATATAAATTATTAATTTTATTGAATGATTTAAAAATCGTTAGGAAAGTCAAACCAATAAATATTCAGTTTATGGTTAAATCGATTCAACCAACAAAGTACTTATAAAAATAAATTCTGGTTGAACCAAGAGTGATTCAACTCGGTTCAATCTATGTTCAACTAGATTGCGATACAACTATAATCAAGCCAACCGATGAACCAGACAATTGTTGTTCAATCCGTTGAATTGGTCGGTTTAGTATAATTTTTTAACCATTACTTTTATCTATAACTCTAGTGAATATAAACTTGCATTAAACAACTTTTCCATGAAATATTTTCTCCAAAATTAATTATAAATATAAAAGTGAGTCGAAAAAAGTTGAAGTATTGTTATCAACTTTTGAACGCATGCTTTTTGCTATTTTGTAGGACTGCTGTGGAAGATTACATTGCTGCAATGAAGAAAATGTGCTGTCTAGTATTAGAGTTAATGTCTGAAGGATTAGGGATTGAACCAAAGAATGTATTAAGCAGATTATTGAAGGATGAAAAAAGTGATTCTTGCTTCAGAATTAACCATTACCCACCGTATCCTGAGATGCAACAAGCAGCATTAAATGGAAGGAATGTGGTTGGGTTTGGGGAGCATACAGACCCACAAGTAATTTCTGTCTTGAGATCTAATAGCACATCAGGTCTGCAAATCTGTCTCACTGATGGAACATGGGTTTCTGTTCCACCTGATCACACTTCCTTTTTCATCAATGTTGGCGACACTCTTCAGGTTCGTACCATTTCTAACACGTTCTAAATTATTTTTTTAGAATATATCAGTTATTCAATAAACTTTAAAATGAAAAGTTATTTATAATAGTGATCTGAGGTATAGCTATATTATAAATAGTTTGATATAAGAATGTTTTTTGCAAATATTTATTTTTAAATGATTTTGTTGTATTAAACAAACATAAAATAGTTTTTACATATTTTTAAATGAATATTTAAAATTTAATCTCTATTATATTAAATATTAAGTGTATGTTTGATTTTACTTTTAGAGAAGTCAAAATTGATTCTTTTTTAGAGAAGTCAAAATTGATTCTGGATATATAATTTTGGCACGCTTGAATCCTTTAAAGTAGAATATATTTTGCCTACATAATTGATTTTATTTTAAGTTAAATTGTAACTTTTAATTCTATTATTGATTTTTACACTCAAATTTATTGGTCAAGTCGCTTTTACATGAATGTATTCAAAGATAAATTATTTTACCTTCAACTTAATTTTCATCGGAACCAATTTCACATAACTAATTCACTTGAAATTAGTTTTACTCACATCATGACCAAATACACACTAAAATCAATTTTTAAATTAATATATAACATGTAATAAAAGTCCCAATATATCAAAATCTAAATAAACAACTTTGATTTTTATTATATTAGTAATAAGAAAAAGTTTTTCATTTGAATCAAATCATCAATCAACTTAGATTCCTTCAATTTCCATAGGTCAATCTTCTTCCTCCATTGTTTCCCTTTAATTTCATGGAATTTTCCTTAATAATATTATATGATACATCTACATTGAATATGCATAATCTGTACATTATAGCCCCGTATATACAAATGGCAATAGTTGAATTATTCAAACCATTTGATTAATTTAAAAATGTGACATCAAACTTGATCAACTTGCACCCCATAAAGAAATTTGAGTTGAGACCTTCAATTATTTTATTCTTCTTTTGAAGTGTCATGTTGAGACAAGTTTCACATAAACTTTTTAGTATACAAGAAAACATCCACACATGTATTCAATTTTATTGGATCAGGATTCACTGTAGTTACAAGTCAGTGACTGTACACAGTTAGAAAAGTTGTGACTATCCAATTGTGATCCCGTTGTCTATATTTTAATACCTAACATTTAAAAACTGTATTAAATTGTCAACTGTTCGATCAAGATATAATGATTTTAATCTATTGACTGCACCTAATTGCATGCATATAATATCGACTCAATTATAATTTTATTAGTATAAAGAAGAAGAAAAAAAGGTTCTAACTTTGGTTGTGTGATGTGTGGGTTGAAATTGATGCAGGTATTGACTAATGGTAGGTTTAAAAGTGTAAAGCATAGGGTATTGGCTGACACAACAAAATCAAGGTTGTCGATGATATACTTTGGAGGACCACCCTTAAGTGAAAAGATAGTGCCTTTACCTTCTTTAATGTTAAAAAAAGAAGAGAGTTTGTACAAAGAGTTCACGTGGTATGAATACAAAAAGGCTATGTACAATTCAAGGCTGGCTGATTATAGACTTGGGCCTTTTGAAAAATCTTATGGAAAATAAATAGCTCAACAAAAAAAATAATTCTGAATTTTGGCACATGATATTTGGCCTTTCCTTTTGGGTGTTATGCATTTGGGATTCCAATAGTTGACTCTACTTTTTTTGACATATATATATATATATATATATAGAAAGTGAATAGGTTGTTTAATTAAGATGTCATTCTATTTTACTTTTTGTACCTTTTTTTTCTTGTTTAATCGAAATGTAATATTACTTTATATATTGTTATTGCAATGAAAATCTAAGTAATATCTTATTGTGTTATATACATTTTATGCATTTTTTGCCGATTTTATTTCATATTTCTTATGTATTCAAAGTTGATTTAAGTACAAATGAAGTCTATATGAAACATGACATTTATGGAAGAAAAGAAAGAAAATATTTAAACTCTTTGCATTGGTCAAACTAAGATAATTAAGATATTACAATATGAGAAAAGTTAAGTATAAATGATTACCTCAAGCCTATTTTATAGACTAACTAACTAGTAATTAACTACCACTAACTATAATAACTAACTAATCATATCTTCCATAGTTACCATTTATCATCTAATGAAAGAAGTACAAACCTCATCTTGATTTTAGGTCCAATTGCAACATGTATTTAGTTGCAATCACATTATTTTTTCATCTTTTTAAAAGTGTATTTCTTGTGTTTCTTGTTAATAATTTGCATAATAAACAACACACTCATAAAAGTACTAATATTTACATTTTGAAATCATGTTTGCCGTAGCTTCATAGAATTAGAATCAACGATTGTATCACTTATGAGGTAGATTTTCCCCAATTTCATTTTCAATATAAATAAATAATACACTCTTTCTCTCTACTCACTTTCTTTCTCACCTCTTTCTCTCTTCTTACTTTCTCTCCTTGACATATTCATTTTGAACAACAAATTTTATTAATTTTAGTATATATATATATATATATATATATATATATATATATATACAAGCAAACCGAATATATTAAATTGAAGTGAGCTTCAGCAGCATAAAGTGCATGCACAAAAGCAGCAATAGAAAGAATAATCCACCGTTCTTTTGGCATCAATATAAATTATAATCAATCGTATGTTTACAATATAATTAGAATAAATTAGTAAAAAAGAACCATCCAAGAAGCAAGAATTAGGTAGAACCAAAACATAGAGTTAAAAATACGAGGAAGTTGGATCTTACTAGAATTATTCTTAATTGCTTTATTTTGTAAAGTAACACAAGATTTTATTGAAGGAGAGAATCCAAGTGATATTTATTGGCAGTTGGATCAACATAAATTATATATTTAGTCTATGATATATATCATAGTAGTGTATATTAATCATTTAAAAAAATAATTTATTTTCTTATAATAAAGACTAGAGTGAATAATATTTTCTCTCATTTTGATTTATGAACACATTCCATCCCAATGGGAGGGTTTGAGAGGGTTCAACATAAGCTGATGAACTTTAAAATATGTATGTATAAATATGCTCTTATATTTTACATTTTGAATCTCTATTTTCTATTTTTGCACTGCTAATTCAACCGTTTGAAGACTTAATCTATGTAAAAATCACTTATTTAGATTAAAGAAAGAAAAAAATATGCACATGGTCATTCCAAGTAGAGAATAATATCCAAAACCATCTATTTCCAGTGAAAAAGAAGAAAAGAAACTAAGAAGAATAAGGAGCTTATCTATTTCCAGTGTGTATATCATTAGTTTTGCCTTGCTTAGGTGCCCTTAATCCTTCGCGATGTCTTTGTTTTGTGTGCTCAGACTTGGTGTAGTAGCATAACATCTTATTTTTTGTTTTTCCTAGTTTATTTTTTATATGATATATTACAATACAATTAAAATTTGTGTTGTTCTTTTTATCTTTAAAATGATTATTTTGTGTCCTTTATGGTAATTTTGAAATTAAAAAATCACTTTTGTATATAGTTGTTTCCAAACAAGCTAAAAATTACTATAAACAAACACAAAATAGCTTCTGATTTTTTGTAAAATCTCTAAAAAATAATCTCTAAATTATTTAATGTCAAAATCACTTATTTTTTAATTTATAACAAACTGACTCTTAATCTATGTAAAAATCACTTATTTAAATGGACAACAACACCATTGCATCAATTGAAAAATACATAAACCAAGTAACAAATACTCTAAAATGCTAAATGTCAACATAATATTTGAATGCAAGTTTTTTCTTTTTTTAGCTTACACATCTCATTTCCAAAACATCATCATATTGTATCCTTTTATGAACATTGTGTGGGGTTTTAACCATCTTCTCATACTAGTAACATGCAAGGCCAATATGCCTAGCTTAAGTCAACAATGTATAGCTGACATATGCCATGCACCATATAAAAGTTCTCCTTCTATGTTTGGTATCTTGTTTGCCTTAGTTTGGTACATGTTCCCACGAGCACATTGTAGTGATGCTATGTCGACAATCAAAATGAAATATAATCTGAGCAAAACTTTTTAGCATGTTCATTTGATTTGATCAAATTGAGAATGTACAATGTATGTAAATTTTATGTCTTTTTAGTTAATAAATAAATTTTATTTTGTACAATGTGGGGGCGATAGATACTAATGTACTCATATCGTACCAATAGTGTATACATATCCGCTCTTCTTTGCCGGTAATTATATGTACCTATTCTCATTTTATAATACGAGTTTTACCCTATCGATCATTATTTATATTTTTTTGTTTAGAAAGTGGACCACTGAAACTTACATATACAATTGCGAGGTTTTCGATTCAAACTTGAGTGATGGTATTTAACAAAATACTATTGATATTATCGGTTGATCTAACCTTACGGATTAATTAACATGTGAAAATAATCAGGAACAAATGGTCGGTGATTATTTTCAAAGAGATATCTATAATGGGATTGTTCCCTGATCACAAGAAATGAGGTTAGGCATGCTTTTGATTAGAGTCCAATTTTGACCGACCAAATCATTCCAACACAAAGTACCGGCAAAATAAGGAATTAATTTCTCTGTCTCCCAATTTTATCCATATATGATCCAAGAATCAAAGTGAGTGACAAGCTATGCACGAGGGTTTGAAAATATGTTAACACTTTATCATTGCTTACCAAGTTCAATGAACTCTAAGTAAGGAGAAACAATTTTTTGTGGTCAAATATTCTTCTTTACATTCACACTGTTGATAAATTGACATTGTTCCATCTTGATTAAATGATTCAAATTTTAAGCATGTTTTTAAATATTTTAAAATTTGATTTACTGATGTTGTGATTATAATCATTCAATCAAAATAAATTGGCAACAGTTTACTCGTAGCGTAAATGCATACTAGTATGCAATGCAAGGTTAGCAAACTCGAGAGTTTAAGTAACACATTTTGCTTATAATAAAGTGAAAACCTAACATAACTAAAATCAACCTAACAAATAAGTAAAGAAACCAAATATAAAAACTGAGAATAAAAAAAATCAAAAACTATTTTAAAAACTTCCTGCGAGTTCACCACGAGTCCAACTAAGTAAAATTGGTTTGATTTCCGAATTTATTAAAATTCGGGTTTACAGACGAATTAACTCGAAATTGATATCTAGACTTATGGAATTGTACGATTCTATGAACCCAAGATTTTTTTTTTTTTTTGTATTAATCATTTGATTTCCAGATAACAGGGGTCGGTAATCCAGAATTCATACAACCTTGCTAAGCTAGTATGTGTATGTCTCTTATCTATATCATTACCTAACTTGTAATCTGATGCATATCCTTGGACTATAATTTAATTAAGGACCCTTTTATAGATTCCAAAACCACAGGAGTGAATATCAATATTTGTGGAACTTATTCCTCAACAATTATAGATTAAGAAGAGTAGATCCCCTAATATGATTTAGAGCAGCATATTCGAATTTGGGCTCACATATCCTGTTACTTTATCCAGAGATTCTGAAAATCAATTGAATGGATGATCACGGGGCAACCTCATGTACTAACTCACATGTCAATTATGAGATGTGGTGTTAGCTATTTCCAAGTTAAGCCATTGTAAGAAAAAGTTACCAGGTACTAAATGATCAGTCAAAAACTTTTCTATTGTGTACCAAGTTACATATGCTACATTAAGATGCTGCCAATTTGCCAATGCTCTCTTAGGTCCATCACCCCAGTGGTAGGCTGCTTTGCACATTGGTGGTATAACTTCATTACTCAACAGGTTGTTCTGTGGTCTTAGAGACTCTTTTTCGAACATGGATTAAATGTTGTCCAATATTTAATGCATTATTTACACAATTGGCACATTTGTGATTGTTGAATTAAGATTTGATGGTTTAGATTTAAAGTTTAATAGTTTAAAATCCGCAGTTAGCTAGACCTTCCTATCTCGATTTAACAACCACGAAAGTGCCTATGGCATGAAAGCCGTGATGCAAGCTATCTGACATACAATGCGTTCTTGCTCATTGCCAAAAGCCCACTCAAAAAATTTGTAAAATCTGTTTGGAAGATAATTGCCAAAGTAGACCAGTATCTGAATTTTCTGAAATTTTCTTGGCAGTTGATGTGTTATGCATTTGTATGTACAAAGAAAGCAAAAAAAAAAGTTATATGATATTCTAGCTTATTATCAACATATTGTGTTTAAATGTAAAAAAAATGTAACTGTCACTGCTATTTGGTCTTGGTCTAAATGGGTGTATTTCAGAAGTTACAATCCAAAAGTTAGCAGTTTCGGAAGTTATCTTTTGAAGCATTTTTTTAGGGTAAAATTGGGTTTTTGAGGGCCCGAGAGCAATGTGGGGTGGGGGGGGGGCAAGTAGAACAATTTTCTACTTACTTAGCCATATCGTTTGGGCCCATGTGATATGGGCTATGCCGAAATTTGTTCCATCTAAGTAGTGGCAACGGCTCTAGAATATCAAAGCTTCCTCCTCCTCTTCATTTTTCTTGTAAATGCAAATGCAATGAAAGTATTTTTAAAATAATTATTCTCTTGGAGGAAAAATTGCAGTCATATTGATAATTCAAAATTCAAATATATGGTCTCAAGAGACTGTACCAACAAAGAAACAAACAACAAGCAGAATGTATATGAATGAAAAGAACATTCATTTGAGTTATAAAATAGAAGCTATAGAAGCATTGTCCATCCATCCTGATGCATATGCAGTGACTATATAACCTAGACTCTGTCATAGTGTTATATATCAACAAAGATACTGATAAGAACATGTTCTCTTACTATAAAGAATAGAGAATCCCTCTTAATGTAATAACAACAATGCAGACTTTCAACAGTCTCTAAATTCTCAATCCTAAGACCCCAATTCTCTTACATATCACTCACTGGTCCCTCTCAACTCCTCTTATTTATAGGCAACATTTTTTATTTCTCTAATTATCTCAACCCCCAACTAACTAGCTAACTAATTAACTATGCGGCCTATACATCATATCGATGCAATCTCCGCAATTTGCATAGTGTGCATCTTGATTGTAACACTTTAAAACTCAATATATGTGCTTTGTCATGGTAATCTCTAAAGTAATGCCGCCAAAAAGCCTAAAACAAAAAGCTGCAATTTTATCAACTATGTGTAGTAATTAATGGTATATTACATGATATTAGTCATCTCATTCGAAATTTATGTTAGCTAACATTAGGTATTAATCTTAACTCAATTGAAAGTTCAGCATGCCAAAAGAACAAGAAACAATTTCGGGGAAAGGAAGGTAAAAACAAGTGATATTGAAATAAAATATTTGTAAAGCAACATAATATGAGGATTTTATTACTTTTGATTCATAGTTTAAACAACAAGCTTCTAAATCTATAACAGAACAACAACAGCAACAAAATTATACATATTTCAACTAATAAAGAATTATAATTCATCAAGATCAAAGACATGCCAAGACTTGATTGCCATAAGAAGATAAAAAACTCAAGCCTCTCAGACTAACAAAACCAATATTTCTTTCCTCCATGTTATTGATTGACTTGGAAACAGTGAACTTCACTGGCTGAACTGAGGATACAAACTCAATTCAAACTAGCTAGAACTCTATCATGTAAATAGTATAGGAAGGAATGGACATTTCATCAGCTGCAATAGCCTCTGCTTTGGTTATGAAAGCTCCATTTTACCCTCATTGGGTTTCATTGAAGGCCTCATTTAGTTTTGTTGCACCACGGTGTATTGATTGGATCAAAACTGGGAAGGTGCGAACCATTCCACACAAGCAAAGATGGAACCAACTTGAGCAATAAATATCAAAATTGTGCATGCCATGTTTGCTTCTTGTATGTCACAAGGGAAGATTGTCTATGTTCGGACATTTTATGTGGAATTTTGGTGCACGGAAGAAGCCACAATTTTGGGCAATATAGACAACATTTCTTTACAAACCTTTAGTGTTCTCATCCCTAGTTATCAATTTCAACTCTGCTGAACGCAATCTCCTTTACCACATTTTCTCCCTCTGTTTCGTGCACCCCATAATTGACTAAAGTAACATTTGTTTGCTCCATTTCTTGCATTCTTGTAAGATTTGAGATTCTTCCAGCAACGGCATAAGTGCTAGAGACGAGGAGGGAATCTGTGGGATGCGCTCTATAAAAGTTGTTTAGCACGTCTCTCACACATTCCCCCAATTTAACATCTCCATGAACTCGACAAGCAGAAAGCAGTGTGCGCCATGAAGTAGCATCACCCTTAATTGGCAAGCTCTTGATTAGCTCAAATGCTTCACGTAGCATTCCTGCTCGACCCAAGAGATCAATAAGACATCCATAATGCTCAACCCGCGGTGAAAATCCATGTTCTTGAACCATGCGCTTAAAAATTTCTATCCCCTCAATAACAAGTCCTCCATGACTACACGCAGTAAGAATTGCCAAAAAGGTGACTTCATTTGGTCTAAACCCCTCTTTCTCCATCCTATTGAAAAGCCTTATGGCATTAACTGGCTTCCCATGAATGCCATGACCTGAAATCACCGCTGTCCAAGATTTCACATCTTTATTTTCCATCCTCTCAAATATTCTCATGGCGTCATCTAGAAAGCCACATTTAGCATACACATCAACAAGAGATGTTCCAAGAACTACATCTAGTTCTAGCTTCTCCTCTTCAATCAAACTAGTAACATACCGAATTCCTTGCATAGACCCGGATGCAGGGTACACTGAAAGCAACCCAACCAAAGTAGAAGAGTTAGGTTTCACTCCTTCGTGTCTCATTTTCTGTAGTAATCCCACTGCATCTTCAACCAGGCAATTCCTTGCATAAATTCTTATTAAACAATTTCATAAGACAACATCCTTTTCCACAATGCCATCAAAAACTTTCCGTGCCAAATAGATACGACCCGTTTTTGCATACATATCAATCAATGCAGTAACGACATTTAAATTATAACTGAATCCGATTTTAATACAATAACCATGAAGAGACTTCCCAAAGACAAAGTTCCCTATATCACCAGCTGCAGACAAAAGACTCAACATAGTGGCAACGCTAGCTTTAATCCCACAACAACACATCTTCAAAAATAACTCAAAAACCAAACTATACTGAGAAACAAGAACAGACCCACCCATCAAAATGTTCCAAGTCACCAAATCATTCCTCTCAGTAAATTCATCAAACACCTTATGTGCATCTTCAATTCTTCTACAAACACAATAAAATTGCAAAAGAGTATTATTCACATCACCAAACAACCTATTCCCAGACTTCACTGCAATTCCATGAACCCCTCTACCAAACCCAACCTCTAAACATCGACCGCAAACTTTAAGCACTGCGACAAAAGAAAACTGATCAAGCTCAGTTCCACTATTCCTAACTTCATTAAAAATGGGCAAAGCTTTATTTGAAAAATTACTAATTGAATAGCCTCTAAGCATTGTATTAAACATGAAAAGATTAGGGTTTTGAATGTAACTGAAAATGGTGCATGCATAATTTCCATGTCTAAAATTGAAGCAGCAAGAAGCTTGCTGGAGTAAAAAGAACATTAGTGAGAGATGTTTTGATCATGTAGCAATGAATTTGACGAATTTCGGAAGTTTTTTTGCTTGATTTCAATACAAGTGTTAGTTTGTGAAATGTTTGTGATATAGGTGGAAACTGTGTCATTAGCAAAAGTAATTGTAATAAGAAAGTGTGTAAATTTTCTTGCTTCGCCGGAGATAATGGTGGCGACGCCACATACTCTTTGGAAACAAAGCAGGAATAATTAGGCGTGTTCAAAAAATACCGTTAACTGAACCGAACTATGGTTCAAACTGCATTGAACCATATTTTAAATTGAACCACTTGATAGTTTTAAATTGAACCACTTTTAAAAAACTAATTATAGTTCAGTTTAAAATTGTTTCAGAACCGTTTCAAATTTATGATCTACTTTATATACCCTTTAACAAAAATAAATTTTCTACAATTTTTTAATCAAAATCATTAACATTTATACACAAAAACATTTAAAAAAATATCAAAAAAGTTTACTTGGTTAAGAATATACGATTTTTAAAAATAAACTAAAACATATTATTAATTGATTAAAATAACAAATTTTAATTATTTTAAAATAACAGTTTTTTTGTCAAAAAAAAAACTGATTTAAATAACAGATTTTTTAATTATTTTAAAAACAAAATCTTATTTCATTTTATAATTGAATTTCTGTATAAAAAGCCCAAAGAAATTTTTTAGTATGGCCCAAACATTTCTTCTATTCTCACATAAAAAAACTATTTTTCTACTACTAAAGCCCAAACATAATTTATTTAAATAATAAACACAAATAAATAAATATTTTAAAACTAATGGAGGTTGGTCGGTGGTCAACACGGCGGTCAACGCCGGACCTCTGGTGCCAGCACGGTGGTTCACGACGGTGACCCAGATTTTCCCGTGACTTGCGTGGTGGTCCGGTGGTCGGCGCGGTGGCCGGCCACCACCTTCCACCACTCCTTTTTTTTATTTAATAATAAATATAATAAAATATTGAAATTATTATTTTATTTTAAAATTTATAAAAACTGTTTTCTAATTTAAATTTTTTTTTTTTTAAGAAGGTTCATTTAATTTATTTTTTTTTTATTGAATTTATATATATATAAAAGCTAATTACACTTGGATTGAAGGCAAACGGGCAACGAGTTGCGCCGCTAACCCTTTTTGGATCGCAAAACCAATTCTCTTAAATACTACATCTACAGACCTAGGAGACACGACATTGCTATGCATAACTCTTTGAATTCTTTGCAAAATATTCACAGCATCTGTTGCTAGGAAACAAAACGTGTCAAATGCAAATGGTATAAATGCATGTTGATTGTCAGAACATGTTCTCTCATGTTTAGCCACTTTGTTTGAAGCAGCTTTGAGGGCCGCCTGTCCTACAGTAAAATCTCCATTCGACAATCCCACAAGTGGGGAGACTCCAGTCAAGTCAACACATGCATGTTTTCCTCCTACCCACCCGTACACCAAAACATCGGTTGGCCTCAATGTAGATCTTCCCTCCAGTGGGTCAGTCAAGAAGTTCATAGGTGCCTCTTTCTTCACAGATATTCCTGCGTGCTTAAAAACATCAAAAAGGACATCCCGAACAAAATCATGTCTGTATTTGAAGCATGTGAGCTCTCGACAATGAACTGCATGCTCCCCGAATCTATCCAGACATGCCTTCCGACAAACAGGACATACCTCATCAGCAGGAAATAAAAGAATCATCAGGCGATATTTGAGAATAGTGCGATACTCTACCGGGGACATATGTTGGCCTAATCCGTCAATTGGGATAGCGAGCAGAAAATCTTGAGCATGGGCTACCTGTAAGCATCCAAAAACTGCTTTCTGTCTGATGGTCATTTGAAAGTTAACTTCCATGTCCTTAACAATTTTACTAAACAGAGCACTCGCCAAAACATGTTGGGCTTTAGGGGGGACGGTGTCATTGCTAGTGAAACTGCTAAACTCAAAAGTTGGAATCATATCACGGAGACCATCCAAAACATTGTAAAAATCAGAGTCCATGCCACATACTCCACTATCCCTCAATATGTGTTCTTGCAACACCCAAGACTGAGCTCTAGAAGCCACAAAAGCATACGAGTTTGCCTCTACTGCTGAGTACAATCCCAATCCCCCAGCCTTAATAGGTAAGGAAGCTATCCTCCATTGAAAATCCCCAAAGAAAGGGCCTCCACCAACCACAATGTCTTCAATCGCACCACGCAACTCTTCAATCGCACCACAATGTCCTCGATAAAACATTTATCTCGACTAACAGCCCCTCCGAGCATTTTCTCCCAATATCCGAAGGAAACAACCCCTCACGGAGTTTATTTCCATCACATGAAGGCCAAAATATCTCAGTCTTACGAATATTTAAATCAAGACCCAATCCTGGGCCTGTCTCTCGGATGATATCAAGTGCTTTAGCCACTTCCCTTGAATCTCCTACAACAGTCCCATCATCAAGATATCAAGCATGAAGAAGAAGCTTGCAATTGTCTTTGATCATATGAATAAGAGGGTGTAACACAAGAGCAAAAAGGAGCGGTCCCAATGGGTCACCTTGTTGTACCCCAGTGGCTGACATAATATGCTCATCCCCAATATATAACCCCGCTTTCTGACCATAAAGAAACTCAACCCACAAAGAAATAGATAGACATCTCACTCTTACCTCACGCAGAAGTGCCGACCTGTCTACCATGTTGAAAGCATTGGAAAAATCTACTGTGAGCATAGCCAAAGATGATTATTTAAAAAATCTGTCTTTTATTACTTTTTTTAATAAAAAAAATCTGAATTTTTTTATAATAAAAATCAGTACTTTATTTTAAACAAAAAAAAAATAGTTTTAAAAACTGTTTTCTAATTTTAAAAATTTGTTTTTTTATTTAAAAAATCTGTCTTTTATTTCTTTTTTTAATAAAAAGAAATCTGAATTTTTTAATAATAAAATCAGTACTTTATTTTAAACAAAAAAAATAGTTATAATAAAAATATTTTTGAAAACAGTTTTAAACAAGTTATCTAAAACTAAACCAGTTAAAATGTGTAACTGGTTCTAAACCGGTTCTGAACCGAATTGTAATTGGTTTTAAGTTTTTATAAAAAGTGGTTCCAGTTACTGAACCGAACCATTTATATGGTTCAGTTCAGTGCAGTTCATGAACTATGAACACCCCTAGGAATAATGTTCACGAGTACTGGGTATTCCATTCAATACGGTGACCCAATTGAACCCGAATTTTATCAGAATAGTTTTTTTGTTATCCAAATTATTTAAGTGTGGGTGCGAACCGAATTAATATGTTTAAATTTGAAGTGGTTTGTTCAATAGGTTTAGTCTAAATTATTTAAAAAACTATGAAATAGAACGTCGTGTAACTATATTTATTTATTTTTTTGAGAAATTTTAAAAATATTTATATGTCATGACCCGTTAATCCAATCCAATCCGCTCACCACAGGATTGAATTGGTTCGGTTTTGACATATAAATAGGGGTCTTGCACCCAACTGAATTAACTTCGAACGAGCCGAGTAATAAATTGGTTAAAATCGATCAAACTCAACTCATGAACACCCCCTAGTTAGGGATGGCCAAATAAAATATTCATGTTAATTGAATAAGTGATGTATCTTATCTAAAAAATTATTATTTAGGTTCATTTAATGATACAATTTTCTAAGTTCATTGAATAATACATTTTTCTAGGTTAGGTTCATTGAATAATGATTACATTTTTCTAGGTTCAATGAACACTAACCTCCATATTGTTTATTTAAAGTGACAGACATCTACGTAGGTACCCAAAAAAAATGTGACAAAATTTTTCTCTCTATTTAACGTTTTTTAACTTCACTTTCTTCTTCTTTATTTTTGTTGATGGAATTAACTTCGATCCACTTTTGCTCCCATTAGCAAGTATTTGTCGTTGCAATGGATGGAACATAACCACCCAAGGCGTCCTTCTGTGCCCAACTAATACCTTCAAGCAATTTTCAGATTCGAAATTAATTATCTTTATTGTGTTATAACTATAGGATGATGAGGGTTGAACATGACACGAAGGAAGAAGTTCCATTGATTCCATTGAAAATTGAGGTTAAAGAAAATGTTCAAAACCAAAATGTTAGCTCTGGATATTAATATCTCAAATTTGTTCCTTTTTCTTTAACCTCAATTTTTCATGGAATCAATGGATCTTCCTCCATCGTGTTTGATCAACCCTCACCATCCTACAAATCTAACACAATAAGGATCATTGATTGTGAAATTGGAAATTGTTAAAAAATATTAGTTGGCCATAGAAGAAGGCTTTGGGTGGTTAGGTTCCATCGATTGCAACGACAGATACTTGCTAGTGGGAGCCAAATTGGATCAAAAATAATTCCATCAATAAAAAAAAAAGTGAAGTTAATTAACTGGGAAACGGTATTAGACGGAGAAAATTAATCTAATACTGTTTGGCCAACTTTTATCAGGATTAAAAAATAAGATAATTAATCTTTTTAGGATTTTGCTAACACTTCTCTCAGCATGCTTGGAAAATTTACATTTTATTGTCCACCGTCTGCACTATTTTTATCAAAAGCAAGAGAAAGAAATTGAATGCAATAAAAAATTAAAATACTCACCGCTATGTTTTTTCATTCTTGCACTTTTTGTTGTATCCACTACCACGAATCATATAGGTATGGTTCGGTATGTAAAGTTTGAGCATCGTCTGCGTATTAGTGTCAAATACACATACCACGATACTAGGTATGAGTACTTCACTATTTTAAGAGTACTCATGTTGCAGGTTTCATTTTCTCAATTGTATGGAGAGAAAACATAAACTAGATATTGCATTGAATGTATTTGATGTTATGTCTAGCCTAGGACATGAGATATGACTATAGGAGTCCATCTTCTTCCTAAACTCTTTTATTGATTTTTTATTTATTTATTTGGGACACAAAATACTTTTCAAAGTCATAATAACTATAAACTTTTTTTCAATGTGAATTTAGCTCAGTTGGTAAAGACATCACATTATATATGCAGCGATCAGTTGGAGTTTAAATTTTGACACTATACTTAGATAGAGAGAAAATGCGTTGTGATTATAAATAGAAGAAAATTACTCTTCCGACCCCCACATTTCTTTTATACCCCTTAAACATGCAAAAAAATTCGGTTTGTATTTATAGAAGTTCTGTTTCAATGTAAATTTTACAAATAAATTTTTTTTCGCGTGTTTACCAAAATTTTTTGCGTGTTTAGGGGATATAAAAGAAACATGGGGCTGAAAGAGGAAATTTCTAAATAGAATTGTCAAAATAGATTAGTCCTAGCAATTTAGCCCATTTGACCTGTAATTTAGCAAAAAGGCAAGCCCAACCCAAATAAAAGTTGGGTTGAACTGTTGGTCCATTAGTCTTTAAGTTGAGTTAGTACAGATATCTCCATGTAATTTACAAAAAATAAATTAATAGACGTTTTAACAATTATTATCTAATTTTCAAATTAGTAATAAAATTATATTTAAATAAGTAGACTTAATAAAAGGATCTAGATTCAGATGAAATTTTTTTCAAAAGTTTAAGGTTTATAAACTATCGATTCAATTCAACTACAGGGATATAATTTGTGATTAATTTATATTCAGATAGATAATTGTGAGACTAGTCCATTTGATAGCTCTATTTATAGAGATTTACATCTGTCACTTTACTGGTCTCTCGCGCGCCCTACGCCTTTCCCGTTTTACTAACATTATAAGAATTAATTTTATTTTAAAATGATGTCTGCTACTTAAGTAACGGACGTTATAAAAAAACAAATATTGTAAGGTGTTCTGCTACTTAAGTAGCGGGCAAGGATAATTTTATAAATTTGTAAGGTGTGCGAGAAAATGAGTAGAGTGACAAAAGGAAATATCTTATTTATAAACACCTGGCCCTGGCCCATTTGACAGCAATACTATGCACCTAGCAGAACTTTCAAGGCTAGTCTAGTTTACCAATTACCAAGTTGATATGGAACCAATGAAGAAAATGAACATTAATTACAAAAAGTTTCAAGCAATAGTTGGCAACACAGTTTTACACGGATTTGGATTCTCTATGTTTATTCTTTCTAAATTTACCTACATTCAATCAAAAAGTAATTAAGAAAGATAAAATATTGTATTTTCAAATGCATTTATGTTATTAAGAAAGATAAGCGTGCGGGAATCTCTGTTAAGAAAGAGGCACCAGTGAACTTCTTGACTGACCCACAAGAAGCGAGATCGACACTTCGACCAGCGGATGTTCTAGTGTTTGGATGGGTAGGTGGGAAGCATGCTTGTGTAGATTTGACTGGAGTTTCCTCACTTGTGGAACTAGGGGTTGGTGATTTTACCGTGGGACGGGCAGCCCTCAAAGCTGCTTCAAGCAAAATGGCAAAACATGAGAAAGCATGTTCTGACAATCAACACGTTTTTATACCTTTTGCTTTCGACACTTTTGGATTTCTAGCACCAGAGGCTGTAAACCTTTTGAAAAGAGTTCAAAAGGTTATGCATTGTAATGTCGTGACGCCTAGGTCTAGGGATGTAGTTTTTCAAAGATTAGGTTTTGCTATTCAAAAAGGATTAGCGGCGCAGCTTGTTGTCCGACTACCTTTTGTTAATGTGTAATTATTTTTATATATATATGAGTTTATCCATAAAAAAAAAAATAAAAAAAAATTTATGTTATTGTAAAGACAATAATATCCTTAAATTTTGCCTAAATGTAGAAAATATAGGAAAATGTGACTTTAGGAAATCCAAATCCCTTTTACACAAAGGGTGGGTTATGTAAAGAATTATGTACATCTTGTACATAAAGAAAAAAAATGGTTTTAATGTTATTAATTATACCCAAGTCAAGAACTAGTGTTGATTCATGCTCATGCAACTTCAATATCAAGTAAAGATATATGATTGAGATGCTAAAAACATGTTTGCACATTTTGGATAAGAAATAGGGTCAATATCTTTTCAATTGAAGTTTTGAAAGCTACTGAAGGATTCAAATTTCTTAATGATTGTGACAAAATTTATTACCATTGCTCCCTAAACTTTAAGCAAGGTCATGTTATAAATTTCTACAGTGTTATAGTCTATAGATTAATCTAGTGCTATGTATGTAACAGCTCAACGTAGACAAATAATAGAAAACATATCATGAACATACAAAATAGACAGAATAATTTGTCACACTGTTTATTATGATTGAGCTATGATTTGATGGCTTAACAAATTAGCCAATGAAAGTAAAAAATCAGAGTTGTGTGTAGTCGCAATCTCATGACTTAGTATATCTATGAAGCACAGATACAAACACAAATATTGGACAAAGACACTGACACGCCGACACTAATAATAATTTGAGAAAATGATATAATTTATTGTAATCAAAAGTGTGATGTCGTGTCGACACACCGGGACACGCATAATCTATGAAGTATCTGCGCTTTATAGGCGCACATCGGTGATTGTTCGATCAAAATTAGTCAGCTTAATTTTTAAACCCTTACTTTAAATGTTTCTCAAATCAGAATATGTATTGGGATCTCAAATCTGAATATACTGATCTTAATGGAACAGTTCTTAATCTTAATGACGGGCAGATTGACCTGTTTTGCTGATCTAGGTTCAGTTAATTAAAAAAGTGGTACAATCATGCAGCTATAAGTTTTAGACCATACAATCTTAATTTGACGGTTCAGATATTGCTCAAGATTTTATATTAAATAAAAAAATTTAAAATTTAAACTCTCTGATCTTAATCAAACGATTATGAATTATTGATTGTATACGATTACAACGACACATAATCTAATTTCCTGTTTTACCATCCTATTCCCGGCTGCATGAAGAATTTGGGATTGTGATTAAAAAATGATTAATGAAAAGGCTTATCAATAAAGAATACAAGGATTGCATTTTTCTTTTCAGGGTCTATCATAGATAAGCAGCTTCACATGCTGAGGTTATATATATGATATGATATGGGACCCATAATTTGAGATACGTCCTATTATACTTTAATCAAATTACTAAAAAGACAAAATAGTGCCAAATCACTTGTCTGCAGGAACTAGTTTCAAATCAAAAGCCTTTTAACACAAATATTCTTGGTGGGATTTGTTTGAAAATTATCATAGAATTTTTATTTTTATATTATATGTACCTAAAGAAAATAAGAAATTATTTTTTTTTTAAGGTCGGCTCTAGAATTTGAGGGGTTCATGTGCACCACGTTATATGATGTCAAAGAAGTAGACCAATCAACATCACTTTTTGATATGGCTGAGGTTTGATTGTCCCCTCTTTAGTACAGAAGGGAAATACAAGATTAACAAAAGATAATAAAGTAGTAGTCCTATTTGATTAACAAGTAAACCATTGATGATTAAGTAAACTTTGGAAAAGGTATGGAAATGACTCTATGTTAATGGTTATTTGGCAAAGGGATTAAAGCAAGACCGTCCCATTGTCTTCATGAGGATAATAGAAGAACAAAATTAACAAGTCTTTAGTAGCTAGTTATCAAAAAAAGTCTTTAATTATTATCCTTTCGATTATAAATATAAGAAAAAATTAGTTAATAAAAATTTTATCAGTCTAAGTTTTAAACTATTTATATCAATTTTCGTTGACCTAATTTTTTCTTATATTTAGAATCAAATATAATTAAATAATTTGATCATTTTATATGATTCACGATCAAATGCAAATCCTTAATTGTTTTAACTAAAGTCGAATTGTTGCGTAATACACAAGTTTAATTTTAATTAAAATAATTATTAATCACGTTTTATTTTTTTCACCATCAAATTAACTTTAGTTTAGTTGGGACTATTTCTAATAAAATAATAGAAATAAGATAAAAGAAAAAACAGATATATTTTAAATTACTATAGCTACCTAAGATTGCAAAAAGTGGACAAAAGAGAGACAAAGATTAATCTTGTGACATACTATAACTTTAAAATGTATCTCTTTATTAAAAAATGTACCCTAAAAAATAATCTTGGATATATTCTAATTATAATTATAATAGTAACAATCGTGGATTCCACCCTCAAAAAATGGAGAGCATTTATTAACAACCAATAAGTTGATATATGTATATTGTATTGTATGTATAAGGCAAAACAACAGAGATGACTAATCTTAATACTTTATGATGCACAATTGCACATGGCAGATAAGGCTACTCCTCAAGTAGTTACTCCTTTTTCCATCTTTTACATCAATGAGATTAAAAATTAGAAAAGTTTTGCCTTTAATTTCTTATATCAAAAGTTTATGTCTAAACTCATCAAAAGTAATAATTGATAACATATACTATTCAATTTTTATAATGTGATCATTTTAATTGTTATTTTAAGAGTCTTACATAGATAGTTTGGTTTGTAAATTAAGAGACACCGAATAAATTTCAAGGGAAAAACGTAAAATTCAAATTTTAAAAACTAACATTTGTAAAAAAAATTGTATTTTGAAGAACATAAACATACGCCATGAGTTTACCTCTGTTGGTAGGATTGTCGCATTTTATATGCAGAGCTAGATTTGAACATCGGACACTGCACTTATTCACCTTAAAAATGATGCAATTCTAGTCTTAAAAAAAATAAACATACGGTATGCAAGATAGAAAAAAAAAAGTGAAATTAATTCACATAATCAACAATATACATGTTATATAATTGGTAATTAAAACAATTAAAATAAAACTAGAGTTTATGCTTTTACAACATCTTGCATGGAAAGAATGAGATGGCTTTTGTCCCCTATCTACCTAAATAAGTTCAGTTTTGTGTCACCTCCACATGCTAATAGCTAGAATGTGACATAATGGTGGGGTGAGTGGAAGAACTTGACAAAGACATTAAGTAATCTTCCATATTCCTCCATTGAATTCCTTTCTTTGAGTATCATATTGCTGATTTTGTTACCCAATTGTTTGGAAAGTGTGTTGGTCCTATTTTTTGCAATATAGGGTACCTTTAATTTTGAGATATGATTCTGAAAGTGCCTTTGTTTCAAGAGTTGGGTCTATTTTTAAGCCACTTTGAAAGAAGTAAAATCCCAACTCTACTTAATGCATATAGGACATGAATCCCACAATTATGGGATTGTCATCACACATAGAGGATTGAAATCAACACATATATAAACATCCAATACAGCAAGTTTTTGTATCCCTTTTGTGCTACCTGTTTCACATATATAAAATTTAATTAAATAGAAGAATGAATGAAAAGGATAAAATTGAAGATAATTATATTCAATTGGTAAATATTTACTAACATTTTCTTATTAAAAAAATTATATGATTAGTTAATTATAAGTGGGTCGGGCCCATAAGCCCATTATGATTTTTGGATCTTACATTTTAAACAGTTGTGCATAGTATAAAGAAAACTGTGTGTACATGCATGCATGTTTCCTTGCATAAACATGATCATGAATGTAATATATATTTAACCATTTTTAGTTATTAGTTTGTAACACTTTATGATTCATGATTGAAATTCATAATTTTTTTATATAAATTGTTTAAAATATCTTATAAATTAAAAAGTACAAATATTTTGTCGAAATTTTCATGAACTTACGTATATTGCTATATAAAAGTGAATTTCTAATTTTAAAAATGTCATTGTGTCATTTTTTTAAAATCGGTTTTTGCTTAACTTATCTAAAATATTGTTGTGAAAAAATATATTTTATGCACTAATGATGCATACACATTTACACATATATGCATGGTGTAGGCTATAGTTTTACCTTAATCTTAGTGGCAGAGGATACAATCTGAGAGAATGGACCGGAATTTGAGGGTGATGAAGATGATGATGATGATGATGATGGTGTTGCAAGGGTAGAAATTCCCACATTATAAGTCATAGATTCATCGGGTCTAAAAAGACCATAATTTCTTTCAGAAGTTGGTCCAGGTTTCAAATCTTCATTAAACAATGCAAACAAATAAACCTCCAATCTCATTCTAGGATTCAAGGGTGTCCCTTGATTTGCCATTTGGCGTTTCAACAAATTCCTATTATAAATTGCAGCATTTTGCGGAGAAGCACCAACCTCATTCGGGTCGCCTCTAGAAGGCCAACCCGTCTCGGATACTCTAACTTCAATCCCTTTAAATCCCATTTTTGCAATCGAAACCGAAACAGCATCAGCCATAGCATAAAGCATGTTATCATAATGTAGATTTGTGCTAGGATCAACCATTCCTTGATTAGGATTAAATAAAACATAATCCAAAGGAATTGAATCCGGATCATCTTTATAAGCAAAATAAGGGTAAGCATTGATCCAAAAAGGTGCTTTTGTTGTTTGCAAGAAGTTCAAAAATTGGTACATCATGCTAGAGATTTCGCCTTTGAAACTACCCGCCGAAGGAGGGTATGAAGTTTCCAACACTGCTAAAGAACTTGGAGTTGAAACCCAAATGTTTGAGTAACCTAAATGAGCTAAAGCATTGTAGATATTAATCACGGCCGGAACAAGATGTTGAAGAAGAGTTGTATCATCATCAGTGAAAACTTCGTTACCTACTTGAATTCCAGTTATTTTCGTGTTTGGAAGGTACGGTATTATGCGGCTGGTTACCCATTGAAGTGCTTGTTGTGGATCATCTAATTGGTTCAATATTTCATTTTCAACCGTCACAATAATTTCAATATTTGATTTTGAAAATGTACCAAGAATTTGTGGGTTTGTGTCATAGATTCTTGTTTTTGTGAGATTGAGAGTGCTCAATAGTACAAGAACTTTATCAGGCTGTGGCAAATTGTTAGCAACTTGACCATAGTTGATTCCAAAACAATATCCAATATCTGTAATTTTACATTAATCAATGGATTAATTAGGACTAAATATTGAGAAAAATGCTAGAAAGAAGAAAGAAAAAAAAGGACAAAACAAAACAAAACATAATAGACTACCTACCTGCATAGAGAGAAAATGCTAGAAAAATAAACAATGTTGTGATGAATGTTGTCATGTTGAGGAAGGAAAAGAAAAGATTCTAGGATTCCAAAATGATAGGGAAATATATAGGACTATGTAATTCCTTTCTTTTCTTGTTTGAATTAATATTTTTGGAGGTAGAGAGAGTTAAGGTAAATGAAATGAAAGGATTTGTGTTTGGTTCTTTGAGTATTGTATTTGCATAATTAAGACTTCATGGTTTTTTTTTCAAATGGGTTTGGTTTGCTTATATTTATATATAGATACATAGATATAGATATATAAGTAACTGTAGATTCTTTTGGACTAGGTTGTCTCAATACCCTTTAAGCCACTTTCTTCAAGCAAAAGCAAAGAAAAATCCTCTTAACATTTATATTAGTTAAATTAAATATTAGAGCCTTTAAGGCAAGTTATTGATTGCATGATCCCAAAATTTGAGGTAAGATTAAATTTTAGTCCACCTTAATCATGAGAGATTCCATATTACATTCTCTCTTTTCTTTCTAAAATCTAAAATGTTTTTGTAAAACACATATTATAAAAAATTAATCAGTCATGTAACTAATCTTCGTTGAAAAATTAAACGAATATGTGAGTTAACAAATATGATATATTCACAAGATTTTTTATGAAGAAACTAAACTAGTCCATCTAAATTGACACCAGAGAAAATCGAACATGAGATCTTAAAATAGAGCACACTTCCAAGTTTCAAACCTATATCATCAGATTAACTCAAGTGGATTGTTATATTCACAAGATTTAAATCCGTGATCATATATAATTAAAGAATTTAAGTTTAATTTCATTTGAACCAACATAATTGTTTATTGGACAAATCGTCACTTTTATCATAAAATTTGTTTGTAAATGATCAATTTAATTGTTAAATATATTTTTTGTTGATCAAAATTTAGAACTAAAATTTATTAACAAAAATGACATGAAAGATATATTTGTAATTTTGATGTATTTTAGAACTATAGTATGAATGTGTTGCTCATTTGGGATTAAGGACCCGTTTGATGTTTGGGTTAATTTATTTGTAAACTTATGCGAAATAACTTATGCAAATAAATAAGTTTGTATAAGCTTATTATGAGCTTTTCGTTGTAATTTATGAAAAAATAGTTTATAAAAATATAATTTTTGTTAGTACAAACTTATAGATTAACATAATAATTTATTTATTTGGATAAACATTTTTTATAAGCTTAAAAAAAAATCCAAACGGCCCTAAATGCCTCATTGGCCCTTGTTTATTTATTATTTATTATGCTAAGAGCATTCACAATGGAGCTCACTAAATTTGAGTTCTTAACTGAGTCTCATGTGTACACATCATTCATTTATTATTTTTTAATAATAGTTCTTAATAAGCATTTAATCCCTCCAACTCAGCACCTCTTCAAAAGTTTTAAATGGGTCTCATCAATAACTTTACATCACAATATATTTTAATTATTAATAATATATAAAAGTAAGTGGGTCCCATTAAAAAATATATTTTAATGAAAACTAAGGTGGATCCTATAGAAGAGAGAAAATTCTTATTTAAGAATTGATTTCTATTAAGAATTCAAAAGTGTATTGCTCCAATCGTAGTTCCTACTAAGAACGGATTCTTAATAGTATAAAAATCACCATTGAAGATGATCTAAGGCGCTAAGCCATTCTTATGGTGGTTTTTTTCTTATGTTAAAATTTAAAAGGCTATGTATAGCTCTGCTGGAACTCAAACTTTTTGACTGGGAGAGAGGCTTTCCAATTCCATAGTTAAACTTTTGTTTAAAAAAAAAAAAGTTCCATAAGTAAACAAATATTTTGAGCAAATTTATTTTATGTTGTATTGTATGGGGTCCTTTTGTTCGTGGTTAAAAATCACATATCCACGTAAAATGTATCTTTACCATCTCTGACTTAAAGCATCTCTAATTTATTTTTATTTTTTTCTCCTAATTACATATTTGGTTCTTACGTTTATTTTAGATTTTAATTTGGTTTATTAAGTTTAAAAAGTTTCAATTTGATCTTTTTTGTCAAATTTCGATTTAAATCATCCATATAACTAACAAATTTGCATACGTAAACAACTTATAAGGGTGTCCTATGGGAGTTTTAGACGAAATTAACTCAAAATTTAATAAAAAGAACCAATTTAAGTTGATATAAGTAACATAAGGGACCAAATTAACTTTTAAAATATAGAGGACCAACTTAAACCTAAAATGAAATTAAGGTACCAAATAAACAATTAAGCCTTATTTTTTATGCAATTAATTGTTTTATCTTGGTGTTAAAAGCATCACTAAAATTCAGACACGTTAGTGTAAGTCTCATTCAATTTAGTGAACATGTTCAATCTAACAATATCAACATTTTTTATTTGAAGTAGAGTTAGTTGACAATATATTAAGAGCATCCACAATAGAACTTTCTATTTTTTTAGTACTTAACTGAGACTCACGTATACACAATATTTATTTATAATTTTTTAATTATAATACTTAACACTCAATTTCTCCAACTCAGTACCTTTTAAAAAGTTTTAAATTATCACATTAATAACTCTACATCATTACAAACGTCCCCAATAATATATATAACTATCAATACTTATTTAAGAAACAATATTTATCATGTACTCATTTGTATTTTGCACAAATAATAATACTTATTAGATATTCTTAGATTTTTCTATTAGGTCTAACTCATTCTTACAAAACCGGCTTGTAAGGTGAGAATTGTCCTCATTTATAAACACATATTCAGATCATCTCACGGCTGATGTGAAACTTTTTCACACACCCCTCATGCCCATCACTATTTGGCTTGGAGCATGGATATAAACGGTAGGTAACCTGATAATGGAAACCTGATAACATGTGGCTTAACAGATCATGAAAAAGCTCTGATACTATATATCTTAAATTTATATATTGGACATAACTCATCCTTATAAAATCGACTTATAAAATGAGAATTGTCCTCACATATAATCAAGCATTCAGATTATCTCGTGATCTATATGTGAAACTTTTTGACAAATATATCGATGGTTGAAAAATAGATATCCCCCTTAGAGATATGGTCTAGATTCTGCACAAATATTCTCTTAACGGTTGTTGAACAGCAATTCTCAATTAATTGAGAATCATACTGTAGCTTGTTTATTTATTATTTCATAATTGAAATGAAAAGGAAAAAAAAAGATTAATGAATAATATAATTAATAATTAATAGGAAAATGAATATGTAATTATCACCGACATTAGCATTTGAATGATGGAACTTGATAAAGTACTATTGGAGTTGAGAATATTCATGCATATATGCATAGTTTATTCTGGTTTGTATCTAGCTAATTATTCATCAATCAAGTATATGCTGAAAGATTACAAATCTAGGGATACATCCGCATCCAGTTTGGAAAGTTCAATCACTAGCAAAATCACTCATATAAAGAAACACCAGCAAAATCTTCTTCTTTTACAAAAATAAAATAAAAACTTAAATGGAGAAGTTGTAAAAAGAATTTTGCATTTGTATCAAATAAGTCCTTTAAATTTTTTAAATATCAAATAGGTCCTTTAAATTTTATGTTTGTATCAGATTGGTCATTTAAGTTTTTTAAATATCAAATAGATCTTTTAAGTTTTAAGTTTGTATCAAATAGGTCCTTAGGACTAAAGACATATATATATATATTTGATGCAAACCTAAATTGATCTTTACCTATACAAGAAACAATTCCTTATCCACCAACAAAGACTGCAATTCTTGTTGTTTTAATTTGGTACATGTGCTTCCTCTGGCCAACCAAAGATCTAGATGTTCACAAGTAAAGGTGAGTATTGAAGATGGAGTTTTTAAAATGGATTTGTCGACCGTTGGATTTATCGTAAAAGAATATGTGTATATTTCATATTACGATGACTCTCTAAGATTCTGATCAATCAAAGATGATACGAAATACAATAATGAAAATGAGTCCAGCGAATATCATGAATTAAATTGTAAGTTGTATTTTTTTTTTTTTTTGGACTCACCATGTATGGGGTTTTCAACATTAAAAAAAAGGTATTTTAATTTAATAGGACTATCCCCTAATATTTGAACAATAGAATAAATATCATTTATTATTAGTAAAAAAAATAACAATAAACAATTTATTAATAATATATAGTTGATGTGAGTAGTAGGAAATTCCGACACCTTAAATAAATAGTTATAAGTTTGATTTCCAATTCTCTTCGTGTAAAGAGAAAACCACATAAAAAATTGAAAACCAAACTTGCTTAAAAAGGAAATGTTAAAAATAAACTTATCTACGTCAATGTTCTGTCTTTTGACTCAAAAGAAGATTTAGAGCTAGCCTAATATATTACTATTAATCATGAATTCATGATCTATGAGTCTTCGTAACTAACGAAAAAGATCAAAGTCGGACAATCACATTGGATCTCTAATACACATCACTATTAATACATTAATTTTACTTAGAAAAGAAAGGAATTAATTAATTAGAACCTTAATTTATATCATATGCAGAAACTTTGGACTATGTTGATCACAATATTAATATGATAATTAATTAACCTTACTTTGATTGAATTGGGATTGGGAATGAATGACATATACCTTCCAAAACACTTTGAGCTGAAAAGCAGTGGCCATCAAAGTGTGTACATGATAAGTTGGAAGTTAGTACATTTTTTATGGTTCATATGTCTTAATTTGTTAAATCTTATGAACTGAAATGTCTTAATATGGGTGTGTGTCATTGCCTAATAAACTTGTCTGGTCGGCATGCATGTTGTTCAAACCTTTCTTAGTTTATCCTTAGATTTCAAAATTCTTAATGCTTTAAGGTCATGGTCATAGAGACTCTATCCTGTTTTTTATATATGAGAAAATTCTTTATGGCCAAAATGTATTATAAGGTTGGTCAAATTATTAATGGAGTTATAAACCAAGTGTTCATGCTCTCTTCCACTAAAATTTTGTTTGGAGTAGACAATCATCCTAACAAAAAGTTACATGTCTCCTTGAGAAATTTCAATGAGTGAGTGTTGAGGATATGTGGATGTGAATGATCTCAATCCATTTATTATCCAAGGAAATAAAATGATACAGTTACCTAATAGTGACATAATGCTCTAAAAGAATAATAGAGACATAATATTACTCAAATAGTAATTATATGACTAATTGGTACTTTGATAAGTGGTAGTTCACTCTGGCAAATGTACTTGCAAAACAGATTAGCATTTTGACGTTTATAAGGTCAGTAAATGATCGAGGTGTAATGAATGTGAAAAGCGATTGAATCATACCTTTGTGTGGAGGCATTCATGCTTAAATAGAATGCGGGTTATAATTGTCTCTGTGATAGCCAGCAAGGGATGAAGAGGACTGTTGAGATCAATCTTACGATCAAGGAGAGATGAAAGGAACGAATTCACTGTTGCTGGCTGAAGCATGCATCTTTCGGTGTGCTACATAAGTGACCTTGGGTCTGATCGCCAAAGTGGCATCAAGTGGGCATGACCTATGATAATTGGGCCGTTTGTATTGAATTTTGATCCGGTTTGAAATAAATACCTCTAAATACCGAGTTTAAATTCTCTTTGTAAAAATAGTTAGGCTTCTTCTTTTCGCGCCTCCTGGATATTCTCGTTCGCTCCCGAACAATTCAAACATACCCCCTCGCTACTTAAGTAGCAGACTCATGGCGCAAAATCTAGAAAGGAAAAAAAAATTGCATTCTAAGATGTGAACTTTATAAAATAGGGGCGAAGAAAGGGTTAGAGATACAAAAATATTAGATTTTATAATGTTCACATCCTAGAATTGATTAAAAAAAAATCCTAAGATGCGAACTGTTTTATTTCTAATTTTTACTATTTACACACCCGCATCCTACGTTCCAATTAGAATAGGGGGGGCGCATGAAAGACCCATGTCTCTGATCTAGTCCCCAATTGTTTACTAAAAAATTTGAAAAATCCCATAGCTAGCAAATTTTGTTTTGTCTATTGGATGATGTATAGACTTTCCAATTTACACAACTAGTTGTTATCAGCTATAGCTGTATGTGAATAGTCAGAGATAATGAGCCCATAATTATGTTTAGGTGTTGAACAGCTAGCATTTAATTTTAAGTTCACTGTTGATCCACAAGAGAAGCTAGACATATGGAAAAGCAAGTAAGCAAGACTTAAGTTGAAGATTTTCACTTTAAGCTATAACTTTATGAATGGCATCACCCCAAGCCTTGCATGTGATTCCACGGCTAAAAGGGCTAAAAAGAAAAGCTTACGTCCATAAAGATGATCAATTGAAAAAAAATAAAGTGTGTAGCAATATTGTCCTTATCCAGGTGCAAATTCATTCAATTTTGAAGGGATATTCCAATTTTTAATTGGGCCCTTGATGTTCATTATATTGATTGTTATTCTAAGTACATAAATAAACCAAACTATAATGAACAAAGTTTTATTTTTTGTCAAACTACTATCAACAAAGTTATAATATGTATATATGAAAGAAAAAAAAATGCTAGAACAATTAGATAACCTTTTATTATTCAAGAATAGAAATTTGTAACAATAGACGTAATTGATAAAGATTGCATGTAATATATAGGATTTGGAGTTTAAATTTTGGTATATTCATTTATTCGTTTTAAATGTGTTGACCAACAATGAAGGCGAAAGTTTGGCACCTTAGAATACACTCATTTCACAGTCTTAGATTTAAATTCTCACGATGCAACTTTTTATGTTGGACTAATTTATACAGAATAGAAAATTTGGCTTCAATTAGGCCCCTGTTAATTAGTGGATAGTGTGATTGATTTTTCTTGGATTAGTCGTCCTTGGATTGGATATTGAATTTTATTTAAAAAATAACAACCAACCAATAATAAATTAATCCAAATAATAAGATATTTGAATATTTTAAATAGACGATCATAAATTTGATTTCGTGACTTATGAAGTATGATTTGTGCTGATATATTTAATAGAAAAATTTATTTATTCAAACTCATTCATATCAATATTTTTCTTTTTTGACGAATTTCATATCAAGATATGAAAACTCTAAAGTCCTATGTTTGCTTCTTCTTTTTCTTTTATTTTTTGACTAAAAAGTCCTATGTTTGCTATATTTTCTTTTCCCCCTTCATGCATCAAAATGAAATATGAATATGCATGTGTAAGTGAATATTGATAAAGAGGCTTTTACTTGGTAAAGGGAATGCCTCTTTTTGGTGTTGAAAGACAATTAAATTAGACAAATTGTTGCAAATATGGATGCATCGTTGGAGAGTATGGGAGAGATTTGTTATGCTCTCTTAAAAGTGATTTTATTTAACACACATCACATGTTCATATTTGCTCAAAAGACATGTTAACTCACAATCTATGTAACGCATATCACATGCTTATGTTTTCCTTTTGATCAAAACTTTGTTGTTACTTATAAGTTATAACTTAATCCGTTTTGCAGGAGAACAAGGTTGAAAAAGGGATAATTCTTTAAGACAATGTGTATTTTATAGGATTTGGATCCTCATCTAGTCTTGTAATCAAAGAAAATTTGTCCGTTGGAATAAAATCGGATAGTTTAAATTTAAAACAACTTTTCCTCTTTTATTTAAATTGTTTTAATCATAGACATGCATATCTTATTTCATTTTATGCAATTTTGATTGCATGCAATACGAATTTATAATTTTTAAATATTTTTTGTATGATTCTTGTGTTAACTGCTTGTGATTTCTCAAATAATAATTTTCTCATTTTTTTTATTTGGTTAAGTAGTTTGATTGTTAAAAAATTTCTTTTTAAAGAAAATAAGTGAAAATATCAATATTTGAACTCAATCCCTGCATAATTTTCTCGTTTCTTATCATAAATAAGTATGTATTCCGAAAAAAATCATAGTTAAGAATTGTAGAAAAACAAAACATAAAGAAATCACATAAGTTTTGTCCATGTTGAGTGAGATTTTTTTTCCTATGGGCTTTTTAACAAGACTAATAGGGCTTCCGGCCATTGGTAGGTACTGGACTAAATTGGGCCTTTACAATTGATCATGAAAAAAAAAATTACATTCCCATGACTCTTTTTCCTCTCTAAAAATCCAAATTTGTCCTTGGAAAAAACTTCGGTACGCATTTTCTAAAAAAATTCTAGTTCAAGTTTGGGAAAATTTCAGAAAAAACAGTTCGGAGTATTTTTTCAAGGCAAAAAAATTTGAAAAATGCATTCCGAAGTTTTTTTCCAAGGTCAAAAAAGGAAACCCTAGGGGAAAAAAAGAATTATGGGAGAAGAGAAATTTTCTTGATCATCGGTGTTTAACTCTGGACATTTCTTGAAATTGGAATTTCGATAAATGTTTAGAACTTATTCGAAACTTTTTTTTGTCAAGTAGTGTAATATATTATCTCAAAATTTTATTTTTAAAAATAAATAAGTAGAGTGTTCGAATTTTAAACATTTGCTCCTGCATAAATAATGTGATGTCCATATCAATTGAATTATTCTCATGGAGACTAGCTAAAGATACAGCCATATGAAGATGGAAACTAGCTAAAGATACAGCCATATTCGCTAAATTATGGGCAATCTCATTGGCTTGTCTCCAAATAAACTCAACATTAGAGTTTGAAAAATAAGA
The DNA here is from genome assembly GCA_951799995.1 of Trifolium subterraneum. Taxonomy (NCBI): domain Eukaryota; kingdom Viridiplantae; phylum Streptophyta; class Magnoliopsida; order Fabales; family Fabaceae; genus Trifolium; species Trifolium subterraneum. The sequence goes on along the minus strand of OX637462.1, from coordinate 6,846,083 downwards.
AGCATGTAAACGCTGATAATCTTTAGACTAATGCTTATTTTTACGAATGAAGAGGCGAAGAAAGTGAAGAATAACACACATATGTTGGTTTTATTCTCAATTCTCAAATGCTCCATGTATTCCACCACATGCCTTTATTTTTGCCTTTATCCTTCTTTACAAGAGCAATTCTTGTGTTTCTTGCTTTTGATTTTCGTAAAAAATAGCAAAGCCCTAATCTTTAACAACATCACCTAGATCAGAGCGATTTTCTCCATGAGCATCTCTAATGCAAATCAACCTTGATCATCTCTAATGCAAGTTCCAATTTGAAATTCTAGCGTAGACCAAATGGGGTACCGGATGGGGCAACCTTTGAGACTACAATGGTTACAGCAGAAATTCTGGCGTAGACCAAATGGGGTACCGGATGGGGCAACCTTTGAGACTACAATGGTTATAGAAGAAGCAATAAATAATTAAACGATAACAAGCTGGAAATAAATAACACATTGTGTTTGTTAACTCAGTTCGGCGTATAACACGACCTACTCTGGGGGATACCAATCCATGAGAGAATCCACTATGATAATACTAGTTAGAAGCTTCCAGCAAACGACCCGTTTACACTTCGTCACCTAGTCACTACCCGTGCTAACTCAATCTAGACCCACCTAGATCAGAGACCCCGTCCCTTCTCCTCTTAACCACACGCCCAATGTGATTGCAACTAAACTTACGATTTGGTGAAGACACACTTCAAACAAATACCTATCTCCGTACTTCAAAGCTTAGGAGTATATTAAAAGATTACAACTCAAGAACACAGTCCTAAGCATGTATCAAGGTGATACAAGATAGGCTCACAAGAAACAAATGACATGCTAAAACCCTAGACACAAGAAAACAATTCTTCACAAGAGTTTTCGGTAACTTAAAACTGTCTATGGTCTTCAATATATATAGCTCACGATTAGCCACGGTAGTTCCTTGATTTTTGACCTTCAAAAATATTATTCCATTAAAGTATATCCGATAGCACAATATTTGTTTAAATAAATCCAACAAAGTCCTAAAATATAGGAGCATATTTTAGGAGCGATCCATAAGAGATATGATCAGGAAATTCGCTTGGTTACTTGTCTTGGGGAACAAGCAAAGGCGTCTAATGGATATACATTACAAACACGCGCGCTATGTAACAAACTGCGCACTTTATCAGACTTCAGGATGTTGTACCAAAGGTAGCCCCATCTTGTCCTACATCTGACTAGATCTTGTTTTTGCAAAATGTAGTCAATTTCAAAAACCCAACACAATTCCCACCCTATTTAATCTTGTAGAGAAAGACACGTTCACATTGCACTTGTAACGACCTTGACTTGGTTTCATCCATCTAGCGGAAGTTCTGGTATGTTGCTGCTAATGTTGTCTGTTGCGTTTTATTTTTCCTTTAACTTGTAATTCTTGCATTTCGTTTACATCACCCTTCGTACTAAATAGTAAAGTACGTTGATTATTAAATATAAAGTAAAATGTAGGACTAAAAACATATTTAACCCAAAAAACAACGGACCCACACTACGTCACGTCATCATTCATTTTGCAAAATTAACGATATAGGGACCAGTTTTGATAACGAAAAAAATTGTTAGATTTTTTGTCACCATAAAAAAAAGTAGGGATTATTTTTAACTATGGGATATAATGTAGGTAGTCAAAACATATTTAACTCTAAATAAAATGATAATAATTAAGATGGATATATAGACTTTCTCTCTCACTATTATATTGTTAAAATTCCAACAAACCTTCTTCTACACTCGACGAACAACAAATAAACAAATAAATAAGTATAATATGTGTTATGGATTGAACTTTCGGGCTGAACCAAGTTCAACGTCTTTACCACTTCATAAGGTATATTACTCTAATATCTATCTCCACTTCAAGCTTATGCTGACTCGGGTGTTAGTTTTTTGCAGGTACCCCCCTCCCCCTTGCATCATCAGTCATCTGCATGCTCGGATTCCAACCTCCAATTCAGGGTATTTCTTACATCAAATCATCAAGTGGGTTCCCTACCCTCTCTTTTATATCTTTTCTTTAGATAAATCTCGAGTTTTGTTACAAACAATATGCTTCCACACAAGGTTGTTAGAATCAGACTGATCAAAAATCAAATTGCATTTTAAACAACAAAAAAATCAAATTGCATTTTTAGTCCCTCTAATTTATCTTTTTTTAATTTCATAGCCTTCCACACAAATTTTGACAAAATTATACTCACATGACATTTTTGTTTAATAAAAAGTTGATTGTATAATGTTACGTGAGACTTTTACATCTTCAACAGTCATAAACACAACTTTCTCATCTCCATTATTTCTTCGTATCTTTTTTTATATATAAATCTCTATTCTTCTTTTTTTGACACAAATCTTTTTTTTTTTTTAATTATTTCATATTCATTTTCTCATCTCCATTATTCTTCCCTATTTTTTTTTTCTAAATTTCAAATAATGGAGATGCAGAAATGTTGAGGCACCATATGTTCCTCGGACGATCCAGTCAGTCGAGGAATTCTTCCCAGTAAGACTTTAAACATCTCTAAAATTACCAGCATCAGTTTGCACATATCCCATTGGCTGGCGGCGTCAAACCTCCGCCCTTGGTGGACAGGTTTAAACAGTCGCTGATTCATGTAGTTGAAAATAGAAAAGGACAAAACTTACATGCATTTTCATACATGCATTTCTTGTTGTTCCACTCACAAAGAGTTGATTTTTGGTGTTTTTTCTTTTTTAAAAAATAAAAGAAAACTATTTTTTAATTAAAATAACTACCTCTTTATGAGTGGAAGAACAAGAAATGCATGTATGAAAATGCATGTAAGTTTTGTCCAATAGCAAATATTCTCAAGGGAGCAACCTAAGCGACCGGTTACCCGCGGAATACCCAGTAGCTGGATGGTAGTTTCAATTTGCACTATCTTTGGACCCAATTCAGCACTATTCCTCCTCATCTTAATATATATATTAAATCTAGAGCTTAATATTATTTTTTTTGCTAGCTTTAATTATAGTGTGATGTAATATGTGAGAGTTGAGAAATGCATGTGAATTTTTTTGGGCTTATGACAATAGTGCATTGGGCCCATTATAAATTATGGGTCTTGCTTAGTCCAACTTATATGGAGAAATTAAAAACGATGATTGTTTTAGAACTAATTAATTGTTTTTCATGATAGTTTAAAAATTAAATTGATCTATTTTCATAATATGAGATACGTTTAAAGTAGATATTTTCACAATAAATCTTGAATTGATTTTTTTTTCTTTATGATTTTTTTTAATTGATTTTGGATGTACCGAAAATATGTGACATAATGTTATTTTATCTTTATGAAATATGTGATAAGGGCCCGTTTAAATTCGGTTTATTTTTTTAGCTTATGAAAATAACTTATGCAAATAAATATAGTTTTATGCTAACTTATAATATACGTTTGATTTGAAGAAAATATAGACTTTATTTGAAAAAGAGAGCTGCAGAACCTAACAATTCAGATAGGTATTCAGAATCTTCTACTCATGTTTTTCATCACTAAGTGCCCAATAGAACCAAAACCAAAATGCCATATTGAAGTCATCATTGTCACCAATTTCTACTACTACATTAATTAGTGATCACTTTATTAACACTCCTAGTTAACACTTTTTACAAATGTTACTAAAAACATTTTACAAAAATGTTGCATGATTATTGCTAAATTTTAGTATTCAGTTAAGTCTTATCAGTACTCTTTAGTGTTAAATGGAAAATAAATTAAATTTATTATAAAGCAAAAATTGCTGAAAAGATTTTAAGATCTTTCAAAAATGATACTATAAAATTTTATTTTTCCAAAATTTTCTTTTGAAGAGAAGATTTTTTGTGCCGGAGCATTTATGGATTTTTAGGTTGAAAAAAGTGAGAAGAGTTTTTTAATGGTGATGGCAGAGTAGACAATGAAGAATTAAAAAAATGGGTTTTTCACATTTATGGATTTTAAATATGGTCACAATAATTTCAAAGAATTTTGGTATTCGTCCCTGTAATTTTGCTAAGTCAGCATCCTCTAAACACGTGGCAGTGGCCCAGTCAGTAGATTCTGACCATGTCAACATTTTTGTGCGACATGGGCACATTAAGGACTAAAACCAAAGTCCTTTGAAATTATAGGGACAAAATGAAAGGATTTTTTTTACAGAAAACTAAAGCCCAAATTCGCTAATTTTACCGGGACAAAAATTATATTTTACACTTTTTTATTACATGGCTAGCTTCTCATGTGGAGTGTTTGCGATCTGGTTTAGACCAATTTTAAGACCAAAAAAACCACCAATCCAAAAATAAAATTACATACAATTTCACTACAAAAATTTCATTCAATTCAATTTGACGTGGTTGAATTTATATTAATTTTGAAATATTCAAATAATAGTATAAAAATATGGCAAAGCCTTACGTTTGACACAAAATATAGGTGATTCTAAGGTGAGGGCTCAATTAAGTCCCTCACATGTGAGGCATGAAAAAAATATCATTAGATTAAATCTTTGGTCTAGATTTGTTGAAAATAAGAATGAGAACATCTACCTATTTTCACACACAATATTTTATTTTTCAAATAACTTTTAAGCAAACAACTTTTAATAGCGCCCGTAACAAAAAAGCGCTATTATAAGTCCCTTTTTCAAATAAAAAAAACCTTTTTTTTATCTGAATCTTTTTATTTTATGCTATACTTGGATAGTAAAAATAAAAAACTAAACAAATTTTATTAATCCTAAAATCAATCAGCACATAAGATGTGCACTACAACATAACCAAGTATTGGTTATAAAATAATCCAACTACAAAATACAACTCAAATATATCTAGAGGCATCAAACGACAAACTTAACCATTCCTTTGCTCATAAGCATATGTATGACACCACTGGTTTCAAAATAGTTGATAAAAAAGCCTTAATTACATGCTCAGATTGTCACAAGAATTACATGTGGTGCCATAGTACTTAGAAGCAATTTCACATTATGAACAAAGTTACCTAAAATGTCTACACATTAGTGCAATGAGAACAATTTCTTCCCATTTAAATAAGTCACTCTCCCATTAGATCTTTATCTACTATTTGATTTAATCTCTCTCTCATGTAGAGCTTCTTCACCTAAAAGTTATTCAATTCACAATATACAAAACTACAGATAAAGAGTATTTAACTTTTTTCAATACCTGCACGCTGCAACTTGATTCTTGTAGTCAACTAGAAGTAAAATCATTGAGTTCAACTAGTCGGTAGCTCGTGCATTGCACGGGTTTGCGGAACGTCATATATATTAGGCACAAACTTTTATCTGCGATAAAAATTATCATCTTCCGTGAATTATAAATTTTTATCAGTAATAACTTGTAATAGTGATTTTAAAACTTTTATGAGCAATAATATATACCATCTCCCCGTCAAATATAATTTTTTATTAGTAATAACTAATAATAGTGATTTTAAAATTTTTATCAGCGATAAAAATTGTCATCTTCCCGTGAGTTATTAATTTTTATAAGTAATAACTTGTAATAGTGTGAATTATAAATTTGTATCAGTAGTACCTGTAATAGTAAATTATCACGTCATTCGAGTGAATTATAAATTTTTACCGGTGATAACTTATAATAGTGATTTTAATTTTTTATCAAAAATAAAAATTGTTTTCATTATAAAAGTTTTATTAATAATAACTTATAATAGTAATTTCAAAAAATTTATCAATTGTCATTTCCAAGTCCATTATTGCATTTTTAAGTATATATTTTAAAGTACACTTTTGCTATTAAAAAGCCCTTCAAACTACTTATTTTTTAATTTTCTCTAAAACATTTGTGTCACTTAATTAGCATTGAGTTAGTATTAGCTTATTATCATATTCCAAACTATGAAAAAAAAATTCTTAAATACAAAACATTGAAATAAAGTGCATAAAATAACATATCCCCAAAGCACACTTTTTTTTAAAACAACCAAATTTATTAACAAACCACACTTCCAGCCACAAGAAGGGCTAGAAAGTAGGAGTAGTACAAAAATTCTGCAGAAGCAGCAATACCCAATGAGATACACCAAAGGAAACATAAAAAGATAAAAACAGCAGTACCACTTCCCAATTTAACAATCACCAGCCACCCCACACTAATTAAAGTTTATTATAACATATTCCATCCATCAAAAGATGAAATTAAAAGACTCATTCCATAATTGTTATTGGTAGATCCAAGAACCTTTCTTTTGTTTCTTGCTTCTCTTAGAGTCATTCCTACAAACAATCTTGGAGCCTCTCCTAGCAGACCCAGGAATTCACCTGCATTCAACAATATGTACCATCAAGATTTTAACCTGCAAATTCAGAAATAGATGAAGACTCCTATTTCTACTATGAAGAGACATATGTTCAAGAAGGTATTGAGTCATGTCAGAAAATTCTTATAAGTAAATTTCAATCGGAAAAAGCCAATTCATAAAGACTCGTTACTGTCAGCCTTAAACATATGGTGTGGTCGCCTATGGTATCTAGTGTTGCTAAATAGCAACTATAGTGTAGTGGAATTTGAACAAACCACTTTTGTTTCGCAAAATTGTCAAATAGTGGCTATAGTGCCACTATAGCACTGTTGCGAAGCGGAATTTGAAACAACACAATTCAACCTCTTAGTCTTAGATATGCCTTTGACTACAGAAAGGGACATAAGAATTGGAGGCAAACCTTTTCAACATGTGCTTGCCGCACTGTTGGCATTGCAGAGCGCCTATCACAAAACACAGAATTTTGAGCAGCAGCATGAGCAGAGGCAGCTGTGGTAGCATCCGGAAGAAAAGTAATAAACCCGTCAAGAAGATCTGAGTGGTCTTCGAAGAGTGTAGCAACCTGAAGAAGTGAAATTATGATTAAAATGTGTCTCAAAGAAATGACTTGTAAACATGATCAACTGACAAAAAAAGTAATACAAATTTTGTAGCAAAAAAAAAGAAGCTTAAAATTCAAGTAATATAATCTTTACAACTACACAAGTGAAAACCAACAAATAGCAAAAAAAATACAAGTGTCAATGTTTTATTAAATTAATTGTGTATTTTCAGTTTCTCTCAAAATAAAAATCATAATTTACGTAAGTAAAGAACCTGGACTTGAACCTTCATGGAGTACAGTGTTCGTTTTCATATAATGTTGTTTGTCAAAGTTGAAATAAAAATAAGAGTGTATATTTAAATTGAATAAAATGAGTACCCGTAAAAACTACTGTACTTAAAATAATTATTTCACTATATATATAATTACTTAAAATAAATAATTTAGGGATAACAAAAAATCATATGCACAAATCCAGCATAGGAACGAGACAAATGGTTTAAAAGATAAATGAAGATAAAATAAAGTTATATAATAAATACCCGTAAACAATGGTGACCCTAAGAGCACGGTTTAAGATGGACGACTGCCCAAGATCTCATATTTAAAGAAGCGTCAAATAATTTTTTTAGTAATACATACTCCCTCCGGTCACTATTATAAGCAAAAAATTATTGTTAAAGTTCATTGAAAAATTTATATATTTGTCTATAATAGTGGCTAGATACCTCAATTTTCTAATGAACTTATAATAGTGACCAAAGGGAGTATAATATATATAAATATTTTAATAAACATATTTTTTGTTATAATGATCATAAGTTTATTTTAATAGTATTGTAAATAGTTAGAAAATATATATTTTTGTCATGTTTGTAATAACAATGTACTCTGTAAGTTTGGACAATTATCTTTTATTTTTACTAATGTTTGCAAAAAAGACGGATGAAAGGAAAGAAAAGAAATAAGAGATCAAAGATATAATTATGTATGTAGTATTACATGAAAAATTAAAGAGAATGAATTCTAATATATTTATGATGTTATGTATATAATAATTGGTTTTATTTGTTTTTGGTGATTGATATGCATGTATCAAAGAGTCATATTTAATACATGAGAGTGAGGGAATTGTGTATGGTTTATTAATATTAAAATTGTAGATTCTTAAATTAAACTTCATAATTGGTTGGTGGTATTTTTAGTGATTGATATTTTTTTTTTTTACCCAAAAAGAGGTGGCAGCAACGAGCTAACCGACCCAAAATATATATAAAAGAAGCAAAAGATTACATATGGAGAGGACAAAAACCAAAGCTCCATCAAGAAGAACAAAATCTAAAATTAGGTAAACCTAGTTGATTTTTAACAAGACTGTCCGTAATGAAAGAGGGAGCCACATTCCAATGGCACAAAGAGGATAAAGACAATCCAAGACTAGCTAGACTATCTGCGACTTGGTTACCTTCTCTATGAATATGAGAAACAATACAATTCATGTTAGTCAGAAGAGTCAAAATGTTATGCCATCTATTTCTTAGATTCCAAGTAACCGGAGCAAAAGGATTTGTGAAAGCAGATACCACCAGAGATGAGTCAGTTTCCAACCATAAGTTTTTCCAATTCAACTGATAAGCTATTTCAATCGCTCTCATAGCACCACACAATTCAGCAAGAAAAGGAGAAATGTTACCTAGAGGCTCAGCAAAGCAGAACAAGAACTCGGCATTATGATTCCTAAAGATGCCACTGCAGGAGGCCTTCCCTTGGTTGCAAGCTCCATCAATGTTGCATTTTGTCCAATTCTGAAGAGGAGGACTCCAAATGATTTCTTTGATTACTGGAACATTTGGATGGTGAATAGTAACTTTGAAGGTCTTTAAAATAGTGAAATCTCTTATGGAATTGGAAGAGACCTTTCTGGTAGAGTTGCCAGACAAAGATGTGTTGGCTATAATAATAGAAATAGCTGACTTCCAATTGATATTCTTGTTATTAAACCTAGCCTGATTTCTAACCATCCAAATACAATTAATGAGGTTAACCATAGCTGCTATAATGACAGTTTTGCATTGGGGAGACCAATCCAAATCACATATTTTCCACATATCTTCCATAGTAGTGAATTGTAAAACCAAATTCAGACAATTGGCTAGCCAAGACCACAATTTGACAGCAAACTCACACTCAAAAAATAAATGAAAGGAGGATTCCACATTCAAACTACAAAGACTACACATGGAAGGAAGAGCACAACCTCTTACCATGAGATTTTCATCCGTTGGGACTTTGTTATGCATTAATCTCCAAATAAAGAGAGACTTAGATGGTTGGATGTCACTACTCCATATAGTTTTTGCCCAGTGCAGTTCCTGAAATTAAAGAGTTAAAGAAATAAGAGATTGATATGTATGACTTAAAGAGTTGTATTTAACACATGAAAATAAGGGAAAAATAAATTGTGTATTATTTATCTAATATTCAAAAAAAAAATTTAAACGTAATGATATACTATTTGTGTTTTTTATCGTTTCTATAATTAAAATTTGTAACATTTAAATTTTAAATTGAAAAAATTTTCAATTTTAGAATAAGGACAAAATTAAATTTCCACTCAAGAGTATTCAAGTTTAATATGCTATAATTTTGTATCTACTGAATTATGGCTATTTGTTAGAAATTCCTCCAACACGGTCATAATCGTGACAAATGTCCAAATGTTGAGGGGCACTCTACTCAACACTAGTTTTTTTATCTTTTTATTTTTAATAATTTATAAATATTATTAATTGTTTTTAGAGTATTTGCTTAGGGTCAGAGATTATGGTTTAAATTTTGAGGGGCTTTAGATATTATTATCAATTTAAAATATCAAAATAAAAATAGATTGAAAAAAAAAGAGCATTAATACAAATTGTAACTAACTAATAAAATAAATATTTAAAAATGATTTACCAACAAAAAAATTATTAATAATGATTTTATTATTACTCAATTCGTTTCATATTAAGTGGTCTAGTTGATTGTTTCACGAATGTCAATGTACAATTTGGACCATTAATATTTTTAATTATCTATTAGTATAAATTATAAAAAAATATATTTTGAGCATGCTCTTTAAAACAAATCTAACAACATCTTATATGCTAATATTTATTTTTATTTATTAGTAGAAAGTTACGGTCAAAATAAAATATATTTTTTAGACTAAATAAACGATATTCATTCATTCAAATTGAGAATACTACATCGATGCAATACAAATTTAGAATCACTAAAAACAAAAATGATGAATCTGTGAACAAACTCACAACATCCGTGTTGATAGTGATAACTCCGTTATTACACATCAAAAGAGCAGCATATTTCAAGTAGTTAGGAAGTTTATCGCATTTTTAGAAGAATAAAGCAAGAGGAAAAGACCATATATCGAAGATAGTACTTGTGTCACAAGAATGAAGAAATGGAAGTCACAGGAGCTGTTCTGATACCTGCGCGCCGCGCAGAGGGTTGCCACGCGCCGCGCAGGATAAGCAAGTAAAGAGGGATGTTTTCAGAGACCTGCGAGCCGCGCAGAGCATGTCACGCGCCGCGCAGGATGTGTAGTGAAGAGATGGGTCTGTTCGGATGTCTGCGCGCCGCGCAGCTTCATCACGCGCGCCGTGCAGCTTCATATGTTCATCACGGCGCCGCGCAGGTCTCTGAAAACGGCCCGCGCGCCGCGCAGGTGGTCTCACGCGCCGCGCAGGGCCATTTCCTATATATAGAAGACTCATTTTCTGTTCCAAAGGTTACACAGCTTGATACTTTTCCAATACAAAACGAATTTAGTTCACTTTTAGCTAATTTTCGGATGTATTGCACTTTTCCTCCTTGTAATATGGCTCCAATTATGAGGAGCTAAACTACTATTGGATTGGAACTCAAATGGTGAATTCTATCATGATAATGTTTTGAAGATTTGGCGCGTGTGTTAGTTTGTTTAATTCTTTTCCTTATCAATTTATCTCTTTGCTTAATGCTTAACATTAATTGATCACTAGTATGCTGATTATAATTCTTGATTTGCTATGAGAATAGGAATTAAAAATGGACATGAGATAAATTGAGCATTTAGTTTTCACTTTAGAGATAAGGATGACTAAGTGTGATAATAGGGATTACGCGTTTAAAGGCCTCAATTAAACATAAATCGCCTAAGAGATTAGAGGATTTATGCCTAATTGAGAGAATTACGTCTTAAGTGATTAAACGTGATTAGTTTGTAATCCTATCTAAAGGGAAATGATTAAGCGAATTAATACACGTATTATCTTCGGTTCATTATGAGATAGAAGGATCCGGCTGAAGTCCAATCCGTCCTTTCCCGCAAGTAACAACAATTCGTACTATTTTTGCTATTGATTTGCATAATTGAATCTTTGTATAAAAATTCCCCCCAAAATATGTTCACAAATATGAAGTTGAGCAATAGTTGTATAGCCTAGTTTGATCACCACAATCCTCGTGGTTCGACATCCTTTCATACTATAACTTGTGAATTCGTGCACTTGCGATTTATTTCATCATATAGCATAAAACGGCATATTGCATAAACCTACATATTTGACTATATTGAAGTGTCCAGAATATCCATGCCTCCGGATCTGTAGCTTTGACGGTCAAAATAAAATAGTAGATATATAGTACAGTTGGTCAAATAAAATCACTTAAAATAGAATAGAGGAAGTATTTAACATTTATTATTTTACATTAATTATGATAAATATGAATTTTTTACGCGTATTACAAATTCTATCACCTACACAAAATGGGTACAATAGGTTGTTTTTTTACGGTAAAATGCTTATATCATTTAATTATTAATAATAGTATGAATACTAGAAGGTGTGCATATATATATATACAAATAAAGATGGAAACTAGTTAAAGATGCAGCCAAAACATATAATAAAAAATATATATAGGGATTATTTTTAACTATGGGATAAAATGTAGGTAGTCAAAACATATTTAACCCTAAATAAAATGATAATAATTAAGATGGATATATAGACTTTCTCTCTCACTATTATATTGTTAAAATTCCAACAAACCTTATTCTACACTCGACGAACAACAAATAAATAAGTATAATATGTGTTATGGATTGAACTTTTGGGCTGAACCAAGTTGAATGTCTTCACCACTTCATAAGGTATGTTACTCTAACATCTACCTCCACTTCAAGCATATGCTGACTCGGGTGTTAGTTTTTTGCAGGCACCCCCCTCCCCCTCCCCCTTGCATCATGAGTCATCTGCACGCTCGGATTCCAACCTCCAATTCAGGGTATTTTTTACATCAGATCGATCATCAAGTGAGTTCCCTACCGTATCTTTTATATCTTTTCTTTAGATAAATCTCGAGTTTTCTTACAAACAATATGCTTCCACATAAGGTTGTTGGAATCAGACTGATCAAAAATCAAATTGCATTATAAACAACAAAAAAATCAAATTGCATTTTTAGCCCCTCTAATTTATCTTTTTTTTAATTTCATAGCCTTCCACACAAATTTTGACAAAATTATACTGACATTTTTATTTAATAAAAAGTTGATTGTATAATGTTACGTGAGGCTTTTACATCTTCAACAGTCATAAACACAACTTTGTCATCTCCATTATTTCTTCATATCTTTTTTATATATAAATCTCTATTCTTCTTTTTTTTGACACAAATCTCTATTCTTTTTTTAATGATTTCAATATTCATTTTTTCATCTCCATTATTCTTCCCTATTTTTTTTTTCTAAATTTCAAATAATGGAGATGCAGAAATGTTAGAAGATGACAAATTCTCATATTCTTAATTTACCATATGCTAAATTCTCTAAGAATGCAATTAAGAATACTTATCACTAATAATTAAGAATCATGTCGTTGATTTATTTTCTTGATTGCTTAACTAACTAACTAAATTATGTCTTTCATTTTGACATAATGCCTAGTCCCTACCAAATATTTTCTTACCAAAGTCCTTAGCTAGTTAACAACTTAACACTCACGGCTTGGACACAATACCTCCACGTACATAGTTATCATGAATGTGGCTACAAATTAATGAATCTACGAAGGTCTATGCATCATCTTATACTAGTAGTGATTAAAGACGTAATATAAGAAACGTAATATATATCTTAAATAGTTTTTTAAAATTTATAATTTGTTAATTAATATTTTTATAACACTCATTTTATTATCAAAATAAAATCTTGTTGTAAAGTAATCTTGTGTAGTGTTTTTCAAAAAAAAATATCTTGTGTCGGCCGATATTTTATTAATTGATAGTCACACAAAATATTTATCCAATAATTAAAAATAGATAAAATAAAAAGTGTAAAAGTTGTCATCTGTCCTATCTGCCATTGCAAATTGTTTCTATCATCTTCTCGTTGCAATTTTTCTTAAAGAATCATATGGAAGAGAACAACAACAAAAATGTGGGTGAAAAAAAGAATGAAGACAATGATAAAATAAAATTTTAATTCATCATACACTTTTAGTGTAAAGAGTTTCGACATTCTCCATCAATCATAAACATCCAATTATTAAAAAAATTGACTTTCATCGTAATTATTTCTAAAGTCTTACACATAATTGACTGTGTTGACCATAAGAACATTTTACTCTGATAGTGTATAAAAATTAACTGTATTAAATAATAATAAACGATTATATTGATCTATGACCATAGCATCTCATCCATTTGAATGGGAGGCATCTCAAACAACAAACTTTCAAAATCTTTAAATGACATGCTGCTCATCATCATCATCTTATTTGAAGTTGTTGAAGATGCACCACTAACCACTTCCTCAGCCTTAATATTTCCTCTTTTAACCTCCGCAGCGGCAGCGGCACCATATGTTCCTCGACCGATCCAGTCAGTTGAGGAATTCTTTCCGGTAAGACTTTGAACAACATCTCTAAAATTACCAGCATCAGTTTGCACATATCTTGTTTCAATTTGCACTATCTTTGGACCTAATTCAGCACTATTCCTCCTCATCTTGATATATATTAAATCTAGAGCTTAATATATTGTTTTTGCTAGCTTTAATTATAGTGTGATGTAATATGTGAGAGTTGAGAAATGCATGAGAATTTTGTGTATTAAATAGGAAATGAATGCTGGTGGTTTTTGGCAGTGGAAGTTAAAGATGATGATGCAAGTTGAAGCATTGAGAGAGTGATGTTTAAAAGGGAGAGATTGCAGTCAGAGGAGACTAGTCAGTTGAAATTTCATGGGTCCAAGTCAAATAGCACGCAGTTTGGAATATGGTCAAATTCATTATTATTAGTATTATTATAAATTGTTATTAATATAGTAAATTATTTCTATTAAGAAGAAAAAAACAGGAACTAAGAAGGGGATTTTCAACAATTAAGAAAAAAACAAAAAATTGGTTAGTCCATATGCTTGGAATTCTCTCTCGCGTGGCATGAAAATTTGGTTCAGTTTACCAAAAACAATTACTTAATAAACATTGGTTCATTCAATTGTAAAGATTATGTTTGGTTTATGCTTTTGTTTTATTTCGGTGTTTGTTTCGTTTAAATTAACAGATCAATTTTAATTAATTATCGATTTAATTATTGATTATAAGTTGTTAATAACGATCACTTTGATTTAAAATCTGTCTAAAAATCGCAACGTTGTTGATTCGAAAATATAAATATTTCAATTATTTTGATTTTGTATAGATATTTTATCGTTGCTATTAACTAAGACATTGCGCCGTTCAAAAACAAACTTAGATATTGCAATTTTTTTTTTGACTCAAATATTACAAGTTTGTTCACAGATTAAATGTATATTTGATTCTTATGTACTCTATTAATTTAAATAAAAGAATATTATTTCTTTTAATTAGGAAAATATCTACTTTTGTATAGAATTTTTTTATTTTTATTTTTGTAATTCAATTGATATTCTATTTTAGGGTGTTAGTCAACATTTTTCAATTAGGTATTCTATTTTAGGGTGTTATAGTCAGCATATTTCAATTAAGTTTGGGAACAAATTTTAACATAGGCTGTTGGCCAACATATTTATATAAAATTTATTATTATCCTTTTTTCTTTTTTGGTTTTGACCACAGTATTCGGTCTACCGAATCAACTAATTCGATTTGGGGTTAATTCTGAAATTAAGTAGTTTTAGCTCCTCATAATCGCAGTTGCGAGGGATCGATAAAAATGCATATTATTATCTTTTTTATTTATCATGATTTTACTATCAAGATTAAAGTGTTCAATAAAAACGCATAAACTATTAATTTTTATGGATCTCAATAACATATCAAATGATTTTATGTCTGTGAATTTGTTTGCATATGGATGGTTTATATGATTTAAACTCTCAACCATAGTGAATTTTATAAAATTTATATTCATTAAAATGTTATTGATCGATGTAATATTACTCAAATGTTATTGTGTGTATTATTTAGATTTTGTGTCGAAAATAACATTTTTAAGCTTTAAAAAAATAATATACACATGTTTTAAAATAATACTTTTTTTTTTGTTTTCACCACTAGTATCCAGCCTACTCGATCGCCTAATCTAGTTCGGGGTTAGTTCTGCCATCATGTGTTTCGGCCTCATTGCAGTTGCCGAAGATTGAACAGAGGACATTCATATCAGGTCTAGCATTAATCATCACTAAATCAACTAACTTTTAGTTTTTAAAATAATACCTTTATATCTTTACGTGATCCCCTAACATATACATTTAGAATGAATTTGATTTATACAAAATTAAGAAATTAGATAGAACCCATGTTTAATAAGAAAGAAGATGATATGTATGAATTATTTCTATTGTAGGAGTATTGTGTTTGATTCTAAATTTGTATTTGATATTAGATTGAAGGTTAAAAGATTGAACAAAAAATTGAAGTTATTGTCTACCATTAAAACTACATAACAATTTTTTGTCACAAATACAAATTATCTAAAATAAAATAATTTTTATCCACCAAATATATTTTAAAATGAAAACTATTCATTTCTTAAAGGACAAAACTTTTGTGCATATTCATACATGCAATTCTTGTTGTTTCAATCACAAAGAGTTGGTTTTTGGTGTTTTTTCATTTTAAAAAAATAAAAGAAAATTATTTTTTAATTAAAAAAAACTATCTGTGAGAGGAAAAATAAAAACTATGGCATGGCTATTTTGTCCAACTATCTTATAAACTCTTAGAACACTTATTAATTAACAAGATCTAATATTTATAAGGTCATGCAAATTGGTCATGCAAATTAGTGCATCTGAAATACTAGTTAAAAATTAAAAGATTTTTTTTTTACTTAAAAAACGGTATTCTTTTTATATACTTTTAAGAATTAAATCACAAAATTTTCAAAAAAAAATTATACCTTGGTGTGTTTGATCTGCTAAAAAAAGAAGACTGGACAAATTTTGTTGTACCTTGTTTGATTCAGAAATTGGTTATGAGACTGGACAAAATATGTAGTAAGTGGCAGGACAAAAATAAGAATTTTTGTCCCTCACCGAACCACATGACAATTTTTTGTCCATAATACAACTATAAAAAAATACGAAAATACCCATTTTATTTTTTAATATAAAAATATTATCTCTACGGTGCAATTTTGTCCTATTTTGTAGTATTACCTTATTATGTTCTGTATTATTCTGTCTTACTGTTTTACAAAACGAAAACAGTTGATTTTTTATATTCATTCATAACATCAATTCGAAAAAGTGATTTATTTCTTATAAAAATAACGGGAGAGAGTTATTTATTTCTATTTTATATTACTAATATATTAAGTCAAAAAGAAGCTAATATTTTATATATAATACCTAATCGATAATCATATGTATGACTAGGGGGATTTAGGGCCCTATGTATGACTAATGAGTTTGTTTTTTATGATATGCGTGGTAGAATTCAAGGGGGGACGCAACATTCAGTTTGAATTCATGAATGAAGATCTAGAAACTCATTCTTTCTTGTATTACTCTCGAGTATGTGTGGTTATATAATACTACTACTAGTACTAATGTGTGGTTGTATAATACTAATCGATAAAAGTATCTAATTAATCAATCATATATCTATGTTTTTGTTCTACGATTGATACAACGACATTTCTACACCAGAAAATTCAAGTCATCAAATAATAAAATAACTCTCAAAAGACAACAAAAATAAATTAATAACGAATTAATAAAATAACTAATTTCTATTCAAATGTTATGTTAAATATATATAGTGGAAGGTGTTAGTCTCCAATAATATGACAAAGTATGGTTTGAATCTCTACCAGATGCAATATGTATTTAGTGTAAGAGTATTTAATTTCTTTCACAGGCTAGTCTGTGAGTACTCTTTCCGTCCTTTATTATAGCAACTTACTTTTTACAAAATATCTGATATTAAAAAAATTGTTGGAATAATAATTTATTTATTTTGACAAATAATAAATTTATTTTAATAGTGTGTAATTATTAATAAATTATTTTTTGTGTATAAGTATTAATTTAATTGTTGTGCACTTCGGTGTAATAATTTTTTACACAAGCATCCAATAGTATACCAACACATCATTATTGTGTTTAAAAACACATGATGTGTTACATTCATTAAATGATGTGGCAACACATCATTGAATACATGTGCAAAATATGACGGTGCATAACAATTAAACTCGTATAGATATATTTATTGTTGAATTTTCATATCTATCTAGTCTATCTATCTAATCCAATACAAGAAAGTTATGGTATTTGGTAAAACCAAAAATACCCTTACTTAAAAAATTGTCATGTGTCTCAAATAAGGTTATTTGATGCACAAAAATTAAGTAACTGAACTAATGTAGCACTGAACCAAGCCATTTTTCAAGCCAACCAAGCCATTTTCAGATTTTGTGAGACAAAAAGCAACTTTACCGATCCAGTTGAAAATACACATTTACTTTTTAGAAACAATTTTAAAAAGGATTATCTTCCACATGTCTTAACTCTCCAACCTACTTTCACTTTTGAATTTTGGACTTTCAATTCAAATTTTGAATTCATACCATTTTCCCTCTCTTCCCTAATTTTAATTTCATTATATAATCACACATCAAATTTCATTCACTCCCCTCCTCTTCCTTTTCTAACTTTGTTTACACTACAAGAAATTTGACCTGTACCTATGGACAAAATCCATAACTAAAGGTCTAAAATCGTAGGTATAGACCTCGCCTGACTTTGACCGACGGCCAATGTCTCTGTGCATTAATAGGAAGTTATGGTCATCTGTCAATGTGTAAAATTGTTTTAATAGGAAGTTATATTAATATTAATCTGAAGCACATGAATCTTAATATGATTATATTTTATTTTTTACATAATAGAGTGAAATGATCAAAGCGAGATTAAGGAATGATAAGCTTCACTAAAATTTCATAATTGCTATATATAATATGTTGCAAACGGTATGACCCATGAAATAATAGATGTCATTTGTTTAAAATAGTAGTCAAACTTTCAAAGTTTTGTTTGAACAAAAATATGGAAATTTGAACATGTTCGTTGTTTAGTGAAGAAACAACATTTCTTTATTAATTCGTGGAAAAATAAAAAAAAACTTTATCGCATCGAAAAAGGCAAGGAAAATCTGTACAATTTTTTCATGGTGCAAATTCGTAACTGAGAAGAGTAGTTCTTATGACAAATTATCATCTTACAGTGTTAAGGGAAAAATATAGACATTTGTTACAAAAATATAAAAGTCAAAGCACTTATAGTAGAAACAAGTCCACTAGACTATGTTTGGACATAAAACCACATACTATTTTATGTTCATTAGTGTGATGAGCTAATAATTTGGAATGAGAACAAAATACTTCACACTATTCTTTTAAAGAAGAGTCTCATTCCTCATCATGAGTAAAAAAATAGTAATCATTAAGCTTGACAGAAGGACAATCTTCAAGTTTGTATTTGCATGGTTCAGTTTTGTAACTTGGGTTGTAGAGCTTTGGCATAGGGTTCACACAGAAGGACAATTTTCAAGTTTGTATTTGCATGGTTCAGTTTTATTCATGTTTTGTTTTCTTTATTCATATGTGTGAAGTTTTTTTATAACGTGTCTCTACACTTTTAACATTTTTTGTTTGTCGTAATATAAACAAATCAAGAGTAAAGTATGTGATTTCATTTAATTGGATGTTTGGTTCCTTTCAAGGTTATTTTATGTTTTAATTTATTTTGTTATATTTAAAAAAAAATTAAGTTAGTCTTTTTAATCAAATTTTGAATTAAATTGTTTACGTAGCTACCATATTTGCATAGGAGGGTGTGACATGACAATTTTAGAAAAAATTAATTCAAAATTTAATAGAAATGACAAACTTATGTTAGTATAACGTAGGGGACCAATTTGAAAGTGTTTAAACACAGAGAACCAACTTAAAACTTAATAAACGTACATAATAGACCAAATATATAATTAAGCGGTCTAATTATAATGTCTTATAAAGCTTTGACCTATTCTACTGCTCCCACAACCTTCATAAACCTCGATAGGCGTGAAAAAGATTACTATAATTCGCACTCAATTGTGTTTTAATTGACGGACCCTTCTATTTAATGAGGGAAGTATGTCTAACTCGAAATTGTCTCTCTTACCAAGTTATTTATTTTAAGATGTAAATTGTAAACAACAATAAGAATGAAATTCAAACTCGTATTTTTGTAGAATCAACTATCCCGGTTATAAGGTGAAGATTGTCATCTCACATCCATATCTGATGTGAGACTTTTAACACACATCCTCACATTCCAATGAATTTTGAAGGAGGGTGTATATGTCATCTTAGAATTTGAGTTAGACCTAACTCAATTCCAAAAACCAACTTAATGTGAAAATTGTCTCTACTTATAAATTTATGTTCATGTCATCTTACATCCGATGTGATAGGCCCCAATGGCTACCAAACTTGGAAACTATGAAAAACTATGCTATCACTAAGAAATGCAATTAAAATTATCTAAGAAAATAAACATAAGTTATTCATTTATCATTAATTAATTTCAAGTATGTGAAAACACTTCATATATATAATGAAATTTTCTTTTCACACCCCAAAATCTCACACGCGCCCCCTGACGTTGGATTTGTGTCAAATAAAATTGTCACTCGCAAAATAGGGTGCAAACAATGTTCACATTCTAGAATTCGATGAGGTTATTTCAGTAATTTCAGTGGGTGCAAAAAGTAAAACTCATACATAATACTCATAATGGGCCTAAAAGTATAAACCCAATTAAAATACCAAATAAAAGTCCACATAAATGTCACTTCTTCCGTGCCAAATTATAAGTTACTTTGACAAAAAATTGTACCAAATTATAAATCACTTTGCATTACCAATGAAACATTTAATACTATTTTTTCTATTATTTTTTTTGGTCAAGTAGCCTAATGGTTAGAAATTTCACCCTTTTAAGGTGGATAAGTGGAATGACCAGGGTTCGAACCCTGGCCCCCTGCATATAAAATGCAACGTCCTACCAACTGAGCTAAGCTCACGGGACTATTTATTAATTTATCTTCTTTTAATTCAACCATTTATCTTTCCTATATCATTAATGAAGGACAAATTTGTAAACTAACTCATAATTTTCCTTTTTCATACATCATTAATTACATTTCTTAATTTGTGTAATTTGGTCAAAACAACTTATATTGTGGTATGTAGGTAGTATATCTTACTTATACCTAAATTATTTAATTAATTATTTCATAATAATTATTTAATTAATTACTACATAATCTTCTATCACAATAAATCAATGCGTCAAAACTACAATTTAGGGATGCATCACATTTCCGTAAAAAATCTTAAATGTGTGTTCAGAGTTAGAATCTCAACACTTACATAATATTTTTAGTTTTCACAACAGTTTAATCTAGTTCGGGGATTAATTTTGACATCAAGTAGTTCCAATCCTCTCCGAATCAAAATTGTGGGGATCGAACTGTGATCGTCTTTACGAATTCAACGCCAATCACCACTAAATCACTAATAATTGATTAAAATTATATTTATATAATAATGTGATACTCCTACAGAGTTATTTTTATTTTTACATGAACAAAACATTTTTATTTTTACTTTCTAATTGTGATAATTTTACAAGACTAACAAGAAAATACTACAAATTTGTAATAATTTTTTTAAAAAAACAATGGAAAAAAAATAAAAAAAATAATGAAGGTTTGTGTTATGCCATCATCTGAAGGCTCACAGGCTGAGAGAGAGACTTCGGTCGATCTGAAGAAAACACAAAATGGTATGTTATGTTGAGATAACAAAGTGAGAGAGAGAGAAAGAGAGAGTGAGTTTCTTTCATTTCATGTCTCTCCCTACAAAACGTTCAGGCGGCGCTACTTCTATCCCTATGAAAAAGTCTAAGTCACACGACGACGACAACGACGCCGTTTTAGACCTTCATCATTCTTCTCTCGACCACGATCTCAATAAACCTAATCCTCCTTCTTCCGCTAACTCCATGGCTGCTAATCTCTCTCGCAAGAAAGCTACTCCTCCTCAACCCGCTAAAAAATTCCTCATCAAGCTCACCAAAGGTTGTTACAAAGGGTTTTTGCTTAATTAAGCTTCAATTGCTAATTTCTTCTTAAATTGATTTCTTAGATTCTTCACTTGTTCAGATTTTTTACTGTGAAACGCGATCTTTGAGTGAGGGTTATAATTTTTTATAACTTGGATTAGCTACAATTAGTTATTGAATTTAAGATTGCGTTTGTTAGATTCTGATTTTTTAGATGCTGCTGAATTGAGTAAACTGTTTGGAGATTATGATTGTGTTAAGTTAGGGATATTATGATGATAATTTGAATTATGAAGTTAGTTGAGTATTTGTTGCATTTCTAGAATTGTGATTGTAGGTTGAGCTGCAATTCAGCTCTTATTTGATGTAATTTAATTTTGTGATATTTGTCTTTTATCACTTTTACCTTGAATCTGTGCCTGAACATTTGAATATCGAATGTTTTTCGTGTGAGTGTGTTTAGTTTGCATGTAGAATATGGTAGTAGAGTGAGTTTGTTTTACTGATTTTGAAATGGAATGTATTTGTAGTTTATGTGTTGTTTTGAGAATACATTCACACTGCAGTATCATAAATCATTTTTTTCCTTCCATTTTTTATGAATATAGGTGAATAGGATGGCTGCTAAATTTGTTTTTTTCTGTACTTTCTTGTTTTCGTTTTGTAGGTAAGCCAACAGTACCTGCTAATTTTGAGGAGCAGACATGGGCTACTCTAAAGTCTGCTATATGTGCTATATTTTTTAAGCAACCTAACTCCTGTGATTTGGAGAAGCTTTATCAGGTAATCATTGAATTTTGTAATGTGGTTTATTTATTTACCCTTGTTAATATTTTTGTGAATTTATGGGAATTTCATGGTAAACTCATAATCTCCACAGGCCGTCAATGATCTTTGCATTCATAAAATGGGTGGGAATCTTTATCAACGGATTGAAAAGGAGTGTGAAGTACACATATCTGCAGCACTACAGTCTTTGGTCGGACAAAGCCCGGATTTGGTTGTATTTCTATCTCTAGTCGAAAGATGTTGGCAGGATCACTGTGATCAAATGTTGATGATTCGTGATATAGCTTTGTATCTGGATAGGACATATGTGAAGCAAAATTCAAGTATACGGTCATTATGGGACATGGGCCTACAACTTTTCCGGAAACATCTTTCACTGTCTCCTGAAGTTCAACACAAAACTGTTACTGGTCTTCTACGAATGATCGACAGTGAAAGGTAAAACCAATTTTTATGATGAATTGCTGTGATGTATGAGTAGTTAAATATAGATAGAATTAGAAATGTAATCATTAGAGAGTAAATTAGGGTAATCCCCATTGTAGAGAAGATGGTAGAATTTCATCTTAGGTGGTTTGGTATGGAGAAGATATGTGAAAGCTCTGCAAGGAGAGTAGACCAAATTGAGGGTAGTGCAATAGTTAGAGATAGAGGAGACCAAGAAAAAATAGAGTATAGACCCAACCATCAACTGAGATTTAAAGGTAAATCGTCTATCTTTGGACCTAATATATGACAAGACTTAACGGTATCTCAATGATCCATGTAGTCGACCCCACTATTTCGGAAAAGACTTAGTTATTATTATGCCTATATTTGTAGGCAACTATTTATTTGTTTGTGCGTCCATATGTCTATATGCATATAGGTCTTGCTAATTAGTGCCCTAAGGGCAATGGTTAAGAAATTGAGAAACAAATTATTATTAAAAGAACAAAACATTCAAAACATTGGTAGCTTATGAAAAGGGCTTATAACTTATACGACTGTAGTTGAACACTTTAACTACATTCCACTTTTTATTAATATAAATAACTTTATACATATGATATGATAAACACGTACTCAATAGGCACTTAATTAAGATGTTACCCAAGCACACCCTTAATCCTAATGTCTCTCCAGTTCTTCATAATTTACTTCATACCCCCTCCATTACAAAAAATCATATTAATCTTAGTAAATTTAAACTTCTTTTTAATTAGGATTAGCTGATTTGTATACTTCGGGTGCGTATGATCTGCTAAAAAATAATGGATTGGTTGACAACATCAGCTGTACTGTATTTGATTTTAAAACTGTTTTTGGGACTGGACAAATTGGGGTCCAAGGGACAGGACAAAAATTGAAATTCTTGTCCCCCACTGAACCATGGGACAACTTTTTGTCATCTGCACAAAGTTGTCTAATATACCAAAATAACCTTTTGTCCACCAAACATCGTACAAGACAACATTTGTTCAATACCTTAAACTTTGTCATGTGTTGTTCTGTACAATACTTACATTCTGCAGATCAAACATACCCTTCATCTTTTTTCAAATTTGAATTATTTATAATTTCTGTCTTGATACGATTTTGTTACATAGACTCTTTATTAATAAGTGCCACTTTTGATTTCTATCGGTGGACATAATTGTAAGTAATTGTTAGTTATGATCTTATCAATTAGAACCCCTTTCATATATGTAGCCTTTTAAAAAAAATAAGACTTGGATTGGAAGGAATAATCAGGAATTATTTTTAGAATTAAAAAAAGAAAACCATGTTAGTCGTCTATGAGGTTCCTCTGTCAAGGACGAGTCTACTTCTTTCTTTCCATATCTGGTATTCCACATCCTATTATTCATCCATCTCTGTTACTAACTCGTGGAACTGGAACCTAAGACTGTTAAACAAGCCTTACCGGCAATTAATCTTTTTTCATAAACCTTATCTCTTCGCAGTTCAGCAAGCAAACATTAGTGGCATTTTCTAGCACAGAGGCAGAATACATAACCTGGAGTTCTGTTTTTTACTTCCAGTGTTTTGTGATAATCACAGTGCAGTTACCTTGGCTTGCAATCCAGTTCTACATGTATGCACTAGGCATGTGGAACTGGATCTCTTCTTTGTTAGTGAGAAAGCGCTTTTATTTTTTTGATGCAAGAAAGGGCTTAATTGCCAACTTACTGTTTTACACATTCGTGCACAGGATCAGTGGCCAGATTGCTCACGAAGGTTCTACCATATGAAGCTCAATGTGCTTGAGCTTCACATGGTTTCTCACCTACCTTGAGCCTGTGTGGAGGCATATGAGAATAAAAATTTGGTTATGTCAGAATCTCTGTAAGAGATTGATTGTAATAGAATTACAGAGTCCATTCAAGAATTCCATTTTCATCAGAAATATTTTCTCTCTTCTCCCTCTCTCTAATCTGAACTTTTGAGACTTATTATTGTTGTCATTTTATTATTTATTATATGCAATATGTAAAATACTTTGCAATTTTTATTATGTATTTTTATCTTAAATAATTTATTTTGGTAACATGAATTTTGTCAAATAGTATGCAGTTATTGGTTTATTGTACCGACCAACAATGTGTAGTAACCTATGTAATCCCCCGTTCAACTGAGCTTCTGATCACAATGCATTGGGAAATTCAACTTATGCTTATATAAACATTTGGTTTTTATTGACATCTTTTGCATAATATAAGGCCTTATATTCTTATTGCAATTTAGTTTCCTCATTTAGTTTTGGAATACATATCAGTAAATCCAAGTGTTCGGAATCAAAGATACATGCCAAAAACTCGTACTTTTAACTAACCTCACGAGGATAGTTTGTTTTCCCCTCACTTATCCTAGTCTAAGTGACTATCAAACTGATGAATGAGCATGTCCTGAGTGTCAATGATTACTGCACGTAATAATTTTCATATAAGGGATTATAACTTCTCTCTTATTACTCATATGAAGTCATACAGTGCTAAAATGTGAAGGCAAAGTTGTTTAGGAAAAACCAAATGATCTGCGCTACAACTTAGGAAAATACAAAGGAGAGAAATAAGCAATGGAAAACTAGAACTTAATTCTGATCTGAATTAAACAATTCAAATCTTATTTAAATTCTAACTAATCTTCTTAACTTCCATAAACAAACTTTTACCAGATACTTGTAATTTTACTGGTGTAAAATATATTGGTATCGGAGCGGTTGTCAGTGGGTCTTCTACAAAGGATAAGTTAGTGAAATAATTTTTGCTTGAAAGGTCTAAATCCATGGATGTATATGCTTGTAGTTTTACTGCTGTATAATTGTAAAATATATTGGCATTGGAGCAGTTTTTAGTGGGTGGGGTACAATGGATAATTTAGTGAACAATATTGGCTCGAATGATCTAAATCTCAGGATGCATGGACTTAGGGGCTAGATCAGTCTTCCTGTTATATTGAAATGAATCTATCCCAACATTTTTCAATGGTTGACACCTTCGTGCCAGAAATTTCGATACTTCCTTTCCTATCAGATCATCATTTGCAATTTTGGACATTAAATTCTTTCTTAATATATAAATTTTAGCCGGCTGATCCATCTGAGTATAAATAAGTCCATCAATTTCTTCAACTTGAGTTGTAGCTTACCTTACATTTTGCACTTTTGTCTTATTTTCAGATTAGGGGAAGCAGTGGATAGAACTCTTCTAAATCATCTTTTAAAGATGTTTACTGCTTTGGGAATTTATGCAGAAAGCTTTGAGAAGCCATTCCTTGAATGTACATCTGAATTTTATGCCGCTGAAGGTGTGAAATACATGCAGCAATCAGATGTTCCAGATTACTTGAAGCATGTGGAGGTGCTTACTTTTCTTTACCCCCTTGTATTATTGTCAGGACATAGAAATGAGGGACAGTTAGAGTAGCCAATTAGTTAAAACAGTTTGTGTACGTAGGTAGAAGGATAATCATTTATAAATTGGAGAATTCTTACATTTTTATAGTGGAATGTGAAAGGAGAGATCCTTTGGAGGGGAAACACTGAAGTTTCTTTCAGTTTTTAATAGTACATTCTATTCTGATTCTGTCCTTTTATCTTGTTAACTTAAGTTATTTTTTATGATTCTTTGACAGATGGATCATCCCATATCAGAATTTTATCTGATATTCTGACCTCAAATATTATCCCTTTTTGTATATTAAATCCTTCCCTTGTTCCACACTGTATACTTACACTAGGGATGTTTTTTCGGTACTCAATTTTGCAGACAAGATTGCAAGAGGAACATGAAAGATGTTTGATCTACTTGGATGCAAGTACTAAGAAGTCATTGATACAAACAACAGAAACACAACTTCTTGAACGTCATATACCTGCCATTCTTGATAAGGTTTTGATGACCACTAGCTTCTTGGTTATTCTCTGGTGATCTCTTTTCTTTAAATTTTTTCCTCATTGCTTCGGTTTTATTTCATGTTATAGGGTTTCTCTGTGCTTATGGATGGAAATCGTATTGAAGACCTTCAAAGAATGCACTCACTCTTTTCAAGGGTCAATGCCCTCGAGTCACTGAAGCAGGCCCTTAGTTCATACATCAGGAGAACTGGGCAGGGCATTGTTATGGATGAGGAGAAAGACAAAGACATGGTTCAATCCCTTCTTGAGTTTAAGGCTGCTCTTGACACAACATGGGAAGAAAGCTTTGCCAAGAATGAAGCATTCGGTAACACCATTAAAGATGCATTTGAGCATCTTATCAATCTCCGTCAGGTACTTACCATTTTGCCGTGGTTTTTCCATATCTGTTGGTTGGACCTAAAACTAGACACCAATTGGGGAAAATAAATTCCTTTTTTTTTTTAGTTTTTTTTGTTGTTTTCCAATAATAAGGATGATGTTATGTTGTGGCATTTAAGGCTAGGCCACCCAAGTTTTCAATGTGAAATTTTGCGAATTTGCTAAACATCACTGAACATCCTTTCCTATGCAAACTTGAAGACAATAAAAACAGAATCAAATGCCACCACACAGTTATCCTTGTAAGGAAACAAGAAAGACCAAACTTGGAAAGAAACAAGCTATGTAAAAAGGAACCATAAGTAAGGGGTAGAAGACTTGACTCCAGCACAACCGTGAATGTGAACTGAGGGAGGATCGACCAACTGAAGTTGAAAATGTAAAACTTTCTGATAGATGCTGTGTCGCTGTGACCTTGCTGTCCTCATAACCCTAAGAAAACCTGTTAGATCATGCTCCAAGACCCTATGTCTAGATTCATATCATATTCAAATTTATCTTCCTTTGCTGCTTTTACCTCTCAATTGTCTTGCATAGAAATTTCAAAAAAAGTAAAATTCCAAAGTGCAAGGAATGTTTTTTTTTGAGGAGATGAGAGAGCTCTTGAGAACATGTTATTGGCATTTCTAACTGGAAAACTGTGGGCTGTAAGTGGGTGTTTACAGTAAAATACAATTTTGATGGGTCAGTAGAAAGATACAAGGAACTATTGGTTGCTAAAGGATTTACTCCAACATATGGCATAGACTAGCCACGGACCTTTGCTCATGTTGCAAAGCTTAACACACTAAGAATTTTCTCATCTCTTGCTGCTAATTTAGATCCCCTACACCAAGTGCATGTGAAAAATGCCTTCCTCAATGGCAATCTGGAAGTAGAAGTATGCATGGATGGTCCTAGAATGAACTAGAATGAGACACTAGAATGAACTAGAAGGTTCATTGCTAAATTAATACACTTGGCTCATATACCCGTCCTGATGATATTTTCCCCCGTCAATTTATGCACTCTCCTTATGAAGAGCATCTTGAGGTTGTCTTCAGAATCTTGAGATACTTAAAGACTACCCCAGGAAAGGGCCTATTATTTAAAAAACCAATGATAAATGTGGCCATTTTTACTGATGCAGACTGGGCAGGTTCTGTTACAGATAGAAAGTCTACTTCAAGATATCGCACCTCTGTGTGGCGTAACTTATTAACTTAGAGAAGCAAGAAACAAGGGGTGGTTGCCAGAAGTAGTGTTGAAACTGAGTTTAGAGCAGTGGCCCAAGCAATTTGTGAAGATCTATGGATTCATTGAGTTCTAAAAAAAAACCAAAGATGATAATGGAGCTCCCATTTAAACTGTATTATGATAGCAATGCAGCAATAAGCATAACCCACAAATCCAGTAGATGAGCTTCAGTTTTAGAGCCAAGGCTCTTCTTTTAGAAAAGGTTCTCAGCCTTGCAAAATAAAATCTGAATGCACACCAGAAACTATCACAGATCCTCCCGGTAGCTACAGCACGTATAATAAAATAATGTACTATTAATTACACTACATAACTGTCCTGGCATATAACTGTTCTATTACTATTTCTGCCCCATTTATATTCTTATTTCTCCTAGAGCACATAAGCCATATTTTTGGGGGGATATTTTTTCTTTCTTTTTTCATGATCCAGGACCTGGCCTCTAGCAGTAATGAGGGAGAGTAGAACTGTAGAAGGATCAGTTCCTTGTGTAATCCACCACTTCCGTTTTCTTACTTGTGCAATTTCCAATAAAACCAACTTACTTTTTTGACTATTTTTCGGGTTTCCATCAATCAGTTCTTATTATTATATCTCTGCCAGTGGTTGATAATTGATCATTTATCCAATAAAACCAACTTATTTTCTTGACTATTTTTTGGATTTCCATCAATCAGTTCTTGTTATTATATCTCTGCCAATGGTTGATAATTGATCATTAGTCACTACTGCATTTTGTCTATGTGCGGGCTATGCTTCTTGGTTCTCAATTTGGGTCTTATTTTTTATGTATGTGATTTGCAGTGAACTGACTGTTAACTTTTTTTTTTACATGGCAGAACCGACCTGCAGAGTTGATTGCCAAGTTTTTGGATGATAAACTTCGTGCGGGTAATAAGGGTACTTCAGAAGAGGAATTAGAGGGCACACTTGATAAAGTCCTGGTTTTATTCAGGTTCATTCAGGTAAGCATAATGTTTCATTGTGGAGCAGCTAACAATTACCTTGTGTTTTCTGTACTATTCATGTTTGTAGTGATATCATGCATATCTACTGATTTTTTTCTTCCATACTGATACACAAGATTACTTGTCATTTTATTGTTAAAGGGTAAGGATGTGTTTGAGGCATTTTATAAGAAAGATCTTGCTAAAAGACTACTGTTAGGAAAGAGTGCTTCTATTGACGCGGAGAAATCCATGATCTCCAAGGTGAAGGCTCATCATTCCATTTAACTTCTTAAATAACTATATGGTTCCTCAGCAAGTTTTCATTAACATGGCAATTTCCTTTCATCAATGCAGTTGAAGACTGAGTGTGGTAGCCAGTTTACAAACAAACTGGAAGGAATGTTTAAGGTATATATCTTTGAATTAGTTTTTAACTTTTAAGACATTTTATTTAGCTTCTAGTTAGCATGAACTGGATGGAAATCGTCTATACCAACCTCAGTTTTTCCCACGTCTTTTTCTTTGGGAATTCTAATCTGGTTAGAGATTATCTTTTACGGCCTTGAGTCACATTTGAGATTCAGCTGAGGTTGAAATTGGATCTTGAATAATAAACTTCTTCACCCATATAGAATGTTGTTGCTTTACAATTTGAAGAGGCGATAAACAATATTGGACATGATTTCGAAGAAGGAAAATTACTCTTCTCCCAGTGTAGACTTCTGTATGTGTTTTAAAATTATGGCAACATTTTTATGCATCAATTATGAAATTGTGCTGCCAGTCAAACAAGCATTTTTGAAACAGCCATCAAATGATCTATCAATTGTCTTTTGAACCTGGCGAACAAGCAGTAATTTGGTATTTTTGTTTGATTGAAGTCCATATATTATGTGCTTGGGTTTTGTTGTTGTATAACTACTTTGTGAATATCAATTTAAGTAACCCCGCCCAATTACTTAGTTGGGTTCAGTTAGAAAGGTGGGATATGACACTGTATATAGATACTAAGGTTGAAGTAGTAGAGGACAATTATGAAAGTTTCAGGAATAGAGTTTGAGAGGGAATCTAGGTCTCTAGTACCTAGAAGGCTGGAAATTACTATGCTGTATATAGATATACTAAGGGTGAAGTAATAAAGGACAATTATTAGAGTTTTAGGAATAAAGTTTGGGAGGGAGTCTAAGTATCAAATACCTAGAAGTTGGACATTCATATCCTGTGCTTGTATTTTGTTCCGACCCTCACTGGTTGTGGTACTCTATTGGTACCACCACTGAGTTGGGAGGACTATCATAAAAAATGACACTCTTTTCTTTAATGTTATAGTAACATTTTAATGACAATAATCTGAAAAACTTCATAAATTACTAAAGCTTTTATTCATAGTTTTTTACAATTATGTTCAAAATTATTTTGATGCAGGACATTGAATTATCAAAAGAAATAAACGAGTCCTTCAGACAGTCATCCCAGGCGAGAACAAAACTCCCATCTGGGATTGAAATGAGTGTTCATGTCTTGACTACTGGGTAAGCTATTTGTTTCCCTTTTCTTATCTATTGGCACCAGTGCTGTTAATGTGGTTCTATTTTCTACCGAGTCTTACAATAATTGTTTGATGAGTGCAGGTACTGGCCAACCTATCCACCCATGGATGTCAGACTTCCTCATGAATTGAATGTTTATCAGGTTCAGCACAAGTCATAAATGAATGCTCTTTTAATTGTTACACTAAGTGATTTCCTTGACAGGGTCCTTTTTGCTTTATTTCTTCTTCAGGATATTTTTAAAGAGTTCTATCTAAGCAAATACAGTGGAAGGCGTCTCATGTGGCAAAATTCTTTAGGTCACTGTGTCCTAAAGGCAGATTTTCCCAAAGGGAAAAAGGAATTGGCTGTCTCCCTATTTCAGGTTTGCCTTTCTATTATTTTGTTATAGTTTCATTTGTTTATCTATCTTGTATTGCACACATTTTTCTGGAATTAATTCTGCATGTCTGCCTTTGCTCCAGACTGTTGTTCTGATGCAATTCAATGATGCTGAGAAACTAACCTTTCAAGATATCAAGGATTCTACTGCTATTGAAGACAAGGAACTGAGAAGGACTCTGCAATCACTTGCATGTGGAAAAGTTCGTGTCCTACAAAAGGTTTGTTTGTAACCATTTGCAGAATTAATCAGTTTATATAATTTGTTTATATTATAATAATATGGTCTCCTTTAATTTCTTATTGTTGATTGCATTTGTTGAACATGCAACAGATGCCAAAGGGTAGAGATGTTGAAGATGATGACTCGTTTGTTTTTAATGATACATTTACCGCCCCTCTTTACCGTATAAAGGTACCATTACCCATTTCTTACTACAACAGGGACCAGATTAACTGATTTCAAACTTTCATTTAAGTTTTAATTGTGGTTACCGTAGTTTAGCCCTTTACAATGGTTAATGTTTGCAGTGGGTTACTCTAAAATTATGACTGAGGTTCTTTTTCAAACTAATTTTTGCGTTATGGAGTGCAGGTGAATGCAATTCAGTTGAAGGAGACAGTGGAGGAGAACACAAACACCACAGAAAGAGTTTTCCAAGATCGTCAATATCAGGTCATTTTTCTTTTCTTAGAAGCTTCCTTCTTGCTTAGATTTTTTATTTCACAAAATATGTCAAATAATAAAATGAATGAGTGGATGTGTTGTTGGAGATGAGGTGTTAAGATGGATTAGTGGTCATAAAAGACAAAATAGGATTAGAAATACAATTGTTGGCAAGGAATTTCATGAAATTGTTAATATGTTAAATTTCATGGTTAAATAAATTGTAATATATTTAAGGGTTAAATATTTTTAATCCATCAAATTTCCTAAAATTTGGTGTTAGTCCCCCCCTTTGAAAAGAGATGTGTTTTCGTAACCCAATGTTATTTGTGGTCCCTTGAAATTCAGTTGTAGCAACCCCCATATGTCTGCTTCAAGAGAATGAGTAACGACGTATTTTAAAAGTAGGTGGACAAAATCACACAACTTTTTGAAAGGGGGACTAAAACCAAATTTTAGGAATTGTGGGGGGACAAAATATTTAGCCCTATGTTCAATACTACTTATTTTAATTATGTACAGAAAATCGGAAAAAATACTATTTTAGATATTTAAGGGTTAAATATTTTTAATCCATCAAATTTCCTAAAATTTGGTGTTAGTCCCCCCCTTTGAAAAGAGATGTGTTTTCGTAACCCAATGTTATTTGTGGTCCCTTGAAATTCAGTTGTAGCAACCCCCATATGTATGCTTCAAGAGAATGAGTAACGACGTATTTTAAAAGTAGGTGGACAAAATCACACAACCTTTTGAAAGGGGGACTAAAACCAAATTTTAGGAATTGTGGGGGGACAAAATATTTAGCCCTATGTTCAATACTACTTATTTTAATTATGTACAGAAAATCGGAAAAAATACTATTTTAGATATTTAAGGGTTAAATATTTTTAATCCATCAAATTTCCTAAAATTTGGTGTTAGTCCCCCCCCTTTGAAAAGAGATGTGTTTTCGTAACCCAATGTTATTTGTGGTCCCTTGAAATTCAGTTGTAGCAACCCCATATGTCTGCTTCAAGAGAATGAGTAACGACGTATTTTAAAAGTAGGTGGACAAAATCACACAACTTTTTGAAAGGGGGACTAAAACCAAATTTTAGGAATTGTGGGGGGACAAAATATTTAGCCCTATGTTCAATACTACTTATTTTAATTATGTACAGAAAATCGGAAAAATACTATTTTAGATATTTAAACTTGGATATTTATTATCGCCGAGTGCAACCAAACAAGGGTGCCTTGGTTGGACATCATGCTATACACAATCGGTATCATCCAGTAATTTTTTAGGTATCTAAAATGTGTTTTAAATGTCAATGTACTGGTTTAAAAAAAATGTACTGAACATCTAATAATGATTACAATCAATAACCTTTTTCCTTTTTGGAATGGTTTATTTATTTTAGGTTGATGCTGCTATTGTGAGGATAATGAAGACTAGGAAAGTGCTTAGTCACACACTTCTTATTACTGAACTTTTCCAACAGGTGACAGCATTGCTACCTTTCATTCTTTTAATGCAATTGAGGTCTGTGTGAATCCCCATGTAGTTCCATATGACTTTCATATCAAAATAGTGTTGTTGGCAAAGCTACTTTGCGGAGTTACTACTGATAATATTCTTAAATATGTTACGCTGCAACCAATTATCTAGAGCGGCATTGGGTCCACCCAGTTAACGGCTACAGAACCGTTATGCTTTCTTTGCTTATGAGTGAAAGTTTTTTATGCAAACTGTTCCCTGTGATTGTTGGTATAAACACTGATTTTCGGACTATTGTTGTGTGAACAGCTCAAATTTCCTATTAAACCAGCTGATTTGAAGAAAAGGATTGAAAGCCTGATC
This sequence comes from Trifolium subterraneum, assembly GCA_951799995.1. Classification (NCBI taxonomy): domain Eukaryota; kingdom Viridiplantae; phylum Streptophyta; class Magnoliopsida; order Fabales; family Fabaceae; genus Trifolium; species Trifolium subterraneum. The sequence continues at coordinate 6,812,312 of OX637462.1, read as the reverse complement.
GACAGAGAGTATCTGGAGAGGGACAAGAGCAACCCTCAAGTATACAATTACTTGGCATAATATATTTTACCTTATTTTACATTTCAAAGTTTCTTTTTCTTTTTTTTTAATTGATATGGGAGAAGCTTAATGTTTATTCCCTTGTCATATATGTACAGAAACAACGGATCCTTCCCCTTTTTTTGTACTTTCATTTATCGACAACTGTACTGTAATTGTAAAGCATATGTTTTGCCTCTTTCGAATTTCCTTTCGCTTTCTTGAAAATTAAATGTTGTTCCACAAAATTATCGAGATTTCATAAGGGTTCTTTCATATAATGGACACTTTCCTTCAACTGGTTACAGCGCCTAAAAACAACCATTTTGTCAAAAAAAAAAAAACAAAAGCCTGAACCCAATGCAATTTTCTTCAATCAGTGCTGCGCAGCATATAATTATTTATTTTAGATTGTTTTTATTATAAATATCTAAACTAATCTCGACAAAAACATAGAATAATTTGTGGGTATTTAAGATTGTGTAACTTGGAACATTGATATAACATTGGCTTAAATTTCAAATGGTTTCTAAAATGGTTATTGAGGAGCTGGCAGAACATCGAGTCTTTTTTGTGCTCATTAGTTGCCTTTTTTTCTTTCTTTTTATAATGATTTCATTTTTAGAGTTTTGCAATGGGGGTTGTTTTGCAATTCTGAAATATTCAACCAGTTAAATCCAAATGAATATTGTTGGAGAGTTTGCAATGAGAAGAACCAATTCTGGTGAGAGGATGAATCTAGAAGATGAAAGGTTAAATCAAAATAATAATAAAATAAATAAGTTAATGGTTATTCTCCTATCAAAGAGAAATCGGTAAACAATTAACAAATTCAAAAAGAGAGATGACATGTCTTCAATTTATAGCACATTTTGAGTTTTCTCACAATTCACAATATTTTTACTCCAATGGTACATATTTAAACAACTCATAAAAATGATATTGCTTAATTAATTTTTTTGTTGGTTGATTGCAAGAATTATTAATTTTATATTTGTATGGAACTGTAACTTAAATAATATACTCTTGATATTTTACGGATTTGTGATTGTCATGTAAATATGCTCCAAAGAAAAGAAAAAGGTTAAATTAGATAATTGGTCTCTTAACTTATTTATTATTTATTGGTTTTATATTCGTTCCTTAACTAATTAATGTTACAAATTCGTCTCTTAACTAATTAAAATTACAAATTGGTCCCTTAACTTTCATTTTGTTTGTCATATTAGTCCTTTCAACTTGTTAAACAATGAGTGTTCTTGTAAAAAATTACTATTGACATGTTTTTCTTTTCAACAAACCATTAATTTCAGTGTGTTATGTGGTCACATCAGTAGTCACATAAGCAAAGTTAACGTTTTTTTGAGAAAACATAATGGAAAGGACCAAATAGCAAACAAAATTAAAGTTAAGGGACCAATTTGTAACGTTAAATAGTTAAGGGACCAATTTGTAATGTTAAATAGTTAAGGGACCAATATGAAATCAATAAATAAGTTAAGGAACTAATTGTCCAATTTAGCCAAAGAAAAATTATTAAACTGTTCAAAGTATTTGAAATTCAATGATAAAACTTGATTGAGTGTGTTGCGTACCAAAATAAAAACTTGTGTTTAAAGTAGTGTGTTAGAGATACAATGATAACATTCCTCTTTACTCTTATTTTAATTTTAGAGTAAAGACGTTCCTGTGACCATAACTTAGTTAGTAGGAATATTGTATATAATATGCAGAGACAAAAAGGTGAAATTTAAATTCTAGTACTCCCACTTATTTACTTTAAGATGTGAAATTTTAACTATTATGCTAGTACTTGACAACAAAAAATTTAGTGTGAAGACACATTTTTATCCATGAAAAAAATGCTGAACATGGTTTAGTCATTTAGTAAAGTGTCCATAGTCTTTCACAATTGATTGGCGTTTAATTCATGGAGTCCCAAACAGTTGGCGAGCAACAGATGAGTGTTTGTTTGTTTGGATTGATGGTTCCACCATGTAATTGATTTTGGTGTTTTTAGGGTTTGTATCCTCTACTAATAATTGAGGTAATAATCTATATGACACGTTGTTTTATGAAACAAGAGTCCCATTTTGTAAAAGGTTGTTGATCAAAATCTTTTTCACCGAAAACCGAACCAAACCAATTGAAGGTTCATTGGTTCGGACATTGGATTCACTCAAAACCAATCCAAACCGGTCAACCGAACCAAACCAAACCAACTGAAGGTTCATTGGTTCGGACATTAGATTCACTCCAAACCAATCCAAATCGGTCCAATTACACCTCTAGTGGTGATGATGGGAAACTTCTACAGTTCAAAAGAAATATAGACAAGGTATATATATAGGATTCTATTAGCTTCTGGGGAGATTGATTACTAACTCATGGTTTAAGTTAATCTAATTGATATTTATTCTTAGCTACTGAAGTTTTTCTCCTTTACTAATATGTTATATTCCATATATTTGAATATTTCAAAACCTCCATATTTTTCTGAAAGCCTACCCTCTTCAGGAAATATTGATGATGAAAGTGAGTGAAAAACAGCAATTCAAACTTTTGCACAGCAACAAATGATTTTTAAACATGAATCCATTCGGAAAAAATTATGCTTTCTCCAATCTATTGCATATGTAGTCAAATGAAAGTATACTCCTCTTTTAGCACTGAAATAGATAAACACTAACCTCCCCCTCAAGTTCTTCAACATTTAGCATCATTTTACGATAAACACTAACTCTTTGAACATTCAGGCTGATAGCATCGGCTTACAAAACAGCGCCCTCTTGGCTCTTACATAACAAAACCTGAAATCTACATGCTGTCATAGACATAGTTCATCCAATTTACTGATTTAATGAAAGCAACTTTTATCTTCCATTTGGTTCATCTAAATCGTATCTACCACAGTTATATGCCATGTTCAATTTGGTTCAAAATTGCTCAACAAAATTGACAGTAAAACATGATAGTATCTGGAGTGTAAATATAGCACTAGGAAGAAGGTTTAACAAGGTTCTTGATATACGACATCAACCCATTAGCAAGCAAATTGGCACCCTAAACATGGCAGCCGCCATAATTGGCAACCGGTAGCAATATGGGAACAGTTTCTTATCCTAAGACAGCGGCCAATAAAACCAGCAATTGTTACAAATAAAGAAATAATTGTTGGAACAGATAATCCAGTAAATGGAAGAAAGGTTTGACGTTTTTCATACTATTGTGCATGGTTTTGGGAGAAAGAAAGTAGGGCACCGAATTCTGGATTTGTAGATATATATCCAATCGACCTATACACGCAATCGCAAAGACTAATCTCTCGATTCAGGCTAACCTCTTTGAGGTGACTGAGATCTATTTCAAAGGTTGACTTCTGACACATGTTGTACGGGTGTATACATGTCGCAAAGTAACCTCTCCAGTCTCGAGATGACTGAGATCTATGTCAGAGGTTGACTTTTCCCACCACCATGTTGGTGAGGAGGTCAATGCAATTTTCCTTATAGCAAGACAAATGCCAAATGACACTACCGTTTTTGAAGTGATCAAACATCATAAGTTGCTTCAAAATGTAAAACCAAAAATAAGTTCGCAAACAAACAATTTTCCTTAATACACATTAATCACTCCACTAGTAATAAAATTCACCGTAAATATCACACTCTATCATACAATAATTCAGTTCAACTCAATTTTCATTTTGTGATAATAATAATAATATATAGATGGTATTACATGAATTAACAACACATTAATATTGTTGAACGAAAGATTAATACAATTCTGAAATCAAACATATATAATACACAAAGTGAATAATACCATGGAGAGGTTTTGATAAAATTATGAAACGATTTTAACGGTGGTGGTGGTGGCGGCGGGTGCGGGGTTGAGTGGTGCTCTCACGGTGTTGTTGTCGTCGTCGGGATCGTAATCTGGATTGAGATTACGATCAATGGCTTGACGACCTTGTTCAAGACAAGGTTTACATGCGATCTCGATAGTGATCCAACCAAGAATAACTCCTACCACTGCTATCACTGCACCTGTGATTGCTCCCATCGCTTCTCAATCTCTTTCTCGATCGATTGATTCAGTTGAATTCAATGATGCTCTGTTTCAAATGGGCCACACGCTTGGGCTGAACAAAAGGTTAAGGGAGATTCTTTCAAGGGAATTGCTCTTCGCCCCTCTTAATTGCTTAGAGTCTTCGCCCCCAGTAAAATCTTATCGGGAGATAAAATTCGCCGGGATAAAATTCAAATGGATCCCCGTGAGCTTAGCTCAGTCGGTAGAGATATCGCACTATATATGAAAGAGTCCATGTTCGAATCCGAGACACTCTACTTATTCACTTTAAAGTGGATTTTCTAGCCACTAGGCTTAAAAATGTGACAAATAAATATGAAAACTTTAACTGATTTTGAAGTTAAGAAATTGGAATTTTTAATACAAAATTTATATTTTTAGTTTCATAGTCAGTGCTATTAGATTATTTCTTTTTACTTAATATTAGGTTACTTTGTTTTTACGATTAATATTAGATTACTTATTAACATGACTCTTTAGTTAATTTATGTTTTTTCTAGTCCTCGAGTCTCAACATAGATGAATTTGGACTAGGCGCGCAACAACACTAGTTCAATGCACATGTGGAAGAACAGGCGCGCAACAAGCGTTTCTTGCTTCACGGACAATAATGAACACATATACTAAACTGAATGTACATCAAGGCAAGCATGGTTGTAATTCACTTATATATGAAACACAAATAATTACAACACTTATTTATAGGCAATGCCTTGTTAGCTAAGCAATCTCATCAACTACCTAACTAACTTAATACACAAAACTAACTAATATAACCAACTAGCCCAAGGTTGTTATGGATTATTTATTCAACACACTTGACTATTTTACAATATTATCAAGTGGGTCTAGTCGATTTTCACATTAAAAAAATGTATATCTCATGCAAAAAGAGAAACGAATATACATATATAAAGAGAAGGAATATACAAATACTAATAACCAACCAACCTCTCAACTAAAGGTCATACTACTTTGTACTTATTTGATTCTTCTTCTCAACAAAATTAACATTTTACTTCATAGTATTGTTGTTCATTAATGCTCTCTTTGTTGTTTTTCATATAAGTGGAGTGTACATGATTCGAACTTCAACCGCATTATATATGCAGGGGACTGGGGTTCGAACCCGGGTCATCCCACTTATCCACTTTAAGGGTGAAATTTCAAGCCGCTAGGCTACTTGACAAAAAAAAAAAAACTTCAACCTCTTTATATGATTTCCCTTACCAATCGATTATTTGCAATCTATTATAATTCTTGATGTTGGTGGTATTTCTCTTTAATAGTTAAGTTAATAAATTAGCCTTTTTATAAAATAAATAAAAATAATAGCCAGCCTATAAAACTACTAAAAACAACTATTCGACAAACTTATCTGACCCTAAAGTGAGTTTTGATTTCAAGTTTCAACTACCAAACTCATAATTTGTGCTCACCAACCAAAACCAATAAGAGAACCAAAATGTAACAAGAATAGATACTTCTTCAAATAATGAAAGATTTGGCACGTATAGAACACATCATCATTCTAATCATAACAATAATTGCATCGTGCATTTAAAGAATTTTGTATATATATATATTTTAAAATAGTTTAGTGGCTATAAATTTCACCATTAATATAGATGCAATATCCTACAAACTAAAACTTATGAGACAATTTTGTCCCTATTTTAAATTTAAAAAAAAAAAGAGTTGAAATTTAATCATTTTTTTTATAAATTATAAATTTCATTTAATCTTAAAATCTAAATCATTCCATGAAAGATTAATCGGTCTATACAAAATTCATTTGCACCCTATGAAAATCCATATCCTTTGGTCTATGAACTAAATAAAACCGTATGTCCACTTTGAATTGAGGAGTGCACTTCAGAAGGTAAATTGTTAAATTATAAATTGATTAAAAGGTCATAAGATAAAATCACACTGCAAGACATTTTAAGGCGCATGTTAATATTTAATCAATATCTCACTTTCGATTCTTGTAATTAATAGGAATGCATAAACATAATTTAATATATGTAGTGTATGAGCCGAAGTTCGAATCTATGTCAACTCATTTATCCATCTTATAGGTGAGATCTTTAAACACTAGGCTAAATGACAAAAAAATAGTATAGTATAGGAGCAAGAGTATTAGTTTATCATGAAACCTATCATATTTAATTGTATTTCTTACTCTTCTTTTTTTTGCATTATTTATTTCTATATATTGAAACCTTAAACAAACTATAATATGGACCCTAGAGAGTAATATGAATTATGTGGTTATAGGTTTATGATTTGAAGTTTAAGGTTTAGAGTTTGTTGAATTGGATTTAGGGTTTTGAGTTTAGGTTTTAGGACTTGATTTCATAGTTTAGTGTATGTGGTTTGAAATTTAGAGTATGGGATTTAGGGTTGCATGATTGGAGTTTGCGGATTTGGAGTTTGTGATATGGATTTTCAGAGGTTTAATTTTACATTTGGGTTTGAAGTTTAGGGTTGCATTTTTTATGGTTGTGGATTTAGGGTTTCAAATTTAGGGTTTGGAATTTGTGGAATTGAATTTCGGGTTTGGAGTTTAGGGTTGTATTTTTTCTTCTGAAGTCGGGTGTTTGGAATTTAGGGTTTGAAATTTGTGGAATTGGATATGCGGTTTGGAGTTTAGAGTTTAGAGTTGCATTTTTTCTTGTGGAATTGGGGTTTGAAATTTCTGGAATTAGATTTGGGGTTTGGAGTTTAGGGTTACATTTGTGATGGTTGTGGATTTGGGGTTTAAAATTTAGGGTTTGGAATTTGTGGAATTGTATTTGGGGTTTAGAGTTAAGGGTTTGTGTACAATGTAAACTCCAAACACCAAACCCTAATCTTCATACCCCAAATCTATAAATGTCAAACCCTAACTTTTAAACCCTAAACACCAAACACCAAATTTAAACTTTCAAACCCTAAATTCTAAACCTTAATCTTCAAACGTCAAATGCTAAACCCTAATCTTCAAACCCAAATCGTACACCGCAATCCCTAACTTTTAAACCCTAAAAACCAAACACCAAATCTTAAACCTTCAAACCCTAAAACCTAAACCCTAATATTCAAACGCTAAACCCTAATCTTCAAACCTCAAATCGTAAAACGCAAGCTATAAATGTCAAACCCTAACTTTTAAACCCTAAACACCAAACACTAAATCTTAAACCTTAAATCCTAAGCAAATTTCAAATGCTTAACCCCAATCCAGAAACTCCAAATCCCAACTCTTAAACCCCAAAACATTAAATCCTGAATCACAAAATCCAAACTCTAAACCCCAAATCCAAAAGCGAAGAGTACGAGAGAGAGAGATTTGGGGGTTTGAGAATTAGGGTTGGTTTGTGGTGAAAAACAACTCTTTAACGTATTCTTAACTTTCAATGGTACTGGAAAAAAATTTCATAGAGAATGAAGAAGGAAGATTAAAAGGATTGCTCAGTAATTGACCAAAGGTTGCACAGAAATATCAAGAAAGTATCACACTTAATCTGTTAAATGAAATTAATGCAGCCTCCTAATTGATTGCATACATTGGTAATATATAATGAATAGTATAGTTAAATTATAGTAATTACAAAAAAATGAACTTGCAAAATAAAAAGCGTTTAGTTTTTTTTATCAAAAAAAACTTTTATAGGAGTTGAGATTTTACATAATACCTTGCTCAAAAGTCACACGTTCATTATATATAAATATTTGAATGTAATCTTAATAACAATTGATGTGCATGACCTAGTGGTTGAAGGTTTTATTGCCAACTAAATTTTTAATTTTTTTTAGTAAAGTTGTGCGCGAAATCATTAGAAATTATTGAGGGTACAAATGATAATTTAGCAGTGTAAATTCCTGCCTTAAATGTAAGGTTAAGGAGGATTTAGTAAGTTGCAAATTACAACCATTACAAATAAAAAAGATATTTTAGCCACTGAATTACTCGAAAAAATTCATGTGTATTATATATAACAAATAGTACTATGTAAAAATATGTTTGGGGTGGCAACATAATTCATATATACCATTCATTCAATTCATCCAAAAGGCAATTCATCTATTTTACAACAAATTAATAGAACATAGCATGAATGGAGTACTTAACCATTTTAATCCATCTACTCCCTTCGTCCCAATGGATGACATATTTGACTATATTGCACTATTTACACATATTGTTTTGACCATATTTTTCTACTAATAAATAAAAATAAATATTAGCATATAAGATGTTGTTGGATTCATCTCGATGAGTATTTTTAAAATATCAAATTTTTATAATTTTTACTATAATACAATTTAAAATATTAATCGTCAAAGTTATGCATCGACATGCGTGAAACAGTCAACTGTGTCAATCAATTTGGTACGGGGGGAGGATTATTTTTACAAAAAAATCATCTAATCCATCCATTTGTCATCCTAAAATTATCTTTGCATTTCCAATTTCCAATTATAATATAATATTTTACCAAATAGAAATAGATTTGATGCAGTCAAATTACGCACAATGTAAAATACATGTATTTGACCCCAAAAGAAAATGTATATCACTCTCACACACAATGAGAGACAGTGACTACCACCAATGGCTTAGAAAATGTAACCTTTCATTTCATGCCATTTCAAAATGAGGAAAATCAAGTACACACATACAACTATGCAATAGATATGAAGAAAAATTGTTGACCAACTCCAAGTGATACATGCTTGTTCAAAACACCTCTTGAAAATTGGGAACTATTTTTAATTTTATTTTTTTTGGTCTTAGAAAATTGTGAACTATGTTGAAGTTATTTGAACAATAATATAGAAGAATCAAAATAATAGAGGGTGATCTTTCAAGACTGAAGTGTCAAATAAGTTATTGCTTAACACACAATATACCAACCCTTGATATGGGAATCCCACAAACACATTCTAGCCAATATGTACACATGTTAATAAGCCTTTCACTATGTTATAGATAAGTGTTTATACTATAAGCGCTTAATTAAAATGTTTATCCAAATGAGGCTTTAATTCGAAAGGGTTGTTTGTCCCATATTATATCAAGCACGGTGGAATTCTGATATCAGGAGATAGCACTTTGCTATCTAAAGTTTGCTTGCAGTGAAGTAAAGTGTAATCTTTGCTTTAATCCTTTCAAAAATTGCATCTAGTGACTAATATGGCTTCATAAACAAATATATATCTAGAATTTCTGATGTTAGAATCATAACATTGAAACATTGATCAAGGAGAAAACATCAAGATAATTGTCAATGTACAATTAACATTTCCCAAACAGCTACTTCTAATAGTAACACAGCAACTCAAAACTGCTTAAATTTACCTTACAAACTTTAAGACTCTAATAACTATATTTAATTTACATTTTATTTAAAAAACATTCATAACATAATATTACAGAATAATGAAAAAACTATGCAAATAGCACCTGAGAGCTTGAAGGAGTCAGATCAGATAAACTTTTGGGCGCACTGATTACATGCCATCGAACACCGAAGTTCCATTTCCCCTCACATTTTTCTTTTAGGTTCAGTTTAGAGATATGACCGACAGCAACTAGAAGATTTCGACCTACGACATAAATTTGAGAATCGAAAGCATTCACAGCAAAAGGTTTGCATATTTGCTCAGGCAAAGGGGGGCCTTCTATGGCTTCCCAGGAATCAGTTTCGGTGTCATAAACCTTTAGCTTCATTCTTTCGAGCTCAGAAACAACAAATAAGTGGCCGTAAACAACAACACTTGAACCAGTCCATCCTTCTCTAAGTCCAACAGCCATATTTTCCCAATTATTCGTTCTTGGATCGTAGACTTGTCCTCTCGGAGAGACATAAAAAGGCCATAACCAGCCTTCAGTTACAAGAAGTTTCCCATTAAGCACCGCAGCATCATAGGATGCCATATTAGTTCCCATGTTGGCGATAGCGCGCCAATTCCCACTAATCGGATCTAATACCTCAGCTGAATCTAGCTCATAAAGATCAGTACTATTTCCACCAGCTACATAAACTAACCCATCGATTACTCCACTGGCGAAAAACGACCTTGCACTGATCATCCGATTCATCACGGTCCATCGATTTTTTGTCATCTCATATTTCAAAACCAAGTCAAGAGGACAATCAACATCAGAAACCATTCCACCGCATACATAAAGAGTACCATCACGAGGAATCGAAACACACCTAAAACCATGAGGACAAACCTTGTCTTTACAAGGCATCGTAGGGATGGTGTGCCACGAAAAGTGAGTTAAATCAAGAACCTGCCATTGAATCTTTCCAGTGCACTTATGGTATGCAAATACAAAAAGCCAAGGATCTTTCAAACCTAATTGCTTCCTATGAGTAAAAAACCTCTCTTTATTACCAAGTAACATATGCCACCTCTTGCATACAGCCCTACAACACGAATGACTCTGAACTGGTAGACGAAGTAGACAATTGAGTGCAACATCGTCAGGTAAACCCGGTATTAAAGGTTCTTCTCTTAGAGAATGATCTAACTCTGGTGATGGATTTGTTAAACTAGATTCAACCACAGCTAACCTAAACTTAGGAGATAGTGTCATTTGAGGATCACCTAACTTATGAACCGGTGCTTGTTGAGACGAAAATCTAACACGCTGCATCTTTATCTTTATCTTTAAATCTCGAAACACACACCTAAACCCTTAATAAGAAACACTAAAACCTGTTACTTTCAATCCAAGAACATCAAACCAAATAGTAACATCCAAAATTTCAATCCAAGAGATAAGAATCTATTCCAAATTCTCCTGAAATGATTCCCTCACACATTTTTTATAGCAAATAAAAGGAATCTCTAAATCCTAATCCACAATAAAGAGAAGAAGCACAAATTCCTCCTCCACAATGATCTAAAAGCAGATAGAATACAACAAAAACAACAAATTAATTCCCCTTAAATATTCAACTTTAATAAAAAAATGTTGTTGTAACCTACTTCTTCATCAAAAGCTAGTAACTTTACCATTAACCAAGACTTAGGAACCAAAAAAAGTGTAATTTTGCACCAATAGCAAATAACCCAATTCACATGTCTCCAAAAAACAACACCCCAGAAGCTGTATCAAATAAAAATCTAAACTTTATATGAAAACAACAGTGATGAAACATCATTAGTACTTTTCTGAATTAAAAAAACACAACTCTGAATTTATGTTGATGTTAACAAACATTGAAGCATAACTAAAACATAGAAAGAAACATGGCAAAGTGAAGAGGTAAAAAGAAAAAAAAAGAACTTACAAGAAACAAAGAAAGTGTAAGTAAATATGAGATTCAATTGAAGGTAGAGTTTGGTTTTTTAGCTTCATAACAAAGAAAGCATAAGATAAAGACTAGAGAGGAAAAGGGTATTTGATAATGATGATGATTATCTTTTTTTGTTTTTGTTTGTGATGAGAAAAATAGAAAATAAAAAAGATTAATTAAAGATTTTGATTATTTTGTGGTGTATATGAAGACAGTAGAGCAGATATATGTAAAGAGAACCACGCGCTTTTTGTGTTAATAGTTTCACACGAAAAGGTAAATGCAAACAAAATAAAATACAGTATACCACTAGCACTAGTACAGTACTTTGTTTTTTTTAAGTTGAAATATCAAATATCTTTGAAATTGCAAAACTCGTTAATCCTCCCAAAATTCAAAAATGTCAACTTGTAAGACGTGAGGAGGGGGGTGGAGAGAGGGGGGTATTTTGATCAATAATCCTCCTCTGAGGCGGCATCGCGTTGGCAGGTATCACGCATGTAGTAACGATCACATCATCACAACCGATAGAGTAAATGGAGCAGGGAATAGTTGATAGACGACATACAAATTCAAAGGTATGTTTGACATTTTGAAAATTTAATAGGATATTTGACGAATTTTGCAATTTCAATTGGTATTTGACACTCTGGGCCGGTCCTGAGTTTTTAGAGATTGTATGCAAATGTTAAAATTTGCCTCTTAATAAATAAATAAAAAACACAATTTTTTTTAAAAAAATCATCCTCAATTTAGATTGCAAATAGCATACAAAGAAAAAATAACCATCCTTATAATTAACGTGAAAAGAGTTATATTTTAATCAATAAAAAAAATATTTTTTAGCTACAAAATGAGTTATTCTTCAAATAATTTTTGAAGCAAATTTGTCGATCAAGTAATTTATTTAATTAAATTTTAAATCCTTAATTTATTAATACTACTACTCTGTAAAAACATTATGGGCTGATAATTGTACTTTTGCAGTGTGTCGTAATGTATTAAATTTTACACCCTTTAATTTACTAATACTACTATTCTACAAAAAATAAATTAGAGACCTTCATTTTTATGAGGTCCGCTGCCACAACACATGTTGCACATGTGGCTGGTCGGGCCTGTTGGCACTATTTGGTTCTCAAGAAAAAGAGGTCGCAGTAATTCGAAGTTCGATCTAAATAAAGGTTGGTCAAAAGTTATTTTTACTTGAAATCGAATTTGGAATTTCCCAAACAATTCTTCGTAAAGGAAGATCATTGACCACTTTTTTTAATAAAAAAAAAAAGGAAATTTGTTAATGAAATGATTCTTTTACAATTTGGGCTTCAATTTGTATTGGCACCCCTCCTCAATCCATACCGTATTTGGGTCAATGAGAGCCAATTGGGCCAAACAGTGTGTCACCCCATTACCAGTACCCTTAACGCACTGAAAAGATACATCCTCAAAAAACCCACAAAACTTAAAAATACTTTATGCTCTTTTTGATAAAATTAGTGAATAGTTGATGATTGATAGTTTATAAATGATAACTTATGACGGATGATTGATAAGCTAATTGCAATATTTGATAAATTTAGTGATTTAGCTAATAGATAAAGGTAAAATAGCATAAAAAATATTCTTAATTTTTAATAAAATTTATTACAAAATAATATTTTAAAAACTTTCTTTTTGACTAAAATCCTTAAAAAATTTAAAATTTATTGACATAAATATATTAATTTAATATATATTTTATATATTATTATTAAATTAATTTTTGTTCCCTGAAATTTTTAATATCATATATTTCTTTTTTGTCAAGTAGCCTAAATGGCAAGACTCACGCATTTAAATGTGGAGAAGCGTGGAATCCGGGGTTCGAACCTCATCCACTCCAATAACGTCCCTGATAGCTACCATTTGAGCTATACTTATGGGACTAATATCATATATTTTATACAATAGGAATTGGTGTACAACCAAACATAACAGTTAATTCATTTAGTGGAATATCTTTATTTTCTTTTATCATGATCTTAATTTTCATCTTTATAAAAAAAATAAAAGTTGGTGCAAGGCGTAACATAAAAAGGAATGATAATATTTTTATGTATCAATGACAAATATTTAGTATTTTTTATTTATAATTAACAAGGATTAACATATTTTTGTCATTTTTTATATTAATAATTTCTTTTAAAAAAAAAGTAGCACAATGTGATTTGATACTAGCAAATACAACATTAATCGACTATGTTCGTCACTGATATATAAAATTAACACTGAACATATATTTATCATAAATAATTACAAACAAACACTTTTTTTTTAATAACATTCATGGATAGGATAGATGTTTCACATTGATACATAAAAAATAAAATTACAAAAATATGTCAACCCTTGATAATTATAAACAAAAAAAATACAAGATAAATATTTGTCATTGATACATAAAATAAATCATTAAATAAATATTTGTTATTTGATGAATATGAAGAAAAAAGCAGGACAAACATTTGTTATTAATACATAAATAAATACCGGACAAGTATTTATCATTGATAAATACAATATGGAACAAATATTTGCCGCAAAAAAAAAATACAAGACATATATTTATCAACAATGCCTATAATAACAGCAAGTTTGCACGATGTAGTAGAAACTCATATTACTACTTCATCCATTTTAAAATAATAGAAAAATAGTGTTCAAGCATATTATCACAAGTTTACATCACCATATATATATATATATACACACACACAAACATATTATTATCACAAGTAATAGACTATGAAGAAGTTTAGTTTTTTTTTAATCAAATGAAGAAGTTTAGTAAAAAAAATAGATACAATAAAAAAATTATATAAAATTTAATCAATAAAAAAATTAGGGAGGAGAGTATAATAGACAAAATATAACCTTAAATTATCAAAACGACAAATAATTTGAAACGATTTTTTTATTTCTAAAACGACAAATAAAAAAAAATAGAAGGAGTACCAAATAAGTTTTTTTCCTTTCAATATAAGCTTATAAGTTATGAGTCATAAGTTAAAAATTACTATTATTGATGATTTCAAGTCATTCGTCATACGTAGAGTATTTTTCCTTCTTTCTTTTGAATAGAAATTTTGTGATTTTTTTGATATAGTTTGTTGGTTTCTTTTTTTTAATTAGAAATTTTATGGTTTGTTGGTTTTTTGTTGTTTTTTTTTTTTTTTGGATATACACGTTATATTAGTAGCAATTTCATAAATTGTTTGTTGTTTAACTTAATTATTAGAATGAATAAATTTTTCCAATAGTGCTTAAATTTTTTAGCCCCACTGACTATTTATGTTTAGGTCCGCCCCCTAATTGGAGAGACTACCTTGTTGATAGGGCATCAATTTTATTGGTTTATGGGAGAGACCACCTTACATTGTTTCGAGAAGGATTTTTTATGGACATACATACATACATCAATTTTAAAGATCTTTTTTGTTGATACATACATACATACATAAGGATGCATATATACATATATCATCAGGAGAGAAATTTAAGTTACCTTATGACCATTTTGATTAGCTTATTTTTTAGCTTATGTAAACAACTTATGCAATTTTTATGCATTAGTATAAGTTTGTCAATGTAGTTTATGATAAAATAGCTTATAAAATATAATTTTCACTAATGTGAACTTATAAAATAGCATAAAACCTATATTTATATTATATAAGCTGTTTGCATAAGCTTAAAAATAAACTAATTCAAACTAACTCTTAATCTTATGGTTGTTGACACTAGCTTCTATTTAGTAATCAATATTGTACATTTTTGTTTGGAAGAAGTGTAGTTCATCTTCTATTACGGTAATGTGGGCGAAACATGAATTTCTTTGACATTCACGTAATTCAATTATCCCTGTCCTACCCACAGTACCTGGTTACTTTGAACTTTAACATCAGATTGTCTTCACCATATATCTTTTCCCCAATTCTAAATTAGGATTAATCAAAATCAAAATCTATGACGGTAAAATCAAAATCATAATTTTTATATTTTAAAAAACTAAAATCATATTAATATTTCAACTATTTGATTTTTATCGAATGCGTGCGATTAGAGATGTCAATTTGTATCTGCTAACGAAGTTTTTCATGGGGATTATCTGTTCGGAGTTCCGAAGTTGAAGATTTTTTTCCGTGGGGATGGAGGGAAAAGTTCGCTCGAAAACATTTTAGGCTGGGGATCCGAAAAGTACTATCTGCAACCGCAGATTCTCCGACTTCGACCTTCTTTCTTTTTTTTGATAAATCGACTTCGACCTTATTATTATTATTTTTGGTCAAGTAGCCTAATAACTAGAAACTCACACATTTAAATGTGGAGGAGTTTAGCTCAGTTGGTAGGACGTTGCATTATATACTCTTTGTCTCATAAGTGCAGCTCAAATGATACCTACCGGGAATATTATTAGAGTGGTCGGGGTTCCAACTTCGACCTTATTAAGTTATGTATATAATGTATAATTATATAACTTTACATGGTATTTTAATTATTTTTTGTAAAATACAGTTAATATGCTAGAAAGTCAGAAGTTGTATATTATTTTCATGTTTTACCACCCAATAACCATAAAAAGTGTACCAAGTACACACATAGTGTCTATTCCTATTATTTTCTTTGTAATTGATGGAAAATGTGTTTTATTTTTAAAAAATGTAAGATGCAAAATATATGTTTTTTTTTAAAAATAATAAATTACTCATATCATGTTTTTGTTGAAAGTTACAAAAATTTTGTTAATTTTTTATGTTTGTACACAATTTTTTATGCTTGTAGATACTGTGAATCTGTAGGGATGAGGAAGAATATTTGTCCGCGACGAAGATTGGAAATGGAGACGATCAACAAATTTAGAGGTGGAACGGAAAAAGAAAAACATTCCCGGCACGTTTCCTATCTCGTTGATATCCCTACTTACCTACCTATTCCACCTTAATTATAAGTAAATTTATACTTTTTAGATTCATTGAAAAACTAATATTTCTAATCTATAATTAAGGTCAGATACATTAGGTATCCAATAAATCTAAAAAGTGGAAATTTACTTATAATTAAGACCGAATGAAGTAGGATCTAGGCACCGACTACGTTAGAATGCACGTCACTCAATTCATTTCTCTATCCTCCTAGTACTTAGGAAATTGTGAATTTAGATAATCCATATCTTCGGTCTTTATCACATTCACATGATGTCATGATCAATGTGTTTGCCAAATGTCATGCCATGCCATGACAGTAAATATATTGAATCCTCCAAATAAGAATTTCTCAGCATAAGCACATGCCACCAAAGTATACTCCCTCCGATGTTATATTTCCTCCCGTCACTATTATAAGCAAATTTGACATTTTTGGTACATTGGAAATGTGATGTATTTGGTTCATAATATGAACTACATACATCACTTTTTCAATGTACCAAAAAAGTTAAATTTACTTATTATAATAGTGACCGGAGGGAGTATATATAAAGAAAAGTTATATTTTTAGATTTATTGAAAAAATAGTGTACTTTGTCTATAATTTGGACTAAATATACTAACTTTCGAATAAATTTAAAAATACAACTTTTACTTTTATATATGAGAACAAATAGAGTACCTAAATTAGTTGTAAACATATAGGCTTCAATTTCATTTATACCGAAGGAAAATAGAGCATTATAAAAAGTAAAAACGAGGAACGCAACAAAACAACACAAAACATTTTTAACAAAGAAAAACAAAATGATGCAATTACTTAATTTTCTATGCTCTATAGTTTACACATCCATAACAACTCTTGTTCTATCACTTATCATTCCTTTTAACGCATTATTGCGCCGTTTAGTATTCTCACGCGCCGTGTCTTACACTTCCAATGACGGATCTGAACTCATATCTCTCTATGAAGGTACTGTCTACCATCAACGCCGCCACCCTATTCACCATTCCTTTAAATACCAAGTTCGCTACGCACTTATTGATCTTGATCATGTACCTCATGCGCCACCCAATCATCTTTCTCCGGATGAAGCTGTCAAATTACTGATACCAATGGACCCATGTAAGAAAACTACTTATATAATCACAAATATTTATATTCATCATTTAGTCACACTCACATAAAAATATATATTACTTAATTCTTTAAAATATACATTATTTAATTATTTTTTATACTATTTTTTATCAAACATGTGTATATGACGAAATTATTTGTGTCTATCTAAGACTTGTATGTAATTCATCTTCTTTGTTCTTTACTTTTCATCCCCATGCAGTTTGCTTTTGACAATTCCACCTAGTGTGGGATATCAACAAAACCCATTGTCTGTGTATTATTGCTATGATGTTGAAGATTCTTCTACACGTTTGAAGAAATGCATCGCTGAGGTTTGTTTCTGCTAATATATATATATATGGTTTACTAGAATAGAGTCGCTCTAGTTTGAATGGTGGATTCAATTTAATTTTTTTATCTGTTTAGACATTGTAAAACTACTTATATTTATTTTGTTTGTTTCAGGTAACCAATCCATGGGCCGAAAAAGTATCCTTCACTTTCAATCCGCATTCTGATCTAGTGGGCAAAGCTTTGCATGTCAGTCCTTTTATGGTATGAAATTAAATTATGTCATTTGCTACGCAAAATTTTGGAAATTAACTTTGGTTCAAATTTCTATATGGTTAAGTTAAAATAACTATGAATTATTCTGTAAACTTTTTATTTAAATATGTCCTAGTGTATACTCTGTATCTGTAAGGTGGGCAACTATGATATGTTCAAAAATAATGTCTATTAATTTTTTTACATTAAACATTATTTGTGAACAAAAACAATTGTTCATCTTAACAGTGTACCAGATCTTTTTTTTTTCCAATTTATCAATAAACATCTACGTGGACTATTACAGGATATGCTTGGGAATTGGAGTATCAAAACAGGTGAACCTGGACAGAATCTAAACATATCGGTTTCAGTTCATCACCCTAAGCTTGGAAACTATTTTACTGCTACTCTGAGAGCCAAAAAGTTGTGCTCGTCATCAACGTCCATGTTAGATCATGCAATTTTCTTTTGGTTGATGCCTCATAAGATTGTTGTGTTGATGTATTGGAATGTAAGCTTCATTTTTCCTATATTATTATTACAATGTTATTAAATATTTAGTGCAATGTTTTACCCTGACTTTTGGCTGGGTTGCATTTTTGTTCTTCCAACTTTTATAAATTTGTAATTTTGACCTTCTAATTTTCATAATAACACTTTCAGCTATCTAACATTAGTTTCTTTTGCAAAAGGTTGACCCCTCCGCTAATTTTGACCAAGTCAATGAACAAGTCGACAGTGACTCACATATCACATTAGACTGTGTTGCCACGTGTCCTAACATGACATATGAGTCATTGTCCACGTATCCGTTGACTTGATCAAAAGAAGTGGAGACCAAACTTTTGCAAAAATGGACTAAAGTTACTGGTCAAAATCTTGAATTTTGAAAAGGCAGGGGATAAAAAGTGCAATTTAACTCTTCCAAAAAAAATTGCAATTTAGCCTTGAATTTTTTTTATGTGCTAAACTCATTATTTTTTTTATGTGCTAAATAGCTGATTTCTAGTAGTGTCTGTTGTTTTCAAGAATTACATTATGTTTTCAATTTATTTTTTTTATGTGTTGAACTCATTATATGTTAATCTACCAGGTTTTAAAATTGTGGTGGAAAAATGTGAAATTTATACAACACCCTAGATATACCAATCCTGCATACAAGGATGAAACTTTAATTCGAGAGAGAAAATTGCAGTGTTGTCCCTTCAGTGCACAAAGAGGAAGCAACAAGGAAAGTCCTAGAGAACGGTGGTTTAGATGGATTGATGTTTAATGGCCATGGTCATGATAGAGAATACCAAATGTTTGTTTACATGAATCTGTACTTCAATGTTGTCTATCTCAATATCATGTAGCAGTAATAATAATAATAATAAGAATAATAATAATAATAATAATCTCTTTTGAGACACTACGTACTGTCTTTTTCTCTTCACTTAGTTTTTCATATTGATTTTACAGGTAAATATTTTAATTAGACATTGTATTTGTTAGCTCCTACTTAGTATTGATCTTTTTTCCAAGTTTTTTTTTAATATATTTGAGAGTTAATTTGTTTATGAAATGAGTAAAAAGATATCAATATAGTTGAGCGCTAATATTCTATAACACTCTTTATTTTACAAATATTCTATCTTGATAACTCTCTTTTTTTATTCCTAGTTATTTAAATTACTGTTCGTATATATCTTTTCCTTGCATTATTTTACTCTAAACTCCAAAATTATGTCTTGCTTCATATTCCATTGTCTTTTCATTGCCTATGTGAGGTTCAAAATCTGACTCATTAAAGTTAGGAAAATGTTATTTGGTAACAATTTTTTATATTGATACGCAAATAAAACCTTCATTTCTTTATATCTCAACACTTAATGATCGGATCATAAAAGTTAGGAAAATGTTATTTGGTAAAAAAAAATTACGGAAGAAACTGCAGAATCTTATGCGACAACATTTAACTCATACAAATTCTAATCATTCTTTCCCATGCATGATGCATGTATATGATTAGCCAATTTTTAATTGGTCAAATTATATTCCCTAATTTTATGCATTCTTTTCTTTCTTGTGTAAATATTTTTACTAAATAGCAATACTCTAAAAGTTAATAGAGTTAATTATATAATATTGATATACTATGAATTGTTAAGTTGGATTTTATTGGTCTTTAAGTCCGATTAGAATATTATTCATTATATATACTATTGATATACAACACTATTAGATATACACTATTTCTATCGGATGCGCTTATTGTTGCTGCCTTTTATTAAATCTCCAAACTGATAGAAATAGTGTTGTATATCTAAGGGGGTTGTGGTGTAATTATTAGAAGAGTTGATAATATAGTATAACTCTCGTAACAACAAAAAATTTAAAGTTCATTGTTTAGAACCCACCCTCCCACCCTTTTTCCGCAATGGTATATACTATATATATCAAGGTTTAGAAAATCACTTTATTTTTTTGCTCTCGTAAAAATTGTCAATCTGTGTCTATACACTTAGAACTTTCATGTGTAATTGGCTTGTTTGTTTGTCTAGCTGGTTTACTATCACACAAAACCATAACAGGAAAAAAGGAAATAAATATGAAAGAAAAGATAAGGGAGAGAATAGAGAGGAAAGAGTAATGAGAATATGAAAATTTGTCCAAAAAAAAATGAAAAAATATGGAACATATCCGCTCTATGTTTTATTTTATTTTTTAAAAAGTCTAATCATCGGTCCACAAATACTAGTTTAAAGGGTAGAAATACCGAAATTGTTAGGGTCAGACGTCATGATCGGGGTTCGATCCCTGGTCACTCCACTTTGTGTGTGTGAGTTTCCAATTACTTTGTCATTTCGTCTACCAACCAAAAAAAAAATCTAACCATCGCTATATATTTTATTCTAATAAAATGGTAGCTTTTCTGGCGGTTTTATAACCGCAGCTAATTCTGTCTTTTTTTGCTAGTATTTTTAGAAGTTTAAAACCACCGCTAATTCCAATGCAGGAAAAAATAGGATTTTTTAGCGGTTTAAGACTGTTGGTAAATTTCATTGCGCATTTCCAACAATTTCGACCCTAAAAAAATCCCCACAAGTTAAGGTTTCTAACATTCAATTATTCGACGGACTAAAAACCGATCATAATGTTGCTTTTCAACCGTTTTTTGCATTTTTTGGGGACTTTTACATGAAATTCGTATAGTGTCAATTTTAATGATCAACCGTAATTTAAGTTAATTCCCGATCTTTCCCTATATATGTAGTATTGTAGTATTCTAATGATTGTCCGTAATTTAAGTTATTTCGATTACCCATGTCCTGCCCACCTACCTGCCTGGTTGCTTTGAACTTTAACATCATTGATTCATTGTCTTGGTCTTGGCCATGTAGCCATACCTAATTTCTTGGCAATGGCTGCATATATCTTTCCTCAATTTTTTTTGTGGTCAAGATTTTTCCTCAATTTTAAATTTGGATTATTCAAAATTTATGACATTTAATATGAAATGTACCTGTAGGAATTTATTATTTTGAACTTAACAAGTGTCCTGGAGTACTTTTTAGCATGATCATTTTTAAATTCTAAAAAACTGCAATCTCTGTCCTAATATATAAGACATTTTTAGTAAATTTTATTGTTCCATTTTATAAGATTCTTTTCAAAGTTCAAAGTACATTAATTAAATTTTCACAAAATTCATCTTAAAGGTGAAATTTCTAGCCATAAGGCTACTGGACAAAAAAAAAAATCACTATTCCTCTCTTAATAATTGAAGAGTAATTTTAAAAAGAGAAAGTAGATTATTGACAAATTTAATACAAAAAATATTTTTTTTAATTTTTGTACATTTGTGAAAAAGTTCTTATATATTAAAACGGAAGGAGTATAATTATATTAGTATTTAAACCGTCTGATTTAATTTTTATCGAACAGTTAGTGACTACATTAGAATTGTGTTTGCTATAAGTATATTGAATCCTCCACATAAGAATATCTCTATAACCACATGCCACATAAGTATACCTAAACTCATTGTAAACATATAGGCTTCAGTTTCACTCAGAGAGCATTATAAAAACGAGGAACTCAACAAAACAACACAAAACATTTTTAACAAGAAAAAAAGAAAGTTGCGTCAAAAAAAAAAGAAGATGCAATTACTCTATTTTCTATGTTCTATAGTTTACACTTCCATAACAACTCTTGTTCTATCCTTTATCATTCCTTTTCAAGCGCTACTCCACGGTTTGATATTCTCACGCGTCACGTCTTCCTCTTCTGATGACGGAGCTGAACCCATATCTCTCTACGAAGGTATCGTCTACCATCAACGCCGTCACCCTATTCCCCATTCCTTTAAATACCAATTTCGCTACACGCTTATTGATCTTGATCGTGTACCTCATGCTCCACCCAATCATCTTTCTCCTGATGAAGCTCGCAAAATTACTGATACCAATGGACCCATGTAAGAATTTTTTTTAATTATTTAAAAATACACATTATTTACTTGCTACCCATGTAATTCTCTTCTTTATTCTTTACTTTTCATCCCCATGCAGTTGCTTTTGACAATTCCACCT
Organism: Trifolium subterraneum; assembly: GCA_951799995.1. Taxonomy (NCBI): domain Eukaryota; kingdom Viridiplantae; phylum Streptophyta; class Magnoliopsida; order Fabales; family Fabaceae; genus Trifolium; species Trifolium subterraneum. Next base: position 6,789,664 of record OX637462.1, on the reverse strand, counting down.
AGTGTGGGATATCAACAAAACCAATTGTGTGTGTATTATTGCTATGATGTTGAAGATTCTTCTACACGTTTAAAGAAATGCATTGCCGAGGTTTGTTTCTGCTAAAGAAAATATTTATCATTTAAGTTTGGCTAAATTGCATTTTTTGTTAGGAAACTACGCAAAATTTCCCCATATTATCAGATTTGTGGAAGAGCAAAATAACGCGGAAGCACACTAATATTAATAATGATGAAATGTACAAAGTGTTTATGACAACTACTTTCTCACAAAATCCACAACCCAATTACACCCAAAGAAATATTTCTCTCTAAATATTTCTCACAAAATTCCTACACTGGAATTCTTTGTAACTAGCTGGTTGTGTTTGTAACTCTTGCACTTGATACTTGTTATTATTAAGAAATGAAATACACTCTGCTTTTATAGCTAAGCAGAAGGAAAAACAAATGGTTCAAATGAAAGAGAATGTTTCTCATTCTCTCTCCATGCTTTCCGTCCTTCAATTACTCTGGACCTTCCTAGCTTATTTCATTTCCTTTAGTTTCTCCTTTTCTCTCTCTTCTCTTTGACCAACAATCTCCCACTTGAAGACTGATTTCAATCGGTCTTCACACCTTGGTCAAACAACATTATTTCTCTGCATGTTATTCTAGCAGGCCAACTGAAGTTGAGCACAACTTCAATTTGTCAATGGTCACCACCTTTGTTAACATGTCTGCCGGGTTCTCACTTCCTTGAATCTTCCTCAATGTTAGCACCTCATCCTCAAGCATAGATCTGATGAAATTATAACGAAGACTAATGTGTTTTGTTCTTGAATGAAATGCTGAATTCTTTGCCAGATGAATTGCACTCTGACTATCACTGTACAAAACATTTTTCTCCTGAGTAAAACCCAACTCTGTTAACAATCCCTGAAGCCATATCAATTCTTTACTGGCTTCTGTTGCTGCTACATACTCGGCCTCTGTAGTAGATAAAGCAACAATCTTTTGTACCTGTGATATCCAACTAACTGCTCCAGTGCCAACAGTAAAAATGTAACCGGTGGTACTTCTTCGGCGATCAACTTCACCACCGAAGTCTGAATCTACATAGCCTTGTACTTTTAACTCTCCTTTTCCAAAGTACAAACATTTCTTAGTTGTGCCTCGTAGATACCTCAAAATCCACTTAACTGCTTCCCAATGAGCTTTACCTGGATTTGACATAAACCTGCTAACAACTCCCACAGCATGGCCAATATCTGGCCTCGTGCAGATCATTGCGTACATCAAACTTCCAATGGCTGAAGCATATGGAATGTTAGCCATGGATTTTTTTTCTTCCTCCGTCTGAGGAGACTGGTCCTTGGATAGGCGAAAATGACTTGCCAAAGGTGTGCTAACCGGTTTGGCATTGCCCATGTTGAACCTTTGCAAAACACGGTTGATGTACTCTTCTTGAGATAATTGCAAAACTCCTTTTTGCTTATCTCTCGTGATTTGCATACCAAGAATCTTTCTTGCAGGACCTAAATCCTTCATGTCAAACTCTTTTGACAACTGCATCTTCAAGTTTCTGATCTCGTCCATATCTGAACCTGCTACCAACATGTCATCAACATAAAGTAACAAAATGATATAACTGGACTTATATCTCTTGAAGAAACAACAATGATCAGCATTGCACTTGTTGAAACCTTCCTTGTGCATGAAGCTTTCAAACTTCATATACCACTGTCTTGGAGCTTGTTTCAGGCCATACAAGCTCTTCTTTAGCCTACACACCAAATTCTCTTTCCCTTCTTCTGAGAATCCTTCGGGTTGGTGCATGTATATCTCCTCAACTAAGTCTCCATGAAGAAATGCAGTCTTCACATCTAATTGCTCAAGATAGAGATCTTCACTGGCAACAATACTCAACACTGACCTGATAGTATTGTGTTTCACAACCGGAGCAAATATTTCATTGTAGTCGATTCCTTCCTTTTGCTGGAATCCTTTTACTACTAGTCTGGCTTTGTACCGCTTAGAGCCATCATGCTCTTCTTTCACTCGATACACCCATTTGTTGTGAAGTGCCTTCTTTCCCATAGGTAACTTAGCTAGTTCCCATGTTTGATTGGAAATTAAAGACTTCATCTCGTCTTTCATTGCAAGCTCCCACTTATTAGCATCTGTGGTCTGACATGCTTCTTCAAAATCTTCAGGCTCACCTCCATCAGTCATCAACAAGTAGTCTATGTATCTCCTGTTGGGAACATGAGGTCGAGAAGATCTTCTCAATACAGGAATAGGAGTATGATGCTCTGGTGTGTCAGACGGCTGTGTGTTAGTTGACTCAGTTGATTCTGTTGATTCCTCTAACTGGGAACTTTCAACAGTAGGACTTTCAGGGACATCGTCCACCTCTGCATAAACAGGCTCACTCAATTCTGAGTTGTTGGTGGTTGTGTTATGCCTGTCTTTGTACATCACTCTTTCATTGAAGATTACATCTCTACTACGGATCATCTTTTTGTTTTCATCATCCCAAAGACGGTAGCCAAACTCATCTTCACCATAACCGATGAAAGTGCACTTCTTTGATTTTGGATCAAGTTTATTTCTGCCTTGATCGCTAATGTGCACGTATGCTACACATCCGAAAACTCTAAGATGCGAGAGCTTTACCTCTTTTCCGCTCCATACCTCTTCTGGTATTTTGTGCTCCAATGGAACCGATGGACCTCGGTTGATCAAGTAAGCTGCCGTATTGACTGCTTCTGCCCAGAACTGCTTAGGTAAGCCTGATTGCACACGTAAGCTTCTGGCTCTCTCAGTCAATGTCCTGTTCATACGCTCTGCTACACCATTGTGTTGAGGCGTTCCTGGTACGGTTCTCTCCATTCTAATTCCGTACTCATAACAGAACTTCTTGAATCTGGTGTCTTCATATTCACCACCATTGTCGGTTCTGAGCTTTTTAATCTTCAATCCTGTCTCATTTTCCACCATAGCCTTCCATATCTTGAAAGCCTCAAATACATCTGACTTATGTTTTAGAAAGTATATCCATACCTTCCTAGAGTGATCATCGATAAAAGTCACGAAGTAATTCTTTCCACCAACGGATGAGACTGTTGTTGGACCCCAAACATCAGAGTGAACAAGCTCGAGTCTCTCTTTCTTTGGGGTTCTTCCACTTGTCTGAAAGCTAACTCTTTTCTGCTTTCCAAGTATACAGTCTTCACACATGTCAATTTCTATTGACCGAAGATTTGGTAGTTTTCCTTTTGAGTGCATAACCTTCATCCCTTTCTCACTCATATGGCCTAATCTTTGGTGCCATAGACTGGGACTTTCATTTGTTGCAGCTGCAATCAAATGGCATGCTCCTGCTGTCATGTAAAGAGTACCACTCTTCTTACCGCGAGCAATCGTCATTGCACCCTTTGAAATCTTCCAATTGTCGCCATGGAAGACTGTTGTGTAGCCGTCACTAGCCAACTGGCCTACGGAGATCAAGTTCTTCGTCAGGTCGGGAATATGTCTCACATTTTTCAATTCCCATACAGACCCATTCAACTTAATCTTTACTTCACCTTTGCCCACAATCTCACAAGATTGTTCATTACCAAGGTAAACTTTACCGAGGTTTCCAGAGACATAATTCTTAAAGAATTCCTTCTGGGGAGTAGCATGAAACGATGCTCCAGAGTCTAACACCCAAGACTCTTCCTTGTTCTCCAAAGAACATATCAAAGTATCATCTCCTCCTGAGGTTAAAGCAACATTTGCTTCATCTTTGACCTCTTGGTTCTTTCTTGGAACCCTACACTGATTTTTGTAGTGTCCTGGCTTTCCACAATTCCAACATTCAATATTCTTTGAATTGTGGGAACTACGATGATTTCTGGATTTGGACCGTCTTTCCTTTGATTTACCACGTCCATATCCTCTGGTTGAATTTCTTCCTCTCGACTCTGTATGCAATACTGAAGAGGATGACGATTCACCCGACCCTCTTCGTCGGATCTCTTCACTGAGAACCAGATCACGAACATCATCAAACTTCATCTTTGTACTTCCCGATGAGCTACTCACGGCCGTGACAGTAGCGCTCCAACTATCTGGTAGGGAAGACAAAAGTATTAATGCTCGTACTTCATCATCAAATTCGATACCAACTGAACTTAATTGGGTTACGACAATATTAAGTTCATTGATATGTTGCGCAATCGATGTGCCTTCTGTCATCCGAAGCGTAAACAACCGTCTCATCAAATGAACTTTATTTGATGCCGAAGGCTTTTCATACATGTTGGAAAGAGCCTTCATAAGACCAGCCGTTGTCTTCTCCTTCGCAATGTTAAAAGCAACATTACGAGACAACGACAACCGAATAACTCCAAGTGCTTGCCTATCGAGAAGGTTCCACTCATCTTCCTTCATCGATTCTGGCTTGTTTTCTGCGAGAGGTTGATGTAGCTTTTTCTGATACAAATAATCTTCTATCTGCATCTTCCAAAAGCTAAAGTCCGCACCATCGAACTTTTCAATTTTCACTTTGCCTTCGTCTGCAGCCATTACTCCCACTCGAATCTGACTCCCTCAGGATCGTCTTTGAAAATTTCTACGAATCACCGTGCTTTAGAACACCTCTGTGAAAAATTGGTAACGCCGACCAACTTTTTGCACTATTCACAAAAGTTACTATTTATGTGAATAATACATTCGCTAGAAATATTAGAACAAACAACCAACTGGCTCTGATACCAGTTGTTAGGAAACTACGCAAAATTTCCCCATATTATCAGATTTGTGGAAGAGCAAAATAACGCGGAAGCACACTAATATTAATAATGATGAAATGTACAAAGTGTTTATGACAACTACTTTCTCACAAAATCCACAACCCAATTACACCCAAAGAAATATTTCTCTCTAAATATTTCTCACAAAATTCCTACACTGGAATTCTTTGTAACTAGCTGGTTGTGTTTGTAACTCTTGCACTTGATACTTGTTATTATTAAGAAATGAAATACACTCTGCTTTTATAGCTAAGCAGAAGGAAAAACAAATGGTTCAAATGAAAGAGAATGTTTCTCATTCTCTCTCCATGCTTTCCGTCCTTCAATTACTCTGGACCTTCCTAGCTTATTTCATTTCCTTTAGTTTCTCCTTTTCTCTCTCTTCTCTTTGACCAACATTTTTGGCCCCTTAAGTTTCAGAAAGTTGCGATTTTGGTCCCCTATGTTTCAAAATAGCACTTTTGGCCCCCTAAGTTTCAGGAAATTGCAATTTTGGCCCCTTATGTTTCAAAGTAGCACTTTTGGCCCTCTAGGTTTCAGAAAGTTGCAATTTTGGCCCCCTATGTTTCAAAATAACACTTTTGGCCCCTTATGTTTACCCCCTTTTGCAAAAGGCAAAATAAACTGCAGAGACAAAATAATATAATTAAAATGATATAACAAGTCAAACGTATTACATATTAGAAATTACATTCAAAATGGAAGTTCAAGACACTTTTATAAATCAAAATGACATAACAAATAGCACGAAGGGTTTTCAATATCCATTGTTTCCTATTTTTGGATTTGGGATTAGGTTATTTTTTTTACGTATAGTGAGAAAAAAATGCTGATGTGGCAGCTGAGTCGCTTAAGTGACTTGCCACATTAACTTTGACTCGATCAAAATTGACCTTTTGCAAAAGGGGTAAAGATGGGGGCCAAAAGTGCTATTTTGAAATATAGGTGGCCAAAATCGCAACTACTGAAACTTAAGGGGCCAAAATTGCTATTTTGAAACATAGGGGGCCAAAATCGCAACTTTTTGAAATTTAGGGGGTCAGAAGTGCTATTTTGAAACATAAGGGGCCAAAATTGCAAGTTTCTGAAACTTAGAGGGCTAAAAGTGCAATTTAGCCTTTTTATTTTTTAATAGATTTTGTACATTTCGGGAACTGTGTATAGAGAGATGTAAAATACGGTTCTTATCTTTGTTCATAAAAAGTTGTTTATATAACATAGCTCGGTATAATAGATTAGTAAATTTGTAATGTGATAGTGTATATTATTATATTAATGACTCATCAGAACGATTTTTGTTTAGTGGCCTCAAGCGTACTCTTCAGAAAAAATGTGTATTTTTAGAAGAGAATTTATTTGGCACATATTGTACTTCTCGCACGTCTTGTTCGTTTTCAATTTTACCATTCTGCTGTTTAAGTAGTAGACTTTATAAAAAAAAGGAATTTTAGAGAAATTTTGAAAACACCATTCGCTGCCTATCTTGCAGACCGATGGGTAGTTAGGTCTTCTGCATTAATTAAAACTTTGTCAAGTGACCAATTTTATGCGGCCATATGTGGCATCGACCAATGATAATTTAGCAGAGCGCATAAGAAAATTTAGGGGTGCTAAAAGAATTTCTCTTTTTAGGAGGTCTAGAGCAAGGAGTTTGAATTGTTCTATGTTTGGGCCTGACATGACGACGGATCGACCCAATAAAACTTAACTCAAAATCCATTTGAATTTTACTCTTCCAGTCCCACGTTTCTATTATACTCTCTAAACTCGCAAAAAACTTCGATTTGTATTTACTGAAGTTCTTTGTTGTGTAAATTTTACACTAAAAAAAATTTCAGGTTTTATTTACCGAATTTTTTACGTGTTTAGGGGGTATAAAAGAAACATAGGGGACTGAAAGAGGAAAATTCAATCAGTTTCATGGCAGGGGAAGCTCTAAAATTTGGAAAAATGTGTTTTGTACATCCATTAAATACATTGAAGAGAAATAAATAGAGAGATATATAATCTATGTGATAATTAAAAAAAAAAAAAAAGAGGTGCAGAAGAAGAATTAAGGATGTTGAAATATCATTGTTTAAAATTTAAACTCATTACACTCCTTCACACAATTGAATAAGATAAGGATGACATTCACACATAAGAAAGATCATGGCAAAAAAAAAAGGTTATAATTAGGTAAACCAAGTTGCCCTCTTCCCCTTGACATTTCTTACTAGAAGATCATGACTTGGTCATGAGTCATGACCATATGACACCACAATTGCTTTGAAAATTCAATATGTAGTTACTCACCAAACTTATTTAAATCAAAGTAAGAAAAAATGGCTTTCTGTTGCATCATCATAATGTTACAACCACTGAACCACTTGCTTACACTTTTCTATATAAACCACTAATCGTTTTGCACTAAACCATAAACTCATTCTCCAAACACAACTACAATCATGAATGCTCTATGTTTTTTCTTAGTACTCCTTGCTACAATGCATGGAATACAAGCAGTTGATTATAGTGTCACCAACAACGCCCTCTCTACTCCAGGTATATTTTTTACGCTAAGAATAATTAATTAGTCTAACTAACTAATGTACCACCAGATACATTAATAATTGAATAAACTTGTAAGATCAGAAGGAGTAACTAATATTTTGCATGTGATACCAGGTGGAGTACGTTTCCGTGATCAAATAGGAGCACAATACGCGACACAAACACTAGATTCCGCGACACAATTCATATGGAAAGTGTTCCAACAAAACAACGCTGCCGATAGAAAAACCGTGCAGAAGGTGAGTTTATTTATCGACGACATGGATGGTGTTGCATATACAAGCAACAATGAAATTCACCTAAGTGCAAGATATGTCAATAGCTATAGTGGTGATTTAAAAAATGAAATTACAGGAGTTTTGTATCATGAAATGACACATGTTTGGCAATGGAATGGTAATGGTCAAGCTAATGGTGGATTAATCGAAGGTATAGCTGATTATGTAAGATTGAAAGCAAATTATGCACCTAGTCATTGGGTGAAACCAGGGCAAGGAAATAAATGGGATCAAGGTTATGATGTTACAGCTCGTTTTTTGGATTATTGTAATGGTTTGAGAAATGGGTTTGTGGCTGAATTGAATAAGTTGATGAGGAATGGTTATAGTGATCAATTCTTTGTTCAGCTTTTGGGAAAGACGCCTGGTCAGTTGTTTACAGATTATAAGGCCAAATATGGCAATATTGCCTAATTAAGGATACATAAATTATAGTACCTTATATAATAAGTTAAGAATAAGCGATTTTGTCTTTATGTCGTGTAATTTGTATGAAAAATTAAATATTGATCTATAAGAAAATACTACGTAGGTGTGTTATGATGAAATATCATTTTTTTTAATATATGTTTAGAAATAGAACTATTTCATGTTTGGCTTGTTGTCTGTTTATGTTTTATTCAAGTGTAATTATCTTACAAAATATATATGACAAACTAAAACAGAAGTTAAAATATATTGGACTCAAATTTTGTGAATATATCTGAATTGTTCATCTCAGCAGCTGTAATAGTACATATTTAAATAAGATGTGTACCAAAAAATTTACCAATTTATTTTGACTTTTGCTTATGTATGTTAAATTCTCTTGCCGACAACACTAAATTAAGCAATAAACATTCCCATAAAAACTTTGACCGGTCAACCTCATTAGCACCGGGCCAGGGAAGTATTAAAAATGGTTGCATGGAAGAATTTCTTACTACCTGGTCCCTAGTGTTTTTTAAACAAAATGATCAAATTATAATTAATAGTCAATTAGGAGCAAATTCTTTCTTCTTCTTTTTTCTTCTGCAAAATTGGGTTGAAAATAATAACATCACACTAAAAACTTGTATCCACTACCCAAATCCCCAGCAATTATTTAATTACATCAACCCAAAATATTATTAATAGAATGAATATTTTGGGAGGGGAAAAGTTAAAACTCTCCAAAAAAATATCAGTGAGACCTGAAATTAGTCATTCCATTTTCCAAATATATTGAGGAAGAACTTCCCACGAATTTCGTTCTCTTTGGAATTATAAGACCGTGGGAAGTCAAATTTTGTACAAAATTGACTACTAGTACTAATTCTTATATTTTATTGTTAGCCTCTTTTTATATTCTTAGAGTGGATATGGATGAAGAAACAACACCTAAACTAATGATGCCCCTTAACAGACACTACCATATTCATATTTTATTCTCTAAATGGGTTTCTAAGCATGAGTAATTAAGTCTCACGTCGACTATGTATGGGAAGAATGTTGGATTTACAAGAGAAGTGACTCATTAGCCTAATGCCTTAAGGTTTTGGGTGGAGATGTGGCGTCTCCCTCTCTTGTGGTCTTGGAGCATATTGGCCCATTGTTTCTCCCGAGCTCCCCCGGAATCCTCAACACTAACAAGTCATTTTAAGGATATAATTGGAATGGAATATATATATATATATGTGTGTGTGTGTCACATACCTAAGACCCCGTTTGACCCGGATTATTTTCTACTTTTTTACTTCTTTTTAAAAAAATTAAGGAAGTAAACAATTATTTTTGATCCTATTTCTACGTAAAATAAATAGAGAAATAAAGTAAAGAAGTCAAAAGCAAGGAGAAATAAGGTCAAACATAATTTTTTACTGATCTACTTCATTTAAAGTGAAATAGAAAAGTAGAAAATAAATCGGCCCAAACGGAGCCTAAGAATAATCATTGGGTCACTTTTACACTTTATCACATAATACTAATAATTGCAGAAGGAATATTACATGAGAAAGCTATTGGCAATAACAGAAACAAAACTATGTTGCTGGCATCTTTCCTTGAATATTTCTTACTAGAAGACTTGACTTGGTCATCAATCATGACCATTTGATACCACAATTGCATTGAAGACAAAAACAAAAGGTACAGATTATACTATACTATACGGCCATATTCCCTCCATCAACAAATTATAAGTAATAATTTGTCAAAAAAGTTAATATAATGTACACTAAATAATCAACTTTTTCTCTGAAAGATCTAAACACAACCACATTGAACCATGCATTTTCTATGTTTTTTCTTAGTAGTCCTAGCTACAATGCATGGAATACAAGCAGTTGATTATAGTGTCACCAACACCGCCCTCTCTACTCCAGGTACCGATACACGACTCATCCCAGTAATCTCTTTGGTGGCTTAAAATTATTTTTAACAGTTTTTTAACTCCTATAACAACAGTAACTAACTAATGTAACTAATATTTTACCAGGTGGAGTACGCTTCCGTGATCAAATAGGAGCACAATACACGACACAGACACTAGACTCCGCCACACAATTCATATGGAAAGTGCTCCAACAGAATAATCCTGCAGACAGAAAAAACGTGGAGAAGGTGAAATTATTTGTGGACGACGTGGATGGAATTGCATTTACATATCGAAGCACCAACGAAATTCACTTGAGTGCAAGGTGGATTAATAATATTCAGACGATGGATGAATTTACAGGGGTGTTATATCATGAAACAACACATATTTGGCAGTGGTTTGGAAATAATCAAGCTCCAACTGGATTAACTGAAGGTATAGCTGATTATGTGAGATTGAAAGCAAATTATATACCTGATCATTGGGTGAATGCAGGTGAAGGAGATAAATGGGACCATGGTTATGATGTTACAGCTCGTTTTTTGGATTATTGTGATGGTTTAAGAAATGGGTTTGTGGCAGAATTGAATAAGAAGATGAGGAATGGTTATAGTGATCAATACTTTGTTGAGCTGTTGGGAAAAACGCCTGATCAATTGTTTACAGATTATAAGGCAAAGTATGGCAATATAGCCTAGTTAATTAAGGGGATAAATAAATTATATTCCAGTAGTTTTTTACCATAAGTTTTATGTATATGGCTTATTAAAAAAACATGTTTATAATTTGCTTTTAGCTTATTTTCATAAAGTTCTCCAAAATAATTTATAATTTATACAAAAATAATTTAACATTATTTTATCTTATGCTATAAAAAAAACTTATACATTATCTTCAAAAACAAAAAATCATAGTACATAAATAAGTATCAAGATAAACATCTTGACTTTGACTTCAGGTCAACCTCATTAGCACCCGGGGAATGAGTATTAATTTTTTTTATTGTGATAGAAATGGGCTTGATTTCTTAATCCCTGGTAATTTTTTTATGATATTTAGAAAATTTAATCAATCAGACTTATTTCTGGAAAAAAAATGATTTCTTATTAGAGAAAATATAGAGGAGGAATTTGATTGATGTTGTTAAATCGTCTCTCAACGCAACCTCGTTTCACAATTTATATATGTCATCATGCTCCCTGCACCCCCCTTAATCTCTGCTATTTTATAACTGCACAAACCTCCAAACACCTATATAAAAGCACCTCAAATGAATGATCTCATGCAAAATACACCTAAAACAACAATGGATAAACAACACCTTAAGCATGTCATTTTCTTCCTCCTAACTCTAGCAGTTGCTAATTGCGCCGTGTCAATGGACTGTTATGTGTCCAATAATGCCGGAGCCAGCACTGGCGCTGCCCGTTTCGACAAAGAAATAGGTGCAGATTATGCCAAGCAAACACTCAGCTCAGCCACGGATTTCATACAGAAGCTCTTTCAACAGGACAATAACGTTGGCACCAAAAGTGTTGAAATAGTCAATGTAACAATTGAAAATATAGACGGCATTGCATTTGCAAGTAATGACATAATTCATATAAGTGCGGCCTTTATTGAAAAATATCGTGGAGATATCAAAAAAGAGATTATTGGGTTGATATATCACGAAATGGCTCATATATTGCTGTGGAACGGAAACGGCACGGCTCCTTCAGGACTCATAGAGGGCATGGCTGATTTTGTGAGGATGAAGGCTGGCTATGCTTCAGATCAATGGAGTCCTCCGGGTGTAGGGAGTCAATGGGACCAAGGATATGAGGTCACAGCTCACTTTTTGGACTTCTGTGATAACATAAAAAATGGGTTTGTGGCGGATTTGAACACGATGATGCAGACGAGTTATAGTGAGAGTTACTTTAATGACCTGCTAGGGAAGCCAGTTGCTCAGCTGTGGAGTGACTATGAAGCCATGTATAATAATAACACTAACTAAGGAAACCATACCCCATAGGTCCATAGCTGGTGCTAATAAGAAAACAGATAATGTATTATGTAATAACCAATTATTAAGGAGAATCGATACCACCACAACCATTATCCTTTACCATTAAATATAAGGAAAAATATATTATTTAAATCCAAGAGCATTAAAATTACACTACTGAATCAGTAGAAGCATCATCTTATCCATCATATTTGATAATTGAGTATCATATCAAAAATAACTTCGAATGGAACCTTATGTAATCACATGAAACTCGTAAATAACACAGTGTACACTATTGCAATGTTATGCAATCAGTACCATCTCCCCACAGAGAAGAAACGAGAAAATTCATTCACTATACATAACTTGACAGACAAACCGTTATCTAGTAGTACCCACTAGGCCAAAATCTGAAGATGATATATTGGAAAACAGATAAATGATGGAGGTAAAGGTATTGATATAGCAAAACCTTGTCATGACTAAAATTGCTGAATTGCTGAGACAATTTCAGAAATGCTCTCAAATTTTCTTCTTTCTTTGAGAAGCGTCTTAGCTAAATTAAGTGCCCGTCGTTCACAGGTTGCCCGTTTACCAGCGTCAGCAATAGATTCAAGATCCTCAACATGTGCCACGCCAACAATTCTCCTGTGTGTCAAATATTTGAAATGGAAGAGTTACTCATGACAAATTATCATTCTTTTATGGACACAGGCTGTACAAAACAACCAATGAGATTCCAACTAATGTTACTCAAGTAAGATTAGGGCAGGGCACAATGATACTCTGGATTTGACACCGGCAGGTTTTTGGAATCTATTTATTTTCCTTTATACAAAGCAGGCCTAGTTAATATAACACCAGGACAAAAGGTGCATAATATGGTATCAGCTGTTAAAATCCATGGCTCAATCAGCACATGGGAATGAGAAAAGGTTTTAAGATATCATCTTTTATGATGGATATTGCTCCAAGGTGTAGGTAGAGGTAACCCCAGCTGAACTTGACTTAAAGTTATCTTTGATTGATATTGGACACCAAAACTACACCAAGGAATATAAATATTGTCGAGCAAGACAGGCTTGTTTCAAAATCAATTTGATGGAAACAAAAAACTTCAAAAAGGGAAAAATATTAAAAATACTAGATGAGAGAAGACAAGGAAGTGAAGGAAATCATACTAGTATGTAGGGCCCGTTTGGATTAGCTTATTTTTGAGCTTATGCAAACAGCTTATTGCAACCTCATCTTATTGTTTTTATTAAAAGAGCAAAAAAAAAATCAAGAGAAAGAGGCACCTTATCATTTTGGCAGCACCAAATCCGAGACTATCATGAAACACATTTGTCATGTATTTCTTCTGTACAAGCAGCTGAACCTCGGGATTGTTATAGATTGCTGGAAGATATGCCTCACCAGCACCATTTCTGTGCTCATCCCAAAGTGCAGTGAATTTATGGTGGAAAAGATTCCAAGTGTCTTCAATTGTCTTAAGAATCCATTCCTTATATCCCTGCATAACATATTGTGTTAAAGAAAGATATAGAAACATAAAGATTAGAGGATAAGAAAACCTTGACAAAGAAAAATAAGAGGAAAAAAAAAACTTAAACAGAGAAAGGGTACTCCTAAAAACTAGTCGATGTTGGAGAAATGTCCAATCTCTTTATATATTCAGCATGCCAATTCCCAAAAGAATATCATGTGCTTAACACCAAAGAGAAACCATACAAATTATCCTAGCCTGTAACCATGTTTTTCATTGTTGCTAATGTTGGGCTAAGAAATCTTATAGTATGTGAAACTGATGGGTTATCTGTATACAAGCACAACCCTAAATCCCACAACTCTATTCGCACAGACCTACAGCAGCCAGTAGAGGGAAAAAAGTACTAAGGAGAGCAGAAATGTGTTCTAAGCACAGAGTTAGTTATGGGAGACAGAAGGGTACTATGGCCCTTACCTTTCATGTTACCTTTCAAGGGCTGTTCATGTGAGGCATGAAAGGTACAGGCCAGTTTGACGATGGAGAACCACCAGAATACATATGTATAGTAACAAATACAGAACAAAATGAAAGGTAGGCCAATAAAGACATGGAAATAGGGGACCTACTTTTCGATCGTTTGCTTGATCAGCATGTCCATCCTGAGAATAGTAAGCCAAAATCAAGTTTCCCAGGAATGCTCCAATATCAAAACCGATTGGTCCATAAAATGCAAATTCCGGATCAATAACTTGTGTTGATTCACGAGTAACCATCACAGAACCAGTGTGTAGATCTCCATGTATTAGTGCCTGAGCCCTCTCACAGAACCTAAATGAACATAAATTCTCATCAACAAAAAAAACAAACAACAAAACTACAGCATAAAATGAAAAATAAAGTGAGTCATATATAATACTTTGATTTCAGCTCAGCAACTTCAAGCTTTAGTAAATTGTCATCCCGAACAGCCTCGGCATCTCGGTCAAGATAAGGAGAACTCCAGCGATTATACTCAGAAACTTTATAAGGATCAGAGAAAACAACCTGCTCAGTGAGCCTACATAGCTCCACATTCCCGCAAAATTCAGCAACTGCATACAGCCACATTTAATAAGCCTAATGGTAACATGTCTTAAGGTAATATCAAAATATAACCATCAAAATCTTATTTATAGCCACAAAAAGAGGACATCATTTAATCCATCCATTTTCAAATAAAACGCTTAACAAAGACTCACATTTAGGGTTAGGGCTTATTAAAAAAAATTGCATTTAGGGCTTGTTTTAGATTGGTTTGAATTTATCTACCGGCATAAGCACTCGTGAGACTTTTTGAGAGAGCTTATGGAAACAATTGACATGTCCATAAGTTTTTTTCATCTTGTTTGCACAAACTCTTCAGGATAGCTTATGAAAACAGCTTATAAGTTATAACTTATATGAAACCAATTTGACTTAATATCATCTTTAGTTATATAAATAGCTTATATACAAGGACTTATATGTCGAATCAAACTTTCAGATAGTAAAATAAGACTTGAGAGAGTAATCATACCGTCCCGTTTGTGCTCGGTAGTAGTACGAAAAAGCAGAGAAGTAAAAAAGAGTGTCTTTGCCATGAAATCAGACATATGTTCAGCTAACAAAGGATACTCAACACCAGCAATCAACCCTTTTCTGAGAATTATATGTGGTGGTTCCAAATAACGCATACCAATCAAAGACATTGTACGATCAAAATGATAAACTTCTGGAACATGTTCAGGACACAGTTTACCCTCTTCTTTCAAAGCCAACGACTCAAAATAAGCTCTTTCTTTTGTCATCGGCCATGATTCTCCTATACAACGAACATATGGCAAAGCCTATATAACAATACGCAAACCCATTAAAAATTTCAATAAAAAGAAACGAAATTTTGAAAAACCCATGATTTGGTGGGTGTGAAAATGATGATGATACCTGTTTGAGGACAAAAGAACCAGTTGAGTTGGAAACGATGAAGACGAAATTAAGGTTGCCATCTCCGACTTCTTTAACGGATATGTCGGAGAAGTTGTTGCCGAGTTTTGATGAAAGGGAAGGGATTGATTTTATGTATTCGATGAGTGTGTTTTCGTTTAGAGGTTTGAACTCTGAGAAATTGGACATAGTGACTTGGTTTGAGCGATGGTGCAAAATGAAAATAGAATTTGTTGTGTGCGCTTTAACTTTACTTTCTTCGGAAGAGAAACGCTACTTACTAACTGTTGTTTTACTTTGAGGAAAATGTAGTGACTAATAACGAACGAGTGATGATGATGATGGTAAAGAAGTGAATGAAAGGAGTTCATTGAACTTGGTCATATTTTTTTGTGCCAAATTTTTTTCTTCCCGTCAAAAAAGGGCATGATTCTTGTATTTTTATTTTTTCTTCTGCATCTAATGAAAAACGTGCTAGGGAAGCAGAGACTGAGCTTCTTATTAACTTAAGTTACATGATATCTTTGGATGTTTTCTTTTCTAGTGAATGTTAGCTTGCAAACATTGATTTAATGTTTTGGTTTTAATAAGGGATGGAAATCGTTTTTGCTTGCTTATGCCATATTTTTGTGTGGATGATTGTAGATTCACAACATTTGTGGTTGAGTGGTCTCTCATGGAATTTTTTCCCCTCCTTATGGTCTGATGTTACATTCTTTACTTACTGTGACTTAGGATTTTGTTGTGAAAAATTGTATATACTAATATGGTAGTGTTCAAGTATATGACTATTTTTTTATGGTTTGTGAGTAAAACAATGAAGCATTACCCTACAGGAACTAGCATTTAGTAATCAGAGAGAGGAAGGCACTTCAGTTGTTATGTGAAATGCCATATATAAGCCTTCTGACATTTGTTATCAACTTGATTTTATGGCATTTTTTGAATATGATTTGTGGTTTAAATTCAACTTACAGATGTGGTTTGAATCAGTATTTAGAAGCTAATTTGTTGTATCGTATGTCATGAAGTTCTTTTTCTGCCTTCCAAAGTATTGTCACTGTCAACGACTAAAATGACTATTTACTCGTTTTTTGAATAACAAATATAAGTAAAATTTAGCGAGAAAACTTTTTTAATGACTTTTTTTACTGTTAATTTTATATATTTTAAAAAGAAATAAAATATTATTCATGTGGCAAAATCTGTAGTCTGAGATTGATCACACGGTCTGAATTAACTAAAAGCACCCAGTCTTTGGCACTTCAAAGTCACACAATCCCGATCTCTTTCGTGGTTGTGAGCCGATTAACTCCCCTTTGTATGACTGCACCCCAACCCAAACCCTAACACAGAAGCACGCGTCCCTCTTTCCCAACTGTAAGTTCATTATGCGTTTGTTTAACCTTTTAAGCCGTTCCCATTTTTCATCACTCTTTCATAATTGTTTGATTTATGTTACTTCTTGATTTTAGTTTCATATTAACGTTTTAGTATTGTCATTTTGATCAATCACCCACTTTCTTGTAAGTTGGCAGAATATCTAATGTTATAGCACCCAAAAGGATTGAGATTCTGCTTAATAATTATTTCCCTCGTGATTTATTATAGCTCTTTGCGATAGACACAAGATCAATCAATCTAATTTAAGGAAATGTCTTCACGTACCGGTGAGGTCATAGCCATAGTGCCTATGTGAGGTTGTTAGCACCTACAACAGTTTGGTTGAAAGCGTTTAGGTAGATAATCGAGAGGAATACTTTCATTTTGCAGTCAAAAGCATACTATTATAATCAATATCTTTAACAATTATTCCAACTTCGTAAAATAAGTTAAGCAACAATTGGAGGGATGGCAAAACGGGCCAGCTTGCCCCGTTTCACCCTGCCCTGTGATTAACCCGTCGTCTAAGAAGGGGAAGGGCGGACCAACTTTAGGCACAATGTTGAAAAACTCATCCCGCCCAGTGTTTTAAAAACCGGACCGGCCGGTCCGACCGGTCGAACCGCGAACCGGAGGGTGGTCCGATCTGGTTTATATGTTGGATCGGTTAAGTAGTTAAACCGGTGGGAACCGCTCGGAACCGAAAAAACCGGTGAGCCGGCGGTTTAATTGCATTCCCTTTTTTTTTTTTCTTTTTCCGGCAAAGTCCAAAACGACGTCGTTTTGGTTATTATTATTAAAAAAAAATTGAAAAAACAGAATAGAAGAGAAAAGAAAGTCAGAAACAGAGAAAAGAAAGTAGGAACCCTCGCACCTACCTTGTTCGCCGCCGTCCTCCCTTGTTACTTCTCCATCGCTCTCGCCGACTCCGTCCGACCCTTGGTCACTCAAGCTTCACTTCTTCCTCCTTCTCCTTCGTCACCGCCACTCCTACTCGCTCACCGAGCTCCTACTCACGCCTTCTTCCTTGGTTCAGATTCAGAAGTGAGAACCCTCTCCCTTTCTTTTCTTTGTGATTTCCAATTGTGATTGTCAATTCTTTTCTTCTTTAATTAAATTTTCCCCAATTAGTTTAGGTTCGAGTTTGCTAGTGATTAGTGAAGGAGTTAGCTAGTTTAGGGTTTGAGTTTTCTAGGGATTTGTAATTGTGATTTTAGAATTGAGAATTGAGAATCAGCTAGGAAATTTTAGGCTTGGAAATTCTGATTTTTGAAATTTTAGTTTGCTTTTTGCAAAGAGAGTTGGGTGCTATTGGATACAGCTCATGTGTTTTATTCTCTGTTACTATGTTTTGTTCTTCTCTAGGCACTTGAGTTGTATCAATATCAATTGGAGTCTTGTTTTGTTGTCTCGTTGTTGTTCTGTTATCTGTGCTTTTTATGTAGACCTGGGAGTGATTAGCTTGAGGCAATTTGGCTTTTTATTCATTGGAATGTGCCTCATCATGTTGTAGACCTGGGGAGTGATTAGCTTGATCATGTTGCATTGTAACTCTTAGGCATTTCTTAAGCCACTCATCCTTGGCTTTTCCAAAAATTCTGTTCATCTTATTGTCCATGTATTTCCTTATAGGATTGTGTACAATTACAACATCATGAATTTCAAATTGTGTACAATATGAATCCATATATGACTCTACATTTATTCACATTTTTCTGTTATGATATTATTTCTGATGGAATTAGTGGCTGAAATTAAAAACCAAAGTTGTGATTTGTATTGGAACTATAGTCCTATTAACTTATTAAGTGGTCATTGTTTGTGTTATTCATTAACTGTTAATTTTTTTCTTCTTCTGATGCTTGAGTTAATTTAGAGTTTAATTTATTTTTTTTCAATTTATGAAATTACAGTTATCATTCTGTTTTTAATTTTGTTTTGTTTGATCTGTGTTTGCAATTTCTAAATTAGTTAAATGGCATCATCTTCTGAAACACCATCATCACAACCACCATCACAAGAAGCTTCTTCTGCTCAAAGTTTAATGTGTTATTATGAGTTTATGACATTTCCAAATTTTTAAATTTTTTATGATTTTTTTAAAGACGATTTATCCGATTCGACCGGTTTAATAACTATATAGCATTATTATAGAGCCGGTTTATTCCACCGGTTTAATCCGGTTTAGTCTTGCGGTTCGACCAGTGACCCGGTGGTTCGACCAATGAACCACTGACCCAGTACCCTCACCGGTTCGAGGTCCGGTCCGGTTTTTAAAACACTGATCCCGCCTATTTTAATGGGGGCTAGCGGGTTGAAATACTGTCAATGTAAATTTAAATTTAAAATATTCACAAAAACAAGCATGTGTTACGAGAAATAAATAGAGGATTTGCTTTTAAGTATATACTCCCTCCGGTCTCATATATAAGAAACAAAAAAAAAATTTACAAAGTCTTAAATATAAGAAAAAGTTACTACAATCATTACATTTATTTTGAATATTCCAATTTTACCCTTTGTTTTACTTTTCCCCATAATAAATAATAATTTAATTTAAACAAAAAGTAAGGGTAAAAGTGGAAATGACATGTTTTTCCTAATCATTTACTCCACTTTCTTAAAGGGTGTGCCTTTTTTTTTTGTTTCTTATATATGAGACCGGAGGGAGTATCAAGCATGATCTATTACTTCATTGAATGATTAGATCTCAAATAATGTATTTGCTTTGGTTTGGTTGCAGGGAATTGTAGTCTTGATTGTCAATTTTGCTAATAGAAAGCACGAGACAAAATCTTCCAACAGTTTGATTGTCTTGGTATTTGTAGTTGTTGAGAATGGCGGCTGCAATGGTGGCGGAGCCTAAAAAGGCACCACGGCCGGGGAAGGGAGGCTTCGAAGGCCACGGCCTCACCGAAGAGGAAGCGCGTGTACGAGCCATTGCAGAGATTGTAAACTCCATGGTCGACTTATCTCATAAAGGCCACAAAGTTGATCTCAATGCTCTCAAGTCCGCCGCGTGCCGTAAGTATGGCCTCCAACGTGCACCCAAACTTGTTGAGATGATTGCTGCTCTACCTGACTCCGAACGAGAGGTCCTCCTTCCTAAACTCCGAGCCAAACCTATCCGAACTGCATCTGGAATAGCTGTCGTTGCTGTCATGTCAAAGCCTCATCGCTGTCCTCACATCGCCACCACCGGTAACATTTGTGTTTACTGCCCCGGTGGTCCTGACTCCGATTTTGAATACAGTACTCAGTCTTATACTGGTTATGAACCTACCAGTATGCGTGCAATTCGAGCAAGGTACATTTCTTTTCATTTTTCTTGAAGAAATGAAAATTACAAATTGTTGAATGAAATTATTCTATAAATAAAATTGAACACGCATTAATTTGATGACTTTGTTTGCTTTGGATTTAGGTATAACCCTTATGTGCAGACAAGAAGTAGGATAGATCAGCTTAAGCGTTTAGGTCACAGTGTAGACAAGGTATGGAGCTCTATTATTGTTTATTGAGTGATCAAGTGCATGAAATATATGTGTGGATGTGGTTACTGCGTGATTGTAATGTTCTTGTGTGTGTGGTTTATTGATTTTCAGGTTGAGTTTATATTAATGGGTGGAACTTTCATGTCGCTTCCGGCAGATTACCGTGATTACTTTATAAGGAATCTTCACGATGCGTTGTCTGGACACACATCTGCCAATGTAGAAGAGGCAGTGACGTACTCTGAGCATAGTGCAACCAAGTGTATTGGCATGACAATTGAAACGTGAGTTGCCTGCCATTTAATTATTTGCAAGTTGCATAAAAAATGTTAAATTGAGTTTTTGTTGTGTAAAGTTTTGAATGGAGGAATGCTCTGGACTTTTTGGTATTTGGGCACGTGGGGAGAAGACTTGTAGAAACTTTTATACGGAGAATGGATCATATGGGGGTTAATTAAATAGTTAGAACTAGAGAGAGCGACCAAGAAAAACTACGTATCAGTCTATTAAGATTGATTTTGGTTTAAATTATTTGCACTAGACATGATTCACAAGAACTAGAAGACATTACATGCCATTTGATTCACGTAACTAAGCTCCCATTATGAAAGAAGATTTTTTTTTGTTGTAATCAAAATAATTAATCAAGATATACTACTACTTTATACACTTTTTGCTGTCATGACAACTATTGCCATGACATAAACTGGTTTAGTTATGATTTTCTAGGGTTTTTATGCATTTCTTGTTTGAGCATATCAATGATTATATTCGTGGAAACTGTTGAGTAAATGTTAAATGATGACAGTTAATGTAATACATCAATGAGCTCTTATAAAGTTTTGCACTTCTTAAATTTCTCAGGAGGCCAGATTATTGTCTTGGGCCTCACTTGCGACAAATGCTTTCTTATGGCTGTACACGATTGGAGATTGGAGTCCAAAGCACCTACGAGGATGTTGCTCGTGACACTAATAGAGGACATACTGTTGCTGCTGTAGCTGATTGTTTTTGCCTGGCTAAAGATGCCGGTTTCAAGGTTTGTTACCGTCTATCAATCTGCACCTTCGGTCACAACTCTGTCCTGTCAAACTAGTCTCCCATATGCTGAAATTTGTAACGAAGTTAAAGATCTTGTGTGCCGTGTCATTATATTTGTCTTGACAAGGACAGGCTTTAGATAGATTCTTCGGTGTAACAACATCCTTGTATAGGCATATTACTCCTCAATGGTCTGGATTTCCCTAACTGTTGCCCTTTAGAATACAAACTAGGCAGTCGGTTGGTCATGAGAGTTATAAAATATACTATTTGTTGTCATTTTGTTTATGCTTTTCTTTTTGGCTTTTGTTTTAGGTAGTTGCTCACATGATGCCTGATCTTCCAAATGTTGGTGTTGAAAGGGACATGGAAAGTTTCCGAGAATTTTTTGAAAGTCCTCTGTTTAGAGCAGATGGACTTAAAATATACCCCACTCTTGTTATACGTGGAACTGGACTTTATGAGCTCTGGAAAACTGGCAGGTACCTATCAAATGTGATTTATTCTTTCAAATGCTTCGTTCCCGAACTCTTCAATTTCTATCTGATATTATTCATCGTGATTAAAAGGCACACGGAAAGTCAAATTGTTTGTTTATATTATTGTAGGTATAGAAATTATCCACCTGAGCAACTTGTTGACATCATAGCAAGGATCCTTTCAATGGTACCTCCGTGGACACGTGTTTATAGAGTTCAGCGGGATATTCCAATGCCTTTGGTTACCTCTGGGGTTGAGAAAGGGAATCTAAGGGAGCTAGCATTAGCACGAATGGAAGACTTGGGATTAAAATGCCGTGATGTCCGGACCAGAGAAGCTGGAATCCAGGTAATTATCTGGTCTTGTTTGGGAATTTTATTTAACAAAGACTATAATTCTTGAGACACTTAGTTTACTAGTATTGTTGGAGCACCAAGCGACATTTCATATTTCTTTGTAGGATATTCATCACCAAATTAAGCCAGAAGAGGTGGAGCTTGTTCGTCGTGATTATATGGCAAATGAAGGCTGGGAAACATTTCTGTCATATGAAGATACACGGCAGGTAATATTACCCTTGTTCCCTCAGATTCTTTTGTTAGTGCCTGTCCTTGTGTCTATCATCATTTTGTACTTTTAAGAGTTCCAACATGTGAGCCTAGTTTGTAGTTTGCGTTGTTCCTGTGGTGCATATTTTGCCTTCTTTATTGTGAATCAAGGGGACAACTCCTATTCTTATCTGTAGTTTAAAATATTTATTCGTGACGAAACATGACCCTGACATTGGTTGTGTTGTCTGCTCTTGAACAGGATATCCTCGTTGGTTTGTTGCGACTGAGAAAATGTGGCCGAAATACTACTTGTCCAGAGCTTATGGGCAAGTGTTCTATAATTCGCGAGCTCCATGTTTATGGAACTGCTGTACCAGTTCATGGACGGGACTCTGACAAGTTACAACACCAGGTAATAGTTTCATGCTAACACATAGATGCAACATCGATAACAATCTTCACATGATCTTATCGGATAAGACTATCTGAATGAAATTACTAAGTCTTGCCTTCGGAATCTGCATAGCTGAATTTTATCTACACTAATAAGAATTCTTATTAGTGTATATAAAATTCTCTAGCCATGTATAATATCCAAGAAAAAGATACATGTTGGATATTCACCATGTATCTTTTCTAAGAATACCAATGTCCCTTTGTGTCCTCTAATTGAACTACTTTTGACCAAAATTATTAACAGGGTTATGGTACGCTTCTTATGGAGGAGGCTGAGAGGATTGCTCGGAAAGAACATAGATCAACTAAGATAGGTGTAATTTCTGGGGTTGGCACACGCCATTACTACAGAAAATTGGGATATGAGCTTGAAGGGCCTTACATGGTGAAATATCTAATGTAATAATAATAATTACTAAATGGTTATTCGCCATGTAATTTTGTAGCATTGTTGGTGATTTGTTTTTTTAAGCTTATCATACGGCATTCATATTTTTTCTCTATGGTAGTACTGCCAATTAAGATACTTGTTTTTGTAGTTCGGTAGTTTGCTGTTGAACTTTAATAGATTACCTTACATTCACCCATGTATACACAAGCTGATTGTATGATTGTGAGTATGTCCATATAGCGTTATTGTAACTTGCTTGATTGGCTCCTTTTCTTGTTAACAATGCTATAACTTTTTTTGGGCGAATTGCATTACTACAAGACTAGATTGAATAACTCCATTTCAGTTTATGATTTGCAAAGTGAACATGGCACAAAATTGGGAAGACTACCTACATTTTACACATAACTAGACCCCTCATGCTTTGTGATGCAAATGATAACCACTGCAAAATAGATACTATAAGAGTGGTTGTGAGTGAAAACGCAACTTTACTCATCAAAAGAACAACCCTTTATATTTGCCTTGTTTTGTTGATGCCTTTATATATTTTATTTGTTGCGATATTTATTCTACATAAAATGTAAGGAATAAAATATATTTAAAAATAAATTTATTGAAATAAATTATGATAAAATTAAATTACAGAACATTATAAAAGGGTAGTAGAATTTTTTTGATAATATAAAAGGGTACAAAAATTAAAACAAAATATACGTTGATAGAAAATAAAAAAAATATTCAGAATACTTGTGAAAATGACAAAACTATTGAATATGAAAAAATGAAGAAAAATATTTAATTTATTAAAATAAATTACGATAGGATTAAATTATACTTTAATTAAGTATACCAAAAAATAATTATAAATTAAATCAAAAGTGAAGTAAATTTTATTTAGTGGAAAGTAAATATTCACATTGACATTTTCAAAAGAATTTATTATTTATTAATAAAACACACTCCAACTTCAATCAATGACACTAGAACAAACAAATAATTTGTACCGAAATTTTTTAAATTATTAAAAAAAATTAGATTGGTAATTCTATTATGTAATTTATAATTTATAAATTATTCGGTGAATTTTTTAAATAATTATAATTATTATATATATATAATTAATAAAAGAGAGGAGAAGAAGGGTGAGATCATTTTTAGGCGGCGTCATCAGCAGCAACGGCTGGTGTTCAGAGCGGCGAGTAAGAGAAAGGAAGAAGAAGAAAGAAAATGGGGAAGAAAACAAAGAAGCCTGGTAAAGGAAAAGAGAAAACAGAGAAAAAAACCGCAAAAGCCGAAGTGAAACGAGCTCGCAGGGAAGAAAAAAAGCTTTCTCCCGAAGACGACATCGACGCCATTCTCGTAACTAACTATAACTAACTACCTTATGCTTCTTCTTTCTACTTTCTCCAACTAATTCAAAACCCTAACATAAATTGTATTTGTTACAGTTGAATATACAAAAAGAAGAAGCTAAAAAGAAAGAAGTTCACGTTGAAGATAATGTTCCCGCTCCTTCTCCTCGCTCCAATTGTTCGGTAACGTAACGCCGTTAGTTAACTCCATTTCTAATTCATTAGTTCACATTTTGAATTTTATTGCTTTATTGTGTAGCTTACTGTTAATCCATTGAAAGAGACTGAGTTGATTCTCTATGGAGGTGAATTCTACAAAGGGAACAAGGTTAGTGTGGTTGGTTATTTGTTCAATTGATTTTGATTAAAAGTAATTTGAATGTAAAAGTGATTTTTTTGGTAAAAATGATTTTTGTGAATTCATGTTGTTTTGATATTTTAGATCAAAATGTATCAAAAAAGTAGGTTTAACATGCATATAAAGAATTATAGAAAGTTAGAATTGATTCCATCTTAACATGAAAGCTACAAATAGTTGCTTTTCAGCTCAGAATTGATTCTTGGAATCATATTGATTCTCAAAATAAAAGCCTAACATAAAAAAATATGGTCTAACTGCGTTTGACCTTTGCAAACTCAAGTTTGGGAGTTCCCACTATGGAACCAAATAAGCATTGAGTTTTGCAATTTACCATCACGATTTGAATCTATGCAGACTTTTGTCTATGGTGATCTTTACCGGTATGATGTTGAGAAGCTGGAATGGAAACTGATTTCGAGTCCAAATAGTCCTCCTCCGCGCAGTGCTCATCAAGCTGTTGCTTGGAAGAATTATGTTTATATTTTTGGTAATTTGATTTGGTTTTGTCTTGATATTTGTGTGGATCACACTTGATAATTCATGTGTCTTTTTTGTTTTGTGCCCTTTAGGTGGTGAATTTACATCACCAAATCAAGAGAGGTTTCATCACTACAAGGTTAAAGCTGCATTGCCTTGCTTCTGTTTGTGTTACGATTTGAAGGTGAAACATGGTTCCCTATTGTTGCAGGTGACCAATAATCAGCACCATTAGTACTTGCCACGTGTAGGGTACATCCAACAGGGATCAAACACAAACCTCTGCTCTTCAAATCTTTTTCCATTTCTTCTCCATTGTTATCTCCGTCCCCCTGAAATAACGCATACACAATCAAATATCTTATGTCATCATGAGTTACCTTAAATGGATAAACTGTCACAACAAGACTTTGCTCAATGTGAACATTTTCAGTAAGGCAATGCTTAGTATTGTCCCTATCATGTGGTCCCTCCCTTCAACTTACCTTCCCATCAAACCTTCATTGGCTTTATAATTTGTTTGTTTATAAAACAACATAAATAACCTTAAAATACATTTCTTAAACATTCTTATTTTCTTCCTTAATCAATCAAGATTCTGAGTTCAATCGTGACTCGTGAGTCTGAACATGCATCAGCGTTAAAATTCTTAATGAAAGTTGCCGCCCATTTGGATCATACAAGGATTGAAGAATTAGTCTCTGCAGATTAATATTCATAGTTGCGTGCAACTGATATCCAATTTGCACACAAAAATCGAAATGAGACTAATAACAATTTTACGATAACATTCTTATTTTATTGCTTAATCAACATTCTGAGATCAATTGCAAGTTTGAACATGCAGCGGTGTTAAAAAATTAAAGGCTAAATTGCATTTTTGGCCCCTTAAGTTTCAGAAAGTTGCGATTTTGGTCCCCTATGTTTCAAAATAGCACTTTTGGCCCCCTAAGTTTCAGGAAGTTGCAATTTTGGCCCCTTATGTTTCAAAGTAGCACTTTTGGCCCTCTAGGTTTCAGAAAGTTGCAATTTTGACCCCCTATGTTTCAAAATAACACTTTTGGCCCCTTATGTTTACCCCCTTTTGCAAAAGGCAAAATAAACTGCAGAGACAAAATAATATAATTAAAATGATATAACAAGTCAAACGTATTACATATAAGAAATTACATTCAAAATGGAAGTTCAAGACACTTTTATAAATCAAAATGACATAACAAATAGCACGAAGGGTTTTCAATATCCATTGTTTCCTATTTTTGGATTTGGGATTAGGTTATTTTTTTTACGTATAGTGAGAAAAAAATGCTGATGTGGCAGCTGAGTCGCTTAAGTGACTTGCCACATTAACTTTGACTCGATCAAAATTGACCTTTTGCAAAAGGGGTAAAGATGGGGGCCAAAAGTGCTATTTTGAAATATAGGTGGCCAAAATCGCAACTACTGAAACTTAAGGGGCCAAAATTGCTATTTTGAAACATAGGGGGCCAAAATCGCAACTTTTTGAAATTTAGGGGGTCAGAAGTGCTATTTTGAAACATAAAGGGCCAAAATTGCAAGTTTCTGAAACTTAGAGGGCTAAAAGTGCAATTTAGCCTTTAAGTTTATAGAATATATAAAAAAAACAATATAATTTTTTTTATGAGAAAAAAACAATATAAATTTAACATCACTAAAACTCAGAGCATTAATCTATGAATAAGTTCATACTTAAGTTAGTCCCATAAAAGGACAAAATATCTAAAAAAAATGACAGAATTAAAGTAACGAGAATGCGCATATATTTAAATTTAAAACAGTTGACGCCGAAATTATTGATCAAATATGTAGTAGATTAATGTTGATATGTTATTCTAAACGTGTGACTATCAAATGTCAATCTTTTTTCACACTTTTTTGAGACTTACTCTCTTTTCTTAGCATTTATGTTTTATAGTGAACCTAATTTATCCTTACAATGTTCAATATTAGATTTTTATAACATCCAATGTTCTCTATTTATAAATTTATATTCATGCTTTAATTATAACATTCAAGGTTCCATATTAGATTTTTATATCGAGTTTAACTCAAAATAAATAATCTTTTAATCTTTTCTATTTACGATTTCAAAATAAACGATGTGATATATATATCATATATAAATAAAAAATAAGTTGAGCTATATTCACCCTATTATTTATTATGTTCATATTATGTCATAAAATGTCAATGATATTTTAAAATTATGTTCCTTAGCGACAAAAAATTAGTTAAACAAAAAAATTTAAGAGATGAAAACATCTCATATTTATTTTTATGTTTTCTTTTTTTGTTCATGTCTATTAATATTAAAACTGCTAACTTTTATTTTGTTTGTTTCAGGTAACCAATGTACCATGGGCCGAAAGAGTATCTTCACTTTCAATCCACATTCTGATCTAGTGGGAAAAACTTTGCATGTCAGTCTTATGGTATGTAATTAAATTATGCCATTTGCTATGCAAAATTTAGTAAATTTGGTTCAAATTGCTATGTGGTTAAATTAATTATAGTACACATTTTATTTTGATATATATGTACTATTGATATACTGTTTTAAATAATTCTGATAGGTTTAAAAATTAATAACATTTTTTCTGAATCTATTAAAATTATCAACCTCAACAGTGTACCGATAAATATAAAAATACGATGTGTACCAAATTATTCACCTAAATAAATATATATATATATATATATCTGACAACAAATTTAGATAGTTTTTCTGCAATTTATCAGTAAGCATCTACCTGAACTGTTACAGGATATGCTTGGAAATTGGAGTATTAAAGCAAGTGAACCTGGAGAAAATCTTAACCTATCAGTTTCAATTCATCACCCTGAGCTTGGGAACTATTTTAATGCTACTCTGAGAGCCAAGAAGTTGTGCTTGTCGTCAACGTCCATGTTAGATCATGCAGTTTTCTTTTGGTTGATGCCTCATAAGATTATTGTGGCGATGTATTGGAATGTAAGCTTCATTTTTACTTTACCCTCCTATATTGCTATTATAATGTTATTAAATATTTAGTGCAATATATGTTGTTTTAGGAATTATTTTATGTTTTAAGGTTAATAGAATGAATTTTGGCTAAATTATATTTTTGACCCATAACTTTTACAAACATGTGATTTGGCCCTATAATTTTCATAATAACACTTTCAACCCTAACTTTAGTCCTTTTTGTAAACGGTTGTCCGCCCCCCAATAATTTTAGTCAAGTCAACGCACAGTGATTCACATGTGTCTTGACATGTCAGCATGTCTTGTACTTACATGAGAGTCATTGTGCACGTGTAAGTTGACATGGTCAAACTCAATAGGAGCCAAGCTTTTGTAAAGTAGAATAAAGTTAGAGGTCAAAATCGTAAATTTGAAAAGTTAATCCACCAGGTTTTACAATTGTGGTGGAAAAATTTGAAATTTATACAACACCCTAGATATAGCAATCCTGCATACAAAGATGAAGCTTTAATTCGAGAGAGAAAATTGCAGTGTTGTCCCTTCAGTGGAAGCAACAAGGATTGTTTAGCTGGAGAAAGTCGAGAACGGTGGTTTAGATGGACTGATGCTAAATGGCCATGGTCATGGTAGAAAATCGCAAATGTACTTCAATGTTGTCTATCATCGTTCATCACCTAGCTTGATATATACCTCAATATCATTATGAGAAATGTTATTTAAACATCAAAATGGGACATCTCAACAACATCAAAGGGAGTCATGCACATGTATATAATTGGGGGTTGTGTCGAAGAACTCTCCGCTTATATACATGTGACTCCCCTTGATGTTGTAGAGATGTCCCTTTTTTATGTTTAAATAACATTTCTCTATCATTGTATAATAGTAGTAGTAATAATAATAATAATAGTATTTTTGGGAGCACTGTACTCTTTTTCTCTTTATTTGATTTTTTCTACGGATTTTGCAGATAAATTTTTTAGTGAGGCACTTGTATTTGTTAACTCCTACTTAGGTATTGGTATAGTCTGCTACATTTTTCTTGTATTTTTTTTAGCTTGTTTGTGGGATGAATGAAAGGGTGATAATTTAGATGTTTTTATTTTTTCACCTAAGCTTTCTAAAAATAATACAATATAAATATTTTATCTTGATAATTTATTTCCTAGTTATTTAAATTATTTCCTTGCATTGTTTTTCACTATAAACTCCAAAATTATGTCTTGCTTCATATTCCATTGCCTTTTTAATTATTTTTATTTTTGTCAAGTGGTCTAATAATTAATTTTTTTTATCTTAAATGTAAATAAGTTAGGTGTTCGGAATTGGAACTTTGATTCAGCATATATAATATAATATTTCTATCAACTTAGTTAAGTCCACCATGACATATTTTATTGCATTTAATGGTTATTTTATTTTGTTTATAATTGTATTTATTATTATTATTATCGAGTTTTATTTACCATGCAATATGATGCATCACTTTTACTGGACTTATTCTTTGTACTATTATTGGCTCATTACTGAAATTATTTGAATGTACGTCAGAAATTTCCAACTACTTATTTACTTGGACTTGCTATTTGCTTGGTTGAAAAAAACTTTCACATGAATAAATATATGTAAACATAATCATTTTATCTTCAACTCGAAATTAATTAGAATTAATTTTACGCAATCACCTCCAGAACTCTTTAAAAACCAACTTGCAAATATAGCTAACTTCATCTTTGGAGGTTAATTTTTATCTTCAAGTTAGCATAGTTAAGCATATCTTTCATTCAATATTGTAAGATAACTTCAACGTTGAATCATATTTTATACGGTGTCAATTTTTATGTATCAAAATATGAATTCTCACTTTTAATTTTTTTAAGACAAATACTAACTAATATCTTTAGAGAGCTTCTTAAGAATTCAAATGTAAAAATATTCACCCATATATAAAACTACTTTTATTTATCTTAAATTTAAATTTAAGTATATTCATTCGATTCGAGTATATCATTTGAAATTTTAAATTTTATTCCACGGTTATGTTTAATACATTATATGAATATCTCTTACAAAAAATTTAAACAAGAGATGAATTAAATATGAATTTTTTAGTTTTTTACACAAAAATTCATAAATAATTCATCATGTTAAAAAATTCTAAATTTTTATCGGAAATGTTCTTATAATATTATAAACATGAATACAAAATATCATTAAAAAATTTGAAAGTATACAAGAGTTTCGTAAAGTAGGGACTATAAAACCATTGATGGAAAAAACTTTAGGGACTAAAATTGTGAAAAGAAATTCAGGGACTAAAAATGAAATTCTATAAAATTATAAGGAACAAAAACATATTTAACCCAATTTTTTTTTTTTTTAACCCAATTTTTTTTATACGACACTTGAGATTAACAAAGGAGAATCACATGAATGTAATTAATCCACGTATGAATATGTCATCATAAATAAACACATGGGTATATCAAACGGGTCAAAATCAAACATCACAAACAGAGAAAAACTTTTTTATTTTTCACATAAAAAAAATGGAATTATTTTATCTTCTATGCTCTATAGTCTTCACTTCCATCACCACTCTTATCCTATCACTTTTCCTTCCCTTTCACGCGCTACTCCGCCGTTTAGTAACTTCACGCGCCGCTTCGTCCTCTTCCAATGACGCAGCTGAACACATATCACTCTACGAAGGTACAGTCTACCATCAACGCCGCCACCCCGTTCACCATTCCTTTCAATACCAAGTTCGCTACGCGCTTATTGATCTTGACCGTGCACCTCACGCGCCACCCAATCATCTTTCTCCTGATGAAGCTCGTCAAATTACTGATACCAATGGACCCATGTAATTCATCTTCTTTATTCTTTACTTTTTCTCAATTGGGTTCCTTCAGAACCATGCAAAATTTCATCTTGGTTTTAATTTAATGTGGGTGAAATTTTCTCTGTTTTGAAGTTTTTGATTTGAAATTGATTCATTTATTGAAACCAATTTTGTAGTTTGCTTTTGACAATTCCACCTAGTGTTGGATATGAACAGAATCCTTTGAGTGTATATTATTGCTATGATGTTGAAGATTCTGCTACACGTTTGAAGAAATGCATTGCTGAGGTTTGTGCTAATTTTGCTCTCTTTTCTTAGTTTATGAGACTTTTCTATTTTACATATATCTTAGAAGTTCATAATGAAGAATTAGTTTTACATATATCGTAGAAGTTCATAACGAAGATTAAGATAGTTTTTTTGTTACTAAATTTAGAAAGTTAATAGTACTAATATTGTTTTTCCAAATTTACCTTTTAGGAAGAATTAATTTATCATTAGCTTAATTGCACTGCTAGTTTCCTATCCACAAATCTCAGCTCAAGTGGCAGAATTGCCGAAAATGCTATATCGGACGCCATGACTGGTATTTGAACCCCGTTCCCTCCACTTTGAGTGTGTGAGTTTTCCGTGGCTTGTCATTTCGTGTATTTATAAAATAAAATTAAAAAAAAAACTTTATTTTAGTCTCCAAATTTCAAAATGTCCAACATTTTTTTCCAACTTTTAATTTGGGGACCAAAAGAAATTTACAAAAATTAGAAGTAATTTGGCAAAGAAAAAATTAATATAAATTCAAAAGAGATCCTATAAAATTGGAGAACAAAGTTCTCAACAATATCTATCATATATAGAGACGTATGTACTATAAGGCTACTTATAGATTTAGAGTGTTGCACTGCATTTTATCTATTTTCTTTTCTTTCTGGGATTTCTTGAGGAAGATGGTGTTTTTCACTTTTATGTGGGATATGTAATTTGATATCAGTACTGTTTTTTCCATTTCTATAAATATTGTCATTAAGAAGAGTATTGTGAAATTGAAACTGCTGACATTTTTCTTATTTGTTGCAGGTAACAAATACACCATGGGCTGAAAGAGTAACCTTTATATTCGATCCACATTCTGATCTAGTGGCCAAAGCTTTGCATGTCAGTCCTTTTATGGTATGTAAATTATGGCATTTGCTATGCAGATTTTAGGACACCGATGACATTTTTAGAATTGTTCCTGAGGGGATTTGAACTCTAAGGCCAAGCTCTTATAACTTAAATTACTATAAAAACGAGAATGAATCAAAATAGCTTTTCTGCATTTTATCAGTAAACATCTCCCTAAACCTGAACTGTTGCATTGCAGGATATGCTTGGGAGTTGGAATATCAAAGCAAATGATCCTGGAGAGAATCTTAGCATATCAATTTCAGTTCATCACCCTGAGTTTCAAAACTATTTTACTGCTAGTCTTAAAGCTAAAAAGTTGTGCTCGTCATCAACGACAGATCATGCAGTTTTCTTTTGGTTGATGCCTCATAAGGTTGCCATATGGATATATTGGCATGTAAGCTTCTGTTTGGCTTTACCTTCCTGTTACTGTGTTTTAAAAGTATATAAGTATTTATGCCTAAGCAAGGCATTTTTGCATTTGAATTGAAAAGTACATCCTATCTTACTGTCTTTATTTAAACGGACATGTTGCCTTTGGAACACCATTGCACCAACAACCTGTTTTGGAATTGATGTTTTCATTTTAACTTTTCTATGTTCATTCATCCTTCAGGCTGTAAAACTGTGGTGGAAAAATGTGCAATTTATACAACACCCTAGATATACCGCTCCAACATATAGGGACGAAGCTTTAGTTCGAGATAGAAAATTGCAGTGCTGTGGATTGAGTGATTATAATTTGCATGTACAACAAAGAGGAAGCAACAAGGATTGTTTAGCTGAAACAAGTGCTAGAGACAGGTGGTTTAGATGGATTGATGCTAAATGGCCATGGTCGTAGAGAATACAAGCATTTGTGTGTGCACAAATATTTATCATTTAGGATTGTGCCCATAGAATTATTCGTCTTGATTTGTTTATACGAGCTTATAGTTGTAACAAACATTCCCAAATGGGTAATGAATAATGATGATAAACATGTAATTTTACTTTGTATTCTGGTCTGTACTTTACCTGAGGGTCATCCCTCCTTTCATGTAAAATAAAACAACTCATACTTTTTTATCTGAGGATCATCCCTCCTTTTATCTTTTTCCCATTATCTAATTATGGAAGATGCAAACATCACTGTATATTTTTGTCATCAATATTTTCTTTCTACACAACCAAATCTCTCCAACAAAACAAACGATAACAATTTCTCGTATGATCATTAATATTGGTCACAAAAACTGACAAACCACATTTGGTTAAGTTTCTCTGCGCCACAAGAGTGACATTGTGCGCCTTCTCGGATACATTTGATTAAAACATCCTTTTAGTCAAAATTGAATTTAGCATGCCTAAATGCACAAAAAACAACTATTTTTCATTATACGATGAAATTTTACAGCATTCCACCCTATTGATCAAACTTTCTAAGATAACATACATGGTCAGTAACAATGTGACTGCACATTTCATCACTTAATTTCCATTATTGGAAGATCCTTTTTTCTTCCTCTTGTGCTTGGGCTTGACAGCATCCTTCAGAGTCTTGCCTTCATTACTCTGCTCTGAAGTTAGAGCTGTGTCCATTGGTGCAGAATCTATCTTGATTTCCTTTTGTGGTTCTTCTGGCTTAGTCTCCCGTCTTGACTCCTTTTGTTTACTAGGAGTTGATTGTCCTGCGTATTTTACAAGAATTCTAATCATAAAATTTTGTACTTCTATCTTCTCAATAATCTACATAAATGTGCGAATAACCTATATGAAGCAATACAGACACCAACAATAATGAAACATATGAAGCAGCTTGTTCTTCAAAAAGGATACTGAACTATGAAACCTAAAAAGGGGAGCCCAACCAAAATTAACAAGAGAAATCATGTATATTTAAATGAAAACCTCACAAACCTCTCAAGAGTAACGAATCTAGCTGAAATTTATGGCTGTGTAACAAATCTGGCTGAGATTTATGGCGGTGCAAAGTACTGGACGATTCACATCTCAGCCATTAAATTTGTTTTTCAATTGGCCTGTGAGGGTTTTGTTTGTTCATGCACAATTTCTCAATCAACAAAGCATCTAAACTCTCATAATATTTGTAAGTGAATGTCTTCCACACAGAATGGGTGGCAAATATTCTAAAACATCCAATTAGACAATTTTATCTAAACAAATAAGAGGCCTCTAAGCACTGCAACGATTTTAGTTTTTGAAATTTAGGAAATATTCCCAAGTGCAAGCAAACAGAGCCACTGGTTTATATATGTTTAATCAAATGCTACATAACAGCCAATATGATAATGAAGATGAAAGAGAAGCAATTACCACGAGAAGCTAGAGAAGCTTTTAGAAGATCTGAATTGACACACTCTGAGTAGGGATCCCTGAGAAATGAATGAGCAAGTAGCGTTATCCTCAAGACACTCGGAATGGAAAAACCAAAATCACCAATAACATTACTTATTAATTTCAACGGTTCACTAACTATGATTGTTACTTTAACATGCTTATGGCACATAGGATTCCAAATTCCAAATCATCAACTCATTGGCAATAAATAACAGTCTTAACTCGAGTTTAATAAATTATTCTTATAATAGATTTATATGAATGAACTGAACTAGAAACAACTAGGCTATCAATAAATTTCAAAAACAAAACCAATTCAAAAGCTATTAGTTCTTGGCGAACTGACACCTTACCAACTTGAAGGACCACCGATGAAATTCTTTGAGCTTTCATCCTTCTTGTTACTCTGTACTTGTGCTGATGATGTGACATCACATTCCATAGACTTTGTCTCGTCTTTCAACTTCAATTGGTCTAGACGACTACCTTCTTTATCACCATCTGATTGATTTTGTTTTCCCCCTGATCTGGCGGTGGTTCCACATACATCCACGGCAACAGAGGAAGAATGGCGTTTAATCTTCTGCAGCGCCCTTTCCGTAATGTGCTTTTCAACCTACATCAATTCAGATGACAAAGAAAATTAGCCAACAATATGCATTCCGTATGCATTGGTATGGCAATTGAGGCAGATAGCTAAGAAGCATGAAAAATTTCATCACAGCATCTAGAAAAAGAAAATAAGATATTAAAGCATACTTCACTGCAATGAAAAGCATGTAGAGGGCAACTCATACTATACTTCTTTCTGTAATTATAACTAAACAAATCAGAAGACTTAGAAGCAGAATTTTAAATAAGATTTGTTTAATTCATTTGCACCAGCAAAGCTTAGCACCAAACACAAAATAGGAGATGATATTATTAACTAAATGCATCGTTCAGTTTATAAGCATTAAAAGCATGTGAGGTCATTGAAGCTTAAACATAAAAAAAGATAACTCACTGCATCCTTTATCTTGGCTGTCATATCACCAGCTTTGACATGAGCAAGTCTCAAGCAATGCATTATAACCCGTTGAGAGATTTCCTGCCCCCCAGGCTTTTGAATGGCACAAACATCACCATTTGCATTAAGGGTTGCAGTCATGCGTCCAGTCATTACAGCCTCTTCATGGTATGTCGGATCCAAGACCTAGAGAGCATCAGAAAAAATTAGAGGATCATTACCTCGTATATGTATCAAAATCAAGCTAAGCATGTATTACAGAGAGATAGATTTGTACCACGAGATTTTCATTGCTGAAATATCCAAAGGTGACAGCAACTGGAAGATGGTGTATAATCAAAGGGAGTGGCTCACGCACCTACAATACATGTATTAGATAACAATCGTGGAAGCTAAATAGAAAACAGGTGCAAAAGGACACACTGTAAACTGAGGAAGCTAACCTCGGGAGGATGCACTACAACTTGTTGACCATCCTCTCCCCCCAACGAGCATTCAGGCCTTCTGAATGTCAACAGAGAAGCCAATGCAGCAATATTTGCAGCATCAACAAGATTCCTAATGAAAAATTAAAACGTAACAAAATAAACAAATTAACAAGTTGGGTAAGAAAGGATAAGTGAACAGAAGCAAAACTGAAAGGTGATTCTCACCCTGCATTGTCCAGTATATGGATATCAACGCGAATGGCCCAAACAAGCTTGGCAGAAAGAATGCAGAGCGATTCAGTGTCAATGGCTCTGCTTTCCCGTAAACCGCGGTCAATAATTCGTCCTAACTCCACAGCAGATTCTCCAGGACGGCCAGGCTCAAAGGAAGGATCAGCCATGGGAGAGAACTCAGTGAAGATAGAAAGTGTGCCTTCATTAGGCCTATCTCTGTAAGGCTGCACAAGTTGAGCACTCACATAACTCATCACACGTGTCTCACCTAATTGTACCTCAGCAGAGCCATCATTCTTCCCAAATTTAATGTTCAGCTTGCGATAATCCAAGGGGCCACGACCATCCACTCGAAGCTCTGATAGAAGAGCACTTTCAATGAATTTCTTTTCGTTTGCGGTCAACCGCCAACTATTAGCTAATCTCTGCTCCATGCCTCTCTGCGTAGCAAAAAGAAAAAGTCTGCTAAATAAGAATGGAATCACAAGTGTCGTGTCGAACACCGACGGCGTGTCCTTGCTTTATACTATAAGCTCAAATTGAAATATAATTGACCTTGAACTTCTAACAACCAATTCCATTGCTACAATTGATAGAGCACACTGCAAACCCAATTAATTTGATCTAATTTAAAAAATTCATGCTAATTAATGATTAAACAGTTGAGTCCAACTTAAAAATTGAAATCAGATTCAAACACAAATAACTTAAATTGAATCCACCACTTATTTTCTAAAGTAGAACTCGTAATCTAACCCTAATTTTCTTTTGCTTTCTAAGTTTCAAACACAAAATCGAAGTTTCATTACGAATGTGTTGAACCACCAAGTATCTGGAAAATAGGGAAAATTACCTGTATGATTTCTTGCAGATTCCGGCGGCCGACGATGAACTCTGTCTGGGTTTTCCGGCAAAATTTGGTAAAGCTGATGGAAATTCTGATACAACAAAGGCAAGCTGATAGAAATCCTGAGATTAGGGTTTTAGCGGGGGTAAATTAGGGTTTTCGTTCATAGGAGACCACTTTTTTTTTTAGTACAACAAGTCGACATTTTTTTTCCCTTCAAGTGCATATTTTTTTGACGTAAAAGAAATATATAATTTTCCTTATTAATTGTCTGGAAAAATTGTATCCCTGTTTTTTAAGTTAAATAGTATTCCGTAAATAAAAAAATTAAATAATATAAAATCATTATTTTATCAATACTATTTTTTTTAACCCTCTAACTTTCAAGTGAAGGGGCTCGGTAATTCAGAATTCGGTCACAAGGTAAGTAAATTCTGTTCAAGAATTTTTCTTATCAGGACTCGAATTCTCCCGAACAATTCTATAAAAATTCAAAATGTAGTTATGTATTCAGACTATTGAAATTCAACAGTTTTTTTTAAAAGTTTGTCGTATGTTCAATTGAAGTTATCAGAAAAAGTA
Organism: Trifolium subterraneum; assembly: GCA_951799995.1. Taxonomy (NCBI): domain Eukaryota; kingdom Viridiplantae; phylum Streptophyta; class Magnoliopsida; order Fabales; family Fabaceae; genus Trifolium; species Trifolium subterraneum. Next base: position 6,751,850 of record OX637462.1, on the reverse strand, counting down.
TCAAACGATTTTGAATTTTTATAAAAATTTGTGGAGTTGATTCACTCAATGAAATCTTTGAATTCAACGGTTGGATTGAAGAAATATAATGCTGATATCGAGTTATTAAGCGGAGTAAGTCAATTGAGACTTACTCCTAGAGTCAACGGATCCCTCCTCTATTTATATATATTGTGTTATTAATTATATGATATGATATTAAAATATCATAAAATAATACAATCATATCAAAATTTTAAGTGTTATTTATTATTTAATGTGTTAATAATTAAATAAATAGATCCTTCATTCAATTATTTTAAGACTATATGGATCAAATAAAAAAAAACTATAAATATATAAAAATAATTTGGTTCTATAACAAAATTTTATATGGTCGAATTATGAGTTAGGATCCTCTCTATTTTTACTTCTTTCCATTTCTTCCATTACCAAAGTTTTTAAATGTTTTGGGATGTATAAAACTCATTTGGACCCACTTAATGTCACATTTTTATATTTATATTTCCAAAATTATACACTAATGGAGGAAATAGAAATAATGAGAAATATTGGAGAGGATCCCAACTCTCGCATTCTTTGAATTCAAATTCTAAACAAAATCATTCACATTTTCTTGGAATTTAAATATCAATTAAACTGTATAGATATTATTTATGCCTTCATCAATTATTAATCGATTAACAAAAAAACTAAACTTGTGACATAAAATAGTGTTTAGTTTTTTTTTACAAAAAAAATCATTTAAAGAAGTTGAGATTTTACATAAAACGAAAGAAAAAACATGAAAATAAATGTTGTGGAAATTTGCTCAAAAGTGACACGTTAATTCTATATAAATATTTGATGGATTTTTGTCTGTTAAAAAAAAACTTGAATTGAAGATAATTTTATTCACAATTAATGTGTATAGCCTAGTGGTTGAAGACTTTATTGCTAATGTGAGTTCAATTCCCATGATGTAATCTCATTAGATTCATGTGTAAAAAGTTTTACATATTTGGAGTATAGATTTTTCTTAAGCTCCGAGTTTCTCAAGAAAAGAGACTCTAAAAATTCAAATTTCTGGCACAAAATAAATAAAGTTTGATAAAAAAATTATCCTCGCCAAAAATAAAACTCGTATTTTTCCAAATAATTCGAGATAAAAAATCATTCACTTGGTTACACCGGTATACAAGTTAAATCCATATAATAATTTATTAATTGGCAAATGATAACGAGTGTCTCCGGAGCACTCTTTAAGGCTTTATATAGTAAGTTTTTATTGAATTTTTATAGAAATATGTAAAGTCAATACATTGAAAATTATGTCATTTAACTTTTTGAATAAAAAATTTCTTTAAATGGCATGCTTAAAGAGGGTCTCAGAAGCACTCGTTAATAAGACCCTTATTAATTTTGTAAGTAGTGATCCCCGTGGTGCAGACACGAGTATGACATGTATACTTGCTCTTGCGATATGCGTTTTCGTGTGCGGGACGTAAACACGTGATACTGATACAAACTTTAAAAAAAGACGTTGAAAACATGTTCTAATTGTTTTGATCTTTCATTTTTTGTAGTAGTACTATTAAAAACTAAATAAAAAACATATGCTCTAATTATTCTAAATAAATTTAATTGTAATAATAAGAAGACAGCACACAACATTAGTACAAATACAAATATAAGTCGACACCACAAGTTGTGTTGTGTCTGTCCCTTTCTCATCCTCTCAGCCGAAATTTACTTCTCTTTTCCATTCCTAATAACTTATATATACTCTTATCTCTATAGTATTATACCATTAACATTTTTCACTTCGTCTCTCTCTCTTTCTTTCTTTCTCTGATTTGAATATTTCATTTAGAAAAGATGAGGAGGAGGAATTGTAACTTGGAACTCTGCCTTTTTCCTACCTACAATTCTACCAATCACCCCATGTAAGCTATTTCTTTTCTTTCTCTTTTATTTTCATATTTCAATTTCATTTTATGTTATATGTAGTTATGGTTTTCTTTGTAGTTAGATTTGGGTATTGATCAGTTAATAATTGTTTGTTAATTAATTTGTCCTTTAAAGGGTAGAAGAAGAAGAAGAAGAAGAAGATAGTGAACAGAGTCCAATGCAAAATCAGTACCACGCGCCACTGACAATTTTCTACGATGGCAAGATGTGTGTTACTGATGTCACAGAGTTTCAGGTAATTTTCAATTTTAATTTATAATATTTTATGGTTTTTTTAGGCATTTGAGTGGCCTCTGTTTTTGAAGATGATATACTCTATGATTCTTATTAATTATGCTTATCATTTTTATCTTGTTAATTATGTGTCTAATTTGATTCTTATCTATAACAAAGGGAGTAGCTCAATATAATGGATAACGTCTGATATTCATAATTCATTAATTAGAAACCCAATCCATAAATTCTAGCTCAATCGATAGAAATGCCGAAATTATTAGGTTAGACACTATGACTGGGGCTTGAACATTGATCCTCCACTTTATGTGTGTGGATTTTCAATGGTTTGTTATTTCGTATCTTAATAAGAAGGTTATCATATTCATGGATGAACAATCTTAAATGGTTATAATCTACAATGGTTAGGTCTAATCCCAGTTTAGTTGTTTTGGTTCTATTATGGTACAACAAGAAAATTAGTTTTATTCTTTAGGTTAACACTTTGGTTATCATGATAAGGGCTATGTCAATTCAGAGCCAGCTAAATAATAAATAAAGTTTGACAAAAAAATTATACTTATGGGACATTCAATTAATATTTCTTAAAGTGACAATTAGTTAATTAGTCCTATGAAACCGCGTATAGTACTTAATTAACCCAAGACAGAAATATAAACATTTTAATTAATTTAGTAAGTACTTTATAAATAGTTGATAGCCGACAAGTTGGGAAAAATACCTTAAAGAAGAAAAATTAAGGATATACACGAAAGAGAAGAAATTTGTAGGTAGGTGATGCATCTGGTAATATATTCCAAGTTGATTGTGATAGTTACTAGTAGTTGTAGGTTTGAGGTTGTTTTGTTTGGTGTTCCTCTGTTAAAAACATGTTTGGTGTGCTTAAAATACTTTTGACTTTGATGCTAAGCAAGCTTGACATCTTTCTTTGTTTTTGTTCAAAGCAAGCTAATTGGCAAATTTACAAGAAACTTCAAGTTCATCCATTTATTTACTAATTTGACTTTAATATAATAATATGTAGGTTTTTTTTTGTCAAGTAGTCTAGTAGCTATAATTTTTACATTTTAAGATGAATAAATGAGAGTACTAGAGTTCGAATTCCGGTCTCTGCATATTACATACAATGTTTCTATTATACATGACTCATATATATATATGAGGTCAATTATTTCGGATAAGAAAGGCATATATTCTTTGAACTATGTACTGATCCTATAAAGAATGAAAGAATAATTAATCTCTTTGTGAAAAGAAAATTAATGGGTTAATGTGAATCATGTGCAGGCTAAATCCATCTTAATGCTAGCAAATAAAAAGGTACAAGAAAATGTGAAGACACCAACAGGGTCAGTGCCAACAACACCAACAATTGTAGAATCTCCTCATCAATTGTATAGTCCTGGGCCTGGTCTTTCCATGAAGAGATCTTTGCAACGTTTTCTACAAAAGAGAAAGAATCGAATCCAAGAATCATCTCCATATAATCACTAGCAAAATCAAATTATTTTGTAGTTTTTTACTATAGCCTGTTCAGTATTTAGAATTAGATTTTCTTTTTCTTTTTTTAAACCTTGAAAACGTTTATTACACTTTCATTTTTATTTTGTTAATTGAAGGTATTTATCCTCAGAAGTAGTTTAAATATTTAGATTCAATTACTGACATTTTGTAATATACTACTATAGATCCTTCAAAGATCATGAATTAAAATTTGTTAATTACTGTAGTTGATAGAAGGTTACCCCTATCAAAACTACAAACTAAGCAATTCCTAAGAAATGCAATAAAGAAGACAATAAAAATAAAAGATAAAAACAATCATTTCATTCATTAGGTTAGAAGGTCACAAACACTAGATATATATAGTGCTCCTAAATAGATAACAACCTTAATGGGCCTAACACCTTAAAAACTCAACTAACAAATAACATATAAATTCAACAAACAATACAAATAATTAAATACTACATACTACTAATATCTAAATTACTCAATTAATTATTAACTAACATTTATTTAATTAACTACTAATCTTCTATCAGTAGTCCCTCTAACCTCTAACTTTATGAGGTGTGATATTTGTACAACTTAAAATAGTTGTAAACATGTGCACCGTATCCGATTAGTGTAAATTTCAGCTCGCACACAAATCGTGCGAGTTGCAGAAATAAAATACTCTCTTAAATTTTAATTAAAAATAAATTTATACTTTTTAGATTTATTGATAACTAATGTATTTAGTTGTCTATAATTAAGGTCAGGCAGTAATAAGAAGATAAAACATAAAGTAGACAAATAGCAGTATTACAACCTAAACATTGTCAAAATAAAGTTTCTCTAATGGTTAGAGAATGGACCTGGATTTGTTGTAGTTATACAATGACGTAGTTCTACAATAATTAATCATGATTGTTGATTTGAAATTAGACGTTTCAATTTTAATATACAATTTTATAAAGTAAAACGATCTCAGTCATCGATCAGAAATCGGAGGCTAAAAGCAATTGTAGCACCTTGCGGGAAATATATTTTCGTTGAGAACCCCTTGTACAAGTTGTACTAGGCAAATGCCAATTAGTCCCCGAGACAATCTTTAAGCCCTTAAATAATAAGTTTTTTATATAATCTTTATAGAAATATGTAAAGTTAACGTTTTGAAAATTATAGTGTTTAAATTTTTAGATAAAATTTTTCTTTAAATAGAATGTTTAAAGAGTACCCCGGAGACACTCGTTAGCCAAATGCTTAACAAAATTGTTTATTTATAACAAAAAAACTCTTAAGATTCAATCATGACATATTTATTATAAGAAATCATGACATGTTTATTACAAGAAAATAATCCTAACATACATCAACGAATTACACGGACAACAACTAACCGATACTCTTAATTACTCCCTCCGGTCTTATATATAAGAAACAAAACAAAAAAATTGAAAGTCTCAAAAATAAGCAAAAGTAACTATAATCATTATATTTATTATTAATATTTCAATTTTACCCTTAGTTTCACTTTACCCATACACTACTAGAAATTTGCCTATTTCCTGCGGATTTTCCTGTGGATTTGGGCAAAAAATCCGCAGGAAACACGTTTCATGCGGAATTTCCTGCGGATTGTGGTTCCCAGCTAATACCTTCGTGGGTAATTGTTTCCTGCGGTTTATGGAACCCTCAGGAAACTTTCCTGCGGAATAAAATTTAATTTAAAACAAAAAGTAAGGTTAAAATTGGAAATGACATACTTTGTCGAATCATTTACTCCACTTTTTTAAAGGGTGTGCATTTTTTTCTTTTCTTATATTCAAGACTAGAGGGAGTATATGAGTTTAACATAATGTATTACACAGACAACAACTAACTGATACTCTCATCCAATAAAAAACTACCAATTGGTCATGTTATATATATTAAGAAAGTGGAGTGAATCTGCGGAAAACATAATTATTATTAATTTACGATCTAAATTTATTTTACATTTACGGTAAATATTCTTTTTTTCTTTAATTATACTGTACTGGTATTTCATAGAGTTAAATGTAACACTTGATATTTTAAGAGGAAATCTGAGTTTGAGTTTTAACATATTAATTTTGGTCTTTTGATGGCATATCATCAAGCCATTTGTCTAAAACAAATAACACGTCAATTTTTTCATAGACTTAACGTCAAAAATTAATATGAAAGACTAATACTACTATCAGATAGATTGCAGAGTCGAGGACAATTTTGTGTTTTCATGTAAGTCAACGACAGCTACTTCCTCCGGTCAAATATAAGCAATAAAATAAAAAATTAAAAGTCTCAAATATAAGTAAAAGTTTACTTCAATCATTATGTTTTAAGTCATTATTTCAATTTTATTCTTAAATTAAATATTGATTCAACAAATAAATGCAATGTTCTACACTTTCTAAGAAGGGTATGATTGAAAATAAAGTATTTTTTCTCCCCAATCAATGCACTTAACCTACTTTCTTAAAGGATGTTTTTTTTGAAATTTTGCTTAGATGGAGTATAATAACAAAACATATACTCATGAACCAAAATGGTAGTAGTTCTCTTGGACAAATACCTCAAAATTATAACTAAGTTACTGAATTCAGGTGATTAATGAACTTCACCAAAAGAACGGATTTTGAGAGAACCCAGATCCAATTTTTAAGTGAAACAATTTTTTAGTCAGACTTTACTTACCTTACAGCCGAACTTTAAACTATTAAGACGACCTTCCTCCAAGAACGAAAGCGTTAAAAGAAAAAAAAAATCAAAATTATACTAAGTGGCAATGTAAAAAAATCAAATAATTTATTTATTAAATTTTAAAAGTGGTGATCCCGTGGTGCCGACACGAGTGTGACATTGTATGCTGCATTGCTGCTGCTACTACTTGTGGTGTGCGGTTTCGTGTGCGGGACGTAACACGTGATGCAAACTTTAAATAAAGACGTAGAAAACATGCTCTAATACTTTGATCTTGCATTCCTGTCAAACATAAAATAAAAAAATACTTTGATCCTGTATTATTAATTAAAATTAAAAATAAAAAACACATGCTCTAATTAGTAATTACATTCAAATTGTAAGATAAAGACACCACACATAAGTCGACAGCGCAAGTTGAACCAACCTATGTCTTCCCTCAGCCGTTTCCACGCCGAAATTTACTTTTCATTTCCATCACATTTCAGCTACTTGCGCCTAATTTCTATATATAACAACTACTCTCTGTACCATTAATAACATCTTCACTTCATATATCTCAATAATTTCTTCGGAAAAAAAAAAAATGAGAAATTGTAACTTGGAACTCCCTCTTTTTCCTATCTACAATTCTACCAATCACTCCATGTAAGCAAACCAATTCCTTTTCATTTTTTTATAAGCCTACTGACGTAGAATGTCTGTGGTTCGAATCCTAACTACTTCATATAAAATCTGACAATGTCTTAGAGCTGAGTTCACGGACTAATTTCATTTGATTTTTACATATTAAAGGTATATGTTGAATAGGGTATATGTTGAATTAATTGTTTGTTGATTAATTTGTCCATTAAAGGGTAGAAGAAGAAGATGATTGCGAAGAGAGTAGTACAATGCAAAATCAGCAACAAGCGCCGCTCACCATTTTCTATGATGGCAAGATGTGTGTTACTCATGTCACCGAGTTTCAGGTAATTTTCCTTAATTTAAAGTATATTTTATGTTTTGTTAGATAATTTTCCTTGAAAATGATATATATGGTTCTCTGTCATCAGATACAATATACATGCTATCATTTTCAACTTGTTAATTATTTTCAACTTGTTAATTATGTGTTTAAGTGATTAACTTGTTGCACCGTTACTCTTTTATTATTTGTTACAAAAATTTATTACACCGTTAGTCTTTCAATTAATCTCCTCAAATATATGTGCATTTTTTCATCAAAATATCCATCATAGTGGTAGTCAACGTTAACGGCCACGGTGCAACTATGTAACAGAAGTTAACCCGAAGTAATAGTGCATAGGGTTAAAAACATAAATGCTTATTTGTTATCTAAAGAATTTAAAGAATATCTAACTGTTACTTAACATATTTAAATATTCTGATTAGTACAAAATATAAGTTAAAAGACGGACGAATGCATTTTTTTTTTTGACACAAAAACAACAATATTCATTCATCAAATTCATAGGAATACATCAATCGAAATCATTACATACTCAATTTCGCTAAAAACTAATAAGGATGAATCTACAAACAAACTCACAGCATCCGAGTTAATTAATAGCATAAAATAGTCTAATGTCTGACAAAGCCTACGATTGATATGACAAACTTCAAATATCCGGAGTAATCATGTATCCGGATCTGCAACGTTGACGATGTTATAGTCATTGAATCTGCACTAGATTTGGATCGAAACAAACCTGCAAATCTGAACAAAAGAACAAACACCGTACCAAGACGGGACAAACACCGTACCAAGACGGGAAATCAAAACAAATACGCCGCACTAAGACGGGATTAAAACAACACTAGATGAAAAAAACACAAGAAAAAAAACTCAAATAAACCCTAAAAAATATGTGAATATCACTTATTTAAATAAAAAGAAAAAGAAAACAATCAAGAGTGGTAATTCCAGATTAAAATTGATCATAAATTACTCCTCTCTAATTGATAAACTAAGAGAATCAAAAAATAAAAACATTTGCCTGCTGCGGCTGAGAGAAAGAATTAGGCTGAGAGAAAAAAATTGCCTACGGACGAATGCATTTACCACGTAAAGTACTATAAAATATTTTGGCATTTTAAATACTTTTAACATTTAGTCTTACAGCAATACAAATTCCTTTAAAATTAATTTTCAAATTGTTTCATATATTTCACAATAAGTAACCCTTAACTAACATAACACAAGTAAGTAATAGATACTTAGTTCTATAACCATTTAGGTTATAATTAAATATTCAATTAATGCTTATAGAGAAAATTTGTCGGGAGAGATCAATTCTTTAAATAGATCTTATTTACTCTGTGTTTGAACCTGAAATCTTATTAGTTGTGATGAAAAACGAATCAAATCCTCAACAACCAATTTGTTGGTATAAATTTATCAAAATAGATAAAGTTTTTACAATGAATTTATAATTTTTTTTGTCAAGAAATTTATAAATTTATACTATTGCTTAAAGACTAAAAGTGGCAATTAATTTAGTCATATTTGAAACCACGTATAGTACTTAATTAACCCAAGACGGAAATATAAACATTTTTAAAAATAATTAGTAAGCACTTTATAACGTACTTGGTTGCCTTAATTGGTTTTCTTCACAAAAAACATAAAAAGTACTTTGTTGCCGACAAGTTTGTGGTAAAACCTTAAAGAAGAAAATTAAGGATATGCATGAAAGAGAAGGAATCTGTAGGTAGGTGATGCATCTGAAAATATTATTCCAACCAGTTGATTGTGATACTTACTAAGCTAGTTGTAGGTTTGAGGTTTTTCTTGTTAATTTGATGTTCCTCTATTAAAAACATGTTTGGTGTGCGATTTTTTTTTAGTTTGACCAATTTTTTTGTCAAATTTTATTTACTTTGTATTTGAATTCTAAACTACCAGAGCTTCTTTTTCTAAACATCAGAGAATTGATAAAAAAAGAAATTAACTTCAACCCAAGTGATTTTTAGTGTCCTAAAATGATTTATTGTCTTTAACACTAAATATCACAAAAATTCACCTCTTTTGATATAAAAAATCGTCATATTTAGGCTGAAAAATACAAGTTAAGACCAAAATTTCAATAAATATAAAAATAGAAGGACTAAAAAATTTTTTTTTAAAATAAAAGACTACTTTTATGAGTTTAATAAAATAAGGTATGAAAAGTGCAATTAAATATTTTTGTTTAAAGCGGCAACTTTCCAAGAAACTTCAAGTTCATATAGACTTTGTTACTGATTTAATTATAATAAATTTACAGTATACCAAATGTTTTTTTTCTTTTTTTACTAAAAATAAGGATTCATTCATTTAAATTGAAAATACATAGATCATTACAAATTCAAGATTGCTAAAAACTGAAAAAGGTGAATCTACAAACAAACTTGCACACCTAAGTTAATAGCATACAACGACATCATGAAATTGCCTACAAATATGACAAAATAAAAGTCACCGGAATTTTCATCCTCCCGGATTTGCAACGTTGACGTCCAAGTCTTCAAATCTGTAATGAGTTGATGTAGATATGTCAATTTAAATCAACAAAACACCGTAATGAAAAATCAACAAACGGACGACTACAAACACAACGCCGCACAAGACGACCACAATCACAACGCCGCACAAGACGACCACAAACTTAAAAAACAAAAAAACGAAGAAGCAAATCTAAGTGGATAATCACTTATTTAATTGAAAAGAAAAGGAAAAACAATTTAGAGGTGTGATTTTGGATCAAAAATTGACCCTAAAACCACCCCTCCTTAATAGAGGCACAAAAAGAATAAATTAGGGTTTAGGGGAGGGAGAGACGGCTGCTTGAGAGAAATATTAAAATAAAATTATAGTATACCAAATGTTATTTGTGCATGTTCTTATATATGAAGTCAATTATTCCGGATAAAAAGGCATATATTCTTTGAACTTAATTATAGTACATCATGGAATGAAATAATTAATCTCATTATAAAAATAAATTAATGGGTTAATGTGAATCATGTGCAGGTTAAATCCATCTTAATGCTAGCATATAAAAAGGTACATGAAAATTTGAAGACACCAACAGGGTCAGTACCAACAACACCAACAATTGTAGAATCTCCTCATCAATTGTATAGTCCTGGGCCTGGTCTTTCCATGAAGAGATCTTTGCAACGTTTTCTACAAAAGAGAAAGAATCGAATCCAAGAATCATCTCCATATAATCACTAGCAAAATATAAATTAATTTGTACTTTTTTACTATAGTGTAGCCTATTTTGTATTTAGACTCAGTTATTTTCTTCTCATTTTTTATTTAAATATTGTCAATTTGAATTATTGAAGGTATTATCCTCACAAGTCACAAGTAGTTTAAATATTTCAACTAGATTCAAATACCGATATTTTGTAATATATAGATCCTTCAAAGATCATGAATTAAAATTTGTTGATTACTATAATCACTCTTACTTTGTTAAAAAAAAAATTACTCTTACAAAGGTAAAAAAAAGAAGAAGTTACTCTTACCAATTCAAATCCTTACATATTTGTCATAAGACTTATAGATTTTTTTATTGCATTGAGGGCCTAAGTCCGAAGAGAAAAAATTACAAGGGGATCAAACGAGGGGTCGCAATCCCCATCATAGTTGAATCCAATTCACAGCCAAGATTTACTAGAGCATCTACTCACTGAATTTCTTTGCGGTAAGAGTGACAAATCTCCACCTCCCAATCTTTCTTAATCAAATGCCGAATTCTCGTAACTAAAATAGGTCTCACAGGACTTCCAACCATGTCCATCTTGATAGCCTTAACCACAACTAGAGAATCATGTAATTCCACCGCGGTAAGTCCCAATCTTCTAGCATATCTCAATCCTTCAATTAAACACATCCCATAGATCAGCCATATATGCTAATGGGATAATTTTTCTTAAGAATAATAACTTCATGTTTAATGTTGAGATATGTGGGCTAGTCCACTGGGCCTTACACTGGACAGTCCACCGGACAATACTTCTGCACCCCCACAGTTCTTTCCCTAAAAATATAATGAAATACTAGAAATAACCTTTATATCGTTAAAAAAAATTTCCTTTCCATTTTAACAAAGCTTTACTGGAATAATTTTATATGATTCATATTTTTAATTTTTGTTTAGATGCTTCAAAAAGACTCAAATTTGAATCGTTGAAATATAAATATTTTCCACAAAGTCAAATTTTGAGCTTGTAATTTTCGTCACCGTAGAAACCAAACCGGCAACACTTAAATTGCATTAGTCCACTAGAGATAAGTCAATTTTAAGATGCACAAGTAAGATGAATCTTTCACTGTATTTAAACCTATTTTTTACTAATGAGTCAATAAAAGATGAAACTATAATTTACTTCACTCAGGCTTTGAATAAAAATGAACAGACAATGGACATCATAGAATAATTGAACTTTGAATCATTGATGATGCATTAAAGTTCTTACTTCTTAGCTCTTGCATGGTATGCATAGTACTATTCATAAATCTAAATCAGTGACAATTTTGGTCTTGTGATTATTGCCTCGTATTTGGTAACATTAGTTGTCTCCCTCATCTTCTTGCAAACATTTATTATGCTGACATCTGCCTTCTTCCTAGAGGTGGGTTCAAAATACAATGATGAAATAATAATACTATCAAATTCAACATTTAAAATTAAAATACTACTATACTTCCAAATTCAAAAACTAAAACAAATCTTGAGCATATTATTTTAAGGGAACTATACAATGCAACATTCCAAAACATGATAAAAGATTTTGGTCGGATTTCTGTCAAAAATAAAATATTCTTGGGGGGCCAACTAGAAGCATATCAACATAGTGTCACTCCATTGCATATCAATTACTATCCGCATGTAGAATTTATGAACCATGCTTTCTGCCTGTATATGGATTAACCAAATCTAGTTTGAATCTAACTAGTTTACTTGATGAATAATACTACACAGTGGCGGACTCAAGACCTTAGTTCAAGAAGTGCGAACTATTCAAATCTTGTTGATAAATACAATCATATGTAAAACGAGTTATTGAAAGTGGTTCGAATTAACATAGATGGTAGACACAAGTTTGAACTTTGGTGTAGAAGGGTGGAAATTCTAAATTTTAGGATTTCCAGAGATAATTATTGCAAAGTTTATGAGTTGAGGGCGTGCAAGTGCTCATCCTGAGTTCAATATGGCACCGTGCGCCACTATACTACATGTTTAATTAGTTAGCATGTCACGTCATAGAGTTAATTTTTAATAGAGAATTTATTTTGATTTATGTATTACAATTTTAGGGATATTTGGACATTGTTTCAAACATAACTAATATTAGTTTCAAATTCATAATCAACACACTTAGGTTCAATTAACTTTTAACCAGATTCTAAAAAAACACTTTTAATTGGATTCAATTCATTAGAAATCAAATCTTTTTAATCAAAGGTGAATTAATTCATTTCATCGATAATGACAGTAGTAATATACAATAAAGTGGAATGTAAAAAGTTCTCGAATTAGATTAAAATATAAGCTCTATTGAAAGATTACAAACGATTCTAATAACTTGCCTTATAATAAAAGTTAAATTATAACTAGCATTAGTCACAAAAAAAGAAGAAGATTGTAATTCGCATTAGTTACAACAAAGAAGTACATCTATTTAAAATGGTCCCCAACTCGTAACATATATATGTTGTCGTTGGTGGACCACAGTTGACAATCGCTCAAACAAAGAGTTAATTGTCGCTCACAATTTTTAAGAAGTATAGTTTGCATATTCACTACACTAAAAAATTGTTAAGAGAGTTCAAAAAAACTCGACAAAAACAATGAGTCAATGCTCTATGATAACAAGAGAGAGAAACGTCACATCTCCACTCAAAATCTTAAAACATTAAGTATATATATCAGTCACCTCTCTTATATATTTAACATTGATCTTGTTCATAGTCAATATAAAATTTAACCATTCACACTTAAAATCCAACCGAAAAAATATTAAAGAAAGCTCTAGAAATCCAAAGAAGAGAACAAGTAGATAGAGATGACAATTAAGCCCAAACCGCAGGCTCCGCCCGACGAGTCAACGGGTAAAACCCGAGTTGATTGAGTTTGGCTTCGGGTTCGGGTGCCACCGGATTCCGCGGGTGTGGATTTGAGTATTATAAAACCCGCACCCGTAGACATCCGTTGTCATCCCTACAAGTAGAAACAAACCAACCATAAACCTTTTGATACTATTTTCCCTTCTCCATTCAACTCAATTTCTCATAGTGTTAAAACTTAGCAAGTTATAGGTAAAAAATGGGAATTATGTAAAAGATTCTGTGTGTCTCCCTATATACCAAAACAAGTATTGAAAGAGTGCATCTTTTTTAAGAGTGGTTTCAGCTAGCAGCAACAGCATGCTCTTTCACTCTTCATCAGTATCAGAAATCGACAGTTCTTTCTAAAAGGCTGCTACAGACAACAACACTGAGGTATAGGACTTGGGAGTTGTGACACATCTATCCCCTAAATGTACATAAATCAAACACTAAACTACAAACATTCTGAATCTTTTTCTTTCACCATTGCATGCAAATACAGTCCTATATTAAATTCAACTCACTAATTATCTGCCACAAACCACCACTGCATCCAATTTTATAGTACTATTTACTATATATCTAGTTCTTTTTTTTTACAAAATTTACTATCTAGTCCTAAATGCAAGTGATAGTTGGGTTTGGTATAAATTTTGGACTATATACATTAATCTTTGTTGACCTAACTCTCATTTATTTACCATAGTAATATCGAAAGGAGTATAATTGTGGTCGCCATCCGTATTGCAACCACATTATCACCCTGCAATTGCGATGTGATTTTCAATCAGGTGTTCGGCCACAAATTTTTAATTATCCACAAATCTTCTCATGATCCAAAAAATATAATATTGAGTAAATATCAAATTATATGCATGATTGTATTACTTCACATTATCAATATTTGAAAACGACATCTATCAGAAATTACAAAATTGTAATCAAATTTGTTCTTCTGTTGTTATTTGCAAGGACTATAGGACATTAAATTGATATAGTATCATATATCAATATAAAACCAAATGAATAATGTCACATATACATGACAAAAGTGACCACTTCATTGAGGAATGAGATTTTCTCTCTCGGCCGTCTGATCAAAATGAACATTAAGATTGATTTACTTTATAAAACTGAGATAAAATTTAAATGTCTGATCTTAAATCAACTACCAGGATCGATTACTACATTAAACTGTGTGAAAACCTACGACAGTCAATCTCAATCCCTTGCTTGATTACAATTTGCAATTCCATAAATTATAAATTACATACTATTTTAGAATATTCTACAATTTCAATTAGGAACTTGGGTCTAATTTACTCTATACTACTGTTTACACACACATCAATGACCAACAAACAATAACATTATACCTATGATTAGGAAAGCACTTTAATGAGATAAAGTTTCAAACTTTTCAGTACCTAAATATAGATATGATTATGGTAAAACATATCATAAAAATACATTCCAAATTTCACAAACACAAATTAAGTAAACTTAAGCTAAAAGTTAAAACCAATGCAAAAATAATTACATGTAGATCCAAATAAGCTGAACTTGAACTTATGTTACTTTTGCTCCATGATGGCTTTATTCCTGCTGGATCTTCAGCAAAAGACTTATCATTTATAGGTCTCAACCCCACACAAGATGCAATTTCCATGTATGAAGATAAGTTCTTGTTATAATCATTGATACAAAGTTCATTGTTTCCTCTTACATCTAACCTTTTACCAAGCTTTCCAATAAACTCATTTGAAAAATGTAAAACACCATTCAACTTATTATAGCTTATATTAAGTTGATCTAAGTTTGGTAACAAAGCTAAATTTTTTGGTACATTTCCAATGAGACTATTGTTATCTAAGGATAGAGCTGAAAGATTCTTCAACAATGAGAAATAATTTGGTATGGAACCAAATAATCCACATCTTGAAAAGCTTAATGATTTTAGATTCCAAAGGTTTCCTATGAAATGAGGTATCATAGCTTTGATGGGATTATCATTAATGATTAAATACTCTAAAAGATTCAATCTTTGCAAATTTTCAGGAATTGGGCCACTAAAAAAATTATGACTTAAATCAAGTAAGACTAACCTCTTGAGATTACCAAGATTAGAAGGTAATTTTCCATTAAGCTTGTTTGAACTCAAATCCATTTTTTGAAGAAGTTGAAGTTGTCCTATAGAGTAAGGTAAATTCCCTTCAAATTTATTCCAACTTAAGTCCAAAATGGTTAAACTTTTCAACCCTCCAATTTCATTGGGAATTTGACCAATGAAATTATTATAACTTAAATCAAGTTGCTCAAGAAAAGCTAAACTTCCAATCTCCTTTGGAATGCTACCATTTAAGCTGTTTTGTGATAAGCTTAAGACTCTAAGATTAGTAACAAAACCTAAACTTGAAGGTATTTCTCCATAGAGTGTTGGATTAGATTGCAGAGTAAGGTGTTCTAAGGAAGAAAAAGGACCAAACAAAGTTGGATGTAATGTGACATGTGAAGTAACAAAACAGTTAAAAAGTGAAAGTGTTTTTAGAAAAGTGAGTTTCAGAAGTGATTTTGATAAATAAGCTGATGTTTTACAAGGTGGAGAGAGTATTTCAGGACCAATGTGAATCTTTGTGACATGAAAGATTTGGTTTGTATCATTGTTGTCATCAATACTAACTTCACACTCAATTCCTGGCCATGGTGTATCAGTACAAGGTAAAGGATGTGTTTGTGAAAAATCAGGTTCATCTAAAAGTGCTTCCATCACTTCAAACAATCCTAATAATTCCTTTTCTTCCATCACAATTTCTTGATCATAATCACCTTGTACAACATTGCTTGTAAACAAAAGAAACACAAAAAAGACAACAAAAGACAAAAAAGAAGACATTTTTTGTTTTTGAGACAATGTTTAAGGTTGACTAAAACAATAACAACTACTACAACCTTAAATCATAATCTTAGACAAACAAAAAAAATGGAATTGTAAAGATTTGATTTTTATGAAGAGAAATGAAAAGGGTAAGATCCACTTTCTTAAATTGTGGTGATGGCAAAGGAGAAGAATGTAAAGTTAATTCTAAGCATCTAATTTTTTTTATTGTGTCAGCAATTGAAAGCTGCAAAGAAAAAAAAACCAAAACTGTGTTTGCCTTTAAGTTGCTAAAAAATTGATAATGTGATTATGACTGTGAAAATTTGCATGGAAAAAGGTGTGAGAGAGAGTGAAAGACAAAAATGGTTGCTATAAGAAGCAATGAAAATTTCCAGAATAGTTAAATTGTTAATTCAGATAAATGTGGAATTGATATGACATGACATTGTAAGACTGTGACAAAGCAATAGAGTTATGATTAATCAACACACACATTCTTTCTCTGTTTAATCCATCAATTCATGTAACCTTTTTTCAGTTTTTTTGAAGTGAAATTACCTTTACTCATTCCCCACAGTATAGTACTACTAGTCATGTGAACTATTGCCAACTTGTTCTGCAGTACATGTTTTTTTTTTGAAATTTTATTTTTACTATTAAAATTTTATTTTTTGAAACAATTTTTACCATCAATATTTTCAAGATATGAGGAAAATGAGATTGCAGTAACTCGCTAGGCGGCCTAGCGAGCAAAGTTAGAAGGAACAGAGGAAATCAGGGAAAAGTTGCTTCTGAGGCGAGTATGATTTCTTGCGTAGCGAGTCATAAGTTAGAAAGTTTGAAGTATTGCAAGAGCAATATTTGCGAGGCGATCAAGTTAGTCCGCCTAACGATAATTACTTCAACTTAAAGAAAGAGTAGTAGATCAAGGTTTCAACAAAAGTGTAGCACCATTGTCTTGTATCTCAAACATCCTAATGCAATACCGCCTTCTCTTCATCTTTGTGTAAAGCTATCATGCGTATGAGTAGCTAAATTTCCTTGTGTTGGGATTGCGTGTGGTAAATTATGTATCTTTTGTAAAACTCTTAATCTAGTAATTATATAATCTTGTTTTTAGTATATCGATGTCCCCAACAAGTACACATTTTTATGTATCGCCCCAACTTCAAATCTTTCATTGTCCCCACACAGCTCACTAATAATATTTGTGTAAGTATTTTTTAAGTTTTAATAAGTATTTTTTTTATTACAAGTTTTAATAAGTTTTTGTTAAGGAGGTATTGCTAAATTAGTGTGTTGTTTGATCCTAAAACGACAACAATTGATTTTAAATGAATTGATTCTTCTAAGTTAGATGTATGTAATAACTTAATTCACATGAGTTCAATTAAAACAACAAAAAATATAAGTTAATAGTCATCCTTATTTTTACGATTGAGATAATTACTTAATTCGCATCGGTTCAATTAAAACAATAAAAAATAAATATGTAACTCGTTTTTAAGTTAGAATGAATTTTAGATGCAAAATCAATTTTTTTTTGTTTACAAAGGAGCAGAGGATCGAACCCACGACATATTCATACTTCTCAAACCCCTCACCACTAGACCAAACCTAGTGACTTAAAGTCAATTATACTTGATAACAAACAAACATGTCATATAAGAGAAGAATTTTTAATAATTGTCTTGTCACATACATAGAAATTGATATATTTGATAGTGTTAAAAATAAAAAACCTTACGACACTCAAAATATTAATACACATGAGAAATTATATTTTTTGAATGCTAAAGTCACTGATATTTATAAATATACGATTCCATAAATTTTGTATTCGATGTTCAAAAATATATTTGCTTAAATAAAACAATGCCATTATTTTATCGATTATTTATATATAAATAATTTTGACCCCATTGGTTAAAATTCCTGGATCCGTCCCTGACTGAATCATTGTTAAATAATGACAGATCAATCTGAAAGGTTTAAATAAGGATGTCAATGGATATCAGCTAATATTTACACTTAATTGGCTATATAAAAAAGCTAATTTTAACTGTTAAACAAAAAGAAGCTAATTTTATCGAAAATTAGAATATTGATTAAACACTAATTCATCACGATCTTTTATAAAACATTGAGAGAAACATAAAAAAATGTCACCCAATTTTATGATGTATTTTCAATTTTCAATATTTAATATTACAAAATCCATAGTACTATAGTAGTACATGTATATGATAATGAACTTAGAACAAAAATCCATTTCCTAATGTAATGTAGTGGTAAACCCAAAATCACGGCATCCGTGTTTCCGTGAGTAAAGCGCATACAAATGAAATGAAACAGACGAAATTGCCATCTTTTTTGACAAGAAAATATTCTCTCTTTTTTTAATTTTATTTTTTTGACTATAAAGTAGAAAGTCTTTTTTTTTTTACTAGATAATTTTTCCTTTCTTTTTCTTTTGACTACAAACTATAAAATATTGTTAAAGAGGGTTTTACAATTAATTAATGTATAATGTTTAGGTGATTTGATCACGTAAGAAACATATAATTAACCAATTGCAAAATGACAACCCTTTTCCAATGTTGTAAGTTGTAACCTACGTATTATTGCTCCCTACCATTGTCGTAATTATCTTTTAAAAAATGATGGTAATATTGTGAATATGACCAAGCTCATTCATCATTCAATAAAATTAATGATCACGGAAATAAAGAATTTATCAAACATAAATTATACTAATTAACAATAAATTGGTCTTTAGTGGAATAAGAGTTTTCAACCCCTTGACATTAAACTAGTGAATAAAGATTCGATTTCTGATTCTTGCGTATGAGAATTTGATTGAGACACTTGTAATACTGAATTTATTTAAATTTGTGCATTTCAGAGCGGTTAATGTAGGACACGATGACCATTTTTATTGTCTTTCGAATTTTGTTGTGGTTGAAGTAAAACATATGGATCATCACAAGCACGCAGAGCTGTTACATACTTTAACACATAACGTTTCGCGTAAAGAGGTGCTACTTTATTGGAAATTCCTATGTAATGTAAGATTGGGTCAAATTCAATATGGAAGAAGCTTATATAAGGATGGTAGTGTAACTAGGTGGTGGTTTAATTTGAGACATTAATGGCGAATATGACTCGACGGTTTTGCTAAGTATTTAGGTGTGTGTAGTGCTTATGTTGTAGAATTGTGGGGAGTGTACTAACCCACTTGAGTTGGTTTAGTGGTATTGATGTGGGACCTGTGACTCTGTGAGTGCGCTCCTTCTTAAAATCTCATATTTGACTCTCTCTGGTACCAATTTGGATGAGTTAATATTAGGTTCTTCAAAAAAGGAATGGGGGGGGGGGGGGGGGGGGGGGGGGTTTGAAATGATTGAGTTGTACCGGACGATTGAGTTAAATGTATATTCTAGTGTGGTAGATCGGGTGCTCCAAACACAAGGGAAGAAGTCCTTTAGATGAAGCTTTATTTGGTCAAATTCACCATTTTTTTTGCCATAGAGTGGGATATTTTTTTGAATGAGAAATATTATATTAAAAAAGAGGTCAAAAGATCAAAGTACAACGAGTACTAAAGATACTCAAAACAAATAAAAAAGAAACAGTCACTAGGAAGAAAAAAGAAAGCAACAAATAAAAAAGGATGAGTATTGCTAAAAAGAAACTCAATGCTAGTTGGGAGAAACAAAACAACCAACTCTAAGTTGAGATCCTAGGGGCACCGCTCCACAGGCAAGGGGTTCCAAAGGACATACCGCCACCAAGACCACACAAAGAGAGACACCAAGACATGCCAACCACACAAAACTCGAATGACACCAACAAATGACGAGCTCCATACCCACTCATAATGGAAGCAAAGATTGTCATAACTCTCAGCATAAAACATTTACAAGAAGAGAATTGAATCATATCCAACAATTGCTCCACATCTACTGTTTGTCTTGCCGGAAAATAAGATCATTTCGAGCCTTTGAGATGGACAACACAACATGTCAAATTAAAGTCAAACCTATTTTCATTCTGGATCTAACCTCTAAATCTTATTTTGGAGAAATTGTAGGACATTGTGATGAAATGTTGGTACTGTAACACTATATTTAGTTTTAGGGTATTTTTTTAGAGTATAATCTTCTCTTTTAAAACGTCATCATTTATTATTATGATAAGAAAACCATTATAATTATTATTATTATTATTATTTTGGCGGTAGACAAAAGCTGACTTTTGTAAATAGCAACTAGAGAAAAACTGATTTGATTAAACTGAAAAAACTCATTAAAAACAAAATATCCGCTAATTTGATGCAAATTTCAATATTGAAGATCATATGTGTGTGCCACACAATCTAATGTCACCATCTTAGAATTTGTAATAAGCCTATTTAATCACAATTAAATATTAATATTTGCCACGCAAGCAGTAAATGACCAAAAAAATTCGGAGGAAGCCCAGTTGGGTGGATTTGTCATTTGCGGGTTATGTGAAAGGCTTTAATATGTTACGTGTGTTCAACTTTGGACCAATCATATATTGCCACTCATAATTTCTCAATAGCCATTTTTTTTCCACAAATCTCCCTTCTCAATGGAAAATTCTATGGTACATTTAATAATTTCTAATATACCGGTACATTAGGTATCAAATTAGTAAATAAATAAATATGTTCTAAAAGAAATTATATTTTTTATCATTAAAAATACTATAATAACAAAATGTTATTGATCAAAACTGTAAAAAATATAAAATTTGATATTTTTTAAATTTTTATGCATAATAATAGTCAATATTGAATATTTTTAATGAAAAAAATGTTAAAATTTAGTATAATCATTATAAACAATGAAATTGTGTTTTTTCTTGTCATATTATTATCTCTAAAATATAATGATCGGCTGATAGTTTGTTAATTCATAAAAATAATTACAAATTAATCAATTTAATAACTTAATGTATCGGTACATTGAAATTATTCGAATGTACCATAGAAGCTCCCATTCTCAATAGCCATTAGTACATCACATTTTCTACTTAAAAAATTTCTATAATTAAACCCACAACGCATATTAATACCATACAAATACAATAATAAAATGCCCACGAATATAATAAAATATAAATATGACGAAATTAAAGTGGTCAGAATATTCATATTTTTATATTTGTAATGTTGAGGACGTCAAAGTCATTATATTAATCGGATGTAGACTTAAATGTAGCTTTGGTCCCCCTATTTTCAATTTTTTGAAGTTTTGATCCCTCTATTTTAAAAATCAAGATTTTGGTCCCCCTATTTCAATTTTTCTTGAATTTTGATCCCCCACTCAATTTTAATGACGTGTAATTGCACACTTGAGCCAAACACTATCCATGTCATTAAACTATTATTTTATTTCAATAATATTTATTTTTAAAATATTTAATTATTAAAATAATTATTATTAAATTTTATAAAATCTAAAATTAAAAATTTATATTCTCCTTTTCATCATCATGATCATCATCAACACTAATCCACTATCATCGTCAACACGGACTCATCAACACCCACCATCTTATGGAGAAAAAAAAGAAGCAGCATCTCATCACAAAAGATATAATCAATTTCATCAAAGTTTCAAACTCAATCAATCAAATTCATACCTTTTCTTCAATATGATTTTTTTGAGATTCAATGGCTAAGAAAAAAATTCAGATTCATTCTTTTTCTTTCTTCTTTGCAAGTATATCAAGTTTCAAATCCTCTTTTCACCTGCTTTCACTTAAGGGTAGTTTTTTTCATCAATTTGTAACCCTTTGGTTGATTCTAAGTGCAATTTTGTAACAAAAATTTTTAGATCTGGATTAATTCCACATAACCTTCGTAACAAAAATTTCAATTTTATAAAATTAATCATTATTATTTTAATAATTAAAATACTTTTTAAAATAATTATTATTGAAATAGGAAAAAAATAATGACATGGATAATGTTTTGGCCAAGTGTGCAGTGTCATTTCATTAATTATCTTGACACGTCATCAAACTTGGCTTTAAAATTGAGTGGGGGATCAAAACTCAAGAAAAATTGAAATAGGGGGACCAAAATCTTGATTTTAAAATAGGGGGACCAAAACTTCAGAAAAGTGAAAATAGGGGGACCAAAACTATATTTAAACCTTGGATATATATCTCAATGTTAATATGAACAAAACAATGCACAAAAGATGGAAACAACGGTGCAACAAGATGATAAACAACACATCAAAACGATACAATCATAAAGAAAAAATTAAAGGTCATGTTAAACAGTGTCTCGTGACACTTGATGACACTTGTCGAAAGTGCGGCAAAAATGATAACATTTGTTGATGACCCACAAACACAATTATAGACAAAATTACGCCGCATGTCCTTTATCTTATTTTTTTGTAACACTTTAGTCCTTTATCTTTTTTTTGTAACACTTTGGTCCTTTATCTTTTTTATTTGTAACATATAGGTTCTTTATTTTTTATAAATAAATAAGATAAGAGATCAAAGTGTTACAAAAAAGGACTAAAATGTTACAAATAAAAAAGATAAAGGACCAAAGTGTTACAAAAAAAAGATAAAGGACTAAAGTGTTACAAAAAAAGATAAATGACTCAAGTGTTACAAAAAAATAAAATAAATGATTTGCGGTGCAATTATATTAATCGAATTAAATTATACCGTCCACAAATCCTAATTCAATCTATAGAAATATCAAAATTGTTAAATTAGACGTTAATAACCGAATTCAAACTCCAGTCAGTATTGAGTTTTCAATTGCTTCTCATTTCATCTAACTATTAAAAAGAATTATACTTCTACAAGATTAACATGAGTTAAGCATAAATTTTGTGGTCATGTGATTTGGTTTTTATTTGTCATGATTGAACAATAATCTTCCGGACAATGATAAGTACTATACATAAACTAACTAGACAGCATCAATCGTTAGTCAAAACACTCTCAATTAATGTTTCAGATGAATCCTAAAACTGTGATCTTCCATCGTACAAGTGTCTGAATTCAGAATATAAAACTCATATGTTCATACATTTGGTTCAATCACACGTTTGTTTATCTTTAAGCTCAGCCACATCTACAAGCTAATGAAAATTCGAGAGAATAGGGTATTTAATTAGGTCTTCCCTTGATTAATCTAGGACATGTTTTCTTTGGTATATGGTTTAGTCACGTGCATTTCAGCCACAAAAACCATTAATCTTAGTTTGAGTCTTGTTCAACTTGTTAAGAAAAAATGAAACATATTGATAATGAAACTTATTATTGCACATTTATGATATATTGTTTTTTCTACTTTTGTGTATGGAGAAGGTTGTAGAGTGTGTTAAAATTTGAAACCAACTTGTTTATCTGGTTTAAATGGAAACCGGATGGATTTTTCACTGATTTAATGTCTCGTTTGAAGTTTGAACTCTAGTTTGATCGAGTAGTTGAACAAATTAATGTTGAATTGGGTTTATTATAAAAAAAAAAATGTTGAATTGGGTTGAATCGATTGAAGACTTGAAGTGCATCTGAAATATTTTGTATTAGTCACAAAGTGAGTCGTTAATCCAAGATGTAAATATGACTTAATTAAGAACTAAATAGTCTTTCACAAAAAATAAAACAAAAGTTTAACAAATCATTAGTCGGTTCAATGTTAATTGGCGTTAGATTTGATAGGGACAATCACAGTTCGATCCCAATTGCGATCGGGAGAAGGATGAAATCACTTAATGCCAAAACTGACATTCGAACCAGATTAGGCGGTCCAGGTGTAGAAAACAAAAAAAATAAAATCAAGACTTAATTGCATATTTTGGTCCTTACATTTAAAAAGTTTCAAGTTTATCTCTTGCGTGTCAACATAAGTTCATCATTTTCGTTAAATTTTGAGTTAATTTTGTCTAACTTTCTATTAAATTTTGCGTTAATTTCGTCTAAAACTTCCACCTGTCATTCTCCTACATTGTCAATGTATGCAAATTTGTTAGTCATGTTAATGATTTAAACAGAAATTTAACTAAATGAACTAACTTGAAACTTTTTAAACTTAAAAGACCAAATTAAAACTTAAAATAAACTTAAGACAACAAATATACAATTAAGCAAAAAATATATGGATGGTATTAGAGCTGTCAAATGGACCGGCCCGGTCCGGCCCGCTGGGCCCGACAAAATAAATGGCTCAGCCCGATTATTATTGGGCTAGCATTTATCAAGCCATGGCCCCGCCCTCATGGGCTTGTGGGCTAATGGGCCAGCCCGGTCCATTTTATTTTATTTTTTCCTTTTTATTTAATATTTTTTTATATCATTTTGATGTATTAGTTCTTATAAATTACTCCCTCCGTTTTTTTTTAAGTGTCCAGTTTTGTCGGATTTAGCGTTTCTATTTAACTGTCCATTTTGTATTTTAAGGGTACGATTTGTCAATTGTACCCTTTTTTTAATTACACTTATCTTTTTCAATAAATACTTTTTTTTATATATTTGAAAAACTAAAGTTTTTTTTAAAAAAAAAAAAAACAGTTTGTTTATTGTTATATTCTATTGATAACAATAATCTGAAAATATTTTTTTTGTATAACAATAAATCTATTGATGAGGGTATAATAGGAAGATAAGGTGCAAAAATCCAATTTCTTAATTTGGTGTTACTATTCTAAACGGACACTTAAAAAAAAACGGAGGGAGTATCAATTTTATAGAGATATTATTTGATGCAAATGTAAATAATTTTTACATCAACACTAAATATCTATTAAACTCTAGTTTTAGGTAAATATACCGTTTTTATTAAGCTTACACATTTAAATGTATTTTTTATAATAATTTATCAATCAAATGATAATTTTTCATTGATAATATTTTTACAAAAGTGACATAAATGTGTTTTTATCAATTAAATGATGGGCTAATGGGCCAGCCCAAAATCCGATGGGCTAGCCCAGCCAAGCCCGATTTCCTTATGGATTAAATGGGTTTGGCCTGAAAAAGCCCGATGGCATTTTGGGCTACGTTTTTTGAGCCCGGTCCATCCAAGACCGTGGGCAAATGACCCGGTCCATCAACCCGGCCCATTTTGACAGTTCTAGATGGTATTACGTCCAATTTTACTTGCGATGTGTTAAATATCAAAAAGAAAAACCTCAGTTGGGAGAAAAATCTCATAAATTTTAAAAGTATATTTTTCAATTTAAAAATGAGATGACTAAAAACACGAATATATGCAAAAATATAGGTCTTTTTGGTGGGAAAAAAAAGATTTTAAGTGCATTTAAGTCAAAATAAAAATATGTCATTTGATTTTCTTCAAAATTCTTTAAAATTTTGTTGAAGATGGTTAACATCTCTTAACAGTCATAGTTTAAAACTGTTGAATTTTGTTGTTGGTGGTTTGTGATTACTCGTATTTGTTATGGTTTTTATCTCTTGTGAGATTTATATTCAAGACAATGCTAAGTACTAATATGAGCGCAACAAAAATATTGGGCTTGAATGATTAATGAATTTTTTAGGACGAATCATTTGGAAGAATTCAAATTTGATTTCTAATGACAGAAACAATTATTTGTTTTACTTATACTTTGCAGTCGAACTTTAAATTATTGAGACTCTATTTTTCTGAAAAACGGAGAATTAAAATACAAAATAAATAGGGCACATCTTTCAATCGATTTTGTATCTTTTAGTTTTCCATTTTGCGATAATCTAACCATACTACTATACCCAAAATCCGTTTGTGGTTTCTATAATTGTTGAAAAGAAGATAAAGCCCATGAAAGTTTAATGATAACTTTAAATTTTTTGTGCAATGATAACTTAATCTTTTTTGACTTAAACTTTAATCTAACTTATAAAATTAACTTTTCGGCTTTGCCGTGCTGAAATTTAGGTTTGATTACCTTGTTGGCACATGAATGTGTTTGAGGAATTATAAAATTGAATTGTTTATTCAAATACATTACAATCATTAGAGCTGAATGAAGACTTTGCAGACACTTTGCACCACTATTGAACATACCAACTTATTATGACATTTAGGATATTTTATTTTGACTTGTCCATTGTTTCTTTTTCTTTTCATTTTCATGCACAATAATTTTTACTTGTTGCATAGCTATAATGTAAAATAATTGAGAAAAAAACTAAGCCACATGTAGCAAAAAAATAACTAGCTAGGCACCTAAATGTAACCTTTAATCATGCTCCAATTATTATACCTATAATTCTATTCCTTGTGATTTTTATATAGTTATATTTATGATCACATTCATTTGCATAACACAAGTAAAATAATTAAGATATTTGTATGTGACATATCATGTATATCATGTGGTCTAGCAATAGGAAAATTCCAACAAATACTGCTCAATCAAAGATATGTTCAACTCATCATAAAGTTTAAATTATTCACCATGGTATATAGCTGGCATATTATTAATTCATTGGATCATTATTCAAATTATAAGAGAATGAAAACTTGCCACAAGGGAGAGAGAAGAGGGTATATTTGTAAATGTAGGGTATCAATCATTTGACATATATTCAACTATGTAATAATAATCATCAATCCAAACACATATATAAGCTCTATTTGATACAACTCATTTACAACTCCCACCCACCAAATCTCAAATCTTCATAGATACACTCTCATAATTAAGCCTTAGCATAAAATCTCATATAGTACTAGCTAGTACAACACTCTTCTAGCATTTTTTTTATAAGCACTTTTCTAGCAATTTTAATTAGCATGGCCAAACCACCATATCTAGAGGAAAATTTTATAAAAGATCACTACAAAATAAAAAATTATAGTAGCCAAAATAAGGCAAAGAATTTATCTTTCTTTGCTTCTATTTTCTCTCTTTTCATATATATATCTATCTTCTATATTTTCAACCTTTCTCCTTATACACTTTTAAACAATAACATATTTTGGTTTGTCATGTCCAATACTTTAATCCTCATCATAGCTATTGACTATGAAGCATTCTCTTCATCCAAAGAAAAACAAGAAAATATCCATGAAGAGTATGTAAAACATAGTCAAGAAATTAGAAACCAATATGTTTCATCAATTCCTACATATGATGAACAAGTTGATAAACCATGCATTGATTCCAAACAAGAGTTAGATGTTAAGCTTTTGCGAGAGGAAAAAGACACAATTGTCCCTGAACGTGTGTTGGAAATTGTGGTACAAAATCAACCAAAAAAAAGTACTAGTCATGATGATATTGATAGTACAAATGAGAAGAAGAAAAAATCAACACTTCATTTGCAATTAGATCATGATGATATTGGTCATAAGGAACATGAATTAGAGAAAGTAACATTTCCTACAAGATCAAGTTATGGAAGAAGTAAATCTTATAGACACAATAGAACCAAACATGTTGTGATTGATGAAAGGAAGAACCGAGTTAAAAGGTTAGAGTCTATGAAAATAGAACCAAAAGTTGATGAAGAAAATGAGTTTTCTAAGATGTCAAATGAGGATCTTAATAAGAGGGTGGAAGAATTTATTCAGAAATTCAATAAGCAGATTAGACTTCAAGCATCAACTATAAATTGATGATGTTGATCTATCAAATTTAGAAGGTCTAAAAATTTTGCTGTAAAATATTGTCTTGTACCTTTTGTACTTGTTTAAATGTTGCATTTTGCTATACAAAGTTCATAGTCCTATTTTTTCGATCACAGCATAAATTTCACTTTTTGTCTCTTTACTTTGGATTTTGTGCATGCACGTGTTCCCTTTCATCTTTAATTTTTTATATTAGAGAAATTAAAATTTTAATCGGACAATATACCTCATATCGTAAAAATTGCTATGACATTTAATATGTAAATGTGTTAGTTTGAATTTACAATTCGCTACTTCATAACACTTAGTGTGTGTATTTTGCCACATAATTCTTTAAACCCAAAATAAAAAATATTGAAAAAATTGACAAATTTCTTGAAGAAAAAAAGGTGAATGTCAAAAGTGATACAATTATTGAAGGGGCGATCGGTAGCCAGGTGGTCACTATAGTTAGAGCTGACAAACAAAGTTGTGATCGGAGGTGGCAAGAATGGTGGTGGAATAGTAGTCATGGTAGTCGATATGATGGTTAGAGTGGCCGATGACAACCATTGTTGGTGACAATAAGCGTTAAAACAAAAACAAGAATTATAAAAATCTATTTTTGTGGTTTAAGTGGAAACTATTTTTAAATTAAGAAAGAAAAAACAAACAAATTGATATGAGTAGTTTTCGAATAAATCGTATGAAATTATCAACTATACTAATACAATTTTGGGTTTAAATTCAAAACCATCTGGTGGAAAGATAGATCATGATTCATGACCTAGTTTCCTCATAGTTAATTTGCAAGACAACTCGCATTGCATCACAAACTCATATTTTAATGTAAACTCCTTTGACAATTGCCATTAGAATTAAAGAAATGCGCAATTTGGTGGAATATGTTTTTATGTGGAGAAAGACCATAAATCAAACTTATAAGTTATAACCATTCAGTCCAATTAATTGTTGATATCTCAATTTTACCATTTTATTTATGTACAATAAATAGTTATAGTTAAAATATAAATAGTTATTAGTTAAAATAATTTTGACAAAATAATAATTAATAATTTGAAATTATAAAATCATTACAAAATAATTTAAAAGAAACTGATATTAAAACAGTTGAGTTAAGATAGAATATTCTGATGAGAGAAAAGGAATGGCTCTCTGGTCTTCTCCCTAACCAATCAGAATCTTAACGACAAACCGTTCTATGGTTGCAACCTTAACAATGTTTTCTCTCCAAAACATCCTCTTTCCCTCACCATTGCTAACTACATACTCATCAACAAAGACCCTTTCCACCACCACTGTTACAGCTACTGTCACTAGACGAAGAGCCACACTGTTTACTTCAAGCCTTGTACTTGCTTCTTGGCTCAATTCAACACAATCATTTTCACTTTCACAACAGCTTCAAGATGAACTTCAACAACAAGAAGATCACCTTGTGGATTTGTTTCAGGTCTTTCTTTACTATTTTTTATTTTTAATGACAGCTCTTTTCTCCATATTTGAAAATTTTTGGTAATATATATTGTTGGGTTGTGTTGAAATTGGAAATACATTTTAAAGTTGTTTGCTTTTCTTCATGCGTAATCAAATTTTGCAATTGGGTTTATGTGTTAAGAGTCTCACATTGGATTGAATGAGAGATGACCTGAATATATGTTTATAAGCGGGCAATCATCACTTTACAAGCCGGATTTTGCAGGGTTGAGTTGTCTCTAACCCAAATTCTAAGATTGTATCAGAGTCTTCTCAAATATCCTTTAGGCTTGAGGGGGTGTGTAGTTGAGAGTCCCACATGTGAGAAATGGCTTGAAGATATGTTTATTAGTAGGGGCAATCTTCACCTTACAAGCCAACCGGTTTTGTAAGGTTAAGTTAGGCCAACACAAAATTCTAAGATCACGCATGGTTCTAATTGCAGTTGCATTTACGTTTTGAACTTTGATATTGTGGCAAAATGGAAACAAATGTGGTTGATGCAGTTACAATTGCAGCTGCAATGTCGCTGTAGAGATCTTTAAAACCTTTATATTGCGGCTGCAATTGATGTTGTGACCGCAATTTGGAACTATGATTGAAACCAATGCATGTGGTGATTGATAGACACACTTTCAACACACACTGATATTAGATAAATGATGTTATATTTGTTGTGCATCACATAAGAAATTGTGATTTTGTTGATTATTTTTAAATTAAGCATTTGGTTATCACAGGAAACTTCACCATCAGTTGTTTCCATTAAAGACATTGAATTGACTAAAGTCCCTAAGACCGCTTCTAATGAAGTCGTGCTAGACGAGGATGAAGATGCAAAAGTGGAAGGCACTGGTTCAGGCTTTATCTGGGATAAATTTGGTCACATAGTAAGAAGAAAAAATCAGAAAGGGGAATTTGTTTGCCCCACTTAATTTAATTCTGCTTGTGTATCGTATTTTTTAGTTAGGCTATATTTTTTAACTTTAAATTAAACGTGTGTCCGGTGTCCGACACGTGTGGTTACATTCAGTCACTTCTATTTTCTTAACTGATTATTAGTATCTACATATCAATGCCGTGTTTGTGCCCATGCTTGTGCTTTATACGCAAGATGTTGTAATGGTGCTTTCAATTTAGTGAAGATGAACATACTATAAAACTGTTGAAATCATTGGACAGTGAATAACTAAATGTAAGGCATGTATGCATAATTTGACAAACTAAGGAACTGCAGATTCTCCCATGGCATACATATAGTCTTTGGTCGCACATGTTGCCAGTGTTTCAAACTTTCAATGTATTCATTTGGTTTTTTCTGGTGGACAGGTTACCAACTACCATGTTGTAGCTAAACTAGCTACTGATACAAGTGGTTTACAACGTTGTAAGGTTTTCCTGTATGCTGTTAATTCCATCAAACTTCGTATTTTAGATGGGAGTAACATATTTTATATTGAATTGTATACTTCTATCTGCAGGTTTTCCTAGTTGATGCCAAAGGGAACAGCTTTTCTAGGGAAGGGAAAATAATCGGTTTTGATCCATCATATGATCTAGCTGTTCTGAAGGTATATACATTCCAATCATCTTATTTTCTTTTATGCTATGTTACATTTAGGCTAGAAATGCATGAAAGTTAGTCTATTTGCAGGTTGATGTTGATGGATACGAAATAAAGCCTGTTCTTCTCGGCAAATCTAAGAATTTACTTGTTGGACAGAGTTGCTTTGCCATTGGGAATCCTTATGGATATGAGAATACTCTCACAACAGGGGTAATCTCTTTTGATATATTAAGTCCAACATGGTAAACCTTCATTAAAAAGCCTCTGAATCTGCTAAGAACTCTGATTCATGCCTAATAGTTATAGATGAAGGATACAAAATTGTGGATAAAATTCAATAAATTATGATTTGGCGTGTTGAGCTGTAGTTTTCCAGATGCAACAAAATCTGTCGTGACTATTGTGTATTATGTGATGTAAATTTTGCAGGTGGTTAGTGGTTTAGGCCGTGAGATACCTTCCCCAAATGGAGGGGCTATCAGAGGAGCCATTCAAACTGATGCAGCTATTAATGCAGGTAAGCTATACCCTTAACTGTGGTTCTTTAGTTAGGACCTCAACACACCAATCTAGCATTTGTTGGCTTGTTGCCCCTTGAATTAAAACTAAGGGAAAGTTTTACTCCCTCCGATCTACGATAACTGTCGCATTTGACACTTTATAGATTATAAGATAATATGATAAATGGAAACTGAATGATGATTTTACTCCCTTGGTGCATTTCCATTGTCATAAATGCAAAGTGAAAAATAATAAGTTAGGAGTGATGAACATAGGCTCTGTTTAGTAAAAAGTATCGGATAATTGATAACCTAGCTGATAGCGCTAGTAAATAAGCTAATGCGTTGAATTTGTGGCGTTTGTTAAAATTAGTTGATGAACTAGCTGATAAAGATGAAATGACATGAAAAAATATTTTCAATTAAAATAATAAGGGTAAAATTGATAGAATAAGTTATATGCTCAAATGCTTTCTGAAATAGTTTATCAAAAGTGCTATAAGTTAGTAAAAAATGATATAAGCTCACAAGAACTTATAAGTCAGTAACCAAACTGGTATATTTCTATCCTATGAACTTATGAGTTATAAGCTATCCGCTATAAATTTGAAAATTGGTTTTGTCAAACAAAGCCATAATATTAATTAGAGAAACAATTAGAAAAAATCAATTAAAATTTAAAATTACTTTGAAAAATGAAAGTGACACTCTTTTTGAGACAATTTTTTCTTGCAAGTGTGATGTGACAGAGACAGAGGGAGTAATTTGACTGTAGTTTGTAACCTAACTCTATTGTACACTAACACTACTAAAAATGACCGGTTTAAACCAAGACATAATAAGCTCTCCCTATGACGAATCGTTCGGGAGAACTTGAGTTTGATTCCTGGTGGGAACAATTCTTAGTCAGACTATACTTACCTCGCAAACTTTGGATTATCGGAACCCCCTTTCCCTAAGAACCAGAGGGTTAATACCAAAAAAGAAAAATTACCAGTTTACTTTTTCCCCCAATGCTTATTAGAATTCTCCATATTGTTTTGGATTTCAGTACATGATCTTATGCGCGCTTGTGGATGTTAACAGGAAATTCAGGAGGACCATTGATTGACTCTCATGGCCATGTTGTTGGAGTAAACACAGCCACCTTCACAAGGAAAGGTAGTATGATGCTCCTTCATCAGTTCATTGTATTTGAATAAGTATAGTTCTATGTAACATGTCCTATCACAGAGTGGATAAAGACTCATGCTTTTAATTCAAACTTGACAGGAAATACTTTCCCTTATTTCTACT
This sequence comes from Trifolium subterraneum, assembly GCA_951799995.1. NCBI lineage: Eukaryota > Viridiplantae > Streptophyta > Magnoliopsida > Fabales > Fabaceae > Trifolium > Trifolium subterraneum. The sequence continues at coordinate 6,718,994 of OX637462.1, read as the reverse complement.
TCTTTTGCATCAGTTTTGTTGCAAAATTCAATTGGTCCTCAAACTTTTTAAAGATAGTTTTATACAAGAAGCTGCCACAAAATTGAAATCAAGAAATTGAGATGGAAAACTTTTGTCTAATGCACTATTAACTTCCAAGAATGCTTTGCTTTTGATTTATTGCAGGAACTGGAGCTTCATCAGGTGTTAACTTTGCAATTCCCATTGACACTGTAATCAGAAGTGTACCATACCTTATTGTATATGGAACACCTTATAGTAATAGGTTTTGACTGTGCATGTAATCAGCTTTTTTGTGAAATGCTTTAGAAAAATACTATGGATATCATATTCATTCAAGTTGTACATGAAAATAAATACCATGTTTATCCTATGTTGTTTTTGTCTTGTGTTTTTTAGCTGGTACTTACCTTTTGCAAATCAAAAGATTCTTAAACTGAAAACTAGTGTTCTAGCTTTTTTTTTTTAAAATACAAGCAGTCATTTTAAGTAAATGTGCAACATGCTGCTGGAGATAAAATAGGCTTCCATATCAATATGTGTATGTATCCATAAATAGGGTGCAGATAAATAAATCTTTTCAAGTTCCAAATTTCATGCAATTAATTACTGAACATAGCAAAACAAAATTATTTTCGTCCCAACTTAATTTCTTTGTTGTGCTCTCAAGCAGTCTCACAAGTACTTGTATCTATCTATACCTACCCAAAGTTTATTGTGTCTTAAGCAGACCTACTAGTATTACAAGTATAGAATCTTGTACAGATAGTTGTTGATATTCTTTTTTTACCAAGCAAACACGAGTTCCTTCACCCGTTCTTCATTAATATTATTTATCATAAAGGAAATGCAACTTTTCCACATTTCCAGGATACAAAATTTCATCACAATCACATCCGAATAAATGTAGTTGATACTTGATATATCAAACTCCGCATATCTCAATTACAATACACGCAACATGAAGTTTAGGATGCTTACAATACAAGCTTTGAAGGAAGAAGAAGAAGGCATTAGCACGAATAAAGCAACAAAAACATAGAGAAGCCATGTAATGTCAGCATTCCAAGTTTCGAACATAGTTTTGTTTTTATCTCCACTCAAATGCACCAGAACAGCAGAACATTTTTTACACTCGTGATAAACCATAACCTTTTCTTCATGACTGAAAGCCTAAGCAAGTGCCACAATCCTATGTTCTAACAAACTACACTAATTCTTGAATTCGATTGACAATTCATCAATGGAACAAATGAAACCCCCAAAATTACTCATTTTTCAGGAATTGATAGAAGTGACAATTGTTCATCTATAGAGCAATCCACATGACACGACGTGCGGCAAGAAGAAGGAATAAGAATAAGACCAATGCACCTCTGTTCCATAGGAGAAGGTGACGAGCGTCGAGTGCTACGATACTCCACGGTATCCTGAAGAATAATGTTCCCTTGCTTGTCAATGCAATAGAAGTTACCCAAAAAGAATCTCCCATCTTTGATCCCAACCAACATTTGGCGAAATAGCAGCTTCCTTACCCTACTGACTCGATCTGATTCCAAACCGTCTGAGCTCCCTCCTTGAACTCTAACATGTTGTTCTGCTTCTTGTTCCATTTTAGCACTTGAACATCACCTGCAAAAGAACAACACATACCATTTAAACATTGCATTAAACAATTTCAAAGTCTGAACAAATGTATATGCAACTTCAGAATATATCATCAAAATAGGAACAAGAGCAAAACGGTTTATGAAAATATTATCATTGTGGATCAAATTCAATCACAGACAAAACAAATCGTGAAAATCATGTAAAGTTTGCAAACATCGATAAACTTATAAAGAGGTCTCAGATTATTTTAACACATCATAATCTAGAAAAGATGGTCAGCCAATGTAGGCAATTTAAACACATCACTGACCTCACCTTTATAAAAATCACACTTTAATACTAAAAAAAATCACAAAAAAGAACTATAAATTAAACATTCAATGCAAATGAGAAAAAAAAAAAAAGATTGCCAGCCAGGGGAGATCTATAAGATTTAGACGGGTAAGAGTTCACTCAGTGATGGCAAGATTTATTTAGGTTCGATTCTGCCAGCAATTTTCCTCAACTAAATATCAGAAGAGGGAGCTTTATATCCTCATTGTGAACATCTATCCCCAGAAAAACACAACAAAAACAATCAAAAAACTGAAACGAATAAAAAAGTTAAGAGGTTTTTCATTGCATAATCAGAGAGATAATAAGAAATTGGAGAAAGAAGGATAATTAACTTTGTAGCACTGACACCGGACATAACACAGACACGTCAATAATGATAATTTGAGAAAATGACATAACTCAATATAATCCTATGCGTCGGTGTCAGAGACCGGCGCGTGCCCAGCACTAGGACACACCTGATTCAAGGATTATACATGCTTCATATATTAATTAAAGTGAAACTCTTCATTTACACTTGATTGGATTATAATTTTCAGCATATCAAATAAAATAAAATTTGACAATTTATTGCAGAAAGTGTAACAGAAATAACAGTAAGAGCATAAATGATTGATTCATAAGCAGTTATGAAGATCTGAATAACAAAATTAAAGATGTATCGGTGGATTGATTGATGCAAATTAAAACAATTGAACAAGAATAATACAATGAATTGAGAGAGGAAACAAAAAAACATATATACCTATGAACCGAGAAAAGAGGGCGCGGCGGGAATGGAAGTTACGGCGCAGGGAAGGAGGACGAGTCACGAGAGTGTGTTCAGTTCTCTAACTTATGCTTCGATCAGTTTATTTTACTTTTTAGTTACGGTACAAATAATTTATAAATTGATTTATAATTAAAAAAAAGTTTAAAGATTATTTGTTTTTATACACAATACATGATCTGTTGCTATATTATTGGATGCATGTGTAAAAAAAAAAGTATGTTCCTATTTTTCTGGAATTTTCGTTTTTTTGGTTGATAGACGAAATGACAAAGTTATTGGAAACTCACAGACACAAAGTTGAGTGATCAGGGATCAAACCCCAGTCATGGCGTCCGACACTAGCAATTTCAGTATTTCTACCATTTAAGTTAGAATTTGTGGACCTAAATTTTATTTGAATCAATTTTAGAGTATAATGAGAGAGAAAATTAGCCGAAAAAAATTATGTTTAAAATTAACAAAATGGAAGTTTATAATATAAGAGATTTAGGATAAATAAACAAATAAACACCTTGATAGGGATCGAAGAGGATTCTTTTTCTCTTTCTCACGTTAGGGTTTTACCGTCTTCTTCTTGTTCCTCTTCTTCTATCCAATTTTCATCTAGCAGGTACGTAATGCAACTGTAGCGTTTGACTTTTTCACAATTCAAACCTATATTCATTTTCTTCTCATTCGCATCAACTCTCGCTTTGTTAGGTTTAACAAACTTCAATTTCATTCTTTTCTAATATCAATTCTGTAATCGTCATTTTCAAATTGCGATCTTAACAATATAGAATTATGTGTTAAGATTAATTTTTTATTGCAATATCATTGGATTCTCTTATAATTCAATAATACTATCGAATTTTACTAAGCTCTTCAGCACAATTGATGTTGCATAACGTTTTCTGATTCTGTAATGGTACAATTCTGTTTCCACTTCAATTACTCTGTAAAATCTTACCCATATAATTGTATATGTATTTTAATTTGAATTTGGATGTGTTTATGTTCATACTCTGTTATTAACTGGTTATTAATAAGTGGAAGTATGTTGATCTATTATAATTATAATATATGTTTGGTTTAAATATGAATTTAGTCCTGTAAGTTTTTTTGTTTGGTTTCAGTCCTGCAAATTCAAAAATTGATGATTTTAGTCCCGGATGACATATCTGGCCTAGTATAATCATGCCACGTATGGTGATTCTACGGACTAAAAACAATTCTTTTTTAATTTGTAGGACCGAATCCAAACAAAAAATATAATATTATACTTGAACCTATATTTTTAGTACCTTCATTTAGCAAAAAAGTGGTTAAGTTTAGTTTTTTTTATCCCAGGTGTGGTAATATAGTGAAAAGAAAATAATGTTTTATGAGTAGTTATTATATGTATGCATCTGAAAGCATGTTTTGGTTTCATGAACTGCGGTTGTGATTTGTAGAATGGGTGAGAATGGTAAAAGAAATCGTTCGCAGAGAGACCGTGGAGACCGTAACAGGGACAACAAGAATCAAAAGAGGCGTGTGAATGACAGAGATGAAAGGGAAAAGGGTGAATTGATTGTGTATAGGATACTATGTCCTGTTGGAGTTATTGGGAGTGTTATTGGTAAGAATGGAAAAGTTATAAATTCAATAAGGCAAGAGACTAGGGCAAAAGTCAAGGTTGTGGATCCATTTCCTGGTGCCAAGCATCGGGTTATAACTATTTATTGTTATGTTAAAGAGAAGGAGGAAGTTGAGGTCGAAGATGAAATTGATAATGAAAAGCCTTTATGTGCTGCCCAAGATGCTCTTCTCAAGGTTCATTCTGCCATTTCAAATTCTATTGAAACTGCTGGTGATTCTGAGAAGAAACGGAAGAATAAAGATGAATGTCAAATCCTTGTTCCGTCAAGCCAGTCTGCCATTTTGATTGGCAAGTCTGGTGCAACCATCAAACAACTGAGAGTTAAGACAAGAACAAATATCAAGGTCGTTTCAAAGGATGCAGCTGACCCTGAGCACTCGTGTGCTATGGAATTTGACAATTTTGTATTGGTAGGTATATTTATATTGTCAAACATATTAACTTGCTATTGAACTGGTGCATAGATTCATAACATGATTGCAACTTTGATTAGCACACTGGCATGTGAATCCACCTTATGTTTCTTTTGCGATTTCTTTCTTTTTTACATTTTGCAAAAAACATTCATGCACATATACAATATATGAACCTCCATTACACACCATGTGTACTATATAGGTGCTGATCTAGTTTTAGAGAAAATCTTACAAAATTTTATATTTTCAATAGTTTTGTGCTTGGACATGTTCCGGTTGTTGAAACAATTTTTTGCAGTGAGTTTCTATTTTATTATGTGCTTGTTTTCATTGAATAGATTACAGGTGAATCGGAAGCTGTAAAAAGAGCATTATTTGCAGTTTCAACTATTATGTACAAATTCTCCCCCAAGGAGGACATTCCTCTTGACACAAATGTACCAGAAACCCCTCACAGTATTATCATTCCTTCCGAAGTTCCTATTTACCCACCTGGTGGACTATATCCAGCATCAGATCCTATTATTCAGTCTAGATCTTTTCCTCAAATAATAGGTGCTACAACTGTGCAAGATCTGCATGGTTATGCAGATACAGGAAATTCGTGGCCTCTGTACTCATCTCCCCTTCCAGTAGTTTCGAGTCTCGGCGCTTCCCAATCTGAAGATTTAATTGTAAGAATGCTGTGTCCCTCTAACAAAATTGGACATGTCATCGGGAAGGGAGGGGGTACTATTAAACGCATGAGGCAAACTAGTGGTGCTCGTATTGAGGTTGATGATTCCAAGGCTCGTCATGATGAATGTTTAATCACTATAACTGCAACAGAGGTGCAGTATCTGTTCTTCTTCTATTTGTTCGCATCTTCCATTTGTTTGCAATTTTGAAGTTAAAATTTTTAGTTTGATCTCTAGTTTCTCTATTCTTCTTTTTATTAACATTTTTCTAGTAAAAACGATGGTAGATAAGTTTTATTCTATTATTATTACTTATATATGTTACTGGAGTCCAGGATATATCCTATTCGCATTAAAAGTCTTGACTACTTTTCAATATATTTCTGTGTGTGTGGGGGAGTCGTTATTATGCAAGGATAGGAAAATGAAAAATCTCGATGAACACCATGGACTTGTTTGCTTTAACACTCTTATTTTTCTTTTGATGACCGTGACCTCAATTTTTTTTTCTTGACTGATACATTTTATTCATATCTTCAAGTTCCATTTATAATCTTTGCTAGTTAATTACTGTGGACTCGTTAAATGACTCTGTGCCATGCTATTTGGAAATCAGCGCCAACAGAGTCCACATTTTAACTCCAATATGGAATTATTGTAGATCAAAATTTTAAAACTTTTGGGTGAGGTGAGGGACATGTGATTCTGTAATGTTACTCCAGTTAAGAAAACACTTTAATTGGCTTGTTCAAAAAAAAAAGAAAACACTTTAATTTCATTATGTCAGAATGTCAGTAAGGTACCTGTTAGAAATAACTTTCCATATGTCTTCACACTAGGAAGCAGGTAATTATTTGTGGATTTATTTATAATGTGGTTAGTCTATAGGTGTAACTGCAGATAAACTTGGTGCCTGGCATTTGTTTAACTTGCAAGCTTCTTCAAATAATAGAATTTTATGATCAACTTTATGCTTGGTTTACTTGGTTGGTGGATTTTGGTGCCTCCCATTTTGTCCGTATTCACTACTGAGATGTAGTAGTCTTTTCCTATTATGTTTGGAATGTGTACTGTTCTTCTGTTATCATAAGAATCAAATTCTCATGTAGTATGTGATTTTTGTAGGCTTCAACTGATCTGAAATCCGTAGCTGTTGAAGCGGTTCTACTGCTGCAAGAGGAGATAAATGATGAAGATGATACCCCAGTCTCAATCCGGCTCCTAGTTCCATCTAAAGTGATAGGTTGTATTATAGGGAGAAGTGGTTCAATCATAAATGAAATCCGGAAGAGAACTAATGCCGATATTCAAATCTCAAGAAGTAATAAGCCTAAATATGCAGATGACAATGATGAACTCGTTGAGGTTTGAATTATTTTTCACCTTTTTTTTTTTGTTTAATTTGTTTATCAACTTTATTCCATCTGCTTTTTCAATTTATGATTTAGGTTGTCGGTGAAGTTGATTGTGTGAGAGATGCACTAATTCAGATAGTCTTGAGACTAAGGGAGGATGTATTGAAAAAAAGGGACATTGACCATAATCCCCCCATAGGTGCCGAATCCTTTTATGCAAGCAGTTCTGTTCTTTCCGCACCATCTATGCTGCCTTCAGTTCCTGCTGCTGTTGCTGCACTAAGTTATGATCAGAGGGCTGGAAGTGGAACTGGACTGGGCATGCATTCTACTAGCAGCCGTTATGGATATGATTCTTATTCGGTATGATATGTATTAATTTTCAAATATTTGACAGGATTTTTTATTCGCTGTGAAGTTCGACATTTCTCCTCAAGTCTATGCTTGGGTGAAATGCTTGCGACTATTTAGTATTACTATATTTGGTCTTGTTTGTCGTTAGTAAATGTCACTCTTCATGTGATATTAGTTGTGTGAAACATCTTATGCCCAATGCTAAGCTCATTGATATATTCTGAGACAAATTATAATTATAGACAATTCCATTGAGTTTAGGGGCAGCAAATAACTTTATTTTCTTCATCATATGGAATATGGATAAGGATGTTTTTACGGCTGTACGATAATATAAAATAGGAAAATCTTGTTCGTTGTTAATTTGTTATGAAGTTATTAGTAGTATTACTATAACTATAATTTAGTGGAATAGTGAATGCTGATGGATTTTAGCTGTCTTTTCTTCATCAATTCTAGCTCTCTTTTCTTCCAGCACTGTCTAAAGTCTATCTTTTCAAGTACAGTATATGGAAACTTGTGTTTTGCTCTATCTTTATTTACTTCTTTTTTTGTAACATAATTGATGTCTATTTTCAATTATTGATCATCTGGAACTGATATTTTCTCTTTTTTGCTTCTTTGTAAAAGATGGGAGACAATGGCTATGGATCTATGTCTTCATATGCCACCAACCTGTATGAAAGGTTAGTGTGTTATTGAAGTTATATTTGTTCTATAATTTACAACTGTGTTGGTCCCTTTTCTTTCTCCATCTCTTTCCTTAGCCTTATGTTAAGCTGATTAGGCATTTTCAACTCATGTTTCTGTGCCCTTTATTAGACATAGTTTGCCTCCCCTGTCAACATTGGAGATGGTTGTTCCTGCTAATGCTGTTGGCAAAGTGATGGGTAAAGGTGGGGCAAATCTATCCAATATCAGGAAGGTTAGTTCACATGTTCAAAATCATTCATGGTTATCTTAAATTAACGCCCGATTTGGTAAAATTATGCAATCCCTCTTTTTTAATATATAAAAATTGAAATAGTAAAAATTAGTTTAAAGTATGAAAATATTAAATATTTTAAAAATTATTTTTTGATTTAGTTGCAACGTAATTTTGTCATTTTGCATTATTTTTAAAATCTAAAAAATAAAATTATATTTAAAATTGTAAAATGCGCTATTGCCTATTGGTTAAAAATGTGTAAGAAAAACTATTTTTTTAAATATTTTGTGATAAGGGTAATTTTGATTGACATTTTATGTGACTAAATATTACAAATTTTGATAAAATTAAAACTAAAATTCATATTCAATAATCTAATTATTTAGTACAGTAATTTTTTGATACACACACACACACAGTATCGAGGTCATCTCAAATACATGACATAATGCTATTTAGTTTTGCTATTTGGTGCACATCAAATACATGATAGGGTACAAGTTTATCTCCTATCTAATCTTATTCTTATCTACCTCCCTTATCCCATCTCTATCTATCCTATAAAATGGACCCTAAGGGTTTTCCTTGCTTTTTATCCGTGATGTTTCTAGTTTTTCACATTTTGACAGACCATAGTGTTTTCTTTCTGATGTCATCTAATGACAACGATCAATGTAACACCCCCGCCAATTTTTTTAGAGTTATTTTGAATATCCATAACCAAAGTTTCGATTATACAGTACATCTTTGACATAGCATGGACTACTAATTTGTTGATATTCCATACTCATTACACATGTACTTCATTGATTATGTATTTTATGCCCGGTTGTTTTAATTCAGATTTCAGGAGCAACAGTAGAGATTTCCGAGTCTAAATCTTACCGGGGTGATCGCATTGCTCTTATTTCTGGCACATCTGAGCAAAAGCGCGCAGCCGAAAACTTGATCCAAGCATTTATAATGGCTACATAAGTTTTCAGAGTTAATTTCAGGTGGTTTGGAGATGAAAATTTAATTCTCAATGCATCTACCCATTCCTCTTTTTACTCGCGTTTAGGTTGGTCTGGAGAGAGTATCCTCTAGGGTTCTTTGACTGGACCCTTGCTTCTTCCGTATCTAACTAGCAAGATTATGACAGAGCATCCATTTCTGGTTTTGTATTTTGGAGCTGTAGTTCCTTTCTTCGCCTTTTCTTAATCTACTCTTCATCTGTGATTTCTCTTAGAAGTGTAGGATCTTTCTATCCATTCATGCTGTTTTTCCATTGACTAGTGTGGAATCATCTTTATCTCCATGAATAATTATCGAGGAATCTTAAGATGGTGTATGTAATTGACATGTTTCTTCTTGCTCAACTTTTTATTCTCCTTTCTTGCTGAAATCATCTGCCTAATGATGCAAATAAAATGCAAGATTCTCTAGCTGTTTCCTCTTCCAGTATACACGACTTTTTGATTTCTTTGCTCAAAAGTGTGGAAGTTGCCTCGCGAAATTGTAAATTGGCAGATCATTTCTCTCTTCCTTGCTATGTTTTGTATATATAGTAATTCGGTGTAAGTGAGGGCAGTTAATGACCATTTATTTACAGTTTGATTTCCAGGCCTCTGGTCATTTTGTTACCACACCAATGGCATGGCATTTTATTATATGCCTGTAATCTGAAAAACCATTGGAATATATTTTGTAAAACATGTGTTCTTGCTTTTCACTTCTCAATGTCTTATGGTGGATACCATTCACAAGGCAATGCTGCATTTTATTGTAGCTGTCCTTCTCTTCCATTGTGGTTGAAAAGTAATTTTATTAGATCTCTTAAATTCTATCAAGTGAAGTTCATGTTATGATCTCTATATATCTGGCTTATCTGCTATGCATATAGATTATTCCATTGGATATCCCAAATTCTATCAACCCGAGTTCTTTTTTTGATCTCTATCTCTGTTGTCTGCGGCTTATCTTTTGTACTATTCACAACTTATTGCAACTGAGTTTGTATAATTGTTAACTGAATTTTGGCTGCCCAGATGTTAAACTGATCTAATTTTAGGAATTTTTCTCAAATGAAAATTCGTAATAACTGGTTACCAATATTTTACACAGTTCTTGAGAATTTTTCTTTGTCTACTGGGACTAATCAAAGTGCAATAAGATTGTCATCCTATTTAGAGCTGTACTCCCCATCCCAACAGAATCAATGTGCTCCAAACTTTCTGCCATGTAACAGACCCCTCTCAAACTTTCTTTGTAGGCTTAAATATGTATTTAGTCTTTGCAAATGCCTCATTTTGGTTTCATTCTTTAAAAAACATTCTGTTTGAGACCGATTTCTAGTCTCTTCTGATAATCTACATTTGGTATATGACATGTGGCAGTGCTTACATGACATTTTTTTTGCCATTCACATCTAAACCAAGGTTGTTAATGATATGATTATAAAGGTGACCTAAGGCACCAAAACTTACAAAACCGGCCCTGATGATGAACATTTATTATTAGAAACTAATGGTCCAATTTTTTATAGATTAGAAACTAATGGTCCTGATAAATCTTTTCGGCGATGATTGAGTGGTGGTGAGCCGGTGATTTTAATTGTTTCTGAGGTTTTACGGGCAACTCTGTTCGTTTCGGTGACTTTAGCAATGATGGACATAGTGTTCGCGAAATCTCTCTCAAACCATCATGGGTAGGTTTTCCACTAGTGTCGCCTCCTTCACAGCGGTGGTGACTAATGGTGTGGTTCTATTCACAGCTTCTTCTGGTTGTTCCACAAAGGTAGTGGTGATGAAGATGCTTTATAGATTTGTCCAAAAAGACGACTTGATTCTGACAACCTTATCTAAACAATAAATTGTGAGAGATCAAATAGTAAATCTTAAGGGTTTACATGAACATTTTTATCTCCAACCAAAATTAGGGTTCTTGTATTTAACGGTTGAACGCCAACAATGTCCATTTAGTTTGTGTTTTGCCAATTCTTCTCATATCATTATATTTCATCTTAACAAACCTCACTCAATTAGCATCATCATTTTTGTCCGGTAATGCACCTCTTCTCAAAGTTCTCCTTCAACAAGGTTCGAGCACTTATCAAACCTACTTTGCATTCAGATTGCCACTCTCAAGTCTCACATAAGTAGGACGATTTATAAACACCTAAGTGTTAATTTAAACACCTAATGACTTTTAGGCTCAAATAACATAATCTAAATTCTTGTCGGAGGACTTTTTCTGAAATCAAAGTTTGCTGGATAGTTTGTTTCATCACCATTAACGAGTTCTGTGATCGCCACTATTAGTAGGTGCTTGTACGTCGGTTTGCGGAGGAAAGTGCCAAATGACTATGGTCATTGAGTTTACATATTTTATTTTGGGAGGGGTATTCTAGAGAGGAGGGGAGGGCTTGGTTTTTTGTTCTGAATTAAGCTATGAAATATTACTCAAAATGACTGAAGTGTGATTGAATTGTTATATGGTCATATGTCCTGGCAAAAGTCTTCCCTCTCAAACTCTCTGAAATCTCTTTCCCAAACAGACCCTAAGCCTTCTTTCTATAATGTGGATTCATCAGGTAGGTTAACTTTCAAGGTTAACTTTGAAAATTAGCCTTTTTCTAGCTAAATTATGGTAGTCATTGTCTCTTGGATGCTCTTTCTACTATCTAGGTTACTTTAAATTTTCTAACCGTACAATTCCCTTTTGTTTTGTTTTTTCTAGTGATAAATCCCTTTTGTTTTTTCTGTGCATACTTTAACATCAATTCTTTATAATTTATAGTAAGGGTTTTGAGGCCATTGGGTCCATAGGCAACCATTGTTACAATTCAATAAGTTGTTGATGTCATCGATGCTAGATATTTGGTTTGTCTCAAGATATTTAGTTCCATGTTAATGTGTATGATTCATCTTGGGTTAGAATTGTATTAAAACTTATTGTCAGGAAACAGAAATTTTATTTTGACAACTAATATTTGTACTGTCCAATTGCATTTTTACTTCTTTTTTTTCCTTTCTTGCTTCACCTCGATTTATGCCGGGTTAAATTTTTTACTGATATATAAGGTGTAGATACTAGACAACCATTTTAGGTTAGGTTGTACAAATATCACACCTCTTACAATAAAGATCTTTATACTCATTTGTGATAATAATGATGTTAAAATCAACCATATGTGTAGAGACATATGTTAGATATCAAATTGAATACACCTCTGCTAATAACGTCTTGACAGACTGAATTTACTTCATTCATTTTACCCACCTATAGATGGAGAGATTATGATTTTTGGAGTTCTACCAATTGAAACATTTAATTTTGTGATCAAAATTCATAAATAAACAAGGATGAAGTGGGAAGCCTCTAGTGAATGCAAGGACTGGGATTGTGTAACTTTAACTCGCGAAAGTCACATGCCTTTCAATTATTATAGACCATCAGATAAATCCTACACTGCAGATTGAGCGACGTGTTCTCAATTTTTTAAAACCTTGTTGAAACAAAAAAGAAAGACCCCAAGCAACCAGAATTTACTACCACCGTCCAAGCCAAATGAGTGGACCTTAGTACCATTGTCATCTAATCTGACTGTTGCCGCCACCGTTGTCAGAGACGTGGCTAAAGAGAGATGCTGACGACATGGCGTCGCCGGATGTGGCTTGTCGGTGACCGCAAATGTCATGGTAGTCGAGAGGTGACAGCTTTCTTACTAACCAAATTTATTTATAAAAAAAAAATGCAATGCCACGTGTCGCCATCTTAATGGTTCCATTTGATCTGATGGCAGAGAGGCAGCGGAAGTCACCCTGCCTTTCGCGCCTTGAAGTCACATAATCCGTCCGTGAATGCAAGGGGTATTAGAGCAGTGTTTTTCTTATAGGTAATTCAAAGTCTATTGGATTGACTTATTTAAATTTTGTGAGACTGGTTGAAAGAATATATGAGAATCACTTGTGATAATTTTCATATATTTTTAAGTTTATTTTCATAAGTTCTTCAATATAGTTTATGAAAACAACTAGTAGCATATAGAAAAATAGTTTGTCTTTATTTTATCTTTTGCTACAAAAAAGAGCTTATATAAACTTATATATAAGTGTTTATCATAATAAGCATTTGTGGTGCTATAAGCTACAAATAAACTGCTTATTCAAATAGACCTCGAAAACATTATCCGTAACTTAATTCAAAAAAGAAAATGTCATTTAAGTGAGGTCTACAATGCTTTTGGATTTCAAATATCCATGCATTAATTTATAGATATTTTTTCGTATCATACAAACAAACTCATATCATCTAAATTAACATCATAATGCAAATAATATCTATATATACGATAGAATTAAAGTGATTCATATCCCTATCTTCTAATATCCATACACCTAAAGTTACTTGCTGCATTTTGTTTGAAACATGAGTCTACTATACAGTATCATAAATCATTTTCATGGGTCTAAATTAATAGACTACTTAAATAGATAATTTGTTATTTCAAAAAATTAAATAGACAACTTAAATAAGAATCACTTTTTATTTTCGAACGACAACTTGGTTACACTTACACTACACAATCCACAGCGACATGGACCACACCTCAAACATTAAAGTGTATTTAGTACCACACCAATACAACTTTTTCATGATTGTTCTTTTAATCCTCTCTAGTGTGTAATTGAATAGTACAAGGATATGGGATATTTCAATAGGTAAACATAACAATTATTGTTCCCACTTTTTTATATATGGCAATTGAGAAACTCTTTTTGAAGTGCGTTTGGTGTGTTTTATGTGGAAATAAAACGTTATTTTTTTTTCTTTTCAGAAGTTGTAAATTTTTTCACTTTTGTAAAGTACTTTATGAAACATTATTTTCAGCCATAGAATCATATGTTTTGTTACAAAATGCAAAACATAATGTCCCCAGTTCATGTTTGGATTTTCAACTATATAAGTAATGATGAATGATCAATATTCTTTCCCTAATTTATGTTAAAGTTCTGATTGGTTTCTTGTTATAGTTTTGTTGTTTTAATTAAGTTATCATCACATGTGAATGATGTTATAACCCATGTGATAACCAATAAATGTATCTTTCATTGCAAAATTGTGATATATTGGAAATGGAAATGTATAATGTATTTGCTGGTGTGTGACACAGTCAGCGGTTACAATTGTAAATCGTCCGATCTAATCAACATATGAGATTATTAGGATCATCTGGTCTAAAATTAATGGTTGAGATTGATAAATGTGGAAAATTGTGTGTGATTCTCTGACCACATAGAATCCCAATCCATTGGAAATTGGATTCCTGCATTCGGGTTGTTGCTGCATTTGTGTAGTAAGAGATCTCGTGTTATCTTAATCGAATGGTTAAAACAAAAAATAGACTTTAATTTTTATTATAAATTTTAAAGTATCGATCTTAAATTATTTTTTTATTATCGAACAACTAATCGACTGTAATATGGAGAAATTATGATTTTAGTCAAACGTGTGATCTGATGTTGCATGTATCACAAACAAACTTTTACGAAGTACTATATCCCAAATCATTTTGTTAATCATGAGAAGACTTAAGTGATAATCCAACCATATAATGACTACCTTTTTGGGTTAATAATAACCATATTGGCTTCATTTCTTTTTTTTTTTTTTGGATTTTTACTACCAGTAATCGGCTAACTGCACCATCTAATTTGATTCGGATCAGTTTTGGCATCAAATAGTTTTAGTTCCTTCTTGATCGCAGTTGTGAGGATCGAACCGTGATATTTCATACTAAATTCAGTATCAATTATCACTGAATCAACTAATGATCGGTAACCATATTGACTATTTTTATTAACGGGATGATAACTACTGATACTATTTTTAACATTATTTGAGAAACAATGTACAGATCCTATATCTAAATTAATAAACTAACTCAACTAAAAGCCACTTTAAGCCTAATCCGGATTAATACGTAAAGTCACAAAAAATTGCTGAGACGTACCTAACTAGTGTATTATTTACTATATCTATCCAATATATTTTGGTATATGACATGTCCAAATCAGTATTACTAGTTGTACGTTACTACATAACTTTTTATCTCAAATTTTGGTATCGTATCTGAACTCTTTCAATGTTAGTATTAAATACAGAGGATTGTTATAGGACGATCACATAATTCTGACTCCTAGCATGAAAGATCCTGTAACAACAATCTTCTCTATTTAGGCCATGTTTAACATGAAAGATTAACGGTTTATACAAATAGGGTTTGACAATATTTTCATTGTAACGTTGAAAGTGGTAAAGTAGGTTATAACTTGCATGTTTTGTGTTTGTACTTGATTCCATACGAGTACGGAAATTGTAATCTTAATCATGGTGAAACATAGTAGAGTGTTTACAAAGCATATGTCATGAACGAACACATGCCACAACGTGTGCTGTACTCTTATTTTCTTTTGTAGTTAATTAGTTGTAATTTCTTTGGTTTAAATGTAAACTACGAGACATCAATCATTGATCGGTTCAGTAGTGATTAACGCTTAACTTGGTAGGAAGAACGACTTTATCCCCGCAACTACAATCAAAATGAAGTTAGAACCACTTGATGTCAAAATTAACTCTGAACCAAATTAGGTGGTCCAGTTTCAGTAGGTCGAATACCAGGGTGAAAAATAATAATTAAACTACAAGAACAATGTTAAGTGGGCACATGGCATGTGATCCACAATTTATATGATGCAAAATATGCATTTTGTATTGCAGGAACCTTTTGATTCGCAACTCTGCATATATAGATTATAGATTAGAGATAAATTAATCAAATGAATAAGGCATTACTTAATTTGTGTAATACTCCCTGCAGTGCATCCATCCTAAAACATTTCTTTTAAATAAATAAATAATTTACTTATATAAAAAAAATACTATATAAATACAGTAATTAACTTAGTTAAAAGTTTTATAGTTGTCTATAATTTGTAGTATCTTTTACCCAAACTACAAAATTTCAACTCAATATACCCCATAAATCATGTACCAAATAAAACTACACTTAAATTTATTCCAATCAATGTCCGTTATCAAAGAGAATCTGTTGCAGTGTTTTAAAAACCGGACCGGACCGGCCGATCGGACCGGTTGAACCGGAAACCGGAGGGTATAACGGTCTGGTCTGACTGCTGGACCGGATAAGCAATCGAACCGGTGAAAACCGGTAAAAATCGGAAAAAACCGGTGAACCGGCGATTTTGTAAACCGGCGGGTTGATTGTTTTCCTTTTTTTTAAAAAGACTGATATCAATTTGTTTTTTTTTTAAAAAAAAAATAAAAAATAAACAGTGAAAAACGAACGAGACGAGAGTGAGATTGAGTGAAGAAGCAGAGAAGATACAAGGAAACAATAACAGAGACATAACAGAGACGAGACTGATATTTTGTTTTTTTCAATAAACTGGGCAAAAAAGAAAAACATAGAGAATGAACTTAGAAGAGCAAACAACAGAATCAGAGAAAAAAAAACCAATGGAAGAATAGATACAAGATGATTGTGCGGCGGCTATGCATATGTGATTTAGGGTTATGCTCCATTCTCTTATGGGTTAATGTTTGTGAGAAAATTGGGCTTACTGAAATGATATTTTAGTGGGCTAATTTTTTTTTTTTGGTACATTTTTAGTGGGCTGATTTATTACTTGTTAAAGTGACTTTTTTTTACTAAAAAGTCAGGTTATTTGTATTGACTAAAATTGGCATATATATTTACTAGACTAGAAACAATTATACCATTCCTCTAAAGTTAATTAATCATGTTCAATGTACCAAAAAAACAAAAAAAAAAGTTTGAAAATATTTATAGTGAACTTCTAACGACTAAACTATTTGACAAAAAAAAATTATTAAATACATAGTTTTGCTATAGACATCGGTTTATTCAATTGAGTTATTCCGTTTAATCTGGTTTAGTCATGCGGTTCGACCAGTGACCCGACGGTTCAACCAGTGAACCAGTGACCCAGCACCCTCACCGGTTTGATGACCGGTCCGGTTTTTAAAACACTGATCTGTTATTAAGAGAATGATTGAGAATCTGACACTAGGAAACTGACTTTATGGATTGAACTTAGCAAAATGAGACACTATATGAAGTGAAACTAAACCTTAATTGAGCAGGTTGATAAACAGTGTTATTTTAGCTTCTCATAATATCAAATATATGTATAAGTTTATTCGAACATATAATAGAAAAATTATAGCAAATTCATTTTAATATCAAACATGCACTATACAAAAGTGGAGCTATAATCGAATTTGTGCATTCACAATTTGGTATCATGAAGTGTAAGTGTTTGTGACGACGTGAGTGTCGTTAGATACTCATCATCGTTGCTTCTTAATAGATATGTCTTCTATTTTGGACAATTTAGTCTCAACTATTCATGGCGGATTCAGAAATTTTCTTTAGTGGAGATTAAAAAATATTTTCTTTAATTTTTATTATAAGAACCTCTGTAAAATAATTATGGCTTTTAAGAAAAGTTGTTGGAGTATTAAATTTGCCTAAAGTATGTGACTAGTGCAAAATTTTCATTTGTGTTAAATATATTCAGTGTTGAATTTTCATATTTTCAATGTAAATTAATGGTATTAATAAGAGAAATATTTGATAAAAGAGTAATAAAAATATTCAAAATATGGATTGGACCTTAGTTTCAACTGCGGTATCGCCGGTTACTCAACATTTGGATTGGACCGAACCAAGTTCGGGTCGGTATAAATGCAACATTGATGCTTCGTTTTCGTCTTCCCTCAATAAGGTGGGTATTGGTATATGTATAAGGGATGACCAAGGAAGATTTGTAATTGCTCGAACTGAGTGGTTAACGCCTATTATGGAGGTGGAGGTAGGTGAAGCTATTGGCTTATTATATGCCTTAAAATGGGTCGAAGAGCTTCAGATTAGTGACATGGATTTTGAGATCGACTGTAAACGGGTAGTGGATAGTCTGCATAGTAATAAAAACCATGCTTCCGATCTTGGTGCTATTAGTATAGACTGTCGAAGAATCTTAGCCACTTCTCTTATGAACTCACATGTTAAGTTCATCCGGAGACAAGCAAATGAAGCTGCTCATAGACTTGCCAAGGCAGCTCCACTTTTAGCTAGTTTCCATAATTTTATCGATATTCCAACATGTATTTACTCAATTATTATTAATGAAATGAGTTAAGTTTTCTGTCCTAAAAAAAAAAACAATTTAAAACGCATTTTTCTTATTTGATTTATACTTTTAAAAAATTGATTATACGATTTTTGAGAGGAGATTGTTATATGTAGTTCCTTAACACGTGTCTTTAAATCACATATTAACATTTCTCTAAATTTTATGGAGGCTTGAAAAGATTTATAGTAATATTTTCTTCACAATAAAAATATATAATGGTATTATTATGGAAGATTTTTGTTTTTTTGTGGGGGCTTGAGCCCCCAATGTACTAGCCTTGCATCCGCCCTTGACTATCCTATTGTATTTAAGACGTATCTTTTTACCACTAGATCAAATTTTTGGAATTACCCCTCCTTCACTCGTCAATGACCTATTCCCAATTCCTATAAAAATCATTGCTCACTAGTTACTACAATGCAAAATCACACATTTTTTCTATTTGAAACCTCTCATATTTTACCTCCATACCTACTTGAACTTTAGAGTGTTTGTAAATATCCCCTCAACATCAATCTCAACCCATCAATGTCTATCACCTACTATGTAAATATCACTTACTATATAAACTTTTTGGATTTAAATTCTGTGCAATTTAGATGCATGCAATCAGTAAATCTGAGTCATTTAATCAAAATCAAACGGTTTACATATGGCCGACTGCACTTAACCTGTATCATACTTTTTATGTCCAAATAGTAATTCCCTATTAATTATAGATATTACATTAAATAATTATAATATTGTAAACAATAATAATAATAATAATAATAAAAAGAATAATATAATAAATAGATAGATAAATAAATATAGAAGCAGCAAGCAATGTCACACAAACACAATCACAACCTCTCTACCACTGATTCACCTTTTTCATCGACGCGCATTCTTTAATAATCAATTCTTCTCTTCTCTCATATGTAAAGACAAAATCACACATATTATTATTATTCTTATAATTATTTTTTGTCTCTTCAATTCCCAATTTTACCCTAAAATTCTTCTTCATCTTCTTCTTCTTCTTCAACAACAACCCTAAAATCAACCAGATCTACCCCCAATTCTCTCTCTCGATCTGTAATTCACAACAATCATGTGTTCAATTCGCGCATCAGATCATTTCTCCCAAATCGATCACTTCGATCGCATCCCTGATTCTCTTCTTCTTCTCGTTTTCAACAAGATCGGTGATGTTAAAGCTTTAGGTCGATGCTGCGTCGTTTCGCGTCGTTTTCATTCTCTAGTACCTCAAGTTGAAAACGTCGTCGTTCGTGTTGATTGTGTTATTTCTGATGATGATTCAAATTCTTCATCTAATTCATCTGATAAATCTCGTGGTCCTTTCTGGAATCTTCTCAGATTGGTTTTTGGTGGTATTGCTAAACCGATTCAAACCCTAGGTCAATTTTTAGGTCCGAAGAGAGTTAATTCTTCTTCTTCTTCTTCTTCATCGGCGAATTCAAACCCTGGATCTTCTTCACTTGCTGTTGGAAGTGACGATGATGGCGGTGATGGTGGTGTTACTCATCACTCGCCTACTCAAGTTTTGAAGAATTTTAACGAGATTCGTTTGCTTCGGATCGAGCTTCCGAGTGGCGAATTAGGGATTGAAGATGGTGTTTTGTTGAAATGGAGAGCTGATTTTGGATCAACTCTTGATAATTGTGTTATTTTAGGTGCTTCCTCTGTTTTTCATTCGAAATCACAAGATGGTGTTGTTGTTGATGATGCATCTTGTGGTGGAAATGGAAATAACAATGGTGTCGATGATAATGGAAGCATACCGGATTCGTTTTATACGAATGGTGGTTTGAAGTTAAGGGTAGTTTGGACAATTAGTTCATTGATTGCTGCATCTGCAAGACATTATTTGTTACAACCGATTATTTCGGAGCATACGACTCTTGATAATTTGGTGTTAACTGATGCAGATGGTCAAGGTGTATTGTATATGAACAGAGATCAACTCGAGGAGTTAAGAGTGAAGCCGCTTTCGGCTTCTTCTGCTTCGAAGAGAACTCTTGTACCTGCACTTAATATGAGGTTATGGTATGCACCTCAATTGGAATTACCTGATGGGGTTGTTTTGAAAGGTGCTACTCTTGTTGCTATTAGACCAAGTGAATTGTCACCTACTACTGCTAAGAAAGAAGGATCTGATTTGTCTTGGGTTTCTACGGCTTTTGAAGAGCCTTATCGGTCTGCTGCCGCAATGCTTATTAAGAGGAGGACTTATTGCCTTGAGATGAATTCCTTTTGATGATGCTTTTTGCACCCATGTAAGGTGCATTTTTTCGCAATTCATTTCCTGTGTTTTTCGATTCATACTTTAGATGAATATAAATATGAAGTTGCATTTTTTTTTTTTGCTAAACAAGTTAATTATGGTTTTTTGATATGTTAATGGATTGCAACTTGAAATAATTTTTTTAGTGTTTGTGTTTTTTTTTGCGCGTGTTTGCCCGAGGTTTATGTTTTTGGCCACACTTGATATTGTCGATAATTGCGGTCAAATGTGGCCTCAATTGTAGTTGTGGATGGATACATAAAAAAAAAAAAAAAACTTAATGTTGCAGCCCAGATCGCGGTCATGGACGTTTTTAAACCGTGTTTGCCTGCTAACTGAATCTGCCCGCGTCTCTTTTTAATTATGTTTGTTCGGAAGAATTCTCTCAGGGTAGGCTAGATTTAGTTTGGATCTAATTTCTTGTCTATGTAATGCTTGATTTCAATTCAAGAGCTCTTCATTGTTTCGCTTCAATGCTAAATTTATATGCAGTTACAACTTACAACCTAATTCATGCTATATATGTTTTCTAATTGTTTTAGAAGTTGAAGAATGTTAAAATACTTATTTAGATCTCTGTTTGGAAAATGGTTGTGGAATGCCTTTTGCCTGTAATTTTTTTATCACTGTTTAATACTACTTATTTTGCCTATAATTTTTTGATCTAGCATTACCTTATTGTTCCTTCTTTGTAAGTTTAAGAAAACTCTTATTTATTTATTTATTTATTTATTTGTTTGTTTGGAATGAAAATTTCAGGGAATGTAGAATCATTTGAAAAAAGAGGGAACATGAAGTTCCTAATATAGAAGGAATCAGAAAACACATTTTGTTTGGAAGCAGCCCGTCGACCTGAATCTTTGCTCTTTCCAGCTTCTGATCAACTGCAGCCCCCTATATATGAGTATTAGTTACTATTAAAAGAGCTGCAAATCATTTACCTATCTTACTTCAACTGAGATACTGAATGCATCTGCTGGTTTTTAACATCTGAGGCAATGCTTTTATAAGACCTGCTGCAACTAGGACGATAGAGTCATATCATATGCCATTTTCAGGTCTCCATCTGTGAATATTCTAGGTTATTTATCAGTTTGGTTTGCCTTTGTGATATATCTTTCTTTCTCAAGTTAAATGAGCAATGTACTTTTGCTTCTGTAATTTTAAATAACTTCTGTGGATGAGTCAATCATACCATGCAATACTTGTTCCTGTACTTATTTTTTTCCTGGGCACAACTTTGTCATATTTAGAAACTCTTACTTATGAATGAATTTGTAAACAGTTGAATAAATCATGATATTCAAGCCAAGGAGTTGAATTGAGAACTTGTGCTGAAAATATTGTTGGCTAGTGAATTAAATGCACTGAGGTTGAACTTACTTTTCAATATTCAGCTCATGGTCTGATTAAATGCTGGAGTGTGCTAAAGTTAGTTTGGAAAGTTCATCTCACAAGGTAAGGGTTGAGCATGAAGCTAAAATATTCCCCTTTCTGTTAAATTAGATCAGATTGGTTTTTTCATATATTTTACTCATAAGCTGATTTTGATATAAGTTAATTATTCAATGAAGACAAATCTTGTTGATGATTCCTTAAAAAAAAAAAAAAGAAGGATGTAACGTGAATTACAATAAAATTCTTCATTAATTGAACAGAATTCATTGATTTTATTTTACTCTTATGTATGCTTCATAACATGACATTTACATTTACATGTTAATTATTGCCATGATCTAGCTTAGCTGTCACAAAGATATTTAAAAAGCATTGCAAGCATATAGTAGTATGAGATAATAATCAATTATCAATAATTAAAAAAAAAAAAAATTGTATTAGTCGACATTGATGGGTAGGTAACTGTAACTGATACGACTTGCAAACTGTATATGATAAAATTGGGTTTGTTTTCTTTAAAGCTCAAATCACATGGCGTCTTAGTGCTACTTACAGGATTTTTGATATTTTGTTACACCGTGTGGAAACCGCAAACTAGGTATCTTTAATTTTGGAGAGGATGGTCCCCTTGTGATAGGTAGACGAATTTAATACAACTTAATTATCCAGTCAGATTGATATAGTGAATCTACTAGTATGTTATGTACCATTAACTCCCAACATTTATAATTGCAAATTCATAGGAGTAGATACTATAGGAGTACTACTAGATTTCTATGGAACAGTTACACTATAAAAATCAGCCATTGGTTGCATGATATAATATAGTACTGGTTACATGATATACTGCGCGGTTAGTGATGATTAAGTTTCGTCATATAAATATCAATCGTTAGTTGGTTCAGTCGTGATTGACGCTGAACTTGGTAGGGAGGACCACGGTTCGGTCCCCCGCAACTGTGATCGGGAGTGGGTTGAAACCACTTGATGCCAGAACTAACCCCCCGAACCAGATTAAACTGGTGGTGAAAGCCAAAAAAAAAAAAGTTTCGTCGTATAAATCAATTGTTACTAAGTTTAGTGGTGATCGATGTTGAATTTGGTGGGAGGACCACAATTCGACCATCCGCCACTGCGATTGGGACATGACTGAAACCACTATATGTTAGAACTGACCCCTGAATCAGATTAGACGGTACAATGGGTCGGATATTGGTGGTGAAAACAAAGAAAAAAACTCTGTCAAAGAATTGTGGGACATATAAGACAAAAAAAAATCTTTCAAGCGAAATCTTTATATGCATGAGCCAGAAATTAAACTCTAAACACATGTTTAAGGGGTCTATAACTATTACCTTTTGGATTAATTTATGGTCGGTTATTTCACTAATTTTTATTCTCATCATTATGCAATTAGGGGTGATTTTAATCATTTTAACTAGTGTGATCTTTTTAACATCAAATAAAATATGACATACTAGTAGTACTTGTTTGGTAGTAACATGATTGAGACCGTTGTTCTATATGCACAAACCATTTATTATAAACACAATCAATTGCACCGTTCATCAATCATCAACTGGTCAATTACTACCAACCCACAACGGTTCTAACGAAAAGAGACAACATGTTACAACCTAAAGTTATGATAAGTTTCTTTTTCTCTTATCTCCTTTCTCTTCTTTTTTTCCCTTCTAATTTTGAATTGCGGATAATTTCATTAATAATGGTGTTTCTTTTTTGTTTTTATAATGATGATATCTATGAAGTCCGAATACGTGACATGATATCAATACGGCGATACGGTCGCGATACGTTATTTAAAAATTAAATTTAAAATTAAATATAAATGCACAATATATAAACATAACAAAAATCGATAATGATGATAAATTAACATTCAAATTACTCAAATTGAGCAAACAAATAACAATTACATATCTTAAGTTAAATAAGTACTACCAAAAAAGACATAACTATAGTACTATCCAAAAATATAATATCATCGATACGACTCAAAGAACATCATACTCTAACATTCACTATTTAAGCGGAAACACAGATTGTATCAGTCTCATCTCCTCCGATTCTATCATCAAATAACATTATTGCTAATTTTTTTTAAAAAAATAATGTTAATTGTCTGATACTCTCTGATACGAGTATCAGACGAATATCGGTATCGGACACGTATCGGACATGATACTTCGCCATTTTTGAAGTATCGAAACTTTATCATGGATATGGGTAGATAAATCAATATTTTATTAGGTAATATGTAACAGCCTCCTTTTATTTTTACTATTTCCTTTTGTTTCTCATGTCAATGGATTATTATTTATTAATAAGAACGTTGTTTTTTTTATCACAAAACAATAAAAAAAATTGACTAGAAAATTGAATATATATTGTTTTCTTTTTGTTTTGAATATATATTGTTGTCAAAACTTGATGCTTCATTATTGAAATTGACATGATTTGTGTAAAGGGATACCAATAAAAAAAATTGACTAGAAAATTGTTATTTTTTGCCTGTAACCAATGGTGGGACCTACTTGCATTTTAATTTTGGTATGCAATTATATATACACTAGATTTTGATAGTTATAAGTAAATACTCCCTATAACTAAATAGGTTACGGGCAAAAAAATTGACTTGTATCCTCTCCTTCAATATCTTTTACATCTCTCTCCTAACACTCTATCTATATCTTAATTCCATTCTCTCTCTCTCTCTTCATTAAAAAATAATAAAATTATCAAGAAAGAATGAGATTAAGAGAGAGATAGAGAGATGGAGAGAAATATTGAAGGAGAGGATCTATTTTCAAAAAAAATGTGTTACATGAGACCCACCTACATACTTTCATATAATTCATTTTTTTTGTACAACATATATAAATGAATGAAATACAATGATGCTGAATTATTACTGCGACTCATTTAAAATGTTTTAAGATGTGATAAATTTGAGAGATTGAATGTTTTTTTTTGACGAAGAGAGATTGAATGCTTATTAAATACTATTATTAAAAAAAATATAAATGAGTGATGTGTACATGCGACACTTAATTAAGTGTCCAAAAATGAGTAACTCCATTGTAGATGCTCTTCTTCATTCAACTACATCCTCATACCTACACCAAATAAAGAATTGTTTGGGCACAAGCATTTAAGCACGCATACATAAATAAATAAAATTAAAAATAAAATAAAATTGTCACATCAATTCATACTATTTTAACCATTTTCTCTTTAATTTTTGTTGTTTCATGTGAGTGGCCTATCAAATATTATGGCTTTATTTGGGAAGGTCAAAAAGCTAGCTTATAGCTTTTAGCTTAAGCTAAAAACTATGTTTGATAACAGTCATTTTTTGTTATGAGTTGCTAAAAGTTAAAAGCTATGTTTGATAACAGTCATTTTTTGTTATGAGTTTATAACTTATTTTATTAGCTTATAGCTTATTTTTCAAATGTTATTTCAAGTAGCTTATAACTTTTAGCTTATAAGCTATAAGCTAACTTATGAGTTAACCGCTATTTTTACGAAAGAGAGTCTAATGTAATTTCAGTTTACTCATGTCTTTTTTTTTATTGGAAAATTGTCATGAGAGCCACTCACTCTCTATCCATATCTTATGCACCAACGATCCTCGTTAGTATATACATTTAATTATCTTCATGTTTATAATAATATTAATAAATAACAATAATAATAATAATAATAGATAATAATATTTTTTATAATATATTGCTCTCACCACTTATATGGTCATGGATGGATCCTCCACTTCTTGGTACCGATATATTTGACTATCATTATTTCTGTTTTCTCTTCTTACTGTTAACTATTAATGACTAAATTGCTGGAATCAGTGTACATTGCACATACCATGTCTTAATCTACAAATGGGTCACACCATAATAAATATGTGTGTCTATTAGTACTGTACTAAGTTGTGTTTAAAGGGATTAATAAAATTAGTAGGAAGTATAAAAAGGGCATTTCAAGCACAACATGAATTAAACTATAATTTCTTAAGTAAAGTCACGAGTTTGAGTATTGGGGATCGAGTGACGAAACTTCATTAAAGATGATCAGTTAAATTTTTTTTTGATAGAAATTATAATCATCGCTAAAATCAGTAGAAATATATATTTCGCACCTATAATATATTTAATAAAAGAAGTACATTTGAACCATACCAAAAAAGTGCATTTGAAGAGGCAGACAAGCTAGTTAGATGTCATGCTCAATATGAGATAAGGCAGCTTTAGTGGAACACATAAATTGAAAAAGCAAAGTTAAGTTCAAAGAGGGTGAGCTTATCTTGAGGCTTATAGTACTTCACAAGTTGAGTCTTGTTTAGAAAATTGAATTTAGTCATTGTCTACACAAACAAGTTTACATTCCTATACATTACATAATGGAGCAAGGAGAGGTGGGTCATATTATAGTTATGTTTGGTCAATTAGGTTTTATATACAATATTTCCATTAATTAATGCATTTTCTTTCAATAATTTATCTAGTTGTTTCCAGAAAATTGCATTGACACATGACTTAAGTGAGACGAATTCACTGGAAAAACAAAGACAGTTCTTGTCTTCTTGATATATATATATATATATATATATATATATATATATATATATATATATATATATATATATATATATATACCCGTCTCAAAATATTAAAAAAAATGGTAAAAAAAAGTTAATATATTTGGTTAAAATTAGACTAAATACATCAACTTTGTTTTACTAAATTTTTCTTATATTTTATGACAGATGGAGTACTATTTAGAAGCTACCTAATTATAAGAATTCAATAATAAGCACAAAAATAAACACAGACCAATAATTTATAATTTTTTAAAATATATGAAATAAAAATAAAACCTATTGAAATATTTCTTCCTTGACTTGCAATAAACTAAAATTCTGCCACAATTAAGAAACTTTGGAAAGATTAATTTTTCCTTTTAAAAATGTTTTTTTTTTAAAAAATTCAAAATTAGATATAATTAATGTTTCAATATACTTTGGAGTAGATTACAAATATTGAGTTTCAACATCATTTTATTGATTTTTATCTTAGTTGGATATTAGATTTCTTTTTTATAATTTAGGATTAGATATTTAAAGTTGAATTTTGAGGCACAAATACATATCTTTTATTGTTTTTTATCAAACTACCATAAAATAAGATATATGGTCTGGTCTGTTTGATCTGCTAAAAAAATAAAGGTTTGAACGAGATAACTTCAGTTGTATTGTTTTTGGTTCTAAAATTATTTCTGGCACTGGAAAAACTGGGGGTCAAGAGACAGAATAAAAACTGGAATTTTTATCCCCCACTAAACCACGAAACAACTTTTTATCTTTTTTAACCTTTTGTCCACCAAATATCGTACAACACAAAATTTATTAAATATTGTCATATATTGTTTTGGTTTGTCTTGTACTGTCCTATACTCTTCTATTCAGTACTTATATTTTGCAGATCAAACATTACAACAAAATGCTAGACGTGAATATTTACTTATTCTAAGAATTGACACAAGTCATTAATAAATCCATAATACTCCCTTCCGCCTTATTTATAAGAAAAAATTACTATTTAAATTCATTGAACAACTGATGTATCTATCTTAGATATATACACCATACACAATTGTACAATGAATTAAAAAGTAATTTTTACTTACACTGTGTTTTGATGTTCAAAGAAATAGGAAAGAGAGAAATAGTGAAGAGAGAAGTAGGAGAGAGAGAAATAAGAGAGAAATTGAGTAGAAATTTTGTATTGTTTGAATGAATAGAAATAGGGAGGAGGGTGAGTAGAAAAATGAATAGAGAGAAATTAATAAAAATGATAAAAGACAATTTTATCCTTCATATTTAAAATTCAAATATAGTTAGGAGGACATTGCGGGAAAGTGCAACTCTTCACTCCTTCAACTCACAAATCTCACCTATTGATGAGAGATTTCTTTTGGCATGGGACCCACCTGAAAAACTTTTTTCTCTCCTTATTTCTTTGCTATCTCTTATTTATTTCTCTCTCATAAATCTATCAAAATAAACATAGTGTTAAGTTGAGAGAGTATGATTTTAAGTATTGGTTTAAGATAAAACCACATATCAAATGGTCCAATGGTCCACCTTATAACTTGCATCACTTTTATTTGATTGATTAATTGGCAAGTGCTGGACATAAACATAAATTGCAGGCATTATACAGTTGTGATGATAGGGCAAAGGGTGTTTCCAAGAACCGACCTTTATTTCCTTCCTTATGCTTCTATTTCTCTAACAATAATTCACATACTAATTATTTTATTATGTTATTAGTTGTTTCTGCTTCTAATTCTATCTGTATGTCACATGATCATAGGTACCTTACCTTTGTACACTTACAATCCACGTGAAATCATTTCTATACTTTGTAACTCAAATCACACACAAGCTATATTACACCTTAACTTTGCCTAGTCACTATACCCTTTATTTTATTTTTTTAAGATTATTATATTATAATTATAAATGAATATAAATTCAAAATTGAATTATAAAAGATTATTATATTATAATTAATTTTTATCAAAGAATATATACTATATATAAAGTAAATTTTCTCTCTTCAACTAAATTTATTTCTAATACATGAAATAAAAATTGAATTTCTGACCATTTATATATAGTGTTCCACTGACTCTATTATTTGTTTTCTTAATCACACACACTTTGGTAATTTTAAATACAATTAGTAATAGTAGCCATATCTTATATATTATACATATCATATTATTATAATTGAAGATGTCACCTTCTATTTTATTCTACCCTATTATTTATTTTTAAAAACTACCCTACGTGAGTAGATGATTCCAAGTGGAGGAATAATATAGGACACAACAAATGGTGAACAATCCCCCACATGCTAATCTTTATGCCGGCAGAATTTGTGACAGATTGGGAATTAAACCCACTCAATAAAAAATAATTCGTGTAACAATAAGGATATAATGATTAATTTTATTTTTTGGTTACAAGGATATAATGATTAATGAAAAGGAAGAAAAATAAATTATGTTAATGTGTACATGTGTCATTTGGATTTATCTAATAATTGTACTTTGTATATATCATCACACTCACATATTTTGGAACTATTTGACTAAAAATAATAATTCAGAATTTGGAACATTTTCAAGCCACAGTTATAATTTTCAAAACTTTCTATATAAAATGACTGAAGTTGGAATTGTTATCTTTTATTGGTAAATTGCTCTTTAAGTTCTATATAAAATAACTAAATTTGCTCTTTAAATTGCTCTTTAGTGGTCAAAATAATTGATTTGTGTTAAGAGTTAAGCTAAAGGAGTTAATGAGTTAAACAATCAGAGTTTAAATGTCAGACAGTATCTTCAATAGAGATGTCTAAGAGAGTTGCATAGGCTAATTATTGATTTGTACTTTATTTTTATTGTTAAGCAAAGTGAGTATTTAAAAAAGGGGAAACAGTCATTTTGGTCTCTCAATGTGTAACTCGCTGTCATTTTGGTCTCTTAATGAGAGAGACGATTTTTTTTTTTTTTTGGATTTTTCAAGAAGATTGTTCAAGATGCCGATGATGATGATAACGATAAAGATTGATGAACAAAATGTTGAAGATGAAGAAGATGAGTTTTTTCTGAATTTTTTAATAAAATAAGAGTATAAAAAAAAAATTAGTCAAAAAAGAATATAAAAAAACACTGAAACGTCTCCTTTTTGCGAAGTTAACGTTGTAAATTAACGTCAGAGACTAATTTGACTAACAGATTGAAGAGTCCAGTTTTCGTGCGAGTCGAGGACTAAAATGACAGCAAGATGCACATTCAGGGACCAAAGTTGCTGATGTGTGTCCAAAAAATGCCACATCAACTTTTTTGTTGAGTTAATTTAACGCTAGAGACTAAACTGACTAACGAAATGCAGATTCATGAACTATATAATAGTTTTTCCTCATTGAGGACCATAATGACAACGAGTTGCACATTGAGGGACGAAAATGACTGTTTCCCCTTTAAAAAATAATTCAAGTATATTATTTGAGATACCGTATCATCAATTTAATATTGATTTTTTTTGTATATAATATCGGTTTATTTAAGAGTTGAATAATTTTGTATCATGAAACAAAATATATATGAGTTGCAAAAATGTTACATGATATTATAAAAACCATTTGTTAGTGTATAAAACTCAAAGTGGTATATGTAAAAGAGAAAACTAATAACATTAGGTAATTATTAATTTTGGCAAGAACAATCGAATTTTTTTATTTCAAAATCAATTAAAGTTGAATTTTAAATTATTAGGTGGCATTATGATAACAAATTGAAGCAGTTGGATGTATACATATTTCTAATTAATACATTTATTATTTAAACACTTAGTTATAAGGCCTAATTATTGTTTATTTTGTTGGCAAGTCAATAGCAAGAGCTAATTGTTGCTTTAAATAAAGTCTTCATTTTCTTAGCGTGTGGTATGAGATTTAATTACTAATATCAGCCTTAACTTTTTCGAAAATGACACTGAACTTTTTGTAAAGAAAAATTGCTCTGATCGTATCTATGAATTTTTCCTTCTTTTATTGTTTCTACTAAGCTAAAGTTGCTCTGATTTTGTCGTTTTAAAGTGAAATTGGTCAAAAAAAAAGAAGTGAAAATTGTACGTATTGATTATATTATTGCATGTCAACAAATTAAATGGTCTCAATGTAGATTAAATCCGTGATTCCAGCAAAAGTTAAGTGCAAATTATTCATTTTCTTCTTTTGTCCTTAAGGATGGTGTATAGTTTGATGTCTTTACCGACTACTATATTTGTCCCTAATTAATTAATTTATTAATTATATGAACGCTTTTAATGTTTATAATCTCTTATAACATAATCTTTAAATTTTATATGTATTATTACCAACTTCTTTACAAAACTACGTCAACTGATCGTATTTCAGTTGATAGGAATATTACATATAATATGTAGAGACCGGAGTTTGAATTGCATCCCGCATTTTCACTTCATTTTAAAAAGTTAAATTCTAGCCACTATACTATTTCATAAAAAAAAAAAAAAAAAAAACTTCTTTACAAAACTACTCATTAAATATACTCTAAAAAGAGTTTTCCTTAGTTTGGATTTAAAATACTCTAAAAAGAGTTTCCGGTAGTTTGAGAAAAGGAAAAAAAAAATTAAGCGTGATAAACAATTTTAGATAGATCAATGGAAGATTGGATCTAATTAAGACTAAGAGAGATCAATATAAGATTGGGGGGATTGAACATATTGAAGGGTCCAAAGAGCAATTTTCATTCTTTATTTGCATGTTCTTAGGATCTCAAAAAGGCCCACAGAAGGGTCTTGCTAGAAAATTGCTTTTTTCGCTCCTACTATTGCTTCCAGACCCCCCAAAAATCCCAAAATACCCTCAGTTTAGTCCCAGGGAAATTCGGTACCTTTTTACCATAATAGTATTATTTCGGTACGTAGAAACCGAAGTGATGTTAAGTGGCTACACATACGCGTTCAGACAGCAAGTTTGATGCAAAAATTTAAAAAATATATAGGTTCGGTAGAACGATACCGAATATGCGTGGTTTTGGTAGCTTTCTACCGAACACGCGGGAAATCGGTAGGTTCGTACCGAAGTGTAGTAATATAGCAGTAGACTTAGCAAACCTTCATATCAGTTTCTCCAAAACACAAGTCAACAAAATCTAGAGCGATTCTAGGGTTCTAATCGCAAAATCGAAGGTCAACAACAACAACAAGGTTTAATTCGTTCACAACAACTCATCCATCACTAGAATTCGCAAATTAGAGGATTGAAAATTTGTGGTTTTTATTGAAACACTTGAACAAGTAAGTATTTTAAATAACCTATCTCATTTACTTGCTTTTGACTGGGTTCTTGATTATATTTTTATGATGTTATGATTAATATGTTGATTCCACGAAATTGGAATGTTAATTTAATTAATGTATAGGGTTTGGATTTCTATTTAGGTTAATGTGCTCCAACTGTTTGATAAAATGCCTGAATGAAAAATTTTCTTGATAAAATGCTGGATTTATTGATAAAATGCCTGGATGATGTTGATTGTTATATGTTGGATTTCTTGATAAAATGCCTGGATGATGTTGATTGTTATGATGTGCTCCAACTGTTATGATGTTTTGATAAAATGTTATGTATTTTGTTATAGGAATGACAGATGAAGTAGGACGAACGAGAGCTTGTAGGGTAAGCAAAGCACATGGCTCTGCCCGTAGAGAACACTTGAATGTCGATAAAATTCCAAGTCGGTCTAAGGGAAAAAATGTTGTAGTTGCTGGATCGGCTCAAGCTCAAGAGGAGGAGCCTGATGATGAAAATGAAGAACAAATGGAAGTTGAAACTGAACCGGGATTGGAAGAGCAAGAAGATGAAGACGATTTGAGTGATTTTTTTGATTTTGGAGATGAAGAGGATGAGGAAGAGCAAGAGCAAGAGCAACAAGTAGAAGCACAAGCAGAACCGCAACCACCACCACCACAAAAAAAAGAACGGAAAAAAAATACAAGAACAACACAAGGAAGAAACCCACCACGTGCCGGTGAAGGCAAAATTTCAAGTTACCCTGGTGGTCCAACGGACTTGTCATTGTTGCCGGGTTTTGGAAAGCATGTTGCCGCGTCATTGTGGAGAGGAGAGGTAAATTTGTATTTTAATTAATTTGCATTGAATTTGTTAAACTTGTGATTATTTCTTAATTTCTGATTTTCATTGAATTTGTGTAGTGTAAAACGAGGTATTTGAGGTGCATGAACAACGGAAAGAAGATTAATGAATTTACATTGCCGAAGTCGGAGCTGGATTGGTTTTGGAATGTTGTTAAGGCTAGTGGACTTCAACCACTGTTGAAGACCAATTACAATAATCTTGACTGGGGATTGTTGACGGCCTTTACCGAGCGATGGCAACCAGAGACCGGTACTTTCCATCTGCCGATTGGTGAAGTAACGATAACTCTGGATGATGTTTCGTGCTTGCTACATATTCCCATCACCGGTAAAATGCTCAACCACCTTGGAACTTCGTGCACAACGGAAGAAGGTGAAGATATGTGCCGAGAGTATCTGAACTTCCCTAGAGCTAAGTGTAGGGTAGAGTTCAAGAAAATGAAAGGAGCACATATCGGGTTTCCCATGCTGGAGAAGATATACTCCGCCAATTTGAGGCGAGCGTTGAAAGCTGAAGCGGAAGAGGAAGAGGAGGAAGTTGTGCAAAATTATAGGGATTGCACCATACGAGCATTTTTGCTCTACTTGATTGGTGGAACCATTTTCACCAACAAAAGTATGCAGTATGTGGATGTCATATTCCTGACATATTTGCAAGAGCTCAGCTTGGTAAACACATGGAACTGGGGTGCTTCTGGGCTGGCATATTTGTATAATTACTTGGAGAAGGCAACTAAGCCGAGATGTGGAAACCATGGAGGGTACAACTGTATGTTTCAGGTATATAAATTTAATTTATTTAAAATGATTTCATTATCTTATCTATGCAGTTGTTAAATCATTTTGTGCATTTCAAAAGGTTTATTTATTGTTAATTTGTTGTTTTTAGGCGTGGATTTATGAGCATTTCAAAAGGTTCGGAGGGGGAGGGGCTAGTGCAAAGTATAGGCACCAGGATCCAATTTGCGCTAAATATTTGCCTATGAAAGGTTATAAATATCCGGATGAGCATAGGACGACATTGGATAGGATGGAAGTGGACGAAGTCACGTTTAGACCGTATGAGGATCACCGACATATTCGGCCGTTTGAAGATATATGTTGGTACAGTGGCTGGATTATGTGTGGAAGTGCTATGATATGTCCTTATTTGCCTGAGCGTGTCCTAAGGCAATTTGGACATGTCCAGTCTATTCCCAGACACCCTGATGAATCTGCAAAAGCTGGTCTGAATCGGTTTACAATTGGTGAAGCATTTGTTAACTACATGGTTGAGAACTATGTCACCGAAGAAATGAGAGGGCCAAGAGCAAAAAATAGGTTTGAAACCGTACCCGAATACATTGCATGGTTTTATCGTGTTTCGCATCCGAAGTTATGCCCACCAATTGAAGGGAATCCGGCAAGACCTGCAAATCTGGAAGTATTGATTGAGGAGGACAATGCGGCTGACAAACAAGACGTGTTTAAGATATGTAGGACGGTCATAGAGGAGGTGAATGTAAAACTTGATGGTGAGTTGACTTTGGAAGAAGCTAGGGAATTACTGAAGAAAGTGGTTAGGGATTTGGAGCCTGTGGCGACGTATTCGTTGCCAGTAAAGAGGAAGCGAGATTCTGGTGAAGGAAGCAAGAAGAAGAAGAAGAAGAAGAAGAAGAAATCTGGTGAAGATTAGTTTAGTTTAGTTTTAATGTTATTTTAGTTTGGTATGTATTAAAACAATTGATGTGTTATTTTGGAGATATGTATTTTGGTACGCACAAAGTGTTGCGATGATTATGTAATTTTGGATATTGATTTTGACTGTTTTAATGTTGTGATTTTGGAGATTGTTGTGATTTTGACTGTTTTAATATTGCAATTGATGTGTGAACATGTGTAATGTGATTGTAAATTGAACAGGTTAATATATCCGAACTTGTGTTTCGGCGTGGATTTCGTAAATCCATGTGAACGTCAATGTTTAAAATTTTGTCGAACAGCTAATACATGGTTTCGGTAGCATTGTGCCGAAATAAGTGAATTCCAGAATCAAATTTCACTTATTTCGGTAGATTTGTGCCGAAATAAGTGAATTCCAGAATCAAAATTCACTTATTTCGGTAGCTTTCTACCGAACTCATGTTATGTTTGACATACGACATGCTTTCGGTAGCATTGTGCCGAAACAAGTGAATTCCAGAATCAAATTTCACTTATTTCGGTAGCTTGCTAACGAACTCATGTTCTGTTGACATAGGACATTGGTTCGGTAGATTTGTGCTGAAATAAGTGAATTCCATAATCAAATTTCACTTATTTCGGTACAATGCTACCGAACTCATGTTTAATCTGTGCGACAAGGCTTTAAACATGTAATTTCACATGGATTTACCAAATCCACGCCGAAACACAAGTTCGGATATTAATTCCTGTCCAATTTTCAATCACATTACAATAAAACACGAAACACTTTACAATGAAACATGGAACATCCTTAATTAACACGTTACAATGAAACATGAAACATCATGAATTAAACACATTACACTGAAATTAAAGACATAACATAAAACATCGGAAGACATAAAATTAGCTTAATTTAACATAGCATACAAACGTCCCCCTTTTGGATCAATTAAAATTTGATTAAACATGGAACGCACATCATCATCATCTTTCAATTGTTTCCACCCGTATTTCTTTGGTGCATCTTCAAATGAATTGCTTGAACAGTCAGCTGCCAGATCGACCCACATTTCTGCATACCCAAGTTTCGCAATTTTCAGTTGTTTGCCTTGTGCATAATGATACATGATTTCAATTCTATTTTTGATTGATTCAACAGTTGTTAGACTGATATCCAATGCAAGGGTGAACAACTCTTTGTTACCCTGAAACTGGACAGAAAACTGATATGTTTCTACCGGATTGCGAGAACCACCAGAACCACGTGAGGATGACATAGTTAAGAATTGAAAATTGAAAAAACTAGTAAATAAATTGAAACTGAGTTGTGATTTATCTGAATACGCATCCATATATTTATATAATTTGTTGCTTGATTACATCCACAAAAAGTGTCGATTACATTTCAACCACAAAAAATGTCGGTTACATTACAACCACATAAAGTGTCGGTTACAAACTTAGTCCACAATAATGGGATCATCTTTATTCGTCTCCAACTCCATGTCACCTTTTTCATTCTTCATCAATTCGTCAAACTCACTCATCCGATCCAAAAAGGTATCCTCCCAAGTCTCAGCCTCTGGCGCCCGATGAGTTTTCCATTCCTTGCAACTTGGAGGCAGTGGACACCCTGACTTCAATTTTACATACACACAATGATTTGGAACCATACCAACACAAATAATCCGTGAAGATGGATCCAATGGTGGACGACCGCGGATTGGAAAAAAGGTTTCAGATTGACCAATACGATGAGTAGTCAATTCAACTACAACGCGGTTGTAGGCGGTTGCAAGGATATGCCCCATATCTGGAAATGTAAACCAATTCTCTACTGGCGCAATTCCACTCTTAGGCATAACTTTTGGAGGGTACAAACCATTGAGAATGTATTCAAATCGTTCCTTAGTACCATATATTGTTTCGTACTCTTTCCTAAACATGGTTAACTCTCTAATTAGTTTAGCCCGAACCAATCCTTGATTTTCTTCACCCTTATTAAAACACTCTGCAGCAACGCGAAATCCACAATGACCGTCACCCTTAACATCAATAATATCCTCTATATATGAATGCATGAAGAGTGGCATATACTCCATGTATTTAATTGAAAGGCAAGGTAAAACATTAGGAGACAAATTACCAATGCGAGCAGTCTTCCTTTTGGGCTTCGATGATTTTGACTGTGATGCTTGAGAGTCAGGAAATTGTTCATCAATGTACTCCCAATAAGATGGAGATCTGGTGGTTGAACTATTGCATTTAGCTGACTTTCCCCGCTTTTTGGCCCCTTTTGTATCTAC
Source organism: Trifolium subterraneum (assembly GCA_951799995.1). Taxonomy (NCBI): domain Eukaryota; kingdom Viridiplantae; phylum Streptophyta; class Magnoliopsida; order Fabales; family Fabaceae; genus Trifolium; species Trifolium subterraneum. The sequence goes on along the minus strand of OX637462.1, from coordinate 6,682,262 downwards.
CTGCTTGATCGGTGGAGTCAATGATGTAATTTCTGGATAAGCTATCAGATGCAATTGATCCCTGATTTGTAGCTTCATACTATGATCTGATGATTTCAACCGTTCCTAAAACAAACAAAAATATTTATTTAAATACTTAAACCTGAAAGTTATTGTTCTGGTCTAAAATATAAAGTGTATAATTATGTCGGTTACCTGAATTACATTAAACTCTTGCAAGCAGTCAACTTCACCATCAACAGTTTCATCAATCTGTAATCTCTTCCAATGAGTGTTAACCTCATCTAGTCTAATAGGTAGCTTTTTTTCAATCCTCAAAGCTATTAAACAAGCACACGGTAACCCGTATGTTTTCTTTATCACACAACCACACTTTTTTCGATTCCTCCCGCAATCGCGTGATCGAATTTCTTCACCGCGAATAAAGTGTAAGGCCTGTCGAGAGATGTTATACACCAACTTAATGTACAAAAAATGATTTTTAAAATAATGTTCAACAGCAGTAGTACTCTGTCCAAATGACGTCTTTATCTTAGTCAGCTGGTTTGGGACCATTTGATTTATTGCCTCCCAACCCTTGACCAAATCACCCTTACAATCCGTCAAATATTGTTTTAGCGCACCATGTTGTGACTCAACTCTGTTGGTGGTAGTGTTCCCAATGTGCATAACACTGTCTGTCCATCCACTCACAAATTTTTCCTTCACCGGATCAAGGACTGTAGTTTCAACATATTTGACAAAATTTGGAAAATTTTCAAACACTTTCCTGAAATCAACAACTGCAGTCGTATATGACTCTTTTGAAGTCGAATCTACAATTGAATTCCATTGAAGTTTTAGTGTCTTAAGTAACTGAAACATCTTTTCGTCTTTTGCTTTGCAAAGGGCCTTAAACTTAGCTTTCACGTTTTTATAAACATGAACCCGACACACTAAAGCAGTTGAATTCGGAAAAACCTTTGCAACAGCATTCATCAATGACTTATCCCTATCGGTGACAATGACCTTCGGAAAGGTCTCCTTACTTATCAAAAGACTCTTACATGTCTCAAGAGCCCATACAAAATTATCTTCTTTTTCATTCGCGATATAGGCAAATCCAACATTGTACGATTCCTCAGTTGACGTTACACCGACTATCTCAAATAAAGGCATTTTATACTTGTTTGTTTTGTACGTTGAATCCATCATCAAAACAGTCGGGAAAGTGTTAAACAATTTAATACTCTCAGGATGTGCCCAAAAAATGTCTTGTATAGTTGTGGAGTCACCAATTGTTCTACACTTGTGAAAAATATTTGTGAGTTTCACAACACTTCAAGAGATGTTGCAATTCAGAGAGTTCACCCCTAACATCTGTTTTAAACCTCTGGCGCGCATTGTATATTTGCTTCATATTTGTCTTGCTATCTGGATTTCGCCCTTCAACATCGTCATAATGTTCTTCGGCGCCACCAAATTCTTAGTCAACTCGCGTACACACTCCTTCTCCTCCGGTTTTAAGCGTCCAACAAGAAGATGACCTTCTAATGTTTTTGACATCTCATGGTTATGTTCACCACACACAACACTTAGACTCCATTGTTCTGATGCCAAATAATAACCTCTCAGCCTGAACGGACACAATGTTTTCCTCGTAGCTGTGTCTTCTTTCTTTGATTTCTTTTTCCTTTCTTTGTAAACACCACCTCTTTCACATCCCAATATAAAAAACTTTTTCCTATTATAAGCCCCATTGTCTGATTTCCAAATCACAATAGAAAATTCAGCGATCAGAGCCTGTCGTTTACACCAATCAATCATGACATCTCGCACCTTCATCTTTTCACAATTTACAAAATATTTGCCGGTGTCAACAACAACATTAGATTGTTCGTCATCGGGTTCCACAACATTGGGTTGAACGACGAGAGCATTGGGTTGAACGACGACATGTATGTCGGGTTCATCAATGTTTGGTTTCAATTCAATAGTAGGAGGTTCAGCCATTACAAAAAACCTACGCTATCAACCAAACACAAAAAAAGCAAGTTATACACTATTTCGGTAGCTACGTACCGAAAGGGTACATTTCGGTAGCTACCTACCAAAAAATGTTCATTTCGGTAGCGATTTACCAGAAAATCTATTGACAGCAAAACCAAGCAAATTCGAAAAATAAACGGATTAAAGCGCTTATTACCTGTTGTATGGCAACCAATCAGTGTAGGAACCCTCTATGGATGAATAAACGTCGATTTCTTGCTTCTGAAATGCCAAAATACGCCTTAGATCGCAAAAATTGTGATTGTGTGTTGAAGAGGTAATGAAAGTACAAGTCTGTCAGCTAGACCCTATATAGACCAGTTTCGGTAGCTGTGTACCGAAATTAAGCGTGTTCAGCCCGTAGCTACCGAAACTGTTAATTTTTAAAAAAAAATACATGTTTTCGGTACAAAGTTACCGAACACATATATTTCTGTTATAAACCACGCCAACTATGTAACGTGACATGAGTTCGGTAACTAGGTACTGAAATGTCTTTGATTTGGTAACGTCTTACCGAATGCTTCAAAGGGCAAATGGGTCATGCAGGGAGGCCTGGGAACAAATGGTAGGGGCGAAAAAAGTAATTTTCGTCTTGCTAAGGATATTCAACAGATGCCCATTACTGACCCAAGACACGAGAAAAAAAAATTAAAAGTAATACTTAGATGAATGAAAAAATTAAATAAATCTGACAGTTTGACATTATTATTAAAATAAAATAATCTTACAAATATATCAAAGTTCTCTTGGATAGGTTTTAGTTTAAATTTTTTATTTATTTATAATGAGAATTTATTTACTATACACTAATTATAAAAACGACACTACTACAGTGAAATAGATGGATATGTAATGAAAATGTACATGTTATTATATATACAATATTTGCTTATTTAGTTGATAAAGAGTGCAATACACTCTAAGTCTCTACCACTGATTTAAATAATATATTATTGTGTGAAATTTATGTGGATTCTTAGTAAATTATGTGGATCTTATTGTTTGTCTAATGAGTTTATTTATAAAATTTGCAACATTCCACATAAGATTTGTTTGATTTGTGAAATGATAAGAGACTTTATAACAGAAAAATAATTTGTTTATTTTTTTATTTGAAAAGTGTTTAGAGAATTGGACAAAAAAGAAGGGCGAATGACCTTTAATATTGTAAATACCGACAAATCACTAATTGACACATGTATCCAATGAACAAGTGACTTCTATATGAATCAAGTACACATGTTTAACACACAGATTTGACAGTTTAATATTCACCCCTTCATCTTTTGACACTTTCATCTCTCTTTGCCCTCAACCATTCTCAATATCTCTCTTTACCCTCGTCATAATTAGTTTAAGAGTAGAAGTTTGTGGAGATACTCTAGAGTACTATTTAGAATCAAAAACCTTGAATTACATTACAATAGATGAAACAAATGTGAGGCCCCCTTGAAATTCATTCCAAAATTGAGAGTTTTGGGAAGAACTAAAAACAACTACCTTGTTAACACTTCTCCATGAAAATATCCTATGTGATTCAGCTGATAACTTGAATATAAATGTGGACCATGAGCTACAAATTTTACCTTTTGCTTTTCTTTTCTTTTTTAAAGCTACAAATTTTACTCATTCTCAAAATATAATGACTCACTCAACAAGGAAACAACAATTTGCTTCATGATTTTTATGAGATATGAGTCTAGTCTAACATACAAAATGCCTCCAAACTAACCCAGCATTCTTTTCAGAAAAAAAAAATTCCCTCTTAGGAAATGATAAAATTGGTTTTTTAGACGAATTGTCTCATTTCGAAAATTTCTCATCCCACCCTCTCATGTCTCTTTCACCCCCAAAAAAAGTTCGGGCCATAGAACCCGAACTTTTTTCTAGTGTAAAATTTTGTAAAACTGAAAAAAGTTTGGGTACTAGTACCCGATTTTTTTGGGAGGGGGTGAAAGAGACATGAGGGGTGGGATGAGAAACTGTCCCTCATTTCATCCATTTTTTCGATGGGTAGTTGACATTTTTAACACTCTAATCCATCTTGACTCACTGAATAACCCATAAAAAAAAATGAGGCAATGCAGATTGGTATGTCAAATTTGCGAAACATGGTAAGATATATTTTGTTGTTTAACGGGGCATTATGAACATTCCTCTTTTAGAATCATGCATTGGTAATTAATAAAGACTTAGCTTTATTTTTTTTTATTTTCTTACAACACTATTTTTTAATTTAATACTGTGAAAAAGAAGAAAGATGTTATACTAACAAAGAATATAGTTGTCTTAAAAAAAACAAAAACAAAGAATATGTTGTTTTTTTCTAAACTATCTCATGATAATTTGGGATATTTATCCAATAACCAGCGAGAAGAAGTCTCATAAATAGATTTGCATGTGGTAACTGACTTGTACCAACTTTTATTTCACATGCATATGACTTGTTCTCATTAGTTGTTGAGTAAATATCCCAAATTATCAAGGGGTAGAGTAGGTCTCGCCATATGGTTAATAATATTTAGTAAATAAAATAATTATATTGTTAAAAATAGTCCAAAATCATTAACCACTGAAGTCCCTAGATTGATGATTGTCAAGAGAAAAGAGCACAAAATTAGAAGATTTTGTTCATTTTGGCTGACTAATTTATAGGTCTTATAATTTCTAAAACAAAGGTACATACAACTTCAAAATAATTGTAGAAATAAAAAAAAAAGTTCAATCAAGATTCTTTTACATTTCTCCAAAAGGCAATAATCTGAATGAACAAGAAATTTCCAAATACTCAATGTAATTCAATGACTTAAAATGGTCAAAGAAGAAATACCAAACACATGACAACAATGTACCCTCCAATTTGCAGAACAAGGCAAGGATAGGACACAATTTGTTACTCCTACATAGAAAGGCCACAGAAAATAGTTCCTATATAGAACACAAAAATCACATGTTAGTGGAGGGTACATTGAACAATTCTAAGATGCTTAAACAATTGGACTTAACTCCTCAAGATTTATCATTATCAGTACATTATATTATTAAGAGCAAATTACACATTAAGTTAAGAATACATATGCAGATTAATAACATGCAAAAAGTTGTATATTTATCAGAAACATATGACTCTATGATTTTTCTTATTTTAACAACCAAACGAATGAGTTTTTTTTCCTTCAATTGTTCCCTCTATCGAAGGTGACTATTTGAGGTGTGTCGGACACTAATTTATGGATACTTCTCCTAGTCGGAACACTAATTATGAATATTTCTCTAGTCAAACTCAAACTTTGGTTCACCACGTTAAATAAAAACAATACAAGAAAAGCAACATCTAATAAATCTAACAAATAACAATTTACTAATATAATTTGCTATTCAAAAAAATCTTAGTAAGGCAAAAAATGGCATCATGATAATGTCTTTGTTTACATAGGTAACACTAACAACAAATTATACTATTATACAATTTATACTTTGCTAAAAAAATACAATTTATGCCAAAACAAATTTATTAACAGTATAGTAGTATACCATCTAATAGGTTATTATTATATATGAGAAACTTCAAAGCATGAATATGAATAAATATTATTTGTTAATTTTTTTCAATTAAGTTAAAGTACCCTATATTTCTTTTGTATCTATTCTATCCTACTTTATGAATCTGATTCCTTCTATGTTTGAAGGGTCAAGTTGTGCCTACGTGCATGAACCTTTCACCATATGAAAAAAGCCCTCCCATCATGTGTGGTTATCCTAGCCAACTAATTATGCTTAGTATATTTTGGGGAGTGAAATTGTAAAACTATAGTATTAGTTAAGATTAACCGCAGTCATTGATTATCATATCAGATGGATTAGATTAACTCATTTATAAAATTACTTAAAACGATTTCAGTCTCACGATTGTAATCAGACAGTCCTTATCTGTTACGGCGGAAATCCTTTTCCTTAGTATTGTACTATTCTAGAGTTTTCATTACACATAAGAAATGGTTACAAGTGGCATGAAGTGAAGGGTGCAAGTGAGAAGGGGAACCAAGGACAATGAAAGAACTAAAAAGGAGACAACCAATGGATTGAAAACCCTATTCACGCCAATTCATGCAGTGTGCAGTGCAGGACTCATACATACAAAATGACAAAATAAACAGATAGCATAGCATCTCCTAAAACTATGCTCAGTAGTGGCCAATTTGTTTACCATTACCAAGAAACTCAGTGTTGCCTCATTGTATTGCACACACCACACAAAATCCAACAACACTCCATAATCTTTCAATTAAAAAATTAATAATATACACACAAAATCAAATTAAATATTCATTTTGTACATATCCTCCTAGGTTTAACCATGTCAAAGGAGTATTCTTTTTCTTCCCAAGTTATTTTTTGGTTTCACTTTGAATTTTTTTTGTTTCTTTTGGTTCTTTAAGTTAAACACTATTTCCCTTAAAAAATTCATTATTATATTTTAGTTCTTTAGATTATAAATATTAAATAATTTGATCCTTTTCACTTAGTTTTTTGTTTGAGTTCGACGACTTTTGCCTACATTTTCTTCTTCTTGTTAAGTCAAACGTCTAATCACCAAGACACAATGCCACGTAAGAAACATTTGAGACTCAAATGAAAAACCGACAGAAAAAACTTAAGACTAAAATATAACGAAAAAAACTTAAGAACTTAACCTACTAATTAATAAGTAAAAACAAACAATCATATATAAAAAAATGAAAAGAGTGACATTTCAAAATCTCAAATTTAAGAAAAACATGAAGACTAATTTTTTATTAAAGGGAACTTACCAGGAAGAAGATGGAACAAAGGGAAATCTGATCTTCCATGAAGAACTCAGTTCTTATTGCATTTTTCCTTTTGATCCGAATGCCGACTTCCATCACCATAGAAAAGTTGCAAACGAGCATCAAAGAGAGGTGAGAATTGAAGATGTTGTTGATCCATGGTTGGAGTAGCAACAGGAGCAGCAGAACCTCCCATGAAGAAAGGTAGATTATTGGATGATGATGATGTTGATGATCCATGATCCATAACAGGTGAAAACCTCTGAAAATGAGGTAAAAGTGAATTGGACTGAAGGGTCCCCCTATTGTAACCAACAAGGCCCGAAGAAGATATCGTAAAGTTGAGATTGTAATTATCATGATTCCCATTTTGTTGATCAGAAGATGAAGACATGAATGGAAAATGCTGCAGTTGAGTAATATCTGAGTTGTTTTCATTTTCACCATTGAATGGTGAAACTTGAAGCGAATGAGAATGTGAATGTGAAGAATGTCCTAGTTGGATTTGTTCTGAGAAACCACCATGATGATGAATCTGATCATGAACCGATCCATTATTACTTGTGACAGTACTACTACCAATTCCACCGGTGAGTAACTCGGTGAAAGAAGCAGTTTGAGACATATTCTGATGATGTTTTTGTTCTTGTACAATGATGCTACACTCATTTTCTTTACTTGTCTCAGAAGTACTACTACAACCAGACTTAGACAAACAAAAATTGTTATGGTTTTGTTTCTGATTCTGATTCTCGCTTTGATTCTCATAACTTGGTTGTTTTGGATCAGTTTGAGTAAACGTGCTATCGAGAGAAGGTAATTCCGAGATAGAATCAGAAGCAGCTTTGATTAACCAATCAACAGCTTTACTTGGTTGATCATAACCAAGTCTATCTTGAATATCATAGAATTGAATCGCTGTTGTAACCGATAACCTAACTCTTCTATCTCTTAAACCTTTTGAAGTCATTACTTTACTATGTCTATCTTTTCCACCAGAAGCTCTAGAAACTCTAACAATTCTTGAAGCATTCTGTTGTTGATGCTGCTGCCAACTACTTTCAAAATCACTTCCTCCAACATTTTTCTTTCTACCAGAACCTATGTTCTTGTTATTCATTGAATTGTTTAAGACATTTCCAAGTCTTGGAAACTTACATTGTTCAATCTCATTCTCCATATCACAATCATGCCTTTTTTTCAACAACAAAAGAAGCTTAAGCTATGAATTAGTAGAAAGAGAAAGAGAAAGTTAAGGATTTGTTTTGCATTGATGATGAAAATTAAGGCTCAATGAGTAGTTTAGGTGTATAGTGATAAAAGGGCTTTTTTCATTAATTTAAGCAATGATGATATATCACAGTCTAAGTCAGAAACCCTTGTTTAAGGCTTTTATCATAAGTAAAAAGACTGATTAGTAGCTCTCAGAACCTCAACTCCTGCAAACACAGCCACAATAGCAGCCCAAAATTAATTTTTTTAGTATCATTATCATCCAAGACAAAAAAATAATACTACTAGTACATTTTTTGTTTTGAAAAAAATAATAAACAATCATAGCATTTTATCTAATTTTTTTAATTAATATAAAAAAACACTATACTGCCGTGTTTTAAATATAAACAAAAGTTAGTCAAAGAAAGTTAACGTATCTGGTTCAAATTTTAGACCAGATACATTAACATTGTTTGAACAATTTTTACTTATATTTGAGACTGATTAGTATATCTGAATCGTTCAATTATACTGAGAATAAAATTAAGCTCTCAAACATATAGGGAAATTAATGAAAGCAGTTTTGAGTACACAATTTTGAGGATTTACTAAGTTCTTTTGAAGCTCATATAGATCTGAATCCCTATTGTTCAATTAATAATGAAACAAAAGCCAAAAAGAGAAAACAAAAATTCACAATTTGCAGATTTAATTCAGCTCATTAAACATAAGTTCCACCATTTTATCTTTCTAACAAAAAATAAACATCCTATTTAAAACAAATTAGAATAAAATAATTACATAGAGATAATATAATAAATAGAAAAAAGCATAAGAGACCTTGTTCCTATCTTTGTTATTTCAAAATTGTTGATTCATGTGTTGCTTCTTCTCAAGTGTACCTTGAAGTATAAAGAAGAAGAAAAAAGTTAGATATTATCATTTTTTTTTTGTTCAATATGTAAAAAATAAAAGAAGTGGTTGTGTACAAGACAAAACCTTGAATCCAAGAACAAGTAAGTGTAGAAGCATGTGTTTGAGGTGAATTTGTGGTTTGATTGAAGATAGTTGTTGGTTATATGTGAAGATATATGTATAGAGAAAGAGAGTGAATTGAAAGTGTAGTAGTGAGATGAAACATGAAAGTGCAGAAGAACAAAGAGATTAATTGTTGGTTTGTTTGATCCAACAAAACAATGAAATGAGCTTATCGGGAAGCGGTATTAGACAGACAGAAGACACTGCGCCGTTTACTTGTATTGTATTGTATGTACCTTCCCTCCCTCTCTCCTTTTGCTACTCAATTACCTTACCACCCCTCATTCAACAAAGGTTTCATGTACTATTTAATATCTATATCGTAAATTAGAGATTTAAAACTAAGAAGTTGAACTCAAGTGATCAATGAGCTTCTTTAAGACGAATCATTCAAAAAATTGATTCGAGTTCGATTATTGGTGGGAATAATTATTGATCAGATTTTTCTAATCTCACGGTCAAACTTTAGATTTTCAGGACTAATTCTCTTACAAATCAAAGTGTTAATACAATAAAAAAAAACGTTTTTTAGATACACGGTAATTTAAGTTAGATGTTTGTGACAAGTTAGTGTTTTCTCCATACTAAATTATACTCGCTCTGATCCCCGTGAGCTTAGCTCAGTTGCAGGGATATCGCACTATACGTGTAGGAATTCGAGTTCGAACCCGTGATACTCCACTTATTCACCTTTAAGATGGATTTTTTAGCCATTAGGCTACTTGACAAAAAAATATATATTCGCTCTGTCTCAAATTATTAGGCGAAAAAAAACCACACTTGATAATTTATCGTTTTACTTGTCCTAAAAGTAAGAGAAAAAAAATTAACATTTTTTTTTCAAAAATAGATTTTGCTTTTTGTCATAAAATAAGGGTTTTTCTAATCCACAATTTGAGGGTATTTACTCATCAACCAATGAGAACAAGTCATATGCAAATCCCCATGTAGGGGTGTTCGCGGTGGGATGAAGTTTGGTTCAGTTTTAAGCATAAAAGTCATTCTAACCGCGAGATAAAAATGCATGCGGTTCGGTTGATTTTTAAAAAGTCATCCAAACCAAACCAATGCGGTTAGGGTTGGTTCGGTTTGTGCGGTTTATCGCGATATAAAAAATATGACGATATTACCAACTTGTTACAAAATAAACATAGGAAATTTTAATTTATTTATTGTGTAATGTGCGCAAACATAAATTCCATATACATAAGAAATTATTTTTAATACCAATAGTATAGTTTTGGATCATGTTAAATGATATGTTTTGACAGCCTACTGTTTTATGGACTTAATTTGGGTTGGACTTGCTAAGTTGGACTAGGTAATAGGTTGATTGCTACTAGTTGATAGAGTTATGTTATGTATTGCGGTTTGGTTCGGTTTTCTAAAATGAAAACCGCAAACCAAACCAAACCACGCGGTTTAGAAGAAAAATGATCCGTGCGGTTTAAACTAAATGCGCTTTTTTCCGGTTTCAGTTTGGATTGGTTCGGTTTGCGGTTTTACTTTTGATTGGTTCGGATACGATCACTCCTACATGCATGTGCAAATTCAAAAGTTTGTTAAAAGTTAGTTGTAGGTACCATGTATAAAGTGACTTATGTGGTTTGTTCTCAATAGTTGATAAGTAAATACCATCAAATTATGAAAAGGTTGAGTAGAGTTCACCGACTATTAATAATTTAGATATGCCTTTTTCCTTTGATAGGAAAAAAATATATGTCTTTTTTACCATTTGATTAAAATAAGTTAAATGAAAAGAGGTAAAAACAATTTTCATTTTTATTATGGAATCAACTATGACTTATATATGAGAGTAAAATATTCTCAACCAAAGGTGATGGCAGTGGAAGTAGTATTGTTGTTCGGTGCCCTCATTGTTGAAAAAAATCACTAGCTACAATTGTGATACAACAAATAACATATCTTGATTTCTAAGTAAAAGTAGTAACATAATAAATAAGAAACAAAAAAGAGACTTTGGAATGCATATTGACATGTAAGATAAGAAAAAATATAAGATAGCAACATTTCCCAATTGTCACGTAAATAAAGTCAATTTACTGCATTGCATGTACAATAAGTAGAATTACTGTTATCCAACTCATGACAAATTTTCCAACTGAACAAAAATTATTCAGAGGCTAATAATAATAATATATTTGTCTTCAATTTTTGTTTTGCCAACTCATTTTGCAAATAATAAGCTAAGTCCTATCCAAGATGAACAAATTTTTCATTGATATATATCAAATGTAAGATAAAGTTTTATCTACTAAAAAATAACGGTTTGTTTTGTTCTAATCTCTGACGTGTTTCTATTGTAGCTTCTACTTTTAAGACATTTTTTGTTCTCCTTAAATTGATTTGTGCTCTCTTGATTCTTCATTCATTAATTTGTTCTCCAATAAATAAAGCATTTTATTATTCTTTGATAATTCATCTCAATTTTCTCCTAAAATTATTCTTTGTTAAACATGAGTGATAATTCAGCTAGCAATGGAAACTTTGATGTGGTTTTGAATGTAAAGGATGATGCCACTAAAAAGTGTGAAGACTCAATTAATCAAGATTGTGTGCCTCTTTTGCAGAAGGTGATTTTAATTTATTTTTTTACAAAAATTAATTGTTATTTAGTCACGTCCACTCAAGTATCAAACAATCCAAATAAAGACTTTAGGTTTTAAAAATCAAAATTTTAAGTAAAAAAAAAAAGTCTCATCATAGAATATAATAAAGCAAGATTAGTTCTTTGGCAAGTCTGCCATTTGTCATCTTATTAGAGTGCTTGCTATTCTATTAATAGTAATATTTCTTTAATTATCTTTAATTTAATTTTTAATTTTATATTTAATTATTAATTTAAATAGTTAATGGTGGTAGTGTTTTGGGATATAAAACGTCACCCGTATTCCAATGCATAAGGAATATGCAGCAATTTCTTTTTTGGGATTAAATTGTGGCAATTTAAATGGCACAAATGTATAGAAGCGGTTGTATTTTTCCTATGAAAAGTTATTTTGGTTTTTGGTCGGTAAATAAAAAATCTTCCATTTCTATCTTTTGTTTTAATTATTATTATTGTTTTTGGTACAATATTATTATTCTTTTTTTAACTATAAATATGAATTAAATTTGCAGTATTTTAACTTTCCTTAAAAAAACTAATAATTTAAATTAAACTTTTAATGGTATTTTGTGTGATGTATATGTAATCGTCTTTTATTCATGTGTGCACGTGTTTTCAATGAGATCATAGAACTCAGAAACGTTGAAAAGACAAAGGGCTACACAATGCCATCTTCAATGTTACATCCTTTTTCAAGGCAAATTCTACAATGGAATCGCCTCTCATAATCTGAAACCAATTTGGTTCTGATTTTGATTTAAAGAAGTTGTGTTTCTAAATTTATAAGTGACAATAAGCTTGAGTTGTAAAACCTCTAATATTTCCTTTTGTCTGAACAGCAGCATAGTTATGCTTTTTTTCCATCCGTATGCCATATTTATTCATCAAACATTTATTTGATGCATTAGCCAATTAGGGATTGTGAAGATGAAAAAATATAGATAGAAAATGAAGGAAGATCTGAATCACAAGCAATGGATGCCAGACCATGTTTTTTGAACGAAAACAAATTATTGCTTTAAATTAGTCCCTTTTAGTTAGCTAAGTGTCAGGTTTTACTATTTTGCCACATTCAATGTGTGTTAAAAATAACATTTATGGTTTAAAAGTAAAATACATACTTTTATTTATTTATTTATATTATCTAACATTCTTTCTTTGTTTTTGAAGATTTAAATATTGTGTAGCCAAATAGCACAAGTTTGTGACACTCAAATTGAAAGAAGACATTACAAAATCGAATACGTGAAGGATTAGTTGTTAGACTATGAAAAATTATAAATTCGGACGTATATACTCTGTTTTTCTATCATTATAATGATCATGAGATCTTAATTTGTGCATTTTTTTTTGTAATTGAATCATCTAACTCATTTGAGTAATATTGGTAAATCAAATTTTTATGTTCACTTCCTATATTCATTTATTTATTTCCTTTAATTTATTTAAAAAGCTAGAGATGGAGAAAAATCTGCAGTTGATCTTATAAAAAGTTTGCTTCTGGTCTTGTAACAATTCTGCAATTGAAGTCTTCAAAGACCTTTATGAAGTTATAGGATTAGTTTACATTAAAGTTTAGATCAACAAAAATGTTTTTTCTTCATTAGTTTATTGTTTTTGTTTTACCTACCTTATTACGTATTTCTTGATTTTTCTCCGTAGTTTATTAATTTTATAATATACTCATCAAATCTTGCGTCAAATTTAAAATAAGTAGAAAATATTTTATTTTTATTCTTAAAAAGAAAATATTTAATTTGATTCAAAGAAAATTCACCTTGTGCCTTGCACGGGTATACACACTAGTAAATGATAAATTCAATAATCCATAACTCTAAAAAAAATAGTTTACGATAATAGAAAATGTCTCTTATCCTGAGTCATTCATAAAAAAAAATTAATAATTTCTAACTGTTTGTATTTTGTCTGATCAGATTCTCTATGAATACTTCATGATCTATCCTCTGAGTTTGACTCAATTTTCAGACTTTTAGTTTCTTCACATTTACAACTCTAAATTTCTAGTATTTGCATTCATCGTTATTGATAAAATTAAAATTTATTCTAAAAAGCTCAAAAAAACAAAATTTAAATAAACTTTTTACCATTAAGATATATAAAGTCTTTTTTTTTAAAGTTCTTTTTAGATCTCATTTAATATTGGACCAGACTTGTATTTAAAATATTAATTAAAATTATGACTTTAGTCAAAAAAAATTAAAATTATGACTATTTTTTTTTTAAGTCACTAAATTTAGTCTAGTGGTAATAGATTTAAGTAGTATAGAGTTCGATCCTCTAATAAAAAAAATTACGACTAAAAAATGATTGTGTTTTGTTGATTGTTAAAAATAGTTAGTAGCAGAGGTGGTGGGAACATTCTTCTTGATATTTGCTGGATGTGGTTCTGTGGTAACAAACCTTAATAATGATAAAGTAGTGACACTTCCTGGAATTGCAATTGTTTGGGGACTTGCTGTTATGGTATTAGCCTATTCTCTTGGTCATATCTCTGGTGCTCATTTTAATCCTGCTGTTACTATTGCTCGTGCTTCTACCAAAAGATTTCCATTAAAGCAGGTGAATACCAAACACAACCTTATATACCTATTTGTGACATGCAATTAATAAGTTTTTAATTTTTATAAATATCTTAAATTTCGTTTTTAGTCATTATTCATAATTGCAGTAATTTTTTGTCTCTTAAATATTTTTTATTATGATTTTTTATTCCTAATTTTAAGTCAACTCATGTGTATAATTAGAAATTTTGAATTTTTTTTGTGGTTATATTTAATACATTATAGAAATATCTTTTACAAAAAGTTTAATTTTTTTTTATAAGGAATAAATTAAATATGATGTTTTTGGCACTTAAAAATTCATATTTAATCTATCTTTTGTTAAAAAAATAATTATGGGATGATTTAACCGAAAATTGTGACGAAAAATATTTAAGGAACCAAACTTAATTTGCTGAAATTGTGTATAAAGACGAAAAATGAAATTTAAGATATTTATAAGTATAAAAAATTTGAGCAACCTAAATTAATATTAAGTCAAACATATATATAATTGTCACATTTTTTCTTAAGTTAATTGTTAACTTTTATTTAATTTTATTTTGCAGATACCAGTTTATATACTTGCTCAACTCCTTGGATCAACACTTGCAAGTGCAGCTCTCAAACTTATATTCAGTGGCAAAGAAGATCAGTTTGTAGGAACTCTTCCAGCTGGTTCTAATCTACAAGCCTTTGTGGTTGAATTTATAATCACTTTCTACCTTATGTTCGTAATTTCTGGAGTTGCCACTGATAATAGAGCGGTAATTTTTTATTTTTTTTTAAAAAAATGCTTGTTTGTTGATAATGAAAATGTTTGAGAACTTTATTTATATATAGCTTTATTTATTAATTTATTTATGCAGATTGGTGAATTGGCTGGAATTGCAGTTGGATCTACAGTTATCTTAAATGTGTTGCTTGCTGGGTATTAATCTCTAAACTTTAATGAACATTATATATTATATATCAATTAAGGGTTTTAGCTAACGTGAAAGAGTGAGACAAGTGGTGCACGGTGTTACACTACGTTGTTATGTTATTGATGTAGGAGGGCTAGTTTGAATTCCAATTAGTTTTTATCTTTTTAAGTTAGTTTTATTTTCACTATTATTAGTTGTTACTATCTTTTTAAAGTTTGTTTTATTTTCATTATTATTAGTTCTTATCCTATTTTTAAGTTTGTTATTATTAGGATAATTATCTTTTAAATATAAAAGATAATGAATTTAGAATAAGTTAGTTATTATCTTTTTTAAAGTTTGTTTCTATTGTAAGCCTATTTATAGGCAAACATATTTGAAAGCAATTTAAGTTATAGTTTATTATTAAATTTTTGAGACTTTATTCTCTTTCTTGTGGATTCAAGAAATCTGGTGGATTCCAGAGCTTTACATAACAGGTTTGTCGCTTGCAAACTTTTATTCTTATTATAGGATTAGCGCTTGTTATTCCTTCCCGCTTCCGTACTGCGTCAGTTGGTATCAGAGCCTGGTTTTCCTTGTTCTTTCGTGAATTGAACAGCCATGGGAGATCAACCAATAACCAGGGCAGACCTCAAGGGTACCGCGACTTTTACCACGACCCTAACTGCTTTGAATGTACAAATAGCGGCGTTAGCAAAGTCAAACAACAACGCCGACAACAACACCAACAATAGAAACGATAACAACAATGACAACAGAAACGACGACGACAACAACAACAACATAAACGACGACAACAACAACCGCAACAAAAGGGGAAGGGGACCAATTACGGTTATTAGGGTTCGTAATAACAACAACCCTACTATTGATGACTCAAGTTGCGAGGATGAGGAAGTCGTGACCGAAGAAGAATCTGACGAGAGAGTGAGTTTTGTGCTTCAACAGATGTTACTAGCATCCAAAGAGGAAGGCCAACGCAAAAATTTGTTTAAGACTCGATGTTCCGTCAATAACAAAGTATGTGACCTAATAGTAGATAATGGGAGCACGGAGAACTTGGTGTCAAAAAGATTGGTGGATTATTTCAAGTTGCCCACGGAGCCTCATGAAAACCCATACTCTCTTGGCTGGGTCAACAAGGGATCTCAGGTACGAGTGACAATGTCCTGCAAAGTTCCCATATCCATCGGCAAGCATTATAGAGAAGAGGTACTTTGTGATGTTCTTGATATGGATGTTTGTCATATTTTACTTGGTAGACCTTGGCAATTTAATAATGACATTACTTATCGGGGACGGGATAATGTGATGTTATTTACTCGGGGCACCCATAAGATTGCTATGCCTGTTTTACAATTTGATAAGAAACCGAAAGAAACTGAAGTAGTTGCCGAACAAGATGCTTCAGTTAAAGTCGACGAATCCAAAGATGAGAAAAAAGAGATCAATGAACAGGATGATTTAGAGAAAGGTGATGCAGATGAAGGTGAAGATGAAGATCAGAAAGAGAAAGAAAGACATGTAACAAATTTATCGTCATCAGCAACACAATATGATGCGACTTCAAGGATAACACAAACAGAAGAACATATGAACATAATAGGAGGAAAGCATGGAGGAGAAGAGACTTCAACTAAGATGAGAAAATTTGTCTTGTGCAAGTTTGGCGATCCACAATTAAATGTCAACCTACCTGTGGTAGCTCCGTCTATGACAGATGTATTTGTGCGAAATCCGGCAACAATCTCACCGCTACCAGAACCCCCGGACAGCAAGATACAGACGGCAACTTCCATCATAACAAAACCGCCGCATCACAACCATCACATTGAACTTAAGGAATTACATGAAAATTGGGTTCAATTCAGGTTTTACCATAAACCTTATGGTAACAGTTCTTATTTTTTTCATCTATTACATTACAATTGCTATTGTGTACAACCCCTTCTTAAGAATGCTACTAGTTGTGGATTCCATGTTCTCAAAACCAGAAAAGACGTGAGGTATTCGTTAGGATATATAGGTATAAAATTGTTTGAAAAGGGGAAATATTATTTAATTTGTTGGAAGATTTACAAAGGTTTAGAGACACCGTCGATAGTTAGATGCAAGCTTGGGTTCGAATGTGCCAGAGTGATGGTTGTAACCATTATTCATGAGGATTATGAGTACTGCCTCTATCTACTTATTGAACTATTTGAATACGCAATGTTTCACAGTGAGTTTTACCAATTCCAGAATCAGTTTCATCAGCAGGGGTGGCGTATTACTTTCCTATCATATGAGAATTGGAAATGTTGGAATACCTTATACAACCTTAAGGACAGGGTTGGTTCTCATGAGGTGGTTAATGATACTATTCATGTTGTTTGGGTCCAAGATCTATTAGCACGGATGCTTCATATTGAGATAATTATCAAAGACATCAAAACTGTTGAAGTTGGAATGACGGACAGAATTAAACGCAAGAAATTGCTTCCTTCACCATGGATACAAACATATTTACAATCGATTTATGTGCTCCAATTTGTTCCAAACATAAATGTTAGTTTTCAGAGTGATACACTTGAATTTTCCCATGTTCAAATTGTGGAGCCACTTGAAGTTGATACTTGGAATTCTCAAACTTTCCTTATTCAGTACAAAGATTATTACCTAGTTAGTGAATTTGATGTTCGTGGCAACAGCTCAAGCATGATAACTGAGGTGGGTCAAACATTCTTTCATGATAAATTTCCAGTTCCTTGTGTCATCTTTGAGCAATGAGACCCCGGTGGTCATTTGGATGTGTTGACACGAGACAGATCCTCTCAGTTCACTCAATGGGATCCAGGAGGATGGTCTCTTAGGAGTCAACATGCTAGGGAAGCTCTTTATCGGAATGAGAATTTGATAATTAAAGCAAATCAAGCAGATGAAGCTCTTTATCGAGATGAGAACTCGGGGTCGAGTTCTTTCGAGGTGGAGGAGTCTGATGTAGGAGGGCTAGTTTGAATTCCGATTAGTTTTTATCTTTTTAAGTTAGTTTTATTTTCACTATTATTAGTTGTTACTATCTTTTTAAAGTTTGTTTTATTTTCCTTATTATTAGTTCTTATCCTATTTTTAAGTTTGTTATTATTAGGATAATTATCTTTTAAAAATATAAAAGATAATGAATTTAAAATAAGTTAGTTATTATCTTTTTTAAAGTTTGTTTCTATTGTAAGCCTATTTATAGGCAAACATATTTGAAAACAATTCAAGTTATAGTTTATTATTAAATTTTTTAGAGTTTATTCTCTTTCTTGTGGATTCAAGAAATCTGGTGGATTCCAGAGTTTTACATAACAAGTTTGTCGCTTGCAAACTTGTATTCTTATTATAGGATTAGCGCTTGCTATTCTTTCCCGCTTCCGTACTGCGTCAGTTATTGAGACTTATCAAGATTAACAATTTATGAATTTTTATTGAATACCGTTAATTTTGACCAGTCTCAATAATACATCACTTGTCTCACTCTTTCATGTTAGAAGTGGCCTCAATTAAGAACGTATATTATTCAATAAAAAATTTATGTTCAAGTTAAATATAAACCTTACTGATGAGTGAAAACATATTTGACAGGCCAATCACAGGAGCATGAATCCAGCAAGAAGTTTAGGACCAGCTATTGTACACCATGAATTTAGAGGAATATGGATATATTTAGTGTCACCTATTTTAGGAGCATTGGCTGGTACATGGGCATATACTTTCATTAGATACACAAACAAGCCAGTACGTGAAATCACAAAGAGTGCTTCATTCGTCAAAGATTTAGGAAGAAAATGAGTTTGAGTCATTCAATATGCAAGCTTTGAATTCTTGAAAACTAAGCTACTTTGGGGAGATGTAACAAGAAAATGAAGTTTTATTAATCTTTATTCACCCTTTGAGTAGTGATTTCACATCCATAATGAATAGGCATTTTAATTGTTAAAAAGATCAACGTTATTGGATGTAACAATTAGAGTCAAAGTTTATTGTATGTATGCTACAATGTATTTTTTCTAGTTCTTGGAATTTTTTTGTTTTTTTTTAATGATTGAAGTTGGAATGTTTGTTATTTAAATTAAAGTGTTTTTTATGAACTCGTGTATGCCCAATAAAAGAACTTAAATAAAAAATGGAGAACATGACAAAAAAATTTGGAATCATCAATTCAACATAAGTACACAAAATACACAACGGTGCAAATAATTAAAATATTTATTGGTATTTTTAAAAGGAAAATGCTAACTAGTGCTCTGGGACACCAATTAAGAAAATAAATATGGTAAAAAAAATTGAAACTTGTGTAATCAACCTTTACAAAATGTAAAAAGTGTTGTTATTTATGCAAAATTTTCTCTTTTTGGTATCTTAACTAGTGTCAGAGGGTAGGGGTGATCATATCCGAACCAATCCAAAAGTAAAATCGCAAATCGAACCAATCCAAACCGAAACCGCACAAAACCGCATTTAGTTTAAACCGCACGGATAGTTTTTCATCTAAACCACATGGTTTGGTTAGGTTTGCGGTTTTCATTTTAGAAAACCGAACCAAACCGAACCAAACTGCAATACTTAACTTAACTATATCAATTAATAGCAATCAACATATTACCTAGTCCAACTTATCAAGTTCAACCCAAAGTGAGTCCATAAAACAGTACGCTGTGAAAACATATCATTTAACGCAAACCAAAAATATATTATTGGTATTAAAAACAAGTTCTTATGTATATGCAATTTCTGTATATGCATATTGTATCACGTAAACAATAAATAAATTAAAATTTCCTATGTTTATTTCGTAACAAGTTGGTAATATCGTCATATTTTTACATCGCGATAAACCGCACCAACCGAACCGATCCTAACCGCGTTGGTTTGGTTTGGTTTGGATTGGATGACTTTTTAAAAACCAACCGAACCGCATGTATTTTTATCTTGCGGTTATGACGACTTTTTGGCTCAAAACCGAATCGAACCGCACCGCGAGCACCCCTACCAGAGGGCACTAGTTAGCGTGACCTTTTTAAAATACCAACAATAATTTGCATTGTGCCCATTGTCATAAGCAATTCTTGGACTTACCGCATTAAGTAATGTTAAATATGTTTTTAAGTCGTATAAAATTTGATTTTTTTTTTTGTCTTGTGAGCATGCTAATTTAGTTGGTAGAAAAATTGCATATGATATGTTGGATCTTGGACCAGATGTTCGAATTGCGGTACTTCTACTTATTCACCTTAAAAGATGAAATTTTAGTCACTAAATTAAGGGCTTTTAATTTTAGTCCATAAGAAATTATAGGCTATCAAACTTTTAAACAACATATTTGTCTTAGATTAATCAAAGATTAAATAAATAATAAATAAATAGTAAATAATTAAGACCAAAAAAAAAATAGTGAATAATTGACTTTTAGAACAAGTAGTACGCATGTTAAATTTGCTAAAATGAATATGGTCCGAATTGCCAACAAGATTCGTGTCCAATAATTTAAAATTGAAAAAAATGAATTTTGTCATGACTCTCTCTCTGCAACTCAATGGAAACAGATTGCTCCTAATCCTGCGCTTTCCATTCTTTTCCTAATTAAAACTTTTATCTTCACTTTATTTCTCCATACTTTTTGGACCTTTTTTTCTTCTTGTAGCTTATATGTGCCTGCCTAGTGGATACAGAGCTAAATAGCTTCAACCAAATTGAAATGGAGAAATAATCTTCCATCGCTCACTTCTCAGGTTGGGCAATATGGATACTAATCACGAAATCAAGGAACCTCTAAGTATGCATCTTACACTTTATAACTTATTATTAATACTATGCTTTTTTTCATTCAAAAAACTAATCCGTTGACTTTCAGTTCAAAACGACGACGAATCCAGATCCGGCGACGAGAATTCACCGATCGAACAAGTAGCACTAACAGTTCCGGTAACCGACGATCCATCACTTCCAGTCTTCACTTTCCGAACATGGACATTAGGAACACTAGCATGTATTCTCCTCTCATTCCTAAACCAATTCTTCGGGTTCCGACGAGAGCCACTTTCAGTAACAGCAATCTCAGCACAAATCGCAGTGGTTCCGTTAGGTCACTTAATGGCATCAACAGTGACGAAACGAGTTTTCATGAAAGGGAAAAAGTGGGAGTTTACATTGAATCCAGGGAAATTCAATGTTAAGGAGCATGTGCTTATTACAATCTTTGCAAGTTCTGGTGCTGCTAGTGTTTATGCTATTCATTTCGTTAGCGCCGTTAAAGTTTTTTATAGGAAGGAGATAACGGTGTTGGTTGCGTTATTGGTTGTTTTAACGACGCAGGTTTTGGGCTTTGGTTGGGCTGGAGTTTTCCGTCGTTACTTAGTTGAGCCCGCTGCTATGTGGTGGCCACAAAATCTCGTCCAAGTATCTCTTTTCAGGTAAACTATTTTCTTAACTCTTGCGTACAGTGAAAATTCAATTAGAGTGGAGAAAAGTCATTTTGTATCCCACATATTCTTAGTCTTTAAAAATAACAATTTTAAAATGGACTTATGTACCGATAGTTAGTTGGTTGACCGGTGATTGACGCTAAATTTGGTAGGGTACCGCATTTCGATCCCCACAACTGTGATCGGGAGGGGGCTAGAACTACTTGATGTCTGACCCTGAACCAGAGTGGTGGTGGAAAAAAAAAATGGACGTATGTGACAAAATGCTGAATTATGATTGATGTAAATTTTAAATAGTTTTATAGTGACAATACATCTATATTAATAAACTCTTGTTAACACCAACCAAAAAAAAAAAAACTCTTGTTAACATTATGATATATACTTTCATATTTCTAATTTTTATTAATTATTTCTTTTATTTAAAATACTCCTTATTAATTTTATATTCTTTTGTATCTTTTTTCAAAGACAAAATTGTACCTTTTTTTTATTTACAATAGAGGCAATGCAATTTGATATACATAGATAAAAAATGTCCAAACCAATGGCTAGTTATCAGATTTTTATATGTATTTATATTTTATACTTTTTTTCCAAGTGCTCGTTGTCATGGTTTCTATGAAGCACCAGACCCGGACACGACACGGACACGACATGTCGACACCGATAATAATTTGAAAAAATGACATAATTTAGTGTAATCATAAGTGTCAGTGTCGGTGTCAGACACCGACACGTGTCCGTGTAATCTGAGGAGTGTTCGTGCTTCATAGCATGGTTTCAGTGAGATGCAACTTTAGCAGAGCAATTTCTATTTTGATTAGACGGATTCGTTATCTCATGAATTTGCATTGGCAGGTCTTGATCTCATAACAGAGCAATTTCTATTTTGATTAGACGGATTCGTTATCTCATGAATTTGCATTGGCAGGTCTTGATCTCATAATCGCTGGTTTTCTAGCTAATCTTAGTCGGAGTTTCATTGATACTCATGTTTTAGAGTCTCCTCCTAGTGAGCTTCATAGTCTCCTATTTGATGATATATCCGAGGCAGCGAGACTTGCATGCTTAAGAGTGTTCGTTTAGATCCGTAGTTTTTTTCTTTCGAGTCACTTTCTTGCTACCTAATCTAACTATCTAAGTATTCAACCAAAACATAATAAATTTGATTGATTTGATTTGATTTCAGGGCGCTTCACGAGAAAGAGAAGAGGCAAAAGGGAGGGTTAACACGAAATCAGTTCTTCCTTATAACATTTATTTGCAGTTTTGCATATTATGTGTTTCCAGGCTACTTGTTCCCAATGTTAACGTCACTCTCTTGGATATGTTGGGTGTTTCCCAATACAGTTATAGCACAACAGCTAGGTTCAGGGTTGCATGGTCTTGGAGTTGGAGCTGTTGGATTTGATTGGTCAAGTATATGTTCTTATCTTGGTAGCCCTCTAGCTAGTCCATGGTTTGCTACGGCTAACATTGCTGTTGGTTTTGGCATTTTCATGTATGTCATTGTTCCTATTGCTTATGGCCTTAATCTTTACTATGGAACAAGATTTCCCATATTTTCAGATGGTTTATTCAATTCCAATGGTCAAGAATACAACATCTCAGCTATTATTGACTCTAACTTTCACCTTGACATGGAGGCTTATCAACGCGAGGGCCCTCTTTATCTTAGCACCATGTTTGCTATGTCATATGGCATTGGTTTTGCTTGCCTTTCTGCAACTCTTGTTCATGTATTGCTCTTCCACGGCAGGTATTTATATAATTAGAGTTGAATTTCTATGCATGTCACTGTACACAATCATGGTTCTAAATTGTGGTTGTGGTTACCCTGCAAACCTTGATATTAAGACAGTATGAAGCTGATGCAGATGCAATTGTTGTTGTGATACTGTTGGATAGATTTCCTAAATTTTATATTATTGTATATTGTTGCAAGCAATTGCATTTGCAGACCACAATTTAGAACTATATACATGATTATTGTTATAAATTGCAGCTGTTGTTACGTTACATTACACTACAAATCTTGATATTGCAGCAAAATGGGATAAATGTGTAACACCCCAATTTTTCGTTAATGTTATTTTGGTATTATTTTTATTATTTATCTTATATGGTGTCTTTTTGTGTGCTTATGTACTTAATTAGATGTTTTAATTAGGACTTTAATTAATTGGGCTAAGTGTGTAAGGGGAGATTAGTCATAAGCTTGATATTGCGGTTGCAATTGTACTTGGGAACCGCAATTACAAATCATACAATCATATATTGTCACTTCCACCTTATTGATTGAGTTTAAAAACACATGACTAGTAATCACCTGTTGATAATATGTGTTATCTGTGCAGTGATATATTGCAACTAAGCAAGTCTGCTTTTCAAGGGAAGAAGATAGATATACACACAAAGATCATGAGAAAACATTATAAACAAGTTCCTGAATGGTGGTTTTTGTGCATTCTTTTGTTCAGCATTACGGCAACTATATTTGTATGTGAGTATTACAACGATCAACTCCAGCTACCATGGTGGGGTGTGATGTTAGCCTGTGTTGTTGCGTTATTGTTTACTCTTCCTGTCGGAATAATCAGAGCCACAACAAATCAGTCACCGGCTTTGAATGTGATAACAGAGTATATAATTGGATACATCTACCCTGGTTATCCTGTTGCAGTCATGTTGTTTAAAGTGACTGGAAACGTGAGTATGAAACAGGCCATTTTCTTTTTGCAAGATTTTAAGCTTGGCCATTACATGAAGATTCCTCCTAGAGCAATGTTCTTGGCACAGGTTTGCACAACACTAATTCTTTAGAAGGAAGAATTGATTCTTATGTCGTAAATATTAATCTGAGTTTCTTGTAATCTGTGAAACACTGTCGACAACAATAATAATTTGAGAAAATGGAATAGTTAAATATAACCAACTACATATGTTGGTGTCGTATTGGTATTGACCAATGGCCGCCAAACACATTCAATCTAAATTGTCTTGTAACTATGAAGCAAAGACACATACATGTACCCTGAAAACGACAGTGACACAAGTAATAATTAGGGAAATTGGAATAATTAAATATAATCACATGAATAGGTGTCATGTCGATGCCAAACATGTTCATATTGCATACAAGTAGTAATTATGATTCCCTTGCTTAATTGTACTATTTCCTCTTTCAGGTACTTGGCACCATAATAGCCTCATTTGTGCATTTAGTAACAGCATGGTGGCTAATAGAAACAGTTCCAGATATATGCCACAGAGAGTTACTTCCAGCAGGAAGCCCGTGGACTTGCCCAGGTGATCATGTATTCTATGATTCATCTGTGATATGGGGTTTAATAGGCCCTCGCAGAATATTTGGAAATCTTGGACACTACTCAGCCATCAACTGGTTTTTCTTGGCTGGAGCTATTGCTCCTTTCATTGTTTGGCTAGCACACAAGGCCTTCCCTGATAAACAATGGATTAGACTTATCACTATGCCAGTGATTTTAGGAGCATTAACAGAAATGCCTCCAGCTACACCAGTTAACTACACTAGCTGGGTTCTTGTTGGATTTGTCTCAGGATTTGTAGCTTACCGTTATTATCGTGGTTGGTGGACCCGTCACAACTACGTCTTATCTGGTGCACTTGATGCTGGATTAGCCTTCATGGGAGTTTTGCTTTACTTGTGTTTAGGGATGCAGCATATCAGCCTAGATTGGTGGGGTAGTGACCCAGATAGATGCCCTTTAGCTAAATGTCCAACTGCTCCAGGTGTGATATCTAAAGGGTGTCCTCTTTTTTGAGTTTGCATATGTATGAAGATATATGTAGTTACGTTGTAGAATTAGCTGAGATACATATAGATGTCTGCTTAGCTCTTCATTCTTCATTGAGTACATGATTTGTATATATTTTTGTAAAATATTTGATTCAATTAAGAAAGTTGTTGTAAAGTTTGCATCCACTGAATGAGCCAATTTGTATACTCCTGTAAAATAGTGCCATATAATTTCCACCACATCATAGTCTTGCAAAACTCCTAACAAGTTGATGGATTCATAGAAAAGTTTCAGAGTTCGTTGATGATGCAGGGAGGTGGAATTGGGCTGAGCTTAGCACGAGTTTGCCTGATGACCTATAAAGTCGTATAGAGGTAATTCCACCTCCTGAGCTTAGCACGAGGATACACTTTGTAGTTTGGACAAAAATCAAGGTAACCTCTCTATTTCCTCCATGTATAATGCGTTGTGTCATTTTGATGAGGACAATAATGAAGCAGTGTGGAGAAGTATATGGTTGCGTGTTCTGGAACGGGTGAGACACCATGTTTGGTTGATGAATCATAATAGACTCTTGACTAAATTACAACAGGAGTAAGATGGGTTTGGGAAATGCTAGTTGTTCTATTTGTGGTTGTGTAGCCTATACTTTGATCCATGTGATGCGAGACTGTCCGATTGTTATGTCGGTATGGCTCAATATAAGCATGCGTACACAGTTTTTTGAAGGTTAGTTACTAGAAGCACTGGATTGTTTTTCATTCTCAAAAGTGTTCAAAATTATCAATTGGCAGAGCAAGATACTGATGTAGTGGATTTGCAACGAAATACTAGTATGATAAAAACACACACATACGAGATCGACCTCGTGCCATTCACACAGAAGGCGAGCTTCACCGTCACTGCACTGCATCACACTATTGAAATAATTTTGCAACGATGTATATTATATATCCTTTTAACAAAAATATGTGTATTACCTAAAAAAATAGAGATTTCAGTCGGGCCATGACCCTATATATCGAAAAAAAATAATAGTAGGCAATACATCGGAAAGAAAAATGTTGTAAACCGATTAAAGAAACTGATCCAAACCGAACCAACCGATAGTTCATTGGTTCGGATACTGGATTCACCAAAAAATGATCCAAACGGGTCGAATTACACCCATAATAATAGGTTGCCGGTTAAATCTTCTTTGTTTAAAACAAGAATTAATTGCTCTTCTCTTTTGTTTTTTGTGTGATCAACACCAGGAAACTATTGGACATCTTTTTATGGAGTGTGAATGAACTATCGCGGTCTGGTTCGCGTCACCTCTAGGGGTGAATTTTAACAGGTCTGATAAGAATCAAATTTCCTTTATTAATTGGCTAGAGTAAATTGTGAAGCAAGATGATAATTCCACTCTCCAGGTGATATTTGCAATGTTTTATGAAATATGGACACTAAGGAACAAAAAATGTTTCGATGGCATTACTCTCGCCGAGGTTGAAACAGTGAATAGGAAAGCAATTAATTCAATTATTTGGTTCAAAAGTTCTACAGAATTTTTGTTAGATCATACATAACTAAGCCTTCATTCCCTTGTTGCGGTCTACTGTGTCATGGGTCTGCCTCGGGTCATTACATAAATTGAATGTGGACGTTGCAAGTCCAACTAAAGATGGTAGTTGGGGTATTACGGTTGTTGTGAGTGACTCAAACAGGGTGGTAATGGCAGCCGACTGTTGGTATTGACCAATTGTTTCAGATTCTATATGGCCGAAGGCATGACACTTTGTTAGGAATAAAATTCGCCAAAAATATGCTATTCAGAGATATGGAGATTAATTCAGATTATGTCAATGTTGTTGCAGTTTTTTCAACACCGACAATATGTAACATAATTACTCGAAAACAATTGCGTTGGAATATTATAATGTAATTTATATATTTTTTTTTTGACAGAAATTTAATTTATATCTTTAATAATATCGTCATTGCACATGTTAGAAGAGTAGTTAATCAAGTGGCTCGCTATTTAGCAAAGTTTACTATTCCTAATTTATCTAATTTTTTGCGTCATTTTTTTTGTCTAATTTCATAAGGATTGAGGAAACTTCCCCATATATTGAAGTTGTTGTGGCATTTGATTAATGAAATCAATCTATCTACATATATTATTAGTTAGATACATATGAAATTCCTAATGCTGAAAAAGAGCATTCTGAATTTCTGATATTGGACAAACAGGTATAATAAGTGTAATATATGTAGATAGATCATTTAATTTGCTTTGCTGTTTATATATTATTATTGGAGTTGTTTACAATATCAAACCTTCGAAGCAAAGTGCTGGATGGAGGGAAAAAACAACCTATAAGATTTTCTTTGAGAGATGCACAGTATAATATTTTATTTTTACATCATTCTCCTATTCTGCCATTTTTATCTAGGCTTTCAATCTAAGAAATCTATTCATTTTTCAATGTTTTTTTTGTAGTATATGAATGATTTACCATGTACTTTGTGGGATGATTTTGGAACTCAATTCATGGACTTTTTCAATGCAAAATCTGATGATGGACCGATGATCATTGTTATTAAGCATGCTCATATCAAAGAATTGAGTTCAATTTTGTCTTTCAATTGCATCGACGGTAAGTAAATTAATGTTGGATCTTCATCTAAAGGAAATATGTGACTTCAAAAAAAGTTCATCTACATCTAACTCTGTTTATAAAAAAAAAAACTTTATACTGTTACATTTATTTAAATTAAACTGATTTTTTCATGTCATTCTATAGTTTGCCGGCTACCTTTGGAAGTCCAATTGTAATTGGAACACAAGCAATTTCTAGAAATATGCAATCATCACAAAACTCTCAAACTTCTCAGTATTCAGTTTCATCACGCTATGCCTATAATGCACCTCATAAACATATTTATGAACTTATGAGTTGTGTTAATGTGTGTACCATGTCTACATTCATTACAATTGTTAAATTGTTAATAACCCATGTGTTGAATGTAAGAAACAAATAATCACCACCGCTCCTCCATATAAATGTTTGATTCCCTGATCCACAAATCAAGTTAGTTTATTATATGTTGTTTCTATAACCAATTTTAGCATTAAACTTTTTCAATTGTTGTTTACATAGTCTCTTTTGTCACATTGTACCTATATTTTTTACATATACAAAGTTGATGTTGAAGTTCGTTTTCAAGATCAAAAGGTCCAGTTTGTTTTCTGGGACCATGAATGACAACAATTGATTGGTAAAACTGCCAAGGAATTGAAAACCACTATGGTTGAGATACATGATTACATTATTTTTATCTGAATTATTCCCTCGGCACAAGTTGTTAACACTTTTTGTTATTTTTATTAATCTAGGTAGGTGAATTTGATCCACATGAATATTTTGCTGCACCGGATGATATGATGGGCAAAGAGTTTGCATTTAAAGTCAAGGCACAGCCCTACTACAAACTCCAAACAATGAGGTGATACAAATTATTAATCTCTATTATTATCATAAACTGGATCTCCATTATTATAACAATTCTACATTTGAATCATACTTATAAGAATTACCAACAATGTCTAAATAGTTTCCTATACTTTGTTGTTGTTATAGATTACGTCTAAGTTAATTGTTGAACCTCCACTCTCTCAAGAGGTAATTTGAAGAAACTTATTATTCTTCTCATTTGTCATATCAATTTTAATAAACATTATGTATTATCTAATATTCCCTTAATTATTATAATTCATTTAATCTTACATAACCTTAGTTTCTCAACCGAGCGCGACACAGAAAATGCCCGAGTCTACGAGCGCGACATAGGGACAAACAAGTTTCTCAACCGCAAGTCTTCCATTATTCATATGCGTTAAATGTCAACTTTAAATATTGTCAATTAGCTACACAAAAAGATCTTTTTGCTACTTCAGAATCTTCAGATGATGAAACTAAGATGAAAACTCCTACTGGAGAGAATTCTTCCTCTGACGATGCCAAACTATCTTCAAACAAAGTGATGAGAAATATCAAGATTGAAAAAATCGAGAAACAACGTCTCGAGATGTAATTGCATAAGCTGTTAATCAAACTTTGACTTATTATTTTGCTCGATTAGATATCTACCCTCTTTATTTTGATTTGTTCCGTTATTGTAATATACATGTCTTTGCTGCACAACCTTGACTACTTATTAGCTCTGAGTTTGTCCTAAACTTTTTTGATATGCCGAGATTACTAAACAATTGTCTCTATGTACTTCTCACAATATTATATAAATTGTTATTCCTATCATTGTTGTATTATTTTACGGTGTAACAAAACATTGTTATTGTTATGCAGACATTCATATTTCATTTTGAATTCTAATTGAATTTTATTAGAAAGAATACAAATTCAATTAACTTCTTTCTTAATAAAGTCGATAATCATTTAAAGGTTAAGAATTTGAATTTATTTGGGAATTATATTTAATTACTTGTCTAATAAGGTATATTTAGTTATGCTTATCTCATATTATTTAGCACATTTTTAATTTATGAAGGTGCGCCTGTTTTATAGCAACTGTTTTTGCTACACATTGAAAAATTATGTGGAACAAAAAAAAAAGAGGATATATGCAGACTTTTAATAAAAGTACATGGACGAGTGTTTCCCTTATGATTTATACTTTCCTTAAAACCATCATAGCTTATTTCATTAAAAAATATAATTCACCAAGTATCTTAGTTATCTTAATTTACTGTCTCTTATCGTGTATTAATAGTCTTGGTACGTTTGTCATCGAGAACAGGGACGACCCTACACAAGTGTAGGGTGAACTAAGGAGCCGAGCCTCCATTTTTTAGGGGTCTCAAAAGAAAAATTATATGATTGTAGGTCTCTAAAAGAAATAGGAGGATTACTTTAAAAAATAAAAATAGTAGTAGACCCTATTAGAAGTTTTACTCACGGTCTATTATGTTACAAAAAAAAAAGTTAATGACTTAGTATTGATAACAATTGAGAATGATAACTTTTTAATGATCACTTGAAAAATATTTAATATGGAGACTTATGGACAAATTTACTTCAAAAACTGCTAGAATAACGGCTTTTTAAGTAATTAGAATATATTTTATCGTTATCGATTAAAATAAGAATATTTTGTATTGTAGTTACAAAGATGATTTTTTTTTTGTATTATTTATATTATTTACAATTTAAACGAGGATTATTCTTTTTATGTT
This sequence comes from Trifolium subterraneum, assembly GCA_951799995.1. Classification (NCBI taxonomy): domain Eukaryota; kingdom Viridiplantae; phylum Streptophyta; class Magnoliopsida; order Fabales; family Fabaceae; genus Trifolium; species Trifolium subterraneum. Next base: position 6,651,581 of record OX637462.1, on the reverse strand, counting down.
TTTTTTATTGAAGATTCTATTTTTAACTTTCGGTGCCGGACCTCCAGATAGTTGGAACCGACCCTAATCGAGAAGAACCGATTTTATTGGAGGGAGTTGCACAATTTTACGGATAATTTCTTAATTCAGTTACTACATGTCTCCGATTATTTATTACTCACGCTATTCACTCTGGCCACACTATTCACTACATGTCACCGATCTTTTACTATTTCGTCCTTTTTTTTTAACTATATATATTTTTTGTTTATGAAATTAAAAAATCATTGAAAATATTTATTTATTATTATTTTATACATTATTCAGTTTTTTTAAATTACAAACATATTTTTTCATTCTTTTTTCACCCTTTATATTTTATGATTAACCAATAAATTAATATTCAATAGTACCTAATTTGCCGCTCCTCCCGTGCGGACGCACGGGTATCCTGCTAGTTTCATTTAAAAGAATGTTATTCCTCATTTGTGTTTCTAAAAGTATGCTAGGACTACATAAATGTTTTTTTTTTTGACGAAGACTACATAAATGTTGAATATACCTTTATTAATTTGATGAAAGAATTGACTTCTCTTTGATGCACAATCCAATATTATTTTATTAGATGGTCAATATTGTTTAGACAGGAATAACAATTATATTAAAAATCATATAGAAAATGTTAAATTTTTATTATTAAATGTACATGTTATTAAGACAAATGTATGAATATTTTCTTAAAACTTATACATTCAATTTTTTACACATTAATTTTTATTATGAAATATAAAATTTGTACATTTAAATATTGTAACACATGGGCCTTCATAACCAAAAACATATAAACATGTCTTTATTGCAAAAAAATAAAAATAAAATAAACATGTCAAAGTGATTACTTTCCGTTTTTTCTCAAATTTTTCTTGCAACAAATACAATGAAAAATGTATAAAATTCAAAGTAATATCATTGGGGATAAATTTTATGTAATGTTGTAGACGTCTATTGTAATAAGTTGTTTTAATGCATAAAGTATATTTTCATTAATGCATAAGGTACATGAGTATCGTAAATTCCAAATATCAAATTGTTTTCGATTTGGCCTGAGTTCAATTTAGCGTTATGGAGTTTATTTAGGTGTTGAGCTCAGCTTAATAACACATTGGATTAAAATCACTCATATCTGTTCAATGACCATAGAAGGTAACATTTTCATAACCATCAACATGAATGATTCACATTTACTATTAATATTAATAATGAATTTTTAGTCGTAATCTTAACGGTTATTAACGTCGAAGCCGCAATATCAATCTTCAACTCATACTTCAGGCATACGCTAACTTGAGCGTCATAATTTGACTCCCCTTCACCACCTCTGTACTGAATAAGCGTTCCACCTACCGCAACTACTATGAAATTGTATTCATAATGATAAAAAAAATGATTTTATTCTTTAGTATGGAAATTCTACGGTACATATGAAAAAATGATTTTATGCTTATAAAACACTGAAATTGTGTTTATTTTTTTATGAAATTATTATCTCTAAAATACAATAATCAACAAATAATTTTTTAATTTATAAAATAATTGTTAATTTATTAATCAATTGATATAATGTATCGGTATATTAAAATCATTTATATGTATCATAGAAGCTTCTCTATAGTAAACATTTTAATATTTTTATCAACTATAGTACATAAATAAATGTAACAGGAAGAGAAAAAAGATCTGCATTAAAAGCGAAAAAACAATCGTAATGTCTGACGCATGATAGTTAAGTAAAGACGAATTTTATAGTGCACATCGAAAGAGACTTCATAGCATAGCGTGGATTCCGCCATCGCAAGTAGTACCTCATGCACGCCTTTGAATTTCATTCCATTTTCCCACATCACTAACTCAACTCAACCGCTATTTCTATTTTTCCTCTTCTTCATTTCTTTTTTTAATTTTTAATAAATAAAATATAACTCTCTTTTTGATTTTCACCCTTTTTTTTTAGTTTAATAGATAGACTCTGTCAATGTATCAAATCGAAATCAAGCAATTCTCTATGTCATACATTGGAAGTGGGGTGTAGTAGAGTGATTTGACAAAATATATGGTTGATATTAAATGACACCGTAAAATTAATTTACATTGTCTATAACATATAGTACTATTTTCTCTTCTTTTTTCCGCTACTGATATCCGGTTTACTAACTGTCTAATTTAATTTAAAATCAATTATCACAGTTAGGAGAGTATTTTCACGGGTAACTATTAAACTGTTTTCGTCACAAAACAAGCATCACATGTGTAAGTGGTGGGTGTGACTGAATCTAATAATCTCTTTCCTAATTTTCCACTTGCACGTTGCTCCTATTTTCTCTATACCACATTTCACTCCCAAATTCGTTATAATAGATTTTTCTTTCTCTCATTTTCTCTTATCCTTCATTTCTCCTTTGTCTTCTTCTCCCCCAAATTTTTCGTCTCAAACCTTTTTCGCTTTCTCTCTTCTTTCTTCTCGTTGGTTAGTTCTTCTTGTGATCCTCGTCTTTCGTTCATCTTTTCGTAAATTCATTTTAGCTTATACAATAAGCTGTTGACTTTTTGTTAATTTATTTATCTTAGCTTATAGAATCTGCACTAAACTGTTAGTTAACTCACGATTTCAAAAAAAAAAAAAAAGTGCGTGAAATATGTAATTCAATTTGATTTTTGATACCTAAAATCTAATCTAGTGAATTGGAATTGCATAAGTAGACTGTGTTTGTATGTAACAGTGTTATTGATTAATTTGTTTCTATCTCTTTATATTGCTATAGTCTGTTAATTTGTTCTTGAAGTTAGTTCTGTGATGAATCATGAAACAGATACAGTTTTTGATCTATTATCATAAAAATTAGATAAAAAAAGTAGTAGAAGTGATTTTTGTTAGTTGTTATAGAAAATAATGGAAATTTAGGTAGTAAAATAATTCTTTCTAGATTTGTTAGGTGAGAAAATAAGTGAAATATGAATGCATTTTATGATTTTTCATTCATTTGAGGATACTATGCAGAAACAAGTACAGTAATAATTATGAATGATTGTTTTTAGGGGAAGACGTGGTAACCCAGAGTTTGGCCAGGAGTTAAGTGAAATTTGGCCAAAAATTGTTCCCCTCAGAAATCCTACTTAGGTTCTCCCCAATTACATGGTTAAACAGACACAATTTTTATCTATAATAAAAATTGAGGTAAAAAAAGTAGAAGTGATTGCTTGATATGTTATTTGTGATAGGAAATAGTGGAAATTTTGGTAGTCAAGAATTACATTCTAGATATTTTAGTCGAGGAAAGTAGTAAAATGTGATTGCTTGATTTTATGATTTTATGCAGAAATAAGAAATTATGGATGTTTATTTTTACTGTTTTTGGTGTTAGGATCATCATTTGAAGAGGAGAGAGGAAAGCATTTCGTGCTGATGTGTGGTGTTTGAACTTGAATTCTTTCTTCACCAAAGCTGTTTGATAAAAATGGCTTTCGATCCGTTGGTTTGGTATTGTAAGCCGGTTGAAAATGGAGTGTGGACAAGAACAGTTCAGAATGCCTTTGGTGCTTACACTCCTTGTGCGGTTGACTCTTTGGTGATTGGTATTTCTCATTTGGTGATTCTAGGGTTGTGTATTTACCGCATATGGTTGATTAAGAAGGATTTCACAGTCAAAAGGTTTCGTTTAAGGTCGAATATCTACAATTATGTTTTGGGGATTTTGGCTGCATATTCTGTGGCTGAGCCTTTATACAGATTGATCATGGGAGTCTCAATTCTAAATTTAGACGGGCAGACTCAACTTGCCCCGTTTGAGGTGAGCTATGACTCTGATCACTGAACATATGTTTCTATGATTTGATTTCTTTTATCTTATTAATGTTTCATATAGTTGAAATTTGAAATTGAAAGTGCTACAGCTTATCATTTTTGCACACAATATCTTTTATTTCTTCTGGTTAGACCTGTTCTGGCAGATGTTGACTATGCTAATTAAAGCTTTAATACCATCTATTGGCAGATAGTTTCCCTGATTGTTGAGGCTATTGCTTGGTGCTCTATGCTGATTTTGCTTGCAATTGAAACTAAAGTCTACATCTATGAATTCCGATGGTTTGTCCGATTTGGTTTGGTTTATGCTGCTGTAGGGGGTGCTGTTATGTTCACTTTCATCATTTCTGTCCAGGAACTTTATAGCAGGTTTGACCACATCAGATATGTTATGTGTCTTCTTGGCTAATAGTGTTTTGACATCATTGCTTTTCTCAGTCTAATGCTCTTGTTTACTTTACAGATCGGTGTTATATTTGTACATCAGTGAGGTGGTCTGCCAGGTATTCTGCACTCTTCAAATTTAGTGAGATTGCTGGTTGTGTTTTTATTGTTAAACTAACTGGGTGATTGGTACTTAATGTTCTGTTTGCAAATCCAAAACACACTTTTGAAGCTAGCATTAGGCTCCTGATGACTCTTGTGGCCTTTGCAAAGCTTTCAAAAGGAATGCTACTTTTGTGTCTAAGTTGGCAGTGGTTTTCTTAATTGGTTCAGATTCAGAGTGGACCTTTGTTGAAATTGAAGCTTTCTCCTTTGAATTGTTTTGTTGCATAAACCTGTAATATATTTTAACTTTTAAAAAGGAATATATAGGGATATTGCATTTCTCTGGACTGCATTAACTCTGTCGGGGGATAAGGTTGTCTTTACTGTTATTTCTACTTAAGTTTGTTTAAGGGAGTTGCTATTACGCATAGACAGTTTGATTGGGCAATTTAGATGCATTATTGAGCTCTTCCCCATTATAGGTTTCTTTTTTTTCCCCCCGTTCTCTGTTTCGTAGGGCATACTATTCTCCCCTACTAGTATTTTCCCTCAATTCCAACTCTTTATGTAAAGGAAAGTAATATTTATCTCCTCTTGGGTCCAGGTTTTGTTTGGAGTACTTTTGCTTGTGTATGTCCCTACTTTGGATCCTTATCCAGGTTATACCCCCATTGGTAATGAAACGGTTACTGATGCTGCATATGAGGAACTCCCTGAAGGAGAGTTGATATGTCCTGAAAGGCGAGCTAACTTATGGTCAAGTACGTATATAAACATTAACGAAATGCTAATTCCAACAGTTTGTAATGTTATTGATAGTGTACTATCGGAAAATGCATTTAAAGATTATGTGAAGAGGGATCCGAACAGTTACTATTTGCTGATTTAGCTATTATTTATTTTTTCTTCTGTTTTTGCTGCTGCTGGTATTAGATTTTAGTATGTTACCACTCAGATGAAAATGATAAAATATGCTGTATTTTTGTTGGAATTATTCTCAGTTTTTTGTTTTGGTGGTCATCAACTTTGAAGGTAGCATTGTGAAAACTCTGTTCATACTTAGTGTATGCAATGGTTAACACATTTTGAAATGTTCCTTTTACAGGGATAGTTTTTTCTTGGATGAATCCCATAATGAAACTAGGATATGAAAGACCACTTAAAGAGAAAGATATATGGAAATTAGATACATGGGAGCGGACAGAGTCATTGCACAATACGTATGTTTTGTTTTTCCTACATTTTTTCTTTCTTTCTTTTACTGAAATTATTGTGTTTCAATTTTGTTCTATAATATATTATACCTCTCTGATCTGTAGATTCCAGAAATGTTGGACCGAGGAGTCTCAGAAATCAAAACCTTGGCTTTTGAGAGCATTAAATGCAAGCCTTGGAGGAAGGTATGAATAAATAAGGATTTGGAGATCATTGTCCTTTTTGTTTTGATACCATATTTTCCCCTGTTGAAAAAGTGAAGAGAGAAGCAAGAGTTTGGCAAAATTGTAGGTAGATAAAGATAATATAGAGATACTATAGGTTGAAGCATATTGTTCGTAAATTTCCACTAGCTCACTCCTAATTAGCAATAGATGCTAGAGAAATGACTTGATGATTTTATGTTGGTTATTCATTTGTTTTTATATGCACTTCATTTGATTTATATTTCGTTTTTATTCTGTAGGTTTTGGTTCGGAGGCTTTTTCAAGGTAATGTACTTTTTTCCGTCAATTAGATGTCATTTATGAACATCATTTCTAACATGATTTGACATAATATACTGTTCTCTTTGTGAGGATTTTAGTATTCAGATTTGATACAAATTTTTCAAGAAAGGAAAATTTTGTTTGTTTTAGATTGTTGAATATGAATGAGTAGATTTATGCCCACATCTTGGTCAAAAGTTTGCGACTTATTATGATCCTCTGGAGTTTGCTTCATGTTAAACTATATATGGTGTCCTAATGGTCGTGCAAGGTTATATATAGAACACTTTCATTTTAAATCGGTGATTACTTTTCTTATATATCCCCTGCTGCACGAATTGATTCTTAAAATACTTATGAATCAAATAAGATGGCGCTGTCATAAGAACTATCAACATAAGTTGGTATTAGACGTCACTGACATCTAGTGATCTGCTGGTTGCAAAGCTATGTAATTGTTCAGACTCTTACCGGCTATCTGATGTTATACTTCCAATGTGAAATCCGTGGAAATACGTGCTTTTGATGATTTGGAGTGGCACTTTAGCATGACTGAACTGTTGTGAATTTTACATCTAATAATTTATTTGTTCTCCTGTTTGCAATATGTAGATTGGCAATGATCTTTCCCAATTTACAGGCCCACTTATATTGAACCAGCTTCTACAGGTTAGTTACTCTTTTACTGAATTGTCACTTGTTAAGTACCACTAGAACAAGATTAATAGAAGATCAGCCCACAATGTATTACATACACTGGCACTATTATTCTCTAAATACCTTACTATTATTAATGTTAAACAATTTTCTTGATGTTAATTGACTTGTCCTATGAATTGAATGCAGTCTATGCAAAATGGTGATCCAGCCGGAATGGGCTACATTTATGCCTTCGCAATATTTGTCGGAGTGGTATGATACAAATCTGATTAAATATTTGTTTGCTGATATTTTGATTTTATTGAATGCATTGTGAGGTACAAAAGTTTTGATGCTTAATTTCTTTATTTGCTCTGTTTTCTGCGTGTTTACAAATGATGATAAACAGCAAAGATGTTTTTGGTTTTTAAGTAAACTGGGCCAAACTCCATTGTGGATTTGTGGGTTGATCAGAATAGTAATATATAGCTTTTGGGAGATTTGACTAAGGTCTATCTGAAATTTTATTTGGTAGGTCTTTGGGGTGTTATGTGAAGCTCAATATTTTCAGAATGTCATGCGTGTTGGATATCGTCTGAGATCAACGCTGGTAATTCTTTCTTCTGTCCAAATAAAATTTCATGTTCCTTCCATACAATGTGGCAAGAACTGCCTAAAGTTTGATTTCTTGAACAAGGTTCTAAGAGTAGCATCTTTAAAGTATAGATTGTGGAGCTTTAGTTCCACGCTTTGGCTGAAAATCTAGCCATGTCAATATTTTTGGTAGTGACACACATGGTGTTGTGCCAGGAGTAGCTCTGCATGTTTCAATTGATATTCATGCTCACTCAGTTGAACTTAACATGGCGAGTTTGGTGTTCTATTTTTCTTCCTTTTAGGTGGCTGCAGTATTTCGCAAGTCTCTGAGGCTTACTCATGAAGCGCGAAAGCAATTTGCATCTGGAAAAATAACCAACTTGATGACTACTGATGCTGAGTCGCTTCAGGTATGGTTCTGCTTTCTACCTATCGTCTCTGATGTCTATTCTAATTGTTGCTGCTGACAGGTATGAAAGATCCACCTGACTTTGAAGTCGCTAAATAGGGGCGATACTGGGTTTGAATGTAACATGCATCTTTAATAAATGTCTTTAGTTGGAAACATAGTAACCAAGTATATACACTATTCCAACTAAACCCTACTTGAAACTGAAATTTTTTAAATTACGCATCCAATGGCCGCGGCAATTCTCAAGCTACAAATTATTACTTGACCGATCAATTATTTTATTTGTAGTCGACAAACAATTATTAAAGATGTCATATGACTTTTGCTATTTTGTATTCTTTTGACCTATAATCCCACTAACCATAGATTCTCTAGAGTGGAAGGACAAACCCAAACCTCACAATTAAGAGAAAACAACCCAGTTTGTTTTAAACCTGTTTTGACCGAAACAACTTCAAGCTGTTCAGAGATCATTTTAATGAAAATAGAAATGGATTATATTGTTGTTGTGGAAACTTCACTATTGTATGAAAATGGTTGTGCAGCCCAAAATCTTTTGAGATATTGATATAATTTCTCTTGTAAACAACTTAATGAAATTATTGTACGGCATTTTTTCTCAGTAGTATGTTTGACATTGTAATACTGCCTCCTCAATTAACTTTAGTATTTTATTCCCTTGAACAGCAAATATGTCAATCACTTCACACTTTGTGGTCAGCTCCCTTTCGAATTACTATTGCTATGGTTCTTCTTTACCAAGAACTAGGTGTTGCTTCCCTTCTTGGTGCTTTGTTGCTAGTTCTTATGTTTCCACTACAGGTACAAGCGATCACCTACTTAATTTACACTACACTTGCACTGCACAATTGTTTTTAGTATAAATACACTCAGGAAGTGTAAATAAATTAAGCCAAAGCATCCTATTCTGTTATAATGTATTCCCTTTCCTCTCTCCCTACCTTTGATTCAATTCCATTGTTCAGTCTCATTCCATCAAGGTAATGAGGTGTTCTGATATAAATTTACTTTTGAAATATCAAATAAGTATCTTTCACTAGCTAATAATATAGATTAGTGATTGTGTTCTGGGCTTCTGGCATGTTATCTGCGGTCTGACTTTTACCAATAATTTTGAAAGCTTGCTAAAACCATGAACAATGACATGTTTTGTGGGTGCAGACAGTAATCATCAGCAGAATGCAGAAGCTATCTAAGGAAGGATTACAACGCACAGACAAGAGAATCGGTCTTATGAATGAAATTTTGGCTGCTATGGACACAGTGAAGTATGTCTTTTACCGCAAATGATCAACTGTTAGTTTATATAATAATATTTTTTCTTATAGAAATTGTTTAGTTCTAACTTTTTTTGTTGATTATGCGGACATGGCTTATAGATGTTATGCGTGGGAAAGTAGTTTCCAGTCTAGAGTTGAGAATGTACGAAATGATGAATTATCATGGTTTCGAAAAGCATCATTACTTGGAGCGGTATGAAATCATACTAATTCAAGATACTTATGTTCCAATCATTATTTGTTTTGCAGCCAATTTATCTTTGCTTCCTTGAATAGATAAGTCTTGGTTACTCTAAAGAAACCAATTTCTATATTGCATGGATGTGCTTCCATTAGAATTAAACTATTCTCGGGTTGCACTCCTGTGGACTATGTTCAAATTATGGGGTTTAGAGAAAAAAGAGAACTAAAATAATAAGGACTTTGAATATTATTGATAATAACAGGATAGTAACTTGATAATAGGGGCATCAGGAAGTATATCATAATAATATCTAAGATATTATAACGATATTATAACATAAAGATATTATAAGATATTTTCTAATATTCTAACAGACCTATGTAAATACCTGTCAGAAACAACCAGACATTTGCTACATGAATATAATCATCATTAACAGACCTATGTTTTCTTTCAATTTATTTTTGTTTCAAAGTTCAGATAGAAAATACCCTTTGTTTGACCCACTGCAACAATTGCCACCTGCCCAAAGATTATGTTATAAATGAGACAAATAATAGAAATGATGAATGAATCCTGATAAATGGATAAGATAAAAATTCTAGGCAACTACTACTTGAATGTAGATCCATCATAATATTGAAAGTGGCTAGAAATTATGTGAATTGACAGAGTGAGGGACAAAAGTGAACCTACATCGACTTTCCTCCTCCAAAGCTGAACTGAACTAGCTGCTAGGTCATGCAACTCACTGCACCAACCATTCTCAACACAAAGGAATGGAAAAAGTTAAAATACTTGATTTATGATGAATAATATTGATATCTAAATAAATCACCCCTCACTTGTCTAAAGGAATGACTTTTCCTCTCCCTTCCCATTTTAAATGCAATAAAATCCCAATGAAAGGTACAAGGGTCCCCTTCACACAAACCCCGAATCAAATAGTAGACTGTAAAAATTATTATGCTGAACTATTATAATGATTGATAGTGTTCAAGAGCTGCAATTTCTTGAAATATTAGACCTGTAGGTATTTTTTTTTCTTCCTGGTATTGCTTCTTGACTTCCCTTTATTGAATTCTTCTTGGCAGTGTAATTCATTTATACTAAATAGCATTCCGGTTTTCGTAACTGTGATTTCGTTTGGAGTGTTCACATTGCTTGGAGGGGATTTGACACCTGCAAGAGCTTTCACTTCTCTTTCTCTGTTTGCTGTGCTTCGATTTCCTCTCTTCATGCTTCCGAATATTATCACTCAGGTTATTCTCTTTTGCACTTTACTGAGTTTTTACTGCAGGGTGCCTTATCCTATGTTATTATATTCTCTCTTTACCTCTATGTTTTTCTTTTTCTGTTCTAATAGCTTTTCATAAATAACAGAACCAGAGTTAACCATTGCCATAAAAAGGGAAAAATAAAGCTTGCTTAGATTTATCTTTGTCTTCTTAAATGAATGAATAAAAGAACACCACACCAAATAGATTGGTGGAGTTCACACTGGCCTGATTCTTCATTTTGTTTTAAAGGTGGTTAATGCAAATGTATCGTTGAAACGTCTGGAAGAGTTGCTCTTAGCTGAAGAGAGAATACTTCTACCAAATCCACCTCTTGAGCCAGGATTACCAGCCATCTCAATCAGGAATGGACACTTTTCTTGGGATGCAAAGGTAAAGGTCCACAATTTTTTTGTCATATGGCATATTTCATCATTATGTTATGTACAGATACATATGTAGACATACTACTTGCATAAAAGATATCTATTCATTAGTTCTCTCAAGTTGAAAAACAAATATTTTTGTTTTGTATCATGTTTCACCTATTTTCTTTCTATAATTTTTTCATCTTGCTGAGATAGAATTGAAATTGATTGTATGTCAGTGTTCTGTTAAAATTATATCTTCCAATAAGCACTGTGTGAAACAATTATTTTCATTTGATAACATTAGGAATTGTGAAAGTTCTTGCTTTTGAATTTTCTCGAAAACGAATCTCTGATATATTTTTTCCTTTCTTCAGGCAGAGAGTGCAACATTGTCAAACATAAATTTGGATATTCCTGTTGGTAGCCTAGTTGCTGTTGTTGGCAGCACGGGAGAAGGGAAGACGTCACTCATATCTGCAATGCTTGGAGAACTTCCTCCAATTGCAGATTCAACTGTTGTTATGAGAGGAACGGTAGCTTATGTACCTCAAGTTTCGTGGATTTTTAATGCAACTGTAAGTCAGTGTATGCTCTATTTAGAATAATTTTTACTTTCTACAACTTAGTAGAAAGAAGATGGGAAGATGTTGAGAGAGAAAACAAGTATAAATGCAATCAGGAATTCACTAAACAGGCTCTGAAAATGATGAATATAAAATAATGACAAATATCCTTATTTGTACTAATATCCATCCAACAAGTAACCTAAATAAACCTTTCTTTCGCTGCATTGCAATTAACCATGTGAGAATTAATAGGTTATTAATCCACCAAGTTGGGAATTGGATCTTGTTTGTGATTCAATCATTATATGTTTTGAACATTATAAAATTAATCGGATGCCATTAACCATAAATAGGTGTGAGTATATCCTATTTTCCATTTGATCGTTTTTGTTTTCTTTTCAAATGGGGGAGGTGACTGGTAACTTTATCTTTACAGGTACGAGATAACGTTTTGTTTGGTTCTGTCTTTGACTCAATAAGATATGAAAGGGCAATAGATGTGACCGAACTGCGACACGACCTTGAGTTACTACCGGTGAGTATATATATATGAGTACTATAGAATTTGATTGGATGCAGTGCGTGTTTAATTTAATTCTTTTATTTGCAACTTAGTGGTACTTGCTCATTCTTTCTCCCATGCTTAATAACTAGGGCGGTGATCTTACTGAAATTGGTGAAAGAGGGGTAAACATCAGCGGTGGTCAGAAGCAGAGAGTATCCATGGCTAGAGCTGTCTACTCCAATTCTGATGTGCTCGTCTTTGATGACCCCCTAAGTGCTCTGGATGCACATGTGGCTAGACAGGTTACCTTCATACTAAGTTATCCAGCATTAATAAATGTTATTTCTATTCCTTCAGTGTTCAAAACTCAATTAAAGTAAATTTATGCTGTTTATAGTGTTGTTTTGGTTATCTTATGCTTGCAAATCAGATATTATCTTAACATTGTCTAATGTACAATTCGGGATCATCTCAGGTTTTTGATAAATGTATCAAGGGAGAATTGAGAGGGAAGACTCGGGTTCTTGTTACGAATCAGCTGCATTTCCTTTCACAGGTTGATAGAATCATTTTGGTCCATGAAGGTATGGTGAAGGAGGAAGGGACTTTTGAGGAACTCTCTAGCCAGGGGATTTTATTCCAAAAGCTAATGGAAAATGCGGGAAAAATGGAGGAGTATGAAGAAGAAAAGGTAGATATTGAAGCTACTGATCAAAAGTCCTCTTCAAAACCAGTGATCAATGGAGTGGTTAATGATCATGCAAAGAGTGAAAGTAAACCAAAAGTTGGAAAATCTATCCTTATTAAACAGGAAGAACGGGAAACAGGTGTCGTCAGTTTGAATGTTCTAACGAGGTAACAAAGATTAAATGAATAAGTATAATATCAATCAAAATATTGTGGCTCGCCACCATTTGCTGTAGTGACATACTAGATGATGGTTCCTCACAGAAACACACAGATGTGATCTCATACGCACCTGCACTCATGTTCATATGTGAAATGGCTTATTCTCCATTCTGCATTGCCATTCTTACATTACATACTAGCATGCAGTGCTCTGTCTGTTCACTTTTTTTTATTAAAAAAAATCAAAATACAAAACTTTAAATTATTTAAAATAATAAGTTATTTGATTGGATAAAGAAGGATAAGATTGTAAATAAAATAGTTTAATTGGAAGGAAAAATGAAAACTTGGTATCCCCTTTACAAGAAAGTGGAATATAGTGCTAATTTTTATCATGTTTCTCTCGGCCTTTTTGTGTGTTTATGAAGTCTTAATTCTTATTGTCTTGTGGGTCCTTTTAGGTACAAAAATGCATTAGGGGGCACTTGGGTTGTTCTAGTACTATTTGGATGCTATATCTCAACTGAAGTGTTACGAATATCAAGTAGCACATGGTTAAGCCACTGGACTGATCAGAGTGCTGTAGAGGGTTATAATCCTGGCTTCTACAATCTCATATATGCAGCTCTATCATTTGGTCAGGTATAATAATTCTCGCATAAAATGGCAAGTAGATTCACCTTGTGTTGCAGTCAATCATTTTGCTCAAAATAATGATCCGAGCTTTATGCATGCACATAGTAGATACTAATTTGGAATTGTCCTTTTCCCCTTACCAGGTGTTGGTTACTTTAACAAATTCTTACTGGTTAATCATATCAAGTCTTTATGCTGCAAGAAGGTTGCACGAAGCCATGCTTCACTCCATCTTACGAGCTCCCATGGTCTTTTTCCACACAAATCCACTTGGAAGGGTCATCAACAGGTTTGCAAAAGATCTAGGTGACATCGACCGTAATGTAGCTCCATTTGTGAGCATGTTTTTAGGTCAAATTTCCCAACTTCTTTCGACCTTCATCCTGATAGGGATTGTAAGCACAATGTCCCTGTGGGCAATAATGCCATTGTTGGTATTGTTCTATGGAGCATATCTATACTATCAGGTATAATAAACATTGTGTTCTTGCATTTATTTGTTGAATCCCTGAACATTGTATTGTAATAAAAATTATAGATTATAAATCAAATGATTTTTTTGTTGATAGAGCACTGCTCGTGAAGTAAAGCGATTGGATTCAATTAGCAGATCTCCTGTTTATGCGCAATTTGGGGAAGCACTAAATGGTCTATCAACAATCCGTGCTTACAAAGCTTACGATCGAATGGCAGATATAAACGGGAGATCCATGGACAACAACATTCGGTACACACTGGTCAACATAAGCGGAAACCGATGGCTTGCAATCCGATTAGAAACCCTAGGAGGCCTCATGATATGGTTCACTGCAACCTTCGCCGTGATGCAGAATGGTAGGGCAGAGAACCAGCAAGAATTTGCATCCACCATGGGATTACTTCTCAGTTACGCTTTGAATATTACCAGCTTGCTCACCGGTGTGCTCAGACTTGCAAGTTTGGCTGAGAATAGTTTAAATTCTGTTGAGCGGATTGGAACTTACATCGATTTGCCTTCAGAGGCTCCTTCTGTGATTGAAGATAATCGTCCTCCCCCTGGGTGGCCTTCCTCGGGCTCCATCAAGTTCGAAGAAGTTGTTCTTCGCTACAGGCCTGAACTTCCTCCTGTGCTTCATGGCATATCTTTCACAATTTTTCCAACCGATAAGGTTGGCATTGTTGGGAGGACTGGTGCAGGAAAATCTAGCATGCTAAATGCCTTGTTTCGAATCGTGGAATTGGAAAAGGGGAGAATATTAATTGATGATCGTGATATTGCAAAGTTTGGGCTGGCTGATTTGCGGAAAGTTCTTGGCATTATACCACAGTCTCCTGTTCTCTTTTCAGGTATTTAATATATATCATCTTTAGTTAGACGGTCCAATTAGAAAGTGGTAAGGGCCTAGGATAAATCCATTTTGATGAAAGCTAATTTAAAAAGCTTTGTATGATTGTAAACTGCAACACTTGTTTGGTGAACTACTTGACCTCATGATTGAAAACAAACACTGATGCCAAATATTCATAAATGCTCAAGTGGTTAGGCTAGGCTGATAGGCGCAACCTTGTTTTCTATCGGGATTTATTTGGTCAATTTTGTATAGTTCTTAAATTATGGTTTGTTCAAACATGAGAATTTTTTAACTTCTGAGTTGACGTCTTGTATTGTAGCTAACTAAAATTTAAATATGAAAATCAAATGTCACTGGTATAACATTGAGGTCATCTTACTTTTGATAGGAACTGTGAGGTTTAATCTTGATCCATTTACTGAACACAATGATGCTGACCTCTGGGAGGCTCTGGAGAGGGCACATTTGAAGGATGTGATACGGAGGAATTCGTTGGGGCTGGATGCTGAGGTAATTGCTGAATCGTGCTTTGTTTAGAAACATGACTGTGTTAGCGAATATTGATTGAAATGATGGCATTCTTTACTTTTCATTTAATACATGCTTTAATGTTTAAGTCCTTCTCGAATACATCATGTAATTGAAGTTGATTATTGTTGTATTCTTCTTCCTTTTGCTTTCCACATGTCTGCATTCTGGTTCTGTGATTAGTGATGCTTTAATGACGGCTTTCATAGTTTGGTAGCATAATCAGACATTCATATAGACTAGCTGATTAATTTATTTGAGAAATTTAATAAATGAATTAAATCTGAATTTGGAATCTGAATACTACATGTTCCTGATGTCTGGTCCTATTTAGAATGAAACTTTAATAGATGGATACTTCTAAATAGTAGATGTAGCTGTATGGGTATGTATTTCTGGTACTTAATGGGTAGACATCCATATGCACCTATTTAGGCCTAAGAAACTGAATAGATACGTTATAGCATAACTTTTTTTTAGCTAAATAGATTTTCAAAGAACCTTGGCCATGCCTATTTTAAAAAAAGTATGCTCTGACATGTAAGCTAGGTCGTAGGCCCTGTCCTTTGGCCTGCCCTATTTTCACCCCTAATTTGTGGTGCATTTGATTGAGCATGTTGTGAGATTTTGTGCCATCCTCTTATCATTAATGAAAGTATGCTGTGTCAAGGTATCTGAGGCGGGCGAGAACTTCAGTGTTGGACAGAGGCAACTGTTGAGTCTTGCCAGGGCTTTGTTGCGGAGATCGAAGATTTTAGTACTTGATGAGGCAACTGCGGCAGTTGATGTTAGAACAGATGCACTGATACAGAAAACAATCAGGGAGGAATTTAAATCCTGTACAATGCTCATTATTGCTCATCGCCTCAACACTATCATTGATTGTGATCGGGTTCTTTTGCTTGATGGAGGCAAGGTATGCACTCAATAGTCAAAGTTCAGATCATATAGCTGGCTAACTCATAATTGGTTAAAATCCTTTAACATTGGTGTAACTTGTACTAAAGTGACAATAGTAAATAGCTCTTTTGATGCAATTTTTTTTACAAAAAAATTGGTATGTTTGGTTGGTATGATGGATTCTCTTATGATTCAATAGTTGGAAGGATGAAATGAAACTATAGGTTATTTGATGATGCTGTGTCCGGTCTTAAACCAATATTATTGGAAGTTTTTTAGAAAAAAAATAATTGAAATTTTGAACAACTCTAAACCCCTAAACTGATGTTGGTTTGATTCAATGCGGTACTGATGCTAACTTTATATTTGAAAGGTTCTTGAATATGATACCCCCGAGGAGCTCTTGTCAAATGAGGGTAGTGCTTTCTCTAAGATGGTGCAAAGTACAGGAGCTGCAAATGCCCAGTACTTACGCAGCTTAGTACATGGTGGGGACAAGACAGAAAGAGAAGAGAACAAGAATCTGGATGGTCAGAGAAAATGGTTAGCTTCTTCTCGGTGGGCTGCTGCAGCCCAGTATGCTCTTGCTGTGAGTCTCACGTCGTCACAGAATGACCTACAACGTTTGGAAGTAGAAGATGAGAATAGTATTCTCAAGAAGACAAAGGATGCTCTAATAACTTTGCAGGGTGTTTTGGAAAGGAAGCATGATAAAGAAATTGAGGAATCTTTGAACCAACGCCAAATATCCTCTGAGGGATGGTGGACATCGCTTTACAAGATGATTGAAGGTATAATTTTGTTCCATCTTTTACACAGCCTTCTTGTGCACTGAGATTATGCAAATCATAGCAGATTTAGAACACCATTTCATATTTGCCTTTGTAACACATTTTTCTCCTTTATTGTTCTAAGATATGGTTTCATAACAAAGTAAGTGATCATGTAAAAAGTAAAATAGACCCAAAAAGAAAGAAAATAACAATTATCCCCATACAACACGAGAAAATAACTTCGATACTCACGTCAAAGTTTTTTTTCTGGAATAATTTACATTTCAATGACTATTATTTTTACATTTTATGTGATCGAATCTCTTCTGCCCTTGTTGTATCAGGTCTTGCTATGATGAGCAGATTGGCCAGGAACAGGCTAGATCAACCAGACTACGGTTTTGAGAACAGCTCAATTGACTTTGATCAAATTGATATGTAGGGAATGCTTCACTATTTAGATAACACGGCTTGCTGTGACTCGTAAAGGCTTTGCTAACTTATTTTGGCGATGTAGCTTACAACTGAGCTATGATTACCTTAGAAAATACAATAAATCCTATTTTGTCTATTTCTTAGAAGAAAATCATCATACGTTTTTTTCAATCATTTTGAGTGTGGGCATATTTTTATGTTTTATTTGATGTTAGGAAATTTTAGTCCATATAGTCAAAATTTTATAAATCAATTTTCTCATTAAATTCTTCAATATTGAAGGGAAATTTCTCTACTGTAATATATTGAAACAAATAAGATTTGAAATAATTTCTCCCCTTTCTCTTGTTTTCCTTCGTTTATCTCCGACCAAATGAAGCATTGATCAACAAATACATACAATTGATCTAACGTTACCTCACTAAACTGAACATGTCGATAGAAGATTTTGATACATTTTTTGTTTGATGATGAGATCTTGGAACAAATGAAATCTTACATTTGGCAAAGAGGAAACAGGTGAATTGGTGTTTGCAAGTCGTACTTTAAGTTCTACCCTTTCATACAATAATTCCCTCTTGGCTGGTTGGCTAATTATTGACAATGTAGCAGATTCTAATGAACAATTTTGTTGCACGAATGACCATTGAGATTGACGTAGTTAAAGCATCCAAGTGACAATAATGTGTCTAAAAAAATACAGAGTAAAATGTTTGTAATTCAATCTACTATGAAAATAATTTTTACACTGATGTCAAATAGGAATTAAGTATTATATATATTGTACAATAACATCAGCCAAATTTTGCAGAGTAGCTGTTCATTGAAGATCGAACATTAAAAAATTAATTGACTGTTGATTATGATCAGACGAACGAAACATAATTACTGTGTAACATAGTTACTGCAGCATTTTTTTTTTTTTTTAAGAATGCAGTATATGTTTTGCATGTATTATAAACTTTTATCTGTAAAGCCTTTCTTTTCCTTTTCTAAGCGAATTTGTCCCATGTTTTTATAGATTTTTTGGTATGCAGATAGAGATGTGATAGTGAATGGTGTCTTTGCCTGCATGCTTCTTTGCTAAAGCCTTTTACAATGGTTGTGACGGACACATTCGAGTTTTTTTTTGTGTGTTAACCTTATAATTTTTAGAGAAAGATTTTGATAATTTAAAGTTCGACTATAAAATAAATAAAATTTGAAAGAAAAAAACTCTCAAAAAATCAAATTCAAATATTTTTGAATCCAATAACTTATATAGTTGACATGAAGTTTTGTTTGTGTTGTTGTGGGATCCTGTGCTTATCTTTGTTGTTGAACAACAACGTCATGTCGCACTTATTAGTGGCTCACTTTTCAAGCTCTTTGTTTTGGGAGCAGACCATTTGCTTTTTGTCTTGTTTAGTCACTTTCCAAGTTGTGGAGATCAAAGCTTTGTTAAAATAACTTGGACCCATCTACTATGTATGAATGAATGCATTCATAAGTGACCTTCATTTATATTGTTGCAGACTGAGGCAATGAATAAAAGGGTAGAGTAGTAGTAGCACTTATGTCACTAATTATTTATCCATTTTTATTTTCAACTTTCTTGCATGAAATACAGTACTACTCCTTTTTAGAATTTTTATAAGTTGACTTTTTGTCAATTAATAGTTTCATTGGAACAATTTATTCTATCCTAAATTAGAATTTAGTTTTTACAAGAAGCCAAAAATCTTATTTAAGCTCTATTTAGAATTCCAAATCATTGAGCTTTAAGAGCTTCACAAAATGACGATTATTTAGGAGAACCGGATTACTATGGTTCATTTTTCCTAAGAATTAGAGGATTAACACACAAAAAAAGTTATGGATAGAATCAAAACGACTCTTCTGAACTATACACATGGAGTTGAATAATACTCTCTTCTTTTTTGTGAATTGAGTTGAAATACTCTATTACTTTAATGAAACAAAATACAATAAAAAAAAGCTAAAAAGAAATTAAAAAACAAAATCACTCACGATGCAAAGAGTCTACAATTGATAAAAAATAGCCTAGCATCACAATGTTTTTAAATTGGCTAGCTAAATGCATGTCAACTAAATAACTTGAAGTCTGTCTTTCAACGTCTTTGACTTGAAAAGGAGTTCACAAAATTGATCAATAGCATGTCTACAAAAACATAAAAATTTGTAAAAACACATAAAACTTTTAGCAAATTCATAATAGCACTCGAAATACTCACATTTTAATCTTAATTATTAGTAGAAAGATAAAATCTTTTAATTTGGTTGTACTTCAGTTACAAATAGATATTGGAAACTTTAAGAGTAGGTGTACTAAGCTCTTAGCATATAAATATGAAAATCATATATGTTGGGTGTTCTTTCCTTTTTAATTGCATTTTTTGTTTATCACATTTTAGCTATGATTTTTTTCCTATTGTTTAACCGTGATTAGCCTTTGCCGAAAAATTTGTAGAGCATACAATGCGAATTCTTTTTTTTTTAATTAAACTTTTTTTATGCAAAAGAGTCGGAGATCACATCACTGATCACCTATTTTAGAATCTCAAGTCTCTTATTACCGAAACAGTCATTCCTAACTTTATTTATGAAAAAACAAGAAGTGTCATTCCCGTGTTTGAATAGTTGAATGGAATGAGCATAAATACAGTTATAGGAATAAGATATATTCCACCACAATTTTTATTCCATCTTATTTTACTAGCATAACAATAATAGGATATACATAGTACTCACTAGGTCTTAATTCCAACAAAAATTTATTTTTTACATTAAAAAAATAATAAATGTATATGATGATTAAATGCATTAGTTATTCAATAAATTTAATCTAAAAATAATAATTTTTTTCTTATAATTGATACTTAAGTAGTAAAAAATTTTTTTATCAAATAGTCTGGTGACTAGAAATTTCACCTTTTTACAGTAGATCAGTGGAATGACCGGAATTCGAACCCCGACCACCAGCATAAATGATGCAACGTCCTACCAACTAAAGTAAGCTCACGCGACATAAGCAGTAAAATTTTCATGCAAAAGCTTTCGGTCTTATTCTATATTCTTTCCATTTTCAGAGCCCTAAGCTAGTTTTATTGGGAACATCTTTCCCCAATATTAGACTGAATCAAATTATATAAATTAGACTTGCGCATATCGAGTTTTTACTAAATAAAGTTATATTGTTCGTATCTTCTTTTCTATTTGCAGTAAACAAAAAGCCATTTTTCTTATTCCAATTGTCTTTTCTATGTTTAATGGAGAATCTAATGTTTAAAACACAATCCCTTTAATTTCTTTCTAATTCAACCATGATTTGTCACTATCCAAGCATATTAGTATATTAGTGTTACCTATATATAAGAAGATTTTTTTTTAATAAGTCAAATCAATATATTAAAGATAGGTTAAGCAAAAAATGTGTCTAATACTACTGAAATACATAAAGTTTAAAAATCTAAGATAGTGAGGTGTAAATACTTACTTTGATATTTTTTTCCATATTTAATTTGAATTGACAAACATCACTTAAAATTTACACACATAATTATGAAGTCTCGAGTTTAAATGAAGATTATTAACTTAACAATATTGGTTAAATTAAATCTTAGGCATGAGTGTAACTCTATAAAGGAAAAAAAAAACAGATAATATAATAAAGAAAACAGATAATATAAATGAGTGTATTAGTATTAAATGTCAAGGTTATGTTTAGAATAAAATTATATAATATTAATTAATTGAACCCTTTGACACTTTTATCCAATTTTTTGGTTGTGTTTCAATCCGTACGAATATGGGGTCCCTTTGAAATCTCAATTGTTATAATCGGGTCCCTTTATACATCAACCATCAAGTTTTTAACATTAAGAAGCCATGTGATAACATTAATCTAAGTGGGTGTTGGTTTTTTAGGTCAAGTGTGTGTTGACTTAAGCCAGTTAACGTGGCCAAAGAAGGTCGCCATACTAGCATTAACAATGGGAATGCTCATATTGTTCTATTTTGATAAAGTGAATCTAAATAAGTTACTTTAAGTGATGTTGTGTGACCGAGAACAATGTTACTCTATAGAGGAAGCAGTGTATATGTAAATATTCTGACGATTAAATTAATGATTTAGTTGAGAGTGTGAGATGAGATATATTGGGATTTAGAAATTATATACGTTGATCGTAGTTATGAGTAGCATTTATAGAACGAGTATTAGGGTTTTATGGATATAAACTCTAATTGGAAAATTGTCCTAGAATACATCTATGTGAACAAATTAATCATGATGTGGTCATCCCACGGTCTTATTTGATTGTACTTTCAAACCTATTTGGCGTGCTTCTAAAACGCATCCATAGCATAATCTCTAGTAGGTCTCGTCTATCTTAGTAGAAGGACCTTGTTTTCTTGTTGAAATGAACCTGACTTAGTCATCATAAATTACCGTGGAATACATTTTTTGGGACTATTATATTGTTAGCACGAAGTTTTCTTCACTGTTTAGCGAACTTCTAACTACTTATTTAAGGGATTCAAAACTTTTACTATTAGTACTATTTAAATCTAATACAATTTTCCTATGCTAATGTACGGCCTTTTTGTTCTAATGAAATCGTACAATGTCTTTATTTTGAAATATCTTTCATTATTTTGACATAATACTTATTTTTCTTAAAAATAATTTAATTTGTGAGGTTGACATATCTTTATTTTGATTTATTGATATTATTCTTGATCAATAAAACAATTTAAATAGTTTCATATTATATGTGTTGATGATATAGCATATGATGATACATATAAAATCAAGAAAAGTAATTTAACACATATGATAAGTTGCTATCTGCGTGACACATTTTGTCCAATTGTCGGCTCATCAAATTACAGCGGGAATATTGGTGGCTGCTTTCGATCTAATACTCCTTTTGATTCTTCCACTATATAATCATTTTTATTTATGATTAAGTCCACTAAATAATCACAATCATTTCATTTAGTTTATTTATGATGATCACAATATTCTCTGAATTTTAATTGTTATGTTAGTGTCTTTCTTAAATAGTAAATCTAAAAGAAAGATAGCTTTCATTAAGAGATTAATTAAATATGATGGTGTTTTATTTTTGTTTGGAACTTTTATTTTAAAATTCAATATGTTATTATAAGATTTATCAAATGTATATAATTCATGTTCAAATCAATACTTATGAACCTTACCAAAAAAAAATCAATACTTATGAAAATAAGAACATAGGAAACAAAACTATCAAAAAATATTATTTAATTTGTAGAAATCAAATGATTATTATACGAGGATGTCACTATTAATAATACAAAAAATAAGAGGTCGGCAAGAAACTATGGTACTTTTTCTTTAAAAAAAAAAAAAACTATGGTACTTTTCATTATTTTAAGTTTGTTTTTAAAATAAATATTCTCTGCACGTAACTGCAGAGACTAATCTTTCAAATCTTATACGATTCAAATAGGCGGTAAATTTCTCTTAAGAGTTTAACGCATGTCCAAGTTAAAAATCGAATTCAGAACCTTAATTAATTTAGCAGAAACATATGTCATCTAATCTAAACACTTTTGAATTTGTTTCATGTGTAAGTTAATGGTTTGAGGTTCTCATGTTATTGTAAATAAAACCGTATGTTAGTAAAGATGAAACCATATATAGTTGCTTGAGAGAAGGACAAACTCTATGAAATAGGTTATAATTAAAAGACAACAAACTAGTTAAAAAAATTGGACCACAAATTAGATCTCTTTTATGAGTGGATTAATTAGTACTGTACGTAGAGATTGGAGCCACTCATTATACTCTTCATTAATACATGTAATTTGTGGAAATCTGTAGTTTAGCCAGTAGATTTTTTAAGGCTAGTTATTGATTTTGTAGTCTCTTTTTAAGGCTAGTTTGGATATGCAATCTCTTGTTTTGCTAAATTAGATATCTGAGTGGATATATCATTTTGTCACTTAGCTGGTATGATGGTGTCTAACCCTCCACATAGTATGGTTTGGGATCCTCACCTAATTCAATTATTGATTTTTCCTACTAGAACATGGTTAGGCATATGAGCTTCTCTGTCTTTAAAATTTTGTGGAACCTTCTTTAGTTTTGCTCTAAAATATTGGGTAATTTATTTTTTTAGGTTTATTTAATATTTGAAGTATTTAATTTATATCATAGATCAGAAATATTAATTATTCAATAAATTTAAAAGATGAATTGACTATTATAAAAATTTACGAGTACATAGTTGAGTTTTTTTTAGTTCAAAATTAAATCTTCTAGCTCTATCACTTCGTAAAAAAATATTATTTTTTATTTTAGAAAATAAATCAATTTTTTTATAATAAATATATCAATTTTTCATTTGTTATTCTCACTAAAATGAGTCATTCATTTCTTTTGACTCTGGAATATTTGAGATACTTTAGATATCAACTTTAGTCTCTAGTCTAGTTTAAAGATGAATTTATTGACATAATTTAGAGATTGTGGTCTCTTAGAAAAGTAAATGTAATTTTTAATCTCTAAAGAAATATAGTTTGAGACATTTGGGATCGTTTAATGGTCAGCATGCATGGCAGACATGAAATAATTGTATCATTTGATAAGATAGAATGATAGGATTGATCTTAAAACTCAAAATATTTTTTCTTTTTTTGCTAAAACTTTTGCCGTAAAATATGAGATGTGTTAGAAATTGGTTGAATAAGATAAAAAAAACTAAATTATTGATTTATTTCTATAAAATATAATTTAAAATATAAAATATCGAGTTTTGTTCTGTTGAGCTCTTTACTTTTAGTTGATGTAATGGAAATTACTACATCTACATTTTTTATTTTATTTTTATAAGCAATGTTAGTTGTTAAAATTACAATATTAGTTTTTTTTCTTCTTTGTTAAGACTTAAATGCCGGACCTTCCGCTCTTTAACCCTTAAATCAACTGCTTAACACCTACACTTAGTTTCCCTTCTTTTCTCGCTTAGGATTTTTTATTTTTATTTTTAGAAAAGGAAATCTTTTGGAAAGGTTAATAATTGAAATCTAGTAAAATATTATTTCTTAATTTATTAAATAATATAGTAAAATTGTTTATTAACTAGGTACGTATTGTGTTTGATTTTAAAACCATTTTTAAAATTGAATAAAAATGAATTGGTCAAAAACTTAAGTTTTTATTCATTACTAAACTATGAAACAATTTTTTGCCAAATACAAACAATCTAAAAAATATCAAAATATCCCGTTACTTTTTCCTCAAATAATATATTTTTCTCCATCTCATCTTCCCTCACCCCCCCCTCTCTCTCTCACTGCACTCCCCCCTTCTCCCTCCCTCATTTCCTTATCCTCTCTCTCTCTTAGGCTTTTTCTTCTATCTCTTTCTTTCACCCTCATTTCTTTCTCTCCCTATCTGAATTTCTATCTCTCTCTCTCTTCTGTCACCCTCAAATCTATCTCTCCCCCACCTATCTGAATTTCTATCTCTCTTTCTTATTTGTGTTTGTTTTATGTATATCAAAGAAGATAAAAAGTTGTTTAATTATTTAGAAATTTCACCTTTGAGATAAAAAGTAAATAGATTGTCTAAAATTTGAACTTCAAATTTTATATATATAATGTGATATTCTTATCAACTAAGTTAAACTCGAAAAAACATACTGATGGGTTGTCTATCTTTTGTGAATCAAACTAAACTGGTGGACTCTTTTCTACTTCTTTTTTTGATGTTAACCCTTCATTTCTTAGGATTTCTTCTGATAATTCGAAATTTGATCACAAAGTAAGTCAAATTTGACGAATAAGTCGTTCCATCTAAAAATCAAACTTAAATTCTCTCAAAAAATCAAATCTTCTGACGAAGCACATTAAATACTTGAATCTAATGAGTAAACACCTTATAAAACTAATAACCAATTAAGTTTGCCCGGTGGTTGAAATGTTGTCAAAACCTCACAACAAAACAAAATTTCATCAATACTAAGTGTTTAGGTTCCCCATTTAATCAAAATGCTATGGCCCCCATGCAAAAACAATACCACTTGATGCACTTTTTGCTGGTCTTTCCCAAAACATTAATTCCCATCAACAAACAATCATAGGCCCTATTTGCATCAATCTATTTCCAACAAAAGGATGAGGGTATGTGTCAAATAATTCAAAAAATTATATAAGCTTTTTATAGAATTGTTATTTTCCACTAATATGGGACCCATTAAATATCTCAATCAAATATTGTTCATCCCACGCTAGTGTTACCAATCACCATAACATGCCATGTATGCAATGTTTTTCTTATGCCCATGTGGATTTTTAGTATCAATCTAATCTGTCTATCTTTTGTTACCTACGTTGCTTTCCATTACTACTAAATCAACAACATTTTTAATTCACATCAACTTATTGTAATTTGTTTCTACTCACAACAACTTACATCAATATGTCACCAAACTAAATTACTTCAATTACCAAATGATTATGTACGTACTATATATTATTTTTTCATAAACTAATTTATTGATGTTGGGTGGATTTTCATTAAACTAATTAAGTTTTAACTAATGATATCTTCGTTCAAAATCATATTAAACTTTATTAATTATTAATCTATTATTTGACAAAGGGAATTTATCAACTAACATCCTTAAAAAACTGATAATATTTTTTTTCGGAGTATGCATATGAATATAAAATTTAAAGTAGAGTTTCCATATTTGGGTTAATGAGATATATGGCTAATATATCTAGTTCTTGCTAAAATTGGTCCTTTAGGATAGTAGGATTAGGTCTAGTGAAAGAAATTGGACTTGTTTGAATATAATGTTTGAATATATGGTTACCTCATTAGGGGACTTGTTTTGTGCTACTAATAAAATCCTCTCTCTCATTTTTAATATAAGAAAAAGAAAATATTTTTAAAATTCATTTAAAAATTATCAATCATTAGTTGATTTAATGATGATTACCGCTGAACTTGGTAGAGAGAATCACGGTTCGATCCTCTACAACTATGATCGGGAGGGGCTAAAACCACTGGATGCCATAACTGACCGTTGAACCAGATTAGTCGGTCTAGTAGGCCGAATACTGATGGTGAAAAAAAAATCATTTAAAAATTAATGTATTTAGCTTATGATATAGAATAAACATTGATCTTTCGTTTCAACTTTTCTTATATTAAGTGCTCGTTTTGATTGACTTGTATTTAAGCATGAAAAATAATTTATGCAAATAAATTAATATTCATTTTAACTCATAATTTTTTTTTTATAAATTACCTTGACAAACTTATGAATCAAATTAAAATCATTAGGGCAGCATCAACGCTAATGTAGAATCCAAGACAATTGAGGGGTGCTTTCTTGGAATCATTTGTTACTTATTGCATATCATTATCCCAAAAGAAGAATAAATTATGATAAATAATTTCTGCAGGACCACAAAAGGATCACACAACTTTTTCTTTTCAGCATTTTTTAGTATTGTCTAATTCTCCATTAAACACCTAGTCCTCAGCCACTATATCAAATGGTAACATTTTATGCATATAATTAACCTATAGCAAAGCTCTTTTGGTGATACTTTTTCATGATCATATGCTAGTAATTAATAAATGATTATCAACAATATAATATCCCTCACTAAGCATACTACTACAAATTACAAGAAGAAAGGGAAAATAAACGAGAATTTCAATGAATAATAATGTCTGAAATTTTGAATTCTAAAAAGAAAAAGGTATAGGACCACAAAATTATTGCCTTAAAAATAAGGACCACAATATAGTGCACTTTTTCTTAAAAAATAAATTCTGTAGCTATAGTTTTTCTGTGAAACGCTATTTGTCCATAAATGCTTTCCTCAACATAAATTATCTATAATCTACTCAACATAATCTCAAACTCTATGAAAATATTGCTGCAAACATTGCCATATTACTTGGAGTTTAATTTTTATACACTGTCAGTGTAAAACTTTTTTAAACATACATACAATAATGTGTTGTCACATCATTAATGAATGTGACACATCATGTGTTTCTAAATGTAATACATGATGTGTTGGTATATTGTTGGACACATGTGTGAAATAATTTTATACTGACAATGTATATAAATTAAATTTTATTACTTGGCCAATAAATATTGGAAAATGTTATGTGCGTGTTTGGATTAGGGTATATTGAAAATTCGAAAGATAATGGAATTTTAAACAACTGGATTTCATATTTTACTCTTAATTTATTTTTTGTTTGAAAATAATATTTTATTTACTTTATGTAAGAAGTTTCATGGGCTTTCACTTTGACACGCATTCCCTTGTGATTGTTTAGAGCCCCTCTTTCATTGGTCGGTACTCCCAACGAACGCCTCGACCATACACCTTGGCATAACTTTTTTTGCATAGATAATCTTACTACTTTGATCAATTTATTATTGATGTTTGAAAACAATAATTAAATATAAAATTAAAGGTTTAATTATAGTTTTGACATAAATATAAATATCAAAATAAAAGTGGTTCGAAATGAATATTTCTTAAAACTTAAGGGAGAGATACGTTTGCATAATTTGAAAACATTAGGAACCGATTTTGGATTGACATTTTATATATAATATGGCCAAATTTGAAATTAATTTGAATAATTATGTAGAAAATCTGAAAATTTTGATAAATATGGACTAATCTATGACATTTGATGAAAAAATTGAGCTTAATTTGTAAATTTTTAAAAATAAAAATAGGGACAAATATGTAAAATAAGAATATGCTAACCCGCCTACCCATAACATTCAAGTATTTCTTCAAATAAAATCAATTATACTCATACTATATACTTTGTTACCACATAATATTAAGTGACCCAAACACATTATAAGAGTTTGAACTTTCATACTTTCATCTTTTCTCTCCGAGTCCTAATTATTTTCTATTTATAATATTTGGTAGCATTTGCGGAAAATAAGTTAGATATATTATATATACAGTAATAATTAGTAAAATGTTAAAATTATAAACATCATTTAGTTAATAAAAATACAACTTCATAGTAGCCCATCTAAAAAATAAAAAATACAACTTCAGAGTCACACCATCCCCTTTGGGGTGACCTGATGTGTCATCTCATGCGGCAGGTTCTATTTGGAGTGGAACCTAAAAATGGGATTTTTTTGTTGTTTTTTTTAAAATAAAGTATTTTTTTAAAAAACAATTAAAACGTGGAATATTTTCAAAAAATAGTCATAGTAATTAGTGTTTTTGGTACACTAATTAAGACAATCAATAAAGGTAGGTTTTGCATTAAAAATAACTTTTTCCATATTTTAAAATACTAGTAATAAATTATTTTTCTATATTTTAAAATAATAATAAAATTTGGCAAAATTATTTTATTATATTAGTCTCTTTAACTAGTGTACTAGGAACACAATTTAACATTTTTCTTTAAGAAATCCTATAATACACATACAAATTAATTCTTACTATTTGAGTTCACATTGTCCCGACAACAATCCAATATGTGGTAATAAATAACTATAAAAGTTTTTTTTAAACAAAAGAGACTTGCGGGAGAAGCAAACCCGCAAAATATATATTGATAAAGAAAAAGATTACAAACGAGGAGGGGGAAAACAACCTAACCCTCAAAACTAAACAAAACTTATAATAAGGCATTCCAAGACGGTTTCTATTAAAATCACCAAGCAACTCCTGTGGCATATGATTCCACCAATTGAGACCATGTAGAGATAATCTGAGATTTGTTAGCCTATCAGCACAATGATTTTCCTCCCTGTAAATATGTGAGACATAAAAATTCATGGAAGAAATCAACACTAAACAATTGTCCCAACGATTCCTAAGAGACCAAGACAAAAAAATTGTAGAAGAGAAAACAAGAAATGCCATAACTATAAAGGTTAAGAAAATGTTACATGTCTATAAGGTATTATTTAAAAAATAAAAAAAAACTCAATACAGTAAAATTATAAATTTATTTAAAAAGTGTATACCCAATAGTTTTATAATATACAAAAAAATATATTGTACTATTTCAATATATCTTTTTGGTTTTCCTAACTAGTGTTCTTATAACCTCAAAAATTATTACTTTTAGTCTTTGATATAAGAAATTGTTTACTTTTTACATATGTTGAGTAATTAATAATATAGGCTAAATAAATCCATCTGGATTAGTCTGATGGTATTGGTTGAGACCTAAGAGTGTATTTCTTTTAAAGTTTCATGTTCGATTCTCTCCAGTGTCAATTTAGGTGGTCTAATTTAACTTCTTAAAAAAAATATAGGTGGAATGCATTAGTTACTCAATATATTTAAAAAATAAATTTGCTCTTGTATTAAGAATTAGAGGGGGTATTAGAATGACTATTTTAACTTTTATTTTGCGTAAAAATAATTATATTTTAATATTTTAAGAATGTATCTATTCAAAAAAATTACATACTGTGTACAATTTGAAAAGCCAATTTCATCGTATATTAAAAAAAAAATTGAAATTTTTGCTTTTAGATAGCTCATTTTTAGAAAAATTGGCTTGTAGATGATAATTGACTCCACATATAAACATGTTTTTAGTACGTTAACGCGTTAAATGAATTGGGGGTTCAAGCACCCACAAGAATTAAGTTTTTATCTTTTTGAATCAAATACAGATTTTATCTTTAATACTACTATATTTTTTTAATGTAAATAAAAGACTATTATATTTTTCCTCCTATAAAATTGATTAGGTCACAAACTTACACATATACTTTTCTAATTTTTATGTGTAGATACTTTCACTCTCCGATTAAATCTTTCAAATAATGTCTCTCTTTAATTTTTATGTTGTCTTCTCTAACAAAAAGGCAACACAAATCATTTTTCACATTCTTCTCTTTGTTACTACTCCGTTTCGCTTTTATTTCACTTTTCATGTTTGATAAGATTTTGGTTCATGTCCCCCTTCTCTTTTTGTTCTTGCTTTATGTTATATTTATCTAGGGTGTTGGAGATGACTCACCATCTGCTCTCTATTTACTTAAAAAAAAAAATACTACTCCGCTTCTAATTAAATTCAAAATTTAAATGTTTACTTCAACATCAACTAATTTTTGTCTACAAGTACATTATCTCTTAATCAATATTTAAAAGTTAAATTTTTTACTTTAGCCTTTACTTTTGTCTTCTATTTATTAGTATAGTAATGATTTTTTGTTGTATTTAATAAAAAAAGTTACTAAATATTCCTTTAATTTTTTTAGCAACATCATGAAAGCAAGTTGTTTGACGTTCAATTCTCAACTCTTGCGTATAGAGAATATTCAGATGAAAGATGAGAAATCACCTTGTATAACAACCAAGTTCCAAGATTAATCACTATTAAACAATAGTGAAACTTCATATCTATAACATGCTAGAACAAAATAATCAAACATCATATAAAAATATTTTCATTGGTGTTGAAATATTTTCCAGCCCCCACCGAAATAAAGTTTTTTGATCCGCCACTCATTGTTAGACTAGATCTCGTCTAACGTGGGTCTATCGATAGCAGATGCATAATAACGGGTGGTTTATCGGACTAGGATAGGTTATACTCTAATCGCATATTAAGTTTATATTCTACGGTATGTATTAAATCATTTTTTATAAAACGAACTGGCAA
Organism: Trifolium subterraneum; assembly: GCA_951799995.1. NCBI lineage: Eukaryota > Viridiplantae > Streptophyta > Magnoliopsida > Fabales > Fabaceae > Trifolium > Trifolium subterraneum. Next base: position 6,620,548 of record OX637462.1, on the reverse strand, counting down.
CGTATATTTGTAAGGTGCGGACCCACCACTTATAAACAGTGATAAATACTTTAAATAAAATTTTCGAAGAGTGTTCTCAAGACACGTTCACAAGACACTCGTTAGCATTTCTCCGACTTATACTCCAGGTTGAAATTACAACACATTATCCAATGCCACCAATAGAATTCTGACACAGAAATATAAAGAAAAAATAAAATGAATGGTATGTGGAAGGAAGAATTTGGGTTGGGGAAGAATGTGTGGGTTTGAAAGAGAGAAAAATGAGGCAGAAAGAAGAAGATTCTCATGCATACAAGATCATGTACTAGTACAGTAATATTAAGACTGAATAATGAATTATGCATAGAAAGGTCAGGTCACAACTTACTCACACATTACATTGGGACCTAGTAAACCGTACCACACATTGGACCCTACTTTTGTTGACAATGTTTTTGAATGAATTAATAATGTAAAATTGGTTTTGTTTTGGTACTTGTGTTGCGTCCAAAACTCGTCACCCCCCACAATTTACTCTCTTAAAATTCACAACCATAAACTTGGGTTGCTTAAGCATTGGAATGTGCATATATATTTAGTTGAACATTATCACCAACTATGTCTCATGTCTCTTCCATAGATCTAAGTCTATTAGTACCTTGTCATTTCAATATGATAGATCTGTCCCAAGGCCCGCCCTAGACCAACTCTCTCATTCCACACATTCAATTGTGGTTCTTGTTTTTCTAATTATTACACTAATTATTCTTGTTTTTGTCCTCTGTCTAACCGGTACTCCCCCCGGTCTCATATATAAAAAACAAAAAAAAAAGGCACACCCTTTAAGAAAGTGGAGTAAATGATTAGGAAAAACATGTCATTTCCACTTTTACCCTTACTTTTTGTTTAAATTAAATTATTATTTATTATGGGGAAAAACATGACATCTATATATTAATATTATTTTTCTTTCTAAATATAAGACTATGTTGATTACATGGGAATTAAGAAAATGGATAGTTATAATAAATTTGTGAATGATGAATATTATTTTTTCAAATTTATCCTTTTAAGAGAGGGATTATTTATGGTCGCGTGGGAGAACTTGAGTGGTGAGATAGCAGAGAAAGAGAAATGAGACGCAACAGAGAAAAATAAGGAAGAGGGACAATTGATTTGGTAAAAAGAAATGAAGACAAATTGTTGTGAATAGAGAAAGACGATAGACACTCAAATAAAAAGGAGAAAAAGAAAAAATTATTTGGAAGAAATGAAAGAGTAGATGAATAAGACATTTAAATTTACAAAATAACTCTTTTACTAAATTAAATTTTCAAATTGCCCTTGTTTTTAGGGCAAATAACTTATTTCATTCATAATAATATCATATAAATATTTTGAAATTTCGATGTGGAAACTAGCTAGAGATAGAATTATTAGGGAAAACTTATGAACAACTTCATTTATTTGTCTGATAATAAATTTAACATAGGAATTCACAAGATTAGTATTAAACAAAATTTTACAATTACTTAAAATAGCACCAAGGTCAAAAGTATATTTTTTTGTTGTAGAGACAACCTATCATCCTTTTGCAATTAATCTCAAAGTCCATGTCACGTAGCTCCATAAAAGTCGAGTAACTTCTCCCACCTCCACATTAAGAATAGGCTTTATACATTTTGTTGTTTCACTCACAAACCTTCATTGTTCGTCCCTTATACACATGTCAATCCCCACCTTATTGCAATGATGTGAAAACGAAGGGTAAAATGTTATACCTTGCCCTTGTCTAATCGTGCAATAAGGTTGTTCTCGATGTCAAGCTCGACTAAATTGCAAGTTGGCACATAATCACACTTCATGTTTAATGGCACAAAAGCTTCTACTTTTATAAAGGACGACATCATAATAATTGGCACAACTCTTCCGCTGTTATTCTGACAACCATCAACAACGAGGACGCAAGATCCATCTTTACATTGATGGTGTTGGTTCTGCGCTAGGATATACATATCATTCTCACGCATAATGGCATGTATTCTATTTTTACTCTCTAAAACCTTTCACTTTACATAAATACTAAAATACTTATTCGAACGTCACATATACACCTCCTTTCACAACTACCGTACGAAGAGGCGTGTCACGGCCATCATCATTCTAATGAGGAATATCAAAGGTGTTAATGTATATTCGTGTCTATATCTTTTTTGTCTACGTATCCTTCATACATTTTTGTTAGTAGTAGTCCTTGAAACATTTATCAACTCGAGGAGCTTGAATATGGTGACCACTTCTAACAGTATATGTCTGATCAACTCATGCAAGCACCGTGGACAGTTGATATCTGAACCATAAGTTAAAGTTTCTCTGCTCTCTGGACTATATGGTCCATGCCTTAGAAAAAGATTTTACCTCAATACTTATTTTTTTTTGAAAAAAAAAAAATTTATCCTACACACAATTTCAAAAAATGTCTTACCCTGTTAAAAAAGAAGAAACGGTTATACACTTGTACCTTTTTTCTAAATAGATTGATGGATTGACTATAACATATGAAACCCGATATTCTAAAAATGGCAAAGTATTGTGTCCGATATGTATCCGATATCGATATTCGCCCGATACTCTTCGATACTCGTATCGGAGAGTATCGGACAATTAATATTATTTTTTTAAAGAAAAAATTACTGATACGTGTCGGATACTTCTCGATACACGTATCAGAGAAGTATCGGACAACTAATGTCCTATGATGATAGAACTAGAGAACATCATACTGATACAATCTGTGTTTCCTCTTAAATAGTGAATGTTAGGGGATGATGTTCTTTGTGCGATACTTTTGATGTTTTTTTTGGATAGTACTAGTTATGTTATTTTTTGTTAGTAGTTACTTAACTTAATATATGTAATCGTCACTTGTTTGCTCAATATGTAATTGTCAATTGTTTGCTCAGTTTGAGTACTTTGAATTTTAATTTATTATCATTTTCGATTTTTGTTATGTTTATATATTGTGCATTTATTATTTAATTTTAAATTTAATTTTTAAATAATGTATCGCGGCAGTATCGTATCGGGAATTTTGAAAATTTTACCGTATCACCGTATCGATATCGTGTCACGTATCCGGGCTTCATAGACTATAAGTCTTGAATTATTCTTTATACCATCACTATTTATCAATTTGTACAATCTCACTGTATATATATACAATACAAATACAGCAATACTAGTACAACACAATACAAATTCTTAGTATTAATTAGCTGTAATCATAGTTATTATTTGCTAAATATACTCCTCCACACATTGGATATTTAGTTTCACAAGCCGTACAGTAAGTAATGTTAGGTATACAAACATGAAAGCGTGGATGAATATGATCCAAATACAGTATTTGGTATGCTTTTGATTTATACTACAGTACAGAATTAAATTAAATACGGTTGACCACTGTATAGTTTGGTAAGCAAAAGCATCAATAAGTTTGCACGACTTAATTATCTTCACTTTTTTCTGTCATTCTTATTACTTTCTCTGTAAAAATAACCACAGAAAATTGACTACAAGAAAAAACCTTCACACGAGGTTGCACCAGTAACACCGCACGTGACTCTGCTTCCTCTAAAACCCACCACGTGCCATTATTTTCCCTCTCACGTGACTCTTTAAACCCACTTCATTTTTTACCCTCACTCACTCTCAACATAAATAAATACCACACAACCACCCTTTCTTCCCACTCTCATCACATTCATTTCAATTCAGTTCCTCAATTATACTCTCAACAACAAAAAAATCAAAAAAAATCTTCGTATGTTTTTTCATTATGTTAGAGAGTGGTAGTAGTGGACGTGATTCTGGAATGAGTTTAGAAACAGTTAATTCCAATACACAGCGAACTTCATTAAGCAGCGGAACTGAAAGCATCTGCAGTACAAGCTTCAGCCGTCTCTCCTTTGAACTTCTTCCATCATCATCCTCGCCGGAGTCTTTCTCCATCAAACCTCACCGTTCCTCCGATTTTGCCTACTCTGCCATCCGTAAATCCGGTCTTACTTTCCGTGATTTTCATCTTCTCCGTCGTATAGGCTCCGGTGACATAGGTACAGTTTACCTCTGTCGTCTTCGTGACTCTTCTGTAAACTACCTCGATGATGAGGATCCTTCGTTTTACTATGCTATGAAGGTTGTTGATAAAGATGCTGTTGCTCTTAAGAAAAAATCACATAGAGCTGAAATGGAGAGAAAGATTATCAAGATGCTTGATCATCCTTTTCTTCCTAGTTTATATGCTGAGTTTGAAGCTTCTCATTATTCATGCATTGTTATGGAGTATTGCTCCGGTGGTGATTTACACTCTCTCCGTCATCGTCACCACCGTAACCGTTTTTCTCTCTCCTCAGCAAGGTAAATATAACTAAATAGAAACTAATATTATTGTTATAGAAACTAAATAAATAAAGTCAAATTAATTAATTAATATTATTGTTATGTTACAGATTTTACGCGGCGGAGGTACTGGTGGCATTGGAATACCTGCACATGTTAGGAATAATCTACAGAGATCTAAAGCCGGAAAACGTGTTAGTTAGATCAGACGGTCACATCATGTTATCTGATTTTGATCTATCTTTAATCTCACACGCAATCCCAGCCGTTGAATCATCATCACCGGATTGTTCTATTTATGATTCACCGGAAGTATCCACTACTCGTCCGCATTCCATTCCTACTCCTTTTAAATGTCTTTCGCAAGGACTATTCCGGTCTAGAAAGGTTCAAACAAACCGGAATCGGCTTTTTGTAGCTGAACCGGTTGAAGCGCGATCTTGTTCATTCGTTGGAACACATGAATACGTTTCACCGGAAGTAGCTTCTGGAAACTCACACGGTAACGCTGTTGATTGGTGGTCATTTGGAATATTCATCTACGAGATGGTGTACGGTAGAACACCGTTTGCGGGACCAACAAACGAAGCAACGTTGCGGAATATTATTAAAAAGCCTCTAAGTTTTCCTACTGCTACGCCTTCTAGTGCGCTTGAAATGCACGCTCGGGATCTTGTATCGGGTTTGCTTAACAAAGATCCGAACCGGAGACTCGGCTCGAAGCGTGGTGCGGCTGAGGTTAAGATGCATCCGTTTTTTTTGGGACTTAATTTGGCGTTGATAAGGATGGTTACGCCGCCGGAGGTTCCTGGATTAAGAAGGCAGAAAACGACGCCGTTGAAGAATGGGAATGGGAATGGGAATAGGAGTTCAAGTAAACAATACCCTGCTTCGTCGTTTGATTACTTTTGAGAATCTAACGGTGGCCGGTTTTTCCGCCACGTGTACGGTCGGTTGGTTTAGTTTTAAAAATAAAAAAAGTGGCGGGTGACGTATATAAATATGTAAATTTATTTATTATAATGCTTCTGTTTCTTTTTGTGTATTTTTTAACTAATCAATTATTATTATCATCATTATATGATTATTTATACTACTATAGAGTAGTAGTAGTAGTTTTTGGAGTTACTAAGCTGAGATTTTTTGGCTTTCGTCTGTATTTTTGTGATAATTATTTGGCTAGTAGTAGTACATGATTATGATGAGGCTAAAAGAAAATGAGTACTAGTAATTAGCATATGATAATATGTGGCTTCAGAAGCTGAATTTGGTGCTGTCTTTCCTTAAATGGAATGCTTGGTTTGGGCGGAAGACTGGAAGAGGGCGGTGCAGAAATAAATAACTTGACATTACTAAATAAAGAAGAGGGTGTGGTGTAGAAATACGACACAATATTTTGTATGGTGGACATTATTTAACATGTAATTTTATTTATTTGCTTATATTTTGCAGTATGTTATAGTCCTTATAGTTTATTGATTTGGTGTCAAACAAAAATTAAAATAGTCAATTGATTTTGGACGTATATAATATAATTGTCAAATGTATTATAGTGTGTTATAGTCCTTATAATCTTTTTACAATATGGAACTTATACCATATCAATAGTGGGTAATTATTTTTTAACTACTCCCATCGAAAGTAAAACATAAATAAAGTGAGATGTGTTATTGATATGATCCATTTAAATTTTTTTAAGAGATGTTGAATTGTTGAGATCGAGTAGTGATTATTATGTATTAATATTATAAATGAATGATATATACATGTGAGACCCAATTAAATATTTAAAACAAATAGATCGCTCTTTTTTATAGTTCATGTGAAACTAGGAGGCATATATATATAAGGAAAATGCTAAAGAATGCTCATGGAGCACCTCAACACTCTTTTTAAGAACCTTAAAAAGTAAATTTTTATAAGATTTTGTGCATTTTACTCCCTCCGTCCTATATTATAAGCAAAAAAACTACTTTTTCTTGTCCCAAATTATAAGCAAAAAAAAAAAAAACTTTTACTATTTTCAAGGTTTACTTTACTTATTCTCATAAAATTTACTCTCTCTTTTCTTTTCCACATAATCAATAACCAATCAAAATTCTTTTAACATCTTCCAATGAAGTTTATTTCAAGAAAAACACAAAAATTCATACTTTACACTATTACATTTCTTAATAAATGTGAATTTTTTTTTTTGCTTATATTATGGGACGGATGAAGTATATATTAAAAATTCAACTATTTGACTTTTTTAAAGAATAACTTCTTAATATGAAATCATTAGGCTCTGTTTGGTTTTATGGAAAGAAGTGATAGGAAAGAAAATTATGGAAATCGATGCATGAATTTGGACAAACTTTTATCTAAATTTATGCATTGGTTTCCGTAATTTTCTTTCCTCCCACTTTATTTCCTTCGTATCAAACGGACCATTAAAGAGTGGTTCAAACACTATTTAACAAGACCCTATATATAAATAATGTCTGAAAAACAAAAATGGCATAGAGAACCATTTATTGGAAATTGAGCTGCTACCTGCTTTCGGCTTTTCAGGCCTAAAAACCTCTTCAACACACGATAGGGCTGTGCCTATATCAAGTAGAATAGGATTGTAGTTAGCTAGCTAGAATGAAAATATTTTCCATTTTTTGGACTTAATATACATTTTCCATATTGTTAAATACAATATTTTGTATTCAATATATAGCAAAGTTAGGTTTTGTGATTATTGCTATGCCTGCTTGTGCTTGGCTCTCATCCTAAGTAGTCAAAGATACAAGTATCAACACAAATAGAAAGTCCATTTCAAAATAAGAACTAAATTTATAGAAGGCCAATGTCATGATTCTGGTTGCATTGCCAAGCATCACAGTATCCCACAATTAAACTCAATTCTATCAACATAAGTTTGGTATAAGCGGTAGGATTTAGATCCTTTAACTATTTAGTCATATTTTCAATTTTCGGCCTGTGTGTATGAATAAAGCATTTGTTAGGAGATGTTAATTTCTTAAATGGATATTAATTACCTCGAAAAAATTAATCTCTGCTGTTGCGCGCGGAAAATACATTTGATTTTGTTATTTTTTTAACTTTTTTTTATATTTGTATGTGCGTTTCAATTTTATGCTCATATCATTTGCTTGTCTTAGAGAACAAATTAATCCTTTTGTAAAAGAGTATCTATTTTTCATTTTATTTTTGGTATATGAAGAGGGCATAAGCCCAAAAGAAAAGAAACTACGAAATTACACGCACAGTCATAGACATGGAAGTCCCGAAGATGTCAGCAAAGAGTATACTCTAAAGATCTATATATAGGAGGATTCTCAAGAGTTATACAATCAAAAAAATCTTGCATAAGACTATAATTAACTAACCAATTTGCGCTCTTGTTGTTTTCTCGCCGTAAAAGATATCTCTAACTCAATATATATACACTCATGCAAGATGAGTTTTTATTTTTGTAAATGAAATAATGTGATAGTAAATGGCTATAATTAACTATTGCATCTTTATGGAGTATTATATACAACTAGAAAAATATCTATAAAGGAACTGCGTTTGAAAATGTATGGTCTAGCTAGTGCCTCACACTCTCCCTAAACAAATATTAAAAGAAAATTGAATTAAGAAAACAATGCTAAAAGCCAAGATGTGCGATTCACGTAAAGAATTGCAAGACTTTAGAGGATATGTTTTGACATGTCACAACATGCATTTTTTTCTTCTTTACAACATGCATTGTATAGATATAAAATACCACTTTTTATACAACTCTTCAATGATGCGTTTTTTAAACTATATAACATCTATCCAATAGCATTTCTATAAAATAAAATAGTGTGAATCTCTTTTAATTTAATTAAAGTCTTTAGTTCGATCACTAATTAAACATGCAGTAACGTTAAAAAAATTATGAAGAATTGACTACCACTTTAAGTTTCACAAGATTCGAAGAATTAATCTCTATAATTACGCGCAGGAAGTATTTTATTTAAATCAAACAAAAAAAATTATATAACACCATGTTAACCCAAGAATCAATACCCACACCCCCCAACTCATTGAAATTCTATGTTTCTTTCCTTTAAAATGCCACTTTCAGCCTTTTAGGCTTTACAGATATGGCCATACAACATTATACTCTTCATTTAATCTCATTCTTATATCTATAGAACAAATTTAATTCTCTCTTTTTTTTTTCTTTCCTTTTTTCTTTTGTATCATTATACCCATGCTTTAGAATGTCTTCCTGTTTTATATGCTTTTGTATCAAACAGGTCTCTTCACCAACATGTAAACTAAAGCTTCTAGAATTTTATCTACAAAAATAAAAGTAATGCTTCTAGAAACTGCTCCCAGCTTCATGAATAGGAATTGTCTTGTAAAAAAAAGAAAGCTTCAATAGGAATCCACTTTCTTTTTTCTTAAGTTTTTTTAACACATTATTTTTGTTCTAAAATAAATGTCATTTTATTTTTTTCAATACAATATTAATGATTTATTCTAATTTTACCACCACATAAATTTTGTGTGTGCGATCCACTTTCAAATTATCACTATATTCAACAATTATTAATAGCTAATAAATAGTAGGGACAATTTTATAAAATTGTTATTTTTCTTCATTTATTAATTAAATTTTTTAATCTATGTGCAAAAATGTAATTATATTGTTTTTCTTAAGAAAAAGTATTGAATTTGATCCTGTAAACTAGTAATACATTGGTGTGGTTTCTCTGTGACCACGTATAAGACTTATTTAGTCTCCCAAATACAGAATATTAGTTCTATTAAGTTGCTTAAATCAACATAAATATCTATTTACTTTTGTTTTACGAAACTAGAAACAAGAAATTAGGCACGTATCAAATAACTGTTTAAACATATTAAAAAGATGAAGCATAACAGATGCAAACACTCCAAGGTCTAAGGCATCAGAATAATTATAGAAACTGACCTTCAAAAAGCATTTTCTAGGACCCTATAATCTATTTACTTTGTGCATGAAGTTTGTCATTTTTTTTAATAGGTAGTATTTTTAATTTCATTTCTCTTAATCATTTGTTTTATGAAAAATTATTTCACTTAATCATTAAATTTAAGCAATTGAAAATTTGAGAGAATGTCCCCGTCCCGTGAACATAATTCGGTTGGTATGAATATCGTATTTTATATGTAAGGACCGAAGTTTGAATTTAGGATTTTTCAATTATTCATCTCAGGAGGTGAATTTCTAGCCACTAAATTACTTGATAAAAAATACATAAAGACGGTTCAGAGGACAAAATCAAACAATTATAAAACTTTAGGATTAAAATCAAGCAATTGAAAATTTGAGGGTCGAAATTGAATAATTATAAAACTTGAGAGTCAAAATTAATCTGCATTTAAGTCTATATTGTTTTTTGCCAGATAGCTTTATTGGCTATAAATTTCACATTTAAGATGGATAAGTGAGATGTCTGTAGTTCGAACCCCGATCTTTACATATAAAATGTGATGTCATTACCAACTAAGCTAAACTCACAAGGACATTTAAGTCTATATTTTAATCATGAGCTATGCTATCTTTTAAATACACTAAATTGTTAAAATTACCAAAAGGGTGAAAAGTTATTAAGTTTGGTATTTACCTAGTATGAATGAGGTCTTGGGCCTCACTAATTTTGTTGAATAAAAAAGTTATTGATAAACTTTTAAAAATATTTGTTGGTTTGAAAGTCTAAGCAAATTTTCATAAATAACACTATAGTTGATGTGAAACAATTGCCTAGTGAGAAAAGGGAGGTAAGCTATCTTGACTTTGGTAACTGGGCTTCAAGTTGAAATTGAAATCATCATAGGAAATGAAGCCCAAAATATTTTACATGGATAAAAGTGTTTTGAGATGACTTATGAGCTCGTCAAGTCTAATTATAGTGCAGAAGTTTTTGACATTTTTTTTCTATAATTATGATACCAATACTATCTTTGAGTTACTATTAAAGTATTATTTACTTACATTTACGAAGTAGTTTTTGTCTAGACTTCAAATAATAAAAAATAGATTGATTCTTATATAAACATCTAAATTTAATTTAGTGTGTCCTATTCTCATTTCATTGGGACAGCTAGTTTGATCCTTGTCGCCATTTAAATAATTAAGTTGACCTTAATATCGACCGACATGAACTAAGCATGTCAACAAATTGCTCAATTACTTATTATGATTATATGACGTAAACTATGTTAATGTTAGCTTGGAATCAAAACTATTTTAGTTGACTTTTTATAAGTATTAGAGTAAGCATGAGAATTGATAGCTAACTCTATTTATTGTTTTCACCCATAAAAAAAATACTAGCAGATGGATTTTCCCAGTTTGAAAAACACTTCCTTGTTCATGATTTTGATCAACATATTTGACTACATCTTTTTCTTAATTTTCTATAGGTGAGACATATAGTAGTACCCTTTAATAATTTGGGGATATTTGTTTAACAACTAATAAAAATAAGTTACAAAAGTAGATTTGCATATGACACCCACAATTAACTTGTAATCAATTTTTATTTTACATGCTATAGCTTATTTTTATTAGTTGATGGATAACTACTCCAAATTATTAAGGGTAAATTAGAAGAAAAAAACATTGTCTATCTTTATCAAAACTTCGATCTTATTCAAGTCACATGGTGTTTTATTTAAGATATAAATTGTGAATTCAATTTTTTGTCAATAATGATTAGAAATTCCACCCTTAAGATGGATAAGTGAGATAATCAAAGTACAAACGCTGACTCCTTATATATATATAATGCAATGTCTCTGCCAATTGAATAAGTTCAAGAACAAAAATGTTGGAATTGATTGCGTTCTTCTATTTTCTCCATGTCTGTTTTTCCAACAAAAAATTTGTGAACTCAATTAAAAATTCAAAAAGTTATACTCCCTCCGGCCTCATATATATAAGCAAAAATAACTTTTTTAGATTCATTGAAAAAGTGATGTATTTAGTTTATATTTTAGACTAGATACATCCATTTTCCAATGAATCTAAAAAAGCTAATTTTGCTTATATATGAGATCGGAGGGAGTACTATTTTTCAACCACAACTCTTATTTTTGAATTCTTTTAATATGTACGATAGGACACATGCTTCCAAGACTTTTGTATGAACTTAGCCATTGAAACACTAATAAATTTCTTTGAGAGGGGACAGTGGAATTAACAGTGACCCATAAATAGCTTATTAATTGGGATCAATGAAGGTTTGCAGCTGAACATTATTGACCTTTCCCGTCTATGGAGAAAATATGTACAAACCTACTATAGTTAGGATAAATCAAATATAGGTACTGCCACTCTACCACAAGTAGGAGTATAATGGTCAATTTAATTTTGATTTAAGTGAATACTACAAATAAGTTTTTACTAGTTTGCAAATTTTTGTTGGTTACATGTTGTGTGGTATTGGTATTCTGTTTTTGTTTATTTAACGGACAAATTTTCTCAATTTTCTCTTTAAAAATATACTTAACTTAGTTGGTAAGAACATTAAATTATATATACAGAGGTTGGAGTTCAAACACCACATTTATACCCTTTAAAAGTGGAACTTCTAACCACTAAACCACTTAATAAAAAAAAATGATACTATTAAACGATGCAAGACTGAGCAACGTGTTGTCTATCTATGATTTAATAGGTTTTGTCTAGTCATTGACATTTCTTTATTTTCCTTGCCTTTACTTTTGCAATTTAACAATGGGAGCATATTGCACTAGGCCCAGTAGAGCACTAGGCCCAGTAGATAATCGGAGCTTTGGGGTGTCTACCGTGAGCTTTCTCTTGCAAAGAATCAACGCGGAAGGTGATTATCGAGAGTGATACTTTTGAAGCTATGAACATGATCTAAGATGGTGTTTCCTCGTCGAGTATATTTTATCACAATTTTGTCAAATCATTGAGATTAGTTGTATTATTAGGTGACCTCAAATAGATGCACATTGTTCATGAAGCAAATCAAGTAACTATTCTTGCCCAATATGGGTTTAATTTAGATTCTCAATTAAATATCTTTTACACGGTTTCGAATTTCCTTATTGATTGCTTTAGGAAGGACTCACTTAAAGTTGTTTGTCGAGTTTCTCTTAGTTTTGTGCCTTTGACTCCTTATTTCACAAAACAAAACAATATGTTAGAAATTTAATTTGAAACGAGAAAGAAAGTTTGAGATGTCATGGATAATGATATTGTCATGCATGGAGTATGTTGTCAAAATCTATAGTCAAATTTATAACGATGACATAAGGTCATGTCTTAAAAATTATTGACATTCCTATAAACCACCACCTCATAACAACATTCCTATATTCCGATTTGATACGATATAAACATTTGTTCATGTGCCGAACCTCTAACGCCTTTCCTTATTTGTTTTCCTCCGTCTCCACTTTCCATCTTCGTGCATTATTTCAGGGGGAACTTCTAGTGTGCCGAGGATCGGTTGCATAACATCTGGATCTCAGGGCCGGCGAAGCCTTAAAGATCAAGGAGATGATTGTAGAAGATGAACAACTATTATTATATTTCAGCCGGATTAAAGATCTAGAAAGAGAGACATTTTGTCGAGAATTGTTGTCAAACTCGTACAACTGAAAAATAAAGCATGTTCATATATGAAAATTAGTGTAAATTAAATAGCGATTATAACACTAGTATATTTAAGTTTTTGATTCTTAGAAGAAACTTATGGACTAAAATTGTCTTTAAGGCATGGTTGTTTTGAATTTGGCCAGGAAGAATTGGGATTATTAATTCACAATTAGTTTGATTTTGTGGTTGATTAAATGTACATTGTTTATATTTGAGTTTTTGGCTTAATGAAACTAAAATTGTCTTCATTGAAACTTATATTTGTGAGTTTTTAGTTCGGTTTTGAGTTAACTTGTTGCCCAAACCGAGTTAATATATGAATTATATTAGACTGGATCTACACACATTGTTAGGATAAAATCCAAACTAAACTGAATTGATAAATGGAGAATTGATTTACGAAGAACTAACTGGGTAAACTAATGTATACTATAGCATATTATTTTTCTCTACTCATCAAATATTTTTGTTCTGTGAATTTGCTATTCTGCTCAAAGGCAATTAACCAAAAAGGTATTAGAAAGACAATATAAAAGGTCGTAACTTTGATATAAATATGATCATCAACTAGCAATTAGGGACAAAAACAAAACAAAAAATTATATGGAGATGAAAACATTTTATTTGTTTTTTTTTTAATTTGAATTTCTTGATCGCTCGTTTGTTAAAAGCAAAGTATTTTCTCCGTTCTTCTTTTCTTGAGGCCTCTTTGGGTTATAATCTTAGTTTTATTTGGCGTATGTGGAATTCTCGCAATATTCTTTTATATGGAAGTAGGTGGAGGGTTGGAGGTGGTGATAGGACCAGTGTCACGAAGGATCCATTGTGTTGGTGGTGACTGAATGACAACCATGCTTATTCTCTACCGTGGAAGGAGAAGCTACTGCTCTTCTACGCACAATGAAGGAGGCGATTCACAAAGGTTATAATTATGTTCTTTTTGAAAGTAATCTGCAATTATTGGTGAAAGTTATCTGCTTGAAGCGTGCAAATCAGAGTTTTGTGCTATTGTTGCTAATATTACTAATGTTTTATCGTGATTTGCAGCTTTGAAATTAAGTTTGTTAAAAGAAAAGTGAACTTGATTGCTCATTCGCACTCTTGCCAGGGTGACCAATTCTTAACTAATTTGTAAAGATTTGAGATTATTTTCTTTTGTATTGAACGATTAAAAGAGCTGGAAATAAATATTTTGGTGGAAAAAATTAACTTTTATTTTTATGGACTTAAATAAAAAATGTCCTATATTTATAGAAAGGAAAAAAAAATTATTTAGCTCTCTAATAAATAACACTAATAAATGGAGAAAAAGAATATGCATCGACAATGTAAAATAATTTTACGTTATCAACAAATACCAACCATATTTTACACCACACCATCCCGCTTTTTTATGACATTTCAAATTGATAGTTTTTTATTGGATGATCGTTTTACACGGTCAAGAAATCCGGATTAAACTCTAATAAATATATCTTGTAGAAAAGTATAGAACATTTAACCAAAAAACGAAAGTATAGAATAAATCAATAAATATTTAGTTGTTAAAAAAATATTTAGTTTTTTTCCGTTAAAAAAGTTGAAAAAATATATAGAATAAATTTAAAAAGTTGAAAAAAGATATAGTATATAAACATAACGGATAAATCACATAAATAGATATTTTGTATAAATAAATTAGAAACAAAATATCCCCGATTGTATATTGAACACATTTTAATCAATGATATGCTATAAACAAACACTTTATCGTCAAAATTAGAAACAAAATCAGCGAAAAGTTTGGGCTGTGGCCCTTTTTGTACCAACAAAAAAATAAAATCAGCAAGAAGTAATGAAAAAAAAAACGAAATAAATTTCCTTCTATTAAATAGGAACAAACACAATCATAATCATAATAAACATAACCTTTCTCTTCAATCCAAATTCCAAACCCTATAGTGAGTGAGTTCAAGAAACCAATGGCTTCATCAAACTTGATCTCTCTCAAAACCTCCGACGGCACCATTTTCGAAGTTGATCCATCACTCGTCAAGACAATGAAAACTGTTCAAGCCACCATCGGCGAAGCAGGCGCCGATATCTCCATCATTCCAATCCACAACGTTTTCAGCCATCACATGAACATGATCATCAAGTATCACAATCTTTCTATCGCCGGCAAGGTGAAAGAATTCTCCATTGAGAAACTTGATAACGAAGATTTGAAGGAGTTTCTTATCGCCGTGAATTACTTGAACATGGAAGATCTTTTCGAGTTTCTTACTCAGCTTGTTGCTGATCGAATTGAGAAGAGGAGTGTTGGTTATGTGATGAGGAAATATTTTTTTTATGTGAGGAAGTATTTCTTACTCGGGAAGTATTTTGCTTATTAAAGATTCTCAGTTAATTTCACAAAACAAAATTATATGTTTGAAATTTAATTTGAAAAGAGGAAGAAAGTTTGAGATGTCATGGATATCTTGGTTAATTTGAAACAATGTGGGTAGATTCAGTCTAATCGTGAACTAATAATCCCAATTCTTCGTGGCCAAATTCAAAACAACCAGGCCTTAAAAGACAATTTTAGTTCCATAATTTTCTTATAAGAACCAAATTTAATTTGAAGTTAAATTTGTTAAGAGAGAAAAGTGAACTTGATTGCTCATTCGGACTCTTGTTAGGGTGACCAATTTTTAGCTAACTTGCAAAGATTTTAGATTACTTTCTTTTTTATTAAATAATTATTGATTAATGAGATGAATTAAGTTTGTTTTGGTGAAAAAAAATTAACTTTTATTTGTATACTTTTGTAGTCTTGATCGGCACACCTTGCGTGCTAGCAGGACTATTTACTTGGTTAATATATCTCATTTTTGCGTGTTCAAAAAAACTTTTATTTTTATTTTACGGACTTAAATAAAAAATGTCCTATATTTATAGAAAAGAAAAGGCCCCTCTAATAATAAATAGAGAAAAAGAAATATGCACTAATAATGTAAATAATTTTACGCTATCAACCATTTTTCCGCCACGTTATCCCACTTTTTTATATGACATGTGAAATTGATAATTTTTTATTGGATGATCGTTTTACACTGTCAATGCGCATCTCTATTAAACGCTGGTCTCTAATAAATATATCTTGTAGAAAAGTATAGAATATTTCACAAAAAAAAAAAGAGTGCATAATAAATATTTAGTTGTTTAAAAAAAGAATAAATATTTAGTTTTTTTTCCCATTAAAAAAGTTGAAAAAAGATATAGAATAAATATAGATCACATTACACTAGGGTTGAGTATGAGCTCGAGATCCGACTCAAAACTGATATAACGCATAACGCATTGAAGCATTTGGTCGGGTGCGGATCGGATCTCAGGTCAATAAAAAGGAATAAAATTATTCATAAACATAACTTTTCTCTTCAATCCAAATTCCAACCCAGTGACTCCAAGAAATCAATGGCGTTATCAACTTGATCTCTCTCAAAATCTCATACGGCACCGTCATAATTTTATAAAATGACGTAATTTTTTATAATGGCCGGCCCGAAGCTCAAACAACTTGTCCAACCCAACTTGATTTTTTTACAGCCTACACGAGCTTGGGCCAAAATGGCTTGATTGCTTTTGGGCTTGGATCATCCCATCAGTCCGATCCACTTTTGACAGCTCTAGTATCTACCATGAGCGCTAGATGCATCGATTCATATTACAGATTTTGAATAATGAATGAACATGTTCATTATTTTTACAAAAATACTTAGAAAAAAAATCGTTTTTGAAGCCTTGACCATTTCAATTTATTTCTATCCCATTTTCTACATCAACAAAACCAAATGCGAATATATGCACAAATACAATATGGAAATCTCGAGCTTCACATAAAGGAAGACATTTACTTTGGCGATTGTGTCGGAGTTGTCTTTCAACAAGGTACCAATTGTTAAAAAGGCATGTGGAGTGTACAATATAGTGTCTTATACTAGGAATTAAACCCGTGCGATGCACGGGTTTGATTAAATTTTTTATTTTATAATTTGCTCATTGAATAAAATAATATGATATTTAATTTTTTAAAATTTAATAATAGACTTATAATATTGATAAATAATAAACTTATAAAATTCATAATATCCATTGTATCTAATGGATCCAATTAACCTGCTCAATAATGAATTTGCTATGCGGTTAATAAATTTCCCCTAAAATGAATTGTTGTGTTAGATAATCTTAGAGTTCAAAACAAAACTATCAAAGATAGATAGGTATATGTATATTAAATTGAGATTTCATGAGATTTTAAAAGACTTTTTTATGATGAAATTTTTTTGTGATGTTTAATCAACACTTTTATAAACTTGATTGGTATTCATTTTTCCTATTTAAAAATTGGTTGTAATGCTCCAGTTCATCATATATAAACGATCTATTTTGCAATTTAAAATAGAATAACAACCGAGTCTTGATAATTTTAACTAATAATTTTCTATGTATAGATATATTGTAATAATATACCACAATATTCATACAAACTATAATATCCAAAAGAGACTAAACAATGTACATCAACTCATTTCAATCTCCACCACTCTTGTTGGTAAAACAAATTAATATATGATTTGGAAATCACCTTGCAACTTTTCATCATAGCCAAGAAGGAAGAAGACACCATCGTAACACTTGAAATGAAAAAATATACTATATTAAAAATGAAACATTAAAATGAGGAACATAAAAAAATAGCACTGCCATAGAAATATATAATTTGATTAGAATTTACTTTTTAATAAAACTTTATTGAAAATATTTTACAAAAATAAAATAAAAAACTTTACTGAAAATAATAATTTTAGTGGATGTATTAATTATTGAGTTAAAATGTTTTCGAATTTTTATTCTCATATAATAAATATAGAATATAGACATATATAATAATTTATTTTGACAAAAAAATGTGTAATTCAACTATATATAGAAATCAGTAAAAGTGCAGTTGCATAATAATCTATAATATAATAAAAAAGAATAATAATTTTATAATAAAAAATTATTTTCCCAAGTTTGGTTGATATCCTCTCATATTTTTCCCCTTTATCTCAATATACTTTTACTTTTTATCAAAAAAATATTGGATTATAATCGGATTTATTTAATACATATCATGTATAAATGTTTTGTCAAAAAAAAATATGATGTATAAATGAAACACATTATATTTTAAATTCTTAGATTAATCAAACTTTCTTTATTTGATTGAAGGCCTTTAAAATCCATTTTCTTAAACAGTATTCTTAAAACTAAAAGTTTAGAATATTGAAGGTGGATCCAAATCAACTTTTAAATTTTCCCTAGTGGAGTTGTAAACTTAATAGAGATAAAATTAGAGGCAAATATATCGTTTATCATTTCTCTAACATGTAATAAAAATATAAAAAAGTTGGTATATTTTTGTTCGGTAAAATAATTTCGTGTTTCAAGCAAGAGTTCCGCATTGAATAATAATTTGTAAAACACAAATCATGTCATAGCTAGACTGATACCTGTTAAAAAATTATAGTTGGTTCTTTGTTCCTATTAACAGAAGAACAATCAAGATAAATATTAATGCAAAAAATAAGAACTATTGTTTACCTACAACTATTGTTAGTGTTAAATTGCATGAGTATATTGTATTTTGTTACTCCGGAGACCTACTATCTCTCCTGTATAGATTTTTTTTTAATGAGTGGGTGAAAGCAAGCTATGTGACAAAAAGGTTATTTTTAAACTTAACTACAATTAAGAATAAAAAACTATGTTCACATATATATATATGCAAAAAAAACCTCATAACATATAGACTGCTCAAAATTGTGTGACGAATTTTTATTTAAAAAAATAATGAGGGAAAAACTAACTAACAAAGCTACACTTGAAAAGAAGAGTGGGGGAAAAATAAATGGCTAGGAAAAAGACCAGAATCTTACCTTATAGACAAATTTTAGTAGACAAATAAAAACAACAACCAGTTTAATAAGTTTATACATTAAAAAGGCATGTAAAATTAAATAGGCTAATAACAAAAAAAAAAACCTTGTTGAAGAAGAACCATGTTGCAGTAGAAAAACCTTGTTGATGTCTTGTTGATCATATATCTACTTTAAAAAAGACAGGTTGATTTCTACTGCACATAATCAAAAAAGATAATTGACATAAATTAAAAGATTAGCGATACAATAATATTAAATTAAAAAATAATAATGAAACAAAAACCTTCAAATTTGAATGTGAATACAACCACCGTTATGAAGAGAGTTGTCATGCCACTCAAAATGACAAACTTCTTGGTGATTTTCTCCAGAGCAAAGGAATATTTAAGAAAAAAAGAGATTAAAGTAATGATTAATTTTAAGAACACTTGAAACAGAGGTTGTGTTGTTTTCTGAATATAGTTTGAATTGATATGCATTTCAAGGGACACACATTTTAATCTCTAGGGACACACTACTCTCTTGTAACTATTTTGACCTTTTGGAAGCCTTGCAAGTGCATATTTATGCTCAACTTTAGTGGATAATTAAGATTAAAAAAAATTCTCGTAAAAGATATATGTTCTGGTTTTATGCAACATTAATTTTAGAAAAAAATTAGTTTTAAAAAGTGATGTGCAATTAAAATATACTGTTATGTAAATCAAATGTCTCATGAAAAAGAATCATGAGCTAAGTTTCCAATTTTTATAATAAAAAGTCATTTATAAAAAATGGTGGTAGGTTCATAACGGAAAAAAGAAAAGAAAGGCTGGTTGGAGTCTTAAATGGGCTGGACAATTTAATTTGTTCTCCTCACTTCATATGCCACACCATATGACATGTTTCTTAAAAGATGACATATCATCACAATAGCATATGAGAAATGTCACATAAGTACCAACTATTGTTTAGAGAAAAGGAAAAAATGGGAAGTTTTGTTAGGCTTTCACGGTATCCGGATTTTTCTTCATCTTTCTTTGTTCACTTACTTATCAAATATGCTTTTTGCAATAAAAATTTGAACAAATTCAGCAATTTTTTTTTAAGAACGAATATGATTATCGATGCTTAATTCTTGGCTAGAGTCAGACTATTTGCGTATACTGAGATTGAAGACATAGCGAGAACATTGAGATCATTCCAACAATCCTCTCTTCACATCTTCTTTTTCTCACTTCTGGATTCCTACTTAAAATAAAGAGGAATTCCATGCTCCTATTTTGAAATGGAGATAAAAAAGCAAATTAAAATCGCTCACTACTTGCAATCATTGTATATATATGATGGTCATGGAGTGAAATGGTAGAGAGCTAGATTAACCGGAAAGAGATTAACAATAGTAGTTGATTTTTATATAAATTGAATGTATTACGTACTATTTAAACTTAAAAAAAAATAATCATGAGTGCTGCCCATTGATTTATCTACACAATGCTACTATAATGTTTGCAATTATATTCTCACAAAATATCTTTAAAATGTGAAAGTTCAAATAATTGAATATAAAATTAAAGTAAAGATGAGAATATAAAAAATTGAACTCACACAATTATAGGCACAAACTAAGAATGTGTGAGAAATTTATTGTCACACATATTTAGCTACTTTATTATGTTTAACAGAATTCAGCTATTTTATTAGATTAGGCAAAAATTAAAAGAGAGTGTGAAGCTTATTTAGATGTGTCACATGTTAGCTCACGGATAATTCAAACATTGTTTACAAAAAATGCGATGGTAAAAACTAACCATTACTATAAGTGATGGACACTGATATTATAGATTTAGTAATCTAAAAAAGATATAGAAAAAAATTATAGTAAGACAATGAAAGAAATAGAACAATTACAAAAACATCTCGAACAAACTTAATCATTGACTCACATATTTTATAGCAAGAGTTTGCCTACATGTACATCACCTACCATCACAGATATAACGAAATGTAGGCATTGTTAAATACATTAATACCTTTCTAGCGAAATATTTAGGCTTCTATATATATTTGTGAAATTTGATGGACATAATATTGTTAGTATATTTGGTTTTTGTAACACAATGTAACTGCCATATCCTTTGAAAAGTTCTTCTTAAAAATGTGTACCATATGACATGTTTGTCCAAATATGACACATCATCACAAACTATATATAGATAAGTAATGAGATATGACACATAAGCACCAACTATTGCTTAGAAGAAAGGAAAATATGAGAAACTTTGTTAGGCTGCCACATCAGCAATTCAAAGCTTGTTTTAGTATATAGTATTGATTGATGATGATTGATTGATGTGGTTATGAGACATGTTTGGGCTTGCAACTGTGTTGCAAAACAACGCATGTCATATCGCCATGGCAATGCAACAAAGCGCATGTTTGCAATTTGCAGCGGTGGCGAGGCGAGTGGCATCACTGTGTTGGTGTATTTGACATAAAAGAAAGGATAAGCATGGCATACTGTCAATTATGGTGCATGGTTCGAGTGGTATACTATCAGTAACGCAAAAATGCATGATAGTAAATCGAGAGCGTCATTTGGAGTCTCACAGTGAGAAAATTCAGCCACGAGTTGGCTTAAGTGAAATATTGATGTAGGTTTTTTTTATCGAACATGTGTTACAACAATGGTCGTGTGCTTCCGGTGATCATACTTGCCAATTTGTATAGGCGGTGACTAAATGATAGCGGTGTTTATTCTCTACTGTTAAAGGAAAAGTTGCTGCTCTTATAGACACAATGGAGGAGGCGATTCACAAAGGTTATAATTATGTTCTCTTTTAAAATGATTTGCAAATGTTAGTGGAAGTTATGTGCTGGAAGCGTGAAATTTAGAGTTTTATGTTATTGTTGCTAGTATTACCAGTTATTTTTCCAGTTGTTATTTGAAACTTTGAAACTAAATTTGTTAAAATATAAGTGAATTTGATTGCTAATATTCTTACTATGACGACCAATTTAAAATATATTTTCATAGATTTGAGATTGCTCGCTTTTATATTGAAAAATTACTGATTAATGAGATGAATTATGTTTACTTTGTTAAAAAATCTAATTTTTATTTTCGCATACTAAAGAAAAATTTACTATATTTATAGGAAAGAAAATTTTGTTTGACTCCAATAATAAATATATATCTAGTTTATATGGTTTTTTCCATAAAAAAAAAACTTGAAAAAATATATATAGAATAAAAATATACAGTAGAAGATCACTGGTTAAAAAAAAAAGAAAAATCTAGAAGATCACATAAAAGTAGATAATAATTCTTGACCAAAAAAAAAAAGTAGATAATAATTGTATAAAAAAAAGAGTTTAATAGATAAGCAGACAGAGTAAAGAAGTTTTACACACTCAACCAATCAAAATGCTTCAATCTTCCAAGTCATATTAAGAAAGTGGGGTTAAGTGGAGTGACGTGGCGGAAAACATGGTTGTGATTGATTTACACTGTCTGTGCATAGGGCTGGAAATGAGTCGAGTCGAGTCGAACTCCTTTAAGCTCGACTCGACTCATTTATTTAACGAGCTTAATTTTCAGCTCAAGTTCGACTAATTTGGTTCATGAACCAAGTTCAACGAGTTAATTATCGAATCGAATCTCGAACTATTTTCGAGTTGGTTCAGTTCATTGTCAGCCCTAGTATAAACTTACTATCATATATGAAATAGTGGTTTGATACTTAGATCAACCATGTTATAACCAATGTTTTCATTTTGTATGATAAAGTTGTATTGTTATATTGTGTTTCATCTAGATAATATTGAAATGTGGACTTGAATTGTCCACATATATTAACACATATGATACTCACTAATCACTATGAAAGTAACAAATACACTGTGTATATTAAAATCTTTTATAAGAGTTTTTTATTGGTCTCACGTACAACAAAAAATTACTATTATATATATCGAGTTGCTCATGAACCAAACGAGTCGAACTATAACAAATTTAAATTTCAACTCAAGTTCGACTTATTTGGTTCATGAACTAAGTTCAACAAGTTAATTATCAAATTAAATCTCGAACTATTTTCGAGTTGGTTCGGTTCATTTCCAGTTTCCTTTTTCTCTAAAAAAATTAGTAACAAATCAACGAAAAAAAACCGAAAAACAAAATTAATTTTCTTCTATAAAAAGGGAATAAACACAATCATAAACATAACTTTTCTCTTCAATCCAAATCCCAAACCCAAACCCTAGCGAGCGAGTTCAAGAAACCAATGGCATCATCATCAAACTTGATCTCTCTCAAGACCTCCGACGGCACCGTTTTCGAGGTCGATCCATCACTCGCCAAGACAATGAAAACAGTTCAAGCCATCATCGACGAAACCGATGCCGATATCTCCATCATTCCGATCCACAACGTTTTTAGCCAGCACATGAACATGATCATCGAGTATTACAATCTTTCAGTCGCCGGAAAAGCGAAAGAATTCTCCGTCGAGAAACTTGATAATGATGATTTGAAGGAGTTTCTTCTCGCTGTTCATTACTTGAATATGGAAGATCTTTTTGAGTTTCTTACTCAGGTTGTTGCTGATCGAATTGAGAAGAGGAGTGTTGGTTATGTGAGGAAGTATTTTGGTATTGAGAGTGATTTTACGCCGGAGGAATATGCTGCTATTCGTAAACAGAATGATTGGGCTTTTAAGGGTGCTGACATTGAACCTGAAGAAGATGAAGAAAAAGAAAAAGAAGAAATAAAAGAATGAAAGAGGGTTTTGAAATTTTAATGTTTATTTTTATAAATTAGAAATTTAACCCTAATATTATAGAATATGAATTTTGGTTTTTACTTTGGGGGAATTGTGAATTTTGGTTTTGATGATATGATTTGATGATGAAAAGTGTTTCCATTTTCTAATTTATTTTGTGTTTGTTTTGATTTAATCGTGTTTTGATTGTTGATTGCTATGTTTGCTAGAAACCCTAATTTTGTTGACATTCATCAATGTGTTTGTGTATTAATTAACTTGGTTTTGAAATATCTAATCTGAATTTTGAAATTGATTTGATCAATTAAAGAAAAATAATAGTAAACAACTGATTGATTTCATGTTGTTAATAAGTTCATCTTAGGACATTAGGGCAAATCGTTCGATTTTTTGTGGGAATAAGTTTTAGTTGCCGTTTTCAAATTATGGATTGCCGGAAACCTCTTCTCTTTGAGTTGTGAAATTGAATAATGGGTCTAGATGCTTGAGCAAATGTTGATTTAGTTTATTCTATTGAGTTTTGATCAAATCTATAATGTTAAATAAATCTTTATGGAGAGTTTGAATCTTGTATGAGTTTATTCTATTGTTTTATGTGTCGAATGCATTATTAAAATTAACATATCAATCAATGGTTTGGATTCACTTAACTAAGCTACAAAAGTAATAAAACTTTCATCTTTAATGGAACTCCGCGAACCTGCCCTTGTCCCCTTCCCCAATCTCGCACATGTCTAGTCGCATTAGGCTGCTTGTCCGCCTCTATGCCATGGATTTGTGGTAGCAATCTCACTGGTCGGAGTTCCCAACCCACTCGTCTGTCATGTTGCTGGCTGCCCTTCTCAGGTTCCTGTCAAGCTGCTTTTGTGCATCACTTTCTGATGGCATTATTTGCTATGTCTTGTAAAGGTGGTGTAGCACTTGTGGTGTTTGAAACATTTTATGATATAATCAGCAAAAAACAAAGAAACAAGTGAGATTTCCTTTAGAGAGTCATCTTGATGTGTTAAGGGTTTGTAATGAAGGTAATTAACGCAGTAGTCTATTATCATATTATTTAGGTCTCAATTTGTGAAGTTATAGAACTATGGCTTGTTTGTCCGACTCGGAATTTGTTGAAGCTTATTTTGAAGCCTATTCAAGGTCACATAAGTATGCATAATTGTTTTGACACCCCAACACAAAACCCCACATTGTATTAAGTGTAATCAACACTACCAAATTATATAAAATTGAATATGGAAGATCTTTCGTCTAAATTATATCAATCAATGGTTTGGATTCACTTAGCTAAGCTAAAAAAGAAACAAAACTTTCCTGCCCTCGCCCTTTCCCCAATCTCGCACATGTCTAGTTTCATTAGGCTGCTCGTCCACCTCTATGCCATGGATTTGTGGTAGTGATCTCACTAGTCGGAGTTCCCAACCCACTGATCTATCACGCTGCTGGCTGCTCTTCTTAGGTTCCCGCCAAGCTGCTTTTGTGCATCCCCTTCTGATGGCATTATTTGTTATGTCTTGTAAAGGTGTTGTAGCATCAGTTGTGGTGTTTGAAAAATTTGACGATATCAGCAAAAAACAATGAAACAAATGAGATTTCCTTTAGAGAGCGATCTTAATGTGTTAAGGGTTTGTCATGAAACTAATTAACGCAGGAATCTATTATCATATTATTTAGTTCTCAATTTGTGAAGTTATTCAAATGATATATCCAATGTCATGATTTTTCTTTTCCTTTTGCTTAAGCCTAATAATAGATGGTATTTTTTTAGACAAGTTCAGAATTCAGATGCACTAACTTTAAACTTTTCTTGTGAAGACATGTTAGAGCCTATAATTATTTTGCTCGCTTATTTCTTTGACAGTTTATGGAAAATACTGGACCACAAAGGCCATAGAATTATGGTTTGTTTGTCATACTCATAATTCACTGAGGCTGATTTTGACGAGTTAGGATCCTCTTCATTTCCTATATTATTATATAGTTTTGGAAATATAAATGTAAAAGTTTGACATTAAGTGGATCCAAATATCTTTTATAAACCCCAAAATCATTTAAAATCTTGTTAGTGGAATAAATGGAAAGAATAGGAAATGGAGAGGATCCCAACTCTATTTTCACACCTATTTCAAGGTCACATAAGTATGCATCATTGTTGTTTTGAGATGCTTGATACCCCAACAGATTGTATATCAAATTGGTCTTGTAATGAATCCTTTCGTTAGTGTATGTTCTATTTTTTTTTTTTTTTCACCACCAGTTCAATCTGGTTCGGGGGTCAGTTCTGACATCAAGTAGTTCCAGCCCCCTATCGATCGCAGTTGCGGGGGATCGAATTGTGATCCTCCCTACCAAGTTCAGCGTCAATCACCACTAAACCAACTAACGATTGGTTAGTGTATGTTCTATTTAATCTATGTAATGAATGGCCGTATCAAGTACGAAATGCTAATGTCATTACTGCTTATGGTGTTGGGGTTTTCATATACTTTTGATGGAAAAGTGATGTTACAATACAACCAATGCCATTAATGCAAGATCAATTTAAAGGAATGCCTCTATCAAGCATGGAGTTGGACCAACCTTCACATCTAGGAAGTGAAATTCTAAAAAAAATCAGCATTCACATCCATAAACTCAAGTTGGTCTTGTATTCAATTGTACTAATCAAAATAGCTCTTGTACATTACTAATTTGAAATGTAGCAATTTGTACTGAATTGTTCTTGTATTATATTGCAAACAAAAGAGCTCTGTATTAAACTACTAATGTAATATTAATTAATGAGATTCAAAAGCATCAGTTTGTTCTATTTTGCCATGACCGTTTTTCACCCTAAGTGAACATCGCGCGCGCTTATATCATCATAAGTTGTGTTGTTTAAAGCAAATAATTCGGCAAATGAATTTCGCATTGGTCCATCATGTAAAAATGAAGCCATTAATACATGGCCTTCCTGATTGAAACCTTAGCAAGCAAAATTGTATAAACAGATTGCATAACAGTACAGTAATAGAACCAACATTACATAGAAGATGTTTGAACTTAATATACAAGTCACTTGCTATTTGATACCACCCTTGCTACTTGATACAAGAACACACCTTAGATTATGTAGAAGTAGCATGTATACTAATAAACACTTCATTGGTCCCATACAACCCCACCCCACCCACACACACATAGAATAATTATTGGAACCATTGTAAATGCTTCTCGGTCTTATAACAAATGACTAACACAGTAAAGCCAGACAATTCCACAAGAACCTAAGTTGTTGAAACCAAAAGTGGTAGGGCAAAAAACTAGGTGAATAAGTTATCATAATTGACAGCACGAAAAAAAAAATCGTTTTAAAAAATGAGACATGACTTCGCAAAGATGATAATTACTAGTTACAATCACAAAGGGTATAACAGCTCCACGACCAACTAAAAAGAATCATATTGAAACCAAAAATTAATGATGTGTTTGTAGTATTAGTTAACTGCATCCCATAATTTACAACAATTTTTTGGCTAGATAGCCCTTCCATGTCTGAAGTACACCCAAAAATATTATGGAACACAACCTACATTAACAGACAATAAATCTTTCACTTCGTAAAGTTTGATTTCTTGTTTTTGTTGGGGGACAAGAAAAAAGTATAGCAGAGCTAGATTGAACAAAAGATATAACCTATCTAATGAACATGTATATGACTATGAGAAAGCTACTCTCTTCACAAAATGGCAACATCAGTACAAAGAGACTGATGAGCAAGTGCTCCCTTTACACCTCAAAAATGCCTCAACCCTCGTAACTGATGAATAATCCCGAAAGCTCAGATTAAATGAGGAATTTGCCAAAAAGTGCTGCAGAATGGAGACTTTCAATGGCAAGTTAAAATATGCATCTATCTATCTACCTGTTTAAAGGTTCTAACTGGACTTCCATTCTTGCAGAGGCTTGTGACTCTTTATTTGTTGCATTTGTATTTGTCGGACTCAAGAGATCAAGGGCATCATCTTCCTCATTACCAAGTACCCAATTGCCTCTTCCAAATATCCGATCCCTTACTCGCTGCTTCTCGCGGTATTCGAAATAAGCAATACTCAATGCACCTACTAAGAACCAAATTATCATTGCCCAAGTAAGTCCGTGGACGTTTTCCAAAGCATATCTGTCTCCCAAATGCTTCATGCCAGTAAATAATGCTCCAATGCCAACAACAATGGCAGATCTGCCAACAATTATGTGCAAGTATTCCCAGATAATCCTATTCAATGTTGCCGGCTCCACATTTGATTGTTTTGGGGGCCTAAGGAATGCATTAACTGGTTGTATGCAAGCCAAAAATATAGCAGCAATTCCAAATTTAACGTGTGTGGAACTAACATGAAACCCGCGAAGCTCAGCAACCGCAAAAAGAAGTGCAAGAAAAACTATTGCTAACCCTGAGTATTGCAAGTAAACATGAATTTTGTACCAATTATCACCCTTTAAATGTTTCAAGTACCTGGCAGCCAAGATACCTCCAGGAAGCAAGATACCCCATGCAAGAAACATCATAAAACCATGCACAGCCAATACTGGAAGTAAATCCTGCTCTGCTTCTGCAGAACCGCGCATCAGCTGAACACGTATAGGCCTGCTACTAGTAACAGTATGCATATTCCTTTCAGTGAGATGTGTATTACTCCATCTACTACCCATCGCCCATATGACTTTAAGTGGAGTTGTGGGATCAATGATGTTGTTACATTCTGGCCTCTTGCCCCTACTACAAGCTGGAACCAAGGGACGTGTAAATTCAAAGGTAATAATGCCGTTTTCTGTTTTGCATCTCACATGTGTCAAATTCTCACGTGTAAGATGTATACTTGAGGCATCCTGTCCATCGATCCAGTAAGTGTCAACACGACCGACACCATTGTCATCAACCCATCCCACATAAGTATAACTGTTTACCATTCCACTGCCAAGTCCTACAGCAAGATAACCACTCTTTTTCTCACCACGAGCAGCAATAGATATTGAATCCTTCGTCAATGTCCAAAAGAAAGTAACCTGTTGATCGTCCAAAACAACACTGTTGTTATACATATCAGATAGACCCCCATCCACAACCTCCACTCTCCAACCCATTTTCTTCTCATACACCGAATGATAGTAGATCTGATCAGGAGTGTTCCGATCCGGAGCCCAAATTAGCTCCATGGGACTGGCCTGAACTCCGTGAGCCTCAGAACCACCAGCATAAATAGTCTCCGTCAGATTCCTCAAAGTGGCATTCCCACCGACGGGATCTGAAGTAACATAAAGAGCAACATCATGCCCGGCTTGAATAGAAAACGTGACTGGCACACCTCTTTCAACTCTCAAGACAGGAGCTTCCTTTTTGTTGATGTAAATAACCTTTACAGGGTTTGGAGGATTAGGGTAATGCCAAGCCGGACCAGTGGAAACAACCAAGGGTACTTTGGCATCAGCAATGATGATATCTTGATCCTCTTTATCAGCAGCATCCAAAGGACCTTTACAATCATTGACATGCTGAGAAACATTAAGAACCAAGTGACCAAAAGTTTCAAAAGGAAGACCACCATGATTCTGAGGAAGATAATACGGCAAAACCGTATCAGGAGCTCTAATCTTTCCTAGAGCCCAAATAACAGTCATCTTAGCCGATTGATTAACAGGGTGATCATATCTACCATCAACCTGACTCAAAGGTCTCTTATATCTAACCAACGAAACCCCATCACTCCTATGACCATAAATCATCCTTGTATCATTCACCAAACCAACTCTATCCGGTCCTACATAGATCGAATCAGGACAAACCCCTTCAACAGATCCATTCTCACTGTTTTTCACACACTCACTGTACTTAGTAATGTAGAAATCATCCACAAATGGCAACCCATCTTCCTTAAACCCAGTAACCGCCACATCAGCACCAACCATAAGCTCTGAATCAGTTGCATTAGGGTTAGCCCAACCAAAAGCCATATAATTCATAACCCCAGTTGCACCCTCTAACCCAATCTCAATTGAATCATCTTTCAAATTCAAACTCCAACGAACCCTAAAATCTTTATTCAAAACCTTACAATTATCAAACATAGTTGGCTGAGTATGAACAACACTAACCTTCTTTTCTCCATCACTTCCAGACGGAGACGGAGATTTGGCCTCCGTGGTGGTAACATTCTGAATCAAAACATGACCAAAATTTGATGCAGTTGGAATATCCCAAACAGAAAGAACATGAATCATATCCCAAGTAATATTAGGAAACAATTGAACATCGAAAGTGAAATTTGAATACGTGTGATTAAGTTTATGATCGGAAACAATGAATCCGGTAGTGAGATTATCGAAATCAGAAGCATATGCACCCCAAAAATGAACATCGAAGCCAGAAAGCATATCAAATTGAGAAACCCTAAAAGAACAATCATCGATGATCTTAAAATGGCCTCTGAGTTGATGTTGAACCAATTCGAATTCGGATTCGAAATCAACGAAGGAACTGCTCCGTGTACATTTCGGAGCAGGATCTGCATATCCGAAGAAGAAGAAGAACAGAGGTAACAAGATGAAGATAGTTTCACGAAGCATGTGGAAAAGAAAAGATTCGAATATAGTTAAAGCGGATTTTCTTCGGATTCCGGTGGATCCGAATCGCCGCTTGAAAACGTAGGTGTTGATCGGAGAAATATGATCTCCGTCGTTGAAATGATCGTAATTTAACACGGCACGGTGGTTTTTTGTTTTTGTTTTGTTTATTTTTTTTTTTAAAAATGGAAAAAGGAGTAAGTGTTTGTTTTGTTGTTTTTGCGATTCCGCGTTCGTTGGTTTTTTTGGTTGATATGTGACAGCTTCGTGTATTGTTTGTTGTTGGTTGAAGAAAACAAAGTTCAAATAAGGAACCCAAACTCAAAGTCCTACTATAAAGTTAAGTACATGTTACCTTTGTTTTCTTTCTAGCATATGATTCTTTTCTATGTACTAATAAATGAAGTTAAATTGAGTATGTGTTAGTCGATTAGATTTTTTATCTAACAGTTACTTTTAATTTATGTGGTGTATATACTATCTTCGGTCACTATTATAAGTAAAAAAATCACTTTTTAGATTCATTGAAAAATGGATGTATTTGGTCTATAATATGGACTAGGTACATGATATTTTCAATGAACTTAAAAAGTGATTTTTTTGCTTATAATAGTGATCGGAGAAAATATATTTTTTTATATTAACTTTTGGTTTTTACATAAGAAAGATCGGAGTTCGGCTGTCAAGTAGTTAAAGTAATTAAAATTTATAAATACCAAATTTAGGTACAGAAAAATTGAAAGAAGAAATAAATTAATATGAGCCGTAGATTTATATAATTATCTATCTAGAATTTTCTATAAAAGAGAGATTTTGTGGTTTTAACCTCTTTTTCGAAATTCCGTAAAAAAAATCTCTTTTTCAAAATAGTTCGGAGTATAATTCTTTCCATAAGTATACAAGCTTTTCATAATATTTAACAATCCTCTTAACATAATATTTAATCTTAGTCATTTCTTTTTATTGGATGATCAACGTCAATCACTACGTGGACGTAGTAACTATGTTAAATCTTAATTCGTTCCAACACGAATTTAATCTAACAGGATGAATTAGAATTTCATAACTCTATTAGGATGAAATAGTGGGAATTCGTTTGAACCACAAAAAATAGAGACTATATAACCCTCATTAAAGTTAAAAACATGAGAAGGTACGTCATTTGATTTGGTTGGCAACTACATGGAGTCTATGGAAGCTGCGTAACAATGTAATTTTTGATGGGGTTCATTCGGAGTTTATACTTATCCTCTATCGTTCAGGACATCAAACATATCTCTTGGGTGTGGCTTAGCGGCCGTTTTGGTCGTAAAGCTTGTATTTCTTTCCCTATTTGGCGTTTTGACCCTATGTCTTGTTTTAAAAACATCTGTTAATATGCTTTATTGTTAAGGGATTGAGTACCCATTGTACTCCCTTATAATATAATTAATTTGCCTATAAAAAAAAAAAAACCTCATTAAAGTTAAAAGCTCAACTAATAATATTATTATTTATATAAATTAATTAATCGTGTGAAGCTTTAAAAATCTCAAAAGTTCTTACATAGTGGGTTGAAGAGTATGTCATCATATTCAATTTTGGAATGACATTTTACAAAACATTTTATGGAGAAAAAGTTCAAAGATATATATACCATTAATAGATAGAATATTCACTTTTTTTCCTAAAAAAAAAGCTGCTTTTGTTGATTTAAAATATGTAAAGACGCACTAGTACATGTAAACACAAAAAAAAAAAAAAAAAGATGCACTAATACGAAATTGGATTTGGCGCCGTAGAAATATCAGCAGTTTCACGCTGTTATGTATCTCGGTTGTTCGATCAAGATCAAACGTCTAAAATCATTTGATAATTATTTTATTTTTATTTAATCTCAAACGTCCGATCTTGATCAGACGACTGAGATACTCAACAACGTGAAACTACGTGATATTTCCACAGTACCAAATTCCACTAGTACATATGTAGAAACAATGAGTGAAATGGTTATGTAAACCCCATTTAAACATACCACCGATTAAAATTCATTTTGCAAGTCCCATGAGCTTGAGTCAATTGGTTGGATACCGCGTTATATATGCAGGGGGCCGGGGTTCGAACCCGAGTCATCCCACTTATCCACTTTAATGGTGGAATTTCAAACCGCTAGGCTACTTGACCAAAAAAAAAAAAAATCATTTTGCAAAAAACTTTACTTTTGGCCCATTAACTTTGATAAATTTGCAATTTTAGCCTTTAACTTTTACAAATTTTCGAGTTTTATCCCCTAAAATTATCCAATCAATTTTGACCAAGTCAATACACATGTGATAAGTGTCTCACATGTCACGTCAACATGTCTTATTATATGGATAATAATTTAATAAAAAGCACTCTTTCATCGCTTTCTCCATATTTGAGAAATCAATTAACACCTTAATGAATATTTGAAAAAAAGTGTCAAACTTGACTATTACCACTAGGTCAGATAGATTTGTTATGGTGTGGGCTATGACATGTCATGCTCTTTGGCAATGGAAGAATAAATAATACATGTTCATAATTTTGTCAGGCCACCACTTCTAATCTTGCTTATGAGCATAGTTAGGTTGTTGTGTACAAAGATCAATTAATTTTATTTCATGTATTAATTTTCTTATTGGTGGAAATGTTGGCTGTGGTGGATTAAATCGAGGTAGCTAAGGTGAATGGTTTGGTGGTTTTGTAAAAAAAAAAATTGAATATTGTAGTGACTACACTACATTGCAGAACTTTAGAGTGTTTTTCAAGGATTAAAAATGGCTAAGGAGTGTGGTTTCAATGAAGTTACATAACATTCACTTCCGTGTTTATGGTAACGTTTTTGGTTTGTGTTTGATTCATTAGATTTAATGGTTCAAATGGATTGGGAAGTAAGGAATTGTCATACATATGGTGAAGCGAATAAATATGTAAATATTCTTGTTACCATATCAAGCTATTAAGATTTTTTGTTGATGCTTTGCGAACAACCTTCTACTCATATTAGTTTAGTTTTACTAACTCATAGTATTGTAGTTTCAACTTCTCGTTTGATTTCTTCGTAATCTTTCTATTCTCGGCTTGGACCTCTTTTACTGAAAAAAAAATAAAATACAACACATTGTTTTTCTTACTGAATCTATCCAAATTTTTAAACTATCTGCAAAATACCTTGAAGTTTTGTGAAAAAACTATTGACCCTGGTTTTTCTGTTAGAGAAAAATTATTCCTTCTTTCTATGTTTTTTTCTACTTTGTTCACCGGAGAGTGGTAGTTTTAGACTTTTATGGCCGGTTTGATGCGCATGATAGGATAGTGACAGGATAAAAATATGATATGATATAAGCATGATAACAATTATCCTATCATGTGTTTGGTACACACAAGATAACAAATATGATAATTATTATATCATGATTTTAATACATACTCGCTCATAATAATATGATACATAACATACTTAAATGACAAAATTACCCTTGTAAAACAATTATTATTTTTTAAAATTATTTTGTAATATTTTAAATTTTATAAATAAAAAATATAAATATGTAATCAAATAAATATATAATTTTTTAAATAAAAATCATAAGTAAGTAAATAAATAAGTTAATTTTTTATATGAATGATAATCAAATAAATAACTCAATTATATATATGTTAGATAAGCTAAATAAACAAAACTACCATTCCAAAAGAATTATATTTAATTTGTTATATGATTTAAATGATTCAGTCAATTACAACTTCAATCAATAGTTTGGATAGTGAACATTTTGTTGTTGTATACTATTAACTTAAATGTTACTATTCATCATTTACGTTTTTAGCGGCGAAGCTAACAAGGTCACTGTATGAAAGTGTTCCTTCAAGGTTTCAAAACAACAGCCACCCAAATTACCAGAGAATCTCCATCCAACCTATGAATTGTTGCATAGATCATTGCAATCAGACAAGGAAACTATTGATCGTGTAAGTCATAATCCATATTTACTTAGTGACTGTCGTATGCCACATAACATTACATTGTCGGTTGAGAATGGAGTGAAGGACTTAACCATTGGAAGATTGCTTAGGAAGCATTCACGGTCATTGAGTACGAATAACACTTATATGTTAAAGTTGGTGAATGAATTGAAGGATTTGGGTTTTGATCCTTCAAAAATAACCTTTGGTACAGCGTTGGAAGCGAAAGGATCGGTACGGAATGTGATTGGAGCAAGTTTAGCTAACTTTGTTTCCTTTGCTTATATTTGGACAAATGTTGGTTTGTTGTAATCGATATTGTTTCATAACTTTGATGTTTATCAGTCTTAATAATACATTATAAACTTGCCGGTGATACACGTAAAAGCTGAAACTTTCTTGCATTTGTAGGCATGTAATTCTTTTTTGCGATAGTATGAAATGATTTTCTCCTTTTTTGTTTGTTTAGACCAATATATTGCAGAAATTCAGTTACACCTAAATAGGTTGATTGATTTGAAATGGTTTTAAGCTACATTTACAGTTGTGATTACTTCGCAAATATATTTAGTGCCAATTACTATAGAAAAATGCAAGCGTAGTAACGAGTTGTGATACAATTGTGAAGACCTCTCAAACTTTGTTGTGTGTTAGTTTGCTATGTATGAAATGACTTCTTCATCATGATGGATTAATCAATGCTTTTTTTCTCTGGCAACATTCTGTAGTATCCTTCCTAAATCCTTTATATGATTTGTTGAAAATTGTAAATTTGCAGTTTCATTTTCTGTATCTTCTCTCAATCTCACTCTGTCTTAGATGCTTCTAGTCTTCAATTGTTATAGTAAAAATAATAACCAGCTCTTGCTGTTGATTTTGATTTCATACATCGTATTAAGTTCATATTTTTTTGAAGGGACTCCGTATTATCTTCAGTTGATTATATGTAAATCAGTTACCTCTGTTTGATTCATATATATATTTTTTAGCACTGAAATCATTAGCTGAGTTTATAAAGTTTTTCCCGTTTATATCTCAAGGTAAAATCTTTTCCACATTCGTTGTTGTCGGCATTGCTGATTTTTAAGCTATGCTATTTGCAGGTACTATACTTGTAACTTATTATTGTTATCAACTACCACTTTTCCTTTATAATCAGGCAGCAGCTTTGCAGAATTTAGTGTCAAGTTGTGGTCTTCGCCACTTTTCCTTTATAATCAGGCAGCGGCATAATGGTGAAATCATACAAACAAGAAAACGTGTATAATCATCTGTGGGAATGAGTAACCTCTGCATCATGGCAAAAATTCACTGATGCAGAGAACAAACACGCTTTATTACATAGTCTAGATGTCAACACATTGAACACAAGCCTTGATTGTTCATCTGGGAAGCTATATGTAACACGTGCGATAACACGGCCGATGTTCGTGGCTAGTAAGAAGAATTATTGGTGAAGATATTTGTCACTGTATTGAATCAACTGTTGTGGATACAAAATTGTGTTCTATGCAGATTAGTTATTGGAATATTAGTATGGAGAAGTTTATTGAAGTGGGAAAGAACACTCGGATGATCCACATCCGGATAATCCGAATGGATGGGACTGTTAGTCAGCCGGAGACTCAGATTCGGATTAAGCCATTGACTGCTTTGGCTTCTATGGTGGAGAAAGTTGAGCAGTGATGCACTGATATAGGTTTCTTCAGAATAGTGCACAGAGTAGAGATGTTACGGAAAGGATGTAACTTGAGGCTGAGTCTAGTTCCTTTTCTTTGTGATTCTCTATGATGTAACTTCGGATTTGGATTCTCTGCAAACATAGAGGTCGTTAGGAAGATCATATGACTATTTTTAGATGTATTTTAAATTAATTTGGTGAATTTAGTCAGGCTACGAGGCGTCTAGTTTTGATATCTAATGACTGAGATCTTCGTGTGGCTGCATGGCTTGTATGATCTGTCATGACTGTCTTATGATTAATGGCTATGTTTTAATATCCATAGCTGGTGATGGTTTAAGTGATTATCTGTGATGGCTTATCAAGTATTCCTAAGGGATAGAATTGTGTTTATTTGTTTTTAATAATTTTGGCATTAGATGTTGGTTTGTTTTCCATGTCAATACTCAATATTGACAGTGTGAAGAGTGGAAATGATGTTATAGTTGATTATTAAGTGTGTATTTGGTTCTACAGTGGCGTAAACTGATTTTGCTTACCAGGCTTTTGCTTTTCTCTTTATTTACTCAACAAACATCGTTTGAAACTCGTTATGATCAGCATATTGATTTTCCGAATGGCTGGGAAGAATTACTCAAACCCAGATACAAAAACTTGAGGAGAGAGATGAATATGTGAGTGATTTTATCTTATTAATTACAGTAATAATTAAACAAAATGTGTAAACATGCATTATAGCCTCTATGCATACTTTTTAATCTTAGAAACAATTGCCAGATGTGTTATCAAAGAACTTTCATGTCGTTAAATAAATATCTTGCATTACTTTTTGACTAAATTTTGAATCATATGAAAAACATTTTTTCCACTTACAAATAAAAATAAGAAATTTAGATACATATTATTGTTAAACAGACCCAACGCAAATCCAATTTCTATGCAGTTTTATTGTGCGATCATAACTGGACACTGAAGCAGTTGCCCCTTGATGGGTATATTAAACTATACTATATATTAAACTACTAGCAGTTTTAGCATAGCAACACTACGAAATTTAGAAGTTTCTCGGACATAAAGCCAAATAATTTGCTTCGTACATTTATCAGATAAACACAAGTTGCAAACAGTGAATGTGCTTCACGAGGTACCAGATGGTTATCAGCTGCTATCTGCCGATGTAAAAGACTGTCATGCTGCAAGTGCCTATCAAATTCATTATAACAGCAGAATGCATTGTTGGGTCTCCTGACTTTCTCTTTATCCCAATGTTATAGAGAAATAAGGAAGAGTGGCGACTAAGCCATTCACAGTACATTTCTCGTGTGCTGAAATGTTTCAAATTTGTCAAAAGTCACCATAAGGGTTATCATCAGAAAATTCACCGTCCGATAATTCATCATATCCATAAGGATAAACATCATAATCATCATCAGAAATCATATCTACGTCCAAGATCCCATCTGAGAAGTCTCCACCGCCTGATCCATCATCACATTCAGTTTCAAATGGATAGTCATCAGTGGCATCACATGGAAGCCGTAAACACTTAATTTGTTCTTGACATCTCTTCCCCAAACTTCCTACCAAATTAACATTTAAACACCGACGCATGTCAAGAGATTCAAGGAGAGGACAACCATCGAGAATAGCAAGCAAACCATCATTAGTCATCTTGTTTCCTATAAGCTGGAGATGGCGTAACCCAGGCATGGTTTTCGCAATAGCAAAGGCCTCATCGTTACTTTCAATGTGTGGATGTCTGTAAACTTCACTGTTGAATTTACAGGTTTTCAATTGTGGGCAACATCGACCAATGGCTCCCAAAGAACGATCAGATAAGTTACCAATTGATATATCAATTTCCTCTAAGTGAGGAAACTTTTCAGCAACTTCACACAATGCTTCATCTGATAGGGCCCAGCAACATGCAAGACGAAGGCGCCGTAAATGGCTTGCACTGTAAAATGCCAAGACAACAAGATGAGATACTGTTATGCAGAGATGCTACCAAAAAATCCACCAAACATTGCTAAACTAACTAGGTGACAAGGTCATCTACCAAAATATCTGTAGTGACTTTAGTTAACTATCTAAAAATGTCACATTTTGTAATCACATAGGAACATTTTATATTATAATATAAACAGAAGAACCAAAAACTAATTTGTATTACAAACACAGGCAAATGTTCACTTTTGGCAATAATAACTACATCACACATAAAAATCATTTCTATACAATAGACAATATCTGAAATTTGAAATAAAAGACAATTGACAGTTATCCTTTAAACAATGTCTCACAAATATTGTTATCACTAATAATAGAAAATGGATAAAATGAAAAATTTATGTTCAGTTCAGTTTTTGCTCTGAAGTCTGAACTGAACCATGAACACCCCTACTGCCACCATAGGCTACACTAAGTTCAATCCTCTAGATCTACTTCAAATTCAAAATGCTTTCAGCTATATAGAAGAACACGAGTTTATTACTTTTTCAAAATCAAAACCAGCCACAACAAAAACACTCTTCTTTCAGAAATATACCTTTTACACCGAAAACTATCTAGGTTTAAAATGAAATTTGAGGCATCCATTTAAACAAAAAAGTATCGATAGTAATTCCTATTGTCACAACAGTTTTGATAGTCCCTAAAGTATCATCACTCTCTTCAATTTAGTCCCGAAAGTATCGATAGTAATTCCGATTGCCACAACAGTTTCAATCAAATGATGCAAGACTATGGTTCGAAAAATGAATCATTTAGGTCACAACAAACACTACAAATAATGAAATTAAACAAAAAAAGCCTATAGTTCTTAATTAGATACGATAATTTACATGCAACAGAATAACCCTAGACACAGTTAAAGTATAAAAGAATGCAGAAGAAAGTGAAACTTACGAATCAGCGATATGGTGGAGAAGATCATCGGTACCAAAATCCTCGATATTGATATCAATTATATGGCCGCAACTGTAATCAACGGCGCGGTGGCATAGAGCCTTTAGATCCAAGGTGTAGTCAGGTAGACCTAAATTCGGCATGTCGATAGTGCGATAGAGGAAAGGATCCATAGAGATTTTGCGCCATGTCTTGCAAACGTTGTGAGCGCGAACGAGAGTATCGATTGTGTCAAGCTTCCGGAAAATGGATAATATTGCATCGCGTGGTAGATCCAGCCAGTTTCGTTCTCCGGAATCGATTACAGGTTTCGAATTCGACGAGGAAGTAGCAGAAGATGGTGGCGGGGGTAACGAGTTCATTGAAGAATTAGGGTTTAGAGGATTGTGGCGGTGGTGATGAACATAGTTCACAAAATTAGGGTTACTGAATATTTTCAGTTATTACGTGTGATTGCGGAATGGCGCGAGAGAAAAGAGATTAAGGCAATTATATGGCTCATTCATTCAGCTAATTTTTTTTAATCGATGAAGTGAAATAGATGCGGGTACGGTACCGGTAGATATTTTTAGAAAAACTAATACGTGTATGGATATAAATTAAGGTACAGATATGTACTCAATATTGATACGGGTACGTACCCGGTGCCGCTGTTTTTCCTCAAACGGAGTACCCATACA
Organism: Trifolium subterraneum; assembly: GCA_951799995.1. Classification (NCBI taxonomy): domain Eukaryota; kingdom Viridiplantae; phylum Streptophyta; class Magnoliopsida; order Fabales; family Fabaceae; genus Trifolium; species Trifolium subterraneum. Next base: position 6,580,967 of record OX637462.1, on the reverse strand, counting down.
TTATAAAGTGAAACTCTTAAATGGATATCAATAATCTCGAGGGATTATGTTGTGCGTGGATGATACATTTGTTCTAAAAATATTGACACTCGCTACCTAGACTCGCATCCTAGAAAGCGAGAGAGTTAGTTTGATCATTTTAGGGAGTGAAAGAGGATTTTTAGGAGGCGCGAAAAGTACAACTCCTAACAAAATATGGAAAGAATCACATATTTCTATTCATCCGTAATTCCCATCCATTACAAGTACCATCTATATATAATGATATTTCTCTTGGGCTTTCCTGCAATGTTGGACTCAATGTTATCATCTGGCCCATTACTTCCAACACCTCCCTTGTCTGTATCAATGGGTTTGGGAGAAACTAGGCTCTCTAAGTGAATCCTAGAGGTTGATTAATTTCCAGCAGTTACTTATTGTAATTCCTGTCAGTTTAACAGAGAATCAGAAAAATAGTGACTATTCTCATTCCACATTCTATAACATCATACTGTATCCTATCATTGTTAAGCTAGCTTTTCTGCAAATGAACAAGATTTTGTTTGCCATGAACCCTTTTCATTCAAATTTGATTGTAGGTTGTCTTGCAAATGAATACACGCACATATACGTTTCTATTAATCACAAGTTTTGTCTACATCTCATCCTTTAACACATTGTTTAATGAACCATTTGCAATATCACTAGAAGTATACAGAATAAAACTTAAAGTTGTTTGACATTCATTTGGCAACAAATGAAGAAACTAGATAGCTAATAGCAAGGAAAAAATTATAAGCTAATCAAAGAAAGAAATTAAAGACACATTACCGAGATAAGCATATCTCCCTAGTACTTCTGGTTTGTATCTTACAATAGGATAGAAGTAAATGAGAAAGTTTGAGACATTAGTCAATTGACCCCCAAAATCATCTTAATCTAGTCAATTATTTTGCTCTTACATCATCCATCAACTATCACTTTTCAAAACTATTAGATTTTTTTGTCCAAAGTGAAGGTGCACCTTGCTAACTTAGACCTTCATATTTTTAGGTGAGTCTAAGTTAACAAGCCCTATATATATATATATATATATATATATATTAGGAGGGATTATCTGGAAGAGTAACTCATTAAAGTTACTCCTAATTTTAACCCCTCATTTTAATATTAACCAATGGCTATGATTCATTACTACTAATTCTTAGGGTGAGGAGTTTCTACTCGATCATACAAATATGGGTAGCCTTATTGTGAGGTAAAGAGAATTGTTTAATAAAAATATATTACAGATTAATTGAATCTTAATTATATAATTTTTATTTTCGTTTCAATTCATCTACATACCCTAAATTTACTTTGAGAATTTGTTAAGATATGGATACAGAATCGGGATCTTAAACAAGATTATTTGAACAATGAAAGAAAGAAAGACATGAGTAGCAGCGGGTAGTGGTAATTAGCAAAAATGAGGAATACTCATGTGCTAAAAAAATTCTTCAAAGACGTGAAGCCTACGAAGGTTTGTGCCAATATCCTTCTAGAGTAAGTTTCTTCAAAATATATCTGCATAGCACTAATCAAATAAGTTATTTTAAGCACTACCGAATTACATGTGCCAATTTATTTTAACCTAATTCTTTGTTTGCTTTTAAAAAATCTAATTCTTTTCAATGTCTTGCCATCAAATCTTTAGTGAGAAGTAGGAAAATTCCACCTTAGAAATTATTAGAAATTAATTAAGGCCATTAATTAAAATTGAGGGTCACGATTTGGAGTAAGTTTAATAACTTACTCTTGAAGTCAACGGATCCGAAATTACGCGTATTCGGATCGGAGAATACGAAATGTAAAAAAGGGTTCGGATCAATTGGTGAGAAAGTAAAGAAGGGAAAGAGAATGTAGATAAGGATGTTTGCAATGAAGAATGGTGGTGAGGAAAAGAGAGTTCATGATGGTGGTGAGTTTTGGGAAGAGGATTCATGACTAAGGGTTGAAGAGCACTTCGGATTCTAACTTCCGAAAGTATGCAATAGGGCTAATTTTGTCATAATGGGGGGCCTAAGAGCAAATTAATGGGGGCTAAAATAGCAATTTTCACAGAAACGGGTTGATGTTGTTGTGATCCAATTTTAAGGTCATTTAAACACCCAAAATAACAATTAATTACCTAGAAACATTACAAAAATAATTTATAATGCATTTTTTAAATGTGGATGAGTTTGTGTTTGCATTTGTCTGAAATATGTGTTTTTTATTTTATTTAAATGAATGAAAGAAATTGAAAGGGATGTAAATTCCATCTCAACAACGGTAAAAATTGAAAACTCTCGATTGAAAAACAAGATGAAGTGGTGAAGACAAAGCGAGGACATAAGAAATTATGGGAAAATATGGGTTTTAGATTTGAGCTTCTTTCAAGTTTTGTTCTTTGATTACTACTCCTTTGAGGATCCCTCGTTTGATCCCAAATGTTGATGAAGAACGATAATGTTGTGATGTGGTTTTGATTTTCACAATAACAATTATAATTAAAAAAACAATATAAAGATTGGAATAAAATTTTCACTTTTAAATAATTAATTACTTCATCATAGTAGTTAATTTTCTATAAACACCCTATGTGATTCCCTTGCTTTTATTTTGTTTTTTATTTTTGACAATAAAACCATTTGCAAAAGTATCGAACAAGCATGGCTACAAAAATTACCTAAAAAACTGTATTATTTCAAAGAGTGCTTAATGGGAAAACCAATTTGACCAAGTACTCATGGGAAGAATAAAGAATTGTATCATCGTAATTTTCGAGTAAAAGAAACATAACTCCACCATACTATTATATCCAGACTTTTTGTGAGAAATTACAGTATTATAATTTCTGTGTATATCTTTCATCACCCAAGAAGTGGAATATATAGTTACAACTTACTATACAAATTAAATAGGAAATATTCTAATTTAAGGAAAAACAAATATTCCTAATTGTAATATACAAAGTCAACTAATCAAATCCCCATGATTAGCTACAACATTATTAGCAATCATAACAAGAATATCCTAATGATATTGTAGAGCTCATGCTTACACTCCCCCTCAAGTTGGAGCATAGATATCTATCATGCCCAACTTGTCAATAGCACCATGAAAGACCTTTGTTGAAACAGCTTTTGTGAGCACATCAGCTAGTTGGCTTTCAGATTTGACAAATGGAAATTGTACAATCTTTTGGTCGAGGTTCTCCTTTATGAAGTGGCGATCAACTTCGACGTGTTTGGTGCGATCATGTTGTACCGGGTTTTGCGCAATTTCAATGACTGCTTTGTTGTCACAGTAAAGATTCATAGGTTCTTCATACTTGATTCCCAAGTCTTTTAGAACACTCTTAATCCACAACAGTTCACACATACCATGGGCCATACCTCGAAATTCAGCTTCTGCACTTGATCGTGCCACAACCTTTTGCTTCTTGCTTCGCCAAGTGACAAGGTTACCCTCTACAAATGTAAAATATCCGGATGTAGATCTTCTAGTTGTTTGATCACCTGCCCAATCAGAATCTGTATAGCCTTCAATGTTCGTAACACCATTTTTTGAGAACAATAATCCTTTACCTGGAACATTCTTCAAATATCGTAGAATTCGATAAACAGCATTCATATGCTCTTCACTTGGTGAATGCATGAATTGGCTTACAACACTTACAGCATAAGCTATATCAGGTCGTGTGTGTGCCAAATAGATTAGTCTCCCAACCAGTCGCTGATAACGGTCCTTATCTGTAGGGACTTGGTGTGGGAAGATTCCAAGCTTATGATTCATTTCTATTGGCGTTTCTGCTGGTTTACAAGCAAGCATGCCAGTCTCGGTTAAAAGATCTAGCACATATTTTCGTTGCGAGAGAACAATCCCTTGTTTCGACCTTGCAACCTCAATTCCCAAAAAATATTTAAGTTGTCCCAAGTCCTTCATTTCAAATTCAGCAGCCAAATATTCCTGTAATGCTTTTATTTCACAAGGATCATTCCCTGTAACAATCATATCATCAACATACACAATTAAGATGGTTACCTTCCCTTTTTGGTGCTTTATAAACAAGGTATGGTCTGAATTACTTTGTTTATAACCAAAAACCTTCATGGCTGAAGAGAACCTTCCGAACCAAGCTCTAGGAGACTGTTTTAGTCCATACAAAGACTTTTTCAACTTGCACACTTCCTTTTTACATGAATTACCATGCTTAACTCCTGGTGGCAAGTCCATGTATACCTCCTCCTCTAGGTCTCCATTAAGAAAAGCATTCTTAACATCAAATTGTTGCAAAGGCCAATCACGATTTGCTGCAATAGAAATCAGAATACGAATTGTATTGATTTTGGCAACTGGTGCAAAAGTCTCTTGGTAATCAACCCCATACTTTTGTGTATACCCCTTTGCAACTAATCTTGCTTTATATCTATAAATACTGCCATCAGCTTTGAGCTTTACTGTGAACACCCATCTACATCCCACCGTCTTTTTTCCTTCGGGCAATGGAACGAGCTCCCATGTGTCATTCTTTTGTAGAGCCTCCATTTCTTCATTCATTGCCTTTTTCCACTTTGGATCTAACAATGCATCCTGCACACTACTAGGAATAGTAACATTGGATAAATGATTAACAGCAAGTGCATATGATTCAGATAATCTATGTGACGACACATGGTTATTAATGGGGTATTTAATTTTGGCTTTGGGATCAGGTTCATATAGTTTCTTTGGGATTCCCTTATTTGATCTTTGTGGATATCTAGGAGCTATATCATGATTTATGGGAGCATGTGTTTCATTAGGTTGATCAGAGAAGGGATTTGAAGTTACCTGTGGTAGACAGTTTTCAGTTGATTCTGCAGTTGATGGTGAAAGCGTGGGCAACTCTACGGATAATGACTCAGAAATAGTAGGAGCATCTGACTCATTTTCAGGAAGAATCACTGAATCACCCTCAATTTCAACACTTGAAGGCACATGCTTCAATAAGGTAGGAGCACCTAAGATTTCATCAGAACCATCAGAACCTTTTTCAATTCTCTGATTAAAAAACTCATTTAATTCTTTAAGTTCAGCTCCTTCCCCTATTTCTTGTAACACATTCTCTTCACTATTGTTCTCCCCTTGAAGAGAAGGTCCACAAACTCCTTTGGAATAATAAGATTCAGATTCATGGAATGAAGCATCTAAAGTCACATGTAACTTCTTAGTTGTAGGGTCATAACATCTATATCCCTTTTGAAAATCAGAGTAGCCAACAAAAACACATCGTTTTGCACACGGCTCGAGTTTGTTACGTTGATGCTTAGGAATATGCACATAAACAGTACATCCGAAAACACGTGGCTCAAGATTTGGGAGATGAGGGACTGAAAGTAACAAATTCATCTTCTGTAGAGGAGTTTCAAAGTTTATAACTCGTGATGGAATGCGATTAATAAGATAAGCAGCGGATTTTATTGCTTCGCCCCAATAGAAACGTGGCATGTTCATCCCAAAGAGGGAGGCACGAACAATTTCTAGAAGTTGTCTATTCTTTCTTTCCGCCAACCCATTTTGCTGCGGAGTATAAGTACAAGAAGTTTGATGACGAATTCCATATTGACTAAGATACTTGGAAACATATGTGTTGACAAATTCAGTACCATTATCAGATTGTAAAACGCGAATTTGCTTCTGGTATTGGGTTCTAACCATACTATGAAATTCTTGAAATGCTAAATAAACATCATTTTTATGGTGAAGTAGAGAAACCCAAGTCATTCTAGTGCATTCATCAATAAATGTAACAAAGTAACGAGCATGGGACAGTGAGGGGACCTTTGCAGGACCCCATACATCCGAGTGAATAACTGAAAATGGTTCTGAACTTTTATTCAAACTTGGTAAATAAGGAACACGATGACTCTTAGCCAATTCGCAAGTATTACAATGAAAGTCTAAATCATTAAAAGACGAAAAAAGATGTGGCTGTAATTTTTTCAAATAACCAAAAGAAATGTGTCCTAATCTTCGGTGCCATAACCAAATAGTCGTTCTTGCTCTGTCCTCACTACTAGCTTTATTTGCTTGACTGAATTTTGTTTCCACGCCTTCTGTCAGTTCCAAGTAGTATAGTTTGCCCCGCTTAACACCATAACCAAGAATCTTCTGAGTTGTAATGTCCTGAAAAACACAATATGATGGCCAAAATGTTACAGTGCAAGCAAGGGAAGATGTGATTTGACTCACAGACAGTAGATTACATTCAAGGGTTGGCACAACAAGAAGGTTATCCAAGGTAATGTTTTTAGAAAGTATTACAGACCCTACACCTGTAATAGAGGAGGTACTACCATTAACAGTGGAAATAATGGTTTGAGGGGAGGGGAAAAGGGACTGTAACTGACTATAGTCACTAGTCATATGATCAGATGCACCTGTATCAATTATCCAAGTATTATTCTTAGAGGTTGCAGAGAACACACGTGCCTTACCAACAATACCTGAGTGAGCAACATTTGCTGTTGGTTGTGAGGATTCGTTCTCCTGTGTAGAGGTCGCCATAGCTTTCCCAGCAATCTTCTTTCTTGGTTTCTTTGTAAAATCCCACCATTCAGGATAACCAATGATTTCATAACATCGCTGCTTTGAATGATTTGTTTCACCACAGTGAGTACAAACCAAGCCGCTGGACTTCAGGGTAGGTTGAGTATTTCGATGCTTTGACGAAGAAGCAGGATGACGAGTTTGATTGGTTAGCATAGCAGCGTTCTCAGAGATCGGACGAGAGCCTCCCATTGTCTGCCTTTGTTGAACTTCACGTCTGACATATGCATAGGTACTCTCTAAGTCAAGTTTTGGATCTTTTCTTAGTATCTCCCCACGAACCTGATCAAAATCAGAATCAAGGCCACTCAAAAATATATGAACTCGAAGCCTGGCCATTGCGGAATGCAGATGGACTACACCTTCAACAGTTCCCTCTTGAGAAACAGTCCTGTGATCAATTTCCTGAAAAATAGCAACAAGCTCATTATAATAGGTCGATAAAGGTCGACCATCTTGTTTGGTTGAAAATGACCGCTGATTCAATTCGAAGAGGCAAGTTTCGTCAGATCCGTCGTAGAAGGTTTTCGATACAGCATCCCAAATTTCATGCGCAGTGGGAAGGCGAATAAATCGCTGCATTAGTGATGGACTCATTGAATCAATCAACCAACTTCTTACTTTGTGATTCTCTGTATTCCATGATCCAAGGTTAGGATCTCCGAGTGCAGGTTTTTTTGTTTCTCCGGTCAAGTACCCACCTTTGTTGCGAGCACCGATACGCATTTCCATGAGTTGAGACCATAATGGGTAATTGGTCTCATCTAGGATAACACTGTTTGGGAAAACAGAATTATCATGGTGAACAATAATTTGAGGTAGTGGGTTTGATGTGTGGTTTTGTTTTTCCATGGATGAGGAGGTTGATTTGGGTGTGTTGATTGGTTTAGGTGAGGTGGGGCTGTTTGGGGTTTCCATGGAGGGTTATGTTAAAAAACAAACACGGATACGAGAAAGAAGAAAAATTTGAGGAAAAGGTTGATACGGAGTACGGCTTTCGGTTCGATTGTTTTTCGCTACAGGCAGGATCAGTCCTGCTCTGGTACCATGTGAGAAATTACAGTATTATAATTTCTGTGTATATCTTTCATCACCCAAGAAGTGGAATATATAGTTACAACTTACTATACAAATTAAATAGGAAATATTCTAATTTAAGGAAAAACAAATATTCCTAATTGTAATATACAAAGTCAACTAATCAAATCCCCATGATTAGCTACAACATTATTAGCAATCATAACAAGAATATCCTAATGATATTGTAGAGCTCATGCTTACACTTTTATTTGGGATAATCCCAACAAAATTGTGTTTAGTAAGTTCGGGCAGCACTCAACCCAAAAAGGACCTCAAATTTTCCCATGTTTGTAATTACACAGCCAAAATAGTGTTATTATGTACCATCATTCTATATGTTGAGTCAATCAAACCACTCCACCATCATATTCTTTATTCGGGCTTAGCTTGTGACAAAGTTTTGATTAACTCAACAAGTTGTTCATCTGTAAGTTCATCCTCATGAAAGAAAAAACATTCCCCTTTCCCATGATGAGGGCAGACTTCTTGGCGAAGAAGATGCTTGCAAAATTCAGTTTTGTAGTGTGGGAATAATACTTGCAAGGTTTGGTTTGAAAGGGGAATGAGCAAGTTTTGAAAATAATTATAGTGTGGGTATAATACTTGCAAGTTTTGAATATGTAATTTTGAAAAAACCTATTTTCTTGGACAATCTACATTGTAGAGTAACTTGTGTCTCTAATGTGCCATAAAATATAAAAAACAGTCAAAATTATAGTTAAAAGTAAGAAAGAAAACCAAAACTACCATAAAATTTAAGTATACAAAAACAATCACATTTTACAATTTAACAATCCCATTCAATATTGTAGGTTTAATTAGTTTAATGGTCCTTAAAGACATTTTAGGTTTCACAATGGACCCTTAAAGAAAAAAAGGTTCGGATTGGTCCCTTAAAGACATCTCCGTTAGTCATTTTAGTCCCTTCCGTTAGTTTTTGGCAAAAAAACGTTAAATGATGAACAAATGCCACTGTTCATCTTCTTCATCTCTCTTGGGTCCAGAAATTGTAGAAAAAAATACAAGAACTTCATCTTTTTCATAAATATCATAAAAAATAAACTCAAATCTATCAACCTTCAAATAAACCCAAAAAGTTCATCTTCTTCCTCAATTTTTCATCATCATCTTTTTCCTCAATTTGTTTCTTCAATTCCATTTTTTGTCTCTTTGATCTAACCACCACAAACACTCATACTCCATCACCATCATCAATAATAGTTAAGAGTTTTTGTTGGGTTTGATGAGATTAAATTTGGAAAGTAAAAATGAAATTCAAGATTAGGTTTGTTGGGGATTTGACATTTGGGATTTAGAATTTTTGTTTGGAGATTTGAAATTTTGATAAAAGTTAAGAGTTTTACAATTTTGGAATTTATTTATTTTTGAATTTGTTTTGAAATTTTGGATTTTAATGATGAAATTATGAAAAAAAAATGATGAAGGAATGGAGGATGGAGGAAGAAGATGAAGAAATGGAGGAAGAAGATGAAACAAAAATTTGTTGGTGATGGTGCACTCTTAGATATGGTGGACATGCAAAATCTAATGGTTGTTTTTCTTTCAAAAAGATCTAATGGTTAAAATTAAAAAATATATTGTGGTATATGGTGGACCACCTTTAATGTTGGTCCACCTAATACATTTGTGGTTGATAAATTAACAGAAGGGACCAATGTGACAAACGGAGATCTCTTTAAGGGATTAATCTGGACCTTTTTTTCTTTAAGGGACCATTATGAAACCTAAAATATCTTTAAAGGACCCTTAGAATAATTAAGCCAATATTGTATATGTTACATACAAAAATATACAAATAGCCATTGAACATTGGAAAAAGCTTGCAGCTCATAAAAATGGCTCAAGGTGGTGAAAAAAGTGCTTAAATAGGAGACTTGTACTACTAAACGCGACTCGGAAAAATATGATGCATAATATTTGAAAGAATTAATCTACATTTGCACTAATGAAAGTTAACAAAAATTAAACATTATAAAATATTAAACATAAGTTTTAATAATTCATCCCACGTTAAATATCATGTTAAACAAGTATACTCTCACTGCCATCAATTACAACCCAATTTGTCAAACAAAGGAGCAACAATTTGGTTCACCGCAAATCATTATATATTATATATATAAAAGTAGTTAAGTCTTCAAGTAACCCTAATTTAACCCTACTTAAACCCTAATTTAATTATTAAAAATGTTAAAAAATTTCTCAGCAAGATTTGAAACCACGTCCTCTCACATTTCCTTAGTTCAATTGCCACTACACCATTTAAATTTATTTGATATATTTTGCATGCACCAATATATAACTACATCTTTATATCATCTCTTATATTATAAGCTTGTTCCGTTTTGCTATTCTTAACCCTAATTTTTTTTCCGCTCTTTTTTCCTCTCATTTTACCCTAAAATATTAAAATAAAATGTTTAAAAAAGGCCTTACCGAGAATCAAACCCGCAACATTTAAGATTTATTTTGTGTTTTTTGCCACTACACTACATAAATCAAGTTGTTATTATTTTGCAATCAACATCTAATAAATATGGAATCTCTTACCATGTTAAATATTTATTTATTTATTATTATTATTATTATTATTATTATTAGCTTTCTACAAATATTATTATATATATTATATTATATATTATTATTATTATTATGTTATTATTTTGAAATCAACATCTAATAAATATGGAATCTCTCACCATGTTAAATATTTATTTATTATTATATTAACTTTCTACTATTATTATTATATATTATATTATATATTATTATTATAATATATTATTATTATATAATACTTGAATACGGGTAATATGTCTAATGTCTACGAAAAAAAAAACTTTAAATATATCCCATATATTATTATTAATATATATATATATACAACATAACAAATTCTCAAAAATTTACGATCACTCATTTGATATACATAGCAACATAACCAACTCTTTTGAAATATATCCCATATTATTATATTATATATACACCATAACAAACTCTCAAAAATTTATGATCACTTATTTGATATACATACATGTTGATTTCACGTTGATGATTCACGTTGATTTTTTTTATAAGTCAAACAATGTTTGTTTGAGAGAAAGTTCAGTTTTTTTATCTTTGAAAGTGTCTATGAATTGATTTATTTACAAATAAAGTTTCTTAAGTGTCTATGTTTGTTTGAAAGTTTTTTTATATTTGTATTTTTATGTATGTCAATGCTGGTTTTTAACGGTATATTTCACAAGTTTGCAATTGTCGTTGTTTGCAGTCTAACCGGCTCCTTTGTTGTTTCCTCACAAATTTCATCTATTATCTCCTTCATCCCTCAAACTCACATCTATTATTTTGGTTATGTGGACAGGTTCTACTTCAATGCTACAATAAAAATGGTTAATCTTAATCCTTTTACTAATCTTTCTCTAAATTTATTGAGACTTGAGAGGTTTGAAAATATTTTTATAAGTGTTAGTTGTTTATCTTTATAATTACATTTTTATATTTTTCCTTACTTTTTTTATTCATACAATAATAGGTCCTTTAAATCATAATCCTGCAACGGATCGAGAGAAGTTGATCGATGTTTTTTAGCTGCTGATGTTACTTCTGGCATGTTGATATCATTTGTATCAGTGTTTTAAAAACCGGACCGAACCGGCCGGTCGGACCGGTTGAACCGTGAACCGGAGGGGTAGCCGGTCTGGTTCAAATGTTGGACCGGGCATGTAGTTAGACCAGAGCGAACCGCTAAAAACCGGCGAACCGACGGTTTTCCAGAACCGCCGGTTTGATTGCGTCTGTTTTTTTTTTAATTTTCAAATCAAAATGACGTCGTTTTTTTTACATAATTTTTTTAAAAAAAAAAGTAAATAGAAAAAACTAAACTAAAACAAATAGTGTCCGAAACAAATATGTCTCCTTGGAATTAAATTTATTATTAGACTTTGTTATTTCATTTATGTTGCGATTAGATTATGTTGCAACTAGACTTTGTTTAAAATCTATTTGGTTTTGTAATTTATACTATTTTATAGTGCGTGGTGACAATATTTAAGATTTGAATTTAAGAACTTGTGAGTTGCGACATTATGACATGTTAAATTTTTTAAATTTTTAGTTGTCATTAACTTTTTAAGAGATCGAGTCATCATGTTCGACCGGTTTAATAGCTATATAATTTTATTAAAGAGACCGGTTCATTCCTCCGGTTTATCCGATTTGATCCGGTTTATGCATGCGGTTCAACCAGTGACCCGGTAGTTCGACCAATGAACCAGTGACCCAGTATCCTCACCGGTTCGATGACCGGTCCGGTTTTTAAAACACTGATTTGTATATTGATGTTTTTTTTTTGTAAAAAGTTCCAATTTTTTTTTTGTATACAGAAGTTGATCGATGTTTTTCAGGTGCTGATGTAAATCCTGGGAGATGGAAGAGATGAAAGAGATATTCCTTTTTACATGACGGAACCATACTTCATTCCTAATACTTAAACTTTATGGTTAATGTTGTTCTGTTGAGTTGGGAACCTTATCAATTTTTTTTTTTATTTTTTTAGTTTTTGTATTTTAACTTTTCAATTAATCTGATTATTATAATGAAAAATATGATTTTGAAGAAATGCAAAAGTTTCCAGCCATTTGAAATCCATTGTCTTCTTATGTTGACTTGAATATATTTATTGTTCTTATGCTTTCTTATATTTAGGATAACAAATTTCAAATAAATTAATATATTCGATCAATAAATAGAACATTGGTTATTCTTATAAAAAAACTGAACATATTGGTTATCAATTATGATATTTTACTTTTATTTAACAAAATTACGTCCAACTAAAAATATAAAATCTTGCCTTGGCAAAAAAAAAATCTTGCCTTACAAATACAAATAGAACCCGTTGTTATGGCTTATAGGATAATTATGCAACATTTTTTATTTTTCGATTTACTTTTCGTTTTTAAATATATCCCGCTTTGTCACAACAAATATTCTGTCTCGCAAAAATAAATCATACAAATAAAATATAAAAGTTGCCTTAAATATATCCCATTTTTTCGATTGTTATTTTATTTTATAATCTTAGACTATTTTATGTGATTTCTATATGTGATTTTTTTATAATCTTAGACTAATTTAAATCATATAAGTGACACTCCACAAAACCCGTGCAACGCACGGGTTGGAGTCTAGTTATCTCTTATATTATAAGCTTGTTCCGTTTTGCTATTCTTAACCCTAATTTTTTTCCCGCTCTTTTTCCCTCTCATTTTACCCTAAAATAGTTAAAATAAAATGTTAAAAAAAAGCCTCACCAAGAATCGAACCCGCAACATTAAAGATTTATTTTGTGTTTTTTGCCACTACACTACATCAATAAATTTGTTATTATTTTGCAATCAACATCTAATAAATATGGAATCTCTCACCATGTTAAATATTTATTATTATTATTATTATTATTAGCTTTCTATTATTATTATATATATATATATATATATTATTATATAATTATTATTATTATATAATAATAATAATAATACTTGAATACAGGTAATATGTCTAATGTCTAAGGAAAAAAAAACTTTTGAAATATATCTCATATTATTATTATTATTAATATATTTTATTATATATATACAACACAACAAACTCTCAAAAATTTACGATCACTTAATATACATACACAACATAACCAACTCTCCAAAATTTAGGCACACCACTTTTTAACATATATATATATATATATATATATATATATATACACACACTCCACTCTAAGTTTCAATTGAAAATCCGATTGATTGCGGTATATATAGAAGAAATATTCAAATTGAAAGTGTAATTTTTAACGGGTTTTTTGTTCAAAGATTGAGTTTTTATTCAATTTGTAACATGTTTTTTATCTGTTTTTTTTTTAGGTGTTGAACTTTGAAGTGAAATTTAATTGGAGGTGAAAATTGAAAGTTGGACTAATGAGTACATATAGTTAAGGTTAGTATGTTTTATTTCCTTTCAATAATATGTTTTGTCTCTTCACTGATCTTCCTTTTGTTCCTTCATTCTATTTATTTATTGACAGTCGAATAGCAGGTTTCAATTGGATGTCTCCTTATTTTGACAAGAAATCAAGTAGTTGGAAGAGTCTTATGTTTCTTAATTCATTGTTACAAAGATATGATGATGGTTGTTTGAACCTTTAACTTGATATGTATCATTGTGTTCATCGCACCAGTTTTAATTCTTTTGTTATCAAATCTTTATATAATAGTAAGTAACGATAACAATTTATATGGAAAAAAAATAGTATCAACGGGACAACGGCCCAATCATATATAATTCACTTTTTTTCTTCTTCTTTAAATTGCTAATGAATCAAATATATTATTAAGTAAATTAATACAGATTCTTTCTGTTGGTATTCTCTATGCATCCTATTTCCTATATAATTTGAATTTTAGGTTTTTGTTTGTTTGCTTTTAATTTTCGAGCAAATTAATAGTGACTAAATTCTATTGGTGTTCTTTATGAGGCCCACATATCTCAAGTGCATTTTATGTCTTTTATTTTGCTCATTAATCAGGATCTATTGATAATCTATATAAACTACCATATTTGCATATTAATAATCTATATAAATTACCTGGTATTGTTTTTTTTACATTTTTTGGTTTGTTATTTTTAAATAGAATTGTGGAGTATAAATTAAAGTAAGTTCTCTTTTATATATGAAAATTTGAAATCGTTACGAAATAAAATTTTCGCCTCAATATTTGATTTATTTGTTTTAAAATGTGGTGTTTGTTAGGCCAATAATTTTTTTATTTTTTTTGACTAATTGTTAGGCTAATAATTTGATTGGAAAGATAATATATTTTTAATCTCTTTTTATTTTATTTTGTATAACTAATTTAGCTAATTGTTTGCAATTTATACAAATTTCTTAACCAATTCTGTCGTTTTCATGAAGCTAATTGTTTGGAAAGAATACATCTATTTTTAATTTTTGGTAGTCAATCTATATATAATATCTTATTATTTCAATTTCATTAAATTCATATTTTGATTTTTTTTTTACTTGCAATTTTTATTATAACAATTTAATTTGTATATCTTACACTCCATAAAACCCGTGCAACGCACGGGTTGGAGTCTAGTATATATAAAAGTAGTTAAGTCTCCAAGTAACCCTAATTTAACCCTACTTAAACCCTAATTTAATTATTAAAAATGTTAAAAATTTCCTCACCAAGATTTGAATCCACGTCCTCTCACATTTCCTTAGTTCAATTGCCACTACACCATTTAAATTTATTTGATATATTTTGCATGCACCAATATATAACTACATCTTTATATTCCTAATTATAATTATAGTGATATATTTTTTACTGTATCATCTATCAACGGATATTGACATGATCCTATAATTATAATGATTTTTTTTTTTTTACAAATCCAATACATATTTTTTCAATTATTCCTAATTTGATAATCACCATCACATATAATTATAATGATTTATATTTTTCAAATCATTGTGATTATTTTTTTCCAATACGTAATTATAATGATATATATTTTTTTCAAATCTTTTTTTTGCTTTGTTCCAGTTTATATTTTCGTTTTTAATTTTATTTTCGAGATTTTTATATGAAAAAATAATCATAATGCCTTGAAAAAAATAATCACAATTTTATAATTATTAAAAAATGATAAAAAAATATCCTCAACATGAGTTGAACCCTTAACATTTTTGTAAAGACTTTTTATATTAACCATTACACTATATCACTCAATTTGAAATATTTTTGTAACCAACATGTATTGAATATGAAATCCAATCAGTTTTTCTTTTTTATTTCATTGTTAATAATTGATTTCTATTTTCTATACTACTTCAAATTTTACTCTAATACATGTTCAATTTTTTTTCAACGTCTCCAATTTTTTTTATACACCTACCTCAGTAGAAATCGAACCCATGACGTCTTACAACAATGTATAATTTAATATCCAATATATTTTTCGCTGCTATGCAAATATTAATAATTATTATGTAATATCATAATTTTTATTTTATAATAATATTAATAATAACTATAATAAAAAATATTAAAAATATAATTATTATGTAAAATTATTTTTTCACTTTTACTAAAAAAATTATGTTTACACTTTTACTAAAAATATAATAACTATATGAGAAATCTAATTTTTAAATTTTTGTTTTTTTTAATTTCGCAAATTTTACACTTTTACTAAAAAAAAAAAAATTATATTTTGGTTTTTTTGTTTTGAAATTTTTATATGGAAACTTTTTTCATGAATAAATGAGCAATTGAACAAATCCTGTTTTAAATTTTTTATAATTATAATTTAGAAATTACAATTTTTTGTTTTCATGATTAATTATTGGTTTTGTATATCATCATCATCATTAACAAAAAAAATCATGTCTTTAATTTTGTATGATTTTATTTCTACTTTCAATTTCAAATTCAAATGTGTAAATTGATGAATATTAATGCACATATTTTTTGGTTATTGTTGCATGCATAAATTAAGGAGATAGTTATTTTGATTACCTAACATCTTTGTCTATAAATAGCGTTTTTGAGTCTTATGTTTTCCACACTAATTTTGAGTTACGGTTCATATTTTTGCTACTTCAATTTATTGACTCTTTGCTATTTCAATATAATTCTAACAAAGAGACTAATATTAATTCGTTGTTTATCCGATTATTTGTGCAATTACTTTTTTTTTATTTCAATTTATTCATTTTTTTACAACTCATTTGTTTTTTTTACTTTTCTTCAACTTTTTCTTCTTTATTATATACTGCTTTTATCTTTTGATGATACTCCCATCTTTTTTCAGAAGTATGATCGTAAGGAAGATACAATACGGAACCAGGTTTAAACTTGCTCAATAATTTTTTTCTATTACATACATGTCAATGTCATTTATTAGAGAGAGCGGAGGGAGCAGTTAATATCTACACCATACAAAATTCTATTATTTGATTTTAGCCACTCACAGTCATCATAATAAATGGCTGAGATCACACTGCAAAATAATGTTATTACAGTGGATCTGTTCTCCAATTATATATGTATAGGAGGCCATTGAAGGGGGTCATTCAACCAGTAGGAGGCTATTGAAGGGGTGATTCAACCAAGGACGAAATTGATACTGCAGATTCAATTACTATACCAATTAGCAAGAACTTGGGAAAGATATACTGGCTAATAGTATCGAGGATGATCTGTGTGAAGCAAGAGAAGGTTGATTGAAATTGTTTTGAAGTTTTAGTATTATAAAGTGTCCCCTGCATTACTATTAGTTTCAAGTTGTTGTTTAGTACTTTCTGATGTTTTTTTAAACTATTAATCTAAATTCGTCTTTGTACCGGATATTTTCAATTTTAACATCACTATACATTGAATTTATTTTATTATTTTCAAATTATTATTGTACTACATTTAATATATATAGGACAAAACTTAGATGCATTTCTTATTTTTCCTCTCACAAAGAGATAGTTTTTTTTTTATTAAAAAGTAATTTTCTTTTATTTTTTCGAAATGAAAAAACACAAATAACCACCTCTTTGTGAGTGAAAAAGTAAGAAATGCATGTAAATTTTGTCTCTCTCTCTCTCTATATATATATATGATACTCTACGCACGGGTCGGTGTCTAGTTTTAATTATTTTAGTAAAGTGGCACCAATTAGTATATTAGAAATTGAACTTATGACCTAACTCAATCCCACAAAATAAATGGCAAGCTCCGGACTTTCAAATCCATATATATATTATGCACAATATAAGCCATATTTCTAGACGATATGAACCTAAAGTCCTAAACACACTTCTCACGCCAGATCGATAAAGATGCTAGAGGTGGCAACTCAAATAGCTCAAATATGTCGCAATTAAGGCAGCTAGAAGTGGATCACAACATCGCAACAAATGAAGCTTTTCAAACACAATATGTACATGCTAGGAGAGAAAACGACTACACAACAACAAAACCTTTTTCTACTATCAGGCTTAATTACATTGATTTTGACAGTCTTTGATGTCCTTCTTCAGATGCTCTGGTCCTAGCTGAGCATAAACATAAAGACTAAGTTGGTTCTTATTTTCTTCATGTTCCTCATCCCTAATGGGAGATTGGCTATAAAGTAAATCGTCGCACAAGGCTAATGCTTCAACCAGTTGTTGTGAATCCAACAGATTTTGTGATTCACTGTCCCACCATGTTTGGCCTTCTTCAGCATTATTTTTATTATTATTTGTCCCTTCATTATGTTGAGTTTCTACCACTGATAGATCCTCTTTTGTATTCTCTTCACAATTAACTTGTATTTCATTCAAACAATCTATCTGAGGATTTGGTAAAATATATTGCGGAACACAAAATTCTTCAGGCTCAGAGTTTAAAATTGTCGAAAAAAGAATCAAAATTTATTGTTTTGTCTACAACAACTGTATGATTTATTAATGTTTGTCTTTTTTTTTTTTTTTTTAATTTAAACTTCATAATGTATTGATTGTGTTATGTTTTTTTGAGGTGGAATGCGAAACATAGGCCAAGAACAAGTTAAAAAGGTTAATGTTTAAAATATTAAACAAATTGTGTGACTCATCAAATTTCAAGATAATTTGATCATGATCCCACCACATTGATATAGAACACACATAAGCCACAAAACTCATAGCAAATAGTTGTTGAAAAGAGTAGTGGTGGCATGCCTCGAGGAGGCATAAGCATTGGAACAGGTGACATGCCTCGAGGAACAACCTACAAAAGTATACACCAACGAGTAAGAACATTGAAGGAACCAAATTCTCTTTGTTTTATAATTAATTGTTTCATATATAAAAAAATTTGCCAAAAATTTACTTGTGTGACAGTCCTCGAGGAGGCATAGGCAATGGAACAGGTAGCATGTATGCCTCAAGGAACATTCTACAAAAAGTAGACACCAATGAATAATACATTGAAGGACATATAAAAGCAAAATGCTCAGGTGAATTAACAACCACATTACTCACTTTCTGATACCAGGTATTGCACAATCAAGTAAAGTTTTACTTGAAATTAATCAATTACACTAGCAAGCTAACAAGTGGATCAAATATAAGCAATAATCACAGAGTATGCTAAGATCAAATAACAATAAAAACAATATGTGTTAAGCAAAGTTTTAATCGAGGTACAAAAACAATAAGTCAACGGTATCGCAACATGCTAACTTGCTAAGGGGTGGTGGTCCCGCTTATGAAGTCAAAGATCCGAAGCAAAGTTTTGATAGAGACATACAAAAACAATAAGTCTATTGCATCGCAATCAAGATTTTATGTATTAAGCAAATTTTAGTCACAAAAAATATTTAACAACTATATTGGACTAAATTTATTTTTATAAAATAAGTTAATAAATAATTTATATACATCATAATCAATTCTTAATATCACACACAGGTCATAAATGATTTATATAGGTCAAAAATTGACATAAATTATATATCAAAATAGATCATTTCAAGTATGATTTATATACAAAATAGATGTTCTTGATTTCAGACACACATATTAATTAATGATCTATACATCATCTATAATAACATAGACAATGAGATATAGCAAAAAGTAATACTGACCTGACATATAGAAAGTGGGTTGGTTGCCTCAATATGCAAGTGTTGGTGGCACACCAAACTAAGGTGGAACAAACATTTAGCTAAAAACATTTAACAATGTGTTTTCTTGGTATTGTGTTTTTTTCCAAAATATTCCTTATAAAAAGGATTAGAGGAAATATTTATAAAAAATTCAATCGTTAATTTTACTAAACACTATAAATTCAATTAAATAATTTATTTTATTTTTTGATTACTTTTAAATAATTTATATGTTATAAGCTATAAATTCATCAACTCCATTCGATCCTAAATCTAAGAGAAACTTTACTTTTTAAATTCATTAAGA
The DNA here is from genome assembly GCA_951799995.1 of Trifolium subterraneum. NCBI lineage: Eukaryota > Viridiplantae > Streptophyta > Magnoliopsida > Fabales > Fabaceae > Trifolium > Trifolium subterraneum. The sequence continues at coordinate 6,561,268 of OX637462.1, read as the reverse complement.
ATCTAATATATTTAGTCCATATATTATAGACCGGATACATTAAATGTTCAATAAATCTGAAAAATACATGAAATTTATCTTATATATTAAGAATCGGAGGAAGTATAAAATAGATTATGAGCTGTACGTATTTTTTTCTTAAAAACAAAACCTAAAAGGAACTTTTGGTCCTCTAAAAACTAAAATGGAATTATTTTAAAATAAAAAATTAAAGACCAAATTAATTATTTTCAGGAGACAAATGAAGAAGCTAGCTAGCAAAGGAAAGCTGATTCAAAAAAACCCCCAACCCAAACCCACCCACAAACCTTCAAAATCCTCACTAGTCAACCACTAAGGCACATGGAAACTTGTGATTAAATTTGCAGCAATAAATATATATATATATATACACACACACACACACTATAATAGCTAATAAAAATATGTATACATATACCTATTAAAAACGAAAATTCCACAAGGCCATAGTAGGCCTTAATGTAAGTCCGCCCCTGACTACGCCTCACTTGGTTCTGATGGGCACAAAATCGAGGTTAGTCTGAGAATATCTACCAAAGACTGATAATATAGAGAAGTCTCATCCCCCTGCCCACCATTTTCGAGCGCATATAATGCAATCTCTCTGGCCCTCATGCATATCACTAGTCTATCAACATCATTGAATAATCGTCAGACAAAAAATCTATGTCATCAGTAGCATCACATGGAAGCCGTAAATGCTTAATTTGTTCTTGACATCTCTTTCCCAAATATCCTACCAAATTAATATTGAAACACTGACGTATGTCAAGAGATTTAAGGAGAATACATCCATCGAGAATAGCAAGCAAACCATCCCTATCCATCTTGTTTCCGAAAAGCTGGAGATGGCGTAACCTACGCATGGTATCCGCGATAGCAAATGCCACATCATCATCATCATCATTAACATCATCGTCATCGTCGTCGTCGTCGTCATCATCATCATCATCATCATCATCATCATCATCATATTCACTGTCTGGGTGTCTAGATCTTCCAGTGTTGAATTTAAAGGTTTTCAACTTGGGGCAACATCGGCCAACGGCTTCCAGAGGAACATAAGATAAGTTGCTGATTGTTATATCAAGTTCCTCTAAGTCAGGAAACTTTTCTGCAACTTCACACAATCCTTCATCTGTCACACCATAGCAACCTACAAGACGGAGGCGTCGCAAATGACTTGCACTGTAAAATGCCAAAACAACAAGAGGAGATACTGTTACACAGAGATGCTACCAAAAAAATCCACTAACCACCAAACATGGTAAACTAACTAGATGCAGTGATTATCTACCAAAATATCAGTGGTGACTTTAGTTAACTATCCCAAAATCCTTTCTATATGATAGACAATCTCTGAAATTTGAAATAAAAGAAAATTGACAGTTATCCTTTAAACAAAGTCTCACCTACTAATATCATTATCACTAATAATAGAACATAGATAAAAGAGCAAATAGAAATGAAAACTTGGCTTTTAACAATGAGAGATAAATGAACTTTCTTTGTCTAACTGCAAACAACCCACCGAACAAGTGACAAAATTATGAAACCTAAATGTAAATTAATATCGTAGCTCGATATATGGGATTAGTACATTCGATATTTCCTTTGTGAGGAAATTTACACCTTATCAATTACTAGAATGAATGAATTGATGACTTTTGTAATTATTTTTTCCAATCATGTTTGCAAAATTACACTTCCACCATCCTTATCATTTAATACAACAGCTCCAACTAAACAGAGAATTTGTACATTTCTAGTTAAAATCCAAGGTGATAATTTGAGAGTTGGGTGTAATATTTTTTTTGAAGAAGCTAAATAAAAAAAATATTACACCCATTCCAGTCCAAACATGCCTGACATCATTAGCTACACTAAGTTCAATCCTCTAGATTTACTTCTATTTCAAAAATGCTTTCAGCTTGACAGAAGAACACAAGTTTATTACTTTCAAGATCAAAACCTACCACAACAAAAACATCTTCTTCCGGAAATATACCTTTTACGCCAAAACCATCTAGGTTTAAAATGAAATTTGAGACTTTGGGGACATTCTAGTTATTACTTGCCGTCTTGTCCTACAAACAAATCAATAGGATTCACTAGACTATGCGTTACAAGTTCATGCGAAGCAAGAGCTCTCCCTTCAACAATGAGTCACTTAAGTTTGCCGGTTGAAAACAAGGGGAATACATTTTTTGTCCTTTGTTTACATGACAAATGCCTACAAAACACACTTAAACACTCTGTTTTCAACACTAGCACTATTATTGGGAGGAATCCAATAATGACCCAATTAAATAAATAACTAAGGAATAAATCAATTTAGTTTCTAAAGTATCACTTTCTTCAATTTAGTCCCTAAAGTACCACTCTTTCTTCAATTTAGTCTCTAAATAAATATAATAAGTAGTCTCTAAAGTCTATAAAATTCATCACTTTAGATTTCATATACTACGAGGACTACTTTAGAACTCAATTGGACAGAGTCATAATACTTGAGGAAGTAAAATGATCGTTTATTCAATAGTTATTAAATACTAGTGTCGAATCGATACTAATTCTCCTATCGTCACAACAGATTCAATCACCGGAAGCTGTAATTTTGTTCCAAGTAGATGCAAGATCATGGTTCCAAAATTGAAACAAACTTATGAACTAGGTCACACATGCAAATAGAGAACACAAAAACCTATCAACAAAATAACCATAGAAACAATTGTGAATTTTGAACATAGAAAATGTAGAACATACGAATCGGCGATATGGAGGAGAAGCTCATCGGTACCAAAATACTCGACGTTGATGTCAATTATGTGGCCGCAACTGTAATCAACGGCACGGTGGCATAGAGTCTCTAAATCCAAGCTGGTGTAAGAGTCGTGTAAATAAGGCATGTTGATGGTGCGATAGAGGAAAGGAACCTTGGAGATTTTGCGCCATGTATTGCAAACATTGTGAGCGCGAATGAGAATATCGATTGTGTTAAGCTTCTGAAAGATGGATAATACTGTATCTAGTGGAAGATTCAGCCAGTTTCGTTCTTCGCAATCGATTACGGGTTTTGAATTCGGCGAGGAAGTAGAAGAAGAAGAAGAAGATGATGATGATGATGATGAATAAGAAGATTGTAACGACTCCATTGAAGCGGTGGTGATGATGATCAAATTTCACAAGATTAGAGTTATTGATTATTTTCAGTTAGGGTTATTGCAGAATGGCGCAAGAGGGAAAAAGGTAGGTTTTCTACACAGTTTTTGTTTGCACCGTTTTATACGTGAGATACTCCATCCGGTCTCGTATATGAAGAAAAAAAATTATAAAGTTATAAGAAAAAGTTACGGTAATCATTTCATTTATATTGAATATTTCAATTTTACCTTTTGTTTTACTTTTCCATACTACTACGTATAAGCCTACACCTTGAAAACCGTGTAAAAAAGAATTAAGTAAACTTTTAATTTATTTAAAAATAAAAGTAAGGGTAAAATAGTAAATGACATATTTTTTTTATACTTTATCCACTTTTCTTAATGGGTGTGCTTTTTTTTTTTCTTCTAATATTCAATACTAGAGGGAGTATTAACCAAAATAAATATGAGATCGGATGGTATAAATCATTTAAAATGACTTCGAGTTATGACAATTGGGTTAGCGCGTAGCTGACAGTCCCTAATTTATTTTCTTGCTATTTAGGATGCGAGTGTGTAAAATTATAAAAATGGAGCTTGTTACATTTATATAAAAGTCAATGTAGGAATTGGAAATTGGAATATTTGTATATAGACTTAGAATAGAATTATTTTCCTGTCATAAATTAATAAATTAATATGTATGCAGACTTAGAATAGAAGAGTGCTCGGATCCTTGAATGCTAACTTTTTTTTATAATATTTTTCATTCAAGGGGTGCATCTGTTGGATTTGAGAAAAAATATTGTAACTCCATATGTATAGCGTGGACAATACTCACAACCTAGAAGATTAGGGGGTTAATTTGGTAAATTCAAGGTGTGCGTGAGAATTTTGGGGTGGGTAAAGTAAATCTCTCTATTCTTTGGTTTTGTTGTCCGTTGAGGAAATGACAAATATATGTGAGGAAATGACAAATATATGCTTACACATACAATTGATTGTGAGATTTGGATCTAGATTCACCGTTGTACCATAAACACGCAGTAACAGATCTCAGCCGTTGATTTAAGATCGGACAGTTTAGATTTTAAATAAATTTTTATAAGCAAATTCATCTCAGCCATTCATATAGATCGGACGGCCCACATTCGTTACAGCACCCTGCTGTAACTGTGGGAAATCCGCTTTGGTGAGATTTCATGTTTAAACTCAAATAAATATGTTCAATTAAATAATATAATATAAATATTATTATTTGATTTGAGTTAGGGCTTTATTACAAAATAATATTAACATGTTGTATCTATTCCCTTTTATAAAATAAAATAGAATTGCAATTTTGATGTTTTATTATTAATATGTTGGAATCTTTACAAAAACAAATCAAAATTCAAAATAATATATCTCCTTATCATAATTCAACCGTCATAAAGAGTTTGAAATATTGAGAAACTTCGACTGAACTGCCATGATAATCAAATGTAGTAAATGTGGGATGAAGATTTAACTCATTGAATTATTCGGTTAGATTTTTAAAGCACAATTCTATGGTAGCTTCATTTATAGGCAACTTTACTTTCTTTTTTTTCCCAATTCAATATTTCTGTTTTGAAATGTTAAAGTTTTGTCGCTTCATAATAATTTTTATTTTTATGTACAAGTAATGATGTCAAAGACGGTCACAATTAAAAAGGATCAGTGAAATCAAATAGTATTTTTTTTTTTTTAAAAAGAAAATGTTAACAAGACTAGAGATTCAAATATAAAAACAATTAAACTATATGCAGATTTTTTGTGGCGATTTAAACAAATAGTTTTCACCAACGTTTGTGAGTCACTTTCAAAAAGAATACAATCAAAACCTTTATTAATAGCCACTTCCATAGCTTGAAGGATTTCATATGCCTAACCCTCATCAGGAGATAAAGATGCCTGTTGCAACTTATCATAGCCAACAAAAAGTGGTAACACCTTCAACCACAAATAACCCAGCATCAACCTTACATTTAGTCCATCCCAAATATGGTTTTACCCAATATGTATCAGCTGGTGCTGCTCGCGGACTGCTGTTGCAATTTAGTAACTAACTGCAAAGTGCAAACCATCCTTTCTGCGTGTCGAACGCACTCCGGCCAACATGACTAGGTAACTTCATGTTGCTGTTCCAGACCTCATCATTACGGTGTTCTTGAGAAGCTTTTAACAAAGGCTTGATCTTGATCAAATAAAATGGAAGCTTGTACCGTAGAATTTAACACCACTTTTGGTTGGTCAACTGAACTTCATCATTTGCACTCACATATATTCGACTGGTAGAAAGTACATAAGCTTCATTTTGACCATTGATTTTGATACCTCTGCTTTTTCTTTTCTTTTATGAATCCACTCTTGAAAATGTAAAACCTTGTTTGAGTTTTAGCGGTGATTAAGCTATTTCAATGTCAATAAGCTATAAACCAAGTTATTTGCATTACCTAACAATTTTTAATAAGCTAAATCAAGTAGCATCTTAAAACCTATACCTTATCATTTTATCTCTCAACTTTATATCTATTATCTTAATTGAAAAGATCAAATATTAACTATATCTATAAATTTCATTTCATTTTTATAATCTAGTTTAACGGTTAACTTTATTAAATTAGTATAAATTCAATCAACTAAGTTATCAGTTATACTAATTTTTTTATAGTCGACATTGAGGAACTTGCTCTTGATGGTAGTACTAAACTACTAGTAGTCTAAGACGCCAACGTTTCAACACGAATTCATCAAAATGCTAATCCTTGTTATTTTTACTTTAGGTCAGTCTAAGAAAAGAAAAATACCACCTGCATTTTACAAAGCTAAGAAGTTCAGAGCAAACCACGATTCTCAAATTTTCAAACATAAAGCCAAATAAACACACTTGCAAAACGGTGAATGTGCTTCACAACGGTACCCGATGGTTATCACTTATCAGTTAAAAGTCAATGTAAAAGATTGTCATGCTGTCACCGCCTACCAAATTCATCAAAACAGCTTCGCAATTCAGTAGTACAGGAGGATACTGGTCTTTCCTGATTTTCTTTTGAACTCAATGTTATAGAGAAATAACGAGGAGTGGTGACTAAGATATTCGCAGCATATTTTTTCCAATGCTGCTGAAATGTTTCACATTTGTCAAAGGTCATACTCGTTACCATCATATTCATATTCAGAAAAGTCACTCCCACCTGAAAATTCATAATAGGCAAAATCATCGTCAGACAAAAAATCTATGTCTGATATCCCATCTGGATAGTCTTCATCTGGTGATCCATGATGAATTTCAGCTTGAAATGGATAGTCATCAATGGTATCATATGGTCGCCGTAAATACTTAATCTGTTCTTTACATCTCTTCCCCAGACTTCCTACCAAATTAAGATTGAAACACTGCCGTATGTCAAGAGATTCAAGGAGAGGACAGCCATCGAGAATAGCAAGCAAACCAGCGTTACTCATCTTGTTTCCGAAAAGCTGGAGATGGCGTAACCCAGGCATGGTTTTCGCAATGGCAAATGCCTCATCATCATATTCCATGTGTGGGTGTCTAGATCCTTCAATGTTGAATTTAAAGGTTTTCAATTGATGGCAATGTTGGCCAATGGCTTGCAGAGGAGTATCGGATAAGCTGCTGATTGTTATATCAAGTTCCTCTAAATGAGGAAACTTTTCAGCAACTTCACACAATCCCTCATCTGTCACGCCATAGCAACCTACCAGACGGAGGCGTCGCAAATGACTAACACTGTAAAATGCCAAGACAACAAGAGGAGATACTGTTAGACAGAAATGCTACCAAAATAGCCACCATACATTAGCAAACTAACTAGATTACACACTAGCAAAATATCTGTGGTGACTTTAGTTAACTATCTAAAAATGTCAAATTTTGTATATATAAATCACATAGCAGTCATAAACAGAAGCACCAAAAACTAATTTGTGTTACAAACAATACAAACAATGACATGTTTTCACTTTCAGCAATAAATACATCACACACATAAAAATCATTTCTATATGATAGACAACACCTGAAATCAGAAATAAAAGACAATTCACGGTTACCCTGTAAACAAAGTCTCACCAATATAGTTATCACTATTTATTGTTTCAATCACGGACAATAAGAAACATGATTCCAAATCAGATAAAATAGATGAAAGAATGAATATAAATGAAAACTTAGCTTTAAACAATGAGAGATAAATGAACTTTCTTCATCTAATTGCAAACAAACCACCAGAAAAGTGACAAAATTTAAGAAACATAAATGAAAATTAATACTGTCTTTCTTAAGTTATGAGATAATTACACTTGATATTTCTTTTGTCCATAAACCTACTGTCTTGTCAGTTATTAGAATGAACTGACATTGATGAGTTTTGCAATTATTATTTCCAAGCATTTTTCAAATTTACACTTCCACCACCATTCTCATTTAATACATCTGCTGTTCCCAATAAGCAAGTCTATGTACACTTCTAGTCAATATCCCTTCAAGTCGAAACCCGCCTGCACTGAAGTGCTACTAAAGCAGCACTTCAAGTGCTGGAATTCAGATCAGTAACATCTATCAATGAGGAACTACTAGTTGAAGGTGATCATGTAGATGAAGAGAGAAACTTGGAAAAGCGAAAGGGGTGTACGAAGCTAGCTCAGAGGATGGAAATAGTCATATGGTGGCTATGACGGTGAGTTTTGTGAAGGGTGAGTAACAAGATTGATTGAGACTTTTTGGTGTGCATAGGAGTATGCTTTTGAGTCACATGTTATTGTAGGCGTTGGAAAGAAGGATATGTTGTTAAGGCCATAGATAAAGTAGGGTCTAGTACAGTAGAAGGAAAAGTTACAGGTGTTAAATTCCTTTTGTTTGATGTGTATTTTAGTTATAGTAGTATGTTTAAAAATCATTCAAAATTGTTTTTTTTTTCCCTCTATAGTATTGAAATTTTATATATATTAAGTTTTATATTGGTGTGTAATTCAGTGACTGGCCCAAATGAAGAGGCTTTGATAGTTGATACCATGATAGATTAGCTTATGAAGTGAGAATACAATCTGAGTAATCAAGGAACAATGAGAACATAACTGAACTTTAACCAAAAAATCTTTCAAGTAGTACCAAATCCAAGGAACTCATTTGCATTTTCCGAATAAATCAGAAATACTGAAAGCAATATGTTTGGAAAGATCTGGATGTTACATTTTTGGACTATTATCTTGGAATATACTTATCCTAAACAAGCTTGAACTCCACTTAGTAGCCTTATGATTAGAGACATTGGCGTAGAAAATTTGAAGAAAAAGGGTGCTAAGGTGCCAGGGTGTGTTTGATTTATTAAATTTTTTGAAGAACTTAGACGGCACAAAATATTTGCCCCAAGTTTTTGTGACATCACTAGTAGGAGACTGTTTGCTAATTGCAACAGTTATAATTTTAGTGAAGTATGATCAACAAGTTACATGTTCTTATATATTGCTTATCCGTTTGAGCTTATAACACGTCAAAATACAGTTGGTACTTGGCTTAATTCTGCAAATCTTGGATAAAGTAGAAAGTGGGGGGAAATCCTAATCTATAAACAAGAGTATTTTCAAAGAAAAATAAAAATAAAATACTGGTTATTATGGGGCTATACAACATTGATAAGGTAATCTTATAAGAATTGGTGACTCAAGCAACAATCTAAGTACCTATCATCCATCAAAATCCCTTTTTTTAATGACAGATGCTTGCATTAGTATTATAGTGAGTGAGTGTTTGACAAATTCATGCTAACCATCCATTAAAATTGTTAGTATGTTAAATTATTATATTAGTTTTTTTACACCATGCCAGGACTTAAACCCCGGACCTCCAACTCCTTTAACCCTTCCTTAACTCAACTAATTCAACCAGTTGAGCTACTCAGCTACCCATTCCACCCAGAATTGATTAGAACTTAAAGCTAGGATTTGTAGATTTTGAGTCTAAAGGTGATTTTTCCACTGAAATTCATTGTTCAACTCATTCAAACATAAATCACTTTACCTACAACTCAATTCTAACCAGAATCAATTTTATATAATCAATTCACTCAAACTCAATTCTTGTCACCGCAGAATGAAACACACAATTAGATACCATAATTTACATCACATGCATATAGAGAGAGAACAAAAAACCTATCAATGAAATAACCTTAGACACAATTGAAACAAACAATTATAAATTAAAAAACAAAAATGCAGAAGAAATTGGAACTTACGAATCAGCAATATGATTGAGAACATCATCAGTTCCAAAATACTCAATGTTAATATCAGTTACTTGACCGGAGCTATAATCAATGGCGCGGTTGCATAAAAGCTCCAAATACCAATCCATGCTAAGATCAGTTCCAATATTAGGCATGTGGATGGTGTGATATAGGAAAGGATCCTTAGAGATATTGCGCCACGTAGTACAAACATTGTGAGCACGATGAAGTGTATCAATTGTTCCAAGCTTTCGGAAAATGGTTAATACCACGTCTCGTGGAAGATCAAGCCAGTTTCGTCTTCTGGAATAGATTAATTCTTTCCAATTGGACCGGGAAGAAGGTGGTGGTGGTAGTGGCGGTGGTGGTGGCGGTGGTGCCGGAGGTGGTAATGTGTACATTGAAGAATTAGGGTTAGAGATGCACAGTTTCACGAAATTGATTGGTTTTTGCAAAGAAATGTTACATTTTTGTGTAGTTAATTAGTTATTGTTGTTTTCTGTTACGCTCATTCATTGCCGAATGGCGAGAACAGAAATAAAGATGAGATAAACGGGTTTGACAAAAAAAAAAAAATGCAAAATAGGATTAAGAAAAAGAAAAAGAAAAAGAAAAGAAAAATGGGCCTAATAGAAGCTATCCTTAGTTTTGGACTTTATCTTTTCACCCCCGAATATTGTTTTTTCGCCCCTACCATTTGCTCCCAGGCCCCCCTGCATGACCCATTTGCCCTTTAATGACTTCGATAAAACGTTACTAAATCAAATAAATTTCGGTACCTAGTTACCGAACTCATGTCACGTTACCTAGTTGGCGTGGTTTATAACAGAAATATAAGAGTTCGGTAGCTTCGTACCGAAACCATGTATTTTTTTAAAAAAATTAACAGTTTCGGTAGCTACGTGCTGACGACGCTTAATTTCGATACGCAGCTACCGAAGTTGGTCTATATAGGGTCTAGCTGACAGACTTGTACTTTCATAACCTCTCCAACACACAATCAAAATTTTTGCGATCTAGGGCGTTTTTTGGCGTTTCAGAGGCAAGAAATCGACGTTTATTCATCCATAGAGGTTTCCTACACTGATTGGTTGTCATACAACAGGTAATAAGCGATTTAATCCGTTTATTTTTCGAATTTGCTTGATTTTGCTGTCAATAGATTTTCTGGTACATCGCTACCGAAATGAACATTTTTCGGTACGTAGCTACCGAAATATACCCTTTCGGTTTGTAGCTACCGAAATAGTGTATAACTTGCTGTTTTTGTGTTTGGTTGATAGCGTAGGTTTTTTCTAATGGCCGAACCTCCTATTGAATTGAAACCAAACATTGATGAACCCGACATACCTGTCGTTGTTCAACCCAATGTTGTGGAACCCGATGACGAACAATCTAATGTTGTTGTTGACACCGGCGAATATTTTGTAAATTGTAAAAAGATGAAGGTGCGAGATGTCATGATTGATTGGTGTAAACGACAGGCTGCGAACGCTGGATTTTCTATTGTGATTTAGAAATCAGACAATGGGGCTTATAATAGGAAAAAGTTTTTTATATTGGGATGTGAAAGAGGTGGGTGTTTACAAAGAAAGGAAAAAGAAATCAAAGAAAGAAGACACAGCTACGAGGAAAACATTGTGTCCGTTCAGGCTGCGAGGTTACTATTTGGCATCAGAACAATGAAGTCTAAGTGTTGTGTGTGGTGAACATAACCATAAGATGTCAAAAACATTAGAAGGTCATCTTCTTGTGGGACGCTTAAAACCGGAGGAGAAGGAGTGTGTACGCGAGTTGACTAAGAATATGGTGGCGCCGAAGAACATTATGACGATGTTGAAAGGGCGAAATCCAGATAGCAAGACAAATATGAAGCAAATATACAATGCGCGCCAGAGGTTTAAAACAGATGTTAGGGGTGAACTCTCTGAATTGCAACATCTCTTGAAGTGTTGTGAAACTCACAAATATTTTCACAAGTGTAGAACAATTGGTGACTCCACAACTATACAAGACATTTTTTGCATAAACTGATATGAGTGTCTGGTGAAACTACTGCTATATTACTAGACTTCGGTACGAACTTACCGAAATCCCGTGTGTTCGGCACAAAGCTACCGAAATCACGCGTGTTCGGTAGCGTTCTACCGAACCTATATATTTTTTAAATTTTTGCATCAAACTTGCTGTCTGATAGCGTATTTGTAGCCACTTAACATCACTTCGGTATCTACGTACCGAAATAATAGTATTATGGTAAAAAGGTACCGAAGTTCCCTGGGACTAAAACTGAGGGTATTTTGAGATTTTTGGGGGGTCTGGAAGCAATAGTAAGGGCGAAAAAAGCAATTTTCTTCACCTCCAAACCCAAAGCCTCTTGCACCCTCTGAATTTCTAAAAATACCATCCTCAAGTCCTATAACACGAACGTGTATTTTACATGTCTAACTTTTAGAATCCTAATGCCCCTTCTACATATATTAAATTTTACACGTCAATTTCTAGACTATGTAATCTGATTTACATTGTATAACTTGAAATTTGTTTTTATTAAAACAAATCTATTTTTTTAAAAGTTATATATGTTATTTTAAATATTGATGCTCGTCATGATTCCTCCGATGAATTTAGGTGCAATGTTTGGTTTCATGTTAGATATTTTAGTTATTGATATTTTGTTTATTGATTTTATATTGATATATGCATGGATCTTTCGGCATTTTCCTCGTATCACTGTCCAAGACTATGATAATTCCTACAAGGAAAATGGGGGAATGGGGGTCCTAGTGCAAATCTTTTTTTTTCTTCAAATAGTCGAGTGACAAAGGCATTGGCATGTGGAGTATGTCTAGATCAACTGCTACCCCACGACATCTATTACTACACCTATCAAGAACACCTTCAAGCGAGTTTATTCCACGAGATCAACCTCTGTTCGGGATGGATAAGATGCAAATATCATATTGTTTGTTACCTCATAGAGCGGGTACATTCTAAGACACCCAACTGTATTCTCTGCGCACAACTGTAGAGACTACTCTCTTGAGTCTTGTGGAACTCAAATGAGTGATAAACTCTCCTCAAGAGTCTTAATGTTGCTGTATGCAAAAGTCAATAATCAAACTCAAAACCATAATTAAACTAGAAGAGACACGTGTCACTCAATCTAAGTGTTTTGGGTCATGCACAACCGTTCCTGATATTTTGAATGTCATGTTCGAATTATTAACCTGGTGCCCTTTTTTATAAGCCATAATTACTTCTTTTTTTATGGATTTATAAGTCACATATTATTGTAAAAAAGAATAAAATAAAAAATACATCAATACTAAAAAAATTACACAATATCAAAACTATAATAGAATCATGACAAAATTAGTTAAGCTTATCCTAAAAATATTTATATTAATTATATCTTGTTTTATTTTAACATATATATACACTAAAAAATAATAATTTTAGTGATAGAATAGAATATTTTGTTATAAATAATTATTATTAGTCTCCAGTAATTAAGCTGTACCATAATTAGATAGCTGACTAAATGATGTATATATATTCTATTCATATGAATGAGAAAGTCAAGCATTCCAATATCTTACACAAATTCCAATTCACCGCACCGGACATACACAAATTGCCACCTCTCACCAACCACTGCACTTAAACGAGGTCCTACATGCCCCGAAAATTATTAAAAATTTAATTTCTGTGAGACGACTCACCACTAACAATAACGTCTCTATTTCCTTTGACCCTTTTGGCTTTACTGTATCTGATTTTCAGACGAGGATCCCTCTCATGAGATGTGACAGCCATGGCGATCTATATCCAGTCACCACTCCCTCCAGTTTTGTCGGCCTTACTTCCAGTCTTTGGCACAGTCGTCTTGGTCATCCTGGCGTGTCTATTTTAAATTCCCTTCGCAATAATAAGTTCATATGTTGTGAACCTTTTAATTCTTCTGTTATTTGTGACTCTTGTGTGTTTTGATATTTTTTAATTCCCTTGGCAAACAAGATATTGGAATGCTTGACTTTCTCATTCATATGAATAGAATATATATACATCATTTAGTCAGCTATCTAATTATGGTACAACTTAATTACAGGAGACTAATAATAATTATTTATGACAAAATATTCTATTCTATCATTTAGTGCCCTTCAAAGTTTGGTGCCCTACACGGCCATTCCTTCCGAACATTGTTTCGGAACCGCAACTTGCGTGGTTCAAGTTTAAAATAATGTAATTGATAATAGATCATATAACTTCCATTATAAATCTTTAACGTGACTAGTGGTTCCAACCCAAGGATCACGCAGCCTCCTCTCCAAGGACGGAGCTATGATTGCGCTTCAAACCACATCATGCATGGATAACATATGAGTATTTGTAGCTATGGTCAATGGCATTGATATTTGTTATGTGATTCGGTAACATGGGGATAACAAAAGAGAAAATATTTTGTGTAGTGCTAAACCACTTTGCAATCTAAGTTGTGAGCTTATCATACCTCTATTTTTCAACCTAGTTGGTTACAACTTACAACTACTTTCTCTTAATATGCCACATATTGAGCACTTTTGTATTAGATATATAGTAGGCAATCAACAATCAACAAGAAGACAAATTAACAAGCATCGTGATCTTGAGTGACCATAAAGTTGGTCTAATGTCAAGCAATAAGTGATGTTGAGTGACCATAAAGTTGGTCTAATGTCAAGCAATAAGTCGTTAGGTTAAAGTCAACTTTACAAGTACTCCGACGTTTAAGTCAATATGAACAAATAATATGAGATTTTTAGGGATTAAAATTGCATATGTTGTGGTTGATGAAGTAGATAGAGGGATGAAGTCGTTGGAGCATTGTATTTTTGGGTTAGATCTGTATAACGGACACATCGCTTTTGCGAGATCACTACTATTTACCATGCATAACTTCGACAAATTTGCATTCAAACCAAACATAAGAACCACACATATTGAATATGTTGCTCAACTTTTAAGTTACTAGTATACAAGAAGAGTATCTCACCTTTAAATCAGTAACCCAAATTAAAAGTGAAAATAAGAACCACACATCTTGAATATGTTGCGCAATTTTTAGCTGAATCCCAATTGAGTATGTAAGTTGGCATTTTCTTTGTCTTTACTTTTATTGATCCTCTCCATATAAAAAGAACCCAAATTCCAACATAGCACTCGCATCCTTTAATAATCATATATGAAGCTTGGATGAAAAATAAGGACTTATTGACTATTTATCTTTCATTGCATCACAATAATATAACAAACAAGAAATCATACAAAAGTTAAATAAGGATTTATATTGGATAGTTAAATAAGTCATAGAAAATTTATTTTATTTTATTTTATTTTATTTAAACTCAAAGGAAGACTTGAAAAAAAAACTAAGACTTGAAATTTTTGTATAAGGGTAAACTACATTTTTATTATCTAAATTCAAGGAATTTAGGAGAATTTTTATCTTTTTTTATGTATATTTGGTAAAAAAATATCTCTAAAACATCAATACGTTAAAATGGCTTTCAAATCGTACTCAATATATACCGAAGGAGTATTCTAATTATTTTATTTAAAAAAACAAAAAAATCAATACAACGATGACACGTCTCCGATACGCACAAATTCATTTTTTCTTGGGATTAATCAAATTTCTTCTCTTAATTACCTTGTCAACTTTATAAATTACTTTTACACCATTTCTCAAGATTTCTTTTTTCCATAATTCCTTTCCAATTACCAATTGAGGCAAATTTAAGATCACTTTCACTTTGGTGAGTTACTTAATAATATTACTATGAATTTTTTAGATTGTGATGCAAATTCAATTTATCTACTAAAATGACAAGGAAGGAGGAGATGACATTGATATTATTCCAATATCTTAGTTTAGATTTAATATTTAGTACTGTAATATGTTAAAAGTTGTGTTGAGTTTGAATTTTTATTTTTTATTTTTGATAATGTGTTTAGTTTGAAATTTTGTTAGACAATGATTTACCATTTTCATTTTATTAATTCATGTCTAATTTAAATTTTTTTTTTTTTGGAGTACAAGTATAAGAATAACTGAATAGAATAACGATGATTTGTTTTTGGTTAAAGAAAAAAAGGATGGTTTGTTTTTTATTTAATTGTTATTTAGTGATTTGGAGCCTAATAGGAAAACAAAACTATTGAAAAAGTCAAACTCTAAGCAATAATTCCGCAACAATTTTGAACAAACCTATCTTCCATTTAAACTAACCCCACAATATTTCTCAAAAAATAAACAAAAAAACTAACCCCACAATATACAATACTATATTAGAAATTAAGAAACAAAAAATACTATATCAGAAATTAAGAAACAAAAACATGAACTTTTTTCCCATAGAGAAGAACAAGAAAGACAACAAAAATAACTCTCTCTTCTTGGATCTCTTAATACATCTTACAATTGAAAATTCACAAATAATAATAGATAAATAAAAAACTTTTGCTTATCCTTTTTTCTCATTTCTTTTACCACTATAAATCTCCCTCTTGAAATTTGATCAATTGTGGGCATAGCATGGATAAGATCCGAGCATTTTCATCTCCCCAATTAATTTCTTCTTCAACAAGTAACAATGAAAATCCAGATGTAATTGGTATGGAAGGTAATTTATTGTTACACATTCAACCTTCATAATAATTTTGCTTATATATATATATAAAAAAAATAACAAATTTCTTGTCTTTTTTTATTTGAAAATTGATTTGCCAACAATTTGTTACTTAGGAAATCAATGACATGTTCAATTATCTTAGAATGATGAAAACTGATTTGCTCAAAAAAAAAAAATAATCAAACATTCCACATTGTTAGGCATGCATATATATATATATATATATATATATATATATATATATATTTATGTGAATGATGAATCATCATCCTTAATTATTCTGTTCATTTTTTCCCGATTAGGCCTTGCTACAAATGTTAGGTTATTGTTGAAATTAATTCAAGACCATAATGGGGCAACCACAAAAGACAATGATGAGAGAAAGTTTCATAGGATGAATGGTATGATGTCTCTCTTAGATGAGGTTAGAACAAGGGTTCAAAAAGTTCAAACTTCTACCAAAAAAAGAGCTGAACTTAGGAGATGTAACACTGACCTTAGGCCAAACATTCCAAGGGACAAAAGAGCTCCTGATGTGCCTACAGATGAGAAAGATAGACTAAAGAAAGAGTTAAATGCAAGCTTGGTGGCACGGCAGAGTCTTCAAGCAATGTGTTCAAGTTTGGGAAAAGAAAAGCAAATCATGGCTTCTGAACTTGCAAGAAAGGCTCAAGAATTGACAGAACTTGAGGAGCTTGTAGAGGATTTAAAATCTCAGAATGAAACATTGGTGGGAAGGTTGCATGCTTACAACTCGGAACAGAAGGAAAAAAAGAGTAGTAGTGGAGTTGAAATGGAAGGGAGCATAGTCCTCCAAGAGCGTAACAAGGCTCTTTCGGAACAACTCCAAAAGTCCATTGATGGTTACAGGTCTTTGAAGAGAAAATTGAAAGACATGCATGAGGAAAAAAAGGAAATGCATGCCACAATAGAGCAAATGGGGTTGGAAGTTCAATCAGGCATTGACAGGATTCATAGCTTAAAGGAACAAATGGAAACAACTAATTTAGAGATTAGTGACATAGGAAAGGAAATATCAGTTCTAGAGCAAATGCTTGAATCTCTTAGCATGAAAATATCGAAACATACACAGAAGAAGACTTAATACAAAAGCCAAAAGCTCAATCTGTGATTGGAAGAAGAAAAGGTGAGAAGCATGGTTTACAGTGGCAAAAGAATGAAACACTATGAATGTATCATCCATGTACAACATGCCATTATTCACTTCTAGCCTATATTGTCTATTTCCACCACTGTCTAGAGAACACACTCTTAGACCATGAGCAGAAAGGAAGCCATTAGCAAAAACACTTGACTGTAAAATAATTGTAGTACTTGTAATGATTGATGAAAAAGGTCAAATAGGATAATAGTGATGTACACTTTTCTTAAATTAGATTTCTAATGGCACAAGACTCGTTTTATATACCAGATTCTTGTGTTCATTTTGTGCATGTGATAAAATTGAAATCTTGTTCCACTCAATCTGATTTATATATAGTTTAGTAGTGTTTAGTGTTTACAAATAAATACATTTTCACCTTCAATCCAAAAAAACACACGAAATATAGAATCTGATTAGAAAAAGAAAAATGGGCACCATGATGAGAACCGGTTAAGAAATCTAACTTGCTCATTTTAATGTTTCAAAAATGAATTAAACACTCATCACGTCACTATTTCTTTAATTAACATGATAGAGATAGAGTATACTCGCATCGCATGGAGGCAAGTATCCAACTACATGTGGAAAGTTATTTTTACAAAAGGGTATACCGAGTCTTTGCATATATGTTTATAAATAATAAATAAAAGGAAAAACACTGATTTGGGATCATGTTCATGTAAATGACCTATAAACTTTATTGAGCAAGGCTTTGCAGCTTGCAGCCAGCAATTGAATTCAGAATCCATGTATTACTTGCAACCTTTGAACCAGTAGGCCTTGCCAAAACCTCTGCATCACATCGCCTTTGGCTAAAAATTGCATCCTTTTCCAAAGGATTGCATTCAGCAGGAAGCTCAAGACTGTAGATTATGAGGGTTTGGTGTGGATGCATATCAGGTGGAATTGCTTGATGGTCACCTGACACTGGTTTTCTGTGCAGAACTGTCCCTCCGGCAGCGATCACAAGGTCTTGCAGATAACCCTTGTATGACGGGATAAAATCTCCCATGAAATAGAACTTGTAGCCATCAAAAAGCTTTGGTTGCTGCATAAGAAATTTTATCAACAAAAACCACCAGTTTAGTTTGTGAATAAAGCATTTATTGAAATTTTATTTGATATTCTTGCTTAATTCAATTGAAATGCATCCAACTATCCAATGTATAACAAATAGTCAATAAATGTTGGCAGCTGCAGAAAGGTAGATTTTATGATGCCAATTCTCACTGTTCACTTTCTACTTTCATGATGCCGTAGTATGCATGCTTTTCCATATATCGGCTACTTGCATCTAATTTTCTAGGTAAGAAAAGTTATCATGTTCTCTTTCATTATGCTTTACAGATATTAGGGGTCAGCTTCTTAAACATCTTAAGAATGGTTATACAAGATAAAAACTGGGATAAAGTATATGAAAACAACACATGGTCATTAAAGCCAAAGCAAAACAAGTTATCATGGTTCTCTTTCAATATGCTTTGCAGATATTAGGGGTCAGCTGCTTTATACATCTTAAGGATGGTTATACAAGATAAAAACTGGGATAAAGTTTATGAGAACAATGCATGGTCATTAAAACCTAAACAAATTCTGGCAGCAAATAGAAGGCACGTTACTATTACAATTTATTTCATCCTCAAACCCGTCTTAAAGAAAACCAATAATTAATCATAGCATGGCAAATATGAATATCTCTAACCTTGTTCAATGCTCTTTGTCGTCCAAGACGGGGACCATCCTTAATTCCATGGATGTCAACATTAACTTCATAACGCTCCTCGTCAACAGATCCTGTTTCTTTCATGCAAGCTTTGATCCCTGCTTAGCGAAAGCCACCAACACCAGAACAAAAAAAAAATTATTTGACAATAATTATGACCTTATGGTAGAGGCTCAATAGGAAACAAATAACTAAAAAAAGAAATAAAATAACTGAACTTACACTCAATGCTGAGAATCCACTTTCCTTCTAGAATACCCAACAATACTTTGAGAGTCCTTCTGCATGCCCCATTTTCATCTGTTGATGCTATTACATGGGTAACACTTGAATCCCAAGTTTTCAAAACTGTAACCTTGGACACTCTTTCAAATTCAGAAACAACATCCTACAGTTTTGAACATAAATTAATTTAAAAAAAACTCTTCAGTGTTAAAATTTCTAAATAGATACGAAATTCAATTATTTTACCCTCTCCTGTACAGATAGAGCTGAACAACACAGCACAATTTTTTTGTGAGATCCATGAGTAACACGACTCTGGCTTGTAGTGTCATATTTGCAGCTATAGCTTTTAACCTTACTAGCTGTGAGTTTCTTGCTCCTGTGTTGGGATCCTGAACTTTCATACGGCAACATGGAGGATGCATGCAGAGGGCATAACATGACAAAATTTTCCTGAAGAAAATTAGTACTCTCTGGTTAGATGTTTGTTTTCAAAAAAAGACATTAACCATGAAGTTTAAAATGTGATTTGGTTTTATCATGTACCATATCCCATCGACATTCAGGAGTCCACTTGGCACAGGGAACATGAAAGCTCCTTCGACAACTTTTCTCAAAGCAACCGAGTGCAGCTCCTTTAAGTCCACAAAAACTACATTTGATTCTCCGACTTCTACTTATTTCAGCTTCAAGGTTTATTGCATTATCATCTTCAAAATATACATTTGGGGCCCTGATGTGTATGTAAATCACACCAGTTATAAGTCTGAATTGTAACTATAGCAAGCTACTAAAATTAACTTGATTAAAACATTTATATGCAACTATATAGTTATTTGAAGGATGATCAGCGGCAATTATCAAAACCGACAATAATTATTTCACTCATAAAAAATTCAATACCATTCAGTGCAATTCCTGTGACAATGTATGACTTTAGATCCTCCTTCATAATCAGCAGTTACAGGCTTGCCATCAAAATAGTGCACCATCGGGCCAGAAGCCTGTATTTCGAATCACATAAAGTAAGCTCCAGTCCATTTATAATGATGACAAGATAAGCAAGCAAACAATTTACCTCTGATTCTTCTGATGAGAGACAGAAAGCACATTGATAGTCTTTGACATGGTTAACACATTTCCTTAAAACTGGTTGATCCATCAAATGACACTGTTTCTCTTTTGCAGAATCATTCAAAGGCCTGACATCAGTACCTTGCTTAATACTTTCATTCGGCTTAATTGCTTCATCATTTTTAGTCCTAGAGATAAATTCAGGAGAAATTTTTGACTTTTTAGTACTCTTCCTTTCTTTACTGCAAGGCATAGAATTTCTGGACAAACTTCTTTTTCTTTTCCCAGTATTAGCATCCTTTCTACTATTATCCATCTGCAGACCTAAAGTAGATGAAGCAGATCCAGCAAGCTCTTTGCATTGATTTTGCACTAAAGTTAAATCTTCAGGTGGTTCATGCACAACATCCAGCCTTTGTTTTCTAGCAATCTTCTGAGAATGTATCTCATTATCTTGTTTAGACGCGGTAGTATATGAATTCTTAGCTGCTGCTCTTCTACCATTGCTTCGAACTCCTGATATATTGGAGACTGTAGAAGCAGTGTGTGGTGTTGAATCTGTACTAGTAACAAAAGAAACCTTCTTGCCCTTTTTATTAGACTTTTTCAGATTAGAACCTCTGTGCTTGTTGTCCAATGATTGATCCTCAATATCTTTTAATTTTATATTTGAATCCAAATTCATTTCATCATTTTGAGATTTTTGTTCCCTAATATTGTCTTCCTTGGATTTTTCTCTAGCCTTCCTTCCCCTCTTTGTAGTCTTCTTTTTTCCATTTAGATCATCAGAACTTCTAATTTGAGAGGACATGCCTTGTGGCAACACATCAGCCAATTGATTACCTATGGGATTCTCAAAGTTTATATTGTAACCATCAGCACTTAAACGATGCTCTTGAGACCCTGCCACTAATTCCTCTATATTTTCATCATTCTCAAAAGTATCCTCAACCTGCAATTAACATACAACTTATTCAAACTTCAGTACTATGTTATTAAATAACACACTAAATCGTGTATGAAAAACAGGAAGGTACAATTCTAAACTACCTGCATTTTGGTGGGGCTTGAAAATAATTCAGGCGAGCATGGCTTTTGCGTCCATTCAAACATCTC
This sequence comes from Trifolium subterraneum, assembly GCA_951799995.1. Classification (NCBI taxonomy): domain Eukaryota; kingdom Viridiplantae; phylum Streptophyta; class Magnoliopsida; order Fabales; family Fabaceae; genus Trifolium; species Trifolium subterraneum. The sequence continues at coordinate 6,539,855 of OX637462.1, read as the reverse complement.
ACTATCAAATAAATCAAAAGATGGTTTATTTTGCACCTCGTCCTACAGAACAATCACAACAAAAGTTATTAGCTTAAACAATTCAACCTGTTTGTATTTTCTAACAATCCAGAGCTTAAACAATTCAACCTGTTTGTATTTTCCCAGTTAAATAAAATTTGAAGTCGAATGACTTCAACAAGGTTTGCTTTTATCAGTAATAAAGTAGTCAGTTAAAACCCAAAAAAGATTATTTTAAACACAATATGATATAAGAAACAAATGAAAATGACTTTTCTCAGAATTTTTGATAACCTATTTGTTTGTTACAAGTCATCTACTTACCGATGGAGCTTGTTTTGAAGGGCTTTCATCATTAGCATCTTGGAGATCACTGAATGAAGGAGGAACTGGTGTAGAACCCTCAATAATTAGATCCTCGCCAGACTGTTGACTTGACATTTCACCATCCTTTTCCTCTCTTAACCAAAAGAATGGTTCTTTCACCTGATCGCCTTTTTCACTTTGAATTTCCATTTCATTTCCCTTGGTTAACGCCTTTTGTGTTCCCTCTTTGTTAATTAGACTAACAGAGCCCCCTGACTTCAAATTCCTCATTGGAGTCTCTGAAAGAATATCTTGTGGCACCTGAACCCTTTTCTTACCCGGAAAAGAAGGCTCTACACGGTTAGAAGCCGAACTTTTTGTGCTGGCCTTAAGATTCTTCGCCAACTTCTTTCTCTTGGGGGTTTTTTCCTCCTCGGGATGATTTTCATGAGTCCCACCAGTTCCGTTCTTACCAGACTTAGAATCCCCTTCACATTGCTTGTCCTCATCTGTAACATAATCTAGTTAGTACACTAAATTTCTCAATCAAAATAAAGGGAGTTGTAAACTAAACATGCAAATACAATTAAAGAAAAACCAATGGGTGACTAGCTAACAAATGACACACTGTAAGCATAATTTTAGTGTAATCAACTACAGGAACACGTTATCAATCAAGCAGTGCTATCAACAGACACTTTTCAGCATAAACCCTATAAATCACAAAGGCCCCACTTGAATTTTAACCAATTAGAGAGTGTATGTACAGAATAGCATGTTAAAGGGTGTCTTTCTAGCATAATTCATATGAATAATAGTTCATATAACGGGGTCACAAATAAGAAACTAAAACAATAAAATACTAAAAGTCAACCTATACAAGGAGATCATTGTTAGAAATTTTTTAAAGAAACTGAAAATCAATTTTTTTCTGATAACCCAATTTAATTTAAAAATAAAAACAATTGATGAAATTGATTAAATAATTACTAGTCATAGTAACATACAATAAATTCTTCTAAAAAACAAAAGAAATCGAAAGATTGCATTGAAATGAAAGGCATAAAAACCTAGTGATTTGGCAGCAGGTGGATTTTGAGTTCCAAATAAATTGATTCCAGAAGCAGCTTCCATGTTTTTGTAGATAGTAACCAAACTGTCAATTTGAGGAGCAGGACGAACCTCTGAAATCAATCAATTAATTAGGGTTTATGTGAGTGCAGATTAAATTTGCAATCAATTAACGTTTAGTAAGTACAGATTAAACCCTAATTGATTAATTAGGGTTTATGCACATCGAAATGAAAGGCATAATTAGGGTTAATTAAAGAAAGAAAGTGATTAACATACCTCGACGAGCAAAGGGTATTTTACAAACCGGACAAGAAGATGCAGATTTCATTGACTTAATTATACAAGAGCTGGAAAAAAAATGCAAAAATCATATTCATAAGAAATTGATTAATTGAATCTATAAATGAGAGAGAGAATTGAATGAATGAATAAATGACTTACTTGCAGAAAAGATGATTGCAGGTGAGTGAAACAGCGGAATGAATTAAACTTAAACTGCATAATGATGAATAAATCAAGAGTTAGAAAAAGATGAAATAGAAAGAAAAAAAATAGAGAGAAAGAAGATTATTCGATTGATTTGGTATATACCAGATAGGACATTTGAGTTCTCTACCCATTCTTTCGAGATCTTCCATTTTGAATATCGCTGAATTCTTCTCTGTGACGGAGGTTAGTGGTGGTGGTGGTGGTGATGGAAGCGTTTTATAGTTTTAAGTTTTATTGATTTGTTTGAATTTTGAAACCGCGCTCTTTCTATTTCTCAAGCGCCAACGTAATTCGCGGTTCAAATTTTAGGAAGATTACTTCGTACGCTTCAGTTCAGCCTAAAATATTTATGAATTAATATTGAATTACATTTTTTGGCTAAGAAAACAATATTAAAATACATTTATCTTAATCAAACTAATTTTATAGAATTTTCCATTTTGTTAGCATGTTATTTTAATTGAATTTTTCTTGCTTTTTTTTTTTGGTTAATTAGTCTAATGGATATAAATTTCACCCTTAAGGTGAATAGTTAGAGTTCGAACCTCGGCTTCTATATAGTGCAATGTCCTACCAACTGAGTTAAGTTCACGGGACAAATTTTTCTTAATAATTTTTCTTGCTTTATTAAGATAGAGGGATAAATATCTTTCCGGTCCCTATAAATATTCCAAGTTTTGTTATTAGTCCCTCTAAAAATTTTCTTCAACTTTTAGTCCCTACTTCTAAATCAACTCATGTATAAACTTCATATTTTTTATTGAATTTTTTTATGAATGTTTAAAATATTATAAGAATCTCTCCAAAGATTTTTTTTGAATTTTTTAACAAAGCATATATTAAATATAAATTTTTATATTTTTGGTGCTTAAAAATTCATATTTAATTCATGTTTTGTTAAAAAAAATCTAATTTTTTTTGTGAGTCATTGTTAAAATATTCTACACTTTTCTTGAAAATTTCATTAAAAAATATGATGTCTACACATGAGTTGATTTGAAAGTAGGGACTAAAAGTGTTAATTGAAAAATTTTGAGGGACTAAAAGTTGAAGAAAAATTTAGAGGGACTAAAAACAAAACTTGGAATATTTATAGGGACCAGAAACATATTTATTCCTAAGATATATATATATGTATTATAAAATGAAAATATGTGTTGAAAATATTTTATTGTAACTTATTTAAAAATTGTATAACTAAAATTTAGTCAACATAACAGGAGTACAATTTGGGGGAAAAACATAAAATAAATAATACTTTAAAATGCTATTTTATTTCTAATAAGTAGCATGATATATTTATTGACTGATTAGAATCTGTTTAATACATTTATTCTTCACATTGCAAACCACTCGCGTTATTTAGTGACCAAAAAAAAAAAAACTTTCAATTATTCTATCAGTGGTCAGTTGTATGATGATAATCATGATGATTGATTTTACCAATTACATATTTGTTTCCAGTGTCAACGGAAAATGCATGATGATCTGTTGTGACGGTGGTGTGAGGAGGTGATGTCATCTATGGTTTTAAACAGCGGCCACAATCAAGGTCACAATCTCATTATATATTTTATAATTTCATTTATTATGGATGATATGTTACTTATGACCATCACGATGTGAATTAATCACAAAATTGTATATAATAATTTTAATTAGATATAGATATAAAGTTTTGAACTAGGAAAAATTAAACGCATTAAATATTAAATCGTGCAACTGCAATTTATTTGAGTAATTAAAGCCGTTTGAATAAAATGAATAAGTGTATGTATATAAAAAATAAAAATATATCTTTTACTAACGAGAGAAGTTCAAGTGCGAGTACAAGGTGAATATAAACACACCCCACATCGACTTTCAATATTGGAGAAAACTCAAATCTATACCTACACCCGATTAAAGCGGAGTTTCCTTGTCAAAGTCGGGACAAATTTAAGTGGATTCAGGCAGTTGAAAATAAATTATGTTGTCATGTTTAGGAGTGCCCAATCATAATTTGAACTTTTTTATTTATAATAAAATGTTATATATTTTATGAGGTTGTTAAAATTGATTGTATCTGGGATTTTCCTATCAAGGTCGGGATGGATTTGAGTAGATTCACACCGATGAAAATTAATTATGTTGTCAAGCCTAGGTGTAACTCTCATAATCTGAATTTTTATTTATATAAAAAGCAAAAACATTTTACATGAGATTTTTGTAAAATGTAGGTTTAAATTTTTTTAAGCCTACATGTGGACTCCACATCACTTTCACATTTTATGACCAATTTGGCCATCAAATTTTGTGTAGTTCATGTGGAATGTCACATCTTCATTTTAAGTTACACATCATCATGCAAAAAGTTAAAATGAGAAATTATTTTAATTGGCATATTATAAATTGAGAAACTATATTGCTAATTCATAAAAGTCATAGACTAACTTGACAAACAGCTACAAATTTAAGGATGGAATTGTCAATTCACTCCCTTCACAACTGTGATCAAGCAAGCCCTTGCCCACCACTAAGCTCTTCATTTCTCAATTCTCATAACTTTTGATTCTAAACGTGACAACATTTTGAATTAAAAATAATGTGCCCTCAAGCCATGAAATTCTGTTCCCTGTTGATTTTTCTTTCTTCTATTCATATGTTATCATCTCTTCCATTCATATGTTATCATCTCAGTGTTGATATATGAAGCGTTCAATGCCAGATTCGATGGTGGAGGGGAAGAACATTGTGACTGATGTGGAAACGAAGCTGTGGATTAATTGTTTCTTGAGAATTAAAAAGAAGTACTTGGAAGAAATACAAAGAAGATAAAGAATGAAAAATCAAAACAAAAATAAAAAAAGATGAAAGAAACTCACAGAAACATAACAAAAACATGTGCAGATATTTGCAAGGGATGACAAAATGCATATCACAGCATTGTTGTAAACTAAACTTCTACAACAATGAAATTATCCACGCCTAATGACTATATCGGAACCATTTACCATATTATGAGAAAGGTTAAGCCACCATCCAGTTCCCTAGTAAAGAAGAAATTTCTTTAAGAAAGAAACCATGTCTAGATAAGCAACTTTTATGAATCAAAACTAGCAATCAAATATTATACATACTCTCCTTATTTTCTGTTTCCACCAGATATATACAAAGAAACACTAGAAAATTATCTTCTAATAATGAGAAAGACAAGATCCATTCTATAATCGATTCTAACACACATTAATAATCACTGATCATCAAGATCTAGATCAATTACTATAACAAGCTTCCATATAAACATCATCACAATCACAAACAACAGATAAATAAATCTATATGAACAAAAGCCTAATGTAAATCATAAGCAAATTCAATTAACTTAATTTGTTAGCCATTCTTGGAGATTATGGAAATAAGTTCCAGTAACTTATGGATATATCACGAACTACTACAATGAATAACATAATCAACAATCAAACTTGCTGCTACACTACACAAAAATAATCAACGAAAGAGGTTGAACAGCTAGGGCCATCTTCTGTATCGGATTGCTTTACCATTCAATAATCTTCTAGTACAAGAGAGGTTGAAGAGGTTCAACAGCTAGGGCCATCTTCTGTATGAATTAGTTCTGCAAAAGATACGAAGACATTTCTTTATGCATCAAGTATAACAAACAAGTAATAATACATCAGCAAATACATTTGATTATCATACCTTGCTCAAATCTCTCAAGATTCTCAAAATCTTCATTTGTAATCAAGGATGAAGATGTTCCTTTGAGCCAGTCTTGGGTGCATATAAGTGCTTCAGCTGTTGTAGGTGCATTAGCATTTTTGCTTTCACAAATATTCAGTTCAAGGCCACACTTTCTTGAATCATGGATCATTCTAACAAGTGAAACAATAACAGAAAAATCGAGCAATTTGAAGCACAGAAACTTGAAGAAACATGCTGTACAAGTAAAAGAAATGATAAATGTCTTAGCTATGGGCTATGGCAATATCCTGTTCCCAAACAAATGTCATTAATACTGGAGCATAAAAGAATTTGTTTGAATATACCAAGAAAAATAATTTGTTTGAAAGAGCACTCATGATGGATTTTGGAATTAACCTTCATAATCTTTTGAATGTTAACGAAGTTATCCATGGGAGGAGGAAGGGGCTTGAATTGGCTGATCCCTACAGTAGAGAGTATTTACCGAGAATGACTGCAAGTTAGCAAAATCTTCAGCCATCTCTCCCTCCCTCTATATCTAATCACCAAATCTTACCTCAAAAACAATACAGCAATGTACTCACAAAATGTCATTACCAAATCCGGATAATTTTACACATTACCAGTAATCTTTACAGGAACATGAACCACCTCTAAAATGGTGGAACCGACTACGATCCCTGATAACAATCTCTCTATCGTAAACCTTGGATATGAGTTTGATAGCCATATGACAATCTGCACAAACTCTTAAATTCTTCACGACCCTAATCGGAGTCCCTGGCGCTGTATTCAATAACATAAAAGCAATTGCAACTTTTTCGCTATGATAAGACAAAGCTTGTTCTTTCTCCTCTTCCTCTATGTCTGCAAGCACATTTTCTGTATGAGGCACATAACCTTCTAACTTCAACAATTCTGTGATCTTCTCTAGCAGTGCATACACATCTTGACTCTGCGGATGAGACCTATCCCCCATAGTAAATTCAAAAACGCGGTTTCCCAATTCAACAAGACTATAACCAGGGGTTTTCCAAACACCGTCCTCAATCATTGACCTCCTCACTATCTGTACATCGGACCAACGACGTTCCGAGGCATAAAGATTTGAGATAAGAACATAATCCCCACTATGTTTAGGCTCTAACTTCAAAAGGTGGGATCTTGCTATCTCTCCCAAACCTAAATCTCCATGTACTGTACATGCCCCTAATAAGGTCCTCCAAATAACAGCATTTGGTTGCAATGGCATATTCTGAATATATTCATAAGCTTGTTTAACTAAACCAGCCCTACTCAAAAGATCCACCATACAACCATAATGTTCTATCTTCGGCATAATACCATATTCCTCTTTCATCCTTCTAAAATAATTGAACCCTTCATCCATCATTCCACAATGGCTGCAAGCATACAGCACACCAACAAAAGTGATCTCACCAGGTACAAGTTCCTGTCTTTCCATTTCTTTAAAAAGCTCAAGTGCTTCCTCACCAAACCCATTAACAGCCAAACCAACAATCAAAGAAGTCCAAGAAACCACATTCCTTTCTCTCATCTCACCAAAAACTTGTTGTGCCTCCCTTATACTCCCACATTTCGCATAAAAGTCCAACAACGAATTATTCACATGCAAATTCTCCGTCAACCCGACCTTCAACAAATACACATGAACCCTACGTCCTAACTCTAAAGCACCAAGCTCAGCACAAGCAGAGAACAAACTAACCACAGTAAACCCATCTGGCTCAACACCCTCCAAACTCATTTCCCTAAACAAACTCAAAGCTTCATTAGGCTTTCCATTAAGAGCAAACCCATTAATAACAGAATTCCAAGCAACTAAATCTCTCTCATCCATTGAATCAAACACCTTATGTGCACTTTCAGTATCACCACAAGCAGCATAAATATGAAGCAAACTATTCCTAACAAAAATCAACGACTCAAACCCATTTCTTATTGTAACCGAATGAATCATTTCGCCTTCTCCAACATTCAACGACTTGGATATCGCCTTAAGAAGAAACGGGTAAGTATGAGTATCAGGTTGAACGCAAGAAACCAACATTTTACGGTATAAAGAAAGTGCAGGAGTAGAATTATTGTCACTTTCAGCGTAACCTCTAATCATTGTGTTCCAAGTAAAGACATTTGGGTTATGTAACAATGTGAAAACGTTGTTAGCATAAGACATTGGTGCAGAGAGAGAAACAATTGTGAAAATAAGGTATTTTCCGATGTCGGGGTTGTTGAGTGGGACATTGTGTCGAATGGAAAATGCGTGAATTTGTTTTAGTTTGTGTTTTGAAGAGGCGCAGTGTTGTAAGAGTGCAATGCATCTTGTGAGAATGTGTGGTGTTGTTGAAAAGAAGGTTGAAGAAAGCTTTGAGGATACGTTCATTTGTTTACACTGGGAAATTGAATTTGTTGCAGCAACAAGGAATCAAATTAAGGTTTAAACTTTGTGTCATGTAAAAGTGCACTTTGAGAATATTTAAACTAAGGTTCAAACGGGCTAGCTTAACTTGACGACGAAATTATTAGGTTGGACAGTTTGTATGGTTATTCGGGTTGAAACTCGAAACATTTCTTATGTGTGTTTTTAGTTAATGTTTGTTATTTCGTCTATAGACAAAAAAAACTTTTTAGTAATGTGAAAAAGAAGTGTCTAACTTTTTTTTCTTAATATTTGAGATTTGGCCTAGACTTCAAGGTCCAACCAGGGATTGCTGATTCCAACTTCAAGGAGACTTTGAAAACACACGGGTCGCCAATGTAGTTGTTTGAAGAGTATTGCTGATTCCGTGTCAATTCATTACTAATAAATAGCAATTCTCTTCTCTACCTTTAAAATTCAATACTACCATTGTACCGGAGAGAGAGATTCATAATTTCATAGTCAAATATTAATTATGGCTGCATTATATATGAACATTTTTTGCTGAAATATACCAACAATTTTTACTTCTATGAAGTAATTGATTGCAATTGAAGACATACAATACAAGTATCATTTTTACCACACAAAAATAGTTGTGTAGTATCATCATAACAAACATTGGAAGGTCATAAGTACTATGCACAATACACAATGAATATTGAAGTACTAATAGAAAAGGAAGAGACAAAAAGGAAAGGGGTGGAAAGGGATGAAGGAATATTCAATCAAAATGATTCCCACTTGGTTGTAACAACAACAGGCTTTATTGTTGCATTAGATGTCTTTAGTAGATCCAAAGTTTCAACACATTTCTGCACTCTCTTTCCCTGCAAAACCAACCATTGAGATTTAGCTTTTTTTTTAATCAACAAAAGAACCATTTAGATTTAACTTGTCCATAATTTTTTCATAGGACTACCAAAATGATAATGTACACTACTACTGCAAATATGTTTTAATTTTCCATTAACATATTCTCTAACAGTACAGTATGCATAAATAAGTACACTTAAGAGATACTTCCTCCATTCTCATATATAACTATATAAGCAAATATTCACTTTTTAACTTTATTCAATTATATTGGATAAATAGTTATTCAATTATTAAAATATACATTAATTATTGAATGACCCAAATATATTAATAATCGAATGAATCTACAAAGTGAAAATTTGATTATATATGATACCGGAGGCGGACGGGGTAACAATTAAGACTATCCACCTACACTTTACCCTCCAATCAAGTAATAGTAAATGCAGAAATAAGTACAAACTAATCATCTCAATAAAATACCTGCAAAATTTTCTGTGCAGCAGCATCTCCTTCCGCTGAAATACTTTCTAATTTGATTGCTTGTCTCATAAGCATCTCAATCAATGTTATGATCTGAACTTCTGGTACTTTGACTCCATTCGAAATCGACTTTTCAATTGCAGAGACCTGATCAGTTAGTTGATCAAGTTCAAGAGATACATTATTGATAGCGCGATTTGCAGTTTTGATCTTAGCATTGATACGCATCTGAATGAATCGTCGCTCAATACTTGAAGCATCTTGAATCAACACCAACTTTGATCGATCTTTGACTCCACATACATCCAAATACTCTCCATTTTCCCTCTCTTTTCCTCTGTATAAAACTCTTTGTTCTTCCACCTTCAATCCGGTTTCGTCACTCATCACCTTCTTCACCTCCCCTATCACAACACTTAATTAATTCACACTTAACAGACACTGACACATTGACACTGATTCGATGCACATGTGTAAGCACCGACACAAACATAGACACCAAGACAAACACTGGTTGAGTAATGCACATCTATAAGTATGGACACAGAGACGAACACAAACATGTTGAAAATAGTTTAATGCAATCACATGTCGCGGTAACGTACACATCTTTGATCAGAAGTGTCGGTATTACAAAAATTCACATTAGTCACAAAATCAACAAAATTATTCAATAATAATGATATTAATAATCACTAACCGAATGTGGCCATGGAACTGACATAGATATCGTAACGGAGTGCACCATAGGCAATTCGAAGGCGCAAATTGGCTACCGGAGTGTCAGATTTGCCGGTCCTTTTCTGAACCAACATTCCACCGGGTCTCATTTCCCATTCAGATTTTTCTTCTTCTCTTGTATGAGACGACGTAGTTTCTCCTGTTCTACTGCTTCCACCATAGGTGTGCAGTTTCTTCTTCATCATTTTGAACTCTGTTTTGTTACAAAACGAGGGAAAATAAAATATCTAAGTGATGAAACTGTACCGACACAAATAGGTTGTAATGTTTGATTCTTGTGGCGTTTTATATACTACCTCCCTCTATGAACACTTTTGATTCATTTTTTTAATCAAAACACTTTTGAATGATTTGACATTTCAGTGTTAAGAAATTAATTAATGGATTATAATTGTTATAAAATTATTGTTTTACCCTTAAAATTAACTAATGTAATGTTCAATTTTTTTTTCAAGTTATTTAGCCGGTAGAAATTTCACCCTTCAAATGAACAAGTGAAATGTTTAGAGTTTAAACCACGACCTTTGCATATATAATACAATATCCTATTAATTGAGTTGAGTTAACGAATACGTCAATTTTTTTTTATTTGCATGTATTTGATTGAGATGCTTAGTTTAGGTGGATAGTCTTAAATGTTACCCTCGCGAGATAATTAAAGTCTGATAAAAAATTGTTCCAATAAAAAAAAATTTGCACCCAAATTCTTCCGAACAATTCGTTATTGAAATTACTAGTTAGAAAAATGTCTTTTTAAATCAAATAACTAATGAAAGATTAAGAATATTTACAATATTTTAGTAAAAAAAAAGAATATTTACAATTTTTGTTTTTATTTTTAATAGTTTTTTAACTTTATCGGAATTTAAATTTCAAACCTTGAACTCCTTAATCCTTAGCTCAATCGGATATTTGGAGTTGAGCTATCTCACCAACAATTTTTGTTTGTTTAGAGACTACAATAATAACGTTTCACACCAAAATATGTAGTTTTTTTTTACAAAACCAAAATATGTAGTTACTCTTAATACATTTACTAAAATAAACAAATCTTATATCGGTTCAAGTGCAATTTAGTGATAAATATATTTTAAAATTAAAGTTATATTCAAAGACTTTTGGATCAATGAGAAGAGTGCTCATGTACTTATGAGTTGCCTTGTGTGTATGCATTGACACCTAAGTTTTGCCGACAGTTGAAGGAACCATTTTGAGGAAGCTACACATGGCCATCACAAGCCATGTTGCATTTGCTTAATGTTAAAAATGAACACGTGGAACATATCCATTGGAGAGGATAGTGTATGATTTCGTTTTTTTGTGATGGGTTTGTGTTAATTAAAATCGTTTATTATTGTGGTTGGTTTGTGTTTATTAGTTTCGTTTTCAATGGTAGGAGGATGAATGTCCCTAATGAGACATTACTTAGTTATGAGGTCTTTGAGAGTGATGTGATACTAGGGGAATTAACTAATAATGACCGTTGATGAGGGTTCAAAATCTACTAATCCAACGGTATTAAATGGCTCAAGACTTGTTAGTTGTTGGGTAGACTTGGACTATTAGCTGGTTTGCTTGCAAGAGAATATCCTAAGTATTTGTTAAGATAGATGGATACGGTTTAACAACTTGATTACTTGATAAGTTATTAAGATTAATTAGTTATGAATTGAACAATAAACAACATTTTAATAATTACAAACCCACAACATAAATATTTTATGGAAAATACTAAATAGTGTCGCTGAAACAACGTTTAAGGAAACAAATATAATAATATGATATTCGAATTTGTGCAGTCAACTTCTTAACAGTCTAAAAAATATTATTTTCAATTTGAAACTTTCTTTTGTTGGGTTTCTTAACCAGTGCCCTGGGACACCAGTTAGTAATACCCATATTTTATAGTTGTCATGATCATATTATTATAATTGTAATAGTACTAGTATAAAATTTACATTTTGAAGAGTTTATGGCTCAATTAACAATATATAGACAGATGTTAGTGTGTATTTTGCCTTGGTGAACACATATGTTAGTATATAATTATGCTTATTAAACTGATAAAATAAATTATGATTATGGAAAATAATTACAATTTTTGAGTGAAAGGTGCTTACTGCTTACTTGCCAGATCGATCAGTTGTCATTGAGAAGGACAAGGTTTATGAATGTTGTTGTTGAAAGGTCTTAGTCTTACAAGTAAGATAATATCCGATTATGGGTTAGTTTCTTTTAGTTTTAGAAAAATAGATTTTTTTATTTATTTTAAAAAATAGATTTTGTAAAACCGTTTTTTAAAATATTACATGTTTTTTTTTTGTATTCGTTTTTTCTAAATTGAAAAACTAATTTTGACATTATATGATATAAATGTACATTATTGAAGTAAAAAACATAGTCAAAATCACAATTTTTTTCAAAAAATTGTATTTCAAAAATGATTTTTGTGAAAATTTATTTGAAATAGCTAAAATCATCAACTTGTGAAAGTTAGAGATCAAAAATACAATTTAAGCAAAAATAAATTAAAAAAGTAAACATTTTTGGCATCAAATTTTCTTTCTATTTGTGTTTTGGTCGATGTCTTCATTTCTTTAACTTAAGCTATACACCACCAAACTCTTATGGAATCCTATCTAGAATTGCACCTACCAAAAATATACTAGCAAAGGGTACCCTGAAATATATATACAAGATGGCGACACGTTATAAGATTGATACAACTCATTTTCTAGGAAACAGATTTCCTGAAGTTTTTTTACACACAGTTTGACGTTGTTTTACATCACAGCAGTCCGATTTGAAATGAACGATCAACATCAATTTAGGTGATTTTATACTGCATTGATCTGAACCGTTCAATCAATAGTCAACGGCTACGATTTATTACCGCGGCAAACTGTGTGCTCCTGCTACAGCAGGAGATCCAGATCCCATTTTCTAAATCATCTTACTTAGAATGTGTCTCTCTCCGTAGACAAGCTTAACCGGAAGAAGCAATTTTGTATAATTTTTTTTTAATTGCAAATTGTTAGTATATTATAATATTATGTTAATTTTTCTTTTTGTTAGGATTTGAATCATGAACCTCAAACTCTTTAACACTTTCAACTAGCCTAATTAGTGGAGTTATCAATTTCACCCTATCATATAGATTATTTTCATGAAAACGACATAAAAATGGACATGCCATTATTAAAAAAAAGAAAAAGAAAAATGGACATGCCACAAGCTTATCTTCTTCTTTTAGTCATTTAATTGAAGTAAAAGATCACTTGTAATTTATATATGCAAAGGTCTTTGAAGAAAATGAGGAGACCCTATATCTTCTTACTTGTTTGTTCTTTGCATAGAGCGTTTATTCAAATTATTAATGTTGTCGTTACTTAAAAGCTTTGGAGGCCTACTAAATCATCTCTAAGAGGACCAAAGTTATATCATCTGGCTTTTGGGAGGATATATCTTATTTCAATTTTGAATAATTTTTGCGAAAGCTTGGGGCAAAAGGTTAGTAACGATAAAAATCGAATTTCCTTCACTAACAATGTGAGCTGCCAAGTTAAAAAGGAGATTAAGGTTGTGGAGGAATTAATTACTAGAGGTAGTAGATCAAGGTGAGTGAATCGATGGTCTTCCAGAGTTGTGGGACTGGGAGCTTGGGTTGGTCTGAAGTTAGCGTGGGATTTGGAGCACCGTCGAATAGAATTGCGTATGGATGCTCAAGTTGTGGTCAAAGTCGTTAACGTTGACGTTCACTCAGGAGGTTGAAGTCTTTGTAAAATGATTTGAAAATTATTGGAGTTAGATTGGAAAGTTCGAATTTAACACACTTATCGTCAAAGTAACTTGTGTTCGGATCAATGTTGTCAGAATAAGTTTTTACCTTAACTCGTTTTGCTTAGGTAAAATCGAAATGTAAAATCGTCGATTTTACCTTATATTAAAATAATATTATATTTATATTTAAGACATATATATACTTATATAATATTATAAATGCTTAGTCAAAAAAAATAAAATAAATGCATCAATAATTTAAAGTTTCAACTTAATTTAAAAGATAAAATATACTAATCATCGTAATAAAATGTAATATTCATAAACTTAGATCAAACTACACAAATTATCCACCAAATCATCAAGTAACATCCAAAATATTATCCAAAAACAAGAAGATAAAATCATCTCAAAGAGTTAAAACTTACGATTTTACACGATTTCAGCGATTTTAGAGCGATTTAAATCATGTAAAATCGTTCAAGACTATGATTTTACCCAAAAACGATTCTACTAACGATTTAACTCGAAATGATGACCCATAAACGTAAAATCTATAGTTTTTAAGTTTTAAATCGAGATTTTAACAACATTGGTTCGGATTTGCCTACTCATGATGGATGCAAGACGAGTACCAATATCATTATTTATAAGTCTTGTCCGACTCAAATTTATAGTGATATTATAGCTGATGTTTCTAAAACTAGTTACTGTTTAATATCTCTTTTGAACTTCTTCCATTTAATAAAAAGAAAGGAGATTAATGAAGCTATGGTTTTTCAAAACAAAATTATGAAAGCAAGCAAAATATCTCAAGCGGGGAGGCTAACCTTGCTAATTTTTTATCCAAAGCCTCCCTTCCTATCCTATGTCATGTAAAGTAAACACCATCAAGCACCAAAAACACCATCAATCACTTACATGCATACACCATTAATACATTATGAAGTTTTCATAAACCATACATAAAGTAAACTCTTTACTAATTTGTTTTCATGTGATTATTGTAATTTTTTATGTTATGTATTGAAGATTTATTGTTTTTTTTGTTTGTTACGATGTTGAATGATATAAATCAATGTTTTATTTATTAGATTTGACAACATCTTGTATATACACATATCCATTGTACTCTTTTTATTTATGTATGCCAGATCAGATTGGGTGCGTAACCGTCTCAAAAAAACCATTTTCCCTATTGCTTACATTTTCTTTAATTTATGTCAACATTTTTGCTCATATGTATTTACTTAATCATTTGGTCATGGGTTCGATTCCCGGCCGGTGCATATGGAGAAGCATTTGTTGGGAGAGGTCAACCCCTTAAATGGATCTCAGTTACTTCGAGGGGATTAGTCTCTGCAGTTGCGCACGGAAGATACCTTTGGTTTATCAAAAAATAATTTTAGGATTAACTTCTATCTTGTTGTATCCCCAAACACTAGATTGATACAATTATTATATTATGTCTCTTATCCTGACTATCAAATGGACCCTTAAGGTCTTAATAATGATATATGTCGTAAAAAAAATGTCATTTGAAACATGTTACATGAATTTTTGTGAAACATACGGACTAAAAGTGGAAATAGAAAATTTAAAGGACCAAAGTTCGAACGAAATGTTTAGAGAACTAAAAAAAATGAAAGTTAGTATATTTAGAGATACTAACTTTAATTTTTATGATGTTTATTATGTTCTAATTTAAATTCAAAGTGGTGGCTATTGGAATTTATTATTTGCTATAAAATAATGGGATGTTAGAAAATTCACCTGTTTATTTTTAATAAAAAAATCACCTTTTTTGAAAGATAATGGATAGATGATACATAAATATAATAATTGTTATAATTTGTAAAAAAAAAATTCTATTTCTAACCTATATAATATTTATTATCGCATGACATGCATGACTCTATGATATATTTCATTGATGAATAATTAGGGAGAATGAGCTCTTTTTAAAAATATTTTGGCCGTGTGTTAATTAATTATGCATGTAGTCGGTTGATAGTATTCTTTATGATTGATTTGCATGACTCAAAAAGTCCTATTTAATATATGAGAATGATGAAAAATAAATTGTGTATGATTTATTAATGTTTAATTTATTTTTAAAAATTTAAACTTCATAATGTATTGATGGTGTCATGTAAGTGATACCTATTGCCATCTCTACCTGTAATCCTAGGTGTAAAATGTTACCTTTCTCCTCAGTTTTTTAACAAATGGAAGAAGGAAGAAATAGGGAAAAAGAATACTGTCAAAAAAATAGGGAAAAAGAATACACTCAATCGCTACAATTACATTCAATCCATCGGTATTAGATAATAATGGCCGTTGATTAATGTTCAAAGTCTACCGATCTAATGGTATTAAATGGCTCAAGAGTTGTGAATTGTTGGTTGGACTTGGACCATTAGGTGGTTTGCTTGCAAGGGAATATCCTGAGTATATACAGACGGATACGGCTTAATTAACAACTTGGTTAATTGTAGATAAAGTTGCTAAGATTAATTAGTTATGAATGGAACAATATTCAACAGTTTAATTGTTATATTATAATCATGATTATTAATTATAACATTATACATTTTAAAGAGTTTATGGCCCAATTAACAATATATAGACATACCTTAGTGTGTCTAATTTTCCCTTTGGTGAGCATATGTATGTTAGTGTATATTAAACTAATAAAATAAATTATGCATTATGGAAAATAATAAGAATTTTTGAGTAAAAGGTACTTGCCAAATGGATTAGAGCATATCTGAATGAATGACATTAGTTTGTTGTCGCTTATTTTAAATATAACAATTCATGTTCTTCTAAATTAAACTTAATGATTCCGCGTTTTTTTATTCCAAAGCACAACTTATTAGAGAAAGTAAAGTACATTGAAGTCTCCATCCTACACTACTGAAGCAAACATGAAACTTATCAATTCTCGATAGAAAAGATGAACAAACGCAAGTAATTCGAAAGCAAATAATATAGCTCAAGCAAGGATGGATCTCATGAGGGCTGTCATTATTGGTGCAGAAGGGACTCTTTACCACGATGGTCTTTTCTTTTTCTTTTTTGATCTTTACTTACCTGATGACTTTCCCAATGTACCACCGGTATGTGGTTGATGACGTACTCTATCTGAATGACATTAGTTTGTTGTCGCTCTTTTTAATTTAAATTTAACAATCCATGTTCTTCTTCTAAGTTGAACTTAATGATTCCGCGTTTTTTTATTCCAAAGCACAACTTATTAGAGAAAGTAAAGTACATTGAAGTATCCATCCTACACCACTGAAGCAAACATGAAACCTATCAATTCTCGATAGAAAAGATGAGCAAACGCAAGTAATTCGAAAGCAAATAATATAGCTCAAGCAAGGAGGGGAGGGAACCGTTGCTAAATTTGTTGTCCAAGTCCTTTCTTCCTCTAAATTTAGAGATTTTGTGCAGGGGACACACCAGATCAGAAGCATATGCATATTTAGTATTATCATGGGATTCAATATGTTCTCCTAAACAATATGAAGGAGGTTGGGATTGAGATCAGTTAGTAACTAGATGTTGGTTCGGACTCAGTTAACAATAAAGATATCACATTTGTAGACAGGAGTTGTGATTCGAACTCCGAATACTTCACTTATTCATCTTTAAAAGTGAAAACTTTTAGTCACTAGACTACTTGACAAAAAAAGACGCTTACATACCTAAAATGAGCAAATTACGCAAAATGACATACCAACTTTATTGTAAAATGAATACATCAATGATATTTAATTAATATATCTGTAATTTTACATACACAATTTTATAATAATATGTAATGTAACAACACTATAATTTGTTATTTTGACAAATTACAACAGCCTAAATCATCCAAATTATATATATAAAACTCACATTCCAATTTAGAAAGAAAGAAAAGGATATAGGTATATCAATGGATCCTATAACACAAACAGAAACATTCTCTTGAAAACAAAATCTCACTTTCAGCGAAGCACTTAAAAATTATCAAGAAAAAGCAAATTCAATGCATAATAAACCTGTCAATGCAAGTATGTTCAACAGAATCACTAAAGATTAATATCCATCTCAAATTTCTGACAACAAAATTGAGAGAACCTTTTCCTTCCATCCACTCAACCTATATAACTCTACAGTACTTGACAACATCCTATTTGTATAGCCTCTTACAACCAAATTGTTTAATCAATTTAAGTAGCATCCAAACCCCATCACAATACAGCACATTTAGGTAGCCCGAAAATCAAGGAAAAGACGCAATTTTTGAATAAGCATCTCACGAGTACCGAAAAGTGGTTTTTCGCTTGTGATCCAGTCCTTATCTAGAAGACTTGCTTTAGTACCAGCCAACATTTCATCATGGAATGCAGATACTATTTGGTAGATTGATGTCTTGAGAACATCAGCAATAGCATAAGCTTTTGAATTTGCTGGCCCATTTTTTCTTTTTCCAGTAGCTGTTGCAATATCTAATCTTCCACTATTTGCTGTCGCCCATTTGATACCGGCAGATCCCAACAACTGATTTTGTGATTGCAGGTTTGTTTTCTTTCCCATGAAATTCTCGACA
Organism: Trifolium subterraneum; assembly: GCA_951799995.1. Taxonomy (NCBI): domain Eukaryota; kingdom Viridiplantae; phylum Streptophyta; class Magnoliopsida; order Fabales; family Fabaceae; genus Trifolium; species Trifolium subterraneum. The sequence continues at coordinate 6,521,415 of OX637462.1, read as the reverse complement.
GCAAGAAGGCACGATATCAGGGTCGAAACAACAGCAGCATTACTCCCAGAAAGCTGAGCAGCCCCAAACTTATCTTCTTTGCGTGAACAGGCAGTCAGTGAGGCAACAATCCTTGAACACCAAGCATATAGCTGCATACAAAAGCCAACAAAAGCTGTTTAATAACTTGCATACAAAGGTTTTGTTTTGATAAACCACTTAATTGACAGCTTATAGATTAAGCTTTTATCATATAAGTGTTTATACATAAGCTATTTTTATGACAAAAGATAAAAATGAAGTTAAACTTTTTCACAAGTTATAAGTTGTTTTCAGTTTTCACAAGCTATCTTGGAGAGAGCATTTCATAAGAAAATAAGCTGAAAAGTGAAAACAACTAATGGACATGTCATAAGCTCTCCCAAGCTATCTTGTAGAGAAACTCAAATGAGTCAATCCAAACAGACTCAAATACATAACTCTAGAATGTGTTGTTTTATTATTGTGTCACCACTACAAGTCTACAAGGTCTCTCATGAAAGGCAATGAACAAGAAATTTTCTGTCACCATTGGTTTTATAATTTGTAATATAAAAGGTGGCAGTGGTAATTCATGTTTAACGGCTCTTTCCCTCGATAAGTCCATCCACCTTTAGCGATTGCATTATCTATGCAGCAACTATTGTCATAATTTTCTCAGTAAAGGATAAGAGCTTTTGCATGTGTAAACTGTTCAAAATCTTTCTCTAGTTTTACTTTTATTTACATGTGAAGAGGGATGGCTTATATATCAACCACAATAAATGGTTGCAGGGGCAATTTACATTTTCTACAGGTGTAACACAGAAAATTCAATATATAGTAGGATATATCATATATTGTTGTCTAGGATTGATACATAATTATATACTAAGCTTGATATTGACTACACATATATTAGTATAATTAAGAGTATCGGGTTAGTATATCACGTCAGCACCTCTCATCACTTAAATCAATTCTACCCTGTTATCTCAAAGCTTTCCAATTAAACAGAAAAATAAAAGCTTTGTTAGCAGAAAATAAACAATCTACAAATAATAGCAATACATGTACCTGGAAGTTATACAACTCTTCTACGTGCTTCACATCTTTTGGGGAGGATAACTGATTCGATAGATTTGTAGGTTTGTCGGTAGAATTCCCCAAGTCCTCACCTAATCTAGTGGCAAGTTGTTCCAGAGGCCTCAAGCACACAGAAATTACTCTTCTGTAAGTCTCTCCGGATTCTTCGAAAAATGCCGCACGCCGCCAGGTGTCAACGTTGTTCTCGCACACCATACAAAGATCAAGATAAGCAAGATATCGAAGAAGAGATGTCGGATTACTCTCCTCCAAAGCTGAAAGGAGGTGCTCACTTGGATTTGTTTCCGCAGCTGCTGATCCTTTTGGGGGAGCAAATACGGATCTCTTGGTATGTAGAACCTATATGTATCATATAGGTAAGAATGCCTTCTAATGACCGAGGATTGTACACATATAAAAGGGGTTCATGATGCATTGTTAAGATAGAGTAACTCATAGTTGTTTGAAAGTTACTTCTTATTTAAATTACACATATGAGTAACTATCTTGCGTTTCACATTTTTCATCCATTCGTACATTATGCAGTACACAGACACATTAACATGGCATGAACATTTAGAATATCAATTCAAGTGACACATCCCAAAAATTAAACTAAATCTTGCTAACAAAGGTAGAACCAAACTTTGATCTACATCAAAAGCAAAAATCAAAAGATCAAAGAAAAAGATCACATCAGCAGCGTGTGGACAAACATGGTGCCAAATATATTCATTATGCAAAAGACTTTGATGACACAACAAATCACTCAACAATGGTTGAAAAAGCATAGCATGACTGGCTGATTATTTCAACATATAAATACACCTAATCCAATCAAATGAAAACACGAATAGAGGAAATATGTTGAATGCACTAGTCCAATGAATGAAGCATTACCAGCGAACAAACTTGGACTAAATTAAGGATCATTTGTTTGAGACAAAGCAATGTACTTGACAAACTAACAAATCATGACATTACAACACTGTTTCATTTAGAGATTATCAAATTCGGCATATGAATGATCAAACTAAAATCAAAATCGTCAACAATGAAAACTAACAAACAGCTATAAGAAACGATAACATTGCATCATTTAATAACATTCAAGCTGAGTGAAAACATGAACCAACAACTATACAAGAAACACTAACCCGATGTAAATTATGAGTCAACTCCCAACAGAAGAAGATAGCAAAACTGGCAACAAAAAACACAATCTGCTCCACAAAGAACGCCCGTGTACCAATGCTGCACTTGAAAGGGTGTGGAATAATCTCTAACAGAACAGCAGAAAAAATGAAAGCAACAGTGGAAAGCTTAAAAGCACGTTTAGCAGCCAAAGGAATTCCCATCTTAAAATTGAAGAAAGGTGGACGCTGCACACACAAACAAAGTAACCAAAATCAGTTTCACTTCTACAGGGGTCAAAATTGATTCTAGATGTGTAGAATTGATTTTCAAATGTTTGGTTCATCTACATTAGACTTGATTTTGCCTAGAATTGATTCTACTTTAAGCTAGAAATTGTAGCTCCTGATTTTATAATTGATTTACACTCAAATTAATATTCGAGTTATTTTTACATGAATATATCCAAACATAAATCAAGTCATGTTCAACTTAGTGTATGTTTGGTATCACGGCGAGTATGCCAGAATCACAGTGATCCACCGTGATTTTGTAGAAGCTACTTAGCTTTTGGAAAATAATCACGTGATTCTGACATACCAATGTGATACCAAACGTAGACTCAATTTTAACCAGAATCAATCATACATAATCAATTTACTCGATCGTTTTTCCTCACAACAGAACCAAACATACACTAACCTAACCCACATGAGAAAAAATCAAAAGATTAAAACTTTAGAAAACCCAATTGATTTAAAAGCATAACCTGAATAATGGGAAACTCCAAAACCCAACGACGTTTAAAAACATAATGAAAACCAAACATCAAACCAACGAGAAAACCTCTTAACCCAACTCTTCCAAAATCGTTAAACCCAAATAACGAAAGTGCAGCAACGGAACCAGAGAAAGCGGAGGCGATAACAAAGAGGAGGAAAGTGATTGAGAGCTTAAGATTACGAGGGAGGAAAATGGGGTGTGAGGAAGGTGAAGAAATGAAGGAAAGAGTAACGGAGAAGATGAATTGGAAAATGATGAAAGGGAGAAAAGACCAAAATGGGGTTTTGGGAAGAAGGGAAAAAGAGAAGATGAAGATGAAAGTTGAGGGTATTGATTGCCATATTAAGTAGCTTAGAAACCTTTTGTTCAAGATTGTTTCTGGTTTTGATGATGGTGTTGGAGACATTGAAGAAAGGTTTTGTTTGACAAAGGTCGTTGTTGTTTCTAGGTTTTTGGTTAGTAGTGGTGAGGATTTTGAAGGTTCGTGGGTGGGTTTGGGGGGTTTTTTGAATCAGCTTTCCTTTCCTAGCTGAATTAGGATCCTCTTCATTTGTAGTGAAAATAATTAATTTGGTCTCTAATTTTTTATTTTAAAATAATTCCATTTTATTTTTTAGAGGACTAAAAGTTCCTTTTAGGCTTTTTTATTCTATTTTATACTTCTTCCGGTTCTTAATATATATATATAAGATAAATTTTATGTATTTTTTTGATTTATTGAATATTTAATATATTCGGTCTATAATATGGATTAAATATTTTAGATTCTTTTTTTTTTGAATCAAACAAACTTACTGCATTTCATTAAAAACTAAACGTTCAATACAAAAGGGGATATTCTCAAACCTATGGAAGCTAGCCCAAGAATTGGCCGCCCTAGCAAGAGTATAAGCAACCAAATTCGCCTGCCTCCTAACAAACTTAACCTCAAAGTTTATAAAAGATGCCATAAGACTAAGGATATCATGAACAATTGACAAAAACTCAGAGTTGCCCCTACGCTTCATATGAATGACCTCTATCAAAACTTTCGAATCACTTTCAAATTGAACTCGATTCAGTCCTCTATGTCTTGCTTCTTCCATTGCTAAAAGTAAAGTCCATGCTTCTCCTTCTACAGATGAAATCACAGTTTGCTGCCATTGTGTCATACCAGCCATGAAGTGACCACTATTATCGCGAAAACACAATCCCATCGAGATCCTTCCAGATCCAGACACAAAGGCAACATCAACGTTACATTTTACCCAGTCTAGAGCTGGTTTCTCTCACCTTACTAAATCTGCTTCTGTAGTCCCGCTCACATTATTACTCTGTAACTTATGTACTGAGTACCAATCATTCCAAGCATCAAAAGCATGTCTTCCAATTTGACGTGACATCTGGACATTATTATTCCAAAGCTTATCATTACGATTGTGCCAAATGCACCAGAGTAACATAACCACTCTACCAACAGTATCACTACTTTCATTGCTGCAAACAGTGAAAATATGATCCATAGCATTAGTTTGTTGGTACGTAGCATTATGTAAGACAGACGACAGACCAGCTGCACTCCAACTATCCCGGGCTACTGCACACCTAAAGAATATGTGAAGCTCATCCTCAATCTTCTCATCACACACAGGACAATTGAGAGTACATTCCACTCGTCTTTCCAACAATCAAGAACGAGTCGGGAGACATCCTCTACATAAGCGCCAAAGTAAATGACGTGCCTTGTGCGAAGCTTGAGCTTTCCAAATACCATTCCAATTGTCCATAACATGATATTTGTCGCTACCTATTAAGTAACGCATAGCTAACTTATACCCGGATTTCACTGAATAACACCCATTTCTTTCCTCCTCCCAGACCACTTTATCCTCACGGACTGAGCTAACAAGTGGTGTTTCCAGAATCTTCTCCGCTACATCCCTTGAAAACAAGTTTCGAACCTTAACTATATTCCACGCTTTATAGTTTTCGTGTAACAAATCTCTGACATATAACTGATATACACCTGCTGGTTGAGGCGAGGGCACCCATCTATTAGCACTCCCACGCAACCAAGGATCATGCATAACACGAATATTATCCCCACTCCCAATCCGCCACCTACATCCAAGAGAAAGAATTTGTCTAGCTTGCCACATACTACGCCATGCAAAGCTGGGGTTGTATCCCAATGGTGCCTCAAATAAAGAGGAACGTGAAAAATATCTGGATTTAATTAATTTTGCTACCAATGAGTTCGGATTCTGGACGATATTCCAAACTTGTTTTGCAACCATAGCCTTATTAAAAGCTTCAAAATTGTGAAAGCCTAAACCCCCATAAGCCTTCGGGCAAGCAAGTCTCTCCCAAGCTAACCAATGAATACCTTTAGTATTATTATTATTAGTACTACCGCTCCTCCACCAAAAAGCATTTATCATTTTTTCAATATCATGAATAAGTGAAGCAGGAAGAATAAACATACTCATTACATAGGAGGGTACTGCCTGCAGAACCGACTTTATCATGACTTCCTTGTCTGCCTTAGACAGCGCACGCCCTCTCCAGGAATTAATTCTTTTCCAAATACAATCCTTGATATAGGAAAATATTGCTTTTTTACTTCTGCCAACCATGGACGGTAATCCAAGATATATACCCGTACCCAATACAAGTTTGACACCAAGGATACGAGAGAGATCTTCTTTAGCTGCCTGAGACATATTCCGACTAATAAAAACTTCCGATTTAACTAGGTTAACTTCCTGACCTGATGCTATTTCATAAGTATGTAAAATTCTCATGAGTTCATTCACCTCAGCTACATTAGCCCTACAGAATAAGAAACAATCATCTGCAAACAAAAGATGAGAGATCTCTGGAGCACCACGACAAATCCTCACTCCATGAAGGTCACCCCTACCAACAGCCTGGTGAATGAGAGCAGTTAAACATTCTGTTACCAAAATAAATAAATAAGGAGATAATGGATCACCCTGTCGCAATCTTCGACCTGGCGAAATAGGGCCAACTCGGTCAGAATTCATCAACACCGAGTAATTGACTGAACTAACACACATCATAACCCACTGAATCCAGACATCAGTGAACCCCATCCTAGTCATAACTCCGCGGAGGAAACCCCAATCCACCTTATCATAGGCCTTGCTAATATTAATCTTTAGTGTCAACTCACCTCATCTACCCTTTATCTTCCGCTTCAAAGCATGGATAACTTCTGTGGCAATAAGAGCATTATCAAGGATCGATCTACCTTCCACAAAAGCTGTCTGCTCTTGAGAAACACATTTATCTAGACAACACTTCAGCCTATTGGCTAACACTTTAGAGATCATTTTATACAAGACATTACAAAGCGAAATAGGGCGCAAATCCTTCATTGATGTAGGATTGTCACATTTAGGAATAAGACAAATGTTTGTTTCATTGAGACTGGTAGGGAAATATCCCCTCTCTAGCCAAGTAAAGGCAGCACTAAATATATCATCACTACACTGCTCCCAAAATCTCTGATAGAAAGCTGGATTAAAACCATCTGGTCCAGGAGATTTGTCTGGATGCATCTGAAACAACGCTTGCTGAATTTCAACTTTAGTAATAGGCGCCGTCAGAACGAGATTATCATCGTCGGTCACTCTCGGCTGAATAAGATTAAGTACGGGGTCATGATCTCCATCTCTTGGCTTGAAGAGAGTATCAAAGTAACTCTTGGCCACCTCACAAAGTTCTTCCTGAGTATGTGCCTCTGTACCATTATCAGCAATCAACTTTGTGACCTTCTTCTTTTTGCTACGCACAGTTGCTGACATATGGAAAAATCTAGTGTTCATATCCCCCTCTTGGAGCCAATGCATTTTAGCCCTTTGTTTCCAGTACCCCTCCTCTTGTATCAGCAAAGTGGCATGCCTCTTTGATAACTCTTGATATTGTATACTGCCCTCTTCATCCTGGTTACCTCGTAGCTCATTCATCCGCCTAACACATTCATCGATCTCCTCTTTAAACCTTATCCTTTTCTTTTTTCCCCACCTTTGAAGCTTATTAGCACATCTAGTCACTCGGTCAACCACCTCTAGATTCTCTCTCCCCCCAACCCTCAACCACCACATCCTCTAAATCAGGCTCCTTTAGCCAACTATTCTCAAACCGAAAAGAATGATTGATATGTGTCCTGATAATAGGCTTACACTGTAGCAATATTGGACTATGGTCTGAATGTGAAGCCAGAAGATTAGTTAACCTCACCTGGGGAAATAACTGAAGCCAACTAGTACTAGTCATAGCCCTATCTAACCTTTCTTCAATCACATGAGGGGTACCTCGACTCTTTATCCAAGTAAACTGACCCTCAATTGGAATATCTGTTAAATCACAATCATTAACTGCCTGTCGAAACCCCATATACAAACCATTCGGGTGAGGATGAATACCTTTTTTATCAGCCTGAGAGAGTAAGTCGTTGAAATCACCAATAATATACCAAGGAATAGAAGACATATTACCTAAAGCTCGTAAGAGATCCCAAGCAGCACGACGCCTACTCCGTTCAGGATACCCATAATTACACGTTAGCCTCCACTCGCCCCACTGCTCATCTTCCACTAACATATTAATAAAATTACGCGTGTAATTAAGCACTCGACACTTACTACTATCCTTCCAGAACACAGTCAGACCTCCACTTCTGCCCTCCACATCAATAGCTAAACAGGAATCAAATCCCAACAGAACACGAATGGATTCAATATGTCTATTATGCGATAAAGTCTCAGACAGAAATAAAATATCTGGCTTGTGTCCCCGGGCAAGCTTTTTTAGATTAGGAATTGCACTCGGGCCGCCCAAACCCCGACAATTCCAACTAAGAATAATCATGAGTCCCGACAGTCCTGGGAACTGCCAGGACCTGCCGATAAAAAATGCTGATTAGTTTGAACTTCTGAACCCTCCGCTACTAAACTTGCAGCCCTTCTTCTCTTTCTCTCCACCTGAGTATCCATATCATCAGGATCAAGCTGATTTCCTTCATTTAGAGCTGGTGTTGTGGTCAATTGTGTTGTTGTGGTATTAACATTGGTTATGGCTAGTATAGACCGATTGGAGATCAAAGATACAGCAGGTGCTTCAATAAATGAGCCATGGATTGAACTTGATTGTCTAACTGCCGCTGGCTTTAATGGAGGTATATGGCCCCTAACAGTAGACACTATCCTGCCATTCTCAGGACCTCTACTCTCACGTGGGGATGCCTGGCCAGTTTGGGCGGGTCCAGTCTGTTGTGACCCCCTCTCTCCTGAAGTGTTACTCGCATCCACGTCAGCCATATTTCACCCTTCCTCATGCAGCCATCGCGACCCCACCCTACCACCAGGACGTCTGACTTCCGCCTTTATCTCATTTGACCAGCTCCTCCGACCGTCATCTCTTTCCATGGCATACTTAACCTCGCACTTATTTTCTGCATGACCAAGTCGTCCACATACAAAGCAAAACAAACCGAGTTTTTCATACTTAAACTTCACAACACCCCCCTTACCACCATTCAATTTGATCTTCTTTTCGATCTTCAACGGACTCCTGACATCCACCCTAACTTTCACCCGCATATACTTCCTCCAGAAACTTGTGTTGTTATTCTTATTATACTCCACAAATTCCCCAATATAATTCGCAAGACCTTTCCCCACCGTCTCAAGCATCATGCCAATTGGTACATCATGGATTTGCACCCAAAAATTGACATGGAAAAGAGGGATATCCTGTAGAGGAGCGCCTATCTTCAACCTGTCAATAATCAGTGTAAAATTATCAAAAGTCCAAGGCCCGGCTTTAAGAACCTCCTCCACATCCAGAGGGTGGAAAAATTTGAATAGATACAACCCTTGAGTAGCTTCCTTCACTGTCATACCCTTCACTGGTCTCCAAACATCGGCCAAACACGCCTTCATACTATTAAACCGTATGGGTCTATCATGAACGAAGCGGCCCACCAGACATAGATTTAAGTCGTGTTGTTCATCGGTATCCTCCTCCACCACAAAATTCAATTCTTCCTCCTCCTCAAGATTAAGAGAATCAAAATTAATCTCAGCCATATTATCGAAAATTAAGGGACACAAAAATTAAGGTGAATTAAGGACCACACAAAACTCTCCCGAAACCGGAGAGACAACCACCTCCCGAGTAGCACCGACTACTCAGAGACAACAACTAGAGCAAATTCTCAAAGAATCGCAAACTAAAAACAACCCCTATGTCAAACAGAACAGGGAAACGCAAACCATATCACAACCAGAACAAGAAAACAAGACGAACTCGTTTCAGTAACATCGAAGCTGGTAAACAGAACAGGACCAGAACAGGAAAGGAAAACAAGACCAACGAAGTCAGTAAGCAGAACAGGAGAACAAGGTAACTCGCAAACTGTTTCAACCTTCAATCGCAACCCCTAGCAGCGGCGGACATGAACTCGGTCGCAACCTCAATCGCAACCCCATCAGCAGTATCGCAGGTTCTCTCTCTGGTATCGCAACCTCAATCGCAACCCTTCCCTTCTCTGGTATCGCGAGTCACAAACTCAGTTGCAATTAGTGTAATCACAAAACCCAATCGCACGAGCAGGTCTTCAATCGCAACCTTGTAATCGCAATCGCTCTGTAGTCACATAAGGATAAATCGCAATCGTAATCACAATCGCAATCAGTGTAATCTTGCATGTTTTGATTTGAATCCAATCGCAATCGCAAACAGTGTAATCGCAATCACAATCTATTGAATCGTAATCGCAATCGTACACGCTATTTGCCGGTAAACTTTCAATCGCAATCGCTCATATTTTGATAAACTGCAGAGTTAATCGCAATCGCTACTGGCAGAGTTAATCGCAATCACACTTGAATAATCGCAATCGCAGAGTTAATCGCACTTCTGTAAACTCTCTTGCATTATTTTAGATTCTTAATGAATCTAAAAAGTAAAGTTTCTCTTATATTTAGGACCGGATGAAGGAGTTGTTGGATTTATAGCTTATAATATATAAATTATTTAAAAGTAACAAAAAAATAAAATAAATTATTTAATTGAATTTATAGCGTTTGGTAAAATTAACGATTGAACTATTTATAAAGGAACACTGAAAAAACACAATGACCAATGGAGCAATGCTAATAACACACTCTTCCCAACACACACTCTCTAATCGGTTGAAATTCAAATGGATCCCACTAAATCATGTAGGCTCCACATAAATTTAGTGAGACCCATTTAAAATCTAATCAATTAGAAAGTGTGTGCAGAAAAGAGTGTGTTAAAATGTGTGTTGCTAGCATAATTCATGACCAATGAAACACATTCATTGTTAAATGTTTTTAGCTAAATGTTTGTCTACTATTGTAGGTTGTTCCACTTTAGTTTGGTGTGCCATCAAAGGAGTTGCATCCTATGCAGTCATCAACCATGTAGTCAGGCTGCATTTAGAAGTTGCTAGTCGTCTGATCAAAATTGGACGGCATAGATCTTGATGCAGTTTTAATTTTTAAAATAGTAAACTTTCTGACTTTAAATCTAAACCGTCTGATTTGTTTGTCATGTTCTTTGAATGCACTCAATCTGGATCCGCCATCAACACTTGCATATCGAGGCAACCAGACAACCCGCTTTCTATATGTTAGGTCAATATTATTACTTTTTTGCATCAACTACTCCCTCCGGTCTTATATATAAGAAAAAAATTTGCTTTTTAGGTTCATTGTAAAATGAATGTATCTAGACTATAATATGGTCTAAATACATTCATTTTACAATGAACCTAAAAAGTCAAATTTTTCTTATATATAGGACTAGAGGGAGTAACATCTATGAAGCCCGGATACGCGACACGATACCGATACGGCAGAATTTTTAAAATCCTCGATACGATACTGTCGCGATACATATTATTTAAAAATTAAATTTAAAATTAAATATATAATGCACAATATATAAACATAACGAAAATCGATAATGATAATAAATTAACATTCAAATTATTCAACTGAGCAAACAAGTGACAATTACATACTGAGCAAACAAGTGACATCTACATATCTTAAGTTAAGTAAGTACTACCCAAAAATAATATAACTAGTACTATAAAAAAAAACATCATAAGTACCACACAAAGAACATCATCCCCTAATATTCACTATTTAAGAGAAAACACATATTGTATTAGTATGATGTCCTCAAATTCTATCATTATAGAACATTAGTTGTCTGATACTTCTTTGATACGCGTATCGGAGAAGTATCTGACATGTATCGGTAATTTTTTCTTTAAAAAAATAATATTAATTGTCCGATACTCTTCGATACGAGTATCGGTATCGAACACGTATCGGACACAATACTTTGTTATTTTTGGAGTGTGGAGGTTTCATAGACAAACCTACTAATTTTGTTGATATCCCCTTGTCTATGTTATTATAGATTATTTATAGATCATTAATAACCGGTGTCTGATATCAATAAATAAATCATACTTGAAATGACCTATTTTGATATATAATTTATGTCAATTTTGACCTATATAAATCATTTATAACCTGTGTGTGATATCAATAATTGATTATGATGTATTTAGTCCAATATAGTTGTTAACTTTTTTTTGCGACTAATATTTGCTTAATACATAAAATCTTGATTGTGATGCAATACACTTACGCTCTCTTTGATAAAAATATCGGTTAACTGATAAGCTAACTTATAGCTGATGGTTTATTTATACTTTATAGCTTATAGCTGATAAGATAATTGAAGTGTTTGGTAAAATTAACGGTTTAACTAGCTGATAATGTAAAATTACATGAAAGAGCATTCTCACTTTATAATAAAATTTATATCAATTAATATTTAAGATATTATTAAAAAATATTTTTTATTTAAAAAAATGATTTTAAATATATTTACATTTCATGTTTTACCTTTTATTAAAAAAGTAAACATTACAGTAAAATATATTTAACATGTATATATAAATTATATTATTGTAAAACTTAATTGCAACTTATACAATGAATAGATGATAATAATATTATACTAATTTGATTCGAGATTTCACAATGCATGTGAGTTTTTTTTTTGGTACATTATGTGAGTTGTATATTACTCTTTTTTAAAAAAATTTAATAGAGTAAATTAACTAGTTTGCATAGATTTATGTGCGAAAAAATATACTACTTTTACAAAAAAAAAAAATCAATTTTGTAAAAAAGTCGAAAAAATATACAGCTCCTATAATTAACTGGGCTAAAAAGTCAATTTTCTAAAAGTAGAGAGTGAAAAGTTAGTTTAAAAAAATTGTGAGATGTTTGCTCGTCATATATAACATAAGTATTATATAAATTTTGCAATAAAAATATAATAAATATTAAAACAATGTTAATTATGCTTGCTCAAAAAAGATAATTTTGACTAAATTATATTAATCCAAAATAATAATAAAAATAAGTACTAAAGAGTAAAATTGAGTTTTAGTTAAAATAATAAGGGTAAAAGTGGAAGAAAAGACAATAAGCTATAAGCTACCGTATAAGTTAATTGAAATAACGTTTGAAAATAAGTTATAAGCTAGTAAAAATAAGCTATAAACTCGTAACGAAAAGACCGTTACCAAACAAGACTTTTAGCTTATAAGTTATAAGTTAGCTAGCTTTTTATGTTTACCAAGTAGCCTTGTTGTTTTTGTTTGTCTCTATCAAAACTTTGCTTTGGATCTTTGACTTCATAAACGGGACCACCACCCCTTAGCATGTTGCGATGCAGTTGACTTTTTGTTTTTATACTTCTGTCAAAACTTTGTTTAACCCATATTGTTTTTATTGTTATTTAATTTTAGTATACTCTGTGATTATTGCTTATAATTGATTGACTTGTTAGCTTGCTAGTATAATTAATTAATTTCAAGTAAAACTTTACTTTGTGCATTACTTGGTATCAGAAACTGAGTAATGTGGTTGTTAATTCGCCTGATCATTTTGTTTTTATATGTCCTTCAATGAATTATTCATTGGTGCCTACTTTTTGTATAATGTTCCTTGAGGCATGCATTAGAACTTGTAATGTTTAACTTTTTGAATAAAAAGTTTCTTTAAATTTCGTTTCATGTAATTGATTCTTTGTAAGTGCACTTTTGGTAATTTACTGCCAATTGTATAATTTAGCTTTTTGCGTTTTATGTAATTGATTGTTCGTTCACTTTGTTGTTCTGTGAATTAGCTGGTAACCAGAGTATTGTTGTTGTTATTTATTTAACTTGCTTTTCTTGAGGTTTTGGCTTTTACATACTTGTAACTGCTAATTTGATGTTGTTTTTAATGTAATTATTTGATTAATTGAGTTGATTCACTCAGCCTCTCTGTGAAATATAATATCTTAGGAGGTAAAGAATTGAGAGTAATGTGAGTATAAAAAGAGACAAAGACTATAGTGCAATGAAAACAGATGAAGGTAGCATGTGTGATGAACGTGTCTTAAAGTGTTTGTGTCTTTTGTTGGAACAATTATTAGTGTTCTCCATAGTAATGTTTGACCACCAAGTGAGAGACTAATTCTGAAATAACCTGCTGTTTTCAGCTTATTTCCATTAGCTTTTAGGATAGTTTATGAAAATAGTTTGACATTTTATCATTTGTCATAGAAATAACATACACATGAGTATTTATATGATAAACACTTAATTAAGTTGTTTATCCAAACATGGCCTTAAGGAGAAACCAACTAAAGAATGGAGAAATCTTGTACTCGTGATTAACGAAAAGGAAAACTTATGGTTATATTTTCTCAACTATACTGCAAGATAATAATGAAACTAATAGCATCTAGTATTTAGAATTCTAGAGAGAAAAATGAACAGAAAATTACACTTAACCTATCAACAATAAAAAGACATTTGAAAAAACAATCGGAAAAATACTTTTTTCTCGTGTAACTTACGGTATCAAAATTATTTCCTTTTAAACGGATGTTGGAAGAACAGCTTGATGATGCTCTAATACCTCATAAATTAACTTCACTCCCATGACCGGTGAAAGACATCATACATACAAAATAAGTTATCATTCAAAATTGGCTAGCATAAACACTTATAAAAAATAGTTTATACATAAACACTTACGTGATATGCGCTTAATTCCAAAAACTAGGTTAAATCTTGTTATGATGAAGAAAAGGAACAAACCTGAAAGGTGTCCTTTGGGGGAAGGTTTGATCCTTTTTGTTCTAAAGTGAGAGTAGAGAAAAACAGCAAACGTTAGAGTCAAAGCCAAACCACATTTGAGTACAATAGGCCTCGTACGTTTATCCTCTCTAACTATCATCACATTATGATGTATTTATTTAAATAATAATATGATATTTTTTGAGTTTATCTTAAACTCATGCTGTTATTGTTGCAATGACTTATGATGTATTTTCCAGTGGGCCTTCATGCATTACCTATTTATGTATTTGCTGCCATGTTTAGATTACAATAAAACCGATGCAAGGGAAGAAGATTGATCACAATGGCATAAAAGTTGAGCTGCTTGGATAGATAGGTTTGTACTTTGTCAAAAATGTTTTAAGAAAATGTTTTCTTTCACTCCCCCCCTCCCCTCTCCTCTTCGATGATCTGTAGCTGAAAAGTTGAATTATTCTTTGGTAATGACCAGCAAAGGAAATTGATTAGCCATTCATCACTTGTATAAATTATGCAGTTGTCATTCCACTTTTGTTTTGACTATTTTCTCTTGTTTATAATTTTTTTATCACTTTGTACTCAATTATTGATTACCGGTATAATGTTCATTTTGAATTGTTTCACCGTGCAGAGATGTATTTTGACAGAGGGAATTTGTACGACTTTACCTCCCTTGGTAATTAAGTATTCTGTCACTTCCATATTCTACATGGTTGAGCTAACCTTTCATTTAAAGATGAATTACTTACAGCTGAGTATTAAATTTAAATTTGCTGTCTTTTGTAGTACGAGAACTACATGTTCTTGGAGAGTGCACAAACTAGAAAATAGAACTAAATTTCATTGATAAAGGCTTCATAGACTCATATTAAAGAGTACACAAGCTAGAAAACATGAACAAACTCACGACAGTACACAAACTAGAAAACATGAACAAACTAAAATCACATAAGGACACTCATTAGACAATACTGTCATCATTCAACATCGCCATTTCTTCCTCATTACCAATATCATCTCCCATCTCTGTCATCTTCGCCTAAAATTTGAAAGCATTTATTGCTGCTCTCACCGTTTTCAAACTTGGGTGAGCTGTCCCTTCCTCTACCACTTCCCCAACATGAGAGGTGGGGGTAACCACTGACATCTCAAATGCATGCTGCTTAATTCCACCAAAGGCATTAACCTTATGGTACATATATCTCCCCCTTTGAGTCAATGAACAGGGAAATACTAAAGGTATGATCAAACAAAGAACTCCATACCCAATATAAGAAACTATGTTATTCAATAAGATTGCAGTCAAGACCAAAATCACGATGTTGATGCTCACAACAGTAATGTTGAATACAAAATGTTCTCGCCCTATAGCTACCACTGCAAGTAGGAAAACACCAAGAAACAGACTCACAAACAGCCCAACCAGGGTAAGAGTTGCTTCTCATCTTTTGACTCATGACCACCTTTGTGTGTAAAAATAGCATAGATGTTGGCTCCCATTAAACCACCAGATGATGCTAACATACATCATCTCTCATTTGCTTGATTTGCAAAATTAGGGGATTACTTTCTTGTAACTACCTAATTGAGCATTTTGCGTATATGTAATTGATTGTTGGTAAGTTGGCTTTGTTTTTTCTGTGGTAATTTATTTGTAATTTTCTAATTTAGCTTTTTGCGATTCATTCTTATTGTGTATAATAATAATAACAATAATATTTTTTATATTCGAAAATAAAATTGATATTTTTCGTATTTTTTATAGTTGTATTGTGGATAAAAAATTTTGTTGTGAACTCCAGTTCGACCGATTGAACCTTGAACCAGTAAACACACCGGTTCAATGATGAGTTCGGTTCTGATTACCTTGATTACTTCAATTTCATTCCACAAAATTAATCAATATAGCAAAAAACAATTTATGTAATACATACTTGATAAGTGCCAAAAAGTAGTGATTTTACCTATATATTTTAAGCACTTATTGACTTGTTTTATAAGGTAATTTGATGTAAAAACCCCAATTATATGTAGATATTAGTCTTTACTAGAAAATTAGTATTTTAGCTATTTTCACATATTTTACTTCACTTTTTCTAAATTTTTATGAGATTAATATAAGCATCATATATTAGTTATATAAGTTATATATTATTATTATTATTATTATTATTATTATTATTATTATTATTATTATTATTATTATTAAAGGTTATCATTGCTAATGTTGATTTTTGTAAACGAATAGATAAAAGAAAGAATATGAAGTAACCAAAGGACCAAAAGAACACACGCACAAATCAAGTGGCAAGAAACAAAGCCTGAGGCGGTGAAGACAAGTGAAGGCGGCATAAGGACATTATAAATAGGGTACTCTTTTGGGAATCAGATCAATCATTTTTATTCTTACATGCACAACACTAGAAATAGGGAAGAGCTGAAACTTAGAACATAGAAGGAGAGAAAAAGAGCTTAAGGAACAGAGCAAGTAAAAGATGGGATGCACACCAACTGTTTGAGGAATCAACCGGTGTTGTATTTCATCTCTTTTCTTCTCACTTGTGTAAAGCTACCATGGTAATGAGTAGTTAAAGACACTATTGTTGGGTTTAGATGTAGTTAACTCTATTAATATGTATTTCTTTTGATCATGGTGTTATATATGATTTTAGTTATTTATCAATATTGATGTTATCTTTGTTTTCAATGTTTTAATCTTTGATTTGAAATGATATAGGAATATACTTTTTGAATCTAGAACTAGGATAATTTCTATTCAATCCTAAACTCTAGGAATAGATTTAGGTTTAATATTCACTAAAAGTATTGGATCTTAATGCTATTGTATCGATTAATCACCCGAGGGATCGGGGGTTGATAGGTACAATAAATCTCTCGTCGTTCTCTGGGGACGGAAACGCACGAAGAGCAATACGTGATAATATTGGTAAATAGCTAGAATCTATATAACTGATCGATGAAATATGTACGAATGAGTCAATTGTGTCTAATCCCATCAATCTCGTCTCTCTGTTGATTTATTATCTCTTATTGTTACCATATTTTCTTTAATTTTTACAAACAAACATCTTTGAATCACTTAACTTAAAATCATATTAATTGTTGAACGGCATTGATATCGCATCAGTCCCTGTGGAGACGATAAAAACATACTTACTTTTGTACTTTAACAATACTCCTTCCGGTCAATAGTATAAGCAAAAAAACAACTTTGCAAATTCCATGAAAAATTTATGTATCTGATCTATAATAGTGGCTAGATACATCAATTTTCTGATGAACTTGTTTTTTAAACAAATTTTCTAATGAACTTCAAAAGTGTCTTTTTACTTATAATAATGACGGAAGATAGTATAATAGATATATAAATATTGAATGAACATAATTTTTTGTTATAACGAACATACATTTAGTTTAATAGGTATTGTAAATAGTTAGAGGATATACATTTTTGCTCTTTTTATAATAGCAATGTACTCCATAAGTTTGTACAATTCTATTTTATTTTTACGAATGTATGCAAAAAAGACGGATGAATGGAAAGAAAAGAGAAAAATAGAAAAGAAAATATGAAAAGAAATAAGAGATTAAAGAAATAATTATACATGTAGTATTACACAAGGAGATCGAATTCTAATATATTTATGATGTTATGCATGTAATAATTGGTTCTATTTGTTTTTTGTGATTGATATGCATGACTCTAAGAGACTTATTTAATACATGAGAATGAGAGAATTGTGTATATGGTTTATTAATATTAAAATTGCAATTTTTTAAATTAAGCTTCATAATTGGTTGGTGGTGTCAAACAAGTAATTGGTTGGTTGTGTTTTTAGTGATTGATATGTATGACTTAAAGAGTCGTATTTAACACATGAAAATGAGGAAAAAATAAATTGCGTATTATTTATCTAATATTCAAAAAGATAATTTAAACGTTACGATATACTATTTGTGTTTTTATCATTTTTATAATTAAAATTTGCAACATTTAAATTTGTAAATTAAAAGTAGAATTTTTAATTTTAGAATAAGTACAAAATTAAATTTTCCATCAAGAGTCGAACGATCCAAAATTGATCACGAGAACTTATACGGATATGGATTCCATGTATTCAAATAACCAGGTAGTCATGCAATCACTGCATGACAAACTTTTTTAGATTTAGATTTTTGTGGTCCAGATTTAAAAATGGATGGCTGAAAATAACCTGTAGTCAAATAGTGACGGCAGTGAATCCATATCCAAACTTAATTATACGAATATTGAAACGACACCGCACAATGGAAGGTAGAAACCTTATGTTCTTACATATTAGAGTATCTATTAGTCAAATATGATACATTAGTAAGGGTAGACACCTTATGTTCTTACTGAGTCTCTATTTGCTATACTATGATATATTATATGGCTAATGCTACGGTGGACCACCTTCACAAGTGGTCCATCGTGAACAAATGATCTACCGAATATGAATTTTACAAAATTCATTGTTGGATTGAAAGTTTATATCGTATAGATCATCCATAATTTTTTTTAAAATTTTTGAAAATCATTTGATATGTTATTGAGACTCCTCAAGATTTATGTTATTTAACAACCGTTAATCTTGATGTGTCTCAATAACATATCAAATGATTTTCAATTTTTCTAATTTTTTTATGGATGATCTATATGATATAAACTTTCAATCCAAAAGGTGAATTTTGTAAAATTCGTATTCGTTGTAGTGTTATTCGTGACTGGTCCACCATGGACCACTTGTGAAGTGGTCCATATTAGAATTTACCTATATTAGTAATAGTATATACTATGTTGTACGAATATTATATAACACTGAAAATGTGTAAAATACAATTAGTAGGCTAGTAGCATAACAAACAAATGGAAATGGTGCTAACATAACTGTCTACAAGGTTGCAAGCATTTTACTTACACTATTTTAAATTAATCCCAAATACAGGTTTCTCCAAAAACTAGTTTGTTCTTAAATTCCTTCCAAAATTCAATCTTTTCAACTACAACCAGTTACCTATCATCAACTTAAAGGATAAGAATGAATTTAGAACTTCCCTATTTTAGGCTGAGACAAGAAAGAAGAGAAATGAAATTTTGCTTGTTACCTTGATTCATTCTTCAATATTCATTCCATAAGGAATTTCATGCAGAGTCCAGAATAGAGAATAAAGGGAGATTAAGCACAATTGAGAATTAGGGTTTTGAGAGAAATATCACCAAGAGTTTGAGAGGAAACAAATAGAGTTTTTAAGTTCAACTTCTTTTGAGTTGTACTTGTATCCTTTTTCCCTCCACTTAACACCAAAATGTACTTGTTTCCTATGATTAATTTAAGATTAACTTCTATGTAAAAACAGTGTAATCTCACACCGCAAAAGAGCAATATGTATTATTTATTGAGTTTCAACTTTTGTATTATTTTTTCTCTCCAAGGTCGTTTTTCCTCTTCCCATCGTAAATTTTGGTGTGTCTAACTTCAACAAAAAAAAGTTATGAAAACTTCTAATCAGAGTTTAGATTCACTCCATTTACTACTCTTCCGTTTATTTTCCATTTATGAGAGAAATTCACTCCATTTACTACTCTCTAGTCACACCATAAAAAAACTAGTTACACCCAATTTTCATTAAAATTTAATTATAATACCAAAATTGACCTTCTTTATATAAATTTTTAGAAAATGTTTTTAATCTTTTTATGTTCTGCTTCGCGCGCTCTCTCTCTCTCTCACATAAATATCATTAACATGTTCTCTTACAAACTCACAGACTTCATTAATATGTCATTGGTTACAATGAAAAATTGAAAATTCGAAGATCTTCAATTTCATGTTTGCATGAGATTTCAATCGTTAGTATACGTAATTCAATTTACATATACGTAAGCAAACCCAGTTTACATAAACCTTCTGTAAACTCAGTTCACAATTACACTGTTTAAAAGGTTCACGTTAATTCAGTTTACATAAACTTAAGTAAACTCAGGTTACATAAACATTTTGTAAACTTAGTTCACACTTACACTGCTTAAAAGGTTCACGTTAATTCAATTAAACTCACGTCAAAGGACTCAGGTTTAAACTCTAGTGAAGGTGAAAATACAAACATAATAATATACTAACAAAAAGAGATGAGAGAGAATGTAGAGAGAGAGGGGGTGTGGGGAAAGGAAAAGTTGGTGAAGGCAGCAGGGCTCGCCCATCTGGTTTTGTCCACCGGTTGGACCAGGTAACAACCTCTTTCTTCTTCACAAACTTCCCTGAGGACGTTAAGGCGGTCGATTTATGGCCTCGGTTTGGCCGGTTTGCCAGGGTGGGAGAGGTGTATATACCCAATAAGGTGCACAAGCAAGGACGTCGGTTTGGTTTTGTGAAGTTTAGGGATGTCAGGGATGCGACGGAGCTGCTTCGGAGAATTTCATATATCTGGGTGGGTTCTTTCAAACTAAGAGTTAACCTGTCTAAGTTTGGGAAGAATTCTCAACCACCTCCAGGCAAGGTTGTTACACGTGAAGAGGGTAGAGTTGAGTCGAGCCAGGTGCATAAGGGTAAATCATTCAAAAATATTCTTACGGAGGAGATATCAGAGGCTGGAAAGAAGGAGAGGAACATGTTGGTTTCGGCGGATGCTGCTCAGCTTAAACTAGATGTCATTTGGGAGGTGGAGGTAGAAGATGAGGTGGTGTCAAGACTAGGAGGTGCTTACGTGGGGTACCTTGTTGATGACAAAGAAGCCATCTCTATTCAAAATCAGTTTCATATGGATGGGTTTCAGAATCTCAAGATTTGTGCCCTTCGGTATAGGATGATACTACCATGGAGTGATAAGGTGGGGGAGGTGAAGGAGCTTACGGAGTCGGTAGGTTGGTGGTGCTCGCTGTTTGAAAGGGTGGTTCCATGGTCTCCAATGTTGGTCACTAATCAAAGAGTGACCTGGCTCCATTGTTATGGTGTCCCGTTGCATGCTTGGGGGTTGGATCTTTTTAGAGCTTTGGCTTTCAAGTTTGGTAGATTCATTGAGGTTGATGAACAAACAAAGCAGATGAAGAGATGTGACACTGCTAGAATTAAAATCCTAACGGGGGAAAGGAAGCTAGTTGACTCATACATGGCAGTGAAGGTTCAAGGACAGAGATTTGACATTCGTGTGGTGGAGGTTATTGGGGGTTGGTTGGATGGTGGTGGACGCTGCAACTTGGGAGGTGATGAAGATGATGGCTCATCAAGAGCTCCGTCAGCTGGTGGTGCTTCAGTTCTAGCTATGGAGGATGGCCCATCGGAAACTGGCAGCAATGCGGACGTGTCAGAAAGTTGTCAGGTGTTGTTGGAAGCAGAGATACATGGGGATTGACGGTTATTTGGGTGTGGGCAAGCGTAACGATGAAGATGTGTTAGCGGATATCCCCACTTTTTTGGAAAACCCTAGAAAGCTGGTGGAGGAATCAGTCAACTGTGATGGTGATATACCAAAAGGTCCTATGGGTGTAGAGTCAGCGGTATCAGACTGTGTTTTGGGGTTAAAAATGTGGGACCTGGCTTAGATCCTTTTAGGTGTCAAAATTGTGTGGTGGACAAAACAGTTGGAAGGAGTGGTTTGGTTGGACAAAGTGGTGTGGGGCTTCTGGTTGGAACTTTTGGGCCGGGCCATGTGGAGAATGAAGTTTGTGATTTGAGTGAGAAGGTTGTAACTAATGAGATTGGGCCACTTCTGTTGAGAACTAGGAAATGGGTTTTATCTCTTGCTGGGCCTTGTAACCCGAGTCCGTCAAACCTTGTTGGTGGGGTTAATCCCATAGGAGAGTTGACCCAAGCCCAATTTGTTGATTCAATTGAATCTTTTGGTGAACAACATGAGCGTGTTGGGGGTGCAGCTAGTAATTTGTCTAAAGGGAAAGGTGTTGCTAAATTTCAATTTCGATCTAGAGAAGCTGGTAAGACTCGCAAACAACCAGCCATAAAGAATCCTCCCAATCTCCCTTTCAGTAAGTTGCGAAAACTCCCATGGTCTTTTCATGGACAAAAGAAGATTAAAAGTAAGAAGGGCAGTCGTCGTAAACAATGTACAACATCTCAAGCTGGTTCGGAAGTGCCTCAATGTCATGTGGTTGGAATGGGTCAAGGGGTTTCTGTGCCTATTGACGTGGAAAGAATCGGTCTTGAAGTTGTTTTGCCATTTGATTCTACTTCTGCTAAGATCTTTCCTCCGACAGTGTTAAGTGGTGAGTCGGATCTGGGTATTTTGGTTGAAGGAGGAGGTTTTATTGCGGATGAACAACAAAGCATTGGTGAGCAGAATTCTTAGAATGCGGAGGGCCAAATTATGCCAAGGATGGTGGAGGAGGCAAAAAAATTGATTGCTTTAGGTGGTGAGTTGGGGCTGAGGTTCCAAGACGGTGACGGGAAGGATGTGGTTCGTATGGCTGAAATGGAGTTGAGAGATTGTGCTGAGAAGGATGGTTGGGTGAATGGTAGGGGTTATCAATGATTATTGCAACCTTAAATATTAGAGGTCTGGGGAGTCGGGTGAAGCGGAGGAAAATTAAGGAGCTTGTTCTCTCAGAGAAGCTTGATTTTTTGGCCTTACAAGAGACTAAGCTTGATGTTATGCCTGCTACACTACCTCAGTGTCTTTGGGGTAGTGACGATTGCGATTGGGCTTACCTTCCAGCTGTGGGCAGTAGTGGTGGGTTACTATCTATTTGGAAAAAATCTTCTTTTTCTTTGGTTTTTACTTTTATTGGTTTTGGTTTTTACCAATCTCGTTGCTTTGTGATCAATGTGTATGAAGTGTAATTTGGCGGATAAAAGGCGGCTATGGGAGGAAATTCTCATGTCAAAGCTGGGGTTTGGAGGTGGTATGTGGTGTGTTATGGGTGACTTTAATGCTATCAGTGAGAGGAGTGAAAGGAGGGGGGCTGGGAGGCTGACGATCAATAGCCAGTACAGGGAAATGGCTGAATTTGATAATTTTTTGGAGGCTTTGGAGTTGACTGATATGTCTCTATGTGGGAGAATATTCACTTGGTTCCATCCGAATGGGGTGACGATGAGTCGCTTGGATATAATTCTATTGTCCAGTGAGTGGCTGTTAAAATCGGGAAATCCAAATGTTTGGGTCCTCCCAAGGGATGTATCCGATCATTGCCTCTTAGTTGTTCGCTATAATGTTTCAAATTGGAGTCTCAAACTGTTTCGATTCAACAACTTCTGGCTGCAGAATAAAAGCTTTAAAGAGCTAGTACATCAGACTTGGGAAGGGCAAATATTCACAGGGTGGATGAGTTTTGTTCTTAAAGATCGCCTTAAGGTTCTCAAAGTCAAAATCAAAGGGTGGAGTGCTAATATTTATGGAAACTCTGAAACCAAGAAAAAATAGCTTATTGAGAAGATCTTTGAACTTGATATGAAGAGTGAAAGCACAGGTATCTCTGTGGAGGAGGTGGCAGCCCGAAAAAATTTGTTTGTTGATTTGTGTAGGCTTCTTAAGAGCATTGATGCCTCGCTATTCCAACGTTCTCGTGATAAATGGATGAAGGAGGGAGACAGTAATACTAGATATTTCCACTGCTGTACCAAAGCCAGGAATAGATGTAATAATATTGCTGCTCTTCGCACTACTGATGGCTGGGTGGAAGGTCCTATTGGTGTTAGGGAGGCTACTGTTACTTTCTTTAAAAATCATTTTAACAACGTTGCTTGGAACCGACCTATTTTGGAAGGGGTTGTCTTGTCAATTCTGTCCGAGGAGAGTAGAGAGAATCTGGTGGTGAACTTCTCGACTGCTGAAATTGAGTTGGCGGTTAATCTCAGTGATGGGTCGAAATGCCCGGGACCCGATGGCTTCAATTACGCCTTCATTAAAGAATTTTGGAGCATGTTGAGATGTGATATTAGAATTCTTTTCGACCACTTTCATGCTAACGAATGCATTCCCAAGTGCCTTTTGTCCTATTTTATCACCCTTGTTCCAAAGATTAAGTCTTTGCAATGTTTGGGCGACTTTAGGCCTATTTCTCTCCTTGGATGCTTGTATAAACTTATTGCTAAGGTGTTGGCTACTCGTCTTGCTAAAGCCATTGACTCCCTAATTCCGAAAACGCAAACTGATTTTCTAAAAGGGCGTCAATTTGTGGAAGGGGTTGTGGTGGTTAACGAGGTTATTGACTACGCTAAGAAGACGGGGAAGGAGTGTTTGATTTTGAAGGTAGATTTCGAAAAGGCTTACGACTCGATCGAGTGGGGCTTTCTTGACTATATGCTTCAGAGGTTTGGTTTCTGTTTAAAGTGGATAGCTTGGATGCGAGCATGTGTGTGTGCGGGTAACATGTCTGTCTTGATTAACGGCAGTCCTACGGAGGAAATTAACATCAAACGTGGTCTTAAGCAAGGTGATCCACTTGCCCCGCTTCTTTTTCTCTTGGTGGTTGAGGGCTTAGGGGCTTTAATGAGAAGGGCAATGGAGACAAATAGATTCAAACCGATACTTGTAGGAAGTGAAAGGCTGCCTATTTCCATTGTACAATATGCGGATGACACACTTTGTATAGGGGAGGCCACAGTTGGAAATTTGTGGACGCTAAAGGTGATTTTACGGGAGTTTGAAATGGTGTCAGGACTGAAAGTCAACTTCTGGAAAAGCTGCCTTATTGGTATCAATGTGTCAAATGAGTTTCTTGGAATAACAATAAAGTTTCTAAACTGCAGACGAGGTCAGACTCCTTTCAAATACCTTGGGTTAATTGTGGGGTCTAATCCAAGAAAGTTTTCAACGTGGGAGCCTATGCTGAATACTTTGAGGTGTAGATTGGGGGCTTGGGGGAACAAATACATTAGCTTGGGAGGTCGTATTGTGATGATAAATGCGGTATTGAGTGCAATACCGATTTTCTATTTATCTTTTTGTAGAATGTCGGCCAAAGTGTGGAAAGAGGTTGTGAGGATACAACGAAATTTTCTTTGGGGCGGTTTGTCAAAAAGAAATAAAATTTGTTGGGTCAGTTGGAACGATATCTGTAAACCGAAAAGGGAGGCTGGTTTGGGGAATAGAGACCTCCGACTTGTCAATCTTAGTTTGTTGGCAAAGTGGAGGTGGAAATTGCTGCCTCACGAGAATGAAGTGTGGAAAGACATGGTTGCGGCAAAATATGGGCGGCAGGTTATTTGCAAAGGAAACCTTGGGGAGTCTGATGCTCCGAGATTGGCGTCTAAATGGTGGCTAGATGTTTGCAATTTAGATAAAGACTCAAACTGGTTTTCAGAAGCGGTGGAAAAGCGTGTTGGGGACGGGAGCAGGACTAACTTTTGGACTGATGTTTGGATTGGGAATCAATTCAAGCGCTTATGCAAAGGTTCCCTAGGATTTATAATGTATCAAACCAAAAAGAAAATACTATTTCTAGTATGGGGAGTTGGAATGGAGAATTGTGGAGGTGGGATCTAAACTGGCGCATGAATTTCTTTGTTTGGGAGGAACCTATTTTGGCTGATCTCATGGATTTTATTCATTCATTTGTGCCATCGGTGCGTAATGACTGTTGGCTGTGGAGACAGAACAGAGACCCTGGTTTTTTGGTGAACGATTGTTATACTATGTTGCAGCAACGTTTAGGTGTGAGGCGTCAAATGGACACTAATAGGGAGTTTGCTTTTACTAATTTATGGAATTGCAGGGCACCTTCAAAGGTCTGCGCTTTCTCGTGGCAGATGTTACAGGATGGTCTTCAAACTAAGAATAATTTGCAGAGGCGGGGGATAGTTCAACAATAGCAAACTAATTGTGTTTTTTGTGGTTTATCTGTGGAAACCTCTGTTCATCTGTTTCTCCATTGCACGTACTCCTCCACAATTTGGTATGAAATTATGAGATGGCTTGGCTTTGTTGTGATCATCCCTTCCAATCATGCTTCCTCTTTTGGTCTGCATATAGGATGTGGAAAGGATAAGAGAGAGAAAGAATGCTTAATTCTTATTTGGAATTCTGGCATGTGGGCTATATGGAAGTTTAGGAATGAGTGTGTCTTCAACAATAAGGTTATGGTGATTGAAGAAGTGGTGGATCAGATTAAATTCCAACCTTGGAAGTGGTTTGTTGGAAGAATGGCTAAGTCCCCATGTCTTCTGTATGAATGGAGATGGAATCCAAGGGACTGTTTTCCTAGATGAAGTGGTGGGATGTGCGCTGTGTTTTTAGTGTTCTGGCTCTTGTGTCTTTGTTATTATAGTGTAGTTGTAGGTTGTGGTTTTTATTTGCTTTGTCTAGCCCTGCTGTATTGTTGGTGCTGGATTTTTCTTGTGTCTATCTTTTGCCCTGTTTTTGTATGCTCTATTTCCCCCATTTTTTGTGGGTTTTTGCCTCCCCAATTATACTCCTTGTATGTTGGCGGTTGTGCTTATCAATAAATTTGTTGCTGTTCAAAAAATAATAATAATAATAATAATAATAATAATAATAATATACTAACATTTGCCGATATATATACAAAAAGAAAGAATGCACATGAACAAGTGCGCACACCGTAATTGCAACATCAAAAAACTTTTCCATGATGATTTAATAATGCACACATACCGTTTCCGTGTCAGGTCTCCTCCTCTGCCATCTGGACCAATGATCTTTCTCCGGCTTTCTCCAATTCCACCACAGTTCATCCCCTCTATCGGCTTTTTAACATCCGGATCAATAAATGGGTGAAGAAGTCCAAATTTCTTATCAAGTTTGTACCCAGACTCTTCTTCAGGCTCAGACTGATAAACAAGATAGTCAGACGAGAACTCCTCAGAATCTTGCCGAGGTTCAACCACAACCTCCGGAAAACCAGCGTAAATCAATTCAACATTGTCCTCAACATTGGCCTGAGAGGAAGAATCAGAAGTCGATGTTTTATAACTCTTCCTCCTACTACCAGGGTTATTACCACACCACGAAGATCCTAATGATTCGCCAATCGGAGCAGGTGCCCTAGCAGCCCTAACTTGCTCAAGAATCCCTTCAACTGTCACGTAATCAATATCTATCTTTCTTTTCTTCATCTTTGTTTACTTCATCTTTCTTTACACAACTTATGCAACTATATGAAGGTAACTTCCTTCTTGATTTTCTGAAACCAACTCTACATTGTAAATTGCCAACAACCACTAGGTATCAGTATGATGATGTCTACAAGGTTGCAAGCATTTTACTTACACTATTTTAAATTAATCCCAAATACGGGTTTCTCCAAAAACTAGCGTGTTCTTAAATTCCTTCCAAAATTCAATCTTTTCAACTACAACCAGTTACCTATCAGCTTAAAGGATAAGAATGAATTTAGAACTTTCCTATTTTAGGCTGAGACAAGAAAGAAGAGGAATGAAATTTTGCTTGTTACCTTGATTGATTCTTCAATACTCATTCCATAAGGAATTTCATGCAGAGTCCAGAATAGAGAATTGGGGGTTTTGACCAAGAGTTTGAAAGGAAACAAATAGAGTTTTAAGTTCAACTTCTTTTGGGTTGTACTTGTGTCCTTTTTCCCTCCACTTAACACCAAAATGTACTTGTTTCCTATGATTAATTTAAGATTAACTTCTATGTCTCATACCGCAAAAGAGCAATATGTATATTTATTGAGTTTCGACTTTTGTATTATTTTTTCTCTCCAAGGTCGTTTTTTCTCTTCCCGTCGTAAATTTTGGTGTGTCTAACTTCAAAAAAAAAAATTTATGAAAATTTCTAATCACGAGTTTAGATTCACTTTATTTACTACTCATTCATTTATTCTCCATTTAGTAGAGAGATTCACTTCATTTACTACTCTCTAGTTACTCCCTAAAAAAAATAGTTACACCCAATTTTCATTAAAATTTAATTATAACTAGTAACAAACCCGTGCGTACGCACGGGACGCGCCTTCGGCGCGTTATATTTCGTGGGGGGCGTTTGGTCGTCACGGGTGTGATATTAGGTTTTAAAAAAATAGTTTTAAGTTTGTTAAATTGTAATATAAGGTACAACATGATTTAAGACAACATAATTCATGAAGAGCACGCATGACATTTTATCTTTGATTTGTTCGACGTTCAAGCTTCACATTGGTAATAGTTAATATAAGTTATTCATCAGCAAGTATCTTGTTTCCCATGTATAATAGTTGATTTAAATTTTTCATCGGCAACAACTTGTTACCTGTGAATAATAGTTACTTTAAATTTTTCATCAACAACAATTTGTTCCCCATGTATAATAATAGTTAATTTAAATTTATCATAAGCAATAACTTATTTCCCGTGTTTAATAGTTATTTATATATTTCATCAACAACATATTTCTCATGTATAATCGTTAATTTAAATTTATTTTATCAACGAATTATGTGTGTATAATAGTTATTTAAATTTTTCATCCGCAGAAACTTCACTTTAGTAATAGTTAATTTTATCTCCGATTTGGTCGACGTTCAAGCTTCACATTAGTAATAGTTAATTTTAGTTTTCATCTGCAAGTACCTTGTTTCCCGTGTATAAAAGCTGATTTAAAATTTTCATCGGCAACAACTTGTGCCCTGTGAATAATAGTCATTTTAAATTTTTCTTCAACAACAATTTGTTCCCCATTTATAATAATAGTTAATTTAAATTTGACATGAGCAACAACTTATTTCCCGTGTATAATTTAGTTAATTTTAAAAATAAAAAAAAATTAGCAACTATTTGTTCCCCATGTATAGTAGTTATTTATATATTTCATTAACAACATATTTCTCGTGTATAATCGTTAATTAAAATTTATTTTATCAACGACTTGTTCTGCGTGTATAGTAGTTATTTAAATTTTTCATCGGCCGAAACTTGTTCTTCGTGTATAATAGTTAATTTAAAATAAGTTGTTGCTGATTTTTCCATGTATTAATGTTATTTTAAAAAATTTATGAGCGACAACTTGTCTCGTGTATAATAGTTTTTTTAAACATTTTATCAAGAACAAATTCTCACGTGTATAATAAGTATTTAATATTTTATCAACAATAGGTGTTATTTTCATTAATAATTTACCATTTAATTAAATAAGTTAAAATTGGTCCTCTCGCTATATATAATAGTAATTTTAAAACAATTATTAGCGATAATTTGTCGCGTGTATAATAGTTATTTTTTTAAAAAAATATCAAGAAAAAAATTCTCCCTTGTATAAGTTTTTAAAAATTTATTGATGATAGGTATTTTTTTTAATAATTTATCATTTAATTAAAGAAGTTAAAATTGTTCATCCTCTTGCATAATAGTAATTTTATGAAATTGATTAATGATAATTTGTTTCACAACGTTATTTTATGAGTAATATTTTGTCCAATGTATATTAATTATTTAAATCTTTATTTTTTTAGAAGACAAATCTTTATTACTAACACACATTGTTAGATAAGATATAAATTTCACTTTCCCTCCTATGAGTGTAATGTGTTCCCTATGTAATAGATAAATCTTTATTACTAACACTTTATTAGATAAGATATAAATTACCAGCAATAAGTATTTGTCGTTACATTTGTTTGAATAATAAATATCAACATTCACAAATTGATCAAGAAATGTTTTTCTACATAATTAAAATAATGATATAATATTTTTTTGGTACAATATCGAAATAATATTTAATTATCATTGAATTAGTTTTACACACTAAATAAAAGTGTAGATAATGTTCCTATTGAATAATAATTTTTAAAAAAATCTACCTATTTTTTTATTAAAATTCTTGTGCCTTCTCCAATACCATATTCCAATGCACAATTTTTTTTTTTGGAAAAGCAAATTATATTAAAGAAGAGTGAATTAGGCATAAGGTGTGCTAAATTCACTACTAAAGGCAAGTCTGTTACAAATAACAATAATCAAAGAGGGATAATCACCAATTACACAAACCATCCATCCAAGGATCAATTGCACTAAGCCAACTGAAACATCAGATTGTCACAATGAAATCAGATACAGACTAAAGCCACTATAAAGAGCAAAGAGTCTGACCAATCTATCCAAAGCAACAAAACATGATCAAAACTTGCCAAGCAAATAAACTGAGAAAGATGCAAAGATGCGCATCACTTCAAATGGGACGCCTATAAGACCAAATCTAATGGAGGCCAATACCAAAGGACCGAAACTTCAAAATCTGCACTTCCAGCAGAAGAATTAGCGGGTCTGCTAGGGAGTCGAGCTCAAAAACCATACAAAAACTCAGCTCAACATAAAGCAATGCTAGCG
Source organism: Trifolium subterraneum (assembly GCA_951799995.1). Classification (NCBI taxonomy): domain Eukaryota; kingdom Viridiplantae; phylum Streptophyta; class Magnoliopsida; order Fabales; family Fabaceae; genus Trifolium; species Trifolium subterraneum. The sequence goes on along the minus strand of OX637462.1, from coordinate 6,490,920 downwards.
GCATACATTCCGATAATATTTTCCTTGGGATCTCGCGTCACGGCACTTAGCTATTCTTAGACTTAAGAAGCGAGACCGCTTCCAACCCGAGACAACCGGACAATGACCATATAAAATACAACAGAAGACGGAAGATATAAAACAGAATATATGCACGCCATTGATCCTCTACCCAGCAATCTAAGAACCTAAACTTTTGACACAATCTTAACAGCCAAAAGAGAGAGTTACAGACAAAGGGAGTAGTATTTAATCTAAAGATCATCCTTTATCTGCACCGATACACACTAATGGGTTCAGCCGCCAAGAATTTAAATCACAGTGGAAGCCTTTAGACCGTGCGCTAGAATTCTCCATGAAAGAATTTTAGATTTCTATAGCAATTTCTCCCAATCAAGAACATAATGATTAAAAATCATTATATTTCTAGCTTTCCAAATTAGAGTTACCACAGAGAACCAAATTACTCCAATCATGTCCTGGTCTTTACATTACCATAAACCAAATTTTTGAAAATGTATAAGTGAGCTGGTCCCCCTCCGCTAATGCGATCGGCACCTGCAACCCATAATTGAAAATGTAAAAATACTAAGAAATACCAAACACTGTCATTAATTTAAAATAAAGTGTAGAGTCAGTTAAGGAAGATTAAATAAAAGTCGGTTAAGCAATTATCTTGGTTCAATTAAGGAAGATTAAATTGAATTAAGAGTTAAACCTTGTGGTTCCTTCACCCTAGCATGTTTGTTAATCAACACAACAGGGCCAAAATCAGTTCGTTGGTTGTAAAAGTTGAGAAAACTCATTCTTTTATAACAAATTTGTAATAATAAAATATAGACATGAAAAGGTTAGTTGTTGGGTTAAACTTGCATGTGCAGATGCTCATAGACTTACAATAAGTGAACTTTTACTTCCCTATGTTAATATAAGTGAAGTTTTACTTTGAAAACAAAAATGTTCTTTTACTTACCTATATTAATATAAGTGAAGCTTCATTCGATAAAAAAAAGGTCAATATTCAAAGTAGAAAGAAGAAAGAACAGAAAGGAGAGAAATATGGTACTTTGCTCAGGCATATGATCATTTAGCATCAACAATGATACTGCTTAATTACAACAGTGAATATATAAAAGTTTATTTCAAGAAGATAAGAACATGATCAGCCATGTGTCTACAAACCTGCACCAAAGTAGAACATGTACTTCTCTGCCACTTGGAGAATTGAGAATATCTTCTAGTCTAGAATCAAATGTAATCATCCAGACTGTCAGGACCACTCCAGAAGTTTCATGAGCATTGTTGATATGATCTTTCCTCATCTGTTCATGAAGGTTTCTCAAATAAGTCTCCCCTGCCAGTAAAGCAAGCATATGTAATGAGTTAAAAAGAGACTTATAATCCAACATAAGATAGACATAAACGTAAAAGAGGGATAAATCCAAATATCATAAAAATTCATTGTAGTAAAAAAAAAGGAATGAAGTAGCTGACAATCAAAATTAACTAAACTAAGAATTTTCTCTATTTAGCTCTTTGGAAGTTTTACATTACATATTAACACCTTGCATTATGCTTACCTCAACACCTTGCATTTTTCTTCCCTCAATGGTGGCCAATTTTTAGCAATGATAATCAATTTTTCCTTGCAAAAAATTTAAAAATGCTAAAAATAAAATCCACAGTAATAATCAATGAGGTTAATAAAGTACTCATTATTCAATACAAAAGTAAAATTCACATCAACAATAGTCATAAATAGCACATGTTATAATATTGACAACGTAATCTAATCACTGCACTTAAACTTCAATCTCCAACATACAAAACAAAATACTCATGGTTCCCATATATCTCCATCCGTGAGACCAACAATGTCCAATTTTAATTGTGGAAAAACAACATTTTCCAAACCAAAAGCATGCATTGTTAAAACCAAAACTCAACAAAACCATAAAAAAATAAGTTTCCTTCAACCATTAACAAAAATAAATTGACGGCCAAATTTCACAACCCATATACATTCACAGTCCAGATTTCCAATCTAAAATCATAAAAGATCACATGTAGCACTATCATAGCTCTTAGCCATTCCCAAACATAAACCACCCGCACAAATTAGCAAAATAAATACAAAAGGTACAAAACTAAGAAAGGCTGGAAATAGTGAAACATAATCCAAAAGGTATAAAATTAAGACAAATTAGAAATACTAAAATATAATCTAAACCTTTAGAGTGATAATTTCACAAACATAAAGTAGGATTTCAATGGTTCCCATTATGGTAAAAAAATTCATTTCATGATTCTAAAAAGAAACAAAAAATAGATAATTTGTAATATACCTCAAATTCCACCAAGCCAAATAATTTTTTCCTTGCTTGTTACTATATGGAAAAACATAGAAGATAAAAAGTAAGATAAAAACATATAAGTTAGAGATAACAATGTCAAAGAGAGCATAAAATTTCATTTCATGATTCTGTAAAAGAAAGGGTCAAATCCAATAATTTGTAAATATATATACCTCAAATACCACCAAACCAATTCAATTTTTCCTTGCTTATCACTGTACGGAAAAACATAGATGATAAAAAGTAAGATAAGAACATATAGATTAGAGATAACAGTGTCAAAGCAAACATAAAATTTCTTTTCATGATTCTTTAAAAGAAACAAAAAGTAGATCATTTGTAACATACCTCATATAGTTTGAAAGAGAATAAGGTTGTGACATAGTTTTTGTAACAACTTGTGTACTACAAAAACAACATGGCGATGATAATCTACAGCAACATTTTATCAAACATATGGTGTGCATGTATAAAAATGAAACAAAACAACATAAAATTGAAAGAGGTGAGTATATTCCAACATAACAAAGAAACAAAGAAGCATATTTTGTAGTAGAAGAAGATTTTACAATAAAGAACGAGAGATTTTTGAAACAAAGAATAAACCACAAATTTTATAGTAGAGAGAAATAGAAATGATTTTAGAGGAAATCACTAACCCATGTAGCTCTTCTTCCTCTGTGTATTCTTCTTCTATGGTGGATCTTCGTTCTCAATTCTCACATGGGTGTAGTTTTGTTTCTCTTCTATGTTGGTATGGAAAGGAGTGTGAGAGAGAGCAGAAGAAAGAGAACGTCAGAAGAAGACAGAGAGGAGAGGTGACAAAATGCGAAAAGATATCAGGAAAATATAAAATTTTAAAATTCAAAATAAAGTGTTTTGCCTTCAAAATTTGGATAGAATTTGACATTATTATCCCTGTCCTTTAATTCTGATTAAAGTAATGAAGAAGGACAGTAGAGGTCAATTTGAAATGAGAATGAATCTCAGAATTTTAGTGCAAATATGACAATATTGTCCCTGATTTTGTGCAGTAAAAAAATAAATTAAAAAAATTGTAGAGGGTCAATCCAGTAAAATATGCAATACATTATTGTTATAGATTATTAGGAGATACCAAAGTTGACCTTTATATAAATTTTTAGAAAATGTTTTTAATCTTTTTATGTTCTGCTTCGCGCGCTCTCTCTCTCACATAAACATCATTAACATGTTCTCTTACAAACTCACAGACTTCATTAATATGTCATTGGTTTCAATGAAAAATTGAAAATTCGAAGATCTTCAATTTCATGTTTGCCTGAGATTTCAATCGTTAGTATACGTAATTCAATTTACATATACGTAAGCAAACTCAGTTTACATAAACCTTCTGTAAACTCAGTTCACAATTACACTGTTTAAAAGGTTCACGTTAATTCAGTTTACATGAACTTAAGTAAACTCAGTTTACATAAACATTTTGTAAACTTAGTTCACACTTACACTGCTTAAAAGGTTCACGTTAATTCAATTTACATAACTTAATTAAACTCAGTTTACATAAATCTTTTGTAAACTTAGTTCACACTTACACTATTTAAAATGTTCATGTTAATATCCACAAATCCTAGCTCAAATGGTAGAAATACCAAAATTACTAGTGTCGGATGCCATGATTGGGGTTCGATCCCTAGTCACTCCACTTTGTGTATGAGTTTCCAATGACTTTGTCATTTCGTCTACCAACAAAAAAAATGTTCATGTTAATTCAGTTTACATAACTTAAGTAAACTCAGTTTACATAAACCTTTTGTAAACTTAGTTCACACTTACACTCAATTCACGTTAATTGGGTTTACATAAAGTTATGTAAACTCAATTTAGGTTTGTAAATTGAGTTTACATGCACGTATACACAAGCCACAAAGATAGAGGAAAGTGACGAAGATTTAAGCGGCGGAGATGAATGGCGACGACGGCGGTTTGGTCGATTGCAATTACTACGGTACGAGGGTTTTAATGAAGAGACTGGAAGACAAAGTAAGAAACATGTTCCTGGATAACATTGAAAATTTAATTTATTTTGAGGGTATTTTGGTCAATTTGGGGTGTAACCAAAATTTTGTGGGGTGTGATTAGAAAAAAAATCAAAAGTTATCTATCTAATTTTTTTTAGGCAAAATTACACTATAGGTCATTTATCTTATTTATTTGTAATATATTGGTCTTTATCTTTTTTTTCTCCATTTAGGTCCTTTATGTATCAAAATGATAACATGTTAGTCCTTTTTACCATTTTTTAATTAAAAAAATGCTGAAATTATAATTTTATTAGTAATTTTAATTTTTAAAACATTTTTTAAATTAAAAATAAAGAAAATCATGATATATGAACATCTTCATCTCATGTTCATCATCTTCATCTTCATCTTCATCATCTTATTCGGTAAATTAAAAAAAAAATGTCAACTCAAAAATCACTTTCATGTTGCTTGTTTATTTTCACTATCATCTTCTTAAATTTTTATTTTTATTTCTGGTCCTATAATGAACCCTAAATCTACCAAACCTTAAGAAAATCCCAAAATCTTTCTTCTTTCTTTTATAGTAAACTAGATGCGACCCCTGCTATGCACGGGATTTTTAGATCATCATATACATTATTCAATTTAATTGCGTTAATAATAATATAAATAAAATTGGTCAAATTAGTTTTTATAAGGTCAAGACTAAATCAGTGTGACTTCAATGGGACTACAAAACTAAATCAATAAGTCCCAAGTGAAAATATATCATTTAAAGATGTTTCAAAGGTTGTACCCAAAAAAAAAGTTTCAAAGGAGTTAAATAAAAAGGTGATTGATCATCTCGTATAAAAAATGAACACTATTTGAGTTACGGGTGTGCATGGTTTAAAAACCACACCACACCAAACCTAATTTATTGTTTGGTTTAAATACAAAACCATTTAAATCAAAAACCGGTTATTTTTAAAAACTAATTTGAGTTTGGTTCATATCCGGTTCGGAAGGTTCTCCGGTGGCAAGAGACCTTTTAGATGCTATCACCCTAGTGGTTAACGTATGGCTTGGAGGGAGATGTCCAAGTAGTCTATCAGAGTTTGTAGCTTCTGCACCCTTGACCCCGTTACTAAAGCCTGATGGTGGGATACGACCTATTGCAGTAGGTACTATTTGGAGGCGTTTAGTATCCAAGATCGCTATGAAAGGAGTCGGAAAGGATATGGCTAAATATCTCAATGATTTTCAATGTGGGGTTGGAATATCAAGCGGTGCAGAGGCTATTTTGCACAGTGCCAACAGGGTGCTAAGCCAGCGACATGAGGATGGTTCTTTGGCTATGCTCACAGTGGACTTCTCGAATGCTTTCAACATGGTTGATAGGTCGGCACTGCTACAAGAGGTGAGGCTGAGATGTCCATCTATTTCCTTGTGGGTTGAGTTTCATTATGGTCAGGCAGCGAGGTTATACCTTGGGGATGGTCATATTATGGTAGCCACTGGAGTGCAACAAGGTGACCCGTTGGGACCCCTTCTTTTTGCTCTTGTGCTACACCCTCTCATTCATAAGATCAGAGACAACTGCAAGCTCCTTTTTCATGCTTGGTATCTTGATGATGGGACTATCATAGGGGATTCTGAGGAAGTGGCTAAATCCCTTGATATCATTAGAGAGACAGGTCCAGGATTGGGCCTTCTTTTAAATATTTGGAAAACAGAGGTTTTTTTGGCCTTCTTGTGATGGAAGCAAACTTCGTAAGGGGTTGTTCCCTTCGGACATTGGGAGGCCCGTGTCTGGGGTAAAATTGCTCGGAGGCGCTGTTAGTCGATATAGAGGTTTTATTGAGGAGGTGACCATGAAGAGAGCTGTCAGAGCAGTTGAACTAATGCATCTTCTTCCTAAGTTAAGAGATCCACAGAGTGAGCTTCTTCTACTTCGGTCATGCATGGGTATCGCCAAACTTTTTTTCGGCTTTAGGACGTGCCAACCAATTTACATGAAGGAGGCAGCTGCTTTTTTTGATAAAGAGTGAGAGTGGCGATTGAAAACATCGTGGTTGGAGGGGGTTCATTCTTTGGAGACCTCCAATGGAGGATTGCTTCTTTACCCATTAAGTTTGGGGGGTTAGGGTTATATTCAGCAGTAGAGGCCACCTCATATGCTTTTGTGGCTTCTAGGGCCCAATCTTGGATTTTGCAAGATCATATATTGAGAGACAGTGGAGGATGTGGTATGGACTTGGATTTTGACAATGCTTTGGACGGTATTCGGGATAAGATTCCGACTTATGACTTTAGCAATTTTGCTATTAAGGACACCGTCCCCCCTAAAGCCCAACATGTTTTGGCGAGTGTTCTTTTTGGTAAAATTGTTCAGGACATGGAAGTTGATTTTAACATGACTACCAGGCAAAAAGCAGTTTTTGGGTGTTTAAAATTGGCACATGCTCAAGACTTTCTCCTCACTATCCCCATCGATGGGTTAAGCCAACACATGTCACCGGTTGAGTATCGTACCATCCTTAAGTACCGCCTCATGATTCCAATATTTCCCAAGTATGAGATTTGTCCTGTTTGTCGTAAAGCATGTCTCGACATTTTTGGGGAGCATGCAGTTCATTGTAGGGAGCTTCCCGGCTTCAAATACAGGCATGACTTGGTCAGAGATGTGCTTTTTGATATTTTTAAGCGTGCGGGAATCTCTGTTAAGAAAGAGGCACCAGTGAACTTCTTGACTGACCCACAAGAAGCGAGATCGACACTTCGGTCAGCGGATGTTCTAGTGTTTGGATGGGTAGGTGGGAATCATGCTTGTGTAGATTTGACTGGAGTTTGCCCACTTGTGGGACTAGGGGTTGGTGATTTTACAGTGGGACGGGCAGCCCTCAAAGCTGCTTCAAGCAAAATGGCAAAACATGAGAAAGCATGTTCTGACAATCAACACGTTTTTATACCTTTTGCTTTCGACACTTTTGGATATCTAGCACCAGAGGCTGTAAACCTTTTGAAAAGAGTTCAAAAGGTTATGCATTGTAATGTCGTGACGCCTAGGTCTAGGGATGTAGTTTTTCAAAGATTAGGTTTTGCTATTCAAAAAGGATTAGCGGCGCAGCTTGTTGTCCGTCTACGTTTTGTTAATGTATAATTATTTTATATATATATATATATATATATATATATATATAAAAGGTTATTTATAACCGATTTGTAAGAAAAATTGAGTTACTCATTTTTAAACCAATTTTAAATTGATTTTTCACTCACTTTTTTTTCTCTTGACAATAATGACAAATGACAATAGTCAAACCAATTTTAATTTTTTTTATTAATTAATTATGAAAAAAAGATTTATTTTATTAATTATTTTAAAAACAAATTTTTTTATTAATTATTTTGAAAAGATATTTAATTTAATGAATGAATACTTTGATTTATAAACAATAAAAAAGATATTTTTGACTAAGCCCAACATTCTTTTTTTTAAAGGAAGCCCAACATATTTTTTATTTGGCCCAAATCATCATTTTTATTAAAAATTTGAAAACATCTTTTTTTTATTATTATTATTTTCAAAATAATTATAATTTAATATTTTAATAAAAACATTAAATTAAAATAATAAGGGTGGTGGTCAACACCGGAGCTCCGCCACAGGACACCGCCGGACCACCGGAGCTCCACCGTGGGTCGCCGGAAAATTTCATGTTCCGGCGGGACGGCGCCGGAGCTCCGCTGTGAACCACCCCTGACCGCCGGTCAAACCACCATGGTTGCCGGTCAACCATATCAATATTTTTTTATTAAAAGGATGTTAAAAAATGATGATTTGGGCCAAATAAAAAAATGTTGGGCTTCCTTTAAAAAAAAGAATGTTGGGTTGGGCTTAGTCAAAATATCTTTTATTATTAGTTTTTTAAATTATTTCTTTTTCCTCATTTTTTTAATAAAAAATTCCAGTTTTTTTTTTTTTAAAGTTTATTTTAATGTTCTAGGGTTTATTATATGGTCATTAATTTGAAGATTTTTTTGACACAATTAATTTGAAGATTAATAACTTAATTTTGAAAATTTGGTTTTTTTTTTTAAAATTCTAGTTTTTTTTAATTTTATTTTAAATTTTCAATCTTTTTTTCCTTCAATTTGTATTATATGATTTTCAATTTAAAGACTTTTTTTTACACAATTAATTTGAACATTAAAAACTTAATTGTGTGATTCAAAACCAATTTCAAACTAATTAGAAAAATATGGTTCTAGTTTACAATTGGTTTTTTTTTATTTGGAGTAGTGTGGTTTTTTTTTTCAAATGGTTTGAAATAATAAAATTGGATATGATTTGGTTAATTGTTTGATTAAGGATCACCATATTTTCACCATTGTTTCGTTAACATATGCATCACCATATATTAACTTTTGCATTATATTGTGTTTATTTATCACTTCAATTTTTTGTTGTGATTAGTTGGAGGAGCCAACACACAACCCAATGGTGGAGAAGGAATCGCACACATTGTTTGTGAATTTTAATTCATAAGTGTCAATGCTTGTTAATGCTGATATTATTATTTTTGTGGTGTATGAAAATGTTCAGGTGGCCTTTACAAAAAAAAAATATATATCCAAAAAAGAAGAAGATATAATTCAGTTTATCTCGAACAATCAGGCATAGAAACCCCAACTATAAGGATGAAGCAACGTCAATATACACGTAGGGGCATAGAAACCCCAATGTATACACCAATTATAAGGATGAATGTTATGGGAATAATAATTTTCATACCAATATTGAATTGTGAAATTTTTCATGTTAATGTATTCTTTCAAGCCGGATGTTAAGAAACCAACAACTCTTAATGTATTTGTGTACCATTAATGAATTGTTTGGATCAATCATTAGTTGGTTCAGCGGTGATTGACGTTGAATTTAGTAGAGAAAATTAAAATTCGATTATTCGTAACTTCGATCGGAGGGAGGCTGAAATCACTCGATGTCAAAACTGGCTATCGAAACACATTAAACGGGTGATAAAAATTCAAAAAATAAAATAATTGTTTGGTATTGGTACACGCATTTTGTAATATGACATATCGGATTGAATACACGTAGCCCCTAGAAGATTATGTTGCATCACTTTGAAGTTTGACCAAATAAAAGAATTGAAAATTAGCTACTAATATGAAGTATTCATCTTTGGTGTTTATGCGTACTATTATGATATTTGTCAAGTAGCCTAGTGGTTAGAAATTTCATCCTTAAGGTGGATAAGTGGGATGACCGAGGTTCGAACCCCGACCCCCTGCATATAAAATGCGATGTTCTACCAATTGAGCTAATCTCACAGGACCTATTATGATTTGTTTCTTTTGATTTAGATGTTTCTATTAATACAGTACATTGCATGTACTAACATGACATATTTTATTACATACATGCTACATCCTCTCAACAAGTTCTAAAGGTAGAGGGTGGAACTCAAAAATTGTATTGCATCACTTCGAGACAGAATATGAGGAAAGGATTATGTTTCTTCTCTAACCAAAGGAAAGGACCAGGTTGAACAGCAACAATTACATTCTTACCTTAAATCTAGAGTTTCAACGTAATTTAGCAAAAGTTGTCGTGTCCATCTCAATGAATATTTGTCAACTTTGCTTTGAATGTGAATCAAATAATAATCAACATGTCCAAATACTTTTTGTCAAAAAAAAAAAAGTCCAAATACTTATTATAAATTATTTAAAATGATGATAAATATTGCATTATTTAAGAACAACTATTTTTGCCGGCTATTGGGCCCAAATAATTGTGAAATATGCTCCACAAGAGTTGATGCCGTTGAAGATGTATGATAATAACGATAACTAAAATGAGCACCATCTATAAAAAAAAAAAATTAGTAGTTTAGTAGTCAAAATTTCTCCCATTAAAATGAATAAGTAAAAAATCCTCATTGTAAAAAAAAAGTAAAAAAATTATTGTGTCGGTAAAGGTAGTTCAATTGGTAGCTAACAATAGACATTATTTGAAGTCTTAATGTTTAATTCCCTATTTCTTCATTCTTATAATGTATAATGCATGAGTATAATTATTACACTTAGGGGCTTTTTGACCCCATTTTGAGTTTATGAACATTAAAAAATAAATAAATTGGAAAGTGAGAAATGTATAATGTATGAGTATAGTTATTATTATTTTTTTTGGTTGATAGACGGAAATGACAAAGTTATTAAAACTCGCACACACATTTGAAGTATAGCTATTAAAAACTTTTAAAAGATCAATGTGACAATCAAGTAGTCATTTCTCTCCCACTTACCAGAATGTTCCTTCTACTCAAGTGTGCTCTCCGCATTAATCATATGATTATTCTCCAAATCTTGCTTCTATTTCTTATTTTTATGATGTTCAGCATTTTGATGGAAGCATAAAAATTATGCATGGAGAAATTCACTCTTGAATCAAAACCAGAATGCATTAGAATTATCATAACGAGGTCAATATAATAGTACAATCACCTTTGGGCGGAATGCACAAACTAAGGTCAAAGTCTTAGTCAAAACCTCAGATGAGTTAATCATTGAGCACACGTTGAACTTTGAAATTTGTCACCTTTAGGTAAATATACAAACCGAGGTCTAAGCCTCAGTCAAAACCTCAAATCAGTTAATTATCATTAAGACAAGATATAGCTCAAAATCAAGAAGCTATCATAACGAGGCCAATATAATAGTACAATCACCTTTAGGCAGAATGCACAAACTAAGGTCAAAACCTCATATGAGTTAATCAATGAGTACACATTGAACATTGAAACTTGTCACCTTTAGGCAGGCAAATTCCTCCGATTAATACATCCTCCAATAACTTCATCTCAAATTAATTTTTAATTATAACATACAATAATCACATTTAGGCAGAAAATCACATGTCACAATTAAAAACATTCCTCAAGCTACAAAGAAAATTTCATCAATCAATATAAGCGGTCCCACTTTGATGGTAACGGCCTATACCAACGTACAAAATCTCTCGCATAAGAATCAATAGTTAAAAAATCATTTCTCAAACTACAAAGAAAACTTCATCAAATCAATAATATAAGCGGTCCCACTTTGATGGTAACGACCTATATCAATGCATGAAATCTCTTGCATAGGAATCAATAATTAAAAGATCATTCCTCAAACTACAAAGAAAACTTCATCAAATCAATAATATAAGCGGTCCTACTTTGATAGTAACGGCCTATATCAATGCATGAAATCTCTTGCATAGGAATCAATAATTAAAAAATCAATCCTCAAACTACAAAGAAAACTTCATCAAATCAATAATATAAGCGGTCTCACTTTGATGGTAACGGCCTATATCAATGCATGAAATCTCTTGCATAGGAATCGATATTTCTTGTCTGAACACGACTCGGTAAAAATATGCATCATATAAATGCATCTAAACTGGTCACTCAATATTTTTAATTTGCATTCTCAACATATTTCGATTCATTTATTTGCAGTGGAGAAGTGGTATAAGAAAAGCACATGTTATTATTTAGTGAGAGAGATCTTTACTGTGAAAGAATCAACTCACAATATAATTAAATAATTTACGCAGCGGAAAGAGACTTCAATTTTAAATCAATTGAGGGTATAAAACAAATAGTCCTGAACCTTTTATAAATAACATAAGACTATATATATTTTCTCAATTTAAGTCTCTACAAATATTTATAAATAGTTGACATGTAAAACTGTCCCACTTGATAGAGAATTATAGTTGAATTATAAATCCAAGCCTTTTAAAATATTTAAAAATAAAATAAAGATATTCAACTATTTTCTCTATCACACAATAGGCATGTCAATTAATGTCACACTAAATTTAAAATTGTATTTTATCTAGAATAGAACTCTCAAAGTACTACACTTAAAATACTCCCACTCAATAGAGTAAAGTTTTAAAAATCGGAGTGTATAACAAGAAATCAATCAATAATCATATATAATTGCACACAACAATCAAAAGGAGTCAATAATATCATAAAAAATAATCTCCTTGTATGCAATTATATAATAAGTCACAAGAGGATAAATATTGCACAACTAACCTCCATGAGTATGACATTCTTCCTTGCAATTAGAGTCAATGAGCTTTGATGACTTTAAGTTTAAATCTTTAACGGTGTCATCTCAAATAGCCACAAATCAACGGCAAACCATTATATCACAATAAAATACTCTAATAATAATTGACCCAATTTATATATAAAAAATAAAATAAATGCAAGGATGTTAATTTTCAATTTCTTTAATAATTGTTCAAAAATATTATCCGGCAAATTAATACAGAAGTATTAGTAGCCACTTGATCAAACAAAACTCTAAGGTATAGGGAGACCTCTGTTTGCCACTAACAAGTTCCAGGAAGCACCGGATACAAATATATGACATGATGAAACTTGAAATCCCGGCTCTAAAATTTAAAGAAATCATGGATCAAATAGCTCTATCTCAAGGAGTATATCATAGAAGGTCAAGTCCACTCACAAATACAAATATCAGGATGAAATTATGCAATGTTAATAGCCAAACACAGAATGTAGATATCATCGCATAAATGTCACCTCCCAAACTCTAACACCAATTAGCAAGGAAAATTCAAGTTTTAATTGCCTTAATAATTGCTCAAAACATTATCAGAAATATTTTTACATGTGAGCCAGTGGCGGAGCCAGGAAAAAATATGCGGGTGGGCCACTAAAAAGATATAATAGATAAGTTAAATATAAAAATTATTTGTGTATTGATACATTCAAATTTTTAAGCATAGTAATTTAGAATGTATATATATGGGGAGAGATCAAATTACACCGGTATAACATTTGTGTAATGTAACACCGTTTAATAACACTTTAACAAATACAAATTTTACAAAATCCACTGTTGGATTGAAAGCTTAGATATCGTATGGATCATCCATGTTAAATTTTACAAAAATCTAAAATTGTTTAATGGTATGATGTATTATTATGTTGCTCAAGATTATTTGTTTAAGACCCGTTTGAATGGACTTATTTTTAAGCTTATGCGAAACAACTTATACAAATAAATTAATTTTTATGTATTATTATAAGTTTTTCAAGATAGCTTATGAGAAAACAATTTATACAGATACAATTTTTGTTAGTAATAACTTATAAATTAACATAAAAAATTATTTATTTGCATAAGCTATTTTCATAAGTTCAAAAATAAACTAAATCCAAACGGTCCCTAAATCCTTATGCTACTTGTTAAAATTGATTTTATTTTTTTAACAATAAAACAGAAAGAAAAAATAGCAAAATTCTAAAATTAAATCAGGAAATAAAAGAAGCCAAATTTTAAAATTAAAATAGAAAAGAGAGCAAAAAATGGGGTTGGAAAGGTTTGAACCCATGACCTTCCCTTAAAAGGTCTCACACAAGTGAGACCGGGTTGTGGATGGATATCTTGTCAAAATCGTGCATACTAGTATATAGTAGCTTCCAATTATTTTGGGGTGGGCCATGGCCCAGCCAGGCCACCCCTGTCTCCGCCACTGATGTGAGTTGTATAGAAAACACAAGGCAACTTAAAATATTTGGTGTTATAATTAACAAAATTGAGTCTAAAATAACTTCTCACCTGTAACACCTTAACAAAATATTTAACATTAATGTTACATTTTTGAAGTTTTTTTTTTTTTCTTTAAATAATATTTTAGACTCAAATCTCATATGCTTAAAATTATTTTGAATCCCAGGAACCAAGAATATGATATTATAATCAAACAAAAATTCTTGAATTTAATCTATAAAAATATTCTGGGTATGGATATATAATATCATACTTTTATTCCAATATCAAATGATAGGTGAAGTACACAACCTGATCATGTCCACATTTTCTTTGAGAAAAGCGAGAACCGGTTTGAAAATGATCCCATGACAGTTCCAATGTATGGCCGTCGTAACGCTACATTTTCCTGTGATTATGCTTGAAATGCAACAAGAAAAATCTCCATACCAATTTAAAGCATTGTGCCAACTCAGTTAAAAGAAACGCCAAGTCAAAATACACAAACAAAATGTCACCCAAATCAAAATATGGATATAGCACCCAAAATAAACCTTTTGGCAAAAGGACTGTGATCAATAAAATTACAGCCAAATTAAAGTTGCAAACACTTAACAAAATTTGCAATCTTCTAAAATACTGAATAGAGAAATCGCCAAGTCTGACTGATAAATTAATCCAATTTAACAACCAAACTAAATAGCTTGTTTAATAGGTTCACAGTGCTTCCATTTTTACAAATCCGAATACATGATTTCCGTAAAAGGTTCTGGAATTGATTAGTGCCAACAACACATATTAAATTCATAAAACAAAAATTGATCAAAACTAGAATCTACAGACTACGTCCATTAATTGAGAACAGAAACCAAAACGATCAAAATAAAATACTCAACGGTGTGTGTTTATTTTCCATATTAATAGAATGGCTTTGATAATTCAATCACAGTTGAAAACAGGGCACAACCTTTTTCATTTCAAATGGCGATTGAATAACAGTCAGATGGATGCACAATTCCTTTAAATTTGTTTGCAAAGTAGCATAACTTGATTTTCAATAAAGTGCATAAAAATATATCACCGCAACAGAAGATACTGAATTAAAAGAATTGATAAATCAATCCTTGTTACAGAATAGAAAACTATTATCTCAATTGCAAACAAGAAGTATGAAACATCATCACTCGGCTACAAGAACAAAAATTGTAGAAATAGCCGAAACAATATCAACCAATTTTCAAGATAGGGCAATACTTATGCCTAGAAGATTTAGGGCCAAAATCAAATAAACAAACGTGGTTGATTGAAAAACAAATATGGCCGAATTAAATTTCTCAATCTTCAAACATAGCTATGATTCACGATTGAAAATAAAGTAGGGTTCTAAATCATATAATAACGGCTCTGATACCACATGATAGAATTAAAATTATAGAGATCGATATATTATATGAAATTAGAACACACTTACTTGTTCGTATGAGAATCACAATTGTTACCGGAAATCACGAATATCGAAAACCATCGATATATTAGACAAGGTCTTCCTTTGCCTAATCACAAGCTCCAGGATTTGAGGTTATCAATGGGGCAACCACAAACGAGCATATAGCCAGAGTGACGGCTTACAATTTATGTGACGGCAAAGGGACCTAGCCTATCTATTTATATAAGATAGCAACACTAGCCATACTACCCATCATGTACACTAGAGATTGTGCCTACACTTTGTTTCTACACGAATCAGAATTAGTGTCCAAAGCCCGTTATTATTGATCACACTAATTGGGCCTAAGCATCATCACATGGATCACAACAACATCAACCCGTTTTTAATAAAACCAAAACCCACAATTGATTGCAGCCCACAAAATATTAGAAAATATTCTAACATATGTAAGAATGCCTTCTAATGTATTGACTTGAGACTTGAGAGTGATCTTTGAATATGTAAGAATGCCTTCTAATGTTTTTGTGTGGTGATCATCAACTATGATATATAACAGATGTAATTGGTTTAGTGACTCAAATTTCTTCTAAGAGAGAGTATGTTAGAGATGGTAAGGTAACAAAAATGGTTGTCATTGAGCTTACTAATATATTTTTAATATCATAATTTAAGTTATGAATAGGTATTTATATTTTTGTTGTTGGTAGTATGATTTGTATGTTATATGTGTTTTAATAGTGGAAAGTGAGTGTGCACTTTTTGGAGATATGCTGATGATTTGAAAAAGAAGATGGGGAAGTGTGCTGAAGGATTTACTGTTGTCGTGATTCAATTTGCCAAAGTAAAAATATTTAGAGATGATATGATCTTCATGTTGTTTTGTGTATTTATTGTTGGTAACATTTTCAAATTTACAGTGCAATTTTCTTTATGTGATATGATCTTCTAGGTTGGATTTATTGCTTCTAGGTTGGATTTTGCGAGCTGTTCCAACCACTGCTGGATGTGATTCCAAGAGCCAAACGAGAATGAATACCTGTGTGTGTGTGTGTGTGTGTGTGTTGACTCGGTAATTGTTTGTCTTTTAGATAAGGCATCTATCTAAAATGTTATCAACACTACTCACATATTCATCCGGACATTGGCAGAAACTTTTAGGAATGGGTTGGTTTTTTGTTCTCTAATTTTTATTGAGTGTGTTTATTTATCATTTTGTGGCTAATTTTTAGTCTCATTTTTCTAATTTAAATACGATTGCTTTTCCAGGTTATGCCAAGGTAAGTTTGTTTTGTGCATGATAGTTTTGTGTGGATTTCTCTTATGCTGAAAGTTGCATTGATATTTATATATCTCATATTTAATCCATAGGTTCAAGGTTAAAATTGAAGTGAGTGATTGTAATTCTAAATCTGTGTTTATTCTATTCGATTCTGACATGAGCTATCTGCTTGAGAAGTCCTGTGCTTATTTTGTTGCACAAGCAAAGGTATTTATATTGTTTGTGTTTTCTTGCTCAAGTAGGTGTGGGTTTTTCGTTTTTTTATATTTTCTACTATTCAAATCTTAGTGACATTTGCATGTTTATTTGGTGTAGTCCTCAAATGGTGTGAGCTATCCTGTTGAATTTGAAGCTTTGATTGGTAAGAAGATGCTATTTACTATTGAGAGATGTCATGCAAATAATCATTTCTGATGGATCTTTTAGGGTAAAAAGGGTTTGTTTGGATTCAAGATAATTATCAAAACAGAGGACAAAGAAAATTGGACATTATCGTGACTACCCCTGATGAGGTAAAGACTTCTGCTGCAAATGAAGTTTTTCCAGCCACTTTGAAGAGGAACCTTAATAATTAAATCATTCGATGTGGTTGCTCCCATGGAAGGAAAGAAGCGGTTGAGGAAGGTGAAGATAGAGAAGGATGACCGATGTGTGTTTGAAGATATCATAGTATAACCTAAAAAATTTGATGTCCCAATGTTTTAGATTTGGTGTTATGTAGTTGTTTTGTTTGGCTCATTATTCCTGAGCTTAGAAAAAGATTTCTTAGCCTTAATGCAGGAATTCTATGTAATCCAGTTGTGTTTGTGTCTCCTTGTAGTATCAATTATGTGTGTTTTATGTAATTTGAAGAATTGTTATCAAAGTTCTTAGTTAATGAATTGTATCCTATGAATCTTTTCTTTTGTGCTATTTTTTCATGTTTTGAATGGTTTAATGGAAACAGATTTCACCTTCTTTATGTTGTTTTGTGTTGATAACATTTTTAAATTTACAGTGCAATTTTCTACTCTTAATTTTTTTGATCAATTTTCTATTGTAGCACTAATTTTTAATTTTTAAAATTTTTCATCTGGTTTTAGATAAAAAGTCTTTAGATATTATTAGTGTTAAATTAGTTTATTTTACTTTGTGAAAGTCAAAAAAATTATCATGTTGTCGTTAAATTAAGGACTATAGGAGTATTAGTGTGATTTTTTATTTTATTCTTTGTGACAAATTATTTTTTTGATATAGAGAATAGAGCCCAATAGTAATTTAGTGTGGTGTGGTTTGTTTACTTAAATTTTGCTTATATAAATTTTTTATTGATCTACTAATTTTCTAATTTTAAGGTATGCCAATTGGTTTTAGATAATAAGCTAGTATTTAGGTTTTCCTAAAGTTCTCATAAAAAATTTCATTTTGTAGTCCACGATTAGTTTATAATATTATCTTAGGGTGATAGTATACAATTATAGTTTTGTCGAAAAAATAAAAAGTATACAATGTTAGTGTAAATTATAATTATAAATTATGAGTTTAAAGGACTATATGAGTTTAAGTGGGGTAAGTAAACTTAAATGCAATTGCATTTTAATTTTTGTGGGGTAAGTAAACTTTTGTTTGATGATGAAAAGGCTAAAAACTAGCCAACATAAATAAACAGTCGTCATGCATTTCAAATTTCAAACCATATATTTACGTCAGATAATTATAAATTTGGTTCTAATACGATAATTATAAAATTGAAATTTGTGGACACTTAATAATTTAATTTTACTAGCCAACATAAACAGTAGTCGTGCATTTTAATTTTACCCTTGATAATTTAATACTTTGTTAATGACAATTTAATATCGAAACAATATTGTACACCATTCATGTTGTGATTTTCAAACACACCTAACACACCTCAAAGAGAGATTGCTTGTGACAACAAAACACGGTTAGTTTTGTATGCAAAAGCTACTTATGATACATGGCTTGTGACACTAATTTCATGCAACATTGTGTCAATGTAAACAAACAACAATTTTAATGCATAAGCTAATTATGAAAAAATCGGTAGTATTAGATTATATTATATATAAATTAAATTTAATAGTAGCTCCTAATCTATTTTTTAATGTAAAATTGGTTATGCAAATTGCACCAAATTCGAAGTAAATAGTCTGGAAGATGGATACATTGAACTATGGTACTTCATAAACGCTTATACTACAAACAATATTAAAAAGTAAACTTCATAGACTGGATTCAAGAATTACTAAATATAGAACTATAGGATTTCATTCCAATTTTCAAAACTTTTATTTGTTTTCGGAAGGAAGGATTTGGTTCAGGATGTCACCTAAAAGCTATATATACTACATATCTTTTTTTTTTAGCAGCAAACAGAATTTTATTAAAACAGCTCACCTAAACATAAGGCATGTTAAGGGATCACTTAATACAACAAGAGCAAAAACTAAACAGACCTACAAATCAGCCACACAAACTGAGCAACCCCCAACAGACCAAAAAACAAAAGCAGAAGAAAAGAAAAAAAACAGGAACCAAACTATAATAGCGAACACCAACAACAAGTAGCAACTAAAGCCAACACCAACACTTCCATCATCATCGCATCATACAATCCACCGGACTCCATTGCCATTCATACAATAGACAAGGCCCCTTTGCCACGTTACCAATAAACCACTTCCATGACAGCAATTTAATTCTATCGATCACATCATCAATAATGACGGTCTCATTATTGAAGACACACGCGTTTCTAGAATTCCAAATCACCCACGTATATGCGCACCAAATCATACAAAACACCCCTCTTTCTGGAACTAAACAAATGCACAGCAGATTCAGGAACCAAACCACATAGCAAAAGTACATAAATTAAAGAGAAGAATAATATGCATATTTCAAGCAAAACATAAATGCATCATAACAAAACTACCAAAATGTAATATTTCAATGAGTGGTTTCCTTATGTTTATTGTGTTGGGATCAATATAATAGTGTTCAAAAATCATAATCCCAAAGTAGTTATTGTAGGGTTAATGTATATACCATTGTACATGTTTTCAGTAAAACACAAAACTACAAGAAAATTCATGACATGACATGTTCAATAGGGGCACACATTGTATATATGTTTTTAGTAGCAAAAAGTAACCAAGAATAACAAACACTGAAAATTGATCTTTATGGCTTTATTTATCTGGAAGATGCTTGAAATGGCATCTGGTGCCATAATCGCAGCCACGCTCAGAGAAAAAATTTCTACAGATCTTACTTTTGTAGCTTTTGTGGTATGTCACTAGGCGAAGCTCATGCTCACCATGAGCAAATCTGCAAACAGTACGAGGGCAAGGGAGATTATTCTGCCAGAATTTGCACATCTCTGTTTTGGGACTCCCCTGAACAACCTACTCAAAATACACAAAAGTTGAGTTGTTAGTGTTTGAAAATCCAAAATTTCACAACTCCTCGCCATTTACAAAATCCAATTTGAATATGTTCTTACTGTCTGAAAAATCATGAAAATGTTCTTACTGCTGGAATAATTTAATATTTTCAATTTATCTTTTGTTATACCACTTAAACCTTTGAGAAACACAGATGTCATAAAATGTTCTTAGTTTTTTTGAAAAAAAAAATAGTAAATTACATGAATTAAGCTATAAAAGAATAAATAGACTATACAATGCTCACACAAAAATAGTGTGAACTATACAATACAATAAATTATGGTCCATAATAGTTAAAAAAGAGAGAAGATAATAGAACTTTTTTATTTTCAAGATAAGATAATAGTACTTTTGTGTGAACATTGCATAGTCTATTTATTCTTTTATGGAATTTATGTTTGAATTAAGAAAATAGTTAAGTCATTTTCATATCTTACCAATATTTTTCTTTTGCCTTTTGTGATGACTGAAAATCTAAATAGTGTAATGATTCCTAAATATTATCAAATTTCTAATATATTTTTCATCAATCAAATTTGAACATGTTCTTAATGTTTGAAAAATCATGAGCCTGATTCCATTTTTAAAACCCAAAATAATTTAATATTTCCAACGTACCAGAGGCAGTGGAGCAGAAATGCCACGCAGCGGTGGAAAAGGAGGGCCAAGCTGCGGAGGAAAAGGGCCTCGCAGCGGTGGAAAACGAGGGCCAAGCTGCGGTGGAGAAGAAGGGCCTCGCAGCTGTAGAATAGGGCTTGGCAGCTGTGGTAAAGGGCCTCGCAGCTGTGGAGGAGGCTACAATAGTAAAAAGATAAATATAAACACATCAAAAATACAAACATAAAAGAAAATATAAGCAGGGATTAACTGTCCTTGTGGAACACATATATATGTCATATGTTCATTTCAAGTAATAATGTAATATCTTCATTTCAAGTAATATATATGTTACTATTTTCAACAACATCATTACACAACAAAAGTGAAAAAACAACATATATTATATGTATATTTATAAGGTTTTCCCAACAATAAATACTAATCTTAAGTCAACAATACACTGATAGATAATATCAAGTCAATTAATGTATTGTTACACAATAAAACATGTAGATTAATTTAGCATACATCAATGTGAATCAATAAGAAACATGCATTATTACACAACAAAACATGTTGGTAAAGGGCCTCGCAGCTGTGGAAGAGGCTACAATAGTAAAAAGATAAATATAAACACATCAAAAATACAAACATAAAAGAAAATATAAGCAGGAATTAACTGTCCTTGTGGAACACATATATATGTCATATGTTCATTTCAAGTAATAATGTAATATCTTCATTTCAAGTAATATATATGTTACTATTTTCAACAACATCATTACACAACAAAAGTGAAAAAACAACATATATTATATGTATATTTATAAGGTTTTCCCAACAATAAATACTAATCTTAAGTCAATCTTAAGTCAACAATACACTGATAGATAATATCAAGTCAATCAATGTATTGTTACACAATAAAACACGTAGATTAATTTAGCATACATCAATGTGAATCAATAAGAAACATGCATTATTACACAACAAAACATGTTGATTAATATAGCATTTTGTCACACTGAGAAATTTAAATAATCACAAGTCAAAACATGTAGATTAATTTAGCATACATTAATGTGAATCAATCAGAAACATGCATTATTACACAACAAAACATTAACATAGCATTTTGTCATACTGAGAAATTTAAATAATCACAAGTCAAAACATGTAGATTAATTTAGCATACATTAATGTGAAACAATCAGAAACATGCACTATTACACAACAAAGCTATTCATTTCTTGCTTTAATTTTGTTACGCTTAGAATCAAGTTTCAACATCATTTTTCAAAAGGCCAATCAAGTTTCTACTTATTTTATACCCAACATTTTTTCTAATTTCATTTTTCTGTGTTATACCCCCCTCATTCTGTATAGCATAATAGCAGCTACAAAATCAAACTCCAATTTTCCTATGATATGTTAACAACAACAATATGAACCATAAAATGAAAGAGACAATCAGTACAAGGGTAGTTGATAGAGAAGATGAAAGGTTAATCCCCAAATAATAATTAAAAAAGTGAATGTAGTGGCAAATTATGATTGGAGTGACAACTAATCACAAATTAATTATGAGAAAAAAATAATGTTAATAAAAAGTATACACTGTTAGTGTAAATTATAAATTATGAGTTTAAAGGACTATGAGTTTAAGTGGGGTAAGTAAACTTAAATGCAATTGCATTTTAATTTTTAATTTTTGCGGGGTAAGTTAACTTTTGTTTGATGATAAAAAGGCTAAAAACTAGCCAACATAAACAGTAGTCGTGCATTTCAAATTTCAAACCATATATTTACGTCAGATAATTATAAATTTGGTTCTAATACGATAATTATAAAATTGAAATTTGTGGACACTATTAATAATTTAATTTTACTAGCCAACATAAACAATAGTCGTGCATTTTAATTTTATCCTTGATAATTTAATACTTTGTTAATGACAACTTAATATCGAAACAATATTGTACACCATTCATTTTGTGATACATGGCTTGTGACACTAATTTCATGCAACATTGTGTCAATGTAAACAAACAACAATTTTAATGCATAAGCTAATTATGAAAAAATCGGTAGTATTAGATTATATTATATTATATATAAATTAAAATTAATAGTAGCTCCTAATCTATTTTTTAATGTAAAATTGGTTATGCAACTTGCACCAAATTCGAAAGTAAATAGTCTGGAAGATGGATACATTGAACTATGGTACTTCATAAAAGTATACACTAAAAACAAGAGTAAAAAGTAAACTTCATAGACAGGATTCAGGATTTACTAAATATAGAACTATAGGATTTCATTCCAATTATCAAAACTTTTTTTTTGTTTTCGGAAAGAAGGATTTGGTTCAGGATGGCGCCTAAAAGCTATATATACTACATATCTGAAAAGTAAAAGTACAGAAATTAAAGAGTCTATTTATTCTTTGATGGAATTTATGTTTGAATTAAGTAAATAGTTAAGTCATTTTCATATCTTACCTAAATTTTTCTTTTGCCTTTTGTGATGACTGAAAATCTAAATAGTGTAATGATTTCTAAATATTATCAAATTTCTAATATTTCTAATATATTTTTTCATCAATCAAATTTGAACATGTTCTTAGTGTTTGAAAAATCATGAACCTGATTCCATTTTTAAAACCCAAAATAATTTAATATTTCCAACATACCAGAGGCAGTGGAGCAGAAATGCCACGCAGCGGTGGAAAAGGAGGGCCAAGCTGCGGAGGAAAAGGAGGACCTCTTAGCGGTGGAAAAGGAGGGCCAAGCTGCGGTGGAGAAGAAGGGCCTCGCAGCTGTAGAATAGGGCTTGGCAGCTGTGGTAAAGGGCCTCGCAGCTTTGGAATAGGCTACAATAGTAAAAAGATAAATATAAACACATCAAAAATGCCAACATAAAACAAAATATAAGCAGTGATTAACTGTCCTTGTGGAACACATATATATGTCATATGTTCATTTCAAGTAATAATGTAATATCTTCACTTCAAGTAATATTTATGTTACTATTTTCAACTACATCATTACATAACAAAAGTGAAAAAACAACATATATTATATGTATATTTATAAGGTTTTTCCAACAATAAATACTAATCTTAAGTCAATCAATGTATTGTTACACAATAAAACATGTAGATTAATTTAGCATACATCAATGTGAATCAATCAGAAACATGCATTATTACACAACAAAACATGTTGATTAATATAGCATTTTGTCACTCAGAAATTTAAATAATCACAAGTCAAAATATGTAGCTTAATTTAGCATACATTAATGTGAATCAATCAGAAACATGCATTATTGCACAACAAAACATTAATATATCATTTTGTCATACTGAGAAATTTAAATAATCATAAGTCAAAACATGTAGATTAATTTAGCATACATTAATGTGAAACAACCAGAAACATAAAATGAAAGAGACAATCAGTACAAGGGTAGTTGATAGAGAAGATGAAAGGTTAATCCCCAAATAATAATTAAAAAAGTGAATGTAGTGGCAAATTATGATTGGAGTGACAACTAATCACAAATTAATTATGAGAAAAAAATAATGTTAATAATTATTAATTAATTAATTTAAACGGTTTATTCATAGATACCATGGGATAATCAGAATCATCAAAGAGACTCAAAAGGTAGGAGTAGTTAGGTTCTTCGGAGTGCTGAATGTGAGCATTTGCTTCAACAGGTTCCATTGCTGAAAATAATGATTTGAAGATTAGGGTTACAGGTTCGATTCAAAAATTAGGGTTACATGTTCGATTGAAAACTTACGATTAGAGGATACATTGTTGAAAATAATGATTCGAAGATTACTAACCTTCAGCAAAATCTGAAAACGTGGAGGAATAGAGAGAAAGAGATCGAGAAATAGAGAGAAAGTGAGCGATAGAGAAAGAGAGCGAGTGAGAGAATGAAGAAAATGGAGGGAATGTTATTTTGAATTTAATTTGATTTTATTTATTTAAAATAGAGATGGAATGAGGAATAGAGAGAAGAGTGAGAAAGTGCTTTTTTGAGTTGCATATAACATATTGGGCCTCAGCCAACAGTTGAAGCCCAACTAACATCATAGGATAATCTAGATTTAACCTTCTTTACCCCTCAAATTACTTTTATACGGATTCGCAAATTCAAATAAAAAAACTTAGTTTTAAATGACAAATATGAAATTTAGGGTTAACAATATAACTAGTGCAAGACAGTTCCATTAGAATTAAAAAACATCTATTGAAAAATGTGTATGCAATTTTAAGATTTAATAATCCATTTTCAATCGATTGAATAAAATCGAGGCATTGTGAAGATATTTTACCATCTATTTGTCTATTACTAACATTATAGATAAAAAATTAATACAATAATTTGGGTACATAGGGGAAAATGTACAGCAAATCGTATCAAATGTAGGAATTACATGAAAGAATTGTTTTTTAACAATTCTACATTTTTATAAATAAATATAACATGCATAAGAAGTTGCCAATTCAAATAATCTCATGAGATATAACATTCAACATCATATATAACAAACATTCAACATCATACGTAACAAACTGAATGAAATAATCAAAGGACTACATCTTCAATACATAAAGATAATAAGATTACAAAAGAAATAAGTAAAAAAATGTTTTTTATTGTAAACAAAGACACATATCTGGCATACATAAGTATAAATATGACAGATCTGTATGTACAATGGAAGATGTTGTCAAACTCTATTAATATCATGAATAAGATATTATTATGTATATCATTCAACATCATAGAAAAGAAAATGAAACAAAAGATTAGTGGTGGCCGTATCTTAATTACTATAAAAGGAGAGTTAGGGTTTTAGTTATGCCTATAATTAACCCTAATTTTCCCTCCTAAACCATTCTTAATGACAACCTTATTCTCTCACCTAATACACAACAAATTCGAGTGGCCCAATACACAACATTTAATCCTTTGTTCATGTTTTTTTGTTTCTATTCATTTAAATTTCAAATTTTAAATTTTCACATTAAATATTAGTATCAAATACTGTCATTTCAATTTTCCTATAAAAACTAAAACACCCCACTTTATTGGTATTAGATAGGTTTTAATTATTTTGTGTGCTTCATATTGACACAAATATGCCTCTACCTTGATAAGTGGAGAAAAAACTCTCTCTCTCTCTCCCTTTCCCCCTTTCATCTTAATTACTATAAAAGGAGAGTTAGGGTTTTAGTTATGCCTATAATTAACCCTAATTTTTTCCTCCTAAACCATTCTTAACTAGACTCTAACCCGTGCGTTGCACGGGTTTTGTGGAGTGTCAGTTATACGATTTAAATTAGTCTAAGATTATAAAAAAATCACATATAGAAATCACATAAAATAGTCTAAGATTATAAAATAAAATAACAATCGAAAAAATGAGATATATTTAAGGCAACTTTTATATTTTATTTGTTATGATTTATTTTTGCGAGACAAAATATTTGTTGTTGACAAAGTGGGATATATTTAAAAACGAAAAGTAAATCGAAAAATAAAAAATATTGCATAATTATCATATAAGCCATAACAACGGGTTATATTTGTATTTGTAAGGCAAGATTATTATTATTTTTTTGCCAAGGCAAGATTTTATATTTTTAGTTGGACGCAATTTTATTGAATAAAAGTAAAATATCAGAATTGATAACCAATATGTTCAATTTTTTATAAGAATAACCAATGTTCTATTTGTTGATCGAATATATTAATTTATTTGAAATTTGTTAGCCTAAATATAAGAAAGCATAAAAACAATAAATATATTCAAGTCAACATAAGAGACAATGAATTTCAAATGGCTGGAAGGAACATCTCTTTCATCTCCCAGGATTTACATCAGCAGCTGAAAACATTGATCAACTTCTGTATACAAAAAAAATTGGAACTTTTTACAACAAAAACAAATAAAACTAAACATCAGTATACAAAAAACATCAATATACAAATGATACCAACATGTCAGAAGTAACATCATCAGCTAAAAAGTATCGATCAACTTCTCTCGATCCGTTGCAGGATTATGATTTAAAGGACCTATTATTGTATGAATAAAAAAACGTAAGAAAAAATATAAAAATGTAATTATAAAGATAAACAACTAACACTTATAAAAATATTTTCAAACCTCTCAATAAATTTAGAGAAAGATTGGTAAAAGGATTAAGATTAACCATTTTTATTGTAGCATTGAAGGAGAACCTGTCCACAGAACCAAAATAATAGATGTGAGTTTGAGGGATGAAGGAGATAATAGATGAAATTTGTGAGGAAACAACAAAGGAGCCGGTTAGACTGCAAACAACGACAATTGCAAACCTGTGAAATATACCGTTAAAAACCAGCATTGACATACATAAAAATACAAATATAAAAAAACTTTCAAACAAACATAGACACTTAGAAAAATTTATTTGTAAATAAACCAATTCATAGACACTTTCAAAGATAAAAAACTGAACTTTCTCTCAAACAAACATTGTTTGAATTCTAAAAAAAATCAACGTGAATCATCAACGTGAAATCAACCTGTATGTATATCAAATAAGTGATCATAAATTTTTGAGAGTTTGTTATGGTGTATATATAATATAATAATATGGAATATATTTCAAAAGAGTTGATTATGTTGCGTATGTATATCAAATAAGTGATCATAAATATTTGAGAGTTTGTTATGTTGTATATATAATATAATAATATGGGATATATTTCAAAAGAGTTGATTATGTTGCGTATGTATATCAAATAAGTGATCGTAAATGTTTGAGAGTTTGTTATGTTGTATATATATATATATATATATTAATAATAATATATGGGATATATTTAAATTTTTTTTTTCCGTAGACATTAGACATATTACCTGTATTCAAGTATTATATAATAATAATAATAGTAGAAAGTTAATATAATAATATTTGTAGAAAGCTAATAATAATAATAATAATAATAATAATAATAATAATAATAAATAAATAAATATTTAACATGGTGAGAAATTCCATATTTATTAGATGTTGATTGCAAAATAATAACATAATAATAATAATAATAATAAATAAATATTTAACATGGTGAGAGATTCCATATTTATTAGATGTTGATTGCAAAATAATAACAACTTGATTGATGTAGTGTAGTGGCAAAAAACACAAAATAAATATTAAATGTTGCGAGTTCGATTCTCGGTGAGGCCTTTTATAAACAATTTATTTTAATATTTTAGGGTAAAATGAGAGGGAAAAAGAGCGGGAAAAAAATTAGGGTTAAGAATAGCAAAACGGAACAAGCTTATAATATAAGAGATAAGAGATGACAACCTTATTCTCTCACCTAATACACAACAAATTCGATTGGCCCAATACACAACATTTAATCTTTTGTTCATGTTTTTTTGTTTCTATTCATTTAAATTTCAAATTTTAAATTTTCAATTAAATATTAGTATCAAATACTGCCATTTCAATTTTCCTATAAAAACTAAAACACCCCACTTTATTGGTATTAGATAGGTTTTAATTATTTTGTGTGCTCCATATTGACACAAATCTGCCTCTACCTTGATAAGTGGAGAAAAAACTCTCTCTCTCTCCCTTTCCCCATTTCATTTCACGTGAATGCAACAAAAAACACACATTCAATTATTTTTTGGGAAATGATTGTTAGCACGACAAAAACAGTCGTGCATCTCCAACGACATGACGTGTCACTTATTTAATTATCTCCATCTCCAAATAATCACTGTTCCCTCTCTCTTCATCTGAGCTTTCAATCTTCTTTGTTTTTTTTTTTTTTTTGAATATTCCAATAGATCTGCTCACTTTCCCAACGTTCTCTTTCCTTTGAGCCTTCAACTCCATCGTTCTTCTCACTTTCTCAAACATCTTGCCTTCAATCTTCTATATTCTCAAACTGATGCATTCTCAAATATCAGTGTTCTATGATGATATTGTTGTCGTCGGGCGACGCCACCGCAACACCACAATCCCACAATCCCACAATAAAGTTGCAGATGAATGACCATGAATGACCATATGTTTCAATTTGGATTCCCTTTGTTGGTAGTGTATATATGGAATAGAGATAGTGGTGGTGTTTGGTGCAGAGAGGGAAAAAAGGCTAGGGGATTCCCTTTGACATTTAATTTGGAGATTGTCAATTTTTCAATGTAATTTTTGTATAAGGCTTTAACTGGTTGAGTTATGGAACACAGGAACAAATACAAAGTATCAAAACTTATTCTAAGCCTTATGTTAGTTCCACTTATTTTGCCTTATTTTGTACCTTACAAATGTTTGATATTTTGTCTCAATGAAAAAAAAATACACTTTGTAGTAAAGCCATCAAGTCATAGTCATGGTATGTTGAAGTTAGTAGATGTTAATTTAATTGTTTATTTAATTTTTCAATTATGTGATAATAAGTCCTGTTAATTGGGAAGCAAGGTTGTTTTGTTTTTTCTATCAACCAGGAGTAGTGGCTGTGTATGCATACTTAGTCCTTTTAATTATTCCATATTTGTAGGCATGTTTAGTTAGTGTTGCAGTTTATGTTACTATAGGTGGCAGAACTGATAGCTTTTATAAAGTCATTTCCTTTTCATTCAATAACAAGAGAAGTATTCAATAACTATTTTTTTCTCTTGTTCTGAATTTGAATTGCAGCACACCAGTTGAAACATGATCAAATTAAACTTTATGCGGTTGAAAAATTGAATCATTATCATGGATAGCAGAGAAACAAAATATGGCACAATTGCAAATTACTACATTGCAGATTATCTCCATCTATCAGTCAATTTTAAGTCATACAGAAGTTTCCCAAATTTACTTCAAATAAAAAACTAATTGTTGCTGCAACAATTAAAAACAAAGAGTGCTTCAACATCAATAACATTAAAATATTTAAATGTTGACACAACATAAAGTCAAGTAGTTGCTGCAAGTCTGCAAATGTCATCTTCAACTGTCATATCCCAAACTAGTGATTCATTCATGTCCTCATGATGATGGTTTATCATTCAATATGGTGGTGTGCCTACAAAAAGAACACATGAATGTAAGCACCGATAATCTATATTAAAACTTAACTATACAACTAAAAAAAATATAATCATCCAATACCTCTAAAAGTTCTGCATAGCTAAGATTGTGATTTATGATTTGAGATTGAGAATAATATGGAACCTGTAAAACAAATGTATTGAATCTTTTATTCCCATATAAATTTTAAATGTTCAAATAAAACTAAAAGAGTGATTGAATATGCACCTGATTTACTTCAACAAAATATTTTTGATTTGGATTGAAGGGAGCTAAATTTACTTGAATGCTCTCTTGTGTTTCAATCTCATTAATGGTTTGAGATGTAAAAAACCCTGCATTTTCAGTTTCTTGAACTCTAGATAGACATAACCCCTGCCACAAAAAATATAAAATTAGACATCCATGTATTACATTTAACTATTGAAAAGAAACTTAAGAATTTTAAAGATCACCTCTTCTTGTGTTTGACCACTGTTACTCTTTCTACTGCTATTTTGAGTCTTCTTTCTTGCAAGCTTCTTCTTCACAATTTGATCAACTTTAGAATCCTTCCTCTTTGAGGGAGGCCGTCCTTTTCTTTGTGCTACTATAGGATCAAGAATTTTAGTCGCATCATCTTGAACTAGTCTCTCTTCTTCTATAATCACAGGAGAGCTTTCTTTACAAGTTAAGTCAATTTTCAAATCCTTGATCCAATTCATTACTTTCAATAAATCATCTTCAGTATGTATCCCCGTAGAAGCAACATCGTAAAAGGCATCACAAGCTTTACTAACACGTTGCAATTCAATATTTCCAGCTAAATGATCAAAACCACATTTAATAAGTGTGTGTCTTCGCTTTATATCCTTCCTCCACCTTGACAAAATATAACAAGACGGCACCGACTCTGTTTTACCTGTGAGCTGAAGAACACAAAGGATGTGTCTGCATAAAATTCCTTTAAACTCAAATAGACAACATCCACATTGTATTTCGAAGTCTTTCTCATTGAATAATACCTTGAACTTTATGTCTTTATCTCTATCATATACTCTTTTACTCTCTATAACCCAGAATATTGAATTCAAACCATCATTTCTCTCAACGAAAGCATTGCAGTACATCAAAGAAGAAATTTCTGTTTGAAATTCTTTGAATTTTTCATTTGTGAATGCCTTTTGGAATTGGGACTCAAAGCCAAAACGACTTATACAAGCAATTGTTGTATTAAATGAATTAAAATCAGCCTTGCTTTCTTTTTCAATTTTATCTTTCAGTGCATTGTCATATTGCTCAACAAATTGCTTTAATGTTGTCTTTGAGTTCACATACCCGTCGAAGAATGAATTCATACTTTCACTTCTTTGTGTAGTTGACATTCCAGCCCAAAATGTATCTCTAACATACACAGGAACCCAACGATGTCGTTCATCAAACAACCCTTTCAACCATTCGTTATCATGCAGCTCATAACGTGCAATCATATTCCCCCACTTCTCCATGAAATCACTTATGCTCGACGAATCATATACAGCATCATGCAAAAGTGTTTTGATAGACTCATAATTGGAGTGTCTACCCAATTTTTCCGGAACCTTTTTCATTATATGCCACAAGCACCACCGATGATGAGCTTTCGGAAAGACGACCTCAATTGCATTCTTCATTGCTCTATCTTGGTCAGTAATTATAGCATTTGGTGCACGTCCATGCATACACTTTAACCAAGTTGTGAACAACCAAGAAAAGGTTTTAGTATCCTCATTCGACAATAGAGCGCAACCTAACAACACTGATTGACCATGGTGATTTACTCCAACAAAAGGAGCAAAAGGCATGTCGTACTTATTCGTTAAATAAGTGGTGTCAAAAGTTATAACTTCACCAAAATACTCATAAGCAGTCCTAGATCTGGCATCTGCCCAGAATACATTTCGTAAGTGACTTTCGTCATCCACATCCATAACATAATAAAATTGATTGTTTTTTCTTTGCATTCTATCAAAATAGTTTTGAATAGCATCAGCATCACCTGTCCCAAGTCGAAGCCGCCTTACTTTGTCGATATAATTTCTACAATCTTTTTCCCCAAATGTAAGATTATCATACCCATTCGCTTCCACAACCATGGACCGAAAATTCCTGCTTACATTAATTCCAGCTTTATCATTAAGCTCTAGCCTCCTTTTGATATGAGGGTCCAAATTTTTGTTGCATCTAAAATATCTTGATTTGGTTGGGCTTAATTCATGATTATGCTCAAGTGCAACTCTTGAAACTGTATTTGTTCCATCTAAAGACACAGCCACACTTACTCTAGCCTTACATTGTGTTCTTGTGGTGGGATTTGGCTTGAAAAGATTCTTTGAATTGCTCACATGCTTTCTTGCCCGACTACATGCTAGAGTAAAGTATTTTTTTCCATCATCTGCCTTTTTTGAATTGATTTTACTAATTCCAAAACCCATACATCGAGCATAGTTCTTGTAATATCTAGTAACTTCTTCTTCGGAACTAAATGTCATCCCAATCTTAGGTTCTTCGTGAGCGATATTCTCTTCTTGCATATCATCACAATTTTCATTTATGTGATCACTCTCCTCTTGATCAGAAGAAGCAAATCTTTTCTCCACTAATGCACCAATTTTTTTAAACAAAAACTTAAATTAGTAAGGTAAAGCATATTTTTTTTTAATAGGAAACATATTATTAAGAAACTAGGCACAAGACACAAGAAAAACCTTGGCTAAAAGAAAAGCAATACAAGCACCTGCATATAGCAGGGATGAACCTTTAAGATGTTCAAGCACAAAAAACACCTACCTAAAAGCAAAACACTAAACAATACAAACAATTGAAACATCACACCTATACTAACAAAACAATCCTATAAAAACTCGCAGAAACATGACCGAAGCAAACAACAAAAATCAGGGAAAAACAAAACAGTACCAGAACAACAAGGAGTCTGCTCCAACCAGACAAAAACATGATTTCTATCCAACCAGTATAAAAAAAAAAGCAATAAATAGACAGATTATACTCACTCTTGAAATTGATTTCTGAAACAGTGAATCAATTTAAATCGATGGTCGAGGCTGGAACTGGGATTGAAGCAATTGTATGCAGTTATAGTTGTGCGACGAGAACTACGGCGATGAATACAACAACGGCGGTAAAGACGACACGACGAGAAAACTACAGTGATGAAGATTGCAATGGAGACGGCGATAACGATACTTGTTTAGATAAGTATTAGTGTTGGCGGCAAATAGTGGTGGCTACAGTGATTTTGGCGGTGTAAAATAAAAGGGAAGTTTCTATTCCTGAAGTAGTGCCAGAGATTTTCTAATTTCTATTAGAATTAATTGTAAACAATAAAAAAAAAAAAAAAAAAAGTAACCTAGGTGGGGTGCATGTGCATATCACGTGGTCGTGCAATTCGTCGTGCAATTAATGTCGTTCCATATAGCATTTCTGTTATTTTTTTTCTTCTTCTCAAACATTCCAAAAACAGTAAGTTTCACTCTGCTCTTCTGCTTCATTATTCATCTACAACAACAGTAAGTTTCACTCTCTTTAATCTTTCATCTTCTTAGTTTTATTTCATTTACAAATTTGACTAACAAGAACAATTTTTGCTGCTAGAAAGGTGGGAAAAACTCACGACCACAACCTTTGATGCTAGGTGAATATTTTGTTATTCTATTTTTGTTTTTGTTTTGATTTTCCTTAAACTAATCTTTTATTTTTTTATGATTCAAGTTTGTTTTTTTCCTCTCTTTCTTTTCTCTTCCCCTCTTTCTTTTCTCTTCCCCTCTTTCTCCTTTTCATCTTTTTTTCTGCACAATATTTTCTAAAGGTTAAATGTGTAATTCTTAATTGGTGTTTTGTTTAAAAATTCATTTTTTATTCATGTCTAATGTGTTTTTTCATCTGGGTTGTTTTTGTTTTTGTAGGTGTTGAACTTTTGAAGTAAAATTTTTCTTGGTGTTCTTGATTTTGTCTATGGGTAAGTGACAATTATCACACGTTTTTTATTCAAAGATTGAGTTTTTATTCATGTCTAACGTGTTTTTTTAGGTAATAGACTTTTGAAGTGAAGGACAATTATACAACATGGAGGAAAAAGAAAGAAAACATAGAAATTACTATATCAAGGTAAGCATTTAACATTTTGATTTGGAAACATAAAACTCATTGACATAGCTACACGGCAAACAGAAAACATATATTTGGATTTATTAATTGGTGACTTAACTCTTATGACATTGCCAAGACCTGGAAAGATGAAACCAAAATTAGTGATTTCTATCCCTTAATTACTTGGTTGTTGCTTACTATATATTTTACTTCCTTGACTTATACCCTTTCATTGTTATTTGTTAGAATTTTAATGTTTTGATGTTTCATTTTACATGTTATGGATTACTATCGTGTGTTTTTGCAATCGAGTATGCTTAATTTGAGTTTGTTGATAATGGGCTCTCTTGAATATTGTAGTTTCATAAGATACTTCAAATTGGGAAATGACAGAGTTATTAAATCACTCTAAATTTTTTAATTAATATGTTATGTGTTAGTTGTGTTGGGTTTGATATTATGCATGACTATTTTCACGTATTTCGAGGATAATAACAAATTGCTTTTGATGCTTAAGATAGTGGGTTAACCAGTCCGGGTCTGCTATTTCTAGAGCCTACAAATGGAGCAGATTATAGTTGATTCAGTCCTAGGAGAGGCGCTAGGAGAGGCGCTAGGAGTGCGATGGGGACTGCAAATGGAGCAGATTAAACTTGGTTATATGTTGTATATAATTTTGCATATATGCAAGGTAATGCTATTAACTTTATTTAAAAAACGCGGGATTTTATAATTTTGTCATATAAGTTAGTTATAGAATTAAGCATATTATCAGCCACTTCTTTTTTATTATTAATTTTAATTCAGAAACGGCTATTAATCAATTCCACATTAACAATAAGTACTTCCCCTATAAAATAGCAAATGTTATCATCTTTATAACTTCTTTCCATATGTTATGAAAATTGTGACAATCATATTAATTGCTTATCCTAAAAAATTGCATCCTAAATAATTGCAACTTAATTTCAAATTCAACCATTAAGGGATTATTGTATATTATATATCCTATTATTTTCATATGAATTAAAAATAGCTTTATTTTTTTTATCAATATATCAACTGTCTATTTATTTGGCCCTTTAGTCAACTAAATAAAAAATCTAAAATTGCGATGATTTCTCACTTTTTTTTAACTATATATAAAACAATATTTTTTTTGTATAATCACGTGCTTCTAAAAAAAAATACAAATCAGTAAATTTTACCTTAACTACTTTAATCACTTGGTTTTAAATTTTACTTTCTCCAATTCTGTAAGAAATAATATAAAACTATTGATGTAGTCTTTCCTATCCGCTTAAGTTTTTGGGATAATCAGTTATTTGACATGGTATCAGAGCCTCTATGACTAAGTGGTCTAGAGTTCGATCCCCGCTCCCCTCACTTTCTAATTAAAAAGTGGAATTTAAGCATATGGTAGGTCGACCTATGCATTATCCACGCTTCCAGCCCAAGTGGGCTCTTGCGTGAGGGGGCGTGTAAGAAATAATATAAAACCATTGATGTAGTCTTTCCTAACAGCTTAAAGTTTTGGGATAATCGGTTATTTGACAAATTTCATCTAATAAAAGCTTTTCAAACTCCTTTTTTCCTATTTTTCAATTACCAATTCCACTACCTACTAATCAAAGATCTACTAACAATATACCAAATTCCTTCATTTTAAATTTGAAGTATGCAGTGTAAATTGATTAGTGAAATCCATCCATCTTTTAAGCAAGTTAGAATGTGTTTAAGTATTAGTATTGGTTTAATAATTTTAAATCCATTTATATCGACTAATTTCAATTTTTCTTTATTTATAATTTTATTTTATTTTTTACCTGCCATTTTGATTGTAATATTTTAAATCGTATATCTGACTATCCATAAAATCCGTGCAACGCACGGGTCAGAGTCTAGTACTGAGAAAAAGAGAAATTAGGGTTATGAGAGGCGCAGTAGATAGAAGAGAAATGTTAGGTTCAGGACTGAGATGTTGTATATTTATAGACTTTATTTTGGTTAGTGGGTCTGATGGGCCTCATTCAAAATGGCATGAGAAGCCCGTATTTAGATGATAGTAAAATATTTCATTTTCATACCTCCTTGTGAAACTTGTCTTATTTTTTATTTTTGGATTTAATTGATATACACCGACGGTGTAAAATAATTTTACACTGTCAACCAATATCAACCATGTTTTCCGCCATATTACCCTACTTTACCCCACTTTCTTGACATGGCATGGCAAAATAATGGTTATTTATTGGACGATGGTGTAAAACTATTTTACACCGTGAGTGCATATCAATTAAACTCTTTATT
Organism: Trifolium subterraneum; assembly: GCA_951799995.1. Classification (NCBI taxonomy): domain Eukaryota; kingdom Viridiplantae; phylum Streptophyta; class Magnoliopsida; order Fabales; family Fabaceae; genus Trifolium; species Trifolium subterraneum. Next base: position 6,454,637 of record OX637462.1, on the reverse strand, counting down.
TTTATATAAAATTCATTTGTGACACTGATCTTTGCTTTGCGATATTAATTAGTGCTCAACGATAGTCATTGTTGCTCCACTTTCACTTCCACTAAGATGATGCCTCCATATTTTTCTTTTGAAAATAAACTGGTAGTAATATTTTTGTAACAAAGAAAAAGACTTATGTAACAAAAAAAAAACTGGTAATTTTTAATGGATTTTGAAAACAATCAAGTTAATACTATTTCATTTTGATATTCGATTGAAAAAAAAATATCTATATTTTCACATGTATTATTTTTGCAACATTACTTTTACATGTATTTCAACTATATTTTAACTAAAAGAAAAAAAAACAAGTTTGATTTAATTAATTTAAATTATTAATTAAAAAGTTTTTTTAAGACTTTAATCAAAAAGTTAAATACATTATCATCAGACCAAAAAATATTACAATATCTTTAGATTTATTAATTCTCCATGTTAAAAAAACCACATTGAAAGTAAATTCAAGATTAAAATTGACTAAAATGCACAAGTATTAAGTAGTTAATAGTTAGTTGGTTCAGTGGTGATTGACGCTGAACTTGGTATGGAGGACAACGGTTCGATCCTCGTAACTGCGATCGGGATAGAGCTGAAACGACTTAATGCAAGAACTGATCCCCGAACCAAATTAAATTGGTGGTGAAAACTCATAAAAAAATTCACAGTTAAGTAAAGATTATAAGTTGATCTAATTAATACGCATATATAGTCGAAGACTTATAATTAAGTAAAATCGAATGTTAACACATGAGGTTTGGTTCAACAAATAGATGAGAACACTATTTTCCGGTATACGTTGAATTAACACGGCATAATTTAAGTGGTTTTTTTTTTTTATAACATGTGATTTTCAGTTTATATAACTTATAACATGTGATTATTAGTTTACTTATTTAATTATTTGATTTACTTGATTTGAAAAGAAAATATCTTAAATCCATATACTTGTATATAAAAGGGTTAAATAATCAATCGTTAGTTGGTTCAGTGGTGATTGGTGCTGAACTTGGTAGGGAGAACCGCGGTTCGATCCCCGCAACTGCGATCGGGAGGGGGCTGGAAACACTTGATGCTAAAACTGACGCCCAAATAAATCAAAACAATAAAAAATAATAATGATTCACTATATTGTACATAAAAAATTATTTTCATGGCCAACCCCCGCAACTTTGATTTATGTACAACATAGTCAATCGTTATTATTTTTTTTATTAAGCAAAATTAAAATTGGGATGAAACCCACAAAAACATCACTTAGGTTTTGAACAAAACATATGAAAGAATATATTTTCAAGTGCAATAGAAAAAGATAGGGATGAGTTTTTTCCTTTTTGGACAAAAATTAGGGATGAATTTAGGGGGTGTATTGGATTGTAATTTCAAAGGATTTTAGAGGACTTTTTTATGATATAAAAATCTTGTGGTATTCGATCAAGATTTTTTTTTTAGGGAACAAAATCTGTTTGTATTCAATTGAGATTTCTCGTCACTTTTAAAATGTCTATTAATATTCAAAAGTCTACAAATTTTGATGGATTTTCACATTGGATAGATTTTGAAAGACTTTTTTTAGTTAAAAATACACACAACAATTTTTCAACAATCTCACTCAAACTCTCAAGACTTTTTCACAATCTTCCAAGACTTTTTTCTTCGGCCTACAGAACTACCAAGTTCTTTCTTACAACTTATCTTTTCTTTTTTTTTTAATAATAATAATAGTAGTAAATATTACTTTCTAATCAACAACAAAAAATTTAATAATAGTAGTAATAATAATAATAAGGTAGATTTTTCTTTAAAAAAATATATTAAAGAAGTTCTAATTGAATGTCACATAATCAATTTCTATTGAGAAAAAATGGACAAGAGAATTATTATATAAAAAAAATGCATTAGAGAACTTTGTGAGAAACTCGTAAAAGATATCTTTTTCGAATATTAAATTTTTTTTCCCTATTATGTAAAAAAATATGATTTCCTTTTCCAATAAAAAAATCTCTTTTCCAATACTATTAAAACAATATATACTTTTCAATCCGTACCAAAAAAAAAAAATATTACGAGAATTTAATTGTTGTGCACTGTCAGTATAAAACTTTTCTACACATGTATCAAATGATGTGTTGCCACACCATTTAATAAATGTGACACATCATGTGTTTTTAAACACAATGTATGATGTGTTGGTATATTATTGGACGTATGTGTAAAATAAATTTACACTGACAATGTAAATAAATTAAATTCTTTTTACAATATTATCAACAAAAAAATCTCTTTTCGTGGAAGCTCTAATTGAATGTTACATAACTCATTTCTATTGCGGATGCACGAAAGACATCCGAGTGTTGTAATGTATATTATAGAAATATTAAATTTTTTTGCACTAGTATTATATAAACCCATAGATTAGAGTCTAATAATCGGATGCAGATTTGCTTCTGTGTGAATTAACACAGTTTTCACACAGTTATTAATCCTGACCGTTGATCGTAGATCGGATGGTTAAGATTAATACAGTTGTAAAGTAACTTAAATCAATCTCAGCGACATATGTTTGATCGGACGGCTGCTGTTTAAAACAGTGTGAAAACTGTGTCAAATCACACAGCAACAAATCTGTTTCGTCTAATAATCTCTGTGAATTTTCTCTTATCTCTGTCACCTTCTTCATTTTCGTCTTTTGTTTCCGCCATTTTTCTCTCAAACTTCCAATCTTAAGCTATGAATTAAATTGTTGATTCGGCCACAAAAATATAACAATATAACAAATCTAGCTAAAATAAAAATATAACTAAGCGGACATGAGTATTCTACCAACCAACTAATGGTTACAATACACAATACCAAATGACATATTCCCCCCTCAGGGAACAAAATTCTCTAACTTTGGGTTCCATAATTTTAGTGTGACTTTAGACAAAAGAGAAAGAGTAAAAATATGAATCAATTTTAGATGGAAAAGATGAGAGAGAAAATAAAAGCGGAGAAAGATAGAGAGAAAATCACCTACTTTCCATCAAAAAGTTAAAGAATAGTTACCTTTCCCTCTCACTAGTGGTGTTTCGAGTTGCAAAGTATTCATTCTTGTTCAAGTTAGCATTCATTTTGCGACATATTGTAAAGATGCTTGCTGCTGATATGCCTGGGAAGGAAATTGAGTCTGCTTTAATAAATCCTTCAGCTTTAGTGCTTGGTTCAAAATTGACCATCGAATCATATTAAACTTGTGATAAAAATTCAAAAAATAAAATAAAATAATTGTTTGGTACTGGTACACACATTTTGTAATATGACATATTGGATTGCGTACACGTAGCCCCTCGAAGATTGGCTAAGTCTAGGGTGGGTGAATGGAATAGGTCTCACATGGTGGAAGACTTATATTCACCATTAGATCATAAAAGTTCACATCAAACTATAATAAAGTTTCCACACCATATTATCTCCTCTTTCCCCATTTCTTCCTCTACCCCTCACTTTCTATTTTTTTCTTCCTCCAAGGTACACAGAAATTTAATGGTGCATAATTTCTCAAATATTTAAATGAATTTTGTTAAAGAACTTTGGGTGGATAAATGATTAAAGCTTTGTTGTTGTTGAGTAAAAAAAAAAATGATTAAAGATTTGTGTTAAATAAATTTCTGAATTAATTCTTTAAAATTAATCTCCCTACAAAATTAACAAATTGATTTAAACATTGCACATGATTATTAACCTCACTCATTAAGTATACAATTAAATTTCATGAGAAGCTTGTGTTTTGGAAGAAAAAGTGAAGAGAAATGCTTCGGGTATTAAGAAAACAAAGGAGAATTTTGATTTTAGTAACCCAAATGCATCAAAAGTTAAAATTTATAATATTCAAGATAAGATCTCAAGTATTGTGAAAATCATGGTTTGTTTTGTCGTTTCAAACTATGACAGTGATGATATTAACAGTAGCAAGCAAATGAACATGGTTGAGAAAGGAGAAAGATTGATGTGTCTGACAGTGGCGGACCGTTGAGTTTGACTGTAGTATGAATGAAAGAGGAGATTAAATAATATGGTGTAGGCAGGAGTACCATGCACTTGCAAAAAAATTGGTCTCCCACGGTGGGAGACCCATTCTCCTTACCCACCCTAGAAGGCGCCTCGAAGATTATGTTGCATCACTTTGAAGTTTGACCAAATAAAAGAATTGAAAATCAGCTAGGGTGGGAGACCTTGATAGGTCTCTCACCGTGAGCAAGTTAGATCAAACAATTTTAGCCATTAGATTATGAAGTTCTATGGGTCTTATTATATGCTGTCAGCACCTAATACTTTCTTTTATTTCATTATCTTTTTCTCTCTCCTATCCACTTCTTTTCTCTCTCAACAACCCAGATCTCTGAGCAACCAACAAAGAATGAGTTTGCAAGTAGTAACATGTGTGAGCTGTTATTGATGATGACCTTCAACTTTCATAGCATTCATTTTTATCATGTCAATGGTGGCACTAGTAACAAATTATCTCTACAAAAACTGAATTTGTAGAAAACTTATTTTAATTCAATGGTGGTACTAGATAACAAACTATCGATTATTTATAACATCAAATTTTGAATTCTTACTTGAACACAACTTCAAAGGGTAAAATATGCAATATTTTATGCCATAATTTCTTGGTTAAACAAAAATTGAAGAATTGGAACAATGAAATATGCATATCTAATTGAAAGATGAATTGGGTTTGGAATAAATTAAAGGATGAATAGGAAGCAGAAGCCAAAAGATGTTTTTGGCGTGAAAGAATAAAATATAATGAGTATCTATAATCTTTTAAATTTTGCATATTTTTTGTATTTGAAAATTAAAATGTTTTGTGTGTGATAGAAAAGAAAAGGAAAATAAAAAAAAAGAAAGAATGAGAATGCAAGAGGGAGAATGAACAGTGGAAAGGTCCGATACAGTGGCAGTTTGATGTAAGTGGGAGAAATGAAAAATAATCAGGTGTATTTAATTTGTAGTATAATCTAGTGTCTTTTATCAATCCGACGGTTTTGAATGGTGACCCACGGTGAGAGACCTATCAAGGTCTCCCACCCTAGACAGAGCCCTAAAATGGAGTATTCATCTTTGGTGTTTATGTGTACTATTATGATTTTGTTTTATGTCTTTGGATTTAGAAGTTTCTATTAGTACAGGACATGACACTAACACATCACATATTTTATTACATACATATACATCCCCTCAACAAGTTCTAATACCATCTTCAATGGTGGATCTTATACTATTAAGAACCAGTTCTTAATAAGATCTACCATTGGAGCAGTATACTTTTGAATCTTAATAATAATCGATTCTTAAATAAGATTTTTCTCTCTCCACTGGGGCTCACCTTAGTTTTCACTAAAAAATATTTTTTTATGGAACACGCTTACTTTTATATATTATTAATAATTAAATGATTAATTAATATAATAGTAGTATTAGTATAGGAGTACTTCAAACATAAATTTGCTGCAAAAAAAATGATGTTTCAAACACGTACGCCGGTCATTTTAATTATTCTTATGATCAACATCCCAACAATGATGTTTAAACAAGTGACACACATAATGGTCTTCATCCAAATCTCGCACCGTACCTTCAAAGAAGAGCACAAATTCAATATAGGCGAACTCATCTTCAACTTCAACATGATCTTATCGAGCATATTTGGCAACGTTTTGGGCATGACGATCAACAAAATTAGTTATTTTTAAAATTATGTAATGTTATTTTAAATTATTTTTTAATTATGTAATTCTTAAATTTGGCAATATTATTTTAAATTAATTTTCGAATTTTAATTATTATTTTGAATTATAAAAAAATGTACATACTCCAATTAATTTAATAGTATAAAATATGAATTATTAAATAATAAGTTATTGTGATGCGGAGTTATTGACGAAACTCATTTAGAACTTTTGAAGAGGTGCTGGGTTGGATGGATTGAGTGCTTAAGAACTATTATTAAAAAATAATAAATGAGTAATGTGTACATGTAGGACCCAATTAAGATCTCAAACTTGGAGAGCTCCATTGTGGATGCTCTAAGGTAGAGGGGGGAACTCAGATATTCTATTGCATCACTTTGACCGAATATAAGGAAAGGACTATGATGTCTTGTCCCTCTCAATGAATATTTGTCGACTTTGCTTTGAATGTGAATCAAATAATAATCAACATGCCCAAATGACTTATTATTAATTATTTAAAATGATGATAAATATTGCATTATTTAAGAACAATTATTTTTGCCAGAAACTGCTAATCACTTGTTTCTGATCTGCCCTATTGCTCCAACTACTGCAGAATTGCTACAGGATCATTGTGCTAAGTTTATTGCTAGCTTGGGTGGGTCACGAACCCGCCGTTCTTTTTTACAGCTTATTTGGTTGTATTGCACCTCGATTTTATGGCATGAGCGGAACAACAGAGTTTTCAAAGCCGCATTAACTACAACTCAACAAATGCTAAATAAAGTTAAATTATGTACGTATTGGTGGTTGAAAGCCCATAATGTTCATCTAGGTATAAACACTCATAGGTGGTGGTCGAGCCCGTTAATTTGTTTGAGTATCTCTTAAGCTTTTTGTTACAGTGTATTATTGGTTGTAAAATTGTGTGGCTTTGTCTGGCACACCTTGTGCTAGGCAAAACTATTTTTTAGTGTTAATATATTCAATTTTTTATTTTTCAAAAAAAAAAACAATAACTAAAATGAGCACCATCTATAAAAAAATAATTAATTGTTTAATAGTCAAAATTTCTCCCATTAAAATAAATAAGTAAATAATTATCATTGTAAAAAAAAAGTAAATAAATTCTCGTGTTTATAAAGGTAGTTCAACCGGTAGCTAACATAGACATTATTTGAAGGCTTGTGTGAATTCCCTATTTCTTCATTGTAGTATAATGTTTGAGTATGGTAAATAAGTTGACATTATGATTAATGACCAATTTACAAGTATAAATTAAAAGCATTTCATGAGGGTATAGCTTATAATTGGAGAAGAAGCAAAATTAAAAGATCAAACTTATAATTAGCTGACATTATGTAGAATATACTAGGAAAAAAAACAACTATTGCGTCAAAAAAAAAAAAAATCAGGGATGCACTTCTTTAACTTGAGGGTATAGCTTTCTATTAAGTTTTGGGTTTTGGGTTTTGGATTTTGGGCATCAAGTTTGGGGTTGTCTAAGGGCCTACGATGACTGGAAGCAAAATTTTGGTATTTACTCTTAGCTTTAAGCAATTTCAATTACTAAAACCAAGCTTCATGTCTTCCATGTTGTGATAGTTTGGTTCACTTTTATCTCTATTTTGAATAGAGGATTATAGGCAAGTGTGACGCGGTGCAAGTACAATTCAATATTAGTCATGAGGTTGTGCATATATTAGTTTTTTTTTTTTTAATGGGTTGTGTGTGCATATTAGTTGTAACTTGTAATGTCACTTAAGTTATAACTGGTTGTGCAAGTACAATTCAATCTTAGGAAGGCACGTAAAAGTCTTGCGTCACGTCATGCACACGGCACATATGTGTATTTTGTTATAAAAACTTAATATTTAAAAAATAGTCCTCAAAATAAATTGAACAAAATCTTATATAGTAATATTTACATATATATATATATATATATATATAAAAGTACGGTCGAAATAAAGTAAATAAATAGTACATTTTTGTCAAACAAAATCTTATCATTAAGGACGGAGGGAGTACAAGATAAAACCAATGTAAAACAAAATAAAAATAGCCGCACGTAAATAACTAATTCAACCTAATAGCCAAAACCAAGTCAAAATTGAGTTCTTCCTTGGGCACCTGCATTTTTCTTTCCCTACCTACAATATTAAAAATATGTTTTTGTTAATGTATTAAAAAAAAAACCACTTTCAGCTAAGTACATGAGAATGATATTTTTACCTGGATTAAGCCGATGATTTTGAATAGAAGTAGAAATAGGCTAGACCGAGGTAGTTTTCCCAAATCTGAGTATGACCTGTAAAAAATTGAAGGTTTGAGCATGAGTTGTGGCCTATCATAGACTTATTTTTTAGGCATGAGTCTGACCTTTTGAATGTCTGACATAGCCTATTAGTCTGTTTAAAAGTCTATTTCACATGAACGCATTTAAATAAATAATTACGTTTATTTTTAAATATACTGGTGAACAAATAAACCAGTGAGATTAAACATCTTTTTGATATTTAACGTGATATTTTGGAAAATTTAACTATATAAGAATATCATATTTTGATTTTAGTTTATAATAATACATTTATATATGTGAAAAATTAATGTGAATTAATAATCTTGAATTACCGAAAAACCTCTCATTTTATTGTTTGATTCTCAATATATAAATTTTGTTTTGTTTGTCTCTTAAAGGTTGAATGATAAAAGCCTCTCTTTGTAAGTTTTGACAACCTTGGTACTTCGTCTCTCTGATGTTCATCTATGGTTTTTTTGTTTATTCATTATTGTGTACTCCCTCCGTCCTAAATACATAATTAAAAATAAGTCAAATATTCACTTTTGTTGACGTTCTTTTGCTTATATTTTGGCACGAAGTGATATTTCTTTTCTTTGTCTCTAATAATAATTTTTTAAATAATTATTAACCCAGTTCATGATTTTACCATTACTAAAAATAATTACCTCATCCGTTCCAAAACTTGTTCATGTAAAAATTGTTCATCAATATAAATTTACAATATTTTTAAAATTATCTTATGATTTTTTTGTATATATTGTGCACTTCAAAATTTAATTTTTCAATTTGGTCCACCTTAAATTTAATTCCTAGTGCCGTCCTTGGGGGTGGAGTAAAAATAGTGATTTTTTTTCACATCGCCCCTTGAAGTGAATAAGCAAAGAATTTCGGGTTTGAATGTGCATTTTTTGAGATATTCCTATCAACCGTTGAACATATGCTTGTGACATGTCTATTTTTCTGTTTTTTCGTTGATAGAATTGTATTGCTATGTTCCGTGAGCTTAACTCAGTTGGCAGAAACAGTACATTATATATCGTAGGGGGCCGAGATTCGAATTCGGGTCATCCTACTTATCCACCTTAAAGATGAAATTTTTAGCCACTAGACAACTTGAAAAAAAAAGAAAAAGAATTGTATTGCTACTTGTCTAAGAAGAGAGGCACATTCTAAGATCAAAGTTTGGTTCTACCTTTGTTAGCAAGATTTAGTTTAATTTTAGGGATGTGTTACTTACTTGAATTGATATTCTAAATGTGCATGTTATGTTAATGTGTCTGTGCACTGCATATAATGTATGAATGGCTGAAAAATGTGAAACCCGACATGGTTACTCATGTTTAACTTAAATAAGTACCTTTGAAACAACTATGGGATACTCTATCTTAACAATGCATCATGAACCCCTTTTATATGTGTACAATCCTCGGTCATTAGAAGGCATATTAAAGTCTCTATTGGTCAAATATGATACATTACCAACATATATATATACCCTTGACTATTACCTTCCCTTGTTTTGGATCAATGGAAATAGATTTCACTCCTAATTATAATTTTTCCAAATTAAGTAATGGGGAAAATATGTATTAGAAAAAATTAGTTAGTGCATAGAAATATGTGAGAAATAAGATAAATATATACAAAAGAACACCAAACATATATATCTATACCCTTTAGTTCTTGCAACATTTTCTTCACATTTGTTTGACAACCATTTGTGCACCCAAAATCAACTTTCAAAGTAGTAATCTGATTGTATGAAAGGTAAGAAAATAGTCAATAATAAACATGAAGTTTTCACATGTACAAAATAAAAAGCAAACAATCTGCTTATCGGAAATTCAATAGTGTCTTCTATTAGGCTATTCTGCGTTTGAACCGTCTCTAAAAAGAAGATTCAAAGTTATGAAAATAGGCCTAGAAATTATTGATTAACCAACATCAAATTCAAGAGTTGATTATCTATTATGAGTTGGAAAGATATATATTAGCATCTAATTGTATACAAATATAATCATTTTAAATAAAAAAATATAAAATTCTTTTGTTTGACAAGGACCAATGTCTTGCTTCTGTGTATATTTTAGTGTCATTGTAATCATATTGTTTGTGAAAAAAAATCATCACCCATTTTAATCTGTTTATGGAAAACTTGAAAAACAACCTAATAATATATTTGTCAAAAAAAAACCCTAATAATATTGATCACAAACCAGAAATCAAAATCAAGACTAGTAGAAAGCTATAAACACTACTAAAAAAAAAGGATATAAACCTCCTACCTACACCAAGGAGCAGATAAATAGTACATATCAAGGCAAAAGTCTAATTCAAAGAAGATTTTGGAGAATAATATTACTGATTTCTGAAGCTTTTTCGTCTCTTTATCTTGTTTTTTTTGCCCTTTACCAAATTTTTAAACCTCTATTTATAGTGATAATATGATGTTTAACATTTTAGGAAAGAATATAATCCACATTATTACTAATTAGGGTAAATCAAACAATTGTAGTTTTTTTTTACAATAAATCAAACAATTGTATTTTCTTCCTTTGAAAACATGACTTATGAGATAAATCTTTTTATACTCCCTCTAGTCCTATATATAAAATAAAAAGTTGTTTTTTAGATTTATTAAAGAATTCATCTATAATCTATTCATCAATTCTTTAATGAATCTAAAAAACAATTTTTTTCCTTATATATAGGACCGGAGGGAGTAATATATATATTTAGGATTAAATTTGTTTTTAGTCCTTACATTGTGACAGACTTCTAAAAATAGTACTATATTTTTTTATTATATTTTTAGTCTCACGTTTTTTCGGTTTCCAACTTTGGTTCCTACTGTGAAATTTTGGTTGATTGGACAGACAGAAAATGTCACATAGTTGTCACGCAGATTTATTTAATGACATGAACGCACAAAGAGTAAACATTAAATGAGTCTGTGTGATATCTATGTAGCATTTTCCGTTTGTCCAATCGATATTTGTTGGAACTATTGGGTGTCAAGACACGATTATAGAAAACATTTATGCTAATCTTAAATAAATTTTGCAAAAACTTTATTGTTTTGATTCGTCAGAAACTCTAGATACAAAAATCTATTTCTTTGTGATATGTCTGGTGACATTACATTTTGCAAGTTGTTGATTAGAAATGAGCCAAAGAAATCCACAAAAATTGGAATGAGTGAAAATAACACTGCTAAAAATAAATTCATAGTTTGGAACAAGTTTAAAGGCCAATTTTTAAGTTTTTAGTTACAACTTTGGACCGTTCAATCTTAAATCAAAGTCATACGTGTTTATAATTAATTTAGTAATATGAGTCATCTCCGATTAATGACAAAGTTGCAAGACTGCATGTAACCACATGTATTTTTTACGGCAGACAATCCAGGTCCGCAGTAAATTCTGACTCAAGTTTAGAAGAAACTTTGAATTATACAGAACATTAAAACACTTCACAACTATTACAAGTTGAACAAACAATGTATAATAGTATCACCAAACCAACATATCTCACCTTACATAATGACATTAATTCACAAATAGTCCCTACTTCCTAAAACTTGTTATCAACAATTAATAAAATAAAATATCTAAAAGCATCACTACAAAAGACTGCATCAAACAAATGATGTTTGTCTCGAAACTTCAGACCGCGCATCTTCAAATTGATCATCATCGATCTTCTCAGAACTCAAGCTTGGTGGAATGAAAGACCTGAAAATCAATTCCATGTTCGGAACTTCCTTGACTTCTGCAGCTGCAACCTCAAGCGCCTGATTTTCAAAAGACGGATAAAATCTCTTTGCGCAGACGAAACCGAACAATATCGACAATATTGGAAGAGGAATCAACAATGGTGCATAGTAGAATTTCTGCACCCCAAAGTACCCAAACATGGTTATTTGGTACAATATCAAAGATGCTAGTATCCGGTTGTTTATGTGCGGCCACATTCTTCCATAACTCTCATATGCTGGTACATACACTTTCAGTGCCTGTCAATATCACAAACAGGTACATCAAAGATTAGTATGATGACAATTTTTATGTTCAAAAATCTATCATGGAAACAAGCATTTATTTCTGTCGTTGCAAATCTGTAGTAAAAAAGTTTGTGTTTGGTTATGTAGTGACAAAATTGATTTTGAATGAATTGATTATGAGTAGAAGCGAGTTGAATGTAAAGTGTTCACAAAAGACATAGAACAAGTTCGCAAGACAGGATTTAAGGTACTTTACCTGATTTCGCAGTACGAGCCATCCGAGGCCAAAATAAAGAGCACCAAAAGGGATGATAAGAGGAGCAATAACGGAGTAACACAAAACAATTGTGACAATCAGCATGTCACTGGGAATTCTTGTTGCATAACTAAGATCACCGGGAGCCCAAGCTTCTTTCACCTCAGCTTCAGTCTTACATAGATACTTTTTCTTCAAATGGAAGATGATGAGAGGAACTAATCGGGACAGCTCAAGGCCATAGCCAACGAAAAATCTAACTCAAAAAAAAGTAAGAAAAATCAGTTCATTCCTAGAAAAAGTGTGCCTTCTACATTTGAATCAACCATTACTTGAAAGTGGTTATGAAGCTTTAACATAAACATCGACGTAAAATATTATCATTACAGATAAATAAGTAAAGAGAAACAATATGAAATTAGGATGCTATCTTACTTCAGTGCGACAAAGGTCAAGAAAAATGTAGCATTGCCTGGAAGGCTTGCAGCCAGCACGGGGACAAGATCTTTCGGTTTATTCTGAATTTGCTTGAATGTCTTGAACAAGGTTGCACCTAAAGTAACTCCAATGAAAACATTCAGCACCGTAAAATAAAAATATTTTCCAGCGGCTGCCCTGGCCACATGGCTTTCAGTTGGAATGCCTTCTAATCTAGACAAAAACATAAGCAACTTGGGTAACAACACCAAGAAAATGATCAGTGCAAGTTGAGGGAGATAAGCTTCTAGTATTGTCCTCAAAGCCCCAAATTTCACAATTGAGTTTAGGAATGGGAGAATTTTCACCAAATTCTTCAAAGTTGTAAATGCAGATACAAATGTGATGGGAATCATGTAAAAGAATATCGCTAGTGCAACAATGAAATAGATCAAGTACTGCCTCAGTTCTCTTTGAAAATACTTGATTTTCAAATTAGGCCATATTAGTTGACAGGGTTCAGGAGCATCGAAAACTGACCACCTATCAACCGTTTGTGCATGTAAACTCTGAGATGCAGATGCTGCAACCACCCTATTTGAGAAAAAGATTATAGCAGCATTTTGTTGCTTTTCTCTGAGAGTAACCTTTTGCTCCGATTCCAATTTCACAACCAATTCATTAATCTTTTCGTTATAATACTCTATGCTATCCACTTTTTCACCAATAAGTCCAAGCCAGCCAGTCTTGTTGGTTGGTCTTGTACCTTCAGGCTTGGCAGTTGTTTTTGAGTTTGCAAATACTGTTTCGGCACGGACAAGCTTCTTCTTAAACCCTTCCAACTCCTCCCAAATCTTGTTCACCTGTTAGTAATAAACATATAGAAATTAAATTACAACATTCTCAAGCAGAATATAATAGTAAGAGTATCACAGACATATTATATATTTAGATTACAGGCTAAATCAATAGTAATTCTGCACACTCTTTTAGATTCCTAAATGGCACAACGATTAGATACTGAAAATACATGCTCCAATGCAATCAGAAATAGTGAAGGTGGTTCATTCAGAGGGTATGGAGAAAGGAAATGAAATCAAATGAAAACCATACCTCTTTGTTGTCTGTTATAATCATAGATCTGTAAAATGTCTCGGGATATATGGCTCTAAAATAAGAGTCAACCTGTTCCTTCCTAGTTTGACCCTCAGGAACAGGAGGGATGTCTCTCACAACTATTGCAAACTGTTCAGGCTTTAAATCAGGAGTCTTGAAAGCTTCAGATCGCAACCACGTCACATGTTTATAAGCCTTCCATAAGAGGAATAACGAAACAAGTGAAACCCAATAGCAAGCGATAAAAAACGCCCACAATCTTGTACTCTTTGCCTACATATACAAAAACTAGTTCAATAAAAAAGAAAAATAACCAGAATACTATATTAATATTAAATAAAAACGGTAAGTAATACTGATCTTACTGTGATGTTTCCCATTGATAGCTGGTCAAGTTCATTGAAAGTCCCTTTGCTAGTTGTTTGTGTCTTTTTTCCACCAGCAGCAGTTATAGCAATTGGTAGAAGAACCGGTAGCAGAATAATGCCGCATAAAACTAGGATACTGAATACTGGCAATGAACATGGAGAAAAATAATTAAAAAGTGAATACTCAATTTGCTTCTCATCTGATAAGTATGTCAGCAAACAATTGGAAATTATGAAAGTTTACAACCAAATGAACGAATGTGTAGCAAAAGGAAAAAAAGGATAATTTTTTTAAGGCATGTGAAAACAGATTTTGAGAGTGAAATTACAAAATACAAATCTGAAAGTGTTGACATAAGAGCAAGCAACAGTTTTGTTGTGAGGAATAGAAGTGAATGATTTCACTCTTTCATATGACTTAAAAGTAAAATCTGTTTACCACATTGTTTTTGGTAAACTGACTCCTAAGGACTCATCAATCTCAAGAATCCTATTTGAACCTTTAAATGCTTAAACCAATTTGAAAATTTAAACAATATTCGACATAGTTGCTTATCAAATGTGACCAAAAGGGTCTTATGAAGATTCATTCTACAGTTTCATTATCATACAGTAAATTGACTATATCAAGGTTCACAAATTTTGTTTTCTTTTCCATTTTACTTGCACAAATTGTTTTTCTTCTTATACACACTCATGTAACATGAACACACCCTTAGCTTTCTTTCATACTTTATTATAGATAAACTTAATTTAGACTAGAGTAGCCTTTTCATAACATGGTTAAACAAATATATAGTTTTTTATATAGTAAAATAATGACTTCAATGAGAAAGATCTACCAGATTATGCATCTGATAAACTTTTTAAAAAAACCTTATAGAGAAAGAAATATTAAAATATCTATCAATAAGTTAAAAAATTCATTTTTTTTCAAAAGCTTAATCTTCTTCATAAACATAAAGTCTATAGATATTGTTTCATAACTCATAAATGAAAAACTGTAACTTTATTCTAATTTACAAGCCAGAGTGAATTTAAGTCTATAGAAATCTAAACATAAATCACTTAACATTCAATTCAACTCATGCTTAGTCATAATCAATTTTACAAAATCAATTTTTGTCGGAGGACTGGAATCACTTGATGTTAGAACTGACTCCAAATCAGATTAGTCGGTCCAATGGGCCGGATTCTAGTGGTGAAAACAAAAACAAAAACAAAAAATCAATTTTTGTCGTCGCAAAACCAAACACATCTAAGTAACTAACTACACAACAACAACCAGAGTAACATAACAAAAAACCACTAGCAAGAACAAAAGAGGTTCAACAAAGAACATGGTAAATAAATACATAGATGTAAGGAGAAAGAACAAACCAGTGCTTAGAAAGACAAAGTAAACAGCAGTATCAACACCAGAAACAGCAATAACATCTTGTTCAGAAGAAGAAAAAGCTTCCTTAATCCAAGAGAAAGGGTTTCTTGTCTTAACACCACCTTCAAATGGTTCTAAACCTTTAAGGATCCGATTAGGATAATACACAACATTGTTCACAGGTTTACTTTGTAAAATAGCAAACAAAATCATTAAAACAATGAAAATTATAAAAGAAGTACCAAGAGAGGTACAAAAAGAAGAAAAATCCATCTGGGTGGTTTTAGTTTTTCTTCTCTATTCTGAATTCTGAATCAAACCAACCAACCAACAAAAAAAGGTTAACACTTTCCACTACCTATAGTGCATTAATTCAAAAGGGTAACGTTGGAAATGGAATTAATTGTTGTTGTGTTATGGAATGAGTTAATAAACGTAGGAAACATAAAAAGGGTTGTTTTTTGTTTGTGTGTTTGTGAAGTAAATGTAATGAGTGATGAGAGAAGATGAAAAATGGAAAGATTTATCGATGGTTGTGATTAAATAAGGTAAAGTGGTCGTTGTTGTTTGTAGGGTACCTTTGTTTTTTGGATTTGTTATATTCAATTAATGCAAGTTTGGATTTTTATTTTTGAGTTTGAAGAATGTGATGCGTGGGAGGAACGAGTAAGAAGAGAGTATGTGAGAGCGGTATTGATGGAAAAGGAAAACGGTGATGGAGGGGAGAGAGAGAGAGAGGAAAAGACAAAACTTTTGCCATGTTATAAGAAAACGGATCAACTCCATGACAGATAAGTCATGTTTAATTACTCTTACTACCCTTATTAACCCTTTAATAATTGGGATTCCACTTTTTTATTTTTCATCTACAAGTTAGATATTTAATTGGTTAAAATGGCATATTTGGCCTTTACATTTATTTTATGGTTTGAGTATGTTTTTCATCGTGTTTGATTCTCTCTTGTATAAATTTAGATGACTTACAACACCCGAGTTAATAGCATAAAACAGGCTAATGTCTATGACAAAGCCTACAATTGATTTGATAAAATTTAAATGTATGAAATAGTCATATATTCAGATCTGCAACGTTGACGGCGCTAAAATCATTGAATCTGCACTAAATTTGGATCGAAGGAAACCTGCAAAAATGAACAAAAACAACACCGTATCAAGACGGGACAAACCAAAACTCCGCACTAAGACAGGATTAAACAACACAGATAAAAAAACACGAAAAAGAAGACTCGAACAAAACCTAAAAATATGTGGGTATCACTTATTTTAATAAAAAGAAATAAAAAACGATCAAGAGGGGTGATTCCGGATCAAAATTGATCCTAAACCACCCCTCTCTAATTGATAAATAAATAAAGAAAACCAAAGAAGGGAGAAGAGAAAGAGAGGCGGCAGTGAGAGAAGAGAGAAAGTACCTTTTAAAAGTCTTAAGTTGATCTCTTAAATTATTAACATTATAATGTAATAAATTAGTCATCTTAATTAAATTTTTGTGTTTAAATCGCCTACGTGACTATCAGAGGCTCATATGTGTATCAATTAAAGGGTGTCCTATGAAAGCTTTAAATGGAATGGGTTAAAATTTAACGGAATGACAAACTTATGTTAACATCGATAGTATAAGGAACCAGACTTTTTGAACATATAGGTTCAGCTTCAAATTTAAAATAAATGTAAGGGATCAAATATACAATTAAGTCTTTATTTTTTAACTACAAATAGGAATATCTATGGCAAGTTTCATGAAGAAAAAAATTGACAAATATCAAGATATCATTCGTGCGCAAATGTAATTGAGATTCATTTAAAGATTGACATATCTCAACAAATATTTTCCATACGTATATTATAGATCAAATCTTGGACCAAATAGTTAAAGAATTCATCCATCTACCACTTATGAATTTGGGTTACACGCAGTTAGTTATGTAATCACGGATGGTCCTAGGGTATCATGACCCTCTATATAAATGATACAAAGTAGTCAATAGCCTTGTGGTTGTGTCATGTGTGTAAAGCGATGTGCTTGCTTGCCGGAAGTCACACATACTGCAATATTAGCGATTGAACCGCGTTCCATAAAGATGTAAGGGCACATGTTCAACCATTGACAAGAGTTTATCAATAATAGATGATTATTTAAAAACTAAATAAATTGTGTTTCTTTTTACTATGATGCAACTTTTAATATCATAGTAGGGTCTGTAAGTTGTCTAGGATGGCCATATGTGTAATATGTACCGACTGATTTTAAATCGATGGTTGAGATTGAATACTATATATAGTTTTGAGTTGTTTATGCGGCAAAGGGATCTCAATCTAAGTTATATCGATCACTTAAGCTCAACTAGGATTCTTTTGCATATTGTAGAATGTTAGAATAAAACAGCAGTTTATTATTTTGACACAAGAGGATAAAATAGAAGTGTGAGAGTGAGACGTAAAAAAAGGCTTAATTTTAACGGTAAAATATGCAATATTTTGTCTTTTTGTTTTAAGCTATTTTGGGTATTACTACTACTGCTTATAGCTTTTGTAGTTGGAGCAAACCAGCGCACTTTTACTGCTTTGTTGTTTTATAGCAATGTGCCAATGTTCATGTGCTTTTTTTTGTGTGGTAGCAACTAATTAAGCTTTGTTGTTTTGGTTTAATTAGTAACGTGTTATGTTTTTTTAATTATTCTATTCTATGCTTTGTGTGCGAAAGCAATCATTCAAAAGCATCACACTCCAGCGCACGAAAATTGACACAATACTATAGTTAGTTGGATATTATTTCACTAGTTGCACTATTTATAGTTAGATTTTGTGTATAGAGTCAAAACTTGCTAATATAAGAAGGAAAAAATCACCATGATACAAATACAAATATTTAATTTAGTCAAAAAAATACAAATATTTAATTATTATTGTATTACGTAGTTGATACATGACCAGGTTCTAAAGCATGGGAAATTACAAGTTTGATCAATGTTGTTGATACGAACAAACATTTGTTCCTCTAAGACAAAATTATTGTAATATTATATGAAATTAGAATGCACTTATATTTTAATGTCATAGTCATAGTTTTTCGAATCGATAAAATTTAAAACTAGTTTTCCTTTGTCTCGTGTTTTGGTATTTGAGTTTCTAAACAAAATACACTTTAAACGAGCGTCAGAGATAGTAGCAAAGAGATATGATCTACCTATTTATTAGGGGTGATCATATCCGAACCAATCCAAAAGTAAAACCGCGAACCGAACCAATCCAAACCGAAACCGCAAAAAACTGCATTTAGTTTAAACCGCACAGATAGTTTTTCATCTAAACCTCACGGTTTGGTTAGGTTTGCAGTTTTCATTTTAGAAAACCGAACCAAACCGAACCAAACCGCAATACTTAACTTAACTATATCAATTAATATCAATCAACATATTACCTAATCCAACTTAGCAAGCTCAACCCAAATTGAGTCTATAAAACAGTACGCTGTGAAAACATATCATTTAACGCGATCCAAAACTATATTATTGGTATTAAAAACAAGTTTTTATGTATATGCAATTTGTGTATATGCATATTATATCACGTAAACAATAAATAAATTAAACTTTTCTATGTTTATTTCGTAACAGGTTGATAATATCGTCATATTTTTTATATCGCGATAAACCGCACCAACCGAACCGATCCTAACCGCGTTGGTTTGGTTTGGTTTGGATGACTTTTTAAAAACCAAACCGAACCGCATGTATTTTTATCTTGCTATTAGGATGACTTTTTGGCTCAAAACCGAACCGCATCGCGAGCACCCCTACTATTTACAACCATGTACGTATCACCACCATCGTAAATTCTAGTATGACTTAACTTAAACATGATCGAATGCTGCATTCAAAAGTTTATTATTATTGATGAAATTTAAAGGATTTAAGCATTAATATAAAAAGAATCGCAATGTCAACTTTTTTATAAAACCAAAAACGCACAATTGATTATAACCTACAACAAAATATTATACAAAACTTCTGAGAAAATCAACTTATTAAATCGATCATTGATACCTCAAAAAATATATATCAAATTTACGTTTGGAAAAGTAATCATTAAAAAAAAACTTGTTAACGTGTTATCATGGGCTCAATTACACGATTAACACCAACAATTAAAAAACTTTATGTTTGCACAGCATGAAACGCACGTTGAAGGGTGTTTTAGACACGGTTCCAAATCAACACACGCTTGGCAGATTCAAAGTTGCAACAAAATACTGTATATTGTTAAATAGTGTTTATGATTAAGGAATTAATTAAGAAATAAATTATATTTATCATAAAGTATACTGTTAAAGTATTCGAATAATTAAAGGGTCTTTTTTATGATAACTTTTATTTCAATTAAGTTCATAACGTATGTTAGTTAAAAATATACTAGTAGCTTATAAATTTTCTACTTTTTTAATGAGAGTTTCATTTATTTCTTTTTTTTAACCGCAGTTTTATTTATTTCCCTTAAAGGGCATTGTGGTAAATTCCCTTAAAGACCGGTAAAATTAGTTATATACTCCAACTGTCACATTATTTGCTCTGCTATGTTATTTCAAATAGACACACACCTACTTTTGCTGTGAACGTGGACAATCTTCGATCGTGAATATAAGATATTTTAGCATACACGTGTCAGCCTTTACATATGACACGTGTGACTTGTGAATATGTTGCCGACAGTGTGACAGGACAAAAGAGAAAATGTTACTAGACCCACACACACATTACAATGGATAAGAATAAGATAAAGATGGTATACACTGTTGCTAATGTTGAACTTTAATACCACACAAATTTTGAAATCAAATACCCTTATTCCATTTTCAGATTCAGATGGCTAACTTAAGGTCATGTGGCACTTGCCACCTTCTCATTGAGACTTGAGAGAAATGTGAAAATGAAAGGACTTTTGGAAGGGTAGGAAGGAGGAGGAGGAGGACCCCCCAAGCAATAAACACACTGAGGTGTACTATTTATTGTAGACGAACGAACACGCAGCAAACACGGATAATGAGTGTTTGGATTTATTTATACTAATTTTAATTAATCAATCAATCAGACTGAAATTTATTTTGTCCAACCAAAAGACCGTTTAGATGAGATGATATAATGCTCTTATACGGAGTAGTTTAATAAAAGTTCTGCGTTCAGTCTTTGATTTTGGCATACAACAGTATTAAATCTCTTGATGAAAATTTGTCGCTCGTTTATTCATACAAGACTTGAGAAATTAATTTCAATAGTTTCATGCAAATATACTCATAAAAAGCAATTTGAACTGTTCAGATAAAATGGTAGTAAATAAAATAAAAAGTGAATATGATTCACAATAAAAAAAATTGGTACAAATTAATTTACAATACTATTTTGGTATTTTTATTTTTAAATTGTTGATGTACATGTTCTCCTTTATCAAAAACGATGCAACCAAAAAAAAGAGTTTAACAACTTTGGTCAAAAAGGTATTAATTTAATGAACAACAGCTAGGAATGCAAATTTTCAGCGTAGATCCTTTGCTAAATTAAGTTATTGAAGTCTAGGATGGTGTAAGCCACGGGTGTTGAATCAAATCTTCCCTACTCTATCTATCTAGTTCACATTTCAAGTTTTTCAAATATTCTCCTCAAAAAGAATATATCAATGACAAGATCACTCTACAAACAAAATATCCTTTTTAAGAATAAGACTTCTTCTTTTCGTGCCCCCAGTTATTCTCGCGCATCTCCGAAAATTTTAAAAATATCTCACTCACTGAGTTCATTATTTAAGTAGTGAATCTTGTAAAATAGGGACGAAGGAAGTGTGAGAGATGTAAAAATATTAGATTCTATAAGGTTCGCATCCTAGGGTGTGAACTATTTTTTTTGCCAAATTTTTGTTATTTTCGCACTCACATCCTACGTTGCGAGGGGTATAATTGAAAGGTTGGGGGGACATGTGCAATATACTCGGGGGCGCGAAAAGAAGTCGTCTAAGAATAATGGTTTTACTTTTACAAGTAACTAAATAGATAATTTGAAAATCTTCTTTTGCCAATCTACCTACTTCTCGCGCACCATACACGTTTCCATTTTTACATTTCATTTTCCGCTACTTAAGTAACCGATGTTATAAAAATGTAAATTTTTTGAAAGATATCGTTCGCTACCTATAGTGGACATTTATAAAAATAAAAATAAAACAAATTTGGTAGGGTATTTTTTGGGTATATCCGCTATTTAAGTAGCAGACATAGGTATTTTTATAAATTCATAGAGCACACAAGAAAATGAGTAGGGTAGCAAAAGAAAATCTCAATAATTTGACATTTTTTCCCTATTTTGACAATTTGGACCGTATAAGTTTCTCAAAAGCCCAAATTATATTTAGGAGGAATTTTTTTTGGCCAAAATAGCTCATGCGATATTTGAAGGTGTAAATATCAAATTTGGTCCATCAACAATACGTAAGAAATAATGACATATCAACTTAATTTCCTACATTATCAAGATTCTTACATGATTTTTAAATTTGCAAAATATAAATTAAGTTTGTCGCTATATCTGAATTTTAAATTTGCAATTACAGTCTCTACAAATACCATCAAAGGAAAGGGATGAACCTAATTAACATTTTGCAACTTTAAGGATCATTTCAATATTGATAATGCAGAGTACTAAGCTGATACAAACTTACAACTTTAAAAATCAATCTGAGTATTTTTGCTCAATTAAAGACAATAATGCAACCATAAACAACTTAAAGCTTCAACAGACTTTTCAAACGCTTTCACCAAAAATGAAATTGTTTTTCTTTTTTGCACCTCAAATCAAGGTTTTGCTAACCATGATGACTACAATCATTAAAGACTTGCTGTTTCATTTGATATGTAAACTTCACAGGTTTGCTAAATTCTATTTCATTCAAATCGAATGTGTGATACACTTTGTCATCGCTGTATTTTTCACCAAATACTAACCTATGTGAACTAAAAATAAGCACAACAATTTCAGACAATGGTAAATCAATGTAGAGGTAGAGTTGCAGATTGTTATTATCTGAAGTTACAGCACCGCGCTCGACCCCTCGACAATTTGTCCCATAAACAAACCATCTGCCTTGGTGATTGGTAATGTGCAGTGAAGTAGCCATCCATGCATCCGTACTGACAAAACTTCCAGCTGTGCGAGTACTGAACGGCGCTCACTGTATGGTTGAATCGCTCAACCCACATTCCCATGCTTACATCCTCCATTTTAAAGAGCTGCCACCAGAAACAAGTGTTTCACCAATCAATATGTACTGATAACACAAACTGGAAATGGAACTAACTATAAATATGTATGTATATAAGAACTAACCCTCAGCTTTCGATCATTGTATTGAGATATGATGAAATTGACAATATCTTTGGAAATTACATATCCGGGACCGTTGGCATAAGGGGGATATACTGCTTCTGGCCACTCCTGCACCAATTAAATACACATTAAGGCCAAGAAAACTTACAGGCATTTTGTTGAGATATGATTCCAGACATATAGTATGGCATTTTTCGTTCTACGTAGTTCACAATCTGATTGTAGTTTTTTTTTTTAACGTAATATTGTAGTTGTCATGTGTGTTTATGAAATATTACTCCTAATAAGTTCTCACATTAAGCTGTCAAATATGCAAAAACATTACTTGTGAATTGCGATCAAAAGTAGCAATGTAACACCGTAGAGCAAGAACTGACACACCACATAAAATATAAAAAAATACACATCCCTATGCTTGCCTTAAATAGAGCTTGTACATAGGTATCCATATGCATAAGCCCTTCAATTTTTATCATGCTTGTTTAAGACCCTAATCTGGGGGAAAAGCAATTTCACCCGCATACAAGTTACAACAGTTTGTTGGGGATACACAAATGGAAAAACCTAACCCCTGAATATAAACAGTTTGCTGGAAAATTATAATTTCAACAACCAAACACAAAACACAATCGAGCATTACCTATAAATTCAATTAAATGTGAAAATTATCATACCTCATAGGTAACTGCCCATTTGCCATTTCTAAGAGGCCGGTGCAAGAGATTTAGATTACCCATATAAAGGGACTTTTCCCGGGGTATAGCATCAATTTCCTTCAAGACAGTATCCACTCTTACAAAAGTGTCGTCATCACATTTCATGATATGTGCAGCAGTCACATTCTGAATCTGCATGAAAGAAAATTGGCTTAGAACCACAAGAGTTGACCATTCTGAGCGGGTTGACAAACATTAGTGGGACATATGCAAGTCACCTATCTCCAATATCTGTACCAAAAAAGGAAGAAACAGAATTTAACTGAAAGTTTAAAAATGAACTTACCCCAAACTCACAGATAGCAATGGTTTTAAGAACAACAAGCTCGTATCGGTCCATAAAGGGCAAAATGACAATATCACCAAAGTAAGCAGCCTCCTTCCTCAGCACTGCATTGACTTCCTTCCTTGGATTCTTCATTGTTGATGTTTAAAATACACACAAAATGCAGAAAAATTAGGCATATCATATGGATAAGAATAATTTTAGTAAAAATAAATAAATTAGAATACACAATCCCAACGATCACATTCTGGTTTTGTATTAATTGAGAAAACCCCTTTTCTTCACAAATCGCACTAAATTTAATAGACATGAACACAACTCACTCATAGAATTCCAATATATCTACATATATTTGCTCTTAGAATTTGGGTTGGGCCTAACTTATCCTTACAAAACCGGCTTGTAAGGTGAGGGCTGCCCAAGCTTTATAAACACTACACAGGCCATATCTCTAGGCAATTTGAGACCAAATCCACACCTTCAAACCCAACACAATGAAGGTGTTGGAGGCTGCAAAGAAGGCAACCCGAATGCTGCAATTATGCGGCTTGGAGCGGACCGCAATGAAGGTGGAATTTCCAACATTTGAATTATCATATCATTCAGTCAAAAGGGAAAGCCATGGTTGATAACCAATCCAGGAGGATTTCAAACATAGGAAGTAGTTTGCAGAAACAATGAAGGTTCCTATTTATATCTTAAGGGAAACGTCACACTAAAGACAAAGAAAAAAGAGAGAGAAGACAAATGTTGACATCTTAAACCTGAGACACCAAACTCATGGTAATCAAAATAAATTATATCAGTTGCATGAAACAATGAAAATTAGAAGATTCAATCTTATTGACAGCTTGTCAAAAAGAAGAGCTTCACGGAAACGAAAATAGCTAGGTGGTAACTAGTATAAGCCTTGCTTTTAAGTTTATATGCATCACATAACTTGCTTCAACTCAGCTAAATGCATGCAATGCCTATGGAACCCTGGTCCAATAGTCTTCTATTTTATTTCAACAACCACTGGTGATAAATCATAGTTAGACAGCCGATGAATCTTTATTAACATTCTTTTTATTGCATGAAATTTATCAAAAGCTGAAGTTCTCTTTTGTCACACTAACTTCTCTATTTAACGATCTCACATCTATCAAGTTAATGAAACCAATCCTATCTCTCAAAACCTTAAGAATCAGCCAACTAAAATAATCACCAACTCCAAATTATATTGGCAGTAGCTTATTCCTTATCAAATTAAGAGTCACAAAAGCCACACTTAAAGCTTAAACAAAATTTCGACAGTGTCCCTTTGGGATTTAAACACACAGTTTTACCCCAACACTTCCCAATACAAACCCAGGAGGGTTACATTTCTCTTCTCCATGAAGTTCTTACAGCAGTTTACATTTCTTCAAGCTAAACTAAAGTAAAGGCCATGTTTCTCTAGAATAGCATGTTCCTATGGCAGATAAAATAAAGGCAGCATCCTTACCAATGCAACAAAGAATCGTACTACTACATCTGAAGACTTGATTGCAGCATCTTGCATCCATGTTTTTCGAACTGCCATTCGTTCTGCAAAGTGATTTGAAGCAGAAAGAACTCCAATAAAAAGTCTAATAGCATGTTTAGGTAGAGGACTGGCTTTCCAGGTCTCTGACATTTCCAGCACTCTTTGAGGTGAGAAACTTGGGTGTGAAGTAGGAAGAGATGTAGCAAAAACTGAATGAACATCAAGGTTTCCTTTAACTGCCAATCCTGTAGCATCTTCAAGTGTAAAACCCTGATAAAGTGGAAAAGAAAAATCAGCTGGAAAAGAATGTAAACACAAAAGCATGGACATTATAATGGCAATTGAATCCAATTATTGTTGGAGTTTAAGTCAAATGGCTATTCAGGTACGTGTACATCACTATATACTAAAAATCCCATCTATAAGACGATATTAAATATGAAAGCAATGTTTTTGAAATCTGTTAGAATATTAAATATTAGCCTTTATGTTTGAAAATATCAACTATATATCATACTGATTACTTGGGAATTAGGCCACACGTTAGGTATTGATAATTAGGTTATTACTTAGTTTCTAATTAACTCCTAATTGACCTTCTTTATTACTCCACTGATTGATTGCAATCAAGTTATAAATATGAGATCAAGAGTGTGGTTCATCAGCACAAATTCCTTACAAAAATCATCTCTTTGAATAAAGTCCAATATGGTAAAAGTAACAACGTTAGGAAACCTATCGCCATGAAAATTGATTGTTGTCGTGAATAAGGGAAACATACAATAACACTTCATTAACTATTTAATGCAAGCATGAGACAAAAACATCAGTTATATCTCAATTAACTTACTGTCCGGTATGGAAATGAAGTCATGTGGCGACCGCCAACATTAATATGGTATCCATCAACACCAGCCCGAAGTGTAAGGACGAACATTCTACCCTCTGCAAAAGGATATGGCCAGGTCACTTCCGGTTTCTGCTCACGCCCTATAAACCGCTTGAACCATGATGTTGTCTTGGACTCTTTTGAGTCAACAATGTCATTCCGCATCCATTTTTCACACTTTCTATACCCATCAACTGAAAAGTATGGTCACAATATTAATTAATCTTTTATTTATTACATGAAGAACATAAAAAAATTATGCCAAAATGTTGGTTAAGGATTAAGGTACTCCATTATCATTTTTAAGACGATATTCAATTACATACAAAATTATAATCCTACTATATTATAAAATAGTCTGCTCATAGCCTGCTCGTTTCAGCACTATTATTTATTAATCAACAACAAAATATGATAATATTCATACTGTATAACTAGAAGAGCTACATTAATTCATCATCCTTATTCTTTAGTCATACATTTTCTCATGATACTACAAACTGATAACTCATGGTTGCTAAAGCATGGATACACAAAGCCTACCAAAATATATTAATAAAGTCTTAAAATTCCTTGGATTTATACCCAGGAAATGGAACTCAATGGCTCTGACATACGTTTAGTGCCAATCTTGCATCACGTGTGATTCTGTATATTAAGTTATTAACAAAATAATCTATATGACAAGAGTAAGCATTCCTTCAGCTGTATTCATATTAATATCATACGACAAAAAACGCAAAATAGTATATACTAGATCGTTAATGTAATGAAGACTATTTTCAACAAAACACTCCTCATTTTCATGCTCATTTATCATCTCCATTTTGTTCTTATTCCATCATTTACCAGATCATTAATGTAATGAAGACTATTTTCAACACTTTTTCCCACCAAAAGAGTATATACTAGAGAATGAAAAAACAAAATGTGATAAAATCATACCAAGCATTCCGTCATCATCTTCAGATGGTCGACCGTCACATCTTTGAGCTGTTCCCCAGTGCATTCGATAACAGGTATTATGCTCAATAACCGGACGTTTGCTCCAATCCCCTTTTAGCCGAGGATTCAAGTGAAGAATCTTTGGAGGGTCTTCCCCTTCTGCCGACTTCAACCCTTGCAATTCAAACATGAACTGAGAAACCAAAACCAATCCATTACCATTGTTCAACTTTGCAAGCTGGGGAGAATACTCCTTATGAGCATAATGAGGTGTCCCCACCACAGTTATCGAAGAACCTGCTGCAAGCCCACATGGAAGAAACATCAATCCATCCCCTTTCAACAACTCTTCCCCACTCATCGATATCCAAGAAGGACAAGACTCAGCCTTTCCTCCTTCAATAACCGAGCTTTCTCCCAACTCCTTGAAATCAACCATTTCTATTTCTTTCCATGCCTTCATCCCCAATGTCCATGCCTCATCAGCCATTTTCTCAAGCACAGACAAATCACTTGTCCTATTCATTTGCAGCATGATTTCTCCAGTTATCCTACCATATCCCCTCGGAATATGCGTCATAGATTCAAGACCATTACCTTCCTCCTTCTTCGGTTCCTCTTTCGGCCTCAACGGAGCATCCAAGTCCCTATTATCCTCCAACTTCCTATGAAATGCATCTTTATAAACAGAACTAACAAAAGGTTTTGTCAAATCTGCATCTTCAGATACCCCAACAGCTACCCCATTTCCCTCTAACCTATTGTTCTCACTCTCATCACCACTTAAAGTTGATACAATTTTCAGAAAATTTGTAAAATTACATGATAGAAAAAGCAAGTACAAAACCCCAACACCAAGCAAAAAATGAGATAACCTAAACTTCCTAGAATTAGGAGATTCATTTTTCAATCTCTTCATCTTCAAAAACAAAACCCAATAATAACAACAATACACAATATATTCTACAACAGTTTCTTCAGAAAATTTATACAAAACCCAAAATTTCAGTTTCAACTTTCAACGACTTGGGTCAACGAAAAATTTGATTTTTTATGAGAAAGAATGAAACTTGCATAAAGGGAAAGAGAAATTAACCAACCCCACAATGGTTCAGCAAATTGGGGCAAAAACCATTGTAGAACCCTAAATTGTTTAGCATGTGAAATGTAGCATTTGAAGGAAGAATTGAACCCTAAAAATGAAGGTGTTGAAATGGAAGAGAGGATTAAGAAAGTAGTGGTGAGATCTTGATGGATCGTGGTTGAAGAAACCGATATGAATATGAATATGAATGAATACATAAAATAAAAAAATAATAATAATAATAATAAAAAGATGAAGAAGAAATTGAGTATGTTCCCCTCAATTTCATCACCATGTAATTTTTTGAAAGTAGAAAGGTACAAAGAAAAAAGAAATTTATTGATTGATATTTTTGCTTGTTTTTTGTTGGACAATAATTTCATGGAACTAAAGATGGAAATTTTGTATTTTAGTTTTATCACATCACATAAAAAAAAATCTAAAATTGATTTTTTATTGGACAAGAAAATATCTAAAATTGATGTTTTGCTTTATTTCTATTATTATTATTACTAATTACTAATACAATTACTTTTTTACTCAAAAAAAAATTATAATTACTTTTTGAATTTTTTTTAAATAGTTTATGCACTCCTTACAACCAATCAGCTGAACTATACTTACTTTTTTAAATTTAATTTGAACGTATTTATTTTATTTAGCCATCAAACCAAATCTAGTAACTTTATTTAAATGTACTTATATTACTGATCGATCATAATTGTGAAGTTATTTAATTATAATAATTTTTTTATAAGAATTATAATAATATTTTAAATCATATACATATGATTTATTCTAATTTCCAGCATTGTAAAACAAATTATATTGCCATTATATCAAAACTCAAAACTAAACTCAATTATTAAGAACATAAAAAAGTTTATGAATATAAATTATGCTATTATTTTATTTTTCAAAGTACTAATTTATGCTATGCTTGTAAGAAAACTAAAAACCCAAAGAATATTATGCTTTGCCCGTTTGGACGCTACTCAAAATAAAGCCTTTAATGTTTTGGAAGCTTTACAATGGATTCACAATGCTCGTATGACAGAGGTTTAAATTGAAAATGGATTGTCTACCAGTGGTACAAGCTATCAATACTAAGTTTAAGAAATAACATTGAGTTTAGAGTTATTATTGAGTTGTGTCGTAGTTTATTAAACTTCATTAAGAATTCTAAGGTCAATTACGTTAGAAGGCAAACCAATCGAATAGTTTATGATTTTGCTTAAATAACTCGTTTAAATGCTAGTTCCTACCTCTTTAATTATTGTTTACTTTGTATTTTTTTTTTCAAACAATTGTTCGCTTTGTATTTAAACTATTATTATGAATTAAAGACACTTACTTGCGTCCAAAAAAGAAAAAACCATTTTATATTGGGTGTGATTTAGGCTCTTCTATGAAATTTTATGAGTCACGTCTGACTCAAATTATGCATGTTTTTCTTGTTGATAAAGCTGGGATTAGTATTCTCATATTAGTTTCGTTGTAATTCCTTTTTGGATTTAGGCCCTCATTATATCAAAAAAAAAAAAGCGCAAAACATGACAATTTTCTATTGAAATTTTCTAACCATCCATGTGTGAATATGTGTATGTTTGTATCATAGGGTCAACGACATTTACTTAATTTACATTCAACTTTTGTTCCCTCTCGTATCATAGTTTTAATAATAATTAAAATTAAAAAAAATCACTAATGAATAATCTAATATTTAACATTTACCTAATGAATAATCTAAAACAATGATTGCAAAGATTCTGTCAAACACATATTAATGTAACTGATTTTTGATTTGTACTGATACAATATAATATTCTACCAATAATTTGAGGGAGTTACAATCTCATCTGGGTAGTAACATATAATGTGTAACAGAAGAACATAGTTTATCTCAACTTACTCAAGCTATGAAGTTTTATTCGTGGCTGATGATGAATTTACATTATTTGATTCATTAGGATTAGAATAATCTGACTTTCTTCTAAATCCAAATCTTTTTGGAAAAATACTCCAACTCTTCTTTGTTTTAGTTAGCTTCTGCAACTCTTTTCGAATGCACGAACACTCTTTTTCCAACTCTAAAAGACGTTCCCTCACGTTTTCAGCTATCTCTGTAGAATTCTTTTGAGAACTCTTTGAAAACCCAATAGTTCCATTTGGATTTTGTGAGTTGTCAAGATTTTCAGAAACAAAGAACCAACCAGATATCGATGTACGAAGTCTAAGTTGTTCGAAAAATAGAACTTGAACTATTACTCTGAGAGGTAATCTTTCATTTTGTGCTACATGAGAGCTTGCTTCCAATGAAAGTTTTTGACAATTCATGAGTCTACATAGTTGCTCCCTTTCAGAATCTCTCAACCATGTATGTGCCTGAAGTTTTTTTTTGTAACAATTTGAAACAATTATTAGAGACAAAATATAATAATAATAATAATAATAATATAAAGTTGGATTAGTTCATGATTATGAGATCATGGTACTAACTTTGTGAGAGGTTCATTCACTAAATACACTTCTTACTCTTTCTTTGTTTGAAACTTGATAATTTTGAAGATGCAAAAAAACTTATTTATTTCTATAAATAAAATTAGAAAATAAAGGCTATACAAAATGGTCTAACCTTAAGGTATACATCAATTGCATGGTATATACCATCATCAAGGGGCCTGGCATAATCTGGAATTGCCACAGCAAGTGCCTGAAACTTAGACAAGTTTAGATTAGCATCTGAAGCAACTTCAGAGAGATATCCATCTATCAAATTAGCGACCATTGTCATCGGTGTCAACGTATCAGCACCCGCTATTAATGTTCCAATTTCAGTTATGCATGGAGAAGCTGCTACTGATGCCGGTTGATAAATAGACATAAAATGGTCTAGAATTCTCTGAATACAATCTATATCATAAAGCGTCTCAACTGAGTAACCCATATTCGGAATGAGAAGATCCACAAGTGAAGCTTGGTCTAATTGAGAACCTACCCTTTTCTCTAAGTTTTCTCTACATGATGGACTTGCATGTAATATCATCGCGGTTCTTAGCAATCGAAGGAGATGCTTAGAAGATGTGACGCCTCTCTTATTAGGAATCAATTCCACAATTTCTTCTAATAAACCCCTTTGATCAGCTTCAGAAGTTGTAGGAATTGTTGCTTGATTTGTATCTTTAAAACTTGATTGTCTATTCATTAAGGGAAGAAACCTCCTAAGATAATATATAAGAGATGCAGCAACAGACTCAGATTTCATTCCTTTTGATTCAATAGCTAAAATCAATCTTTTATATAGTGGTAAACTCAACAAAGATACATCATAATACCACCAATCATCTCCAATAGGTTCTACTTCATTTTGCGCGCAATTATGACCAACTTCCGACCAATTGAACATATTTGGATCTGAGCAAGCCTTCATAGCCAAAGAATCAATGCATCTTGAAACAATATGGAGATCCTCAGCAAAGGTTTGCACTTCCTCACATGTTTCAAGAGCTTTAATAGAATCTGACCAATTGCTATAAACTTCATTGAGAAAAGATTCTGTGTATCCAATAAGATTGTCTTCACCATAGTTTTCAGTCATTTGGAGATACTCTGCTGCACATCTAAGACTAACTACATTCAATGCTGTTATTTCTAATTTCACACCATAACAAAACTTTATTATGAGTTCAAATGCTTTAGCTCCACCAGGAATATCATGAAGTTGCAAGACACAATTTGATACATCCTCATTTGTGGCCTCTGCAATGAGTTTCTTTAGTAGTCCACTTCTAGAAAGCAATGGAAACTGCATCAAAATCATGATAGAAGGAAAAAAGTTGGTACATTCAATGGTAATAGTTAAAAAATTGACGGAAGGTACCAACTTAAAACCTGCGGAAAAGATAAGGTACCAACTTGAAACTTTTAAAAGATAAGGTACCAACTTGAAACCAAATAAAATTAAGGAACCAAAAATGTAATTGAACCTTATTTTTATTAACAATGAGTTGTTAATCATTGTCATAATTCATAAATGTGTATTGGAGTATAATTGACTTTGAAGTGATAAACATAATATTAATTTGGGATATTAATTCATAAAGTGTCAACTATTTTTAAACATTTTTTTTGTTACTAATGTCATACTTGATATGTGTTGGAGGTAGTTTGTGTGGAAAAAATGTTAGAGGTAGTATGTTGCTTGAATTTTAAAATAAGTAATATGTAAGCAACTAAATTTTAAGGTTAAATAAAAAAGCACCTTGTGGAGGAGAAAAGAAATTTCGCCAACTTCAATGGTAATATCACTTGGAAGTCCGGTTGTACAAACCCTAAAATAGTGAAACAAATCAAGGTCAATTAACATTTAAGAAGATTTGTAGATATAATTGAAAATCTACCCCCACCATCCTAAAAGATAAAATGAATTAATGGTTCTATTTTGATACAACAACACCATTAACAAAATGTTAATGCATATTGTATATAACATAAGATCTACGTGTTGTATAAAGAAATGTGTACTGACCATGTTTGGCCTTCACGACAAAAAGTTTCGGGCTTTGATCCCAACTTCATGAATGCTATGATATAAATATATATTTCTTTGATTTGTAATTTAAGTGTCAGGGTTATTTGTTTTAAAATTGATAAAATCAAGAGACAAGAAATGAGAGAAGAGAAGATGATAGGAAGAAGAGAGGTAGAAAGAGAAAGGTGGAAGTAAA
Source organism: Trifolium subterraneum (assembly GCA_951799995.1). NCBI lineage: Eukaryota > Viridiplantae > Streptophyta > Magnoliopsida > Fabales > Fabaceae > Trifolium > Trifolium subterraneum. The sequence continues at coordinate 6,421,502 of OX637462.1, read as the reverse complement.
TATGATGATGCTCCAGGCTTTGATCTATGCGTTGTATAAAGAATTTATGTGTTGTATAAAGAGAAAATGATAGGAAGAAGAGAGATAAAAAGAGAATGGTGGAAGTGAATATGACGATGCTTCAGGCTTTGATCTATGTGTTAATGTCATATTGTATATAACATAAGGATATTTGTGTTGTATAAAGAAATGAGTGCTGACCATGTTTGGCCTTCACGACGAAAAGCTTCGGGCATTGATCCCAACTTCATGAATGCTATGGTATAAATATATATTTATTTATTTAATTGTAGTTTAATTGTCAGGGTTATTTGTTTTAAAATTGATCAAATCGAGAAACAAGAAATGAGAGAAGAGAAGATGATAGGAAGAAGAGAGATAGAAAGAGAAAGGTGGAAGTGATATATGACGGTGCTCCACACATTTACAAGTGGCGTGTCTATGAGATAATAACTGAAATAACGACAAGAATGGTCATGTGTATTTATCATGAGAATTTTTACTTTTTTAAAATAAATAAAAACTATCTATGTATATTTTGTATTGTTATATATTTGAGAATAATGCATAACACATTTCATTCAAGGACAATATATTTATGGACAAAATTTACATACATTTTTATTTGCTTTTTGTGTTGCTATTTGAAATTCTGGCGAAGTGCTGACAGATGTCGTATACAAAGCTGTAGCACTTGTCTTATAATAACGTGATGCTAAGACAGATGTTTCAGCATCTCGTACCAGTACAGAACAAAACAGACAAGGTAAAAATAAATTGCAGAAATTAAAGAACACACCGAAATTGTTAACCCAGTACGGAGCAACTCTCCTACTCTGGGGGCATACCAAGCCAGGAAGGAAATCCACTATTAGCAGTATTAATTCAGAGCTAAACTCCCCCGTTTACAACTCCTCACTTAATCCCTACCCAATGCAACTTCTACCTAGGAACTCCTATATATGAGATTTCATCTCACTTCCCTACAACCAACACAGATAGTGTTGTTCTTACAATGTTAAATATGATGTTGGAACATAATACGAGACACTAGTTACTCTTGCTTAAAAGCTTCGAGTAAGGCACATACAGTTATTTTCGTACTTCACAACTTAGGAGTAACCTTACAATTAACACATAGAACAAATTCAGTCCTTAGCTTGTGTTATAGAATCCACAAGAAAGGCTCACAATGACACGAAACCCTAAAGACTATATTTATGATGAACAATGGCTTCGGTATAATAGACAAACTTGGAGTTGCTTACAAGCTTCCTCCAATGACAATAGTGACCAACTCACAATCCGAGTGGTTCACTTTTACACCGACTCTCCTAGAGAGTGGCTACACGACTAAGCCCTAATAATATTACATTGCCGGCTTGTTACAAAACTAGGTTACAAAGATTCTATTTATAACCTATACCCAACTGGATTTGTGCCTTCAAACACAGCTGGTATATTGAGAAGTTCAACAGAAGTATTCTTGAATCAAATCTCTTGTTTCCATAAATGGCGTAGCATATTATGAAAATATAATTGGTGCAGCCGCCTTATAAAACCTCAATGAAAACGTGTGTCTTGGTATATAAGGAAAGACGAAAATATTGCTTAGGCGAATCTTCAAAGATATGACGCACAAATAAGGCGAGGATTACCGCCAAGACATATGATGTACCCACATGCTACGGCATCTGGTCCAACATCTTGCTAGAATGTTTTTGCAAAATAAGACCAACATACAAAACACTACCATTATTCATTTAAAATATTCATAACTACCTGTGATATTTTAAAATCTACATTTTCTGAAAGTTTTGTCCTGTATTTTTAATGTAAGTTTTTCATACTAAATTTTCAATATGTAAGTTGTAGAGTTTGCAAATGAAATAAAACATATAACTACGTGATAACATATTTCAAATGATGAAAATGCTTCTCTCCATCAAGTGACAATTTACGTAAAAATGTCATTTTTCTTCATAATATACCAATTAAAAAAATATTTATTTAATTATTATCTATCTAAGTCGATCATATCACCAACATCAATATTTATATTGTTAAGTATTGTATATGTGCCCAAAGCTAAATAAACTATTTTTTAATGTATCCTATATATATACACAATATTAAATGCTAAAATACATGTTAGCATTATTTCTTTTGTAATAAGAATCATTTCTTTATTGGTAATTAATTAGTAACAACTTATGAGACCACTTTTGTAATATTGATTACAAATTTTGTTGTGTAATTAACAGTATTATTAGACTTACATAAAATTGTGTCTCTTCTTGGCACATTTGTACTTATCATAGATAGATATCACCAATAAATCCTTTTGCTTGTTGAAAAATAATGTTTGAGACATGATCTTCATTATGTACTGGTAACATATTTAAGATAGTTACATCATTCAATTAATCAGTTATATTACCACTCTTAATTTCTGAATTTTTTTTTTAAGAAGTCAAATAATATATTAAAAACTTTTTCAGCACAAGATGACAAAGAGAAAAACAACGGCACAAGTCGTCATAAATACACATATCCTTAATAACATGACGGATTTTTCATCTAAAGATTTAAGTCATAACAAAAGTCTATTCTTAATGTTATTAATTAACTTGTCGGTAGAAGACCCTTGTTGACAAAAGACTCTATTATTATTTTTTTTCCATATGAACCAAACAGTAGCTAGCCAAATTGTTCCAAAACTCGCTCAATAAAGGCCACACTTCAAATATAAGTGATTTAAATTAACACTGAATTAGATTTTAACACTCCAAAAAACATTATTATCCAAACAATTTAGACATTAACCAAAACCTATAAACTGTAATTGATTATTATTACTATTTTTTGTTATTTTAAAAAAAGAAAGAGAAAAATGGAAAATGATAAGGGTGGTGGCAGTGTAACAATAGCTCAGACGAGTTGAGTGAGCTTCTCAGTCTCCGGCACCGTCACTCTCTCCCTCTCTTTTCCACCGTAACCATTAATACGACGACGTTTCAACTTTGCCATCTTCACTTCTACAAAACCCATATCTTGCTTTTCTCTTAAACGACACCGTTATGTCTTCAATTCAAGCCAATCTTGTGCCAAACTTGTCCTTCATCCATTTCCAGGTCAGTATGTTCCAAAGTTCAATTTTTTACCATCTGGGTTGCTTCAATTTTCTTTGATAAATCCACTTTACATTTAGTTAATTCATATTCATATGAAAAAAATATCAACTTTAGAAGTGATGAATAAACTTACTAAAAAGTTACATATTTTGTGTCATATTTTCATTTAAAGTTATTTACCTTGTTTGATTATGTTTTATTATTTGAATGAACCATCAAATTTGTCTCTAACTTTGTAGGATGCTCTCAAATGGTTACGTTACTTTATGAATATTTTGAAAAGGTTGCTTACTCTAGAAGATTTATTACTGATTATAGAAAAAGATGTTATTTAATTAGGGGTATGTTAGTAAAAATAAATAATTAATGCCATTGGAAATTTGAAAAGGTTCTTATATTTAGGGACGGGGTAGTATTAGTCTTTCTGATAGTTTGTTAGAGACAAAAATGGATAGTAAGTGGATAAACTTAGGGACCAAATTGATAGTAAGTGGTTGAATAAATATAGGGACCAACTCGATAGTTTAATAGAGTCAAGGGACCTTTTTGAAATATTCACAATTTAAGGGATTTGTTCGAGAATGTCTTACGAAGTCAGAGACTAATTTGGTGATTTACTGATCTTTTTTTATAGTATGTAATATGGAGCTAATTTATAGTGTAAAATGCTTGCAACCTTGTAGACATCATCATACCTAGTGGGTGTTGGCAATTTACAATGTAGAGTTGGTTTTAGAAAATCAAGGAAGTTACCTTCTTACAGTTGCATAAGATGTGAAAAGAAAGATGAAGTAAACAAAGATGAAGAAAAGAAAGATGAAGTTATTGATTACGTGACAGTTGAACGTCCACCTTACTATAGTTACAAGGATCCCATTTCTGGTCGGATTGAGCCTGCCTCTGGTGCTAGGTCAACTATTCCTGAAGCTCAGTATTGGCCTGAAGGGACTGCTGAGCAAGTTAGGGCTGCTAGGGCACCTGCTCCGACGGGCGAATCGTTAGGATCTCCGTCGTATGGTAGTAACCCCGGTAGTAGGAGGAAGAGTTATAAAACACCGGCTTCTGGTTCTTCCTCTGAGGCCAATGTCGAAGACAATGTTGAAGGCAATGTTGAATTGATTGACTCTGGTTTTCCGGAGGTTGTAGTTGAACCTCAGGAAGATTCTGAGGAGTTCTCGTCTGACTATGTTGTTTATCAGTCTGAGCCTGAAGAAGAAGAGTCTGGGTACAAACTCGATAAAAAATTTGGACTTCCTCATCCGTTTATTGATCCGGATGTTAAAAAGCCGATAGAGGGGACACTCACGAGTGATGAACTGTGGTGGAATTGGAGAAAGCCGGAGAACGATCATTGGTCCAGATGGCAGAGAAAGAGACCTGACACTGAAACGGTATGTGTGCATTATTAATATATCGGCAAATGTTAGTATATTAGTTATTATGTTTGTATTTTCACCTTCACCAGAGTTTACACCTCAGTCCTTTAACTCCTCCAATCCTTTCATCTCTATGCTTAAACATGTTTTGTGCTTTATGAATTTTGTTCATTATACCTACAAATTATTAGTTCACCCTTACAAATTTATGCATTGAAGGGTCATGTGACCAGTTCATATGTCCTTTCTTGAGTAGCATTTAACAACTAAATAGATTTTAAGAAAGAGCAACGAGAATCAATGCCCTTTCCCGTATTGGCTATGTGGACAAAATGATGACATCATATGTTCTATCATGGATCATGTCTCAATCCTTCATTTCGTTGTTCTCCCTTCATCTCTAACTTCTGTACTATATTCTATTGGTCAACCCTCTTTGTTGATTCTTAAATAGATCTTCTCTCCGTATGCCCAAACTATCTTTTCTATAATATATATTGCCCCAATGTTTGCAATAATGCTTTCATTCCTAATCATATCTTATCTTGTGTGCACACCTATCCCTCCTAATCTTCTCATCCCTATAACACTGAACTTACTTTCATGTTAGAGGATTTAGACATAAAATCATTTTCTTGTAGCAAGACGCGTAGATGCTCCCAGCCCTGATTATACATATTACTATTTAGGCCAAACACGTCATGTATTCTTGATGTTATTTGTTTGTACCAAGTTACTACTTTAAGTTTTTTGGTAACAAATTAGTCCTTTTAGTTTGCAAAAGTGTATGCCGTTAACCCTATTATAGTTACAAAAACTTGACGTGTCTGTTATTTACATGTAGTTGGAACTGTGTGTTTTGTCCGTCCTACATGTACATCCATCAAGCCTTATGAGTAGTCTACATGAAGAAGAATATGTGCTTAGGCCTTAATTTGTAACCAAACTTTCAAAGGAATTATGTGTCTTGATGGATATGGACAGAGTTTCAGGACATGTAGACCAGTCATATCATATGTCTTTGTGGTTGTACACAAGAATAGGCTAAACACCATTCCTGCCACATAGTGTAAATAACAACACATCTGTTTTTTGTATCAGAATGTGTTTAAAAGGTTAACGACGTAAACATTTACGAACTAAAGGGACTAGATACAAAAAATACGTTGGTACAAACAAATAACTGAAAGGACCCCAGGATGTATTTGCATTATTTGTTAGATACTCCGTGACTATGTGCATCAAACAAGGTCTAAAAGCCAGTCAGATATGTTGAAGTCACAAATTATATTTTGCAGGGAAGTCTTTCATCTTGTGTCTGAATTTTCAACTTTTCAGGTTTTCCTGAAAGCCATGGCAGAAACTGGGCAAGTAAAGATTCATGGTGAAGAACCAACATTAACAGAAACTGCTCTTTACCGAGCTCGGCGCCATATTTATAAGGAAGAAAGGTATTTGACTATTATGCATTGCTCAAACATAGTTCTGCTATGCATAGATATGAAAGTGGTTTTTTTGTTGTGCATCCTAATGTAGAACATATAAGAATTAAGAAGTACAGTAGACAATAAACTCAATAGAAAGGTTGAACAGCAGTTTACTTGGAAAATGTTGATTGTAAAAGTTCCCCATATCATTTTGCTTCACATAAGACACTGGAAAATAATTCTGATTTTTGCAGGCTTGAGGCTGAACAAGAGAACCTGGAAAGGATCGGTCCAATTGCATACTATTCAGAATGGGTAAAGGCATGGAAGAAAGACACATCTAGGGAAGCTATTCAGAAGCATTTTGAAGAGACTGGTGAAGATGAAACAACTCAACTAATTGAAATGTTTTGCCACCAAACTGACCGAGAGTATCGCGTAATGATGGGAACTGATGTTCGCATCCGGAGGGATCCTTTAGCAATGCGAATGAGGGAGGATCAAATAAAGCAAAGTATTGACTTTAAAAATTAATATTTATGTGATCATGTCTGTATCTTTTTCTTCTTCTTTATGTCATCCTATTAATTCACCATTCATCTTACTTTTTACGATCCAATTATTATTAAACTCTAATTAACATTTTTGCCAAAGAACCACTGGACCTTACACCTAAAAGTTTAAGCAATTAGCTTTTTACCTCTTAAGTATCATTGTTAAACCACTCACTATTTGCGCTAGTGATTTCACACTTAATTGATTGCCATCTATTGTTCAAATACTTGCCCACTCTAGATTATAGATACTCTTAATCCAGAATAGTAATTGAGAAATTTTCCGTCTTTCTGTAGTATGGGGTGGAGATCCAGTATACCCAACTGTGAACTATATTCAAGATCCAGATGAAGTGATTGACTACAGGGGGGCAGATTTTCATGAACCAAAACCGACTATGCTGTCTTTTCTGAAAGAGGTTATTTTCTCTGAGCTCATCTTATTTGTTTCCGGTCATTTCTTTCTTTTCTGAAAATTTGATTTCTCAAGGGAAAGTATCCTTATAATTTAAGATATTTAGATAAGTATGGAACATATCTTAAGAATGTGCTTGGATAGTTAAATATAGGGCTATTTTGATTAACTTATGACATGTCCATAAATTGTTTTAAGCTTATTTTCATAATATCTCTAAGATTTATGAAAACAACGTATAACTTATATGAAAACAAATTGTCTTTATTTTATATTTTGTTATAGAAATAGCTTATACGATAAACACTTTTGCTATAAGTGCTTGATTAAGCTGTTTATCCTAACAAGCCCACCTCCAAACTTAATTATTATGATATCATATAGTTCCAAATTTAACTCCTAAAGTATCTTTTCTGACCCTTTCTCACTAACACAAAAATTAAAAAAGGGCAAACAATTATCCTCGTTGCTTTGTAAGTAGAGATCTAATAGTAGCTCTTAAATTTATTTGCATTCAAATCTTTTCAAGTTATCTGCTGCTTGTTCCATCAATAAGGATAATCCAAGAGCACATTTTTCTTCAGTATAGTGCTGTAATTAATTAGTGACTTTCTTCAAATATATGCTTTTTCCTTCCTTTTCTGTTTGTTGAAATTTAAAATTTTCAGACATGGTGTATAGTCCATTCTTTTTTATGAAATGTGGTTATTTATTCATGTCATTAGTACTGAACTTCTTTTCCATTATGTGATCAGCATGGAAAAATGATTTCAAGGGAGGAGCTGGACGTGCTTCTGGAAAAACAAAAGGCTGAACAATTCGAGGTAAGGAAGTAATAATTTATGAATTTCATAGCACTGAAAATGGAGATATGGAATGAATGAATTATTTTACAAACAGATAGCTTAAGAGTGTGTTTGGATGGGGGAATGTTTTGAGGTAATGTAATGTTTTGAGGGAATTCAAATGATTTGAGGTAAATTTCATTGTTTGGATGATAATTTGAAGAAATTCCAAAATGATGGAATTTTATGAAGTATTTTGCTCAAGACAAATTTATGGAATTTCAAATGACACCTAAAAGTAAGGAATTTCAAATTCCTTTCTCTCTGTAAACTTTAAAAAATGACAAATTGATTGAAAAACCTAAAATCAGCCAAAAAATCTAAAATCGACCTTAAACACGACCTGAATCCCAAAATGGGTTAAAATACCTAAAATCAGCCGAAAAACCTAAAATTGGCTGAAAACCAAAAAATCGACCCTAAACCCGACCAGAACCCAAAAATCGGCCGAAAAACCTAAAATCAGCTAAAAACTCTAAAATTGACCGAAAACCCAAAAATCGACCCTAAACCTGATCAGAACCCAAAAATCGGCCGAAAAAACAAAATCTGCTATAAACTCTAAAATCGACTGAAAACTCAAAAAACGACCTTAAACCTAACCAAAACCCAAAAATCGGCCGAAAAACCAAAAATATGCTATAAACCCCAAAATCAACCGAAAACCGTTAAAATACCTAAAATCGACTATAAACCCTCTAAAATTGCCCGAAAAACCTAAAATCGGCCGAAAAACATAAAATCGGCTAAAAACCCTAAAATTGACAGAAAACTAAAAAATCGACCGAAAACCTAAAATCGGCTATAAAAACCAGAAATCAAGCGAAAACCGTCAAAATACCTAAAATCGCCCTAAAATCCTTTAAATTTTTAAAATCCCTAAAATTGGCTGAAAACTCGACCACGACCCTAAAATCGGCAAAAAAACTAAAATCGGCTAAAAACCCTAAAATTGGCTGAAAACTCGACCAGGACCCAAAAAATTGCTGAAAAACCGAAAATCGACTATAAATCCTAAAATCGGCTAAAAATTGTAAAATCAGCCAAAAACCCAAAATTCGACTATAAACCCCACCAGAACGCAAAAATCTGCCGAAAAACCTAAATCGCCTGATTTTAGGTTTTTCGGTTGATTTTTTGGGTCTAGGGTCGATTTTAGGGTTTTTGCCCGATTTTAGGTTTTTTTGCCGATTTCATGGTTTATTCGATTTTAGGGTTTTTTGGCCGATTTTAGGTTTTCCGGCCGATTTTAAGATTTTTCGACCGATTTTATGGTTTAAAGTCTATTTTAGGTTTTTTCGGTCGATTTTTTTGGTTTTCGACCGATTTTTGGGGTTATAATCGATTTTAGGATTTTCGACCGATTTTTGGGGTTATAGTCGATTTTAGGGTTTTCGGCCGATTTTATGGTTTATAATCAATTTTTGGGTTTTCGGCCATTTTTTGGGTTTTCGACCGATTTTTGGGGTTATAGTCGATTTTAGGATTTTTGGTCGATTTTAGGTTTTCTGCCGACTTTTTGGGTTTAGGGTCGATTTTATTAAGATAAATAAAATTAAATGAAGGAAATTCAATTATATTAGCCAAACAAAGAATTTTACAATTGGTGGAATTTCACTACTTTATCCAAACAATGAAATTTGAATATCAAGGGAATTCAATTGAATTCCCTAGTATTTAAAATCCCTTGAATTTCTAGAATTCCCCATCCAAACACACTCTTAGGGTTTTACAGAGAGGTGTTTGTTCTAGTAATTTAGCAAGTCCTGATATCTAGACTGGCTTAATGGATGACTCAAAGGGATAGTGTATTTAATGAACAATAATTCAGAGTAACATAAATCAACCATACATTGCTATGGCTGAAACTTCTGGTTTCGTTTCCTTTTCTAAATTGTTAGTTTGTCCTCAAGCTTCATTTTAACCTAATGAAAGCAATTGTGATAAAGACATAATGAAGTGCCAAGCTTGTAAAGTCCATTTTAAGGTTGATAGAATTTCACACTGAAAATGTGCAGAGAAAGTGAGAGCACGATTGTAGAGAGCTTGTGAGAGTGAAAATGATTTCATTAATTCTGTTAAAGGGATGAATACAACCTTATGTAGTAGCCACAGCGCAGGATAGACATGTACCATTTTTGACCACATCAAAAGCTTTTAAAATTCGTTGACAACTGTTTTTTTGTTGAATTATTATTTAGCATGATCACTTAACTTAGCCGTTTTTTTTACCAGGACTTCATAATACTGTCAAGTTTGATACCCTTTATTATTTGCAATATGGCAGGTGACAGACTTTGATGAAGCTATGGCTAAAGCAGTCGATATTGGTGAAAATGATGTGAGCTTCGATTCACCATATTTTATTACTTTTGTAACTTGATAATACCAGACTTGGCATGTCTTGTCTAGCTAGTTCCATTTCCAAATGTTTGATTGTGATTTGTGAGTAACATTTCCCCTTTTCTCACTTTATTGACCAGGATGAAGAGGATAGTGATGATACTGATGCTGAAGAGGTAGTAGGAGAGGAAGAGGAGGAGGTAAAGACAGAGGCTGAGGGAGAGGTAGAGGTAGAAGATGATGAATCAAAGATGAGTCGTAATTGGAGTGTTTTAAAAAGTACTCCCCAGCTTCGCAAATCAAAGGTATTGTAAATCAGACATTTCCTGATGTTGTTTGGATTGGCTTATTGAGCTTATCTACTTACTAGCATAATCACTAGTGACTTGTGAGTCTGTTTCGGAGAGCTTACAGAAACAGCTTATGAGATGACCATAAGTTATTTTTAGCTTATTTCCATAAGTTCTTCATGATAGGTTACAAAAACAACTTATAGCTTATATGAAATTGGTTTTGTTTTATTTCATCTTTTATTATAGAAATAGCTTATATTAGCACATATGGTATAAGTGTTTAATTAAGTTGTTTATTCAAACCGGGCTGAGTGTTCAATACCTTCAAATCAAGCTGGCTTAATTATGGTTGTCTTTTTGTAGACTTTCTAACATCTCCAACTAGGTCTATCAAATCAGATATATTTGTAAAACATTGTTATATTTCACATGTTTCTTCATCGATAACAATGTATACATTTCCTTAAACATGCAGCCAAAACCAAAGAAAGAGGGTCCTATGACACTGGATGAGGCTGTAGATGATTCTAAGAACCTTACCGATTTTCTCTTGGATTTTGAAGAAGAATGAAATACCTTCTTGTGAAGTGTGCGCTCCAAACGGTATACTGCGGCGGTAGACATTCTTGGCATGTTGTAGACAGGATGGGAAAAGGTTAGAAATTAGAATGTAAGTATTCTTAGTCAATTTCTTGAACTATTAGTAACTACTTTTAAGCATTTTGAGCTAAAGTTAAGTTTCCACTTGAGCTATTCTACTGAAACAACCCTTTATGTACTTGTTGACAACATTTTTGATAACTCTCAGCCTTCATTTGGAATTTAGAAGATCAATGAATTAGGTGAATAATAGTTCCAACTTCCAATATACTAAATGTGTTGGTCCATATTGTAATTTTGCTGCAACCTAGAATCTAATATATTAAACAACACATCTTGTGTGCGCTTGTAAGTTGTAAACTATTAGTTGGATGTGAAAGTGAATGAGCTAGTTTTTTTTAATAACAAGGAGGGTCTAAGCCCAAAAAAAGAGATTACATCGCTATTAATCTAGGAAAGCTACTATCGAATATATCAGCAAGATATAAATGACTAATTTGAGTCGGACAAGACTCATAAGGCATCACATTAGAACCCGCCTTACATCCTATATGAGCTAAAGCATCTGCACACATATTTGCTTCGCGGTAGGTATGGCAGACAACCACTTCCCACTCCAGCTGCAATAACCTAATTTGGTTATATAAGCTCCATCCTCCTGCATTGTTACAAATCATATTTGCTACGTTTGTTGAGTCTACGTTTATTGACACTTCAAGAACTAGAAAATCTTGGAATATTGTTTAAAAAATTTGGCATATTGTTTTGACTATACTATTTGAATAATTGATTTTCTCTGACATTATATAAAAATATCTTGAAATAAATTATAACCTTCCAATTTAATAGAATTAATTCACCTTACAAAAAAATATATAGAATTAATTCAATGGGCCATAGTAGGAACCATGATTTGTATTTGGCCTGACGGAGCCATAACTTGTATTGGGCCTAACTTAGTAGTACATTTTCATTTTTTTTGGGGATAATAATGGAAGGAACTTTTCCCACCACAAAATTATTTCTGATGTACACATAAATAAGCATAATTTTTATGTCATTTAAATGTGTAATTTTGTGCCTGTGAGCTTAGTTCAGTTGGTAGAGACATCATAATATATATGTAGGAGTCGGTGTTCGAATTTCAATCACCATTTGTTTATTTTAAGGGTGAAATTCTAACACCCGGACTATTTGACCAAAAAAAGAAATGTGTAATTTTGAACAAAAATCCAGTTTTTGCCCCGTCAAAAAGTATATTTCAAGATATTTTAAAAAAATGTGGGGGCAGACAAAGTTATTTTCTAACCAATATAGCATGACGTATTTGACTATAACTGAGTTTCTTAATCGTATTGTGAGTTTGATCGCTTACCGACATGTATAGAAAAATATCAATTAAGAGATGTCAGTTCTTTAAATGAATCTGAACCGTACTTCGAATAATTAATCTCTAGCTTGGAGGATGCCATTGAGCAACCAAAAAAATATAAGGTGTCTAAAAGCAATGGCTAAATCCAGTGATGTCTTTGCCTTACTTGACCAAACATACATGTAAAAAACAAATTCCAATAATAGATAGCATCCCCACTAAGTCAATTCCTAAAATGAAAGATAGGTTAGATTTCCTAAATTGAAAAAAGAGAAATGGATTACTCTACTCAATTTGAGGATTAGGAAGGTCTTGGGGGGTGCTTATCCTCAAATTTCAAATGGAATTCACCTTTTAGGAAAGACAGTTCTATGAAGTTTTCTACTTTTATTACAAAAATTGTTTTCCTCTTTATATATATATTTGGCGGAAAATATTGTGTTTTCTTTTAACGGAAAAAATATTCTTCGTAATTCAGAATTCAGACTTAAAGACGTGAGTTAAATAAGTTAGGACCAAAAATTGTTTACACAAGAATCGAATATAGTGGAAAATATTGTTTGGCTGCTTAGTTTTCTTTTGTCGGTGAATTATTTTTTGTTTCAATAATTTAATTAAAGATATACCATGATGTAAATAATACTACTAATTTTGAAAAAGATGGGCCAAAATAAAATATGGAAATTACGTGTCCTAATGGAACTTGTGCCATAAAATATTTGACTTATTTCATAGTAAAACGTATACAGCCTAGCCTACTAAGTACCAACCCTTTGAGTATTTTAATTTTAACTTTTTGCCTTTTGCATATTTACAACCATACTAAAAAAAAACTTAGAAGTTTTTTGTATTAATCTAATCATTTTTACAAAAATTAATTTGTAGGATGGGATATGTCACTCTATAAATTCATGTAAAATCTTATCTCTTTTGTTTTTTATGCGATATTTATTGGGTCTTTTTGAAACAGTTTTGTTTTTAAGTTTTCAAAATATGTTTTATAAATTAGATTTAAAAAGCAAAACACTGTTATATTTCTGCTTTTTAGTTTTTAAAACAATAAAGTTAGAAACAATTTTTAAAAACAGTTTTTGAAAAGAGGACTTCGAAACATGTTTTTTCTTTTTTAATTTTTGAAAATTAAAAAAAAGTATTTGAAAATTGTTTCAAACAGACCCTTAAATTTTCTCAATAACTTTTTCGGTGTATCCATTATTTATAACGGGGAAAACTAACATTTTAATGATCAAGATCATATTAAAAAAAAAATTGAAATGGTAAATTTTGATTCAGAAAAATTATATTACAAATGTTTAATCATATGTTGTTGAGATTTTTATTATTGAATCACTCATAATTTATATTCACACATCAAGTTTAATAATGGTAAATCCAAAAGTGTTAAGAGTTCTATATTCGGTGCAAAATAATTTGAAGAAAAGTTTATAAATGGATGTAAACTTAAACTAATTTTGAGAATTGAGTTACACACCACCTAAAATTTTACTATGAATTTAAGCAATCAAATTATTTACTAATTCAACCTAATAAATTGGTAAAGAAAACTATTTTGGCTTCTCCTATGATAATTTCATGTTTGACCAAACCATGTGCTACAAGCACTTTTATCAATATGAGCCTTGTTACCAATCGATCAAATACTAAAGAACCAAAATGAATAGTCAATGAATTTTTTTACACCCTCAGTCACATAAAGTGATTCCTATTACCAACAAACTAAAAAGATAAATTGATTCCAGCTTAAGAGGATTGCAGCTAATAGAGTGAGAGAGCCCTTTTAGTATTTTAGTAGTAGCTTCATTTTAACTCTCCTTTTTAATGATCACATTATTTCCTTTTTTACAATATTGAAGATGATATAAATTCGAAAATACAATCTAAAATACAAAATGTGTGTATATATTTTCTTTACATTATATTTTTTTTTATCATTTCAACTGTTTTTACAAGACGATTGATAGTATATTGTTAATAAAATGTCTAAGTGCGCACCAATCGTTAGTTGGTTCGTGGTGATTGGCGCTAAATTTGATAGGAAGAATCACAGTTCAATCTCCCGTAACTGCGATCAAAAGGGAACTTAAACCATTTGATGCCAGAACTGAGACGGTCTAATAAGTCGGATACTATTTTTTTTTTTTAAAAAGCCCAAGTGTGCTATTTTCTACCTGTAGATTGAAATAATTTATTCTCTATGGCCTACACTATCTAACTGATTCTTGAGCTAGATCTTAAAAGTGCTCCATACATTTAAAATATAATTCTTTCTTTGAAGATATTAAATCCCAGCTATCAGTACTACATTAAAAAAATATTAATAATATTTTAATTCTATACTATTATTTTATAGTAGCTAGATTATCATTCATTAATGTGTAACATTTTCTAAACCAAGAAATGGGTCCAACCCACTTGCCCTGCTTGGAATGTGGTCCCATTAATAATAGACTGATTCCTACCTGAGCTTTATATTCAAATGTATCTTTGACATAAATTAAAAATACATCTATATAATAGTACTAAAAGCTTTCAAATCAAATGTACATTTATCTTAAGGGATACTCCAATAGTTTTAAATTCAGCACCTTGTAGAATATCAATATCCTCGAAGCTATTTTCAAAGGAAAAATTTGTTGACCATCCCATCTCAAGTGGTGCATAATTTTCTTTTGTATTATTACTCCAATCAATACTCTCTTGGTATTATTATAATTGATGACACATTTGTTTATTTTACACATTTAAAAAACTATAAATAAAAGAAAAATAATTGTAACTTTTCTCAAAAAAAATTACAGTGTAATTTTATCAAATTAATCTTATCAAAATTTGTGTATTTAAAATTACCAATTATAAAAGAGAAAAAACAAAAAATAAAGAGCAAAAGAAACTAATTAAAGACGAATAAACATCACACTTAAAAAGTAATATTTATTTTGAGACAAATATTTTAGTAAATGTATCACTTAATATGACATTTATTTTGTTCACATCTCTGGCATAGGTGCTTCAAAATTGTTAATATGTGCTTAAACCTTAAAGAACCAAAATGGATGGAGATGTATAAGGAGACAAAAATGAGAGAATTTTTTTTATGAATATGGATAGAAATAAGATTAGAGATTAACATAATTATAAATTAATCTAAAAATGATAGGGAATTTGAGATTTGACTTGAAGTAGAGAATGTTTCTTAATAATGTAGGTCCATTCACTAACCTAGATGATGATATATAAATGATTAGTAAGGGGCAAACATATGTATTACTATAATTAAAACATTAAAACTGTTAATGGGGTTTATTCTGTTTGATGATCACACAATGTCACCCAAAACATGGCCAAGAAAAAATCTAAATGGCTGCTGCCTTGTTTTCTTGCTATGCTCCCTTGCTACCAATTACCTTTGAACAATGGCAAACAAAGAGGCTAAAAACACAAACATTTTGGTCAACATGTTTTGTACATATTGTTGTTGTTCTTCTCTCTCTAACAATGTTTATATGCTTTTCTTTTACATTTGAAAAGGGACACATATGGCTAAGCCCTTTTGATTACTAATAATCATGATTAGGGACACTCTCAACCTTTTTTTGTTATTAATTAGTCTTATTCATGCTACAAACCAAAATGATTTAGAGATGGGCTCCACACTATTATTCTGTTTGGTTTGTCTACCTTCCCCTTTCATAATATAATACTCTAATTAATAGTCCACACACAACTTTATGTTAAAATTAAGGCAAATGCTAACTAATGTCCTTCGAACACTCTTTAAACTTTTAAATAGTTAGTTTTTTATAGAATATTTATGATGTGTAAAGTCAACGCATTGAAAATTGTATTGTTTAATTTTTAAATAATTTTTTTTAAATGAATGTTTAAAGAATGTCCCGGAGACACTCATGACTCATGGTATCTCCATCTTAATCTTCAAGTGTCAACATGGTTTTAGGACTTGAGTTGAGAGTTATAAAGGGGGTACGGTTCAAATGTTACAAAAATAAACTTGTGAATATTTAAAAATTGAGTGAAATGTCAAACACTCTCTTGAAATCTCAAAATTTGTTAAATACCTCGATGAAATTTGGAAATAGCTAAATATCTCACTGAAATTGTAAAACGTCAATCAAATTCCCCTATTCTATTTACTCCGTTTATTTTAACCAATAGTGTATTAAAGAATGCGTTGAAGACATTACTAATTAAGTTTTTCATATATACTCCCTCCGTAACACTATATAAGCAAAAATCACATTTTTAGGTACATTGTATAATCAATGTATCTAGTCTATATTATAGACCAAATACATTAATTTTATAATGAATCTAGAAAGGTGATTTTTGCTTATATAGTGTTACGGAAGGAGTACACACTTACCTTCTGAGTGAGTTATTTATTTTTGAATGGATAGTTGTTATTTTGAAATGATAGATGTCTAATCTCTGTGGGTAAGGGTGGTCCTCAAGGTGTACTAACACAACCACACATTACTTCATTTTACCAATTTTTTCATTTAGTATGTAATAGGCCAGTCTACACACTAGGTAATCAAACTCATTTTTCAGGCTAAATAGAGTGACAAAAATTCTATCAAGCTTAAATAGGTCAACATACATATGCATATCTAATAAAAAAAAATTATAATCATATATAAAATATTTGAAGCAAAAAAAATTATAATCATATCAAAATAATTTTAAGCAAAAAATTGTTTTATTATCTTATCAGTATTCTCTCACACAACACAAATTTCAGCCACTTGTATTGTTTTTTTTCAAATAGTCTAGTGCCTAGAAATTTCATCTTTAAAACGAATAAGTGGAATAACGTCCGGGGTTGGAATCCCGACCTCCTACATATATAATGCAATGTCTCCTTATCAACTGAGTTAAACTTATGGACAGTCACTGTATTGTTAGTCTATCCTAATAATAACATACCAATTCTTGTATGGTCTTTTTTTTAATCACATACTAAAAAAAATTAACTCATATATACTAATTATTTAAGAGACACATATTGTTTAGTTATTATTTTATATTTTTTTACATGTAATAAAAAAAATATGTCCAAATTTTTGTGACTATTTAAAAATTATTGATAATAACAATAATGTGATTTTGATATATACCTACGGTTGCTAGGTGACAAAGAGATCACGAGTGGAAAAGAAACTATGTGAGTGGAGATATTGGAGTCACATATTCCGCAATATCCTCCAAATTATATTATTGCATGTAGAAACTACAAGAAAGGTCATCTCAATTACTATATCTTTTCTCGTCATCTCTCAACAATCAATAGTAGTAGGATTACTCCATATCATATATATGCAGTGTAATCAATAGTAAGAATTATTGGCATCAGGTGATTACCAAGGGTGTGAGGTTTTCTCATTTCTATCTAAGCTAGTATATGTATATTTGCACATTTTGTTAAGCAATATAAAGAAACAATAACGGTTCCGTGAGCATAGCACAATTGAAAAGAACATTGTATTATATATATGAGAAATGGAAAACTAAATTAAGGGTGAAATTTCTAGCTACCAGACTATTTAGCTAAAAAAAAACTAAATTAAGTCTGGGAAAGGAAATCCCCATAGAATCAGCAAAAATGTAAATAGAAAGAGGGGTTGGACACTGCCTCGAAGAAATCACGTCCCCCTCCAATCCTACAAAAGACCAAATTAATTAAACCTTAACTTATATCACATACCTCTTTGGTTTTATATATAAGAAAAAAAATTATCTTTTTGATTCATTGTAAAATTGATGTATTTAGACAATATTATAGTCTAGATACATTAATTTTACGATGAATCTAAAAAGTAAACTTATATAGTATAAGACTAGAGGAAGTACAAATTTGAATATCCGAGTGATATTTTTTTTTGGAGGTACTTTTAACCTTGCAAACATCAAGTGCCTTCGTGCTTTGGATCTCATTCCACCGTACCAAAATATTTGTGCGGTGAACGCAATCATCAAAATCTTCTAGTTCTGACCCGTTCAAAATAGATTTGAATCAGTTTTATTAAGAAAATTGATATCACCTAGCATGAATATGTGTTTATAAGTAAGGACAATCATCACTTATAAATTTGTCATTGTTTGCAAGATGACCTGAATATATCAATTTTTGAAGAAAAAGAACACAACTATTAAGTAAGGACAATCATCACTTATAAATTTGTCATTGTTATGATTTTATTAATCAATTCTCATCATCATCTTTCCATATATATCTAATGACAACAATTTCTTCGCACCAAGATCAACATCATATAGAAGATAGAAATCTCCCAAGACTCTAACATCCCTTCTATGAAATTTCCAGACAAACTGCAAAGTTCGACCACCGCTGATGATCAAAACTAAAAAAAAAATCCTAGATTTATGCCACCAATATTGCTTTAATAATTCATATTTATGTAATCAAATTATTTTCTTTTACTTTTTTATATCTTTCAAATATCACGATAATTGTCAATGTTAATTTTTTTATAATACTTAGGAATTTGTTCACTATATTTTTATAATATTAATAATTAATACTAATACTATAATACTATAATTCTTACAACTATTATTTGAATGTAAAAAAATATTTTAATTTTAAAAAATTAAATGTACAATTTTTAATATAAAATTCTCAATAAAAAAATACTCCTATAGTACTAAAAGGTTGTGACGGTAGAGTCCCATCCCCATCCAATTCCAACCGAAGGCTTAGCGTCAAAAAGAGAAACGAAAAAAAATCAAAGAGAAGAATTTAGTGGGACCCCAAAATCTAAGCCTGAGCTGTTGCTTTTTTGACATTTCTCCCCTTTCTTTCTAATTCCATTTCACACCAAGAAAGAGACATCCTCACAAATAAATTAAAGATAGTGACCATCAAAATATTATTAGTATTGAAGAATATATTCTATAGTATTTATTTACTTAACAAAAAATAATATACTATAATTGATAAATTAACTTATAATATCGGATGAGTTTATAAAAAATAATGTTAAGGTTAAATTTTTAAATTGGAAAGGTGTTAGAAATTGGGAATTAAGTTTAAATTAATCCTATAAAACCGACTTGTAATTTATCTCTACTTATAAATTTATGTTCAAGACATCTCACATCTAATGTGAAATCTTTTAACGTGCCTCTCACGCATAACACAATTAGGTTTGGTGCATATATAAATGGTGGATGATACGATAGAGCAAGCTTGATAGCACACAACCAAACAAATCTTGAAGAGACTCTAATACCAATTAGAAATTGGAAACAATTGGAAACAAATCTTGCGAGCTAAGTACGGGGAGGAAGGTGGGAGGGTACGGTTTTCTGAGGGTGTTGGGTCGTCATGGCGGCGTGGTTTGAATTCAGTTAGGTCAGGTGTAGGATTACGAGATGATAGGTGGTTGTTAGACAATATAAGGAGAAAGGTTGGTGGTGGCCGTGGGTCTCTATTTTGGATAGACCCATGGTTGGAGGATAGTCCACTTAGTAGGTCTTTTAGCAGATTGTATGTTTTAGCTGTTGATAAAAATATTTTGGTAGCTGATATGTTTGTGGCTGGTTGCGGGGTTGGTGGTGAGGCTTGGAAGTGGCGGAGGAGGTTGTTTGCATGGGATGAGGAGTTAGTTGCAGGGTATATTGCTAGGCTGTCTAACGTTTCTTTGCAGACTGGAGTTCCCGATAGCTGGGTGTGGCAATTACACAATTCAGGGTGCTACTCAGTTAAATCGGCTTATTCTTATTTAACGGCTTCTGAAGTTCGGCTTAATGAAAATTTTGACAAGTTTCTTTGGTTACGTTCGGTTCCTTTGAAGGTTAACATCTTTGTGTGGCGTTTGTTTCTGGATAGACTACCTACCAAATCAAATTTATTGCGGCGTGGCTCTTTGGGTGCAGAAAACGTGTATTGTTCAACTATGTGTGGTAAAACGGAGGATTTAAATCACTTATTTTTTCAGTGTGATGTGTACAGTCGGTTATGGCTCATGATATTACAATGGCTTGGTGTTTTCACCGCTCTTCAGGGTGAGCTCAACGCACATTCAATCCAATTTAGTGGGTTGGGTTCTAATCAGAAAACATCTTTCATCGGTCTTACAGTCATTTGGGTTGCAACTCTGTACGTGATCTGGCGAGATAGAAACAACCGACTTTTTAAGTCAGTTCTTGAACCAATTGAGAAACTGGCGGAGAAAGTTAAATTACAAACTTTTTGGTGGTTAAAATCTCGTTATATTTCTTTTGATTTTGATTACTCTGTGTGGAGACAACAGCCTTGGCTTGGTTTTCAGGCAATCTTGTAGTGAGCTGTTTCTCGGTTTTGGTTGTCTTATATTTTTGTTTTTGAGGCGCATTTTGGGCGTTCTGTTTTTTGTATAAACAATACTCTACCAGATTTTAACAGGCACACCTTGTGCTTGTTAGTCTGTTTTTATCATTTTAATATAATTCTCTTAGTTTCTTCAAAAAAAAACTCAAACCTAGAAAACTGATTTGTATTCTATAAAAATGGTTTGTAAGATGAAAATTATCTCTACTTATAAATCTATATCCAAGCTATATCTTACACCATATGGGAGGTTTCTTAACAAAATAAAAAACACATGTTTAATTTTAAAAATAAGATAATGGATAAAATTGATATTAAAGATTATTAATTTTAAACTATAAATTTATTGAATTAGCTTACCAAAATAAGTTATAAAATAATGAAAATTATCGAACGTACCTTTTTAAATTTTAATCATATGTGATTATAGTTATAAAATAGAAGTTAAAAAATGTATTATATTTTTATAATGTAGTGAATGTACGAGAAAGAAAGAATGGCTAGCTAGCTGTTTATGATTCATGGAAAAAGAAAAATGTTTGTCATCTTATCTTCCTCTCCACCCATAGTCACACATACTTTTATTAATCTAAATTTTTTTTTTTGACGGATTTATTAATCTAAATTTAATGACTAATATACTGAAATTAAATCTTAAATATAAGTTTTTTCACTCAAAATATAATAATCTGAAATGTGATTAATTATGCATAAGTCTACAAATTTTGTTGGAATAGATATTATACAAAACATAAAAATTGGTGGATACACTATGAAATATATTAGGGTTAAATATATTTTTTGTCCCTATAGTTTTGCAGAATTTCGTTTTTAGTCCCTGAAGATTTTTTTCACACTTTTTAGTCCCTGAAATTTGTTTTCCGTCAATGTTTTTAGTCCATACTTTTAATCAAACTCTTGTATATCTTGTATACTTTTACATCTTTTTGAATGATTTTTTGTATTCATGTTTATAATATTATAAGAACATCTCCGATAAAAATTTAAATTTTTTTAATATAAGATGAATCATTTATGAATTTTTATATGTAAAAAACTAAAAAATTCATATTTAATTCATCTCTTGTTAAAAAAATTTAAACATTTGTAAGAGAGATTCATAAATGTACTAAACATGACCGCAAAAAAATTAAAATTTCGAATGATATGCACGAGTTGAGCACGCGTTGAATAAAAAGTAGGACTACAAACACTGTCGGGAAAAATTTCAGGGACTAAAAAGTGTGGAAAAAAATCTTCAGAAACTAAAAATAAAATTCGACGAAACTATAGGGACCAAAAACATATTTAACCAAATATATTATAATGATATTTTGATATTATCTTGGAGAAGCCCACCCCTTAAATGTATGGCTGGATCCTTTGCCCCACCCCTACCAATTTCAAAGTTGTATTATCTAATTATCAATGTCCCACTAAGTTTTGTAACCATCAAATTAGAAAATAGCAGTTTTCAAAGGCACAAATCCAAGTCCCATACTTCATAAATTCACCTATAGGCTATAGGCTATAGGCATAGCGTTCTTTCCCTTCTCTTCAAATTGGGAGACACGCATATATCAATGTTATACTACATTACTACATTATGATATGAAGAGAAATATCTATGAGAAATTCATATAAATCAGGCAGCATAGATAAGTTTATTTTATCCGCAAGCAAAATCAATATATTAATTATTATTTCCATAATCAAAATGAGTAATACAGTATATTTTGAGAAAAAATATACACCGAAATTAATTTTACACTATCAACTAACCACAACCATGTTTTTCACCACGTCACCCACTTAGTCTCACTTTCTTTATATAACATGGAACATTGAACATTTTTTATTGATTGTCAGTATAAAATTAAGTTACAATGACTGCGTGTCCTTTAAACTCATATTTTTGTTGTAAGAAAAAACAAACGATAAACACAAGATAGATGTCCGTGTAAAGGCACGGTTATTTTTAATAGAATGTATATATATATATATATAAAATTCAAGCAGGGGGCACTATTCCACCCTTTGAAAGAAAGCTATTGAAATTAACTTTATTTAAATAATTATGAGATTAAATTTATTGTAAAAATGGTCATAGATAGTACTTAATTAATTAGAAAACAATGATATTTTGCTTAAAGAAAATGATCCTTTACTTAAAGAAAGTGAACCTTCACCAATGTCTTTCTAAAAAGCTAAGTCAATTTATAAGTGTGATGAAAAATGTGTATGTATGAATTAATTGTTTTACGAGCGTAACACAATGTCACACTTATATGGATAAATTTGTCATTACCATCTCCAGTTGATCCGACATGAGATGCAGTAGATAATAAAAGAGTTGATCCAAAAATCTAAAGCGAATGAGACGTGATCCGGTGTGGTGGGACAAACTGGATACCTCATGATCCAACTCAGTCCAGAATAATTATTAAAAAAAATAGAAACCCCTTAAATTTTTAAAATTAAAAGAAAATTATAACTGAATAATAGAAGAGAGATATACTATGAAATGACATCTTAATGAATATTTGGGTCTCTTGAAATAATATGTGACATCTCCAATGCAAAATATCTTCTCAAATTCTTTTAAATTTTTATATTTTAACTAACTTTACTCCTTTCAATTTGAAAGAGAGGATCCTCTCTTGAATGCAATAACTTAATAAGTGTTTGATGTGTTATTCTCTCGTACAAATAAACCAAGACATTAAACTTATTACCAAAACATCCTTCCTCTTAGGAGAGTTAAAAAAAAATACAAGACACAAATTATTATTTTATTTCACAATCATGGTTTAAGTATCTTTTCAAATACTACAAAATTGGTCATGTATCAGAAATCAGAAATATTGCTGCTTCATGATTTTGGGGATAAAAGAATTAGGCACGACAAATGGGCACCTTCTCCTCCATGGTTCCATCCACCGACAAATACAAATGCACAAATGGGGTCTTTAGTTTTTAGTTTTTGGATTGTATAGAAACGGTAGTGTAGAAGAAGATGGATGAATGGGGATTTTATTTATTTATTGCCAATAATCTAATAGAAAAATTTCACTCTTATAAATGAGACGTTTGAAGTTCGAACAACAACCCTACGTATAAATGCGTGATGTCCCAACCAACCGTATAAATAAATAGGGAAATTGATCCCGATGGAAGAAAATCATATATGAAATAAATCATATAATGATAGCTCATGTGATCATTAAGTGAGTTTTATTATTCCAAGACATTCTTTTGCATCATTTGCGATACAAAGTTATTCGATTCTTATTGAAGTCACGCTATATATATACTCCCTCCGGCCTATTTTGTAAGCCAAAATTTTCTTTTGCACACTTATTAATGAGTAGTTTTTTTGTCTTAATTTCATGTGATATTTCTATTGAAATTCCTAAAATGACCTTATAATTTACATTGAAACTCTACAATTTTATATATGTTAAAAAGTAAAACAATTAATGAGGTTACTTTTGGAAGAATAACATTAAATAAAGATGATTTTGGCAACTTTTGCTTATATTTACCAAATTTTTTTGTTGATTATTGCTTATAAATAAGGCCGGAACGAGGGAGTATATAAATATATTTTTCGGTTTTCAACTTTGGTCTTCTGGTTTCTTTTCGTTTTTTTACAAAAGTTCACGTATTAATACTATTATATTCTAATTTCTTTTAAAAAAATATTATTATGACTTTAAAATGTCATTAGTTTATTAATTTAACTATTTAATCTTTAATTTTTATTAATTTATCTATAACTTCAAATTAAATATTACTAAATTGTTAAACTAATGATATTTTAAAGTTTTAATTAAAATGATAAGTCATTTCCACCATACTAGATAAATGAACTTTCAAATCATTTAAATGAAAAAATGAACTTTTAGAGGGGTCAAAATTTTAAAAATAATTAGAAAAAATAAAATAGATATATTTAGAGAGATTAAAAACATATTTAAATCTTCTTAAAATATATGATCAAAATTTTACCAAATCATATCCTATTATATAAATTTTGTTGTGCCAAATGTGAGTGAGTTAAGTCTCACATTGCTTAGATAAGTGAAAGTTGAACACTTTATAAGTAAGATGACCCATAAATCTAATACCTTAAGGTTTTGGGTTAAAATGTGATGTCCAACTCACTTGTAGAGTTATTCTTAAGCCTAATGTGAATGATCTCGACTGTACCTCATAATGACCCAATAAATTTAGACATGAAATTTTCAACCCTCATTGGTAGAAATGGCCGTGGATGTATAATTGAATCCAGATTTTTAGGGTGTACATATATTTGAAGCTCCTCCAAGCTTTTATTCTGATACATTCTCTATGGACTTGTTTAGTCATTATCAATAATGGTCCATGCATGCTACAGAATTCAGGTAAACAAAGTAAATCAATATCGGCAATGTCCTAGCCACACGCTTCACATCAATGTTACCTTAATTTATAAACACACTGTTAATTATTAATAAAATTATATAACTAGACAAATTTATGCATAGTTGAAGGAATGGCCTAAAAAGCAGATCTTATCTGTGTGTGAAGAAAAATCCATGTACTGATGTACATGTGGCCAATGACCAAAATCTTCTACAAAGTGGGGGGCTGCAAATGGACATTGATGTTTCAACTAACTATAATATATGCTCTCATTCACTTGCTTTGGCTTTCTTTGTTAATATGGAAATTGTACTTTAATTTCTATAAATTTAAATCTAGCTTCTTTTAGGTACTAATATATGTTTAAGTGTCTTTTAAGGTTGTCAATTTTATTTTAGCTAGCAGTTAGTCATTACGTAACAAGCAATTAATAATTTAATATGGTGACATGAATTTTTTTAGAAACATAATAAGTTTGAATTATATATTATATACCTGTGATTGTACCAAATTCTTACAATAAACTGCTGAAACTTGTAATAAAGGTACAGAGGAGGGACAGAGGATATGGAGGTGGTGATGTAATGACACAAAACAACAGCCTCAAAATGAGACAAAGGTAGTAGAAATTTAGTGGTGGTATATTGGTACACGACTAATTTACTCACTCATGATATTTTTTTTGGGTTACATGCATTATAACATATTTGGTATGATATGACGAGGGAGGGACACTATATGATTATGTTGGCATCTACTTAATGTGTTTGTAATAAGGGAATCTTAATAAGAAAATAATCATTGTACGTGTAGTACATTGTTCTACTACTTGTCGTATTTACAGTATGTGAGAGTACACATGTTATGAACTGGAAGAGGACATTTTTTGTGAGTATATAGCTGATAACTAGCTAGCAATTTTTGGATGATTCCATGGTATTTGAGATTTACCGCATGGTTTAAATGTGATAGTATTAAAGTTCTCGGTTTGGTGGAAGAGTGAAAGTGAATCTTGATATTAAATTTTTGTATTAATGAAAGTCTTTGCGGAGGTGTAGTCAAAGATGTATTTCAATGGTTATAATGACCGTGTATAGGATATGAAAGACTTACGGATTCAGATTGTCTGCTACTGTTTAACCTACGTCAATATCAACTATTGAATTTATCTCGGTTTATTTTAATTTTCTTTTTCGATTTTATCCCAGCCGTTAGATAGGTGCAGGAGAGACGACATAATAAATATCTCAGTAGATGATCAACTTCCGAGACTTACGTACTTATCTTATGGTTTGTTTGGTTGGTAGAGAATGGAGGAGAGGGAAGAGAGAGAGGGAGATTATGTTAAATTTAGTGGGTTGGATCAAATTTTTAGGAAAAGTCTAAAAAAATTTACTTTTAATACAAAACTTCATTTATATGGTGTTTAGACTCTTTTTTATGCTAACCCTCAGGTTCCTAGGAAAATGGGATTATAGAAATCTGGAGTTTGGTCGCGAGGTAAATAAAGTCTGGATAATAAATTGTTCTATCCTAAAATCGAAGTCGGGGCTAATTAAAAATATAATTTTTACAAGCACTTCAATTAGCTTATTGGTCATCCATAATTTTTACCGAAAAGAACCTTGGAACTAATTTGTGTATGCCACAAATTAGGTCACCTTATAAATAAATAAATTTGTGAAACTGTGGATGAATTAAGTTGTCAAATTGGCAAATTAGTTTCAGTTGCCGTGGCATTGATGATGTTAACATAGAAGAATTACAGGACGAGGGTTTCCCACATTCAATTTTTTTTAAACCAATGGTATTCTCCGCGCGCAACTGCAGAGACTAATCCGTTCGAAGTAACTGAAATTCATTTAAGGGGTTGACTTCTTCCAACAAATGCTTCTCCATACGCAGTGGCCGGGAATCGAACTCAGGACCAAATGGTTAAAAGTAAACTATGCTTTTCTTTAAATCAATCGAACCAAATTGGACAATCATCTTTGCTTTGGTAAAAGCTTTTATCTTCTCATTCACTATTTTGAATTCTCCATAGCCTGAATTGAAGGGTGCCATGAAAAAATAGGTAGGTAAGATCAAATTCCAGGAAGCCACTTTATAAATTTAAGATATTGTGGTCAATTGATTATATATTAATATAGTATATAAAAAAAAGTAACTTAATTTTTTTTATTTTACAATTTATTAACTTTTTTACCTCAAATAAATGAGTTCCGATAATTCAGAGTTCAACAGTGAGGTATCTAACAAAAAAGTATTTTTGTTACGAATCGAATTTGAATTCTCTCGAACAATTTATTCAATGAGAAATTCATTAACAACTTGAATTTAATGTTTTTTCTTTCAATTTATTAATTATATTTAGTAGAGTTAATTTGTCAAGGAATAAAATGAAGTTACCTAATAATAATAATAATAATAATAATAATAATAATAATTCACTATTGAATAAGAGATGGTCTAAAAATGTAGTTTATACGCATGAATGATTCTACGGCCCAACAAGTCCGGGAAGTTGTCTAGATTCTCGTCAAATTTTTTGGTATTTTTCAGGGGGCAACTTAGCGCAAAATTGAGGTGTTAGAGTTAGTTTAAAATAAAACTGATATTTTTGTTCACACAAGAGATAAACTAAAATTTTTATAGGTTTTTGAATCAAACAAACTTACTATATTTCATTAAAAATAAAATAAAGATCTTTTATTAGACTAAAATTTTGCCTAAACAAAATAAAATTTCTGACTCAGCCACTATATATACATAATGTTGGTATTATAGGATTAAATTATAGTCTATTCGAATATCATTATATATATATATATATATATATATATATATATATATATATATATGATATAACGTTGCTGCCAACTAAATTAATGCGATATTGAAAAATTTAAATAGGAGTAATAGTAGCATGATGTGTATGGTTTGATTCGATAGAAGTACTCACAATATAAAAAGTGCTGTAGCACTAAACTGTAGATGATGATGCACTGTGAAAGTAGTAAGTGCTGAGTCCCATCACCAAATCTTTTCTAAATTGGGTCCCATTTATTTCCGCAACTTAATGGATGTGATTCATTCTAGTATTCCTTTTTTTACTGCTCAACTACTATCATTTTCAACCGTACGATTACCAATGTATTACTGCATTAACGGCTGGGTTTGGTTGGATGAATTTTACTCACTCACTTAGACATGTTTGTTTTGTTTCTTCAACGTTGAACTCTACTCCCTCCGTCTCATATTATAAGGGAAAAATGACCATTTTTTTGTCCCAAATTATAAAGGAAAAACAACTTTCAAGAATGTTTTTTACTTATTCTTATAAAATTAAATGCAAATTGCATTTAATTTTTTCTCTCTCTCCTTTTCTCAATAAACAACAAACAATCAAATTTGTTTTGACATCTGTCATACCCCAATTTTTGACCTAAGATTCCGCCTCATGTCCATATGTCATGCATTTTTGTCCGGGATTTTACTTCGCTTTTTCAAACGAAATTTCGGCAGAGAGGTATTTTAAAATACCTCATTTTGTGTTCATTTATTATTTATATATTTATTATTATTATTATTTTGCTTTTTTCAATTTCTATTTTTATTATTCAATTTTATTATTATTATTATTTATTTATTTGTTTCTTTATTTCATTTTCCTATTTTTTTAATTATTTAAAAAAAGGTCAAAAAAGGTCAAATTTTGAATTTTTTTTGTTTGGTCCAGCAATGTCCATGTCTTCTTCCCCAAAAGGGGAGATTCCATTTTCAACTAAGCAAAGGTGATCTCTGCATTTCCTCAATAATCCAAAACCCTAAATTTGTTGGGTTATAAAACAGAACCATTTTTTCTCAGAAACAGGGGGGATCCGCCGCAGCAAATTGAACAAACAAAAAAAACAAAAAAATAGTAAACCAGGAACATCAATCTTCATCGTTGTTCATCATCACCATCAAAAAATCAAAAGCTCAAATTCAAACCAGAAAATCCAAAAAAACAGAGAACTCCAATTGTCATCACCACCTTCGTTCACCAAATCGCAAACACCAAAACAAACTCAAATCATCATCAACTTCTTTTTCAAACCAGAACCAGAAATCCAAATCAAAACCACAAAAAGCATTCAAGTCGAAATCAAAACCAAAACATATCCAGAATCAAAACGAAGAGTAGAAGAAGAAGAAATCCGAAATTAGAGAAGTAAACCGAATCTTAAGGTTTGTTGTTCAGATCGGGAAGGTTTGAACTGATCGAAAAAAAAACGAAGAAAGGAAAAGAAAGAAAAAACTGTGAAGGAAAGATGAAGAAAGAATGGCCGGCGGCCATGGAGGAGGAAGAAAGAAAGAAAAAACCGTGAAGAAGAGAGAAGAAGAAAGCGGCAGCGGCGGCGGGTCTGAGAAAGGGAAAGAAGAAATGAAAAATGAATTTTTTAGGTTTTTTTACTTTTATACCTTGTTTGGATCCTGTGCGCGCAGGTGCACATCCTTACGGTACACCTGCGCGCCCGTAACCCTCTGGTTCTGATCAAGCGCTCCAGATTTAATCTGGCTGGGATCAGATCAGGGCTGTCTGATTTAATCAGACGTCCCTGATTCAATCCATCATCTTCTTCACACGCCTTGGGCCTTATGGACTGGGCCTACTCAGGTTTTGCTATCCCCACCCCCCTGTTTTGCTATTAACACCCCTGCTATATTTTTTTTATTTTATTTATGTGTTCTATTATATGTGAATGTCATTTAATTTATTTATTTTGTACATTATTTATATGTTATATGCTATGTTTAAATATCAAAAACGTCAAAAAATATATGTCATGTTATTTGTTTCGTTTATTATTGCTTAAATATCAAAAATGCAAAAAATATTATTGTGTGTTTTATTTTGTTCAAGTCCAAAGGGAAAAGGGAAATTTTTCGTTAACCCTGTGTTACGTTGTTTATTTTAGCGCTTTTGCTTGTTCGCTATTTTTGACTTTGAATAGAAATCATTTTTGTTTAAATAAAAAAGAATGAAAAAAGGAGTGGTTTGGCGGATGACTTTTCACTCTCCGGTGACTTCGGATTTCCTGCCGGATGGCTTGCGATCCGAATAACCGACGTTCTAAAAATACAATTTTTTCTTAAAGTAATAAAAAGCAAAAAAAACATTCAAATATTTTAAAAAATGAAATCTTTCATAATAAACTTCGACTTTCGTCGAGAAACCTCTTTCAAACATTTTTTCAATAAATGCTCTAACACACTTAAGCATATTTAAATATTTTCACAAAGACTAAAAAATACAAAAACAATTCAAATCTTTTGCCACTTGGCTTTTCAATTTCAAACTTTTTTTTCTCAAGAGAGTTTAGACGTGAGTCATCTCTAGTTGAAATTCATCTCCCCACGACATATGGCAGGAAAAGATATAAACTTTTCAGTATGTTCGTGGCGGATTTAAAAGGAGTTTAAACTTAAGATGACGACTCGTCTTTTCTCCTAAAAATCAATCAAACAAATCACTTTACAAATTTTACCCCGAACTACGAGATTTTGATCCCTCGCGGGTACGTAGTGCAAAAGACCTTGCGTCTTCCCAATTCAAAATTAATAAAACTTTTTTCTCCTTTTCTTTTGAATATCTCAAAAATTAATAAAAAATTCTCTCATCGTTACTCAATCATTTATAAGCAAATTTTACAAGCAAAACATTTTAGCACAAAAAATACATATTTTACAAGAGGTTCCCGTAGAGTACTACGGATACATAGGATGCTAATACCTTCCCTTTGTATAACTAACCCCCGAACCTTAAATCTCTAAATTTTTATTATGGGTTTATTCGATCTTTTCCCCTTCCCTTGGATAAATTAAAGTTCGGTGGTGAATCATAATTTTTGAGAACCAAAGCTAACCAATAGCTTGGCGTCCGAAAATCACCGCGACAGAAATGGCGACTTCACTGGGGACTCCCCAAGAGGGTTGAGCCTAACTTGTACATATGTTATATTTGTGCTATTATTTTTTCTTGTATAATTTATATTGCTTTATATGCTTATATGTTTGGGTTTGATATTTATGAGAGAAAAGTCCTCTACCCGGACTTGAGCAAATACTTAAGATAAGTTAGTGGTTGAGTGTTGGCCTTCTTGGTGGATGCCTCGTAGGGTTGACATGAAAACCACGCCTAGAGTAGACCCTCTTGAGAATATTGTTGTCTTGCGAGGATTTGCAATGACGATGATATTTTCTCGTTGGATCCATGACTCTAGGGACCTTTTTACTTTGTCTAGAACCCATATGACTCCATCTAGATGAGACCCTTTGAATTGGCTAGTCCAATTTTGGGAGGAAGTTTTGAGCGAGGGCTGCGACCTTGATTGTCGCCCTCAAACAAACACAAAACCTATAACCAACATGCGAGAGGGCGGGTAGTAAATATCTAGAACTAGCCTTTCGTAGGGAGCCTTCCGTTTAGGTTATGTCAACTTCCAATGACCCTACAAGCATTTTGTTGGGGTCATACCCTGACCTTGTTCAATCTCATCATATCATGTCATCATTTTTTTAGCATGTCCTCTAACATGAGGAAAATCCTTTTGCATACGCATGCATTTTCACACATTTGCATACATGCATCTTCATACATTTGCATCCCATATAAAAAAAAAAAAAAAAAAAAAATCGTTCATTTTCAAATCATATCTCTTCCACCTTTACCCTCCTTCAACCGCAATCCAGCTAGCAAGTTTCCTGATACTCACAAGCGAACTTAAAGCATGGACTTGAGAGAGGCCAAGGTCTGTCAAAATAAAAGGAGGTCCAAGATCTGATCAACGACAAACTATTATCTTTCAAGGAGGAATCTCATTCATGATTGGTCATCCATTACAAGAACATTAATGGGGCACCCGCACCTCTTAAGGTCGGTGGATCAACAAGGAATGCACATGCCTAAGATCGTTAGACTGTTCATTCTCGATCGCGGTTTCTTTCTTGCTAAGTATGTTTTGCTTTTGAAATTGTACTGGTTGACTAAATATTTTTAATGAAATGAGCATGCATATTTTGGAATCCATCCATTCGTATTCACTCTTTTCTTGTGCCATCATAAACGGCAATGTTTTTCTATGTCACTTTTCAAACTTGAGGGGAGGATGATGTAAACAAATAATTGAATTTGCTGACATATGCTTTTAGTAAAACATAGCTGATGATGTAAGGCATTGTTTCAATTCCCAAACACTGGAGATATAAGGAGATAATCCGTAGTCAGCCCCTTCGAGCTTGAAGTCGGTGTTTCTTTCTACATTTTATAAACCCTTAATCTTAACCCGGGGCAGGGTAGTTTTTCAATCAACTTGACAATGCATCTCAATACAAGAGAATCAATCCATCAAATCACCCCAACAAAAGGTTTAGACACACTATCTTCCATTCACACGTGGAGGAAAGCAATGAAAAGAGAAAACTCACATGACAGTCATAACTTTTCTAAATCAAGAGCAAAATCTCACAATAGTTTTTTCCAAAAAAGAGAGTGTCCGCCAAGTGAAAACTTAGGCAAAAAAATAAGGGCATCCCGATGGACCGCAAATTCAAAAGAATCGGTCTATGCAAATATAAGGGAATAAAATCAAAAGGGAAATAAACTTGTAAACAAGAAGAAGTGACTTTCACTTCAAGAATCTCATCAGTGCTTCGACCACTGTGTCTACCTCCATTATCATAACTAACAAAATTCTCTTGCCTACCAGAGACATCTATCAAGTTAATTGAACTTAAGAATGGAGAACATCAATGGAGATTGGTTGGGTTAAAATCAAATTTTGAGCCTTATAATCTTTTTCAAAAAAAACCGTGGGCCAAATCACGTTATAACCCTCAAAAGACCTAATTGAAGTTAGGTTTACTACGAAAGCACATTCAGCAAAATTGTTAAACTGACTCCTTATGTTTGTGAATCATCAATAACAATTTTTTATCATTTCTTCACGCTTTCAATTGCGCCGATCTCCTGGCCAAATATCATCCATTATACACTCAAAAAATAAATTTCGATTTCAAAACTTGCATGTGCATTGCATCAAAATCACTTTTCAAAATAAACAATTTCACCTGCAAATCAATACTTGACATTGAGGAAATTTCGACAAGAGTCTGATCAAAAGGTGAATCATTTCAAGACACTCCTAACAAGAGGCAAATCACCTAGGGGTCCTGTCAATCAAGAGCAAATCCCTACAATTATGGGGCATATCATCCGAAGATCATGACGATTGAGGTCAAGATGTTTGTAAGAATGAGTCAAACCTTCAAAGCGCCGATCAACCAGAGGCATGCTTTTCAAAATTCAAGTGTTGAGGCAGTTCAAGTCAAGGGTTCAATTTGGGGCATACCCTTCAAAGATCCAAATACTGGGGCAACCTGTATTTATCACCCCATAGATGGAGAGGATCTTTCGCTCCCAGTTTGATGCAACCAAAGATATATTGCCCAAAGAAAAGAGATACAAAAAAAAAATCAAAAAGCTCGCTAAGTCGAAAACCCGAAAGGGCGGCTTAGGCAATAGAGAGCGTCTCGGTGGATCGAAAACCTGAAAAGGCGGTTTAGGCAAAAATTAGGGACACAAAAAGAAATATACTCCCGGTGGATTGAAAACTCGAAAGAGCGGTCCAGGCAAAAGTTAGGGATTTTCAAAGAAAAAGAAAAAGAGCAAAATGGGCTACACTAGGGGCAAGTCCTCTCCATCCTTTCAAAGCTACTCAAGCAAGATGCTGTCATACAACCATTGAATTCAACTCAGGTGTCGGGAGACCATGCTAGTAAAAATCTTCTTGACCCCTCTCCATTTCCCAACGCGAGGAAACTTTTCAAACATTTAAATCATAACCATGCATCATGTATTGATCACGGCGCTTTGCTTTAGCATTTCGCCCATCACCTCATAGCATCAAAAAATTCCAATATTCATTGACATCTTCAAAAAACCAACACTGCTTGGAACCCAATACCTACAATAAAAAAAAAAAAAAAGAGCCCATTCTCCAATGGCGCAGCCCGAGGTCAATATGTTGTATACATCAATCAATCATCACATTTCATACAAATCATAATCATGCATCTTGCA
The DNA here is from genome assembly GCA_951799995.1 of Trifolium subterraneum. Lineage (NCBI taxonomy): Eukaryota > Viridiplantae > Streptophyta > Magnoliopsida > Fabales > Fabaceae > Trifolium > Trifolium subterraneum. The sequence goes on along the minus strand of OX637462.1, from coordinate 6,387,241 downwards.
TCGTTCACGCTTGCATCTTTCTAGTATTAAACCATGCATCAAACTGCATTCGTTAAGGCATTTCTTAACATATCATTCACACATATAGCATCACGCATGCATTTCAAGATTTCCAAACTTTCTAATAAAAGTGGCACCACTTTCACAACTAGAAAGCCCAAAACCCATTGGCATGTCAAAAGTCCAACATACCATTGGCATCTTCCAAAGCCCAATTTTCATTGGCATCCTGAAAAGCTCAACATTCAAAGCCCAGTCTTTATTGGCATTCAACATTCGATTAAGTCCAAAAATTATTGGCATCCAAAGCATGGTATTTACCAACATTTCATTTCATGCATCCATCATGCATGTCATATAGTATTCGTTAATGCTACGCCTACAACCAAATGCATATCATGCATCAGCAAATACACATATACATACAACCATTCACACATTCATACATACATACAAACATATATAGATATATACATGCATACATATAATCATTCACATATACATACATACAAACATATATAGATATATACATACATACATACATACAAACATATATAGATATATACATGCATACATACATACATACATACATACATACATACATACATACATACATATAATCATTCACATATACATACATACATACAGTCATTCACATGTCCATACATAGGTTCGTACCCATGTGCAACATGCAAATAGAATCATTCATACATACTGCATTGACCATCATGTGTCTTGTTTCAATAAATCACAAAAAAGAGTCATCCCCAGTGAGTCTGGTCCAGAGATGTCTCCATCATTCATACAAAAAGAGTCATCCCCAGTGAGTCTGGTCCAGAGATGTCTCTATCATTCATACAAAAAGAGTCATCCCCAGTGAGTTTGGTCCAGAGATGTCTCTATCATTCATACAAAAAGAGTCATCCCCAGTGAGTCTGGTTCAGAGATGTCTCCATCACTCATACATCAAAAAGAGTCATCCCCATTGAGTCTAATATAGAGATGTCTCCATCAAACATATTCCAAGTTGCTTCAGTTGTATCCCTTTCCGAATACGCGGATAGGAAGGTCCCCAGTCGAGCTCATTTCTCATTGGGTATAGAGTCTTTTTGACTATTTCTCTCCAGTTTTGTCCTGGATCGAGTTCTAATTTCAATCAGCAAGCGACAATCTCTTCATTTTGAGTAGCTTGCGTACCCACACATATATTCTCAACTTCCCTGTGTGATGTCATTCCCAGTATATCTGGTCAAGAGATGTTAATCAAGAACTTTTCAAATGTCTTCTCGTTATGAGAAATCTGTATTTTCAATTTAACCTTCCTATATCTCCTTTGGAGTTCCTGGCAGAGTTATATATTCCCTTCGTGGAAGTCCCTCTTCTTTTTTGTTATTACCTTTTATAAGCTATCCATATGGTAGTAGGTAATATACATGTCAAACCCATCCATATGTTGGTAGACAATTTTTGTCATCTTTCTGCTAGACTATCCATATGTTAGTTAGCAATGTTTGTCACTCGTCTTTTATAAGCCATCCATATGTTGGTAGACGGTGTCTCTTTTTGTTATTACCTTTTATAAGCTATCCATATGGTAGTAGGTAATATACATGTTGAAACCATCCATATGTTGGTAGACATTTTTGTCATTTATTTCTGCTAGACTATCCATATGTTAGTTAGCAATGTTTGTCACTCGTCTTTTATAAGCCATCCATATGTTGGTAGACAGTGTCTCTTCATTCGTCACTTGTCTTTTTTAAGCTATCCATGCGATAGTAGGCAGTGTCTCTTCATTCATCACTCGTCTTTTTTAAGCTATCCATGCGATAGTAGACAGTGCTTCATCATTCGTCACTCGTCTTTTATTAAGCTGTCCAGGCGACAGTAGACAGTGTCTCTTCATCATTCATCACTTGTCTTTTTTAAGCTATCCCTGCGATAGTAGACAGTGTCTCATCATTCGTCACTCGTCTTTTATTAAGCTGTCCAGGCGACAGTAGACAGTGTCTCTTCATCATTCGTCACTTGTCTTTTTAAGCTATCCAGGCGATAGTAGACAGTGTCTCTTCATTCGTCACTTGTCTTTTTTAAGCTATCCATGCGATAGTAGACAGCGATAGTAGACAGTGTCTCTTCATTCATCACTCGTCTTTTTTAAGCTATCCATGCGATAGTAGGCAGTGTCTCATCATTCGTCACTCGTCTTTTTTAAGCTATCCATGCGATAGTAGACAGTGTCTCTTCATTCCTCACTCGTCTTTTTTAAGCTATCCATGCGATAGTAGGCAGTGTCTCATCATTCGTCACTCGTCTTTTTTAAGCTATCCATGCGATAGTAGACAGTGTCTCATCATTCGTCACTCGTCTTTTTTAAGCTATCCATGCGATAGTAGACAGTGTCTCATTCATTTTTCACTCGTCTTTTTTAAGCTATCCATGCGATAGTAGACAGTGTCTCATCATTCGTCACTCGTCTTTTATTAAGCTGTCCAGGCGACAGTAGACAGTGTCTCTTCATCATTCGTCACTCGTCTTTTTTAAGCTATCCATGCGATAGTAGACAGTGTCTCATCATTCGTCACTCGTCTTTTTTAAGCTATCCATGCGATAGTTAGACAGTGTCTCATTCATTCGTCACTCGTCTTTTTTTAAGCTATCCATGCGATAGTAGACAGTGTCTCATTCATTCGTCACTCGTCTTTTTTAAGCTATCCAGGCGATAGTAGACAGTGTCTCATCTTTTTCCATATACCTTTGTTAAACTATCCATATGATAGAAGGCAACTTATCCCAAGTAAAACTACATTGCTTCACCAATGGAGTTGGATCGTTTTTTCTTCTCTCTATCATTGTTTTTCTCCCTCAGTCGGGTCACTTTTTGTTGCTCACCTATAAATGTCTCTGTTCCCCAGTAATAAAAGTTTGTCTCTTGTGATTCCACTTTCTCAAAAGATTCAAAGTCTTATACTTGCATTTGCATTTGCATCATAAGCATTCTCGACATCTTAGGTCCAAAATTGTGCATTCTGTATTTAAGTCTCTTCAATCTCGTCAAGATGAAGATTTCCGTCTTCATCTCTCCGGATGAAGAAACTTAAATAGGGGCATCTGTCATACCCCAATTTTTGACCTAAGATTCCGCCTCATGTCCATATGTCATGCATTTTTGTCCGGGATTTTACTTCGCTTTTTCAAACGAAATTTCGGCAGAGAGGTATTTTAAAATACCTCATTTTGTGTTCATTTATTATTTATATATTTATTATTATTATTATTTTGCTTTTTTCAATTTCTATTTTTATTATTCAATTTTATTATTATTATTATTTATTTATTTGTTTCTTTATTTCATTTTCCTATTTTTTTAATTATTTAAAAAAAGGTCAAAAAAGGTCAAATTTTGAATTTTTTTTGTTTGGTCCAGCAATGTCCATGTCTTCTTCCCCAAAAGGGGAGATTCCATTTTCAACTAAGCAAAGGTGATCTCTGCATTTCCTCAATAATCCAAAACCCTAAATTTGTTGGGTTATAAAACAGAACCATTTTTTCTCAGAAACAGGGGGGATCCGCCGCAGCAAATTGAACAAACAAAAAAAACAAAAAAATAGTAAACCAGGAACATCAATCTTCATCGTTGTTCATCATCACCATCAAAAAATCAAAAGCTCAAATTCAAACCAGAAAATCCAAAAAAACAGAGAACTCCAATTGTCATCACCACCTTCGTTCACCAAATCGCAAACACCAAAACAAACTCAAATCATCATCAACTTCTTTTTCAAACCAGAACCAGAAATCCAAATCAAAACCACAAAAAGCATTCAAGTCGAAATCAAAACCAAAACATATCCAGAATCAAAACGAAGAGTAGAAGAAGAAGAAATCCGAAATTAGAGAAGTAAACCGAATCTTAAGGTTTGTTGTTCAGATCGGGAAGGTTTGAACTGATCGAAAAAAAAACGAAGAAAGGAAAAGAAAGAAAAAACTGTGAAGGAAAGATGAAGAAAGAATGGCCGGCGGCCATGGAGGAGGAAGAAAGAAAGAAAAAACCGTGAAGAAGAGAGAAGAAGAAAGCGGCAGCGGCGGCGGGTCTGAGAAAGGGAAAGAAGAAATGAAAAATGAATTTTTTAGGTTTTTTTACTTTTATACCTTGTTTGGATCCTGTGCGCGCAGGTGCACATCCTTACGGTACACCTGCGCGCCCGTAACCCTCTGGTTCTGATCAAGCGCTCCAGATTTAATCTGGCTGGGATCAGATCAGGGCTGTCTGATTTAATCAGACGTCCCTGATTCAATCCATCATCTTCTTCACACGCCTTGGGCCTTATGGACTGGGCCTACTAAGGTTTTGCTATCCCCACCCCCCTGTTTTGCTATTAACACCCCTGCTATATTTTTTTATTTTATTTATGTGTTCTATTATATGTGAATGTCATTTAATTTATTTATTTTGTACATTATTTATATGTTATATGCTATGTTTAAATATCAAAAACGTCAAAAAATATATGTCATGTTATTTGTTTCGTTTATTATTGCTTAAATATCAAAAATGCAAAAAATATTATTGTGTGTTTTATTTTGTTCAAGTCCAAAGGGAAAAGGGAAATTTTTCGTTAACCCTGTGTTACGTTGTTTATTTTAGCGCTTTTGCTTGTTCGCTATTTTTGACTTTGAATAGAAATCATTTTTGTTTAAATAAAAAAGAATGAAAAAAGGAGTGGTTTGGCGGATGACTTTTCACTCTCCGGTGACTTCGGATTTCCTGCCGGATGGCTTGCGATCCGAATAACCGACGTTCTAAAAATACAATTTTTTCTTAAAGTAATAAAAAACAAAAAAAACATTCAAATATTTTAAAAAATGAAATCTTTCATAATAAACTTCGACTTTCGTCGAGAAACCTCTTTCAAACATTTTTTCAATAAATGCTCTAACACACTTAAGCATATTTAAATATTTTCACAAAGACTAAAAAATACAAAAACAATTCAAATCTTTTGCCACTTGGCTTTTCAATTTCAAACTTTTTTTTCTCAAGAGAGTTTAGACGTGAGTCATCTCTAGTTGAAATTCATCTCCCCACGACATATGGCAGGAAAAGATATAAACTTTTCAGTATGTTCGTGGCGGATTTAAAAGGAGTTTAAACTTAAGATGACGACTCGTCTTTTCTCCTAAAAATCAATCAAACAAATCACTTTACAAATTTTACCCCGAACTACGAGATTTTGATCCCTCGCGGGTACGTAGTGCAAAAGACCTTGCGTCTTCCCAATTCAAAATTAATAAAACTTTTTTCTCCTTTTCTTTTGAATATCTCAAAAATTAATAAAAAATTCTCTCATCGTTACTCAATCATTTATAAGCAAATTTTACAAGCAAAACATTTTAGCACAAAAAATACATATTTTACAAGAGGTTCCCGTAGAGTACTACGGATACATAGGATGCTAATACCTTCCCTTTGTATAACTAACCCCCGAACCTTAAATCTCTAAATTTTTATTATGGGTTTATTCGATCTTTTCCCCTTCCCTTGGATAAATTAAAGTTCGGTGGTGAATCATAATTTTTGAGAACCAAAGCTAACCAATAGTTTGGCGTCCGAAAATCACCGCGACAACATCTTCCCATGCAACTTATTTCAAGAAAAACCCACAAAATCATATTTCAAATTCTCAAGTTTTGGTTTTCTTAATAAGTGTGTTTTTTTTCCTTATAATATGAGACGGAGGGAGTATGCGATTAATCAATGAAGTTAATTATTTGGATGTGGACTTGTCTCATTATTGCTCGCATGAATTGCGTGGTCGGTGACGGAAGCAAATCTATCTCTTTATTCAACCTAGATTCCATCTAGGGATGACAATGGGTGCCTATGGGTGAGAGTTTTACAGTACCCAAATCCACACCCAAAACAATCACCCACATCCAAACCCAAACTCAAAGGTTGTATGGCTGATGTTCTGGACTAGGCCTAAGGCCCAATCCGTTGAGGAATTCTTGATGGATCGTCGAACAGAGTTTTTGATTGATGATTACGGTGGAGTGCACACAGTTTTTTTTTCCTGTCAAGTCACCTTATTTTGCTTTGACAAGCAGAGAGGAGGAGAGTGTCATCGAAGAGGAACACGCTGATTTGAAATTGACCTAAAGTGTCGCTCTAAAGGTTTTAAACTTTCGGTTTTTGTTTGACGTTTTTTGTGGATTGACTACCAACGAAAAATAATTTAATAAGGAGAGAAATTGTGAATGTTGTCTGTCAATTTTGTAGTCTTGACTGTAATTTTGTTGAATCATCATCACATATATTTTTTGTTTGCAAGGGGTTCTCATATGACGTGGTGTGGTGTGCAAAACTAGTTGGATATACAAGGTGCTCTTTCCAACAATGCTCTTTCTGATGCTCGTAGCTTCAGTGGCCTACATATTTGTTTGTTGAAGATAAAAGATGATTTTAAAGTCATTTGGTTGACGACTATTTGGATGATTTGAAGAGCTAGAATTGACCGGATTTTTAATCAGAAAACTTTTGATGGAGACTATGTAATTCATGATATAAAAAACTTCAAGTGTGTTGGTGGTTTAAAACTAGATTCAATATATTTGATTGTGATTTTTATATGTGGTACGCATACCCTTTAATTTGTTTGGGGGTTAGGTGAAGTGCTTCCCATTAGGCACCATATCATGTGTTTTTTGTAATTTCAATTTGTAATATGACTTTTGGTTGAACTCTTCATTATGCACATTTTGTGCTAATGTTCAATGTTTTATTTTTATATATTTGGCTCTTTGGTTAATTCAAAACAAAATTATTTATTTCAATAAATACATAAACATATATACACAAAAAAATATCTCAAGAAATATATATTGAGAAAAATACAATAACGCTAGTTTTTTTTTTTCTTTTCTTTTCTTTTTGTATTTTTTATATTTTATCGTAAAATTATAATAGAAATTCACACATGAATATAATGAGAGAAAAGAAAAAGTCAATATTAAATTGATGATACAATACTCTAAATAAGGTACGTAAATCATTTTTTTATATCCTCTTTGCCACGTTATGGTTGTTCCGATGACAAGAAAAAAATAAGATGGTCATTATGTAACAACCTCACACCTATCTTAAGCGATCCCAAAATCGTTTAAGATGGGATCCGAGATGTTACAAATTAGCTTATAGATATTTTTATTAAAAATGCTCTTAATGAATCAAATATCACCTTTATTAGATATCTGTTAACAAACATGCTACGCATTTTTTTTATTTCTTAAACAATATTCCCTCAACTCAAGCCACTAAATTTGGTTTAATGATGAGAGGTTTAAGTATTAGGTTCAATTCTCATTGACTCTATTGTAAACCAAAGAAATAAACAATATTCAATTACCCTCTCTGATAAAATATAAGCACAGTTTTACACTTTCCAATTATTAATAGAGTTATGCTAGCGTTCATTTAATTTGGTCTTAAATATAAACAAAAATTCATTTTCTATGTTTATTGAATTATTATTATTATAGACCAAATACATAGAGGTGGAAATAGGCTAGGCCGAGGTAGGCTTTGCCAAGCCTGAGCCTGGCCTGTCAAAAAATTAAAGGCCTGAGCCTGGCCTGTGGCCTATCATAGGCTTGTTTTTTAGGCCTGAGCCTGGCCTTTTGAAAGCCTGACAAAGCCTATTAGCCTGTTTAAAAGCCTATTTCAGATAAACATATTTAAATAAATAATTATATTTAATTTTAAATATACTAATGAACAAATAAATCAATGAGATTAAACTTCTTTTTGATATTTAACATGATATTTTGGAGAATTTGACTATATAGGACATCATATTTCGATTTTAGTTTATAATAATACATTTATATATGTGAAAAATTAATGTGGATTAATAAACTTGAATTACTGAAAAAGTTAATAGATTTATAATTTAATCAAAGTACAAATTTTAATATATAATAACAATAGATGTAAAAATATTATTCATATTTACTTAAATAGGCCGGCCTAGTAGGCTTAATAGGCTTTTTTATTGGCCTGGAGCCTGGCCTTTTTAGCTAAATAGGCCTATAAAAAAGCCTTGGCCTGCTCTATTTAAAGAATTAAGCTGACTTGGCCTGAGCCTATGTAGGCTAAGCCGTAGGCTTATGTAGGCCGGCCTGGCCTCTTTCCACCTCTACAAATACATTAGTAATTCAATAAATCTGGAAAAAAACTTTACTTATTTTCAAGACCGGAGGTTTCAAACAAAAAAAAAACCGGAGGGAATACTGGTTAATTAATGAAAAAATAAGTGAATTTCACATTAAAATTATTATTTTATATTTTAAAACTATTAATTAGACAAAATTCTTTTTTATTACTACTCCATTTATTGATAAATTTTTAAGTCAAAAGAAAAATATGATTGAGGTAAATGGCAGCTACTGCCTTGACAGAAGATATACAGCGACTGTAAAGGAGAGAATTTAATGATAGGAAAAAAACATAGTAGAAGGAACAGTGAATCTTAGGCATATGTAGATTTCCCCTCCTAGGTTGTACGAAAATGAAATGCTGGCCATCAAGAGTATACTATTTTGAGTCTTATGTACAAGTAATTTTTTTTATTTAATTATTATTAATAATTGAATGGATTAAAAAGTAAAAAATTAGATCAATATACATGAGATCAGATAACTCTGTTGACAAAAACATTAAATATATAGTGAGTAGTGGTTGAAATTCGAACTAATACTTTCACTTATTTACTTTACGACTTTGTTTGGTTAAAAAATAACGGATAACAAATAAGATAATAACTTATAACGGATTAAAATTTATAGCGAATAAGCTAACTCATTGAATTTTGGAGTGGTGATAAAATTAGCGGTGTTAAGATGGAGTGAGTTCAACTCTCACTCACGAAACTTTTGCATTTTTCTTTTTTGGGTTTTTTCCCTCATAAAATAAATAAAAAAATTAACGCTTAAAACTAACTTATAAATTCTGTCAAAACAAAAAACTAACTTATAATAAATATGATATGATATAAAAAATATATTTATTTAATTAATATTTAATTTTTTCAAGTGAAATGTCATGGGTAAAATTAAAAGGAAAAATGATTTATAAGTTATAAGCTCATAAATTATTTAAAATAGTGTCTATAAAATAAGCCATAAAATAAAGTATAAACACAACAAAAATACTGTTATTAAATAGAGTTTTTTGTTTATAAGCTATAACGTAATTTATTTATATTTCAAAGTAGAAGCTACAAACGTATGCTAGCATTTTCATTTTCATTTTCATAATAATAATAGGAAAAAACTGCAAATTTGTGAAATCCTTTTCTCTCTCTTAAAAGGACATCCCAAAATAATGACGGTTGTGTTCTGATTGATTGAATAAAGCTGAGAGAGAGAGAGAGAGAGTGAGAGAGAAAAGTAACAGAGGAGAGACTAGAGAGAGAGAATCAGAAGTGTTAAAAGGTAAAGCAACAGTAGCATGGCCACCAAGTTACTACTACACTTCAATTACTACAACTAGTAGCAGTAGCTCAATCACCACAACAATATCACTAACACAAACAACAACCATTGTAGTTTAGTTTCTCATTTTTCTATAACTAGAAACACCATCCACCACTCTTGTTCTTTTTCCTCTCCCAACGTTAAAAAAACACAATCTTTTTCCTTAAACACACTCTTGTTCTTTCTGGGTTTGTAAGATCCGTTCTTTCTTCTTTTCTTGAGATCTATTTGGTTCTCAAGTTTTTATCTTTTTAATTATTCAGCTTCTGGGTCTTATTAGTTTTTTCAAATTATTACTAAATTTGGTTTTTGTAACTTGTAAGAAACAAAATATAGTTGATTAAGCTAAGGATTGTGTGCAATGAAGGTTTTAGTTGAAGATTGGAACATGGGGTGTTGGGGGTTAAGGAAGAGAAGAACCGAATGAAGCATAAAGTGATTGTTTTTTGTTGTGAAACTGGTTTTGGTTGAGGGAATCTTTTTGAGTATATTTAGATTTGAATGAGTTTTTGGTTGGTGAAAGAGGGGGTAGAGTATAACAAAGAATGATATTGTGTAGTAGAAAGAAAGAGACTAAAAGGGTTTGTTTGTGGTGGGAGTGTCATTTTCTGATAATTTTGTTGCTTAATTGGTCTACTTAGATAGAGAGTTTTTTTGATTGTGGGCTCAAATTTTGAGATTACAAATTTCTTATAACTTTTTGTTCAAATGAGACTCTCTTCAGCTGGTTTTAGTCCTCCACCCCAAGAAGGTATGTTCACACTTAACAATTGCTTGCAATTTCTTCTTCCTTTTTTCTTTTCATTTATGTTTTTATGCTTACTATTTATGGTCTTATCTGATAATCTAGAGTTCGACAGAGAGATAAGTAAAAATCGGCCAAAGATTGTTCTAGCTAGGATTCAAAACTTGGGGAATTAGAATGTCTATTATTCTAATTTAATCCATGGGGGGGTTAAAATGTGAATTATTCAACTAAGACACCAAACTCAAGTGGTTAATTACGAATCGTTCGGGAGAACTGAGTTCCATTCCTGATGGGAACAATTCTCGGCCAGACTTTACTAATCTTGCGACCGAACTCTAAATTGCCGGTTCCGCTTCCCCTAGGAACTAGATGGTTATTACAAAAAAAAAGTGTATTATTCTCTTATTTTGCCCTTTTTTGTTAATATATTTAGCCATTGAAGTTTTTGTTTTCTAACAATAACATAAGGGGTTCTTAATTTTATTTTTTTAAAATTTTTTTATTCGTTTTTTTTTTGAGGTGGAGGGTGTGGAAATTCATCTTTTTGGGCTGTATTTTCTCTTTTTATATATAATCTAAGGGATTAGAGAATTAATTTGGTTTCATTTGTGAAATGAGCACCTTTAAGATCTTGGGTTTGCCAAGAGTCTCCTCTAATCATTTTGTCTTATGTGACAAGCTATGAGCTTTTTCTATTACATAACATTGAGATGGATTTTGCAGGGGAAAAGCGAGTCCTAGATTCAGAACTTTGGCATGCATGTGCTGGCCCTCTTGTCTCTTTGCCAGCAGTTGGAAGTAGAGTTGTGTACTTTCCACAAGGTCACAGTGAACAAGTGAGTAAAAGATATTATGATATTAGATTATTGTATTTGTTATGCTACCACAGAATAAGCCTTGTGGACAGTGTCTCTGTGTATTTGTGTTACATTCTTTTACTAATGGTGAGAATAAAGTAATACTAGGAATCTCTTGTCTCTGGTCCTGAGTATCCTATGCAGTACTATAGTTTCTTGTCTCGTGTCTCTCTCTTTTCGTGTTTTGCTACCACGGTATCAAGTGCGTCTAATACAACTCTAGTCGTGGTTGCGGAGACATAAAAGTTTGGATGTTGCGTCCCAAATTGCAGCGACAGACTATTTTTGAAAGCATATATCCTAACTCCTAACTTGTCGCTTTTCTGTGTAGGTGGCTGTGTCAACCAACAAGGAAGTGGATGGTCATATCCCAAACTATCCAAGCTTACCTCCTCAGCTTGTGTGTCAACTTCATAATTTGACTATGCACGTATGTGTAGTTTACATTTTTTTAGTAACAAGTGTTTCCTTTTAATTCATTTTTCCTGTTTTCGCATTGGAACCTTATTTTCTTTTCTTTATCCAATTTCTTGTTTTGTATCCAGGCTGATGTGGAGACCGATGAAGTGTATGCGCAGATGACCTTGCAACCTCTGAATGCTGTATGACACACTGCCTTAAGCAATATCTGGTTTTGCAATTTAATTAGATATATTCATTCTTCGGCTTTTAACATTGATTTGTATTTGCAGCAAGAACAAAAAGAGGCTTACCTTCCAGCAGAGTTGGGCACTCCGAGTAAACAGCCAACAAACTACTTCTGCAAGACTTTGACTGCTAGTGACACAAGCACTCATGGAGGATTCTCCGTGCCTCGCCGCGCAGCTGAGAAAGTGTTTCCTCCATTGGTAAAACATTTGTCAATAAGTCATGCTACATAACTTCAAAATATTCACCAAATCGATCAACTTCTCAACTCTTAATAATTTTGACCTGCAGGACTTCTCTCAGCAGCCTCCTGCTCAAGAGTTAATAGCAAGGGATTTGCATGGTAACGAATGGAAATTCAGACATATCTTCCGAGGTGAGTTCAGTGGCGGACCGGACTAGAAGTCTGTGTTTCATGTCGAGGGCCAAAAATAAGTCCAGATTTTTTTAATAATCTTTGAAGTTTTTTCCACCTTGCAGGTCAACCTAAAAGGCATCTACTTACAACTGGGTGGAGTGTTTTTGTGAGTGCTAAAAGACTTGTTGCTGGTGATTCTGTGCTGTTTATCTGGCAAGTGATTTTATTGTATAAGTGGAATCTTTCTTGCTCTCGACCTCATTAATTTGTTCTACTCCTCCACCTTGGATTTTGTGATGCTTTCAATACTAAAACATTCTTACTTACATGTGGTTTAGGCATTGAGAAGTGCTGTTGATTCATATGTTTTGCATCTGATTCCTTATTATGATACATGAGAGTTGTGGATTATGTTGGTATTTATGTGATTATATCATATCTTGTCAATGGTGTAACTTGAGTGCATCTTCTTCTATAGGAACGAAAAGAACCAATTGCTTCTCGGCATCCGCCGTGCTAGCCGACCACAAACTGTGATGCCTTCATCGGTGTTGTCAAGTGATAGTATGCACTTGGGACTTCTTGCTGCAGCAGCTCATGCGGCTCAAACCAATAGTCGTTTCACTATTTTCTATAACCCACGGTATAATAATAACTAGTACACATTTGCAAAACTTTTAGGTTGTGATATATTTATTTTTTGATTGACATTATATTTCTTTACAAAAATTCAGTGCTTGCCCATCAGAATTTGTCATACCCTTAGCGAAGTATGTTAAAGCTGTGTATCATACTCGAGTTTCAGTTGGTATGCGTTTCAGGATGCTTTTTGAAACAGAAGAGTCTAGTGTGCGACGGTAGGTCTTTCAAACTTTACTGTTCAAAATAATATTGCATAAATGTTTTCCTTTTTAATGTGGTATTGAAGGATAATGTAATTACGTAATACCAATATATTTTTCTTGTACAGATACATGGGTACAATAACGGGCATTTGTGACCTAGATTCTGTCCGGTGGCCGAACTCACATTGGCGATCTGTAAAGGTTTGTATGAAAATACTGTTGATATTTCAATATTTCATTCTGGTTCCACCGTTAAGTTGACTTGCCACTTGGCTTTTGGATGTATCATTTCTGATTGTTTTTCCATGTACAATTTATATTTCATTATTGAAAGATTTTAAAAACTAAAATACAGCTTTTACTCGGATTGCAGGTTGGGTGGGATGAATCCACTGCAGGAGAGAGGCAACCTAGAGTGTCTTTGTGGGAAATTGAGCCATTAACAACATTTCCTATGTATCCATCACCATTCCCCCTTAGGCTTAAAAGACCTTGGCCTCCTGGATTGCCTTCATTCAATGGTTAGCTTCATGTCACCTTTAGGACTGAAAGTATTCACAAGTTTATTTATTTTCTCGAGCACCTAATTATTTTCAATTTTCTAAGCTAGTTACATTTCAAAGGATGTTTCATTTATGCATTACTATTTTCTTTGAAATGCTGGCAGGCATGAAAGATGAGGATTTTGGCATGAATTCTCCTTTGATGTGGCTCCGAGACGCCGATAGAGGGCTTCCGTCTCTTAATTTTCAAGGGATTGGTCTTAATCCTTGGATGCAACCAAGGTTTGATCCCTCCATGCTGAATATGCAAACAGATATGTATCAAGCTGTGGCTGCTGCTGCACTTCAGGACATGAGGAGTGTCGATCCTTCCAAACAGCATCCTAGTTCCTTACTTCAATTTCAGCAACCGCAGAACTTTCCAAACCGGACTGCTGCTTTAATGCAAGCGCAGATGTTGCAACAGTCACAATCTCAACAAGCTTTTCAAAATAATAATCCGGACAATCAAAATCTGTCGCAATCTCAGCTACAAACTCAGAGTCATCCTCAGCAGCATCTACAGCATCAGCACTCGTTCAATAATCAACTCCATAATCATAATCAGCAGCAACAACAAAGTCAACAACAAGTGGTGGATAATCACCAGAACTCTGGTTCGGTCTCTACAATGTCTCAGTTTGTTTCAGCACCACAACCTCAATCACCACCAGCTATGCAAGCTCTCTCTTCACTATGCCATCAGCAGAGTTTTTCTGATTCAAATGTGAACTCTTCAACTACTATTGTTTCTCCTTTGCACAGTATCATGGGTTCGTTTCCTCAGGATGAAACATCACACCTCATGAGCCTTCCTAGAACAAGTACTTGGGTTCCTGTTCAAAATTCAACTGGTTGGCCCTCCAAGCGTATTGCGGTGGATCCACTCCTTTCTTCGGGAGCATCTCAATGTATGCTGCCTCAGGTGGAGCAGTTAGGGAATCCACAGAATACCGTATCTCAAAATGCTATTACATTGCCACCGTTTCCTGGTAGGGAGTGCACAATTGACCAAGAAGGGAGCAATGATCAGCAAAGTAATCTGTTATTTGGTGTCAATATAGATCCCACGTCTCTTTTAATGCATAATGGGATGTCGAACTTCAAGGGGATTGGTGGCGGCAACAGCGACACCTCAACCATGCCCTATCATCAATCTTCTAATTACATGAACACCGCAGGCACCGATTCTTCGTTGAATCATGGAGTAACACCTAGTATTGGTGAATCCGGTTTGTTGCATACCCCAGAAAACGGGGAGCAAGGAAACAACCCACTGAACAAGACCTTTGTGAAGGTGACTTTTCCCCCATCGGATTTTTATAATATTATTAACTCAAATCAAAATTTTATCATTATTCATCACTTGCATTTTTGTTTTGTGCATTGTTTGTTACAGGTTTATAAATCAGGGTCCTTCGGAAGATCGTTGGATATCACTAAGTTCAGCAGCTACAATGAGCTGCGTAGTGAGCTCGCCCGAATGTTTGCACTTGAAGGCGAGTTGGAGGATCCTGTAAGATCAGGCTGGCAGCTTGTATTCGTTGACCGAGAGAATGATGTTCTTCTCCTCGGCGATGGCCCTTGGCCGTAAGTATTCCATATTCTACATTCGTTTTTGCTTTCCTTTTATATGCTAAATTCAAAATGAGATTATTCCACCTACACTTTTGTTGCTTATATGCGATCTCTCTTTATGACAGCGAATTCGTGAGTAGTGTATGGTGCATCAAGATACTTTCGCCCGAGGAAGTGCAGCAAATGGGCAACACTGGCCTCGGGCTTTTGAACTCGGTTCCAATTCAAAGGCTCTCAAATAGCATCTGTGATGACTATGTGAGCCGTCAAGATTCAAGAAACCTAAGCAGCGGAATAACAACCGTGGGATCTCTAGACTACTGAAAGATGCGACTGTTAATAGTCTACATTTTCACACTTTGCCAATTACGGAACGCGTTACCTAAATGCAGTTTATATTAAATATTATTATAGTCTTTTGTTTTTGTTTTCCTGTTTTTCATGCTAGGACTATTCATAAACTAATACTGTAACTATATGCTATCTTTTCATTGTGCTAGCTACAATTATATACAATACTTAATCTGTTAGGAAATCAATGTGTGAATTTAAGATAGTATGTTCTGTCTAGAATTCAACTTATACCAAACTTTACTTTTAGTCTTGTTGACCTTTGATGAGTTATGGTTGAGTTATTTGGTAAAATCTTTATCACATGCATGAAAATAAATGACTAGTTGATATTTCAGAATTCAGATGATGTTGGACAAATGGACCTTATAGTGATGGGTAGAAGTGTAGAAACCATTTGGTGAAAAAGAGGATGTGACTCTTTGAACATGAAGAGGACACCAAATGCATGTGATGTGTTTGATGTGCTTCCTTTCTATTTAATGTGAATGTGGCCCTCTTTTGTCGTTTGTTGGTTTTGGCCATTCACCCTTTTTTCACCTTTCATGCAATTCTTTTGCTTCATGAATGGTAAAGTGAAAGCTGTATATTTTGTCCATTTCCATCTTGTTTGGTCATATCTTCTTCATGCCCTTGTGTCCAAAGTATTTGGAATTTGTAACATAAGTTTCTTGCCTTCATTGTCCAAGTTGACATTCTCGGAAAGGAAAAATTCGTGCGTGAGTAGATAAGAAAGTTCGATGTAGTACAAGTCATGAGATGCTTAATAGACTAGTCTTTTAAGTTTTGCTTTTCTTGTCAACTTAAGAGTTAAGACATAAGAATTTGTGCTTTTATTGAAGTTGAGCTAAAAAAATGGCTATTAAGGTTGAATTAAGGTAAACCACATAATACATCCAAATATAATTTGATTTGGTGACAAGTTTGAATTGGCTACAAATGAGTTTGAAGTGAACAAGGAGATGAAATTTTAGTTTCACATGCAATGGTAAATAACTCATGTATTTGATTTATCATTCTTTAATGTATTATTTTTGTTATCATTATGCAATACATTGTTGACCTAATGTATTGTTTTAGTTTCACATGCAAAGGATCCCTTATCCCTAATGTATTATTTTTGTCTTTCAAATTTTTTATATATAGGGATCCTTACTAGTTAATTCTTTTGTTTTTGTTTTCATAAATTCCATTGAAAATAATCATATTCAAGTTGAAGTCTTTTTTACTACTATTTGATGGTTAAGTGTGAATATTTTTCCTAGTTAATTTAATCATTTTGTTTCTAATATTTGTCTTTTCCCACTAAAAATTGCATTAGTAAAGAATCTAAGGAAGAGGGTGGTGGAAAGAGTCTAATTGAGGTCACTTCTTTAGTTGTGACACTAGCTAGGTTTCCTAGTGGGAATAGGTGAATAAAGAAGTTGGAGTTGAGTATAGGTTTGTGCAATTTATTTTGATGCATGTTGTGGGGTTACCTTATTTGTTGGGACTTTTTTCAAGGTATGGAATGGTGACATGGTAGGGCACTATCTACAATAATAATAGTAGGAATACAATGTTTTAATAAAGGGTTGGCAACCCAATAATCATAACTCCACTTTATATATAATAATACTCCCTCCGTCCCATTTTCATTGCCATATTTGAAGAAAAAAATTGTCCCATAATACTTGACATATTTCAATTTTTTATGTTATTTTTCCATTTTTACCCCTTATAAATACTTGCCTTTTCACTTTCTCACCACATTTTGCCTCTTCACATTCTCACCATATAACAAGGGTAATTTGGTAAAATTAATATTATCTTTCATTCATTTATGCATTTTTCTTAATATGTGTGAAATGGTCAAATGTGGTAATGAAAATGGAACGGATGGAGTATTTTTTAGGTGAGGAGGTACTCTTGATTTTTCTACTTTCTTTCTATCACTTTATTTTCTTGGGACTGACTCTATTCTCTGGTTTCTGTCACCCACAATATGACCAAAAAGGTTGTAATTGTGATAAACTTATTTAGCACGTGTTTGGATCTTATGGCTTATTGTTTGTGGAAATTGTGACTACATTTACAATCCTTTGTCTTATAAAGTTTACAGTTAAATATGTTTTTGGTCGATATAGTTTTCTAGAATTTCATTTTTAGTCTCTGAAGATTTTTTTCACTTTTTAGTTCTTGAAGTTTTACCAGTCGAGTTTTTAGTCCTTACTTTTAATCAAACTCTTGTATACTTTCACATTTTTGAATGATTTTTTGTATTCATGTTTATAATATTATAAGAACATCTCCGATAAAAATTTAGAATTTTTTAACATAAGACGAATTATTTATGTGCAAAAAACTAAAAAATTCATATTTAATTCATCTCTTGTTAAAAAAATTTAAAATTTTGTAAAAGAGATTCATATAATGTACTAAACATGACCTTGGAAAAAAATTTAAAATTTCGAATGATATGCACGAGTTTAATAAAAAGTAGGGACTAAAAACATTGAGTGATAAAACTTCGGGGACTAAAATGTGTGAAAAATATCTTTAGGGACTAAAAACGAAATTTTGGAAAACTATAAGGACTAAAAACATATTTAACCCTAAAGTTTATACATACATGTCGACTATAAGCATATATCCTAAAAATTATGTTGACCTATTATAAATTTTTTTTGAAAATGTTGAACTATTATATTATGGAGAATGTTAACATGTACCCTTAAGGGCACGTGTTAAGAATACAAATGTGGTAAAAATTTATTGCAACTTGTGTATTCATTAACTGCTTCAATATTAAATATTTTGTATCATTAAATATAAAATTTCTACTTTTAGGTAGATTAGCATGTGCCCTTAGGGCACATGTTAACATGACCCTTACATTATTAATCGTCTAAAAATGTGTCAATTTGTTTGTGGCTGTAAATTAGCATTGGGGGAGGGATTGATCCATGTAGTGTAGGTAAATATTTTACATTTTAGTTCTTGAAATTAAAGGTTAATTTAGTCTCCAACTTGTGAAATTTGGTAACAAAATTCTTTTAATGGCTTAAATGACAATAATGGTAGGGGAAAGAGGCCAAAGTATTAAAACATGTTAACTACAAGAATGTTTGGTATATTTCCTTGTTCATGTAACATGTTTAAGGTGTTTTACTATAACACTTATTTTCTAATGTGTCATAAATATTACGGGTTTTTTATTCCTTTCAAGACCTCCTTATCATGGAATAAATCCTCTCTATTGGAAATTTTCTCAATTTTTTTCAAGTTGAATCTCAATCATCAAATATAAGAATGAAAAAGAAAGCTAAAATTATAAAGAAAAAATGGAAAAAGAACAAGTGAACAATACAATATAGAGGAACCAAAAAATCCCCTTATCATTTCCTTAACTCCTCCACTCAGCCACTAAGTAAACTTTATATTTCCATTTGATTAAGCTTGTTAATTAATATATACAAAGGAGACTTGTAACACTCTCATATTTTATTGATAACCATTTTATTCTAATTACTAATTAGTGTCAACATGTCAAGGAATGATACTAGGGAACGTAGGGCCAGTTAGGGATGGTTCACACAACCATTAATGCCCTGTAATTCCAATCAGGATTTGGATTCTCTACATTAAAAAATTTCTACATTCACTTACATTTAGTGCAAAAAGTTAGGAGAGAGAAAGAAGAAATATAATATGATAAATTGTAATGACAAAATTGACCTTGAAAATAAACTAAATGTAGGTGAATGTATGATTTTTGAATGTAGTAAATCCAAATCCTTCCAGTCATCCGTGATTATTCTCTTAAATTGTGTCCTAACTAATTATGCTAGGGCATAAGCTTTTGGAATGTGGGACTCAACTTAAGTCAAGAGATCACCCCAACCCAAAGTATTTTGAGCCTTTCTACTTGGCTCTACCAAAAAATAAGACTAGCACAAAATTTACCTTAAATCGGGTATTACAATAAGTTAATTAAGATATTATTAACTTCCCCATGAAACTACCATTACAATTACAATAAGTTAATTAACATATTATTAAAGAAAGCTACTTTTCCGCTCCCATGAAACTTCCTCCCCACCCCCTCCCAGAAAAAAATCCGATTTTGCCCTTGAAAAACATTCGGAACGCAGAAACCGAAGTTTTTATAGTTCAAATTCAGGAAAAATTCAGTTTCTAGACCCCGAAGTTATTTTTGAAGGCAAAAAATTTCGGTTTCTAGAAATCGAAGTTTTTATTGAAGGGAAAAACAGGAAATTCAAGGGGTGAAAAAGAAACCTGGAGCGTTCGAAGAGAAACTTTCATTATTATTGAATAATTATTATTGAATAATAATACAAAACTATAAGTTTTCTTATTCAAAAATATAAAACAAAGTTTTCTTGAGTTTAAAAAAGTAAAGTAGTTTAGTCAAGCCCAAATCACTCTTATGGGCTAGATAGAAGAGGGCCTCAAGCCCAAATCAGATATGGGCTTTCAGGTCCAAATCCAACAATTGAGAGATAACGATTAGGTTTAGGGTTTATCAGCGGCATTTTTTCTCCCTTCATTCAACACTTCACATCACATTTCCTTCCTTTCGTTCTCTCTCACTTTCGCTTGCAACAATGGTGATTTCTCATTCCCACTTTCTTAATTGCTTTTAAGTTTCTTATTTGTTAATTGGATTCAGTTATTCTTCTGTATGATAAAATATCAAAATTGATTTTGTTATTTTTCTTATTTTTCATCATAAAAGTGTTAGTTTTGTTAGAAAGTATATATTTTTGTTCTTGGGTTAATTTAAATTTTTTACAATTAAGTTAGTGAAATTGTTACACTTGATGAATTGATTTGATGTGAGGGTTATAATTTAATCAGGATAAAGAGGTAGATTTAGGAAATATGAATTATTGTGTTATACTTTTGTTTAGGAATTTGGTTTGTAAAGAAATCAGTGGTTTTAGTTATAACATAAATACTAATTGCTATCTGATGTTTTGTGAATTTATATAACCATTACTTAAATTATGTTAAGGACTTGTTTGGATTGACTTTTTGAGTTTATGTACTTGCGCAAATGTTTGTGAAACTGCTCGGGAGAGCTTATGGAAATAGCTTATGACAAGTCCATCAACTGTTTCCAGCTTATTTCCATTAACTCTCCACGAGAGCTTATGGAAATAGCTTATGACAAGTCCATCAACTGTTTTCAGCTCATTTCCATTAACTCTCTAAGATAGCTAATGGAAATAGATTATGACAAATCCATAAACTGTTTTCAGCTTATTTCAATTAACTCCAGGATAGCTGATGAAAACAGTTTACAGCCTATATGAAAACAAGTTGATTTTGTTTAATCTTGTTATAGAAATAACTACTTATACATAAGCACTCATAACAAGTGCTTATGTTTATAGCGTTTAATTAAGTTGTTTCGACAAACTGGAGTTAAGTTGCAAATATTATGTTTTTTAGTTTGTTGTTGATGAAGTATCTTTGTTGATATAATATATGTCTCTGTATGCCAATTGTTCTGATAATGGGTTTGGTGCTGTACACAGCCTAAGCAAATCAACGAGATTAAGGATTTCCTTCTCACTGCCAGAAGGAAGGACGCGAGGTCAGTGAGAATCAAGAGGAGCAAGGATGTCGTTAAGTTCAAGGTCAGATGTTCCAAGTACCTTTACACACTCTGTGTGTTTGACGTTGAGAAAGCCGACAAATTGAAGCAATCACTTCCTCCAGGTCTGTAATAGGATTTTCATTTTTTATTTTGAGATTTTTTATTTGTTTAGCATAGGAAATTGGAATACCATCAGTTCAGCTATGTATATGCCAATAGTAAAATATCCTTAACACATTTCTGCAACCAAATTTTGTCACAATTTTTTTAGTAGCACATTGGTTAAACATTAGCAATTGTTATGTATTTCATGTGTCTTTTCTTTTGAGAAATTCAAAAGGATTAATGTACATTATCTCAATTTGTGCTATATTGTAGTCTTGTTTTGTGCGTCACAACTTACAATGCTCTTGATGTTTTTCAGGTTTGAGTGTTCAAGACCTGTGAAGGTATTGGATGAGGAATCAAGGAGAAGCATTTGTTTCATTTTTGTTATATTTGTTTCTCTGTAGTTGAAGCTTGAATTTTTGTGAGTTGGTTTGTATTTGAGAATCATAGCCAGGAAATGGTTTTTGTAATGAAAAAGTGAAAAGATTTTTATTTCTGTTGGAACATTTCAGTGCTATGGATTAGTCGTGTTAAATTATTCTCTGTTTTATATTTACCTTGTGTTTCTGCGATAAGGTTTGGAAATTTGAATGATGAAGTAGTAAAATTGAATAATAGCTACAGTTAATTGACGAGTTTTATAAATCGATTTTTATAGGGGTAATTTACAAGTACCACCTTTCTAACTGTATTTTTTGTTGTCAACAAAAGTACCTTTCTAACTGTTAGGTCAATGTTTTATTTCTTGTTTCGAATTCTATGAATAGCAGATAGAACCCTATGGTATCTATGATACTTTCAAGTTTCAACAACCAATGGTAAATTATGCATTTTTGGCTACAGCTTCTGAGTATTAGTAATCGAATCTAATGACTTGAGGGGAACGAAAATTTAAATTTCAGATATCATGTAAGAGTAAGTCTATGCAGTTACATTACATGTATGAATACCTTAATAAATGAATTATACTTGATGTAAGTTATACCCATGTGTGTGCATCATTGCATTGTATGGATATATTTATGAACCAATCCAACGTTCAAATTGGAACCAACAAACATATTTCATTACCGTGTCTTTGGTTTTGGACCTTTTTTTTAATTTAAAATTTTAGCTCAAAAGAAACCCACTTTTTTTTATTTAAACGTTTGAATCTCCAAAGGAGCGTAAGCACTTCACACGCTAGTGGATGAGATTAATTCACTTGCATTCCTGCTAGCACAACAAGAAGCTCCGGTCTTCACGCCCCTACTACTGCTGTGCAGCCTTTTCTTGGGTTCGTAGAGTCGGGTTTCCCATTAAGTTTATACGGGTTCGTAGAGTCAGGTTTCCCGTTAAGTTTATAACTGGTTCCAAAATTGGTAACATGTACTAATTTCATTATTATTATTATTATTGTACCAATCTATCTTGATATTTTTCCCTCAAGTAGCATAGTAACTAGAATTTCAACTTTTAAGTTCGAATCCGATCTCTATATATTTCATGCAACTATCAACTGAGCTATGTCCACATGACTAATCTTAAAATTGTTGAAGTGCTAGAGTTGACTATTAAAATTGCAAGTTAACTTATGAAGTCGTGTGATCATATAAGTTTGGGTATTAATTTTGAGGCAAACTCTTAAATACTAATTTTTCTTTTTAAGATTTCCTTTTGCATACATCATCACTTTGTTCCCCCTTTACCCTTTTGGTCCAAGCCCCTATTTTGATTTTACACTTCAAAGTCATGTACAAAGATGGTGAAAGTACATACTATGAACATTTATCAATTATTCTTATCAATTGGCATTCATGTATTTGTGATGTAGAAGACATTCATGACAACACACAGATTAGTGAAATGAAAAAAATAACAATGAGAGGCATAATCATAATAATCAACACATTTATTTCAATCCAACAAAAAAAAAAGACACCAAATTTGTTTCATAATAATAGTTCATCCTTTCGTGCACATGATATATTTAAAATACCATAAATATTGAACTATAACTGCAGAGCTCTCCTTTGGAGAACTCTTTCAAAAATAAGCGTATACCACTTATAGTGACAAACACACGGTATTCTTTAGTAAAAGGCGAAAGAATAGTTCGCTTTGTGCTTATCACATGGTTCCGTGATTTGCTTTCAGAGTGATGCTTTCATTTTATAGCACAAGCAGCACACTTTCACTCTGACACTGGCCGATGTGGGACTTTCTCATCATATAACATAGAGATATTCACACGCTTAACATTTCAGTATTTTGCCACCATCACTAATCCAGCAGTTAGGACTTAATATATAATCATTATTTCATTGAATTCTAATCAGAGAATTGATTTTCACAGAGTAATAAACTATATTTACAAGTGAAAAAAAACTTAGCAAAAGATGATAGTTCAAAACTTGAAATATTTCACAGCAATGTCAAATGATGTTTTCAGGTTTGACTGTTCATTGTTCAAGACCTGGAAAGGTATTGGATGAGAAATCAAGAAGAGGCATTTGTTTCATTCTTGTTACATTTGTTTCTCTGAAGTTGAAGCTTGAATTCTTGTGAGCTGGTTTGTATTTGAGATCATTGCCAAGAAATGGTTTTTGTAATGAAAAATGAAAGATTTTTATGTCTAATGGAACATTTCAGTGCTAAATTATCTTATCTGTTTTATATTCCCTTGTGTTTCTGGGATCAGGTTTGGAATTTGAATGACGGAGAAGTAGTAAAATTGAATAATAGATACATACGGTTAATTGACGAGTTTTATAAATCGATTTTTATTGGGGTACTGTTAGATCATTTGTTTTATTTCTTGTTTCGAATTCTAAATAGCAGCTAGAACCTCTACGCTATCTATGATACTTTACCATAATCCGGTTTATTGGACCATCTAATCTTGTTCGAGGTCAATTCTGACATCAAGTGGTTCAGCCTCCTCCAGATTGCAGTTGCAGGGGATTGAACCATAGTTCTTCCTAATAAATCCAACGACAATCACCATAAACCAACTTTTTCTCCTTCCACAAGATGTGTGAATCAAGTTTATAACCCGTTCCTAAATAGGTAACACAACCAATTTCATTATTACTGATCTTTCTTGAAATTGTTGAAGTGCTAGTTTTTTTTTTTATAACAACGAGGGCCTAAGCCCGAGAAAAGATTACAAATTAATTAGGCGAGAGGTAGTTATCCCCAAAACATCAGCTAACATCACATTATCAAGAGTACATCCTATATTTGAGAGGACATCTACACACTTATTTGCTTCTCGATATGAGTGACGAATCACTACCTCCCAATCTAGTCTATATCTAATAGACAACGAATATTACTAACCTTACCTCCAAGCGGTTTACCAATTCCATTTTTGCATAGTACATGAGTCACCACCTTAGAATCCACATCTAACTCAATCTTAGTGAATCCCAACCTTTTAGCGAATTTAGGTTTACTCCATTTACAATCCCTCAATTTGTTCTCCATTTAGAGAAAGATAGACACAAAAAAAAACTAGTGGGATCCAGTAAAAGTGGATCCCACTAATTAGTAAGTCCACTAATTTTTATCTATATCTATCTCTCCTAAATGAAAGACAAATGGAGGAATAATAAATGGAGGGAATCCAATCCCCCTATTATTAGTTAGAAGTATATCAAAAATTTGTTTATATTAACTTTACCTTTGGAGAACTCTCGCAAAAAGGGGCTTGAATTCTCTCCATCACTAATTTTTCTCACACTACCTTCTTTATTAAATTTTTCTCATATTACACTTATTTTTTTCAAGGAAACATGAAAACATAAGAAGATTCAACATAAGATTTTTTTTTTCGAGGTCAAATCCTCTCCTTTTGTCTTCAGCATAACAGAGATATTCACACACTTAACATTTCAGAGTATTCACCTTTTCTCCTTTGTTTTGTGCCTCCATAACCAAAACCAAAACCTTTCACCCCCCAGTCACTAATCCACCAATTAGGAGTTAATATATAATCATTATTTCATTGAATTCTTATAAGAAAATTGACTTTCACAAAGTAATAAACTATATTTACAAGTGAAAAAAAACTTGGCAAAAGAGGAGCAAAGATGTGGTTAAGAAGTTCAAGGTCAAATGTACCTTTACACACTCTGTGTGTTGTTTGATGTTAAGACTTGAGAATATTATCAGTTCAGCTATGTATATATGTCAATAGTAAAATATCCATAACACATTTGCCGAAACCAAATTTTGTCGCAACTTTTTTTAGTAACACATTGGTTAACCCTTAGCAATTATTATGTGTTTCATGTGTCTTTTCTTTTGGGAAATTCAAAAGGATTAATGTCTCTGATGGAACATTTTTCAGTGCTATTGAGTAATCGAATCTAAAGATTTGAAGGGCATGAAAATTTGAATTTCAAATATCATGTAAGAGTAGTCTATGCTGCAGTATGGATATATGCACGAACCCATCCAACGTTCAAATTGGAACCAACAAAAACCATTTATCACACCCATTCAAGTGATTGTGATGTAGAAGACATTCACGACGACAAACACAGATTAGTCAACAGAAAAAAAGTGACAATAATAAAGGCATAATCATAATAAATTAATAATCAACACATTTATTTCAATCCAACGAAGAAAAAGACATCAAATTTGTATCATAATCGTTCAATTTAAGGAAAGTTGTGTTGACTAAAAAAAAACAACGATATTCATTCATTCAAATTGGTATAGTACATCAATCAAAATTATTGCATATTCAAATTCGCTAAAAATCAGGAAAGATGAATATGCGAACAAGCTAGCATAATGCTTAATGTCTATAAATATGACAAAGCCTACAAAACAAACACCGTACAAAGACGGGACAACAAAACACTGTACGAAAACGGAACAACAAACAACTTCACACCAAGACGGGAATAAAACAACACCAAATGAAGTAATCGCAAAGAAAAAGAACTCAAATGAAATCTAAAATGTGTTAATCACTTATTTAATTAAAAAAAAAGAAAAAAGAATTACACCTTTCACTTGATATTACCCATATATGAAGTAAAAAATATGAAACTTTGTAAGATTAAGATTTTTTTGAAATCTAAAATATTTGAAAGACCATTTGTAGAAATTTTTTAAATGGACTAAACGAAATATATTTATTAAGAATAAAAATTAATTTCACCTAAAGTAAAACTTTTCATTTACGTCCGCAACCAAAATAAAATAAATAAAACTTTTCATTTCTAAAACACAGTAAAAACATGAATATAACACTTATACAAAAAAATTATTGAACTATAGTTGCAGAGCTCTTCTTTGGAGAACTCTTCAAAAAATAAGCGTATACCATTTATAGTGACTTTGACTCTTAATTACGATGTTAACCATGAATTTGAGACTCAATAGAGTCACTCTAGCAAGAGAATGAACAACATCATTTGCTTGTCTCCCAACTTAATATAACATGATAGGTCACACAATCAAAAGATAAGACGTTCATGGTACCACTGTATAGGTAATCCATCACTTAAGTTGCACTTTTAGTCCGTTAGATTAATCTTAGACTTCATTGTGGTTTCTTAAAAATAATTCCTTTAATTTTGGTCCATAATTTACATAATTTGGTTCTTGGTTCTTTAAGTTCTATTCATTTTATTTTGGTTATTTAACTTATGAATATCAAACATTTTGATCATTGAAATTACAAATATTTAGATATCAATACACTTAACAAAGGGGGAAAGCCCGAAAACCACTGTAGATTTCCATCTCTTGGCCACGTTGACGCATTTCTGTCTTTTTGTCGTTTTTCGCCCCTTTGTCGTTTTCCATTCCTTCCTTTTCTGTTTGCGTGTTTAACGAAGCTGAACCAGGTCTATGTGCGCCGGTCTATTCTGGCCGTCCTTGGGTAGGTTCGATTTGCTGGCTTTGTTCGCTGAACATGACTTCTTGCGGATTGCCCAGTTCTATCTTTCATTTCGGTTACATCTCGTGTGGGTGTTAACTGGTACCTTCATTCTCTGAGATAGGTCTTAACTGACGCTCTTCTCAGGTAGGCTTTAACTGCTTGTCTATAAATTTGTTTTCAAGATGTATATTTCCTCATCAACAAGTTTATATCCTCAACCTCGCCAAAATGGTTTACATGAAAAAGGGTAAGCTTGATTTCAACTTCGATGATGTTGCTGATATATTGTTCTATTTCTCTGTCTTCCCCCAAATTGAAAAAGGGCAAACTTGTATTTCACATTATAACCCAATTTGTCCTAATGGTGTGAAGTATTTTGTGATGTTTAGTTAGTTAGCTATTGTGTGAAATCTCCTTGTTATAATCGTTGTGTTTAAGTTCAAAGGATGAAAATTCAAATAAATTTTTGTGGTGTTATCTGCTCTAAGTGTGCTAAGTGCGTTTGATGTATCATAGTTTGAAGCAATAAACGTGTAGTTTAGTGGGGATAGAAATAGAATTAGTATTTGAGATAAAATGCATTGTAGGTGTTTGATAAAATGTCTACAAGGAAAGAACTATGTGTGAATCACTAAGTAATTTTATTGCCTTTTTTTCCATATATCTCCTTTATTGATATAAATATCTAATGACAGTCCAAGTTTTACACACCAAAATTATGCAGCTCAGGCAACTTCAGTGGACTACTAGAGGTATGGAAAAAATGCATATGAGATTTTGGACATGTTTGCTATTTCTTTATTTATTCTTGATCTTAAGGCTGAGAAAGGTATAAAAATGTATTCTTTATGCTATTGTTATTGTTCATTTTTTTATTAAGTGTTTATTTCTTATAGACCGTGTTTCTACAAAGTTCCCAACCATTGTATTTTTTTTCTATATTTCCAGACCCTGTTTTTCTTGGTTCGATATTTAACATGTATAATTTTTTGTTTTTTAATTTGATTTTAAGTTGCTATAATATCTATAAAATATTATTTACATTGTTTTATTATTGCTATATTGTTTTAGATCTCATAACTTTTTGCTTTGACTTTTGTTGAAAATTTGGTGTTACATTTTACTTATAATTTTCACAATTTATTTATTAATGCATATTAGAATCTTTTCAATGGATTTTCTTGATTTAATGATCACTTGAAAGTTTCTTATTGGGTGAAAAAGATTGGCCTTCACTTCTTTTTTGAAGTGGAATAAGTTAATAAGTTTGGCCAATTCAGAGGGAATGTGGTTATAGACCGAGCTTTTTTGCCAATTAAAGTTGCAGGTTAGTATGGTTGGCCAAAATGTGGAATGCATTTTTTTTTTTTGGATATCTCATGTTTTCATTTCTTTTCTCTTTGCCTTGCAGAATTATTTTAAAAGAGAGGGGGGAAATGCTTATAAAAGCTATCAAAAATTATCTACCACTACCAATCACATTGTTTCACCTCTTCAATTTGTATACTCAAAGGTGTGTTTTCTTGGTTCAATCATCATATTCAAAGATATGCCAACTAAATTGGTTGTCGTCTTTGCATCACTCACCTACCTAAATTAGCCATTCAAGGCTAATGTGCTAGTTTTCATTAGTCTATCTCAAATTAAATGACAATGCAGTAACACTCTTTGTGGTGCATGAAAGAATACCTCCTATATTATTATTACTGATGGGCGTGACACAACTTTTTTGTTGACAAAAGACATTATAACTGGTGTACTCTAGATGTAGATGTGAATAAATTAATACATTACTTTTTGTTCTTTGTCTACTCTATCAGTCGGCTACAGATCAATTTTGTGTGTTACTCTGTTATTTTTAATTTTTGTCCCATGTCATTTTGTTTATCTTCCCATTTACCAAATTACCAAATGTTTCCAAAATAATGAAAACCAGGATTGCCATGGCTTTCTTCGCAAAGGATGTTCATTCGCGAGTATTTTGATATGGAGTTGGTGACATATCAGTGCGGAAGGCTTTGACTATGCAATAGAACATTGGTGTTTCAATTCTATGGCTTGCCTTGGTAGACTTGCTTTGCACGACAACTTTTGGATAACTAAGGTATGATATTAAAAGTCTTGATGCATTTTAATATTGTTTATTATTATTATTATTTAAAATATTTAAGGAGTGTGATGTTTTTTGTTAACCTTTTCCACTAAATGTTTTGGAACCAAAATTGTTTCTATTATTATCCCAATAGGATTAGTGGATTATCACTAGCTGCCATTTGTATTAGAGTATACCTTTCTTCGTAACAAAATTTTGTTTCTATTGTCAAAAGATCAGACTTCTCTTGTGCTCACAACTTGATGCAATCTATTAGAATCATGTTGAGTGTGAAGAGAAATCAACTGGTGTTTGAAAAGTGGTGCTGCTGCATTTTGATGGCTCAATTCAATTTCTGAGTATATAATAAAGTGTTGGTTTTAAGTAAGGGGTCAGTTTGGACACAATGTTGTCATGCGTTATAAGGAAAGAAAAAGAATCTGAAGTAAGTTGATTGTGTTGATACTGATATATTTTACTGATGGTTGACACTGAAGTAATGATGCCGACATCCACTCATGTCTTTCATAAGATCTCGGCATATGATAAATGATTGTTGATCGAACTGAAATGGTAAGGTGGTTGTAATTAATAAAACAAAACAAAATACTACTTGTGGACATGGTGACGTGTCTTTTGCTCAGACTTACATTTGTGTATTGTATCAAGGTACAAAATGAGTACATAATGATACTATGAATTATGTTATACATGATGTGATCGGCCAAATAGGGATATCCTACTGTATACATTTATTTAGTTTTAGTTGCTATCTGTGCTTTTGAGAAGACCACTAATTGATGTATTGTTTTTGGGCTTGAAATGAATTTTTGGATTTAGAATGAATTTGGGGAATGAATTTGCTTCGAGTAATAATCATATACGATGGTTGGTGGTTTTTTCTTTTTGTTTGTTTGTATTTTGTTTTTGAATCTTTGGTTTAACAATACGCACCTCTTGTGTTTAGTGTAGTTTTGTATGTAATGTTAGTATTAATGACATTTTTCTTGTACTTGGAGCATCATTGTGCTATTATATGTCATTTGCTTTTATTTCCTATCTTAGCACCAATAAAGATACTTAACTTTCAAATTAAGTGCCTGTACACGGAACTTACCTTAGTTTTTGTGATACCTCTTCATACTTATCTACTAGATCTTTATATAAGCCATTGATTTTTTTTCAAATTTGATCTTTAGGTAGTTCCCTGTTTAAATTGATCCCTACGCCCAAAATCTTAGTCAAAATGTAACAATTTATAGCTTCTTTTGAAAGTGAGTATTGAATTAAAGTTGGTACAAATATTCATTCGAAAAGAAAAAAAAATACATGTTCAAATATGGTTATTGGATATTTTTATATTATGTGTGAATATTATATTCAGAATAAGAAATCCAACAAGTGTTTTTCAACACATTGGATAAGTATTGGTATTGATACTAAATAGAACCAAACATGGAAAAAGAATGAAATAATAAAATGATTTTTAATTTATTTCCTAAATAGTATTCAATGGGTCATGTGATTTGTTACTTACATAAACCCCTCTTTCTTGAGCATGTACAAATAGAGAAAGTCTTGCATAGACACAAACAAATGTATAATGTTTAGGCACACTCACATAAATGAAGAAAGAAAAAAGAATTTTTTTTTAACAATAACTGTTTTTAAAATAAATAAATAATATTTAGTAAAAATAGAAATGAATATTTAAAATTCTGAAAAATCCATATTTGTCATAAAAAAATAAAATATTTTCTAAAAAAAAACTCATCCGTGCGACAGCACGGGTTGAAAAACTAGTACTGTACATTTTATTATGCTGAATTGCATGAAATGACTAGACCACTGGCACTATGTTGGTTTTATGGGCGTTGTTTGGTTTTGAACATAAACGTCAATCAAACCGCAATGTAAAAATGCATATGATTTAGTTTAGTTCAGTTGATTTTTAAAAAGTCATCCAAACCAAACCAATACGGCTTGGATTGGTTCAATTGGTGCATTTTATCACAAAAATAAAAAATATGACATTATGTAGTACCCCAATTTTGCCCCCTTTTACTATTATATTGATTTTTGTTGCATTTTCTTTCGAATGTGTTAATCAACTCATTTGGTAGTAGGCATGACAATAAAACCCATATCCGAGGGTACCCGCCCAAACCCTACCCGCTTTGACGGGGAAAATCCGAGTTGACTGTGTTTGGGTTTTTCCCGATTTCAAAAGATGGGTTTGGGGCGGGTAACAGGGACATTGATACCCACCCCGAACCCGTCCCCGAACCCGCCCCGCTTATGTTAAAATTAGATTTTACCTCTTTAAAATTAGAAACTCTTAAACAATCTATTAAATTATATTCATATGTTTATTTTTTATTTTTAATTTGAGTAATAAACAAATGATTTTCTCTATTTCTTTTATTTATTTAAAAAAATATTGTTAAAACAAAATAATTTTGGACTTTTAACTTTTTTTTGTTAATAAAAAAAATTACTAAAATACAATCATAATTCATGTGGAAAGAGGCGTAACGGGGATACCCGAACCCCGTTGGATAGGGATTTGGGGTTATACTTTTTATCCCCGCATGAAATTGGGATGAGTTTGGGGAAACCCGAACTTTATGGGTTTGGGTTTGGGAATGCAAAATCCGCTCCCGCCCCGCTGCCATGCCTATTTGGTAGTGAAAAAAGTGTTTAAACACTTACAAGTTACAAGTGCAAGGTCATGTGTTTGAATTCCATTGTTGTCCTTTTTTTTTTTTACAAAGCTAATTATATTTAGCTCCCTCCAAAGACACTAGCTAGCGAGGCTCGAACCCGGAACCTTTTGAATTCAAGACATGTCTTTTTACCGCTAGACCAAACCTTTGGAGGTGTTGTCCTTTTTATTTGTTCTTTTCATCTTTATTCACAAAAATAAATAAAAAAATGTGAAACTCATACACACAAAGTCGGGTTCCAACCGCAATGATAACGTCAAATACATCAATTTTCGACCAATTTTCTCTTATATTACTTTTACTATTATTATTATTATTATTATTAAAAAAAAAAAAACAAAAAAGGGACAAAAGAAAGAATCAGGATACGCATCTTTCTCCTCCAACCTCCATTTTCTTCAACTCAAATTTTTAACTTTTTCTCCATTAGAGCCTAACCTTCACCAATAGCTAAAGGTAATGTTTTCCTTTCCACTCTTGGCCATTCAAACCCTAATTTTCTTGATATAAAATCAAAGCCAAAAAATTGAACAAAGAGGAGGAAAAACAAAAAACCAAAAAATGTAGGGAGGCAGAGAAGCATTGTTATAAAAACCATAAACCACATCCTATCACCACCACAAAAACATTTCTTCCATCATCCTTTCTAACATTACCATCCTTCATTCATCTTCTCCGGCCACAACAACACCATAACCACTATCTTCTCCACTCACCACCACACAAATCACCATCCCAAAAAACCAAAGAACTTTAATCATCCAAAGGCCAACAAAAACAGAACCACACAAAGAAAAAGAAAAGAATTAGAACCAAGAACTGTAGCAAAGCCATCATCAACACCACAAACCTCCACCACTTTTTTTAAACACAACCACAATACCTTTATCGTTCATCAATACAACCACCCTTAGCAACCTTCAAAATCACTCATAACCAAAACAAACAAACAAGATCAGAATAAGCAGAAACAGAAAGAGGAAGAAAGGAAAGAAACAGCAGTGCCGCTATTTCACCGCCGTACATCACCACCAGACTACCGCCGTTCCTCACCCAGTCATCCTCTCTCTCTCACGCCGGATCCACACCGCTCGCCGCCTCCAGCCACCATGATTGTGGCTCCCTCTCGGTTTGCCTAACTCTCTCACTCACTCACTCAACTTTAATTGTTAATATCTTAAATCATATTTTATTAAAAATTATACAAATCATATATTTTGAAAATACTCATCGAGAAAAATCAAACAACATCTCATATTCTAATAGTTGCATATATATATATATATATATATATATATATATATATTAGTAGAAAAATATAGTCAAAGTAGATCATATAAATAGTACTCAAACTCAAAAATAAGTCGGTTATTTTGGGACGGAGGAAGTAATAACTAAAAAACAATAATACAAGCAAGAAGAAAGAGCCTTCACGAACACAAACCTTCACGAACGAGCCAAGTCACATAAAAAAGAAAGAGCATCGACAAGATGCAAAACCAAAGAAAAGAGGTTGGTTCAATCCCAGATTGAACCGGGTAGGAGCGGGTTGAGTCCGTATCGCCGCGGAGCAACAGCCGCATCCAGATGTGGTCTAGCTCAACAATGAGCTCTTTAGATGTTTAGTATGTTTGGACGGATATGGCGTAGCATGTCATTATCGTGGGAACCTCATCATCAGAGGTATCCTCAGGTCCCGACAGATATCCTTTCTGCACGCTAAGTGTTATTTAGTGTGTTCCTTTTTGATTTTGTAGTATAATAATAATAAAAATCCCAAAAAACACAAAAATATCAATCTTAATTTTCTTTTCTTTTAAATCATTTGACTTAAAACAAATTTTAAATAAAAAAAATAAAAACTTGGATTAAATAGGAGATTGATTAATGTACATTTGTTTGTCTCTCGAATGATCGGGAATTTAGCGTCACGCTTTGTCGATAGATTGTTCGTCTTCTGTGCCTAAAATATATCACTTATTTTCAAACATAAAGGGTGCGTTTGATTTGCAAAACAGTAGGTACTGGACAGGACATAACAGTACAGGACAGAACAAGATAATACAGGACAGGACAAAATTGCATTAGAGAGAGATAGAGAGATAATATTTTTTATATTAAAAAATAAAATGGGTATTTTCGTATTTTTTATAGTTGTACGGTGGACAAAAAGTTGTACTGTGGTTCAGTAGGGACAAAAATTCTTGTTTTTGTCCTATCCCTTACTGCCTATTTGTCCAGTCCCATAAACAGTTTCTGAATCAAACAGGGTACAATAAAAGTTGTCCTGTCCAGTCCCCTGTTTTTTAGCAGATCAAATGCACCCAAAAAAATATAAATAATCTCAACTCACAAGCTGAAAATGGTTGCTACAACCATCTTTCTATTTCTTTTAAGGTTTTATCGATATTTTCTTTTTCCGTCGGAAATAAATAAATTTCGGTGGCGACTCTGTGTCTTTTCGAGCGTCATTACGCTCGGGCATTTTTCGCGAAGCTTCACATTATTATTAACTATACTATTATCAAATTGTTGCAAAATAAACATAAGAGATTTTATCAAAATTTCGTAGCATTCCGACTTGCCGATGCCATTTTTCATTGTTTTTACTCGGCGAACGTGTTTTCAATGTTGCGCCTAGTTCAAAAAACTTAGGTCACGGCGGCATATAGGAATATAATTTATACATTTTTTTTTGCATAAAGTACTACCAAAATACATAGAGTTGGTCTACAAAATTTCGTATAGTCATGATAGCCCCAACTTTGGAGAGTGTCACATAATTTTAATTTTGATTTTAATTTTGTAGGATCCAATTCTCGACATTTACTCCACAGATGATCTCTCTACCAAAATCATTCACCAATATGGTGTGTCCCTCAACCGGATTTAGTGATGTGTTGACAAAACTCATCACATCTGCCGGTCCAAAGTAAATACCATGTTGTGTATAATTGAAAAAACTAAATTAATTAATTTATTTAAGAAATAAAAAATATATAGTATAAAACAAACAAATATACATGCTTACCTCTCGCCAGGTTGCCATATCATGTGTCCAAAGAACGAATACTCCGATCGAATCAGATAATTCTTCATTTTATTGAGTTGTATATATAACCCCAATCGATGTAAAATTCTTCACTCACTTGTCACTTTGCAAAAGACTCACCATCCAGATCACCCAAACTCAAACCCTAGTTTGAAGAGGTTTGTTAGCTAAATGGTGGTTGGTCTCTAGTTATTCTATGCTCATACAAAAATTTAGATATAGAAATTAGTATGGAAATATATTGTTTTAAAACTCACAATGATTTCAGAATCTGACGAACTATTTTGTTCTAACTCACTGATTTTTTCTTATACATATATGACTTTTTTTCGTTTTTTAGGGAAACGTGATGACGATGCAGAGGTTGAAGCCCAAATGAATGTTGTCGTTGCTCACTCAAACCCTAGGTTTTGGGTTTGGGTGAGCAACGACAGTATTTCATTTGAGTCTCGACCTCTGCATCATGGTCATTTTCCTAAAAAAATGAAAAAATCATATTATACGTAAGAACAAATCAGTGAGCTAGAACAAAACATTTGTCAGGTTCTGCAATAATTGTAAGTCTTAAAACAATATCTTTCTATACTAATTTCTCTATCAAGATAGAGTAATCAGAGAGCAGCCACCATGTAGCAAACAAACCTCTTAAATACGGGCTTTGAGTGATCCGGATTCATAGCAAGGGTGAGTGTTTTGCAAAGTGACAAGTCTAAGTGAGGAATTTTATATTGATTGAGATTATATACAACTCCATGAAATAAAGAATTATCTGACAAATATTGGCCCGATTGGAGTATTCGTTCTTTGGACGCATGATAGCAACCTGACAAGGGTAAGTATGTATATTTGTTTTTTTATACTATATATTTTTATTTTTTAAGTAAAATTAATTAATTTGGTTTTTCAATTACACAGAATGACATTTACTTTGGACCTACAGATGTGGTGAGTTTCGTCAACACATCACTAAATGCGGTTGAGGAAAACATCCTATTGATGATCGGTTTTGAGAGAGATCATCTACGTATTAGATGTAGAGTATTGTATCATACATAATTCGCATGGCATGGTCTCCATTGAGGCGATCATGGCTCTGTGAAATTTTGCAATAAATACATGGACCCAACTTATTTCTGTAGTTGTGCCTACAATGATAGCAGTGCCACAACCCAACCTCGACTTGGTCTACTCCTGGGCTTGTCATTTATAGATTTGAAAACAATTTGCTGAACAAATAAAAAAGATTTTTAACGAGGTTTGTTGGTTTTTTGTTTGAACTTATGCTTAGTATTAGTGTCTTGGTGGAATTGTGATTTAATTTGATTTTTGTATTTTTCTGTAGATAGCGTGTGCCACTAGTGGCTCATGAACCGAAGAGAAAGGTAGGTTTTTCTCTTGAATTGATTTTTGCATGTTCCTCTGTGGTTATACATTTTGGTCTTCTTCTATATTGCTAAGAATAGTAAATTCTTCTCACTGCTCTTGTTTAATTGATCCCCCATCATTGGACATACTTGCACGCGAAGGCGTAAGTTACCATATACTTCTTAGAAACACACTGTTCCTTGTAAATATTAAAGATATGTTAGAATCAATCACACCCTTCCCTGTTTTTTTTTTTTTTTGTCATCAGATTAACACAATTCAGTTTGAGAACATGCAGCCAGTAGGTGTTAGTCTTCTTGGCACAACGTGGATAAGGTAGTATGGTATCTATAAAATATGATGGCTGTGCTTATTCTATGCCTGATTGCCTGCTCTCTCCCTTCTCGTAATTTTTTATAACTTCAAATTTTCTAAGTGTTTATTGCACTGAGATCAAGTCTTCTCTTGTAGCTAATTTGTAGTTTTTCCTTTGTATCCCCACACTCCACCCCACCACCACATAACATCTATATCTTGTTATCAGCCTTAATGACTATGGTAGAAAAAAAGAGTAGAGGCTTCAGTTTTGGGGTATCCTAACCATTATTCGATATGGGGATTCAGTTTTGGGTATCTCTTTGTTGTTCAGAAAATGGTATCCTTATGTGAGCACATTGTCAGATATTTAACGGCATCAGAGAGCCTAGTTTTACTGAAGACTTATTTTGTCTTTTCTATATATGTAGTATGTTTATCATATGCTCTTAATTGTTGATGATCTTTTGTCCCCTAAGGTTGCTTCTAATGTTTAATTCTTATCTCTAATTGTATTAATTCTTTTATTCACACACAATTGCACATATTTTCTTCTGTGTAAACAATTGGGGATAGTTTTATGGTTAATTACTTGGTAAAAATGCATTGTTTGTCCAAATAATGAAGAGCTCGATTTATATTAATTATCAGTTTCTTTTCTGCTTAATTTAATGTTGTGTAAATTGCACGGTGTATCTAATCATCTCCCTACTAGTCAACTTTTGTTGATTCATTCTATCATGTGTATTTGGTAAGTTTTTTTTCCTTTGAAGTATAATATATTTTATGCAAATAATTGTGTGTTTAAACATCCTATAGAATTGGGACTTAGGACTTAATATATAATCATTATTTCATCCAAAACCAAAACCAAAACTAATCATCTCTTCTTCTTTGTTTTGTGCCTCCAAAACCAAAACCTTTCATCCCCATTCACTAATCCACCAATTAGGACTTAATATATAATCATTATTTCATTGAATTCTAATCATAAAATTGATTTACACATAGTAATAAACTATATTTACAAGTGAGAAAAACTTAGCAAAAGATGATAGTTCAAAACTTGAAATCTTTCACAGCAATGTCAATTTTGCATAATTTGTCTTTCTATGTTCCCTTTACCATTTTCTAACATCTGATGCGAAGAAATGCAGTTAACATCAACAACATTTTCACCACTAACATACATTACTTTGAAAATATCATACGTCATATTAATCGAAAAACGTTCGAGATAAGGCATCATCCATTTTCTATGAATCGGATAAACGTTTCTTCTTTCCTTCCTTCCGTCTTGCAGAATGTTGATTGAATCGGATACTCACTTGCACGGAGTCAAAAGGCCGGAACTGGAACCGAACCGGATAACAATTTTCCAGGCCAAAGTATTGGTAGATCGACTTGATAAAGATAAACTACCTTGGTAATAATGTTTAATCTTTTCTAGGTTTATCAATATTCTTCTAGGATTTATAATATTTGTTGGCTGGTGTAGTATTGGTTACCATTTGTTGTGTGAGTTTTAAAGTTTAGGAAATAGGCTTCCATTCCATCTTTGCATTCCACATTTTTGCCCCAACTTTTTGCTAATTTAAGTCATTTTACTTTGTTGAAACTTTAACCTCACTTTTTATGGAGTTACATCCTTCAAATATTTTGTATGTGATCTCACTAGTCATGCTTTCATTCATTCAATTTTTTGAGGATTTTGTGGGAGGGAGTTAAATAAACGGGGTTTTAGAGGGAAAACCCCCAAATGAAGAAAGGAGATATATCATATCTAAAAATTAAGCACAGCCATCATATTTTATAGATAACATATTACCTTATCCACAACAATAGTGCCAAGAAGACTGACACCTAATTTACTCCTTTCAATTTGTCTTGTTAACAAAATCAGTTCCTATCACTATGCTA
Source organism: Trifolium subterraneum (assembly GCA_951799995.1). Classification (NCBI taxonomy): domain Eukaryota; kingdom Viridiplantae; phylum Streptophyta; class Magnoliopsida; order Fabales; family Fabaceae; genus Trifolium; species Trifolium subterraneum. The sequence goes on along the minus strand of OX637462.1, from coordinate 6,348,713 downwards.
ATGCATATACAGAGCTTATATGGGTAATATGGCTGTTTTGGGATTTGAATGTGCATAAAAGGACCAAACATACATATACAAGTTGATTGCCCTTCATCCCTGAAAGGATCTCGTTATAATGCATCAATACTAACTTTGCCAACTTAATAATAGATCAATTAGCAAAAACAATCAGTCTCTTAAAGGATGAGAAAGCACACATGTTGAAAACATCAACAATGCATTCATGTGTCACTAAACCATAGGCTGTCCGTAGTCCATTTTTTCAGATACAGTTGTATGGGGAAAGCATATATGATCTTAAAAGGCATTAGTTTTCATGTCTTTTTGTGATCAATACAGTGTGTTTCTAACAAGTGTATGGTAACTAATTACGCCAACCATGTCCAATGATGGGGGATCAATTCCAGGACAGACCTGCACTCATACACATGAGTGGGGGATCAATTAAACAAGAGCAGTGAGAAGAATTTACTATTCTTTGCAATATAGAGAAGACCAAAATGTATAACCACAAAGGAACACTCAAAAACCAATTCAAGAGAAAAACCTACCTTTCTCTTTGGTTCATGAACCACCAGCGGCACACCAGATATCTACAGAAAGATATAAAAACCAAATTAAATCACAATTCCACCAAGACACTAATACTAAGCATAAGTTCAAACAAAAAACCAACAAACCTCATTATTATTTTTTTTGTTTATTCAGCAAAGTGCAGCTTGTTTCCAAATCTATAAATGACAAGCAAGCCCAGGAGTAGGACCAAGTCGAGCTTGGGGTTGTGGGACTGCTATCATTGTAGGCACAACTCGGTCGGAAATAAGCCGTTAATCACATGGGTCTGCATATTCATCGTAAATTTCCCATAGCCATGGTCGCCCTAATGGGGCCATGCGAGTTTTGAATGATCCAATATTCTACCTTTACTCCGTAGATGATTTCTCTTCCAAAAATTGATCACCAACAATGTGTGTCCTTCTACTGGATTTAGTGATGTGTTGACGAAACTCATTGCATCTGCAGGCCCAAAATAGATATCATTCTGTATAATTGAAAAACCCTAGTTAATTAATTTTACATCAAAAATAAAAAAAATATATAGTATAAAAAAAAATATACATATTTACCGCTTGCCAGGTTGCCATATCACGCGTCTAAAGAATAGATACTTCGATGACCAATATTTGTCAGATAATTCTTCATTTCATGAGTCGTAATAAAGAAATACACAAAAATTCCATTGATTGGGACATGAAATGAAGAATTATCACTAACACATCACTAAATAATATCTACTTTGGGATGTGACGAACACATCACTAAATCCAGTTGGGGTACACACATTGTTGGTGATTGGTTTTGGGAGAGAGATCGTATACGGAGTAGATGTAGAGTATTGAATCATACAGAATTCGCATGGCTCCTATTGGGGCAGTTATGGCTATGCCAAATTTGTAATGAATATATGGATCCATATGGTTACCGTCTTATTTTAGTTGTGTCTGATTGCATGTTCTCTCCCTTCTCGTAATTTTTTATAACTTCACACTTCAAAGTGTTTTATCGCACTGAGGTCAAGTCTTCTCTTGTAGCTAATTTGTAGTTTTCCCTTTGTATCCCCCCACTCCACCCCACCACCACATCTACATTTGTTATTAGCCTTAGTGGCTGTGGTAGAAAAAAAAAAGTAGAGGCTTTTGGGTGGGGTATCCTAACCATTATTCGATATGGGGATTCAATTTTGGGTATCTCTTTGTCGTTCAGAAAATGTATCTTGTGAGCCCCTCTGACAGATATTTAATGGCATCGGAGTAGTATGTTTCTCATATGCTTCTAAGCTGTTGATGATCTCTTTGTCCCCTAAGGTTGCTTCTAATTTTTAATTCTTATCTCTAATTGTACTTATTCTTTTATTCACACACAATTGCACATTTTCTTCTGTGTAAACAATTGGGGATAGTTTTATGGTTAATTACTTAGTAAAAATCCATTGTTTGTCCAAATACTGAAGTGCTCGATCTATATTAATTATCAGTTGGCTACCAAGGTTAATTACTTAGTCCGAGCTTATTGGAGGCAGGCTTGCACTTGGCTACCAAGGTTGCAGCTTTCATCATTCTATTCATTTTCCTTACCTTTGAAGTTGATATATTACATGTTTTGAAATCCCCTAAAATTACTATAATTTGCCTAGTTATTCTAAACTTATCTCAAGTTAGTCATTTGGAACTTGGAAATATTTTAGGGAAGTTCCTCAACTATGATATTAAACACAATTATACTCGGTAATTATAATATAAACAACAGAGTACCTGACATTATTACCACTGTTCCAAAAGAGCTCGAGTGTTCTAGGAGGCCATTGTCACGTTTTTCTTGTCAACAACAGATGGATTCTCTCCGGTAAATATAATATAAACTAAGATTTTCTATTGTGGAGTTAGATCCTCATGATTTTATTATGCATTCTTTTTTTATCATGCAAAGAATGACAGACAATAAGTGATTTAAGAAGCACAGCCATTAAGCTTGTTTCTTGCCTTCCTTGCTCAAATTCCTTCATCAGCCATGCATTTCAAGGATGTTTTACTATCAATGCCTCCTCTGCACCGCCAGGAACTTCAGGTATTTTCGCTGTTACAAATATGTATATATGTGGCCTGATTATTGACACATGTTTTACTGTACTGTCATTTATGATTTCCTACAATTCTAACCGACCACCTGTAATTCCATTTCCATGATTGATATATTTTGGAAATGAACAGGGTGTTTTCGAATCAGATAATAATGAACAAGTGTAACAGAGGTGAAGAAGATGCTAAGAAAGACAATATGGAGGAAAATGAAAGTTTTGACTCCCAGCAAGGAATGTCTGAAAGTCCAGTAGAAAGGAAACATCAAGGGATCGAGGAAGAATTGCAAAGCTCCGAGCTTCAGGAAGAGGCATTAGCAATCCCAGAATATGAACTAGTTTCTTGTGATCAGAAGCCTCAGGTAGCATCATATAATAATGATAACAAATGTGATGAAGATGCTAAGGAAGACTTAAAATGAGTCGCGATGACTCTAGGTAAGGAATGTATGGAAGTCCAGTAAGGAAGGATTGGTTCTATGCTAACAAACTTGTGCTGCCTCCATATCTGATAAACTCTTTCAATCTTTTGGTACTTCCATCACAAGCATTGGCTTGCATGCCATAATCCATTGTCTTTTAAATTTCTAGAAAAGTTGCATATAGAGAGTAATGCTTTCATTTTATACCACAAGCAGCACACTTTCACTCTAATACTGGCCGATGTGGGACTTTCTCACATAACATAGAGACAATATTTCAGAGTATTCACATTTTTTCCTTTGTTTTGTGCCTCCATAACCAAAACCTTTCATCCCCATTCACTAATCCACCAATTAGGACTTAATATATAATCATTATTTCATTGAATTCTAATCATAAAATTGATTTACACGTAGTAATAAACTATATTTACAAGTGAGAAAAACTTAGCAAAAGATGATAGTTCAAAACATGAAATCTTTCACAGCAATGTCAATTTTGCATAATTTGTCTTTCTATGTTCCCTTTACCATTTTCTAACATCTGATGCGAAGAAATGCAGTTAACATCAACAACATTTTCACCACTAACATACATTACTTTGAAAATATCATACTTCATATTGATCGAAAAACGTTCGAGATAAGGCATCATCCATTTTCTATGATCTGAGCTAAGAATCCATGAGTAACAAAATTGAAGAGATTTCCACACATGAATGCACACAACTATTGGTTTAATTTGTCCTTTCAAACATAGACCTGAAGTCATGCCTTCCATTTTCGCAAAGCGGGATCTGAAAAGTGCTAGGACGGCGTAGGAAAGGTCATTAAGGTCATTTCTACTAGGTGTGTTTCCCGAGTTTATAGATATTATGTCTCCGGTTGAGAATTTTGCAGTTGATGAACCATCTCTTGATTCTCCAGCATATGCTTCTAGGAAACTATGTTCCATTAATATACACATGGTTGATAATTCGGTTAGCATTGATTTCTGTAAAGTAAACAAAAAGTTATATTAGAATTGACGAGTCCGACTCGTTGACTAATAAGTGGACAGACGCTCGAGCATATCAAACTTACAAGAGTTGAAGTTAGGAGTTCTTTTTCTTTATTAGATTGCTTCTGCCATGCTCCATACCATATAATCTGATTAAAGGAAACAAATATTCAAAAAAGTTAATAAAGAAATATCAACGCAATAAAAATTAGCATAAAAACCAAGTGAACATGTACATGGACAACAATGTTTTACCTAAATTGAACAATCAAAATGATTTATGCAAGTTTGGTTTTAAGGCGAAAAAAATGGATTTTAGTTAAAAGTGGGTTTAAAATAAAATGATTTATGTTTAGACGTGTTATCGTGAAAATGAGTTGAACAATAAATTTGAGTATTAACATCACGTTTAGAGGCAAAAACTACAAATTCTAACTTCAAGATAGAATCAAATTAGACGCGAATTAATTCTAATAAAAAACCTCTAAACATACCAAACTCAATTTTAAGTCTTGAGAATCACTTTAGGCTCTCCCAAAAGTGAATCCAAACATGGAGCAATGGCATCTGAGGTTATGATTCTCTAAAAGATAGAACTTGCAAACAAACCAAACTCTTGGTGAACAATCTTTCAAAGTGCAAGAAATGGATTTCACAAACTATATTCAGCAAAGTTTCAAACAAAAGGAACATAAAATTGAAAATGGAAAAGCATAAAAGGAAGAAGTTATTACCATATTTCCATGGATGCTTCTAAATATAGAGCTTTGAACACAACCAAGATTTTGAGTAGTTAAGGAAAATTGTTTAAGACCATGAACAAGATCATCTATAATCACAATTGTTGGCTTTAAAACAAAGAAACTTATTTCCAAATTATTGTTGTTAAAAGCCACAGAACATGCCATATTCTCTTGTTTTGTATATTCTTAATCTTTTCAAATGATCTTCTAATTACTATACTAGTACTACTTTACTATACCACTATAATATATATTAATGATGTTTTTGTTTTTGAAAGTGTTCAATTCAAATATGAGAAGCAAAACCATGAGACACGCATAATACACGAATTTTCCATAAGGTTGCTTTCTAGAAGGATTCCAAATATTGACTATGGTGTAGATAAATTCAATTCAACTCTTGTTTTGGTTACTTTTTAAACCACAAATACTATATAAAATGAATAAAGACTTAGAAATATTTTATAGATAGTCACGTGCATTGACTACTTCAAACTTGATAGTCACGGCAAATTGTAACAAAAACAAAAATGTTTTACATCTATGACTATGAAATTCTTCTTTTGGTCTTTTTAATTACAATTTCTCGAAGAAAATATGTTGGAATTCAATTAACTTGAATAATTTGTTTTTTAAAATTAAAATAAGTAAAACTTTTCAATTTTGTTTGGACAAATATAATATTAAAAAATATAGTTCTCAAAGTATTTAAAATATTGTTTTTAATATAAATGTAATAGGTAAGTCCTAAATCTTGTGAGTATATCAAATTGTACTACAAATAATCATAACTCAACTTACATTGTCGATATTGTAAGGTTGAATGTCTTTATCTGAATTCGAATTCAAAACTTTGTAATTATACGAGTGTTAGTGATATTTATCACCTTATTTACCAACTAAAAATGTGACAGGTAAGGTACACTAATTTTTATTTATCAACTTTTGTTTTTTTGAAAAAAAAAAACTTTTATTTTAACTTTTGTAATTGATTTAGGATATACAGTATGATAAAAATTTCACGTTATAAATGTAGACATCATTGTGGCCCCAAGAATTTCACATTATAAATGAGGTTATGCCTTATGGGATACTCTAGTCCCTGTCCTACATACAACCCACAAGCTACGGTAGAGTTCAATTAGTGACTAATTATGAATAACGTATGATAATTTAAGGAAATAAAAATAAATCATATAAGTAGATTTACATGTGGTGTTCACAACTAATTTTTAATCAACTTTTATTTCATATGCCATGTGACTTATATTCGCAAAATATCCCTAAATTATGAAAATGTAGTGTAAAAAAAAACCTCTAACTACACAAACTCCGGGGAAGGTAAAGTGTTTTTTTAAGAATACCGTGGGTTATTGAACTCCTAAATCAAGAAGCTAAACTATCACCTCTATCTATGCTTAAATCCCTACTTTCACTGCTTTTATGAGGGTCTGATATGAGATTAATCAGAGAGATAACTTATATTGTCCGTTGTTCACAGCGAATTAGGGAATCAGGTTCTGAAGAGGTGCTCTGTAAGCTCGTTACAGAATGATGCAAAGCAAGTGGCAAAGGTACCGAAAGTAGTTGTAGAAGCAAAGGAGCGAATAGACCCTGGTGAGTGATACTAGGACCCTAACCTAACATAAAAGGTCGTGTGCATCTATCATAATCGAAGCCAATACCCTGAAACTTCATGAAAATATTACTATACCCGTCCCACAACAAACATCGTATTTAACCATTTAACAAAGACTAAGAAAAGATCATAAAAGAAAAAAATGATAGTGGTTTTACTAATTTATTTTTATTAACTATTGATATATTCTCATTACAATTACAATAAATATAAAATGGAGAATAATAACGTAGAAGTTGTGTATATTGTAATTAACTAAACTAGATGACACAATTGAAAAAAATAAATAAATTGAAGTTATCTTGAAAATCACAAGTGACCATTTTTTAAACATATTTTTTACAAATGTTATTACCATTTAACATTTTTCCCATGCTGAAATCCCATTCCATTTTAGTAGAAAGGAAAGACATTGTATAAAAAAATAGAGAGGAAGGAAAGACATAAATTTCAAAGTTTATGAAATGAGATTGACATTTTTTCTCGCAATGAGAAATATTTGGGTGCACAAATCCAACTCTCATTTTTTACTCTGATATCATTTAGTCAGTCAGCTATCGAGTATAAACCAACTAAGAATGTATGCACGAAGGTTCAGATCGCAACAGCATAAGCATTAACAACAGCAAAACAGAAGCTAAAAGCATAACCGTGAAAAACAATCAAATGTCCAGTCGACCATTTATTATTTATAATAACAATCACTGTAAGATTGCAGATTACATCTCTTATCAGGAGATTAGTGATGCATAAAGTGACCTTGCAAAAGAATCTTAGGATACAAGTGGATTTCTTAGCTCTTAAAACTCATTGCTATCCAATTTGCTCTCGAATTTTGCAATAAAAATCGTTCAAATACAGATTTCAAGAGTTTAACTAAAAACAAAATCGAGATTTTCACCACAATAATAATATATTAAGTTATCAAGTGTTACATCCACAAATGCCGCCTTCTAGCAAAACTGTCAGTTCCTAAGATTGCAATAGAAACTGAGCATCTTTGGAATCTAAATAAGATCAACCGTATATGGTACATTGTCACATGCTTTACCCTGCAAAAGTATAGTTGCACAAATTAAGATTTAATATCCTTAATGTTCATTGAAAGTCAAGATCGGCTACTGATACAGGAATAAAAGGGGAGAAGAAAAAACATTACATTGTTGCTTGTCAGTTTTAACAATTTATGCTCATAATGTTTATGCCTAAGGTACAAATAAGGGTGTGCTGTTTAGGAGGCAAAAAAACTACTCATTTACAATATGGGGCCGGGAAAGTGTAGTGTTACTCATTTACCCTCTATCCTGCAAATTTATCAATTTATCAACTTCAGTAGTCTGACTATGATTCCTACATTCCAAGTATTTTTCCACAAACCAAGCAACAAAAAATGAAAATCATCTTTTATCCTGCTCAGTTTTCTCCTCACCTAACTTCCTATATACACTCATTATTCATCTCCATGTACAAAGACACCTTCAATGTCAATCGCTTCACAATTTATTTATGCATATTTAACATAATACGGAGTAAAAAAATGAAAGAAAAAAAAAATCCGATAACATTATTATCTCAAGAAAAATGAGACATCCAATCCAACACAAATGCATGCCGCTGATCATAATGAGGAATTCATATCCTTTTTCTTTATGTACTCTTCTTGATGACAAAAATGAAGATTTGGGTTCAAAGGGATTACCTTTCTTCACTACAGGTTTACGGGGACTCTCAAACCATCATGGGAAAGCTGCACCGGAATTCCTTCCCTAAGCACATTCAAAGAAGAGTCAATTCTATCATTTTCTAAAATACATAACATACCATAGGAATACAAAGGTAAATATTACATTTACACGATCATGCTACTATCAGATTGTTGGGTCAATTATTACTAAATATATTAGCAAGAATTAATATCTGGCTTCTTTACAAATGGATACCTTTTGGACCATTCTTTCAAAAACTCGTTGTCCTTGTGGTGATCAAACTCATGAGTCATTCCAATCAAAAGGGTTTGCTTCGGACACAACCGCTTCACAGTTTCAAGAGTCTGTAAAATTACTAATTAATAATATTTCACCTCCAGTGAGATAGTGTTATTATCAATTTGCAAAACTGAAAACAAACCTGTGGAAAACAAAGGTGAACATTATGTGATCCAGTCTGCAATAACACAAAAAACCAAAGAGAGAAACTGTTAGATAACTACACCGATCAGTTAGTTGGTTTAAATGGTTGGCTAGAGAATCATATATATTAATATTTGTATTTTACAACCAAAACAATTGAAATGGAACTACTGACCCTATACAACGAATCCAATATTAGAAGATCCAACTGTCCAGCTCCACTTTTCGAAATGACTGTCAAAGGGAAATTTATTGTTAAATGTTAGATCAACCGACGACTTGAAGATGTTATGTAGAAATTCTTGTTATGTAGTGAAGATGTTTTGGTAATCTAAAAAGGAATTAGTCCTGCCCAAATTACAACATGACAAGTCATTTTTTTCATGGACAAAAGATAAGTAAGAAAACCCCATAAATGATAAAACAAATAGTTAAGTTATATCTTAGCACACTTATAGTCTAACTTTGTTGAGATATTTGAATCATACCATACTCTGTACTCGCGGGAATCCGTGAAACATCAGATATATAAGCCACCCGACTTTTCTCACCAAAAAGAAAGCCCAAACAAATGTAATCCTCTCCATGCATTACCTACATCCACACAAAAACAGTTAAGTACTTATATAGATTATAGAAGGAGTATTGCATTCTTAACATAAGGACAAAGATGGTGGCAATTAACTGGTAAAGGAGTGAATTTTAATCCCGATGCAAAAAATGGTTGATTGCAGTCATCTTTAATAATGTTCCAGGCAATCTGAGCTACCCTTCGTATTTCTGACCCTTCCTTGCGTTTTTTCTGAACCAAATAAGGAAACTTCTCTTGTATGCTGTTGCAAAGTTTTAAAACATGGATTCATCAACTTGAGAGCATAGGCTAGCCCATAAAATCAAAGAAAAGGTGCATCATAATTCATGCTAAGACAGGAGTAACATTGTATTCTGAGTTCAGTGATCATATACTCCAAATATAACTAGTCTGCTACAGCTAGTCTTGTTCTGCTCAATTTGATTTTAGTACAAGTTTTATTGATTTCAATTGGCTACTGTTACTGGTTGTGCTTACTGCTTGATTTAGGACTTAGTATTGAATATTTTTAGTACTGGTTTCATCTCAAAGATTCATACAGTTGCACTATTGCACATAATTTATCTTGTGATGGCAACAGAATTATATCATCTATATTTCTATATCAAAGAATAAACTTAAAGAGAAATATTCATCAATAAGGTAACTTTCAACAGATTGGAAATAACAACAAATGATTCGATTAGCTGAATTTTATTGCTAATGATACATATTGTGTTGATTAACGGTTTATAAGTTTAACAAAAATCTGTTTGGCTATCTATATCTTGTTAAAGCAGTTATCTAGGGTGAAAATGCTCTGCCAGAACTTATAGTTTAAACAAGTAATTTAAGCTAACTAAATATAAATGCTAGGGAAGGTAGATGTAATTGAAGCTAACAAAATATCAAAACATGCAATGGTAACTAGAGTTACCTATCCATTGAATGCTGGCTCAGGTAGATGGGGGTGGGGTCAATATCATTTGTTGGACTAAAGGGCTGCACAGCACGTATGTCATCCAATCCAAGGACTGCATCAGCATGTTCATGAGTCAAAATAATCTGCAACTCAACCAAGAACTTATTTTTAATCCTCAAAGAATGAAAATTTAAGGTCAAAATACAAATTACAAAGAACATAATGTAGACAAAAGGAAGAAAAACTAGGCTAAAAGCAAATTGTAATCAATCCATGATCTTGTATATTATAGGTTAGTAGCAATTAACATACTTAATGACTTATGGTTCATTTATATGCTGTTTTCCCTAATATGAATTTCTTCCCTTGGGCTGCGAGAATGTAAAATTTTATGTGCCTTTACAGAACAGCACAAAAGAATAAGATTACAAAATGAGTCCATGGTAATTACAAATTTTAAGGGTCTCTGACCAGGTTTCTAATATTCACACAGTATGTTACAAAAGAAAGCTTCGATTTCTGATTTCGTTAATTAGTAGTGGTACAACTCATTGCTTTGTCTGCTCAGTTTCATTACATACACAGAATGACAACATTACTGAGTGTTTCGATGATTTCACATAAAAATCATCAAAAAAAATATATCTGAAATCTCCCCTAAAAATTGGATGCTCTGTGACAGGCAAACTCTTTTGAAGTATAGATCCAGTCTCCCCGATAAACATTAAATACTAACTTTTGAAATTAAAAAAATACCAACTTTTTGCTATTATAACTAAAATTTATCGACATAAATGAGACGATACAACCCAGGATTTTATCCTGCACATTAACAAACATTCATCTTTTAACTCATTGGATTTTTTGAAATTGTCGAGAATTCAATCAATAAAAATTTTAAACACAAATAATTTCAAAAAATACCAGCATTACATCAAACACACTGATTTCACTACAAAATCACACAAATCACAAATAAACTCACAGAATCGATTCTCGGAATCCGATGAGGAACAAACCATCTAAGCACAGTCTCTCTAAACGTTTTCCCAACATCAATCAATATATAGTTATGGTTCCCATTGCTTCCACAATAATCAATTAACAAAGACGTATTGCACCTGCAAATTTAAAAAATTGAATAGAAGATCAAGAAAATGAAGAAGTATTGGATCGTGATGAAGAAGTATAAAGAAAGTACCTGTAATTAGGGTTTTTCTCAGGGGGAATAGATAATGATTGAGCGCAAACGGAACAGATAGGATTAGAGGGATTGATTAGACACATTACATTGGGAACCATACTTGAACAGCCTGTTCCGAGAAAGATCAACGCCGATCCGGTGGAAGGTGTGGTTTTGTTGTCGGTGCCATTGGAAGTGGCCATTTCGTCACCGCAGATCCAGAAAAGAGGAGAGAGAAAGAAATTAGAGAGAGAGAGAAAGAGAAGAAGAAGAAGAAGAAGATTCCTCAAAAGGAATATTTGTATACGCAGATTCGTACCCGCCAAAATCAACGGTTTTCCGTGATTGCAAGCTCCTCCTCCTTTTTTTATATTAGATTTTAGAAGTTTTTTCTTCTCTTTTAAATTACCGTTAATTGCACTTTTATCCTCAATTTTTACTATTTTGTAGAATTGGTTCTCTTATTTTAAAATTTTAACACTCACCAATTTAAAATTTTGACACTCACCAAGAAGAAATTGGATTCGAAGTAGGGATCATCGTATCCGAACCAATTCAAAAGTAAAATCGCAAATCGAACCAATCTAAACCGAAATCGCAAAATTCGCATTTAGATTAAACCGCACGGATCATTTTTCTTTTAAACCGTACTGTTTGGTTTGGTTTACGGTTTTCATTTTAGTAAACCGAACCAAACCGTATACTTAACTTAACTCTATCAACTAATAACAATCAACCTATTACCTAGTTCAACTTAGCAAACTCAACCCAAATTGAGTCTATAAAACAGTAGACTGTCAAACCATATAATTTAACGCGATCCAAAACCATAATGTTGATATTAAAAATAAGTTTTTGTATATATTCAATTTCTGTATATGCATATTATATCATGTAAATAATAAATAAATAAATAAAAAATTTCTATATTTATTTTGTAACAAGTCGGTAATATCGTCATATTTTTTATATCACGATAAATCGCACAAACCGAACCAACCATAACCACATTGATTTAGTTTGGATGACTTTTTAAAAACCAACCGAACCAAACCAAATCACATTCATTTTTATCTCGTGGTTAGGATGACAAACCGAACCAAACCGCATCCTAATTGAAAGTGATAATTATGTGTTGAAAACCTAGACCATCGCTACCTAACTTTACTGGAGCGTGTAATCAAACTCAGAAAAAACTAACTCTACTTCAACGTGAATCAAACACAAACTTACTAAAGATAAATTGAGTTGTGACCTGAGAAATCTTTGTTGTTTCCCATTGAACACGAATCTGCACCAAATTCATGTTTCTCATTACCTATGATGTTTGACTCATTCATCCACGTTATTTTCTATTATTCTATGGGGGGTTCTTCTGCATACTTTGAGGGAAAGGATTAGAATTCATTTGCATTTGACATGAGTAGAATTAAAGTGCAGTTATGTATTGTTTTTTATTTCTTTCTTGATAAAAGAATGACATTTTCCTTATTTGTTGTTTGTCAATGCATATTACATATGGAGTTGTCCTTGTATTGTCATATAAGAGAATTTGCATTCACCAAAGGTGTAAACATTTATAAGCATAAAATACCAATTTAACACACAAAAATATAAAGGATTAATCCAAAAAGTAAATTAAAATAAATGAGCAAAAGTACAATTTTGCTTAATTAGCAACTTTGTATATGAATTTAGTTTACTAAAGACATCACTTAATTATTATTAAAAATTATTGGTCCGATCAATTAAATGATTCATAGTACTTCTTAGCAACTTAGTTTATTTAGGTTATTCCTACAAACTTAAAAATTGTGTGTATTAATTACTGCGAAGTTTGATCTCTTATCATGGTCATAATAGAAATTGCACTCACTAATGGCATAAACATCTACAAACATATCCCATGAAGTATAAAGAACTGCTCGGACAATAATAAATTAAAATGAAGGAGCAAAAGTAAGAGTTTGCTTATTTGATATGTCTAATTAAATAAATCTTTTAAGAAAAGTGGAACATCCCATATTGATTCATTCATGGTCTATAAGTACATTTGACATATATATGGGTCTCATTATTGCTCCCCTTTAAAAAGATCCTTAGACTTTTGTTTGTAAATTATGCCACTGTTATAAAAATTTGAAATATCGACCAAAATTTGAAGACAAAAATATTTAATATTCATCTCAAACTTTGTTGTTAAGTGTTAAAAGTACTAATTGTAGTGATCAATTTTATTGGTATGTTAGTTTTTGTTATAAAATGTGCTAATTAGTGATATATTAAGCTTATTTTTTGTTGTATCTACAAAGACCTTTTAGATATCCATGATCCACCTACTAAACATAGTAAAACATTCTTTAGACAGGTACTTTGATGTTGTGTGTCATGCACTCTGCAATGTTGATCCATCAATAACATTGATTAAACAAACTAGCGATTATTCTTTGTGAATGATTATGACCTATTTTTTATTACACAAGTTACTTAAGTGCTTATAGCATAAATACTTGGTGAAAGAAAACCAATGCATTTTTATATAACAACTAAATCATAATGTGTTTCTTAGTGCATGTAGTTGATCAATGTTTGATAAATGTTATTTATATTATCTTCTGGATTTTCTTTTTAAAAGGTGTTGTCTCTTTTGAACCACAATATAGATGTCATCCTACAATTACAAGTGAAATAAAAATTAAACCACGAATTTAATTGAGATTCTAGTAAATAATCTGATTTGAACTTAATCACCGTTTCAATTTGTTCATCTCGTCAATCCACAATATTTGTATTTTTAATTCGAAAGAAATAAGAAACAACTTATCTTTCAGGACCTTGATTTCTCACGAGACTTAAGTTTCCATAATGTCTTAAATCCATGGTCTCCATAGTGTCTATGAGAGGAAGTAGCGAGAGTTTAAAATGAAGGAGATGAAAATGGGTAGAGGACAAAGGAGGACTGCGTACAATTTAAAATGGGTAGAGGATGGAGGAGGAGCGTGTACCACCTTTTTTAGACTCGTAGAAACTCTCGTGAATCACTGTGACTTTCAAGAAAAGAACATACAAACTTTATAAAGTCTGTAACGCAATTTGATATAGTGAGTAAAATAATAAACACGGTCAGCAAACTTACTCCCGAGAATGACCTTTTATTGCTATTTTGTGGTCACGGAAATCAGCATACGATTTACCCTTCTTTTGTAGTTGACACCAATATTGCGATATATGGTGATTTGTTTTGTCCAAATACACTTATAAACTTGTGGTTTTTAATAGGTTTTATGTGTGTCAATTCGATTCTTCAATTTTAGAAACAATATGAATTAGTATTATGTGATGCTTTTAAACTTGTAGTATAAACTATGTGTGTCAATCTTGCTTTTAATAGGTTTTATGTGTGTCAATTTAAAATAAAAATAAGAAAACAATCTTCGTTCTTACATAACTTTTTATGTCTCATATGAATGTGTCAATAAATATTTGATTATACAACAAATTTTTGTTAAATGTTTATATGATTATCAATGTTAAGAAGAAATTTTTGTTGTTGTTGTTGTTACTAGATCTGTGGGTGTTATGAACACCATTAAGGTTTTTCTGTTGTTTCTAGATGTATGTATGTGTTATGAACACCATTAGCGGTTGTAATAAATACTCCAATGACTTTTGAATTTCAAATTTTGAGTAAAAACTTAATTAATCCCTTGAATACAAATTTTGTGTTTTTGTTTTCTATGTAAAGATAGATGTTTATAATATTCTTAGTCATGCGAAAAATATAATGACTAAAAATAAAATTTGAGATATTTAAAAGGACAAATTTTTTATTTAATCCAATAATATAATACCACCTATTTATATTATATTATTACTATTTTAGATTTTTTTTTGAAGGAATATTACTATTTTAGATAGATAAGAGAAACTTGGAGAAAATAAAATAAAAATTGTATCATCAATGAATATATTATAGGCTTAAATGAAGTTTTAACACCTTAAATTTCATAATTTGGCCACTTAAATTTTAATTGCACAATTTTGGCCATTCTTATAACACCCCGATTAAATTATCTAGAATATTTAATCGAGATATACATAACTGAATCTGAGTACATTAAAATTACATAATAATTTCTTCTTGAACTACAAATTAGCACGAATACAATACATCGGAATAAAAATTATTTTCTAAATAAACAAGTTAAAACAAAACAAAGAAGAAGACAAAGTCTTCTAATCCGATAATCCAAACTCAGCCTCGATCATCAGTTCTTGCCTGGTCCTTGCTCCGGTAAACCTGTCTACCTAAAAATATTAAAGGGTGTGGGGTGAGACTACTAAGCCTCAGTGAGTCCTACTACCCAATCTAATGGTGACTACACCTGGGCAACTGAAACTAATAGTTTCTATTCCTGTCTTAATCCTGAATGCATAATTCTGATAGTTCATCAATTGGTCACTTATATCTCATATTCATTCGTCAATTACATAGCATATAAATAAGTGTATCACACAATAATTATCTGGGTTCATTTTACGTAGACAACCTGAGGTGAGTTAGGCTCAGGAGGTCTACCTAGTCGGTCAAATTCCCTATCGAGGGCTAGGACACGACTCCTTGACTCGTCTTGTCGTTATGTGGAATTCCCTCTAGGAATCCAACCAGATTATCCAACTCCTATATCAGGTAGTCTCTGGTATCCCTAGGATCATAACTTAAACATTTTATTCATATAGGTGGTCCAAAGCCCATTAAAACATTTAATAATTCTTACATATTGGTTTCCTAATAATGTACGAGAACCCATCATAAATCATATTGTGATGCGATGCGACGCATTCACAATACTGCTCAATAACATGATCATGAGTTGCTATCCTACCCATGCATATCCTGAAC
Source organism: Trifolium subterraneum (assembly GCA_951799995.1). Taxonomy (NCBI): domain Eukaryota; kingdom Viridiplantae; phylum Streptophyta; class Magnoliopsida; order Fabales; family Fabaceae; genus Trifolium; species Trifolium subterraneum. The sequence continues at coordinate 6,332,563 of OX637462.1, read as the reverse complement.
TCGGGGAATTTCCTAAACTTATATTATCATGTAATCATCATCCTAAGGGTTGTTCATCAACATAAAATAGCAAGAAATCATGTTTATTAATTAGGAGCATTAACGTATGAACTAGGAACCATCATTAGAAGCTTAAAACAGTGAAATTTTATCAAAACAAGTCTCATATACCGATTCGTCAGTCCATGAATCGATTGATCATAGTTAGCGACTTAGCGGGGGTTCATGAATCGATTCATACGGGAATGAACTGAATCATGTTGTCCAAAACATATTTTTATCTTTCCAAAAGGGATCAATCAATTCACATAAGAAATAGTAAACAACATTTACATGATAAAATTAGGGGAACCTAAGAATTTATCATGTATACACTTTGTTCATCAAAATCATTATTCTAATGAACAATAGGAGTATGTAGGGAACTTAATACTCCACATATCACAATTTCTAACTTGTAGTTACTATCTATTTGATAATGGCTGAAACTAAAAGGTGTGCTAATACCTAAGGAACCCACCTGAAATTGACGCTTGAACAGTACCACCGACATCTACGAGGAGAAAGTACCGATTGTTTTAGTGAAGCCCTGTTCTTGAACACGGGTTTAAATCTCAAAATCCCAACATTCTCTTCTAACTTGTACAATTGTGGAATCAAACATGCAAAGTCCATTAACAACCAAAATCAATCCATCTCAGTTTATAAAAATCCTTTTTCAATCATTTATGGACGTAGGATTTGGCATCCAAAGAAAGGAAAATGGAAGGAGGGTTTGATTTTCTTACCTTAGACTGTCTGATAACTCATGGTGGTGATTTGAACCAGCAATTGACACATGCAACTCCAAATAAATAAAAGTAGAACTTGGGCCATGAAGTGTGATTCAGCCACGTTAGTGAGAGGAGGAGGTTTAGAGCCAAAAACACTTTAACAACTTCCATTGATGGTGGATAGATGAATACCACACAAGTACTTGCTTATTTTTGTGAGATTGATGAATAAGAAAAATTGGGTTTTTGTATCTATGGGGAGAGTGCAAATGATGTTAAATTTGTCCCGACAAAAATTTAGACAAGAAATTGGAAATGTTTTTCTCTAACTTCGTCATTGGGTGTTAAAAAACACTAACTTCAGTGACCAATTTTATTTGTCCGTCTCTCATATTCGTTATTTCAACTTTTTCTGCTGTGACAATATTTCTATAAAATGTGCCAAGTAATGCTCGACTCTGTCACTCTTTTAAATGAGGAGGATGGGTGGCGGTGGACGCCGGATCCTGAAGGTATTTTCTCGGTTAATTCCGCTTTTGGTTTGTTCTCAAGAGAGATCGGTGAAGCCCCAAATCTTTCTTCATTGGAGAAAAGGATTTTTAGTTTTATTTGGAAGAGTCCAGCTCCCTCTAAGGTAACTGTTTTCATCTGGCAACTTCTTCACAACCGAATTCCAACGAAGGATAATCTTTTTTTGAGAGGTGTTATTCAACAAGGTACCGGTTGTAATTGTGTGTGGTGTGGTGAGGTGCTTGAATCGGCTACGCATCTTTTCCTTCATTGTAGGGTGATGATTGGAGTGTGGTACGAGATCTTTAAGTGGTTAGGTATGGTGTTAGTGATGCCTCCAAATCTCTTCTATCTTCTTGATTGTGTTAATGTCGTGACGTCTTCCAAAAAAGCTAGAAATGGTTTTTTGTTAATATGGAATACGGCGATTTGGTCAATTTGGAGAATGCGTAATAATATAATTTTCAACGGTATTACAAAGGAGCCTTGGGAATTAGTAGAGGAAGTGAAAGTTCTGTCTTGGAAGTGGAGTGTGGATAGGCTGAAAATTGCTCCATGCCTCTTTTATGAGTGGACGTGGGATCCGGGGAGTTGTTTTAACAGATAGCAGGTGCTGGCGTTGGAGTTCCGGTGTGGCGGTGGGGCGTTCTGTTTCTGTTTTTTTTTTTTTTGTTCGTTTTGTTTGGGAGTATTTATATTTTTCTTAGTGATGTTGTCTGTTTTTCTGTTGCTGTTCTTGCTGTTCTGTTTTAGGCGAGATGTTGTTTAGTGTTTTGATGTTTTTGTTGTTTTGGAGCTAGTGGAGTTCTCTCTCTTTTGTATTGTTTGTTTCTGCCTATCCGTGGTATGCCTTATACCTTGGTTGTGTGGTTAATAAAAGTTTGCTGTTTTCAAAAAAAATATATATTCCTTGGAAGCTTAACTTTGGTTGTACCTACAATGGCCTCTTAGATATCCACCTACTAAACATGGCAAAACATTCTTCAGGCAGGTGCTCTGGAGCTGTGTGTCCTGCACCCTAGTGTTGATCAATCAATAACATTAGAGTGAATAAATTAGTAACTATTGCTAGGGCCCATTTGAATTAACTTATTTTTGAGCTTATGCAAACAACTTATGCAATTTTTATGTATTATTATAAGTTTGTCAAGGTAGTTTATGATAAAATAGCTTATAAAAATACAATTTTTACTAGTGTGAACTTATAAACAACATAGAACCTAATTTATATTGCATAAGCTGTTTGAATAAGCTCAAAAATAAACTAATCCAAACGGACCCTTAGTGCATGATTATAACAATTTGAAAATAAATAATCTACAAGTTCATCAACCACAATAAAAAAGTGCTTATTGACTTATTGTTAATTTTTTTGTAAATTGGGTGGACTTAATCAACCATTCATATTTATCTTACCTTCACCGTTGCAAATGTCATCCGATTGGAGTAAGTTCTTGTGTACCTATACATGCAGAAAATCAAAACAAATATTAATTCAATTTGGTCATAATTAATAAATGTTGCATATATATAATGACAGTTATGTGAATACCCTGCAACTTGCTCATTTGTATGCCATTGTCTCCAATCATCAACAATGGAATAGTTTAAAGATCTTATCCATGCTTGTGTCCCCAAGAATGTAATTTGTATGTCATGATCGCCACTGTTATAAATATATAAAAAAATTATAAAACTGCTTTATCATTGTTATCTCATGCAATATATGAACGTCGAGAAAGACTTGACCTGTAAATTAGCGAACGATATCCTTTCGTACTAAGATTTACATGATAATCATAGCTGTAACTGATATCCGACGTATATGGTATATCATAGGAACATCGTTCCCATTTCCCAATACTTCCCTGCACCATAAGCAACCAAACTCTTATACTAGTTGTATAACAAACTAGTGAAGTCTATACAAGATCGTAAGGATATCAACTATACCTTGCGTATGTGCAGTGCTTTGCGAACATTAGCATCATTGGCCCAATAAGCACAAAGTGTATATGGATAATTCTAACAGTGGATAAAAACAAACATTACATTAACACAAATGTTGAGGTATATATAGTAAGATTATCAATGAATTATATAAATACATGGAAAAGAAACATTATGTAAATCTCTTATTCAATAAGGCAGTATGAAGATTACTCGACAGCTCAAGGGCGGCACTCTGGATTGATATTTCTGAATTAGAGATCTCTTTGGAGAAATTTCAGTATAAAGCCACTCACATAGCGGTTCTAAAATATGGTTTTTGTTAATTCCTGATGTAGCCTGTAAAAATAGAAGAACGGTGTTGACTTTGTGACTGTTTGTTTGACTAGAAATTCTACTCAAGAAATTTGATAGAAGAGATTTATATATACATACCCCATTGAATGAGTCCATGTCTTTGGAACATAAAACATTTTTGGCATCCACATTTACATAGTCACCATTACACTGTTTTCGCAGTGACTGCAAAATATTAGAGATCAGTTAGCAGATATCACAGTGATTTATAGGTTTTCAATTTAAGAATAGTTTTGTATGTGGGGATTATAATTCAATTACGTCGTATAGTTCATCGGATATGAGTCCCATTCCATGAGCAAAAGGAACTATATAGTTCATTTCCTTTTCGGTTGTTATAGCATTCCCCAGCAAGTATCCCTGAAGAAAATAACATTACACAATTAATCTGGAAGCTGATGTATAGCCAATTGTTATATATGTTTTCATTAGTTACTTGTATTTTTCACATTATTACAACACACATTTGCATACATTGTACTCTATGAAGCACGGATACTCCTCATTAGGCGTGTCGCGGTGTCAGACACTGACACAACACCGACACTTATGATTGCACTAAATTATGTCATTTTCTCAAATTACTATCAATGTCGATGTGTTAGTATCAGTGTCGTATCCGGTGTCCGTGATTCATCGATTGTACTTTATAAAGCAAGTTGAAAGTGATTGTATAAGATGCTAACCTGGAGATTAATCCATGGTTGGACCCCTTTTTCATTTGCTGAAAACAATTTAATTTGTGAGAACTAATTTGAACATCATGGTACATTCTTGTGAGAACTAGTTTCTACGTATGTTTTTATGTTTTCTACCTTGTGCAATTTCCTGAACAATTACCGGAACAGTAACGCCAGGGTATGAATCACCGCCAATGTAAACTTCATTTGATTGAAATTTTGGATGATCAACCAACCACTACAAATATTTATAACATGATTTTCGTAATTTTATTGACCGATTGACATAACTGCAAACAAAGAAAAAAGTATTTATTGTGAAATGAAAGCAATAGAACTTGTTTGAATATACCTTCCTGAGAAATTCAAGAGCTTGGTTAACTTGTATCGAGTCGCTTCGTTGAGAAGCAGACTTTGTTCTGGCATAAGTGAAGCCTGTGGAAACAGGCAAATCTACAAATATAATGCTACTCACTTTTGTCCATGAATGTTGCCTCAAGATCAGATTAGGCAAGCTCCCATTGTATTCATCCTTTTTAAATTCAAGTGGACCTGCAATATATCAAGTAAAAAGTATACTCAAATTATTCAACGAGTTTCTACTATCTAGCATTGAAACTTATTTAATTAGTATCTCTTAGAATTTGGGTTGGGCCTAACTCAACCTTACCAGATCGTCTTGTAAGGTAAGGGATTAGTGACCCGATAGTGAAAACTTGATAACATGTGACCCAACCGATGTTGGAGAGGCTTTGATACCATCTTAAAATTTGGGTTGACTCTAATTCAATCTTACAAAATCGGCTTATATAAACATATCTCTTGCCATCCATCAACCAATTTGGGACTCTTAACAATATCATTTTACCACATCAGCAAATATGCTTACATTTTATCACTAATTTTTCAATGTCTATTTTCCAACAAAGATGAATTATAATTTATAACTAGAAATCTTTACTAATGATGATGGGTATAGACTGGTCTACATGTGAAAATAGATGAAGATATGATAAGCCTATAAACGATATGACAAAAATATTAAGAATTACCATTTACTTTTGAGAAAATGTTTCTGTTTTCATTTTAACTATATAAAACTATCACACTGTTTTCAAATCCTTGACAAAGAACAAAAAGAACAAAAAGTTGCAATGACTAGAAGGGTGTTTCTTTTCATGCCCCCTACCTTTCTCTTGCACCCCCCAAAATTCCAACAATACCCCCTCACAAGATAACTAGCCAGCGTTTAAAGGGGGAGAAAATCAGAAAAAACAAAGTTAGTTACTTAAGTAGCAAACTTGGGGACGCAAAATCTGGGAACACAATTCGCTACTTAAGTAGTGAAGTGAGTTCGCACTTTAAGTAATGAAAACTTTATAAAATCTAATATTTTTGTCCCCTTTACCCTTCCTTCACCCCTATGAAAATATATTTATAAGGCTCACTAGTAAAAGTGCGAACTTAAGTAGGGAACTGTATTTTTTCATATTTTCACCCCTTCAACACGGTATTTTTGCAATATCAGGGGCATACGAGAAAGTCATAGGGGTCGAAAAGAAACACTCTTACTAGAAAATTCAAATACTTATTGTAAGACTATCCAAAAACAAAGTTGAAATTACCAATTTCAAAGGCAAGGCCAGACAAAGCAGAGCAGCCAGGTCCACCAGTTAACCAAAGCATAAGAGGATCATCTTTTGGATTGTTCTCTGATTCAATGAAATAGTAAAACACTTGCACATCCTCATTTTCTCCCACACCCACATATCTATCAACAAATATGAATATGAAAGTATTTTAATACCATATATTAAAAGAACTTAAAAACCATGAACTATATACTCCCTTTGGTATGATGTATAAGCAAAAATTCTTTTTTCAGGTTGATTGAATATCTGATGTTTCTGGTACCAGAAACACAAAAACATTCGTTATTCAATGAATCTAAAAAATGAATTTTTGCTTATATATGAGACCGGACGGAGGGAGTACATAGCTCAGTAAACAAATTGAACTAACCCAGTTTCAAGCAGAAAAGGTAGAGGTCCTTGGAATCCAGGAAGAAACTTTACTATAGAGCCACATGTTGCAAGGTGAAATGAAATATTTGATAATAAAACAAGAACAAAAAGAAGAACAACATTCCCATAACTTGAACTAAACTTTGTCATTTTTAATCTTCACTTCCACTCTTTTCTTTATGAGAATTTCCAGTGTTTAATGGTTGGAGACTCTAGTTCTTGATGTTATTCATATTCTTGCCTTATCAAAAAATAAACCAGTGATTATTTTATAAATTAGTAACTATTTTATTATTATATGATGATGACATGCTTCCATTTTTTTTCATTTTTTACTAAGATATGCTTGCATCTGTGAAAGTGGTAATGAGGGTAACTATATTTTGTGACAAGTGTGTCATTCGTGTCCTTTAAAATCTGCACTTTTTTTTAATATTAAAATCTGAACATTGAAAAGTGATGAGAAACTGCACTATAGAGCTGCATATTAATTGCAAGTTCACATGAAGATAAAAAATTGTGGCAACAAGATTTTTAACACAATATTTTGACATATATGCACAAAAGAAAACAATTATGTGTATATTTTTAAATATTTAAATGATATGTATTTTTATCTGTCTTAAAATCTTTTGATCATGAGAATTGATGAATTCATCTTGTATTTTTATTCTTTACACTGTATATCTTTACCACAATATATCTTTCTGTATAAAGATTCATCAAAACTAAGTAAAGTCCTACCTATTTGTTTGATAATTAAGGATACATAAGAAGTAAAACACATACAATCACATTGCCATTGAATCTCCATAATAGTCTTTAGAAAGATTCACAGATTTTTTAAGTATACATATGCCTTAGTTAATTTAGCAGATGAGTTTATTTTTGGTTATTCCTACAAAGGTCTCTTAGATATCCACCTACTAAACATGTCAAAACATTCTTTAGGCCGAAACTCCGGAGCTGTGTGTCCTCCACCCTGCAAATGTGATCAATCATGAATAAAGTAAAGAAACTAGTAATGATTCTTAGTGTATGGTTATGTCGATAAGCAACTTAATTAAGTGTTTATAACATAAACACTTATCACTGATAAGCGCTTATGTATAAAATATTTCTATTTTGAGGAACAGAAGGCTTGCCTTAACAGTTGCAAATGTCATCCGATTAGAGTAAGTCCTTGTGTATCTATACATACAAAAAGTTAAAACAAATTAATTCAACTTGGTCATAACTCATAAATCTAGCATATATATATAGTTACAGTTATGTGAATACCCTGCAACTTGGCCATTTGAATGCCACTGTCTCCAATCATCAACAATGGAATAGTTTAAAGATCTTATCCATGCTTGTGTCCCCAAGAATGGCATTCTCATGTCGTGATCGCCACTGTTATTAGAAATATATAAAATCTATTTGCCATAAGAAATTATGAAACTAGTTCTCGAAAGTGCTACCTTACGCAGTATAGAGAAAGATTATTTACCTGTAAATTAGTGAACGAATCCCTTTTCTACTGATATTTACATGATAATCATAGCTGGTAGGGATATCCCTCTTATGAGGTATATCAACTCTACAACGACGCCATTTCCCAATACTTCCCTGCAACACAAGCAACCAAGATCTTGTATTTATAGTTGTATAAATAACTACCAAGGAATCCGTGCAAGAGTGCACGAATTGGGGTGGATAGACGGCATGAGAAAATTATGACTTTCATATATATGAATCAGCTATATACCTTACGTATGTGCAGTGCTTTGCGAACATTATCATCATTGGTCCAGAAACCACAAAGGTAATATGAATAACTCTAAAAGTGGATAGAAAACAAACATCAATTTAACAAAAATATTTTGAGATTTAGGTAGTAAATGGTATATAGTAAAGATTATCATTACGTTGCATAAATATATGGAAAATAGGCCTTACTCGACAGCTTAAGGCGGACGATTCAAGATTTGTACTGCGGAACATGGAGGGATATTTCTCAATTAGAGATCTTGTTGGAAATCTTCCATTATCATGAAGCCACTTACAATCCGGGTCTAAAATATGCATTTGATTAAGTCCGGATATAGCCTGTGAAAAGAGAAGAATGGTGTTCACTTTTATGAATACAAGTTCTTTTCACAAAATCTGATAAAAATAGAATAAATAGATGCATATATATATATACCTCTTCGAACGAACTAATATCTCTGGAGCATAAAACATTTCTGTTCTCTACATTTATGTAGTCTCCGTTACAATTTTTTTGCAGTGACTGCATAATATTAGAGATTAGTTAGTTAACATATATCTCGATGCTTCATAGGTATAGCTACATATATACACGGAGGAACTATAATTCAATTACGTCGTATAGTTCATCGGATATGAGTCCCATTCCATGCGCAAAAGGGATTTTATAGTTTGGTTCCTTTCCGGATGTTGCAGCATTCCCCGTCAGGTATCCCTGACGAAAAGAAACATTTCATAATTAGTGAAATATTACATTCCTTACATGAGTTAGTGAACCTTTAAATGCTAACCTGGAGATTTATCCATGGTTTGACACCTTTTTCATTTCCTGCAAACAAATTTAATTAGTGAATAATTAAACTTAATTAAGATTGCAACATATAGTAAATCAATAACATAATTGAGCCATGAGTTTTATACCTTCTGCGATTTCTTGAACAATTACCGGAACAGGAATTCCAGAGTATGAATCACCGCCAATGTAAACTTCATTTGATTGAAATTTTGGATGATCAACTAACCACTACAAAGATTATAACCTAATGTTCGTTATTTTATTGATCGGTTGCTGCAAACAAAATTTTAAAACAAACAAAAAAATTATATTATTGTGAAATGAAAGAAATAGAACTTTTCAATGAATACCTTCCTGAAAAATTGAAGAGCTTGTCGAACTAGTAGCGAGTCGCTTCGTTGAGAAGCAGACTTTGTTCTGGCATAAGTGAAGCCTGTAGAAACAGGCAAATCTACAAATATAATGCTACAAACCTACCAAACAAAATCATTACAAATATATGATTTGATAAATAGATGTAACCAAGCACCAAAATAATTAACTTAGGCAAAAAAAAAAGTGGATTTATAACCCCAACCTTTGTCCATGAATAGGGCCTTAACATCAGATTAGGTAAGCTACCATTGTATTCCTCCCGTATAATCTCAAGTGGACCTGCAATGCATGAATGCAACTTCTCAAGTTTCAGGTTTTTTGCCTAGATATATTGTTACTAACTATGTAGATAAAAGTACACTCAACATATATATATTGACACTTAATCAATTAGTATTAGAATTGAATAAGTGCGAAATATTGTTGCGATAGTCTTGTGTTTTAATGTATCAAAATTTTAAATACATCTCAGACCAAAATGACTAACAAAAAACGCGATCAACTACTTTTCTTAATATGCATAATTAGTCAAATTTTAGTTATATTTCACTCCAAAAGTAAAGATGGAAATACCAATTTCAAAGAAAAGGCCAGACAAAGCAGAACAACCAGGTCCACCAGTTAACCAAAGCATAAGAGGATCATCTTTTGGATTGTTCTCTGATTCAATGAAATAGTAAAACACTTGCACATCCTCATTTTCTCCTACACCCACATACCTTAATCAACAAATATGAAATTATATTAATATCAATAGATTAAAAATACTATAAAACTAATTAACTTAAACTAACCCAGTTTCAAGCACAAAAGGTAGAGGTCCTTGAAATCCGGGAAGAAACTTTACTCTAGAGCCACATGTTGCAAGTTGAAATGAAATATTTGATAACAAAACAAGAACAAAAAGAAGAACAAAATTTCCATAACATGAACTGAACTTTGCCATTTTTATGTTCATTTCCACTCTTTTTTATTTATGAGAAGTTATAACTTAAAAAGGTATTTGCATGTCATCATTGTGAAATGGAAACCAAGATAATATTTATTGACAAGTGTGTCATTCGTGTTCTTTGTAGTCTGAATTTTTTGAAATGTGGTCACAAATAGTGATGATGGTTGCATGGTTATTTAAGGAAGAGACAAGGCAACCATTATACTTTACAAATTTTGGAGTATCATGCAGTTTTTATTGTTAGATTAATAAATTTTGTCATTAGATTAAAATGAGTATTTTACTGTTAATTTTAAGTTTAATTGCATTTATGGTCTTCAAGCTTCACAAATGAGTGATTTTGAATCCTACTCATACCAAACTTAGATGACATGGATATTTTTACACGTGGCTGATTCTAATCGGACAGAGTGGAAATTAATTAATTGAACATTAAAATAAGAAATACATTCAAAATAGCAAAACCCTCTCTGTTACTTACCTTCCCATTCATATTCCTGAGATTTCATTTTGTTGTTTCTGAAGCAGCCACAGTTGACAGAGACATTGCCGGGATTACAGTTGCAACACTTGGAGACTGACCTCCGACGCTGGATACGACAATGCAGATCAATGCAGGTGATAGAACATTGTTCTGATACAATTTATTGTGTTGTATTGATTAATCTGAATTGCAAGTGAGGGAAACTAATTGAACCTTTGTTGTCGATATAAATAGGTGGAGACAGTTTTCACTTTACAAGCCAATTTTATAAAATTAAATTATACCTCATTCAAAATTCCAAGGCCATTCCCGATTTTTTTTTGGCCTCGAGGGTTCACTTGAATGCGAATTTTTTTTGGCCCCTCAAACATGTGAACTGGGGCACTCTATTTGCCATATTGGTTATGTGTGGTGTGACTATGCATTACATTACATCTTGATTTGTGAGATAATAGTAGAAATTGCCCTCACCATTGGTGTAACCATTTTTTTAAGCAAATGATATTAAAGGGAGTAAAAAGTACTCCAAATCAAAATTATAAAGTTAACTATTTTGCTTGTGTATGAAATAGCGTCGCATTTTGTAAAATTACAGCAGGAAACCGTGTTAACGTGAAAGTTTGCTTCCTTAGCTTCTCCATTTTCACAGCAAATATTTTTTGGTTGTTGTAATGAAAGACACACAAACCAATCTGGCAATGTTGCTATAATTTCTATGCAATGTGCAAAGCCAAGTGATACATATTTCTTTGCAAGTTTAATAGATAAATTTAGTTTTGGTAATCATAGATAATAATAAAGCAAGATGAGTATTTTGGCAAGTTTGCCATTTGTCATCTAATCATAATGCTTACTATTTTAAAATTTCTATTAATAGTAATATTTCTACAACTATCTTTAATTATTTTTAATCTTTTAATTATTCAATTTGTTAATTCTTAAGTACTCTATTTTTTAAATTGTTAATTATTAAAGAGAATAATTAACTTGGGAGAAACAAATGAAAAATGGTTCAATTTTTTATGTTCTCAATTTAATTAAAAAGAAATCATGATGTTATTTGGAATTTGGGATATACAAGTTCCTTTTTTTTATAAACTGAAAATTCATATTTGTGTGTTTTTATTATATAGACACAAATATTGAATTGAAAAAGTTTATTTTTTTTTGTTATCTATTAATTTTTTTTATAATATTTCTTATCTTTTAATTAAAAATAAATAATGTTATTTGGATTATAAAAAAAATTATGTTATTTGGGATAAACATGATTTTTTTTATACTAATTAGACATCAATATTTAACTAAAAAAATTCTGTTATTTGAAATATTTGTGTTTTTTTTTTTTGAAAAGTGGATATTTATGTGTTTTTAGTCTTTTACTAATTGAGATTGACACAAACATTTTTTTTTAGTCAAACAGATTGACACAAACATTTTTTTTTAGTCAAACAGATTGACACAAACATTTTAACTAAAAAGCAATTTAACCTTAAACAATTTAATCTTAACGTGATTTAGCCTACACAAGTACTTGGAAAATACCAATACGCGTGAAAGCAAACAGGCGGCCGCTTCACTTCCGATTCCCTTTCTCAATACAACCCTTAATGCTATTTTTTCTTCTCCCAATTCCTAATCAATATAATTTCTTCTCCCAATTCATAGTACAATGGAATCGTCACTACTATTTTCCAGGTAATTTATTTCAATTTCTATGATTTTTTACCTATATAAAGAGATCAAATCCACTGATTTTTTACCTGTATCAGACTTTTGCAATGGCCGCTGGAAGACCCGATTTTGTTAAGGAAATCACTCCTGCAAAGGAATCATGGGACATTGTTGTTCAAGTTGTTCGCTCATGGTTTGTTCCAGATATTAATTCAAAACAAAAATCTTTTGCTATGGAAATGGTTCTAATGGATGAGAAGGTTGTTGTTGTTTTTTTCCTTTTAGTATTCTTGCTCTATATTTTATGATTTTGTTCTAATTTAGTGTTTTTAAATTGATAGGGTGACAAAATTCAAGCTTCAGTTAGAAAAGCTCTGCTGTCTCGATTTGAAAACAAGATACGTGAGGGAGCTGTGTATAATTTGAAATCTTTTGGTGTTGCTGCTAATACCGGAGCGTTTAGGACTACAAAACACCAGTTCAAGTTGAATTTGCAGAATGGCACAGTGGTTACAGAAGTTGGAACTGGTTTGATAACAGTCTCCCCGTATTCATTTGTATCTTTCCCAGAGATTGTTGGGAAAATTGACATGGACTACTTGATTGGTAAAATGATTTAAAACTCATTTTTGAAATTTGTATATTCTTGATATTTTCTTTTTGTTCAGTTAGGCTGATAATGTCATATTTTTTAATAGATGTTGTGGGAATTTTATCTATGGTTGGACGTGAAAGGGTCTATGAAAGGAATCGTGTGACTACCAAGTTTAAAGTGATTGAGTTGGAGTCCAATGGGTAATCTATTTTATATGATTTAAACCTTTTAATTTGTTATATGCCACTGATATATAACTTATATTAACTGATTTGTTTTCCCTTCATGTAGTATGAAGCTTGGATGTACACTCTTTGGACCATATGTTGATGACCTTGATGCATACCTCCAATCCGGCTACACATCAAATGTTGTTGTGCTTGCCCAATTTCTGAAAGTCAAAATGTACAATGGAAAGATCCAATTGCAGAATGCAATGAACTGTACCAAGCTATTGTTCAACCCTGAAATACCTGAGGCGAATAGTTTCAAACTGAAGTAAGCAGTTACCAAATATTTGTTCAATTTAGTTTTATAATTTTTTTTCATTCATTATTGATGATTACTTTTATTTCTTGCTTATCAGTGATAACATTGGTTCACCGACTCAACCCTTCAGTTATATGAAGGATGCTTCTGAGTTGAGTTTAGAAGAAGAGTTTTTAAATCTGAGTCAACGCAAAACAATTGAGGAACTTAAAGACTGTCAAAATGTACTCTTAATTAACTTTCTATTTAATTAATACATATTTTTACATCACATGCTTTATATATTTTTTGGTTTCGTTAACATTGTTATTCCTTTTTGTGTGTGTAGAACATGGTTTGTGTTGTTTTAGGAACAATCAAACATGTTATTGGTGGCAATGATTGGTGGTATGCTGCATGTGTCTGCAACAAGGGAGTTGTTGCAGATTCCAAAAGATTTTTCTGCCCTAAATGTAGCAAGCATGTTTGGACAATTGTGCCAAGGTGTTTATCCTAAAATGTTTCTATTGGTCATGAATAATTTATGTATTTATTTTCTAATTTCATTACTTTCTTAATTATATAGGTACCATATCAAACTTAGAGTGATTGATGAAACTGATTCTGCTACTTTCGTGCTTTTTGATCGTGATTGTTGTATGCTAACAAAGAAGACATGTTCTGATTTGATTGAGGAAATGGATCGTGTGAGTACTTTTGAAATATTCATTTGTTAAATATGATTATTTAACATCATATCAAAATTAACTTCATTGCTGACAATAACTTTATTATTAAAATGTGTATATTAGGATCTTGAGCCAACCATTGTGCCTAGAGTTATCGGTGATTTTGTTGAACAAACTTTGCTGTTTAAGATAGATGTCAAGAATGATGTGAACTCTGGATTTGAACAGTCATTTCGTGTCAAAAAAGTTTGTGTCAACCAAGATATTGTAACTAGGTTCAAATCTGTTGTGAAGGTGGTTTATACTCTCTTGCATGTTCTACTTTTTTCTTTTCTTTTTGAAAAACTGTCATGTCTGTTCATTTAATTAATTACTATTACTTTATGTTGTTTAGAATTCTGCTGGTGTTGAGGATGATTTGGCTACTGGTGTAGTTCAGAGTGAGTTGGCTGCTGGTGTAGTTCAGGATTTGAATTCCAAATTTGAGAACGTTGCTGCTGAGGAGAAATGTGAAGACAATGGTTCGGTGTCCAAGCCTATCGAAGTTGATCCTGCAGATTGCACTCCTGTTAAAAGGGGTTTTGTGGAAGTTGCTTATGAAAATGATGGAGCCAGCTCAAGAATTCTGAAAAACATAAAGATTGAGAAGGATTGATGGACATACTTCATCTTTTTCACTTTTATTTCGATTTATGCTTAAGTTTTTTTTTTTAAATTTAAGACACTTTGCATGGCTTGAACTTTGTCTAATTTGGGTTTTGGGGGCATGTATTTGGCCCGATTTTGAGTTTTTGGATTTGGTTTGTAGTGAAGTCTTATGTTTTGTTTGGACTTGATTTAATTTTTGGTAATGGATTTTGGATGTTAACTTTTATATTGGTTTTTTATTTCTTTATTTACTTTTGAAACCTTATGAAAAACCTATGAAATGACAAAGGTATAAAAAATCATAAGGTATGAAAAATCACATTTTTTCATTATAAACTTCTTGAGTGCTATGTTCATTCGTCTAACTAATTTATTTTGAATGTTATTTCAGGTTGGAATATGTTGCAGCAATCAATTAACATTTGTGAAGGTTGGAAGAAGATGCATGGAGGATTAGTACTTAGTTTTTAGCTCTTATTTAAAATTAGTGATAGTGATTAGGATTATGTATTTATTGTTTTCATGTCTTTGTGATGTACTACATATATGAATTTGGGAATTTTGATGTAATTGAAATATCAAACTCATTTGAGTAACATCAATTAATCAGATTTTTATTTTATGTTAACAACTTCTTTCCTCTGTTCTTTTTTATTTTCCTCTTTGTTTTCTTTCTGGACCATTTACGTTTATTAGCAATACTATATATCCAATCTAGCCACTTCCAACTTACTGATTTTATACACTTACATTTGGTTAACTGTGTTGCTGCACAGGTTCATACATATGAAAGGTACTGCACATGGAACAATTGAATGAACAAGTCACTGCATTTGGTCAAATTCTGAAGATAAAAGGTACAATTTTTGTTAATTAATAATGATTTTTATTGGCTGAGGTTAAAAAGTTATTGCGAAATTTATTTTACTGCTAATGGAGGTTAATTTCATTTTTTACTATTCTCAATTTTGGCAAACTGTTAGTATTTCTTTGCAACCTATTAATATACTAATATTAATGGATGATTTTTTTACTGTCTTTCTATAAATCATTTGTTAATATAAAAAATAATTATTCAAGTTCCACATGTCATATTAATTATTTTGGGTGCTCCAATTTTCTTGGGAATAGTTTATACATGATTTAACCAAGAAATAGATAATTTCAACATTAAAGACTACACAAATACTTTGATGCCCCTTTGCCTTTTCATTTTTTGACAGTACCAATAAGTACCACCAAACATTATATCAGTCTCTACCACACACACATCTACATATCAGCTTTCCAAACATTAAGCAAAGGTATGATTTTACTCTATCCCTATTACTTTAAACTTTCAAAACATATTTCATGTCTATTGCTTCATATTTCACTTCTAGCATACACAAGTTCACTTATACTTGGTTTTCTAATCACTGCATATTTCACCAATCCTTACTTATGCTCTTATAATTATTGTATACACAAGTTGCACTGCTGCGAAAATTTCAGCTATCAGCTATGGATGAAAACAATTCAGCTAATGCCAGATCTAGGAGGAAAATATTAATGAAAGACAAGTCATCTAAACAAAAGAAGACAGTCACAGGTCTTTACATACTTTTTTTGCCTCCATCTATTAATTAAATATCTGATTGTTGATCCGCCAACAATATCAAAGCAAAACACATTCTTCCAATTCTTACTTATGCTCTTATAATTATTGCATGTTGTTCACATTAGCAGATAAATTTTGTATGTCAAAGTTGACTAAACTATTCTCATTCTTTGTTAGATGAAAATTGTACACCGCTTATGCATACATCTCGATCGGGAGCTTCAACCAGTAGACAGACTAATGTTCCTAGAACTCCATTGTCTTCGTTAAGAATTGGTAACACTACATAACACGTATCACTTTCAAGTTTCAATACTCTGCTGAAATTATTTTCCATTGAATACATCTTCATTTTATTTTTCTTACAACTTTTTTTTGCAGCTGCAAATGAAACAACAAATATCAATTCCATTGGCATGTCATCTTTTGACAAAGATTCTGGTAGTGTTAGCAATAAACGTAAATATCCTGCTGGTGTGACTTCATCCACACATGACCTTACATTTGATGCAGGTTTGGCGTGACCCTATTATTAAAATAAAATGATATTTTTTTCTTTGTATAAGTTTTGATTTATTTATTTTAAGTGATCCATGACACTTTTATATTTCTACTTCAGCAACATCTAGAAGGCGTAGGATGATGTTAATTAGAAACAAGGTGACTCATCCAACAAAACATGTTTCTGGTTCGTATGTCTTATATTTTTCTATTATACGCTTTCTTATTTGCCAAATAACATAATCAAACAATTCATTTTATCACGTCAAATACACTTGAATATACATTTAATATTTGACTAATTTTATTTGTATAGGTGGCTCTGAAGTGAGACCTGACACTCCTATGTCAGAAGTAATAAATCCAACTTCCATACATGTTACAAAACGTGTATCTCAACCTACCCATGTTCTTGAATCGATACCTTCCTTCGCATTAAATTTTGATGGAGATTCAACAGCTGAACCTGTTAACATTGAAGGTATTTAATTTATCGAATAAGTACCTTCCTTTGTATGAAGTTTTGTTTGTTAAATATTCATGTTGTTATATTACGTGTCTTTAACTCAGCAAGTACAAGCATAAACGAGCAGACGGATTTTTTCCATTATGACAAATATGATCTGGCTGAAACTGAAGGTAAACACACATTAAAAACCCTTATAACTGAACAACGCATAAATTATATCTTTCAGAATTTTCTACGGCATCTAAAATTGAGTTTGTTATTTTTAACAGGAATAATAGATTTTGGAGATCCATCGTATATCTGTTCTGATTGTGGTGCCCAAATGTGGTATGAGGAGCGATCTGACAAATGTGACAATACAACCCTAAATCTTAAGTTTTCACTTTGCTGCTTGAAAGGGATAGTTGAGCTTCCATACGAAATAAGACCTCCTAATTTGCTAATTAACTTAATGAATGGACAAGATTCAAGGAGTAAACATTACAAAGAAAATATCCGAGCATATAATAGTATGTTCTGTTTTACTTCCATGGGTGGGAAGCTCCAGTCAAACTCAAAAGGTGGTCCTCCCCAATTTATTCTTAGTGGACAAAATTTTCACAGAATTGGTAGTTTGATTCCAGAGGAAGGAGTAACTCCCAAGTTTGCCCAGTTGTATATTTATGACATAGAGAATGAGATATCTAATAGATTTGGTCATTTCAGGTATATTCCCACTTGGTATGATATTCTACTATTTTTGACTTATTTGTTGTTATGTGACTCTTTCATTGCAACGTTATGCAGATCCAACGACCAAAAAAAAGGACTGGACAGAACATTAGTTGAAGACATCACGAAGATGGTGGACGAACACAATGTGTTAGCCAAGTCTTTTAGAAAAGTTCGCGACCACATACAGCAGAACTCTGCATCCAATTTTTGTTTGAGGCTGTTTAGAAATAGAACAAAGGATCCAAGAACACATAATTTGCCCTCATGTGACGAGGTTGCTGCATTAATTGTAGGAGATTTTCACAACCTTGATCCTGGTCGAGATATTATTGTTAGGAAGACGTCTGGTTATTTGGAAAAAATCAAAGAAACTCATGTTTCATTCCTACCTCTTCAGTATCCGTTGTTGTTCCCATTCGGTGAAGACCAATATCATGAAAAAATTCCTTATAGAGAGTCTGTTATCAAAGCAGGAATAAGGAAGAGGATACGAGTTACATTTAGAGACTTTATTGCATTTCGCATACAGGAGAGAGAATTTGAACATGGAGGTATTGTAAATGCTGGCAGGCTATTTCAACAGTTCGTTGTGGACAGTTTCTCCATGATCGAGTCACAAAGGTTATATTGGTATCGCATGAACCAATCATCAATTAGATGTGATATATTAAGCGGTTTACAGGAAGCAGTTCACAGTGGAGAAAATAAACCATCTGCAGTTGGAACACGTGTCGTACTACCATCATCTTTTACTGGAGGACCACGATACATGTTTAACAACTGTCAGGATGCAATGGCAATTTGCAAAAAGTTTGGGTATCCTGATTTGTTCATCACCATCACATGCAATGCTAATTGGCCAGAAATTAAAAACTTTGTTACTATTAAAGGCCTTACAGCCAGTGATCGTCCAGACATTGTTTGTAGAATCTTTAAGGGAAAGCTCGACCACATGATGAATGATTTTAAAAAGGAAAAAATCTTTGGAGAAGTTGTTGCAGGTAATGTAACTATCTATTTTTTGCGTTATTTAACTATTTATCTATGATTTAACAACATTAGAAATTAATATATACAACTTTGTTAATTAGGGACATATACCATAGAGTTTCAGAAGAGGGGCCTGCCACACGCACACATTTTGATATGGCTTGAAGCATCAAATTCATTGAAAACAGGCACGGACATCGACAATTTCATTTCTACAGAACTACCTGATCGTAATCTATACCCAAACCTTGCAAATGTTGTTTCGAGTTTCATGATACACGGTCCCTGTGGAGAATCCAATAAAAATTCCCCGTGCATGAAAGATGGCAAGTGCTCAAAGTATTTTCCAAAGGATTACCGGAATTCCACTATAGTCGGCGATGAAGGCTATCCAAAGTACAGGCGCCGAGATACTGGTTTGTCTGTTATGAAAAAAGGAATAAGTTTGGACAATAGGTATGTAGTTCCTTACAATCCACAATTGTTGGTTAGATACCAAGCACATATCAATGT
Source organism: Trifolium subterraneum (assembly GCA_951799995.1). Classification (NCBI taxonomy): domain Eukaryota; kingdom Viridiplantae; phylum Streptophyta; class Magnoliopsida; order Fabales; family Fabaceae; genus Trifolium; species Trifolium subterraneum. The sequence continues at coordinate 6,313,049 of OX637462.1, read as the reverse complement.
TGAGTATTGCAACAAGGGAAACGCTATCAAGTATTTGTTCAAGTATGTTAATAAAGGCCCTGACAGAGCTACAATTGAAATTTCAAACCGAACTGAAAATGGTAGAGTTTTGGATGAAATAAAACAATACTATGAATGTAGATATTTGGCACCGTGTGAGGCTGTCTGGAGGATTTTTGAGTATGACATACATCAGAGGTGGCCTCCTGTTATAAGGCTTACGTTTCACCTAGAAAATGAGCAGTCTATAATGTTTGATGAGAGTACTACGGTTGAGTCTGTTGTGACCCGTAATGAAGAAATTGACACGATGTTTTTGGCTTGGTTTGAGGCAAACAAAAAATATCCAGATGGAAGGGAATTGACTTATGGTGAATTCCCTACAAGGTTTGTTTATGATAAAAGTGTTAGATCATGGCATCCTAGACAACGAGGTAACTCTATTGGAAGACTTACTTATATTCCCCCCGGATGTGGTAATATTTTTTATTTGAGACTCCTGTTGACTATACAAAAGGGGTGCACGAGTTACAATGATATTAAGACGGTGGCTGGAACAATACACAAAACCTTTAAGGAAGCATGTGCTGCACTACGATTGTTGCGAAATGACAAAGAGTTCGTGGATGCTATTATCGAAGCAAGTCATTTGGCCTCTGGTCATCAGATGCGGAGATTGTTTGTTCTGTTATTGTTTATGGATTCCATGGCAAATCCTTTTGTCGTTTGGGAAGCAACATGGAAGCTTCTGTGTGATGGAATTTTGTATGACGCAAGGAAGAGGCTAAACAACCCAGGTATTCAATTATATAATCAATATATGTTTTACTTATATTTGCAAGCTGAGTTATATGTTTAAAATCATTCTCTTGCTGTAGGTCTTCAAATTGGCGACGATGATTTGAAAAATCTTTGTTTGATTGAGTTTGAAAAAATGCTCTCCATGAATGGTAAATCTCTTAATAAGATTGAGTCCATGCCACAACCTTCAAATTCAGAAATGGCTCAATTTAGAAATAGTTTAATGGCTGGTGAATTAAACTATGACAAGGAAGAGTTAGCTGCAACCCACATGTCATTGATGTCAACCTTAACTGCTGAGCAGAGGTCAGTATATGATCAAATTTTCAATTCTGTCATAACTGATTCTGGAGGATTTTACTTCTTGCATGGATATGGAGGCACAGGAAAAACTTTTATTTGGAGAACTTTGTCAGCTGCTCTTAGATCTCAAGGTTTAATTGTTTTAAATGTTGCTTCAAGTGGGATTGCGGCTTTATTGTTACCGGGAGGAAAGACAGCTCATTCTATGTTTTGTATTCCTTTAGTTACAACTGAAACATCTACGTGCACCATAAAAAAGCGCACTGATAGATGTAATCTTATCTTGCATGCTAAGCTTATTATCTGGGATGAAGCTCCAATGCTAAATAGATTATGTGCTGAAGCTGTTGATCGTGCTTTGAAGGACATTATGAGGGATGTAGACGAGTCTAACCAATATAAACCATTTGGTGGTAAGGTGGTTGTTTTTGGCGGAGATTTCAGACAAATATTACCTGTTGTTAGAAAGGGTTGTAGGCATGACGTTGTGTCAGCTTCAATAAACTCATCTGAACTTTGGAATTATTGCAAGGTATTGACTTTGTCAAAGAACATGCGGCTGGCCGCTCCAAACTCCAATGAAGATTCTAATGAAGTGAAAGATTTTGCAGATTGGATGCTTGATATTGGAAATGGTAAACAAGGATCAAATGAGTGTGGAGAGAGCACAATTCATATTCCTGAAGATTTATTGGTTACAGATTCTCATAATCCTCTATTATCTTTGGTTGAATTAACATATCCACTGCTTTTGCAAAACATGAACAATTTGAAATACTATGAAGAGAGGGCGTTACTTTCTCCAACTCATGATTCTGTAGATATTGTTAATGATTTTGTTCTATCATTAATTCCAGGTGATGAAAAGGAATATTTGAGTGCTGACTCAACAGTTCTTTCTGATGAAAATTGTTCAGTGCATGCAGATTGGTTCACGCCTGAATTTTTGAACGACATGAAATGTTCAGGATTGCCAAATCACCGATTAAGGTTGAAGATTGGTGTTCCAATCATGCTTTTGAGGAACATAGATCAATCCAATGGGCTCTGCAATGGAACAAGGTTGCTCATAAATGAATTGTGTCCAAATATTATTGGTGCCACTGTCATTACAGGGAAAAATATTGGTGATAAGATTTACATACCGAGGACGAGTTTGATTCCTTCTGATCCGAGCTTTCCATTTAAGTTTCAGAGAACACAATTTCCAATTGCTCTGTGCTTTGCAATGACGATAAATAAGAGCCAAGGTCAATCTCTTTCTCAAGTTGGTTTATATTTACAACGCCCTGTATTCACTCATGGTCAATTCTATGTGGCTATTTCAAGGGTAAAGTCACGAAAAGGATTGAAGATTCTTATTTTAGATGATGAAGGAAATCCGTGTGCAGACACTACAAATGTTGTCTACAACGAGATTTTTGAAAATTTATAAACATGTGGACAGTATCAAAAGTTTGGATCATCCTAATGATGAACGACGCTTTAGGTTCGTATATCTCTTCACATTTTTTTTTTAATCACACATGCTTATATTTTTTCATGTTGAGTTTTATTTCAAAGTTTGAAGAGTAAGATTTAAGAAATTTTCTTTTTTTTCTCATTTTATCTATAATTTATACTTATATACCAGGTCCAATGTGATATACTCCATCTGTTTAGTAGAAAATTTGGTTTGTTATTTGCATGGTTTTGATTGACATATCTCAAGTCATTGCTCAATAAACTGATTAATATTGTTTGACATGAATGAAATTGTGGTGCAGAGTCCAGAAGAACATTTGGGATATGTGAGATGAAAGCAAAATATTGTGGAGAATGATGTGAAATTTCAAATAATGTATTGAAGAGTAAAAGTGAATCTTTTTATTATCTGTGATTACAATACTATTATGTAAAGGTTAAGTAGTTGGAAAGTATCTTTTTTTTTTTCCCCTAATCAACAATCAACCTACTTTTTTATCTACTTTTGCTAATGGATTCAACGTTTTGGATTTTCATTTGTCCTCATTTTATTTGCTACCCTTTTTATTGTTATTTGTTGAGGTATGCCTTTGGCATGAATTCCCATTTTACTCACTGTATTTCATGTTGTCTGAATTGGAAGAGCTCGAAATCCTATGCTATGTTTTTTTTTTACTAATCATTTTCTATTGTATTCTTTCGGAATGAGAGGAAATAATTCTAAAATATTAACTATAAATTATTTTTTTAACAACAAAATTTATCCCGTGCAACGCACGGGTATACACACTAGTTCCTACAAAGGCCTCTTAGATATTCATCTACTAAACATGTCAAAACATTGTTTAGGCTGAAACTCCGGAGCCGTGTGTCCTCTACCCTGCAAATTTGATCAATCAGTAAAGAAACTAGTAATGTTCTTAGTGTGCGGTTATGTTCTTGTTTGGATAAGTTCTTGTTTGGATAAACAACTTAATTAAGTGCTTACAACATATTTATCGTGTTTAACGTACCTTCACAGTTGCAAATGTCATCTGATTCAAAAAGAATATGTCCTTGTGAATCTATACTTGTCAGCCCCTTGAGGGAATTGGGTTCCACCACCGGGGAATCTAAACACATTTCCTTCATATTGGATCGAGTTCTGAATAGCCTTCTCAACGGTAAGACTCTTGTAGGGTGCATTTGCATACGGAACATAATCACGACTCTTTGGCCACGGAAACGAAGTTACATACCCTTTAGGTGCTGGAATCAAACAGTGTAACTTCTCTTCCTCACGGGGGCAATGCCTCTCTCGATAAATCATATTTTCTCTAGAAAATGTCATGGCACGCCATTGATCATGGTAGGGCGTATAATCAATATATCGGGCCTTGCAAGGTTTATAAATACCTTAGGTTTTGAATCAACCTCATCAATTTTACTAACTTCTCCACCATGGTGAGAGTCAAAACTTAAATTTGGAACTATATCACAACCAACACTTTTCTTAGTAATCTCCAACGCTAAGCTATCTCCCTTTCCAAAACCATTTCTTTGCCATGCGCCTAATATGTAGAAGAAACAGCATAGACCAACTACTATAACAATATGCACAAAGCTTCTTGTTCTACTCTACCAGCTGAACTTGGTTTTGCCATATAGAACCTGAAAAACACCAGTTCTTAATCAGAACTGCATAAACTACATGATTAACAAATTCAAAAAGCTAACTTCTACACCATACACACTCAAGATCCATAACAAAAGCCTTTTAGTCAAAGCAAGTAGTTAATTGCTTCCTATGAATAGACTAACAACATGCTCATTCCAATAAACAAAATTAAGCTCCGCCAACAAGTTGCAATCAGTTAGTTTTTCACTATCATGAATCCATTATTAGACTTTGAAAGGTCTGTTAGGATTGACTTATTTGAGCTTATCTAGTGACGTAAGCACTTGTGAGATTGGTTAAGAGAGCGCATGAAAATAGCTCATGATATGTCCATAAGCTCTCCAGAATAACTTATACTGAAACAATTAAACTTTATTTTTATAATTTGTTATAGAAATAGCTTATAAGCCATTAAGTTGCTTATGCAAAACAAGATTGAGATCTTCCCAACAAAATATTGCTTAAGCACTATAAGTAACAAACACATGTTACACGTGGCAATGAACAAGTTAAGATTGTGCATTAGTACAAGGTGAATCATATGGGATCTATCTAGCTATAGTATTTAGTTGCAACTTGCAATACAAAATGAACAGTAATGAACAAATTCGGTGCTATAAATGAATGAGTGAAGACCCACCAATTCTTACTAAACATGAATTACTAGGGACACAAAATTGACCTCAAAAAACTCAACTTTCGAAGTACCCATTTGGAAAAGAAAAAAAAAACATTTTTATAAAAAAAGCAAGAAAATGGGAAGAAGAAAAAGAGAGAAACAATCTTACCGATTATATGAAGCTGAAGGGAGCAATGGTTGAGATTTGAGAAGATCTGGAATAAAGAGAAAAGACAATAGTATCTATCTAAGTGGTTTTTCGTATAGTACTATGATTATTGTTCTCTTAGGTTGTTTGGTGAAGTGAGAGAAGCTAAAGGAGTGAATGAAAAGTGTGTGTATCTAAAACCCTATGATTCAACAGCGTCAATCATGTTCAGATGAACAACTACCGACACATGAAAAGGGAAAGAGTTTAGAAGAACAAAACAACGGAAAATTTCTAAAAAAAAAATTTAATAGTGAGTTAATCATGAGTTCAACACTTTCCAATACGAGTACTTTGCAATTCATAATATTCGTGACTTCCTCCAACCAGCATTGAGATAGATTAATAGCTACCGGCCGGCATGCTCTTATTGAAATTCACCTTTAAGTCCGAGACATCAACATGAACAATAACAAATTGGCCTTCATAATCCAAATGTTCCCCCAACCGTTTCCTCCGATGATCAGAGTATCATCAACATATTGGAGGTGCGAAAAACTCAAGTCACCTCCCTCGAACTTATAAGTGACAAATCTATCCAAATCTACTACACTCTTCATGGTGAGGGGGTTTCTTTGTCTAAGACCCTGCCGCATTTCAAATTGTTTAGTAACATCACCATTTACCAATACCGATACAGATGCTCTATTGAAGCATTCTGAGAACCGCCTCTTCCACCTTACACAAAATGATACAAATTTTGCACGATGCACAAGTTAGTTTTCTTTATTAGGTTAATAAATTTTATCATTAAATTAAATGAGATATGATAAAATAAGAAATACATTAATTGAATTTTTTTTACGCGTGGCTGATTCTAATTGGACAGGTGGAAATTAATTAATTGAATATTAAAATTAGAAATACATGGAAAATAGTAAAACCCTCTCTGTTAGCTAGGCATGGCAATAAAACCCATACCCGCGGGTACCCACCCAAACCCTACTCGATTTGATGGGGAAAACCCGAGTTGACTGGGTTTGGGTATGGGTTTTCCCCGATTTCAAAAGATGGGTTTGGGGCGGATAACAGGGATATTGATACCCACCCCGAACCCGTCCCCGAACCCGCTCCGCTTATGTTAAAATTAGATTTTACCTCTTTAAAATTAAAAACTCTTAAACAATCTCTTAAATTATATTCATATGTTTATTTTTTATTTTTAATTTGAGTAATAAACAAATGATTTTCTCTATTTCTTTTATTTATTTAAAAAAATATGGTTAAAACAAAATAATTTTGGACTTTTAACCTTTTTTTTTTTAATAAAAAAATACAATCATAATTCACGTGGAAAGAGGCATAACGGGGATACCCGAACCCCGTTGGGGATACCCGATCCCCGTTGGGTAGGGATTTGGGGTATATATCCCCGCATGGAATTGGGATGAGTTTGGAGAAACCCGAACTTTATGGGTTTGGGTTTGGGATGGCAAAATCCGCCCTCGTCCCGCTCCGTTGCCATGCCTACTGTTACCTTCCCATTCATATTCCTGTGATTTTGTTTGGTTGTTTTTGCATATCGTAAATCAATCAACATGAGGAATAGTCGAAACTGGAGCAGCAACAATTGACGGACCTCTAGCGCCAGCAACGACAATGCAGGTGATAGAACACTGTTCCGATGCAATTTGTTGTGTTGTATTGTATTGATTAATTTGAATTGATTTCATGAAGTGGATCGATCATGTACTGAAATTGCAAGTGAGGGAATATTTGAAAATAGGTGGAGATTGATCTTTTACAACTCGATTTTGTATATTTTATCTATAGAAGATCCACAAATATTTTTGTTTTTATAATGTTGCTATAATTCTATGCAATGTTCCAAGCCAAATGATACATATTTCTTTGCAAGTTTAATAGATAAATTTATTTTTGGTAATTGTACCATAATTCAGGCTCAAGGCCGATTAACGAGACGAAAAGAAAGAGATTCATCTCTCTCCCTTGCCTGCGATGCAAGCTCTATTAAGCCCCCACTTTTCTTTCTATATTTTAGATAATACTAGTCAAAAGGGGACATTCCTACAAAGGCCTCTTAGATATCCACCTACTAAACATGTCAAAACATTCTTTAGGCCGAAACTCCGGAGCCGTGTGTCCTCCACCCTGCAAATTTGATCAATCATAGATAGAGTAAAGAAACTAATAATGTTCTTATTGTGTGGTTATATTCTTGTTTAGATAAACAACTTAAATAAGTACTTATAAGTTATAAGAGATTTATCGTATTTAAGGTACCTTCACAGTTGCAAATGTCATCCGATTGGAATATGTCCTCGTGTATCTATACTTGCACAAAATTAAAACAAATATTAATTCATCTTGGTCATAAATACATCATGGTTATAGTGTGAGTATATACAACTATAATTATTAGAAATTTTGAATACCCTGCAACTTGGTCATTTGTATGCCACTGTCTCCAATCATCAACAATGGAATAGTTCAAAGATCTTATCCAAGCTTGTGTTGACAAGAATGGAACCGACAGGTCGTGATCTCCGCTGTTATTAGAAATATATAAAATCTATTTTCCATAATAATTTATAAATTAAACTAGTTTATCAATGCTATCTTATGCAATATATGAACAAAAAAGGAAGATTATTAACCTGTAAACTAGTGAACGAACCCCTTTTCTACTGAGATTTACATGATAATCATACGTGTTATGGATATCCGCCTTATTAGGTATATTATAGGTACAACGATGCCATTTCCCGATACTTCCCTACAACTCATGCAACCAAACATGTATGTCATATAATTGCATAACTAGTAAAGATAAAGACCTCCGTGCAATCTCGCACGAATGTATCCACTATATACCTTATGTATGTGCAGTGCCTTGCGAACATTATCATCGTTGGCCCAAAAACCACAAAGAAAATACGGATAACTCTAAAAGTGGAAAGGAAACAAAAATCAAGTTACAAATGGTATATATTTTATGAATATCGTTGCAAAAATATATATGGAAAAGAAGCATTACTCGACAACTTAAGGGTGGCAATTTGAGATTTGTATTGATGAACTTGGAGGGATATTTCTTAAGTAGAGATCTCCTTGGAGAAATTTCAGTATCATCAAGCCACTCACATACTGGATCTAAAATATGTGCTGAATTAAGTCCTGATGTAGCCTGTGTAAAATAGAAGAATGGTGGTCACTCTTCTGACTAGAAATTTCACTCGCGAAATTTGACAAAAATATAAGAAAATAAAAGGATTCATATATACCTCGCTGAATGAACTGATATCTCTGGAACATAAGACATTTCTGGTATCTACATTCATATAATCTCCTTTACAATTTTTTTGCAGTGACTACAAAATAGCAGATATCAGTAGGTTACCATATATCTCAGTGCTTCATAGGTTTTCAATATACAAAGGAATTATAATTCAATTACTCCATATAGTTCATCGGATATGAGTCCCATTCCATGAGCAAAAGGGATTTTATAGTTTGTTTCCTTTTCAGTTGTTACAGGATTCCCCAACAAGTATCCCTGAAGAAAATAAATAACATTTCGTAATTAATCAAACGGTCTATGTCTAGTGTCTGTATATGTCTCGGTACTTTATATGTTTTCAATACACAGAGTTTCATTTTTCGCGAGAGTCCTTTAAGATGCTAACCTGGAGATTTATCCATGGCTGGATTCCTTTTTCATTTCCTGCAACATATAGTAAATCAATAGTAGCATAATAGTACTACAATACATAATTGAACATTTGAACCATGAATTTTGTACCTTGTGCAATTTCTTGAACAATTGCCGGAATAGTAATGCCAGAGTATGAATCACCGCCAATGTAAACTTCATTTGATTGAAATTTTGGATGATCAACCAACCACTACAAAAATTTATAACATGATTTGACCGATTCACAAAACTGCAACTATAGTTTAAAAACAAAGTAAAAGTGCAATAATACTTGGTGAATACCTTCCTGAGAAATTGATGAACTTGTTGAACTTGTATCGTGTCGCTTCGCTGAGAACCAGATTCTGTTGTGGCATAAGTGAAGCCTGTGAAAACAGGCAAATCTACAAATACAATGTTACTCACCTACAATGAAAAATCATTATTAATACATAGTTTGAAGATGTTTGATTAAATTGATTAAAAGGTATATAAAAAATGTGGACTATAACATAAACATCAACCTTTGTCCATGAATGTGGTTTTAAGATGAGATTAGGTAGGCTACCATTGTACTCCTCTTTTATAAATTCAAGTGGACCTACATGCAATATCTCAACTATCAGTTGTTTTGGCATAGCTATTTTGTTACTTGCAATGTAGGTATTAATTTGAAATGCAGATTGTGACAATTTGACACTTTAATTATTCAATAAGTATCAAATTTGGATACATGTTATGTTATGGCTAGTTTTTCAATGTCTATTCAACCCAAAATGTGAGATGTTATCACGATAGTTCTTAAATGCATCAAAATTTTAAAAAAAATTACAAATACATCTTCAAGTGTCTCTTGGACAAAATTGACCAAGGAAAGATACGTTCAATGACTAAACAAATTAACTAAAGATGCATTTGAGGATGAAAATGATTAACGAAAGACACATTTAGGTATATTTTTGTAACTTTGATACATCTAAGAAATATCGTGACAACACCTTACACATTTAAAGACTAAAATGTCTTTTCATTCAAATTAAATTCAATTAACTACCTTTGTAGTCAAATTTTGTTAGTATGAAACAATTTCAAAATTAAACATAGTACAATTGAAACTGTCGTGTTCGCTCTCGTGAGCTTAGTTCAGTTAGTAGGGATATTACATTATTATATATACAGAGACTAAGGTTCAAACACCGGACATCCGACTTATTCTAACTATCAAACTACTTAACCAAAAAATTGTCGTGTTCACTCCCTTATTTGATAGGAAATCAAATCAAAGTACGCTTCAATAGACTATGAAAAAAACAAAGTTGCAATTACCAATTTCAAAGACAAGGCCAGACAAAGCAGAACAACCAGGTCCACCAGTTAACCAAAGCATAAGAGGATCATCTTTTGGATTGTTCTCTGATTCAATGAAATAGTAAAACACTTGCACATCCTCATTTTCTCCTACACCCACATACCTTGATCAACAAATATGAAATTATATTAATATCAATAGATTAAAAGTACTATAAAACTAATTAACTTAAACTAACCCAGTTTCAAGATTAAAAGGTAGAGGTCCTTGAAATCCAGGAAGAAACTTTACTATAGAGCCACATGTAGCAAGTTGAAATGAAATATTTGATAACAAAACAAGAACAAAAAGAAGATACTTCTTATAACTTGAACTAAACTTTTCCATTTTTAATGTTAACTTCCACTCTTTTTTCTTTATGAGAATTTCCACAGTTTTTAATAGAAGAGTCTAGTTCTTTGATGTTATCATAATTTTGTCTTGTCAACAAATAAACTAATTATTTAATTAATTATTATGAAAAGTTGGAAACGGATGTTGATTAATTGGTCTACTTGATGTTGCACATGACAAGAAATAAATTAACAAAAGACAAAATGCTGATACATACTTATTACTATTTTATTATAAAGTATATTGTGCTTGAAATCTTAGACAAATTTTATGTTGCTATTAAAATGACAGCCACTATTACTATTAGAGGTTTTATCGACCATTAAAATATATGACTCGTGATCATATTTTACTGTGTTTCTAACTATTTCTTTATGATATGACACACTATAAAAAAAAAAAGCATAGTAAGATATTTGTTTCTTTACCTTTATTTTAGATTTTAAGTTGGTACTTTGTGTTTAAATTTTTTTAGCGAGTCCCTTACGTTATTGATGTGTTTATTTTTTCATTAAATTTTAAGTTAATTTCATCTAAAACTTCCGCGTGAAACTCTTTCAAGTTGTCCACGTATGCAAATCTATTAGCCACGTGGATGATATAAACAAAATTTTCACTAAAAGAACTAACTTAAAATTTTTTAAACGTAAGAGATTAAATTAAAACATAAAATAAATGTAAGGGATCAAACATAGTTAATTAAATGAAAAATTTAAAATCTTTGAAAATCTCTCAAAGAAAATGGAAATGACAAGTGTTTATGAGAATCTCTTCTAAATGCTTCCCTTCATTCTTTTTAGATTTTGAAATTGCAAATTTTACAACAAATTTCTTCCAAATACAAGTCATAACCTTTAAAATTAGAGTAATGAATACAAGACTACAAAGTGGGGGAAAAAACACACACTGCCAACATCTAAACAAGGGAAACAAACTCTCAAAAACACAACTAACAAAAGCTAATACCAGCAACTCAAAATTATGGTTTCCCAAAAAGAATACCTAAATGATAAAAATAAAAATGCTGACCAGTGTCTTTGGACACCAATTAAAATCCTAATATAATAAAATGCTCTTACAATTTATATATTCTATTTTTTAAAATATAAAAAATGTTTTTAATTTCTTTTAACTAGTACTTCGGAACACCGGTTAAAACAAACAAGAAGCCAAAAATATATTGGTAGCCCAGCTTTCATGATGGCCGGCCACGTTAAATTAATTAAAGAGACGTAATTTGGTGCAACACGTCAATCTTTATTTTCTCATGTAATTTTGATCCTGCATCACTATCACTAATCTATACAACATAAAAGAAGAAATGGTATATATTTAAAAAGGCCAAAAAAGTTAGTATTAAGTACACAATGATGGATTTTTAAATAAGACACAATACTTTTAAATACAAAGATAAAAGGGTAAAGTGACAAGGTAAAAAAGTATTTAAAATAAACTAATCTTTATGCTTATTTCCTGTAACAATAACAAAGATACTATCATTTTAATTCTACTGAAAATTTGTATATTGTAAACATAGATCCATTTAATCTAAGTCATAAAAATAATTGAAATTTGATTCAAAAATAAAAATTACTGAAATTGATCCAAGAGGTGCAAACATAGGAAAATAATTTGAATTTTGTTAGGTTTCAAAAAGTAGAACATTAATTTTCTGTTAGCTAAGCTAATAGAGATATTGCATTAATTATATTGAATTTTGTTAGGTTTCTAAAAGTATAACATGAATTTTCCGTTAACTAAGCTGACAGAGATATTGCATTATATTTTATACGAGTAAGAGTTTAAATCCCGATTATCCTCTTATCCACTTAAATATGAAATTTTCAATTCAATTTCACACACATTCTTCTCATGCTTCTTTTGTTTGGATTGAATTTGTGTTTTAATAGTCAAACTCATACGTCACATGGTCCAGTGCCATTAGTTTCGTTTTACTTTTACATAGTAGAAGTATTTACTTTGTGGTCCTCTTTTGAGTCTATTTCTTCTAATCAATTTCTCAAATTTCTCTTGCTTAATTTCTCAAATTTTAAAAATACAAAGAATTAATTTTTTTTTAAAAATAAATAAACTTCAAAGAACTAAGCTTCAGCCGGTGTTCGTCCAATTCAATATTTTATTCATTATTTTTATGTAACAAAAATACCTCAACAAACTAAAAATATTATATTTTTTCTTTCTTTTTTAGTTTTTGTTATATTTTAACTTTAAAACCGAATTTTTAAATTGTTTAAATAATTTATTACATATTTATCTTTTAGCATCATATTCCAAAAAAAGAACTCGAGTATACTTTCAAAAAATCTCTAACCCGGGCAAACAAATTGCATATTATTTATTTAATATTAAAAAAAACATTATGGTATATCATTTGTATTTTTATTATTTTTAATTAAAATTTACAAAATTTAAATTTCTAAGTTCAAAATTGTTGGTTCTAGATTAAGTTCAAAATTAAATTCTCAAACAAATTCCGGCCAAGAATTATTCCCGCAAAAAATTGAACTTAGTTATCCCGAACAATTTATTTTATGGAGAACTCATTAATCACTCGAGTTTAATATTTTAGTTAAGTGGAATACATCTACTTATAATATCTACTTATAATAATATAATAAAATCAATTACCACCAAATTTACAAATGTATCCTTTTTAGTTTTAACCACGTTCCAAGTTTTATATCTTTCATTGTAATTTTACTAAAAAAAAATATATAAAAAAAATATAAGATAAATACAATAAAAAATAGGATATGCTTAAAATTGTAATTTTACTAAAAAAAATATAATTAAAATAATATAAGATAAGTACAATAAAAAAGAGGATATGCTTAAAAATAGAAATAAAACATATCATAGGTAAAAAAAAATAGAGAACAATAAAAAAGAGATATACTTAAAAATAGAAACAAAATAGAAAAAAATATGAAAGTGATGAATAAGATCAACTCCACAAATTCACTATTTAAAAAAAAAAAGATAAATACAATATGCTTAAAGAATAAAATAGAACATAGGAATACAAAAATAAGAATAAAATAGTCAATTCCGTCGAGAAAAATAAAAGAATAAAATAGTCAATAAAATAATTATAGAAAAAATAAGATGAATACGGATAAAAATAGGAATATAGAAATAGAAACATAATATTTTTCATAAAAAAAAAACAAACAATATACTACTAACTATTAATAATATAATAATACATTAAATTTAATTACTATCAAATTTAAATTAAATATTTCTAATCAAATTTCTAACTTTTTATTAAAAAATATACACGGGACCACTATTTGAGACAAATACATTAAAAATTGGATAATTTCTCATTGATAATTATAATTAAATTTATTCATTTAATAAGATTTACAAAAAATAGCACAATAATTTCGCTTATATTTTAATAATATTATATAATAAATTTTTAAATATCATATTCTAAATTATTTTTTGACCATAAAATAATGATAAAATTAAATATCGAATAAAATCAATGACCCATTTGCACGGATCTTTAAACTGGTTAGCTTAATATTTTATTTTTTTCCGTTAATATTTTGGTGCACTTTTTTTTTTGGTGGGCCAAGTAGAGTACATTTTGTTGCTCTAGACAAAAAAAAAAGAGTACATTTTGTTGCTACTACTACTAGGGCGATAGACATGGTAGTATATTAAATGGCTGTATTTATTATCATTCTATTTATATTTGGTTTAACCGCATATTTAGTCTATGTTACATTTCAAGTTGATCGATCCGTTAGTTGGTTCAATGTTGATTGTCGTTGTACTTGTTAGAGAGAAATACAGTTTGATCCTCATAACTGCAATCAGAAGGAGATTAAAATCACTTGATGTTAGAACTAACCCCCAAACCAAGGGCGAATACTTGTAGTGAAAATAAAAATAGATTTCAAATTAATCCTCTATGTTTAATTTTGTTCACAAAACTTTCACATTTCACCCTCCTAAATTTGTTATTATAGATGCACATTATTTGTTTATTTATTAACAAGTATAGAATATAGATGCACATATTTAGAGTGGATATACTTAAAAGAAAAAAAGAAAAGAAAAAAAGAGTGAGCACTTGTCAAAAAAAAAAAAAAAGTGAACAATAAACGGAGAATTTTTTGACTCTATAAACGGAGAATTTTGATTCTTGATGAAGAAGCATATCATATCATTCAAACCATATGTCACTATTTTTACGTAACAAACATTTACATATATAGTTTCACATCTCTTTCACACTTTTATTCACTACTTTGAGATCTTGAATGTAAAAAAACAGTGATGGCACATAACACTGAGGTACATCATAATTCTTCATCATCATCTACTCAACAACATGAAATCAAAGATAACAAAGCCAATCAAAAAGTACCATTTTACATGTTATTCAATTTTGCTGATAATATTGATATAACATTGATGATTGTTGGCACTATCTCTGCTGTGGCTAATGGATTTGCACAACCTCTCATGACACTTCTTTTTGGAAAAATCATTAATGCTTTTGGTTCATCTGATCCATCAGATGTTGTTAAACAAGTTTCTAAGGTATGAATTTATTGCATGATTTTTGCTTTTCATTTAATTTTTTAATTTTAAAATCTTTTCTTTCTTTTTTAATTCAAACTTTGGTGTGCAAATGTACATTTACTTGCATGTCAAGGTAATATAATTATCAAGAAAGTGAAGCCAAATCTTGGAGTTAGAAAGATTAAGTTCGATCGATCGATCCCAATATTTTATCGGACAGGATCAATCGATCCCAATATAGAAAGCTTGAATTCTTGGCTTTCTATGTTGAGATTAATTTAATCTTTTGAGTGGCAAGTGAGTGATCACGAGTTTTAGTTAATTAAGTGGTCGAAACCGCAGGATAAGAGTAAGAAAAAGATGGAATAGCATATATGGCATGTACTAATTAATTGACAAAGTATATATTGCATTCTTAACATGCTTCAAATTTCAGATATCATTGCTATTTGTTTACCTGGCTGTTGGGTCTGGAATAGCATCATTTCTACGTAAGACGATACTTTTTTACTCTTTTGTTTGCTTATGATTTTGTTGCATTATTCATTCTCGTCATAAGGATCATTTTGTTACATGTTGCAGAGGTATCATGTTGGATGGTGACAGGAGAAAGACAAGCTGCGAGGATTCGTAGTTTGTACTTGAAAACGATATTAAAGCAGGATATTGCATTCTTTGACACTGAAACAAACACAGGAGAGGTAATTGGTAGAATGTCTGGTGACACAATTCTCATTCAAGATGCCATGGGAGAAAAGGTACGCTGATCTTACCTTTTTTGTTTGTACAAATGAAGTGTTGCGAATCATTAATTGTTCGTATTAATGAAGTGTCATAAATCATGATCTTCCAAGTTTTCACAGTGGAAGTGATGTGAGTTTATTAATAAATGAGAACTTTGCTTTAATTATGACAGGTTGGGAAATTTGTTCAACTTGCTTCGAATTTTTTTGGTGGCTTTGTGATTGCGTTTATAAAAGGATGGCGCCTAGCTATAGTTTTACTCGCATGTATACCTTGTGTTGTTATTGTCGGTAGTTTCATATCCATATTGATGGCTAAAATGTCAAGTCGCGGACAAGTTGCTTATGCAGAAGCAGGAAATGTTGTTGATCAAACAGTTGGAGCCATCAGAACAGTAAGACACTCACATCAATTTAGAAACATGGAATGATTAATTTGTGTTTGTATTCATTCATTGTCTTTGAGTTTGACCTTTATTTTGAAAATTGATCAGGTTGCATCTTTTACCGGTGAGAAAAAAGCCATAGAGAAGTATAATAGCAAAATTAAAGTTGCTTATACTACAACGGTTCAACAAGGGATAATATCAGGGTTAGGAATGGGAACGCTTCTCCTTATTATCTTCTGCACTTATGGACTTGCCATGTGGTATGGTTCCAAACTAGTCATCGAGAAAGGATATAACGGTGGAACGGTCATGACTGTGATCATATCTCTTATGACTGGTGGACTGTAAGTGCGACATTGCTACCTGAATTGATATAACATTGTTTAGGCATACGATTTTTGTTTGATGAATTTTCGTTGATTGACAGATCACTAGGTCAAGCATCCCCAAGCATAAATGCATTTGCTGCAGGCCAAGCAGCAGCATATAAAATGTTTGAGACCATTAAAAGAAAGCCGAAAATCGATGCCTATGACACCAGTGGCACTGTCTTGGAAGACATAAAGGGAGATATTGAGCTCAGAGATGTTTACTTTAGATACCCTGCAAGGCCAGATGTTCAGATATTTGCTGGATTCTCACTGTTTGTTCCAAGTGGCACAACTACTGCTTTGGTAGGTCAAAGTGGAAGCGGAAAGTCCACTGTCATCAGTTTATTGGAAAGATTCTATGACCCTGATGCTGGAGAAGTACTTATAGACGGCGTGAATTTGAAGAACTTGCAACTTAGATGGATAAGGGAACAGATTGGGTTGGTTAGTCAAGAACCTATCTTGTTTACTACTACTATCAGAGAGAACATAGCGTACGGGAAAGAAGGTGCTACTGATGAGGAGATAACAACAGCAATAACACTTGCCAATGCTAAGAAATTCATTGACAAACTGCCTCAGGTATGTATAAATGTTGCGAAATTTTACACGATGATTTTTGTTTTTGGCTTGTATTGTATATTTGATTAAGTTTGATTGCATTTAATAATAATGTGGTATTGTGTTTTCAGGGTCTTGACACCATGGCAGGGCAAAATGGGACTCAACTTTCTGGCGGACAAAAGCAAAGAATTGCAATTGCAAGAGCAATATTGAAGAATCCAAGAATCCTTCTTCTCGATGAAGCAACAAGTGCATTGGATGCTGAGTCTGAACGTATTGTTCAAGAAGCATTAGAAAAAATTATGTTAAAACGGACTACTGTTGTCGTAGCGCATCGTTTGACAACTATCAGAAATGCTGACACAATAGCAGTGGTTCATCAGGGGAAAATCGTGGAGAGAGGTAATTCACAAACAAACAATTTTAGTATTAAAATCAAATTTTGTAACATCTTAGAATACTGTATTCACTTTTGCATGCTTCCTTTTTTTCTGTAGGAACTCACAACGAGTTAACCGTGGATCCTTATGGTGCTTATTCTCAACTTATTCGTCTGCAAGAAGGAGAAAAAGAAGATGAAGGTAGCAGTAAGCTCGAAGTAGATACAGTCGACAATTTAAATATAGATAGTCACATGGCTAGATTTTCCACCCAACAAAGAACTTCTTTCGCGAGCCGAACTTCATCAGCGAGTCTTCAACATTCTCAGTCACTTAGAGGCTTATCTGGACAAATAGAAGCAGATATCGAACAAGGTCAACCTGATAACAAGAAAAAACCCAAAAGGGTATCTATATTGCGTTTGGCCAAGTTGAACAAGCCTGAGGTTCCTGTCATACTGCTTGGAACCATTGCTGCATTAGTACACGGTGTCGTGTTCCCTATATTTGGCTTATTGTTTTCATCAGTCATTAGTATGTTTTATAAACCTCCAGAACAGCAGAGGAAAGAGTCCAGGTTCTGGTCACTTCTATATGTGGGTTTGGGTTTCGTTACTCTAGCGGTTTTGCCACTGCAGAATTACTTCTTTGGGATTGCTGGTGGAAAACTTATTGAGCGAATTCGTTCATTGACATTTGAAAAGATTGTGCACCAAGAAACTAAATGGTTTGATGATCCTGCAAATTCAAGGTATGTCAAAATGTATTTTAATTCAAGAAAAAAATAAAGAAATAATTATGATGTACTAATTCCTTTTACTCATGAAACTGAAATAAATGAATCGCTTTGCAGTGGTGCAGTTGGTGCAAGGTTATCTACCGACGCTTCAACCGTGAAAAGTCTTGTTGGTGACACATTGGCCCTCATTGTGCAGAACATATCAACAATCACAGCTGGTCTAATTATAGCATTCACTGCAAATTGGATTCTCGCTTTTATAGTTTTGGCTGTGTCACCTATGGTTCTTTTGCAAGGAATGGTTCAGATGAAGTTTCTTAAAGGATTTAGTGCCGACGCCAAGGTTAGTCTTACTTGCATTTTTGTCAATTACATTGAGGAACTTGTACGCATTGTGGAAATCATGAGGATCTTTTTTCTTTTATCTATATAGGTGATGTATGAAGAGGCAAGTCAGGTAGCAAATGATGCTGTTAGTAGTATCAGAACTGTTGCATCATTTTGTGCAGAATCAAAAGTTATGGACATGTACAGGAAAAAATGTTTAGGGCCAGAGAAACAAGGCACTCGTTTGGGGCTTGTTAGTGGTGTAGGCTTTGGCTTCTCTTTTTTAGCTCTATATTGCACGAATGCTTTCACTTTCTACATAGGATCGGTTTTAGTGCACCACGGGAAAGCAACTTTTGCAGAAGTTTTCAGGGTACAATCATTCTAATCAACTTAGCATGCTTTATATTTACTTTATGTTTCTTTCGATCTGATTCTTACAAGATAATTTGTGCAGGTTTTCTTTAGTTTAACCATGACAGCAATCGCCGTTTCCCAGTCTACTACATTGGCTCCAGACACAAACAAGGCCAAAGATTCTGCAGCTTCAATATTTGAAATTCTTGACAGCAAACCTGATATTGATTCCAGCAGTAATGAGGGTGTAACACAAGATACTGTAGTTGGTAATATTGAACTTACAGATGTCAGTTTCAATTACCCAACAAGGCCTCACATTCAAATTTTCAAAGATTTAAGCCTAAGCATCCCATCTGGAAAGGTAATCTTTCGGTTGTAAAAATCGGTTTATTGAGAATATGTAATGTATTTAAATTGATGATATATGTCTTTGCAGACTGTTGCCTTAGTTGGAGAAAGTGGCAGTGGAAAATCAACCGTTATAAGTCTCTTGGAGAGATTTTATGATCCTGATTCTGGACGTGTATTACTAGACGGAGTGGATATCAAAACTTTCAGATTAAGCTGGTTGAGGCAGCAAATGGGTTTGGTTGGTCAAGAGCCTATTCTTTTCAATGAAAGCATTCGCGCCAACATAGCTTATGGAAAAGAAGGAGATGCTACAGAAGATGAGATAATTGCAGCAGCTAATGCAGCCAATGCACACAACTTTATAAGCTCTCTTCCAAATGGTTATGATACATCAGTCGGTGAAAGAGGCACACAATTGTCAGGAGGACAAAAGCAACGTATTGCTATTGCAAGAGCCATGCTGAAAAACCCGAAAATACTTTTGCTAGATGAGGCAACAAGTGCACTTGATGCCGAATCTGAGCGTATAGTTCAAGAGGCTCTAGATAGAGTGAGTGTTAACAGAACCACTGTGGTTGTGGCCCACCGTCTTACAACAATTCGAGGGGCTGATACTATAGCGGTAATTAAAAATGGGGCGGTTGCTGAAAAGGGAACACATGATGTGTTGATGAAGATTACTGATGGTGTTTATGCTTCATTAGTAGCACTTCACTCAAGTGCATCATAAGATATTTCTATTTTCTACTTCCAACCTAACCATTCAATAACACAGAGAAAGGGTTTGTTTGTTTGAGGGAGATTGCAAGCTGAAAAAGATTTTAGGAATTGGTAGAACTGGTTTTGTTATTTGTTTTGAGTAATCTTTCATTTTTAACTTCTTCGAGGTAGTGGTAAAACTAGAATCTAATTGTAAAATGATATCGATATTGATATCATCATTTTAGTTTTAAGAAAATTTGATCCAAACTTGAGTGAGTCTTTCATTTGTTTATTTGTTTAGTTATCTATGTTTGAAGTCAATTGACAAATATGACATCAAATCTAATTGTATAAAAATAGCATTTAAACAAGGGGCAAAGGATTAAATAATCTAAATGCAAGTGATAATATTAAAAAACTAATTTTGGACGAGGGCACATTGATCTTTTGTATTTCATATACTCTTTTACTCTAAAAAGGAGATAAAAAAGACATTCAAATTTCGAGCACAATCAAAATGTACCATTTGCTTGTGTTAGTAGCCCCTTTCAATTTTCGTCCAAAAAAGGAGCTCGTGTCATCATAGCATCAACATCAGCATTACAGTCAACATATATTCAAGTGCCCTGCTGCTATTGCCCTCTCCTTCCATACTAATCTGTTCAATGGAAATTAACCAACTCAAAAGCTCCAAAAAACGCTCCAAGCAACGTGTTTCTGATCAAATGTTTAACAGAATTCATCTCAAGTCTCCAAATAAGCACATTGTTGAAACAAGGACACACTAATTAGTACAGAATCTTCTAGTCCCTGCACACAAACTGCAAATCATTGAACAAAGTCTTGTACACCTCATTCATATAAAAATCCCTCTTCTTACATTCATCATGAAATTCAAAAGTCAATCTTAGGATACATAGCTCTTATCTTGTTTCACCTGATCCAACTGAAAATAAAATGCTTATTTTTATGAAATATAGTGGAGGGCAAACTCCAGTCAGAGTTTGGAAAAGCTAACTGGGCTTGTAGCCGGAAGGAATGCTGGATTGCTGCTCGTCCATGGGAAAGCCGTGTCGCTAACATTAGCCCGAAAATAGTTCAAAATAAGCAGTCATTCAAGGTTCAAAAGGATAAAAACCCATCAACATATAAAACTCCAGTTTTAGTTACTCCTTCTCCCTCCAATGCAAAAGGGACTTCTAAAGGATGCACCAAAAGCTGAGAGATTGTCTTATCCAACCACACCGAAAGAGAAAACTGTGGTTGAAGGAGGAGTTAATTGAGTCATCAACAATGGCTCCTAAGATGAAAAACTCATTTTTTTTTAAGTATCAAGCCTTTTGTATAATTTGAGTTTAGAAGAATCAAATTGTGTTGCAACTGATTAGTGGCCATATAAAGTCAACCCAAGTTGCTTATGTTTTTGTCTAGATTAGAAGGCATTCCAACTGAAAGCCATGTGGCCAGGGAAGCCGCTGGAAAATATTTTTATTTTACGGTGCTTAATGTTTTCATTGGAGTTACTTTAGGTGGAACCTTGTTCAAGACATTCAAGCAAATTCAGAATAAATCGAAAGATATTGTCCCCGTGCTGGCTGCAAGCCTTCCAGGCAATGCTACATTTTTCTTGACCTTTGTCGCACTGAAGTAAGATAGCATCCTAATTTCATATTGTTTTTGTTTACTTATTTATCCGTAATGATAATATTTTATGTTGATGTTTATGTTAAAGCTTCATAACCACTTTCCAGTAATGGTTGATTGAAATGTAGAAGCCACACTTTTTCTAATAATGAACTGATTTTTCTTACTTTTTTTTGAGTTAGATTTTTCGTTGGCTATGGCCTTGAGCTGTCCCGATTAGTTCCTCTTATTATCTTCCACTTGAAGAAAAAGTATCCATGTAAGACTGAAGCTGAGGTAAAGAAGCTTGGGCTCCCGGAGATCTTAGTTATGCAACAAGAATTCCCAGTGACATGTTGATTGTCACAGTTGTTTTATGTTACTCCGTTATTGCTCCTCTTATCATCCCTTTTGGTGCTCTTTTATTTTGGCCTTGGATGGCTTGTACTGCGAAATCAGGTAAAGTACCTTAAATTCTGTCTCGTGAACCCTGCTCTATGTCTTCTGTGAACACTTATTCATTGAGTTTGTCTCTAGAATTGATTCTAACCTAAGCACACAAACTTGTTTACTAGAGACTTGCGACAAAGGGAATGACATGCCTATTTCCATAATACATGAAATTTGATGATATATTTTTTAACATAAAAATTGTCATGACACTAATCTTTAATGGACCTGTTTGTGATATCGACAGGCACTGAAAGTGTATGTACCAGCATATGAAAGTTATGGAAGAATGTGGCAGCACATAAACAACCGCATACTAGCATCTTTGATAGTGTATCAGATAACCATGTTTGGGTACTTTGGGGGGCAGAAAGTCTACTATGCACCATTGTTGCTTCCTCTTCCCATATTGTCAATATTGTTCGGTTTCTTCTTCGCAAAGAGATTTTATCCGTCTTTTGAAAATCAGGCGCTTGAAGTTGCAGCTGCAGAAGTGAAGGAAGTTCCGAACATGGAATTGATTTTCAGGTCTTTCATTCCACCAAGCTTGATTTCTGAGAAGATTGACGATGATCAATTTGAAGATGCGCGGTCTGAAGTTTCGAGACAAACATTATTTTATTAATTAATTGTTGATAACAAATTTTAGGAAGTAGGGACTATTTATGAATGAATATCATTATGTAAGGTGTGATATGTTGGTTTGGTGATACTATTAATATTATACTTTGCTTGTTCAACGTGTAATAGTTGTGAAGTGTTTTAATCTTCTGTATAATTCAAAGTTTCTTCTAAACTTTTGAGTTAGAATTTACTGCAGACCTGAATTGTCTGCCGTAAAAAGTACGCCAAATTATTTTTGAATTCGTCTGCAACATTTCATAACATGTAAATAGAAATAAAAACATAAAGTCTAAGAAATCACTTTGGTGACATTAACTTCATTTTTGGAGCCAACATTCAGAAAATTGAACTTGAACTTGTCCCCAACTTTGAATCTACTTTTCACCATCCTATGTTTTTGTAAAACCATTAAACATAGGGTTAAATATGTTGTTGGTTCCTATATTTTCGCCGAATTTCGTTTTTAGTCCATGAATATTGTTTTTGCAGTTTTTAGTCTCTAAAGTTTTTTTCGTCAGTGTTTTTAGTCCCTACTTTTAATCAAACTCTTGTATATTTTGTATACTTTTACATTTTTGAATGATTTTTGTAGAGTAAACCGCCAAATTAGTCCCTGACTTTGTAACTCCCTGACTCTTCAATATCTCAAATTAGTCTCTGTCTTTGTCAAACGTTTCTCAAATTGGTCCCTCCGTCAACTAAAAAATGTTATAAGTTACAAAACCAAAAATATAACCAACAAACAGAAGTTAACGGAGGGACCAATTTGACAGTCCACTTCAGCAGAGTTAATGGAGTCAGCAAACAGAAGTTAACGGAGGGACCAATTTGGGAAACGTTTGACAGAGACAGGGACTAATTTGAGATATTGAAGAGTCAGAGACCTATTTGAGAGTGAGTTACAGAGTCAGGGACCAATTTGGCGGTTTACTCAATTTTTGTATTGATGTTTATAATATTATAATAATATCTCTGATAAAAATTTAGAATTTTTTAACATAAGATGAATTATTTATGAATTTTTATATTCAAAAAACTAAAAAATTCATATTTAATTCATCCATTGTTAAAAAAATTTAAACTTTTCTAAGAGAGATTCATATAATGTATTAAACATGAACGCTGAAAAATATTTAAAATTTCGAATGATATGCACGAGTTGAATGAAAAGTAGAGACTAAAAACACTGACGAAAAAACTTCAGGAACTAAAAAGTGTGAAAAAAATCTTCATGGAGTAAAAACAAAATTCGACGAAACTATATAAACCAAAAATATATTTAACCCTTAAACATATATTGTATTTTCACACACAAATAAACTAAATAAAATCAATTTTATAAGCAATTGGAAAAAAAACATAAACAATCTTCTAAATAATAAAAAATGAAAAGCAACATAGACAACCTTAAAAAAAAAAAAACATAAGAAAATAAATATTATTGAAAGAAATGAAAATGATCTCGTGCTTGTGCTTAACGAAGGTACATAATGTATATTTTTCATAAAGAGTCGGTTGTTCATGATAAGTTAGCCACCATTCTTTCTTTATTTTTTGTCAAGTAACCCAGTGACTAGAAAATCCACATTAAAGGTAAACAAGTGGACTGTTCTGGATTCGAATTCAGACTTCTACACAAGAGTGCGATATTCATACTAACTGAATTAAACTCACGGGAATAATGAACAACTATTCTTGAGAATGGTTTATTTTAATTTTATGGGAAATCACCACGCTTACAAAAATCTGAAGGCCATGTTATAAAAAAATAAAAAATTATGAATTTTATATTAAAAATAGAATATTCAATTAAAATTACCCTACAAAAAACCATACAGACACCCTTCATTCACGGGATTGGATCCTCTCCAATTTTCTCTCATGTTTTCTCTCATTTTTCATAATCCAATGGTTGATTTTCTCTCCTTTTTATTCCTCGTGTTTTTCTCAACCCTTAGATTAAGAAAAAGGAGAGAAAACATGAGAGAAAATTGGAGAGAATCCAAATCCTTCATTCACTATATGATCCAGTGGCGGTTTTAAGGCCCAGCTAGCCTGAGCACGTGCCCAGGCTCTGGCCCAACTAGTTTTTTTTTATTTATTTTTATAAGTAAAATAAAACAAGCGCTGAAACACACTCTCTCTCACTCAGAACCTCGATCTGTCTCTTTTGGTACTGCACCGCTCAAGCCGTCCCTCTCAACTCAGCCACTCAATCACCGATCTCTCTCTCACTCACTCAAGTGTTGGTAGGGAGTTTGTTTTCTGTTATTGCTTTAGTTTAGGGAGTTTGTTTTTGTTTTTGTTTGGGTGTTCTGTTTTTCTCTGTTTTTATTTGGGTGTTCAATGTTCTGTTTTCATTCGCTTTGTTTTCAATTTCAGGTGATGAAATTTCCATATGAATTAATGAGACAAATTTCTATAATTTTTCTAGGTTTTAGGTTTTTGAAAATTTTGATTTGGGAAAATTTGATTTGTTTTTTTGATTGATTGATTGAATTTGGGAAATTTTTATTTGTTTCTTTTATGCAGCTATAGTCTATATATCTCCCTATCCAACCTGATTAATTGGGTTATATTTTAAAATTGTATTTTACTGCAGATTCAGTGAAGTTGAAATGTGGATGATTCAATCTCTGCAACATCAGATTCAGTGAAGTTAAAATGTATTTCATAAAACAACTGAAGGTATGATAGTGTGATTTAGGCTTGTTTATGAAATACAACATATATGAATGTAAAACCATTCCTAATGTAAACCTATAGGAATGAAATGCTACATGGTTTTATACAGACTAAATAATTAGTATGGTGATGATTCATGTTATGGGCAGTAGTTAACTCATGGCTTTTCGGTTGTGACGATTCATGTTATAACCTCCAGATAGTTATGCCATTTTTTACATAAATAGATTGTTAAGTTTAGAAGACCGAATATTTTGATAAACTAGAGAGTCATTTCAGAAGTCTAAGACAAATAATTAGTGCTAACTGAATTAGAAAGATACCAAAAAATTTGTAGCTATTAATCCAAATTTTGGTTAGTTTAGGGAATTCAATATATCTTTAACCAGTAGCACATACCGTAAGCTTCAATAGGTTTGATTTGAATGATATATGTTTTACTTCATATGAATGAATTCATGCTCATGTTAAATTCAATAGATTATGTGGTAATGGGAATAAGTTTTGTGTAATGTGTTTGATCTTGAAGCATATGATAACTTGGTGAATACACAAATTGCAAATGGTGTTGAAGATATTCTTGTTGCTGATTCTACTGGTGAAGGCCATTTAATGAAACGGAATGAACAAATAATACTAATTGCTCACACAGTAAACTCTTCCGGCGACAAAATTTCGCGGTTAAAATTTTGCCCAGGCTCACTAAAAATCCTGGCTCCGCCACTGATATGATCTATCTTTCTTTGTCCACCAATCCTTCTAGGTTCTTCTTGCCTTTCTATCCCATGGACGAGGGTAACACCGAAGTCATATAGAGTCAGTCAGTCAGTCTGAATATTTATCCACAATCACGTACGTACGTTTCCCATTGGATCTCCGGTCACCCATTTGAGTTGGGTCGCACAATCGCTCTCAACGGATCGATCGGAACAAACAATCGGATGGCTATCATTGAAACCATAATCAGACAGATTCCATCTTATTGCAGCCAGGTTAGAATTGCAGTTAATTTAATGAAACCCAATTCTAGGTTTAGTCAACCTCATTTCATTCTTGTAATTATGCGTTCTACTGTGTTTCATGTTGATGAAAGCTTTTGTGTCTGGATTTAGTTCATATATTCTGCTTCTTTCAAACAAATATTAGCAATTTAATATTAAAAAAATATTAGCGATTTAAAAAGATGTGTTTTTTCTTCTTCATAGATTTGATTTGATTTTAATTATTACCCTGTTGAGTACTTAGATATATATATCAATCTCCGATTGTTCCCTACAATAATAGGGTAAAGTATTTCTGAGAAGAAAATAGGGTTTTGTTCTCTGATTAACACCAACTGTGGAGTGCAAGGAATTGAGCAGTTTCGCTGCGATTGTTTTGTTCTCTGATTAACACCAACCATGGAATAAGAAGTAATTAGTTGCCATTTATTTTCTTAAACAGATTTGCAAGAGCAGGTATTAATTCCATTCAATGCGTGTTCAAGGTATTGCCAACAAACACACTATTTTCTAACTTTGTTCGCTTTATTCCTAGAACTTGAAGCTTTTGAGTATAGAATTTACTTTTAAATTCAAATCTATTATTCAACTCACTTTTACATCAACTTATCCAAACATATATAGATCATCAACTTATTTTACTTCCTTGTATCATAGGTGCATACATGGAAGGAGAGACAAAACCTTGGCTTATGTATTTTTCAGGTGAAACTCTAAATAATCTAACCTTTTGCAGCATATCAGATCCAACCAAATCCTACTCTAGAAGGATTCCAGATCATTGGAGGAAATCAGGGTTAAGTCTACGTACTGTACAACATGGTTGGTTTCTTTGGGAATACAAGATATCAAATTATGCTAGTAGCTTGTTTCTTTGGAACCCACTTAACCTTATGGAAATCGTGCTCCCACCCCTAAATCACAATCGCACTAGTTTTGGTAATTGGATTTTGTCATCCCCTCCAACTTCAAATGATGAAATATGCTCCCTTTTTTTTAATTTCATCACCTTGCCCTTCAATATTCTACTATCAACTTGGAGATAAGCAATGGACTAAATTGTGTTCTTATGACGACATTGTGAGGGCTTTAGCCATGGGTTGTAATGCCCCTTGGAGGGGAAAATGTCCCATTTTTGAAGACCTGGTTTATAGCAATGGTTGCTTGTATGCAGGAATGAGGACTTCACGTGGGTTTACTATTGTAGTATTTGAAAAACTTCAACCTAATGGCTTTTCAATAAATTGCACATTTAATTCCAACCATATACCAGCTCTTGTTTGTGGTTTAGAGAAAATTATAAGCAACTTAATTGGATACAACGGTGTACTATTTCGAATAGAAGTTTTGCATGCACTAGATAGGGTTTCTGCAGTTCGTGTTCAAAAATTTGATTGTTCTCAAAAAGTGTGGGAAAAGGTGGAAAACATCAAGGATAAGGTGTTCTTTATATCCAGTCATGACTCAGCATTTGCTTGCCAAACAATCAATCCAAAAACTGAAGGAGGTCACATCTATATCGCCTTAAAGAACTGCAATTTTGTCTATATTTACAATATTGGAGACCAAAGTCTTGCAATTTCTCAACAGTTCTCCTATTCATCAAAAACTCAGACAAGATGGTTCATGCCAGAGATCAGGTACATTAGTTTTTTTTGACGCATTTGTTTAAATAATGTTAGTCTTATATATAAGGATATATGTGTGTGTGTTTTGTAGGATGACTGGTACGCTTAAAGAACGTGTAGGAAAATTTCATCAAGATAGCGAAAGAGAAGGTATATGTGATATAGTCCATTCAAAGGATACAGACGATAAAGCTCATAATGGATTGTCACTTCCTCAAGATATGATTGCAGTGATTGCAAAACATATTAACAATGTGCTTGATTATTTGCATTTTCGGGCTAGCAATAAACTACTTCGTCTTGCTGCACCACCTATTAAATGGAGATCATCTTCTTCCATGTCAATGTCAAGGTTTGATGATCTCTCGATGTGTCCTTTATTTGTATTATCAGAGAAGGGCAAAGTCTTCACTTTTGTGCATCCAAAGCATGGTCTCGAGTACAAAAGCATCATAAAGTTTACTCAACTTCAAGATTGGCTCGTAGATTTAGAAATTTGTTGTTCAAAAGATGGTTGGCTATTACTAACGGCAGTTCACCATGGGTTTCAAATTTTCTTCAACCCCTTTACAAAAAAAGTGTTACCACTTTCATTTGGGAATAAACAAATATGGAATTTCAGGTGTTTTGGCATGTCACATTCCCCAACCTCTTATGAATGTGTGACCGTCGAGTTAAATAAAAGATATACCATTGCAACAGCATTTGTGCATCACCTTAGGGAAGGACGTTGCCGCCGTATCAAATTTGAAGACGAGAAATTTCCTCTCAACATAAGCCCGACTTTTCATAATGGATTGTTTTATTTTCTTAACGAAGCAGGAAAGTTGGCAGTTATAGACGTAACAAGAGAAGAAATAAATTGGAAAGTACTTGAGGAGCCTCAAGCTCCATGTAGCAGCCAGTTCAACAACTTCTTAGTTGAATGTGATGACAATCTATTTTAAGTTTGCTCATTTTAAGTTTTTATTGTTTCATCTTCAAAAATCGTCAAAATCAAACTCTTTTGATGTATTTAGTTGGAGAACTCTTTATACTCAATGGAGAAGCCTACATTTTAAGAAAGATGATACTATCAAGATAATTAAATCAGCAACATAGTCAAAAATTGATAACAAGACAAACATCAACATCATTGCCATTCACATGGATCTCTCCCATCGCATGGGATCATTTTTCATATGTGTGTCAATGATACTACCAACCTTGATGAGAATTGAAGAGTATACATTTTGTGCTGCTTAGTCAAATTCAAAAACATAACTTTGCTAGCATGTTTGAAGTGGACTAATTTTTATGAAGATTTTGCTTCATAGTCATAGGTAAACAGAAAATCGTATTTGCAATTTTGCATGAAAGTGTTATTGTGATTGATGTGACATTTGTGAGAACATTTGTTGGGGATCCGCTGCAAAACATAAACAAAAAGAAGATGAAGAAGAACGTGATATTAGTTGTACATAAATTTCAACTAAACTTTAGGTTCGATTCGCCCCCACCAGTTTATGTAAATCGGATGCAAATGGGTTATAACTGGCGAATCCCCTTCAGGATACTTTGGAAACCTTGACATGACTTGCACATTCACACCAAGCATATCAATCGATAGTAGTTTACAGAATAAAGTTTCTCCTATGACTCTCGTGCACTAGAGAGAAAAGAAGAAATGACTTAGATATTTTAGACAGAACTTCTGACTCATGAAACTCATGATTTTCTGATTGTGTATGTTTTTCTGCCTCCAAAGTGTCTCTATTTATAGAGAAACTTATGTCCTTTAGTGAAGGAAAACAACCATTTGAAAGATTTTGTTCATGAATGGTTACATTTCTTCAATTGTAAAAAATTACACATTTTCTTTAAAAGGCCTCTTTTAACCATTGCAACTTTCCAAATATATTTTGGAAATTTCTCTCACAATCCCCCACCATTTTCAAAATATATCTAAATCCATTATCCGGAAATCTCATGGTTTCAGATAAAGGTATCTCACGATTTGAACCATTTACTTAGTAAGTTAAGTTTCCACTCATCCCCAAATAGATTGGTAGACAAGCTTTGAACCAACTATTCATTAGAACAAGTGTGCATAACTTACACATGAAATCTCGGTACCATTGATCGAATTATAAATATGACACGTTTGTTAAGGCCTTGTGTCGCATATCATTTTCATGAGAATTTAAGAGTCAAGCCCTTGAACTCTATGAAGCGACCCCACTTCATTCTCATATAGGTAGGCTATATCGTAAATGCACCCATAATAATGCATTTAAGCAAATATATGATATATGTCTATTAAGAGAAAATCTCATCCTACCACTTTGTTCCTATGGTCCAATTACTTTTACCCCTTGGGATGTTTTTATTATTGTCAAGTACTTCAATCACTCTAATAGTGTACTTTCATCATTGAACTCAAGACTTGATGTTACTCAAGTGTGAGTTGAGTTTCCATCATTGGTAATCAATTATATCTGGCTTGTATCACATCCATAATGATGTCTTTAATGACTTAACTATCATATCTAAAAACATCATATCTTTGTCAACCCTTTCGTCAAAGAATTGCAAGATTTTCCAACTTTATTAACCTTTGAATATTCAATCAACCACATAGCTATGATTTTTACAAACTTTGAATATTCTTTATATATTCTTGATAGTTTCACCACTATCACAAAACCATGACTTTATGTCATTTTATTATCATTATGTCATATGCACAAAGTTTATGTCAATCTCACCTTGCTATTACATATTTAATATCATTTCAATATGAAGTTCTCTTTCCACTTGATTGTATCCAAGATATTGTTGGGACAATTTGATTATTTGGGAAGAAGATGATATATGAATGAGAGAATTAATTGGGAAAGAATAGTTGTGTTATTGAATTTAGAGAGTACAAGAGTATTTATACACCTAGTGATACTTGTTCTCTAAGCAACTAACTAACTCCAGCTGTCATATAACTAACTTGATCAGTTACATAACAAACTTTCCCAGCTGTGTGCATAACTGTCAAAGCAGTTATCACTGGCTCGCTGAGCTAGCCAAGGCTCGCTGAGCCAAAAACACGGGAAACTTGAATTACAAACAACACTCCTCCTAATACAAGTTTTCTAAGCAATCCATTCCCATGAGCTTCTTCAACTCATCAATCCTTGCTTTCTTCAGAGGCTTTGTTAGTGATGACTCCACGTCATTACTATAGTTTTACTTATTTCAAGACCTAATTACAAGGTTTTTAGTACGTTTTTATTATATTTTTGCACAATAATAAGTGGAAATTACATCAAGTACAAGGCTGCTGGAAGCACAAGAAAAGCAGAAAAATTTGAGTACAAGTCTGTCAGTTGGCGCGCGGCTCGGGAATCCTGCGCGCGGCGCCAACGACTAGTGAAAAAATAACCCTTATGTTCTGTTGTTTGGCACGCGGCGCGTAACTTTGGCCTATATATTGGAATTTCTGAAGCAGAATTAGGGTACAGAATTTTACGGCGAAACGGCAGACTTTTGAAGGCGATCAGAGAACTTATTGTAATGCTTTGTTTCACCTTTGTTGATGTAATTTACTCTTTAATTATGTCTAGCTAAACTTCCATGATTGGATCTTAGGGGATTCTAATTGTTATTGTTCTTGAACCATGTAGTTTCATATGCTATGTTTAATTAATTACGAAGTTAGCTTCATCAATTCTTTCTTGTGCTTAATGCTTTACATGATTTGATCACTTGTGTGATGAATTTAATAATTTGTTTTACTATGAGAATAGGAATAGATTATTGACCTAGGAATTATTGTACAATTGGTTTACACTTAAGAGATTTTGGTTTACTAATTGAGATTAAAGATTAAAGCGCAAACTCCTCCCAGATCATAAATCATCCTAAGAGATTAGCGGGGTTTATGATCAAGGGAGAGGATTATGTTATCAAGAGATTGAGCATAGTTATTTATTTTAATCAAATCGTGAAACTAGTTTGGTAATTTGTTAACATACATGATGTAATAGCCCCCGAGCCCCATCATGGCGATCCCGGTGCGTTACCTCACGACCTTCTCCACCCCCTCTCTTGTGGAGTTTTTGCCTTCCGTGGGAATCGAACCATGTACCCCGGGGATAAAGTACATGTTCCATCCATTCCCACTACCAATTGCGCTACAGTAGCTCAATTGGTAGTGGGAATGCAATGAACATGTACTTGAACCCCAGGGTACATGGTTCGATTCCCACGGAAGGCAAAAACTCCACCAGAGAGGGGGGTGGAGAAGATCGTGAGGTGGCAGCTCCGGGATCGCCATGATGGGGCTCGGGGGCTGTTACAAAAAATGCTCAATTGGTAGTGGGAATGGATTGAACATGTACTTGAACCCCAGGGTACATGGTTCGATTCCCACGGAAGGCAAAAACTCCACTAGAGAGGGGAGTGGAGAAGATCGTGAGGTAAAGCACCGGGATCGCCATGATGGGGCCCGGGGGCTGTTACACATGAACTACCGAGACAATAGCAATTAGATGAACCGAAAGGATCCAATCGCTTCTCCTTCTAAAGTCAAACCCTAATTTCAAAGTTATTTTCTCCAACAAACCCTAGAAAATTCCCCCTTTTTATATACCTAAATATGTTCTCAAAAGACAATTGTTGATTTATCACAATCCCTGTGGATACGAATCTTATAAATTTTATTACTTGCGACGAATTTAGTACACTTGCTAAATTATTCATCAAGTTTTTGGCGCCGTTGCCGGGGATTGTTGATTTAATTGACAATCCAGTTGAATCATATTTAGTTTGTTTTTTTTTTTTATTTAGTAGATTTGTTTTTTTTTTTATTGCTTATATATATCGGGAAAAAAATATATAAATATAATTCTGAAATTTCTTTCTTTCTCAATCTTTTTTAGTGCAGTTGCTTCTAAAGGTATTTCTGGTTGTTTATGCAAGGTAGGAAGAAGGTAGCCGAACTTCTCTTTGACCCTGAAATAGAGAAGACAGCTAAAGCAAACAGAAAAGCAACCCGGTTAGCCCGACAGGTTGCCCGGTTAGCAAGTGGTATACAAGAGACAAGCGAGGAAGAAAGTTCTAGTCCACACACCTCGGACGACGAAACCGAAAGCATGGCTGGAGTTAATCCACCACCGCGAAGGACTTTGGGTGACTATGGCCAAGCAGCTAATGGGCAGAATGCTAATCTGGGTTTTCAACCGGCAAATCCAGTGTCGTTCGACATAAAGAATACGGTGCTAAATGCTCTTAAGGAGAATCAGTATTCCGGAGCTGAATCAGAATGCCCTAACATCCACTTAGCTCACTTCTATGAAGCATGTGGGTACACTGATCCACCTAATATATCTGAGTCAGATAAAAGGTTAAGGTTGTTCAAACTATCCTTGACCGGAAGAGCAAAAGATTGGATTGATACCCTACCTTCCAGCACCATTACTTCTTGGGATGAGCTCGAGCTGAAATTTCGTGAGCGATATTTCCCAATACATAAGTTCTTAGAGAGGAGGAATGATATCACCAACTTTGAGCAAGGGGACTCGGAATCATTGTATGATGCATGGGAGAGGTTCAAGCTTTGTTTGAAGAAGTGCCCAAAACATGGGCTAGACAATCATGCCCAGATGCAACACTTTACTCAAGGATTGAGAGCTCAGACTAGAATGTTGTTGGATGCATCAGCTGGTGGTTCATTGAAAAATAAAGATGAAAGCGAAGCAAGGGAGTTAGTGGAGGCTATGGCTCAGAATGAATACAGAGTTCATAATGATAGGGGAGCAAAGAAAAAGGCTGGCATGCTGGAGCTTGATACTCAAACCGCTCTACTAGCGCAATCTCAGTTGATAAACACTCAGATGGCAGCCATGTTGAAACACTTCACTACTACCCCCGCTCCTCAGATGCAAGCTAACACGGTCCAAGATGTGAAGTGTGCTTTTTGTGGTAAGGGACATGCTAATGGTGAGTGTTTTCCTGCAGGTTCCGAGCAAGCAATGTACCTATCTAACTTTAAGAAGAGCAGCACCACCAATAATCCATACTCGAACACCTACAATCCGGGTTGGAGAGATCATCCAAACTTTGGATGGAGAGGAAATCAAAATCAATCTCAACAACAAGCACCATCTCAGAACTCTCAACCAAGGCAACAGTCTCCACTAGAAGATGCACTTGCTCAGTTCATCAAGGTCACTCAAGGAAATTTTGAAGAGATGAAAATTAGTCAAAATCAAATGAAAGCCAATCAAGACATTGCCAACAAGAATCATGAAGCTTCCATCAAGAGTGTAGAAACTCAAATCGGCCAATTGTCAAGACAATTTTCAGCTATTCAAAATAAGGGCTTTGAAGGTTCTACGAAAGACAATCCGAGGAACGAAAGTTGCATGGCTATCAACCTGAGAAGTAGAGAAGTTCCTTCACCGGAAGTTGTGACAAAGAAGAAGAGTGAGTTGAAGGACGAAGGAGTGAATGAGAGTGAGGGAGAAGTTGAAAAAGAGTGGGAGATAGTGGCTGAATCAGACAAGGAGAGAGACGAAGAAGTTGAAAAGCGGAGTGAGAAGTTAGTTGAAAAGAAGAAAGGTAAAAGTGTGGCAGTCCAAGAAGATAAAAAGGAGAAAGAAAAGTCAATACATGCTAAGTTACCATATCCGCGCAAAAAGAAGGCTAAGGAAGATGATCCTACACAGTTTAAAAAGTTCATGAAGATGCTTTACAGCCTCCAAATGAACATTCCTTTTGCGGAAGCGCTAGAACAGATGTCTGTCTATGCCAAATTCATGAAAAAACTTTTGTCAAAGAAACGGAAGCCTCTGGATGATGACACGGTGAATATGACCGAGGAGTGTAGTGCAATAATTCAAAAGAAGCTTCCACAAAAGAAGAAGGATCCAGGAAGTTTCACCATTCCATGCTCTATCGGAAACTTGCATGTTAGAAGAGCTTTATGTGACTTGGATGCAAGCATCAATTTGATGCCCTTGTCCATGATGAAGCGTATCCCAGGTGCTGTAGCCAAGCCAACAAAGATGCAATTGTCTCTTGCCGATCGATCGATCACACATCCATATGGAATTCTGCAAAATGTCTTGGTAAGATGTGCTGAATTTGTGTTCCCGGCTGATTTCGTGATTCTAGATATGGAAGAAGACGCTGAAGTTCCTCTCTTATTGGGACGACCATTCTTAGCTACCGGAAGGACTCTGATCGACGTTGAGAAAGGAGAACTCATGTTCCGTTTAGACGATGAACAAATCTGCTTTCAGGTGTTTGAAGCCACAACATTTGGGGGACCAGTACCCGAATACTTCAAGGTGGATGTGCTAGAGGAGGTGGTAAATGATGCACAAGAAGAAGAATGAGAGTGTGAAATTGAAGTATTCCTTCAAAGCTTAGATGATGATTCCAAAGAAGGAGAACCACTAAATCTAGAGGGAACATTGCTTACGGAAGTATTGAAGAAGGATGATGATGCGTTGGTTTGGGACGCAGACGGTGTGAATCCTCCCTTTTGCTTACACAAGAAGACTATGGAGGAAGCATTTAAGATGGGTATGGATGCTTACTTGGAAGGAGCAGACTTCAAATATCCTCCCTAATGAGGGTGTCGGACGTCAAGCCTCGGGACGTTAAACAAGTGCGTGACCTATAGGTCACGGACCGTCAAGCTATTGACGTTAAACGAGCGCTGATTGGGAGGCAACCCAAGGTTAGTCTCACTTCCTTTATACTTGAATTTAATTTTGTCTTTGATGAATGTTTTGGCTATTTGAAAACTTGCGCACTATTACAATGATTTTGTTTGAATGTTATTATAAGTCACTTTTGTTAACACCATGATACATGAATTTGTGACTCCCTTAATTGGTTGCTTTTCATATTTGATTGTAATTAGAAAAGTTGAGGAAATTTCTCAAACATTGACCACTCGATAATCCGGCCAAGCCGTGAGAATTTGAGCTCAAACACATAAATTTTCTTGTCATGAGAGATTCCACAACTTAGCTAATTCTCTAGAACTTGCTTTTGTTCTTTTAATTGATTGATTGCTACGAGTTACACACCGAGACATGTTGTTTGTACCTTGAGCCTTTTTGAAGCCACCTTTACTTATATTATATCCTTCGTTAAACCCCAATTGAGCCGAAAGAAAAATGTTCTTTATTTGATAACCCAAGTTTGAAATTATGAAAAGAAAACAAAAAAAAGATGATTTTCTTGGAGTTAGATCACGGTACTTATGATTCGAGCACAATGCTCATCATTAAGTTTGGGGTTGCTTCTGGAATAAGCAACAAATTAAGTTTGGGGTGGGGTACTAGAGAACTACAAAAAGAAAAATGGTGTACACAAAAAGAAAACACCAAATGATATGTGAAAAAGAAAAAAAAAATTGATAAATAAGTTCTCTAGTATGACAATGCTTGAAATTAAGGGGGAAAATGTTTGAATAATCCGATTTTATGAATAGGTGATCTTTTAAACTCCAAGTTTTTCTGCTTACCTTCCAAAAACATCCACCTTAAAAACCTTAGCCCCGTTATAACCATCAAGTCCTCTAAAGGTGTGAATTTTTATGCATGTTGATTGATTTCTAGAATGTTTGCTAGCCTATGGTAGAATGGCTATGTTTGTGTTGATTGAGTGAAATATATACCATCTTTAAACAGGAGAGAATGTGAGGGAGTGAAGTGATTAAAGTTTGGTCAATATTTGTGAAAAGTTCTTGATTTTTCGTTATAAATCTATGTGCGAGCAAATTCTTGATAGGGATAATCATTATAATAAGGCTTAATTAGTCCAATGGTCCCTTAAAGACATTTTAGGTTTCATAATGGTCCCTTAAAGAAAAAAAGGTCCAGATTAATCCCTTAATGACATCTCCGTTTGTCACATTGGTCCCTTCTGATAATTTATCAACCACAAATGTATTAGATGGACCAACATTAAAGGTGGTCCACCATATACCACAATATATTTTTTAATCTTAACCATTGGATCTTTTTGAAAGAAAAACAACCATTAGATTTTGCATTGTTGGGATTTAAGAGGGATTTTTCAAAAAAATTAATCCTCTAAGCGGAACAATCCCGATAAACGGATCTTGATTAAATCATTAATTAGAAATCAAACACAATCTTAAACACTTTAAGGATTCATGTATTTACCTCTTGAAGCGCAGAACCTTTGAAGCAGAAACAATTTCTGATCACGAGCAAACAATTTTGATCACGAGCATAGCAAAGTAGCGATGCCTCTACTCAGTCCACACGAACAGAATATCTCTGATGACCGTTGCTAGCCAATTCCAACGGAGATTCAGAGAGAATAGGGTTTAGAGAGCGGCGGCTAGGCTTTAACCTTGTGAATTAGGTTAAACATTACAAAACTTCACCACAAGGGTTCTATTTATAGAACCACTTGTGTGGTCATCAAGCCGAGCACTCAAGTACACCGTACGTTACGGTGGACCGCATTTCTCTATTTTCATAAATTAAATAATAAGTAATACTTAATTATTTAATTACTAATAAGTCCTACTTATTATTTTATAAATAAGTCTTACATATTTATTTCTCTCATCTATCTGTCCTTTGTGTGTGACCCTATAGGTTCTCGTAACGTTGACAATAATATTAAATCGCATATTTAATATTATAAACAGTGAGCGGTATCTAGCAACACATCACTGCTACCCAAGTGACGAGAATGTCATGTGATCTGACGAAACCTTTCCGTGATAATGATTGTGTGTATAATTACCCTTTTGCCCTCATGTCTATATTGAACACAAGGCATAGCATGTCACCCTTGTCTAGTTCAATATTGGGCCCGTAGACATTTCTCCTGTTATGTAGGAGGGGAAAATTCCATCTAGGTCACTCATGTCCCTTAGCATGATTCATGGAGTACCCATCAACCGACTTTATGGTCATCCTATTACGGACAACGTTTGAACGGTGACAAAGCACTCGATTCCTACATCTAGGGTACATAGGGGTTTCAGGTCAAAGGGTGGAATACACCATTATCACTATGAGAATAACATATGACACTTACATAACATTCTATGTAGTATTCTCATGGCGGGTCAATCCTAATATAAATATTATTCCTAATATTTATATCTATGTGAAGACTTGATAACTCTTTATCCATGATCCGTGAGATGTGATCATCAGTCTACCCACATAATAGTCTCTATGCTTTAATGTTATCCCACTTCACAATAAAGCTTGACTATGGATACTTTAAGAATAATGTCTTTTACTTTAATGGGGTCTCACGATTAAGTCACACTTAATGTTCCATTAAACAGACTAATTATTATAGGAACTTTATTAGTTTGAAACAAACATAATAAAGAAATGCCTTATTATATATATTAAATATAAAAATCATAGTCATGATACAAAAGAACAATCTAACAAAATAGATTGGCTTTTAGGGCTTACTCCAACAATCTCCCACTAGCACTAAAGCCAATCAGTTAGTAACTCAACATCTATTGGACTAGCGTGATCATCAAGCATCTTCTATGCTAGATTTTCTTTTAGCGGATAAGGAACTCTTTCCTATGTTGGTACCCAACACATCTTCAAATTACACTTTCGATCTTCTATCAAAAGGAAATAAAAGGGTCAACATTATGCATTTGAATCGTTGGTGAGATCTAGTTTCCTTCTCTTGCAAGATTAAACTGTTATTACCTTAAGTGAGTTCAAGGGAATCTGTAATGCAAGGAAAACCATTTTCTGCCCATCTTATGAGTCAAATGATTCAAATCATATATGTTACCTTTGTAATAGATATATCGACGTTCTGAAGCTTGTAAGCTTACAGAGTTGACATATGAGCATAAAATTTATTCCAAACTGTAATTTGGATATACTATTCATCATTTTGGAAAATTAGTTTCATTGTAACTCATTTACAATGATCCTTTCCAGATTCGATCAAGAAGTCGTCCTTTGTCCTTTAAAGACATCCATGGATATTCTTGATAATGATCTAATGACTAACACCAGAAACAATTTGGTACATTTTATTTATGCTAATAGCATATAGTGCATCTGGTCCAGTACATATCATGATGTACATGATCAATCCAATTGCCAAAGCATATGGTTACTTCTCATGTATCAATTTTCTCATCCAATGAGGTTGAAAATTGTCGTTGAGACAAAACACATCATGTGACGTATGCAATAATTTCAAAAATTAAGCATATGAGGTGTCTGAACACTTCGTCAATTATGTATCTAGGCTAAGATTGAGGTATATCAACAATCTATCTCTATAGATTTTGATTCGTTGATTCCTAACTTTTAGAAAAAAAATCTCACCTAAGTCTTTCATCAAGAAACAACTACCTAATCATGTCTTACATGTGTAGTGTATGAAAGTTGTCTTGATGATCAGTATGTCTTCCACATACAGTACCAGATCAATTTTAAATACTCCCACTGACCTTCTTGTGTGCACAAGATTTATTAAATTTCCTTTATTAATCTTAGTTTTCATAAAACTTGATCAATAAAACTGATAATTCAACTTTGAGAAGTTTGAACTAATTCATAAATGAATTTGGTAATTTATATGCTTTTCTAGCATCCTTTAGATTAACAAAACCCTATCAATATGTCAAATACATATGTAAGGTCATTCCAATTAAGGAATGCAACCTTGTTATCCATCTGCCAGAACTCGTAGTAAAACATACAACGATTGTAAGTAGAATCAAATGAGTTTAAGCACTATGATTGAAATAAAGGTTTCATCATAATTTGCACCATGATTTGTGTGAAACCTTTTACATTCAATCACACCTAAAAGGTATTCACAATACCATCCAAGTTAGTCTTTACAACAAGACTTGCTTTCATCCTATGAGTCTTACTCATTTAGATGACGAAAAAATATCCATATATGTTTTGTGTACATGGACTCTATATAAGATTTCATGGCATTTAGTCACTTCTCAAAATTAAGGCCACTCACGACCTCGTAGTAAGTTACATTCTCATCTTCCATGAGCATCATATCACCTTATTGAGTCATGGCAGAACCATGTTTCTCAACCTTGTGATATAACATATCTGACTTATGTAGGTCTTGTGCTACTCGAACTGGTGATCCAACAACAACCATTGTGGAACCGATTCGTGTTCCATTCTTAAAAGTCATGTATTTTGTGGTACTTGAATTTACTCAAGTTCTACATTACTCCCACTCTCTCTTTTAGAGACACATTCCTTCTAAGGGAATATTTCAATTCTAGTAACAAAACAACTTTTGTCCTAGAGAGTGTTGTAGAATTAATATTCCTAAGTTTCTTCAGGATACCTCCACAAATACACATTCATCCAAGACAAATGTAAGTTTATCTAATAAACCTTACAATCTCAAACTATCATAAAGTCAAACCAGGTACTCTTACCTCCATATCAAATATGGTGTCTTTATGATTTCTTTTATTGGAACTTTTGTGGGTAAAAAAAAAAAAAAAAACTGTAAGTAAAACATTTTTCTAGAAAGAGTTGTTGGAGATATAAACCAACTATCTTATATGTAATCATGTCAAACATAATTTAATATAAAAAGTTGTATTATACTCTTTAAGTATTTTACCATCATGAACTGTTCGTATGGTCTTAATACTTTTCAAAATTATTTCATTACTTCATTCATCAATTCTTTGAACAAATTCAAAGAATTATAATACATGTTAAATACACATATTCGTATCTACTAATCTTATTAGTAATGAAGTAAGAGAAACAAAATTATATCTAGCAAACAAGTTTAGTGGTCCATATACATCTCATATGTATATAGTTCAAATAGATCAAATGTCACTTCACCTTAGTTGGTAATTGATATACTGAACTATTCTCAAAATTGGAACTCACATCCTTTAAATGATATAAATCAAATGAGTCCAAAATTCATATCTATTGAATTTGGAAATGTGTGTCACATATTAGTACTAAAAAATATTGCGACTAATATTCATAAGGTACAAATCTTATTTGATCCTTATTCACTGGCGGAAGTAAAACTTGATATCGGTGAGCTCCGTTTGCTTCGAAAAGATGTTATAGATAAGACTATCAAGTTGATGTAATCCAATTCCATTATTTGATTATAAAACTAAAATAGAAAACATTGTTTGAATGATCTAACAACACTTGTCTATTATTCAAGCAAATAGTCCTTTTCTTGTCAATACAAGGTATAAGTTTAATGTTTCTATTGTTAAATGAAACTTGATAACAATTATTTGGTTTCACCTCAAACTCAACTTCTACAATCAATGAAACTATTTCATTCTAAACGTAGGATGACTTCAGCTATAGTCAAATTTTCACTTCTTTAAAACAACTTCATATTTCAACAAATATGAAATTAACATCTGGTATATATCATATACCTAATTAAGATGCAAAAGTAGGTAATTCAACTTTCTATAACAAGATGTATGAAGAAGTCTTATTTCTTTCTTCAACTTTAACTCTTTCAAAATCGTTAACAGTTTTCTAGTATTTAAGAGAACAATTCTCAATACATGTACCAATTCAGAAACTCCTTTCTAAACTTTTTGTCCTTCGTAAGGACATTTTACAATAAAATATAAAATGTCAAATATATCTCATTACGAAAATAAGTATATTTGTATCATGATTAAGACATATTTAACCAGGTCTTTAATTAAATATGCTCCCACTATTTTACTCAAACCAAATGACCCTCAACATTTGATTCGGAAAATCTCGTTGGAAGATTTTCTAGTAGGCCGAGATCCGTATTTCACCATGTCTTGAGTCAGCGTTGGCTGATCTCCCAAAACATAGTTATTTAGGTAGGAACTCCTTCCAATTGTATCTCATACAATTCTCGAATCAATTGAGCGAATAACTCTTTATTCAAATTCATCATATGAATTATACACAATCACTGCTTCTAAACTTCTTTTAACCCTTAAAAGTAATTTAGTTAAGTTAGACCCAAATAATAGCAACCGGGTAAACGAGTTACCACACCGCAACTTACTAATGTAGAAAAGTGCACTTCGCGTTGGCAGAACCCACACATTTCGATACTAGTCTTGAAGGGTGCTATCCTTTGGAAAGCATTTAAACTTAATATTTACACATCTTACTAGTATAGAAAATGCACCTTGCGTTGGCAAAACCTACATCTTAGATATTAGTCTTTATGAGTACTTAAGGGATTTTAATTAAATTTGATCTCACCGTGTTTTTTATCTCATACAAAGTGTCTTTCAATTTACATGACACTCATGTAA
Source organism: Trifolium subterraneum (assembly GCA_951799995.1). Lineage (NCBI taxonomy): Eukaryota > Viridiplantae > Streptophyta > Magnoliopsida > Fabales > Fabaceae > Trifolium > Trifolium subterraneum. The sequence goes on along the minus strand of OX637462.1, from coordinate 6,270,820 downwards.
ATATATGTTTAACAATTATATAAAACATACCGGGAATATATAATTAAAACATACATCTCATGCATCTCATACATAAAAATAAATTAAGGTAGTATAGTTATGACCTCCTAAGGCGAAAGAAATAAATAAACAAAATTATTACAATTCTTTGACCCTCGAATAAACTTCTCAAGTTTCTCTATCAGTGTCTTTGGTTGGCGTAGTCTCCCGTCGTCACGAGCAAATTACAATTTACAAATTATTTAACTAAATAAATAAAATAAATAAATTGTCACGACACGCAGGCCATATTTAAAACAAATAAAATAATTGCCACATACAACTAAGGTCATAACTATACACCTCTAATAATTATTTAAATAAAATAATTATAAATAAAAGCCCGTAGCATACGTACAAGATAAATAAATAATACAGTTTACATACCATAAAGTACTTTGACTCTCATTAATCAAAATCAAATCTCATAATTGATCACATATCAATTTAGAAATAAATAAATTTGAAAAGTCATTTAAAATTATTATTTTAATTGATTTCACACGTGATTCTCTCTAAACACAGTACAGGAAATTTGGAATCACATTCAAAATACTCACAAACCACAAATGCCAATCACATGATGATATACTTAAAAAAAAATTAATATTAGTTTCCAATTGAAAATTGAATAATGAAAATATTAATTTAAAATAGAATCCAACCTTTTGATTCAGAATTTCTTAATTAATTTCGAAACAAATCTTTTAATTCTAAATTAAATATTTTGAATAAAATCTTTAACGATTCTCCAATGATCAAAAATGGTAATTTAATTAATCAAAACTCCTTTTAAATAAATTTCGAATTTCATGAATCAGTAATTATTTACTTTGAATCATATTCAAAAGTCAAATTATAATCGGTGTGATCTCCATCACAAGATAAAAAAACCGTAAAACCAAAATTGTTGCATCGGCCTAATCAAACTCACGATTAAAACGATAATAGCATTCACAACTTTTAATATGTCTACGGAACAGGTTATCTCAGTATGTTCCCAATTCAAAATTACTGCTTATATAATTCATAGTTTATAAGGAAATAAAATTGTTTGATTATCTTATAATCAAACCACGTTAGTAACTCTTACTATATTATTAGAACTATAAAAGTGATGCACTTATATCCTTCAAAAGGCAAATATGACTTTCATATATATAGCATACTCTTGCAAATCATAATCGGATGCAGTACACAAACATATAACACGTGATTTAAACCTAAATTATCAAACAAATGCATATTAACATGATCATATCATCATACAATCATCGATATACATCAAAGAAAATTTGAATTTAATGATTTAATCGGAACCGAAGCTCTGATACCACTGTTGGGATTTAAGAGGGATTTTTCAAAAAAATTAATCCTCTAAGCGGAACAATCCCGATAAACGGATCTTGATTAAATCATTAATTAGAAATCAAACACAATCTTAAACACTTTAAGGATTCATGTATTTACCTCTTGAAGCGCAGAACCTTTGAAGCAGAAACAATTTCTGATCACGAGCAAACAATTTTGATCACGAGCATAGCAAAGTAGCGATGCCTCTACTCAGTCCACACGAACAGAATATCTCCGATGACCGTTGCTAGCCAATTCCAACGGAGATTCAGAGAGAATAGGGTTTAGAGAGCGGCGGCTAGGCTTTAACCTTGTGAATTAGGTTAAACATTACAAAACTTCACCACAAGGGTTCTATTTATAGAACCACTTGTGTGGTCATCAAGCCGAGCACTCAAGTACACCGTACGTTACGGTGGACCGCATTTCTCTATTTTCATAAATTAAATAATAAGTAATACTTAATTATTTAATTACTAATAAATCCTACTTATTATTTTATAAATAAGTCTTACATATTTATTTCTCTCATCTATCTGTCCTTTGTGTGTGACCCTATAGGTTCTCGTAACGTTGACAATAATATTAAATCGCATATTTAATATTATAAACAGTGAGCGGTATCTAGCAACACATCACTGCTACCCAAGTGACGAGAATGTCATGTGATCTGACGAAACCTTTCCGTGATAATGATTGTGTGTATAATTACCCTTTTGCCCTCATGTCTATATTGAACACAAGGCATAGCATGTCACCCTTGTCTAGTTCAATATTGGGCCCGTAGACATTTCTCCTGTTATGTAGGAGGGGCAAATTCCATCTAGGTCACTCATGTCCCTTAGCATGATTCATGGAGTACCCATCAACCGACTTTATGGTCATCCTATTACGGACAACGTTTGAACGGTGACAAAGCACTCGATTCCTACATCTAGGGTACATAGTGGTTTCAGGTCAAAGGGTGGAATACACCATTATCACTATGAGAATAACATATGACACTTACATAACATTCTATGTAGTATTCTCATGGCGGGTCAATCCAATATAAATATTATTCCTAATATTTATATCTATGTGAAGACTTGATAACTCTTTATCCATGATCCGTGAGATGTGATCATCAGTCTACCCACATAATAGTCTCTATGCTTTAATGTTATCCCACTTCACAATAAAGCTTGACTATGGATACTTTAAGAATAATGTCTTTTACTTTAATGGGGTATCACGATTAAGTCACACTTAATGTTCCATTAAACAGACTAATTATTATAGGGACTTTATTAGTTTGAAACAAACATAATAAAGAAATGCCTTATTATATATATTAAATATAAAAATCATAGTCATGATACAAAAGAACAATCTAACAAAATAGATTGGCTTTTAGGGCTTACTCCAACATGCATGTCCACCATATCTAAGAGTGCACCATCACAACAAATTTTTGTCTCATCTTCTTCCTCCATTTCTTCATCTTCTTCCTCCATCCTCCATTCCTTCATCATTTTTTTCTTCATAATTTCATCATTAAAATCCAAAATTTCAAAACAAATTCAAAAATAAATAAATTCCAAAATTGCAAAACTCTTAACTTTTATCAAAATTTCAAATCTCCAAACAAAAACTCTAAATCCCAAATGTCAAATCCCCAACAAACCTAACCTTGAATTTCATCTTTACTTTCCAAATTTAATCTCATCAAACCCAACAAAAACTCTTAACTATTATTGATGATGGTGATGGGGTATGAGTGTTTGTGGTGGTTAGGTCAAAGAGACAAAAAATGGAATTGAAGAAACAAATTGAGAAAAAAGATGATGATGAAAAATTGAGGAAGAAGATGAACGTTTTGGGTTTATTTGAAGGTTGATAGATTTGAGTTTATTTTTTATGATATTTATGAAAAAGATGAAGTTCTTGTATATTTTTCTACAATTTCTGGACCCAAGACAGATGAAGAAGATGAACAGTGGCATTTGTTCATCATTTAACGTTTTTTTGCCAAAAACTAACGGAAGGGACCAAAATGACTAACGGAGATGTCTTTAAGGGACCAATCCGGACCTTTTTTTCTTTAAGGGTCCATTGTGAAACCTAAAATGTCTTTAAGGGACCATTGGACTAATTAAACCTTATAATAATTGTGGGTTTCTAACTTGATTGACTTTGATACTTTGAATAAGATTGTTGATGATAGTGCCAGGTTTTCCGATGGATGAAGATATTCCTTGAGGACAAGGAAAAGTTCAAGTTTGGGGTTGTGATGACTCCACGTCATTACTATAGTTTTACTTATTTCAAGACCTAATTACAAGGTTTTTAGTACGTTTTTATTATATTTTTGCACAATAATAAGTGGAAATTACATCAAGTACAAGGCTGCTGGAAGCACAAGAAAAGCAGAAAAATTTGAGTACAAGTCTGTCAGTTGGCGCGCGGCGCGGGAATCCTGCGCGCGGCGCCAACGACTAGTGAAAAAATAACCCTTCTGTTCTGTTGTTTGGCGCGCGGCGTGGGCGCGTAACTTTGGCCTATATATTGGAATTTCTGAAGCAGAATTAGGGTACAGAATTTTACGGCGAAACGGCAGACTTTTGAAGGCGATCAGAGAACTTATTGTAATGCTTTCTTTCACCTTTGTTGATGTAATTTACTCTTTAATTATGTCTAGCTAAACTTCCATGATTGGATCTTAGGGGATTCTAATTGTTATTGTTCTTGAACCATGTAGTTTCATATGCTATGTTTAATTAATTACGAAGTTAGTTTCATCAATTCTTCCTTGTGCTTAATGCTTTACATGATTTGATCACTTGTGTGATGAATTTAATAATTTGTTTTACTATGAGAATAGGAATAGATTATTGACCTAGGAATTATTGTACAATTGGTTTACACTTAAGAGATTTTGGTTTACTAATTGAGATTAAAGATTAAAGCGCAAACTCCTCCCGGATCATAAATCATCCTAAGAGATTAGCGGGGTTTATGATCAAGGGAGAGGATTATGTTATCAAGAGATTGAGCATAGTTATTTATTTTAATCAAATCGTGAAACTAGTTTGGTAATTTGTTAACATACATGAACTACCGAGACAATAGCAATTAGATGAACCGAAAGGATCCAATCGCTTCTCCTTCTAAAGTCAAACCCTAATTTCAAAGTTATTTTCTCCAACAAACCCTAGAAAATTCCCCCTTTTTATATACCTAAATATGTTCTCAAAAGGCAATTGTTGATTTATCACAATCCCTGTGGATACGAATCTTATAAATTTTATTACTTGCGACGAATTTAGTACACTTGCTAAATTATTCATCAGTTAGTATGTCAGCAAGTTGAATCTCAGACTTGCAATATTCAAGTTCAAGCTTTTCTCTATTTACTTGATCTCTAAGGAAGTGATACCTCCTCTCTATGTGTTTACTTCTACCATGACTCATTGGATGATTGGCTAGATCTATGGCAGATTTGTTGTCCACAAGCAGTTTCATCTTGACTGCATTGGTAATCATGAGCTCTTCAAGTAGCATTTCAATCCAAACTGCCTGACATGCTGCATGTGAAGCAGCTACATATTCTGCTTCACAGGAAGATAATGCCACAATTCCTTGCTTCTTTGAACTCCAACAAATCAAAGCTCCTCCCAACATGAACAAGTAGCCAGCTGTGCTTTTCTTGTCATCTTGGTCTCCTCCCCAGTCAGAATCTGAATAACCATGTACACTTATCTCCCCTTTAGTGCTCTTCTGGCTTGGCATGAGAATCCCATGATCAATTGTACCCTTAATGTACCTCATGATCCTTTTGGCTGCTATCAAATGACATGTTCTGGGTTGTTCCATGAATCTACTCACCAATCCAACACTATGACTTATGTCAGGTCTAGTGTTACAAAGATACCTCAGTGAACCAATGATTTGCTTGTATAAGGTAGCATCTACAAGCTCATCAGTTGAATTTTTGCTTAATTTTTTGAACCTGTCTCCATTGGTGTAATGGATGTGTTACAATTCACCATTTTGAATCTATTCAAAATGTCTTCAGTATATTTCTTCTGATGCAAGAAAACACCTTTCTTTGTGTGTTTGAATTCCATTCCAAGGAAATATGATAAATTTCCAAGATCAGACATTTCAAACTCTTGCATCAAGCTGGTTTTGAACTTCAAAATTTCTTTCTCATTAGCACCTGTGATTAAGAGGTCATCAACATAAAGACATAGAATTATATGATCAAGCCTACAAGAGCCCTTCACATATACTCCATGTTCTGAGACACATTTAGTGAATTCAATCTTTATAAGAAACCCATCAATCCTCTTATTCCAAGCTCTTGGAGCTTGTTTCAGCCCATACAGTGCCTTTCTTAGTCTATACACCTTCTGCTCTTGACCTTTGACCTCAAAACCTGGAGGTTGCTTAACATACACTTCTTCCTCTAATGGTCCATTCAAAAATGCAGACTTCACATCTAACTGATGCATTTTCCAACCATTATAAGCTGCTATAGCCACCACTATTCTTATTGTCTCCAGTCTTGCAACAGGTGCATATACCTCATTAAAATCAATTCCAGCCTTTTGAAGAAAGCCTCTAGCTACCAACCTTGCCTTGTACTTAGCTATCTCACCATTTGGTCTCGGCTTCAACTTGTAAATCCACTTTACATCTATTGCTTTCTTATCTGTCTTGTCAACCAGATACCATGTTTTGTTCTTTTCTATAGCATGAATCTATTCTTTCATTGCTTCTAACCAATTTGAATCATTTATTGCTTGATCCAAATTGATTGGTTCAGATTCTGCCAGCATAGCTTCTTCAAGTAGTTCACTATCTTGTCCAATTGCATGATTAGGAAATCTTTCATAATCATTCAACCTTACTGACCCCACTCTTGCTCTAGTTGATCTCCTTGTAGGTTGATCTGGCATGTTATTCACTTCAATTGGCATTTCTACTGCTTCTTCAAGCACAGTTCTAACACTGGATGATGCATCATCATTGTGTCCAGTCTTATTACTCCAATTCCAGCCTTTTGACTCATCAAACTGCACATCTCTACTTATGATCATTTTGTTTTCTGTTGGAGAGTACAGTTTATAGGCTCCAGTTGAGTGATAGCCAAGAAAGACCATTGCTTGACTTCTATCATCTAGCTTCCTTCTCAGTTGCTCTGGAACATGCCTAAAACATAGTGAACCAAACACCTTAAAGTGACCTACACTAGGTTTTGCACCAGTCCATGCTTCATAGGGTGTCTTGTCCAATAATTTCTTTGTTGGACATCTATTGATGATGTATACTGAAGTGGCAGCAGCTTCAGCCTAGAATCTATTTGGCATCTCTTTCCCTTTCAACATGCTTCTAGCCATATTCATTATGCTTCTATTCTTTCTCTCAGCTATTCCATTATGTTGTGGAGTATAAGGAACATTGATTTCATGAATTATGCCTTCTTGTTCACAGAATTTTGCAAATTCATTAGAAACATATTCTCCTCCACCATCAGTTCTCAATTTCTTAATGCTACACTCACTTTCCCTTTCAACTTGTAGCTTAAATTTCTTGAACTTTGTGAACACTTCACTCTTTTTCTCAATCATATATATCCACACATGCCTAGTGAATTCATCTATGAAGGTGAGAAAATAGTAGTTACCTCCAATTGATTGCACTTCTAGAGGTCCACGCACATCTGAATGTATCAATTGAAGCTTCTGAGATGACTTCATGGGCAAGTCATGTTTGAATGCCTTCCTCGCTGACTTTGCTATGCAGCATTCTTTGCATAGTTGCTTTGGAGTTTTTATATGTGGAAGACCATGTACCATTTTCTTCAAATTTAACAAGTTTAAACTTCTGAAATTGAGATGGCCATACCTATGATGCCAAATCCAATTCTGATCTTCATTTACAGTTGTGGCAAGACATTGCTGATCAATCATGTTGATTGATATCTGGAAGGTTTTGTTGTTGGACAATGGAGCTTTCAGGACCAGTCTATCCTTTGCATCAAACAGCTTTAACTCCTTATCATGCATCTCTACTGAATAGTTTTTCTCTAGTAATTGACATATGCTTATCAAATTACTCTTCATAGAGGGTACATACAACACATCAATGATGACTACTTCTTGTCCATCTTTCCTCTTTACCAAGATACTTCCAATTCCTTCAAAATTCACTTGACTATTATCTGCAAATCTAATGCCTCGGGTAATTGATTCATCAAGGTTAATGAACCAATCTTTGTTTCCAGTCATGTGGTTGCTGCATCCAGTGTCAAGATACCACACATTTGCTTTGTCTTCACTCATCTTTGTAGTAGCCATCAACATGGCATCATCAGAATCACTATGAGCTAGCTGAGCCTCATCTCTCTTGGAATCTTTATTCTCAGGACAGTTCCTTGCATAATGACCAAACTTCTCACAGCAATAACACTGCACTTCACTCATATTCACCTTTTTCTTTGAATTCTTGCTGTGTTTGTTTGAGTCATCTGGATTCTTTGAGTTCTTGCTTGCAGCATCAGCATTATTTTTTTTCTTTCTCCAGTTTTCTTTGCCTTTGTTCCATTTTGAACCTTCTTCTTTCCCTTTCTTGGTGAACTTAGCCTGTAGAGCTTGATCTACCTTCTTCTCTGATGTTCTTTGTTTCAACCTCATCTCATGAGCTTCCAGAGATGCTTGTAGCTCTTCCAACTTCAGATCAGATAGAACTTTGGACTCTTCAATAGCTACTACAATGTAATCAAAATTTGCAGTTAGAGCTCTTAGTACCTTCTCAACTTTCTGCAAGTCAGTGATGGTTTCTCCACAAGCCTTCATTTGATTAGTTAGTGTCACCAATCTTGAAAAGAAATCAGACACAGTCTCTCCTTCATTCATTTGGGTCATCTCGTATTGTTTTCGCAATGCTTGCAGTTTCGCTTTCTTCAACTTTTCATCACCACCATATATTTTCTTTAAGGTGTCCCATGCTCCTTTAGCAGTTTCTTCTTCTATGATCTTTTCAAAGATATTAGAATCTACACACTGATGGATTATGAACAGACCTTTACCATCTTTCTTTTTCTGATCACGATGCAAGGTTCTTTGTGCTTCATTTGCGTCTGCCGCCAAATCTTCCACACCATCATTCACGATTTCAAGCACATCTTGAAATCTGAATATATCCTTCATCTGTGCACACCATCTATCATAGTGTTCTCCTCTAAAGACCGGTAAATTCGCTGGGAATTGGTTTGAAGTAGTGTTTGCATTCGCCATTGCAGAGTTCTTTGATCAAAACCAGAGCTCTATGATACCAGTTTGTTGGGACAATTTGATTATTTGGGAAGAAGATGATATATGAATGAGAGAATTAATTGGGAAAGAATAGTTGTGTTATTGAATTTAGAGAGTACAAGAGTATTTATACACCTAGTGATACTTGTTCTCTAAGCTACTAACTAACTCCAGCTGTCATATAACTAACTTGATCAGTTACATAACAAACTTTCCCAGCTGTGTGCATAACTGTCAAAGCAGTTATCACTGGCTCGCTGAGCCAGCCAAGGCTCGCTGAGCCAAAAACACGGGAAACTTGAATTACAAACAACAGAAATCACACATTCAATACATTAAATATGTATAGCACCAACAAATATGATCATAAAAATTTGTCATGACCAACTTCTATTTCATAAGATGGGTCACACATGTAAGTCATATACCCCACATGAACTTCAAAACAATACTTTAGAATTTATTTCAACTCAATTAAAAGAAATCTTTTTCATATAACCAATACATGTATCATAAATTCTAAATGTCAAAGTCAAAATCAAGTTTCATGTATAATATGTTCTATGGTAAATTCAAATAATCATCATAATAGAAAAATAAACAATTAATGATTCAAAATCATTAACATTTTCTATAACTTAATTTTTTTCCATGAACAATTACGAACTTACAAAAATTTCAAAATACACCAAAATTATTTCTAATATCAAGAAGAAATCAGCAATAACTTTCATATAATCCATACACATATAATATGAGATCATCAATTTTTAAATTTAACAACTTCTTGCACAAAATAATAATATCACTACAATATGCATTTCATATTTATGACAAGTCATATATACTACTTTTGTTTTAAATGAGAATAACATAAAAACGTGTTTCATAAACCAAACTTATTCATACTTGTCAAAATTCACATACTTGAATAGTTTCTATATCATGCATATAACATATCAAGACAATTAAATGTTTACCTTTCACCATAATGATGAGTATTTGTGTGTTCATTTCTCTTTTAATGATACTCGTAAAAATCTACACCAAAACTAACCATGAAATAGTTTAAGTGACAATCTTTCACGAACGAAACCAATCCAGCTTTTTCACCAACAACACACCATTTTCACAAAAAACATACTCTTTCAAATAGAAAACATATTCTTATATAAACAAAATGAAAAAGACACAAAAAATGGAAGCCATAAATTATTGGACAAATATACGTACTCTTAAAATATTTATTATCCCAATATAAATAATCACAACTATATGACATAATCACAGTGGGAATTACTTCATGAAAGTACTATTCATTTCCATGCAAAATAGTTACTTTAAAATTTCAATTCCATCCTTAGAACTACGCATAGAATAATGCAATCATGTATTTACTATCAATATTCATAAGAAAATGCTTTGACATATTACTAACAAATATATGGCACAGAATCATATTCATGACAATAATATACAGGACATATTTATAAACTCATGTCATGATCATTTATTATAGATGTATAAGCATGAATTTAAGAAGCCATATATATAAATAAAATGTATAGCAATACTTATCTTTTGAAGATATCTTTCATGATCATCAGCTCTTTAAAATATTGCAGCCATGTAAGTATAAATAAATCATAAATAGAACCTAAAGATTGCAAAACATAAACAAAAAGAAGATGAAGAAGAGCATGATATTAGTTGCACATAAATTCCAAAGCGTGTATGGACACACTAAGCTTTAGATTCGATTCGCCCCCACCAGTTTATGTAAACCGGATGCAAATGGGTTATAACTGGCGAATTCCCTTCAGGATACTTTGGAAACCTTGACATGACTTGCACATTCACACCAAGCATATCAATCAATAGTAGTTTACAAAATAAAGTTTCTCCTATGACTCTCGTGCACTAGAGAAAAGAAGAAATGACTTAGATATTTTAGACAGAACTTCTGACTCATGAAACTCATGATTTTCTGATTATGTATGTTTTTCTGCCTCCAAAGTGTCTCTATTTATAGAGAAACTTATGTCCTTTAGTGAAGGAAAACAACCATTTGAAAGATTTTGTTCATGAATGGTTACATTGCTTCAATTGTAAAGCATTACACCTTTTCTCTAAAAGGTCTCTTTTAACCATTGCAACTTTCCAAATATATTTTGGAAATTTCTCTCACAACATTGTTGTAAAAGATTTCAAGTTTTGATCCATCTTTTTTGCCAAGTCTTTTTGGGTTTAGGGTCGATTTTAGGATTTTCGGCCGATTTTAGGGTTTATGGTCGATTTTTTGGATGTCGATTTTAGGGTTTATAGCCGATTTTAAGGTTTTTGGCAGATTTTAGGTTTTTCGACCAATTTTTGGGGTTTGGAGTCAATTTTAGGTTTTCCTGACGATATTAGGGTTCAAGCCGAGTTTTTATCTTAATTATTCAAATAATATTAATTATAATTATTATATTAAGATAAATAAAATTAAATGAAGAAAATTCAATCACATTAACCAAACAAAGAATTTTACAATTGATGAAATTTCACTACTTTATTCAAACAATGGAATTTGAAAATCAAAGGAATTCAATTGAATTGTCTAATATTTAAAATCCCTTAATTTCTACAATCCTTCATCCAAACACACTCTTAGTTATCTCAATGCTAAAATAATATTTTTGATTGATTTTCTGATTTGATCTTTCTAGGTTAATTATGATATTCTCGGTTTCTGTTTATCTATACTATATATAAAAAGGATACACAAAATTTTTTGTGTGGACTTTTCATAATACCAAAAATACCCTTGATTTTTTTTAAAAAAAATAAAAAAGTTTTTTATTAAAAAACTCACCATAACTTAAGACACATTTTTTTTTTGTGCAACAAAATTTTTTTATTAACAAACTCACCATAGGGACATGTATTTATTTATTTTTTGACATAAGTTAGACACAGGCAGGCGCGGAACGCGCCTGTCTGGCCCGCTAGTATCATATAAAACTCTTATTATGTCTACTGGATTTTGTAGTAAATATCTTATTTGTGTCCATAAAAATTCAACCACTTGTAATTAGTCTTTCGACGCAATTATTAAACATCATTATGTACATGTTCAACCACGTGGTTTAACATCTTATCTAGATCGGTTAGATGCAAGTTTGAGGTTCGTTTGATCTGCAAAATGATAGTAATGAACAAAACAATACGTAACCGTACAAGACAGAACAACACAGTATAAATATTTAAGGTATTGAACAAATTTTGTGTTGAAAAATGCTATTGTGCACGACACATTTTTTTCGTCACACGCACGACATTAAATACTTGCCTATATGATACGTTGCTAATTATAATTTGAGATTTTGTAACTTTTATTTTGTAATGGAAGTTATTTTATTTTCATTTGGTTCTTTAATTTATAAATAGTAGATTTTTTTTACAATGAAACTGAGGATCGAACTCAGGACCTCCAGCATACTACCTAAATCTCTCACTATTAGATCAAACATATGGGCTTAATAGTAGATATTTTCATCTCTTGAGTTTTTTTCTTTCATTTTGTTTATTATTATCATGATAATGATGTGAAGTCTCCATCGTCGTTAACGATGATTAATCTCTGCAACAGAATTGTCGGGGGCACATAAGGTGTATTATCCATTTTCGACTGAATTTTTTCATACGCATGAGCTATAAATAGAATCCTAATCGCATATTTAAGTGGACCAAGACCATTAACACTTATACAATTTCGGTTGTTTGTTCCATTTTGATCTTTTTTTTGGGTCAAATTTAGTTGCTAGAATTTTACTTTAAAGATGAATAAGTGAGCTGTTCAGTGTGCAAACTCCAGCTCCTGCATATATGAGGTGATGTCTCAACCAACCGAGTTAAGTTCACGGGAGGTGTGTGATTTTTTTTAACAAAACAAACTCAATGTATTTCATTAATCACCAATATATGAATAATCTCAAATCTATGAACACTAGTTCAATAATTGGCCGCTCTAGCTAGTGTATGACCAACCAAATTCACTGGTCTCCTAATAAACTTAACTTCAAAATTTGCACAAGATAGCATAACAAGAATAATCAAAATAAAATAAAAATAATTGAATGAGGTCCTAGGTTCGATCTTCATTGCTAACATTGTAAACCAAAAAAGTATAATAATTATACAAGAAACAAAACAAAAACCTTAAAAAAACTTAAACTGATTGATCATTCCAATAAACCACCTACTAATTTTTACCTAAAGAGCTAAATAGTAAGATCCTTGTCTAAAGTAGGTAGAACAAATAAAATAAAATGAAATTAGTAGGTGATTTTTTGTTACAAGAAAGTATATAAGGAAGAATAAATAAAATAAAATAAAATGAATTAATAATAGGTAAAGATAAATTTTCGGTCGTGCATATCGTGCCTATGCCTTATCGTGCCATATAGCACTCCTGTTTTGTGTTGTACCATGCTTGGTGGACAAAAGGTTATTTTGGTATTTTATACAACTTATGCAGAGGACAAAAAGTTGTCTCGTGGTTCAGTGGGGGACAAGAATGTCACTTTTTGTCCTGTCTTTTGGCCTCCGATTTGTCCAGTACAAAAACGGTTTTAAAATCAAACACAATACAGCTGAAGTTGTCCTGTTTAGTCCCTTATTTTTTTAATGGATCAAACGCACCCTTAAATAAAGTTAAAAGAAGTTTATGATAATGCATTTTATCATTGTGCCTGCCAATATGAAACTAAGAATTTAATGTTCTTAGTTTCAATTTGTGCTTCTTCTCTTGTCCGTGGTTATGGTTCTGTTGTGCAGTAAACTTTTGTTTAAGAATTGATATTTCTGATTTGCTTTTATGTTGATTTTAACTCTCATAAAAAACTGTTTCTTAGGATTTGATATTTCCAAAATTTTGATAGGAAGATGAAGAACTTGACAGGGAACAAGAAGTGGGAATAACATGTTGAGCGTGATATTAACTATGAAAACATTGATGGTGAGAATCCAATGGAAGGTAACTTAGCTTTTGTTGTTCTCCTTTATCATTTAATATATTGAGCCAAACTGAATTTGACTTGTTAGGTTTTTTTGATAGATTTTCCATAGAAGATATACATTTCTACTTCAATGTATTGAACCAAACTGAATTTGACTTGTTTTATGATTTAATGTATTGAACCCGCAACCCATACTATCCGAAGTGTTTGTTGGTCAAAGATTGGTCGTATATTTAACTGTTCAGTTTTGAGCATATTGGGTTATTGGGCCAGAACCAGCCCAAACCCACCCGATGCACAACTCTACGAAAATTACTCATCCGGCCCCATGTTTCTTTTATAACCCTAAACATGCAGAAAATTTTACATTAAAAAAAATTCGATTTGTGTTTATCGAAATTTTTTTGCTTGTTTAGGGTATAAAAGAAACATACCGAAAGAGTAATTTTCCACCTCTCCTACAAAGTACAAACATATAAAGTAACTCATTTGGGGTAAAGACTCACAAAATATCAACAAATAATAATGGCAAAACTGAGACAAAGATGATCCAATCACACAATTTGTTATTATAATGTGCATTATAGACCATTGAATCATAAATGTGAGTAATTAAGATGGAGATCCATACGTTAATAATAAATTCACGCTAAAACAAATGAGTTAACTTCTTACTATTAATTGAATTGACTTTCGTTATAATTGTTTCTTATAAAATATAAGATATCAAATTTCTCTCAAGTGACAACACTTACCCATTGTTTGGAATGATTGTGAGAGGCAAAAAGCTAGAACTATGGAATCAGAGTTTTCAAGAATCTTTCCTTCGTTTGGTTGCTCAATAAATTTTCAAGAATCTTTCCTTTGTTTGGTTGCTCAATAAAGTGGAAGGAGAGAACAATTTTTTGTGGGCCCCACAATGGATTCTCATGCCCTCCAATTTGGAAAGCAAGTGACGAGAAACAAGGGTGAATTGGAAAAGGACAAAAAAACTCAAGCAATCATAGTATAAAATAATTCATAGGAATGGGTAATAATGTCATTTTAAGAAATATATAACTCTTTCTTTCCTCTCACTTTCACTTGAACCAAACAACTTCAAAATCATCTTACTCTCTACTCACTTTCCTTTCACTTTCTTTCCTTTAAGAATATATCCTAATAGTTGATTATACATGTGATAGATTAAAATAATCTAGATAATAATCAGTTAGATTAATATACTAACTAATTTTGAAAGACGGATACATAAATCATTTGCTAAGTAAAGAACGAGCATCATGCAAAACTACGAAAAAGAAATATCCACCTAAATTTAACTGGTTTGGAATGGATAAAGAATCCATATTTTTATGTTATAATAATCTAAATGCAATGTGAAACCTCTTATCCAAACTCTTATTTGAGACAATATATCAATTCTTAAATACTAATTTTGGAAGAGCGACACATTGGATATTGTATTTCATAAACTTTTTCACTCAACAAAAAACAAAAAAGTTAAATAGATATAGCTTTAAAGGAAAAGAGTAGCAAATTGAACAGACCACAATCAAAATATATCATTTGCAATAGAACGCCCATAGCCAAAATACCAAAAAATGCATTTGCGTTTGGATCAATATAGACCAACCGATTCCACACAAGAAAGATGCTCTAGAATAGAGTATTATTATGTACCCGATATTGACAAATTTGTATAGTTTCAAATATCAAAATGCCACCTGTTATCTATGCTCTAGAGTAGATCATTATTTTGGGATTAACTAGGTCCCCAATATAGAAAAATTTGTAGGTAGTTTCAAATATCAAAATGCCACCTGTTATTTATGCTCTAAAGTAGATCATTATGTATGTAGTTTCAAATATCAAAATGCCAATATCTATGCTCTAGAGTAGATCATTATTATGTAGAACTGTTATCTACGGGCACACAAACCCAGCAAGGACCATCATGCATACCTCGAAGCTTTTTGAAAAGCTTCATAATCTTCTTCAGTTAAGACTTCATGCTTGAATTTGAATCGGTTAGGACTCAGCTCCTTTTGGCGAAGCTCAAAGTTGGCATGTGCATAGTTGCCTCCATCTTGTCTATGGCAATATCCTTTCATGAAGTGTTTACACAACACAGTCTTGTAGAGACTGTGATCCTTTTGGCGAAGCTCAAAGTTGTCATGTGCGTTGCATCCATCTTGTCTATGGCAATATCCTTTCATGAAGTGTTTACACAACACAGTGTTGTAGAGACTGTGATCCTGCACATGATAGTTAGGACTCAGCTCCTTTTGGCGAAGCTCAAAGTTGCCATGTGCATAGTTGCATCCATCTTGTCTATGGCAATATCCTTTCATGAAGTCTTTACACAACACAGTCTTGTAGAGACTGTGCTCCTGCAAATTACAAAGTATGCAATTACAAAGGACTCTACTGTAATAGAGCAAATTAGTGGCGGAATCTACAACGATTCCCATATGAGCACTTGCCAGCCGCAAAATTTCTGCAAGCCTTTGTTCTCCAAAGATCATCTTGGAGAGTAATCTTGCGAAGTTGCGCAGGACCGTGTGCAAACCTACAACCAACACCGTGTTGGCAATGAACCGACTTCAACCAGAAATCACACAATTCTGTTCTGAAATCTCCTTGCTTGACGACGCCGTCATCCACTCCTTGGGTAAACATATTTGGAGGCCGTGTTTAAACATTAAAAACAAACATTAAATAAAAATACCTTTTTTTAAACAAAGTTATTCTCTATTCAAATTGTAAATAACAAAATAAAATAGTCATCATAATAAATAACATCCCAAAACGATATATTTTAATCAATAAAATTAAAATATATTTTCAATCTATTATTATTATCAACTTTACATTTCCTTCGGAAAAAAACATTTTAGTAATGTTACTTCTTTATTTTACAATCAACCGGAAGTTATTTATAAAATTAAGAGTATGTCTGTTCAATTTTCTTTTTTTGAGTAATAAAATAGTTTTAGTAGTAATAAAGTCAATAGTTTTTTTATATATATAAAAAATTTAATAGACCGATATAAAAAATTAGAGGCCCCTAAATTTCTGAGGCACTGTGCGGTGGCTCACTGAGCACACCCACAGGGCCCGCCCTAGTACACCACATGCTAATAATAGGTTGCTAGCTGGCCAATAAATTTTTATATAAATAGGCGTCATTTCTTCCTCATTCATTCATCCATACTTCATGAGCTCTTTCTGTGTTGCATGTTGGAGGTAGATGAAACAAACTTTTGCAAAAAATCAAATCTGACAAAAAAATAATAATAAGAAAGAGCCTTCCAGAAAAAATAAGAGAGATAAATTTTTATTTTTTTTTAAAAAACTCATTAATTGAGTCATTGAGAGATTAATTTTTTTTAATAAAATGGTACATTAAATGACCCCTTATCATGTGCATTCTTGCACAAGTTTAAAAAATCATTCTTTAAAATATGAGACTAAGAGCTTTCATCTGATGAATGAGTTATAGTGAGGTTATCTCGGTTCAATTTCTTTCGAGCAAGTTTTAGTGTACTGTTGTGTGCTACCGATCTTTTCATAATATTAGATTTTCTTTGGAAAATTTAGAAAAAATTACTCCCTCCGTCTCAAATTATAAGGGAAAAACCCCATTTTTTTGTCCCAAATTATAAGGAAAAAAAACCATTTTCAAGAATGTTTTTTCCTTACTCTCATAAAATTAAATGCAAATTACATTTGTCCCCCTGAGCTTAGCTCAGTTGGTAGGGACATAGCACTGTATTTGCAGTAGTCCGGGTTCGGTAATACTCCACTTATTCACCTTTAAGGTGGATTTTCTAGCAATTAGGCTACTTGACAAAAAAAATGTAAATTGCATTTAATTTTCTCTTTCTCCCCTTTTCTCAATAAATAACAATCAATAAAAATTATTTTTACATCTTTCCATGCAACATATTTCAAAGAAAACACAAACATATTTCAAATTATCATGTTTTACTTTTTCTTAATAAGTGCGTTTTTTGTTTTCCCCTTATACACTTGAATTTGAATCGGTTAGGACTCAGCTCCTTTTGGCGAAGCTCAAAGTTGCTATGTGCATAGTTGCATCCATCTTGTCTATGGCAATATCCTTTCATGAAGTGTTTACACAACACAGTCTTGTAGAGAGTGTGATCCTGCACATGATAGTTAGGACTCAGCTCCTTTTGGCGACGCTCAAAGTTGCCATGTGCATAGTTGCATCCATCTTGTCTATGGCAATATCCTTTCATGAAGTCTTTACACAACACAGTCTTGTAGAGACTGTGCTCCTGCACATGATAGTTAGGACTCAGCTCCTTTTGGCGACGCTCAAAGTTGCCATGTGCATAGTTGCATCCATCTTGTGTATGGCAATATCCTTTCATGAAGTGTTTACACAACACAGTCTTGTAGAGACTGTGCTCCTGCACATGATAGTAAAAGTTTCAAGACTAGTAGATAAATTTTTTACTAAGTAGTATATATGAATTTTTTAAATGCTAATTTATGTAAAGTAATTAAGAATTCAAAATGATACCATGTGCAAGGGGTCTGATGGACCAAGAGACACATGAGGTTGATGTTGAGGCAGTTCTGCAACAACATCTGCATCTCCTTGCAGTTCTTCGACAACTGCTGCATCTCCTTGCACTTCTTGAAACTTTAATGTATCAAATGTCACAGCCATAGCTACATCATCGTCTTCAAAATTCACCTAAAATCAGAAGAAAAAAAGTTGAATCAGTAACAATCACAAACTGAATTCAACATAATACTAAAATTAATTGTTTTAGAACTCACAGCTTCAGGAACAATTGGTCCATTGTTAGGAGCATTGTCAGCAGCATTGACAGGATGGTTCATCTAAGAAAAGAATACTGATTAAATCAACTAAAAACCTTAATCGGAAATCAAAATAACGGAAATCACAAATCCATAATTAATGTCATTAAATCAAAAGATTAAAATTGGAAAACAAAACCCTAAGATATTTTGAAACATAATTAACAAATCCATAATTAACATTTCGGAATTAACAAATTCATATTAAACAAAACCTTATATACGAAGTGAACAAATCCTACGAATACTGATTAAATCAACTAAAAACCAATTTACTAAAACCCTAAACGGAAATCAAAATAGCGGAAATCAAAAATCCATAATTAACATTTGTCATTAAATCGCAAGATTAAAATCAGAAAACGAAACCCTAAGAGATTTGGAAACATAATTGGATAATTGAACGAAGCATATAGAACTGTAAAACGAAAAACCACAAAAGAAAAATGAAAAGATGAAAGGACGAAAAATCAAGAATGGTACCTTTCAGTCTAATAGAAAACAGAGGCTGAGTAGAGTTGAGCGCGAATTGTAATTTCAGTATACCTTTTCAACACTTCAATGAACCTTTATATGGTTATGATTTTGATTTTCCCCCCAAAACAACATTTAATTCATTATATTTGGGCCGGGCTGGGCCGGAAAATACTAGTATTATAAATTAAAAGAAAGGTGGGGTGAAATAGTACATTTCGAAGTAAATAAATTAAAAAGGTAAAAAAATGTAACCAAACAGTAACAGCAATTTCTAGTATCATCATCTTTTTGTGAAAAACAGGTCTTAAAATTTTACATAAATTAGCATTTAAACTTTCATTTGAGTAATCTTTCATTTGGTAGAACTGGTTTTGTTATTTCTTTTGAGTAATCTTTCATTTTTAACTTCTTGGAGGTAGTGGTAAAACTAGAATCTAATTGTAAAATGATATCAATATTGATATCATCATTTTAGTTTTAAGAAAATTTGATCAAAACTTGAGTGAGTCTTTCATTTGTTTATTTGTTTAGTTATCTATGTTTGAAGTCAATTGACAAATATGACATCAAATCTAATTGTATAAAAATAGCATTTAAACAAGGGGCAAAGGATTAAATAATCTAAATGCAAGTGATAATATTAAAAAACTAATTTTGGACCAGGGCACATTGATCTTTTGTATTTCATATACTCTTTTACTCTAAAAAGGAGATAAAAAACACATTCAAATTTCAAGCACAGTCAAAATCACTACTAGAAAAAAATGAAACTGGGACGAAATTTTGTGACGGAATTAAATTCCGTCCCAAACTAATTAAATGGGGACGGAATTTGCGACGCGTTTCTGTCACAAGTATTTTATTAAAACTTTATTTAGTTTGGCATTATCTCAAATCTTATTTAGCTTGTGACAGAGTTAGGTCTTCCCAGGAGATTACAAAGTATGCAATTACAAAGGACTCTACTGTAATAGAGCAAATTAGTGGCGGAATCTACAACGATTCCCATATGAGCACTTGCCAGCCGCAAAATTTCTGCAAGGCTTTGTTCTCCAAAGATCATCTCGGAGAGTAATCTTGCGAAGTTGCGCAGGACCGTGCGCAAACCTACAACCAACACCGTGTTGGCAAGGAACCGACTTCAACCAGAAATCACATAATTCTATTCTGAAATCTCCTTGCTTGACGACGCCGTCATCCACTCCTTGGGTAAACATATTTGGAGGCCGTGTTTAAACATTAAAAATAAACGTTAAATAAGACAGAAAATCAAATCTGACAAAAAAATCAAATCTGACAAAAAAATAATAATAAGAAAGAGCCTTCCAGAAAAAATAAGAGAGAGGAATTTTATTTTTTTTTTAAAAAACTCATTAATTGAGTCATTGAGAGATTAATTTTTTATTTATAAAATGGTACATTAAATGACCCCTTATGATGTGCATTCTTGCACAAGTTTAAAAAATCCTTCTTTAAAATATGAGACTAAGAGCTTTCATCTGATGAATGAGTTATAGTGAGGTTATCTCGGTTCAATTTCGTTCGAGCAAGTTTTAGTGTACTGTTGTGTGCTACCGATCTTTTCATAATATTAGATTTTCTTTGGAAAATTTAGAAAAAATTACTCCCTCCGTCTCAAATTATAAGGGAAAAAACCCCATTTTTTTGTCCCAAATTATAAGGAAAAAAAAACCATTTTCAAGAATATTTTTTCCTTACTCTCATAAAATTAAATGCAAATTACATTTGTCCCCCTGAGCTTAGCTCAGTTGGTAGGGACATAGCATTGTATTTGCAGTAGTCCGGGTTCAGTAATACTCCACTTATTCACCTTTAAGGTGGATTTTCTAGCAATTAGGCTACTTGACAAAAAAAAAATGCAAATTGCATTTAATTTTCTCTTTCTCCCCTTTTCTCAATAAATAACAATCAATAAAAATTGTTTTTACATCTTTCCATGCAACATATTTCAAAGAAAACACAAACATATTTCAAATTATCATGTTTTACTTTTTCTTAATAAGTGTGTTTTTTGTTTTCCCTTATACACTTGGGACGGAGGGAGTACCATGGAAGGTGCCGATTTTCAAGACTTTTATCAACAACTAAGGTGGGGCCAGGGCCGGTCTTGAGTATTTGGAGGCCCTGTTTAAACATTAAAAATAAACGTTAAATAAAAATACTTTTTTTTAAACAAAGTTATTCTCTATTCAAATTGTAAATAACAAAAAAAAGTCATCATAATAAATAACATCCCAAAACGATATATTTTAATCAATAAAATTAAAATATATTTTCAATTTATTATTATTATTATCAACTTTACATTTCCTTCGGAAAAAAAACTTTTTAGTAATGTTACTTCTTTTTTTTACAATCAACCGGAAGTTATTTATAAAATTAAGAGTACGTCTGTTCAATTTTCTTTTTTTGAGTAATAAAATAGTTTTAGTAGTAATAAAGTCAATAGATTTTTTTATATATAAAAAATTTAATAGACTGATATAAAAAATTAGAGACCCCTAAATGTCTGAGACTCTGTGCGTTGGCTCACTCTGCACACCCACAGGGCCGACCCTAGGTGGGGCAAAATTCCGTACATGTTGAGACGGTTAACGTAAAATAACTTAACATATGTGTAATGATGTCCACAATCACTATTAGCAATAAATAAATAAATAAGGAGAGTCTATTCTCTTTTAGTGTGCTTTTATTATCAAAATCTTTTAAAAATGACATGGCAAGATTTAACACATGTGGATTTTGACACCTCAACAATTTCTTTGCCATGTCATTAAAAATGTGACACATGAGCCCAATTTTTATTTTCTATAGAGAGACTAAAATTGGTTGACGTTAAAATAAGGGGACTAATTTAGGCAACACACCAAAATAGGGAGACCAATATTGTAATAAAACCAATTTAAAATTGCACAACATTTTAATTTTTACAGAGATTGCAACTCCTAAATCCTAATAGCAAAAGGATGAAAGTAATTAGCATTGCCAATTTGTTAATCAATCATTACCATTAACTATATGCTAGAGAAATGCAATCATTACATACAGTTCATATCTGATTAAAGGGATCCCTCTACCAAAATTCATGAAAAGATCCTTATAAAATGATTAATGAAGAGACATTTTCAATAGATCACAAGTGATCTGGCAACAAAATTTCATACAATACAATAAAAGCTGGTAACACTATCCATTTATATTCCAAATATTTGCAAATAAGTATAAATCTATGATGCACTAATATGAAGAGCAACCAATGAAGCATAAACTCCACCATCAATCTCCATCAACAAATCATGTGTACCATTTTCAGCAATCACTCCATTTTTCACTACAGCTATAATATCAGCACCTTTAGTCGCCGCAAGACGGTGTGCCACAACAACAGTAGTTCTATTAACACTCACTCTATCTAAAGCCTCTTGAACTACGAGTTCTGACTCGGCATCAAGTTCACTTGTTGCTTCATCAAGTAAAAGTATTTTGGGATCTTTCAATATGGCTCTTGCAATTGCTATACGTTGCTTTTGTCCACCTGATAAATGTGTGCCACTTTCGCCTACCAATGTTTCGTAACCATTTGGAAGAGAACTTATGAAGTTGTGTGCATTTGCTGCTTTTGCTACTGCAATTATTTCATCTTCTGTGGCAGTACTACCTTTTTTTCCATAAGCTATGTTGGCACGAATGCTTTCATTGAAAAGAATAGGCTCTTGACCAACCAAACCTATTTGTTGTCTCAACCAGCTTAATCTAAACATTTTAATATTCACTCCATCTAGTAATATTTGTCCAGAATCAGGGTTATAAAATCTCTCTAAGAGACTTATAATCGTTGATTTTCCACTACCACTTTCTCCAACCAAAGCAACAGTCTGTATATAAATATATTAACACTGTAATTATCTCACATATTATGTGGTTTGGTGAGTTTAATTTTGATACATTCTCAGTGTAAAAAGTGTTACAATATCAATAAATCACACTAATCATATGCGTGACTTTAGAAATAGTTATGATTACAGCCAAACATTTATAATGATATTAGATTATGATTGATTGTAAGTAGGACTGATCGTGGTTTCATTTCTGAATGAAAAACCGAATCAAACATAATTAGTATAAAAGTTCGGTGCACCAATTATGTGGTTCCAAACCAAACTGCAACTGCCATTACAAAAAACCGAACTATACGTTTTTGAATCAAACTGATTCTTTGTGAATGAACTGCACCAATTTTTTATCATTAAAATACAATTAGGACCATTGAGAAAAAAAAAACTGAACTGTTAAACCAAATTCTGTTGTTATCCTTTTTTCCGATGCAGTTTGGCTTTTTCCTCTAACAGTCCCAATTGTCCGTATAAAAAACATTTATACTAACAGTGTATATAAATTAAAGTCTTATGAGATTACTAAATTTTTTATTGATTACCTTTTCAGCTGGGATGCTTAGACACAAATCTTTGAAAATTTGAATATTAGGCCTTGTTGGATATCTAAATTTGATTTGTTGAAGTTCAATATCACCTTTCACAGTTTCTAGTATTGTACCATCATTATTACTTGAGCCAATTGTTGGTTTACTATCAAGAATTTCAAATATCGAAGCTGTGGAATCTCTAGCCTTGTTGGTATCCGGTGCTACAGCTAGTGTCTTTGAAACACTTACTACTGTAACTGTTAAACAAAAGTAAACCTGCACAAAACATTGAGTAAGAACCAAATCACAAGAAAAACCAAATAAGCACAATATAGCTTATTTGAACTTATATACTGTATAATCATGTGTGAAACTGCTTGCGAATGCTTATGGAAATAATTTATGACATGTCCATAAGTTGTTTTCAGCTTATTTTCGTAACCTCTCAAGGATAGCTTTTGAAAACAGCTTATAACAGTTTGACTTCATTTTATTTTTTGTTATAAAAATAGCTTATACATTAACACTTATATGGGAAGTCTTGTGCTATAAGCGTTTAATTAAGGTGTTTATCCAAAGGGCCTAAAGGCGGAACATAAAGTGTTGTATTGTACCTTGAAAACCTCTCCAAAAGTTGCTTTCCCGTGGTGCACAAGAATGGATCCTACGTAGAAATATAAAGCAATTGTGCAGTATAGAGCAAAGTAAGAGAAACCTAATCCTATACCACTAATAAGCCCTAACCTAACACCTTGTTTTTCTGGAGCTGAACATTTTTTCTGGTACATATCCATCATTTTTTGTTCAGCACAAAATGATGCAACAGTTCTGATGCTACCAACAGCATCATTTGCCACTTGACTTGCCTCTTCATACTTCACCTATAAAAAGTGAAAGGCTCTTGTTATATGCACAATTAGGACTGTTATTAGTGGTTCGGCTTGAACTAAACTGGTATAAAGGTTCGGTGCACCAGTTCTGTAGTTTCGAAGTGAACCATAACTACACATACAGAAAATCGAACTGCAATTTTATAAACCGAACTACTTCTTTGTGAATTATCCGAACTATGACAGATATAATTCACAAGAATACAGGTATATATTTCTAGTGATGGAATCAACAAAAGATATGTTCAGTAGGCTAACCTTTGCCTCTGCACTGAATCCTTTTAGAAACTTGGTTTTAATGTATTCGTGTATGAGCAACAATGATGACACGGATAGAACCACAAAAGATAGAATCCAATTAGCACTAAATGCTAAAACTAGTCCCGCTGTAACTGTTGCTGTGTTTTGCACAATGAGGGCTAATGTGTCACCGATGAGAGTTCTCACAGTTGAAGCATCAGTAGCTAACCTTGCACAAACTGCATCACTGCAAGGTATATTCATTTCTTGGAGTATAAGTTTTAGGAGTTCAAAGAAATACCATGTGACAATGAATGTGTACATTTGTAATTTCATAACCCTGTGATTGCACGTAGTTAGCCACATCTTGGTCGTACAATCGAGACCAGACAGTCCAGATTTCAAGCTTGGTATTTTAGATTTAAAAAATAAATAAAATCAAAACTTGTGTCTAAATATGGACCGCTCAACCTTGATCTGACAGTCCAGGTGTGGTTGACTGCATGCAGACACACTGCACACAATCCAAAACTCTCGAAAACCCTACATCCAAACATACCCTTAATTTCTAGGACCTACTTGTTAGAACCTTAAAATTTCACGGACCAACGTGAGAATTCACTCTTTCATAATTGAAAGTAAATATGATCATAACGTACCTTGAATTTGAAGGGTGGTCAAACCAACTGATTTCTTGGTGCACAACCTTATTAAATGTCAATGAACGAATTCTTTCTATAAGTTTTCCACCAGAAATTCCAAATAAGTAGTTCTGCACTGATATAGCCACTAGAGTTATAAAACCCAAACCAAGAGATAAAAGTGACCAAAACTCAGAATCTTTTCTTAGTTTCTCAGGAGGTTCATAGAAAGTATTAACAGCTAACGAAAGAAATAGGGCAGCTATAGGAAAAATAACACCATGTACTGCTGCCGCTATGGATCCAAGTAGTAAGACAGGAACCTCGGGCTTATTCAACTTTGCCAAACGTTTAATAGAAACTTTTTGCCACTTCACATTATCAAGTTCACTGCTTTCAAAATCATCATTAGTTCTAGATGAACCTTGGCTTATTGATTTTTCAAAGGATGTTCTAGTCACATGACTATCTAAATTGAAACTGTTCTTCGACTCATCTGTTTCAGAATTATGGCTTTCTTTTGCCTCCATGGTTCCTTCTTGTAGACTAATAAGCTGAGAATAAGCACCAAAAGGATCCTTGATTAACTCATCATGAGTGCCTATATAAAGGAAAAATGCAAAATTGAATTATAATATAAGGAGTGATCAAATTTAGTGTTACACCTGCACCGTTCAAACAGTTCGGTAAAATTGAACCGTTACAACAGTTCAGTAACATTGAACCGAACCATTAAATTCTGAATGATTTTTTTAAAATAAATCTAAAATCATATGATATATCATTGAGATGTAAACTATTATTTATTGATAAAAGCAAGTGGAACAGTTCAATTTTATAACCTTTTTCCAATATTTTTCCCTGATGAACCACTGCTATGATGTCAGCATTTCTAATAGTTATTACACGATGTGCAACAACTACGGTGGTCCTTTGTGACATTACTTTTTCCAATGCTTCTTGAACAACACTTTCAGACTCAGCATCCAATGCACTAGTAGCTTCATCAAGAAGAAGGATTCTTGGATTCTTCAATATTGCCCTTGCAATTGCAATTCTTTGTATTTGTCCACCAGAAAGTTGAGTTCCATGACCCCCTACCATTGTATCAAGACCCTGCAAACAAAAATGTCCAATTCATTAGCTTCAAAGAATACGAGCTATGTAGTATCGATACTTTCGATTGAGTGTGTATCTTGTATTCAACTCTAACACGACACTGATGTATGTGGTTACATTCAATCACTTCTATTTTCTCAAAACATCATCAGTGTCTATACTTAGTGTCCATGTCAAGTCCAATGTTCGTGTCTGCGTTGGTACTTCATAGCATAAGAGTGTCTATACTTATTATATCCTGAACAAAAGAAATTGTTATACCTGAGGGAGTTGATCAATGAATATTTTGGCATTGGCAAGTGTTATTGCTGTTGTTATTTCCTCGTCAGTTGCACCTTCTTTCCCGTATGCTATGTTCTCCTTGATACTAGCAGTAAACAAGACAGGTTCTTGACCAACAAGCCCAATCTGTTCTCTTATCCATCTAACTTGAAAAAATTTCAAGTTGACATCATCTATAAGCACTTCTCCAGCTTCAGGATCATAGAATCTTTCTAATAAGTTAATTATAGTTGACTTTCCACTACCACTTTGACCAACAAAAGCAGCAGTTGTGCCACTTGAAATATAGAATGAGAATCCAGAAAATATAAGCACATCTGGTCTTGTAGGGTATCTAAAGTAAATATCCTTGAGTTCAATATCTCCCTTTATGTTTTCCAAGACAAGACCACTTGTTTCATATGCATCAATTTTTGGTTTTCTTTTAATTGTCTCAAACATCCTATATGCTGCTACTTTGCCAGTTGTAAATGCATTTAGGATTGGTGTTGCTTGACCAAGAGACCTAAATTAATAATAATGAGATTGTGACATACAATTAAATAACTATGATGTAGTGACTGATTTAGCGACCAATTTAGAGACCAAGAATGTCAAACTGGTCGCCAAAATTAGCAACTAGTAGTTCAGGACATTTTTCAAATTGGTTTCTAAATCGATTATAAACTCATTTAGCAGCCAATTTACAGACCGAAAATGTCAAAAAATCCGCTAACATTAGCAACTAGTAGTTTAGCAACATATTTCAAATTGGTCTCTAAATCGATCACGAACTCATTTAGCATCCGATTTAGAGACTAAAATAGCAACCAATTTAGAAAATCAGTTGCTAGAGACAGTGAAATATTTCTATCACTAAATTGGTTGTTAAATAGACTTTTTAGTACAGAATAATCTCTCTACATAGTAGAAGAGAAAAAGTCAAAACCATGGCTTACAAATTCTTATAATTATATATATGCAAGATAATTACACTTGAATGAAAGGCAAACGGGCAACAAGTTGCGCCGCTAAACCATGGCTTACTTACATTAATATTCCACCAGTATTAATTGATATGATTATATTGAAGACATGTCCACCATTATATCCTTTCTCAATGATCAATTTGGAACCATACCACATAGCAAATGCATTGGTGCCAATCACAATAAGCAAAAGTAATCCCATTCCTGTCCCTATTGCCAACCCTTGTTGAACTGTACTATTATAAGCAATTTTTAACTTCTTATGGTACTTTTCAATTGCTTTTTCCTCACCAGTAAAAGAAGCTACCTGATTAAATATCATAAAATTTGCATGTCAATGACTATATGCTAATTAAGTTTCCTACAACAATTAATTTAACAAATTTTTGTCTTACTGTTTTAATGGCTCCAACTGTTTGTTCTACAACAACTCCAGCTTCTGAATAAGCAATTTGTCCACTAATTGACATTTTCGCCATCATCATTGACATAAATCCACCAATAATGATAAAACAAGGAACGCATGCAAGTAAAACAAGACTGAGTTCCCACCCTTTTGTAAAGGCAATCACATATCCACCCAAAAAATACGAAATGATTTGTATAAACTTCCCAACCTGCAATCGAATAACTTCATGTAACATCCTTTTCTTCTCTAATTTTGTTATCCCTAACACTTAGGCAAATAACTTCATGCACTAACTTGTCATACAAGAAAGAAGCTTACCTTTTCTGATATGGCATCTTGAATGAGAATGGTATCTCCAGACATTCTTCCAATAACCTCTCCACTTGTTGCTTCAGTATCAAAGTAGGAAATTTCTTGCTTTAATATAGTTTTCAAGTACAAGCCACGAATTCGTGCGGCTTGTCTTTCTCCTGTCACCATCCAACATGTTACCTCTGCAGCATAAAACAAAAAATAATTAAATAGAAAAAAGTCGATAAGATATCAGTTCAGTGGTAAAAATTTGACCATTTGTAAAATGTTATGTCATTTTAATTAATAACAATTTTTCAGAGAAAAAAATTGTGCTCTTACGTAGAAATAATGCTGTTCCACAGCCAATACCAAGGTAAACAAATAATAAAGCAACCTGAAATTCAAAATATTTGTAAGTTAATTTGCATGCAAATGTAATATGACTTGGCATGCAAGCTAAAATACTGAACTTGAAATATAGACCATTTGGTCTCAATTCAACGATTACTGATGTGCTAACTGCTTGCAATTGGGTGTGCGTAGATAATAGATTTGAAGTTGTATAATTATAAAATGCTTAGTTTTACGAATGCATGAGCGAAGAATAACACACACATGTGTTGGTTTTATTCTCAACTGCCCTATGTATTCCACCGCATGCCTTTATTTTTGTCATTTTCCTTCTTTACAAGAGCAATTCTTGCGTTTCTTGCCTTTGGTTTTCGTAAAAAATAGAAAAGCTCAATTATAAATACCTTAGACACTTCGTGGACAATGTGTGATGGACTGGTGGAGCCAAAGGTGTTGATGAGTTTCCCAAAAATGAGTGCCATGAGAGGCCGAGACAAACCATTAGCCACTGCACAAATGACACCAATAATCATCAATGTCACGTCAAGTTTGTCAGCAAAACTGAATAGCTTGTAGAATGGAACTTTTTCATCATCTTTTGCCTCTATTGTTTGTGCCATGGCTAAGGTGAAGACTCAATTAAGTCCTTCACCGGTTTACCACTTAACTCGACCATTAGATCTAAATGTTCCTTATCATATTGGATTCACTCTCTTTTTCTCTCCCTCTCTCTCCACAACCTGCATTCTCCCTGATCTTTCTCTACCATCTGCAAATAATTACTCTTAAATTCATCTTTGTGATTGGGAAGAATGAAATAGATTTTAACATCTTGCCTTTTCACCATCTTCATCTCATGGGTAGAAACAAATCGAATAATCATTTTATAGATTGTGTTTCAATTTCACATGCCATAATCTAAAAGGGCCCCAAAAACATTTCACCATCTAGAAGTTGAGAATGGAGAAAAATACAATTGCAAAGTTTTATGAAATACCAATATTATTATTATTATTAGTGTGAGAAAAAGAAAGGGATAAAAAACCCTATTTATAACTTGAGAATTTTTCAAGTGTTTAGTTATTGTAATTTTCTGTGATAAACTCTTCTAGGATGTGTTTGATTAGAAATATGAATATATGTAGGAGGTCGGGGTTGGAACCCACTTATCGAACTTAAAAAGTGGAATTTCTAGCCACTAATCTACTTGACA
Source organism: Trifolium subterraneum (assembly GCA_951799995.1). NCBI lineage: Eukaryota > Viridiplantae > Streptophyta > Magnoliopsida > Fabales > Fabaceae > Trifolium > Trifolium subterraneum. Next base: position 6,240,942 of record OX637462.1, on the reverse strand, counting down.
AAAAAAGAAAAAGAAATATGAATATTTGTTTGACGGTTCTGTAGCAAGGATTAATATCGGGTCGGAAAATTTGTAGGACACACAAGATGAGTTGTCTTTCTCTAGACCGAATTTGTTTTCTAATTGGTTGTCATTGCTTTGGGAATGTAGTGTTTATATTTTTTATTGATCAATAAAAAAATTTCTCCTAAGACAAAACATTCGAGAGAATTGAGTTCGACTATTGATGAGAATAATTATTTATCAGACTTTACTTACCTAACGGCCGAACTCTACATTACGAAGTTCTATTTTCCTGAAAATCAGAGAGTTAATACTATCAAAAAATTTAACTCAGTATCTCGAAGTCTACAGTATTCTAACACACACTCGAAAGAAAAAAAATAATAATAATTTAGTGCTTAGCTGCACATTCTCCATCTGTCAATCTTTAAGGAAATGTGTACTCACTCATAAACGTCATTAACTTAAATATGGTATTCAAATTCAACATTACCACATGTCTATTAAGATCTAATAACATCAACTAAACTCACTTGTCTACTTTAAACTTGGGAGGTCACGTTCACTTGTGTTGATTATGTATCCATTAATTCTGCATCAGCTGATACAATATACCAAATGAACTAGTAGTACTTATGTACGTATCGTAGGGGTGTTCAAAAATTCAGTTAACTGAACCAAATTGCAATTCGAACTGCACTGAACCATATTTTAAACTGAACCATTTAATTCAGTTTTGAACTGAACCACTTTTAAAAAACAGTTACAATTCAGTTTATAACCGGTTCAGAACCAGTTTAAATTTATGAACCACTTTTTATTAAAAAATAATATTTAATTTTTTTTTATATTAAAGAACAATATTTTCACTTTCTCTGTTTCTCAGTAACTCATTTTGGGATTTCTCACAGAAACCCTAGCCCCCAAATTGCACCACCTCAAATTTCTGAAAATCACACCGACCACCGCCACCACCACCATCGATGGTAATCGTGAGTTCAGAGGGTTGTTGTTGATATCTATTCTGCTCTAATTCTCCACCGTCAACGATAAAGGATTGGATTTAGCTCTCTCCACCACCGACGAACTCAAAAGTATTCTCTAATTCTTCTCTAATTCGTGTTCTGCTCTAATTCGTGTTCTTCTCTAATTTTTACAATCTCTGCGCTTTCGTTTTCCACCGCCATTGTTGTTGTTCTTCGGTTTCTCGCGCACGCAGTTGTGTGAGTTCGTTAGGGACGAAAGTGGAATTGAGAAAAAGATTATTCTTATTTCTTATTATCTGATGAATCTAAATATCTAAATTAAATAAATAAATAAATAGTATGGGGTTTTGGTTGTTCCAAAGTATAGTATTTGTTCGTTTCTTATTACATCACTGCGATGGTACTTTTCATCTTGGCGTGTATCATGCGCTGTTTAATCTAATTCGTATTCTCTAATTTAGCTAATTTTTATGTTATCGTGAGTTCAGAGGGTTCGTTGCTGAGTTTGTGGTCATGGGTCATTTGTATTTTGACTAATTTCTATGTAGCTTTCATTATATATGCAAGGTAAGATACCTTTTCATCCTTTATATCTAGTGAGGACCTTGATACTATTGATCAAATTGAGCAAGGTAAGATACCTTTTCATCCTTTATAACTAGTGTGTTGTTACTTGATTGATACATACTCAAATGACTTTTCATCATTTATATAGAAAAATGTATGAAATATGGGAAAATGAGGAAAATACAATAGGAAAGGTAAAAAATAGAAGTGATATTACTACTGCTGCTAGCCACTTTGCTGCATAATTTATCACACTCTTGCAAATGCTTAGTAAATGCAAGGTGTGGCTATTTAAAAAATATATTTACATGTACTGGTCTGATTTTCCATGGACCTGTTATTAGAGAGAGAGAGAGACAGACAGAGAGAGAGTTTTGTAACACCATATTAGTGTTATTTTTTGTTTTTATTTTGGTTGAGCTATGAAGAGGTATTATACTTCAAACCTTAGTGATTCATGTATTCCTTTCTGGAATGTGAATTGTATATCAAATATGTTATGGGGGCACAAAAATGTAAACTAGTATGCAACTTATTGGCCCTGCAGATGTTGTTGTAAAATATTGATATTTATAGAAATTTAAAAGTTTATATTCTTGTAAGATATTATGTGAATTAATTTTTGGCTGAATTGATTGAAGTAGATGCATCGTATGTCCGATGCGCTTGAAATTTAGCATTACTTCCAATTTTGAGAAAATTTTGTTTGCGTGGACTGAGTAGATGCATCGTATGTCCGGTTTTTAAGTGATGTTTAGCATTGTTCAAAGATTCTTCTATGCTATTCATTCCAGTTTCAAATATAGGCAAAAATTGATTAAAGAAATTGGGATCTATGCATGTGATTTGTGGAACTTTATAAAGCATTGTCCTTGAGGGAGCTCCTGTAAGCATGGTCCTTTTTTTAAATTCAACATACTCAAATGCTTTTCTTTGTTTTGCAGAAATGTTTTATGCGCAAGATGCTACTAGCTGTTCAACCTCAGTTGCTCTTGGCGATGATTGAAGGTAATGTTGATTAGCATATAGGTTCAAAGAACAATCCAGTGAGAGTTTGGCTTGCTTTTGTCGGAACATGGAAGATACTTGCTATTTTGGAGAAGCTACTCATCATGCAAACAATTTCATTTGATTTGATTTAGGCTATTGTTTTTGTTGGAACATGAAAGATACTTGCTATTAGTACTTTTTTTTATGATAGTGTGAGACCAATTTATTATTTTCCATGATATTGTGAACCAAAAGAATTTATAATTATTATTATTAATTATTGTAATATAATGGAGATTATGAAAACCTTGTTTAAAATCCAATTATTATTGTTATTAGAGTTTTTTACAAGACACCCAAAACTGGTTTTAAACCAGTTTTTTTTAAATAAAAAAAAAGAAGGTTTAAAACCAGTTTAAAAAAAAAAAAAAAAAAAAAAAAAAAAAGGTTCAAAACCAGTTTTTTTTGGAAAAACCGGTTTTAATAAAAAAACCGGTTCAAAACCAATTAACCGAAACCAAACCGGTTTTAATATGTGAACCGGTTCCGAACCGGTTCCGAACTGAATTGTAACTGGTTTTCCAGATAATCTGGTTTTTATAAAAAGTGGTTACAGTTATTGAACTGAACCATTTATATGGTTCAGTTCAGTGCAGTTCATGAACCATGCACACCCCTAACGTATTGTAACTACTTTACAATGTTGGTACAACTAGTACGTAGTACCAAATGAACTAGTTGACACACAAGGCAGAATAATTGATAAACTGATAAACACACTAATACAAATATTCATAGTAATAAACAATGAAAATTATGGGGAGGATGTTGAAAGAACATATGATATTGATGCTGAGATTTTAGATCATGTTTCTGGGATCTAGAACAACATAGAAGATGTTAGAGGAGTAGTCAAGAAGATGAAATGAAATATCTTTATGATGCACTTGAATGAAGAGCTACTAATGAAGCATAAACCCCATCCGCAATCTTCATCAACACATCATGTCTTCCCTTTTCAGAAACCGCCCCATTTTTAATTACTGCTATACTATCAGCCCCTCGAATTGTTGTAAGACGGTGAGCCACAACCACAGTAGTTCTGTTAACACTCACTCTATCTAGAGCCTCTTGTACTATCCGTTCTGACTCGGCATCAAGTGCACTTGTTGCCTCATCAAGCAAAAGTATTTTCGGGTTTTTCAGCATTGCTCTCGCAATAGCAATACGTTGCTTTTGTCCTCCTGATAATTGTGTGCCTCTTTCACCAACCGATGTTTCGTAACCATTTGGAAGAGAACTTATGAAGCTGTGTGCATTGGCTGAATTAGCTGCTGCAATTATCTCATCCTCCGTAGCATCTTCTTCTTTTCCGTAAGCTATGTTGGCGCGAATGCTTTCATTGAAAAGAATAGGCTCTTGACCAACCAAACCCATTTGTTGTCTCAACCAGCTTAATTTGAAAGTTTTTATATCCACTCCATCTAGTAATACATGTCCAGAATCAGGGTTATAAAATCTCTCTAAGAGACTTATAACTGTCGATTTTCCACTGCCACTTTCTCCAACCAAAGCAACAGTCTACAGGAAAATATATCAACAATTATCTTACATATTCTCAAATGAGTATATTTTTTTCAACTCGTTAATCGTGACATTACCTTTCCGGCAGGGATGCTTAGACATAAATCTTTGAAAATTTGAATATGAGGCCTTGTTGGGTAATTGAAACTGACATGTTGAAGTTCAATATCACCTGTGACTGTTTCTAATGTTACGCCTTCGTTGCTACTTAAGTCAATAGTAGGGTTACTGTCTAGAATTTCAAATATTGAAGCTGTGGAATCTTTGGCCTTATTAGTGTCTGGTGCCAAGGTACTTGACTGAGAAATACCTACTGCTGTTATAGTTAAACTAAAGAAAACCTGCACACAATCTTTCATGAGAATGTCGAAAGAAGCATAAAGTAAATGTAGAGAATCTTTAGTTGATTAAGTGATTCTTATACCTTGAAAACCTCTGGGAAAGTTGCTTTCCCATGTTGCACTAGAACAGATCCTATGTAGAAACAAAAAGCAGTCATCAAATATAGAGCCACAAAAGAGAAACCAAATCCTGCGCCACTCACGAGCCCCAAACGAACACCTTGTTTTTCTGGCCCAGAACATTTCTTCTGGTACATATCCATCACCTTTGATTCTGCGTTAAATGATGCAACAGTTCTGATGCTACTAACAGCATCATTTGCCACTTGACTTGCTTCTTCATACATCACCTACATAGATAAAAGAAAAAAGAGTCTCACGATTTGCGCAATTTATAATCCTTTTAATGTAATGGAAAAAATCAAATGTCTAACCTTGGCATCTGCACTGAATCCTTCAAGAAATTGCATCTGAATAATTCCTTGTATAAGGACAACTGGTAAAACAGCCAAAACTATAAAAGCAAGAATCCAATTAGAAGTGAATGCTAGAATTAGACCAGCTGTGATTGATGATATGTTTTGCACAATAAGGGCCAATGTGTCACCGACAAGACTTTTAACCAATGAAGCGTCGGTAGATAATCTTGCACCAACTGCACCACTGTAAGGTGATTCATTTCTTTCAGTTTGATTACTAAAAGGAAAACTAACACATGATAACCAAGTATTATAACATACCTTGAATTTGCAGGGTCATCAAACCAACTAATTTCTTGGTGCACAACCTTTGCGAATGTCAGTGAACGAATTCGTTCTACAAGTTTTCCACCTGCAACCCCGAAGAAGTAATTCTGCAGTGGTAAAACGACTAGACTAAACAATCCCAAACCCACATATAGAAGTGACCAGAGCCTAGCATCTTTCTTCTGTTGTTCTGGAGGTTTATAAAACATAGTAATGGCTGATGAAAACACTAGGCCAAATATAGGGAACACTACACCATTCCCTATTGCAGCAATGGATCCAAGTAGTAAGGCGGGAATCTCAGGTTTGTTCAAGTTGGCCAAACGTCTTATAGAAACGTTTTTGCGTTTCTTATTTTCAAGTTGACCTTCTTCAATATTCGATGCTTCTGTTTGTACACCAATTTGATGAGGAAGATAAAATCTATGTGATTGAGAAAGTCTCCCTGATGACCTTTGACTTGTTGATTTCACAAAGGAAATTCTATGGTTCTGACTATTTAAAATGTGACTTGTATCTGCTTCTGACTTTTGGCTTTCTTTTTCTCCTTCTTGTAAACGAATAAGCTGAGAATAAGCACCGTCAACATCCTTGATTAACTCATCATGAGCTCCTATGTAAAAAGGAAGCATGCAAAAGTGAATAATAACACTTTCCATGTTGTTACTAAACTCAATTTACATAGATTATTGAAATAACATAACAACAATATTTAGGGAATATATCAAAAACTATATGTGATGCGCACACACACACAGTATTGTTAGTCTAAACTAGTTTTACACTGACATTTAACGAGAATCCATCACTTCAAAGTTATTTTTTGAAATGTGATTCCAAAGTAGGCTTATTTAGCAATACAATAAGTTCTCATTGAGTGTTTGTTTAAACCTAATTAACACTGACAATGCATCTGCATTAAACTCAAAAATCAAAGAGAAATATTAAGTTCATATATAACCTTTCTCCACGATTTTTCCCTGATGAACCACTGCTATGGTGTCAGCATTTCTAATAGTTGTCAAACGATGTGCAACAACAACAGTAGTCCTTTCAAACATCACTTTTTCTAATGCTTCTTGAACAATACGTTCAGACTCAGCATCCAACGCACTTGTTGCTTCATCAAGAAGAAGGATTCTTGGATTCTTCAATATTGCTCTTGCAATTGCAATTCTTTGCTTTTGCCCGCCAGAAAGTTGAGTCCCATTTTGCCCTGTCATGGTATCAAGACCCTGCAAACACAATACCACATTATTATTAACTTCAATCAAACTTAATCAAATACAAGCCAAAAACAAAAATCACCATGTAAAATTTTGCAATATTTATACACACCAGAGGCAGTTTGTCAATGAACATTTTCGCATTAGCAAGTGTTATTGCTGTTGTTATCTCCTCATTCGTTGCACCTTCTTTCCCGTACGCTATGTTCTCTCTGATAGTAGTAGTAAACAAGATAGGTTCTTGACTAACCAACCCAATCTGTTCCCTTATCCCTTTAAGTTGCAAGTTCTTCAAGTTAACACCATCTATAAGCACTTCTCCGGCATCAGGGTCATAGAATCTTTCCAATAAACTTATCACAGTAGACTTTCCACTTCCACTTTGACCGACCAAAGCAGTAGTTGTTCCATTTGGAAAAAACAACGAGAATCCAGCAAATATCTGCACATCTGGCCTTGCAGGATATCTGAAGTAAACATCTTTAAGTTCGATATCTCCCTTTATATCTTCCAAAACAACGCCGCTTGTGTCATATGGATCGATTTTAGGCTTTCTTTTAATAGTTTCAAGCATTTTATATGCTGCTGCTTGTCCTGCAGCAAATGCATCTAAGCATGGGGATGACTGACCCAATGACCTGTAAATGAATGAAAATTTATCATCAACGGTCTACAAAAGTCCAATGCGGATAAAATGCCATGTCGATATAATTTATTCGATCAAATATTTAAACTTTTCACTTACATTCCACCAGTCATAAGACATATGAGTACACTCATGACAGTTCCACCAGTATATCCTTTCTCAAGGACTAATTTGGAACCATACCACATTGCAAGTCCATAGGTGCTAAAGATAATCAATAATAGTGCCCCCATTCCAAACCCTGAGACAATTCCGTGTTGAACCGTTGTAGTATAAGCAACTTTTAAATTGCTGTTGTACTTTTCTATTGCTTTTTTCTCCCCAGTAAATGATGCAACCTGATCAAGTTTTAGAAAAAATAGAAGTCAAAGACACTAGTTAAAACTAGGACTCTTAAAACAATCAAACCATTAAACCAAACCGGGCCAAAAATAATCGAACTGTGAGTCTTTGAGTCTGTAATTTTCTTACTGTTCTGATGGCTCCCACTGTTTGATCAACAATATTTCCTGCTTCTGTATAAGCAGCTTGTCCACGAGTCGACATTTTAGCCATGAGCATCGACATAAATCCGCCAACAATGACAACACAAGGTAAACATGCAAGCAAAACTAAAGCTAGTCTCCATCCTTTTACAAAAGCAACCACAAAGCCACCAAAAAATGTTGCAGCAAGTTGAATAAACTTCCCAACCTAAATCATTGTAATAAGTTTTCATTTACAAAAGCAACCACATATTATGATATTTATATGAGTTAATGAATGAGATTCTATATACTAAAAGATGAATATATACACACCTTTTCTCCCATGGCATCTTGAATGAGAATTGTGTCACCAGACATTCTACCAATTACCTCTCCTGTGTTTGTTTCGGTGTCAAAGAATGCAATATCCTGCTTTAATATCGTTTTCAAGTACAAACTACGAATCCTCGCAGCTTGTCTTTCTCCTGTCACCATCCAACATGATACCTCTGCAGCATGCAACAAAATAACCCTTATTACACATTGTGGTTGCGGTCCCTATTGGATTTTCATTGTGAACCTTTACATTATGGACAAATGTGGTCGATATTGGCCACAATTCCAGTCGCGATGCTATTGTAAAACCTTTATATTGTGACCAAAATTACGATTGCAGACCGCAATTTAGAACGATCAATAAGTATTAAGTAGTAAAGAAGCAAAAGAAGAGAGGGGAAAGTGATGTCTTACGTAGGAATGATACGATTCCAGAACCAACGGCCAGGTAAACAAACCATAACGAAGCCTGAAATTTCGAGTGCATCAGTTTATGCAAACACAATTTGTATTAAACATTATAAAATCTAATTAATCTCTATAAAGAGGTGAAAAGAAAAAGACCTTAGAAACTTCCTTGACAATATGATGTGGATCAGTGGAGCCAAAGATGTGATCATTTTGCCAAGAATGAGAGTCATGATAGGTTGTGTCATTCCATTAAGAGCAGCAGAGATAGTACCAATGATCATCAATGTCACATCAAGACTATCAGCAAATGTGAAGAGTTTGTAGAATGGAACTTTTTGGTTGAATTTGTTGTCTTTTCCATTATCATCAACCTCAGTGTTCTGTGCCATCATCACTACCTAACCTATGTGGAATGTTAGATGATAACAAAAATGAATATTTATTCAAATATTGAGTCATTCACTATCATATATTTTCTTATTAAGATTCATTTCTTCTTTCTCTTTTTTGCTAGAAAGATTCATTTCTTTTTTGATAGTTTAATTTTGATGCATAGTATAAAATGTTTTACACTGACAATAGTCAACACTCAACAGTCAGCACACGATAACAATTCTAGTTACGATAAAAGTCATTTTTTTTTTTTGAAGAAAAAAGTCAAATGTTTTTAATGGTCCGATAGTTATAATTGATTGATGGTGCAAAACTCTATACACTAACTAGATCAGTAGTATGATATTTAAATTTATTTATATTTTATAATATAAAAAATTATTTATATTTTTTTATGCATTAAATTTATTTACATTCTTTGTATAAAATTTAAATTTGTATTAAATAAAAAATATTGACTCAAAACTACAATAAATAAATAAATAAAAACTATAAAATCCATAATATTAATTTTATTTTTCCAAAAAAAAAAAATAATCTAGAAAAGCTTTCAAGTGTTTATTTTTTCTGCATATCTTTTGACCAATAATAATAAAGGAACATTATCTTTTGTTTTGGTCATGTTAATTTTATCTTTATTACTCAACGAAGGAACACCATTAATCTCGCATGACAATTAATGTATATTATTAGGAAACTTTAAACAATTTGTTTTTTTTTTTTGAAGAAACTTTAAACAAATTTTGATATAATAGGAAACTTTAAATTTTCAATCAACCGTAGTAATTTTCCAGTATATATTATTAGAAAACTTTAAGGGGGTGTATTCGATTGAGATTTTGAAAGACTATTTTGACAAAAAAAATCTTGAAGATTTTAACTTTGTGGGATTATATTGATTTTGTGAGATTTTAAAAGATTTTTTTCAAAAGACTTTTTACAAGATTTTTAACCCATGATTTGAATGGATTTTGAGAGATTTTTTTAAAGGTGAACACTCCGGTACACATATTATGTGGATGTGTACCGGTACACCGCTAAGTTGTATAATTTTAATTTGTCCACGTGTAATGATAGTTTAACATGTCATTTCAAACTTTATTTAAATATAAGTTTTGTAAATTACTCTTTTAATTTACAAAAATTTCAAAATGACACCATAGGAATAATTGTAATTTTTAAATCTTGAAATAATGTTTCAGTAATTTGTTAAAAATTCAAAACTCTTTCTTTTTTTCTTTTTTTTTAATAAGCCACTCTGAAACTTTCTTTCTCTCTCTCGTGAGACAGTTCTCTTCTCTTCTGAAACTTTCTTTCTTTCTCTTTTATAATTCCGGCGGCGCCGCCTCTCTCCACGGCGTCGTTTTTCTTTCACCCCGAAAAATTGATTTTTAGGGTTTTCTTCTCTTCTCTGTTGTTTAATCTTCTATTTTTAGGGTTTAATTGGGAAATTGGTCTTCTCTCTTGTTAAAGGGGTGCTTTGTAAAGGGGTGTTGTTTCACGCAGAACCACTGTCGTGTTGCCGCTGTGAGTTCTCATTGCCATATGCTTCTTTCTCGCGTACATCCATTCACGCCGCCTCGGACCTTTAAGTGAGTATTCAAAACCTTGTTTTTCCTCTTCACAGTCCGCAATATCATTATTTTTCGTCAAGCAGAATTTTTTGTTGTATTACTTTCTGTTAAACTAATAAATATGTTTAAGTCCAGTTTTTTTAGTTTAATTTTGGAACAAATCTTCCATATTTGCTTCAGTTGAAATTATCATTAATAATTGTTTTTCTTAAGGATCCGTATTAGTATTTCGTCTCGATCGGATCAAGTTGTTTTCTGTTCTTTTATTTTGGCATACTAATCATTTCCTTAAGAATTGGATTGGTTAGTTGTTTTATGTTTTATCTTAAGTGGGTTATGATAGCTTATCAAATTTATAATGGTTGAATCAATGAAACCGTAAATTCTGAAACTTACAGAAAGTTATGATAGTCGATCCTGTTTATTTGCATACTCTCTTATTAAGCCACATTGTTGATTTTGTGAAAAGCTGCTTATTTATTTAAAAGTTATTTATTTTGTTCTTGGGTTCTGCTTGTTTATTTTGTTCGGTTCTGCTTATTTATTTTGTTCTTGGGTTCTGCTTGTTTATTGTTCGGTTCTGCTTATTTATTTAAAAAAATTTGGTTAAAAACAATTTGAATAACATCTCTTATAATCTTATACCCTATAACAAAAGAAAAGAAGATTTAATGTGTTGTTTTAGCTTGACTGGTTATTTGTTGGTTTGTTGCGATTTTGTTTTTAGGCCTTGCTGTAGTTTTATTGCTTCCTTAGTCACCTATTGATGATGGTGTTATGTATTATACTTTCAGCCCCTATGTAGTTCCTGTACCTAGTTGGGTTCTTAATAAATGTCTTTTGTTGTTAAAAAAAAAATAGTGATAAACAATTTTCTGTGGTGCAGACAACAAACGCAGAAGGATTAGCGAGTATAAAGTAGACATCTAATTCATAAAGATTACCAACTGTAAAGCAAACATGGATAATGATAGAGATGCTAATGATGTTGAAATGAACAATGGTAATGATATGCATAATGAGGAAGAAGAAGACGATTTGGATGATTATACACCTATAGATCAATTCAAAGATGATGATATAAGAGAGATGGAATTTGAATCAGAGCAAAAAGTTGTCGAGTTTTATGAAATGTATGCTGAATATCATGGGTTCGCTGTAAGAAAAGATTTTAAGGAATGTGATATTGAAGGGAATATTTTTAGGCGCCAATTAGTTTGTAATAGAAAAGGTTTGAGACATAAAAAACATATGTTACGAGTGGACAAATGCAGGGAGCCAAGGCCAGTTACTCGAACAGGTTGTCGTGCTCGGATTCATGTGGCATATAATATTGAGACTAAGCGTTGGAGAGTTGTAGCATTTAGTGGCGGCGATTTGAATGACAGAAACTTCACTGGGTTCTGTTGTGTGAATTTGTAGAGTGATACCATGATTATATATAGAATGGTAGAATTTTTGAAGAAAATCAAACTATAGATATTGTATATTTTTGTTTACAAAGGTAGTAATTGTGAAGAAAATCGAAATCGAAATCGAAAGATATTGTTGATTTTTGTGTAGAATAATCGTATTTTTGAAGAAAATCAAGTTCAGATCGTGTTGTTTTTTCCTCTTTGATGCGTGACGGCGGATGGGTTAGGGGTTCTTCTAGGTTTTTTCTTTTTCCTCTTTGTTAATCGTATTTTTGTTTACGTTTTTTCTTTTTTCTTTTTTTTTTATAAAACATAGGTTTAATATAAATTAATAATAAACAAGTTTATTTAACAAAATGGTGATAGCCAAGTTGGTATATTTTATGTTTTCTTAATGAATGGTCAAGGGTTCAAATCTCCCTTGGGTTAGTTTTTTTTTTTATTTTTAATAAATTATTAGTTTTTAGTTTTTTACAAAATTACTAAAAAAAATGTATTTTTGTACCTTATCTTCCTGTTGTATCCTAATTTTGTTTTACTTTTTGGAATATATTACGTACAAAAAAATACGAACAAAACCAAAACAAACAAAAAAATATTATATGAAGAAGTTTAGTAAAAAAAAAAATAGATACAATAAAAAATTATATAAAATTTAGACAAATAATTTAAAACAAATATTTTTTTTTAAAAGACAAATAAAAAGGAACGGAGAGGATATCTTTTAAGTGCATGTTTGGATTGATTTTTTTAAAAGGACAATTAAGTCTCCCAATTCTACCTATATGAACCAACAAAATTAATTGACCAAATTAAATAATAAACATAATGATTCAGTCTCATATTGTTGGACTATTATTGTTCAAGAAACATAGTTATTATGAAGTGATTGTTTAGTCGCAACGGTTGATAGTGGTATATTAACACAATCAAGTGGTATTTTTATACTTCGACAGAATGAAACCAATGGACAATCTAAGACCTGGATTAAATCCTTTGTGGGTTCTCAGTTAATAGGATTACAATCGCATTCAAATTGTATACGAAATCTGGTATGCTCATGAATTTGAACTTAACAATAAATTGCAAGAAAAAGTAAATTGAGTCCATACATCAATCGAGAATTTACAGCTTGTGTCAACAAGTGTATCATTGTGTTGTTTTGTGTGTGCGTGTAGCGTGAAAATGTATATCTGTTTTAGGAAGTGTATTTATCTTTCGGAAATGTACTCCCTAGCTAAAACAACCTAAGCTTCCTCTATTTATAGAGTTTGCAAAATATCTTGGTAATTGCTTCTATATGGCTCGACTCCACTTTCTTTGGTAACGGCACTGGCAGAACTGCTTCAAATAATCGTTCCCGCATAAACTTGTTCCATCATTTGAATTTAAATTTTTGGTGGGAACACCTCTATTGACGCGCTTGCTTAGTCTTCTCGAAATATCTTTGATGCATGACTCGAAACTTGCTTTATTCGCGTTATAAGGTACATATTTTTGAAGCCTTCAGTGACTTTTGAATTTATAGGTCAAATTTTACATATAACAACAACCAACTAGATTGAAAGCGACTAAGAAGATAAAATATTCTCAATCTGACTGTTCAAATTGAAATGAGAAACACTTAAGAATTCAAAATTCGACAATCCAACTGTTAAACCTCAATTAGGTAGATTAACCATAACTTAAGAAACCTAGTTCATTTGAAATGACTGTTAAGTCTCAACTATGACTAAGGGAATAAATTCATCTCAGTCCATTTGTTCAACTTGACCTAATTGGGATAATAAGCACTTAAGAAGTTGAATTTCAGCAATCTGACGGTTCAATCTCATATTGTTGGACTAACTATTACTTAAAAAATCTAGTTATTTTGAAAGGATTGTTAAGTAATCACAGCTAACTAGACTCATTGAAAGAGACTAAGGAGATCAAATATTGTCCATTTGACTGTTTAACTTGACCAAATTGAAACGGGAAACACTTAAGAATTCAAATATCGACAATCAAACAGTTAAACCAACTAGTTAAATTAACTATGACTTAAGAAACTCAGTTCATATGAAATGGCCGCTAAGTCTCAACTAATAATGTCAACTATGACTAAATAATTCAAAATTTCTAGGTCAAACGCTTCAACTTGAAATATAGTTCATATGTAAATCTAGCTAATTATACTTACATCCACTATGGAATTCAAATTTTATCAATCAAGTTGTTCAATATCACCTAATTGGACTAACAATAATATGAATTTTAATTTTGACTATCAAGCATGTCTAGAATAGAACAATATAAAAAGTTCATTTGCAAAACTTTATTATTTTTCAAAACGAGTATGAATTAAATATGAGTTTTCTATATCAAAATATATCAACATAAAAGTAACGAATATTTTGACCTAAAATTCAAATTTTGAGTTCCTTTTTTTTGGACAAACTTTTTATAATGCTCCATACATATTTGTAAAAGAATCATAAATACACATCAACATAACAATATTACTAAAATTGCATGCATAAAAATTTAGTAGGGATGAAAATATGATATTTTTTTATGAAGATGAAAAATTAAATTTAATAATTTTGCAGAGACTAAAAACTTATTTAACCCTATAAAAATACTATGAATCGCTAAAAATAAATAGGATTACAATAAAATATATACATATTAAAAAAAAATTACTGGACAAAAAAATTATTTTTTTTTGTAAAAAAGTAAATGTCTGGTTAAATGATAAATAAATATCAAGCTTTATAAACTAATAATATTAAAAAATATTGAAGAATACATAAACAATACAAATTTTAATGAATCATGAATTAAATATTTGAGGTGGTGAACATATTAAAAAAATATAAAAAATTGAAGAATACATAAACTTTATAAACTAATAAAATAAAAAAAATTAAAGAATGCATAAACGGTATGTCATATTTTAATCTTGTTATTATAAAAAAAAAAAATGAATCATGTTACAAAAAAAATTAGGTTGATTTATTGTGGAATATCATTAATGATTATATTATGTGAAGGATACATGTGCAAATATTAAAAAATAGTGTTTAAAATAAAAAAACTTAATAAAGAAACAAAATCTGTATTAAATGCTTGCCATTTGTGAGCCACATCAGCGGTGTACCGGTACACGTCCACATAATACGTGTACCGAAGAATTCACCTTTTTTAAAAAGACTTTTTACAATCAAGATTTCATAATACTTTATATATTAGGAAAATTTCAAAAGAATCAATATATATTAGGAAAATTTCAAAAGACTCAATAAATTTTAATAAAAAAATTATAAGAGTAATAAATAAATAAAATAGTTTTTTGGAAATCCAAAACAACAACAAAAAGAAAATACGATGAAAAGTTGTGTGTTTTTCTTTGCGTACGATGTTTGAAAAGAAAGCATTTGGAGCAAGTGAATCACAGATTACCGATTGTATATATAAAAAAAATGTAATTTTTTATTGTTAACCAACTGCATAACTCACTTCAATGGCCGGAATAACACAAGAAATAACAAATGTGTTGAATCCAATATGAAAAAAGGTTGCAGAATTTGTTCAAAAAGAAAACTTGCAAAAACCATATTTGATAAGCAAGTGAAGAAAGAAAAGAAGAAGAAAAATTCTGGTATAGTGATGATGAACTCTGGAAAAAAAAAAGTCTTTGAGAGTTTGAAAAAGTCTCAAGGTTTTTGGTGAGATTGTTGGAAGAGTCTCTCAAGTGTATTTTTAACTAAAAAGTCTCATGAAATCCACTACATGAAAGAATCCACCAAAATCCGTTGATTTTTGAATACCAAGTGACATTTTATAAGTCGTGCGAAATCTCAATCGAATAACAGCGGATTTCATTGCCCTGAAAAAAAAATCTTAATTATCTTAATTGAATACCACAAGATTTGATTTGATTTTATAAAAGTCTTGATTGAATACCAATGGAATTTTTTAACATAAAAAAGTCTTTTAAAATTCATTGAAATTTTAATCCAATACACCCCCCTAAATTTTCTATCATGACTTTTGATCTTGCTTTCCAGATAATTCATTTATATCATTCGAAATTTTAAATTGTTTTTCCGCAGTCGTGTTTAGTGCAATTATTGAAATATCTCCTAAAAGAATAGATTTTTTTAACATTGGATGAATTAAATATGAATTTTTAAGCTATTTGCACTAAAAAATCATATATATAATTCATCTTATGTTAAAAAATTCTAATTTTTTATGAGTGATGTTATTATAATATTATAAACATGTACAAAAAAATCGTTAAAAAATTTGAAAGCACACAAGAGTTAGATTAAAAGTAGGAATTAAAAATTGTGATAAAAAATATTTGAAAGACTAAAAATTGCTTAAATTTTTTATAGTAACAAAAATGAAATTCAAGATATTTATAAAGATCATAAACTTATTTAACATTTTTTTTTTTTGTAGAGAACGTACACACTTTATTGGACTTAAGAATATTAATGAAGAATAGAAGAAATGAAAAATCCTAATTTTCAATTTGGGAATTTTTAATTGAAGATGGGATGAATTTAAATAGGGATGGCACTCATATCCACCTTGGATGCCAGGTAGAATATAGATTTTTTTTTTATAGTGTTTCCTGGTCACGTCCAGCAGAGGGGACGGTTTGCCTAAATGTTGATGGAAAGTTTACTAGGCTCTGCCCCAATTGCAGGTTTTGGTGGTGGCCTAATTCGCAATAGTGCGAGAGCTTTCCTTGGAGGTTTTTATGTCGTTGTATCAATGCCAAGGATTCTTTATGCAGAGATCATGGCGGTCCTGCACGCCTTGGAACTATGCTGGAATAATGGATACACAAATATAGTTTGTTTCTCTGACTCTTTGTAAGTTGTCGTCTCGCCGTATCATTCATTTGCATATGAGATCCACAAAATCCGACAACTTATAGGAAGGGCTTGGAATGTGTCGATCGATCACACTTTATGGGAGGGAAATGCATATGCTAACTTCTTGGCCAAGTTGGGAGCTTCGTCGAAGTGTTCTCTTATGATATTAGACGTACCACCCGCTGAATTGTCTAGCTTGCTAAGTGTTGATGATGATGGGTGTGTGATGTTTGTTAGAGGCTAGTCCCTCAATTTTGTTTTACTCTTCTTTCTTTATTTTTTCTCATTCTCTCTTGTAGCAAAAATAAAAAAATACTACTCAAATATATTATCATTGGACTAAATACAGTAACTTTAGGATATCTTTTATATTTCTAATAGTTGTAATTTGCAGCTTACTAAATCAAACTTAACCTTGCATCTAAAGCGGAAATTTACACTGCTAAATTATTATTTGTATCCATAATTATTCCTAATGATTTCGCAGGCAGCTTTACTAAAAAAATTAAAAATTTGGTTGGCACATGAATCAAACCTGCATCCCTTGCTTAGCCAATAAAGTCTTCAACCACTAGATCACGCGCATCAATTATTATTAAGATTACCTTCAAATATTTATATACGATGAACGTGTGACTTTTGAGTAAATTTTCACAACCTTTTTTTCATGACTTTTCTTTCTTTTTGTGTAAAATCTCAACTCATATAAAAAGTTTATTTTGTAAAAAAAAAAACTAAACACTTTTTATGGTCACAAGTTCATAATTACTATTAGGGTTTAATATATTTTTTGTCCTTATAGTTTCGCAAAATTTCGTTTTTAGTCCCTGAAGATTTTTTTGGCACTTTTTAGTCACTGAAGTTTTATCAGACAGTGTTTTTAGTCCCTACTTTTCATTCAACTCGTGCATATCATTCAAAATTTTAAATATTTTTCCTCAGTCATGTTTAGTACATTATATGAATCTCTCTTACAAAATTTTAAATTTTTTTAACAAGAAATGAATTAAATATGAATTTGTATAATATTATAAACATGATTACAAAAAATCATTCAAAAATGCGAAAGCATACAAGAGTTTAATCAAAAGTAGGGACTAAAAACACTCACTGATAAAACTTCAGGGACTAAAAAGTGCGAAAAAAATCTTTAGGGACTAAAAACGAAATTCTGAAAAACTATAGGGAACAAAAACATATTTAACCCTTACTATTATTTAAGTAATCATTATATATTATCAATGTATGCAATCAATTATGAGCTGCATTAATTTCATTGAACAAACTAAGTGTGCTACTCTCTTGATATTTACGTGCAATCTTTGGCGGCAATCATTTTAATCTTCCTCCTTTGTTCTTTATTCTCTATGAAAATCTTTTCGAATACCATTAAAAGTTGAGAATACACTAAATAGTTGTTTTTTTACTATCAACTAAACACTTTTTATGGTCACAAGTTCATAATTACTATTAGGGTTTAATATATTTTTTGTCCTTATAGTTTCGCAAAATTTCGTTTTTAGTCCCTGAAGATTTTTTTTGCACTTTTTAGTCACTGAAGTTTTATCAGACAGTGTCTTTAGTCCCTACTTTTCATTCAACTCGTGCATATCATTCAAAATTTTAAATATTTTTCCTCGGTCATGTTTAGTACATTATATGAATCTCTCTTACAAAATTTTAAATTTTTTTTAACAAGAAATGAATTAAATATGAATTTGTATAATATTATAAACATGAATACAAAAAATCATTCAAAAATGCGAAAGCATACAAGAGTTTAATCAAAAGTAGGGACTAAAAACACTCACTGATAAAACTTCAGGGACTAAAAAGTGCGAAAAAAATCTTTAGGGACTAAAAACGAAATTCTGAAAAACTATAGGGAACAAAAACATATTTAACCCTTACTATTATTTAAGTAATCATTATATATTATCAATGTATGCAATCAATTATGAGCTGCATTAATTTCATTGAACAAACTAAGTGTTGTTTTTTTACTCTCAACCCCCCCCCCCCCCCCCCCCCCCCCCAAATCTCTCTCTCTTATGCTTGTTGCTTTAGGATTTGGGGTTTACTGTTTGGCATTTGTGATTTATGATTTAAAGTTTTGAATTTTTAGGCTTTGGGGTTTGGAGTTTGTGGATTGAGGTTAAGCATTTGAAATTTGGTGTTTGGTGTATAAGGTTTAAAAGTTAGGGCTTGACATTTAGAGTTTGTGGTTTATGATTTGAGGTTTGAAAATTAGAGTTTGCCATTTGAAGATTAGAGTTTAGGATTTAGGGTTTGAAGATTTAAGATTTGGGGTTTAGGGTTTAAAAGTTAGAGTTTGACATTTATATATTTAGGGTTTACGATTTGGGGTTTGAAAATTAGGGTTTAACGTTTGGAGTTTGAAGATTAGGGTTTTAAGGTTAAAGATTTGGTGTTTGGTATTAAGAGTTTAAAAGTAAGGGTTTGACATTTATAGATTTGGGGTTTGAATATTAGGGTTTTAAGATTAGGGTTTAGCGTTTAGCAGGGTTTTAAGGTTTAAAATTTGTTGTTTGAGGTTTAAAAGTTAGGGTTTGACATTTATAGTTTACGATTTGGGGTTTTAAGATTAGGGTTTAGCGTTTGCACTTGAAATTAGGGTATAAAGTTTAGGGTTTTAAGATTTGGTGTTTGGGGTTTAAAAGTTAGGGTTTAACATATATAGTTTACGATTTGGGGTTTGAAAATTAGGATTTAGCGTTTGACATTTGAAGATTATGGTTTATGATATAGGGTTTAAAGGTTTAAGATTTGGTGTTTAGGGTTTAAAAGTTAGGGTTTAACATTTATAGATTTAGAGTTTAAAGATTAGGGTTTGATGTTTGGAGTTTACATTGTACAAAAGCCCTAAACCCCAAATCCAATTTCACAAATTCCAAACCCTAAGTTTCAAACCCCAAATCTACAATCACAAAAAGTGCAATCTATACTCCAAACCCCAAATCTAATTCCACAAATTTCAAACCCTAAATCCACAACCACAAAAAATGCTACCCTAAAGTCCAAATCCCAAATCCAATTTCACAAATTTCAAACACTAAATCCACAATCACAAAAAATTCAACCATTAACTTCAAACCCCAAATCCAATTACACAAATTTCAAACCCTAAATTTCAAACTCGAAATCCACAACCCCAAAAAATGTAACCCTAAACTTTCAAACCGCAAATCCACAACCACAAAAAATGCAACCATAAACTCCAAACCCCAAATACATTTCCCCAAATTTCAAATCCTAAATGTCAAATCGTAAATCCACAACCACAAAAAATATAACCCTAAACTCCAAACCCCAAATTCAAACCACAAATTTCAAACTCTAAATTTCAAACCCGAAATCCATAACCACAAAAAATACAACCCTAAACTCCAAACCCCAAATCCAATTTCACAAATTTCAAACCCTACATTTCAAACACCAAATCCACACCACAAAAAACACAACCCTAAACTCCAAACCCCAAATCCAATTTCACAAATTTCAAACCCTACATTCCAAACACCAAATCCACACCACAAAAAACGCAACCCTAAACTCCAAATCCCAAATGCAATTTCACAAATTTCAATCCCTAGATTTCAAACCTCAAATCCACAACCACAAAAAATGTGACCCTAAACTCCAAACCTCAATTCCAATTCCACAAATTTCAAACCTTAAACTGACAACCACAAAAAATGCAACCCTAAACTCCAAACCCGAAATCTAAAATTAAACCTGTGAAATTCAAATCACAAACCTCAATCATGCAACCTTAAATCTCGTACTTTAAACTTCAAACCACATATACTAAACTACAATAACAAGTCCTAAAACCTAAACTCAAAACTCTAAATCTAATACAACAAACTCCAAACCCCAAATCCTAAACCTGAAACCACAATTTCCAAACCCTAAACACTAATCCCCTTTATTTCCTACTCAAGAAATTGTATCCTCTCTCTCTCTCTCTCTCTCAAAAATAACTCAGAAATAAGTTAGTTAAAATTAAGTTTTAATTGATAATAAATAGAAGCAATATAATCCAAGTGTTATTTACAAGAATAGAAATATTAAAATGTTTGATTCATGAACTACTCTTATTATTTATTTCACTTTCTTAATTAGGAAATTTTCTTTTTGAACAAGCCAAAATGAGACATATATATATATATATATATATATATAACCATAAAAAAAGCCACACATCCTCTCAGCACAAGAAGTACTGATAGGAACGGTGGGTAATTACAAAAGTGTCAACAATATAAAACCATAAAAAAGTCAAACAAGGCATAAACAAATCAAAGGACTAGACCACCAACTATGGTAGTTTAAAGCTAAGGTACAATTTGTCGCCTTCAACCACCTATAGAAAAAAAATTTGATCTTGTTCAACATGTGCTGTAGAGAATTTGTTGATTAATTAGGGAATATTATATTCATCTACTAGAAATATGTTGTACAATAAAAGAACCAATGTGAAGCTCAATTAACATGTAAAAGATTATTTTTATATTTTTTATCTTTTTCTTATTTGTGGTATGACATCTATGAGATTAATGATATTTTTCTTCTCCAATCTTATATTCATATGCACTATTATAATATTTTTTGCCATATAGTCTTAAAATAATTAAAAGATAGATCTATTTATTTAATTATTAGCACATTAAACAAGAAATAACACTTCAAATATATTATGATAAAATTGTATTATTTTATGATATTTTAATATGATATAATTGATAACATATTATATATCAATAAAAAAATTATATAAAAAATAATAAAATAATAATAATCAAAATAAATTAAACCGAAATATTTATTTGGGTTTGAGCTCGACAAAATAAATTGAATATTCATAAAAAAAATGAATAAAATAATAGTAATAATGAAAATAAATTTTGGTTTATTTAGCAAAAAACTCAAAATGAATTCGTAATCGAAGAATCAACACTATCATCGTTTTGCTCTGAGTTTTGAGGTTGGTGAAAATGGCGTGCTTACATGACCACAGTTGTGAAGATCATGATTGTTCCTCTGATTGGTCTCTCTACAAACACATCGACCTTGATAAGGTACACACCAAAACCCTTTCCAACATTTTTCTTTGATTTCAAAATTTTTAATTTCAAATTTATGAATTTTCAGGTATCTGCTTTGAATGAAGCAACTCCTGGTAGTGTTAAATCAGTTTTCAAAGCTTGGGAACACCGTTTGAATACTTCTGGGGTAATATTATTAATTTTTAGTGTTACTTTTGTTGCTACATAGATATGATTAATAAGAATATTTAAGGTTGGTTCCTTAACATGTAATAATATATCAATTTTTTGTTTATTAACAGGAACACTTGGAAAGTAATGAGGGTGATCCTGAGTTGATTGTATTTATTCCGTAAGTTACTTGTATTACTCTTTTAATTAGTGTTTTGTTACATCACAATTTTGCAACCTATTTATTTATGATTGAAATTGTCAAATTTTGTATGATTCAAATGCCTAGTTTTATGAAAATCATCATCTGGTCCCCGTGAACTTAGCTCAGTTGGCAGTGATATCGCATTGTATATGCAAGGGTTGGGATTTGAACCCCGGACATCACAGTTATTCACCTTAAAGGTGGAATTTTTAGTCACTAGGCTACTTGACAACAACAAAAAATGCCTAGTTTTAAAACACGGAGGTCCTGTTTGGTATTCGGCCCAAGGACCGACTAAGCCGGGAGACCCATCACTAGTGGAGGGCCCAATTGAAGCCAGATAGATTGGCTGGCGCAACACATAAATTGGCACCGGGAGGATTTGAACCGGAGATGTAGAGAAGAGCACATTCTGAGGTCCTAAGCTTATTATATAAATGCTTATGTATAAGCTATCACAAAAGATAAAATAAAGTCAAAATATTTTCATACAAGCTATATGTTGTTTTCATAAGCTATTTTAGAGAGCTTATGAAAATAAGGTGAAACAACAAACGAACATGTCATAAGCTGTTTTCGTATGTTCTCCTAAAGAGTTTCTCAAGTACTTACTTCAGTAGATGAGCTCAAATAAATCAATCCAGAGATCATAGTTTCATAAAGCAATGAGAATATGTGTACCTCTAATGTATTATGCATATAAATTAATCACTTCTGAGATATTGAAATATTTGGGACAGTGGCACTTGGCATGACAATGTTTATAAACTGATTTATTTTGTTGGATAAAATCTGTCGATGAAATATTGATGTAACAGTACGACGCCCTTTATTGTGAATAAAACAATATTTCTTCTAAATTGGATTGAACTACATAATATGATTCTAGTGAGATGTGCTTTGGATGTTAAAAAGACAAAGTAGTATATAATTTCTTGGCAGCAATCTTTCTGTTTTATTTTACTTTGAAAAATAATAATCATTTCAGCTTCTTTATGTTACATGAACCAGAGATCACTGGCATTAACTGTAGTTCTTGACTGTAGAGTTTTTCTTTTAAGCTCATGGCTACTGTATTTAATAGGAAGAAATAAATGCTTGTTTTTAAACATGTATTGAACAATGCTTCTTTTCATTGTAAAGTTTTTTATTTATTTTTTCAAGCATGAGATTTATATGGTTAGTGTTCTGCTAAAAACAGTAATTGCAATGATTGTCAGATTCTCCGTTTTATTTAAAACACTGGTCTTATAAATTCTTATATGAATTGTTATGCTTCTTTGTGCATAGATTTACTTCAGATGTCAAGATTAAGAGCATATCCATAGTTGGTGGAGCTGATGGAACAAGTCCTTCCAAGATGAGAGCGTAAGTTCTTATGGTTTTGAATAAACTTTATTGTATTTGGTGTACTTTTTTCATGTGCAACTTTTTATACTTATTCCTGAAAATAGTTTTGTTTCAAGTTCAGAGGAAAGTACTAGTTTCTGCAATTCTAGTTTTTGGATTATGCTTGGCTTTGACATAGAGTTTAAAATGGATATTGTTGCTTTATCAGTTCACTATTTTAAGTCTCACATCTATGACATTTATCATTGATGATTGGCTCAAAATTATGATCTACTCCTATATTTTTTCCTAGAGTCCAGCCTATGAAATCAATTTAAATCATTCATGTGGCATACACAGCTTTAGTGCTTCTAGATAACCACCTTATCCTCCATCATCAGTGCTGTTGTATGATTGAGTTTTTATATTCTTGGTTGGATATCGAGGCGATTTTTATCAATATCTTAATAGATGCTTTTGCAAAATGAATTTTCTTGTGCATCTTGTTTATAAGTAAACCTTTGTTTTTCTCGTCTTTTATAAATGTGCTGGAGCTTTAACCTCGGGAGGAGATGTTGTAAGATGAAAAGCTTAAACTAACAATAAACATTTTTTCGACCACTTTTCTATGACTGACTTTTGCATGAAGACAACGTATTTAGTATTTGGACAAACAAGGCTTATATTTATTTCAAATATTTTCTACACAAAAGACTGAGAACTTCAACTTGATTTAGGTTCATCAATCAAGATGGCATTGACTTTTCAGATGCACAAAGCATGCAAGCGGTTCAGGTATATTTTCTTTCAAATTTTTCAAGAAACTAATTGACACTATGACACCACAGCTTGTATTATGCTGATGTTTATTCGTAATAAAGGAATGGGATTTGGCTGAGAATATGCAAGGAGTATTGGAATACCAGACAAGGTAATCATTCTCATTTACCAACTTTTCATTTTAGTTTTTCCATCACATTGGCCTTGTCTACAGACACCCTTCCCATAAATATTGTGAAATATTCATTAAACGCAATAATTCACATATGAAATTCAACTGCTATGTGATATTAATGTTGTATATTCACATACCATCACTAGTAAGGGGCGATAGTGCTTTGTGTTATTGGAGTTTTCTTGTATATCTACCATCATGGTTTTTTAATTCATTGATCTTTTTTATTAGATATTCTAAATTTCAAAGTGTGGGAAATATTACACTGCACTTTCCTGATAATTTTGGAGGCGACACTACCAAAATACACTATATTGGCCTTAAAGGCGAAGCTACTCAGGTACTTTTTTACCATATAATTCAGGGCTGTTGGTTGCATATAGCTTAGTCGAAGTATTAACTTTATTGTTTATTGTATAGTTAAAGAGGGATGTCGTTGCCACTATTGTTTATGAGCTTATGCCAAATCCTTCTGATCACAAGTAAGTGCCATCATCATAATATCACTTAATTTTTATATCTTTCCGTGGCATTCATCTAAATGACGGAGACTTAACAACAGTGTTGAGCTCTCTTCATTAGGCATTTTTAATCTCAGTTTTCACAATATACCTTGGTCTATTGGCAAATCACAAATCATTGTCCTCTGGAACTAGAACTGTCTTCCACTGTCTCACTGATCTTAGTTTATATATAACTTCCGTAATTAGTTTCTTAAGTCATCTGGAAAATTCCAAATCCAATTGCTAGAACCTGTAAAAGATAGTCCATGTCTCAGTACTTAGTAGGTCAGTTTAGAGAAGCACCAATTCGAGATTTAAATGCATTTCTTGGTTGCAAATTCGCAATGCACATTAATAAAATGTTGTGTACGTGATGCTTTCAATGTCTATATGAAGCATAGTTTTCTTGTCTTTGTTCATTGTTTTCTTTCCTCATTTTTTGTCTATAAGATTCCATGTTTTTGTACATTGGTTTGGTTTCATGAGATTCACTATGCCATAATTGTTCTTCTTTTCTAATCCCTAACACATTCTTTTGTAGGACACGTGCTGAAACCGGTGGGGGCTTTTCACATGTCGAGTGAAAATACATTTTCAGTGGTTTTATTTTGTTACTAGATAACTACCTCTCGAGTAAAAAAGAATACAGTTAGATAGCTAAAAATACTATGCAATGAAATAATTTGGTCCCGGAGTCGATGTAAGTTACATATGAAATTCTGTGGCTAGATGCTTGTTGATCTGGATGATGAATATCAGTGATGTTATGTTATGAGTTATGACAATCTAAATATCGTGTAGAACAATGGAAACACTAAGCATTATAAATTCTTATCTCTTTGACTTTGACGTTTGAAAGAATATGTCCTTTTGGAAAAAAGAAGTGAAAAGGGTTAGATGCAATTTTTGTTGGTATTTGATTAATGCAGCAAATTTTCTTTTGGTTGAGATGCCATGACTTTTCTTAAAGAAACGATTCTGATTCTATTGTAGTTGAGCAAACTTGTATGAGTGAAAGGAAGAAAAATGCGATTTAACTTTCTATTGTTTGGTTGGCTAAGAAGAAAAACCGGATGGGTAATTAAGAGCATCCGCACCGGAGCTTTCTATTTTTGGGTATTTCACAGGATCTCACGTGTACGCTTAACAAAGTTGGAAGCTCACAGTGAACTCCTACTCCCTCTCCCTCATATAAAATATTTAGCTTCCGATTTTGTTTACCTAACATTGCGAGGTTGAAACCTTCGAGTTCTAAAAAATTTAGTCCATCTTGATCCTGACAAGTTGTCATCTTATCCCATTGTAAGTTGTAACCAATTTATTCTGATGCCTCCATTTTTCTTTGAAACCTTGTACTTGTAGAAAGAATTCATGATGCACTCAATTTCCTCTCCAAGAGTGGTAGGAAGAAGAAAAACATCCACATAATAAGAAGGAATAAATTGTCCTTTATAAATACCAATATATATATGGGTTAGGATCAAATGACACCAAGGTGTCAAATTTAATTTGACACCAAATTTAAACCGTTGATCTTCTTTAATCCAAAGGTTGTTGTTTGTTGGAGATTTGCTAAATTAAATTGTCAAGATTTGCTTAATTTCTTTTTTTGGTATATAGATTTGGTTAACTAATTAAATTGAAGCAAATCATTTCCCTTTCAATTTCTTCATTCTTTCGGCATTCTCTCTCCCCCTCCCTGTTTCTATATTTCAAAAATATACTAGTTCATAGCACAATCAACAATGGTATGTATGTGGTCATACACACAATCTTTTTTTTCTGGAGAGGTACTTGCACAATAATTTACATCTAAATCTATAGAAATTTAGAACTAATTTAATTAGCACGATATACAATTTTTATTTCATGGCATTACAAAAAATAAAACATTCTAACTATATTTTCTCTGTTAATTTTTTCACTCAATCTACGAGAAGAGCCTAAGATCAATTTATTTCATGTCTTTTTTTTAATAATGATCAAGGATGGAAATCGTGACCGGATGAAAAGTAGAACAAGCAAGCTAAATTATTTGATAGGAAGAGAGAGAATTAAATTGTAAAAAATTAAGAGCATTTATTAGCTAGAATCAAGATCTTTATTATCATGTTACCATTTAAAAGAATAGAATAAGAGTCTTTAGATTAAACGAGATCAACGGTTTGAATTTGGTGTCAAATTAAATTTGACACCTTGGTGTCATTTGATCCTAACCCTATATATATATATATATATATATATTGTCCTTGATAAAAGAAAAAGTAAATTTGCTTAAAAAAAAAAGTAACCTGTTTGTTCCCTTTTCTCTTTCTTCTTTAGAGAATAGTTTCCTTTTCTCTTTTCTTTCTCTTGTCTTTTGCTTGTTTTCATTAGCCTTCTAACAAAACAAAAAAAAGTTAAAAAGACTTAAATTGAAATCCAACAAATAAAAATACCTCATGAGTGTTACTCCTCCTTTTCACAATTCACTCTCGCTTGAGAAAAATTATTTCAAAAATGTTATTTTCACCATGTTATCCTATTAATGTAGAATTGATTAGTTTTTTCAATCGTGCTTTTTAATTATCATCGATATACTATTTATAAAGTATAATATTAGATTTTTTGTATATATTTATAATAGTAAGAAAACACGTCAACATTAAAATAATAAGATTTAAATTTCGAGATTTTGAGTTTAAATCCTATTATTTTTGGAAGATAATTTTTTTATTTACATAGAGGGAGAAATCTTCCTCTCACACTAAATTTTAAAATAAAATTAAAAACACTAATAGTTAATAATAGTTTTATCTCTAAGATTTTTTTGTGTTAAAAAAATCATTTTTTATAATTTTAATGGATTTTTTAATCTGTATTAAAAAACATTAAACATCATTTTTTTAGTATTTATATGTGTCTTTATGTGTAAGAAGTAAACCACGTTGTCTAATCTCCACATTGCCGCCGCCGCTACTGTTCTTCCAACTCAGCCACCGTGACTTCTGACTGATAACCACACCAAAAAACCCTAATTTGCAACCATGCCGGCGACGTGTACTGGAGTTACAATGATGGGTTCTTTGCAACAACCCCTTTGGACCAAGTTGCAGAATTTTTCTGGGTATACCACAACTCATGGAGTTTTTCCTCAACTCAATTTCAACACTAATTTGAAGCCTTGTAAAGTTTCTCATGTTGAAGGAACTTTACTCACTGGAAATCCATCACCTTTATCCTCTGTCCCTCAAATTGGAGGTACCATTTTCACATTTTTATTATTTTGTAGACATCTTGTTATGTAGCACACTGTTTACTTTTAATCCGGTTTGATGTTATTATTTTTAGTAACTTAAGTATGAAAATCAGCTTAATTAAGTGCTTATAGCATAAGTATTTATCATATAAGTGTTTATGTATAACCTATTTTTATATCAAAAACTAAAAGTCAATTTTTTTTTCATATAAGCTGTTTTTGTAAGCTTTTATGGACAGCTTATGGGAGTTAGCTGAAAACAGCTTATAGACTTGTCAAAAAGTTATTTTCATATCTCTCTCGAACAGTCTTACAAGTACAAATCCAAACAGGCCTGATGTCATTAACAATATATTAAACTTAAAGCAGCTTCGGAAAATTTATTTCCGTACTTTTTCTCATGTATATATGTGAATTTTGTATTATGTATACTGACATTTATATATATCTGGCTAATAAGTTCAAAGTTTAGATACCATTATGTCAATGTATATATATGTGAATTTTGTATTCTATATATATATATATATATATGTGTGTGTGTGTGTGTGTGTGTGGCTAATAAGTGATTTTTGTTTGTTCATGGAATCATTTCAATTACAAATATCAGGTGACGGAGCTAGCTTCCTGGACTATGGCTTGAGTGAAGCTGATCCTGATGTTCATGAGATAATCAACAAGGAAAAGGATCGTCAATTTAAAAGTCTTGAACTTATTGCTTCTGAGAATTTTACATCTAGAGCTGTGATGGAAGCAGTTGGTTCATGCCTCACAAACAAGTACTCGGAAGGTTTGCCGGGTAAAAGGTAAACACTTGTCTACTTTTACTTTGTCTCTAAAAATGATAATTTTACTTAAAGCTTCCTTTTTTTCTCCTATACTGTAATTTTGTTGATTGAATCCCATTATACGTGTTAGGTATTATGGTGGCAATGAGCACATTGATGAGCTTGAAATCCTATGTCAAGAAAGGGCACTTGCTGCATTTCATTTAGACGGTACCAAGTGGGGTGTAAATGTTCAACCATTATCTGGTTCCCCGGCTAATTTTGCAGTGTACACTGCAATTCTTAAACCACATGATCGGATAATGGTAAACTATTTTTCTTTCGCTTAAGTTTGGCTTTTCCAAATTCCAAAATGGAAGTCCATTATGTAAGTGTTTTAATGTGTAATGATATGTTACCAGGGTTTGGATTTGCCTCATGGGGGCCATTTATCTCATGGATTCATGACACCTAAAAGACGTGTATCTGGCACATCAATTTATTTTGAATCTATGCCTTATCGACTTGATGAATCAACAGGTGCTTATATTTGGTTAAGATATATTGGCTTATTTGTGGAATGACTTGGTATAACATTTTTTTTATCTACTTGGGAATGAAAATAGGTCTTATTGATTATGATATGCTGGAGAAAACTGCTACTCTCTTCCGACCAAAACTCATTATTGCTGGTGCTAGTGCTTATCCTCGAGATATTGATTATGCCCGCTTTAGAAAAGTACGTTCTTTACTTGAGCATTTTCTGGAATTATAACCCTCATTATCTGCTTCTTTGCATCATATGATTTTTTTCTTCACAAAGAGCTAATTACATCTTTATATACAATGAAAGATCGCAGACTCAGTTGGTGCTTTCCTTATGATGGATATGGCTCACATAAGTGGGCTTGTTGCTGCATCTGTTCTTGCTGATCCCTTTGAGTTCGTTGATATTGTGACCACCACAACCCACAAGGTTTGCTTTGTATTATTTGTGTTCATGTTATATTTTTCCACTCAAAACTGAAGAGAGATAGAGTTTGCTTTTTTGTTCTTGTTTAAAAACAATTATATTTACTTGGAGTTGTGAAGTGAATGCTTTTCTTCGTAATACTTACAACACTAATAATTTCCTCCAGTCTTTGAGAGGTCCTAGAGGTGGTATGATATTCTTCAAGAAAGATGCTGTTCATGGAGTTGATCTGGAGTCGGCCATTAACAATGCTGTTTTCCCTGGTCTACAGGTACATTTGGAATGTCATCTAATCAGTTCTTTTTTAACTATTATGATTGAGAAAGTGCATAAATCGTATGTATCTATAGAATCATATGCATTTATCTTTGTAGTTTGTGATTTTAAAATAGTGAAAAATTATCTAGGGAGGTCCACATAACCACACAATTGGAGGACTAGCTGTTTGCTTGAAGTATGCCCAATCTCCAGATTTTAAAAATTACCAAAACCAGGTATATATCAACTTCGCTTTTCAGCATTGGTTAGATTATGACATAAAGCACTTCATAACGATAACATTACTAAATCCTACCATCGTGCAGGTCGTTGCTAATTGTAGAGCTCTTGCTAAACGATTAACTGAACATGGATATAAACTGGTTTCTGGTGGCAGTGACAATCACCTGGTTCTTGTTGATTTGAGGCCATCTGTAAGCTTCTCGCTCTTGTTTTTCTGTCAATAAAGTGATAATTCGCTCCTGTTTTGCCCCTCCTTAATCTGTTATAGAAATAATACAGGATTGTGAAATTCTCTCATGATTTTGCAGTGCTTTGTAAATTGCTGGCATGCTTTTTAGTATGAAAACTGAAAATTGATGTGATTTTGCTTATTGATGTGCATTCTTCTTAGTATCATATCATGATTGTTTTTTATATTTATCAACATCACGTCCTTTAGGGTATTGATGGTGCTCGGGCGGAGAAAATTCTTGACATGGCTTCTATAACCCTCAACAAGAATTCAGTGCCTGGTAAGTGAACTGCTGCTTGTTGTATATCATTTAGGGAGTGTTTGGTATGTGGAGTCATTTTTCATTTCTAGGAGTCATGTTTCCTAGAAATGCTTAAGATGTGTTTGGCATGCTTTAAGTTTTTCACCTTCATGGGATGGGAGTTTTGGATTCCCATGCCATTTTGGAAGTGCTTTTCCGAGAAATGAAATTTGAATAGGAATGCTAGCTTCTCAAGAGTATTCTTTAAAGCATTCATACCAATCATAACTATTTGAGATTCCCAATTTAAGAGTTAAAAAATTCCCACTACCAAACATCCCTTAGTTTGCATTTTTTTACTTATTATTTGTGATTATTACTGACACGTGCTAATTACAAAAGGTGACAAGAGTGCCCTAGTTCCGGGAGGCATCCGCATCGGGTCACCTGCAATGACAACGAGAGGACTTGGTGAGAAAGAATTTGAACTAATTGCAGACTTGATTCATGAGGGTGTGCAGATAACTCTTGAAGCCAAAAGTTTGGTCTCAGGAACTAAGGTTCAAGATTTTACGAACTTTGTGTTATCTCCTGATTTTCCTTTGGGGGATAAGGTTTCAGATTTGCGGAGGAGAGTTGAAGCTTTTGCTACTCGGTATCCTATTCCTGGAGTCTAATCCTACTTAATGAGTGCCAAAGACTCTTTTAGGACACTGCTGAAATTTTTGATATGATAATAATTACGTTTTATTTTAGTGTTGATGTTAATATTGGTAATTTTACATTTTCTGGCAAAATGTGGCTTCTAATGGAATTGCTCCAATTGCATCCTAGAAATACTTTTCGGTTCCTAGTTTGTCTTAAAACAATGCTTATCAAGCTGTTATTGTTGCATTTTGCTCTAATAGTGTCATAGTGATGAGTATTGAATGATGAAGCAATAGTTATAGTTAGCCAATGTTTTAAAGTTTGAAAGCCGTTTTAGTTGTACGGAAGCTTTTATATCGGTCTTCAAAGATTACAGCGCTGTTACTTCAGAATTGTTATGACAATCTCTTACAGAGATTCTGACTTGCTAGTAACTAATCTGTCAAACTATGCAATGCCATTATCACTGACTTATGATTCTGCTTGAGTTTATTTCAAGTTGCAACAATTAGTTCTTCTAAAATGATGGAAAACTAGTTTGGCTAAGCAAAAGATGTAAATATCGTTAAGCTGAATGTAGTACAAAACACTGTAATATACTGAGTTAAGTATGCTTATACTCCAAAGCCCTTTATTGATCCTTGAAATGCAAGTTAAACCAATTTACATGCCTTAGGTTTTATGTTAGGAGGTAGAGCTACTTAGTGTAGTTTTTTGTTTGTTTTTATAATACATCAAACTCATCTTTTATGGCTGCAAAGTGCAAACTAAGTGAGGATTAACTACCTAACTTATGCTTATAAAAAAACTACCTCACTACTTGTTAACAACCATCAAACTAACTTTTAAGGGAGTTATAACTAACTCAGTAACCAAGTAACTAGTTTTATATTTCTAGTATTAAGAGTAACCTAATTGTAATTTGTATTTGTTTATAGGGAACTAAGAAATGATGATAAACATCCACAATTAAATATTCTAAGAAAGTTGTAATCTAGTGGCTAATAGAAAAGCTTTAAAAGATCAAGTGAGAAC
The DNA here is from genome assembly GCA_951799995.1 of Trifolium subterraneum. Taxonomy (NCBI): domain Eukaryota; kingdom Viridiplantae; phylum Streptophyta; class Magnoliopsida; order Fabales; family Fabaceae; genus Trifolium; species Trifolium subterraneum. Next base: position 6,208,516 of record OX637462.1, on the reverse strand, counting down.
ATGATTAATAAGATTGTAAAAAAAAAAAAAACACAAAATAATCAGAAAGTAGATCAAAATATGGTTAAGTGACTTTATTCACAACTATTTCTAAAGTCATACGTATAATTGACCGTAATTTATTAACAACGACGCGAACAGTGTATCAAAATTAAATTCATTTTAAGTTTTTTTCTACCTTAAATTGAGACCTTATCCTCTCTCCCTAAATTTATTTTGATTTGAGAAAATAGGATATTTACTAATAATGTAAAATAATTTTATACTATTATACAATATCAACTATGTATTTTGTCGAATCACCTCACTATTATGTCCTACTTTAATTGCATGATATGAAAAAATGTTTAATTTCGATTGGATATATAACCCATTTATTTTATGAAAAAAATAAAAAGTAACTCATATATATCAATTATTCCTAACTTCTATTTATTTTATTTTGTTACATCTGAATTAACTGATTATATAGAGATTATTACATGTAATGCACCATAGAGCTTATAACCCAAGTTATATAAGCAACAAACAAAGCCCATTATTACCACTTCACTTCACATTTCATTTCGATTAATAAAACCCCCAAAAGCGATTAATTTCACAATTCATTCACTTTGGAACTGCGAAAGAGAAAAAGAAAGCAAATATGGCTGTAGAAGACACCCCCAAATCCATCATCACCGACGATCAAATCCCACCAAACCCTAACAACGAAGAAATCAACAACAACAACAACAACGATCTCGAAGAAGGTGAAATCCTCGATGAAGGAGACGATTCCTCCGCCACTTCCAAACCCAATTCCGCCGCTGTTCATCCTCTCGAGAATTCTTGGACCTTCTGGTTCGATAACCCTCAAGCTAAATCCAAACAAGCTGCTTGGGGTAGCTCTATTCGACCTATCTACACTTTCTCCACTGTTGAAGAATTTTGGAGGTAAATCTTCAATCTTTTTCACTTTTAGGTTTCTGGGTCACAAAAAAACCATTATTTTATTGTTTCTAGGTTTTTGGATTAATCTTGTTCCTAAAATGCTTTCTTGAATAAATTTCATGGTTCTTTCAGCATTTACACAATAACATTCATTTTTAGGTTTTTGGGTCACAACAAAAATCATTTTTTTAATTGTTTTTAGATTAATCTTGTTTCTGAAATATTTTCTTGGAAAATTTGCAGCATTTACAATAACATTCATCATCCTAGCAAGTTGGCTGTTGGAGCTGATTTTCATTGTTTCAAGCATAAGATTGAACCTAAATGGGAGGATCCTATTTGTGCTAATGGTGGAAAATGGACTGTACAGTATCAGAAGGGGAAATCTGATACCAGTTGGTTATATACGGTATGCAGCTTTTGAATCTTTGATGTGTGTATTATTGATTTTGATGAATAAAAGTACTAATTGGTTATGTTTTTTTTTTTTGTTCTTGATATTTTATACTTGAAGTTGTTGGCAATGATTGGAGAACAATTTGATCATGGAGATGAAATTTGTGGAGCAGTTGTGAATGTCAGGAATAGGGCTGAGAAAATTTCTATTTGGACTAAGAATGCTGCAAATGAAGCTGCTCAGGTAATTTCTTTGTTTGTTCTTTCTTTTGATTGATTAAACTAGATAGTTGTTTAGTAATTATGTTGTAAAGTGTATGATATTGTAAACTAAAGATGTGTATTTGTTATGTTAACGGCACCCCAAAAATTAATTAGATGGTTCTTGTGAAAGAAGTAATTGAGGTCCACCCTTATTGTTTGATTGATGTTAAATGTGAATGCAGAGCATATATTCATAGTTCTTGAGCTATTTAAATGAACATTTTCACATTTTGTTGCTTCAAGGCTTTTGTTTGTTGTTTTCCTCCAATAGTTTTTGAAACTGTAGATGTTTAGGTATTAGTCTATGCTTTTCATGAAATTTCATAATTACTTATGATATTGAAAATCCTCAATCACTTACTTAGGAATTTCATTGACTTCAAGGACTGATTGTTTGACACCAAAAAATTTAAGAACTAAACTCTTAAATGTTTTTCTGGTTTGAGGGAGTTTAAACTCCTATGTTGCCTGCCACAGTTCCATATAATTTACTCTCGAACTTGCCAACTAGCTTTCTGTTATGATTATTGACACCAAGAATTAGCAATACACCATGTGTCTTTGTATGCGCATGTACCGGTGTCTGTTTAAGTTTTCCCACTGATCTTCTGCCAACTTGAGGAAGATATAGACTTAATTTGTTATATTTCAGGTGAGCATTGGAAAACAGTGGAAGGAGTTTCTTGATTATAATGAAACCATTGGCTTTATATTTCATGTAAGTATAACTGAATACCAGTATCTGTTCATATTTGTGTCCCTTTATCTGATATTAGCCTAACTGTTGTTCTGCATTGATCTATTTCTGCAGGATGATGCGAAGAAGCATGACAGAAATGCTAAAAATAAATATGTTGTATGAGCTGTATAGCGTTCAGACATGGTATCAAGTGCATGAGAGATGCCCTCCGACATCCAACATGTAGCTCACATGCATTCTATGCGCTTAAAATCTGTCATCTTGAGTAGTATTTCCAGATTTATGTACGGATAATCTTTTTGACTGTAGACGATGTTTCATCAATAATAGTGATTTAGTTAAATGCCTCTTTTTGATTGAATGGGAAAAAATGCTTGCATCCGCATTCAAATATCTGCTCAAATTTTTTTCCGTCTTGCCATTAAATCTAATGCTGGAAATGTTTTGGAAATGTGTGGAAAATAAACAGTTCATTTGGTAGTTAACTATCTTCTAGGGAAATCAGAGGTAAGTTCCTTATGGAAGTTTTCTAACTTCTAGACAACTAGCTTCTTTGTAAAAATGCATTTTTGTTGAGCCTTCTCACATGAAGCTCCTAGCAGCCACACTGTGTGGCTATGTTTGAAAATCTAGTGCCTTAAACTCAATGATTTTGTCCAAAGAACCTAAGAACGTAGATAGACATGCATTTGTTACCAACCATTCAAGCTAAAAGATTATGATTAAGAGTCGTATATTTTTTGTCAAAGATTCAAAATAGCATCTCTTTATTAGTTCACATGTTTAAAGAATACTCTAATTCATCACTTTATAATAAAAAGTGATGAATTAGAGTGATGAATTAGCATCTCTTTGGGATTTTTCATTATAAAGTGATGAATTAGAGTATTTTATAACATATAACTAATGCTTTTGCATTAAGGTGCCTCTAAATTTTTAGTGACCTTAAATCTCTAAATTTTTAATTCTATTGCAACAGAGTACCTATGGAAGAGATACATGAATAAACCAAACACTAGAAAAAATGTTAACAAGAAAAAACAAAGTGATCCAATTCATTTAAGACCTTTCATCTAGTACATTATTTTTTCATTTAACCTTTTTCAATAAAAATAAAACATCATAATTTTTCTCATTTTATTTTCACTTGGAGGGCTAGGATCGTGATGTGCTTGAATAGTGAGATGATATTGTTTTTCTCACTTAAGCTACATATTATGGATTATTCTTACTAAAAAATTGCCAATTCAATCATCATGAGACCCATTTTACAAAGCTTGTGAAATGGAATGCTCTTGGGGACACTGGCATGATTTTGAATGTTGATGGTAGTAGTATTGGTAATCCTGTTATTTCTGGCTTCGGGGGGCTAATTCATAATGCATATGGAGCTTGGGTCCATGGCTTCTTTGGAAACCTCAGAGTCACTGATATTCTTCATGCGGAGCTTATGACAATTTATAAAGGTCTCCTCTTAGCTTGGGAGTTGAACATTAAGAACATGTGGTGTTATTGCGACTCCGAGATGGCGATCAAACTCATCACCGAACCTATTGATGTGTGGCACCATTATGCAACCATCCTCGACAATATTAAGGACACCCTGAATAGAGACTAGCATGTCATAATCCTTCATACCTTCTAAGAAGGCAATGCCTGCGGTGACTTTTTAGCTAAGCATGGGGCAAACAACATTGAGGTTTATTCCTCCATTGTCATCCCTCCATGCTTGGTTCATTGAGGTTTAAACCTTTCATTTGCATTCTTGTACACAAAAAAACGTAAAAAAAAGTTTCAAATAACGTGCTTCCTTGTATCAATTAAAAAACTACAAAAATAAATGTACATAGTAAAAAGCAAAATACGAAGTACAGTATATAAATTAATATTAAACATTAAATAATGTACTACTCACTTACTTGCTAATTGCTATGTTAAATAAATGTACTTCGTGACAATAGTGAGAAAAGGTGTTTATGTCAAAATGAGAGGAGACCATGAATATGTTTGAGTGAGAAAGTGTGTTGATCCCTAAAATGGGCATGCAATCCCAAGTTTTTTAGTCTAATGGATTGAAATGTTAGTGATTGGATGCAAAACCCCCACTGAAGGAACTAGGTTTATTGGCAAGAATTAGTCATTGACAATGTTGGTGGATACTTTGATACTAATAAAATGGTAATGAAATAAAAAATGCACAGTTTGAAGCCATTTAAAGACAACTAACTAGTCAATACTTTAGGTTTTCAGCAGTCTCATCATTTTTATATCACATACAATAAGTCTATCAGTGCTTTCTAAGTTTGCCAGAGGATTGCTCTATGCAAATACCAGCAGGACTTTATATTCCAATAATGGGACACACATGATCAAAGACCCGATTCTACTGCAATATTGCATATACAATTATTGTATTTTTCCTGTCTAAAGGATATAAACAATCAATACTGGCAGAACAAAGGTGTATCAAAAAATTTCCCCCTCCTCCCAGCCACCTCCTCCTCCATTCAGAACCTCCTCATCTTCATCTGCGATGTAATCATCCTTGATAAATAAACCAAGTCGCTCCAATGGGTTCTCAAACTGAAGTTTATCCAATCTGTCCATTGCAGTTCTGTGGTCATTTCGACTGCCCAGGGCTTTATAAGACAGTGTACATCCACTCAAACTCTCCAGTTCTTTCACGACCTCCAAATTATGTTCAATGTCAACAGATCTCTTCATCTATAAAAAGACAACGGGTAAATATCCATTTTGCTAATTATGCAGAATGAGTTACGATATCGCAAAATAAGAGACAAGAACAAAACCTTTTCTATTTCAGCTCGTGCAGCTTCTCTTTCCTTTTCTCTCTGTTTCCTTGATTCTTCCTCTGCCCTCATTCTTTCAGCAGCTTCAGCCGTTTTAATTTGGGCTTCAATCCTTGCTCGCTCTGTTATGCAGCACATCATGAGGAGGTAATCATAATGAATTAAATAACAGATTTCACCATCCAACATAAAAACTGACTTCAAAGAGAAGTTCACATCATCATACAGCCTACCAAACCAGACATATAATACTCCTTCCATCCCATAGTACGTGTCGCATTTTGAAAAGGAAAGGAAAAAAGTCCCAAATTGAATGCTGCTTTCAGTTTTTCAATGTAATACTATATGCAACACTACCAAGTCATTATATTTCATTTTGCATTTATCATAATAGTGAATGGATTCATGCTTAACAATGACAATTTGGTAAAATTACTATTATGTTTACTTCATTTATGGTATTTACTTAATGTGCGAGACAATGTGTACAGTAACTGAGGGAGTGCTTTATTATGTACAAGCCTCAGTTTATTCCAAGAATGCCAAAAGAGTATGTGGTTTAGACAATAAATGGAACTAGTAAGACATATCACATGGTATACATAAAAGTGCACAAAGCACATTCTTCTTTTGAGAAGTAAAAACAGATGCACTATCAAATTAAATTGTCTTTCAACTAAAAGATAATATTCACCTTCACGTTGTATCCTTTCCAATCTCTCCTTTTCAAGCTGCATTTTCAGAGGATCGCGTTTATCACCCTGAACAGAAAGAAAAATAATAATTAGTAATTAGTAAACCACACTACATTTCAAAAATACCTTTTGTTAAGGCAAGAGTAGAGAGAAAGCCTTACATGTTCAAGAAGAGTCTTTTGTTGTGCTTTTAAAATGGTATCCGCAAATCGGCTTTTGAGCATAGCAGCACGAAGAGCCTTTTTCGGTGAAAGCTGGACAGGAAGAACAGGGGTGCTCCATACTAAAACATGGACAAAATAAAAATTAATAAACAACTATAACTATCAGACCAATTCTCATCGCAAAAAGAAACAGAATCAATTGAAGCTTAGAAGACAGAAACTGACCTTCACCAGAAGAAGCGTCAGTAGCAAGCGTTGCATGCTGAAAACTAGGACATGCGTGTTCACTATCTAAAGAACTTACAGCCCCTTTACATAACATCAACATCAATTATACCACATCAGCAGTAACGTAAGTGGGTACAACATAATATTTTACAAATCATAATTCTTCTCACCATCAGAACCAGGATCAGACTTCCTCTGCAAAGGTGATGCACATTTAGTCTGGCAGTCCTGGTATAAGATATAGATTCTTCTTAGATTTGAAAGTAACAGGAATATCTTAAATTTAAAGCTAATTTTGCAAATGATATATTATTAGAACCTGTTTCAAAGCAGAAACACCACACGTAGTTGGCTCCCTATCTTCAGATCCTTCATAAGATATATCAAAATCAAACCACAATATACATCAATCAGGCGGCCAATAACACATGAATATGTAAGCAATGACAAGATTGTCACTGGAGTTAAAATGCTGGAAATGATACAATAGCATGTGATATCACAACAAATACTACACTTGCATGAGACAAGACTCCATGAAGGACGGGCTTTTCGTTAGAGCTAGAACCAGAGAGCTGTTCTTTTAATGGTTACATTTTCCGCCAATGGAACACACAACTATTAGCTCTTCTACATAACAATAAATCAATACATTAGTATTGATGCACCATACCTTTAATCAAATCCTTCTCAAGTGGTTTGCAAGGAACATGCGATAATTTAGGTACCTCCACCTATGAGCAAAACATTGTCAATATAACGACATCTATCAAAAATAGATAAAAGAAACAAGTTCCATCTCACAATGAAGTGAAAGTGGATAACAAAATAGGAAGAAGCATTAATTTTATATCAATTCCAGTTAATATATTGCACAGTTGCATATTACAATAAGGCTTTTCTCCCTCACAAAATACAACACTTACTTTAGCATCTCTTGTTGTCATTGAACTAATCTTATGAATTCCTTTGGGTTCAGATGCCCGGGACTTCTTGGACAAGGAATCTTTATGTCGGGATTGTGTGCCATTACAACTTTTTCTCACAGTTTCTTTAATTATTCCAGTCTCGCTTTGCTCAAGCTCATCTTCAAAATTCCATTTTTTATCCATTTCTTTCCATTTTCTATCAAATAATTTGTTGAGCTCCTTTGCCATCAAATGAACATCGTTTGTTGGAGGATTATATGTCATGGCATTTGAAAAGGTCAATCTGACATCGGCTGCAAATTCCTCTTTGCTAAAATAAACATGTTTCTCCAACTTGGATTTAATCGTGCCTAAATCCATTGGATGGGTTATGACCGTAAAATAATCTGGAATGTTAAACGCTACAGGATCCACAGGCGTTTTAAACACCCAGCTGTAGGGATGAGATCTTAATGATTTGAGGATTGAAGCACACTGCTGCGACCCTTTCCGATCAAGCTTCTGCCTTTTATTCTTTGGACCCTCAATATTCCCTGAAGGTTCCCTTTTACTGGAACCTGTCAGAGAGGACTTTTTGATAGAATTACAGGGTTCATTCACATCAAGTTGAGACACTTTCTCTCCAAACTGACACTTTGGCCCAGAAACGACTTCTATCCTTTTGGTGGAGAATTTTATCTTCAACTTTGTAGTTGGTGCAAAAGTCTCTGTGGCAATCATGATGATATAACCCGGTGAGTGCGAGGACACTCCAAATTTCTAACTTCTCAAAAAGCCAGAAGATTCTCTTAACACCTTTGACACAAAGGCATCAAGCAACTATCAGTCCATATGAAAACAGATCACCTGGACAGCCTGAATAAATACATCAAGAAGACAAAAGCCACCATCAACTTCAGCATAAAATACTTAATGCAAAATCGAAAAAGCAGGAGACTAATTTTCTTGTAAACTAAATGTTTGTCCCACTCAAACTATCTCTACAATGAAAAATTACCTTTTTTAGACGACCTTCCAATATATGAGTAAATAGTTGTAGGTTTTAATTCATATATACAGTTAGTCTAAAGATATTTTCAGTTATAATCTTCAGAACATTATAAATATTTGATTCTAATTATGATTTCTTCAAAAGCCACATGCATGATTGATTAAGTCTTTGGGTATCAACATTAAACAGGTAGTTATACTTACTAATGAAGTTTGTTTTCTTAGTTAAAACAATAAACCATCAATATAAAAAGGTTATTTAATGATTAATGTTGATATAGGAAGCACACAAATCACTCTCAATAATTAAAAAAGTTGTACTACCAAATATGAATTCTAAAGAAAATCAAGCCAACTACTGTAATTAACAAAAACATTAAATCCCAAAACATTATATAATCGACAAATCTTACTAGATCAAGGAATCAACAGAGCAAAACATAACAATTCAAATTAACCCCAAAATATAAAAATTGAAAAGAATTTCACCCAATAACACGTTCAAATCGAACAAGTAAAACTAAACAAATAATTGGTTGTGAATTCACTGACACAGTAAAATTTTTTACACTTCCAATGTATCAAAGATTCAAAATTTGTTTTCCTAAAACAACAAAAACACAAATCATTCACAATAATTATCAATTTTGTCCCAATTACGAAATCAAAAAGAAAATCATGCAATTAACAAAATATCAAATCCAACAGCTACCCAAGAATTATACGACACAAAAACACGAAATCCCAAAAAATTAAAATTGACAAATCTCAATAGATCAAGGAATCAACAAAGTAAAACAAAACTTCAAATTAACACCAAATTAAACAAATCGCAAACAAATTCACCTAATTCCACATTCAAATCGAACAAAACAGCGAGAGAAAAACTTAACAAATCGTGAAAATTGAAATCTTGTACGAAACCCTACGAAATCGAAAGAAGAAGAAAAAAACAGAACGGAATTTCGAATTAGGGTATGACAAGGAAGTACCTTAACTGAGCCAGAGAGAAAGGGTAGTGAAACCCCTCTTGATCGGCGCCGGAAAGAGAAGAAGAGAAAGAACGCCACCGCCACTGTGAGTAAAACGCGATTTAGGGTTTTTTGTTATCTACGCGTGAGATATTGACTTTTGAGAGAGGTTAGTTTTTTTTTGGGGAGTGATAGATATTTTTGGTACTTCACTTATTTATATATAGCACGTTTCAGTGTGAAAATAAAAATAATGTGACTTATGGTATTTCTTGGAAACATTAAAATAAATACGAAAAAGATTTGTTTTGTTTTTATATTTCTGTCAAAAAAAATCAGTCAGATTGGTTTTTGTTTTTTCGGAAAAAATCAGCTTGTTTGGTTTATGTTTTTTTAAAAAATCAATTAGATTGGTTTTTGTTTTATTTTTAAATTTAATTAAATACAAATATTTTTATTTATTTTTTGTCATTTTTTATTTATTTATTTTTTATCTGTTTTTATTTCTAATTATTTATATATTAAATACCACATCGATGATTAAAAATGTGAACTTTGAATTAGAAATCAAATGATATAGTTCAATTGAAAGCTTCATCAATGATGATACAGTGTAAGGCAAAACCAATCTTTTCGAACACTACATCTTAAGATTTAAAAGACTACAATAAAACTATGTGTAAAAAAAGGAAAATATGAGATATATGAGATGAAATAGAATAATATAGCACGTGTGGAAAAACATATCTCTAATTAGAATTTATTTGACAAAATATTTTAATGGAACTCAAGAAGAAAATAAATCTATTTTATATCTTTTTACAATGATGAAGAAAATTTGTAAATAAATCTAGTTTTAAAGGTAAAATCTATGACAATCAATAAAGTAATTGTTCTTTACGACCACAATTGTTTAAAATTATATTAAAGTATTGTACTACTATTTATGTCAAATTGCAAAACCTATTTAGAAGAGAATTTTCGAAGCAAACTGCTACCTGAATTTGTTGATTTTTTTGACAATTGATGTTTTATGCATTTTTATATACAAATAAATCAAAAAGAAGTTATATGATATTGTTTTCCTTTCAGAAAAATGTTATACGATATTGTATAATGGGTAATTAGAACTTTAGTAGTCTAAACACTACTTTCCGGTCTCGGCCTATGTCGATGCATTTTGAAAGATACAGTTTGAAACTTAGAAACATTTCTAATGGTAAAATCGGGTTTTTGGGGGGTCTAAGAACAATGTGAAGAGCTAGAAGCATTTTTCATCCCTAAATACCTCCTAATTTAGGCTAGATGCTTAAAATTTCTTCAAAATTCGTATAAGGTGTTTGGACCGTTTGACAAATTGATGTATGGAATTAACTCACTAAAATGTTAACATTCTTTTTTTTTCTTTTACTATGTTATAGATATAAAGTTTCTATCACCATTTAATAGTGATTAATCTCCGCCAAAAATTCGTGGGATACAAAAGATGGATTCTTCTCTCAACTTAATTTTTTCATATGTAAAAGTCAAAGATCGAACTTTAATCACCACTACTTAGAAAACACAAGATCCTTACGACATGACTCAAAACATATTAACATTAAACTTCCTTCAAACTTTTCTTAATACTTCTTCCTATCCTAAGGCTAACATTTCGAAGAAGAGTACTTTAAAAGAACAATCTAAAAAAGAATTGCTACTTGTCAGAAACAAATCCACGCGAAAATTCTAGGAATTAGTTAATGAGTATTATTCTCTCATAAATTACGCATCCAATTACCCCATATTTTCCAAGCCAACAACAGGTAAGTCGATTAATGATTAATATCTCACATAAACTGCATCCAATTTACTCGTATTTTCAGGCCAACTGTTGATTTTACTGGCTAAATCCAATTCGTGATCACTTCATGATAATTTTCTCGCGATGAATAGCATTACTCTTCTAAAAATGGTGACATTCTCACTTCCATAGTAAAAAAAATCTCACTTCCTTCCAAATATTCATTTTTTATTTATTTAAATACACCCTTCTTCTTGTATAAAAAAGGGTTTTTTTAATCAAACAAACTCAATGCATTTCATTGACTACGAAATATTCAATACATAAGAGAATAATCTCAAATATATGGAAACTACCACAAGAATTGGTTGCCCTAGCAAGAGTATAGCAACCGAATTTGTTTGCCTAATAACAAAGTTAACCTCAATGTTTAGAAAAGACGATATAAAACTAACAATATATCATGAACAATTGAAAGAAACTCGGAGTTGCCTCTACGTTTCATGTGAATGACATCAATCAACACATTCGAGTCACTTTCAAATTGAACTCGATCCAATCCTCTATGTATAGCTTTTTTCATAGCTAAAAGTAAAGCACATGTTTCTCCCTCTACAGTAGAAATCACATTTTGCTGTCATTGTGTCATACCAGTCATGAACTGATCATTATTATCGCAAAAACACAATCCCACTGAGGTCTTCTTGGAGCCAGTAACGAACGCAACATCAACGTTGCATTTTACCCAGCCTAGAGCTGGTTTTTCCCACCTTCTCACACCTAGATCTATAGTCATGCTCACAATGTTACGTTGTAATTTATGAACTGAGTACCACTCATTCCAAGCATCAAAGACATGTCTTCCAATTTGGTTTGGCATCTGGACATTGTCATTCCATATTTTATCATTACGATTGAGCCAAATGCACCAGAGTAACATAGTCACTCTTCCAACTATATCACTACTCTCATTGCTGCACAAAGCGAAAGTACAATCCATTGCAGTAGTTTGCTGGTACGCATTATTATGTAAGACCGAAGAAAGACCAGTTGTACCCAATTATCCCGAGCTACTGCACAATTAAAGAACATGTGAAGCTCATCCTCAATTTCCTTATCACACACAAGACATTTGAGAGTACACCGTACTCGCCTTTGCAACAATCGCTAACAAGTTGGGAGACATCCTCTACATAAGCGCCAAAGTAAATGACATGCTTTGTGCGGGGCTTGGACTTTCCATATACCATTCCAGTTACCCGCTACATGATACGCATAGCTAACTTATAACCGGATTTCACTGAATAACACTCATTTCTTTCGTCCTCCGGCTCGGTTAAAGAGGATAAAGTGGTCTCGCGCGAGACCACTTTATCCTCTTTAACCGAGCCAACAAGTGATGTTGCAAGAATTTTCTCCACTACATCCCCTGAAAACAAGTTTTGAACCTTAGTCATATCCCATGTTTTATAATTTTCGTATAAAAACTGTTTAAGTTTAATAAAAAAGAAAAATATTACATCAAAAGTAAACAGAAAAAGATAACTCTTAATGTCAACAAACACCATTAGTACTTGATTAAGTATTGCTGATGACATTAGGGGTGCGTTTGATTTGCAAAACAGTAGGTACTGGACAGGACAGAACAGTACAGGACAAAACAAGATAATACAGGACAGGACAAAACTGCATTTGAGAGAAATAGAGAGATAATATTTTTTATATTCGAAAATAAAATGAGTATTTTCGTATTTTTTATAGTTGTACTGTGGACAAAAAGTTGTATTGTGGTTCAGTAGGGGACAAAAATTCTTGTTTTTGTCCTGTTCCGTACTGCCTATTTGTCCAGTACCATAGACAGTTTCTGAATTAAACAGGGTACAATAAAAATTGTTTTGTCCAGTCCCCTGTTTTTTAGCAGATCAAACGCATATCTTCCTAAGAATAATAAAGATAATACTTCTGTCCTAATTATCCTCCATTTTCTTTTTAAAAGTTTCTCCCTCACTTATTTTCATAGAGGTCCGCATTATTTTTTGTATTAATTTAATTATGGCGATCAATTAAGTTATCTATTATGAGGACATTTTATATGGGTATCTGGGTTCGATCTCAGCTCTCTATTATCCCTCTGCATGTGTGTTTATTTAAATGTGTTGTCGACTCTGCTCTTTTGAAAATTTTTGGTAAAATCTTGACATTTCCTTTATCATTACTACTATAAATCTATATGATCAGTGGAAAGATTTAATTAATGTAATATGATCTACCATTAAAAAATTCATAACAAAATTAAGTACTTTAATGTATATCTAAGATAAAATATCATAGTTGAACACTCAAAATAACATTCTTGAAAATAACTTTTTTCTTCATCTTGTGCTTCCAAATGTTGAAATTCCTCATCAGCACTATCATTATTTTATCTACAAAATGAAACTAATATGTTCAACAAAATATAAAGGTCGAAGTTTCAACTGAAACAATAGATGAATCAAAATTAAAATTGAACAAGCTTGATAAATGATAAATCACCACCAAGACAAATCCACATAAGAATCCATATAAAAATCCCTTTCATTGACAGCTTGAACAATTATTGTGGTGACACTAATTCTTAAAATTATTATCACTATAGTTTCAGTTACAATGTCTTATTCCAGCACAGAAGGAATAACATAATGTAACTCAACATTATTAGGACTAACACAGTGTGTGATTGAGACCCTAGTAGAAACATTCATATCATAAGTTTTTTTTTCTTAAAGTGTAGGTAAGTTTGAGGAGATAGAATACTAATTCATATAGGGTACTATTCATGTAGAAACAAGTATAGCATATTAGTTTTTTTCTTAATATTTTTTTTAAAGGCTAAAAGGGTACAAATGTGCCAACTAAGACATTCTAACATGTGATGCAACAACAGATACTACAGTTGCATGTGACAAAGCTCAATGAATGATAAGCCTTTGTTTATAGAACCAAAACCAGAAAGTTGTTCCTAATCATGGTTACATTTTCTGCCTATAGAATACACAACAATGAGTTCGTACATAATTCAAATCATGGTTACGCTTTCTGTTAGTAGTCCCATATTGGCTAGAGATATGACAAAGATATCTTTTATAAGTGTAGTGCAAATCTCAACTCTCAGCTAGCTTTTGTGGTTGAGTATAGGCCTCCCAAATTCTAATATGGTATCAGAGTCTATCCTAGATCCATTTGTTGATTGTTGTGGACACCTCCTACATTTGGGTCACCCGTTGTTGTTGATTCCACGCACCAAGACCAATAGTGCTGGGCGTGAGGGGGTGTGTTAGAAGTCTCACATTGGCTAGAGATATGACAAAGATAGCCTTTATAAGTGTAGTGCAAACCTTAACTCTCAAGCTAGTTTTTGTGGTTGAGTATAGGCCTCCCAAATTCTAATACTTTCTGCCTATAGCTTAATGGTGGTAAAATTCAGAGAATAAATATAAGGGCCTATAGGATCAATAAAATATGATCAATAATGAAGACCTTAGCAGTCAGCAGACAGAGATGAAAGATTGATATTTCAATCCAACCAACTAGTCAAAGTCGAATACAAGTCTATAGAAGTAACTTATCATAATGTAGGAAAAGTACAAAAATAGTGTTAGATAAGCATCACTTAGTTATCACTACAAATTAAGGATTTGAAAATAACACGGCAAAGATTTGCTATCCTTTACTTTGGGCGATGTTACGTCGATCGACATTCTAACTTCTTAAATTAAATAAAATGAGGTACATATGCACATCAAAGAAAGCATTGATCAATTCAACAATGTCTTAAAGATCAGACAAGAGATTGAACCGGTGAAACATGAAATTTTTGGGTCATGGTTCAATCGCTTCAACAATGATTGAACCAACTAATGTACAACCGGTTCCATTGGATTCAACACTATTCACTTCAAGCAGACTAAGGTATAGCCAAAATCAAACCAACACACGAACTTAACTGGTATATTGAAAATATCCCCAATAATTTGACTATAACTTGTCATTGCTTACTAGGATGTAATTTTGGATTTGTATCTAAAAAAGGTTTTTAATTTCTGAAGAAGAAATGGACAATCCTTTTCCAATTTTTTCCATTTCAAAGACAAATCAAATCCCTCCCTGAGTCCTTTCAATAAATATACTATTTCCCTTTGTGAAAATCACACTAACCCTCTATGTTGAGGAAAGTTTAAATACCATTGAGAAATCAAGATCACACCCTAGACTTTTAGGCGTGTCGTAATGTTTGACAGGGCCTGACAAATTCAGAGACTGGTCTCAAATGTGAATATGTGATTGACTGATTCCCTCAATGCTCCTCTAGTTTGAGCAATTCACATTAAATATTAAAGTGAGTAATATCAACCGTTATAAATAGATCAAGAGTTGATATTAAATGCAAGCAAGTGCACAACAAACCGTGAGTGGTTAAAATATGAAGTATTGATTTTCTCACTTTGGAGGAGTCAAATCCTACTCAAAATATATGATTGGCAGGTAAGGATTCCTAAAATCAATTGAAGGTCAAAAACATTTTGAGAGCTTTAACACAAAAGATTAAGGATTAAGGATCCATAATCAAAACATAATCTATAATGCAGTTTCATTATAAACACTCAAACCAACATTTACAAATTGAGTTTCCAAGAAGGCAGAACCTAAACTAAAATAATCACATGATGTAAAACTGAGAATTTAAATAATCACATGATGCATAAAACACCTCACAGTGGCCTGCGTACATCAAGTCTCCTTATTGAACATCAGTATTGTAACCCAACTTAATGATTAACGTCCTTTAAACCAATTCATTCCAGGCAAAGATGAAAGATTTCCGGCATATCAGACTAGTTTATGTTGATAATACAATCATCTTTACTAGGTAAAGATAGTAATGTCAGTAGGATGCGAATACCAAGTTTATCATGTATCAACCCTTTAGTAACATTAGAGCCTAGAATTAATCATGTTTTTTTTCCTAAAAGATGCATTTAGTTGTCCTACCTAATGTTTCACTGCCTATTTAGTCTTAGAATTGGGAGTTGGACTTAACTCAACCTTACAAAACCGGCTTGTAAGGTGAGGATTGTCTCTTACTTATAAATCCTTGTCCAGACCAACTCACATCTGATGTGGGACTACTTAACATTTAGTCTTCAGATGAACCTGTAAAGACCAACCATGTTGTCTTGGTTTTCCTATGCCCAAATGTCTGAAAATAGTTTCTTTCTCTCCTACCAGTAGCAACTATTTAACAACAATGTATGCAATTACAAGTACAATCTTTATTTGGTATACATTTTTTCTTGCATAAAAGTGATCAAGTTTGTTAAAAGATGCAAAGCAATACAAAATTGGCTTACGCTGAGGTATAAAAGTTCTTGAGAAAACTGAAGTTTGAATTGAAATAACAAACCTCCACCTCAATAAGTTATAAATTGTTAACACACTCATGAAATCTCTCCAACATCCATCTCAGAATCGTTCTCGAGTAAAGGATCCTTGTACTCCAAGGTACCCTTTTGCTCAAGCTCCACATCCAAATCCTCCACATCAGAATCACTCTGGAGCAATCGCAAACCATCACCACCTTCCTCATCACTCTCACTATCGACCTCAAACTTCTTCTTCCTTCCTCTATAACCAACAAGACTAAGAAGCTTCTCCCTCCATAAAAACAAAGGAGATTTCTCAATAAGCCCAGAACCATCATAAGCTTCTGTTAAAAACACACTAAACCTCTTCCCCCTCTCAGAAACATAAAAGATACCACAATGTTTAAGCAAAAGCCGCATCAACTTCTGAGGCATAACCAACTCCCAACGAAAATGTGTAAGGTGATCAGTTACCAACCTCTTCTCAACTGTAAAACTAAGCAATTCATGCATAACAGCAACAACCCTTTTATCAAATTCTAAAGAACCGGCTTTCAAACCCTTTGCATCAGCATAAGGAGACAAATAAGATCTCTCCTGAAACATTTTTATTTTTTCACCATAATAACTATGCACCCTTTTAAAATTTGCTGGAAATTTCAAATTAAATGGTAGAGAAAGCAAACCCTGGGTGTGTGCAATTTCAGCTTCCGTTTCGGTTTCGGCTACCCCTTCCACCATCTTCATTTTCTTCTCCAGCTCAGTGATAGCCCAATCAGGGTTCTATGAAACAAGCTCCAAAAACTCAACATCATCAAGAGAAGGCTTCACAACACGAAAATGCTGAGGATATTGATGCACCCAATGAGCTCTAAAATCCATTAGCAACCCAAAATCTCTTCTAAAATGAGCTATTTTCTCCAACGGAAGACGTTTATCAACCAACATCATAAGAAACCTAGTAACATATTCAGCAGCTTTATCCTCATTTTCCTCGATGACCCTTTTGTGTTCTTCCATCAAAACTTCAGCTTTTTGTGTCAAACCACACCATAACACTCCTTTATGATCCTTATAGAGTTCAAAAAGTTTAGGGGTTTTGCGAAGAAAATCGGAGATTCTATAAGGTTTTGGAAGATTGATTTGTTTTCAATAATGTGAAAGGGAGCAAACATGAATAACCATTTCTTGTTCTTGTTTGAGAAGTTCCATAGAAAACAATTTTGGATGTTATCTTCCATTTTTCTGTTGCAACTTCGAGTTCATGAACCCTTTTCTTCTTGCTTCTGTCTTGAACTCGTTTACTTGTTGTCATCCATCGTTCCCAATGGGAATAATAGCAATTTCTTCTCCATGAATTGAGCTCTAAGAAACCAAACCGCATTGAATTGAATTAATTGCTCGTGAAGTTGTCTTTATTGCTCATCAAGCAAGCTATCAGTTACCTAGACAGCCTGAATAATAACATAAAAAAGACAAAAGTCACCATCAATTTCAGCACAAAATACTCGAGAGAGAGAGAGAGAGAGAGAGAGAGAGAGAGAGAAAGTTAAGAAAGCCGGAAAATTGAAATCGAAAGAAGAAAAAAAGAACGGAAATTGGAATTAGGGTATGAAAAAGAAGTACCTTAACTGAACCAGAGAGAAAGGGTTGCGAAACCCCTCTTGATCAACGACGGAAAGAGAAGAAGAGAAACACCGCCACCGTCTTGGGGGAGTGATAGATATTTTTGGTACTTCACTTATTTATATATAGCACTTTTTTTTTTTAGTAAAATGTCAAATATCTCTGAAATTTCAAAATTCGTTAAATACCCTATGAAATTTGGAAATAGAATATCCCTTTAAAAATTTATATATCAATCAAATTGCCCCCTGTTCCGTTTACTCCGTCTATTTTAACGAGGAAAAGATGGACGAGACAAGAATTGATAAAGAGTATGATGTTGGTGATGGTTGTTTCTTGTTTGGTCGTGAATTTGATGACTCATTGCTCTATTGGGTGGTTAGTACCTCTTGATTTTGATTTTGAAAGACATTATAATGATGATGAGATGATTATAGTGATGATAGTTTTGCTGTTTTGGTTCCTTGTTATTCACCTGATTGGAAGGAGGTTGAAAACTTAAACAATATGTTTTTTAAGGCTCAAAATAGACTGAGTAAACGGAGTAGGGGGCAATTTGATTGACGTTTTACAATTTCAGGGGGTATTTGCCTATTTTCAAATTTCAGGGAGGTATTTAACGAATTTTAAAATTTTAGGGGGTATTTGGCATTTCACTCCATTTTTTTTGTTTACATGTATAGGGACAATTATGCTAACTTTATGGAAATTTGTGCTAATTTTACATGCTTTTAATAGTACATCAATAGTAAGCATAGAATTAGTGTTGGTGCGGATGACTGGAAACTAATTAACCGGAGACGTGTAAACACTGAACTAAGGAATTATCCGCAAATATTGCGCAACTCCCCCAGAGTACAACCGGTTCTTCTCGATGATAAACGTACCGAGGCTGTCAAGACACAAGAATTATATATATGGTTGATAACTCAGGCACTTAGTATGTATTAGTTTCAAAGAAGCTCTGGTCTTATTATATATAAGTCATTCATAAATGTACGTTACTCATAAAAGGATAAATAGGAAATATTTGTTACCAAAAATTCACATTCAACTGAGTTTTGACTCATCATGTACTATAAAAAAAGAGCACATGGAAGACTTTGAAAATTAAGCTAAGAATATGGAGATATTAGTCGAATGCAACGTACCAAATAAAAAGTTGAGTAAATATCTCTTATTTAATAGGCAACAAGCTTAATATAATAAAATTAATTTTCAAATCAAATTAAATAAATAAATTATGAAATAAACAACTTTTGAAATATCCAAAAATATCCAACAATCCCCCACATATTTCAAAAGTTTTAAAACCAATAAATAAACTAACATTGTTTTGAAAATATTGTCTGAGTCACCTTTGAGTGTGATGCATCAAACTGGTGTAGCAAACTATATGAACCAGTGCTAGAATGATATACTTAACACACAGTGAATTTGGTGTAGCAAGCTATATGAACCAAAACCACTTGGCGTATGTTAACGGTATAACACTCGCATCACACCCCCACAATTCTCGTGTTACGCGGTGTTGCGCATTTAGGCCGTGCACGTGTCTGGTTTTCATAAGTGCTCTAGAGACCCGCCACGGTCTCATGCAAGCGGCCCCACTTGACACTCATATAGGTGATTCCATCTAGTGTATGCTACAACCATACACTACTCATAAGAGCTTATGGTAATCATTAAACGCCTTTAAGCTTACCCCTCAAATTAATTTTAATTTAGCACTTCTCATAGCCAATATCATAACACATAGGAAATGAACAAAATAATTTTAGTGCTAACTTAACTAACAAGTAACTTGTTTTTACCCATATGAACCTTCTTCATGGGATCTCCAATCACAAAGGTTGGGTTCCCATTACTTGTCGTTTTCCAGTGGCATATCCATTCCTAACGTGTGCTTGACCATGAGCGACCTTCTCTCGAACAAAATGAATGTCCATCTCGATATGCTTAGTACGCTGATGTTGTACAGGATTACCAGAAAGATAAATTGCACTAACATTATCACAATATACCAAAGTAGCCTGAGAGAGTGGAAAATGAAGCTCCAAGAGTAGGTTGCGTAGCCAACAAGATTCAGAAACCACATTAGCAACACCTCTGTATTCAGCCTCTGCACTGGAACGAGATAGTGTAGGTTGCCTCTTAGAAGACCAGGAGATGAGGTTGTCACCAAGAAACACACAATAGCCAGATGTAGAACGACGGGTGTCGGGACATCCACCCCAGTCAGCATCAGTATAAGAGACAAGTTTCTCAATGGGGGATGAATATAAATGTAGACCATAGTGTAGGGTGCCCTGAACGTACCGGAGGATGCGTTTGAGGGCTAACATGTGGTCAGTGCAGGGAGCATGCATGTGAAGACACACCTGTTGGATATCATAGGAGATGTCAGGGCGGGTGAAAGTGAGATACTGCAAGGCACCTGCAAGACTCCTATATAAGGTGGGATCGTCGTATGGAGTGTCGGCAGAGGTACTGAGTTTCTGCTTGGTGTCAACTGGGGTAGCAGAAGGTTTGCACGAGGTCATGTCAGCTCGAGCAATAATGTCACTAGCATAAGTACTCTGACTAAGAAAAAGTCCATCAGCATGTCGGGTCACTACAATGCCCAAGAAGTAACTCAATGGACCCAAGTCCTTCATAGCAAACTCAGAGGCAAGGAGTGCCATGATCGATTTTCGAAGATCATGGGTGGAGGTGATGAGGATGAAGTCATCAACATAAAGCAAGATGTAAGCCAAGTCAGTGCCACGTCGGTAGATGAAGAGTGAGTGATCAGAGGTGCTATGGCGAAATCCAATGGTGGAGACAAAGTCGGCAAAGCGCTGGTACCAATCACGAGGCGCTTGCTTCAGACCATAGAGTGATTTCCGCAAGCGGCACACATAATCTGGGTGATGAGAATCACGGAAGCCCAATGGTTGATGCATGTAGCCTGTCTCATGAAGGTCACCATGTAAGAATGCATTCTGGACATCTAGCTGGTGAATAGGCCAAGATTTGGACAAGGCAATGGTGAGAACGGTGCGAATAGTCGCCGGTTTTACTACAGGACTGAATGTCTCATCACAATCCACACCTTCAATCTGTGACCTGCCATCACCTACAAGACGAGCTTTGTAACGCTCAAAACAGCCATTAGATTTCTTTTTATGATGAAAAATCCACATACAACGAATAATATTAACATCACAAGGTCGTGGAACCAAATCCCACGTATTATTTCTAATAAGAGCATTAAATTCATACTGCATTGCGGCTTTCCAATTAGGGTCATATAGGGCTAGTTTGGGGTTTTTGGGAAGAGGTGAGATGGTAGGGTCATCAGCGGTAACAGAAAGGTTAAAGAGCTTTCTAGATTTGTAGATACCTTGCATGCTACGGGTGGCTATAGTCCGAGTAGGAGGTGCAGGCTGGGCAAGTGGTGTTGGTGATGGGGAGGTATCAGGTGTAACCGTAGAGGAGGAATAAGATGTCGTGGTAGTGGAGGATGCAGGGGAAGGATTATGTGATATGGTGTGTGAGGTTGACAGAGGGTCAGGTATAGGAGGTGGTGGACTGGGAAGGTCATTGGTAAGAGGTTGTAAGGTTGGATTGGTCCACTGATGTACAATAGATGGGTGTAGGTCGTCAGTGAAACAGTCATAGGCGGTGAGAGGTAGGGAAGACATGTGGGCAAAAGGAAACTGTGTCTCGTCAAATATGACATGTCGGGATATTATGATCTTTCTGTGCGACAAATCAAAACATTTGTAGCCTCTGTGATTAGTGGGATACCCTAAGAAGACACACGGGGTCGAGCATGGTTGCATTTTGTTAATGGTAGTGGATGGAAACAAGGGATAACAAAGACTACCGAAAACACGAAGATGTGTGTAGGAGGGATCACGATGATACAGGAGTTGAGTAGGAGAGTGATTTGATAAATTCTTTCGGGGAAGAATATTGAGAAGGTAAGTAGCCATTTGAAGAGCATGATGCCAAAATGATGGAGGAACAGACGAATGAGCGAGAAGAGTGCGAATCATGTTGTTAATGGTGCGTATTTTACGTTCCGCTTTGCCATTTTGAGATGAAGTGTGAGGGCAAGAGAAACGAAAAATAAGACCATTATCATCACAATATTTATGAAATAATGAATTGTTATATTCACGTCCATTATCACATTGAAAACATTTTACAGTTTGAGAAAATTGTGTGCGAATTTGATTAGAAAGTGAAGTGAACGTTTCAAAAACTTGAGATTTGTTACTTATAGGAAACGTCCACAAAAAATCAGAATAATCATCCAAAAATAAAACATAATACCGATGACCAGATGAACTTAAAATCGGTGATGTCCATAAATCACTGTGTAAAATATCGAAGGACATTAAAGTAATGTTTTGTGATGAATCAAAAGACAACTTAACATGTTTGCCAAACACACAAGAATTACAAATAGTCTTAGAATTCAAATGTTCACTACTAATGAACTTATTTTTATGGAGAGACTGCAAAGTGGAGGAGCTGGGATGACCGAGACGACTGTGCCAGAGACTGGAAGTAAGACAAGCAAAGTGGGAGGGAAAGGTAACTGGGTAGAGATCACCAAGGCTATCACATCTCTTGAGAGGAATCCCCGTATGAAAATCAAATATCGAAAAACCAAATGGATCAAAAGAAACAGAAACATTATTGTCAGTAGTGAGTTGTCGCACAGAATTCAAATTTTTAATAATTTGTGGTGTGTGTAGAACATGATTAAGGTTTAAGGGTTTGTGTTTGTGAGATGTAGGTAGAGTTGTGTTACCAGACCCTTGAATTGGAATACCTTGTCCACTACCAACAATCAGTTTCTGATTTAAATGATTCAAATTAGAATAAGACGAGAGAGTACCTTGGGATGCCGCTGTATGGGACGATGCTCCGGTGTCCATGTACCACATGTTATCGGGAGGAGTGAGAGACATGGTGTGCATAGCAGCTACAATGTCAGTTGGAACCGGTGAAGCTGTGGCAGTGTGAGCCTGAGGGCGCTGGCCTAATATGCCTGGTTGCCTCGAAGGACCGGAGGGGCGAGTCCACTGAGATGTAGGATAAGGGCAAGGAGGCACACTCCAAGGAGGTTGGGTCCAACCCCAAGGAGACCAGGAGGGATACTAGGGCTGCTGCCATGGCTGAGAGGACCAAGCGGGACCATTAGACCTAGAACCACCGCGTTGTCCACACCCTCCAGTGCGACTTTGATTGTTGCGATTGCGGCCGGAGCTAGAACGATTATTCTGTCGTCGGTTGGAGCGCTGATGGGAGGAGTCATCTATGTCTCGTGGAACGGTAGTATGCAAGGCAGTGGGGGAGCTGGTGCTGTGCATTTTGGCCAAACCGGATTCCTCCAAGGTGAGCATGGAGCGAGCTTCAAGAAACAAAGGTAGAGAGCTTGTATGGCGAATCAAGGTGGCAACCCCACGATTCGACTCGGTCAGTCCGGAAACTAGTTGAAGAACCAAGCGATGTTCGCTGACGGGTGGTCTGACATTCTTCAACTGATCGGAGAGTTGTTTGAGGCGTTGACAATAGGCAGAGACATTGGGAAAATCCTCCATACGAGTGGGTGAAAAATCTTGTTCAAGGGAAACAGCACGGGAGTTTTTATTATCCTCAAAGAGATCAGCTAGACGGTTCCATGTAGCCATGGCTGTGGATCCTTTTTCCATAATGGTGGTAAGAAGATCAAAAGAGATGGTGGAATAAATCCACTGAAGAACTGTGGAATCAAGAGTTGTCCACATTTCAAAGCTATCATCAGTAGGAGTCGGCTTCTCTTTTCCTGGTTGAGGAATAATGTGATCGATAACCTTATGAGCACGAGCATGAACCTCAAACAATTCAGCCCACATGTTATAATGATCTTTCTCCATCTCTAGCACAAAGGGAATGCTATTTTTGATGTTGGTGACGACAAGGGCCGGGTGAAACTCGGATTTCGCTGCAGCTATTGAAGAGGCGGCGGCTGCGGTTGTTGATGTCATGGCAGCAACGGTGGAAGACATGGTAATAGCGGTGACAAATTAAATAGACAATGATGGCAACAGTACATGGACGGTGCCTTAATAGACAACGAACACAACAGAGGAAAAAAAAATCCAATTAAATATGGTTCTGAAGTATTAGAGACAAATTCAATACTGTTACAGGAATTTAGTAGCAGATACGACACAAGCACACCACCGAATCCGATACAGTTAAGCACACAAAAAAACAGTTCAGTCACACTCTGCGTCAGAACAACAAAAACAGAGTTTAGAACAGAAGCACACTCTACGATTGAGTTACACCAGAAATCAGACCGAAATCGTGCGAACTGAATTTCGCGTGAACAGGATCGGTCGAAAAAAGAACAGAGGTTGTTGGAAGACGGTATGACAACGACGGCGGCGGTGAACGTGCGAGCGCTGCAGTGGGCGGCGCAAGGGAAGCTTTACGGTGGCGGCAACAACAATCTCTTGTGACAGAGAGCAGATCGCGTGATTTCTGTGTACAGAGGAGAAGAACACAGGTGCGGCGGCCGTTGTTGAATTTTGTTGTGGGTATGGTCACGCTGGAGAAGAACCTGCTCGTGATACCATATTGGAAATATAATAATCAGTGTTTTAAAAACCGGACCGAACCGGCCGGTCGGACCGGTTGAACCGCGAACCGGAGGGGTAGCCGGTCTGGTTCAAATGTTGGACCAGACATGTAGTTAGACCGGAGCGAACCGCTAAAAACCGGCGAACCGGCGGTTTTCCAGAATCGCCGGTTTGATTGCGTCTATTTTTTTTTTTTTTTTCAAATCAAAATGACGTCGTTTTTTTTACATAATTTTTTTTTAAAAAAGTAAATAAAAAAAACTAAACTAAAACAAATAGTGTCCGAAACAAATATGTCTCCTTGGAATTAAATTTATTATTAGACTTTGTTATTTCGTTTATATTGCGATTAGATTATGTTGCAACTAGGCTTTGTTTAAAATCTATTTGGTTTTGTAATTTGTACTATTTTATAGTGTGTGGTGACAATATTTAAGATTTGAATTTAAGAACTTGTGAGTTGCGACGTTATGACATTTTAAATTTTTAGTTGTCATTAACTTTTTAAGAGATCGAGTCATCATGTTCGACCGGTTTAATAGCTATATAATTTTATTAAAGAGACCGGTTCATTCCTCCGGTTTATCCGATTTGATCCGGTTTATGCATGCGGTTCAACCAGTGACCCGGTGGTTCGACCAATAAACCAGTGACCCAGTACCCTCACCGGTTCGATGACCGGTCCGGTTTTTAAAACACTGATAATAATAACAATATAGTGGGAATATTTGTTTTGTGATGGAACGTAATGTCGTGATGTTATTCCAAGTAGTCAAAGGAATATATACAAAGTTACAATGTGTAAGTCAACTTAGGAACATAATTACACATAATGGAAAATAATTACAGACATAATTATACTTAATTGTAAAAAATATTCTATTCTATCACTATCAATTTTCTTCCCAAGGGTTTGGTATCTGGATCCGCTATAAATTCACAAATATTGACTAAGACGTCTCAAAGCCAATTAATCTCATAATTTCATAAGTTTATAAATAAACTCGATTTTCACAATAAATTCATACGAGTCTACTTAGATGACTACTAAGCAACAACTTATTCATCAATAAAATAAATTTACTTTTAAATTTAGGGTTAAATGGTGTTTACCCCCCTACAAAGTAGGCGAGTTCTGGATTACCCCCTTGGAAAAAATTTCGTTTAGATTCCCCCCTACAAAATATAATTTTCTGGATTCCCCCCTCAAATGACACAGTGGCAGACGGAATCTCCACGTGGCAGAAGGAATCTCCACGTGGCAGAAGGAATCTCCACGTGGCGCTGCCACGTAGGAAATTTTTAATTAAAAAAAAATTAAAATGCCACGTCATTTTTTTTTTTAACTCAAATTTTAATTTTTTTTATCCCCTTTTAAAAAAAATTAGCGCATTTTAAAATATTAAAATTTAAGTTAAAATTTGGTAAGATTATACTATAGATAAAAATTTGGTAAGCTTATACTATAGTTAAAATTTGGTAAGAAAGTTTTACTTTTTTTTTTTGTTTCTTTCACATGGAAATGGAATAATTGTGATATGAATTATGAAAAATAAAGGAAAAGATGGGCTACAATGGTGATGGGGGTAATCTTAAGGCGGCAACTGATAACCGCGAGAGAGGAGAGTAAACAACACGGCCATGTTAAAGAAGAGAATCAGCGTGAGACATCCAATAAAAAAGAAGAAAGTGTTGGTTGACAATGGTGCGTGAAAATTTATTTGTTTAAAGAATGTGGGTGCATAAAATATCATCTAAAAGTGAATTTACAATGTTAACAAATACTCATATGCAATTAGTGTTGGTGCAATTTGAAGTCATTATTTTATGAGTCACTTATATATTATATATAGTATTCAACATTTATTTTTTATCTATAGTATAATCTTACAAAATTTTAACTCAAATATTTTTTTTTAACTCAAATTTTAATATTTTAAAATGCGCTAATTTTTTTTAAAAGGGGATAAAAAAAATTAAAAAATTGAGTTAAAAAAAAAAAATGACGTGGCATTTTAATTTTAATTTTTTTTTTTTAATTAAAAATTTCCTACGTGGCAGCGCCACGTGGAGATTCCTTCTGCCACTCCAGAAAATTATATTTTGTAGGGGGAATCTAAACGAAAATTTTTCCAAGGGTAATCCAGAACTCACCTACTTTGCAGGGGGTAAACACCATTTAACCCTTAAATTTATTCTTATTGGCTAATATCTCTTTATCATCATTGTATTAATTAATTTAATTAATTAATTTAATACAATGGCTCTTTAGTATATGCTTCCCAAAACATCAGTATCCAATATTACACACACAAAAATATACCTTTTCAAACAGGGCATATACATATATTGGCAAAACAGATTAGGATACATATTAATTGTATGCCCCCACAATTAGATACATTTTACATAAATTGGATTGCACATTTTACTCAAATTTATACCTAGAGATTTGTTTTATTTTGTTACTGATGAACACGATTGTTTTTATAATCAATTAAGAATAAATACAGTCTGCAAAAGTTAATAACTCTGATATACAACGGTGATACTTATGGATTGACATAGATCTTTTAAATTTAAACAGGCTTGCAGTTAAGATACGTAAAACTTATCAACAGATTTTGCATGGTTTTAATCAAACTTACAATAATCACATAGTGATCAAAGTAGTACACCTTATGCTAAAATTCACATAACACCCGTTAGGAAAATTAATGAGACATGTATTATAATACAGGAAAAAAAATTAAATTCCAATTGAGGTCATTCAAAGAAATTGAGTACCAAAGAGTATATAATGAAAATTAAACAACCATGATAACAAATAATTCCGAGACTTTAACAAATGAAAACATAAACTAGTCTAAAACTTATTAGGGAATGAAAAACATAAACTAGTCTTCTGAAATACTAAGAACAAAGAGTCCCTGATCACAGTACCCCTTTCCAACAAACACATCATTCTTTGTCATTACTATCTTATCAGATTCGAATGACACTTTAACCCCCACTTTATTCAACAGTGCCACGGAAATCAAATTGGTCCTGATAGTTGGCACATGTAGCACATCACTTAAAGCCAAAGTTTTTCCGGAAGTGGGCTTCAAACTTACTTTGCCTTTGCCAATAACTGCAGCAGTTCTAGAGTCACCAAGATGATCTTCATCACCTCCCACAGAAGTGTAGTAGGTAAAGGCAGCTTTATTTGCACATATGTGTCTTGTGGCTCCTGAATCTACCACCCATTTTTTCACATCACTAACAACATTCACTTCAGATATCACTGCGGCAATAATATCATCATCATCATCATCATTTTTCTTATCATCTCCTAAGGTCAAATTTGCTTTTGGCTTAGGAGGCATGTTATTCGTTTTCCGATATCTGCAGTGATAAGCTTTATGACCTGGCTTTCCACACACATAGCAGTTTGCTTTAAAGCTGGGGTTAGTAACTCTAAGTACGGGATCAGTTCTACGGGATCAGTTATATTTTCATAACTCTTCTTTTTGTGAGCATTATTTTGGATCAAATTTGCCCGTGATTCCAAAGTCTTTGCCCGCGCAGCATCACATTCCTTTTGACTGGCGTCTTCAATGATTACATGCTTGATGAGATCAGCAAGGGACATTTGCGTGTGCTTATGTTTCAGTTGCTGCTTATAATCATTCCAAGAGCTCGGTAATTTTTCCACCAAGGCACCAGCAACAAACACGTCTGGCAGGTCGATTTTCTCAGCCTTCAATTCTTCAAGGAGTTTATGATACTCGTTGATTTGGGCTTTGATCTCCTTGTCCTCTACCATTTGCCATCGGAGATAGTTTCCAACAACAAACTTTTGTTTGGTAGCATCCTCAGCAGTGTATTTGATGGTCAGGTTATCCCAAATTTCTTTCGCACCCTTGTACGAACAGTAGACATCGAAAAGATCGTTAGACAAAGTACTAAGAATTGTGCAACGACAAACCTTATTGGCATGCTTCCACCCCTCCACTATTTTGGGATCAACTTTAGCTTCATCAGGTTCAGCAACGGTGAGTGCAGAAGTTACACCTTTGACGTCTAGTAATGAGAAAACACGTTCAACCCAACGTCGAAAATTCTGCCCTTCAAAAACTTCAATTTTGGATACATCAGGGAGTGATTTAGAGTAGTTAACCACTGTTGAGGATAAACGTACCGAGGCTGTCAAGACACAAGAATTATATATATGGTTGATAACTCATGCACTTAGTATGTATTAGTTTCAAAGAAGCTCTGGTCTTATTATATATAAGTCATTCATAAATGTACGTTACTCATAAAAGGATAAATAGGAAATATTTGTTACCAAAATTCACATTCAACTGAGTCTTGACTCATCATGTACTATAAAAAAGGAGCACATGGAAGACTTTGAAAATTAAGCTAAGAATATGGAGATATTAGTTGAATGCAACATATCAAATAAAAAGTTGAGTAAATATCTCCTATTTAATAGGCAACAAGCTTAATATTATAAAAATAATTAAAATTAATTTTTAAATCAAATTAAATAAATAAATTATGAAATAAACAACTTTTGAAATATCCAAAAATATCCAACAATTAGCACAACTGTCACACCAACAAGAATTAGCACAACTGTCCCTAATTCCCATAGCATATATAGATGTTAACTGAGACAAAATATAGTGTAAATAATATAAGAATGTAAAGCTCCTATGTATCTGAGGTTACATTTTTTTGCCTATAGAATACACAACTATTAGCTTTATTACAGAACAATAAGCCAATACAGAATTTTTAATCCATCATACCTTTGATCAAGTCCTCCTCAACTTAACTTGTTTGCAAGGAATCTGGTATAATTTAGGTACCTCCACCTAGGAGCAAAATATTGTCAACATAATGACATCTATAAAAAATACATAAAAGAACCAAAAGTTACATCTCACAGTAAGGTGACTGTGGAGAACAAAGTTGGAGAAGTATTATACTTATTTCAATTCCAGTGAATATATATAGCACAGTTGCATATTACAGCAAGCCATCGCGATGAGATGTTAAGTCATTGAGGATTGTAGCACAATGTCGCAACTTTTCGGATCAATCTTCTGCCTTTTATTATTTTGGCTCTCACTATTCCTTGACGATTCCCTTTTATTGGAATCTAACAGAGGCAAAATCAGTAGCAGGAAATAACGGATAGCTGATAAACTACCTTATAGCGTAAACTTATAAGTTAGCGAAAATGGATAAACTAGTTGATTGAATTTGTAGTCTTTGAAAAAATTACTGGTTGAATTCTAGCTTTGAATCAATTTACTAGTTTAGAAATACGAAATGACATCAAAAATATATATTAAAATGTTTTTCAAAATTTGTATTTCAAAATCTCTCTTATGAACAGTAACACAAAAAATATGAGAAAATATGAAAAGAGAATGGACGTTTTATTTTTTATATATAGAGTAAGATGAGAAGTTCACACAAAATAGAGAGGTGAGAATATAATTGATGGGGTACAATATAAAAATTTGAAATGCAAAGTTTGTTTGGGCCGTGGCAACTTGATGTATAGATATGAGAAAGGTCCTTCTCTAAAAGAGATTTTCTTCTTGTGCCCCATGTGTCTCACTCACACTCCCAGCCTTCTAATCCTTGCTCCTCACAACGTAGGATGCCAATTGGTTTTTTTCCAATTTTTGCACCCCTGAGTTCGCTACTTATATAGAAAGAGGGTATTTTTAAAATTTTCGAAAACAAATGAAAATTTTCAGAAAACGGACATCTTCTTTTGAAAGTAAATAATAATATTTATCTATATTTTTCCGATCGAGATAATAAATTAATAGATATAGATCCAATAAAAAAGAAAATTGAATATATATTTTATATTGAATGACATCAATCAGATACTATCTTATTTATAAAGACGACGAGGGTAATCTATTATAAAATACAATTTTAACTGTTATAAATTTATAAAATAGCACAAAACATAATTCATATTGTATATTATTTATATAAGCTCAAAAATAAAGTAATTCAAACCGGGCGTAATTCTAATAACTTTAGATTTGAAATTTAAATAACACGTGGTCATATAAACCATGCATTTGTTTTATGCATATCCCAAAATGTCAAAGATTGAAAGCGAAATTTTTGTTGTTTATAGTCTAATGATTTAATATATATGTGTCACAATCTAATTTATAAAATGACTTGTGCACTACTTTCCAATCTAATCTCCAAAGTGCCAAAGTGATGCCAAGTAACCAAGCTAGTAGTATTAATTTGTACACTTTACCCCCACACGAAACCACCTCTCTACTGATTGCTACTATTGGTCAATATTTTGCTCTGAAAGAATGAAGTAATATGCCAATTAGGATAAAGCAAGGGAATTATTCCTCTGTTGAACTTGACTGGAAAAATAGTAGTATTCAATAAAAATAACAATGTTTACATCAATTAAGAATATACCAATAAAAATAAGAATATAACAATTTAGTCAAAAAAAGATTACCAATTTATTGTTGCAAAGACCATATTCTCTTCGGCTTTGTAATTATAAGTAAAAGTGAATAAAAGAAAATTGAAATGTATTATGGTTTTAAGTTAGTAGTTTAGTTATTTTATGTTTATTATATAACTTTTATTTTTTCATAGGAAATGTTATGTAATGTTGTTGTGATATTATTGAAATGCTAACCTCTTTCTTTTAGTCTATTTGATATTAAAATTGTATCAAGTGCATGATTCGATCAATCTTAAACTACCTGTTAGCTTTCGCTGTTGAGTTCTCAAAAGTTTGAAAATAAAATCATGATTCGAGTGTCTACATTTGAGTTATGGTTAGTTGTCTAAATTGGTTTGATTTGATTTTTATTATTAGATTTCTTTGATTGTCTAAATTAGTAAAAAAATTGATTCTTGCGTTTCTCCTACTTCCATATAGGTGTCTTCCTTATTAAATTCCTTGTTAAACTTCTTGTTTAATGACCATTAATCAAACTAGTAAAGTGGATTGTGGTCACCATATCTATATGCACTCATATAATCCAATGTGTGTTTCTCAATTGTTACAATGATATGAATATTTGTTCTTAGAGTGGTCCACAATTTTGGAATTTCTATTCTTAAATTGGATGCATTGAGGTCTTGTTTGTTTTGCAGTTTTTTATTACAAATGTGGTGGGGTTGTGATTTTTTTGTGTTATGTTATTTGAGTTTGTTGTCAACCGTTTTGGTTGATCATTTGGTCCTTTGTCTATTCTCTTTACGATTGAATTTTGGGTCTTAAACTTGTGATAGAGGTTTGTTTGGTTTGTTTTTATTTGATTTAGTTTGGATTGATTCTTCTCTTTCATACTTTTTTATGTTTGATCAATTTCTCATGTTGATTATTTTGTTTGATTGCTCCTATCTTTATTGATTTCTTCTATTTGATTGTTTTTTCTATTGGTTTTTATTTGGTTGGTTCTTTAGTTTGATGGCTTCTTTCTCCCTATTGATTCGCCTATTTAGTTTCTCCTCTTTTGTTGATTCATCTCATCTTTAATAGTTTTATTGTTTGGCGCGGTTATTCTATCCGTTGATTTCATTTGGTTTTGTTTGGTTTGGTCTCTTTTGATTTGGATTGGTTTTGTTTGGTGAGTCAAGGTAAGTCAGTACTCACAATCAACTTTTTGGTGAACGAATGCTTACAATCTGTTTGCGAAGCATCATATTAATGTGTTTCTTTTCGTTGTCTGATGAATTAAGATAGTACTCATAAATCTATCTATCTGGTGAGCGAATGCTCGCAAATTTGTCTATCTAGCAATAATATTAGTGAGTTTGAGGAGATATGTTATCGAGTTCACTGTAGTAATCTAGTCATTTTAGGCTTACTATATATTTTCTATGTAACTCTTAATTTCTCATAAATGTTATACATATCATTGCTATTATGACATTATTATTTGAACCCGAGTGTCTTTCTCTTTGTCTATTTTGTTTCTCTATCATTAACCCATAGAATTTACTTCACATGCACAAAAAGTTCAACTTATTAACAGTATGAAGAAAATAAATTATTGTATACGTAGTTTTTTCAAAAAGGCTTAAATGCAGTTTTATCCCTCTGTTTTCAAAAAATCAGAATTTTGCCCCCATATTTCACTAAAACGGTAATTAATCTCTCTCTGTAACTCCAAATTTAGTGGAGTTTGATTCTGTGGAAAGCTAACTCAATTATGGTCATTTTGGTACCAGCTTAGTGAATTATTGATCAAAATTGAGTTTTGTACTTTGAAGTTTGCTTATGAGCCTCAACTTCAAAGTTTCGCACAAAACTCAATTTTGATCAATAATTCACCAAATGGGTACCAAAATGACCGTAATCGAGTTAACTTTCCACATAATCAAACCCCACTAAATTTAAAGTTACAGAGAGAGATTAATTACCGTTTTAGTGAAATAGAGAGAGCAAAATTCCGATTTTTTGAAAACAGGGGGGATAAAACTGCATTTAAGCCTTTCAAAAAAAATATTTGATTCTTAAAAAATAAACATGAACAACCTGAAAGTCCATTTGATACCTAACTACCAAACAAACGGCTAGCTATAAGATAAGATTGATAAATAAAAAAATTGAATGATACTTAAAAATTAAACAATATGATATCCACTTGACTTTTACCGTCTCTCCTTAATTAGTTTATTTGGTAGATTCTCTCCTTAATTTGTTGAATTGATTCAATATTTTAAATAACTTTGTACTTTCATATTAGTCTAATTAATTTTCTATTACTTGTAAGATACTTAATTTAGCATAATATATTGAACAATATGAGTATTTAATTAAGTCATTGAAATTCCTTGCTTAATGAGATAGTACTACTTTGCATTGCAATTACAACCAATAATCAATTAATCATTAATCATAAGTCACAATCTCCAAATTAACCAGTAGAGATTTTGTAATTAAATTAATACAAGTGAGCGTGTGTTATGGAACACTCAACTTCATAATTTTCTTTATGCCATAAGGTTGTGATATATCTACGTCACATTATTGGTTTGATATGGTCCTTGGCTATAAGTTAATTAATTAATCATAAAATATACGTGTCATTTACATCATGGTGGTTTTTATCGTTCACTACACGTGGCTTAGTTGTGTCATCTAATTCTAGTTTGGATTTTGAGGATCCCACAAGCTTTCTATTATCATAACTTAAGTTCAATACCGACACACATTTTTTATAATAAAAAGATCATATACATTTATACTTTAATATTTAAAAAAGATGTTTTGTCAAAATAATGCTTCTACTTAACAAGATGTTGGTTACTTCAATTTTCAGAGAAACCATATGGGGTGTTGTGTCATTGGGTTTATTATAGCTAGGGCATATAATGTATTTATAAATTACAAGTTTCTTCTATAAACTTCGAAGGAATGTCAATAATTAATATTCTTTGCCTTCCTTGTTTGCTTGTTTGGAAATATAGGCATGATTGCATTTGGATATCTGATTTATTAAAATAAAATGTATTAATATTATTGCGAGACATACTCTACATCTTCATAATTTAGAAATATTTATTCATTAGGAGTGACTTGTTCTCATTGGTTAATAGGTAAATATTCTAAAATTATAAAAGAGTAGATTAAAAAAACTTAATTAATATTATATAGTATAGTTTACGGTGGCTAGTCTATACAAAATAAAAACAAAAGGAGTTTCCTGCAAGTGAGCGGTGAGATTGGTCCTCTCAAATTATATTGAGCTTTTATTTTAAAATTATTAATTATAGTTTAGGAGTATGTATTTGGTTGCATTTGTTGTCTACATTAATAAAAAAATTTAAGTCACATGGTTGTGAAGTGAAAGATACCAAGTCCTAACCAATCATGAAGTACATGTGCTGTTCTAACTTTTCATTTCATATCTTAATTAGAAATAAGAATTTTATCGTTTTGTAGAAAAAGAAATCGTTAAAATATACTATAGTTCATGATAATTTAATTTAAAGTGTAATAAATATTTGTAAAAGGTTAGTATATTTTAAAAAGAATTGTGTGTCAAATAGATACACGTACATTAAAAAACAGAGACTTTCAGTTGGTTTCACTTTTTAGTTTTATGCATGTGCCATATCATAACCGATAACTGTATAAATGTACAATAGATTGATCCAACATATCTTTTCTTTTCTCAACTATTTTTTTTAATAACCAAACTAATTTTTCTTTCATCAAATTTGAGATATCAATTTGTTTCTTATGTTAGATTTGCCCTCTTTATTCAACTCGATTATTAATAAAACAATATTTTGTGGTTACCAAGAGGAAAATTAATATTTTAAAAGAAGCCAAAAGTGATTATTGGACAAATGCTAATGTTATTGGTTGATTCAATTTTAATTTGTAATAATGTACCTAAAGGATCTATGCATCTTAAGAGTTAGTAGTTGAAGTTTCAAGGTTTAAGTTTTGGCAAGAAAAAAAAAGCTAACATAATATTGAAATATACCATTGAAATATACTAACTACTAACAATTTATCATTAAAAAAAATTAATCAAAACAACTTTTTTGTGTATGAAGCTAAAAGGGCAAAAGAATTTAAAATCTCTTTGTAGTAGCATAATCCGGCACAATCATAAAGTAATGAAGTCCAGCATAATCCGGCACAATCATCATCGATATATAGCTAATAAGCATGAAGTAATTCTCTTTGTAGTAGTAATTGTTAGTTGGTTTAGTAGTGATTGATGTTGAACTTGGTAGAAAAGAACACAGTTCGATTTTCATAATTGCGATCGGAAAATACTTGAAACCACTTGATGTCAGAACTTGTCTTTGAGTCATAGTTGAACACTTGTAATGATAAAAGGTTGACCATAATTATCTGTTAAAGAAATAAATGTAGAAATTATATGATGAAAATAATTGTTTTAATGCAAAAAATTTATATTAGATTTTTCTAACATGTATCTTTAAAACATTTATTAGCATGACCATTTTATATGAGTTAAAATATCAATGTAAACGGGCACCATCTTTATTATATAAAAAAAATATCAATGTATTGAACCATTCGATAAGGTATATTTTCATTCAACATATGCAACTTTGTAGACTAGGTCTCATCGGATGATTTCATTATTGATCGTGTATGGGACTTCAGATATTGATAGAAATTTGGAAGAGTTGGTTCCATCAAAGGTGATTGGTTTTTCTGCTTTTGTAGACTAGGTCTCATCGGATGATTTCATTATTGATCGTGGGGGGGGGGGGGGGGTGTGGGTCTGTTTATGATGTTGGTTTATATGTTTGCTGATAACTTGGAACCTGCAAGTAGGAATTGGCACGACATGAGTTCATAACATGTGAGTTTTCCCTCAGAGTTTGGTATAGGATTTTCTATTGGTTCGATTAGGAGTTGACTACGTCGCCTGATGTGTTTACCCTATTAGTCTTTTATTTCTTCGAAATTGGCTCTCAACACAAACATTGCTTGACAATGGTTTGGTACACATGTGTTGTGGTTGCTTGTCAAGGATGTTAATATTGAGCAATTGAACATTAAGGTATCTTCTTGAAAGTGATTTTTGAATAAATTTTATTGATTTTCATCTACATTTTGAGCGGATGATACTTTTCTACTTCATTTTGTACAATCTAAAATACTCTCCATCATCATGCACATTCCCCGCTTTGAAGAGTATTTTCCCCTATCTCCACAGACTCCCACAATTTCTGAGGGAATTCGTCAACATTAAAATTAATATCAAATTTCTATTTTTTTTAATCCAATTGTTGTAAAAATAAAATAAAAATTAATCATAAAACAAATAAGAAATCGTGACATTACCGTGAATAAATTATATATAAATAAATATAATATATAAAATATTTGAATATACATATATAAATATTATTTTGATAAAATATTCGGACCCTGAGTCTCTATGGAACGGGAATAAAATCTCGTTGTCATTTACAAACCACTATGGGGGCAGTGGTCTTTCTCCTTCATCTCTTACTCTCCACACGGGTAGCTTAGCCACTTGAAAGTAAATTTTATTAAGTTAATTTAAAATTTAAATTCACTTTAATTCAAAGAAAAATCAATGTATTAAAATGCCTTACATATAATTTTTTTTTTTAAGTACAAGAAGTATAAAAAAACACACTAATTGACACGCTTTAATAATTGTAAATCAGAAAGTAAGAAAAGTTAAAATTAATGTAAAATTACAACAAAATATTAAAATTAAAAAGGAAAATGTCTCTAATATTAGTTTTTTTATTAATGAATTTCTTTAAAGTTTTAGGGTATACATGTGAGTAATATATTTATTTAGGCCTCAATAATTGTTGGGCAAAGCATGCATTTTTTAATTTTTTTTACTAGAAATAATGATTCATTCAAATTGAAAATACATAGATCATTACAAATTCAAGATTGTTAAGCATCATAAAAGTGCCTACAAATATGACAAAATAAAAGTAACCGGAATATTCATATTCCCGGATTTGCAACATTAACGTTCAAGTCTTCAAAATCTTCATCAAATCTATAATGAGTTGATGTAGATATGCCAATTTGAATCAACGAACACAACGTCACACAAGACGACGATATACTTAAAAAACAAAGAAGTAAACCTATATGAATAATCACTTATTTAGAGGGGTGATTTAATAAACTAGTAGGATTTAGGGGGAGGGGGGCGGCTGATGCATTTCTGATTCCGCTAAACTAAACAATATCTTTGTTTTTTTTTTTACCAAAAACAATATCTTTGTTAAACAAATCAACTTTTAGTTTATATATATATACATACCTAAGAATATGCTGAAGTATACCAACATAAAATCGGTCTAAGCAGTAAGATATATATATCTGAGTCTTTTTTTAACAAAAAATACAAATTTATAATTTCTAAAATTTAAAAAGAATGTACTACCTATCAACAAATTAATAGTATTCACGTTAATAACATACAATACCAACATACTTATTTGAATAAAAGGAAAAAAAAGATTTAGAGGAGTGATTTCAGGTAAAAGTTGATCCTTTTTTTTTATTTGAATGACAAATTGTTACTTAGTATATTTACTATAGAGCATTGCTATTTTGTAGGAAAGAATTTGAGCAAGAAATATAAGAATGGACACAAGTCATTATTTTAGAGGATAATTTTAATTTATTATAAATTTAATTTAATTTTTAATAGAAATCATTGGGGTAGTGGTCTTAATGGTTGATTGAGATTTATTCTTCTCTTTGGCATGACTCGAACCCTAGGCTTCCAACTCTTTAACCCTTAAACCAGTTGAGCTACTCATCCCACTCCGATAAAAAAATTGAGCCTAAACTACCTCTTTTTTTTAATCAAAACCACCTCCTCTTTAATAAATGGAGAAGATAAAAATAATTAGGGTTAAAGAAAATAAGCGACCGAAGGAACAATTGAATATGATATTTGAGTCTCTTAAATAAGTGAATAATATTTGAATGTGAATAAGTGTTGATGTCGAATCTAAAAATTGACCTTTAAACACCATCGTTAGTAGATAAATAAGATGAAAAAAATTAGGGTTAAAGAGAAGAAGGGGGCAGCCGAGGAAGAACAAATCTAATATAAAATATAATTTGAATAAGTGTTGATATCATATCTAATAAAAAAACAGAAATCACAT
This sequence comes from Trifolium subterraneum, assembly GCA_951799995.1. Lineage (NCBI taxonomy): Eukaryota > Viridiplantae > Streptophyta > Magnoliopsida > Fabales > Fabaceae > Trifolium > Trifolium subterraneum. Next base: position 6,170,310 of record OX637462.1, on the reverse strand, counting down.
AAAACGATGTTGATATAAAAAAAAAAAGTGTCAAAGAAACATTTCTCTTTATCTTATGAAAAACAAAACAAGTGAAAAAAAAATCAACTATCCCTTCTATCTTAAAGCAAGAAATACAAAATCAAATAGATACGGCTGTCCCTTCTATCTTTCACCATCCATCTTTTTTGGTCTTAAACCAACTATCAATGTCCATCTATGATGGTAAAATAAACATTAAAAATATTAAACAATTATCACAATTCTCTTCATTTATTAAAAAAAAACTTGAAAAACTAATATGAATTTTTTTACCATTATTTTTTACATTATCAATAGTTAAGATCTACAATATATTTTGAAGTTTTTTTTTTTCAATAGAGAAATTGAGATTTCATCGTATTGTTGTGATTATGTGCAAGAGCAGCTAGCAAAGCGCAGACATAGTCACAGCCGTAAGTACATTACGCACACAACGCGCAAACAATGAAACAAACCAAAATCAAAAGCTACAACAATGTCACACAAACAATTAATCTTCACAACACAATAAAAGAAAAAAGCAATTAAATATACCAAACAAAACATTAAATAAATCAAAAACACAAAATTTACCAACTAAATTCCCTTTCATTCATATCTCCAAATCTTGTTCTAAATATTTTTTGTTACTCTCTTACAATCAATTAGACTCCCAAAAAAGTTCAATATCTCAGAAACTAAAAAAAAACAAAAACAAAAACTTAAACCAACCACTAATTCATCATCAATCATATTATTACCATCATAATCAACGTCAGACCTCAATAAAACCGGTCATCCTAAGAACTGAATTCCTAACCCTGCTCAAATCTCTTCCCTTCAAAGTCCTTCCATTCCCATGACACATGGAGTACGTCATTTTTTCAGCCAGCCTCCGCGCCATAATCACGTGCGGTGGCACCATCTCCCCTCCATCTTCAAAGCCATTGTCGAATCTCCTGAACGTCGCTTCTGGGATGTTCATGGGCTTCGACCTTGCCACCACCTTCTTCTTCTCAGCAACTTGATGATCAGCTTCAGTTTCGGTTACCTCCTTCTTCACCATCATCACTTCCTTTTCTTCGGCTCCAGATTGAATCTGGTCGGAAAAAACAACCTCGGATTCAAAAAACTCCTCAGCCATGTTTGTGGTGGTGGTGTTGTTGTTTAAGGTTTTGAGATGAATGAAACAGTAAGAGGTTTGGAGGAGAATTTATAGAAAACAGAAAAGGGGGAAAATTAATTAAATCAAAATAAAAATAATTTTTTAAGATAAATTATTTGTTTTATTTTGAGAAAGAAACGTAGTGAGTAAATTACTTTGTGATTGGTTTGGTTTTTTTTTTTTTAGTGTTGTCAGATGGCGTCATCTCAATGCGTTGAGTGCGGTCCCTCCTTATGTCCCTTCTTGCCTGCGTGACTCTCATTTCTCATAAAACCACCTCTTTGTTTTTTCTATGGGCCCCACATTTTATGGAATATGTTGAAGAATAATAAAGGATAAATACATGAACTTAAGATCAAATTTATGGTAAATTGTATATATAAAAGCACTATTCATTCTATCATAAATATAAGAAATTAATTATTTTTTAAGTTCATTGAACTATTAATGTATGGGTGCTATTAACATGTGCATATAGGGCACATGTTAAGGTATCTTAATATAGAAATTTAACATTTAATGATACAAAAATTTAATGCTTAAAAAGTTAAAATTTAAGCTTCAACATTTAATACTTTCTATTTTTGCTTCCTTAACATGTGCCATTGATGCACATGTTAACATTTCCCTTAATGTATTTGGTACATATCATATATCATAAATCATGGTGTTAAAAATGGAGGTCAATTCACACTTTAACATGGTAAGAATTTTTTTTAAAATATTTATAATATCAAGGATTATTAACCCATTTGAGTTGGTCGGGTGATATTACCTTGAGATTGGGAGTGTGTTCTTCTTAAGTTTTCAGGTTCGATTCTTTCTGGTGCTAATTTGGATAGACTAATTTAACTTTTAAAAAAAAAAAATATCAAGGACTTTAAAATGTATTACGGTAATAGCTATAGAAAAATTCGAGACTAATTTGGTAGTTTGTTATTTTATTTTTGTTAAATAAATCAAGATTTTTTTCATGTAGCCGGATGACTAGAAATTTCTCTTTTTAAGGTGGATAAGTGAGATGTTGTAATTCGAAATTACATATAAAATATGATATCTCTACCGATTGAGTTAAGCTCATCGAAATAAATAAGAATTATTTTTATGAAGATTATTTTCTTTTCTTGTGATTAACTTGTAACTTGACACTGTGGTTAATCACATTTTTTAATTTGACACTACTCGTTAGTTTCGTGTTTCTGCGTTTTCCTTTACCATTTTTTGGTTTGTAGTTTGTACTTATCCAAAATCTAATCATTATTCTCCCTTCACATTATGTGTGAATATTATATACTCATGACATTTGACACGTTATCTATTTGTCTAATTAATCATTGAATTCAGGCCAAGTTCAAATATGCGTGTATTACTATGAAATTAACCTTAACAAATTTCTTTATTTTGACTAAAAAATATATTTATTTATTCAAAATAATATAATGTATTAGATATATATATAAAGAATTTTTTTATATATATTTATTTGAATACCATTAATATATTTGATTACAATGTATCTAGTTCATAATATGAATCAAAATAATAGTAATTAAATAAACTAAAAAGTGAATATTTGCTTATATATTTTTATATTACATAATATAATGTTATGACTATGTATGACTATAATATGAGTGTAGATTTATCTATTTATTTATTACGTGTACTCTGCAATTGCTTTCATTATTTTTCAAAGAAAATCAATTTTCTTTTACTAAATTACACTTTGTTCTTATTATTTTTTTGGAAAAGCTAGCACTTTGTTCTTATTATGGATAGATTGATAGTAACATATTCGTGAATCTTCTGAACAAAACTCTTTCTCGTGGCACTTCGTTAACTCATTGGCAACAAAGATGCGGCCAAAATTGTAAAAAGACTTGTTTACTTCTTTTTTTTTTTTTTATAAGTGCGAATAAAATTAGAATTTTAATTAGAGTTCATATATGGTAGTCATTTACTTATTTATATTCCTTTTTGAAATAATTTTCTAAATCAAAATCATGTTTAAAATATTCAGAATGATTTTACATATTTACAAAAATTGCCATAAAAAATGCATTTATAATTTTATTTTATTAAAAAATTATAATAATTATTTAATTCTACATATTTAAATGGTATATGTATTTAATTTAATTTTATAAAATTGGAAATTGTCAAATATCAAAATTCTTAAAAAAATAAATATATCACTATTATTATAATTATATATTTTTCAAGGAATATATTCTTATATTTGAAGAAAAAAATTATACACTCATAAATGAAAGCAAAACAATGTACTTAAGTAATAACTGTTAAAAGTTGATTTAGTACATGGTTTTTTAAAACAAAGAAACTGGTACATGGTTTATCAACAAAAATAAGAGAACTGGTTTATGGTTATTTACAAAATAATTAATGATTTTTTAGATTTTTTAATTTTTTTTTAGAAGTGTTAAATAACATGTCTCTATTTTTTATTTATCATTTTTTCTTAAACTATGTAAAATATAGTCAAATACGACAAATATTGTAGGGCGGATGAAATAATTAGTGCATTTTTTTTGTCAAGTGACATAGTGGCTAGAAATTACACTTTTAAGATGGAGAAATGGGATGACCGAAATTCGAACCTCGGTCCCCTATATATAGGGCTGGAAATGAGTCGAGTCGAGTCGAACTCGCTTAAGCTCGGCTCGACTCATTTATTTAACGAGCTTAATTTTCAACTCAAGTTCGACTCATTTGATTCGTGAACCAAGTTCAACGAGTTAATTATCGAATCGAATCGAGTCTCGAACTATTTTCGAGTTTGTTCGATTCATTATCAGCCGTATTTGGGAATATTATCACACTTAGGAAAATGTGAAACAATAACAAACCCACCATAAGCATTTTGTTGTGCTTCCAAGACATGTAGTACACCACCTATTTATAACAAAGTTTTCTCTCAATGCTACATAAGTTAATCGATGTGAGACTAGGTGTTAGTGCATAAATTGTGAAGCATCAAAGAAACAAGTATCACTTATGCTTCAAAAGAGAAATGATGCTAGTGTGTTTTAATTTGTAAAATTTATTTTTGAAGATATATATATATATATATATATATATATATATATTATTCTTGAAGTGTTATATATATAATCGAGTCAGCTCGTGAACCAAACGAGCCGAACTATATATAGCTCAAGTTCAGCTCATTTAATTAACGAACTTGATATTTAGCTCATGTTCGGCTCATTTGGTTCATGAACCAAGTTCAACGAATCAATTGTCGAATCGAGTCTCGAACTTTGTTCGAGTTGGTTCGGTTCATTTCCACCCCTACCTATATATATAATGTGATATCCTACCAACTGAGTCAAACTCACGGGAGAAATAATTAGTGTATTTAGCAGTCACTATGTCTCACTCTCATAACTCATTAATGGATAGGAAGGTCTCAAAAGTTTAATTTTAACTTGTATAAAGAAGCCATACATAGCCGTCTCTCAAGCACATCCCCAATCCAGTTCTCCCATATGTGGTTCAAAAATAATGTATTTTATTTACAAAATAATTTGGAAAAATTATAATTGATTACAAGGGTAATTTCATCTTTTAAATACAATATACATCTTACAATATTATTACGAGGAGTACATAAAAAACCTGATATGCTAAAATAATGTTACTATGTGTACACCTAAACATATAATAGGATAATTGTTATCTTATCTATATCTTACTCCTTCATCCCAAAACTTTAGTTCTTTTAGAGTTTTGCACGAAAGATTAAGAAACGATAGAGATTGATAAGTTAAGTCAATTTTAACCTTACTTTATTAAGAAAGATAAAATATATTTAATTAATGTTTTACCTTTAGTAAGGTATAAATGGTAAAATATCACTAATTGTGCATTAGTTTCTTAAAATGACTAAAGATTTGGGACAAAACTAAAAAGATAAAAGGACCAAAAATTTGAGACGGAAGGAGTATCTCAATCATAATATTTATATCATACAAATTCTCAAGGTACTAAGGTCAAATTTTATTTATACAGTGTTGTAAAATGGTCAATAGTGTCATAGATTAATAAAAAATTCTCCGCTCCGCTGTTTTATTTTACTTTTTAAAAATAGTACATAAATGAACGGGCATGGACATTTTGTCAACAAAAAGTTGTCATGAAAGAAAACATTTTAAAATATTTTTGTCAATTAATTTAGTAGTTAGAATCATTCATAAAATATGAAGAAATAAAGAATCTCTTATTTGAAATCACATACAAATTATTAGCGTCTTTCCAATTATCAACTGAATTGTACTTGCATGATAAGATTTTTGTTTTCTTCTACCAAAACTATGTATGCACAGTTCTTTTATGACCCGGAAAAGGTTGTAGTTACAACGTTGTTCATGTTCAAACAAAAAATAATTCAGAGAGAGGGCTTATCCATCATAAGTTATTCATTTGTTGATTTTACTTTAACTTGCTTGTGAGGAGGATTTTTGTGAGAATATTTGTTTTGGACCGGATTCTCACGAAACAATTTATTTGGCAACTAAAAATTCTAAACTTTTACGTTCTTAAACATCTAAGAATATTTTCAGAAATATTGTTTCATATTACTTGTAGACTGTAGTTAATTTAATTAACGATATGTGGGGGGAATGAGAGAAACCCATTTTTAGAGAAGTTGATTGACAATTTTAATTACATAAGATGCTATACTTATAATGTGATAAAATTAAATGGTAGAATTTTTGCTGTAAAAGGTATTTATATTTATTATTAGATATGGCTTGTCTACGGTTAAAAAAAAAACTATGAGATAAAAAGGATTAATACAACAATATGAAAGTTTTCTCCAATTATGTATATATATAGCTGAGCTGTTTTTTTTTTTTTTTACTTTATAATAAAAAGTTAATTTAACAAACTAAATAAAAAATAGTAGCACTTTTACAATCCAAAATTAGAAGAGCATGCAAAAAATTATGTGATTATGATTATATATTTTACATGAAGAAATAATTACCATATTTGACCTTAGCTTCTATTTCTTTTTTCTTCTTTTTTTTTGGTTCAGTTGCTTATTGGTTATACTTGTACGCTATTAATGTGGAGAATGAAGAGTATTTGTTTTTTTTATATATTTACTGAAATGAAAGCATGTCATTGTAATATTAGGGCTTGGATTTAGATTGGTCATAGATATGAGGACTAGGTTTAGATAGTACATCCACCGATGAAAGTTATAAGGATAACTTGGTGGCTGATAGTGAATGTATTAGAAAGTAACTCATAGATTAATAAAAATATCAGCAGTTTGATTTTTACCAACAAAAACTAACAATACTAATTAATTGTTTTAAAAAAATGGGTGGTTTTTTTTTGTTACAAAAAAAAGGGTGGTTAAGAAAAGAAAGTATCACCCGTACAAAAATACGAGGAACAAACGTAAGCACAAAATTTGGTTTAATTGAATTAGATGTACTTGCATTCATGGATAATTATATATCCAAACTCGTAAAGATCTTCATTTTGTTTTTTAAAAGTGTTAATAGTGATTGTTTCAAGATAAAAGTTCCTTCTTTTGGCATCTTTAATTAGTGTCTCAGGGGCACTAGTTATCATGACCTTTCTCATTTAGGTTTCACCTTAATTACTGTTTTTGCAACGTTGAAACATATTTTTCTGATAGATTTGTTTCTTTGCGCTTTAATTGTTGAAATTAAGGGTACGTTTGATTTGCAAAATAGTATGTATTAGACATAACAGTACAATATATGATAGAACAACATAATACAAGACAAAACTGCATTGAAGAAAGATAGAGATACTATTTTTTTTATATTCGAAAATAAAATGGATATTTTCATATTTTTTATAGTTATACTATGGACAAAATGTTGTGTTGTGGTTTAGTGGGGACATAAATTCTGGTTTTTGTCCCGTCCCTTCCTACCTATTTTTTCAGCCTTAAACAGTTTATGAATCAAACAGGGTACACAAAAGTTGTTAAGTCTAATCCCCTACTATTATTTAGCAGATCAAACGCAATCTAAATATACTACTTCCTCCGTCCCATATTATAAGGAAAAAAACTACATTTTCTTGTCCCAAATTATAAGGAAAAAAAATCAACTTTTATCATTTCCAATGTTTACTTTTACTTATTCTCATAAAATTTACTCTCTCTCTTCTTTTCCCATAATCAATAACCAATCAATTTTTTTTTACATCTTCCAATGAAACTTATTTCAAGAAAAATACAAAAAAACATATTTCATACTATCACATTTTACTTTTTTTAATAAGTGTGATTTTTTTTTTCCTTATATTATATAAGAAGGAGGGTGTATACACATAACTAGTGTTTCCGAAAAGGGCATATAGGGCACATGCTAAGGTATCTATAATTAGAAATTGTCATTTAATATCACAAACGAATTTAATGCTTAAAAGATATAATACACATGTTTCGAGAGAATATTTCTATATTAGTAGTCTTAACATATGCCTTAGGTGCATATGTTAACATTTGCCTTCCGAAAAATGGCTAAGATTGAAGCAACGGTGAATGATGTACTAATGACTAAGGAATATGCGATCCAGTAATTAAGGTTTGGGGAATGGCGAAAATGATTGAATTTGGCTAAAAAGCGTAATTATAAAGGTATCTGCCTGTGTTTTCCTGCTGCTCGGCATTTGTTGCGGCTACACTTTCCAAGGGAAGGGAATAATCACGAGGGTCCCCTACACTTTCAGCCATTATCTGTCACCCTACGTACAGTACCTATATAGCTTTTCATCTCATTTTTCATCATTTGCTAAAAACTTTATAGTCTCACACACCAAGTTATGGTTCTTTAAGTTTGAGGATATATTCCCGTCATAAATTATAAGGAAAAAAACCACATTTTTTTTCCTGAATTATATTGAAAAAAATAGTTTTTAAGAATTTTTTTTTTCTTATTACCATAAAATTAAATGAAAGCTGCATTTAATTTTCTCTCTTTACCATTTTCTCAATAAACAAAAATTAATAAAAATTGTTTTTACATGTTCTCATACACCTTATTTTAAGAAAAATGTATAAAAACATATTTCAAATTTAGATGTTTTATTTTTTCTTAATAAGTGTGTTTTTTATTTTTTTTCGTTAGACTATGTACTCCATCCGTCCCGTAATATAAGCAAAAAAAACATCTTTTTGATGTCCCAAAATATAAGCAAAAAACAACATTTTTAATCGAATAGTTACAAAATTATCCTTAGTCATAATTCACTATTAATTTTTTTAAAACTTAATTCCCTACTATTTAGTTCCCCAATAAATTGGGGTTCCAAATAGCTTCTTTTCAATATGGCTTTTTAGCTTATATCATTAGGTAGTTTATTTTGTTTTTCATTATGACAAGGGTAATTTAGGAAACTCAATTGTTTATTTTGACAAAACTTAGAGTTTTTTTTTTTGACTAAATAAAATATATACATTCATTCATTCAAATTGAGAATAGTACATCGATGTAATAGAACTTAGAGTTTCTTAATAAGCGTGAAAATATTTTTTCTGCTTATATTTCGGTACGGAGAGAGTACAATGGTTTTAAGTTTCAACACCCACTTTTTCAACTTCCAATACTCCACATCATTTTATCTTTCTTCCACCTAATAATTCAACATTCATTCAACTTTTATCCTCTCCAATGATTTTTCATTCAACACCCTACCCCACAACTTTTTATTTCATATTCTTATTTAAATTTTTATTTTTATTTTTATCATTTATATAAAATTACAATTATCGATTAAAATTAAATTAAAATAATAAACACTTAACAATTTATTTTTTAGTAACGTAATTAAAATAAAAACAAAAATTATTTAAATAATTTATACAATACAATACAAATCATCTTAACTTAATTATTGAGATCTATTTCATTAAAAAAAGACTAAAACTTCAAAATAAACACTAATAGAAAGATAATAATAAGATTAAGACAATGAAAAACTTGTTTTTTTTTCTGTGTCCAAATCAAATGAACCAAGTTTCTATTTATAGACAAAAACAAATCATGAATTTTGGTAAAAAAATAAAAAATAAAAAATAATTTGCAATGAAATAATTGAGTTCAAAGTATTAATGTGATAAAAATCCAGCGAACCAATCACAACACGCCATGTGTCCCCTTTCAACATCTCTCTCCTCCACATCATTTTTCAACTACCCCTCCAATGGTTTCAACACCTTAAACACACATTCAACACCCAAATTCAACACCATTGTAAATTGTCTTATACTATAATTTGGGACGGAGGGAGTACTATTCACTCCGTTCCTAAATATAGGGACTTTTACAAAAGAACAGGAATATTAAGAAAAGTTATTGGAGTAATAAAGTTATTTGACTTATCTGATACTTTTAATAATTTGCCCTTTATATTTAATAGACAAATGCTAACGAGTGTCCGAGACATTCTTTAAGACCTTAAATAGTAAGTTTTATATAGAATTTTTACGGAAATGCGTAAAGTCGACGCATTGTAAATTGTAGTGTTGGTTTTTTTTAATAAAATATTTCTTTAAATGAAATGCTAAAAGAGTGTCCCGGGGACACTCGTTAGCAAGACCCTATTTAATATACTCAATGTTGATTTTTTGAATTTCAATGCAAGTTAGTGGTATTAACGAAGGATATATTTGGAAAAGTAATAATAATTGCATCTAGAAATTTTTAAAGGGTCTTATATATAGGGACAAACTTTTTTATAAAAGATTTTTATAATTAGGAACAGAGGGAGTACATAATAATATACACATAATCTAGGAGTATTATTTTTCTAATCATGTTAATTAGTGTCTTTCAAATAGTATTGATTAAAAAATTTAAAATTAAATTTTTTATATTTTAAACACATTAACTATAAAATTTCAAAAGGATTATATTACTTTTTGTTTTCTTAACTAGTGTCATTGGACACTAGTAGTTAACATTTTTTCATAATTTTTTAGGACCATAGTATTTTACTAGTGTCTTCTTTTTTATATAGCCTACTAGTGTCTTCTTAGTACTATACTAATTAAAGAAAATAAAATTATATATTTTGGAATGAAAATAATATTATTCATATTTTTAAAAAAATATTAATTACACATGTTGCAAGAAAATGTTTCTATTTTTGATTTTTTTTTTTTTTATCTAGTATCTTATATTAGTTAAATTTTTTTAACACTTTGTTTAACTAGTGCCACTAAAGACACAAGTTAAATCATCATTATATATATAAAAGTAGGTAAGTCTTCAAGTAACCCTAATTTAACCCTACTTAAACCTAATTTAATTATTAAAAATGTTAAAAATTTCCTCAACAAGAATCGAATCCATTTCCTCTCCCAATTACATATATAGTTCATTTACCACTAAGCTATTAGAATACATTTGATACACTTTGATTACACCAACTAATAACTACGATTTTCAATGCCTAATTTTGTTTTCCTATAAATCAACTTTTTTTTTCCAACACACATTCAATATTTATAATAATATATATTTTTTTCAAATCCAAGATATATTTTTTCATAATAATAATGCCTCATTTTGTTTAACTGAAAATCAACTCCATTTCGTTTTTCATCATACATTCAATCTATTTTTTCTAATCCAATTATTTTTATTTGATTTAATTGAATTAACTCAATTTCTTTTTTCCAGCAAACATTCAAAGAATTTTTTCTAATCAATTATATTTATTTGATCTACCTGAATTTTTTTTTAATATTCAATATATATTTTTCCCTAATTAAGATATATTATTAATAATATATAAAGATATATATATATATATATATATATATATATATATATATATATATATATATATATATATATATCTCGAGCTAACCTAATTAACCCTACTTTAAACCTATTTTAATTCAAATAAATTATTAATAACATTGTTATTGTTTTTATTTTATGGCGCAATCATGTTACCAAAAATGTTTGCATCTGACTTTCGTGACAACGTACATCGTTATATTACACTTATTGATCCAAACGGAAGTCAATTTGAAGTTTTAGTTGAAAAAATTAATGGCAATATATATATTTTACACGTGGATGACCTGCACTGCATGATTTTGTAATATCCAATATAATGCTTGAGTGCTTTTATTATATACTGAGATGCGTCAGTTTGGATTGATTTTAAATGACATATTTAATTGTGTTATTCATCCTCATAAGTTCACTCCTACTATGAAATTTAATTTGGATAAATGTAAGACCATCTCCAATGGTATATCTTATACTATTAAGAATCAGTTCTTAATAGGAACTACCATTTGAGCAATACACTTTTGAATTTTTAATAGGAACCGATTCTTAAATAAGAATTCTCTCTCTTCTATGGCCCACCTTAGTTTTTCATTAAAATATATATTTTTATGGGACCCGTTTACTTTTATGTATTATTAATAATTAAAATATATTGTGATGTAGAGTTATTGATGAGACTCATTTAAAACTTTTGAAGAGATGTTGAGTTGGAGGAATTGAGTGCTTATTAAGAACTATTATTAAAAAATAATAAATGAGTTATGTGTACACGTGGGTGCTCTAATGTTCCATCATATTTTCATCATGATCTTCCGAAATCAACTGATCTCCTATCGTTTTCTCACAATTGTTCAATTTTGCCTTAAAATTAAAAAATCAACTGACTGAATATGATATAAAAACTAGATTTTTGGTGAGTTTTATTTATATGTTTTTTTAAACTTTTTGTTTTTATTATATATTTGTATTTTCTAACTTCATTTTTTCAATAGTATTCTACAAATATTATTTGAATGTTATATATATCTACAAAGAATAATAAAATTAAATTGAATGCTATATATAACATTCTAAAACACCCGTGCATTGCACGGGTAGTAGTCTAGTTTCTTTAATGGTACTATAATATATTATACGCCTTCTATTTCTTTTTTTTTTACACAAAAAAGGGCCAAGGGCCCATATGCCTTCTATTTCTTATTATCATAAAAGTTTATTATAGGACTAGATGGTAAAAGTCCATTCTCAAATAATTTCTAAGCTTTATATTAAATTCAGAATTTAGACCATCTTTAATGTTGCGTATCTACTTCCTTCGTTATTTTTTATTTGTCGTTTTAGATTACTGTACACTATTCACATAATATACTTTGACCAAAAAAAATTTTGGTTAAAAAAAGAGGGCATAGCCCTACTTTGACCATAAATCATTATAAATATAAAAGGAGTTAAGTCTCCAATTAACCCTAATTTAACCCTCATGTAACTAAAAAATGTTAAAAAAATTTCTCACCAAGATTTGAACTCATGTCCTCTCAAATTTACTTAGCTCAATTGCCACTACACCATTTGAAGTTATTTGATATATTTTGCGTACACCAATATATAACTACGTCTTTATATTCCTAATTATAAATTATAGTGATATATTTTTTTACAGTATCCTATATCAAGGGATATGATATTGACATGATTCTATAATTATAGCCGTGATTTTTTTTTACAAATCCAATTATAATTATTTATATTTTTCAAATCATTGTGATTATGTTTTTTCCAACACGAAATTATAATGATATATGTTTTTTTCAAATTTTTCTTTTTGCTTTGTTCTATTTTATATTCGTTTTTAATTTTATTTTCGAGATTTTTATATGAAACTATGCAAGAAATACTAATTTTTATATGAGAAAAAAATAATCACTTATTTGTTACAAATTACCTATAATTGAAAAAAATAATCACGGCTATAAATAATCACGGATTTTGAAAAAGGTACAAAATTACAACGGTTTCTATAATTACCTATAATAAATTACCTATAAAATTACAACGGTTAAATGTTTGACCAAATTACCTATAATCACAGCTATAAATAGATTTTTTTTTTCAAATGACCTTTAATTATATATAATATTACACACTTATAATGTTTGACTTTTGATAATTACCATGGAATGAAAATAATATCCATTTAACGTCTTACAAAAAAATATAGCATTGTCATTTAACCACATTTTACTATAAAAAGAGCATTAGCGAAACGTTTATTTTCACAATACTCACTACTTTTTTACTTATCAAACAATATATTCATTTCAACTATTGCTATGACTATGACTAATAGAGGTTTTCAAATTTCTTAATTATTGTTTGTTATGCATTTTTTTCCTCTAATCTTTTTAACCAAGACTACATTTTTTTGATTTTTGTTTGTTTAAGAATATTTTCAGCTGAAACTGGAAATGTTATTTATAAATAAGTTTTTCGTAATGTTCAGTAGTTTTTTTGTAACTCATTTACCTAAATATAAATGTACTGAATATTATCATTTTTATCATCAATATCGATTGAATTCTTTTTATTTTTGGAACTTTTATTTTGAAATTTTTGTTATATTTCTTTTCATATCATATATGATAAAACCAAATATTAGCAAATAAGATATTGTCCAATTTGTCTCGATGAATATTTTCAAAATATATATATATATATATTTTAATTTTTTATAATAAATAATTATAGATATTAGTGATCAAAGTTATGAATTGACATGTGTGTAGTGGTAAAAAATGACAAATAAAAAGGAACAAAGAGAGTATTTTTTAAGAATCGATATCTCCATTGGAACAAAACACAAATGAGTAGTACTCCCTCCGGTCATTATTATAAGCAAATTTGATTTTTTTGGTACATTGGAAAAACGATGTATGTAGTCTATATTATGAACCAAATAGTACATCACTTTTCTAGTGTACCAAAAAAGTCAAATTTGCTTATAATAGTGACCGGAGGAAGTATCTAATAAGCAGTGATACTTATATTATTTTTGTGGGACCTATTTACAAAAATACGAGTATATAATTATTGGTGAGATGAGTTATTGTTAGGATTTATTTTGAACTTTTTAAGATGTGTTAGATTGGATGGATTGAATGTTTATTAGATACTATTACTAATAAAAATTTAAAATACTAATATGTACACGTGAAATTTAGTTAAGTACTAAAAAAATGATGATCTCCATTGTGAAACTCCACACGTCCCAGACAACAAGATCCTCTAAAAAAAGTAGGACATTACAAAAATTTTCCGCAAAAGTATGATATTGTTGTCGGATTTTTTATTTTAGAGATAATTGAAAAAAAAAATCACTTAATTTTGAAGCTATTTCAAAAATAATTTACATGAAAATCAATTTTAAAATACAACTTTTTGAAAAAATTGCGATTTTAATATGTTTTAATCTTCAATAATATATGTTTATGTAATTATGTTATATGAAGGGTGATGTGAGGTCTTTAAATTCAATTCCAGCGCTGTTGCCGTGCAAGTCTATTGTATTTTGACTAAACTTCTCTAGTTTATTTATCTTTCTTTCAAATATTTATTTTGAATTTTCATGTCTATTTAATAGTATACTACGCATGACTTGTTCCGGCAATGTTAGTTTCCTCGCAAAGAGTTCGATATGATAACTTGATAAGTGTGATATGACATCATCGAAATCATTACATATTCAATTTCGCTAAAAATTAATAAGGATAAATCTGCAAACAAGCTCACAAACCTACAATTGATATGACAAACTTCAAGTGTCCGGAATAATTATGTATCCGGATCTGCAACATTGATGATGCTAAAGTCATTGAATCTGCACTGAATTTGGACGTAACAAACCTGCAAATCTAAACAAAAAACAAACACCGTACCAAGACGGGACAAACACCGTACTAAGATGGGAACTCAAAACAAATACTCCGCACTAAGACGAGATTAAAAACAACACCAGATGAAAAAATCACAAGAGAGAAAACTCGAATAAAACCTAAAAAGTATGTGGATATTATTTATTTAAATAAAAAAATAGAAAACAATCAAGTGGGGTGATTCCGCATCAAAATTGATCTTAAATTACCCCCTCTAATTGATAAACCAAGAGAAAGCAAAGAATAAAAAATTGTCAGCGGCTGAGAACTTGAGAGAGAGAATTAGGGTACACCCTCCTAACTTATATTAAGGAAAATTGCATTTGCAATTTAATTAATCACTTATTCAATAAGTGCTTAGCACACAATAATTTATGTAATAACTATTTTTGCAATCAAACAGATAAAAGAGTACAGTTTCTATTGATTGAAATAGCTTATAAATTAATTACAGCTGTAAATCTTTCAAACTTATAAAAAAAATCTTATAAACGCCTCCATTCACAAGACAAGGAATGAAGGGCCCAAACAAAGCATGATATGCAATGCAAGCTCATATAATCTTGAAAACATGATCTTGTCCTTCCATCATTTCCAATAATCTCTATCCTATCTATTTATTGTGATCCTGTTTCTCACTCTCTCTAATAACTCTCCAATAATTTGTACCCTTTGGACAAAAATGACACTAGAGAGTAAACAACTTAATGAGTACAAGAATACTATGATTTCTTTATTACTGAAAAGACACTGCCACTGGACTTCTCACAACATGATGTTTGTCAGTCCAAGTATACCATCCAAAATAGTACTTCTCAGAATCACTTTTACTTGGTAAGTACTTATCTCTATTCACTGTGATGACAAAATTCCTTTTCTGACCAACATGTGTAAATTTCAGAACACTTGGAAAGGCTATAATGGTAAATTCCTTTGGTGGATTAGCAATAAATTTGTAAACACTTTTGCTCTTACCAACATTGGTTACTGTTCTCTTTATAGTTTTTGTGTGATTGAGTTTATTGATTTGTATTGATGGATAGTTGAGATCAAATGGTTCAGGATTTTGGTTTGGACAGTTATATGCAATGTTTGTTGAATTAAGATTACAAAGGTAAAGAAGGTAGTCATTGTAGGATGCATCATAAATGAGTCCTGGATTTGATGCTCCTTTGGGATTGAAATGGCCTGATCCCATTGCAAATGGTGTTGTAGATTTTCCTGTTTCATCTGTCATTTGATTTCCTGTGTTGTCTGTTGATCTTGCTGCAAGAATAGTGAAAAAGATTGATTCAGATATGATGAAAATATGTTCGTGACCTATGAAGCATGGACACAAACACCGGAGACGGCACGGACACTGACACGTCAACACCGATAATAATTTGAGAAAATGACAATGTAATTATAAGTGGCGGTGTCATGTCGGTGTCCAATACCAACGCGTGTCCGACACAAGATACACCTAATCCGCGGAGTGTTCGCGCTTCATAGTAATCTGCCTGATTATTAATGAAGTTTTAAATTTCTGGTTGCAGCCCAATACGGTTGTAGAAATCACTATATTGTTGTGGCAATTGTGATTGCACACCGCTATTTAAAACTATATTGGATTGTTTGCACTCGGTAATCTCACATATTGGTGGAGTCAGAACATCGGTGGACGGTTATTATTGGATTGAGATCAGACAGTCTAGATCAAGCTCAATATCATAGATTTAAAAAGTCTGCATTGAAATCTAGTCTGTCTAATCTCGACCAAATAATCATTGATATATTGATTATGTGAGTGTGCAGGATTTCTGAGTGTAACTGATATAGTATCCAAGGTAGTGGGGTGGATGTTGATATTGAAATTACCTGAAGTCATGAGGGCAGACCTAATAGCAGCAGGACTCCAAGTGGGGTACCTGGCTTTGAGAAGAACAGCTGCAGCAGAAACATGAGGGCAAGACATTGAAGTTCCTGAAAAGATATTGTACTTCACAACTCGTTTATCCTGAAATGTCAGTCGTGTAGGTCCATCTTCAGCTGTCCATGCTGCCAATATATCTACTCCAGGAGCTGTTATGTCAGGCTGAAAATGTCCACAAATTATTTCAGAAATTCGAAACTTGTATACTTTGATACTAGTACTATTTTTACAGTGAAATTTGAAACTTGTATACTTTGATACTATTTGGCCGTGTGGAATTAAAATTCCACGCAGGCTCGCAGAATAGTAAATTTTATACTATTTTGCTTATAATTCTCGTATATACTGTTCGGCGAACAAAAATTATAAGCAAAATAGTATAAAATTTACTAATATATACTTTATAATATTTGACATATATAATATCTTATTATAAAGAGAAACAATCTTTATTGTGATTAAGGATTAATACCTTTAGAATATTAGGGTCAATTATATTGGGACCTCTGCTAGAGAAAAGTGCCATGGAAGGTGCTGGTTTGGCATCTAACACTGTTCTTCCAGGCAAAAGTTGTGCCATTGGATTAGGGGTAGAATGAATATATTGAATAAGTTTTAAGGTATTCTCATAGGTCACTGTAGTAGCTGGAATGAAATTAGGATCAGAAGGTACATCATTTGCATAAGCTTTATTGTTCCCAAGTATAAAACCTATAGCACCAGCTCTTTGAGCTTCCAATCCTTTTATCACTCTTCCACCTTGTCCTCTCATGCACAAAACTATCTTTCCCTTCACCTTGATTGGATCAAGGGTATTGTCTAGGCAATACCTGCATCATGAAATTAATTAAATATATAAACACGTTAATTACACCCTCTGGTCACTATTATAAACCAAAAACACTTTTTAATTCATTGAATAATTGATGTATCTGATCTAAATTTATATAAGAGGTAATACTAGTAATGAAAAGTACCCTGAAGAATTTGCAGTAATGCCTGAAAGTTCAACATCACTAGCTAGAACTAAGGGGCGTAAACTGTTTTCCATGTAGAGTGGGGTAATTGATCTACCCTGTAATTGATTTACAAAAGATTAAGTTAATTAAAGTTCAAACATGAATTTTTATAATGATTAGAAATTGAACTCAGTATCTTAGAGTTTACAACACTTCACATACTATGCACTAACCGTTAGTGCTGCGCTAGACTAGACCCTAGTAGTAAAGAACAAGTTCAAACCTGATATTTTAATACTCTCTACGTACCTAAATATAGTATTCGAAGAATATAATTTTTTTCTAGTGAAGTTAATTAAAATTTACCGCAATGTATGTGCCATTGGCAAGTTTAATTGGAGCAAGAAAGGCTCGATCAACGGTACTAGCACCGACGGTGATGATCCAAGGAGCAGGATTCGACAAACTAGAAGCAACAGGACCAGAATTTCCAGCACTACAAACCACAACAATATTGTTCCTTATAGCTTGTAATGCACCCTTAGCAATAACATCATCTTCATATTTCAATGGATTATGGAACCCAATGGAAAGGTTTAAAACATCAACACCATCTTCAATTGCATCATCTATAGCTTTAAGCATGTCAATGTTTGTGCAAACATTTCCATCGCTTTTTGGTTTTCCTTTAATTGGCCAACATGCTTTGTATATGGCAAGGCGAGCTAACGGGGCTCCACCAATGGCTGTACCACTGGCGAAGCCTCCGAGTGCTGAGGCATTCTGAACTGCTCGCCCTGCTACTATTGAAGCTGTGTGTGTTCCGTGTCCATCTTTGTCCCGAGCTGATTTGTAATCCTCTTGTTCGTTTAGAGGGCCATAGAGACTTTCGTAACCTTGCAAGTAGTACCGTGCTCCAATTATCTTTCTGCACCAAAAACATGTGACTTCAAGTTAATTATATGATATGATATATGAAGTTATACAATCAAATCTTCTTGGTAACGTATATATCTATTAGAAAAAGTTGAATTAACGTTAAAGAAAATATAAAATTTGTCTCTAACTTTGACGCTAACTATAAAGACACTCGAATTTTTTATCATTTTCTTTTTCTAACAATTTTCTTTAATTTTTTCCATTCTTCATAATGCGACAGAGAACAGACACAATTTTATGTGTATGATAACTTCAACAATGTTCATTTTGAAACAAATGAAGTACTAACAAATGATTTTATATTCACGTAAACATTTATAAACCCGAATCATATGATAGTATTATTAGTAACATTCAATCCTAAGTAGAAAGCTGACTTAAAGATCAGTCTCATAGCAGGTAAAAAAAACATTAGCGATTAAAATACTTGATTATAAGATGATTAGTAAATAAAATATAAAACTCAATCTTAAAGTTTGCTAAATAGATAATGTAATCAAACACACATGCACATGACACAAACCATGACTTGTCAGAGAAACATAATTTTTATCAGTCTAGGATCAAAATTTGTACTGATCAAAAAATGTTGTTTTCTTTTACATGGTTGTATCTTCTCTCTTTCTCGTGCATATGTTTATTTGGATGTATTAGCATGCGTTGACTGTTATCAGAGTATAACTCTTCAATAATTGGACAAAATTTTATTTTATTTTCTTCAATACAATGATCTCTATAGAGACTAGTATCAGAAAAGTTGAGAGAAAAAGCAGTGACAGAACAAAAAAGGAAGAAATTTAAAAAAGGAATAGACAGAGTCTTGTGTCTTGAATAGCAAAAGAAGACAGTGTGGAATAGAGGGTAGGAAAGGACTCACGAGATGAATCAACAAAAGAAGCCAAAAACCAATCAAATCATAAGGACAAAAGCTATTTGAATTTGTACAAAATTTAGACGAATAATGTCTATAGATATATCTTATTCAGAATATAACTTCACATATTATTAAAGTTGGTTCAGAAAATGCCTTCTTTTGACCTTATATCATTGTGTCTAATTCATGCTCGTAGACATTAAAATTTTGACATCAAAATGATATTTGGTTTTTGTTAAGAGTTTTACGTTAGATGATTGATAACCTGAAGACATGTTTATAAGTGGAAACAATCACCATCTTACAAGCTTACAAGACAGTTTTGTAAAATAAAATCAAAGTTGGATCATCTCCTATAAGTGACAAGCCCAATAGTGGAGCAGAGTGTTAAAAGTCATGCATTAGTTGAAAAATGATCTGAAAATATATGTTTATACGTGAGAGAGATACAGATAAAATACACGGTGTCACATTTCATCTATTTTGATTTTTCAACAACACAATTGGTTTTATTTAATAGGAGATTTTGAGAGAGTAAATCTCAACCATATACATGGATGGTCATGGTTAAAAGTTGTTTAAGGATCACATGAGTCTAATCTTAACCATTCACGATGTAATCTATGACTAAGGTTTTCTAGTTGTCTGTCCTTTTCTATGGAAACTCTTCTAACATCTTCTTAATTTGTTATGCTTTATTGATATCTAATATATATATATATATAATATGTTGAGACTCTTAGAGATAATTTGTCACCCATTTAAATCTCACGAGATTCAAGAGATTAGTCTTGCGTGTAGATAATACCTGATTTGCGCAAAAAATTAAATAATATCTTCCCTAGAAAAACATGGCCTTCTTTTGGCATGTAATGGATATTTTTTTACACATTTTCCTAAGTATATGAAAATTTATACACCATGAATATGACATGTCCATAATTTATGCAACAGATAGTGAAAGGAACTTTTGCTTTCGTAATGTTCAAGCCAATAATGTTCCGTACAGTATTATACTATTAATTAGAAAAAGAAACTATACTAATTATGTTGGTTATTAACTAAGAAAGGAACCTATTCAAAGGTTCCAAAGTTCTTTGATAGTACTTTCATTTCAAAAGACAATTGTCTTGTCTTCAATTTGGACATAGAATCTAACATAACAAGTGATTAAAAAATGAAGCTTGATGAAAAAGCAGTTAGTTATTACCTATTGCAATTAGATGAACCAAAATCAGTTCCATTTTGGCACACTCCTTTCCATTTCTGTGGAACAGGACCCATACCTTCATCACTGAAACTCTTTGAATCTGGCCATACACCTATATACATATGGAGAAAAAAAACACACTCATGACTTGTCTTTCATGCAAACATACAAACACAATGCTAACTGTTGTTGTAATAATCACATAGTTAATAGAAACATTAGAAAAATAGAGTCACATGTAAACAATCACATACTCCTATAAAAACCATAAGAAGTATTTTGAGAAGCTTTAAAAAAAAAAATTGATAGATTATTTGGAAAAAAAAGAAGCGAATTTTTGTTTAAAAAAAATAATCAAAATTAATGTATTAAATTATTGAATATCAAAATCACTTGTCTATAATGCCTAACAAACTTAAATTTAATTTTAAACTGTAAAAAAAAATTATTTTTGATCTTAGAATTATGTATGCACATATATAACTTACCATTATCAATCATTCCTACTATAATATCTTGACCATATTTTGCTTTGGCTAAGAAACCACTATTTGTCTCATTGGATTTTTCTTCAAAAGGTTCTAATGGCCCATCTAACCCCACAAATTTCCATGATCTTGTGGTATGCAATGAATAGATCTTTGTTTGGCTCTTAGTCACAGACACCACCCCTTCCATTCCTGTTTCATGTTAATTATAAAAAAAAAATTATCATATGGTAAAAGAGAAAATTACTACTAGAAAAAGTTGAATTATATTAGAAAAATATTTTATAAAAAAATAATTTTACGTCGATAATTCAATTTTTTTTAGTAGTGAATATTGTAACATGAAATAGTTGGAGAAATTAAACTATGTAATTTTACTTTACCTGAGAGATTATTGGCTTCATTTGGTGTAAGCAAAGCTGCAAAGCCATTGAAAGTATGTTTGTAACTATAAAGAAGAGAAGCTCTTGCTTTTTCCTCAGTTTCTTTTACCAAAAGCAAATAAGAGTGATGTGTTTTCTCTATTTCATGCAATGTTTTTTCTCCATTAATGTGTTCTCCAAACTCAATTAGATAAACCTGTAAAAAATTCCAAAAAATTATTATGTTTCACATGATTTTTTTTTTTGAAAATTCAGTACCCGGCCGAAAGACTGATTTCTATGTGAAGTTTCACATAGAAGTCTAGAAATGTTTTAATAAAAACAGAGGAAAAAATAATTTTGAGATTGAATGAAGTAGAAAAATAAAGAACCTGAGTATTTTTGGTGCATGAGACCAATGGAAGAAGAAGGAGGAGGAGGAACAAGCATGTTGTGGAAATGATGATGCTGGTCATTGCCATAGTATATAGACAAAATACAATTTGATAATAATGTGATGATATTTATAAAGTTACAATCATCTCTAACCAATGCTTAACCTCATCTCTAGAGTATGGTGTTGTTATTATGTGATTAAACGACAAGATTTTATAGACATGTTTTGTAGGTCTTTCTGTAATATATTGGACTACTTTTTTGGCAGAAAATATTGGAGATATATATTTTGATGAATATTGTCTATATATGTGTTTTTCTTTTTTTGTGCGTTGAATATTTTGATTGAGCATTAAAATTATAGTTTTTTTTGAACTTGAATTGTTTTTTTTACTAAAAACAACGATATTCATTCATTCAAATTGGTAGAGTATATCAATCAAAATCATTACATATCCAAATTCGCTAAAAACTAATAAAGATGAATCTGCAAACAAGCTCACAGCATCCGAGTTAATAGCATAAACCGGCTTAATGTCTACAAATATGACAAAGCCTACAATTGATATAACAAGATTCAAGTGTCCGGAATAGTCATGCCTCCGGATATGCAACGTTGACGACTCTGAAATCATTGAATCTGCACTGAGTTTGGATCGAAGCAAATCTGCAAATCTGAACATTAAAATTATAGTTAAAATTAAAATTATAGATCTGCAAATCTGAATATTTTGATTGAGCATTAAAATTATAGTTAACACTGCTAATTTTATGCAAGATTTAAGAAGTAAGTATACTTTAACCGCTTCATCTCAATAAATACTACATTTTTTTTAATAAATGCAAAAAACAAAAGTAATTATTGTATTAAATTTTTCAAAATTATATTGGACTTCTTTTGAAAATTATCATACATTTTGTTCCGAAGGTTCTGAAGAATTTAGCGATGAAATTCACACACATAAAGTGATAAGAAGTGAGGAGTTATGAGTTTGAATCCGAGCTCCAATTATATCAATTTTTAGATAAACCAAAGCATCCCCATATGTAAATACTAATCTCTTAAAGTAAGTGAAATTCATTTAAGAATTAATGTACCTTATATATGCACCTTTTTTCATATGCACGGCTGTCCATAGATTAAACTTTGACCAAATATAATTAATGGACTCCAACATTTACAACTTTTTTATGAATATCAGCATCTACGACTTGTGCCACAAATTTTAATTGATACATCTTATAATGTTGAAAGGTTATAACTTGATTTATTTATTTATCGTAAATTTTAAATTTTGAAATGATATGGAATGAGTATGGGTATCATATTTATCCAACATACGGCTATGAATATCATACTCCCTGCCATATAGATATCTATTTACATTCTTAATTAAGTTCACGGTGTTACTGGGGTGGAAAAAGGTCAGACCAATCTATAGGTGTCTACGACCTAGCCTACATAGGTTCAGGTTAGGCCAGACTATTTCTTTAAATAGAGCAAACCAAATAATTATTTTTTTAAATATAATTATTTTTTAAATTAATATCTTCATGTGAAATAAGTTTTTAAACAGGCTAACAATTATATCAGGTTTTAAAAAGGTCAAGCTCAGATCTAAAAAAATAAGTCTATGCATGATAGACCATATGCCAAGCTGAGACTTTCAATATTTCGACAGGTTAGACTTAAGTTTGACAAAACCTAACTCGTCATAATCTATTATCAACTAACAGTGTTACACTGTTACTTTTTAAGTTAGTTGTTAAAATATCTCAACAAAAATCTACATAATGTAATTTAATAGGATGACCATATATATATGTATAATTTTTTTTACATTATCGGTATATATAAATTAAATCATTTATAACAAGACTTATAACAAATACTCCAATATTTTGTAATGAATAAGCAATCATTTTAGTTCTTGAAGGTGTCGCTCTCTGTCACAGATATATTGCTTGTTACTTGGTGGCAATGATTTGAAGGATTTGATTAAAGTTGCCAAAGATTTGCTGATACAATTTCTTCCTGTGATTAATAAAGACCCGTGATTTGTCAGAGATATGATTGCCTATCACAATGATCCATGAATCATCAAAAAACATTTTAAAATCCCTAAATCAAACCTCGGTTAGTCGAATTGATCCCTGCCATTATCCTTGATCACAAAACATCTGTATGTGTCATTGGTTGATTAATTGACCTATGATGTGGTATCTCTTATCCAAAAACAAGATTCACATAGGTAGGGACAAAATGAAATTGCAGTAGTAGAAAAATAAGCAGCAAGATCACCAACATTTAATTCAACAAAAAATTTATAAACAACAAATTGCAAGAAAGCTGTCGGAGTACCACCGGTTGCCGGAATTTATTCAAACACAACATAAGACATGAAGTAATCTACAGAGCCATTTTTAGTCTAGATAGAATGGACAAGTTCCCATCACCATGAATGAGATTCTTAGAAACAAAGAGAAAGGTCAAGGTGATTAGCTGAAATTCTAGCCTCTATATTCCTATCTTGAAGTGAAGAACACCGTTGACTCCATTGAAATCCTTTGGATGAAAGAATCACATATTGAAGAAAAAAAGGAGAGAAGACAGTGTCTAATTTACCTTCAGTTTGGTCGTTTTAGTCCCTCAACATTCATCTTTTTCGTTGATTTAGTCCCATAATGCACATTTTTCTTTTTTATCTAGTTTATCTTCACTTTAGTCCACAGCCACGTGACATAAATTTTAGAAAGTCAAATGACATGCCATGGTCAACATAGTTAATAAAGTTTGCACCTTAGCAATAATAATCGATTTAGTGAAAAAACTTAACGTCAAAGACTACTATAACTAGGAGAAGTTAAACTCGGGGACTTTTAAATATATTTATATTTTTTATGACTCAATGACTATTATGATAACGAGTAGTATTTTGGATACTAAAATGATGTTTTACTCATTTTGTAATTGAGAGAATACTTATTTAAGTAAAACTAGTAACATACCCGTGCATCTGCACAGGACGCGCGTTCGGCGCGTTTATATCGGGTGATAATGTGTCGCGTGTTTATATATAATTAAACCTAATAAAAAGGTGATAATGTGTATTTGTATTTGATAAAGATATAATAAATTAAATTAGGTGTAAAAAAAAGAATATCTATCTAATAATAGGAGATAAAAAAAGACCGAAGAATTGATATATAATAGTTAAATTAAAATTGACATACATAAAGATTAAAGATAAACATAGTTATTAATGACGCTAATTATATGATCTTAACTATAATGACCTTGGTGCTCATATAAGCATCAGTTGTAAATTCGAGAACATTTCCATAAATAATGTTATTAAGTTGACAAAATTTCCTCCAACCTTTTCCAAATTTAACATTGTTTTGATTTCCGCTTTCCATGCTGAGGTGGCAACTGACGATATGATTTAAAGGACCTGAAAGACTGAAAGTATGATATTTGAATACTCGGATAGCGATAGAAAGTTGGCAAAATGTTGGCTCAGAACCTGCATATAAATAAGCATGTATAAAAATCTAAAACATTATAACTGATTTAATAGCAAAAATTAAACAAACGTGAAAAATTTTAACATTTGGAATGAACGCTAATCTTTAGTAGTTGTACTCAAACTGTGATACTGCGGAAAAGATGATGGGTTAACATTTGAATTGTTTTCGCAAACAATCATTAGAAAAGAATTTTGACCATAGTAAATAAATTGAAGTTTATGATTTCCAGTCCAACGATAATAGTGTCTAAGGCTAGGCCAGCCTGAAATTATGCGTGGTTTGTGTAGATCTTTGTTGAATCCAATTTGATGAGAAATTTCCTCTCCATCATATAAGTTCCAATGGTTGCCTAGTTCATGGAAATGTTCGGCGATGAAAAAAGGATCAAGTTCTCCAATTATCTACATATAAACGAACGATGTTAAACTTTTAAATTATTAATAAAGTAATAAATAATAATAATAAATCATCTCATCATGAAGATTGATTGCAGTAAACATCCCTTTATTGCTCCCTCTTAGTATTGGATACAATCTTGCAGTCATTTGTAAAATGAATGAATGATACATAAAGTTATGAAAATGATTCATGTATATATAGGGAAAAAATAGTAATAGCTATGATTTCCATATGTACTGAATAATTTTATATGCACAGGAGTCATTAAAAAGGGGACCAAAACACTTACCACTTGGAATCATATATTTCTACCCTATAAAGTAAAATATAGTGACTTACAACATGGATAATTTTTTAAAGTTCATAAAGTAATGTATAGTGACTTGGTTCATTTCAACTTCATACTAATAGTACTCCATGACTTTTTTTTAGCATAAGAAAAGACCAAAAGGTCTATTAGTTATTGATAGTGTAATATAAAACACAATAGACATAAGTTGATATTAGGTCTATTAGTTAGTCCCATAATGCACATTTTTTTTTATCTAGTTTATCTTCACTTTAGTCCATAGCCATGTGACATAAATTTTAGAAAGTCAAATGACATGTCATGGTCAACATAGTTAATAAGGTGTACACCTTAGCAACAATAAACGATTTAGTGATAAAACTTAACGTCAAAGACTATTATAACTAGGAGAAGTTAAAGGATTTTTTTTCAAAATGTCCTCATTTTCAATGAAATGTACTAAAATGTCCATTTTTTTCAAAAAAACACCAAAATGTCCCTATGGGACCCGCGACTGCACATAAAGGTATATGACTCCCGTTTGAAGGAAGCCACTCACTCACATATGGCACCCGTGAGGAGGGAGCCATCCAATTCTCCCATTTTTTTTCATTTTCGCTGATTGTTTGGAGGGAAGGGTTAGGGTTGGGGTTTTTAAGGGTTTGGGGTTATGAAATTTTGGGGTTTTGTTTTTTTTATTTGTGAAATAATTCTTATTGAAGATTAAATATATATTATTAAATAATAATTGCATTACATAAAAAAAACATTGAAATATTTACATTACAAAATTATAAAATTATTTCACAAGAAATTGGCGTGGGTCTTTTAAATATATTTATATTTTTTATGACTTAATGACTATTATGATAACTAGTAGTATTTTGGAGACTAAAATTATGTTTTACTCATTTTGTAATTGAGAGAATACTTATTTAAGTAAAGAGATTTTAATTACTTTAATTGATAAAAAATAGAAGCAAGTATCTTAAGAAAGGAACCCGAACCCGTCCAAAAATTTGCCTCTTCTTGACAACACAACACAACAGTGATTTTCGCAATTTCTTTACATTGAAACTCCAGATCAAATGACAACCGTACGATCAACTTCAACCCTCATCATCTTCTTCTTAATTCTCCTCATTTCACCCTTCCAATCACAATCACTCTCATTCTCTTCATATTTCCGTTACCGAAACCTCTTATCCCTCTCACACTCCATTTTCACCGGCGTCGCAAATCTCCGTGAAAAACGCGGTGACATTGCCGGCGCCGACAGAGCTAGGAAAATCGCCAATAGTTTGGAGAAGGTTACTGGATTTGGATTCTTGAAGCTGGTATGGTCTTCTTGGTCTTGGAATTGGATGTTGAAGGATCTTCCTGTCACGGAGCTCTATGGTGCTGTTTCTGATATCAATGAGTTTCTTACGAGTTTGAATGAGTTGACTCGGTTGGAATCAGTTGCTGAAAGGGCGGTTTGGCTTACGAGAAATTACCAAAATCTCCTCACCGTTACTAAATCGCTTTTTAGCAAACTCCTCAAAGTGTTTGGTCGATTGGTACGTATAACGACGCCGTTTCATTTATTCATTTATATATTTATTTTACTTTACTTTATGTGTATTTTAATTTAATTAATCTCTATAGACTATGGTTAACACACTATCACACACATTACAGATGTATGCATAATGCATTCATATTTATGTATTCAAGTAATTGCATTGCATGTTTGAATTTATGTTATTTGACAAAAATAATTCTACAAATATAAAATTGTTTTTTGATATATTTGAATGTTTTTCTGTAGAATTATTTTAGCAATAGAATTGATTTTAATTTGAAGTTTAAATTTAGGGTCATTTACTATGTGGCAAGTTTTGGTTGGTTGAGCCTAAAGATTAAGTGTTAAGGATGAGACTATGCAAGAATTTCTCTTGTGCTTTTATTTTTATTTTCTTGGATATAAAATAAACATGAGAGAGAGACATGATGGTGGTTTTTTTTTTTTTTTTTGTGTTAATCTCCGGTTCTTACGAAAGTAGACTCTGATAATTCTAAATTTGACTGAAGATAAGTAAAATTTGATTAAAAATTGTTGCATCAGAAATTGGACTCGAGTTTTTCCATACATTTTGAAAATGCTTTATTAAAATTAAAAATGTTAAAAATAAACGGTCAACAACTTCTTTCCAAGTCATTTTTAGCAAAAAAAAACTATTTAACCTTTTCTTTTAAATTCTATTTTGTTATTTGTTATTTATTGTTATGTCAATGTAGAATTACTTCATATTCAATCACTTAGACCTGCCGAAGCATGGTGAGATTAGCAGAATCATTGTGAATTTGGCATAATCACGGTGAACTACCATGATTCTATAGCACTAATACTACTCGAAATATGCAAGTACTGATATTGGAATATGGATTTGCAGGAAGTGGTGAGGGAAGTAGTGGAGACGTTGCGAATAGAGGTTGTGGAAGGCGGGTTAATCAGAGATTGCCTTTTACTTGGTGGCAATGATTTCAAGGATTTGATTAAAGTTGCCAAAGATTTGCTAATACAATTTTTTCCTGTGACTGATAAAGACCCTGAGCTATAATTAGTATAGTTGCTTTTTTGGTAGATTTTCGGAGCTACAATACAGTGGTGGTATCATACTATCATTACTGTCCTAATCACTGAGTTGTAACGTTTGTATGAGCAAAATTGTAAATGTCAAGGTTTGTTATAAAGTTTTTTTTTTTGGTCTAGTAACTGGTTTGTTATAAAGTTTGTTTGTTTGAAAGATTTGTTGTTTATGTAATTCCATATGCATATGTGACAAGTTGTTTTTAATTCCATATGCATATGTGACAAGTTTCATACGGTATCTTCAACTTATTCAAGACTGAACAAAGAAAATTCTTTTATACATTGCATCAAGGCTGAAAAGAATTACTGCAAGTATCATCAGAGTGTAACGACGAGGGAACCACGTCCGCATCAGTGCGCATACATATCGATAAAATCAGTAAAATCCGCCAGGCTATATGTGGACGTGGTTAAACTCTGCATCACATGTCAATATATGATTAATTGTTATCAAAGCAAAGCACATTTCGTAATGTGATTTTGAGGGCATAATCTATTCCCCAACTTTTGTTCCCCTATTTCAACATTAACAATTAGCAGATTTTTCAATTCTATGATGCATAGGTACGGCACCGTGTATGAGCTTAAAATATATATTGACAAGATAAAATAAATATATGTTGTAAACAACACATTGAATTGTTCTTAAGCCTGCAATTCTGTGAGTCTATCTGAGCTTATACATACAATTTTGTAAGCAAACTAATTCAATTTTGATACTTCAGAAAGCATCAATGGGAGTTCTTAAAACTTTATGTGCCTTGGTTATGTATGTATGTACTCGAAAGAATCTCTAAAGATATAATGAAGACTGTGCCTAGAAGAAGGGGAAAAATGGAAGGAAAGAATGATAAGCAAGAAATTGAAGGAAAGGAGAAAGCTAAAGGCCTAAAGAAGATAGAAAATATTAGAGCCTAAATGGCGTTGGGCAGCATTAGTTTCTAAAAATGAAGAGAAACATATTTGCAATTTCCACTGATAGAGTAACAATGAGATTGATGTTATGATATTTTTAAATTGGTGTATGTTAGTGGTGACAAATGACAATGTGGTTGATGTTAACCATATTTCTCAACAGATGTTAGAAAATGCGTAAGAAAGCATAGAAAGACAAATTATGCAGAACTAACACTGCTGTGAAAGATTTCAGGTTTTGATGTATCCTCTTTTGCCAAGTTTTTTTCCACTTGTAAATATAGTTTATTACTATCCAGTTATTTTTTTCTGATCAGGAATCAATATAAGAATGAATAAATATTAAGTTTTAATTGGTGGGGATTAGTGAATGGTGGAGGTTTG
Source organism: Trifolium subterraneum (assembly GCA_951799995.1). Taxonomy (NCBI): domain Eukaryota; kingdom Viridiplantae; phylum Streptophyta; class Magnoliopsida; order Fabales; family Fabaceae; genus Trifolium; species Trifolium subterraneum. The sequence goes on along the minus strand of OX637462.1, from coordinate 6,140,099 downwards.
GGAGGACAAATTTTGATTGTGGATGTAACGGATAAAGAACAAAAAGAGAAATGTTATGCAAGCGAGTCCCACATCGGCTAGTATAGGACTGAAAGTGTGCTGTTTGTGTTATAAAATGAAAGGACTACTCCAAATACAAAGCACGGAACCGTGTGATAAGCACATAACGAACTATTCTTTCGCCTTTTACTAAAGAATACCGTGTGCTTGTTACTCAAAGCGGTATATGCTTATTTTTTGAAGAGTTCTTGAAAAGAGAGCTCTGCAATATTAGTTTAAGTTTTATATTATCTTGTCTCTCTTAATCTTGTTGACAGATTTTCTCCGATTGGATCAGTGTCCATGTGTGCAGTGACGGTTCTTCCAATATGTATGAGAAGTTGAAGTGAACTACTTTGAACAAGATTTTGCCACATTTGAAGTGAAATGTTATGAAGTTGAAGTGAACTATAATGAATTGAAGGCTATGTTGTGTGTTTTACTACATCAATGTCAGTATATAAAGTGATATATTTCATACACTTGTATTAAGATATAAAGAAGAGTGGTGCCCAGATAAAAGGGAAAAGATGGAATAGGAAAGTAATACAGAATGAAAAGAACAAAATCGAAGCAAAGGCAATAACAGAAAGCTAAAGAGAACCACATTTGCAATTTCGCATGAAAGTGACAATTAAAATGGGAAAGAGAGCATAGAGTGGTTGAAGGACAAATTATGCAGAACTAACATTGTTCTAAATTATTTCAAGTTTTGATCCATCTTTTTTGCCAAGTCTTTTTCCTTGTAAATAATGTACTAGTCACTTTACAGATTAAAACTCAGAAGGAATGAATAACTATTAATTCTAAGGGATGGCTCAGTGGATGGAGCAGGCACATGACAGAGGAGTAAAAGAGAAACATTGAAGTTATGTAACCAGAGCCCACATCGGCTAGTGTAGAAATAATGATATGATGCTTGTGCTATAAAATAAAAGAACTACTTTGAATACAAATTACGGAACCGTGTGATAAGCACATAGCGAACTATTCTTTCGCCTTTTACTAAAGAATACCGTGTGCTTGTCACTCAAAGCGGTATACGCTTATTTTTGGAAGAGCTCTCTCGAAAAGAGAGTTCTGCAATATCAGTTTAATTTTTAAACTTTTAACAAAGGTCACTAGTTTTTTCTAAGATAAACATATTTAAATATAATTGTTATTGTAAGATTAGTGTCCATGTGTGCGTTAAAAGTTAAAAATCAATTTTAGAGTCAAAATCAGTTCTTCAAGTTATTGTTCGGTCTAGGACGGTCGCCCTGCCTCTGTACGACCATGCGTGCGTCTTCATGTTAACAAATAGTTGCTCTTAAGTGACTTGTTTATTACCATGTTATTGTTGTTACTGTTGTTCTTACTCCAAAGAACATATGTTCATAATGTTAACTTGTTATATATAGAATGGTTTGAATAAACTTCTGTCTATTAAGGATTCAAACCTCTAACTACAATTGCAGGCTTTTGATTGTGGAGGCACAAGACAAAGGAGAAAAAGATAAACTACCGTATAAGAAATAGCTTTCATTCATTCAAGAAGTGAAGGCCTTATAAGACTGCAAAGAAAATCTTGATGTGTTGATTGATGTGTTTGTGAATATGATCCAAGCTTCATGATTTACTTTGGAAGTGATTTCTCATTTTAATATGATCCACATTTTAACAAATTCTTGCTCTTAAGTGACCTGTTCAGTGCCATGGTTTTCTTCCTATCGCCATTCTTAATTACTCCAAAGAATGAGTTGAACATAACTTTCTGATTATTAATAATAGTTCAAATTTCAATCCTCAATTTAAAATTTTCAAACCAATTCCTTTATTTGGTCGTTTATGTACGTACTCGAAAGAATCTCTAAAGATATAATGAAGACTGCCTAGAAGAAGTGAAAAAGATGGATTAGGAAAGCAAATACAGAATGATGATAAAGAAGTTGAATGAAAGGCAATAAGAAAGCTGAAGAAGATATAAACAATGAATGGCAGCTTTCAGTAAAAAAAGGGCACATGAATGAACAGCTTGCACCAATGTGGTTAGCCTGAAAGATTAGCAAAACTATCTAATTCTTCATCTTTTGTTTTGCTTTGTTCCTCATTTCTTCTAATGCTTTTACTCTGATTTCTGAATGAGTTGTTCTTGGTGTACAAATTGTTCTTGGTGATTCATCTTGAAACACAGCATTTTCTTCAACTTCTTTTGCTTCCTTTTCTAATTTCAAAAGTTGTTCTTCCAAAACCTGTTGTACTTTTCTCTCAAATCTTCTTCTCATGTTTTCATATTCCTTTTCTCTATCATAATATCATACACCATTTTTCTCTCATCTTCTAGACCAATAATATCTTTCTCGTTCAACTTGAGTATACTTTGTGATTTTCTTCTTCCATTTTTGTTACCATTTTTTCCACTAATATCAAAACATGAAGGTGGAGAAATTTGTTTTTCCCTGTGCTTAATTTTTTCATGATTTGAATCAGAATTGATTCTTATATGTTTTAACTTTGAAAGCCAAGAAAAAGCACTAGAAGAAGAAGAAGGTTTTTTTTCCGCCCCATTTCATCATTATTTGCGAAAATTGATGATGATATTGTAATGTTTTAGATTTGGCTAAGGTTGTTTTGATTTTCTATTACTAAGGTTGTCTGTTACTAAGATTGAAGAAGTGTAGTGGTGGAATAATGATGCGGTTTGTGAAAGACAGTTAGAATGTTAATTTTGTTTTGCTTATGTGTGTGCCTAGCCTCAATTTTATAATTGTGTCCAAGTAAGTATTTCTCTCAAGTTTCGCCTTCTAATATGGAATAAACGAACTGTCCACTAGTATTACGAAAACAAAGGCTCGTAGAAGTAACACTGGACTCGTTTAAAATTCACAAACAACTCGGTTCAACTCATTAAATGGATCACATGATTTTAAAGTCAATTTTATGATCAAAATTTCAAAAATAGATCTTTAACCTTTTAAACTATTTTTAAAAAGAAAAAGTAAATATTAAATAAAAATAAAAGTCATCCTAAATTTATAATAGATAAACACACACAAAATTCAAACTGACATATACATGCAAGGAAAATATATAAAACCAAAAACTGATACAAATAACAAAGTTACAATATTTAGAAAGTTAAAGACATGCTACAAATCAAGAATAAGAGAAAGCAAATAGGAAAGAGACATGCTACAATGTTTGGAAGAGGTCTAAGCTACATGCTTGCATGCATGAGACCATAAGCTGATATTTCCATACCCAAAAGAACCGATAAGTAAAACAATTTTCCCCGATTATGTATAAACCAACAAGGTGTTAAATTTAGTGCCATCTTGGCTGAATCCAGGTACTATTCAACGATTCTCTCATATGATGAAAATTCACCACTTCAGCATTTTCGAATGTGTGGTAGTTGTTTGTTTCTAAAGAATAAAACACAACACTTTGGCCATAAAATCTATTAAAATAGATTTTGTTTTCCATTCCAGGAATGTTTGCCACAGCAGAAAAGGATGGTTTACCAACAAAAAGCATATGATTTTTTAGGCTTTTAACTTTCATCCACGTCATTGTATCTTCATTCAACTTGAACACTTGAACCCCTCCTTTTCCAAAAGGACTCTCAAATACTGACAATAGATTGTCATCACATTCAACTAAAAAGTTGTTGATGTGGCTACTAGATGGAGCTTGAGGCTCCTCAAGTACTTTCCAACTTATTTCTTCTCTTGTTACTTCTATAACTGCCAACTTTCCTGTTACGCTAAGAAAATAAAATAATCCATTATGAAAAGCCACACTTATATTGAAGAAATGAAATTTCTCGTCTTCAAATTCAATATGGCGCCAACGTCTTTCCGAAAGGTAACGCACAAGTACTGTCTTAATGGTAGATATTTTATTTAACCCGGCAAAATTTATTTTATTTAACTCGACAGTCACACATTCATGAGAGGTTGGGGAATGTGACATGCTAAAACCCCTGGTATAACCTATAGCTGTACGATTCACAAATGGAAGTGGGAACACTTCTTTTGTAAAGGGGTTGAAGAAAACTTGATACCCTCGGTCGACTCCCGTCAGTAATAGCCATCCATCTTTTGAACAACAAATTTTTACATGCCCGATCTCATCTCGATCTTTAGGAAACTTTATGATGCTTTTGTACTCGAGACCATACTTCGGATGCACAAAAGTGAAGACTTTGCAGTTATCTGATAATACCAATAAAGGACACATCGAGAGATCATCAAACCTTGACATTGACATGGAAGAAGATGATCTCCATTTAATAGGTGGTGCAGCTAGACAAAGTAGTTTATTGCTAGCTCGAAAATGCAAATAATCAAACACATTGTTAATACGTTTTGCAATCATTTCAATCACATCTTGAGGAAGTGACAATCCATTATGAGCTTTATCCTCTGTATCCTTTGAATGGACTACATCACATATACCTTCTCTTTCTCTAACTTGATGAGCTTTTCCTATTTGTTCTTTAAGCGTACCAATCATCCTACAAAACACACACACACACACACTCGCATATTATATCAATTCACTATTTTAAAATCAAAATCAAATTAAAAATAATCCTTATATATAAGACTAAAATATTTTTGAAATAAATGTGACAAAACAACTAAAGTACCTTGTCTCTCGCATGAACCATCTTTTCAGAGTTTTTGATGAATAGGAGAACTGTTGAGAAGTTGAAAGACTTTTGTCTTCAATATTGTAAATATAGACAAAATTGCAGTTCTTTAAGGCAATAAAAATGCGACCTCCTTCAGTTTCTGGATTGATTGCTTCGCAAGCAAATCCCGAGTCATGACTAGATATAAAGAACACTTTATCCTTGATGTTTTCCACCTCTTCCCATACTCTTTGAGAACAATCAAATTTGTAAACATAAACTTCAACAACCTTTTCTAGTGCATGCAAAACTTCTATTCGAAATAGTAAATTGTTGGATCCAATTAAGTTACTTATAACTTGCTCAGAACCACAAATAGTATATGGTATATGTTTTACCATGCTATCATATATAAAATTTATTGAAACACCATTAGGTTGAAGTTTTTCAATTGCTACAATTTTATTACTAAACCCAGGTGGAGTAAAAATTCCTGCATACAAGTACCCATTGCTATAAACTGGGTCTTGAAAAATGGGACAATATTCCCTCCAACGTTTCTTACCAAATATGGGTAAAGCCCTCACAATAGCATCATAAAAACACGATTTATTCCATTGATAATCTCCAAGTTGATAGTGGAATATTGAAGGGCAATGTGATGAAATTAAAAAAATGGAGCATATTTCATCAGTTGTAGTTGGAGGGGATGACAAAATCCAATTACCAAAACTAGTGCTATTGTGATTTAGGGGTGGAAGCATGATTTCCATAAGGTTAAGTGGGTTCCAAAGAAAGAAGCTACTAGCATAATTTGATATCTTGTATTCCCAAAGAAACCAACCATGTTGTACGGTACGTAGACTTAACCCTGATTTCCTCCAATGATCTGGAATCCTTCTAGCGTAGGATTTGGTTGGATCTGATATGCTGCAAAAGGTTAGATTATTTTTACCTGAAAAATACATAAGCCAAGGTTTTGTCTCTCCTTCCATGTATGCACCTCTCTCTTGCTGTATGATACAAGAAAGTAAAATAAGTTCATAATCTATATATGTTTAGATAAGTTGATGTAAAAGTGAGTTGAATAATAGATTTGAATTTAAAAGTAAACTCTATAATCAAAAGCTTCAATAATTTCTAGGAATAAAACGAACAAATATGTTAAAACTAAAATCAATTTTGATTCTCCAAAAGTGGAACCAAACATACACTAAACCTATTACCAAGATTTAAGGTTCAACTGATATTCAAAATAGCAATAACTAAAGATAATGATATGCTATATATCAAAATAAATATTCGATTCAGCAAAAAGCAAACAAAGTTACTACAAAATAGTGTGTATGTTGTTGGCAATACCTTGAACAAGTACGTTGAATGGGGAATTAATCCCTCTGCTCTTGCAAAATCTGTTTAAGAAAATAAATAGGAACTAATTATTCTTATTGATCACACAAACAAAACAAAAACTCATTGGCATATATATGGTGAGAAAGTAAAACATGAAACATGTAGGCATAGCATACACACAATCGCAGATCAATTCCTTGCACTCCACAGTTGGTGTTAATCAGAGAACAAAACCCTATTTTCTTCTCAGAAATACTTTTATTGTAGAGAACAACCGGAGATTGATATATATATATATATATAAGTACTCAATAGGGTAATAATTAAAATCAAATCAAATCTATGAAAGAAAGAAACGAAGGAAGGAAAAAAAAAAACAAATCTATGAAAAAAAACACATTTTTTCAATGGCTACTACGAAAAACAAACACATTTTTTTCAATCGCTAATATTTTTTTAAGAAGATCTACAATTTTTTTATTCTGTTTTTTTATAAATAATTAGTTGAGTAATGATTCAAAAAAAAGTGAACTTTATATTATTATTTTTCAATCAATATTCAATAATATTATTTGTTTCAAAGAAACAGAATCTATTAACTACAATCTAGAGACAAACCTTTCATCAACATGAAATTAACCGTAGAAAGCATAATGACAAGAATGAAATGAGGTTGACTAAACCTAGAATCGGGTTTCATTAAATTAACTGCAAACCTAACCTGCCTGCAATCTGTCTGGGGGGATGGGCGATTATGCGACCCTACTCAAATGGGTGACCAACGATGATGAAGCTCCAAATTCTTATCTGGAAAACTGTGATTGTGGATAAATATTCAGACGGGCTCTGTATGAGTTCCGTGTTACCGATGGGATAGAAAGGCGAGAAGAAGAAGTCCCATAAGTGTAGCTCAAATGGTACGTTATTGGAGTGGTCGGGGTTCCAACCCCGGATTCCACGCTTCTCCACATTTAAAATGTGTGAGTCTTGCCATTTAGGCTACTTGACAAAAAAAAAAAAAAGGCAAGAAGAAGGATTGGTAGGTAGACAAAGAAAGATACTTCCTCCGTGCCTTATTATAAAAATCACCTTTTGTTATTCCAAATTATAAAATAAAAAAATTAATTTTTACTTATTCTCATAAAATTAAATATAAATTGTATTTAATTTACTCTATCTTCTTTTTCCATTATGAATAACCAATAAAAAAAATTACATTTTCCATGAAACTTATTTTAAGGAAACACAAAGTGATACTTCAAATTATTATTTTTATTTATATTATATTATATTATAGGACGGAGGGAGTAGATATAGTGAATGAAGGGAAAAGAATTTTTTTTTATCAACATGAATCGATGAATTTAGTCCAAATTTAGACCATATAGCATCAACGGTTGTTTATCCAACTTTTTCTTATACTATATTTAGGCTCTAACAAAAAAAAAAAGGGCAAAAATAATATACTGTAATATCAAGTCACATAATATCTCTGTGATCTAGTAAAAATTTATGGTGGTATGCAAAGTAATAAATGTAAACCGTTAATAACAAAAATTGTCGGTTCCGGTGAACAAATGATAGACGTTGTATTTACTATAATAGGAAGTAAAAAATATGGATATAGAAGATTCGTATATTTCTCATAAAAACGAATATTTATATCCTTTACAAGAATGGGGGAGTTGCATTTATAGACTCTCTGCATTCAACCACTTTGACATTAGCATAATCATGGGTTAGTGGACGGTTTATCATCCTTGTCACCTCTCTTAGTGGGGTGGTTTCTATACTTAGTGGGATCATGAGTTACTTTTCCCGCATTTTTCTTCCTTTATTTTCTCCACATTCCTCCCGCTATACATTGATCACATGCCTATTTGCAAGCTAATCATGGAGGATGTGGGTTGATTGTGAATGTCCTTCCTAGAACGTGTACTTAGTCATAGAGATATTGGGAATGAGTGAAACAAATAGTGGGATAGAAGCGGTTACAGACAAGATCGTGGGATCATGGGCGTTGGAGGCGACTCGCCCTCTCGCCTTGCCATAAATGGGTGTCTCGCCTTTCCGTCATGCCTTAGGATGTGATTGGGCTAAATTTCATATGTGCATTGGACCTTTTTCTATTGGGCCGTTGTCTGGATCTTGGAACAATATGTGGCCTTGCTAAATACACCCCTTATATTTTTACCCGGTCCACAGCCCCCCAAGCACGAGACTCAGTGGAGACGAAGTGGTGATATGGGCGATTTTTCCGCTGATAAGTGTTTCATCACGTTGCAACTTTATCGGACTTATCCGTAGCCTACGATGTGACTCTTTCCTTTGGCGGGAACAACTCTGTTCTCGAATCCCCTGTTGTCAAAACTATCAAAGCTTTGAAATGCTTGCTCCGCCGCGACATTGATGACTTGATTGATCAAGTAGATGACTTGTCGACTTTCGCAGAGGATCTTTGTAACATCCCGATATTTTATTATGTTTTATGATTAATAATTTATTTTAAATAAGTATAAAAATATTGTATCGTGGTTGAGATGAAAGTATTTTGTCCTTATATTTGTTTAGTGATGATATTATTTTATAATTTATATATGGTCCAAATCTTGTTTCTAATTAATTTCTTAATTTATTTTAGCAAAGGATGTATAGTAGTATTTATTTTTATACATAAGTGGGGTTAAGGATTGAGTAAGTAGTATTTAGCTAGCAAAAAAAAAAAAAAAAACTAGAATATGTATACTACAACGTGAAGATAGAAACCACACTATCATTTTATTTTTTTTGTTTAATTTTTAATGTTAAAAACTAATATATTATATGATAAGCATGCGTTTTAGAAATTGGAATACATGTGATTAGAATAATTTTAGCAACCACCAACAATAAGTTCTATTATCATTCATCTATTGAGTCATTATGATCGGTTACAAATATCTTAAACTAGGCTCTTATATATATACACTCCCGTTTAGAAGAAAAATGAAAAGAATAAGCAGTATCAGTGGTTACTCAGCTGTCTAGTAAATCATAGGTGTTGCATATTCTTTTACTATAATCAATCGGTATTATGGAGACCGTTTCAAACTTAGTTTCATGTGATCTTCCTCAACTAGTCCATTCTTGATTTTGTCGGCTCTGCTTCTTATTACATACATCGTCGTGTAGACCTAGCTAAGAAAATATTAATGAGTGAAATATGAGTTGCTGCTATCAAGGTAAGAGGGTCCTCCGTTGTTTGTTTATTTTATTCATAGCATGTACCTATATTTGATTTTTATGGCGTGCGTAAATGATATATGAATTCTTTTGATACATGAGTTTATTTTCTTATTGATTAACCGTTGATTTATCCTGGATTTGGTGATTGTGGTTATCATTGGTGTACTTTGGTTGGTGACTGAGTTACTATCGGTGTGAGTAACTTCTGGTGTAAATAATTTAGCGGTGATAGGGCATTCATGCATTTAACGGTGTAGGTGAGGTTCGGAATAATACCCAACGGTGGGGTACCGAACCTTAATACCCAACGGTGGGGTATTTGTGCCAATGGTGGGACACTGTCCAACGGTGGGACATTTTACTCTGCGGAGCGGTGATATCCGGATCATGTAGGGTGCATTAGATTGTCATATAGACTAACCACTAGGATTTGGTGAAGCATTGGAGAGTGTATAACTATGGTGTCGTGTAGTGAGTGAATGGTAGACCTTTATTGTTGAAAATTTACGAGCTTTCATTATGTATATATGCATGCTTGATTGATGTTTTCTTATGTTTTGGAGAGACCCTCATGAATAAATTTGGCCACGTTAATAATCCAGTAGGTCAGAGTTGCGCAACGGTAGTTGAGGCTCTGAGATTCATGGACATTGGTGTTTGTCTTGTCGAGAAAGATTCTCACAAGCGTTCAGAGTTATGACCAGCTATAGATCGAGTGTTTGGGCAGTAAAAGACCAAGCGTCTTGGTTTAGGATTTTATTTCGAGTTAAAGATAATTCGATCTTTTGTAATCACTACGTACCACTGTGAAATATTATTTTTGAAAGAGATATTTTATTATAATGTTATCATTTAGTAATGTAAGTTTTATTTTGTATCAAAAAAAGAACGGAGTTCGTCATTTTGCTGAGAATTCTTGTTAATTAATGTCCTGAAAATTTGGGATGTTACAATCTTAGGTTTGCCTCCTGGAGGTTGACCAATGACGAACTGCGCTTCCTGGATAAGGTGATGCATCTTAAAGGCGAATTAGCCTATGATGCAACTTTCATTGAATCTATGGATGATGTTCACTACTGCCATCATGAGATGGTCTCTGACTTACTTGACCAGACCTGACATCTAAAGGAAAGTATGAGAGTGTATGAGGAGCTCATCAACCTTGCCTTCACTAAGGAAGAGGCGATAACTCAACGGATGAAGGTTTTGGAGGATGAGCTAAAAACTTTATCCAAGAAGAAGGAAGAACTTCGCTTGAGCAATAAGAATGAAATCTCCGTTTTGCTGGCCAAACGTCGTAACCTTGCTCGTCTCGAGGTGAAGACAAAGAACCTAGGAGAAGGGCTGAAGAAGATCACCGAGGATCTGGTAACCACAAAGAAGTACAAACGTGCTCTGGAGGATATGTAAACCATGGTTTTGGATGCAGCTCCGGATGTTTAGATTTGTTAGTTTTTGCTTTATTTCTGTTGCATTTTGTTTCCCGTATTTTCCTTTGCTGTATTTTTCCCTTTGAATGAATGAAATGAATTTCTTTTTCTAACTTCCTGTTTGCACATATATTAGCAAATAATGAATAATAATTTGGTAAGAAAACATAACAAATTTCGTCCCCTTCAATGGGGTGAATGACATATCACGCCCTAAGGCGAGATAAGTTTTATGGTTTATATAGGGCGCTATTAGGCCACAACTAAAAATTCCAAGAAACCTAGCGTCATATCAAGGAGGCGGAGGCCTCGGATTCTGATAAAGTAGATTCAGATTATGCTGAATTCTTGAAGACTTACAATCCTGAAGAAGATTCTTGGGATTCATATCAAGAACACTCCCAAGTGATGATGGTGCCCAAGGTGAAAATCCTTGCTCCGAAGAAGAAGAAGAAGCCTAAGGGTGGATCTCCACAGTGATGGTGGAGTCCGGGGTGAACTTTTCGGCTCGTAGAAGAAGCCTGAGGCTGTCTCTTCTTAGATTTAGGATCATTGTAATAATAAATCTTGCTCAAATTGGAGGATCTCATTAAATTCTAAAGCTATTATGTAATGTTAAACTTTGCTAAGCAAATTGAATAAAAACTTGTCTTTATTACTGTCTTGTTGCTATTCCTACATGTTTCTATTTTCTGGCATCCTATTCCCTGCTTATTTAGATATTTATAAATATATTTGCCGTACCTTGATGATGGCTAGGAAAAATACCTTTCTTCTTCGGCGAGATGCTCTCTTTTGCGATGACTCGCCTCTTGATTTCTTGAATCGACTTCTGGTGCTGTCTTTTTGCTCACCTAGTAAATTTGTTCGTCAAATCCTTAGACTTACATGACGGTGTTAGTAACTTCGCTCGTCAATGCCTTAGACTTACATGACGACATTTAATAATTAACACGTCAAAGCCTTAGACTTACATGACGGTGCTGGTATTATATATTTCTTTTTTACCAGATAATTACACTCACCAAAGCCATAGACTTACATGGCGGTGCTTGCATTTCCTTTTTTTTTTTGTAACCGACACCTTAGACTTACACGGTTTTTATTTTTTCACTCGTCAAAGCCTCGGTCTTACATGACAGTGCTGATATTATATAATTCTTTTTTACCAGATTCTTTAACTCGCCAAAGCCTTAGCTTACATGGCGGCTTTAATAATTCACACGTCAAAACCTTAGACTTACATGACGGTGCTAGTATTATATATTTCTTTTTTACCAGATTCTTTTGTTCACCAAAGCCTTAGACTTACATGGCGGCCTTAATAATTCACACGTCAAAGCCTTAGACTTACATGACGGTGCTGGTATTATATAATTCTTTTTTACCAGATTCTTTAGCTCATCAAATCCTTAGACTTACATGGCGGCCTTAATAATTCACACGTCAAAGTCTTAGACTTACACGAAGGTGCTGGTATTATATATTTCTTTTTTACCAGATTCTTTAGCTCGCCAAAGCCTTAGACTTACATGGCGGCCTTAATAATTCACACGTCAAAGCCTTAGACTTATATGATGGTGCTAATTTCTTTATGGCTGAGGCATTTGACTTACACAACGTTGATTCTTTATTGATTTTTGTAACTTGTTTGTAATTCGCTGAAAAACGAGCCAATCAAATGATTAAATAATACACTGTAATTTTTCTGAAAACAGTGGGCCGCCATAAAAACTCTTGTTATTGCAAGAGAAAAGAGTGTCTCACTATTTTTTTTCTTCAGTTTTTGATTTCAGTATGTGTAGTAGATTGGATCACATTAAGAAATGGAAACTAAAGACATAACGCATTTGAAAATCATAAAATAAACGTGACCCCGCCTTGGCGAGATCACTCATTGACCATATCGCCTAGCCGTAGTAGAAACTTAAGTTGGCGACATCAGCAGAGTTTGGCTATCATACTAATAAGAAATCCTTCACTAGCAGTCGGTGGTGAGACGACAACTTTGGACAGCCACAACAGTTCTCGCGGTGGCAGATTTAGATCTACGTCATTGATTGAGCCAAGTCAAATATAAGTGAACCAAGTTAAAATAGAGAAATAGATGAGTGAACCCAATTAAAATAGAAACTAATATCATAACATCAATCATTAGTTATATATACTAAATAGATTAGACATGTGGTAGCACTTCACCACTTAATTATCATGCATCTACTCTTAAGAATAAAATATAAGTGATCTTAAGAATAAAATGGAAGTATTTCCTTTATACAGAACTTTTTGCTGCTAAAATTATGGGAACTATTGCTTAAATCATGGGAGGTTAAAGGCATGGAAGTTACAAGAGACAAGATTTATAATGTTTATTTGATAATGATGTTGTCCATAGAACTTTCAGCATGTATTACATGTGTTGAATTCAACATCTCTAGGGGCTTGAAACTTGTATAAATTCATGCAACTAGAAAAGTAATGCAAATGATCTTATAAGAAAAAGACAAACTGAAAGGCTCTAAAATGATTTGTCAAGGAGAAACCAATATGAATGTGGGAGAACGATATTCAAATAAAACCAAACTAGAATACTTAAGGTATATGTGATGTAGTCCATTCAAAGGATACAGGGGATAAAACTCATAATGGATTTTCACTTCCTCAAAATGTGATTGAAATGATTGCAAAACGTATTAACAATGTGCTTGATTATTTGCATTTTCGAGCTAGCAATAAACTACTTTGTCTAGCTGCACCACCTATTAAATGGAGATCATCTTCTTCCATGTCAATGTCAAGGTTTGATGATCTCTCGATATGTCCTTTATTTGTATTATTAGATAACGACAAAGTCTTCACTTTTGTGCATCCGAAGTATGGTCTCGAGTACAAAAGCATCATAAAGTTTCCTAAAGATCGAGATGAGATCGTGCATGTAGAAATTTGTTGTTCAAAAGATGGATGGCTATTACTGACGGGAGTCGACCAAGGGTATCAAGTTTTCTTCAACCCCTTTACAAAAGAAGTGTTACCACTTCCATTTGTGAATCATAGAGCTATAGGTAATACCAGGGGTTTTAGCATGTCACATTCCCCAACCTCTTATGAATGTGTGACTGTCGAGTTAAATAAAGAAAATATTGCCGGGTTAAATAAAATATCTACCATTAAGACAACACTTGTGCATTACCTTTCGGAAAGACGTTGCCGCCTTATTAAATTTGAAGACGAGAAATTTCATTTCTTCAATATAAGTGTGGCTTTTCATAATGGATTATTTTATTTTCTTAGCATAACAGGAAAGTTGGCAGTTATAGAAGTAACAAGAGAAGAAATAAGTTGGAAAGTACTTGAGGAGCCTCAAGCTCCATGTAGCAGCCACATCAACAACTTTTTAGTTGAATGTGATGGCAATCTATTGTCAGTCTTTGAGAGTCCTTTTGCAAAAGGAGGGGTTCAAGTGTTCAAGTTGAATGAAGAGACAATGACGTGGATGAAAGTTAAAAGCCTAAAAAATCATATGCTTTTTGTTGGTAAAACATCATTTTCTGCTGTGGCAAACATTCCTGGAATGGAAAACAAAATCTATTTTAATAGATTTTATGGCCAAAGTGTTGTGTTTTATTCTTTAGAAACAAACAACTACCACACATTCGAAAATGCTGAAGTGGTGAATTTTCATCATATGAGAGAACTGTTGAATGGTACCTGGATTCGGCCAAGATAGCACTAAGTTTAACACCTTGTTGGTTTATGCATAACCGGGGAAAATTGTTTTACTTATCAGTTCTTTTGGGAATCCCCGTTACCTTTAATTAATCTCGTTACCAGTTTGTGATTCTTTAATCCGCGGGTTACCGTTACCTTTAATCCCGTTGCCCGTTTGTGATTCTTTAATCCTCTTTAATCTGCGGGTCCCCGTTACCTTTAATCTCGTTACCCGTTTGTGATTCTTTAATCCGCGGGTCCCCGTTATCTTTAATCCTGTTATCCGTTTGTGATTCTTTAATCTGCGGGTCCCGTTACCTTTAATCTCGTCCCCGCTTGTGATACTTCAATCCGCGGGTATTTTTATATAATTTGTTATGGATTCATGCTTTGGCCGCTGCTCTACTGATGACTTGGTCGCTGCTCTCGTTGGCGCTATCAAATAATTTAATTTATTTTCAGGGTTTATTTTATAGCAAGCTAAAGCTTAGTAAGCTTAGTAAGCTTTAGCTTGAGGGGGAGTGTTAGAATTGTTAACTTTAGAGATTACCAAAGGTAAAGACGGCTAGGGTTCCAATAATATTACTATAGCATTGCATTGGCATAAAATAAGGATTACAAGAGAATTTATAATAATATCTAATGGACTCTAACTTACTAGTATAAAGGCCCAATAGCTTAAGCCCAAATACTTTATTATCTAACACCTACCCTCAAACTCATGATGCGTCGACAAGAAGCATTGTGAGTTTGTCAAACAAAATACAAAAAAACATATCAAATAATATAAACTTCTAATACTACCCCTCAAGCTAAAGCTTACTAAGCTTTAAGCTTGTTACAAAAATTAACCCTCACTAAACCAACTAAAATCATCATCAAACAATTTCAATCCAAACCATATAGAAGAATCAGTAGGGAGAAGTGCGATGCAATCAGAATAACCAATAGGGAGAAGTGCAATCAAACAGAAGAACCAATAGAGGGAGAAGTGCAATGCAATCAATCAGAAGAATCAATAGGGAGAAGTGCGATGCAATCAGAAGAGAAGTGCAATAGGGAGAAGTGCAATGCAATCAGAAGAATAAATAGGGAGGAATGCAATCAATCAGAAGAATCAATAGAGGGAGAAGTGCAATGCAATCAGAAGAATCAATAGAGGGGGAAGTGCAATCAATAAGAAGAAACAATAGAGGGAGAAGTGCAATGCAATCAATCAGAAGAAACAATAGAGGGAGAAATGCAATGCAATCAGAAGAGAAGTGCAATAGGGAGAAGTGCAATGCAATCAGAAGAATCAATAGAGGGGGAAGTGCAATCAATAAGAAGAAACAATAGAGGGAGAAGTGCAATGCAATCAATCAGAAGAAACAATAGAGGGAGAAGTGCAATCAAACAGAAGAATCAACAGGGAGAAGTGTGATGCAATCAAAAGAATCAATAGGGAGAAGTGCGATGCAATCAATCAGAAGAATTAATAGGAAGAAGTGCAATGCAATCAGAAGAGTTAATAGGGAGAAGTGCAATCAATCGGAAGAACAATCAACCAGAAGAACCAAACCAACTGAAACCAAACAGACTGGATCAAACCAAACACAACAACAAAAGCCAATTGAAGAACACCAAAAGATCTTCTTCTCTATGTAGTCGCTGCACCCGGTCTCTTCCTCTCTGCTGCGTGTTTCTTTCTTTCACTATGCTACTGTTTGTGTTGTTTCAAATCTAGAGATTAAAGAATCCCTTTTACCTCACACACAACACGTGTGTTTAGCCCACTACAAACACAAATACACTCACATGTGAGAGCTACCAAACTTCAGAAAAATAAATCAAACACATTCCCTTTTAGTTAACAGCAGAGGCGCACCAACATGAGAATTAACCAAACTATTTTCTTCAATTGATTTTTTTTCAAAACAACCGCAATGAACCAAACATCCAAAATATCGACACTAGAAATTAAACCAAATCAAACAACTAACCGTAACTCAAAAATCCACAAACCCAGAATCACGATTTCATTCCCAACTTTTGGGAACTCAGACGGCGGAAGCGATTGGTGGTTCAAGGCGGATCGAACCATGCTCTCGATACCATGTTAACTTTAGAGATTACCAAAGGTAAATAAAATAAGATAACAAAATACAAAAAAACATATCAAATAATATAAACTTCTAATAAGAATATAAAATAGAAAATATTATGTTATATTATATTTATATTATATTTTTTAAGAATATATTTTTGTGATTAGGTTTGTTTATTTAACCCTATTTTCAAGGGATTTAGGTTTCATTTAAATTTATTACCAAGGTAGTCATTCTATTTTATTATGTAAATAATGTAAACACGTTATTCTAGGTACTATCAATATTATTCTTGTTCCTTATTATTTTCTCATTCTTCGTCTAAATACCTCAATTTTAACCGATAATATATCATAGTAATGTGTGTCCACATTTTAGCAAGTACTCAGGTTATGAAAATGACATTGTGATTATGATATTTTCAAAGCAGTGTATGTTAATGGTTTAAGTATATTTCTCATCATTAGAAAGACAGATTATACACAATTGATATTGCTGTGAAAGATTTGAAGTTTTGAAATATCAACTTTTGCTAAGTTTTTTCACTTGTAAATACTGTTCATCAGTGAAAATCAATTTTATGATTAGAAATCAAAGAAATAATGATTAAAGATTATGTCCTAAAGGGTGAATTAGTTAATGAGAGAGGACAGGTTTTGATTTTGGATGCACAAGTCAAAGGAGAAAAAGAGAAGTGTTATGGGGTGTTGAATCAACACTTCTCACATAACATATAGATTAATCATTCACCTGAAGAGTGTTGATATGGGTGAATGATTAATCTATATGTTTATGTGAGAAAGTCCCACATCGGCCAGTATAGGAGTGAGAGTGTGGTGCTTCTGCTATATAATGAAAGAACTACTTTGAAAACAAATCATAGTCATGTGTGTTTGATTCAATATATACATGATTTGGGGAGTGCCTAGATTGTGTACATGATTAACTTTTTGATTTTCCGTTTTCCTTTGGGTATATTTTGCGGCACTGTAATTAGTTTCTAATTTGTTGATTAAAATAAGATTAAAAAAATCAAATAGGATTGAAAAAAAAACTTATTTGTTGGGGCAAATAAGATAAGGTTTGATACCTATCACTTCAAGTTAATCTTAATGAGTTTTAATAACTTATCAATGATGGATTTTGTAAAATTTAGAGTTTATTTTGACAAAGTGGTACACTGCTACTTGTCCAACTCTTTCATTTTTAAAAAATAAAAGCCTAAATAGATTGTGTAATATATTCATATTTATATGGAAATAAATAACAATAAACCAAAATTGCTCAAATGGTAGAAATATTGAAATTGCTATGCCATGATCGGGGTTCGATCCCTGGTCACTCTACTTTGTGTGTGTGAGTTTCAAATGGTTTTGTCATTTCGTCTACCAACAAAAAGAAAATAACAATAAACCATTACGAAATACCAACAATGAGTTGGTCCAAGTGGTACGGGTTTTGGTCTCCTTAAGCATGTGGTCACGAGTTTGGGAAAGGAGAATTCACCTTATGTGCCCCATAGTTTCCCTGATGGAGATTAGTCATCGCTATATAAACTAGCGATGACAATGGGTAGGGTATGGGTAGGGTACTATAGTAACAATCCCCATACCCGCGGTTTTATAAAATACCCGTACTCATCTCCATATCCGCGTGGGGTAACAATCAATTATAAAATATCATATCATTTAAAAAAAAATTAAAAAATCCAAAGATTTTAATGTTGAATCATGAAAATTATAAACAAAATCATTACTAGCGTCATGTTAAAGTTCTTATCTTTATTGACATATTCACATGTGTTATAAATAAACATTTTTACTAAAAATGTGTAATAGTTTAATAGTGTTGTATTTTTAAAATTGATACCCATATATTATTTTATAATTTATTTTTGCGGGTAATTACCCATACCCGTATCCAAAATGTGGATTTTTACCCTACCCATTATAGATATTTTTTGCGGATGCTCACTGGATATAGGTCAAATTGTTATCCCTACTATAAACATAATAACGTCTTAGAGCAACTCCAGCTGTTAAAATTTGGTCTCAGTGATTGCACTATATGGGTTTAGGTTATTTTGACAAAATGACCATTTCAGTTCCATGGACGAGCACTAAGCCAACGTTCCTTCCAGCTCCAACCCAGTTAACTTTTCCAAACTCTAACTAGAGTTTGCCCTCCACTATATTTCATAGAAATAGTAAACTATTCTTTCGTTTTTTACTAAAAAATACTGTATGCTTGTCACATAAAGCGGTATACGCTTATTTTTGGAAGGGCTCATGAAAAGAGAGCTCTGCAATATTAGTTTGATATTTAAGCTTTTAACAAAGACCAACATAATTAACAATTATTTATTTATTTTTTCGTTTTTTTGGTACACACTTATTTTTGTTTCAAGGTACCACACTAATCACATAAAGCAGCTGAAATCGTCAAAATCATCTTCATATTCATTTCATTTCATCATCGTTGATACGCACAAGCACTCTTAATGACAGGTTCTCCAATAAGATTAGTGTCGACGTGTGCGTTAAAAGTTACAAATCCTAACCTCAAGTTAAAATCAATTTAGGGTCAAAATCAGTTCAATTGTTAGGGCCTAGGATGGTCGCCTTGCCATGATACGGCCAATAAGATAACCATGTTGAGACTGTTGTTCTTACTCCAAAGAATATATGCTCATAATGTTAACTTGCTATAGAGTGATTTGAATCAACTTCTGTCTTATTAAGAATTCAAACTACAACTGTTAAACTGTACAAGAAATGTTATGGGAGCGAGTCCCACATCGGTTAGTATAGGAGTGAAAGTGTGTTGCTTGTGTTATAAAATGAAAGGACTACTCAAAATTCAAAACATGGAACCGTGTGATAAGCACATAGCGAACTATTCTTTCGCCTTTTACTAAAGAATACCGTGTGCTTGTCACTCAAAGCGGTATACGCTTATTTTTGGAAGAGTTCTTGAAAAGAGAGCTCTGCAATATTAGTTTAAGTTTCATATTATCTTGTCTATATTGACAGAAACATAGTCCATATTCATCAACATCATTGCTATTCACATAACCTTTGAGCTTGTTGTTAGGATCTATCCAATGGGATCAGTGTTCATGTGTGTTTCAATGATAACCTTGATGAGAATTGAAGAGTATACTTTTCAGCAGCTCAGTAATGTTCAAACACATAACTTTGCTAGCATGTGTAATGAAGTTAAAGTGGACTAATTTTTAAGAAGATTTTGCAGAAGATTTTGCCTCATAGCTAAACAGAAAATAGTCTTTGCAATTTTGCATGAAAGTGATATTGTGATTGATGTTATAACTATATTTCTCCTCATCAGAGAGCATAAACTGATAGAGAGACAAATTAGGCAGAACTGATACTGTTGTAAAGGATTTCATGTTTTGATCCATCTTTTTTGCTAAATCTTAGAGTGTGTTTGGATGGGGGAATGTTTTGAGGTAATGTAATGTTTTGAGGGAATTCAAATGATTTGAGGTAAATTCCATTGTTTGGATGATAATTTGAAGAAATTCCAAAATGATGGAATTTTATGAAGTATTTTGCTCAAGACAAATTTATGGAATTTCAAATGACACCTAAAAGTAAGGAATTTCAAATTCCTTCCTCTCTATAAACTTTAAAAAATTACAAATTGATTGAAAAACCTAAAATCAGCCAAAAAATCTAAAATCGACCTTAAACACGACCTGAATCCCAAAATGGGTTAAAATACCTAAAATAAGCCGAAAAACTTAAAATTGGCTGAAAACCAAAAAATCGACCCTAAACCCGACCAGAACCCAAAAATCGGCCGAAAAACCTAAAATCAGCTAAAAACTCTAAAATTGACCGAAAACCCAAAAATCCACCCTAAACCTGATCAGAACCCAAAAATCGGCCGAAAAAACAAAATCCGCTATAAACTCTAAAATCGATTAAAAACTCAAAAAATGACCTTAAACCTAACCAAAACCCAAAAATCGGCCGAAAAACCAAAAATATGCTATAAACCCCAAAATCAACCGAAAACTGTTAAAATACCTAAAATCGACTATAAACCCTAAAATTGCCCGAAAAACCTAAAATCGGCCGAAAAACATAAAATCGGCTAAAAACCCTAAAATTGACAGAAAACTAAAAAATCGGCTATAAAACCAGAAATCAAGCGAAAACCGTCAAAATACCTAAAATCGCCCTAAAATCCTTTAAATTTTTAAAATCCCTAAAATTGGCTGAAAACTCGACCACGACCCTAAAATCGGCAAAAAAAACTAAAATCGGCTAAAAACCCTAAAATTGGCTGAAAACTCGACCAAGACCCAAAAAATTGCTGAAAAACCGAAAATCGACTATAAATCCTAAAATCGGCTAAAAATTGTAAAATCAGCCAAAAACCCAAAATTCGACTATAAACCCCACCAGAGCGCAAATCTGCCGAAAAACCTAAATCGCCTGATTTTAGGTTTTTCGGTTGATTTTTTGGGTTTAGGGTCGATTTTAGGGTTTTTGCCCGATTTTAGGTTTTTTTGCCGATTTCATGGTTTATTCGATTTTAGGGTTTTTGGCCGATTTTAGGTTTTCCGGCCGATTTTAAGTTTTTTCGACCGATTTTATGGTTTAAAGTCTATTTTAGGTTTTTTCGGTCGATTTTTTTGGTTTTCGACCGATTTTTGGGGTTATAGTCGATTTTAGGTTTTTCGGCCAATATTTTGGATTTTTGACCGATTTTTGGGGTTATAGTCGATTTTAGGATTTTCGGCCGATTTTATGGTTTATAATCAATTTTTGGGTTTTCGGCCATTTTTTGGGTTTTCGACCGATTTTTGGGGTTATAGTCGATTTTAGGATTTTTGGTCGATTTTAGGTTTTCTGCCGACTTTTTGGGTTTAGGGTCGATTTTATTAAGATAAATAAAATTAAATGAAGGAAATTCAATTATATTAGCCAAACAAAGAATTTTACAATTGATGGAATTTCACTACTTTATCCAAACAATGAAATTTGAATATCAAGGGAATTCAATTGAATCAATTGAATTGCCTAGTATTTAAAATCCCTTGAATTTCTAGAATTCTCCATCCAAACACACTCTTAGAGATGGATCAATGGATTGAGTAACTACTGAATGAGTAACTACTGAATTCTAAGAGATGGATCAATGGATTGGCTTTTGATTGTGCAGGCATAGGACAAAAAGAGAAACGTTAAGGTTATGTAACTAGAGCCCACATCGGCTAATGTAGAAATGGATATCTGATACTTGTGTTATAAAATAAAGAACTCTTCATTCTGTAGTTTCAGATTAATGTTATTTGATAAAACAAAGAATACTTTCTTCATATAGAGTTGGTTTGTTATTAGTAATTAGTAATCCTTGTAGAATGCTGTAGATGGTACAAGAAATGTTTCTGCTGATCATAAATTGTAGAGTTGATGGACAACATTTTCCAATGATATCTTCCTTACCACTCCTCAATGTTACTCTCAGAAACTAGCTCAAATTAAGAATGAGGGTGGAAAAAAATAAATATACATTGCACAACCCAACAAGATTGGAAATGCAGGATAATGATGTGTGTCCACATTTTAACAAATAGTTGCTCTAATGTGACCTATAATTATAATTAAGTAGTAAGTACTCAGGTTATGAAAATGATAATGTGATTATGATATTTTCATAGCTATAACATCCCAACTAATTTATTTAGAATATTAGTCGAGACATAAATAAAAGGATCGGGATACATTAAAATTGCTTAATTAAACTCGTTGTATAAGCTTATAAAACATAAAGGCCTTGTCATTATACAAGTATCAACTAAACTGAATGATATCATTCTTGTCATAATGTAACTTAAACTTACATCAGAGCCATCAATAACCAGTCAATACAATATATTATGACACCCTCTTATACAACAGCTTAATAGATTAACCAGGTAAGCAAAGACAATAACATCCAATGTCACTTCACTTCGACTAGTCCATAGATCTCTGCTCAGCAACCTATTTATCTGTAATCAAATAGTCGTGGGGTGAGACTACTAAGCCTCAGTGAGTTTCTTACTACCCTTCTACTTGGTGTACTAACACCGAGGTTCCTTAAAAATAATTAGTTGATCACCGATAAATTCATAATCATCACATAATAGCATAAACATAAAATAAGGTGTATCACACAAGTTATCTTGGTTGATTTTATAACTCACTAGTACAAAAAACACTTGTTAAGTCAGTTAAAAATGACTTCTTAAGTCGGTTTTGCACCTGACTTAACAGTTGGTGACTTAAGAAGTTTTGAGTTCTTAAGTCAGATTTTTACCTGACTTAAGAAAATGACTTCTTAAGTCGGTTAAACTATTAACCGACTTAAGAAGTAGTATTTTAATTTTTTTTTAAAAAGCCTCAACTGAAGAGGCTAACAACATTTTGTTTTTTGTTTTTTTTTTAAAAAAGATACAATAATCATGTATTTGCTAACCAAATATCCCTAAACAAACTATTTTGCTTGACTCAAATTATATAACAAATTTACCATCTAATTAGGGGTAGTATCACTCCAATTAAAAATAATAATGATAACAACAACATAATAATAATAATAATAATAATAATAATAATAATAATAATAATAATAATAACATTACTATTCTAGTTGTTCTATTTGTGACAATTAGAAAAAAAATTCGTAGAAAGTTATGTTTTATGTGTTATAGGTATGAATATTCTCTGTGTTTTAAAATATGCATTGTTAAGGTTAAAAAATATTGATATTTTGCTTTAATAATAATAATAATGATGATAATAACAACAACAACATAAATAGCAACATATACAAAAATTGAAATAGTATAAAAAAAAATTAAAAGTTAGGGTTCAAATTATACATATATGTAAAGTTAAGGTTCCTAGTGACGAATGATTTTTGGGTTTGCAGTGAAGAGAAGGATTTGAGGAGTTTTGTGCGAAGATTCGAATGATTTTTGGGTATCCAGTACGTGAAGGATTTATGAGTTTTTTGAGTGAAGCCTAGAACGGATTTATGGGGTAGAGAATGAAGAGTTTGCGGTGAGAGAAGAAGAGTTTTGGGCGTTTGAACAGGAAGAAGAGATCGAGAACAGAAATCCTCTTTCTTTAGGAAATTTTGACTAAAGATCTTTATTTATTAAAAAAAATGTTTTGTTTGTTTTCTTTTTTTGACTAAATATATTACTAAAGTTTCTTTAAATTTTTTTAGACTAAAGTTGTTTCTTTATTTAGTGAAAAAAACGTCTTTATTTTTTTTTTTTGACTAAAGATATTTTGTTATTTGTTTATGTAAAAAAAAAACGTTTTTATTTGTTTTTTTCACTAAATATATATTTTTTTTACTAAAGGTACCGGGTTCGATTCCCTCCCGGTACACGTTAGAATTTAATTTTTTAAATTAAATAAAACTTCTTTGGTCAGGTGGGGCGACACTGGACTTAACAAGTTGATTTATTAAGTCAGTTAGTTTATATTGGCGACTTAAGAAATTTAATATGTGTTATAATTTTTTTTATTTAATCTTTGTTAAGTCGGTTTTACATGCAACCGACCTAACAAAGTTATAAATATTTACGGAATTGCCACCTCATAATTTGTTAAGTCGGATGACTAATTCAACTGACTTAAACACCATTCTATAAAGGTATTTTTGTACTAGTGACTCACGGACACTTCGAGGTGAGCGGGTCTCGAAGGCCGGACTGTAATCTCTGATATTAAATGTAGATCAGACGATTACCTCAGCTCACAATACTTAACTTATTTTAAATGGATTTCTAATAATATACGGAAATCCTCTTATAGCTTAAGCTATACTGAACTGTGGTTTGGGATTAACCACTAACTTGATCAACTATTCAAATTCTTAATGTTCTTAACTTAGCAACCCATCCCGGGGAAACTAAATAACTTATGCTCTCATTCGTCAGTACATGTTAACACACATTTAGACAATTTAAGATTTACTTATATTGTGCTAAGCACTTAGAGTTCACGAATAGGTTAACAGTTACAAAGTTCGGTCAACTCCAAATGATTACCACAATATAAACCATAATCGAATATGATGTTAATGTGTCTAAGCTATGGATAAATTTGCACAAGTCATAAACCTCTAAATTATCATTATTTCACTATAACCATTGATGTTGAAATGGTGTGTGAACATGTTTAATAATCAAGAACTATTACCGTACGAATCGGGAGTCATCCGAGCTTTAAAACAACATAATTTTTCCCATTTTACAGAGTCAATCGATTGGGACAGAAGTGGTTCAGTTTCAATCGATTGGATTTGCATAAAATGATGTTTTTCATGAAAACCAAGTTCTTAAATCCATCCTTAACAATGCCCATTGACTCCTAACTTATACCACATGAATCTACAATTAATTAAACACATTCACAACACAATTTGAGCATGGGGAAGAAGGTAATATACTCAAAGTATTTCAATTTATAACAATTCTAACTATGTCATCAATGTTACTAACTTTGCAATTAAATAACTTCCTACTCTTGGAACTTCTGCCAAGTCTACTTAAAGAAACCCACCTGAGATTGACGCTTGAACAACCATCGTCATTTCCAGAGTTCGCCGATACGCATGATTGCAATTGAAATGCTTCGAATCCGTATCCGTAATTTGCTGCAGAATTCTGCATCAGAGCATCGACTTCATAAATACCTACCGAGCTCATCCCTTGTCGAAAATTCACAAAACCAGAACCATAAGGACCGTAATCGAGTTAGCTATCCACAGAAACAAACGGAATCCCAAACCGAAGAGAGAGCGCAGTTAACATTTAAGTGCAGCACTGTCCAAACACATTTCTGCAAAAATCCTGTGTTGGACCTTTAACTTCAAAAATTCGCCCAGACCTCATTTCTTCATCTAATCTCACGAGGCTGGTACTCAAAGAACCGGAATTTTGTTAGCTAACCATAGAATCAAGTGGAATCTCAATCGGAGTAACGAGGAGTGAGAAATTACCTTTCTAGTGAGGGTCTATCCCCAAATACGAATTCTGCATAATTTCTAAAATTATTCCAACTTTTCAACCCATGACTCCTTGGTTCTTTAAACTTCATAAGTAAGCTCTCAACCTCATTAAATAGAGCAACAATTAGAATCTTAATTGGAGAAGAGAAAAGGGAAATTGCTAGGGATTGAGAAAGGAAATAAGGAAGTGGATCCATTACCTTGTTTCTAATGATTCTCATAACTAAGTCTTCATTTGTTTTGATGTTCCAATCTTATACCCATTGCATGCAAGTGCTGAAATCAGAGTTGAGTGAGGGAGGGTGAGTTCATGGCTGAGAGGGAGATTGAAATCTTACACTAACTTTACTTATGTGATTTATGAGGAGTGCATGCAAGAAGAAGTTTGGATGAGGAGATGAAGTTCTTTGGGTTCATGGTGGGATGAGATGAGATACGTGAGAGAGAGGGAGTGAGGGAGTAGAAGGGGAAAAGGGTTTGCTGAAGTGAATGAAAAATGGAGTGGTTGTGTGGTTTTCGCTCTAAGTACTCTTTGCCACATTTTTATCCAATAGACCCATTTAATCTTACTACTTTACAAAGTCCTGTCTCGGGTCATTACACAATTTATCCAAATTTCACCTCTAATTATTATTACTCCTAATAATTAAAGTGGAATGTTACGATATCGGTATATGTTAATGGTGACAATATGGTTGATGAAAGACAGATTATACATAATTGACATTGCTGTGAAAGATTTCAAGTTATGAAATATATTTTTTGCTAAGTTTTTTCACTTGTAAATACAGTTCATTACTTTGTGAAAATCCATTTTATGATTAGAAATCAAAGAAATAATGATTAAAGATTATGTCCTAAAGGGTTGATTAGTGAATGAGGGAGGACATGTTTTGATTTTGGAGTCACAAGTTAAAGGAGAAAAAGAGAAGTGTTATGGGGTGTTCATATGGGTGAATGATCAATCTATGTTATGCGACAAAGTCCCACATCGGCCAGTATAGGAGTGAAAGTGTGGTGCTTGGGTTATAAAATGAAAGAACTTCTCTAAATACAAATCATGGAACCGTGTGATAAGCACATAATGAACTATTTTTTCGCCTTTTACTAAAGAATATCGTGTGCTTGTCATTCAAAGCGGTATACACTTATTTTTGGAAGAGTTCTCAAAAAGAGAGCTTTGCAATATTAGTTCAAGTTTATATTGATTAAAGAATCATATTTATCAACATTGTTGCCATTCACATAGCATTTGAGCTTGTTAGGATCTCTTTGATGGGACCAGAATCATCTAATGTCAATGATTTATGATGTTACCAACTTTCATGAGAATTGAAGAGTATAATTTTCTGCTGTTAAGTCATATTCAAACACATAATTTAGATGTTTGAAGTTGAAGTGGACAAATTTGAAGATTTGACCTCATTTGAATTTTAATCAGATTCCATGCCGTAGAAAACAACATAGTTTTCCAGCTATTCTAAGATCTTAGTAATTAATTACAGATCAAACGGTTCAAATTAATAGAACTTTAAATTTACGACAAACAATCTCATTCACATAATTTAAATAAGATGGTCCTAATCTATTACAACACATTCTTGGAGAGGGGTGAAGAGCTCTAAGCTATAACCTAAGCAACAGAACACAAATTAACTCATAGTTGGCCTAAATGACCGAAATTTGTGGTGATACTCTATAGCCACTTATTGACTTGTAAAATATTGGTTATGTGTTATGTTCAAACCATTAAATTTGATTTAATGATAAAAAAAGTATGTTAAAATATCTATAAAATCTTAAGTTCGATCTTCACTAACTCTAAAAAAACAAGATAGCCAATAATCATGTTCTTATTTACCACAGAGTTTGCATGTTATTATGTATGGATAGTGGATATACCCTACATATTAAAGGAGTATTGAAAACTATGTTTCATAGACAAAGGACAACGAGAAATTTCAAAGCTTACTTAACTATTTCACAATTCTCTTATTCTCACTATTTTCTAGTACTAATAAATACTGTAAAGAAGAAAAATGATAGTATTAGCTGTAAAGTGCAATACTACATCGAGGATTTGCTGACTGAGTCTAGTTCTACTTCTACACCCATCCAATCCACAATCATCGCCGACACACCACAAATGTCAACGTCAACTTGCTCATAACTGCTCAATAAAAAAAAAAGGGTAAGCTGACAGACTACTTTCTTTATTTTGACATCAATGTCAAACATATTTAAATATAAGATCTCGTGTATACTATTTAATCTATTCGTTATTAGATCAAAGTAATAACTTAAGCGGAATAAGTTTTGAATACAATTGTGTATGTAAATTTATTAACCCTATGCGCTCCATTATCCGAATTAGGTGCATTCGATATCTTATCTGCATGCACTCAATGAAATCGAGTCATCTGATTAAGATCGAATGATTTAGATTTTAAGATTTTTTATATTTTAAAAAAATCAAAACCATTTAGTTTTGATTGGGCGATTCCAAACTACTTTTTTTAATGGCAAATATATATATATATATATATATAACGGATAAAAATGTTATAATACAAAACAGGAGTACTAGAAATACTCAAAAACAAAATGAAGATTAACAACAAAAAACACACCAAAAAGGATTCCTGGAAGCAAAACAAACCACCAAAACCGCTAAAAACAGCCACCAAAAAAAGGGAAGAAGAAATGCCAATTAAGAGTGAGCACCCAAAGAGATAAAACTCAACAGGAATTTACCAGAAACATCCAGACACTGCATCCTCACCTTGCCTTATTGGACCAGCACAAGAGAGGTTGCACCTCTCACTTGTAGAAAGAACAGAGACTATCAGGGTTTTTACCTAAAAATCATTTCCAAGAGAAAAGTTTCACCCTATTCACAAAGTTATCAATCGTTGAAGATACACCGACAAAGATAGCATAATTTCGGAATGTCCAGATAGACCAAACTACTGATTATAGTTTCATTGAATGAAGGGTGACTACACCCAATTCATTTCCATGCCGTTGATGCTTTTAAGTATTGATAAAAAATTCAAGTCCACATGAAATAAAAGTAGAGTTTCAAATAAGCCAAATTTTACAATGTTATGTTAGACTAAATCCAAAATTTTAAGATGGTACCAAAATTTTGTTCACTATCTACCCAATCGAAGCACACTCTAAATGTCCAGTCAAGAATGTGAGAGACTTGTACCTTATAAAATCAGTTTTTGAAAATGATAATGACAAAATGTTAAATTTTTAGTCAAAATGTATTTTAAATTTTTCCCTTCTTTCTAACCCATTATAATTAAGATATTTAATTTGATCTCAATGACTTCTCAAAATATTTTTACCACTCATGTTTATTTAATGTGTTAAGGGGTTTAGATATCTACCACTTGTGCCATAATATATTGGTTAAATTAAATTCATATTTAATCTCTAACGTATAGACAAAACTGAGCTTATTATTAGTGATATCATCTTAACATGTACAACATATACTCTCTTCGGTCACATTTATTAGCAAAAAATACTTAAAATTTTGGTCACTATTATAAGAAAAATTAACTACTTTTAAACTAATTAATATTGTTATTCATAATATACCATTACTTTTGAAAAGGTGGATGTGATTTCCAAGAAAAATAATAATTATTTTTATAAATTTATTCATGTTTTATTATTAAATTAAGAAAATTAATTACACTTAACTAAATTTCTTAAACACCACAAATGTAATTTTTTTCCTGTAAATGTGACCAGATGAAGTTAAGTGACAAAGTTTGTATGTATTTTTTTTATAATAAAAACTTGTTACTATTTATATAGTACTTTAAAAATTAATTTTAGAGAAGGTGACATTTCAGAGAGGAAATTGAAACTACTCGTTTACTTTTATAGCGACATTTAATGAGTTGACAAATTTCAAGGATTCTACCGACCATAGGCATGGGCAATAAGATATATATAGGATATTAATAATCTAGTTTTTCATTTTTATCCTTTAAACGATTGGAGTTCATCAACTTATATTTTACGGTAAATGTTAAATAGTGTCTCCGGGGCACTCTTTAATTAAGGTTTTAGGAGTAAATTTTTTATAGAATTTTTATGGGAATGCGTAAATTCAATGCATTGAAAATTGTAGTGTTTACCTTTTTGAATAAAAAGTTTTTTTTTAGTGGAATGTTTAAAAAGTACTCCGAAAACACTCGTTAGCAAGAACCATATTTTATTTGCTTATTCATCTTCTAATCTTCAAAGGAGAAAGAACGTAAGTTTATATTACATTACATATAGATCAATAAAAATAAACAGTGTTCATGAAATCCCATAAGTCTTTAATGAATTAATCTCGGCCGATATATATGGGTCTTGCTAGCTAGTATCCCCGGGAGAATGCTAACTAGTGGCCCCGGGGCACTAGTTAAGGAACTAAAAAGGGAAAGAAAATAAAAAGTATGCATTGAAAAAAGTAAAATTTAGACTTTTACATGTTAAATTACACAAATTCCAAAGTAATTTTACTATCTTTGGTTACCTTAACTACTGTCCCGAGGGCATTAGTTAGCATTCTCCTATATATATATATATATATATATATATATATATATATATATATATATATATATATATATATATATATATATATATATATATATATATATATATATATATATATATATATACACAATAATTTTAGATTGTGCAAATTTTAGTAAATGAAATCTATAAAATTTGTAAAATTATATTAAACAATGTAATATTACTCATTTATAATATAGTTTAATATCTCACCATATATATAAAATGTTGGAGGTAAGTAGTTCATTTAAATGTTTGAGGCATAGTGCACATATGTGCTTGATGAATAAATAGATCATCAACTTCTACTTTCGAATTCAAGAAGTGGCACTTTTTAAATTTTAAAATTTTTTCTGCTCTGAGTTGAAGCGTTTATCCCTCACTTTAATTTAATAGACTTGAATCATTATCTAAAATTATTTATTTGTCATAAAACTTATATATAATCTAAACCGTCTAAATTTAAATAAACAGCTGAAATTAATTACATATTTAGATCCGTTAATTGATCTAACATTCTCATCATTGTTGCAAAATTCAATAATGTCACAACAAAGACAATGGAAATATTGAAATACTACGTATGGTTATGGTTATAACTGATCATGCACCATTAAATCTAATGGCAGCATTTTGATTCAATTTCACACTATGTCCGCGTAAATTTAATGCTACCTAGCTACTGAAAATATCCTCAACCATACATAAAAGCCATAAATCTTTGGCCCATTTCTCTTCCACTTCCACCACTACATATAGATTTCCTCATTTCACAATTTCCTCATCCAATTCATCTCTCTCTAACCCAATTAACCATTATAATTATTTTGTCACATTTTCTTGCTTCAAATTTTCAATGCCATTTAGGGACCTCTCTATGATGAATATAGGGATAGTTGTTTTGGTTTTGAGTTTGTGGAGTAGAATTGGAAGTGCACAACAAGTGCCTTGTTATTTTATTTTTGGTGACTCTTTGGTGGATAATGGTAACAACAACCAACTCACATCAATAGCAAAAGCTAATTATTTTCCTTATGGAATTGACTTTTCTCAAGGACCAACCGGAAGGTTTTCCAATGGCAAAACTGCTGTTGATGTTATTGGTGAGATATTGCTTTTTGAATTTAATTCATTTTGGATAAATGCAAAATATTTTTACTTTAAAGTATCTTAATATTTACGTATTTAATAATGTAAAATATTTAATGTTTTACAAAACAAAAATTCTACATTCGCTTCTTTAACATGTGACTTTGTTGTCTTTTCTTTTAGAATAAGTAAGCTAGCATAATTTTTCTGTTAATCAGCTTATGAGTCTGTTGTAACTGTTTATAAAAAAATGATTTTGGTATTTAATAATTTTAAAATATTTTTTTAGAGATTTTATTAAAGAAATCAAAGCTATTTTGTACTCGTTTATCATAATGAAAATTATTTATTTGTAAAGAAAATTAGTTATAAAAAATGGTTTTTAGAAGAAGCTACTCAAAACAGTTTCTCTATCCGAGAAACAATTTTTTATCTTCTTCAGATTCTCATTTTCAGAAAATTTATAACAAGCGGATGAAAATTTCTAACAGTGATTATTTTTGTTTAAGAAAGTGATTTTTCAAACAAAAAAAACCTTAACAAAAGGTGATTTTTTTAATCATAATGAAGTCATAATGTACTTTACTTATTAGTACTACTCTAGTTTATTTATCTTTCTCAAGTATATTTATAATTTAACTCTTTAATTAATACCTTTGTATCCATGCAAGTAATTAATTTTTTTTTACTCTTGTGACTTGTCTAACATTTTATTGAAATTTAATAGCTGAACAATTGGGATTCAATGGTTACATACCTTCCTATGCCAATGCTAGAGGCAGAAGCATACTCCAAGGAGTCAATTATGCTTCAGCAGCAGCTGGAATCAGAGAGGAAACAGGACAACAATTGGTACCTAATTTTCTCCTTTACTTCAAATGTCACATAATAGTTTTTCTCCATTTTTGTGACAACATAGTCATTATTATTTCTACTTTGTAGGGACAAAGAATTAGTTTTAGAGGGCAGGTTCAAAATTACCAAAGGACAGTGTCCCAATTGGTAAATTATTTTGGAGATGAGGACACTACTGCAAATTATCTTAGAAAATGCATTTATACAATTGGAATGGGTAGCAATGATTACCTTAACAACTATTTCATGCCTCAAATTTATTCTAGTAGTAGACAATACACACCACAACAATATGCTAATGTTCTTCTTCAAGCATATGCTCAGCAGCTCAGGGTTAGTCTCTAGTTCTCTATGCATCTTTTTCGTTTTCACTTTTTTTCTATATAGCGTTTTTACTGAATATTGAAACCTGATGTCTAGATGTGTTTCGCCTTATTAAAAAAACAAAATATTTGGCCAAATTATACCTTTATTGTTTAAGTTATTTTTAAGGTTTACTTTGGTATTTTAATTTTTTTCGTCAATTTGATTCCTCTAATTTACAAACGCTAAACACTTTGACCCTTTTAAGTATTTTTCGTGGCATTTTGATTCCTTGAGTTATAAATATTAGACTTTTTAGTCATTTTTTCATTTAGTGTGCCAAATGTTTCATTTTCTCATTTAAATGTCACACTTGAAACATTTGACAGACTTAAATGAAAAGTTGATATAATAAAGAACAAAAGTGTTTGACCTTTATAATTTAAGGATCAAAATTGAATGAAAAAAAGTGTTTAAATTTTATAGCTTAAAGAGATCAAAATGAAGAAAAAATTTAAAGACCAATGTGTAACAATTTTTTATTCTAAGAGATAACAATTCTAGCCACTAGGTTGGTTGATAAATGAATCCCAAAGTAATAGTAGTGCTACTAATATTTTCTTCTCTTTTTTAAATTTTTTTTTTTTAAAATATTATTATTAAGTTGTGCTATTAGAAGCCCAAAAAAGGTTAACAAATTAAAAATTCAATTTTCAGATTCTATACAACTATGGGGCAAGGAAAATGGCATTATTTGGGGTTGGTCAAATAGGTTGCAGCCCAAATGAATTGGCCACAAACAGCCCAGATGGTAGAACTTGTGTATCAAGAATCAATTCTGCAAATCAATTATTTAACAATGGATTAAAATCTCTTGTTGATCAACTCAATAACCAATTTCCTGATGCAAGATTCATCTATGTAAATGTCTATGGTATCTTTCAAGACATCATAAGCAACCCATCAGCCTTTGGTAATTTTTTCTACCTAAAAAATTTTAAATTCATAATTTATCATTTTATATAGTGTATGCTAATTTTTTTTTTTCAAATTTTGTGTGTTTAATTTTCAGGTTTTAGAGTTATAAATGCTGGGTGTTGTGGTATAGGAAGGAACAATGGTCAAATTACATGTTTGCCCGGACAAAATCCATGTAGGGATAGAAATGCGTACCTATTTTGGGATGCATTTCATCCGACTGAGGCTGGAAATACTATTATTGGTAGGAGAGCTTACAATGCTCAATCTGCATCAGATGCTTACCCTATCGATATCAATCGCTTAGCTCAAATCTAAAGAGTTTTGTTTTGGGTCAAGTAGTTCGAGATTGAACTCCAACCTTATATGTGATAATATTTTTATCAAATGAGTTATGTTTATGGATACGAGAGTTTTTTTTTTTTTTTGCCACATTAAAAAGTCTTTAGTGGCGCTAATAAGTTGTGCCACAATTATTGTCATAATAATATGTATTGTTTATGTGAAGGCATCTAAAATATGTCTTTTTTTTCTTCTTTTTCTTTTTTAAGTCTAAGTGTAATTTGTCTTGAACAACTTTTGTAATATTTGCATAGCGATTGATCATAGTGAAGAGTA
This sequence comes from Trifolium subterraneum, assembly GCA_951799995.1. Taxonomy (NCBI): domain Eukaryota; kingdom Viridiplantae; phylum Streptophyta; class Magnoliopsida; order Fabales; family Fabaceae; genus Trifolium; species Trifolium subterraneum. The sequence continues at coordinate 6,106,164 of OX637462.1, read as the reverse complement.
CTATTTTCAAAGAAAATGGATAAAATTGGGGAAATATTAATTATTTTTTTATGGGGAATTAGAAAGTACCAATTCAAGTTATTGGGTAGACCAACATTAACAACCCTAATTAAATTAAAAAGCAATTATTCAAATATAATGTTAATTAACAACATTTAAATTTATGGCCCCCAACATTCAAATAAGAAAAATTAACAAAAGTAACCACTTGATAAATAAGATAAAATTGGAAATGACCTTGACTCGACAATAGAGTGTATGAGGGGAAGATTTTGGCTCCTCCATCCATTCCCCAAATTCCATGCAAAAAAACCTACCGTGCTCTGATTAAAGATTTGTTTGACTCCTCTATGTTATGGCAATTGTGAGTGTTAAGTTCCATATTGCTTAGATAAGTGGAGGTTGAACACTTTATAAGTGAGAGTACCCATAAACCGAATACCTTAAGGTTTTGGGTTAGAGTGTGGTGTCCAACTCACTTGTAGAATTGTTCTTGACCCAATATGGATGATCCCCCTAGCTGCCCCCTCGTGATGACCCAACACTCTGTTGCCTCTAAAATCCTCCAAACACCTCTAATTGAATCGGTTAATCATGATAAACTTATTTGACGACATGAAATCGAAGAATAATATTTACTCGGTCAGAAGTGCTTACAAATATTGTGTTAAAGGTGCAATTGATGTTTCTCACATTCAAATTCCCGAAGGAATTTGATTTGGAAAATTAGAGCTCCACCTAAAAATAAGTTGTTATCCACATTCTGGATGAGATATATGCGCTAAAAATGTTATGTTTATAAATGGTAAAGTCTTTACTCTACAAGGTGAGTTCCCCAGGAATGGGTTCCCCAACAGCATGTATTCCTAAACAAGTTATCTTAGGAGTAAAGGGAAGTGAGCTAAATGAAAAACAAAGGACGGTGACAAATAAAACTGCTTCAATGAACGATTACTCTCAAAAGTGAGAAAAACGTGGCCCCCTTAAAAGTTGTGGTATTCTTTTGACAATTTTTTAGAATAAGTTATCGACTAGTCATAATTCCTGGAAGCGAGGTGTCATTACGGATGCTATTACTTCTATTTGCGTGCGTGTCTTATGTGGTTTAGAGATTAAGTCTGAGTCTGTTGATCACTTGTTCAATTCTTGCAATCAAATCCTCACATGTTTGGTATGCTATCCTTAGGTGGTGGTGTTGAATGATGAGTGTCTCCTTGTGGTATCCTAGGGTGGTTTGAGATTTTCTTGGACATGAGTATGAGTAGGAAAAACAAATTGGGGTGGATGTTAATTTGACAAACAATTGTGTGGACTATTTCACTCTCGAAATAACGTTTTCTTTTCAGAAGAAACTTTTTCTTCTGAGTGTCTGGTTGATAGGGTGAAACTTTAATAATTAAAATGGTTCCTAGGTAAAAACCTGGCTCTCACCGTTTCTTTTACGAGTGGGGTATGAACCATATTTTTTGCTGGAACTGGTAGAGTATGTCAAGTTGTTGAGTTAGATCTTCACAAAATTTGGTTGATTGGAGGCCTCTTGTGTCTGTCTTTTTTAGGGTTGATCCTAACCACTCTCTCTAAAGTGTCCTTGGATCTTATGCAAAAAGTGTTGTTTTTCATGGAAAGGGAGGCAATTCTATCGCGAAGGGATCCAAACCTGTGCTGTTTTGCTATGTATGTGTGTTCATTTCCTATTTGTTTGGGCTTTGATTAAGGAAAAGAGTATCCCAGGTTGCTCTTGCTGTAAATTGGGGAGGCATTTCTGCCATTTCATCTCCTATTTTTTCTATTTGTATCAAGACGGTTTTGTGATGCTTCTAGCACACCTTATGCCTAGATCATCCTTAATAAAATGTTCTTTTGCAGTTAAAAACAAAAAAGCTTTCGGTTTGCTTTATTGTAGGATTATATATGATTTTTAAAAGTTCTTAGGTGTTTGCGTTATATTCTAAACTTTCTCTTACTCTTATTGTGTATTATAAACTTTCTCTTACTCTTATTCTGAGTTGAAGATTGTTCGAACATTAATAAATTGTTGTCAATTTTTTTGTGTATTTTTTTTTACTATTTGTTTTGTGTATTTTTTAAATGTATATAAAGTGTAAATATAAAAGTTGAAAGAGAAAGTAGGCATGACAATTAAATTTATATTCACGGATATCCGTCCGAATTCACTCCGCTTTCACGGAGAAATCTCGAGTTGATTGGATTTGAGTTTTCTCCAATTTTAAAAGACGTGATTGAGGAGGGTAATAGAGGTATTGATATCCACCTCGTACCCGCCCCACTTACATCAGAATTATATTTTACTTCTCTTAAATTAAAAATCCATAAACAAACTCTTAAAATTACATTCATGTTTATTTTTATTTTTAAGTTAAGTATTAAACAAGTTGTTTTCCTTTATTTTCTCTTTGTTAAAGAAAAACTTTATATTGCTGAAACAAAAACAGTTTTAGATTTTTTAACTTCTTTTTTAATAAAAAAATGACTTAATTGTAGTTTTCGTCCCCCTATTTTGATAAAATCGCAATTTTGGTCTCCTTATTTCTTATTGCGCAATTTTTGTCCCCTATTTTAATTTTTTTTTATCAAATCCACGATTTAACCATCCAATTTAATGACGTGACAATAAATTAGGTGACCTAACATTAAAATGAAGGTCTAATTGTTGAGAGTCTTAAAAAATAAGGTGTTAAAATCAGTCCTGACCAAACATACAAAGTCAAAACACTATTAATTAAAAGTAATCAAATATTGCCATGTCATCAAATTGATGTTCGAAATTATGGGTTGGAAGAAACGGGGATACCCGAACCCCGTCAGATATGAGTTTGAAATTCTACTTTTTATATTCTTTAATAATTAAGATGTATATGAAAAAACTCGAATTTTATGGATTTTGGTTTGAGCAGGCCGATCTCCCCTGCCCCATATTCATGCCTAAGAGAAAGAAATACATATATCCAACGTTATAATATTTGAATATTTTGATGTTTAAATAAAAATATTTAAATTATTTGTCGAGGCCACAAAATCCCTACGACTTGATCACAGAATCGGATGGATGATGTCAATGAAGTTAATGCCATATTGCCATTTTTCCGACGCCATTTAAGGTGATATATAGTCAATTAAACTGAAAAGTGGAGAAAGAAGAATGGGGCTAATTTAAATGTAAATTAATTAATGGTAGCAATAGATTAAACAATTAAATGGTCTGATAACCACTCATAACAGAAAGTTTCCTAATAAAAAGGGTGCTTGTGGTGCATGGTGGTGGTGGGTCAACAATTTAGATGGTCAACTCAACAATAAAACACCCTATCATATTGGACTTCAATTACATTTGTTTAATTATTTTAAATTATTATATAGAAAAAACCACGAATTATTATTTTTGTCAAAATAAAAATACACGAGCTAGCTACTAAATATTAACAACGAAGTTGGTACAATTTAAAAAGTGGTGTTGACTTAGGTACTTGCAGCATGTTTCTTTCAATGTTTTAGGTTCGATTATCTCTGGTGTTAATTTTGGTGAGCTAGTCCATACAGAGCAAAAAAAACCCTGACTTTAAATGAGGTCCCCGCAAATGGACGGTAAAATTGGTCCTCTTAAATTAGTCAGTCATAAGATCGAATATTGAGTTTTCAATTTTATGTTTTTTTAAATTTCTTATATTTACAGGGGACAAAATTAATTTTACCCTTAATTTCATGAATTTCATCTACATCCGATATTAAAAGTTCATCACTTTTAAGATTCTTTTCTCACACACACACACAAATTCAAACCCCAATCATAAGTCATAACATTCAGTCTAATAATTTTGATATTTTTATTAGTCGTATTAGGATTTATGGAATACAATTCAATATTTATTATAGACAATAAAATATAAAAGACAAATCTTAATTTTTTTTCTTCATATTCTATCTTTCTATGGCACCTAGGATTTGCCACTATATTCTATCTTTCTTAGGGTACATGTTAGTAAGATCCACAAATGTGAATTACCACTTGTCATTTCCTTACACTGTTGCAATATAATAAAAGGGTTAAATGGCGTTTACCCCCCTGCAAAGTAGGCGAGTTCTGGATTACCCCCTGGAAAATTTTTCGTTTAGATTCCCCCTACAAAATATAATTTTCTGGATTCCCCCCTCAAATGACACAGTGGCAGACGGAATCTCCACGTGGCGCTGCCACGTAGGAAATTTTTAATTAAAAAAAAAAAATGCCACGTCATTTTTTATTATTATTTTTTTTTAATTCAAATTTTTTTTTTTTACTCAAATTTTTTTTTTTTTTTAACTCAAATTTTTTTTTAACTCAATTTTCTTTTTTTATCCCCTTTTAAAAAAAATTAGCGCATTTTAAAATATTAAAATTTGAGTTAAAGTTTTGTAAGATTATACTATAGATAAAAAATAAATGTTGAATACTATATATAATATATAAGTGACTCATAAAATAATGACTTCAAATTGCACCAACACTAATTGCATATGAGTATTTGTATAACATTGTAAATTCACTTTTAGATGATATTTTATGCACCCACATTCTTTAAAACAAATAAATTTTCATGCACCATTGTCAACCAACACTTCTTTTTTATAGAGTAAACAACACGGCCATGTTAAAGAAGAGAATCAGCGTGAGACATCCAATAAAAAAGAAGAAAATGTTGGTTGACAATGGTGCGTGAAAATTTATTTGTTTTAAAGAATGTGGGTGCATAAAATATCATCTAAAAGTGAATTTACAATGTTAACAAATACTCATATGCAATTAGTGTTGGTGCAATTTGAAGTCATTATTTTATGAGTCACTTATATATTATATATAGTATTCAACATTTATTTTTTATCTATAGTATAATCTTACAAAATTTTAACTCAAATTTTAATATTTTAAAATGCGTTAATTTTTTTTAAAGGGGATAAAAAAAAAATTTGAGTAAAAAAAAAATTTGAGTTAAAAAAAAAAAAAAAAAAATTTGAGTAAAAAAAAAAAAAATAAATAAAAAATGACGTGGCATTTTTTTTTTTTTTAATTAAAAATTTCCTACGTGGCAGCGCCACGTGGAGATTCCGTCTGCCACTGTGTCATTTGAGGGGGGAATCCAGAAAATTATATTTTGTAGGGGGGAATCTAAACGAAAAATTTTCCAGGGGGTAATCCAGAACTCGCCTACTTTGCAGGGGGTAAACACCATTTAACCCTTAATAAAATTAAGATGACCAACCGTCTTTTTAAGCACACAACAGTAGGTAAGAATATTATTATATGTAGGAATTGATGTTCGAAATTAAAATTTTCAATTTATTCATCTTAAGAGATGAAATTCAAGTCATTAAACTATTTGACATAAAAATATTATTAAGATGACTAACTCCAAAAATCAGTTGTGATTAGATATTACAGATCTGGCTAGATTTGAAAGCTCAAGTCTAATGTAGTAAAAATATTTAAAGTATAAATCTAGGTTATTGCTTTTTCTAGGCATATCTTAAGGTCTGATCTTTTCAAAAGTACGATGATAGTCAAAATAATTCAAAATGCTGAATGTAGTAATTAATAACCAATTGAAATAAGATAAATTCTTATATCTTTTCGTGGTATTTTGTAGATATTATATTCTATAGACACAAAATTTATTTAAAATTTTTAAATTTATTTAATTATAATTTGACATAAAATTATGAAATAACATTAAATTTTATCATCAGTATTCAACAAAACTCCGAAGTATTAAAATATTCAATTTAAAATAAACAAAAATATCAATAAATTCCTTCAAATTGTATAAATTTGGTTCTATACGATAATCATTCTTTCAGATTTCATACTCATAGATAAAAAAATTGAAATCTTGTAAGTGTTTGTCTAAAAATGGAAACTTATAAAAACGTGTAAATTATAAAAACTTGCCATTTGCCAAACCCGTCATCCAATCCTTGATTAATTAATACTTTTTTATGACAATTTGGCAACGAACACCCTTATATATACACCCTCCATCTTGTGATTTACATACACTTCAACCATATAATACATTTTCATTTTCCACTTTCCAATATTATAATTAGGTTTTCTTCCAAGAGAGATGGCTTGTGACACTAAATCATGGTTAATTTTGCATGTTGTTCTTTTGGTTACATGCTACATGCAACATTGTGTCAATGGCCAAACACCTCAAGTCCCTTGCATTTTTGTATTCGGAGATTCTTTGGTTGACAATGGAAACAACAATAATCTTTTAACTAATGCAAAAGCTAATTATGATCCATACGGTGTTGACTTTCCAACTGGTTCAAATGGAAGCAGATTTACCAATGGACGAACATCAATCGACTATATTGGTAATATTATACTCCCTTCCCTTCGGTCTTTAATATAAAATGAACTTTACTTTTAAGATTCGTTAAAAATTTAATGTATCTAGTTAATATAAAGTGATGCGATATTAAAATCAATAATCGCTCGTAATCTATATATTTATCTATTTATCTTTGAAAGGATTAAATAATCTATATATTTATCAATCATTGGTAAAGTGATGCGACATCACCAAGATTTTGACCATTAAAATTGTGGTCAGAATGGTAGGATTACATAATTTTGGTAAATTCATAGCATAAGTATAACTATACCATATAACTAATACCTTGGGGAAAAGGCAACCACACCTATAAATAAGATCTCACATTTCTTAATGATCAATATATATCAATCATTGATTAACAAACTAAATGTAAATATTTTAGGCCTATCATGAGTTTGTTAAAATAATGAGTATTAATTAATTTTGTTACTTTACATCTTAATTATTTTTATATATAGGATCCAACTCTTTATAAATAATTATGTTTTTGTTGTACTTTTTTATCTTAAACTTTTTTGATGAAATCGCACAATCTAACATTTTACCGTTGCAGGAAAATTTCTTGGATTCACGGATTTCATCCCACCCTTTACAAACATTAGTGGCTCAGACATACGTTATGGTGTTAACTACGCATCTGGTTCAGCTGGGATTAGTTTTGAGACTGGCAAACATATGGTAAATATTGTGTGTTTATGCGCGCGCGTATGTGCGAAAAAGATTAACTAACATGGTTCATGTTTGTGTCAATGCAGGGTGATAATGTCCCCTTGCGACTCCAGCTAATACATCATAATATCATAGTTTCCAAAATTGCTCTCATGCTTGGAGGTTTGCCACAAGCCCAACAATATTTGAAAAAATGCTTGTATTATGTGAATATAGGCAGCAACGATTACATAAACAATTATTACATGCCCCAATACTATCCAACAAGTCGCCCCTTTAACCCTGAGCAATATGCTCAAGTTCTTATTGACCAGTTCTATTTTTATTTACAGGTATATATCTCTTAATTTTTTGTGTTATATTATATACATGTGTATATATGTACTGAATTAATAACATTCACTTCAAAGATTTTTTTTTTAACAAGGAGCAAATTCATTATTTATTTTTTTGTCTAGTAGTTTAGGGACTACAAATTCCACTGAATAAGTGGGATGATCGGAGTTCGAACCTCGGTCCCCTGCATATATAATGTAATATCTCTACCAACTGAGCTAAGCATACAAAGTGGAGTGATCAGGGTTCGACCTTGGTCATGACATTCGACGCTAGCAATTTCGGTATTTCTACCAAATGAGCTAGGATTTGTGGACGCTCGAGTTCACTATTATTAGCTATTAAATAATATTTAGTTGTATATATATAGTACTAAGAATAATACACATATCATTAAATAATGAGTGAGAAGTAAAATTTATTGAGTAAACCATCAAATTGGTCATTGACTTTGTAAAGTACTTTCAAAAAGGTATTTGGCTTATAAATATTTCAAAAAGGTCCCTGACTCTGTGAAATTTTATTCAAATTAGTCCTTTTAAATGTAGGCTAGAGACTAAATTGATAGTATACGGATAAAGTTAGGGACCCAATTGATAGTAAGTTATTAAAATATAAGAATTTTTTATAGTAAGTGGCTAAATACTGTGACTAACTTGACAGATTAATAAAGTTATGGACCTTTTTGAGATTTTTGCAAAGTCAGGGACCTATTTAAGAGTGTCTTATAAAGTCAGGGACCAAATTAATGATTTACTCAAAATTTATTTGGTGTTGGAGTATAGAGTGATGTAGAGGTGTCGGGCTTGAGTGGCATCGCCGCTAGTTTGCAGGTACTCTAATTTTGGCCTCCTTTCTAGTCTCAATTTACTCTCGAATAATCTGGTATTGAAAATTACTTTTCCGACCCCTGCCCATTTCTTTTTTACCCCCCAAACTGACGTTTTTGCCCTCAGCGGGTATGAAAAAAATTTGCTAAGAAAATTCGGTTTTTAGAAACCAAACTAGCTCGGTTCGTAAAAACCGAAGTTTCGGCAACGGTTTTTAACTGTTGCCTCAGAACACAAAAACGTTGTCTTCAAGAGCTAACGCAACACTTCCTCAAAACAGTATCCATATGCATAATACGCAACGGTTTTGAAGTGTTCTCTAAAGTGTTCTATGAATTTCAACTAACACTTTAGAGAACACTTCAAAACCGTTGCGTATTATGCATATGGATACTGTTTTGAGGAAGTGTTGCGTTAGCTCTTAAAGACAACGTTTTTGTGTTCTAAGACAACGGTGAAACTTCGGTTTTTATGAACCGAACTAGTTTGGTTTCTAAAAGCCGAATTTTCTTAGCAAATTTTTTTCATACCCCCCGAGGGCAAAAACGTCAGTTTGGGGGGTAAAAAAGAAATGGGCAGGGAAAAGTAATTTTCTCTGGTATTTATGTGTTTTCTCCTGTAGTTGGTGATTGGTCTTAATTTTCTTGTTCTATTTTTCAATTTGCCTCTTACCTTTATTAGTTTTTTTTGGTGTGTATTGCTTATACTCTAAAATATTTGTACTGAATAGGAGTCTAAAAATATTTACTTCAAATAAAATAAAACGATGAAGATTTAAATATCATTTTATTCTTTTTAACTATACCATTTTATTTTTTTGTTTTAGTCACTATAATTTTATTTTTAGATTTAGTCCCTATACTTTTAGTCTCTAATGCTAGCTTATTAGGTCATGTGGCATGCCTCTTATAATGGACCATATATGATGTCAAAGAATTTAATTTTTTTATTTCTATTTTTTAAATTACTAATGATTGAACTAAATAATTTTTTTACAGAGGCTAAAATAAAAAGACGCTATAATTATGGAAACTAAAATTATATCTAAACTAAAAAATTTATTTTTGTATAAAAATGTTAAAAATATGTAAGGTGGTCTAATGCAAAAGAATGAGAGAAGAGTGTGAAAATGTAATCAACCAAAAAAAAATGTGTGAAAATGTAAGGAACGAAATAGAAAGAGAAGTAGAGAACATTTACGGTTTGTTCTGTTTAGTTGGAAGGAAGGAAAATATAAAAAACGAAGAATGAATTTAAACTAAATTTTAGTTCAAATTTATTCCTTGATTTTCCTATTTTCTTCCTTTATATTTTTTTTTCTTCCCATTAAATGATGAATTGATTGTTGATATTTATATTGTACAGGCTTTACATGCTGTTGGGGCAAGAAAACACGTTGTAGTTGGATTGGGAAAAATAGGATGCACTCCAAATGCCATTGCTAATAAGGGATTAACACAAGGGCAATTATGTGTTGAACAATATAATGCTGATGCATTAATATTTAGTCTCAAGCTTAAATCTCTAGTTGATCGATTCAATACCGAAAAACCTGATTCCAAATATATCTTTGTAAATAGTACTGCTGGCTCCATAGACCCTTCACTTGGTAAATATTTTACAATTAATTTCCTTTCTTCCTATTCTATTATAAATAATTAAACAATATGTTCCATGAACTTAACTCAGTTGGTACATATGATATCGCATTATGGCTCTATTTGGTAAAATAATAGCGGATAACTGAGAAGCTAATTTATAGCGGATGAACTTAATAATAGCAAATAAGCTAGCTGATTAAATTTGTAGTGTTTGATAAAATTAACAGTTGAACTAGCTTATATCTATGAAATGCCATAAAAAGATATGTTTAATTAATATTTAATTATTTTAAGTAAAATGTCACGAGTAAAATTGGAAAAAAAATATGATAAGCTCATAAGTTACTTGAAATAGCGTCTGAAAAATAAGCTATAAGCTAGTAAATAAGCCATAAACATATAACGAAAAAACCGTTACCAAACAGAAGTAAAAAACTATATAAGTTAGCTTATTTGTCTTCTCAAATAGAGCTATATATATACAGGCATCGAAATTTAAACTCCAAAAACTGCTTATTCACCTTGAAGGTGAAATTTGCGGTGATTATTAGACTCCTTAAAAAAATTATGAAACAATTGAAATGTGTATGATTTGTGTTCTTATTATAATCAATTAATGTGACTATGATATTTTGTATTTCAGGTTTTACTGTTTTCAATGCTTCTTGTTGTCCAGTGAGGTCAGATGGAATGTGTGTTCGTGATTCAATACCATGCACCAATAGAAATCAACATGTTTTTTATGATGGATTTCATCCCACACAAGCTTTGAACTATCTCACTGCATTAACTTCTTATGATAGTACTTTTGCTGCTCCAGGAACTACCTCTCCAATGGATATCAAACAACTTGCTCAATATCCTATAAACTAGTTGAAGTTACAATGGTGTCCTTTAAATAAGCTCAACATGTTTGCATAAAAGAAAAAGGTTCAACTTATCATATGTATAAGAAATTAAAAGAGATGTATAAACAATAAGCAATCATGTATGTATTGAGTAGAATAAATTAAGATTGGTCAAATAGTTTATTGTCTAAATCCACACATTTTAAGTGTGGAAAAATGAAAAATATAATATTCGAGTTTCAGTCTTAATATCCACATTAGCTACCAATTGAACTATATTTACGGAATGACGAATAGGTGGGTTTTAACTTTCATTTTGCCACTTCCCACAATGAGTGAACATTTGATCCATAATTTAAAAATAAACCATAAAATTCCAATTTGTTCTGTGTGGGTGGGTGTGGGGGTTTTGTTTCTTAATCCAACATCATCCATGAACTAATGAGTATGGGTGGAAGTGGAAAATGGATTTCGTGCAATTACAATGTTCCGCTGTAGCCGACTAGAGTTATCCGATTTCGATATAAAATATGGGCTGAAATTGTTTTAATATATAAAATTGTTTTAACATTAGAGCCGTTTGATCTAAAATCAACAACTAAAATCTATTGCACTAAAAAATTCTGTGAAGATCCTGCAACAAAAAATCTATACCCCGGAAGTGTGAGCGACACATATTGAAAAATATGGAATGGAACAACAAAGTGAAAAATAAAATTTAAATCTATACATAACCTGATTACATTTCGGATTTAAAAAATAGGCCTATTAATAAATCGTTAATGGATTACAAAAGTACTATACAATTTGTGCTATAGAAAAAATTGAAAGAAAAAAAAAAAATTGCCTCAAGCACTCGAAAGATCAACCCGTTTCATTATTCCCATTTCTCTAGCTCTCATTTTTAAAAATTATTTTTACATATTCTCATGAAATTAAATAAAATGCATTTAATTTTCTCTCTTCACTTTTTCCAATAAACAATAACTAGTGAAAATTGTTTTTACATGATTTTTTTTAAAAATAAAATATAACTCCAAAGTCTTTGAATTATATGTTTTAATTTTTTAATAAGTATAATTTTTGTTTTTTTCCTTATAATAATTTGCTATACAAAAGAAATAATATTGAATGTTAGTTGAAATTTCACGAAAAAGAACGTTGGTTGATAAGTTTTGATAAGAAAATCATATGAGAAACCAAAAAATATACCGGTCACTATTTCATCCAACCCAACAATGAAAGAGTACTTGTAGTTGTATTGTACTTACATTTATGATGTGCAGAAAAATTCACATTTTAGTAATTGTATGGTCCCACCATTAATATTTATGTCCTTATTGTTCTTGATTGGTTCCTTACATATATTGATTTCTTGTATTCACTAGCTTCATCAGATTTTCATCTTAGAGATGAAATATATGATCAACACATGGTTGTTGTTACCTATCCTTTTCTTGTCTTCAAACTATTTGCAACATTGTGTCAATGGGACACCCCAAGTACCTTGTGTGTTCATCTTTGGAGACTCTTTATCTGATAGTGGAAACAATAACAATCTTCCTACATCTGCAAAAGCTAATTACAATCCTTATGGAATCGATTTTCCGATAGGCCCGACCGGAAGATTTACCAACGGTCGAAATTCGATTGACATAATAAGTAACATTCTTTTTTCATCTTAAACTATATTATTATGAACTTTTATTACTGTTTTTGATTCAGCTTAAACTAAAGTCTTATGATTGATTGCAGCTCAATTTCTTGGATTTGAGAAATTCATTCCACCATTTGCAAACATTAATGGTTCAGACATACTCAAAGGTGTGAACTATGCATCTGGGGGAGCTGGAATTCGTGCCGAGACAAGCATGACTTTGGTAATAAATCAATCAAAGAACCTTATGATTTATTTCATTGTTCATCTTAATATCTTCAACTGGTTTTTCATAGATGAATAGAGGATTTATGTTACATTATGTCCATACAGGGTTTTGTTATCAGCTTGGGATTACAGTTAAAAAATCACAAAGATATAGTTTCTCAAATTGCTGGCAAACTTGGAAGTGTTGACAAAGCTCAACAATACCTTAACAAATGCTTGTATTATGTGAATATAGGAAGTAATGATTACATAAACAATTACTTTCTTCCCCAATACTATCCAACAAGTCACATTTATAACACTGAGCAGTATGCAGAAGTTCTAATTCAAGAGTTATCTTCCAATTTACTGGTAAATATTTTTTGCGGCCCGAAAAAATAGAGGCCGACTTTATAAAATACCTTGCACATGCTACATGCCACCCCTGGTATATTTGTATCTATGCGGGTGTTTCAGTGTTTAATAGTGACATTTGATATTTGTAACAGACTCTACATGAAATTGGAGCAAGAAAATATGTGCTAGTTGGGTTAGGCCTTTTAGGCTGCACTCCAAATGCCATCTACCTTCATGGGACAAATGGGTCTTGTGTTGATGAGGAAAATGCCCCTGCATATATTTACAATGCTAAGCTTAAATCTCTAGTGGATAATTTCAACAACAAGTCATCTCTTGATTCCAAATTCATCTTCATAAATAGTACATCAGAATCAGATGGCCCGAGTTCAGATGGTAATAGTTTTCGTTTACCGCTAAAATTTCAGTATATATCAACTGATTAATTAGTGACCGAAATATTTTGGTCTCTGTAGTACCAATTTAAAGGTAACTAAACGAGTTTGTGACTGATTTGTGAAAAGTCGTTAAACCACAAGTCTCTAATATTATAATTAAAAACAATGTATATAACCATGCTATATGTTCCATGAATCTCAGGTTTTTTGGTAACAAATGCTCCTTGTTGTCCATCAAGGTTGGTTGATGGAGGGTGTATTCCTGATGAAAGGCCATGCTATAATAGAAGTGAGTATGTGTTTTGGGATGATTTCCATCCCACTGATGCTTGGAACCAACTTGTTGCAATAGGGTCTTATGATGATCCATATAGTTCAGGGTACACTTATCCAATGGATATTAAGCACCTTGTTGAACAAGAAACTAAGATTGAATTGGAGTTCATAAATGAGAATACATTACAGCTTAGTGTCTCTAGTTAAATTTGTTCAAGTTATTAGCTTAGTATACCTTCATTGTCATGAAGCTAAATAAGGTTTTTATATCAAATAGTCTTATTGTAAACCGGAATAAATCGAATAAGTTTAATCAGTTATCCCGCCTTAAATTTGATCTGGTCGATTTGTGTTGAATAAGTTAGTAGATAACTTTACGCATGTATCCGATGATGCGCTCAAGGAAATTTGTCTTTGCTTATTATTGTTATAGGATGCGTTTGATTCGCAAAACAGTGAGAACTGAACAGAACAATACAAGACAAAACAAAATAGTACAGGACAAGACAAAGTTGTAACGGAGAGAGATAGAGCGATAATATTTTTATTTTGTATTTTTTATAGTTGTACTATGGACAAAAAATTGTCTCGTGGTTCTGTGAGGGAAAAACTTTTGTCTTGTCCCTTACTACCGGTTTTGTCCAATCCTATAATCAATTTCTAAATCATACAAGGTACAATAAAAGTTGTTCAGTCCCTGTTTTTTAACATATCAAACGCACCCATGGTATTGCATTTACCCTATGGTTTGATGCTGGATTTGGAAGACAATGTAGGATGAAAAGAATAATTAGTTTTATTCATTCAAGTACACGAACATGTATAGGCTAGAAATAACAGCATTGAGTGAAATTTTGGGCCTTGGTCTATGCATTTTGGGCCATAACAGATTCAAAATGATGAAAATTGCTTTTTTCGCTCCTACCATTTGCTCTCAGGCCCCCCTGCATGACACATTTGCCCTTTAATGACTTCGGTAAAACGTTACCAAACCACATAAATTTCGGTACCTAGTTACCGAAAGCATGTCACGTTACCTAGTTGGTGTGGTTTATAACAGAAATATAAGCATTCGGTAACTTTGTAGCGAAACCATGTATTTTTTTTAAAAAATTAACAGTTTCGGTAGCTACGTGCTGAACACGCTTAATTTCGGTACGCAGCTACCGAAGCTGGTCTATATAGGGTCTAGCTGATAGACTTGTACTTTCATTACCTCTTCAACACACAATCAAAATTTTTGCGATCTAGGGCGTTTTTTGGCGTTTCAGAGGCAAGAAATCGACGTTTATTCATCCATAGAGGGTTCCTACACTGATTGGTTGTCATACAACAGGTAATAAGCGCTTTAATCCGTTTATTTTTCGAATTTGCTTGGTTTTGCTGTCAATAGATATTCTGGTAAATCGCTACCGAAATGACAAATTTTCGGTACGTAGCTACCGAAATATGCCCTTTCGGTTTGTAGCTACCGAAATAGTGTATAACTTGCTGTTTTTGTGTTTGGTTGATAGCGTAGGTTTTTTGTAATGGCTGAACCTCCTATTGAATTGAAACCAAACATTGATGAACCCGACATACCTGTCGTCGTTCAACCCAATGTTGTGGAACCCGATGACGAACAATCTAATGTTGTTCTTGACACCGGCAAATATTTTGTAAATTGTGAAAAGATGAAGGTGCGAGATGTCATGATTGATTGGTGTAAACGACAGGCTGTGATCGCTGGATTTTCTATTGTGATTTGGAAATCAGACAATGTGGCTTATAATAGGAAAAAGTTTTTTATATTGGGATGTGAAAGAGGTGGTGTTTACAAAGAAAGGAAAAAGAAATCAAAGAAAGAAGACACAGCTACGAGGAAAACATTGTGTCCGTTCAGGCTGCGAGGTTATTATTTGGCATCAGAACAATGGAGTCTAAGTGTTGTGTGTGGTGAACATAACCATGAGATGTCAAAAACATTAGAAGGTCATCTTCTTGTTGGACGCTTAAAACCGGAGGAGAAGGAGTGTGTACGCGAGTTGACTAAGAATTTGGTGGCGCTGAAGAACATTATGACGATGTTGAAAGGGCGAAATCCAGATAGCAAGACAAATATGAAACAAATATACAATGCGCGCCAGAGGTTTAAAACAGATGTTAGGGGTGAACTCTCTGAATTGCAACATCTCTTGAAGTGTTGTGAAACTCACAAATATTGGTCATTCTGAAACCTTTTTTCCAATTCGCGGTCGTTCTAAAACAGATAGCAAGACAAATAGAGAATTTGTTTACATTTCCTGATATGGGGCATATCCTTGCAACCGCCTACAACCGCGTTGTAGTTGAATTGACTACTCATCGTATTGGTCATTCTGAAACCTTTTTTCCAATCCGCGGTCGTCCACCATTGGATCCATCTTCACGGATTATGTGTGTTGGTATGGTTCCAAATCATTGTGTGTATGTAAAATTGAAGTCAGGGTGTCCACTGCCTCCAAGTTGCAAGGAATGAAAAACTCATCGGGCGCCAGAGGCTGAGAGTTGGGAGGATACCTTTTTGGATCGGATGACTGAGTTTGACGAACTGATGAAGAATGAAAAAGGTGACATGGAGATGGAGACGAATAAAGATGATCCCATTATTGTGGACTAAGTTTGTAACCGACACTTTATGTGGTTGTAATGTAACCGACACTTTTTATGGTTGAAATGTAACCGACACTTTTTTGTGGTTGAAATATAACCGACACTTTTTTGTGGATGTAATCAAGCAACAAATTATATAAATATATGGATGCGTATTCAAATAAATCACAACTCAGTTTCAATTTATTTACTAGTTTTTTCAATTCTTAACTATGTCATCCTCACGTGGTTCTCGCAATCCGGTAGAAACATATCAGTTTTCTGTCCAGTTTTAGGGTAACAAAGAGTTGTTCACCCTTGCATTGGATACCAGTCTAACAACTGTTGAATCAATCAAAAATAGAATTGAAATCATGTATCATTATGCACAAGGCAAACAAATCAAAATTGCGAAACTTGGGTATGCAGAAATGTGGGTCGATCTGGCAGCTGACTGTTCAAGCAATTCATTTGAAGATGCACCAAAGAAATACGGGTGGAAACAATTGAAAGATGATGATGATGTGCGTTCCATGTTTAATCAAATTCCAATTGATCCAAAAGGGGGACGTTTGTATGCTATGTTAAATTAAGCTAATTTTATGTCTTACGATGTTTTATGTTATGTCTTTAATTTCAGTGTAATGTGTTTAATTAAGGATGTTCCGTGTTTCATTGTAATGTGTTTAATTCATGATGTTCCGTGTTTCATTGTAACGTGTTAATTAAGGATGTTCCGTGTTTATTGTAAAGTGTTTCATTGTTTTATTGTAATGTGATTGAAAATTGGACAGGTATTAATATCCGAACTTGTGTTTCGGCGTGGATTTGGTAAATCCATGTGAAATTACATGCTTAAAGCCTTGTCGCACAGCTTAAACATCATTTCGGTAGAATGCTACCGAAATAAGTGAAATTTGATTCTGGAATTCACTTATTTCGGCACAATTCTACCGAAATCATGTCGTATGTCATACAGAACATGAGTTTGGTAGGAAGCTACCGAAATAAGTGAAATTTGATTCTGGAATTCACTTATTTCGGCACAGTGCTACCGAAACCATGTTTAAGCTGTTCGACAAAATTTTAAAAATGTCAGTTCACATGGATTTACCAAATCCACGCCGAAACACAAGTTCGGATATTAATACCTGTCCAATTTTCAATCACATTACACAATTTCACACATGTCCAATTATGCGAATATCCATCAACATATACAAATTTTCAAAACACATTATCAAATACGAATATCAAAAATACAAATACGAATATCCAAAATTACATAATCCTTATACATAATCATTGCAACATTGTGCGTACCAAAATACAAATCTCCAAAATTACACATCAATTGTTTAATACATACCAAAATAACAGTCAAAATCATTAAACTAAAATAACATTAAACTAAACTAATGACTAGGACCGTCTTCACCAAATTTCTTCTTCTTCTTCTTCTTGCTTCCTTTACCAGAATCTCGCTTCCTCTTTACTGGCAGGGAATATGTCGCCACAGGCTCCAAATCCCTAACCACTTTCTTCAGTACTTCCGTAGCTTCTTCCAAAGTCAACTCACCATTAAGTTTTCCATTCACCTCCTCTATGACCGTCCTACAAATCTTAAACACGTCTTGTTTGTCAGTCATATTGTCCTCCTCAATCAATACTTCCAGATTTGCAGGATTCCCTTCAATTGGTGCCCATAACTTCGGATGCGAAACACGATAAAACCATGCAATGTATCCGGGTACGGTTTCAAACCCATTTTGTGCTCTTGGCCCTCTCATTTCTTCAGTGACATAGTTCTCAACCATGTAGTTAGAAAATGCTTCACCAATTGTAAACCGATTCAGACCAACTTTTGCAGATTCATCACGGTGTCTGGGAATAGACTGGACATGTCCAAATTGCCTTAGGACACGCTCAGGCAAATAAGGACATATCATAGCACTTCCACACATAATCCAGCCACTGTACCAACAAATATCTTCAAACGGCCGAATATGTCGGTGATCCTCATATGGTCTAAACGTGACTTCGTCCACTTCCATCATATCCAATGTCGTCCTATGCTCATCCGGATATTTATAACCTTTCAGAGGCAAATATTTAGCGCAAATTGGATCCCGGTGCCTATACTTTTCACTAGCCCCTCCCCCTCCGAACCTTTTGAAATGCTCATAAATCCACGCCTAAAAACAACAAATTAATGGATAAATTAACAATAAATAAACCTTTTGAAATGCACAAAATGATTTAACAACTGCATAGATAAGATAATGAAGTCATTTTAAATAAATTAAATTTATATACCTGAAACATACAGTTGTAACCTCCATGGTTTCCACATCTCGGCTTAGTTGCCTTCTCCAAGTAATGATACAAATATGTCATCCCAGAAGCACCGCAGTTCCATGTGTTTACCAAGCTGAGGTCTTGCAAATATGTCAGGAATATGACATCCACATACTGTATTCTTTTGTTGGTGAAAATGGCTCCACCAATCAAGTAGAGCAAAAATGCTCGTATGGTACAATCCCTGTAATTTTGCACAACTTCCTCCTCTTCCTCTTCCTCTTCAGCTTTCAACGCTCGCCTCAAATTGGCGGCGTATATATTCTCCAGCATGGGAAACCCGATATGTGCTCCTTTCATTTTCTTGAACTCTGCCCTACACTTAGTTCTAGGGAAGTTCAGATACTCTCGGCACATATCTTCACCTTCTTCCGTTGTGCACGAAGTTCCAAGGTGGTTGAGCATTTTACCGGTGATGGGAATATGTAGCAAGCAGGAAACATCATCCAGAGTTATCGTAACTTCACCAATCGGCAGATGGAAAGTACCGGTCTCTGGTTGCCATCGCTCGGTAAATGCCGTCAACAATCCCCAGTCAAGATTATTGTAATTTGTCTTCAAAAGTGGTTGAAGTCCACTAGCCTTAACGACATCCCAAAATCAATGCAAGTTACTCTTCGGTAATGTAAACTCATTTATCTTTTTTCCGTTGTTCATGCACCTCAAATATCTCGTTTTACACTGCATAAATTCAATGAAAATCAGAAATTAAGAAATAATCACAAGTTTAACAAATTCAATGCAAATTAATTAAAATACGAATTTACCTCTCCTCTCCACAATGACGCAGCAACATGCTTTCCAAAACCCGGCAACAACGACAAGTCCGTTGGACCACCAGGGTAACTTGAAACTTTGGCTTCACCGGCACGTGGTGGGTTTCTTCCTTGTGTTGTTCTCGTATTTTTTCCGTTGTGGTGGTTGTGGTTTCGTTTCTGCTTGTGCTTCTACTTGTTGCTCTTCCTCTCCCTCTTCCTCTTCATCTCCAAAGTCGAAAAAATCGCTCAAATCTTCTTCAACTTGTTGCTCTTCCAATCCCGGTTCAGTAACTTCCATTTGTTCTTCTATCTCATCTTGACGCTCCTCCTCTTGAGCTTGACTCGATCCAGCAACTACAACTTTTTTCCCTTTAGCCCGACTTGGAATTTTATCAACATTCACAAGTTCTCGACGTGCAGAGCCATGTGCTCTGCTTTCCCTGCCACCTCTGGTTCGTCCAACTTCATCCGTCATTCCTGTATAATAAATATTCAAACAGTTTTAACCAAATCAACCCAACAACATAATATTTCAAATAAGACGAGCATCGAAAGAACATCTAGTCATCAAATCATGTTAGGTTCCTTCCTATGTTACAAACAAACAACAACATCATCTTCCAAAACATCATAACAAAAGCATCGAAGAAAATCATAAAATTTCAACAACCCAATTCACAAATCTTAACTGGAAATCCAAAATGCAAAATCCAGGCATTTTATCAAGAAAATTTTTCATTCAGGCATTTTATCAAACAGTTGGAGCACATTAACCTAAATAGAAATTCAAACCCTATACATTAATTAAATTAACATTCCAATTTCGTGGAATCAACATATTAATCATAACATGATAAAAATATAATCAAGAACCCAGTCAAAAGCAAGTAAATGAGATAGGTTATTTAAAATACTTACTTGTTCAAGTGAATCAATAAAAACAACGAATTTTCAATCCTCTAATTTGCGAATTCTAGTGATGGATGAGTTGTTGTGAACGAATTAAACCTTGTTGTTGTTGTTGACCTTTGTAACACCCAAATTTACCCCTTTATTTTATTTTTAAAAATATCGTATTTGATTTTAAGTTAAAGAAAACAACCGAGCGTTACACACCCAAATTACTCGATTTTATGAAATTATTAGCGGAAGATATAAAAAATTTCGTCAAGTTGAGAACTCCAAAGTCTTATACATAGTTTTTCAAAATAAGGAACATCGGTCCTTCAAGGAAAGTAATTAAAATGAAAGACAATTATAAAATCAAATCCCCAACAACGTCCTAACAGAGCGACTTTGACTGGAATGAAATTAGCGACGGCCTTCTAAAGCCATCCTCAATACACCTCGGCTAAGCACCATCAGTTACCTGAAAAGCCTACGATTTCACATCGTAGGGTCAAACCAGAAGGGGTGAGTAATTCAATCACGAAGTGCGAGGAATCAACCTCGAATACTAATTAAAATAAAACCCGTCTATGGACGAGTAAACGACAACACACAACGAGAAAACACGCCCAATAGGTAGAGTATAACTTCATTAGTTCAAAATACAACACGACGGCAACAATTTAAATAAAATACAACTTCAATAAACAAAAATGCGTGCAATGCGCCTAGACTCACTACATGCATGTGGTACCAATAACAACACCAATATTTTTCAACTTCATTGAGCAACACCAATAAGCAACACCATTATTCTCAACTTCGTTGAACAACACCAATAAGCAACACCATTTGACACATGAATGAATGCATGCCAAAACATCTTCGATAGACAACACCATTTAACAACATCAATATAACAACATCATTATAACAATACCATTCGACAACTTCACCATCATTATAACAACATCAATAAAAAGCGTCAATATACAACAACAACAACTCACTCGTCTACGATTTGTTTTTATCACTATAAAACTCTTACTCGACCAATTCATCTCGTTGGACAGCAAGATAAAAATTCCAAAACAGTCCCCGACACACATAGTTTTTAATTTAATTAAATTTAATTAGCGGAGTTTGTGAAAAACATTCCATGACTTGAACTAGGGAGAGTGAGGTATACCATAGGGTTAAATATAATTCATACTACTGTAGATAAAATTTTGGGAAATTTTTAAGGAATTATACTATTTTTAATTACACTTTTATCTCATTTAATTAACTAAAAATAGTTCCCGATCTCAAAAAAATTCGTAAAATATACCAAAATTTCAAGAATATTATTTTCCATTTTCTACAAAAAAAATTAAAAAAAATTGGACCTTTCCTGACCACGCACGCGCCCCCACGCGCTGGTGCCGCGAGTGGGCGAGGCCACTCGCGCACTGTTCATCATCATCTTCGCCCAGCCTGCAGGAAAACGGGTTTCGCGACCCGCGATCCGACCCGGTTCGTTCTCCTATTATACTCCACGAAAAACAACGTTCTTTATATCGTTTTGATCGTGGTTCGATTTTAAAGAGATACCCGATTTTAGTTTCAAAAATAGGTAATTGAATCACATAAAAAGAGAGGCTAGAGTTCTCTTTAAAAACAACCACAACAACACCATTAAAGTAACACCTCAAGCTTCGATTTCTATGTTTCTTTAAGTCAGGAAATTCCAGACTTGTTTTAAAACTGATTAGGATCCTTGAAAACGTGATGAGGGCTCCGTCCTTTGAATCAACCACTAACATATGAAATTTATGGTTCATTTTTCGTAATAAAAAAAAAATCTCTTTCTATTTATCTATTTATTTTTAAATGACCCAAGGTAGGACTTGGCGACTACACTGAACGTAATAACAATACAACACATAAAGAAAGGATCCACCAACACAACAACACACAAGTGCAGCAACATCAATATGGCATCCAACAAAATTCAAAAAGATGGAAGGTAGTAACAACACTAAAACATGGCACAGTAGAAAACAAACGAAAGCACAAACGACACCATCAACTCACTATATAGAAATTCAGAAAATTAAACGAAAGAATCAACCCCCTTACTTGGATTGCAGTGATTTCCCTAAGGATTGAGATTGCCTTCCCTCTTCCCTTCTTTCTCTTCTCTTCTACGTGTCTCTTCTTTTCCTCACACTTGCACTCTTAATTTTTTTTTGTTTGTATCAGTATGCCGACTTTCCCTAACCTCACCCCCTTTAAATCACTTAATTCCAAGGGACAAAATTTTTAATACAATTAAAGTGAATTCATTAGGATTAAAATCATGTTTTCTTTTATTCTTGTCTCTACTATCTCTACTATAATCTTATCCACACCCCCCTCTAAGCTCTCAACATCTCATTATCTAATTTTATTTTATTTTTAATTTCTTTTTCTAATTAGAAACGTCGGTAATTATACATATATTTTTAATTATTTAATTATTTGTCATACAAAAATAATTAAGCACACATCGTCAATCAACACCACAACACCTGAATAATTAAATACGACAAAATTCTAATTTTTGGGGCGTTACAACCTTCGATTTTGCGATTAGAACCCTAGAATCGCCCTAGATTTTGTTGACTTGTGTTTTGCATAAACTGATACGAAGGTTTGATGAAACTACTGCTATATTACTAGACTTCGGTACGAACCTACCGATATCCCGCGTGTTCGGTAGAAAGCTACCGAAACAACGCGTATTCGGTAGCTTTCTACCGAACCTATATATTTTTTAAATTTTTGCATCAAACTTGCTGTCTGAAAGCGTATTTGTAGCCACTTAACATCACTTCGGTTTCTACGTACCGAAATAATACTATTATGGTAAAAAGGTACCGAAGTTACCTGAGACTAAACTGAGGGTATTTTGAGATTTTTGAGGGGTCTGGAAGCAATAGTAGGGGCGAAAAAAGCAATTTTCCTAAATGATATAGAATGAAAAAAAGTATTATGCATAAGCAATTGAAATTGTGGAGTGTAATTAAAAATTATTTCATTTTAGTGATTAGGATGCTAAATCAATTGTCTGTAAACTTCTCAGTGATTAGGATGATAAAGGGAAAAGTGCCAATATACCACACAAAAGTTTCAAACTTACTTTATATATTACTAGCGGGTCAGACAGGCGAGTTCTGCGTCTGCCTGTATCTAACTTATGTCAAAAAAAACAATAAAGACATGTCCCTATGGTGAGTATGTTAATAAAAGATTTTTGTTGCACAAAAAAATACGTTATTAGAAACTAGAAATGTTGTTTTTATAAGTATATCTAGGAATATTATCAAAGAAGTTGAGATTTAAATTCGAAATTCTCACTTCTTCAAACTTAAATTATATGAGTGATCTAGCCACTAAATTACTCGACAAAACAAAATTTAGAATTTTTACTCGTAAGTATATCTTGTTAGGAAGTCCGAAGAAGCATTAGAAGAACAATGGACGAATGCTCCAACACAATTTTTTTTTGAGGAATTAGGTATATGTGTGAGCTCTTTTTTTTTTTTAAGCATCAAATGTGTGACATCTCTTATATATCCAACATTTTATCCATCTATAGTCGATGGGAGAGTTAATTACTCACACTTGAAACACAACAATCTTTCCCAAGTGCGAGTTCTCGCATTTTATAATCGATTAAATACTAGGATTCACTTCCGCTTCCCCACCAAGCCGAACTACGACTCTGCTATCTTTTGTTGGGGTGTATCGGGAGTAACAATGAACCATGCTCCAGGACCATAAGAGACGGGACATCGCATCTACACCCAAAATCTTAAAATATTAGGTATATGTATCCAGAACCGGCTTCTATGCATGTGCCGAATGAACTGTGACATAGGGCCTCATAAAAATGGGGGCTTTGGAAAAATTATAGGGTAGTAGCATTAGTAATTGTGGGGTATAAAACAAGAGATTGTGAGCTTAAAAATGAGGGATTGTGAAACCCAAACATTTGAGAGTCTCTTTATTCTTAAATTAGGGATTTATTAGTTACAAAATGTCTTAAAAGTGACTGTTCTATTTTTTTTGTTTTATAGATATTATTTGTAATTTAAATCAATTATAATTTTTTTTTTGTGTTTTTTCTTTTATTAGTGTCTACTTTTAATAATCTCACACGGCCTTAGTTTTTTTTTTAAGCTCCCATTTTTATGAGGCCTTATGTCATGATCCATGTGACACATGCATAAAAGACGTCTCTGCTAAAATTGAGAACCGAACCAAACACCTTGTTTTTTATTAGTTTTGTTTCGTGTTTGAACCAAACCTTTAAATTGGTTTTTTTTTTCTGTTTATAAATTTAAATTAGATTATCCGTTTAATAAGTTTTTTCTAAACTACTTACACCCCTAATTTTGAGAGAAAGTTTATTGTTGTCGCCTTATTGTGTTTTAATTTGGCGTAGTTTTTTCAATATGTGATGTTAATTTGAGGTGTCCTGATTGCTTAGAGTGGATGTATTTTAGTAGTTGATATTTTGGTGTTGAAGGCTATCTTGAGTTGTAAGTTTTGCTTAACTCTTGTGTACTTTTTGTACTTAATAGACGTTTTAAATAGAAGTTATAAATAAATTTGTTGTTAAAAAAAGACAAAGAAAGCAAGTTCTTCGTTTATATAGTTGTAAACATCAAAGACATCCAACAAATTAACAAACAGTCGAACGGAACCAAAAAATGGCAAATCACAATAGCTAAGCTAGCTACATTAAAGGCATTATTATTTTTTACATTTTTTTTTGTTGAGAGATAAAATGGTAAAGTCATTGAAAACTCATACACATAAAGTGGAGGAATCGGGATTCAAACATCGGTCATGACTTCTGATACTAACAATTTCAACATTTTTGTCAATTGAGTTAGAATTTAAGGACAAAAATATTTTTATTTTATTAGTTATGGTTTTATATGAATTATTTATAAAAACTAGCACAAAACATATTATTAATTTATTTAGTATCCAATTTAACCGGTTTAATAGTGGTTGCACCAATTTAATCAATTGAACTATAATTAAGAAATCTCCAATCCAAATTGTTTGAGAACCCCACCTAAGTAAGATCTAAAAGACAAAAGAACCCCTAAACTACTCACAGAAAATTAAATACTTGCAATTTTGTAACTTAATTAATTTTAAATTTAAAGGAATTATTTATTTATTTTTTGTTCTGTATAATAACTATTCTTTCAATATCCTATGATCATATAGGTAATGGCTCTACGTGGATTGGAGTGTGTCAATTTTGACCAAAATAGAAACTCAAATCATATACTATCAAATTTTAATATGGGTCTAGCATGAGAATTGCCAATTACAAGGTTAGATTAGATTTCCGCGAACTTAATTCAGTTGATAAGAATATAACGTTTTAAATGCAGGAGACGGAATTCGAATTCCGAATAAAAAAAAAATCAACCACTTATTTTTTTATTGGATTGAGAATTACCAATTACAACGTTAGATTGGATTTTCTAGCCAGACTACTTGACAAAAAAAAAATCAACCACTTATTTTTTTATTGGATTGAGTTGGGTAGATTACCCACATTTTTTTATAAATATTTCATGAAAAACACCCAATTTTTTTCTTCATTATATAAAATATGGTGTAACCTATTTTTTAATTAACATAAAATATATAAACATACAACAAATAAGAATATCAAAGAATGTACTATAGTTCCTCAGTCTCAAATTAAAAGGAAAAAATTTGCATTTATTAAGAATAGATGGTGAAAAAAACTAGAGAAAAGCTTCAAAAAAACAACTAGAGAAATATGAATAGACCGAGAATAAAATTAGGGAAATACTTCGTAAAAAAACAACTAGATAAATAAGAATAGATCGAGAATAAAATTAGGATGTTTCTATTGTACCGTAAAGAAAATACTTATATTTCAATGCGTATTCATGGATTTAAATTGGTTGGATAGAACGGATTGAGTGTATTGCCGAAGCCATATGAACCATAAGTGCAAAATTGAAAATAATATATTGTGTACCTTTTTAGGTATATTAAGAAATTATAGGAACGTGCTTATTAAGAATTTAACAAACCTTGCCAAACCCGTCAGTCATTGATTGTTTGTTAATACTTTTTACTTAGTTTTGACAATTTGGCTACGAATATCTGTATATATATATACATCATCCATATTGTGATTTTTACATACTCTTCTTCATTTGCAATATTATATATATCATAATACATTTTCATTATCTAGATTCCAATAAGAGAAATGGCTTTTGAGACTAGAACATGGTTAGTTTTGCATGTACTTGTTTTCTTGGTTACATGTTTCATGCAACATTGTTGTGTCAATGGGCAAACATCTCAAGCACCTTGCCTATTTATATTTGGAGACTCTTTGTCTGACAATGGAAACAACAATAATCTTTTAACTAATGCAAAAGCTAATTACGTGCCATACGGTGTCGACTTTCAAAATGGCGTAACAGGAAGATTTACCAATGGACCAACATCAATTGACTATATAGGTAATATTATATGAAGCACCATTAAAATCAAAATAAAATGCTATCTTATCTATCTATTCTTCTAATTTTTAGAGGTTTTACCGATCGTTAGGTGGTTCAGTGGTGATAGGTGTTGAATTTGGTAGTGCGGATCGATCGGAAGGAGACTGAGACCAATTGATATTAGAACTGAGCCCGAACTAGATTAGCCGGTCCAGTAGACCGGATACTGGTGGTGAAAAAATAGAGATTTTAATTGCGTTTATAGTTGTGGTCATGCATCTTTCATTTAACTTAAGTCTAAAATATGATCCATGACTTTAGACATGCGACGTTAAAAAATTTAGGAAAAGTTTGTCACATATTTGAATACATATGATCTGAGATATTAGTGTTTGCAGTTGCGTGTCAAAGATATATAATATATCTGATTTATACCCAAACAATAAAAAATTAGAGATTACCCAACAAAAGTTGTTGCATTAAGTATAATACAAAATATTGATTTTTTTTTTAATTTTTAATACAAAATATTGATGATTATTTATAGGTTCAAAAATATTATTTACCTTAAAATATATCAAAATATAAAAATTGTAGATGTTTCTTTATAAAAAAAATTGTAGATTTTTTACATCACAAATGAGTTTTATAATAGTAGTTAGTAGTTACTATAAAAGCAACTTGGAATCTCTCACTTGCGGTGCAGAAGATTCCGTCCACAAACCAACCATTCATTTTTTAAATAAAAAAAATTAAAATCGAAATGATAATAAACTATAAGATTGGGATTACATTTGAAATAAATATATGTGACAGTAATGATCTTACAAGTCGATTTTATAAGATTAAGTTAAACACAACTCTCAATTCTAAGAAAATCATCTTCATACGACACTTTACGAGTGTGGAGTTCAAACTCCATTATAATACCAACAAAATTGAAAAATTATAGTTCTTACTTGTATTTGTTATAGTTTGTTTGATGGTGATGACTCTTTCTCTATTTTAAGTTTCATTGTTTCCTTGTATTCTTTTCTGTTTGTATTAATTCTCTTGTTCTCAGAGAAAGGATTTCGGTAATCTAGAGTTTGACCATAAGATAAGTAAAGTCTGATCAAAAGTTATGTCCACCAGGAATCGAACTCGAATTCTCCCGAATTATTAGTTTTAGGGAGACTCATTAATCACTTGAACCCGATGTCTCAGTTGTTTCCTTGTATTCTTTTTTCGTTTGTTTTTATTTTTGTTATATATATATGTATATGTATCTCTACCATTAAAAAAAAAAAAACTTTGTACATACAACTGGTGTAATCACAATTAAAGTTGCATTAATACTATGAGTAGGCCTATCTCGCACTCACACCCTTAATACTATAAGCACAATTAAAACACACACATGGTACAATATGGTCGCCTATTTGTTATGGATTATAAAATGTTATTTGTTTTAAATAGTTTAGATATAATTTTAAATATTTTAAAAAAAATGCATAATTTAAATATTCTTTGTTGTATTTCTTATCTTAATTTTTTTTTGTTGAAATCACACAAATTAACTGTTTACTGTTGTAGGTCAATTTCTCGGATTCGCGGATTTCATCCCACCCTTTGCAAATATAGATCGCTCAGACTTACTTAAAGGTGCTAACTATGCATCTGGTGCAGCTGGAATTCGTGCCGAGTCCGGCAAACATATGGTATATAGTTTGTGTTCATATATGGGTCATATATATTTAATGAGAATGATATATTTAAGTGAGATTGACCGGACTAAATCATATCGATCTCACTTAAAAGATGACTTAACTAAATCATATGTTCCCCTCATTTCTCTTCCGTTACATTTATTTGTTATGAAAATCCTATGCAAAAAGTTGTTTCTCACTATCAATTTCTTACAAAACCTTCTTCCTCAAGCAAGTCTAAATTAGTGTTATGTTATATATGCAGGGTGGTAATGTTGACATGGGATTGCAAATAGCAAATCATAGAATCATAGTTAAGGAAATTGCTGCCAGACTTGGAGGTTTGCCACAAGCCCAACAATATTTGAAAAAATGCTTATATTATGTGAATATAGGCAGCAACGATTACATAAACAATTATTACTTACCCCAATACCCTATATACACAACAAGTCGCAATTATAACCCCGAACAGTATGCTCAAGTTCTTGTTAACCAAGCATCTGGTTATTTACAGGTATATATCTTTTTATTTTTTTTGTTATTTATAGGTATTGAATTAAAATTGTTATTAATTCAAAACTCACTTGAGTTGGTCTAGTGGTGTCTTGGGTCTTTGAAGTATGCTCCTCTCAAGATCTCAAGTTCGATTCTCACTTGTACCAATTTTGGTGGGTTAGTCCTTACAGAGTAAAAACTCAGACTTTAAATGGGGTCCCCACTAGTAGACGGTGGAATTGGTCTCATCAGATTAGTGGATCCTAAAGCCGGATACTGAGTTTTCAAAAAAAAAATTCAATACTTTTTTTTTATTATAAAAAAGTTCAATACATTTTTATCTCCTAATATTTGGTAGATTGTGTGAAAATGTAAGGAAATTAATAAATAGAGAGCATGTGAAACTATTAATATGGACCTGTTTTTTTAAGATCCATCTATGGTCCTCACTAAATGACAAATAATAGTAGGTACAAGTTACTTTGTCATTTAGTGAGGACCATAGGTGAACCTTAGAAAAAAAAAAGGTCCATGTTAGGGGATTCCGAACATGGGGTAACATTATTTTATTTGTCAAATAGTCTTGTGACTAGAAATTTCACTCTTAAGATGAATAAGTGAAATGATCGGGGGTTCGAATATTGCCCTCTACATATATAGGGTCTGTTTGGTAAAATTAAGCTATAAGCTATCTTATAGCTGATAAGGTAGCTGATAGCTGAATAGCTGAATAGCTAGCTTATAGATGATAACTGAAAAGTTAGCTGATTGAAATTAAAGTGTTTGGTAAAATTAGATTTTAAAGTGGTTGATAAATATAAAATGACATAAAAGGACATGTATGTTTAATTTAATTTTTTTTGTTAATTTTATTGGACAGGATTTGCGTGAAAGTGGGGCAAGAAAATTCATTTTAGTCGGAATTGGCCAAATAGGTTGCACTCCATTTTCCATTGCTAATCAGCAGACACAGGGATGTGTTGAAAAATATAATGCTGATGCATTAATATTTAGTCTCAAGCTTAGATCTCTTGTGGATCAATTAAATAGCATAAATTTTGATTCCAAATATATCTTTGTAAATAGTACTGCTGGCACCATAGACAGTTCACTTGGTAAATATTTCAATTAATTTCCTTTCATATTCTAGATTTTTTACGGGTAAACAATTCGATACACATTTTATTTTGATATATATAATGGTATACGATTGAGGTGAATAATTCTGATAAATTCTTAAATAATATTTAATATAGAAAAATTGATAAACATACACTATTTATCAACTTATCAGAATTGTCCACCTCATCAGACATACGTACCAACATATATCTAAATAAAATATATACGGAAGAATTCGCTGAAACAATGATTAAGTTGTTATCAATCAATTAATGGCACTATGATATTTTATGTTTCAGGTTTTACTGTTTTAGATAGGGCTTGTTGTCTACCAAGGTCTTCTGATGGGATGTGTGTTCCTAATTCAAAGCCATGCCTCAATAGAAATCAATATGTTTTTTTTGATGCAATTCATCCTACATCAACTGTGAACTATGTCATTGCATTGACTTCATATGATAGTTCTGTAGCTCCAGGGACAACCTATCCAATGGATGTCAAACAACTTGCTCAATATTCCACAAGTTAGTTTCAAGTCACAATGATGTCCTTTAAATAAGCTCAACATGTTTGCATGAGCCATGAAAGAATAATATGTTAATTGCTTATCATGTATAAGCAAAAAAAAAAATGTATTAGTAATAAATAATCATATATTGAGTAGAATAAAATAGGATTGGTATGCTATAATCCTTACTTATATTGATGTTATAAAACTTGAATAGATTTGAATCTTCTCTTTATACTCAATTTGGATTTCTTTTCTAATTTTAAAATGTTGAATGTGTCACTTGAACTCATAAATAGTAAAAAAAGTAAAATAACCCACTATATAAATATAATATCCAACATTACTTTTGTTTTTTAATTGGGGAGGGAGTGTTTTTGTTTAAAACATAATCCAACATTTTTTTTATCCAACATCATCTATGAATTGAATGAGTAGGTGGAATTGTGAGTGGCACATATTTTCTTAGGAGGAAGAACATGGAATGAAACAACCGTGAAAAATGATTTAGTGAGTTAATTTAGCTTCTTCAAATAAAAAGTGAAAAATGATTTAAGTCGGTAGATATTTTAAGTGTGAGTTGAGTCTCACATGGATGAAAAGTAGATGTTGAACATTTTATAAATAATAGAATCCATTCAATCTAATGTCTTAAGATTTTTGGTTAAGATGTGGTGTCAAACTTACTTATGTGATTGTTCAAGGACCAATGTGATGACCCCCAAAGCTCCTCGTGACTTAACAATGATACAAAAACCGATAGTTACGTTATCACACTTGTGAGATTGTTGATAAGTTGAATCTCACATTGAACGAAAAAGTAGATGTTAAACACTTTATAAGTGAGACGGACCCATTAACCTAATGTTTTAAGATTTTTAGTTAAAATGTGGTGTCAAACTCACTTATGTGATTGTTCAAAGCTCAATGTGATAATCGTGACACCCCATTATGACCCAACAAAGTCTATATACCCAACCTAATATTTTCTTCAAAGTTTCCAAATTACACTAATAAGTGCCTAAAAGTAGTTAAATTACATTTTAGTCAAGACATTTATTAACTTAGTTTGCAAGTAATTCATATTAAGTTCCCCATTATGTGGTAAATATTTGTCTTTTAGCTAAAATGATTAAATTTTGTGTTACGGACACAATCCCATCTGTTTGTACAGGGTTGTGAACCAAGAGAGTGATTCTGAGTAAATGAAGAAATTTTGGGAAATTTAGGTGCTCGCTAAGCGAGCCAAGTCAGTGGCAAAATGGTCCATCAGCGACCATAAGCGAGCAGCTCGCCAGATTTCGCTAAGCGACCGTATGATTTCAGATCTGATATAAATAGACTTCAGAAACAGAATTTTGGAATCTATCACTTTTGTGAGAGAGCAGAACAGAGAGAAAATACGCATTCAGGGTTCCTAAGAGATTTTGAAGGTGGATTCATCAAAACTTGGATGAAATAAAATATTTGAATTTTGTCATGCTATCCATTTATCACTAATTTCAACCGCTAATTTTTTTTCCTCTCTTCTAGACATCTTTTTCTTCCTAACAAATTAATCATCCTTTCTTGACAAAAAAAATCATCCTTGGATGAAATAAAAGAGAGAGAATTGAAGCATGAAAGAATCTAAATCGGATAAATTATAGCTCTATATTAAATGATAGTTCAATTTACTATCAAAAAAAAAAAAAATGATAGTTCAATTATTCCTCATAATACTAACGCGGGCCGTACTTGTCGTCACGGGTCGTTATATTATTAGTACATAAAATCTAAAATCTTTTATAGACTTTGCTTTATTTCATTTTCAACCAACGCAACAAAACAACGAAGTACTAACAAAATGACATTTATCTTAATGAATTTTATTTTGCTCTTTCAGATAAAACATAATGACATTAATAATCTGCCACCCGAACTGCAACACTCCTTCTATTTATCTTTGTGGCACCGTAGGAACCATTCATATTTTTTTTGGGTACAACTGGAGGAACCATTCATTTCACACTAAAAACATAAAACTGGGGACAAGACAGCGATTTGTAATCTTCACATGTTGATAATGTGTAAAACTCAACCCATCTTCTATCCTTATTTTATTGATATGAGATATTGAGAGATTTTGTTTGATTTTATTTTTAAAATTATTTTTGTTATTTTAATAGTATTTGTTATAATTTTTTTAAACAATTATTTTTAATTTTAAAATAAAAAAATAATTCTAATAACTTTTATAGAATTTATTTTTCTAAAAATTAAGAAACTTAAGAATAGCAGTTTCAAATTAATTTTTTTTGATAATTTTGGTAATAGCAAGCAAAGAAAATATAACTTTTAGATTTTTTCAAAACAATATTTTATTTTTTTAAACTTAAACAAACGCATCATATATATATTGATGCAAGCAATGATTATTTTCTTAACACACCGGTTTTAAGGAAAAATAGTTTAGAATTTAGAATTTTGTTGGAAAATAAATAAAGATTGTCTGAGTTGAGTTGGATTGTGACTTTGATACGTGTATAAAATAAATTATTAAAAATATACTATTTTATATGTAATAAGTAATATAAAAAGTATAAGTAGTTATTAGTAGTTTTATTTAGTTAGGAATGATTTAAGATGCAAACAAACTTATCTCTTAATTATAATGAAGAAATGACCCTCTTTGATCAATAATTGAAAAGTGATACTTAACCCAAACTATTTGATTATTAGTATGGTATTTAATAACCACAAGTTAACTATTACTCTAAGGTGGGATTTTTTGGTTGGAGATTGTTGTTAGAGAAATTACCGACTCGGACAGCTTTAGTGCATAGGAATATTTTACACACCGACAATGATTTACTTTGTGTTTTTTGTGTCTGTGTGAGGGAAGACTCCAACCATTTGTTTTTCAATTGTGTCCATGTGAAACTAGGCATGACAATAAAACCCATATCCGCGGGCACCCGCCCAAATCTTACCCGCTTTGACGGGGAAAACCCGAGTTGACTGGGTTTGTATTTGGCTATGGGTTTTTCCCGATTTCAAAATATGGGTTTGGGGCGGGTAACAAGGACATTGATACCCACCCCGAACCCGTCCCCGAACCCGCCTTGCTTATGTTAAAATTAGATTTTACCTCTTTGAAATTATAAACTCTTAAACAATCTCTTAAATTATATTCATATGTTTATTTTTTATTTTTTATTTGAGTAATAAACAAATGATTTTCTCTATTTATTTTATTTATTTCAAAAACATATTGTTAAAACAAAATAATTTTGGACTTTTAACCTTTTTTTTAATAAAAAAAATACTAAAATACAATCTTAATTCATGTGGAAAGAGGCGTAACGAGGATACCCGAACCCTGTTGGGGATACCCGATCCCCGTTGTGTAGGAGTTTGTGGTTATTCTTTTATCCCTGCATTAAATTGGGATGGGTTTGGGGAAACCCGAACTTTATAGGTTTGAGTTTGGGGAGGGCAAAATCTACCCCCGCCCCGTTGCCATGCCTATGTGAAACATCTTTGGAAGATGATTCATGAGTGGATGGGTAAGGCTTATAACAACCAGAATGTTGGTTTGTTACACTTCTTCCAGTTTGGTAATATGATGAAATTGAAAAAGGGAATGAAAATCCGTCATCTGATATGGTTAGCAACAACGTGGTGTACTTGGAGCATGAGGAACAATATTATTTTCAGAGGCGAAGTAGCCGACTTTCAAGTTTTGTTTGAAGGTATAAAATCTATTTCTTGATTTTGGTTTTTAGGTAGAGCAGGTCGGTACTGTAATTTCGTCTTTTCTGATTGGTGTAATAATCTCTTAAATTGTCTTTGTAGCATTTAAGGCTATGCTTTTGTGAATTGTAAGGGTTTGAGTACCCGTTGTACTTTTTACTAATTCCATATTTGCTTATAAAAAATAAAAAAAATTATTACTCACTCTGTTATATATTACTATAAGTAAAAATTTATTTTGACGTATTAAATAGATATTACAAATAAGTTATTAAAGAAACCTAAAAAGTAGATTTTTATTTATAACAGAGAACAAATGGAGTATTGAATAGATATATAGATGGATCCATGGTATGTTTAGTGTGTGTTTGGTTATGTGTTGACAAAAATTGTTTTTGTAAATTTAATTTTAAAGCTAGTTAAATGTAAAATAATTTATGTTAGAATAGTGTAAATGCCGAAATTGCTAAATTGGATGCTATAGTTGGAGTTCGAACTTTGTTTTCACAACTAGTATTCGATTCACTAGACTGCTTAATCTGGCTCGGGGTCAGTTTTGACATCAAGTGGTTTAAGATCCATTCTAATTGTAGTTGCAGAGGATCGAACTGTGATCATTCCCATCAAGTCCAGCGGCAATTACCACCGGACCAACTATCGATTGGTAAAACTAATTTTATACTTTAGAATCAATTGTAGGCTCTCCTACTTTGAAACCAATTATGCAACGTGCCAAAAAAAACCGTCTCATCATTTAAATGTAGTTTTAACTAGCTCTCAAAGTCTCAATAGTATGATTTTGTCTCTTAAATTTCAATAGTTTGATTTTAACCTTTTAAATTTTACAATTGTTCGATTTGGCCTATTATATTTCAATTGCTCGATTTTCGCCCTCAAATTTACTCCATTCTGTATATGATAGTCTCATGTTCACTTTTTTTTATTTAAAAATGCCTAGCAGACATTTTAAAATAAAAAAAAATATTCAAATAAATAAAAGTCAAGTGGTTACAAATGCAAAAGGAGATAAAATTTAGAGACCAAATCGATCAATTAAAATTTAAGGAGTCAAAATCGAACAATTGTAAAATTTAGGGGAGTAAAATTGAGCAACTGAAACTTAAATGGGCAAAATCAAACAATTTGAAACTTCATGGTCAAAACTGTATTTAATCATAATAGTTATCACTATATATATTGCTTTTGGTTGGTTCCTTAGTTATTGACTTCCAAGATTGATCACTAGCATCATTAGATTTTCTTCTTAGAGATGGAATCTATGATCAAGACATGGATTCTGTTACCTATCCTTTTATTGTCTGCAAACTATTTGCTACAATGTGTCAATGGAAAACCTCAAGTACCTTGTTTGTTTATCTTTGGTGACTCTATGTCTGATAGTGGAAACAACAACAATCTTCCTACTGCTGCAAAAGTTAATTACAATCCTTATGGAATCGACTTTCCGAAAGGACCAACCGGAAGATTTACCAACGGTCGAACTACGATTGACATAATAAGTAACATTCTTGTAACTTAAACTTAATGAAATATGAACTCTTAACTCTTTTTCATTTAGCTTAAACTAAAGTCCTTTCATTGATTTCAGCTCAACTTCTTGGATTTAAGAAATTCATTCCACCATATGCAAACCTTAATGGTGCAAACATACTCAAAGGTGTGAACTATGCATCTGGCGGAGCTGGAATTCGTGACGATACAAGCAAGACTACTATGGTATAAATGAGTTAATCTTTATCTTCAATTGTGTTTTGGTATATATATCTAGAGGATTTATGTTACATTATGTTTATACAGGGTTTTGTTGTCAGCTTGGGATTGCAGTTAAAAAATCACAGAGATATAGTTTCTCAAATTGCTAGCAGACTTGGAAGTATTAAGAAAGCTCAACAACACCTTAACAAATGCTTGTATTATGTGCATATAGGAAGTAATGATTACATAAACAATTACTTTCTTCCCCAATACTATCCAACAAGCCAAATATATAACACTGAGCAGTATGCAGAAGCTCTTATTCAAGAGTTATATTTGAATTTACTGGTATATTCACTCAAACTCTATATTTTATCTTTGTTTTCACAAATTATTTGGATAAGAATAATAGTAGCATATTAATTGAAGTTACAATATTTATAATATGGTGATTTAATAGCTTTGTAGCATCGACATTTCAGATTAAAGGTGTGTCTGGTGTCTGACACATGTCAGTATTTGACATCAATAGGACATCACCACGTTCTATTACTTTCACCTTTTTAACTTTTTTTTTTTTAAATTATTATTGTCAATGTCAACGTATCTATCTGTATTGGTGTCATGTCTGATGCAGATGCATGTCAATGCTTCATAGTTTAATAGTGTCAATTGATATTTGTATCAGGCTCTACATGATATTGGAGCAAGAAAATATGTGTTGGTTGGGTTGGGCGATTTGGGCTGCACTCCAAATGCCATCATTACTCATAGAAAAACAGATGGGACTTGTGTTGTTGAG
This sequence comes from Trifolium subterraneum, assembly GCA_951799995.1. Taxonomy (NCBI): domain Eukaryota; kingdom Viridiplantae; phylum Streptophyta; class Magnoliopsida; order Fabales; family Fabaceae; genus Trifolium; species Trifolium subterraneum. The sequence continues at coordinate 6,069,365 of OX637462.1, read as the reverse complement.
CAAAATGCAGCTGCAGCCATTTTTGATACCAAACTTAAATCTCTAGTGGATAATTTGAATAACAAGTTCTCTGCTGATTCCACATTCATCATCTCAAACAGTTCACCAGCATCAGCTAACAAGAATTCAAATGGTAATAATTTTAGTGAATAATTCCTTGTATTTGATTGAAGTAAATACAATCAATATATATAATATAACAATGCTTCATGTTCAATGGATTTCAGGTTTTTTGGTAATAAATGCTCCTTGTTGTCCATCATATGATATTGGTGGATTGTGTATTCCTGATGAAAAGCCATGCTCTAATAGGAATGAGTATGTGTTTTGGGATCAATTCCATACCACTGAGGCTTGGAATCAAGTCATTGCAACTAGGTCTTATAATTCATTTAAGCACCTTGTTGAACAAGAAACTAAGATGGAATTGGAGCCTATAAATGAGATCACATCACAGCTTAGTGCCTCTAGTTAAATATGTTCAAGTTATTTGTATGCATTCATTTTATCCTACCAACATTTGAAACAATGTTTGCATATCAAATAGCATTGTTGTACACTAGAATAAAATCAAATAAGTGTAATTGTCCAAGAGGGGTCTCAGGTCAATAAAAAGCATTTGACTTTACCTTAAGGGGCATAGTTCAAATCTCATCTGAGCCAGTTGTAAAATGGTCATTAGGCCGTTGTTATTAATAATAATTTTCCTTCTCCATTTTTTTAAATAAATAAGTGTAATTGGTTGTCTCCCTAAATTTCAATTTGTGTTCCATAAGTTAGATAACTTTAGCATATATACATATATGATGATGTATTCAAGTAATGTTGTTGGGAAGTCTAAGAGAGCATCAGAAGCAACAATGAGCTGATGATCCATGACCAACAAAATATCTAAACACCAAAATATCCACTCAAAATTTTAAAGATTTGTTGTACACTCAATATCAAGATTTTCATTTGCATTTATTATTGCGGCTATGTGCACCTTTCATGTTAATATTTGTATAGCTACTTTATTCAACCAATCAGAATTGAAGCTGCAATACCATATGAGGAGATCCCCACAACTTTGATATTGCAATCACAATTAAAATTGTGGCCCGCAATTTAGAAATATGTTAAATATGGGTTTGGTTTGTTTGAATTATAAAAAAGTGATTTTGAATTTCAAAATGTTTTTTTATTAATGATCCCGATCCGTATTCATGTTTTTGGTGCTCGGCAGAGGGCTCAACTTTGAATCCTCCTAAAAATAATGATCATTTATTTAAAAAGAAATTATATTTTGTTGTATATTAATAAACATGACAGTGATCAACTAAGTCACTTATTTTGGGACGGAGGGAGTAATTGGTTTGTTTCCTACTTCTTTATTTAGATCACACCAATCACACCTTAATAGTGTGTTAAATTATTAAACTTGTACTGGGTCAATCTAAACCGTTGAATCATAAAATCGAAGACTGAGGTCAACTACATGCAACGGTGTGGAACTTATCCGTATTCATCTAATTCTAACCAAACAATAAAATAGTGACATTTATAGTCTGCCACCCCAGCTGAAACAAACAGTCCTTTTTTGTCTTCTTGCACATAAAAGTGGGGACAATAGTGTCACTTCAACATGTTCATAAGGCTTGTTTCAAACTCTATATCCATCTATCTCTTCATCTTCTTGTCCTCATTGTCATGGAGATATACGTTTTGAGTTTCATGTTTTGACTTATCATGATTCAAATTTTGGCTGAGGTGAGTTTCTTAATTAGCTTAGTTAATTTTATGTTTGATTCAAGTTCAAGTTAGTAGCTTTTAGTTTAGTAGCATGCCATGGGAGAAAAGTCAAAGAGATGGAGAGTGTAGGAACTTAGTAATTTTGAGTTTATTTGTTGACATCAAATTATGTTTATAAGTTGTTTTCACATTTCAGCTTATTTTGGTAAGTTTCTTAAGACAATTTATGAAAACAATTTTTAATTTTCAATAGAATCAGCTTATTTTGTTACAAAATCTGACTTGGAATCCTCTCCTTGATTGGTGACTGAATCGGAATAAGAATCATCAATAGAATCTGGATCTTCGTTACTTTCATCCTTGGAAGCTTAAGCATAGTATCGCTCTGATACCATGTTAGCAAGTACAAGATCAAAGAGATGAAGATCCAATTCATAAGAGAAGTAAGCTTGAGAGGTTAATACGAAGGAAAACTTGATAGTATTCACGTTGAATTATTGATTAATAGACAATCAAATGTGTACACATTAGTTCTATTTATAGAACTCAACTAGTAACTAATAGAATAGTAAACTCTAACCAATTTGTAACTACCAACTAACTTTGTATTAACTTCAATGTTCTAATAGCTCCCTTAGAGTAAGAGAATTTTTAGACAAACAAAACTCTAAATTTCGCGATCTAGTGCTTTTTGTTTAGACACCAGTTCAGATTCAGAGTTATTTTAACTTGTTTTACTATAAGCAATGATTTTTATTAACACGCGTGTTTTTTAGGAGAAATGTTCTCATAATTCAGAGTTTTGTTGGGAGATAAATAATGTCTAATTAATGATTTTGGAGTCGGGGATTTGAACTCGTACTTGTGATCAATTTGATCTTAGCTGAAATCAAATTGTTGATTTCCTGGATTCACTAGGATCATTAATTTTTTTTCTAAGAGATGGAATCAATGATGAAGGCATGGTTGGTGATGCCTATTCTTTTCTTGTCTGCAAACTATTTGCAACAATGTGTCAATGGAAAATCTCAAGTACCTTGTTTGTTTATCTTTGGAGACTCTTTATCTGACTGTGGAAATAACAACAACCTTCATACCTCTTCAAAATCTAATTACAATCCTTATGGAATCGACTTTCCGTTCGGCCCAACTGGAAGATTTACCAACGGTCGAACTGCAATTGACATAATAAGTAACATTCTTTCAACTTAAACTATATATATTATTTATGAACTCTTATCTCTCTTTTTGATTAAGCTAAAGTCCTTTTGATTGCAGCTCAACTTCTTGGATTTGAGAACTTCATTCCACCGTTCGCAAACATTAATGGTTCGGACATACTCAAAGGTGTGAACTATGCAGCTGGGGGAGCTGGAATTCGTTCGGAGACAAGCATGACTTCGGTATAAATAAGTTATAAATTAAAGAGCCTAGTAATTTCTTTGATTGTTCATCTTTATCTTCAACTGGTTTTAGGTAGATGTATCGAGGATTTATGTTATATTATGTCCATACAGGGTTTTATTATCAGCTTGGGATTGCAGTTAAGAAATCACAGAGTTATAGTTTCTCAAATTGCTCACAAACTTGGAAGTGTTGACAAAGCTCAACAATACCTTAACAAATGTTTGTATTATGTGAATATAGGAAGTAATGACTACTTAAACAATTACTTACGTCCCGAAGTCTATCCAACAAGCCAGATTTATAGCCCTGAGCAGTATGCAGAAGCTCTAATTCAAGAGTTATCTTTGAATTTGCTGGTATATCTCTGTGTTTCACTAATAGTAGCATATCAAATGAAGTTCCAATATTGATAATATGATGCTTTATAATAGTGCCATTTGATATTTGTAACAGGATTTACATGACATTGGAGCAAGAAAATATGTGTTGGTTGGGTTAGGCCTATTGGGCTGTGTTCCATATACCATAGTTAATCATGCAACAAATGGTTCTTGTGTTGATGAGGAAAATGCCCCTGCATTCACTTTCAATGCTAAGCTTAAATCTCTAGTGGATAATTTCAACAACAAGTTCTCTTCTGATTCCAAATTCATCTTCATAAACAGTACATTAGAATCAGATGTTCAGAATCCAGATGGTAACAGTTTCAGTTTACTGCTAAAAATTCAGTATATATAGACTGATTTAGTGACCAAAATATGTAGTGACCGATTTGAAGGATCGATCGGTCTCTAAATGAGTTTTTGACTGATTTGTGAAAAGTCGCTAAACCACACTAGTCTCTAATATTAGCGTCTGATTTGATATTTTCGTTCTCTACTCGGTCACTAAATTAGTCACTATATATAGCATCTTTTTGTTCACAATATTAAAAAAAAAATGTATATAACCATGCTACATGTTCCATGAATCTCAGGTTTTTTGGTTTCAAATGCTCCTTGTTGTGCATCAAGGTGCTTACCTGGTGAAAGGCCATGCTATAATAGGAGTGATTATGTGTTTTGGGATGATGTCCATCCCACTGAGGCTTGGAACCAACTCACTGCAATAAGGTCTTATGAGGATACAGATGGTTCAGGGTACACTTATCCAATGGATATTAAGCACCTTGTTGAACAAGAAACTATGATGAAATTGGAACCCATAAAAGAGAGAAGAACATCAGATGTTACTAACCTTAACGGACATGGTTCAAATTCCACCTGAGACATGAGATAGATGTAAAATGATCATTAGTATTGCTATTATTAATAATAGGAAAATGCTAAATAGTGCTCTGAGACACTCTTTAAGCCCTTAAATAGTAAGTTTTTTATATAATTTTTATGGAAATGTGTAAAATCAACGCATTGGAAATCGAAATAGTTCACTTTTTGAATAAATTATTTCTTTAAATAGAATGCTTAAAGAGTGCCTCGGGGCACTGTTTAGCAAGACCCTTAATAATAATTGCCCCTTCCTCAATATTATTGTTTTAAAAAATAAGTGTATTTGGTTTTATCGCTGTATGTTTAATCCAATTTCTATTCGATAAGTTAGTTGATAAGTTTAGCTTATATACAATGTGCTCAAGCAAATGTTATTTGGGAGTTTGGAAAGCATCATAAGCAACTATGAGCTAATGATCCATAACAAACAAACAATTTGGACACCACATATCCACTCAAAATTTTAAAGCACCGGAGATATGAATCACCGCCCTTAGACATTACTCAAAAGGGAAGTGCCATGAGTTGGAATATTATGAGAAAGATAAAGGAAAAAACCTTTGAAGATCATCAAATAAAATTTTCATATATATAATGAGATAATTATACGGCTAATAGACCTGGTTGCTAATATAAAGTGTATATTCAAACTAAATTTGTTATATATATAAATAAATAAATAAATAAATAAATAAAGCATCACAAGCTATAGCTAGCGCAACATTTTCAATGAAGATGATGTAAATGATCCTCAATCGTATATTATATATTGAGAATCGGATTTTTGGCAATAACTGTGTAAATTAACGACTGAAATTTAAAATAGTACTAAAATTAATACATAATTTAGACAATCTAATCATAAATCAACAACTGTGATTAATTACTGTGCATAACCGTATATTTTCAATAGTAGTATAACTTGAATCCCTACATACAGGGAGATACAAACAAACATATTACTCCCTCCGTTCCTTTTTATTTGTCGTTTTAGAAAAAAATATTTGTTTCAAATTATTTGTCGTTTTGATAGTATAAGGTTATACTTTGTCTATTATACCCTCCTTCCTATTTTTTTATTGACTAAATTTTATATATTTTTTTTAGGGTCATGTTAACATGTGCCCTAAGGGCACATGTTAAGATACCTTAAAATAGAAATTGTGCATTTAATGATGCAAGAAATTTAATACTGGAGAGATAAGATGCACAACTAATTTCAATAAATACTTTCTAAATTTACTTCCTTAACATGTGCCCTTAGTGCACATGTTAACATTCTCCTTTTTTTTATTGTATCTTTTTTTTTTACTAAACATTTTCATATAATCTTTTTATTGTTTTTGTTTTGTTCCTATATTTTTGTTTGTTTTTGTTTTTTTCCTATTTTTTTGTACATGATATATTCCAAAAAATAAAATAAAATTAGGGTATAATAGAAAGATAAAATACAAAAATACACTTTCTTAATTTATAGTAAATTTTTTAAAACGACAAATAAAAAAGAACGGAGGCAATATAAAATATACCATCCCATATCACTTGCAGCATCACAACTAACCTACTCCAATATTTGACATGAGCTTCCAACTCACATCCAGCACAATAATATTACAATACTCACATTCCATATATCCTCAAACAAATTAACATATGTCTAGTCAAAATAAGACACCTCACTAAAACAAAAAAACTCAACACACTAAAATTTGCATTTTCACGTCACTTGAGTAAGGATTTACTCAATCAATAAAATAAAGATGGATGACCCTAAAAATTAGTAGTAGATATAGGAATTATTTATTTTTATTTTTTGTTTGTTCAATAACTATATATTCTTTCAAGATTCTAAGATCAAGGTGCAAAATTGAAATCGATTTGTTAACTAACCTTCACTGTCTAAAAATATATTATAAAAATTAACTTGCCAAACCCGTTTCATTATAATACTTTGTTTTGAACATATAATATAACTACACTCTCCATCTTGTGATCAATACATACTCTTTTTTTCTTTGACTAGCTCCTAATTTACTATATAATTCTCATTTCATATAATCATAATTATTAGGTTTTCTACCTAGAGAGATTAATGGCTTGTGAAACTAAAACATGGTGGGTTTTGCATCTTCTTCTCTTGGCTACATGCTACATGCAAAATTGTGTCCATGGAGAATTAACTCATGTGCCTTGCCTTTTTATATTTGGTGACTCCTTATCTGATAGTGGAAACAACAACAATCTTCCGACCACTGTGAAACCGAATTACAAACCATATGGCATCGACTTCCCAAAAGGTCCGACAGGAAGATTTACCAATGGACGAACAACAATCGACATAATTGTCTATTTATCTATCTCTAACTATGAGTCTCGTAGTATGAGGAGAGCTTAATCAATATTGCAGGCACAGTACAATTGTGGGTCAAAAATGTGTGATTGCATGACTGCATATAGTCACTGACTATACACATGATCTGGATTCGTATAAGTGTCTAATATGGACATGATTCAAATATGGGTCTTACCATTTTTTACTATTATAAATTAATTTCTTACTACAAATTTTAAGGATCCACCAATGGACCATTTTTGCTTTAAAGTAATGATATTTTTGTTCCAAAAGTGATATTTTCTCTCAAAAGTAGCGTTTTATATATAATAATAATAATAATAAATGAGACATTGAATTACCACTTTTAGAATAAAAAATCAATTTTTTGGACTAAAAATATGGGTTGGGACTAAAATTATAATAAATTTGATACTTGAGATCCAAAAAAATTCAATTTGAGAAAGAAAAAAAAAGAACTATTTTGGGGATGATAATTCTGATTTGAAAATGCTAAAATGGGAGACAAAAAATTTAATTAAATGTGTGTTTGGTAAGTCTAATAAACTAGCTTATAGTTTATTAGATTAGTTTATAAGCTTGTTTGATAAAAATATTTGTATTGAACTCACACAAGCTAACACTTTACCATTGTAGGTCAACAACTTGGATTCAAGAAATTCATTCCACCATTTGCAAACATTATTGGCTCAGACATACTTAAAGGTGTTAATTATGCATCTGGTGCTGCTGGAATTCGCGAAGAGACGGGAAAACATAATTTGGTATTGTGTGTATATATAATCTTACAATTAATTTTTAATCATTCATTATCGTGTGTATGTTTTTTGTACTCATATTTTTAATTTTTAATGATAGATAAGTGTCACTTAATTAATCTTACACAATTAATATATGCAGGGTGCTAATATCGCCTTAATTAGGATTACAGATTAAAAATCATAAAACCATAATTTCCAGAATTGCTACCAAACTTGGAGGTTTGCCACAAGCCAAACATTATCTGAATAAGTGCTTGTATTATATTAATATAGGCAGCAACGATTATATAAACAATTATTACCAGCCTCAACATTATTCAACAAGTCACATCTATAATTCCGAGCAGTATGCTCAAGTTCTTATCAACCAATTATCCCTTTATATTGAGGTATATCTCTTTTAATTTCTGTTGTTATATATATTTTTAATTCATAAAGACTAAACACATCCTATTATTTTCCAATAATTAGAGTGAGGTTTTTCACCAAATAATATATTTTTTTACAATAGGGTGAGATAATAAAACTAGCATTATATATAAAAACAAGCTAAATTGCATTTTTGCCCTCTAACTATGAGAAACTTGCGATTTTGTCCTCATAACATTCATAATAGCACTTTTAATCCTATAATTTTAGCCTTTTTGCAAAAGGCTGACCCTATTGATTTTGACCAAGTCAACACACATGTGGTCAGTGACTCATATGCCATATCAGTATGTTATGTGAGTCACTGTCATGTGTACATTGACTTGATCAAAGTTAATGGGACTAGCCTTTTGCAAAAGATATCAATGTTAAGGGGTTAAAAATGTTATTATGAAGATGCCCAAAATCGTAATTTTGTAAAATTTAAGAGGCTAAAAATGCAATTTAACCAAGATCTAGTGTGAAAATGCGTGAAAAGATAGATAGATAAATATATAGATAGAGTTTCAGAGAATACACACAAATTAACAATTTATTTGATTTTTTTTGTCAACAATTATTTGATTATTTGTTTAATTTCTTTAGTATTTTTTATGGGCAGGCTTTGCATAATGTTGGGGCAAGAAAACTTGTGTTAGTTGGTTTGGGTCAAATAGGTTGCACTCCACATGCCATAGGGATACATGGATTATGCGCTCAAAAACAGAATAATGATGCATTGATTTTCAGTCACAAGCTTAGATCTCGAGTGGATAAATTCAATATCCAACATCTTGATTCCAAATCTATCTTTATAAATAGTACTGCCGGCACCCTAGACATTTCACTTGGTAAACATTTCAATTATAATTTCATTTCATATTCTAGACTAATAATTAATAAAACAATTGAAAATATCCAAAAGCGCTTATATAAGATGACGCGAGTCTCTTCTAACTTAATCAATTAATACCATATATCCATCTTTGGTATTTCAGGTTTTAAAGTTGCGAATGGTCCTTGTTGTCCAGTGAGGTCAGATGGGATGTGTATTCGTGATTCAACACCATGTATTAATAGAAATGAGTACATTTTTTATGATGGATTTCATCCTACATCAGCTGTGAACTACATAACTGCATTAACTTTGTATGACAGTGCTTCTAATCCAGGGACTACCTATCCAATGGATATCAAACGCCTTGTTCAACATACCGTTATATAAGTTAATTCGATCAAGTCACAATAGAAAGTGTAACACTCTAATTCTTGTGTGTTTGTGATTTTTTTCCAAGTGTAGAAGGTGTGTGATTTAAATGATAATGTGTTTGATTATATGTGATTTGGATTCCCTAAAGTCATAATTTCTTACGTTTCTTATATTTAGGCGGAATTTTAGGGTATTTTTGTCTTTACAACACATATAAATGCACTTACATGTACAATATTTTCTCTTTATTAGTTATTTTTTACTTGAATGTAGGTGAGTTTAGAAAGATCAAATGTAGAGAATCCAAATTCGATCATGTGAAATTGTGTCTTGATCATGTGTAAGGAGAAATATTAATCATGATTGGAGTTGTATTTTTTTAGGTATAACTTTTGGGATGAGTTTATGAGAGTTTAGAATAGGTTGGTGTTGAGCAACAAATTTTGATGTTCCTTGCATATGCGAGAGCTGCCTCTTTCATATGCAAGCAAGTATAAATCATTGCTTACATATGAGATTGGAGGGAGTATATCAATTATTCAATTAACCTAAAAATTGTTTATTTATGAGAAAATGAATGATTTAGGCTTAAATAGTGTGAAATTCTACACATATCTCAAGAATAGCTAGCTAACATTATGACTAAAGCTCTAAAGCTCGAATCCTTTTGCAAATTAAAGGAGGGACTAGGAATGTGTGATCTTAATTATATTAGTCGATATCTTGTGTGATGATCAAACTTAAGGGAGGGTTTGTTGAGTATTGTATGTTGTATGTGCATATTGGGCCAGTTCTTGTTAGTTCTGTTGTAGGCCCAATATAGTTTTTGTATTGTACTTTGTTGTTGTTGCTTATATAAGTCATTGCGAAGGAATGAAAAGTAACAGAATTGAAGTGAGACGAATAACTCAACTGATTAAACTAATTGAGCTAAAAGTTAAGGAGTTAGAGGTCTATAATAGGATTTAAGTGCTAGCAAAACAAAAAATTAACATAATATTATAATACACTAACAATTTGTCATTAAAAAAAATAGCGAAACTCATTTACACCAACAGATTATGAATTTATGATGTGTTTGCAATAGCATATTATGCGAACAATTTCCACCGTATTCAAATGTCATGTCCATGATCATGAAAGTTTACATATGATTATTATCAATTGAAACACGTTTTTTCACATTAATTAGTGTTTGTTTTTTGACTAATTTTTCACATTAGTGTTGTTTGTTTGAAAAATCAAATTCATGAATTTAAACATGAAAGATTAGAATAAAGAGAGTAAACAAAAGTTGGCAAACATGTCCATGTGTCTTCTCCATAATCTTATGACACATGGAGAGAGCATTTTATAATAATAGATACATTAATTATATAGTCTTAAGATGTCTACAAATTAAAGCCACTAAATAGTACTAGGGAATACTTACAAACCCTGCTCAATTCTGCTTATATATATTATCCTCAACATTCATTTGTTTTCATCATTATCATACACTAGGAAGCAAATTACACCTCTCTTAAATACTTCACTCAAGCCCATGCAAACATATCAACTGCATAACATGAAAGAAAAAAAATCACTAGTTAGAACTAGAAGTGGAATATATATGCATATACATGTTAAGAATCTTATTAGGATACTCTAATTTCATTAAGACAAGTTTACACTATGGACATGCAAGTAGTACTTTTTCCTATCAGTATTTATAAGCAAAAAATTATTTTTTAAGTTTATTGAATAATTGATATATCATTTATTCGATTAACCTAAAAAGTGACCAAAAGAAGTATCTATGCACAAAACCAAGATTGGAATTTAATGTAATTCAAAAACTAATTAAATCAGATAATTTTCCTTGAAATAGAAATATGAACTAATAACATATAATTATGAGCTTTATGCTAGTAAATTATTTAGTGAGTGATTGAATGAAGTAATAGATGGTGAAATGTGGAAATTATGGAGAATCTTACTTACACTAATTGAAGGGACATATGGTCTTGTCTTCCATACTGACTACTTGGTTGTAATCCAGACACTTGAAAGTATCCACGAGAATCATATTGCTGCTGCTGCTGAGCCTGATGAGACTGCATTGATTCATAGTTTGTTCCTCCAGGTAACACACTCATATTAATATTATGATGATGATGATGGTTTCTCTCACTTTCAGCTATCTACATACACCACAATCAACAATAATTGTAGTCATAATATTATCAACATTTCAAGCATATGAAGATATTAAGAACATAGAGATAATAAGAAAATTACCTTTGCTCTCAGAAGTTGGTTGTTATTGTGCAAGTCTAACTCCTGCAATGTACATTTTTGTTATGTTATGAATACTTAATTTAAACTTATAATTTGTGTTTGTCGGTAAACACTATGAAACACTAACACATGCAAGACAATGTTAGAAATATGTCAACATTGGTAAAAATACCAAGACATATCAGATACCTGACATGCCTTTCATCAAAAGTGTCGGTGCTACATGGCAAAACAAAATTTTTAGTTACATTCAAGTCTATCTCCTACACAGTGTACGTTTTAGTTATATTACGAATACTTAATTTTATACTTAGGGAATTGCAAATCAATACAATAATCTCAGTTTGTTACTAAAGACCTATGAAACACTGACACAGACATCAGATACGTCAAGATTGGTAAAAATTTGAAAACAAGTCATGCGTTGATGTCGGTATTCGTAATCACATGTCAAACACCACATAAGGATACACGGTTACTACATCAACCGTCCGATAAAAAAGTAATAGTTGAGATCATAAACAGTAAATTTTATCAAAATGTAATCCGGACCGTTCAATTTTTATTTAATGGTTGTGATGCAAAACTCCGTGAAACTATATGTTTTTCACACTAACGGTCGATCCAGATCACCCAACGAAAAACCTTCCATCAAAAGTGTCGGTACGGGGAAAGAATAATGGATATAGAATAGAATACATTATATTCTCTTAAATCATGATGAATAGAAAGAAAAATATTTACCCTCTTTTGCATGTATTCAATTTCAGCAAATAACAGCTCGTTCTGATGTTGATATTTGAGATGAAGTTAAAGCAAAATGAAAGGACAGAGTCAGTAAAATGTAGGATTTATCAGATTAATATAAATCAAATCATGAATACTTCAAAAAAGTGTAGAAATAACTTGATAATTACACAAGAAATATTTATATATACCTTTTTAGAACGAATCCTACTTATTCCTTTTTCTAATTTAGACTCAAGGTTTTTCAGTTCCTTTGCATTCATAGAACCCAAAGATTCACCCATCATTTGCCTGCACTTTAAACTTTTTCAGCAAGATGCTCAGATAATACACATTACAATTAAGTGATTAACTATATAGTTTAATTTTTTTTAACAATATATTAGTGCATGTTTGAAATTCAAACATGCACTAATATAGTGCATGTTTGAAGGTAATTCTGCAAAGCTTATTAGGAACACTTCTACAAGAAGGCACAAGAAAAATTCTAGCTGCTAGCCTACTTGACAAACAAAAAAGAGTGTCTAATTCTTTCTATTTCGAGAGTTCTATTTCAACTTTTGTGAATTAAATTTGTCTAGTTCTAATGCATGAATGTTATGTTCAACTTGCCTGTTGTTATTCTGCAGGTTACTGATTTGCACACGCAATTTGTCTGCTTCTTGCTGGTAAAACTGGAAAATATATATGAAATTATGGATATAAATGTTAGCTTATATAGTAAATTAATATAATGTCTATCTTTGTTTAAATATGATACAAAATATACTTAATGATAATCTAATTGAGTTGAAGGAATCAATCTAACTTATCCAAATAAATATGAAAGGAATTTGAGATTAATCAATACCTGAGCATTAGCCTCAGAAGCAGATCCAGCACCAGATGAATCTGAACATGCTTTTTTGTACCTATCAATAGTTGCTTTCACACTGCAATGATTAACAATGTTTAGGTATTTAAGAAAGTAATTTAGGTATTATAGGTTGAGATATATCAATCAAAAAATTTATAAGTAAATGTTAGTAAAATTAATGGTTTTATTAGTTTTTGGGTCGAATTTGGGACCTCTTCTATAAAACTTCTTCAGTGTCGCTTAATTCACCAACTGAGCTACCTACGAAGGATATATGTCTAAATGAAAGTTTTATATGATTATTTACCAATGCAATTGGATGTCGATAAGTGTTAACTAAGTGGTAAAAGTTTGATCGTATAACCTGGAGGTATAAAGTTCAAATACCTTGATAACTACTATTGTAAAATGGTCATCATTAATATTACTCGAATTTATAATAATATTTAAAAATGTTAGAAAAGTTTTCATCATATAAAATAAGAATTGTCAAATAACTATACCACTGTAATTTAGCGAAGTTGTTACTGTTATTTTCACGATCCGCAATTGACAACATTGTGTAAAACGTAAGATAGACAGATAGACAGTTCAAAATTTTCATCTAGTATGGATCAAGGTAAATTTACAACTAGAAAGATATATGAATTTTACACCTAAAAAAAATGAAACAAATGTAACTTTTAAAATCATCTTAAACAATCTATGAATTTAAATTTTCAAAATATTTCATCTCATTTTACTGAGCTTTTGTGTTAATCCAACAAATTCAGCAGTGATTAAAACTCTATCAAAATGATGCAAAACAAAATATTACATGAGGTCAACATTGTCTGCTATGAGATCATTGAAATGTTTCATACGCAACAAATATATTGCTGATGAATGTACAAAAATAGAAAAATAAGTCAATTAAAAATTCCCAACATTTCAAAATACTACAAGTACAACATTTAGCATAAGCAAAAAATATCAAATTTGTAATTTGTAAATTCATCTTAACTATAGGCTGTTGAGTATATCAAATCATTGATGTATATGTTTTTATTTTCACACACATATAAAATCATTTACGTGCAAGTCTTGAGTTGAGTGAATTAAATAAAAATTACTAGGACAAAATTAGCAAAGAAATCATATATTCATGTATGCACAAGTTCATGGTTAAACTGTTACTACCTTAATAATCTACTAATTTATTTTGATTTCTTGTCATTATTTCTTACATAAGCATAAAACTGCCACCTTTCAATTTCATGTCAAATGTGTCAATCAAAGTAATGTTTGTAACAAAAATAAATAATGTATTTTTTTAAAATAAAATGTATCTTCCGCACGCAAATGGGGTTGAACTCTCACAACAAATATTTTTCCATACGCATCGGCCAGAGAAAAATACTAACTAATATTTCAGAAGACTAATTAAGAAACATGATTTTCTTTTAGTCAAGTAACCTAATGGCTAACTCACATATTTAAATGTGGAAAAATGTGGAATCTAGCGTTCAAACTCCGACCACTTTAATAACGTCTATGGTAATTAGCAATTTAGCTACACTTATACTTATGAGACAAAAAACATGACCTTTATTCTCTAATTAGACATAAATATAACATTGAAGATTATTAAAAAAAAAAAAAAACTTGTCTCTGTTAGTCAAAGTCAAATCATCCAAATCACACAGTTTTCTTTCTGAACCTTAAACAAAAACTCTTTAAAAAGCAACATCCAATGATCTCATTCCTAAGTCATCATGTCAAAATCTGATTGGATGTGATATAAAATAAAATATTATAAAATAACATCTTTAATAGTAAAATATTTTAAGGAAAACCCTTTTATTAATTTCTACACATGATGTTTTTTCTGATACCTTAATTTCGTCGAGCTACTGATTGGTTACCTCTGCCACGCTGGCACAAGATCCCACTATATGATTGGTTGAACTATTTCTAGGACTATTTTAGGATCAAACCCATTTCTTAATGGTTAATACCCTAATGTCACATTGAAATATCCACCTCGATCAACCAAAAACATAAGACTCAAATTTTCACTGTTTAATGTTACACAAACTTTCTAAAAACCAAAACAGTATAAAAAAAATACTGTACCAAAATAAATAAAATATTATTATATTTTTTAAGTTTTTTCCATCTATAAAAAACGTCGCAACAACACAACTGTCCTTTTCATCTTCTGTGTCTATATTTGGTATCACGTTTGTTATGTCGAAATCATGGTAATCCATCACAATTTTTTAAAGCTATAATTTCTGCAAAATTACGATGGATCAACACAATTCTGGCGTATTAAATCTGATATCAAACATACACTCTGTTGTACCACATCATTGAAGAAGCCAATTTTTTAGAACAGTTTCATTGGCTATTCACAATTGTAGTACGTTGTCTCTGCCACCACTCACTTCAATCTTTAATTTTTTTTCACTCACTTTCCCTTAAGAAAAAAAAAAAACCCTTTTATTTTACTTTCATAAATTTTTGAACAAAACACAAATCTCTGTGTGAGATAGTAGCATAGGTGAAATATTAATATGATAAGAAAGTTGAGTCATTTTTATTGGTTAATCACTTATTTCACTGACTTTTTTTTGTTAAATATATAAAAGTTGTAACTTGTAACAGAACACTTCCACTCTTTGAATAGATAGGAAGTGGAAAATTTTCCTATAGAAGGGTTTTTTGCAGTGTAGAAGAAAAATTATAGGGTTCAAATAAAAGAGTGAAAAAAAAACAAAGAATGGGAAATAATGACATAAATTACTCTTTTGTCAGTCAAGAACTGAGAAATCATGTGTGTGACGTGACCAAAGATTCTTTTCAACCAAGACAACAAATCCTAGTCCTTAAAAACCCTAACCAGATTCACCAAACCTCATTTCTATAAATGGTTCCAAAATCAACCAAAATTATTTCATCTTTAATTCACACCATTTTTTACCATTTCAAATAAAATAAAGTCTTGATTTTTATTCAAAACTTGATTAAATTTTGACCAACCAAAATAAAACCCTAATTTTTAGGGTTGTATAATTTTGACCTGGGCTTTGATCTTATAAGTGGGTGTATGTAAAATTTGGGGAAACCTTAATTCATGTATTTGGAATGAAAAATGCTTATCTGGGTATAGATTATTCTGAGCTGAATTTTATGTAATGAGAGAAAAAACTCATTTTTTTAACATAATCTGACAAACCCTAAAATAAAAATCTATTTTTTTATGAAAAAATTGAATTTGACAAATTGAGAAATGGATTGAAAATGTACTGTGATTACTTGAAGAGTCTAAGTGACATGTTATTAAGGAAGTGTCAAGGAGATGGATGGATTGGGCTTATTGGAGCACACATGACAGCTTTTGCTTTTAGGGTCTTTGTTTAGGATAGCCACACACACACACACATCACACATAAGAGAGAGAGAGAGAGAGAGAGAGAGAGAGAAGGAAACAGAAAAAATTAACAAGAATGGTGTGTGTGTTGAAGGAAGTGGGTGATCTCACAGCACTGCATAACTTCCCAAAAATCCATTACCTATTGTTGCTATATACTTCTATTTTTATCTATTGTAACACCAGATCTATGTATCCAACAAAACCAAGAAGTGTATAAATTATCATATGAAGAAAAAAAGAAAAATTATAATAGAAAAGCTTATAGAAGGAAAAATACAAAATAGAAGAAAAGAAAGACAATGTTTCTAGGACTATAAAACAAAGATAGAAAGAGGAAAAAATTAACTGCATCACAAATAAAATAATAAATCATTATGTTCTTTGTGTTTCAAGTCCTTCACATAAGGATCTATTTGGAGATGTAAAATTCTATAACACACTAGTCCTTCAAATAAAGATCATTTTTAATATAACAGCAAAAACTTGATGAACAAATTCTCAAAAGGGCTTCTAAGAAAAAATAAAATATGATTAAAAAACAAAGCTTGAAAATCCTATATAACCCAAAATCTTAAAAGGGCTTATAAGAAAAAATAAATATGATTAAAAAAAAAGCTTGAAAAATTTATATAACACAAATTCTCAAAAGGGCTTCAAATATTCAAGAAAATATGGTTAAAAAACAAGGCTTGAAAAATCTATATTACACAAAATCTCAAAAGGGCTTCTAAGAAACAAGAAAATATGATTAAAAAACAAAGCTTGAAATAACTATATAACACAATCTCAAAAGGGCTTATCAGAAAAAATAAATATGATTAAAAAACAAATCTCGAAAAATCTATATAACACAAAATATGAAGAGGGCTTCTAAGAAACAAATAAATTATGATTAAAAAACATCATCAAAAAAATATTATGATTAAAAAACAAAGCTTGAAAAATCTTTATAACGCAAAATCTCAAAAGGGCTTCAAAGAAAAAAGAAATTGTGGTTAAAAAATAAAGCTTGAAAAATCTATATAACACAAAATCCCCCAAAAAAAGTATCATTTTAATATAACAGCAAATTCATAGAGATTGAAAAATCTATATAATATAACACAAAATCCCCTAAAAAGGGCTTCCAAAAAATGATTAAAAAGAGAAAGAAAGTTTGAAATCTTTTAGATACCTGTTATTAGCATATTCATAGAGGCGTCCACGGCTAGAGAAGACTATTAGAGCAACTTCTGCATCACAAAGAACAGATAATTCATAAGCTTTTTTCAGTAAGCCATTTCTACGTTTGCAGAAAGTTACTTGACGATTCGTCGTGTTTTCAATCCTTTTGATCTCAATTTTTCCCCTTCCTATCTTTCTCTGTGGAGAATCTGACATGGATTGATTTGGAAAAGCCATATCTTGTAAGCTGAAAATCAAAATGAAAGATTCAATGGATGAAATGAATATATGAACATATATAAACATTTTCATAAACAAATTAATTCTGGTTTTTTAAGATTGTTTTGTCTGATTAAGGAAAGAAAAAAAGTGGAAAGTTTAGAATCTTTCTCATTAGAGTCTCTTTAACCCTTCTCAAACATCACTTCCTAACATCACTTTCTAACATTTACTTGATTTGTTTAAGGTTTTGATGTTTTTAATATACAATATAGTGATGTTTTTGTTACCAAATCTGAGTTTGGAGTGAAAAAGTTTGATCCATATCCCAAAAGAGTTGAAGCAGTGAGAATGGATTATAAAAGAAGTGTTTCAATATTTTGTTCAATAACTAACCTTTGGTGAAGAAACAAAAGAAGAATATAATTAAGGTTACAACAGAAGAGAGATGTTTGAGCTAGCTCTTGATGTTTTTTCCTTTTCTCTCTTCTTTTGAACAGGAAGAAGATATCACAAAATAAAAAAGCAATGTGGCCAATGAATTTGGTATTTATAAAGTTAAAATAAATGACCTCTCATACATCATTGTTTATTTATGGATTATAATAAAGATAATACATACTAGTACTTTTTTTATTTGTTCTTAATCCTAGGGATTAATAAGAAAAGTCTAATTAATTAATGATTGTTTTAGGCATTGTTTTTTTGCTCTTTTGGAGTTGGTTTTCAACTTAAACATAGATCGACTTTTTTCGATATTGGGTGCATTTTTTTTAGCTTTAAAAAAATTATTTGTTTACTTTTTATTTTTTAAAATAATTTTTATGATAACTTAATTAGAAATAGTAAAAGTTATTTTAAATTCGTCTTTTTATAAATTAAAAGAGTGATTTTAACATTCAATAACTTCAATATTTATGTTAGAGATTTTAATTTAATAAAAATCACAATTTTAAATAAAATGTGTCTCTAAAAAATAACTTTTATTAAAAACTATTTAAAATAGCTTCGAGTTTAGAGATTTTTTTAAAGTTTTTATAATCCAAATTTTTTTGTAACACAATGATGAAATACTTAAAATAACATTTTAAGATAATCCATTTAAACTAATTTTTCATTTGATACTTTTATTAAAATATTATTTTTTTAAAAAGTTTTAACCAAAAAATAATACACTATAAAAAGTATTTTTAAAAAAAGCTAAAACAAACATGCTCATGTCACAAAATGTTGAGTATATTGGCGGATCATAATAATTATAAGGGTAATCTCTTGGAGGGGCATGACACCATAACTTTTTTTTTATTGTTTAATAATTATATAAAGTTTAAGTACCCGACCAAAGGCGTCCCTAAGCTTTCCGGCTCACTAGTAAGTGACGAGGGGTTTGATGACCTAATCGATTTAATTAACTTCATAAAGATACAAAATGCCTTTCAATTCAGGGTTAAGTTATTATAGTTTTGGTCAATATTAGTTTATTATATTAATTATAATAAATATGAATGCTTTTTTAATTTTATTATTTTAATATATGGTGGGGGCATGTGCATGGCGCGAAAACTCAATCTCCGCTGAGGAAATGAAGACCCAAATTCGAACCCCGATGGGGAACGGGTGTGGGTGTAGGTTTTTTATAGTAATGATTTGGTGGTAAAAACTGTTGATCTTGAATCCACTTTGTTGTCATACTTCTTTGAAAGTGTTTATTGGATAAGTTTTTGCGATCTCCTTATATATTTTATGAGTGGACAATGAAGCACGGACTCTGACACGGACACCGCAACACGACACGGACACAGACACCGCAACACCGCTAACGTAAAAAATATAGGACACCGACACCGCTACATATTTATAAAATATATAAATTTAGAATCAAAATATATACATGTAAATCTAAGTTGAGGAAGTTATTTTAAAAAATAATAATTAAACAAAGTACCATAATATTTCACCTTTATTTATCCATCTACTTTTGAAAAAACTAAAAATATTGTAATCAAAATATAATATTTTCAATACTCTTTTTATCAATGATGTTATTTCGACACATCTCTAACTCTTATAGGTATGTCTAATATGTGTCTACGTAGAGTATAATCAAAGAAAAAATAATTTTTTTGGGACACTTGTCCGACACATGTGTACGAGTGACTTACAGGTGTCGGACACCGATCAAATAAGTGTCGAAGTAAAGAAAAAATTGAATTTTTTCGGACACCGATTTGAGCTATCCGACACGTGTCGGACAGGTGTCGAACGAGTGTCGGACACCGACACGTGTCGGACACCGCGACATGCCTAATCATAGAGGTGTCCGTGCTTCATAGGTGGACAATGAAATTATTTTGACGCCTCCTGAGATAGTTTTCTATTGATTCGTCGGATTTTGATATGGGCCAAACTTTTTGGTGTTGCATGTCTCTGATTTTTTTTTTTTTTCATTTTACTATGATCAGTTCAAAAATACAAATTTAGATTCTACCGAACAATTTGTTATGAATTTGACATCTTTTATAATTTAATAAAATTTTTCATTTTTTTTATAAAAAAATGGTTGTTTTTTTCCCTATAATTAACCCCATTGGTTTAGTGGTGTGTGTTTTAGATGAAACAAACTAGAAGGATAAAATGGGAATAACTTTTTCAATTAAGCTTAAGCTTCATTAAAAAAAATTAAAATAGTAATGAACTAAACCACGGTTCGATCCCCCGCAACTGTGATTGGAAGGAGCTGAAACCACTTGATGTTAGAACCGCCTCCGAACCAGATTAAACTGGTGGTAAAAACCAAAAGAAAAAGTAGGGCATTTCATAAAGAGAGTGAGAGAAGTTCTGAAAACGATTTTAATGGGGTGAAAAGGACACTGGCCTTAAGTTGTGAAATGAACTTTCCAACTTGCAAGTAATGTTCCACTATGCCTTTTACCATGCACCTTCACCTAAATATAAATGTGTTTGTGGACTCTCTTTTTTCTTTCTTTCTTTTCTTTATATTGTTTAGTTTACTAGTTTATTTAAAAATAACTCCTTTTTATTTATGGTTTTTTTTTTTTTTTGAAACGGCAAAGTATTATTAGATATATAATAGGAAAAAGTACAAGAGGTACTCTACCCACACCGGTAGGAGAAGTAGTTAGTACTCTACCCAAATAAAATCCAACCCAACCTATAACAATCAATTAATTGGAAAAGATTACAAATACCCGCCCAAAAATAAAATAAAATAACTATCGAACAATACAATCAAAAGGTTCAACACACCATTCATAGAATAAGCAAGGAGATGAGGACTTCTTGGAGAGTAGCCATTTCCATGAAACCACTTGAATTCTTTCAAAAATCTCCTCCGGACCCACAACAACACCCCTAAAAATTCTTTCATTTCTAGACCGCCAAATCACCCACATAACGGCATGCCAAACCAAATTAATTCCTTTCAAAGCGTGTTTTCGACTTCGAACATTAGGAAGAAATCCTTGAAATAATGAGCCAATCGTACCCGGAATTACCGAAGTCAAACCAAACCAACGATGTACTTTGGACCATACTTCCCAAGTCGTAGAGCAAGCCGCAAATAAGTGATCCTCCGATTCTCTCCCACCCCCACACATCACACAACCCACCATTGTTCCCTCAAGCGAAATTCCTCTCTTCACCAAATTCTCCTTGGTTGGTAACCGGCCAAGAAGAGCTTGCCAAGAAAAAACCACCACTTTATTTGGAGCCCAACTATCCCAAACTTTAGCAATAGTATTCACGGAGTTCAAGGCAACCCGAGAAGGGGGGAGAAATTTATTATATAAGTACATATATAAAGCCGAAACCGAGAACAAGTCTCCCGACATAAAAGACCACGAATCAACCTCCTTTGTAATTGATATTGTTCCAATTATAGCAAGTAATTCCGCATACAAGGATTCCTCCCACACGAAAAAACTCCTACGCCACTTGAGCTTCCAACACCAAATCTCATTCACCCATTCACCCATATCTTTGATTTTAGTGCCGGTTGAAGAGATAAATTGTAAAGACGCGGGAAGGATTCACAAAGAGGGACTATTCCAACCCATCGATCTAACCAAAAGGAAGTCGAACCACCACACCCCAACTTCTTGGAAAATATAAATTGAGTCCAATCTACCACCCCTCCACTTCTAGTTCCCAAACCCACCAAGTCCTTCCACCACAAGGAGAATTTATTTCCCCGTCCAATGGACAAATTAGCACACCCAACACCCCCATATTTTGCTTCCAAAACGTTTCTCCACAACGATCCCTCTTCCATTAGTAACCTCCACCGCCACTTTGCCATCAAAGACAAATTAAACCACTTTAAATCTCGAACCCCAAGACCACCTTCACATTTGGGACGACACACATCCTTCCAACTTACCCAAGCAATTTTATTCTTTTCACTCGAGGCACCTCCCCATAAAAAATTCTTTTGCATACGTACAATGGACATTCTAACCTTCACCGGCATTTTTAGGAAGGAAAGATAGAAAACCGGAATAGCTTTTTATTTATGGTGTATTTACAGATATATTATTAGCTAAGGGTTAAAAAAGCTACTAGATTTAGTTTAGTGGTATAGGGTTTGAATAATATGTTAAAGATATTGAGTTCGATCCTAACTATTGTACAAAATAATAAAAAAAAAATTCCAATCGCATCTCATAATGTAGATATTTGTAGACAAATTTCAATTAAGATAACAAATTAAGTGATGTTTTTAAACAAAAATGGGAAATTGCAATCTTATCGTAGCGATGTGAACACTAAAGAAATTTCACCCTAAACAATCAACACGAAATGTTTTAGGTGTAGGGTGATTATGGATCATAATAATACAGTGTGTGTTTTATGTGGAGTTGACATATCATATGTTCTTTATCTGTGATCATATTTCTTCTATTTGGTATAAAAAAAAAAATTGATTTCTTCTTTTCGCCCCCTCCGGCCTTCCAATTCGATCCCCCTCGCTATGTAGAATGCGAGTGTATAAATAGTAAAATTTGGGGAAAAAACAACTCGCATTCTAGAATGTGAATTCAGTTCGCATCTTAGGATGCGAATCTTATAAATCTCCCCCTACATTCGCCCCCTAATTTATAAGGTTCACATTCTATAATGTGAACTGATTTTTTTCCAGAGTTTGCGACTCCTGAGTTTGCTACTTAAATTTCTAGGGACGAACTAGGACTTTCATGGGACGGGAAAAGAAAAGGTCAAAATTTAAGTGGTTGAGGGTTTCCTGTTTAAGGCTCACATGGCCCTTTTAGGCCTTAAATGGGTTTTGGTTGGAGGGTCCAACTGGGATGGTTATTAGTTTGACATGTTGTTTAATCGATCTAAAACTATCAGAATGATTTAATCTTTGTTCGAAGAACTTTTGTCGAGTATTTAATAAATAAGTTGAAATGTTTATCTTAACTAGAAGTGGTATTTGGCCAAAAACCTAGCAAAACCCTTGTTCTTTCTAATTTCAATGAATGATATGTGCAACATATTTTGTGATGGAGCTGAATAGCTGATAGAGTCTTATGCGGTGTTGATGTTGGGTCTCGGTGTTTTGGGTTGGGCTATGGCATGCTTTTGGTCATTCAGCCGGTAGAGTAGAATAACGTTTACACCACAAACTAGAATTCATGCTACACTTAAGAGAGGCAGAATAGAGAGGTATTTAATTTTTGAAAAGCAAAATAATATTATATTAATAAAACGAAAGTAGTACAAGAAAAATAGAGGTACTAGAAGTACGCTCCACATAAGGCTATCAAGAAAACACACATGTAAAGCTAACGGCACACCAACAACAAAAAAAATCAACATATCCACCTCTCAACACAAGAAGCTCTGAAACCCCGAATAGAGAGGTTATTGATGACACCTAGGGGAGGACATGATATTCCAATGATGGCTACATGGTCAAAGGAAAATTTGTGCATGGTTGCATCAACAAAGTCATGATGCGGATTTCATGGAGAATCAAGTAGCAACTCATTGTATCTAGATCTTCATCCGAGATAGAATATATAGCTCATATGTGAGCTTCAACTGGTTACTATACCCCTAAGGGCTTCCATGTCAAATGCACTACATATCTTATATTGTGACAACTAGAGTGCAATTCACATTGCAACCAATCCAATTTTTCGCGATAGAACGAATTATTTGAAAATCAATTGTCACTTGGTTAAAAAGAAACTACATCCAGGCATGATAAAAACTATATTAAGATTTGAACCGTTCGATATCGAACGGTAAGGTAGATATTGATTGCAATAAACTTGACAAAGTATACAACCTTTTGTAACACCAAACTTTATTAATCATTCGACCATTTCAACAGGTAGTTAGCCTATACTGCCTCCGATCTTAATTATAAGCAAATAATTTGCTTATAATTAAAGAAGGAGGAAGTAATTATTTCTAATCATTCCTCCTCTTTCACACACAAACGCAATAACTCATAACAAATAACGAATGCACCCTTTTTATGAGGTGTGTACCTTAAAACAGAGTGGATATTCGACAATATAATCTAGAGGGACCTCTTTCCTACCATGTAAAAAGACACATTTTTGTTGTTGTTGTTGTTTTTAGAATTAGGAACTAGCTAGCTTTGAATCTTTGATGGACAGAATTGTAGTTTTGATTTTATATTGACAATTAAAATGTACACCAAGAAAATTATTCCTTTAATTTCTTTACATATTTAATTCATCATGTTATCAATTTTCCTTTTTGAGTATGCTACATAAGCATCAAGCAATTTTATTCTTCTAAGAACATTTTAACATTTTTTTACAAACTGACAATAATAAACAATTTGGAATTTGGTCTTTTTAGTTTTTAGTCCTCTCTCGGAATAAAATTGGAAGAACATTAAACCATCAATAGTATGATGCTTTATGTTCCATCAATCCTACCAAAAAGTACCAACTAGAATTTGTAAGAAAAAAGTTTCTTTATCGTGTGCAAATTTGCACGTGTTAAGAAGTTCAAACTAATAAATTTATATTGAAACATGTGAATTTTATATTAAATATATAACTTTTTAATAAAGTTGATTTAATAACATGTGCAATACTGCACATGTTAGTCAAACCCGTAAAGATTATACATCTTTTTTCACTCTAAACTCAACTTAAAAGTATACTTTCAAGAATAGTTGTAATTGTAAACTTGTGAGATATATATATATATATATATATTATGAAAAATAAAAAAATATGATTTCATATATGTGTAAAATAATATTACATTATTGTTGAGCAATTTTTAAATTATAAATTATTCTCCTTTAGAAAAATAACATAAACTTTTTGAAAGGTTTTCTAATAACTCAAAAGATTTTTTTTTACAACGGAGCAGAGGATCAAACCAATAACTCAAAAGAATTTAACTTATGTACACCAACATCGTAAAATTATTTTACACATGCGTTCAATTAAATTATAACACAAATATTCTAAGAACAAACTTATAAATGTGGCACTATAATGTAATTTTATTAGATGCGTGTGTAAAAAAGTTTTACATTGTCAGTATTTAGCAATCAATCTTATAATTAAAATAATAATAATAAAATAATCTACAAAATGTAATTAGCACATAAAAAATATAGGATATGTGAAGTTAGTTACATTTCCATTATTGTGCTGTTTAATCCAATCCAATTACTTATAATCCCTTATCTTTAATTACCAAAATCGCATGCCGTTATATAATTAAACCCTTCAAATTCAAAACTATACCAAAGTAAGATCAAATCCCTTAAACCTAGACTAAAACTAAGAGTGACCTAAAACAGCAAATTAATGTAATTAAAGTAGTAACAACATACATAGGATAAATAATAAAATTTGACCACATGTACTAATGTAGAACGTGTTTTAATTAATTTGTACATAGGCAACAATATATCTAACATTTGTTTGCTAAAGAACGACCTGTCAACGTTTTGCTTAACATGTATTGCTATTTGCTAAGGTAGGCAAGGATGGTTGACATGACCTACACACCACTAATTGAGTCACAATCCACGAATACAACAAATTGTACCAACTAGACAACTTTCCTTGCTAGGTCCAATCAATTTATTAATAAGTACGTGGGAGTTACATAGTTACTCCTACATGGTAATTAAATTCATTGGAGTTATTCATATTTTTGCCTTATATGTGTATATTGTATAACATATCCTAAATTTATAAAATATAAGTTGCTCAAATGGATCAAATCAAAAGAACCCTTCCGATTATAACCGGTAGATTATAATCTACCACGATAGATTATATAATCTGCCGTTCAAATGGAAAGTAAGTAAAGCGTTCGACAAAAATAATGGTACGGGACATATGGTTTCTATGGTCAATATTCGTCTTATGTTAGGTGATCCCTAGTCATGTGTAATATGAGATCAATATATTAGTATTTTGGATATCATCTGAAAGAATTTAACACCTTTGATAACTCTTGACATTTGTTTTTAGATAGGGTTTTGATCTGTCAAAACCTTTTTTGGTATAGGGTTATCTAAGAGGTTAGTGAATGTAGTTTTGTGTCTTGTTGTTTTTCCTGGAGTCGGTGAGACGTTTTTTTTATTATATGTGATATATTCAAATGTGGTATAAGTGGATTTAATTAGTCATAGTTTTATGTTATTTCGCGGTTGATACTAGCCAAAAGCACGGATTTACAATGGTTTGACATTTTATGATGTGGTTGATTTAAAAATCTCAAACAGTGTTATCTTTTCCGACAAGATTGATCGTTTGTTCATTAATTGGTGATCACATATAATTCCTATCTTGGAAGTAGTTTTGGGATAAATCATATTTGTCCATTTTAGTATTTGTCCATGGTCTTACACTTTTGGTTGGTTGAGAAGTTTTTCTCTTCTATTTTGGTTGTTCTACTTTTTATTTTGGTTATATGTTGAGAATTACCACCAAAAGTGGTGAACACCAAAAACAAATGAATAAGCTTTAGTGACAAAGCAAGTTGCCACCCAAATATTCTTATACCACACCTGAAGTATAAAATTGTAAGTAACAAACAAATTACCAACATACTTCATGAAAAGTCACAAAAAATACACAAGTTGTGTAACAACATTTGCCAAACCACTTTTTCTTACTATTTACCAATAACCAATAGTATGCAAGTTAAGCAAATTGATGTCTATAATGGTATGGTTTTTCCTTTTAATTTGTCAGTGCCTACATGAAATAATTGTACTAAGGTGTTGAAGGGCTGGCTGTCACATGGAAATTGCCTTCAATTTTGGGTCACCACTTGATAGAGATAGTAAATATAATAACAATGCAAGAAGGACCCACAGTAATAAAATCCCCCAATTTAAAGAGAGAAAACAACAAGATAAGGACTCATTTTCCACTTTTAAATTCAAATTACTACGACTCATTCTCCTAAGATCCGAAGTGCATACAAATTCTTATTTTTGGTGTTAATACTCTGGATTTTAGGAGAATGAGTCCTGGTAATTTGAAGTTCGGTCGCGAGCTAAGTAAAGTCTAACTAAGAAATTGTTCCACACATAAATTGAAATTGAATTCTCCCGAACAATTTGTTTTTTAGTAAATTTCATTAATCACTTGAGCTCAATTTCTTCGTTAAATAGAAATTAAGATAAAATTAATATTAGAAAGATAATTTTTTATATTTTTAAGGTATTAAATGCATAAGTTTCAACATAAAAATTTATCATTAACATGTTTAACTAGTACCTTAGAGGCACCGCATAAAAACCCTTTTTTCTATAAATAAAGAACAATATAATATTAGATTCTCATAAAAAATAAAAATAAGCATTTCTCTCTCATTTCAAACAAACCCTCAGATTTGAATAGTATATTAGAGATTTGAGTTCGATCTTCAATTCCGTTGTAAAAAGAAAAAGAAAACCCTCAAATTTTTTGCCATATGTGAATCTCGGTCAAATAATGGGCAAACTATAAAGTCCTAGCCTCATGTTTGTTTTGGGTCATCAATTGAGAGAATATTTTTGGGTCTAGGTCAGCAGATTGAAGGCTCCATATTTGGTTCCTAGTAAGTTCCTTAATTAAGGTCATCTATTGATAGAATATTTTTGGGTCTAGGTCAGCAAATTCATGCTCCATATTTGTTATGGTCTTAAAATTATTTTTAATTATTTTGGGGTGCATTATTTTTCAAAAGAAAAATATATATATTTTCGAGAAACAAAAAATTGGGTACAACAGTTTGGGTCTACGGTGGAGCTTTTATAATATGAGCACACAATAAGGCACTAAGTTGTCTTGGACAAGAATTATACTAAATAACATTACAATCAAATGTGTTATCCATTTTAGTTAAACCATTTGCACATTGATTTATCTCTCTATACCTATGCAAAACTTGCACCTCCGAGTCAAGATGAAACATTTGGTGTACGTGTTTCACTAGTGGACATATGCATCACATCACACTACCTATCATGCCAGATTTAATTGTTTTAACAACCGCCATAGAGTCAATATCCAACTCTACCTTATTGATATACCCCAAATCTATGAACATGTTTTAATCCTTCCGTCACTTCTACAACTCTGCTACAAAAGCACTACAATCCCCAGATTTTTAGCAAATCCGTCAATCCGATGACCATGGCTATCCTGGATAAGATCACCACAACCAGCTATCCTCCATTCTTTTCAAGCTCCACCCTTGTTCAATTTTATCCATCTTCCATTGGTGATTTCCATCCAACCATTCTAAGAACACAAGATTGTTGTGTAACAACTTGACTAACCATGTGTTCGTGATAGTAGTCCTTTACCCATATAAGAACATGTTGAACTGGTTGCACATGATTAGTAAAATTATAATCATGTAACTCATTTCGCCACATCCATAAACAATGACAAGCAGTCGCCCAAAATTCTTCCAACGAAAATCATTTTAATCCATTGAGAAATTCGATGAATAGTGCTTCCTCCTATACAAAACAAAAATATTCTTCTCTACAAGAAATTCCACCCCATATACCATTTTTCATCTTCTATACATCTAATACCATACTATCCCGAATAGGATTTCATGTGGTAGAAAAGTCTGCAATAATAACACAGTTTTTTATCAGGACCGTCCAATCCAAAATTAAGAGTTGATATTGTCTTATACCGATTTTGCTAAGATTCAATATCAGCCGACAAATTTAAAATAGATGACTCAGATCTACTACTATGTGTACTGTGTCACTTTGTTTGTTACAGGAGTAGATCCTAATCCATACTATCCTGCTCAAGTAAAATATTGTACCAATTCCCTTGGACCCTCGAAATTGACCAAACAAGTAGAAAGAAAACAAAATTAATAGAGTATTAAAAAACTTAGCATTATCTTTCAATGATTAATTAATTTTAGTATAATTTAGGCACTCACTCCTTTCATTTATGGATTTATTTGCTTAGTTTCCTTACCATCATCTTCTTACCTCATCTTATCATGTAAGTACCAAGTACAAATTACTAACAATATAGTAACAAATGTACATCCAATACATCATGTTATATTGGTAGAATATTCCATTCCATGACTTGTCTCTATTTCCAGTTGATTATTAGAAATTGAAATTATCTCCATGGTGACACCATTAGGCCAATCTTTTTCAAGATTTCCATTTTGTACTTGTCTATGTATTTTTATTTTTATTTTTTTCTTGCTCTTTACAAAATTGGTTAACATAATTTCTAAACCTTCCAACTCACTTTCTACTCATAATTTCAATTTTTTTTTATTAACCTTTCTAATTCCTAGGAGATGAGATCATGATAATCCAAAGTTCGGCCGTAAGGTAAGTAAAGTATAACAAAAAATTGTTCTCACTAAAAATCGAACTCATATTTTCCTGTACGATTCATCCTAAAAAAACTCATTAAACACTTGAGTCAAATATCTTAATTTACTTGTAACTTCTAATTAAATTTAGCTATGAAATGGGAGGGGGAGTCTCAGGGGTCAAACTCATTATGTTTTCAGAAACAAGAAAATCTTGGCCATATCTGCCATTAGGACCACAAGTTTGGAGTGATTGGTACCACATGCCTCTTGATCCAACCATCCAAATACATAAAGTTAAGAAATGCATGTGTCACATATACACCTCTCAATTATTGATTTGGTTATGCATGGTTTTCAATGTGAAAAAATATGCAAAAAAAGTTGTGGAGTGGAGAAATATACATGAAAAAAAATTAAAAAAATAAATTAGAGCCTTGATGCCGTATGAGAAGTCTTTGATTAAGGACTTGTTTGGGAGGAAGGGGAAAATGGCAGAGAAAGGGGAGGCAGAGCCAAGGAGGCCCCCTTTTAATTATTGTTTGGAGATGTTATAGAACCCAATTGCTCCCTTTTTATTTTTGGGTATAGTAAATTGCTCCTTTTTATATCTTACTTTTATTAATAATAAAAACATCTAAACAAAATGTACCAAAAAAAAAATCTAAACAAAAGGAGGTGCTATTGTCTATTAATTTGTTGTAATAGTTCAATTATTTAATCTCATTAAATTGGATTTGGAAATGGTTGATAAATCACAAAGAGCATAAAATCATTTAAGGAGAGAAAAAAATTTGTATAAATCGCTAAGATTACTATAACATGATCAACCTGAGAGGAAAAAATTTGAAGAGGATGTATTTCAAAGAAAATGTCTTAACAAGTAGAAATCATAATATATCTTTTTGCTTGTATGGAAAATACGTGGATATTTAACTTTTTTGTCTTAACATATCCATTTCTAAGAGAGAAAGGAATTTCTAGTAATTCTAAGTTTGTTCAAGAAAAAAGTAAAATATGATGAATATTTATTTTAGTTAAAATTGAACTTAAATATTCTGAAAGGATTTATCATTTTTTTTTGTACAAGTGGACATTTCATTGTTAATTGAAGTTTATTATATTAACCACTTTATTGCATATAATTGACCTTGAATTTGTGTTGAAATATTATATTTAGGAGAGGAGGGAGGCATTATAATTTAATGCAAGGGTCCAAATTTTTACTACAATATAGGAGTACCTTTTTTTCTAAGCGAGATTGAATTATAAAGAGTACAAGAGATGCTCAACTCTTACAATTCAACAACAAAAGCACCTTAAATGTCAAGAAACAATAAGTGCTTATTAAACCAATCGGAAAAATATATTGCTATTACTACAGTATACCTTCGAACTAGATCACCAATAAAAACAATTATTGTACGACCTAAATGAGAAATTTGAACTTTGGCTAGCCACAACGGCTCCTTGGTATGATCTGTTGCGGTTCCGATCGATATGGTTCTCTAGTTGCTAATTTTTTTTTATGGGGAAGGGCTGAATGGTTTTAAAAATTCATCTATTTGGTGGCGGGATATTTGGAAGCTAGGTGGTGTAGGGGAAGGCAACTGGTTTTGTAATAATTTCAGCTGCAAACTAGGAGATGGGAAAGATATAGCCTTTTGGAAAGACAAATGGTTAGGTACCGATACTCTACGAGATGTGTTCCCACATCTTTATCACAAATCT
Source organism: Trifolium subterraneum (assembly GCA_951799995.1). Lineage (NCBI taxonomy): Eukaryota > Viridiplantae > Streptophyta > Magnoliopsida > Fabales > Fabaceae > Trifolium > Trifolium subterraneum. Next base: position 6,037,977 of record OX637462.1, on the reverse strand, counting down.
GTTCAACAGGAGAAGACGATTTCAGATATGGGCTCTTGGGATAATGACACTTGGTGTTGGAATATGTTGTGGTCAGAAGTGTTAAATGGTGCAGATGTTGTAGCGGCTCTGGAGTTGCACGCCCTAATTGTACAGGTTCATCCTTTTAGAGATATTCAGGACAGGCGCAAATGGAATTCTCAGGTAATGGGACTTTTTACGGTAAAATCTGCTTATATGGTTTTGCAAGAAAGGTTTGCTATGTATCCTTTAGCACATGACACGGCTGGAGCTTTGCATAATCTTTGGTTAAATAATGTACCGTCGAAAATCTCTATTTTTGGGTGGAGATTGCTGCTCGATAAATTGCCCACAAGGGAGTCGCTCTTCAAAAAAGGCATTATTACTAATAGTCATGAGACCAAATGTATGTTCTGCTCAAGCGCGGTAGAAGATGTTCCTCATCTTTTCTTTCAATGTGATGTTTCGGTTCAGGTATGGAAGAATATATTTATTTGGTTAGGAACAACGGCTTTACCATTTGTTGATGTGCCTTCTCATTTCAATAAGTTTGGGGATCTTTGTAAAGGAAATAAAGGTAAACAATTTCGTCACATTATTTGGTTGGCTACAACATGGTGCCTTTGGCGTAAGCGTAACAACATAGTCTTTCAAGTGGATTCCTTTAATGTCTCTTCTTTAGTAGACCAAATTTTGCATGTTGCTTGGTTTTGGTTTATAGGACGATTAGGAGGAAATTCTAGTGTTGTGTACTCAGATTGGTGTAACAATCCTCGTGATTGCTTTCTACTCATCTAACTTTGTTTCTCATTATGAATTGTAAGGGTTGAGTACCCCTTGTACTCCTTATAATTCATACATTGCTTATAAAAAAAAAAGCATTATAGACGTTTAGTAAAACCTAATTTCCAATAGACGTTTAGTAAAACCTAATTTCCAACCCTCCCATTTATTAAGCCAATACTTTTTAAATCTTTAATTTCCATAAATGAAAACATTAATATCTATTTAGAGTTCAGATGAGAGGGATAAATAAAATATGGATAAATAACATATGAAGAATAATTATTCGAGTCAATTTATTAAACCTAATCAACTATAAACCATTTTGATATATTCATTTTTTATTAGTGGGATTCGAATTATGTCCATTTGGACCATTCATATTATGAAGTTAGACGATCATCACAAAAACACTCAGATGAATTAAACATGAAAAAAAAATCAAATGCCACATATCTGATAAATATATAATTCATATATATATAAGATAATTATATTTGAATAAAAGATAAACGGATAACAAGTTATACCGTTTATGTTTTTTGGATGGCTAAATCAATCCTTCTAAACATTATATTTAGAAATTTTAAATTTTGCCTAAATGTAGAAAATGTAGGAAAATATGACTTTAGGGAATCTAAATCCGAAACTTAATAGACACAACATTGTTATGTATGATATTGAAATACCATTGAAATGATAACAAAAAAAATATGTGTAAGTGACTCTCATGAGAAGAGAATATCATTCACTCATTCTTTACTGTTAATTAAAAAGTTGGGAAGAAGAGGAAAGTACAAGTTGCAGTTGCTTTGAGAAGTAATAATATATTCTTTGCATATAGTTCTCTAGTTAGGGGACCACTACAAAGTAATTACATGATTTTGTATAGGGTTTTCAAATGATACTATACGCATGATATATTTGCAGTTCTTCAATGAATTAGAACCTAATCTCATAAATGCATATAGTATGTATAGGTTGTCACAATCTCATCTTCTTTGTCGTCAAGCTATTCAAGCACTTGCTTTCACTTCCACATGCTTATATAGAAAGTTCAATTCAAATAATTTGGAGTCTTTGTGGCTGTTGTGAATTCGGTTAAAATCACACCAATAACCTTAGTGTGTGGAGCAATCCGATAAAGCAATCAAAATAAGTGAGAATAAGCAATATCAATACTAAACAAATAAACCGCGAAAACGTAAAGAACACAATAACAATTGTTTACCCAGTTCGGTGTTAATGAACCTACTCTGGGGGAGAGGGCAGCTCTCCGTTCCACTATCAAACTTTGTTTCTTGATTACAAAAGATTCTCACAAAGGTTACAAGAATTAGAAACCCTAAATCTACCCTTGTCCCAAATCTCTTCCCGTGACCAAGAGATTTCAAATTCCTAGCCTTTTGTTGTTTGAGAAAACCCTCAAAAAACCTCTTTTCAACCGTGACGGCATAGCAGAAATCGCACCCCTATAAATAGGATTCGCGCGCCTGCGCGCCGCGCCAGTGAGGCTGCGCGACGCGCCACTGCCAGATATCCCAACCTATTTTTCTCGAGTATCTGCGCGGCGCGTGGGGAGGAGCTGCGCGACGCGCCAGCTCCAGAACCTACACATACAGTTTTTCTGCTTCATCCAATTTTAAGGTAATTCTCCACAAATCTCCACCTTGCCTTTAAATTGATGGTGGTGCCAACTTCCCACCAACCACCGTACTGCCCTCTCCAATCTTCGTCTACTCTTCAAAGTTAATCAAGTCCAAGCAATGCTTGAACTTGACTTTTGGTAATGATTTGGTGAACATGTCTGCTGGATTTTCCTCCGATGCTACTTTCTCCACTATGATTTCCTTTGTCTCAATCATATCTCTAACAAAGTGCAACCGGATGTCAATGTGTTTAGTTCTCTCATGATACACTTGATGATTCGCCAAATGAATGGCACTCTGACTGTCACAATGTATCTTCACACAACCTTGACCAATCCCCATTTCTCCAATCATACCCTTCAGCCATATAGCTTCCTTGACTCCTTCAACAAGAGCTATATATTCCGCTTGAGTTGTCGACAAGGCCACAACAGACTGTTGATTAGCCTTCCACGTTACCGCTGTACCAAATAGAGTGAATACAAAACCAGATAAAGACTTTCTGGTATCCACATTGCCCGCATAATCCGCATCCACATAACCCTCCAAAGCATCTCTTCCTGGATCAGTTCTTCTATACTTCAGACCTCCCTTCAAGGACCCATTCAAATACCTCAGAACCCACTTCAAAGCTTGCCAATGAACTTGGCCCGGATTTGCCATAAACCGACTTACCACACTTATTGCATAGGATAAGTCCGGTCTACTACAAACCATGCCATACATGATGCTTCCAACTCCACTTGCATAAGGGGTAGTTTCCATCTTCTTTCTTTCATCCTCGGATTGAGGACATTGTTTTATTGACAATTTTGAATGGTGACCAAGTGGTGTATTCACTACCTTAGAATCTGTCATTCTAAACCGCTCCACCACTTTCTTCAAGTAACCGTACTGAGATAAGAACAATTCACCTTTACTCCGGTCTCTCATGATATCCATGCCAAGTATCCTCTTTGCATTACCAAGATCCTTCATCTCAAATTCACCATTTAGTTTCTCCTTGAGCTTTAGAATCTCCTGCTTTTCAGAACCTGCAATAAGAATATCATCTACATAAAGAAGAAGGTAGAGAATGATTTTCTCATTCCTCTTCATCATGTACACGCAACTGTCATAGTTGCTTCTCACGAATCCAGCCTTTAATAAGAAATCATCAAACCGACGATACCACTGCCTTGGACTTTGCTTCAACCCGTACAAAGATTTCTTCAACAGACATACCTTAGAACTGTCTTCCACAAAACCTTCAGGTTGTTGCATGTAGATGGTTTCTTCTAACTCTCCATGTAAGAATGCGGTCTTCACATCCATTTGTTCCAACTCAAGATCATACTGATTCACAATAGCCATAAGTACCCTTATAGAACAGTGCTTCACCACCGGTGAGAAGATTTCGTTGTAATCAATCCCCTCCACCTGAGTGAAACCCTTTGCTACAAGTCTCGCCTTATACCTTGGTGCTTCAACTCCAGGAATGCCTTCCTTTTTCTTGAACACCCACTTGCTACCCACTACCCTTTTATTCTTAGGTGATGGCACAAGTTCCCAAGTCTGGTTCTTCTCCAATGATAGCATTTCCTCATTCATTGCCTTCAACCAGTCCTTGCCTTCTATGCTTTCTGATGCTTCCCTGAAGTTCTTTGGTTCCGAGTCTTGCACCTCTTCAGCTGCATTCAAAGCATAACAAATAAGGTCAGCATAACCGTATCTATTAGGTGGACGGATATCTCTTCTTCTCTCCCTATCTCTAGCTAGTTGATAGTCAGAAGTAGCTGTATCATCACTTCCACTTTCTTCAGGGACTAGAGTCTGCTCCTCTGTTTCCCTCCTATCAGTGAAAGGCTCCACCTCAAACTGGAAATTCTCCACCCCCGTTTCTGGACTCTCATTCAGGTCTTTGCACTTCATCCCCATCCGGGTCTCATCAAAAGTGACATCCCTGCTTATGATAAACTTTGATCCTCCCGGTCCCATCTTCCACAGCTTGTAACCTTTCACACCATCTGGATAACCAATGAACACACACTTCACAGCTCTAGCATCAAGCTTATCTTGCTTAACATGAGCAAATGCTAGAGCTCCAAAGATTTTCAACTTGGAGTAGTCTGTCGGCTTGCCACTCCAAACCTCCATAGGTGTCTTTAGATCAATTCCTGTTGATGGACATCTGTTGATCAAATAGGCAGCAGTGTTAACTGCCTCTCCCCAGAAACTCTTGGGCAATCCAGCTCCCAACAGCATACACCTCACCCGCTCCAACAAGGTCCTGTTCATTCTTTCTGCAAGACCATTCTGCTGCGGTGTGTATGCAACGGTTCTATGCCTCTTTATACCTTTCTTCCTGCAAAACTCATTAAATTGCTCTGAAACAAACTCCAGGCCATTGTCAGTTCTTAAAACTTTCAGTTTAGTTCCAATTTGATTTTCTATCAGGGTATGCCATTCTTTAAATTTTTCAAAAGCATCACTTTTATTTTTAATGATGTGCACCCATACCCTCCTAGAGTAATCATCAATAATACTAAGAAAATACGAACCTCCACCATGAGTAGGAACCGACGCTGGACCCCAAAGGTCCGAGTGAACATACTCAAACGGTCTACTAGACTTATGAACTCCCACCCCAAACTTCACCTTGTGTTGTTTGCCTAGTGTACAGTTATCACAGAAATCTAGTTTGTTCAATTTTTCTTGTCCTAGCAAGCCTTGTTTTGCTAGCTCAACTAAACCTCTCTCACTGACATGCGCTAACCTCAAATGCCATAGTTTGGTTATGTCTGCATTTTCAACACTAGTTACCAATGCATTAGAAATAACGGTGGAACCTTCTAAAATGTAAAGACCATTCATTTTAGATCCTTTAGCTATTACTAATGCACCATGAGAAATTCTCATCACACCACGTTCAATTCTAGTGCAATACCCTAGATTATCAAACATGCTTATCGAAATTAAATTTCTCTTAAGTTCAGGGATGTACCTCACATTTTTCAAAAGAAAGTCGCGGTCATCATACATTTTAAGACGAATAGAACCAGTACCTTGAACCTTGCACGCCTTATTGTTACCAAGACGCACAACTCCACCTTCTTTCAATTCCAAGGTTTCAAAGTACTCCTTTCTTGGACAAATGTGATAAGAGCATCCGGAGTCCATGACCCAGCTCTTCTCCGGTTCCCAACTAGTAACTGTCAGTGCACCTGCACTCTCATAACCTTCCTCTTCACTAACAGCAATTTGAGCCGACGAACTATCACTGCCCCTTCTCTGAGGACAATCCTTCTTGAAGTGACCCGGTTCATGACAGTGATAACATTTGAACTTGCTACCACCATCACCCTTTGCCCTAGACTTAGACCTGTGTTTCTTCCCTTTCCCTTTACCTCTGTTATCACTTCTGCCCCTTGTGACATTCAAGCCTTCTCCACTATCATCAATCTTTAATTCATTGAGCTTTGTCAGCTCCTTGGTTCTCAAAGCCGCTTGGACTTCATCCAAGGTGATAGTGCCTTCCTTGCCATATATCAATGCATCCTTGAGATGCTCAAGAGACTTAGGTAAAGCACACAACAAGTGAAACGCCTGGTCCTCATCTTCTATTTTCACATCAATGTTCGCCAAATCATCGATAATCTTATTGAACTCTGAGAGTTGCTCCGACACCGATTTATTCTCCACCATACGGAAGAAATATAGTTGTTGCTTCAGACACTGCTTATGTGCCAGGGACTTAGTCATATATAACTTATCAAGTTTGGCCCACATAGCAGCTGCACTTTTCTCCTTTGCCACCTCCCTCAACACCTTGTCTGCAAGACACAAGATAATAGCACTTAATGCTTTGCCATCCATCTCGGCCTTCTCCGTGTCTGAGAGATTCGTTGGCATGGCTGCCACTCCCTTCAACGCCTCATCGCACTTTTGTTGAGTAAGTATTGCCCTAACCTTCACCTTCCAAAGGTTGTAGTCGTTACTCCCATTGAACTTTTCAATGTCCCACTTAGAACCCATGATACTTTAATCGTTTTGTCCCTTGCCCCACGGTGGGCGCCAATTGTTGTGAATTCGGTTAAAATCACACCAATAACCTTAGTGTGTGGAGAAATCCGATAAAGCAATCAAAATAAGTGAGAATAAGCAATATCAATACTAAACAAATAAACCGCGAAAACGTAAAGAACACAATAACAATTGTTTACCCAGTTCGGTGTTAATGAACCTACTCTGGGGGAGAGGGCAGCTCTCCGTTCCACTATCAAACTTTGTTTCTTGATTACAAAAGATTCTCACAAAGGTTACAAGAATTAGAAACCCTAAATCTACCCTTGTCCCAAATCTCTTCCCGTGACCAAGAGATTTCAATGATATGTGTTTACAAGATGAAAGAGATTATTCCCAACCCTAAGAAATATTCCTAGCCTTTTGTTGTTTGAGAAAACCCTCAAAAAACCTCTTTTCAACCGTGACGGCATAGCAGAAATCGCACCCCTATAAATAGGATTCGCGCGCCTGCGCGCCGCGCCAGTGAGGCTGCGCGACGCGCCACTGCCAGATATCCCAACCTATTTTTCTCGAGTATCTGCGCGGCGCGTGGGGAGGAGCTGCGCGACGCGCCAGCTCCAGAACCTACACATACAGTTTTTCTGCTTCATCCAATTTTAAGGTAATTCTCCACAGTGGCAATGTTATTACTACAATGCATCATAGTTTTTGCTCTTAGTTTAGTAAAACTTTATGATCAGATTCAGAACAGAGTAATTTGAAGCTATACCATAACATTTTTCGGTTCAAGTGTGATTGATTAGTCTTATGATTATAAATAAGCTAAATATTAAGCTATATGTGATCCATGCATATATTCTCTTGCTAGTCATGAATTGTTATTATTAATGTTGCTTCTTACTCTCCCCCTCACTCCCTAATAAATATAACATCTTCCGGTACATCAAGTCGTCAATAATTTTGATCCTCTCGGACATGAGATCTAGATGGTGAGATTGTTTCAATTCGTTGAATTTGGACGGTTGAATGGTGAACCCTATTGAGTGCGGGTGGTACCTACATATACTTCGACGATCAAGTCAATAAACGTTGAATGTGAAAGGTGTATTAGGGTCTAAAAGTGACATATGGCCTGTTAATTGATAACATGTATATACAGGGACGGATCCAGGAATTGCAACAAGTGGGGTCAAAGTCTATTTATCATAAGTATTAATACAATGCGACAAAATTTTATAAAATGTCATTATTAAGCTATAAAATTTTAGATTTCAATTTAGTCCTTTTAGTCATATTTGGGTTTAAATCATCAATGTAACTAATAAATTTGAATACGCGGACAACTTAGGAGGGTGTCAAGTGGAAGCTTAAGACGAAATTAACTCAAAATTTAATAAAAATGACTAACTTAAGTTGACATAAGTAATATAAGTGATCAAATTAAAACTTTTAAAACATAGAGGACCAACTTAAAGTCTAAAATAAAAATAAGGGACCAAATATGCAATTAAACCTACATTTTAATTAAACTGTACAATTATTTAAAAAAAATCAATTATTTAGACCGAAGGCCAATATTTTGAAAGTTAAAAGACACAGTATTACTAGTTAGTTTGTCCCGTCAACGATAAAAACTAGAGTACTTTTATGATTCAATTGAACAAATGTGGAGACAATACATGATTATTGAACAAATGTGAGGACAATACATGATTTGAAGCAGGGTCAAAAGATTAAAATATCATATTACTAGTATATTATTTCAATGAGGAGTGGGGTCAGCTGACCCCAATTTACTCCATCTAGATCCGTGCCTGTGTGTGTGTATATATATATGATGTGATTTAACGGACCACTTGTTCAAGTGGGTTATATTATATGATATTTTAGTGTGTGTCCACCGTATAGTTCGCTATGATATACGTGGTTCGGGTGACCCGATCTAGTTCACAAATGAGTCTTGATCTCGTCCAGAACAAGTTTGTTACATATATAAATTACCGTTACACACACCTAAAACTCTTGAAATATTAATTATTTTTCGTTTTTAAACTTTAATGAAAAAATAATTTTTCTATTTATTTTTCTTTTTAAATTTTAATTAAATATTAGCTACAAACACAATACTCTATATTATCATCCTCCTCTTCATCTGCAACATGTTATCCTGATATAGAAGACATTTCTTATCACTCTTAACTTGAGCTTTGTAAAAAAAAATGATCCCCTCTTTCACCATTGATATCTTCTTTATTTCCCCTTTTTAGTCAATTACAAGTGTTTTTGGGATTAATTAATAATATCTACATTGTTGTTCATCCAATTTGTCATCCTTAAAAACCAATTTCTTCCGTTGGGTTTCTTCTTTCCTCCCTAAGTCCCTATTTGAGTTTGAGATTGTCCAAACTTGCCCACAAATGGGCATCTTGGTTATTTTTTTTTTTAAACGGAAAATATATTATTAATAATAGTCGGGTCTTTGTACAAGACGAACAGAAATCCGAAAAGAAGATCTACAATACAAAGGCGTTATATCTGAGTATCTTGGTTGTCTATACTATGTGTAAATTCTTGATTGTATTTGTTATTCTCTTTCCATTCCTTCTTAATTATGCCATTGTAATTCACAAACAACTGCACTTTCACACCTCATATACTTGCCACTACATCATAACTTCGGTTTTTATTTGAATAACAAGCATGTGAAGTCATCTTTTGTTTTTTTTTTCTTTTTAAATTACCCCTTCATAATTTTGGGATATTTATTCATCAACCAATGAGTTAACTATATGCATGTGAAATAAAAGTTTGTTACAAGTTAGTTGTGGATACCATATGCATTTTCATGCAATTATGTAGCTTATTCTCATTAGCTGATGGGTAAATATCCTCAAATTATAAAGGAGTATAATAGATCACCAATATTTTTTTTTATTTTGTAGAAGAGATTCTTATAATACTATCAACATTGATATGAAAACTCATTTAAAAATGTGAGAGTATGCATAATTTTAAAGCATGATAAAAAATTATGAGAGAAAATGTGAGAGTACGCATAAAATTTTAGCATCCCCATTATATAAAAGTATATAAATATATCTTTTAGTAAAAAAATACTGTATATAGATATATCATTAATTTTCAATGTATTACCTTCTATTTGTTAAAATTTACATAGATTTCAGTGATATCTATTTGAATCAATGGCCCTCAATAATGCACCTCGGTATATATTGCTACAACTTGATTAACTTAATTTTTAATTTCTTTTACTAAATTTAGATTTAAATATAAACAAAAAAAAAACCATATGTACATATTCTCTAAAATATTTAGAGATAATAATATTAAATATTTTAAAATTAAGTTATTTATAAGTTTCGGTTTCTGAATTTTCTGTCACGACTCTTGGTCCGTAATTTTAAGTCAACTCATTTGTACCATTCAAATTTTGATATTTTTTCTACTATCATGTTTAGTACATTATTATAGAAATATTTCTTGTAAAAAATGTTTTTTAAAAAATTAACAAGAGATTAATGAAATATGAATTTTAAAGTTTTTGGCGTTTAAGAATTCATATCTAATTCATATTTTGTTAAAAAAATCTTTATTTTTGTGAGAGAGATTCTTATAATATTATGAACATTAATTCAAATTTTATGCATATTATAAATAAAAATTAATTAATTTTAAACTATTTAATATTATTTTTCTTAATTTTGGTCAAAATTACCAATTATCTCTAAAAGGAAAAGAAGATCGAGACAAATCAAATGTGGACAAAGCGAATTAATTCTCATTTTATGAAATTCGATATGATTTTTTTTATTATTTAATCACATTGTGCCAACGATAAACAATATCTTTTTCATCCTCTCATTTCCATTTTTACGTAATTTTAATGCAACACATTTTCCTTTTTTTATTTTCCTTGTTAATAATCTCCACATTTATATCATCGTATCACAAAAGGCATATATTTTGTATTGTGGTATAATGATTTTACTTAATTGTAATTGATTCACCTTTGAATTTAGACTTTTCAAAATTGTCATCATCTTTTGACCTTTGAATGACATTTATAACGGCCAATTTTCTTTTTTACAAATTAGTTTATAAATACCTTCGTGATATAGTTGCTATAGCATCCCTTTATGTCATTTGTACCCACCATGAAATCGAGTTGCAGTGGGTGTCGTGTACTTCGCAAAGGTTGCAGTGAAAACTGCATCATCAAACCTTGCCTTGAGTGGATCCGTTGCCCCGAAGCTCAAGGCAATGTCACCCTCTTCCTTGCCAAGTTTTATGGCCGAACTGGTTTGCTCAACCTCCTTGCTAACGCTACCAATAAAAATTCCATAGGTATCTAGCTCGGTTTGCTATAGTGTAACACAATTTAATTTGCTATCAATCATGATTTTAAACTATAGTTGTAATTACACGGCAAATCTTTTTATTGTGGTAAAATGCTAGCAAATATAGTTGTTGCGGCCACATCCATTCCATATTACAATTTAAAACAAAGAATAAATTATGTCCCAATTACTATTCATTCTTTCAAAGATTTTACATCAACTTTGATTTAATTTTTAATATATGATCGATGCTTAATGTTAACGAGTCGTCATATAGCTAAATATATTCAAATTTAATTTTAAAAATGAGCAATATGATTGGTTGGTTGCTTCATTTATCCAGATCTCAATACATATTAATAATTTTATTTTATTTCAAAAGTTAATAAAAACATAACGTGTGTTTTACAACTTTCAGCTGTGTTCAAATCATTGTTGTACGAGGCTGCGGGTAGATTGGTGAATCCCACACATGGAGCACTCGGTTTATTTCAGACTGGAGAATGGAGCAAATGTGAAGCTGCAGTTGAAGCCGTGCTGACTGGATCAAATATTAACACTATTACAGTTGCTGGTCGACAAACATCATCATATACAAACATTGCTGAAAAGTGTGTTCTTTCAACAGCCAATGATATACGCCACCTAGCAAGAGGTACCAACATGGAGATCAAAGAGAAAACTCAATTCAAGAGAGTTGGGTCGACTTTCAAGCCCAAGTCGCAAGTTGGTTTTGTCGACAATACTACACTTTTGAAATCAATTTTGGAGAAAGAGCCAAATGGAACTACTGAAACTCAAGTCAACTTGGAACTCACTCTGGGCATCAATTTCCAATCAAACAATGGCAAAAACTCATATGATAATTAATTATATGTAATTCGGTTTCTTTTGAAGAAGATGTACTTTTTTTATTAAACGGTGAATCAAATAACCAAAGGTTGTTTGTTCTCCTTAATTTGTCCCATCATTTTTAGCCATATATGTTGAGGTGTATGAACAACTTTTTTCTCTTCAAGTTTTAATAATATAAAAAATTATTACCTTAGAAATTAGAATGTAATCGTGAAAAGTTGATTCCAACATAGCGTTTTCTTATTTTATTTTAATAAAATGGACACACAAAAAATCTTGAACAAAGCATAATAATTTTTTTTTTCTTTTTACAGATTTCTCATTCTTTTACATATAAATTTTTTAGATGATCAAGAAAAAGAAAATTTTAAGACTTAAAAAAGCATTTTTGTCAAAAAATGAGATTAAAAATGAGAATTTACATCCTTAAAGAATATATATAATAGTCAAATCCAAATCAACCGGTCTTATATCTTTGAATAATTGAATCTAGATCAATTTATACATTATTTATTTATATTAAGTTTATAAGTTAAGTTTTATTTACTATCTTTTCTTTTTGACCAAAGTTTTATTTACTATCTTTGTTATCTGAATATTTGACTTTATTGACTAAATAATGACAACTGGTAAAACATTAAATTTGTTTATTTTATGCCTTATATGGTGATATTTATAAGTTTATCATTTATTTATTATAACAAAAAATATGTAATATAATTAATAGTATTTTTGTAAAAAATAGTTAATATATACAATTGAGAATTTGTAGGTCATACAAAAAGAGATTGATAATATTCTCAAGAGAGTTCAATATTTAAAAACATATCTAGGATGAGTGATTTAGTATGGATAACAAAATAAAATGCAGTCCAAAAAAAACTTAACGCATTAATTAAAATTATTAATATAAAATGTGAGATCTCATTTTTGTGGCACTAAATAATGTATAAATTAATCTAGATTCAAAGATAAAATATAAACTTTTTTATATTGTCACTAAATAAAAGTTTATATATATAATGTCAATCGGTCTTATACTCTTATTATATAAAAGTTTCAAGTCATTTTTGTGGCATCCAGATTCCAGAGGAACAAAGAAAGGATCAACCGCTGAGGAAAAGAAATACAACAAGCGTGCCACCAAAACCACCAAGATCCGGCTACAAAAATGATGCATCTCTCACTCATAAAAGGAATCGAGATATCAAATTTTTTTTACACAGTATTATTTTTACGATGAAAGTTTTAACATCTCTACCAAATACTCAACATATAAAGTTACCTCTGAAAAGATTAAATTGTTTCGTGAGTTACAGATCAATTACAACAATAACATATCATATTATCAACCACCCTAATTAAGTTACCTTTCCTCACTACACCCATACCCAACAAACTCTAAAAAAAATCTTCCACCCATCCGACCGCTCTATATGTTTATAGAGGTTAATTTTGATGAGTCAGCAACCTATTATGAACAAGTTGTTAAGAAAAGACTGCAACTTTTGAAGGTGCCCAATATTTCCACACCCTCGGTAGCAACCTCAATTCCTCTGCAAAGAAATTCACCTCATCCATTGTGGTACAAATATGCGAGTAAATGAACCTAAATGAGAATTAACCATTTGAACCATTCTTTCATGACTAAGAATTCTCATAAAATAACGGATCATATATCACCAAAAGGGTATCTTTCCAGAGTCCCCTTCTCTAAAATTATTTTTTATCTTCACTTACCAAACAATGTGAGACTAACATTCTGAAGATCTCTAATCTCCAACCCTCCCTCATAGATAGGCTTACATACTTTTGACCAACTAACTCAAACAATCTTTGCAAAATGTAGTTAAGACTTAAGACTAACTATTTCAATGCTTAGGGTTGATTGCTTCTTTAAGACTAACAATCAACTTTTACATCGCTCTTGAATAGATGTCGTGATTAATCCAATACTTATACGTCTAAGTTATATCTCAAACCTCCATATTGAAGCAGGCAATGTGAAATGAAATCAATAAAAATAACCAAACACAAATATGTAAAGGGTCTTACCTACTACAGCAATTTTATTTTTTTTATTTTTTTTAACGTGAAATATATATTATTAATAATCAGATTTTTTCACAAGACGAACATAGACTGATAAAAGAGAAATTACAAAAGGTGAATGACTTCCAGTGCAAGGGATTTAAGAAAAAAAAACAAAAACAAAAAATTGTTAACTTGTGAAAGTTGCAATAACAATGAAACATGATATCATTAGAAAATTTCTTCTGGTCACGATTTATTGTCCAACAATATTATTGGCGAATGAAATAACATGCACCATCTATTTAGGCATTACGCTAGTATCAGTATGCCACTCGATATATAGATCATTGTAAGGGACTGTTTGGGATGACAATTAAGCTAGTTTATAGCTTATAAACTAAAAACTTTGTTTGGTAGCAGTTTTTAAAAAAGAGTTTATAGCTTATTTTACTAGCTTATAGCTTATTTTTTAAACGCTATTTCAAGTAGCTTATGAGCTTATTGTTTATAAGCTAAATGATAGTTTATCAGCTATCCGTTATTTTTTACCAAATATAGCCTAAAACAATTCTATAAGGAGATAAGAGCAGAAAGATAAATAAAATTAGGAAAATTAGGACAATGGTTAAGAAAATAAAATGGTAATATAATCTTAAAAATAGTACATTCAATATCTTGAAAGTTTAACAAAGAATTTCTACACTTAAAACTTTTACTTTTGTTCCTATTTTCATTAGTGCGACCCATAAAATTATGCGGGAGTAATTTATGAGAAAACTCAAACTCAACTCTAATTGTCAAATCATTGGTATCATATTTTTTAGTGCAACCAAATGAAAGAACCGAGACATTATTACAAGCCACTCTACAACTTATTGTAAATAATACTAGTATCTAGTTACAAATACATTTATGAGGATGAAGAAGTATAATTACTTGTGATCCCTACACTAGGAAATATAATGAATAATGATGCATTAATTGTCAATAATACATAACAAAGTTCCTCTTCTTTATGGAGTATATAGAAGATTGTTGTGTCACAAAATGTTAATTCACTGTCTGCCTCCCCCTATGGTTGAGGAGAAAGAGAATGTTAATTAACAATGAGGACCATGTAGAGGGAGAGGGGGACCATTTTGCTTAATTTTTTGGGTGAATTCTTCCATTTTGATCCTCCTCATTAAAATGATAGTCCAAAGATATAGTATAGTGCAAGAACCTCTACACATAGAGGTAATAATTGAGCATCATAAAGGGTGATGGATACGAGAATCACAACAATTAAGTATAACAATATTGTTAAGAACGATCTACGCATTCTGAACAAACATTGTGATTATGATATTGAGAGTTATTGAACCGTAAAATTGTGGTAATGATACCAATTATGAAGTAAAGAGTGATTTTGAATTCACACCAATTAGATTAAATAGAAAACTATAACTTTAGATACATTTGACTTTTTGCATGGATTTTGTTTTTATTTTCAATTATTTTCTTTTTTTTATTAATAATGTTAATCTTTATGAAAAAAATCTACCAAATTTAAATGCAATAGATTCATGCATGTGATAAAATAAAGTTGGACACATAGGAGGAAAATAGAGAGGAAATATAAATGAAGTGATCTTAACCTATTTTTTTCACAAAGAAGCACTACCTTTCAATTCAAATGAATTAAATGAAGTCTAACATTTAAATTGTGGTTACTACATAGTCTAACATTGATCTTAACCTAATAATAACAAAAAAATTGTGAATTTCTTTTTTTAGCAAATGGCAATTGGTTTGTGCAACTAATTGGTGTCCATTGCCCTCCTTAAAAGTCAATACATGTGCCAATATTTTACCACCAAAGCTAAAGAATATTGAAGATCAACAAAAATACTCAAAACTATATTAGGTAACATCTTTATGTTGGTCCCAAGCTTTCCTTTTGCTAAAGAGAGCCCACAATGGTAATTTGAGTAGATGCTTTTAATTCCCAATTACAGTAAAAATCTCATGACAATTTTCTTCCTCTTATTTACCTTTAGGCTTTTTCCTCTAAGGCTATATATTTTTACTTGATGGACCCAAATTCAAAGACCAAAAAAGAGGTAGTTGATAAATTGAAGGGTCCTCTGCCCCTATTGTCTATAGTTAGATTAGATGAACAAAACTAGAAAATATTATAGTACTTGTTTCTCTTATGAATCAAAAGTTTATGCCAATATTTGTAATATGATGATGTATACCCATAATGCTTCTATGTAAAGTTTTCTAAGTGGTGTCAAGCTTTAACGGAAGAAGATTTTATTACAAGTTATATAAAATTGAGTATGAGCATCAATGTATTAACACTCACTAAAATTCTAAAGGCAACTAAAGGGGAAAAAAAAATTAACAAACTAATACCGACACATATATAGGACACGATACTGACAACATCGGTAATAATTTTTACAAAATGAAATAATTAAATGTAATCACATATATTATCGTGTCAAATATTGTTACGTGTCGCACATCAGATCACAATTTTAATCTAAAATGTGGATGGTAAGTGACTATATGTGATCTTGACCAATATTGAAGAATGAATCAAATGTACCTTTTTGTTAAAGGTTCCACTTATTCTAAAAACTATATATTCTCATGCTTGAGCCTCTTTTTTTCCTGTTAGACTTGGTGTGTAGCTAGGCATGATATGATATGAGCTAAGTACTTTTTTATACTGGCAGTCACATGATGATGAATATAATTTTTGTAATTTATATCATATGGTTTCCTTCTATGTATCACTATCTTTTTCATATTCTATGATGTCCTTGAAAAAAGCACAAAACGGTTGGAAGTTGGTACCTATTTTAACCATTTCTTTGCCTTGTAGAATCAATCACCTTAGTAGGAATTCTCACCCCAGTCTAACCCTAAATGAAAATTCTATGTTGAAAAAAATTCAACCTAGAAATAGAACTAATTAAAAAAAGTCATGTTAAACGGTATATGTGCATTTGTTAAACATATTAAAATTAAAAGGAAATCAAAGATAATTTTAATGTTAAAAATGTAATTTTTTACAATTTTAAAATATTGAATATACATTAGTCAAAAAAAAAAATATTGAATATACAAATTTTAAGATAAAATTTCTTTATTAATATACATACTTATAATTAGTATCCTGAGGACATTGTGTTTAGTATTTTTCTTAAGAAAATTGGAAATAATCAACAAGATATTGAATATACAATGATTATATATAACTCCAAGGGTTTGACAAATCTATAAGTTTCAGATTCAAGCACCATTTGTCTCAATCAAAATTTTCTCTATTTTATACTGATACATCGTTCACTTGCCCTATTTTTTTAATTACAAAACAAATTAATGATTATGTTCATCCTGACAGAGTGGTATATTTGAATCTTGAAGATGGTGCACCGTAACACTAGCCACGATTTCCAAGTTTTCCATTTCCCAGTGATGCCAAGCATGATAGATTATTTCAGAGACATAATACCCCCCTTAGACCTAAAATGCGACGAAGTGTTTGGTGAACACAACAAATTGATCATATTATGTTGGTACACTTGAAAAACATGTTAAAAAGAAGAAAAAAAATATATGTATACTTAAAATAATTAGATAATATATTTTCATCTATGCGATCAAATAATATGTCTAAATCATTGCGACCACTCACATATTTTTCTCCCAATATGGGCAATTTTATTATCAACTTTTAAGCAAGGTAGTTGGATCACATCCCGCGTGAAGGGATCATAAGAAATCATAGTAATTACAGCTCTAATAACCATTTACAATCATTAAAAAAAAATTTGTAAAAATCATCACTGGTGGATCATGTTTTATTTAATGGTTCTTGCTAACTAGTATTTCGGAGGCACTAGTTAGCATTTGCTTTATTTATATTGCAACCGAATTCTGAATTATGATAATCCTATTCTTTTAAAAATTAAAGAGTTTTCCTAGAATTAAGTATTGGGTCTGACTCATTCTTACAAAATCGGCTCGTAAATTGAGGATTGATTTCACTTTATAAACACATATTCAGGCTATCTCGCAATCGATGTGAGATTTTTTTAACACACCCCCTCATGTCAAGCATCATGGGCTTGAGGCGCGGATATAAATGGTGGATGGCCTGATCAAAAATTGATAATATGCAGCCCGACAAATCATAGAGAAGGCTCTGATACCATAGAATTGAATATTCATAATTCATCCTTACAAAACAGCATATAAGGTGATAATTACTCTCACTTTATAAACATATATTCTCAGAACATCTTGCAACCAACTAAAACTTCTTTAACAAATTTTTAAAAAATCATTACCAACCTTTATATATTACACTTAAGTGTGAATCCAGTCTTAAATCTCAATGACTTGTTAAGTAGTCAAAATTTCCAAACATCTTAAATGAGTACTTGATTTACGTGAAGCTTTAATATGCCTAAAAAAACTAAATTCATGTGCAACGTCATAATTTCAACATCAACATCATCACCATCACCATCACCATCAAATTATATATGGTTGTGATCCTTAGCTTGATTGATGACAATGTGAGAAGAAGAAACCAAATTCAAGTTTGACAAGAAAACTAAGATTTACAAACGACATAAATTGGAGATGTGATTCATGACACTTGCCCAATTACATATAAATATATAATCCCAATTTATAAGAACATATATTAATTAAGTAACTAAGTTACTTATTATGTTAATATTGTTCCATTTTTAGCAACTATTGAATTATATTTTCTATATCTTCATAAATTGCGGCAATAGCATACCTTGATTAAATATGTTCCGTACATAAAATAAAAAGTCATCACATCATCAATATTAATTAGTGGCTGAAAACACTGTAGTTGAAGTGAAGTTTACAAATCTATTAGTAATTCGTCATTATGCTAAAAATGGGTAACTAGCTACATGTGCTATTTTATATAGATTAGATTATATTAGACTATAGTATAGTATTCATATTAAGGTCTCTATGTATATTTTGTGTTCTGAGTCCTTTGCCTTACGGCACACGGTTTGTCCCTAAAGAGGGAAAATGTAAAGGAAGCAAATTTGTTTGTACAATTGAAACTTTCCAAATGGTGTTACTACAAATGGTGAGAAAATTTGTTATCTTTTCACAAAATAGATCACTACAATTGCAATTAGGATTGGCTACTTTAAGTTTAGACTTTAAACCATCTTGGGCTAAGAATTAATCTTTTGATTTGAATGTACATATGATGAAGAAATTTGTTAAATATGCTTGATAAGGTAATTTTTAGGTCTTGTTACATAAGGGGAAAACATGAATCAAACTAAAATGTGTTGCAAATATTTCCCATTAGGTTATGCCGCCGGTTACAAAATCTAGAAGAAAACATATTGTAATTTTTTTCATACATATTGTACTCTAGAGCAAAATATAATGGTTTAAGAGACCATTTTTCATTATTACTAAAGAAAAAATACCCTTTAGCATTAGCGAAGATATGCGAAAGGTATGATAGGAATCTAATTCATATGCCCCGGTTTTATAAAAAAATAAAATTGTATTCTCGATCAATCATAATATTGTTCCATCATTAAAAAGTATGAAATTTATTATATTTAATTTAAATGTCATATAAATGATGGTTATTTGTTTGTAACGTGAGAGTTTCTTTACAAGTTTGGTATAATGTTTTAGCTGGTTAGGGTGCAGTTGGCAATGCCGCCAAATTTGTTTCATCTATTTTTCGTTTTCATGTATTTTCGAGATGATTCGCATTTTTCGCCATTAAAATGACCTCGCTCTAATTTGGCAAGCAATGGTTTTTAGTATTTGAAAGTTTTGAAAGGATTTTATATTCTCCGACAAATTACAATGTATTAAACAATTGATTGATAGAAATTTTCTCCTCATGAAATTGATTCTTAGGGATGTCTTATGATTTTCCTTGCACTTTTTGTGACTGGGTTATTAAGTATTTCTTATATCAGATAAGATAGGGTTTGAGTCATCTTCCTCTCTTGAAGTTTGTGATTTTTCGGACTTTTGATTTTCTTCATATTTTTTGCTATTAGGATTTAGGAGGGTTTTAGGAGTTATTTTATATTTTTTTTTGTGGTTGTTTTTCTTTAGAAGGGTTTTCTGTCGGTACCTTGTTCTCTTTGTATTTCATGCGTACTTTTATTAACACTTTTTTTTTAATCAAACAAACTTAGTGCAACTCCTTTTGATTTTATGCAATGGTTATTAACTTCTTGTAATTGGCACAAGTATTCCTTATACTCAATTTTTCTACTTTTTAATATATCGATTTTTCTATTTAACAGGAGATGAATCAAATATGAATGTTTTACTTTTTTGCACATAAAAATTCATAAATAATTCATCTTATGTTAAAAAATTCTAAATTTTTATTGAAGATGTTCTTATAATATTATAAACACGAATACCAAAAACCATTCAAAAATATGAAAGTATACAAAAGTTTGATTAAAATTAGGGACTAAAATCACTACCGGAAAAATTTTCAGAGACTAAAAAGTGCAAAAAAAAATTTTAAAAACTAAAAATGAAATTCTAAAAAACAATAGGGACCAAAAACATACTTAAAAAAATAAAATAATTGATCGTACTCAATTGAAAATTTTTTGTACACTCCTAAACTCTAAGGTAGACCCTACAAAAGTTTCAACTTTCCCATATGTACACGAGATCTTCTCAAAGAATGCCCTACTAATTCTAAAAAAATTCGAAGAATGCCCTACGTTCCGAACTAAAAAAAATTCGAAAAAGTTCAAATTCTAGAATCTGATCTTTCTTTGAAAGAGTTTAGATTCTATAATCAAAACTTTTTTAAAATTTTAATTTTATGTTTTTTCATCTAAATCTTATGTTTTTATACCACTATTGACTTGTATCATTTGAAATTGTTTTTAGCGGAACATGTTAAGGTTGTTTTTTAGTTTTTTAATAAAATATTAATTTTTTAATGCATTTTCATTTATTCACAAATAAAATACAAGCAAAAATTATTAAAAAAAATGTTCAAAAAGTTCGAATTCTAAAATCCGAACTTTTTCCAAATAAGTTTAGATTCTGAAATTCGAATTTTTTAGAATTTTTTGAGTACGGAAGGTAGATTCTAAACTTTATTCCTAGAGACAAAAATGGAATTTCAGAAGATAAGAGAAAGATGGAGTGAGAATAGAAAGATGGGTGAGAAAGTGAAAATAATATTTATATATCATATTATGAATACCAATACCATTTTCGCCTTGGGCTTGATAGCATTAGCAAATGATAATTGCTTTTAAGGCCCCCTATAATACTCACAGGTCTCCCGTCTTGACCAGTTTGCCCTTAAAACTATTTGGGTACGTAACTATCAAAATACGTTTATTTTGATATGTAGCTACCAAAATGGAAAAATAACATTAATTTGATTACTTTGGTACGTAATTACCAAAATACGCTTCGATTGAGTTTCTATCTTCCGAAAACACTTAGGTTTGGTTTTTAAAATGGTGAAAATCTGGCGAAATAACATTAATTTGGTTCTTTTTGGTACGTAACTACCAAAATACGCTTATTTTGGTACGTGACAACCAAAATGGCAAAATAACATTAATTTAATTACTTTGGCACGTCATTACCATAATACGTTTCGATTGAGTTTCTATCTTTCGAAAACGCTTAGATTCGGTTTCTATCTACTAAAATGGTGAAAATCTGGCGAAATAAGATTAATTTGGTTACTTTGGTACGTAACAACCAAAATGGTAAAAATTTAGCTACTGTTATAAATTTTCAGAAATTTTTTCATGGAATACAAATGTTTCTAGTAGAAAAGCATTCACCTTAACACAAAGAGCTAGACACTTATTGCATTAGTACTGAACACATAACAATCAAAGTTTACTCTTAATATCTAAGAGTAAACTTTGATTTCTACCAAAATAACCAAATTAATGTTATTTCGCCAGATTTTCACCATTCTGGTAGATAGAAACCGAATCTAATCATTTTCGGAAGATAGAAACTAAATCGAAGCATATTCTAGTAGTTACGTACCAAAGTAACAAAATTAATGTTATTTTGTCATTTTGATAGTTACGGACCAAAATGGTTTTAAGACAAACTGGACAAGACGGGGGCCTGGGAGTATTATAGGGTGTCTAAAAAGCAATTTTCTTAGCAAATAGCACCCCGCCATTTTTTCTAACAAAATTCCTTCGAAAATTCACAAGAAACTACAAAAAGAAAAGGTGGGGATCTGGATCCAAAATAGGAACATGAGCAATATTGGGGACAGGAGCAGGGAAGTACTTCTTCCTCCAATTCGGATTCAGTACAATGGAAGAGAAGTGGTTGCACCGTAATCAGTCATATGTAGACCGTTTGATTAAGATCGGGCGGTCCAAATATTTAGTGCAGTCACAGAATCCAAATCCCTTCGTCCTCACCTTATTGATGTCTATAATGACTTTCATTTTGTATTCAGAAAATATGTGAACCTATTAGATGTCAAATTTCCCCACACCAGCAACCTCTATTATCTGAGCTGCAATTACCGAGATATTTATTTGGCAAGTTATTCAAATAAAAATCTGACGAAAAGTCCTACAGCATTTTTACACAAAAAAATGCCTTGTTGCAAAAAACATACATAATGTACATCACAAAGCAAATTCCTAGAATACATTATTTGGTTACAAGCAATTCTATGGCCAGATATCATGTAGTTGGAAACAAATCTTTGAAGAAGAATCTTGGAATCTAAAATCACAATCATGAATCTGGGAATACACATGAGAAAAGTCCTGCAATGCTCCAACTCAACAAGTGAAATGAAATTTGATTTGTATCTTATCTTTACGCCAATATTGAAGTTATACAGAATAACACCAATCTTCCTTCATTATAAATGGCTAGTACTTGAGCGAGATGAACTGCCCCGACTACTTAATTTCGAACGATCTCTCTTAATCAATGCTTCCAGATTCTGAAAGCACCTCAATGGTCTAACCTGCAGATGTTACAAGGAGCAAGAAGCAACCAGTATCAATGTTAAAATCCTCCACATGTTCTTTAATTAGCAAAATCTGTTACATTATATTAATGTTTCAATGTTTAATTAATGCTAGAAATATTTCAATAAAACCAGTGTCAAAATTCTGCATTCAACCAAATTCTCACAATTTTGAACAAGCATGCGCCGATATGTAAACATAAATGTTACCTTCCAACGTCCTTTTTGACCGATTGTATTGTAGATGGACTCCAACCTTGTTATTATTTGCCTGAATGTTGGCCTCTTTGCTGGATTCTCATTCCAGCATTCTTCAATCAACCTGTAAGCAGATATTATTAGAGAGATCGGCAAAATGTAAATTACATAAATCATTATCATATGAGGAAAAAAAGTAAAAATTTGGCAAGGAGTTATGTTAAAAGATAAGCATGGTGTTGTAATTTCACACTAAATAATAATGTGGAAAACACTTGAACATTAAATCAGATTGGAAAAAATACTCTCACACTTATTAAATTAGTAAAAGATTGTGAACTACAAGTTAAGATGAAGAAATAGTTACATCCTTTTACCTTTTAAATATCACTTGAAAAGCATAGAAGACTTACTCTCGGATTCCATGAGAATAACGCTTGGCAGGAGCGTGGAAGGGCGGCCTCTCTTTTGAAGCATATACTTTAGGAACCTCGTCATCGCGCTTTGCCGAAAAAGGAGGGCAGCCTTCGATCATCTAAAGCGGAGCATATAGTAAACATCATTAATCATTACATGAAGTTATGATTCGCAAGACAGCTACAATAATTCCACATCACAAATAAAAATTACGTCACAGAATTTGTAGCAGAAAAGCATGCCATCTTATTGTTGAAATGAATGGGATTTGATAGGAAATAAGAGAACCAACTCGTCAAATTACAAAGATTTGAATATGGTACTAATGCTATGTAGCTTTACAAGGTTAGTTCAACTTATAGCCTAAAAAGGTTTCATGCAGCATCTGGAGGACATGAGACAATAAAATGGATAAACATTAAGAAAACTTGGTTTGTCTAACTCTGTCTATCACAAATAATAAATGAAGCAGTATGATGCTTCCTTAGGTTTCTTCTGTACTAGTTCCAAAACTTAGGGAACTTGACAGCCAAATGGTGACAGGACAAAACCGGAAGAACGGTACCACAGTAAGACCCTATTTAAATGGGTTCTGACTTCTGAGGTAGGGAAGGAGGAAAATGAAGAAAGGAAAACTTTGGATAATAAATTCTATCGAATATTTGTGTGAAGGATGTGAAACAAAAAACATTAAAAGCCACTATTTAAGAGAAATAAAGATACTACTTGATGTTGGTAAAACAAAAATAATACTTGAATTCTAATCCAAGTTTATATGAACAAAGAACAAACAATAAAATATGATGAAACATGGAAATCATTCCTAAGAGATCATTAAGATAATTCTATTCTAGTATACAAATATTATATTTTTTAGATATTTTAACAGCTCATTGATTGGTACTGGATCATCATATAAACTATATAATAGGATGTAAACAGAAAGAACAAACAGAGATATGTACTAGATCATCATATAAACTAAATCATTCCTAAGCAATTCTGCACATAAGGGTTAAATATGTTTTTATTTCTATAAAGATTTATCTGTATTTAATCTGTACATTTAAGAAATATGTATTTTTAATCTCTTATCAGTAACAAAAAGCATACATTTTTTGTATTTCTTCACCAATATTATAGGGACCAAAAATAAATGAGAAATGCTATAGTCACACTCTCAAACACACTCCTTAACACACTCCAATTATAATCATCAACGTCACCCACGTCTTCTTTTTATGGGTTGTTATAATTTTTTTAGAGGTTGGATTGTTGAATCCTGGAACTGAAAGCGAAGACAATATTGATGGTGGGAGTTTGAAGATGCAGAAGAAGACGAAAAGCTAGATCAAATTAATAATAATAAAAATAATTAAAAAAGTTAAATGGTTACACTTGAAATCGGTAACCGGTAAAAGAATATAAAAATGGATGACATGGCAAATTATTGTTGGAGTGTGTTAGAGAGTGTGACAACAACACTTCTCATTTGTATAATGTATAGTTCCATATAAAGATGAAACGTTAAAATTAGTTACCTCTTGTAGAATTAATGCAAATGAGAACACGTCCACTTTAGTGTCGTATTCTTCTTGTTTAAAAACCTCAGGAGCCCCGTAGCGGCCTATTTACAAAAATAAAAAAAAATCCTAGTTTCAGAAAATAATTTCATGAAGCAGCATGTCTAAGACAACTGCATAAAAAATACCAAAATTTCTTATATGAATAAGAAAATATAGTATTCAGATATTTAGATATTTAAAGTTTGCATTATTGACAGTTCTTAAGAAAAGCAGCACCCACAAGAAGTGTCTTGGCAAGTTAGAGGCTTGTCTTCTTTAACTGCTAGCAACTTGCTAACCCCAAAGTCTGCAACTTTTAGGTGCCCAGAATCATCCCGCAATATATTACTGTTAGCTTACCCGTAAGCAACATTGATAAAAAGTGATCAGACTATTAATCCAGACATACAGACTTAACATAAAAGAACTGGGGAAAAATCAATAATTTAACGAGGAAACTTACGAAGGCTCAAGATCACGGTGAATAATGGGTGATGGTTTATTTTCATGCAAATAACCCACTCCCCTGCATAATTTCAAATAAAAAACGGTGTTAAGTGACACTTTAATAGACAGAGACATTGCGGTAGAGACATCATTATTCAGAACCCGGTAGGTTTTTCATCTAACCATGATTCACTGTGAACTTTGAGAAATTATCTCTGTAAAAGTTAATACAGATTTTTATCCAGAAAGTATGAACCCCATAAGAAATGTTAAAGCCATAACGCTTCTTATGACATGCAATCAGCAAAATTTCAGAGTAAGAAACCTGGTTTCAAATACCTAGCAATATCAAGTGCAAATCTCACAGCTGTACTTGGTTTCAAAGCTCCTTTTCTTTTCATGAAGTCACGAAGATCTCCCTGCACAACATGGGGAAATGAGATCTAGATAGGAACATTTTCTATCAAAGTACTGTTAAATTTCATCAAACTAACATCCCCAGAAACACGAAGAAAATCATGTTCCTTGACAATATAGGACAAAACCTTGGGAAGATATTCTGTCACAATCATCATTGGACTACTCTGTGTCACAGCACCAAGAAATTGGACTACATTTGGATGCCGAATCTTCTGGAACAGAGCAAGCTCATCTCTGAAAGCATTCCTGTTAGAAGTCAAGTATGTTAAGTATCATGAAAGCATATAACACAATTAAAAAAATCTCTGCACATCGTTCATATACAAAACTCACACTTTCTCCTCATCACTAATCACATCCTCCCCGAGCTTTTTTACTGCAACCTCAGTCCCACGCCACAATGCACTACAGAAAGTCCCCTGCATTTAAGAAAATATCATAAGATGGAAGAATCGTGTACGTGCAATTGAATTGAAGATTGACTAACAATGTGTTTACCTTTGTTATCTCCACACTGCTAGTAAAATCAAGTTCTTTAGGATTGATTTCATATTCCGGGACTTCTCGTGCATGATTAACATGCATAGGAGCCATCTAGAACAGTATATTCACACATATTGCCACTCATTAGCAGAATTCAAAAGAAAAGACTGTTATGCCAAGATAAATAAATGCAACAATCCTCAATTTACCAGAGGCTTTGCTCCATGATTCTCCAATAGTTTAATCACATCATTGTTTTTATAGAATATAGCATCTGCAAGGGGCTGTTTGAGAGATAAGAGATTAATAATTGTTGTTGTTAAAAAATAAAAATCTTAAAATATCATGATATTTTCTCATAGTATCATATATTATGAGAAAGGATCCTCTCATGTTGGAAAAAAACTTGAGGAAATAATGTGGGAATCTAAGCCATTGAATTCTAGATATAGAATAATTTTAAAATTTAAAAGAAATGGTGTAAAGTTGATCAATGGTTGAAAAGTGAAAATTGAGGAAAAAAATTTGAGAGGATCCATTCTCCATATATTATTATCTCATAGAATTAATTTGTTATCTTAGACTATTTTAAAAGATTAGTTAAGATTAGTTTCTACTTCTATATTCCATATTTGTACCATGATATATTTCCCGATTTATCTAAAAGGAAAAAACCTTATAACTTCAACCATTGTTACAGAGAGGGAGGGGAAGAGAGGAGAAAGAGGAAGCACAAAGATATGACTAAAAAATCTAGCCGAAATGTAATACAGTCTGAATATGCACATCATTTCATTGGAAATGAAACTAAGATAAAGGAACCATTACCATTGTGATTAATATTTCACACAGAAAGAAACCTTATACGATTTGCAGCACAAAATCAAATACATGTTTTAAACAGAGAATTATTTAGCCCATGTGAAACAGAAAAATCTGTTTTTGAAAACCAGATGAATCAACACTGCCAAAGGAATTGTTCCATAGACATCACCCTTCTCCGCTTTAAGTTTAGAACAAATGACCAGAAGCCCATGCACATATACAGTTCATAATTTAACTTTTATTTCCTCTATAGAACTCAAGATCAAACCTAAACAGTTAGCCAACCGCACCACAGTAAACAAGATGTGTGCATAAAATGGCTCTAGTTCAATCTAGTCTAGAGGTAAAGCAAGTAACATATCTGATTCCTTCCCTTCCTCCCCCCCTCCCCCCCCAATTTTAGTTTATTTTTCTTTCCATTTTATATGGTTGTTTTCAAATAAATTTTAGGGAGAACCAATATAACTCAAAGGTGTGTAGGTTGTCCTGAGGCTTAAAACTGTGTCATGAAAAACACTGTCGCCAAACTCTAGTCCTCTGCAGCCAACATCTCAATAGCTAATGAAAAATGGACGGCTCGTATTCTTACTTCATTAAATCAAGTTTCAAATTTAAAATACAATTCCAAATACAAGCCATTAGATTTTCATAAACGACCGAGATCAATGACAGGCTGGAACTCAGAGGGGAAATAACCGAAATCTATGAAACATGATATAATGAAGCAAGATTGTGTGGTCTCCCCAAAATTTTAAGTCCACCGATCTAACTGGGTGTATTGTGTATGATCATCTCTCGAACAATGACAGCTATTCCAGTTCAACACATATTACTATATTAGACATAGATCCACTCAGGCATTTATTCTAAGGAACTCAAAATCAAGCGCAAACATTCACTCAGGCATTACCACAATTAGATTGTAAAGAATGAATCCATAGTACATGACTATTAGGGCAACGAAAAATCAAGACTCTTAGAATTTGGGCGGGCCTAACTCTACCCTAACAAAACTGACATATAAGGTGAGGACGTCTCCCGTAGTTATAAACTAATTTTCGAGCCATATCGCCTTCCACTTATAAACTTCTTAACACCCAAGACCAGACATCTGAAGCATAACTTGGGTGACCGAATAGGGTGACCCAATTGACAGTGTCAAATGAACCTTGGATAGGCTCTAGTATCATCTTAGAATTTGGGTGAGTTTAACTCTATCCTATAAAACCAGCTTGTAAAGCCAGTATAGCTCCCACTTATAAAATCATTTTCATGTCATATTTCATCCAATGTAGACCTAAAGGTAGATTTAAGCCATTGCAATGCAAAGGAAATCTACATCAACATTATTTACAAATAAATATCAGCACTGACACTCCTTGGATTAGGCGCGGTGTTGGACACGCGTCAGTGTCCGACAGAGACACTGATACATAGGATTACATTGAATTTTGTAATTTTCAATAAATTATTATCAATGTCAACGTGTTAATGTCTGTGCTTCATATCCAATGACA
Source organism: Trifolium subterraneum (assembly GCA_951799995.1). Classification (NCBI taxonomy): domain Eukaryota; kingdom Viridiplantae; phylum Streptophyta; class Magnoliopsida; order Fabales; family Fabaceae; genus Trifolium; species Trifolium subterraneum. The sequence goes on along the minus strand of OX637462.1, from coordinate 6,009,378 downwards.
CATGACATAATCTCATACCTATAATCCTAGCTAAATTTTTCTCTATATCAGCACAATCTTGCACAGAATCTATACCAATTAGGGTACTGATTACTAAACTAAATCAGATGTTAAGGAAAAAGAGTAATTACCGTGCTTCCCCAACGATCTTTAGGATCAACATCAGCCCCTTTCTCAAGCAACAACTCAACAACATGAGTCAACCCCTGACAAGCAGCAATATGAAGAGCAGTACGTCCATCAATATCTCTAAAATTAACACTCACACCTGATTCAAGAACCTCACGAATTCCATCAATATCACCTTCATTAGCTGAATACATCAACCTAACACCAGGATCAATAGTAGCAGCAACATCATCACCATCATGTTGAACTCCATCTTCTTCCCTATGTCGTTCTGGTGCTAATGATGATTGTTTCCCTAGCTTGAATCTTGTTGGGTTTTTAGCTTCCATTGCAAAATCAAACAACAAAGAAAGTGGAAAATTGATAAAGATTGAAAAATCAGATTTTGAAAATTGGGTAGTTGAAAATGAAGAAGATAGAATAATGGGTAAGTCTTTGTTTATTCAATTATGGTTTGAGTTGAAGAGTGATTCAACGTGGAAAGTTTGAAGTTTGGAGAAAGAAGAGGAAGCGGTGTGTTTACGCGTTGATTTGTGCGCGTGACGTGTTTGATGAAATGCCAGGTCAGGGTGATTGATACAACGCGGCGTAGTGTATGAACTGTTGACTAATGTGCGCTATGGCGGCTACAGTACACATACAATATGCCGACGTTTTTTCTGTATGGATTTAAGATAAGATGAAACAAATTATCCAAAAGAAAAAAATAAAAATAAATCTATATTATTTTTTCTGTATGGATTACAATGTTATTTAACCAAAAAATTTATATATGTTAATTTTCATTTGGTTTTTTACATTTGTGTAGTTGGATTGTTAATTATTTTTTGTGTTAATTATTTGACTTTTAGAGGAAAAAATCTAATTATAAAAAAAATCTAATAATTTAATGTTTTATTTTTATTGCGAGATAAATACAATTTAGTTAAAAATTATTTATTCTAAGAACTTGAATTTTGGATAAACTACATTGATTCAGTCTATGAAAATACTAATCCACATTAAAAGGGTCTAGAACAGTTTTTTTTAATCAAATTATAGTTCAATTCAAATAAAAAATATTATTTTGAAGGTAATAAATATATTATGTCCTCTATATGAGGTAGCTTATCGACTATTTTTATCAGTGATAAAAATTTAATCCTTATTATAATATCGTAAAAAAATGGTCTCTTAAAAACCTAAATAATATTATAATAATTTCATTTAATTTGTGTTTTCACCAGAAATATCTAGTTGATTTGATTTATTTTATTTTTTGACAATTTAATTATTTTTGTTGGCCAACTTAATTTGTTTGTTTTGACTTCAATTTAATTTGTTTGTTGATGTTTGGTTTTTAGGTACTATATCCCAAAAAAGTGCTTTACTGTGGTGGCCTAGTGGGGACCCCGTGTCCTTGAAATATCATAGCTACTTGTACTTTTTAGATTTGGATGATTGGATTTGGATTCGATGGGATTAATTTCTAAAAGGAGTAGGCATGGCAATAAAACTCATACCCGCAGGTATCCACCTAAATCCTACCCGCTTTGACGGAGAAAATACGAGTTGACTGGATTTGGGTATGAGTTTTCCCCGATTTCAAAATATGGGTTTGGGGCGGTAAGAGGGACATTGATACTCACCCCGAACCTGTCCCCGAACCCGCCCCGCTTATGATAAAATTAGATTTTACCTCTTTAAAATTAGAAACTCTTAAACAATCTCTTAAATTATATTCATATGTTTATTTTTTATTTTTAATTTGAGTAATAAACAAATGATTTTCTCTATTTCTTTTATTTATTTAAAAAATATTGTTAAAACAAAATAATTTTGGACTTTTAACCTCTTTTTTTTTAATAAAAAACTACTAAAATACAATCATGATTCATGTGAAAAGAGGCATAACGGGGATACCCGATCCCCGTTGGGTAGGGGCTTGGGGTTATACTTTTTATCCCCGCATGGAATTGGTATGGGTTTGGGGAAACCCGAACTTTATGGGTTTGGGTTTGAGGATGGCAAAATCCGCCCCCGCCCCGTTGCCATACCTAAAAAGGAGATTTATTTTTTACTAGGAAAATGGCAGGAAAACTCACACCCAGTAGATCCACTTGAATCTAAATCCAAGTTAACGGGCGAAACCCAAATTAATTGGGTTTGAGTGTGGGTTTTGGTGACATTCGAAACTAGAAAATTGCTTTTCCGACCCCTCCCCCCCCCCCCCCCCCCCCCCCCCCCCCCCCCCCTTTCTTCTTTACCCCCCAAACTGGCGTTTTTGCCCTTGGGGGGTACCAAAAATTTTGCCAGACTACCTCGGTTCGTAGAAACCGAACTGGCCTCTCGGTTTTTAGAAACCGAGCTACACCTATATATAGAACAACCAGCAGTCACTTCTTATTTTCTGCAAAACTTTTAAAATTCCCCTCCCAAATCAAATCCTAATTGGTGCTCATTCAAGGCTTGGATTCAACATCAAAGGTTGCTCTACAACATCCAACACTCATTAAAGCGTGAAATTAAGGTAATCACCGATTTAAATTTTGTTTAAATGTGGCTGTCATAGGTCTAGTTTCGTAGGGTATATGTCAGGAATCGCTCGGTTTCTATTAACCGAAGTGGGGTTCGGTTTTTACGAACCGAGCTAGGCCTGCGTTTTTGGACAAAGCTGGCAGCTTCTGACTTGTTCATTTTTTATATATAATTGGTTACTAATGACTTATAAATTGTAGTACAAATTGTTTATTAATATTGTAGGTGTGTACTTAGTATTCTATTAGGATTGTAACAATTAAAGGTTGCTAATTAAATTATTTGCATTTGCTTGGTTTGTAGTCATGGAAGATCAACCGCCACCAATATCAATTGACACCGGACATCATTTTGCGATTGCGGCTAAAGAGGGTTCCAAAGATGATTTGATCAAATGGGCTAAAAAGGTTGCACAAAAATTGAAGTTTACCATTATAGTTAGGAGATCGGACAACGGCGGGGATAAGAGTAGGAAGCCGTTTTTTGTGTTGGAGTGCGAACGAAGCGGCAAGTACGTGCCACCTAAAAAGAAGTTGAAAGCCGATTCTATGAGAACTAGGAAGTGCGGATGTCCATTCCGACTTCGTGGTTATTATGCAAAAGAAACAAAGTTATGGCATATGACAGTGGTGAATGACATACACAACCACGAGTTGGACACGGAGCTTGAGGGGCATCTTGTGGCGGGTCGGTTGAAGCCGGAAGAGACTCTATTGGTGAATGAAATGACCAAGAATTTGGTTCAACCAAGAAATATCCTCTCGACATTGAAAGAAAGAGATCCCGAGAACACGATGTCATCAAAGCAATGTTACAACGCCCGGTATAGGTATAAAGCTAAATTGAGGGCGTCCATGAGTGAAATGCAACACATGTTCAAACATTTGAGCGACAACAAATATTTTTTCAAGTATCGGTCACATGTTGATGAAGGAGGTGAATATCTTCAAGATATTTTCTTTGCACATCCAAGATCCTTGAGCTTGTTCAACTCTTTTCCCACTGTATTGGTGATGGACTCGACGTACAAAACCAACAAGTACAACATGCCTTTATTTGAGATAGTCGGGTTCACTTCAACCGAGAGGACGTATAATGTTGGTTTTGCTTGGCTTACAAACGAGAAAGAAGATAATTTCATTTGGGCTCTACAACAATTGCGGTCACTTGTAAGGAATGAAGGTAGTTTGCCTAAGGTGATTTTGACCGACAGAGATACCGCATTGATGAATGTTGTTGGTCAAGTATTTCCTACATCGGCTGCCATGGTTTGTCAGGTTCATGTTCAGAAAAATGTGGGGTCCAAGATAAAGGAGCTACTGAAAGTAAGAGAAGGAGAAGAGGTCGAGAAGGAAATTGTGTGGGCGAATTTGGAAAAAGCCTTCATGCATTTGTTATACTCGGATACAGTCGACGTGTATGGTGATCGCTTAATGGAGTTTAGGGAGCTATGTAAGAAGTGGCCAATATTGTTGCGCTATATTGAAGAAACCGTTTTGGACACGGACAAAGAGAAGGTTGTATGTGCTTGGGTAGACAAGCATATGCACATGGGCAACTATTCCACAAATAGAGTTGAAAGTGCCCATGGTGTCTTGAAAAAATCCTTGGAGGACAGTTCTGGTGATTTGGTGAAGGGATGGGAAGCGATACATCACATGTTGGGACTTCAATTCACCGAAGTTCAAACTCAATTTGGTCAGAGTATGTCTGTAGAGGAACACAGATACCTAGATGTTAGACTGTACTCTTTGTTACCTTTCAAAGTCTCTAGAGCGGCATTGGATTACATCTACCAAGAGGCAAAAAGGGTCGACAATGTTGGTATGGATAGCAAAAAGTGTGGATGCTTGATGAGAGTTAATTATGGGTTGTCATGTGCATGTTTGATTGCTAAGAAGTTAAGGCACAACCAACCTATTAGACTCGATGAAGTATACATTCACTGGAAGAGGATGTGTTTCAATGTTGAAGAAGGCGGTGGAGACGTCCAGGAAGATTATTCGTGCACGGCAGAGTGAGAAGCAATTAAGGTTCGCATATCATAATTGTACATATTTGCTTGCGTAGTAACGATAAAATTATTTGTTTGCTTAACGACATATTGATATGAATATTTGTAGGAAAGGTTGAAAACATCGGATGAAGGTATGAAAAATGAAATCCGAAATCAACTCCGTCTAATTGCATATCCTGAATCTACCTCTCTCAAGCCTCCGGTTCAAGATGCCAAATCAAAAGAGGCTAAAAAGAAAAAGGCAGCGGTTCGTGGCAAAAAAAATACCACAACTAGAGATAAGTCCCGGTGGGAGCATGTTAATGCATACTTTGCGGAGACACAATCATCTCAATCTAATCCGTCAAAGTCATCTGACTCGAATGTGTCATTATCACAAGCTTCATCGTCTACTATGTCCAAAGCTCCGGTAATTGGTAACTTCACTCCGACTCTATCTCAAATTGTTGAGCTTGACCACATGCCGAAGTGCATGCATCCTTTTATTGAAGATATAGTTGATGTGGAAGGTGACGGTTATTGTGGATACCGCGCGATTGCATTGGCTACAAAAAAGAATGAAGCGGATTTTGAGTTGGTACGGCTTAGCATGCAAAGGGAGATGACTTTGCATAAGAGTATGTATGTTAGCATGTTTGATGGTGAGGACTGTTGGAAATATATTTATCAGGCACTATTCCGAGCTCCGAGACAAAGAACCTCTCTTAGGAAGACAGTTGCACCACAAGATAAATGGTTCACATTCCCGGATATGGGACATATAGTAGCTACTATCTTTGAGAGAGTAGTGGTGCAGCTCTCGAAACATGGAGTGGGAGCATGTGAAACCTTTTTCCCATTGCGTGGCTATCCACCACTAAACCCGTCTTCAAAGGTTATTTGCCTTGGTGCATTACCTAATCACTTCGTTTTAGTGAAGTTAAAAGAAGGTTGTCCGATACCTAAAACAAATGCTCAGTGGAAGCGACATGCTGCTGAACACACTAAGGATTGGCAAACTTATTTTATGGATAGGCAGAAGGAGTTTGAGGAACTCATGAGCATCGAGAGAGGAGACGTTTCAACTGTTGGTGTTGGTAGTGAAGACAATCCAATGACAATTGATTGAACTTTGATGTAATCACATAGTGTAGCGTATAATGAACTTTGATGAACTCATGTGATGTATTTTGATATGTAATGAAATTTGATGAACTTTGATGTATTTTGAAGTAATTAAAATAGTACTTTGATCTAATGAAAATAGTATTTTGATTTAGTAAAACTGTTTGGTTTGAAATAATGATGTTATAATGTGTAAAAAACAGGTTCGGACCTCATTTGTATTGAGGTGGTAATGGAAAACAGAAGCAGGCTCTTCTGGTATTTTTCCTGGTGTGGTTCGGTTTTTAAAAACCGAGAATGCCTATAATTTCGCGGTTTATATTAACCGAACCTCCCCTCGGTTTTTACGAACCGAATTGTGCCTGTACGCAGGTAAATTGTATGGGGGTACAAAAGATATCAAGGGGGTAAAGAAAGATGTACTGTTAATATATTAGTAAATCCATTTTTTTAATAAAAATATTGAAACCGACACTTTTTGTGGATGTAATCAGACAACAGATTATATAAATATATGGATGCGTATTCAGATAAATCACAACTCAGTTTCAATTTATTTACTAGTTTTTTTAATTCTTAACTATGTCATCCTCACGTGGTTCTGCAGTTCGCAATCCGGTAGAACATATCAGTTTTCTGTCCAGTTTCAGGGTAACAAAGAGTTGTTCACCCTTGCATTGGATACCAGTTTAACAACCGTTGAATCAATCAAAAATAGAATTGAAATCATGTATCATTATGCACAAGGCAAACAAATCAAAATTGTGAAACTTGGGTATGCAGAAATGTGGGTCGATCTGGCAGCTGACTGTTCAAGCAATTCATTTGAAGATGCACCAAAGAAATACGGGTGGAAACAATTGAAAGATGATGACGATGTGCGCTCCATGTTTAATCAAATTCTAATTGATCCAAAAGGGGGACGTTTGTATGCTATGTTAAATTAACCTAATTTTATGTGTTTAATTTATGTTATGTCTTTAATTTCATTGTAATGTGTTTAATTTTCAATGTTCCGTGGAAGTTGTTGAACTCTATGTTTTTAATTTATGAAATATCCAGTTTATTTTGTTTTATGTTTTATTATTTGTATGGATTAATTGAACTTTTTTTATGATTCATACTAATGCAAGATTGTTAGAATAAGTTTAGTTAATAATGCAAGATTGTTCATGTTCATAAGGATGGTTTTTGGTGTTTCTGGGCGTGACCAAGTTCGGTTTTTAAAAACCGAGCCAAAACTGGTATAGTTCGGTTTTTAGAAACCGAGCCAGAACTGGTAAAAACCAGAAGCTCCAGTTTCTAGTTCTGTTACCACCTCAATATATTTTGAGGTCCAAACCTGTTTTTTGCATAACATTCATTAAGTTTCATCCAACACAAAATACATTAAGTTTCATCCAACACAAAATTCATTAAGTTTCATTCAACACAAAATCAACAATTAATTGTAAAACATAAAATCCATAATAAATAATATTCCAACATCAAAACGCAAAAGTACATATTAATTATTAAGTTCCAACAAATTCCAAAGTACATATTACAACGCCAAAATACATAAGTTCCAACATTAAAACATAATTAAAGACACTAAACTAGTAACAAATAACTATCCACGCCGTCCACCTCTTCTCCCCCGACTTATTCGTTTATACGTTAAACACGGGTTAAGCATGTTCAGAATCTTACGCAAAGTACCATGAACTGGAGTTCCTGGCTCAGCCTCACCAGCATCAAGTGTCCTCTCAACCTCATCCCTGACACTTCGGCATATACCCAATGGATTAGGGTCATGTCTTTGTTGAGACTCCTCGAGCAACACCTCCAACTCAGGTGGTCTTGGTTGATCCTCTGGAGCTTCTAATGGACGCATTTTGGGATGCGACACTTTGTAAAACCACAAAATATATCCAGGTTCGCAGTCCCATGCATTAACCACAGGTTGACCCCTCATGTTTTCATCAATCAACCGCATATCCATCTCTTCAGCCCACACACGATCAATCTCAAATATATTCATGTTTGGCGTACTTACATCGGGGTCTCTTGGAATGCCCTGAACGTACTTAAATTGTCTCAGCACACGTTCAGGCAAATGCTTAGCTTTCAAATTGCCACACCTTAACCATCCAGAAAACCAACATACATCAATCAAAGGGCGGATATGTCGGCGGTTATCATAAGGACTGAACACAACGTCCGACACTTGAATATTATCGATACTCTGCCTATAGCCACGTGAATCCTTATGTCCTTGTCCAGGAGCAAATTTCGCATTTAGTGGCATATTTTCAGCAAAATTGGTCTCTAACTGCCACATGCTAAGTGTCGGAAAGTGTGTAATTATCCATCCCTGAAAGATTCATATACAAGCTTCATTATATGCAAACATACTTATGTAAAATATATCCATGTAAAAAATAAGTTCTACACATATAACATAATATATAATTGAAGGATCGTATATTTTTACCTCGAATAATGATAGGTAGCCAGCCAACTGGGACGATCCTGCTTGAGATGCGTAGTCCAAATAATTTTGTAAATGAACAAGGGCAGCAGAACCCCAATTCCATTCATGGACACTCGACAAGTCCGCAAAGTACTGTATATACACAACGTCGAGGTAGTACGACGTTTTGTTGCTGAATATGGTACAACCAACAACAAATAGCAAAAAATCCCGTACGCATCTCTCCCTATACATCCTAACCTCGTGCATCGGCGCATTATTCTCGAAAGCTGTTTCAGCAGCTTTTAAATAATCCATAAAAAGGCCCTGAACGTAGGAATGCGTCAAATACGGCCCTTTTAAGGTGGCAAACATATCAAGGGCATCGCCTTCATCAATTCCAAGATAAGTGCTAAGCATTTGAGCTCCGTCTGGTCTTGAAATCTTCACATGGTTAAGAAATTTCCCCTGGATAGAAATATGCAACAAACATTGGACATCGTCCAATGTGATGCCCATCTCACCTATTGGAAGGTGGAATGTACTTGTTTCCAGATGCCATCGCTCAGCAAAAGCCCACAGAACCCCATAGTCAAGTACGTTAAAATTGGTCCTTACCAGCGGATCCAACCCCGATGCTATAATATATTGCCAAAACCAATCTTGTGTAGGTTTCTTGATTTTTATAACCTTATTGCCACTGGCAATGCAACGTAATGACTTGTATAAAATCTGCAAATTCCAACAACGCAATACATTATTAAAATATGCACCTTAACGAAATTACAATATTGAAAAAGTTAAATCATTCATAAAATAATCGACATATTTCTTAGATTTTTACCGGGTCTTTAGGTTGTGCATCCCAAATTGGATTTGTCCGATGCTTATGGTAATTCTTTAGCAACGACAAATCACTCGGTCCTCCTGGATAAGACTCTTCTTGTACATTTGGTTCCTCATCCTCATCATTAGGTTGTGGTTGTGGTTGTGGTTCTTCAACAGTTGGTTGCTCATCCTCTTGATAATCAACCGGTTCATTTAAATATTGACCGGCATCAAAGTCCTCATCATCACGCACCGGTCGACGTGCGCGTGAACGAGAACCACCCGAACCACCCGCTTCGGCATCGTGTGTTCCTCGCACCGGCGGTCCTTGCTTACCGCGACGCCCTCTTTTCGGTGGAGGAGCATTTGCAGCAAGCTCTTTACGAGCAGACGAATGTGCTCTGCTCGCCCTTCCTTGTCTAGTTCGGCCAACATTGTCTTCCATATCTAAACATAGAAAAAAAATTCAAAATCAATACAAACTTTTAATCTATGACAAATTCAAACTTATAATTCAACCAAACATTTAATCCATAAACAAATGGATGCATAATTAATATGGAAAAAAGTAATTCATTTCACTCAGACATTTTGTCAAGCACTTGGAGTACAATATAGTAAACTCAACCTCATACTCACATTTAACTTTATATTCAACATGCATTCATTCTAATATCTAATCAAACTAACAATTAACCAATAAGCAACAAATCAAACACCATAATCACGTTTGAAACACAAACTCATAATTTGAAATTTATGGAGAGATGAACAAAAAATGCATATGATTGATAATAATGAGGATGAACATATAGAATTATCAAAGATGAATGAAACTTACTTGATTAAGTATGATTTGAAGTTGGATGTTGATGTAGGGTTGAAAGTGGCGTTTTGGAGAAGAAGAGAGGAACTAAGTGTTTTTTTTTAAAATTTTCGTAAATGAAAACAGAAGCTGTAGCTTCTGTGTGTATATAAGGCTGGCTCGGTTAATATTAACCGAGGTATTCAAAGGGGGGTCTCGGTTAATATTAACCGAAGTCACTCTAGGGGGTGTCTCGGTTTTTACGAACCGAGAATTTCTAGCAAAATTTTTTGAAGCCCCAAGGGCAAAAACGCCAGTTTGGGGGGTAAAGAAGAAATGGGGGGGGGGTCAGAAAAGCAATTTTCCCGAAACTATGGATGTGGGTTTGGGATCACTCAAACACACACCCGAAACCCACACATCCATCCATATATGTAAAATTACCTAATTAACCATAAGCATATATATATATATATATATATATATATATATATACTCCTCTAGTATTGAATATAAGGAAAAAAAAACACACACCCTTTTGTTTAAATTAAATTATTATTTATTAGAGCATTGCTATTTAGTAAGAAAAAATTACACAAGAGAGAGAAGAATCCACAAAATTAGGAAATTTGACCAATCAAAAATTGGCTAATCATACATGGGACAGAGATTGATTAAAATTTGACCAATCAAAAATTGCCACATAAAATTCTTCTCTTTCTTGCATCAATTTTTTTTACTAAATAGCATTTTCCTATTTATTATGGGTAAAAGTGAAACTAAGGGTAAAATTGGAATTTTGATAATAAATATAATGATTATAGTAGTTTTTGCTTATATTTGAGACTTCCAATTTTTTTGTTTTGTTGCATATATATGAGACCGGAGGGAGTAAGTGTCAAAATTAGGGTTCACATTTTCCTTCACAGTTCACACTGTTGGGTTTTTGTGTGTTGGCTACATTTTGCTAAAACACACTCTAGTAAGATGCTACTGAACATGTTGTAGCATGTTTGTACAGCATCAGGTCTGCTACGACAACTGAGCACGCGACTCTGTTTTTCTGCATAATATCTTTTGAAGATTTGATTGTAGTATAATCTTGCTTGTGCTATACGACAGCTATCGCGCCTTGTGCCTCAAGTCTCAGAGGCGGTCCATGTTATTATTTACTCCAAAAATATATTGAAGATATATTTTTCAATCAAATCTTTTGTGAGTTGGACATCGCAAATACCAGCTGTATTTTGAAGCAAAAAACGTGCATGCATGGTTAGGAATCTTCAGAAGGTGGTTACTTGTTCCTCAAATTTATTATAAAAGATGAAGGAATTAAAAAAAGATTTGATTTGTGTCAAATATATTTGATGCAAATATATTTGTGGAAGATTTAATTTTAGAATATAACCACTGAAGATTATTGCAGAAAATATAAAAGATATATTTCAAATATATATGTGTGCTACAAGAAGATTATTATAGAAAATATATTTATGGAGAATCAAATATATTTATGAAAGGAATATTTAGTGCAAATATATTTGTAGAAAATATATTTTGCTTTTTTGGAGCTGAAGCATTGTGAAGCAGGAAGTTGCTAAACCTATTGTATCAACCGAAACTAGAATCAAAATAGAATATCAAAGATGTAGTATTTTAGGGTTTCGTGTTCGTGTAGCCACTCTCTAGGAGAGTTGGTGTAAAGTGAACCACTCGGATTGTGAGATGGTCACTGTGTAATCACTCAGAAACCTGTAGGTAATGAGTGAGTATTGTCATTGGAGGATGCTTGTAAGCAACTCCAAGTTGTGTGCTTAGTCAAGAGTCTTGGCTACGTATTTGTCATGGAAGTGTGTCTTCTAATTTGTTCACAGTGTTGTTAAAAAATCCTTGCGGGTTAGTAAGGTGGTAGGGAAGTGAGACGGGGCGTCTCATATCTAGGAGTTCCTAGATAGAATTGCATGAGGTAGTGTCTAGGCAATAAGATAGAAAGGGGGCGTTTTGGAGTCTTTGAACTAGAACTATATTAGTGGATTCATTCCTGGATTGGTATCCCCCAGAGTAGGAGAGGTTGCTCCGAACTGGGTTAACAAATTCACTGTGTTATTTACTTTCATGCCCTTTATTGTTTATTTTTCATATTTTGTTAGTCTGATGCGGTAGAAGATGCTACAACACGATATAGAGCATCTTACCATTGCACACCAGAATTTCACACGCGAATCACTCACCCAGCTACTTGAATACCTCATTCACTCACTCGGTCACTTTACTCACTATGTAATTTATGTTGAACTATGTAATTTAATTACTAATGTCATCAAAGTATGTTAATTTCTTATTTTGAACTATATAATTTAATTACTATGCTACTTTTTGCATTTATCAAAAAGAATTTGGGCTGAGTTTGGACAAATAACTAATTATGCGTGTTTTTGCTGCGGATTTAAGTTTGGGTAGAAAAACTCGAATCCAACGGGTGTGGGTGTGGGATTTGATTTGTCACCTATATAACCTTTGAGTTTGAGTGATTGTTTTGGATGTGAGTTTGAGTATTGTAAAACCTTCACCCATGAACACTCATTTTCATCCCTATTTTTTACAAAGAAGACCTATACACTTCTTTAAATTTTTATTTTTATATGACATACAATAATTATGAATTATTAAATAATAAATTATTGTGAGGTGCATTATTGATGAGATCTACTTAAAACTTTTTAAGAGGTGTTAGGTTGGAGAAATGAAGTGTTTATCAGATACTTTTATTAAAAAAATAAGAAATTAGTGATGTATACCCAATTAAAAATTCAAATTTGAGGAATTCCAACGTTGATGCTTTAAACTAAATTTGGTGTAGGAAAACCGATAGTTAGTTCTTCCAGTAATAATTGATGATGAATTTGTTAAAAAGTAACATAGTTCGATCCCGTAACTATGTTCAGAGAGCACTAAAACCTCTTGAGGCCAGAAGTGAATCCGAACATGATTAGACGTCCAATAAGCTGATACTGTGGTAACATATCGACTATCTACAATGATGAAGTTCTGTAGTTATTTCGTGATTTTGGTCTGTAATGTTCATTTGAATGGTTACTATTGAAAAGTATAGTCAAAACCCCCCATGAGCAAACTTCCAATTTCTTCCATTCCTCTTGATTGAAGCCTTGCATGTGTGAAATTATTGCTCAACATCACTTGGTTGAACTTACATGAACAAATTTTTGAAGGAATCAAGGCACAGGCCAAATTTGGAGGAATTGAAAGAAGTTTGAAATCCTCTTTTTCCATCAATTCTTACTCTCTCAACAAATTACTCAAGTGAGTTCCTTTTTAGGCCCTGATTTTAGTTAGGATGGATTGAATTTCGTTTGTGACTTTAGAATTGGGTGTGTTTGGAGTACTAGTAAATTTCCCCTTTTTACTACAACTCATGAATCTTTCCCCAATTTTAAATTAGTTTAGTGAAATAGAAAATATGTGATGATTGTTAGTGGTATTTAGAATTAGTTAATGGTTAATTAGGATAAAGAACATGTGCTGAACTCTAACTTTTCCCTTGTTGTCATATGATATAATGTTAAATCCACCTATGACTTAAGGTTTGAAATTGGACTGGTGCTGTAGTTATTATGCAGGAATTGCACATAGAAACTTTTAAGTAGTAACTAGGACTTAATTCTAGTCTAATTTATAGGATTAGGAGAGTAAATTACATTTAAGGTAAAAGATGTAAATATAAAATAGCCGTGAATTAACATACTTGTTGTTCCGCTATTAAGAGTAGTAAAATATAAGCTGCATTGTGACCTTTCGTGATAATAAGTCCCTTGTTAAGGTTTAGATTTACAACATTGGTTTAGGGAATTAACATGATAATCAAAGTTGGGTTTTATAGACAAATTCTCTAAAGAAATAGCAAGAGAATTCTTAGGATAGTAATAATTATTCAAATATTAGTCACTAACTATAATATATAATTTTCAGTTGATCAAATTCACTTAAAGTGTAATGTTATTATATTCCATCAATTGCATAATGTTGACTTGCTTCCACATGGAGATATGTACTTACTTGATAACTCATGAGTTTAATTTGTTTTGTTTAATTAATGAAAGATATTGTGAGAAATCTACATAAAATGTTCCTTAAATTCTGGTTTAAATATGTTATGTAGGAGTGTGAGATTCTTTTCTTGTTCCTGATGTGCTGGAATATAGTTGCACAATGAATCCCTTCACTTACTTTCTCTTGTCTGCTTGTTTTTATTTGATTTTACTTCATTTTAAAAAAAAAAAATTATTTCCCTTTTTGGAAATTGATTCCTTCCATTGTTTTTTTCTTGTTCTTTGAAGTTGGGGCTTGTTGCATCAGTCAAAACAGAAAATATGAGTGACGAGTCTAATTCTTACGGAAAGGCTACGGATCTCTTGCATCAGCTGGAGGATATCCTTGAATCCGATGCTCTAATGTAAGGTTTAGTGGTTTCGTACACAAACTAATATTGTGATGATCCTGATTGTTGATTCAGAAACTTGAGGGTTTTGTGGTATTTGCCACTGAACCACTCTACCTTGTTCGGTATCAACAAATTGGGAAGTTGCCTTTGATATCGTTGAAATGAATAAAATGAAGAATGGAGTTGTTATTTCATTTAATTGGTTTGTCTAATTTTGATTCTTGGTAGTTATTTCTGTTTCACCAGCAAACACTTTCATGACAATATTATTTCTGTCTACCCCCATTTTACCTGCCATCAGTTTCAGATCTTATTTTATACTCTATCTACACTTTGTGGAAATGAGCTTTGATTTTTTACTCATTTCTACGACAACATAGTTTATTATTGACCAAAATGTTAAACTTGAATATGATATTATATAGAACAAAATTGCATGTACTTATCTATTTGTTTATGTTTTTATGTTAATTATTTTCATCAGACCCTATAACCTATTACTAATTATTTAACACTGACAAAAAAATATTGTGAAACTATCAGTGATGTGCAACATATTTTCTACGAAGTTCATTAAGTCAACTTGAAGATGACTAATAATTTTTAGTATTTTAGATTAGGTGAGTGAATGTTGCTGCTATTTCCTAATGATTAAAATAATGATCAATAAGATACATGATGGTGTAGAAAAATGTCCCTATAATAGTCTTCTAAACAAAGTTCATTGACAACATTAAACATTTGAAAATTGGCAGCCTCATAGTCAAGGCAATGCTGTAAACTAAATTAAGTCATAAACTGTTTATTATTTTAAGAGTCCTTATGGACACGTTTCTTGTTTTTATTGCATCTTATTAAAAATTTGCTGTGAACATTTGCTTAGTAATTCCTGGGATGTGACATTGGTGCATTCATTGTACAAACTTTCTTGCATAGACCTGGAATGAGTCCATGGATTCTATGGTACTGAAACTTGTTAAGGGGTTAGTTCTTGTGATATGGTAATAATAAATACTAGTATCTCTATTACCAATACTCGACCATGTTTTTAATAAATATTAATAAAAATATTTGTTTCAACTATTGAACTGTCCATTTATGTTGTAAAAAATAATGCAATTAATATATTGTTTGGTCAGTTTGAAAAGTTGCCCCTCACACCAATAGTGAACAGTTTCCATAGTTATATCCCTTATTGAGAATAGCTTTGTAATTGCTCAGTTGATTCATTTCTAACCACTCATGTGTATGATGGTTTGGTTCTTCATACCTTTATACAATTTCATCAATTTTGATTAAAGGCAACATTACTTTATCTAGATTTCAATTTGGTCTCTTAAATTTTTTCGTTTTATTTTGGTACATTAATTTAAAAACATTAGATGCAAAAAAATTTCCCCTTAAATCACCAACATTAGGAACTATAAAATTTATAATGACAAACTTCATGAACCTGTGATAGCAAAGTTTTTTAATGTGCAAAAACTTCTAACATAAATAACCTAATTTAACATGTTATCATCCACTCTTTAATTCACACTAAAGTCACCTCATATTACCATGCACACAAATTTAAACAATGTACACAAGAAAAACATAACCAAGAAATATATTTGACAACTGACTACATCTCAGTTCCTTTCCAACCCAAACTTTTGCTTTACACGCGCCATATAAATCGCCATGACGACCAGAAGTTTATCTCTCATGTCAAATACAAATTTGAAATATGCATGTCTCCAAGACCTCTTTAACATCAAGCTTCCACACACAACCCAAAAGCCAGTAATATACCCGGCAACTATGCTTGCATATAATCCCAATCTTTCAGTCTTGTCATCATCTCCATCAGCACTATCTTCATGTTTTCTTTCTTGTTCTCCATTTCCAGGCAACAATGATAAGCAGTTAGTTAGTAAATGATCTCCACATAACTCTGGGTTGCTTATATAAGTTGATGCATCAAAGGTGCCAAACTGATTACCCAGCGGAATTTTTCCAGAAAGATTGTTGTATGACAAGTTCAACTGACTCAGGAATATCATGGAAGCCATACTTGGAGGGATAGGACCTGAAAGATTGTTATGTGAAAGGTCAAGGTTTTCTAAATCTTTTAACAATCCAATGTCGCTTGGTATATTCCCAGTTAGATGATTCCAAGACAAATTCAAAGCACCTAAGTGAATCAACTGTGTTATATTCACTGGTATCTCTCCAGAAAGATTATTCTTAGAAAGATCAATGGTGGAATGCACCAACATTTTTGTCAAGTATTCAACTATTCTTCCGTTCAAAACCAATTCTGTATGCCTCGTGTATGGTACATAGCCCTGAATTTCAAATGAAGAAACGGAATCATTAAAGTACGTCTGTGGCAGTTTGAAACCGTACACATCACCCAAACATGTTGGTATCGATCCTGAGAAATTGTTTTCTGCTAAATCCAATAAATGGAGAGAAGGTAGATGGCATAGGTCTTTAGGTATGCTCCCTGTTAATGTATTCCCCCTTAACAATAACTCTGAAAGGAAAGGAATGTTTTTACTTATCTCTTTTGGTATAGACCCAAAAAACTTGTTGTGTTTTAGCGAGAGAGTTTGTAACCAAACACATTTCTGGAAGGCAAAAGACAAATCTGCAGAGAGATTGTTGTTGCTCAGTTCTAGGATGTAAAGAAAAGGTAATGAACATATTGTAGTTGGGATTCCACCTACCAATCTGTTGTTGGATAGATCAATGATTGATAATCTCTTCATACCCATCCAAGACTCTGGAATTTCCCCTGTCAAATAATTGTTCGATAGATCAAGATAACTCAAATTTTGAATCTTGTTTATGGATAGCGGGATGCTCCCGTTCAGGCAGTTATGTGAGATATCCAACTCCTCCAAATGTGACATCTCTTCGACAATATTGATAGGTAATGTACCGGACAGTGAATTGTTCCTTAGGTAGAGAGCACTCAGACCTGACCAAATTTGGATTGAGCCCTTCAAGTAGTTATGAGAAAAATCAACCGTAGGATAATTTGAGGAAGTGAAATTCATTTTTTTGGGAAGGTAACCACTTATTTTGTTATGTGAAAGATCTAGATTGCTAATTCCGGAAGAGATATTGTAAAGCCAATGGGGTATTTCCCCGAAAATTCCAGCATTTTTGAGGAATATATCCCTCAAGTGGATTTGGTATTTGAGCCAATTAGGAAATGCCGAGCCTACTTGACAATCACGAATTTCAACATAATACAAATTCTTAAAAGGTGGAACCCAGTCATCTGTTACTTTCAAAGCAAATGTGTTATTTTTAGATGACACAGAGAAACTAACTAAGTCTGTGAGATAATGGAAATGAATATTTCTCATCGTACCTTCCCAATAGTTCTCAAGTAGGTTTAATGAATACAAATTGGTTAGTTGACCAATACTTTCAGGAATTGTCCCATTCATCATGTTGCCTTCCAAGTTTAGAGAACCTAGATTTGATAAGTTTCCTATAGATGCTGGTATGGGACCTGATACACATGAGTGTGAGTTTACTGAGTTTTTTGACAGATCAAAATCAGACAAACTGGTAAACTTCCCTAAAGAATGGGACAATTTCCCAGTTAGTTGGTTTTTACTCAAATCCAAAAACTCCAGAGTTTGATTGCTGCAAGACATGGCCTCAAGCATCTCACCTATATCACCAGTAAGAAAATTATTTGATAGTTGTAGGAGTTGAAGTTTGCAGAGCTTCCTTCTGCCAAGCATAGAAGGAATATGACCTATTAGAGATGAATCATAAAGACGAAGGTTTGTGATGCTACTCATGTTGAACAACCAAGGTATTGAGGAATTAAAAAGATTTCCAGAGAGATCGAGCACCAAAAGTGATGTAATATTTGAAAATGGTGAATTTGTTGGCAGAGCACCAAGATTGCAAGAATCCAAATGCAATTCTAACAGAGATGACATCTTATTCACAACTCGAAACAACTCGGGGGGTGAGTTGGTAATGTTGACAAAACTCATGTCAAGATATTGAAGCGCAGACAGAGCAGATAGCCAGCTTAAGTCTCTGGTCCAAAGTGACGAATATGGGCTAGAGATATCAAGATAGTGCAAATTTGACAAATTACCAATGCAAATAGGGACCATTCCGGTAAAATTTGCACCGGCCAAGTCAAGGTAATTGAGCATATTGAGAGAACCAATAAATTCTGGAATGGAGATTCCTTGGAAGTTATTGTTACTTAGGTCCAAGTGACTCAAGCGTTTCAAGTCAGCCAATGAAGGATTTATCTCACCGCTGAAGGGAGACAATGAAAGAATACTTGCAGTTATGGGGCAGATAAGATAGGGATTGAGCTCAAACTTTAGAACATGGCCAGTTTGGTTGTCACATTCTATACCCTTCCAATTACAGCAATCTTCTCTAACCCATGAAGAAAGGCAATTGGAAGGATCCTTGAGATCTTTTTTCACTTTAAGGAGTGCCACTCTCTCTTCCTTAATGCAAAGAGTGCTAACATTAAGGCTAGTCACTACGTACAGATGTGTTGCAAAAAGAAAGAGGAGAGCAATAGAATAATATGCAAATATTTTTGTGCTTGCCATTGTCCTAACAGAGGATATAATATGGTTTTATGAGCACAATAGCTTTTGATGATTACATATATATAGAGAACAAAGTGGCTTGTACTTTCTCTGTTTATCTCTTTGATTCTGTTTATTTGTTTATTATCAACAGAAACTATTATAGGTATTTTAATATTGACAAAAAAAATTATTGTGAAACTATCAGGTGATGTGTACTATATATTCTGCGGATTTCATCAAGTCAACTTCTCAGGCAGAATACATATTTTTTTCATAAGAAAATATGTAGTTCCATTAATATGGTTTTAAGTGTATAATGCACCTTCCAGTAAAAAAAATAGGTGTTTGAATGCAGTCATTCTAGAATGGTGACATACTGATATATACTATTTCTATTTTAGAAATTGGAGATGATATCTATTACTTCCATTAAAGTGGTTAATTGTGTATTTTTTAACACCAATTTTTTGGTTAGTGAATATGTATTCCTTATGTATTTAAACATTGATTTTTTGACATAACATTGGTCATTTTTATTTCATGGTTTACCCAGTTTAAATATGTTGTTTAATTACACTTAGTTGATAGTTAATGAATATAATAAGATGTTATAAAAAGGTGATAAAATTTAATAATGATTAAGATAAAAGATAATGCTGGAAAAATTCCCTCTAATAATTTGCAGAACAAAGATCATATTGTAATTTGAAATTGACAACTCAAAGTCTAAATGCATGTCCTTTTCTGAAAGACAAGCTAATGTTGTAAAATAAATCAAGTCAGAAACCAAAAAAATAATTAAGATAAATCATGTCATAAACTATAAGATTAAGAGCCCTCCAGCTTGACACGCTTCTTGTTTTATCCTCTTATTAAAAAATTGGTTACACACTATTGAATTGAATTCGTATACATTATACATTACAATTTACTTAGTAATGTATAGGATCTTATAATATTATATCAGCATTTCCTTAGTAAATGTCTGGGATGTGACATTGGTGCATTCCTTGTGCTTTGCAAAACACTCGAACGATTCTACGAGTTTGACTTTGTTCCATTTACCATCTTTCATTTCTTGTCCATTTATGAGAAAGATAGACGCAATCTCATAAATGGACAATAAATAGAAGATAAGTAAATGGAGAAAAGTCAAACTCCGGATTTACGGAGTAAAACTTAGAAGATATTAGACCATTGTCCATTTGGTGCTGATGATCATGGGGAATTAGGGATTACTAAGAGAAGGGACAACAATTGGGAATGAACAAAAGGGATTAGTATGTGAGTGAATTATTATACAGTTCACATGTAGTTGTAGTTCCATTTGGTGCTGAGGATTGGTTTTGTCATTCAAAAAGGGTTGGCGGCGCAGCTTGTTGTCCATTTACCTTCCATTCAAGTGAAATTTTATTATTGACCAAAAAGTTAAACTTGAATAGCCTACATTATGATCCACTTCAAAGTTCATCAGCTCTTTTCCAATCCAAAACTGCACTTTAGACATGCTTAATTAACTGTCATAAAAATCAGAAGTTTTTCTTTTTCTATTCTTTCAAGTACCAAATTACATAAGTTACGACTTTTAGCATACATGGTTTTGTGATATTTACAATTGTTAAGTCTTGATTTTCAGGGCTTCAAATATCTGGAATATGATTTGAATAAGCATTCAAGTGCTGAATCATGGAGGTACCATTTTATGACTTTCTATGCCTACTTTCCCTCTTGACAATGTATGAACTGATTTTTTGCTCTAG
Organism: Trifolium subterraneum; assembly: GCA_951799995.1. Lineage (NCBI taxonomy): Eukaryota > Viridiplantae > Streptophyta > Magnoliopsida > Fabales > Fabaceae > Trifolium > Trifolium subterraneum. Next base: position 5,988,727 of record OX637462.1, on the reverse strand, counting down.
GATTCTGCATGTATGATGTATCTTATCAATATTTTAAGTATATGCTGATTTTTTATCATGGCCAACTATATTTGTCAAGAACTGGCCCTTCTAGTCAACTTCACTGTACACATAATTTCGTCAAAATACTTGTTATCAATTGATGTAGTGGAAACTTTTAAAGCAACTATATCCAATGGTTATAAGAAAAAGTGTGATGGTAGATAATTTAAAATCTCAGAGAGTTTGCTTGCTGTTCAGCTATAGAAGTTGAGTAAGCTACATCTAAAGGGTTTACATTATAAGTCCAGGAAGCATGCCATGAGTTAAGTGCTTGAAATTGATTGAAGTGTTAAACTACTAAATAGCCAACAATAACTTATTGAAATGTCTCTTCAAATTCAGAATACTTCCTATTGTAGATTTTATGTGATTGGATATGTTTGATCTCTGTTTTCTCAAACAAAGGAGATATATTAATGTTGAACAAAAAAATTAGAGTGTTGTTAGGTGAAATATATTGATGCAAGTGTTATTAATATTTAAAAAGGAAATCTGGTGCTACAATTCCCCTAGTTATTTTGACACTTGAGTTGGTTTATACTTGAGTTTTAACTGTCCACAAAGATCTTAACTGTATTCTAAATGACCAAAAAAAATATAAAAGTTTAAGCATGATATTGCGGAATCGATATAGTAGCCTTTATGCAGGATTCCCTGTTTGTGCTTCAGGTACTCCTAACCAATTCAAATTCAGTCAGTCTTCTAAATTCTAATATATTGATTGATTTTTTCATTGATTGCACAATTATTTTCGGTTTATATTAAAGCAAGATCACTAAATTAATTCTTTAAATAGTTGTAATTTATATAGTATATCAGTGTGTATTTCACACAAGATTCACCTCATATACCATACACACAAATTTAAACAGTGCACTGGAGTCAAATAAAACCCAAAGTTCAAACATAAGATACAAAAATTATTATACTATGGCCTCAGTTCCTTTCCAATCCAAATATGCGCTTTACACGCGCCATATAAACTGCCATCGAGTCCAGAAGTTTATCTCTCATGTCAAATACAAACTTGAAATATGCATGTCTCCAAGACCTCTTTAACACCAAGCTTCCACACACAACCCAAAAGCCAGTAATATACCCGACAGCTATGCTTGCATATAATCCCAAACTTCCAGTCTTGTCATCGTCTTCATCAGTACTTTCTTCATGTTTTCTTTCTTGTTCCCCATTTCCAGGCAACATTGATGAGCGGTTAGTCCGTAAAGTATCTCCAGATAACTTTGGGTTACCTATATAAATTGATGCATCAAAGGTGCCAAACTGATTAGCCAATGGAATTCTCCCAGAAAGATTGTTGTATGATAAGTTTAAATGACTCAGGAATGTCATGGAAGTCATACTTGGAGGGATAGGACCTGAAAGATTGTTATGTGAAAGGTCAAGATTTTCTAGATCTTTTAGCAATCCAATCTCGCTAGGTATTTTCCCAGTTAGATGATTCCAAGACAAATTCAAAGCACCCAAGTGAATCAACTGTGTTATCTTCACCGGTATCTCTCCAGAAAGATTATTCTTTGAGAGATCAATTATGGAATGCACCTGCATTTGCTTCAAGTATTCGATTATTCTCCCGTTTATGACCAATTCTGTGTGCCTCGTGTACGGTACATAGCCAGGATATTTAGATGGAGGAGCCGAATAATTAAAGTATGTCTGCGGTATTTTGAAACCGTCCACATCACCCAAACATGTTGGTATCGATCCTGAAAATTTGTTTTCAGCAAGATCCAATAAATGGAGGGAAGGTAGATAACATAACTCTTCAGGAATGCTACCTGTTAATGCGTTGCCTCGTAACAATAACTCTGAAAGCGAAAAAAGATTTCTGCTTATCTCATTCGGTATAGACCCAAAAAGCTTGTTGTTTTGTAGTGAGAGAGTTTGCAGCCAAATACAATTCTGGAAGGCAGAAGACAAATTTGCAGAGAGATGATTGTTGCTTAATTCTAGGATAGAAATTAAAGGCAATGAGCATATTGAAATTGGAATTCCACCTACCAACCTGTTGTTGGATAGATCAATGATGTATATGCTTTTCATACCAATCCAAAACTCGGAGATTTCTCCAGTCAAATAATTGTTGGATAGATCAAGATAAGTCAAATTTTGAATCTTATTTAAGGATAGTGGAATGCTCCCATTCAAGTAGTTATGTGAGAGATCCAAGTCCTCTAAATAAGACATACCTTTGCCAATATTGGTCGGTAATGTTCCGGACAGAGAATTGTTCCTTAGGTAGAGAGTTCTTACATCAGACCAAATTTGGATTGAGCCCTTCAACTGGTTATGAGAAAGGTCAATTGTAGGATGGTTTGAGGAAGTGAAATTCATTTCTTTGGGAAGGTAACCACTTATTCTGTTGTGAGAAAGATCTAGATTCCTAATTTGGGAAGATATATTGTAAAGCCAATGAGGTATCTCTCCAGAAATTCCAGCATTTTGTAGGATAATCTCATTCAAGTGGATTTGGTTTCTGAGCCAATCAGGAAATGTAGGGCCAACTTGACAACCACGGATTTCGACATGAGTCAAATACTTGAAAGGTGGAACCCAATCATTCGTCACTTTCAAAGTAAGTGTGTTCTTTTTAGATGACACAGAGAAACTGATCAAGTTTGTGAGATTATGAAAATGAATATTTGTCATTGTACCTTCCCAATAATTCTCAAGTAGGTTTAGAGAATACATGTTGGATAGTTGACCAATACTTGCAGGAATTGTCCCATTCATCATGTTGCCTTCCAAGTTCAGGGAACCTAGATTTGATAAGTTTTCTATAGATGCCGGTATAGGACCTGAGACGCCGGAGTGTGAGTTTACTGAGTTTTTTGATAGATCAAGAATAAACAGATTCTTAAACTGATCTAAAGAACGGGGCAATTTCCCCATTAGTTGATTTTGACTCAAATCCAACAACTCTAGACTTTGATTGCTACAAGACATGGCCTCAATCATTTCAGTTATATTCCTAGTTATATAATTAGATGATAGGTCTAGACTCTGAAGCTTGTAGAGATTCCATCTCCCAAGCGACGAAGGAAAAAGACCACTTAGAGATGAAGAAGAAAGATTAAGTTTTGTGAGGGTACTAATGTTGAACAACCAAGAAGGTATTGAGGAATTAAAAGGATTTCCAGAGAGATCGAGCACAGAAAGTGATGTAATATTTAAAAATGGTGAAGATGGAGGGAGAAAAGAAAGACTACAAGAAGATAAATGCAACTCCAATAGAGATGACATCTTAGTCACGGCTAGAAACAACTTGTGGGGCGAGTTGTTAATATTTACATGATTCATGCTGAGATATTGAAGCGAAAATAGAGCAGAGAGCCAGCTTAAGTCTCTAGTTGAAACGGAAGAAAATATGTCAGATATATCGAGATGATGCAAATTTGACAAATTGCCAAGATGAGTAGGGACTACTCCAGAAAAATATGCATTGGATAAGTCGAGGTAATTGAGCCTACGGAGAGAACCAATAAATTATGGAATAGAGATTCCTTCGAAATTATTGTGACTTAGGTCCAAGTGACTCAAGTGTTTCAAGTCAGCCAATGAAGGATTTATCTCACCGCCGAAGGGAGACAGTGAAAATATACTTGCATTTCTAGTGCAAATAAGATAGGGATTGAGCTCAAACTTTAGAATATGACCAGTTTGGTTGTCACATTCTATACCCTTCCAATTACAGCAATCTTCCCCAATGCATGAAGAAAGACAATTGGAAGGATCTTTGAGATCTTTTTTTACTTTAAGGAGTGCCATTCTCTCTTCCTTAATGCAAAGAGTGCTACCATTAAGGCTAGTCACTACATATTGGGTTGATGTAAAAAGAAAGAGGAGTGTAATAACATAATATCTAAATATTTTTGTGTTTGTCATAGTCTCACCAGAGTATATTATGATCATATGGTTTTATGAGTACAAGAGCTTTTGATGATTTGATATATATATAGAACAAATTAAAGTAGCTGGTATTTTCTCGGTTATCTCTTTGAATGTGTTTTTGTTTTAATATATGGACAAAAATATTTATTGTGAAACTATTGGTGGATGTGGATGTGTTTTATATAGGAAAAAATGTACAGTTGCATTTGATTGTTGGTTTAGTGTACAGTTACCCATTATCCAATATGGTTTAGTTTATAAAAATATCATGATAAAAGATTACCAACTTTATATAAGAAAAGGCATAATACAGAAATATAAAAATAGGATATTTGACCGATTGTTGTCCACCATATACGGAAGAGTGGGTGGTTATTATTTTTAAGTGTTACGATGTGTCACGTAAGATACTTGCATTTTTATTAGAGAAATGTTACTCACTCCGTTCCAAATTATACATCACTTTGAAGAAAAAATTTGTACTAAATTATATGTCACTTTACATTACCAATGAAACATTTAATGCAATTTTTTCTATTATACCCTTAACTATTTATTACTCTCTATTCTTTCAATACTTCAATTTATTTTTTCAATACCATAAATGAAGGACAATTTTGTAAATCAACTCATAATTTCTCTTTTCCATACAACAATGATTACATTTCTTAATATGTGTAAAAATGTCAAAATGACATATAATTTATATAAGAGATGTCTAGTCGAAGGTATATTTATAAATGAGGACAATATTCATCTTATAAGCCGTTTTTATAAGTTTGAGTTAGGTCAACTCAGAGAATATCAGTATTGGAGTCTTCTCCAAAATGTATTGATTCCATGAATCCAACAATAAGTCATGAATTCGGTGTCAAGATTTATATAATTTTAAACAATTATTCCCTTTGATTTTTGAATCATAGTTTTGAGGTGAAATTGGGTTCAATCATTAATATTGAACAACTACTATCATATTTTCCGAAAAAGATAATGTCCAAAATATCCCTCTTAGTAATTTCCAGAAGAAAGTTCAATTTGTAAATTAAATATTTAAAATTGGCATTCTCAAATCAAAGTCTAAATGCATGTCCTTTTCTTATTTGCAAAAGTCACGACAGCGACAATATTTTAAAAAATAAAATAAAATCACTTTTGATCTATGTTTGAGAGACTTGCAATTTTGGTCCTATATATTTCAAAATAACATTTCTAATCTCCTATCTTTACCCCTTTTGCAAAAGGTTAATTTTGACCAAGTCAACGATGATGTGGCAAGTCACTTAGAGCATCCATATCCATATCACTCATGATATATCATATTATTTTATACTTTCCAAATATTTAAACCACTCAACCATTTTTCTAAATATCCATACCACTTAACCAAAACTCTAACATGGATCCCACAAAATTCACAATATAATTCTAATTCAATTATTTTAATACAAAAAAAGCTTTTGGAAAAAAAGAAGCAAGAGAAAAGCTATGTATCCAAGAATGGAAGTGTGTCTTTCTATTGCCACCCCTTTTCAATTTAAATATCTGATGTAGTATCAAAAGAAGTATTTTTATGTATCGTATCCACAGGGACTAGTGCGATATTAATAACTGTTCAACAATAACCATTAGTTTTAAGTAGGGTTTTAGAAAATTGTTTGTTTCAAATTTAATTGCGAAAATCTCGTAAAGATCGCGATAAATCAAAGATTAGAATTCAGAGGATAGAAATTGCCGGGATTAGACTTCACTTTATCAATCGTATATATTAATTCAATCAAATGATCATATACTCTAGTGATTAATTAACATCTTCACATATTGCTCATCAATGATTTCCGTGTCCGAAAAACATCGTGAAATCTATTGTGTCGATTAATGTTCGATCTCTCGACTTATCGATCCACACAATAGCATTAAGCTTCAATATTAAAGGTGAATATTAAAACCTAAATCCATATCTAGAGTTTAGGATTTTAACATGTGATTATCCTAGATCTATAGATCCAAACAACATATGTCTATGTTATTTGAAGCATATGAATGACATGAAAGGTGAGGAAATCACAAACATTAATAAATCAACCAAAATACATAGATCAAGAAATTGAGATCAACATATAGTCATAATAAGTTACATCTAATCCCAACAATAAAAGTTTAGCCACTCATTGTCATGGTGGTTAACTTACAAAGATAAATAGAGGAACAAAGAAGACACATCAACCCCTTGATTTCTCAAGTTGAATGATCAACCTTCAAAAACCCTAAGCAGCTAGCTCTTTTTCTCTTCTCTGGTTTTTCTAAAGTCTAAGATATCAGATCCCCTTTTTCTTTGCTTTACAAGGCTATTTATAGAGCCAAAAAGGTAACTGGTCGCCCAGCCACCACCTGGTAGCTCAGCTACCAACCTTGCTTAGTGATGAGGGTTTGCTGACACGTGTATAAGCTTGACTTGCTGCCCACTCTTTTCTCCTGGTCGCCATGGGCGAGCCTTGGTCGCTGCAGGCGAGCAGCATTCTGTTTTCTGAACTTTTTCTGCTAATGTTGGTCGCTGCTGGCGAGCTTTGGTGGCTGCAGGCGACCACCATTCTGTTTTTGATCCTTATAACTTGGGTTTTGCTCCTCTTTTTACCATGAAACTTAACAAAATGGTTAAGATTAGGATATAACACATCTATTTGACAAAAATCAATATGTACAAAGTCTTGGGGGTTTTTAATATAAATTCTTTGAAAATAAGTCAATAATTGCCGTAATTGAGTATGAATTTTAACTACTTTTTGGCACTTATCAACTCTCCCCAACTTAGGACTTGGTTTGTCCTCAAACAAAAGTGAAAAACAAGTTCAAGAAACAACCAAAAGAGTGGGTGTGTAATTAATCAAAGTTTTTCAAAAATCTTTTTCTAGAGCACAAATAAAGCAATATCAACTAGAGATGAATCCTCAAAATAGTCAAAGAAACAAAGCATGATCATGAAATGATTCCTATGCCTAAGCAAAATTCTCAACATTCTTATCAAACAATCAAGACTCAAGTGTTATCACAATTTTCTCACACATACATCACTCAAGGGTAAGTGTTTCACTCAATCCAAGCAATGTGCATGCAACAATTCAATTCAAACATTTATCCAAGCAATATCACAAAGTATGTTGTTTGTCAAGGATCACTAAGGACTTTATATAGCTTGTAACGGGGCTGGGCTACAAAAAAATCATTGTTTTTCTTTGGATTCAAAAAGCCTCAAGGATAAGAGAGCATGGCAACTTCAACATTTTATCTCATGATTCATTCACTCCCTTTCATTTTTCCCCTATTTACAATTTGTGTGGTGACTCTTTTGTTTTGACACTTTTCATTTTCTTTTTGAATTTCAATTGTGTCAAGCAACTCTTTTATATTTTTTTTTTCACATATTTTCTTTTCTTTTTTCAATCACCACAACACTATTTTTCTCAATCATTTATCCTCTTTTTTTTCAACCTACTTCTCCCCAACTTGAATTTTAACATAACCCTTTTTGAAATACACTTGCTCTCCTATCCTAAGACAAGGGTAGAGTAGTTGTTTTTCTTTTCTTTTGGTTTCCGGGTTATATAAAAACAAACAATTTTCAAAATTTTTGGCTCAAATGGGGGCACAAAAGATCACTATCTCACAGGGTAGGTTAAATTTGGCCAAGTAGTTATACTCAAGAAGAAACATGGCCTTGATCATGTCCTCAACATCAAGCATACTAGTAATAGCCAGATTAAGCTAAAATCAAATGAGCATACACAATTGCCGGCACTCAAAATTATATGTAAACAATGGAAAGTTCACACATTCTCACCCAGCTAGGTTGGATAACACAAGTTTCAATCATGTTCGACAAAAATAGTGAGAATCATCTTAGGACAAGTAACACACTTCAAAAACATGTTGAGTTTCTAAGCCTATTTCAAAACATTTCTCAAACGGTGACATACATCTCTATAAATCAAACTATCATGCTCCCACATTGATTTATCACAACCCTCTCTTCAATTTAAAAAACATGTGAGCTTGTTTTTCACAAAGTTATTCACAATATTTCGCATTCCTAAACTACTAATGCATTATACTACTAACCATCATGCATTTAAACGTTCAAACATTTAGCCATAACACTTAAAATTCTAACACATAACCACATGTTCATACTACCACAAACATCAAAAGCATAAGTTTCCACATAGTTCACAAAAGAAATTAAACTACTTAACTGAAATTAAATGACTGAAATTAAATGACTGAATAAAAAAAACTGAAATTAAATGACCGAAAGCTTTTAAATTTTTCACTCATTTTTGCGAGCTTTTCAGCCATCATCTTGTCTCTTCTCATTCATCATCCGAGCCTGAGGCAGTAGCCTCATCTTCATCAGCCATCTCAATGTCTTCATTATTGTTGCCAGCTCTGTTGCCAAAGGGATTCCTGTTCATCATCTCTCTTAGAGTTGTGTCATCATCAATATCTGTGTCTGTTCCTCCTCCAACATTAGTACCAGCCTCAGTACCGGCACCTGAACTACTACCCCCTCCTGGGATAAATGGCCTGCCCTCAGGCCACTGAACATAAGACCGGAACTGATCAGGTGACATTACTGGTTGTAGAACCTGAGTATTATATATGGATTGGTGAACCGCTTGCATTGCCCTAAAACCAGCATCATGCAAATCCCAATTATATGTGACCATGTTATGAAAAGTGGTGGAATCCATGGGTGGGTAGCCGGTGGAGGGGAAGGTGTTGGGGTTAGTGGGTGGAGGTGCAGAAGATTGACCCCCAGCTGGGTCAATAAAGATTGTGGTGTGCCTATACTTGCACACTCGCCTAGCTTCTTCATCATCAAATTCTTTCAAATTGAGGTTAATCTCCGGGGGAAAGGTCATGCGGGTCTGTTCATAGATCAAACCCATTATGAGGCCAGGAAAACCCAAAGCCGCATTGTTTTTCTTTCTGGTAGTGCGAAGTCCAGTTACAACCATCTCACGCAGCTCACTCGCGATAACACGAGCAATATCAATTTCCAAATTGTTCTCCATATAGTACATGAATTGAAGCGCCTTCAATGTACCGTCGGAGGTGTGAGAGCGAGGCATAACATTGTGCAGGGTGAAATGTAGCAAGAGTTGACTATGAATTGTTAGATCATCCTTCTTCGCACGTACAGGGTAAGTTTTCTGAGTGTTCCAGATAAGTTGGTGCCCGGGTCGTAGCAAGGACTGGGTTAGGGCTGAAATATCCCAATTTCCTTGGGCTATACTCTGAGTAAATGCACAGTAAGTATCAGGTGGAAGTTGGCTAGGTTGGCCAAGGAAATCATTGATGGTGTCTCTATCAAATCTTATTTCTCGCCCTCTCACCATGGTTTTAAACGTGACTGGGTCCTCATCATCCAGTGGCATGGCGTTGGCATAAAATTCTCTGACCAAGTCAAAGTTGATAACGTCTGCCGGGCGAGCCAAATCAACCCAACCCCTCTCTTCAATAATCTCAACGAAGCGTGCAAAGTCGCCCGTACTTGTAAGCCTGTACACATTCTCTCCCCAAACTGTTCACTTTTCTAGGTCCTTAAACCGAGCAAATTGGATAGGACCCAGGAAACGTGTTGCGTTAAAGTTCACCCGGGAAGAACTCCCTCCTGTGGTTTGTTTCTTTTTTCCCTTATTCACTGCCTTTCTAGGTGCCATTGTCTCTTGGAATGATTAAATGCAAGAAGATGGAGATGAATGCAATGAGTAGTGAAATCTTTGAAGAACTTTGAAGAGTTTTGAAATTTGTTTGCAAAACAATCCCTTTTTTGTTTTTCTCTGTGTTTTGGAGAGTGGTAAGTATGAATGAATGGCAATTTAGGGTTTTTTATGAAGAACCATTGGGATGAGTGCTGACTCATCAAATGGGGTGATGAGTGGGCCAGCTGGCGCCAACCTGCAAGGTGCAGGTGGCGCCTTGGTCGCTAGGCTACGAGGATGGTAGCTGGGCGACCAGAGCAGAAAATTCACATTTTCTGCATCAGTTCAGAACACAGCTTGTCCCACTGATCTCCCTTTTTCTTATGCACATGTAACATGACAGTAGAAATATTTACAAGGTTGGGTTGCCTCCCAACAAGCGCTTGTTTAACGTCATTAGCTCGACGCCTTTTTGAATTAATCATGGATCAGCAAGTGGAATTCTAGTGGTAAGCCGATCAACTTCACCACCAAGATATAATTTCAACCTTTGACCATTCACAGTCCAAGTGTCTTTGGTTTGTGGGTCTTCCAACACAATCGCACCATAGGGTTTCACCTCTTTGATTCTAAAAGGCCCGGACCACTTTGATTTTAATTTTCCGGGAAACAATTTCAATCTTGAATTGAACAAAAGAACCATTTGCCCCGGCTTGAATTCTTTGTTGAAAATCCTCTTATCATGATAACCTTTAACCTTTTCCTTGTATAATTTGGATGACTCATAAGCTTGAGTTCGCATCTCCTCCAGTTCATGCAGCTGCAACTTCCTCTTCTCTCCCGACACAGATGGATCAAAGTTCAGAAATTTCAAAGCCCAATAGGCTTTATGTTCCAACTCGACCGGAAGGTGACATGCTTTTCCGTACACCATCTGAAATGGGGTGAGCCCTATAGGTGACTTGAAAGCAGTTCTATATGCCCACAGTGCTTCGTCGGGCTTTGAAGACCAATCTTTTCTTGATGTAGATACCGTCTTCTCAAGAATCCGTTTTATCTCACGGTTTGAAACTTCTGCCTGCCCATTTGTTTGTGGATGGTAAGGTGATGCCACCTTGTGTCTGACTCCATAGTGTTCAAGGGCTTTTTCAAGCTGTGAATTGCAAAAGTGTGACCCTCCATCACTTATCAGCACCCTCGGAGTTCCAAAGCGAGTGAAAATATTCTTTTTAAGAAATTTTATCACTGTCTTGCCATCAGCTTTAGGTGATGCAATTGCTTCAACCCACTTTGACACATAATCCACTGCTACAAGTATATATTCATTTGAGAATGATGAAGGGAATGGGCCAACAAAGTCAATGCCCCAACAATCAAATACTTCAACCACAAGAATATTTTGTAATGGCATTTCATTGCTTCTCGAAATGCCACCAGTCATTTGACAGTTGTTACATCTCTGAGCATGTTGATGTGCATCTCTAAACAAAGTTGGCCAAAAGAACCCTGACTGTAGCACTTTTGCCGCTGTCCTTTCTCCATTGTAGTGACCACCATATGGCGAGTTGTGACAATGCCATAAAATGCTGGTAGCCTCCTCTGTAGTAACACACCTTCTTAACAAGTTGTCAGCTCCTATTTTGAACAGGTATTGATCATCTCAAACATATTGATTTGCCTCACGGAGAAACTTCTTCTTTTGATGCCAATTGAAATCCTCCGGAATCAATCCAGAGGCTTTGTAATTAGCCATGTCAGCAAACCATGGCCTTTCTTGCATCATAAGTAACTTCTCGTCAGGGAATTCTTCACGAACCTCATGCTCATGTTTGGTCACCTCATTGTTTACCAAGCGTGACAAGTGGTCAGCCACCAAGTTTTCAGTACCTTTCTTGTCTTTGATTTCCAGATCAAATTCTTGCAATAAGAGCATCCATCTGATGAGCCTTGGCTTGGAATCGGCTTTAGTAATCAGGTACTTTATGGCTGCATGGTCAGTATAAACAACAATTTTGGAACCAATCAGGTAAGAACGAAACTTTTCAAGGGCATACACTATTGTAAGCAACTCTTTTTCAGTGGTCGCATAATTAATCCGTGCCTCGTTTAAAACCTTGCTTGCATAGTGTATGGCATGAAAAACTTTGTTCTTCCTCTGGCCTAACACTGCACCAGCAGCATAATCACTAACATCACACATTAATTCGAAATGAAGTGATCAATCTGGTGCTATGATTATGGGAGCAGTTACCAATCTTTCTTTCAGATCATTAAAAGCAATTAAACAGGAGTGATCAAAGTTAAAAGACTTATCTTTGTTAAGCAGGTTGCTTAACGGTTTGGCGATTTTTGAGAAATCTTTAATAAACCTCCTGTAGAATCCAGCATGACCAAGAAAACTTCTTATTCCTTTTACATTAACAGGTGGTGGGAGCTTCTCAATGACTTCAATTTTTGCTTTATCCACTTCAGTGCCTTTGGAAGAAATCTTGTGACCCAAGACTATGCCTTCGGTCACCATGAAGTGACATTTCTCCCAATTCAAAACCAGGTTAGTCTCAACACACCGCTTCAGTACGGTATCCAAATTCATCAAGCATGAATCAAATGATGGACCAAAAACTGAGAAGTCGTCCATAAACACTTCAATGCACTTCTCAATCAAGTCAGAAAAGATAGCTTGCATACATCGCTGGAATGTTGCTGGAGCATTACATAATCCAAAAGGCATCCTTCTGTAAGCAAAGATACCAAAGGGACATGTAAATGCTGTCTTCTCCTGATCTTCAGGGTTAACAGTGATCTGATTGTAACCCGAGTAACCATCTAAAAAACAATAGAATTCTTGGCCGGATAGTCTCTCAAGCATCTAGTCCATGAATGGTAATGGAAAATGGTCCTTTCTTGTAGCTTTATTCAATCTCCTGTAATCGATACACATTCTCCATCCTGTGACTGTTCGTGACGGAATCAACTCATTCTTGTCATTTGTGATTACCGCCATTCCCCCTTTTTTCGGAACTACCTGGACTGGACTCACCCAGGCACTATCTGAGATTGGATAAATCATCCCGGCTTCAAGCAACTTTATTACTTCCTTTCTCACCACCTCTTTCATTGTTGGATGCAGGCTGCGCCACAGGCTTGTAATCCTCCTCCATCACGATATTGTGCATATAATAAGATGGGCTGATCCTTTCAAATCAGACAGTACCCATCCAATTGCCTCCTTGTTTGCCTTCAAAACATCAATCAATTTCCTCTCCTCTTGTGTCGATAATGAATTACTGATAATTACCGGCTTCTTATCATCTTCCTCAAGAAAAGCATACTTCAAGTGTGAGGGCAATGTCTTTAATTCAAGCTTTACTTCCACCGGCTTTGGTTCATTTGAGTTAGTCTTCAGCTCCTCTATTTTAGCTTCAAGAAGAGGTACTTCTTCAAATTCATCAAGCTTTTTCAGGAATTCTTCAATTTCATTCTCTTTCTCGGGGTCAAGTTCATTGAAGGCTTCGGTTAAGGCTTGTTCAAGAGTTGAGCGGTTGTCCATTTGTATTCTTACATCAAGAATAGCTTCCTCAGTGGCATCAAGCTTACAACAAACATTTTTCTCTTTTGGATATTTCATAGCTTGCCATAAATCAAAGCTAACCTCCTCATCTTGAACTCTCACTTTCATAACTCCATCGTCTATATCGATCATCATACGTGCAGTTTTCATGAAGGATCTACCTAGAATCAATGGCACATCATCATCTTCTTCTATATCCATCACGACAAAGTCTATTGGAAACATAAACTTGTCCACTTTTACTAGCACATCCTCAGCGATTCCTAACGGACGTTTGATGGTTTTGTCAGCCAACTGTAATGTCATTCTTGTTCCTCTTATCTCCAACCCGCCAATTCTTTCAATCACTGACAAGGGAATAAGGTTGATACTGGAACCCAAATCAATTAGAGCTTTTCCAACATTCATATTACCTATAGTGACGGGCAATGTGACTCTCCCTGAATCTTTCTCTTTTGTTGGCAAGGTCCTTTGAATAATGACGCTACAACTAGCGTCCAATTGAATAGTTTCTTCCTCATTGATTATTCCCTTCTTTGTCAAAATCTCCTTCATGAACTTTGCATATGTAGGCATCTGCTCCAAGGCTTCGGAAAATGGGAGACTAATCTGCAATCATTTAAAGATATCCAAAAACCTTGCATATTGCCTTTCTTTGTCTTTCTTTGTTGGAACTTGAGGGTAAGGCAAGTGCTGAGTAGTTGGATTCTTTTGCATACTCTTCTTGTCTTTCAACTTACGATTACTGTCTTCCTTCTCCCCACTGGCTTCCCCCTCACACTCATTTTTTTCATTTTCATTTTCAACTAATACTTCTTTATTTCTTTCTTTTTCTCCACACCTCTCTTCAGTCTTCTCTTCTTCTTGTTCTCTTGCATCAACAACAGCTCTTTCAGTTCGGAGATTATCACCGATGCCTACACCAATCTCTTTGCCGCCCCTTGTCATTATTGACTTGCATTGTTCCTTTGGATTCGGCTCCGTGTTAGCGGCAAAAGATCCTGGTTGATTATTATTGCTGGCCACTTGTCTTGCTATTTGGCCAATCTGAGTCTCTAAGTTTCTCAACACCGCATCGTTGCCTCTTTGGTATATTTGAACGTCTTGCTGAAACTTATGTTGCTGTTCCATAAATTTCTTCATTGTCTCCTCTAAATTTGAATTTTGATTGTTCGTTGGAGGTGGTTGGTTGAAACTTTCATACTGTCTTTGTCTATTCGACGAACCAGCATCCTGCCTCCACCCCTGGCCATAAGTTGCATTGTTGTTTCTTTGATAGCCAGCATTGTTCTGATACTGATTTTGCCTTGGTTGATTACCCATGAAGTTCACCTCTTCCTTTGTCGGAGGACAATGTCCAGTTGCATGATCACCAGTGCACAATTCGCAAAACGCAATTTGTTTGGCTTTTCCTGTTTCTTCTTGTAGACTAATCATTCTTGCCATTTGCTTTGACAACTGATCAACCGTGTTGGTCAGCAGCTTGTTTTGAGCCAAGACCGCATCTGAGGTATCGAGTTCAAGAATTCCAGTTTTCTTATGTACAGGATTTCTGTTGTAATCTCCCTAACGATCACTAAGTGCCATTTTTTCAATAATTGCCGTGGCATCTGCAGCACTTAATGATAAAAGGGAACCACCTGCTGTAGCATCTAAAAGAAGCTTGATTTGTTGAAGAAGACCATTGCGGAAGATATGAATTTGAGTGAGTTCATCAAACCCATGATTAGGACACTTCCGTAACATTGACTTGTACCGCTCCCAAGCTTCATTAAGAGTTTCATTTGCTCCTTGAGAGAATACATCAATAGATGTTTTGGCCTCCATGAACTTATGATGCGGGAAAAATCTCTCAAGAAACTTCTCCTCAAGTACATTCCAATTTGTCATGACAGGTGTTGGTTGGTCTAAATACCAATCCTTTGCTTGACCAATCAGTGAATGTGGAAACATTCTCATGAATACTGCTTCTTCTTCTGCAGCAGTGGTACCAAGCGAACCTGCAATCTCATAGAACTTCACAAGATGGTTTTACGGATCCTCATGTGGTAAACCTGCAAAAGGGTTAGCATACAAAAGTTGGAGAAGTCCAGTCTTCATCTCCGGTTGTCTTGCTCCTCTTTGTGGTCTGGCAAGATGAGCCAACCTTCTTGGACTGTTGTGGCATGGCATGGCACCACCATTACCTTCCGGTTGTGGTTCTGGGATATCTGCCATATTTTCCTCAGCTACTAAAGATGTAGAAGAAATAGAGATAGAAGATCCTTCTTGCTGCTCTCTTTGTTTGGCTAGTTGTTTCTTTTTTCGTGTTTTACTGTTGTTTCTTCTGGCCGTCCGTTCAATCTCAGGATCGAAAAGTAGGTTGTCGGCCGAAACCTGTCTTCGCATTCACAATTCACAATCTAACCAACAAATTAGCCAACACGATGGATAATAAATAATTAAAAACAGAAATTATAAAGTGCAAAATTGCTTAAAACAATGAAAATTTGTCGCAATGTTTTTAATATCAAACGCCAGTCCCCGGCAACGGTGCCATTTTGATGTAGTATCAAAAGAAGTATTTTTATGTATCGTATCCACAGGGACTAGTGCGATATTAATAACTGTTCAACAATAACCATTAGTTTTAAGTAGGGTTTTAGAAAATTGTTTGTTTCAAATTTAATTGCGAAAATCTCGTAAAGATCGCGATAAATCAAAGATTAGAATTCAGAGGATAGAAATTGCCGGGATTAGACTTCACTTTATCAATCGTATATATTAATTCAATCAAATGATCATATACTCTAGTGATTAATTAACATCTTCACATATTGCTCATCAATGATTTCCGTGTCCGAAAAACATCGTGAAATCTATTGTGTCGATTAATGTTCGATCTCTCGACTTATCGATCCACACAATAGCATTAAGCTTCAATATTAAAGGTGAATATTAAAACCTAAATCCATATCTAGAGTTTAGGATTTTAACATGTGATTATCCTAGATCTATAGATCCAAACAACATATGTCTATGTTATTTGAAGCATATGAATGACATGAAAGGTGAGGAAATCACAAACATTAATAAATCAACCAAAATACATAGATCAAGAAATTGAGATCAACATATAGTCATAATAAGTTACATCTAATCCCAACAATAAAAGTTTAGCCACTCATTGTCATGGTGGTTAACTTACAAAGATGAATAGAGGAACAAAGAAGGCACATCAACCCCTTGATTTCTCAAGTTGAATGATCAACCTTCAAAAACCCTAAGCAGCTAGCTCTTTTTCTCTTCTCTGGTTTTTCTAAAGTCTAAGATATCAGATCCCCTTTTTCTTTGCTTTACAAGGCTATTTATAGAGCCAAAAAGGTAACTGGTCGCCCAGCCACCACCTGGTAGCTCAGCTACCAACCTTGCTTAGTGATGAGGGTTTGCTGACACGTGTATAAGCTTGACTTTCTGCCCACTCTTTTCTCCTGGTCGCCATGGGCGAGCCTTGGTCGCTGCAGGCGAGCAGCATTCTGTTTTCTGAACTTTTTCTGCTAATGTTGGTCGCTGCTGGCGAGCTTTGGTGGCTGCAGGCGACCACCATTCTGTTTTTGATCCTTATAACTTGGGTTTTGCTCCTCTTTTTACCATGAAACTTAACAAAATGGTTAAGATTAGGATATAACACATCTATTTGACAAAAATCAATATGTACAAAGTCTTGGGGGTTTTTAATATAAATTCTTTGAAAATAAGTCGATAATTGCCGTAATTGAGTATGAATTTTAACTACTTTTTGACACTTATCAATATCGATGCCATCCTGGCACATGTGTCAAAAGACACGCCATATATTTATGCTCTTAAGTAACTCAGTTGTCACATTAGCAAAAAAAAAAACAAATAAGAAAAGGAAGAAGTCACGTGAGGCCGTGTGACTATCTTCTGTAAAAGGAAGAAAAGATGTTAATTCTATATATCCTAAATTAGCAAACGATGTTACCCCTTGTCGTATTCGTATTATATTTTCTCAAATTGCAAGATGCAAATCGTTAAACCCTAAAGGATTTCGTTCTTTCTTCCTTCAATTTCGCAAACAATTTCGTTCGCAAATCCTATATCCAAATCAAAAGTTGCATTTCGTTCTCTCTTGTTAGATTCCAATTTTGAACCCTAACGTTCAATTGTTTGATTTTGTTTTGGAGATGAAGACTGTAAGTGGTGCAACAACACGTGAAAGTTCAAGTAACATAAAGATTCTTGACAAATTGTGTCTTAAAGTAGGTTTTCTTTTTGTCTATATACTACGACTTCTTTGTCTTGTGATTTAAATATGGTTGGTGGAACAATTTAAAGTGTTGGTAGGTCAAGTTTTTGTGTGAATTATTTTGTGATTTAAATATGTTTCATTTATTATATTTGATTTAGGGAAACTCAGGCCCACAACAAGTAGACCAAGAGGTCAAGTTTCCTTTTATTTTTTATTTTTTAAATTATAAGTGACAAAAAAACTGATATGGTAGCTGAGTCACTTAAGTGACTTGCCACCTCAGCGTTACTTGGGTTAAAAATGACTTTTTGCAAAAGAGGAGAAATATAAGCGGTTAGAAGTACTATTTTGAAATATAGGAATCCAAAATTGCAAGTTTCTGAAACATAGTGAGCCAAAAATGTAATTTAGTAAAAAAATAATAATAACCAAGTCAATTAGTAACAGTTTTTTTTTTTTTATAAGCAAAATTTTATTAGGTTTATTCCAAGAAAATGTATGATTTGCTACAAACAAATTGCTACAAACTTTGTTGGTGGTTAATATGTCAATTCAATTTCTACTCATAAAAAATATTTTTATTAACTCAAAATTAATTTACACAAAGTACTTATACATATAAGTACTTTATATAAGTAATTACTAATTCTACACCAATGCACATACAACCATGAAATCACATTCCGTGCATAAGTAGTTATACATAAGTACTTTGTGTAACTCAATTTTGACTTAATAAAACAAATTTAATTTTTTTAAAGGTAGTAACAATTTAAAAAAAGAGTTATAAACGAAGGAATTAAAAAAAAACTAAGTAACTGAAAAAGAATTTGGTCCAAAAAAATAATTAAACATAGACATGAGGATTCCGGTTAAACATAGACACAGTTTGTAGCAAATCCTACATTTTCTTGTATTGTCTTTTTTTTTTTTTATAAACTTCTTGTATTGTCTTTTACAAAATTTCCAGCGTTTTCCATTTAGCCACGGTGTAACCGTGGCTAATTAACATATCAGTACACTTTTAAAAAAGTGTTCCGGTATGTAAATTTATCATATCAGCACACTTTTAAAAAAGGGTTTCGGTATGTAATTTTTTTTCCAGTAAAATATACTAGAGTAACATAAGGGTTGAATGAGAATATTTGAAAATATGTTGAGGTAAAGAGATAAATGTTGGGTTAGAAACTTTTTTCCTTCTAATACTTAACATGTGGAGCAAACTAATCAACAACCAATAAAAAACAGGAACAACAATTATAATCACAAGTAAAAGGTAAAACAACGACAAAATAAAGAGACAAGCACAGACAATATTGTTTACCCAGTTCGGTCCAAAAGATGACATTCGTCTGGAGGAGGGAGCAACCATCTGTTCCACTAATTGCAGATAGTAACTTTACAAAGAGATGTCCCAAAGGATTACAACAATTAGCCTTCAACTTAACTCTACCCTTATCTCGTGACCAATAGACTCAATTTAATAGTGTTTCTTCAAGGTGAATCAATGATAATTCAATCTCAACCCTGATGTTTGTTGCCAAGAGGATTCTCTATAAGGTTCGTTTGACCTGCAAAATATAAGTATTGGACAGAACAGTAGATGACAAAGTTTAAGTTGTTGAACAAATTTTGTCTTGTACGATGTTTGGTGGATAAAAGATTATTTTGGTATTTTAGACAACTTGTGCCGAGGACAAAAAATTGTCCCATGGTTCAATGGAGAACAAGAATCTTAGTTTTTGAAATCAAACACAGTATAAATGAAATTGCCTTGTCTAGTCCCTTATTTTTTAGTATATCAAATGCACTCTTAGTTTGTGCGTTGACCTCAAATCCTTATTTTTCTATGCATAAAATAGTCCCTCAAATCTGGTTCAAGTTACTCTCGGATCCTCAACCTTCGCGCCATGTATCAGTTCGGCCATTAAATGCATCAGTTCAAAATCATCTCGAGTTTCTCACCTTCATAGCATGCACCGGTGCATTCCTGCTATGCACCGGTTCATCCTCAAACTTTGATAGACTTGAATTCTTCCTAGTTTTAAGTAATCATCACAAGTTCAATTTTTTTTTTATGTTAATATTTTTTTTTTCATATTTTTTTTGTTAATTTGGGCCTAAGACCCAATTATTAAGGAAAATCACCTTCTTAGATCATCGAGCAGGGCCCAATTGCATATCAGCCCATATTGTAACGACCGACCATCAGAATGATATGCATTAACTACTCATCATGACTCTCCAACCGTTTTTCAACAGCCATTGATGACATTAACGGCCTTGGCCCAATGCTGGAGCTATATACTCCTCTCACGCAGAGGAGTGAGGTAGATTATCTTACTCTCTAAAAACCTTGCTTCATACTCATACTAACTCGAACGTCGAAGCACCTGCAAGTACACAATCTCCTCTTATTTACCAGAACTGAAGAGGAGCACTATCGACGAGGTCATCTCTGATCTATATACAATCAATTTTTTTTTTTAAAAAGAATACATGCGCATGGACATTGGTTGATATATCAAAAATAAAAAGAAAACTAAAACAAAAAGCTAGTAGTCCTCGTAACAAAAAAAAAAAAAAAATCTCTGGCGGGCTAGTTGAAATTTGGTAGTGTTTTTCAAGCCATTGACAACAGCAAATGAATCCACATTGTCGTCTTTTTGGTGTGGCTGATCATTGAAATTTGAAATGGTGAAGAAAAGAAAAGGGGATGCATTTGGTCAGTTTGGGGGTGAGTGAACCATTACACCTCACTCTCGCAGAAGTAGCTGCGAAATACAACAAGGAAAAGGGGGTGAGTGAATTATTATATCGTTCAATTGTAGTTTGTGAATTTATTCAGTTATTATTTATTTCCAAATTCTCGAAATTATATCCTTAATTGGTGTAGATTTTCATATGATTATCAATTGCTTTGCCGATGAATTCTGATTTTTTTGCTCAAGTATGATATGTGTATCTGACCAATATTTAACGTATGTGTGGTTGATTTTATATGAAAACGGCCTGTTTGAATTTAACTTATTGTTGAGTTTACGAGAAATACGAGAATAACTTATGCAAATAAATAAACTTTTACGTTAACTCATAAATTTTCACCAACAAAAATTGTATCTTTATAAGTTGTTTTCTCATAAACTACCTTGAAAAAATTATAATAATACATAAAAGATTATTTATTTGCATAAACTGTTTCACATAAGCTCAAAAATAAGTTAATCCAAATGGGTATATCTATGACCATATGAATATTTAAAGTATGCGTCCCTTCTGCTTTTTAATTTTTCTGCTCTATTTTAGTCTCTTAAGTTATACTTTGGATGGAAAAAAAATTTTGCCCCTTAAATCACAACCATAAGACACTTTTATCCTTTCTACCAGTGAATAATATTTGTAACCTAAGGAACCATAACATTTGTAACTTAAAGGAGTAAAAATGTTTAACATTTATAACATAAGGAATCAAAATTATGAAAAAAAAACTTTACCAAAATGTCTAATGTTTGTGACTCAAGGAACTAAAAAAGAATGAAAAAACTTGAGAGATCAAATTAAAACTTAAAAATGAGATAAGTAAGGCTGCATACCCAAACACTTATCAGATTTATTAACTTATCCCCTGATTCTAAAACAAGATTATTCTTTATTCAGTCAAGAACATGTATAAATAGCTATATTTATATCTATATAATCACAAACTTCACAAACCTATGATAGCAAGTTTTTCGAATGTCCAAAAACTTTTAACTTAAATAGCCTACTTTAACATGGTATCGTCCGCTCTTTAGTTCGCCCAAGAGTCACCTCATATACCATACACACAAATTTAAACAATGCACATAAGAAAGACATAACCACGATCGATTTTTTTTGGTTTACAATGGAGCTGAGGATCGAACCCATGACCTCTAGCTTACTACCAAAATCCCTCACCACTAGACCAAACCTAATGGCTTAACCATGATGGAATTTGAAGCTCAAACAATATAGGCAAGAAATATACTTGACTACTCACTACACTCTCGGTTCCTTTCCAATCCAAATCTGCGCTTTACACACGCCATATAATCTGCCATGAAGACCAGAAGTTTATCTCTCATGTCAAATACAAAATTGAAATATGCATGTCTCCAAGACCTCTTTAGCATCAAGCTTCCACACACAACCCAAAAGCCAGTAATATACCCGGCAACTATGCTTGCATATAACCCCAATCTTTCAGTCTTGTCATCATCTCTATCAGCATTATCTTCATGTTTTCTTTCTTGTTCTCCATTTCCAGGGAACAATGATGAACAACTTGTTAGTAAACGATCTTCACACAACTCTGGGTTGCCTATATAAGTTGATGCATCATAGGTTCCAAACTGATTACCTAGCGGGATTCTTCCAGAAAGATTGTTGTATGACAAGTTCAAATGACTCAGGAATGTCATGGAAGCCATGCTTGGAGGGATAGGACCTGAAAGATTGTTATGTGAAAGGTCAAGATTTTCTAAATCTTTTAGCAATCCAATGTCTCTGGGTATATTCCCAGTTAGCTGATTCCAAGACAAATTTAGAGCACCCAAGTGAATCAGCTGTGTTATCTTCTCTGGTATCTCTCCAGAAAGATTATTCTTTGAGAGATCAATGGTGGAATGCACCGGCATTTGTTTCAAGTATTCAACTATTCTTCCGTTTAGGACCAATTCTGTGTGTCTCGTGTACGGTACGTACCCTACAAAATTATATGAATAAACAAAATCAATGAAGTATGTTTGGGGCAGTTTGAAACCGTGCACATCCCCCAAACATGATGGTATGGATCCTGAGAGGTTATTTTCTGCAAGATCCAATAAATGGAGGGAAGGTAGACGACATAGCTCTTTAGGAATGCTTCCTGTGAGTGTGTTGCCTCTCAACAATAACTCTGAAAGGAAAGGAAGGTTTTTGGTTATCTCATTTGGTAAAGACCCAAAAAACCTGTTGTTTTCTAGCGAGAGTGTTTTCAGCTTAGTACAATTCTGAAAAGCTGGAGACAAATCTGCATAAAATTTATTGTTGCTCAATTCTAGGATATATAGTAAAGGCAGTGAGCATAATGATGTTGGAATTCCACCTGACAGACTATTGTTGGATAAATCAAGGATTTGTAAACTCTGCATACCCATCCAAAACTCGGGGATTTCCCCTACGAGATAATTGTTGGATAGATCAAGATAACTCAATTTTTGAAACCTTTTAAATGATGGTGGGATTCTCCCATGTAGGTAATTATTTGAGAGATCCAAGTACATCAAATGTGACATCTCTTCACCAAAGTTAGTTGGTACTGTTCCAGATAACAAGTTGTTCCTTAAGTAAAGAGCACTTACTCCAGACCAAAGTGGGATTGAACCCTTCAACTTATTGAACGAAAAGTCAACTGTAGGTGAGTTGGAGGAAGTGAAGTTCATTTCTTTAGGAAAGTAACCACTTATTTTGTTGTGGGAAAGATCTAAATGCCAAATTTTGGAGGACATATTGTAAAGCCACCAATGCGGTATCTCTCCTGAAATTCCAGCATTTTGTAGGATTATTTCTTTCAAGGACTTTAGGTTTCTGAGCCAGAAAGGAAATGTTGGGCCAACTAGACAACCACTGATTTCGAGATGAAACAAGCTCTTAAAAGGTGGAACCCAACCATTCGTCACTTTCAAAGTAAATGGGTAATATTTAGATGACACAGATAAACTGATTAGGTTTGTGAGATTATGGAAATGAATATTTGTCATTGTACCTTCCCAATAATTCTGAAGCAGGTTTAGTGAATACAGATTGGTTAGTTGACCAATGCTTTCAGGAATTGTCCCGTTCATCATGTTGTTGTCCAAGTTCAGAGAACCTAGATTTGATAAGTTTCCTATTGATGTTGGCATAGGGCCTGAGATACCCGTGTGAGAGTTCACTGGATTTCTTGACAGATCAAGATAATTCAAACTGGAAAATTGTCCTAAAGAATTAGGCAATTTCCCAGTTATTTGATTAGAACTCAAATCTAAAAACTCCAAACTTTGGTTGCTACAAGACAAGGCCTCGATCATTTCAGTTATATCACCGGTTAGATCATTAAAACCAAAGTCTAGATTCTGAATCTTGCAAAGATCCCATCTTCCAAGCATTGAAGGAATGAGACCTTTTAGAGATGATTCGTAAAGATTAAGTTTTGTAAGGGTACTCATGTTGAACAACCAAGAAGGTATTGAGGAATTGAATGGATTTCCAGAGAGATCAAGCACAAAAAGTGATGTAATATTTAAAAATGGCAAAGATAGAGGGAGAGCACCAAGATTGCAAGCAGCCAAATGCAACTCAAACAGAGAAGGCATCTTATTCACAGCTTGAAACAATTCGTGTGGTGAATTGCTAATATTTACATAATCCATGCCAAGATATTGAAGTGAAGAAAGAGTAGAGAGCCAGCTTAGTTCTTTGACCGAAAGTGACATAAATGGGGTGGAGATATCAAGATGATGCAAGTTTGACAAATTGCCCAGACGAGTAGGGACGATTCCAGAAAATTTTGCATAGGATAAGTCAAGGTAATTCAACATATTGAGAGAACCAATAAATTCTGGAATGGGAACTCCTTTGAAATCATTAAAGCTTAGGTCTAAGTAACTCAAATGTTTTAAGTCAACTAATGAAGGATTTATCTTACCGCCTAAAAGAGACGGTGACAGTACATCTTTGCAGATATGTGACTGCTGGAGATCAAGCTTAAGAATGTTACCTGTTTGGTTGTCACATTGTATACCATTCCAGTTGCAACAATCTTCCCCAACCCATGAAGAAAGGCAATTGGAAGAATCATTGAGATCTTTTTTTATTTCAAAGAGTGCCATCCTCTCTTCCTTAATGCAAAGAGTACTGCGAACATTAAGGCTCATAACAATGTACTGAGTTGATGCAAAAAGAAAGAAGAGAGGAATGACAAAATATCCAAAGACGAATTTTGTGCTTGCCATCTTCCCACCATAGGATATTATATGGTTTGATATTTATCATTACGAGCTCTTGATGAATGGATTTATATAGAGCAAAATGGCAAGTACTTATCTATTTGTTTCTGTTGATTTGCTATATTTTTCAACAGAGTCTATTACCTATTATTTAATACTGACAAAATAAATATTGTGAAACTATCAGTGATGTGTAATACCTTCTCCGAAGTTCACTAAGTCAACTTGAATATGCCTCATTTTTAGTTTTTTTCAAGCCTAAATATAGGTTAGGCCGGTGAATGTTGCTTCTATTTGCTAATGATATATTTAAATACATATACATAAATAATAAAAATACCAATCAAGAAGATCCATGATAGTTCCAGTAAAAAAAAATACTACTTGATAGTGTAGAAAAAATGTCCCTATAATAGTTTTCTAAACAAAGTTCATTGACTGAAGTGAATATTTGAAATTGGCAGCCTCAAAGTCAAGGCAATGCTGTAAAATAACTCAAGTCATAAACTGTTTATTATTTTAAGAGTCACGAAATTTTGATGAATGGACATATATAGAACACAATGACAAGTACTTTTTTGGTTTATTTGTCTCTTTGTTTTTGTTTCTTTTCTTTGTTTTCATTACCTAGTGTTTAATACTGACTAAAAGTATTGTGAAACTATCATTGATGTGCTACACATTAGTATTTGAATTTAGCAGGCTCAAAAGTCACAACAATGCTATAAAATAAATCAAGTCATAAACTGTTTATTATTTTAAGAGTCCTCCTTGACACACTTCTTGCTTCTTAATTAAAAAATATATTCTTTGTGCTAGCTTTCTTGCGGAAAAGGATTATATAATGACTGTAGGTGAATCTCAACCATTGAATTTGATCAAATTATTTTTATATATTTGATGGTGTTAAATCTATACTGTCAGATTTCAATCTAAGGGTCTACATTGCACTGACTGCATGACTGCACTGTTTTCTGACTGCAGGGAATTCTGGTCCCTTTCTTGCAAACACCTGGAATGAGTCCACTGATTCCATGGTAGTTAAACTTGTTACCACTACTCCTCTATGATGTTTTTAATTATTTTTCATTTTCCTATAACAGTCTTAATAAAAAAATTATTTAAACTAACGAACTGTTCATGTATGTTGTCCAAAATAATGCAATTAATATATTGTTTGCTGAGTTTGAAAAGTTGCCCCTCACAGGAACAGTTCGTTAGTTATATCCCTTATTGAGAATAGCTTTATAATTGCTCAGTTGATTCATTCCTATATGTATGATGGTTTGGTTCTTCATACCTTTATACAATGTCAACTATTTTGATTAAAGGTGACATTATACGTTATACTTTTGTTCCTCTAAGTTATTTTTAAATTTCAATTCGGTCTTTTAAATTTTTTCGTTTTATTATGGCCCTTTAAGTTACAAACACTAGACGCTAAACCGGTAACTTTTCTTCATTCAATTTTAGTTCCTTAAGTTACAAACATTAGACCCTTTTATCGTTTCCACCACTAAACTAAGGAACCATAATATTTTGAATAATATTTGTAACTTAAGAAACCATAACGTTTGTAATTTAAAAGAGTAAAATGTCTAACATTTATAATGTTTGTAACTCAAGAAACTAAAATGGAATGAAAAAAACTTAACAGATCAAATGAAAACTTATAAGAAAGTTAAAAGGACCAATAGTACAATATAAATTATATGGCTGATCAACCTCAAATTTGATCCCCCGTGTATTAAACATTCTCATATCACAATCAGTCAATATATGTAAGGCACATTTATTAGCTTATCCCCTGAATCTAAAACATGATTGATAAATAGCTATATCTATGATCAGAGCTGGTGCACCCAGTGGAAACCTGTCTGTCCCATGCATTTCCAATTTTCACATTTATGTTCTAAATAGATATGTTGATCTATAAAGAGATGTATTAATGTTGAAATTTTCAGAATGTGCAGGAAATCAAAAGGTTCTTCTGAAAAATCTAGCAAATGAGCAGAAGAATAGAGAAGTTTAAGCATGATAGCTCTGATATAGTAGCCTTGGTGCAGGACTTTCTGATTGTGCTTCGGGTACTCCCACTCCACTCCACTCCAACCCAATTCAAATTCGGTTAGTCTTCTAAATTCTAATAAATTGTTTTTTTTAATTGATTGCAACCAATCTTGTTTCATATTCGATGAAGATATTACTTCTTAAATAGTTGTAAATTGATTTGGTTTATATTTTTATTTGTTTAAAACTTTGTGGTGCTTAATTTGGTTTTGCTGTTAGAACTTAATTGAATGTATGTTGTTTGTTCTAACTTATAAGCATACAATGAACTATCATTTCTTCTTATAAATCTATTTGCAAACTGTGTTCAGTGTGTTGCTCTATAAATTTACTTAATTACTTTAACTGCAATCATAATTTTTCTATGTTCAGTGGTAATGTGTTTGCTAAATGAAATAAAATACTGTAATAACAAAACTTTAAATATGAAGGGTGAGGTTTGAATCTTTGATGCAGTTGATATTATATTATCCATATGAACTACATCTAATTGTCCAAAAAAAAGAAGGTTTAGGAACACCTTCACAACATATTACCTCATAGTTTGGGCAGATATCGTCTGTGTCAAATAACCGATTATCCCAAAAGCTTAAGCTGTTAGGAAAGGCTACATCAATGGTTTTATATTATTTCTAACACGCCCCCTCACGCAAGAGCCTACTTGGGCTTGAAGCGTGGATAATGCATTGGCCCACCTACCATATGCTTAAATTCCACTTTTAATTAGAAAGTGAGGGGAGCGGGGATCGAACTCTAGACCACTTAGTCATAGAGGCTCTGATACCATGTCAAATAACCGATTATCCCAAAAGCTTAAGCTGTTAGGAAAGGCTACATCAATGGTTTTATATTATTTCTAACAGTCTGAAAGATGCCAAACAAATCGACACTATCATCCTTCTGTTGCTGCTAATCATGGGGAATTAGGGATTATGAAGAGAAGGGGCAACATTTGGGAATGAACAGAAAGGATTAGCCAGTGAGTGAATTATTATACTTGTACTTGTAGTTCCATTCAGTTTTTGTTGGCAATGGAAACTAGTGTAGAACATAATCATTCTCAAATTCAAAATTAGTATTAGTCATAGAAACTAGAAACTTATACAAAATATTGATTTTATATCCCTTAATTTGTCTTCATTTTCATATTTATCTAGATAAAGTGGGTATATTGTTTAGGAGTTAAATGTAGATAATTTCATAATTGATCAATATATTTATCCACAATGATATTTTTGTTATTGTTTTACAAATATTAACCACTTATCACTTTCAAAGGTCAAGAGGAAACTCTTGGAGGTATCACCTATTCACCTTTTCTTGATGTTTTTGTTGTTGTTGCTCTTTCTGTATTTTCAAGTACCAAATAACATAAGCTACTACTTTTAGCATGTGTGTTTTTGTGATCTTTACAATTGCGAAGTCTTGATTTTCAGGCTTCAAATATATGGAATATGATTTGAGTGAACTCTCAAGTGCTTTGCCAATGAATGTTTATATCTATATAATCACAGACTTCACGAACCTATGATAGCAAAAAATTTTAATGTCCAAAAACTTCTAACTTAAATAATCTACTTTAACATGTTACCATACACTCTTTATTTAAACAATGCACACAAGAAAAACATAACCACTATCAGATTTGTAGCTCATGCAATATAGGCAAGAAATATATTTGACTACTGACTACACTCAGTTCCTTTCCAATCCAAATTTGCGCTTTACACGTGCCATACAAACCGCCATCAAGTCCATAAGTTTATCTCTCATGTCAAATACAAACTTGAAATATGCATGTCTCCAAGACCTCTTTAACATCAAGCTTCCACACACAACCCAAAAGCCAGTAATATACCCGACAGCTATGCTTGCATATAACCCCAATTTTTGAGTCTTTTCATCATCTCCATCACCATCATCTTCATCTTCATCTTTTCTTTCTTGTTCACCATTTGAGCAATTAGTTGGCAAAGGGTGCCCACAGAGCCACGGGTTTCCTTCATAGATCGATGGCTCATTGAAGGTGCCAAACTGATTAGCCATCGGAATTTGTCCAGAAATATTATTGTATGACAAGTTCAAATGACTTAGGAATGTCATCGAAGCCATGGTTGTAGGGATTTGACCTGAAAGATGGTTGTGTGAAAGGTCAAGACTCTCTAAATCTGTTAATAATCCAATGTTGTTGGGTATGGCCCCAGTTAGGTGATTCCAGGACAAGTTCAAGGCACCTAGGTGAATCAGTTGCGTTATATTCTCTGGTATCTCCCCAGAAAGATTATTCTTAGAAAGGTCAATGATGGAATGTACTGGCATCTGGTTTGTATATTCAGTTATTCTTCCTTTTAGGACCAACTCTATGTGCCTTGTGTACGGTACATATCCCGAAAAGGTGAGTAAATACATCACATAAATATACATAGTTTGCAGCAGTTTGAAACCGTGGACATCACCCAAACATGATGGTATGGATCCTGAGATATTGTTTTCTGCAAGATCCAACAAATGGAGGAAAGATAGATGGCATAGCTCTTCAGGAATGCTTCCTGTGAGTGAGTTACCTCTCAACAATAACTCTGCCAGTAAAGGAAAGTTGTTGGATATCTTTGGTATAGACCCATAAAACCTGTTGTTTTTTAGTGAGAGTGTTTCCAATTCCACCTGAGTGCAATTTTGAAAGGTTGAAGATAAATCTGCCGTGAGATTGTTGTTGCTCAATTCTAGGATAAAAAGTAAAGGTAACGAGCATATTGAAGTTGGAATACTACCTTCCAACATGTTGTTGGATAGATCAATGATGCGTAAGCTTTGTATACCCATCCAGAACTCAGGTATCTCCCCTCTCAAATTATTGTTGGATAGATCAAGATAACTCAAATTTTGAATCTTGTTTAAGGATAGCGGAATGATCCCGTTCAAGCAGTTATGTGAGATATCCAATTCTTCCAAACGTGACATCTCTTCGACAATATTGATAGGTAATGTTCCGGACAGTGAATTGTTCCTTAGGTAAAGAGCATGCAAACCAGACCAAATTTGGACCGAGCCCTTCAAATAGTTATGAGAAAAATCAACTCTGGGATAATTTGAGGAAGTGAAATTCATTTTTTTGGGAAGGTAACCACTTATTTTGTTGTGAGAAAGATCTAGAATCCTAATTTGGGAGGATATATTGTAAAGCCAATTGGGTATCTCCCCCAAAATTCCAGCATTTTCTAGAGTTATCTCATTCAAGTGGATTTGGTTTTTGAGCCAATCAGGAAATTTCGGCCCTACTTGACAACCACGGATTTCAACATGACTCAAATACTTCAAATGTTGAACCCAATCATCTGTCACTTTCAAAGCAAGTGTGTTATTTTTACATGACACAGAGAAACTGATTAGGTTTGTGAGATTATGGAAATGAATATTTGTCATTGTACCTTCCCAATAATTCTCAAGCAGGTTTAGAGTATATAAATTGGTTAATTGGCCAATGCTTTCAGGAATTGTACCATTCATCATGTTACCTTCCAAGTATAAAGAACCTAGATTTGATAAGTTTCCTATCGAAGCTGGTATGTGACCTGATACACCTGAGTGTGAGTTTACGGAGTTTTTTGATAGATCAATATCATACAAACTGGTAAACTTCCCTAGAGAATGGGACAATTTCCCAAATAGTTGATTTTGACTCAAATACAAAAACTTGAGAGTTTGGTTGCTGCAAGACATGGCCTCAATCATTTCACCTATATCATCAATAATAAAATTATATGATAGGTCTAGAAGCTGAAGTTTGCAGAGCTTCCATCTTCCAAGCATAGAAGGAACAAGACGTGTTAGAGATGATTTGTAAAGATGAAGTTTTGTAAGGGTAGTCATGTTAAACAACCAAGAAGGTATAGATGTATTAAAAGAATTTTTAGTGAGATCAAGCACAGAAAGTGATGTAATATTTAAAAATGGTGAAGATGGAGGGAGAAACTCAAGATTGCAAGAAGCCAAATGCAACTCTAATAGAGATGACATCTTATTCACAGCTTGAAACAAGTCATGGGGTGAGCTGGTAATATCTAAATAATTCATCTTAAGATATTGAAGTGAAGACAAAGCAGAGAGCCAACTAATATCTCTGACCCGAAGTAACGGATATGAGCTAGAGATATCAAGATAGTGCAAATTTGATAAATTGCCGAGATGAGCAGGGACGATTCCAGAAAAATTTGCATAGGATAAGTCAAGGTAATTGAGCATATTGAGAGATCCAATAAATTCAGGAATGGAAACTCCATGGAAATCATTAAAGCTTAGGTCCAAGTGACTCAAGTGTTTCAAATCAGCCAATGAAGGATTTATTTGGCCGCCTAAAGGAGACGATGACGATACATCTGCACAGATATCATACTCTGGGAGATCAAGGTTGAGAATGTTACCTGTTCGAATGTCACAGTGTATACCAATCCAGTTGCAACAATCTTTCCCAACCCATGAAGAAAGGCAATTAGAGGGATCAATGAGATCTTTTTTGAATTTAAGGAGTGCCTCTCTCTCTTCCTTAATGCAAAGAATACTGCTAATATTAAGGCTAGTCACTATGTATTGGGTTGATGCAAAAACAAAGAGGATAGTAGTAACAAAATATCCAAATATTTTTGTGTTTGTCATTGTCCTAATAGATGATATCATATGGTTTTATGAGCACAAGAGCTTTTAATGATTCCATATATATATAGAACAAAGTGGCTTGTACTTTCTCAGTTTATCTCTTAGATTCTGGTTCTTTGTTTTATTTTCAACAGAAACTATCAAAGATATTTTAATATTGACAAAAATGTTTTGTATAAGAAAAGATGTACAGTTTGATTAATATGTTTTTAAGTGTATAAATGCACCTTGCAGTTAAAAAAATGGATGTTTGAATGCATGCACTCATTCTAGAATGGTGACATACACTATTAGTTTGTATAAAAAGAAAAAAGGATGTTTGAATGCACTCATTTTTTAAGAAATTGGAGATGATGGGCTGTTTGTTTTATCTTTTTTTTAAAAATGATTTTTATAGTATAATTTTTTTAAGAAAAATTTTAACAAATAATTTTCTTAATTAAGTTTCAAATGAGAAATTAGTTTAAATAACCTCTCTTAAAATAACGTTTTAAGTTTTTCATTATTTTGTTACAACTTTTTTTTGGATGATAAAGTTTTAAAAAATCTCTAAAATAAGAAGCTATTTCAAATAGCTTTTTATAAAAATAATTTTTGAGTGATATATATATATATATATTTTTAAAAAAATTGTGAATTTTATTAAATTAAAATATCCAACACTGAATGTTAAAATCACTTTTTTAATTTATAAAAGAAATACAAAATAAATTTTACTATTTTTGATTAAGTTATCATAAAAATCATTTTTAAAAATCCCAAAGTAAAAATTACTTTTTTTTAATGGTAAAACAAGCTCGATGTCGATGTCCACTTCCATTATACTCCCTCCGTCCTATTTTATAAGAGTCATTTTGGACTAATAATACTATTCATTTATCTTGCTTTAACCATGCATATTTTTTCAATAATATATAGATATAAATATTAAGATATGAGATCTTGTTTGATTTGTCTTTATGAGTATTTTCAAAATATCAAGTTTTTATAATTTTTACTAATAAAGAATTAAAGATATTAATGATCAAAATTGTGTGTTGTCATACGTGCAGCAGTCAAACTGGATATTATATTTTGGGACGGAGGGCGTATAGACCAAAATTGACGGACACAATCTATAGGAGGAAGTCTTTTTTTTTTTTTAAATCACAGATATTTGGCAAACATAGATAAAAGTATATTAATCGATTAATATTAAAATTATATAGGATCATGTTAATAAATAAGTGTCCCGAAACACCAATTAAAGAAATAAAAATAGATACAAAAATAAAAAATTTATATAGAAATGACTATTTTTAAAAAACTTAAGACATTGAATATACTATTTTAAATAGAAAAGAATATTACAAAGCAAAATATCCAATACAACCAAGCCTACAAACAAGATACACATGGCAGAGCACAAGAAACAATCGTACTCCGTATATAATACACTTGATCATGGCTAAAATCAAAGCTAATTAATATAATAAAATGTTGGAAAAGCTGATAAAATATAATACTGATCAAATAAAAGATAATGCCGAAAAAATTCCTCCGATATAATTTCCAGAATAAAGATCATTTTGTAATTTAAAATTAGCAACCTCATAAGTCTAAATGCATTACCTTTTCTGAAAGACAAGGCAATTTTTTATTAAAATAAATCAAGTCGAAAACCAAACAATAATTAAAATAAACCATGTGCACCATTTTTTTTTCTTTTAATTAATAGTTTAGTGGTTAAAATTTCATGTTTGTAAAATAAGTAAATGTACATGAGTTTAAACTCCAATACCTATATATTACATGCAATATTCCTATACGCGTCTTATTTTATGCTCTTAATAAAACATTGGTTACACGCTAATGAATTGAATTAGTATGCAGTTATACATCACAATTTACTTAGTAATGTATAGGATCTTTATACTATTATGTTATATCAGCATTTTCTTAGTAATGCATGGGATGTGAGATTGGTCCATTCCGAATGCTTTGAAGGAATATCACTATAGCATTGATAATATTGGGATAGCTGGTATGTGGCAGCCATTAAAAAAAGTTTAGTATTTGGTAGCCATAGTTGTGTCACACGAATTGAGATCTACTACTCTATAGATTATCATGCAGTTCAACGTAGTACTTAATTTCATCTGTTAATTTAAAATTGGACAATCTGAATTTCACATCGATTTTAACTATTAACACAATCTCAGTGTTTATATTGAGACTGGACCGCTAAAAACCGTAACTACATTGAATATAATTTTGTCACACTCCTATTGAGTTTTCACTTCCAACTTACCACATAATCCGTTCTCTTTGACTACCACATGTGAAATATGAGTATAAAATATTGAAACTTGAAAGTGATGGAAAATTCAACAAAGCGCGAAGTAAGAATATGTCAATGCTTTAGGACTATAATAAAAAATATCACATTTCCATCCAAAATTTTAAAGTATTAAATTAAATATATGAGTCATCCCTCTTATATAACTATAGTACGGCACAAGTGATATATGACTCAAGCAATAGATATTTGATTTCTTCAATCATTTAGTCTAGAAGTCAATACATAAGGAAAAATATTTATCCAAAATTTGAATTCGGCCAAAAAAAAAAAAGTTTGGTCAATAATTATTTAACCTAAAATTTAAATTTGAGTTCTCATTTGTGTGATGTGAAACTTATTAATTATTCCCTCTTGATATAAGAGAAATTTTACTTTTTGTTTTCACCATCGGTATCCGGTCCACTGGATCGCCTGATCTGGTTCAGGGTTAGTTCTATCATTGAATGGTTTCAGTCTTCTCTCGATGGCAGTTGCAGGAGATCGAACCGTAGTCCTCCCTACCAATTTTAGTGTCAATCACCACTGAACCAACTAACAATTTGTGAAATTTTACTTTTTAGATTCATCGAAAATCTAATGTATATAGTCCATAATTAAATTATCAATAAATCTAAAGTAAAATTTCTATTATACCCAGGAAAAAAAGGGAGTAATTAAGTTGAATTACTAGGTTAAAATTAAATAATTTCTAAACAAATTTATAGAAACTAAAAACAGTACTTAAAATAAAAAAACTAAAAACAGAATTTTAAAATTTAAAAACAAATCGAATTTTAAAATTGATTGATGCCATTCATATGAAGTGTAGAGACAATTCCGAGTTTCTTTCAATTGTTCATGATATTCTCAGTTTTATGTGTCTTTTCTAAACTTTGAGGTTAAGTTTATTAGAGGCAAGCGAATTTGGTTGCTCATACTCTTGCTAGAGCGGCCAATTCTTGGACTAGCTTCCATAGATTTGAGAATATTTCCTTCTATTGAATATTTAGTAATTAATGAAATGTAGTAGTTTTGTTTGGTTAAAAAAAAAAAAAAATTTAACCCATTATATTTATGGTAGGAACATGGTGCTATATTTGAGCGACTAATGGTAGACTTTGGTCTGCTCTGTGCACAAGTGGATAATGCCAAATGAAGCGACACCATTGTCTTTTTTATGCTGCTGATATGAGGGGTTAGGGATAACGAGGAGAAGGGGCAACAATTGGGAATGAACACAAAAGATTAGTGATTTTTGTTTTGAATGGCATGCAGTTGTAGTTCCATTCAGTTTTTGTTGGCAATGGAAAGTGATTTGCCAATGAATCATGGAGTGGAGGTAGGTACCTTTCTATGACTTTCTGCCCTGTTTTCCCTTTCTCTGCACAAAAGATTAGTGATATATTTTCCTCTAGCATAATGCATTGATGTGTGTATTTGATCAATATTTTGATTAGGGACTCATTTGATATAACTTTCACAAACTAAGGGATGCTTTAGCTATTTCGATAAATTCCAACAAAGTCCGAACACTCTTCAGATTAGGTGTTTCCCGGTGTCATCCGACACCGACACTTATTATTACATTGGATTATGTCATTTTCTCAAATTATTATACCCGTAGGCTATGTTGGCATATAATCCCAATCTTTCATTGACGGCATCTCCATCTACCCTATCTTCATGTTTTCTGTCTTGTTCTCCATTTTCAGGTAACAATGATGTGCAATTAGTTGGCAAAGGATGCCCACAAAGCCCTGAATTGCCTACATATATTGATGGCTCATTGAAGGTGCCAAACTGATTAGCCACCGGAATTTGTCCCAAAAGGTTCAAGAATGTCATGGAAGCCGTGTTTGGAGGGATTGGACCTGAAAAATGATTGTGTGAAAGGTCAAGGCTTTCTAAATCTGTTAATGATCTGATGTTGTTAGGTTAGGTATGCTCCCATTTAGCTGATTTCATGACAAATTTAGGGCACCAAGGTGAATCAACTGTGTTATTGTTTTATATTATAGCAAGATCACTACATTAATTCTTTAAATAGTTGTAATTTATACAGTATATCACTATGGACTTCACCCAAGATTCACCACATATACCACATACAAATTTAAACAATGCACAGAAGTAAAATATAACCCAAAGTTCAAACATAAGATACAAAAATTATTATACTATACCCTCAGTTCCTTTCTGATCCAAACCTGCGCTTTACACGCGCCAAATTAACTACCATGAAGACCAACAGTTTATCTCTCTTGTCAAATACAAAATTGAAATATGCATGTCTCCAAGATCTCTTTAACATCAAGCTGCCACACACAATCCAAAAGCCAGTGATATACCCCGCAGCTATGCTTGCATATAACTTCAATCTTTCAATCTTTTCATCATCTCCATCACCATCATCTTCATGTTTCCTTTCTTGTTCTCCCTTTCTATGTAGCAATGATGAGCAATTAGTTGGCAAA
This sequence comes from Trifolium subterraneum, assembly GCA_951799995.1. NCBI lineage: Eukaryota > Viridiplantae > Streptophyta > Magnoliopsida > Fabales > Fabaceae > Trifolium > Trifolium subterraneum. The sequence goes on along the minus strand of OX637462.1, from coordinate 5,952,748 downwards.
GGGTTCCCACAAAGCCCTGGGTTGCCTTCATAGATCGATGGCTCATTAAAGGTGCCAAACTGATTACCCTGCGGAATTTGTCCAGAAAGATTGTTGTGTGACAAATTCAAATGACTCAGGAATGTCATGGAAGCCATGCTTGTGGGGATTGGACCTGAAAGATTGTTATGTGAAAGGTCAAGATTTTCTAAATCTTTTAGGAATCCAATGTCACTGGGTATATTTCCAGTTAGATGATTCCAAGATAAATTCAAAGCACCCAAGTGAATCAACTGTGTTATCTTCACTGGTATCTCTCCAGAAAGGTTATTCTTAGAGAGGTCAATTACCGAATGCACCTGCATTTGCTTCAAGTATTCAACTATTCTTCCGTTTATGACCAACTCTGTGTGCGTTGTGTAAGATACATAGCCCCACATTTCAAGATAACTCGGCGAATTATTGAAGTAAGTTTGTGGCAGTTTGAAACCATGTACATCACCCAAACATGTTGGTATTGATCCTGAGAAACTGTTTTCTGCAAGATCCAATAAATGGAGAGAAGGTAGCTTACATAGCTCTTTAGGAATGCTCCCTGTTAATGTGTTGCCCCGTAAGAATAACTCCGAAAGGGAAGGAATATTTTTACTTATCTCTTTTGGTATAGATCCAAAAAGCTTGTTGTGTTTTAGCGAGAGAGTTTTCAATGAAAAACATTTCTGGAAGATAAAAGACAAATCTGCAGAGAGATTGTTGTTGCTCAGTTCGAGGATAGAAAGAAAAGGTAATGAGCATATTGAAGATGGGATTCCACCTGCCAACCTGTTGTTGGATAGATCAATGGTGTATATTCTTTTCATACCAATCCAGAACTCAAGGATTTCCCCTGTCAAATAATTGTTGGATAGATCAAGATAACTCAAACTTTGAATCTTATTTATGGATAGTGGAATGCTCCCATTCAAGTAGTTATGTGAGAGATCCAAGTTCTGCAAAGATGACATATCTTCGCTAACATTGGCAGGTAATGTTCCGGACAGTGAATTGTTCCTTAAGTAGAGAGCACTCAAACCAGACCAAATTTGGACTGAGCCCTTCAAGTAGTTATGAGAAAAATCAACCGTAGGATAATTTGAGGAAGTGAAATTCATTTCTTTGGGAAGGTAACCATTTATTTTGTTGTGAGAAAGATCTAGATTTCCAATTCGGTGGGATATATTGTAAAGCCAATGGGGTATCTCCCCCATAATTCCAACATTTTTGAGGATTATTACCGTCAAGTAGATTTGGTTTCTAAACCAATGAGGAAATCTTGGGCCAACTTGACAATCACGAATTTCAACATAATACAAGTTCTTAAAAGGTGGAGCCCAGTCATTTGTGACATTCAAAGCAAGTGTTTTCGTTTTTGATGACACAGCGAAACGGGTTAGGTTTGTGAGATATTGGAAATGAATATTTATCATTGTACCTTCCCAATAGTTCTCAAGTAGGTTTAGGAAATACAAATTGGTTAGTCGACCAATACTTTCAGGAATTGTCCCATTCATCATGTTGCCTTCCAAGTTTAGAAAACGTAGATTTGGTAAGTTTCCTATAGATGCTGGTATGGGACCTGATACACCTGAGTTTTTTGACAGATCAAGATCATACAAACTGGTAAACTTCGCTAAAGAATGGGACAATTTCCCAGTTAGTTGATTTTGACTCAAATTCAAATCCTGTAGAGTTTGGTTGCTGCAAGACATGGCCTCAATCAATTCTGCTATATCATCAGTAAGAAAATTTTGTGATAGTCGTAGGACTTTAAGTTTGCAGAGCTTCCATCTTCCAAGTATAGAAGGAACAAGACTTACTAGAGATGAATTGTAAAGATCAAGCTTTGTAAGGGTACTCATGTTAAATAACCAAGAAGGTATTGGTGAATTTAAAGGATTTCCAGAAAGGTCAAACACAGAAAGTGATGTAATATTTAAAAATGGTGAAAATGGAGGGAGAGAAGCAAGATTGCAAGAAGCCAAATGCAACTCTACTAGAGATGAAATCTTATTCACAGCTCGAAACAACTCATGGGCCGAGCTGGTAATATTTAAATAATTCATGCTAAGATATTGAAGTGAAGACAAATCAGAGAGCCAACTAATGTCTCTGACTGAAAGTGAAGAAAAATGGGCAGAGATATCAAGATGATGCAGATTTGACAAATTGCCAAGATAAGTAGGGACTACACCAGAAAAATTCGCATTGGATAAGTCTAGGTAATTCAACATATTTAGAGAACCAATAAATTCTGGAAAGGGAACTCCTTCAAAATTGTTAAAGCTTAGGTCCAAGTGACTCAAGTGCTTCAAGTCAGTCAAGGAAGGATTTATCTCACCGCTTAAGGGAGACTGTGAAAATAATCTTGTGGTTATTTTGCATATACGAAGGTACGCGAGCTTAAGCTTTAGAACATGACCAGTTTGGTTGTCACATTCTATACCTTTCCAATTGCAGCAATCTTCCCCAACCCATGAAGAAAGGCAATTGGATGGATCCTTGAGATCTTTTTTTATTTTAAGGAGTGCCACTCTTTCTTCATTAATGCAAAGAGTGCTAACATTAATGCTCGTAACTTCACACTGTGTTGATGCAAAAAGAAAGAGGAGAGGAATAAGGTAATATCCAAAGATGAATTTTATTCTTGCCATCGTCCCACCAGAGCACAATGGCAAGTAATTTTTTTGGTTTTTGTCACTTTGTCACATTTGATGAATGTTTAATACTCCTACTGACTAAAAAAAGTAGTATTGTGAAACTATCATTGATGTGCTACACATTAAGTATTTGAAATTAGCAGGCTCAAAGTGAAGGCAATGCTATAAAATAAATCAAGTCATAAACTGTTTATTATTTTAAGACTCCTCCTTGACACACTTCTTGTTTTTACTTCTTGTTTTTGTTGATTCTTATTAAGAATTTGCTATGCCGGCCGCCTTGGATGTGACATACATTGATGCATTCATTGTGCAAACTTTCTTGCGAAGACCTGGAATGAGTCTATGGATTCTATGGTGATGAAACTTGTTAGGGATTAATTCTTCTTATTATTTTGTAATAATTACTGTCTCTATTACCACTCATCTATGATGTTTAAATTATTTTTCATTTCCTGTAAAACTCTTGATATAAAATTGGTTTAAACTAATGGACTGTCCCTTATGTAGTGGTAGTATAAAATAATGCAATAAATAAATTGTTTGGTCAGTTTGAAAAGTCACCCCTCACAGTACCAACAGCGAATAGTTTCCTTAGGTATATTCCTGGTTGAGATTTGAGTATGGCTTTGTTATTGTTCAGTTGGTTCATTTCTATCCATGTGATACTTGCACATCATGTATGGTTTGGTTCTTCATGATTTTATACAATGTCAATAATTTTAATTAAATTATTATACTTGACACCCAGCACAACACTAATAATCATTTGAGAAAGTAACCACACATGTTGGTGTTGTTAGACCCTGACGAGCCTTTAATATGAAACATCAGTGCTACATAGATGCAATTCATCACAAACAAAACTTGTAGTATTAATTGGTTGAAGCATAAAAAAAACACCATAAGCATGAGAATGCCAAAGCTTCTGTTCCTCGGGAGGCAGAGTTTCAAAAATATCATCAGAAACGATATACTAAACACCTATAAGACGCCCTTTATATCATCAACATAGATACAAGCGTTTTACTTCAAATTAGATGCAAACACATATATACAAGTGTTTGTCTTCAAATTTCAAATATGATGAGGGCGCAACCCTAGAATTGTTTTCATGATATGAGCTTTATGACACCAATTTAATTATAATTTGCTCTTTCTAAAGTTTTAACTACCAAATTACATAAGTTACGACTTTTAGCATACATGATTTTGTGATATTTACAATTGTTAAGTCTTGATTTTCAGGGCTTCAAATATCTGGAATGTGATTTGAATGAACACTCAAGTGCTGAATTACGGAGGTACCTTTTTATCATTTCCTATGCCTATTTTCCCTCTTGACAATGTATGAACTGATTTTTTGCTCTAGGATTGTGCATGTATCTTACCAATATTTTAAGTATACGCTGATTTTTTATCAAGACCAACTATATTTTTCAAGAACTGTGTCCCTTCTAGATATATAGTAGCCTTAATTCAGAATACTTCAAATTAAGGATATAAAAGTTTAAGCATGATAGTGCTGATATAGTAGCCTTTATGCAGGACTCCCTGTGTGTGAGTTCACCGAGTTTCTTGACAGATCAAGCTCTTTCAAATTCTCAAATTTCCCTAAAGAATGAGGCAATTTTCCAGTTAGTTGATTATTACTCAAATTTAAAAACTCCAGGCTTTGGTTGCTACAAAACATGGCCTCAATCATTTCAGTTATATCACAGGTTAGATAGTTATATGATAGCTCTAGATTTTGAAGCTTGTAGAGATTCAACCTCCCAAGCATAGAAGGAAATAGGCCTTTTAGAGATGAATCATAAAGACAGTTTTGTGATGCTACTCATGTTGAACAACCAAGAAGGTATTGAGGAATTAAAAGGATTTCCAGAGAGGTCAAGCACAGAAAGTAATGTACTATTTAAAAATGGTGAAGAGGGAACAAGAGCCGCAAGATTGCAAGAGGACAATTGCAACTCTAACAGAGATGACATCATCTTAATAGCTCCAAATAACTCATGGGGTGTGTCCATGATGTTAAGGCTATTTACTGCACACTGGATTGATGCAAAAACTAAAAGGATAGGAATAACATAATATCCAACTATTTTTTGTGCTTGCCATCATCTCACCACAGGATATATATCAGTTGGTGTGGAGAGTAGGTCTATGATATATTTTGAGTAAGAAGGAGAGTGTCATGTGGAAGTTTCATAACTTCAATGTCCAAGAAGTAATAAGAGCACCGAGTTGTTTGAGACTAAAGACAACATTAAGTTTCTGAACTAGAGTTAAGGAACTTCAGGTGATGATTATATCGTCGACATAGGTTTATCTAAAAAATTCTCTCTGAACGATCTTTTTTACCAAAAAAATATTCTTAGATGTAAACACATATTTGAAGTTCAAATATCAAGATGAAACTCACAAGGCACGACTCTTGAATTTTTTTTTCATGGCATTAGCTTTATAACATCAATTTGATTATTATTTTGCTTTTTCTATTCTTTCAAGTACCAAATTACATAAGTTACGACTTTTAACATGCATGGTTTTGTGATATTTACAATTGTTAAGTCTTGATTTTCAGGGCTTCAAATATCTGGAATATGATTTGAATGACCATTCAAGTGCTGAATCATGGAGGTACCATTTTAAGTATACGCTGATTTTTTTATCAAGGCCAACTATATTTGTCAAGAACTGTCCTTTCTAGTCAACTTTGCTATATACATAATTTCTTTGAAATAATTGTTATCAATTGATATATAGCGGAAACTTTGCTACATCTAAAGGGTCTACATTACAAGTCAAGGAAGCAAGCCATGAGTTAGGTGCTTGAAATTTGGTTAAAAGTGTTAAACTGCTAAATAGCCACCAATAACTTATTGAAATGTCTATTCAAATTCAGAATACTTCCTATTATGTTTTTTAGTGTAGATATATAGTAGCCTTAATTCAGAATACTTCAAATTCAGAATATAAAAAGTTTAAGCATGACAGTGCTGATATAGTAGCCTTTATGCAGGACTCCCTGTGTGTGCTTCAGGTACTCCTAACCAATTCAAATTCAATTAGTCTTCTAAATTCTAATATATTGATTTATTTTTGCATTGATTGCCACCAATATTTTCGTTTATATTAAAGCAAGATCACTACATTAATTCTTTAAATAGTTGTAATCTATACAGTATATCACTATGGACTTCACCCAATCTACCACACACAAATTTAAACAATGCACAGAAGTAAAATATAAACCCAAAGTTCAAACACAAGATACACAAATTATTATACTACGCCCTCAGTTCCTTCCCAATGCAAACTGGCGCTTTACACGCCCCAAGTTAACTACCACGAAGACCAGAAGTTTATCTCTCCTGTCAAATACAAAATTGAAATATGCATGTCTCCAGGACCTCTTTAACATCAAGCTGCCACACACAATCCAAAAGCCAGTGATATACCCGGCAGCTATGCTTGCATATAACTTCAATCTTTCAATCTTTTCATCATCTCCATCACCATCATCATTTTTTCTTTCTTGTTCTCTATTTCCAGGGAACAATGACGAGCAATTGGTCAGTAAATGATCTCCACACAACTCTGGGTTGCCTATATAAGTTGATGCATCATAGGTTCCAAACTGATTACCTAGTGGAATTCTTCCAGAAAGATTGTTGTATGACAAGTTCAAATGACTCAGGAATGTCATGGAAGCCATGCTTGGAGGGATAGGACCTGAAAGATTGTTATGTGAAAGGTCAAGATTTTCTAAATCTTTTAGCAATCCAATGTCGCTGGGTATATTCCCAGTTAGATGATTCCAAGACAAATTCAGAGAACCCAAGTGAATCAGCTGTGTTATCTTCGCTGGTATCACTCCAGAAAGATCATTCTTAGAAAGATCAATGGTGGAATGCACCAGCATTTTCGTCAAGTATTCGACTATTCTTCCGTTCAAGACCAATTCTGTATGCCTCGTGTATGGTTCATAGCCCTGAAGTACAAATGAAATAACAGAATCATTTAAGTATGTCTGTGGTGGTTTGAAACCGTGCACATCACCCAAACATGTTGGTATTGAGCCTGACAAATTGTTTTCTGCTAGATCCAATAAATGGAGAGAAGGTAGATGACATAGCTCTTTAGGAATACTACCTGTTAATGTGTTTCCCCGTAAAAATAACTCCGAAAGGGAAGGAATATTTTTACTGATCTCTCTTGGTATAGACCCAAAAAACTTGTTGTTTTTTAGTGAGAGAATTTTCAACCAAAAACATTTCTGGAAGACAAAAGATAAATCTGCAGAGAGATTGTTGTTGCTCAGTTCTAGGATGGAAAGTAAATGTAATGAGCATATTGAAGATGGGATTCCACCTGCCAACCTGTTGTTGGATAGATCAAGGATGGATAAGCTCTTCATACCCAACCAAAACTTGGGGATTTCCCCTGTCAAATAATTGTTGGATAGATCAAGATAATTCAAATTTTGAATCTTGTTTAAGGATATCGGAATGGTCCCTCTCAGGAAGTTATGCGAGATATCCAAGTCCTCTAAATGTGACATCTCTTCGCCTATATTGGTAGGTAATATTCCGGACAGTGAATTGTTCCTTAGGTTAAGAGCACTCAAACCAGACCAAATTTGGACAGAGCCCTTCAAGTGGTTATGAGAAAAATCAACTATAGGATCATTTGAGGAAGTGAAATTCATTGTTTTGGGAAGATAACCACTTATTTTGTTATGAGAAAGATCTAGTTCCTCTATTTGAGAAGATATATTGTAAAGCCAATGGGGTATCTCCCCTAAAATTCCAGCATTTTCTAGAATTATCAATTTCAAGTGGATTTGGTTTTTGAGCCAACCAGGAAATGTTGAGTCTACTTGACAACCATGGATTTCAACATAAAGCAAATTCTTAAATGGTGGAACCCAATCTTCTGTCACTTTCAAAGCAAGTGTGTTATTTTTAGATGACACAGAAAAACTGATTAGGTTTGTAAGATTATGTAAATGAATATTTGTCATTGTACCTTCCCAATAATTATCAAGCAGGTTTAGAGAATACAAATTGTTTAGTTGACCAATACTTTCAGGAATTGTCCCATTCACCATGTTGCCTTTCAGGTTAAGAGCACCTAGGCTTGATAAGTTTCCTATAAATGTTGGTATAGGACCTGAGACACCCGTATGCGAGTTCACCGAGTTTCTTGTCAGAAAAAGATAATACAAACTTGTAAATTGCCCTAAAGAATTAGGCAATTTCCCAGTTAGTTGATTAAAACTCAAATCTAAAGATTTCAAACTTTGGTTGCTACAAGACATGCTCTCAAGGATATCAGCTATATCATCAGTAATAAGATTAGATGACAGCTGTAGAACTTGAAGGCTGCAGAGCTTCCATCGCCCAAGCGTAGAAGGCAAGAAACCTCTTAGAGATGAATAAGAAAGATCAAGTTCTGTCAGACTGCTCATGTTGAACAACCAAGAAGGTATTGAGGAATTAAAAGGATTTCCAGAGAGGTCAAGCACAGAAAGTGATGTAATATTTAAAAATGGTGAAGATGGAGGGAGAGAAGCAAGATTGCAATTGGATAATTCTAACTCTATCAGAGATGACATCTTATTAATAGCTCGAAACAACTCATGAGGCGAGGTAGTAAACTTTAAACCACCTATGCTAAGATATTGAAGTGAAGACAAAGCAAAGAGCCAATTAAAGTCGCTAACCTGAAGCGAATATGAGGTAATATCAAGATAGTGCAAATTTGATAAATTGCCAAGATGATTAGGGACCATTCCAGTAAAATTTGCATATGATAAGTCAAGGTAATTCAACATATGGAGAGAACCAATAAATTTTGGAATCAAAGCTCTTTCGAAATCGTTAAAGCTTAGATCTAAATGACTCAAGTGTTTCAAGTCAGTAATTGAAGGATTTATCTCACCGCCGAAGGGAGACGGTGAAATTATATTTATGTTGCAGATATGATAGTAACGTAGCTCAAGCTTTAAAACATGACCAGTTTGGTTGTCACATTTTATACCCTCCCAATTACAGCAATCTTCTCCAATCCATGAAGAAAGACAATTGGAAGGATCTTTGAAATCTTTTTTTATTTTAAGGAGTGCCTCTCTCTCTTCCTTAATGCAAAGTGTGCTAACATTAAGGCTTCTTACTTCACACTTGATTGATGCAAAAAGAAAGAGGAGTGCAATAACATAATATCCAAATATTTTTGTGTTTGCCATAATCTCACCTAAGGATATTATGATCATATGATTTTATGAGCACAAGAGCTTTTGATGATTACATATATATAGAACAATGTGATGGCTGATATTTTCTTGGTTGGTTGATTCTTTCTTTGTTCAATTTTCAACTAGCAACACATCCGTGATAAGCATGTATTACTAGTGTTACTATAAGTTAGTCTCTTTAGTCAAATTTCTGCCTAAAAGAGTTGTGTATGTGAACAATTTAAGTGGGTGACACATGAAAGTTTTAGGCGAAATTAACTCAAAATTTGATGAAAATGACGAATTTATGTTGCCATTAATAACATAAGAAACAAGTACCAACTATCAAATATGCAATTAAGCCTTATGTTTTTTCTTTTTATTTTATTTTTTGGACAGTGATTACTTGATTTTTAGAAGGAAAAAATGTACAGTTGTATTAATATATGTTAGTGTGTATAAATTATGCAAATTAAAAAATTTATCAAGATAAAAGATTGAGAAGTTTTCATACACCACCAACTATATAAATATTTCTTCACATATTGTAAATTTGCTCTAGAAATTTTAAAAGGATGACTTGGTTCTTGATAACCTTATGCAATGTCAGCTGAAAAACATACATGGCATTATAAAATATATATATTTTTTCCATCATAAATTACAGTCAAATATAACCCACTAACACATATATAAGGCCAAATAGTCAAACACATATTTATTAGCTTATCCCTTGAATCTATAAGCATATATACTATATAATTACTATGCTTTATTCACTTAATATGAAATATAAATAACTACTTATGTTATGTTTCAAGGAAAAGGTGCCCTCTTTTTCATCTCAGTTTGTTCAAAGTCAATGACAAAGCCTTTGCCATGTTGCTTCCAATAATCAGCCATTGGATTGATCATTTCTGGCTCTGGAATCTCTACCCTTGAGCTTTTAAGGCTCTCTGAGGATATATTGTATTTGGAATCCCTCTCATGCAGCAGCTCTGGCCTCACCAACCCTGGTTTCACCGCTTGGGGTGACATCATTAAAGCTGGTGCACCCAGTGGAAGCCTGTCCCCTGCATTTCAAATTGACATACATGTTCCAACTTTCAACATTATGTAAAGATTAACCTTTTCCAAAGCAGTTCTGCAAGTATGAAGCACTAACATGGATTGGATACGCGCGCCGGACATGACACATATACTAACACTTAAACTTAAACATTGGTTCTTTTGATACGGTGGTTAAGCTGAGATTTGTTCTGCTCATTTTACATTACCAATAAATTTTTTATTAAAATATGTCACACTTTATCACTTCTAGTTCTAAACACAGTTTTAAGTTGTAACCACTAACCAATTTCTTAACTTGGATATTATGTAAACATTCTTAGTTTTTGCATGAATAGAAAAATAAAAATAGAAACAATAATATGCATCCCATTATATATACCTCTGTCAACCTGCCACGTACACCAGAATTTTCCATAAGTCTTGGCAAGACTTTCAAGCTCTGGCATCCCAATCATCTCTGGAATTCTTGGATTCACCCACAGACCTGATTTTATCTGCACCATCCAAACATTTTTCTACAATCTAAATTATTCCAAAAAAATGCAATTTAAACGGGCAACACAAACACCAAACACAACACTGACATGTCACACATTTGATACTAGTAATAATTTGATTAGTGTTTATACACACATGCAATTCAACAAAAGTAGAATTTGTAATATTGATTAGTTGTAGTTTGAAATTAACAAACCTCATAAGCATGAGAATGCCAAAGCTTCTGTTCCTCAGGAGGCAAAGTTTCAAAAACATCATCAGAAATGATATACTCAACACCTATTAGACGACCTTTATTAGGGTCATCAGAATCATAAACAGCACACTGAAGAAAATCGTTACTAAGACGAGAACAGTAGTGATGAGTTTCAATCTGGCGAGACAAGTCATGACTGTACATAGCAAAAGTACACACATGCTGACTCATTTGGTTTATGGGTTTGAAACATTGAACCATCATTGCACTCTTGTCAACAAAGTGTTGTTCCATAGTCATTGGTTCGCCGGGAGTTGGATCTGTACCTTTTGCTGGTGTTGGGTTCGGTGACTTGTCGGTGGATGCCATTGTTTGAGAGGTTGTGTTTGTGTTTGTTTCTAATCTTCTCTGTGTTTGTGTGTGTTGGGTTTGTGTTACTATAAAAAGAGGAACAGAACAAGTGTAGCATGGATACGTGAAGTGTGGTTTTGGTTCCACGTAGACATGCAGGATTGTTTATGTGGCTCTGTGTAGTGGACTATGTTGCCATCTGTTAAGACTTAGAGTAGGAACTCGTCACTTGATCACACTCGCATAAATATATTAACAACTAATAATTTGTCATTAAAAAGAAAACACTCACATAAGAATGCATATTATGTAAGAGTTTAATAGATATGCACTATTGTGTAAAATAGTTTTACACGACTATCCAATAAAGGACTATTTTTGTGTTTGTCATCATCCTATAAGAGGATATCAGAGGGATATGTGTACTATACAGAACAAAATGGCAAGTATTTTCAAAACAAAGTTCACCATCTAAATTAAATATTTGAAATTGACATGACAGTCTTAAAGACCCTTTGATAATTTTCAAAGAAAGCTTATCGTCTAAATTTAATATTTGAAATTGACAGTGTTAGGGTGCGTTTGATTTACTAAAAAAATAACAGACTGAGTAGGACAACTATAGTTGTATTGTAGCTGCAATACCAACAAGGTTTGAGTTTCGGTTGAAAAGGAAAAAGTGCTAAATTCTCACAACATGGCAAAGTAAGATTTGAGTTTCGATTAAAAGATGTATTCATATGTAGTGTTGATACGTATGGAATAAAATTATCTTCTCATGTGAAAAGAATTTATGAAGAAAAGAAAAAGTTGCTGAAGTATTTAATTCATATACATTATCATATCCACATACTTTTATTTTTCGTCCAACGGAAACTTGGCCAAATAGGCCTAACGATAGAATTTGCTTGACCTTTTTTACACGCTCCTATCACGATTCACGATACATAGAGGTGACATGCATGTTTCAGATGCATTCCGATGAAGACGGCTAACTATTTCAAATATTTAATTTAGGCAATGAACTTTGTTTTGAAGATTATCATAGGGTCTTTAAGGCTGTCAATATCAAATATCAAATATTTAATTTAGACAAGTGTGAAGTAAGAAGCCTTAAAGTTAGCACTCTTTGCATTAAGAAAGAGAGAATGGCTCTCCTTAAAATAAAAAAAGATCTCAATGATCCATCCAATTACCTTCCATCATGGGTTGGGAAAGATTGTTGCAGCTGGATTGGTATACAATGTGACAATCAAACAGGTAACATTCTTAACCTTAATCTCAAGCCAGACCTATTGTCACCGTCTCCTTTAGGCGGTAAGATAAATCCTTCATTGGCTGACTTGAAACACTTGAGTCATTTGGACCTAAGTCGCAATGACTTTGAAGGAAACTCCATTCCATAATTTTTTGGTTCTCTCAATAGGCTTAATTACCTCGACTTATCCTACGCAAATTTTTCTGGAATGGTCCCTACTCAACTTGGCTTCTTGTCAAATTTGCATTATTTTGATACCAATGATGTAACTACGTCACTTTGGGTGAGAGACGTAAGTTGGCTCACATTGTCTTCGCTTCAATATCTTAACATGGGTGGTGTTAACATCACCGACACACCCCATGAGTTGTTTCGATCTGTCAATAAAATGTCATCTTTGTTAGAGTTGCATTTGTCCTATTGCAATCTTGCTTATCTCCCTCCATCTTCACCATTTTTAAATATTACATCACTTTCTGTGTTTGATCTCTCTGGAAATCCTTTTAATTCCTCAATACCTTCTTGGTTGTTCAACTTGAGCAGCCTCACAGAACTTCATCTTTCCGATTCATCTTTAATAGGTCTCGTTCCTTCTACGAGCGGAAGACACAAGCTCTGCAAGTTTGAGGTTCTTGACCTCAATTTTAATGATCTAACTGGTGATATAACTGAAATTATTGAGGCCTTGTCTTGTAGCAACCAAAGTCTTCGATTTTTATATTTGAGTGACTATCAACTAACTTGAAAATTGCCTCATTCATTAGGGAAATTTATTAGTTTGGTTGATTTTGATCTCTTAATATACTCGGAGAACTCACACACCGGTGTCTCATGTCCTATACCGACATCTATAGGAAACTTATCAAATCTAGATTCCTTAGACTTGGGCAACAACATGATGAACGGGACAATTCCTGAAAGTATCGGTAAACTAACCAATTTGTATACTCTAAACCTGATTGAGAATTATTGGGAAGGTACAATGACAAATATTCATCTCCATAATCTCACAAACCTAATTAGTATATCTGTTTCATCTAAACATAACTCATTTGCTTTGAAAGTGACAAATGATTGGGTTCCAACTTTTAAGGATTTGTCTCATGTCGAAATTAGCAGCTGTCAAGTTGGCCCAACATTTCCTAACTGGCTTAGAGACTAAAATTCCTTGAGTGAAATAATCCTACAAAATGCTGGAATTTCCGGGAAGATACCTCATTGGCTTTACAATATGTCCCCCCAAATTTCATATCTAGATCTTTCTCACAACAATATAAGTGGCTACTTTCCCAAAAAAAAATGAACTTCACTTCCTCAAATACACCTTCAGTTGACTTTTCTTTCGACCAGTTGAAAGGTTCAATCCAACTTTGGTCTGGTGTGAGTGCCCTTTACCTAAAGAACAACTTGTTATATGGGACAATACCAACCAATATTGGCAAAGAAACGTCACAGTTGAGCTACTTGGATCTCTCAAATAACTACCTAAACGGGAGAGTCCCATTGTCACTAAATGAGACTCAAAATTTGATTTATCTTGATCTTTCTAACAATTATCTGTCAGGAGAAGTCCCTGAGTTTTCGATGAGTATGCAGAATTTAGAAATTATTGATCTATCTAATAACAGTTTGTTAGGTGGAATTCCAACTTCAATATGCTCATTACCTTCAATCCCCTGAAATGGATTTTGTGAGCATGTCCTCCCAAATGAGAACACTCGATTGACATTTATAGATTGGTTCGGACATACATGGAAGTGCCATTTAGAGTTTGGAGATCCTCCTCCCAAGGCTTGCAAAATTTATGGCAAATGGTGCAGCTTATGCAAGGTGCCTAATTTGGTCAGCCAATAATAGTGTGACCTTGATTGCACCTACAATCACCAGGGGACACAAAGTTTTTTATCAGGCGGAGTAGTGCTTTATATGTTATAAGGATTTCATTCTAAACTTTGTGTTAGTGTCCCATGTCTTTATGTTATAAGCACTTTGTTATAAGCATATTTATATTATGTTATAAGTACTTTATGTTATAAGCATCTCTAAATTACCTAAAAGTCGTGTTTAAATTTTGGCTTGCTTTGCTACTTAGTATCTATGTCTCTCCCTAATGTATCTATGCTTTTTAAATAAAACATATTGAGTTATCCTTTTTAGCTTTCCTGCGCCTATATTGTGTAATCATTCTTCCACATCAACAATGTTCCCCGCTAATATAATGTAAATAAGTGCTTATTTTTACAATAGATATCATAATATAGTGCTTTCTTATATGCATGTAATAATACCGACCCTTATATATAGTCTCTGCGTTAGTTTACTTAGGTAGTCTGTGTTTAAACTACTAAAAGCGACCAAACGTTATACACGTGTAATAACAACCACCCCTATACTAAATTTTGTGTGAATTTAGACTTTGTTAGTGATTGTGATTACATTGCCACATCTTCAAATGATTATTTTAATTTCATGTGGTTAACTTTTTGAATATATTGAATTAATGGATCACACTCATTGCAAATAAAATCAAATTCTAAGGAAAGATTTGTCACACAAGGCTTTCTATCAAACCCAAATCCAGCACTACTTTACTTTATGTTATAATACTCTAGATTACTTCTTATGATAAATTCCCTTGCTTTGTTTCCAATTAATCTTTGGCTAATGTTTTCTAAACTTCTTGCTATATCTAAATCACTTAAATATTGCATTAATTTTATGTGTCGATCATTAATGGCGGTCCGCAACACCCGTGCAACGCACGGGAAGCCGACTAGTCTCTTATATTATAAGCTTGTTCTGTTTTGCTATTGTTAACCCTAATCTTTTTCCCACTCATTTTTCCTCTCATTTTACCCTACATTAATTCAAATAAAATGTTAAAAAATATCTCACCAAGAATCGAACCCACAACCTTTAACTCACCATGTTAAATATTTATTATTATTATTAGCTTCCTATATTATTATTATTATTATTATTATTATTATTATTATTATTATTGTTATTGTTATTATTAATTCAAATAAAATCTTAAAAAATACTTGAGCAAGAATCGAACCCACAACCTTTAACTCACCATGTTAAATATTTATTATTATTATTAGCTTCCTACTATTATTATAATAATTATTATTATTATATTCTAAACTTGTTCTGAAATGCTAACATAAACCTATTCTTTTTTTCTCTTTCTCTCTTTTTCATGTGGTCCATTATATTAAAAAACAAAAATTGTCTAGCATGGGAATCGAACCCACATCCCTTTAATTTTTTCTTTTGCGGTGACTATATTAATAAGAGTCACGGACAATCTCTTAAGTATGTTGGAATATCTCTTTTGTCGATAATGTTTTTACATGGTCAGTTGTATGTTGCAATTTCAAGAGTTATTTAAAGAGAATGATTAAAAATATTGATTATCGACGAAGACAGTGAAAATACGAATAAAACTTCCAATATAGTCTATAAAGAAATATTTCATAATATACCATAATTTCTATTGTATGAACATTTATCCAAATTTATTGTCGAATTAATATTTAATGGTACTCGACATATTTATATACGATTTAGTGTTCAAAAATTTATATCTTATTTTTTCATATTACGACTAATTAGACCCGTGCACCACACGAGTGGAAGTTCTATTTATTAATATATTAACGGAATTATTTTAAGCGCACTATAAATTTCCAATAACCCTAATTTCCTACCGCATTCCAATTCAACTTCTCAGATCCAAATTTCATATCTCTATTCGGCTCTCCCTCACCATTGTGTTAACATTTATGCTTCTCTTCCTACGTTGATACTTTCTCCTCTTCCAACGTTGATTCAGTGTCAAGTTGTTTTTGAAATCCTTAACTCATTTTTCAATCAACCCTTTTTGATCGATTAAGAACTTTGTCTAATGATTTTTCTTTTTCTTTTTTTAGTTTGTTTTGCGATGAAACTGGAATTTGATCCCAAAACTTCCTCTACACACTTGAATGAGATACTAACTCTAACTAAGTGTCAGGTAATTTTTCGTTCAATTCTTTTATTATATCCACTGTTTTGTTTAATTAATCTCTTTATCAATCATTATCCCCTTTAGTAATTAATTGATCATTTCTTTTAGCGATGATGATTCCAAGAGTTGAACATGGTTTTAACATGGTTTTTAATATGCGGTGATGTTAGTTGAAGTTGAACCGAAGAATATCAACATGAGTTTTACTTTCGGATCTTTTGTAAGTAAAAATTTATCTCTCATATTCTTTGTTCATGTGTTTTTTCTGGTCTTATTGTTTATTTTGGGTTTAACATGGACTCAACAATGATTGACTTATTCTTGTTTATGTTCTTTTGTAAGTAAAAAATGAAACTATAATGTACTTTGTTTCCTATGTTTTTTCTGGTTTTGCATTGTTTATTGTGTTTAACATTGTTTATTGTGTTTAACATGGATTTAATAAAATTAAGCTCTCAAGTAGTTTGTTCCATCTTTTTTCGAGAACCGGATGCATATTCGGGTCGTCGTGACACTGAGTAGTGCGATAAAAAGACCATAAAAACGAACATCTCAGTGTCCATGTAAAAAAGCGCATGAAAATCCATGAGGACAACAGCCTTCGAGAAGATAATCGGGACATACATCATATCTCCCATGTGCTCTAAGGCATCTGTCACCAGCAAGGCAGTGTCCAACTTTCCACTCGAGACACATGTCATGCCTAAAGTGGCAGTCAACATCACCATAAGGGCAAAACTCCTCCCCGGCAAAGATCCACCAACAAACATACCGACCACCAACAAACATATTGACTAAGTTACTCTTATTTACAGGGTCCAGGTGGAGTTCGAGGTGGATGTTAAACACAATAAACAATGCAAGACCAGAAAAAACATAGGGAACAAAGTACATTATAGTTTCATTTTTTACTTACAAAAGAACATAAACAAGAATAAGTCAATCCTTGTTGAGTCCATGTTAAACCCAAAATAAACAATAAGACCAAAAAAAACACATGAACAAAGAATATGAGAGATAAATTTTTACTTACAAAATAAGTTACTCTTATTTACAGGGTCCAGGTGGAGTTCGAGGTGGACGTGGTCGGTATGTTTGTTGGTGGATCTTTGCTGGGGAGGAGTTTTGCCCTTATGGTGATGTTGACTGCCACTTTAGGCATGACATGTGTCTCGAGTGGAAAGCTGGACACTGCCTTGCTGGTGACATATGCCTTAGAGCACATGGGAGATATGATGTATGTCCCGATTATCTTCTTGAAGGCCGTTGTCCTCATGGATTTTCATGCGCTTTTTTACATGGACACAGAGATGTTCGTTTTTATGGTCTTTTTATTGCACTACTCAGTGTCACGACGACCCGGATATGCATCCGGTTCTCGAAAAAAGATGGAACAAACTACTTGAGAGCTTAATTTTATTAAATCCATGTTAAACACAATAAACAATGTTAAACACAATAAACAATGCAAGACCAGAAAAAACATAGGGAACAAAGTACATTATAGTTTCATTTTTTACTTACAAAAGAACATAAACAAGAATAAGTCAATCCTTGTTGAGTCCATGTTAAACCCCAAAATAAACAATAAGACCAGACAAAATACATGAACAAAGAATATGAGAGATAAATTTTTACTTACAAAATAAGTTACTCTTATTTACAGGGTCCAGGTGGAGTTCGAGGTGGACGTGGTCGGTATGTTTGTTGGTGGATCTTTGCTGGGGAGGAGTTTTGCCCTTATGGTGATGTTGACTGCCACTTTAGGCATGACATGTGTCTCGAGTGGAAAGCTGGACACTGCCTTGCTGGTGACAGATGCCTTAGAGTACATGGGAGATATGATGTATGTCCCGATTATCTTCTCGAAGGCCGTTGTCCTCATGGATTTTCATGCGCTTTTTTACATGGACACAGAGATGTTCGTTTTTATGGTCTTTTTATTGCACTACTCAGTGTCACGACGACCCGAATATGCATCCGGTTCTCGAAAAAAGATGGAACAAACTACTTGAGAGCTTAATTTTATTAAATCCATGTTAAACACAATAAACAATGTTAAACACAATAAACAATGCAAGACCAGAAAAAACATAGGGAACAAAGTACATTATAGTTTCATTTTTTACTTACAAAAGAACATAAACAAGAATAAGTCAATCCTTGTTGAGTCCATGTTAAACCCAAAATAAACAATAAGACCAGACAAAATACATGAACAAAGAATATGAGAGATAAATTTTTACTTACAAAAGATCCGAAAGTAAAACTCATGTTGATATTCTTCGGTTCAACTTCCTCTAACATCACCGCATATTAAAAACCATGTTAAAACCATGTTCAACTCTTGGAATCATCATGGCTAAAAGAAATGATCAATTAATTACTAAAGGGGATAATGATTGATAAAGAGATTAATTAAACAAAACAGTGGATATAATAAAAGAATTGAACGAAAAATTACCCTGACACTTAGTTAGAGTTAGTATCTCATTCAAGTGTGTAGAGGAAGTTTTGGGATCAAATTCCAGTTTCATCGCAAAACAAACTAAAAAAAGAAAAAGAAAAATCATTAGACAAAGTTCTTAATCGATCAAAAAGGGTTGATTGAAAAACGAGTTAAGGATTTCAAAAACAACTTGACACTGAATCAACGTTGGAAGAGGAGAAAGTATCAACGTAGGAAGAGAAGCATAAATGTTAACACAATGGTGAGGGAGAGCCGAATAGAGATATGAAATTTGGATCTGAGAAGTTGAATTGGAATGCGGTAGGAAATTAGGGTTATTGGAAATTTATAGTGCGCTTAAAATAATTCCGTTAATATATTAATAAATAGAACTTCCACTCGTGTGGTGCACGGGTCTAATTAGTCGTAATATGAAAAAATAAGATATAAATTTTTTAACACTAAAATGTATAGTATATAAAAAAGTCGAGTATCATTAAATATTAGTTCGACAATAAATTTGGATAAATGTTTATACAACAGAAATTATGATGTATTACGAAATACTTTTTTATAGACTACCGCGTTTATTAAATGAAAAATCGCATGAAAACGGACATCTCTGTGTCAATGTAAAAAAGCGCATGAAAATCCACGAGGACAACTTCCTTGAACAACCTCAAACACAATTCAATTGGCATTTTTCCACAATTCAACTTGAACCGTTCCTTATCCTCAAGGAACACATATATGAAATGAAAAATTCCAAAGGATTGACAACTTCCGTGAACAACCTCAAACACAATTCAACATATTTCCTAAGCACCTCAATGATCAAACATTTAATGCAACTTCTCTTCACAATGATTTCAATTCAAACAATAATAAAGAATTATTTACAATATTTAACGAAGCTCAATAATCACTTCACAAACTTACTTTCTCTTCAGTGTTTAATTGGATAATCACTCAATCAACACAAACAAAACTATTCTACCACAAACTTGCAAGAATTCCAAAAATATCAATCAATAAGTAAATACACACTTTTGAAGTCTAAAGGTTACAACTTGGTTTAGATTAGGGTGGATATCTTTGGAAAGTAAACTAAAAATTTGGAGTTAAGGACATACTATATTTTCAAAGAAAATTCATAAAATTTCACCATTCAAAAGTACTAGAGAACACTTGATTTTCACTTTTTTATTTTTTCAAAAGCATAGATGCATTCAATTATAAACTATTTTCACTATTTTTCTTTCTTTTCTTTTCTCTTTTGTTTTTTTCTTTATTTTCAAATTTACTCATTTTTTTCTTTGTTTTGTGTTTGACTTCTTTGATTTTTTCAACACATGCATAACTACTCAAGTTCTCTGGTACCCAACTCAAACTTAGACAGTTGATAGTTTCAAGAGCAACCTCATACTCAATCATTTACAAAGCATTAAGTCAAAATCTACTCCAAGAAAATTGATGTTCATTTTTTTTTCTTTCAAAAACACAATTGGGTTAAGAGATCAATATATATATATATAAAAGGTCGGATTAAATGACACCAACTTGTTTGATACCAAATGTTACACCTCTCAATAACGTTTTAAACCTGATTGAGAATTATTGGGAAGGTACAATGACAAATATTCATCTCCATAATCTCACAAACCTAATTAGTATATCTGTTTCATCTAAACATAACTCATTTGCTTTGAAAGTGACAAATGATTGGGTTCCAACTTTTAAGGAGAATCTCCAGAAATGTCACAGTTGAGCTACTGGATCTCTCAAATAACTAGCTAAACGGGAGAATCCCATTGTCACTAAATGAGACTCAAAATTTGTTTTATCTTGATCTTTCTAACAATTATCTGTCAGGAGAAGTCCCTGAGTTTTCGATGAGTATGCAGAATTTAGAAATTATTGATCTATCTATAATAACAGTTTGTCAGGTGCAATTCCAACTTCAATATGCTCATTACCTTCACTTTATATCCTACAACTAAACAACAATAATCTCTCTGCAAATTTGTCTTTTGCCTTCCAGAATTGTGTTCATGCTGCAAACTCTCTCCCTAGAATACAACAAGTTTTTTGGGTCTATACCGAATGAGATAAGCAAAAATGTTCCTTCCCTTTCAGAGTTATTGTTACGAGGAAACACATTAACAGGTAGCATTCCCGAAGAGTTATGCCGTCTACCTTCTTCCCTCCATTTATTGGATCTTGCAGGAAACAAATTTTCAGGATCGATACCAACATGTTTGGGTAATGTGAACAGTTTGGCACCTTCAATGAGCCATCGATTTATGAAGGCAATCCGAGGCTTTGTGGGGAACCTTTGCCAACCAATTGCTCACCATTGTTGCATGGAAGTGGAGAACAAGAGAGAAACAATATAGATGATGGTGACAATGAAAAGATTGAAAGATTGAAGTTATATGCAATCATAGCTGCCGGGTATATCACTGGCTTTTGGATTGTGTGTGGCAGCTTGATGTTAAAGAGGTCTTGGAGAAATGCATATTTCAATTTTGTATATGACATGAAAGATAAATTCTGGTTTTGATGGAGGTTAATTTAGTGCGTCTAAAGTGCAAGTTTGGATTGAAAGGGAACTGACGTTGTGATATATATAATTATTGTGTATCTTTTGTTTGAACATTGCAATCGATCTTAGTAATATTTTGCTTTTGTATGTGTGGTACATGCTCTTGGGTGAAGTACAGTAGTGGATGTTTATAAGTTATTGTATAGTAAGCTATTCGAGTTATAACTTTCATATGTCGCAATAACATCTCCTTTCACATATCTATCTGTCATATATATATATATATATATATATAGAGAGAGAGAGAGAGAGAGAGAGTTAGGATCAGTTGGCATCTCCTTTCACCACATCATAAGTCAGTTATTTTATACAGATAGTGTCACGCTTAAAGAAACTTGGTTAAAGACTCTGGACTAGTACAAACTGGCTCGATGAAGAACAAACGCCTTCGCCTTAAAAGGCTTGGCGTTTGGTGGATGGACTGTAAACTGGTACAGGTCGACCCAATGAAGAAATATTGTTAATGTCTTAACACATTTGATGCTTGGTGGACGACCATACCACATGACTCATAATATTTTAGCTTGAGCAGTCAAGTCCTACTCAACACTAGCTTGACTATTCAGGCCATGCCTAGCTCATGTCGAGCTCAGTTTGATCATTCAGATCATTTTGAGCCCCACCTTGACCATGTCTTCTTCCTATAACCTCCAAATTAGGAATAAATGAAAATACTAAATCTCTATTTTGTCTCATCAACAAACATAATAAGAGCTATATAAAGCCTTCTTTTTTTCCTTCCTTATGTTCACTCATTTGGATTGCGTTTATTTTGGTTAATTAATTTATTGAGTTTTAATAGTTTGGCGCGTTTTGTCACCCCAGAAACTCTAATTAACCTCTTTCAACAGGTTCACCTTTGCTAGTGTTCGATCCTTTTGCGCCGGCACAAGAAACCTCCATTTAGAAGGAAAAAATTCATGCTTCGGTTCTCGTCACCAGATTCAACAAAAAGCCTTTCAAGGTAAATTCTGTCATCAACTTGTACTCCAAATATAACCAAATTGAAACAGAAAGGTTTTTGTTTGATTCTGTTATAATGTGTTGGATAGTGTTTCTTGGAATTCAATCATTGTTGATTATGTTAGGTTAAGTAGTAAGAGTAGTTACAGAAAGGTTTTTCAGATTCTCCTTAAAATGCATCAAATTTAGCTTTGTTTTTAGTGATTATAGGTCTAGCTAGTTTCAATCTTTTGATCTTAATACTGGTCATGTTTCTTTACTAATGCTGATTAAACTTCTTTCCTTATTTGTGAATGCCAAGAGTGAATTTACTGATATATTTGATTTGGAGCACTTCAACAATGTTCTTGCTAATGATGTTCAGGTGGTTTTATCATTGCCAAAATATACGCGTCTTTCTCATATCTATTTGATATGATCTCAGGAATGCGAAGATAATATATAAAGATATAAATTAAAGACAGGTGAGATGTGACAAGAAGAGTAAACAGAAATCAAATAGGCCTAAAGGCATCAGATTATTTACTCAAGGATTATGAATATCTTTGAGACTGCCAAATCTTGTCACATCAACAAATATAATAAGAGCTATATAAACCCTTTTTTTCCTTCCTCATGTTGACTCCTTTGAGTTGCCATCAGCAGAGACCTTAGGGCCTTGAGGTCTGTATTTGTACCTCCTTGAAACAAACAAATAGACGAAGAAGTTGAGCAAGCTCACAACGGAAAGGAACAAGTAGAACAGGTTTAGATGATTTCTATTAATATTGTTCCCTTCTAACCAACCTCCACTTTTACTATGCTTGGTTGCACCATTGATACACTTAACCACTATGGTACTTAGAAAATATCCTAGTGCCATAGAAGTCCAAAGGAAGCAAGTTGATGTAGATTTAAGTCCTTTTGGTGCCTCTGAATAGAAAAACTGAAGGAGACCGATATATGTAAACATGTCAGCTATGCCAAATATGAAATACTGAAAAGAAAGCCAAAATGTGCTTATAGGTAATGGCTGAAGTACTGGAAAAGCATCAAGCATGTTATTGTCATTAGCCACTCTTTTCCTTTTCACTTCTACGATTGAAGCCACAGCCATGGATATGGAAGCAAGTACTAGTCCAACTCCTATACGCTGCAAGTGTGTAACACCGGTTGGAACACCGGTGAATTTACGCACAACAGGAACAAAAACACGGTCGTAGAGAGGTACGATAATGATTAAGAACATGATTGGGATGATTGGGAGGGATGCAGGTGGGATGTTAAAATGTTTGGTGAAACTTGTGTCCATTGTATAGCCTTGCATGATCGAAAATGTTTGGAGCTGAGCTAGGCAAAGAGTCATTATAATTGTACAACAGAATATTGGGACCATGCTGAGAAGGATTTTGGCATTTTCTACTTGTGTAACCCTGCAAAGTTTCCATGGATTTATACTTGGAGCCTGTGATTTCTCTATTTGTATATCAGGTTTTGAATTTATGGCTGCTCTGTCCAAGAACCTGCAAAAAGGGAACTTTATATATTACTAAATGATCGATCTAAGACTCGTCGCTTTAATTATGTATGCATGACCAAGAGAGATGTAGAAATGAATATTTGAACCTGAAAATGCCTCTATGAGGTAGAAACTCAATTTCCGCAGCAGCAGCTTCCTTGTCTTGTTCAATCTCGTATAGTTCTGTTGGATCTTCAGGCAAGGGAAGATTTCTGTTGCGGATTGCAGCAACATAGACCTGCCAAAAATATGATAATTTTTTTTAAAACAAACAGCTAGGATCATATGATCCTCAAAAACCTCAAATATTCCAAACTTAAAGTTATTTATATCATATCAAGTTGAAATTGAAACCTTCCCTATAATTCTGCATTGCTCTCTAGGATAGCTTTTGAAAACATCTTATAGTATATATCAAAATAGCTTGACTTTATTTTATCTTTTGTTGTAGAAATAACTTATATGTTTATATAACTATTTATGCTATAAGCATTTAGTTAAGTTGTTTATCGAACAAGACCTATGCGAATTATTGGCAAAGGCCTAGATAGATACCTACCTGTATGATCTCAAGGAGAACACTAGTTCCTGTAGCAACTTGAATTCTGTATAGTGGCAAACCAGTAGCAAAGATGATGGTACCCAAAAATATAGCTATTGTACCAATACCAAATCCCCAATCCCATCCTTTATGGATTTGTATCCACACAATGAAAGTTAAGCTGACTGAACCACCCACGCAAACAGCGAGCAATAGAGTGTTAAAGAAAGTGGACATTTTCTTTGCTTCTTTAGGGTCAGTTTCATCAAACTGATCTGCACCATGTGATGGCAATGCAGCTTTAGTTCCTGCACTGCCAAAGGCTAACAAGTATAGACCAAGGAAGAGAAAAGCTTTCTGGCCTCCTTCTGGTTTATCGCAATGAGCTGTTGGGTCATTGATATTGCAAATGTGTGGCTTGAGACTAGGATAGTGTGCTTGTATTGTAAGCAATGCAAGACCCTGCAACACCAATCACAAAAACCTTTAGTCTCTATTTCGCGTCATTTATGATTTTTTTGGTCCCCTCAATATGTTGAAGAGGTATTGAGAGAGGATTTTGGAACTTACCAAAAACTCAAAGAAGCCGGAAAATAAAACAGATTTGTATCTTCCAAGCCATGTATCAGCGACGACAGCCACCAAAATAGCGAGAATGTAACTGACACCCATATAGTTGGTAAGCATGTTAGCAGCATCTTCTAGTTCATAATGCATGACACCGTTAAAATATGGCACTGAGTTCACAGCTAGTGAGAATGTTGCCAAATTTTCCAAACCAAATGTGACTGCACATAAACAAAAGTTACTGCATCATTGACCAAAAAAATATTTGTTTCTTTCTTTTCAATAAATTTGCGGTAACTTTGGATCACCTTGCCTTAAAACTTCCAAATAAACCTTCAAAAAAGAAATATTGTAGTGAAAGGAAAAGAAAATACAGTATCGCTAATTGTCACGAAATTATTATTATTCACGAACATCATGAAGTCAGAAACCACCAAGTAGTCGCCCGCATAACCATCCATACACAACCGATTACATTAAAACCTATAGCTTTCATGAGTTTCTCAATAACAAAATGTTTCGTGACATTTAACATTTTTCTATAAATTGTGATCTTGTGGCCGCGAATATATAACGTCAAAGTTTCTGATATCTTCACGAGTACTAGTGTGCAACTATCATAATATTGGCCGCATTTTACGCAAATTTTCACTATATTAAGGATGAGTGACACAAAAAAAAAAAATAAATGTGATAGCAATTTAAAACTGAGTAGTAGAATGACATAATCCATCTTAACTTAGGTTCATATCTTTCTAGTCAGTTGTGACTAACAAAGAAAAGGGCTATGTATTTACCTAGCATGATGAAAGCAGCTTTCATCCCTCCATATTTGAACTTAAGTGCACTTCTTCCTTTCCAGTCCACTTTATTTCCATCAATCAGTTGAAACTCTTCTTCCAACTTCATGTCAACAAACTCAGACTTGTCCTGCATGGACAAAAAATGAAGAAAAAAATAATATTAATTACATATTAAGAGTTAAGAAAATGGAAAAGCAAGGAACAACTTAATACCATGGCTTTGCAGAGAACTTTGAGTAGCCAATTCAAAAGAAAGAGCTAAACTGGCAGAAAGAGCTAAACTGGCCTTAACTACAATGACAGGAGAGAAGACCTATGTCTGTGTATATATATATACAATGAATTCAATTAAACAAAGCATTATTTTTTGTTTTTGTTGATACAAACAAACTTATATTAGGGGTTGCACAACACCATAGAGAACTATGGATCCTTTATTGAGGATTTACAAAGAAATTTCTGACTAGAACCCAAGTCACAGCTGGTGTGAGCGAAATGTCTAACCATTTGTGACAACCATAATTGATAAATTAAACATTATTTATCGCTACAATATACAAATAAAATAAGATTTTAATATGTGAATAAACTTGAGTAAATATTTGCTTACTTATTTACCTCAGTTGAGAGGTAAATAAAGTCTGATCAAGTATTGTTCCACCTGAAAAACAAACTCCGATTCTCTCAAATAATTTGTCCATAAGTGAAGCTCATTTACTACTTAAACTCTATATCATAGTTAACTACTTTAATTAACTATGCCAAGAGTATATATTAATATTAATATAAAGTAACTGTTGCCTCGTAAGATTATGACAGCTGGATGGGTGATAAACGGTTTTATCCTTTTTAGTTGATAGTGAAATGTATTGCATGAGATTTACCGATTTTGGAAGAGAATGATTCCAAAGGTCGCAGTCAATTTATCAACAAGAATCACAATGCTAAACATGCCTCCAAATTTTGTTACTGGCACAACCTCATATTATATATATGTTTAATCTCATTTAGATAATTTCTAGAAATTCCATGTGAAAACAAATAAATTTTAGTTAATTTGGCATATATGTATTGTCCATTACTATAAGCTCCAAAACATAGATAAAAATAACTCTTGATTGTTACACCATAATGTTCTTTTCTTTTTCATTCTCCACAAGGTAATACTAAGATTCAAAATGTGCAAGAAATGTATTGTTAATTTAAATGAAAACAAATTTATTTTTTAAAGAAAAATATGTTATAATCATGCTGATATGTCATTTTCTCCCTACCAGTTTGTTGTTCCTTTTTCTCCGTCATTTGACTAATTTCTTAGTTTTGATTTTTGTCATCTTGTCTCATCAATCATCAATGTTTGGCAATTAATAATATATATGATGGATTAGTAATATATATACTAAAATAAGATTATGGTTTATGGAAAATAGATATGTAAAATTATATATTATTAAAAAATTGACCCTATTAAAAGATAAAATAATATTAATGATGGCTAAATAATAATCAATATCGATGTGTAATTCTTATACAAGAATTTCTATTTGCCATAAAAATATCCTATAATAAATAAAATTACAAAAAATAAAACTGATTTTCTTACACCAATTTTAATTGATTTTGAATTGGTTCAACTTTTTTCCTAAGTTGTCTGAACCAAAATTTGATATTTAAGTTTACTGGTTTCAAATTAAACAAGAGCCAGACCAATCTGGTTTTTTCAACCATGCATGAGTGTAACCATTCAAATCAATATGTAGAAGAAAGTCCTCCAAACTTTTAATGAATCTATTCAGTCCAAAACAGACATAAACTCACCTCTTAATGTCACTGTTCATATTCCATTAAATAAACAAAATTTAATACAGTTATAGAAATATAATAAACCACTGCATCAGCATCAACTAAATAACTAAAAATGAAAATCTACATATCACAAAAGAACTCAAAAGATTGATTCCCTGTGCAAAGAATGCTTGGCTATTGTTTCTAGTGTGAAGGGGAAAAAATAAATAATCAAAAGGAGGAGAATAATATCTGAATATGTGGATCAATAGTTTAGCAAGGAGTACTTTATCCTCAGTACAATTTTTCCTTTTTCTACTCCAAGCTTAGCACCTGTTACTAACCAATGACCAGGAATATCTTGCGGCCCTTTCGACATTTCTGTCATGTCAACAATTTTTGCCAGTTTTCCGATGTGTGTTGAACTATCTTCCTTTTTATCATCAGAAGGTTTCTTTGTCGATGAAGATGAAGCACCGTCTGATTTGTGTGTAGCTGCCGGAGTGGAAGGGTTATGATCCCATACTGATCGCCTTATTGTGCATCCTGGTACCTTAGAGAAAAGTAGTTTGAGGTGCAAAACATTTTTGGCACCAAAATCCCAAACGCCAAGTTGGGCCCCGGTGACAATATGAACACCAGAGAGGTCTCCGATGTTAGTTTCAGTTATCTCAATTGGTGCAGTGCTTACGTGGGAGAAGTTCTTCCATTTGATTGGCTCAAACCAACGGCTGTCTTGCTCCTCGGGACCTTGCCATTTGGGAGCACCTATGGCCATGTGTGCATCCCAATGAGGTTGAAGGTTTTTTGGGAGTGAGACTAAATGCTGCAAATGAATTGCGAGTCGGTTTTGTTTGTTGCCTTCTAGGCTCAACCTTAGTCCAGTCACAGGCTTGCGTCCAACTGTTACCTGCAATGACAAGTCACGGTGTTGCCTCACTCATTTGTAGTCTAGAGCTAACAACATGCATATCCAAATTCCAAAGTACACAAAACTTATAACCAAGATATGATCTATACATAGTCTGTGTCATAAAGATTTGCTTTCACTGCTTTAGAACTAAACAACATCCTATTTTATCTGGTGTGTCGGACTATATGTAGCACCGATATTTTAGATTGAAGGCATGTTAAGTGTCTAACACTGACTTGTGTGATTAATTACATTCTATCACTTCTATTTTCTCAAATTATTATAGTGTCTGCGTGTTAGTGTTGCATCTGTGTCAATGCTTCATATGTCGTACTGGCTTTTTGTGTATTTTCAAATAACAAAGACACAAGCAGAGTTTTTAATCCAATTCAAATAAAATATGTAATTTCTTACTTTTGTACCCTACCATGCTGAATTTTTACTTGTATAGCTAGTTTTAATTAAATAGAGATAGAGTCATAGAATGACAACTTCAGCACTGATTCTATGTCCTGTATTGTGAATAGTCCTCTTTTGACATAATTTGATAGCCATGTTAAAGAATAGAGTACAATTTAGTAAACAATACCTGATCTGGACTGATATAAAGCTTAGGTCCCATTAAGCTGAACTGAAGAGATTGACAGACAGGCTCCTTTCTTTGTAGATTATTCTGCTCTGGTGCCCAAACTCGAGTTATTTGGAAATCCAAGAAATACTGCAGGTCTTCAATAGGAGGTTTGTCTGCTTAATATAAAAGGGGTCAATTATATATACTTTAAAAAAAATGTTAACATTTTGTTATGCATATCTAGAAATCATCATGTCTAGTGTTACTATCCCAGTTTTCAAAATGTTATCTTGACGGCAATCTCCTTTTTGGTATACCAATGTAACTATCTTGCAGATACTGACATACACACATTATCTGAACAGATAAATGCTATTCAATAGAAGAAACTGCTTTCACTATAATGACATACGCACCAATTGTAACTTCTCCACTTTGGTTGAGTTTGGAAGTGTTATAACTTTACTTAGCTTATGCAGCTAACATTTATTGCTAAGAATGCCTCATTGTAAATTCACAAAGTTTCAAACTGTTTTAAAAAATATCCTGATTGATACTGCAGTTTATATTATGAATGAGAAAGTTAATGATATTGACTGCTCCAAGGATTCGACAAGTTCATTACCCTAGAATAAATGTTGCCAGCAGTAATAAAACCAACATTGCAGCAATAATAATTGGATTAGAACTTACACTCCAGATATAGTTCAATTGCACGTGCCAAAAGCTTTACACCATGTACTTCTTCAAGAAGAGAAACAATGGGTGTAAACTTCATGTTAATGATGTCTGGTGCCAATTTTACAGTTTCCACCCATTTAGTATGACTTTGCTCGAGATCATCCCCTCCTCTCCTTCTAAAAATGACTGTAACATCCTGCAGCAACATTATGAAAATTATTTCACTGAGATTCGTAGAGTATGTACTAAATTAGTGACTGAATCATTTTCTGTTAATGGCTTATTTGAATTTATCTACTGCCATAAGCACTTCTGAGTTGTGAGATTGTGAGATTGTTCGAAGAGCTTATGGAAACAGCTTATGACATGTTCATAAGCTGTTTTCAACTTATTTTGATAAGCTCTCTGTGATAGTTTATGAAAACAGTCTACAGTTTATATTAAAACCGTTTGACTTTTTTTATCTTTTGTTAAGAAATAGCTTATAGCTTATACATAACATAAGCCCTTATATGATAAGCACTTAATTAAACTGCTTTTTCAAACAAGACGTCAAGAGAATGCAATTGCAATAAATAAATGCAAAAGGCTAAACCATAATGCATTTGCATAAAATAAATTAAGTTTCATAAATAATCAGAAGCAGAAAAGGTTGTCTATTTTCTCAGTAATGGTGGGAAAGAGGCCACTTTTAATACTAACCTTCTCCTTGTACTTCAAAGCAGCAGGTCCAGACGTGTTTTTTGCATCAAGAAACCTATCATTTTCAATGTCCTTAACATAGTTCTCAATGTCTTGTGCAGACAAAGAAGATGATTGGTGCTGCCTAACATACACAACGTCTCTTCCACCAACTGTTGCAGATGTAACAATATGGGTACCATAATTCTCAATAAAACTGAGAAGCAAGGGCAAAATTTTCCAATTAGAACTTGACTCTGTCAATACCAACTAGCAAATAGAATATATAACTCTTTCTTTTGGATTTTTAAGGGGAAATGTGGGGGGAAATTGGATCAATCAACTAAGTCAGATTATATATATGCTTTTGAAATCTTCATTGTCATAGTACTACAAAAATGAAAAATTCCATTGTCTTCTAGATGCTTATGTAGAAATATGCTCTTTCATTTGCAAGAAGGAAAAAAAAAACAGATTAAGAATCTGGAAAACACAAAGCACAATTTCTTTAACAAGATAACTAAATGACATTGATGACGAGTGAAGCATACAGAAATTCATTCACTATAACAAAGTATTTGTCTCAGCCAGCCAAGAGTTTTCGTGTTATCATCAAACCACAAACCTTAACCTGAACAATTCAGACAAAGCTATGGTTATTTGGAGTTTCAAAAACTCTGTAGTTTTTTGTCCGTTTCCTATGAAGAATAAACAGGATGATTGGCTTACTCAAGGGGTTGAATGACCTGAGCTCACTCAAGTATACAGATTTATGTTTAATTAGCTAAACAACATAAGGATGTTGTAAATCTTAGCTTTTTGTTTTGCAAAACTATATTAGCAATAGATAATGTTTACCACATTAGAACCAACCACTTCTAACCCACGACATAAACTGTTACATATAAAATGTTAGTGGTTGATTTGTTAGGGGGAGGGAAAATGTGTTAAGAGCAGGGATCAAACTCTGGACTTCCTTGATATTATATATTAGGTATGTGTCAATTTAGAAGTAGAGTCTGTGTGTATTACTAAAATCTAAGAATATCAAGCCAAAACCATTTTCTGCATAAAGGATAACTCAATACTATTACATTAATAAAACAGTAAAAACTTAGTTTACCTAGCCAAGGATGCTGGATCCCAAGAGTAAGGAACAGCGCGCCTGACTTCATCATTCAAAACCAAATTTTGTTTCGTTAATTTAACTTCAAACAGTGGAATGAAATATCCAACAATGGCAAGTGATTTGGTGGCTGCTGCATCAACCATCGAGGAGCCAGTGAAATTGAACATAGAATTGAAGCTTCCAAGTGGAATGTGTCCTTTTATGCCTGACCTCTCATTGAAATAGTTTGCCATCTGAAAAATTCAGTCATTATTTATAAATGAATGCTACAGTAAAAATCATGCATAGAGTATCCATCTATATTCAATCAAATGAGGCTATTGACAGATTTCAAAACAAATCAACTATTGAGAACCATCCATTTGTTTGAACATTTAGAGAGGAAAAATATAGAAGACTGCACCATTCATATCCAAAATCATTTTTACTACTCCAAAATATGTGTTAACATTGGCATTATATAATTGAATTATATACTAAAATAGTCATCAATTTTGTCGCAAGATAGTATCAGACATAGACCTGGCTGCTCAAAGGAACTGTAAAACTATGAAACTCCCCATTGTTCTAAGAGAAGCTAAAATTTCAATAATGCTCAAAGACGCAAATATAGAAGTATCTTCTACAAGATATAATGAAAATTGAATCACCCACATCTAAACAATTTTATCATCCCCATATTCTCTCCATCCTTTAGAGCTAAGATACTACCATACTGTTTTTTCATATAAAAAGTAGCACCAAAATAACATAACCACGATAAGTAGAAACTTCGCTGGAAATTTGCATTGCAAAATAAAATAAAGCTTAGTTGATGATAGATAAAACATAAAGTTAATGCATTGATGGCATTCAAGCTTGGCTAAACGGTTCATAATTGTTCAGTACCAATGCAGAGACTAATTCAAGTAAGATGCGTTGTTACCAAACTCACTGGTAATATTCTGCTTGACAAATTTGTTCCTTTATCATAACATAGTATGTTTGTTTTCCGGATAGGCAAATGTTAGTAAGTTAGTGGTTAAATTTTTGTTTTTTTGTAGATAGACGAAATGGCAAAGCCATTATAAACTCACACACACAAGTGGAGGAGCCGGGGTTCGAACCCCGGCCATGGCGTCTGGCCTAACAATTTCGGCATTTTTTTCCAGTTGAGCTATAACTTGTGGACAAGTTAGTGGTTATATTAGTTTCCGGGGTTTGAATCATGGACCAACGAAACTACTTATGTAAGTGGGGCTGTGACGTAGTTTGCAGGCCAATCACTTGCCAGAAAAATAAAATGCAGCTTAAGGGCATACGAGGCCTAACTAGAATCATCTAACTCCTATTTCAGGAAAACTAGGGACCCAAATTAATTAATCTGCTAAAACCATTCTTATCTAATCTAATTACACATTGCACATTCCTAACAAAAATAAACAATTGATGCATCAATCTATAACATGCTAAGTAACAGAATCCCAAGTATTAAAATAGGCATTACATTTAGAAAATACAATGCAACAAATTGAAAATCACAAGCCAACTCACACAAACAAATAAAACCAAAAACAACATAACAAACTCTAACTTCTAACATAGCATAGCAACTAACATTTACCTATAAAAAAACACTAAATAAACAAATAAGTAAATAAATAAAAATGGAAATTTTTTCCTTTCTATGAGAAATTCCCATCTCAAGCAATCAACAACAAAAAAAGAAGTCAAAATCCAGAAACAAAAGAATCACCTCTTGGAAACTACAGACAGGGGTTTTCTGAATACCACTTGTCCCAATAGAGAAATCAATGTCCAAAGAAACATCATGAACAACAAGTTGTTGAGAAAGAACAAGATCTCTAGTATGTTGTTGATCAAGATGAACAAGTCTAGACCCAGGTGCACCTTTACAATAAAGAAGCCTAATATCTGATGTAACATCAAAACCACGACCCAAAGCTTGGATTGAGTTGAAAAGTGTTGCAGAAAGAGAATCAGAAGAGTTTCTTGTTGAAGTTGAGTTTTCCATTCTATAGCATTTGTTATGAAAAAAAGTTGAGATTTTTAATAAGAAAAAAAAGTGGGGTTGAATTGAATGAATAGGTTGGACTTTGTAGTAGCTGTTGGTGGTGAGGTTGTTGTTGATGTTGTTCTTGTTTGTTCTAAAAGGGATTTGTTTGACTGTAACAACAATGAATAAATAATCGATTATTATTCTGAAAACGCGTTTTTTTTTGTAAGCTGTAGGGACCAACGTCCATCCACATGGTTCAAAGAGGAGGCTTTCTCATTCATTTTTGAATACTTTTTATTTTTTTCTTCTTTTGTGATTATGAGTTTTTGTTTTTGTTTTGACAAATTTTGAGATTCTCAGTTGACTAATCCTTTTTTGAGATGTGAGGTTTTTAATTCTTAAAATGGATTTTTAATTCTTGAGCTAGTGCTAGTCGATGCATTTTCTATTTGATTCTTAACTATGTCTTTGGTGTATAATTTGATTATTAACTAACACTTAATAACCAAAAATACATTTTATAGATTCATTATATTATATGTTTAATGTATCAGATTTATATATTAAATATACAATGAATCTAAAAAGTTGATTTTTATTATAAAATGTTACGGATGGAGTATCTATTTAGTGTATAAACTATCACTATTTTGTTTTGTCAACTAGATTAGTGGATAGAAATAGTGGATAAGTGGAGTGTCTGACATTGCCCTAACTCATTCATTTATAACAATGTGTCCTACCAACTGAGTTAAACTCACGTGGATCATCTAATTAGAATAGATCTATATTTATTATGATGACTTGGAATTATATTTATTTGGAATTATTAACTTCCAAAATAATATATTTAGTCGTATATTATTCACAAATCATATTATTTGTAATTATTAACTTCCAAAATACAATAGTTGTATATTATTCGGAAATGCTTATTTGCAAGAATGGGTAAAAATAAGAAAGAGAAGAATGAATCTCAACCATCCATTAAGACCACTACCCTCATCATTTCTATTAAAAAGGAAATTAAATTTATAATAAATTAAAAGCATTCTCTAAAATAATGACATGTGTCCATTATTGCATTTCTTGCTCAAATTCTTTCTTACAAAATAGCAATGCTCATTCACAAATCATATCAACGAGAACAAGAATTATATTCTTGCATGGTATCAGCTTTCTTTGATCCATAAACCCTAAAATACCTCTCCAAACTGCCGCCCCTCCTTTTCACCTTTGCATGGCCGGAAACTCTCCCCTCTCAAATAACAGTGACGACACTTCGTCACCGACCAACCAATCTACTGTGCGGCAAACACAAAATTTCACTCTCTTTCGCCATTAACAACGTCAAGCAATCATTCTGGTGACGTTGGATAACAACTCTGACCTCTATTTTTTTTTTGTCTACGCTATTTAAAGTGCAAGCACGTGTCCACAACATGCTCGACCATATCCCTATTGATGTAGAAGTAATTCGAGCTAGTGATTCTAAGGTTTGGAATCATCTAGATGTCGTTGTGCTGCAACAAATGTATACCACCGTCTGAAAAGACATCCTCAACTCTATCTTTGCACTCGACGATTATGTCGAAGCGTGTTGGAACTGCATTGCTTCCAAGTTCAATGACAACAAACATTCAAGGGTCGTTCAACTTGAAAACCAATTTAGCGGCACAGACCTTGAGAATTTTCCCTCCAGCAAAGCATATTGTATCTGTCTCAAACTCCTCTCCAATCAATTTGTAATATCTATACCTTAACTATATGGTAGCCAACCCTATGTGATATCATTAATTTATTATTAGGCAAAATGTATCTATAGATCCTTTAAGTTTTACGTTTATATCATATACTTCCTCCGTCCCATAATATAAGCAAAAAAAAAATTCACACTTATTAAGAAAAGTAAAATTTGATAGTTTGAAGTATGACTTTTTGTGTTTTTCTTGAAATAAGTTTCATTGGAAGATGTAAAAAGAATTTTGATTGATTGATTATGGGGAAAAGAAGAGAGAGAGTAAATTTTATGAGAATAAGTAAAAGTAAACCTTAGAAATGGTAAAAGTTAATTTTTTTTTTTGCTTATAATTTGGGACAAGAAAAAGTAGTTTTTTTTTTCTTATAATATGAGACGGAGGGAGTAGGTCCTTTAAGTTTTTTAAGTATCAGATATGTACTTTAAGTTTTTTAAGTATAAGATAAGTCTTTTAAATTTTATGTTTGTATCAGATAAATCCTTTAAATTTTAAGTTTATATCAAATAGGTCATTGAATATCCTTAAAAATTTAAGCACCTGCTGCTACTGCTACAATACGTTACAACGAGTAAAACAATCCCCCTACAGTGCTACTAATTTCCACTCCCTATGTGATATCAGTTCCTTTGTTTTTTATGTATAGAAAAAATAATGACTTAATTAAGGATGACAAAAGTTAAAGTTAGACACTTAATAATAATACAAAGGACATTTTAGGAAAAGTTAAAGTTCCACTACCTAATCACTCAACATTTGCTCAATTATTTTCCATGTATTTTCCATTCACCTTCCTCATTCCCCCAACTTTTCTTAAAAAAGTCTTTTGACAGTAATAATACATTCATTTTCTATGCTTATAAATACTGCTTTTTAACCAATCATATCCACATTTTCACTTCACTACCCAAAACACCATTTTCTTTGCTTCTTCTTCTTCTTCTTCTTCTTCTTCTTTTGTTCTCTCATCTCAAACTCTCTCAAGTGTCATGGCAACAACAAAAAGCAAAGCCATAGGCATTGACCTTGGCACAACCTATAGCTGTATTGGAGTGTGGCAAAACAATCATGTTGAGATCATTCCAAATGACCAAGGAAACCGTATCACCCCTTCTTATGTTGCCTTCACTGACACGGAAAGATTAATAGGTGATGCTGCTATAAACCAAATGGCCACAAATCCTCAAAACACTGTTTTCGATGCCAAACGTTTGATTGGTCGTCGATTTTCTGATCAATTAGTTCAAGAAGACATAAAGCTTTGGCCTTTTAAGGTTGTCCCTAATAACAAAGACAAACCAATGATAGTAATCACTTACAAAGGTGAAGAGAAACATATTTCACCTCAAGAGATATCTTCCATGGTATTGTCTAAGTTGAAGGATGTTGCTGAAACTTATCTTGGTCATGAAGTGAAAGATGCTGTTATAACTGTTCCTGCTCACTTCAACAACTCACAGAGACAAGCTACAAAAGATGCAGGAAAAGTTGCTGGTTTTAATGTGATGAGGATCATCAATGAACCTACTGCAGCTGCTATTGCTTATGGTTTGGACAAGAAAAAGTGGAGAGAAGGTGAGAGGAATGTGCTTGTGTTTGATCTTGGTGGTGGAACTTTTGATGTTTCTTTGGTGACTGTTGATGAAGGAATGTTCAAGGTTAAGGCTACACTGGGAGATACTCATTTGGGTGGTGTTGATTTTGATAACAATTTGGTGAATCGTCTTGTGGGATTGTTTAAGAGAAAGTACAAGAAGGATTTGAACATCAGTGAAAATTCCAAAGCTTTGGGGAGGTTAAGGTCAGCATGTGAGA
Source organism: Trifolium subterraneum (assembly GCA_951799995.1). Taxonomy (NCBI): domain Eukaryota; kingdom Viridiplantae; phylum Streptophyta; class Magnoliopsida; order Fabales; family Fabaceae; genus Trifolium; species Trifolium subterraneum. Next base: position 5,915,689 of record OX637462.1, on the reverse strand, counting down.
AAGCAAAGAGGTTACTTTCTTCAACTTCAGAGACAACCATTGAGCTTGATTCTCTATGTGAAGGGATTGATCTACATGTCACTGTTACTAGAGCTTTGTTTGAGGAAATAAACAAGGACTTGTTCAAAAAGTGCATGGAGACTGTGGAGAATTGTTTGGTTGAGGCAAAGATGAATAAAAACCAAGTTGATGAGTTTGTTCTTGTAGGAGGATCTACTAGAATTCCAAAGATTCAACAACTGTTGAAGCAAATGTTCAGAGTCAACGGCGAAGTCAAAGAGCCTTGCAAAAGTATTAATCCTGATGAAGCTGTGGCTTATGGTGCAGCAGTTCAAGCAGCAATATTGAACTTTGAAGGAGACAAGAAAATTGAAGACTTGTTATTGTTGGATGTTATGCCTTTTAGTCTTGGTATTGAAACTGAAGGCGGTGTCATGTCTGTTTTGATTCCAAAGAATACTATGATCCCTACAAAAAAGGAGAATGTTTTCTCTACAGTCTCTCGTGATCAAGATAGTGTTTCGATCAAAGTGTATGAGGGAGAACATGCTAAGACTGAGGATAACTTTTTTCTTGGAAAATTTGAGCACTCAGGGTGTTCTTCAACACCTAGAGAGGTTCCAAAAATCAATGTTTGTTTTGATGTTGATGTTGATGGTATTTTGGAGGTTACTGTTAAAGATGAGACAAAAGGGTTAAAAAAGAAGATGACTATCACCAATAAGGAGGGAAGATTGAGTCATGAAGAGATGAGGAGGATGATGAGGGAAGCAGAAAGGTATAAGGTAGAGGATGAGGATCTGAGGAAGAAGGTTAAGGCAAAGAATTTGTTTGAGAATTATGTTTATGAAATGAAGGAGAAAGTGAGGAAGTTTGAGAAAGTATTGGAGGAAACTATAGAATGGTTTGATAGAAACCAATTGGCTGAAGCTGATGAGTTTGATTTTAAGAAGCAGGAGTTGGAAAAGAATATGCAGTATCTCTAGTTTTGATGCTATTGGAAAAAAAATTAGAATAAATTTACAAGTGAGAGTCTGAAGCAATGTAAAGTAGTTTGAGCTTTGTTACTCAATTAGTGTTTATGAGATTATGTCTAGTTTATGGTTAATTTATGTGGTGTATGTGAAATTATTTATGATATATGCAGTAAATGTTGGGTTTATTTGACTTCTTTTTTTTATATCAAATTGGTGCAGTTTTTTCAAGCTTATTATCAAATAGGTGTAGTTTTCAAATAATTTATCAGATAGGGTAAGTTGCTGCTGCCATGACTTTAGTTTGTTCTTGTGCAACTGCAACCAACAATGTCCCATGATATTTACCGGTCAAGAATGTTCCGTCGATTGGAATAAGTGATTTACAAAATTTAAACTCTTCAACGTATGGCTTAAATGTATCTGGATTCTATACCATATACGATTATCAGATACGGTCAAATGACAAGTCTAGACTACCATCCATGAACAATGTAAGGTGAAGTACAATATTTGATAATCGTATCTGGTATAGAATCCAGGATAACATTCATCCCTCTAGGCAATAGATTGTATGACTCCTCCCAATCGCTGAATGCTTTTGCCATGGTTTTCTATTTTACAATCCACCCCTTTCGATACGTTATTGTGTAACCATATCGAGACTCTACCTCAACAATTAAAGTTTAAGTCCGTATGCTAGGATTTGTTTGAACAATTGGAAGTACAATCTGTCAACAATATTAGAAGTATATTTTACTCATTTGTCACGTCAATATTTTTTTATCGATCTTTGTCACGAAACAAAAGTTTTTGTAAAGAGTTGAACTAAAATAAGGTTTATATATATACCTATTTATAGTAAAGAGTTGAACTACAATATTTATGAGTGTGGATCAAAAAGTACACATGAAGCCTGCATCACTTTTGCATAGTTAGGGCCTCAGGTGTTGGAATATACTTTTGCAGCATAATATTCTGATTCTTATTCTTATTAGTAAGGCTGCATCACTTTTGTATAGTGTATCCTATTAACATGACAAATGAGAATCTGATTCTTATTCTCTGCTTGCTGCATGAAATTGACAAGGCAATGGCATGGATCTTATTATCATCATGCTCATGTATGTCACATGAGTTGGCAAAGCAATGACATGCATTCTTTGTTTACTTAAATTTATTTTTGTGGATCAACTTGCTCATTTTTGGTAATCTATTTTAAAACTACATCTATTTAGTAATAAGCTTGAAAAAATACACCAATTTGGTAAAAAAGCCAGTTTATTACTTTCTGATGATGTTTGTGCAATGAAATCAACTTATTTTATTCATAGTCACAATGTATCCATTACAAAAAATGTCTTTTGTGACTTTGATCACCAGTTACAAATATTGAGTTGCCTAGAAATACATATTTTAGAGATCGCTATTATAATTATAATATTAATAATGGCGAGAAGTTAGCATGTGAAAATCATGTATGTTAGAACTGTAACTAGTAGTAACAGAAGAGAAATAGGAAATGCAAATCACAAACAATAAACTTGATCGTTTGATTATGCAATTCGACAAAGTGTGTTTACGTCTGCCACTATGGAGCAGTTGTATAGCTCTATATAATTACAAGAATGAATTAGGGTTTTCGCCTCGCTCGCTATGCTCCCCCACTGCCCCTTGCCCATGTGTCTACGAGCCATACTCAACAACAATGTAAAATCAGCTGATCAAATTTAATACAAAACACATGTAGAAGTAAAAGAGACTTGATCAAAATGACAATAGTAGCATGTGAAATAAATACTTCTCAAACACTTTGGCAATGGTGCATATTTAAGTCTGTATGATTGTGTTCCACGATCATACTTCGGCCTGCTGTCACGCTTGCAGGAGGGCGTTGTGATTTCACGATGCAGATTTGGATGATTTGGAAGCGGCGAAACGAGAAAGGTTGGGACGCTATTGAGAAGCAGGTGCAGCAGAGCTGCAAGGGACGAAATAGGTGAATTCATTGGAGCAAAAACCTTGCACAAGCAACAACTCTTTTCTCCAAAAGAGGCGGAAGCTATGGGGCTTAATGAAGCTTTAATTTGGTTACATGAAAAAGATTCCAACGAGCTACCATCGAGTTGGATTGCAAAATCTATCCGATGTTATGGAGTTTGCCACCATTTTACACTAATATTAACCAAAACTCATTAACTTGGCATGTGGTATGATACTATGCTTTCACCTTCTTCGTCGCCTCCTCGTCCTCTACCTTATACCTCCTTTCATCCCTCACCAAAGCTTTTCAACAATCTCCATGCACTTTTTGAACAAGTCCTTGTTTATTTCCTCAACCAAAGCTCTGGTAACAGTGACATGTAGATCAATCCCTCCACTTAGAGAGTCAATCTCAATGGTTGTCTCTGAAGCTGAAGAAAGTAATCTCTTTGCTTTCTCACATGCTGATCTAACCTCCCCAAAGCTTTGGAATTCTCGCTGTTGTTCAAATCATTCTTGTACTTTCGATGAAACAATTGAACAAGACAGTTCACCAAATTGTTATCAAAATCAACACCACCCAAATGAGTATCTCCCATTGTGGCCTTAACCTGAAACATTCCTTCATCAATGATCACCAAGGAAACATCAAAAGTCCCACCACCAAGATCAAACACAAGCACATTTTACGGTGTTAAAGATTTCTGGTTTTTCCAATTTCCATATGGAGTGCTTCCAATTTTTCCTTTGGTATTTGAAGGATCAAGAAAGATATCATCACTATTCCTATTAACCAATTTCAATTCAAGACTAACCTTTATTTATAATTGGACTACAAGTTTGGTTCATTTTAGAATAAAAACACCATTTGAAAACAGCATAATATCATGAATAGTTCTTAATTTTGTTGAAGGATAAAATGAAAAAGAGAGAGATTGTGTTAGAGAAAGAGGATTAAAGATCTTGTGTTGAAAAGAATGAATAAATCGTTATTGAATCATAGGCATAAAGCATCTGCTTTTAGTACACATATTTTGTTACTTGCATTTCAATTAAACTAACTCAAGAAAAATAAAAATAAAATAAAAAAACTAACTCATCATACTAACCAACTATAACAGAAAAATAGAAAAAGAAGCGGCAACAACTAACTAACTTGCAAACATTGCTACCTACTAAGTATAATACTAAATCTTACTTAGTTCTAATTATTTGCTTTTCCTCCATTCATTCAAGCTCTGAAAGTTAACAATTATTTACTTATACACGAAATGACAAAACTATTATAAACTCATACAAATTAAAAAAAAAAAAATTGTAAACTCATACAAAAACAAATGAGGGAGTCGGAGTTCGAACCCGGTCATAACGTCCGACTTAACCCGATCCTCTGTATATATAATGTAATGTCCTGTCAATTGAGCTAAGCTTACGGTACGATGTATATAAATTTTTAATGGAACATACATGTTTTCATACATTAAAAGTAGTTGTTTATAGTAATTTGGTGATAAAAATCACTTTTATATAATATAGTTATATACAAATAATAAGCTAAAAATTAATTTTCTTATATAGCAAAAAAAAAATCTTATAAATTTTTTTTTTTTTTGATGAAATAATTTTTATCAAGTTAAAGAAACGTAAGATAACTTTTTTTTTTGTAAAATATCTAAAAATAATCTCTATATTTGAACGTGGTTTTTTTTTAAAACACTATATTTGAACGTCTAAATCACTTTTATCACTTATTTTTTAATTTATAACAAACAAATTTTTTTATAAGGTTTCTTTTAAGCAAAAAAAGATTTATAAGGGATAAAAGTGTAATTAACCCAAATAAATCATACGTAAGTAAGATCCGACCCCGAATCAGAGATAGAAGTGTTTAACAAGAGTTCTTATTCACTCTTTGCTTCATTCATCTTCTTCAACTCCAAATTTCAAATCCCAAACAAAACCCTAACACTCAATTTCTCAATCCACGACATGGAAAGACTTCAACGAATGTTCGCAGGTGCAGGTGGAGCCCTAGGTCATCCACCACCAGATTCCCCAACCCTAGATTCATCCGAGCAAGTCTACATCTCCTCCCTCGCTCTTCTCAAGATGCTTAAACACGGTAAAATTCCCTTTTTTTTAACATCACCTATCCAATTTCAAAATTAGGGTTTCATCAATTTACTATTTTTAATGAATAATAATAGGTAGGGCTGGTGTTCCTATGGAGGTTATGGGTTTGATGCTTGGTGAATTCGTTGATGAGTATACTGTTCGTGTTGTTGATGTGTTTGCAATGCCACAGAGTGGAACTGGTGTTAGTGTTGAAGCTGTTGATCATGTTTTTCAGACTAATATGCTTGATATGCTTAAACAAACCGGAAGGTATTTTATTTTAATTTTGATTTTTTTTTATTATGTGTTCTTTGTTTTTGGTTAGATTTATGAATTTATGAATGTTTTTTTGTTGTTGCTTGATTGTGTTGCAGACCTGAGATGGTTGTTGGTTGGTATCACTCACATCCTGGATTTGGCTGTTGGTTGTCTGGTGTTGATATCAATACACAGCAGGTTCTACTATGATCCTTGTGTTTTGTGTCTTGTTTCTGTATCTAATATTGCTCAATCTAAAGTATTTGTGTGTCGCGTGATCTCTGTTAGTTTTGATTTTAATGGTTTTTATAACTTTTGGCAATAGGTTTGGATTCATTGCTTTACTTTCACTGTTTCTGTTTATTTTCTATTTGAGGATGTTGTGTTGGATGTGTGGTAAGACTAGACGAGATAGGGTTGGAAAAGATGGTGGAAACTAGGCTTAGGTAGTTTGCGCAGGTAGATAGAAGACTGTGTAGATTTTGTAGTAAGGAGAGTAGATCAGATGGAAGGTAGTCAAATCACTGGAGGCAGAGGAAGACCTAGAAAACTATAAGAGAAACTATTAAGTAAGATCTAGAGATTAACGAATTAGATAGAAATATGGTATATGATAGAGCATTATGACATTGTTTGTTCCATGTAGCCGACCCGGCTTAGTGGGATAAAGCTTGTTGTATTTTGTTTAACACTTTTTTTGGCTACTAATTTACTCTTTGTTTTGGAAGAGTTGTGTGGAAAGGACAATAGTTAAATGATTTCTTTCTGAAATTATACGAAAAGTGAATAATATAGCATCCCAACTTTGCCAATCCACTAGACTAACCCTCAGATTATAACTACTATGATTCTATGAACCTATTATCAGTCTCATCAAAATTGCCAACATGGTTTTGGTTGTTTGGTCCTTTTGTGGTATATACTAATACATATATTATGTACTGTATCTGCATATGGTTAGTTCCCCCTAGAAGTTTACAGCATACAGAGTATTCTCTCTGTGCTATCTGAACGGAAAGAGTACTGTAAAATGAGTTTAATTAATTGAAATTAGTGTCATGGAATGCACTGCCAGGTGCCAACTAATGGCTATTTTGTAATGGTTAGAATTACTCTTGTTTCTTTTTAGTTATTTGTCGGTGCTTCTGGTTAAGTAAATTTCTCGTGTCCTGCAGAGTTTTGAGGCTTTGAATCAGCGAGCAGTGGCTGTAGTTGTGGATCCAATTCAAAGTGTTAAAGGGAAAGTGGTGATTGATGCTTTTCGATTGATCAATCCACAAACAATGATGCTTGGACAAGAACCAAGGCAGACAACATCCAATCTGGGGCATCTGAATAAACCATCCATTCAGGTATGTCACTCAAACCCCTTTTTCTTTTTGACACGTATACTATTTGTTTGGAGGCATTTATTTTGCAATTCGTTTTACTAGTTCTAACCTATCTATATCACCCCTCTTTAGGCATTAATCCATGGGTTGAACCGGCATTATTATTCCATAGCCATCAATTACAGGAAGAATGAACTTGAGGAGAAGATGTTGCTTAATCTTCACAAGAAGAAATGGACTGATGGTTTGACACTTAGGCGATTTGATACACATTCCAAAACTAATGAACAGACTGTTCAGGTAATTTAAGGATGCAACATATAAGGTGGATTGTTGCCTATTTGATTAATCCATTAATCTTACTGCATAGTTTTCTTATGCCAATTTTTTAGATATGAAACTGATCCTATATAATTAGTATATTGGGGCACTATTTGGATAAACAACTTAGTTAAATGCTTATAGCATAAAGACTTATGATATAAGTGATTATGTATAATCTATTTCTATAACAACATATAAAATAAAGCCAAACGATTTTTATGAAGTTATAAGTTGTTTTTAAAAGCTGTCATGGAGAACTTATGGAAATAAGCTAAAAACAGGTTATGGATATGTCCTAAACTATTTTCACCAGCTCTCTCAAATAATCTCACAAGTTTTTATGCATCCAAACAAATACTAGATACTAATAGATCTCAATTGATTTGAAATATAGGAAATGCTGAGCTTAGCTACCAAATACAACAAGGCTGTCCAAGAAGAAGATGAGCTGTCCCCTGAGAAGCTTGCAATAGCAAATGTTGGTAGACAAGATGCGAAGAAGCACCTTGAAGAGCATGTCTCAAATTTGATGTCTTCTAACATTGTTCAAACTCTTGGAATGATGCTTGATACTGTTGTCTTCTAGAGCTGTCCTTTTTGGACCTTCTGGTTAATCTAGCTTGTTAAAGAGACAAATTATTATTTACAATTTCGGTTTCCTAGTTACTCAGACTATATTTGAATACAATGTATTCTTTTGGACGTGCTGAAAAGGTCAAGAAAGTAAAACTTAGCACTTAGTTTCTGTGGTGTTTCCGTCTCCCTCGGTGTTACTTGTAATACTTTAATTGTATCATATTGCAGGATTTTATATTCAGGTATGTTTTAAAATACCATATAAAATTCTTAATATTACATGAAGAAATTCCAAAATATATCTGTAGCCTCTTGTGAACACTAGAGGTCTAAATTAAGCCAAATTTACATGAAGAAATTCCAACATGTGCACTGTAGTTGAAGCTGTTGGCATTGATTCTTCAACACACTGCATGAGATTTTAGCGGATATTGGCAAGTAATTGTATGCATATTCCTTCTTTGAAAGAAAACAACAGAAACAAAGAAACCAAGTTCTCTGACATGCGATCCCGTGAGGCGGCAAATCCATCATCTGGAGCATAACTTAACAAGGTAGTTTGCAGACCAATTCTTTGATTTGGTTGTGCAGGAACCATCCATTTTTCCTCCCAGATGCATCTGTCCATAGTCAAAAGAGCTTATCCTCCCAAAGGGGAGAAGACCCATCCCCTAACATGAACTTGAATCTTGCTGAGTACCTCTATATGAATAAGAGAGGTTAAAGAGTAAATAAACCATCAAACTAATCTTTGTTTATGTAACTTGCTCTTAAATAAGTCTCTGACTTTTTTAATATCTCAAAATAAGCATTGTTTTTGTCAAATGTTTTTCAATTTGATCTCTCTATTAACATTTGATAGAGATAGCATCTACTTTAAGAAATTGAAAGAGTCAGACCTATTTATTTGAAAGCAAATTACAAAATATAAATCAACTTAATGGTTTAATTGTTATTTTTGTTGAAAAGTGAATTTGAGCAAAAAAGTCTAAAAACTCTAACTTAATTGATAAAAATATCGAAATTACTAGATTGAATATCCTGACCAAATACAAATCTCGACCCCTCCACTTGTGTGTGAGTTTTTAATAATACTTGTGATGGATTGTTTATTTATTTTTTATATTATTGTTGGTTTTTAAAAAAGAGCTATTGTCTTTTGTCCAAAAAACTCAGAATCAGAATCCTAATGGACCCATTAGCTTCAATCAATGAAAACGAAGACGACGATGACATTTTCACCGACGCACTTCTCCGATCTTCTACCGACGACCCACCGGAAACTTCTACCTCCGATTCCAAACTTCCAGATTCTAAACCCATCATCTCCCCCGAACCTCAACATCCCAATTCCAACCCATCCCCTCCCTCTCCCTCTCAGCCCACCTTACTTCGCCGCCGATCAATTCGTAACGGAACCAAGCAATCCTCAGATTCCAGCACTGATATCGATTCAATTAACGTCACAAGAAGAAGCTTCCGATATAAGCCACGGTATATAAATCGCAAACAAGATGAGAATTTCACCGCCAAACCCTATTCCGATGAAGCACAAAAAACTATCACTTCACAAGCTCCGGTTCTCGCAACAGAAGAGAAAAACGAAGAATCTACCATAACGACAGCTACAATTGATTCTGAAGCTAACGATTCCGTTGACTCCGTACCGCGACGCGGTGATTCGTCTTCGAGTTTTCTAGAATTGATAGTAGGGTTGGTAATTAAGATATTAGGGTTTCAAATTAAATTAATTTACATTTTTGTAACATATCCGTTATTATTCATGTTTCGTTGGTGTTTGTTTTTTATGGATCCTTTTGGGACAACAAGAATATGCAAAGATATTAGCTTTGGGATTTTGTGCAGAGTTTGGAGTGTTGTGTTTGAATATATTAAACCCTATGTTAGGAAATATTTTAAGGGAAATGAATCAATTTGGAGTGTAATGTTTAGGTTTGGATGGGGATTATTGTGGTCAATTTATGTTTGTTGTATTTTGATTGGTTTGTTAGTTTCTTCATTTGTGTTTAGTGGGTTTTTGATGAAGTGGTTCGTGGAGAAGCCGATTCAGATTAAGGAAGTTTTGAATTTTGATTATACTAAGCTTAGTCCAGTGGCTTATGTTCCTATAATATCGTGTGACGATGTTGGAAGGAAAGATTATGAGAATAGTGTTGAAGTTGGGAATTTGATGATGATGGGTGAAAGGATTATACCTTCAAAACATAGAGTGCAAGTTACGGTTTCATTGAGAGTGCCCGAGTCTGGATACAATAGAAATCTTGGAGTCTTTCAGGTGATTGCTTATCTTTATCTGGTTTGTTTCCGGGAAAATTGAATTTTGGATTGTTAATTGTCATGAAATGCTCGTAAAAGTTTTATTTTGTCGTTATGCAGCTTATGCTGTTTAATTTCAATTGTAGGAGTAGGCAGTGTGATTGAAAATCTTAAGTAACAAAAAAATTCATTCGGGACAATCTTAGGAACTTAATTAACTGACCCAAAATGGCTAATGTGATTGAATTTTTTTGATTGCATGGATCATTCTGAAATAACAATAATTTATAGGACTATTTTGCTCAACCTCTATAATATCAAGGATTAAAATAGTGATTTGCTCGAATCTAGATGTTTAGGGTACAAACTGATCTATAGTGATACACATTGTCATTTTTTTTTCTTCTTATAAGGAGATTGTCATGTTTTTTGGGAACTGTAATGCTCACACACATTATTAAGTCATACAGAGGAGGTACACATTTTTGTGGTCATTTTATTAGATAAAGGAGGGCATAAGCATAATTTGTCTCGAAACTGTTGATATGATAGTATATTCTTGATTTCTTGTTGCATGCTGTAGAAATTGTCATTTGCTTGTAATTTTGTACTATCATACTTTTGAGTCTCGGAGAAGTGAAACTGCTGATGAAAATTGCAGTTCAGAGTTTCCTGTTTCTTACTTTTGTGTCCCTTTATTTTTTATAGGCCAGGGTTGATTTTCTATTGTCTAATGGTAAAACTATTGCAAGCTTGAGTCAACCTTGCATGTTAAGATTCCGAAGCGAACCTATCCGCCTGATCACGACTTTCCTCAAAATTGCTCCTCTCATTACTGGCTATACATCCGAAACCCAGATTCTGAATGTCAAGATGCGAGGTTTCGTTGAAGGGAATATACCTACTTCATGCATGAAAGTGACACTTGAGCAACGACCAGAATATCAACCTGGTGCTGGCATTCCAGAAATATATGATGCATCTCTTGTTGTTGAGTCGGAACTTCCCTTTTTCAAAAGGATGATTTGGCATTGGAAGATGAGCATGTTTATATGGATTGCAATGATGGCATTCTTCATAGAATTGATTTTTATTCTAGTGTTTTGTAGGCCTATAATAATTCCAAAAACAAGGCAAAGGGTGGCATCTGCTCGCGATCCTGCAACTTTGAACAGTCTTCAGATACAAAGTTGAGATTCTGATTTCTCAGGCTTTGTTGCAATGATTGAAGTAAGTTTTTGTCCAACAGTTTCACATTGCATGTTCTGAGTTCGGACTTGTAACCTATATGTTTAGTGAGTAATCCTAACATCTCATTCTTTTTGTTTTTCCCTTTGTTAAATTTCATTTATAACTGCAATGTAAATAATGCCATGTCATGTATAATGTAATTTATATTGTATTAATGTGAGAAATTGAATTTTAGCTAACCCGATGTTGTGCCAATGAAGAAATTATTTTAGTCTATGATGTGTGACAAACTGCTTTGTTTGTGACAACATGTCTCCTTGTCAGTAATCCACAAAGCTTGTTATCCTAATCGAGTCTCGTTTCACCCAAACTAGTTGTTTTGTGCTTTCAAATCTTATTTTATTCCTCTCCTTGAGAGCAGCTTTATCAATATTTCTATTTAACTCTCTAAAAGAATGTTTGTTCCGCCATTTCAGATTATGTTTTAGGTTCTTCAACTTCTGAGCACATACACTCGAACCTGTGATTTGCATATCCTTTCACTTATCCTCCATAAAATTTTCAAAATCCTTATTAAAATACATAATAAGAACCAACTATTTTAAATAGTTTTGACACCAATTTGTTATTATGATTGTTAGGGTGACAGCATAATTGCTATTGGATCTTGATAAGGAATCAATGCAGGAGCTATCGTAGGAAGGGTCCCCGGCCTTGCTTACAATAAAAGGCTTGTGGTGTAACATTGATTTCACACACTTCTGCAAACAAAGATTAGAATACTTTTTTTTCTCTTTCACTTTTCTTTCTCTAAAAATCTAAACATGTTAATTGTGAATTTGTCAGCTAAGAGAGGGGACCTTAGGAAAAGGGACACATGTTTTTATTCATTCTTGAACAAGGTCCTTCATTTCTTACAAATTTATGAATGATAAGAATATGCTCATTTCATTTTCCTAAGTAGACTACAGTGTCATATATATGACAATCCAAACCAGATCAAAACATTTAAACCCTAATACATGGTGAAATTGTGGGCACTATTGCATTTGTTGCGGAATCATTTGATTTTGTTACGACCTTTTGACAGTGGTTTATAAAATTTTACATTTAACAGACCCGCTCTTGAGGAAGGAGGGGGCAATCCTAGTGAGCTCAATCTTAGTGTGCTCACCATGCGTTGGCTTGTTCGTGTGTCTGATGAAATTGTAAGTCCATGTAGCTACCAAAGCTCCTAATCCTGTATATTCATAATCCTGTATATTCATGGAACAAAATAGCAGGTCCTAAACTCCTTGCAGGATTCATTGATGCTCCTGTCATTGGTCTGTAATATAATTTCAAAGCATTCATAAGTTTGAAATATGCTCTATTGCTCTTTCTTCCAAAAGAGTTAAATGTAGTGTAGAAATTAACACTAAACAATATATTCAATAAGGTTTTGAAATAAGTTAATACCCCGCAAATAATATATCTACTATTATTGTAGACCCAACTGCAAGCCCTGCTAATTCACCAATCTGCACAATTCAAATACAAAAGTCATGAAACAAGGTTTTAAGTTATTTGAATTAAACCCTAAACTATAAACCCCAAATTGCAATCCACAAATTGTAAACATCAAATGCTAAATCCAAAACCCTAGATTCCATATCCCAAATCAAAAATCACAAACTCCAAATTCAAATTCACAACCCTGAACTTCAAATTCAAACTCACAACCCTGAACCTCCAAACCTCAAACACCAACCCCTAAACTTTAAGCCCCAAATCGTAAACATAAAATGCTAAATCAAAATCCTAGATTTCATACCCCAAATCAAAAACCACAAACTCCAAACCCCAAATTCAAATTCACAACCTTGAACTCCAAACCCTAAATTCAAACTCACAACCTTGAACTTCAAACCCCAAATATCAAACCCTAAACTTTAAGCCCCAAATCGTAAACATAAAATGCTAAATCAAAATCCTAGATTTCATACCCCAAATCAAAAACCACAAACTCCAAACCCCAAATTCAAATTCACAACCTTGAACTCCAAACCCTAAATTCAAACTCACAACCTTGAACTTCAAACCCCAAATATCAAACCCTAAACTTTAAACCACAAATCGTAAACATAAAATTCACAACCCTGAACTCCGAACCCCGAATTCAAACTCACAACCCTGAACTCCAAACCCCAAATACCAAACCTTAAACTTCAAACCCCAAATCACAAACCACAAATTGTAAACATCAAATGCTAAATCCAATACCCTATATTCTATACCCCAAATAAAAAACCAGAAACTCCAAACCTCACATTCAAACTCACAACACTGAAATCTAAACCCCGAATACTAAACCCTAAACTTCAAACCACAAATCGTAAACATCAAATGCTAAATCCTACAAAGCAAACCACAAACTCCATACCCTAAACAAAAAACCCCCCAAATCTTAAAACATAATACACAAACTCCAAGCACTATACTCCAAACTCCAAATCTTCGCACTTAAAACACTAAACACCAAACCCAAAATCCAAAACCCACAAACCCTAAATCCTTAACCCCAAATTACAAACTCCAAAACCTAAACATATAACCAAAAACATCAAATGATAAACTGAAGCCCTAAACTCTAAACCTATAGCACTAAATCCAAAAATCGAGCACTAACCATCAAACCATAATCCTTAAATTACGTAGTCCAGTTGTAAACCCTAAACCATAAACACCAAACCCATAACCCAAAACTTTAAACTTAAAAAACAATCCCTTAACCCCCAAATTCTAAACATGATACACTAAACCTCGTATCTAAAACTAGAGACCCAAACACCAAACCGTAAGCCTTAAACTTGAAATATTAAACTCATAACCTGAAATCCTAAACCCCGATCCCTAAACTAGAAACTCCAAACACCAACCCTTTAACCCTAAACACTAAATCATAACTCCTATACTCGAAATCCAAAACCTCAAACCCTAAACTCCAAAGCCTAAACCTCAACCTCCATACCCAAAATCCTTAACCCTAATACTCAAATCATAAACATAAAATCCTAAGCCATAATCCCTAATTAGTATAAATTATATTAATTCACGTTGAAGAAAAAACTTGGAAATATCAAATACTAATATTGATAACGCAATCCAAATACAAACATTTTTAAAAAAAATATTAACTAGTGTTGAGTAGAGGTGTCCACAACATTTGGACATAATCCACAACATTTTTAATCTGGCTGGTAATATATAATCTTTCTTTTGTTATGTTGATAGTTTATATTTGTGCTTAATGATTTTTCGCCGTAAAACTCCGAAATTGATTATTTGCCTGAGAAAGTTCTAGACATAGACCTTTTGTTTAAGAGAATTGAATTAAATTAATTTGTGAATGTTAATTTCTAGAGATAGTGTTAGGTTCACATTCACGTTCACTATCGGATCTTAATGCTATTGTATTTATTAACGGATCGAGACATCAGAGTTGATAGGTAGATAGTTCTCTCCAAGGGCGGAGCCCTTTGTGGGCTGGACAGGGCCATGGCCCGCCCCAGAATTTTTAATTTTTTTTTCATATATATGTTATTTAGCGGTGGTTTAAAATCTCCGCGAAACAGTTAGTGTACTTTGTTATTTTACGTTTGCCGGGGTTTCGACTCAGAAGACTTTAATAGCTTTCCAGCTTTGCGGGGGTTTCAAACCCTCTCTGTTTGAACACCCAGAATTCTATTAATAATTCAAATATCCTTCTTAATTCATTTTTTGAAGCATCTCTTCTAATATTTTATTGTTTAATAATTTATTTTGTCAAAATGTTCAACTATATTTTTTTGGAGAAAAAAGTACTCAAAATTTTTAAAATAAAGTTTGTGTATAAAAATTCATGTTTGATCAATCTTTTGTTAAAAAAATTTAAATTTTTGGTTGAGATTCATATAATATTACAAACATTAGTAATGGACCACCTTTTGACTATTTTTTGATATATCTTTTTTTTTAGTAATGCATATTCGATTTATATTTGTAGCGGCCCGCCCCCATTTTTTGGGCTAACTCCGCCACTGGTTCTCTCGTTGTGCTCTGGACACGCACATGTATGTGAGCGATAGGTGAAAGCATAATTGAAATTTGGAAAGTATATAATCGATTAAGAGTTTTCATTAGAAGAGTAGTTAACGATATTTAATCCCACTAACTTTGTTTCGCTGCTATTTCTTTCCGAATTTATTTGCGTTGTAAGTTTGGATGTTTATGAACAAAACTCTTTCTCTATACTTAGAACTATATTAATTGTTGAACAACACTAATATCACACTGGTCCTTGTGTATACGATAATACAAAATACTTACTTTTGTACTTCAACATAAGGCCCAGCAGTCCCTGGACCCAATATCTCCAAAACTTAAAATATTTCATTAAATTTTAAAGCCCAAATTTTTTATGATGCAGTAGTAATACATTATAGAATTAATTGGAATGTTGCGATTTTGTTAAACACACATATATTGACCGATAATATATGAATTTGGATTAAAATTAGTCTAAATTATTCATTGGTTTCCGTATTTTTCTTTCTTCCCTCTTTCTTTCTCTCAAACTAAACACACCCGATCGTAATACTGTATTGAGTAAGATATTTTTTTTTTTTATGAACCTGTCCTGTATTGAGAAAGGTTTAGAGATTAATACCCAATGAACCATATATTGAGAAAGCCTAACATATTTGTTTTTTGTTTGAATTTGTAAAAATTATTTCCCGTAAATATCTCTTGTAGACAACGCATTGATAATAAATTAGAGTTATTCTCTTCCACAGACGTAGATCAGTTTTAGACTGAATTGCGTTGAAATATTGGTGTGAATCCTCACTCGCTTTGTCATTGTTCCATTTTATTTTGTTGAATTCACGGATCTTCAAAAAAAAAAAAGGAAGAAATATTTTCATTACCCTCTTGGTCCTTCCTACTGTTCTTGAAATTCAATGATCACGTGATTCTAATTGTAACAAGTATAAAGCAAACTCATACACACCTATAGAATCAGTGCATCTCATGTATTAGTACATATCATGTGATTCTTATACTCTTTTTTACGCTTGCTTTTGTATAATTCAGGTATATATGTCTGATCTTATCTAATTGATCCACGTCAAAATTCAATGGATAAACCTTAACTTATTGTTTGATCTCACTTTTTTATCATCAACTCGTGTTTCCACTGAATGTTTCACAGTTCTTATTATTCAAGTTTCAATTTCAAGGGTATCTATCAGATGCTCGACACGTCCTTTTTTTAATACTTGAATTTAACTCCGAGAATGCGGCAATGTTACATATTTTGACGGAGAGTTTTTCTGTTCATTGTGGTCTATCCAATTCAAGCGATTATTCTATAGATTGAATTGGATACGAATGAGATAGACCACAATAAACAGCAAAACTAGATGTAGCTCAACTTAAAGTAACATTAATTCCGAACTCAATTTTCAATCTTAAGCTTTTGATTGCACTAAAGTAACATTAGTTCGGAGCTTCAAGAATTTACGGTATGAAAGAATTCCTTTGCGAAGCATATTTGTTGATTGAAACTCATATTCAAACATACGCTTAGACTTATATCATTTGGTGAGAAAATTTGATTTTGAATAAAACTACGTCTATTGTAATAAAAATAAGGGTAAATAAGGTTTTACCCCCTGCAAAATAGGGGAATTTTGGTTTACCCCCTGCAAAAAAAATAAATTGGATTGCCCCCCTATAATATACAGATTCTTTGGTTTACCCCTTCTTTATCAAATTGGCTTATGACTGGATGTAAATTATGACATGGCTTGGTTAGGTGGCTTTGAATTCATTTTTGATTATTTTTTTACTGACATGTAGATAACTATATTACCACATATTCCTATTTATTTTTTAAAAACGAAAAAAAAAAAATCATAGAAAAACTCTTCATTGTTCTTGTCATTCTTCCATTGCAACCCACTTCTTCCTTCTTCCATGTTCATCATCTTCATCCTTTAAATCTAGATCTTCCGTTCTTTGATTAAAATAAATCAAAACAACACAACACACATGAATCTAAGAACAACAACAAGCTTCATCTTAAATCTTAAACTTCATCTTCATCAATTCAAGCCCAAACCCATAAATTCAAAAATCCAAAAACTCATAAATTTCACCACTGTTAATGTTAAAACTCACATAATAGTCTTTAAAATACAAGTTGTGGTGAGATCCAGATTTTTTTCCTTAAACAAAACTTAGAAAACATATCAAAATTGAGAGAGAGCTTTTCCAATCAATTAAACCTGGAAGCTTCTAGAATCAATTATCGAGTTTCGGTTACTGTTCATACACGAGCTTTTCCAAAGAAGAGGTTTTGGGCTACTGTTCATACACGAGATCGATGATGGAAGAGGAGATTAAGATCGATGATGATGGAGAGGTTGCTGCATAAGATTGATGATGATTTTTTTTTATTTTAAATAAAAAAAAAGCTTTGGGGTTTGGGAGATACTATTCAATAGTATCTTGTTGCATCTAATATTGATTTGTTTTTTTTTTGTACAATTCCAGATCTTCTTTAATAAGCTTTTAAAGAAAATAATACATTTTCATCTTTTTTTAATTAAAAAATAATAATTACACAACAATAAAAAATAAATAAAAAATAAATTAATTATATTAGGTGGTATTATTTATCTATGTGGCACAATTTTTTTAATAAAAAATGAATCAAAAGTCACATAAGCATACCACATCATTAATTTTGTCCAGTCAACCTCCATGTTGTTGACCTAGGGGGTAAACCAAAGAATCTGTGTATTATAGGGGGGCATTCCAATTTTTTTTTTTGCAAAATTCGTCGATTTTGCTGAGGGGGTAAAACTCTATTTCCCCTAAAAATAAATATGACCTTCAATATGCATAGATTAAAGTTGTACCAAATTTCTCTAGTAGTGTAAATTACATAGTTATTTGTCACTCTAAACTAACTACAGAGACTCTGCTTACAGTTAAAACCGCAACACATAGTGATCTTTGTAAATTCAAATTGAAGATATATAAAGCCTCGAACATTCCTCGAAAAATCACTTAGCTCCGCCATTTGCAACTGCTTTAAGGAAAGAGGCACTCTTACTAATTTCACGAACCGGCTTGTTTGTGTATCGGATAAAAGTATACGCCCATGTACCGGCCACTGCACCAAGAGTTGGTGATACTAAATATATCCATATTCCTCTATACTCATGGTGAACAATAGCAGGTCCTAAACTTCTTGCAGGATTCATTGATGCTCCAGTAATTGGCCTGTCATCAAATTCAAATATATATAAATTTCTATCACAATTAAGTTCTATGTAATTTGACCAAACTCGATAGTTACTGTTGCTTATCGATAACGAATTAGGTTCATACCCGGCAAACATCACGTTTAGAAGTACAGTAGCTCCAACTGCAAGTCCAGCCAATTCACCAATCTGTAGTATTTACAAATTAAAATGAATAAACAAAATCTATAAATTAAGGTTGAAGATTGAATGACATTGAAATATAGAATTTGTTACATATGTAAAATATTTATTTATATATAAGGACATAAGAGATTACCGCTCTATTATCAGTGGCAACTCCAGAAACGACGAACATAAGATAAAAAGTGATTATGAATTCAATCACAAATGCTTGAAGATCAGAACCAGCAGGGAGTGTTCCTGAAAAATGATTTTCCTTGCCATTGAATAAAAGTCTAAGTGTTCCACTTGCAAGTGTAGATCCAAGAAGTTGAGCTATTATATAACTTGGTACCTATAAGATTATAAAATCAAGAAAAAATCAACAATTTTAGATAAATCGGGACAGTTAACATTCTGCTCGGATAAACAACTTATTTTCAACTTATAACACAAGTTCTATAAGAGCGTATGTATAAGTTATTTTTATATCAAAAGAAAAATAGCGATTATTTGTTTTTATATATGCTACGAGCTGAGTATCTTCATAGGTTATATCGGAGAACTTATGAAAATCAGTTGAAAAAACTTATAAAAATTATTATAAGCTTATTTCATAAGTTCTCTCGAACAATAATTTATTTTAGTAGATAAAAGTCAATTCAAGCATATACCTTAATTAGACTTTTTGTCAAAAATATATATATATATACTTTTTTGGATATGAATTGTGCTTGACTTAAGTATATATTTACCTAACAAAATATGGTAAAAACTAAAAAGGCATAGAAAAAAAAATTTAAGAGAAATTTCAATTCAACCATATTTTTTTCAAGCCCAATTCATCCATATTATGAAACCAAAAACCATGTCTTTTTTGTATAGGTGAAAAATGACACAATATAGAGCATAGTTTAGCTATCTTATAAGAAAAATCATTCCTATCATAAAAATTAATAATTTTAATAATTCTTAAGGTGTTTGTTTAGTATTAAAGTAAAATATAATTAAAAAAAAAAAAAAAACTTCTGATTGTTTTGATGAGCAGTGTAACTATTTTTCATACATCACATCTAAGAAATCATTGAACAAATATGGTCACCACATAGCAAAGCTTTCAAAATACTTTATTCATTTAAAATACTTTTTAGGGACCAATTTGCAAATTTTAAAAATAGGAAAGCTTTCCAAATACTTTTTAAAATTGCAAATTGGTCCCTATTTTTCAAAATACTTAATTCATAGCAAAGAAAATTCATATATTATCTTGTAGTAGTAATGTACTATGAAGCATCGACACCGCCACGAACACCGTACACGACACGGACACCTCGACACCAATAATAATTTGAAAAAATTACATAATTTAGTGTAATATCATAAGAATGACACCGACACGGACACGTGTCCGACACGGACACGGACACGTGTCCGACACCGACACGCCTAATTTGAGATATGTCCGTGCGTCATATCTATTATTTAGCCAAGGTGAAGGAGGAAAATTTTAGAACTTAATTAACCTGCTTAAGGGGGAACCTTTTGGTTGAAGCATGAGCAATAGTAACAGCAGGATTGAAATGAGCACCAGAAATATGACCAACAGAATAAACTAATACCATAACAGCAAGACCCCAAACAATTGAAATTCCAGGAAGTGATACCACTTTGTCATTGTTAAGGTTCACCACAACAGCAGCACATCCTGCAAATATCAAGAAGTATGTTCCCACCACCTCTGCTACCAACTACATTCAACACAACAATATATAAATTAATCTTCATCTTCAATTCTGTCAATTTAATCTCTAAACTATTATTTATATTTCATAATTTAATATTTAAAAAATATATAAATAATAAATATCCTTTAAAATACTTTTCTGAAAAGACTATATTAAAAAAAAAAACATAAGATATGTCGTCAAATACAAAGCACAATGTAACCCAAAAAAAAAATACAAAGCACGATCCGATAGTCCTACAACCGATCCTTATTCTTTAAAGTATACAAAATTCATCACTTTGGTCTCTATTTTTAAGATATTAAAGATCAATATAATAAATTTTCAAAGACTATAATAATGAGAAATTTCATATACTTTAAAAAAATATTACTACTTGTTATTGTATACTAAGTATACTTTAGCAATTAACATGAATACAAAATAATACTTAAGGGACTAAATTAATAGTTTATGATCAAGAGAATGAGTTTAGAAAACACACCTTCTGCAAAAGAGGGACACAATCTTTAAATCCAGATGAATCTTCACAATTTTGTGAGGCATCATTGACATCCAAAACTATGTGATCATGGTTGCCATTGCTTGATGAATGATCAGCCATAACACCGACACAAGATTAGGATAAAGAGAATAAAAAAAGTAGGAAAAAAATTATATGCTTTGTCAAATAAGCTAAGAATTGAATTAAGAACCGAACAAGATATCCCAATTTATGGGCACCCAAAAGTCTTTAAAAAGAGGGACAAAGAGAGAGAGAGATTCAGAATTTGACTTCTTCAAAATTTCTACGGATGGAAAAGTAAATTATTGCACCAAATTGTCACTTTATAGGGTGTGTGAACATATATATTTTGTGAACGTATCACTTTTTTGTTTTTTGAACATCATCTTTAATCACATGATCCGCTTGGAAAAAAATTATTTTATTGGTGTAAGGAGATAATTTAGTGATTAGAATTACAATTTTAAATGCATAGACTCTCACATTTAAATTTAGATATCTTTTTATTAGTATTTTTGTAGCTATCAACTATTGTGTTTAGATGACTCATTATAGTGACGGTGTAATAATATAATATTATCCAATATCTAAAATTAATAATAACTTTTTATATTATCAAAAAAGAAATTAGATACATTTCTTATTTGCATAATTATTTCTTTAAACAATTTAATCATAGCTTTATATGTTTAAAATAAAACCATATCTTTTTGTCGAAAAAAATTACATCTTTATAACATATAAGCTTTATCTTGAAAAAAAATCACATCTTAAAACAATCTTTATTTGTCAAAAAAAATGAGCTTTTACTGGTAAGTATTTATGTATATGCTATTTATATGATAAGAGAGATTAAATAAAATCAAATATTTATTATTTTCATTTAAGTTACAAACTACATCAAATATTTCTATAAACTACATCAAATAATTTTAGCGGATAAAGATAAACTCAAGTAAATCAATTTATACAATTTTAATATTAAAGTAGTATTTTCTCGAATCACTATTATAACTAAATTCGATTTTTCTAATGTATCAAAAATGTCAGATTTACCTACAATAATAATAATCGGATGGAATATACTTGTAGCTTGTGAGTAGAAGACATTGAAAGCTTGTCCAACTACCCACCGGAAATGCAGAATGGAACATAAATTAATGGCACTTAACATTAAATTTTAGATGAGATATATAGCCTCCTTTTTTGTCACATTTGTCTCTTTCAGACGTTTGATCTTTGATGATGTGATCATGGGGCAAAGTATGGATTTTTATTTTTATTTTGCAAGAGTTTTGGCTAAGCCAAAGTTAAAAAATAAAAAACATTATAGGCTTTGGATCTTGGTGGTTGACGGTTGTAATAAGTTGGAGTACCCATGATTTCCATTAATAATTTTTTTTCGCTTATAATAATTAAATAAAAACATTAGGCTTTGAATAGTTATAGGTCAAGGTAAAAATTGGATAAGAATTCCAGTCAAAAATAATAATCATTGGATAAGAATAAGATGACGTGAACAGATAAGAACTCAAATTTTTAGCAAGTAGTAATACATATTGGATGAATTAATTGTAGATTGTTTTTTATTTTACTACTAATTAATTGTAGATTTAGATTATTATTTTTTTGTTTATAATACAGTACATTATTACTTGTTAGAACTCTCATTATGTTGTCTTCTTCTATTGGTTGCAATAGTTTCCTTTGATTAATCAAATATCTCGATAATTATTTTCTTTAACTAGACATTTCAGAGTAGAAACATCACCAATTCACCATAATTAAGTGATAAGCACGTAACTATTTTTGATGTGCTGGAATTATTTGCTGGCAATGCTTTCATACCATTTATGACTTATAGATTGATTGTACTCTTTTTTTTGGTCAAGTACTTGATTGTACTTTTATTCCTTTTATTATTTATTTTTCGTTATACTCTTCATAATTTTACATTGTTAATTACAACTCCCTCCCGTCACATTTATAAGCAAAAAAACATTTAAAATTTTGGTCACTATTATAAGCAAAAGTTGACTACTTTTACACTAATTAATACTGTTATTCCTAATATAACCTTACTTTTCAAAAGATGCATGTGATTTCCAAGAAAAAGAAGGGTTATTTCTATAAATTTATTCATGTTTTATATTAAATCAAGAAACTTAATTACACTTAACTAAATTTCTTAAACACCGTGTAGGTAGTTTTTTTTGCTAATATATGTGACCGGAGGTAGTATACGATAATTAATTGATAATATTTTTAAATACAAAGTCTTCTGAAATATTGCTGACGACTCTAAAGAATGACTACCTACGTTGCCATGACTGCATGGTGAAATCACATTATTAAGAGTGCATGAACTATGGAAGTTTGACTCAACCATAATATGATGGTTGAAATTTTAGACTTATACTAACACTATTTTTCCATGCTCACACATCATCAAAGATCAAAGATATTGTCATCTGTCTATATTGTAGTATTAAATATAAACACTATTTCTATTAATTATATTTTATTTTGCCATTTATCTATAAATATTAAAATTTGCCAACATTTTTGTAATTTAAAAATAAACTAACCTACATCAATTTTTGTCATATTTAAAGTTATTGTTCTCTACTAATAATAAATTGATTCAAGTGGTAATGAATTTGAATCTCTTTAAGCATAGATAGAGGTTTAATTATTACTCCCTCCGTCCCAAATCTTTGGTCCTTTTACATTTTTAGTTTTGTCTCAAATCTTTAGTCCTTTTAAGAAACCAATGCACAATTAGTGATACTTTACCATTTGTACCCTTATTAAAGCTAAAAGATTAATGAAATATATTTTCTCTTTCTTAATAAAGTAAGGGTAAAAATGACTTAACTTATCAATGTTTATCATTTCTTAATCTCCGTGCAAAACTCTAAAAAGACTAAAGTTTTTGGACGGAGGGAGTATATATCATGCGTAAAGAGAAAATTCAATTGAAAATAAGAGAATTTATCTTGTGTGTCTCAGAAGTTCTCTAATAAAGATAAATTGTTTAGGATATGTGTCTATGTCACTACTTATTTTTTCTTTATTCTCTTTGTTTTGTAACAACACATTTTTCTTTTTAGGCACACCTTGTACTTAGAAAGTTTTTAATATATTATTTTGCTTTTAAAAAAAAAATGAAAATACTACGAAGAAAAACAGAATATTAAACTTCACACTAATTTTATTCCAACCCCATGGCTAGAGTTCAACATTTAATGTGCGTTTAACTTGCTAAAAAAGTACGGAATTGGACAATTTTTGTTGTATTATGTTTGATTTAAAAACTAGTTTATTTTTCATAGTACAACTATAAAAAAATACAAAAATATTCATGTTATTTTTAATATAAAAAATATTATTTTTCTATCTCTCTCTGATAAAGTTTTGTCATATTATGTACTATTTTGTTTTTTCCTAGTATTCTGTCCAATACTTTCTATTTTATGAATGAACCGCACCTTGAGGAAAATAAGTATGTCCGTGATTTTTAACAGATCACAACTTTAAATTTTACAAAGTAAAAAATAACTTAATTGATAATTTATTTTTGGGTTAAATATGTTTTTGGTTCCTATAGTTTTGCAGAATTTCGTTTTTAGTTCCTGAAGATTTTTTTCACGCTTTTTAGTCACTGAAGTTTTGTCACTCAGTGTTTTTAGTCCCTACTTTTCAATCAACTCGTGCATATCATTCAAAATTTTAAATTTTTTCCTGCAGTCATGTTTAGTACATTATATGAATCTCTCTTACAAAAGTTTAAATTTTTTAACAAGAGATGAATTAAATATGAATTTTTTAGTTTTTTGCACATAAATAATTCATCTTATGAGAAAAAATTCTAAATTTTTACCGGAGATGTTCTTATAATATTATAAACATGAATACAAAGAACCGTTACAAAATATGAAAGTATACGAGAGTTTGATTAAAAATAGGGATTAAAAACATTGACTGACAAAACTTCAGGGACTAAAAAGTGTTAAACAAATCTTCATGGACTAAAAACGAAATTATGTAAAACTATAGAGACCAAAAACATATTTAACCTTTTTATTCTTACTATTGTTATTTTAGATTTTGTACCTTGTCATATATGCACCTACATTTTTCAATAATTTACAAATTGACCAAAAATTTTGAGTCTTTTTCTTCGTAACGATGATAATGCTTATAAATAAATATTAAAGTTTTACTCATGGTCTCCTAGATTTTTATCCGCAGTTTCAACAATGAATGTAACATCAAAATCAATCATTCTCATATTATAATGTAAGTATAGTTTTCAATGAATCTAGAAGACACAAGTCCTAGTGTTGAAGAAATACCGGTGATTGTTACTTGTTAATTAGCATTAGTTCAATGCGCATACATGTTTTTCCAACTACCCACACACTGTACTAATTAAAGACCGTTTCAACACCAGGTTCAGTAGTTGAGTAACAATTTAACTGTATTTTTTCTTCAATTAGCATTCTATTTTGCATTGACTTCATTTCACCTAATTTCGTATCATTATCGAATGGTCACCGATTATATATTTGCGGTTAGTTACTCCCTTCCATTCTCAACATTTTTTTTTTAAGTCTATAGATCGGTTAAGTGACAAATATTATTTGAAATTCGCACACATAATTATAATATCTTACGTGAATGTGTTCAGTATAACAATATCGAAAAAAAGAGTAGTTGGTCACTGCGAGAGTTTTGGAAAGACTGCAGTATTGCCATCCATCATGGAGTGAAAACTTACTAAGTTAGGTATTAGGTAAAAAAAAATATTTTTATATTCTAATATTTAAGTGGCAGGCAAAGACCCTTGAGTTGAGTTTATTTATTTCTTTATACAGAATGTGAATCTATTTGCCTCTCATTTGTGATTTTTCTCTCTTTTGAAATGGGAATATACAACTTTATTTTAACAAAAATGAAGACTATCAATTCAAAAAAAAAAAAAAACTTAATGAGGAAGAAGTCTAGGAGTGAAGACCTCCTATAATCATTACGATAGCATAGTCACCTAATTTAGTAAAAAAAGGAAAAAGAGAGAAATAAACTTATCACCTCATACAGTGAGAAAAAAAAAACTTAATCACCCCTTATATATTATGGCTTTTTTTATAAAATAGGAGGTTAAAATTCAAATTCGGTCAAAATAGAAGATAAAATTTTGGATTTTAATGTAAAGGGGTTTTTGTCAAAAAAAAAAAGTAGACGGGTTAAAATTTAAATTTATTCAAAATAGGGGCTGAATTTCTAAATTTTAAAATAAATGTGTCAAAATATAAAGGTTTAAATTGAAAGACCAAAATGCTATTGTTATTTAGTCTGAGAGACTTGAGGAATAATTTCATATAAAAATTATTTATGCACATAAATGAACAAAATTAAGGACAACAAAAGTTAATGAAAAAAGTTGGAGCCTCAACAATGACTTTGTCCTCAACGCCGCTTAATTTCCCGAAATTAGTCACTTCAACAGTCTTCGATAGTTCTATGGGTATCCAAAGTACGAACGAGAAGGATGTTTATTGTCCCAACCATTCTAGTTAGTCCCAATCCCGATCAGAAAGGAGGGATTTTTTTACAAAGTTTTCTCGTGTTGTTGATTCCTGAACGTAGTGCTTCTTCCCCCATGCGGCCTATTGGTACTAGAAGCCAACTTTAGAATTTTAGTTTTTTTATTTGGTTGAAGGGTCGACTTTAAATTGAGTAGACTCGTTTGTTTTAACCCCGCCAATTTTACAATTCTATTCATGTATATATGGCACATGTGTGCGCGTCAAATATTTTAAATTCTTTTGAAATTGTACCAAAACTTCTCAAAAAAATGTTTTTTTAAAATGTTTTTAACCCATCGATTCTCAGAAAAATGGAATTTCGATCATTCAAAGTTCGACCATAAGATAGATAAAGCCTTATCAATAATTATTCCCGTAAAAAATCAAACTCAAATTCTACCAAGCAATTATCATAGGGTGTGAAAAATTGTTCTTTAGACCATGCATATGTTCACAGACCCTTCGATATAAAGGGTAATTTTGAAAACAATAACCTAAATAACAATTTCCAAGTTCCCGGCTTGAATATGCTTGGTCAAATAATTAGAGTTATGAGAAGCAAGTGCCGGTCCATAGGACCATACCATAATTTTAGGATATCCAGTTGCACATGACTTATTTCATTTGAGGGGCCATACCAAATTTAAAGTAACAACTTTAAACAGCTAGCTAGAGATAGAGTAATCAAGATTAAGAAATTTGGTAATAATATGAACTTGATAAATTTGAATACTTTTAAGCTCCAAATACAACAATTACATGAATTACAATTTAATTGTACAATGCACAAAACATTTTAATCTATGATTCTCAATATGATTTGGTAGTAACAAAGAAGGATCTACATTGAACTCCTGACTAATAGTTCGAACATACTTTTCAACTTTCTAATATCAATTTAAATCTAAAAACATTAAATTGTATTTTATATTATATGTTATTGAGTTTTTATGCATATGATGTGATATAATTAAAATAATTATATACACGAAAGCTTAAAGGCTCTTTATATAAACTATATTCTAAGCCTCAAATTCTATGTTCAATGTTATCGGCTTCTAAAAATGATATTGGCTTCGTAGTTCTTATGATTCAACCATAAAAGGTAAAGATGATTTTTCGATCGGCTCCTTGATTGGTCTAATGTATCAACATCTACTATCAGAAACTTGCTTCCGATAAAATATCACACTTTCGATATATAAACGTGATGTAGTAGTTGAGTGGAGGAGTTTAGAAGTAGATTGATAACGAAATTAAGAGTTTGATCTTCACCCTCAATATAAAAATTAACAATAATGTATTATTTTCCACTAATCCATTTGATACGAATTGGTTCCAAACTCAATTTACTAAACTTGACAATCTCAGCTCTGGTTGAGAACAAGGAAATAAAAAAGGTTGATTTTTTAGTATGGGGTGTGGAAAGCACATGGACCTTGTGGTTTTCTAACAAGATTTTAACAGAAATTTTGGAATTTAGTTGCCTAAATATCAATCAAGTTTGGATCCATTGAAAGATATTGCAAATGTGAATAAGACAGAATTGGATTCAGTATAATGAATGAGAGAGGATTGTGACTCCACCACACAATCCTAGTCGAATAAGACTAACACCTACTTAATAGTTAATACAAAAAATAAATAAGCTTGAATTTGTGTCTATTTTGTCAGCCTAAGATTGTCAATATAGTATAGTTGTAAAAAAATTAAAAAAATTGTAAACAAAAAATAAATAAAATATTATCATTTCATACATCATCTCTTTTTCTCAAATAGGTTTTGTTCTCGCGAGAAAATTCCATCATAATATTGTTGTTGCTGCTCAAGAAATAGTTCATAGCATGTGTGGAATTAAGGATAACAAAGGTAATTTAAAGTTAATTTGGCCAAAGCATATAACAAGTTGAGGGAGACTAATTACTTTTCTGAAATTTTTAACAACACTTATAAATATATGAATAACATAATCAACCGTGTTGAAATTCTGGCGTAGCAATGGGGTACAGGATGTGCCTACCTTTGCAACTACAATGTGCACAACAAAGTAAATAATATGCAGAATAATAAGCAACTGGAAATTAAATGAACGCAGGAGTTTGTTAACCCAGTTCGGCGTATAACACGACCTACTCTGGGGGATACCAATCCAAGAGTGAATCCACTATGATAAAACTAGTTAGAAGTCTCCAGTAAACAACTCGTTTACACTTCGTCACCTAGTTTCTACCCGTGCTTCCTTCAACCTAGGACCACCTAGATTAGAGACACCTATCTCTCCTCCTCTTAACCACACAACCAGTGTGATTGATCTAACCTTGAGAAACAATGAAGTCACACTTCAAACAATAATCTATCTCCGTGCTTAAAAGCTTAGGAGTAGACTAAAACCCTTACAACACAAGAGTACAGTCCTAAGCAAGTATCAAAGAGATACAAGATAGGCTCACAAAAATACGCACGAGAAACTTAAAAACCCTAGACACAAATATATATTTCTTCACAAGAGTTTTTCGTAACCTTCAAACGTCTTTGGTCTTCAATATATATAGCTTGTGTAAAAATAGTAGTTCCTTGATTTTTGGTCTTCAGATTATTATTAAAAACATATAGCATATCCGATTATTAAAAACCTAACAAACTCCCCCTTTGGCAAATTTTGACTAAAAACAATATTAGGCAGATTATCAATGGATGTGGATAGAACACAATGGGAATACTATAATTTCTACACTTCAAGTGAATTAAACTCTATAACAAACATCAGAGCTTGGCACAGCGGGATGAGTTCATTCACAACACAACAGCATCAAGATATAAAAACTTCTTCAATGTGGATTCACAAACTTGATCAGAAAAAAAATTTCTCATGTTAAAGTCTTCAACAACACATTTATCACAACAGAAGACAAACAAACGGAAATTCAGTCTAATAGAGAAAAATAAATTCCCCATTCAGACTTTTCTGGATGGTATCCAGGATGGGAGAACATTACTCACCCCATCATTTTCAAAAGACGGATTCTCCCCCTGAAGTTATGCATAATAAGGAATATTTTTCTCCCCCTCACTGCATGCACATATAAACTCACTCACACCAGATGTAAATTCAAATGTAGCTACCATATCTACCACATGCACACACAGAGCTATCAGACATATAAGTACATCATCAAAACTTACTCCCCCTTTTTAGTCATCAATTTGTCAAAGTTAAACAGGAGAGAAAAAAAAAACCATAAGCAGAGTGCAGGGATTACAGAAACCAAAAGCACGCGTAGGTGCATAACAGATCCAGGGCATAGCCCATACTGAGAACAACAAAACAAAGAAAATACATCAGCATGATCTTTCAGAATCAGAAACCAAGACTTTCATCAGAGTCTGGTACAGTAGCAGTGCTAGCAGGATGAACTCCAAAATCTCCGTCCACATTCACTTCAGCATGGATATTTGAGGGTCCAGCAGTGCCAGTACGCTCCTCAGACTCCAAGGCCTCTATTACTTTATCCAGCTTCAGCTTCTTATCCCCAAGGACTTTGCTTACATCCTTCAGATCTGCAATCATTTGTTTCCTAGTCATGGAAACATTGGATGGGGTGGCGAATGGGACATCCAAATCCACCTCATGTGGGCCTTCAAGTAATCTGCAGTCAAAAGTAAGGGCAGTCTCTCTCTTGCATGGAACATCAGAGTTCCTGAGTATATTTGGTTGCTGGGAGAGAATAATACCGCACAAAACAGTAGGAAATGCTATAGGTAACCTAGTTGCAGTAGACTTAGCATGCACTAGATTTTGATCAAAGATATAATTTCCAACATTAAAAGGAGTTTTGGTGCCCAGAGCATAAACGAACTTACCAAGTCCAGTAGCCACATAGTAATTGTGAGAGGTAGGAACCCAGTTAGCAGCTGCAATCTTGTTTAATAGAGCATATTTAACAATAAGATTGGTTGTAGACAACTTAACCTTCCTAGGCCATTTCAGAACCTTCCCTCCAGTAAGAGTTTTGCAAACCTCATTATCAGTGACCTCTATAGCAGGTTCATCAACATCCTTCCTTCCCAGGAATTGGTTAATCACAGAAGGAGAAAAATCTATACACAGACCACGAACATATACTCTTCTATACTCAGCACTAAAAGGATCATCACAATCAGGTCCTATGTTGACCAGAAATTCTTTAACAAGCATTTCATAACACATGCCCAAATTAGTCACAGTTTTCTCTAAACCAGCAAAATTAATAAGATCCATGAGGTCAGCACATTCTATCATTTCAGGACTCAAACTCCTCTCAACAGCTAAACGTCTATGATACACATATTTCCACTGACTTACATATGAGGAATCATGAAATGACACATTATCCAAGGGTGCATTGAGATTAGACTCAGTAGTTATGGATCTGGTTCTAACCTGTTTCCTGGTTGTAGTAGTCAAGGCAGCGGCATCTTGGTCAGCATCGTACTCAGAATCACTAGAGCTTATTTCCTTCCTCTTCACACCTTTCTTCTTCTTCTCACTTGGAGGAGTACCTTTGCTCCAAGTCCTTGGGGGACCATAAAGAACAGGTTTACACCCAGGTTTGATTACAGTCTTGGATGGGGCAGCCAGTGCAGTAACAGGAGTAACGCCTTGCCTTACAGACCTCTGTCTGGTTCGTCCAGCCACACTCTGAGTGGGTATGGAATGCACAGTTGTTTCATGAGTAATGACCAGATCTTCTTCAACAGGATCAACTTCAACTCCATCAACTTTAGAGCTGGTACCCTGTTTCTCAGCAGAGGCAGTAGAGTCATCAACAGCCTTATCATCTTCCTCTATCCTATCAGCAACACCAGTCACAGAATTATTTGGCAGAATGCCAGATGCATCCTGCAATGGTCCAGCCTCTTCAACCACATTAGTTGTTGGCGAAGGAGTTGTAATCACAGCAGCAACAGATGTCAAATTTTCACCATTTTTATCAGAAATTTTATCAACATCATCTGATTGAACAGCGATTTCTGGGGGTTGAACATCTATATCACCATCAGCCCTAGGGTTATCAACACTCAAATCATCAACTGAATTGGGGCTTTTGTCTACAGTAACAGGAGTTAAATTTGGACTTACATCCATGGATTCTTTAGCAATAACAACATCATTGTCAGATTTAGATTGATTTGTATCCAGATAAAGATCAGATATAGACAATGCTCGAGACGTTTCACCTTTCTTGGAGGATTTCTTCTTTTTACTCTTCTTGATTTTAACTGATTCTGAAGCCGGTGAAGTTTTCTTCTTTTTGTGCTTCTTTGACTTAGAATGATGAGAAGAAGACCTTCTCTTCTTGGAAGAACGAGATTCTTTCCTTGATTGAATTTCCTCCGAAGTAACACGCAAATCAGGAACAGTCGAATCGCATGCATGTTTCTTAGGATTCTCTTCGCGATCAGATAAATCATGTTCAGTTGAATTTTGGGAGTTGCTGGACATGATGATATGTGGGTAGCGATCACTGATCAAAGATTCAGAGAGATGAAAGAATGTGAGAAGTTGTAGCGGAGTGTGACAGAGAGAATAATGTGAAAGGTTGTAGACTTTGAGAGTTGAACAGTTTAGCTGAAAAATGAATGAGTTAGCGTGATAAAGAGAGTAGTATAGTGGAGTATTAATTTTCCCTCTTTCTTGGATAGCGTGATCAATATATGAAGAGTTGGACTTTGATGCACGCGCGTGAAATGTTAATTGCTATAAACTTTCAACTAGGCAAATTCCTAGCTTGCCCCTGAGTTTTTCAAACTGATTAAGATCTAGCACCTTTGTAAAAATATCAGCCAGTTGTTCACCTGTGGTAACATGTTCCAACATCACTATTTTATCTTCAACTAGTTCTCTGATAAAGTGGTGTCTGATATCAATATGCTTGGTTCTGCTGTGCTGGATTGGATTCTTGGAGATATTAATAGCACTCATATTGTCACAGAATAATTTCATAGTTTCCTGATGAATATCATATTCACTGAGCATTTGTTTCATCCAAACTAACTGAGAACAACTACTACC
This sequence comes from Trifolium subterraneum, assembly GCA_951799995.1. Taxonomy (NCBI): domain Eukaryota; kingdom Viridiplantae; phylum Streptophyta; class Magnoliopsida; order Fabales; family Fabaceae; genus Trifolium; species Trifolium subterraneum. The sequence continues at coordinate 5,883,313 of OX637462.1, read as the reverse complement.
GGCTGCAATATACTCAGCTTCAGCTGTAGATAGTGAGACACAGTTTTGTTTCTTACTAAACCAGGATATTAAGTTGTTTCCTAAGAAGAAACATCCACCAGATGTACTTTTTCTGTCATCTGCACTCCCAGCCCAGTCAGCATCACAATAGCCAATTAACATTGCATTATCACCATGTGTATATAACATTCCATAATCACTAGTACCACTCACATATTTCAAAATTCTTTTAACTTGACTGAGGTGACTTACCTTAGGTTCAGCCTGGTATCTTGCACATACTCCAACTGCAAATGTGATATCTGGTCTACTTGCAGTGAGATATAGCAGGCTTCCAATCATGCTCCTATAGAGACTTTGATCAACCTTTACTCCCTTCTCATCTTTAGACAATTTTAAGTGCGTAGGAGCAGGAGTTCTCTTATGACTTGCACTTTCCATACCAAACTTCTTCACAATGTTCTTAGCATACTTGCTTTGAGAGATGAAAATATTGTCTTCCATCTGTTTCACTTGTAGCCCAAGAAAGAACGTTAGTTCACCAACCATACTCATTTCAAATTCAGATTGCATTTGTTGTACAAAATGTTGCACCATCCTGTCAGACATTCCACCAAATACGATATCATCTACATAAATCTGAGCTATCAACAGCTCCTTTTCTTCTGCCTTAACAAACAAGGTTTTATCATTACCTCCCTTCCTGTAACCTTGTTTTATTAAGTATTCTGTAAGTCTCTCATACCAAGCTCTAGGTGCTTGCTTGAGACCGTACAATGCCTTCTTTAACTTGTACACATGATCAGGGTGATTTGGATCAACAAATCCTTTTGGCTGCTCAACATATACATCTTCATTCAAGTATCCATTTAGAAAAGCGCTTTTCACATCCATTTGGTAAAGCTTGAATTTTAAGAAGCATGCCACACCAAGGAGTAGCCTTATAGATTCTAAGCGAGCTACCGGTGCAAATGTCTCTTCAAAGTCAACACCTTCTATCTGAGTATAACCCTGAGCCACCAGCCTGGCTTTATTTCTTGTAACCACTCCTTGTGAATCAGATTTATTTTTATACACCCATTTGGTACCAATGATATTAGTGTCTGTAGGTCTTGGTACTAGATCCCATACTTCACATCTCTTGAATTGATTCAATTCCTCTTGCATTGCTTCAATCTAAAATTCATCGGTCAATGCTTCTTTAACATTCTTTGGCTCAATCTTAGATACAAAGCATGCATTTGACACATCATCTTGTGATCTTCTAGTAGTAATTCCTTGATCAGGATTACCAATTATCAGATCTGTGGGGTGATTCTTTTGAACTCTAACTGAAGGATCTTTGTTCATTGGAGCATTGTACAAATCAGTCTCTCTACCCGACTTTTCAACTTTATCTATGTGGATTTCTTCTTCCAGAACATCAGATGGGGCCGGAGTAGAGTCAGCATGGGGATCAGCATCTGTTTCACTGACAGAGTAGGTGTCTTCAATTACGACATTAATAGATTCCATCACCGTGCTAGTTCTTGAGTTAAACACTCTAAAAGCTCTACTGTTTGTAGAATATCCTAGAAAAATTCCTTCTTCACTTTTAGGATCCAACTTTCTTCTAGGTTCTCTATCTGCAAGAATGTAACATTTACTTCCAAAGATGTGAAAGTATTTTACAGTAGGCTTCCTCCCTTTCCATAGCTCATATAGAGTATTTGACGTTCCAGTTCTCAATGTGACTCTGTTGTGAATATAACACGCAGTACTCATAGCTTCAGCCCAAAAATGATAAGGTAGTTTCTTAGCATGCAGCATTACTCTGGCACATTCCTGCAAAGTCCTGTTTTTCCTTTCCACAACACCATTCTGTTGGGGTGTAATGGGGGATGAGAACTCATGCCCAATACCTTCTGAAGCACAGAAATCAGCAAAACTAGAATTTTCGAACTCCCTTCCGTGATCACTTCTGATTCTTATAATACCTTCATCCTTTTCTCTTTGTATTTGTACACACAAGTCTTTGAACACAAAGAAGGTATCAGATTTTTCTCTAAGAAAGCTAATCCACGTATATCTTGAGTAATCGTCCACTACAACAAAGGCATATTTCTTTCCTCGTAGACTTTCCACTTGCATAGGACCCATCAAGTCCATGTGTAGTAGTTCAAGAACTCTGGATGTGGTTAAATGGGGCACTGTAGGGTGCGACATCTTAATTTGCTTTCCAACCTGACACTCTCCACATATCTTCCCTTCTTCTATCTTTAATTTGGGCATTCCTCTAACAGCTTCTTCAGTGATAATCTTCTTCATGCTCTTAAGATTGAGATGACCAAGTTTCCTGTGCCATACATTAACCTCATCTTCTTTAGTTATCAGACAAGAAGATAAGTTAGTTTCATCTGGAGCTACCCACAAATAACAGTTATCCTTTGACCTCACTTCTTTCATTATCACTTCACCTTCTTCATTAGTTACTAGACATTCACCTTTGGTAAAGTTAACCTTCATTCCTTGATCACAGAGTTGGCTTATGCTGATTAGATTGGCTGTTAATCCTTTCACAAGAAGAACATCATCAAGATCAGGTTGTCCAACATTTGCTAGTCTTCCAATACCTTTAATCTCACCTTTAGCACCATCACCGAATGTAACATAACTAGTGGAGTAAGACTTAAGATCCACCAGAAACTTTTCTATTCCAGTCATATGTCTGGAGCAACCACTGTCAAAGTACCAGTCTTCTCTAGAAGTAGCTCGAAGAGATGTGTGAGCAATTAGGCCAGCAACATTACCTTTAGGCTTCCATTCTTTTGCTTGGTTAATCTCTACTTTCTCAGGTACTTCCCTCTGACTTCTCTTCGGAAACCCATATAATCTATAGCAAAATGGTCTTATATGTCCTCTTCTTCCACAATAATGACAAATCCAGGGTTGTGATCTCATATTTCTGAATCCCAGATGGGGTTGAAAATGGGGCAGCCTTGGTTTCGGCATTGGAAATTTTTTGTTTCTCCCAGAAGGCAAAAACTTCAGCTCGGGATCATACTCCTTGGGTTTATTCAGATCCTCATATTCATACCCAATACCTTTTACCCAGTTTCCTTCTTCCTGCGATTTAATTAGTTTTTCTAGAACGACAGTGCTATTGTTCATAGAAACTTCCTTTTTAAGGTTTTCAAGTGTGGAATTCAGTTGCGTTACCTCATTATTCAGTTCAGAAATCTGAGCCAGGTGCTTGTTCTTTTCAGACTGTAGTTCCAAGATAAGCCTTTTTTGATTTTCTTGGCTTCTACAAACCTCTTCACTTCTCTTGCATAGAGCTCTATAGGATTCAGCCAATTCTTCATAAGATACATCCCCATGATTTGATTCAGTGTCAGAGCTGCACAGTCCAGTTAAGGCAGTAATATGCTTTGCAGTTTCACTAGATGTGTCATCATCTGAGTCTTCATCCTCAGACCATGTTGCAGTCATTCCCTTTTGTTGCTTCTTCAAGTAATTAGGGCATTCATACCTGATGTGTCCATATCCACTGCATTCATGACACTGTACTCCTCTCACTTGACGCACTTTTTCTTCAACTTTAGGTTTCTTTTTTATGACTCCACGTCATTACTTTATTTCTACCTATTTTCGAGACCTATTTACGAGGTTTTAGTACGTTTTTATTATGTTTTTGCACAACAATAAGTGAAAGATACGTCAAGTACAAGGCTGCTGAAAGCACGAGAAACGCAGGAAATTTATGTAGTATATCTGGTGTTTGGCGCGGGGCGCCAACACCCAGAAGCCAACCATCCTTTTCTGTTATTTGGCGCGCGGCGCGGGGATCCGGCGCGGGGCGCGGGCCCGTAACCTAAGCCTATATATTTGAACTTCTGAAGCAGAATTAAGGGACAGAATTTTACGGCGAGAAACAGAAGACTTTTGGAAGAAACTCAGAGCTCTTTGTAATGTTTTCTTTCATCTTTAAACTTGTTAATTTGTGTTTAGCTATGTCCGGCTAAATCCTTATGATTGGCCTTAGGGGATTCTAATCCCGAATTGTCTCGAACCATGTGATTTCTTTTATGTTTATTAATTAATTACGAAGTTAGTTTCATCAATTTTTCCTTGTGCTTAATGCTTTACATATGTGACGACTTATGTGATGATGTTTATGATTTGTTTTACTATGAGAATAGGAATAGATTATTGATCTAGGAATTATTGTAAAATTGGTTTTCACTTAAGAGATTTTGGTTTACTAATTGAGATCAAAGATTAAAGCGCGAATCCCTCACTTGATCATAAATCACCTTAGAGATTTGGGATTTATGATCAAGGGAGAGGACTATGTTACCAAGACATTGGGCATAGTTATTTAATTTAATCGATCGTGAAACTAAATTTGTAGTTCGTTGATAAACATGGAATCACCGAGATGAATTAGGATTAGATGAACCAAAAGGTCCAATCGCTTGTTTCTCTCTCTAAAAACCCTAATTCTATTCAAATATTTTATTTGAATCTTTTCTAAATATTTTGTCTAAATCTTTTATTTAGGCAAACAAATCCAAACAAACAACCCCCCTTTTTATTGCTTTTAGTTACTACATATAATTCAATTGTTTTGTCAAATTTAAAACAATCCCTGTGGATCGATAAATTTTATTACTTAACGACGACTTTAGTACACTTGTTAAATTGTCATCAAGTTTTTGGCGCCGTTGCCGGGGATTGTTGATTTAATTGACAATCCGATTGAACCATATTTAGTTTGTTTTTTTTTATTATTTTAGTTTCTTGTTTTTTTTATATATCGAAAAAAAAAATAATAATAGAATTTAGAATTTAGTTTGTTTTTTTTTATTATTATTTTATTGTCTTGTTTTTTTTTTTTTTATATCGAAAAAAAAAAAATATAGATATCTACAAATTCCAAAATCTATTTTTTTTATTTATTCTCTTGTAGTGCAGTTGCTTCTAAAGGTATTTCTGATTGTTTATGCAAGGTAGGAAGAAGGTAGTCCGAGAACTGATCTTTGATCCGGAAATCGAGAAAACAGCTAAAGCAAACAGGAGAGCAGTTCGGTTGGCACACCAGACTTCCCTGTTAACAAGTGGTACGGACGAGATACTTGAAGAGGAAGTTCCTAGTTCTAACACTTCGAACGACGAATCCGAAAGCATGGCTGGAGTTGATCCACCACCGCGAAGGACATTGGGTGACTACGGCCAAGCAGCTGGTGGTCATAACCCTAATCTGGGTTTTCAACCAGTGAATCCCGTATCTTTCGACATAAAGAATACGGTGCTCAGTGCTCTTAAGGAGAACCAGTTTTCTGGGAGCGAATCTGAATGCCCAAACATCCATCTAGCCCGATTCTATGAAGCATGTGGCTACACTGACCCAGCTGGGGTATCCGACTCAAATAAGAAGTTGAGGTTGTTTCCACTATCCTTGACTGGCAGGGCAAAAGATTGGATCGATACACTGCCACCCAACACTATTGCTTCTTGGGATGAGCTCGAGTTGAAGTTTCGTGAGCGATATTTCCCAATCCATAAGTTCTTAGAAAGGAGGAATGAGATCACCAACTTCGAGCAAGGGGACTCGGAATCCTTGTATGATGCATGGGAGAGATTCAAGCTTGGTTTGAAGAAGTGCCCAAACCATGGGTTAGACAGCCATGCCCAGATGCAACACTTTACTCAAGGATTGAGAGCTCAGACTAGAATGTTGTTGGACGCATTAGCTGGTGGTTCATTGAAAAATAAAGATGAAAGCGAAGCAAGGGAGTTAGTGGAGGCTATGGCTCAGAATGAATACAGAGTTCAGAATGATAGGGGAGCAAAGAAAAAGGTTGGCATGCTGGAGCTTGATACTCAAACCGCTATCCTAGCGCAATCTCAGTTGTTGAACAATCAGATGGCAGCCATGTTAAAACACTTCACCACTTCCCCCGCTCCTCCAATGCAAGCCAAGGCAGTTCAAGATGTGAAGTGTAACTTCTGTGGTCAAGGGCATGCTAATGGTGAATGTTTTCCTGCAGGCTCCGAGGAAGCTATGTATCTGGGAAATTTTAAGAAAACTGACCCCAACAACAACCCGTACTCAAACACTTATAACAAAGGTTGGAGAGAACATCCGAATTTCGGTTGGGGAGGGAATCAGAATCAGTCCCAACCACAAGCTTCTTCTCAAAACTCTCAAACCAGAAAACCCTCTCAGCTAGAGGACGTTCTTGCACAATTTATCACGGCCACACAAGGGAATTTTGAAGAAATGAAAATCAGCCAAAAGCAGATGAAAGCCGACCAAGATGTGGCCAACAAGAATCATGAAGCTTCCATCAAGACCTTGGAAACCCAAATTGGCCAATTGTCAAGACAGTTCTCAGCCACTCAAAATAATGGCTTTGAAGGGTCTACGAAAGACAATCCGAGGAACGAAAGTTGCTTGGCTATCAACCTGAGAAGTAGAGAAGTTCCTTCACCGGAAGTTACGATAAAAAAGAAGAGTGAGTTGAAGGACGAAGGAGTGAACAAGAGTGAGGGAGAAGTTGAAAAAGAGTGGGAGATAGTGGCTGAATCAGACGAGGAGAGAGACAAAGAAGTTGAAAAGCAGAGTGAGAAGTTAGTTGAAAAGAAGAAGGGTAAAAGTGTGGTAGTCCAAGAAGATAAAACGGAGAAAGAAAAGTCAATCCATGCTAAGTTACCATATCCGCGCAAAAAGAAGTCTAAGGAAGATGATACTACACAGTTTAAAAAGTTCATGAAGATGCTTTACAGCCTCCAAATGAACATTCCTTTTGCAGAAGCGCTAGAACAGATGCCCGTCTATGCCAAATTCATGAAAGAACTTTTGTCAAAGAAACGGAAGCCTCTGGATGATGACACGGTGAATATGACCGAGGAGTGTAGTGCAATAATTCAGAAGAAGCTTCCACAAAAGAAGAAGGATCCAGGAAGTTTCACCATTCCATGCTCTATCGGAAACTTGCAGGTAAGGAGAGCCTTATGTGACTTGGGTGCAAGCATCAATTTGATGCCCTTGTCCATGATGAAGCGTATCCCAGGTGCTGTAGCCAAGCCAACAAAGATGCAATTGTCTCTTGCCGATCGATCGATCACACATCCATATGGAATTCTGCAAAATGTCTTGGTAAGATGTGCTGAATTTGTGTTCCCGGCTGATTTTGTGATTCTGGACATGGAAGAAGACGCTGAAGTTCCTCTCTTATTGGGACGACCATTCTTAGCTACCGGAAGGACTCTGATCGACGTTGAGAAAGGAGAACTCATGCTCCGTTTAGACGATGAACAAATCTGTTTTCAGGTGTTTGAAGCCACAACATTTGGGGGACCAGTACCCGAATGCTTCAAAGTGGATGTGCTAGAGGAGGTGGTCAATGATGCCCAAGAAGAAGAATGGGAGCGTGAAATTGAAGTATTCCTTAAAAGCTTAGATGATGATTCCGAAGAAGGAGAACCACTAATTCTAGAGGGAACATTGTTTGCGGAGGTATTGAAAAAGGATGATGATGCGTTGGTTTGGGACGCAGACGGTGTGAATCCTCCCTTTTGCTTGCACAAGAAGACTACGGAGGAAGCATTCAAGATGGGTAGGGATACTTACTTGGAAGGAGCAGACTTCAAATATCCTCCCTAATGAGGGTGTCGGACGTCAAGCCTCGGGACGTTAACCAAGCGCGTGACCTCTAGGTCACGGACCGTCAAGCTATTGACGTTAAACGAGCGCTGATTGGGAGGCAACCCAAGGTTAGTCTCACTTCCTTTCTACTTGAATTTAATTTTGTCTTTGATGAATGTTTTGGCTATTTGAAAACTTGTGCACTATCCGAATGATTTTGTTTGAATGTATTATAAGTCAGTTTTGTTAGCATCATGATTCATGAATTTGTGACTCCCTTCATTGATTGTTTTTCATATGTGATTGTAATTAGAAAAGTTGAGGAAATTTCTCAAACATTGACCACTCGATAATCCGGCAAAGCCGCGAGAATTTGAGCCCAAACACATAAAATTTTCTTGTCATGAGAGATTCCACAACTTAGCTAATTCTCTAGAACTTGCTTTTGTTCTTTTAATTGATTGATTGCTATGAGTTACACACCGAGGCATGTTGTTTGTACCTTGAGCCTTTTTGAAGCTACCTTTACTTATATTATATCCTTCGTTAAACCCCAATTGAGCCGAAAGAAAAATGTTCTTTATTTGATAACCCAAGTTTGAAATTATGAAAAGAAAAAAAAAAAAAAAACAAAACAAAAAAAAGATGATTTTCTTGGAGTTAGATCATGGTACTTATGATTCGAGCACAATGCTCATCATTAAGTTTGGGGTTGCTTTTGGAATAAGCAACAAATTAAGTTTGGGGTGGGGTACTAGAGAACTACAAAAAGAAAAAAAAAAATGAACATAGAAAATAAAAATGGTGTACACAAAAAGAAAACACCAAATGATATGAAAAAGAAAAATAAAGTTTGATAAATAAGTTCTCTAGTATGACAACGCTTGAAATTAAAGGGGGAAATGTTTGAAATAATCCAATCTTGTGAAATAGGTGATCTTTGAAACTCCAAGTTTTTCTGCTTACCTTCCAAAAACATCTACCCTAAAACCTTAGCCCCGTTATAACCCTCAAGTCCTCTAAAGGTGTGAATTCTTATGCATGTTGATTGATTTCTAGAATGTTTGCAAGCCTATGGTAGAATGGCTATGTTTGTGTTGATTGAGTGAAATATATACAAATCTTTAAACAGGAGAGAATGTGAGGGAGTGAAGTGATTGAAGTTTGGTCAATATTTGTGAAAAGTTCTTGATTTTTCGTTATAAATCTATATGCGAGAAAATTCTTGATAGGGATGATCATTGAAATGATAATTGTGGGTATCTAACTTGATTGACTTTGATGCTTTGAATAAGATTGTTGATGATAGTGCCATGTTTTCCGACGGATGAAGATATTCCTTGAGGACAAGGAAAAGTTCAAGTTTGGGGTTGTGATGACTCCACGTCATTACTTTATTTCTACCTATTTTCGAGACCTATTTACGAGGTTTTAGTACGTTTTTATTATGTTTTTGCACAACAATAAGTGAAAGATACGTCAAGTACAAGGCTGCTGAAAGCACGAGAAACGCAGGAAATTTATGTAGTATATCTGGTGTTTGGCGCGGGGCACCAGAGGTGCTGCGCGGGGCGCCAACACCCAGAAGCCAACCATCCTTTTCTGTTATTTGGCGCGCGGCGCGGGGATCCGGCGCGGGGCGCGGGCCCGTAACCTAAGCCTATATATTTGAACTTCTGAAGCAGAATTAAGGGACAGAATTTTACGGCGAGAAACAGAAGACTTTTGGAAGAAACTCAGAGCTCTTTGTAATGCTTTCTTTCATCTTTAAACTTGTTAATTTGTGTTTAGCTATGTCCGGCTAAATCCTTATGATTGGCCTTAGGGGATTCTAATCCCGAATTGTCTCGAACCATGTGATTTCTTTTATGTTTATTAATTAATTACGAAGTTAGTTTCATCAATTTTTCCTTGTGCTTAATGCTTTACATATGTGACGACTTATGTGATGATGTTTATGATTTGTTTTACTATGAGAATAGGAATAGATTATTGATCTAGGAATTATTGTAAAATTGGTTTTCACTTAAGAGATTTTGGTTTACTAATTGAGATCAAAGATTAAAGCGCGAATCCCTCACTTGATCATAAATCACCTTAGAGATTTGGGATTTATGATCAAGGGAGAGGACTATGTTACCAAGACATTGGGCATAGTTATTTAATTTAATCGATTGTGAAACTAAATTTGTAGTTCGTTGATAAACATGGAATCACCGAGATGAATTAGGATTAGATGAACCAAAAGGTCCAATCGCTTGTTTCTCTCTCTAAAAACCCTAATTCTATTCAAATATTTTATTTGAATCTTTTCTAAATATTTTGTCTAAATCTTTTATTTAGGCAAACAAATCCAAACAAACAATCCCCCTTTTTATTGCTTTTAGTTACTACATATAATTCAATTGTTTTGTCAAATTTAAAACAATCCCTGTGGATCGATAAATTTTATTACTTAACGACGACTTTAGTACACTTGCTAAATTGTCATCACTTTTGAAAACCAGAATTCTTGTTGATGTCGAGTGAAATGGGGGACACATTCTGCTTCACATTCTGTTTACCTCTCCTATCCATTCTTCTTAGTACTTTATTAAATTGTCTTCCTAGGAGAGCCATAGCTTCAGATAAGCTTTCATCAGTATCTGCCTCATCTTGTGCATCATCAGTATCAGCATTTGAGACAAAGGCTATGTTTTTGTTTTTGCTTCCAGATCGTTCATTAGCAGAAAGTTCATAGGTTTGTAGAGACCCAACCAGATCATCCAGATTTATTTCAGATAAGTCCCTAAATTCTTCTATACATGTGACCTTCATGTCAAACCTCTTGGGTAGAGACCTCAGCATCTTTTCTTCAGAAAGTTTTTCACCTAGAGAGTCAAATGTGTTAGCAAAATCTAAAACAGTCATATAGAAGTCATGTACCATCTCATCTTCTTTCATTTTGAGGTTCTCAAATTTCGTAGTCAGCATCTGAAGTCTGGAGTTCTTGACTTTTGATGTCCCTTCCTGAGTAGTTCTCAAGATCTCCCAAGCTTCTTTAGCCTGAGTGCATCTCTTTATCAGTCTAAACATGTTCTTATCAACACCATTGTATAAGGCGTTCAAAACTTTGTGATTTCCAAGAACAAGTTCATCTTCAATCTTTGACCACTCTCCCTCAGGTTTCAAGGAAACAACATTATCTTTATCTATAACTGTAGGATGTTCCCAGCCAGTAACCACAGACTTCCATGTCCTACTGTCCACAGACCTCAAGAAAGCTTCCATGCGTGATTTCCAGTAGTCATAATTAGTACCATCCAACAAAGGTGGCCTACTCATAGCTCCTCCTTCCTTTTCCATATCAACCAGAATCGTTCCTTGAAGCTCACCCTAATAGCAGAACAGGGTGCCTGCTCTGATGCCAATTGAAATTCTGGCGTAGCAATGGGGTACAGGATGTGCCTACCTTTGCAACTACAATGTGCACAACAAAGTAAATAATATGCAGAATAATAAGCAACTGGAAATTAAATGAACGTAGGAGTTTGTTAACCCAGTTCGGCGTATAACACGACCTACTCTGGGGGATACCAATCCAGGAGTGAATCCAATATGATAAAACTAGTTAGAAGTCTCCAGTAAACGACCCGTTTACACTTCGTCACCTAGTTTCTACCTGTGCTTCCTTCAACCTAGGACCACCTAGATTAGAGACACCTATCTCTCCTCCTCTTAACCACACAACCAGTGTGATTGATCTAACCTTGAGAAACAATGAAGTCACACTTCAAACAATAACCTATCTCCGTGCTTAAAAGCTTAGGAGTAGACTAAAACCCTTACAACACAAGAGTACAGTGCTAAGCAAGTATCAAAGAGATACAAGATAGGCTCACAAAAATACACACGAGAAACTTAAAAACCCTAGACACAAATATATATTTCTTCACAAGAGTTTTTCGTAACCTTCAAACGTCTTTGGTCTTCAATATATATAGCTTGTGTAAAAATAGTAGTTCCTTGATTTTTGGTCTTCAGATTATTATTAAAAACATATAGCATATCCGATACCAGCCGTGAATTGAGCAAATCCAACAAAATCCTAAAATATAGGAATATATTTTAGGTGTGATACACTATCGGATATATACACAAATATGGCGAGTTCCATGTCTTGAGGAACAAACAATTCGCTAACATGTGCTAAACGGATAGACTTGACGGATAGCGCGCTTAGATTATTTTGTAACAAACTCTTCGTATCTTCAGGCTTTAGAATGTCATCACATATGTAGCCACATCTGTCACTACATCTGGCTATTTGTTGTTTTTGTAAAATTAAGCCAATTTGAAAAACCTAACACGTGTTAATGGCAAGTTGATCACTACGTGTAACTGTTTCATGTAGTAAGCAATTTCAGCCATAGATTTTTTATCCAATGATTTCTATACAAGTTGTTAGATATGACATTATTTCATCCCAGTCATCCATTTGAATCGAACAATTAGGAACTGTGTGAAATCCAAATCTCATTACTATTGCTATTGTGTACACTCGCTTGTAGTCGCTGTCGGGAATTAAAATTCAGAAGGCTTATAAATAAAATTCCAATATTTATATTATATATTTTAGTTTTACATGCTATAGAGTATGCTATGAGAGGAATATTTGCAGTATGAGTAATTTAAATATTGCTTGGTTTTCACCAAATGAGAATTGGATTAAAATTAATTGTGACCGCGCTATGGTGGAATACGGTCTTAAAGTTGTGTGTGGTGGTTTAATAAAGGTGTCGAATGGCGAATTTATCGTCGGCTTTTCTCATAATCTTGCAACTTGTTCTATCATAATTGTGGAATTTTGGCAATTTATCAAGGTCTTCAACTAGCGAAGAGTAGAGAAATTTCTAAAATTTGGATTGAATCTGACTCCAAAACAACAGTTAATTTTATTGAGGGCGGGTGCCTGTTAACTCATTCATGCCATAGGTTGATTAGTGATATTAAAAAGCTTGCGGCGCAAGTGACTTCTATTAAATTCTCCACACTCTTCGAGAGGCAAATCAAGTGGTGCATCCTTTGACAAAGCTTTGTTCCAACTATGTCATTTGAAGATTTAAAATTATCCTCCTAATTGTATTTCTTTAGTGTTACTAGCTATAGCCAATATAGTTGCCACTTTCTTTCTGAGAAATTTTTAGTTTATTTTTAGTTTTGCCTGTGGTTTTCTCACCCCATTTGTCCACCCAAAAAAAGAGTATGCTATATAGTAAAACAACTATTTGACATAGTAGTTTGCTGGTTTTTGTTGGGCCTTTTGCTATGTTCGATTCAAAAAGACTCAAAAATCAAAATTTTCATTAATCTAGTTAGTAATTTTTGCCACACATTACACTCGAGTATCAAACATTTCCTAACTGCTATTTTCATGTGAAAATTGCTTAGAAACTAACTAATGAAGGGCTTTGTCTAAAGTAATTAATTGACTATATTTTTAACTCTCAAATGAACTAATTATAAAACTAAGAGAAGACCATGGCAACGGCTTGTCCCCAGCCCTCTCCCTCCGCCGCTATGTACACCACATACCCTTACTGCCTTCTCATAAGCACATTCATCTTCAATTACTCTTGCCTATTCCTAAGAGAGTATGCAGGTTTCCCTATTTTTCCTCAAAACATGAGGGAGAAAAGTAGTTTCGAGTTGAAAAAATGCGAAATAGTGACGGAAAGAAAGGCAAGGTAAAGAAAACTATAAATGGCAGAAAGAAATGTTAAATGAAGCTAGCCAAATATCTTAAGCCCCAAGTCAATAAAAAGAAGAGAGAGAGAGAGAGAGAGAAAAAACACATTTAGACAAGTTTTGATCTCTTCTTTTTTCAAGCTGGCCAAATATCTTAAACCCCAATTCTGCTTTTGAAGGAAATATACACAAATGAGAGATTCACAAAAACTATGTTCAAAAATAATTTTAGAAATGGATTTTACCTATTTCTCATATGTGTCTATCATAAATTAAGCAGTCTATTTTAAAAAATAAATTGAGAAGATCTTGACAGTACTGTGTTTACACCATAGAAACAATCATTACTAGCATCTTATCTAGTCTAGAAATTAAAGACCACATAATACCCCACTTTGTAAAACTAGTGGTACCACATTTTTGTGTGTGTGACATAATGATGACTGTATAGTGAAAAATAGTGTATCCATGCTTTATTATAAAGTAATGGACTATGACCACTTCTTATGGTGCTGTTTTTTCCCTGCTTCGAAACAAAGCAAAAATTGACATACACAGGTTTTTAGGCTTTGTTACATGTTCAATTGTGAAACACTAATTACAAATATTCAGATATTAGACTGATTCCAACAATAAGTTCCACGTTCCATTCTTCTGCTTCACCCAACATAAAATATCCATTTTGTATCTCATTTCATCAATTACAAACTTGAACTATATACACTAAAAGTTAACATCTTGGTAATAAGATTAAAACGAGATAGATTATACCACATGAATTTTAATTTATGTTAAATCGTTCGTGTACTCAGGGTCTTAGATACGCCACTAACAGTGAATCACAATGTTTGACACTGTTTTAACTCTCAAATGAAAAATTAATTGAATCTGCATTTTTTATTGGATTATTTTGTATGTATTATCCAAGTGGTTTTCTTCTTTACATGTTGAGTTGAGCCCTCGCCGCCTACTTTTAGAAATGGAATCTAGTAGTGGATGTGTTTAAGCAGCCAACAGAAATATGGGAGAATTTTTTTGGTACATGCATGAAGATAAATATATAAAATTATTCAGGGCCACACACAATAGTGAGCAAGACAGAGATATTTTATTTTTTGCTTTATATATGTTGGATCTTTATCCTACAAAATGTGGATGATAGTGTATTCATGATCCTGTTGCATTGTTCTTTTATTGGAGGGAACAAGTGTGGCAAAGTTAAAGTATGTACTGTGTGACATGTAATTTGATTCAAATAAAATCTTAAGTCAGAGCAAGATGGTTTCGTGGGGGTAGAATATTCGGGTTGGGGTGCGAATCAGAAGGCAGTGTGTGAGAATTGAGAATCCATATAAAATGGATTGGCTTGCCTGTGCTGTCATCAACATATTCACATAGTAGGTGAATCTATCAGCATGCAGAACAGAACTCATAGTGCTTGTTTTGATTAATGATGAGTTTAGCAACTACAAAAACACAGTAATTTTGATGAAGCTCTTGTAGTTTTTACCAAAGGAAGTTATTCTACAAATTTTTCTGCAAAACCAAAGACTATGCACTTAAGTGTAGAGAACCCAAAAACTATGTTCCCTTGACATCTAGAAATGCAAATCTGTGTGACATGATGACTGTTTAGTGACTAAGCATAAAGTGGAAAAAATATAATCTGTGTATGCTTTATAACATTAAGTTATTATAATAAAAATTAGAGCTACAGTAGTACTGTAGTACCAACCCATAATCCCAGTGTCGAATTTGTACATCTAATATCACTGCTCTTTCCAAACAGAGCAAAAATTGTCATAGACAAGGTTTAGGCGTGTATCGATCATGAAACATAGTATGTCACGGTAGATATGTTTTATGTTTGGTATCACGGTAGATATGTCTCATAATCACGGTGATCCACTGTGATATTTCAAAAACTACACCCCGTAACTTCTGCAAAATCGCGCTTATGGTATACCATGATACTAAACATACACTAATACCATATCCCGTTTTACTTCACCCAATATAAATTTGTCATTTTGTAGTTTTTGAACACAAATCACAAACTTGAACTACATATACTCAAAGTTAACATTTGGTAATGAGCTCAAAAGGAGGCAGATTATATATACCACATGAATTTTGATTTATACCAATGAATATTAAAACTAGAACTAGAATAAAACAAGGCATACAAAGTTAAAAAACATGGTGGTTTTTAACTGGTTTTTTTTCTCTAAAGAGGACCAATTTCTGCATAAATGTATCAAAACAAAAGCCACCCAAAACAATTGAGTAAAAGATAAACATCCAATTTAACAATAGAATTGAATATTCCAACAAGAATGGTTCTAGTTTATGATGAATCAAATCAACTGATTCAAAATACTAGATCAAACACTATAATAACCTTGGATGTCTAAAACAAGTATCATCATCATATTACAAGCCAAAAACAGGCTTAGTTCCTTTTTTGTTCAAATTTTTTCCACCTAACAAAGTTCCAACATAAGAAGCAAAAACGTAACAACCTTATTAAAATGAAATATAAGATAAAAAACAACTAAAAGACACTAGTAAAATAACATCATAAACCCTTTCAAATAGAATTGCTATGCGAAAGAGAACCATCCCCATCATCATCATCATCGAATCAAATCATCATTGAATCGAATCAAATCAAATCATTCGGATCGATTAGCAAACCTTTCAACATTATGATCAGTCAAATTAAGACCAACCATAGCTTCACCCAATCCACAACTAACCTCAGCCAAAATTCCAGGATCACTGTAATGAGTAACAGCTTGAACAATAGCTCTTGCACGTTTCGCTGGGTCACCACTCTTGAAAACACCAGAACCAACAAAAACACCATCACAACCAAGCTGCATCATCAAAGCCGCATCGGCCGGTGTAGCAACACCACCAGCAGCAAATTGAACAACAGGAAGCCTTCCAAGTTGCTTAGTCTGCATAACAAGATCATAAGGTGCAGCAATTTTTTTAGCAAAAGTGAAAACTTCATCATCATCCATGTTTCTCAGAACCCTAATGTCACCCAAAACAGAACGAACATGACGAACAGCTTCAATGATGTTACCGGTACCAGCTTCACCTTTGGTACGAATCATCGCTGCACCTTCACGAATACGACGGAGAGCTTCACCAAGGTTACGACAACCGCAAACAAAAGGGATACGGAAATTGTGTTTGTTGATGTGATTATCTTCATCAGCTAGGGTTAGGACTTCACTTTCATCGACGTAGTCGATTCCGATAGCTTCAAGGATCTGAGCTTCAACGAAATGACCGATTCTGGCTTTGGCCATGACGGGGATAGTGACGGCTTGTTTGATTTCTTTGATGAGTTGAGGGTCGCTCATACGAGCGACACCGCCTTGAGCACGGATGTCGGCGGGGACACGTTCAAGAGCCATGACGGCGCAAGCGCCGGCTTCTTCAGCGATACGGGCTTGTTCGGCGTTAACGACGTCCATGATGACACCGCCGCGAAGCATTTGAGCGAGGCCGACTTTGACAGAGAAAGGGGAGGATTTTTTTGTTGTTTCGGTGATTGCGCCGTTGCCGTAAACGGTTACAACTCCAGATCCTTCCATTGTTTCTGTTATGCGTGTAAGGTGTTTGAAGAAATGAATGAGAGAAAGAGGAAATGAGTGAAGGGATTGAGGGTAATGTAATGAGATGAGATGAGATGAGAGGAGGGTTAAGTAGTGCTCAAATCTCTGAATTGATACTTGCCTTCACTTCTTCGAATCATATCTAGCCACGCATTACACTCACCTTTGTGGTGCTGGTAATAATAAAAAATATATATTATTAATACTAATATTTATTCAAAAAATATATTTGTACTAAAAATAATAATAATGAAATTTTTTTTCTTATAAAAAATTTTTAAATTTTATATGCAAGGTCGGGTTTGAAATTTAGACACTTCACTTATTTATTATCGGATGTATTTTATGTATTAAAAAAATAAGTAATTCAACATGACAACTTCATTGTGATGTGTTTAATTTAAAAATTGGGTTCCTTGAAATTGAACAAACACAGGGACAAGAAACTGGAAAAAAAAAACCTGAGATGTTTGTCTTTCACTTAACTGCGAGGTAATTTTTTGTCTTATGCATAAATTGTCTAAAATATTAAAATGATGTATTGTTCACTAAATATGGTATAAGACAATATTTATTTAATATTATTGCTCGCAGGAAAGAGGAGAATGTTACTCATTAGTTTTTTATTGTAATTTTGTTCGTTAGCTTTGGAATGAAGTATTAAATTGGTTGGATATTTATTGTGTTTTACCTATTAATCCTAAAGAGCATGTTCTTCAGTTTGGGGGTGTTCATATGTTGTGAAAGGAGATTAAGCAATGCATTCAATTTATCTGGTTGGCTTGCTATTGAATTATTTGAAAAGAAATGAATATTTGTATTTTCAACAATCGGATGTCATCTCAAACTCAATTGGTGGACAAAGTTAAAATTACGATTTGAAGGTGGTTTAAGACTAAGAAACCGAATTTTAATTATAATGGTATTATGTAGTGCATTCACTTAATGTTTTGTATTGGATTTGCACTTTAATTTGCTAGCTGATTTGTTTGTACAGGCTTTGGTAGCCTGTTTTGTTTGAACTCATACATCCTTCTATTTTAGGTACATTTTATAATATAATGTTTTAATTCAATCCTTTAGCTTTATTATCAAATTTTATAAATGTCCGATAACATTATTTTCTAATCCTATACTATTGTCTTTTAAAAGACTTGTTTTTACTGCATTTCATCAATAACAAAAGTTTCAATATATTCTACCGTAGGAATATGATGATAGTAACAACTCTAATGGACGGTAAATGTATGTGTGCCTATCCTAATTAAGACGAGAACAACCGCATTTGTTTTTATCCTAAATATAATTTACATTTATATTTTAAAAAGATATAGTAATAAAAGAAATAGAAAGGAAAAAATCCCAATTCTATTTCTTGTGGTTGCGTTTGTGCATTGAACTTTCTTTAGACTTGTTACCATATGTATTCAAACAAGCTAACATGGAAAGAGCGAATACATAACATAGAACGGGTTATCATTTTTCCTTTTTACGGTTAAAAATTCTATTATTAGTGCTAATCATCATCATGGACAAGGACAAGTTCAATCAATTTGCAATTATAGTGAATCGGGGTGCTTGAATAGTTTTATTTGAAAGGAAAATGAAATAATTAAGGAATGTTATCAAAGATTTTGCTTACAAATTGCAATAAAATGTGAGTGCATGACTCATTTCGGAGTCATTATATTATATAGTCGAATACTTTAGAAGAGCTGGAACCTAAAATAGAAAACTAATTACTCACTTTGATTATTTAAAAAAAGATTTAGTAGCTAGTTTAATAGTTAGACTCACACTTTTATTAATAATAAAAAAGTGAGTACTCTTATGTTCAAATTTAGGCCCGTGCATGTCTCTTTGTATCTACCAACTGAGTTGCGCTTAGATGATGAGTGAAGAGGTAAAATCCATATCAGTGGGTGTTCACGGGTCGGGTTAGATCAATTTTAGTTAAATTCATTACCCAACCCGACCAAAGTTTAATTGGGTTGAGTGTAAAACCCTTATATTTCATGTCAAATGCAAAGTGACATAACCCGGTGGTGAGCGGGCCGGTTGGGTCAATGGGTCATATAACATTTAAAAAATTTAAAATAATTCTAAAAAAATATAGAGAAAATAGTATATGCACCAACTATGTAAATTAATTTTACACTGTCATTCAATACTCAATTAACAATTGTGTACTCTGTCAAATCATACTATACTACACTCCACTTTAATTGTATGACAACGAGAAATTTTTTATTCCTATTGAATGTCACTGTAAAATTAATTTACATCGGCAGAGCATATTCATTTAAAGAAAAAAAAATTATCATGCATGTGTCCTAAGAACACATGTTAATGATTTAAACAAATATTATATAGTAATTCATGCATTTAATTCACTTTTTAAACTCTTCACAAGTTAATTGCATAAATTTTAAGAGAATGTTTCTACTTTTACTTAGCTAGACCCTTTTCAAAATACAAAATACTATTATTTTTTTTTTTTGTCTTAAATGAAGTGGTAATCCACTAAAATTAAACTCACATATAATTGTGAGATTCCGGGTTCGAACTCATGTCACGATGTCCAGCCTAATAATTTTAACATTTTTTTCAGTTGAACCGACTTATGAAACCAAAATACTATGTTCTTTTCAATACAAATATTACCTTTTTTGGTATCCTTAATTAGTACTCTAAAACACTAGTTAGCATGACACAATCATAGGAAAAATGTTAAACCATGTCCTCAAGCACTAGTTAAGCTTGTCAATATGAAAATTCTATTTTAAATTTTGTATATTAAATACTTTAAAAGTGCTAAAAGGTAGTGTCTTACAACATTAATTTTAGAGTGAATACTCATTTTGGTCCCTCACAAATTTCTGATTTGAAAATTTAGTCCCTGGCTAAAATAAAACTCAAATTAGTTCTTGACATTTTTATTTCTGACAAATTAGTGCATATCTTATAATGAATCAGAATCAGGGACTAGTTTGTCTCAAGTATGAAAATGTTAGAGTCTAATTTGAGTTTTATTTTTGTCAGGGACTAAATTGTCCTGTCCGATATTTGTGAGGGACCAAAATGAATCTTCACTCTTAATTTTATTATTTATTTTCCTTTTTAATATACTTATCAAATACCTCATGAACACCGTTTAACCATAAGCCATAAATTCTAAATTATTCCAAACGAATTCCATCAGTATACAGTCTGTGGACTGTGATCACACTAATATTGACTGCAAAACTCCATTTGAATGAGCCATAAATTTGATAAAATTAGTGTGGCAATGTAATTTTTGTGAATATAGTGTAGTTACAATTTTTTTTAATTGATTTGTCTTTCCCTTTTCATATCAAACCAATAATTATAAGTGATGCATAATTTATACACTGCACTTTTTTCATGTTCAAATAACATCTTTAATTGATAAAAAAAAATGGTTTCGCCACCAGTTTAATCTGGTTTGGAGGTCAGTTCTGACATCGAGTGGTTTCAGCCATCGCGATCGCAATTGCGGGTATCGAACCGTGGTCCTTCCTATCAAGTTCAGTGTCAATCACCACTGAACCAACAAACGATTGATAATTTTTTTTTTATAAGTGATTAAAAATTATCTTTAATAGTATTGTATAAATGAAACGGGAGAGATAGCAATTGTGAAGAAAAAAAGCTTTCATTAGACTTGGGAGGATGGGATAAAATCATAAAATAAAAGAATCAAGGGGGGCCTCTCGTATCCAATCTTTATAGTTTTCATTCCCCACAGAAATATCATCAATTTATAAAATATTTTTAGAGGAGAAATCGTATCCAACATGTTCACTCCTCAACCTCAACCTGCTAATTATTATTATTATTTTTATAAAACTATAAACACTTGGAATTAGAGACTCTCTCTCACACATATTAAAAATATTAAATTGCACTGGTATAATATTTAAGTAATCTTAATTTTTTATCTTTGAAGTGATTTTTAGATATTAGATAAAAACATTGTCAACCTTTATTCTTTTTATGAGTGGGATATCCACCTTACTTTATGCTGGAACCAATAGAGTTTGGTGGGTGTCTTGTTATGTTTCATTGGTCGGGAGAATTGGAGACCCTCTAGTTGCTTGTTCTACCTGTGGTTTGATCCTTATCTCTCTCTTTCAGAGGGATATTTTTGTTCTCGTACCTACTCTAGTTTTGGTTGTGGTGTACCTCATTGTTTCTTTGTAATTTACTTGCTTGTTTGTTTTTCAATTTTACCTTTGAGATTGGCAAGTTCTAGTGGAGTGTACTTCTGATACTTTCTCTTGTACTGTTTTCGCTTCTTTATTTATATATATTATATTTGTCATTAAAAAAAATGTTACATTATTCAATAACGCTTTAACGAATACAAAATTTACTGTTAGATTGAAAGTTTATATATATTATTCATGTTTAATTTTTATGAAATCTAAAATAATTTGATGTGTTTTTGAAATCCTAAAATTTAACGGTGTTCAATAAAAATGAATAAACTGTTCATCTTGATAAATTTTAACAACATATCAAATTATTTTAAATTTATTTAAAACTTGAATTTAAGATAGCCGTTTTTGAAGATTTACTAGAGTAACATATCTCAAAATTTTAAAAATATTATTAAGACTTAAGAGAGATATTTACGCATTATAGATCATGGAAGTTCTCAGTTCCAACACGAGAAAGAATCCACTAAATTTTTTTATTGTCTAATATTTTTTATTTAAATGGCTTAATTGTGTAATTTTAACCCTTGAACCATTTTTCTCCATTTATTATAAATGATAAAATTGTTTTATTTTATATTTTAAGAGTCTAGAAGTAACACATTATTTCTTCAACTGTTTTTTCAGTTGAGAGAATCCTCATATGTTCCAACGGCGATAATAAAAGTTGAACTCACTTTTATAGATGATAAATTAAATTTTTAACAATTTATGGTGTCAATTGCAATGGATTATATTAGTCCATATAACACAAAATCTCTTATTTTAAATAGAGTCTCTACAAGTGAACGATCTAATTAGCCTAATCAAATTAATAAATTTTTAGGCTGAATACTGAGTTAAAAAAAATCATCATTTTTCGTTGTCTCCACTTGCTAATAATTAATTACGTCATGAAATCATAATAATCAAATTTATTTTCTTAGCCATGTGGTTTGGCCGCCTGATGACAAAATCAGCATATTAAATTTCAAAGTCTCTTTCGCCAAATCTTTGTTTTATTTGACTCCATTTGGGCCAGCTCTACTTTTTCTTTTATTATTTAAAAATAATCTTGTAATCTAGTCTTTTAGTCATATTTTATTGAAGCTAGTCAAGCTAGAACTTGCAACTGTTTTGTCACAAGTTTTTAAACTTTTTTTGATAGTAACAAATTTTAACATCCATCGGTCATTTGTAAGTTTGTATTATATAGGTTATTTAAATTTTTTAAGTATTAAATAAGTCATTTAAGTTTTACATTTGTATCAGATTGATCTTTTAAGTTTTATAAGTATCAAATAGGTCCTTTAAGTTTTAAGTTTGTATTAGATAAGTCTTATTTTTTAAGGACCTATTTGATACAAACTTAAAACGTGAAGGATCTATCTTAATCTTATCTTAATAATATACAAATCCAAACCACTTCTAGGGAAAGTTTGCTTAGTTGTCTTCACCTAACTACAACAATGCCAAATCATCATTTTTTAATAATATTTTCATACCAATTTTAGCTTAGGTTGCCATGTTGGATTCATGACTTGGATGAATATTGCAACTTTTGAAGAAAATAAAAAGAGTGACTTTTTTCTTTGCCAATACAAAATTTGAATTTTTTACCATTCTTTAACTTATTGTGAGATTAGGTTTCTTAAGTTGGAAGTAAAATTCAAATGTTTAAATTTCTCTCTTATTTTGTTGTCCTTTCAATGCTATTTAGGCTAACAAACAACCAAAATTCGGATCTGGCCCAATACAAAACCCCATAAGCTTACAAACAAAAAAATGGCTTAGGTTTGTCAAATAAATAAATAAATAAATGGCTTAGGTGTAAACTGCAAACCACGCGTATTTACAATTTCAGCAACAAAACTCTCCTCCACGCAAAGAACACAGAATTTCTCCTCCCAAATCATGCAACTATCTGAACCATGAAGAAGAAGCCAAAATCCTCCTCTGAACCCATTAACCAAATCGATGAACCCTGTCGCTCTCGCAAAACTCCTTCTCCCAATTTTTCCCCCAAATCGTGATTACATCCACAGGTTGGAATACAAAGATACAAGAGTTATGGTATCTAGGTTTGGAATTTGAATTTGAATTTCCCCCTTCAGTTTTAGGGCCAATCTTTTAATCTGAGTAGTATATAAGTGATATTTGGGGTTCCACTTAATCACACCATGTATTTCTTCCATTTGTTTCATGTTTTCAATTTTGATTTCTTTTTTGATGATTTTGTTGCTTTTTTTCGATTTCATTTCTTTCTTGGTGCTTGAAATATGCAGGAGCTAAAAGTAATGGAAATCAGAAAATTGATAACTTTCGGGGATTTTGGTCATCAAGTATTTCACAAAGGATGTTTCAGGTAACAAAAAGCATATGCAATTTTAGGCAACACATGAAGCATGAGATTAAATATGTATTTACTATTATCATTCTCATATGCAATATTAGGTAACATAAAGCATTATCAAGTGTGTTTCTATCTAAAAGGGTAATTGGTTATTTTTCACCAAATTTTTTATCGATGTATTTGTAAGGTCAGTTAGGTCAAGGAGTTAGAACCGGTTTTCCTAATTGTAGTTTGTGTGTTAACCAATGTTATGCATCCTTTTTTATGATTATGAAATATCTCTATCATTAGTTATATCAGGCAACACGTAAGATGCATCAGTGAGTAGTAATATACATATATTATTACTATTTGAAAATCTGTGTTTTTAAAAAATCTGAAGCATGCAACATAGTGGTCCAAATAGCATGTTAGTCCAACTAGGTGGATTTCATGGTGTTTTGTTATCAATTTGACTGGTGTAAAACCTATTTAGCTATGATCCTTTATTTCTTTATTTTTTGAATTGTGATTTTAATATTTATAATGATTATAATTTATTTGATGCACTATTGTTTAATGACAACAATGTTAGTGGTAATTTGACTGTTGAAAACCAATATGCAATAGAGATATTGTCATTGTTCTTATAAAGGTATTTTTGAAAGAAAAAAAAAAGAACAAAGTTGCTATATATATTAATACAATATTGAGGTTTATGGTACTTACATTTGATAAAGTGTTTTGCATTGCAGCCTTTGCTTATTAGATTCTATCTCACAAAATAGCAGGATGATACATAACATAGTGACTGTTAGTTTGATTCAATCCATTACGATATGCCTTATTAGTCGGAAATGTTAGTTAATGTTTCATTTGCATGAACAAACCTTCCTGATATTTTTAAACCATAGATACATACGTTGATAATGTCAAAATTAGCCTTTGTTGATATATAGCACTTTATTATTGAAAAGGAACTAAAACCACAGCCTTTGTTCTCTATTTCTTCTGAAAATTTTATTGAAATTTGTTTCGATTGATTGATTGATTTATTCTCTATTTCTTCTGAAAATTTTATTGAAATTTGTTTCGATTGATTGATTGATTGTTAGCTGCGATTGAATATATTTTCAGAAGTGAAGGTTACACTTCTTAATATCTTATGAAGTCAGGAGATGCACACAAAAGATAAAACTGAGGTAAGAGATTAATAGTTTTACCTTGATTGTTCTTTATTTTATTGGTTTCATTCTTTTACCTTCATTGATTGTTCTCTATTTTATTTGTTTCATTCTTTTACACTTCTGAAAATATATCTTACTGCTGGAAAAATTGATGATGCACACAGAAGATGAAATTGGGGCAAGAGATTAATAGTTTTTAAAAATAAGAACAAAGAAGATGAAACAGACCTTACTTAAATATGTACTTTCTAATTCTCTGGATTTTATTGTTCATTATGATGATTTTGCATATTTTTATTCACCTTTTTCTTCTTTGGTTTTGTTTGTGCTCTAATTGATGATGCACCTCAAATATGTGCTTTTTCAGTTATGACTTTTAGTTTTAAGCAAAAATGGAATAATTTGAAATGTCATTTATGTTTTGGATTTAATTTTTTGATTGTGAATGTGAGCACTCACAAAGTGCTTGACGAAATGTCTCAATATGAAAAACTGATGGCTTTGTGGTATTCTTCTTCAATGGTGTTCTTCCATTATCTGTTCAATTTATGCTTCCAACATAAGAGATTATTTGAACCCTATCTCATATTCATTTCAATTACAGGGTTTTATTTCAACTAGGTGACAGATGGGTTCTTCTGTGTTTCAAGGAATTTGATCCCTTTTAGGAAAGAAAGTTCTTGAACTCATAAAGGTCTCAAACTTTTGGTCATTTGGTTTTATTTTATTGCTTTTCGTGTTTCAGTAATTATATAGTTTTGTATTTTATACAGGAAACAAGCTTCTGTAAATCGTATCTATTTTAACATTAAGCATCAATTCATTTATTTCTTGGTGCTTGAAATATGCAGGAGCTAAAAGTAATGGAAAAAAGAAAAATTATAGCTTTTAGGGATTTTGGTCATCAAGCATTTCACAAAGCATATGCAATTTTAGGTAACACATGACCTAAGATATGTCTTTTTGTTTTATTAATTTTTTTGTTTTTTATATCATGAGAGAAGTAGTGGAGTACTCGATATTGAACCTGATGTCATGGGAAGCTCATGGTCTGGAAAATATATACATGTAAGAACAGGAGGGCTAGGGGAGAATTAGTTTTCATCTTTTCCAGTGTTAAGTTGGCAAGTTTGTTAGAAGAAGTAGACTAATTATCGGGAGAGGGAATAGAGTGATGCATTTAGCCACTTGGGTAGTTTTTCTCGCCGATAATTACTTTTCTTATAGGAGCCGAGACTCTGGTTGTAGCCATTACAAGAGCTTAGACTCCCACTTTATGTAATCTCATTAATCATCTTGCTGTGTTTCTGACTTTTCTGTTTGTAGCATTCCATCATTTACAATGGATCCGACCCTTCTCTGGGACTTTCTATGACAGAGTTTTTATAGCACCATGTTACCCTTTAAGTGAAATCTAAACTTTTATCGTGGCTAAAAGTATTGTTTGGTGCTGTTGTCTCATCTTTAATAAGCTATAGTCATGTGTTTTTAAATAGAAGAATCGGGAAAACAGGTCTAATCACATCTATGGCCATTGTGTTGTAAACTTAAACTATTGAATATATTAGGTTCCCTGAAGTTTTATGTAATAAGTAATTAACATGCTTTATGATTTTGTTGAATTTGTAATGCTCTCATTTTTGGGGCGATTTTAAATTGTCTAAAGGAATTACCATGTTTCAGGCATTTAATATCCTACGCTATGAGGTTGGTCAAAGATATAATTCACATTATGATGCATTCAATCCTGCTGAATATGGCCCACAAAAGAGTCAAATGGTATGTCTGAATTGAAACTCATGTTCTGGTTTACATGTCATTTTCATATGAAAAAAGAATGGCTTTGTGGTCTTATTTTTGTCCTTTTATCTTATATTTGATATTTGTAGTTTTTTATATGATATCATATTTGCAAATTCAATGATATGTATTAAGTAGGATTCTTCTTACTTCTTACATTACCAATTTTAAATCCTAGGGCATGTCAATAAGTAATTGCAGTTTGCGTATTGACCAATGTTATGCATCCTTTTTTATGATTTTGAAAGATCTCTATCATTAGTTATATTAGGCTACACGTAAGATGTATCGGTGAGTAGTAATATACATATATTATTACTATTTGAAAATCTACTGTTAGTTTCTTTGACATATTCATGTCTTATCTTGAAGCTGTGTTTTGCAAAAATCTGAAGCATGCAACATAGTGGTCCAAATAGCATGTTAGTCCAACTAGATGGATTTCATGGTGTTTTGTTATCAATTTGACTGGTGCAAAACCTATTTAGCTATGATCCTTTATTTCTTTATCTTTTGAATTGTGATTTTAGTAATTATAATGACTATAATTTATTTGATGCACTATTGTTTAATGACAACAATGTTAGTGGTTATTTGACTGCTGGAAAACCAATATGCAATAGAAATACTGTCATTGTTCTTAATTATAAAGGTATTTTGAAAAGAAAAAGAACAAAGCTGCTATATATATATATAAATACAATATTGAGGTTTATGGTACTATACATTTGATAAAGTGTTTTGCATTGCAGCATTTGCTTATTAGATTCTATCTCACAAAATAGCATTTGATCATACATAACATTTATGCAACTGTAAATAACTGAAACACTTAGAACTATGATTTCAAAGCCTGCCATTGTGCTCCCAAAGAAAAATACCTGTTCATCAATTTCTTATTGAAATTTTCCTCCTTATAGTTCAACTATTTGAAAAATTTTCCTTGACTTTTTATAGAAATGTTCTTAATGTGTAAGGTATGTATGCGCAAGAAAGCAGGACCATAATTATAAAACCTGGTTTATCTTTGAAGGCATGGTATGGTGACTATCATGTATTTCTACTTCTTGAGGACATGAATCCATCAAAAGGAAGGAGTAAGAATATTAGCTAAAGACTGAGTGTAACTAGAATAGATACACTTTGTAATAAATATAATACCCTTAAATATTGAATAGAATCACTGCCTAACATTGTTTTCCAATATAATTATTCTTATTCAATGCTTCAAAGCATTGTTTTATAACTTAGCTTTTTTTCAAATGCATTGATTTGGTGAATTAGTCTTCAATTAGATTTATTGTTGTTTTTTGTTTTTCACTTTTCTTTTTTGTTGATAGGTTCATTGTATTTTTTACATTGCTCTATAGTTTTTCTATCACGTATTAATTATTAATATTTGTATTCATGGAGGAACGAAGGAGCTAATCGTATTAATATGAAACTATATGTTTAAAAACATTCTCTTGCGGTGCGTTGTTATCAATACTAGGAATAAACCCGTGCGTTGCACGGGTTCGATTAAAATATTTGTGATAAATATATTTACATATAGTTAAATGATAGATATTATTTTAAAATATTTGTGATATATATTGACTTCTTTTAAAAATTAAATTCTTTTTAGTCTATTGTTTGATTTACATTTTTTTTATATGCTTTATTTTTTTTTTTCTTCTTCTTCTTTATGAGGTTTACGTCCCTTCAAATTTTTTGTTTATTTTTGTCTCTATTATTTAATAACATTTCCTTTGTAGCGTGAGCCATTAAATTGAACCTCTGACCATCTGCTTAATGGGACTAAGACCCTTACCGCTTTGACTAATTCATTGTTGATGTTTCTTATGTTACTTATAATTTAAATAGAGGATAATTCTTTTTCATTTTTTAACATTTTTTATTAGAGGTTCATTTTTAATATTTAAATTGGGACCGGTTCTGTAAAGAATAGTTTGAATAGGGTCAAAGTACTGAAAAATAGAAATAAGAGAATGAAACAAAAACAACCTTGATTATTGGATATATAAAAGAGTGAGTGAAAAAATTTAAATAAATCTTCATTTATTTACGATTTATGACTAATCTTTGGCGGTTCTCTCTTTCATCCTTTGATCTTTGTTGAAATTTACGCACCATATGACGAAACTATTTACTTTACTTCTCTATGCAATTTAAGGTCTCTCATATTTATTAGTAAAAGACAATTCTTTGTTTTGATATTAGTTTTATTTCTTTTGGGATTTCCTCCCTTAAACATTCCTTTGGCGAGTAGAATTATATTGTGTCTTTTTTTTTGTTAGCGTTTTTTTAGTAAACAGTATGATTTATCTTCTTTTCACTGTATATATGCTAAATTGGTTTTCTTTTTTTTCCTAGATTATTGTTTTTTCTTAGAGAGGTTTATGTCCCCTCTTCTTCTTTTTTTTTTTGTCTTCTTTATTTAATTGTATTTACTTGAAGTTTTCAATTTGGTTATAAAATTGAATGTAGTGAACTTTTAAACTTAAGAAAAGTCTCAATGATTATATGTCTTTTAGCCTTTGTACATATGTGTTGCTGCAGAATTGCAATTTTTTTTCTATTACTTATGCATTGCTTGTGCATTTTTTTGCAGTTTGAAAAAAAATTCTTAATGAATATTCTCATTGATTAACATGTCATCTTATTATTTTCATTAAAAAAATTATCATCTTATTTTTACAAATATTTCACTATTTTATTTTGAGTCGTAACTTAAACATTATCTTAATAGTGAATTATATTATATTATAGGTAAATATGTAAATAATATTGTAATAATTCTATTCGTAAATAATAACATGAGAAATGCTAATATCACACTCTCGAACACACTCTTTCAACACTCTCCTATACCATCAAGCCACGTCACTTTTTTTTTACTCTTTAACCTGTTAATTGGTTGTATATGTTAAAAGACAAAACCACTTTGAATTTTCTATTTTTTTTTTTGTTTTTGTTTAGAATCTAAGTGCATCCCCTTGTCTTCTCAAAACTCTCTTGGCATCTGTGATGTGCTCCAACATACATCTGTGTATTTGTAAAGGATTAATTTAAAAAAGTTTATCTCTTCCAACCTCATTCTCACAACTTCACACACAGATTCACACATCCTTTTTTGTAAACAACTCATCTTCTCCACCTTTCTCAATTTCCACACCAACTCTAAATTTTTTTCATCTTTGTTGCGTAAAGATTGATCTTGGTACAGTGAAGGATTAATTTTCTCAACAGCAAATTAAGGATTTTTTACATGAAGATAGATCTAGGTATTGTGAAAGATTATTTTTAGATAAGGATTCCACCAATATCTCTTAAATTGGGACAAGCACCATAAAAATCTTAATGGAAACTTTTCATTAATTAAATAATTAGTGAAAGAGCTCAATCAATTTCTATACATATTTTATTTTAATAGTGTAATCGTATAAGATTTTAGTTTTCTTTATATTAGTTTCAATTGTATAATCATATGTCACTTTTTTGAGCAACACATATCACTTTTTTGAAAAGGAGTTGCATGTCACTTTGCTTTTTATTTCTGATGTATCCCATTTTTTTTTTCAATGAGAGTTGGAGGAATACATATATCAATTAATAAAAAATTAAAACTGTTAAGTTTTAATCAAATATACCTACATATTAATACAATATTTTTATGGGAAAAAATTATAGGACTATAGATGATATATTTGTGAGGACAACGGAAATGAAAGATTAGTAATAAAAAATTAAATCGAAATGAAAGATTTTAGTATTTCATAATGTGTACGGTTCATAATGCACCAATAAATTAACACAAAACATAACCTTAAATCAAATTATAATTTAATTAATATTAACGGTACCTACATATTCTCTCCATTAAATTGAAATTATTAATTAGCCATATAAACTTTCTAACTCAAACATTTTTTTCTTATTAATGTAAGTAATTTACAAATGAAGGTGGATTTGTAAAAGACAAATTTAATTGAATATAAATAAAAAATTGTGTGATCGCAAAGTATATATATATGTAATATCAAAATTAAAATGATGGCTTTGTTGTTTAATAATTTTAGTGATGTTTTCTTTGAAAAAATAAGTGATATTGTTGCACAGAGTAGTATGTAAAAAGTGTCTTCAAACCGATAGCTTACTACAAATGAGAATAAAAAAAAATTAGTTTGTCCAAAAATAAAAATTGTTTGATACTTACATATGAAGAACAAAAATTAAATTTTGGTATATATGAATATGGTATATACCATGAATAATAACATAGTGGAAATGCACTCAAAGATATATACTTACATATAAATTGTCATTTTTTATAGACTTCTCAAGCATCAAGGATACAACAAAGACAAAAATAGAAATATCTCTTTTATTCTCTTCTCCTAATTTACCTGAAAAATTGCCACATCTACATTAAGAAATAAAATAAAAAATAAGAAAAAAGTTAGAAAAGTAGGCTAACAAACATCATATCAAAAAAAAAAAGTCTAAAATTTTCACACAATGTAAGAGTAACATAAGTAATTATATAGAAACTAATAAATTGTGAAGAGATGAACAAATTTAGAAAGAGAAAGAATCTATAATACAAAATTGAAAAACTGCAATCCAATATTTGTTTGGGGAAACTGATGATGAAAACTCAGATTTATACTACACACAGTGGATAGGGATGTAAAAGATAATAGTTCAAATGATTGTATGATAAATTTATTTGTCATAGTTAAGGAATAAGAGTTAAGGAATACGAAAGAATGGTTGATTAAAGGTTGATGTGACAAAGTTATTTTTTATAAAAATAATAATAGCACAAATATTAATGAATAAACAATACAACTAAAGTATTTTTGAATAAAATTTATTTATTTATTTGGTCAAGCATGAAAAAAATATTTTGGGGTAATTTTTTGACTTGGTTTATTTATTTAAAGTATAAAAATAATAATAGCACAAATATTAATGAATAAACAATACAACTAAAATATTTTTGAATAAAATTTATATATTTATTTGGTCAAGCATGAAAAAAATATTTTGGGGTAATTTTTTGACTTGGTTTATTTATTTAAAGTAAACTTTTGCAAATTATATTTACGATTGCATGGTTTATTTTTTATGTTTAGTGGTGTAAAAGATGAAGGGGCATATATCAAATATTCATTTTCCTTTTAAAATTTGACCTTTTTTTTTCTTCTTCATTATTACTATTAATTTATTTGCTAATAATTTATGTTATATCATACTATTTTAAAAGTGTATCACTTTTGTTTAATTTTTCTTTTTTTGCAAAAACGTTATTGGGAGCCATTATTATTGTAACATATAGATAATTATTTTAGAGGATGAATGGACACATAAAATAAATTGTGGAAGAAATTTTAAATAGATATAAGAAGCTCTCTAAAGCATGCCACATAGGCAAAATGAAGGCCTAGGAGCTACTAAAGCTTCCCTTTATATGTAAAAGATTCTGAGATCAGTTTGTTATCAAAATTTGAAGGCTTTTGGTATCTTCTATATATCACTTTTGGTTAGTGACAACTTACAAGCTGACATAATGTTAATAGGTTCATAGAAGAACAATTGGTTATGATATTTCTCTAAAAAATACAAGTCTGTCATACCTTAGAAAAAACATGGGAGGCGTCCCGTAGGGGTTATATTTATTCATATATCGACTTTGTTAATATTATAAAGGAATTTTTTTTTGTCATTTGATTGAATACAATTATTTGTACTCCATACTTCTTTTAAATATTAAGAGTAACTAACAAATATGCCATCTAAATTGAGGGGTGAAACTAAGAAATAATGTTTTGCCATTTAATTTTATTTAGTGATTTGTATTATATGCTTCCGGTAAGTCTTAATGATAATTAAGAAATATTTTATCTAAATTATGGGGTGAAACTAAGAAATAACATTTTGCGATTTAATTTTATCACAAATTTATATAGCATTTACAAATTAAAAATTATGTACAAAATCACTAAAATTCGGTGCTTCCCGTGCGTTAGCACGGGTACTCCGACTAGTTTTATACAAACGTAAAGTTTAAAGGACCTATCTAATATTTAAAATTAAGACTTAAAGAACATATCTGATACTTAAAAAACTTAAAGGACTTATCTGTTACAAACGTAAAACTTAAAGGACTAACAAGTTTTAACTTTGTGAGTGAGAATATGGTCAAATTAATTATTATTTTTTGAATATTATATTCTTAGGTTATATAGGCTTTGTTTGAATTAGGAAAGAAAGTGGTATTTTAATGATTATTTTTGAAGAAAGTGGTATTTTAAATCGGATAAATGGAGTGTTCGAGATTCGAAACCTGACTGATGTATATATTATGCAATATCTCTATTAACTGAGTGTGCGAGAATAATTGATAAGAGATTCTAATTCCTTAAATAATAGATAAAAAAAAAAAAGTTGATTTTTTGCATATAAAATAATTTGAGTGAAAGAAGATAACTTACATTTAACAAGTTCTATGAGGGAGGAAACTTTGTATGTGTAATATAGAATAAAAATGTTGATAACTTGATATCAATATATCCTGATAAAGGAACTTAAGTTTTCCAAAATATATATTGAGAAAAAATCATGCAAACTTATGAGAAATAATAGAGGTGCAAACAGTAAACCCAACCCATAAAATATTATTAACTAGGTGCGATGCGAGCAAACCCAACATCCCATTCTTGTCTTTATTTAGATAGTTTCTCTTCGCCCTTACTCAAATTTCTATTTTTATTCAGAAAATTTCGAAAAACATCTTCTTTTATGGAAAATCACTTTTTTTTGTGTGTGTGTTTTAATGGGTAATTTATAAATATCTATGAACCTTGAAATTTGTCATGGCCGTATTGGATGTTTTCTCTCCCCACCTCCCTCATTTATTTTTGACCTCCCTAAAACCCCCCTCCTTAAACGAAGAAAATTAGGGAGGTCAAAAAGGTATGAGGGGTGTGGGGAGAGAAAACATAGCGTATTGAGCCTCTGAAATCTTGATTTCAAAATCCTAGTGATGAAACTTGAGTTGTCCAAAAAGATATATTTCAAGGAAGAAAAAAATATATTTATGACAAAAGATTGAGGTGCAAATAGCAAACCCATCAAATAATTTAACGGGGTCATGCAAGGGCCATTGGAGCTAATCCAACAGCTCATTTTTTTTCCTTTCTTTTTTCTCTCTTTTCCTATAATATAAATAATATAATGAACAATGGAAATGAAAAGGATATACTATTTTGTCAAAAATAAAAAAAAGGATGATATTATTAGTGCCCACAATTTCAAAAGTTTTCTATGCATATGTTTCGTCTTATTATAAATAACTCAAGTTTCGTTTCTATCGATTATTTTAGCAAGTATTGGTTATTTAAATATTTTCTGTCTTTGTCAAAAAACAAATATTTTCTGTCAAGATTTTTGATCTATTATTTGTATTCAACTCGTGTATATCATTCAAATTATTTTTTCCGCATTCATGTTTAGTGTATATTATAGGTGTTTTTTTACAAAAGTTAATTTTTTTTTTACTTTAGAATATTAATTGTTCTCGCTTATATTATTATAATAATTAAGAATTATAATTAGAGATTATTGTTCTTCAAAATATTTTGATTCAATAAACACGTCACTCAAATTGACAAAAAACTTTGCTGCATTTTTTATTTTTTAATGGCAAAGTGTTAGCATATTTATGTTAGTTTTCTCCTTGTTATGACTTGAATCATGGACCTCCAACTCTTTTTACCCTTAGCTCAACTAGCTTAATCAGTTGATCTACCCATCCCACCCCACATCTCCTCGTAAAAAAAACGGATGCAGTTTTGATCCCCCTATTTTGAAAAACTTGAACTTTTGATCCCCTATTTTAAAATCCAACTTTTTGATCCCCCTATTTTGAAAAACTTGGAGTTTTGATCCCCCAATTCATTTTGGTCAAATTTGTGATGATGTGTCAACCACATTGATGATGTGGCAGCGTTTATGTGTCAACCTCATATTCTATGTCATTATTTTTTTTAAAATAAAATATTATGTATTAAAAGTATTAAAAAATTAAAATAATTAATTAATTAATAATAATTAAAAAATAGTAAAATTAACCTCTATACATATATATGATTAAAAATCAATAAATTATCCCAATATATAATTAAAAATCAGTAAATTATTCAAATATATAATTAAAAACCATTAAATTGTCCAAATATATAATTAAAATTTAATAAATTACCCAAATATATAATTAAAATCACTAAATTGCCCAAATATATAGTTAAAATCCAATAAATTACCCAAATATATAATTAAAAATCACTAACAACAATCCAATTCTCATCATCATCATCTACATCACTCCCACTAGCAACATATTCAGAATCGTCCTCACTTAAGTCTTCAGGTTCTTTTTCACTTACTCCCGGTTATTTTTCCCTTGTTTCAACATGTTTCTCTTATGGCCAATACAAACAATAATAAAGCACTGTCATATAACCCTAGACATGTTTCTTTCAAAATAGAATCAAACACTAAAACCCTAAACATTTTTTTGTCCACCACCACTATTAAAATAATAGCAACTATGTAACAATGGAGGACCATAACTATTATTAAATGAAGACAATCGAAAGAGACGATATGGACCACAACAACTACTAAATTAAGTGTCTGTCAAACAAAAAACTACTAAAATAAGTGAATACCACAAACATACCTCATACAATAATTCATGTTTTCCATCTTCTTGTTCAACTTTGCGATGACTTCAAAATATTATCTTATAAAGCGAGTGTAATGATGAACACGAGCGGATGATGAATCAAACAGAAAATTGATAACACGCAGATGAATGATGAACACGAGTGTGATGATGAATCAAAGAAGATGAAAGACTGCGACACAGATCGTCGAAGATGGGTGGCACTAGGGTTCCATGATTTGGGAACTGTGTTACTATTTGTGTGTGTCTGATTCTTCTACAATTCTTCCCTTTTGATCATCTGCGTTTTTTAATTATTGTTAATTAATTATTTTATTGTTTTAATATTTGATAAAAAAAAATATTTGATTTAAATATATTGTTTTAATATTTGATTTAAAGATTTGATAAAAAAAATAATATTTGATTTAAATATATTGTTTTAATATTTGATTTAAAGATTTGATAAAAAAAACCGATTTAAAAAAATTAAAACATAATATTTTATTTAAAAAAAAATAATGACATGGAATATGAGGTTGACACATAGACACTGTCACGTCATCAATGTGGTTGTCACATCATCACAAATTTGACCAAAATGAGTTGGGGGATCAAAACTTCAAATTTTTCAAAATAGCGTGATCAAAAAGTTGGCTTTTAAAATAGGGGGATAAAAAGTTCAAGTTTTTCAAAATAGGGGGATCAAAACTGCATTAAAGCCAAAAAATAACTACTACCAAATTTTAAAGCACGATGTTGAACATCAGTAAAAAAAAATGGTAGTTATCCCGAACCACTTTATAAGTGTTATCTAAACTAGACACCGACCCGTGCTATCGCACGGGTTTTTGTAGATTTTCATATATTATATAAAAAGAACTATAATAATTTTTTTTTTTAAATAAATGACACAATCAAATCTGTCTTTTAAAATCAGTCCAAACTGCCTCATTCAAGTGTATAATAAATTCACTCAAGTACTATATTGAATATTATAAAAATTTGGATGCAGACCATCCATGATTAAAATATATATGCTGCCATTAATTTTTTCAACTAAAATTTCAAATTGATTTCCGTTTGGATCAATAAGGGTGTGTTTGGTAGGAGAGAAAATGAGAAGAGAGAAATAGAAACACGGAAACCGATGCATGTATTTGGGTATTTCTATTTCTCTCTTCTCATTTTCTCTCCTACCAAACAAATGTTAAGTGTAGCATAACGATGTACGTTGTTGTCACCAAAATCAGATGCAAACATTTTTGGTAACATGACCGTGCCATAAAATAAAAATAATAACAATGTTAAATCTCTACCAATGTGAAATGCTCAAATACAATCAAATACATTTGGTTGAAATAAAAGGTATACTTACTTTACCATGGTGAAACTCAACATAATAAGTTTGATATTTGAACATGTATTACAGAAACAATTGATTGAATTGCATATTCAATACATGTTGGTTGTGAAAATATTTCAAATTGATTGATATGTCATAGTGGCTAATATATGAAGCCTTTACAAAAAGGTTATAAGTTCAACTGACATTTTTTAATAATTAAATTAGGGTTTTAGTAGGGTTAAATTAGGGTTACTTGGAGACTTAACAACTTTTATATATACTAGACACCGACTCGTGCTATCGCACGAGTTTTGTAGATTTTTATATATTATATAAAAAGAATTATAATAAATTTTTTAAAATAAATGACACAATCAAATCTGTCATTTAAAACCAGTCCAAACTGACTCATGTCAGTGTATAATAAAATCACTCAAGCACCATATTGAATATTATAAAAATCACGCAATGCAGACCATCCATGTTTAAAATATATGCTGCCATTAATTTTTTCAACTAAAATTTCAAATTGATTTCCGTTTGGATCAATAAGGGTGTGTTTAGTAGGAGAGAAAATGAGAAGAGAGAAATAGACACACGAAACCAATGCATCCAAATACATGCATTAATTTCCGTGTTTCTATTTCTCTCTTATCATTTTCTCTCCTACCAAGCAAAGGTTAAATGTAGCATAACGATGTACGTTGTTGTCACCAAAATCAGATGCAAACATTTTTTGTAACACGACTGCGCCATAAAATAAAAATAATAACAATGTTAAATCTCTACCAATGTGAAATACTCAAATATAATCAAATACATTTGGTTAAAATAAAAGATATATTTGATTACTTTACAAGGGTGAAACACAATATAATAAGTTCGATATTTGATCCGACAATGATTGACGTACTTCTCTACGTCAGTTATTGAATATGGATTCAATTGTGCTATGTATGAAAAAAAAGTCAGTTATTAGATATGAATTCAATGGAAAAAAGAAAGAAAGTAGTAAATATAAAACGCGGTGAGAATGGATAATTATAGTATATAAAATATAAAAGCGCAAGTTGAAATTCAATATTTTGATCAGTCATAGTAGCAATAAAAGCACAAATTTGTGATAGCTAAATTTGAGATATATATATAGAGGAAAATATAAAACGCGGCGAGAATGAATAGTTAGAGTAAAAATTTATGAAAGCTAAACTTGAGATATATATAGAGAAAAAACAAAGCATATGCGATAAATATTCATAACATATCGTTATAAAATAAAAATTGATTTGTATTTAAACAAATTAAATATTTGCATGGCAGCGAAATATTAAATTATATATTGCTGTGACACGTTATGGGTTCGATTTCTACTGAGGCACGTGTATAAAAAATTGGAGACTTAGAAAAAAAATTGAACATGTATTATTGAAAAAATTGATTGGATTGCATATTCAATACATGTTGGTTGCAAAAATATTTCAAATTGATTGATATGTCATAGTGGCTAATATATGAAGCATTTACAAAAAGGTTATAAGTTCAACTCTTGCTGAGAACATTTTTTAATAATTAAATTAGGGTTTTAGTAGGGTTAACAACTTTTATATGCACGGGTATTTTACAACATCGTATATAAAATATTGTATAACTTTTAAATTAAATTTTTTCAATAATTACCAAAACAATATTTTTTTGTACAATTTAAAATAATTACCGATAGGATAGGAGCACATTTAGATCAATTAAATATACTAATATATATATATATATATATATATAGATTGGACAAATCGCAAATTTACAATCTTTGCAGACATTTTCATTTTTTTTATAAGTCAAATGAAAAAGCACGCAATATTTTGTTATAGATTGGGCGGTTAAAAAACTTTCACAGTGATAATTGAAACAATTAAATAAAAAAATACTTTATATATATGCTATTTGGAAAAAAGATTAGGGAAAAAATTATTGACAACCAACCAAAAATTATGAATATTTAAAACCTCAGTTAGCCATAGTCATAGTTGATATGAAGATATTGTTTGATTAATATAAAAGTAGTGAGTAATATATATCTTGAAAAACATATAGAGTAATGCTTCTTTCATATAGTATATGTGGTTTAATGACATTGTTATATTTTTTTTAATAGATTGAATTGATATTATTTTCAATCCTTATTCGTAGTTATTCTTTTACGCGGATTTGCTTTGGTCATAATCCGTGCGATAGTTATTAAGAAAGAAATGTATTCATATTAATTATCAGCCTATTAATTGCCTGTAAATACATAAAAAAAATTCATATAAAAAACGGTACTTTGAACAATAATGGAATGTTCTTATGTCAAATTAAGTCAAACGTTTATAATTTATAATTGGCATATCTCTTTGTTCTACTTTGTGACTTAGTACAATATAGATGACTTGTCCAAAATTTTACAACTTATAAAATTGGAGAAATTACGGTGTCTATGGAATGAAAAAAATGAGGATCACGATATTGCACTCATTTCTTTTTATAATTTATATTATTAAAGAAGTTTTACAACTTATAAAACATGTATCCGTATTATATTGAGAGACTTGATAGATTATCTTCTTATAGCCTTTCTTTTTCCGACTAACACATACATAAATAGTATTCTCTAAAAAAAATCTACATAAAAGTGTGCATTACAGAATCATTCATTAATAATTGTTGCTTTCGACTTCGTAACACATCTCAAAGTGTTCTTCAGATTGAAAAGACACACGTAAATCATCTCAATGTTGGGAGAAGAGATTAGGCGGCAGTTGAAAGAGTTGCTCGAAAGCTTGACAAAAAAACCCTTTCTATCTTGTGTTATTAGTAAAAGGTTGTATCTTTCTCACGATCATATTTCTGAAAAAATAAAGAAACACATATCGAATAAAGTCATATAGAATAAAGAAGAAAAAGTTAAAGAAAAGTAAAAAAAAAAAAAAAAATATGAGTTATAAAAGAGTGAATAAATTGAAATAGCAAAAATAAGTCATTGGACAAATAATCAGATAAACAACGAATTAATATTAGTCTCTTTGCTAAAATTTAGATTGAAATAACAAAAATACGAACTGTGACTCGAAATTTGTGTGGAAAGTTTGATACTCAAAACTGTATTTATAGACAAAAATGTTAAATAATCAAAATAAATATCTCCTTAATTTATGCATGCAATAAACAAAAAAAAAAATTGTGCATTAATATTCATAAATTTACACATTTGAATTTGAAATTGAAAGTAGAAATAAAATCATACAAATTAAAGGCACGGTTTTTTAGTTAATGATGATGATGATCTATTTGACTTTTACATATTAAATAAAGAAGTGTTTTTTTATTAATGAAAATGAATAACAAAACCAATGAATCATGAAATGAGAAAATTATAATAAATTTAAAACCATATTTGTTCAATTGCTCATTTATTGATAAAAAAAATTTTACATATAAATTTTTAAAAAAATATATATATAAAAAAGTTATTGGTAAAAGTGTAGAATTTTCGAAATTAAAAAGAAAATGAAAATATAAAAATTAGATTTCTCATGAAGTTATTAGTTTTTTTAGTAAATGTGTAAACGTAATTTTTTTTAATAAAATTGTAAAAATAATTTTACATAATAATTATATTGTTAATACTTTTTATTTAATAGTTATTATTAATATTATTATAAAAAAAATTATATAGGAATACATTAAATATTTATTAGTGATTAACAAATTATTTCAAATCGATTTCTATTTGCAGCATATCTTTATAAAATAAAAAAATAAAAATTGATTTCTATTTAAATAAAATCTATCAGTGATTAACAAATCTTTTCAAATTGTTTCAAAAAAAAAAATCATTTCAAATCGATTTACTGTTGTGACACGTCATGGGTCCGATTCCACTGAGGTAGGTGTATAAAAAAATTGGAGACCTAGAAAAAAAAAATTGAACATGTATTATAGAAAAAAATTAGAGTAGTATAAAAAATATAAATCAATTATTAACAACGAAATAAAAAAGAAAAAACAGATTCGATTTCATATTGAACATGTATTATAGAAAAAAATTAGAGTAGTATAAAAAATATAAATCAATTATTAACAACAAAAATATTTCAAATTAATTATTATAGTGTAATGGTTAATATATGAAACATTTACAAAAAGGTTACGTGTTCAACTCCTGTTGAAGACATACTTTTATCATTTTTAAATATTTAAATTAGGGTTTCAGTAGTGTTCAATTAGGGTTAATTGGAGACTTATCATTTTTAAATATCTCCTTAATTTATGCATGCAATAAACAAAAAAAAAAATTGTGCATTAATATTCATAAATTTACACATTTGAATTTGAAATTGAAAGTAGAAATAAAATCATACAAATTAAAGGCACGATTTTTTAGTTAATGATGATGATGATCTATTTGACTTTTACATATTAAATAAAGAAGTGCTTTTTTATTAATGAAAATGAATAACAAAACCAATGAATCATGAAAAGAGAAAATTATAATAAATTTAAAATCATATTTGTTCAATTGCTCATTTATTGATAAAAAAAATTTTACATATAAATTTTTTAAAAAATATATATATAAAAAAGTTATTGGTAAAAGTGTAGAATTTTCGAAATTAAAAAGAAAATGAAAATATAAAAATTAGATTTCTCATGAAGTTATTAGTTTTTTAGTAAATGTGTAAACGTAATTTTTTTTAATAAAATTGTAAAAATAATTTTACATAATAATTATATTGTTAATACTTTTTATTTAATAGTTATTATTAATATTATTATAAAAAAATTATATAGGAATACATTAAATATTTATTAGTGATTAACAAATTATTTCAAATCGATTTCTATTTGCAGCATATGTTTATAAAATAAAAAAATAAAAATTGATTTCTATTTAAATAAAATCTACTAGTGATTAACAAATCTTTTCAAATTGTTTCAAAAAAAAAATCATTTCAAATCGATTTCTATTCATAACATATCTTTATAAAATAAATATTATATAGTAATATTAAATTATATAATGTTGTGACACGTCATGGGTCCGATTCCACTGAGGTAGGTGTATAAAAAAATTGGAGACCTAGAAAAAAAAAATTGAACATGTATTATAGAAAAAAATTAGATTAGTATAAAAAATATAAATCAATTATTAACAACGAAATAAAAAAGAAAAAACGGATTCGATTTCATATTGAACATGTATTATAGAAAAAAATTAGAGTAGTATAAAAAATATAAATCAATTATTAACAACAAAAATATTTCAAATTAATTGTTATAGTGTAATGGCTAATATATGAAACTTTTACAAAAAGGTTACGTGTTCAACTCCTATTGAAGACATACTTTTATCATTTTTAAATATTTAAATTAGGGTTTCAGTAGTGTTCAATTAGGGTTAATTGGAGACTTATCTCCTTTTATATTTATAATGATAATGATAATGATATTACAAAAACCTCTACATTCAAAGAATAAATGTCTAGTGACACAAAAAATAAATAAATTAAATGTCTAGTCTTTTGATCAACACCACATCCTTTTGAGTAACATAAAGAATCCTGTAAGTTATACTACATTGATTCAAATGAATTTAAGTTTACTCCATTTATTATCCCTCTATTTGTTCTCTATTTAGAGAGAGATAAATGCAAATAAAATTAGTGGAACCCATTACAAGTGGGTCCCACTATTTTTCTTTTGTTTATCTCTCTCTAAATAAAAGACAAATAGAGGAATAATAAATGAAGGGAATCCAAACCCGATTCAAATTATCTTTTGTTGAAAACTTATTTTCAAACCCATCCCGCAAAATTTCACACCTTTAAAAAATTAGACTGTTCTAATTTTTTACTCTAGTAAGTCCACCTTATCCTTTCTAGATAAAAAAAATGAGATGCATATTAATTGTATTTTAAGTGTATGTATATGTGCAACTACAGAA
Source organism: Trifolium subterraneum (assembly GCA_951799995.1). NCBI lineage: Eukaryota > Viridiplantae > Streptophyta > Magnoliopsida > Fabales > Fabaceae > Trifolium > Trifolium subterraneum. The sequence goes on along the minus strand of OX637462.1, from coordinate 5,840,720 downwards.
AATGATGTATGTATGATGGATATTGATTGTATTTTAAGTGTAACGTATATGTACAACTACAAACTAAAATTTGCTGAAAATATACTAAAAAAGGATAAACAAATTAACAGCAAAATTATAAATTATCGATCTAAAATATAGAAAAGCCAAACAAAACACAACAACACACACGAATATGCTTCGGCTCCGAACCTACTTATGACCGTTACACCCAAACCTACATTTAAATCTACCCTCAACGCAACTCAACACAACTCAAACCTAATTCCAAACCCAAATCCAAACCCAAACCAAAGCTTTCTCTCTCTTTCTTCTTCTCTGAAGAAATTCAAGATCTGAATCAAAATTTCAACAATGGTTTCAAAGATGAAGAAGAAAGCAGCTCCAACCAAATCAATCAAAGACATTAACCGCCGTCGCTGGCGCCGGAAAACTCCCATAAAAAATGTCGTTGCGGCTTCCTCCGCCGTTCTTTCCTCCATCCACCGTCGCATTTCAAAGCTTCTCACAAAATTGGGAATCACAAGTCTCAGTTCAAATCGGAAACGAAACAGCTACAAAATCCTCAAGAAAACAACAACACATTTCAATTTTCATCAAGAATCTTCCTTAGATAACGTTTGTAAAACCCTACTTTTCGACGATAATGAATCCACCACCACCACAACCACCACCACCACCGCACTTCTTCCACCTTCAATTTTGAATCGGAAAACAATTTTTCTCGATCTAGATGAAACCCTAATTCACTCCACAACAACACGTCCACTGGATCGATTCGATTTCGTAGTTCGTCCGATTATCGACGGAACACCGATGGATTTCTACGTCGTAAAACGACCTGGAATCGATGAATTGTTGGAATCTTTAGCGTCGAGATTTGAAATTGTGGTTTTCACTGCTGCGCTTAAGGAGTATGCTTCTTTGGTTCTTGATCGGCTCGATCGGAACAGGTTTATTTCGCATCGGCTTTATCGTGATTCGTGTAGGAATATTGATGGGAGGCTTGTGAAGGATTTGGCTCTTGTGGGTAGAGATTTGAAAAGTGTTGTTATTGTTGATGATAATCCGGTGTCGTTTTCGAATCAACCTGAAAATGCGATTTTGATTAAGCCTTTTGTTGACGATATTTGTGATCGTGAGCTTTGGAAATTGAGAAGATTTTTTGATGGGTCTGATTGTTTTGATGATATGAGAGATGCTATCAAATTTCATGTTGCTGAGATAGAAAGAAGACGGTAGCAAAAAATTAAAAAAATTGTTTTTTTTTTTGGTTATCTTATGAAGTTTTTGTATTTTTGAAAGAGTGAAGTTTTGTACAATGAAGAATTAATGAATTATTCAATTGTGTTTAGTGATGGTAATATTGTGTATTACTGCTATTAGTATTAGTAATGGCTATTATTATGTTGAGCTTAAATTGTTCTGTTAATTGATTATTGTATGGTTTTACTTTTATCAGTTAAAGTGATTCAGATCAGAATTTGAATATATACAAAGTAAAACCATGACATGTGAGATTGCTAGTAGTTAGAGAAGATAATGTTCAAACCATTGTTTCATAACACTTTAAGAATTTGAATATATACAAAGTGATTCAGATCAGAATTTGAATCCATGACATGTGAGATTGTCATTAAAATAAGTTAACAATTCTTCACTTACAACAAAAACTATGTAGAAACCAATTTGAACTTATAAGAGAAAGTATTAGTTAAGAAACTCACATATTGCATTATATATTATTCTAATATAAGTACTTTTGGAGAAAATTTTCAAACTAGCTGATATACAAGTACTATTTATTGTGTTATAGTTTTGTGATGTTGGTTCACTTGAGCAACATGGAATGACAAGATACAGAATGTGGTCATTGGATAGAGACCCTTCACCACTACCTCCAATAGACAATCATTCATCGGTTGATTTGATATTAAAGTCAACAGGAGTTGACTTAAAGAAACCACATAGGTATGCATAATCCATAGGACCGACGCTTTAGATTGAATGCATATGTTTGGTGTCCAATATTTGTTAATGTCAGACGCAAACACGATACTGACACGTGCAATTCCATTCAATTACTTTCATGATCTTAAATTATTATCTGCTAAATGTCAGTGTTGTGTTTGTGTCGGTGCTCCATGTGTATTTCAATTTGTATTTGGTGTTTCTGCTGTTTTGAGTTGAGGCTTCGCATAACACTCGGTGCTGGCAAGCTCGTTCTGATTCCTAGAGTCTGAAACACTGATAACAAACCATTTTCTTTTGCATTTTCACTATTCAACTATTTATCTGTATCAGATATAAGGTATACACTTTACTATATTTTTTTCACTGATGTTTTTCTTACTGTAAGATCATGATGCGTTAGTAATCTTTTTTGGACCCTATGTTTGCTTATTTGTAAGTCTTTAAGTTTAAGAGAGTCTGAATGAATGTGCAGTGAAGTGTGCGTTGAGGGATTGGAGACACTTGATTCTGTTGATAATCTGATGAACAGATCAAGGTTCACAGAACAGGCTGATGCAATTACATTTGATGGAGAGGTAGGTATCTTAAAGCATCAAATCAAATTATTCATTCTCACCATTCGCCTTAATCCGACTCCTCTAAAATGAACATTGTACGAGTCAAATTCTTGTCATCACTCACACGCGCGCGCACATACACTCGTAGATACCACCTTATTCATCTTGTTAATGTTCTCGAAGCATTGTTTTGGTTACCATTGTAGACGGACAGGGTATACTTACACAACCCAAATAAAATTGCTTTCATAGATATGGGAGACACCACATCTACATTATTTTGTAATTTTGTTGTTTTGATTATGTTTTTTATTTAAGAAATAATTAAATCCAATTTAAATGAAAAATTAAATTTGACGTGACAGTCACATAAGCATGTACCACTGCCATATTATTTACCGAATGTGTCCTATCATCAAAATTAAAAGGTTAAATAAATGCGGGACCAAATATTTAAGTTTTTGGGAATCACAAATTGCACATTATATAAAGAGGGGACAAAAATTGTACATTTTATAAAATACGGGACTAAAACTGCATTTAATAAGTCTAAAAATAAAATAATTGAGAATAAATGTAAAGTCGGCGTGTGATATAAAATACCTTACTTTATCGAAATAGAAAACGTAACACACGCTGACAGTAAATTTACACTGTCAATCAATCACAACCACATTTTATGTCATGTCACCCTGTTTAACTTTACGTTCTTAATATGACATAAAATTCTACATTCTTAATATGATATGAAAATTTACACGAATAATACATATCTTTTAAACTCTTACCGAAATACTATTGAATTTTTACTCGGATTATATATATTTTTTTAATCAAACAAGTTTAAATATATATATTTCGGGTACAAGTTTATATGTTATTTGATGTGAAAAATAGCTAAAAAAAGATATAAAAAAATTGTTTGACTAATAAAAAAGCAAAAATTGTCCATAAAATATAAAATCCTCACAAGAAAACTCTGTCAAAAATAAAATAAACAGATAATTATTTTTTCTTTTTTATAAAACATAGATAATTTTTTTGAACAATAAACATAGATAATTAGTATATTTATTTTACACACGAACGACAAGGTCCAGGGTGTGCACGCAAGCGAGACGTACAGAGAAACACATCAACAACGACACGCCATTCAAGCTTCAATTCCAATCATTTCTATTTTCTATCCCAAATCCTTTTCGTTTCCAGTATTCCCAAATTTTCCTTCTTTTTACCCTAAAATATTAATTCTCTGCAAAATTTCGTCGTTCCTTGCTAATATATTCATGTATATACCCTAATTTCGTGTTTTAGGTTTATCTATGGAAAATAAAAATTTTGATTCTAAGAATCAGGTGGAAGTTGTTGAAGATTTATCTACTAGGGTTTCTCGTTTCTCCCCTGAAAATCATATATCAAATTTCTATTCTCCTCTGGTAAATTGAATTTCTGCACTTTTTTACTTTAATTTTTGTTGATGTTGACCTTGATTTATCTTCTTATGTTGCTGTTTTTATTATTTTTTGGTTCATTTAAAATTGTGTTGCATTTATTTTTATTTGTCATGGTTCACTTTGTTAATATTTGATTAAAAGTATTGATTTTTCCTTTTTAAGACTTGTGTTTGTTGTTTATGGTTTAATTGGTTAATTTGATATTGTATATTGTTGATAGGATGATGAAGTGGATGATAATACGAGGAATTATCATGTTCCTAGAGACAGTCGTCGTGATTCGTTGTCTTCTGTTAGCACCGAAGAACATAGTATGAATTTAACCAGCTTATATCCGGAATTACCTCAAGAATCCTTCGAAAGGAATGAAGAGGATATGGAGTCTTTAGCTGATATTCAGAATCAGAAAAAGTATTTTTATTATGATGCTCCGTTGAATGAAGATACGGGAGTTTGGATACCAGTTTCAGTTCCACCTATGTTGGAAGATGATCATAAAGAATGGGCTAAAGGGTTTCATTCGAACGGTGGTTTTTTTCCTGATGATGATATGGGATGGAATCAATATGTTGGTGGAGATAAGGAATTGACTATGTGGGAAGTGTTGGTAGAAATTTTACTTGTAGCTAGAGGGAAAGTGTCTTCTTTGGCGTCGGGAGATATTCATACAGGTACCTTTTCATGGTTAACTAGCCATGTACTTGAACAAGCATGGAGAGAGATGGCACAAACACTTACAGAAGCTAACTTTGGTAATGTGAGGGAATTAATAGAAGCAGAACCGCCAAAATGGTTGGCGGATAGTGCTGCTGCTGCTTGTATGCTTTGTGGCGTGAGGTTTCATCCCATCATGTGCTCAAGGCATCACTGCCGGTTTTGTGGAGGAATATTTTGTGGTGAATGTTCCAAAGGACGGAGCTTGATGCCATCAAAGTTTCGAGTTTCTGACCCTCAAAGAGTTTGTGATGTATGTTGTGTCCGACTTGAGTCTGTACAACCTTATTTGATGGATCATGTAAGTAATGCTGCTCAGTTGCCAACCCACGATTTGACGGATCTCAGCACTTTGAGATCATGGGTTAATTTTCCTTGGGGCCAGACCATGGAATATGAAATTTACAAGGCAACTAACACTATCAAGTCTTATAACCAGGTATGTGTTTAATTTCGTATTTCATGCTTAAGCAGGTGAACTACATGAGATTACAAAATTATTTCTGCCACAAAGCAGAATCCCTCTAACAATCTAGATACATGTTTTGAATTATTTGAAAATGAATAACAAACACCAATTGCTACATCTTTTCGTAGCCTTTTGAAATTGTGACTTTATAAATTGACAGTGGTATACATTATATCCTTCTTCCTGAACTTTCAACTGGACTTGGTTCTATCCCCAAACCAATTTTTTTTTCTTCCAAATTGTGTGACAATATGATTTAATATTTTCACAGACGTTAGTACGGGAAACTCTATAGATTCCTTGATCTTGTCATCATCTTGTAATTTTTTATGTTAAAAGTTTAAGTTATTGATAGAATTACTTATGCCAACATGTCATGGTTGTGAAAGTCTACACCATATTTTATAGATTCCTTGATGTTGTCATCATTTTGTAATTTTTAATGTTATAAGTTTAAATTCTTGATGGTATTATTTATGCCAACATGTCATGGTTGTGAAAGTCTGCACCATATTTTATGCAGATAGGTTTATTAAAACCTGAGAAGACAATTCCAGATGCCATTCTTAGGCAAGCAAAAGGCCTTGCAATTATCACTGTGGTGAAAGTTGGAGTGGTGGTTACTTATAATATTGGAACAGGAATTGTGGTTGCGCGTAGGGACGATGGTTCATGGTCTCCACCATCTGCTGTTTCGACATTTGGAGTGGGGTGGGGGGCTCAGGTGAAGTAACTAATCTGTAACAAATTAACAGTATTGACTGAACAGTTCAATTAACAATGAATTTGCTTGTGATTATGGAATTGTTAATTGAAAGCCAAAAGTTTATATGCCACAGAAACTGTTTTCAGCCAACTCTAATATCAGGAGATTTCATTTAGTAAAATTTATAGTAACTTTTGATGAGACTTGAGGAAACATTTTGACTTATTGCATAATATAGCAAATGGCCTTTTTTGTGGTTATAGAAAGCATCCTATGTTTTTTGACTTAACTAAAAATTAAAGAAATGCTACAATGTGTTCACTTTGTTTCTTGCTTTAAAGATATAATAGAAATTTGTGAAAACAATAAAAAAGTATCTTCACCATTTCTTGTACAAATCATTCGTAACAAGAGACGAAGTGAAACTTACGTGGCACTTTCGTAATTATTAGTGAAAATAGGAAATAAAAACAAAACATTTTCACTGTAAAAAAGCCAAAAAGTTTTGATCCAAGTCTTCATATAGTATTCTTCTATTTAATCAACTGTACCCAACACTGATTCCAGCTTTAAACTCCACATCTATGCAGCATGTCTCGTGGTTTTTGTGGCACCTATTTATTTCCATGTCGTCTTCATTTGTTAACTTATTTTTTCCACCACAGGCTGGAGGGGAGTTAACAGACTTCATTATTGTTCTGAGAACAAAAGAGGCTGTCAAGACATTTAGTGGTAATGCACATGTTTCACTTGGAGCTGGTTTAAGTGCTGCATTTGGTGTTGTTGGAAGGGCCGTTGAAGCTGATGTTCGAGCTGGTGATGGTGGCTATGCTGCTTGTTATACATACAGCTGCAGTAAAGGTATGTTTTTTTATTTGTGATCATCTTCGCCCAATATGCAACTTGGCCTTTTCTTTTCAACAGAAATAAATATATGCATGTTAACGTACCACTTTTCGTATTCATAGCTTGGTAGAAGGCTTCTTGAGAGTGGAATAAGGGAAGGGAATAATGAATCTTAGACAGATACTTTTCTTTGTGAGGTTTAGAATTGGAATAACTCCTATAGGGTAGTGTTTGATCTATTCTATATTACTTGCAGGTGCATTTGTTGGTTGTTCACTTGAAGGGAGTATTGTCACCACTCGTACACAAGAAAATAGTCGATTTTATGGCAGCCAGTCTTTAAGTGCAACAGACATACTTCTTGGCTCCTTGCCTAGGCCACCTGCTGCAGCTATTCTCTACCGTGCTCTTGCAGATTTGTATTTGAAGATTGATGGTTATCATTGAATTGTTCAGCATCACATTTCATATTCCTTTCACTTTTTGGCCATCAGCATAAAGGAAAAAGAACCATTGGACTCTGAATAATTTGTACAGCTGCTTAGTTTCACTCATATTGTAAAGTTTCGTGTCATTATTTGTCATGTAAATAAGTAAATGAAGATGTAGATATCATATACTCCACTTTGACCATAATTGAAGGATGGTGAACATGTTTTAAAGTGTTTATTTTTCTTTCCTTTTTTTTTTGTTTGTTTGTTCTGGTTTGAAGTTTAATTTTGTTTTCTGCACAGTGGACGAAAGTTAGCATATAATTATTTGATGATTCAATGAGTGCCAAAATTGCGCAATTGGGTCAAAATGAATTCTTTTTCATATCCTTTATTTGATAATTTAACGAGGAACACAAGCCACACCAATGCATAACAGGTGTGTTAATTTTCTTTTACCACAAATCACCAGAAATGTATAACATATAAGGAGAAAATATGTTCTTATTTATTAAGGTCCATGTCTAATGGTAGAAAAAAGGGCGAAAGTGTTTAAATATCAAATATCCCATAGTCTATTTCTCTTGCTCCTTTTGATCAAATTGAGTAAGAAACGAGGAACAATCTTCTTTAGTTTTCTAAAGACTGTCACCACACATCCTTTCATAGCAACATATAGAGGGAACTGCATCATTGCGAATATGCTGACAGGAAAGAATGCTGCACAGTAAGTCAAGCTTGAAGTCCATTTGCTGTTATCTAACTTGATATTCACCAATACTGTTGCACTAAACACCAACACTGTTGTAGCCATGGAAAAGAACAAGAAGGCAAAACCTGCCATTAGTTTTCGGGGCAGGGACCTCCTAAAGTCCCACAACTCACAAGGTGATGTGAGGATTGAGAGAAACATAACCACTGAAGCCAATGAACTTGCAAGGGCCACAACATCCATGACTGTAAACACTACAAATATAGGATGATGAAGTAATCTCGGAAAGCCGAAATCGTCTGTGCCTCCCGGGACAGTGTAAGCAGCCGCAAAGACAACTGTTGCGACAAGGACAGCTACTGCAGAACATGACTGTGCCGTCTCTTTTATCCATTCACGAGCATCCTTTAGTAGTTGTTCATGTTTTTCCTCAAAGAGTTCCCTTGCTGTTTTGTTGTTGTTGTTCTTGTGAACGATGTAATGGTAAGGAAGTCGCTTCTCTATGCGCTATTTATGGGTGCAAAACATATATAGACATATAGTAGTGAGAATTAGATTAGTGTTACTAGGCATTTGATTAGAGAGATTTAAATCATATGTCCCCTTTTCTTGTTCCTGTACTAAAAATTCTACACATTTCTATTTTCTGCTATTAGTGGTTTAGATTTGTTTGATCAAAAATGGAACGGCTTTGTTTTTGAAGAGTATTACTTAATAAACACTACACTAATTATACTTACTTCGAACCAATGCAATTCCTCTTGCAATTGTAGGGCATAACCAGGTTGAGATCCACCTTTAAATTCTGCAGTATTATGAAGCACAGTGTTACTTTCCTTGTCTATTTTTCCAGCAAGACGTCTCACTATTTTCAGTTTCTTCAACATTCGGAAAATTCGTAACTGGCGATGTTTGACAGCCATGTACAATATATTCTGCTCATCTGCACTAACATGCTCAATTGACTGAGGATGAAAATGAATTATCACTTCTACAATCTCTATGATTCCATTACAAGCTGCCATAAGCAAAGGTGTATAAATAGTAGCTTTGTGGCTTGAAACATCTTCTTGTTCTTGTTTCTCTTTTTGTTTTCCTTCTATAATATGAACTGTTCTGTCCCTTGCTATTGAACTATGTTGCCATGAATTGTCACTCTTTGCTAACAAGTGTACAAGTTCTTGTACCAAGTTATGCATTTCTTTTATCCTCCAAAGTTTTTCAATATCCTTCCATTCTGAATTAACATGGACAAAATATACAAGGAAATATAAAACAAAATGTCAAAATATTTTGTATGGAGAAATGTTTCATGAGCAATCATCACAGATTCACAGCTTGCACCTTTGGAAAGAGCCTTCCACATAGCATACCACATCCATGAAAAACCTGTAATTTTGGTTCACAATTTATTATGGTTGAGTATTGAATATATGAATCAAAACAAATACATAAAATGTGTGTTTAGTTTATGACATTACATATAAACACACATACCTGAGAGCTTTTTATGATGAATTTGGGGTGGTTGCTTCCATTGAGTTTGATATGGTTCATTTATGCCCTTTTGGCCAATTTCCAAATCTTCTCCTTTTCCAGCATCATCCTTATCATGAAGGTAATATGCATAATCTTGATAATCAGGAAGCACTGAACATGATATTCCAACTATATTTTAGTTAAAGTTGTTATATACCAGTACTTTGAAGTAAAACACAGTCTTCATATTCATATACTTAAATTATAATATGATATAATTAGACACAAGTGGTTAATGCGTTCCACTTAAAGAGATATACGTAGCTACATACTAGTTGAACTCGATCTCTAGCAATGGAACAATTCATGATCAAACTTTACATACCTTTTGATTGAACACAAATTAGTCCACAGACTCGTTTCTTTAGGTTACTGTGAGTAGAAACCAAAAAAAAGGTATACATACACTAAATGTCTTGCAATATCGCGATAGTTAGAATGTGATACCGATCATATGGTGCATGTATATAATTTGTCCCACGTTATGATCGCGAAATGCACCAAAGTCACAATTTAAGTCCTGAGGTATCTATGATCCTAGTAAGTGTTCAGCTTCTGAGATCTAATTCATCTAAGTTTTAACGGAAATCCTAATTAAAACTTAAACCTTGAGTATATGCATGTGTGCTTATTACTTAGAAATAAAGATTGCAGATATTTACGAGGATATATGAAATTTTTGAAGGCTCCCATTTGTGTTTGACTCCTGAATACAGATGGCATCTGTGCTAGTAACTGTAGAGTTGTTAAGCCATTTTCGTCCTTTTCATTAGCGAGTTCATTATACGATTTCAATAACCATAAAGCTGTTCCTGCATGCATTCAAAATCAAGCCAACCTCATTTGCTTTCCATATGAAGATTAATGTTCATGACATGGTAAATGCTGATAAATTGCAAGATTAGAAAAAGGCAAAGAGAGTAAGAGAGAAACCAAAGAATTGATCAATGACAGCAGTATGAAGAATAGACTTGTTATCCTCAGTTCTATGAAAATGATCCTTTATATCCACACCTCGCTCTTCAACAAAGTAATTGATCAAACTTGTCTTCCCTAGAGCAGCTGCTCTATACACAGGAGTCTCTCCAAGATTATTTCTCAGTTGTAGCAATGGCTTAGGAAACTGCACTGACATAGTTTCCTCTTCTTTCTTCAATATACTCTTTGTCATTTCAACTTCACCTGTGAAAGCTACTTCATGAAGTGGTGTGTTTCCCATGTCATCTTGCATTCTCAATACACGTTGCATTTCTTTTCGATCAATCCTTGCTAGCATTTCGTTGTACATTTCTGAGCTACCACAATGTGCTGCATAGTGAAAAGGAGTATTTTGATGTAAGTCAATTCTTTTATATAATAGTTCATTGTGTTGGGGTTTAAGGAAAAAATCTAGAAACCCTTTCCAATTATATCTTTTTGCTAATATATATGGCTCCTTCATTTTTTCGATTTCAATTGAACTTACTTGCCTCATTATTTCTAGGTTGCTCAAATTAACTCACACTACTAGTGATATTGGAATTCTTATAGTTTAGATTATATATGTATGTCATGCATATGGAAAAGAATAACATATAACACAAGATAAAGAATTACATGTGTTTTCTGAACATATGCTTTGCTTAATTAATTAATAAAGTGCATAATAAGCAAGGCTAGAATAATTAAAGTTAGAGGTTTCCTTTTGCTTTGGAACATTACTAATTTGTTCTTATATAGTGCTTGTAATTGTGGGATCAATCTATTTTTTTTTTTATAGATGTGGGATCAATCTTTGTCGATATACGACTTCTAGATAGGTATACGTACAGCCTCTAAAATTTGATGTATGTTTCTAAGTTTTTTGCATTAACATTATATAAATTAAATCCTAGTTTTATATAACGTGGATGTGGATGTATTGATGTTGTAAAATAGTTTTACATCATTGTTCAATAGAGGAACATATCATATTACTCCATCTAGTCTTATATATAAGCAAAATTTCAAAAATACACACTCTTTAAGAAAGTAGATAAGTGCAATAATTGAGAAGAAAAAAATACTTTATTTTCAATTATACCCTTCTTGAAAAATGTAGAACATTACATTTATTGGATTTATTGGTTGAATTGATGTTTAATTTAAGGGTAAAATTATAATAATGACATAAAACATAATGATTGAAGTAGACTTTTACTTATATATGAGACTTTTAATTTTTTTGTTTTGTTGCTTATATTTGAGACCGGAGGGAGTACCATGTAACAATTATATGATGTGACATGAAACAAATTCGTACCACGGAATTTGTTTCACTGGTTCGGAGGTCAGTTCTAGCATCAAGTGGTTTCAGCCTCCTCCCAATCGCAATTGCGGGGATCGAACCGTGGTCCTCCCTACCAAGTTCAGCGCCAATAATCATTGAACCAACTAACGATTGGTGGAAGGTATTTTTGTTGGCTTTACAATATGTCTTTTGAAATGAGAGACTTTTAACTATGGATAACTTGACTCGCCGAGAAGTAACTCATGTAGTTTCTCAATTGTGTGAGGGAGGGTGTGGCTCAGTTGAAACCACAAATTATTTGTGTTTCGTGTCCTATGTATTTGGACGAGTGTAGGTAGATATATTGCATTGGTTGGGAGTCTATTGTCCTCTACGAGGTTTGATACTTGTTGGGAAAAGGTTGGAAGAAAGATTTCATGTTATTTGACTTGCGTGCATTTAGGTTATTTGACAAAAAAAAACTATACAAGGATCAAACCATGCCGTATAGCGATGACTATCTCAACTTACAATTGAATTTGTTTGATACACAAGAGTTAGAGATTGAACATGTTTTGAATTGACTCAAGGCTCATGCTCGCCGCGTTGCCTTGACCCAAAAAACATAAAAGTCCAAAGAGTTGAAACATCTAGTTGCCCCTATCCAAAGACTCTTTGCCTCCCAAGCCGCAACGACTACCCTCATATCCTTCTTAAGTGTAATGCCTACATGACAATTAATATTGCTCGACCTCAACATTGATGAGCGATGTCTCGTAACGACCACCCATCAATGTGTCCTAACGACTTCACGTCCCCTCTACAAAAGGTGTTGTCCAACACACTATTGATATCCTAAAACAACACATTCTACAATTTAATACTAGTTTGAACATCTGAAGTACCCCACGGCCGTACCAACTTCAACCGTAACGGTTCGTTGCTTGACGTCAACCACTTCTTCCCATCACTCTACTTAAAAATCCATAAACAACTATTTAAGGGTATAAATCTCTTATCATTTGCACCAATCCATTGTTGTTACATGTCCTATATTTTTTTTGACACATTTCTTGAAAATATATAAAACAACAAAATTCACCAAAAAATAAATAAACAAAGTGGTTTAGGTGGGATTTGGATTAACTGCTAAATAGAGTTTAGCATGGAAAATCATTCTCTTTGACAAAAAAAACAAACAAAAAGCAGAAGCTGCCAATTTGGACTCGCACCGAACTCAATTGGCCGGAAAACGCAATCGCAGTTAGTCACCGGCAGCCACAAACTCGGATAATCTCCGTCCAGGTTTTCCTTATCCTTTTCCCTTTTTATATTTTCAGATGCAATTCGCGGTGGCGATAGCCCCGATTTACACGACAGTTCCACTCGATTCTGTAAAATTGATAACATTTCTGTAAAATTGATTCTGATTCTGGCTAAAATTGAGTTGAAAAGTGATTTATGTTTAGGTACATTTATGTAAAAGTGAGTTGAACATTAAAATTTGAATTTGAATGTAAAAATCAATTCTAGAATAAAAAACTACGATTTCTAGCTTCAAAAAGAATCAATTTTAGAGGCAAAATCAATTCTACTCTAGAAGGAACCAAACATGTCAAAATCAAATCTATAACTCTAGTTTAGATTATATTCTAGATGTGAATCTTCAACTAAATCATGTCTCAATTTTGTGGATAATTTTGACTTGTGAATTTTGATTGAGTGGAATAGGGGAACTAGAATACTATTATTGGAATTATGTTGAAACTGTATTGCAATATGAAACTTTTTAATTATGTCGGTTGAACTCTAGATTATTAGGGTCTTTTTCTAGGAAACTGGACCCTGGAGGGTTCAAATTAAAAATAATAATGAAATCTCCATGTATGGAAACCCTCAGGGAAAGGGGGTCTGGTAATCTAGAGTTCGGCCGCGATCACATGATTGATTGAAGATTCGAAATTACAGTTTCCGTAGAGAGTTTTTTTGTTATCAAATGTAACGTTGAATTTGATGATATTTATAGTATTAAAATTGTTATTGAGAGCATTATTGTATTATATCTCTTTAGTTTACAAATTATTGGTAGTTAAGCGATAGTTTTTTTTGTTAATGCAGCAGAACCTTCACTTGTTCTCTGTGGCAACTTTAAGACTATCTGTACCCTGCTGCTTTGTCGTAACTGTAACTCTATCTCAGGCTCTCAGCAACCACATTCATTTAAGACGAGTTGTTTTTATTTCGGTTGAGGGCGTCGGATCGTTTTGAGTTGAAAATCTTAGGAGCAAGGGAACTCAGAAAGATTGGATATGGCAACTAGACGTGTTCGTTACACCCCTCTTGCCTCGAATGAGGATGATTATATCAGTGACCAAAGTAGACCATTTGACCCTCGATTTGATTACACGCCGAGAGCCTTGGTTAGAGTTCCCTGGAAATCTATTGCTCTTGCACTCTTCCTGTTATTTCTTGGTACAGGACTTCTGTTTCTTTCGTACTTTATTTTCACTGGCCATATGGGGGGAGAACGTTCTCAAGCTTATGGCCTTTTAGCATTAGGATTTCTGAGCTTTCTCCCAGGTATGTGTTCAAGTCCCAGAATGTTATATGCATTGTTTTTGTATGCTAGGTACTCTGGTTTAATTAATATAAGCAACAGGGGATATAATTTTGACAGTTCCTTGAGACTGCAAATATGCTGTCGAATAAGTCAAGTTTTTTGAATGTTACGCATTAAGATTAAGATCCATAAAGATGATTTTGCTGATGCACTTTTAGATTCACATTCAGGAAAACAACCCAGCATACAGGGCTCCAATTTTGTATATGTTATTTTGGTTAAAAAAAGGGGTTTGTTTATGGATAAAAATAATACTGACATAGTTTAGAAACAATTATTTTAATATATGATGAAAGTGAAGAAATTACAACACCATGAACCCTTGCGTACCTGCACAGAGATCCTAACCATGCTCGGTTGAATTACAATCCCATGAAAGGTAAAATTGAAAGAAAAAAATACGATATCCTTTGATATGAATTTTATATATAGATATAAATATGTTTTAAAACAGTAGGTTTTTGGTTTAAAAAGAATAAAATTGCAAGTTAAATAGTTCAAATGAAGGCTAAAATGGAAAGTGAAAATAATACACAAAAATTTGGTGTCACTTTATATATAAGTATAGGGCTAATGCTATAGTGGACCACCTTCACAAGTGGTCCACGGTGGACAAGTGATATAATTTATACGAATTTTACAAAAAAAAATTATTGGATTGAAATTTATATCATATAGATCATCCATAAAAAAATTTAGAAAAATTGAAAATCATTTGATATGTTTTTGAGACCCATCAAGATTACGGTATTTAATAAACCGTTAATCTTGATGGGTCTCAAAAACATATCAAATGATTTTCAATTTTTCTAAATTTTTTTTATGGATGATCTATATGATATAAATTTTCAATCCAACGATGAATTTTGTAAAATTCGTATTCGTTATAGTGTTATTTAATATTTATGACTGGTCCACCATGAACCACTTGATGAAGTGGTCCATATTAGAATTTGTCATAATAAGTATAGTAATATATATAGATAAAAATCATGGCATTATGAAATTTAAAATAAAAAGAAGATAAAAAGATGGTCGAAATTTTATAAAAGCTACATGACCTTTTTTAATTTCCATTTGCAGTTTCCACAGCCACTTTCAAGTTTCAATCATATTTACCAGTATTATTTTCATTAAATTATCCAGGGCTTAGATCAGAAACATATAAGATCAATATGTTATAATATTATGCAAAAAAGAAAAGAAAAAAGAAGATCAATTATAACTAGCCCACTTGGTAGTGGATAAGATCGTTGAGAGCATTAAAATAAGAAAATTACTTTTTCGACCCCTGTCCATTTCTTTTTTACCCCCAAATTGACGTTTTTGCCCTCGGAGGTATGAAAAAAATTTGCCAAAAAAATTCGGTTTGTAAAAACCGAAAACCGTTGCTTTAGAACAAAAAAGCGTTGTCTTTAAGAGCTAACGCAACACTTTCTTAAAACAGTATCCAGATGCATAACACGCAACGGTTTTAAAGCGTTCTCTAAAGTGTTCTATGCATGAATTTCAACTAACACTTTAGATAACACTTTAAAACCGTTGCGTGTTATGCATATGAATACTGTTTTGAGGAAGTGTTGCGTTAGCTCTTAAAGACAACGTTTTTTTGTTCTAAGGCAACAGTTAAAAACCGTTGCCGTAGCTTCGGTTTTTACGAACTTTAGTTCGGTTTGTAAAAACCGAATTTTCTTGGCAACTTTTTTTCATACCCCCGAGGGCAAAAACGTTAGTTAGGGGGGTAAAAAAGAAATGGGCAGGGGTCGGAAAAGTAATTTTCTTAAAATAAAAGAGCTACTTTTTTTTAAAAAAAATTTGGTATCCCGCTTTAGGTCCGATTAATCCGAGGGGACCAATTCTACCGTCCACTTGCGGAACCCCATTTAAAGCCATAGTTTTTTACTCTGTATGGACTAACCCACCGAAATTGGCACAAATGAAAATCGAATTTAAAAACTTAAGAGAAACATACTCCAAGAATCCAAGTCAACACCACTAACAAAAGAGCTACTTTTAATTCTACTTTTAATTCCAATTTTCCTAGAAATCACACTCCTCTCAAAATGTGTGAATGCATTCATTTGGAAAACAAAATATATATTTTTTTATCATATTCATATAGATAAATTGGAAGAAAGTTTTTAAAATTTATTGGGGGTAAGCAGTTGTATCTCCCTTAAAATTAGGGGTGTCAATGGGTGCGGTCAACCCGCGAATTCACGAATTCAATCCAACCTAACCCATTATTTATCCGATCCCGTTCATTTGAGTGTAGAACCCAATCCACCATACCTGCAAGTAATCGGTTCTGGTAATGGATTTGAGTTTTTGAACCTGTCTACCCGTGCACCCAACCCAATCATGAAAATTATGTGTTTTGTTGAAATTTGCTACTGTTATTTATATTATTAAGTGTTATGATTGTGTATGAATTTTTATTTGAAATTAAAAGAGTGTGTTCTATTCAATTTAAGTGTTACAATTGTGTTAAATTGTATTATAGGTTTTTTAATGTTTTAAAAAAATGTGTTTTTTCCTATCAAATAATTAATTTTAATTTATGAACAACCCGCGAATCCAATCCAACCCAACCTGTTAATAATTGGATTGGTTCGGTTCGAATTTGGTAATGAAAATGTGGGTTAGATGATGAACATGTACAACCCAATTAATATTGAACGGATTGGGTAACGGATTAGGCCAAATCTGGCCCAACCCAACCCGCGTAGACCCCTACTTGAAATAATAGTTTATGCTTACCACAAAACTCAATAACATTGCTCCTAATCCATTTATGTCTATAAAAGGAAGCGATCAAAATATTATTTTACTTTACTTGCCAAATAAAACATGATACGTAAAAAAATGTGTCAACATTTGTTTAATTTATATCAAGCTTCATTTACTCTTTATTTATAAAGAGACGAGATAGATATAAGTGATAAACTGGTGGAACACGATCAATAAAATCAAACCAACTTGTTCTATATCGATTTGATCAACTCTCATGGAAAAATAAACACAAAATCATACCAACTATTTTTATTAGCTCAATTTTTTTTTTATCTCAAAAACTAAATAAAGCCGACTCATTACACCTCTAATGATGATATATATATATATATATGGATTCAAGTATTTTTTTTGTCCTTTTAACTTTTTCTTTTAAAATCAAACAAAACCGACTAGTTGCATACTAGAAAGTATGAACAAAAAGAGTCAACTTATTGATATGGTTTTTTTGGTGTATTTGGGTATTGCAGAATTTGGTGGGATAGATTTGATGGAGAAAACGGAAAAGAAAGTATATTGTTACATGGAGAATACTCTCATTTTTTGTTTTTCTTTCTCATTATATTATTTATAACTATATGACTATATATATATATAGAGCTACATAAAAACAAATCATATATTTTAAAAAATAAACTAATTCTAAACAAATCTTAAATATTCTAAACTGAAATATAAATCTTAAATCCTAGTATTATTTTATTTCAAATATAAATCTAAAATATATTTAAGACTAAAATCTTCAAAAAGATATTTAGACATTATTCTCAACACTCCTCCTTGACTGAATATCTTTTTGTTGTATCCAATCCGAGATTTGTGCTGAATTTTTTTTCTTCTTTTTTTTTGTTTGTTGTCGTTCCTCAATACTCCTCCTTGACCGGATATCTTTGTGTTGTATCCGACCTGAGATTTGAATTGAAAAACTTTTGAACACTCCTCCCCGACTGAATATCTTTGTATTGTATCCAACCAGAGATTCATGTTTTTTTGTTGTTGTTGTTGTTGTCTACATCTTCATATGATACATGAGTATATTTTTCATGTATTGGTTATGAGTTATGGGTTTTGTAATACATGTGTATGTATCCAACTTTTCATGTATTGGTTATGGGGTTATAATACATGTGTAGGTATCATACTTTTCATGTATTGGTTTTGATTTTGATTTTGGTTATGGGTTATTACATGTCCATATTTCATGTAACACATAAAGATGTAGTTATGGTTATGATTTTTGGTTATGGGTTTCTCTTGATTTCTTCTTTTACTTCGTCTTCATCTTCATCATCATCTTCTCCTTATTCCATCTTCACAGGTCCTTCTGAACGATGGCGCTCTGATGCCACTGATATGGTTTTTTTTGGTGTATTTGGGTATTGCGGAATTTGGTGGGATAGATTTGATGGAGAAAACGGAAAAGAAAGTATATTGTTACATAGAGAATACTCTCATTTTTTGTTTTTCTTTCTCATTATATTATTTATAACTATATGATTCTATATATAGAGCTACATAAAAACAAATCATATATTTTAAAAAATAAACTAATTCTAAACAAATCTTAAATATTCTAAACTGAAATATAAATCTTAAATCTTAGTATTATTTTATTTCAAATATAAATTTAAAATATATTTAAGACTAAAATCTTCAAAAAGATATTTAGACATTATTCTCAACACTTATTGCTTTTTACTTTAACTTATATGGTTAGGAGCTCATCACCACTAGATGAGAAAATAACTGGATTTCATCCTCAGCACGTGGAGATACCGATGAAAACGTAAAAAAATTTAAGATCATTTTCTTTTCTTCTTTTAAAACAAAGTCAATTATTTTGAGATAGAGAGTAATACATAGTTGGTGATTATCAATTAGGAATAGAACTTGCAAAATCATTACAAAATATTTATTAAAAATTATACCAGCTACCTTCAGTCTTAAATACTACTCCTAATCTTAAATACCAGAAAAAATTTGATCAACATAAATTGATGAATTTAGCCCAAAATTTAGACCATATAGCATCGATTGTTGTTTATCCAACTTTTCTTATATTTAGAGTCGGAGGAAGTAAAAGAAAAAGTTAGATCAATAAAAGTTTATGTATCTGATCCAAATTTTGAATCGGAAGTATTTTAATTTTATTTTTATTTTTGGAGAAAAAATATTTATTCTTTGTTATATTTAAGTCCATATACTTTTATCATATTTATCATTTTCGCAACTAATAAATTAAGGATAGTTTTTTTGGGTAAAGTTTTAGCTTAATGGGCGATGACAATATTATTGGTTTGAAGGAATTCACTCTAATCGATCTAAATTTACATCTTTTTAGCTTATGTCTGATATCAAATGGGATGTATCGGAATTAGGCCCGACCCCCGAGGTGGAGCAAGGTGAACGACGGCATCAGACCTCAATATTTTGGGGTTTCGACTCAAAATTTTGAGGTCCTATAATAATAGTTATATATTGTTAGGTTTTAATAAAATATCAGATGTATTTAATAGATTAATTTTGAGACCCTAAAATATCTTATGTTTAGTGAAAAAATCATAATCAGGTAAGAAAATAATAATTACACATTTCTTGATTAGAAATTTTTTCCATTTGCATGAACAATGAAATTGAACCCATGACCACGTGCTTAAGAGGACTAAGACACTTAACGCTTGGACCAATTCATTGTTGATGTTTCTTATGTTATTTATAATTTAAATAGATGATTATTTTTTTTATATTTTTTAGTTAAGGGTCTATTTTTAAAATTTAAATTGAGGCTCCAAATAGTCGGGACCGGCTCCGATCAAAATCACGATGATTCACCACAATTTTGCAGAAGCTACACTCTGTAACTTTTGAAAAATCACGATATATCACCGTGATTCTAATATACCTACCGTGATACCAAACCTACCATTATGTATATTTCAATTTCAAGTGGTGTATTACTTCATTTATGGACAAACGAGATTTTGTAAGTAAAGTAAGAACACAAAATATTGTAAGACATTTGTTCAGTTGGAGTACCAATTTTTTTGTTGCCAAGTTAGAGCATCTCAATGTTAATATTATTTTTGGTATCATACATTACTAACAAATGATCATTACAATGTGTTCTCCCATGCAGAACACGTAAAAGACAAAAAAATAAAACTATGGTCAATGGCTACACTGTCAGTGTCGCCACCTGCACTGGCATGGCTACGCTGGCAGTGTCGCCATTCCCTTCCTACAGATCAACATCACATCACCTGCCAGTCACTGTTCACGTTGCAGAAAAAGAAAAAAAAAGCTGCAAGTCAATGGCTACACTGGGGGTGTAATATGCTCTCATCTTCTTCGTCTTCTGAAACAATATTGGTTTTGAAATTTTATCAGATTTTTTCTTATCCAGTATTTACTGTGAATCAAATACTGATAAACAAAAGTATACTACTCTACTGTATAATGAACAAAGAACCATGTATTATTGGATCTATAATTTTTTTTAAACTGGTTGATTATTTCCAAATTACTTTTGGGTGTTGTATTTTAGTATAAATCAAAATACAAATCTGAATTTATTTTTTTCCTTTATATGACCATTTTGTGTTGTGATGTTGGCTTTCTTTCATTTTAGAGTTGCTATAGCAAGAAACATAAAGATCAAGATTGATTCTCATTGTGTGTGTGTTCTTCTTACTGCAAATTTGCAGTCCGACTTGGATCTAGAGTTAATTTCTCAGAAAAAAGTATTCCCCCCGTCTCAAAATAACTGAACTAGTTGACCACTGACACATTTGTCAATGTACAACTTTAATTGTTAATATCTTAAATTATATTTTATTAAAAATTATAAAAATTATATATTTAAAAAATATTCATCGAGACAAATCAAACATCTCATATACTAATATTTGCATATATATATATATATATATATATATATTAGTAGAAAAATAAAGTAAAAAATATGTCACTTATTTTGGGATGGAGGGACTAATATGAATATGACATGATGCTATTTTCTGACCGAAAGAAAGAGAAGCATATAAGACTATGTACAATGGAAAAAAAGTTTCAACACCCTTCAACACCCATTTTTTCACTCCACATCATTTTCTCTTTCATCCACATAATCATTCAACACCACACTCAACTTTTACCCTCTCCAATAGTTTTTTCATTCAACACTCTACCCCACCACTTTCTCTACCCCACCACTTTCTATTTCATATTCTTATTTAAATTTAAATTTAAATTTTTATGATTAAATAAAATTATAATTATCGATTAAAATTAAATTTAAATTATACGATACAAATAATCGATTAAAATTATAATTATCGATTAAAATTAAATTAAATTCCCGAGATAATTTTAACAAAAACAAAATTTATTTAAATAATTGATACAATACAATCATCTTAACTTAATTTAAAATACGACACACAAGAAACGTAGTTAAAACAATACAAATAATTTAAAATGCAATATAACACACAAGCAACGTAAGAAATACGATACAAATCATCTTCAGCCACGTCTCATTCCAAACTTTGTCCAAATGTGCTTCACTAGATCTGCTTGCAATTCGTTATGACCTTTTTTATCACGAAGCTCGGATCTAGCACGCACATGATTTGCAAAAGCGGGTAATACCTCGGTTGAAAATGGTTGCGGTGCACTAGATCCACTTTCCCCATACTGCTCAAAATCGGTCCAACGTTGAGCATATGAATCTCGTTCATCCTCAACAATCATATTATGTAATATGATGCAAGACCTCATGATGATACTCAGATCGGCTATGTCCCACAAGCGAGCTGGTTCACGGATGATTTTAAATCGAGCTTGAAGCACTCCAAATGCACGTTCGATGTCCTTCCGACATCCCTCCTGATGTTGAGCAAATAACTTATCGGGTTCACTTTGAGGAAGTCTAATTGATTTGACGAAAGTTGGATAAGAAGGGTAAATACCATCAGCTAGATAGTATGTCATATCATAGGGACGTTGATTCACGTAGAAATTCACACTTGGAGTCTTTCCCTGTTCCACATCATCAAAAACTGGTGAACGATCTAGAACGTTTATGTCGTTCAATGTTCCCGGACATCCAAAAAAGGCATGCCAGATCCATAGATCATGAGTTGCAACGGCTTCAAGAATAACTGAGGTGGTTCCCTTATCCCCCCTAGTAAATTGACCTTCCCATGCTTTAGGACAATTTTTCCATTCCCAGTGCATGCAGTCAATACTCCCAATCATCCCTGGAAACCCCCGCATTTCACTAACATGTAGTATTCTTTGCAGGTCATCTTGGGTTGGTGCTCTCAGATATACTTGCTCATACAATCGTATGATTCCTTTACAGAATCTACGTAAGCACTGCAATGCTGTACTACCTCCTATTTTGATGTACTCATCAACTGCATCTGCTGCCACACCATATGCTAACATTCGCATTGCTGTGGTACATTTTGCTAAGGGTGATATACCTTCTTTGTTGGTTGCATCAACTCGCTGGGTGAAGTAGTTATCACTACTTGAAAGGTCCCCAACGATTCGAAGGAAAACATGTTTTTGCATGCGGTACCGACGACGGAACATTGCATCGTCATATGTATGCTCATTGGCAAAGTAGTCGTCAATTAGTCTTTGGTTTGCCGCTGCATGATCTCTATTTAGATATTTTATAGTGCGAGGTGCACTATCTTCCAATATTTTTTTTCTACGCTCTCTAAATCGTTTGAGTACATAAGTTTCTTCAACTTCACGATTTTGCATGTACTTAGCGAGATCAAACTCACCGGTTGATGGATCCATTGTGATATTGGAAGTATATTGATACATAAATGAATGAGTCCATATATATAGATTCAATTTTATCCACTGACGGATTTCAAATAATTATTGTATAGAGTTAATTATCAGATAAGGCTTGGGTGGGTGACGGATTTCAAATAATTATTGTATAGAGTTAATTATCAGATAAGGCTTGGGTGGGTGACGGATTTCAAATAATTATTGTATAGAGTTAATTTGGACACAATAATTAAAGCACGTTGGGTGGTGGACACAATAATTAAAGCAAAGACACTGACATATCACAATAATGAAAGCAAAGACATTACACTGACATATTTTACAATAATGAAAGCAAAGACATTACATTACACTGACATATTACAATAATGAAGCAAACACTACATTGATTAAAATTAATTATGGAAACAGTTCTTTGGCCAACGTCTCCATCATGGCTTTCTTCACGTCATCGAGATTCTCATCATAACTTAACTTCATATACATTTCCATTTTCTTAATTTTGTTTGTCTCTTGTTGATTGGAAAGTAACATTTGTTGATTGGAAAGTAACATTGACAATTGTTCACTCTCTTTCTCCTTGATTTTGATGTAATTATCCCATTCTTTGTCCACCATCTCTGTGGATGTGGAAGCTTTCTTTTTTCCCTTCTTTTTGGCTGCATCCCTACCTATAGGGCGAGCACTGGATCCTACAGAGTTTGCATCACTGTCACGAGATCTCTTAGATCCACTACTTCCCGAGCCAACATTTCCTTCTGCTTGACTTCTAAAACGTGGTTCAT
The DNA here is from genome assembly GCA_951799995.1 of Trifolium subterraneum. Taxonomy (NCBI): domain Eukaryota; kingdom Viridiplantae; phylum Streptophyta; class Magnoliopsida; order Fabales; family Fabaceae; genus Trifolium; species Trifolium subterraneum. The sequence goes on along the minus strand of OX637462.1, from coordinate 5,817,055 downwards.
CACGGACATCTTGCCATTCTTCCATTAAAGTGAATTGAACATTTTTCCCACATGCATATAGTTCCTGAGCTTTTGCCAACACATCATTATCCGACCAACCGCTTGCTTGCATACGCTTAGCTCCATCATAAGCGCCAATCCATTTATTCAGTATTTTGTTCATGTAATTAAAACGGTTTCGGCATGAAATCATATCACGCGGAGGATCGAATGAGCAGTGCTCATTACAATACTCAGCAATTTTACCCCAATATGTTTCGGCTCTCTGGTTTCTCTCGACAATACTGTTTGTTCCAAATTTAATCCAACCACTAATTAAAACCAAATTTTGTGCAGTGTTCCATGTTGGTTGATGGTTTTTCTTGGTCTTAGGAGTTGAATCATCTGAACTTGGAATGACTTCATTAGCAGCTGTCATGGCACCAATAGTTAGTTGTGTTGAAAATTCGGGAAATTCATGAGCACCGCTACTTGGAAAATTTTCATTAACCATTGACATATAACCATTAAACATGGGTGGTTGATATGGATTTCTCATCAGGGATCCATAATATGGATGAAAATTTTGAGGATATTGGTTGGAATTTGGTGGAAAACCAAAATTAGATGTGTTTTGAGGATGTTGGTTGGAAAATTGATTTGGATAATTGTTGGGATTTTGAAGATTTTGGTAGTTGTTGGGATTTGGATAATTGTTGGGATTATGATAATTATCGGGATAATTAGAAGAATTTTGGGTGTTCAAAGGATTATTGGGATCCATTTCACTTAAAAAAAGACTAAAACTTCAAGATTAACACTAATAAAAAGATTAAGATAGTGAAAAAATGCGTTTTTTTTTCTGTGTCCAAATGAAATGAACCAAGTCTCTATTTATAGAGGAAAAAAAAAATCACGAATTTTGGTAAAAAAATAAAAAAATAATTTTCAATGAGATAATTGAGTTTAAAGGATAAAAATCAAAAAAATCCGCCGGACCAATCACAGGCAGCCACGTGGCTGCCTTTATCCAAAAGCTTCTTCTCTCTCCGCGCCTTCTGCCGTTCACGCGCGCTGTCGGCGCGTGTGGTACACGCGCCAGGAATGGACAAATCCGAGCTTGCCACGCGTCCCCCCGTGTGCAGTTTAAACATGTTGAATTCATTCAACACTTCCCTCCTCCACATCATCTTCAACACCACCATTACACTACTAAAAACACATTCAACACCCATTCAACACCAATTTTCATCACCATTGCACTTGGTCTAAGAAGATAACTAGTTGTTTGTTTTGGCGGTGACAAGTGACCCGACAAGTGAATGAACAAGTTCCAATTTTTAGCTTCACAAAAATTATGGAATTGAGTTGATAAAAAAAAATATTTTATGTACTAGTATCTCTATCTTATCGTCCAGGGGAGTAGACATTGGAAGAGGCAAAAGCTACAAAAAAAATATATAAATACATAGATGAATGCACATATTGCAACATTGTGCCAGTGGTCGTACAAGGAAAAGAAGATAAAAGTTGACGTATACATTGTGTCCTATGAAGTCTTGATACTTCAAAAATGACGAAGTACCGTGTCTGATACTCGTTTGATATCGATACTCATCTGATACGTTCTAATATTCGTATTCTATCGGAGAAATATTAGACAATTAATATTATTTTAACATCAATAACACTAAAAATTAATCATTCTTTCACTAATATAACAAAAGTTTGATAAACAAGACATTCTATTGTTAAAATTGATCACCAATTCTAATCAATTCTTCACACAAGAATTGATACACACAATGGAGATTCAAATGATGAATCTCTCATATACACACACCCACACTGTTTTGAAGAAGAAGATGATAAGAGAAAGAAAGAGAATTTTATTCATCCACTAATGGGCCACACAAAAATTGATACAATCACTAATACAATTCCCTTATTTATAGATTGCTTCACACATAAGCAATTACACACACTTAGTTAATAACTAACTAACTAACACTATCTAATTCTCTTAACTAACTATCATTTCTGTTACATGACAGCTAATTAACACCAAACAAACTGTAACTGTCAAACTGTTAAAGACAGTTTGCAGAAACCCGTGGTTTTCGCTCAGCGAGAAATGGCTCGCTGAGCTAGAAAACCCAGATTTTGAATTCCTTCAAAATCTGTCTTGCTTGTAAAGCAAGTAACACCTTAAAACATTAGCTACTTTGAATTATCACTTTAACACACCACCTAATTCATAGTTGCTAATGGATTAAGACCCATCATGCTCCTTATCCTCTTGAATATCTCAGTCTGAACTGCCTTGGTCATGATATCTGCAAGTTGATCTTCACTTTTGCAATGTTCTACATATATCCTTCCATTGCTCACTTGCTCCCTGAGATAATGAAATCTCATCTCTATATGTTTCCTTTTACCATGTGCCACAGGGTTCTTAGCTAAATTTATTGCTGAGATATTGTCTATCCTCATCTTCACTACAACATGATCTTCACCCATTATTTCTTCAATCAAATTTGCTAACCATATGGCTTGACAAGCACATAATGAAGCTGCAATGTATTCAACTTCACATGAGGATAGAGCAACCACTGATTCTTTCTTTGAACTCCAAGCTATAGGAGCACCACCTAAGAGAAATACATACCCTGCAGTGGATTTCCTATCTTCAATGTCTCCGCACCAACTTGAATCAGTGTATGCAATCAATTTGCATTGTTTTTCCTTGTCTGTACTTGGAAACAGAATGCCATAGTCCATAGTACCTCTGATATATCTCAGAATTCTCTTCACTGCAGCTAAATGAGAGAGTTTAGGCTTTTGCATAAACCTACTCACAATGCCAACACTATATGCAAGATCAGGCCTGATATTGCACAAATACCTTAGTGAACCAATGAGTCTTATGTACTGTGTTGGATCCACTTCAGCCTCTTCTTCACCCTTTGACAATTGTAGTCTAGGTTCTTATGGAGTTATTGCATGATTGCAATTATCCATTTCAAACCTCTTCAATACTTCACTTGCATATCTTCTTTGATGCATAAGCAATCCTCTACTACTCTTGTAAAATTCAATACCTAGAAAATATGAAATGTGACCTAAGTCTGTCATTTCAAATTCTCTCATGAGCTCAAGTTTGAAATCACTTATCTCCTTCTCATTTCCACCAGTGATTAATAGATCATCTACATAGAGACACAAAATTATCAAGTTATTGTTACTTGATCTTCTCACATATACTCCATGCTCAGTGGTGCACTTCACAAACTTGATTTCACATAAGAAACTATCAATTTTCTTATTCCAAGCTCTGGGAGCTTGCTTGAGCCCATATAGTGCTTTATGCAATCTATACACCTTATCTTTCTGACCATCAACTTCAAATCCTACTGGTTGTGTCACATACACTTCTTCAGTTAAAGGACCATTCAGAAAGGCACACTTCACATCCATTTGATACATAGGCCAATTGTTTGAATTTGCCAAACCAACAACTAACGTTATAGTTTCAATTATAGCTACTGGTGCAAACACTTCATCAAAGTTAATTCCTTCTTTCTGAAGAAACCCTCTAGCCACCAGTCTTGCCTTATACCTTGTTACTTCACCTTGTGTGTTCACTTTCACTTTGAACACCCATTTCACATCAATAGCTTTCTTTCCATGTGGTAAGTTAACAAGGGACCATGTATCATTTTTCTCAATTGAAGCCAGCTCTTCAGTCATAGCATCAATCCATTTTGGATTGTTCAATGCTTCAATTACACTAATTGGCTCTGTATCAGCAAGGAAGGCATAGTGCACTATATCACCTTCATCATTTACTAGATTATCTGATATTACTTCACATTCTTGTAGCCTTGATGGTATAGTTCTTGTTCTCTGTGGTCTATTTGCTTGAGGCATGGTTTGAACTTCACTTTCACTGCTTGAATCTTCAAGCCATACTCTATGTGAACTCTTCTTGACACTATCAGTCCAATCCCATTCCTTAAGCTCATCCACTATCACATCTCTACTAATTACAATTTGCTTTGTCACTGGATCAAGCAACTTGTAACCTCCAGTTGAATGATAGCCAATCAACACCATTTGACTTGACTTGTCATCTAGTTTTCTTCTTAACTGATCTGGCACATGTCTATGTGCAATAGATCCAAACACCTTCAAATGACTCAAGCTAGGCTTGATTCCTAACCAGCACTCTTCTGGTGTGATTCCTTCTAATTTCTTAGTTGGACATCTATTTAGGATGTATGTTGCAGTAGACACATCTTCTCCCCATAACTCCTTAGGAAAATGTTTTCCATTCAACATACTCTTTACCATATTCATAATAGTTTTGTTCTTTCTTTCTGCAGTTCCATTTTGCTGAGGTGTATATGGTGGTGTCACTTCATGTACAATCCCTTCCTTCTCACACAAGGCATCAAATTCATTTGACACATACTCACCACCACCATCTGTTCTTAGTGTCTTTAGCTTGTGACCACTTTGTCTTTCAACCATGGACTTATATTTGATAAACACATCAAGCACATCACTTTTCTTCTTAATCAAGTAAGTCCATAGTTTTCTGCTAAAGTCATCTATGAATGTGACAATATACTTGTTTCCTCCACTTGATTCAACTTGTATAGGGCCACACACATCAGAATACACCACCTCAAGAATAGCTTTGGTTTTACTCTTAAACTCTTTACTGAAGCTATTTCTATTTTGTTTTGACTGGACACATTCTTCACATACTTCCTTTGGAATTTCAATTTCTGGCAAACCATACACTAGTTGCTTCTTCTGCAAGTTACACATATCATTGAAATTCAAGTGGCCTAACCTGTAGTGCCATAGCCATTCATCTTTGCTAGCTGCAGTAGCCAAACATCTATGTTCTAACACATCTAGTTCAATTTTAAAAGTTCTGTTTTGTGACATTGAAGCTTTTAAAATTAATCTACCATTTGCATCAGTCAACTTCATTAATCTATCTTCAATTACCACTTTGTAATTCTTCTCAATTAACTGACCAATACTAAGTAGATTACTCTTCATACCAGGAATGTATAGTACATTTGAGATTAGAAATTGCTTACCATCTTTCCTCATGATCAAGACATCTCCAACTCCTTCAGCTGCTAGTGTACTATCATTTCCAAATTTCACTCTGCTCTTCATTGATTTGTTGATGCTTACAAACCAATCTCTTCTGCCAGTCATATGTGATGAACAACCTGAGTCCAAATACCACTGATCTTTGAACTTAGCCTCCTCATTTGTAGTCACCATTAAGAGCACATGACCTTCTTGCTTAGCAAGTCTGACATTGTTTTCTGGCTCTTTCTTCTCTCCATAGCATTCATCAGCAAAGTGACCATATTTTTGACAATTGTAACATTGTATGTTACTCTTATCAAACCATCTATATCCACCTCTACCACCTCTTCCTCTATTGTTGTATTCACCTCTAGAATTTCCATGATTATTATTGGATTTCTGAGTATTTGAACTCTCACTTTGAGAATTCTTTCCACCATTGTTGTTGTAGCTACCTCTGCCCTTGTTTCCATTCCATTTTCCCTTGTTCTTTTTCTCTTTATTTGGTTGAGCTTGCAGTGCTACTTCTGCCTTAGCCTTGCCTGCAGCTCTTTCATTCATTCTTTGTTCATTTGACTCTAATGTGCCCAGTAATTCCTCTTTGGAAATTTCACTTATCCTCTTAGATGTTTCAATAGCAGCTACCACATGATCAAATCTTGGTGTCAAAGATCTCAAAATCTTTGAAACAACAAACTTTGCTTCAATTACTTCACCACAGTTCTTGATTTGATTCACTAGTTTGATTACTTTGGTAAAATAATCATTCACAGTTTCACTTTCCTCCATTTGAATCAAATCAAATTGTCTTTTAAAGGGTTGAAGCTTTACCTCTTTCACTTGTTCAACACCACCAAAAGATTGAGCCAAGATATCCCAAGCTTTCTTTGAACTTTCACAATCACCAACCTTTTCAAAGTTGTCAGGATCTACACATTGATGTATGATGAACAGTGGTTTATAATCTCTTTTCTTTAATTCTTTGTTTGATTCTTTATCCTCCTCAGAAGCACGAGCACCAAGAGTAGTACTCCTTCAGTCACAATACCCCACATATCTTGATAGAGAAACACTACCTTCATCTGTTTCACCCAATTATCATAATTCTTGTTTCCAGTCAAGATTGGAAGATTCATGGGGAAATGGCAATTTGGATGAGTGGTAGACATGTTTGCTTCACGTGCACTTCAAAATCTTCTTCAAGAAACTACTCCTTAGATCACAACCAGGAGCTCTGGATACCAAATGTTGGAATTGATCACCAATTCTAATCAATTCTTCACACAAGAATTGATACACACAATGGAGATTCAAATGATGAATCTCTCATATACACACACCCACACTGTTTTGAAGAAGAAGATGATAAGAGAAAGAAAGGGAATTTTATTCATCCACTAATGGCCACACAAAAATTGATACAATCACTAATACAATTCCCTTATTTATAGATTGCTTCACACATAAGCAATTACACACACTTAGTTAATAACTAACTAACTAACACTATCTAATTCTCTTAACTAACTATCATTTCTGTTACATGACAGCTAATTAACACCAAACAAACCAACAAACTGTAACTGTCAAACTGTTAAAGACAGTTTGCAGAAACCCGTGGTTTTCGCTCAGCGAGAAATGGCTCGCTGAGCTAGAAAACCCAGATTTTGAATTCCTTCAAAATCTGTCTTGCTTGTAAAGCAAGTAACACCTTAAAACATTAGCTACTTTGAATTATCACTTTAACACACCACCTAATTCATAGTTGCTAATGGATTAAGACCCATCATGCTCCTTATCCTCTTGATGACACGTGTTATGATCTCTAAATCCCAAGCCTTTTTCTTCCTCATGGTGGTATTTTGAGGAAAGAGAGATAAAAGACCGGAATTGAAGCCAACACCGAATTAATAAGAACCACTCTACCACCCAAGCTAACGTATCAGTTCTTCCATGATGATAGTCTCTTTTCAATTGTCTTCACCACCGGATCCCAAGTTGAGGAAAATCCTGGATTTGCACCAATCGGGAGGCCCATATAAAGAAATGGTATCGTTGGTCTATTATCTGATGTTGAATGATAAAAAAACAATCTTTTCTATGAGATTAAATTTTTTGACAACATCCATACTTCAGATCTACAAACATATCTCATTTTATTGTTTGGTTCTTGCCGAGATTCATACTTAGGCTCTTAAATGTGTTTTATTTAGTCAGATCTCTCGTTTTATTGTTTTGTTCGTCTCTAGTTTTGTTATGTGATGTTGAAAAATCTCTTTAATCTATGATTTATGCGATTCAAGTTTTATTGTTTTCTATTTGCTTTGCTCGTCTAACAATAATATTTATTTAACAATCATATGCTTTGATACATTACACGAATTAATAAACGAATATGCTATGAATTTTATAAGACGCCAGGGTTTTGAATGTCTATTATCAATTTTGTCATCTAAATTAAAGATTAAAACGTAAAGCCTTGGTCATAAAGATCCAACATCCAATTTAGTATTTTTTATCATTCATATTTTCATTGTCTAATTAATTTTTACTTTGTCAGGCATACTTATGGAATCATACAACTAAAAAGCTGTTTAACTTGGGATTATGAGAAGAAGATGGAGAATGACCACGTTTGTTACCCTTATTTTATAATTTATTTAATTATAAAATTTTGCCAAGTAGAACAAATGAGATAGGAACTACTGAAGACAAATGATTTATCAAGTAGAAATTATGTTCAGTTCCCATCTTAGTGGGCTTGGGCTGCTTCACTTGTTTGAGCCTCCTAACAGGAACCCTTTAAATCAAGTTCTTGCATTTGTAAAACACTTTCAATCAATTTATTTTTCCCTCTCGTTTTTTCTCTTTCTTCTCAGATTTTCTCTTTCATTACAAATTTTCTGAAAATCAAGAATTGCTCTCCTCTAACATTTCCAGAGAAGTTCGGTAAGATTAGTTACATAATCTTCTCAATTCAACTGTTTTTCACTTAGTTCAATCAATTTATACTGTTATTTGTTTGTTTCAGTAATGGAACCTGCTCATGATCCTCCACATGATCCATCAGAATGCATTTCTTGCAGATATCGGTTCTTGATTAATGCCCCTGCATTGTACCCAATTTCGGTAGATTCTTGCCTTCAATTTTTGATTTTATTATTTGGTAGATTTCTTGCCCTAAAAATTGAATAGTTGTACTTACTTGCATTATTCTATTGATTAATCTTTAAAATTAGGCAAGGTTTACCAGGCGATGCAAATGAACAAAAATCTATTAAATAAATCACAATTAACTCGATTCTAAAGAAATTAATTTTGAAATACCTTAGTTCATCTAAGAAACATATTAGATATAAGGTTAGCCTACATTTTTTTTTTGTCTAGCCCAACACTTTTACTAGTTTAGACACACGACGTTGTCCGGGTTAAATTTTAAGAATAATAGTATTTGATATATTTAATATTTATTAATATATATGAGAAATAATAAAGAAAAAAGAATATCATATTATAACACATAATTTAGTAAATAATTTATTAATACATACGTAAAATATAAAAAGAATAAGTTTTGTTTGTCGAAGTTGAAATAAAAATCAAGAATATATATTTAGATTGAATAAAATGAATAGATATAAGCATAAAAATGATTTCACTATATATATAAAATTAATTAACATAAATAATTCAGCATAGCCATGAGACAAATAGTTTAAAGATACATAAGATAAACTTATATAATAAATACCCGTAAATAATGGTAGCTCTGTACAACTATCTTTTATTTTTACGAATGTATGCAAAAAAGACACATGAAAGCAAAGAAAAGAGAAAAATACAAAAGAAAAATATGAAAATAACTAAGATTAAATAAATGATTATTCATGTAGCATTACATGAAAATTTAAGGATAACAAATTCTAATATATTTATGATGTTATGCATCTAATAATTGGTTCTATGTGTTTTTTAGTGATTAATATGTGTGACTCAAAGATTCATATTCAATACATGAGAATGAGAAAATTGTGTATAGTTTATTGATATTAAAATTGTAATTTTTTAAATTAAACTTCGTAATTGATTTGTGGTGTCAAGGGTTGATGGTGTTTTTAGTTTTTAGTGATTGATATGTATGACTTAAAAAGTCTTATTTAACATATGAAAATGAGGGGAAACAAATTGTGTATTATTTATCTAATATTCAAAAAAATGATTTAAACGTTATTATATACTATTTGTATTTTCATTATTTCTATAATTAAAATTTGCAACGTTTAGTCCGTGAGTTTGACTCAGTTGGTAGGGACATAGCGTTGTAAACGCAGGAGTCAGAGTTCGATCCTTGGACACTTCACTTATTCACCTTTAAGGTAGAATTTCTAGCCACTAGGCTACTTGACCCAAAAAAAAAACATTTGCAACATTTAAATCTCTAAATTAAAAGTAAAATTTTCAATTTAGAAATAAGTACAAAATTAAATTTTCAATCAAGAGTATTTAAGTTTGATCTCTAATTTGAGCAATACTTGACACAAATATTTTTTGTTTGTCAATGTACATGATTTATTTTTTGGAATACAACACTAAAAGATAAAAATGTAACAAATAATTTAAGCAATTTAAAAATTGGTTTTAGAAATAAGATATATATATATATATATATATATATATATATATATATATATATATATATATATATATATATATATATATATATATAAAAGATATAATATATTTTACTTGTTCAAATATTTATGCTACATAAAAAGTAATGAATAAAATATATTAAAAGGTTTATTGTAATAAATTATGATAAAATTAAATCAAACATTCTAAAAAAGGTAGAAATTAAAACAAAATATACATTGATAAATTTATGATAAATTGAAGCGTTTGAAATGAGAGCATTGAATATTGCTAGGAAATAGTCATCGTTGGAGGAGACCAAGAAGAGCTTGCTTTGAGAAATGAGATGGTACTACATGAACAGTGGATTTTGAGTAATACTGTCCCTAATTATAAGATCTTATTTGACAAAATTGTACTATTTATTTACCTTGTTTTGACCGTATTTTGATGAGTATTTTCAAAATATTAAGTTTTTATAACAATTAAAGATATTTTTCTGAAAAAGCTAAATTAACCCACCTAAATAAACACAACGAGGAATTGAACCTGAGACCTTAAGGAGGAGCACAGTCCCAGGTCCCAAACCAATACCATCAAACCAACCAAATTGGATTAGACATTAAAGATATTAGTGATCAAAATTGTGCATTGACTTACGTGCAATAGTCAAAAGGGTCTTATAATTACGATGGAAGTATAATACTTTGCTTGATTAAAATTAATAAACAGTTTTTATCTGTCGATAACACCTCCTTAAGAACATGAGTGACTTGCAAATACCAACAAAAATCTTTCATCTTGTTTGATTTGATAAAAAAATACTACAATTAAAAATCAATATACAAACAAATAAAATATATAAAATAAACAATTAAAAGACAATTAGAGAAATGTTACTACTAATAACAACTTTTAAAGAAGTAATCTCTCTTACTTGCTGCCAAATGTCCAACTTGCCAAAAAATTCATCTGTTTTGTTATATTGTATATTTTTTTGGTTTTCAATGAGCTGAGGATCGAACACAGGACCTATAGTGTACTATCCAAATCCCTCACTACTAGAACAAATCTAGTGGTTTATATTGTATGATTTAACATAATTAAAAATAGTTAAGATGTAAAAAATGTTTTTTATTTTCTATTTGTTTATTTATTTTTGTGGTTCTTAACAAAATGATTTGTCCATTTTTACTTCACGTGTTTATTTTATCTCCAACAACTGTACAATTTTTTACATCCCACGACAGTGTTTAATTTTATATTAACTAGCGGACCAGGTAGGTGCGCTGCGTCTGCCTGTGTCTAACTTATGTAAAAAAAAAGTTATGTTTTATATTATTGTGAGTTTGTTAATAAAAAAATTGCACCAAAATGTAGTTATGTTTTTTTATTGTTATAGTTGAATGAAAGTTTTTTAAAGGACAAATTTGGAAATATAAAAAATCTACACAAAACCAATGTATCCTATATATATATATATAGCGGACCATGCCTGTGTCTAACTTATATTAAAAAAAAACATGCCTTATATTATTATGAGTTTGTTAATAAAAAAAAATTGCACCAAAATGCAGTTATGTTTTTGTATTGTCATAGTTGAATGAAAGTTTTTTAAAGGGCAAATTTGGAAATATAAAAAATCTATACCAAAACCAATGTATCCTTTTTATATATAGTATATATATATATATAGTATAGATATTTTCTTTCCCAAATCGTGTTATGTTTAAAATGAAAGAGAGTTGTTGTTGCTAGTCGTGTATGCAGTTAAATAGATTGGAGCGGTTAATTTAAAATGGAACAACACACAGTTACTAATTTGTTGAATCAACCACCACATGTATGAGAGGGTAAATTTAGAATTAAAAAAAATCCACACCAAATTGAAGTATCCTTTTTATATATAGTATAAAAGTATAGATAGTTAGAAAGGTAAGAGAACTATATGATAAAGGTTGTATTTTACATTAGCAATTGTCTCTATAAATATACAATTGGTGATCAATGCAGATCCTAGTATTTGGTAACTGCTATACACGTATGGAAAGGAAATAAATGAGTAATTCAATTATAATTGAAGAACTATTATTCTTATGATATGCCATTGAATGTCAATAGCATAATACTAGGGATTTTGTTCTCTGACACTCCCCCTCAAACTTGTGGGTGAGATGATCACTCCAAGTTTGTCACGTAATTGATTGAACCTTGAGTGAGTGAGAGCCTTGGTTAAGCAATTAGCAATTTGATCAGTAGAAGGAACATATGCTATGGTGATTTCATTTTGTAGCACTTTATCTCTGATATAATGCACATCAATTTCAATATGCTTTGATCGAGCATGCATCACAGGGTTTGAGGCTAAAGCTTTAGCGCTTAAATTGTCACACCATAGGACTGGTTTCCTTAGTTGAGGCAGTTTTAATTCCTGCAGTAGGGAGCTTACCCAGGTTATTTCAGCTGCTAAGTCTGCTAATGCTCGATATTCTGATTCAGTGCTAGACCTTGATACCACTTTCTGCTTTCTTGAGGACCACGACACTAAAGTTTCTCCAAGGAACACGCATTGTCCAGCCACAGATTTTCTGTCATCGATACTTGTGGCCCAGTCAGCATCTGAGTACCCTGTGATGTCTAGATCCGTTGATGGCTTAATGTGTAAGCAATGATCAATGGTTCCTTGAAGATATCTGAAAATTCTTTAGATGCCTTGCCAATGTTCTAGTGTTGGGGAACACATGTATTGACTTAATTTGTTGACTGAGAAGGCAATGTCTGGTCTTGTGTTGATCAAGTATTGTAGAGCTCCCATTGCTTGTTTGAACAAGGTAGGGTCTGTCATAGGCTCCCCCTCAATGGTGAACTGTCTGCCAGTAACCATTGGAGTTGGACAGGCCGTCACATTTTCCATCTTGAACTTTCTCAACAAGTCTTTTATGTACTTGGATTGTTTCATGTATAGACCACTAGCATCTCTTTGGACCTCAATTCTCAAAAAGTAGTGAAGTTGTCCCAGGTCTTTAAGAGAAAACACTATATTGAGCTGCTTGATGAAAGCTTCCAAGAACTTGTCATTGCTACCTGTGATGATTATGTCGTCTACGTAAATGAGCAAGAATGTGGTATGGTCTACACCTCTAAGAAAGAAGAGTGATGAATCACTCTTAGTGTTCTGAAAACCCCAATTTAGCAGTGCAGTTCTGAGCCTATCAAACCAAGCCCTTGGTGCTTGCTTCATGCCATAAATTGCCTTGGACAATTTGCATATATGATGAGGCTTGGTTGGATCTGAGAAACCTTCTGGTTGGCGCATGAAGACAGTCTCTTTAAGGTAACCGTTGAGAAAAGCATTGTTGATGTCTAATTGTCTGATGTCCCAATTGAGATGCACATCTATTGACAAAATGATTCTCACAGTGCTTGCTTTGACCACTGGGCTGAAAGTTTCTTCATAGTCCAACCCGGCTGTTTGTTGAAACCCCTTTGCAACCCGGCTGCTCTGATACTAGCACGATTGGTAGCAAAGGAGTTTTCTATGCCAGCTCTCTTTGGTGGACATGTAGGCACAAGAGTCCTTGGACTGAGGACTCGACTCTGAGAGCTGGTATAATCCATCTTTAAGTTTCCCTCTTAGAAGGACCTTCCCTGTCAGCTTGTCCTTCACAAAGCAACAATCAACATCAAACTCAACAAATATATTGTTGTCAGCAGTCAATTTTGATATACTTAGAAGATTTTTGGTAATATCTGGTACATATAACACATCATGCAGTTTTAGTGAATTCAATTTAGATGAACCTGTACCAACAATGTCTAATTTTGCACCATTTCCAACTATTAAGGAATTCTTACCATTGTGCTCAGTCAGGTCTTGAAATTCAGTGTTCATCGCTGTCTTCCACTGTGGTCTTGTAAGGGCTTCCTTAGTGTTTCTTGGTTCCATTTCTTCCAACATAGTTTCAGTTACACCAATGTAGGGTAACTTAGGTTTGTGAATGCCAGCTTTGCTTCTAGTCCATATTTGATGACTGCTTGTCTCAATTCTATCAGGAACACTGTCAACTTCTGCTCTTGTTTCTGCTGAGTTAGTGCCTCCATTTCTTTCAGTTATGGTGATGTTTTCCTGAAGAGTGTGATCAGGTAGTGCCTCATTTTCTGCTGAATTGTCTTCTGCAGTGCTAGAAGGATTGTTGCTTCTTTCAATCTGAGTTGTAGCTAGTGGAGGCGCTTCATGATTAGAGTTAGTGATGGTCTCATTTCTTGATGTCATATCAGTATTAGGAGAACCTGCAGGAAAAAGAGGAAAGGAACTAGATGGTATTTCAATTAGTTCTTGCAGAGGTTTCCTGGTGTTGAGAAATCCATCATGAAATGGAAAATGGTTTTCATTGAAGACCACATGTCTTGAAATGAAAGTTTTCCCATGAGAATTAAGGCATTTGTACCCTTTGTGAGAGTTGTTGTAGCCTAGAAAAACACATCTTGTTGTGTGAAACTGCAACTTGTGTTTATTATAGGGTCTGAGAATGCATTGTAATCAGGTTCTTTCTTATATAGCAGTGTATATGGACACTCATTTTGATTGATTGTTGAGGGTAACCTATTGATCAAATACACAGCTGTTGAGAATGCTTCCCACCAAAAGGATAGAGGCATGTTAGCTTGAGCTAACAAGGTTAGACCAAGTTCAGCAATGTGTCTATGTTTCCTCTCTGCTCTCCCATTTTGTTGTGAGGTGTAAGGACATGACATCCTAAATTGTATGCCTGCTTCTAGTGCACATTTTTGGACGGGTTTAAACTCACCGCCACCATCACACTGAATTATTTTAATCCTTTTATTAAGTTGATTTTCAGCCATGGTTTTAAATTGGGTGAAGGCGTGAACAGTTTCAGATTTGTGTTTCAAAGAAAAAATCCAAGTAAATCTACTGCAATCATCAATAAAGTGAACATAATATTTGAATCCAGAATTGGAATTTATTGGAGCAGGGCCCCATACATCAGTGTGTACTAATTCTAATAATTCTTGAGCATGGGATGAAGATGATTTAAAAGGTAAAAGGTGCATTTTTCCATATTGGCATGCTTCACAAAAAATAGTTTGATCACTAGAAGGTGTCTTGATGTTGCAGCTCTTCAAGACTTTGTCTAGGACTTTATTGTTGGGGTTCCCGAGTTTTCTATGCCAGCTCTCTTTGGTGGACATGTAGGCACAAGAGTCCTTGGACTAAGGACTCGACTCTGAGAGCTGGTATAATCCATCTTTTAAGTTTCCCTCTTAGAAGGACCTTCCCTGTCAGCTTGTCCTTCACAAAGCAACAATCAACATCAAACTCAACAAATATATTGTTGTCAGCAGTAAATTTTGATATACTTAGAAGATTTTTGGTAATATCTGGTACATATAACACATCATGCAGTTTTAGTGAATTCAATTTAGATGAACCTGTACCAACAATGTCTAATTTTGCACCATTTTCAACTATTAAAGAATTCTTACCATTGTGCTCAGTCAGGTCTTGAAATTTGTCAGTGTGATGTGCTACATGATTGCTTGCACCACTGTCAAAATACCAATCATAATATTGTGTGAAGTGAGGAGATGCAAGAAATGCACTGTGTTTGTTGCCATCAGCAGAGGAATTAGATCCTGAGTAAAACTTGTCAAACCTGTGATCACAATTCAAGGCTGTATGACCAACTTTGTTGCAGACTTGACATGTTGGCTTGTAATTTCTACCTCTACCTCTGCCTCCTCTTGAGCCTCTGAAGTTAGATCCTTTCCAGGAATTTGTGTTGAACTTGTTCCCTTTGTATTCTGCCTTGTTGACCACATTGACTGAGGCATTCAGAGTGAGGTTTGTGATGTTGTTGAGTTGCTCAAGCCTACTTTCAAAGGCTAGTAGTTGTGCTTGTAGATCCACCCAAGTCAGAGAATCTTGATCTGATAGTTTGACTACTATAGGATTGTAGTCAGCATCTAGACCATTTAAGGTTTGAATTGTCAGATCTGACATTGAGATAGGGTTGCCTGCCAGCTTGAGTTTGTCAGAAAGTTTCTTCATTTTGGTCAAATATTCTTCCATTTTCATGTTTCCTTTTCTAGTGCCATGGAATTCTGACTTCTGTTTACTCTGTTTTTTGGTAAACAAGCGCTAGTTTGTTTACTGGTAAGATCAACTAGTAAATCTTGGGCATGTTTGTGCATTTTTGGTAAAAAAACATATAATATTCCATGATTACGGATATGCTGTTAAAAGATTTTTAAATTTAATGTAAATGAAAGTAACAATGCAGTAAAATACTTCGAATGAAGAAAGGTTTGCAGAAAAGTAAACTTTTGCAGAAAACTTAAAATGAATTTAAAAAGACAAGTGCAAAATTCATTCGAATGAATGAATTTCTTAGAATGAACAAGAAATTGAAAGTTACTGGAATTTAGAATTGCATTTGAATGTAAACATTTACAAATAGAAAGTGGTTCACAGAATCATACTTTTCCTTGTAATTACTCATTTCGCTCGAACGCTTGGGTACTCTGAGTTTTTGTAAGGATTTTCGTATGTGAAATTGTGACCCTTATTTTGACTACAAAATACAAATATATAGACTTCCTATTTCAACTGCTCTATAACGGCTGTTTCTTGACTAAATGACGCGTGTCTTTGTTTTTCAATGCGCTGTCCTTAGGTCTGAACCGTTGCGTCCGCTGCCAATCAATCGAACTCGAAGTGAGTCAAGTTTGAAAATCTTTTTTAGAAAACACTTAGTCTTCTCGTGAAAATCCAAACTTCTTTCGATCCAGCCAGATTTCGATTTATATCAAAATCGAATCGAAGAGAAAAACTTCTGATGAAAGATTACATTAACCTTTTAAATATACATATTGATGACATGTATAATTTTGCCACTAACTTTATCTTTATTTCATGTTTTTGTTTCAAACAAAAATATGGAGTAACAAATTGCCCCCAAAATGCCAATTTCGATTTGAATGATTCGAATGAAATTTAGGAGTTGGCATTTTAAGATTGAAACGTTTGCTTTTCCACAAAAAGTCTTCACGCTTTCCTAAGACTGCGCTGACGTCATTAGTAGTCTTTTCAACTGACATTTTCACTATTATCAAAACCACAATCCTGCTTTTTCGCGTGAGTGGGCCAGGTGGCAAGTTCGGAAGTTGAAAGAAAACTGCATGTGAACAGTGCAATTTCTTTTTGATTTATTTAATTCAAAATTTTATTCAAAATCTATAAATACCCTTCTTCTTCGCCATTGAAACGCTTTCTGCAGCTTCAACCAAACTCCATTACCCAGAAAATTTCCAGAAACGAGTAACAACGATTTCAAGTTTACCTTACTCAAAACCAACGCATTGTTCATTCCGTTTGGATCTGAAGCATTTCAAAAAAAAAAAACTTCCCAGAGAGTTTTAATCTTCTAAATCGTGATTTTCCAAAAGACTTTTCCGTTTAAAAATCACCAATGGCTAGCGAAAATCGCGAAGTCCATGTTCCCTTTGCTGGTAAGTGGAAGAACTTCATTCTTCATGAAGATAAAGAGCCTATGGTTCCTCAACCTCACGATGATCTCGAAAAAATGGATGTTTGGCATTCGGAACTGATGATTCCATTTGCCGTGAACAAAAACGTTTATGCGTTTGGAGGTCCTCTACCAGACGAAGATGCGCTGAGCTCAAAGGTAAATGCGCTTTTTCCCTGCTTTCGAACATGTGAACCCCCAATCTTTTCAAGCGAAACACGCCATTTAGGGTTTCTAAATGCGAAGCTATTTCGATCTGCCCCTGTTATTCCCAACACTAGACATTTCGTTCCATGGCTAAATCGAATGGAAAAAGATTTTGGGGAATATTGGAAAACTTATGGAATCTATGACTTGATTCAATTTACTCGAATTGGACCCCAAATACAACAAGAGCTGATCATTGCTGCAATGCATTTTTGGGAAAAGTCTACTAACACCTTTCAATTTCCATGTGGAATGCTAACCCCAACTTTGTTAGACGTAGCTGCCTTAACTGGTCTTCGACCAAATGATGAGACTTTTGATCCAGCAAATACCAGTGATAACATTGATTTCGACCCAACTGAACTGTCATTCACCAAGTTTATCGAGAAAAACATGGAGAAGGGAGAAACTAGCAGGGTCGAACACGTAGCTTTTTTAACCCTTTGGCTGTCTTACTATGTTTTTTGCTCTCGTTCTTTACAAGTGGCGAAAATGTTTATTCCCATGGCCATTCAGATACATGAGGGTAGGCATTTTGGCTTAGGAAAATTAATCTTAGCTGTTTTGTATGAATCCATTGGACTAGCCTGTGATGAGATTAAGAAATCTACCAATGGCTCTTCATTTTTGGTCGCTGGACCCATGTGGTTGTTACAATTGTGGCTGAACGCCACCTTTGAACAAGAATTCGATTTGAAAGTACCCCAAGAATTTGAGACTGAAATGGCTGATCGTCCAATCGAAGGAAGGAGGATTATTCGATTAACCCCTCGACAATTCGAGACTGATCACAAGACCCTTTTTATGAGGTATATGAAAATTTTTCTCAACTTTAATGTTTTTAAACCCCAACACGCCCCTTTTGCTACTAGGGAATTTGGTCCCAATTGGTTTACTGAGGACTTTCCAACTTTCGATCCTGATAATGAAGATGAAGTGAATGAGGTATGGTCAGCCTATCTGGATCCTTCTGTGCTATCTTGTAGGATAGGCACTCAAGCAAAACATTTTGGATTGGTAGGATACCAACCAAATCTGGTTTCGAGACAATTTGGGATGTCTCAGATTCGTCCCAAAAGTTTATTTGAAGAAGAAAGGGATATGGTTTTAGGTTCGAGTCTTTCTGAAAAGACGTTTAGAGGTTATCTCAAGATAACAGAACAGAATTCATACAACCTCAACTCTTTTGATTTTAATATTTCTCATTTTTGTACCACGGACTTTGATAGTTGGTGGGAGAATTATTACTTGACTCGAACCAAAAGTGTTGGAGAGATTGTTCAAGGGTTGGAAGCTGGTCTGGCCAAACCAATTATCGAGAAGGCCAAGAAATCGAAACCAAAAGGTAAATCTTAACTTTCTCCTTTAATCATGCTTCCACATTATATTAATTCTCAATTCAACCTTTTGTAGTTTCGAAACAAGCTTTGGAAGATGTTTTGAAGGAAACCCGCAAGAATAAGCCTGCTGATAAGAAGAATGTGGAAGTGAAGGTGAAGGTAAGTTTCAGAATTTTCTTCCCTTCGAAAAATTTGCTCCTTAAAAGAAATATTTACCAAACCTTAAACATATTTTCAGGGTCAGAAGAGAGCAAACAGTTCAACTGAAACTGGAAATGCCTCGAAGAAGACCAGACAAACTGTTACTATTTCTAGTGATGAATCTGTAAGTTCGATTCTTTTTCATGATGCCTTTCGTCTTCGATTTTTTTTTTTTTTGTTTCTTATTTTCTGACAAAATTTATTGTTGAAAACAGGAAGAAGAAGTGGTGACCCCGTTGAAAAAGAAAAAGGCTTCAAAGCCTATTACTCAAGAGGTGAATCCAGCACCAGGTACTGAGGTTGTTAGTCCTTCAGTTATTGAAGTCATGGATGAGGAAATTGAAGGTGATGGGGGAAAGGACAAGGATAAAGCTGAAGGTGAAGACAATGCCCCTGTTGAGGAGAAAAGTCCTGAAACAGGTGAAAGAGTACCAAAGAAAAAGAAGAAGAAGAAGAAATCCAAGTCCAAGTCTAAATCTAAATCTCCTGAGGGAGACAATCAAACAAATCCGAGTGTTTCGACTCAACCTGCTGTTGTTATTTCAACAGAGACATTGAAAGATGATCATCCTAAGGTTGTGGAAGAAACAAAAAAACCCAAAGAGGTCTCGATTGAGGATTTAGATCAAGATGTAAGCAGGGATGAGGTTGAAAAACCTAATGATGATGTCACCAAGGTGAATGAACTTTGAATCTCTTTTCGACGTCAATGCCTTAGCCTTTATTTTACTAATTTCTCTTTATCTTTGCAGGATGATAGTGACAAGACTGTCACTGACAAAGAGAATCTGGAGGCAGCTGATGCTGCTGCTTCGAAAATGGAATTTGTTCATACAACTTCCAATTCTCAAGCCAACCCAGATTACTCGAATGAGCAAATGGATTTTGAAGCTGAGTTCATGCCTGAAGCAGAGGAAGGTGGGTCAGAAATTTTGCCAGAGTCTTCGACTTCGAAACTCTCGGCTAGCCTTGGTATGTCTGAAGGGGATTTTGACCAAATGAGGAAATCGCAACCAGACCTAACATTAAGACTTCTTATGGCTAAGAAATGGGAGCCTGCCTCGAGCAGTGATACTGGTGATACCTCGAGCAGATCTGAAGCCAGTATTCGACAAAATGTTCGCCAGGATTCTTTGTTGCTCAAGTTTCATTCAGAATACCTAAATGGTGACATGTTGAAGTCTATTGAAGAAAATACCAATGCTGCCTTTGCTCATAACAATTTCTTGAACCAACTGCATAATCCTCTTACTGATCAGGACACTTTGAGTAAAGTTATTCAATTTGAATCGATAATCGAGCAATTTGCCAAAGCTGTACAGAAGAAAGAGTATACTCTTGGAAGGATGAGTCATCAGAAACTGGCCCAAGCTATTGTTTTCGATAAAGCTAACCGCTCCGTCGAAAAGGTAGAAGCAATGAAAACCCAAAAAGCCCACTCTGGTGAAGGAGTCCAAGAGTGTATCTCTAACATTGACAAATGGCAAGAAGAAATTGTGGGATTGAGAGCTGAAATAGTGAAGCGAGAGCTCCTCATTCAATCTGAACAAGAAAAACGTAAACAACTCGAGGAAGCTGCCACTCAAGCTCACCAAGAGGCAATCGAGAAGGAAGCTCGAGAAGGTCTTAGGTACTTTAGTGCCTCTGAAGCTTTACAGGAAGATGTTAAATCCCTCGAGAGCAATGTACAAGTTATCGATGTCGAATTGGATTTACTCAAAGCCCATTATGCTAGTTTGAAATCCAAGGCTTGATTATGTCCAGAGTTTTCTTTCTTTTTATTTCGAACAGTTTGTTATGTTAAGTTCCAATTTTCGTACAAGTTTTAATTCGGGTTGTAATATTAACAATGCCCTGTTTTGTGGCAAATTATTGTTTGCCATCTCGATTTCTCTAATTTCGATGTTCTCGAATTATTTTATAGGCTTTGCTAATCCAGATGACTTTAAAACTCAAATTTGGAACTTTTTATAACAAAACCTTGGAATTTAAGGCGGAAAAATCTTTTTCCACTCCTTGATATGTGCAAACTGACAAATATCCCCTTTTTTTTTTTTTAAAAGACCGTGTTTGACTCTGTTTCCAAAACAGTCAAGTCAATCCACATTTATTGTTTGCGAGAAACAAGGGAAAACTAACTGCCAACCGTCCAGATTTTCTCTATAAAAAGGAACGTTTCCATTGAGATTTTCCATTCCAAGTTCTTTTACATTCTTCCTTTCCTCAAGAAATCATGAAAAGAAAATCTAAAGGTGTTGTTTCTATTAAGAAAACAAACAAACCTTCTTCTGTTTCTAAACGCAAAAAACATCAAATCCCCAAATCTAGACCTAGTCAATCTCCTCTAAAGATTCAAACAAAACCTCAACGCCGTATTCAAGAACACGATGATTCTGATTCAGATGAGATTGATCCAGATTACGCTGAATTTTTGAAGACTTACGTCCCAGAAGAAGATCTCTATCAAGATCAAGATGATTCCCTTATATTGGTCGAGGATCATACCAATTCCCCTCACAAGAATGGAAAGGACATTGCGTCCAGTTCTTCGAAGATGAAGTGAGGTGTAACGGTCCACCTTACTGCTATTGGGGATTGTTCTCTGTGTGGTGGAACTTCTCAACCAGTTGGGAAGGATTAACAGCTGCACCTTCTTTCTTGCTTTTCTCTTTATTGTTTAAAATAAAGATGCACTAGGATAGATTTCTGTTAGGTCAAATAAAACTATAGATGGTTTCGAATGTAACCAACTCTTGTATTTGAAATACAATTTCTATTATTTGATTGGTTTAAATAAATTCGTAATATTGAGAATATCCTGTTTTTATGGCAATTTATTAAATTTTTGCCAATTTAATTTCATGATATTTCTTTATTCTGTGCTTATATTTATTTCACATAACGTTGGCTTATATTTTTTCAAATACTTACCATTTATATTAAGAGTGCGTTTTTCAACAGTTAACTCTTCGATCTCGAATGCACCATTAGAATATATTTGTGAAATCTTAAAAGGACCTTCCCAATTTGGTGACCATTTTCCTAAAACCCTATCTTTTCGATCCATAGGTAGAATAGTTTTCCAAACTAAATCTCCAATATTAAAGGTTTTAGCCTTGACCTTTTTATTGTAAACTTTGTCTATTTTCTCTTTTTGCTGAGTTAGCCTTTCCAAAGCTTGTATTCTCTCTTCGTCTAAATCAACTAATTCATCTAACATCATATTCCAATAATGGTCATTTGGTATTTCCATTTGCTTTTGGATTCGAATTGATTGCAAATGTATTTCGACTGGTAAAACTGCATCATGACCATATGTCAAACGAAAAGGGGTTGTATTAGTTGATTCTTTTGGAGAATTTCTGCATGCCCATAATACTTGGTCCAAGGTATTGTTCCAATTTCTAGGTTTTTGGGCAATGTGTTTTTTAATTAAACCAATAAGGGTCTTATTGGCTGCTTCCACTTGACCATTTGCTTGTGCATAGTATGGTGTCGAAGTCAGCAAACGGAAACCAGTTTGATTTGCAAATTCTTGCATTTTTCGACCAGTAAAAACTGAGCCTTGATCAGTGGTGATAGTTTCAGGAATTCCAAATCTGTAAATAATATACTTTTGAATAAAACTAATCACTGCTTCTTGATCTACATTTTGCATGGGTATTGCCTCAATCCATTTTGTGAAATAATCAACTCCTACTATTATGAATCTTTGATTTTTTGATGAAGCAGGTTTTATTTCACCAATTAAATCTAAAGCCCATCCTCTAAATGGCCAAGGTTTAATAATGAAATGTAATTCACTTGCAGGCACATGTTGTATTCCTGCATGTCTTTGACAATCTTGGCAACCCTTAGCGAATTCTATGCAATCTTTTAACATAGAAGGCCAGTATAACCCCTGTCGAAATAGTAACCATTTGATTTTGTGACCTGCTTGATGAGATCCACAAGCTCCACTATGCGTTTCAGAGACGGCTATATGAGCCTCTGATTCATTTAGACATTTCAGTAAGACTCCTTCAACAGTCTTTTTGAATAAGTTGTTGTCATACCCCATTTTTTGACCGATCGATTTTGTTCGGCGTTTAAAACCTTCTTGCCCTTCTTGTCATTTCTGACGAAATTGCGGCAGAGAGGTATTTTAAAATACCTCATTTGTTGTTTCTTTTATGTTTATTCTTTTTCTATTATTATTATTATTATTTATTATTTGTTACCATTATTATTATCTTCTTTCTTTTAAAATTTATTTATTTATTTTATTAATTTTCGTGTTTTATTTATTTAATTTAATTATTTTGTTTTTATTTTATTTTTACTTTGTCCTTTTGTCCTTTTTTTTCTGATAAAAAAAATCAGAAAAATTTGAAAGTCAACTTGCAAAGGGAACATCTTTCTGCAGAACAGTGTACTTCCTTGCCCAATTTCAGATTTTTGTTCCCCATTGGTGTATATAGTGAACAGCAATTAATGAACAGGGGGAGGAAAAGGTCTCAGCCGCAGAGTAAACAACAAAAATCCAAACCCTAATTTTTCTAGATCTGAAAAATCATCAAAAATCCAGAACAAAAACAAAACCAAAAATCATAAACAAAAATTCATCATCAATCATCCATCAAATTTCCAGAAACGAACCGAATCCAAATTCAAACCCATAACCACAAAATCAAAACAGAATCCATCAAAAACAAATAATCAAAACAAAATCCAGAATCGAACCACAAACCTTTTCACCAAACCAATCAAACGCAAATCGAAATCCAAGAACAAAAACGACGAGAGAAAGGACGAATCGGAAACAAAAATCAAACAACACCAAGAGGTTGAATCTTTTTTCGTTTTCTTTCTCTTCCTCGATCTGGATTCGTTTAAGCTCTTATTTTTTTAAAACTCATATTTGGGTTTGGGTTTCAATTTCGGTTATGTTTGATGTTGAGTTTTTTTTAGAAATGAAAGTTTAGATTGAGAAAAAATAAGAGAGATGAGGGAAGAAGATAGCCGCAGCGGGGAGTGAAAGAAGAAGGAGGTTGAAGGTTTTTATCAATGGAGTTTTTTGTTGTTTTGTTTGTTTTAAAAATACTGGAAAAAAAAACGAGAAAGAAGAAAGGAAGAAGAAGGAGGCCGCGGCGGCGAGAGAGAGAAAGAGATGAGAAAAAATGGAAATTTTTAGGGTTAGGGGTATTTATACTCCAACCCGATCTGGTGTGTGCGTGTCTATCGCAGCACACCGTGCACCTTCGCTTATCAGCCACTGATCTCTATCAGATGGCCTAGATCTTTTCCTTTTAAATTTAGATCAGGGCCGTCTGATCCATCAGACGGCCAGATTTAATCCTGTTTTTTTTGTTTGTTTTATACACAGATGGACCTTTGTTTGGACTGAGCCTGACTGTTTGGCTGCTATTCACACCCCCTGCTATTTCGTTTTCATGATTCACACCCCCCTGTCTTAATTTTATTTTTATTTTTATTTTTAGCTTATGAGATAAGTGCTTTTGGCATAAGCTATTTTAGCTTTTATTTTTAGCCAATCAAGCATGATGTCGAGGCTTATTTTATTTTCCGATTTATTTGATATTTAAAAATTGTTAATATTACTTTATGTCTTTATTTATTTTTAGCTAATTTTATTTTTTAAGCTCATGAGATAAGTGATTTTGGCATAAGCTATTTTAGCTTTGTTTAGCCTTGTAAAGCATGATGTCGAGGCTTATTTTCATCCTTTTAGTTTCGTATTTATTTATTTATGCTATTTATCCATGCATATCATATTTATTTCATTGCATCCATTTAGTTATTATTTTTACCCCTTTATTTTTTTGTAATATCATTATCATCACAATATTGAATGTTTATCGCTTTATTAATAGTCATTTATTTTTGCTCTTGAATTTAGGATGTAAATAGGCCAAATGTAAACTCTAAATAAAATGTGCATAGCATACTCCCTCTCTTGCATCATTTCATGTTTATTTTCTTGAAAAGATTTTAGAGTGTGATTAGGGGCCAATGTACTCATAAATGAAAAATTGCATCTCATGCATATTTACTTTTTATCGCTTTCCGCAAAAAATGTTAGAATATTAATTCCGAGGGAAAAGACACCGTTTTGATCAAAATATCATTACGGACCGTCTTCGCGCTTAATTTGCTTATTGCGACGGTATTTTTCTTTTAGCGCTACCTTTTAAATTTTAAACCCAACATTCCCCTTTTAAATAGTTAGTCATTTTCTTCTAAAAAAATGAGGTCAAAACCTCTTTCAAAAAAAATATATAATTATTTTCTTTTCGAAATATCACAAAAACACAAAAAATTTCATCAAACATTTCTATCAAAAAACCTTGGAATTCAAACCAAGTGTTCTTTTTCTTACAAAAACCTTGGAATTCAAACCAAGTGTCTTTTATCACTTCAAACATTTTCTCAACTAACCTTGGATTTTAAACCAAGTGTCCGCGTTTTTTTTCTTAATCAAATCTCAATCAATTTAACCATATAGACTTTTTTTTCACAAATTAACATCAATCAAAATCACATTTTGCCATTTTTGGCTTTTGGTATTTTAAAACCATTTTCAAAACCTTAAAATCAAATAAACAAATTTACTCGTCTTTTAACCCCGAACTACGGTGGTTTGATCCCTCGGGTACGTAGGCATGAGACTTGTCTCTCCAATCAATAAAATCAACAAAAACATTTTTCTTCTTTTTCATCACTTTAAACATTTTTTTATCACTACTTTAATTTCCCACTTATACCCTTTTTACAAGCAAATAAAATTAAGCGCAAAGTTAGAATAAAAACAAGAGGTTCCTATAGAGTACTATAGATACTTAGGGTGCTAATACCTTCCCTTCGTATAACTAACCCCCGAACTTTGTTCTCTAAAAAATAGGGTTTTTTTCGAACTTTTTCCCTTTCCCTCGGATAAATTAAAGATCGGTGGTGGAATATTAAATTGCGATTCGAAGTTAATTAATAACTCGATATCCAAAAATCACCGCGACAGAAATGGCGACTTCACTGGGGACAACCATAGCGGGTTGAACCTAACTTGTTTTAAATTACTATCTTCGCGCTTTTATTCTTTTAATTGTAAATATTTGTACATATATTGGGGAATGCTTTGAGTGGTGAGATAAGTCCCCCACCCGGACTTGAGGGAACTATAAGATAGGATAGTGGTATAATCATAATGTCTATCCGAGAGTAAGTTTCGGC
The DNA here is from genome assembly GCA_951799995.1 of Trifolium subterraneum. NCBI lineage: Eukaryota > Viridiplantae > Streptophyta > Magnoliopsida > Fabales > Fabaceae > Trifolium > Trifolium subterraneum. The sequence continues at coordinate 5,790,804 of OX637462.1, read as the reverse complement.
CGTGGCATATGTGGTAACCACACTCAATTGAGGAACTTTGGAGGTAATAGTGCCAACATGAGTAGTCGTGTTTGACATTCTATCTTCAAGGAACCGACGATGTTGAGGACCTTTAGTTACACGTAACCCATCTTGGCCTCTTTAGGACGTAGTGCGGTGGCTAATCGAGAGTAAGTCTCGGATTGGTTGATACGCGATACTACACTCAAACGAGACTTTTCTTAGGATTTTGTTGGATCGGAAGTAGTTCCGTAACCCAATGATTTTCGGAGGAGGTCGAGGACTTTGAGAACTTGTTAGAACCCGTAATGCAGGTACACATGAACTCTAGTACATACCATATGGGAGGGTTTCACCTTTGACTCCAACATTATATCTTAACCCCACTATGTTTTCTGCATCATTATGCATGCACTCATTCATAAATTTTTACTCATCCAATGTCGAAGGACTTAAGCAATTTTTTTGTAAACATTGTAGATATGGATGTTGTAAGGAGAAACACCCAGAAATACAATTTCAAGACACTAGATTTATCAAGGTTGAAGGAGCTAGGATCCTTGGTGACTTTCCCGGAGGACTTCCGTAGAGATCATGGGAAATTGCTCGGTCTTCTCAAAGTGAATATTGAAAAAGGAAGTTTGGAAACCTTGGTCCAATTTTATGATCCCCTCTACCATTGTTTCACCTTTCCGGATTACCAACTTGTCCCTACCCTCGAAGAATACTCTTATCTTATTGGTTTACCGATACCCGACAAAGTACCTTTCAGTGGCCTCGAACCCACTCCAAAACCTCTAACCATTGCAGAAGTCCTCCATCTTGAAACCTCCGTTGTCAAAGCAAATCTTACATCTAAAGGAGGCCTCCTAGGCCTATCTACCAATTTCCTCTACCAACAAGCCTTTGCCTTTGCCGAAGTGGCAAGTAATGATGCCTTTTACTCCATCCTAGCCCTACTCATATACGGCCTCGTACTCTTCCCAAATATTGACGATTTTGTCGATATTAATGCCATCCAAATTTTCCTTACCAAGAACCCTGTTCCGACATTGTTAGCCGACACATATCATTCCATCCACGATCGAACCTTAGTCAAACGTGGAACTATCCTTTGTTGTGCACCGTTACTATACCAGTGGTTCATTTCCCATCTACCCCAAACCCACTCTTTCAAAGCTAATCCTGAAAATCTTTCATGGCCTCATAGAATCATGTCCCTTACTCCATCCGATATAGTTTGGTACTATGCAGCTTGGGATGTCGGAAAAATCATCATTAGTTGTGGTGGATACTCCAACGTACCTCTTCTCGGGATGCATGGAGGAATTAGCTATAGCCCTACCCTTGCCAGACGCCAGTTTGGATACCCGATGAAAACCAAGCCGAACAATCTTGCCTTGACTAGTGAATTTTATCGCAACAAAGAGGATCACTCGAGTGTAAGGGAAAAATTTGTGCAAGCTTGGGGTTCTATTCGAAGACTTGATAGAAAACAGTTGAGAACAAAGTCGGACTCGGTATGTGAATCTTACACTCAATGGGTCATCAATAGGGCTACAAGTTTTGGAATGCCTTACCGGATGCCGAGGTTGTTATCTTCGACCACCCCACCGTCATCCTTGCCCTTACCTTTTGATACCAAAGAAGAATTCCAAGAGCAATTGGCCGAGCTGACCCGTGAAAAAGACACTTGGAAAAGAAGATGCCAGGCGGCCGAACTTGAGAATGAAACACTAAGAGGAGAGTTAGAACAAAAGGACCATCTGATCCTCCTTCAAAGCCAACGAATTGTTGAGAAGAATGATTTACTCCAGCAAAAGGATGCCTTACTCATGAGTGATCCTAAGAGAAAGAAACGCAACATGGATATGTTCTCCGGTCCACATCTAGATGTTTGAGAGTTGTTATTTTTATGTAATTTTTTCTTCCTTTTAGTTTATCCTTTAAATTCTGTTTGTTTTATGTAAAAAAAAAAAAAAAAAAAAAAAACACAATGTTTATTATGTATTATTTTAATTTGAAATGAATGCTCTCTATGATGTTTACAATCAAGTTGGAATGAGTCCTTCGATATTAAAAAAAAACTGTGCATATTTTAACATAACATATTCATGCATCATATCACATTCATAAGTTTCAAAAAAAATCGAGTCTCATATTCTTTCTCTCCTCTCTGTCCCAGTTAAAGTGGCCCGACGACCACGCCCACAGCCATCTCGCACGTACAACACTCGAGCAAACAGGAAAAAGAGAATGGACCAAGTTGAACAAGAGAATGTTGAGCTCCATGGGGAAGTAACAACGCTCCGGGCTGAAGTGGAGAAGCTAACCGCCATGGTAACATCGTTGGTGGCTGCGCAGAATCGGCCACCAACCCCTCCTCCTCAAGCTACAGTCATCTCTGAAATCGCCACTGCCCCGGTTCCAGTGGTACCCGTCAACGCACATCAGCACGTCATGCCCGAAGGTTATCCTTGGGGCATGCCTATGAATTTTAATGAAGGGTTTCGACCCCAAGTTCCCGAGGTCCCCACTCCTACTTTGCCACATGCTACTGTTGTTCCCCAACCTGGGACGACTCTTCCTCAGGTCACTATGTGTGTCCCTCAGTCAACAATGACCATTCCAGCTTCCGTAGCTCACACCGTTCCTTATGTGAGCGAACCAGTCTACCATGCGGAGGACCCAGAGACTTATGGCCATATGGATAATCTTCAGGATCAGTTTGATAAAATGCAGCTCGAGATTAAGGCCCTTCGTGGGAAAGATTTGTTCGGCAAAAACGCCCATGACCTTTGCTTGGTACCAAACGTTAGGATCCCACCTAAGTTTAAGGTCCCTGAGTTTGAGAAGTACAAAGGAAATTCCTGCCCTCAGAGCCATCTGGTAATGTACGCCCGAAAAATGTCTACTCAAACAGACAACCATCAGTTACTAGTCCACTACTTTCAGGATAGCTTGACAGGTGCCGCTTTGAAGTGGTACATGGGCTTAGATAGTGCCAAGATCCAAACATTCAATGATTTGGGCGAAGCTTTTGTCCGTCAATACAAATACAATCTAGACATGGCTCCAGATAGAGATCAACTTCGAGGTATGTCTCAAAAAGATAAAGAGAGTTTCAAAGAATATGCTCAGCGATGGAGAGAGATTGCCGCTCAGATTTGTCCACCACTAGAAGAAAAAGAAATGACCAAGATTTTCCTAAATACTCTTGATTCATTTTACTATGAACGAATGATCGCTAGTGCACCCAGTGATTTCACTGAGATGGTAAACATGGGAATGCGACTTGAAGAAGGGGTCCGACAAGGACGTTTGGTCAGAGAAAGTGTTCCGGTCAACAGTACGAAGAGGTTTGGGAGTAACTTTGCAAGGAGAAAGGAGTCAGAAGTAAGTATGGTGGCCCATGGACAGCATCAACGACCGTATATGGGCTACCAACACGTTGCAGCTGTCTCACCAGTGCCTCAAAACCCGCCCTACCAGCCACAAATGACCCAAAGACCACCTTCGCACTATCCACCACTTTATCAACAAACATATCCTCAACAACCATACCCACAGCAACCACAAATTCGACCACAAACTCCCCAACAACCCTACAATTATCCCAATCGCACCCAGAGAAATCCATCATTTGACCCCATACCCATGAAATATGCCGACCTACTCCCCGCCTTACTTGCCAAAAATCTTGTCCAGACGAGACCACCTCCACCTGCGTCAGCAGTACTACCTACTTGGTACCGTAGTGACCTAACTTGTGCCTTCCATCAAGGGGCCCCTGGCCATGATGTAGAACGTTGCTACGCCTTTAAAAAAGCTGTTCAAGAATTAATCCATAATAAGGTGCTGTCCTTCAAGGATGAAAATCCCAACGTCCGAAACAATCCGCTGCCCAATCACGGGTCCTCTGTCCATTTTATCCAAAGTTGCCAAGAAACAAGCACCATTCTCAGTATAAAGGATATCAAAACCCCGTTGGTGCCCATTCATAGTAAAATGTGTGAAGCAAAGTTGTTTAGCCATGATCATGCAACTTGTGAGGAATGTTTGAAGAATCCTCAAGGTTGTTCCCGAGTTCAAGAGGACATACAAAGGTTGATGGATAAAGGAGAATTGGTAGTTACAAAGAAGAGCGAGGATGTTTGCGTCATAGTACCAGAATTCAATATCTCTGACCGTCTCGAGATGATATATAATAGTGGAGAGCCCACAGTTACCCCGCTGGTGATCTGCGTGCCAGGGCCTATGCCATATACGTCCCTGAGAGCTGTGCCGTATAGATATGATGCCACCATGTTGCAGGATGGGGTGGAAATACCTATTCCTCCTTTGATATCCGTGGACAATATTGCAGATAATAGCAAAATACTGAGGAGTGGGCGTGTTCTTCCGGGAGTTGTTCAAGAAAAGACCGGTAGTCCTGTTGAAAAAACACAAATTCCTGACTCTAGTGGGACTGGTGAAAGGGTGTATGAAGACTCAGATGAAATTTTGAAAATGATCAAGAGAAGTGAGTATAAGATCGTGGATCAATTACTACAAACCCCTTCCAAGATTTCAATTTTATCACTCTTGTTGAATTCTGATGCGCACAGAGATGCACTAATGAAGGTCTTGGACCAGGCATATGTCGACCATGACGTAACCTTGGGCCAATTTGGTAGCATAGTGGGGAATGTCACAGCCTGCAATAACTTGAGTTTCAGCGACGAGGAACTCCCTGAAAAAGGAAAGGATCATAACTTAGCATTACATATCTCGGTAATTTGTAAATCTGATGCCTTATCCAATGTGTTGGTGGATACCGGGTCATCTTTGAATGTAATGTCCAAGTTTACTCTCGACAAGCTCGCATACCGTGGTGCGCCTTTGATGTCGAGTGCATTAATCGTGAAAGCCTTCGATGGGTCAAGAAAATCAGTAATCGGTGAAATAGACCTACCCATTTCAGTTGGTCCCTATGAGTTCCAAATTACCTTTCAAGTCATGGATATTCAAGCTTCTTATAGTTGTTTGTTGGGGCGACCATGGATTCACGAAGCAGGGGCGGTGACTTCCACACTTCACCAAAAGCTGAAATTTGTGCGGGAAGGAAAATTGGTGATTGTGAATGGAGAGGAAGCTTTATTGGTGAGTCATTTGTCGGCTTTTTCTTATATCAGTGCTGATGTTAGGGACGGTACGTCTTTCCAGGGGCTTTCTATTGAAGAGAAAAGGTCGAAAAAGGGGAAAACATTTATGTCTTCTGCAAAAGATGCGCAGAGGGAAGTACAACAAAGGTCACATCTGAAATGGGGGAAGTTATTACAAATGCCGAAAAGAAGACACATGGAGGGTCTGGGTCCTGCTCCGTCTACAAGAAAAGTCAATCCAAATAAGGGTACCTTCGTCAGTGCCGAACCGATTTACACTCCACCAGAAACTAATGCTATCATTGAAGACGAAGTTGAAGAAGAGCAGCCTTCTTTCGTGATTCCAGGAAGAATTTGCCGCAATTGGGTCGTTGTTGATGTCCCTTCTGTCACTCCTTTATCTAAGTAATATGTTTGTCTATTTTCGCTTTCAAAAAAAATCCTTTTGTCCTGCCCAAGGCAAAAGCGAACGCATGTGGGGCTTTGTTTTGAGCTTCAAGTATTTTAATGAAATTGTCGTTTTTATCATGACTTTTATTTTTGTTTTCTTTTTATTCTGGAAAATGGTAACACAAAAAACCAATGTATATATTTTATTTTCCTTCTACTTCCTAGCTTTTAATCATTTTCCAAAAGGTTTGCATTCTTTTATTTAATAAAATCAATCATAAATCATATGCAGATTAAGCATCAATGAACCCGTTGAACACAATGTTCCTAGGCCCTCTCCCAACTTTGAGTTCCCTGTTTACGAGGCTGAAGAGGAAGAGGATGATGGGATCCCTGATGAGATCAAACGACTATTAGATCAAGAGAAAAAAGTCATTCAGCCTCATGAGGAAGATGTGGAGTTAATTGATTTAAGTTCCGGCGAAGGAAAGAGAGAAATCAAGATTGGGGCATCCTTAGAAGCATCTGTCAAAGAAAGGGTGATCGTTTTACTCAGAGAATATGTTGACATCTTTGCCTGGTCATACCAGGATATGCCCGGTTTAGATCCCGAAATTGTGGAACATCATTTGCCGCTGAAGCCAGAATGTCCTCCGGTAAAGCAAAAGTTAAGAAGAACTCATCCGGATATGGCCCTCAAGATCAAAGAAGAAGTACAAAAACAAATTGACGCTGGTTTTCTTATTACATCAGAATATCCTCAGTGGTTGGCTAACATAGTACCGGTTCCAAAGAAGGACGGCAAAGTCAGAATGTGTGTTGATTACAGAGATTTGAACAAAGCTAGTCCAAAGGATGATTTCCCTTTGCCTCACATTGATGTATTGGTTGATAACACAGCTAAATCCAAGGTTTTCTCCTTCATGGATGGTTTCTCCGGGTACAATCAGATCAAGATGGCAGTGGAAGATAGAGAGAAGACCGCTTTCATTACACCTTGGGGCACATTTTGTTACAAAGTAATGCCTTTTGGTCTAACAAATGCGGGTGCTACTTATCAAAGGGGCATGACTACCCTTTTCCATGACATGATGCACAAAGAGATCGAGGTATACGTAGATGATATGATTGTCAAATTGGGTACTGAAGAAGAGCACGTGGAGTACTTATCGAAAATGTTTCAAAGGTTGAGGAAATATCGTCTCCGTTTAAATCCCAACAAATGTACTTTCGGTGTTAGATCCGGAAAGCTCCTGGGGTTCATTGTTAGTCAAAAGGGTATCGAGGTAGATCCAGACAAAGTCAGAGCCATCAGAGAAATGCCAGCTCCACAAACAGAAAAACAAGTTAGAGGTTTCCTGGGTCGACTAAATTACATCTCTAGATTCATCTCCCATATGACTGCCACGTGTGGGCCGATATTCAAGTTGCTTCGCAAAAATCAAGGAATTGTTTGGACAGAGGACTGTCAGAAAGCTTTTGACAGTATCAAAGAGTATTTAATGGAACCTCCGATTCTTATCCCTCCAGTTGAAGGAAGACCGCTCATCATGTATTTAACCGTGCTAGAGGAATCTATGGGTTGTGTGCTGGGGCAACAGGATGAAACCGGTAGAAAAGAGCACGCAATCTATTATTTGAGTAAGAAATTCACAGATTGTGAATCTCGATACTCCATGCTTGAGAAGACTTGTTGTGCTTTGGCTTGGGCTGCCAAACGTCTCCGACATTACTTGATTAATCATACTACTTGGTTGATATCCAAAATGGATCCAATTAAGTACATTTTTGAGAAGGCAGCTCTAACCGGAAGAATTGCCCGTTGGCAGATGTTGTTGTCCGAATACGATATTGAGTACCGTACCCAAAAGGCAATCAAGGGTAGTATTCTTGCTGACCATTTGGCTCACCAACCAGTTGAAGATTACCAGCCAATCAAGTTCGATTTTCCAGATGAAGAGATCATGTATTTGAAGATGAAGGATTGCGATGAACCGGTGTTTGGCGAGGGGCCAGACTCTGAATCCCAGTGGGGTTTGATATTTGATGGGGCCGTTAACCTTTACGGTAGTGGAATTGAGGCAATCATTGTTACCCCTAAAGGTGCTCACATTCCTTTCACTGCGAGATTACAGTTTGAATGTACTAACAATATTGCAGAATATGAAGCTTGCATCATGGGCATTGAAGAAGCTATTGACTTAAGGATCAAAAACATCGACATTTATGGAGACTCAGCTCTTGTGATTAATCAGATCAAAGGGGAATGGGAGACTCGCCATGCTGGTTTGATTCCTTACAGAGATTATGCAAGACGGTTGTTAACTTTCTTCAATAAAGTGGAGCTACATCACATTCCTCGTGACGAGAATCAAATGGCCGATGCTTTGGCCACTCTATCTTCAATGTACCGAGTTAATCGCCGGAACGAGATACCAACCATCAGCATTCGGTGCCTTGAGAGACCAGCATATGTGTTTGCAACCGAGGAAGTGGTGGATGACAAGCCTTGGTTTCATGATATCAAGATGTTCCTTCAGAAGCAAGAATATCCCCCTGGGGCATCTAGCAAAGACAAAAAGACTCTAAGAAGGCTGTCCAGTAGTTTCTTCCTGAATGATGAGGTGTTATACAAAAGGAATTTTGATATGGTCCTGCTGCGGTGTGTGGACAAACATGAGGCTGATCTATTGATGCATGAAGTACATGAAGGTTCATTCGGAACCCATCCTAATGGACACACAATGGCCAAGAAAATGCTAAGAGCCGGCTACTATTGGATGACAATGGAGTCTGATTGTTACAAACATGCCAGGAAATGCCATAAATGTCAGATTTATGCGGATAAGATACATCTACCGCCAACTTCTCTGAATGTTCTCTCTTCTCCTTGACCGTTCTCCATGTGGGGTATCGACATGATTGGTCGGATTGAACCAAAGGCTTCCAACGGACATCGTTTCATCTTAGTGGCTATTGATTACTTCACCAAGTGGGTTGAGGCGGCGTCTTATGCCAATGTGACCAAGCAGGTGGTCGTACGTTTTATCAAGAACCATCTTATCTGCCGTTATGGTGTTCCTAACAAGATTATTACAGATAATGGGACAAATTTGAATAACAAAATGATGAAAGACCTGTGTGACGAGTTCAAGATTGAGCATCATAATTCATCTCCTTACCGGCCTCAGATGAATGGCGCAGTTGAAGCTGCAAATAAGAACATCAAGAAGATCGTGCAGAAAATGGTGGTCACTTACAAAGATTGGCATGAAATGTTACCTTTTGCTTTACATGGATACCGCACTTCAGTTCGTACTTCGACAGGGGCAACCCCTTTCTCTTTAGTATACGGCATGGAAGCAGTACTCCCCGTAGAGGTTGAAATCCCATCAATGAGAGTCTTAATGGAAACTGAGTTGGCCGAGGCCGAATGGTGCCAAAATAGATATGACCAATTGAATTTAATCGAGGAGAAACGCATGGCGGCTTTATGTCATGGACAGTTATATCAGAGAAGAATGAAACAGGCTTTTGACAAGAAGGTTCGGCCTCGTGAGTTCCGTGAAGGTGACCTTGTGCTCAAAAAGATTTTGCCCTTTCAGCCGGATTCTAGGGGCAAGTGGACGCCTAATTATGAAGGCCCGTATGTTGTCAAAAGAGCTTTTTCTGGTGGTGCTATGACGTTGCAACCATGGATGGTGATGAGCTCCCTCGTCCTGTGAATGCCGATGCCGTCAAGAAATACTTTGTCTAAAAAATAAAGGAACAGCTCGCTAAGTTGAAAACCCGAAAGGGCGGCTTAGGCAAAAATGAGTGTCTCGGTGGGCTGAAAACCCGAAAGGGCGGTCCAGGCAAAAATTAGAGACATAAACAGAAAATAATATCCTGATAGGTCGAAAACCTGAAAAGGCGATCTATGCAAAAGTTAAGGAACAAGACAAGTAACTGCATCGGATCAGGCATCACTTATTCAGAGTACCTCGATTGATAAAATATCTTTGGCTTACAACATTTTAGACTGCAAATTCAAAGTTGTTAGGGAGAATAGCGATCATTGTGTTTAACGTACCTTTCCCACCCAATTACCATTTTTCATCTTTGTAACGATCTGTGGGGTTGTGCTTTTCGCCAATCGCCACTCTTTTAATCAAATTCGAGCCTATGCCCTCTATTTGGAATTCAAATTTATTTGCAATTTTGTTTCTCCCTCTTTCAATTTAAAGTACTTGAAGCAAAAGCTCAAAAAATAATTTAAAGTTTCTTAGTAGTTCTTTTTTGGAAAAATAAATGACAAACATATTTCTTAGATTCATGAGTCATACAAGCATATATCAACATCGTTCCAAAAGCAGACAGGTTCAACAAGGAAAATACAGTCATTGCTAAAAAAAAACAAACAAAGCTCGACAAGTCGAAAACCTGAAAAGGCGGCTTAGGCAAAAATGAGCATCCCGGTGGATTGAAAACCCGAAAGGGCGATCCAGGCAAAAGTTAGGGATTTCAAAAGAAAGAGGAAAAAAGCAAAAGCATGACTGTTGAAACAAGACCATGAGAAAATATTAGGTTTCAGTGTACGAGATGGCGATTTCTGCCAAATCTCTGACCAATGGGCTTTACCCCGAGAAGCAATCATTCTTAACATGGATTGACATACCATACCGGGTTTTACCTCGAGAATCTGATCTATTTCACCTTTAAGGGGTGCTGTCCCCAGTGGAGAACTATTGAGTGGTTGTACGGATACGTCGGCCCGATGTTCATCTTTTCTGATCAAGCTTTTGTCTCATCCAGTCGTGTACAAATATCATTCAATCATACAAATACAAGCTTCATAACAATCATTCATACATACATACATACATACATACATGCATACATACTTACAATCATTCACATGTCCATACATATATTCATATTCATATGCAACATGCAAACAAAATCATTCATACATACTGCATTAACCATCACGTGTCCTGCTTCAATACATCACAAAAAGAGTCATCCCCAGTGTATCTGGTCCAGAGATGTCTCCATCAATCACACAAAAAAAGAGTCATCCCCAGTGAGTCTGGCCCAGAGATGTCTCCATCAATCACACAAAAAAAGAGTCATCCCCAGTGAGTCTGGTCCAGAGATGTCTCCATCAATCACATATTACAAAAAGAGTCATCCCCGGTGAGTCTGGTCCAGAGATGTCTCCATCAAACATATTTCAAAGTAGCAGGTTTTGCAAACAATCAACTGCAAACTTATGGTTGATTTCCCCAAAAGAAGTCATTTCCAGTGTGTCTGGTCTAGACAAATACATATTCTTGTCATGTCTCGCTCTCCCACAATGTCAGCAGACAATTTATTTCCTCGATGTATCCTTACCATCCCACAATGTTGGTAGACACTGCCTTTACTTGTCCTTACCATCCCACAATGTTGGTGGACACTGCCTTTACTTCTGTCCGTACACAGGACTTTATTGCTTTCGGTCTTTACTTCTGTCCGCACACAGGACTTTATCGCTTTCAGTCTTTACTTCTGTCCGCACACAGGACTTTATCTGCTTATGTCCACACACAGGACTTTATCGCTTTCAGTCTTTACTTCTGTCCGCACACAGGACTTTATCTGCTTATGTCCACACACATGACTTTATCGCTTTCAGTCTGTATTTCTGTCCGCACACAGGACTTTATCTGCTTCTGTCCGCACACAGGACTTTATCGCTTTCAGTCTTTACTTCTGTCCGCATACAGGACTTTATCGCTTTCTGTCTTCATTACTTTTGTCAAATAATCTTCATTTCATTCAAACACTCATAAACATAACACTCATAACATCATATCATAGCATTTTATAGTTTAATCCGGTCAAAAATGGTGTACTCTGTATTTAAGTCTCTTCCACCGTCGAACCAAAACAAAAACATCATCAAAAATCATCTTTTTCTTTTTATCTCCGATGGAAGAAACTTAAATAGGGGCATCTGTCATACCCCATTTTTTGACCGATCGATTTTGTTCGGCGTTTAAAACCTTCTTGCCCTTCTTGTCATTTCTGACGAAATTGCGGCAGAGAGGTATTTTAAAATACCTCATTTGTTGTTTCTTTTATGTTTATTCTTTTTCTATTATTATTATTATTATTTATTATTTGTTACCATTATTATTATCTTCTTTCTTTTAAAATTTATTTATTTATTTTATTAATTTTCGTTTTTTATTTATTTAATTTAATTATTTTGTTTTTATTTTATTTTTACTTTGTCCTTTTGTCCTTTTTTTTTCTGATAAAAAAAATCAGAAAAATTTGAAAGTCAACTTGCAAAGGGAACATCTTTCTGCAGAACAGTGTACTTCCTTGCCCAATTTCAGATTTTTGTTCCCCATTGGTGTATATAGTGAACAGCAATTAATGAACAGGGGGAGGAAAAGGTCTCAGCCGCAGAGTAAACAACAAAAATCCAAACCCTAATTTTTCTAGATCTGAAAAATCATCAAAAATCCAGAACAAAAACAAAACCAAAAATCATAAACAAAAATTCATCATCAATCATCCATCAAATTTCCAGAAACGAACCGAATCCAAATTCAAACCCATAACCACAAAATCAAAACAGAATCCATCAAAAACAAATAATCAAAACAAAATCCAGAATCGAACCACAAACCTTTTCACCAAACCAATCAAATGCAAATCGAAATCCAAGAACAAAAACGACGAGAGAAAGGACGAATCGGAAACAAAAATCAAACAACACCAAGAGGTTGAATCTTTTTTCGTTTTCTTTCTCTTCCTCGATCTGGATTCGTTTAAGCTCTTATTTTTTTAAAACTCATATTTGGGTTTGGGTTTCAATTTCGGTTATGTTTGATGTTGAGTTTTTTTTAGAAATGAAAGTTTAGATTGAGAAAAAATAAGAGAGATGAGGGAAGAAGATAGCCGCGGCGGGGAGTGAAAGAAGAAGGAGGTTGAAGGTTTTTATCAATGGAGTTTTTTGTTGTTTTGTTTGTTTTAAAAAAACTGGAAAAAAAAACGAGAAAGAAGAAAGGAAGAAGAAGGAGGCCGCGGCGGCAGAGAGAGAAAGAGATGAGAAAAAATGGAAATTTTTAGGGTTAGGGGTATTTATACTCCAACCCGATCTGGTGTGTGCGTGTCTATCGCAGCACACCGTGCACCTTCGCTTATCAGCCACTGATCTCTATCAGATGGCCTAGATCTTTTCCTTTTAAATTTAGATCAGGGCCGTCTGATCCATCAGACGGCCAGATTTAATCCTGTTTTTTTTGTTTGTTTTTTTACACAGATGGGCCTTTGTTTGGACTGGGCCTGACTGTTTGGCTGCTATTCACACCCCCCTGCTATTTCGTTTTCATGATTCACACCCCCTGTCTTAATTTTTTTTTATTTTTTTTTTAGCTTATGAGATAAGTGCTTTTGGCATAAGCTATTTTAGCTTTTATTGTTAGCCAATCAAGCATGATGTCGAGGCTTATTTTATTTTCCGATTTATTTGATATTTAAAAATTGTTAATATTACATTATGTCTTTATTTATTTTTAGCTAATTTTATTTTTTAAGCTCATGAGATAAGTGATTTTGGCATAAGCTATTTTAGCTTTGTTTAGCCTTGTAAAGCATGATGTCGAGGCTTATTTTCATCCTTTTAGTTTCGTATTTATTTATTTATGCTATTTATCCATGCATATCATATTTATTTCATTGCATCCATTTAGTTATTATTTTTACCCCTTTATTTTTTTGTAATATCATTATTATCACAATATTGAATGTTTATCACTTTATTAATAGTCATTTATTTTTTCTCTTGAATTTAGGATGTAAATAGGCCAAATGTAAACTCTAAATAAAATGTGCATAGCATACTCCCTCTCTTGCATCATTTCATGTTTATTTTCTTGCAAAGATTTTAGAGTGTGATTAGGGGCCAATGTACTCATAAATGAAAAATTGCATCTCATGCATATTTACTTTTTATCGCTTTCCGCAAAAAACGTTAGAATATTAATTCCGAGGGAAAAGACACCGTTTTGATCAAAATATCATTACGGACCGTCTTCGCGCTTAATTTGCTTATTGCGACGGTATTTTTCTTTTAGCGCTACCTTTTAAATTTTAAACCCAACATTCCCCTTTTAAATAGTTAGTCATTTTCTTCTCAAAAAATGAGGTCAAAACCTCTTTCAAAAAAAATACATAATTATTTTCTTTTCGAAATATCACAAAAACACAAAAAATTTCATCAAACATTTCTATCAAAAAACCTTGGAATTCAAACCAAGTGTTCTTTTTCTTACAAAAACCTTGGAATTCAAACCAAGTGTCTTTTATCACTTCAAACATTTTCTCAACTAACCTTGGATTTTAAACCAAGTGTCCGCGTTTTTTTTCTTAATCAAATCTCAATCAATTTAACCATATAGATTTTTTTTCACAAATTAACATCAATCAAAATCACATTTTGCCATTTTTGGCTTTTGGTATTTTAAAACCATTTTCAAAACCTTAAAATCAAATAAACAAATTTACTCGTCTTTTTACCCCGAACTACGGTGGTTTGATCCCTCGGGTACGTAGGCATGAGACTTGTCTCTCCAATCAATAAAATCAACAAAAACATTTTTCTTCTTTTTCATCACTTTAAACATTTTTTTATCACTACTTTAATTTCCCACTTATACCCTTTTTACAAGCAAATAAAATTAAGCGCAAAGTTAGAATAAAAACAAGAGGTTCCTATAGAGTACTATAGATACTTAGGGTGCTAATACCTTCCCTTCGTATAACTAACCCCCGAACTTTGTTCTCTAAAAAATAGGGTTTTTTTCGAACTTTTTCCCTTTCCCTCGGATAAATTAAAGATCGGTGGTGGAATATTAAATTGCGATTCGAAGTTAATTAATAACTCGATATCCAAAAATCACCGCGACAGTTGTCTCCAATGATCACATAGCTTAAAGCTCTATATTTGATCTTTCGAGCAGTATCACTTGTTGGATTTTGTAAGTAATCCACAATTGGTTTTCTCCAATCAGTGTTTGTTAAATTGTCAATTGCCAAAATTTGAAATTTTTCTTCCTCATGACATTTATCATCAATAGTTTCTTGTGGTATATTTTCCCCCACGAGTTTTGGCATTGACAAGTTTGGAGATAACAGATCGTTAGATACTAGTTTTTCTTTGATTTCGATTAATTCGTATAATTGATCCTTTGACATTTTGTATCCTGAAGCAATTTGAGCTAAGTCGTTTGCTTCTTGATTTTGCAATCGAGGAACATGTTCGAAATCAACAGTATCGAAACAAAGTAACATTTGTCTTGCAGTTTCAAAATATTTGACAAGATGTTCTTTTACACATTTATACTCTTGTGTTAATTGTTTCAATACCAATTCGGAATCTCCTTTGATTCTTATGTCCTTTGCCCCCAAGTTTATTAAAATTTCTAGACCTGCTATTAAAGCTTCGTACTCAGCTTCATTGTTTGAACAAAGACCGTTTATTTTATATTTAAATTTAGTTGGGATTTTCAATGGTGAAATAATCAGTATCCCAATTCCAGTTCCAAACTTATGTTTAGAACCATCAAAGTATAAAATCCAAGGCTGAACCTCTACAACTTCTTGAGCTGATTCGATTATGGAATGATCAACTATAAAGTCAGCCACTATTTGACCTTTAACTGCTTTTAAAGGTTTATATGTCAAAGCATATTCAGTTAAGGCTAATGCCCATTTTCCAATTCTACTATGTAAAACTGGTTTCAAAAGCATATGTTTAATTACGTCGAAATGAGAATAGACATAAACTTCAATAGGCTTTATATAATGCTTAAGTTTCATACAAGAGAAATATAAACATAAACATAGTTTTTCTATAGCATTATATCTAGTTTCAGCATCATTTAGAACCCTACTTAAATAATATATGGCTCTTTCGTCTCCATTTTCATCTTCTTGAGCAAGCATGCTACCAATGGTTGAATCAGATGCTGAAATATACAACTTCATAAATTTGTTTCGAATGGGAGACATTAGTATTGGTGGTTTTGAAAGATATAACTTGATATCTTCAAAAGCTCTTTGATGTTCTGTTTCCCACTTGAAAACATCGTCTTTCTTTAATCTGAGCAGTGGTGAAAAGGGTTGGGATTTACCACTTAGATTCGAGATGAATCTCCTTAAGAAATTGATTTTTCCCAGCAAAGATTGAAGTTGCTTTTTAGTCACTGGAGGCTGTGTCTCCATTATTGCCTTTGTCTTATTCTGATTTATCTCGATGCCTTTCTTATGTACAACAAAACCAAGGAAATCTCCTGCATGCACACAGAAAGCACATTTTAGTGGATTCATTTTTAATCCACATTTTCTCATTCTTTCGAATGATTTTCTAAGATGTTCCAAATGGCCATTATCAGATGAAGATTTGATAACAATATCATCTATATAGACTTGCATAAAGTTATCAATGAAATCATGGAAAATCAAATTCATTGCTCTTTGATATGTAGCCCCAGCATTCTTTAAACCAAATGGCATTACTACCCATTCATAAGTTCCTAATGCTCCTGGGCATCTAAAAGCAGTTTTATGAATATCTTCTTCAGCAATAAAAATTTGATTATATCCTGAATAACCATCTAACATACTTAAATATTCGAAGCCTGCTGCTGAGTCAATGAGCATTTCTGCTACAGGCATAGGGTATTCATCCTTAGGTGTGGCATTATTTAAATCTCGAAAATCTATGCATACTCTAAGAGTTCCATTCTTTTTAATTACAGGAACTATGTTTGCTAACCATTGGACATACCTGGCAGTTCGAATGAACTTGCTTCTCAGCAACCTTTCGATTTCTCCTTTGATCTTGGACATTATTTCTGGCGCGAATCTCCTTGGTAATTGCTTAATTGGCTTCTTTTCTGGCTTCAGAGGCAGCCTATGTTCAACCAATTCTTTGCTTAGACCAGGCATTTCATTGTAGTCCCAGGCAAAACAGTCTTTATATTCCTTAAGGAGTTCGATTAGCTTTGTCCTGAAATCAGAATTGATGTTGGCACTGATGTAAGTTGGCCTTTTTGTTAGGCCATCTCCAATGTCTATTTCTTGCAATGAGTCTTGTGCTTGCATTTTATGATTTATATTTAAAGGATCTTTTTCGAAACCCAAAGGTTCGTCATCATAAATGCAATCCAAGTTTTGCAAGTTTGGCATATTCCTGCCATCTTCAAAATCATTGGTTTTACTTGCCAATTTGTTAGAATTATTGGCTTCGAAAGCCACTTCTTTTTTCATTGTTACAGCTTCTAGTGCCGTATTTAATCTATTTTCGGCCATGTAAGCCGAAATTCTTGCCCATGGGTTGGGCTCAGTCATCAGGATAGTAGAATTCACAATCCCACCCAGATGGTGGAATTACTCCATCTTCAGAGGAATTCTGATCTATTTCCTCTCTTCTCCAACAAAATCCATGAGTTGGGTGGAGTTTTACAGAGTGGTAAACATTTTCAGAAACCACTTTATCAAAGGCAGCGTCCTTATCGCCGCATGGTGCTATTGTAGCAAGGTTCTTGTCGAAGGTCTGCTTTGTTATTTGATATTGCTCGGACAGATAATAACTTTGATCTGCTTCCACATATTCGACAATACCATCACTTCTCCAAATGGCCAAGTTTTGGTGAAGAGTCGAAGGCACTGCCCCCACTCCATGAATCCATTCTCTTCCCAACAGGAGATTAAAGTTAGCTTTGGATTCAACCACCAAAAATAGTGTTGGCCTAACTGTGCTTCCAATGGCAACTTCAACTTGGAGAGCACCCCAAGAGTGGCCACTTTTCCCTTCATTGTTCGAAAGGACTATGTTGTGAGAAATAAGATCAGTGTCATATTTCCCTATTTTCTCCATTAATGAAGAAGGCATCAGATTCACAGCTGCTCCTCCATCAATTAGAACCTTGTTTATGCCAACATTGTTGACTTTTGCTCTGACAAACAAAGGTTTGAGATGATTCTTCATCCCTTCATCAGGCCTTGCAAAACTGGCACATTGTTCTTCAATGCATCCATTATCCATCACATAGTAACAAACTGGTTTGATATCAACCAGTGGTGGTTCATAGTAGTCCTCTTCTCGATCAGAAAAAGACCAAACATCAAACTCTCGTGGCAATACAGACACCACATTACAAACCACATCGAAGTCATTTTCTGACCCAAAGTCATCATCCTCACCATCGAAACATTCCTCTTCATTTATTTTTTCGTTATTTTCCTCTGGAATGTTTGGTTGTGAGAGTCTCTCGATTACAGGCCTCTTGGCCTTTTCTTGAATCTTGATTCCTTTCGAGTTGTTCTCCTGTGGAACATTTTGGAATTCTTGTTTCTTCTGGCGTTGGAACCTACGCCATTGTGTTCTTGTCATTGGATTTTTACCCTTATAATTATTTTTATAAGAGAATTTACTGGCATCCATGGCCATAATAGGTTGAGCATTAGTTTGCCCAACTTTACTAGAACTTCCTTGATGCTTGATTCTCCTGTCGAAAGCTGCATATCTACCATGTCCCCATTGACCCATGGGTATTTTTGTTGATGGTAAGAAAGTTTGTTTTCGACCAATCCTGTCATGAATCGAAGGATTTGGAAGTATAGCTTTTCCTTTGTTAGGATATTAATTTGGTCCACTATTGAAGTTCAGTCTTCTGTTTGGACCATTTAACTTTGGCTTCACATAAGGCAGATAATTCTCGAGGCCTGCAGTAGCCTCTTTGTCGCATACAGCACTACACCTAGGACATAGCATGACTTGGTGATTCTTTTCTTTGCATCTCATAAGAAAATCTAGCAAATCCTCTTCAGCCTTAGGGTAAACTACCTTAATTTTCTCGATATAATTCTCCTCTGGAATTGATTCGAGAGTCGTAACTTCCATAGCTTCCACCATCATGAATTCGAATGGTTCAGCAAACGAAGTATCAGCAATCTGGAGAGGGTCAGTATCCACCTTCATTGGAGGCTTCGACTTATCATCGAATTTTAATCTCCCCTCGTTCAATGCTTTTTGGACAAGATCCCTGAAAAGAACACATTGAGATGTCTTATGACCCACAAAATTATGAAATTTGCAATAACCCCTTTTCTTTCTTTGTTCTAAAGGAGGAATTTTTAAACCTTTTTGAACAATTATCTGGCCATCATTAACCAATAAATCAAAGATTTCGTCACATTTAGTAATATCAAATGTGTAGGTTTTTGCAACATATTTATCATTTTTGGGTTCGATAGGATTTTTTCCATTAGATGGCTTTAGTAATTTACACATATAGGGAGGGCCTGGCTTTAATTCAGCCACGTCTATCTCGCTATTTTCAATATTTTCACAATCGAAAACAACTTCGTCATCACTATCATAAGTTTCTATATAAGCAATCTTTTCTTTTTTATGAAACTTAGATGTTCTGGCTTTTTCGATCTTTAGCCTTTCGACTTGTCGAACTCTATCAGCCAATTGTGACATATCCCTTAGATACTGTGTATCTAACTTCTTCCTAATTGAATAATCGAGACCACCAGCGGCCATTTCGACTAACTCATGTTCAGGGATTGGTGTAAAACACCTTGCCTTAAGGATCCTAAACCTATTAAGGTATTCGTCAATAGACTCTGGTACCTTGCGCTTAACACTAGCCAATTCTTTAAGGCTAATTTTGGTCTGACCCATGTAAAATTGCTCATGAAACAACCTTTCTAATTGGGCCCAATGATGAATCGAATGGGGGGGAAGAGTTGTAAACCAAGTGAAGGCGTTTTTGGTCAAAGAATTTGGAAAAAATTTCATTCTTAAATTCTCATTATTCGCTAAATCCCCACATTCTACTAAATATCGAGCAATATGTTCGACAGTAGATTCATTAGTATCCCCAGAAAATTTTGTTAACTTAGGAGTTTTCCAATTTCTGGGTAATTCAGTTTGAAGCACATATTCAGACAAAGCGGATACAAAGTTTGGCCTATGTAAACCAACATTAAGGCCATTTTGTGTAAGAATATTTTCGACCAAATGGGCCAAATTATTCTGTCCAGCAAAGTTGTTTTGTTGGACATTTCTAATGACTTCGTCAGCATTTTGGTTTCGATTTACCAATATCACCCTTTGATTTTGATCTACACCATTTTGATTTATATTTTGCTGAGCCTCTGGAATCAAATCTGGCCTAGGATTGGCATTCATTATAATATCTGGCAACGGGTCTTGCCTTTGGTTATTTTCATTTTCATTAGATAACGGCCCATTTCGACCATTAGGCCTATTATTATTTGGAACATTAGGTGCTCCAAAGAAATCTGCCATCCTTCCCATTTGGTTGGCTAACAACTGATAACTATCGTTTGTAGTCTGTATCAATGGGTTGAAGACTGCCCCAATTTGTTGTGTTAACATATGAACCATTTCGTGATTGCTATCATCCATTTGCTGTCTAAGAGACATTAAGGATGTATTGGTCAAATTTTGAAATTGTCTTCCCTGATTTCCTACTGCTGAAGTCGAGGGGGAAAACATATTTGGCCCTTCATTACTAGAATTATGAAGGCCAGCCATAAATTCTGGAGGTATGCCATAGGGACGCTCACTATTTGATAATCGAAACTGGCGAAGAGGGCTTCTCTGATCGCCATTCATTGACTGTGAAAAATTTCCTCCACCTAACTGCGCAGATGATGAGGGAATCAAAGGAATAGTTACTGGAACAGTTGGTATTCGTTCCAATATTACAGAAGGACCACTCGAACCTGTGGTACTCGCATTTTGGTTAAGGGTCGTAGACCCATTTCCAGAACCTATATTGGCATCATTGCCAGAAGGTTGCGATGGTCGTCCCTCTGGGATTGATTGATTTACGTTTAAACTTGTTGATGGTTTAACCATTTTCTTACGAGTTTTACAATTTTCGAAGTCTGGTAAAGATTTACCACTCCTCAAATGCATACAAAACAACGAGAAAGAAAAAAGAAAAGTAAATAAATCAACAGAAAAAGTTTTTAAAGTAAAATGCACAAAACCTGTCCCACTGGGCGTGCCAATTTGTTTACTCTGTTTTTTGGTAAACAAGCGCTAGTTTGTTTACTGGTAAGATCAACTAGTAAATCTTGGGCATGTTTGTGCATTTTTGGTAAAAAAACATATAATATTCCATGATTACGGATATGCTGTTAAAAGATTTTTAAATTTAATGTAAATGAAAGTAACAATGCAGTAAAATACTTTGAATGAAGAAAGGTTTGCAGAAAAGTAAACTTTTGCAGAAAACTTAAAATGAATTTAAAAAGACAAGTGCAAAATTCATTCGAATGAATGAATTTCTTAGAATGAACAAGAAATTGAAAGTTACTGGAATTTAGAATTGCATTTGAATGTAAACATTTACAAATAGAAAGTGGTTCACAGAATCATACTTTTCCTTGTAATTACTCATTTTGCTCGAACGCTTGGGTACTCTGAGTTTTTGTAAGGATTTTCGTATGTGAAATTGTGACCCTTATTTTGACTACAAAATACAAATATATAGACTTCCTATTTCAACTGCTCTATAACGGCTGTTTCTTGACTAAATGACGCGTGTCTTTGTTTTTCAATGCGCTGTCCTTAGGTCTGAACCGTTGCGTCCGCTGCCAATCAATCGAACTCGAAGTGAGTCAAGTTTGAAAATCTTTTTTAGAAAACACTTAGTCTTCTCGTGAAAATCCAAACTTCTTTCGATCCAGCCAGATTTCGATTTATATCAAAATCGAATCGAAGAGAAAAACTTCTGATGAAAGATTACATTAACCTTTTAAATATACATATTGATGACATGTATAATTTTGCCACTAACTTTATCTTTATTTCATGTTTTTGTTTCAAACAAAAATATGGAGTAACAACTTCAGATAAATGATTTGGGATCTTGTGTGTGCACCTGCCAAGTTAGAAAGGTAAGAGAACTATATGATAAACGTTGTATTTTACATTAGCAATTGTCTGTATAAATATACAATTGGTGATCAATGCAGATCCTAGTATTTGGTAACTACTATACACGTATGGAAAGGAAATAAATGAGTAATTCAATTATAATTGAAGAACTATTATTCTTATGATATGTCATTGAATGCCAATAGCATAATACTAGGGATTTTGTTCTCTGACATAGATAAAGTATAAATATTTTCTTTCACAAATCGTGTTATGTTTAAAATGGCAGAGAGTTGTTGTTGCTAGTTGTGTATGCAGTTAAATAAATTGCAGCGGTTAATTTAAAATGGAACAACATGCAGTTACCAATTTATTGAATCAACCACCACATGTATGAGAGGGTAAATTTGAAATTAAAAAAATCCAGACCAAATTGAAGTATCCTTTTTATATATAGTATTTAGATATAATATAGATTAATGTTACTTTAACACGCACAACACATGATACTTGAGATTTCTTGTTAGTGTATATGAAAAAAATTATTGTCTTTTAAGGATGATACATTTGGTTTAAAAAAAAAAATACTACCATGTCTTTAATTATTATTTTATAAACATATCCTTAATTATAATACTTTTTTTTCTAGTAGCTTAGTTACTATATATATATATATATATATATAGCTCTGTTTGGGAAGGCCAAAATGCTAACTTATAGTTTTTAACTTATAAGCTAAAAGTTTAGTTTTGTAACAATTTATAAAAGAGATTATAGTTTATTTTATTAGCTTATAGTTTATTTTTCAAACGCTATTTCAAGTAGCTTATGAGCTTATATCTTAACATCTTTTCTTCCAATATTACCCCTATCATCTTCCTTACAAAAATTAAATATTAATTAAACATATATTTTCAATGTCATTTCACACTTATAAGTTAATTCAACCACTAATTTTACCAAACACTACAAATTCAATCAACTAGCTTATTCGTTATCCGCTATAAATTCATCCGCTTATTTTTCAAACACTACTTTTTGTAGGTAAGTAAATGTTTGGAACGTCTCTCCAAGGAAGGAATCATGCACTATGACTCTATTTTGTAAAAAATAGCGGATAACCGATAAACTAGCTTATAGCGGATATCTGATAAGCTAATTTATAATAGATGAACTTATAGCGGATATCTTATAAGTTAACTTTATAGCTGATAAGCTAAGTTATTAGTTATCCGCTATTTTTTTACCAAATAGAGGTATAGTGCATAATTCCTTCCTTGAAGAGACGTTCCAAACATTTACTTACCTACAAAAATAAGCTTTAAGCCTAGAATAACTTCTAGCTAATTACATCATCCTTAACAGAAAGGAATACTACACATTTAATTTTATTGAAGTGTTGAAAACAATAAAAAAGTATCTTCACCATTTCTTGTACAAATCATTCATAACAAGAGACGAATTGAAACTTACGTGGCACTTTCGTAATTATTAGTGAAAATAGGAAATAAAAACAAAAAACGTTTTCACTGTAAAAAAGCCAAAAAAAGTTTTGATCCAAGTCTTCATATAGTATTCTTCTATTTAATCAACTGTACCCAACACTGATTCCAGCTTTAAACTCCACATCTATGCAGCATTTCTCGTGGTTTTTGCGGCACCTATTTATTTCCATGTCTTCTTCATTTGTTAACTTATTTTTTCCACCACAGGCTGGAGGGGAGTTAACAGACTTCATTACTGTTCTGAGAACAAAAGAGGCTGTCAAGACATTTAGTGGTAATGCACATGTTTCACTTGGAGCTGGTTTGAGTGCTGCATTTGGTGTTGTTGGAAGGGCCGTTGAAGCTGATGTTCGAGCTGGTGATGGTGGCTATGCTGCTTGTTATACATACAGCTGCAGTAAAGGTATGTTTTTTATTTGTGATCATCTTCGCCCAATATGCAACTTGGCCTTTTCTTTTCAACAGAAATAAATATATGCATGTTAACATACCACTTTTCGTATTCATAGCTCGGTAGAAGGCTTCTTGAGAGTGGAATAAGGGAAGGGAATAATGAATCTTAGACAGATACTTTTCTTTGTGAGGTTTAGAATTGGAATAACTCCTATAGGGTAGTGTTTGATCTATTCTATATTACTTGCAGGTGCATTTGTTGGTTGTTCACTTGAAGGGAGTATTGTCACCACTCGTACCAGGGGCGGACCTACATTAAGGCCTAGGCCACAGTGAAATTTTCGTTTTTAATAGGTATATATATATATATACACATATTTTTGTTAACTATTATAGTATATATATACATATTACCGCCAGTTTTAATCACAAGATTGCATGTGTCTCAGTGGTAGTTGGGCGCTTACTGTGATTGAAGTGTTGTGTGTTCGGGTCCTGCAAGGTGCAATTTTTACTTTTAATTTAATTTTTTCAAAAAATTGCTATGTTGCCGCCACAAACAATGAAAATGAAACAATAATGATAAATCAAGAATAATATTCACCACATTTCCTTAAGAGTTTACATGATTATCTATGAATTTAGACGTTAGTGAACGATGAAACATTATTCGAATGTTAGTGGTCTATGTTTTCAGATTGAATTTATTTTTTCAATAAAAAAAATCTCCAATCAATGCTTTGGTAAGCGGAGGACTAAGTTTTTCAATAAAGAATATTGATCTTATAACTTTTATAGAAATAAATGTTCTAGAAACAATTAACAATGATGTTATTTTAATTCATTTTCAAGAAATGAATGATTGAAGATTTTCATTGTAAATATATTGCATTAAACAATATTATTTCTTATTTTCAATATAATTTAGTTTATAATTTATTTGATATTTGGCCACACCATTTTTAAATGTTTGGATCCGTCCCTGACTCGTACACAAGAAAATAGTCGATTTTATGGCAGCCAGTCTTTAAGTGCAACAGACATACTTCTTGGCTCCTTGCCTAGGCCACCTGCTGCAGCTATTCTCTACCGTGCTCTTGCAGATTTGTATTTGAAGATTGATGGTTATCATTGAATTGTTCAGCATCACATTTCATATTCTTTTCACTTTTTGGCCATAAGCATAAAGGAAAAGAACCATTGAACAGTGAATAATTTGTACAGCTTCTTAGTTCCACTCAGATTGTAAAGTTTCCTGGTGACATTATTTGTCATGTAAATAAGTAAATGAAGATGTAGGTATCATATACTCCACTTTGACCATAATTGAAGGATGGTGAACATGTTTTAAAGTGTTTATTTTTCTTTCCTTTTTTTTTTGTTTGTTTGTTCTGGTTTGAAGTTTAATTTTGTTTTCTGCACAGTGGACGAAAGTTAGCATATAATTATTTGATGATTCAATGAGTGCCAAAATTGCCAAATTGGGTCAAAATGAATTCTTTTTCATATCCTTTATTTGATAATTTAACGAGGAACACAAGCCACACCAATGCATAACAGGTGTGTTAATTTTCTTTTACCACAAATCACCAGAAATGTATAACATATAAGGAGAAAATTTGTTCTTATTTATTAAGGTCCATGTCTAATGGTAGAAAAAAGGGTGAAAGTGTTTAAATATCAAATATCCCATAGTCTATTTCTCTTGCTCCTTTTGATCAAATTGAGTAAGAAACGAGGAACAATCTTCTTTAGTTTTCTAAAGACTGTCACCACACATCCTTTCATTGCAACATATAGAGGGAACTGCATCATTGCGAATATGCTGACAGGAAAGAATGCTGCACAATAAAGTCCATTTGCTGTTATCTAACTTGATGTTCACCAATACTGTTGCACTAAACACCAACACTGTTGTAGCCACGGAAAAGAACAAGAAGGCAAAACCTGCCATTAGTTTTCGGGGTAGAGACCTCCTAAAGTCCCACAACTCACAAGGTGATGTGAGGATTGAGAGGAACATAACCACTGAAGCCAATGAACTTGCAAGGGCCACAACATCCATGACTGTAAACACTACAAAAATAGGATGATGAAGTAATCTCGGAAAGCCGAAATCGTCTGTGCCTCCTGGGACAGTGTAAGCAGCCGCAAAGACAACTGTTGCGACAAGGACAGCTACTGCAGAACATGACTGTGCCGTCTCTTTTATCCATTCACGAGCATCCTTTAGTATTTGTTCATGCTTTTCCTCAAAGAGTTCCCTTGCTGTTTTGTCGTTGTTGTTCTTGTGAACAATGTAATGGTAAGGAAGTCGCTTCTCTATGCGCTATTAATGGATGCACATCATATATAGACATATAGTAGTGAGAATTAGATAAGTGTTACTAGGCATTGATGAGAGAGATTTAAATCACATGTTCCCTTTTCTTGTTCCTATACTAAAAACACAAATCATCAAAACTTATATCAAGTGTTATGTTTTCACGAATTTGAATTTACTGCTGTAGAGATTCTACACATTTCTGCTATTAGTAGTTTAGATTTGTTAGATCGAAGATCGAACGAATTTGTTTTTGAAGAGTATTACTTAAAAAATACTACACTAATACTTACTTCAAACCAATGCAATTCCTCTTGCAATTGTAGGGCATAACCAGGTTGAGATCCACCTTTAAATTCTGCAGTATTGTGAAGCACAGTGTTACTTTCCTTGTCTATTTTTCCAGCAAGACGTCTCACTATTTTCAGTTTCTTCAACATTCGGAAAATTCGTAACTGGCGATGTTTGACAGCCATGTACAATATATTCTGCTCATCTTCACTAACATGCTCAATTGACTGAGGATGAAAATGAATTATCACTTCTACAATCTCTATGATTCCATTACAAGCTGCCATAAGCAACGGTGTATAAATAGTAGCTTTGTGGCTTGAAACATCTTGTTCTTCTTGTTTCTCTTTTTGTTTTCCTTCTATAATATCAACTGTTCTGTCCCTTGCTATTGAACTATGTTGCCATGAGTTGTCACTCTTTGCTAACAAGTGTACAAGTTCTTGTACCAAGTTATGCATTTCTTTTATCCTCCAAAGTTTTTCAATACCCTTCCATTCTGAATTAACATGGACAAAATATACAAGGAAATATAAAACAAAATGTCAAAATATTTTGTATGGAGAAATGTTTCATGAGCAATCATCACAGATTCACAGCTTGCACCTTCGGAAAGAGCCTTCCACATAGCATACCACATCCATGAAAAACCTGTAATTTTGGTTCACAATTTATTATGGTTGAGTATTGAATATGTGAATCAAAACAAATACATAAAATGTGTGTTTAGTTTATGACATTACACATAAACACATATACCTGAGAGTTTTGTATGATGAATTTGGGGTGGTTGCTTCCATTGAGTTTGACATGGTTCATTTATGCCCTTTTGGCCAATTTCCAAATCTTCTCCTTTGATAGTATCATCCTCATCATGAAGGTAATATGCATAATCTTGATAATCAGGCAGCACTGAACACGATATTCCAACTATATATTAGTTAAAGTTATTATATATACTATTACTTTGAAGTAAAACACAGGCTTCATATTCATATACTTAAACTATAACATGATATAATTACACACAAGTGGTTAATGCGCTCCACTTAAAGGGATATACTTAGCTACATACTAGCTGAATTCGATCTCTAGCGATGGAACAATTCGTGATCAAACTTTACATACCTTTTGATTGAACCCGAATTAGTCCACATAACTCATTTCTTTAGGTTACTGTGAGTGGAAACAAAAAAAAGTATATATATATATATATATTCTAAGTGATAATACACAATTTTAATTTCTAACCATGTCTTGCAATATCGTGATAGTTAGAATGTGATTGCCGATCATATGGTGCATGTATATACTTTGTCCCACATTATGATCGCGAAATGCACCAAAATCACAATTTAAGTCTTGAAGTATCTATGATCCTAGTAACTGTTCAGCTTGTGAGATCTAATTCATCTAAATTTTAACGGAAATCTTAATTTAAAACTTAAACCTTGAGTATATGCATGCATCTTTATTACTTAGAGATAAAGATAGCAGATATTTAGAAGGATATATGAATTTTTTGAAGGCCCCCATTTGTGTTTGACTCCTGAATACAGATGGCATCTGTGCTAGCAACTGTAGAGTTGTTAAGCCATTTTCGTCCTTTTGATAAGCGAGTTCGTTATACGATTTCAATAACCATAAAGCTGTTCCTGCATGCATTCAAAATCAAGCCAACCTCATTTGCTTTCCATATGAAGATTAATGTTCATGACATGGTAAATGCTGATAAATTGCAAGATTAGAAAAAGGCAAAGAGAGTAAGAGAGAAACCAAAGAATTGATCAATGATAGCAGTATGAAGAATAGACTTGTTATCCTCAGTTCTATGAAAATGATCCTTTATATCCACACCTTGCTCTTCAACAAAGTAATTGATCAAACTTGTCTTCCCTAGAGCAGCTGCTCTATACACAGGAGTCTCTCCAAGATTATTTCTCAGTTGTAGCAATGGCTTAGGAAACTGCACTGACATAGTTTCCTCTTCTTTCTTCAATATACTCTTTGTCATTTCAACTTCACCTGTGAAAGCTACTTCATGAAGTGGTGTATTTCCCATGTCATCTTGCAATCTCAAAACACGTTGCGTTTCTTTTCGATCAATCATTGATAGCATTTTGTTGTACATTTTTGAGCTACCACAATGTGCTGCATAGTGAAAAGGAGTATTTTGATGTAAGTCAATTCTTTTATATAATAATTCATTGTGTTGGGGTTTAAGGAAAAACTCTAGAAACCCTTTCCAATTATATCTTTTTGCTAATATATATGGCTCCTTCATTTTTTCAATTTCAATTGAACTTACTTGCCTCATTATTTCTAGGTTGCTCAAATTAACTCACACTACTAGTGATATTGGAATTCTTATAGTTTAGATTATATATGTATGTCATGCATATGGAAAAGAATAACATATAACACAAGATAAAGAATTACATGTGTTTTCTGAACATATGCTTTGCTTAATTAATAAAGTGCATAATAAGCAAGGCTAGAATAATTAAAGTTAGAGGTTTCCTTTTGCTTTGGAACATTACTAATTTGTTCTTATATAGTGCTTGTAATTGTGGGATCAATCTATTTTTTTTATAGATGTGGGATCAATCTTTGTCGATATACGACTTCTAGATAGGTATACGTAAAGCCTCTAAAATTTGATGTATGTTTCTAACTTTTTTGCATTAACATTATATATAAATTAAACACATTAATAAAACCTATAAGCATAGTTTTATTTTATATAATATAATGTGGATGTATTGATGTTGTAAAATAGTTTTACACCATTGTTCAATAGAGGAACATATCATATTACTCTTTTTAGTCTTATAAATAAGCAAAATTTCAACACACTCTTTAAAAAAATAGGTAAGTGCAATAATTGAAAAGAAAAAAATACTTTATTTTCAATTATATCCTTCTTGAAAAATGTAGAACATTACATTTATTGAATTTATTCGTTGAATCAATGTTTAATTTAAGGGTAAAATTATAATAATGGCATAAAACATAATGATTGAAGTAGACTTTTGCTTATATATGAGATTTTTAATTTTTGTGTTTTGTTGCTTATATTTGAGACCGGAGGGAGTATCATGTAACAATTATATGATGTGACATGAAACAAATTCGTACCACGGAATTTGTTTCACTGGTTCGGAGGTCGTATCAAGTGGTTTCAGCCTCCTCCCAATCGCAGTTGCGGGGGATCGAACCGTGATCCTCCCTACCAAGTTCAGCGCCTATAATCATTGAACCAACTAACGATTGGTGGAAGGTATTTTTGTTGGCTTTACATTATGTCTTTTGAAATGAGAGACTTTTAACTATGGATAACTTGACTCGCCGAGAAGTAACTCATGTAGTTTCTCAATTGTCTGAGGGAGGGTGTGGCTCAGCTGAAACCACAAATTATTTGTGTTTCGTGTCCTATGTATTTGGACGAGTGTAGGTAGATTTATTGCATTGGTTGGGAGTCTATTGTCCTCTACGAGGTCTGATACTTGTTGGGAAAAGGTTGGAAGAAAGATTTCATGTTATTTGACTTGCGTGCATTTAGGTTATTTGACAAAAAAATAAATTACACAAGGATCAAACCATGCCGTATAGCGATGACTATCTCAACTCACAATTGAATTTGTTTGATACACAAGAGTTAGAGATTGAACATGTTTTGAATTGACTCAACTCAAGGCTCATGCTCGCTGCGTTGCCTTGACCCAAAAAACATAAAAGTCCAAAGAGCTGAAACATCTAGTTGCCCCTATCCAAAGACTCTTTGCCTCCCAAGCCACAACGACTACTCCATATCCTTCTTAAGTGTAACGCATACATGACAATTAATATCGCTGGACCTCAACATTGATGAGCGATGTCTCGTAACGGCCACCCATCAATGTCCTAACGACTTCATCGTCTCCTCTACAAAAGGTGTTTTCCAACACATTATTAATATCCTAAAACAACACATTCTACAATTTAATACTAGCTTGAACATCTGAAGTACCCCACGACCCTACCAACTTCAACCGTAACGGTTCGTTGCTTGACGTCGACCACTTCTTCTCGTCGATCTACTTAAAAATCCATAAACACTATTTAAAGGTATAAATCTCTTATCATTTGCACTAATCCATTATTGTTACATGTCCTATTTTCTTGAAAATATATATATTTTTGACCCATTTCTTGAAAATATATAAAACAACAAAATTCACCAAAAAAATAAATAAACAAAGTGGTTTAGGTGGGATTTGGATTAACTGCTAAATAGAGTTTAGCATGGAAAATTATTCTCTTTGACAAAAAAAACAAACAAAAAGCAGAAGCAGCCAATTTGGACTCGCACCGAACTCAATTGGCCGGAAAACGCAATCGGAGTTAGTCACCGGCAGCCACAAACTCGGACAATCTCCGTCCAGGTTTTCCTTATCCTTTTCCCTTTTTATATTTTCAGATGCAATTCGCGGTGGCGATAGCCCCGATTTACACGACAGTTCCACTCGATTCTGTAAAATTGATAACATTTCTGTAAAATTGATTCTGATTCTGGCTAAAATTGAGTTGAAAAGTGATTTATGTTTAGGTACATTTATGTAAAAGTGAGTTGAACATTAAAATTTGAATGTAAAAATCAATTCTAGAATAAAAAACTACAATTTCTAGCTTCAAATAGAATCGATTTTAGAGGCAAAATCAATTCTACTCTAGAAGGAACCAAACATGTCAAAATCAAATCTATAACTCTAGTTTAGATTATATTCTAGATGTGAATCTTCAACTAAATCATGTCTCAATTTTGTGGATAATTTTGACTTGTGTGTGAATTTTGATTGAGTGGAATAGGGGAACTAGAATACTATTATTGGAATTATGTTGAAACTGTATTGCAATATGAAACTTTTTAATTATCTCGGTCGAACTCTAGATTATTAGGGTCTTTTTCTAGGAAACTGGACCCTGGAGGGTTTAAATTAAAAATAATAATGAAATCTCCATGTATGGAAACCCTCAGGGAAAGGGGGTCTGGTAATCTAGAGTTCGGCCGCGATCACATGATTGATTGAAGATTCGAAATTACAGTTTCCGTAGAGAGTTTTTTTGTTATCAAATGTAACGTTGAATTTGATGATATTTCTAGTATTAAAATTGTTATTGAGAGCATTATTGTTTTATATCTCTTTAGTTTACAAATTATTGGTAGTTAAGCGATAGTTTTTTTGGTTAATGCAGCAGAACCTTCACTTGTTCTCTGTGGCAACTTTAAGACTATCTGTACCCTGCTGCTTTGTCGTAACTGTGACTCTATCTCAGGCTCTCAGCAACCACATTCATTTAAGACGAGTTGTTTTTATTTCGGTTGAGGGCGTCGGATCGTTTTGAGTTGAAAATCTTAGGAGCAAGGGAACTCAGAAAGATTGGATATGGCAACTAGACGTGTTCGTTACACCCCTCTTGCCTCGAATGAGGATGATTATATCAGTGACCAAAGTAGACCATTTGACCCTCGATTTGATTACACGCCGAGAGCCTTGGATAGAGTTCCCTGGAAATCTATTGCTCTTGCACTCTTCCTGTTATTTCTTGGTACAGGACTTCTGTTTCTTTCGTACTTTATTTTCACTGGCCATATGGGGGGAGAACGTTCTCAAGCTTATGGCCTTTTAGCATTAGGATTTCTGAGCTTTCTCCCAGGTATGTGTTCAAGTCCCAGAATATTGTATGCATTGTTTTTTTATGCTAGGTACTCTGGTTTAATTAATATAAACAACAGGGGATATAATTTTGACAGTTCCTTGAAACTGCAAATATGGTGTCGAATAAGTCAAGTTGTTTTAATGTTATGCATTAAGATTAAGATCCATAAAGAAAATTTTGCTGATGCACTTTTAGATTCACATTCAGGAAAACAACCCAGCATACAGGGCTCCAATTTTGTATATGTTTGAGTGATGTGGTTTAACTGAGGATGGTAGATTCACTTAATGATTAGCAAAGAAATAATTCATAAATGTCATAAAACTATGCAATGATTAGCAAAGAAATAATTCATAAATGTCATAAAACTATGCAGCAAGACAGTATTTAGATTGTTACATGGAAATGTTTCTGCTTTATCATGTAGAAGTAAATTGCATACTGTTACGGAAGTAGAATTGCACAAGATAGGCATACATTTATAGATCTCAGATCGCCTGTCCTCATTTCATTCCCCACCATTTATAGAAGTAAAGTGTCATTTATTTGTACGAAAAAACAACTTTTTTTTGGTTAGTAGTACAGATGGTAATGGGAGAGTGGGGAAATGGAGCGTACTCGAGTTTGAACCCATGCTCCTGGTGTCCACACAACATCTACATAAGTTTTATCATTAGCTTGTGTTCCCCAAACTTATAGCAACAAAACTTAGTTAACTAACACTAAGTTTTTGTTATCATATTTATCGTTGAAGTGGTTCAGGGGAAAATAGGCATGGAATGGGGAGTGGGGACAGGCGATCTTAATCCCTGTGGTTATGGTCACCACCATTACTAATTAATTATTTCTCTCAATAATAATTATATGTGAAATGATGTTGCTTGACATGATTCTTTTCATGCTTTATTTGTTCTTTACCTATAAATGTCTTGCTACTTTTTTTGTTAATGGATGCACTGCACTGCATGGATAGAGAATAAATTTTGACTTTTTTGTCATGGGGACTTTTTGCTGGCTTAATATGCTTCATTGATTTCTGGAACAGGCTTTTACGAGACTCGTCTTGCATATTATGCATGGAGGGGCGCCAATGGATATCGCTTTTCTTCCATCCCTGATTACTAATACTATAGCACTTGAATTATACCCTCCAAACTCCGTCATGTTCAGATTTCAGTGCTACTTTTATTTGTATGCTTTGCATAAATTGAATAAAATTGTACAATGCAGTTAGAAAATGCAGTAATAAGATTTATAAAAAATATGCACCAGAGTTTTGTAAGATTAGAAAACAATCTTAAAATATAGCGTAAAACTGTTATACTTGAGCATTATTTCTTTTGTGACTGTTTTGTTCCTTAAACTGAGCTAATTTTAATTATGTGGAGTCAACATCCGACTAAAGTTTGCTTGTGATGTGGTTTGTCAAGGATGTATTTTCGGATTAAAGTTTGTCAAATTATGTTTAATTGAACTATTTTGCAAAGTTAAGTTTGATTAATATAAGCTTGCATCAATGTGATTTATGCTTGGATAACTTTTTTCAAACTATATATAAAAATGTAATTTATTTGGACGATACATATCTGAACTACTTTTGCTTGAACATAAAAGGGAGTGTATTTTTTGGTAAAAAAATGTGTGTATCTTTTATTTTGGTTAAAAAGGGGTTTGTTTATGTATAAAAATAATACTGACATAGTTTAGAAACAATTATTTTAATATATGATGAAAGTGAAGAAATTACAACACCATGAACCCTTGCGTGCCTGCAGAGATCCTAACCATGCTCGGTTGAATTACAATCCCATGAAAGGTAAAATTGAAAGAAAAAAATACGATATGCTTTGATATGAATTTTATATATAGATATAAATATGTTTTAAAAAAGTAGGTTTTTGGTTTAAAAAGAATAAAATTGCAAGTTAAATAGTTCAAATGAAGGCTAAAATTGAAACTGAAAATAATACACAAAAATTTGGTGTCACAAGTGGTCCACCGTGGACAAGTGATATAATTTATACGAATTTTACAAAAAACAATTATTCGATTGAAATTTATATCATATAGATCTTCCATAAAAAAATTTAGAAAAATTGAAAATCATTTGATATGTTTTTGAGACCCATCAAGATTACGGTATTTAATAAACCGTTAATCTAATCTATTTTTTTAAACTCAAAATTGATATATTAAATTAATGAAATGGTAACTTAAATAAGATATCGTATCATAAATTTTGATACCCTCTATCACTATGTCACGTCATGAAACTCTAATGATAAAAAAAAAGTACGGATAATTAACCTATGAAACTCTTGTTGATACTCTTATTGGAGATGATGGCTAGAAATTCCACCTTAAAGGTGGATTAGTGGAAGACGACCGAAGTTCGAACCTCAACCCCATACATACATATATAATGCAATGTTTTTGTTAACTGAGTTAAGTTAATAGAACGTTGAAGTACGAATTTAAACTCACAATTTCTTATTTTTCAATTATTTTTTTTTTGGTCAATTATTTTTTTTCAATATCTTATTATTTTTCAATATTTATTTAGTGTGAATTTTTATCACTAGACGAAAAAACAACATTGAAGGATAAATATTTAAAAAAAAAAACATAAACAATATTCTCCCTCCGTTCCTTTTTATTTGTCGTTTTAGAAAAAAATATTTGTTTCAAATTATTTGTCGTTTTGATAGTATAAGGTTATACTTTGTCTATTATACCCTCCTTTATATTTTATTTATTGAGTAAATTTTATATAATTTTTTATTGTATCTTTTTTTTACTAAACTTTTTCATTTGTTGTTTTGTTCCTATATTTTTGATTTTTTTTTCTTCTTTTCTTTTTTTCATAGATTTGATTTGATTTTAATTATTACCCCCTATTGAGTACTTATATATATCAATCTCCGGTTGTTCTCCACAATCATAAAGTATTTCAGAGAAGAAAATAGGGTTTTGTTCTCTGATTAACACCAACTGTGGAGTGCAAGGAATTGAACAATTTCACGGCAGGATTAATTCCATTCAACAATCGTGTTCAAGGTATTGCCAACATACACACTATTTTCTAACTTTGTTTGCTTTTTTGAATATAGTTGAACCTTAAATCTTGGTTCTACTTTTGGAGAATCAAAATTGATTTTAGTTTTAACATGTTTGTTCGCTTTATTCCTAGAACTTGAAGCTTTTGATTATAGAATTTACTTTTAAATTCAAATCTATTATTCAACTCATTTTACATCAACTTATCCAAACATATATAGATCATGAACTTATTTTACTTTCTTGTATCATACAGCAAGAGAGAGGTGCAAACATGGAAGAAGAGATGAACCCTTGGCTTATGTATTTTTCAGGTAAATATGATCTAACCTTTTGCAGCATATCAGATCCATCCAAATCCTTCTCTACAAGGATTCCAGATCATTGGAGGAAATCAAAGTTAAGTCTACGTACTGTACAACATGGTTGGTTTCTTTGGGAAAATAAGATATATCAAATTATGTTAGTAGCTTCTTTCTTTGGAATCCACTTAACCTTATGGAAATCATGCTCCCACCCCTAAATCACAATCGCACTAGATTTGGTAATTGGATTTTGTCATCCCCTCCAACTACAAATGATGAAATATTCTCCATTTTTTAAATTTCATCACGTTGCCCTTCAATATTCTACTATCAACTTGGAGATGATCAGTGGACTAAATTGTGTTCTTATGACGACATTGTGAGGGCTTTAGCAAGAATGGTACGGCCCCTTTGAGGGGGAAATGTCCCATTTTTGAAGACCCGGTTTATAGCAATGGTTGCTTGTATGCAGGAATGAGGACTTCATGTCGGTTTATTATTGTAGTAGTGGAAAAACTTCAACCTAATGGTGTTTTAATAAATTTCTTATATAATAGCATGAAAAAACATATACAAGATATTATTTGTAGTTCTGAGCAAGTTATAAGTAACTTAATTGGATCCAACAATGTACTGTTTCGAATAGAAGTTTTGCATACCCTAGATAGGGTTGTTGCAGTTTATGTTTACAAATTTGATTGTTCTCAAAGAGCGTGGGAAAAGGTGGAAAACATCAAGGATAAAGTGTTCTTTATATCCGGTCATGACTCAGGATTTGTTTGCCAAGCAATCAATCCAGAAACTGAAGGAGGCCGCATATGTATTGCCTTAAAGAACTGCAATTTTGTCTATATTTATAATATTGAAGACAAAAGTCTTGTAACTTCTCAACAATTCTCCTATTCATCAAAAAGTCAGACAAGATGGTTCATGCCAGAGACCAGGTAATTCAGTTGTTTTGACACACTTATTTCAAAAATATAAGGATTATTTTTAATTTGATTTTGATTTTAAAATAGTGAAATATATATACATGTGTGTGTGTGTTTTGTAAGATGACTGATACGCTTAAAGAACAAATAGGAAAAGTTTATCAAGTTAGAGAAACAGAAGGTATATGTGATGTTGTTCATAATGGCTTGTCACTTCCTCAAGATGTGATTGAAGTGATTGCAAAACGTATTAACAATGTGCTTGATTATTTGCATTTTCGAGCTACCAATAAGCTACTTCGTCTAGTTGCACCACCTATTAAATGGAGATCATCTTCTTCCATGTCAATGTCAAGGTTTGACGATCTCTCGATGTGTCCTTTATTTGTATTATCAGAGAAGGGCAAAGTCTTCACTTTTGTGCATCCGAAGCATGGTCTCAAGTACAAAAGCATCATAAAGTTTCCTGAAGATCAACATGGGATCTTGAATGTAGAAATTTGTTGTTCAAAAGAAGGTTGGCTATTACTGACAGCAGTTGACCAAGGGTATCAAGTGTTCTTCAACCCCTTTACAAAAGAAGTGTCACCACTTCCATTTGGGAACAATAAACCAATACGGAATATCAAGTGTTTTGGCATGTCACATTCCCCAACCTCTTATGAATGTGTGACTGTTGAATTAAGTAAAATATCTATGTCTATGTTAAATGAAAGATCTACCATTAGGACAGCATTTGTGCATTACCTTTCTGAAGGACGTTGCCGCTATATAAATTTGAAGACGAGAAATTTCCTATCTTCAACACAGGCCCGACTTTTCATAATGGATTATTTTATTTTCTTAACGTAACAGGAAATTTGGCAGTTATGGAAGTAATAAGAGAAGAAATAAGTTGGAATGTACTTGAAGAGCCTCAAGCTTCATGTAGCGGCCAGTTCAACAACTTTTTAGTTGAATGTGATGGCAATCTATTATCAATATTTGAGAATCATTTTGCAAAAGGTGTTCAAGTTGAATGAGGATACAATGACGTGGATGAAAGTTAAAAGCCTAAAAAAACATATGTTTTTTCTTGGTAAAACATCATTTTGTACTGTGGCAAACATTCCTAAAATGGAAAACAAAATTTATTTTAATAGATTTTATGGCCAAAGTGTTGTTTTTTATTCTTTAGAAACAAACAACTACCACACATTCGAAAATGCTGAAGTGGTGAATTTTCGTTATATGAGTGAACAGTTTAATGGTACCTGGATTCAGCCAAAATGGCACTAAGTTTAACACTTTGTTGGTTGATGCATAACCGGGGAAAATTGTTTTACTTACCACTTCTTTTGTGAATGGAAAATAGCAGCTTATGATCTCATGCATGCATGTAGCTTAAACCCCTTCCAAACATTGTCATGCTCTTTTCTATTTGCTTTCTGTTACTCTTGATTTGTATATACTTAATTGATAATACAAGATTTCAATGTCTAAACATGTCTTGCAATATTACGATAGTTAGAATACGATTGTCAATCATATGGTGCACGTATATAGTTTGTCCCACATTGTAATTGTTAAATGACCAAAATCACAATTTAATTATAAGACTTGAGGTCTCTTTGAGCTTCTAAGATCTAATTCATCTAAATTTTTTTATTAAGCCTTGTTTATATGGCATCTGCGCTAGCAACTGTAGAGTTTTTTTTTTTTTTTTTGACGAAGCAACTGTAGAGTTGTTAAGTCATTTTCATCCTTTTGATAAGCGAGTTCGTTATATACAATTTCATTAACCATAAAGCTGTTCCTGCATGCATTCAAAATCAAGCCATTTTCTTTCCATATGAAGATTAATGTTCACTATATGGTGAATGCTGATAAATTGCAAGATTTAAAATGGACAAAGAGAGTAAAAGAGAAACCAAAGAATTGATCGATGAATAAATTTATTAAATGAATAAATTTGATTATTATCCATTTTATTGTGTATGCATCATAAATAATGGCTATGTGTATATTTTTTAATAAAAAATTAGAAATTTAATTAAAATATTTAGCATAATTTAGTAAATTTGACGTTAATTAACTATATTGTATTATTATTATGAGTTTAATTGTTGTGCACTGTCAGTGTAAAACTTTTTTACACATGCATCCAATAATGTGTTGCCACATCATTTAATGAATGTGATACATCATGTGCTTTTAAACACAATACATGATGTGTTGGTATATTATTGGACGTATGTGTAAAATAACTTTACACTGACAGTGTATGTAAATTAAATTCTATTATTATTATTAATAGTTTTTTGTAATTAACTATTATTATTAATAGTTAGTACGTAGTATATTGTTTATGTTTTTTTTTTTTTATGAAAAATATTGTTTATATTTTTATTTCTATGGGTGTGTTTGTTTCAAGGTATGAAATTGCATTCCAGACAAAACTTACATGCATTTCCATACATGTATTTCTTGTTGTTCCACTCACAAAGAGTTGGTTTTTGGTGTTTTTTCTTTTTTAAAAAATAAAAGAAAACTATTTTTTTAATTAAAATAACTACCTCTTTGTGAGTGGAACAACAATAAATGCATGTATGAAAATGCATGTAAGTTTTGTCCTAAATTTGGCTTTAATGCACTTTTGATCCCCCTATTTTGAAAAACTTGAACTTTTGATCCCCTATTTTAAAATCCAGCATTTTTTATCCCTTATTTTAGATTTTACTCAATTTTGGTCCCCCAACTCAATTTTGTCCCATTTTTTATTGAATAAAATAATATTTTTTGGCTTTACAATTTGTTTGTTCACGTTGCTTATTAAGTTGCTCTGCACAAAAGTTTATTGCACCCACTTGCCATTAACTTTTATAAATGGAGAGGATCTTATCCCTAGTTAACCCGCGGTAATGTTGCTCTAAGTCAGTTTCTCTTATAAAAAAGTCATTCCTTCACTTTTCCATTTTGTTACAACCTATATTGTCCGGGTGCGGGTACGGTACCGGTATCCGGTCCTGGTATGGGGTACGTCATTTTTATAAAAACTAAGGTACGGGTACGTCCCTATAATTTTTTAAAAATATAATTATATAAATCAAATAATAGAATTATATTGTTAAAATAAATAATTAAACATAAAAAATATTACACCACAATTTAAAAGTAATTCAAATTGTTCAAAAACATCAAAATATGAAATTAAAAAGCAATTAGCTCAAAAAGAGTCGATTGTTTCCACCTCCATCATCACTAAAAAGAGCGACCTCTAGTTTAGGTTTATCGTGAGAAAGACTAGCAATTTCAAAAATATCAATTATATATTAAATAAATCTCATTCATCTTTACGAATATTCCACATTTTTGTTGCTCTTTCATAAGTATTACTATTTCTCTTTCTCGAGAGAATACGAAAATTTGTATGAATAAAAAAACTAGATCTTCATTTCTTTTTGAATTTAGTATATTCATTTTTAATGAATGAGTGAATAATTCCAATGGCTACTTTTATATTATACAAAAATAAAAAACCTAAATATTTATATAAAAAAACAAATTAAAGAAAAAAAAGAAGAAAAAAATAGTGTTTTTTTGGATTGGTGTACCACGCGCGTACCACAGATGTACCACTCGTGTACCCATTACAAAAAACAAACAAAAAATCTAGGTACGGCGTCGTTGCGTACCGGGGGAGTACCATACGCGTACCAGTACCCGGTGCGTACCCGGTACCGATACTCTATCTAAAACGGAGTACTCATGCATCATAGGTTACAACGCTGTCTCAATATTTAGAGGGGTGTATTGGATTAAGATTTCAAAGGATTTTAAAAGACTTTTTTATGATAAAACAATCTTGTGGTATTCAATCAAGACTTTTATAAAATAAAAAAAAAATCTCGAGGTATTCAATCTGGACAATTAAGATTTTTTTTTTCAAGGCATCGAAATCTGCTGGTATTCAATTGAGATTTCTCAGCACTTCTAAAATGTCTCTTGGTATTAAAAAATCTACAGATTTCAATGGATTCTTACTTGGAATGGATTTTGTGAGACTTTTTGATTGAAAACAAAGAACAAATACATTCAACAATCTCACCAAAATTCATGAGATTTTATGAGACTTTTTTTTCACTTTTTTTTTTTAATTGCATACATCATTCATCAACTATGGTTATCATGTTCATCATTATTCTCTATCTCTCCCACCTTGCCTCTCCATCTCCCACCCTCTCCCACCTTCTCCCTGTATCTCTCCCTCTCTTTTTAATTGTTAAACTCTTCTTTTGTACGTATAAATACATGAACTTCCCTTTTCAAACCATTAAACATACCAGCAAAACTCCAAGTCAATGTAACCCCAATGTAACCCCCCCGCCAACAATGGCTATCTTCTCAGGTTTTGATGGTAAATCAAGGGCAGCATCTGAATCTATTGCATATTCTTTTCTAGGAATATCAGGAATGAAGGGCCCATGAGCAAAGAATGAAATTCAATTAATATGCTGCGGCGGCAAATCATTGTATTTTAGTACCCCAATTTTTTCTTATGAATTTGGGGCTATATATTGTCACGTATTAGAATTATGAAAATTTTTGATTTTAGGTTTTCTATATGATAATGTTTGTAAACTAGGCTCAAGGTTGTTCCAAGCAGTGGCGGAGCCAGGAAAAAATATGCGGGTGGGCCACTAAAAAATTATAATAGATAAACTAAATACAAAATTATTTTGTATGTAAAAGTTTAAGCTATAATAAGTATAAAATTAATTATATTAAATTTAATTAAAGAGTTTAATTGTTGTGCACTATCAGTGTAATTTTTTTTTTACACATGCATCCAATGATGTGTTGCCAATCATTTAATGAATGTGACACATCATGTACTTTTAAATACAATACATGATGTGTTGGTATATTATTGAATGTATGTGTAAAATAATTTTATACTAACAGTGTATATAAATTAAATTATTAATTAAATGCCTTAAAGATCAAGTGTATTGATATATTCAAATTTTTATTGTAGTAATTTAGAAGGTATGTATATATGAAAAGCAAACTTTCTTATAAAACGAAAAAAAATATTTTTGAAGACATGTATTTGCTTTAATGGTATGATGTATTATTATGATGCTCAATGTTACCTGTTTAAATCAGCAGAGAGCAAAAATTCAGGAAAAAGAAAAAGCAAAATTCTAAAAAGAGCAAAAATTGAGGTGGGAAAGAATTGAACCCATGACCTTCCTCTTCAAAGGTGTAAGACTAGGGCCATTGGACTGTGTATGCATAGCTAAATTGTAATGTGCATTCTAGTATATATACACTTTGCATTATTCTGGGGTGGGCCATGGCCCAGCCAGGCCACCCCTGTCTCCGCTACTGGTTCCAAGTACCATGCATCCGACAAAGATCTTCCTTTTATATGTTTCTGTGAGAACCCTTTGATCCCTTTTGTTTTTCTGTCAAGATTTGGATTTGCAATTTTGAAATACTGTGAAATCCATAAAGTACTTTGAAATCCTAAAAAATTGTATTAGAAATCCATTAGAATCTTGTGTTAAGATTCCTGATTGTAAAAAGTCTTTTAAAAAAATCTTTTCAAATCCCACAAAGTCAATAAAATCTTACAATATCTTTTAAAATCTTCAAGACTTTTTTATGAAAATTGTCTTTCAAAATCTTAATCCAATACACTCCCTTATTCTGTTATCTATCTATATTCTATACCATATACATATTTCATCTATTAACATAAGATATGTCTTTTTTTTTAACATAAGTTACACACAGGCAGACGCGAAACGCGATTGGCTGGCCCGCTAGTGTTATAAAAGGAAGCAATCGAAAAAAGAGGATATGCTTAGAAATAGGAACAAAACATATCATAGACAAGACAATCTATACGCATAAAAACAGCAACAAAAGAGATTATGCATAAAAATAGA
Organism: Trifolium subterraneum; assembly: GCA_951799995.1. Taxonomy (NCBI): domain Eukaryota; kingdom Viridiplantae; phylum Streptophyta; class Magnoliopsida; order Fabales; family Fabaceae; genus Trifolium; species Trifolium subterraneum. The sequence continues at coordinate 5,748,861 of OX637462.1, read as the reverse complement.
AAGAAAAAAAAAAAAAAATTATAGAAAGTCCGGTCAATAAAAAAAATAGAAATAATTGTTTAAAGTCCGGTCGATATTTAAGTTTGTTATTATATTATGGTAGAAAATTTATTTAAAATAAAATATTTAAAAATTTGTTAGAATATAAGTGAAACTATTTGATTAGAAATATTTAAAAATATAAGTGCTAATTTTTGTAAAACTTATTAGTCACGTGTATATTTTTTAATTATCCAATTGTTTATGCATACGTCACAAATAATAGTCCAATGTCTATTTTTTAATTAAAAATTAGAAATTTGATTAGAAACATTCAGGATAATTTAGTAAATTTAATAATAATTAATTTTATTGTATTATTGTTATATTATTATTAATAGCTAATCGTATATTGTTTATTTATTTATTTTTTGATGAAAAATATTGTTTATGTTTCTATTTCTATATTCCTAATTTTATGCATATTCATCTTATTTTTTCTATAATTTTTTATTGACTATTTTATTATCTTTTTTCTTTTAATGGATTATTGAGTTGATATTATTAATCTGTTTTGTTAAAAAAATAATAGAAAGAGCATAAACCTAAAACAGCATCCCTAACCCCATTTCGCCGTCACGCACGGTGAACAGAAAACAACATAATCTTACAACTTTGATTTTCTTCAAAAATACTACTACTATTTTAAGCAAAAACTCAATAAGATCTTTCATCTTAAATTTTCTTCAAAATTACTACCTTTGTAAACAAAAATTAACAATATTCTTCGACTTTGATTTTCTTAAAAAATACTACCCTTTTATATATAATCATGGTATTGCTCTAAAAATTCACACAACAAAACAGAGTGAATTTTTCTTAATTGGTGCACTTTGATCCGTAAACCATTGTTCTGACCTTCCATTTTACTAGTGGGATTACCAAATACACCAAATACAAAACCATGTCTCATAACATTATGAAATAAATAAGAACATAAGATAAACATAATATTATAATTAAATGGACTCAATTGACGAGTGTTTTATCAGCATACATTTATGAAAATCTTTTCTTACGGCGAACCCATGATATTCAGCGTACATTTCATAAAAATCAACATCTTTTTGCTCTGATTCAAATTTCATCTCTCTTATATCACCATCTCTCTCATGATATCACAAAATCCACTTGTTACTGATAAGTGCCAAAAAGTAGTTAAATTTCATAGTTAATCAAGGCACTTATTAACTTATTTTTGCAAGTAATTCATATTAAATCTTCCATTTCTATGTAAATAGTTGTTTTGAGTACTAGAATGATCAATTTGTGTTTATTTTACCTAATCCCAATTTATTTGATAGGATATTAAGTTTTAAGAAGATTTGTAACCAAGAAGCAAAAGCTGAAATTTGGAGGTCTAGCTAAGTCAGACAGCAGCGAGCTAGCAGCTAGAGCAAGTCAGAAAGCTCGGGATTTTCTAGCTGCGTTCTGGCTAAGCGAGGTTGCAGCGAGACAGTTCCAGGAAGCTCTCGCCACGTTCTGGCTGAGCGAGAATGCAGCGAGAGGGGCGGTTTAAGTCCAGATGCCACGTGTCAGCAAACCCATGGATGAAGAAAGGTCCTCTAACTCAGCGAGAGCCTGTTTTTAGGACTGATATAAATAGACATCAGTGCTGATTTTTGAATTCGATTCCATTCTTAAACACTAAAAACGTCTAGGAGAGACCAAGGAGCCAGATTCAAGGGGATTTGGAGGTGGATGCACAACAATAGTTGAGGAATCATCATTGATATGTTTGTTCATCTCTTTTCTTCTTAATCTTTTGTAAAGTTATCATGAAAATGAATAGCTAATCTCTCTTTTGTTGGGATTAGATGTAAATTACTCTATTAGTATGTGTTTCTATTGATCATGGTGTTATATATGGTTTTAGTTGCAAATCAATATTGATTTTATCCTTGTTGTTATTGTTCTCATCTTTGGATTTGAAATAGTATAGGGATATATGTTTTGAATCTTGATCTAGGATAAAATCTATTAAAAGCTAAGATCTAGCTAGGAATAGACTTAGATTTAATATTCACTTGAAAGTATTGGAACTTAATGCTATTATATCGATTAAGCACCCAAGGGATTGGGGTTTGATTGGTATAATAGATTTCTCGACATTATCTAGGGACGGAAACGTTCGATGAGTAAATACGTGATAATATTGGTAAGTAGCTAGAATCTATATAACTGATCGAGGAAATATGTACGAATGAGTCAATTAAGTCTAATCCCAGCAATCTCATCTCTCTGTCAATTTACTCAACTTTACTATTTTTTATGTTTTCGTAATCAAACATCTTTAAAACCCTCTGCTTAAAATTATATTAATTGTTGAACGACACTAATATCACATCAGTCCATGTGGAGACGATAACAAATATACTTACTTTTGTACTTTAACAGTTACATAGAGGCTTTCCAAGAGCAGCATTCACCCAAAAACAAAACCAACAAAGCTGACGTACGTAACATATGTACAGGTACTCCATTTGAGGAAAAGTATCGGTATCGGATACGTAATCGTACCAGTACCGGGTACATATTCAAACCTTAATTTATGCCCATATATATACATGTCTTAGTTTTTCTAAAAAAATCGTACATCATACCGGTATCACCGTACCCACACCTAGGCAACGCAGGATAACAGACCCAGACAACCGGCCCAAGGAACAACGCCAGTTCTACTTAAAGAATTAGAGAAAAACCTTGACAGATAAACAAAACTAAGAATGACTACAAGCCCGTCCTAAGGGCCCAAAACTAGTGAATCCATTCAATCTTAGCGAGCTTGCAGCAGGGAGGGAATCAAAAAGATCATAATCATCACTACGTGGAGCTGATTAAGTGATGGACAACCACAGTAATTTCGACGAGAGCATTTGATGCGGCTGAGCACTCCCTTTATAAAGCAAGTGAAACCAAAAAGAGAGAAGAAGACCAATCTCTCAAACGTTAAAAAATCCTAAAAATAAAAGATTAAAGGACAGAGAAGAGAGACAACTAAAACATCGAGAACAAAGACGAGAGAGAGGGGGGGTTTGAAGAAATTACTGAAACATTCTTTAAGATTTGAAAATTACAATAATTTCTATGAGTGTTATTTTGAAAATTTTGTAAATTAAAAGAGTAATTTAGAAAACTTATATTAAAATAAGTTTTGAAATGACATGTTAAATTATCATTACACGTGGACAAATTAAAATTATACACTTCAGCGGTGTACTGGTACATCTTCACATAATATGTGTACCGGCGTGTTCACCATCCAATTTATGTGTATGGACCCTTTTTTTTTTTGTTTTCACCACCAGTTTAATCTGGTTTGGGGGTCAGTTCTGGCATCAAGTGGTTTCAGCCCCCTCCCGATCGCAGTTGCGGGGAATCGAACCGTGGTCCTCCCTACCAAGTTCAGCGCCAATCACTACTGAACCAACTAACGATTGGTCTATATGGACCCGTTTTGATTAGCTTATTTTTGAGCTTATACAAACAACTTATGCAATATAAATTAGATTTTATGCTATTTTGTAAGTTTACAGTAGTGAAAATTGTATTTTTATAAGCTATTTTATTATAAACTACCTTGACAAACTTATAATAATACATAAAAATTGCATAAGTTGTTTACATAAACTCAAAAATAAATTAATCCAAACGGACCATATAAAAGGAAACAATCGAAATATTATTTTACTTTATTTGCCAAATAAAGCGTTCATACTTTAATTTCTAGTATGCAATTGGTCGGTTTTGTTTGATTTTAGAAGAAAAAGTTAAACAATTTTTTTTACGTAAACAGATCTCTTTTTTCTTTTTTTTACGTAAAAAAATAATTTGTTTAACAAATTTTTTTTCCCGGTGATTGATTTGGCCATTCAAAAAATGGTTAGTGGCGCAGTTTTGTTGCCCATTTATCCTCCATTATTTTTTTTGCTTAATTAGTTCAATAGTCCCTTAATGATATTTTAGGTTTCACAGTGGTCCTTTAAAGAGAAAAAATGTGCAGATTGATTCCTTAACTATATGGCCATTGTGACTGACGGAAAGAACCATTGTGACTAACGGTTATATAGTTAAGGGAGCAATCCGAACCTTTTTTTTAAGGGACCATTGAACTAATTAAGCCTCTTTTTTGTTGATAGACGAAAGGACAAAACTATTAAAAACTAACACACACAAAGTGGAATGATCGGGTTCAAACCTCGGTCCTGACGTCCAACACTAGCAATTCAACATTTCTTCCTAAGGATGACAACAAGTAGGGTTGGGTGCGGGTTTGACACTTCCCAAACCCGCACCCGAAATGACCACCCGAACCCGAAGGTTGTTCGAGTGCCAAATCAAAACTCACACCCACATCCGTTGGGTTCGAGTGATTCCACTCAAATCCGAACCCAAAGCAAGAACCTATTAAATTAAAAGAAGAAAAAAAATGAAAGAATTACAAATCCTAGGGCGAAGCATTAGTAAGCTAGTTTTTATAGTTTTATAACAAAGAAATTAACATAGTTTTTTTGTTACTAAAAGAAATTAACGTAGGTTGACAATAATGAAATTCAAGAAATTAAATCCTAGGGGCTGAATGAAGCATCGGTAAGCTTAGAAAGCTTACAAGTACAATTAACGTAGTTTGTTAAAAAGGAAATTCAAAAAATTAAATCCTAAGGGTTGAATGAAGTATCAGTAAGCTTAGTAAACTTACAAGTACCATTAACATTCAAAAAATTAAAAGGAAATTCGAAAAATTAAATCCTAAGGGTTGAATGAAGTATCAGTAAGCTTAGTAAACTTACAAGTACCATTAACATTCAAAAAATTAAAAGGAAATTCGAAAAATTAAATCCTAAGGATTGAATGAAGAATCAGTAAGCTTAACTTACAAGTACCATTAACATAGTATCATAATAAGGAAATTCAAAACATAACCATTACTTTGTTGATTTGATTTTAATTATTACTCTATTTAGTACTTTTATATATATATATATATCAATCTCCGGTTGTTCCCTACAATAACAACAAAGTATTCTGAGAAGAAAATAGGGTTCTGTTCTCTGATCAACACCAATCGTGCAGTGCAAGGAATTGAGCAGTCTCGCTGTGATTGTGTGTATGCCTACATGTTTTATATTTTGCTTTCTCACCATATATATGCCAACGAGTTTTTGTTTTGTTTTGTTTGTGTGACTAATGAGTAATTAGTTCCTATTTATTCTCTTAAACAGATTTGCAAGGTATTGCCATCAACGTACGTGTTCAAGGTATTGCCAACAACATACACACTAATTTGTAGTAACTTTGTTTGCTTTTTAGCTGAATCGAATATTTATTTCGATATATCTTTATTTATTGCTATTTTGAATATCAGTTGAACCTTAGATCTTGGTAATAGGTTTAGTGTATGTTTAGTTCCACTTTTGGAGAATTAAAATTGATTTTAGTTTTAACATATTTGTTCGTTTTATTCCTAGAAAGCTTTTGATTATAGAATTTACTTTTAAATTCATATCTATTATTCAACTCATTTTTACATCAACTTATTCAAACATATATGAACTTATTTTACTTTCTTGTATTATACAGCAAGAGAGGTGCACCTAGCGAAGGAGAGATGTACCCTTCGCTTATGTATTTTTCAGGTGAAACTCCAAATAATATCAGATCCAACCAAATCCTACTCTAGAAGGATTCCAGATCATTGGAAGAAATCAGGGTTAAGGCTATGTACCGTACAACATGGTTGGTTTCTTTGGGAATACAAGATATCAAATTATGATAGTAGCTTCTTTCTTTGGAACCCACTTAACCTTGTGGAAATCGTGCTCTCACCCCTACATCACAATGACACTAGTTTTGGTAATTGGATTTTGTCATCCCCTCCAACTACAAATGACGAAATATGCTCCATTTTTTTATTTTCATCTCGTTGCCCTTCAATATTCTACTATCAACTTGGATATTATCAATGGACTAAATTGTGTTCTTATAACGACGTTGAGAGGGCTTTAGCCATGAATGGTACGGACCCTTGGAGGGGAAAATGTCCTTTCGAAGACCCGATTTATAGCAATGGTTGTTTGTATGCAGGAATAAGGACTTCACCACGTGGGTTTACTATTGTTATAGTAATTGAAAAACTTCAACCTAATGGTGTTTCAATAAATGTCTTATCTAATAGCATGATAAAACATATACCAAATATTATTTGTAGTTGTCAGCAAGTTATAAGTAACTTAATTGGATCCAACAATGTACTATTTCTAATAGAAGTTTTGCATGTTCTAGATAGTGTTGCTGTAGTTTATGTTTACAAATTTGATTGTTCTCAAAGAGTGTGGGAAAAGGTGGAAAACATCAAGGATAAAGTGTTCTTTATATCCAGTCATGACTCAGGATTTGCTTGCCAATCAATCCAGAAACTGAAGGAGGTCGCATCTGTATTGCCTTAAAGAACTGCAATTTTGTCTATATTTACAATATTGAAGACAAAAGTCTTGTAACTTCTGAACAGTTCTCCTATTCATCAAAAACTCAGACAAGATGGTTCATGCCAGATACCAGGTACTTTAGTTCTTTTGACACATTTATATTTAAGGATTATTTTTAATTTGTTTTGACACATTCATATATATATATATATATATATATATATATATATTTGTGTGTGTTTTATAGGATGACTGGTGCGCTTAAAGAACAAATAGGAAAAGCTTATCATGTTAGAGAAAGAGAATGTATATGTGATGTAGTTCATTCAAAGGCTACAGAGGATAAAGCTCAAAATGGATTGTCACTTCCTCAAGATGTGATTGAAGTCATTGCAAAACGTATTAACAACGTGCTTGATTATTTGCATTTTCGAGCTAGCAATAAACTACTTCGTCTAGCTGCACCACCTATTAAATGGAGATCATCTTCTTCCATGTCAATGTCAAGGTTTGATGATCTCTCGATGTGTCCTTTATTTGTATTATCAGAGAAGGGCAAAGTCTTCACTTTTGTGCATCCGAAGCATGGTCTCGAGTACCAAAGCATCATAAAGTTTCCTCAAGATCAAGATGGAATCTTGAATGTAGAAATTTGTTGTTCAAAAGATGGTTGGCTATTATGTTTGATTTATTCATTAGTGTTTTGCCATTGTTTCATAGTATTAGATCTATTGTTGTGCTATTGTTTGGTTTTTACGTAGAATGATAAATACCTCTCTCTTTGTTCCTTAGATTAAGTTCTGATAACATTGATACTTCATCTCTCAAATGTTTTTATTTTTTGTCAGATCTCGTGTTGTTGTTTTGGTTATGTCTCTAGTTTTGTTGTCTGATGTTACAAAATCTCTTTTCTATGTATGATTTATGCGATGAGAGCCTAAGCCCACTTCTTTTGCATTAAGTTGTATTGTTTTCTATTTCTTTTGTTTGTCTAATTATATTATGTTTATTAAAAAATGTTTGTCATACATTTCTAACCGTACGAGGTAGTTATTTTTTTAATTTAAAAGCAATTTTTAAATTTTTTTTAGGAAAATGGCAGATAGTATGAATCCAGCTTCAACGAAACACACTATGTTTAGGTGGCATTTAGTATGGTGAAGGACAAAACTTGTCCACCATGGTGAATTTTATTTTTGACCATTAGATCAAATAAAGTGCAAAGTTATACTATAGTCTCTTGACATTAGATTTTTTTTCTTACACTCACATTTAACCACCTCCCTCTACAACCCATCTCTCTCCTTTTCCAACCACCACCAGAAAACTCAAATTAAACTCAGAGTAACAAAACTAAACTCAAATCTAAACAAAGATGTAGCACTAAAAATTGGTAAGGGGTTCCACAACCTCTTTGCCATAAGAAAATCTAAACACAAATTAAAAATTGAAACATTAAAAATTGGTCCAATAATATAATGTTCAATTTTGGATCTATTAGAGTTAATCTTGAAAACTAGTTTTGTCCCAAATCGCGTTTAACAAACTGATGGTTCTTATATTTATGGTTGTTGTTGTTGTTGCCATGGTTATTTGTTGTGTGTTTGGTTTGTGATTTGTTTTGGTTTTCATCAAAGTTCTTCAAACTCAATTTATTTTTGGTTTATGTGAAAAGGTGGAAGCTGAAAAGGAGAGGTACCAAGGTGGAACATTGTGTGTAAAAAAAAATCAGTATTGAGAGACTGTGTTATACTGTGAAAGTGTTTTTGTTGGAGTGGGTTGATGGTGGTGGTGTAGGACAAGGAGGAAGAAGAAGGAGAAATGATATAGTGTGGGAGATGTATGTTAAGATGGAATAGAAGTGTCAAATCTAACCAATAATTCAAAGTGCTCCATGGTGGACAAGTTTTGTCCTTCACCATACTAAATGCCACCCTATGTTTAACTTGATATGACCAATTTGTCCATCTTTTATTTTCTATTTTACCAAACTACCCCATGTATGGTTAGTTTATTTGCACTGTCGTCCAATTTCATCATATAGATTTTCGTACTCTATAGCATAGCTCATTTTTTTAATTAAAATAAAATGAAAAATTTCTTTTTTGTGAGAGGAACAACAAAAAATTTGCTCATTTTCATCTGATTAATATTTTTTTTTTTTTCAAAATCCAAGTGACTCACGTTAGTAAACCTGCTATGATGTATGCTTTGCCAATGATACAATACACCAATTAATAATGACTATTTTATGAATTTTAGGAGACTCCAACTTTTAGTAGGTTTATTCAAATCTTTTTGTAATATATTATCTCTTTATTGGCTAACGGAAATTCATCCAAGTTAGTTTTTTTATCATTAGTATCTTCATTGGATAATTAATTTCTCCTGTTTCAGGTGGATTTGAATAGAATCTGATTAATGTGGTGTTTTTAGAAGATGGTTACATTAATCCTGTGTTTGGTTCAAAAGAAAAAAAGAAGAAATAAAAAGAGAAGAAAGAAAAAGAGAAGAGGAAAAGTGTCGTTTGGAAGAGGAAAAGTGTCGTTTGGAATGCATGGAATAATTGAAAGGTAACAGACTTGAAACACTAGGTAACAGAGTTTATTTTTTTTATAATTTTTCTCAATTTTCAATAAGGTTTATGAAATTATAACAATTGAAATTATATTCTCATTTTTGTCATTCTTCTCCACTTTGTTGAATATTCACTATTCTGTTTTTTTCATAGAAATGGAGGATTTGTCTCATTTTGGAAACTGCATTTGTTGCAAGATAGTTCAGCAGCTTCACCCTCACTTATCTCATGATTCAATTATGGTATTTTCAATCTATTTCAGTTTTTCTTTATTTAGTATTTTCACTTAATTTTTCACCCTTTGTGTTTCAGCATTTGAATCTGTGCAAAAAGTTTCACTTTTTGGTTTGTAGTGAAATTGAGCACAATTTTGAACTGAATTGAAATTGGTGAAACCTAGTTGAAATGGAAAAACAGAATAAAAAGAAAGTATTTTTATTGATTTTCTTTTTTGGATAACAAAAAATATACTCCCTCCGGTCTCATATATAAGAAACAAAAAAAAATTTTACAAAGTCTTAAATATAAGAAAAAGTTACTATAATTATTACATTTATTTTAAATATTCCAATTTTATCCTTTGTTTTACTTTTCCCCATAATAAATAATAATTTAATTTAAACAAAAAATAAGGCTAAAAGTGGAAATGACATGTTTTTCCTAATCATTTACTTCACTTTCTTAAAGGGTGTGCTTTTTTTTTTTTTTTCTTATATATGAGACCGGAGGGAGTACACGGTAGCCATGGTTGTGGATAAAATTCAGCATAGACAAGAGACAAATAGTTTAAAGATACATAAGATAAAATAAACTTATATAATAAATACTCGTAAATAATGGTAGCCCTGTACAACTATCTTTTATTTTTACGAATGTATGCAAAAAAGACAGATGAAAGCAAAGAAAAGAGAAAAATACAAAAGAAAAATATGAAAAGAACTAAGATTAAATAAATGATTATTCACGTAGTATTACATGAAAATTTAAGGAGAACGGATTCTAATATATTTATGATGTTATACATGTAATAATTGGTTCTATGTGTTTTTTAGTGATTAATATGTATGACTCAAAGAGTCATATTCAATACATGAGAATGAGAAAATTGTGTATAATTTATTGATATTAAAATTGTACTTTTTAGTGATTGATATGTATGACTTAGAAGAGTCTTATTTAACATATGAAAATGAGGTGACACAAATTGTGTATTATTTATCTAATATTCAAAAAAATGATTTAAATGTTATTATATACTATTTGTATTTTCATAATTTCTATAATTAAAATTTGCAACGTTACCGTGAGTTTAGCTCAGTTGGTAGGGACATAGTGTTGTAAACGCAGGAGCCAGAGTTCGATCCTTGGACACTCCACTTATTCACCTTTAAAGTAGAATTTGTAGCCACTAGGCTACTTGACAAAAAAAAATTGCAACATTTAAATCTCTAAATTAAAAATAAAATTTTCAATTTTAGAATAAGTACAAAATTAAATTTTCAATTAAGAGTATTTAAGTTTGATCTCTAATTTGAGCAATACTTGACACTATTATTTTTTGTTTGTCAATGTACATGATTTATTTTTTGGAATACATCACTAAAATAAATTTAACAAATAATTTAAGCAATTTAAAAATTGGTTTTAGAAATAAGATATATATAAAAAAAGATATAATATATTTTACTTGTTCAGATATTTATGCTATATAAAAAGTAATGAATAAAATATATTAAAAAGTTTATTGTACTAAATTATGATAAAATTAAATCAAACATTATAAAAAGGTAGAAATTTTGCTAGGAAATAGTCATCGTTGGAGGAGACCAAGAAGAGCTTGCTTTCAGAAATGAGCAGTGGATTTTGAGTAATACTATGTCCGTCTGTAATTATAATTATAAGATCTTATTTGATAAAATTGTACTATTCATTTATCTTATTTTGACCTTATTTTTTAATAATATATAAATGTAAATATTAGCATATAAGATTTTGTTCAATTTGTTTTGATGAATATTTTCAAAATATTAAGTTTTTATAACAATTAAAGATATTTTTGTCTAAAAAAGCTAAATTAACCCACCTAAATTAACATGGGCAAAATTGAACCTGAGACCTTAAGGAGGAGCACAGTCGCAGGTCTCAAGTCAATGCCACCAGACCAACTAAAATGGGTTAAATAATTAAAGACATTAGTGATCAAAATTATACATTGACTTACATACAGTAATTAAAAGGGTATTATAGTTACGGAGGGGAGTAGTACGTAATACTTTTCTTGATTAAAATAAATAAACAGTTTTTATGTGTCTGATAACACCTCCTTTAGAACGTGAGTGAGTTGCAAATACCAACAAAAATCTTTCATCTTCTTTGATTTGATAAAAAAATACTACAATTAAAAATCAATATACAAACAAATAAAATATATGAAATAAACAATTAAAAGACAATTAGAGAAATGTTACTACTAATAGCAACTTTTAAAGAAGTAATCTCTCTTATTTGCTGTCAAATGTCAAATTTGCCAAAAAATTCATCTGTTTTATTATATTGTATATTTTTTTTTGTTTACAATGAGCTGAGGGTCGAACACAGGACCTATAGTGTACTATCCAAATCTCTCACTACTAGACCAAATCTAGTGGTTTATATTGTATGATTTAACATAATTAAAAATAGTTAAGATGTAAAAATTGTTTTTTATTTTCTATCTATTTATTTATTTTTGTGGTTCTTAACAAAATGATTTGTCCATTTTTACTTCACGTGTTGATTTCTTTATTTATATAAAGCACGTGGTGATTATTTTATCTCCAACAACTGTACAATTTTTTACATCCCACGACAATGTTTAATTTTATATTAACTAGCGGCGGCGACTGTGTCTAACTTATGTAAAAAAAAAGACATGTTTTATATTATTGTGAGTTTGTTAATAAAAAAATTGCACTAAAATGTAGTTATGTTTTTTTTATTGTTATAGTTGAATGAAAGTTTTTTAAAGGACAAATTTAGAAATATAAAAAATCTACACAAAACCAATGTATCCTTAATGAGAGTTGTTGTTGCTAGTGGTATATGTAGTTAAATAGATTGCAGCGGTTAACTTAAAATGGAACAACATGCAGTTATCAGTTTGTTGAATCAACCACCACATGTATGATGGGGTAAATTTAGAATTAAAAAAAATCCAAACCAAATTGAAATATCCTTTTTATATATAGTATATAGATATAATATAGATTAATGTTACTTTAACATGCACAACACATGATACTTGAGATTTCTGGTTAATGTATATGAAAAAAATTATTGTCTTTTAAGGATGATACATTTGGTTTAAAAAAAAAAAAAACTACCATGTCTTTAATTATTATTTTATAAACATATCCTTAATTATAATACATTTTTTCCAGTAGGTTAGTTACTATATATATATATATATATATATATACTCTCTTTGTCTCAAAATATAAGTAAAAGTTGGTCAACAAAAGTGAATGTATTTGGTCCAAACCTTTAACCAAATACATCAAGTTTCATTGACTCACTTTTGCTTATATTTTTGGACGGAGAGAGTATATATATAGCTCTGTTTGGGAAGGCCAAAATGCTAACTTATAAACTAAAAGTTCAGTTTGGTAACAATTTTTAAAAGAGGTTATTGTTTATTTTACTAGTTAGCTTATTTTTCAAACGCTATTTCAAGTAGCTTATGAGCTTATATCTTAACATCTTTTCTTCCAATATTACCCCTATCATCTTCCTTAATTTTTTTTTAATTAAGCATATATTTTAAATGTCATTTCACACTTATAAGCTAATTCAAACACTAATTTTACCAAATACTACAAATCCAATCAACTAGCTTATTCGTTATCCGCTATAAATTCATCCGCTTATTTTTCAAACACTACTTTTTGTAGGTAAGTAAATGTTTGGAACGTCTCTTCAAGGAAGGAATCATGCACTATGCCTCTATTTGGAAAAAAATAGCGGATAAACGATAAAGTAGTTTATAGCGGATATCTGATAAACTAATTTATAATGGATGAACTTATAGTGGATATCTTATAATTTAGCTTTATAGCTGATAAACTAGGTTATTAGTTATGCGCTAGTTTTTACCAAATAGAGGCATAGTGCATAATTCCTTCCTTGAAGAGACGTTCCAAACATTTACTTACCTACAAAAAGTAAGCTTTAAGCCTAAAATACCTTCTAGCTAATTACATCATCCTTAGCATAAAGGAATACTACACATTTAACTTTATTGAAGTGTTCAAATATTCGGATTTGAATTCTCTACATTTGTTCTTTATAAATTCACCTACATTCAAGTAAAAATAACTAGAAAAGAGAAAATAGTACATTTTCTAGTGCATTTATGTTTATTGTAAAGATAATAATACCCTTAAATTTGTCTAAATATAGGAAAATGTGACTTTAGGGAACTCAAATCCCAAATGTTCACATTTTCATATTTGTAACAATGATGGCATCGAAGTCTTTCTCCAAATAATTTTTTTATTTTCCGGCAAGTTCTGAATGAATTTTATATTCAAGTATGAAGGTAGTAAATCAAATATTTGAAATTATTTTTTAGATTCTTTCACTCCTCCGCCGTTTCCACCAATCTCCACCGTCATCTCCACGTCTCAACTCAAAAATGTAGTCAGTCAGCACTCTTCTCTCCAACTATCATCCCGCCACATCGTAAAAGCTTCCGTCACAAGCAATCCCTCTCCTCCCCAGTCAACCCAACCAAAGCTCAACAAATACAGTTCCCGAATCACCGAACCAAAATCACAAGGCGCATCACAAGCTATTCTCTATGGCGTTGGTCTTTCTACAGATGACATGAAAAAACCTCAAGTTGGAGGAAATACTTGTAATATGGATCTTCTTCATCTCTCTCAAGCTGTTAAAGAAGGTGTTGCTGAAGCCCGTATGATTCCGTTTCGGTTTAATACTATAAAGGTATGGTGGTTCAATTGTTTGTTGAAATTATTGAACTAATGGAGTGATAATTATTGAGTTTAATGAATATGCTCTGTTAGTGTAAATTAATTTGACACTGACATCCAATAAGAATCAAGCATTTCTCCATGTCATACGATTGGAGTGAGGTGTGGTGGGGTGATTTGGCAGAATATACTATTTTTTCATATGTGTGATTTAGTTCATATGCACCAACACCATTGGTGTAAAAAGAAAGTTACACTGTCAATTAATCATAATCATTAGATAATTAAAAAATAAAACTAAAAACATTTGATTTTAATATTGACTAATTTTAAAGTCACACATATAATTGGTTGTGATATGTCGACGGTGTAAACGTACGTTTTTGCAGTGATAGTTTTTAAAAATTAAACTTTAATTTGTGTCGAAATGTAGTGTATATCATATGTACTTTTCTTTGGAAGGGAAAAAAACTCTTCAAGACATGAATCAATTTGCATATGTTGATTTGTTACTGAAGTTATCTGGTAAATGTGTAGGCAGGGTTGATTGTGAGGAATTTTTTAACAGTGAGTGGTTTTGTTTGTGATTTATTTGAAGTAACTAGTAAGGGTTGTATGGTCGGAATTTGTCGGGTCGTCCCGAGGAGGTAGCCAGGGGATCATCCATATTGGGTTCAAGAACAACTCTACAAGTGAGCTGGACACCACACTCTTATCCAAAACCTTACACTTGCCACAACAATCTCCCTTCACACTTGCCACAACAATCTCCCCCTCAAGTGTGAGTCCATCCGTACCAGGATATGCTCCCCCTCAAACGGAAGCTTTCTCAGCTACACTACACTTGTACCGCCGTTGCCACACCGCACATAAGACACGCCGCCTGACCACCTTTGTCAGGAAGACTTTCGATACAAGGAGCCGGTCGAACCCTTCGTCGAACCATCGGCTCTGATACCACTGTTGGATCGTCACGATGGGGCAGCCAGGGGATCATCCACATTGGGTTCAAGAACAACTCTACAAGTGAGCTGAACACCACACTCTTACCCAAAACCTTAAGGCGTTAGGTTTATGAGTCTTCTTACTTATAAAGTGTTCAACCTCCACTATTTTAAGCAATGTGGACTTAACACTCACACTTCTCACAACAGAATTAACATAAATAAGACAATGAATGATTGAATATGATTTTGTTTGAATTTGTTCATACCATTCATACCACTTGTGCAGATGGTATGAATTTGTTTGAATATGTTATGGTATTATAATGCTGGTTGGCCTGGTGGACTTGTGGCAGAGAAATCTAAAAAACAATCCAATTCCAAAACAGATGGGGCATTCTTAATCAAACAGATAAAACTAAATGGAATGTGATATTTTTTTTTATTTTTTTTTTATGCTGCCCAATTACATATAATTATTTTAGGTATGCATTGGTTCTGCTATATAACTGGCCCACTTGGTAGAGAATAATCTTTGACACATTTTCTCCGATTTTAACCGGTTCTGACCATTTCCCCTCGATTCTTTAGACTAGCGGTTTAACAAGGTTGTTTGGACCAGTGACTGGTCCAGTTTTCGGTCTAACCGATCAAATGTGCGTAAATCTTCTCTTTAAGAAAAATGTTAATTAATGCACTTGTGGCAGTTAAAGAAACCAAAAGAACTAAAATTATCTTGTAATTTGTGCGGTCAACGTCTTAAAAATGTAAAAAATAGTATTTCAAATACAAAAGTTATTTCTTTTGTTTCCTTGACTGGTACTCGAGAGACATTAGTTAACATGATCATTCATTCAATTGCTTCTTTTTCCACTCTTTTGTTTCGTGTTAACTAGTGCTTGAAAAACAATGTAATTCATATCATTTTTATTCTACAACTTTCTACTAGAAGCCGTACTAGGATAGCGAAAAAGTAGAGGTTTGATGGCATGGTGTTGGATGGAGAGGGCAATGGTTGTGTGATAAGGAGAAGAGCAAAGGTCCCGCGAGAGAGGCTAAGATCGCGTTGTGAGAGAGACAGAGAAATGAAGGATGTATGTGGTGGTGGTGGGGGATTAAGAGGTTGTTGGAGGCTGTATAGGAGGGAGAAATTCCAGTAATGAGAGATGAGGGAGAAATTCTTTGATGATGGAAAAAATTTAAAGGAAAAATTGTTTGGTTGGTGTGTGAAGAGTTGAAGTAAAGATTTTGAATTTTGTGATTTTGTTGGATTTATTGGTGTAGATGGAGGTAAATTTTCTTGGACAACATAGACATTCATTCTTGTGAGGCATGCTTGATTTTATTTTGTTTTCTTTAATGATTTTTCAGGTTTTTTTTTGTTGAATGATTAATTCTATGTCGAAACTTATTTGCTATTTTAGGATTTTTTTTTTGTTTCTTGAAGAGTTTTTTTTTTTCAATCATTATTTCTTGAAGATAATGAATTTTTTATTTTATTTTTAAGATTTATGTGTTTTAAAATTAGTCCGTAGATCATTTCACATTATTTGAATTTTTTCCTTTATGAGTCAGATAAGAACTAAATTCTGGCCACATCAACATTTTTAGTGACATATCCAAATGAGAGACTGATATAAAAGAAATTTGATATTACAAGGATAAAACGAAAAAAAATAATTTAGGGACTAAAACCCGAAATTCCCTCATATTACATGAATGTAAAACACATTTTGTCCATTTTTTAGTGATAGAAAATTTATTTAACTCATTTTAGAATGGCATATGCTGTGGGATGGAGATTTTATGAGTTATATAAAAGAGAAATAATTTTTTCTAGATAAATTAAAGCAATTTTTTTATATCTCAATTATTTTAAATGACACATTTGATTTTTCATAATATTGTTTTGGCTATACTAATATAATTTTATAGAAAAAAATGTTCATAATATAAGTTTTATAATATTTTAAGTCCAAACTATGATTTTTCTAAAATAAAAGTAAAAGTTAATGCAAATTGAATCTTCTTAACATTTTTTCCTTGTTTAATAACCAATTATTATGACTTGTTCACCAAGTCTCAGTTAAGAAAATTATTTGTTATTACTATATTTTATTTTATATGTGAAATGAAAATACCAATTCATACAGTTCCTAATTTGGTTATAGTCCTTTGAGATTTTGGCAAATAAGGACAAAAAATTGTCTGAAAAAGCTATGCAAAATATGGTAAAAGTAACTGATAACCGTTTCTTGGTCTTATTACAGTTTCACCCTTTGTGCTTCAGCATTTGAAATTGAGCCTCAACAATTCTGAATGAAATTGGAACTGAATTGAAAAAAAAAGGATATTCTTTGTTTTGGTAATTAATGTTGAAATTAACTGAAATTGGTGAAACCTAATTGAAATGGAAAAAAGGAATAAAAAGAAAGGATTTTTATTGATTTTCTTTTTTGGAAAATTTTAGAGGCGTTTTATTTTACTACAATTACATACAGGGTGTTTGAGAATTAAGGATTTACTTTGTTTTGAGAATTTTGTTTTGGGTTTGAGATTATTGCTATGATGGAGAAAGGTAATGGAAGTTCAAGTTCAAATTCATCATTGCCTCCTTTTCTCTCTAAGACTTACGAGATGATTGATGATTCTTCCACTGATGCAATTATTTCATGGAGTGATACCAATAGAAGTTTCATTATTTGGAATCCACTAGTTTTTGGAAGTGATTTGTTACCTAAGTTCTTTAAGCATAATAACTTCTCAAGCTTCATCAGACAACTTAATACCTATGTAAGCAAGTTTAATGTACTTATTTGTTAATATTTTTGTTCATGTTGATTGCTTGAGTGTGATATGGTTTCTAGTTTGATCAAGGATTTACAAAATTGATCTTGATTGATAGATTTGTTAACTTGTTTTATTGCTTGTTTGGATTGTTTAGATTAACTTATTAGAGCTTATTGACTAGTATAAACACTCAGAAGAACTTTTTGGGAAGCTTGTTAGCTTATTTTCATAAGCTCTCCAGAATAGTCTATGAAAATAGTTTGTAGCTTATATGAAAATGATTTGACTTTATTTAATCTTTTGTTATAGGAATAGCGTATACATATACACACTTATATGATTAGTGCTTAATTAAGTTTTTTTGATTGTTTGAATTGTGTTATAGTCCTCAGTTTGATTAGCTTGTTTTGGGGTGTATTTGGATCAGCTTATTTGAGCTTATCTACTGAAATAAGAACGTATGAGACTGTTTGGGAGAGCTTTTTAGCTTATTTCATAAGTTCTTTAGGATAACTTATAAAAAATGTTTTTTTATTGCTGAATTGTGTTATGGTTATCGGTTTGATTAGGGCTTTCGAAAAGTTGATCCAAAACTATGGGAATATGCAAATGATGATTTTGTAAGAGATCGACCGCATCTTATGAAGAATATCCACAGGAGCAAACCAGTTCATAGCCATTCTTTGCAGAATTCCCGTGGCCAAGGGGCTGCTGCCACTCCACTAACAGAATCCGAACAGCGAAATTTGAATGCGGCGATTCAAAGACTTCAAGATGACAAAGAACAACTACTTCTTGAATTGCAGAGACATGACGAGGAGTGGAAAGTGAAACAATTACTGTTAGAATACGTGAAGGATCGTTTGGAAAAGTTGGAACAGAGGCAACAAACCATACTCTCTTCAGTTGGTCAAGTGCTGCAGAATCCTAGGGATGAGTCAGGTCTCTGGCCACTGACAGAAAACTCAAAGAGAAAACGAAAGTTTCCGAGAAATATTCCCTTTAGTAATGATGCTAGCATTGAAGATCGTATGGAAACTTCTTGTGTGTCACCTAGAGAAAATGCCGAGAGTGTATCTATTCTCTCGTTAAACATGAGAAGATTGGATCTGCTTGAGTCATCGTTGACGTTTTGGGAGAATATTGTACATGATGTTAGTGAAACTTCTTTTCAAAGTCACTCAAACACAGACTTTGATGACTCTACGAATTGTGCAAATAGTCCAGTAATATCTTGTGCGCGACTTGATTTTGACGTTCAGCCCAAGTCGCTGGGAATCGACACGAACTTTGATCCAGCTACTGTTGTTGTTCCTGATCCTGTTGCATTTGCAAATGAGTCAGATGCTGTTGTTGCTCCCGTTCCCGTTACATTTACACCTGATCCAGCTGTTGTCGCTATTCTCGATCCTGATGCATTTACACCTGAGCCAGTTGCTGTCGTTGTTCCTTGCCCTGATGAACTAAATGAACAACCTGTCGTAATAGCCCTGGTGACTACCGATCATAATGACGATTTTTGGGAACAATTCTTGACAGAAAATCCTCCTTCCGCTTCAGATGATGAGACAAAACAAATGGATTGAATAATGATGTTTGGTCTGGTTGACTTGGCATATAAGATATTGGTGGAATAGGAATCTAAAAACCCTTCCAAATCCAAAACAGATGGGGAATTCTTAATCAAACAGAGAAAACTTAATGGAATGTGATTAATTCTTTTAGTTTTTATATGCTGCCCAATTACATGTAATTATTGTAGGTATGCATGATCGGCTCTGCTAATTAATATGCATAATCCTAAGTTTTGGTTGATGGTAGAATTTAGTCAATTAATTTACTCCTGACTAGTTTTAGTTAAATGGTTGGCTCTAGCTTTATTATATATATGAACAAAATCCTTAATTTTGGTTGGATGTTTTAATCTATTGTAGAATTTAGTCAATTATTTTATCCTCACTAGTCCATTTTTAGTTCTGCTATATATGGTTTCAAATTGCAGTTACGCTACAAAAACCTTTATATTGCAGCAAAATGGGATCGAAATTGTAGTTGAAATGTTGTGGAGACAAAACATAAAGTAATTAAGAATATGACAAAACATAAAGTAATGGACAAAATTTGGATTTGTGTTGTTTGATTAATTATTTTATTGATCGATATGTGGCTACTTGAATTGGTGTCAAAAGGAATATGCAACAGTTACCTGACCAGATTCAAAGTATTTTCAGGAAGTTCAACTATATGTATATATTGTTTATTGAATTTAATCTCGATACATATTTACCGTAATTTTATAACACATGCATCTAATCAAATAATATCATATACATATTTATAGAAATATTTTAAAAATAACTTATTATTATAAAAACGACACTACAAAATTATTTAGTATAATTTAGTTAAATGTATGTGTAAAAAAGTTTAACACCTTCATTAATTTATGTTTATATGATGACATATGTGAAATTAATTTTTAAGCACATAAAAAGTTAAGAAGTAGCCGTCAAAGGCCCCGCAGCAAAGTTTCAAAGGCTGCGACTAAACATTAATGTGTCATCTGAAAATGTAGTTACCACTTGGTGTGTGCAACTAGCAATACCTCTGATATATCTCATAAGATGATTGCTTCCTTAGTTGATTGGTAGAATAAGGAGAAAAGAGTAATAGTATGTGAATAAAATGAAAAGAAATTGTACAATTTGGATTCTCATGTTTTTTTTTCTCATTTTGTTAATTTAACATTAATCTCAACCATTGAATCATTTTTTCTCTCTCTTTCTAGACTCGTCTTTTTCTTCCTAATAAATTATTCACTATTGAATGAGTAAAAGTTAGAGAGTAAAAGCATGAGAGGATACAAATCCGAAATTGTATGGAACGGATTTGAATTTTCTCATTCATTCTCCTCTACATTTTTTTCCCTTTCTTTCAATCTTTCTTAATTTCAATCTCTTTCTTCATTCATTGTTTAAAAAAGTTAATTATGTCTCACATTGCTTAAATAATTGGAGATTGAATACTTTATAAGTGAGACGACTCATAAATCTAATGTCTCATGATTTTTTGATAAAGATGTGGTGTCAAACCCACTTATATAGTTGCTCTCGGCCCAATGTGAATGATTCTCTGAACCGTCCCTTCTTGTATCAAATGTTACTTAAAAAAGTAAAAGTTAAGTAAAGACGTGGTGTCTGATCGAGTTGTCCCCTTACGACCCAGCATACATTATTTTGTCACAAGATACACACGTCAAAAATGAGAAGAAAAAAAAACCCTAAAGTTTATTTTGTCATCTTCTAAACAAATTGATTAAATAAAAAACTTCTAAACAAATTAGTTAAAAGGGTTAAATATGTTTTTAGTCCCTACATTTTGCGAAATTGTTAAGAATGATCCCTACATTTTAAAAATGGTAAAAAAAAACCTATAAAATTTTGCTGATTCAAGATTAGTCCAATCCATAGAGAATAGTCCCTACATTTTGCAAAATTGTCAAGAATAGTCCCTACCTTTTAATATTTTTAGACCCTACATTTTACAAAATTGTCAAGAATAGTCCTTACCTTTTGATGTTTTTAGTCCCTACATTTTGCAAAATTGTCAAGAATGGTCCCTAAAGGATAAAAGCAGGGACTAATTTTGATAGCGGAAAATTTTATAGGATTTTTTTTTACCATTTTTAAAATGTAGGGACCATTTTTAACAATTTCACAAAATGTATGGACTAAAAACATATTTAACCCTAGTTAAAATTATTGTTTTTCCTTATTCTCCTTTCCTTCGTTGAAACTCAAAACTACTTTAATTATTGTTGAACATCGGTATGTTTTATAAGAGACAAACGAGTTAATAAAATTGATATATTTAATTTATTTATAATGTGAAACAAATATATAAATTTTTATTGATCCATTTATCTCTTATAAAAATGAGAAAAAGACTAATCATAATCATAATCATGTTTTCCGCCACATCACCCCACTTAATCTCACTTTCTTTATATATCATGAAAGATTAAACGATTGTTATTAGTTGTCAATCTAAAATTAATTTACACTTTAAACTCTATAAAATTACATGAAGAACTTTGTTATAATCACATACCTTTTAGGGTAAGTCTATATATATATATATGGTGCTATGGTGGTGCATAAATAAGATAGTTTTGTACCAAAAACAAATTTATTTTTTACTATTGATAGGGGCCGGGCCTGGGTAAGTCTATATATATATATGTAGCACTAGCTATGTTTATGTTTTTTGAATACCAGTACTAGCCATGTTAAAAGCTTGTTTGATCATATATGGTGGGAGGGGCCATGCATGAGCTATGATTTAGTGGCCATGATATCAAGTTAGACTAATTAAAGTTCTTATGTTTTTTTGATGTACAATTAAAGTTCTTGTGTATAGTTAAACAATAAGCATGTTTAAATTTAGCTAGAAACATAGACAAAATGTAACATGTCGACGACGACCACACAAAATTATAGAATATACTATAGTTTCAACTTTCAATGTTTTTTTTTGTAGAATAAAATATGGTATGTAAAAATGGCACTTTCGTTGTGATTAATTTGTAACACAAATACTCTATTAAATTTATCATTAATTAATTATTTGACCAAAAATATTTTTTATCATTAATTCTCAATTTCATACCAAATTTATAAAGAACACATTGTACATATACTCGAAGATCTGAATATGGACTAAAGTTACTATATATAGTATTGTAAAAAAAAAGTTACTATATATAGTATGATCAATATTTTGCTAAATTAAGAAATGAAACAATTTTGTATACTTCCAGACAGGGATTGTTATGCATTTTTGTTTTTTTGTACACTGTAGAAACATGATTTTTCTTACTTTTAAAGAAACAACAAACTTTGATTTGAGACCTGTAAAAACTAAAAACAGTTATTTGAGGTGACTCTCTCAGTAATAATGTTGCAACTTGCAACAATGTGGACAAGGGAAACACAAGTAAAAGAGATCACAAGAGATATTCACCCTCCTCATTCATTTTCTTTTACATTAAATGCACGTTTTCTATTAGTTTTGTGATTTCAGTAACATCAAATTGATTTTGATCGATGAATTTGGATACTCTTGAGTAAAAACTTAGTCTTTAGAATGAACTCTGACTTAAATCAAAATTAATTGTTCACCATACATTATGCGAATGTACCTAAAGATAAATGACTATATATTCAACTTATTTTTAACTAAATCAATTCATTGAAAATTAATTTTTAACACTACATACTCAAACATGTACATTTTATCTCTTTGTTAAACTCTAAATTATCTGAACCGTAAATGGTCAATATCAAATTATAAATTTGTTTGAGAAATCCTCAATTCGAACTCCTTGGATTTGAAACAAGTTTGTGTATCTTCTGTTGAACTCCAAATTACTAGACTTTATCCATAAAAATCGGAAGACTTTATCCATAGTATTTTATTTTTAGGAAAACAACCATGTTTGTCCTTGGAAGTGTAACTTGTGTTGTGACAAGTGTAATGTAAGTTAGGTCTCACGTTGTTTAAAAAAGTGAAGGTTGAACACTTTATAAGTGAGAGAATTCAAATTTGCTCCCGCATGAGGTTGAACACTTTGAGTTAAAGTATATTCTTCAACTCATTTGTATAGTTGTTCCGAACCCAAGACCCACTTTGGCTGGGTTGAAAACCGAACCAGCCTTTTGGTCTGGGATACTCCATTTTAACAAAAATAAAAGTGTGAATATATGATCCCTCGTGACCCAATTTGGGTTGGTCCGGTGATATTGACTTGGAACCTGAGAGTGTGCTCCTTGTTAAGGTCTCAGGTTCGATTTCTCTTAGTGCCAATTTGGATGTGCGAATTTAACTTCTTCAAAAATAATATCAAAATATTTATTTGCAATTTCAGCGAGTTACCCTTAAGATGGCTAAAATGTTGATTTACCAACAACAACAAAAAATGCAATTTTGTTGGATTGTCGGTTTGGCTATTTGATTTGGGGATTCATGTAAAACAATTCCAAGTTTTACAAGTTCCAACAAATATTACTAAATTATGAATGACATGGTCATATGGCAGAAAATCTTACACGTACCATATCATTCATTATTATCAAACAGTTAGTTTTGCCATATTATGTTGCAAAGGACAAAGCTTCTGCTTGCATCATGATTCAATCAGATGGAACTATTTGTAACAAGGAAACTTCAATGCTTCTTAACTTGTTAACAGTTACTATATATAATTCCATGCAATGCAACCATACTCTGATACTGTTACTGTAACTTGAAACTGTTTCTTTGGCTTTATATAACCATTATTAATTAGCTATTTTGGCATTATATGTTGCTTAGGACCAAAATGTTGCAGTTGCAGTGATAAATGCTTAACATCAATGGATTTAGGCCTAACATGAAAGAAAATGGGTGACGTGTACTTCTTGCATCCCTAAGATGATAGGATGCAGAATCTAGCAATGTTTGTCTAGGATTTAGTAATGATTTCCTATTTTTGTTTTTGTTGTATCACCCCCTTTGTTTACGCCGGAAACGGATCCTCTGCAGTGAAATTATAATCACTTATATTTATCTTCTCTACGTGCGGTAAAAGTCATTAGTGAAAATTTCCATTTGACAGAGTTGAAGTCGCACGGGAGACAATTTCATTCACTAATTGCTCTTGTAATAGTGTGTTTGGATGCTCTTTTGTGTGGACTTTCTTGCATTCCAATATTTTTCTATTGCGAATTTGCAAAGCAACAAATTGGAAAGTTCACCTAATGTGCGTCACTAGTACTAATATGGAAACTTATGTTTCCAAACCTATGCTAAGTTGAAATTGAGTTTGGTCTTGCGCTGTGTTTAGGTAACCATGGCAAAAATACCACGTCAACATGGAAGTTGTGTTTTGTATAGCTTCCAGGTTTTCAGGCAAGTATGCCTGAAAACAAAAATGCGCCAAGTCTTTTGATTCTAAAAAAACAAAAATCTCGCAACTTATTTGTGTTTATCAAATTATGTTTTGTGGATCATTTGTGAGTAAGATTCTCTAAAATGTTGTACAGTTATCATCAAATGCAAAGGAAGCTTTTTCTTTTAAGACTGCAGCATTTGGCATGGAGAAACAAACAGTACCCTTTTTGCCCAAACAGTACATTAACTTATTGTAAATGAATATAATGTTTGTTTATATAGAAATTTAGTATTTATATCATCACATTTTACTTCCTTATCTCATTGCTCATACAAAAACAACAAGTCATTTAATCACATTTACTTTAATTCCGTACCATCTTCCCAATACATCCAAACATATTGTGCATAGCAGAGCATGCATTAACTCTTTTTGGCTAATATTATCATTAATTATTTGGATTCGAACCTAAAATCCTATACGGCTGCAGTAAGATGGTGTAGATTTAGAAACCGTTTGATTTACCGAGAGAAACTTAATTTTAGTTTAGTTACTCCCATTAAAATCAAACGGTTCTTAAAACTACACGATGATGCAGAGGAGTCAAACATGTTTGAATTCATTGCTTAGTAGGCATGTAAAAAGAATATGATATTCATTTGAGCCACCTTTAATTTTAATAGAAAAATTCCTCATTTACCGAGTTGTAAATTTCAATTTGAATTTTCAAGATCAGGGCAGATCAGCGAAGACAAGAATGTTGATAGTCGTCCGCGGACTCAAACCTGCTTAATAGTAATTATTTTCAAAATGTTTTATTTTATTATGATTCACATCAAACATGAATGAGTATAGAAAGTCAAGAATACGGGAGGTAATTAAAATTCGTCTCCGCCCCATTGTTATAACTTGCATCAAACTTTTTTTTTTGTACAAGATAGCATCAAACATTTACTATAGATAATCTTGATTTGATTGTAGCAATAAAAAATATATATATATCTCATACTACTAAAAATGAAGGTAGACAAAATCTATATTCAACTAACATTGAAATGGCTACTAAAAATATGGATACATAGAAAATCAGAGTTTCAAGTAAAAACAAAGCATAACAAGAACAATAACAAATACTAGTACAATAATAATTAAGAATAAACTATTTACATTTCTGGTTAATTAAGCCAGTTAATTAACTACATTAATTGATTATTATCATTCATAGCAACCCAATTGCATTTCAGAATTAATACCAAAACCATATTGACTCATATCAAACCATACCTGTCTAAACACTTTGATTATGAGATCATGATACTCATCAGCATTCAAAGTCAAATAACATGCCAACAACTCTTCCATTTCTTCTGCTTTACTAATCTGTTTATCTTCAATCATTTCAATCATTGAATCTCTAAAATCTTGCTTTGGATTTAATGAACATTTTATCACAGCAAAACTATCTAATTCTGGATTAGTACTAATTATTTCTTCCATAATTTCGTCCTTCATTTCTTTCTTCATCTTTTGTTTTGCTTTGTTCCTCATTTCTTCTAATGCTTTAATTCTACTTATTTCAACTTTTGAAACCATTCTTGGTGAATATATTTTCACCCTTGAAACTTTCTTTATTTTCCTCCTTTGTTTTTCTTGAGTCTTTATCTTCAAACTCTGCTTCTCATCACCATAACTCTGTTTCCTCTGTGACGGTTCAATTTCGCTTTTCTCGACATGATTTTCTCTAACATTTCTTAGTCTAGAAGAACCAAAAGAATGTGTTGTTCTTGGTGTACAAATTGTTCTTGGTGATTCATCTTGAAACATAGCATTTTTTTCTTCAACTTCTTTTGCTTCTTTTTCTAATTTCAAGAGTTGTTCTTCCAAAACTTGTTGTGCTTTTCTCTCAAATCTTCTTCTCATGTTTTCATATTCCATTTCTCTATCATAATCATCCACCATTTTTCTCTCATCTTCTAGACCAATAATATCCTTCTCCTTCAACTTGAGTGTACTTTGTAGTTTTTTTCTTCCATTTTTGTTACCATTTTTACCACCAATATCAAAACATGAAGGTGGAGAAATTTGTTTTTCCCTGTGCTTAATTTTTTCATGATTTGAATCAGAATTGATTCTTATATGTTTCAACTTTGAAAGCCAAGAAAAAGCACTAGAAGAAGACGAAGAAGAAGAAGATTTTTTTCCACCCCATTTCATCATTATTTGTGAAAAAATTGATGATGATGATGATATTGTAATGTTTTAGATTTGGCTAAGGTTGTTTTGTTTTTCTATTACTAAGGTTGTCTGTTACTAAGAATGAAGAAGTGTAGTGGTGGAATAATGATGCGGTTTGTGAAAGACAGTTAGAATGTTAAATAAGAACGTGGGTTTCCTATTTTAACTTTTTTTTTTTTTAAAAGAGAAACCCGCCACAAATCTTGTGATTAATTTAATCACTTTTTCTTGCTTTTTAGCTTCTTCTACTCAGAAAGTTCTGTACTAAATGTCAATGATGGACCCCATTTTTTAAGGCCCACAGAATAGTGATAAAGTTGTGGTTGGTTACCTCTACGCCACTTGTTACTTTACTATTACTAAAAACAAAATTATTTGTAAATGAAATAACACAAGATTACTGAAACTTACTCAATAAGATTATGACTGTTTAAATTCAGGGGAAAAATATTTAACCTAACAATAATATTAATATTGTTACTTGAATTAAGACATATAGGTGCGTTAAGCCGCTATGTTTGATGTAGTGGTAAAAGGTTTATGTAACTTTATTATAAACAAAACAAAAATGTGTTTGACTTCCTAAAAAATAAGGAACTGGACATAACAATTTTAGTTGTACTGTCTTTGATTTATAAACAAATGTCTCATATTTTAATTGTAATTATATGATCAGAGTTCAAATGTCTGTTTGAAATATGGATCTCGATTAACTGTTGTAGTAGTTGCACGCAGTACTCAATCTCGATCGTCAATTTAGATATGATGGTTTAGATTTATGCAACATAAATTTGATACTCTTTATGCTTTTTTTTATAAGGAACAATTTAGAAAAAAACACACACACCAAGGAACCTTCTTTTTCTTATTAAAAATTCTAAAATTTTATAATATATTCCAAAACTAACCTTTAGTGTATATAGAATATACCACTCTAGTTAATGCATAACATTGAAATTATTACATTTTATACAATTTAATAAGGGTAAAAATAGAATTGTTTAATTAATAAAGAATAAATTTAAATATTATTTCTTATAAAAAAGACCAAATTTTTTCCTCAAATTGTTCTTTATAAAAAAAAAAACCAGAGGAAGTTGTTCATTATAATATTTAATCTCGATCCTTAAAAGTTGCTCAAACGGCCAAGAGCAGCTTCTACCTACATGCAGTAACTGCGTTAAATCTAAATACTTGAAATATGAGTTGCATCATGCATTCATGCATGACAACATCAAATGTGAGGGGGAGGTTTGTTTTTGCAAGCTCAGTTTCCATTGGCACGAGACTTTTTAGTTTAGTTAAAGGCAACGTTTGATCTCTATTTTAGACATGCAGTATTATAAAAAAATTTAGCAATTTTTTGTCATTCAGTTGAATCTATAAAATTTAAAAGGTTAATCTTTACAGTTATAGGTACAGGATATTCATTTTACATCAAAAAATATTAAGTTGGTTTACATTTAAGTTTGGAGTTTAAATCGAGACATATTCTACACTGGTGTAGGATGGGTGGTGGGGGGAATCCAGACATTTTTAATGGCCAAAGATTTAGTTGTGCGATGACAAAAGAGAAAAACCAAGTTGGTTTTAATGATTTTGTACAGGTTAAATATATTTTTGCTCTCTATAGTTTCGTCGAATTTTGTTTTTAGTTTCTGAACAAAAAAATTCACACTTTTTAGTCCATGAAGTTTTTCCCGTCAATATTTTTATTCCATACTTTTCATTCAACTCGTGCTCAACTCATGCATATCAGTGTAATATAGGGACCAAAAACATATTTAACTCTTTTGTATATTAGTGTGCTAGCTTCGATCTAAATTTTTTATTTTGGTATTAACCTTATGGTTCATATGGGAAGGAAGCTCAAGTAATCCAGAGTTCGACCGCAAGATAAGTAAAGTCTGACCAAAATTTTGTCCACCAAGAATCGACCTTGGGTGCTCCAAACGATTTATCCTATGGAGAACTCATTAATCACTTAAGTCTAATGTCTTAGTTGGGGGTTTGGATTCCCTAAAGTTACATTTTCCTGCATTTCCTACATTTAAGTAAAATTTAAGGATATTATTGTCTCCAAATCTCTTTAATCTAAACTTTTATGTATAAAAACTGAAGAGGTATTTGATCTTGGCCCTTATAAATTGATCGGACGGCCAAGAATAGTTATTGTAATTGTACATGCAGTCATTGCATTAAATCCAAGTCCTTGAAATATGAGTTGTTTTATTTTAATCAGAAGCTGCATCATGCATGACAACATCAAATGTGAGAGGGAGGTTTGTTTTTGGAAGCACGGTTTACAAAATTATTACTAACAAGTTATGAAGTCCGGATACGTGATACGATACTGATACGATACGAATTCGATACAGGAAAATTTGTAAAATCTCCGATACGATACTGCAGCGATACGTTATTTAAAAATTAAATTTAAAATTAAATATATAAATGCACAATATATAAACATAACAAAAATCGACAATGATAATCAATTAACATTCAAATTACTCAAATTGAGCAAACAATTGACAATTACATACTGAGCAAACAAGTGACGATTACATATCTTAAGTTAAGTAAGTACTACCCAAAAATAACATAACTAGTACTATAAAAAAAAAAATCATAAACACCACACAAAGAACATCATCCTCTAACATTCACTGTTTAAGAGGAAACACAGATTGTATCAGTATGATGTCCTCCAATTCTATCATCATAGAACATTAGTTGTCCGATACTTCTCTGATACGCGTATCGGTAATTTTTTATTTAAAAAAATAATAGTAATTGTCTGATACTCTCCGATACGAGTATCGAAGCGTATCGGACGAGTATCGGTATCGGATACGTATCGGACACGATACTTTGCCATTTTTGGAGTATCGGGACTTCATAGCTAACAAGTATAGCCGGCCGCCCAATTGATTGTATAATCTAGTTTGGGAGTCAGTTATGGTATTAAGTGGTTCAAGCCTCTTTCCAATTACAGTTTTAGAAAATCTAATTGTGATCCTCCTTATTAAAGTATCAATCACTACTGAATCAACTCACTATGAGTCCGATCCTTTCATTTTAACTAGCAAAGCTTAACTTATAAGTATTGACTTTGACGTGCAGGTTGCATTAATGTGGTTAGCCTGAAAGATTAGTTGGGTTATTACTATTAGTGATCATTTTTCTTTGTATATGTACCATTACGTTGTGTGAACGGGGAGAGAGGTGTTTCTAATAAAGAGACAACAACAAACAAACAATTTGGTTTTTTTTCTTACTAGTCGATGTCGATCAAAGACTCAAGATAGAAGTCAATAAGCAAAGTCATTCTTAAAATTTTAAGCACTATTCCTCGCTTTAGATTTGTTCAGTTTAGTTCAAACAAAACTAATTAACTTTGAAATGGTTAGGTTCAGTTTTTATACATAACCGGTTAACTGGTTAACCAAATCGGTTCAGTTCAGTTCAAGTTGATAATTAACAGTGTGGTTCAGTTCGCATGAAATTTTAGTTTTAAACTAAAGTTTGCCCACCCCTACAAAAATCCATTGGTGTGAGGGAATTCATTAGTCCCTCAAATTGGAAATGTGACATAGCAACCCAATCAATATTGAATCCAACAGGAAGTTTAGTGACCACAACAAAGGAATATGGAAAGAGTAACTTGATTGAACAAATAATAGATAAATTTTTTAAAATAAACATATTTGTGTTCATTGTTGAAGAGAGATGAGGACATGCTCCAATTTTTACTGAAAATCATAACTAAACAAGTGGTGTAACTTGAAAACTTCATCTTTATGTCCTCTTAAACTTATCATAAAATTGACAATATTTTACAAATTACTCATTTAAATCTGATGCATGAGCAGAAAATAGTTAATGGTTATTATTTGCAGCCCTCTTACATCAAAATCACCAGTTAGGCATTCTTTTGGTGAGGTTTCTTGGAATTGTTTTTCCGCCGGACCTTCACCAAAACTTAAGACGAGTTGTCATCTTAAGTTTAAACTCCTTTTAAATTCGCCACGAACATACTGAAAAGTTTACATCTTTTCCTGCCATATGTCGTGGAAAATGAATTTCAACTAGAGATGACTCACGTCTAAACTCTCTTGAGAAAAAGTTTGAATTTGAAAAGCCAAGCGGCAAATTTTTTTGGATTGTTTTGTATTTTTAGTCTTTTTGCAAATATTTAAATATGCTTAAGTGTGTTAGAGCATTTATCGAAAAAAATTTGAAAAAAGGTTTCTCGACGAAAGTCGAGGTTTATTATAAAAGATTTCTTTTTTGAAAATATTTGAAGGTTTTAGTTTTTTTACTTTTAAGACAAAAAAAACAAAAATATATTTTTTAGAACGTCGGCTATTCGGACCGCAAGCCACCCGACATGAAATCCGAAGTCACCGGAGAGTGAAAAGTCATCCGTCAGACCACTCCTTTTTTCATTCTTTTTATATTTAACAATGATTTTTATTTCAAGGTTGAAAATAGCGTACAAGCAAAAACGCAAAAAAATACATCGGAACACGGGGTTAACGAAAAATTTCCCTTTTCCCTTTGGACTTAGACACAAGCATCATGAAAAAATAAATAAACATGTTTTTGATCCTTTTTTGTATTTTTAATAAAGAAAATAAAGAAATATATTTTTGGGAATTTTAGATATTTTTAATAATATTTGAACAAATAAAAGAAAATAAAATCATAAAAAAACAAAAAAAAAGAGGCAGCTGGGAGTTGATCCCATGCCCTTTCCTTGGCCAGCCTGAAAACATATCAACTGTGCCTGGATGCACACGATTTGAGTAAACGCAGCATAATTTATATATATATTAACATAACATTTAAAACTGAAACCACCACCACTTCATCTTCAACCTCTAGACATAAAAAAAAATTCAAATTCGTGATTTCTTTCCATGCACCAAATTGGACAAGTAAATATACCATTTTAATCAGAATTTTATGAGGATTATGAATATGCACTTACCGTTTATTAACTATTACTAAATCATTCTGATTTTGCAAATTAAAGTAAGAACCCTAAAATTTCAAACTCAAATTAAATATCATTTAAACACAAACATAACTCAAGAGCATAGGGTTTTCACTCCTCATATTATGGAATACATTTGTGCTTCAGGAATCATTCAAAATAATGCATGTATGAGTGATTTTGGAATCACGAAAATTTACCTATTGGAGCAAGGTCCAATGCCTCTTCTTTGCACTTACAGATGAAAAATAAAGGTCCCTTTCGCTTCCTTAAGTCTCCAGGAATGTAATGGTATAGTTATTTTTCCTTGAAACCTTCTGAAATGTTCTATCCAATTCAAGTTGAAAGTGACAAAAATGGGAATTGGTAGATGTTAATGGAGGTGTTACAGTTGATGATAAATGCATACATAAGCTTTGTTATGATCTATGGATGATGTTTTGATATAAAAGTAGAAGAAACTTGGAGGAAATGCAAGTTTCGAAATTATGATTTTTGAAAGTGTAATAATGGAGTTTTTGGGTGAATTTGTGGATCCAATGCCCTCTTTAAGAGAAGCCATCAAGCATCTCAAATGAATTTGTAAATTGCTCAAAATTGTCTTATGAAGTTGGGTAGATGATCATGAAGATTTGTACTTAGAAAATATTCCTAAACTCTAATATTTGACTTTTTTGAAC
Source organism: Trifolium subterraneum (assembly GCA_951799995.1). Classification (NCBI taxonomy): domain Eukaryota; kingdom Viridiplantae; phylum Streptophyta; class Magnoliopsida; order Fabales; family Fabaceae; genus Trifolium; species Trifolium subterraneum. Next base: position 5,716,267 of record OX637462.1, on the reverse strand, counting down.
CTTTTCTTGATTTTCCTTATTCTTGATATTATGCAATAATGCAAAAAGAGGATGGGATCTTAGGTCAAAAATTGGGGTATGACAGATACAGAAAGATTTCGATTTATATTAAAATCGAATCGAAAGAAAAAACCTTTGAAAAGATTTAATTAACTTCTAAGTATACATATTGTCAATATGTACATTTAAACAATTAACTTATCTTTATTTCATATTTTGTTTCAAACAAAAATATGGAGTAACAGCCTATAAGAGAGAGAATTCTTATTTAAGAAGTTCCTATGAACAATTCAAAAGTGTATTGCTCCAATGGTAGTTTCTATTAACAACTGATTCTTAATAGTATAAGAATCACCATTAGAGATGGTCTAACTGTCTTTAACAAACGAGAAATGTTATATAAACATCAAAAAGTGGACATTTTTATACATCAAGAGGTATTTTTGTATTTTCCTCATAAAAATGCATTTGATGTAATGTATATTTGATGAGGAAAATACAAAAATAACAATTGATGTTATAATGATGTCCATATAACATTTCTCTTCACAAACCACATCATTATTCCACCACTACACTTCTTCAATCTTAGTAACAGAACAACCTTAGTAATAGAAAATCAAAACAACCTTAGCCAAATCTAAAACATTGCAAATTTATAATATCATCATTAATTTTCACAAATAATGATGAAATGGGGTGCAAAAAAACCTTCTTCTTCATATTCTTCTAGTGCTTTTTCTTGGCTTTCAAAGTTGAAACATATAAGAATCAATTCTGATTCAAATCATGAAAAAATTAAGCACAGGGAAAAACAAATTTCTCCACCTTCATGTTTTGATATTGGTGGAAAAAATGGTAACAAAAATGGAAGAAGAAAATCACAAAGTATACTCAAGTTGAAGGAGAAAGATATTATTGGTCTAGAAGATGAGAGAAAAATGGTGTATGATATTATGATAGAGAAAAGGAATATGAAAACATGAGAAGAAGATTTGAGAGAAAAGTGTACAACAGGTTTTGGAAGAACAACTTTTGAAATTAGAAAAAGAAGCAAAAGAAGTTGAAGAAAATGCTATGTTGATCAAAAAATTTCTTTTATTTAAGACTCACCCTTCATTCACTGTATCAACTCCCCCGTCCCATAATATAAGTAAAAAAAAAATTTCACATTCTCAAAGCAAAATGATTTTAGCATGATTTGGAGGGCGCGCTAGACATCTGGGAAGCGCACTAAGTGCATCACTCCCCCTGATATTCTATCCTATATTATTCTGTCTAGTACTTATATTTTACACATCAAACCGACTCATAAACTAAGTCATGCGAGAGAAATGAAATCTTATATTATGAATGGAGTACATTTTGTTGATTTTAAAGTGCGTTAACAATTTTACATTGAAATAACATTTTATAGCTTATTATATTAGCTTATAAACTTGTTTCATAAGCTTGTTTCATAATTTGAGCTTATAGCTTATAGCTTTTTATCTTTCATTCCAATTTTAACATCAATATTTTAATTTCTTTATTTTTTAATAAAAAACTACTCACCCACACAAATAACTACCCATTCACATAAAATAACCATGTACTTTTATGTCATTTTATACTTACAAAAGCTAAATTTATCAAACATTTTAATTTTAATTTGGCTTTAATGCAGTTTTGATCCCTCTATTTTGAAAAACTTGAACTTTTGATCCCCTAGTTTAAAAACCAACTTTTTGATCCCCTATTTTAGTTTTTTATGAATTTTAGTCTCCCGACACAATTTGGTCAAAGTTATGCTAATGTGTTAAATTCATTAATGATTTGACATTGTCCATTTTGACAAATCATATTTCATGTCATTAATTTTTTTCTTTAAATCAAATATTATTTTTATTTTGACAAAAAGAAAAATATAAATCAATAAAGTATCTCTATACACATAAAATAAAATAACATCTCTATACACATATTAGGGAAAAAAATCTCTATACACATAAAATAAAAAGAAATCAGAAACTCAAAGTTCTCAAATCATGGAACCCTAACAAATTAGAAACTCAAACGCGCAGACATCTTCTTCTTCGATCATTCATCATCATCATCAGGCTCTGTGTTGCCTAGGTGCGGGTACAGTACCGGTACCCGATACGAGTACCGGTACGGGGTACGCCATTTTTAGAAAAAATAATACAAGTGTATGGGCATGATTAAGGTACGGATGTGTACCCGATACTGGTACGGAATTGTACCCGGTACCGGTACTTTTCCTCAAACAGAGTACCCGTGCATCATATAGATCATCTTCTCTCCCTCTCGGTGTTTCATCTTCGTCGATTCATCAACATGCTCATGTTTTAATTCCTATGCTCGTTACTCTCATTCAAACAGTTTTTTTTTCCTTCAATTTTGAATCAAGTCCGTACAAACAACTTTTTCTTCTTCTTTTACACACAATATCTTTAACTGGCGCAAAGTAAGGAGAACAATTTGAAGTGGACATGATTGAGAGGGAGATGTTGGAGAAAGACTATTGCACGGAGAGAACGGTGAATGATGGAAATCGAAGATGAAAGACACAATTGAGAGGGAGAGAATGACTGAGAGGCAGAGAAGGAACAAGATGAAGGAAACCATTGAGAGGGAGAGAACAGAAGCTTCATGTGTGTTGTTGTGTTTTATCATATTTGGAAAATTAATAGTGTTCATGATTTTTATTCATAGAATAGTTATATTGTTTTAATAATTATTGTTGCTAGTTATTTTATTCTTTTAATACTTTAAAACATGATATTTTATTTATAGAAATAAAAAGTAATGTCATGGAATAGTTTGTCAATATGGAAACTGCCACATAATCAATAAGTTTGACACATCAAATTTTTGACAAAATGAATTGGGGGACTAAAACTTAGAAAAAACCAAAATAGGAGATCAAAAAGTTGGTTTTTAAAATAGGGGGTCAAAAAATTTAAGTTTTTCAAAATAGAGGGACCAAAACTGCATTAAAGTCTTTTAATTTTATGCCTATTTGAAATATGGATTTTGAATGACAGTTGTAGCAGTTACATGTAGTAACCGGTCTTGGTCGTCGATTTATGATCTGACAATTTAGATTTATGCAACAAATTTTTTATAGTTTATTATAGTATTTGATCTCAGCCATTAAAATTTGCTCAGACGGCCGAGAGCAATTACTGCGTACATGCAATAACTACATTAAATCCAAATCCTTAAAATATGAGTTGTTTTATTTTAATGGGAAGTTGCATCATGCATGACAACATAAAATGTGAGAGGGAGGTTTGTTTTTGCAAGCTCAGTTTACAAAATTAAGTTTATTAGCACGGTCTCTTTTAGTTTGATTAACTTCAAGGTTTGATCTCTATTTTGGATATGTCGTAACATTAAAATATTTAGAAAATTTTTGTCATTCATTTAAATCTATAAAAATTTAAAAATTGGTCTCTGTAATTACATGCGCAGGATATTCGTTTTACATAGAAAAACATTAAGTTGGTTTACATTTAAGTTTGGGAGTTTAAATGGGAGTTTACATAGAAAAACATATTCTACACTAATGTAGGATGGATGTTGGGGGGTGGGGGAGGGGTGTGTGTGGGGGATCCAGACATATTTTTAATGCCCAAAGATTTAGTTGTGCGATGACAAAAGAGAAAAAACCAAGTTGGTTTTGATGATTTTGTATAATAGTGTGCTAGCTTCAAACTAACTTTCTTTGTTTGTCTTTGGTATTAATCCTTTGGTGCATAACAGAAGAAGGTTCAGTAATCCAGAATACAACCGCGAAATAAGTAAAATGTTTTACCAAGATTTTTTTCATCAGGAGTCGAACTTGTGTTCTCCGAACGATTCATTTTAGGGAGAACTCATTAACCACTTGAGTTCAATGTCTTAATTGCTTTGACCTAAACTTTAATTAAACTTTTTTTAATAAGCTAAATTAACTCACCTGAATTAGCACCAAAGAGAAAAAAACTTTTGTGTATAAAAATGAAGAGGTATTTGATCTTGGCCCTTAAAAGATGATTGGGCGGCCATGAACAATTACTAGCAGTAACTGCGTTAAATCCAAATCCTTGAAATATGAGTTGTTTTATTTTCATCGGAAGTTGCATCATGCATGACAATATCCTATATGAGTGGGATGTTTGTTTTTGCAGGCTCGGTTTATAAAATTAAGTTCGGCATATGTCTCTTTTAGTTTAATTGAAGTTCGGATCTTGATTTTTAGTTTGGACATCGGAAGTTGATTTCAACTAATCTTTTATAAAATTTGATATGAAATTTAATGTTTGCAAGGGATCGAACTGTGATTCTTCCTTCATATCAACTTTAGCGTTAATTACTACTGAATCAACTAACCATTCATTCCGTATTTGTCATTTTAATTAGCAAGCTAACTTATTAGTATTGACTTTGACGTGAGGGTTGCATTAATGTGGTTAGACTGAAAGATTAGTTGTTTGTTTGTATATGTACTCTATTACCTTGTGTGAACGGGAAGGGGAGGTGTTTCTAATAAAGAGACAAAAAGAAACAAAGAATTTTTAGGGGTTTTATTTTGGATTTTATAATGTGTTTTTGGGATTTGAAATCTGAACTATTAGTTGAACTACTTGTTTCACCCTCCAACATTTATTTGTTTATTTTGGTTTTATTTCTTACTAATCAAAGACTCAAGATAAAAGTCAATAAGCAAAGTCATTCTTAAAATGTTAAGCATTATTCTTCGCTTTAAATTTAGTAATCCAAAATATACAAAACTAGGTTAATAAAATTTAAGCATAATTACAAACAATAATTTGATCAAGTGGGAAGGGTCTTAGTCCCCTTAAATATGGAGAAAATTCAGTTGGTAGGGGAGAACCCACCTTGTGTGCCTAAAAGTGGTGATAAAAAAAAAAATAATTTAAGCTTAATTATTATTTTAGTCCCCATATTTTTAGTCACTCACAATTTTGGTTCACCCATTAGATTTTTGTACTTAAAAGTGACGGTTTGGTAAACAAAAATAAGCTACCTTATAGCTTATTATACTAGCTTAATTATAAGTTTGTTTCATAAAATTAGAGGTGATTGGTAACAAAAAAAATTCACTAGCTTATAGCTTTTTCCATATGTTATTTCAAGTAGCGTTTGAGTTTATAGCTTTTTACCTTTCAATCCAATTTTAACCTCATTAATTTAATTTCTTTATTTTTTTTAATAAAAAAAACTGCCCACCCACAAAAATAACTACTCACTCACATAAAATAACCATATATTGTTATGTCATTTTATACTTACAACAACTAAATTTACCAAACACTTTAATTTTAGAGTGAAGACTCATTTTGGTCCCTCACAAATTTCAGACAGGACAATTTAGTCCCTGACAAAAATAAAATCCAAATTAGGAAATTTGAAATAGGTGTAGGAAATTTTTCACCTATATGTATATAAGTATTGCTATTTAGTAAGAAATATTTACACAAGAAAGAGAAGAATCCACAAAATTAGGAAATTTGACCAAGCAAAAATAATTGGCTAACCATACATGGGAGAGAGGGTGATTAGAACAATTTGCCCCATGATTTTGCAAATTTTAGTCAATTATCTCATGTGACGTATATCCTAATCAATTACCATGTGACGTGACATCACATTGGCAGGTGTCACATATGTCGTTAACCGTCACGTCATCAAAATAGACGGAGTAAATAGAGTAGGAGGTAATTTGATTGACGTTTTATAATTTCGAGGGGTATTTACCTATTTTCAAATTTCAGGGGAATATTTGACAAGTTTTGAAATTTCAGGAGGGTATTTTCCATTTCCCTCACTAATTAATAGGAGTATTATTTTGTAGTGAATAAAATACAATGAGTTCACTTCGCTTTAAAAAAATAAAAGGAGTATTATTTTGTAAAGTGATCGGATTGAAAGGGATATGTATTTTTTGTTTTTTGTTCTGTGATAAATAATTTTTATTGTTGGAATTTTTAGAAAGTCATCTAATGATGCAAAGTTACACCTGGATTACTAGATTAGTTGTACGTTCAAATTCCATCAGAAATAATTGTAAAATAGTTATTAGTGTGACTTTCATCAAAATTGTCTCATAGTAACATTATTGATTGACACTATACCATTTCAATATAGTTTGAAGTTTCACAAATTTATAAGACTAAATTGTCTCATTCATATAATTTTAATATCAAAATGCTAATTCAGTCAATAGACCATGCAAACAATATTAATTCATGAAACCTTGATGTACCAATTCTAATTCTAGTTAGACACAAACAACTAGATTGTATGTCAAAGGTTTTGTTGTCTAGAACATATTCTTCTCAGGTGTTTATATAGTATAGATTGTATGTACTCAATTATTTAAATTTTTTTATGCAGGTTGTTAATCAGATAGTTGCTAATCAGGTCTGGTATTTATTACTATTTACTGATGGTGCTAATCAGGTATGTCTTATTGCTGATTACTAACACTAGTGTGTTAAATGATTTGATGTTTTTATATAGGATGCTAATCATGTGTTGGCTGATGGTCACTATCAGGTCTGTATTATTGTTGTTTACATGGTATTTATTACTGTTTACTGATGGTACTAATCAGATTTGTCTTATTGCTGATTACTAACACTAGTGTGTTAAATGATTTAATGTTTTTATATAGGGTGCTAATCATGTGTTTGCTGGTGGTAATCAGATAGTGGCTGATGGTGTTAATCAGGTCTGTTTTATGCCTTTTTACATGGTTTTATTTATTGACTGTTTAAAGTAGATTTTGTGTGCTTAAATGATGTAATGTTTTTTTTTTTATTTAGGGTGATAATCATGTGTTGGCTGTTGTTAATCAGATAGAGGCTAATGGTCCTGATCAGGTCTGTCGTATGCCTTTTTACATGGTTTTATTTATTGACTGTTTACAGTGTGCTTAAATGATTTAATGTTTTTTTATATAGGGTGTTAATCATGTGTTGGTTGATGGTCATTATCAGGTCTGTCTTATTGATGTTTACATGGTATTTATTACTGTTTACTGATGGTGCTAATCAGGTCTGTCTTATTACTGATTACTAACACTAGTGTTTTACTTAACACTGGTGTTTTATACCTTAAAGCAGGCACAATATTACGAAGCTCTGCCTTCAATTTTCCTTGATTAATATATTGTCGCTTAATGTCGTCAAATTCTTCATCTCTAGGCACATATATTAACTCTGCTTCACTTGGTCGTGATTCTGCCTCCGCATCTGTACACATTTGGATATAAATGTGGAATAAATAAAACAGCATATTGTAGTTCATATATAATTCACATGCTTGTAATCCTAGCTATCACTTCAAAATTTAGTACTAAACTTATATGCAATTGTGCTTTTGCAAGGTGTCCGGCGTCGTCGAAAGAGTCGGTTTGCATGTTGGAGGGCGATTGCTGGGGTGGATTGACCATATGGGGAGTTTGACTGTTATTTCCGTCACGATGTCTGTGAGGATTGGTTATTACGCTAATGCGTTTGTGGCCATGGTTGTGCCCTTGCACATGGGAAGTACGATGTCTGCGCAGAGTTTCTTCGCAGGCGACGTTGTAGAAGGGGCAGTTCGTGTGCTTTTTTGCATGGGAGAGGAGATATCCGACTCTATGGCCCGGAGTATCGCACCACTGTTTGCAACCGTCTCTTTTAGAGAGATTGTTGCCCTTTTGATGATACTGATTGTTTCTTCAGGCACACTCTCACAGTATATGAGCGACGGACATTACGTGCCCTTCGTCGTGGTTACTGATTTTTTTTGGAGATATTACTTGTGAGGTTATTAGTTACCATTCTGTCAGACTGAATTCTGGTGATGCTTCCTGAATTTTTGTCATGATACTACTTTAGTTTAGGTATTAATTGCCTAAGACAGAATTATGAGAATTTTTGGCAGGATATTACTTTAGTTTTGTTTATAATTGTCTACTGAATTGTTTACTTGTCTTATGATTTAATGTTCTGAAACACTAAAAGTGTTTACTTGTCTTGTGGTTTAATGTTCTGTAACACTAAAAGTATACATGCAAGAAATAATGCAGTACATTAACAACAATGTGTATGTGTACTTTATTCCAGTGTTTTATATTATTGAAACCGAAGAGGGAAGAGTGTTAATAAGCATGAAGCCCTCAATACATAGGAATCAATAGATAGCATGAAGCCCTCAACACATAGGAATCAAATTATTCACACATAATGTCTATTACTTTAGTTTTGTTTATCAATTGTTTAATGTTCACTTGCCTTATAGTTTAATGTTTTAAAACACTAAAAGTATTCATGCAAAAAATAATTCAGTACATTGACAAACATGTATGTGTACTTTATTCCAGTGTTTTATATTATTGAAACTAAAGAGTGAAGAGTGTTAATAAGCATGAAGCCCTCAATACATAGGAATCAAATTCTTCACACATAATGTTTATCCTTTGATATCCTTTTTATCTTAACTAATCAAGTTTCTACAATGCAATATGTATGGAAAACGTTACAACAAAAGCACTCTAATACACAATATAGCAGAGATTGGTAACCTTATGGTACAATGAAAACAATTTTTTCAATAACATCTAAAGATTTTTTTTCACCACTGTTCTATTTCATAGTGACACAGTAAAAGCCTTTCAGTTTGGTATTTCACCATTGAGTCTCCTCTCCTTATATTTTTTTTGCCCATTTTTGAGTTTAGTGAGAACAAAAGACTGAAGAGAAAGAAATAAGATAGGTTGAGAGACGTCCAATAAATCACAAGGCTTGCAGCTTGAAAAGATGAGAGTGGCTGTGGAAAAATAAAAGTAGTATATACCTGTCATACCCCAATTTTTGACCTAAGATCCCGCCTCATGTCCATGTGTCATACATTTCTATCCGGGATTTACTTCGCTTTTTCAAACGAAATTTCGACAGAGAGGTATTTTAAAATACCTCATTTTGTGTTCATTTATTATTTGTATATTTATATTATTATTATTATTATTATTTTGCTTATTTTATTTTATTATTCAGATTTTATTATTATTATTTATTTTATTTGTTTTGATTTAGTCTTTATTCTTTTTTTCTGTTTTTTTTAAAAAAATTAATTAAAAATCAAAAAAAGAAGGATCACGTTTTGAGTTCTGGGTCCAGCAGTGCAAAGTGTGTCTTCTTCCCCAAAAAGGAAGATCCCATTTCAACTAAGCAGAGTAATCTCTGCCCTTTTCCTCAATAATCCAAACCCTAGAACTTGTTGGGTTATAAAACAGAACCATTTTGTCTCAGAGAAGGGGGGAGGCATCCGCGGCTGCAATTGAAAAAAACCAAAAAAATAGAACAAAATCAGAACACAAATAATCAAAAAAACCATTATCATCATCTCTTTCACCCTCAATAAAACACAAAAAAACAGAACCCAAATCTCATCATCAAATCATCAGAACCCAAATCATTCATCAACCATAACGAAACTCAAAACCGAATCCAAACCAAAACCACAAACTTTTCTCAGCCCAGAATAAAAAATTTGAATCAGTTCATGATCTAGAGCCAAAAAAAAAACGCGAAAAAGAAACAGAAGAGACGAAGGTAGATCCGTAGATCAATGAAGAAGAATGGGTTAGATCGAAAAAGCAAAAACGGAGAGGAAACCGATTCCGGTTTCGAAAAACGAAAGTGTAGTTTTTTGTATGGGTTGGTGTTGAGCTTTTGTTGAAATCATGGAGTTTTGAGAAGAAACAGAACGATCAAGATAGGAGAGAAAGGGTTGGCCGCCGGCGAGAGTGAGAAAGAAGAACACGGCGGCGAGTTTTTGAGAGAGAGGAAAAAGAAAGAATGCGGCGGCCGCGCGGAGAAGAGATAAGAAATCTGGGAAAAAATGTGAAGTTTTTAGGGTTAGAGGTATATATACCTCTTCACAATCCTGTGCGCGCAGGTGCACGGTCTTACGGTGCACCTGCGTGCCTATGCCCATCCTGATCTAATCAAACGCTCCAGATTTAATCTGGCTGGGATCAGATCAGGGCTGTCTGATTTAATCAGACGTCCCTGATTCAATCCACCCTTTTCTTCACACGCCCATGGGCCGCACCCCCTTGTGGGCTGGGCTTACTCAGGTTTTGCTATCCCCACCCCCCTGTTTTTGCTATTAACACCCCCTGCTTTATTTATTTATTTTATTTATTTTATTTTATTATTTTATTTATGTGTTCTATTATATTCAAATGTCATTTAATTTATTTATTTTTGTACATTATTTATGTGTTATAGGCTATGTTTAAATATCAAAAATGTCAAAAAATATGCCATGTTATTTGTTTCATTTATTATTGCTAAAATATAAAAAATGCAAAAAAATATTATTGTGTGTTTTATTTGTTCGAGTCCAAAGGGAAAAGGGAAATGTTTCGTTAACCCCGTGTGACGATGTATATTTTGCGCTTTTGCTTGGTCGCCTTTTTTTTTTAACCTTGAAATAAAAATCATTTTTGCTTAAATAAAAAGAATGAAAAAGGAGTGGTTTGGCGGATGACTTTTCACTCTCCGGTGACTTCGGATTTCCTGCCGGATGGCTTGCGGTCCGAATAACCGACGTTCTAAAAAAAATATATATATTTTTGTCTTACAAGTAAAAAAACTAAAACCTTCAATTACTTTCAAAAAAGGAAATCATTTTATAATAAACTTCGACTTTCGTCGAGAAACCTGTTTTCAAACTTTTTCAATAACGACCTAACGCACTTAAGCATATTTAAATATTTTCACAAAGACTGAAAAATACAAAAACAGTTCAAATCTTTTGCCGCTTGGCTTTTCAAATTCAAACCTTTTTCTCAAGAGAGTTTAGACGTGAGTAATCTCTAGTTGAAATTCATTTTCCCATGACATATGGCAGGAAAAGATATAAACTTTTCAGTATGTTCGCGGCGGATTAAAAAGGAGTTTAGACTTAAGATGACAACTCGTCTTTTCTCCTAAAATCAATCAAACAAATCTCTTTACAATTTTTACCCCGAACTACGAGATTTTGATCCCTCACGGGTACGTAGTGCAAAAGACCTTGTGTCTTCCCAATTCAAAATTAATAAAACTTTTTTTCTTCTTTTCTTTTAAATATCCAAAAATTAATAAAAAAATCTCTCATCGTTACCCAATCATTTACAAGCAAATTTTACAAGCAAAACATTTTAGCACAAAAATGCATATTTTACAAGAGGTTCCCGTAGAGTACTACGGATACATAGGATGCTAATACCTTCCCTTTGTATAACTAACCCCCGAACCTTAAATCTCTAAATTTTTATTATGGGTTTATTCGATCTTTTCCCCTTCCCTTGGATAAATTAAAGTTCGGTGGTGAATCATAATTTTTGAGAACCAAAGCTAACCAATAGCTTGGCGTCCGAAAATCACCGCGACAGAAATGGCGACTTCACTGGGGATGACTCCAAGAGGGTTGAGCCTAACTTGTATATATGTTATATTTGTGCTATTATTTTTTCTTGTATATTTTATATTACTTTATATGCTTATATGTTTGGGTTTGATATTTATGAGAGAAAAGTCCTCTACCCGGACTTGAGCAAATACTTAAGATAAGTTAGTGGTTGAGTGTTGGCCTTCTTGGTGGATACCTCGTAGGGTTGACATGAAAACCACGCCTAGAGTAGACCCTCTTGAGAATATTGTTGTCTTGCGAGGATTTGCAATGACGATGATATTTTCTCGTTGGATCCATGACTCTAGGGACCTTTTTACTTTGTCTAGAACCCATATGACTCCATCTAGAGGAGACCCTTTGAATTGGCTAGTCCAATTTTGGGAGGAATTTTTGAGCGAGGGCTGCGACCTTGATTGTCGCCCTCAAACAAACACAAAACCTATAACCAACATGTGAGAGGGCGGGTAGTAAATATCTAGAACTAGCCTTTCGTAGGGAGCCTTCCGTTTAGGTTATGTCAACTTCCAATGACCCTACAAGCATTTTGTTGGGGTCATACCCTGACCTTGTTCAATCTCATCATATCATCATTTTTTTTAGCATGTCCTCTAACATGAGGAAAACCCTTTTGCATACGCATGCATTTTCACACATTTGCATACACGCATCTTCATACATTTGCATCCCGTATATATATATAAAAAAAAAAAAAAACCGTTCACTTTCAAATCATATCTCTTCCACCTTCACCCTCCTTCAACCGCAATCCAGCTAGCAAGTTTCCTGATACTCACGAGCGAACTGAAAACATGGACTTGAGAGAGGCCTAGGTCTGTCAAAATAAAAAGGAGGTCCAAGACCTGATCAACGACAAACTATTGTCTTTCAAGGAGGAATCTCATTCATGATTGGTCATACAAGAACACTAATGGGGCACCCGCACCTCTTAAGGTCGGTGGATCAACAAGGAATGCACATGCCTAAGATCGTTAGACTGTTCATTCTCAATCGCGGTTTCTTTCTTGCTAAGTATGTTTTGCTTTTGAAATTGTACTGGTTGACTAAATATTTTTAATGAAATGAGCATGCATATTTTGGAATCCATCCATTCGTATTCACTCTTTTCTTGTGCCATCATAAACGGCAATGTTTTTCTATTTCACTTTTCAAATTTGAGGGGAGGATGATGTAAACAAATAATTGAATTTGCTGACATATGCTTTTAGTAAAACATAGCTGATGATGTAAGGCATTGTTTCAATTCCCAAACACTGGAGATATAAGGAGATAATCCGTAGTCAACCCCTTCGAGCTTGAAGTCGGTGTTTCTTTCTACATTTTATAAACCCTTAATCTTAACCCGGGGCAGGGTAGTTTTTCAATCAACTTGACAATGCATCTCAATACAAGAGAATCAATCCATCGAATCACCCCAACAAAAGGTTTAGGCACACCATCTTCCATTCACACGTGGAGGAAAGCGATGAAAAGAGAAAACTCACATGGCAGTCACAACTTTTCTAAATCAAGAGCAAAATCTCACAATAGTTTTTTCCAAAAAAAGAGTGTCCGCCAAGTGAAAACTTAGGCAAAAAATAAGGGCATCCCGATGGACCGCAAATTCGAAAGAATCGGTCTATGCAAAAATAAGGGATTAAAATCAAAAGGGAAATAAACTTGTAAACAAAAAGAAGTGACTGCCACTTCAAGAATCTCATCAGTGCTTCGACCACTGTGTCTACCTCCATCATCATAACTAACAAAATTCTCTTGCCTACCAGAGACATCTATCGAGTTAATTGAACTTAGGAATGGAGAACATCAATGGAGATTGTTTGGGTTAAAATCAAATTTTGAGCCGTGTAATCTTTTTCAAAAAACCGTGAGCCAAACCACGTTATAACCCTCAAAAGACCTAGTTGAAGTTAGGTTTACTACGAAAGCACATTCAGCAAAACTGTTAAACTGACTCCTTATGTTTGTGAATCATCAATAACATTTTTTTATCATTTCTTCACGCTTTCAATTGCGCCGATCTCCTGGCCAAATATCATCCATTATACACTCAAAAAATAAATTTCGATTTCAAAACTTGCATGTGCATTGCGTCAAAATCACTTTTCAAAATAAACAATTTCACCCGCAAATCAATACTTGACATCGAGGAAATTTCAACAAGAGTCTGATCAAAGGGTGAATCATTTCAAGACACTCCTAACAAGGGGCAAATCACCTAGGGGTCCTGTCAATCAAGAGCAAATTCCTACCAATCAAAGGGCAAATCATCCGGAGATCTTGGTGATTACGGTCAAACCTTCAAGGCGCCGATCGACCAGTGGCGTGCTTTTCAAAATTCAAGTGTTGAGGCAGTTCAAGTCGAGGATTCAATTTGGGGCAAACCTTTCAAAGACCCAAATACTGGGGCAACCTGTATTTATCACCCCATAGATGGAGAGGATCTTTCACTCCCATTTTGATGCAACCAAAGATATAATGCCCAAAGAAAAGAGATACAAAAAAATCAAAAAGCTCGCTAAGTCGAAAACCCGAAAGGGCGGCTTAGGCAATAGAGAGCGTCCCGGTGGATCGAAAACCTGAAGAGGCGGTCTAGGCAAAAATTAGGGACACAGAAAAGAAATATACTCCCGGTGGATTGAAAACTCGAAAGAGCGGTCCAGGCAAAAGTTAGGGATTTTCAAAGAAAAAGAAAAAGGGCAAAATGGGTTACACTAGGGGCAAGTCCTCTCCATCCTTTCAAAGCTACTCAAGCAAGCTGCTGTCATACAACCATCGAGTTTAACTCGGGTGTCGGGAGACCATGCTAGCAAAAAATCTTCTTAACCCCTCTCCATTTCCCAACACGAGGAAACTTTTCAAACATTTAAACCATAACCATGCATCATGCATTGATCACGTCGCTTTGCTTTAGCATTTCGCCCATCACCTCATAGCATCCAAGATTTTTTTTTCCAATATTCATTGACATCTTCAAAAAAAACCAACACTGCTTGGAACCCAATACCTACAATAAAAAAGCCCATCCTCCAACGGCGCAGCCCAAGGTCAATACGTTGCATACATCAATCAATCATCACATTTCATACAAATCATAATCATGCATCTTGCACGCTTACATCTTTCTAGCATTAAAACATGCATCAAACTGCATTCGTTAAGGCATTTCTTAACATATCATTCACACATATAGCATCACGCATGCATTTCAAGATTTCCAAATTTTCTAATAAAAGTGGCACCACTTTCACAACCAAAAAGCCCAAAATCCATTGGCATGTCAAAAGCCCAACATACCATTGGCATCTTCCAAAGCCCAATTTTCATTGGCATCCTGAAAAGCTCAACATTCAAAGCCCAGTCTTTATAGGCATTCAACATTCGATTAAGTCCGAAAATTATTGGCATCCAAAGCATGGTATTTACCAACATTTCATGCATCCATCATGCATGTCATATAGTATTCGTTAATGCTACTCCTACAACCAAATGCATATCATGCATCAGCAAATACACATATACATACAACCATTCACACATTCATACATACATACAAACATATATACATACATACATACATACAAACATATATACATACATACATACATACATACATACATACATATAATCATTCACATATACGTACATACATACAGTCATTCACATGTCCATACATAGGTTCGTACCCATGTGCAACATGCAAATAAAATCATGCATACATACTGCATTGACCATCATGTGTCTTATTTCAATAAATCACAAAAAAGAGTCATCCCCAGTGAGTCTGGTCCAAAGATGTCTCTATCATTCATACAAAAAGGGTAATCCCCAGTGAGTCTGGTTCAGAGATGTCTCCATCACTCATACATCACAAAAAGAGTCATCCCCACTGGGTCTAATCTAGAGATGTCTCCATCAAACATATTCCAAGTTGCTTCAGTTGTATCCCTTTCCGAATACGCGGATAGGAAGATCCCCAGTCGAGCTCATTTCTCATTGGGTATGGAGTCTTTTTGACTATTTCTCTCCAGTTTTTTTCCTGGATCGAGATCTAATTTCAATCAGCAAGCGACAATCTCTTCATTTCGAGTAGCTTGCGTACCAACACATATATTCTCAACTTCCCCGTGTGATGTCATTCCCAGTGTATCTGGTCAAGAGATGTTAATCAAGAACTTTTCAGATGGCTTCTCATCATGAGAAATCTGTATTTTTCAATCTAACCTTCCTATATCTCCTTTGGAGTTCCTGGCAGAGTTATATATCCCCTTCATGGAAGTCCCTCTTTTTTTGTTATTACCTTTTATAAGCTATCCATATGGTAGTAGGTAATATACATGTCAAACCCATCCATATGTTGGTAGACAATTTTTGTCATCTTTCTGCTAGACTATCCATATGTTAGTTAGCAATGTTTGTCACTCGTCTTTTTTAAGCTATCCATGCGATAGTAGACAGTGCTTCATCATTCATCACTCGTCTTTTATTAAGCTATCCAGGCGATAGTAGGCAGTGTCTCTTCATTCATCACTCGTCTTTTATTAAGCTATCCAGGCGATAGTAGGCAGTGTCTCTTCATTCATCACTCGTCTTTTATTAAGCTGTCCAGGCGACAGTAGACAGTGTCTCTTCATTCATCACTCGTCTTTTTTAAGCTATCCATGCGATAGTAGACAGTGTCTCTTCATTCGTCACTCGTCTTTTTTAAGCTATCCATGCGATAGTAGACAGTGTCTCTTCATTCATCACTCGTCTTTTTTAAGCTATCCATGCGACAGTAGACAGTGTCTCTTCATCATTCATCACTCGTCTTTTATTAAGCTGTCCAGGCGACAGTAGACAGTGTCTCTTCATTCATCACTCATCTTTTTTAAGCTATCCATGCGATAGTAGACAGTGTCTCTTCATTCGTCACTCGTCTTTTTTAAGCTATCCATGCGATAGTAGACAGTGTCTCTTCATTTGTCACTTGTCTTTTTTAAGCTATCCATGCGATAGTAGACAGTGTCTCTTCATTCGTCACTCGTCTTTTATTAAGCTATCCAGGCGATAGTAGACAGTGCTTCATTATTCGTCACTCGTCTTTTTTAAGCTATCCAGGCGATAGTAGACAGTGCTTCATTATTCGTCACTCGTCTTTTATTAAGCTATCCAGGCGATAGTAGACAGTGCTTCATTATTCGTCACTCGTCTTTTATTAAGCTATCCAGGCGATAGTAGACAGTGCTTCATTATTCGTCACTCGTCTTTTTTAAGCTATCCATGCGATAGTAGACAGTGTCTCATCATTCTTCACTCGTCTTTTTTAAGCTATCCAGGCGATAGTAGACAGTGTCTCATCTTTTTCCATTTTACCTTTGTTAAACTATCCACATGATAGTAAGCAACTTATCCCCTGTAAAAATACATTGTTTCACAAGTGGAGTTGGATCGTTTTCCTCTCCCTATCATTTTTCCCCAGTCGGGTCACTTTATGTTACTCACCTGTAAATATCACAGTTCCCCAGTAATAAAAGCTCGTCTCTTGCGATTTCTCACAAGATTCAAAGTCTTGTATTTGCATTTGCATTTGCATCATAAGCATTCTCGGCATCTTAGGTCCAAAATTGTGTATTTTGTATTTAAGCTTCTTCCTCCAATCGAGATGAAAATTTCAATCTTCATCTCTCCGGATGAAGAAACTTAAATAGGGGCATCTGTCATACCCCAATTTTTGACCTAAGATCCCGCCTCATGTCCATGTGTCATACATTTCTATCCGGGATTTACTTCGCTTTTTCAAACGAAATTTCGACAGAGAGGTATTTTAAAATACCTCATTTTGTGTTCATTTATTATTTGTATATTTATATTATTATTATTATTATTATTTTGCTTATTTTATTTTATTATTCAGATTTTATTATTATTATTTATTTTATTTGTTTTGATTTAGTCTTTATTCTTTTTTTCTGTTTTTTTTAAAAAAATTAATTAAAAATCAAAAAAAGAAGGATCACGTTTTGAGTTCTGGGTCCAGCAGTGCAAAGTGTGTCTTCTTCCCCAAAAAGGAAGATCCCATTTCAACTAAGCAGAGTAATCTCTGCCCTTTTCCTCAATAATCCAAACCCTAGAACTTGTTGGGTTATAAAACAGAACCATTTTGTCTCAGAGAAGGGGGGAGGCATCCGCGGCTGCAATTGAAAAAAACCAAAAAAATAGAACAAAATCAGAACACAAATAATCAAAAAAACCATTATCATCATCTCTTTCACCCTCAATAAAACACAAAAAAACAGAACCCAAATCTCATCATCAAATCATCAGAACCCAAATCATTCATCAACCATAACGAAACTCAAAACCGAATCCAAACCAAAACCACAAACTTTTCTCAGCCCAGAATAAAAAATTTGAATCAGTTCATGATCTAGAGCCAAAAAAAAAACGCGAAAAAGAAACAGAAGAGACGAAGGTAGATCCGTAGATCAATGAAGAAGAATGGGTTAGATCGAAAAAGCAAAAACGGAGAGGAAACCGATTCCGGTTTCGAAAAACGAAAGTGTAGTTTTTTGTATGGGTTGGTGTTGAGCTTTTGTTGAAATCATGGAGTTTTGAGAAGAAACAGAACGATCAAGATAGGAGAGAAAGGGTTGGCCGCCGGCGAGAGTGAGAAAGAAGAACACGGCGGCGAGTTTTTGAGAGAGAGGAAAAAGAAAGAATGCGGCGGCCGCGCGGAGAAGAGATAAGAAATCTGGGAAAAAATGTGAAGTTTTTAGGGTTAGAGGTATATATACCTCTTCACAATCCTGTGCGCGCAGGTGCACGGTCTTACGGTGCACCTGCGTGCCTATGCCCATCCTGATCTAATCAAACGCTCCAGATTTAATCTGGCTGGGATCAGATCAGGGCTGTCTGATTTAATCAGACGTCCCTGATTCAATCCACCCTTTTCTTCACACGCCCATGGGCCGCACCCCCTTGTGGGCTGGGCTTACTCAGGTTTTGCTATCCCCACCCCCCTGTTTTTGCTATTAACACCCCCTGCTTTATTTATTTATTTTATTTATTTTATTTTATTATTTTATTTATGTGTTCTATTATATTCAAATGTCATTTAATTTATTTATTTTTGTACATTATTTATGTGTTATAGGCTATGTTTAAATATCAAAAATGTCAAAAAATATGCCATGTTATTTGTTTCATTTATTATTGCTAAAATATAAAAAATGCAAAAAAATATTATTGTGTGTTTTATTTGTTCGAGTCCAAAGGGAAAAGGGAAATGTTTCGTTAACCCCGTGTGACGATGTATATTTTGCGCTTTTGCTTGGTCGCCTTTTTTTTTTAACCTTGAAATAAAAATCATTTTTGCTTAAATAAAAAGAATGAAAAAGGAGTGGTTTGGCGGATGACTTTTCACTCTCCGGTGACTTCGGATTTCCTGCCGGATGGCTTGCGGTCCGAATAACCGACGTTCTAAAAAAAAAATATATATTTTTGTCTTACAAGTAAAAAAACTAAAACCTTCAATTACTTTCAAAAAAGGAAATCATTTTATAATAAACTTCGACTTTCGTCGAGAAACCTGTTTTCAAACTTTTTCAATAACGACCTAACGCACTTAAGCATATTTAAATATTTTCACAAAGACTGAAAAATACAAAAACAGTTCAAATCTTTTGCCGCTTGGCTTTTCAAATTCAAACCTTTTTCTCAAGAGAGTTTAGACGTGAGTCATCTCTAGTTGAAATTCATTTTCCCATGACATATGGCAGGAAAAGATATAAACTTTTCAGTATGTTCGCGGCGGATTAAAAAGGAGTTTAGACTTAAGATGACAACTCGTCTTTTCTCCTAAAATCAATCAAACAAATCTCTTTACAATTTTTACCCCGAACTACGAGATTTTGATCCCTCACGGGTACGTAGTGCAAAAGACCTTGTGTCTTCCCAATTCAAAATTAATAAAACTTTTTTTCTTCTTTTCTTTTAAATATCCAAAAATTAATAAAAAAATCTCTCATCGTTACCCAATCATTTACAAGCAAATTTTACAAGCAAAACATTTTAGCACAAAAATGCATATTTTACAAGAGGTTCCCGTAGAGTACTACGGATACATAGGATGCTAATACCTTCCCTTTGTATAACTAACCCCCGAACCTTAAATCTCTAAATTTTTATTATGGGTTTATTCGATCTTTTCCCCTTCCCTTGGATAAATTAAAGTTCGGTGGTGAATCATAATTTTTGAGAACCAAAGCTAACCAATAGCTTGGCGTCCGAAAATCACCGCGACAATACCCAAAAGAAAGCAGTTAAAAAATAAACAAAACTACAAAATTAGATATGGTTCTGACAATATTAAGCATTTGATTTTCCTTGTGATTTAGAACAAAAATTCTAGATAAAAACTAATATCAATATTTGTAAATTGCTTGATTAGGAAAGATAACAACTAAAAGAGAAAGATGGTATAGCTGAAGATGTAATGAGGTGCTTGAGGATAGATTGAAATGGGTGAAGCTGAATGAGTAACAACATAAATGGGTGAAGGTATCTGTAACATTTTGGAATCACAATAAGACAAGAATTCAATTCACTTTTCAAGTTAAGTGAATAAAATAGTAGTATTAAATAAAGGATAAAACTTACGTGCATTTCTTGTTGTTCCACTCGCAAAGAGTTGATTATTGGTGTTTTTTCTTTTTTAAAAAATAAAAGAAAACTATTTTTTAATTAAAATAACTACCTCTTTCTTTATGAGTGGAACAGCAAGAAATACATGTAAGTTTTGTCTTTAAATAAAATGGGAAGATTCGGCGCAAACCAAAATAAAGAAGTTAATACTGTAATGAGTAGAGAATTGAGACAGCATGATCTCACAAAATCTGGAAAGTAAACTTGAACAACAAAAATAAGGCCCCATCACACGAGTTTAAACAATTTTAAATAAATTTTACTAAATCTGGAAAAATTTATTTAACAAAAATCAATTTGTGTTTTAAGAAAAAGTTTTTTTAGAGGTGCGCTTAAATAAAATGTTTTTTATGCATAATTTTTTTTTACTGAAGGGTGTGTTTTAATATATAAAGTAGTTATGGGTAATATGTGTAAATATTATGAATGTGGCAAATGTATAAATAGTTAAAGTAAATATTTCATTATTGGCTTTAATGCAGTTTTGATCCCCCTATTTTGAAAAACTTGAACTTTTGATCCCCCTATTTTAAAAGCCAACTTTTTGATCCCCCTATTTTGAAAAACTTGAAGTTTTGATCCCCCAACTCATTTTGGTCAAATTTATGATGATGTGTCAACCTCATTGATGACGTGGCGGTGTCTATGTGTCAGCCTCATATTCCATGTCATTATTTTTTTTAAAAATAAAATATTATGTATTAAAAGTATTAAAAAAATAATAAATTAATTAATAATAATTAAAAAACAGTAAAATTAACCTCTATACATATATATGATTAAAAATCAATAAATTATCCAAATATATAATTAAAAATCAGTAAATTATCCAAATATATAATTAAAAATCACTAAATTGCCCAAATATATAATTAAAATCCAATAAATTATCCAAATATATAATTAAAAATCACTAAATGATCCAAATATATAATTAAAAATCACTAAATTGCCCAATTATATAATTAAAATCCAATAAATTATCCAAATATATAATTAAAAATCAATAAATAACCTAATATATAATTAAAAGTCAATAAATTATCCAAATATATAATTAAAAATCACTAAATTACACATAAATTGGCCAAAACACTAGAATTCAAAATACCAAAACACTAGTAGTATTATCTAACATCTCAGATGTAGATTACTTGATACCAAAACACAAGTAATATTCATAAGATGGCTTCCGAATATTATTTTGTAAAGCGAGCGTAATGATGAACACGAGCGGATGATGAATCAAACAGAGGAATGATGAACACGAGTGTGATGATGAATCAAAGAAGATGAAAGACGGAGATCGTCGAAGATGGGTGGCGCTAGGGTTCCATGATTTGGGAACTGGGTTACTATTCGTGCGTGTCTGATTCTTCTACAATTCGTCCCTTTTGATCATCTGCGTTTTTTAATTATTGTTAATTATTTTATTGTTTTAATATTTGATTTAAAGGTTTGATAAAAAAAAAATATTTGATTTAAATATATTGTTTTAATATTTGATAAAAAAATATATTTGATTTAAATATATTGTTTTAATATTTGATTTAAAGATTTGATAAAAAAAAAAAACTGATTTAAAAAAATAATATTAAAACATAATATTTTATTTTTAAAAAAAAATAATGACTTGGAATATGAGGTTGACACATAGACACTGCCACATCATCAATGCGGTTGACACATCATCACAAATTTGACCAAAATGAGTTGGGGATCAAAACTTCATGTTTTTCAAAATAGGGGGATCAAAAAGTTGATTTTTAAAATAGGGGGATCAAAAGTTCAAGTTTTTCAAAATAGGGGGATCAAAACTGCATTAAATCCTTCATTATTATTATTGGTCTTAACCTCTAATAAGAGGTATTTGATGTTTTTTAAAGTGGAGGACATATTGTCCTTATCCACGCTAGACCCCGCCTAATTGATGACATTTGATTTGATCTTAATTAATGTCCATCGAAGGACACATTGTTAGTGTGAAGAGAGTATTTTATTTTCCTTTAAAAGAATATTAGAAATACTTGGAATATATGGATACTTAATTTCAAGAAGTATCCATACATTTTTTTAAGATTTTTAAGGAAAAAAAAGACCCACTTCATCCCAAATTACATTGAAAGTGTGTCCTCCCTACAAGAAATTTATTTTTGTCACGGACTATGATGCACGAGTACTTTATTTTAAGAAAGGTATCAGTATTGGGTACATATCCGTATCTTAATTTATGTTCATACACGTATATTAATTTTTCTGAAAATGCCGTACTCTGTACCGGTACCCGTATTGGGTACTGGTACCGTACCCGCACCTAGGCAACATAGGTCACAACAAAAGAATGCAGGTAAATGTCTATTTGCTATAGGGATTTGAATCGTCTCCAATTTTCCTTTATGTTTTCTCTCATTATATTGATGTCATCATGGACATTAAGAAAGAAAAAAGACGCATCCATATAGTGTGTAGAAGA
The DNA here is from genome assembly GCA_951799995.1 of Trifolium subterraneum. NCBI lineage: Eukaryota > Viridiplantae > Streptophyta > Magnoliopsida > Fabales > Fabaceae > Trifolium > Trifolium subterraneum. The sequence goes on along the minus strand of OX637462.1, from coordinate 5,693,631 downwards.
TTCTTCTTGGTAGAGAACTCGTGGAGTGTGTTAACTAGTATGAATTTAAGATAAGCACTTGTGGTTGATTCAAAAAAAGATAAGCACTTGTGGCATGAGAATCTCTAGACACGCTTTGGTATGACTATAATGAGTAAATCACCATTATGGTCTCTTTAGAATTATAGGAATAAAAAAAACTTAATCTCTTTTGTCAAAAGCTAAAAATAAAGATAAATCTCTTTACTCCCTCTTTTCATCTAATGATTTTTTCTTACAAAGTCATCTAATGATGCAAAGTTACACCTGAATTACTAGATTAGTTATATGTTCAAATTCCGTCAGATAGTAAAATAGTTAGTAGTGGCACTTTCATTAAAAAAAAAATTTGAACAAGCTAGCCAAAATGATATACATATATATATATAAATAAAAACGAGATCTCCCTCGGTACAATGTGTACTAAGGAAGAATCAGTAAGTTTACAATAGAGTCACAATATACAAACCAGAAAGTCTAAATAAGACCCAAACAAAGCATAAGACTAGGCCATCAATTATGTCAGTTTAAAGCTAAAGTACTCCACTTTCATCAAAATTGTCTAATAGTAACAATATTGATTGACACTATACCATTTCAATATAGAGTTTGCAGTTTCACAAATTTAAAAGACTAAATTGTCTCATTCATATAATTTTAATATCAAAATGCCAATTCAATCAATAGACCATACAGACAGTATTAATTTATGAAACCTTGATGTACCAATTATAATTCTAGTTAGACACAAACAACTAGATTGCCACTTGAAGGCTATAAGTCAATATTCTTTCCAAAAAAATACAGTGTACTTTTGCAGTTTGCTAGATTGTTTATGAATTTGTGGTATAAAAAGTAATATTTTTTTTTTTATTTACTTAAAAAGTAATAATATGATCCGCACAAATGTCCCCCTAATAACACAAGTCTCCATCTAATCAATGCAACAAAATAAAAAATGCAAGCAGAATGGATTATATACTCAAATGAAATGATTGCTTGAACAAAGTTAGGCCCCATAATGATCATGAATTTTGAAGACTAAGTGAGTTTACTACTCTAGGATATACCCTTTCAATTGGGACCATTAAGATTAATATGCAGTGTGGTTAAGAAAATGAAAAAAAATTATGACACAAGAAATAGTCTAAACTCTTTTGTAGAGCATTCTCTATTCTATCTTTCATATAATTCAACATTACAACATTCATGGATCTCTTAGAATACATATGGTATTGGTAACATTTTTTTATTACTTTATGTTTCAATGAAAGAATCTGTAAAAACATTCAACAAAAATTGTAACAACTACAAATACAGAAGTATTACCAACTATAATACAGGTACAGAGATCGACATAGGTATTGAAACATCACCCGAAACAAAGCTTGAATCCCTAGTTTGAGCTGAATTGCTAGCATATGCATAACCTACACCTAATCCACCATAATGTAAAGATGCATTTTCACATCTTTGAAACACTCTAGCAAGTGACGCGGCTTTTCGTCTTGCTCGCTTTGTGCCGGTAAATAGTAGGGTTTGAAGTAATCCGGCCAAAGCTGGTGCCTTAACCACCCTTTCAGTTGCAACTGAACCTCCACTCCGGCATAACTCAAGCAATGCTGCGACTGCGTTCTCTTTGCCCCGCGGTGTTCCACAACGCATCATTCCTATCAATCCTGCTACTGCCTCGTCCTGACTGACTACCGCTTTGGCTCCAAAAGGATGTCGAACAATCAGGGCTAGTGCACCTGCTGCTTCCTCGGCAACTCCTTCGTTCCCCAAAGCCTCAACTAGAGTTGTTACTGCTCCTGCCTCAATCATTCTAACACAATTCTCGGTGTGTGTGGAAAGATTGAACAAAGCTGTTACCGCATCTTTCTTTCTTCTTGGAGTCCCATCTTGCAAAAGCCCTGCCAAGGCTTCAACGGCTCCGGTCTCATCCGCGATTATCTTCTTATAGTCATGGACTGCAGATAGGCTGAACAATGTTGCAGCAGCGTTTTCCCTGGCTTCTGTTGTATGCCCAAATCTCAACACAGCGACAATTGATCCAAGACAACCTGTCTCGTCCATGATCCGGCTTTTATTCTTGTCGCAAATGGATAAGTTGAGCAACGCAGTAACTGAATTCTCCTGAGCAACGGAACTAGGTGATGCCAATAAATTCCAAAGATAAGGAATCGCCCCCGCTTCTGCAAGGAAGGCACGATTTTCTCTGCCGGTTTTGGCAAGCAATCGAATCTCCTGAGCAGCTATAGTCTTTCCAGATTGTGATCCATTAGGAATCGCGCCAGCTTCTGCAAGGAAGGCACGATTTTCTCTGCGGTTTTGGCAAGCAATCAAATCACTTTTTTTTATTTTAGTGGTGTTTGTTTCAGTTTTTTCAAAAATCATTTTAGTAAAAAAATCTATTTTTACTTCAAAATGAAAATCTATTTTTCCAAAACCATTTTCTAAAAAAATAAATTTTTATGATCGTAAACAAACGGAAAATAGCTTTAGATTTTCTTCAAAATCTCTACAAAATAATCTCTAGATTTTTTTCAAAAAAATCTATTTTTTTTAAAGCTTAAACAAAAACACCCATAATCACTGGGTCTCTTGTCAAATCCAATGATATCGGACAACAAAAATCCTTTGGAACAGTTAAAAATGTATCAGCAATTTCTTGAGTAATCAGACCCTTCTTAGGATTCTTCTTCTGACTTCCATTTTCCAAATCAAGCTCATCTTCCTCAAATCCGAAAATCAAAAACCTACAATACCGGGTCATAGCTACAAACCCTTTAAGTACCGAAATTGTAGGCTCAATATCACCCTTATGGTTAACAATTTGTTCCTCCAAAGCCTAGCGAAAAGAACTGAATCCTGATAGCATCATCTTCCATATCTACAAATAATTTAACCTGTAGCATATAGCTTTTTTCACTGGCTTATAGTTTTTTACCTTTCATTCCAATTTTAACCTCATTATTTTAATTTCTTTATTTTTTTAATAAAAAAACTATCCACCCACAAAAATAACTACTCACTGATAACACCGAAAAATGCACTATTTATTTAATATTATTTGTCCTAATATTTTAATATTTTCTCTAAATTATTGTGTTATCTATGAAATAATTAATACTTTTTATAAAAATACAGATGCAGCCGAAATTTAGCAAAATATGAGTTTTATGGGACTAGAAGCAAAAAGCACCAAGCTAATTATAGAGCAAGGCGCCAGGCAAAGAAAGAAAGGGCCAAAGAAAGAAGTCCATGGCGCCAGCCATGTTGGTTTATGCATAGAACATGGCGCCAGGCAAGCCATGTAAGGCGCCAGCTATGCCCATGCCTATCCAATTGGGCACGTGAAGGGAAAAGGTGATGAAGCATGGCGCCAGGCAAGCAATCTAAAGCGCCAGCCATGCCTATATAATTGGGCACGTGAAGAAAAACAAAAGATGCAAAAGCCAGCGAAGCGCAAAAACTGATCACTTCCTAAACTTCAGGCACACGTCCAGTGAAAATAGGATTGAAACGGGGGAGAAAAGATAGGAAGTCAGTTATTTTCTCAGCACTATAAATACATGTAATCAGATTATTTTTCTTCTCTTCTGCACGCTACGCATTATTTTGATATTGCAAACTTTTATTATTCTGGTGTTTTGCTTTCATTCCGGTTGCTATCTGTAAGTTACTCTATTCAATATATATTATTCAGTTCAGTATTTAAATATTTTTGTTTCAGCCTATTTTGTTTTCACTGCCATATACTGTCACGTACAGTACATGGTATTTAATTTTCTGTTTTGCTTTTATTTATGAACCGTAATTGTTATCTACTGCTACTTATTTAATTAATTTGTTTCAGTGTCAATTACACTGTTTTGGTTATCATTCAGTCTGCTATTAATTTTGTTTGATCTCTGATATGTTCTTAATTAAATCAATTATTATTTATTTAATCGTAATGTTTTTATTTACAATTATGTCGAACTAATTTAATATAACTGGAATGTGAATAAGAAGCTGATCTGGGTTTAGTAATTAAGTTGCAAACTTTATTTTCAAACAAACTAGTTTTCTGTTTCAGTTTTTAATTAAACGATAGACTATAATTTTGCACGAGAGTGAAAATTAATTAAAGTGTAAATCAACAGCGCGAGAGTGTGAGATTTATACTAGATAGTAAAAACTGGACATTAATTTTAAACACCGCGACAGCTCTTTAAAATTAATTAAACTGTATTAGTTTCCAAAAAATATTTTATAAACTAAATATGAGAGCGAAAGTGAAGTATTTATTTATATTTTATGATTTAGTTCAATAGCGCGAAAGTGTGAGACCTGAGTCTTTAAACTAATATTGTTTTGTGAAAACTAGATCTTTTTAATTAAATTGAATTGATTTTCAAAAAGTATTTTTATAAGTAAATGTGAGAGCGAGAGTGAAGCATTTATTTTATGACTTTATAATATTAACCAACAGCGCGAAAGTGTGAGGAGCGTGTTTTTAAATCGATATCAGTTTGTTAAAAAGAAACATTATTTCTAAATGCAATTTAATTACCGAACCCATTGAAGCGACTTAAAGTAACATTCCAGTTAGTTAAATCTAATTATTTGAATTAAATCTATTATTTTTTCTTTTAACCTCCCTTTCCAATTAATATTTAGCCTTAACCTTACATTACATTAAAAACGTAAGCGAAGTTTTGGAAAATAGTCCCTGAAGGAACGATAATCTTTTATAACTACACGATAAGTCTGTGCACTTGCAGAAATATCGCATCAAGTTTTTGGCGCCGTTGCCGGGGACTAATTTAGTCAAAAATTCGCATTTAAGTTTTTAATTTGTAACGATTAAGGCAACCCCTTTAATCTTTTTGATACTTAGGTTGTATGCCCAGCACTCGTTCCTCCGAGGACGACTTAGAGCAACCTAACCCTGAAATAGAGCGTTTTATTCGTTATATTCGTTTACAACGCCGAATTCGCGAATCCCAAAGGTTATTCATGGCCAACAACAATCGTCCTCTCAAGGACTACGCAGTCCCTTCTGAAGAGGAACCTCATTCGAGCATCGTCTCCCCAACCGTTGAAGCTAGGAATTTCGAATTGAAACCTGCTTTGTTGCAAATAGTGCAACAAAATCAATTCTCTGGTTCCCCTACGGAGGATCCGAACCTCCACTTATCAGTGTTTGTGCAGTACGCAGACACACTAAAAGCCGATGGTGTAGGAGCCGAAGCAATACGACTCCGCCTTTTCCCGTTCTCTTTGAGAGACAGAGCTAGGGCTTGGCTCCAAGCTTTACCTTCGAACTCCATCACTACATGGAATGAATTGAAGAAACAATTCTTGGCCCGATATTTCCCGCCAAGCAAAACAGCAATGTTAAGAGCCCAAATCAACGGATTTAGGCAAAAAGATGGAGAATCACTCTTCGAGGCATGGGAACGATACAAGGATATGATGAGACTATGTCCACATCACGGTTTAGAACAATGGCTCATAATCCATACCTTCTATAATGGGCTGCTTTATAACACTAGACTCACCATAGACGCTGCTGCTGGTGGAGCTCTAATGGATAAACCTTATCAAGAAGCCACTCAACTTATAGAAAACATGGCCCAGAACCATTATCAGTGGGGAAGCGAACGCGCTGCCATAGAAAAATCCCAGCAAAAGGGCGGTATGTACGAAGTAAGCGGCATAGATCATGTCAGTGCGAAAGTAGATGCTCTTTCTCAAAAGTTAGATAGCCTAACTCTACCTCCCGCAGCTACCGTAGCCGCGATACAACCAAACTGCGAACTATGTGGAGTTCCTGGACACACAACCTCTGAAGAGTTACATGAATTAGAAGAATTAAGATTAGATGCTTATGAAAGTGCCAAAATATATAAAGAACGAACTAAAAAATGGCACGATAAGCGCATATTAAAGAGAGAATTCAGAGAGGGAGAACTTGTACTCCTTTTTAATTCTAGGTTGAGATTGTTTCCCGGAAAACTCCGATCGCGATGGTCGGGACCTTTCGAAGTCTCAAAAGTTTTTCAAAGTGGCGCAGTAGAAATAAAGACTAAATCCGATCAAACATTTATAGTTAATGGGCAGCGTCTGAAGCATTACTATGTCCCGAGCGATGGAGACTATTATTCTAACCTCAAGCTAGATGACCTTCCTCCAATTACTTAGGTTTTCAACCCTTGTCTTGTCGAGCTACCGACATTAAATGAAGCGCTGCATGGGAGGCAACCCATGTTTTATTTCTTGCTTTTAGTTCTTTATTTATTCGCTTTTATTTTTATGATGTTGCTTTTGTTTATTTTGTCATTTCACATTTTACTCCTTTATTTCAAAAAAAAAAAAAAAAAAAAAAAAATAATAGCTAAAATTTCTTTTGATCAGCACTAACTTTTGTGATTACTTTTTGAAATAACAGATTTTTAACTTAGAATTTTAAAAAGTAAGAGACGAAATGGCCGACAGAATGCCAGTTTCATTCAGAAATGACTCACAGAAGACCCGTTATGAAATCTTATCTGAGCGTGAGATGGCATTGCATTATTTTCCTGATCAACACGCCATGAGCGCTTTAGGAATAGCGGAGAGTGTGAGGTATCTGACTAACACTTTAGGATGGGATCGATTCGCCTATGCATCTCCTCGCAATTATCGTAATCTAACTTTAGAATTCTTGAGTTCCTTTAAGTATAACCCTACCTGGGGAACCTCCATTCACAAGGGACTTGTCACCTTCAGGTTGTTCGGAAACACCTACCGGTTTACAACACGAGCCATAGCTGAGTTTTTAGGAGTTCCCCACGGACCCGATGCCTTCACTGAAGTTCAAGACGATCTCTATATGGATAGTGCACTAGAGTACTACTGGGGAAGTATATCCGGAAACCCTAACGCAGCCCCTGACGCTAGGTTTAGCACTGAGATACATAATCCTGCGATTAGGTACTTTCAGATGATCATTGCCCATACATTCTTCGGGAAACCACCGAACAACACAACCATTACAAAAGAAGAACTCTTTCTCATGTTTTGTGTTTCCCAAAATAGACCAGTCAACGCGGCAGCCTTCCTCCTGTCTAACATTACTAAAATTATTGAGGACCCCACACGCCGCATTAGTATTGGTGGCTTTGTAACCATCTTAGCCGAGGCTTTAGATCTACATACCACTTTATCTCAGATTGTCCGCTCTAGTGTAGCTCAGCCGATGGACATTACTTTTTGCTTTAACCACCATATGATAGGAAACTTAGGACCTGAAGAATTCCAACTGCTTGTTCACTTCGTACCCATTCATCACTTCACATTGCCTAATAGTGAGAGAACAAGTGTTCACAACCAAGACAATTGGCTGTATGATTTGGAAGGAGATGACGAGACCGACCCTGCAACACCCCCTCTTTACCATTACACTCCCGGACCTCCACCTCCCCCCTCTCCTGCTGCTTCCACTACTGCTCCACCACCTCAGGAGGACTACGGTGCTGCCATTGCCAGCCTCCAGGCCGATCTTGCGACGCTCCGCTCTGATTTGACAAGCCTTAAGGACCTCGTGGCAGTTCAGCTTGATCGTTGCTTTGATATGATCCACCGCATCATTCGTGACCTTGCTCCACCACCTCCTAGTGGCTGATTAAAAGATTTTCTTTTGGAATATTCTTTCTCTGCTTCAAGATTTTTCCTTCATAATAACTCTTTTAGTGGAAGAAGAATACAAAAAATATTTCCTGCTTTCTAGTTAGATTCATGCATGAAAGTACCTTGTCATTTTATTATCTTCGCTTTTAAATTTTCAAGACAAACATCTACATTATGCACGAATAATTATTTTCAGTATGTTTATTTTCGCTATTTAGTCTATCATAATTTTTAGTGTGTATGCATGAATTTATTCTCAACAATTGTTTGTTACTATTTCCTAATTATCTATATTATTTCTTTTTTAATTTTGGTTGCATGTTATTGGAACAACACACGGTACACATGACTATAGTCATTTCTCCATGTGCACATGCTTATCACTTTATGCCTTCCTCCTACACCTTAGCCTGGCGCCACACCTTTTCCTTTTTGCATGACAATTCATTTGTTCATTGACTACCTACCCACTAGTCTCAGACTGGCGCCACACCTTTTTCCACTACACAACAACAATCACTATTTGCTTGTGACTAGCACTGTGAGTTTCATTTAGTATTTCCCTCATCACCTCACTACACAAACTACACAGACTCCATACTACTTCCTTTCATTACACAAAATTATTATGGCACAACAAGCAGATTATGAAGTGATATTTAGGCAAGGAAAACCTGGAGAAAAACAAGCAACCCTTTATAACGAGCTAAGTACTAGAACTATTGTACCAACAAGGTACTGTGATGATGCATATTTAAATTTATTAGGATTATATGATAGTGTAAATTTTATGCTTGATGCTTTGGATTTAAATTATTTTCTATCGCAAGCGAATCCTGTTTATGTACCGTTAACATTAGAATTCCTTAGTTCACTAACAGTTTCCACCACTCCTGAATCGAAAAGTACTAGAGGAAGTCTGTGTTTTCGTATGTTTAATAACGAATATGTTTTTGGTTTTGACGAAATGGCAGATATTCTACATTTTCCTCATATGAATGTGGTCTGTGAAATTCATAATGATGAACAATGGCCACGTACTTTTGTTTTATTTTGGAAGGCTTTAACTGGTAAACACACTGACAGTTGTGAGGGAAACCATGCCTCTTCAATCCATAACCCGGCCATGAGATATTTTCGCCAGTTACTAGCTGGCACTATTTTTGGCCGCGCAAATTCTAACAAAGTGAACTCCAAGGAATTGTTTTATTTATTTGCTTTTATGAAACACATTAAAATTAATACTGTCCCGTTCATGTTTAACCATATGCGATCAATTGTTGCTAAACGAGGAACCATCACTTTTGGTGGATTAATCACTACAATTGCTAAAGCCATAGGATTAGGAAACCAATTAGAAAACCTTACTCCACTACCTATGCGCTATATTGATCTAGATATGGTTAAGTATATGAAATTAGTTAAGGAATTAGAGGATGGCAAGTTCTATTTAATGATTAATAATAATGTTTTCCGTCCTTTCGTTTTTCCTGACCTCAACCGCACAGATGTACGTAACCATCGTAATTTCTTTTACCCTCCTGATGATGAACATGCAGCCACTGGTGAGGGCGCCACTTCTATTCCACCTGCACCCACACCACAATTTTCTAACACTTTTGCAGGTAGTTCTTCCTCCTATCGAGAACAAGAAGAACGTGATGGCCTCTTCTATGCCATTCATCAACAACAAGAGGTCATGCTAGCTGAAATGCAATTCCTGCGAGCCCAACAAACTCAACTACTCCAGCATCAAACCGCAATGCACGATCACCACAACCAATCTGCGGAGTATCATCGCCAACAGCTCGACCAGGTTATGCATGAACTTGGCAGATTGAGTCTACGGTTTGACGACTTTCAGCGATTCCACCAACCTCCGCCATAGTTCACCGCCATTGCAGGTTTTCCGCTCCAATCTTTGACATGAGTCACAACAGTGAGGACACTGTTGGATTTAAGTTGAGGGGAGGACTTTATTACTTTTATTTACTTTTCAGTATTAATTTCACTTTCTAGTTTAGTTTTCCTTTCTGCAAATAAATTTTTTCGGTGTATTCTAAATTTTTTCCAAAATCTTGAGCCATAACAAAATTTTTGAGAAACAAATAATTTTTGAGATTCCAAAGTCGCAAACGTAATTAAGACTGAACTTTCGAATTAAGTATATTTCTCGTACCAGCTATATCATTTTAACACCTTAAATTTCTTAATTATGTAGATCAATTTGGATATTTGCTAGAAACTGAACTTAAATTTCTTGACACTTTACTAGTCCTTGAGTAAGCCCATAGGTAGTCGGCACCATCTACGATCACTATCTAAGTAGTTGAGTCGACGAATATAAGTGAATGACTTTGATTGAAAAATGAAAATCAAGGATGTATAAATCTGAAAAGGGACTACGCACTCTAAGTCAAATGACCCTCACCCGGTCATTTAGCCCAAATGCGAAAGACCTCAAAGATATAAAATATCCTATGACATAAGTGAGAGATAAGAAAAATAAATAATATGAAAAAGGATCGGGTCATAATCACTAACAGGTTCACTACCATGTGTGTGTGAATAGATAACGGGCTTAATGTGATTACCGCGGGCTAAAAAAGGATAACTAAAGAAGAAATGAAAGTTAAGTTCAGGTATAGTAAAATAATTCGGAACGGTCTATGTAAGGAAGAAATTCATGTTCATTTGTGATTTGTGTTTCCATGATATTTTTGGTACGATAAATAAATTAGTTCCTCTGATTTGGTCGAGATTAAAAATGTTACTCATGGAAAATCTTTTTGTTTTGTTTCTCTATCACAAAATTATAATCTTTTTGCTTGAGGACAAGCAATGGTTCAAGTTGAGGGGAGTTTGATAACACCGAAAAATGCACTATTTATTTAATATTATTTGTCCTAATATTTTAATATTTTCTCTAAATTATTGTGTTATCTATGAAATAATTAATACTTTTTATAAAAATACAGATGCAGCCGAAATTTAGCAAAATATGAGTTTTATGGGACTAGAAGCAAAAAGCACCAAGCTAATTATAGAGCAAGGCGCCAGGCAAAGAAAGAAAGGGCCAAAGAAAGAAGTCCATGGCGCCAGCCATGTTGGTTTATGCATAGAACATGGCGCCAGGCAAGCCATGTAAGGCGCCAGCCATGCCCATGCCTATCCAATTGGGCACGTGAAGGGAAAAGGTGATGAAGCATGGCGCCAGGCAAGCAATCTAAAGCGCCAGCCATGCCTATATAATTGGGCACGTGAAGAAAAACAAAAGATGCAAAAGCCAGCGAAGCGCAAAAACTGATCACTTCCTAAACTTCAGGCACACGTCCAGTGAAAATAGGATTGAAACGGGGGAGAAAAGATAGGAAGTCAGTTATTTTCTCAGCACTATAAATACATGTAATCAGATTATTTTTCTTCTCTTCTGCACGCTACGCATTATTTTGATATTGCAAACTTTTATTATTCTGGTGTTTTGCTTTCATTCCGGTTGCTATCTGTAAGTTACTCTATTCAATATATATTATTCAGTTCAGTATTTAAATATTTTTGTTTCAGCCTATTTTGTTTTCACTGCCATATACTGTCACGTACAGTACATGGTATTTAATTTTCTGTTTTGCTTTTATTTATGAACCGTAATTGTTATCTACTGCTACTTATTTAATTAATTTGTTTCAGTGTCAATTACACTGTTTTGGTTATCATTCAGTCTGCTATTAATTTTGTTTGATCTCTGATATGTTCTTAATTAAATCAATTATTATTTATTTAATCGTAATGTTTTTATTTACAATTATGTCGAACTAATTTAATATAACTGGAATGTGAATAAGAAGCTGATCTGGGTTTAGTAATTAAGTTGCAAACTTTATTTTCAAACAAACTAGTTTTCTGTTTCAGTTTTTAATTAAACGATAGACTATAATTTTGCACGAGAGTGAAAATTAATTAAAGTGTAAATCAACAGCGCGAGAGTGTGAGATTTATACTAGATAGTAAAAACTGGACATTAATTTTAAACACCGCGACAGCTCTTTAAAATTAATTAAACTGTATTAGTTTCCAAAAAATATTTTATAAACTAAATATGAGAGCGAAAGTGAAGTATTTATTTATATTTTATGATTTAGTTCAATAGCGCGAAAGTGTGAGACCTGAGTCTTTAAACTAATATTGTTTTGTGAAAACTAGATCTTTTTAATTAAATTGAATTGATTTTCAAAAAGTATTTTTATAAGTAAATGTGAGAGCGAGAGTGAAGCATTTATTTTATGACTTTATAATATTAACCAACAGCGCGAAAGTGTGAGGAGCGTGTTTTTAAATCGATATCAGTTTGTTAAAAAGAAACATTATTTCTAAATGCAATTTAATTACCGAACCCATTGAAGCGACTTAAAGTAACATTCCAGTTAGTTAAATCTAATTATTTGAATTAAATCTATTATTTTTTCTTTTAACCTCCCTTTCCAATTAATATTTAGCCTTAACCTTACATTACATTAAAAACGTAAGCGAAGTTTTGGAAAATAGTCCCTGAAGGAACGATAATCTTTTATAACTACACGATAAGTCTGTGCACTTGCAGAAATATCGCATCACTCACTCACATAAAATAACCATATACTGTTATGTCATTTTATACTTACAGCAGCTGAATTTACCAAACACTTTAATTTTATTCTACAAGTTTTTCAACTATCGGCTAAAAGCTAACTTAGCTATAAGCTAGCTTTTCAGCTATCAGCTAGCTTATAGTTTATTTTTACCAAACATAGTGTATGTAGCATTTTGATTTTTAATTATTAAATTAAAAAAAATTTTATTACAATTTTATATATAAAAATTATTTATTTTTATATTTATCTAATTAATCTGTATTATTATTTAAGTTGACTATTGAATTTAGAAGAATTTTTTTAAAAAAATTAGATGAAACTATATTAAGAAATGTCAAATAATCGATTATCCCAAAAGTTTAAGCTGTTAGGATAGAGCCATATCAATGGTTTTATATTATTTCTAACACGTCCCCTCACGCAAGAGTCCACTTGGTCTGCTTAAATTCCACTTTTTAATTAGAAAGTGAGTGGAGCGAGGATCGAACTCTAGACCACTTAGTCATAGAGGCTCTGATACCATGTCATATAACCGATTATCCCAAAAGCTTAAGCTGTTAGGATAGAGCCATATCAATGATTTTATATTATTTCTAACAAGAAATAGACGGGTATTCACCTATATGTATATGAGTATTGCTATTTAGTAAGAAATATTTACACAAGAAAGAGAAGAATCCACAAAATTAGGAAATTTGACCAAGCAAAAATAATTGGCTAACCATACATGGGAGAGAGGGTGATTAGAACAATTTGCCCGCTGATTTTGCGAATTTTAGTCAATTATCTCATGTGACGTATATCCTAATCAATTACCATGTGACGTGACATCACATTGGTAGGTGTCACATATGTCGTTAACCGTCACGTCATCAAAATAGACGGAGTAAATAGAGTATGTGGTAATTTGATTGACGTTTTATAATTTCGAGGGGGTATTTACCTATTTTCAAATTTCAGGAGAATATTTGACAAGTTTTGAAATTTCAGGAGGGTATTTTCCATTTCCCTCACTAATTAATAGGAGTATTATTTTGTAGTGAATAAAATGCAATGAGTTCACTTTGTTTTGAAAAAATAAAAGGAGTATTATTTTGTAGAGTGATCAGATTGAAAGGGATATGTATTTTTTGTTTTTTGTTCTGTGATAAATAATTTGATGGATATGAATTAATGTATCTAAATTGCCACCCAAATATTAAGAGTAAAGTCCAAAACATTACACCAAGAGATTTTTCATTTTTCACCCAACCTATTTGCTCACGCGCTCTATAAATCTATCAAAATATTTATATATGCTATTTACGTAGTGGGTACACTCAAAAATATCTTACCAAATTTTTTTTAACTTACTTGGTCATGCCTTGCTTGTTATCCTTCTCCATGAAGGTTGACAAACGAGGGAATTGTCAATATGGCTAATAGGGACACAACTTAAGTTTTATACTCTATGCTCCATACTAAATCAGATTAGGTCCATAGACATAGACATAAAGTGTCTTCATTTTATGAAAAAAAAATCATGTTTGCTATAAATTGTTTCATACTCGGTGCAACTTTGTTGTTAAATTATGTTTGCTATAAAATATAAATTGTTTCAATTTTGTGGTTATATAAACCTTGTTTGCAATTATTGCAATATATAGGGATTGATGAGGCTGAGGAACTATTTAATGGCAAAAATATCAAAATGTGTGGAAAGGAGAGCTTATGAGCAAGGTGGCTAATTTATTGAAAATATCTTCATCTAAGGACAATGGAGTTGATGGTGTTTGGAAAGTAAGAATGATCGATGGACAAATTAGAGTTACCGGCTAAAAACAATAGTAGTGAATGAAATATCATAATTATGGATAAATTAGGGCCATTAGTGAATGAAGTCAAGTTGTTGAAGTCTGTTTTAGCATTAATATGTGTAGTTTTTAGTTTTTAGCATTACATATTTAGGCAATATTGATCCCCATCATGGCATTAATAATTTGTATGATCAAGACTTAGTTCAAGGTAACTCTAGTAAACGTTTTCGTCACTTGATTTGGTTGGCAACGACGTGGAGCTTATGGCGCATGCGCAATAATGTGTTGTTTAGAGGAACCCAAGTTAATGTCACTAATATAGTGAACCAAATTATTTATATGTTTTTGTTTTGGTTCATAGGTCGAGGGTGTAAAGTCGATTTATAATTTTCCAATTGGTGTATTAATCCTTTAGACTGTTTTTATTGCACCTATAGTGTGAAGAATTTTACGCAATCAATTAATTAATATGATTCTTTAGATTATTAAAAAGTATAGTGACTTGTGAATTGTGATTGATTGATATGGTAAAATTAATTAACCTAAGAAAAAAAACTGAAGTCATGTAATTTTCCTGAGCAAAATATTAACAAAGGAAATCAACCCGTTGCTAGGACCCAAGAATGCTCTCTCCACTTGAGCTGCTTCTTGGTATGACGAAATTATAGAGAACCAAAGATTAATGGCTTGCATTGTGATTAATTAAAACAAATATATATTTTTTGACGGGCCATGTGACACCCGAGGGCCGTGAGTGACGAGGGAGGGAAGTCATCGCATGTGCACGATCCACTTGATAGATCTCAACATCTCATCTCAAGTATGAGTCTCTATGTATCCACGATTCATCACCACTCATTTATTGCTCTCATAACTGAGCTTTGATACCACTATTGGGTCGTGAGGGTGGAGTCTCACTAGATTGGATCAGCACATTGAACATTGAGCAATCTTACAAGTGACTTTGACACCACACTTTCACTCAAAACTTAAGACATTAAGTTTATGAGTCGTCTCACTTATAAAATGTTTGAGACTTAACTTATTACACTTGATAGATCTCAACAAAATGAACCGAATTCACACAAGAATGATAGAAATCCTGAGGTTGGGCAGGTAAAAGGCTACATAGTTGAAGTTATGAATACAAGAATTGATTTGCACCACCTATACTAATTAGATACATAATCTTTTTCATTAGTTCATTCAAAAGAACTTTACAATTAAGCGTGTTTGACTTGAAGCACTCTTTAAATGAATGACCTTCAATTGCTTTGAATGTTTAGAAAGGCATGCATAAGACAATTGGAAATAACCAATTAACAAAAGAAATTATTAGTGTAAACTTTTTTATTAGTTTAAAATATAAGAAATTCATATTTTTTATCATAAAATCAAAACTATATATTATTTTGTATCTACTCAAACCGGGGGTCAATTACTCAATTAGTCATTATATGGATTGTGGAATAAGTAGTGATGACTATGATGACCATTATGCACCACTCAAAGGGGCCAACTAACTTGAAGAATAATTCCATCTTTGAAATATCTTCATAAATTAAGCTGAAAAAAGTTGTACAAGAAAATAAATATACCCTTTGTACCCTTTGATGACATAAATACATTAATGCTTTTTCCAAGTACACACATGAATAAAAAATCTAGGCACAAACATCTCTTCTATGTTCTACCTTTGTTCTAACATTGTGACATAAAAAAAGGTTCTATTGATGTCATCATGGACATTAAGAAAGAAAAAAAGACTCATCTATATAGTGTAGAAGATTCTTCTTGGTAGAGAACTTGTGGAGTGTGTTAACTAAGAATTTAAGATAAGCACTTGTGGCATGAGAATCTCCAGCAAGAAGCAACTTATACAAACACGCTAATTTGTTGACTGAAGACTAAAAAAGATTGGACAACAAATTGAATTTATACAATTACAAACACGCTTTGATATGACTATAATGAGTAAATCACCATTATAGTCTATATATAGACTTAAGAATTATAGGAATAGAAAAATCAATTTCTCGTCAAAAAAAAAAAAAAAAAATTCTTTACTCCCTCTGTCATCTAACGATGTTTTTCTTTTGTTAGAAAGTCATCTAATGATGCAAAGTTACACCTGAATTACTAGATTAGTTGTACGTTCAAATTCCGTCAGAAATAATTGTAAAATAGTTATTAGTGTCACTTTCATCAAAATTGTCTCATAGTAACATTATTGATTGACACTATACCATTTCAATATGGTTTGCAGTTTCACAAATTTATAAGACTAAATTGTCTCATTCATATAATTTTAATATCAAAATGCTAATTCAGTCAATAGACCATACAAACAGTATTAATTTATGAAACCTTGATGTACCAATTCTAATTCTAGATTGCCACTTGAAGGCTACACGTCAGTATTCTTTCCAAAAAAATACATAGTGTACTTTTGCAGTTTGCTAGATTGTTTATGAATTTGTGGTATAAAAAGTAATATATTTTTTTTATTTACTTAAAAAGTAATAATATGATCCGCACAAATGTCCCCCTAATAACACAAGTCTCCATCTAATCAATGCAACAAAATAAAAAATGCAAGCAGAATGGATTATATACTCAAATGAAATGATTGCTTGAACAAAGTTAGGCCCCATAATGATCATGAATTTTGAAGACTAAGTGAGTTTACTACTCTAGGATATACCCTTTCAATTGGGACCATTAAGATTAATATGCAGTGTGGTTAAGAAAATGAAAAAAAATTATGACACAAGAAATAGTCTAAACTCTTTTGTAGAGCATTCTCTATTCTATCTTTCATATAATTCAACATTACAACATTCATGGATCTCTTAGAATACATATGGTATTGGTAACATTTTTTTATTACTTTATGTTTCAATGAAAGAATCTGTAAAAACATTCAACAAAAATTGTAACAGCTACAAATACAGAAGTATTACCAACTATAATACAGGTACAGAGATGGACATCGGTACTGAAACATCACCCGAAACAAAGCTTGAATCCCTAGTTTGAGCTGAATTGCTAGCATATGCATAACCTACACCTAATCCACCATAATGTAAAGATGCATTTTCACATCTTTGAAACACTCTAGCAAGTGACGCGGCTTTTCGTCTTGCTCGCTTTGTGCCGGTAAATAGTAGGGTTTGAAGTAATCCGGCCAAAGCTGGTGCCTTAACCACCCTTTCGGTTGCAGCTGAACCTCCACTCCGGCATAACTCAAGCAATGCTGCGACTGCGTTCTCCTTGCCACGTGGTGTTCCACAACGCATCATTCCTATCAATCCTGCGACTGCTTCGTCCTGACTGACTACTGCTTTGGCTCCAAAAGGCTGTCGAACGATCAAGGCTAGTGCACCTGCTGCTTCCTCGGCAACTCCTTCGTTCCCCAAAGCCTCAACTAGAGCTGTTACTGCTCCTGCCTCAATCATTCTAACACAATTCTCGGTGTGTGTGGAAAGATTGAACAAAGCTGTTACCGCATCTTTCTTTCCTCTTGGAGTCCCATCTTGCAAAAGCCCTGCCAAGGCTTCAACGGCTCCGGTCTCATCTGCGATTATCTTCTTATAGTCATGGACTGCTGATAGGCTGAACAATGTTGCAGCAGCGTTTTCCCTTGCTTCTGTTGTATGCCCGAATCTCAACACAGCAACAATTGATCCAAGACAACCTGTCTCGTCCATGATCCGGCTTTTATTCTTGTCGTAAATGGATAAGTTGAGCAATGCAGTAACTGAATTCTCCTGAGCAACAGAACTAGGCGACGCCAATAAGTTCCGAAGATAAGGAATCGCCCCCGCTTCTGCAAGGAAGGCACGATTTTCTCTTCCGGTTTTGGCAAGCAATCGAATCTCCCGAGCAGCAATAGTCTTTCCAGATTGTGATCCATTAGCTAGCTGTTGAATGAGAAGATTTGCAGTGGCTCTATTGGCTTCGAGGGCGGCTTTGGTGGGACAAGCAGATGCAAAAGCTTCACCCATTGCATCCATAACTTCTGGTGGATCAAGGGGGATTCCGTGAGCACTGCACCACTGCACAATCAAATTCCTCAAGGCACGATTTGGGACAAGACGAGTGTGAGCAAGCGTTTGACCTGTTTTCGGACAAGTTGTATGCCCTTCATCCATCCACCTAGAAATGGAACTCCTATCATAAGTTTGACCGGTAGAAATAATCACCGGGTCTCTCATCAAATCCAAGGATATCGGACAACAAAAATCCTTTGGAACAGTTAAAAATGTATCAGCAATTTCTTGAGTTATCAGACCCTTCTTGGGATTCTTCTTCTGACTTCCATTTTCCAAATCAAGCTCATCTTCCTCAAATCCGAAAATCAAAAACCTACAATACCGAGTCATAGCTACAAACCCTTTAAGTACCGAAATTGTAGGCTCAATATCACCCTCATGGTTAACAATCTGCTCCTCCAAAGCCTCAATTTCAGTTCTACAACTAGCAGCATCAATAACCTTCAACTTATCAACATAAAAAGATCGCAATTCGGCCGAATCAGGAATCCTCCCATTCTCAAACTCATCAAGAAACGAAAAGAACCGAATCCTGATAGCATCATCTTCCATATCTATAAATAACTTAGCCCTCCTTGATTGCTTCAATAAAAGCTCAACCTGTTCCCTAACATCCTTACTCAAACCAACATCCTTAACAGGAAAAACATCCAAAAGTGTCGAAATCTCTTGATTCAAATCATGAAAATGACCCGAAATCGAATGATTCTGAAGCAAAAGCCATAACTTACTCGATTGCGCGCAGTAATCAAGAAGAATCTTTGACCTATACAGCAACAAATAAAGCTCCTTCAAACAAAGCAAAGCCGTAGGTGGAAAACCAGAACCCGAACACGAACCCGAATCATTCAAATACTCCAAAAGAACTTGAAAAACTTCAATTTTTCTAACCAGAGAACGTGTATTTTTCCTCTGAAAGAAAAAAGAACGCTTTGAAAAACAAGATACAAGCTCGTTCACAACCGTTACAAGAGTCTGAACCAAAGCAACATCGCTTAAGTCAACCGGAGCAAGAAAAGCTTCTAACGTCGGTGATCTTCGCCGCCGCAACGACGAGAAAATTGCCCCTGAAGCCATTTCAATTTTGAAATCAAAATTCTAGGGTTTCACAAACCCACCTTCAAAAATCCACTCTTATGAAATAATCTTCAAGACCCAGATAATAATTTCGTAAATTGAACAATTTTAAGGAAGAAAGAACAAAACTTGCGAAATTTTCGACAATAATCAGATCTGTGGAATTTTTATCTATTTTGGGAAATTTTTTGTTTTTCTGAGAAAACTATGTTAACAACATAGGAAAGAATAAGATAAAGTATGAAACAGTTATTGTTGTTATGTTGGTTTTTGAATGTTGAAAGGGTTAAGAAGAAGAAATAGATAAAGATGGAAGAAGATTGAGATTGAGAGAAACTTAGAAAAAAAAAATTCGGCCGAATCCGCGTATGAGAAAAGAAAATAAGAAAATAAAATAAGAAATTAAAAATATATGACTGAAATTCCAAAGACTTTTTTTTTTGTTTTATTTCAATTTTTTCTAATTTCTAAATTTTGTGTAACGTGGAAAATAAAAAAATGCAGCCTAAGTGAAAATGACTTTCCTAAGTTTGACGAATTTGTTATGTTATGTGTAGATGTAGATTCTTCTGGTCCATTCAATTTTTATTTTATCTTTTTGGTTTTTTCTTTGTAAGATAAGTAAAAGAAAGAGAAGATTAAAGATGGGTTGTCAACCCTCTAACATGGGTAGGCTTTTGTTGGAAATTACATTTATGGGGTTCTTTGGTCTAGTTTTGAGGATTGGTGGCTTTGTTAGGAGTGAGGTTAAAATGGTAATTTAAGTGTGGGGTGCTTTTGGTTTTGACTTTGTTTGTGAAATGGAGTGGGGTAGCTTTGATGTCCTATTGGTTTTGCCTTTATTGGTTAGGATAGTCAGATTTACATAAAGTCCTTACTGTTTGCAGTTTCTTGGTATGTGTGTGTGTCAAATTTCTTTTTTCCCCACAAGGAAAGGAAATAGGGATAGATTGATTTATTGCCGTTTGAAGCTTTTTATTGCTTAGATTAGATTGCTTTAATTTAAATTTGGCAAATGTTTTATATAGAAATATTTTCTCGAAACATGTATATTATACTATCTTTTAAGTATTAAATTCGTTTGTAATATTAAATGTAAATTTTCAATTATAGATACCTTAACATGTGTCATATATGCATATGTTAACATCACCCTTTAAATTTGGGAACATCAACATTTGTAAAGAGTTTTCGATATTAAATATGAACTCTTGTAGTATGTTGTTTCCAAAAAAAACTTGTTAAAAGAATTCTTATTACTTAACTTTTTATTTTTTTTTAAAACTCAGTATCCGACGTTAAGACCGACTAATCCGAGAGAATCAATCACATCGTCCACTTGCAGGGGTTCCATTTAAAGCCAGAGTTTTTTGTTCTGTATGGACTAGTCCACTGAAATTTGGACCAGGGGAAATCGAACCTGAGATTTGGACTAGTCCACTGTATTTGCATTTTTATAAAATTATATTTGAATTGTTTTTTTATAATAATTATATTTGAATTGTTAACATGTGTTGTTAAGATCCTATTTTTTTTAATTATAGTATGAGCAATAATTAATTAATGAAACCATTCTTTTTTTATACAATATAAAACATTCTTACTCTTTTTGTGTTTGAAAGGAAATAAAACATTATTTCTTACTATTTTTTTTATTTTTTTTAAGTTTGATACACTCTTACTTCTTTATTTTATTTAATGGTTTCTTCTGAATTAGGTGTGCTAAAATTTTGAGCTTTTTTTTATTCTATAACATTATTCTTTTAACAACTTGAGAAGATTTGTCGTTTTAAATATGATATATATGATTTTTTTATTTAGATAGAAAAAATAATAATTGCCACTGAATACTCAAATACTCCTACATAAATAAATTAAGAATCAAAGTTCGACTCTTGTCACGACATTTGACGTAACAATTTTATCATTTTTTTAAGGCGAGATAGAAGAATTTATCGATAATATCATATATAGATATATATATTATACTTTTTTTTATCAAGTAGTCAAATGACTATAATATCAATTTTTAAGATGAATAAATAAAGGAAAATGTTAAACAGTGTCCTCGGACCCTCTTTAAGTCCCAGAGTAAGTTTTTGTGAATTTTGTATGGAAATTTGTGAAGTCAACGCATTGAAAATTGAAATATTTTATTTTTTGAATAAATTATTTCTTTAAATAGAATACTTAAAGAATGTTCCAGGAACACTGTTTAGCAAGACCCATAAATAAAAGTACTAAGGTACAAATTTTGATCCCTAATATTGCATATTATATTCCTACCAATTAAACAGTAGAGTGAATTTTAAAATTTTAAGCATTTCCTATTTGTAGTAGAAAGTATTTTGCATTAATTTTAAAAATGAAAAATATTAACAAATCTTACATTTATTAAAGATATGATATAAATAACTTTTATAAGGATAGTGCAAATCTCAACTCTTTACTGTTTACTATTATAGTGTTTTTGAAAAATAGTACTCACTCCTTTTCAAAATAGATGATATAAATGAAATAAAAGTTTATCTCAAACAACAATAGAAAAAAAAAATTCAAACATTTCCATGCTTGTTAATCTGATATGAAATGAAAATGCATGTTAACAACCAAAATTAATTAATTAATGACGAGTAGGGTAAAAACAAGGGGGAATGAATACATTAGATTTGGTGTGAATGAAGTGTTTATAGAGAAAAGAGGTTGACTTGAGAAACATGATGGGACCACGCGATTATAAAGTATGTGGAGATGCTATGCTTAGCTGTCATGTGTTTGGAAGTAAATGGCCAAATGCATTTTGATTTTCCCTCTTTTGACTATAAGACTACGCCATGTATGAACCACTCCAAACGCCACGTTCACTTCTCTCACAAATTATAAATTTCTTGTAGAGTATATTTGCTCACAAACTAATCATTTAACATAATTGAGATTCATTTAAAAAGAATTAGTTTTTCTTAACCAACACTCTCTCTCATTATTATTATAAGCAAAAAAATTACCTTTTAAATTTATTGAAAAATAATGTATTAGAATAACAATATAGACGAGATACATTACTTTATGAATGAACCTAAAAAGTGATTTTTTGCTTATAATAGTGATCGGAGGAGTATTATTGTTTTCTAATACTAATTTTGAATATTTTTTTTTGGAATCAATACTAATTTTGAATTGAATGGTAAAAAAACTTAAATATTTACCACTTATATTACGTGTTGTTGATACATATAACTACATATAACGATTTTTGATACCATAATTATTGATTGAACTTGTTGACTTTAATGTTATTAACGTTAGTAAAATGCTAAGTGGCAAAATGATAATCACGATGATTGGCACTTATTATTTGATTGTGAAGCAAATATCGAAGTTTGGAATGCTATGGGAATGTACATACATTCAAGAAAGTAGACAAATTGCAGGCAAAATAGCTGTTTTGATATGGTCTATGTGGCAAAATCGAGACAATTATACGTAAAATGAAAGCAAATTAAGTGCACAACAAATAGGAATGCAATCGGCACAATTGTGGCATGACTGGGCGATGATACAAGGCAGTCTAGATGATAGCTGCAACAACAGCAAACAGCAGCCCAAACAGTAGTACAGTGGCAGCAACCACCTCCCGGATACTTGAAATGCAATTAGTGGCGGAGCTAGACGAAAAAGTTGGGGAGGGCCGCTATAAATATAAATCAAATATCCAAAAAAAAGTTCCTTTAATATAAGATGTTTATTAAACAATTGTGAATTTTGAGTTGTATTATCACATTTGATGATTGAACTATAAATATTTGAAATGCATGTATGTTAATATATGTTACGTTATTACCATGATTATTATACTTTTAAGGGTTAAATAAGTTTTCAAACCTTATAAATATACTAATATTTCAATCTTAATCTCTTTAAAAAATTTCAGCGAGTTTTTGCATTTTCGAATTTTTTGCATCACAGTATTTGTCCTATTTTTAAATTAATTCAAGTGTAAACTTCACATATTTCAATTACTTCTTGTATATATGATTGTAATATTATATGAATCTCTCACAAAAATTAATTTTTAACAAAATATAGAGTAAACATGAATTTTATACACTAAAACTCTAATATTTTAAATAAAAAATTTAAGTACTTTTTTCTCCAAAAAATAATAATATTTGAATGCTTTGACAAATAACAATTTTAAAACATTTAATACATTATTAAATAATAGAACATATTAGAAGGGATGCTGAAAAAATAATTTAAAAAGGACATTTGAATTATTAAGAATAGGAAAAAAAATTGGCTGAACAAGTTAACCGGGGTTTTAGATAGAGAACCCCCGCAAACTCAAGAGCAGTGTGTACAAAATACACTTGATATTTCGCGGGGGTTTTAAACCGCAGCTAACAATTGTCAAAAACCCCCTCTAAATAAGATACCCATGAAAAAAAATTAAAATTTTGAGGTGGCCCATGGCCCTGTCCAGCCCACATGCAGCTCCGCCCCTGAATGCAATGTAGACGCAAGTTTTTATGACACAGCTCCAACAACCGGATGAGGATGGTGTTTACGTGATTGCTGAGGACGATTTATACTTGCCAGTACTAATCTTATGCACACCAAGCTCAACACTTTGGAGGGTGAAGTCATGGCACTTAAAGAAGCACTAGAAGAAATGATACAAAAAGGCTTATCTTATGTTTTTTTTTTTTGATAAGCAATGTTAGTTGTTAGTATTACAATGTTAGATTAATTTTCTCCTTAGCAAGGGCGGTCTATTCTATGTCTAGTCGCCGTCTTTTTTAGTCGATTCCTCGTTGTATTGATAACTATCTGATTAATGAAACGTATTGAGTTTCTTTTTGTTAAAAAAAAAAACCAGTGTTTCAAAGATACTAATTGAGGAATTTAATATAGTAAAATCACTTTGCAACTTGTGTAATATATTTTTCTAAAAATGTTATTCTCAATATAAATTTATACTCTTTTAATATCATTAACTAATATTAGTTAAAATGACCATTAACATAAGGAAAATGTTAACATGTTAATAACTAGTCTAATTTTATAAATAGTAGTTTGAGAAGTTTTATTCATCTATTTTTTATCACAGAAAAAAAAAAATCTTCATATTTGAATGATAATCCTTGTGGTTCACACACTTCAACCACAGGAGGATGGTTATTTTTTTACCACAAAAAAAAGGCCATAGGAATTGTTCATTTTGTAGGCATGAAATTTTGCCAAGTGGAAAAGGTTGGAAAGTGCTATGGCCTCATTTAATTTGTGGATTTTGAGCAAAAAATGTGATACTTCAAACTTTAATAAAATAAAATGGTTAGGAAAATACTAATTTGAATGAAATTAGTGCCCTTTGAGTGAAGGCACAAGTGATTCATTCCTTCACCTCATAGAAGGGTATGTTACTATTTTTCTGGTCCAACAAAATGACCGACCATGGATATATTTCAAATTGTTAATTAAGATCACACAAATTATTTATTTACCTATGAATTAAGGCAGGCCAAAGTCATAAGTCAAACCTTAGCATATGTTCTACGTACTACAATTAAATTAAGTAAGGAATTGTCCTTCCTTCTAATGTGCACCACATGTGGATCGAAGATTTGGAAAGAGAAGTTCAAAGTTGTTTAATATGGCTTAATTTAATGTTGTCTTTTTCTATGGCTAAAAAGTTTACCAGTCTTTTTGTTCACTAAAAATGTTTTAATATTCAACTACAAATAATTTGTGGAGGTTTTTTGAACTCAAAACGTGTTCTTGCCAAACCATCACATAAAATATTAAGTACCTAACTTTATTTTATACTCCATGGACCACGTTCCATTAGGTCGCATTTGAGCCATGCCATGGAGTAATAATGTCCATATTAGTGAGTGATAAAAAAATAATAGTAGTGAATATGATTTTTTTTAATTGAATAAAAGGGGGTATTGAGAAAAGTAATAATTAAATATATGTTACATTTTAAAATGATAAACAATAATAAGACCATGGAGTACGTCTAATTGATTTCAAAAGTAGCAAGTAGCATTCATTATATTATATTATATGAAAGTCATTACACGTAAAACATTGATCATGAATTTGATCTTTAGCTCATGCATTTATATGGAAATTCATCATTTATGGGTGGCCACACTTAAATTGTGATTGTTAAAAAAAAATCCTTGTTAAATTATCACTGACTTATGAATATATTGATACATTTTGGTCAGCATTTGAAATTATGATCTGTGTTTACTTTTAATCATTTTCCAACTTTTCTAACTTTGAAATTGGATAGAATAGAAGTCTTTTTATGTCCCAAAAAAAATAAAAATAGAAGTCTTTTTGTTTTAGGTCAATAAATTGAATTGAAATGGAAACATTCAACAAAAGTAAAGCATGAGGTATTTTAAAAAAGGAAAGAAAAAGTGAAGCATGAATGACATATTGAACATGGGCTTGATGTACAGAGTCAGTAAAAAATTCTCTTCGCACCCGGTTTCTTTTCTACCCCCATTTTCCATTTTTACCCTTGGTTAAAAATTTTGGAACGCGTTTTTAGAATTTTTTTTTGCCTTTGAAAATAACTTCGGAATGCGTTTTCCAAGTTAAAACTAGAAAAACTTCGGCAGACGGTTTTTGAAATTTTGAACCAAAAGCAAAAATAGAAAAACAGGGTAGAAAAGAACCACAGAGTTGGGAAAAGAAGTTTTCAGAGTCAATGGTATTTAACCCAGGAATAGTGAACTACTGGGCCTAGGGAAGAAAAAAACAAACAAATTGGTCTTTTTTAGAGTTTCTTTTGGCACCCTCTGCATTTTCTTGAGTGCTCTGCTAAATTCTTAAAATACCCTTGTCCACTACTTAGGCCGCAAGCTGAATCCACTACATAGATAGTGGATAGGTATACAAATTATTGAACTTCACCAATGTTTTAAGATTTCACATTCCCAAGAAACCCTTGAAAATATTTTGTCATCTGTTACCTACGTAACGAACATGAGGTGTACTGTTAGACAAGTTTTTTTGTCTTAGATAAAATGGTAATCCACTGAAATTAAACTCACATATAATTGTAAGATCCTGGGTTCGAACCCAGGTCACGACGTCCGACCTAACAATTTCGG
This sequence comes from Trifolium subterraneum, assembly GCA_951799995.1. Classification (NCBI taxonomy): domain Eukaryota; kingdom Viridiplantae; phylum Streptophyta; class Magnoliopsida; order Fabales; family Fabaceae; genus Trifolium; species Trifolium subterraneum. The sequence goes on along the minus strand of OX637462.1, from coordinate 5,667,265 downwards.
TATTTTGTCAGTTGGACTAGGACTTATGGGACTACTATTAGACAAGCTTTCTACTGAGACAAAATTTGGGTATTTAAAAAATACAACATTGCTTATTAAAAAAAATTAAAAAATCAAATCCAAAATCAAATAATTTAAATTTCAAAATACATATACACAGAACCAACTTTCAAAACATGTTTTGAACCTATGCTAAATGACCAAGAGCATCATGTAAACAAAGCAAAAACCACAAAATACATATGATGTTCCATATGGATCATTCACAAAACCCGAAACAGAACACAATAATATCATTATCATCAAACAGATATCATGCTATGAAGCATGACCACAAACAAGAACACCAAACACTGACAGGTCGACACCGATAATAATTTGAGAAAATAACATAATTCAATGTAATCATAAATGTCGGTGCCGTGTCGGTATTGGACAGGGACACGCCTGATCTGAGGAATATCCGTGCTTCATAGATATCATGGCTTTACCACTAAGCAAAAGCAATACCAACAACAAGAGCTAGCCACATTCCCTTCATGTTAGAATAACCTGAACCAGAAGAAGCTTCTGATGGCAAGTTATTGTTCTCATCATCATCCTTTGATGTTGATGATGATGACTTGCTTCTATCATCAGGCTTAGATGAATCTCCTTTAGAAACAGGTGTAGGTGCAGGAGCTTTAGCAGGAGGAAGCACAAGATCAAGAGGAACAAGAACCTTGTCAACCTGATATATAGCTAGTTTATTGTCTGCATAAACTGTTCCTGTAACTGTTGCATTAACCGCGCCAGTTGTCATGCTAACATGGCTACCGCCGGAAGTAGTTACATTAAGTTGTAGCCTTTTGGCGTCATCCCCCGCTTGTGTTTGAACCGGGTTGGTTAAGGTGTCAAAATTCGAGATTGTGATGAAGGAAGAAAGTGTGTGGAATTGTAAGAGTTCTACTTTGTGTCTGTCATTAAGGGAATTTAGGAAGCCTGGTTTGAGTTTTGAGAAGGCACTGTCTTCTGGTGCAAAAAGTGTTAAGCCACCAGAATCTGATGATGATGCTGATGTTGTAACTAGCTGTGAGTTGAGTTGGTTGATTAGTTGAGTTGTTTTGAGAAGGCGAATTAGAACCGAGAATCTTTTCGCTTTTTTGAGGATTTGGATAATGTCAATGGATGGTGTTTTAGGGATAATGTTGGGGGTGGGAGCCCCACTTGGGGACACTGGTACAAGTGGAACTGTGTTGAAACCTGGTGCTGGTGATGATGATTGTGGAGCTTGAACTGGTGAGAGTTGTGCTGAGGTGGTGGTGAAATAGAAGAAGGTGAAGATTAGTATCTGCAGAATTGAGGCAGAGAAGAAAAACTGTTGTTTCTTCATTTTTAGTTAAGTATTTGTTTAAAGAGTGTTGAATGTTGATGTGAGATTAGTGTTTAGAACACTTTGAGATTACTACTTGATAGTACTTAATTTGTGTCCTTATGTGATAAATGAAGAAGAAATGATTGGCTTTTATTGAGGAAGATGATTAGTGTATAAGGTTCAGTTTAGTTTAGAAAGAAAAGGGGAGGTTACAACTTTTTTCCATATCAAATAGGTAGCTAGGGACATAGAAAGGTAAACTAGGTCAAGGTATCATATCATGTTCGATTAATTAGTGCATACTTGTATTGACGGTTAATTTGACAGAATTACGATATATCGACCTACCAACATATAGTTTTGACAAATGTTACGTACATTGAAAATTTTCAACAAAATCAATCTTATTTTAATTTGCCAAATTCACCGTGATTCTAAATATACATTTAGTTGTGTATGACGAGGGATTTGAAAGTGATATCATATGACATTGGTAGATGAAAATGTGTAAGCATGAACTATTTTGCTTTTATGACATATCATATAGAGTTGTACAATCAATTATTTGATGTGTGATATGTAAAATGTGGTAGGAAAAGGGGGAGTTGATCTGTATAGAGGGTGAGGTTTTCCATCGACAAGTAAGAAAATGAAATAATGAAATTATAAATTATCTCTAAGTGGCTTTGTCTGACAAAGATTTGGTAATAATAAGAAGCAAACACTAGACCTACCACCCTCACTGATGTATCCACAAACTCTATTCATTAACTTGAAATCATAAAAAATTTATGCAAATTAACTTGATGCTAAACATTTAAGAAAGTCAGAGTCTGTAAAATTTATTTTCATCAAGTATCTTTCCATGTGAACAATTAAGCACAAAATTGTTACAGGGATCAAGGTCAATTATTGATTGTGAATTTCACTTCCAAAGAGAGAGTGTTTCACTATAATGCCTATTTTAAAATCAAATTATAAAAATATAATCTATTTTGCACCAAATAAATAGTATATTTCGTTCTCCATAAATCCTAGCAGAAGTGCAGAAATTGCTAGGTTGGATGCAATGACCGGGGTTCGAATCTCAATCCCTCCACTTTGTGTGTGTTGAATTTTCAATAGTTTGTCATTTCGTCTATTTATTTTAAAAAATAGTATATTTTGTTTATATTTTGAATATTGAAGCAAATAGTTTATTGTATAAACAAAAAAAAAAAGATTAATTTCTATGCATTAGCGATGTACAATTTTTTCGCATATGCATGTAATGAAATCACATTACATCAGTTGTGTGATTTCATTCGATGCATGTTGAATTTTCTTTCTAACATTGTTAGTGTATACAAATTAGGGATTTTGGAGAAGATTGTCGCATCAACGCTTTTGGACTTGTCAGATGTGTCGCATAATATATAGTTACCATTTAGCTCAACTCACAAAATAACAAAATTGAGAAAAATGATGAATTTGTATAAATGTGGAGTAAAAGATAAAAGAACATAAGTAAATTTAAGTCTTTTATATATGTTGGATTAATAAGTTTGAGATGTCTCACATAGAATAAAGATAAGGCATGAAATGAGTTTATAAATGGTGTCATTTCCCGCCTTATAAGTCGATTTTGTAAAGATAAATTATGCTATTAAACCTAATATGGTGTTAAATCGATCAGATTGTTGGAGTATATATAAACTTGATTTGGTTCATTGAACTAATCGAGTGTTAAGCTCATTTTGATTCAAGTGTAGTCCAAAGATAATTCGTATAGAAGTGAATCAGATAAACCAAGAGTAGTAATTAAAGAAAATCAAGTATTTAAATAATTCATCTTTCTTTTACCAAAACAATCTGCATTTGTTTTTACATGAAGAAAAAATCAGGCAATGATATTCAAACTTTACAAACTCTCAAACAAACACTCTTTCCATGACAATACATAAACAAAACCAAGTAAAGAACACAATAGAATTTCAAAAACAAAACAACCTTCAGATGAGGTTGTCTTCATCAACTGGAGATAGTTAATGTTGCAACTAAACCAACAAAAAGGGACACAAACATTGTTCCATGGAGACCAAGCAAACTGATAGCACCAGAAGTAGCTTTGGTTGATGATGCTTGATCATCATCTGAAGATGAACCATCCTTATCAGCTTTAGGTGCCTTTGCCAAAGCAGGAGAAGGAGCCAAAGCTTTAGGCTTAGAGAAATCTAAAGGAATAAGAACCTTATCAACATGATATATAGCAAGTGTTTTATCAGAATAAACAATCCCTGTGAGTGTAGCATTAACAGAACCAGTTGAAATATTCACACTGTTACCATAAGCAGTTACATTCATTTGATAACCAGAAGGACTATCACTTGCAAGTGTTAGTACAGGGTTACTAAGTGAATCAAAGTTTGAGCTTGAGACATAAACAGGAAGAACATGAAATTGAATAAGTTCCTTTTGTTGGCGTTCGCCGAGAGAGTTGAAGTATCCTGCTTTGAGCTGCGAGAAGGCACCGTCGTCAGGTGCAAGGATTGTTAAACCGCCGTTTTTTGTTGTCACGAGCTGTGCATTGATTTGGTTGATGATTTGTGTGGTTTTGAGTAACCGGATTAGTGTATTGAATGATTTGGCTTTTCTTAGGATTTTGATGATGTCTTGACCGGACGAAGTATCAGACGAGGGTGATTGAGGTAATGCGGGGACTAATGGTTTGGTTGGTGCTGTTGCTGGTGCTGGTGTGGCTGGGGCAGGTTTTGCTGTGGCTTTAGGTGCTGCCGCTGGTGATTGAGCTAAAGTAGTGATAGAAATATGAGCAAATAGCACTAGGAGGCAAAAGAAGATGATTTGCTTCATCTTCTTATTAGTGATTGAATTTTGAAGTTACTAGATATTTGGTGATTTTGGAAAGATGCAAATGATAGGTATAAGATTTTTATTTTGCTTTTGGTGTGTGGAAGTGTAATGGAGCAAAATGGTTTTATAGATGGTACTAGTGAGTGATAATTAGGTGCAAGGTTTTTTCTATATGAAGTTATGAACATAAGCAATAATAGTACTATGAGGGTATATCTTATCTGTCTTGTTGGACATTAAGGTAGTACATCAAGGATAATAAAGGTGACTGAAAATGGGATTTGATTTTGCTGCTGTAGTGTGGCCACAATCTTTTGCAAAATTTATTATGCATACATTTAAAAATTAAAATTAAAATATCTTATCATATAAGCCCGTATTTTGTATCATGGTGGGTATGTCAGAATCACGGTGATTCATCATAATTTTTCAAAAGCTACGGGGCTTCTATGAAATCAGTGGATCACCGTGATTCTTGCGTATCCAACGTCATACTAAACTTAGGCTTACATGACCGGATGGTGGTTTCTATTCACCGATGATAGTTTAAAACTATTTTATATTGTTAGTACATCATCATTAAAGTCAATTGTATTTTAAATTATTTAATATTAATTGTAAAGTGATAAATTTGTGATTTAACAATTTTGTGTATTTCTTTCTACCCAATTTTCTAATCATCCAAATCAGAGAAAAGAACATTTGATATTTCTTTATTTTCTATTTCTAATTATACAAATAACACACAATTTCTATTCTATTCCTTCTCTTTTTGTTAAACAAAAAATATCCTTTACGCGCAACTGCAAAGACCAATTTCTCTGAGGTAACTGAGATTCATTTAAATGATCGACTTCTCCCACCCACTGAACGGGAAATTGAACCCATAACCAAATGGGTAAGGGGCCCAAGTATCTACTGCTTATATCACACCATATTGATTATTCTATTCTTTGTTTATAATATTTTCTAGTTCTCTCGATCTCTCTTATAATTCTTTGCACAAGGGCCTTTGGAGGAGTTTAGGAGGAGAGAACTTTGAGAAAAATAAATGAAGAAAGGGAAAAAGAAAAGAAGGATAGTTTCCAACTTGAATGGAGGGGTTTATTTTCTTCATGCCCTTAGATAAATTATTCATTAAATCCTTTCAATGTTGTTAATTGTTATAATACTCTCAAAAGAGCAGTGCTTATTATTATTATGAAACTTAACAGCAAGAAACGCAAGAATTCCTCATATAAAAAGAACAAAAACAAAATAACTTAATGGAGCGGAATACATGAGGTAGTTGAAAATAAAATAAGCGGCTCAGATGTATTCTTCTCTAATTTTGTAAATGTAGTCGCACCTTATTTAGATCATAGTAATAATGTGCTACAAATAAAAGTTCATAATAAAGATTATGGTTTGTCAAGTAAACTTTCTTTCACCAAAACAATCTGTTTTTGTTTTTACATGAAAAATAAATAAATAAATCAGGCAAAGGTGTTCACACTTCACAAGCTCTCAAACAACACTCTTCCAATGTGACAATACAAAAACAAAACCAAGTAAAGAACACCATATAATTTCAAAAACCAGAACAGTCTTCAAATGAGTTGGTCTTCATCAAATGAACATGGTTAGTGCAGCAACAAAAATGGACACAAACATTGTTCCTTGGAGACCAAGCAAACCGATAGCACCAGAAGTAGCCTTAGTTGATCCCTGATCATCATCTGAAGATGAATTATCCTTATCGGCTTTAGGTGCCTTTGCCAAAGCAGGAGCAGGAGCTAAAGCCTTAGGCTTAGAGAAATCTAAAGGAATAAGAACCTTATCAACATGATATATAGCAAGTGTCTTATCAGAATAAACAATCCCTGTGAGTGTAGCATTAACAGAACCAGTTGAAATATTGACACTGTTACCATAAGCAGTTACATTCATTTGATAACCAGAAGGACTATCACTGGCCAGTGTCAACACAGGGTTGCTAAGCGAATCAAAATTTGAGCTTGAGACATAAACGGGAAGAACATGAAACTGGATCAGTTCTTTCTGTTGGCGTTCGCCGAGGGAATTGAAGTATCCTGCTTTGAGTTGCGAGAAGGCACCATCGTCAGGTGCAAGGATAGTTAAACCACCGTTTTTTGTTGTCACCAGCTGTGCGTTGATTTGGTTGATGATTTGTGTGGTTTTGAGTAACCGGATTAGAGTGTTGAATGATTTGGCTTTTCTTAGGATTTTTATGATGTCTTGACCAGACGATGAATCCGATGTGGGTGATTGAGGTAATGAGGGGACTAACGGTTTTGCTGGTGCTGTTGCTGGTGCTGGTGTGGCCGGGGCAGGTTTTGCTGCGGCTTTAGGTGCTGCAGCAGGTGACTGAGCTAAAGTATTTGTAGAAAAGATATTAGCAAATAGTACTAGGAGCAAAAAGAAGATGATTTGCTTCATCTTCTTATTAGGATTGAATTTGGAAAGATGCAAATGATAGGTAAGATTTTGTTGCTATGATTGTTTATTTGATGTGTGGAAGTGTAATGGAGCAAAGTGGTTTTATAGATGGTAATAATGAGTGATAATTAGGTGCAAGATTTTTGCTATATGAACTGTGAGGGTATATTTTATCTGTTTTGTTGGAGATTAAGGTAGTATATCAAGGAAGATAAAGGTGAATGAAAAAGGGATTTGATTTGGCTGCCGTAGTATGGCCACAAACTTTTGCTTCAAAATGAAGGAATAAGAAGTTGGTGTTGATTTAATACAGATAATAAACCACCCTTTTTCATTCTGGTTAGTCTGATAGATGTGAAATCAAATCAATGAACAACATATTTGAGCTGTTGTAAATGTTTATATTATGATAAAATACTTCTCTGTTAAATTATAAAGTGATAAATAAATTTTTCGTCACACGAATTTTGATTTTAGTCCCTAAAATAAAAACAGACCTAATACAACCACTTATCTTGATTAGTATTCCTAATTTATAGGATTAGTTTATTCACTCTTGATTTTCTTTACTCCTAAATTAAATATTTCTTTCCTTAAGGCAATTTGCCTCAAGAAAAAGGGTTATCAATAATTTAACTTGAAAAATCAATCTCTGCATGTATTACTTGAAATATCAATATTTACTTTTGCTTCACCCTGAAATTTCAGTTGTGATCATGTAAGGATTTTTCTATGGCATGAATCTCAATCTCATCCATAACTTTCCCAGACTGAAATCAAATGAGTAAGAAAAAAGTGCATACACAAAAGATAAAAAACATGTTTTTGAAGAAGTCATGTAGAAAACATGTTTTTTTTATCTTGATTCAAGCATCTGTCTCAAAAAAAAATCTGTTTTCTACAGGATCTGAGCATCATGTAGAAAACATGTTTTTGAAGAAGTTTGATCCTGTACTGTTTTCTATTCTATATAATTGATGACCCTACACTACATTATCTGGAGTAGAAATAATTGTAGAAAGAGGAACATTTTTTAGAATCACACATTTGATGCAGTGATTCATCGAAACCGTCAGAACAACTTGCTAATACGCTTGATCTGACACAATGGTCTACCTAGATTGGTAACTTGATAAATGCAAATAATCCAAATCAATAATTTTCATCAAATAATTTGCTAGGAAGGAAAAATATACAAATCTTATCACTAAAATGGAATGAACTACTTTCTTACATTTTCCTCATCTGATATCTGATCTGATATATAATAAATGTAACTACTTGCTTTTATTTAATTCAATGAAAGAAAGAAAAAAAAAGGCTTGACCTTGTAAGGCAATACAAATGACCTATTGAATGAACCTAATCCTTGAAAGATTCTCAAAACTACCTCGGAGATTTTGTGGAGAGACATTTCCCGCACGAGACAAGGTTCAGCAATGCACGTGTTTTTCGGTTTCGGATTTTCAAGTGCGACAGCTGCAAATGCAATTAAACATATCAATACTGTCCTCATAGTATATATAATAATACTAATGCAAAAAAACTCCAAAGTTATGTTCAACATTACGAATTTCCGAGAATTTTCACACCAAAAACTAAAAAGTTTAAATATATTATTCTAGAAATTAGATTATTAATGATGTCTCTTCCTAGTTGATTTAGTGATCTAGCACAAGATATTTCATATTGAATCAAATCTAATATAGAACTGGCTCGGTATAACATAATATTAATATGGTGCGTTCAAGTTTATGGTTCATGAATATTAAAATGTGAATTAAAAATCTCTGACTTATCGATCAAAACTGCAAATATTGAAAAAGAGAAACCAGATGAATTGAAAATCTACGACTTATAGCTCAAAACTTAAGATATTGCAAAAGAGAAACCAGTTCTTTAGCTAGTTAGAAATGTAATTTTCTAATTATTTGTGTATAGCCAAAAATCTTAGAATGATAAGAAAACAAATCACCTTCCGACGAGTCGCTCTAGATGATTTCCAGCATAGTAAGCTCCTTGATCTTGGCTCTAGTCTCCTACAGGGTAAAAAAATTTAGAATCAATAAACAATCTATAGTAAACGTCAAAATAAAGGGGGAGGAGGACGACGGAATGGCAACATACAGATTCTCTTGTTCAAGCTTTTCAGCAATAGAAACTGCTTTGCGTTTTGACCACCCACTTCGTTGACCTTCTGCCTGCTGGATTACATGAGCAAGAGATACCTTACTTTTTACAAGACTTCGACTTTGACTTAGCTCACTAAGCTTTCTTCGGTCTGAATGTGATTTAACAATCGGTATTTTTTGGGAAGCTGACACTTGTCCCGTACTTGTACCTTCTAGACTTCTATATGTTGCGTGAGCATCAACGTGCTGCTCATTATGCTTATGCTCCATATGAGAAGCCTCTTCTTCTTCTACAATTTCACCCCTTCTCTTTTCAGTACCAACGTCATTTAAGTCTCTGATATGAGATGAACCATCATTGACAGAAGGCAATACAAGTGGCAGTTGAATAGGAGAGCCTCCATCTTTATTTGACTCGCATCTTATTTCTATGGTTACAGAAGATCCAAGGACAGACTCAAATGCTTGTAAGATGTGAGCAGTGAACTTCTCAGCAGTAGATTTGGAAAGTTGAGAGTCAAACATTAGCTGCACAGTTGGAGCTGCACAATAAACAATCACACTACCATTAGAATTTAACTTAATCACTACAAAAAGTTATTAATTGCATTGTTAAATGAAAATATGATGGTGTTCACCTGCGCCAAAACTTATGAAGATTAGTTTTCCTGCTTTATACAAAAACTCTTTGAGACCAGGATAGTGAATCCTCTCTAGCACCTCTAACCATATCTCTTCAATTTCTTTGCGGTTTCTATCCAAAGTCTGCCTTTCATTTATCCTAGTCCTATCGGTGGAATGTGAACAAGTATGTTGAGGAGGAAAACCAGACACACTGTGCCTTCTATCTGCTGAGCTTCCACCATGGGAATTTTCCATTCGAGCATCCATTGACATTCTCCTTGTTCTGTTATGAATTTCAACAGGATTACCGGTGTTTCTAGTAGCTTCTTTTACATTTCCATTATTTAGAGCGAAGGGACTATGGTTGAAACTATTATCAGATGAAGTAGGCAACCCATATTGCTGGTCAGGAGCAAGTTGAAGCAATGCAGCTGTTAACCATGTTAGCTTGTCATTAGACATCCTTAACTGCTTCTCCGCCTCAGATAAAGTTTTCAAAGCCTGGCGAAGCTTTTCCATGTCTTCTTTGAACACTGAGACAGAAAACATTTTCATCAATATGAAACCAAATTAAGGCTGTCTAGTCTCTACACTGATAGAAAGGTAAAGCCATAAGGTTAGACAATATTTATCAGAAAATGTTCGACTTCAATCATAACAATTTCTAAAGTAACGCATATGAGTGGTTGTGAACTATTAACGGTGGTAAAACTTTTTACATTGACAATGTATCAAAATTAGACTGACATACATATGTATGCACATATGTGTATACATGCATATGTAACATTAATGTATCTATTTATGTGTGTAAGCATACATACATAAGAACATACACAAAATATTTATCACACGATCCACATATTAATAAACTATCTATAAATAAACTATCTATAAAAAAAAGAAAGATTTTACTCACATGGTTGTCTTCGGAAGAATTTCCTTCTACGTCTGTCTTTAGTGAAATCATAGGTCCCAGCAAGTATATCAGTAATTACTGTAGCAAGCTGTGACATCAAAGCTAATGGTTCAACACCTGCTTCCATTATCACTCTCAAATTCTTCACAGTATTTACCGTGTCCGCAGATAATGCCAAGTCAAGTAAATCCACTAACTTCTCGTCAGAGATAAGCCCTACCTGAATAAGCGTTTTTTAGCAATATTAACAGAAGTTTACAATAGAATCTAATGTAAGAAATACCAACAAAAGAAACCAACTACACAAATAAACAGCTTACCAGCTCTTGAACAAGAGGAACAGAAATTGTCTGCCCAAGCAAACTAAGTTGTTCAAGTGTCATCTCGGCATCTCTCAATGATCCGTCAGACCTTGATGCAATGAGTTTCAGGGCATCCTTATCAATATCTAGCCCTTCTTTGGTTGCAATCCGCTCCAGTGTGTATACGATATCTGAATCCTTTAACTTTGGGAAAAAGAATTTTTGACACCTGGATATTATTATATGAGGCAAGACATCAAGACTAGTACTGACAAGGATAAAAACCACACGTCTAGGTGCTCGATCAATGACCTTGGATATAGCGTTCCAACAATCTACTGACAGCGTATCACAATCATCAAAAATAAACACTCTGTACTGTGACGGAAGCTGGGAAATAATCATATTATCGAGTAGATCCATGATGTTCTCAAAGTCAAAATTACTGACTGGACCAACTTCCCTTATACTTCTACTCTTTCCCATATCATGTGCTATGCAATAATTGCAAAAGCCACAAGGTTTTGGGTGCTCCGACGAACTACAATTCAAAGCTCTGGCAAATATGCGAGCACAGGATGTTTTTCCGGTGCCATGGGGACCATAAAACACATACAGCAATCCAACTTTCCGTCTTGTCACTGCATTTGAAAGCGCTTGCGCCACTAAATTCTGTCCAACCATATCTCTGAAGGTCCGTGGCATATATTTTTGTGTTAAACTTTGGTGTCTACTATGATGATTCCGTCTCAAGTTATGTTGGCCACCAGATCTAGCTTCAGAAGCAAGATCCGAATCAGTATCTTGCTTGAATAAATTATCACCATAAATACCTAGTTCGCCCGCATAATCACGGCCCCAGCAAGCATTATCGGAGCTTCCATGAGATCCAGATGCATCAACTAGTAAAGGCAGTGCCTCTGCCTCAGAGTTAGTACATGAGCTAGAACAGTCAGCTGCCAAAGGCATCGCAGAAACATTTCTTCCATTGGAAGTCAATGATGTCCCTTTCTTTAACCTCGAGTCAGATAAACCACAAGATAAACTTCTCCCAGCAATGTCAAGGAATGTTTTACCTCTATGATGAATTCTGGACCAATTCCAAGGCATGCCACACCCGTTTTTTGGAGCCCTAGTAACATTACCATCTGCATAATCATCAACCTCCTCTGAGTGATATTTCTCGTGAGCCGAACCCTGAGCTAATGAGTTGGAAGCCACTGACAATTCATTCTCAGCTCCAATATCTCTTGACGTTGTAGCCACCCGAGCTCTTCTTACACTTCGAAATTTACGCCTTTTTACCCTATTCAATCCATTACCATGACCGCGCATGCTAGCTTGTTGTGCCTCCTCAATAATTTTCTCCTGTCTTGGAAACCTTGCCCGAAAATGAATGTTAGATGATGCTAAATCATCACTATCCAAAGGAACATCATTCAGCTGTTCAGAAAGAGTCTTAACCGGAACATCTCGAACATTCTTCCCCCTCTGTCTACTCTTTCTATCTATCGATTGAGAATGCCTCGAAACAACATCTTCGGCCAAACTTTTACCAGCCTCATGAAGAAACTTCTCTTGACTAATAACTTCTAAATAGTCAGGCCTATTACTCTTCCTGCCAGATTCTTCTCTCCCAACTCTCCTCCCATCCCCCATTCCGCTCCTGCTACTTCGTTCACTAGTTGCCGCCGGTACCACATCAAAACCCCTACTAGCCGCCTCACCAGGAGCAACTCTCGATGTACCTTTACTCCCCAATGGTGGCGAGTTTCCAATTCCAGACAATCTCCTACCTCCCTTCTTACTGTCATTACCAACAGACCTTCTACCCCCTTGAATCACGGCATCATTTTCAGATCTTTTGAAAAGCAAGTCAACTACAGAAGGAGAGTGCCATGATGGAGGACTTGCAGAAGGATCCCGAAGTGAACGAGATCTTTGCAACACAACAAGGTCTCTCATAATAGACCTATCAGCAAGTATTGGACTGTTTTTATGCATATGATTCTTCAAGTGAATACAATTTGTTAAATGGATATGGTTGCGTAGATGGTCACTAATATCACCATTTGCATCTTTGAGTACCCTATTCCGAATAGCCCTAGTCATGATCAGAACACCAACCCTACTGATACAAGAATCTCTTCCAAATTAATGAAACAAATCAGAAAATATCTCATTTTTTTTCATGTAACTGTACCAATATTTCACAATAATGGCAACAAAAATTTAAAATTAAAAAATGCCGAATCCAAAACACCTATTAATTACAATTTAAACTCACCAAAAGGGAAACAGCGACTCTCATGGTCAATTATTCCATGAACCAAGATTCAAGCCAAGAACAAAACACCCTTCAAGAGGAATCATCAATAATCACCAAAAACTTCCAAAAAAGACACTGCCCATTACTTCCTTAAACCCATTGAACCAAACAAAAGTCCAAAAAAACAAACTTTATGGATCAAACCAGAGTGCTGCTTCAGCTTCTGCTACTATCACCAACCAAGATACAATTTTGATGCTACAGAAGCAAAGAAAAGAGAAAAAGGGAAGACCCCATTATTTCAAAGCTGTGAAAGATGAAGTGTGTGTGATTGAAGTAGCTATCATAGATGAAGTAATAACATTACTAAAAAGGGAAGAAAAAGAGTGAGAAAGAAAAGGTGAATCACCTGAATTAGAAGGAAAAGGTGATAACCGTTAGTAGTAATTAAGAAGAACCAGATCTCTTGTAAAGAAACAAGGTTCACATGCAGTGTTCACGAGGAGTGTGTTTGTTAAGGTAAGAAAATGATAGTTGTAGTTCAAAAAACCATGGTTTGTTAGAGAGAGAAACAGAGGTTAGAGAGAGAGTGAGAGAGTGGTGAGTATGGTATGGGGTTGTAATGTAATTGTAAGATCCGTTCGTTGTTGTTTGTTTGAGACAGAGACACAATTCTGGGTAGTACAGAAGACACACTGCCAATAAAGCGGTGTGTCCATATGCTATGCTAGCATGCAAATAGGTAAAAATTTCAATATTCTATATATATTTTCAATCAATATTTTATTTCCTTTTTTTGAAAAATTGGTCATTCAATATTTGTTTACTTCTTCCCATATATGACTCACACATTTATTTACTACTTCATATATATAATCACATAAATTTTAGTTTAAGTGACCTTGCGGATATTATTAGGTTTGACGTTTTCATCCAAATTTGATCATAATTAAACTTTATGGTTTCTATTTGTTTTAGTGGAACAACCCACAAAGATACGACCAAAGTCAACGGACCACGTATCTTATACAATTATAACGTCTGATATCGAAATGGTGAGTATTATCGTTCATTATGCCTCTCTAACCATTTTCTGACAGTCATTGATGACATTAAACGTGTCCATCAACGACCTAGCCTAGCGTCGGGGTGATATATAGTATTTCTCTTGTGCAAAAGGGGTTAGGTACATTATTATCACTCTTAAAATTTCTGCTTCACACATGTAGGTAAAATACTCCTTTCACATTCACTGAAACAGAGAGAAGTACCATTGAACAAAGTCGATTATGATCATGTAAGTTTCAAATACATACAACGAAGATTATATATGTGAAAGGGAAGTACATAAATATATAAAAATGAGTATTTGATGTATCCACTATTAGGATAAATATAAGATGAAGTAATTATTTAAACTAAAATATAAAAAAAATAAAAATAAAAATGTTCGAAGAGGTCAATTTTTAAATAGTTAAAAAAATATGAAAAATAATTAAACTATGAAATAGATGAGTACTATTCATTGGAAAGGAAAATTAATAATTGGTTGTTTGTGGATTTTGAAATGGGGACCAATGAAACCCGTCCCGTTGAAATTCTATGTTGTTACCGTAGTTTGTTTTGTAGTTGTACATTTTTTATTTCTCATGCTTTTTTTATGTTGGATTAGACTTTATTTCAATTTGGAATTGCTCGAGTTCTTTTTATAGTACAATACAACTACCAGCCTTGATGCCGCTTGAAAGTGTTCAAATATTTGATCAATTAAAACCATGACATCACATCAAAATGTTAGTGGTATATGTTAATTCTTTCTGGAATTTAATTCAGATTGGGTTATTTTATTTTCAAATTATCAACTGAATTATATATAAAAGTTTTTACGATATTTTTCTAATATAAAACTTTGCACAAAAATAAAAGAATATTAAAATAAATATAATATTTTATAAATTGAACTCAAATTTTTATGAATAATTGATTATTAGTCAATTAGTTGAACTAAAATAATAACATGCTCTCTACCAAAAGAAAAAAAAATAATAACATGCTAAGAAAAAGGATATTTTTTAGTAATTAAAAAAAAACATGAGAGGGGAAATTTAGTTTTTACGATATTTTTCTAATAAAAAAGTTTGCACAAAAATAATAGAATATTAAAATAGATACAATGTTTTAGTGTTAATTCTCCAATTTCTAAAGAATCTAGAAAATAATCAAAGTCTGATTAAAAATTATTTTAGAAATTAAACTCAAATTCTTCTAAATATTTTAGTTGATTTATTGACTACTTAAGTTCGGTCAGTTAGTTGAATTAAAATAAAACATGGTAAGAAAAGCAACATTTTTTAGTAAGAAAAAAATGAGAGAGGAAATTTATATGTTCTTGTTAAATTCCTTAGTCAAACAAGTGGCTATGCCACATCTTTTGTTTTATGTAATTAAAGGATCCAAGCTTTCATCGCTTGGAATAAGCGAGGGTTGGATGACATGAATATGGATGGAGCGAGTAAAAAAAGTAATATTATTGCAGGGTGTGGACACTTAATTCGAGGAATGGCTGATAATTGACTTGGTGGTTTCTCAGTGAATTTGCGGTGGTATTTGCAAAGTTGTTCGGTGCAGTGTTTTGGAAGGAATAGTTTTGCATGGACTCGTGGTTATAGGAAGGTGGTGTTCTAGGAAGTAATAACAATGGTAATGTGGTGGTGGTCGGATGTAGACTTAATCAATGAATTCATCGCTTATTTTATATGAATTGGGAGGCAAAGGTTTGTCATGCATATCGTGAAACAAATTTTTTTAATCGATGCGCTGACAAATATAAATTGTTAGCATAAAATTGCCTTTATATTTATAAATTTTATTCTGCTCAACTTAGTTAAAAATGTTCTCTCATCTAATAGAAGAAATACTTTGATCATGCATTAAATAAGTGACAATAGTGACAAATCAAGTCATTTCATTAGAAACAATAGTGACAATACACATAGGAATATCACTAACCATGTGGAAGTTAGATAGATTTATCCTTTGTGCCCACCCTTCTCAAAACCCTGACAACCTCATTAACATAATAATCACTACTCTTATAAAAGATTTAAAATGTCCTCACTTTTTCAAACTCGAGATTAAAGTGAGACTTGTAGTTCCCTTCTCACTTCTAATTATCTTGTGAGAAGGGAACTACAAGATAATCATCAACATACAAACGGTCATATATAACATTTTTAATTTTTTATAAAGAAATAAAGAGTAGGGTTTTTCTTCCTAAAAAGCCTTAATGTAACCATAAATAGTGATTATGAATATGGACCAAAGTCTAGTACTTATATTACTTCATTTTCAATATTGACCCTAATTTGATGCCCTTACTTCCTAGAACCGCCTACCAAAATAATGTGTGTACACAATATGACATACCCTTAAGACAATTTGTTTTTATGTGCTTGGCCAATTTCCATGGGAGAATTATTTGGTAGGTGGGACTAGCTACACTTAACTTTGCAGGTTTGCCTTAATGGCACAATTCATATCTCTTACTGTACCTACGAAGCTGCATATCTCAATATTATCAATGTTTGAATTCCGTTCATTTTTTAAACTTTTCGATACTATCTCTTTCTTCTACTACCGTTATATGCATGCATTGGATACTTTTTTCTGCACATGTCATTTTGTCCCATTTCAACTCTTTCCAATATTTAAATACATGGAATGGAATCATTCATACTGTGATTTATTCTTACTTTGTAGTTACCATTAGATTATTCAATTATTTACTGAGCAACTAGCTAGATAGGATGCAAAACAGCGATGAATTGATTTAAGTAATACCGAAATTCAGTGGAAAGAAAAGAACTTAACGATTTATATTTTAATTTATACTTTGTGTTAATCATAAATTTGTTAATATCTAGTGTGACTTAAACATATATTAGTCTATGTCAATTTTTCACCTATTTAAAGGAAGGAATTATTGTAAAATATACCTTAATTCTTAAGTGTATTTTTTTTATCATACCATTTTTTTTTGTATTAATCCCGTAGTTCCCAGAGAAAAGGCTCAGGTAATTTAAAGTTCAGCCGCGAGATAAATAAAATCTAATTAATATTTGTTTCCACTAGAAATCGAATTCGGATTCTCCCAAATGATTTAATTCTAAGGAGAACTCATTAACCACTTAAACTCAATGTTTTTTATTATCATACAATATTTAAACCTTGAGTAGGTTAACTCGACATATATAAGATAATTATATTTCACCCCTAGCCACAAGCTCAAACCACAATATAAAGTTAATTTATCATGTTTCGGTTTGTGCTCTTTTCATATTCTCTTCACTATTTTTTTAAGAAGATAGACGAAATAACAAATTATTAAAAATTTAATACACAGAAAATGGAAGGACTGAAATTCAAATTTCGATTACGACCTAACAATTCAGTATATTTTCCAATTGAACTAGGAATTAGGATTTATGTCATATATTCTTGTGATGAAATATATGAATGATCAAATTAAATGTTTTTTTATCATATAAAATTAATCATTCTTGTGGTCCAAAAATGATTCTAATAACTAACGGATACAAAAAGAGTATCTCAGTGACCACCAGGTGCAAACTTTTTTTTTGGTTCAGTAGTTTATTAACTAAAAATTCCACTTTTAAGATAAATAGATGAAGTAGTTCGGATTCAAACTTCAATCCTTACGTTTTTTTTTTGAACAACAAACATATATATTTATTTATATATAAATCATAACGTGAGAACGAGTACAAGTAGTACTAGACCCACTACTGAGTAGAAGTACAAGTGATACTCAACCCCAAAAATAATCTTAGGTTATACCATACATCTAAAACCACACCTTACATATAATACGATGTTCCTAACAACTGAGTTACACCTACGGAAACACAATCGAGTGAAACCTTAGACCATCTATTAGTGAGACACATCCATCAGTTGTCATTCAAAGGGATTCATCACGGTTGTTGATATTAAGAAACGCATGAATGATTATGGTTGTCATTTTGCTAACAAACAAAGAGAGTTAGTTAGTGGGCCAATTATTTTATAATGGTTCCAAGATTACTAATGCAATAATTCTTTGGGGGATTTTTTTACGATAATAGAGATATTTCTTCATTTCTTAAAATAAATTTTGAGCTCTATTTCAAAAGGAACACGTATTATATTTCTTTTAAACTCTTTAATTATACACTCAAACATTGGTAACAAAGTCTTCCATTTAGTTTTAGAATAGGAGAAATATTTAAATTTTTATCCCATTTTTTTATCAAAATTCTTATCCCATTTGTTAATCCACCAAAATAAATTTGTAAGGGTGTAAGTTTTTTTTTTAATGGCCACATAAGTGTGTAAGTTTAACTCCCGATACTGATATGAGAGTTTATTTGGGGAACAATATGTAAGTATATATGTGTAAACCTTATAACGTTGTGAAACTCAATGTAAATTTTTTGTTGCCAAAAATCATAATAAATATTTATAAATTTTGGTTATCTCAAATGATCGACTTTAAATTTGATTGAATAATAGTACTCCTTCATCTTATAAAAAATGCCCTATTTGGATTGTGCGTGTTTTTGAGAAAATGATTAATTAGTTGTAGCGTTAAAATAGTTTTCAAATACTAAAACACCCTTATTAACTATAGTCAGTGACTGTAAAAAAAAATTGTAGTTAGTGAAATTGTTAGCTTAGTTTTTGGTTTGAAATTGTTAGATTAATTGAATGCAATAAATAAGAATATATTATATATTATATAAAATATAAATAAGAATATATTAGTAAACAAATGTTATATGACCGAGAGAGTATAGTTTTGGACAATGGACAATTTTTTTCTCAAAGTAGTCAGATGCAATAATTATTATGCAATGGAGAAAATATATGATATGCTAGTTCAAAATTAGGCAGGATCTTTATTAACAACTCGTTAATTTAGTTTTGAAGAAATAGGGAGTACATTGTCTTTTTTCCAAAAGTTTTCATGTGGTGGTGTAGTACAATTAAGGGAGGTGCGAATCAACCCATCCACAGAGACAATACCTTAATGTTAGTACTAGTACTACTAAGTTTGTGCCCTACAACTTGCAAGAGTACTCCTTCTTAAAGATAAGCAAAACAAAATCAATTAACCGGTAGTACAACTTTATCATTGGTTTTTTTATTTTATTTTATTTTAACAAGACCTCTATCATTGTTATAAATCCTTCACATCATGTGTGATTGATCTCTTAAGGAAGATTAATAAGATCATTGTTGATTCAAAGAATCGAGGGGTAGTTTAACTAATTGTGCCCAATGCATTTTGAAGTCACTTTTCACAATGAACCGCAAAAATCCTTGTCTTCTAGCAATTTTAATCCTTCATACATTCACCACATGTTAGCACAAGAGTGTTGCCCGTTCCAATCTTCCTAACATAATATGTTAGCCATAAACCGTTGGTTGGAGTCTCTTGAAAAAGTCTCACAACCTGTGAAGTCCACTAACTCTTTATAAGCTACAACAAAATTAAATTTGATCCAATCTTTTTGTGCTCTCTTCCGACCAATATAAATAGTGTCACAATATATTAGTTCTCTTGTTAGTTGAGGACAATAACCCCTGTCAATAGCTCGAACCAACTCAAGGATAACACAAATAGGATTAGTATAGGTCGACGAAAGTCCTCCTCAAAAATAGATTTATTTCTCCATATCCAAAGGCTGCCTCAAGTCACCACGAATGGTTCACTAGTTCTCAATTTGGGCTCCATACAGGTAGTTGTGTAATACAAACAAACCGATTTTTGTTGGATGGATGTAATTATTTATAATTGTTTGGGAAAAAAAAAAGGACAGATCAAAATCACATAGGAGTAGTTAGACTTTTTCATTTAAAGTATAGTTTGAGAAATTTTAAATGCTCCAATTTTATATGCATGCATGTAGAAATGGACTTGACTGAACTTTGAGCTAAACACGTTTCTCCTTGGACACTCAAATAGTTGCAACTGAACACTATATGTTCTGTTTTGGTTTGGACCACATTTTTCTGAAGTTCTCCCTAACCTAAGACAATTCACATGATTTTTGTTTGCATTCTTTTACTTACCAATGTTAAGAGAGAATAAAATAATGTTTTAATTGTTGTTCCTTTTAATTAATCTTTTTGCTATAAAAGGGGAATGGTGTATTATATTGCATGTGGTCCATTGGAAAGTGGCACTTCAATTAGTAAAAGTAAAATTAAATCTCTCAACAATAAAAAATAAATATGGGACCGCTTAATTAAATTTAACATAACATAACCCTCTAAAATGTGGTGATTTATAGGAAATGTGCTTCTACAAAGTATACATATGTCCTTTTGCAACTGTCCTTCTACAAAGGCATATAATAGTAGTTCTTCAACTGTCCTTTTGCACATTATTTATGGAAATTCATTTACAATTGGATGGGTTATATACTAGTATCTTCAAGAGGAGGAAGTTGGAAGCATTTTAATGGTTTTGTCAATTTGGTTAATTTCAATAAAGAAAAGAAAGTTAGACACTTTATTTAACTTGCTACAATTTGATGTATTTAATTTAGAATTTAATTATTGTATAAAAAAAAAAGAATTTAATCGGTGTATTTAGAATTTAGAAACAACATTGTGTTCAAGGGTGATGCTCCAAATATTTCAGACATGTTTGATTAAATCAAGTTAATTTTGTAGTTTATTCTTAGTGGTATAATATTTAAGGCTGGTCCCGAATTTTTGGAGGTTCTATTTGAAGTTAAAACTAAACTCTTAATAAAAAAAGTATACAAATTTTTTAAGAAAATATTTTCAATTTAAATTGTAAATAACATAAAAACATCGTAAAAAGCAAGCTTTGTAATAAGGTCCATGTCACAAAATTTCAATGAGTTACTACTAAACAATTAAATGGAGTGGAGTGCTTGATTGAACATTTGATTTTTTTTTTACTACAGTAAGTAATTGATTAAAAATTGAATCTCCATAATCCACACCACATTTTTCCTATGGTAGAAACGACAAAAGATACTGTAATTAATTAGCACACCTTTTATAACTAACTACAAATAAAAACATTATAGGTAGGGGACTGATCATATAAAGATGCTAAGCACTAGACAACAAGTTGATAACATTTAGGCACCATCCATATTTGACCATAATGCATCATCTTTTAAGATTTACTAGATCTTATAGAGGCCTAGTACATAAACAAACACACAAGTCTTTATACTAGCAAAGTTTTTGGCAGCTCCGTCTCATTTTATAAGAACTACTTTGATTATATGATACTATTCATTTATATTGTTTTGATCATAGTTTTTAATAATACATTGATATAAATATTAACATATAAGATCTTATTTGATTTGTTTTGATAAGTATTTTCAAAATATCAAATTTTTATAATTTTTTCTAATAAAGAATTAATTATATTAATGATCAAAATTGTACGTTGACATACGTACAGTAGTCAAAATAATTCTTACTCCCTCCGGTCACATTTATAAGCAAAAATAACTACTTGCGCGGTGTTTAAGAAATTTAGTTAAGTGTAGTTAATTTTCTTGATTTAATATAAAACATGAATAAATTTACTATATTACCCTTCTTTTTCTTGGAAATCATATACACTTTGGTGACACTTTTTAGAAAGTACTCCCTCCGGTCTCATATATAAGGGGAAAAAAAAAAGGCACACCCTTTAAGAAAGTGGAGTAAATGATTAGGAAAAACATGTCATTTTCACTTTTACCCTTACTTTTTGTTTAAATTAAATTATTATTTATTATGGGGAAAAGTAAAACAAAGGGTAAAATTGGAATATTCAAAATAAATGTAATGATTGTAGTAACTTTTTCTTATATTTAAGACTTTGTAAATTTTTTTTTTGTTTCTTATATATGAGACCGGAGGGAGTAAGGTTATATTAGGAATAACAACATTAATTACTTTAAAAGTAGTTAACTTTTGCTTATAAATATGACCGGAGGGAGTATATTTTAAGACGGAGAAAGTATGTACTCTAGGATAAAATAATTTGTCAACCTATTTAAATTATTTTATCCTAGAGTTGATGTGTCTAAACTCATTATTTTAGACTATATATTTTGCTATTGATGAGTCACCGCCAACTCATTTAGTAGTGAGACGGAATGAGAATTTCAACTTATTGCCTACCTAAATTGGTTTGCCCAATCCATTTTAGATGGATTGATAACCCGTCAAGTAAAAAATAAGACGGATTAATCACTTTTACCGGTCTAATTCTATTGACATTATCATTAGCAACACATAATTAACATGAAAATGATAAAACATAGCTAAATGTAGTTTGATCAACATTGACTAGCCTAGTTAATGATTAATACTAAGGAGAATGTTAACTTGTGCCCTTAAGGCACATGATAAGAAGGTAAAAATAGAAATTATGTTTTGGAATTTTGTGTATTTTTACTTTTGATGCATTAAATGTCTTGACTTATTAAATGCAAAATTTCCATATAAGGGTGTCTTATCATGTGCCCTACCTTTTTCTTTCAAGCTAGAATACTAGGTATCCTAATTATTTAATTAAATTGATGATGGTGGAGATAATGATTTTACTTATTGGGAAATTCCCTTGGTGTCTAGTTCCGGAGAAACATTACTCCTAACAATATTTAAAAAGTTTTTTGATTGATGTAATCTCTAAATTCTAGTACTTGAGAAAAGCAGCTCATTGAACTTGGTTTAGATTGCATAGGATTTAGTTGCTGGCACTCATGTCATACACCTCCTCCATCCACCTTTGCGGCTAGGACTATGAGTTGGGAAGGGTTAATTAATTGAATTGAAATCTAAACATACCTATTAGGGTGGGATTAGTAGATAGGGGAGGCTACTATTAGTAGAATATGCTATTGCTACCACATAGTATTACACTAAAATAACTTTTCCTTAGTAGTAGTACTACTTTATAAATAATAAAAAAATTCTCATTGGTACATAAAGTCATTCATAAAATATTGACAAGTTGCACACTAAAAATTCAAAATTTTAACAGTGTAAGGGACATTTGTCTAAAGTAAAAAAGTTTATGGAATTACCTTTTTCTTATTGTAATGTTGGTGACAATAATTTGATTGTTTTGACAAAATAAAGAGAAAATAGATATATGTGCCTCAAATGAATACTAATTGTAAACAAGTTTATGGAATTACCTTTTTCATGTTTTTTTCCAATGAATACTAATTGTTGAAAAAGAAAGAAAAAAAATCGTATACAAGAATGATTAACCCACACGTCTATATAAGATTATGCAATTAAGCACACGCCAAAAAGAAATTAATAACACAAGTATTTGTGAGCCAATTCCAAATATGCATCACCCTAGAATATCATCTTAAGAGTTTCAAAAAATGATAGCACTCTCACATTTAAATATCAAATGATTGCCGACCTCTCGTCTCTCTAGATATCATCACTTTAAGACATGGTTGGAGATGCCTAAACTCACCACATAATCACCGAAAAACAAAATTACTTCGCCTCTTCACAAATACTCTTATTTGTAGATGACAAGACTCTCATTCGTGTTGCTTAAATATGGTGACGGGTTCACTACTATCGTTTACTTAGGTTGTAAAATTGGCACGTCGGAGCTCATTTTTCCTGTTTAAAAATAAATAAATTCTCATTCATGTACATGTATCTTAGAGTGGAAAATCATACTTTGATGTAGTGTTGTATTTTTTATTATTTTCTCTCGATCACATGTAATTATAACTGTGCCATTTTTATTTTTTGTCAAAAAATAGAGTTTAGTTTTTAATGGTGAAATAACATAAGTGGGGTATGATTATAAGGTTTGAGGTATCTTTAACATATAAACTTTAATATTAGGCCAAAATAACCAACTTGGCATTTCATGGAGGAGCTGCTATTACCATCCTTGTTGTTGCTAAAACACCCAACATAAAATGTTTTTATTTTAATGGCTTTTGAAAAAATCCAAATTAGGTTCAACAAAACAATCTTTTTAGCTTTATCCATGATATTGGGCCAAGAAGAGTCAATATTGGGCCAACATTCTCACGAATTGACCCAGATGCTTGCAGAGATAAAACAAAAAAATGCAAGTAAAAATGAAAAAACACGCCCACCGTGGGGCTCGAACCCACGACCACAAGGTTAAGAGCCTTGCGCTCTACCAACTGAGCTAGACGGGCTAATTGAAAATCTTAGACAATTAGTGTAATTAGTACGTATAATAAAATGTACATTATGACAAAAAATCAAAAGTGGCCCATGCAGGTCTCGAACCTGCGACCTTCGCGTTATTAGCACGACGCTCTAACCAACTGAGCTAATGGGCCATTTTGATTTATTTCCGTTTTCGTACTATTTATGTATTACATTGGGGAATGTTTGCACCAAAAGTATATCGAGTAATCTGACTGGAATTATTATGAACGTTTATATAACTATACCCAACAAAATAAATGGTTAAAAGATGCAAAACTATAGAATGGAGAAAAATATATGGGATTTATTCTTAACTATATTGGTTGAAAAATTACATCAACTTATAAGCATAAGCATAATATATTGATATTGATGGATATATAATTAATATATGAAACTAATTCTATACATTGACATGTATCATTTTTCTTACGCATGCATTCAATCAAATAATACAAAATATTATTGACTGATTTGATTGAATGTATATTGTAAAAAAAATTACAACTAATGTATACAATTATATGCTTAAACATTCCCCGAACAATTTCCGTTGTTTCATTCTAATGTGGTATGTTATTGCCTCTATGACTTGGTCCTGATGGTGGTACGTGGTTCTTTGCAAGGAGAACAAGAGAAGCTTTACCTGAATTCAGTTTAGACATATTGTCTACCATTAGCTTTGTCGAAGCTTCTCTTCTATTATTATTTTTCTCCAGAGCATGAAAACTCGAAGTAGTTGCAAATAATCTGTGTGACATTAACATTAGTAAGACTATGAGACACCAAAGAGATGGAACTTTGGCTGCCATAATAAATGTTGTATATAGGTGTAAATAGAACGAAAAATGAGATTGTTTTGGATTATGAATATAATTTGTATATCATGAGGATTTATATATAGGGAAGACTATGCAAATGTTTGAACGTACTTTCGGTTAGATTAACATTGAGATTTGAGAATAACTTTGGCACCTCCCAAAAAAAAATATTACTAGTATGTTTGAGTGAAGAAGTTACAACATGGCAAACTTTTTTAGTACAATTTTGTAGTTAAAAGACCTTAATTGGGGGAGGAGAAATTAGTCAAATCCTCATCAATTTACTTTTGTAATGGTACTAGCTTTGCGATTTTGTTAAGTAAACGATTCAGCATGTGCCTTGACTATTTGGTTATTTTGGTGGTGCTAGTCACATTATATATGGTAGTTAATCCGGAAGATGTACACATTATATATATATATATATATATATATATATATATATATATTAATATAAATAATAATCAAATTAAAGTATGATATATTTGACTTAATATTGCAAAATAGTTTATATTGATTGATGGTTGGTATGCTATTACGAATCCTCGGTTTATAAGATTCATAGTTAATTGATACCACGATACTTTGATTCTGATTTATGTTAGTATAATGATGTACAATATTCTAATTAAGCTTCTAACAACTGCCTTTAGAACTTTGTTTTTTTTTTACGAAAGCTTTGTTATTTATTCCTTATATATAATATATAAGTATCCAATATAGTCATAAACATATATTGGATTTGAACAATGTTGTGAATTCGAATTAGTTATCAAGTCAATCCCACAAGCCTCTTATCTATTCTCAATTGAATCTTGTCATCAAAATCGAAAAATTCACATTGGGTTTAGGGATAATCAAGTTCGAACTGATGACTTCCACCACCTCAAGGTGACACTCTACCGCTGAGTTATACCCCTTCCCTTGCCCCTATCGAGAAAAATGGCAAATTATATGGTACATATGATAATTCATAATGTACCATTACATTAAATTAATATATAAATGCATATTTTTTTAAAGGAAATCATTTTCCTTATCATTAAATTGATTATAGTAAGTAACTAAATATTATTCATCAAAATTGTCAAAAATATAAAATTTGATATTTTTTGAATTTTTATTCATCATAATAATCAATATTGATTTTTTTTCTAAAAAATATTAGAAAAATTAGTGCAATGATTATAAACCATGAAATTGTGTTGTTTCTTGTAATATTATTATTTCTAAAATACAATAATCAGCTAATAGTTTTTTAATTTATAAAAATAATTGTTAATTTATCAATTTATTGACTTAATGTACCGGTACATTTGAATTATTCGAATGTACCGTAGAAACTCCCTAATTTAATGTGTTGAGAAAAATTAACCGCAACTAAAAACCAAAATTAAAGGAAATGCAATAATAATCACAAACAAAGTGAGATAAAAGAAAAGTAAAGAAGAAAGCACACATAATATTGATTGCCTACTTCGGTACAATATTGACCTATGTTCGAGGGAGAGAGCAATCATTGGTTTTACTAGTTCAAAAAGTAATGCTACAAAGGATTTCAAAGGAATTATAAGAACCCGTCTTCAAACATAATTCAACCTTTTTCCATAATCTCTTTCAGTGACTAAGAAACTTGATTTGATATAGTGTTTCTTCAAGGTGAATTCAATGATAATTCAATCTCAACCCTAGTATTTCTTGGCAAAAGAATTCTCTATAAACTCTAGTTTGTATGTTGAACTCAAATTCTTATTTTGCTATTTTTTTTTGAACAAAAATCCTTACTTTTCTATACATTAATAATCACTGTTTATAGAAAAATAAAATCTTAGAAATAAATCTGCTTTAAAACGAAATAGAATCGAAACAAACTTTCTTCAAAATAAACAAGCATGCTGTTAGAAATAATATAAAACCATGGTGTAGCTCTATCCTAACAGCTTAAGCTTTTGGGATAATCGATTATTTGACATGGTATCAGAGCCTCTATGACTAAGTGGTCTAGAGTTCGATCTCCGCTCCGCTCACTTTCTAATTAAAAGTGGAATTTAAGCATATGGTAGGTGGGTCTATGCATTATCCACGCTTCAAGCCCAAGTGGGCTCTTGCGTGAAGGGGCGTGTTAGAAATAATATAAAACTATGATGTAGCTCTATCCTAACAGCTTAAATTTTTGGGATATTCGGTTATTTGACACATGCATCAGTGGTTCAAGTTCAAGATCCTCTCAGATTCACTTTGCCATGGTCTTGCATTGGTTCAACTAATAATGAACCGAATCATCTTTATCAACATGATCTTACACCGGTGCATTCTAAAACTTGCAGACTTCTGAATTTCTGATTTAAAGTTAATTCTCACAAACAAGATATGTGTCTATTGTAGATAATGTAAGTGTTGCAACCAATTATGTGAATTTTGTTTTCCTCTAATGCTAAAAATTTAAATCCAATTTATTCATGATATGCAAATACTCTGTCAAATTTTTGGAAGGTAAGGTGAAGTCACTTTAGATAATAAGACTATCTTAAGTGGGAATATTACCATTGAAGATGGATCTATATTTTTGTTCCTTTGTTTCTGTTTTAAATTAATAAACCTTTTTTTTTTTTTTTTTTTTTTTAACAAAACACCTTGTTGCAGCAAATACATGATCTATTGATCTCTATTAAAAAAAGTCTTATAAAGTGTTTTTAGATTACAAAAAATAGCGATTAAAAATGTTATTAGACAAGTAACTTAGTACAAAGCTTACACCTGAAAAGCAAATATGACGACTTGTACAAATTTAATTAGATATTTGAAACATGATTAATTGAAAAGGATCAAAGTAATGTAATTAAGCAAGTATGAACCCTCTTGATTCCAAGACATGCATGCACAATGTGTGCTTGAATAAATATATACTAGTACGTCCTTGATGACTTTTTAGTAAGCCCAAATATCTTATTCAAGCACGCAACCTCAAATTGAAAAGGATACTTTGGATAAAAAATAAAAGAAAAATAAATAAATAAATAGATCAAACTCAACAAAGTCAACCAATAACAGCTCACGTGTAATATTGAAATCTCCTAAGTCGAAGTTCACATTACATATATTATTGTTTGGATCGTTGTGTTTAGCAAAACAAATTGGATTGACACATGAGTTTATTGAAGTTTAGTTGCAAGTGTAATTTTTGTTTAAATTACAATGATGTATATAATTATTTGACTTAGTTATGTAGATGGTCTCTCTAAATAGGGATCACTTGCATTTTAGTTTTTGTAAAATCAAATTATTTTAATTTGACCCTAAAGTTGAAATCTTCTTTATTTGGTTTTTAGCTGACTTTTTTGCTAAAATGACTCATATTTGATGACGCATCACTACTATTTAGATTTTTACACAGTGACTCATCACATTTCATGAGGGAATGACACAAATATTGTCAACCTTCAAAATTCAAACCCAAATTCCGAAAAACTCAGAATCAAAATATTGGATTGAGTAAGGGAATGTAAGATGAATTGAGTGAGTGAGTTGGAGAGAGAGACTTACGAGAGATGATAGAGACGACCGAGATGATGGTGGTGATCGCATTAATGGAGAGAGAAAGTGTGGTGAAGACAGATATAGCATGTTGCCGATGAGAGGGGGGAGAGAAGGGAAATCGCGATAAAACCTTTTTTTCTTCTTCTCCCTTTTCTCTCTCAATATCGTGGATTTCCGATTCTATGATTTTTGTTTTGTGTTTCCCCCTATTCGTCTACTCTGAGCATTGCTACCAAAATTCCCTCCTTTACTCTTTTTCCAATTGATTTCCTCTTTTATGTATTTTTGGTATCCTTTTATAGAGAATAATTTGTTCGAACTTGGATTTCTTTCTATTCTATCAATTTCTCTTATCCTCTTAGGATTTGAGATCTTCAACAAACACCATCGTAACATAGATCAACCTCTTCAACTTCAACAATTCTACTGGCAATTCCTCTTACTTCAACGATGACTTCTTGTGGTGATGGTAAGTGGTGGTGGAAGACGAAGAGGGAGTGATATGAGTTTTTGCGATTATGACTTTTTAGCTATTTAAGTTTGAAGGTTGATGAGATATAATGAACAAGTGTATATGACTTCTTTTGTTAATATTGTGTAAAATGGAGCAGACATGATTCTAAGCGGGATCCTTTTTCATAAGCTCCGTGTTAATCCAACCATAAACATAGGCCCTGTTTGGTAAAAATAGTGGTTAGCTTATAAGCTAGCTTATAGCTTATAAGCTAAAAGCTATAAGCTACTTGAAATAGCATTTGAAAATAAGCTATAAGCTAATAAGCTATAAGCTCATAACAAAATGACCGTTACCAAACAGAGCTTTTAGCTTATAAGCTATAAACTCGTTTTGAAGCCTTACCAAAACAGAGCCATACTATGAGAGCTTATTAAGTACTCCCTCTAGTCTTATATATAAGCAAAATTTCAAAAAAACACACCCTTTAAGAAAGTAGGTTAGGTGCATTGATTGAGGAGAAAAAAATATTTTTTTCAATTATACCCTTCTTGGAAAGTGTAGAACATTGCATTTATTGGTTGAATCAATATTTATTTAAGGGTAAAATTGGAATAATGACATAAAACATAATGATTAAAGTGAACTTTTGCTTATATTTGAGACTTTTAATTTTTTTGTTTTGTTGCTTATATTTGAGACCGGAGGGAGTAGCTTATGAAATTGTGATAAACACTTTTTGTTAATTTATCTAAATACTAATATAACGACTTATATCAAACGGGGCCTTAGTTTTACAATGAACTGGTGCAATGTCACAAGGTTGAAATGTTTAGAGAGAAATGGCATGAAACGGTGATCATCTTCCAAGAATACTCCTAACATGAATTCTCATGAAAAGTAAGAAAACAGCAGTTGAGTAATTTTTATGTCTTACGCGTTTTGCGTCTTTCTGGCAACCAAAATGCCAACCCACTACGTTTATACTACAGCTTACAAGAACCATGTCCAATGCCAATTTTTTCTCCTTAGTACTTTTAAGATCTTACCTACCTTGCCCCTAAATATAGGTAATGTATAGATAATCTAATTTAGGATTTCTATTCAAAATCTTATTAATAGAAATAAATAACTCCATATGAAACCAATTATTTTTTGAAATCACACACTACCAAATTCTTAGTAACTAGTGCTAATATGTAGTTGTTAAATTTCAATTCTATAATAAATTAAACCCCACTTGTTCAATAACTATCTACTTAAAAATGAATGAATGCAACAAGCAATAAATTATTGAATGAAACAACGTAGCAGTTTTATAAAATTATCTTTATTAGTTATTCATAGTAATTTTTTGGGTGAATAATTATGCCTAGTATATTTTTTAAATAAGTTTAACTCAAATGTCAAAATAAGAAGATTACAATTAAATTGACTATGAGTTGGATATTTTCCATCTATATTTTTGAGATTCAAATACACATTATCGATAAAAATTAAAGGCTTGATCTAAAGGTGGTGGATGAAGGGGAAGACGATTATGGATTGTGTTCTCTTGGCAGTGGACAAATTTGAAGCATACAACTACAAATGTTACCAGTTTTATCCCGCAGGTAGTTAAGTGGATGAAACCGCCTTATGATAAAATCAAGTGTAACATTGATGCATATTTTATAGATGGTAAAGTATGTATAGCCGTTTGCCTGAGAGATCATGATGCGCGTTTTGTTAGAGCCAAAACTTTGCGTTCTGCCTCCTAGCTCACAATCAAAGAAGGTGAAGCTTTTGGTTTACTCGAAGCAATTAAATGGGTAGGTGAGTTAGGGCTGAACAACATTATTTTTAATTTGGATGTTAAGAGCGTTGTCAACAGTTTCAACACAACAACACATAATCTAAGCTTGTAAGTCTTGTGTACTAAACTTATGTTTAAACTCGTTGGTTGAGTTCTCTAAGAGGCGTGCTAATATAGTAACTCAATCCTCATGTGTTTGATTTGATACCAAATTATATTGCTACTGATATTAATGATATAAATTAAGTTTAGTATCGTAAAAAAAAAGTTAAAACTTTTGTTATTCTGATAAAAATTCTAGTCTCTTTTATTCTCAAGTACACTGTCCAAGGAATATAGAAAATATTTTTGCATCTATATTATTATTATGGAAAATGTTTTTTTTCTTCTTATGTTCATATCTTATCTTTTAGCATAGTTTAATATGAAATTGGATCAACTATAGACTATAGTGATGGCCACTTCTGAAGTTTCAAACCAACAATTTCTCCAATCAGGCAAACAATACATGTTCACAAAAACACAAAAAAGGTTTTTTGTTTTCAATTAAAACATTTTGGCAACATTATACAAACCGAAACAAAAAGTTGGTCAAGTGGACCAAAAACCACTACATATATAAATTAATTAATGTATCCTTCAATAATAACAAATCTAACCAAAAGGGGATTACAAATAATCCTCAAAACCAATAATAGAGCAAAACATAGACCTTTATGCTAACATAATTTAACTATCTGATTTATACAACTCAACAATATATCCTATAATATATTGTGACTAATTCCTTCACCAATAAAAAAAATAAAAAAATAATGTTGTATGGTATGTATAAAATTATGTAATTTCTGTGCAATAATTAAGTTTGTCAACTAGACGTCGATATCTACCAAGGTCTTTTAATGGCTCCCCTTGATGACGTTGGTTGACAAACTTAATTATCACACAAAAATTACATAATTTTATAGTATGAAGAAGAAATAATCAATGGCCAGCACCAGGACTAGGAACAGATCGAAGAAGAATCCGTGCTTCAGGTTGATCAATGCTTATGAGATGACGTGCAACAAGCTTCTCATCGACTTCAATGGAGTTACCTCTCTTACTTGGTGCTGAATAAGGGATCTTACCCTTAGGGAGTGAACTTAGAAACAAACTATCCCTTGGAGATGGAGCTGGGTGAACTTCCTTGTTGTGTTTGCTTGAACCAATATGGAGTTTTCTTCCTTCTAGTGATGAACAAAGGGAAGAGAAGATTATCAATAAGAGAACTAGTTGTGCAGTGTTAATGTGACCCATTGTGGAAGAAATATTGTAAGAATTGGGGATGAATGAGAATTGGAGTTTTTGAAGTATTGATTTGGTTTTGAAGTTTTTTTGAGGTTATGAAAGAAGTGAGTTTCTTGAATGGGAAGATATGGTATTTATAATAGTAGCTTATAATATTGAGATTAATAAATAGGTGATGAGAGAGAGAGAGAGAGATAGAGGACTTGGACAACAAGTTTTGATTTTGAAGTGTGGGGCACTAGCCAAGTCAAGATAAAGATTTTAGATTTGGAAAAAAACAGTGATAGTATAATTTCAAGAGAAATATTGTTAAAATTGCGCATTCACGCAACTATCTGATCAGAAAATATATATGCATCAGTTATTGCATCACATTGTTTTCATATGTCTGATCATAATCAACAATCAAGATTGATTTTTAAATGTTTGATTTAGACCATTTTAAAAATAATTTGAAAAATTTAGATTTAAATATAATTTAGATTTATATTTAAAATAAAATAATATTAAGATTTATGATTTATATTTCTGTTTAGAATTTTAAGGATTTATTTAGAATTTATAGAATTAGTTTGTTATTTAAAAGATAGGATTTGCTTTTATGTAGCTATATATATAAAGTCATATAGTTATGAATAATATATGAGAAAAAAAAAGTCTTATAGTTATGAAATAATAAAAATTAAAAAAAAAAAGTCATATAATGTAATTATGAATAATATATGAGAAAAAAAATGAGAATATTCTCCGTATAACAATATATTTTCTTCTCCTTATAAACATTAAAATATATTCCACTAAATTCCGCAATAAAAAAAATAAAAATATTAACTATGACATTCACTACTGTAGAAAATCAAAAGATCCCTCAGATTAGACTGTAAAACTAAATTTACCAATGAATCACAAAAGGCTATCACTAACATAACAAACAAGTATGTGAATGTGAGATTTTGACTAATGAAGTAACCCAAGTCCAACAAAGCATAGGAGTGGGAAAGGTTTATTTGTACTATTGAACAAGTTAGTTTTATTTATTAGTCAAAGAAGGAGTAAATGTGTTATGGTTTAATTGCATAATTTCCAACGATAGTCACACTGTTTGCCGTGTGGAATTTCCGAGTTAGGTGAGGCTGCTTAGCTAAGCAAAGACGCCGCTCAGTCTTTTATTGGTAATTTTGTTTTCGATTTATTTATTTTTGGTATACTCCACCTCACCGTCAAATATGTCACTTTAATTAATTAATGTGTCATAAAGTCATAACCTGGCTCGGCTTGGCTCATAATTCGGCAAAAGAAATAAGATTTGGCTTTCTGCTTAGGGAAATATTCAACATAGTCGGCATGTTTTTCTTATATGATTTACTAGTAAGGAAACATGTGCTCAGCACGTTTCATTTGATTTTCATATTGTCAGTCATGTGTTTGCTTACTCAAGGTTGAAGAACGGTATGTTTTTCTAATTGCTGATTAGTGTTAAAAAAAATTACGTGAGTCGGTCCGGACATAAGTTTATAAAAGACAATCTTCATTTTATAAATTGATTTTTATAGAGTTGAGTTAGATCAACTCTCAATATAAGATGGTATCGAATTTTCCTTCACGATTTGTTGAGCCGCCTAGCTACTATCAGATTTTTGACGATTCATCTATCATTTATATCCGCACCTCAAGCTCAATAGTGTTAAGCGTGATGAAATGTGTTAAGAAATTCCACATAAGTTACAAGATAACTTTGCATGGGCAGAACCAAGTCCCAGCAAGCCCGGACAATCGCTCGGACTCTGGCCAAAATTATATTGTTGGTATTTTTGGAGGTTAGTTTATGGCAAAATTGAGATTATTATAGGTTAGTTTAGGACAAAACTGAGATTTTTTGTTGGACTATGTATATATTAGTGCGTTTGATTCGCAAAACAGTATGAACTAGACAGAACAACACAGGGTAAAACAAGATAGTACATGATATGACAAAATTGTAACAAAGAGTAATAGGGCGATAATATTTTTATATTCGAAAATAAAATGAGTATTTTTGTATTTGTTACAGTTGTACTATGGACAAAAAATTGTCTCGTGGTTCTGTGAGGGACAAAAAATCTTGGTTTTGTCCTGTCCCCTGCTACTTGTTTTGTCTAGTCTCATAACTAGTTTCTAAACCAAACAGGGTACAACAAAAGTTGTCCAGTTCAGTCCTCTATTTTTTAGCAGATCAAACGCACTCATTACGTTACATGTAAAATTTTGCACAGACTCTATAATAATCATGGCTCCGCCATTGTGATCGTGAATATATGTTTATAAAGTAGAGACAATCATCGCCTTATAAATCGGTTTTGCAAGATGAATTAACCTAATTTTCAATTCTAAGAATTAGTGTAGTTTATTTAAAATCAAAATTTTTATTTTGCATGGATTAGTCCAACACAAAAGAATAATTACACCAAAAGAATTTGAACTTCAAACATTAAGAGAAGCGCATTTTATTGTCCTAATCCAAACCCTTGGTCATCACCTACCAATTCATGGGTTTTTATGTTCTTGTTATTGTTATCCACAAACTATATGACGATTATAGTTAGATTTGTGTGGACACATGTCCTTAGAGAAGTTAATTAGGTCACTCATGCTATGCTCAGCAAAGTATAATCTTCACTTTAAGTCAAGCCTCGAGATTTTTTTAACCAATTTCTTCTTTTATTTCTAATGCATGCATTAGTTTGACGCTTATAAAAAAAATGCATTAGTTTTAACAGTTTCTCATCCGACCGCCGATGTCTCTTTCATCCCCACACCACACCCTTTCAAAAAAATTGGGTTCTAGTATCTGAACTTTTTTCAGTGTAAATTTTACAAAAAATTTTATTGTAAATTTTTTTACAAAATTTACACTAGAAAAAAGTTCGGGTTCTACGGCCCGAACTTTTTTGGGAGGTGTGGGGGTAAAAGAGACATGAGGGGGTGGGTTGAGAAATTTTCCATTAGTTTGAGCTTCTTTTTTCACCTTTTCTAGCAAGGAGGATGGTCCAATATAATTAGAGGTCTAACGCACATTTGTTGTAAGGGCTTGTGTAATAAAAAAGTTATATAGAGTTGTATGAAAAATAATAAATAGAAAATATAAATATTGTTAAAGCCGAGGATTAAACTTAAGTCAAAAAGGATTTAGGGTCTTTAACACTTTACGAACTAAAATAAAAAAGGTTATGCTAAACAGTGTCTCCGGGTCGCTTATTAAGCATACTAAAAAAAAAAATTAAAAAATAAAATTAATATTTAAAAGTTAACTTTTTATACCTTTGAGGTATTGAATGGACGCAGTTCGAAATAAACTTTCTATTTTAACATGTTTAACAATTGCCCCAGAGACACTGTTTAGCATTTTGCAATAAAAAATACTAAAAATATAATTGTTATATCATATATTTATAACTAAATTGAATTATTTGTAGCTTTTTTTTGCCCAAAATGTTGTGGCCCAAAACTCTTACTTGGATTGCTTAACCCTGCTAAAAATTATAATTATTTTCCTTTTGTAAAAGTTTAACCCTTCCCTTCTAATCAATGGAAAATATATAATGTGAATCGTATAATACCAAAAAAGTAACACTTATCAATTATTATATATTATATACTACTAGCCCATTATATAAACAGATAATGTTAGAGAAAACTTAACAAGATGCATAGTCAGCTTATAGTCATGACATGAAATACTTAAATAAAAGTGTTGACATTTTGTTCAAAAATCAAATTAGGCAGAAAACGTCATGGCAACACATTTTCTTTTCAATTATATATGAATGGATTCATGCACTCTTGATGATTTAAAGGAAATTTATACATTGTTTATGTTAGGTTGGACGTTGAAATGCTTTAGTTTATGATCGTTTCTAAGTTTGAATCTTTTAGAATTGATTAATTCTAAAAATGTAAAATTAATTTTGACATGTTTAGTTACTATGTCCAAAATTGATTCTAACTTCAAGTTAGGAATTATAGTTTTTAGATTCTTACGTGATTTCTATACTGAAATCTGTCGCTCAATTCACTTTTACATAATAAATATATATAAACATAAATCATTTTACATTTAAATCAATTTTTTTAGCCATAAAACCAATCATATACTTAATGTGAAAGGTAATAGCAAAAAGTAGCATATTTTTTTTGCAGGTACCTAGATCCGATATCTCTATATATTGCCATGGCCCCATTCATGTGTCCTATATCTTCTTGGACACAATTTCAACGAAAGAAATAGGTATAGGAAGTTGGATTCATATATTGACTATCAGAATGTAAACAAAAAGTTGAATAAAAACAAAAGAAAGAAAAATCACGTAGTGTGTTCATGAAATAGATAACAAAGGAGGCCAGATTAAAATATAAAAAAGTAGAAAATGTCAAAAATGTGGTTGGAAAAATGCATACAGAAAGGTCATGGAACATTGATCCATGTCTACACCGTGGGTGTATTCAATGAAACATCAACGTAATCATCTCAAACTCTTGTCCCACTACACATATTAGTATGTCCACATTATGACTAGAAAATAGAAATATTAAAACATTCTCTTAGTTAGAGCACATTTTAAGATTTCAATAACTGATACTGAAATGTGTAATATCGTTAGGCCCATAATATTGTAATCGTGCATTTGTTCCACTTATGTCAAAATTATTTTTCCATGTTCGTGCAAATTCTTCAAATAAGAGAACAAATAACTGAGCTTCATGTTTTTTTTTTTTTTTTTTTGTCTTTGAGCTTCATGTTTTCTGGTTACAACTATAATCTAGGTACTATGATAAAAATTATTTTGTGTTTTTCAAAGTGTCAAATAATCGATTATCCCAAAAACTTAAGTTGTTAGGATAAGTCACATCAATGGTTTTATATTACTCCCTCCGTCTCAAATTGAATGACATATTTGACTATATTGCACTATTCACACATTGTTTTAACCATATTTTTCTATTAATAAATAAAAATAAATATTAGCATATAAGATGTTGTTGGATTCGTCTCGATGAGTATTTTTAAAATATGAAATTTTTATAATTTTTACTATAATACAATTAAAAATATTAATCG
Organism: Trifolium subterraneum; assembly: GCA_951799995.1. Lineage (NCBI taxonomy): Eukaryota > Viridiplantae > Streptophyta > Magnoliopsida > Fabales > Fabaceae > Trifolium > Trifolium subterraneum. The sequence goes on along the minus strand of OX637462.1, from coordinate 5,630,113 downwards.
TCAAAGTTATGCATCGGCATGCGTGAAACAGTCAACTATGTCATTCAATTTGGGACGGAGGGAGTATTTCTAACACGTCCCCTCACGCAAGAGTCCACTTAGGCTTGAAGCGTGTATAATGCATAGGCCCACCCCATTTACCATATGCTTAAATTCCACTTTTTAATTAGAAAGTGAGGAGAGCGGGGATCGAACTCTAGACCACTTAGTCATAGAGGCTCTAATACCATGTCAAATAACAGATTATCCCAAAAACTTAAACGGTTAGGATATACCACATCAATGATTTTATATTATTTCTAACAGAAAGTATAGGTACTATGATCTTGGATTATGAAAATTTTCAAAATATACCATTGAAGTGTTAGGTAAGGGACTATAAATTATTTTAAGTGTAACCATTAGTTTATGACACTACCAAATAAAATCAAAGAGGAATGAATCATAAAAATATAAACGGGACACTCTCGGGTATAAACTCCATCGGTATATTATCTGAGCGCTTTTAAATTTAACGTGAGTAATAAATTGTTCTTATAAATTTTTTAAGTATCACACCGATCCTTTAAATTTGTAACGTATTACATAGTTATCATTTTAAAAGGTTATTACGAATTTAGTATTTAAAAGACCAATTTAGTATTTAAAAAATAATAAGATAATCTATTACAAATTTAAAAGATTAATTTAATATTTAAAAATTAATTTATTACAAACATTAAACTGAAAGATTTCTTATGTACAAATTTAAAATATTAATTTAATATTTAAAAATTAATTTATTACAAACATTAAACTGAAAGATTTCTTAAATACATATGGTCTTAATACCCAAACCTTGTCTTGATTTAGAAGATCATAACCTTGTAATACATTTATGGAAAAAACTTACATGCATTTTCATACATGCAGTTTTTACTTTTACTCTTACAAAGAGGTAGTTTTTTTAATTAAAAAACATTTTTAATTTTTTTGAAATACAATGCACTAAAAACCAACTCTTTATGAGTGGAACAACAAAAACTGCATGCATGGAAATGCACGTAAGTTTTATCCTACATTTATTTCATTATTTTGATTAATGGTTTCACCAAAAACAAAATTACACTTTTTTACAACATACTTTACTTGAATCCAGTTGATTATAGTTTATATTATCACAACATGTCAACAAGCGTTTGTAGTCCAACGGTTAGGATAATTGCCTTCCAAGCAATAGACCCGGGTTCGACTCCCGGCAAACGCAGTTACTTTTTTATCTTAATTTTTCGTTTTCCATACAAAACAAACAAATGCCAACGATGTCGTTTTGAGAGCAATTTTATGATCACAAACTCTGTCACAAAAACATGTAACATGGTAAAGAAATAAAGAATCTATGAACTGAATTAACATAACTTGTTTCTTCTGCAATATGTTATAACATGATGAAAATTTTGACATGTTCTTCTCAATTGAAATTGACCCCTTATGATTTTGCTTTATGGCTACAAAAATGCTTAAAAGCAAAAGCCTTAAAACCTGGCAAGCAACTCCATGCAATGTTACTCACAACTGGAATGAACATGAACATTTTGTCTTTAAGTTCCAAACTTATTGGAATGTATTCTAGTTGTGCAGACCTAAAATCAGCAACCCTTTTGTTTAAAAAAATTGATCATCCAAATGTTTTTGCATTCAATTGGATGATTTTAGGAATGGTATATAATGGTTACTTTGGTGATGCATTGTTTTACTTTCGTTCGATGCGTGATATCGGTCTTATTGGTAATAAGTTTACCTTTGGTATTGTTCTTAAAACTTGTGTTGGTTTAATGGATGTAAAGAAAGGCAAACAGGTTCATGGGATGATTTGTGAAATGGGTTTGAAGAATGATGTTTCAATTGGTAATGCTTTGATAGATATGTATTGTAAATGTGGGTGTATTTTGAATGCTTGTAAGGTGTTTGATGGAATGACTGAGAGAGATGTTGCGTCATGGACATCGATTATTTGTGGGTTTTGTAATGTGGGGGAAATTGAGAAAGCATTGGTGTTGTTTGAGAGGATGAAGTTGGAAGGATATGAGCCGAATGATTTCACGTGGAATGTTATCATTGCTACGTATGCTCGTTTGAAAGATAGTAAGAAAGCTTTTGGTTTTATGGAAAGAATGAAAAAAGAGGGTTTTATTCCTGATGTGGTTGCTGGGAATGCAATGATTTCTGGCTTTGTACAAAATCATCAAGTTAAGGAAGCATTTGATTTGTTTCGCGAGATGGTAGTTTCGAGGATTTGTCCTAATCAAGTAACTATTGCAGCACTGCTTCCTGCATGTGGATCAGTAGGTTCTATTCAGCTGGGAAGAGAAATTCATGGATTTATATGCCGGATGGGGTTTGATGATAATGTTTTCATTGCAAGTTCTCTTATTGACATGTATTCCAAGTGTGGGAGTTTAAAAGATGCTCGGAATGTTTTCGACAAGATTCATTGTAAGAATGTTGCGTCGTGGAATGCAATGATTGATTGCTATGGGAAGTGTGGCATGGTTGATTCCTCCATTGAGTTGTTTACAAAAATGAAGGAACAAGGACTGCATCCAAATGAAGTTACTTTTACATGTATTCTTTCAGCATGCAGCCATAGTGGTTCAGTGGAAAAAGGTTTAGAAATCTTCACATCAATGAAAGAATGCTATGGGGTTGAGGTAAGTACGGAACATTATGCTTGTGTCGTTGATCTCTTCTGTCGTGCAGGAAAGATAGAAGAAGCGTATGAATTTCTGAAGGCCATGCCAATACAAGTCACCGAGTCAATTGCTGGAGCTTTTCTAAATGGGTGCAAAATCCATGGAAGAAGAGATTTGGCTAAACTGATGGCTGAGGAAATAATGAGAATGCAGTTAAAAGGATCCGGTGGCTTTGTCACACTCTCAAATATTTATGCTGCTGAAGGTGATTGGGAAAAGGTTTGGAATGTAAGGAAGGTGATGAAGGAGAGAAATGTCAATAAGTGGCCTGGTTTTAGTTGGCTTGAAAAGCCATGTGAGATTCTTGAAGGGAAGGGAGAGAAAGAGGTGGCTGTTGGATTGGATATATAACATCATATATGTGAGTTTGGAGTTTATGTATTTCTACAGCAAGATTTACTGAACTTATTTTGGTTAATCTACTAATTCTTGACTAATTTCTGGATACGACATTAACTAATTTTTGTATTTTTATCTGGTTTGGTTGGATTAACTTATTGGTTCATCAACTCATTATACTCCTGTAGAACTTTTATTTATGGATATAGAAGCGACTAATTTTAACTTCAGTTCATGTTCATCATCTCCAGGTCTTCAATCTTTAACCCTGTTCTTGATCTAAATAGGACACTTTTAATTTTTACGAGGGTGCGGGATAAAAAAAGAGGCCCCGGCATATAAGATGATATACAACTTTTGCTTTGTTAAATAGTAGATGTCACTGGAAGGAAAATTCTACCACAGCATTGCATTACTTGACTGATATAAAGAATATTTTTGCTTTCAGAATTATGATGTTGGAAAAAGCTCATACTTGACTGATAGAGATATAGTGTTGTGCAGTAGAAATTGATAGGTAAAGTACTTAATGATATGAAGAATTTGTGGTACAATTGACTTCGGGACAAGTTTCTATTACGCAGCAGCTTTCAAGTTTGCAATAATGTCAATAGAAAGTGATATACCTGAAGTTATAACTTAAAATTGCTTCTTTCATGTTTTGCCTTGGGTTAATGATTATATTTTGGTCTGGTTGAGTATAGTTTGGTAACAAATCAATTGGGATTCAAGCAAGTGTAATTATTTTGTATATTTGTAGCAAGGTTAAAATCTAAAATAGTGTTAAAATATTCTTAATTAATGTCAAGTTGACTGTAATTTTACAACTAGACTTCCAAAGAATATATTTTTATGCCACAATTGTGAAGATTCATTGTGCTTTAATGTTTGTTAGATATGTGTCAAATGCTGAGTTGAATTTCATTTGATGGTTTCTTTTCTCTCTGTATAGCCTATCTCTTCCCCAAGAGTTTTATAGTCCTTAGATTATTGGAAGGTTAACTTGGATTGGATTTGCAATGTTACAGCTTCTAGATGCCACAAATAGGATTTTTATGTTTGTATTAATATGCAAATATATGGATGTTGGAAATCAATGGTGGGATGTAGCCAGAGAGATTGTTCTGACTCATGTCAAGGGTAGGTAAGATGGATATAATATCCAATTTCAGGTGGAATTTATCTGGCTAATGAGTTTCTGCAAAGATCAAGCTAGCACTTGATTTAGTCATCCAATGGAACTTGGGATTGGACCTGAGAATTGGTTTACACCAAGCAAAGTGATTTTAAGGGAAGATAAATTTGAGAGTGAATGTGGTAAAGGAAAAGGCATTGTTTGACAAATCAAGTTGTCTAACAGGCTTAGAGGAATTATTAGCATTCTCTGATAAAGTTCCTGACAAGTAGTTGTTCTTTAACTCTGCTAAGTTTAGCTTAGGAAGGTCAAGACTATTTTCTGGAGTTACTTTTTAGGGGTTCTTATAAATTTTTTATTTTTTTAATCTCTTTTGAATTGTTTTCATTTGCTTGCAATCCTACGATGATTGAAAACGGCTTATTTCTTTGCATCTTACACGTGTGTGATTCTTGATGATGATGTTCAATTTGAACTCATCGTGATCATTTGAATAATATTTTTTCCTAAATGTTTGAGTAATCTGCATGTGAAGATTTGATTGGTTTTTCATTCTATCTTGAACATCTGAGATTTAGAGGTTCCATTTTTTAAATAATAGGTTTAGGTTTTTGTAGTGGAAAGTTTACTATTTTTCATCCATGATCGTTGAACCGTGTTTTCCCTTTTAGTCTATTTGTTAATTAAAAGGTTCTTGAATTTAATTTGCAGTTACTACTAATGGATTCTGCAAGTCGGGAAGAATCTCTTACCAAAGGACAGGAATAGAGACTGGATTAGAGCGCTTATGAATAGCCGCTCTTGTGATGGTCACGGTGATCTTCAATCTAATGAAAAGAGTACTTTCTGTGTATATTGTGTTGACACTGTAAGGAAGCTCATTCTCTTCATAGTAGCTTTAGATATACAAGTCTTGCTATCAGGATATTTTCCGTCATTCCGAGCTGCATAAGCATTTTGACTGCTCAAAAGTCAGGTCCTTTCCTCTCTTCTTTGTCACACCTGTGAGCTTATTAAGGACAAGTCAAGCACTTGAAGATTCCAAGTGAGACCAAATTTCTGTGGAATTTCACCTGTAAAGTTGTTCATTCACAGCCTAAGTATCTCTAAATCTGGCAAGTCTGCAATGTAATCAGGTATTTATTTCCACCATTGATTTTTGTATTAGGAGTTTTTATGTCGCAACAAGTTTTAAACATTACAGAAAGAAAGCATTGTTAACAGGATTTGCTCATTCACATTATTATTCAATTGTCTTCCAAAATTCTTCTATTTGGACAATTTGGAACGATAACGTTTGTATCAGGAAATTAAAGATCCAAAGATTATGTATTATGTATATGTATATTATTACTAAGATGTCATTTGACAGTTGATGAATAAACTATCAATTTGATAGATGATAAATTATGTAGTATACTTTTTATTTTAGATAGATGATGTTGAGGTATGAAAATATTGCATAGAAGGTTTCGGCTATGTGTAATAATAGAGTCAAGTATGGTTCTGCATAACTTGTTCTGCATAATTTAAGAAGGTGCTGTTTGTATTGAGATTATGTGTCGTGTTGAACTAGGGTGTTTTGTAGTTGATGGGTAGGAAGTAGACTTTGTTTGATATGGAAAATAATTATGATAGGTGGATTGTAGTAGTTGATTCTGGTACAAATATGTCAATTTTAAAGGGAGTGTGACTTTGTGCCATGGCTTTGGGGCGGCTAGGAGGAGCATTTATTGATATTTTGCTGTCTTAATCAAAATTGCAAATCAAAATTGAAATACCTAATCTTTGACCCAGAAAAATAATATGGAAGATTGGGGATGAAGATAAGGGAGAAATGAATAAGAGAAGAAGAATATAATACAATGTATCACTAACTTGAATGGAGAAAGTCTTTTACTCAAGTTGAGGGATCGAATACATGACTTTCAAGTTATCACAATAATTCTAATCAATCAATACATGGAAAAGAGGGATGGACATTTGGAATTTCTCCTTTGAACCTTGAGACTACACATTGAACTTGGAAAATGTGAAGATGAGAATTACAAGAGTTCATATAAATCTAAACACTAATTAAGAATTATTTCTCTTAATGTTCTGAGTCACATTCTTCTCCTATACAAATATAATGATTTGCGAAGAGTTTATGTTCTGGACTAGGTCTAAGTTCATATTTGTTGTTGTGCTCCGTCCAATACCTAATGATCAAACTAGCCCACTTCATTAGTCCATCTCTCCCTCGAATCCCCGCGAACAAAAACATTTTTGTGTCTGACGTCCGCTAAATCAATTCAAGTTTTAATGACCTTGATTCTCTCCTAACATTAATGGAGATCATGCATATGAAGAGTTCAAATACATTATTATCCTACAAATGCTCCATTTTCCAGAGAATTTAGATACATTATCCTACAACATCAAACATCTCGCTTCACACATCTTACTAACTTGAATGTCAGAATATTTGCATATACTTTCATTGAAAGTTTTGACTTTGACGTGACAAATTGGCCACCATTTAATGTATCATAATCTCTAATAATAGAAGATGAATTAATTAATTTGAAAGATACTGTATTTTATAAATTTGAAGATACGTGTTTTCACAATTTGCAAAAATTAAAGACTATTTGATTATGTTTACAAATTTCGCTGTTCATTTTTTATAAGGTTCGTGTTAAATAGTGCACCTGCGACAATGGTTAAAGAAACCCAGATAAAAATAAGTAGAAAAAATTCTTACCATTGCCCTGGAACAACAGTATTTTTTCTTCCTATAAAAGGTATGTAATGCCATAATGCCAGCTATTGAATCAACATCCAAATTAATGAACTTATTAGGATAATGTAGTTGTTGATGATAATAATTACAAGCACGTGGGGACAGAATCTCCCAACTGCATATATCCACTTGTCCAAACTAAACCCAACAAACCCGGAAAACCAAAAAAAAAAAAAAACTAATCATAAAAGCTTTGTGTAATGTAACGGTGTAACAACGAAAACCGTTACGCCACGTGTCACAAGGAGCAATTTGCTTCAACAAGTGGTCCCACACTAACATCGCCGGCGCTGCCGTTACTCCTCCTCCTCCCTCTCCAAAACACCGGCGAACACTCCGGCAACTCTCCTAGATCTGCAAACAACGACATCTCTTCTTCTCCCAACATCGAAACTTCCTGCTCCGAGAAAATCGGACATTCTAAACCCGCCGGTGACGCGATCGCATCCACTTCTCCCAACCATCCGCCTAACTCATCCGTAGGAGAGATCAACGGCTCCTCACCAAGATCCGTAAACCTTTCCTCCGGTTCTGTTTCTGGTTCTTGTTCTGATTCGGAGTCTTTGTTTGATGCGGCGGCGTTACTTGTGTTGCGGTAATTTCTAGGTGCCGGCACGGCGTGGTTATGATCGGAGCTGTATGTTACAAGAAGCACTGTGGGGTCCACATGGTTCCTTTCTACTTGTTTTCTTGCTGGACAACTCTTTGAACTGCTACATCTATAGTATCCTCTGTTCCAAATTTCACCATATAGTAAATTATTTTTAATCACTTATATGATTCATTCATAAAGTAAAAAAAAATTAAATTACATGCATAGTATATCTTATATCTTATAATTCTGCAGTCAAAATACAGTCATGATTATTTGGTGTTCGAAATTGCATCCAGTTCGACGATAAGATTTCTGACCGTACAATTGCATGCAATTTTGATTGGGTGAAATCCGGATCTATAATATTATCTTACGATGTTTTTGTTGTTATACAAAATTGAAAAGCATTTTATTTTGCAAAATTGATATTTATGTTTCTAATTTCATTGTGATTTGAATGTAAGGGTATGAGAATTATTATTACCTTGGATAAGGGGAACCTTTGATGGGTTTTTGACCGTATTTTCTCCATGCCCATGAATCGGACGGTGGAGTATTAGTTCCTTCCACATCCTTCATTGGAATTTCTACTACTCTTTTCTTTATACCACGCCTAATCATACACATATTTACATTTTATTAATTAACATGCAAAATTATTTTCTATAGTTCATAAGTTTGATATGATTTTGCATCAAAGTATATATAAAACTATATTAATATTGATGGAAATGAAATTTACCTTTTAGCTGATGAAGAGAGTGATGATCTTTCCATGTCAAAGTATAGGGAATTTAGCAATGCTTTATTCACTCTCACAGTCACATAAGCTTGTAAAACCCACTGTCAATTTCGTATTAGTTACTAATACTGACCCTTAATCACACTTAGAAGGTGTCGGTGGTATATAAGAAAAAATGATAATTGATAATAGTGGCTTTGGCTTTGGCTATGGCTATGGCTATGGCTAGTTGAGCATAGAAAGAGTTATGTTATGCTCAAATTCTGAAAAGAAAGAGAAGAAAACTAAATAAAGATGTGATTTGAAGATTATGATTAAAGATTATTGAATGGATCAATTATCACTGCATCATTTGTTTATTAGGGGAACGTCCGGTTGAGTAGCGCATCTTATGGAACCTTATGACAAATTATTTAATTTAATTAAAGTACATGTCATTTGAAAGCAACCTTATGGTTTAATAATTTGTTATTTTATATGAAAATATCTGTAAGGATAAGCCCACTGATTAAAGTCTACTCTCTTTTTGTCATTACTTGAGCATTCTTCCAATTAGAGATTAGTTTAATTTTGCATTAGTTTTGATTGTATTTTATTTTATGTTTCTTGTATTTGATTTTTTCTTGGGTACTTTATAATAATGAAACGGCCATCTAGAAGAGTGATACAAGTATATAAATATCATATCGTGCCTCATCATGAAGAGATTCTTTTCGTTTAGAGTATAAATCTCATCTTTCTTACTCACGTGCCTTACCTTTATTTACAATTGATCATTTCATAAGTAAAAGATTTTACTTGATTCACAGTTGTAAACATTGTAAAGAAAAATAAATAAGTGACTAATTTCAATTAGTCAATAAATGATGGAGATTTGAGCAAGTGTATCAAAACGTACAAATTAAATGGTAAGATCGAAGGTCGAATTCAAGAACCGCGTTATAGTGTTGAATCGTATTTTTGTAACTTAATTAAACAAATGATTTCGATTTGGTAGTTTGCAATGATGAAATTATAATAATTAAAATTGATTGAAATTTAATAAGAATAGAAAACTGTCATGTTACCAACAATGAATTGGTTCAAGTGGTAAAAGTCTTGATCCCTTTAAGCATGTGGTCAGGGATTCGATTCTGGTTCATACGTGATTTCACTCGAACGACCAATATGTTTTGCTAAACTAATTGAAGGCATAATCACTCAATTAACTCATGAATTCAAAGAATACAATATATTCAAATCAATTTTAAATTAAATCTTATACTAATAAAAATAAACTAAAAAAACTCTAGAAATTACGTTTTACGAGAAATCGTCAATAAACTTCACCAAAACAGGTATCGTTCAAAAGAATTCAAATTTAATTTTGGATTAAATAATTTTTTATTAGGCCAAAAAGGAGATGATAAAAAAATTACACAAAGGCAAATAATGATTTACTAAAACAAAAGGAAAGAAAAAAGGAGGAAGAATAGACCTTGCTTTTTTCAATGTAGGATACTTTTTGGATTTCAAAAGCCCAGCCCACACAAGAATCTTATCCATGGTAGATATAATATTTGATTTATCAATTGTGTACCATCATGATTTATATCACCTTTGCTTATCTACTACACTATGCTTCAGATTTGGTTGCTCTAAAGTGGACATAGAAAACAATGAGAAAATCACAAGTTTTTACAAAAAAGTAAAAATTAAGAAAGGAAAATTATTATTAAAACAGATATTAATGATTATTTTATGACTGTCTCAAATGAAAACTGAATTATGAAAAAATCAAAAGTATATCTCAACAAAAACATAATTTATTATTTTATTTATAATATAATATTTTAATAGTCCACAATTGGGTGAGATATTCCCTTAAAATGAGTTCATAAGTACAACAATTCTCTTATCGCAAATTATTTTTGTAAAAATTGAGTAATGTTAACGTTTAACCCAAATAAAAAATGATATTATACTTCTATTCTATATTCATTCGATCACTTGACTTATATTTCAAATGTTTAGTCATAAATGTGAGAGAGCGTGTTAAGAGTTCGTATAAGATGAAGTATGATCTAAAAATATATTCATAAGTATGGATAATTATTACCTTCTAACAAGCCTCTGTAAGACACTTTTGTAGAAGTTTTGTTAGGCTTAATTCAACTCTTAAGGATATTGGCTATTAATTTAATTATTAAATCTACAAATCTTTACTAGAAAAGAGAGGGTCAATATAATTTATTGTGACAATTTATCTTGTGTATTGTTTGGTGAAAATGAACAACACAAAAGAATGATGCCCACATATAATATTTACATTTATATATTATTAAAAAAGTATGGTCAAAACAAGATCAATGAATAGTATATTTTTGTCAAACAGAATCTTATAATTAGGGACGAAGGTAGTATAATATAACTTTTACTAAATGTGAATGCTACATTCTGAATAAAATTGTAAGCCTTGAAATAAATACACTCTAGAATTTAGTGAGGACAAATGATTGAGTTTTTGTGTTGTATCTTGATTTAATATAAACCATCTATTATCAGCAAATGTACTTATTGTATCTAAAATGTACTCAAAAACTTTGATTCCCTTGGTCCCATAGACTCCTTGAAATCAATAGCATTGGAAAAATCCTCATGATAATTCATTAGTTCCATCCTTGCCTCAAGACATGGATCAAAGAGTTCCATATATGAAACCATTGTGCATTCATCAAAGCCACCAATAGTATACCTACAAAGTGAATGATGAAGTGTACAGGTGATAATATTAGCATAATATATTTATTTTTTTATTTAAGGTAAGATAGATTTTTATTTTAAAAAATTTCATTTTAAAAAAAAGTAAGTTTCTAACCACTATACTATTTGAAAGAAGAAAAAAAAGCAAAAATTAATTAGTCATAAAATCTTACTTCAAATAGTCAAATTCATCACCATTGACATGAAGCGAACGGTTAAGTTCCATTGTAGCAACATCAAATCTCTGAAAATATAATTTCAGTGATATATAGTTAATTATTTATAGTTTATAATGTTTAACAATGCATATGTATTTAATATTTCAAGTAAAGCTTTCACAATTAGATCATATAATAAAACCATAAGCTAATATATAATTTACCTTGTCTAAATTTGAATTCATAGAGATCCACCTTCCATAATCTAAATTAAGCATCTCAATATTTGTAAAGCCTTCAAATCCATTTGCAATACTATCAACTGCACACACAAAATTGTTCAAAGAAACTTTAGTCAAGATTTTTTATTTCAATCTAGGTGAAAAAAAATTCACTCATGTCATACAACAAAGCCATTTGCACCACAAAAAACATAAACCTCACCTTTCAACTGCTGAACTTGAGAAGTGTATAAGCCATCATAAGTCATTGGTTGAAAATATTTTATTGCATTCTCAGATTGAAATGTTTGGATAGTTTTTGTCTCCACATTTATATTTTCAAACTTTGTATAATGATTTTTGACATGTTGAATTTCCAATGATGTCTTCATCTTGCAAACATAATTGAAAAAGTCAATAGTTATATAGAGAACATTACTTATGAAACATAGTTAAAATATAACAAGAATCCATAAATGAAATAAATGATTATGAAACATAGTTATATATATGACATGATTAAATTGTGTTGGTATCTGCAACATATAAATTGTACCATCTTTTGTTCTACGTGACCATTTTCCTGCAACTTTATTTTCTGAAAGGGCTTCAAGTGTTCATCTTGTAGCACCGACTACAAAAATACACTGATGTTAATTGAATTTAAATAGGATATATTAAGTTATACTATTTAAAATATTTTTGTTAATTGACATGAACAACCTCTACTATGCTGTATAGATTCTCGAATGAAGCACTGAATCCCTCTCCCTTCTTCTCTAAACTTGGTGATGCCTCTATATAACCCTTTATCTTGCTTCCATTAGGAGCTCCATGTACATTGTTTTGCAAATTGTGGTCTTGATTTTTCTTGTCAAGATCCAATTTCAATAGTTTCTTATATATATGGTTTTTCTCATCCTCATTTTCCTTCTTCTTAATTTGGTGGGCATGCAATGGTTTGTTGTATCGATCTAAAAAGAAAGTAATATCAATGAATATTTATTCCTACTTGAATTCGTAAAATGAACTATATGTGATTCATGTGTTTTCAATATATCACCTTTCCTTTGTATTTCACGTGATGGAAATGATGAACATACAAATCTCTGCTTTGTATTACATCGTGGTACAGGTGTACCAGAAGTTATTGTCGTTGATGTGAGTAAATACATCAATTTTTTTGTCTGTGTATGATCTAGTTCAAATCTAAAATGTTTATTACCATAGTAGTTTTCTGCAATTACTTTTCCAAATTTATCTTCGGACAACGGATGACATTGAAGTCGGACACGAACATTTACCTTAAACATATATAACATCATGATCATCATTATTTTGAACCATATAAATCATAGTTGATTTCATATAGTTAGACGTACTACAATTAACATTTGATACCTGAGCAGGATATTGTGTTTCGTCCGAATAATCGTCATTAATCCATGCATAAGGGTCTATATACATTTTTCCCTTGCTAGATGCCTCAAAAATTCCATGAAGCTTCCTATCACTATAGTTGAATAGAAACAAAGGCAATCCTGGATTAATATTCTTCACATAGGAAAAGTGTTGAGCAGGTAAGCCTGATAAAATAAACAAATTTTTTCATGAGTTACTAATAAGTGATAACATAACCCTCACCAATAAATAATGCAAAAAATGACAATCCATTTGTAAAACGTAAATTTATTTAAAAATCATATTATAATTAATTTACGTTTTATAAATCAATTGTCATTCTTTCATTGTAAAACACTAACCAAAGAGTTGTTTAGATAGACATTCTTTCATTGTACTCTTTGTGCATCCAAATATAACCCCACCAAGTTGATGCTTCTTCAAACTCCTACCACATAGAGATCCACTCACTAGTTCTTGGGAGATGGAAAAACTCTTTTTGGTATCAAAAGTTTTTGTTTTCCTTTCGGTCCTCATCCTAGCACAAAAGTGGAGAAAACTTATTTCATCACATAATTTATTACAAAACGAGAGCACAAAGAAATGCACTCCGATGTCAAATAATGGTCAAAAAGTTTTAGAGTTGAAAGGACACTCTTTTTTTATGTAAATTTTACACTAATAATCAATAAGAATGATACTGTAAAATTATTATACACTGTCAATGCATATTTCTTTTTCTCAAAATTTTAAACATTAAAAAATAAAATCCAAATATTGTAATCTTTTCTGAACATTGTAAGGTTAAAAAAGTATTCAGATAAATGATTGAATATTAGAAAAATAAATTTAGTGCGGGTCTGAATCAATAGCTGGACAAAAATTAATTTTACATTATATTTTGATCACATTTATCTAAAAGTAATTTGAACAATAAATTTGAATGTCAAAAATAACATCTGAAATAAAAGAATACAAATTTTAATTTTAAATTAGAATTAATTTTAGAGAGAAAATTAATTTTAATCAAAATTAAGCATACATGTTCAAATTAATTTATGTATTTGAGATCACTCTTAGCTCTCCCTACCATAAAACTAAGCACACACTTAATTGAGTAACACAATTGAAAAATCAGAACATTAAAGAAACTTTACACAAATAAATCTTTAAAAACACAATATTAAGATCTACTCTACCCCATTTATAATTTGAGGGCATCAACCAATGATAATAAGTCACATAAGTGAATTGCATATGACTTATTCTCATTGGTTGATAGGTAAATACCCTCAAATTATGAAAGAAAAGATTAGAAAAAACCTATAATCCTATATTCCTTATCTTCCAACCCCTTGTTCAAAGCACAAGAGAATATGTTACAACATTATCAGCACCGACCTTATTTTTTTTGAACGGATCAAGCACTAGTTAAAACCATCAAACATTGATTCAACACATATAGAACTAAAAATAATAATTAGAGAAACAAAGACAAAGTAAAAAGACTCTACATAATTAGAGAAACAGAAAAATATATGATAATAAAAAGGGAAAAAGAATTGAGATAGAAAAAATACATGTAGAAATTTTTCGTATAAATAAATGCTAACAAATTAATGAAACCCAATACAAAGAGCTAAATGTGAGGAAATGTTATAGAGCACGAATTGCATATCCCTTTCTAGCTATTAATATGAAGCATTCATAATTTTTTACATGTTTTCAACCTCATCATTTGTGCATGTGATCACATTTTGTGAGTTTATCAATTGTGTGAGCTTAACAAGAAAATTTAAAAATAACCATGCAATGGCACATTACTTTCGCATGCATTAAGTGATATGGGTGACCTTTTTATAATAAAAAAATCAACAAATTATAATACTAGTATAATTATCAAATAAATATTAAGAGTTAATAGGTGTTTAGTGTTTACCCCATGCAAAAGGAATGTTCGCCCTTGTTATGTTATTTCCACTGCTTGAAGTGATTGTTACGACCATGAAGAAACGACGAATCCCAACTACAGATATATAAGAGCCAAACTAATTTTGATTTATCATCATTATATATTTTTTTCAATTATACCTCTATAATGTGAAGATTCTGCCATTTAACACTGTACTCCTAAATATAAGACTCTGAATTTTTTTACTTGTCTTTTTTAAAAAGATTCCTTTTAAATTTTCAATTGCATAAATTGTTTCTTTATCACGGTACCCCTAATTATTTTATATTTGTTTTCAAGTGTTATCGACATCCGCGAAAACTAATACAAATTTTTTCAATGTATTTTGTTTTTATTGTCACATGGTACGAGCTACTTAAAAGTCAATCCTCTCCAATTTTCTCTCCTTTTTCTTAATCTTAGGATTGAGAAATTACAAAGAATAAAAAGAAGAGAAAATCAACCCTTGAATTAAGAAAAATGAGAGAAAACATAAGGGAAAATTGGATAGGATCCAATCCCTCACACTACCATCTTTTACACCAAAAAAACAAAATGGCTGCCAATAAATATGATTGAATGTCACTATATATGTAAATTGCAGCTATTGCCGACCACAGTAAAACATAGAGTTTCAATTTTACTCATAAAAGAAATAGACTTTCTTGTACCAAACAAAGAAAGAAATAGACTTTCAATTTTGTGTAGTTTGGAAGCAACTATCAATAATTGTTTTTTGTTACTATTAGGGAACTTAGTTTCCAATATGAAAGCTTTGGTTTAATGACCAAACCAACAAAGAAAGAGATGCAAAGAAGCAATGTCAACATCTAAGGGAACAGAAAGAGATTGGCAATAGTATTGTTGATATTAACTAGTCTCCAACATCATCTTACTAACATCTCAATATATGTTTGGTATCAAGGTGAATATGTCTGAATTACGGTGATTCATCATGATTTTCTAAGTGCTACACTCTGTAGCTTTTATAAAATTATGGCGAGTCACTGTAATTTTCTAAACACTACACTCTATAGCTTCTATAAAATTACAACGAGTCACCGTGATTTTAATATATCTACCGTGTTATCAATCATAGGCTTAATTCTTTGTTTGACCATACATAACCTTTGCTTTTGCATCTTCTTAAAGCCACCGTGGAAAAGTAATGTTTCTTAATTAGTTGAAAAATACAAACACTGCACAACAAAACTGAATACTAAAAAAGAAATGACCTAAAATCCAAAACTTGTGAATGATTGGTTGAATTCTTCGTGTAATTTCAGCTTTCATAAAGGACAATATAGTCATGAAGTATATTAAATAAAGATTCAAAACTCAGACGGGAAATTAAACCGGTCGAGCAACTTCTGGCTCATGGTTTAATTGGTTCAATCAATTATACCATGACAAAAAAGTTAAATAAAAATATTCAGTCGAACCAACTTTGGTTCAATTGAAATCGGACTGCAACTAATCCGGTTTTCATTTCACTGATCAAACTGTCCAGTTTGATTCAATGTTTTTTCCAAAGGTTCGCTCCATTGGTAATCTACTCGAGTCTTGTCACACACGAAGCGTAGATATTTCATCATACCGAAATTCAAACATTAATTCACCACATTGTAAGAGTCTAGCTCTTTCGGCTAGACCCAATCTGGTTGGTTATGATTTGAATTTTAAACATTGGTATTAATATCTTCATATCTTTATCTACCATGCCTCATCAATTAATGTGTATTTATACCATTCAAAAAGTTCAGCTTATTTTCTCAAAGCAAAATATCATTCATGGAAGCAGAAGAAATCTTGAAGCTCTTTGATACTTGTTGGTTTGGTCATCAAAATTCTTCAACATCAACAAGTTCTCATGAAAACCAACATCATAAAATTAACGAAAAATCGTCAAAGCTTTCGCGAATCCAAACCAATCACACAAGGTCCATGAGTGACCAGTTGAACATGACAAGTTTCAAACATGATTCAATGTCTCCAAACTCCGTCGTTTTTCAACCAAATCTTCAAACAATCCTCTCAGGTATAGATGTCACAGACTACTACACAGAAGCTGAAAAGCAAGCACAACTTCATGTTTTGCCTAAGAAGAACATCATAAAAAATGGAAGGAGAACAAGAGAAAGCAAGAGTTTATCAGACCTTGAGTTTGAGGAAGTAAAAGGGTTCATGGATCTTGGTTTTGTTTTCTCAGAGGAAGATAAAGATACAAACTTGGTTACAATCATACCTGGTTTGCAAAGGTTAGGAAAGAATGGTGAGAAACAAGAGGAAGAGGATTGTTCTGCAATTCAAAGACCTTACCTTTCTGAAGCATGGGAGATTCAGGAAAGGAGAAAGGAAGAGAAGCCTTTGATGAAATGGAAAATTCCTGCTCCTACCAATGAAGTTGATATGAAATATAGTCTCAAGTGTTGGGCTCACACTGTTGCTTCCACTGTAAAATGATGAAGTTCATGATTCTAGATTTTCTGTTTTCATTGTATCTTTTGAGATTTTATTTGATTTTTGGCTCCCTCTTTTCAAGTCCTACTTTGTTTAGTTGTTCAATTTTTATTTTTAAAATCTGCTGGAAATTCACATTCAACAAACTTGTAAATTGTATGTAATTTTGGACTAAAAGGATGGGAATGTAACTCAGTTTTTTGGATCTTTTAGTTCAATCTGTGTAGGTGTCAGATAACTTCTTTTGCATGAGAAATTGCAAACTGCAAAACATGAATAAAGTGGATTGGGAACAAATTGATGGACTTGACATCTTCGGGAAATGTATGTGAGCGAAATTGAAGAGTCGGTATATGTCAAAGTCCCTGACAAACAAATTGTATTTGTAGCAAAGGTTGTATGAGCTGAAGATGTATAAGGGTTTCGATATGAACAACAACATGTCAATACTTTCAATCTAGTTACCGAAGAGTAATGACGAGGATAAAGAAATAACAATGTTGTGATCCTTGCCTAATTCCCATGAATACTTGGGGACCCTCTTATATGGGAAAGACACTGTCAAATTGGAAGACACCGCGTCTTCAATTATGTGTTAATATCAAAGAAACCATAATGCAGGGGAAGGATCTCGAGGTGAAGGTATGTATGTGAAGGGGAGTCAAGAATGCGAAAGGACGGAGTGCAAAAGGGTTTCTGCGAGGAGATCGGAGTTGTATACCAGAAGCAGAAAAACTGTTTAGTACTACAATACAACTGTAATGAGATCGGGCATTATTAAGAGGGACTATCCAAACAAGGTGTTGATAATGTTTCATCAAGCAAGTAAACAATATTTGAATTAGCATTACTAATAGTATAATACACGCCATTATCCGATCGCGAATACTTGATTTTTCAACTGTGTGATTTTCTACATGTCTTCCATAACTTGAACTTGATGAAAAACTTCTCTTAGTGCTTGAAGATCATTCAACTTAATTTTTACTACCATAAAATGTTGCTCCACTTTAGTTTTGCAAATCACCAATTCAGTGGTTCATCATACTTTCCTCTGATTATCACTATATGTGACATAACATTATCTGCAAGCACCAAAGCATGCTACGGTTGTGAAACCACAATGCTAGTGGATTAACAAATAACTCAACCAAAACATAATTAATGTGTAAAGGAGAATCAAAATAATACACAGTCAATCACAACATTTCAAATTAAAAAGTATATAAAAATAATAATCTTATGAAGAGGTTACATACTACTCTAGAGTTGATAACATTCTACTACTAACATAATGATATAGGCTACTTATTGTAACCAAGTTAAACACCAGTATTTGAGGCCTAAATTAATATAGAAAGAGATTAATAAGTATCCTATATTCAAGACTTTTATTTTCAAAAGTCCTTGCCATATCAAATAATCATATAGTAGAGTTATCAATTATCAGATGCTTGTCAAGCAAAATAATCAAAATAAGGACCAGATAAAGGAAGTCTCTCAAACAACTTGCAAAAGTTCTTTTGCAATATATATAAGTAATACTGAAATCTAAGCAGCATGGCTTAAATTCAATTACATCTTTTCACATTAATTTTGTTATATTTAATCTGCATCCATAGATGATAATTAATCAATACCTGGAGTTGAAGCACAAGTGATACCAATTAGGCTCACATGCTAAGCCTTCCCTATGTTCTATTTAATGGCAATAGGGAGAAATTAAATCAAAATTGAGAATCAGGACATAGAAATAGAATCAATTTAAAAACAATTAAAAAAACAAAGCAGCAGCAACGACTCTACACTTTTCCTTCATTTTCCCTATTTAAATAGGTGCAGGATTAAAGATATATGACACAAAATATCTGTTCCATGATTTCCTGTGATTTCTATGAACACATTAGTATATATAAACACCTATTATAAAATTGGCAGATACATCAGTTAACAGATATTGTTCCAGAGGGCCGAGGCCTCGTCTAACTTCATATTTTTTTCTTTCACCATTCACAATCTAAAGCTTATTAGACTGACTTTAGCTTGATACACAGATTCAAAGCCATGATTAAAATCTAATTGGACTAACAAAAAAAGAAGTAATTAGGGAAATTGAGGATGTAATATGGGTAGAAATTACCTTCAGTTTGATTGATTCTTCAACCTCATTCATTTGAAATCTTTTAAATTTGATGCACAAAACATGTCACCAAACAACGAATCTTTCCCACCCTATAAAATAAACATTATAGCAATGCAAAGATAATTACAATATAAATAGGATACTCATTCACAGAAAGCAAATAACATTAACACAACAACACAAATAAACCTCTTCATCAATGAGAACCATCTCAACCAAGTTTGTCTGTTCCTGATTCAAAAATGTTGGAACTTCCCAAATCATGATAATCCTAACCTTGATTCTCCATGCCTCACTTCCAGGCAGGACATCAGACACCAGATCAAATGACGGATCCATCATAAAGATCAAGCAAGAAGCAAATAAAATGAAACTATAAACAAAATGTGACAACATGATGTACAACACGATGCAACACCGGTATTTAAGAAATCGAGAGCTTTGAAAAACCAAGACGAAAGTATACAAACTATAAACAACTATAAAGCAAACCAAAGACAAGACATTTCAATCTAACAAAACTAAATGCTGTCATATATTTTAATAGATTCAGTGGTAGATTATATATTTTGTACTACTATACTACAAAATTGTTTTAAAAGGGATTTGCTTTAACATGGAAGATGCAAGGAAAGCAACAACAAATCTTACATTATATTTGACTGTAACATAACCTAGTCTCTAAAGTAACATGCAAAAAATTTAGGCAGCCGCAATCGTAATAAGAAAAGGAAAAAATCTTATACACTGTTAAATAGTACATTATTATACAACAAAATCTACAGAACTAAATATAAAAACATAAAAAATATACTTTTATAAAAGGCACATATTACATAGATACAATACAACCAGTAGCTAGAATCCCTACTCATAAAGTAACATGCGACCATAAGCTACAGCCGCATTTTAAACAATGAAAATTGATCAAACAGCTTCAAATAAGCGAAAAGGAGGCGAAATTTCAACAGAAAACCAGCTGTAGAAGACATTAAACAATGGAGAAAATGGCAAACCTTAAAAAATGGGGTATCAACAGGGGAAAGGGGAGGTTGCACTTTGTTAAGAGTATGGATTTTACTTAGTTGCAGTGTAAAACAAAAACCAGTATCCAGAAAAACTTCAAATCAGCCAAGTTCTTCATTCAAACTGGTACAAGCCATTATACTACAGTACAACACTGGTTTTAAATATTTCAAGTTCTCAACTAATAGCTATGTACAAAAATAAAGAGCTTAATAAAAAAAATCAGGGCTGGGGGGAGTGGAGCAATACATAAAACAAATTTACGCAAAAGTTAGAATCCAAAGAAGATGACTGGTAGTACACAGGAATTGTTTTTCTGTAACATCCTTGGACCAAAGGGTGCTTTGCCAACCTACAAGTCATTCAAGTAATCATGAAAACTACCTACATGACTCTGTAGTGTTTCTTCTCTTGGAATTTTTCTTCATCATATCAACCCAACTGGCTAATACATTGGACACTTCAAACTTACCAGCAAAATTCATCTTTCTAGCTAACTCCTCAAGTATGACAGGATTCCCATACTTAGAAAAATCAGCACCAAACTTGTTATAATCAAGCTGAGGAGCTTTCATCCCTTTCTGCATCATTTCCTCTATATATTTACATGCCTCATCTGGCCTGCCTTGTCTTATAAGCCCACCGATGAATACAGCGTAGGAGTTATCATCAGGACAACACCCCTTGTGATGCATCTCGTCCCAAACTGCTCGGCCCATTTCATAATTTTTTGTCGCAAAATAGGATTTCATAATCATATTGTACGTGTGAATCGTTGGTTCGATGCCACTTTGAATCATTTTCTTGTATACTTTCACTGCATCATCCGGCATATGTTGGCTTACCATCAATTTTATCAAAGCATTGTAGGTCCTTCCATCAGGTGGACAACCTCTTTGGCGCATTTCCTTCAGCAGATCATATATCATATCCATTTTCCTCTGCCTTCCAAACCCAGTGATCAAACAAGTGTAAAGTGCAGCATCAGGTTGACACCCGCGATCCACCATTTCGTTAAAATAATCTACAGCTTCTCGCATCATCTTTTGTTTGCACAAGTCCTGTATCAAAATTGTATAACTGCGAACGTTTGGAAAGGGACCTTTGGCTTTCATGACTTCAAATAGCTTAATCCCATCAGATTTCTTCTGACACCTTAACAACCCTTCAAGCATAATATTATGTGCAACAATATCCGGCATAAAACCCTTATCAATCATCTCATTCCACACCCTCCCTGCCTCCAACAAGTTTCTAACCTTGCACCAACCATTAAGAAGTATAGAGTAAGTTTGCAAATTGGGAACAAATCTATCCTTAAGTTTTTCAAAAACAACTTGTGCTTCTTTAACAAGCTTCACCGCACCAAGACTATCAAGCAAGAAATTAACAGCATCAACACCAACTTTAAACTTATACTTCTTCATCAAATCAAAGACCCCAACAGCTTTTTTCCTTTCCTTAGCAGAAGCAAATGCCTTAATAGCAATTGAGAAAGTCTCCATAGTCAAAAGACCCTTCTCACCCATTTCCTCAAGCAATGCTACCATGGTCTCAAATTGTCTAGTCTTCCCTAAAATACTCATCATCACATTATAAGTCCTTGAATCATGTTCAAAATCACACCTTTTCCCTACCCAACAAAAGAACCTAAATGCAGGCTTCCTAGCATGCTTAAACCTATGCAACACATCAACAACCAAATCATGTGATAACATAACACCACATTCATCAAGAACTGCTTCCATGTTCCTATCTAAAGCAAACAATTCATCAATCACCTTACATACCCTATCAACCTCATCTGGATCTGCACATGACTCACTGCTAACACCACCACCACCACCCTCAGAATCAGATTCAACACCACTAACACTACCAAACAATCTAAAATTATCTAAAAACATAAGCTTTCCTTGAAAACTAGAAAAGGGTAATCTAGAAAAACTACCCAAATGGGAAATCAGCAATTTTTTTTGTAGAACAAGGAATGAAGAGGGGTGTGACAAAAAAAATGGAATTTGACAACAAGAATGATTGAAAGAACAATTAAGAGAAGAATGAAACAAACGAGACAAGGGCATAGAGCTACCATAAGGTAAGCACATTTGCTCTCTTCTTCTTCTTTGGTATCCATTTGATCGTCTCTGATGGAAAGAGCGAATGATGGTGGTGGTGAAGACACTGTTAGAGCCATGCGACAGTGTTGTTGAATCTACAAACAACAACGTTGTTAATGGAATCTTGAGGATTGAGGTTTTGGTTCTGTGTACTAAAGAGAGTGTCATTGAAATGTCATTTTTTTTACTCTGCAGAAAGTAACAGAGGAAGAGAAAGTGAAGTGGGGTTTGGAGTGGCAATGGAAGGGATCCGATAGATCAATCTTGTGGCTAATATGAAATTTTAATAATTGTCACTAATAAATAAAAATTTATGAGTCCACAAATTCTAACTCAACTAGCATAAATGTCGAAATTGCTAGTGTTGGACGTTATGACCGGTGTTCGATCTCTGGTCACTCCACTTTGTATGTGTGAGTTTTCAATGGATTTGACATTTCGTCTATCAACCAAAAAAAAATTATCATATTTTTTACTCTCATCATGGTTCGACCAGATGCATATTTGTTTTTCGTTATTTTAATTAAATCGATATTAATTTAGTCATTTTTTAATTATAAAAATTAAAAACACCATTGATTTTTAAATTTAAGAGACGATATTTATCGTGATTGATGTTTTAAACATTTTTATTGATATGGTACACAGTGGAACATGTCCATATTAGAATTTCTCGTGTCAATAATCTTGAATTTTATAAAAGAGCTAAATGGAAGCTTATGAGATGTTGGATTGATTAGACAAATCAAATTGCGCGAAAGTTGCTCTACCTTACACCGCCAAATGGTAGAGAATTTGTTTCTTTGGATTGGACTAGCAATGAAGGGAGTGACGGTTGACAAGGCTCGGTCTTGAAAGTTAAAAATAAAATCTTTGATAAACAAGCAAATAAATTATAAAGAATAATCCTCATTTTGAATTATAAATAATATAAAAAATAGTCGCTACAACATTCTCAGGTGAGACCAAAAAATATCTCTTTCCGCTAGGTCATCCTTGTAACTAATACCGTAGTATACAAAATATTTTTTACTTTTGCATAAAAAAATTTATTATTTTTGTAATCAATAACAATAAAATATCTTTCAAGCTAGTAGATACTTAAAATGTCTTCAATATAACAATTTTAAATTTGTTGATCAAATATTTATATTATATACTTTTGAAGTCTACTGCTATAAGTCATTACAAGTAAAACTTCAAATTGAAGTCTACAACTATTTTTATTTTTTTTAAATTAACCTCTACTTTTATCAATATAAGTCATTACAAGTAAAACTTCAAATTGAAGTCTACTACTATTTTTTTTTTTTTTAAATTAACCTCTACTTTTTAAGAGGCCTATTACAATATAATTTTTTTAGACCTGTAAAAATAGAGGCCCAATTGTGTAGTACACCCTGTAATTGTGGAAACCGGAAAATTCTCTTTTCCCTCTTTAAAATTTCTTTTCTTACTCAAAAAACGTTTCCTGAAGTTTTTCGCGTGAAAAAAGAAATGTGGAGAAGAAAAGTTATCGCACTTGTGCAGGCCCGACCTTGTCAATTGGGTAAATCATTGGTGAGCTCAAAAGGATTTGACCCACTTTTAAAGTTCATGGACATGAGCCCAAAAGTTTCATATGAGATAAAAACTCAACTGGCCTCCCAACTATTCTTTTCTACCCCCTCGGGCACTTTTTTTAGTGTAAATTTTTTGCGTGCTAGAGGGGTAGAAAAGAATAGTGGGGGGTCGGTTGAGTTTTTATCTTCATAAGATTTCATAATAGTGAAAAAGTGCTTTTTACAAAATTTACTTTAAAATTTTTTCAAGCGACCCCTTATCTCTTTTCTACCCCATGAATTTCCAATTTTGCCCTTGCAAAACACTTTGGTTTTTAAAAATCGAAGTTTTTTTGCCTTGAAATTTTTTTCGGTTTATACGAACCGAAATTCCTCTAAATTTGCACTACAAAAAAATTGGGTTTTTTCGAACCAAAATTTCTGCAAGGGCAGAATTGGAATATTGGGGGTAGAAAACAGATAGAGGGAGGTTGCTTGAGAAATTTTCATTTACTTTACTTAGTTCCAATAGGCGATGTTCTTGCAAAAATACGAGGGTTTTCGTTCCGATGAATAATTTTTATATGGCTCAAAAGTTTGAACCTCTATTTTAGTCACACACAAAATAATAATAATAATAATAATAATAAATAATTAAATAATATATATTTTTAAATAATTATATAATTTGTTGTGTTTTGAGTATGACCAAACGTTATTTTTTGGTTTCATGACTATGTAAGAATATCTTCCTGCCGAAAACTGTTTGAGTTGGTATGGTGATATTGACTTGAGACCTGAGAGTGTGCTCCTCCTTCTGGTCTCAAGTTCGATTCTCTCCGGTATCAATTTGGGTGGCCTAATTTAGCTTCTTCAAAAAAAAATCTTCCTCCCGTCAGGGATTCCTCGAGCTGCTATCTCGATACCGATCCTTGAAACCCTGAATTAAGGGCACTGCTTAGGCAAGAAAGAAGCGTTGATCCACTTATACTCGCTAGGGGTGGGTTACTCTATCACACACACGCATCCTAGCAAAGTCAGGCTAATAAAATAATGGTGAATTTTGTAAATAATCCCCCCTTCAAATGGTCATCAACCTCCTTATTTTTAAAGATTAGAGGAGAGATTACCAAGGGCTATGAATAATAATGGTAGGGAGTTATTCCCGTAAGGTTTGGTTGATAGGAGGAGAGGCGAAGAGAGATTTTCATCTCCTTGTTTGGACCTTAATCGGACGACTTTGAACATATTGATTGCATGACTGCACGAATTTTTGAATGCACTTAATTCAGATCCTATTTCTTCCTAAATCAAGGTTCAAAGATGATTTCAACTTGATCATCTTTCCATGAAACACATTTCCGATATTTTAAAGCTAGGGAGCAACAACTTTGGGGATTAGAATTGTGTATTTTGACTCAACTCAATAGATACTTTAGTCATTTATCTTTCTTCTCCTAAGTTGAGTGAGATAAATTTTCTTGTTACAAATACTTGGCCATTACAAAAATGCCAATACTATTTGCTGTATGTGGAAGAAATTTGAGATTTCATCATTTTTTTTAAGTATATTATTGTCTACTTGCTCCAGATATTACCCCCGGGTGGGTAGCCCAAGGGTATTACATAACTTGCTCCAACTATTAACAGCAACATATATTAAGATTATACACTTAAGCATAAGTCTTATTTAATACTATATATCATTTTGATTGATTTGGTGGAAACATTCTTTTGTCTTTTCCAACCCTTTCAAACCAAAAAGAGACACACCTATACATGAAGAGAAAAGGGTTGAAAAGGACTAGTATCAAATAAGACAAAAAAACTACAACTGTAACTAATAGTACTTACATATTTGTTTTATGGTAACCTCAAACATTAATTATCCTAGGATGTGCATCCTCGTTTTTATAAGTGAGAACGTGAGAGCCAAGGATTATTTGGACTTATTTATATGTCATTATTTGGCTCCTAAGTTCTTAATTGGAAACAATTAACCATTTTTTAATGTAACCATACAATCAAAACAGGCCAACTTTTGCATATGATTATCAGTTTGTCACCTTTTCATAACTGCTATGCAATGATAATATAACATAATTAGTTGTTCAAAAAACTTTACAACATAAATTAATTTCATAACAATATAATTTGTCTCCTTTGTAAAACCTTTACTTTGTGTCGATATCAACAATACGGCCTGCAATAAGGACATTAATGTAATATGTTATATATACACACATAAATAAATTATGTGTATGCATGCCAAAAGCACTTAGATGAGATGATTCAGATCTCTTTCAGCTTAATCAGAGATCCACTCCTTGGTTCGTGTCTAGCCTTGAGATTGCGACAACATTAAAATTTTTGAAGGAGAGTTCTGCCATCCATTATGATTCTATCTGTTTCGAGGAATTAGTATTTACAGTTACGTGCAGATATACTAAATTTTAAACAATAAATAAATTTTGTGCATACCCTTTTGACATGTTGTAATTGGTCATTATCTTATAGTTAAAGATGCTGCTTTCAAATTTAAGTTTATAAATGATCTCAATTGAAGCTCAAAAGTTTTGTTATCCAAATATAGTAGCATAAATAATCTGAGATATCAAAAAAATTTATTAGTAAGAATCGAATTCGGTGTTTTTAGATTTACAAATATGGTAACACCAGTAACTGATAACGGATTCCGTAGCAGAAAGAAGTCATCAAGAGGTCACCATAGGTTTGTAGGAGTTCGTCAAAGGCCGTCAGGAAGATGGGTTGCAGAGATCAAAGACTCATTACAGAAAGTAAGGCTTTGGCTTGGAACATTCGACACAGCTGAAGAAGCCGCTCGTGCTTATGACACTGCTGCTAGAGCTTTGAGAGGTGCTAATGCTAGAACCAACTTTGATTTGCCAGAATCTGGAACCAATGGTGGTGGTGGCGCTAAGCGCAGTTCTGGTTCCAACTTCATGTTAGAGAATACTGAGCCTTTTTCTTTTGAAGATGTTAGTGACTCGGGTTCAGGTTCAGAACATGGCCTTCTTGGTGCACTTAAGGCAAAACTTTTTGAAGGAAAAGAAGGGAAATTTTCATTTTCATTTCCTTCTGTTAACACGGTTTCAAAATCAACGCAGAATTGTTCGCAAAAGAAAGAATCATCGGCTACTTATTGCCTCTCTCAAATGAATCAAACTCATGTCAATACTATACCTAGTTCTTCATTGAATACTTCATCAAACACTTTTGCTAAAAGTATTGTTATTCCAAATCATGATCATGAAATTTGTCAAACACCATCTTTGACAAACATGTTATGGTCTAATGAAATGGAATTTGAATTACCTTGGCCTAATCAAAGTCATGTTCATGATGACAATAGTACTAATCTTTTTGCTACTGCAAGTGCATCAAATTTTTCATGGCCATTAATAGAGTCTAATGTTAACATGACATGTATAGATCAAGGGCTATTAACTAGTAACAGAAATGATCAAATAAATATGATGAGTATGCAATTACCTCAAGTTGATGGAGCAAGTGAAGGATTTTGGACAATGGATCAGCAGCAACAATTTGTGCAATGTGAAGAGAATAATAATTGGTTTGGTTCTGCTGGATCTTGGGATCCTCTTATCTATGTGCCCTCTGAGTTAGCTTGATTAGGTTACAAATCATTCGTCTGTTTTTATACCTTGATATTATAGAACACCTTCTTAGGTAAGAATGAGTAAATTTCTTCTGTGATGGTGTGGTACGTAATCTAGTAGAATGTTGTGTTTGTTCTTTACATTAGATCATGTAACAATAATTTTCAGCATTTTAATATGTAAAGTATTATTTTATTTATCTATAATAAATCACTAAGTATGCTAGAGAATAATTAGTGTTCATATTTGATTCTCCAATTGAAGTTTTCTTTTTCTATTCTTTTTATTGAAGGATTTATTAACATTTGGGAGATGAATTGATCAAAAGTTGAATCATTATTCTTATGGTTTGAAGCTAAACTTGCTAAGGTACTTCATATGTATATATGTACTTGTCCAAAAATTATCAAGAACAAAATTAATTGATAAAAAGGTTCATAACAAGATTAAGTGAGTGATTATATTTCATGCATTATTTTATAACCAATACTAACACAAAGGGGCATCAATTGTGTTGGAAAATGAACTTGATTAGGTTCATTTAATGTGTGGAAGTTGATCCATTGTGATTGGAAATAAAATGGGATAAACACATTGGTCTTGTAGGACTTGGAACTAAGGAGTGTGAATTAAAAAAAGTGGAAAAAAATCCTATATTTCTTAGAACACTCTCTTTAGTAGTGTTTATATATCCCAATGTTGCTAATATTTTTTAGTCACAAAATTAACTAATATTTTTCTAGTTAATTAGACTGGTCAATATGGGCCGTTAAACTATAATTCATCATAGCTGCACACATTGAATTATTTCCGTTTGAAAACGGATTCTCTATTATTTCTATGAATAATGGTGATGCCCCTCCTTTAATCCATGCATAATGAGCATGTTCCCTACGTTACTATTCAAACGGATTTCTCTTTGATTTGTCTATTATTCACACATCTTCTTATTTATTGGAGTGTCTGATCATAACAAAAAACTATTCTCTCACAATAGTAGCAAATATTGCAAAACTCAGTAACCAAATAACTCCTTTCTCTCACGAAAAAAATCATTCATCCATATATTCAATTTTCTTTGTGTTTCATTGGTTTGGAAACTGATATTGTTGTATCGGTTAAATTGATATTGTTGTATCAAATTTTCGAGTGGTTTTGTTGAGCCATTCAAGAAGGTGTTCCTTGTCCGATCATTACAGTGCAGTGATTGATCGGTTCTGTTGAACAGGGCTGTTTTATCCTGGGGACGGCGCGGTTGGTTGTAGCCTGCTTTGCACAATTTTAAGCAGTTCCGCGAAACGTCTTAAAGAGAGCGACCTAGTACGCGACTCAGCCAATAAAATCTTCAGTTCTAATTTTTACGAAAATCAATTTTTCAATACCAAAAACAACAATTTTAAGACGTTTTCAAAACTGCTATGGATACTGAAGAGGTTATTGGCAATTCGGTTGTTGGTGCAACTGAAAGACCGTTTAAGTTTGAAGGACTCCACTTCAAACGTTGGCAACAAAAAATGTTCTTTTTCTTAACCTTGAAAAAAGTTGTCCACGTTTTAAGTGACGAGATGCCTCTTGTTGTTACTGCTTGTTCAAGTTCAGGAACAACTCAAACTCTCACCATCAATGGTGAAAACGGTGAAAAATCTGATGCTGAAAAACAAAAGGAAAAGGATTCGATTGATCCTGTTGCACAGATTAAAGCCCAAGAGCTTCAATTGAAAAAGGAACAACAACTCTGGTTGGATAATGATTATTTATGCAAAGGTTATATTATAAATGGTCTTTGTGATGATCTGTATGATTATTACAGTACTTACAAAAGTGCTAAAGATGTTTGGGAGGCGCTGAAAAAGAAGTATGATACCGAGGAGGCTGGTGTGAAAAAATATGCTGTGAGTCGATACCTGAAGTACCAAATGGTTGATGAAAGGTCTGTGGAGGCACAATCTCACGAGTTGCAGAAAATTGCTCATGAAATTATAATCGAAGGTATGGCTCTTGATGAACAATTTCAGATTGCTGTGATGATAGACAAACTGCCCCCGAGTTGGAAAGATTTTAAAAACCAACTTCGTCACAAAACTAAAGAATTTTCCATTGAAAGTCTGATTACTCGCCTCCGAATTGAAGAGGAATCCAGGAGACAAGATCAGAAAGAAGAGGCCTATGTGGTCACCGGTAACAAAAATAAATTCGGTGCGGTTCTGAAGCCTGGAGGCAAACCATTTAAGAATCAGAACCGCGGTCAAATGAACCGAAATAAGAATGGTAACCCTGCAAGGGCCCATAATGCTAAACAGCAGCCACCAAGAAATGACAATGGTGCAGGTGGTGCAAGTGGTATAACAT
The DNA here is from genome assembly GCA_951799995.1 of Trifolium subterraneum. Taxonomy (NCBI): domain Eukaryota; kingdom Viridiplantae; phylum Streptophyta; class Magnoliopsida; order Fabales; family Fabaceae; genus Trifolium; species Trifolium subterraneum. Next base: position 5,600,032 of record OX637462.1, on the reverse strand, counting down.
GTTTCACTTGTGGAAAGCCTGGTCACTATGCAAAGAAATGTAGATTCAGGAACAAACCTGCTGCTGCCCCTAATGCACAGGCTAACCTGACTGAAGAGCCATATTCGGCTATGATCACCGAAATCAATATGGTTGGTGGTACTGATGGTTGGTGGATAGATACTGGCGCTACCCGTCATATCTGTTATGAACGTGCTATGTTTAAAACATACACTGCTGCTGAAAATAAGAAGGTGCAGATGGGAAATGCTCACACTTCTGATGTTGCTGGTATTGGAGATGTTGAATTGAAGTTCACCTCTGGAAAGACTCTGATCTTGAAGGATGTCATGCATGTGCCTGACATTAGAAAGAATTTAGTTTCTGGTTTTCTTCTTAATAAGGCTGGGTTTAATCAAACTATTGGGGCAAATTTGTACACCATCACTAAGAATGGTATTTTTATTGGGAAAGGGTACGCTACTGATGGCATGTTTAAGTTAAATGTTGATTTTAATAAAATTTCTCCTTCCGTTTACTATGTGTGTGATTTTAATATTTGGCATTCTAGACTTTGTCATGTAGGAAAAAAATCTATTTTTAATTTAATCAACGTAGGATTAATTCCAAAGTTAAATAACAATAACATAGAAAAATGTGAATTTTGTAGTCAAGCGAAAATAACTAAAACTTCACATAAATCAGTAATTAGAGAATCTGAACCATTAGATTTAATTCATTCTGATATATGTGAACTTGATGGAACGTTGACTAGAAACGGTAAACGATATTTTATCACTTTTATTGACGATTGTTCTGATTATACTGTTGTATATCTAATGAAAAATAAAAGTGAAGCGCTTGATATGTTTAAAATTTTTGTGACTGAAATTGAAAATCAATTTAGTAAGAAAATAAAAAGGCTTCGTAGCGATAGGGGAACTGAGTATGATTCTATTTTATGCAATAAATTTTATAAAGAACATGGAATTATACATGAAACGACTGCGCCATATTCACCTGAAATGAATGGTAAAGCAGAAAGAAAAAATAGAACTCTTACCGAACTAGTTGTAGCTAGTATGCTCCATTCTGGTGCTGCCTCACACTGGTGGGGAGAAATTTTGTTGACTGTTTGCTATGTCCTGAATAGAATTCCCAAGGCTAATAATATGATTTCTCCATATGAGATATTGAAGAAAAGACAACCAAACTTGTCTTATTTGAGAACCTGGGGATGTCTAGCCTATGTCAGGATACCGGATCCGAAGCGGGTTAAACTCGCTAGTCGTGCCTATGAATGTGTGTTCATTGGCTATGCAGCAAATAGTAAAGCATATAGGTTTTATGATCTAAATGCTAAAGTGATCATAGAATCAGTTGATGCTGATTTCTATGAAGATAAATTCCCCTTTAAATCAAGAAATAGTGGGGGCAATGTATCCACAAATAGTGGGGGCAACGAATCAAGTCACATTCCTGTGATAAAAGATTCTGAGAGCAACGAAGCAGTAGAAGCTGAACTTCGTAGAAGTAAAAGAGTAAGAGTAGCTAAAGATTATGGACCGGATTATTCGGTATATTCTTTAGAAGAAGACCCTACAAGTCTTACAGAAGCCTTGTCATCTTTGGATGCTGATTTATGGCAAGAAGCTATAAATGATGAGATGGAATCTCTTGAATCTAACGGAACCTGGCACTTAGTAGAGTTGCCTCCTGGTTGCAAACCGATTGGTTGTAAATGGATTTTGAAAAAGAAGCTAAAACCAGATGGTACTGTTGATAAATACAAGGCTCGCCTTGTTGCCAAAGGTTTTAGACAAAGAGAAAATATAGATTTCTTCGACACTTTTTCCCCGGTCACTCGAATAACATCCATAAGGGTACTAATTTCAATTGCCGCTATTTATAATTTAATAGTACACCAAATGGATGTTAAGACTGCTTTTTTAAATGGCGACTTAGAAGAAGAAATCTATATGGAACAACCTGAAGGATTTGTAATACATGGAAAAGAACATATGGTCTGTAAGTTAGATAAATCCTTGTATGGACTTAAACAAGCGCCAAAACAATGGCATGTAAAGTTTGATGATTTGATGATCTCAAACGGATTCAAAGTGAATGAAAGTGACAAATGCATTTATTATAAATATGAAAATGGCATTTGCACTATTGTATGTCTCTATGTAGACGATTTACTCATCTTTGGATCAAACATGACTGCTGTAAATGCAGTGAAATCATTGTTGTGTAACAACTTTGATATGAAAGACCTTGGTGAGGCAAGTGTGATTCTTGGGATCAAGATCACAAGGTCAAAGGACGGAATAACTTTGGATCAAAGCCACTATGTGGAAAAGATTCTAAAGAAATATAATTACTTTGACTATAAACCTGCTTGTACGCCGTATGATCCCAGTGTAAAATTGTTTAAGAACACTGGCGAGAGCGTAAGACAAACTGAATATGCGAGCATCATTGGCAGTCTTAGGTATGCCACTGATTGTACCAGACCCGACATAGCCTACGTCGTGGGACTGCTGTGTCGGTTTACTAGTAGGCCTAGTAATGAGCATTGGCAAGCCATTGAGAGAGTCATGAGGTACCTTAAAAGGACCATGAATCTCGGATTACATTATAAAAGATTTCCTGCTGTCCTTGAAGGGTACAGTGATGCTGATTGGAACACCCTGTCGGATGATTCCAAAGCGACCAGTGGCTATATATTTAGTATAGCTGGAGGAGCTGTGTCGTGGAAATCAAAGAAACAGACCATATTGGCTCAGTCCACTATGGAGTCTGAAATGATAGCGCTTGCCACTGCTAGTGAAGAAGCAAGTTGGTTGAGATGCCTGCTATCTGAGATTCCCTTGTGGGAAAAACCTATGCCAGCTGTGTTGATCCACTGCGATAGTACCGCGGCTATTGCTAAAATTGAGAATCGATTCTATAACGGAAAGAAACGTCAAATAAGACGTAAGCACAGCACAGTGAGAGAGATGATCACTAAAGGTGCTGTGAGAGTGGATCATGTACGCACTGATGAAAATTTAGCGGATCCTTTGACGAAAGGATTAGCTAGAGAAAAAGTCCACAATACATCTAAAAAGATGGGACTAATGCCTATATGAATTTCTCATGATGGAAACCCAACCTAAATGACTGGAGATCCCAAGAAATAGGTTCAACGGGTAATAACAAGTCGTGAGGAGTTAATGATGATCATGCAAGTAAAAATAAGAAAAGCATGATTCCTGAAAGCGAAAGGATGAGTTGAAACTCTTAATGAGATCTATACTCTGTATGAGTGGAGTACCGAGCTTCAGGAGTACTTTTGATAGAATCACCTATATGAATGTGGAACTGAGGCCGGTTCCTATGGAATTTAGAGGCGAATTCCTAGAGCGTTCATGAAACCGGGATTAACGTGCAGGGCCATTAAAAGCACGGGCTACAAAGAAACACCTTGTGGAAAGGTTGTGTGCGGGTTTGAGAAAAATCCGAGATAGAGTTCAAGACAAGTGTCACTCTTGCTAAATCGGGTTCTTACTCGCTATGCAAAAGTTCAATTCATAGACACTTTTGCTTATGCACAATCTTTTAGAAACCTTTGAAACACTTTTTTAAATTCAAGTGGGGGATTGTTGGAAAATGAACTTGATTAGGTTCATTTAATGTGTGGAAGTTGATCCATTGTGATTGGAAATAAAATGGGATAAACACATTGGTCTTGTAGGACTTGGAACTAAGGAGTGTGAATTAAAAAAAGTGGGAAAAAATCCTATATTTCTTAGAACACTCTCTTTAGTAGTGTTTATATATCCCAATGTTGCTAATATTTTTTAGTCACAAAATTAACTAATATTTTTCTAGTTAATTAGACTGGTCAATATGGGCCGTTAAACTATAATTCATCATAGCTGCACACATTGAATTATTTCCGTTTGAAAACGGATTCTCTATTATTTCTATGAATAATGGTGATGCCCCTCCTTTAATCCATGCATAATGAGCATGTTCCCTACGTTACTATTCAAACGGATTTCTCTTTGATTTGTCTATTATTCACACATCTTCTTATTTATTGGAGTGTCTGATCATAACAAAAAACTATTCTCTCACAATAGTAGCAAATATTGCAAAACTCAGTAACCAAATAACTCCTTTCTCTCACGAAAAAAATCATTCATCCATATATTCAATTTTCTTTGTGTTTCATTGGTTTGGAAACTGATATTGTTGTATCGGTTAAATTGATATTGTTGTATCAAATTTTCGAGTGGTTTTGTTGAGCCATTCAAGAAGGTGTTCCTTGTCCGATCATTACAGTGCAGTGATTGATCGGTTCTGTTGAACAGGGCTGTTTTATCCTGGGGACGGCGCGGTTGGTTGTAGCCTGCTTTGCACAATTTTAAGCAGTTCCGCGAAACGTCTTAAAGAGAGCGACCTAGTACGCGACTCAGCCAATAAAATCTTCAGTTCTAATTTTTACGAAAATCAATTTTTCAATACCAAAAACAACAAATTGTCTTGATTTTGAAACCAGAGGGAAAAAACTATCTCTGAAATTTGTATGAAGTAGAAAACTTAGGTGCATGATTTTACTATTTTACTAGCACAAAACTTAGTAAAACCATGATATTTTGTATGGTTCTTAGAACCAACAAAGATTTCCTTAAAAGCATAACTTTCTCAAAGTTTGTTATGACAATTCATCCTCTCTGGATTTGAGATTTGGATGATAGGCTCGTGGTAAGTCAATGTGTATGGACCGTTGGTGGTTGAACCCTATTGTGAAGGAAGGGGTGGTACTGTATACACTCCGATGATCAAGTCAGTAGGCGCCGAAGGTGAGAGGTATATTTAGAGTTAGATATTGCATAGTAGTCTTTTGGTAGACTTACATAAGGAAGAATTAGGCTCATGAAGACGTAGAATATTCTTCTGCCCCATGTGATTGTGACAGGTATTGTCTGATGGCAGGCCGGTTGTGCCAATCTATAAGTAAATCTATAAATAAAAAATAACAAAACAATTGTTTGATGGGCCGACCCACCAACCTGTTAGTAAATGGGGCGAGCTTGACTTTTGAGCTCAGATGCCTAAGTTTGTCCGTCCCGCCCCACTTTTGGACGGGATTTTGGCGGGTCGGGCCTAAATGGGGTGGGCCGCGCGCTTTGCCACCCCTAGCCAGACAGTTCGTGTGTCCATGTTGAGCAGTAATTGTCTATAATCAGGGGTGTCAATCGTATGGTTTGCTTTGCTAAATATGAATCCGGTAACCTGGTATGGTACAGCTCGCGGATGGACCTTTGGCCAAATCTAAAACAACAAAAGGTAAATTTTATGCAAAAAAACTATTACACACCTAAACAAATGCGCTTAAATTTTGTCCATATGATGTTCTCTAAAATTAATGGAATCTCACATTTTGTGTTCTGCATATGCCACGATGGTTTTTTTTGGTTTATTTTTCAATTCCAATGCAGTATAGTACATTCCCAATATAGAAAAAAATTATAGTCCAATAATTATTTGATTCCACAAGCTATTCTTTTGTAAATTCTATTCTATTATTTAACATAAAGTAAAAAATTATATTACAGGCAATATCTAAGAGGGTTTGCACGTGCAACATTCCTTTTTTATTTATTTGTCTTTTTATGAAAGGAAAGCAAGTGTTAATGCTTTGATCTTGAAAAAGAACGGTTCTCATTATCAAATATGTATTATAAATACACAAAAGCTTGAGGAAGGAACCTTACTAAGAAAAGGCAAGGACATAAGAGAGTTGACATATTATTCATGTTATCCTATGCTTGAGTTCTAAAATATTATGCTATAGAATTTGTACCATTAGTTTCTTGTCAATCTACCATCTGTTGCATCCAAAGCCACCTAGGCAAAGTAGGCCATGGTTGTAGCAATTGGCTAAGTTCGCATAACATTAATACATTGCATTTAAAAACATTGCAGAGTCAAAGAATATATCATCACTTAGAGTAAATCTATTAGGAAAAAATAAATACGTTCATGGTTGGTCTGAGTGATAAGAGACTCAGTCACTTCAAGTTCAAGTAAGTGGTCAGAAGTTTAATCTCTAGTTTTGTGTATACAGAAAACCTGATTAGGGACGTCATGACCGGAGTTCGAACTCTGACTTCTTCACTTATGTGTGTAAGTTTATGATGGCTTTGTCATTTCGTTTATGTACACAAAAAAAAACGCCTGATTGGGAGAAGAGGTGGGTGCAGAACAGATTCTCCGACGAAAATTAATCATGATTAAATGGGTGGTGGATATATATTTCATACCTAAAACATGATTATCTAAATATGTTAGGAAAAGAAGGTACGTACATCCCCAACATCTTTTCTCTTACAAATTCTCTGAAAACTTAAAGTATAAGCAAGGAACTAATTGTTTCCAATGTGATGATTTACAAAGAAGGCATTTTCATCATATTGGTCCTTAAGTAGTTTATGGTTGATAACATAGTCTTTGAATGAATATAAGTTTTTTTTTTGTTGATATATATAGGTCGGAGCTAACTCAACGTGTGATGAATGTCTCCCACTGATTCAATTCAACATGTGACTCTTAACACACTTTCTTACTACTGCGGACAAATATCTATATGTGACCTGAATGTTAGGATATCGGATGAACTAATAAATTTTAAATACACACTTTAATATCATTTTAAATATAAATATAGCCTAACTCAACCATACAATACAATATGAAAACCTTCTAGAATTTTAATTCCTTAAGATATTCTCTCACATGCATATCTACTTTGTTTATTTTGTTTCACGGTGGATGGCAGAGAAATATTAATGTGATATTGCAGATTTAGTTTTGTCATACATCCATGCCACAACATGTGATTGATTGGCTGCATGCCTGCATCCCAATGGCTCAGTACAATAATTTGATCATCATTTACTTGATTTTTAGGTGGAATAGTGTTTTGTCTAAGACCATTATTTGGCTATTAAAGATGGAAAACTCATTTTTGTTTTTTTATACTTCACCACTAATTTTAAAAGCTTTCCTTTGTTTAACAAAAATTTAAGCAAAAACTACTATGAAAAGAATTCAATATTTAAGAATTCATCTATCAATATAAAGGTTTTTTTTAATGGAACAATATAAAAGGTTAAAGGTTAAATATATTTTTAGTCTCTAAAATTAAAAAAATTTAAGTTTAGTATTTATATAAATTTTACTCAGTTTTAGTTTCTATTTTGAATTTTTACAAAAAATTACTTTTAATCTTTATAAATATACCAAAAAAAAAATATTGAACAAAAATTATTTTAGGAATTAAACTTATAAAATTGTGAATTTTATAGAGATTAAAATATATTTAACTTTAAATATAAATCAAAGTATCTAATTCCTAAGGCATTGCCACAGCCACATGAGGATTTTGAACTTCATTTTCATTGATCATTAATGTCCATATCTTAAAAAACTTCCCCTGCTTTGTGCACCACTATATTCTTTTGTTTTTTAAAAGTGATTAAATTGCTTTAAGATTTGACAACTTGTTCTTACTTTCCATTTTTTAAGGTGGGTTTGTTGTTGATTCAATTTCAAAAAGATATAAAGTATTAGATGCCATGTACGTATGAGTGGGAGAGACACCATTTCTTCTTCAGTTATATTATTTGAACATCAAAATACAGACATTATATACATCATTTACATTTATATTTATATCTATTTTATTTTTTATCTTTTACGATTTACGCACATTTCTAACATACTCATAAACTAAAAAAACCGTATTCGATAAAAAAAAACCAATCCTCTTTTTTCTATTGCATTGCATTCCCACCAAAAAAGATGCCTCATCATAGAATAGAAGGTTCAATTGTCCACCAAGAGAAAAAAAACAAGAAGGACAAAACATAAAGAACATAAGTTACTTATAGCTTATGTAAATGAAAAACTCATGGCCTATATTAGGCAACAATATCATAGCCATAGATTATGAATCAAGCTAAAATATTTTGCACAAGCCATTAAAATGATTCTGGAATAATCTATTTATATTGAAGAGGATCAGTCAAAAAAAAGCAAAAGGAAGAGCTAAGAGCATAAATAGTATATTAAAGTATTTGATGTGACTTAAGAATTTAATCTTGCTTTAGTACCACTTATTCTGGAATATTATTATATATAAATCAACAGTAAGCTTAAGTTTATATTACATAGCAATTAAGTAGAATTGCAATATTGTATATTTGCATTTCTGTGGAATAGAATTGCATTGTTGAAAAAATGAAGAGTTGTGAAGAATGGAAACCTTTTATGATAATGATAGCAATTGATATTTCTTTTGCTGTTGTGAATATTCTTCTCAAGAAAGTCCTTGATGAAGGAATGAACCATTTGGTTTTTATCACTTACCGTCTTTCGATTGCTACCATTTTCGTCGGCTCAATCGGTTACTTTAGAGAAAGGTAAGTACCTTCAACACCTCTTTCTGCAGTATTCTTCTTCTTCTTCTTGCTTTTTGTTTTTGTAATCAACTACTACTCTTAGATCTTGAAGATGTATGCTAGAATTAGTGAGTTAAACTTCAAATGAAATTGATTTGATTAAATTTGATGTATGTAAGGATGCTTCTATTCTTAAAGTAAAAGAGCAATTTGATGTTAAATTTGGTATGAAGATTTTTCAGCGCAATTATATCAATAGGACACTCTTCGCAGTAGAATCAAACACACACTAAATCTACGTATATATACTTCGAGGAAATCATAAATATTTTGTTTATGATTATATTTTTATTGCAGAAATAGTAGACCGCCGCTCACATTTCGAATTTTATGTTACCTCTTCTTCAGTGCCATTGTTGGGTTAGTCACAAAAACTCATATTATTATGTCACGTCTTTCTGTTTACTTTCCAATTATTTGTTGTGTTTATTACCATGGTTGTGGTGAGATACTTATTGAATACTTTCTTTATAGAGCATCAGTTACACAATATTTCTTCCTCCTAGGGATTCAATATACTTCTGCTACATTTGCTTGTGCCTTTGTCAACATGGTTCCTGTGATCACTTTCCTATTAGCATTGCCATTTGGGTAAGAATCATCAAAGCTATGCTATTCATTTTACACTTTTGATTGAAGGTGTATCTGGTGTCTGACACATGTTAGTGTCGGGTACCGAACATGTAGTTACATTCGATCATTGTCATTTTAAAAATCATTACCAATGTCAATATCAATGTCATGTCCAGTATTTGTCTCTTCATCGGTACTTCAAAAGTATTCTCTCTGGAACCGTATATAAGTAAAGATTCTTTTTTCAGGTTGATGTATCTGGTCCATATGTTTATAATATGGACCAGATACATCAGTTATTCAATGAACTTGAAAAGAGAATCTTTGCTTATATATGAGGCCGGAGGGAGTACTACGCCACGCTACCATGAGCTGATATAGGTTCTTGTTTCTACTACAGATTAGAGACAGTGAACATCAAATGCAACAGTGGAAGAGCAAAGATTCTTGGTACATTGGTGTGTATAGTTGGTGCATTGATGTTAACACTTTACAAAGGAAAGGGTCTGTTTACTTTTTCTCACCATCAATCTTCAGTGAAGTTAACATCTACTAGGACACCAGAAAAATGGACTATTGGTGTAACAGCTTTGATTTTGGGAACTCTTTTTTGGTCTTCTTGGTTCATTTTACAATCTAAAATAAGCAAAAGATATCCATGTCAGTATTCTAGTACAGCAATTATGAGCTTCTTTGGTGCCATTCAATCAGCTGTTATTTGCTTCTTCATTGACCATAACTTGTCTATATGGGTTCTCAGAGGAAAGATTCAAATAATTGCAATTTTGTATGCTGTAAGTTCACTTTCATTTTCTTTTATTAACATAAAAATACATACTAAAGATTTAAATAAAATATTTTTTTTAGCTTAAAAAGCTTCCGGTCAAGGTTCGAGTTTAATTAGTCTCGGTACACGTTGGACCTGCGGACTGATATACAATTGTGCCAAATTGTCTGAATCTTGTTTTGAGTCAGAGTTTGTTCGGATAAATAACTTATTTTGCAGCTTATAGCATAAGTGTTTATCATATGAACACGCTTATGTATAAGCCATTTTTATAGTAAAAGATAAAACAAAGTCAAACTTTTTTCCCTATAATTAAGCCAATTGACTATGGAAGCTAGGAAAAACAATAGAACAATAACTTTAAATGGAATCTATTTTATCAATTAAAAAAAAAGTTGGTTAACATAGTAAAATATTGTGTTTACAGGGAATAATTGGATCAGGATTGTGTTTTGTTGGTATGTCATGGTGTGTGAAGAAAAGGGGTCCAGTCTTTACTGCAGCATTTAGCCCTTTTGTTCAAATAATGGCTGCCATGATTGATATCCCTGTCTTGCATGAACAGCTCTATCTTGGAAAGTGAGTTACATTTATTTGTCTTGTTACTCTTCCATCCTTTTAAATATGAGATTAATCACCCAAAAAGATTTAGATGAGATAACGTTTTTATTTACTTTACGGATTTTTCTATTATGTGCAAATTTATACATGTTAAGAAGTTTAAAATAGTAAATTTGTATTGGAATTTGTATTGGAATTAAATGTATAATTTTTTAATAAATAATTATTGTTTTTCAATAAAAAGTTACTAATTTTGGTTGTTTTAACATGTGCAATATTGCACATGTTAGACAAACCCTTTACTTAACTAAGCTCACGTGACCGATTCTTGATTTGGACATACTACAACGTTAAAATTCTTAAAAGAGACTTACCGCCCATTTAGATCTCACAAAATTAGAGAGATTGATTTATGTAATTGCATGCAAATAATACTTGGTTTACACCCAAAAGTTATGAGTTTAGATTCACTCTATTTACTACTACTTCATTTATTTTCCAATTATGAGAGAGATAGACACAATAGAAGATTTATGAGACCATTAAAAGTGGGATCCACTTTTAATAGGTTCCACAAATCTTCTATTGTGTCTATCTCTCATAAATGGAAAATAAATAGAAGAGTAGTAAATTGAGTGAATCTAAACTTAAACTTGATTAATCTAATTTTAGGAAGATTTCACTTCTTTAATTAAAGTGTGTTAGAGTGAGACACTTATCAAACTTGTCACGCTTTTTTTAAACGGCTAATGATAAGGCTTTGTCAAATAAGTCTTTCACGGTGTACTATTTATAAATAACATTATCACGAATACGAATTTTAAAAAATTTATTTTTGGATTAAAAGTTTATATCATATAGATTATTCATGTTAAATTTTACAAAAATCTAAAATCATTTGCTAAGTTATTGAGACTCGTCAAGATTAACTGTTTGTGTTTTTATTGAATACTGTTAATCTTGATCGGTCTCAATAACATATCAAACAATTTTAAATTTTTGTAAAATTTAATGGATGATCTATATGATATAAACTTACAATTAAACGATGAATTTTATAAAATTTGTATTTGTTATAGTGTTATTCACAAATGGTGCACCGTGAAGGACTTGTCCGCTAATATATTCATTATTAATATATTTGTTTTTATTGTAGAAAAAACATTAATTTAAAACTTTTTATCACTTCACTCTTTTAACTTTTTCACCTCAGTCACCTTATAACTCATATTACACATGTTAATGTAAGTAACTTTTCAATGTTTAGTGTGTTGGGATCCATCTTGGTGATGATTGGATTATACATTCTTCTATGGGGTAAGAACAAAGAGATGAAGAATCGTTTGATAAAGTTAGGGGAGGAAGCTGAAAAAAACAAGGAACAAGAGCCACAACCTCAAATACAACACTTAACTGTGTCTTGTGAATCAAGGTGTCAATAACACTTACACACAAGTAGCATTTGTATTTATATATGCTAAGAAATTAGCTCAATTAAGTTTGTATTTACTTCAAGGATACACCATAAAAATGTGTAAAATAATATGTTATGATATCATCAATCAACCTATAGCTTCTCAAATAAAGGCTAGTATAGTTTTTTTGTATTTTTAAATAAATAAAAGAGAATGAGTACTAAAATAAGTTAATTAGTATACATTTAGTCCAAAAAAAAAGTTGATTAGTATACATGAAATGTTAGTGGAAAGAAAAAAAAAATGGAAGAATTGTGAAGCAAGAAAGATATAAAATTGTGGCATAATTGAAACAATGAAAGCAAGCAAAAATGGCTAAGTTCCTAACCATTCAATGATTCACTATATTGTTCCTTTGGGTTAAATTGATTCATTATATTTTTTGTAATTTTACTTAATTTTTAATAATTGGTGAACCATCATTATCATGCTTACACCCTACTTGTACATAGAAAACTAAGATAAAGATGAATAATTGTCCTCTCACATGCCATTTCTATCGGGATGGTTAGAAATGATGGGAAAAAGAAGAAAAGAAAATGTAAGAGATGATATAGAGAGGTATGACATGTATAAGAATTATCAACAATGACACAACACCTCATTTTATATTTTCGCTAAGCATGTTTCGCTACGTTAAGGACTACTTCAATTGATTTTAAAATAACAATAGTTGAGTCTAATAACTTAACTTTAAAAAATCAATTTATAAAGTGGATATTGTCACCACTTATAAATATGTGATCTTCATATTATTTTTATTCGATGTGAAATTCTTAACACACTAACTACTCAATATCAATAACTAATTCAATATATTTTTTGTTTCTATACTTTTCCAATCATATCACATGATCACATCACTCTTTCTACTTCTTTGTCATTGTTGATAATTATTATACATGTCATTTCTCTCTATATCTCTCTCACATTTTTAAATATTGATAGTTCAATCGATATTTATAATGGTATTCAAATATTGTTATTTTAAAATCAATTGAACTAGTCCATAACATGGCGCGAAACATGTTTTAGAAACATGTTTTATCGATAGATAATTTATAAAGATCTCTTGAAGTATTGTTTGTGCATTGAGACATGCTTTGACACATGCGAATCCTGAAATTTAATTCACATAATTAAGTTTTATTTTATAAAAAAAGTAATATCTTTGGGTAGAAAAATACCTTTTTCAAGGTTCAATTAAAGTAGTAAGAAAGTGTCATGATCAAGAAGATCCCCCACAAAAAAAAGAAGATCCCAACAAGATCAGAGTGAAGATGTCACATTATCAGTTATGAGGAGTGTTATTTAAACATCAAAAGGGGACATCTCAACAACATCAAGGGGAGTTACATGTATATAATTGAGAGTTCTTCAACACATTTGGTTAACTGATATTAACCAAATTTGATCTCCAATTCCTCAACTATTTGTTTCCGAGAAATTGTATATGAGACACATTTTGATTGTTTGCGGATGATAAAGTTAAAACAAAGTTAAAAGTTCAAGTTTGAAAGATTTTATGCCTACAACATCAAGGGGCGTCACGTGTGTATAACCGGGGAGTTCTTCAAGACATTTGGTTAATGAGGCATTAACCAAATGTGTTGAAGAACTCCCCGAATATATACACGTGACTCCCCTTGATGTTGTAGAGATGTCCCATTTTTTGATGTTTAGATAACATTTCTCATCAGTTATGCATAACACAAGACTAAACAAATATCTTGAGTAATAGAACATTGTCCCCTGTGCACCAAATGAATGGTCTCCCATAATTGACTGTACATAGCAAGACAAACAAAAAGACTTATTATGAGACCTACTCCTTGTTTATTTTGAGATTACAATTAATAAAGAGAAAATAAATTAAGATTAAATGGGATTCTCTCCAGCTATATTGCCACTACAATAAAGAAAATTAATTAAAGGTAGAATGAGAGCGACAATGAGAAATAAAGTAAAGCTAAGGATTTCTCTGCTGTATTGTTTTTGCAGTTATGTTGAATTTGGATCATCTACTACCTCATTTTTTAGTTAATTATACCTTCTATTTTTTTTTCACCATCAGTTTAATCTGATTCAGGTGTCAATTATGACATTAAGTGGTTTTAGTCTCTTCCCAATCGCAGTTGTGAAGGATCGAGTTGAGATCTCCCTACCAAGTTCAGCGTCAATCACAATTCATATCCCTCCTATTCTTTATCCCACAGATGATAGTTTATGAAAATAAATCAATTAAAAGAAACGTTTTAAAGAGAGAGAGAAAAAAACATGAATAAATAGCTGAAATGGGAAACACCGATAATAAATTGGAGTGGATCCATATCCAATTATGTTATCTCAATACTAAATTTGAGATATTATAGAATGTATGGAATTCAAATATAACAATTTGAATATACAATTTGTCATAAAATATATAGAATTCATCAATTTAATCATTATTTTTTTTACTAATTTAATTACTATTTAAAGGACTCCGCATAACAATGTTATGTTCCTAAGTCTATGAATATAATTTTTTGAATGATACATTTTGTTATAGAGAAAAGTGCACTTCTCTCAATCTCAAATTATAAGGAAATATTTTTCACATTTATTAAGAAAAAATAACACATAATAATTTGATGTAGGTTTATTGTCATTTACTTAAAATAAGTTTTATGAAAAGATATAAAAATAATTTTGATAGATTATTGATTATGAAAAGAATTAAAAGATTATTCATAAAAGAAAACAATTAAAGGAGAGTAAATTAAATTCTTTGTCATATGTCAAATTACAATGGAACTCTAATTACATAAACTTCGACACAATCATACCATAAGAAATTTATACAACCCGACAGGAGAGTATTAATCACACACATACTTGTAGATAAATTCAGAGTGTGACCCGCAAGGCGGTCAGTAAGTTAGTTAGCAACTTGTTTTGCCCGTAAATAGATATGTTGTACGGATGCTTCTTACCCCCACATCTTAAGAGGATTGATGAGGGAAACTATAGAAGCACCAAGATAATTAAGCAAACATCCCTTACCCATAAGATCAATAAAGACGTTAAATTGAATCTGATTCCAACAAAACTTTGTGACTTTCTGACAGTGTTTTTTCTTGTAATTTAGGACTATAGAAATAATTCTCTTATAATTTGAGACGGATTAAGGGTGCGTTTGATCTGCTAAAAAACAGGGGACTGGACAGGACAACTTTTATTGTACCCTGTTTGATTTAGAAACTGTTTATGGTACTGGACAAATAGGCAGTACGGGACCGGACAAAAACAAGAATTTTTGTCCCCTACTGAACCACAGTACAACTTTTTGTCCACAGTACAACTATAAAAAATACGAAAATACCCATTTTATTTTCGAATATAAAAAATATTATCTCTCTATCTCTCTCCAATGTAGTTTTGTCATGTCCTGTATTATCTTGTTCTGTCTTGTACTGTACTGTTCTGTCCTGTCCAGTACCTACTGTTTTGCAAATCAAACACACCCTAAGTATATTTTAGCATTTCACTTTAATGTGAAATTTCTAGTCAGTAGTTGACGGAAAAAAAAATAGTATATTTTAGCTTGAACGGTTTTGTAAAAATAAAAACTTTACTTAAAAAAGGAATAAAAAAACATTTTTTCATTAAAAAAAAAAAGAAAATAGTTTCAAAAATCAAATTAGTCACTCCTCCAGTCCCCCTCCCAGGTAAAAACGGTGCGTTTTAGATCATGAAAATTGTTGAATTGACGGCGTGTTCCTGACACCGTCGGCGGCGGCAGTAGAAACTTTGAGAGACCGCGATCTCTCTCCGGCGGTTACTCTCCCTGTTTCATCATCACTTAGGTTATTTCCATTTCCTCATTTATAAAATCATTGCATCACACTTTCTTTTCATTATAGTTATAATATTACTCCTTTGAAATTCAATTTCATTTGATTCTTCTGATCAATCAAATCGCTTATATTAGGTTTTCTGTTAGGTAAATGTATATTGATAGTAGAAGAAGAAAAGTAAGAAGAAGAACAAGATTTGTATTATAGAATGAGTCAACCAACAGTGATACTTGCTACTGCTAGCTATGATCACACCATTCGATTTTGGGAAGCGAAGAGCGGTCGATGTTACCGCACTATTCAATATCCTGATTCGGTTTGATTCCTTCTTCAAGTTCCTTTTTTTTATATATTTAATTTTTGCAACTATTGAAAAAAAAAATCAATCTTGGTTTGCATTTGTGTAGGGATACTTCTAGGGTTTATACTATGTGAAATTTGAGGATAAACAGCTTACTATGTGAATTTTTAAGTTTCAATTTGATTTGTTCTGCTGTTGAATGTGTTATACTTAGGGCCTGTTTGGATAAACAACTTATAGAGCACAAGTGCTTATCATGATAAGCTCATATGCATAAGCTTACTTAGGGCCTGTTTGGATTGACTTATTTTTTAGCTTATGCAAAATAACTTATACAAACAAAGCTTTTTATGTATTATTTATAAGTTTTTTAAGGTATTTTATGAAATAATAGCTTATGAAGATATAATTTTTACTAGCAAGAACTTGCAAATTAACATAAAATCTTATTTATTTGCATAAGCTATTTTTCATAAGCTCAAAAATAAGCTAATCCAAACAGACCCATAATCTATTTTTATAGCAAAAGATAATTTTTTTGGTTTTTTAGATATTCTAAGAGCTATTTTCATAAGCTATATTGGAGAACTTATGAAAATAAGTTGAAAAAAAATATGAAAATTGTCATAAGCTGTTTTCATAAGTTCTCCCAAGCAGTGTCACAAAACTTATGCCAATAGATAAGCTCAAATAAGCTAATCCAAACAGGCCCTATACCTTTATGTTTGTTTTGATGTTATAATTATGAGCTACTAATTTGTAGCTTAGCTGTTTCGGTGCTTCTTGACATGCATTTTGTTAGATGGTGATTGCTGAATATTAATTTATCATGGAGAATGGCTTTTGGTGATTTTAGGTTAAATATTGTGGTACTAATTTTGCTGTATCTAATTTGTATAGCAAGTAAACCGGCTGGAGATAACCCCTGATAAACGCTACCTAGCTGCAGCTGGTAATCCTCATATACGGTTGTTTGATGTTAACTCAAATAGCCCACAGCCGGTATGTGTCTTCAACTGATACACTTACGTTGTATAATTGTTCCTTTTCTGATTCAGAATAATTTATTTTCCTGATTGTGTGGCAGGTAATGAGCTATGATGGACATACCAGTAATGTAATGGCAGTTGGGTTCCAGTGTGATGGGAACTGGATGTATTCTGGTTCAGAGGATGGCACAGTTAAGATCTGGGATTTGAGGTGAAGTAGATGTTTTGTTGCATAACCATTTTATATTATGACTTTAGACCTCAAATTTATGTCAAATAGACTTTGCTTATTTGATGACAAAACTGCAGGGCACCAGGTTGTCAAAGGGAATATGAAAGTCGTGCAGCAGTTAACACTGTTGTGTTACACCCAAATCAGGTTATATAATCTATCCCTTATGGTTACTTTAATTAAAACGGTATTCCAAAATGTAGTTGCTTTTTCTTATTAAAAATTCAGAAGCGATAATTAGAGCTGAATTGACCTTACAGCACGATGACTTTTAGTTTCTATTCTTACATTATTATTTTATTTCTTTTAATTGTCACTTTTATGAGATTCATTTAATTATTGGTTCATTGTATGGTATTTAGATCTGGATTCTGACATAGCTCAAAATTAAGTTCATAAGATTGCTTTTCATATAAGTTCTTGCTTTTCACTAATTTTGTTTGTCATTCAACAGACTGAACTAATATCTGGTGATCAAAATGGCAATATTCGTGTATGGGATTTGACGGCAAATTCATGCAGTTGTGAACTGGTATGAGTTATGAACTCTTTTTATCATATATGGATATAAGTTTAGAATAGATTTTTAAATATTCTTGGTTCTCATCGTGCAAACATGTGTTTCTCTGTCATTTACACTCAATAGCCATGCTTCTCCAAAATATAGATCCTTTTTCCTATCTATATTCTCTGGAAAACGGTTGGCTAAGGTTGACTGGTGCTTCTCATTATGCCCCCCTTTTGTTTCTCTCACTGTTGACAAAAATTGTACATTGAACATTATTTAATTTGTGGTTGTAATGTAGGTGCCAGAGGTGGATACGGCTGTACGCTCTCTAACAGTGATGTGGGATGGCAGTTTGGTAGTAGCAGCAAATAATAATGGGACATGTTATGTGTGGCGCCTGTTGCGAGGGACTCAGGTAGGTTGTGCCTTATTTAAATATCACACTAATGTCATCATGTCAATTTTTACTTATTTCTACCTATGGAACATGATTTTGTGCAGACAATGACAAACTTTGAGCCACTTCATAAGCTGCAAGCTCACAACGGCTATATCCTGAAATGTCTTTTATCCCCCGAGTTTTGTGACCCCCACAGGTTTTGAGTGTTTTCTTGTTTTGTCTATTTATTTTATTTATTTTCAAATTAAATTCAGAAATTTCGTTTTTTTTTGGTCAATTTGTACTTGTTTATATTCAAATTAAAGTGAACAGGTCAGTAGTTAAGCTTTTGGGTAATCAGGCGATCAACTGTGTTGATTAAAACAAAAAGTGGAATTGTAAAAAATTTACATATAAGGGCCTGTTTGCCACAATTGAAATCTCGGAAGTCAGAATTGAAAAAAAAAAATTGCGATTAAAAATTAAGTCTTTAATTTATATTATTTAAAGATATATCATTTAAGAGTTGAAATTTTGTTAAGATAAAAGCGAACAAAAGCTAGAAGTTCAATTATAATAGAACTTTTTAAATTTTCCTTAGGAACTGCAGAGATTCTTAAATGAATGTAAACAACTAAAAAGAGTAGAAGTGTTTCCTTGATGATTCCTTCGTTATAAAGGACAAAAATTACATGGCATATTTTTGTTTCACCAAAACAAGTTTTGATTAGAGTTGATTATAGTGAGTAACAATTGCCAAGGTATCTGGGTTCATTGCAAGCAACAGAAGAACTTCTGACAAAATTTGTACGTAATTTGTTTTACTTAAATTTGGGCATAAGAACATACATGTGCACATATGTCCTCAGATGTTTACACACATCACACATGCTATGTTACTGTTATGAATATAAGCTACGAGAGACTATGCCGCTTTTAAGCAAAAATAAAATTCTTTCCCTGTGTGTTTCTATAGTCACATTCATCTCTTTGAGCCACTGCAAGTTGTAAAAAATAGTTTGAATCGGAAGCATCAACCATCTAATAGAGAACCTGCCCGGGTTTTAAAATTTAGCTAAAACTGTTTGACTGGATTGTAGCTCTTGGCATAAGCATTTCCAGTAATTTAATAATGGTGTGTTGGCTGGTTTGGAACCACTTTAATCGTTCAAGGACTGTCAATCTCACTGTCTCTATCTCTTAACTTACTAATGTACTTCGCTTATTTAAGAATTAAGATGTTAACATTTCTTGGTGTTATTTTGTAGGTACCTGGCAACTGCATCTTCTGATCATACTGTCAAGATATGGAATGTTGATGGATTTACACTAGAGAAGACTTTGATAGGTAATTCATGAAATTATGTTATAAACTAGTGCCTTTTCACTCCCATTCCCTGCTACTTTCCCCAAAATTTTGTTCTCCTTAAACTAAGTTGGTTGTACTTCCCAGGTCATCAACGTTGGGTGTGGGACTGTGTCTTCTCAGTGGATGGTGCCTACCTTATTACAGGTACTAACTTGGTGATTCGTTTGGTGTTTGTCTTCTTATACGCATCCAGAAACTGGCTTTATAAATATGTGTTTCATTTTGAAGTTTGAACACTTCTGTGAAGTTTTTAACACTTTCGTTGGTACATCAGTATAACTACATAGACTTTTTAGGTGATAGTCATGGTTTTCTAACTTCTGCAATTATTTGATAATAGGAGTGTAAAATAAGTTTAGAAATGCTTTTATCATGTAGTTGTTAGTTAGAAACACCAATCTATAATAAGTTTTTTTATAACTATACCAGAATTTGTGTATCATTACTATAATCTATCAGAACAAAATTGTATTTAAAAGAGAATAAAGGATGAAGGAAAAAACACTTAATGGGAAATTGAAAAAATTGAAACTGCAGTGGTGAGTGAGGGTGACATTGAGCGACCTAATCAAACTACGACTGGTTTTATAGCTACTGATTTTGCAGTTGCATATAATGTGCTGTAATTGAAAGTAAATTACTTTTGACTTATTTTATACTTTTCATATTTTATTCCTCATCTCTTGCAAAATAGTCCTTGCTTTATCAATTGTGAATTTCAGCTGACTACAATTATTGTTATTGGTAATCAATTATTGCTTCAACCAAATTTTTACCCCAATACACTTTATCACTGCAGCTTCCTCTGATTCAACTGCTAGGCTTTGGTCTATGTCAACTGGTGAAGATATTAAGATTTACCAAGGGCATCATAAAGCTACAATTTGCTGTGCCCTCCATGATGGGGCTGAACCTGCATCTTCTTGACAGTGACCAGGGTTATTTATCTTCATCAGATACATTTTGTGTAAATATGAATATGCTTTATTGGTCTATGAAAGACATTATTAACATTTCTAATGATATTTGTCGATAGTTTCTCAACTAGATAGAGTAATCTTTTCAAATAATAGATGAAAACGCAAGGATTAATATTTCATGATACCGTGATGATGCATGTCATTTTTAAAAGGCTATGCCTAGTTTTGAAATGCAACACGTGTGTGACACTATGCGTGAACGTGTACAGTTATTTTATTTTTTGTTGCTTGGATGCTTGACTCAACTCGACGGCCGGTGTTTGATACAATCTTTCTTAACATGGAAATTGTAACTTTTGTGTCCTCTATTGATGATTAATAACACAAACAAGTGAAGAACAAGCATAAAAATAAAATAAATAATCATTAGGAAAACATGGTCATTTCAATTATACATTAACAAGTGGTTTAACATTAGAGAAGTTCTAGCCCCAAAACGTTGTAGATTGCATTTATTCTTTTGCACCCCATCATCTATAGTTTTGATCATAACCTCTATAGAGCTTTATTAATCTGAATGATGTTCACTTTTTGAACTTTCTTTCGTTTCTTTCGTTTCTTTCGTTTTCTTCTTATCCTTCTTTTCCTTCTTGCCATGCTTCTCGGCCTTGTGATGATTTTGAGGCTCTGTGAAATCTGAAATATCCATGTGCACGCCAGGATCATTGGCATGGTAACTACCACCAAGCATGATTGAATTGTTGATGGCCTGAAAGTTGCTGTTAACATAAGTACTCAATGCTTCATCCTCATCATGAGAAGAATATTTACCTGATTTGTCATCTGATTCGCTCCGCAGAGTAGCTCCTTCGTTGGTTCCTGCGAGGGTGATGATTCTAGTGCCATGTTCATCGTCATTGTCCAAATGGTGGGTGGAGCCTGGTTTATGAAAATCAGTGACACGATGAGTGATGGCAGATACCATCTCCCTGATTTCTCTGTCTAGGTTCTTATGCTTCTCATCTTCAGCAGAGGGAGAATGACTCGACTTCACTGATTCTGAATGCATGTTTGTGAGGTACTTGAATGAAACTCTCCCCCTTATTAAGTGTGTATGGATATTAGGTGCAATGTGAGTCTATTTATATTACAAAAGCAGCTGAATGACACCTTGTCTTCTGTGTGAATAAAGTGAATGGAATAACTTGGAAGACAATAAGAGGATCTTCAATGTATTTCATATATCAGCAGGAAAAGCTAAAGGAGGAATTGAGGATTGCTTCATAATGGGTTAATTTCTTATGCTTTTGTGACACTTATGTTTCTTTATGGACATTCATTTCCAAGGAAAAGAATCACTACCTTTGCTGAGCTTGGAGACTTGAGCAGTAAACTGTTTTATCAGAAACACTTTGAAAGCCTATTTTGATTTTGTTATCTTGAAAATTATTATAATAAACGGACTTAATATTATGGTGGGTGGATGTATTTTTACTAAAATATTAATATTTTTATCCTTAACTATATTTTATGAATTATATTATCTATTTTTGGTATTCGAATTATATTATCTTTGATGCAAAGAATATAAACACACTTCTATTAATAATTGCTTAAAAAAAAGCACTTCTATTAATAATCTCGTAATATATCTAAGGATAAATATGAAATTTTCAATAAAAAATGATAATGTTATAAAGCAAAACACATACTAAATAAATACTCACCCCATCTAAGGGAATGACATTTACTTTTTGTATTTACTTACTCTTATTTTACGTAGTAGTTGAATAATTACAATGAATATATATATAACGGTTAAAATCTTAAATGTATAGTATGTTTGATTTCAATTTTAGAGGAGTTGAAATTGATTCTAAAGGTGTATAATTGATTCAGATTTGTTTGATTTTTTAAAAGTAGATTGATTCTATCTATATAATTGATTCTACTTGAAGCTAGAAATGGTAACCTCTGATTCTAGACTTGATTTTTACAATTAATTTTTTTATTCATCTCGGTTTTGAACAGACATATTCTGCGGACAAAAGAACGTGTGTATAAGCAGCATCAATCTGGGGGAGGTAAAATCCCGTTTTCTCTATCATTATTTTTTTCTGCATGATATGAAATGAACAATTATGCCCAAAAAACATTAACTAATAAATTAGATTAGTAAACAAATCTTGTACTTTCCTTCAACATATTTAGCAAATCAAAGTTCAAAGACTTCTCAAATTAAGTTCAGCCATATATATAGCATTGGAGATGTGCTCAAATATTTAGCAAAATACATCCCTTCAACACAACCTATCATTTCAATCTCTCAATTTGCAGGTCTGTCTGTATTTAACTTCACCCATCCATGTTGCGGTGAAGACCAACTAACATGCACTAATCCTTGGTTCTAAATTCTAATATACCACTGAACATGACATGACCCCTCACAAAACACCAAAGTTTCCAAGGGCCAATTGAATTTGGCTTATGCAACCTATTTCTCCACTTCCAAAGGCAGTAGTAAGTTGTTGACGCAAAATTTTGTTGTCTTATTTTATGATATTAATTTTAAAGTTTAAGGTGTATTAATAATTTTTTTACAAAAATACCCCTAATTAAATGAAGAGGAGAAGTAAAAGATTGTAATTATTTCTCCCTCTTAATAATTGAAGGATAAATTTGAAAAGAGAAAGTATATCATTAATAAAAATTTAGTTCAAAAATTAATTTTTTATAATTCTTGTGATTTTGTGAAAAAGGTACGAAGGTAGTACTAATCTTCTCTTTTCTCAAATCTTTTAGATAAAAGAATATACAATTTATATCCAATTATACAATTAGATAAAAGAAAACTGTAATTTATTTACTATTTTAACTAAAAAAAACTTTACTAGTACTACTAATATATGAAAATTTAATCTCCATTGTAGATAAAATTATAAACACAATTTAGAATTACACATAACTACAAAATTTTAAGTTGATTCACAATGAAGATATTTAAACTTTTAACAATACCACCATTATCATATAAATTGTGTCCTACACATTATTTTCATAATTATTTTTAATATAAAATGTGTTTTAATAAAAAAAATAGATTTTGAAAATAGATTTTGTAGTGTTAGAAAATTTTGTATAAAAAAAATTTACAAAGAATTTTTTTATAAAAGCTTCAAATGAAAATTTGGTTTGAATAGTTATTCTTAAAATCTTATTTTAGGTATTTCATCATTTTATTGAAAAAAATTTTGGATATTAAAATTTCAAAAAAATCACTTTTTTTGAAGCTATTTCAAATAGATTTTCATAAAAATCATTTTTGAAATACAACTTTTTATAAAAATTGAGATTTTGACTATTTTTTGTTCTTCAATAATGTACGTCTATGTTATATGATGTCAAAATTAGTGTTTGAATTTAGAAAAAACGAATATAAAAAAACTTGTAATATTTTGAAAAATGGTTTTATAAAATCCATTTTCAAAAATACAAAGAAAAAATCTATTTTTTTAAAGTTGAAACAAACAGGCCCAATGTCGATGTAGAAAACATAACACTGTGTGACTTTAGTTTAGTTAGTAGAGACATTACATTATATATGTAAGAGGCTGAAGTTCGTGTTAAGAAGTCTCACATCGCTCCCGAGATCGCCTGAATATGTATTTATAAAGCAGAGACAATCTCCATCTTAAAAGTCAGTTTTGTATGGTGTTAGATCTAATACTTAATTTTAAGATGGTATCAGAGCAAGTGTCCAGGACATGGTACCAATGCTTTGCTGACTATGTCGCCACTATTGGTTTCCGCCATGGCACATCAGACCACTCCCTCTTCATATATTGACAAAGTTTTGACATAGCGCACATTCTCCTATACGTAGATGACATCATACTTATTACCTCTAGTCAGGTTCTTCACAAATCAATCATGTCACGCTTATCATCTGAGTTTGTGATGAAGGATTTAGGCCCCCGGGTTACTTTCTGGGCAAAGCACTTATGCCTCAGAGATCATCAAACATGTTGGCATGGCGTTCTACAAACCGCCAGCCACCCCTGTTGACACCAAGCAAAAACTCAGCACCCCGTCCAATACTCAATTCTAAGAGTTCAAACCATGCTCATCCCACTTAAACTACTTTGAAGGTGAAATTTCTAGGCACTAGGCTACTTGACAAAAAGAAACACTAAATCTCCACGATTATAACTCAATTGATAGGGACATTGCATATAACATATAGAACTTAATTCGAATCTTAATACTTTCATTTATTTATTTATTTATTATATATAGACGAAATGACAAAACTATTGAAAACTCACACATACAAAGTGGAGAGACCGATGTTTGAATCCTGGTCATGACGTCATGACATCCAACATTAGCAATTTCGACATTTCTATCAGTTAAACTAGAATTTGTAGACACTTTAATTTATTCACTTCAAAATGTGAAATCTTAACTATGGAATCGGACTACTTAAGAACAAAAATATATAAAAAAATAAAACACTAAACAATCAAATTATTGAACCTCCTAACCAAAAAAGAATCCAACAATATATAATATATAAGTATAAATTGATTGTGAGCCATTATTAGGTAGAGAAATGTTATTTAAACATCAAAAAAGGGGACATCTCTACAACATCAAGGGGAGTCACGTATATATAACCGGGGATATAACCTGGTTATATACATGTGACTCCCCTTGATGTTGTAGGCATAAAATCTTTCAAACTTGAACTTTTAACTTTGTTTTAACCTTATCATCCGCAAACAATCAAAATGTGTCCCATATACAATTTCTCGTAAACAAATAGTTGAGGAGTTGGAGATCAAATTTGGTTAATGTCAGTTAACCAAATGTGTTGAAGAACTCCCGATTATATATACGTGACTCCCCTTAATGTTGTTGAGATGTCCCCTTTTAATGTTTAAATAACATTCCTCTATTAGTTAATGTGACACAACCGTCAATCATACAAATTCAGCAACAAAAAGAACTCCCAATAATATGATGCCATGCAATCATCTTCACATGATTCCATCACCATCTCTTTCTCTTCCAATAAAAACGAAAAAGACATAAAATAATATCACAATAAATAAAGTTTCTATCAAAAGATATAAAGTTATTTTTATGGATAAGATCAAAAACCACAACAAACAAGCACACCGAAATAAAAACCCAAAACTGGAAACCGGTTCCTCACTCTCCAATAACACTGGCGCCGCTCTTACTAAACTGTCAAATATTACCCGCTAACCCGGTAACCCATTATCCCTTTATATAAATACGATAAAACCCCAAACATAATTTACATATACTTTTCTATTTGGATTCAAATTCGACCCGACCCGATAAAGATGATACTGGTAGCGATTGTAGCGGAGGTTCTAGAGGAATACACGGCGTTACTTTCAAGAGTGGTGGAGCAAGTTTTCCGATCTGCACCTGTCCCTCGACGGGTTCGTTTACTCATTCTCCGTAGTCTTCCTTTTGTTTCTTCTCAACCTAGGAGGATTCAATTTCAGCCCCATTAATTCTGGATTTTTCCCTTTTTTGTCCTTTTTCTTCGAATTTAGGTTTTGTTTTGTGTCCCATGTTACCCTACCTTGTAAATTTTGGGGTTTTTTCTTAGCGGATTTGACTTATTTTCTCTGAAATTTACAAATTTTTGTCTTTTTTAATTTAATTTAATTTTCTATGTTTATTTTGAATTTTGAGGTTTTTGCATTGTAAATATTATGAGTTGTTGATGATTTTTCGATTGCGTAATGAATGATAAGTTGTGTCCTGAATCTTGATGGTGGTTGTACTCTAGTCTGTAGGTGAAGTGCATGCACCAACAAGTGTGTAGAAACTTCTCTTGCATTTTTATTCTTTAATAAGACAAATTAGTGGAGAAAATTTATGACATTTCATTCATAACAATAATAACAACACAATTAGGGATTACATTAAAAGTACTGCGAGAAGCATGGGATAAAGCCGCTCCTGCACCTAGTTATCACATTGAAATCCATGTGATGCTAGCGAGTCCGTTCGTATTTTATTCGTGTGAGAAGACATTTCGAACCCTATATTGTGAGCAATGATCACAGGTGCGGGCTTGTATGCCTCTCGGCCCAGCCTGTGATCGTAGTCCGATAGATAGCTATTCCTGCCCCACCCGCAACAGTTCTCGATGATGCCTCATAAAATAACTATGACGTTGTTATAGTGATGAAGTAAGGTTCCGCAATTTTGAATAATTGAACCATATTCCAATTGATTGATATTCATCCTATTCACATCATCCACAATAATCTTACAATCTAGTTCAAAGATAATTTTATTATAACCCAAGCTAACAACCCATTGAATACCTTGATATAAGCTTCACTCTTATGCTAGACTTCTGCGAGTCTTCTCAAATTCTCAAATTTAAGACGGTGTTTTTTTTATTACTAGAACAAACCATGATTTATATTCTTTAGTTATAATTAGGCAAATGTTAACAAGTGTCTGGCATTCTTTAAGCCTTTAAATAGTAAGTTTTTAAAGAATGCTTAAAGAGTGCCTCAGAATAATAAGTTTTTAAGGAATGTTTAATGAGTGCCCTAGGGGCACTTGTTAGCAAGACCCTTATAATTATTAGAGTATGGTAAAAGGTGTCTCTGAGATACTTGTTAAGCTTATTGAAAAAGGAAATTAAACACTAAACTAATGATGTAAAGATAAACACTAAAGCTAAACAAGTTTCAAAATAATTTATTTATTAATATACTTAACAAGTGTCCCGAGTACTGTTTAAGATTTTCATTATTATTATTATTATTATTATTATTATTTATTTGTCAAGCATTCTAGTGACTAAGAATTTTAAAGTGAATGATTGAGTGTCAGAATTTGAACCTTAGCCCGTGCATTTTACATACAATGTCTTTATCAACTGAGTTATGCTCACGACGATATTGTTACTTATGATTATTATTATTTTTTGGTAAGGAGTTACAATTATTATTATGATGATTATGATTTTTTTAATCGTTTCATTGTTAAATAATGACGATAATATAATGATGATTTTCTTTTACTAATATAGGAGTAATGAAGATTCTTTTATTTCATAGTAGTATTATTATTCATTTGATTCCTTTGTTTTTTATAAAAATAAAAAGGACTAGAAAATTATAAAAATAATATAACACCTATTTATGTGGTCCAATGCAATAATAGTACTGTTTTGCTTAAGTTAATTTAATTTTTCATATATTCTAAATGGGTTTATTGTCGAAAAAATAAAAACAATAATTGTGGGTTATACAAGGTTTTTATAGGCCTGTTCATATGATATATACTTTTTTAATGAGCAAACTTATTTGAGATTAGGCATTAATCAGTGTTGTGTTGGTCGTCCGATCACATATTATAGTACAAATTATTTAAATATGATATGATGCAGGTGTAATGTGACCCATTGGTTTTAAATTAATGTCTTGTCTGAAGTTGCTAATGCATGAACCTATATCATCATTCATATGTTTTGTAAAAAAATAAATCATCATTCATATGTTTGCATCTAAATTAGGTGAATTTATGATATATCGATATAAGCCAACTTTCTTTAGAAATTCAAGTCTCCATGTTTAGTAGTTAAGGATTATAAATGTGATTAGTAGTTACTACTAGTTGAAAGTGTTTTTTTTTTTTTCATTAGAAAAATGTCAACAATCTCTTTGCTTGTTTGGCTCTAAGCCAATTTGTTATTTTTGAGTCCCAATGCCAATTCCACTGTGATAATTCGAAGCTATGTTTTGTAGCTTCTGTGTGGCTGCACATCCACTTGGATTTTGCTGCCATAACAAACACTCGTTCTAATCCATAGTATTTTATAACACAATTTTTTATTTATAGGTTAAAATTCATGAGTGTCCTGCGATAGCAAACAACGTGTTAAAGTGTGTATTGCTAGCACATTTCATTTCTTTATCTACGATGTTTGACTATTGATTCAGAACACTTGAATTCCTAAGAAATAATTTAACTTGAGTTTACGTACTTAAATTATTGGAATCTAAAGTATCCATTAATGGGAATCTGAATTGCATTATTCATTAATGGGTCCTGTTAACATGTGCATATAGGACACATGTTAAGGTATCTTAATATAGAAATTTAACATTTAATGATTGTTGACACCAAAAATATAAATTGATGGTATTGAGAAAGACTCGGTGTTATAATTTGAAAAGAAGGAAAAACCCATTTCGACAGGTCATGTGAATATTAATTAGAGTTGATTCTACCAAGTTGATTGGAAAATGAAGAAACTAGTCGAAGAAGTTATTAGTCGAAGATACCAATTTGATAATTAGTCGAAGCAACATGGTCAAATTTTGTTGATTAAGTTTGGTTAATTATTTTAATTGGCTTTGGTTGAAAAAGGCTAATAATATATAGCAGCAGTTATCATCAACATGGGCAACAAACAGGTTCAAGGCACAATCATGCAAGTGGAAGTTATTTTCATTTTTATTTGTCTTGTAACTATGCCATGTGTAAGGCTTACTTATAGGAAGTTATTTCTTGTTTTAAATTTAGACCGTAGGATCTAGTGGTAGTTTTTCCCACAAGGTCTATATATATCTATTTGTAACAAGAACAAGGGGTTGGATCCTATTTTATGAAAGTCTTGTAACACCAATGCCGCGTGAGCAAATGGGTGCAGACGGACATAGAAGGATTCCAACCACCATTTACTTTCCATGCAATTTAATGTTGCTTTATTCTTGCCTTATTTCCTTTTTCTTTTGCAATTATGCATTTCTTTTCATCTTTATTTTTATTTCTTTTGAATGCTCATTTGAGTATTTTTTTTTTCTATTATGTTGTCAGGAGACAACTTGTTATTAAAAGTTGTTGGAAGCAATTCTGACACTAATAAGAACAATGATTTTGTTCTTAATGAACACATAAAGTGATATCATAAACCGCGAGACTTGAACGAATACTGTAAAAGGACTTCTATCCGGTCCCAAAGTGTTTATGGATAGCGGTTGTTTACGTTACCAAAAATTAGTGTAAACAAATTGGCACGCCCAGTGGGACTGGTTTTGTGCATTTTTCTTTAAATTTTTTATTTGATTTGTTTTACCTTCCTGTCCGTTGTTTTGTATGCATTTGAGGAGTGGTAAATCTTTACCAGACTTCGAAAATTATAAAACTCGTAAGAAAATGGTTAGACCATCAACAAGTCTAAACATAAATCAATCAATTCCAGAAGGACAACCATCGCAACCTTCTGGCAGCAATGCCAATATAGGTTCTGGAAATGGGTCTACGACCCTTAACCAAAATGCGAGTACCACAGGCTCGAGTGGTCCTTCTGTAATATTGGAACGAATACCAACTGTTCCAGTGACTATTCCTTCGATTCCCTCACCATCTGTGCAGTTAGGTGGAGGAAATTTTTCACAGTCAATGAATGGCGATCAGAGAAGCCCTCTCCGCCAGTTTCGATTATCAAATAGTGAGCGTCCCTTTGGCATGCCTCCAGAACTTATGGCTGGCCTTCATAATTCTAGTAATGAAGGACCAAATATGTTTTCCCCTTCGACTTCAGCAGTAGGAAATCAGGGAAGACAGTTTCAGAATTTGACTAATACATCCTTAATGTCTCTTAGACAGCAAATGGATGATAGCAATCACGAAATGGTTCATATGCTAACACAACAAATTGGGGCAGTCTTCAACCCATTGATACAAACTACAAACGATAGTTATCAGTTGTTAGCCAACCAAATGGGAAGGATGGCAGATTTTTTTGGGGCACCCAATGTTCCAAATAATAATAGGCCTAATGGTCGAAATGGGCCGTTACCTGATGAAATTGAAAATGTTAACCAAAGGCAAGACCCATTGCCGGATATTATAATGAATGTCAATCCCAGGCCAGACCCGATCCTAGAGGCTCAACAAAATATAAATCAAAATGTTGTAGATCAAAATCGAAGGGTGATATTGGTAAATCGAAACCAAAATGCTGATGAAGTTGTTAGAAATGTCCAACAAAACAATTTTGCTGGACAGAATAATTTGGCCCATTTGGTTGAAAATATTCTTGCACAAAATGGCCTTAATGTTGGTTTACATAGGCCAAACTTTGTATCCGCTTTGTCTGAATTTGTGCTTCAAACTGAATTACCCAGGAATTGGAAAACTCCTAAGTTAACAAAATTTTCTGGGGATACTAATGAATCTACTGTCGAACATATTGCTCGATATTTAGTAGAATGTGGGGATTTAGCAAATAATGAAAACTTAAGGATGAAGTTTTTTCCAAATTCTTTGACAAAAAACGCTTTCACTTGGTTTACAACTCTTCCCCCCCATTCGATTCATAATTGGGCCCAATTAGAAAGGTTGTTTCATGAGCAATTTTACATGGGCCAGACTAAAATTAGCCTTAAAGAATTGGCTAGTGTTAAGCGCAAGGTGCCAGAGTCTATTGACGAATACCTTAATAGGTTTAGGATCCTTAAGGCAAGATGCTTTACACCAATCCCTGAACATGAATTAGTCGAAATGGCCGCTGGTGGTCTCGATTATTCAATTAGGAAGAAGTTAGATACACAGTATCTGAGGGATATGTCACAATTGGCTGATAGAGTTCGACAAGTCGAAAGGCTAAAGATCGAAAAGGCCAGAACATTTAAGTTTCATAAAAAAGAGAAAATTGCTTATGTAGAAACTTATGATAGTGATGACGAAGTTGTTTTCGATTGTGAAAATATTGAAAATAGCGAGATAGATGTGGCTGAATTAAAACCAGGCCCTCCTTATATGTGTAAATTACTAAAGCCATCTAATGGAAAAAATCCTATCGAACCCAAAAATGATAAATATGTTGCAAAAACCTACACGTTTGATATTACTAAATGTGACGAAATCTTTATTGGTTAATGATGGCCAGATAATTGTTCAAAAAGGTTTAAAAATTCCTCCTTTAGAACAAAGAAAGAAAAGAGGTTATTGCAAATTTCATAATTTTGTGGGTCATAAAACATCTCAATGTGTTCTTTTCAGGGATCTTGTCCAATGAAGGTAGATACTGACCCTCTCCAGATTGTTGATACTTCGTTTGTTGAACCATTCGAATTCATGATGGTAGAAGCTATGGAAGTTACGACTCTCGAATCAATTCCAGAGGAGGATTATATCGAGAAAATTAAGGTGGTTTACCCTAAGGCTGAAGAGGATTTGCTAGACTTTCTTATGAGATGTAAAGCAAAGAATCACCAAGTCATGCTATGCCCTAGGTGTAGTGTTGTATGCGACAAAGAGGCTACTGCAGGCCTCGAGAATTATCTGCCTTATGTGAAGCCAAAATTCAATGGTCCAAACAGAAGACTGAACTTCAATAGTGGACCAAATCAATATCCTGACAAAGGAAAAGCTATAATGCCGAAACCTTCGATTCAGGAAAGGATTGGTCGAAAACAAACTTTCTTGCCATCAACAAAAATACCCATAGGTCAATGGGGACATGGTAGGTATGCCGCTTTCGACAAAAGAATCAAGCATCAGGGAAGTTCTAGTAAGGGTCGGCAAACTAATGCTCAACCTATTATGGCAATAGATGCCAGTAAATACTCTTATAAGAATAACTATAAGGGTAAGAATCCAATGACAAGAACACAATGGCGTAGGTTCCAGCGCCAGAAAAAGCAAGAATTCCAAAATGTTCCACAGGAGAACAACTTGAAAGGAATCAAGATTCAAGAAAAGGCCAAGAGGCCTGTGATCGAAAGACTCTCACAACCAAACATTCCAGAAGAAAATAATGAAAAAGTAAATGAAGAAGAATGTTTTGATGGTGAAGATGATGACTTTGGGTCAGAAAATGACTTCGATGTGGTTTGTAATGTGGTGTCTGTATTGCCACGAGAGTTTGATGTTTGGTATTTCTCGGATCGAGAAGAAGACTGCTACGAACCACCACTGGTTGATATCAAACCAGTTTGTTACTATGTAATGGATAATGGATGCATTGAAGAGCAATGCGCCAGTTTTGCAAGGCCTGATGAAGGGATGAAAAATCATCTTAAGCCTTTGTTTGTTAGAGCAAAAGTCAACAATGTTGGCATAAACAAGGTGCTAATTGATGGAGGAGCAGCTGTGAATCTGATGCCTTCTTCATTAATGGAGAAAATAGGGAAATATGACACAGATCTTATTTCTCACAATATAGTCCTTTCGAACTATGAAGGGAAAAGTGGCCACTCTTGGGGTGCTCTCCAAGTTGAAGTTGCCATTGGAAGCACAGTTAGGCCAACACTATTTTTGGTGGTCGAATCCAAAGCAAACTTTAATCTTCTGTTAGGAAGAGAATGGATTCATGGAGTGGGGGCAGCGCCTTCGACTCTTCACCAAAACTTGGCTATTTGGAGAAATGATGGCATTGTGGAATATGTAGAAGCAGACCAAAGTTATTATCTATCTGAGCAATGTCACATAACGAAGCAGACTTTCGACAAGAACCTTGCTTCGATTGCACCATGCGGCGATAAGGACGCTGCTTTTGATAAAGTGGTTTCTGAAAATGTTTACCACTCTGTAAAACTCCACCCAACTCATGGATTCTGTTGGAGAAGAGAGGAAATAGATCAAGGTTCCTCTGAAGATGGAGTAATTCCACCATCTGGGTGGGATTGTGAATTCTACTATCCCGATGACTGAGCCCAACCCATGGGAAAGAATTTCGGCTTATATGGCCGAAAATAGATTAAATACGGCACTAGAAGCTGTAACAATGAAAAAAGAAGTGGTTGTCGAAGCCAATGATTTTAAAAAATTGGCAAATAAAGCCATCTTGAAGATGGCAAGAATATGCCAAACTTGCAAAACTTGGATTGCATTTATGATGACGAACCTTTGGGTTTCGAAAAAGATCCTTTAAATGTAAATCATAAAATGCAAGCACAAGACTCATTGCAAGAAATAGACATTGGAGATGGCCTAACGAAAAGGCCAACTTACATCAGTGCCAACATCAATTCTGATTTCAGGACAAAGCTGATTGAACTCCTTAAGGAATATAAAGACTGTTTTGCTTGGGACTACAATGAAATGCCTGGTCTAAGCAAAGAATTGGTTGAACATAGGTTGCCTTTGAAGTCAGAAAAGAAGCCAATCAAGCAATTACCAAGGAGATTCGCGCCAGAAATAATGTCCAAGATTAAAGGAGAAATCGAAAGGTTGCTGAGAAGCAAGTTCATTCGAACTGCCAGGAGATTTCCTTGGTTTTGTTGTACATAAAAAAGGCATTGAGATAAATCAGAATAAGACAAAGGCAATAATGGAGACGCAGCCTCCAGTGACTAAAAAGCAACTTCAATCTTTACTGGGAAAAATCAATTTCTTGAGGAGATTCATCTCGAATCTAAGTGGTAAATCCCAACCCTTTTCACCACTACTCAGATTAAAGAAAGATGATGTTTTCAAATGGAAAGCAGAGCACCAAAGAGCTTTTGAAGATATCAAGTTATATCTTTCAAAACCACCAATACTAATGTCTCCCATTCGAAACAAATTCATGAAGTTGTATATTTCAGCGTCTGATTCGACCATTGGTAGCATGCTTGCTCAAGAGGACCTCCAAACGCATAAACGTTTTTGTTCACAGCAAATGGAATCATCAGTTCCGAATGCCAAACATCCATTTTTTCGGGATCATCATGTGGTTGAGGAACCATGGGCTCTTTATCTTCGTGAAGTATGAAATTCTTCCATTTACCAGCAAAGGGAACATGGACTTCGCGATTGTCGTTAGCCATTGGTGATTTTTGAACAAAAAAGTTTTTTGGAAAATCACGATTAGAAGATTAAAACTCTCTGGGAAGTTTTTTTTTTTGAAGTTGTTTCAGATCTAAACGGAATGAACAATGCGTTGGTTTTGAGTGAGTTAAACTTTAAATCGTTGTTACAAGTTTCTGGAAAATTTCAGAGTAATGGAGTTTGTTTGAAGTTGCAGAAAACGTTTCAATGGCGAAGAAGAAGGGTATTTATAGATTTTGAATAAAATCTTGAATTAAATAAATCAAAAAGAAAATGCACTGTTCACATGCAGTTTTCTTTCAGCTTCCGAAACTGCCACCTGGCCCACTCACGCGAAAAAGTAGGATTTTTGCTTTGATAATGGTGAAAATGGCAGTTGAAAAGACTACTAATGACGTCAGCGCAGTCTTAGGAAAGCGTGAAGACTTTTGAGGGAAAAGCAAACGTTTCAGTCTTAAAATGCCAACTCCTCAATTTCATTCGAATCACTCAAATCGAAATTGGCATTTTGGGGGCAATTTGTTACTCCATGTTTTTGTTTGAAACGAAATATGAAATAAAGATAAGTTAATGGCAAAATTATACATGTCATCAATATGCATATTTAAAAGGTTAATGTAATCTTTTATCAAAAGTTTTTCTTTTCGATTCGATTTTGATATAAATCGAAATCTGGCTGGATCGAAAGAAGTTTGGAGTTTCACGAGAAGACTAAGTACTTTCTGAATGATTTTCAAACTTGACTCACTTCGATTTCGACTGATTAGCAACGGATGCAACGGTTCAAAACTGAGGACAGCGCATGAGAATCAAGGACACGCGTCATTTGGTCAAGCAGCAGCCGTTATAGAGCAGTTGAATTAAGAAGTCTATATATATGTATTTTGTAGTCAAAATAAGGGTCACAATTTCACATACAAAAATCCTTACAAAAACTCAGAGTACCCATGCGTTCGAGCGAAATGAGTAATGACATGGAAATGTATGATTCTGTGAACCAATCTTTATTTGTGAATGTTTACATTTAAATGCAATTCTTATTCCAATAACTTTTAATTTATTGTTTACTTTAAGAAATCCATTCATTCGAATGAATTTCGCACTTGTCTTTTAAATTCATTTTAGTTTTTCTGCAAATCTTTTCATTCAAAGTACTTTACTGCATTTCAAGAAAATTCAAATCATGAACATTAAATGTTTTCTCTCCATAAATGCACAAACATGTCCCAAGATTTTCTAGTTGATCTTACCAGTAAATAAACTAGCGGTTGTTTACGTTACCAAAAATCAGTGTAAACAATGATACAAAAATTTAATGCTTAAAAAGTTAAAATTTAATGCTTCAACATTTAATACTTTCTATTTTTGCTTTCTTAACCTGTGTCATTGATGCACATGTTAACATTCTCCTTCATTAATTTAGGATGGGAATTCAACAAAGCCAGATAATGTTGATCACATTGTAGATGATCGCAATGACAACCATTTTACATTGAAGAGTGATCAAGATTTGTTACAAATATTAATCAAAGTATGCACAATGAAAAAGGATGTAAGAATCTTGCCGAATACTAGACATGAAAAAGGGATTTGCTATAAAATAATCTCAATATATTAAAGAAATATATTTACTTTGATTATAAACCTCGTGTACCCTTTTGATCCTAGATTCAAGTTTAAGAATGTTGGTGGCTTATGATGTGTGTTCCTTGCAATTCTTTTAGGTTAGTTTGTAATTATGCCGTGCTACAACAACATTTGGGATGCAGATTAGATTTGGTGCAAAAGTTTTTCACATTGTTTTGAATCTTGGCGGTTGATTGTAGATTGAATGTCTAAATCAACGCAGTTATAGAATTACTTACAATAATTAATCTTGATCATACATTTTAGATTAAATGGCCGTAAAGTAAAACAATGTGAAAACTGTGGGAAAATAAATTGCACAAAATCTGTTTCTCAACATTTTAGTGTAAATACAAATATTTGACATTTTCATTATTTTAAGCAAAATAGAAAATAATAAGGAAAGTACAAAATGGAAAGAAAAAAAAGTTGATCCAATAAAACCATGCATTCAAACTCGAAAGAGTCTACAATCAATGTTATAGAAAAAGTGGAACAAAATAGAAAACAACCCTAAACGGGTAAAATACAAAATCCTAAACAAACACAACCACAGACAAGTCGGCGGATCCGCGTACGGGTTCGAAACCGAGTTGCAAAAAAAGAGCAATGTTATTGTTTATAGCATAAATACTAGCGAATTAATCAACTGCCAACACAAAACAATTCAAGTACTAACCACTCTATGTAGAAACAACATCAAGCCAAAATAGCCCTTTCGAGTCACAATCCATTATCAATTTGAAAGAGAGACGTAGATAAGACATCGACGAAGGTGAGACCACCTCTGTTAAATAAAACCACAACACCAAAGCTCTACGAATAACTTCAGAGGTAACAATAACCTACGATAAAGTTTTCAATTACTGAAAGACAAAATTTTCTTTAAAATTCTCATGTTTAAATTATCTTTGCTCTATATAAGTTTGATTTAGTCTACTCTATTATTTTAGAAAATACTAATCTAGTATAAACCATCATGTTTAAATTATCTTTGCTCTATATAAGTTTGATTTAGTCTACTCTATGATTTTAGAAAATACTAATCTAGTATAAATCAAGTAATCATCAAACATTTTATATGCCTAAACACATAGTATTTAACTATGAAAAAATTGTCCGGATGTTTTTTAGTTGTTGTTTTAACTTGTTAATAATTTATCTTTTTTATCGCAACCCTCAACAAATTTTGTTAGTTTTTATTTTTATAAAGAAAGAAGATTGAATCTAAAATCTCATGCATACTATTTAAATGTCTTATCATTAGATCAAATCTAATTACTTAAAATAATTTAAGGTTAACAAATACTTTCTTCGGGTCTTAAATATAAACGACATTTAAGCCAATTAAAAATTGATGCTTCTGGCCTAAAATCTAGACCAAATACATTACTATCCATTATTGACCAAATTGTTTCTTACTCTCGGTTTTAAAACAAGTTTTGTAAGTTTTTGCACACATATTAAGAAATATACTACCTCCGTCCCTAATTATAAGATTTTTTTTTACCACTGCACGTACGCCAATGCACAATTTTGATCACTAATATTTTTAATTATCTATTAGTAAAAATTATAAAAACTTAATATTTTGAAAATACTCATCAAAACAAATTGAACACGATCTTATATATTAATATTTACATTTATATATTATTAAAAAAATACGGTCAAAACAAGGTAAATAAATAGTGTATTTTTGTCGAACA
The DNA here is from genome assembly GCA_951799995.1 of Trifolium subterraneum. Classification (NCBI taxonomy): domain Eukaryota; kingdom Viridiplantae; phylum Streptophyta; class Magnoliopsida; order Fabales; family Fabaceae; genus Trifolium; species Trifolium subterraneum. The sequence goes on along the minus strand of OX637462.1, from coordinate 5,562,442 downwards.
AGATCTTATAATTGAGAACCCATGTAGTACTTATGATGTCAAAAATGATACATTTACTAAATTAACCCTATAATTTATTGGTTTTTTCCTTGGGAATAATGTTAATAGTAATAATTATGGGGCACAATTGAAAAACTTTGTATTGGAAAATAAAAATGACATTCATTCTGAAACTTATTTTTAGGCTTTCACCATCTAGTTTGGAGGTCAATTTTACATTGGTAGGGATCTGAAACCTATTTTTATTTTATTTTTTGTTACTATATTATTATTATAAAGTACAAAATTTCCAGCAAATGTACCAAAAAAAAAAAGTTCAAAATTTCCAGCAGTATTTAACCACGATTAATCATGCTCAGAATCAATGAAAAGACAAATTTGATCCTACCAATCTAACCAATCAAACCTCTCTAAACACTATCTCTTATATTTTGGACGGTGAAACTAATCTTTTACTATAAATTAAAAAACATTTGTAAAATAAATACAAAAAATAATTCAAAACTGCAACTATTTGTAAATTGTAAGATAAACAGGGGGAAGAAACCAGGAAAATAAATTAAAGTATTTAGCAAAGAAACTTCAAAGTATTGACCTCGAACCTCTTTCTTTACGATGATAAAAGCGATTCTCAGTTGAGCTTTTTTTATTATCATCACATCATCATCATCATCATCACCATCTCCAAGTTGTAAGAAAATCAAAACAATGATGAATCAGAATGAGATTAAATTAACCACTTCTCGTTTATCACCACTAGCAAAACCCTTCACTCTCAACAATCGTTCTTCCTTTTTATCACCAAAACCCTCTTTAAATTCATTGAACCACTGTGATGATGATGGTAGTGATGACCCTTTTAGTTCTTTGCTTGATTCTTTTCGAAAAATGGGTCGTTCTGTTTCTTTGAATGATACTGTTAAAACTGCAACTTTTCAAGTTGGTGCTTCTCAGAGTCAGACTCAGACCCATCATGAAATTTCACTTTTTGAAGGAAACCCTTTTCTTGAATTGCCTAAAAATGGTGACTTTGATGAACTTCATTGGTCACACTTTGAGGTTGCTAATTCTACTGGTGATGTCAACATGTTTCAGAAAGGTAGTATTTTTATGGTTTTGATGAAATTTTTCTGCAATTTTTATTTGATAATACACTTGTCTTAGATTTTTAAGCCCTTACTTTAGACATTATTTTAGGGAATTTATGATATTCATTTGTTGAGTCCTCAATTGGATTTTTCAATCTAAAATTAGAGCTTAAATAGTAGGATGTTTGTCTGTTTGCATCAAAATACTTGTCAGCTTTCCTTAAATTAAGGGTATGTTTGGATTGACTATTTAAGCTTATTTATTGGCACAAGCACTTATGAAACTGTTCGAGAGAGCTCATGGAAAACAACTTATGACATGACCATAAGCTGTTTTTAGTTTTTTTCCATAAGCTATTCGAAGTAGCTTATGAAAACAACTTATAGCTTATATGAAAACAACTTATAGCTTATATGACAACAATTTGACTTTATTTTATTTTTGTTATAGAAATAACTTATGCATAAGCACTTAAATGATAAGAGGGCCGAAAACAGCTTCTTGCTACTAGTATGGATGGACACATGATGATCCTCATCTGTTCGTCAAAGCTACTAGCTAGTATACAAGGATTATACATCAACATTGCTTTCTCTAGTTTTTCTTTTAGTAACTTACAATTCACTGTTCAAAAATTTGTCCTTGTTACTTTTCTTGTCCAATTTTACCTAATATTAAGATCTATATGTACATTGAAGCCAGAGCAACACCACAAACTGGTATACTTCTGCATGATATATTCACGTAAACTATCAATTCTCAATTAGAATAAGTAGATAACTTTTTTATTGGACCTCTGCTTCAAGAAATGCAGTTATATTGCATATCATCATAAGCAGGATATCATTACATATTTTTGTTTTATTGTCTTAGTTTCACTATTATAGAGATTAATTAGGCTTAGTTGCCTTAAGAAAACAAAATTACCAATATTCAGTTATCTGCAAATATGAATTTTTGAGGTCTAGAAACATTAATTGAGTTTTCTCCCTAAGACCATGTGCTTCACTCCATCTTAAAGTTGGTTACGTGAAAGATAAGAAAGCTATTAATTTATTTCATTTTATGTTGTCATCGACATCTAAGATGAAAAGAAAATGACTCTATTATTGGTTCCTCTTCTTGAAACTATTTTTAATATTAACTATATTCATGTGCATACGTGTATGTGTCTAAACAGAAGTAAATTGGTAATCCTTTGCATCTATCACGTAAAAGTTTTACAATGTTGATATCTGTAGTGCTGGAAATGTTTTAACAACTGGTAAATCATTTTCTTTGTTGTCCCAACTATGCTCCCATATCTAGTATTATTGTCATACTGTGAACAAATTCAAATATACTATGCTGTGAGGGCATTGAAAGCTTGCTCCCATTTGGGACTGACCTATAGTATTTTTTTAATTTTGATTTTAATGTTTAATGACTAGTTTTGACTTAATGCTTTGCATGAAATTTTATTTAGAATAAAAAGTAGGACAAATAATTGAGAAAACTATTGAATGATTTGTACAGTTAAACCTGCTGTTGATGGTTTGTCTGAGGGCATTTTCGGAAACAGCAGTGGTATAGTTGTGGGAAAAGACATTCTGTCGAATTCTGAAGGCACAAAACAAGCTGCTGATGAGTCTAGCTCCTTTCTTAAGGCACAAAACAAGGTTGCTCCACTCAAGATTTCAACTGATATGTCGTCTACTAAAAGCACTCCTCAAAATCAGTTCTCCAATAATTTGGGTGATGGTGACACTGATGTGGATTCTCCTTGTTGGAAGGGAACCATGGCTATTAGTTTTGTTCCATCAGAAATTGCACAATCTGTACCGTTTCATCATGTTGAGAAACCAACAGAAAAACATAACACTTTAAATCCTCGAGCTCCACAGTTCTTTCCTGGTATTGGATATGTTCAGGACAATTTTGTGTCTTTGAACTCTACTGTGCCTGTAAATACTAATTTGTTGTCAGGAGAGGACATACTCACAAAAACTGTCATGGCAGAAGAGTCCCTAGTAGAGTTGAATAAGCAAGAGCATGAGTATTCTACGAACATCAGCGGAATAGGGAAGGCGTTCAATATGGTTAATGATCGTAGCTCTGTGGATCCTCTGCTAAATTCACATTCTACGACGACTCAGTCTTCTTCTAAAGAAAAATTCACAACTTCAAAAGGAAAACTTGTAACTATAGGTGGTGATGTTGTTGAATTTGCAAAGGGAACTGAAAATCCCAGGGCTAATAGGTTAACAATGAGTGAGATTTTCCCTGCAAAGGGCCATTCTCCAACATCACCGGCATCATCATCTCAAGTCAATATTTATAATTATACCGATCTTCTCAAAACATTTGAAGGTTTCTCCAAGTCTATACTCGAATCTCCAAAACCGAGTGTTAAGATAGTGGTTGACGCAATGCATGTTCTTTCAGAATTGCTTGCACAAACCTGTGTGGACGGAGTTGATTCATATAGTGAACATGATCTTAGTATGACTACAATCCTGCAAACAATCAATAATCTGAATGATTTTAATGCAAAAGTAGGTGGTGAAAGGATTTCAACTACTGCCTTTGACTCAACTCCTGCAAATAGTTCTTTTTGTCTCGATAGGCCATTAAAGCTTACCAAGGTATGTATGAATCTATATGTTTTTTCTTAGCAATTTATGCAAAGTAGCAGCCTAACAGTGCCCTTTAATTTTCATTCTCTGCTCAATCTTTATTGTTCTGGAAATTGAGATGCTAATGTCTGCATTCAAGGGACTTGAAATGGCGAATGTAGAGACCCTTACTGTTCCACACCAGCTATATCTGCAAAATGATTATGTTGGAAAAAATACAGTCTCTAACGTGATTGGTCAGACTGGACTGAGTTCTTTTGCATCTAGCAGCGGAGGAGGCACCAAGAACAGCAATGAAGTTGGTCAGGTACACATATGGCTGCATGCGATAAGTAACTAGAATCAAATCTGGTTTATGTTTTTTTTTTAACTCTGAAATAAATGTCTGAATTCTTGTAGCTTCAAGTCATTCGGAGAAGTCTAGGGAAAAATGTGGATTTTGACAAACAAATGCATCCAGAGGCATCATTGTTTTGGAATTTATGGCTTGATTCTGAAGCAGAACGTTGTTATAGGAAGTTTAAAACTTATCATTGGCTTATGGAAGCTGGTGTGGATGTAAATTGCAAAAATGTTGCGGTATTTTCCTCTGCCTAAAAATCCTATAGCAAACTTATATTTCCATGCGTTGATTGAATTTGAATGAAATTAGCATTAGTGATCTTAAAACCTCTTAACAAATGCTGCTGTAATATGCACACATTAACATTGGTGATGCTTTGATTTTGTATTTCTATTTTCAGGAGTTGTGGAGATGACACTTGACAGTGCCTAATAGTAAGTAGATTTGCTAAGATACATAATAGAAGCTGCACACATTGGAGATTTCATACATATTCACTATCAACTAATTCCTGGATGAATTTCTACCTGTACAAATGTCACTGATTCACATGAATCCTATAGATCTGGACTGCTATCAAGACGAAGACAACATTGTACTACGGCCCCACTTAATTTATTTCTTGTGGTTTGTCTGTAATTTGGCTGAAATATGCACAAGCTAGTAAGTCTAACTATTTCAAATGATTAAAACTTTCTGTGTACATGTTGATCTATCGTCCGTATCAGGATAGTTAGGTTTATTAACTTTTTGTTTTTGTGTATGTTGATCTTCCAATGTGAATGCATACATGGCTTCATGCTATAGGGTCTGTATTGATCGATCGGTGAATGATGGCCTATGCTAGCTCAATCACATGATCTGATGAGTTATGCCATCCTAACTTGTTCTATCCTAACTTAGAAGCTACTCTATTAAACCCTTTTGTGTAAAATATAAATTTTTTAATACTACACATGCAGTGTTTTCCTTTTTCTGTTTATTTATGCATTGTCGTTGGTGCCAACTTAAGGTGAGTGCACACAATACAAATTAAACTTAGAAATATGAATTATATAGATTACATAAGTCAGGGTCACTCAAAAAATGATATATACTGTACACACTACTAGTACATGATAAATTAGACACATACTTGTGTTTTGAGTTTAGCAATGGCTGTTAATGACTCAAAATGAGTGCAGTGCAATTGGTTATGCAGCACATAGTTTATGGTGAGGATTATTGCAGTTCAATTTTCACAAAAATACTCAACTGCAGATTAGTCATATAATCGGTTTTAAACTCCCTCCGCCCGAGTCCTAAAATGTTGGGGCAACAAAAATTGATGTATTTGGTGTTAAACTTTTATGATCTAACTTTCTCTTATACTTAGGATTGGAGAGAGTACTTTTAGTAATATTAAAATGTCAAAGACTGTAGTTTACTGTGGTTTTCTAATTTTCAAAAGATTGTTGATAACATGAATTGATGTTAGAACAATTTAGAAAAGAAACGTATTCATTGCTAGTTAACATCATACTAACTACTACTTATTGTCAAAAAAATCATACTAATTACTAAAGCAACTGTTATAAATAATAAATGCTAAGATTTTATTAGCTGAATATGGTAAGGATAATCAGATGCACGAAACCTTGTCAGTAAACTGTCAACTATCATCATTCATCATCAGTTGAGGGCCTTGAGTCCTACTCCTCCATTGAAAGTCAAATTCTTTCATATTTTAAATAAATTAATTAAATATAGTAAAGTAATATTTAAGTAATTTTGTATTAGCTGCCTTAATTAATCTCTGAATCTTAAAAACAAGTTACCGACAGATATTTCATATTTGAACCCCAAACCATGCTTTTAAACCAATTTTGATAGACTCACTTAAAATTTTACAATTTTTTATTTTATTTTTAAATAAAATATTTAATTGTGGCCATGCATTTGTTCATATCTAATGTACAATAACATCTTCAAAATATTATATACTATACTTAGGCTTTTATATACAAGTATTTTAACATCACTGGTCTAAGGAAAGAAAAGAAATTTTTAAATAAAAAAAATGTTCTTTCTGTAAGAGTAAAAAAATGTTTATTTACTTTACCAAAAAATATCTTTATTTATATATCAAGTTATTTATATTTTAATGAATATTTTTTTTATATAAATCAATGTCCTAAAATATGAAAATATATTTATTCAATTTTGCGTATACAAATTGATCACTTTAAAAATAAAAATCAGAAACATTTTATCACAATAATTATCATGAGTTTGGAATAATATTTTTCCATCCAAATTTTGTTGATTAAAGGTATTACTATACTAGTTTGGTTGAATGTGTTGGGTCAGTGGTCATGAACTTGTAGTTGAAGCGTTATTGTTAGTTAAAAGATGTACATATTCCAACCAAATCCTTCCTTATACTTCCCGCAACAAATTCAAAACAAAACAAAACACACACGTACATTGCTTCTGATCTATGAATATATCTTTGTAAAATACTAAATAGTAGTAACTTTGTGTGTGAGCTAAACAATGAATGAATGACACCAACCACTTAACTTCTGAAAATGAATCTACCATACACTACAATCACCTTCACCAATATTATTGACTCTATTCTCTTTCATATAAAACCATAAAAGAGTATAAAGGGTCATTGAGTTTTTGTTCCTTGAAGTGTTAACATAAACAAAAATGATGGAATCTGGTGTTAGCTTTTGTAACTCTTGTGGTGAACAAGTTGGTGTTGATGCTAATGGAGAAGTGTTTGTAGCTTGTCATGAATGTTATTTCCCTATTTGTAAGGCTTGTGTTGATTATGAAATCAGCGAGGGACGTAGCGTTTGTTTGAGATGTGGCAATCCTTATGCTGGTATGATAAAACTAGTCTAATGTTTAATTCTACCTGCATTATAATTTGGTTTTACTGAGCTAATTGTAATTATTTGTATGAAATATTCTAAAGTTTGTTACCTTTTGCATTTTTGGTAGATAAAGCAAGAGTTATTGATGACACCAAAGTTCCTGGAAATCAATCAACAGTGCCTGCACAGATCAGTACTTCGCAGGTAACGGAGTTACATTAACATTACAATAGGTGCATATAGTAATTAGCCTCAGTTTTTGAAATTTGGATTTTTTTGCGGTCACAATTTCGACGGTAGTAGATATTAGAGTTTGGTGAAGTTCAAGTATGAGTCATCTGAGCTTCATCTAACAGTTGAGATTCATAGTCCACAGTGAGAGCAAGATTTCGCGACTGCAGAGAATATAGGTCTAGTTTTAGGAGAAAACATGGATTTAGAGGGACAATAGAAACTTTTTGTTTGTATATACTTTATTCAATACAGTACCTAATTGTTCAAATTAACACTTACAACCTTTGCTTGCATTATGTAGGATATTGGACTCCATGCTAGGCATATCAGTACTGTGTCAACGGTGGACAGCGGTAAAGAATAGAGACTTTAGCCCAAATTTCTTGTAACAATATCTTTAGAAATGCACACTGATAGTCATAACCTGGTTTGTTTTGTAGAATTAAATGACGAATCGGGGAATCCTATCTGGAAAAATAGAGTGGAAAGTTGGAAGGAAAAGGATAAAAAGAACAAGAAGAAAAAGGCAGCACCTATTAAGGCTGAAAATGATACTCCAGTTCCAGAAGAACAGCATATGGAAGAAATGGAGTAAGTTTAATGAGAAACGAAACACTTTTCTTGAAGAAATTTATATAAAATGCATACTGAAATGACTTTTTTCCCCCTTGAAAAATGAATAAAAAATATGCAAGACCTTATGCAGACTAAATTTTGTTTTTTATTCATCAACTTATTATGAATCATATGTATTCTGATGTACATGAATGCATGCTATGTTTTGCAGGCCCTCCTCAGAGGCCTCTGCTGCTGAGCCACTTTCAATCATTATTCCAGTTTCAAAATCGAAACTCGCACCATACAGAACTGTTATTATCATGAGGCTCATAATCTTGGGCCTGTTTTTCCATTATAGAGTTACACATCCCGTTGATAGTGCTTTTGGTCTGTGGTTGACATCTATCATCTGCGAGATCTGGTTTGCATTTTCCTGGGTGTTAGATCAGTTTCCTAAATGGTCTCCTATCAATAGGGTTGCTTTTACCGATAGGCTCGCCGCAAGGTAATTGGAGGCTATAAGTATTTGGAAAATTTGTTCCTTGCACTTCAATCTTTAAGCTCAATAAACATGTGTTCAATAGCTGTTTCTTGCTTTGGATGCCGAATGCTAACCTGTATGTTGGTATGTCAGGTTTGAAAGAGAGGGTGAACCATGTCAGCTTGCTGCTGTGGATTTCTTTGTCAGTACAGTCGATCCGTTGAAAGAACCGCCGCTGATCACAGCTAACACAGTTCTTTCTATCCTTGCTGTGGACTATCCTGTGGATAAAGTATCATGTTATGTTTCAGATGATGGTGCTGCAATGCTTTCATTTGAATCCCTTGTGGAGACAGCTGATTTTGCAAGAAAGTGGGTTCCATTTTGCAAAAAGTTTTCGATCGAACCACGTGCACCTGAGTTTTACTTCTCTCAGAAGATCGACTACTTGAAGGACAAAGTTCAACCTTCTTTTGTGAAGGAACGTAGAGCGATGAAGGTAAGCATCCAAACCTTCCAATTTGTTTCTTTCTTCAAAGACATGAGTGACCCTCTTGAGATTTAATATATATCTTTCATTTTTCTTTCAGAGAGACTATGAAGAGTATAAAGTCAGAATTAATGCTTTGGTTGCAAAGGCTCAGAAAACACCAGATGAAGGGTGGACTATGCAAGATGGAACCTCTTGGCCAGGAAATAATTCACGCGACCATCCTGGCATGATTCAGGTATATCCATTCATTTTTTTTGTAATAAAATCTCATAGATAAGAGATAATAGTCGATACCTAGTTTCTGCAACTTGACTACAGAATTATTGAAATGACCAAATATTGTGGAATTATGTTAAAGCATTATAATTATATGGCTGTATAGAGATAATTGTATACTTTGCACCGATGCATTTCTCCACCGATTCACCATTCATTTTAATATCTGTTTTTCATTTACAGGTTTTCCTTGGACACAGTGGTGCGCACGACATAGAAGGAAATGAACTTCCTAGATTGGTCTATGTTTCCAGAGAGAAAAGGCCAGGTTACACCCATCATAAAAAGGCTGGTGCTGAAAATGCACTGGTAAGATCAATAGATACTTAAGATTAACAATTAATATAAGTTCATGAAGATTTTGTTGTGCAGTGCTTGATGCTTACTTCGATTTATATAGGTGAGGGTGTCTGCAGTTCTCACAAATGCTCCCTACATTCTCAATCTTGATTGTGATCATTATCTTAACAACAGCAAGGCTGTTCGAGAAGCGATGTGTTTTCTGATGGATCCAGTAGTTGGTAGAGATGTTTGTTATGTGCAGTTCCCTCAAAGATTTGATGGTATTGATCGTAGTGATCGATATGCTAATCGAAACACAGTTTTCTTCGATGTAAGTTTAAATGAAAAATTAAAAGTTTCACCATCTATATTATTACCGTGATGAAAATCATGGACGGAATTGTTATGCAATTTCTAACCTTGATCTCTTTCAGGTTAACATGAAAGGACTTGATGGAATTCAAGGACCTGTATATGTGGGGACTGGATGTGTTTTTAATCGACAAGCGCTTTACGGCTACAGTCCACCTTCTATGCCTCCGTTACCAAAATCTTCATCATGTTGCTGCTGTCCTTCAAAGAAACAAACCAAAGATGTCTCAGAGCTTTATAAAGATGCAAAGAGGGAAGAGCTTGATGCTGCTATTTTTAATCTTAGGGAGATTGAGAGTAAGCAAAGTTTTTTTTTTCTTTTTCCGTCAAACAGTTTTAATTAAACATAAATAGATTCCTTAATAAAGAATATCTTTGGGTTTCTTATCTTTCTTGCAGATTATGATGAGTACGAGAGATCAATGCTTATTTCACAACTTAGCTTTGAGAAAACATTTGGTTTGTCCACTGTTTTCATTGAATCTACATTAATGGAGAACGGCGGTGTGTCCGAATCTGCTGATCCTTCAATGCTGATCAAAGAGGCCATTCATGTAATTGGTTGTGGCTATGAAGAAAAGACAGCATGGGGAAAAGAGGTTAGGCATTCATGTTCCTGCATATACTTTTCCGTTCCTTTTTAAGCGTCTTGTAAAGATTACTTGTAGTTTACGTAACCAAGTACCTTGTTATGTATTCAGATTGGTTGGATATATGGTTCAGTGACTGAGGATATCTTAACGGGGTTCAAGATGCAATGTCGTGGATGGAGATCAATTTACTGTATGCCCTTAAGGCCTGCATTCAAAGGGTCAGCGCCAATCAATCTTTCCGATCGTTTGCATCAAGTTCTTCGATGGGCTCTTGGATCAGTTGAAATTTTCCTTAGTAGACATTGTCCTCTTTGGTATGGTTTTGCTGGAGGTCGTCTCAAATTACTGCAGAGACTGGCTTATATTAACACCATTGTTTACCCTTTCACATCCCTTCCTCTCGTTGCTTATTGTACATTACCTGCAATTTGCCTGCTCACAGGAAAATTCATCATACCGACGGTAATTTCCTCATCTTTATTTTGGTCTAACATACAAGATCATTATTAATGAGACAAAGTCCTTACATGAAATTGTTGATGCTAATTTGATGCAGCTATCAAACCTTGCAAGTGCACTCTTTCTCGGACTTTTCATCTCCATTATATTGACCAGTGTACTTGAGCTAAGGTGGAGTGGTGTAACCATCGAAGATTTATGGCGTAACGAACAATTTTGGGTTATTGGAGGTGTCTCAGCTCATCTTTTTGCTGTCTTCCAAGGTTTCCTAAAGATGTTAGCAGGTGTTGATACAAACTTCACAGTCACAGCAAAAGCCGCCGATGATGCAGAATTCGGTGAACTATATATGATAAAATGGACAACACTCTTAATTCCTCCAACAAGTCTTATCATTATTAACCTTGTTGGTGTTGTTGCTGGTTTTTCTGATGCACTTAATGGTGGATATGAATCTTGGGGACCACTCATTGGTAAAGTTTTCTTTGCATTTTGGGTTATTTTTCATCTTTATCCATTCCTTAAAGGTCTTATGGGTCGCCAAAACCGTACTCCAACCATTGTTATTCTTTGGTCAGTGCTTTTGGCTTCTGTTTTCTCACTTATTTGGGTTAAGATCAATCCATTTGTGAGCAAAGTTGATAGTGCAACCATTTCTCAGACTTGTATTTCAATTGATTGTTAAGTCTCATAACACCAACAATTATGTTATGCTTGCCAAAAAGTTTTGATTCAATCTTCAAGGTGTGCAAGTCATTAGCATTAATTCTTCGTTGAAATGTGTAAGCATTTTGAATTGTAAGGTTGTTTACTTCTTTTCCATGTTTTGGACAATTTTTCTGTGTAAAGAGACCAATAATTGACTGCTTATAGATATCAATGTAAAAATAGTGCTTTTGACTTTATATATTTTTAAAAAGTCTTTGACTTTTGTCAAATTTTACTATTAGTCTTTTTTATTGGTCTTTCTTTTAGAGTATGCCAACACTTGTGAGCGGAGAAATTTCGAGATCAAATTAATAGTAAGTTGTTAAAATATATAGATTTAATTGATGGTAAGTGGTTAAATATAAGAATCAATTGACAATTAAATTAATATAGAAGTTTATTTTTATTTTATAAACTAAGGTATCTTTTGCGCGCAACCGTAAAAATTAACCCTCAAGATAATTAAGATTTACCGTAAAAATTAACCCTCAAGATAATTAAGATTTATTTGAATAGTTGACGTCTCTTAACAAATAATTGATCTCTTCCAATAACTATTTTTTCATTGCTACCGATTAAAGATACAATCTTAAATCAAATGGTTAAAAAACCCAATTAATAAGTTTGTACCACATATTATTATTAAATCAAATAATCAATAAACTATTCTTGTTCAGGATAAATATGATGCCTCCTTTCCTTGCATTTGCATGTGCACCCCCATGTACACTTTGATCACTATTCAAAATTATTTTATTCTCCTTCCCCATCGTTTGCAAATTGGGAAGAGTGTTTATTTTTTTTGTCAAATTATTTAATGGTCAGAACATAAATTTTTAAGGTATATAGCTAAACAGATTTACTGCCGTATATTTTAAACACAATTTTTACATTTATTTCTATTACAACCATCCGATCAAACATGTACTGTTGAGATTGTTTTAAGTTATTTTAATCTGAATCGTTTGATCTATAATCAACCGTCAAAATTCAAAACTATGTTAAATTCAAAATTATTTTACCGCTGCAGATTTTCTGCAGCGGTATATCATGAGTCAAACTTCAAATTTGTCTACCTTTTATTCATATATAATATTATCGATTAAGATACGATGTCCTTACCAACTATAATCGAGCTACGCTAGTGGAACTTAGAAGAGTGTTTATATTCTCATCAATTTTGGCCGTTATTGTTTTTTGAAAATACTGAAATGACAGGTCCAATTCTGTAAATATCTTCAAATCAAAGGTAACAAACAAACAAAATTCTCTTCCAAGTTGTAGCTCCAACTGTGACCAGGTCACTCCTATAATGAAAGGTTACTTAATTAATTAAACAACTACTAGTACATACAAAACACAGTACAACATTAATTCATCAGAATCTCATTTCCCACAAACACAAACACAATCCTAAATTCATCAGTTCTTTGTTCATATGAAACATCAGCACATGTTTTTCTGAACAATGAAACCACCACAACCACCACTTCAACTTCTCTTCATTCTCATCCTCTTCTTCTTCTCCACCATTATAACCTCATCTCCTTCTCTTCCTCTCCCACCAACCCCTTCTCCAACTTCACCTCCCTCAACTCCTTCAACCCCTTCAACTCCATCATCATCAAAATCAATTCTTGACCCTAAACAAATCACAGCCTTACAATCCCTCAACATCCCAACTTCAAAAGACCCATGTTCACAACCATCTTTCCACAATGCAACAATCTGTGACTCCTCCAAACCCTTTCGTCATCTCATTTCCTTAACCCTCTCTAACTGTTCCTCCTATGTTTCTCTCTCTTTCACTGCTCTCAAATCACTCTCTACTCTTCACTCTCTTAACCTCATAAACTGTCCTATTTCACCTATCCATTTCCCTCAAGAACTCATTTCATCTCTCAAATCCTTCACCTGCATCAACAGTTTCCACAAAATCTCTGGTGTTTGGCTCTCTCAGCTTCAAAATCTCACTGATCTCACTGTTTCAAATGTTCAAGTCAAAGCTTCTGGTCCTTATGTTATTCTTAGTCACATGAATTATCTCAAATCTTTAACAATTTCTCATGCAAATCTCACTGGTTTTTTACCTGGTCACATTCATTCAAATCTTACCCATTTTGATTTTTCAGGTAATCAACTCAAAGGAAATATACCCATTTCAATTACAATGCTTGATAGTCTTGAAAGTTTGAATCTTTCTTCAAATTTACTCACTGGTGAAATACCCTCTTCAATTGGTGACTTAATTTCACTAAAAAACCTATCTTTAGCTTCAAATTCATTTTCTGGGGCTATCCCAGATTCATTTTCTGCTATTCCTAGTTTGGTTCATTTGGATCTAAGTTCAAACCAGCTTAATGGGTCTATTCCAAAATTCATTTCACAAATGAAGAATATCAAGTACTTGAATCTAGCTAACAATAATCTTCATGGTGTTGTTCCTTTTAATGTCACTTTTTTAAAGGGTTTGGAAGTGTTTAAGATTGGTGGGAATAGTAATTTGTGTTATAATCGTTCGGTTTTGTCTTCAAAATTGAAACTTGGAATTTCTCATTGTGATAAATATGGAATGCCGGTTTCGCCTCCACCTGCAAAGGATTCTTCTGCAGATGATAGCAGTGATGATGATTATGATGATAGTGATGATGATGATGGTGGTAGCAAGCACAAGAAGGATCAACATCATGGACCAAACAAGTTTGTTCTTGGTGTGGCTATTGCTCTTTCTTCTATTGTTTTTCTTATTGTTTTCTTAATTGTTTGTTCAAAATGTTGTCGTTGAAAGACGTTTTGATTTTGGGTTTTTAGATTAGGAAAATTGATTACTTTTGTTAAGTTGAGAGGGCTTGTTTAATATATTTAATATTTATTTTATTATTATACTTTGATTACAATGAACAAAGATGGAAAACACAAACAAGAAAAAGGCATTGTTACATTTTGATAGGAATTTATGTAAAATATGTCCACTAAAAGGAAGAGAGAAAAATGAAGAACCAAATCATTGAATCATTTGTTTGTGCATTACATTGAGTTTATTTTGTTGCATTATTGTCAATATTGTTAGCCTCATTTTGTTACAACTACACTGTCTAGGCCAGTGGATCCACCGCCCGGCCAGCCTGGGCACTTGCCCAGACTCTAGTAAAAAAATATGGTATTTCAGGGTTTGTTTTGGGCAAAACTGTGATCTTTAGGGGTTAGTTTAGAGCAAAACCGAAATTTTTGAATTAAAACTGAGATTTTGCCCAAACTTTATAAATTTTCTGGCTCCTCCACTGATCTAGGCTACTACCATCCATTTTCATTTGTAGGTTACATTTTACCTGAGTTGTTAATCAATTTTTAGGAATATAATTTGCTCCTGTAATTTCCCCAAAACTCAGTTTATAGTTCTAAATTATTACAACTTTTTTTAGGAAGTTTGTTTGACATGATGACATTTATATTTGGGGGCAAAATAGGTGGTGTATATGATGACACTTTATTTAATGTTGGGCTGCAAATGGCTAAAATTTTGATTCTGTTATCTGTGGGCACAACTTTTGGAGAATAAAATTGATTTAGCTTAAGTAGGAGATGGATAGCATCTCAGGTGGATAATGATGGTTTGTTGAGTGGAGTACTGGAGTATAATATTGTATGATTGTAGATATTTGACTCTGCTCCAATTTTATGGCATGTGCTACTGTTAGATCATTGGATATGTGTTGTCTGTCCTACCTTCATCATATGCCAACTTTGTGTTTTTTTTTTATTTTGCAACAAAATTTCGTGCAACTCGTTTGAATTTCAACTGATAAAAGAGTGCGTATTAGAAAGCTACATTGATAGCCGTCCTCTACAGATCATTTGTCCATGTCCAAAGAATTACAACTAACTTCAATGTGACATAGTTCGATTCTCTCAATTTCAATCTCTACGCGTCTCTCTCTATCCTCCCACCCTTATTTTTGCGATGGAGAACATGAGGAAAATAGATCATTCATTTTCATGATGGAACAAGGTTGATAGATAATCAGGTCTCTTAGTCGTATAGTCGAGTGAGACATTTGTTTTCAAGCTAGTACTTATCAAATAATATGTATTGAGAGATGTAAATGAATTTGAGTACCTTGAGAGATAATTAGTCTAAGTTATCAACATTAGAATACCACCTGAGTTTAAAAGTAGAGGTGAGAAAATTATATCAATGATCAGTTGAACTTGGTTGTAAATAGATTTTAGAACCTCAAGTGATTAGTCTAAGCTCTCAAACTTATGTCAATGATCACCTGAACTTTGTCGTAAATTAGGATTTTAGGCACATTACTATAGATATTGTGCCTACTCTGTTTTGTTAAAACACATATAACAAACATCAAAACCATTCCCCTTAGAATTAGGATGTAAGTAGTTTAGATAATTTTGGTAATTTTATGGTGTAAAACAATACAAAATATTCAATAGAACACCACAACAAGACGAAAAATCAAAACGTCACACCAAGATGGCGAACAACATAACGCCGCACCCCGACGACAAAATCACAAAATAAAATAAAATACAAACCACTTATTTAGATTAAAAAGAGGGGAAATAGACACAACACAGTAATTCTAGGCTAAAACATAACCCAAAACCATCCAATTACATCTGTCATTTTCACCGCATGACTAAGGTCTTGATTTTGATTAACGATGCAGTTACATCTGTCATTTTAATTCTTGCCTCAGGTGAATCTGCACAGCAACTCAAAGCTAAAGCTAAAATTTCATGAAGTTCTTTCTCATGTTGTGAGACTAAATTGTAATCCACAACTTCCATAACTGAATTGACCATTGATTCACTAATCCAAGTTTTCAAGGTTAATTCTTCTGAAAACATTTCATTTGTTGGCTTCTTTCCTGTGAACATTTCCATTAGCATTATCCCATAACTGTACACATCTCCTTTAACTGAAATGACTCCTTTAGATCCATACTCTGCATGTAAATGTTAACCACCAGTTAAATTCTAAAAAATGTATTAAAAACTTCATTATTTTCTAAAGTGAGTTTACCTGACTAAACTCAAATTGATATAAGATATAATATAACTTAGATTTAGGTGTGAAGAAATAACCTGGTGCAACATAACCAAGAGTAGCTAAAGTCTTGGTATGAGTTTTAGACTGTCCTTCATCCAAGATCTTGGAAATGCCAAAATCACTAACATGTGCAACCATATCTTCATTTAGTAAAACATTACTAGGCTTCAAATCACAATGAACCACTGGTATTGAAGAACCATGATGTAGATACTCTAATGCAGATGCCACATCTATCATTATATTCAACCTTTGCAAGAAATTCAAACAATAGTTCTTTGAGTATAACCATTTTTCCACACTTCCATTTGACATAAACTCCATCACCAGAGATTTGAAATCATCATTTGAACAACTACTGATAACCTGCACAAGATTTCGATGCCGAAGATTGCGCATTGCATTACATTCCGCATCGAAGCTTCTTGATGTTGCTTCCAATGTCAAGTCAAGTACTTTAATTGCCACCATCTTTCCACTAGAAAGAATTCCTTGATACACAGATCCAAAGCCACCCTTTCCAAGTAAATTATTTTCACTAAATCCATTAGTTGCTTTCACAAGTTCATAGTAGGATATTCTTCTTGGAATCCCTAAAGTAGCAGACAAATCACTTTTAAGTGGATTTTCAACCTTTTTCCTTTTAAGTTTCCCATGCATTATGCATATAACAACCAAAATGCCCAACACAACAATTATGGATGATATGGAAATGATCAATATTACCTTTGTCTTTGATTTTTTCCTAATTTGTTTATCACATGGAGGTACTTGTAAGCGAGGACTGCCACAAAGCGCGTCATTATGGATGAAAGATTGAGCTGTGAATCTTTTGAAAGGTCCTCCATCAGGAATCTCTCCTTGCAATCTATTGTATGATAGATTTATGTATTTAAGAGAAAGAAGTAACTCTAATGATTTTGGAATCACACCACTTATAAGATTTTGAGACAGGTCCAAGAAACTCAAACTAAACATTTCACCAAGTGATGTTGGAATAGGACCATTCAATTTGTTATTTTCTAAGGAGAGAGTTTCTAAAGTTCTCAATAAACTTATGGCCGTTGGAATGGTGCTTGAAAATTGATTTTTAGAGAGATCTAATAGTATAAGAGCTCTTAAATTCTTAATCTCAGGTGGAAGATTTCCAATTAAAGCGTTAGATGATAAGTTTACCTCTAAAATATCTTCAAGATTCCAAAAAGACAAAGGTATCATTGAAGTCAACTTATTAGATCCTATGTGAAACTTTCTAAGAGAAGTCATGTTTCCCAAGCATGTTGGTAGCACACCAAAGAGCGTATTGCTTGTTAAATACAACTCACTCAAACTACTAACTTCACAAAGCTCATGAACTATAGATCCTTGCAGTTCATTGTAGCTAAGATCCAAATGTTGAAGTTGATTTGACCTTTTAATTGTACTAGGGATTGATCCATTTAAATCATTCCCACTCAGAGTTAATTCAATCAGGTTACTCATGTTTCCGATTTCTAGTGGAATATATCCATTAATTCCACAAGAGATTGCCTGAAAATGTTCTAATGATAAGTTTCCAATGGACTTGGGAAGTTTTGATAACCTATTCTCTGATACATCAAGATATGCAAGATATCTGCAACTAGTAAG
The DNA here is from genome assembly GCA_951799995.1 of Trifolium subterraneum. Lineage (NCBI taxonomy): Eukaryota > Viridiplantae > Streptophyta > Magnoliopsida > Fabales > Fabaceae > Trifolium > Trifolium subterraneum. Next base: position 5,544,372 of record OX637462.1, on the reverse strand, counting down.
TGAAGTAAGAAAGTTTATTTCAAGAGAATCATCATTTAATGTCAAATTATTGCTACCTATGACGAGGAATTCGATGAGTCTTAAATCTCCAAAAGAATTTGGTATAATTCCACTAAATTCATTTTCATCCAATTGAAGTCGCACGAGATTTGAAGCATTGGATATACTCTCTGGAATTTTACCAACAAAGTTGTTTCTAGATAAGTATAGGTATTGTAGGTTAGGAAGACCAAATCCCATATCTGATGGAAGCATGCCTGAGAGATAATTTTCTTGTAGAGCCAAAACTTCCAATGTTGAAATGTTGAGGATTTTTGAAGGAATAGGTCCACTCAAGCTGTTATTTGACAATTGTAAATTTGTGAGTTGATTGAGATGGCCAATCTCCATTGGTATCGAACCTAAAAACACATCACAAAGAAAACAACAAATAAACAAAGCTACATGTATATGATGACGCATAACACCAATGATGCATGAAATGCTTAAGCATATTCAAGGAACTCAATTTCAAAGCCTATTATTTACCTAAACATTTTTTTTGAATTTTCGTGTTTATTTTGATGTTGGTTGGGCTAGTGAACCAATTGATTGTATGTTTACCACAAGTTTATATATCTTTTTTTTGTGTGTGGAGATTTTCGTCTCTTGGAAGAGTTTAAAAACAAGACATCATCTTTGATCATGTACATAATATGAGTATGTTGTTATGGCGTCCAACACTTATAAGATAATTTGGTTGTGTTGGTTAGTTTCTGATATGAGTATCTTTCTTTCTTTCTTTCTGGACCAACTCGTGTAATGTGATAACAAGTGTGTCATTTATATTGTTCATAACTCAATATTTTTAAGATTGGTCGTTAGCCACTCTAAAAAATTTCTTTGAACTTTGGTCCTCTAAATTTTTTGAGAAAAAGGAATATGTACTGACAGTGTAAAATAATTTTAAACTGTCAACCAATACTAATCATGTTTTCCCAGGTCACCCCACTTTATCCCACTTTCTTGATATGACATGACAAAATGATAGTTGTTTATTGGATGATCGTGTAAAATTATTTTACACCGTCGGCGCATCTTCATTATAAACTCAAATTTTTTTAGTGTCCATTTTTTTTACAAAAATTCATAACATGTTCAAAATAAATTTTTTAAAGGCATATTAGTTTAATAATTTAAATATTTAATTTAGTTTCACATTTATTTTATAACATTTAGTTTAACATTTTATTATAATAAAAGAGTTAAATTAACCAAAACAACGATGGATAGTAGTAGCACCCCCATAATCCAAAAGATCATGCTAATAATTTAGCTTAACATTTTAATCTTTAATTTGAAGTTATATATTAATTAATAAATATTAAAAGGGCCAAAAACATACTTTAACTATTTTATTATAATTAGGACAAAACTTTCATGCATTTCTTGTTGTTCCACTCACAAAGAGGTAGTTACTTTAATTAAAAAAATAGTTTCCTTATAATTATATACACTCTTTGTAACTCTGGCAACTAAGTTTTATCATTCTTATCCTCCCTCTCTTCTCTCTCTATCTATAAATCTCTATTTTTTACATTTATAAATAAATATGAAGATAGAAAGTTGAGAGTATATATACCTGTAAAAAAGTTATCTTCTAAACTGAAAAATTGTAAAGACGTGCAATTTCTAATCGATCGTGGAATAATTCCTCTATAATCATTACTGATTAGAGAAAAGATTTGAAGTTGAGGAAATTGATGACACATCTCGTGTGGGAGAGTTCCATTTAAGTTGTTATCTTCAAGGTTGATCTCTATCATAGAAGAGATGTTGAAGAGGGAAAATGGAATTTCACCTGTAATTGAAAAAAAGAAGTAATTAATGTGATATTGAAAAGTGAAAAAGACAATTATTTTAAAACAGATGTAAATATTACAATCCTCTTCATTTTTCACCCAATTCATTTTCGTCATTTTTTACAAAGGAGTTGAAGATTGAACCCGGGACTTTTAATATACTACTCAAATTCTTCATCACTAGACAGAATCTAGTGACTTATTATAATGTGTCTATTTTATTATAACTATATACCCTCTTTGTAACTCTGGCAACTAAGTTTTATCATTCTTATCCTTCCTCTCTTCTCTCTTTATCCATGAATTTCTATTTTTTACATTTAGAAATAAATATGAAGATAGAAAATTAAGAGTATACCTTTAAACAAGTTATCTTCTAAACTGAATTTTTTTAAAGATGTGCAATTTTTTTAAAGATATAATCATTAGAGTAGAGAAAACTTTTGCAGCTGAGGAAATTTATGACACGTCTTGTCTGGGACGGGAGACTTCCATTTAAGTTGTTATTGTCAAGGTTGATCTCCATTAAAGAAGAGATATTGAAGATGGAAAATAGAATTTCACCTGTAAGTAATTTATTTTGGACTGGCTAAAGCCTAATACAATAAAGCCCAACACAATTAAGACTCAATAAAGATGAATTACTACGCGTGGCTCCAAAACGACTACAGACGCAAGAACGACGATGGATTAAGGTGTATTACTCCAATACATGTTAACAATCACTAGATAAATGACACTTACATGAGATATTTGTGACTCGTTTCTTGCATATGAAAGACCCCACCAAACAGTTATTCCTTAAATCCCACTATATATGCATGCACACACGCACTCACTCTCAAGGTACACACATTCTACCCCAATTTAACACTTTCTCTCGCCTTAAGCAAATATTGAGTTAAGCGTTGGAGTGCTAACATTGTTGCAGGTACCTTTTCCTTCTTCGGTACTTGAAGATCACATCATACTCCATCAACCACAAATCTGACCAACCATTCACACTTAGAGAACATTCTCATCTGAGCACTCGATTCAGTGACGCCGCCTGTGGGTTGGTTTACATAAAAAATAGATCCAAACCCATTTTCATCACCCTATCCATTTCTTCCCAAACAAACATAATTTATCTTTTTTAATGACCAAATCAACAAATCACCATACCAAACTAGTTGTATCTACCATATTTGGTGGTAACGTCCCGCATGCAGAATCAAACCCTATCACCAAACGCCGACCCTAGATTCGTAACTGAAACCCACGACAAGGTCAATCTTAGGTTTTGATGACCAAGACCTTGTTGACAGTTCATCTAACGACAAGCTACCCCTTCTTATTGTAGAAACATAGCCAACCACAACGTATCCAGGATTTTAGTGGACCAAGGCAGCTCCTATGACGTTATGAGATTTATTCCTCAAACTGAAGATCAAGACATATCAGTTACAGTCATACGATGGCGGACATCTAGCAGCTTTTGACACATTTGTCACTTAACCACTTGGATTTATCGTTCTTCCCGCCACATTAAAAACAAAGGCGACCCGATGTCCGTCAAAATAATCTAAATAAGATTCCTCGTGGTAACATGTGACTCAGGGTACAATTGTATCTTCGGGGAGAACGACTTTGAAATCACTAGGATTAGTACCCTCTATGGTACACCTTAAAATGAAATACCACGAAGCAAATAATAAAGTCGTTACAATAGAGACCGATAAGAAAGGATTGAAACAATATCTTTGGATGACAGAGGAAACATCTTCCTCCACGGCACAACAGGATGACGGTCCACACCACGAACTCACTTCAGATGCAGACTTCGACTCTCGTGCTGATGAATACATTTTTGACGAAGAAAAGAAAGCGGAAAAGCCACTATCGTTAAAAACCAAGATGAGACTTGAGATACCAAAATCAAACTTAGAGTTCATCACGGTACAGTCGGACGATAACCCAACATAGATTGTCAAAATAAGGGCCAACCTCCCCCATCGGATACAATAAAGCCTCATCAGATCAAGTGCCTAAAAGCCAACACAGATAACTTTGCTACCACCCCGAAGGAGATCTCGGCAATCGATCCAGTAGTGTCATACCATTGTCTCAACATAAACCCAAATATGAAATATGTGGCGTAACGAAGACGACGACAATCCCCTGAGAAAGCTGAAGCTGGCAAAACCATCATTTCCATGACGGTTATAGTGTTATGGTTTTTGTGTTTTTGTATTGCAGAATTTGGTGGGATATATATATTTATTGTGGAAAAGAATATAATTATTTTTTCTCCACAATTCTACAATTCAAATATATATCCCACCAAATTCTACAATTCTCCACAATAAATATATATCCCACAAAATTCTGCAATACAAAAACACAAAAATCATACCACATGAACTTATGTTATATTCTCTATCATTGAATTATATTTAATATTAGTTAAGAAACATCATGAATGTATTAATAAATACATTGATCATTTTTTCCCTTGTTATTTTATATTTGATTTTCATATATATATATATATTCATTGTTTTATTTTAACCTAATATACTTTTATGTTGTTATATTGTAATTTATTTAAAATATTATTATAGCATTGTAACAAAAATAAATAAATATTATTATAGCATAATCGTGTTTTTTCTTTTAAATACATGAAATTTTATTGAAAACAAGTTTGAAAGGAAATTTTTTTTATTAAATTTTATTGTTATGAAATTCAAGTCTAAAATTTTTATATAAGCCGGATTAATAGTCATGCGGTCTGACCAGTGACCCACTGGTCTGACTGGTGACCCAGTGCCTTAGCCGGGTCGACCACCGGTCCGAATTTTAAAACATTGCAGGAAACTACATTTTCACCACAACGGACTAATTTTCTCAACGTGATACTCAAAACCAAATATAAGAACTTTACCCGTTATCAATCAATTTCATCGCATATTGTTAAAGACCTGCTTTACAGGAAATAGCGCTGACGGAAAAACGCCCTCAATGTCATATAGGGATTTTTTTACAAAAAGGGAGTAGGTTTTCATGTTATTTACCAAAATAGTGTAGTTTTAAAAAAAAAATTACATAAAGGGCATAAGTTACTTCAATTTTTTTAAAGCAAAGTCGTCGATGGCAACTACGACTTTGCTTTTTTTTTTTTATTAAAATAATTACCTTATAGTGACAGACACAACCGTCACTGAATGTTAGTTATCCGTAGGTATAGATATAAATTTCCTGTTTTACCGCGCAAGACTTCTACCGACGGTTATAAACTTCAAAACTCCGTAGGTATAAAGTATATTAATTTATTTTTTTGGACATATTTTTCATTTAAATAGATTTTTTAAAGTATTTTTTATATCAAATTATTTTTATTATTTTAGTGAATTTCAACATAATTTTTTTATTCTGACCTAATACATAAAGTAATGCAGTATCACTTTAGACAGACTAAACAAATAAACTAGCTAGTAATTTGTTGGTGAAAAATGACAATATCTTACCCTGCAAGTTGGTTGAAGGAAGAAACAAATATTGAAGCTTGTTCAATTTTCCAATGTCAGGTGGCATACGTCCTTTGTCAAAATTAATTTCAGATAGTTCCAAATCTTCCAACTCTTTGCAATAACGCCAAACTTTTGGCATCTCACCATAAAAATCATTAGCATAAAGATAGAGTGATCTAATATTTGGTAGCCCTTGACAAATATTTGATGGAAGAATGCCACTCAAATTATTATAACCAAGGTATAAGTATTGCAATGATGTGTTGTTGAACATACGTATGTTGCCTTTGAGCATATTATATTGAAGATTCACAATTCTCAACCGTACAAGATCACCGATTTCTTTCGGAATTTCTCCTTTAGTTTAATGCATATAGTATAAGACAAAATAAAAACATTAATTAGGATGATTAAAATATATTTATACAATGCGCTATTGCAGCCAGAAGCTGAGGCAATGGGAATTCATGTGGCTTTAAATTGGCTTTGGAATAAATAGAGGAGTTGCAGCCTTTGAAGTGGAGAGTGATTGTTTGTAAGTTGTGCAAGCCATCAATTCAAAGAACACAAATAATACAGAGTTAGAAAGCATTATTGTTATGTGTCAGCACTTATTATCCTTAAACAGGCCAGTTATTTTAGAAGGCAAGCAAATCGTGTAGCTAATTACTTGGCTCAAGCGACTCGTTTTATCGCTAGTCCCAAAGTCTATAATTATTGCCCACCATGTATTGAAACTATTCTTATAAATGAAATGAATTAAGTTTTTTGGTGTAAAAAAATATATATATTTATACAAGAATATTTAATTAAAGAACATGCAAAATGTAAAAACATTCTTTCAGAATTTGTGTATTCAATGTTTAAAAATTTAGTTTTTTTATTTCTAATATAAAATTCTATATTTAAGTATATTATCTTGTTTAGGACACAAACTAGCATGCATGATCTTTTAATTAATAATATTTTTACAAAAATAAATCAAAATTATTTAATCAATATCCTATTATACAATTTATTAAACACCACCAAAAAAGTCTACGTACAAACATACACGAGGGATCGACCTATTTAGAGTAAATTCACCAATAAAAAAGAATTCGATTCACAAAAAACAAGCATTATTTACTCTAGAGTGAGTACCTGCATAAAGGGATCGACCTATGCAAAGTTACTATTTGAATAAGGGATTAAATATGTTTTTAGTGCCTATATTTTGTGAAATTGTTAAGATTAGTCCATGCGTTTATCCTTTAGGGACTATTCTTGATAATTTTGCAAAATGTAGGACTAAAAACATTAAAAGGTAGAGACTATTCTTGACAATTTTAAAAATATTAAAACGTAAGGACTATTCTTGACAATTTTGCAAAATGTAGAGACTATTCTCTATAGATTGGAATAATCTTGATAGTGCAAAATTTTATAGGGTTTTTTTTTACCATTTTTAAAATGTAGGGACCATTCTTAACAATTTTGTAAAATGTAGGGACTAAAAACATATTTAACCCTTGAATAAGTGGATATATATATATATATATATATATATATTATGATAAACATTTTAGGAACCATTTTTTTGTAAACAAATATTTTGCAGTGTACATAAGACTATATAATTTATTAACTTAAAAAAGTTAATTTTGTCAAACACTATGTATTCAATCGGCTAATTTATCCGCTATATATTATAACTTATAAGCTAGCTCATCAACGATAAACTATAAATTCATCTGTTATAGGTTAGCTCATCAGTTATACGCTATTTTTTTTACCAAAATAAAAAATGTTAGAAATTTTCTCTCATAGATCTAAGAACTGTGCAGTTTTGTGCAACGTATCCTGCATACACACTTACAAAGTCCAATTAAACTAGCAAACAAGGTCAATTAAAGTCAATCAATGCATGTTGTGTTGTGTTGTAATATCATACCCGATAAGGAGTTATTTGTTAAGTAGATTTCTTCAACGGAAGACATGTTGGAAACTGTGTTTGGTATGATTCCAGATAACAGCTTAATGTTACTGATATGCAAAATCCTCAACCGACGAAGTTGACCAATAACATTCGGAATGGTTCCTTTGATGAGATTTGAGTTCAAATTTAGATACTCTAACATTGTCAAATTGGATATTGATTGTGGAATAAATCCAGCAATATTATTATAGCCAAGATGCAAATATTGAAGTTTGGATAAGTACCCTATCCTTGATGGAATTTCTCCAACAAAATCATTGTTGTTCAAATTCAACAATTTCAATCTCTTCAAGTGAACTAACTCATGTGGTAACTCACCATGGAAATAATTGCCATGTAGATCAAGAACAACAAGGAAGGAAAGATTTCCCAATTGAGGAGAAATGGTACCTTTAAGGCTCATGTTACCAAGATTCAATGCCCTTACTCTTCCATGATGCTCATCACAAGTGACACCAACCCAATTGCATGATGAGAAAGAAGAGGAAATTGACCAATTACTAAGCATATGATAAGGGTCTAAGATAATAGATGATTTGAATGCAAGAAGTGCATATTCATCTGTGGTGATGTTTTTTTTACTACTAATAGCTAAGCATGTGAAGAAGCAATAATAGAGTGAGGCAGAGAGAAAACAGAGCAAAGAGTATGGTTTGGCCATTTTCAATACAATATATGTATATGAATGAGTCTAAGCACCAAGGAGGAGATATATATATATTAGAATGGGAAGAGGAAGAATGTGAAAACAATAAGTGAGTGTGCCACAAAGTGAAATATAGTGGAATTGCAATTGTGCAATCCATGAGTGTGCGTGAGATAGCAAATTGCAATAGACAAAGAGGAAGAAGATTGGTACCCACCACAAAAGTGTGTTTGGCAAACATTCTATGTTCGAGTAACTTTCTTTTGGGAATTAGTAATACAAAATGAATAAGTCTCATTGTGATCCTTTTTCTTCTTTTTTTGTTATTCTCTTTCATCTTCTTATTTTGTCTTGGTTGCTAGATTTAGATGGGCTGGTGTCTGTCGGTATCATCTAATTGAAATATATTAAAAGGTTAAGCACAAGGTGTGACTACCAAAAGTATTTATAACACAAAATAATGTTAATTATGCGGCGGTCAAAGAATTATCTATTGCTAATCCTTAAACAAAACAGAGGATTAGTCAACTACATATGCATGGGATAATCAGAACCTTTTATACACGACTTCAGCTACCATCAAGATAGAACCTTCACCTTATCAACCATGCCCTCCAGAGAGGTGTTTTTTGAGCGAACACCATGTTATTTATACTTTCTGGATGTAAAAATTAATATAAAATTGTATTACAAGTATGAATTATGATATATTTGTAATTTGTGCGATTTGGTAGGATCCATTTTACAGTTTTCAATGTGTAGTATAAATATTTAATTGTTGTGAATTCGGTTAGAATCACACCAATAACCTTAGTGTGTGGAGCAATCTGATAAAGCAATCAAAATAAGTGAGAATAAGCAATATCGATACTAAACAAATAAACCGTGAAAACGTAAAGAACACAATCACAATTGGTTACCCAGTTCGGTGTTAATGAACATACTCTGGGGGAGAGGGCAGCTCTCCGTTCCACTATCAAACTTTGTTCCTTGATTACAAAAGATTCTCACAAAGGTTACAAGAATTAGAAACCCTAACTCTACCCTTGTCCCAAATCTCTCCCCGTGACCAAGAGATTTCAATGATATGTGTTTACAAGATGAAAGAGATGATTACCAACCCTAAGAAATATTCCTAGCCTTTTGTTGTTTGAGAAAACCCTCAAAAAACCTCTTTTCAACCATGACGGCATAGCAGAAATCACACCCCTATAAATAGGGTTCGCGCGCCTGCGCGTCGCGCCAGTGAGGCTGCGCGGCGCGCCACTGCCAGATATCCCAACCTGTTCTTCTCGAGTATCTGCGCGGCGCGTGGGGGGAGCTGCGCGGCGCGCAAGCTCCAGACTGTATTTTCTGCTTCATCCAATTTCAAGGTAATTCTCCACAAGTGTCTTGCTAACAAGTGCCACCAGGACACTATTAAAGTATTCATTTAAAGAAATTTTTTATTCAAAAAGTTAAACACTACAATTTTCAATGCTTTAACTTTATAAATTTCCATAAAACTTTTATAAAAAGTTACTATGTAAGGTCTTAAAAAATGTTCCGGGGCACTCGTTAGTATTTGCCATATTTAAAAAATATAATTGAGTTGCTTAAATAATTGAGAAGTGTAAAGTAGTATAAGATATTGAATATTAATGAAGTCTATTTATACCACCAAATATGATGGTATCATTGGTATGAATGTGAGTGCTCTAAGATATTTGCTGCGGTACATTTTAACACAGTTTTTATATAGTTCTGAATTTTGTTCTTAAAACAATCGCAAACACACATTTTAAATCGAACTATTATGATATAAAATAGTGTGAAAACAGATGGCAAGAAATATGTTTCCATGGGAGGTGACTCCAAGTATCTTGACTTGTGGGGATAATGGGTTTGGCGGATATTAATTACCTGGTTGACATGATCGATTAGTGGTAGACTTTAAAAAAAAAACTTATACATAAGAACTTAATTTAAGACATTTCTTTTAAAAAAATAAAAATAAGCTATAATATAAGTTTTTATGTACAAGATGTTAAAACCTTGATTACATCCTCCTAAAACAGGTATGAGAAGTTGATTAAAGGATATATGGCAAATGTTTTTTTAATAGTTTGCTTGAATATGGTCAAAATTGGACCGTAATTTTTAGACCAAATTAGAAGCATTCTCATAAAAAAAAAATTTAAGCATCTCATCAATTTTTTTTAACCAAAACAGAATTGGAATTATCTATCTTGTAAAATAGAGTATTACTATTTATGGAAGCATCTCTTCTTATTTACAAAAGAGGATTACTATTTAGTAAAAACAATATTTACACAAAAAATATAATAATCCACAAAATTAAGGAATTTGACCAATAAAAAATTGGCTAACCATACATAAAAAAAAATGATCATGTCCCCCGTGAGCTAGCTCAGTTGATAGGCACATAGCGTTATAAACACATGAACGGGGTTCGAACTCCGTACACTCTACTTATCTACATTTAAAATGAAATTTCTAGCCACTAGGCTACTTGACAAAAAAAAAGAATGATTATAATTTATAAGTATTAAATGTTGCCACATAAAATTCTCCTCTTTCTTGCATCAAAAAATTCTTACTAAATACTAACATTTTCCTTTACAAAATTACAACCATCTTGTGGGGTGGGCACCATTGTTGTTAAAATTGTGTTTTAACTCTTAATATCGTTCGGTTTTACGTTTTTAGGTATGAAAAACGTGTTAAATCGGATGTTAACTCGTTTTTTGGTAAACTCGGAAAGAAAACGAGTTTACACCGAATTAACTCGGTTAAAATCGCTGGAATCGTGTAAACTCGCACGAGTTTACTTGTGTTTGCGAGTTTACCTTTAAAGGCCTACTTTTATTTTTTTAGCCAAATTTCCTTTTTTTTTGGTCCATCTGTCAAAATAAACAACTTTTCTCAACTCCGCCTTCAATGAATTTGATCTTTGGTTCTAATATTAAAGATTATTTATCATATAGAGAAGAATTTGATGATGTTGGAGATGAATAGATTTTAGATCAATGAAGATGATGGTGTTGCCTTGTAGTATAATTGAACTTTTGAAGAGAGTAGCCCTAAGTATCTTTTTTGGATACTTTTAACTTTTTAACGATTTTATAAATTTATGAATCTTCTTATTTTGGATTGTTATGTGGACGTTTATATGATTTAGTGGGATAATTATATATTTTGACACAATTTTATGGACATATATATATATATATATATATATATATGGTGATTTGGTATATTTTGCATTTATAATCAAGTTAACATTTTGAAATATTGACGTTTTTATAGTATTATATTAGTATATATGTCATGTACATAATAATTTTAATATTATTTTAATTTTTGGTAAACTCGTACGATTTTACGAATCGAGTTTACATGTTGAGTTTACCTAGGTAAAACAAATTGAAATAAAAACTCGATTGTGACAACCTTAGTAACACTCAAATTGGGACGTTGTTTTTAACCATCTTGTCTTATTCATAGGAGGTGACTCCAAAATCTTGACTACCAGCCAGAGACTTTCATGGAGCCTTCGCTGGGGTTAATGGATTTCGTAGTAATTACGCTGGTAGACGACGACTAGAGAAGTGGTGTTATTATCATTCATCATCATGTCTTTTTGCTGGCTGCATAGTATAGATCACTTTCTGTTGACCAGCTGCCCGTCAATTGAAATCAATATAGGCCCATTTGTTTTGGATTTTTTTGAAAATAGGTTTTGTATAAAAAAATTTACAAAGAATTTTTTTATAAAAGCTTCAAATGAAAATTTGGTTTGAATAGTTATTTTTAAAATCTAATTTTTTTTTTTTGATAAAATGGAGGGCCTAGGCCCGAGAAAGAAATTACAAAGAGATTAGCCTGGGAAAACTAATCTCAGCTTTATCATCAAGAAAAACATGCGTAATTTGAGTCGGACAAGACTCATAAAAAATCACAGAAGAACCTAACTCACACCCAAGATGCGCAAGAGCATCAGCACATCGATTCGCTTCACGATAAGTATGACAAACTAAGACCTCCCACTCCAATTTCATTAATCTTCTAATATGCTTCAACACACTCCAACCTTCAGTAATGACACACTCCTCATTGCCCAACGTCTTGACCACACCCAAGGAATCACTCCTCAACTCCACATGACGGAACCCCAACCTCCAAGCAAGACGCAGACCTTCCAATATGCCCCAAAGCTCGGTCATTATAATATTACAATCTCCTAAGCCTCTCGCATAACCTTTTAACCATTCACCACTACTGTCGCGAACAACTCCGCCACAACCACAACTCCCTGTACTAGACCTTGCGCCATCTGTATTAACAACAACCCAATCAACCTTTGGCGGTATCCAACCTATGTTTTGACGCACATTGTTACGGACCTGCACTATGTTATCAGCCGTCTTTGCTATATTATAATCTCTAGCATAATTCTTTATTACAACATGAGGATTATATGGCCGGTTAAAGCTTCCATCATGTGCTTCCTTGTTATACCGCTTCCAAATCGAGTGACAAGCAATAGCCCAAAAACTCGACCAATTCTCTATACCAATACCACCGATAGCTCCATTAATATTCAATTTAATCCACTGTTGCAGATCAGAGGTGAAAAATAATTCGCGTGACTGATCCACGCTGCAAAGCCACACTCCTATGCATTTCGGGCAGTCCCTTAATACATGAAGTTCTGTTTCTATAACATTTTCACAATATAAACAATACGGCGAGCTTAAATGCATTTTACTCCTTCGATACCGAGTCAATACTCTGTCATGCTTCATTAACCAAACGAAACTACGAACTCGCTCCGGTACATGCAATTTCCAGATCTTACTCCCTATGAAGCACGGACTCTGACACGGACACCGCGATACGACACGGACACGGACACCGCGACACCGCTAACGTAAAAAATATAGGACACCGACACCGCTACATATTTATAAAAAATATAAATTTAGAATCAAAATATATACATGTAAATCTAAGTTGAGGAAATTATTTCTTAAAAAAAAAAATTAAGCAAAGTATGATAATATTTTACCTTTATTTATCCATCGACTTTTGAAAAAACTAAAAATATTGTAATCAAAATATAATATTTTCAATACTTTTTTTATCAATGATATTATTTCGACATCTCTAACTCTTATAGGTATGTCTAATATGTGTCTTCGAAGATTATAAGCAAAGAAAAAATAAATTTTTTGGGGACACCTGTCCGACACGTGTGTACGAGTGTCTTACAGGTGTCGGACACCGATCAAAGAAGTGTCGAAGTAAAGAAAAAATTGAATTTTTTCGGACACCGATTTGAGCTATCCGACACGTGTCGGACAGGTGTCGGACGAGTGTCAGAAACCGCGACACGCCTAATCATAGAGGTGTCCGTGCTTCATAGCTTACTCCAGACATCCTCACACATATGTTGTCTATCTTTGGACAACAAGGCATAAGCTGAGTTAACAGAGAACCTGTCACTTTTCCCTGCAGGCCACACTTTAATATCATTCCCGTTATCACCACAAGGAGGAGGAATAGCATACAATTTCTTCATTACATTTTCGGGTAATCATCCATTCAAAATATTCCAATTCCATTCACCTTCAATAGTGCTTAGTTCACTAACAGTAGCATGCATGAGATTTATAGGAATATTCACATTTAAATCACAAATTCTAAGCCCAGGTTCAATCCAAAAGCTCTCCCAAGCATGGACTTTACTACCATCACCTACAGTCCAACAAGAGAACCGATCAATATCTTGTTGTAAATGCACCAATATTCTCCACAAACTTGAGTCATTATTCTTAGCTTGAGCATTTACAAGATTATTTATGCCTCTTCCATACTTCCCTTTAAGGACAACACTCCACAATCCGATGTCATTATGATTTAACTCCCAACCAAGTTTCATGAGACACGCCTTGTTCATAATTTCTAATCGACGCAATCCTAGACCACCGCGATATTTCGGCGTGGAAATCAACTCCCACCGAACAGCGTGGTGCTTTCTCCCATGAATAGAATCACCCCAAATAAAATCTCTTTGCAATCGCTGGACTTCTTGCAAAATAGAATTTGGAATAATAGCGGTCATCATTGGATAAATTGGCATTGCTTCCATGACACTTTTAGACAACTTAACTCTACCCGCAAATGACAAATTCTCCGCCTTCCAAGCTGTTAGTTTGCTCTGCAGTTGTTCAATGATATACTGATAATCACCTCTCTTTGGAGCTCTACCAGTCAGTGGCACTCCTAAATATTTTTCGAGCGAGGATGTAACACGAAAACCGGAGATATTTTGCAGCATCGTTTTTACCTCTTGCGGAACATTCTTAGAAAACAAAATACTCGTTTTCTCTTGACTAACCATCTGTCCAGATAAAATACAGAAATCATCTAGAACTTTAATTACACACTGCATATGTTCTACCGTCGCTTTACCATATAATAACAAATCATCCGCAAACATAAGATGCGATATTATTGGTCCTGCCCTTCCTGCTCTAATGCCTACCCATTTACCACCATCTACTGCCTGTGAAATCATATGTGACAATTTATCCATACATAGAACAAACAAATACGGTGACATTGGATCCCCTTGCCGTATTCCACGATATGGTCGAAAATACTCAGTTCTCGCTCCATTCCACTTAAAATCTTATTTTAGGTATTGCATCATTTTATTGAAAAAAAATTTGGATATCAAAATTTCAAAAAAATCATTTTTTTGAAGCTATTTCAAATAGATTTTCATAAAAATCATTTTTAAAATACAACTTTTTATAAAAATTAAGATTTTGACTATTTTTTGTTCTTCAATAATGTACGTTTATGTTATATGATGTCAAAATTAGTGTTTAAATTTAGAAAAAACGAATATAAAAAAACTTGTAATATTTTGAAAAACGGTTTTATAAAATCCATTTTAAAAAATACTAAGAAAAAATCTATTTTTTTAAAGCTGAAACAAACGGGCCCATAATCTCGCGAAGTCATTTAAAATCTTCAAGACTTTTTTTATCAAAATAATCTTTTGAAATCTCAATCCAATACACCCCCCTAAAGTCTTTCGGGAGTTGGAGACCACATAACACAATCGGCAAATAAAGAGAATATGAAGGGGATATTTCATCACTCTGTCAAAATGGGCCGGGCCATTAGCCCACGGTCTTAGATAGGCCGGACCTCAAAAAACATAGCCCAAAATGCTATCGGACTTTTTCGGGCCAAACCCATTTAGCTCATAAGGAAATCGGGCTGGGCTGGACTAGCCCATCGGGCTTTGGGCTGGACTAGCCCATCGGGCTTTGAGCTGGCCCATTAGCCCATCATTTAATTGATAAAAACACATTTATGTCATTTTTGTAAAAATATTATCAATGAAAAATTATCATTTAATTGATAAATTATTATAAAAAATATATTTAAATGTGTAAGCTTAATAAAAACGGTATATTTACCTAAAACTAGAGTTTAATTGATATTTAGTGTTGATGTAAAAATTATTTACACTTGCATCAAATAATATCTCTATAAAATTGATAATTTATAAGAACTAATACATCAAAATGATATAAAAAAATATTAAATAAAAAGAAATAAAATAAAATAAAATGGGTCGGGCTGGCCCATTAACCCACAAGGCCCACGAGGGCCGAGCCAGGGCTTGATAAATGCTAGCCAGATAATAAACGGGCTGGGCCGGACTAGCCCATTTATTTTGTCGGGCCCAGCGGACCAGACCGGGTTGGGCCAGGGCGACCCATTTGACAGCTCTTCTATGATCAAAGGATCAAGTAAAAAGGTAATTTTTTTTTTCATATTCAAATTGTATAGTATGCAAAAATCAAATGAAAGCAAAATAAAAAAGACGTGAAATCTAAATAAGCAATTGAATTTATCATTCAAATTTGTAAATCATAACAAAAATTCTTTCACGATAACTTTGATATTGTAGATTAATTTTTCACGAGAAGAATCTTTGTGTTCAAACACTTTCTTATTTCTTTCTTTTCATATAGTTCATACGGTAGCTAAACCAGATTGCTTCAATACACATCATAATATCTTTACGAAATAGATTAGCTCTACAAAATTGATAAGCGAGAGAAATAACATTATTAGGGAGAACACAATGCACACCCACCCATAAAAAAATAAGTAATAGTGAGGTGGGATGGGTAGTTCAATTAATTTGAGCTGAGGGTTAAAACTTAAAAGAGTTAAAGGTATGAGGTTCAAGTAACTGGGAAAGTAAAAAACATACTAACATTAACAATTAATTACTAACTTTGACAGTTTCAAAACAAAATAAAATAGATAAGGTCAATTTGCTTACTTATTATACGATAAGATCAAATTGTTTGACCATTGATTCACTGATCCAAGTTTTCAAGGTTAATTCTTCAGAAAACATTTCATTTGTTGGCTTCTTTCCTGTGAACATTTACATTAACATTATCCTATAACTATACACATCTCCTTTAACTGAAATGACTCCTTTAGATATATACTATGTATGTAAATATTTATCACTAGTTATAAAAAGTTGTGCATTGTCATATGTGCAATAGTCAAGTGGTTTTATATTTTGGGACGGAGGAAGGATTAATTTGTTCTTGGTGTGGCTATTTCTCTTTCTTCTATTGTTTTCTTAATTGTTTGTTCAAAATGTTATTGTTGAAGGAAATTTTGATTTTGGTTTTTTAGTTTAGGAAAATTGATTACTTTTGTGAAGTTGAGAGGGCTTTTTTGGTACAAAAGGCAAAGAACGGAGAAAAAGAAAAAAACTAAACTAAATGTAATTATCTAATAAACTAAGTTCCACTCGCATCAGCTAGCAGGGAGAAGTTCAGCAAAACAGGCGGGATGGCAATGGAAACAAAGACATATGTGTTGTTAGCACCATGTTTAGCTAAGTAGTCAGCGTAAGCGTTGCCCTCTCGGAAGGTATGAAGGATTAAGACCCGCCAATCTCTATTCAGAAGTTCCTTGATATTGTTCAGAATGGCTGCATAATGGTGTAACTCGTCAACAGGCTTGGTAATGAGCTTAATCGCCATCTTGGAGTCGGAATAACACCACAAATCTTTGACGTTCAAATCCCAAGCTAAGAGGAGACCTTTATAAATTGCCATAAGCTCCGCATGAAGGATATTAGTAACTCCGAGATTACCAAAGAAGCCATGAACCCAAGCTCCATCTGCATTTCGAATCAACCCCCCGAAACCGGAGACACCAGGATTGCCAATACTACTAACATCAACATTCAATATCATGCCAGTGCCCCCAGAGCATTCCATTTCACAAACGTCGGAATCGAAGTCTCATGCTGATTCAGATGACAATTTTTAAGTAACAGAGCATAGTCCACAATTCGTAATTTAAGAGAAATAAATGGGATGAACTCATTATCCAAGCACAGAGCATTCCTAGCCCTCCAAATCCACCAGACGGTTGCCATAAATAGGAACATGGAGGAACAATGAAGGTCATCGCGTAGCCAAACATGACAGTCATCCCCGTGGAAGAAATTTTGGTCAGAAAAACCTAGCGATTTCCAGATGGCTTGCACGAAGTCGCAATCTCTCAAGCAGTGTAGCGTGGTTTCAGCTTGAATATTACACCTAGGACACAAGTTTCCATTGATAATGCTTCGATGAGATAGAATTTCTCTAGTCGGGAGCGAATTATGAAAAATAGTCCAAAGAAAGAATTTAAATTTCACCGGCGCCGATAAGTGCCATAACCAAGACTAAGAGACAATACTGATAGTGTTGATAGAGAAAGAGATATGTAGGTCCCATTAAGATTACCGTTCCACGTGTAACAATCATTCACAGAAGGATTCAGGCTGATAGTAGTAGAGCTCAGCTTCTCCTTTATCTCCAGAGGCAAATTAGTGTATAGCGAGTTAAAATGCCAATTACCATCAACGTAGACATCCCTCACTCTCATCTCAAGGTCATGGATATCCACAAAAAGCACCTGATTAGCAAGCATGCCGGACCCAGACCAGTTACTGAACCAGAAGGAGCTATTACCATTACCCAAGCGAAATTGGAAGCCTTCTTTAACAGTCGATAGAGCTTTCATGATAGCATTCCAAGTGACAAAACCTGTTTTTTTTGTGATATTTAGAATAACTTCCTCCTTGAGATACTTATTCTTGATGACTTGAACCCATAAGGCTTCACTATTTTGATGAACATTCCAAACCAGCTTACCCAAAAGAGACGTATTGGCGTCTCTGGCCTTAATTGACAATCCGATTGAACCATACTTAGTAGATTTTTTTTTTATTTCTTGTTTTATATCGAAATATATATATATATATATATATATATATATATATATATATATATAAATTCTAAATTTTATTTCTTTTTCATTCTCTTGTAGTGCAGTTGTTTCTAAAGGTATTTCTGGTTGTTTATGCAAGGTAGGAAGAAGGTAGTCCGAGAACTGATCTTTGATCCGGAAATCGAGAAAACAGCTAAAGCAAACAGAAAAGAAGCTCGGTTGGCCCGCCAGGCCGCCCGGTTAGCAAGTGGTACGGAAGAGATACTTGAAGAAGAGGTTTCTAGTCCAAACACTTCGGACAACGAAACCGAAAGCATTGCTGGAGTCGTTCAACCACCAAGAAGGACATTGGGTGACTATGGCCAGGCAACTGATGGTCAGAATCCTAATCTGGATTTTCAACCAGTAAATCCAGTCTCTTTCGACATAAAGAATACGGTGCTCAGTGCTCTTAAGGAGAACCATTTTTCTGGGGGGCGAATCAGAATGCCTAAACATCCACTTATCCCGTTTCTACGAAGCATGTGGGTACACTGAGTTCAGAATGAGAGTGAAGTAAGGGAGTTAGTGGAGGCAATGGCTCAAAATGAATACAGAGTTCAGAATGATAGGGGAGCAAAGAAAAAGGCTGGCATGCTCGAACTTGACACTCAAACCGCTCTCCTAGCACAGTCACAGCTGATGAATACTCAAATGGCGGCCATGTTGAAACACTTCACAACCACCCCAGCCCTTCAAATGCAAGCTAATGCGGTCCAAGATGTGAAGTGCGCTTTTTGTGGTATGGGACATGCTAATGGTGAGTGTTTTCCTGCAGGCTCCGAGCAAGCACTGTACTTATCTAACTTCAAGAAGAGCAACACCACCAATAATCCATACTCAAACACCTACAATCCGGGTTGGAGAGATCATCCAAACTTTGGTTGGGGAGGAAATCAAAATCAATCTCAACAACAAGCACCGTCTCAAAACTCTCAACCAAAGCAACAATCTCCACTAGAGGATGCACTTGCTCAGTTTATCAAGGTCACTCAAGGAAATTTTGAAGAGATGAAGATTAGTCAAAACCAATTGAAAGCCAACCAAGAACAGGTGAAAGCCAATCAAGACGT
Organism: Trifolium subterraneum; assembly: GCA_951799995.1. Lineage (NCBI taxonomy): Eukaryota > Viridiplantae > Streptophyta > Magnoliopsida > Fabales > Fabaceae > Trifolium > Trifolium subterraneum. The sequence goes on along the minus strand of OX637462.1, from coordinate 5,524,942 downwards.
TGCTAACAAGAATCATGAAGCTTCCATCAAGAGCGTAAAAACTCAAATCGGCCAATTGTCAAGACAGTTTGCAGCTACTCAAAATAAGGGCTTTGAAGGTTCTACTAAAGACAATCCGAGGAACGAAATTTGCATGGCTATCAACCTGAGATGTAGAGAAGTTCCTTCACCGGAAGTTGTGAGCAAGAAGAAGGGTGAGTTGAAGGAAGAAGAAAAAAATGAGAGTGAGGGAGAAGTTGAAAAAGAGTGGGAGATAGTGGCTGGATCTGACAATGAGAGAGATGCACTAGTTGAAAATCAGAGGAAGAAAAAAATAGTAAGTAATGAGAAGCTAGTTGCAAAGAAGCAAGGTAAAGGTGTGGAGGAGAAAGAAGGCCAAAAGGAGAAAGAAAAGTCAATCCATGCTAAGTTACCATATCCGCGCAAAAAGAAGTCTAAGGAAGAGGATCCTACACAGTTCAAAAAGTTTATGAAGATGCTTCACAGCCTCCAAATGAACATTCCTTTTGCGGAAGCGTTGGAACAAATGTCCGTCTATGCCAAATTCATGAAAGAACTCTTGACAAAGAAACGGAAACCTCTGGATGATGAGACGGTTAACATGACCGAAGAGTGCAGTGCAATAATTCAAAAGAAGCTTCCACAAAAGAAGAAGGATCCAGGAAGTTTCACCATTCCATGCTCTATCGGAAACTAGCATGTTAGAAGAGCCTTATGTGACTTGGGTGCAAGCATCAATTTGATATCCTTGTCCATGATGAAGCGCATCCCAGGTGCTGTAGCCAAGCCAACAAAGATGCAATTATCTCTTGTCGATCGATCAATTAGACATCCATATGGAATTCTGCAAAATGTCTTGGTAAGATGTGCTAAATTTGTGTTCTCGGCCGATTTTGTGATTCTAGATATGGAAGAAGACGCTGAAGTTCCTCTTTTATTTGGGACGACCATTCTTAGCCACCGGAAGGACTCTAATTGACGTTGAGAAGGGAGAGCTCATGTTCCGTTTAGACGATGAATAAATATGCTTTCAGGTGTTTGAAGCCACAACATTTGGGGGACCAGTACCCGCATGCTTCAAGGTGGATGTGCTAGAGGAGGTGGTAAATGATGCACAAGAAGAAGAGTGAGAACGTGAAATTGAACTATTCCTTAAAAACTTAGATGATGAGGGCAAAGAAGAAGAACCACTAAATATAGAGGGAGCATTGCTTACGGAAGCATTGAAGAAGGATGATGGTGCGTTGGTTTGGGATTCGGACGGAATAAATTCTCCCTTTTGTTTGCACAAGAAGACTAAGGAGGAAGAAGTCAAAACCGGTGTTGATGCTTACCTGGAAGGAGCAAATCTGAAATATCCGCCCTAATGAGGGTGTAGGACGTCAAGCCTCGGGACGTTAAACAAGCGCGTGACCTCTAGGTCACGGACCGTCAAGCTATTGACGTTAAACGAGCGCTGATTGGGAGGCAACCCAAGGTTAGTCTCACTTCCTTTTTACTTGAATTTAATTTTGTCTTTGATGAATGTTTTGGCTATTTGAAAACTTGCGCACTATCGGAATGATTTTGTTTGAATGTTATTATAAGTCAGTTAGGTTAGCGTCATGATTCATGAATTTGTGATGCCCTTAGTTGATTGCTTTTCATATTTGATTGTAATTAGAAAAGTTGAGGAAATTTCTCAAACATTGACCACTCGATAATCCGGCAAAACCGTGAGAATTTGAGCCCAAACACATAAATTTTCTTGTCATGAGAGATTCCACAACTTAGCTAATTCTTTAGAACTTGCTTTTGTTCTTTTAATTGATTGATTGCTATGAGTTACACACCGAGGTATGTTGTTTGTACCTTGAGCCTTTTTGAAGCCACCTTTATTTATATTATATCCTTCGTTAAACCCCATTTGAGCCGAAAGAAAAATGTTCTTTATTTGATAACCCAAGTTTTAAAGTATAAAAAGAAAAAAAAAAGATGATTTTCTTGGAGTTAGATCATGATACTTATGATTCGAGCACAATGCTCATCATTAAGTTTGGGGTTGCTTCTGGAATAAGCAACAAATTAAGTTTGGGGTGGGGTACTAGAGAACTACAAAAAGAAAAATGAAAATAGAAAATAAAAATGGTGTACACAAAAAGAAAACACCAAATGATATGTGAAAAAGAAAAAAAAATTGATAAATAAGTTCTCTAGTATGACAATGCTTGAAATTAAGGGGGAATATGTTGAATAATCCGATTTTGTGAAATAGGTGATCTTTTAAACTCCAAGTTTTTCTGCTTACCTTCCAAAAACATCCACCTTAAAAACCTTAGCCCCGTTATAACCCTCAAGTCCTCTAAAAGTGTAAATTCTTATGCATGTTGATTGATTTCTAAAATGTTTGCAAGCCTATGGTAGAATGGCTATGTTTGTGTTGATTGAGTGAAACAGGAGAGAATGTGAGGGAGTGAAGTGATTAAAGTTTGGTCAATATTTGTGAAAAGTTCTTGATTTTTCGTTATAAATCTATGTGCGAGTAAATTCTTGATAGGGAAGATCATTGAAATGATAATTGTGGGTATCTAACTTGATTGACTTTGATGCTTTGAATAAGATTGTTGATGATAGTGCTAGGTTTTCCGATGGATAAAGATATTCCTTGAGGACAAGGAAAAGTTCAAGTTTGGGGTTGTGATGACTCCATGTCATTACTATATTTCTACTTATTCCAAGACCTATTTACGAGGTTTTAGTACGTTTTTATTATGTTTTTGCACAACAATAAGTGGAAGTTACGTCAAGTACAAGGCTGCTGAAAGCACAAGAAAAACAGAAAATTTGTGAAAAAAGTAACAGTGTTGGCGCGGGGCGCCAATGAGCTGCGCGGGGTGCCAATTGTTTGCAAAACTTTTACGGGGCGCGGGCGCGTAACTTTGGCCTATATATTGGAATTTCTGAATTAGAATTAGCGTACATAACTTTTACGGCAGAAAACGGCAAATTCTTGGAAGAAACTCAGAGCTCTTTGTAATGCTTTCTTTTATCTTTATTGTTGTTAATTTGTATTTAGCTATGTCCGGCTAAATCCTTATGATTGGCCTTAGAGGATTCTAATCCCGAATTATCTCGAACCATGTGATTTCTTTTATGTTTATTAATTAATTACGAAGTTAGTTTCATCAATTTTTCCTTGTGTTTAATGCTTTACATGATGTGACGACTTGTGTGATGATGTTAATAATTTGTTTTACTATGAGAATATGAATAGATTATTGATCTAGGAATTATTGTAAAATTAGTTTTCACTTAAGAGATTTTGGTTTACTAATTGATCATAAATCACCTTAAAGATTTGAGATTCATGATCAAGGTAGAAGATTATGTTACCAAGACATTGGGCATAGTTACTTAATTTAATCGATCATGAAACTAAATTTGTAGTTCGTTAATAAACATGGAATCACCGAGATGAATTAGGATTAGATGAACCAAAAGGTCCAATCGCTTGTTTCTCTCTAAAAACCCTAATTCAATTCAAATATTTTATTTGAATCTTTTCTAAATATTTTGTTTAAATCTTTTATTTAGGCAACAAATCCAAACAAACAAACCGCCCTTTTATTGCTTTTAGTTTCTAGATATAATTCAATTGTTTTGTCAAGAATAAAACAATCCCTATGGATCGATAACGACTTTAGTACACTTGCTAAATTGTCACCACTTAACAACGCAGTTACAAGCGTCATTTTAATTCTTGTTAATTTCAGATGACGCTGCACAACAATTCAAAGCTAAAGCTAAAATTTGATGAAGTTCTTTTTCATGCTGTGTAACTAAAACACATGTAACAAACATCAAAACCATTCCCTTAAAATTAGGATGATAGTAGTTTAGATAATTTTGGTAATTTTATGGTGTAATTTTGCTAATTTTGATTCTACTATCTGTGGGCACAACTTTTGGAGAATAAAATTGATTTAGCTTAAGTAGGAGATGGATAGTATCTCAGGTGGATAATGATGGTTTGTTGAGTGGAGTATAATAATGTATGATTGTAGATATTTGACTCTTGTCCAATTTTATGGCATGTGCTACTGTTAGATCATTGGATATGTGTTGTATGTCCTACCTTCATCATATGCCAACTTTGTGTGTCTTTTTTGCAACAAAATTTCGTGCGACTCGTTTGAATTTTAACTAATAAAAGAATGAGTATTAGAAATACTTATGTCTCAAGATCTGCAATGTTGACAGTCAAGTCATTGATTGAAATTGTAATAGATTGAAGCAGATCTTTCAATATGGAACCAATAGAACATCACAACAAAGCGGAAATCAAACGACACACCAAGATGGCGAACAACACAACGCGGGGCCCAGACGACAAAATGACAACAAAAAACTTATAAAAACCACTTATTTAGATTAAAAAGAGTGGAAATAGACGCAACATAGTAATTATAGGCAACCCAAAACCATACAACTGTCATTTTCACCGCATGACTAACGTCTTGATTTTGATTAATGATGTAGTTACATCTGTCATTGTAATTCTTGCCTCAGGTAAATCTGCACAACAACTCAAAGCTAAAGCTAAAATTTCAAGAATTTCTTTTCCATGTTGTGAGACTACGTTGTAATCCACAACTTCCATAACTGAATTAACCATTGATTCACTAATCCAAGTTTTCAAGGTTAATTCTTCTGAAAACATTTCATTTGTTGGCTTCTTTCCTGTGAACATTTCCATTAGCATTATCCCATAACTGTACACATCTCCTTTAACTGAAATGACTCCCTTAGATCCATACTCTTCATGTAAATATTAATCACTAGTTATAAAAATTTCTCAAATTGATAAGATATAATATAACTTAGGGTCCGTTTGGCCCGACTTTTTTAAGTCTCAGAAGCTGACTGAAAGCTAAAAGTGAAAATAAGAATTTTCAAAAACATAGCAAAAGTTGTTTGATAATTGTTGTTTTTTTAGCTTCAAAGTTATCTTAAATCTAAAATTTGTTTCGTAAAATTTTTTTTTTTTTTAAAATTGTACCAAAAAAAAAATTGTTTGGTATAATATTTAAATGAAAACAATCTAAAAAATGAAAAAAATAATAAAAAAAGCCTTCAGTAGGATTGGAAGCGGGATCATTGCAAAAAAAGCTCCGGATTTTTTTTTCAAAAGTAGGTTTCAACCTCTTTTCATAGAAGCTCATTTAATCCAATTTCGCACATTGAAAAAAATCTGCTTTTTACAGTTAAGAGCGTTATTAAAAATGTGTTTGGCCCAACTTTTGATTAAAAAGAGAATTTAAAGCTAAAAAAAGTCGGACCAAACGAAGCCTTAGAGTTAGGAGTGGAGAAATAACCTGGTGAAACATAGCCGATAGTAGCTAAAGTCTGAGTATGAGTTTTTGATTGTCCTTCATCCAAGAGCTTGGAAATGCCAAAATCACTGACATGCGCAACCATATCTTCATCTAGTAAAACATTACTAGGCTTCAAATCACAATGAACCACAGGTATTGATGAACCATGATGTAGATACTCCAATGCAGATGCCACGTTTATCATTATATTCAACCTTTGCAAGAAATCCAAACAATAGTTCTCTGAGTATAACCATTTTTCCACACTTCCATTTGACATAAATTCCATCACCAGAGATTTGAAATCATCGTTAGAACAACTACTGATAACCTGAACCAGGTTTCGATGCTGAAGGTTCCGCATTGCTATACATTTTGCGTCAAAGCTTCTTGATGTTGCTTCCAATGTCAAGTCAAGTACTTTAATTGCCACCATCTCCCCGCTAGAAAGAATTCCTTGATACACAGATCCAAAGCCACCCTTTCCAAGTAAATTACTTTCACTGAATCCATTAGTTGCTTTCACAAGTTCATAGTAGGAAATTCTTCTTGGAACCCCTAAAGTAGCTGACAAATCACTTTTAAGTGGATTTTCAACCTTTTTCATTTTATGAATTCCAAGTATTATGCATGCAACCACCAAAATGCCTAAAAAAACAATTATGGGCAACACACATTTGATCATTATCTTCTTTTTCTTTGACTTTTTCACACATCGAGGTACTTGTAAGCGAGAATTGCCACAAAGCGCGTCATTATGCATGAAAGATTGAGCCATGAAGCTTTTGAAAGGTCCTCCATCAGGAATCTCTCCTTGCAATCTATTGTATGATAGATTTATGTACTTAAGAGAAGAAAGTGACTCTAATGATTTTGGAATCACACCAGTTATAAGATTTTGAGACAAGTCCAAGAAACTCAAACTAAACATTTCACCAAGTGATGTTGGAATAGGACCATTCAATTTATTATTTTCTAAGGAGAGAGTTTCTAAAGTTTTCAATAAACTTATGGTTGTTGGAATATTGCTTGAAATTTGGTTCTTTGAGAGATCTAATAGTACAAGAGCTCTTAAATTCTTAATCTCAGGTTGAAGACTTCCAATTAAAGCATTAGAGGATAAGTTTACCTCTAAAATATCTTCAAGATTCCAAAAAGAGATAGGAATAATTGAGGTTAACTTATTAGATCCTATGTGAAACTTTCTAAGAGAAGTCATGTTTCCCAAGCATGTTGGTAACACACCAAAAAGCTTATTGCTTGTTAAATACAACTCACTCAAACTACTAACTTCACAAAGCTCATGAACTATTGATCCTTGCAGTTCATTGTAGCTAAGATCCAAAGATTGAAGTTGATGTGACATTTTAATTGTACTAGGGATTGATCCATTTAAATCATTCCCACTCAGAGATAATTGAATCAGGTTACTCATGTTTCCAATTTCTAGTGGAATATTTCCATTAATTCTAAGAGAATCTGCAAAAAAGTATTCTAAATTAGATAAGTTTCCAATGGACTTGGGAAGTTTTGATAACCTATTCCCTGATACTTCAAGATATGCAAGATATCTGCAACTAGTAAGTGAAGTAAGGAAGTTTGTTTCTAGAGAATCATCATTTAATGTCAAATTATTGCTGGCTATGAAGAGATATTCAATGAATGCTAAATCTCCAAAAGAATTTGGTATAATTCCACTAAATTCGTTACCACTCAAGTCAAGTCGAACGAGATTTGAAGCATTTGATATACTATCTGGAATTTTTCCAACAAAGTTGTTATCATATATGTATAGTACTTGTTGGTTAGGAAGACCAAATCCCACATTTGATGGAAGCATGCCTGAGAGAGAATTTTGATCAAGTCTCAAAACTTTCAATGTTGAAATGTTGAGGAGTTTTGAAGGAATAGGTCCACTCAAGCTGTTATTTCCCAATTGTAAATTTTGGAGTTGATTGAGATGGCCAATCTCCATTGGTATCGAACCTAAAAACACATATCATAAAGAAAACAACAAATAAACAAAGCTTCATGTATATTGTGAAGCATCACACCAATGATGCATGAAATGCTTAAGCAAATTTGTCTTTAAGCAAAAATTATATCCCAAAAATTATATCAAAAGATCAAGGGAAGTTAGTAACTCTCTAAGCACATTCTTGGAGATTGAAGACGCCTAATTCCCTTGAGGTTATATTCTTTCTCAATTCAAATATGTTGCGACCATTTCGAGTAGCTCTCGTCTCTGATACTCAAGCAACAAATAGTTTTTTGGAGTTAATGTGAAATATGTTTTCTCTGATTGGGTTCATCTACGATATATCATTTTGTATTGTAATTTTGTTGGAAACTTAATGTACATGCTATTACTAGATCTAATATAGCTTATAAGTGCATGTTGTAAGTTAATTTGTTATTACTCTTACTATAACAGTTGTACTTCATATTCAAGGAACTCAATTTCAGGGTGTTCACCTAAACTTATTTTGATGTTGGTAGGGCCAGTAAACCAATTGATTGTATGTTTACCACAAGTTTATATATCTTTTTGTTTTTGGTGATTCCCGTCTCTTGAAAGAGTTTAAAAACAAGACATTGTCTTCCGCTCAGCTACATAGTATCTTATTATAGCGTCGAACACTTCTAAAATAGTTTGATTGTGTTGGTTAGTTTATGATGAGTTTCTTTCTTTCTGAACCAACTTTTTTTTAATGGCAAATTATATAAATATATAATAAAATAGTAATGAGATACATAGGGGGCAAAAAAGGGGGTGGGGTATAAGAAGTACTTAAATGGGCCGAGCGCTTTTGATTCGAGTTCGGGAGTTAGAATCTAGTGGTATCTTTGTAGGAAGAGTTGATGTCTTCTTAGGTGCTTTGGAGGATTAGGAGTGTTCTTTTTAGGAGTGTCCTCCTTTTGGGTGGATCCTTTTTAGGTGTTGGTTAGGTGTTGGAGTGTTTGCTTTTGGTGTTGTTGTTATTGGTGTTGGCGTTCCGCATATATACGGCGCCTTTGTATTTTCTTTTTCACCGGTCTTTGTTCGTCTTGAGCAGAGATTTGTTAATAATATATTTGTCATTCAAAAAAAAAAACTTAAAATCCTAAACAAAAGATATCATGAGTACAAAAAGCTCTCATATAAAACAAGCACCAACAAGAAGGGGAAATAGAAGATCACCAAGAAAAGGAGGCAAGAAATAGGCCCCAACTCCATGGGCACCACAAAGAGTGAGGCTCACCACGACACAAACTCTAACAGTTCCAGCAAAAATAGGTTGCATCTCCCTTTCATAGTAAGAGTAGGGGTTTCGAGTTACTAGGGTTTTTGACCATGTACTACTTCGAAGAAAAAAGTTTCACTCTGTCAACCAAGTAATCAATAGATGAAGTTCCACCAGAAAAGATCCGATTGTTCTGGGAAATCTAGATGGACCAAATTATAGCAAGCCAAATTAATAACCACCCAAGTGTGTCTTCCTACCAACTGATATGTCTAGGAAAAACTCGAACAAACCTACAAATCCACTAGGCAACACAAACTGACCCTTTAACCACCTAAAAATAGTGTACCAGACCGACGAAGACAAGTCACATGTTAAGAAAAGATGACCAACCAACTCAACTGAAGTTCCACAGAAGATACACAAGATATTATGAGGATCCCTAATAACATTGAGCCTAAAGAGGTTTTGACGAGATGAAATCTTATCCTGAAGAAGTTTGCACGAGAAGACAATCACCTTAAAAGGCGCCCAAATTTTTTACACTTTAGCCAAAACATGGTCAAACACCACAAGAGGTGCAACTCTAACTCCCGGTGGCATCATGCTCCCAAATATGGTAGGAATTAAGAGTTTTCATGAGATTATCCAATAAATCCACCTCCCAAACAAACAGCTCCCTCCTGCACAATTGATGTCACTTCCACTCCCCATTTACCTTGTTGCCAATCTCTCCCACCTTACTACCGTGCTGTTGAGAGACATTCTGGACCAACTCACATGTAAGGTGATAACAAGTGTGTCATTTAAATGGTACATAACACAATATTTCATGAAGACACCAAACACATTGAGATTGGTTATTACCTTACTCGTTTAGAACAATTACTTTACCATTTATTTCTTCCTCGTTATAGATTGTCCGGCTTGTTCATAAAAACACATCCCAATTAATAAACATTTTCGTTTCTTGATTGACAAACTCTTCATGCTCCTTGTTAATGTCTCATGAATTTGAGAGGAAACGTTAGATATATTTTCTAGAGTTATTCATTGTTGGTATCAAATTTTTATTGGGGTTGAATATCTTGTTAGTTCCTCCAAAAAAATTCTTTGAACTATGGTCCTCTAAATGGTTTGTTATCAATTTTAACCTCTATTTTGTTTTTTTTTTTTTACAAAAATTCATGTAATATGTTCGAAATAATTTAGGTTTAATTACAGTTTTGCTCCCAATTTTTATTATTTTGCAAAATTGACCCATCTATTTTAAAATGTGATAGTTTTGGTCTCTCTATATCATATTTTTTAACTATAAGTTAGCGATATAATATGTTTTAAACAACGTGGTATATAATATTATGGCGAAAAAAATACTAATATCGATGAAATTGTAAGAAAATTCTTATATAAACTTAATTTAAAAAATTTATCATCATAATTTAGACAAAATATTTGATGGAGGGACCAAAATTGTCAAATTTTAAAATAGGAGGACCAATTTTATAAAATGGTAAAAATACGGGCAACAAAACAACAATTAAGCCAATAATTTATTAAAAACATACTATTATTATTAAGACCTTAATATATCTGCTTATAAAAAAAAAACCTTAAAATATCATAGTTAAATAATTTAATTTATTATTTTAATCTTTAATTTGAAATTATATATTAATTAATAAAGAATAAAAGGGCCGAAAACATATTTAACTATTTATTATAACTATACACTCTTTGTAAGTATGGCAACTAAGTTTTATTTTGTCATTCTTATCCTTCCTCTCTTATCTATTTATATATGAATCTCTATTTTTTATATTTATAAAAAAAATAAAGATAGAAAATTGAGAGTATACCTGTAAAAAAGTTATCCATTAAACTAAAAATTTGTAATGATGTGCAATTTCGAATTGATTGTGGAATGATCCCTCTATAATCATTAGAATATAGAGAAAAACTTTGAAGTTGAAGAAATTGATGGCACATCTTGTGTGGGAGACTTCCATTTAAGTTGTTACTATCAAGGTTGATCTCAATCAAAGAAGAAATGTTGAAGAGGGAAAATGGAATTTCACCTGTATGTAATATATAGTTGGAAAAAAGAAGTAATTAATGTGATATTGAAACGTGAAAATGACAATTGTTTTAAAATATTTTTTCTCTATAAATATTACAATTATTATGTAATGGATGAGTCAAGATCCTCTCTATTTCTTACCCAATTCATTTTTGTCATTATTAAATTTTAAACAATATAAATACTAGCTATAACGTGACATTTGGAGGAAGTTTTGAGAGAGTAGTAAAGAACAATAATGCATTATCGATCGCTTTAAAAAATTAAAAGTTTAAATGCAGTTTTAGTCCTCTATTTAAAAAATAAAAAAAGTTTTGGCTTTATATTTTAAAAATTAGATTTTTTATCCTCCGGGGTAAATTTTTCTTGAATTTTGGTCCCCACTCTATTTTAAAGTCAATTTTGTTGATGTAGCATGGTCACTAAATGATGCGGCAAATTAATTATACATATCATTATTAATTTCTTTTGTTGGAATAGAAAATATCTCCTAAGATATGCATAAGTTTTATATTATATTTGTTGATAATATATTTTTAGATTTGTTTGTTTTATTCCCAATCATTAACGGATTTAGTTTAGATTTAAAATTATTCACTTGGTTATAAATACCAAGGTAGTAGTACTGTTTTATTATGTAAATAATGTAAATAATGTATATATGTTATTTTAGGTCATCATCAACAATATTTTTCTTTCTTACTCGTATTATTTTCTTCCCTTACTTTACCTAACTATCACAAATTCAACATCTTTAAATCAATAATAAACAATTTAAAACTTAAAAACAGTTCTTTTAATCCTTTTGAAAAATAATAAAAATTTATTTAACCTATAAATTTCACTTTCCCTTTCCTCATCGGGTGTGTTCATCAACTTCTTCCATAAATCCAAAAGTTTTAAATCACATTCTTCAAAATGGATAAATTCAAACAAACCAAAACTCGAATTTCCTCTTCAATTGTTTTTTCTATAAAAGCTCATTTTTTGTAGACAGGCTCTTTGAAGTATTATTTTTTAGAAAGATTAAATAATTTTTTTATTGGCTTTAATTCACCACTAGTTTAATCTGGTTTAGAGTCAGTTTTGGCATCAAGTGGTTCGATCTCCTTTCCGATTGTAGTTGCGCGGTATCAAACCGTGATCATCTCTACTAAATTCAACGGTAATCACCACTGAACCAACAAACGATTTGGTTAAATAAATTGTTTTTTTAGTTTTAACATGTTTGCTATGATATGATTTAAAGAAATTAATAATGTCATGTAAAATTTGAGGACAAAAAGCTAATTTTTAAAATAGGCAACCAAAATTGCATTTAAGTTAAAATAATAAATAACCAATTAATGTGTGAGTAAAAATATCTTACCATGCAAGTTAGTTAAGGGAAGATACAAATATTGAAGCTTGGCCAATTTTCCAATGTCAGGTGGCATACGTCCTTTGTCAAAATGAATGCCGGAAAGTTCCAAATCTTCCAACTCTTTGCAATAACGCCAAACTTTTGGCATCTCACCATAAAAATCATTAAGGAAAAGATAGAGATATCTAAGATTTGGAAGCCATTGACAAACATTTGATGGAAGAATGCCACTCAAATTATTATTACCAAGGTATAAATATTGCAATGATGTGCTGTTGAACATAAGTATGTTGCCTGTGAGCATATTATACTGAAGGTTCACGACTCTCAGCTGTGCAAGATCACCAATTTCTTTCGGAATTTCTCCTTTAGTTCAATACATATAGTATAAGACAGAAGAAAGATATTAATTAGGATGTTTCAAATATATGTATACAAAAGAATATTAATTAAAGAAAATGCTAAATATAAAAATATTCTTTTACAATTTGTATATTCAACTTTTCAAAAATTTAATTTTTTATATTTTCAATGTAAAATATTTATATTTAAATATCTTGGGTTCTTAGTACACAAGTTATAGCATGTATGACCCTTTATTAATTAATAAATTTTATAAAAATAAATCAAATCAATATCGTCTTATGCATTTTATTAAACATCGCTAGTTTGGTGTATCTAAATGACATATTGATTGAATAATTATGGGATCATGTGTATCCGGTTGCGCCACTGTTGAATTATCTTAACACTTATTTCTCTTTTCTAGCTATTTCAGTTTCCTTTGGTAGTTAGTTTCGTCGTGGATTGACTTCTCGCCGGTAGACTCATATATTTTATCTGACCATTTTATTCAGTTTACTTATCATGAGACGGTTTTCGTATGCGTTGTTCTTTTTTGCAACTCATCTGACTCTTATGTGTGTGTAAGTTGTGTGGAATGAATGAAATCATATACTATTCAAAAATTCAGAGTGTTCTCTACCTCAACTGTTGACAAAGAACATTGATCTAGCTTCAAACTACCATAGTTGATAGTCAAGCCCATACACTTGTCTGGGCATCGATTAGTTTTCTTGTTTCTCAGTATTAGCATTTTGTAATCTTGTAGTCTTCTCTCGACACGTCTTGTGCTGAGGAGATTATTTAGTTAATATATATATATATTCAATTTTTGTCTGTTCAAATAAAATATTTAGGCTAATGAAAAAATTGAAAAAGGGATATTTTTAGAGGGATCAAGTATTTTAGAGTTGATAAAAAAAAAACTTATTTTAGAGTAAAAACCAAAAGATAATTATATTCATAAAAAAATAAACATTTACTCTAGAGTATCTACATAGAATTACTCTGTTTAATAATTCTTTATAGGATTAAATAACTTTTTTGTTGCTAAAAAAATAGGAAAATTTAACTTTAATCCATAAAAATAAAAATGGGATATTTTCGTCCTTTCAAAAAAAATCTTTGTTTTTTATCCCGAACTTGGTCATGTTAATTAATGTCAAGATTATGACTCTTTTATCTTCAAGACGCGTCCATATTATATTTACCTATTATGTCAAACATTTGTATGTCTATATATTATGTTAAAGAAATGTTTAGAACATGTAAAACTATGGGCCCGTTTGTTTTGGATTTTTTTTAAAATAGATTTTGTAGTGTTAGAAAATTTTCTGTACAAAATATTTACAAAGAATTTTTTATAAAAGCTTCAAATCAAAATTTTGTTTGAATAGTTATTCTTTTTTTTTGAATCAAACAAACTAACTGCATTTCATTAAAAACTAAACGTTCAATACAAAAGGGGATATTCTCAAACCTATGGAAGCTAGCCCAAGAATTGGCCGCCCTAGCAAGAGGATGAGCAACCAAATTCGCTTGCCTTCTAACAAATTTAACCTCAAAGTTTATAAAAGATGTCATAAGACTAAGGATATCATGAACAATTGACAAAAACTCAGAGTTGCCTCTACGCTTCATATGAATGGCCTCTATCAAAACTTTCGAATCACTTTCAAATTGAACTCGATCCAGTCATCTATGTCTTCCTTCTTCCATTGCTAAAAGTAAAGCCCATGTTTGAATAGTTATTCTTAAAATGTTATTTTAGGTATTTCATCGTTTTATTGAAATATCAAAATTTCAAAAATCACTTAATTTTGAAGCTATTTCAAATAGATTTTCACAAAAATCATTTTTGAAATACAACTTATTGAAAAAATTGCGATTTTGACTATGTTTTGAACTGAAACCTATTTTAAAAAATAAAAAGAAAAAATCCATTTTTTTAAAGCTGAAACAAACGGATCCTATCTCTAATCTGGACCAAAAATGAAACAGAAAAATTTTGAGCAGACAAAAACATCACTTTTTTATATTTAGGACTAAAATTAAAATTCTTTAGAAACAAAAAAATTTATTTAACTCGATATTATATTACACCAATCTATCATTCCAATTAATTTTTTTATTAAGTATTTGAATTCAACAAGTTTTTTATAAAATTTTGAAAATGGTCAAGTTTTTGTCACTAATAAAAAATGTTGCACATTTTCTCTCATAGATCCAACAACTTTGCAGTTTTGTGCCAAATTAGGTATCCTGCATACACACTTATAAAAACTAAACTAGCAAATAAGGTCAATTAAAGTCAATGAATGCATGTTGTGTTGTAATGGTGTGAGTATATCATATACCTGATAAGGAGTTATTTGCTAAGTGGATTTGTTCAAGGGAAGACATGTTGGAAACTGTGTTTGGTATGATTCCAGACAACAGCTTAATGTTACTGATATGCAAAATCCTCAACCGACGAAGTTGACCAATAACATTCGGAATGGTTCCTTTGATGAGATTTGAGTTCAAACTTAGATACTCTAACATTGACAAATTGGATATAGATTGTGGAATAAATCCAACAATATTATTATAGCCAAGATCCAATTGTTGAAGTTTTGATAAGTACCCTATCCTTGATGGAATTTCTCCAACAAAACCATTGTTGCTCAAATTCAACAATTTCAATCTCTTCAAGTGAACTAACTCATGTGGTAACTCACCATGGAAACTATTGCCATGTAGATCAAGAACAACTAGGAAAGAGAGATTTCCCAATTGAGGAGAAATGGTACCTTCAAGGCCCATGTTACCAAGATTCAATGCCTTTACTCTTCCATGATGTTCATCACAAGTGACACCAAGCCAATTGCATGAAGTAGAAGAGGAAATTGACCAATTACTAAGCATATGATAAGGGTCTAAGGTAATAGATGATTTGAATGCAAGAAGTGCATATTCATCTGTGGTGATGTTCTTTTTATTACTAATAGCTAAGCATGAGAAGAAGTAACAATAGAGTGAGACAGAGAAAATACAGAGCGAAGAGTATGGTTTGGCCATTTTCAATCTAGTGTATGTATGACTCTGAGCACCAAGGAGGGGGATATTTATTTCCGGGGAACTCGTGAGGGAAACCAAAAAAATGAAAAAAAATTTAAATTGAAAATAACACTTTTTAAATTTTTGCGAAGTTGACTGCACAAACACAAATATCATATTATTATATTTGCTTGCTTAAAGAGTGTTTGAAAGTTACTCTTTAACATTTTCCATAATTAAATTAGAGTTGTGTCTCATATTTTTATTCCACTAAACCAAATAAATCTTGTCATTATTTAAATTATCCTCTCAGTCAATAACATGTTGATTACATTTTTTTTATTATGATATTGATACAAAATTTTTACCACAATTAGCAATAACTAATATCGATCAGGAAACCTATAATACACATAAAGTGGAAAAAGTTCAGTTTCAAATAATTTCAAATAACTAGTTTCCATATAATTTCCTTACGAGAGGGAAATTGAATTTCAAGATTAGAAGTATAATTTTGTAAGGCTGGTACTCTATACTACTCCCTCTAGTCTCATATATAAACAAAAATTCAAAAAAAACATGTCCTTTAAGAAAGTAAGGTTTGGCCATTTTCAAATACAATGTATGTATGAGTCTAAGCACCAAGGAGCAGGATATTTATTTATAGACTTAACTGCATCTTTGGTCCTTTACATTTATTTTAGGTTTTAATTTGCTCCATTATATTTAAAAAATGTTAATTTGGTCATTTACGTTTCCGCCGTTTGCATTAGTTAGTTGTCATTTTTGTCAGTTTTGTCACATGTGATAAACGGTTTGTATATGTGGACAGACACTTGATCACGTGTATAGTTCAAACGGTATTCTTGACAAACAAATTGGAAAAGCGGTTAGAGTGAACAAAAATCACAAAAATGACCGTGATGATTTTTCAAAGATTGGATTTTGCTATTAAAAATGGATTGTGTTAATTCTTATATATATAATTGTTTATTTTAAAAAATAAAATAAAAAATCACAAAAACGACCGTGATGAAAGCTGTTATTTGCAACGAATTCTGTTATGGTCGTGACTTGAATTTATTAGTGCTTAATTTGTTTGAATTTTTTAGTGTTTAATTTGGTTATTAAATACATTATAGGGTTAAATTTGTTTTTGGTCCCTATAGTTTCGCAGAATTTCATTTTTAGTTCCTGAAGATTTTTTTCATACTTTTTAGTCCCTGAATACTTTTCAATCAACTCGTGTATATCATTCAAAATTTTAATTTTTTTTTCTGCAGTCATGTTTAGTAGATTATATGAATCTCTCTTACAAAAGTTTAAATTTTTTTAACAAGAGATGAATTAAATATGAATTTTTTAGTTTTTTGCACATAAAAATTCATAACTAATTCATCTTATGTTAAAAACTTCTAAATGTGAAAGTATACAAAAGTTTGATTAAAAGCAGGGCCTAAAAACACTGACCGACAAAATTTCAGGGACTAAAAAGTGTGAAAAATATTCAGGGACTAAAAACGAAATTCTGCGAAACTATAGGACCAAAAATATATTTAACCCTGCATTATATAATACCTAGTACTCCAGATAATTTTTATATGATTTGTGCGTGTTTTTATTAACTGCGACGACCATAATTTATAACGCAATACAAGTAATAGCCGAAATTGCAAAATCTTTAACAAGATCTCGACTGTAACAACTGTTTAAGGTGGGAAAGGTTGTTTATTTTTCCATGATGGGAAATGTTTATATCAACCATTGATTAATATATCATAAAAATATTGATTTATTTCTTCACACTGTAACAAATTACTCTTCGGTTAGATCATATATCTCTTGAAATATTAATTGAACTTTTTATAAATATAATAAAGACGCAAGACCTCCGATTATAGTCTCAATTGCTTTACTTTTCACACTGGCTTGATTTAATTCTTCACACCCATAAGAGATTATCCTCTTTTGTTAGATCAAATTCCTTTTGATATATTAATTGAACTTTTTATAAAAATAATTAAGATGTAAGACATAAGATTATGGTCTCAATTACTTTACTTTTTACACATGTTTGATTAAGTTCTTCACTCCCTAAGAAATTACTCTATTCTATTACATCAAATTATTCTAGAAATTGTAATTGAACTTTTAAAAAAATTAAAGAGTAAACCATCAATTTGGTCCCTGACTTTGTAAGACACTCTCAAATAGGTCATTGACTTTGCAAATATCTCAAAAAAGTCCCTGACTTTATTAATCTGTCAAGTTAGTCCCAATATTTAGCCACTTACTATCAAATAAGTCCTTATATTTTAAAAACTTACTATCAATTTGGTCCCTAACTTTATCAGCATACTATCAATTTAGTCCCTAGCCTACATTCAGAAAGACTAATTTGAATAAAATTTCACAAAGTCAGTGACCTTTTTGAAATATTTATAAAGCCAAGGACCTTTTTGAGAGTGCTCTACAAAGTCAATGACCAATTTGATAGTTTAATTGAATGAATTTATTTATTTCTTCACACCTTAAGAGATTACCATCTTTCGTTAGAATGAATTTATCTTGATATCTTAATTAATTGAAGTTTTTATAAATTTAATTAAAATGTGAGACCTTAGGTTATAATTAATCTCAATTGTTTTACCTCTTACCTGGACTTTATTCAGTTTTTCACGCTGTAAGAGTTTACACTCTTCCATTAAATCTTATCTCTTTGGATATTTTAATTGAACATTTTACAAGAATAATTAAGACGTTAGGCCTAATGCTATAGTCAAAATTACTCTATTCTTTTAGATAGAATCCCTCTTAAAATTTTTATTGAACTTTTTACAAAAATAATTAAGAAGTGAGACTTGAGATTATGGTCTCAATTGTTGTATTATTTATTTACACAAGCTTGATTTAGTTCTTGCCACCGTAAGAGATTACAACTCATTTGTTAGAATCAATTTCCTTTTGATATTTCAATTGAACATTTTACAAAAATAACTAAGATGCGAGTTCTAACGGTTTGGTCTCAATTCTTTTACTTTTTACACGAGATTGATTAAGTTCTTCCCACTTTAAAAGATTACCCCTCTCCCTTTAGACCAAATCTATTTGAATATTTTAATTGGACTTTTTACAAAAAATAATTAAGATCCGATGTCTAAGATTTTGATTTCAATTGCTTTACTTTTTACACCGGTTAGACTAAATTCATTTTGCTATTTTAAATGAAACTTTTTTACTTAATAATTAAGATACAAGACCTATGGTTAGATGATCTTGATAGAGTTCTTCAGCGCATAAGAAATTACCCTCTTCCATCGGAACAAACTCCTATTTGATAGATTAATTTAATTTTTTACCAAAAAAAATACATTACATATGTACATTAAAGTAAAATTTTTTTTTTACAAAAAAAGTTTAAAATTATTTTTGTTTAAAAGGTAATGTCTAAAATTATTATTTCTAACAAAAAAAAGTCCAGAATTACTCGTATGATGTAAATAAAAGGTAACTCGTATAGGATGCGGATTCGAACCATCATTTTTCTAAAATAAAATTATATATATATGACAAGAATTTTTAAACTTGTAAAAATTAAAAAAAAATTCTAGCCCGTAGTTGACACGGGTGTCCGGACTTTTTTTTTAACCTAAACAAACAAAATTAGAACCATCTCTATCTTGTGGTCATGGCATTATCATCACCAAATTGTCTTATTTACAAAATTACAACCTTGTGGCCACCTAAATTGACAGGTGGCAGTTTATGGTTGTCTTATTTATACTCCCTCCGTTCACTGATATAAGTAAATTTGACTTTTTTGGTACATTGGAAAAGTGATATATGTGTCCATATTGTGAATCAAATAAATCACTTTTGCAAATGTACCAAAAAAATCAAATTTGCTTATAATAGTGACCAGAGCGAGTAAGAGGCAACTCCAAAATCTTGACTGGTTAATCACGCAATACTACTACTACCAGCCAGCCAGAGACTCCTTGAAGCCTTTGTTGGGGCTAAAGAATTTTGCGGAAATTACGCTGGTGTTATGTTACATCAATCGCATCATGATATCTTCTTGCTGGTTGCAAACTGTAGACTCTCAGCCGGTCAATTGGGGGTGAAACAAAAGTCTTTCGGGCGTTTGAGGCCACATAACAAAATCGGCAAAAGCAAACAAATATCAGAGGATATGAAGGGGATATATCACCAGTCTTCTATGATCACAGGATCAATCAAATAAATTAGGTAAATTTTCCTATTCAATTGTTTAGTTTGATACAGATATATATGATATGATATTGGGTCTGTTTGTTTCAGCTTTAAAAAAATAGATTTTTTCTTTGTATTTTTGAAAATAGATTTTATAAAATCGTTTTTCAAAATATTACAAGTTTTTTTATATTCGTTTTTTCTAAATCCAAACACTAATTTTGACATCATATAACATAGACGTACATTATTGAAGAACAAAAAATAGTCAAAATCTCAATTTTTATAAAAAGTTGTATTTTAAAAATAATTTTTATGAAAATCTATTTGAAATAGCTTCAAAAAAAGTGATTTTTTTGAAATTTTGATATGCAAATTTTTTTTTCAATAAAATGATGAAATACCTAAAATAACATTTTAAGAATAACTATTCAAACAAAATTTTCATTTGAAGCTTTTATAAAAAATTTCTTTGTAAATTTTTTTTATACAAAATTTTCTAACACTACAAAATCTATCCAAACAAACGGACTCATTAAATTTTTATTTTGTTTTTTTATATCCAATTAAACACTAGAGTAGTCTATATGATAACACTAGGCATTGTGGAACAAACTCTTGTCCCACAGTGAGATATTTCGTTTTTCATTATGTTGTGAAACTAAATTGTACTGTAATTCATAATTGAAAACATTTCACTTGTCGGTTTCTTTCCTATAAACACTTTCATTAGCATTATCCCATAACTCTACACCTCTGCTTTAACTGAAATGTGTTAGAATGTAAGGTGTTTCTCGTCATTATTCACTTATGTGGAGTCCCATTATATAGGGAGATACAAGTACAAGCTTTACTTAGCGCGCAAGCAATCCTGTCAAACACATCTGCAGTGCATGCTTAACCTACACCACACCCAGCTTATCCTACACCACACTGATTACACAACAATGATCCTAACAAAATGACTCCTTTAGATCCATGGTTAATCACTAGTTATAAAAAATCTTCAAAATGTAATAAAAACTTAAAAATCTTCACAAACAGGCCCTTTATCTGAGTTGTTAATCAATTTTTAGGAATATAATTTGCCCTTCTAATTGTCCAAAAACTCAGTTTGTACTTCTAAATTATTACAACTTTCTTTAGGAAGTTTGTTTGACATGATGACATTTATATTTGGGGGCAAAATAGGTAGTGAATATGATGACACTTTATTTCATGTTGGGCTGCAAATGGCTAAAATTTTGATTCTGTTATCTGTGGACACAACTTTTGGAGAATAAAATTGATTTAGCTTAAGTAGGAGATGGATAGCATCTCAGGTGGATAATGATGGTTTGTTGAGTGGAGTACTGGAGTATAATATTGTATGATTGTAGATATTTGACTCTGCTCCAATTTTATGGCATGTGCTACTGTTAGATCATTGGATATGTGTTGTCTGTCCTACTTTCATCATATGCCAGGTTTATGTGTTCTTTTTTTTCCTTCACCGTGTATGTGCTTAATTGATCCTTTTACAATACCTGTGTTTTATACTCATCAAGAATTACCTACCAACAAAATTTGGTGCGACTCGTTTGAATTTCAACTAAAAAGAGAATGTGTATTAAGAAGAGTGTGTATTAGAAAGTTGATAGCGGTCCTCTACAGATCATTTGTCCATGTTTTGAGGATTACAACTAACTTCAATGTGACGTACTTGGATTCTCACAATTTCAATCTTTACGCGTCTCTCTCCATCCTCCCACTCTTATTTTTGCGATGGAGAACATGAGGAAAATATATCATTTGTTTTTGTGATGGAACAAGGTTGATAGATAATCAGTCTCTTAGTCATATAGTCGAGTTGGACATTTGTTTTCAAGCTAGTACTTATAAAATAATATGTATTGAGAGATGTAATTGGATTTGAGTACCTTGAAATATTAGTCTAAGTTATCAACATCAGAATACCATCTGAGTTTAAAAGTAAAGGTGAGAAAATTATATCAATGATCAGTTGAACTTGGTTGTAAATAGATTTTAGAACCTCAAGTGATTAGTCTAAGCTCTCAAACTTATCTCAATGATCACCTGAACTTTGTCGTAAATTAGAATTTTAGGCACATTACTATAGATATTGTGCCTACTCTGTTTTGTTAAAACACATATAACAAATATCAAAACCATTCCCCTTAGAATTAGGATGTAAGTAGTTTGGATAATTTTGGTAATTTTATGGTGTAAAACAATACAAAATATTCAATAGAACACCACAACAAGACGAAAAATCAAACGTCACACCAAGATGGCGAACAACATAACGTCGCACCCCGACGACAAAATCACAAAAAAAAAAAAAAATACAAACCACTTATTTAGATTAAAAAGAGGGGAAATAGACACAACACAGTAATTCTAGGCTAAAAAAATATCCCAAAACCATCCAATTACATCTGTCATTTTCACCGCATGACTAAGGTCTTGATTTTGATTAACGATGCAGTTACATCTGTCATTTTAATTCTTGCCTCAGGTGAATCTGCACAGCAACTCAAAGCTAAAACTAAAATTTCATGAAGTTCTTTCTCATGTTGTGAGACTAAATTGTAATCCACAACTTCCATAACTGAATTGACCATTGATTCACTAATCCAAGTTTTCAAGGTTAATTCTTCTGAAAACATTTCATTTGTTGGCTTCTTTCCTGTGAACATTTCCATTAACATTATCCCATAACTATACACATCTCCTTTAACTGAAATGACTCCTTTAGATCCATACTCTGTACGCAAATGTTAATAATTAGTTATAAAAAATTCTCAAAAATGTATTAAGAACTTAATTATTTTCTCAAATTGATAAGATATAGTATTACTTAGATTCAGGAGTGAAGAAATAACCTGGTGCAACATAACCAAGAGTAGCTAAAGTTTGGGTATGAGTTTTTGATTGTCCTTCATCCAAGAGCTTGGAAATGCCAAAATCACTAACATGCGCAACCATATCTTCATCTAGTAAAACATTACTAGGCTTTAAATCACAATGAACCACTGGTATCGAAGAACCATGATGTAGATATTCCAATGCAGATGCCACATCTATCATTATATTCAACCTTTGTAAGAAATTCAAACAATAGTTCTCTGAGTATAACCATTTTTCCACACTACCGTTTGACATAAACTCCATCACTAGAGATTTGAAATCATCATTTGAACAACTACTAATAACTTGAACCAGATTTCGATGGCGAAGGTTGCGCATTGCATTACATTCTGCATCAAAGCTTTTGGATGTTGCTTCCAATGTCAAGTCAAGTACTTTAATTGCCACAATCTTCCCACTAGAAAGAATTCCTCGATACACAGATCCAAAGCCACCTCTTCCAAGTAAATTACTTTCACCGAATCCATTAGTTGCTTTCACAAGTTCATAGTAGGATATTCTTCTTGGAACCCCTAAAGTAGCTGACAAATCACTTTTATGTGGATTTTCAACCTTTTTCTTTTTATGAATTCCAAGTATTATGCATGCAACAACCAAAATGCCTAACACAACAATTACGGGCAATATAAATTTGATAAATAACTTCTTTTTCTTTGACTTTGTCATACATAGAGGAACTTGTAAGCGAGGATTACCACAAAGCGCGTCATTATGCATGAAAGATTGAGCTGTGAAGCTTTTGAATGGTCCTCCCTCAGGAATCTCTCCTTGCAATCTATTGTATGATAGATTTATGTACTTAAGAGAAGAAAGTGACTCAAATGATTTTGGAATCACACCAGTTATAAGATTTTGAGACAAGTCCAAGAAACTCAAACTAAACATTTCACCAAGTGATGTTGGAATAGAACCATTCAATTTGTTATTTGCTAAGGAGAGAGTTTCTAAAGTTCTCAATAAGCTTATCGCTGTTGGAATGTTGCTTGAAATTTGATTTTTGGAGAGATCTAATAGTGTAAGAGCTCTTAAATTCTTAATCTCAAGCGGAAGATTTCCAATTAACGCATTAGAGGTTAAGTTTACCTCTAAAATATCATTGAGATTCCAAAAAGAGAATGGTATCACTGAGGTCAACTTGTTAAATCCTATATGAAACTTTCTAAGAGAAGTCATATTTCCCAAGCATGTTGGTAACACACCAAAAAGCTTATTGCTTGTTAAATACAACTCACTCAAACTGCCAACTTCACAAAGCTCATGAACTATAGATCCTTGCAGTCCATTGTAGCCAAGATCCAAATATTGAAGTTGATGTGACCTTTTTATTGTACTAGGGATTGATCCATTTAAATCATTCCCACTCAGAGATAATTCAATCAGGTTGCTCATATTTCCTATTTCTAGGGGAATATTTCCATTAATTCCACAAGAATATGCCCGAAAACGTTCTAATGATGAGTTTCCAATGGACTTGGGAAGTTTTGTTAACCTATTCCCTGATATATCAAGATATGCAAGATATCTGCAACTAGTAAGTGAAGTAAGGAAGTTTATTTCAAGAGTATCATCATTTAATGTCAAATTATTTTCAGCTATGACTAGGAATTCGATGACTGTTAAATCTCCAAAAGAATTGGGTATAATTCCACTAAATTCATTTTCACTCAAGTCAAGTCGAATGAGATTTGAAATATTGGATATACTATCTGGAATTTTTCCAACAAAATTGTTTTCATATATGTTTAGGTGTTGTAGGTTTGGAAGACCAAATCCCATATTTGATGGAAGCATGCCTGAGAGATAATTTTGACCAAGAATAAAAAATTCCAATGTTGAAATGTTGAAGAGCTTTGAAGGAATAGGTCCACTCAACCTGTTATTTGCCAATTGTAAAGTTTGGAGTTGATTGAGATGGCCGATCTCCATTGGTATCGAACCTAAAAACACAGCATAATACCATGATGCATGAAATGCTTAAGCATATTATTCTTAAAGCAAAAAATATATCCCATATTAACCTTCATAACTAAACATGAAGATAAAAAATTGAAGAAATACCTGTAAAAAAGTTATCTGCTAAACTTAAATATTGTAATGATGTGCAGTTTTCAATTGATCGTGGAATGATTCCTCCATAATCATTATAGCGTAGAGTAAAAATATTAAGTTGAGGAAGTTGACAGCACATCTCGTGTGGGAGACTTCCATTTAAGTTGTTCTTGTCAAGGTTGATCTCCATCAAAGAAGAGATGTTGAAGATGGAAAATGGAATTTCACATGTATGTAACATAAGATATGAAGTGTGTGACATTAATATTATTGCAATGCAAGTGTGTGACATCAATATTGAAGTTGTATTTGAGTCCTACACTTGAATTGTGTAATGTATATATATGCTTTAGTCCTCTCATCTTATAAAATAACTTCTAAGCTTAAGATATAAGCTCATTTATCACTTGAAGTTGTATTTTTCTGGCCTAATACAGAAAATAATGCAGTATCACTCACTTTAGACAAAAAATAAATAAACTAGTAATTTGTTGGTGAAGGAAGATAATCTTACCATACAAGTTGGTTGAAGGAAGATACAAATACTGAAGCTTGGTCAATTTTCCAATGTCAGGTGGCATATGTCCTTTGTCAAAATGAATGCCGGTTAGTTCCAAATCTTCCAACTCATTGCAATAACTCCAAATTTTTGGCATCTCACCGGAGAAATCATTATAGTAAAGATAGAGTGTTCTAAGGTTTGGAAGGCCTTCACAAACATTTGATGGAAGAATGCCACTCAAATTATTATAACCAAGAGCTAAGATTTGCAATAATGAGTTGTTGAACATAATTATGTTGCCTGTCAGCATATTATATTGAAGGTTCACAATTCTCAACTGTGCAAGATCACTTATTCCATTCGGAATTTCTCCTTTTAGTTCAATATATAGACAAAGGAAAGACATTAAAGATGATTAGTACATGCAAAATTACAGAAATGTTTAGAACATGCAAAATTATGTCAATTGTGTATAAAAAATGAAACAGAAATTTTTTGAGAGGATGCAAAATCTCATTTTTATTTTTAAAACTAAAATCAAAATTATTTATAATTTTAAAGACGAAAAATTTATTTAACTCGGTATTATATTTTACCAATCTATCATTTGAATTCGACATTTTTTTATAAAATTTTAAAACCATTTATTTCATCCAATAATATCAATTCTCCGGACATATTTAAAAACAAACACCAATTAAACGTTTAATAAGTTTTTTTAAAAATACAAGTAAATGCTGACTATTCAATTACACAACTATAATTGTCATATTTCTATAAAAATCTTTATAGTGTGTTTGGATAAAGTAAATTTTTGGGCCACTTTTATAAATTTGAAAACTTATGGATCAAATTTTAAATTTAGGGACCAATTTGCAATTTTCAAAATTTAAAGGACCAATTTGAAAATTTTAGGGATCAGTTTGCAATATTTTAAAAATTAAGGGTCAATATGTAATTTTGAAAAAAAATAGGGGTTAAATTGAAATTTCTAAAAAATTATAGGGGTCAATTTAAAATTTTGAAATATATGGGAGGAAGAATTTCAAATACCTACATTTTAAATGTGGAGAATTCGGTTACATAATTACAATTGTGGTGTTGATCTATTCAAAAAGAATTTTTAATTCAATACTTAGATTAACTTTACGCAAAGTTACTCTCGATATATATATATATGGGACCAAGGTGAACCAAGATCAGATGGAATTCTTTTTTTGTCAATAGATCAGATGAAAACTTTATGATAAACATTTTAAGAACCACGTTTTTTCAAATAGCTAAACAAAAAAATTTGGCAGACCGAACAAATATTAAAATATTTGCGTTATAAATTAGTTCAACAGTTAATTTTTCTAAACTTTACAAATTCAATCGATTAGTTTATTTATTATATGTTTTAAGCTAGTTCATAAGCGATAAACTATAAATCCATCCTCCATAAGTTCATAAGCGATAAATTAATTTTACTAATCACTACAAATTGCTATTTTTTGTCAACATGATCATAAAAAATATTGCACATTTCCTCTCATAGATCCAACAACTATAAACTAGTAAATAAGGTCAATTAAAGTCAATGAATGTATGTTGTATTGTAATGGTGTGAGTATATACCATACCCGATAAGGAGTTATTTCTTAAGTAGATTTCTTCAAGGGCAGACATGTTGGAAACTGTCTTTGGTATGGTTCCTTCGATGAGATTTGATTTCAAATTTAGATACTCTAACATTGACAAATTGAATATAGATTGCGGAATAAATCCAACAAAATTATTATAGCCAAGATGCAAATATTGAAGTTTGGATAAGTACCCTATCCTTGATGGAATTTCTCCAAGAAAATCATTGTTGCTCAAATTCAACAATTTCAATCTCTTCAAGTGAAGTAACTCATGTGGTAACTCACCATGGAAACTATTGCCATTTAGATCAAGATCAACAAGGAAAGAGAGATTTCCCAATTGAGGAGAAATGGTACCTTTAAGGTCCATGTTACCAAGATTCAATGCCCTTACTCTTCCATGACGCTCATCACAAGTGACACCAAGCCAATTGCATGAAGTAGAAGAGGAAATTGACCAATTACTAAGCATATGAAAAGGGTCTAAGGTAATAGATGATTTGAATGCAAGAAGTGCATATTCATCTGTGGTGATGTTCTTTTTACTACTAATAGCTAAGCATGAGAAGAAGTAACAATAGAGTGAGACAGAGAAAATACAGAGCGAAGAGTATGGTTTGGCCATTTTCAATGCAGTGTATGTATGAGTCTGAGCACCAAGGAGGGGGATATTTATTTCCGGGGAACTCGTGAAGGAAACCAAAAAAATGAAAAAAAATTTAAATTGAAAATAACACTTTTTAAATTTTTGCTTAAAGAGTGTTTGGAAGTCACTCTTTAATATTTTCCATAATTAAATTAGAGTTGTGTCTCATCTTTTTATTCCACTAAACCAAATAAATCTTGTCATTATTTAAATTATCCTCTCTGTCAATAACATGTTGATTACATTTTTTTTATTATGATATTGATACAAAATTTTCACCACAATTAGTAATAACTAATATCGATCAGAAAACCTATAATACACATAAAGTGGAAAAGTTCAGTTTCAAATAATTTCAAATAACTAGTTTCCATATAATTTCCTTACGAAAAGGGAAATTCAATTTCAAGATTAGAAGTATAATTTCCTAAGGCTGATACTCTATACTACTCCCTCTAGTCTCATATATAAACAAAAATTCAAAAAAACATGTCCTTTAAGAAAGTAGGTTAAGACTCTGTTTGGGAAGGCCAAAAAATTAGCTTTTAGCTTTTAGCTTATAAGCTAAAAACTCTGTTTGGTAACAATCATTTTACTATGAGCTTATAGCTTATTTTACTAGCTTATAACTTATTTTCAAATGTTATTTCAAGTAGCTTATAACTTTTAATTTATAGCTTACAAGCTATAAGCTATAAACTAGCTTATCAGCTAACCGTTATTTTTATTAAACAGACCCTAAGTGCTTTGATTGATGAGAAAAAATATTTTATTTTCAATTATACCCTTTTTAGAAAGTGTAGAACATTGTATTTATTGGTTGAATCAATATTTAATTTAAGGATAAAATTGGAATAATAACATAAAGTATAATGATTGAAGTAGACTTATACTTATATTTGAGACTTTTAATTTTTTTTGTTTTATTACTTATATTTGAAACGGAATGGAGTATCTCTTGTGAATCCTTTGTTGGGGTTCGTGGAAATTACGGTGGTAGAAGTGGTGTTATTATCATCATGTCATGATGTCTTCTTTCTGGCTGCAGAGTGTATATCACTCGCTGTTGACCAGCCGGTCAATTGAGCTAAAGTCTTTCCAGCGTTGAAGGCCGCGTTGGAGGCCACATAACACAATCGGCCAATAACACAAGATATATATGAAGGGATATTAAAGGATCGTTGAAAATAAAAAAAAAATCATGCTTACTAGTGAAAGGTAAATTATTTTTATTTTTTTAAGAAGCCAAAATAAACATATTTAAGACATGTAAAATCAAATGAAAACGGTCCACAAATTCTAGTTCAAATGGTAGAAATATCGAAATTGCTAAAGTCGAATTTTATGACCGGAGTTCGATCCCTGATGACTCCACTTTGTGTGTGAGTTTTCAATAACTTTGTCATTTCGTCTATCAACTAAAAAAAATCAAATGAAAGCAAAATTAAAACGACATAAAACCTAAACAAACAATTGAATTTATCAACCAAAATTGAAAATCGAAACGAAAATTCTTTTTTCTTGTCTTCAGCCATCACCAGACCTGAACTTTGATATTGTAGATTAATTTTTCAGGAGAAGATTACTTGTGTTCAAACACTTTCTTGCATTATGATCTCGTTTGTTTTAGTTTTAAAAAAATAGATTTTTTCTTTATATTTTTTAAAATATATTTTGTAAAACCGTTTTTCAAAATATTACAAGTTATTTTGTATTCATTTTTTCTAAATTGAAACACAAATTTTGACATCATATAACATAAATGTACATTGTTGAAGTTCAAAACATAGTCAAAATTGTAATTTTTCAAAACGTTGTATTTCAAAAATGATTTTTGTGAAAATCTATTTAAAATAGCTTTAAAATTAAGTTATTTTTGAAATTTTGATATCCAATTTTTTTCAATAAAATGATGAAATACCTAAAATAATATTTTAATAATAACTATTCAAACAAATTTTCATTTGAAGTTTTTATAAAAAATTTCTTTATAAATTATCTTTTTACAAAATTTTCTAACACTACAAAATCTATTTAAAAACAAAATATAAAACACACGGGTCATATACTCATATATCATTGATCACTTGAACTTGTTTGTAAATATATCTTAGAACCTCAACTGATTAGTCTAAGATCTCAAAGTTATGCCAATGATCACCTGAACTTTATCCTAAATTAGGATTTTAGGCACATAACTACAGATATCGTACGTGCCTACTCTGTTTCGTTAAAACACATAACAAACATCAAAACCATTCCCCATAAAATTAGGATGAAAGTAGCTTAGATAATATTGATAATTTTATGGTGTAAAACAATATAAAATATCCAAGTTTTTTCCTAACAAATATTTTAAAGTCTTTGTAATTAAAATTGAAAGTAAAAAATAAAATATAACAAAACAATATAGAAAAATATTTTATGAAAACAACCTAAGTTTTAAAAGATACATTCTATCACAAATCATTAGATAATCGTTAAGAAAACAAAAATTGAAACTAATAAAATAAGTAATAGTGAGGTGGAATGGATAGTTCAATTAGTTTGAGCTAAGAGTTAAAACTTAAAAGAGTTAAAGGTCTGAGATTCAAGTAAATGCGAAAATAAAAAATACTAACATTAATAATTAATTACTAACTTTGATTGTTTCAAAATAAAATAAAATATATAAGGTCAAATTGCTTACCTATAATACGATAAGATCAAATTGTTTAACCATTGATTCACTGTTCCAAGTTTTCAAGGTTAATTCTTCAGAAAACATTTCATTTGTTGGCTTCTTTCTTGTGAACATTTCCATTAACATTATCCATAACTATACACATCTCCTTTAACTGAAATGACTCATTTAGATTTATACTCTATATGTAAATAATAATCACTAGTTATATAAAGTTGTGCATTGTCATATGTGTTATGGTCAACTAAGTCTTCTATTTTAGGACGGAAGGAGAATTAATTTATTGCTAGTGCATATGACAAATAATTAACCGACAAGATCAAACAAAATAATACCAGAGAATATGAAGTTGAATAAATGTACAATAGAAAAACACTTATTCTTGGACTGTAAAGGAGTGTTTTGTACATGTACACTAAGGCACTAACCTAAGACTAGTTTACAAGCACAAAATCAAACATAGTGGCATAAAATATGTTTCTCATTTGACTATCAAAGTTTTCTAAATTGGAAGCCACACAGTAAAGTTTAAAATTTGACAAAGAGTAAACCTTAAAAATAAATTTGATAAAGCAAGATTCATATAATCAAATGGTTTCTTGTAGTCTGCTATATATACTTGATAACGATTATGGAAAAAAGTTTCATATAATGTGCAATTGACATGCCACTTTGTAATATAGAAGGTAAAATCTTAAGAAAAGTAAGTAATTTTCTATTCCTCTCATGGAAAGAAAACTTTCCTTATACCATTTGAGACATATCTCCTTCGAAAACAAAGGCCCAACAATAAAGAATTTAATCTTAATGAAAAGTGTGTGATCACTAGCTCCTTATGAAGATTAAGCACAAGATTTAAGAGGTTGGTTTGGATTTAATGGATTTGAGGATCTCGAGAGATTAGTCTAAGTTCTCATCATCAGAATATCACCTGAGTTTAAAAGTGAAGTGAAAAAATTATATCAATGATCACTTGAAGGGTTGTAAATAGATTTTAGTATGATTGTCAAAATTGGACCGGTCATCGAATCGGCGAGTTTAACGATTTAAGGTTCAAATGGTTGGACCAGAGTTCAATCTGATCAGACCGTTTTTATTATTTTATTATATTATTTCAATAAAAAATATATTTTACTATAAAATAATAGAAGAAATCATTATAAAAAAGAATGTTCACAATGACGTGCAGTCGTGCACTTAGGCCATATACAATTCACATAATACTCCTTTTATAAAACATATACAAGTTTAGTAAAACAAAACCTTTTATAAAAAATAGGCTTAAATATGAAAATGATCCCTGCAATTGTGCCTTGTTTTGATTTTGGTCCCTTTAAAATAAAAAGTTTTATTTTAGTCCTTGCAAAATCTCAAAATTTTTAAAAAGGTCCTTGAGTTGAATTTTTTTGCTGACATGTCCAATTTATGATGATTTGGCAGATGCTGACTGTGTTACTTTGCTGACATGGATATTTTAATTTATATTTCCATTTAACTTTTCATTTTAAAATTAAATTTTCATTTTTTATAAAAATAAATTTATAATAACAAAAAGAATTTAACTTAAAAAGACCAAAATTAGGGTTCGTATAGCTGTCAACAGGGATTGTGCAATCGACGGCGGAATCGCGTAATAGCTCTCAACACCTGGTTCTGTTATCAAACAAAACATAAGAGAAGAACAATCGGTGGAGGAGGTTGTTATTGATGATGGTGTCATCGTTGTGTGGGTTATTGTTTTTTATATCAAAAGTTGTACTAGATCACAGGTGATTAGGGATTGTGATAAAGGCATCGGTGTCTTCTTTCCATCTTGAAAATCAATTTGAATCTCTTTCTCTCACCGTTGTTGGAATAGTTGTGGGGATCTGTCTTTTTCTCTCTCTTTTTGTTGAAGATGAAGATGAATTTTTGGATTTTAAGCTCTTTATTTTATAGGATTCTTCACTTTTGATTTAAGTAAAAAACAAAGTTTTTAATTAAAAATGTTAATTATTATAAATAATAAATAATTGAGAAGTTAAATAAAAATGATAATTTATATTAAAAATGAAATGCTTAAAGCTACGTCAGTATCTGCCAAATCATTATAAGTAGGACATGTCAGCAAAAATTCTAGGTCAGGGACCTTTTTAAAAGTTTTGAGATTTTGCAGGGATTAAAATCAAATTTTTTATTTTATAGGGACTAAAATCAAAACAAGGTATAATTACAGGGACCATTTTCATATTTAAGCCTAAAAAATAAGAGCTAGTAATAAATAAAAATCATCATGCCCTGCCGTTAAAAAATAATCATCATGGGCTTCTTTGATAAAGCACAATGATAAATTCTTAACAGACGTTCTTTAATTTTAGGAAAATGCTAATTATTACGAAGCATCATCAGCAAGAAACGCACGAACTTCTTTGTTTGTGATATTAACCACCGCTTATGCTGTATTTTTTTCTTGTTAATAAAAGCAAATAAATACTACTAGTATTAGTCTTAGATATAAGGTGGCATAAGATATGCTAAAACACACAATCCAAAAATAATAATCCATGCACCGACAACAATACAAGATTTATAATCAAAATCATTATCCTACAATACAAAGCTGCACCTATTAATCCTTTTGTTTCATATGACTCTCCACAAAAATTCAAAGCTAAAGCTAAAATTTGATGAAGTTGTTTTTCATGTTGTGAGACTAAAACACATGTAACAAACATCAAAACCATTCCCCTTAAAATTAGGATGATAGTAGTTTAGATAATTTCGGTAATTTTATGGTGTAAAACAATACAAAATATCCAATAAAACACCACAACAAGACGAAAAATCAAACATGACACCAAGATGGCGAAAACACAATGCTGCGCCCTGACGACAAAAATCACAAAATAAAACTTATACAAACCACTTATTTAGATTAAAAAGAGGGGAAATAGACGCAACAGAGTTATTCTAGGCTAAAAAATAACCCAAAACCATGTAGTTACATCTGACGTTTTCACCGCATCACTAAAGTCCTGATTTTGATTAACGATGCAGTTACATCAGTCATTTTAATTCTTGCCTCAGGTGAATCTGCACAACAATTTAAAGCTAAAGCTAAAATTTCATGAAGTTCTTTCTCATGTTGTGAGACTAAATTGTAATCCACAACTTCCATAACTGAATTGACCATTGATTCACTAATCCATGTTTTCAAAGTTAATTCTTCTGAAAACATTTCATTTGTTGGCTTCTTTCGTGTGAACATTTCCATTAACATTATCCCATAACTGTACACATCTCCTTTAATTGAAATAACTCCCTTAGATCCATATTCTGTATGTAAATGTTAATCACTAGTTATAAAAAATTCTAAAATGTATTAAAAACTTTAATGATTTTCTCAAATTTATAAGATATAATATAACTTAAAATTAGGAGTGAAGAAATAACCTGGTGCAACATAACCAAGAGTAGCTAATGTCTGGGTGTGAGTTTTAGATTGTCCTTCATCCAAAAGCTTGGAAATGCCAAAATCACTGACATGCGCAACCATATCTTCATCTAGTAAAACATTACTAGGCTTCAAATCACAATGAACCACTGGTATTGAAGAACCATGATGAAGATACTCCAATGCTGATGCCACATCTATCATTATATTCAACCTTTGTAAGAAATCCAAACAATAGTTCTCTGAGTATAACCATTTTTCCACACTTCCGTTTGACATAAACTCCATCACCAGAGATTTGAAATCATCATTTGAACAACTACTGATAACCTGAACAAGATTTCGATGTCGAAGGTTGCGCATTGCATTACATTCTGCATCAAAACTTCTTGATGTTGCTTCCAATGTCAAGTCAAGTACTTTAACTGCCACCATCTTCCCACTAGAAAGCATTCCTTGATACACAGACCCAAAGCCACCCTTTCCAAGTAAATTACTTTCACTGAATCCATTAGTTGCTTTCACAAGTTCGTAGTGGGAAATTCTTTTTGGAATGCCTAAACTAGTTGACAAATCACTTTTAAGTGGATTTTCAATCTTCTTCCTTTTATGCCTCCGAAGTATTATGCATGCAACAACCAAAATGCCTAACACAACAATTATGGATGATATGCAAATGATTAATATCATCTTTGTCTTTGATTTCTTCCTAACTTGTTTATTACATGGAGGTACTTGTAAACGAGGATTGCCACAAAGCGCGGCATTATGCATGAAAGATTGAGCTGTGAATTTTTTGAAAGGTCCTCCATCAGGGATCTCTCCTTGCAATCTATTGTATGATAGATTTATGTGTTTAAGATAAGAAAGTGACTCTAATGATTTTGGGATGACACCTGTTATAAGATTTTGTGACAAGTCTAAGGAACTCAAACTTAACATTTCACCAAATGATATTGGAATAGGCCCTTCCATTTTGTTATATGCTAAGGATAGAATTTCTAAATTTATCAAGAAACTTATTGTTGTTGGAATGTTACTTGTAATTTGATTTCTTGACAAATCAAATATTACAAGGGCTCTCAAATTCTGAATCTCAGGTGGAAGATTTCCAATTAAAGCATTAGAGGACAAGTTTACCTGTATAATATCTTTGAGATTCCAAAAAGAGAGAGGTATTAATGAGGTCAAGTTATTAGAGTCTATAAAAAACTCTCTAAGAGAAGTCATGTTTCCCAAGCATGTTGGTAACACACCAAAAAGCTTATTGCTTGATAAATACAAATAACTCAATCTACCAACTTCACAAAGCTCATGACCTATTGATCCTTGCAGTCTATTGTGGCTAAGATCCAAATATTGAAGGTTTTGTAACTCTTTTATTGTACTAGGAATCAGTCCATTTAAATCATTATAACTCAGAGATAATCGAATGAGGTTGCTCATGTTTCCGATTTCTAGTGGAATATTTCCATTAATTCCACAAAAATATGCTGTAAAATATTCTACTGATAAGTTTCCAATGGACATGGGAAGTTTTGATAACCTATTATGTGATACGTCAAGATATGCAAGATATCTACTACTAGTAAGTGAAGTAAGAAAATCATCATTTATTGTCAAATTATTGTCAGCTATGTTGAGGAATTGGATGACTCTTAAATATTTGAAGGAGGGTATAATTCCACTAAATTCATTATTACTCAAGACAAGTTGAACGAGATTTGAAGCATTGGATATGCTGTATGGAATTTTTCCAACAAAGTTGTTTTCATATATGTGTAGGTATTGTAGGTTAGGTCCCATATTTGATGAAAGCATGCCTGAGAGAGAATTTTGTTGAAGATATAAAATTTCCAATGTTGACATGTTGAGGAGTGTTGAAGGAATAGGTCCACTCAAGCTATTATTTGCCAGGTCTAGATTTTGGAGTTGATTGAGATGGCCAATCTCCACTGGGATCGAACCTAAAAACACATATATTATAAAGAAAACAACAAATAGACAAAGGTACATATATATGATGAAGCATAACATATCAATGATGCATGAAATGCTTAAGCATATCTATCCTAAAGCAAAAATTATATCAAAATATCAAGGGAAGCTAATAACTAAGAATGTCAGTTACTCTTTAAACACGTTCTTGGAGAAGTTAATAACTAAGAATGCTAGTCAGTTACCCCCTTTTATTTGAAGTTCTAGATTAATTAATAAGATTAAAATGGTGAAAAATATTTATCCCTTTATTTTTTTATACCAAATATTTAACCCTTTATTATATTAAGGTTAGTTTAATCCTTTTTTTTTGGTAGGATGATAGTTTAATCCTTTTAACCTATATAAATACTCTTTGTAATTTTGGCAACTAAGTTTTATCATTCTTATCGGAACCCTAGCCTCCTCTCTTCTCTTTATCTATGAATCTTTATAGTTTACATATATAACTAAATATGAAGATAGAAAATTGAGAGTATACCTGTAAGAAAGTTATTCCTTAAACTGAAATTTTGTAAAGATGTGCAGTTTTCAATCGATCGTGGAATGATTCCTTTATAATCATTAAAGTTTAGTTGAAAAGTTTGAAGTTGAGAAAATTGATGACACATCTCGTGTGGGAGACTTCCTTTTAAGTTGTTACTGTAAAGTACGATTTCCACCAAAGAAGAGATGTTGAAGAGGGAAAATGGAATTTCACCTATATGTAACATAATAATAAGAAACTATTATAGTATTTATTAATGCAATGAATGTATGTGACTTCATTATTGAAGTTGAATTCAGATCCTACATTGTCAACAAGTATATATATATATATATATATATATATATATATATATATATATATATATATATATATATAGTTCTTTTCATTTAACTTAGTTTAAGATTCAAATAGATCTTGGTCCAAGTTGTATTTTTGAGTATGGCTTAATTAGTGCAATAGTCCCTTAAAGACATTTTAAGTTTCAAAATGGTCCCTTAAAGAAAAAAAGGTCCGGATTGGTCCCTTAAAGACATATCCGTTAGTCATTTTGGTCCTTTCCGTTAGTTTATCAACCCCAAATGTATTAGGTGAACCAAAATTGTAAATGGTCCACCATAGACCTCATTAAATTTTTTAATTATAACCATTTGATCTTTTTTTTAAAACATATACCTTTGGATCTTACAAATCAATGAGATCTAATAATGAGCCACCAACACTTGATTTATTTGACTTTTCTTCATCTTCTTCCCTTTCTCCTTCTTCATCATCATCACCATTTTCATGGAATTCATAAAAAACCCAGAATTTTTTTCTTCAAAACCCAAAAAATCATTATTAATTTTTGCTTCTTACGCTCACACCCTCAATATTGATATTTCTTCAACTCCCTATTCTCTGTTTTTCTTCTTCTAACAACACCTCTCTCTTCAAATTCACCTTCACCCCCACCATAACACAAAATCAACACAACAAATAACACATCTTTAATCTCAACAACAAAAAATGAAGGAACAAAACAAAAATTACAACTCATCTTCATCTCTCTTTGCAAATCACCATCATCAACAAACTCACACTAAAATTAGCTCTAGAGAAACCCACACTAATTAAGATTTTGAGATTTGAGATCTGAACTTTATTTTTGTTTTCATATCTGAATAGATTCGTTGTTTGATTTGGATTTGATCTAGGTTTGTTGCTTTTATTTTTTTTGGATTTGTTGTTTGACTATATGTAGTTTTTTGAGTTTTTCTGGATTTGTTGTTTTTAGTTTTTTGAGTTTTGCTTACCTTTTTTTTGGATTTGTTGTTTGAATATATGTAGATTTGTAGTTTTTCTAGATTTGTTGATCTAGGTGTATTTTGAGTTTGTTTGAAGATTTGAAATTTTGTTGTTAAAGTTTATGAAAATATTCATGAAGATGAAGAACAAGTGAAGGTAGAAGATGAAGGAAAGAAGAAAAAATTGGATGTTGGTGGTACACCATTAGTAACAATAGACTTGTGCAAAACTAACGTTTTTTGGAAAAATTGACGGAAAGGACTAAAATGATTAACAGAGATGTCTTTAAGGGACCAATCCGGACCTTTTTTTCTTTAAGGGACCATTGTGAAACCTAAAATGTCTTTAAGGGACCATTGAACTAATTAAACCTTTGAGTATCATATTGTCGATGTTCATGGGTTGTGCAACTTATACAATATTTGGACACTCATTTTATGAGCTAAGTCGGCTATTCTGTCCTTATCTACAAGACTCTTTCACTTTTTCTTTGTCCCTTTTTTTTTTTTGACAATACTTTTTCTTTGTTCCTTAATATATGACATTTTACAAATTTCCACATGCATTTATTTATTTACAAAAATGCCCTTAAATTTGAAATTTGAATCTCTCTCTCTCTCTCAATATAAGAGTTTAATTAATCCATAAATTTTACTTCTCCTTCCCTCTTATGGTGTGTTCATCAGCTTCATTCTTAAACACAAAAATTTAAATCACATTCTTCAAAATTGATAAACTCAAATAAACCAAAATTCTTTTTTCTTCTATTGTTTTTTCTAAGTACCCTTTTCCAAGGGAAAAAAAACTCAATTTTTCTCATGTTGGTCTGTGAATTATATGTTTATTTTTTTAAGAGTGAAGATCTATTTTGGTCCCTCACAAATTTCTGATGGGACAATTTAGTCCCTGACAAAAATAAAATACAAATTAGTCCCCAACAGTTTCATATTTTGGGCAAACTAGTCCCCAAGTTGTTATAACAGAGGGACTAATTTGCCCCCGATATGAAAATGTCAGGGACTAATTTGTCCCCGATATGAAAATGTTAGGGACTAATTTGAATTTTATTTTTGTCAGGGACTAAATTGTGCTCTCAGAAATTTGTGAGGACCAAAATGGATCTTCACTCTTTTTTTAAAAATAGAAACAAAAGCTTCATTTTTTTTTATAAAAAAAATAGCCCACCAAAACTGTATTTATTAATAAGCCAAAATAATAAATAAACAATTAATGTGTGAGGGAAAATAGCTTACCATGCAAGTTGGTTAAAGGAAGATACAAATATAGAAGCTTGGTCAAGTTTCCAATTTCAGATGGTATACGTCCTCTGTCAAAATTATTGGCGGATAGTTCCAAATCTTCCAACTCTTTGCAATAACGCCAAACTTTTGGCATCTCACCATAAAAATCATTAGCATAAAGAACGAGTGATCTAAGGTTTGGTAGCCCTTGACAAACATTTGATGGAAGAATGCCACTCAAATTATTATAACTAAGGTCTAAATCTTGCAATGTGCTGTTGAACATAAGTATGTTGCCTTTGAGCATATTCTGTTTAAGGTTCACAATTCTCAACTGTGCAAGATCACCGATTTCTTTCGGAATTTCTCCTTTAATTCAATACATATAGTATAAGACAAAAGAGATACATTAATTAGGATTATTCAAATATATTTATATACAAGAATATCTAATTAAAGAAAATGGTAAATGTATACAACTTCTTAAAAAAATTATTTTTATTTTTATATTTTTTATATAAAATTTCTATCTTATACAAGAGATCCGACGATTACTAGTTTTGGAATGGGAGATCAAAGTTTGTCATTCATACTGTGAGGCAAATGCTTGTGCAGATATTTTTGCTAACATGGGTTGTGAGCATGGTCCAGAACTTTGGTTATACTCCCTCCGTCCCATTTTCATTGCCACATTTGACTATATTACACTATTCACATATATTGTTTTGACCATATTTTTCTACTAATAAATAAAAATAAATATTAGTATATAAGATGTTGGATTCGTTTCGATAAGTATTTTTAAAATATCAAATTTTTATAATTTTTACTATAATACAATTAAAAATATTAACCATCAAAGTTATGCATCAGCATGCGTGAAACAGTCAACTGTGTCAATCAATTTGGGACGGAGGGAGTATGATCAATGTCGGTTGAGCTCGTTGATACTATCTGATATCATGGGGATTACTACCTCTAAAATCATTATTTGTTGTTTAGTTCCACTTTTTTGGGCTTAGGCCCCTTTTGTTAAAAAAAAAAAATAGCAATGATAACCCTTTAATTAATAAATTTTATAAAAATAAATGAAAATTATTTAATCAATATCCTATTATGCAATTTATTATACACTGCTAGCCTAATTCTGTACATCTAAATGATTTGAATTATTTAGGGTAATGAAAAAGTCTACATACAAACATACACAGACGAGGGATCAACTTATTTTAGAGTGAATTCGCCAAAACATATATTAGATTCACAACAAAAAAAATATTTACTCTAAAGTACCTATATAAATTACTCTGCTTAATAAATTACTCTAGAGTACTCCAGAGATTGTATAATTTTTTTTCCTAAAAAATTAGTAAATTTTTATTTTAATCTATAAAATTTAGGAGGACCATATTTTCATCTTCCTAAAATATTTCTTTGGATTTTTATCCCTAATTTGGTTATATTAATGTTAAAAGTTATAATCATTTAATGTTCAAGATGTATCAATGTTTTTCTTTTTAACGTAAGATGTATAAATGTATGTTATATATATCTATCTATTATTCGCCAAAAAAAAATATCTATTATGTCAAACATTTATATGTCTTTCGACATTAATTATAAACAAATTTTCACTTTTTAAATTCATTGGATAACTAATGTTTCTAATTTATAATACAAGGTTCGACCATTTTCAATACAATATGTACTATGAATGAGTCTAAGTACCCAGGAGGAGGATATTTATATTGGAATAGGAAAAAATGTGAATGTATATCATGACATTACCAAACTATGAATTAAAGTCCGTCCGTCCTTTTAGTTACAGTTGTCAAATGGGCTGGCCCAGCCGACCCAATCCTATGAGTCGGAAGATATATATAGGTTAGTCCAACCCAGTTCATTATTGTTGGGCTACACATTAACAACCCAAGCACAACCCAACCCAATTTTTATTGGGTTACATGGGCTTGGGCTAGTATGGCCTGATTGTATTTGGGCTGGGTTTTTTGAAGTCTGATCCGCCCAAGTCTGTGGGCTAATATATGGTCGGCCATTAGCCCGGCCCAATTTTGACAGCTCTACTTCCAGTACAGCTGAGATGGTAAAATAGGCATGGACGGTTGCATGCAGGCGGATGGGGGTCTCGAAATATTTATCTCTTCATAATCGAAACGACCGAACAACCGTTAAGAGAGAAATATTATATCCATCTTTCAATTTCGTATACTCATATTTTTTTTTTATAATTTGTATACTCATATTTTATCCATCTTTGATATAAGAGAGAAATATTAAGCTTAAAATATGTTGATAAAAGAGGCGTAAAAGATATTCTAATATATTATATAGATTTATTTTAATTTCTACTTTGCTTCTAACTTGATCTATTATTGTCTTTAAATCTACAAATTTGAAACAAAGTAATTGCATCTCATCCTTTTTTTTTTTGTTTAGTTCTTCTATCATTTGTCGCATTGTGTATGAGGTATCGATCTATTTGATAATTAAAAAATATTGGATAATGAAGTTTTCGAAGCAAAGAAAGTTTTAATCTAACCCGTACAAACATAATCGTTCTACCTGGCACCCTACGACCTGACATCGAAACAAACTAAATATGTAGATGATCGAAATTAAGTCCAAATTAAATGGTTGTAATTTTTATTGGTTTTGTAATTTTCGATCCGAATCAGACCAAAAGAATCTATGCCCGGGCCTATTTGGGGCATTATTGCCACGTTGGAAATGGTGAGTGTAACACCCAATGTTAGTGTTATTTTTATTATTATTTAATTATGTGGCATGTTTTGTTCTATTCTACAACGAGAACTCTTTTAAAATATTAGGTAAAATTACATCACATACCCTTTATCTTATTTCTTTAACATTTTAATTTTTTTTATAACACTCTAATCATTTATCTTATTTATTTGTAATATTTTAGGTTCTTTATCTTCTTTTATAACATTCATATATAAATCTTTTTTCTCATTTTTATTATAATGAGATTTGATTCTTGGTTTTCCTTGATACTTGATTCTCTGACCGTTTTCTAAATCTGTTGAAATTTGCAGGACTTTTTTTAAGTCGCTGATGGGGTCTAAATTTGTTGAAATTTGTAGGTATCTTCGTACCTGGTTGACCTTTTATCGCTTCGGTGTCAACTGTTTTTGAGGTGGTCTGTGTCTGCCTAAGTTCTCTTTCTACCGGTGTCCCTTCAATTTTTGACTAAAGGAGCTGTCTTTTGGAGTCTTATAGGCCGATAACTTTTGATTCGAGATTGGAAAGTGTCTAGTAGTATCCCTATGGGTCGGGTTGTGTATTCTCCGGTGGTCTGGAAGCTGATGAGTGTCTATCTAAGTATGACATTAGAAGTGGACCTCTGTTAGGTGGTGTCTGTTTTGGTATTTTCATTGGTGTACTGCTTATATACGGCACATTTGTTTTGTAGCCCCTTATTTAAGGGTCTCTGTTTGTCTTGTATGGAAACTGGCCTGGTTATTAATAATAATATTTGTTGTTCAAAAAATTGTTACTTTGACAACTAAGTTTTATCATTTTTATCGGAATCCTAGCCTTCTCTCTTCTCTCTTTTATCTATGAATCTTTATAGTTTACATTTATAACAAAATATGAAGATTGAAAATTGAGAGTATACCTGTAAGAAAGTTATTACTTAAACTGAAAGATTGTAAAAATGTGCAATTTCCAATCGATCGTGGAATGATTCCTCTATAATCATTAGAGTTTAGAGAAAAAGTCTGAAGTTGGGAAAATTGATGACACATCTCGTGTGGGAGTCTTCCTTTTAAGTTGTTTCTGTCAAGTACGATATTCACCAAAGAAGAGATGTTGAAGAGAGAAGATGGAATTTCTCCTGTATGTCACATAATATGAAACTATATATTATTTATTAATGCAATGCAAGTGTGTGATTTCAATTTTGAAGTTGTATTCATATCCTACATTGTCAAGGTTCTTGAATTGTGTAATGTTTGTGTGTGTGTGTGTGTATATATATAAACACGCACTTTCATCTTAGTTCTTTTAATTTAACCAAGTATAAGATTCAAATAGATCATGATTCAAGTTATATTTGAGTATATTGTCGATGTTCATATTGTGCAACTTATACAGTATTTGGAGGATTAAAAAACTAATTTTTAAAATAGAAACGAAAGCTTTACTTTTTAGAAAATAGCCTATCAAAATTGTACTCTCTCTGGCCATAAATATAAGCAAAAATGCATTTTTTAGATTTATTAAATAAAAAATGTATTTGGTCTATACTATTATTGTCTAGATACATTAACTATTCAATGTATCTAAAAAATATATTTTTGCTTATATTTATTACCGGAGGAAGTATTTAATAAGCCAACATAAATAAATAAACGATTAATGTATGAGAGAAAATAGCTTACCATGCAAGTTGGTTAAAGTAAGATACAAAGATCGAAGCTTGGTCAAGTTTCCAATGTCAGGTGGTATAGGTCCTTTGTCAAAATTATTGCCCGATAGTTCCAAATCTTCCAACTGTTTGCAATAACGCCAAACTTTTGGCATCTCACCATAAAAATCATTAAGGTAAAGATAGAGTGATCTAAGATTTGGAAGCCCTTGACAAATATTTGATGGAAGAATGCCACTCAAATTATTATTATTAAGGTATAAGTATTGCAATGATGTGCTGTTGAACATAAGTATGTTTCCTGTGAACATATTCTGTTTAAGGTTCACAATTCTCAACTGTGTAAGATCACTGATTCCTTTTGGAATTTCTCCTTTAGTTCAATACACATAGTATAAGACAAAAGAAATACATTAATTAGGATGATTCCAATATATTTATATACAAGAATATTTAATTAAAGAAAAGAGTTTAATTGTTGTGCACTGTCGGTGTAAAGTTTTTTTGCACATACATCCAATGATGTGTTGCCACATCATTTAATGAATGTGATACATAATATATTTTTAATTATCATACATGATGTGTCGATATATTATTGGACGCATGTGTAAAATAACTTTAACGGTGCATATAAATTAAATTCTAAACAAAATGGTAAATGTATGCAACTTCTTAATTTATTTATTTTTTGATATAAAATTTCTATATATTTTTTGGATGGATAAAACTTCTATAT
This sequence comes from Trifolium subterraneum, assembly GCA_951799995.1. Taxonomy (NCBI): domain Eukaryota; kingdom Viridiplantae; phylum Streptophyta; class Magnoliopsida; order Fabales; family Fabaceae; genus Trifolium; species Trifolium subterraneum. The sequence goes on along the minus strand of OX637462.1, from coordinate 5,481,293 downwards.
TTAAATATATTATCTTGTGTTCTTAGGACACAAAGCAGCAATCATGTGGGACGGGCAGCCCTCAAAGTTGTTTCAAGCAAGATGATCAAACATGAGAAAGTGTATTCTGATAATCAACACGTTTTTTATACCGTTTGCATTTGACACTTTTTTTTTATAAGCACCAGAGGCGGTAAACCTTTTTGAAAAGAGTTCAAAAGGTGATGCATAGTAATGTTGTGTCGCCTAGGTCTATAAATGTAGTTTTTCAAAGATTAGATTTTGCTATACAGAAAGGTTTTGAAAATAGTTCAAAATGTCATGCATAGTAATGTTGTGTCGCCTAGGTGTATGAATGTAGTTTTCCAAAGATTAGATTTTGCTATACAGAAAGGTTTAGTAGCGCAGCTTGTTGTCCGTCTATCTTTAGTTCACGTGTAATTACTTATATATATATATAATTCAGATTGTAAAAATAAATAAATAAATCAGTTTTATAAAAATAAATCAATTTTTATTTTACGCAAAATCATTTTTTTAATCGATATCCTATTGTGCAATTTATTATACACCGCTAGCCTAATTCTCTACATCTAAATGACATATTGATTTGAATAATTTAGCCCGAAAAAGTCTACAAATAAACATACATGGACGAGAAAAGTTAGCTTATTTGTTATCTGCTATTTTTTACCAAAACATATCAAAACGGTTACAAGTTTTCTTTTAGAAACAAGAACTGTGCAGTTATGTGTAATGTATCCTGCATACACACTTGCAAAAACTAAACTAGCAAATAATCTTTGTGTTGTAACGGTGTGAGTATATCATACCTGATAAGGTATTATTTGATAAATGAATTTCTTCAAGTGAAGACATGTCAGAAATTGTTGATGGTATGGTTCCAGAGAGCTTGTTATTTCTAACATCCAAAATCCTCAACCTACCAAGTTGACTAATAACATGTGGAATAGTTCCTTTCATGAAATTTGAGTTCAAACTTAGATATTCTAACATTGACAAATTGGATATAGATTGAGGAATAAATCCAACAAAATTATTATAGCCAAGATCCAATTGTTGAAGTTTTGATAATTCACCTATCCTTGAAGGAATTTCTCCAACAAAACTATTGTAGCTCAAATTCAACAATTTCAATCTCTTCAACTGAAGTAACTCATGTGGTAACTCACCATGGAAACTATTGCCATTTAGATGAAGATCAACAAGGAAAGAGAGATTTCCCAATTGAGGAGAAATGGTACCTTTAAGGTCCATGTTACCAAGATTCAATGCCCTTACTCTTCCATGACGCTCATCACAAGTGACACCAAGCCAATTGCATGAAGTAGAAGAGGAAATTGACCAATTACTAAGCATATGAAAAGGGTCTAAGGTAATAGATGATTTGAATGCAAGAAGTGCAAATTCATCTGTGGTGATGTTCTTTTTATTACTCATAGCTAAGCATGTGAAGTAGCAATAATAAAGTGAGGCAGAGAGAATACAGAGCAAAGAGTATGGTTTGGCCATTTTCAATATAATGTATGTAATGACTCTAAGCACCGAGGATATATATGTTTATAGGAAAATGTTTTTTTTTTGACACATATAGGAAAATGTTATTCAATGCAAAATTTGCTTATTTTAGTTTTTATGGTCAATTGTCGTTGGAGGCCTACATACTATTAATGGAATAATGGGACACATAATTCCAAAATATTAAATAATGTCAATTTATTTTAGTGGGTTTTGCCACTTTGCATAAAAACATCCTAGTTTATTATTGGCTTAATTAGTCAAATGGTTACATTTTTGGTTTCACAATTGTCTCTTAAACAAAATATTTGGATTGGTCCCTTAAAGACATCTTCGTTAGTCATTTTGGTCTCTTCCGTTAGTTTTTGGCAAAAAACGTTAAATGATAAACATATGTCACTGTTCATCTTCTTTATCTCTCTTGGGACCCAGAAATTGTAGAAAAAATACAAAAACTTCATCTTTTTCATTAATATCATACAAAATAAACTCAAATTTTCAATCAACCTTCAAATAAACCCAAAAAATTCATCTTCTTCCTCAATTTTTCATCATCATTTTCTTCCTCAATTGTCTCTTCAATTCCATTTTTTGTCTCTTTGACCTAACCACCACAACCACTCATACCTCATCACCATCATCAATAATAGTTAAGAGTTTTTGTTGGGTTTGATGAAATTAAATTTGGAAAGTAAAGATAAAACCCAAGGTTGGGTTTGTTGCGGATTTGACATTTAAGATTTAGAGTTTTTGTTTGGAGATTTGAAATTTTGATAAAAGTTAAGAGTTTTGCAATTTTGAAATTTATTTATTTTTGAATTTGTTTTGAACTTTTGGGTTTGAATGATGAAATTATGAAAAAAATTATGAAGGAATGGAGGATGGAGCAAGAAGATGAAACAAAAATTTGTTGGTGACGGTGCACTCTTAGATCTGGTGGACATGCAAAATCTAATGGTTATTTTTCTTTTAAAAATATCCAATGGTTAAGATTAAAAAATATATTATGGTATATGGTGGACCACCTTTAATGTTGGTCCACCTAATACATTTGTGGTTGATATATTAACAGAAGGGACCAATATGATAAGTAGAGATGTTTTTAAGGGACCAATCCGAACTTTTTTGTCTTTAAGGGACCATTATGAAACCTAAAATGTCTTTAAGGGACCATTAGACTAATTAAGCCTTTATTATTAAAGTCATTCCTACTATGAAAAAGAGGTTTAAGTAGTGTATGGCAAACACGTCATAAATAACATTATAATAAATACGAAATTTATAAAATTCATTGTTGGATTGAATATGTTTACGTGATTCCATATAAGTGATGACATGACATGACCAATGAAGAGGGTAAACCAAAATTCGCAAACATTATAGGGATTCGCAAACATTATCGGGAAAACAGATGGAATCTCAAGTGAACATATTCCATTAGGGGGTAAATGAAGGAATCTTTATATTACATGGGGTAATTGCGAAAAAAAAATTATTACAGGGGATAAAACTTGTCCATATTGTAGGGAGTGAAACACCTATTAACGTACCCTAATAATTATTATATTAGTTACGGACCACTATAGTGTGAAAGAGAACAGAATTAGTTCAAGTTGGTAAGGGTGTTGACGCTTAAGTAAGTGGTCATGATTTGCATACGGAAATAGTCCGGCTGGTAGGAAGAATCTACCATGTATGTTCCATAAGTTTCTCTAATATGGAGATTAGTCTTACTGATGATAATAAAAACTTCATACAAATATCTTAATAACCTAAAAATAATAGTGTGAAATTTTTTATTTTTTTGACTCTAGTGTGAAAGAGAAGAAAATAAAGATGTATTTTTTGGATTAAGAATGGTGCAAAAAGCATATATTAATCACCAAATGTGAATGCAAAAGCTTTCAAAGGCTACAACTTGCATGAGAAATTGTGAATGCATTTTCTCCTACTACAAAGGCTACAACTTGCATGAGAGAAAGAGAGAATAAAGGAGAACAATTATGTGAATTTTTTCAAGTGTATTGGCATTGACTAATTTAAAATATAATTTTTGAGGTTATTACAAACTTTATAAAAATTATGGATTTAAAAAAAAATTGAGTGGTTAAGTAAGTTTAGTTAGAGCCATAAAAAAAAATCTAAGAAAATGCATGTAAAAATTAGTATAGAATGAGAGACTTTTTTAATAGCTGGCCTCTCTTTTTCTGGACAAATTTGACCCTCGGTAGCCTATAAATATATAATCATAATGGAGTATTTCCCTAATCAATAATTAATTAATTAATTAATTGAACTAGAAAACGTACTCCGTATGTAGTCAAATAAGGCTGCTATTGTAAGCTTCCAAGCTTCTCCCCCCGAGAGTGGTAGACTTGTCAAATAAAATAACACCATATTTCTTTTTCTTTTTTTGGTCCATAAAATAACACCATAAAGTTAAATCTTTGTGTGGCTATTGCGATTTCTTCTATTGTTTTTTTATTTGTTTGTGCATAATATTGTCGTTGAAGGAAATGTTGTTACATTATTCTCAACCTTTGTTTGTGTTTACTTGCTTTCTAGTTTGTACAATAGTTCATGCTTAGTCTTTCACCAGCAATTTTCATTCAACTCAATCTATCTTGTTAGGGATATACTTTTTTTTTACTAAACTTTTTTTTGAAATACTTGTTAGGGGTATACTAGTAATATATATTAGGATAAATTGCATGTTTAAAACTTACCTTATTTTAGGGTTTAGTTTGAACCACTACCATTAAAAAGTTTAAAGTTTTACTAATGTTATAATATGTTAGTCTTTTTAGTTAAATTTTGTTTAAATCGTCTAGGTGACGTAGATAACTTAAGAGGTGTCACATGAAAGTTTTAAACATAATTAACCCAAAATTTGGTGGAAAGAATATATTTATGTTAACATCAATAACATAAAGGTCCAACTTAAAAAAATTTAAATATAGAGGACCAACTTGAAACGTAAAATGAACATAAAGATCAAACATGACATTAAGTTAATTTGTAATTTCAAAGGAGATGGAGACACCACATCTCCACCCAAAATCTTATAAGACATACGTTAATGAGTCATCTCTCTTATAAATCCAACATTTTTTTCATACAGAATTGATGTGGAATTTAACCACTCGCACTTAAAACCCAATAAATTGATAGATAATTAGGTATCTTAGTCATATAGTCGAGTCGGACATTCATTTTCAAGCTAGTACTTATGAAATAATATGTATTGAGAAATGTAAATGAATTTGAGTACCACAAGAGATTAGTCTAAATTCTCAACAACAGAAACCACCTGAGGTAAAGGTGAGAAAATTATATCAATGATCAGTTGAACTTGGTTGTAAATAGATTTTAGAACCTCAAGTGATTAGTCTAAGCTCTCAAACTTATGTCAATGATTTTTCGCGTGTTTAAGGGGTATAAAAGAAACGTGGGGGCTGAAAGAGAAGTTTTCTAATTTCTATGCTGCCACACATCACATGATGATGTTAAATGTGCTTGTGTTTTGTTCTCGAAAGTTAACTCAGAGAATGAAGATACAAATATACAATGCAGAATCAAGGAAACTTAGCAACGTGAAGTGAGACTCATTCAACTTCGATACCCACCCTCACTTGCAGTGTGACTCTGAATTCAATTCTCATAGCATGCCTAATATAATATCATATTATATTAAATAATCTTAAATTTTGTTTCAAAAAGTTAGTTCAAGCATGAGGGTGTGTTCTAACACAAATATATATCGTACGATTTAGGAACCTTGACAGCGTGAAACTCTAATACAACTTCAATAGATTAGACCATGACAAGAGCAATATTTCACATAAAGTAATGAAATCGATAAGGAATCGGATCTTCTACCTACGACCTTCAAATATGTACTTTGCATTGTTTCATTAAAGAGATCTGGCTACAATTGCCTAAGAAAATTTCATCCCTATAAGTGAATGGAAGAGATACATCACTAAATGAATCTTGAACTGAATTTCTGTCATTTCATTGCAGATTCTTCACTTACTATTTATGCCAATAACAATCATGTTAGACTTACTATCAAGCCTAAAACTGACAGTAATTAAGAGAAGCTAGCTAGCAAAGAAGCTAAATAAACTAATACTCTGATATACTCTATCATTTACCTACAAACTCAAGATGACTAAAGATGTGAACTTATATGCCATTCATATTCACTGGACTGGGTACAATTATTTTGTCTATCCACAATGACACATATTTTGTATACAACTCAATCACACACAAATGTGATAGATTCAGTATCAATGTTTTGAGAAATCACTTATTCTTGGACTGCTAAGGAATGTTTTGTACATGTCCACTAAGGCACTAACCTAACTAAGACCAGTTTACAAGCAAAAATTAAACACAGCGGCATAAACAAAAATATGTTTCTCATTTGAGTATCAAGTTTTCTAAATTGGAATCCATTCAGTAAAGGAAATAGTGAAGATTAAGGACAAAATTGAAGAAGTTGGTTTGGATTTTCAATGAAGCTAAAATGACACTAAAAGCAAAATATTTTCATCAGAGTATCAAAAATCTCAAGTTACAATTGAAGGTCATTCAGTAAAGGTAAAAGATCATTCGTATAAGTTACAATGGAAATGCAAACCACATAAGTATGCAAATAGAAAGAGAGTAAATCTTCAAAATAAAATTGATAAAGCAAAATTCATATTATCATCAGATGGTTTCTTAATGTACTTGATGACAAATAGGAAATGAGCAACTGACAAGCCACTTGACATACAAGGTAAAATCCTAACAATCTCAATAATAGACAGACCTCTTGGTTAATAACAAACAAAGAAGAAATTAATTATTTATTCCTCTAATAAAGAGAAGACTTTCCTAGAAAATTACTATTTGACTCATAATTGCCACGACACCAAGCTCCTTAACCGTCCGGGTAACCAAATTAAAACAAGCTAGTTCTTCATCATTTTTCTCGAAGAATATGTCACCATTCTTCCCTGCTCCGATGGGACGGTTAAAATAAGGCAATGGTCCAACAATGAAGAGTTTAGTCCAGAATTCTTTGACACCAATTTCACCTAAAATTGATATCTCAAGAGTACCAGTCTCCCAACTATACGAGATCAAAGCAATGGATCCATTTAACATCACCAACTGTCTCTTCACCAATTTAAGATCAAAAGTATCATCAATGTCGGGCATAGGTGTTGTAAAAAACACCTCATTGCTCACGTCAAATGAAACAAAATATGTTTCATCACTACTATCTTTTTCAACATTATCCCACCAATGACACATTCCATCCATGTAGAATCGGGCAATGTGTGATTTCCATTTAGGGAACATCACCATAGACATGTCATATATCAACATCAAGTTTCTTCCAAGAATTACTTCTTAGACTATATATCTCCCATAAGGGTTCCTTGTATATTGACAATCTCTCTTCCATAGACAATTTCCTATCAAACGATCGATAGAAAGATCGGTTATCAAATTGTAGATGGCGAATAACCTTATAGTCATCCCTAAGACGATCGTAACCAATTCCATGAATACGAGGTAAACCATGGTACGAGGGAAGACCAATTCCTCCTCAACAGGGCTAGGAGGAATGACATGGAATTCATGGGTAATTGGATTGCATAATACAACTTTTTTACAAGGGCCAATTATATTAGTGAGACAAAGAATGCCATTGATACTAATAGACCCTCAAACAAAAATATCTGTGCCAAGGACTTCTAAAGGAAGTGACAAATTTAACTCGACCCTTTTCTCGAATCTGTTTCCGGAAATTAAATACAAGTTAGTGATCCATAATTCGTCTAAAGATCCGCGTACAGGTACAGGTTCGGGTTTAACTAGACTAGTATGCACTAACATGACAGATGCATCATCATAATCAGAATGATTCCTGTGTATGATATGATTACCATAGATTCTCATGAAATAAAGGTTTTGAAATAACATTGACCATGATTTACATACACATTGAAAACGCCTTAAAGGTTTTGGAGAGAGTTTTGATAGAATGGATAATGAAACATCAACAGTTATGTGTTTGCTAACCTTTCCAATCATCAGAGAAACAGATTTCGCCAAATCGGACGACGCGTCTGTCTTCCTGTAATTTTGTTACCACTTTATTTGTCGTTTTAGAAAATTTACTACAAATCAAAAAACTGTATTTTTGTACCTTATATTCCTACTATATCCTAATTTTATTTTATTGTTTGAAATATATGATGTAAAAAAAATAGGAACAAAACAAAAACAATAAAAGATTATATGAAAAAGTTTAGTAAAAAAAAAAATACAATAAACAAATTATATAAAATTTAGTCAATAAAAAAGGAAAGAGGGTATAATAGACAAAATATAACCTTAAACTATCAAAACGACAAATAATTTGAAACAAATATTTTTTTCTAAAACGACAAATAAAAAGAAACGGAGGGAGTACTATTTTAAATAAAATAATATTAAAATTTATGATTAATATTTCTGTTTAGAATCTTAAGGATTTATTTAGAATTTATATATTAGTTTGTTATTTAAAATATAATTATGAATAATATAAAGAAGAACAAAACATGAGAGTATTTTCAATGTAACAATATATTTTTTCTCTTCATAAATACTAAAATATATTCCACCAAATTCCGCAATACCAAAAATACAAAAATTCATCTTCCGATTTCTTTCTCTTCACACCAATCTTAAAAACACAAAAACCATATCAGATGACTTTACCAACTTTTTTTTTTTGTCAAGGAATTTACCAGCTTTTAATATGAATGAATTACAAAGTTATTAGGTTTCTAGTGGTCAGGGGTTTAGGTAATATATTAATATGTATAATATGAATGAATTGGATTATTCAATTTTCAATTTTAATATAGTGAATTCTTCTTCTCTTTCGACCCTAGCCATTACTATTTTTTTCCTTCTTCTTAGCATAGTAAAGAGGAGTGATTAAATGTCAATTTCGGCCTGAAATTACATCTTTAAATTGTTTTTTTTCTTCTCATTATAATAAATACTTGCGATTTTCACATATTTATTTATTTTTATTTCCCGTCTTTATACAGTGTATTTTGTTGTCCCGACTTTTTATGGTGTATTTTGTGTTATTCCGTCTTTGTGCGTTGTTCATTTGTTTCAAGTTGAAGGATTAATTTTGATCAAGTGCAGATTCAATCAATGTCGACTTTGGTCTCATCAACGCTATAGATGTGGATACTCATTTTTGTAGGCTTATGCAATTTGTCTTTTTATGATACTCATTTTTGTAGGCTTATACAATTTGACATTTTATGATATTAACATAAATGATGTGAGTTTGTCATTTTGAATTTGTATGACATCGATGTATTCTATCAATTTGAATAAATGAATATATTTTGATTTAGTAAAAAAAAAATGAATGAATTGGATTGATTATTAATCAATTTTTATTCATATAGTAGGTGCTCTTAACGCGTGGTTTAAAATTCCACTAGGTTGTTCCATAAGTCCTAACTCAACTGACAAAAATGCCGAAATTGTTAGACCGGACATCGTGACCCGGGATCTCACAATTATTTGTGAGTTTAATTTCAGTGGATTACCACTTCTTCTAAGACCAAAAATAAAATAAAAAATTCCACTAGGTTTAAGCTAGTTGTAAAAAATTTGAATTGTACATATAAAGTGTTAAGTTCAATCATTTGCTCTATCATAAACAAACAAACAGAAATTCCAAAAAAACAATCATTTCGAGCTTTCATCGTAATTTTCAAACCCTTGCTGCCTCTCATTTGTTCTTCTCCTTCATAGATCCAAAATTTTATATCGCAATGTAGCTTTCATTAGTGGTGGTGGTGTCTAGCTTCTTATGGCAGCATCACCTCTTAACCCCTTTTGGGGTTGGCAACTCGTAAAGGTCGTTTAACCACTGTTGGTTTCGCCATGGTGGTCGATTTCTACATTGCTATGTGGAGCCGTGTTGCCGTTCACCTTGCGGTTGACGGGTTCATTCAAATGTAGCTAAGCGTAAATCAACAGCAACACAAAAATGATAAGTACATAGAAACTAGCTTTCTCGAAACGTTACTCTACAAGGGAAGAGCTTCTACTACGGCTTAGAATTTTTGCCAAATTCGTGTGGAACACACTTTTGTGTGGTTACTGATCTTTACCTTGATCAGAGTCGACCAGATGGTGGTGCACGGCTGTTCGAGATGTCGAGCAGCCCAAATATACCCGTAGGGGGGTTGTGTACCTGCAGACACTCCGACGCTCAAGTCAGTTGAGGAAGGAGTAGGTTTTCAATATAGAATGTTACGTACCTTTGTTAAGTTGTGAAAAGGTCTATATATAGCCCCAGCGCTTGGCCAAGGCCGTTGATGGGCAGTTAATGCCCATCAATGGCTGTCGGAAAACGGCTGAGGAGCCGTGAAGAGCATTTAATGCTCATCATTCCGATGTTGGGCGTTACGAATCTCAGGGGAGACGTACGCTGCTCAACGGTCAACGATGTTGGACTTGTACCTTGGGCCTTGCTCGACGGCCCAATAGGGGACATGTCCAACGTGCTGGGCATTTAGGCCCAATCCAGAACAGGAGCCCCCCAAGTCACCATGCTCGGGCAAGAGGATGGCGACTTTAGTGGTCGTAACTCTGATACCCAGGCTAGTGGTGTTGAGGGCCTAAATTTCCCTCTGATGTCGAGCACCGCATTATGTCGAGGAGATTATATCTCATTTTTCGTTTGAACGTTAACAGGATTTTAAATCTCGAGCATAATGGTCTGTCGAAGAGTTATATCGACCGTCGACCATAAGAGGATTGAGTTGTGATAGTTCCGTGGAGATAGATCCGAGCATTGATTGCGAGTTCGTGACTCTCGCCGTTAATTTCGCGCATTACTAATCTGCCCAAGATTCTCGACGTGATTTTCTAGGGTTTCGACGAGGTCTGCGCGGATGTGACTTGAAGGGACAAGCCGCTTCGTCTCTTGTTGACACGTGTAAAGGCTATCGGAATAGTGATCAAGTGCCTATCCGTTGGGTTTGAATCACGAGGACGTATCCTGGCCGTTGGATTCTCGCGCCCTTTGGTTTTCATGATGGTCGTATCTGGACCGTTGGATTGTCTTTCATCGCAGCCTTTGGATTGAGGCAACGGTCCAGATTTAGATGGCGCCCAAAACTTCGAGCAGGTGCGTCCACCGAGAATTTCCCTATATATAGGGAAGTGGAGGGATTTTTCGAAATCCTTCTCACTTCTCAACTATCCAACTTCCAAGCTTTGGTTTTCTTTGAATTTCCAGCGACTCTGTTCCAGCGATCTACTCCGGATTTCGAGTTTTTCCTTTCGATTCAACTTCCTCTCTAAGAACAAGTAAGTGTGTTAACCTTCCTTCTTCCTTAGATTTTCGTTTGAAACTCATTTTGGTATGATTTGGTTAAGCCTTGCACTGTTTTGACTTGGTTTGTCTGGACACGGTGGTTGAGGGTTTTAAAAGGGGTGGTTAGCACCCTTTCCCTCCCACGAAATGGTGGTTTCTGGTGAAAACCAACGTTTTAGAGTAGGTTTTATGCCGATGGCATGGAGTTTACCGGCGTTTCGCGCCTTTACAATTTCCATTTTGGCTATTTGGCGTTTGAAGATACCGGGCATTCATGATATGCTTCCAAGCATTCATGCTCTTAGGATCCTCGACGGTTTTTAGGCTTTCCTTAGAATTCCCGTTATTTGACTCGAACATCTATAGGGCGTTCCGGGCATTTCTATGTTAGGTTCCCCGTGAACTAGGATTTATCATTAGAAATTTCCCCAAGTATTTTTGTATTAGACTCGAGCATATATAGGATACTCCGGGGATTTAGATTCCTCGTATATTTAGGATTTTCCTTTAGAAATTTCCGGATTTACGCGTGTTATGTCGACCATTATCCTCGCCCCTTCACTTGAATTGGCGGTGGAAGGGGTGGATTTGATGTTTTTGGGAATATCGAATTCATTCGTTTCCTCTGCCTTTTCAGGTATTATGGCCGACGAAGGAGTCCAACGGAAGATTCCGGTAGAAGATAATATCGATTGGGTCGCCGACGATCCGAGGACGACGCCCAGCAAATTCGAGTTTGAGGAGAACTTCCCCGAGGACTTGTTCACGGATATAGAAATTCCTGGTCATGCGGATTGGGAAGTGCGAATCCCTGGTGCCAGACAACGGATTTGTTCTACGTTTAAGAATGGCGGATTCCCCATGTACCAGATAGCATTCGAGCACATGGGTCTCCATCTCCCCTTCACTGACTTGGAGATGGCGATTTTCAATCACTTAGAACTATGCCCGTCTCAACTGCACCCCAATTCTCTGGCCTTCATCCGTGCCTTTGAGATCGTGGCTGCTTATCTGCAATTGGCGCCCACCGTCCCCTTGTTCTTCCATATCTTCGGTATTCAACGTTCTCGCCCAAGGGGGAATATGACCGACAAATGCGGCTGGGTATCCTTGAAGCAGCATAAAAAATATTTCGAAATTTTCGAGGAGTCTCTTCGGGGTTTCAAGGACAAATGGTTCGTTGTCCGCCCCATTACCTCCGCGGGTTGGAAAACCATAATCGTTCGGGGGCCTAAAGTGGATGCCAAAGGGAGGGTCGAACATAGGGACGATGGGGAGCCCATAGAGGTGGATTGTGAGCGGTTCCCTTTTTGCTGGTCGACGAAGCACTACGCGCGAGAGGCGAAGAGCTTCACGTTCAGGAAGGGGGCTCTGTCTAAGGAGGAGCTCGCAGATTTGAAAGCCTTGGAGGAGTTTGTGGAGGAGTTCCCTCCGAGCTTATGGGAGGACAGGGAGGGTAACCCTATTTGCGACGAGGAGGGTTATCAGCTCTCGTCCAAGAGGTTTATCAATACTAAGGCACTGTTGAAGTGCTCGACTAGGGCTGAAGCTGAGGAATTGCTTTGTATGTGTTGAATGATCTTATACCTTTGCTCGCATTATTGTCTCCTCGTATGTTTTCGTTTTCTCATTTGAGTTTACTAATCGGTATCTTGTTTTATTTCAGGTGAAATGAAGAACACACAGAGTACTCTTCGGAAATTACAAGCTGAGAAGAAAAGAAGAGAAGCTGGGGGTACTTCCTCTTCGACATTGAATACCTCGGCCCAATCTTCTCCCTCCAAATCAATCGACTTAACCTGGGAGAAGAGGGGTCCGGGAGCAGTGCCTGTTGACAAGAGGCCCCCCAAAGTTTCGAGGATCGAGGTGGGGGGAAGCAGCGTGGTCGGCGGCCATAGGTTGGTACCGGGGAGACCAGCTGAGGAGTTTGTCATTCCCTCAGCGATGGGGCATGACTGTATGCTGGATGGGAAGACCCGGATGAAGATCTCGGATGCCGACCAGGCTATTTTGGCGTCCATGGGCCCGGAGTCCATCAGGAACGTGGTTGCTGAGTCTTCAGTAGCCGTGTTCAAGCTGCTGGAGGTTGCCACCTTCCTGAATGGTCGGGAGTGTAGATATCTTCAGGAGAGGGACGAGGCCCGGGCTCATGCCAAGGGTTTCGGGGAACGTTTGACTATTGTCGAGAAAGACTTATCCTCGGAAACCAAGGCCCTTAAGGAGTCCCAGGCAAAGGTTGCCCAACTAGAGAAGGATTTGCCGGATGCTAAGGAAGAGGAGAGGAGGTTGAATGACAGGGTGGGAGAGCTCGAGGAAAAATTGTCCTCCATGACTCTGACCTCCACCGTTGACGAGGAGGAGAAGAATGTGGACCCGGCGGGCACATATTCTAACTTCACCCGGGCAGGCCTGATCTCAAAGATTTATGAAGTCGGGGATCTTCAGCTAGATGTTGCCTCTTCGAGCTTCAAGAATGTGCTTGCTCAGCTCCGGATCCTCAACCCTGGCGTCCAGCTTGTCACCGAGGGTATGGACGAAATGAAAGAGGTCCGGGACGGCCAGATCGCTACCCCTCCTCCTGATGAAGATGAAGTCTAGTTTTGTTTTTATTTTGTAAATTTTTAAATGCCGGCGTTATGCTCGCCTTGGCTTTTTGATTTATTTGGCACTTACTCGCCTTTTTTGTAACATTTAGACATCTTGGCCTTCTGGTCGTTCATATTTATGACTTTTTACTTTGCAATTTGTGCTTTGTTTATTTTGGATATGTCGATGAATGTTATAATGCTCGCACAGTTATTTCTCCGCAAATTTGATCGTTTAGAATACTCGAGGATATCTTAAAAACGATGCTCGATTTTTACTTAGGATTTTAACTTGGTATTTTTAGACGTTCTATTCGTTAGGCAGATTACCTTTACGCTAGTGCTCGTCTAACAATTACGGTTGCTTCTTGATGTCGCGGATCATAAGCACCGTTCCCGAGCAGTTTGTGGAACTGCACGAGCATTTGGCTAGCTCCCAAACTAGAGTCGAGGAAAGCTTCTTCTTTTGAAATTTTTCCTCGCGGCATTGAGCATCCCATCGCGAGCTGGGTGCTCTGCCGGGCTTGTACTAAGCGACGGTGGGGCTCGCATGGAGTATTCCCCCGTCGAGCATGGACGTTAGCATTTAAAGCTTCCGTCGAGCTTTAGAAATTTTAAGATTCCTGCCCATACCCAGGCATTCCTCCGTTGTATAGGCGCGTCTCCTCGGTGGGATTTGCAGCCTTCGTTGAAGAGCATGTCGAATTACGCTATTTTCAACTATAGTATTGTTTTAGCTTCTCAGCATTCCACGTACGAGGAATTTCTTTGTCATAGAGATCTTCGAGGTGGTATGCTCCATTCTCTGTTTTTGCTCGGACTCGATATGGTCCTTCCCAATTTGCTGCGAGCTTCCCTTCTCGCGTGTCTTTTTGGTTTCTTCTCAGTACCAAGCTTCCCACCTCGAACTCTCTTTTGATAACCCTCTTGTCGTGTCGAGCAGCTATTTTCTGTTTAAGGGTTGCTTCCCGAAGAGAAGCTCCTGTTCTCAGTTCCTCGACGAGATCTAGTTCTTCTCTTAGTAACTCGTCGTTTATATCCTCCTCGGGAGGGTACTCGATCCTCGAGGATGGTTCTCCTATTTCCACGGGAATTACTGCCTCTGTTCCGTATGTTAATCGGAAGGGCGTTTCCCCTGTTGTGGAATGAGGAGTGGTCCTGTAAGACCATAGGACGCTGTGCAGTTCCTCGGTCCAGTTTCCTTTTGATGTGCCCATCCTTCGTCTTAGTCCTCGTAATAACACGCGGTTGGCTGCTTCAGCTTGCCCGTTGGTTTGAGGATGCTCGACTGACGTAAAGTGTTGAGTGGTGCCTATTGTGATGAGGAATTCTTGGAACTTTTTGTTTGTGAACTGTGTTCCATTGTCCGTTACCACCACTTGAGGGATTCCGAATCTTGCAAGGATCACTACAAGAAAACAAAGGATTATTGAGGGCCATAAGCCTCCAAGAATGACCAAAATTCGTCACAGAGGGCCCTAGACCCACAAAAAAATGCTCGCCAGTAAGCGTTATTGGCGGCCCAGGACCCTCAATAATGCGTGACAGTCTGGCAGCCTGCAGAGTTCAATAACGGAACTCGAGGACGAATTCCTGAGGGCTTGCAGCCGCCAATAACCATTATGCAATTAAAAAAAAATATTAATTATTTAAAAATCAGAATAAATCTGATTTTTAAATTATAATTTAAAAAATACTGCATATTTAATTTATTTTTTTAAATAATCACAAAAAATGTTTTTAAATAATTAATTACTTGTTTAAATAATAATTTAGTTAACATAACAAAATTGTCATTACAACTAATAATAAACCAAATGTTGAAATTACAACTTATTAAAGAGAGAATAATAAGCACACTAAAGCAATGATACAAGCACACAAATGGTAGAGGAAAGCTCAATATTTGATAATGTAGGTAGATAAATAAGGTAATCCGAAGGAGAACTGGATAAAGAGATTAAGCAAAATTTGAAGTTTCGTGCAGCAGGAGTGTATGTTGTTTCGCGCTCAGAAGCAAGATGTTTAATTTTTCGGAATTCTTGCAATGTGGTTTGGAAATCTCTTGCCAGCTAAGAATCTTCAATTTTCTCACTAGCCTGATTAAACAAATTTCAGCTATTAAGACACACATTCCTAATTTTCAATAATGACAAACAAACAACAAATTGAACTACTATACAAAAACACATAATCAAAAACTCAAAACTCAATTGGAAGACCAAGAAAAAACTACACAAAGGGTATGATCAATTGACTTATGGTACAATTCATTAACAAAAGACCACAAAAAACATCAACTTCTTCATAAAAATTTGACACCAACCTGCAGCTTCCATGGCTTTGATGAGAATAGAAAGCCTCTTGAAATTTAATATCACCCTCTTAATATCAATGTTGATGTCAGTGAGTGAGAGCCTCTTGAAATTTATAGGAGACCTCACAATATCAGGAGCATCAACAAGAGCCTGCCAAACATATGCCACACGAAATATGTGATATACTTACAACATAATATTCACAACAGCATATACAACTCATCAATAATGCATACAACTTAATCATTTTCATAAAAATTTAATATCACAACATACCAAGACCTTTTTTCACTCAACAAGATATCAATACCTACACCACCAAATTTTCTCAAACCTTTACTTGAAAACATCAGCGGGGAACAAAGCAAAACATGGACACAAAACACCTTAAACAGAACAAAGCAAAAGCAGTAGCTACAGAATTCGGAGAATTTTTCATTAATAGTTCTTCCATGTGAAGAGCTTGATGTAGAGAAAAACCCTAGAAATAGGAAGAAGACAGTAAAAGATGAATTTTCTGGAGACAGAGCATAAAACCTAGAAAAATTATAGAAATTTGTCTCAGTTTCATATCAAAATTTCATCACCTGAAATTAAAAGCAAGGAGTTGAGCAAAGTTTCATTACCTGAAATTGAAAACAATCACTTGATTAAGAAGCTCCATACGATGACGGCAACAACAAAGAGAACCGTTGAAAAACCCTTGAAAACTCTGAACGCACAATGAAGCAAAACAAAAGGAAAATTAGATTCAGAATCCATTGTAGAATGAGAAGAATCGAAAAGAAATTGAATTAACCTTGAATTCTCGGATGGTGCCTCCTCCTCTTCACGGTGCTTGGGAACAGCCATTTGAATCGAGAGAGAGAAGACGATATAGTGAGTGAGAGATTGCGGGTGGGAGAGATCGATCGAGGTCGTGAGTGAGAGAGATCTATCGAGGTCGTGAGTGAGAGGCTAGGGTTCGTTCCTTCGTGAGAGTGTGCGAGAGATGAGAGAGTGAGAGACTAAGAGGCGGATGAGAGAGAAGAGAGGAGAAAATGAGAGTTTTTTAGGGTTTGGGCGTATATTTACTCATATGATTCTGTGCTACGCATGTGCACTATGAATCCTCACTCTCGTGTTCACTAGATCCATCTGACGCCCTATATCTGTTCTAATGCTTTAGATCTGGGATGTCTGATCAATCAGACGGACCCGATCCTTCCCTTTGTTTTCTATTTGTTTAGTTTGACCACACTTGGCTTGTTTGGGCCAAACGGACTGGACCCATTTGCTTCTGCTATCCGCCCCCTAGTTTACAGTTTGCACCCCATGTCTTTTATTTATTTATTTCTTTAGATATTTTTTTATTTATTTGTATAGTGCATTTTATTTATATATTTATTTTTTTTCATTTTATGGTTATGTTAAATATATATAAAAGTGTACAAAAATACCCCTTTGTTTTATTTATGTTATTTTGTTGTTAAATTAAAACTAGGTTTCTGATTATGGGTGTTCGCGGTGCGGTTTGGTTCGGTTATGAGCCAAAAAGTCATCCTAACCGCGAGATAAAAAAACATGCGGTTCGGTTTGGTTCGGTTGATTTTTAAAAAGTCATCCAAACCAAACCAAACCAAACCAATGCGGTTAGGATCTGTTCGGTGGCGGCGGTTTACCGCGATATAAAAAATATTACAATATTACCAACTTGTTACAAAATAAACATAGAAAATTTTAATTTATTTTATTGTTTATATGATATAATATGCATATATAGAAATTGCATATACATAAGAACTTATTTTTAATACCAACACTATAGTTTTGTATCGTATGAAATTATAAGTTTGTACATCTTACTGTTTTATGGACTCAGTTTAGGTTGGGTTTGCTAAGTTGAACTAGATAATATGTTGATTGCTACTAGTTGATAGAGTTAAGTTAAGTATTGCGGTTTGGTTTGGTTCGATTTTATGAAATGAAAACCGCAAACCAAACCAAACCAAACCATGCGGTTTAAAAGAAACATGATCCGTGCGGTTTATACTAAATGCGGTTTTTTGCGGTTTCGGTTTGTATTGGTTCGGTTTTGCGGTTTTACTTTTGGTTTGGTTCGGATACGATCACCCCTATTTCTGATTAGACTGTTATTATGATCTGTCTATACATTCGGAGTCCGATAATCAAAATTTTTTTTCTCATTTGTTTGTTAATCCAGTTCAGTGATATTGAACGGTTGCATTGACAAATTTCGAAATCTTCAGTCAAAATCGATGGTTTTAGTCAAACTTCGCGACGCTTTCATTGAAACTAAGTTTCCGACGAGACTGTTATTACGTTATGTCTATCGATTCGGAGACCGACCATCAATTTTTTTTTCTCATTTGTTTGTTTGTCCAATTAGGTGATATTGAACAGTCGGATTGATAAAATTCTAAATCTCTAGTCAAAATCCGTAGTTTTAGTCAAACTTCTTGACCATTTAAGAAAAACTAGGTTTTCGTCGAGACTGTTATTACGATCTGTCTATACATTCGGAGTCTGATCATCAAAATCCATTTTCTCATTTGTTTATTAATCTAATTAGGTGATATTGAACAGTCGGATTGACAAAATTCGAAATCTACAGTCAAAATCGGTAGTTTTAGTCAAACATTGTGACAGTTTCATTGAAACTAAGTTTCCGACGAGACTGTTATTTCGATTTGTCTATACATTTAGATTCTGATCATCAAATTTTTTTTTCATTTGTTTGTTAATCCAATTAGGTGATATTGAACGTTCGGATTGATAAAATTCGAAATCCCGAGTCAAAATTCATAGTTTAAGTCAAACTTCATAACCCTTTCATTAAAATTAGGTTTTCGATGAGACTGTTATTACGATTTGTGTATGCATTCGGAGTCCTATCATCAAAATTCTATTTCGCATTGTTTGTTAGTCTATTTAGGTGATATTGAACGGTCGGATTGATAAAACTCGACATCTCTGGTCAAAATCCGTAGTTTTAGTCAAACTTCATGACCCTTTCGTTAAAACTAGGTTTTCGAAGAAACTGTTATTTCGATATGTCTATACATTCGGAATCTGATCATCAAAATTCTTTTTCTCATTTGTTTGTTAGTCCAATTAGGTGATACTGAACTGTCGGATTGATAAAATTCGAAATCTCCAGTCAAACTTCATGACGCTTTCATTAAAACTAGATTTCCGATGTGACTGTTATTACGATTTGTGTATACATTCGAAGTCCGATCATCAATTTTTTTTTCCTCAATTGTTTGTTAGTCCAATGTGGATGTCGAGTTATTAAGCGGAGTAACTCAATACAGTCTTACTCCTGCAATCAACGGATCTCTCTCTCTTTCTCTCACTCTCTCTCTCTCTCAAAAGTTTTATATAAGTTTTTTTTTAGTGCAAAGTTTTATTACTAAATATTTCATTTTTTTGTTTATATAGAATATTTAGTTTTAAGAAAACTTATATTTTTCTTTTTTTTGACAAAAAAAACCTTATATTATGCTTTTTTTTTTACTAAATATCAAGTTTTATATAATACACTCTACCAAAAAATAAAGTTTTATATAATACAAAAACCTATATAAAAAACATATATAATTTTTTTTTGAAATATACAAACTTTTAACATTTTTCTATTTTTAAATATACTAATTTTTGTTTTTGTTATATAAAAAATATACTAACTTTTTTTATTTTTTACAAAAATACAAATTTTTAACATTTTTCTATTTTTAAATTATATCCTAATTTTCGATTTATACTTTATTATTTCACAAAAATACTAACTTTTTTTTATTTTTTAACAAAAATACAAACTTTTTAACATTTTTTCTATTTTTATACAAACTTTGGTCCAATGGTCAGCATGCATTATTGGCGGCCTGAAGCCCTCAAAAATACATGCATTATTGGCGGCCGAAAGCCCTCAATAATGTATATGACAGCTTTTCAGCTTTTGGCAATACCGAGATGCATTATTGAGGGCCATTAGCCTTCAATAATGCTGATTTTATTTGTTTTTTATTTTAAAACCAGCTTTATGCATTATTGAGGGCTCTAAGCCTTCATTAAACACTCAAAATATTATTGAGGGCTCTAAACCCTCAAAAATATTGGCCAATAATTTGAGGTTTTCTTGTAGTGGATGTCTCTTTTGAAGAAACGTAGTATGTTGGATGCGCTGATTTTTGCGAGAGGTTCCGCTTCAATCCACTTGGTGAAATAGTCCACGGCAACTATGAGGTATTTGACTTGCCTTGCAGCTGTTGGAAAAGGGCCGAGGATGTCCATTCCCCACCAGGCAAATGGCCACGGGGAGATCAGCGTTTTCAGCTCGTTAGCTGGTGCGAGGTGCATGTCCCCGTGTCTTTGGCACTTGTCGCATTTAAGGACGTGGTCTTTGGCGTCGTTTTGCATCATCGGCCAATAGTACCCTGCTCTTAGTGCCTTTCTTGCCAAAGATCGTCCACCAATATGTTGCCCATTGATCCCTTCGTGGATTTCTTGCAAGATGAACTCTACGCGTGCTTCCTCTACACATTTGAGCAATGGGATTGAGAATCCTCTTCGATACAACTTATCGTCGAGCAGGACGTATGAGCATGCTCTCTTCTGGATTTTCGTTGCTTCTTTGGCGTCTACGGGCAGTGTGTTCGACTTTAGGAAATTGTATACCGGGGACATCCAGCTCTGCTCGTCGACAGCACAAATGTGCATGACTTCTGCTGTTTTTTCGATGCTCGGCTTCGTCAATGTTTCCTGAATGAGGGATTGATTGCCCGCCTTTTTACGCCTTGTGCTCGCAAGTTTTGAAAGGACATCTGCTCGTGTATTATGTTCTCGACGAACATGTTTCACCTCTGTTTCCTTAAACTTTGCGAGTTTTGCTCTGATGAGGTTCAGGTATTCGAGGAGTCGCTCCTCTTTTGTCTGGTATTCTCCTGATACTTGAGATGCTACTAGCTGCGAATCCGTGAATATCCTGATTTCCTCGGCTAATCTTAACCCTACTAGGAAAGCTTCGTATTCGGCTTGGTTATTCGTCGTTGGAAAAGAAAGTCCGAGGGATACTTCTATTAGGACCCCGTCCCCGTTTTCGAGTATGATGCCCGCCCCACTCCCTTGTGAATTCGAGGAGCCATCGACGAAGATGGTCCATTTATTCTTTTCGGAAGTCGTCGACGTTGTCATTTCGGCGACGAAGTCAGCAAGTACTTGGGCTTTCAAAGTCTTTCTACTTTCGAAGCTTATGTCGAATTCTGCGAGCTCCAACGACCATTTCAACATTCTTCCGACCATATTTGGTCGCGCCAGCAATTGCTTTACGGGTTGATCTGTTCGGATAGTGATGGAATGGGCGAGGAAATAGTATCGAAGTTTCCTCGCAGCCATTATTACTGCTAGAGCAATTTTTTCTATTTGCAAGTATCGGAGTTCGGGTCCTTGTAGTGCTCTGCTTACAAAGTAAACGGGCTTTTGCCCTTGCTCGGTTTCTCTTATGAGAACGGCGCTTATGGCCTCTGATGCTACTGCGAGGTAAAGATAGAGTTTTTTGCCCTCAACTGGTCGTGTTAATACTGGAGGTTCGGACAATGCTCGTTTTAAGTGTTGTAATGCCCCTTCGCACTCTTCAGTCCATTCAAAAGTTGTTTCTTTTCTGAGGAGTTTAAAGAGGGGCAGAGCGTGTTGAGCAGATTTGGCGACGAATCTGGCCATTGAGGTTAACATGCCATTCAACGTTTGTATGGATTTCTTCGATTTTGGAGTTGGATAATCAAAGAAAGTTCTGCATTTGTCGGGGTTAGCTTCTATTCCTCGTTCAGTTAAATAAAAACCGAGGAATTTTCCAGCCTTTACCCCAAACGTGCATTTTTCTGGGTTGAACCTCATGTTAAACTTTCTTGCTTGGTCGAACACCCTTTTTAAGTGGGCGGTATGACCGATTTCCTCTTCGGATTTAACGATCATGTCGTCCATGTAAACTTCGAGCATGTCTCCAATTTCATTGTGAAATACTTTGTTCATCATCCTCTGGTAGGTGGCACCTGCATTTTTGAGCCCGAAAGGCATTACATTATAATAATAATTACCCGTCTCGGTCATGAAAGCTGTTTTCTTTTTATCGATTTCAGCCATTTTTATTTGATTATAACCAGAATATGCGTCCATAAACGATAGTAATTTAAACCCGGAGGAATTATCTACTAATTTATCTATGTTCGGCAAAGGATAAGCATCTTTAGGGTAAGCCCTATTAAGATCGGTATAATCAACACACATACGCCACTTTCCATTAGATTTTTTAACAAGTACAACATTAGAAAGCCAGGTTGTATACTGGGCTTCAGCAATGAAATTGGCCTCTAGGAGGTCTTTTACAGCTTTTCGAGCAGCCTCCGCTTTTTCGGGAGACTACTTCCTACAACGCTGAACTACAACACTAGCCCTAGGATCTATGGTCAATTGATGACAAGCGACCTCGGGGTCTATTCCGGGCATCTCAGCTGCACTCCAGGCGAACAGTTCAGCATTTTCTTTTAAGCAAGCTTTCAACTGCCTTTTTACCAAGTCGGGGAGATCAGCTCCAATCTTCACACCTTTGGTTGGATCCTCGCCAAGGGGAACTAGCTCAAACTCTCCATCAGGGATGGGACGATAGTTTTCTTTGATAAAAAGGTCGTCCTTGCCTGTCTTCTTTTCTTGTTTGCGCTCCTTCTTGGAAGTTCGAGCATCCAATTCAACTTCATCCTCGGTACTGATTGAGTTTACGCCGGGAAGCTTTGCTTCTGCTTTCCTCTTCTTCGGCGTAACCACAGAGTTGAGGTTTTTGGACGCAGCTTCAAAGCATCGCCGAGCAGCTTCTATGTCCCCGTTGATTGTGGCGACCTGTCCATCCTTGGTGTAATACTTCAGCTTCAGATGGATGGTCGAGGACACTGCAAATAGTTCAGCCAAAGTTGGTCGTCCAATGAGGCAGTTGTACAGAGACGGGCAGTCGACGACCAGGAATTTGACCTTTACGGATTTCATGGCTTTGTTTTCGCCAAAGGTGACGATTAGGTCCACGTATCCCCACGGTTTTGTCGTTGATCCGTTGAACCCTTGAAGGTCAGATCCAACGTAAGGGACCAAATTTTCCTCGGTAAGTTGCAGCACTTTGAAGAGTCCTGAGTACATGATGTCACAGGAGCTTCCTTGATCTACGAGGATTCTTCTGACGTCGAAGTTGGCCATTTTTGCTCTGACGAGCAATGAAATTTGAAAGTTTGGTGATCCTCCGGGGACCTCTTCCCTGTAGAATGCCAAAGGAACAGAGCTTTCTTTTACCTCCGTTATTTTTGTTTCCTCGACCGGGGATGCTTTCTCTAACTCATCGAATTTCCTTTTGATGGAACCGATGGTTATCGGGTTAAATCCTCCTCCAGAGATGACTAGGGCTCTGGGGAAATTTTCCCAACTCCCGTCCAGATGCGCAGCAAGATAATCAAGGGCCCCTCTCTCCTCATCAGTTCGCAGAGGAAGGAAATCCTCAGGTCTTGAAATGGCGAGGGCCACTCCGCCGATCACTCTATTTTCTTCCTCGACGTGTTGTTCCGGGCTTGCTGGATCAACTGCCAACTGATTTTGTCGGGGAGCGTTATTATTGGTAGTCCTTGGCTGCCCATCCACATACTATCGTGCATATCCTTTCTGAATGAGGATTCTATGGCATCCTTTAGATGCACGCAGTCATCAGTCACATGCCAGTAACTTTTGTGGAAACGACAAAATTTCTTTTTGTCCACGTTTGGTTTTGCGGGCAGTTGCTTTGGGAATCTGATTCCCGCACTTTTGAACTCAGCGTTTGATATCTCGGATAATATCCTGTCTCGAGGAGCGTTCAGGGGAGTGTGGTAGGTGAACTGGCTTTTTGGTGGTTTAGCCTCTCTGACTTTTCCACCTTCTCTTTTCTTTTCCTCTCCTCGGCGTTCTTCTCTCTGTGAGGAAGGACCACCTACCTCGAAAGTTTTGGGTCTCTTGACCTCGGAGGCCTTTTGCTTATCCTCATATTTGATATATCGTTGGGCTAACTCGAAGAATGCGTCGAGGGTTTGTACTTCGAGGATCCCAACTGCTTCTTGGAATTTGGTTCCCTCGCGCAATCCCTCTTCGAGGAGATACAGTTTCATCTTGTCGGTCGCTTCGACCTCGACAGATATTTTGTTGAACCTCTCGATGTAATTTCGAAGAGGTTCTTCGGGGCCTTGGATGATTGCTTTAAGGCTGGCCACCGTTTTTGGATGTCACCGAGAGGTTGTGAAGTGTGCCGTGAATGTGCGGCATAGTTCTTCCCATGAGTCAATTGAGCCTGGGGGCAAGTTCCTCCACCAGGTTGATGCTCCTCGAACCAGAGATAGTGGGAACAGCTTGCACTTAATTGATCTTGGAGATTCCTGTAGTCTAGGGCGGTTTCCACGCTCTGGACATGCTCGTCGGGGTCAGTCGTCCCATCATATTTGTCTAGCGTTGGGGTTTTCCAGTCCTCGTGGGAGTGGAATGTCCATGATTCTTCTCGAGAGGGGTCCTCGGTGCCTCTCATCTCCGCTGCTCGGGGATTCCCTTCTTGGGGAGTGTCGGGGATTGCCTCCACGGGCAGCTGCTTCACCGCTCCTCGGTGGTGATCGGTTATTTCTCCGAGGAGGGGAACGTCTGTTCCTTGGTGGGGAAACGTGGTTGTTTCTTCGTGGAGGAGAGTGATTCTGCCTCCGAAGAATGTCTCTGGGGGGACTTACTGGTCCCCCTGCATTTCGTCGAGGTGCAGGCCTCGGGGACCTAGACCTCGATCGTGATCGACGATTCTCGGTGGTTGGCGATCTTTGTCGACGAGTACTTCGCGACATTCTTGAAGCAGCGCGTGATTCTTCTACTGCCTGGAGTCGCCTGTTCTGCTCGCGGATCAACTCATTTTGCCCACGCTTGTTATCCGCTTCTCGCGAAGTATCTGCCCCTGCCTGTTGATGGTGTTGACCAGTGCAGCCATCACCACCTCCATGGGTGCCCCTTGTGGGACTGGTGGAACCACCAGTGGATCCTCTGGTTGTGGAGGTTGGTGCGGTGGCAGTACATCAAGCGGAGTTGTCTGTGCATGCGCAGCGCTACCTTCCGGTGTGACAGAAGCTTCCATTCCATCAAATTGGTTTTGATGATTTGGAGGATTCGGGTGATTTTCTCCTACAAATTCATGGTTTGCATGGTTTGCACCAGCCATTTAGTCAAGAAATGGGTTTTTTGTTGTAAGTTTAGGTCTAGTTCTGGGAAAAGACGGGGGAAACTTTATAACTCCCCACAGACGGCGCCGCTGATCTTTACCTTGATCAGAGTCGACCAGATGGTGGTGCACGGCTGTTCGAGATGTCGAGCAGCCCAAATATACCCGGAGGGGGGTTGTGTACCTGCAGACACTCCGACGCTCAAGTCAGTTGAGGAAGGAGTAGGTTTTCAATATAGAATGTTACGTACCTTTGTTAAGTTGTGAAAAGGTCTATATATAGCCCCAGCGCTTGGCCAAGGCCGTTGATGGGCAGTTAATGCCCATCAATGGCTGTCGGAAAACGGCTGAGGAGCCGTGAAGAGCATTTAATGCTCATCATTCCGATGTTGGGCGTTACGAATCTCAGGGGAGACGTACGCTGCTCAACGGTCAACGATGTTGGACTTGTACCTTGGGCCTTGCTCGACGGCCCAATAGGGAACATGTCCAACGTGCTGGGCATTTAGGCCCAGTCCAGAACAGTTACTAGTCAAATTTATGTCCCCCAATTATTTTTTATTTTTTTGTATTTTCTTTTCTTTTTTAATGTATTTTCCTTTGTCTACAAAAGCTTATTTCAAGCTTTCCATTGCAATCCATATTGTTGCTACTCAAATAACTCGAAAGTTATTTTTAATTTTTAGAAAACAACTTATAATCCGCTAAATTGATGATTTTAGAAAACCAACCTATAATCCACTATATTGATGAACATGCGAGAGCGCATTATTAGAGATCACTCACACAACTAACCAATTCAACACACCACACCACACCTCACAGAAAATGCTACAAATTGAAAAAATGTTTTATAAAGATTCATTAAATCCGAAGCCAAGAGTGCAATCCGTAGCCAAATGTGCCGCATGGTTGTACAAAAGTCGGTGTTTATGTAACATTATTGATATAGTAATAAAGTTTTTTTTTTCTTTCACGATTAACGAGTACAACTTAGACGATAAAAAATCACATGAACATTTAAAATGTTGGTATGTGCGTTTGAACCCGCAACGTTCCGCTTTTTAGCATTTAATGTTTGTGAATTGTATCGCAGTATTGCAATTACCATTTAGTGTTTGTGAATTTTGCCGTTTTATATGTTGATGTTCTTTCACTTGAGGATTTGATCGAGTTTAATTTAAAAGTGATTCGCAAGCATGCCAATTTGAACCACACAAAATCTCATTTATTAAAATTTGAGAGGCCTATACTCAACCACAAAAGCTAGCTTTAGAGTTGAGGTTTGCACTACTTTATAAAGGTGGGACTTCTAACATCATTACACCTCCATTGAGGCAGATAACATAACCATAATCTTATTGTACTGGTTTAATTTGGTATTGAACCAATAGTCAACCCAAATAAACGAATTTGGCTGCAATTGTCTCTAAGAGTGCAAAAAATATATCTTACTACATATGCTCAGCTCTGGTATAGAAGAACTAGATTGTGACTTAAAGCAAAGCAACAATGCTTTTATTATCAGAAAGAATAAATGAATCTTGAACTGGACTTCTGTTATTTCAATGCAAAGTTCTATTAGTTAAACCTTCTACAAGCCTACAACGACTAATAATAACTTTTCTAAGAAAGATTATGGGCATGTTTGTTTCAGCTTTAAAAAAATAGATTTTTTCTTTGTATTTTTTAAAATGGATTTTATAAAACCGTTTTTTAAAATATTATAACTTTTTTTATATTCATTTTTTCTAAATTCAAACACTAATTTTGACATCATATAACATAGACTTACATTATTGAAGAACAAAAAATAGTCAAAATCTCGATTTTTATAAAAAGTTGTATTTCAAAAATGATTTTTATGAAAATCTATTTGAAATAACTTCAAAAAAAGTGATTTTTTTGAAATTTTAATATCCAAATTTTTTTTTCAATAAAATGATGAAATACCTAAAATCAGATTCTAAGAATAACTATTCAAACCAAATTTTCATTTGAAGCTTTTATAAAAAAATTTCTTTGTAAATTTTTTTATACAAAATTTTCTAACACTACAAAATCTATTTTTAAAAAAATCCAAAACAAACGGACCCTATAACTACTTTAGAGCATTATACATTACAAACACACGGAACACATCACATGCTACTGCACAAGATAAAGAGTTTATTTAATGGAAGCTAACACAGAAGCAAAATAAACTAATGTTCTATGCCTTAAAAATTGTCGTTTCTTCACAAGTTGCGGATAGTTGACGGCGCTCGATATATTACTCAAAATCAAGTACCCATAATCAAACTTTAACAAAATCTATTATTAGAAATTAGAAATCCTATAAATAAGGCTCAAAATATCACTATAATAAAAGAGAGAATAAGTGAATAATAAGATAATAACAAGAGAGCAACCAATTTGGTATCATGCTGAAAACAGTTTACAAGAGAAAACAACCACCAGAAGGTAAGAAAGGTGCAAGATCGCAAAAAACTTAAGACAACAAAATAGAACATAAAACTTAATCAGAGCTGGCAGAACTATTGTTCTATGCCTTAAAATTTGTCGTATCTTTACAAGTTTTGGATAGTTGACGGCACTCGATATAGTTTTGTGCTAGGGGGTCCAAACATAATTGGATTTGTGTCAAGAATGAGTTGACACAAATCAGAGAAGGTTGAACACCTATCCAATTTAAAATGGCATTTTCAATTTCTTTCGTTGGATAAGAAGCTCCTCGTATAATTCCACTCTTCTCCAATATAGTTGTGATATTATATTCCTCCCAAAGACTGATTGCCAACTCAAAATATTTCTTTTCATCGAAATAGGTACATGATCCATGCTTGTTCCACTCCTTTTCCCAAAACTTTTCATTTCTTATAAATAAACTTGGCCATGAAATAGAAAGTTTGGGAACCAAGCCAGTAATCTAGGGAAAGAAGTTAGAATTTTTTTAAAGTTAGAATTTATTTAAAGAATATTTCCTGCGATAACAATAGCATCAATTAAAAAGAATATACAAAAAAAAATTGAGATACCTTGTTAATATCAAACGAACTAGGCTCGCAAGATACCGGATCAAATGCAATGTTCGAAGGCCACAAACCATGCATAGTGAAATAAGTTGGGATGGGTTGTTTGCACTTATTATCATTGGTGAAACATTCTCCAGGTGGCCATTGGTCGATTCGTTTTAAATGATGATAAGGAGGTGGTTGTTTTGCTACCGAAGTCTAGAAAAATTGAAAAGATGTCAATTGACTGAGTTTAAAGCAACTTTAATAGACGAACAAAAAAAAAACTTTAATAGAGCGGAACATAATGAAATGTAGTAGAATGAAGTAGAATTGAACATAATTTCTATTCCGTTTTTTGGATGATATTCACGACAGAGCATACCACAATGTTCTTTCCATCGCATATCTTCCAAATAGGGCGGAATGAGACCACTTAATTAGATATTTACTCAATTAGAAATTTATCAAGTACCCATAATCAAACTTTAACAAAATCTATTATTAGAAATTAGAAATCCTATAAATAAGGCTCAAAATATCACTACATTAAAATAAAAGAGAGAATAAGTGAATAATAAGATAATAACAAGAGAGCAACCAATTTGGTCTCATGCTGAAAACAGTTTACAAGAGAAAACAACCACCAGAAGAGGTAAGAAAGGTGCAAGATCGCAAAAAACTTAAGACAACAAAATAGAACATAACACTTAATCAGAGCTGGCAGAACTATGCAAAGAGCATTAGATCGAAAATATGATACAGTTTTATCAGATTAATCACTTAATCATTATTCACAGTCTAAACTAGGAAAAACAAGACAAAAAAGAGGCCAAAGTGCAGTATAACTCGCTTAATCATTATTCATATTCACACAGTTTAACATCATATCACATTAAAATATCATACACTATCACAAATCGAGCTAGTAAAATCACACAACAAAAGTTGTATTTTAAAAATGTACCTCGCCGTCTCTAACCGAGAGAGGCATGATAGTAGTAGGTAGGATCTTCCACGCTATAATAATGTTAATCATGCTACCAGTTTGTGTGTTTGTGGTGAAAACTTCAACAGCACAAATGATCATGGTGTGAGTGTCGCGGTCGGCTACGAGCTTGTGTGCGTCACCTCTAAGCACATGAAAGTCAGCTGAAACGTGGCTGGAAAGCTGATAACAAGTGAAATAAGGAACGACAACTTCTGAGATGCTGCCAAGCAGGTTCTTGTCACCTCTGAGCACCACTGGAAGCAGGTCATCTGGAATGAATATTCTGGAAAGCTCATCTGGTTGAAACGAACAAATGAAAGAAAAGGAGCCTTGAGCTGCACCAGGAACATAGTCATGTCTCACTTTGGGGGAAACCATATCACCATTGGCCATTAGAGAGAAAAGGTAAATGCAGAAGAAAAGGCAAATACTTGTTTTGAATTTCATTTTCAATTTCATCTTAACTTTCTCAAGAAGGTGAGGGTTTTGTTACACATAAGAGTGATATATTGAAGATCTGTATACAATTGGGAGGAGAACTGAAATTATTCCTCATAAATGGGACTAAACTAGAGTTTGAAGTTATAGAGGTAGAAGAGATTTGCTTTTGCTATTCTCTATTTCCTTAATTTTTACCTATGAAGTAAAGTACGGACTCTGACACGGACACGCCGACACGACACAGATACGCCGACACTGCCAATATAAAAAATATAGGACACTGACATGTACCGCTACATATTTATAAAATATCTAAATTGAAAATTGAAATATATACATATGCATCTAAGTTGTGCAAGTTATTTCATAAAAAATATGTTACAAATAAGCTTTGTGTTGTAACGGTGTGAGTATACTGTATATCATACCTGATAAGAAATTATTTGATAAATGAATTTCTTCAAGTGAAGACATGTTGGAAATTGTTGATGGTATGGTTCCAGAGAGCTTGTTATTTCTAACATCCAAAATCCTCAACCTACCAAGTTGACTAATAACATGTGGAATAGTTCCTTTGATGAAATTTGAGTTCAAACTTAGATACTCTAACATTGACAAATTGGATATAGATTGAGGAATAAATCCAACAAAATTATTATAGCCAAGATCCAATTGTTGAAGTTTTGATAATTCACCTATCCTTGAAGGAATTTCTCCAACAAAACTATTGTAGCTCAAATTCAACAATTTCAA
This sequence comes from Trifolium subterraneum, assembly GCA_951799995.1. Classification (NCBI taxonomy): domain Eukaryota; kingdom Viridiplantae; phylum Streptophyta; class Magnoliopsida; order Fabales; family Fabaceae; genus Trifolium; species Trifolium subterraneum. The sequence goes on along the minus strand of OX637462.1, from coordinate 5,451,014 downwards.
ACTCTTCAACTGAAGTAACTCATGTGGTAACTCACCATGGAAACTATTGCCATTTAGATCAAGATCAACAAGGAAAGAAAGATTTCCCAATTGAGGAGAAATGGTACCTTTAAGGCTCATGTTACCGAGATTCAATGCCCTTACTCTTCCATGATGCTCATCACAAGTGACACCAACCCAATTGCATGATGAGAAAGAAGAGGAAATTGACCAATTACTAAGCATATGAAAAGGGTCTAAGGTAATAGATGATTTGAATGCAAGAAGTGCATATTCATCTGTGGTGATGTTCTTTTTATTACTCATAGCCAAGCATGTGAAGTAGCAATAATAAAGTGAGGCAGAGAGAATACAGAGCAAAGAGTATGGTTTGGCCATTTTCAATATAATGTAGTATGTAATGAGTCTAAGCAGCGAGGATATATATGTTTATAGGAAATTTTTTTTTTTTTTTACACATATAGGAAAATGTTATTCAATGCAAAATTTAGTTATTTTAGTTTTTATGGTCAATTGTCGTTGGAGGCACTTTATTTTAATGGAATAATGGGACACATATCTCCAAAATATTAAATAATGTCACTTTATTTTATTGGGTTTTGACACTTTGCATAAAACATCGGAATTTATTATTAACTACTAATATAACTTGTGCTTACGGATGGGTCGCGGCGTTGCCGCGCTTTTTTTAATCGTAAGATGAATATTGTATAGTGCGGAATTAGTCCCGTCATAAATGTTTTTGTTTATGATAAAAAAAATTGATATATTAATCATTTAAAATTTTCACCAGCAAAAACATATTTTTTGTGTATAGTAGTTATTTAAATTTTTCATCATAAAAAATATATTCCATGTGTATAATAGTAAATAAATATTTTTCATGTATAGTATTTATTTAATTTTTTCATTGGCAACAACTTGTTCCCCGTTTATAATAATTAAAATAAAAGTTTCATTAACAATAAATTACTCCCCGTGTATAATAGTTGATTTAAATTTTTAATCAACAACAATTTAGCTAATGTGTACAATAGTTAATTAAAAAACTTCATCAATAATTATAAAAAAAAATCATCAATAATAACTCATTTCGCGTGTATAGTAGTAATTTAAATTTTTTATTAGCAGCAACTTGTTCACGTAGTTAATTTAAATTTTTGTCATCAACATTTTATTTTGTGTATAATAGTTATTTTAATCTTTTGCAAGAGAGATTTTTATAAGGTATTAAATGTGACCACAGAAAAATATTCAAACTCTTGAAGTGCAAAAAATATAAAAATTCATATTTAATTCATCCATTTCCAAAATAAGTTAATCTTTTGCTAGAGATATTTCTATAATGTATTAAACATGATCGCGGAAAAAATTCAAAATTTCGAATGGTGTACATGAGTTGATTTAAAAGCATAGAGCAAAAGTTGTGACAAAAAATATTTGCGGTTTTGAAAAAAAATAAGTAATATATGAGTAGAAATATGACTGCATAGAAATTATAATAAAATAGGCATTGAATTAATATATGATTAGAAATATAGATCCCTATAGAAATTATATAAAAATTGGCATGTGTATTAATACGAGTAGTAATATAGGTCTACGTAGAAATTATAAAAAAAATAGTCACTTGTATGTATATGAGTAGAAATATAGATCCATGTTTATCAAAAGGACAAGCGTATTAATATATGAGTAAAAATATTGGTCACCGGGGTGTTTTGGTTTTGGAGCATTTCATGTAACAGGATTGTGATTTTTCTAAGTGACTCAATAGATAACTTTATGGTATGTTTCAAAAAAACTCCAGTTCCATTTTTTAAAAATTATAAACGATATATATATATATATATATATATATATATATATATATATATATATATATATATATATATATATATATATATATTAATATATGAGTATAGAAATATAAGTCTCACACGTAAATAATCAACTTTAATAATATATAGAAATTATCAAAGAATAGACAATCTTATTAATATATAAGTAAAAATATGGGTTCTATATAAATAGTAGAAATAAAATATATAATGATTATAATAATGTTATTTAATATAATTTTGTGTCAAAAGACAAAAATAACCTTAATTAAATGATGTGTAAACAAATAAAAAGGTTGAGAAAGGTTATTTTGATATATATAAAATACATGAAGTCATTCCTACCCTGAAAAAGAGGTTTAAGTAGTGAATGGCAAACACATCATAAATAACATTATAACAAATACGAAATTAATAAAATTTATCGTTGGATTGAAAGTTCATATATAGATCATCGTTGATTTGAGTTTTTTATAAATACCTTTAATGTTAATGAGTATCAATAATATATCAAATGATTTCAATTTCTCTATAAAATTGTATGGGTAATCTATATAATATAAATTTTCAATCCAACTGTGAATTTTATAAAATTCATATTCGTTATAATGTTATTCATTACTTGTGCATTATGACTTTGTTATTAATATATTAATGTGTTATACATCTAATATTTTACGAACATTAGTAATAGTATATAACAATTAGGGCAGGGGCGGAGCCAAGGCCCGTGCATGCCTTGGCACGTGCCCAGGCTCTCCCAATTATAATTTTTTTTTAGGGTTCTTACTTTAATCTGAAAATTTGAATTTTTGAGTAAGAATTAATAAAATTTAAGTGCATATTCATAATCCTCATGAAATTTTGAGCAAAATGGTATATTTACATGTCCAATTTGATGCAAGAATCAAAAAACGAATTTTTGAGGTTGAAGATGATGGAGGTTGAAGATGATGAACAGTAACAAAACGTTTCCATTATACATATATATTATTTACGCTATTTTATAATGATAAGCGTGCATTGCCTTGGTGGTTGGCATTTTGGTTTCCCTTGTAGGGGAGCTGGGTTCAATTCCCAGGTTTGCCACTTTTGTTTTTATATTTCATTTTCTTTTAATTATTTATTTATAAGATTATTAAAAATATCTAAAAATTCCAAAAATATATATTTATTTCCCTTTTGTTTATTTGTTTTTTTTACTTCATTTTCTTTTATTTGTTTATATATATTATTAAAAATTCCAAAAATATATATTTCTTTGTTTTCTTTATAAAAAATGCTAAGAATATCAATTTTGTTTCCTTTTTATATATGGTAAAAATATGTTGTGATTCTACCTTATTTTATATGTTCTTTATTTTTGCAACCAAAAAAAAAATATATATATATATATATATATATGTTCTTTATTTTACCTTTTTGTTTTTTTACTTCATTTTCTTTTATTTGTTTATATACATTATTAAAAATATCTAAAAATTTCAAAAATATATATTTCTTTGTTTTCTTTATCAAAAAATACTAAAAATATCAACTTTGTTTTCTTTCATATGTAGGATTGTGGAGAGTTTATGACATTTACTTATGTAGCTATTATGAATCAAATATTTAGATTAAATCCTTAAAATTATTTACTTTTATTATAATTTTATATATATATATTAGCTAAAAATGGTCCGATCCGGTTAAACCCCGATTCGAAAACCTTAAACCAATAAACATTTGTACATTTGCAGTTAAAATTATGCCCAGGCTTGATATTATTCCTGGCATCGCCACTGAATTAGGGTTAATAGATGTTTACTCCCCTGCAATATGGGCGAGTTTTGGATTACCCCATGTAATATTTTTTTTCCGATTACTCCTTGTAATGTGAAGATGAGATTTCATATAAGTGATGACGTGACATGACCAATGAAGAAGGTAAACCAAAATTCCCTAACATTACAGGGGAAAAAGGATGGAATCTCAAGTAAACATATTTCATGAGGGGGAATGAATGAATCTTCATGTTACATGGGTAATTGGAAGAGAAAAAAAATTACAGAGGATAAAATAAAACTCGTCCACATTGCAGGGTGTTAAACACCTATTAACGTACCTTAACAATTATTATATTAGTTATGGACCACTATAGTGTGAAAGAGAATTGAATTAGTTCAAGTTGGTAAGGGTGTTGACGCTTAAGTAAGTGGTCCGTGGTCATGATTTGCATACGGAAATAGTTCGGTTAGGGATGTCAATTTGCATCCGTCAGAGCGGATCCTCGCGGAGATTGCCCCGTTTGGAGATCTGAAAACAGGGATTTTTCCTCGTAGAGACGGGGATGGAGGCAAAAATTCCCCCGCGGGGATCGGGGATTAAGCATCCATTCCCGCGGATTCCCCGAATTCGTCCATATATATTTGTTTTTTTTAATAAAAAAAGAATGTAATAATTTTGTCCGAAAAATATGGAAATTTTGTAATATTCGATCTTCGTGGATCTCCGCAGATACCGTGGGGATGGGGATGGAGACAAATATTCCCCCGTGGGGACGGGGGTAGAGGCAAAAATTCTCCCGCGGACACTTCGGGGCAGGGAACGGAAAAACTTCCTCCGCACATTCTCCGCCCCGTTGACATCCCTAAATCCGGCTGGTAGGGAGAATCTACCATGTATGTTCCATAAGTTTTTTTAACGAAGATTAGTCTCATGATGGCAATAAAAACTTCATACTTGTATCATAATAACCTAAAAACAATAGTGTGAAAAAAATTACTTTTTTGACTCCAGTGTGAAAGAGAAGAAAATAAAGGTGTTTTTTTGGATTAAGAATGGTGCAAAAATCATATATTCACCACCAAATGTGAATGCAAAAGTTTTCAAAGGCTACAAATTGCATGAGAAATTCTGATTGCATTTTCTCCTACCACAAAGGCTACAACTTGCATGAGAAAGAGATAATAAAGGAAAAAAATTATGTGAAGTTTTTCAAGTGTACTTTTGTATGGGTCATAGGACTAATTTAAAAACTTTAAAAAAATTATGAGTGGTTAAATACGTTTAGTTAGAAACATCCAAGAAAATGCATGTAAATTTTTTTTTTTAATGGAAAATGCATGTAAATTTTCTAAAAGAAAGAAAAATCAGTATAGAATGAGAGACTTTTCTGGACAAATTTGACCCTCGGTAGCCTAATAACGACTGATATATAAGTATAATCAAATCATAATGCTGTCACACGCAGTATTGTGTAACTATTTCTCTAATCAATAATTAATTAATTAATTGCACTAGAAAACGTACGTTGTATATTGTCAAGCTGCTATTGTAAGCTTCCAAGCTTCTCCCCCTCGGTGCATGGTTTACTTTAAATTTAAATAATAAAAATAAATTACTTTAAATTTAAACCGTTTAAAGTCACTAAGTTTGGTTTAGTGGTGAGGGATTTAGTTATTATGCATAAGATTCTGGGTTCGATCCTATGCTCCATTGTAAATTAAAAATAAAATAAAAATTTTAAACCATTTAATTTTGATCGAATGACAAGTTCTTTTCATAACTGCATATAATTCGAATCTTGTGTGTGGCCATAAGGCCGGATTTGTATTTTAATTATACAAATTATAAATTATTTAGTGAAATTGTTAGTTTGATAAAAAAAATAAAAAAATTGAACCAACCAAACTTAATGCATTTCATTCGTATCTAAAGATTCAACATAAGGAGGAATAACATCGGTATAATGGTGACTAGTCCATGATATGATCGTGCTTGCAAGAGAATGGGCAACCCTATTGTTAGTTTGATAATTTAAGTCTGGCAGTTTTAGCTTCTGACATGAAGGTCTTTGTTTATGCAAGAGGAGAGAGAAAATTAATAAAATTAACAAAAATATTAAGAGAGAAAATAGAGGAGAGAGATAGATAAATATTGGTGAAAAAGAGTGAGAGAGATGTGGTTGAAGGAGATGATCCAAGTCCCGGAACAAAGTCTATTACCAACAATTTGCATTTAGGGGTTTATTACCACGAGCCAATCAATTTTTTTTTTTTTTTACCGAATTATATATAATATTATATTATATTTTGAGGCCTATTTTAGGAAATTGTTGTGGTGTTTACGAAAATATATGTATATATAGAGGGTATGCATGGAATCGAATCAAATAACACCATATCTGAATCCTGAGAGTGGTAGACTTTTCAAATAAAAAACCAATTAGTGGTAGACTCACTGTTGAGCAGCGGTCAATTAGAGCTGAAACAAAAGTCTAACAGGGGATATATAAAGTTAAATGTTGGTGTGGCTATTGCGATTTCTTCTATTGTTTTTTTATTTGTTTTTTCATAATGTTGTCGTTGAAGGAAATGTTGTTACATTATTCTCGACTTTTGTTTGTGTTTCGCGGTGCGGTTCGATTTTGAGCTAAAAAGTTATCCTAACCGCAAGATAAAAATACATCCGGTTCAGTTTGGTTCGGTTGGTTTTTAAAAACTCATCCAATCCAAATCAAACCAAACCAACACGGTTAGGATCGGTTCGGTTGGTGCGATTTATCGCGATATAAAAGATATGACGATATTACCAACTTGTTACGAAATAAACATAGGAAATTTTAATTTATTTATTGTTTACATGATATAATATGCATATACAGAAATTGCATATACATAAGAACTTATTTTTAATACCAATAATATAGTTTTGGATCGCGTTAAATGATATGTTTTCATAGCGTACTGTTTTATGGACTCAATTTGGGTTGAGCTTGCTAAGTTGGAGTCGGTAATATGTTGATTGTTATTAATTGATAGAGTTAAGTTAAGTATTGCGGTTTGGTTCGGTTTTCTAAAATGAAAACCGCAAACCAAACCAAACCGTGCGGTTTAGATGAAAAACTACCCGTGCGGTTTAAACTAAATGCGGTTTTTTGCAATTTCGGTTTGGATTGGTTCGATTTGCGGTTTTACTTTTGGATTGGTTCGGATATGATCACTCTGCTTTCTAGTTTGCACACTAGCTCATGCTTAGTCTTTCACCAGCAATTTTCATTCAACTCAATCTATCTTGTCCTAGTTCTCAACTTTTATTCTATTCTGATTCTGAATTAATCTTGTTAGGGATATACTTTTTTTTTTCTTGAAATACTTGTTTGGGGTATACTAGTAATATATATTAGGATAAATTGCATGTTTAGATCTTACCTTATTTTAGGGTTTAGTTTGAATCAGTACGATTAAAAAGTTTAAAGTTTTACTAATGTTAGAATATGTTCTTTTTAGTCAAATTTACGTAGATAATTTAAGGAGGTGTCACGTGAAAGTTTTAAATATAATCGATAGATAATTAGGTATCTTAGTCATATAGTCGAGTCGGACATTCATTTTCAAGCGACTTATGAAATAATATGTATTGAGATATGTAAATGAATTTGAGTACCACTAGAGATTAGTCTAAATTCTCAACATCAGAAACCACCTGATTTTTCGCGTGTTTAGGAGTATAAAAGAAACGTGGAGGGATCGAAGAGAAGTTGTCTAATTTCTATGCTGCCACACATCATGTGCTTGAGTTTTGTTAAATGTGCTTGTGTTTTGTTCTCGAAAGTTAACTCAGAGAATGAAGATACAAATATACAATGCAGAATCAAGGAAACTTAGCAACGTCACGTGAGACTCATTCAACTTCGATACCCACCCTCACTTGCAGTGTGACTCTGAATTCAATTCTCATAGCATGCCTAAAGAGTCTAACTTAGATATTATATTAAATAATCTTAAATTTTGTTTCAAAAAGTTACTTCAAGCATGAGGGTGTGTTCTAACACAAATATATATCGTACGATTTAGGAACCTTGACAGCGTGAAACTCTAATACAACTTCAATAGATTAGACCATGACAAGAGCAATATTTCACATAAAGTAATGAAATTGATAAGGAATCGGATCTTCTACCTACGACCTTCAAATATGTACTTTGCGTTGTTTCATTAAAGAGATCTGGCTACAATTGCCTAAGAAAATTTCATCCCTATAAGTGAATGGAAGAGATACATCACTAAATGAATCTTGAACTGAATTTCTGTCATTTCATTGCAGATTCTTCACTTATTATTTATGCCAATAACAATCATGTTAGACCTACTATCAAGCCTAAAACTGACAGTAATTTAGAGAAGCTAGCTAGCAAAGAAGCTAAATAAACTCATACTCTGATATACTCTATCATTTACCTACAAACTCAAGATGACTAAAGATGTGAACTTATATGCCATTCATATTCACTGGACTGGGTACAATTATTTTGTCTATCCACAATGACACATATTTTGTATACAATTCAATCACACACAAATGTGATAGATTCAGTATCGATGTTTTGAGAAATCACTTATTCTTGGACTGCTAAGGAATGTTTTGTACATGTCCACTAAGGCACTAACCTAACTAAGACCAGTTTACAAGCAAAAATTAAACACTGCGGCATAAACAAAAATATGTTTCTCATTTGAGTATCAAGTTTTCTAAATTGGAATCCATTCAGTAAAGGAAATAGTGAAGATTAAGGACGAAATTGAAGTTGGTTTGGATTTTCAATGAAGCTAAAATGACACTAAAAGCAAAAACCTGTGCAATGTCGTCTCAAACATTGTAGTAGTGGAATACTTGCTTGCTTCTGCTCTTGATCTTCTTAGAATTGAAGTAGTGGATGGAATGAAACTTGCAGCTCAAGGCTTAAGCTGCCATAGCTGCTCAATTTGTTCTTTGAACAGTTATTCAAAATGTAGAGTCCAAACAAGACCCTTTAAAGAGCCATATACTTTTGGGGACAACTTATCTTAGACCTCCATTGACAGCCAGAAAACAGTCATCTTGAGAGAAACAGAAATAGATAATTAAATGATGAATCTTGAACTGAACTTCTGTTATTTCAATGAAAAGTTCTCTTATTTATACTAAGTTCAATATTGTTAGACCTTCTACAAGCCTATAAAAACTGATAATTTTTCTATGTAAGATTATAATCACTTTAGACCATTATACATTACAAACACAAAAAATACATCACATGCTACCACACAAGATAAAACTGACTGCAATTAATGGAAGCTAGCACAGAAGCTAAATTAACTAATGTCTGCTATACCCTATCATTCCGCAACAAACTCAGGGTGACTAAAGAAGAAGTTCAAACATAGATATATTCTCATCAGAGTATCAAAAATCCCAAGTTACAATTGAAGGTCATTCAGTAAAGGCAAAAGATCATTCGTATAAGTTACAATGGAAATGCAAACCACATAAGTATGCAAATAGAAAGAGAGTAAATCTTCAAAATAAAATTGATAAAGCAAAATTCATATTATCAGATGGTTTCTTAATGTACTTGATGACAAATAGGAAATGAGCAACTGACAAGCCACTTGACATACAAGGTAAAATCCTAAGAATCTCAATAATAGACCTCTTGGTTAATAACAAACAAAGAAGAAATTAATTATTTATTCCTCTAATAAAAAGAAGACTTTCCTAATAAATTACTATTTTACTCATAATTGCCACGACACCAAGCTCCTTAACCGTCCGGGTAACCAAATTAAAACAAGCTAGTTCTTCATCATTTTTTTCGAAGAATATGTCACCATTCTTCCCTGCTCCAATGGGACGGTTAAAATAAGGCAATGGTCCAACAATGAAGAGTTTAGTCCAGGATTCTTTGACACCAATTTCACCTAAAATTGATATTTCAAGAGCACCAGTCTACCAACTATACGAGATCAAAGCAATGGATCCATTTAACATCACCAACTGTCTCTTCACCAATTTAAGATCAAAAGTATCGTCAACGTCGGGCATGGGTGTTGTAAAAAACAGCTCATTGCTCACGTCAAATGAAACAAAATATGTTTCATCACTACTATCTTTTTCAACATTATCCCACCAATGACACATTCCATCCATGTAGAATCGGGCAATGTGTGATTTCCATTTAGGGAACATCACCATAGACATGTCATCAACATCAAGTTTCTTCCAAGAATTACTTCTTAGACTATATATCTCCCATAAGGGTTCCTTGTATATTGACAATCTCTCTTCCATAGACAATTTCCTATCAAACGATCGATAGAAAGATCGGTTATTAAATTGTAGATGGCGAATGACCTTATAGTCATCCCTAAGACGATCATAACCAATTCCATGAATACGAGGTAAAACCATGGTACGAGGGAAGACCAATTCCTCCTCAATAGGGCTAGGAGGAATGACATGGAATTCATGGGTAATTGGATTGCATAATACAACTTTTTTACAAGGGCCAATTATATTAGTGAGACAAAGAATGCCATTGATACTAATAGACCCTGAAATAAAAATATCTGTGCCAAGGACTTCCAAAGGAAGTGACAAATTTAACTCGACCCTTTTCTCGAATCTGTTTCCGGAAATTAAATACAAGTTGGTGATCCATAATTGGTCTAAAGATCCGCGTACAGGTACAGGTACAGGTTCGGGTTTAACTAGACTAGTATGCACTAACATGACAGAAGCATCATCATAATCAGAATGATTCCTATGTATGATATGATTCCCGTAGATTCTCATGAAATAAAGGTTTTGAAATAACATTGACCATGATTTACATACACATTGAAAACGCCTTAAAGGTTTTGGAGAGAGTTTTGATAGAATGGATAATGAAACATCAACAGGTATGTATTTGCTAACCTTTCCAGTCATCGGAGAAGCAGAAGAGAACAATTTATTGCAACCAGCATCTGTCTTCCTGTAAATAAATGTTATCACTTTTGTTCTTCTTCGGTTGCAACTTATTGCAACCAGCAGCAGAAGAGAACAATTTTAATATGCTTGTTACCGGTTTTTTTTTTTTTTATATATATAACGAGAATAAGGTCTAAATATTTTATTTTTAAATTTAAATATAGTTTAGATTACTATTGTAAATAAAATAATATTAAAATTTATGATTAATATTTCTGTTTAAAATTTTAAAGATTTATTTAGAATTTATATGATTAGTTTGTTATTTAAAATATATTATTTGTTTTTATAAAGTCATATAATTATGAATAATATACGAGAAAGAAGAACAAAATATGAGAGTATTCTCAATGTAACAATATATTTTTTCTCCTCAAAAATACAGAAATATATTCCACCAAATTCCGCGATACCAAGAACACAAAAATTCATCTTCCAATTTCTTTCTCTTCACACCAATCTTAAAAACACAAAAACCATACGACTTTACCAACTTTTTTTTTTGTCAAGGAATTTACCGGCTTTTAATATGAATGAATTACAAATTCACTAGGTTTGTTCTAGTGGTCAGCTGTATGAGGTTTTGATAGCCAAACCGTGGCTGCTGCCACTGCACTGCTTCTCGGCTTGCAATCAGCTGCTGCTCATGTGTTTGTTGCTCGTCCATGATACCTTGAGCCACTGCCCATGCATTCCACATGTGAGCCGCTTGCATACCAACTTGTTAAGCACTTATTTTGTTGTTCCACACATGACAAGAGCAATATTTCACAGAAAATAATGGAATCAATAAGGAATCAGATCTTCTACCTACAACCTTCAAATTATGGAGCATCCTAAGAGATGACCAGGTCAGCTTTTGATACTCTGCAGAATGTATACTTTAGGGGACATTTCTCATTACACCTCCATTGACGCGGATAACATAACCGTAATCTTATTGTACTGGTTTATTTACACAGACTTACACAATTACACAAATTTTGTATACACTTAAATCACACACATGTAATAGATTCGGTATCAATGTTTTGAGAAAACACTTATTCTTGGACTGCTAAGGAATGTTTTGTACATGTCCACTAAGGCACTAACCTAAGACCAGTTTGCAAGCACAAAATTAAACATAGTGGCATAAGCAAAAATATGATTCTGATTTGAGTATCAAATTTTCTAAATTGGAATCCATTCAGTAAATGCAATATATCTTTTTTAAATTTGAATTAAAATACAAAGTGAATCAGTTTGCAAATAGAAAGAGAGCAAACCTTTAAAATAAATTTGATAAAGATAGATTCATATAATCAAATGGTTTCTTAGTCTGCTATATACTTGATAATGATTATGATATGCGCAATTGACACGCCACTTTCGGGGTGACTAAAGAAGAAGTTCAAACAGAGATAAATTCTCAGAAGCTAAATAAACTAATGTCTGCTATACCCTATCATTCTCCAACAAACTCAGGGTGACAAAAGAAGAAGTTCAAACAAAGATATATTCTCATCATCAGAGTATCAAAATTCCCAAGTTACAATTGAAGGTCATTCAGTAAAGGCAAAAGATCATTCTTACAAGTTACAATGTAAATGCAAACCACAGAAGTATGCAAATAGAAAGAGAGTAAATCTTCAAAATAAAATTAATAAACCAAACTTCATATTATCAAATGGTTTCTTAATTTGTCATTACTAGATAGATGACAAATATAGGATATGCACAATTGACAAGTAACTTCCTATCCAAGGTAAAATCCTAAGAATCTTAGTAATAGAATTGGCTGAAAACAAAAAAAAATTAATTATTTATTCTTTTTTCGATAATGAAAAATTAATTATTTATTCCTCTAACAGAAAGAAGGCTTTTCTTATAAATTACTATCTGACTCAGGTCTGTGTCAACACCAAGCTCCATAATCGTACGGGTATCCAAATTAAAACAGGCTAGTTCTACATCCTTGTTTACGAAGAATATGTCACCATTCTTCCCTGCTCCGATGGGACGGTTAAAATAAGGCAATGGTCCAACAATGAAGAGTTTAGTCCATGATTCTTTTACACCAATTTCACCTAAAATTGATATTTGAAGAGTACCGGTCTCCCAACTATACGAGATCAAAGCAATGGATCCATTTAACATCACCAACTGTCTCTTCACTAATCTAAGATCAAAAGTATCATCAACGTCGGGCATGGGTGTTGTAAAAAACACCTCATTGCTCACGTCAAATGAAACAAAATATATTTCATCACTACTATCTTTTTCAACATTATCCCACCAATGACACATTTCATCCATGTAGAATCGGGCAATGTGTTCTCCCTCTTCAGGGAACATCACCATAGACATGTCAACATCAAGTTTCTTCCAAGAATTACTTCGTAGACTATATATCTCCCACAAGGGTTCCTTGGATATCGCCAAGTCCTCTTCCATAGACAACTCACGATCAAACAAGAAATCAAAAGATCGGTTATCAAATTCTACCCAACGAATCACCTTATAGTCATCCTTAAGATGGTCATAACCAATTCCATGAATAAAAGGTATAACCTTCGTACAAGGTACGGACTCAACAGGACTAGGAGGAATGACATTGAATTCGTCGGTAATTGGATTCCACAATACAAGTTTACTCTCAGCATCCAATATATTAGTGAGACAAAGAAAGCCATTGATACTACTAGACCCCACAATATAAATATCTGGGCCAAGAACTTGAAACGGAAGTGAAGAATTTAATTCTACCCTGTTCTCAAATCTCTCCCCAGAAACGAAATACAACGTGGCCGTTCCAAAGGGTTCATTTTCGAGTTCAAGTTCAACCGTATGCCGTAAGATGATAGATGCATCATCATAATTAGAATGATTTGTGTGTATGATATGATTACGGTAGAGTGTCATGAAATAAGGGTTTTGAAATAACATTAAGCATGATTTAGATAAACATTGAAAACGCCTCAAAGATTTTGGAGGGAGTTTTGATAGAATGGAGAATGCAATATCAAAAGGTATGTGTTTCCTAACCTTTCCGCCGGTCATCGGAGTAGCAGATTTCTGTATATCGGAGGACGCGTCATCGTGGATTCTGTAATTGCAACCATCGTGAGAGAGAAGAGAAGGAGATCGACAAAGGAGCGACATTACACTTTCGTTCTGCTTGGGTTGATTCTTATGATTCTGCTTTTCGGCTTTACCAGCTTTTAATATGAATTGGATTGGTTACTTAATCAATTTAATTCATATAGTCGATGTGCTCCAAACCCATGGTTTGAAAAAGAAAAAATCCAAAAAAGAATTTGTCTAAAATTATTTATTTATGTCATTTATAAAATATAAAATTTAAGTTCTTCTGTTGGTAGAATATTACATTATGACGTCCAAAAATTATAGCTCAAATGATAAAAATATCGAAATTGCTAATGTTGAACGTCATGATCGGGGTTGATCCATGGTCACTCCACTTCGTGTGTGTGAGTTTCCAATGGTTTTGTCATTTCGTCTACCAACAAAAAAAATAATTATTACATTATGATCCGTTTGTTTTGGATTTTTTTTTAAAATAGATTTTGTAGTGTTAGAAAATTTTGTATAAAAAAATTTACAATGAAATTTTTTATAAAAGGATTTGAAAATATTGTTTGAATAGTTATTCTTAAAATGTTAGTTTAGGTATTTTATCATTTTATTGAAAAAAAAATTGGCTATCAAAATTTCAAAATATCACTTAATTTTGAAGCTATTTCAAATAGATTTTCACAAAAATCATTTTTGAAATACATCTTTTTGAAAAAATTGTGATTTTGTCTATGTTTTGAACTTCAATAATGTACATTTATATTATATGATGTCAAAATTAGTATTTCATTTTAGAAAATACTAATACAAAAAACTTGTAATATTTTGAAAACGGTTTTACAAAATCTATTTTAAAAAATACAAAGTAAAAATATATTCTTTTAAAGTTAAAACAAACGAGTCTAATATATATAGGTAGGTTAAAACTCTCGTTATCCCAAAAAAAATTAAAGTTAAAATGGAGATCTTGTACTATTGCATTATGAAAGATGGGTCCATGTAATAAAGTGTTAGAAGTCCTTGTAATTTGTTTTAAGTGGTTATTGAATTTCATTTATAGCATTTCTAACGGTGATATCACTTTGGGTATCATACATTACTAACAAATGTTCTTTATAATGCTATGTAATACTTATGCAATTAATACATATTTTGCTACCATTTTGAGTATCATGCATTATTAACAAGTGATCCTATTATATTTATTTTTTTAACTTAAATTGATGGTATTAAATTGATGGTAAGGTATCTTAAATAAGATACCGTATCATCAATTTTGATACTCTCTATGCCAACTCCAATAATAATAAGGGTTTGGCTAACATGTGCAACATTGCACATGTTAAAACAACTAAAAGTAGTAACTTTGTATTGAAAACAATAATTATTTGTTAAAAATTTATTCATTTAATATAAAATACACAAGTTTCAATATAAAGTTACTATTTTAAACTTCTTAACATGTGCAAGTTTGCAATTGATAGATAAACCCTAATAATAAAAATTAAGGTACATATCATTATTCTATGAAACTCTCTATGATACTCATATTGGAGATACTCTTAATAATAAATTGTTTAGAAGTTGTAACATAAATCCCATAATTGATTGTAGTAATTATTGATCAGACTTTATTTCGTATTCAAAATATTAACACAAAATATATAAAACTATTATACATGCTTTTAAAAAGGAATTTCAATGTATTTACATTTTTTTATTCGCAATTCTGTCAAAAAAATCACAATGATGAGGTATCCGTTAAATGACATATAAATATATTAGTGCTTCATGATAAATATGGGGACGGTATTGAACAGAGGAGGGATGGATTTTCCGAATCACTTCTAATATGAAATGTTCACTATGGTGGAAAGACTTACTTCAAATTGGAGTGATTGATGGAACGGATTGGATTCAAAGTTTGTTCTTCAAGAAACTTACTTGACAATGGAAGTGGTACAAGCTTTTGTCAAGACAACTTGGGTGGGGACTCAACCTCTTAAGGAGATTTTTCCGAGATTATTCTCAATCTCTACCCAAAAGGGTGATGGATGGGAGGTCTTGGTGGAATCTTCGATCGGTCAAGAACAACACTTTTTTGGATGGTACTACGATAACAACCAAATCATGTGCTTAATTAGTCATTAAACTACACTCTTTAGTTAATTAAAAAATATTTAATTAATTTTCGGAGTCTCCGTTTATAAAACTATGTACCCCAAGGGTCCATTCTTACATTTATAAACACTACTAAGGTAAGTGTTTCCTTCAATTTCACACTGACAGTTAGTTCTGCGCATGAGTTTATATCTTTTCCAACTTCCTTTCATTTTTCCCAACATTATCTTATAATGTTGGCCACACAATTTTATCATCTTTTGTGAAACAATTTGGCTCTATGGTGCAGAAAGACTACAATTTTATGGGTTAGGTGTTATGTTTTTATTTTTGGTGTACTTTGGTGTTGGATTCCTTTTCTTGTTAACAAAAAAGACTATGTTTTGCTAATCTTTGCATGCTTCGAGATTAGTCTTATGTTTTCATTTCTTGTTTTACATCATGCTTTAAAGGATCACGGTGATATTAACAATTAATTACTAACTTTGATTGTTTTAAAAAATAAAAATAATATAGATAATAGAAATAAAATTTAAATAACATACAACAACAAAATACTTACTTTTAATACGATAAAATTAAATTTAGTGGAATACTTATGCCTCAAGTTCATCAATGTTGACAAGAAATCAAACGTTACACTAAGACTACGAACAACACTACGCCATGTCCAGAAGACAAGCACAAAACAAAACAAAAAAAACTAATAAAAACCACTCATTTAGATTAAAAAGAGGGGAAATAGATGCAACAAAGTGGATCTAGGCTAAAAATTAATCCAAAACCATGCAGTTACGTTAGTCTTTTTCACTGTATGACTAAGGTCTTGATTTTGATTAACGATGCAGTTACATCTGTCATTTTAATTCTTGCCTCAGGTGAATCTGCACAACAACTTAAAGCTAAAGCTAAAATTTCATGAAGTACTTTCTCATGTTGTGAGACTAATTTGTAATCCACAACTTTCATAACTGAATTGACCATTGATTTACTAATCCAAGTTTTCAAGGTTAATTCTTCTGAAAATATTTCACTTGTTGGCTTCTTTCCTGTGAACATTTCCATTAGCATTATTCCATAACTGTACACATCTCCTTTGACTGAAATTACTCCTTTAGATCCATACTCTGTATGCAAATGTTAATCACTAGTTATAAAAAATTCTCAAAAATTTATTATTTTCTCAAGTGAGTTTACCTAACTAAACTCAAATTGATAAGATATAATATAACTTAGAGTTAGGAGTGAAGAAATAACCTGGTGCAACATAACCAAGAGTAGCTAAAGTATAGGTATGAGTTTTAGATTGTCCTTCATCCAAGAGCTTGGAAATGCCAAAATCACTGACATGCGCAACCATATCTTCATCTAGTAAAACATTACTAGGCTTCAAATCACAATGAACCACTGACATTAAAGAACCATGGTGTAGATACTCCAATGCATATGCCACATCTATCATTATATTCAATCTTTGCAAGAAATTCAAACAATAGTTCTTTGAGTATAACCATTTTTCCACACTTCCGTTTGACATAAATTCCATCACTAGAGATTTGAAATCATCATTTGAACAACTACTGATAACCTGCACCAGATTTCGATGTCGAAGGTTGCGCATTGCATTACATTCTGCATCAAAGCTCCTTGATGTTGCTTCCAGTGTCAAGTCAAGTACTTTAATTGCCACCATCTTTCCACTAGAAAGAATTCCTTGATACACAGATCCAAAGCCACCCTTTCCAAGTAAATTACTTTCACTGAATCCATTAGTTGCTTTCACAAGTTCATAGTAGGATATTCTTCTTGGAGCCCCTAAATTATCTGACAACTAACTTTTAAGTGGATTTTTAATCTTCTTCGTTTTATGCCTCCTCAGTATTATGTGTGCAACAACCAAAATGCATAACACAACAAATGTTGATGTTATGCATATGATTAATAGCATCTTTGTCATTGACTTTTTCCTAATTTGTTTATCACATGGAGGAACTTGTAAGCGAGGATTGCCACAAAGTGCTTCATTATGCATGAAAGATTGAGCAGTTAAGCTTTTGAAAGGTCCTCCATCAGGAATCTCTCCTTGCAATCTATTGTATGATAAATTTATGAATTTAAGAGAATGAAGTAACTCTAATGATTTTGGAATCACACCACTTATAAGATTTTGAGATAGGTCCAAGAAACTCAAACTAAACATTTCACCAAGTGTTGTTGGAATAAGACCATTCAATTTGTTATTTGCTAAGGAGAGAGTTTCTAAAGTTCTCAATAAACTTATGGTTGTTGGAATGTTGCTTGAAATTTGATTTTTGGAGAGATCAAATAGTATAAGGGCTCTTAAATTCTTAATTTCAGGTGGAAGATATCCAATTAAAGCATTAGAGGATAAGTTTACCTCTAAAATATCTTCAAGATTCCAAAAAAGAGAAAGGTATCACTGAGGTGAACTTATTAGATCCTATGTGAAACTTTCTAAGAGAAGTCATGTTTCCCAAGCATTTTGGTAACTCACCAAAAAGCTTATTGCTTGTTAAATACAACTCACTCAAACTACTCACTTCACAAAGCTCATGAATTATATTTCCCTGTAGTCCATTGTATTCAAGATTCAAATATTGAACTTGATGTGTCCTTTTAATTGTACTAGGGATTGATCCATTTAAATCATTCGTACTAAGAGATAATTGAATCATGTTACTCATGTTTCCAATTTCTAGTGGAATATTTCCATTAATTCCACAAGAATCTGCGTAAAAGTGCTCTAATGATAAGTTTCCAATGGACTTGGGAAGTTTTGATAACCTATTCTCTGATACTTCAAGATATGCAAGATATCTACAATCTGTAAGTGAAGTAAGAAAGTTTGTTTCAAGAGAATCATCATTTAATGTCAAATTATTGCCAGCTATGATGAGGAATTCAATGACTCTTAAATCTCCAAAAGAATTTGGTATAATTCCACTAAATTCATTTCCACTCAAGTCAAGTCGAATGAGATTTGAAGCATTGGATATACTATCTGGAATTTTTCCAACAAATTTGTTTTCATATATGTATAATAGTTGTAGGTTTGGAAGGCCAATTCCCATATTTGATGGAAGATTTCCTGAGAGAGAATTTAGTTCAAGTTCCAAACTTTTCAATGTTGAAATGTTGAGGACTTTTGAAGGAATAGGTCCACTCAAGCTATTATTTCCCAATTGTAGAGATTGAAGTTGATTGAGATGACCAATTTCCATCGGTATTGAACCTAAAAACAGATAACATGGTTAAACGACAAATAAAAAAACATTTTTCTATTTAAATTGTAAATAAATAAAAAATAATAATTTATCTATGGGGTGCAAACAGTAAGTTAATGTAGTTTTGGGAGGAGCAGACAGTAAGTCAGCAACCCACTTACACAAACAAGCCCAGCGCAAGTCCAAGCAGACTAGACCGATGGAAGTAGATTGCAGAATTGTTGTTTACACCCCATATGCTATCTTAAATTGCGTTTTACACCCCCTAGATGAAAAAAATTAAAAAAATATTGGAGGCCCCAAAATTTTGGAGGCCCAACTCTGTAGAGCTGTTTGCACCTCCTTTAGGCCGGCCCTGAGACACTTAAGATATGTATTGAAATGATTGGTATAGTTTATACACTCTTTATTAGCAAATTTTGGCATAATATGTTTTTCAACTCTATATTTAAAGGCATAATATATTTATTGTTCAAGAACATATTTAACCATTTTATTTATTACTTTAGTTGATGTGAAAATTATTTGTTTCACATCTCACACTTGATTATCAAACGTTGTAGCTACGTCAATGCGTAACTTTATTGCAAAGTATGAAGATAAAAAATTGAGTATACCTGTAAAAAAGTTATCCTCTAAACTTAACATTTGTAACGATGTGCAGTTGCCAATTGATCGTGGAATAATGCCTCCAAAATGATTAACATGTAGAGTCAATATTTCAAGTTGAGGAAGTTGATGACACATCTCATGTGGGAGACTTCCATTTAAATTGTTTATGTCAAGGTCGACCTCTATCAAAGAAGAGTTGTTGAAGAGGGAAAATGGGATTTCACCTGCATGTAATATTAAAATATGAAAGTATTATTTATTAATGCAATACAATTATATGATTTCAATATTGAAGTTGTATTTGAGTCCTACGTTGTGAATGTTTTTGGGTTGTGGAATGTATAAAGATCCCTTATCATATAAGTTAGCTTTTTAGAGGAAAATTAGGACTCATTTAACATGATATCAGAGTCATATTTTGAGTCTCAATTGGCATGCAGTATTAGAGCTGTCAAATGGGTCGGTCTGGCCCGATCTGATGGGCCAGACGATAAATATGGATTAGTCCGGTAAGGCCCGATTATTGTTGGGCTGCACATTAACAAGCTCCGGCCCAGCCCGTACGACCATGTGGACTAATGGGCCGGCCCGACCCATTTTATTTTATTTTTTTCCAATTTATTCAATATTTTTCATATCACTTTTATGTATTATTTCCTCATAGCTATCCATTCTATTGAAATATATTTGTATGTCAGTGTAGATAATTTTTACAGCAACACTAAATATCAATTAAACTGTACTTTGATCCCTACAAAAAAGATTAAATCAAATTAATAAACTATAAACTTAATTTTTTTAAAAGTTTTAGAGAAATATAACCCTTTTTTATTAAGCTTACACATTTAATTATATTATTTATAATAACTTTTCAGTTAGATGATAATTTTTTATGTAATTATTGATATTTTTTAACAAAAAATTGCATAATTTTTTGGGCTAATGGGCCGGCCCGAAGCCCAATGTGCTAGCCCGGCCCAACCCGATTTTTATAGGCCTACATGGGCTTGGGCCAGAAAGGCCCGGTTGCATTTGGGCTAGGTTTTTTTGAAGCCCGATCCGTCCAAGCCCGTGGGCTATTGTCCCGGCCCATTAGCCCGATCCAATTTGACAGCTCTATGCAGTATCACTTAGAGAAACACTAAATTTTCTGGTGAAAATATCTTACCCTCCAAGTTGTTTTTAGAAAGATATAAATATTGAAGCTTGGCTAATTTTCCAATTTCTGGTGGCAAATGTCCTTTGTCAAAATTATTGTAGGATAGCTCTAAATCTTCCAATTCTTTGCAATTATGCCAAACTTTTGGCATCTCACCAGAAAGATCATTAGCAAAAAGATAGAGATATCTAAGGTTTGGAATCCCTTGACAAACATTTGATGGAAGAATACCAGATAAATTATTAAAACCAAGATACATGTATTGCAATGATGAGTTGTTGAACATGAACAATATGTTGCCTGTGAGAAGATTATATTGGAGGTTCATAATTCTCAATTGTGTAAGATCACCAATTTCTTTTGGAATTTCTCCTTTAGTTCAACACATATAGACAGAGGAAACACATTAATTAGGATGATTCATATAATAAATAAAGAGAAAATAGGATATACAGTAAAAAATAAATTGGTGAAAGGAAATCGGTGCTAAATATGTTTTTAGTCCTTACATTTTGATTGACTTTTAAAAATAGTTTCTACATTTTTTTATTATATTTTTAGTCCTCCATGTTTTTTCTGTTTTCGACATTGATCTCTACTGTGAAATTTTGATTGATTGGACAGACGGAAAATATCACATAGATGTCACACAGACTTATCTAATGACGTTGACGCACAAATAGTAAACATTAAATGAGTCTATGTGGCATTTTCTGTCTGTCCAGTCAACCAAAATTTTACATTTTGATTGAATATAGGGACTAAAAATATAATATAAAAAATATAGGGACTATTTTTAAAAGTTTACCTAAATATAGGGACTTGAAACATATTTAACTCAAAAAAATTATGTACAATATAGACTTGGTATACTAGAAATGAGTTGAAACCAAATTTATTGAATACAGTATTGCTTGGATTTTCTAATTTGATATTGCTAGATGATATTTAGAAAATTTGATGTTAAAGAATCACTTGTTTCAATTTATATATAAATTTTGAAGACTTGGTATGAACGTGTGTTGATGCAAAAGTACGTTTAAACTAAATTGATATTGGTATAGATGTTTGAAAACAAAATTTTGAACACATGATAAATAAAATGAAAGTTATATTAAGGTAATTATGATAAAATTAAAATGTATTAGCTGAAGAAAAATAAAATAAGAAAAACTTAAAATAAAAATTGTTTGGTTGGCCGGCACACCAACTCGCTAGTAAACATGGTGGACCGCCCGCTTTACCACCCTAACTAAAAGTGTCTTGTAATATTAATATTAAAATTAATTATAAATATATACAAGTTTAGTATTATGAATTAATACATTAACTATTATTATGAATTAATAAATTAATTATATTACCAATTTTTTTTTAATAAAAATGATATACAACGTATATGCTTATATTTAGGCATGGAATAAATATATCATACTACCTGATAAGGAGTTATTAGATAAATAGATTTCTTCAAGTGAAGTCATGTTTGAAATTGTTGATGGTATGATTCCAGAGAGCTTGTTATTTCTAATATCCAAAATTTTCAACCGATAAAGTTGACCAATAACATGTGGAATAGTTCCTTTGATGAAATTTGATTTCCAATCTAAGTATTCCAACATTGACAAATTGGATATAGATTGAGGAATAAATCCAACAATATTATTATGACCAAGATCTAAATATTGAAGTTTTGATAAGTCACCTAGCCTTAAAGGGATTTCTCCAACAAAATCATTGGAATTCAAATCCAACCATTTCAATCTATGCAATTGAAGTAACTCATGTGGTAACATACCATGGAAACTATTGCCTTGTAGATCAAGAAAAACAAGAAAAGAGAGATTTCCTAGTTGAGGAGAAATTGTACCTTCAAGACCCATGTTACTAAGATTCAATGCATTTACTCTTCCATGATGTGCATCACAAGTAACACCAACCCAATTGCATGAAGAGAAAGAAGAAGAATTATTGGAAATTGACCAATTACTAAGTATATGATAAGGGTCTAAGGTAATAGATGATTTGAATGCAAGAAGTGAAAATTCATCTGTGGTGATGTTTTTAGTACTTTTAGCTAAGCAAGTGATGAAGAAGTAATAATAGAGTGAGACAGAGAAAATACAGAGCCAAGAGTCACAAGAGGATAGTTTGACCATTTTCAATACCATGTAATCATGTATGCATCAAGCACCAGCGAGGATATTTATATGGGTTTGTCTAACATGTGCACATGTGCAACATTGCACATGTTAAAGCAACCAAAAGTAGTAATTTTTTATTAGAAAATAATAATTATTTATTAAAAATTTACTTTTTAGTACTTTCAATATAAAGTTACTATTTTAAACTTCTTAACATGTGCAAGTTTGCACATGATAAAAACGTTTCATGAATACTCAATTTTTCATACACACACGTGATAGTTAATTTTTTTTTACCACCGATATACGTTACACCATACTGTCTAATATGATTTGAGAGTTATTTCTGACATTAAGTGGTAGTTAATTTCATTTATGTTTTTTTTTTTTTTACAAAGTTAATTTAATTTATGTTAAAAATTGTGGTAGTTGAACTAACCAAAAATTTGACTGTGAATAAAATTAATTAATAGTATCTACTAAACTGATTTAACCATATTTTTTAACATAATTAACTAAATTTTATGTGGCTGTATTAAAAACTTGATGTTGAGAAGGTCAGTCAATTGAGGGCAAAAGCAAAGTTTTTCCGGGCGTTGTTACACAGATGACAACGAATTGAAGAAAACAGACAAAGGTAGTAGTACAAAAACTATATAATAAATTAATAATATATCACTAATATGCATACTCCTATAGATTAACTCTAATATATCACCATCAATTATCAATTGTTATTAAAAAAATCTAATATGTCACCAAGATACTAACAAAGGAGCTAGGATGTTGTTCATTTTTTATTATTTTTAATTACCTTTATTATTAAATTGTTTATATATTTTAGAGATACAAAAGAGATTTGAACTCATTTAAAAGTTGTATTTGAACGACAGTTGAAGGCTGTATTTATAGTGCAAAGAAAGAGACTGAGTGGGAGAATTTCATGGGAGCCTTCTCAACCAACAAATCAAAACATGATCAGCAAATCAGTTGTTGACTGATGAGGTGTAACGGATTTGAAATCCGTTTCTGACTTGATCTACAGCACATGTTTAATGCTTCGTGCTTTTGTTGTAGCATTTTTTTCAGTGTCGTTTATGCTTCGTGCTGGTTATCATTCTTGTAATGATTATTTTGAAGTTATATAGTTAGTTTATCTGAACAAGAGGGACGAAAACAACACTGAGAATAATAACATTTTGTTGAAAGTAATGCACATGACATTTTGGATATTATTTATCCTTATCTGTACTTATATTAGTTTCTTAATCCCTATCAAATAAGGAAAACAAATCATGAAAATAAAGAAATACATAAATTATTTTTATGTGATAATAGAAGATACTCTAATATTTTATATACAAATAGATTAATGATGTGGTGAGATCTTTTCAGATATACCAGCAAGGGCCGGCCCAACATACTTTGGGGCCAAAAACAAATTATTAGATGAGGCCTTTTTAAATTAATAATAATGTTTTGCAAAAAAAAATTAATAATTATATTTTATATTGATGTAATTTTTAAAAGCATAGCATGATGCATGCTTGTTTCACCGGCGTCCTTACATCTTTTCTTTATCCACAAATAAACTTTGCTATGCGTTGGAAAGTTTAGAAACCAAACTAGTATAATCTAAAGAAAAATTTATAATTTTTTTTAGAAATGTTTCTTTTGATAATGACAGTATCAATTAAAAATGGTGTATATATATATATTATTAAAAAAATATTGTCAAAGCAAGATAACTGAATAATATCATTTAATTAAAGTAGCTCTTATAAACTGGGACGTGGGAGTATATGATGTGTGATGTAAAAATAGTCTCTTAATTATTGTTTTACCATTTAACACTTGATAAAACATGATTTATGATGTGTTTTGGTTTTCACCTTAAGTAATGGAAAAAGTCTAGAGGTTGGATTTTTTTTATTTTATTTTTTATTATCAAACATCAAATTATTTGACAGTTTTCGGTTTTCACCTTAAGTTGTTAATTTTTTATTAATTACCGTTTTACCACATAACACTTGGTAAAATTGGTTTTGACCTTGAGTAATGGAAAAAATCTTTTATTATTAACTTGAGAATTTTGAATTTTTTTATTTTTTTTATTATTAGTTAAATCATGTAATGTTGGTATATTCCTCATACTACCGTGTGTAGAACAATTTCATTCTGAAATTTTAATGTATCTCGTTTCAGTTATGTATACTCATATTGATATTTTAGATAAATCGATACGGGTGTTATACTATATCAAATTGGCAACAAGGGGTTCATTGTTGTTGGCAACTACAAGTTGCTAACCGATCTTAGCATTCAATTTTGTGATGGTGAACATTTAAGTACACATCTATTTTGAACTTGTACCGGTACATTGTTGAGTTGTACAATTCTAATAGGTCAATAAATATTATTTAATATAAAAAAAAATTAATAAGTACTACTCCACCGGGTCTTATATATATAAGAAACATTTCACATTATAGATACATTGTAGAATTGATGTATTTAGACAATACATACATCAATTTTACAATATATCTGAAAAATTAACTTTTTCTTATATATAGAAACGGAGAGGGTATTTATAAATCTATTATGATTGTCCACATCAATAAATGTACCCTACAAATTAAATAAAATGTGTACCGGAAAATTCACCTTTTAGAATACCTTATTCACATTCCTATTCTTCCTTTTCCTTTAAAATCCTCTCTCTGTAACATGTATTCTATTATGTCATTGTTGTAATTAGAGAAATGTTCGCAACCGACTCTTGTAATACTTTCATGATTGGTTCATTTTTTCTAAAACTCAATTTAGTTTCATCATAAATTGATTACTCTTAGAAAATATGTTGACTTAACAGGAAATGAACTAATGTATTGATGGTAGGTTTGGAAATGAGTTGAGTCAAGTCGAACCTGGCTTGAAACTCGGCTCGAGTTCGATGCGAACTCTTTTTTCAGCTCGAGTTCTTATTTAGTATCTTTATTTATTTTATTAAATAATTAAAATGAAATAAATTAAATATAAAAACTTTAATTTAAATATGGTTTTTAACACATCGCACGCCACATCAATTAATGAGTCCACGCGGCATCACATGTAGCATCTACGTGGTATATTTCATCTGTCCAGTAAGCAATAATTTGACGCTAAGGATCAATATCAAAAATAGAAAAACGTTAGGAACTAAAAATAATAAAATCAAAGTAGGGACTTAAATTTAGAAAGTCACATAAAAATAGGGAACTAAATTATATTTACCCGGGCTGGGGACGTTAGTAAGTACACCGGACTGATAGTCGTCGCAAGGGGAACTGGATTTAATGTTATAAGCAAAGACATATTTCACATGTTTTTTATTTATTTATTTACAATGTTGACAATGAAGATCGAACCTAAAACCTCATTCATACTACCTAAATTTATCACCACTTAAATCAACCTAGTGGCTTTACACTGTTTTTCATTACAGTGTGAAAACTACTTTGCATTTACGACACTAATACACGAAAATAATTAATAGAAGAATGGTCAATTCAACTATGCATAAGTGAATATTAAATTAAATAAATAGAAAGAATAAGAAGAGGGAAATAAATAATTGAGGAGAATATGAACGGAAAAAATGAAATAATCAAAGCTAACAAAAGTGAAAAGTATTGTAGAAAATAATTTACTTAGTTTTTTAAATAAACCAAATGATAATAAAAGAAACAAAGTACAAAGTGCCTACAAATCAAGAGTAAGAGAAAGCTAATAGGAAATAGCAAGACAATATTTAGAAGACCGGAGCTTTTCTCAAAACAACAAAAGCTAAAATACTGATAAAAATTGTGAGCAATTTCATCTTTTCATAACTTTTTAATAGCTTAAATTTGGTGCCATCTTGGCTGAATCCAGGTACCAATTGTTGGTTCACATTATGAAAATTCACCACTTCATCATTTTTTAATGTGTGATAGTTGTTTCTAAAGAATAAAACACAAAACTATAAAATCTATTAAAATAGATTTTGTTTTCCATTCCATAAAACAGTGTGTGCCCTTTAAATTCTCAGTTATAGGGTCTTTTTTTTTTTTTGTAAAAGGCTAAACAGTGCCCCTGAGGCACTTGTTAAGCATATCAAAAATAGAAATAAAAGATAAAGTTAATGTTGATAAAATGACTTTTTGATACTTTCAATGTATTGAATGCACAAGTTTCAAGATAAAAATTTCTTATTTATATGCTTAACCAATGCCCTGGGAGCACTGTTTAGCATGATTTTTTTTTTCCTTCTTTAGGTGTTTGAAGTACAAGAGTTCGAACTCTAGCGGAAGTATCATAGTCCGGACTCTGATTATTGATTGTTATAGTACATCATATAGTTTGATAATGAGCTCATCTATCTATAATAATATTATTTATGAGCCTTTTTTCAAATGAATATGTACACGTGGCAGTCTCTAAATCATTCTTCTCTCATATTGTTTTGGTCATAAATGAATTAAATGCTTTATAACAAAATGAATTCTCTCTCATATGCTTTAAAAAGGAAACAATTCAAATTCTTTTATATTTCCATATTATTATTATTATTATTATTATTATTATTATTATTATTATATTATTATTATTATTATTGGTTCAATTGTAAATATATTTTAAAGAAAATTATATTATAAATTTCGTGCATCATTTTTTTTATAAATATTTTTAAGACTACAAAATTCATTAATTATATATATATATATATATATATATATATATATATATATATATATATATATATATATATATATATATATATATATATGTATGTGTGTGTGTGTGTGTGTGTGTGTAAAATGTAAATAAAAAAGAAAAAAAAATTATATTTTATATGTATCTTTAAGTTCAAGTGATTGATATTGAAAAAATAAAGAAAAGAATTAAAAACATATATATATTCTAAAAATTGTAATCAGTTTATATATTTTAAATAAATAAAGTATTTGTAAAATAATTTTTATAATAATAATAATTCACGAAATAATTTGAAAATCAATTAATAAATTTTTCAAAGTTTATTTTAGTATTGCATTATAATCATTTAATTTTTATGATTTTTTTTGCTTCTTTCTAAAGTTTGTGTGTTAAATATTAAATTTCCTACAAAAAGTCATAATATGACATTCACCAAAAAAGGAATCAATATATTTGTTATAAATCGGTTTAATTGCATATTATGGATAAAATTACTTATATACCCATGTTTCTTCCCCTATATAAAATGGTCTTTTGTTGAACATTCAAATCACACATTTTCCACCTCCATTTTCTCTTATTTTATCTCTCTCAATACTCATTATTTTTTCTTTTACGGTCATTTTTTTTAATTTCTTTATTTTTTTTTCTTCTTTGTTCAACATTTCTTATGTGGTTATTTTGTGTGATTTCTTATGCTGTTTTTTTTACTATTCATATTATTTCCTTTTGATGTTTATATTTTTTTTATTTATTAATTCGGTTTATTATTCATGACAGAGAAGTCAATCAAAGCAAGAAGAAATGCATCATATTCACACCAAATGGATTGAATCAAGATCAAACTCAAAGTTTATTACTTGGTGAATATGTATCAATAAATTAATCAAATGATATATTTTTCCAATAGTGTTGAGTTCATTTTTATTGTATATTTTCTCTTGCAATTTTTATTTTATATGTAGTTTTTTCTATCAATGTGATTTTTATTTTTGTGGACTTTCTGTTTATATATGATTGTGTATTACATGTGCATATATCACATTAGAAACAGTTTAGATTTGTAAAAAAAAATTAAGAAATATATTAGTTTAACATAATTTACAAGAGAAATAAGTATGTTTTCTCAACAAAAAAAAAGTAAGTAAGTAAAATATGACAGGAATAAATCATTCTTTTGTTTTTTTTTTTGAAGAATAAATCATTCTTTTGTTCAGATAATTCTATTGATCGAGCAATTTCTTTTGTTTCCCGTGCAAATTTATTTTCCTAAATAAAAATTCTTATATCTTTTTTGGTAAAAAAATATTATAGTTTTTTTTTTAACAAGCGAAAATGAGATATATATATATGCATTACCCTTCACCATTGTTCACCTCCAAATACATCCTCTAGGTCCATTTTTATTTTTTTAAGTTATACAAGACATATATCGATACAAGACATATATGCCTATATTTTTAGCCATATATTAATACAAAATCTATTTTATTTTATTGTAATTTATATGAGACTTATATCTATAGTCATATACTAATGTGTGGTTCTATTTATACCCATATAAATATGGAAGTCTATATTTATACCCATATATAAAAATAAAGCCTTCTTTTTTGTAATTTTCATGGGAATCTATATTTATATTTATATATTAATACATTAGTCTATTTTTATTTTATTTTTTGTAATTCATAGGAGACATATATTTATGCTCACATAATTTGGTTTTTTTTTTAATTTATATATATGAAACTTATATTTATACTCATATTTTAATATCGGGGCCTATTTCTTTTGTAATTGCTACATGGATCTATATTTATACTCATACGTTAATATAGGGGATCTATTTTTTTTCTTTTGTAATTCGTACAAGGCATACATTTATATTGATAAACAATTACGTGGCCTATTTATGTGTAGGGAACCTACATTTATACTCATATTAATAGAGGATCCTATTTGTTTTTCATAATTTATATGCGCCCTATATTTATACTTATATTTAATACACGGGTCTATCTCATCTATAATAATATTTTTTATGAGCCTTTTTCTAACACTACAAAATCTATTTTCAAAAAAATCCAAAACAAACAAGCCAATAGTTGCTCATGTATCTTTTAATTCATACACATGTATCAACCGTACTATAATATTATTCATTACTTCATGTGTTTCATTTTTATTTTTTACATCAATATATCACGATCTAATGGTTAAGTTTCAATGATATATTATTTTGTGTCTAAATTATAATCAATGGCGTCTGTGCCTTTAACAATATTTTCTCAACAAAGAAAATAAAATCGGATTGTTTTATATTCAATCTGACAGAAAACTATGACGTTAATTAATAGCCTGATTTTTATTGTTATTTTTACGGGAACATATATTTCTACTTATGCATTAATACAAAAGATTTTTTTATTTATTTATAATTTCTACTTAGATCTAGATATATATTTTTACTCATATGTTAATAAGAATACCTATTTATTTTATAGTAACTCTTATGGAATCTATATTTTTAGTCATATAAATAGGGAGACTATTCTTTTAAATTTCAACGGATCTGTATTTCTGCTTAAATATTAGTATGACAATCGATTTCTTTTGGTATTCATATCCACCTCAAAGCCTTTTTATGAAACTTCAAAGTCTCTTCCATATATCCCATTGAGAAATTATTTTCCATCAACTTTATAATTATTTTGGTCGGGAATAATATAAACAACAACTATGATACATTTATAATTTGAAGAATACGAACTATATGAATCTTCCCTAAGAAAATTTATGACACTATACATGAATTTAACAGTTAGTTTTTATCACATAGTGTTATTTTAATTATTAAAATATATAAGATTGTAAATATTTAAAATCTTATATAATTTAAATTTGAATTATCTTTCATTAGCAATTAAAATTTTAATTTTTTATAATAAAATTTTAATTTTTTAATTGAAAATAAAATATATTATTTATAAGTCACTTACAAAAAAAAATTATAACTCAATAAATTTAAAAATGCATTTTTACCCGTGCTTGGCACGGGTCTGGATACTAGTTATATATACAACCATATTAGAACGTGAAATTCACTCTAGTTTCCATAAATGATAATTAATAGTGTGAAGAGATTACTCTTTTTGCCTCAGTGTGAAAGAGAAGAAAATAAAGATACCAACAACACATTAATTCAAATAGAGGATTTTGGTTCTCTTAAATATGTAGTTAGGGGTTTCATTCAAGGCTCATGTATATGAAGAAAATTCAGTTGGGAGAAGCGAATCCACCTTATATGCTCTACAGGTTCTCCGATAGAGATTAATCATCACTAACAACGGTGGAAATCTCACAGCGATATCATGGTAAAAAAAAAGATATACGTGTTTTATGGAATAATTAGAATGGCGCAAGAAATCATATATGTTCAACACAAGTATGAATGAAGTAAAATGGTGTCAAAGAACATGTCAATGAGGTAACAAGAGCTCAAATTATAGAGAAAAAGAAATATAAGGAATAATAATGTCATCACCGAATGTGAATGCAAAAGCTTTCAAAATCCAAATTTGAGTATTCTTGTTAGGTAATTGACTTGGACTTGAATTAGTGGCTCCCCTCTTTTTCGTAAAGTTGATTTGTCCTCTCTTAGCATGTGAAATTTTGGGAAGCGGATTTCCTGCCGTTACAGCGCAGGGTGCTATAACAGCTGTGGGCCGTCCGATCTAGATCGTGCGGATGTGATTATTTCTAGTAATTTTATAAATGAATTAATCTGATCTGTCCGATCTAATAATCAATGGCTGAGATGGCATACAGCGTCAAACTGCGTGGTTTTGCTACAACAGCAAATCCTGGTCCGAAATTGTATATATTATTATTATTATTATTATTATTATATATCCTCGTCGTTGCTTAGACTTGGTCATATATCACATTTTCAATGGCCAAAAAACTATACTCTAGTGATTTTAATTTGCTCTGTATTCTCTCTGTCTCACTCTATTATTACTTCTTCATCACTTGCTTAGCTAAAAGTACTAAAAACATCACCACAGATGAATTTTCACTTCTTGCATTCAAATCATCTATTACCTTAGACCCTTATCATATACTTAGTAATTGGTCAATTTCCAATAATTCTTCTTCTTTCTCTTCATGCAATTGGGTTGGTGTTACTTGTGATGCACATCATGGAAGAGTAAATGCATTGAATCTTAGTAACATGGGTCTTGAAGGTACAATTTCTCCTCAACTAGGAAATCTCTCTTTTCTTGTTTTTCTTGATCTACAAGGCAATAGTTTCCGTGGTATGTTACCACATGAGTTACTTCAATTGCATAGATTGAAATGGTTGGATTTGAATTCCAATGATTTTGTTGGAGAAATCCCTTTAAGGATAGGGGACTTATCAAAACTTCAATATTTAGATCTTGGTCATAATAATATTGTTGGGTTTATTCCTCAATCTATATCCAATTTATCAATGCTAGAGTACTTAGATTGGAAATCAAATTTCATCAAAGGAACTATTCCACATGTTATTAGTCAACTTGGTAGGTTGAGGATTTTGGATGTTAGAAATAACAAACTCTCTGGAATCATACCATCAACAATTTCCAACATGTCTTCACTTGAAGAAATTCATTTATCAAATAATTCCTTATCAGGTACGGTACACTCACTCCATTACATCATAGTATGCATGTAATTGAGTTTAATTAACTTTACTAGTTAGTTTAAGTTATTATATAATATATTTTTCACTAAAAATTTTTTTTTTAAGTTTTTGGTTGCATTGTGCAATATTTTACAAAGTACTAACTACAAAGTCGTTGGGTCAAAGAGAAAACAATTCTGATTTTTTTTCTTTTTCTGATTCAACGACTATGCATGTATTGCATGGTGTAATTGCATAGAAGATTCAAATTCAATTTCGCGCACTATATAAACAATTCATTTATATCGTGAAGAAGGATGGTGTCACTCATTAAGCCTTTTTAGACCCACTAATAAAAATAAATTATTTAGTTTTTGGATACAAGAAAAGATGGAATTGGATCCCCTCATAATTTTTATCTCTTGTCATCTCTTTAGTTTTAATCTAACGGCTGATATTCACGCAAGAGAAAATTAATAAAAAGAGTACAAAAAAAGAGAAAAAATGTGTGACATTTCAAAGAATGAGATTAGTACGGAACTAAAGGCATGAAACAATCAGGATTCCAAAAATGTTATGGCAAAAAGTCCAAGCATTAATCTGACACTTACAATAAAATTGTTTGGGAGAAACTTACCCCACATACCGACATGACTTTGGAGACGCATCCTTAAAAGATACATCATCAAATTTGAATGAGAATTTTGTCCACCAATTTTATAAGTTTTAGGAATTTTTTTCTTCCTACAATCGAATTTGGGGCTTATTTTCATATGACATGTCATGTGAAATAAGTTTACACTTGATGGTTTCACATTGCTGATTTAGACTATGAACAATTTTCAAAAGAATAAGTTTACACTTGATAAATAAAATTGGAAGAACAAAAAAAAAATTGTAAAAGAGTTTCCAATCCAAATTAGCAATGTCACATCATCAAATTTGAACTGCTAATTATATTGTTTTTTAATGATTTTTTATAAAAAAAATTCATCATTAATATCCAATCTACTGAACTGTCTAATATGGTTCAAGGGTTGGTTTTAGCATCATGTGACTTCAACCTCTTCTTAATCGCAGTTGCAGAGGATCGAACCATAATTCTTCCCTATTAAGTTTAGCGTTAATCACCACTAGACCAACTAACAGTTTATTTTTTTAATGATCTTTTGTATGATCTAAATGCTAACGAATATACTAATCATCTTTAATGTCTTTCCTCCATCTATATATTGAACTAAAGGAGAAATTCCAAGAGGAATTGGTGATCTTACACAACTGAGCATTTTGAACCTTCAAAATAATCTTTTCTTTGGCAACATATCATCAACAATATTAATGTTCAACAACTCATCATTGCAAAAGTTGGCACTTGGTTTAAACAACCTCACTGGCATTCTTCCATCAAATATTTGTCAAGGACTTCCAAACCTTAGATTACTATATCTTTATGCTAATGATTTTTCTGGTAAGATGCCAAATGTTTGGCGTTTTTGCAAAGAGTTAGAAGATTTGGAGCTATCCTTCAATAATTTTGACAAAGGACATCTGCCAGCTGACATTGGAAACTTGATCAAGCTTCAATCTTTGTATCTTAGAAGCATCAACTTGGAGGGTAAGATATTTTTGCCGACATATTGTTTAAAGTTACTTTACCTTTACTAAATCATGTTACCGCATCTATAAATGATTATTAGTTTTAGGGTCGTGTTAACCGGTGCCTCAGAGTACTCTTTAAGAAAATTAAAAAAGAAACTTTTAAGTTGAAAATAATATTTTTTAAACTTTTGAAGAGTTGACTGTACAAATTTCGATATCATATTACTATATGTGACTGTTTAGCATTTTCCTATATATTCTAAATATACTCATAATAAAAAATATTTCATTCTGTCTTTTATTATAAGAATCTCTATAAAAATTATAGGTATTAATAAAGTTGTTTGAGCAATAAGTTTGTTTGAAAAGTTGGGTTAGTTTTATATATGAAATGATATTTTAACACACTCTTGCTTACTTGTAAAAAATAAAACACACTTTTTCTTACCCAATACATATACTGGGGCAGTTTGGTAATAGTTTACCTCTTCATTTTTTTCCCTTTGTTTATCTCTCTTGTGTATGTATTGTGTAACAAAAAATGTGTCAAAATATCATTCCTCTTTATATATTTACCACTATAATTATAATTATGAATACGAGAGAGAACTTATTCGCTCAAAAGAAATATGAGAGAGTTTTTCAACTATGAATTAAAATAGGGGCTTTTTTGCAAAAAAAATAGAAATTGCATGTGAAGTTTTATAAAATATTCCAAATTTTTGGGGCCTCATATTTTCAGTTTATTGATAGTAGACAACTCAATTGATTTGTTACTTGTTAGCTGATTTATTTTAAAATATGAGAGTAACTATAAACCTCCTTGCACACAATAACCTTATTAATTAAGAAGGATGATTATTTTTTATGTTATTTGAAGTTATTTACAGTTGGGTCTTGTTAACGAGTGCTTCCCGAGCACTCTTTAAACATTCTATTAAAGAAATTTTTTATTTAAAAAGTTAAACAGCACAATTTTAAATGTGTTGACTTTACACATTTCTATAAAAATTCTATAAAAAAACTTACTATTTATGGGCTTAAAGAGTGTCCCGGGAGCACTCGTTAGTATTTGTCTTTACAATTTAAATATAGAACTATTCTTCTTTAATATTTTTTTGCATTTTTTTTATTAGGAGACTATTTTAAATATTTTAACATGGCCTTCAAATAGTCGGGACTAGGCGTCCAACTTGAATAAGACCAATAAACTAACTTGCACCTAATATTTGCTTATAAATCTTCACATCTAAAAAGAGGTTTGACTACGACATTATAATTTATTTTTGTATATATGTTACATACAGGTGAAATTCCACTCTCCCTCTTCAACATCTCTTCTTTAATCGAGATCAACCTTGATGGAAACAATTTAAATGGAACTCTTCCACGCGAGATGTGTAATCAACTTCCTCAACTTGAAATATTTACCTTATACGGTAACCATTTTGAAGGAACCATTCCACGATCAATTGGCAATTGTACATTATTGCAAACATTAACGTTACAGAACAACTTTTTTTCAGGTATACCCTCAATTTTCTATCTTTGTTTTATACTTTAAATTAATTTTTTAATTTACAATTTTAAAATTATTTTTATTATAATTTTAAATATTTCTATTTTATTATATTTAAATATTTTGATAATAAAGTTAATGAACAGCATATAGAAAAGATAGTATATGATAGTTTATTTTATCCATGATATCTTGTGATTCAAGTAAAGAATTATGATATCTTATTGGTTGAAATTCATGTAGATGCTTCATCTTATACATGTGGCTTTGTTTATTTGTTTTTCCTCTTTGATATGTGAGTTTAGGTTCCATACCAATGGAGATTGGCAATCTCAATCAACTTCAGCTTCTACAAATGGGAAATAACAGCTTAAGTGGACCTATTCCTTCAAAAGTTTTCAACATTTCAACATTGGTATATTTGCATCTTGAACAAAATTCTTTCTCAGGCATGCTTCCATCAAATATGGGATTTGGCCTTCCTAACCTACAACAAATACACATATATGGAAACAAGCTTGTTGGAAAAATTCCAAATAGTATATCCAATGCTTCAAACCTAGAAATAATTGACTTGAGTTTGAATGAATTTAGTGGAAATATACCAAACTCATTTGGAAATTTAAGAGCCCTTGAATCACTTGTCATAGGTGGCAATAATTTGACAATAGATGATTCTCTTGAATTCAACTTCTTAACTTCACTAACAAGTTGCAGATATTTGAAACATCTTGAAGTATCAAAGATAAGTTTCCAATCAAAACTTCCCAAGTCCATTGGAAACTTAACTTTAGAACACTTTTGGGCAAATTCTTGTGGAATTAATGGAAATATTCCGCTAGAAATTGGAAACATGAGCAACCTGATTGGCTTATCTCTGAGTAGGAATGATTTAAACGGATCAATCCCAAGTACAATTAAAGGGCTACGTAAACTTCAATCTTTAGATCTTAGCTACAATGGACTGCAAGGATCTATAGTTTATGAGCTTTGTGAAATTAGGAGTTTGAGTGAGTTGAATTTAACAAACAATAAGCTTTTTGGAGTGTTGCCAACATGTTTGGGAAATATGACTTCACTTAGAAAGTTTGACTTAGGATCCAATAGGTTAACCTCTACAATACCTTCCTCATTTTGGACTCTCAAAGATGTTTTAGAGGTAAACTTATCCTCCAATGCTATAATTGGAAATCTTCCACCTGAGATTAAGAATTTGAGAGCTCTTGTATCATTAGATTTATCAAGAAATCAAATTTCAAGCAACATTCCATCAACCATAAGTTTCTTGACAACTTTAGAAACTCTGTCCTTAGCATACAACAAAATCAATGGGCCTATTCCAAAATCATTTGGTGAAATGGTAGGTTTGAGTTTCTTGGATTTGTCTCATAATCTTATAACTGGTGTGATTCCAAAATCTTTAGAGTCACTTTCTTATCTTAAATACATTAATCTTTCATACAATAGATTGCAAGGAGAGATTCCTCATGGAGGACCATTCAAAAAGTTCAATTCTCAATCTTTCATGCATAATGAAGCACTTTGTGGTAGCCCTTACTTACTAGTACCTCCATGTGATAAACAAATTTGGAAAAAATCAAAGACAAAGATGATATTAATCATTTGCATATCATCCATAATTGTTGTGTTGGGAATTTTTGCAATTGCATGCATAATACTTCAAATGCATAAAAGGAAAAAAGTTGAAATTCCACTTGAAAAGGATTCATCAACTAATTTAGGGCTTTTAAGAAGGCTTTCCTATTCTGAACTTGTGCAAGCAACTAACGGATTCAGTGAGAGTAATTTACTTGGAAGAGGTGGATTTGGATCTGTGTATCAAGGAATGCTTTCTAGTGGAAAGATGGTAGCAATTAAAGTACTTGATTTGAAATTAGAAGCAACATCAAGAAGCTTTGATGCAGAATGCAATGCTATGCGTAATCTTCGACATCGAAATCTTGTTGAGATTATTACTAGTTGTTCAAATGTTAATTTCAAATCTCTGGTCATGGAGTTTATGTCAAATGGAAGCTTGGAAAAATGGTTATACTCAAATAACCATTGTTTAGGTTTCTTGCAAAGGTTGAATATAATGATAGATGTAGCATCTGCATTGGAGTATCTTCATCATGGTTCTTCAATACCAGTGGTTCATTGTGATTTGAAGCCTAGTAATGTGTTACTAGATGAAAATATGGTTGCACATGTCGGTGATTTCGGAATTTCCAAGCTCTTGGATGAAGGACATTCTAAAGCTCATACTCAAACTTTAGCTACAATTGGCTATGTTGCACCAGGTAATTTCTTATTTCATAAGTTATATTAGATATAAGCAGATTAGTTAGTTAAACTCACTTGAGAAAGTGTCTGTAATATTAGAGATATATATTAAACTATTAATTATGAGCTTAAACTATTGTAACTAGTGATTAATGTTGACATGCAGAGTATGGATCTAAAGGAGTTGTTTCTATTAAAGGAGATGTGTATAGCTATGGAATAATGTTAATGGAAACGTTCACAGGAAAGAAGCCAACAAGTGAAATGTTTTCGGAAGAATTAACATTGAAAATTTGGATTAGTGAATCAATGCAAAATTCAATTATGGAGGTTGTTGATTGCAATTTAGTCTCACAACATGGAAAAGAAATTCAAGATATTTTAGTTCATGTATCATCTATTTTGGCTTTGGCTTTGAGATGTTGCGAAGATTTACCTGAGGCACGAGTTAGTATGACACATGTAACTGCATCATTGATCAAGATCAAAACCTTATTCATCTAATGAAAATGGGAATCAAGAAATACAATTACATATATAATGAATTATATCATCTCATCCTACTTGGTCAATGTTGCTTGGTCACTAAGTCAATGGTGGCATCTGGCATGGCTAGTTAGTTACTGCCTATATGGATTAGTTGTAAACAAACACAGATTCTAACTCAGAATCTGTATGTGTGAGTCAGTTGTATTAGCTTATGTATTTAAGCATGCATCATCATTTGTAAGAATCAATTAAGATGATTAGAATGAAAAGTTTTTTAAATGAATGGTTCTCACTCAATTCTCTCTAGGTTCACAATCTTAACAGAAATGAATACTCAATGGTAGATAGTAAGGTATATGAGAAAGTATATGTTCATTAAAATTTAAGTATTTGATATAAATTGGAACAAATATATCGAAATTTTGTTGGTAGAAAGACCGAATGGTAATAACTATTGGAAATTCCCTCACATAAGTAGACGAGTTCAGGTTCGAACTTCAGTCACAGTATCCGAACTAACAACTTTAACATTTTCGTCAGTTAAGTTAGAATTTGTGGACAATCAACTTTTGATAACTCAACTTTCTCTTGTATTTTTGGACCACATAAAGTAACAAAATAGAGGATTACTACTTCAAATTCAATCACATATACTGACATAATCATGAATGAGTGGCTTATAAGATATTTTACACAAAGCCATCTTCAAATTTGTTTGAGAGTATAGAGTAATGGAAGATGTCTTATAGAGTGGGTGTTAGAACTTGTGAACTTGCCTTGTGTATTGTAGTGTGTGGTAGTGTAGTGTTTGGGCGCGATTGGCGCCTATGCACGTGTGTGCGCGCGCGCCTTGCATTGCAAGCTGGTGTGTAGGTGTGACAGTTACAGTTAGTTGTAACTGTTTGTATTGTAAGTTGGTTATATAATGTCAATGTGTTGTGAATGAGAACTAGATGCTACATTTTCCCTAAGAGTGTGTTTGGATGAGGTAATTGAGAAATTTTAAAGAATTTAGAATTCTAGGTAATTCAAATGATTCGATTAAATTACTTTCATTTCTCAATTCTTTTGTTTGGATGGGGTAATAAAAAAATTAATTGTCATCTTTTTTGGGCAACTTTTATAAATTTAAATTTTTTTGGGCCAAATTTGAAAATTGAAATTAGGGGTCAATTTGTAAATTTCAAAAATTTTGAGGGGTCAAATTAAAATTTTGAAATTTTTTGAAGGGTCAATTTGATATTTTTTTAAAATTTGAGGACCAAAATGCAAAATTTGAATTATTTTAACAATGAAGTAATTCAAAATTCTTAGGTTTTAGGTGTCATTTGAAATTCTCTAAATTTAACTTGAACAAAATACTTCATAAAATTCCATTATTTTGAAAATTCTTCAAATTATTATCCAAACAATGAAATTTACCTCAAATCATTTGAATTCCATCAAAACATTACATTACCTCAAAACATTCTCTAAACACACTCTAACAGTGGGTTCCACAAGAATTTTCTTCTGGACATGTGTTCATCTTCTAGAAACAAAACAATGGAAAAAATCACTTTTACTCTTGGGATTTATAGTCTCCTTTCAGATTCGTCTTTTTTCCACTAAAAAAAACAAATTCGAGATATCATATCCAGGAAACACAAGTCATTGTCACATGTTTTATGTTTGCAACATGAAGATAGAGCATCCACAACAATCACATAAAATTTCAATTATTAAATATGCATAGCTTTTTTAATCGCATGCATTTATAAGTTACTCCCTCTAGTCCTATATATAAGAAAAATTTACTTTTTAGGTTCATCGTAAAATGGGTGTATTTACGATGAACCTAAAAAGCAAAATTTTTCTTATATATAAGACCGGAGGAAGTATAATTTTTGCCAAGATTTTGAGTTCGTTCTTTAACTTTAGTATTAGTAGTAATATATAATTTCTAGGAAAAATGTGTCGTCCTTTTGAATCTCACAAGACTCAATAGATTAGTTTTTATACACATAGAGATATTCGGTTTTAAAAAAAGACAAACATTAAAAATTCCTCTCTTTAATTTTTAGGGTTATTATACTTGATACAAAATGCAAAATGAACATATCTAACCCTATTTTAATCTGTAGATTATGAACACGTATCTTGATTTTTCATGTAATTGGAGTAATATGATGAGACAAAATAGATAACATAGAAATTGTTAAAGTATATATGGCGTCTTGTAGAGAAAAAAAAAAAACTAATATTTTAATTTATGAAAACATAGAATAAAATTGGTTGCTTAAGAATTGTATAATTTTTTTTTATTAAATTGTTTAAATCATTTCATCACCTTAGTATATGTTGGATAAATAGTGTGTGGTATATATGTGAACAATTGATTACTTTGTACTTTTAGGTAGATCGACTCCAACGCCACATAGACTTCAGTTGACTGACTTTTCAACACTACTGAATTTGGACTCAGCAACAAGGAACATTTCAAAAACAAAAGTTTTGACTTAGTAAATACTATATTCTAAATTCTTTTTTTTTTAGAATTTTATAAAAAAAAACAAATGGTAAAATTTAAAAAAGAAATGACTATATATTAAAACCAGAAGAATTTATTAGAGGTGGCGAACGTTAAAATAAAGACCATTGCCAAAATTATAGGAAATTTAATATACGCAACAAAATAAAATAAGAATATTAATTAATTTGATATATCCACACAGAAAAACATAAATAAGAAGAAAAAAAATCATTAGAAAAATTTAGGCCGAGAAAATAGTACCCGGTTTTATGGATCAAAATATTTACATATCTTGCTTCGAATAAAATATTTAATATCTAATCATTTGGCATCTACAAAGAAATTTAAGAACTTTGGAGTTATAAAAATAAGAATATTAAATTTAATATACACAATCAAATCAAATAAGAATATTAAATTTAATATACACAATCAAATAAAATAAGAATATTATTCTTATATATCATGCTTAGAAGAATATATGTATATATATCAAGAAAAGAAAAATATTGAATTTCTAATCATTTGACAGCATCATTTTCTTATAAATAATTTTGCAATATCTTTCACGAGTTACAAAGAATTTTGCAATATTGTTTATGGTGTATAGAAATATGTATATAGTTACAAAGAATTTTGCAATATTGTTTATGGTGTATATATAGAAGTATGTATATATTATAATACCCTAAGCATAACTATATTATTTATTTGCTTAATAAACCCTAAGCATAGCATAAACCCTAAGCATAGCATCCACATCTCAATTAAGCTAAATATTTTAAGAAAAATGCTAAATATAGTATAAGCATCTTGAAATTTGCGGAGTCAATTTCTTTAGTGTGAAAAATGATGTTTTTAATATACTCCATGCAACGGGACACCAGTTAGTATGACCCATATTTTAAATATCGTTTAGAGTTCCACATCGGAAGTGAAATGACAATAAACATTAATTTATAAGAAGAGACAATTTTCATCTTACAAACCTGTTTTGTAAGATTGAGTAAAACACAACTCAAAATTCTAAGATGATATTATATCTTCCTCCAGGATTCGTTGGGTCATTTGTTATCAAGTTTCTGTCCAATAACGTGAGTGACTGTGTTAATCTCACATTAGAAATGTGAGATGGTCTGAACATAAATTTATAAGTATATGTAATCTTCAGTCCTCAATATACATACCGGTTTTGTAGATATGAGTTTTGTGATCCCAAAATTCTAAAAAATTAAAAAGTTATTTTATTTTATTTTATTAGAAATACAGAAATACATTGAACCCTTATAAATAGTCCCCAAACACTTGACTACATATCTATCCATGCATGTTAGAGAAAATGGCCAAACTAAGCTCTCTCTTCTTTTGTCTCTCACTCTCACTAAATTATTACTTCTTCACTTGCTTAGCTATGAGTAGAAAAAACATAACCACAGATGAACTTTCACTTCTTGCATTCAAATCATCCATTACTCTAGACCCTTATCACATGGTTCAAAATTGGTCAACCTCTTCTTCTTTATGCACTTGGGTTGGTGTCACATGTGATGAACAACATAGTAGAGTCCATAGTTTGGATCTTAGTAACATGGAACTTGAAGGTACTATTTCCCCACAACTAGGGAATCTCTCTTTCCTTGTTTACCTTGATCTTCAAGGCAACTATTTCACGGGTGAATTTCCACAATCTTTGTTTGGATTGCATAGATTGAAGTTTCTTAATTTGAGGTATAATGAGTTTATTGGAGGAATTCCAATAGGAGTTGGAGAATTATCAAAACTTCAATATTTGAATCTTGGTCATAACAATTTTAGTGGTTTAATTCCACATGTTATTGGTCAACTTCATGTGTTGAGGATTTTGGATATTAGCAATAACAAGCTCTATGGAACCATACCTCAAACGATTTCCACCTTGTCTTCACTTGAAGAAATTTATTTAGCTAATAACTCATTTTCAGGTATGTGGTTGAGTTTTTTTTTGTTTCCTTCATAATTCATAGTCGAGTTTTGGTTGTATAACTTGTATTTATTGCTATTATAATTCCGTGAACTTCACGGATTATTTTACAGTTTTAAGTTTTTAAAAGAAAGACAGAAAAAAAAAGTAAAAGAAAAATGTGGTTGAATTTTTTAACTAGAAAGCATGCGGTTGAATTTGATTACTAATTTACTATAGATAAGATAAATGAGTCCTCCAAATTCAACTATGAGTCCTCAAAATTATATATTGTTGGTCCAAATAATAAATATATTTTGTTGTCCGCGCATTAGTGTTGCCATATTCAATTGATGTTGATCGAATATGGTAACATTAGTGCAAGCACACATTAGTATATGTAGTAAGATGATATTAATGTGAGATCAATGTAAAATACGATATATTCAATTGATGTGCTACTTCATAGTAATTATAAGTTCTAACGAGAGATGTTGAGGACAAATTTATCTTCACTTTTTGAATTTTAGGATTTTGTTTGGGTTTTTTTTTTTTTTTGACTAAGATTTTGTTTAGTTTAATAAAGAAGATAGAGGGAGAAACTAAAAAAGAAAGTAGATGAAGAAAAATGGGAATGAAAAACAAGACTATTTTTTGGTATTAACACAAACCTAAGTATTTAGTGATTTGTAATTTAGCTTATATTTTAGGATTTTATTTTTTAAAAAAAATGGGGGCGGGGCAGAAATTTTTTATTAATTAAAGTAGCTAGTGTTAATTGTCATTTTTAACTGTCTCTAAAGAAATTTGAACTCTAAGATTACAAGACTATAATTACCACCAAAGTAGTACCTCAAATGTTTAAAGAGTTTATAATTATGGACAAAGAAACGTATATCTCAATAACTGTTCTTTTAGTTCTTTGAATTTTCTATACTTTCTTTTTCTAATGGTGTTGTAATTGTATTTTATTAAAGGAGAAATTCCAAAAGAGATGGGTGATCTTACTCAGCTGAGAAAAATGAACCTTGAACACAATCAACTTTCTGGCAACATACCATCGACGAACAACTCACTGTTGCAACATATTTTTCTTGGTTATAATAATTTATCTGGTAATCTTCCATCAAATATTTGCAAAGGACTTCCAAAACTTAGAACACTTGATCTTTCTCATAATGATTTTGTTGGTGACATGCCAACTATTTGGCATCAATGTGAAAATTTGGAAGAATTAAAATTATCTTTCAATCGTTTCAACAAAGGACCAATGCCAAATGAAATGGGAAACTTGAACAAGCTTCAATATTTATCTCTTACTACCAACAACTTGGAGGGTAAGATATATTTTCTATAACATATATATTTATTTTATTTTATTTTATA
Organism: Trifolium subterraneum; assembly: GCA_951799995.1. Taxonomy (NCBI): domain Eukaryota; kingdom Viridiplantae; phylum Streptophyta; class Magnoliopsida; order Fabales; family Fabaceae; genus Trifolium; species Trifolium subterraneum. The sequence continues at coordinate 5,406,903 of OX637462.1, read as the reverse complement.
ATGTTTTAAAGTGATACTTATTTTAAAACATTTTTCTAATATACCTTATTTTATGTAGGTGGAATTCCATTCTCTCTTTTCAACATTACTACATTGAAGAGTGTTAACCTTGGTGGTAACAATTTAAATGGAACTCTACCAAGTGAGTTATGTCATTCGCTTCCTCAACTTGAAACATTTGATTTGAGCAATAATCAATTGGAAGGAAACATTCCGCGATCAATTGGCAACTGCACATCGCTGACATACTTGTTTTTGAATGATAATCATTTTATCGGTACGCTCGATTTTCTATCTTTATATTAGTCGGAAAAATTGAAATAATCATCTACTATTTCCTTAATTATATATAGACTAAACACATCAATCATTTAATGAATTTAAAAAATGACTTGTATCTTATAAAAATGAACAGCGATAGTACTATAATTAAGATAAGATGCTTACTACCAACGTAGGTTGTGTTTAGCATATATATAATGAGATAAACTATCATAGTATGAGAGGTGTCCATATTTAGTATTCGACCTGTGACTCGAATGACATTACCACCGGAAAAGGGAACGTATATATATATATATATATATATATGATGCTTACTTAGTGTTGGAAATGGATGACATGCGATCAAAATAAGTGCGGTCAGTATGCAGTTAGCTTTTTGATACTGTCTGATCAAGATCTAACGGTTCAAATCTTAATACAGTTTTTTATTTGTAATTTTGAGTATAAAATCTAAACCGACAGATCTTAATCAGAGCACGGAGTATTGACTGCAAAACTGTATGCTCCCTCAACTGCACATGAACCAGATCCCTTAGTGTTACATTCATATGTTCATATACATGATTAATGAATTGCTATTTATTTATTCTTTCTCCATCAGGTTCAATACCAGAGGACATTGGCTATCTTGATCATCTTGTGTACCTAAATGTGTTAAACAATAGATTGAGTGGACCTGTTGCTCCAAAACTCTTCAACATTTCAACATTGATCTCATTGTATCTCACAAACAATTCTCTCTCAGGGACTCTTCCCTCAGACTTGGGGAGTGGCTGTCCTAATCTGGTGTACCTGCAACTACGTGGAAACATGTTTGAGGGAAACATTCCAAAAGGTATAGCCAATGCTTCTAAGCTCACTGAAATAGATTTTCTTGGAAATCAGTTCAGTGGAACAATACCTGATGTCTTTGGTGGTTTAACATACCTTGAGTGTCTTCATTTAGATAACAATAAGAATCTGAGATTAGATGATTCCTTTGGATTCAACTTCCTTACTTCACTCACAGGTTGTACAAGTTTGAAATATTTGAGTGTATCCGGAACTAGATTATCCAAACTTCCCAAGTCAATTGGAAACTTAACCGTAGGATACCTTTGGGCATATTCTTGCGGAATTGATGGTAATTTACCACCGGAAATCGGAAACATGAAAAACCTGGTTATGTTATCTATGAGTAGGAACAATTTAAACGGACCGATTCCTCGTACGATTAAAGAGTTACACCTTCAGTATTTGGATCTTGAATACAATGAACTGCAAGGTTCCATTGTTGATGAGCTTTGTGAAATTAAGAGTTTGAGTAATTTGTATCTGTCAAATAATAAGCTTTCTGGAGTGTTGCCAACATGCTTAGGAAACATGAAGTCTCTTAGAAATGTTCGCTTAGGATCTAATAGATTGACCTCTGAGATACCTTCTTCGTTTTGGAGTCTCAAAGATATCAATGAGTTAAACTTATCCTCTAATGCTTTAATCGGAAATCTTCCAATGGAGATTAGTAAATTGAGAGCAGTTGTACAGTTAGATCTGTCGGGAAATCAGATTTCAGGCAACATTCCTGAAATCATAGGCTCGTTAACAACTTTGCAGACTCTCTCCTTAGCACGTAACAAATTGAATGGGACGATTCCCGCATCACTCGGTGAAATGGTAATCTTGAGTTTCTTGGACTTGTCAAATAATCTTCTTACTGGTGAGATTCCAAAATCCTTTGCGAAGAATGGCTCTCTTAAAAGTATCAACTTTTCATACAATATGTTACAAGGAGAGATTCCTGATGGTGGACAGTTCAAAAATTTAACGGCTCAATCTTTCATGCATAATGAAGCACTCTGCGGTAATCCTCTTCTACAGGTACCTCCATGTGATAAGCATAGAAGGTCTATCGCAAAGACGATATTAATCAAATGCATGCTGCCCATAATTGTTTCAGCCATTTTAGTTGCTGGATGCATTATACTTGTACTGCACAAAAGGAAAAAAGTTGAACATCGAGCTGAAAGCGATGTATCAACTATAGGAGTTCCAAAAAGGATTTCATATTATGAACTTGTGCATGCAACTAATGGATTCAGTGCGATTAATTTACTTGGAAAGGGAAGCTTTGGATCTGTGTATCAAGGGATGCTTTCTAGTGGGTAGATGGTTGCAGTTAAAGTAATTGATTTAAGCTTTGAAGCAACATCAAAGAGTTTTGATGTAGAATGCAACGCAATGCGCAATCTACGACATCGAAATCTTGTTGAGATTATTACTAGTTGTTCACATGTTGATTTCAAATCTCTTGTGATGGAGTTTATGTCAAATGGAAGTGTTGAAAAATGGTTATACTCATATAACTATTGTTTAGATTTCTTGCAAAGGTTGAACATAATGATAGATGTAGCATCTGCATTGGAGTATCTTCATCATGGTTCTTCAATACCAGTGGTTCATTGTGATCTGAAACCTAGTAATGTTTTACTAGACAAAAACATGGTTGCGCATGTTAGCGATTTTGGCATTGCCAAGCTCTTGGATGATGGACAGTCTAAAATTCATACTGGGACTTTAGCTACTATTGGTTACGTTGCACCAGGTAATTTCTTATCAGTCACCTCTTTACATTTTCAATTTCTATACTGTTGTAATTCTTAACCATATATGTATGATATAATCATTTTTATTATGTTTGAGAATATTTGAGTTTTTAACTAGTAAGTTAATATTGACTCGCAGAGTATGGTTCTAAGGGCATTGTTTCGATTAAAGGAGATGTATACAGCTATGGGATTATGCTTATGGAGATGTTCACAAGAAAGAGGCCAACAGATGAAATGTTTGCAGAAGAATTAACGTTGAAAACATGGATCAGTGAATCAATGACTAATTCAGTTATGGAAGTTGTTGATTCAAATTTAGTTCAACATCATGAAAAAACAATTCATGACATTGTGCCTCATATATCATCTATTTTGGCTTTAAGCTTGAGCTGTTGCGCGGATTCACCTGAAGAGCGAGCTAACATGACAGATATCACTGCATCACTAATCAAAATCAAGAACTTATTCCTCCAAGAAAAAGGAAATGAAGATGTGAAGATATGTTTGTGAATTTGTGACTAGCACATGACCCTGTATATATTTTAAACCTTGTAATATAAATAAATTTTGAAGCATAAATTATAAGTAGTTCTTATTCTAAGCGTGATTTAACCAAATTAATTTCGATCACAGTTTCAAAAGCTTACGCTAACATACGTTTAGCCAATGTAACTTTTGCTAAGCTTGAGAATAATTAAAACTAAACTATATTCAGAAGTCAGAGACAAATATACATATATAAACTCTTTGCATTGTAGCATGCAAGTCAAGATGAACAATTATCTCGGCTTAATTCTTACACAAGTAAGATCTATCCACACCAAATTTAAAATATATTATCTGTTTGTTTTTTCAAAACAAAAATTGAAAGGGAAAAAAAAAACTGATGTATCTATATTTACTTCAGACCGACATATACACAATCCAAATAATGGAAGGAAATAATTTGGCAATCGCTTGTCAAGCTCATAACTTCTATATAGTCAAGCAGCAAATTTCACATCTTTAGGGCACACACTCCGTATGCCAAGAACCACTCATTCACTCACTATATTAGTAGGTATGAAGGATTGAAAAGGGAAGAATTATAAGTGTTTGATTCCCAAGCTAGAACATACTTACATGAAAAAACCATGGCAGAATGAAAGCTATTACCAGGCACGCCATCAAGAAATTACAAAATGGCTGTCCTCGCCAGCATCCACCAAACCTTTGCTGGGATGAGTTGGCGTCGTTGTCCATGAATCTTCTATCATTCCACCCTTCCATAAATCCATTATTAGAAATAACAGAAACATTTTTTGCAGTCTCGCCACATATTTCGCATAACCTGTTTGTTAAAAAAAAGGCAGCTACTAAATAATCTATTTGATAACATGGACAATCATATAACTCAAGGAATCTTTCGCAAGACAAAAATAAGATAATGTTTTCAAATAATATGAACAAACATGAACATGACAGTTAAATGCAATGCAATAATTTGCTAGATGCCACTCTAGAATTTGATGGCATCATATGGATGTAAAACTTAACAGCTCAGAGCTCACACACACCAGAAGCTATTTTCTAATAATATTTGTCTAATCCACAATCCTATATCCTGAAAAGGGAAACTCTGCCGAGTGTTTCGGTGCATTTTCCAACTCTCAGGAACTATAAATAGTCTAATGGCTACTAATTGCAAGTTACAACTATGTCTAGGTGCATAATGACGATAGAAGTTCTTTAGCTAACGACTTACCAGTCCAAAGCCAGTAAAATTGAACAACACTAACCAATTCATTAATTATAATGTTAAATAATGGTTATGGCGTAGCAGAATTTGAACAAATCATTGGTGTTCCATGACACGCTATTTAGTACAAAATATTGTCAAATAGCGGCTATAGGAGTGTTATACTTGTAGCACCATTGTATAGCAGAATTTAAACAAATCGTTATTTTTTGTGGTAAGCGATTGACAACACCGGTTAAAAATTACCATGGTAACATAGCACGAACAGAACAACAAATGGACAACAGGACTATTAGTTTTCAAAGACTGCACTAAATTGGATAATTAAGTAGCAATAACTTATGAATCTCTACAACATTAGCACTTCAAACATAAGTTGACAGCATCAAGAATATGATCAATGTCAAAATCTTCATGCAAAACCTCAAAAAACATGTCAACAATTTTATTCTAGACCTATAAATTGTAATCAAACTGAAATTTGGCCAGAGCATATACCTGTTTCCCTTGAGCTTGAACCACACCTCAGCACAATGCATATGTGCAATGCCGAGCTCGTCTTTACACGAACAACCGAGTTGAATAAAATCACCACTTGTAGCACTACCATTTTCAACACTTGTTTCATCCGACGACTGTCCAAAAGTCAGATGACAAATCCTACAAATCTTTTCGCCTTGTGAAACATCATAAAAACCTTTGTGACTACTACACTTCATATCAATCACACATGAATCTTTATCAGTTTCACACACCCCTTTCGGCGCTTTCATTGAAACCAAACTAAGCCCTGATTCATCAGCTTTTGTTTCCAATTTCATACCCTCAGTCTGAACATTAACAGCATCTATTACAACCACTGTCTCAACCACACCATGATTAACCAAATTGCTTGAACTATAACTAGTTCCTTGATCAACCACCGGCAATTCATCGCGCTTTTCCTGAACCTTAACTTCCTCAGCCGTCTCGTTTAGCTCCTTATTGGATCCTAAATCCTTACTCACCTCTCTTGAAGTTCCAACATCTCCAACCCCTTCAACAAAATTACTTAAATTCTCATCAATCACTTCATGAACTGATGAATCTAACACCTCAACACTACCTTTGCACTTATCTAGACCCATTGAAAATTCTTTCAACTTTCAAACCTTAAACAAACTCCTAACAACAAATACATAAAACAATACAAACCCACCAAGGAATTAAGGAAAAAAATCGATTTTTATTAGAAAGGATGAATAATGTGATGAAATGAAAATTGTAAAAAATAGATATTTTTCAATGACCCACTTATTGATTTGAGACACAAACTCAGATAACCTTAAAAAGTTTGATTTTTTTAAGGAAAAATAACTGAAACTTAGGATGTAACCTATGATATTGATGACCTTGAAACCCCAAAACAGTTTGACTGAAAATATTAAATTTTCCAAACAAGTTGAATTGAATTGAATCAAACCCAATTAGGTAAAACCTGAGTCATTTGGTTTATGCAAGAACTGGATATTGAAAATGTTTGATTGGTTTAGGGGAAAAAATAGGAGCGGAGTTAGGTAAAGGAAAGAAGTGAGAAAAAAAAACAGTAAAGAATTGGAAAAGGAGAATTGAGTGAAATTGAATGATTTGATGACATTAGTTAGTGAGCAAAGCAAAAGATGAATATATAAGAATTAAGAATTAATGTAAAAGAGTTTGCATTGTCGTTATTGGATACTGTATTTTGGTGAGCATAGTAGGCAGTTTGATGGTGACTTGAGGTACATTGCATACTACACCTCTTTAAATAAAAAGATAAATGTATTAACCATAGTTTATAGCTTATAACTTACTATAAATTAAATTATAGTAATTTATAGCTTATAGTTGATAAGTTAATTGAAGTGTTTGATAAACTCATCATAGTTCAATTTGTTTTTGTTACTTTAAAATTAAATTAAATCATGGTCTTAATTTTCTATATCCTTATAAAAATAAATATCGATGAATCGTGTATTGCCCGAAAAAAAAAAGTAACAAAATATGTCTCTTTGTTCTCGTAAAAAATAAAAAGAATAGGGAAGAAATATATACGACTACTATGCTCTCCTAAAACAGAGATTTTTTTCCCGTGGTGACAGGAATGAAGGTAAAAACTCCCCCACAGTCACTTTGAGGCGGGGATCGGAAAAACTTCCTCCACACATTTCCCGCTCCGCTGACATCCCTAGAAACAGTCATGTCTACCGAACAAAATAGTAATCAATGTTTTGTTTTCTAAAACGGCAAAATAGTAATCAATGTTATATTGAATTTTGAAAACGATAAGTGCATATAAACACATTTTTTCTGCAAAAGCAAAAGTAAAAAGAAGTTGAGAGAGTAACACCAATATAATAGTATAAATAATATATTTTTAAGACATATGTATGCCTTAAACATTGTCAACAAAATATAAGGTCTTAAACGACAGTTATATGAGACAACAAAGAAGTATATTAATTACTAATTTATTTACAAATATTCTCGTTCAACTATTATATTATCCTAAACTAAGAGTTTATTTGTGATGATGCTAATGCCGTCGGCAAGTGGATACAAATGTGTATGCTTGTCTACTTGTAGCAAGAACCGACAACTAGAAGGTCAGCACCTATGGCTGTGGTAAAGTTTGAGACCTTTTTTATATGGACCTTAAAAAATTGTTTTTATTTTAAGGTATATCTAGTTAACAATGAAGTATTTGGATTTTATTGTTTAGGTTTCTTCTTATTAGAGACTACTATTGTGTCCTACAACTGGCCACTAATCTGTTAGCCACAAGTAAATGAAATACTATCATCCATTAATTTGAATGCTCTTTTTCCCCTTTTTTATGTTGTTAATTAATTTATGTGTTTGCTATTAATTTGTTATTTCTACAATATTTTGTCACCTATGCATTTTCTCATTTGTTTTTAGTTAGATGAAGTCGGGTGGCTTCTAAGGTGAGGGAGCAATTAAGTCCCTCACCGGTGTACCACTAAAATTCACCATTAGATTAAATTAGGTTACATGATAACAATTGTTTCTCTGACATGGTGGTTGTGTGCATTATCTTTTTCTATTTCCAAGGGAAAAAAGCAAGGAATTATGTTAATAAAGCAATGGAAGAACCCTAATTACGTAAATAAAGCAAGGAATTCAATTTTATATAGATAAAAGAACGCTAATTATTAGAGACACCGTCCGATATAAGAATGAAAGTCACAATGTTGTTAATGGCTTTTCATGTGGAAGATGAACCCCACTTATTATGTTTCACCTTGAAGTCTCCTTGGTGGCTATTTGACTATCAAATTAATGTGCAATTTGAGGGGTAATAAGATTCTGATATGATTCCGGTGCAGCGACAAAGAGAGAGATCTGGGTGGAGAGAAAGAATTTGTTGTCTTATAGGGAGGAGATATAAGATTTTATTTATTTATTTTTAATAAAAAGAAGGCTATAAAATCTAGTGCGGTAATGAAAAAATTGACCATTTAATTCAATGGTGAAATGGTGTGGTACACCGGTGAGGGATTAGTTGCTCCCTCACCTTAGAAGCCACCATGAAGTCGATACTAGTTTATTTTTATACAAACATTCAGTTTTAATTTTATTAAAACAAATTTTCTACTCAATCTATTCTTTTTTTTTTTTTTTGGTCTTACTACTCAATTTATTCTCATTCTTAAATAACGTGTTTGTTTTGTAGTTAAGTTCTGGATCCTTCCATTAATTGGAAAGTTAATAAGGTTACGTGAGCTGTAAGTATATAATTAAGAAGTGGTTACAAATAAATAAAGGGCGTGTTAGTATTCCAAATCAAGATTAGTACTCCACAGCCGAAAAGGTATAAGGAAAATTCCAAAATGTGCAATTGAAGTAAATGAGTGAATCTTTGTTTATCTTTGTTGAGGCATGAATGGTATCTTGTTGTTATAAAATTTCACATTATCTAACTTCTAGAGGTATATGGAATGGTAGTATTGTCTTCCGGACTTGTCAAGCGGAAGAAGAGGGAGAAAGAATGGACACATTCTCACCAGCAGTCCAGTACGTTTTTGTTGGAACAAAGTTCATATTAGTGTGTGAATTGAAAATAAAATTCTTGAGGTCCCACATTGGGTAATTAAGAAATTATTAATGTGTGTTTTTTGAGAATAAAAGTATCATTTAAGCTGCATTTGCATTTTTTTTTTGTGAATGAGATGTTACTCTTTTTCTTTGATGAATGAATGAGACGTTACAAAACAACCCTAGTTACAAGAACTCTAGCTGCCGCTAAAAAGTTTTAGACATGCGTAAAAGTTCATGTATGGTAGGTGGCTTTTTTCGGATAGCTACCCAATTTCCATAAGTTTAATTAGAGCAAAGTATGGTGAATAGATGATTGCAGCAAGCAAGAAAGGAAGTGTGAGTTCAAAAGAGAAGGTTAAATTCATCCCTTATATATATGAAACCCCACGTCCACAAATATTCACCAAGATGCAAGAGTTGCACTACACTCTAAATTCAATTTCCAATTTCACTGATTGTATGTAATCAGCACTCAGCAGAGGTAGTGAAATCTATTTTTGGAACATGTTCCTTTTTCTTTTTTCACATTTTCAAGCATGTTAGTTTATATTATATCCATGTGTCATCTATCATGTTTCTTTTTAATGTGTTTAACTATGGTTACAAGTTACACTGTGGAGATTTTGATAGATATTCATTTAGTGTTGTACTAAGATTATGTCATGATGGATTGTTTCAACATGTTTGCTAGCTTGGTATAATTGTTATTCATTTTCTTTGACACTACCGAAGTTGTTTTCTTTAAGAGTTTTTGAAAGCAAGTGATTGATGATATGTAAATTTTTTTTTTATTAGAATAAACAAATTAGAGGCATCAATTTGTTTCTTTACTTGATTATGTGATTTAAGAATAGTTGCATTAGGCTTTGTTTCTAAGTGTTTAGAGCAGAATCGAAGTTTATGCTAGTTATATATGTGGAATTAATACTAGTATTATATTAGTATTATTTTGTTATGAGAGTGATCAAAGTATCACTAGTTCCTTCAAATTAAGAATAGTCTTAGTACCATAATTCCTTTGATTTAAAATTGGTCTGGTATCATATTATAATAACCTCAGTGTCATTGTATTGATTGATATTGTAGTATCAATACTGGTGGTATCGTAGTACCGTTGACTCAAATTGATATTGTGGTATCAATACAGAAGGTATCGTAGTACTGCTGAGTCATAGATTGATATCGTAGTATCAATTCGAGTGGTATCGTAGTACCATTCAAGAAGGTGTATTCTTTGACCGATTTCTACCGTGCAGTAGCAAATCGGTATACAGTTGTAATTGGGCTATTTTATCCTGGGGACTTCGTGGTTGATAGTCTGCTTGCACAATTTTGGGCAGTGCCGCGAAACGTCTTAAAGAGAGCAACCTAATCCGCGACTCAACCCAGTAATCTCTTCGGTGGCTGAAAATTATTTTTAATGAATTTTTAACTTCGGTAACAACAGTTTTCGACCGGTGAAAAGCGGTAGGAGTCCACTAATGGTCATTCATGGCTCGGCTCCAATAACACAAGTATGAAAGGATTTGATGGTTGGGCACTAGATCCTTTTGGACCTGGAGCTCGGGCTCTTCTTTCTTTGATTTGAAAAGGTGAGAGCCTTAACCCTCTGGTGGAAACGTGTTTTTTTAACTGTGATGGTATGATTTATTTGTCAATCTTTCGGCAAATAAGGAAGGTTGTTGGATCGTAGACCTCCCCGAATCCCTCAGAAGCTAAGGGATTTATGGTCAACTCTATCTCAAAATCAAAGCCTATCTTCATGCATTTCCATCGGTGTCGCAACTGATTTTGTAAGTTATATGTCTGATAAGCATATCCACTCTTATTGTGAGGGTTTTCGGTGTGCGTTCTTTTGATCTAGCCATAGTTACTCTCAATCTGTTGTGGGAGTGAGTCTTTCTTATTCAATTGATAAAGGATCACTCCCCAAAAATAGTCACCTACACTGTCTTTGTCAATGATGAAAATCGTTGAACTTCAGACTTTTGACGGAAACGTCTCGGCTCGACTTTTTTATATGTTTTTTTATCAATTGTCAGGTAATACATAGAGCCACTCTTTGGTCCAATAAAGAGACAGATTAACATCCATACATATTTCACATGTTATCTATTTCATTGATATCCCTAAATCTAGGGCCCGTTTGATTTACATTTTTTTGAAAATAGATTTTGTAGTGTTATAAAATTTTGTATAAAAAAAATTTACAAAGAAATTTTTTATAAAAGCTTCAAATGAAAATTTGGTTTGAATAGTTATTCTTAAAATCTTATTTTAGGTATTTCATCATTTTATTGAAAAAAATTTGTATATCAAAATTTCAAAAAAAAATCACTTTTTTTGAAGCTATTTTAATAGATTTTCATAAAAATCATTTTTGAAATACAACTTTTTATAAAAATTGAGATTTTGACTATTTTTTGTTCTTCAATAATGTACATCTATGTTATATGATGTCAAAATTAGTGTTTGAATTTAGAAAAAACGAATATAAAAAAACTTGTAATATTTTGAAAAACGATTTTATAAAATCTATTTTCAAAAAACAAAAAAAAAAAAATCTATTTTTTTAAAGCTGAAACAAACAGGTCCCTAGTTATATTCATGGTTGATTTCTTAGAAGTTCATCTTATACTGTATTGGGTTCATCCATCATTTTTAACCGATAAGATAGAAGTTTTAAAGAAACGTAAAAACTTAGAAAAAAGCTGCAATTGCTCTAGTTAAAGTTTTGTCCAAATATAGGTCTGGAAAAAATAAGTATATTTATAATTATTCTTTTGTGAAAAGTTTATAATTTCCTTTGTATAACAATTTAGATTTTTAAACAATATAGATTTTTGTTAGGCATATTTCATTTCCATGGCTATTAATTATTCTCTCAAAGTTTAGTGTTTAAACTTTAAATTGTGAAGTATAAAGTTCAAGCCAAAAGCCCCACGTAAAATTGTACCAAAAAAAAAAGCCCCACGTAAAATCGTACATCCTGATATAGGAAAACAAAGATTGTTGGAAAACGCTAATAAATGATGTTTTGCTATTTTTACCAAAAAAAATAAATAATGTTTTGGTTACAGTTACACATGAAACATTATTATAGTATTAAGAAGAAGAATGTGGTATCTACTTTTCTTTTTGAAATTGTCAGGCTTGACATTACCATTAGAGTTTAAATTTCAATTTATCGATTTATGTGTCTAAGTTTATAATAATTTTGTTATTTTATTATTTACCAATAAAAAAATTATTTATTTTCATAAACTCTTATTTAAAGGCTTTTTCAAAAGCGTTCCCGTGAGCTTAGCTCAGTTGGTAGAGACATAGCGTTATAAATGCAGGAGTCAGGGTTCGATCCAAGTCTTTTTCAAAAGCTTCACAGTAGAAGTTATTTTAGGCCTTTAAATATATTGGATTGATCATGTATAGAGAGATTAAAAATGAGAGATGATATATTTATAGCGACAAAAAATATATGTTAAAATAAGTATTTAATTCCTCTATGTTTAATTTATTTTAACGGCGAGGACTAAATAATTTTTTGACAAAAAACATTTTGAGATCATTATTTAGAAAGAATATTCTTTTTTATATATATAATTATTTAAAATGAATATGTTGGATGGATCAAAAATAAAAATAAAATGTATATTTTTAAAGAGTAAAATATTTAACTTCTATTTATTACAGTATAAAATTAAAATAAAATCAAGTGCATGATTTTTATTTATTTTTTATAAGCAAAATGAAGTGCATGATGATTGACCAGGGGCTCCCCCTAGAAAAATGAATGAATGAACCAAAATAATTGTCACATATAAGAAAGTAGGGTGTACCTGAACAATGATTATGAATGTTGGAAGGGCATGGCATGAACATTTCCAGCTATTTGTGAGGTCTAAAACTATTGACCTGTCACAGGCAATGCCATGTGCTAGTTGACTCTAATTCCTGCAGCCACAGACTCTTTTGCCGTGTAGTTTTCTACATGTCCATTAATTATGCACTAATTCTATTAAATTGACATCTTACAAAAGAAAATTGATTTCCACTTATTTGATATTGAGTTTTTTCTAACTTAATATCTCTTACCTAAAAAAGTTGGTAAAGAAGTGAAAAATGTTGATCAGCAGCTCCTAAAGTGGTGTGTGGGCGTGTACTCGCAAACACTCTAACGATACAGCTAGTGAGCGTCATGATTCGAGGTTTTATTAGGGTTAAAAAAGTGTGCACGTGTTTCTAGACTATAAGTTAGGGTTTATAAATGAGGAAATTGGGGTCTTATAATCTAGAATCTTCGTCTAGACAGCTGTCTCCATGAACCGTTGTAGACAAATCTCTTAAGGTTTTAGATCAAATAGTCCTGTTTGTGGCAATAGGCCCTGCTTGGGTGCGCCTCTAAGGCGTGTTCATGTGGTAGTTCTTCCAAGTGTTAGTGATTTGAGGGTGATCCGGTCCATAACGAAATTGAGTTGCGGTTCAATCTGGAACAGGTATCCTGGTAAATTTAGTAAGATCTAATTTTTACTGTGATATCAAATGTACACTTCTTTAGATACGGAATTGTGGAACCAAAAGTAGTCTTTCAATCATGAGATGAGACTGGGATTTATGGAAGATAGTGTTCAATGTTCATGCACCGTTGTTTTTGTGCCCTTGTCTTATGTGATTATCACATCACATGCATTATTGATCAGTGTTTCTATCAATAGGGAATAAACTTTTAGGAATTTCTATGCCCAATTTCATAGACTTGGGCTAGATTTAGAAATGAAAAATAAACACAAAAGAAGATAAATGTACAATTTTTGCTCTTTCTGAAAAGATACCTAAATATTCTATTGAATATATAATTTTGAACTAAATATTCAGAGCTTATATAGGAACAGAAAATAAACATATTCTGCTATATGTTATCTATAATATTGTTAATTAAAATGCAAAATTCATGTACATGTAGACTTGAGAACCATTGTCACCTAGGTCCAGAAAGTTCAATGGCTTCAATAATAAAGGAAGGTTCTTCATGAACATCACTATAATTTTGAGAGAAACTGCAATTCCTTTCATCATATAGGTTACCACCTCCTTGTGACTCTTCTGGCCTCATTGTCAACCCAATAAGCCCTTCAAGAACCTTCAAAACTTCTGACATCTTTGGCCTCAAACTAGGAAGGGACTGAGTACATTGTATAGACAACTCGACTGCTTTTTCTAACTCTACCGGATCATAACATCCCTTTAGATCCCTATCAACTAAAACTTCCAGCCGCTTGTCCTCAAATAATGTTCTAGCCTGCAAGATTAACCGATTTACTCAAAATCTTTGGTCAATGCAAACTTAAGGGTAGAGAGATACAAGGCATGAATTTCGTGAAACTATACTTTGAGCACGACACACAACAAGCTTAGTTTTTTTATAGCAAAATGTTAGGTGTCGGTATGTTACGTTAGTATTCAGGGTTTGAACCTACCTTGAACCTCCTTCCCAAATCTTTCGGGTGTTCCAGCTCAACCACTTGAGCTACTCTTTACGAACAAATTAAGCTAGTCGCTGTGCAATTTTAATTAAAAATTTGAAAAGCTACTTACCCAATCAAGAATCATTCCCTTTTGGACCTGAACGTTTCCAGCATCGAGTGCCTTTTGTCCAGTTATGAGCTCCAAAAGTAATATGCCGAATCCAAAAACATCTGTTTTTTCAGAAGACTGACCAGTTGAGAGATACTCGGGAGCAATGTGTCCTACAGTGCCGCGTACTGCAGTAGTTACGTGTGAATCCCTTTGATCTAAGAGCTTAGCAAGACCAAAATCTCCAACCACAGCTTCAAAACTTTCATCTAACAAAATGTTTGCAGCCTTAACATCCCTGTGGATTATTTTTGGATTGCACTGCTCGTGCAAATACAAAAGCCCTCGTGCAGCCCCAACAGCGATGTGCATTCGCCTGTTCCAATCCAAACATGGCTTTCCACGGAAACTCTCTGCTTAGGAATAAGACAAAAGTGAAAAATGTATTTCATTATAAAAATCACCACTTAACAACATTCTCAAATAATAGAAACACCAAATATCTTGATGTGAAGACACAACTGTCTTATAATTTCAGATGTAACAATGAAACAAACCTCTCAAGCGATCAGCAACGCTGCCATTAGGCATGAACGGATAAACGAGTAACCTTTCATCTGGTGTCATACAAAATCCATAAAGACGCAAGAGGTTACGATGTACAGCCAAGCCAATCATCTCAACTTCGGTTTGAAACTGCACTTCTCCGGTATAATTAGGATCTTTAAGCCTCTTTACTGCCACCAACATTTTGTTTGCAAGGCATCCTTTGTATACAACACCAAAACCACCTTGTCCTACGATATTTTTTGAAGTGAAATTTCCAGTAGCAACTTGCAATTCACGGAAGGAGAACCTCTTCAAATGACCAATACCAAATTCACAATCTTGCTCCACTTCAAATGTAAACCATTACTTATCAGAATATTTGCATGCTTTATAGGGACGAAAAAAGTAAAGAAGTTCAATTCGGGAAGTACCATAAGATGAATAGAGGATGCGTGATTTGTACCAATGTAACCAATACGCAAGCAGCATCACTGAAATTACAAATGTGCAACTAAAGCCAATAACAACAGAAAGCACCGTATGTCGATGACTTCTGGTTGTTTGAGATGATGATCCTGTATCTGCAAGTGAACCATCTTTCAGTTGTAGTTCAATTCAGTTGTAGTTCAATTCACTAATTTAGTAGGGTTTTGATAGGTGCAAGTTAAATGTATATTACCATTTACTGGCTTCGAACCGCCCATACAAATTTGTGACGATGATGTACAGAGGAAGTTGTTTCCTGAAATACTGCAAACCGAAAAAGTAAAATGTCAAGCAATGCAACTATGCAAGAAACTAGATTAGGCACTAGTCATATGATCATCTACAGGTTCCCTTGAAACAATTTTAGTACTTGCGCATCTACGACTATGGTTAGCTTAGTTTTCTCAATAAGAATATTAGAATTCACATGCTAAATATGAGGCAAAATCTTATACCGTTAAAAACTCACCTATAACCTTTTGCTAAGATTTTTGGAGTAGGACCACTGAGATTGTTGAATGATAAATCCCTACAACATGTAGAACGGTTATTAAACTAAATTTTTGTATTTAAAAGGCTGATAAACTGAAACAAAAACACTGTGACGGGGTACATACAAGAACGAAAGGCCAGTGAGATTAGCAACAAGTTGAGGGATCTGTCCAGATAGTTTATTTTTGCTGAGCCGCCTGAAATAATTGGCACGAATAAATTAGAAAGTGAACAGTTAGAGAAAGGCTAATGAGTTATATAATAAAGAATCACCCCCGCAAATCTATTTGTCAAGTCACACTCACAAGTAACTAAGATGAGTCAAAGAGCCCAAAGAACTAGGAATGTTCCCAACAAGCTGGTTACCAGAAAGATCAAGAGTCTGAAGTTCTAACAGGTTTCCTATCTCAACCGGGATAGGACCAGATAGCTGATTGTTCTGCAATAACCTAAGATAATACAATGGAAAAACTCAGTGATAAGAAAAAATGAATATGAAAAAAAACATTTTACTTTTTGAGTATTCCAAATGAGTGAATTGTGTTTGTAAATATTGATGGTTGGCGAAAAGTGATCAACGAGGTATCAAAACTCAAATAACACATTCTTCAGCCTGTATTTTGAGATATGCATCAATGTCATCATTACCAGATGATACTATAAATGCTTAATCTCCACTTTTGTAACAAAACACTAAATAAAGTAAGCATAGACCATTTTAGTTGCAACTCACAGTGTTCTGAGATGGCTCAAATTTCCAATTCCTGAGGAAATTATTCCAGATAAACCAGCACTGGCCATTTCCCTGACAAACACCATCACATATACTATTACAGCTTGAAGTTGAAAAAGAAATTCCATTCATAATCATAACAATAATGCCTCAAATCTCAGAAATGATAGTATCGAAAAAAAACACTAGCCTTTCCCAGATATCATAATGGTAACCTGTAAAATCTGTTACATTATTCCTCACAGCCAAAAAATAATAGAAAGGAATCAAGCTTAAGTGTATGTTTGTTTTCAATTTTGGAGACGGCAAAATTGATTCCAGTCTCCATATGCGTATAATTGATTTTGACATGTTTGGATGTTATGGGATAATATTGATTTTGCCTCCAAACGTGACTCTAACTAGAAGCTAGAATTTAAAACTTTTGTTCAATTCACAATACATACAAATCACTTTAAACCCGAATCAAATTTTACATAATCAATTAATTCAAAATCAATTTTTGTCTTTGTCAATTAAACAAACACTTACAATGAAATGACATAACCCTCAGAAGAGCAACCAACCATGTTCCAAGTACAAGGATCAACCGAATTAATATCCCAACCATTCATAACATGTGACTCATCATTCATCTTACTCTTCATAGACATCAAAGCAGCCACTAAAACATGAATCAAAATGAAACCAAATTAGCACAAATAACAACAAATTACACAACAAAACAAAACAATCTTTCACTAACAAATTGAGGAAAATGTGAATGAAATTGAAACCTTCATAATTGACACCCTTTGGAGAGAGAAGACTTTCAGTACCCTCAACAACAAAAGCCATCAAATTCCATAGAAAAATAAAGGAAACAAACAAAAAAAACACTTTAACACTTTCCATGAAACAAAAAAATAGATTCAAGTAGTGGGAAACAAGAAAGTTTGAAACTTTTTTAGTGGGATCTTCAGTTCTGACTTTTGAGCTTCTGAAAAAGCTGATAAAAAAAAGCAATGAAGAAAAAAACCCTTTTGATAAATCTATCTTCTTGCCTCGAAAAAAGTGAACTTGAAAAAGATAAAGAAATTTTTTTTTAAAAAAATTAAAATTAAAAAAAAAATGTGAAGATGGTGACTCCTCGTAAGACAAGGAAGAGAGCTCGTGATATGGGAACATGGCAGTGTTTGTCGAATGGTTATGATTCTGTGTGATTGTTATACTCTGAAACTGTTGTGTTTGAGAGAGTTAAAACTGTTGGATTATTTTGTTAGTTGTAAATGGACGGTGGAGATTTAATTGGTTGTTTTGAGTATTCCGAGGTGTGAGTGAGTTTGCGTATGGTAGAGGACAGTTGTGGCGCGAAATTTTATTTTTCTAGTTTTGTGATGTTTGGACAATTTGGTAATTCTATGTCTCGGAGCTCGAGGTTCTTTAGTTTAAGTGCTGGTTTGACTGTGGAATTAATGCAGTATTATTACAACTAATTTTTACATTAATTTGCATAATTTCAGGTTACTAGAAATTGTGATTTGTATTAGGGACACATAAAAGGAGTAACGTGGAAATGAATTTTGAAAATGATGTAGCCATGTAGGAGTATTAATTTTCCATCACTACATTTTTCTCTTGGTAAAAGTAGTTTCACGAGTGTGCCATCGAAAATCGATGCAGCAGCCAGTAAATTTCAAACCATTCAATTTTGATTTGACAATTTAGATAATTTAAGGATTTTACATTCAATAAAAAGTAAAAACAATTCTAAAATTTTAACCGTCTATTCTTAAAAACACCGATTGCATTCGAGTGTTCGATGTCATGGAATTCAATTTTGAAGACCAGCTAACCATGCATAGGCAGCTATTGATGGTGGGCATATAAATAAGGGAGCAATTTAAGCCCCTCAGCAGATTTACGAAAGTAAATAAATATATCAAACAATGATGTGAATCTCTTTTAACTTAATTAATGTAATGGGTTTAATCTCTAACTTAGATATGCAGAAATGTTTAAACTTTTTGGGAGAATTTGTCGATTATTTTAAGTCTTACAAAACTCGATGAATTAGTTTATACAGTTACGTGCATATGATATGTAATTTACGCCAACAACAAAAATGTAACACCGATTCCTTTTTCCTTGCTCTCCTGTTCACTCTAATCACTTCTACGACGTACTCCAATTTTATCGCGGAGTTAAATCATCGTTGCCACAAACTACACCTTAGTCATAATGACCAATGCGGTCAGCTAACAAAGAGAGCAAAGTTGAACCATTTTTTACTTCCTTAACTAGGACACTAATTAAGGAAGTGATAAAAAAAAATCACTTTTTACATTTTTAAAAAATTAAATACACAAATTTCAAGACATTTTTTCCTCAATCTCGGTCTTATCTTGCCGCGCTGCCTCACTCTCTGATATGATCTGATCCGCAGTAATATTTCTAACAGGAAGGAACAATCAGGTCAGTATCAAATTTCCCACTGAATCTCTCTGTATTTGTTTGGTTACAAATTATTTCAGTTTTTTTTTTCCTTCCATTTTCTGATATTCAATATGCAAAACAACGAAAAAGAAAATTTTACAGCTCGAAGATTAAAAATTACTGACAACAAAAAAGGTTTCATAGAGTTACTACAACAACTTAGTATTTGTGATTCAATTTCTGAAACCGATTTTGAAGATCGATTTCGAGAGATTGATTCAGTTGAAGATGATCATGTTATCTGTGTTATTGAAGATGAGATTTATGGAAAGATTATTGCAACAGGGAGTGTGTTTATTGAGAAGAAGTTTTTGAGAAATTGTGGTAAAGTTGGACATATTGAAGATGTTGTTGTTGATTCAAGTGTTTGTGGGAAGAAATGAGGGAAGAAAGTGATTGATTTTCTTATTGATCATGCTCGTTCTGTTGGATGCTATAAGGTTATTCTTGATTGTAGTGTTGATAATAGGGCTTTCTATGAGAAATGTGGTTTTAAGCAGAAAGAAATTCAGATGGCTATGTATTTTGTTTGATTGATTTGTTGCTTTTTCTTTGTTTGAGAAATGTTGAATGTGTATGACAATGCCTGGTGTCTATCGTGTATCACTGTCGAACACCTATATATATATATGTAGTTACATTGAAATACTTTGATTTTCTCAAATTATTATCGATGTTATGTTTGTTTTGTTATCATGTTTAATTGTCAAAGATTTTGCTAAAATCCAAATAAGAATTGCTGACCCACGATGGTGGACGTTGCAGAAGGTGGACCGTGTTTGTTGGGGAAGAGTTATGGATGGAAACAAGAAGGTGCAAAAAGGCTTATGTGTTATCTGATAGAGAAAAATGGACTGATATTTGATCCGATCCAATTCATTATTTGCGATCAATCCTAAACCGGACGGGTAAGTATTCAATTTATGTTATTTTTAATAGATCAACGATATATAATTAATGGCACACAAGTGAAAGATTTAATTGCTCCAAAGCCATGAATTTACTTGTACAAAACAAAAGCTACTATTTTCCAAAAAGGCTAGTAGAAAATAAGTGTTGGACAAAAAATATATTAAGATTTTAGTAAATAGTAAAAAGAAAGGTGAAACACTAGAATGTAGAAAGTAGCATAATTAGAGAAACATATATCACATCACAGTTGACAAGGAAAGAGTAACTCGTCTGCAACATTGCAAAGAAATCAAGCAAATATTAACATGATAAGAGTTAAGAAAACCAAACACAACAACCAACATAGCCCATCAATACCATCAAAACTCAAAGGCCCCATCTTGTTTTGTATGGGACCCTCCATCCAGCTAAGGGTTTGGTTTTCCTCTCACAAAAGCATTTTCTGACCAATTTAGGCCAACTATACCATGACATCATGTAGATTTTAGACATTTTACAATAAACATTTGAAGGGAAAAAGCTATTCTTTTGGGGAAAAATATAGATTCCCATGAAGCAAGATAGAGTCAAAAGGTATACACATAATGACAGGGATCAACTGCAGCCATCCAGCACCCCATGTTTTGGTCTGGGTTCAGCATGAAACTACACTGGTCATCAGGCCACAGAATATGATAACTTAGACAAAAATAATGGTGCCACTTTTGTTGACTTATCGACTAGTATACACTGTGCCCTCTATGCTTATCATCATGATCCAGTTGATTGAACAAATTGTAGTCCTATTTGCCGCTTTATGTGGTCAGGTATCAACTTATTAACAAGCTCTGGAGATGCTCCTGATAACTGTAAATTGGAAGAGTTAGATTATAGTTTGTCATTTATCATCATTTTTGTTTAACTAGGAAGCTGATTTGGATCACAAAGTGATAACATAGTGCATATGTTATATTATCTCAACGCATACACTTGCTCCATGGATTGGTGAAATTTTAGGAAATTTATAAAATAGTTACTACCGATTTCATTATTGGTCTTGAAACTGTGTAGAAATAGTTAACTGCTTGAAAAAGCTGACAAAGAGAGATATTTTAAGGACTTACTTCCTGTTTGAAGTTGAAAAGAGGGGGAAACGGACGGCCATTTGGCAGGCGAGCATTGGGTTCTCGAAGTTCATCAAAGAAAGGATGTGCACATGCTTCAAGCTGCATAAAAAATAAGTTGATAAGCTAGTTTTCTAATAAAATAATATAAAACACGTTGATGTAGATCAATGTGTTTGATATTTTGAATACATGAAGAGAGAAAGGCAGTCAACTACACTTACGGCAGTGCAACGAAGACTTGGGGAGTACTGCAAAAGTCGGGAAGCAAGATCAATAGCTTCTGGAGGCATCTTTTTGTGGAAGATCTGCACAATTAGAAGTATTAGAATATGCAAGAATATTTACAAAGCAACTAACATTGTAATCATCTAAAAACTAAGCAGTTAGAAAAGAGATAGAGAAGCATGCCTTGTGCCATGGGTGTGCTTTTATTTGCGGAAACCTGAAGTCATTGTAATTGGGATTCATGCAGCGTACTTCCTCCCGAGTGGGTGTTCCAAGCACCTTTATAATATGTACGAGCTGATCCACTGCATTTTCACCAGGAAATAGTGGCTGCGAAATGAAAATATTGTATCAAATAACATGTTGATGGCAGATACTCATAGAAATAAATGATTTTACAGTTGATGATTATGACGATGGCAACAACTACGAAAACAATGACACAAACCTGGCCCAAAAGCAGTTCAGCAAGGACACAGCCACCTGACCAAATATCAATTGAGGTAGTATACTCTGTAGCACCAAATATAAGTTCTGGAGCTCGATAGAATCGTGAACATATGTATGATATATTAGCTTCACCCTTGACCTGGCCAGACAAAATCCAACGTCAGTCAGTACTAGAAACATTCCATTGGGGAGAAAAGAGAGAAATCAATTTTATAGGGAAAAAATTATCCTCGATATAGTATGAAAAGACCCTCAATAAGTTGGATATGCATACGGAGCATATTAAAATACAGGTGCACACCAAAGAAAGAAAACTAAGCATATAAAAATAAGACGAGTATATCAACATACCAGCATTTTTGCACTTCCAAAATCACATAGCTTAACTTGATGTGAAAGAGGATCAACCTGAAGAATAAACAGAATGATATCAGGGCCAGAAGCAATTACTACTTTTACGAAATGATTCTGACTTGCAATGTATATTCAGTAACAGCGTATAAACAAACCAGTATATTTTGAGGCTTCAAATCCCTGTGGCAAACTCCGGGAACAGTGTGGATATAAGCCAACCCCCTGAAGATCTGCATCCCAGCCACAAATTTATTTATCAATGAATGAATAAATCAGACAAGCTTTTTATTCACCAGCAAGTTGACAGCATACCTGGTACATATAAAGTTTCACATAGATGATTGGTATTCTCTGATTGGCATTGTTATAGTGCTTTAAGACCCGATACATGGACTCTGGAACATATTCCATCACCAAATTCAGAAAAAGTTCATCTGTACTTGTTGTGGAAAAGAAGCAATGCTTTAAAGTGACCACATTTGGATGATCCATCACACGCATCAACTGTAGTTCACGGTTCTTATATCTTCGGTCTTGTAAAACCTTCTTAATGGCCACTGCTTCCCCAGTTTCCAAGCATTTTGCCTGAGAGAAAATATCATCAGCATGTGCCAAAAAATAGGTCGAGACAGCAACAGTTATTTGAATCTATTATTATCATACCTGGAAAACAATTCCAAATGAACCAGTTCCTACAACACGCTCTGCCATGTAACTAATAGTCTGCAAGAATCACAAGATGTCAAACTTGCAATCCAGGATAAATGTTAAATGGAATTATTAACAACTCAGAAATTCACTCAAACTCAAAATTGTAATGTTATCAGTGAAACAGGATTGACAAAAGAAAATACCTGTTTAGGCTCCCCATTTTTGCCTCCAATTGTTGTCGATATGATATGACCAGTGAGGGAATCATTCCCATTGATAACAGAAGTAGACATCTCCTGTTGAATTATCAAGTTTATCACAAGATGTATCGAGTATTAGAATGATAAATTACTCACAAAATACTTATAAATGATTTGGTTTCAAAGTGAAGCTAAATATAGAAAGAACAAGTCAAGATTATGATGAAGAACAAGATATATAATTAAACCACCACATATCAACAACATACTCAATAACACACGAGATATAACATGAAGAAAAAAAATCTGTAAAGCAACTTATGATGATACTGCATGAATCTGGTGAAGGAGATAAGCTGCTAAAAGTTAAAGACCAAGGAACCAAGAGCTACATCAGCACTCAGTCCAAAGGACAAACTTAGCTTACATCAAACTTTTTTTAAAAGCAACACTAAGACATGTTAAAATTATAAAACAACACAACAGCTAGAAGCAGAGAACAATAAATTGAATAAAAATATGTTCATCAGAATCACAAATCAAAGTGATTTACTAAACATAAAGCAAGCAAGAAGCAACGAATAACTAGCAAACAATCATAGATTCATGACAAACAAACAAAACAAATCGCTGAGAATTCAACTTCAACATAAGAATCATGATCTGATTATAACATAACTGTCGGCAACAAACAAATCTTCAAAAAAAAAAAAAAACACAACCCAGTTCAGAACCTCTTTGAAAAAAAAATAAAAAATCAAACTTTATACAAACCCATAGATCAACTCAAAAATAATCAAAATGGGTCTTCTTTGTTAAGTTCAAAGACCAAACTTTTAGCAAAGAATCTAATTTCCCCCAAAATAAGAAACCCTAATGTTCCCTTCATCACCTAACAAAAAAATGAATTTTTTTAAGGAATTTCACAAACCCCAGATAAATTTAAGCTTCATACTCCAACAAAAACAGAAAATCACAAGACTTTTTCATGGATGGATATGATGATTAAACTTTTTCACCAACCGCACAAATAATATATCAAAAAAGCTGGAAAAAAAGAGAGATTTTTTAGGGTGAAAAAGTACCTTATCCTCAGACATGATTGAGGAAGGAGAAAGAGGAAGAAGAAGAAGCTAAGAAAGAAGGGTGAAGAAGAAGAAGAAGAAGAAGAGAATGGTGGTGGAAGAGAGGAAAGTAAGAAGAGAGAAATGAAGGACCCAGCAAGAGAAAGACAAGTCCATGTGATTACAGCTCTCTTTCTCTTTTTCCTTTCTTTTCTTTTTTTTATTTTTTATTATTTTCTTTTTTGGACTTTTCCTAATTTTATTGACCAGCTTTGCAGATTAGGAAGACCTTGCTGTTAATACAATCATTAGACGTGCTTAATTTAACATGTCGGTCAAAATAACATGTCTTTTTATTTAATTTAATATTTCTAGTTAATCTTGGCTGATTAGTTAAAGAAATAAAATAGGGTTATGTTAACATCTGTCCTAAAAGGCAACCACGCGTGTTTAGGATACTCTAATATATAAATTTTATATTTAATAATAATAAAATTTAATGTTTAAAATGTACAAAATTCAAAAAATTTACATTTACTTTATTAACATTTTTTTTTTGTTGAAGAAGTTAAATTAATATTAGAGAGAATCGAACATCAGAGGAACACACTCTTAAGTTCAAAGTCAATATCATTCATTAACATTCTCCAACAAAATAAGAAAACTATGAACCTAGGTGTTTTTACAGTGGACTATTATTTTGATAGATGGTCATATGGACCAATGTTTAATAAATAGTTCAAGAGTCTATTTGGTAAGGTATGATATGAGTTTATAGCATATACTTATCTTATAAGTTTATATTACTTACTTGAACATACCGATCCATACTTGGACACTAGCTAAAATGTGGTATGAGCAACCTCATTTGTTTGTTTTCAAATAAACTCAACACTAGAGTTTGTATAAAAAAGTATGGATTGGTATGTTCAAGTAAGTAATAGCTTTGAATAAACTCAACACTAGAATTTGTATACCACATTTAAGATTATAGCATATTATTTTCAATTTAATTTTGTTTCTTAATTGAAGAGAAATTAATTATTTTTTTTATGTCATTTTATATTTATCAATTAATTCCACTGTTAATTTTATAAAATAGTACAAATTTTATCCACTATCCACTATCTTATCTAATATCCACTACTTTTTTTTATTGATAGACGAAATGACAAATTATTGCAAACTCATACACGTAAAGTGGAAAGATCGAAATTTGAATCTCAATCATAGCGTCCGACCTAGTTATTTTTACCAATTGAGTTAAAATTTATAAATGATATCAAGTATAAATTTATCCTCTATTTTTTTTATCAAATAAAGTCTAAATATACCAACGATAATTCATACCAGTGATGCTACATAATTTGGGATATTATTAGAAGCTGACAAGATATTTTTTCTACTTTTTTGTACAAACTCTGAGTTTATTGGAAGACAAACAAATGAGGTTGCTCATACCACATTTTAGCCAGTGTTGAGTTTATTCGAAGACAAACAAATGAGGTTGCTCATACCACATTCAGGCTGGCCTACATAAGCCATACTTGAAAATAGGTTAGGCCGACCTACATAAGGCTACAGTCTAGCCTACATAGGCTCAGGTCAGGTTAACTTATTTCTTTAAATAGAGCAGGTCAAGGTTTTTTTATAGACCTATTTAGTTAAAAAGGTTAGGCTTCAGGCCAATAAAAAAGTCTATTAAGCCTACTAGGCCGGTCTATTTAAGTAAATTTTACATCTATTGTTATTATATATTAAAATTTATACTTTGATTAAATTATAAATCTAATAGCTTTTTCAGTAATTCAAGTTTATTAATCCACATTAATTTATCACATATATAAATGTATTATTATAAACTAAAATCGAAATATTATGTCCTATATAGTCAAATTCTCCAAAATATCATGTTAAATATCAAAAGGAAGTTTAATCTCATTGATTTATTTGTTCATTAGTATATTTAAAATTAAATATAATTATTTAAATATGTTTATGTGAAATATACATTTAAACAGGCTAATAGGCTATGTCAGACTTTCAAAAGGTCAAGCTCAGGCCTAAAAAATAAGTCTATGATAGGTCACATGCCAAGCTCAGGCCTTTAGTTTTTTGACAGACCAGACTCAGGCTTGGCAAAGCCTAACTCAGCCTAACTTATTTCCACCTCTAGACGTACCACATTGTACTGAACACATTCTTATTAATGAAATGTTTTAAGGTCCTTTTCGCCAAAAAAAACTCATACCGGTGTTAGATTATTACTTTGTTTTGTACGGCAAAAGTACCGAAGTCTATGAAAAAAAAAAGAACAAACTACATTTTTACAATATGCGGTGTCAAAAAATGCCAACAAATCAACTAAAAATAAAGATCCAATTTAATTACAACATTACTCGTATAAATTCAATAAAAAATTGTTTTTACAAATCATATTAGCTAACATATCCGCACAAACATTTACTTCTCTAAACAAGTGATGAACTCACAACCTCCCAATTTAAGTAAAACCAGCAAATCTCTAATATTCTAATTCTAGAAAAGACTCCAACCATATGTCTAATTTTATTTTGTTTTAACTTTTAAGCAACCATAGTCCATATATGGGTGTTAGGTTTAGAACACAAGAGGTATATGTTAAATCGACAACGATAAGTGAAAATGAATGCGATCTTTTTCTAATTCTAGGGGCTACATTATTGTTGTTTTAAGCAAAAAAAAAAAAAAAAGTGTACAATTATAGATATACTGCTGGTACAGAGTGAATCTGTTACTATCACCTTAGAACATTATAATTTTTTAAATTTGTTGACGGTAAGAAATTAATGGGTCAGAATTGTACTATGGAAAAGCAAATTTTCTCTAATTGTTTTTCATTTTATATGTTTTTTTTTTTTTTGACGCAACATTTTATATGGTTAGGAAAATGGAAAGTTGTTTATCATAAAATTCTCCAAAAACAATTGTTTGTAAGTTTGAACAAGACTAGGTCTTTTACCACTCCACATAAACATGTTAGCTATAGAAAATTGAGACGCAGATATTTTTTTAAAAAAAGTTGTTAGATAAGTGATTAATAAATTTTAGTCAAAAGTAAATTGTTTGGAAAGAAATTAAGAGTTTAAATTATAGCTGAAAAAAATTTATTCGGATTTTATTTATATTCGGACCGAACTCCAAATTAATTATTCACTCTAAATTTTATTCTAGTTAAGAGGAAAATATTGATGGTAAGGATGAGA
Source organism: Trifolium subterraneum (assembly GCA_951799995.1). Classification (NCBI taxonomy): domain Eukaryota; kingdom Viridiplantae; phylum Streptophyta; class Magnoliopsida; order Fabales; family Fabaceae; genus Trifolium; species Trifolium subterraneum. The sequence goes on along the minus strand of OX637462.1, from coordinate 5,379,702 downwards.
AAATTGATATAGTACCAGAGAGGCAGAGACAGAAGCCATGGTTGTTTAGTTTTTTTTCTTCTAACCTTCCCTCGTCTTTTGTTTCTAATCTATGGATATGGTAGATGATGTGTCTTTGTTCTCTTGGAATATTAAATGCGCTATGCGTAACAACTTTAAGCGTAGGTTTAATATCAAGATTCACAGTGTGTACGTCAGAACCTCAATTATCTACCGTAATTTTTTAAAAATTGTATTCTATAATTTATACAAATTACGGTGAATCATCGTGATTCTGACCATGATACCAAACCTATGCTAAATTGTGAGTTTGTTTCATTCTCGCTAGTTCTTCATTAGGAAACCAGTAGTATCAAAGTGGAGCTCATGTGGTCTTCTTTGGTCATCATATGATTTTCTTCCAAAAACTCGTCATTCTAGTAAGTTGTATTTGGATCCTCTCACGATCCATCTACCGATATCTGGATATAAATTTTGAAGTAGATACATCAATTTTTTATGACACTTTTGCTTATAAATATGTTGTATTGTTCGAGTCAAAGAAAATGGTATGTGGTATTGTTCTAGTCTATGTCCCCTGACGACCTTCTCCATTGGCGGGGGTCTTTATGGAATCACCTCAAGAACCTTAGACCCAATATTAATGTACCATGACTTTTGATAGGTGATTTTAATGAATGAGTGAAAATGATCATTGATAATGAGCGACTATAATTGATGACTAACGTTGAGCAGTGAACTGTCAAGTTTGAAATTGGTGAAAATATTTATAAATATTCCGACGTTCAAATGAGTATGAGAACATAAGATGATAGATTTTAGGGTAAGAATTATGCATACCCAAGTCATTCTTAATAAGGAGCAGGTCCCGACATAGAATCTTTGGTCAATGATAAGGAGGAGGCGATTACAAATTGTTCATTGATGATTAGATTGATTTTAGGCCATTAAAGCCATTTATTGGTTGCACAAGCATCACCAAGAAAAGGATATTATGGGTTGCATGGACTTAACGAGCATCAACCTTGGTATAGTTTAAAAAAATCAGATTTGGTAATATGCATGAGATTCTGAATTGGATCCTCAACTTCATTGCAATACAAAAAATTGAGAAAAAAACTAAAATGAATCTTTTAAAAGAATGAATGATTAACATGAAGTTTGTTTTTTCGGATAATGATTAACATGAAGTTTGACAATTAGATAAAAGACTAAAAACATATTTTTAGTCTTATAAAAAAATATACATTTTGAGCGTACAAAAAATAAAATAACAAAATATCACGATAAAATGTTGTATTTGTATATATTGATCGCATTTACTCTAAAAGTATCTAAACATAAAACCACCAGGCTTGGTCTAATTATGGTGAGGAATTTTGATAGTTTGCATAAAATGTTAGGTTTAATTCTCATTAACAATATCGTAAAATAACAATATTGTAAAAAAAAGTATTATCTAAACATAAATTACATTATGCTAAAAAAAGAAATTGTACCTGACTCGTTTTTACGCAAATCAATCAATAGTATAAATCTATTAATTGAAAATCAATTTTCACTGCTTAAATGTATAGTAGGACTACTTCTTAATTTATTCAATTCAAATTTGTTATGAGCAGCAATGGGAATTCAAAGTTGAAATTTTATTAAGGCAACAAGTTTCAATATGAAAAGTTGAAAACTTAAGCAAGTTTGACGTCAACTGAGAAAATAGTAGTAACATCAACCAAAGACCTAAGTTAACTACTCTATTATATGTCCATTTGTGTATGACGTAACTTCTAACAAAAGTCTTTGTTTAGAACATTTCAATACTTAAGAGTTCCTTAAAGTAATTTGAAAAGGAAAACAGAGATTTTAGAAAAATTAAGGAAGTGGGGGTGTGAGTAGGAAGTCTGTATGGAATGGAGAGTGTGAGTAGTAAAATTGTAGAGAGCCTTAATTAAAATAGTAGAAGGAAGGTTAAATATATAAGAAAAAAAAAATTCCTTCTTCAAGGTTTTAACAGATATTATTTTTTCTAGGGTTAATGATGTTTTTGGTCCCTATAGTTTTTTAGAATTTCGTTTTTAGTCTCTGAAGATTTTTTTTACACTTTTCAATCCATGAAGTTTCTTCCATTAGTGTTTTTAGTCCTTACTTTTAATCAAACTCTTATATACTTTCACATTTTTGAATGATTTTTTTGTATTCATATGTATACTATTATAAGAACATCTCCGATAAAAATTTAGAATTTTTTAACATAAGATGAATTATTTATGAATTTTTATGTGCAAAAAACTAAAAAATTCATATTTAATTCATCTTTTGTTAAAAAAAATTAAATTTTTGTACGAGAGATTCATATAATGTACTAAACATGACCGCGAATTTTTTTTTTTAAAATTTCGAATAATATGCACGAGTTGAATGAAAAGTAGGATTAAAAACACTGATGGAAGAAACTTCAGGGACTAAAAAGTGTGAAAAAATCTTCAGGGACTAAAAACAAAATTCATATTTAACCCTTTTTTCTATTGAATTTATTTATTTATTTTTTTTGGGGGGGGGGGGGGGAGGAGGGTGTGTGTGTGTGAAAAGTTATGTATTTGGTTGGTAACCAAAAAAAATTTGCCCATGTAGCCTTTTTTTTTAATTTTATGTATTTGGTCCAATTTTTATATTAAATACATTTTATTAATCTAAATGTTTCTTTTATATTTAAGATTAAGATAGGAGAGAGTATTAGAATAGTTACTACTTATTAATATATGTGTTTGATCCACTAAAAAATTGAATTAAACTCTTTCTGTGACCGGGTAAATTGGAGGCCAATAAATTGAATAAAAATTGAAATTTTTGTCTTCCAGTGAACGACAAGACTTATTGTCCTCTGCATAAATTATTTAAAATACTAAAATATTTTTTTGTCCAACAAAGATCATACAAGATAAAATTCATTCATTCAGTATGTTAAACGTTTGTCTTCGTACAATTATGTACTTACTTTTTGTGACGAGGATTATACGGGCCATATGGGTGTGTGTAAAGAGTAAAGACCCACCAAATTATACAACTAACACAAAAAGATATTGAGAATAGAAATCAAAAGAACATATAATAGAAAATGTTGAAAACAATTAGTTGATATTGTCATTCACTCCATTCCATCTTTGATTTTTTTGAAATATGGAATTATACACATGAAGGAAACTATTGATGTGTTTGGTGGGATGTTATTGTTTGTTCATTATCTGATGATTCTTGTTTCATAAGACAAGTTCTTAATACATAAGTTGAGTTTTCACCTTTCGCTTGGATTGTACTCAATCATTTCATCAACTTTCTTAGTCATATATCTCCATCACCTACTTCTTAGCTTCACTTCAAATTCATACAAGAAACCTCTAACTCTTTTTTCTAAGTCCACATTGCCACCAAACTTCAATTCTAATGGATTTTGTTTGTTCATTTTTAGAAGCCATATGAGTCACCAACACCACAAAAACATAAACTTTTTCATGCTTCTTGAGTCCCTCATTTTCTATCTTTCATGTTCAACCAAATCATCATTGGTCGTATATTTGAATTCATCATATCACATGTAACAAAACAAAGATATGGATGATATACACCAACTTGAATGGTTTTTTGTAGCCACTTTTGGTGATAGTATTTAGCACGGTTCAGGGATAATCTTATAAATTGGACCGTAGTATTTAAATATAAGTTGTACTATTTAAATCCTAAGTTTGATTAATAGAAAGGTATTATATAGCTGCACTGCAGTCGGAGAGGTATAGACACAACTGGTCGAACTCTGTGATCAAACATCGCGTTTGTGTTTCTTCGGTATCTTTTACTTGTGAACCGGGTTGTAGTAATGGGAAAACAAGGGTCTCCAAGAAGTCCACAACCTGAGTTTAAGGGTGTTACTAGAACAGTGTTAGGAATGAAAGATTACAAGATAACAAGCAATGATCCTCCTTCATGGAAGAGGATGACAGGGGTTGATTATCGTTGGCATTCGAAAACTTTGGTGTTACATGGGCTGAAAAGTGATTCTACAAAATACAATTCTATTAGGGGATTCTATGTTGGGAAAAAGAACATTAGAACTATTGTTCTCATGTTTGGATTGTTAGGTTGCCTTTTCCTTCTTGATTCTATTTTTATCTCTTTTTTTGAGTTTGAAAATCTTCAACCAAGTACAAATTCAAATAATTCAAGTGAACTTCAGGTATAATCAGTATAGCTGCATATTTCATGCAGAGTTGAATTGAAGTTACCAAATATACTTCTAAAATTCATGCCATATTTTTCATTGATATTTATTAATTGGTATGACATAATTAACACATATTTTTTAATGAGAAGGGTTCAGATTCCTACATCAGCAAGAAACGATCGCCTATATATATGTATGATCGTCTTCTGAACTTAGCTTCCAGTGCTCTTGCAGAGGTATATGAACTATGAACCAATTTTCAGATTGATGCATGATTTTAGATCATCTTTATAAGCCTAATTACTTAGTTTTTTGTTACTACAGAAAGAGTTCAAGCAAGAGTCATCCAAATTATGGATGGAACCATATAAGCATGCATCTTTATGGAAACCTTGTGCACAAAGAAAAGTGCAAAGCAATCCAGGTATATAAACTTTTCTTATGTATTTCGCTGGTATTATAACACTCGTAAATTATTTAACATATACTACTTAAAATTTGCTATTTAGCGACAAATTTAGTGATTGGAATATTTCAGTATCTCTATCGACCAATTTAGCAACTGATTTTCCAAATTGGTCGCTAAATCGGCTGCTAAATGAGTTTGTGACCAATTTAGAAACTAGTTTAAAAAATCTAGCAAAATCTGTAGTTGCTAATGCTAGGGTTCAATTTAGCGACCAATTTAAATTTTTGTTCTCTAAATTATTTGCTAAATTGGTTACTCTATCATTACTTTTTTCCCTAAGTTTTACGATTTGTGACAGGGAAATCTGCGAAAACTAATGGCTACATATTAGTTAGTGCGAATGGTGGTCTTAACCAACAGCGAGTTGCTGTAAGTATTGGCAATTAATTTACATCATTTCTCATATTAAGATTTCAATCTTCGACTTTACTAGAAAATTCAATTCATCATCCTATATGATCTTGATAAACATTATTTATGGAATCTCCCATAATGGAAGTGGAACTAATGAGACTATTGTAGTGAATGCAGATTTGTAATGCTGTTGCTGTGGCTTCTGTCCTAAATGCAACTCTAGTTATTCCTAAATTTCTTTACAGCAATGTATGGAAGGATCCGAGGTATAATAATTATGTTTAGCACTATACTTCTGCGAATTAATTTTTCATTGAAACGTATGCGATATCATTTGAATGATTCAATAGTTGATTTATATGCTTAATTAAAAAAAAAAATTGCAGCCAGTTTGGTGACATATATCAGGAAGAGTATTTCATAAATATCCTTAAAGACGATATCAGTATTGTGAAGGAACTTCCACCTGATATAAAATCTTTGGATGCAGAAGCAATTGGAAGCCAGGTTCATAGTCTTATATTCAATGTACTTGAGAACACATATTGCACTTTTTATAGCAATGTCGGTAATTAAACACCTTGCATTTTAGGTTACAGATGCAGTTCTTGCAAAGGAGGCCACAGTTGCGGACTACGTTAAAATAGTGCTTCCGCTTCTGTTGAAACATAGAGTTGTTCACTTTCTCGGATATGGAAATCGACTTGGTTTTGATCCTATGCCTTCTGATATTCAGGTTAAAATTTTATCTCATTTGTTAAGTTTTGAATATGCTACTAGTTTATTAGAATTTGCCTTTCATTCAATAGTCGATATCTATGAAGCACTATACGTGACACCAGACATGACACTGACACATAAACTACAATAATAATTTAAGAAATAGAAGTTATTGAATGTAACTATGTGTTAGTGTCATGTCGGTGTTGGACACTGGAGACACTTTTACTCTGAAATTTTTATGCTAGTTAAGTTATACTTGCTTTTCACTTTTACTCTCTTAATCTTAATAATATAGTATTTTAGTGTACTATAAGGTTTAAGGGTGCATTTCTATATGTTTTGAAATTATTGCAGAGGTTAAGATGTAAATGCAATTTCCATGCTTTGAAATTTGTTCCGAAAATTCAACAAGTCGCCTCTCTATTGATCAAAAGGATTAGAAAACACAGTGCTTCAAAAAGCATGTTAGACACTCAGTTGGTGGGGAAGTTCATCCGCAACAAGGACGATAATGAAGCAGCAAAGGGATCAAAAAAATATCTTGCTTTGCACTTAAGATTTGAAATAGATATGGTGGCATATTCCTTGTGTGAGTTTGGAGGAGGCGAAAACGAGAGAAAGGAACTTCAAGCCTATAGAGAAAGACATTTCCCTCTCTTTCTTGAGCGCTTAAAGAATTCGACGTATGCATGTTTCTTCTACTATTTGCTTTTCAACACAATGTTTTTGACTTACAAAAAACCTTGTTAATTTTGTTGTTGTATGTTCTATTGATTGTTTGCAGCTCTATTTCTCCGATGAATTTGAGAAAAAAGGGAAGATGTCCATTGACACCAGAAGAAGCAGCACTTGTTCTAGCAGGTTTTGGTTTCAAACAAGAAACTTACATTTACTTGGCTGGTTCTCATATCTATGGGGGAAACTCAAGAATGGAGGCCTTCAATAGACTCTATCCCAATGTAGTCACAAAGGAAAACCTGCTTACAAACACAGAACTAGCACCTTTCAGGAATTTTTCGTCTCAGGTATGGCTATTTAATTTAGTGCATCCTCGAATTCTTATTCATATCATAAAGGTGTTTACTATAGAGTTGATATGATTATGTGAATGCAGATGGCTGCTTTGGATTTCATTGCGTGTGCAAGTGCTGATGTATTTGCCATGACTGATTCTGGTAGCCAACTTTCATCATTGGTATCTGGATTCAGAACCTACTATGGTGGCGGTCATGCTCCAACCTTGCGGCCGAACAAGACAAGGCTAGCTACAATTTTGACTGAGAATGACACCATAGGATGGAATCGTTTCGAAGTTAGAGTAAAGAAGATGATTCTGGAAGGTCAAAATGCAGCCATAAGGAGTTATGGACGAAGTATATATAGATATCCTAGGTGTCCAGAATGCATGTGCAAACACCATTAGCTAACATAAACACTTGTTAATAATTAACACATTTTGAGATTGAAATACATTAATCGCTGATTTAAGTGCCTAAAGAATAAGGTCTTATCATATAAGTGTTTATGTATAAGCTATTTCTATAACAAAAAAAAAATCAAACTGTTATCATATAGCATATAAATTGTTTCATAGTCTACCTTGAGAGCTTACAAAATTAAGTGGAAAATGACTTATGGACATGTCATAAGTTGTTTCTATAAGTTTTCCCGAACAGTGTTTCAACTTACAAGTACTCATGTTAGTAGAAAAACTCAACGAAGCCGATTCAAATAGGCACATAGTACAAAATGAAAGGCCATGAAGAAGTCTATGTTAAATTATGATACACACTTATCACTCTTCCTCGCTCTCATACCAAGAAAATCGAATCCTTATCTGGAAAAGATATTTTTCCTCTTAACATATATTTCTTTATTTGCAAATTTATTACTCTTAGTATTAGTGATTGTTTACTCACCTAATAGTAGAAAGTAATTCTAAGATGTTGGTTGATATGATTACAAGCAGAAGATGATCCATCAAAAGCTTAAGGGAAATCACCTTTACTAATCTTAAAATGAGTCTGAACTTAATATGAATTAAGATTTTTATTTTTAATTTAGAAATTTAAGTGTCATACATATTATTAAAAAATTAATAATTAATATAATTACTAATTTAAATTAAAAAATCAATTTTGAATATTAGTATTTACATTCAATTGATTTTCTCTCATTCTCATTCTCATAAATTAAATATGACTATAATCATGCATTTCAATTAAGAAATAACAACAACAACTATATACCAATAAAGAATAATATATCTCTCATTTTTCATGTTGTAAATATGATTGTCATTCATGTCATGTGAGAATGAATATTATATATGAATTGAAATACAAAATGGTCATAAATTTCAACCCCTATTATTTAATTTTTATGGAACGCTATTATTTATCAAATAACTTATTACATTTAAATAATAACACAAAATTTTGCAACATTTTATTATTTTATCAAAATATAATTAATTTTTTAGTTTCTCCATCACTTATTTTTATCTATTATTTTGTAATTTTATATTTTTTTCTCTTTTTATTCTTTTTGCACATGTGCATAAGAGACAATAAGATATTATTGAGAATGCACCATTATAAAAAAAAATAAAAATTTCTAGCTATTAATGTACCGCTCCGCTCCCTGTTAGATGTTAGATTTTTTTTTAATATCATTGAATAATTAAATGTAATATGTTTATATTATAAACAAATATAATTATTCAATCAAACTAATTTTTTTTTCCTTATAAAAGTGAAAAAAAAGAATATACTATTACAAAAAAAAAATTCATGATACTTTTTTTTAACTCTTACCCCGCTAACTAATATATACTATTATTATAAAATGATTAAGTGTCTCTGCTAAGCATTTATCTTTAATTTTATTTTATTTAAAAATTATATCTTTCACCAACAATGAATTGGTTTAAGTGGTAAGGGTTTGGTTCCCTTGAGCATGTGGTAGTTTTTTCATAAACTACCTTGAAAAACTTATAATAATACATAAAAATTTATTTATTTGTATAAAGTGTTTCACATAAGTTCAACAGTAAGTTAATTCATACAATATCTATTACTAAAAATAACTGTGCCTTTTCTAACTGTGCCTTTTCAACAGTAAGTTTACATGATTTTACTAATTTTAAAAAGAGTTCAATTTTATAAATGATTCTACTCTAAGGTGTTGGTAAATGATTTCAAAACAAAAAGATTATTATTTTCACAAAATACATAAATAGGTGTTTGGTTTTCATTCAAATCTCCGCAAATAAGATGAATTTGTATATAGGTGGGTAATATGGGTTTTGCCGCGGCTTGGCATCACCATGCACAAACCGGCCTTTGTGGTGACAAATGCAATACTGTTGTGTGCAAACCAACAACGCTGTAGTGTTCAGATTTATTTTTATCAGATCAAATACACCTTTAGTTTATATTCTAAAAATTAGGACAAAACTAATATAGATTCGTTACTAATTATGTAGGTGAAGTAATAGAAAGAGAATAGAATAATAGTAGAAGACTTTGTTGTTTGTTTGCTGGATAAATTAAATTGTAATTGTTGTGAAGCACAAAAAATCCAAAGAATTATATATCTACTATATTTTATCCTTTTATGTATTAGATTTGTTGTGTTCTTGAGTGTATCTAGTTTTTTAGTCTATTCATCTTTATTCCGCAAAAAGAAACCTGAGATGTTTAATTAGAGTTCATAGTTTTAGAACTACTTATGGACATAAAAAATATTTTTTCTTAAAATGCATTTTAATGGAATAATTACAAATTTTATGTAGTTCAATTGAATTTCATTGGTTTTGTTTGGATGGAGTAATTTTTTTTATTTGGATAGAGTGTACACCGGTGAGGGAATTAATTGAACCCTCACCTTACAATCCACTAAAGTATTCATTCTTAAAAAACGTAAAAAAAAAACTTATTTACAATTTTTTAAAATTAATAATAAGTGCCAATTTGTAAAATATAGAGAAAAAGTTTTTCAAGTATACTATTACTAGGTATCCAGAGTGAATATGCAAACACCATTAGCTAACCTAAACACTTGTTAATAAATAACACATTGAGATTGAATTTAATTAACCACTGATTTAAGTGCTTATAGAATAAGTTATTATCAAATAAGTGTTTAATTATAAACTATTCCTATAACAAAAATAAAATAAAGTCAAACTATTTTCATATAGCATATAAATTGTTTTCATGGTCTATCCCGGAAAGCTTACAAAATTAAGTGGAATATGGCTGATTGACATGTCATAAGTTGTTTCTATAAGCCCTCCCAAACAATGTTACAAGTACTTATGTCGGTAGATAAACACAAATAAGTCAAGGCACATAGTCCAAAATGAAAGGCCATGAACAATCTATGTTAAAGTAGGATAATTTTCTTCATTAATAATCTACTCATATGATACAGTTATCACTCTTCCTCACTCTCATACCAAGTAAAGAGAATCCTTATCTTGAAATGATATTTTTCCTCATAACATATTTCTTTATGAAACATAAGTTTCTTTGTTAAGATGGAGGGAAAAACCTTTGGAGGTTGAAAGGGAGAGTGTAGAATTCTTCATTCCTGGTATCTCCATGAAATGTTCTGAACTTGGTCCACCATGGCATTCCCCTATCTTTGGAGCTATTCTTGTAATCAAGTGTGTTGTCCAAGAACACAGCAACAATAAATGCAACAGTTGAGGAAGAGAAGAAGATAGTATTGAGAAAATCATTGAACTGAATGAAGAAGAAAAGTCAAAAGGAAAGAAAATTAATAACTTCTTAAAAGAGAATTATATGCTTTGCAATTTACATTAAGATTGCATCGAATGCATACCATCACAAATAAACACAGATGATGCATAATTGTTGTCACTTTCTGAGTAATACTATGACATAAATGACCAGATGAAGAATTCTCAATTATGATATACAAATTAGTACATGCATTATTTTTTGTTTTTTTGGGTCAAGTAACCCGGTGGCTAGACTCACACACTTTAAGTGCGGAGCAGTGAGGAATCCAGAGTTCGAACCCTGACTCCTCCAACAATGTCCATGGTAGCTACCAGCTGAGCTACACTTACGGGACAATACATGCATTTTGAGATAGTGACTAGTAGCCATTGTTTTCAATAAAATATCATGTAATGTAATACCTATAATATTCAAGCATTTTGATGTATATACAACAAACTCACCCATCTAGCCTTTGTATGAGGAGGACCATGATGGGCTTTGGAAGTGTATTCTCTGAAATACTCAGGAATAGACATGCCCAAGAAAAGGGCAACACCAGTTATAAAGAGATTTCTCATTGAGTTCATGTTAGTAAACTGCAAAAATGATAGCCCTACAGAAGCTGAAAAACAAAAAATATTATTAGTCATAAAAATGAGAGAGGAATCAAAGTCAAAAGGTGAAATTTTGATTAAAACTCACCCACAAGACCAAACAGGATACAGTGCATAGCAGCAAAAATGGGAAAGGGTATTGATGCAAAAAAAGCACCAAATTTTCCTGAAGAAAGACATGGATTATTCATTAACTATTGTTCCTTGTAACTTGTAAGTAAAGATTATGAAATATAGAGCTTGAAAGGACATTATATTTGATAAAATGACTCACCTAACATTGAGAAGAATATCATAAAGCCAGCTGAAATTTGAATGACTCTTCGACTTCCAACACGAGTGCTTCCTAGAAGCCCTACATTCTCTCTGTCATGGTCTTACAAGAATCAATTTGTATCCCATTTAAAATGAAAACTATGAACAATAATGAAGAATAGCACTTACATAGAAACTGTTGGACCAGTCAGTGTTCCAAATAGTCCATTCAACAAGACTCCAATTCCCTGCCAGCCAATACCGCGGCTCAGAACATGAGGAGGAGGCGGTGTTGCACTTGCTAGCCGTGATGCAGCTTTATATGCCCCAGTTGACTGTCAAATCAACAATTTAACTGAGTGCTTAGATCAAACTGTTTTCATATAAGTTAAAAGTTGTTTTCATAAGCTACCATGGAGAGCTTATAGAAATAAGCTGAAAGCAGCCTATGGACATGTCATAAGCTGTTTCCATAAGCTCTCTTAAACAATCTAACAAGTGCTTATGCTAGCAAACAAACTCAAATAAGTCAATCCAAACAGACTTATAGTACCTCAATTAAGGAGACCAAAACAGCAGACATCATGCCAAAAGCATGACCAACATCAAATGTAGGAGCACCCCACTCAATAGGGTATGGAATCTTTAACCTGCAAGTCAATATATTCAAGAGACATTTACAACAATAGCTCAAAAAACTCATTCTTGGTACTAACCATGGAGCAAAATATTCAACTATTTAAGAGATGTTTTTGGTACTAACCATGGAGCAGAAGAAATGAGGTTAGCCCTATCTGTTCTGCAATTATGTTGAGTTAATTCTGGACTGTTTTTGTATACTCCACTTTCTGTTAAGAGATGTGCATAAGCCCATATCATTGTGGTTGATATAAGCAAAGCAAATCTCTCTAATATCGGTAGCTGTCTTGCATTAAAATTCTTCAAGTACTGCATACAACACAACAAATATGTAACACAATCATCATAAAATGTTTGTCCTAGCAACGCGGAGTTGGTTAGTAGTTAGTACCTGAGAGAAGACTATAAACAGAAGTAACATGGGAATTCCAATTTCGACACAACGGCCAACCTGAAGAGAAAACAAAATTAATGCTGAAAAATGAGCCTAGAAAAAGGTGAATTTAAGAACATGTTTTATTGACAAGTGAACTATCGTTGTACCACAGGGAACCCTCGGTTAAATAACCCGAAACCAGATAACGCAATTACTGGAACCATTCCAAGTGGACTGAAAAACCTGAAAATTGATAGGATGAAAACAGAAATTATTTGATGTTGATATGATATCTATGCATTTTGTCACATAGAATAGCTTACCTAGAACAAATGGCCCATAATTGACTAAAGCCCAAAATAATTTGTAAGCTTGATGCTACTATCATTGCACCTTGAACTGCTCTCATAGTGTTAACAAATCTCTGTATATAAATAACAAGTAGTTAACTTCAACATAATGTGTGTGTAAATGTTCAATAATTTGGATTTTGGACTTCTTAAATAGCTCAATCGTTAAGCATGGCTTGTATTCACTTATAAGTGGACAGACACTCGAATGAAGTATAGCAAAACCAGTGGAGATGAATGCGCAATGTAACCCTAAGCATTGTATGATAGAAAAACTACAACAGTCACTCAGTTGTTGTGGACGGCAACTAGACGCGGACACAATTGGTTGAACTTTGTGATCAATAGTTGTACTCTTGTGTGTGTTTATTTATCTAATTACTTTAGAGCCGGATTAGTTGTTCTAACATTAATTGTTCACAAATACTATACTACTATAACCATGAGCTTAAAATTGAAATGTACTACTAACCAAATAGATTAGAGAAATGTACTAACCAAATGTGGGTCTTCTATGGAAGCCAATTTGGAGTCATGAATAATGGATATAATTGGTACCATGAATGCATAAGACCCTCCCATCACTGTTGGTAACCGAGTTCCAAAGAGTGTTTGCAGAAGTGTATTAATTCCTTCTACAAAAAGTAGAATCTGCACCACCCTCACTTTATCACCCTGAAAATCATCAATATATTACCAATAAGCTATAAGCTCGTGAAAAAATGACAGTTACCAAACAAGTCTTTTTTAAACATACGAGCTTATACACTTCTTTTTCGACTAAATATGAGCTTATAAACTATAAGCTAAAAAACACGTCTTACCAAACAGACCCTAAATATCAAATAAATTCATTATAACTATTGAAGTAAAAGGAGTACTTGAAATTTGGAATGACTTACATCAGTTCCACCCATCAAAGGCACAAGAAATGAAGGAATCATAACTGCAGTTCCTAAAGCAAGAATATAATGCTGGAAACCCAGAACTATGCACTCAACTGTTAACAGTTCAAAACATACATAACACTATCAGTGAAACCAAAATGGTCATAACACATAATAAACACATAAAAATAGTAAAAACTTTAGCTTTTATTATCTAAAAATATAAAAAATGAAAATGCAGATAAAGGAAGGGTTACTATTACTAACCCCAAGAAGGGTTTGAATCTATGCAGTACTCTATGCCATGAAGTTGGTCCATTGGTTGATGGCTTATTTCCTCTTGCTTTGGAGCTTCCATGATTTAAGCAACACTTTGTTTAACACTGTTTTTGGTACCAAAAATATTAATAATGGCTATGAAGGATGAAAAATAAAGAAAATGAAAAAGGTTGAGAGAAATGTAGATGAAAAAGACAGAAACTTTAGAGGGAAGGGCAAACTGGCAAAGTGAGTTTAGAGTCAATGTATGAATGTTGAAAAAGGAGAAGGGTAAAGACCAATGGAAATATGGAATGATGGAAGTAGAGAGAGAGAGAGAGAGATTATAAATAATGTAAAACTAAAGAAAGAAAGTTTAGAGAAAAGAGAGTGAGTAATGCACAGTTGAAGAGACACTACTAGTATTTTTTATTATTATAAGATAAAGACACTACAGGTAAGAAATGGTGTGTGTGAACACAGCAATTGAGTAAGACAAATTGCACTTGCTTGAAGCCTTTCTTCTTCACTTTTTGGACTTGTGTAGTAGAAACTAGAAAGTAGTTCCACAGACACACAATCTCTGGTTTGGATTACACAACCGTCCCATAAAATTTGATGGCCGAGATTAAATAAACTAAAATCTGACTATTAGGACAAGAACATTCCGATATAAGATTTGTGGTTGAGATCCTTTACTGTGTGAAGCAGTTACAACAATGGAATCAGGTCTCACAATCTCAATATGTTTTTATTGAGTTTAGATGGGTTGTTTCAATTTCTTAATTGTCTTAGATCATTAGCATATTGATGGTCTCAAGGTTCCTCGGACTCCCTGCTCTAACACATTAAGATACTATTAATTTTTATGTATCTCCACAACAGTTTGTGAGGAGAATTCTATTTGGTAATATAGTGTTGTGTAGCAAGGGTGAGGTTTGAAGTCCTACATTGTGTCAAAAAGTTAGGTTAAATAATATATAAGTGAGATATTTATAAATGTAAGGTTTTGGGTAAAAATGTAGTATTAAACTCATTCATAAGGTTGTTATTGTCCAATATGGATGATTCATCAGACTCCCCTCTTATGACTAGGGATGGCAAAATGGGTCAAGCCCGTCGGGTCGGCCCGTTTAACCCGTCATTCTTGGCGGGGTAGGTTGACATTTTAAATCCGCAAAAGTGGCGGGCCCCATCCCGCCTAACCCGCAAAAAACACGGGACGACGACAGGGCGGGGCGGGTTGGCCCGTCGGGTTTAACCACATTCATTTTTTATAGAAGTTTCAGCCCATTACAAATAAATTTCTATTTTTCGGTCCAATTAACCTAATCTACATTTTAGCGTTGTTGTTGATTTGAATTGAAGAATAATTATAGTTTATTGTTTACTTTTGTTGGTGTGTATTTAAACATTGAATTCAAGTTTTGTTTGTTTTGGATTTAAACCGAGTATTTTCATAAGGTTTTATTATGGTTTCTTTGATTTTATAAACTATGGATGTTTGAAGTTTTGATTGATAATTTTAATTTTTGGTCACCTTGTTGGCTTATAATTACATTTTAATTTTCTAGGATGGTTATTAATTTTATTTTATTCGCAAATTTTTATGATATTTTTGCGAATTTATCTATTTTTTTATTTTTTTATTTTATTGACAGGGCACTCTCGCCAACCCGCCGCCCGCCAAGAAAAGGGACGGGGTGAGATTTTCAACCCACCACCACTAGTTAGCCCGCCCCGCACCGCCCCTTTTTAGACGGGTTAATGACGGGGTGGGGCGGGACGGGGCGGGTTGACCCTTTTTGCCATCCCTACTTATGACCCAACACAAATAGTTGTATCAAAGTCGGTGGTCCGACAAGGGTTCAACCAACTCCAATCTTCCCGACAAAGGTGGCAGCAACTAGCTTATATAAATGTTCGATCAAATTAGATGTATTTGGTAACCAAACTTTTCATCAAATGTTATTTATAGTGTATAATTTATAATTTATAAGCTGAGAAATTCTTAGGTGAGCACTCACCTTACAATTAATGTTTAGGCACATCTGAATAATTAATATTTAGTTACATCAATGGTCTCACGTCTCACAATCTCAATATTGTTGAGATCCTTTACTGGCATTTAAAAAAAAATACTTTTTGTCATAATTAATTTCTCTTAATCGCATATAGCTTATAACTTATTTGGATCGTTAGACTAATCTTAATGATTTCTCACATTTCACGTTGGTTCCTATGGTGACGGCTACAACGGTCGTCACTATATTAACATAAAGATTTTCAAATCAAAATAGATTCAATCATTTTTCACTTTCACTCCACCTTAATAATAATGTAACATGCATAGATGGGAGAATCTTGATTGCCCCTTTTGTTTTGGTTTCTATTTTAATCATGTCATGGGTTGTGCAATGCGGTTTTGATTTCTAGTTCCCCACAAAAATTGGAAGGACCAACTTTATCTGGACTAGTTTCATATGTCCCACAGTACCCATCCCCACCTTAAATCGGAGGGTAAGATACGAGGAAGATGAACCTTGTTTGTTCAATATTTGCAAAAGGTTGATGCAATTAAAAGATAAAAACACCTTATACATGCACATTACTGATTTGATATACTCCAGTAACTTAGTTTTTTTTTTTTTTAAATAGATAAAATAACAAGTCATTGGAAATTCACACATACAAAATGGATGAAATAACAATTCGATAAACAAATATCACACTATTCCTATGAACATAAGTCAGTTGGTAGAAATATTGCATATAATATGAAGAATCGGAAAAAAGAAAGAGTGATAAATATATTTTATTTTTGTGTAAATTGAATATCTTTGACGTGCAATTGGAGAAACAAATTCATAGAATGATTGCATGTGAAAAAAATTCAATTGAAATGAAGAATCTCATCATCCCATACTATGTGTATCCTACCAAAAATTTGAGTGAAGAGACTACTCATCGTTAAACACCAGTGACAACTTTTTTTTTTTACGGTCAAGTATGCATTCAATTCAACGAACTTAAATCCATACAAACAGCAGCATCTGCGGGTTCTGGGACATATCCCACCCAAGAACGAGAACCAAATTGTTTTGCTATTCCTACTAAACAATGAGCAACAACATTCTTACATCTTCGAATGAAAACTACATTACAATTACTAAGGTTAGACAACATATTAGAGCAATCAAGATTAATATTCTCAATTAACGACACACATATAGCACCCTGCAAACATTTCACAACAACTTCAGAGTTTGTTTAATATGCTGTGAGCACTAGGTGGGGGATTAAAAAGAGATGCTAAGGTGAGTGGAAAGAGTAGGGGTTAGTTATCTAATTGATTGTTGGTAATAAACATTTCACTTGGTACCCGTAATATAACTCGGTTAATAAGAGTATTATATTTTATATGTCAAGATTTCCAACTTATTTAGGAAAATATTTTTTATTTTTTGATTAACTTTAGAGTGAATTTCTAATCACTAAATTATTTATTAAAAAAAAAAATTAAATTACTTCTTGTAATATAAGACTATATTGTAAAGTGGCGGGAATTTTTTTTTTTAAAATAACATATAATCGGTTTGCTTAAAAAAAAGAAAATTATGACTAGAGGTGTTAATTCAAACCGGCCTATCTGGTTTGAAAATTGTTTTTCCGACTCCTGTCCATTTATTTTTTACCCTCCAAACTGACGTTTTTGCCCTCGGGGGTATGAAAAAAATTTGCCAAGAAAATTCGGTTTTTACGAACCGAACTAGAGTGTGCTGATCTTGGAGTTGGCTGGGGAAGAATTGTGTTCATGCTTGTTAGAAGGGGTAGACAAATAACAATGAATGTGTTGTAACTATAAGAGCAAGAATCCTACCTTGCATCATCAAGCCAAAATATCTATTTGGGGTGACATGTGGCCATTTGAAGCATTATCTTCTTATGCATAATAAAGGGATCAACATTATAGGTGAAAATGAAGATATTTTAGGACTAGAGAAATGTTATCCTCAGCTTCGGTTTATATAAACCGAATTGCCTTGGCAAATAGTTCGGTTCGTAAAAACTGAATTTTCTTGGCAAATTTTTTTCATACCCTCGAGAGCAAAAACGTTAGTTTGGAGGGTAAAAAAGAAATGAGCAGGGGTCGGAAAAACAACTTTCATCTGGTTTGCTGCCAAAGTGCCAAAACATTTTCAAAGTTTGATTGGGCCAGCCCAAACTTGTTAGACTATTTCTTCGCCTCCCCAAATCTCTTAAACCTCCTAAATTTCTAAAAAGACCCTACTCTAATTTTAGAATCCGAACATCCCATTACACATATGAAATTTCAGAATAGACTAGACTTTACTAGTTACACTATCAGAATAAAAATTGAGTGTGTTACTTTGAAATGACGTGGCAGTATAGACTAGACTCTATTCAAAATACCATTGCTTATATATATTGGAGGTGCTCTCTTTCTCTTACAAATCCAATTTGCACTAAATTGAAAGTTTTTTTGATAAATTTATTGCACATTTTTGCTTATCAATTGTTTTTTTAGATTACTTAAAGAATTGAGGATATTTATTCAACAACCGATAAAAACAACAAGTTATTTAAATAGATCCCTTATCCATATCAATTTTTTATCTTAGAATTGAGTATTTGGTCTAACTCATCCTCACAAAATCTGCTTGTAAGGTGAAAATTGTCCTCACTTTATAAACACACATTCTAACCATCTCGCAACCGATGTGAAACTTCTTAACACACCCCCTCGCGCCCAGCACTATTGGGCTCAGCAGATCGTGGAGAGGCTCTGATACCATCTAGAATTGAGTATTGGGTCTAACTCATACTCACAAAACCGACTTATAAGGTGATAATTGTCATCCTTTATAAATACACATTCAAGCCGTCTCGCAACTGATGTGAGACTTCTTAACATTCCACGAGTTGATCTTTGTGTAGAGTAGATGCATGATTTTGGCTTTACTTCCTAATTAAAGAACCAAAAGAGAAGCATATACCCTAGTAAGTGTCTACCTCAAATATAAAGATAGTTATTGTCTATGACTGAATCGAATTAAATCCAGGATTCAGGAATTAACCAACTTTGCTTTAATCGAAACTAGTCACTGATTTTATTATTCTAAAATACAAAGGTCAAAAGCAACTTTGCCCCATGAAAATCTTTCAGAAAAATAGTAAAGTCACAATTATGACTCATTAAATTTTTTTAGCATATTTGGCAACATGATGTACTATTAGTATATGCAAAGCAAAAGGCAAAAGAGCTTCAAAACTGAAACATTTCCACTTTAATGTATCATCAATCAGATATTCAATGGGTGTCTTTGTCTTGTAAGAAACACTGCTATTCATAATCTTATATTTGTGATTTTAATTTTTATCACTGTATTGTTATTTATTTATTTATTTATTGACAATTATAGACTCATCACTTATAAATTCAAAGGTCATGTAAATGTGAATAGCTAAGGATTTTGATGAAAAAAAAAAAGGTCTAGAATTTTACTCCTTGCTCAATTTTGGGAAAGAAAACAAAGTGTTTTAAAAAAGCTCAAAAAGTCGAGGGAGGTACCAATATCATGGATTCAGAATCGTGGACGGTCATAACATCTCGATAAATAAGATTTTAAGTTCAATAGTTTATATTTTATAAAATTATTTTAAAATCTGAATTGTCTGATTAAAAATTCAAAATTTATCAACGAGATGTGTGACCTAAACCAAATTCCACATACCACATAGTAATACTTTTATCTCTAACTATAACTTCTTTTTTAGCAAAATAATATTTCTTAAATATAACATTTTAAAATTATAGGTTCAACCATCAGGACTTTAAAATTATAGAAAATGCAAACACCTGAAAATGATAGCATCGTAATATTACATGCATTGATGGAATTTTCTTAGTTGGTGGAAGAATAATATGTTCATACATGATACTACTACATAGTACATACATTATACTATTTCATTGATTGACACTCAACCTCTTAATCATGGTAAACAACTAAGCAGCTTCTGAAAGCCAATTATTGACACTACAATTTAATCCACTTGACCATAATATCTAGCTTACAATATTGACAAATCAAGAATATTAAGCTTACCTAACCCAATGGGATCTAAAAACACACTTGAAGAGTCACGACGTACTCCATAATGTTCAAACACGGCACATACATGTGACACCCTAACAAGCAAGTAATCCTAGCAAATTGAAAAGGACATAGATGATAGGTATCTATCACATTCATACCTCTCTTTGTTTCTTTTGGGAGAATATTAATATTCTTTGTTAAAGATAAAATAAATTAACCCATAAGAATAAAGTATAAAGTAATATAAAACATTCTACCAAAAACAAAAGTAATAGAAAACAAAGTGATAGAGAGAGTAAGACAAAATCAAAAGGATAAAAAAAAGAAAATAATAAAAAATAATTATTTAGAAAAGGAAAAGAAAGTAAATAAAATGATGGAAGACCCTCTTAGAAGAGACAAGCAATTATAAGTGGGAATCTCTACTCTTTGCATGCTTAACAAAAAAAATACTACACAACACTTCCCATTCATTCATTACCCTATCCAAGGTTTTCCCCACTTCATTTTGTCCACCTTTTCCCCTTTTTTCCTCCTAAACTTTTTAGTATATACACATTGCAATCATAACAATCATCATAAATAAATATTTCAAAAAAACAATACAAAAAACATGGTCCAAATCCAAGACTCTATCTAGATTAAACATCAAACTCTTATAAGGCTAACTTTGGTATCAAAGTGAGTTTGCTAGAATCACGGTCAACTAATGTGATTTTCAAAAGCAACGCTTTGAATCTTTTCGAAACTCACTTTGATAACAAACATACACTAATAATCGCATGGACCATAAAACAATCAAAAAAGAAGAACGAGTTAAAACGCGATTCAACTCAGTCTATGTCCAACTCTTGGATGAATATCTTTAAGAAGCCCTAAAACTTGTTGCATAGTGGGCCTCTTCCCAGGTGACTCAGCAGTACATAAATACGCAACTCGGAGACTCTCCACCATTTGACTCTCCGAGTCACCACCGTCGAGTTTCATCCTTTCATCAATTGCCCTCACTCCATGACCTTCTCTTACAAGCTTCCTCACCCAAACAACCGTCTCTGCTGTACCGGGCTTCCCCGTTAAAAGCTCCATAAGCACCGCACCAAAGCAATAAACATCGGTTTCGGTGCTACAATTCGGAGGACATTGTTGCCCGAATTTTCGAAACCCAAAATCAGCAATTCGAGGCTCGAAATCATCAGCAAGTAGGACATTTGATGTTACCAAATGGCCGTGAACAACGGGCTTTGATCCTGCATGGTGGAGAAAAGCTAGACCACGCGCTACTCCTATAGCAATACGGTGTCGTGTTGGCCAACCCATTTTTCCTGGCGAGGGGGTTTGTGAACCGACGCCGTTTTGAATCTCCCACGTGTCGCTACTCCAATCCTCCACATTAGTTTCACCCGTTGGTAATTCGTGTAGCCACCTGCCTAAGTCTCCGTTTGACATAAACTCGTACAACACTAGCTTCTCCTTCCCTGAAATTTGAAATAAATAATCAAAATAAAAAAAAATAATCCATTTACAACCTCTTATTTTTCATGCACCATTTTTGTTGTTTGCAAATTCCTATTACATTCTACACAAATGCCAACAAATTAATTAAACTAAGAATGTAAAAATTGTGTTTTACTACTAACTAATGATCTAATTTCCTTCTGTAAGAAAGCAAATTCAATATAGTACTGTTATTTGTCATTAATCTGAACAAACAAACACTACATGTTGCTACATTTTTTTTTCTATATAGGTTTTTTCTTTTGACAGCTTTTTTCTATATAAGTTGAAACATATTGTTACCGATAATTAACTTTAAGCAAAATACAATAGTACTACTACATGTGAGAAAAAATTTGTACATAAATGTTCTAAAACAACAACTAGTACTATTATTTTTTTCACTAGTATATGCTAGTGGTATTTTTTTTGTCACAGCTAGTATATACCATATATACAATATTACTACTACTAAGGGATTCCCGTAATTAAGACACTATTATAAAACATTAAAAATAATTAAGTAAAATTGTTTAATCCATAACATTATCTTATTATCCTTTGGAAAAAAAGTTAAACAACAAATAAAATTTGAAACACTAACTAGGTGTCCTTGACAATTGAGTCAACAATTTTTTTTTTTTGTCTCGTCTAAAA
This sequence comes from Trifolium subterraneum, assembly GCA_951799995.1. Lineage (NCBI taxonomy): Eukaryota > Viridiplantae > Streptophyta > Magnoliopsida > Fabales > Fabaceae > Trifolium > Trifolium subterraneum. The sequence continues at coordinate 5,357,537 of OX637462.1, read as the reverse complement.
TTACTGATTTTTTCAGTTTAAATTTGCTGTAAAAATCTATGAACTGAAAAGTAGTCCTTGCATAAAATTCCAAATAACCAATCCTAGATTTAGGTGATAAAATTGTTCCCACATGAAGAGAACGACCTTACTATATTTATAACCCGTGAAACTCATTAATGTCATCAGGTTTACCCAAAAGGACAATGGCCACACAAAAAAATTCAAAATTTTGGAACCATTAGAAATCAAAAAATAAAATAAAAATTGGTCTAATTAAGCCGTGAATATCTTGACTCCAAGATTATCTTTAATATCACTCTAATCCTATATTTGGTATCACGGTCGGTAGGTCAAAACCATGGTGATTCACATGATTTTGCAGAAACTATAAAATATAACTTTTGAAAAATTACGGTGAATCACCATGATTTTGATATATACACTATGATATCAAACATACATTAAGTATGTCCGCATGTGACCCGATGTAATTTTTTAGAAACTATATATCTTAACTCTATAACTTCCATAAAATTAAGGTGAAGTACCGTAATTCTGATACATCTATCATGATAGTAAATATAAGCTAGCTAACTCCTATATATAAAGAAAATTTGATTACAATAAGAGAAAAGAATCAAACTAATGTGATTACCGTAATTCTTATATATTTATCGTGATACTAAACATATTTTTTAACCAGTATGAAATTTGTATCTATAACATGATAAATACGGGAGAAAATTCATACCTGCAATACAGTAACCGGAGAGAGGCAAAAGATTAGGATGTTTAAGCTGAGACAAGTCAACGAAAGTATCAACAGCGTCATCATGATCAACGTCTCGAGCATTCTCAAGAACCTTGATTGCCACGTGTAATTCACCTGGTAAAACAGCACGATAAACTGGTCCACATCTACCTTCAGCTAATTGAGAATCTTTTCCAAAGTATGACGTGGCATTCATAAGATCAACAAATGTAATGTTCATCAAAGGTTTCTCAAACATAACTACTGATGCTGATGATGGTTCTTTTAGATCAGCTACCCATGATGTTCCTGATTCTGTTTCAAATGCGAACGGTCCAGATTTCTCCATCTTAACGGCTGTTGTTAATGCTGTTATTGGTTTTGATATTGAAATTGCCCATTTGTTTTTTTTTGCTAAATTTCTCTTTTTTTTGTAAACTAAGATTGCCCAGATGCATAACACGACAAAAACAATTGCTGATACTGAGGAAACTGTTGCAATAATCACGGTTCTTGTTTTTGTTTTTGACTTTTGTTTGTGTTTGTGTTTGTGAATGGGATTTGTCTTTTTCATATGGAGTTGTTGGGAGTGGTGTGGTAGAGTTGAATTTGAATTTGAATGAATGTTTGGTGTTTTGGATGATTTGTTGCTTATGTTGTTGATATTGTTGAAATTGAAGTTGTTACCTGCGTGAATGAATGATGATTTTCCAAATTTTTTGATGAATTTGTTTAAGGAAATTGAAGAGTTGAAGTTATTGTTTGAGATGTTGAGGAATTTAAGGTTATTTAGAGAAGGAAAATCAAAAGGGAAACTACCATTCAAAGAGTTATTTGAAAGGTTTAAGGAAGAAAGTGATTTAAGGTAAGAAATGGGTTTAATGTTACCTTTGATTTTACAGTTTGAGAGATCAAGGTAGTTAAGATTTGTAACATTTTGAAAACCATAAGGTAAAGTGTTAAGGTTGTTGTGTGAAAGGTCGAGGATTTTAAGGTTATGAAAAAATGAAAGTTGAACTTGATTTGTGAACCTATTATGTGAAAGATTGAGACTTTGTAGTGATGAAGAGAAAAAGGAACCATTTTGAGAAATGGGTTTTGTGTTGGTTTTTGTTGTCAATGCAATGCTTCCACCGAATCTGTTGTTAGAAAGATTCACTTTTGATAATCTTGAAAAACTTCTCCAAAACCAGTTTGGTATTTGACCTTGTAGAAAATTTCCTGAAAGATCAAGAAATTCTAACTTTGTCATGTTTCTTAGGTATCTCCATGAGATGTTTCCTGTTAAGTTTTTGGAAGAAAGTTCTATGATGTTAATTTCACCCTTTGAAGAACAGTTGAAAGAATTTGTTTGGAATAAGGTAGTGTTGAATCCTGAGACAAATTGAAAAGCTTTTGTTACTAAGTTCTTGTTTTCACTATTGCATGAAGATGATGATGATGATTGTGTGAGAGTAATAAGTGATAGAAGAATCAAGAACTTATAAAAGTGTTTCATATTTTTTCTTGGTTTCATAATCTTAATCTCATGTGGTAGTGTTAATGTTATGGTTCTTTCTCTTTTTGAATGAAGTTATGGAAGAAAGAAAAGACAGTGAAAAGAGACAGAGTTGTTGGTGTGATGTTGTTGTTGTGTTTGTTTAGTGGAACTGTTTGGTGTGTTTGTTAATAGTGAAGTGGGAAGGAACGGTGTTATGTGGTTTATTAACGGAGGAGTTAACGGTAACGGCACGTGAGGATGGTTATGACTTATGACTTATTGTGTGTATTTGGTGAATGAGAATTAATGGAAGTTGTACAATGAGGAGTTGACTACATGAATGAGCATCATAATAAACTTGAACATTTAAGATTGCTAGGTGAATTGTACTAGTCAATAGTGATGTCATTTAAATGAGATTTTTCTTTTGTTTTTTCAACTGTTTCTATGTGATTAGCTACTAATTCACCACTAAATAGCCATTTTGATCTTTGAACATGGATTATGTTGATATAATAATCTTTTTTTTAGCGACAACCCTTTCATTTTGAAGAGAAAACGATTCTGGTAATTTGAAGTTTAGACGAGATTGAATAATAAGTTATTTAATTTTAAGTTGTGAGAAAAATTCGGTCTTTGGTGAAACTCTTTAATTATTTGATCTCGTTCACTAAATTCTATAATATAGTAATCTTTAAATCTATCAAAATTATAAAAATATCGAGTATGTATGTAAATGTGATTTTTTGTTAGCTATTTTAGTTTGGTAATGTGTCTGATTAGATAAAATATTTCACGTAAAAGAAACACTTGAGACATGTTTGTAATTTCGAAATTCAAAAACTATAAAGATAGGATCTCATGCATTCAAAGACTAAAATAATGATAAATGTTCAATGTAAAATTGTGAAATAGTTTACGGCGGCAATAATATTTGAAAATTATATTAACATAAAATCTATTTAAAAATTAGTGGTAAATTGTCAAAATCATATTAACATCGTAATTTTGTTGAAGATTTAAAATGTAGTGTTTATCAAAATCGCAATAATTCACCATGACTATGACAATTTCACCACCAATACAAACATTCACATCAGATACCTTGCTATTGGGGGTGGAAGGGAAGCTGAGACAAAAACATGCATACTATGGTCCTAAAGTGATGCAGTACATTTTAAGGTGATGAAAGTGATGGGGTCCCGGTTCTTTAATATGGGATGCATAGTGCTAGATAGAGAGATTAAAAAGTGCATATGATGTAATGCTAAGCTAAAGTTGTTCAGATCAGCATGCAATAAATTCATCCATCTCAAATCGCAATTTGACAACACCTCGTGCTTGTACCAACAAAGTGCTTCAAACACCGTCACAAGACTTGAGCGTGTAGTAGTATACATCTAAATCTCAACAAGTGCAATAGTGTTAGTCGGTACGGTGGTAATTGACACCGAATTTGATAGGAAAAAGTATGGTTGAATTTTTGTAACTACGATTGGAAAGGAATTGAAATCACTTGATGTCAGATTTGACTCTTAAATCAAATTAAATGGTTCAGGAAACCGGAATCGACGGTGAAAAACAAAAACAAAAAATTTCAACAAACAAGGAACTTGTTTATGCATCTATTTCATTTATGATCAAAACCAAGGAATTAAATGTTTATTTAATTTATTTATTTTTACACAAATGTTTATTTAAATTTACTCTTTGATGTTTACACTTTATTATGTCTCTCAATATAAATATAAATAAATATTATCCATAGCACTATATTTTTGAATTATTCTTATATAGGAACAAAATTTCTATGGTCACGTGACTATATGGATACACATCCACATAATTTTTTAAAGATTTATGAAATAATTAAAAGAATAAGTGAAAAACTAAATTTCGTCGATTTAAGTTCGGATGATTTAGATTATACATCACCAAAAAAAAAATCTCGGCCATTTATTGATATCAGGACCTTGATATCGAGCGTTTAAGACCGTAATTGCGTGCGTGAAAATGTGTTTCCAAAAATATGTAACATTTTTGGATAAAAAAAATGTTGGTGTTTCTAGATACAAAATAGAAATACAGAAGAAGAGCTAGTTTAAGCACAAGTCAAAACTAAGTATGCAGTGTCATCACTTGTTGACCATATATGAAGTATATTGAGAATGATTTACAATTGTAGCTATTTCTATATGCCTAGAGTTTTGCAAAAAATATTATTTAATTTTGTTTTAGCTGCTTCCATCCATAGTCTTTGCAATGTACTACTGCAGATTGACTTCTCAAATATAGCAAAAGTTGCAGAGTGCATACTTCAAGGAATGGGCTACAATCCTTTTTTGTGTTAGAAAATCAATTATTCTAATGATGACAAAGCCACAAAAAATTGACAATCTACTAGTATTTTAGTTTTTCACTATTTTTCTTAACAAACCCTCCTACCTACTACTATATAGCTCATTCAACAAGCTATGAATTATAGTATTCTAGTTATATGTACAAAATTGCTCAAAAATTCAATTCCCATAAATGAAAAGTTACATTTTATCTAAGAAAATGTTGATGAAATGGATCTAGGATTAACAAAGTTATTGAGTTCAAGTGGTTAATGAGCTTCACCAAAAAGATTAATCGTTCAGAAGAATCCGAGTTTGATTCCTGAGTGGAACAATTTATTAGCCAGACTTTACTTACATCCTGGCCGAACTCTGGATTATTAGGGCTCATTCCCCTAAAAACCAGAGAGTTATAAAAAAATGGATCTAGGATTAATTATGAAAGAGCAATTATTATTTGATTATAGCTTACATTTAAGAGTACTTAATTTTCTTTTGACTAAGTAAATTTTTGCTGATTTAAAATATGCCTAATAGATTTTGATACCTAGAGCTATTAGACAAAAACAAATAGAAACTTATTGATTGCTATATATATGGCTAAGTAGACATTACAAAAATTGAATTGGCAAATTTGTGGAAGAGTGAAGCTCCATTAATTGGGACAATTCATCTCTATAATCTAGCTTAGAAAAAACCAAATCATATGCAAATTACTAAGACCTTGACCCAATAATGTATGCCTAGCTAGTCTTCCACTAACTTCTCATCAATCCACAATATGACAATATGTCGTTTTTGGTCCCTCCCTTAATTGGTAAAATTTACCTATAGAAATAAAATAACTAATAAGTGTATACAAGTATGAAAAGAAGAAAAATGTACCTACCTAAAATTAAATCTTGGTTCCATATAAGCATAAAAAAAAAAAAAAAAATCTTGGTTCCATACCATACCCTTTCATGGAAAAATTAATATGAATGTAACTTAGGCTTATGTAGTTATTATTGACAACTACAATTTATATAGTATTTCTTTAACTGAAAATAAATGACTTCTATAATTACTATATTATATTCTAAATCAATTTATTGTTTTTTTTAACCCTTTGGTACATAGAAAAATGGATACAATTAATCTAGAGTTCTGACTAAAATTTGTTTCCATTAGAATTTAAACTCAAACTCTTTTAAAGATTTGTTTCTTAAGGTTCAATCTACCGTCATCTCCTCGATGCTTATTGTACAAATGCAAAATTCAATAGAATCTTCTCAAGTCTCAACAACCTTGTATCCTCTCCTACTCGTAACGTCTTAATGATTAGTAACTTTAACCACTAAATCTACACATTGTTGGGGCGTTGTTCGTAACGGCCCCCTCCATCACTCTGTGACAACTTATCTCTTATGTCTATATATCAATCATTCACTATAATACTTGGTATACAATTCAAATTCCCAAAAACCTTCCACTTCACATTTTCGTATTGAGCGTTATAGTATTTGCAGGTATCACTCCTGACATCTATCTCAATAGATGTTGTTCAAATTTAGCCCTTCATTCTCAATAACATCAAATCCTTATCAATTATATGCTAATTTTAAAACATAATTACAATTTAGATTATATATCCCTTTCCTTCACAAAAGGACACATCATATGAAATGATCCATTAGTCAAAATAAGACAAACAAAAGAACAAATACATGTCGTAAAATAGTTGAAAATAAAAATCTGATGGATTTGGAATTTGGCAAGTAGCTTGCTCCACAAATTCCAGATACCAATGGCTATCTCACCTGCTCATCCACGTGGTCTTGGCTTATATCTTTTGCCATTTTATATATGTCATATTAATTTTTGATGAATATATTATATGATATGGTATATTGGTATCTCCTAATCCACTACAATCCTAACAACAATTCCAAGAGAATGACACATCATGAATATATAGAAAATAGTATTGAACTAAGACTAAGATTTAGGGTTATTATATAAAATAGTAGAATTACTTACATCTCTACCTGAAAGCTGCTTCACCACTATGGCTTTAACTTGTGGGGAAATGGAAACAACTTGATTTATATTAGTGCATGTCTGTATCACCAGAAGTGGTTATTGTTATCCCCTGCAACCAAAAATTAATTATGTAATGTGTCTTTTTCTTTCTTAATCAAAGGATGGTGTCTTAATTAAAGGAATACGATATTTTGATTTATTGAAAGAGTATTTGCACACTATTAGGAAATGTTTCATCTAGATTAGATTAGATATATAATTGAGCAGTCTTCTGGTGAATATAATTCAGTCAATATGAATATTAATGTAAATTTGAAATTAACAAAAAATATATATAATTGAGCATTGTTTTTTACTTGTTAATTTTTATTGTTTTTTTAGTTTATAACCATCTGTTTCTTAGGGGAAAGAGGCCCTAATAATCCAGAGTTCGGTTTGGAGGTAAGTAAAGTTTGACCAAGAAATTATTCCACCCAAAAATCAAACTAAAGTCAAAAGATAAAAATTGTAACGTTATATGCTAACAACAAATGCAAGACTTGGAGATAATGAAATTCATAAACAATTGTCCTATAAGTGTAACTTAAATAGTAGCTAGGGATGTTATTGGAGTGGCTGAGATTCGAACCCTGGATTTCACGCTTCTCCACATTTAAATGTGTGAGTCTTGTCATTCAGGCTACTTGATAAAAAAAAAATCATAAACAGTTTTGTAAAAATAAAAAATCATAAACAATTAGAGTAGGATTGCCTCCGTGCGATCCATATTTGTCATATCATTTTCTCACGAGCATTGCTATTTTGTAAGAAAGAATTTGAGCAAGAAAGGCAAGAATGGACACATGTCACTATTTTAGAGGATACTTTTAATTTATTATAAATTTAATTTTCTTTTTAATAGAAATCATGGGGATAGTGTTATTAATGGATGGTTGAGATTCATTCTTCTCTTTCTTGTTTTTACCCATTCTTGCAAATAATTGTTTCCCTTTTCTCACATATTAATGTTTTTTATGGCGAATATAGTCAATTTTGTTTAGAAAAAGGTAAAATTATTTACACATCAAATTGATTATAATTGAAAATAGAATAATTTGGTATATAGATTTCAAAAGAGGATACTTTGATGTTTAATTAACATTTCAAAAGAGAATATATACAAGGGGAAAAAATCCATATGTTTTTGTCATTTTTTATCTATTTATTTACCATAACTAACTTGAAAATTTGAGAAAGGCTATTTCAAAAAATGAGTTTATAACCTCTAGGTCAAATCATTCGTGAGAACTCAAGTTCGATTTCTGATTTAATTAGGTTTTACTTACCTTATAGTCGAACTCTAAATTTACCGGAGTAACATTCTGCTAAAATCAAAGGGATAATACCACAAAAACAAATAAATTTATAAGTGAAAGCATGTCTAATTGAAAATTTATTTCAACAAATCATTAACGTTTTATAAAAGAGAAAATAAAATACTGTAGAAGTCTTCAGCATATTAGAATTAGAGTCGGCCTGATTCAATTCTATAAATCTAATTTGTAATGTGACAAAGGTCTACCACTTATAAAATTATTTTTAGAACATATTAACTATAATGTGAGATTATTATTTTTAAACGGTCAAAGTTAATAATTAGTTGTTAATGTTAGTATGTTCTTCTTCACTAAATCATGGGTGGAATTGTCCAAATACACCCACTAACGTATGACTCAATACAACCTCTCACATCTAACAAATTTTAAATAAACGGTAACATCATCTAAGAATTCCTGTTAAAATAGCATTGTAAAGTGACAAATGCTTTCACTAATAAACTCATTTTTGTTAGAAATATAACTTCTAAAGCTAGAGAATGGAGATAGAGAAGATGAGAGGTTTGTATTATTCTCTTCACATGTGTGTGTAATTACACTATAATAATATGAATCATATTTATAAGCCACAAATAAGTAAGTGAAAGATCAAAGGTCACTTAACAAGTCATCCACTAATGAAAGTTTAGGAACATGAAAGACTAAGGATGAACATCCACTGTAAGTTAATTATTCATAACAATTTTCAGAATATTTCTCATTCAATACATATACCCTTAACATGGTAAGAAGTACATAAGGGATGTGAAAAAAAGCTTTCTCCTTAAGAAAATTGCTTTTCCAGCCCCGTGTTTCTTTTATACCCCCAAAAATTCATGGATTTCCTATTTTGCCCTTTGTTAAAAATTTCGGTTTATATTTACCAAATTTTTTTTGCCTTGAAAAATAATTTCGGGTTATGTTTACTGAAAATTTCCAAAATTTGAACTTAAAAAGTTTCGGTTTTTACGTCCCGAATTTTTTTTCAAGGGTAAAATGGGATTTTTGTAAATTTTTGGGGTATAAAAAAAATACGGGAGACTAGAAAAACAATTTTCTCTCCTTAATTTCTTTATACACATCAAGTGAAGCTAAATTGCAAGCAATATGGGCTTAACAGGCCACCACGAAAAAAATTCTATAAATCCCAATTTTATCCCTTACGTTTTTGAAAAAAATTCTTTAAATCCCTCAATATGTTATAAGATCCCTTAAATTTTCAAAGTATGTTGAGAGATCTTAGAGAATATTAAAAGGCATAAAGAGAATTTTTCTACGTTTTTTAAATGAAGAATTTGAAAATTTCTTGTACTCTTCCTACGATGAGATTTACTTTTGCCACCCTACCGGTTACTCGCGCGCCCTTGCATTTCTTATTTTACCCTTCCGCTACTTAAGTAGTGGATGTTATAAAAATGTGAAATTTTAAGGAAAAACACCCTACCAAAATTTTTACCAGTTTTCTACTTATGTAGCGAACGTTATAAAAATGTGAAATTTGAGAGAAAAAAACACCCCCTAACATAAAAATTTCTCATTTTAAATCCGCTACTTAAGTAGAGAATGATATAAAATGAGATTTTTGGAAAAAACACCCTCCTACGAACAATCCTCTACTTAGGTAGCGGATGAAGGTATTTTGGTAATTTCATAGGGCGCGCATGAAAACCAATAGAGTGGTAAAAGTAAATCTCTTATATGATAAGTTTTGCTTAATAGAGGTCTGTTAAAGCCCATGAAAGTCTTCTTTTACATATGGGCTGGACATAATGAACTTCAATGAATGAATCTTTGATCTAAAAACTAAAGATGGTAAACCTCAAGAATGATAACTCCCCTGGTGTTATTTGCACGTCCCTTATGGTTTGAAGGTGGGTTTTTAAAGCTAATAGATTTTTTAAAGCTAATAAATTTTTTATTTTGAAAAAAAATATCTTCACAACATTATCATAACTTTATTTACAAAGAAATAATAAAAGGATAAACTAGAAAAATAGGAATTCTAACTTAATTTATGTGACTTTTTTCAAACATAGAAATAATAAAAACGAAATAAGTTTATTCTTTTCCTTGTACCATATTTGATCACTTCCCTTGGTTGAACCATATTTTTAATGAGTGAAAAAAACTCATAGCTTATAAAATATGAGATAAAAATACATTAAATTTTTAAGATAATGAAATTTGACTGTAAAAAGAAATATCGTTTACACAAGTAATATTAGTTGAATAGACTAATACTAGACACACTCAAGAACACAACAAATCTAATACATGAGGACAAAATATAGTAGATAGATAATTCTTTGGATTTTTGCTTCACAAGGATCGATCACACGATTAGTCAATATATTGTGCCAGTTTTTTCTTATGAATCAACACACATGTATAACATCTGTACTTAATTTATTCAGCAAACAAACAACAAAGTTACACGACAACTCATTACGCATGATTTTCCACTGTTCTGTTTTTTCATATAACTTCACTTCAGCTAAAGCATTAGGAATGATTACATATTAGTCTTGTCTTAATTTTTTATTGGGTAAATAGGATTTCACCCCTACAAAATAGGTGAATTTTGGTTTACTCTGAAAAAAAAATTGGATTATCCTCTGTAATGTGAAGATTCTTTGATTTACCACCTCATGAATATGTTGACTTAAGATTCCACAAAAATGATGACGTGACATGGTCAGTTAAAGAGTAAATCAAAACTTGCTAACATTATAGGGGTAAACCAAAATTCGCTAATATTACAGAGAGCAAAATGACGGAATCTTAAATCAACATTTTTCATGAGGGGGAAAACCAGAGAATCTTATATTACCAGGGTAAATTAAAACTCGCCTATTTTGTAGGGGTAAAATTATAATTACCCTTTTTTATTTTCTTCAGTATGTGTCTCAAACAGATAACTAACTAACAACGTTATTTACCATTAAAAAAACAAAGTAACAACATTATTTTCACATAGGGTCAGAATTTTAACCAGGGAAATGCTCAATTTGGCGAAATTTATTTTCAACGACACCTTCACAAAATAGTGTTGCACGCACAACTTGCCTTCTTTGATCTTCTTATGACACGCGTGTTTATTACTGCTCTTACTTGCACAAACCACAGCAGTATGCTTCACATTTTTCACGTCAATGTCTAAGTTGAGGGGTGTTCAAAAATTTAACAAAACTAAATTGTAATTCGAACTGCACTGAACCATATTTTAAACTGAACCATTTAATTCAGTTTTGAACTGAACCACTTTTAAAAAACAGTTACAATTCAGTTTATAACTGGTTCAGAACCAGTTTAAATTTATGAACCGGTTTTTATTAAAAAATAATATTTAATTTTTTTTCCGGAAAAAAGTTTCTGATCTTTTTTCAGGAAAAAAGTTCTCGATTTTTCCGAAAAAAAATTTCCGATGTTTTTTCCGATTTTTTCGGAAAAAAGTTTCCGATCTTTTTCCGGAAAAAAATTTCCGACTTTTTTTCGGAAAAAGTTTCCGATATTTTTCGGGAATTTTTTTTCGAGTTTTAGACTAAAAATATAGCATATCCCTTTTAACTAACGTTTTTTATTTCACCACGTTTTCCTATTGATGTTTCAATGGATAACTACCAACGTTATTTTCACATTTGTTTTTTTAAATAAGATATTAGTCGTATAACTACAGAAACTATTTTTTTAAGTCTCGTGAAATTTAAATAAGTAATAAATTTCTTCTAAAATTTTTAACGTTGAAGCATGCTCAATTCAAAGATCAAAATCAGAGTATTTACAATGTTGGTAATGAGGACCGAATCTAAAATTCATACATACTACATAAATCTCTCACCACTAAATCAAACCTAATGACTTGTATTTATTTAAATCTTTTGCAGGATATAAGGATAAATTACCCACAAAATCACAATTAAGTGAATAAGCATTATCTCTTCCTACACAATAAAATTGGATCAAATAATAAACTAAGGTGACATAGACATAATACTTTTATTTGAAAAAACACTAAATACTAGTAGAATTTTATTTTTAAAACTCTTAGTATTATATTATTTGTACTAGTATAAGTATTTGCGTGTGACTTCATTATAACCGACCACCACAGAGTATTAAGTTGACTTTCTTAGTTTGTGTTGAATTCTTCCTTCTCCCTTGTGTTTTGACCTTCATGATCATGGTCGGTGATGATTTTAATTTTCATTTGATTTGAGCATAATATTTTTGTTTTTAGCCATTTAAGAAACATATAGGATAGGAATATTTCACATCCAAGAACAAAAACTTACTGCGAAATAATTAGTAAAAGTTCAAGAACGGAGATTTAAATAAAACACATACTAGTATGAACTTAGAAGTATACACGTGCACATAAATATCTTCCAAAATTGTAATTTTATTCTCCAAAGAAGTTAATAAATATATTTTCCATTGTGAGTGATGAGATATCATTTTTTATTTAGTTCGTTACCTATATTTGTCGTTTGATCATACATCTAACATCACCACCCACCTATATTGAGTCTAGGTGTCTTTGCTAACTATGAACACAACTTATATCATACAAAATATGAGGTATACCAAATCTGATTTTACCCCTATATGAAACCATTAGCGTGCATTCACGTTGCACTTTCATTTTTTTTCTTACAAATATTGGCGGTAAAAATTAAACCTAAAACCTCGTGCATGCTATCCACCTTTCATATTTTTAATTAGGTAACCAACACATTTTTTGTTTTGGCAAATTAGTCATTTCTAAAGAAAAGTATACTTGGTACCACATATTAAAAAATGAGATCCAAATTATAGATTTGAGTCATTTGACTTGAATACTTTTCAAAATTTGTTTTTTGTTGGACTAATTAAATTTCAACTAATAAACAGATAAGATCATATATGTATCAATAGTGAGGGTCACATTCTACACTTTAAGATAGATGTAAGGACTAAGGAGACCCCAAAAAGTAGGAGTTTGGTTGCATTTGAATATTTCAAACCGACTTTAATTGTTTATTACTTGCAGATGCAATACGCTACTAGGTACATGTTGGCACCAATAGATATAAACGTGTTGAGGCCATGTTAATTATGTTCTCTCTGTGTGTGTTCCAAATCATAAACTACACAAATTAGGAGGGAAAATAGCCATTAGTTTGGAGATCTCAAGCACGTGCTGCATTATCAAAATGGTTCAAATTTCATTCATCTCAATCGAAAGTAATTTTAAATGAAGGAATCTAATTCATAAATAGAATATCCCAATCATAATATATGATAGTATAAAAATATAAAATAGGCTTAGGGTTATAAAAAAAGTTATGAGACACTCGGTATATTGAACTCAAGTGGTCAATAAGTTATTAAAATTAATGAATTGTTCATGAAAATTTGAGTTCAATTTTTAGTAACAATAATTTAAAATCATACACTTCAGTGTTCACTACCAACATGTGGTTGGTCTTTAAGACAAAGGTCTTAAATACTTTAACTAAATATAAATAGTTAAAAAATCCAGTAGTAAGTTTTGAGTATAGCAGAAAGTTTAGAAAGAAAGAGTAAATTTAAAAAAAAATAAAAAATTGTGTCAGAACATATTTCTGGCTAAGACTACTAATTATTATTTAAAATTATTGTTCTAAACAAAAACATAAATCATAATGATATCTTATTTAAAATATAAAACTAAAATACATTTAATTTAAATCTAAACAAATTATTCTCCAATTTTATTCCTTTATCTCATCATTATTTGTGGCTCTATAGCTCTATATAGAGCTAAATTATAATAAAAAACTTATTTTTAAACTATATATCTAAATAAGAAACAAATCATAAAAATGTTGAAAATATTTAGTCTAAGATTTAAGTTGAAACTTCATCATTCTTCTTCTTCTTCTTCTTTTGTCTGTTCTTTTTGTTGTGGTGTTGTTCATCCACATCCTTCATGATGAGTAGGCTGTCAGCATGTGAGTTATTTGTAACGCATATGCGGTCATGTAGATTGTTGTTCATCTATATCTTTTTATGATACATAAACATATTACATGTAACACAATTGTATGGTCATGGGTCGTCGATTGTTATCTACATCTTCATGTCTCATATTGTAGCCTTAGGGTTTCAACAAATCTTATTTAAACTATATCTCTAAATAAGAAACAAATCATAAAAATGTTCTAAACAAATTTATAAATCACAAATCTAATGATATAATATTATATCAAATATAAATCAATCTAAAATATATATATAAATCTAAATTCTTCAAAAAAATAGCCAAGCACATGATTCTCAACGGTCCTCTTTGGCTCTCAACACTCCTCTTTGACTGAATATCCATGTAGGTTATTTGTAACACATGAAGATGTAATCATGTGGTAATGCATATTGTTGTTCATCTATATCTTCTTATGATACATATTACATGTAACACAATTGTATGGTCATGGGTCGTCGATTGTTGTTTATCTACATCTTCATGTCTCACATTGTAGCCTTAGAATTTCAACAATCTCTTCTTGCTTCTTTTTTATCACTGTCTTTTACAGTATTTTTCAGTCAAAATTTGTTGAATGACGAAGTTGCAATTAGGATAGCCACATGCATATAACTCGTTGTTGGGCGATGTGATGAGTAAATTTTGTGTTTAGCATAGAACAAAGAGTGTACTTTATTGAAAGCGTTTTGAGAAAATCATGTGAGACTTGTTCAATGTTTCCACTTTCTTGATTTCGTCAATTTTTCAACAAAGTAGAGGTCTCTGTTTTGTACAAAGTAAATATTGCACTCATCACCCAACAAAGAGTATGCATGTGTCTATCCTAATTGCGACATTGTCATTCAACAATTTTTGACCGAACAAAAATCATGAAAGATAGTAATAATAAGAAAAAGTAGCAAGAGATTGTGGAAACCCTAAAGTTACAATATGAGGCAATTATTAAGTGGGGGTATATTATTATTTGGAGATACTCCCATTTCTCTTTCTCGTCCTCTATTTATATCATCATTAGCTCTCTATATATAGTACAAAACATATTTCTAAACTATATATTTAAATAAAAAAACAAATCCTTAAAATATTTTAAACTGAAATATAAATCATAAATCCTATTATTATCCTCTTTCAAATATAAATATAAAATATATTTAAATTTAAAATCTTCAAAAAAATATTTACGCATATTATTTTCAGCACTCTTGTATTTTTTCCTCACGCCCCTAATGGATAAAATCGAATAAAATGGTGTTTGTTTTCGTCCAAACTTATCCAAAATCATGAAAGTGTGTAGTGAAATTAGCTCCCATATACCATTATAATTATAGTGATTACATTGCAAAATCCTCCAATTTTCAAAGCTTAACTATGATATGAAGTCCACATTGATAATGATCATTTAAAAAAACATATAATATGACGACTTGATCGACGAATTTTCCTAAAAAACTATTAGAATGGAGGTTTTTTTTAAGTATTTAGAAGATATTTTGTTGCTATTGATTAAAATATTTTTTTTATGCAAGAATACAAATATTTTGTATGTTAGTTACAAGGATGATCATTTTTTATATTATTTATAATTTAAACGAGAATTATACTTTAAAAATTATTTGTGTTTTTTATTAAGAACTTCTTTTTAACTTTTGGGACCGACCTCCAAATAGTCAAGACCGACCTTGTCTTTGTTTTAGATGAAGATGTTGTGTTCAAACTCATTTGTGTGGCTACTTTTATCCCCACCATGTTAATCCACCTTGGTGTTAGGCTCCGCCAAAAGTTTCAACAGTAGTATCGAAGCCAAGTTTGACTTTTTTGGCAGAGCAAGAGTGATTTATATACTCTGATCAAGAATGTGAAGAGCCTCACACTTGAAAAAAAATAATAATATTGTGATGTATCAAGTGAGTTAAAGTCTCCAATGTGATAGAGTAAATGTGAGTAACATGTACGGATTTGTTTGGTTCTATGGAAAGAAAGTGGAAGGAAGAAAAATAATGGAAATCAATGAATGAACTTAGACTAACTTTAGTATAATTTCATTCATCGATTTCTGTTATTTTCTTTCCTCCCACTTTCTTTCCTTAGAACCAAACGGACTCATAGAAAATTCATACCTCTAATACGGAGATCTAAAAAATACAATGGGTTAGAAAAACTCTTCAAATCAAATTTTTGCTGAAGTAATTTGGATTAAGTTGAATCAAGTTAAGCCAATTATTATTTGTATGTTGCATTACATTGTCAAGAATTTAAATTTCATGTTTTATAATTATCATACCGTTTCACACTGCCTAATCAATCTCAGTTGTAAATCTGATATTAAACAAGTACATGTTTATTTTAACAAAACCCGATACATATTTTAAACTCAATTTTATACAATAAAATAATCTTAACCGTAAATAGAACGGTCCATATATATTATAACCTCATACTTTTTTTAGGTATATGAACAAGAGTATTGCTAAACAGTGCTCCGAGATATTCTTTAAGCATTTTATTTAAATAAATATTTATTTAAAAAGCAAAATATTTCAATTTCCAATAGGTTGACTTCACGCATTTCTATAAAATTTTAATAAAAACTTTCTATTTAAAATGCTTAAAGAGTACCCCGATAATACTATTTAGCATTTTCCTATAAACAAAATTACAAAACTATTATAACTTCATATATATATAAGCGAGAAAAATATAATTTAAATCCAATCATGATATTCGACCTAACAATTGCGGGTATAGCACTTGAAATAACTGTGTCAAAAAGAAAAGTGCATTGCTTTACATTTCTCTACGGCTCACAATTGTTTGAAAAGGAAAAGTAACACAATTGAGTAGAGACAACCACATACGTAACTCATGATTGGAAAATCTTATAATACATAGAAAATCAATTCCAATTAAACCAAAATTTAATATATTTTTCTCCTTTTTTCTCCTCCACGCTATATGCCAGGTGAGTAATAATTCATTTTCCTTTCTTTATGTGAAAATGAAACAAACATTGCTTCTCTTCACCAAGAAAAGGAAAGCAGAGAAAAAATATTTTTTTTTAAAGAAATGTGATCAATGCTTACGTGGTATCGACTCAGTGATTAATCAAATCTTAAAAATATATAAAACGACTAAGAATCCGTATCCATAAATACTAAAAATAAACAAAATAATTAAAAAATAATAATTAAAAAAAGAAGTTAATGGTAGCATATACTCTCCTTTATAAGAGCATCTCTCTCTTAATCTCTCTCTTAATTTGAGCCAAATGTGTATTAAGCACAAAAACACATAAACACTCTCTCTCACATAGAAAATATCAAACAAATTGAAACCACAACCTTATTCATCCTCAATCCACCACAACCCAAAAAACATCATCGTATCATCGTAACCTTATTCCAAACAAAAACAAAAAAAAACGTTTTTTTTTTCGATTAAGATAAAAAAGATCGTATTTTTGAGGTTGAATTTGGCCATTCATCCATGGCTGACGTTCTTTCACAAAAGATCAAAACACCCACAAGCAACAACAAGAAGGAAACATCGAATCTTTTACTGGGTCGATTCGAAATTGGGAAACTTCTTGGTCATGGAACATTTGCTAAGGTTTATTATGCAAAGAATATCAAAACTGGTGAAGGGGTTGCTATCAAAGTCATTGATAAGGAGAAGATTCTGAAAGGTGGTTTAGTTGCTCATATTAAACGTGAGATCTCGATTCTTCGGCGTGTTCGACACCCGAATATCGTTCAATTGTTTGAGGTAATGGCTACTAAAACAAAGATCTATTTTGTTATGGAATATGTTCGTGGGGGTGAACTTTTTAATAAGGTTGCTAAGGGTAGATTGAAAGAAGAAGTTGCTAGAAAATATTTTCAACAATTGATTTCAGCTGTTGGCTTTTGTCATGCTAGAGGTGTTTATCATAGGGATCTAAAACCTGAAAATTTGTTGCTTGATGAGAATGGTAATTTGAAAGTTTCTGATTTTGGTTTAAGTGCTGTTTCTGATCAAATTAGACAAGATGGTTTGTTTCATACTTTTTGTGGTACACCTGCTTATGTTGCTCCTGAGGTTTTGGCTAGGAAAGGTTATGATGGTGCTAAGGTTGATCTTTGGTCTTGTGGTGTTGTTTTGTTTGTTTTAATGGCTGGTTATTTACCTTTTCATGATCAAAATGTTATGGCAATGTATAAGAAGATTTATAAGGGTGATTTTAGGTGTCCTAGGTGGTTTTCGCCTGATTTGGCTAAACTCCTTATTCGTCTTCTTGATACGAAGCCTGAAACTAGGATTGCTATTCCTGATATTATGGAGAATAGGTGGTTTAAAAAAGGGTTCAAACAAATTAAGTTTTATGTTGAAGATGATAGGCTTTGTAATGTTGATGATAATTTAGCTGACATGGATGATGATACGGCATCTATAGCATCTGTGGCGTCTGTGGCGTCTTTCTCTGATTATTCGATTTCGGAATCTGATTCTGAGGTTGAGACTCGAAGGAAAAATGCTCCTTTGCCAAGACCTGCTAGTTTGAATGCTTTTGATATTATTTCGTTTTCTCCTGGTTTTGATCTTTCTGGATTGTTTGAGGAAAAAGGTGACGAGAATAGGTTTGTGACTGCTGCACCGGTTTCGAAGATCATATCAAAATTGGAAGAGATTGCTCATTTGGTTAGTTTTACTGTAAGGAAGAAGGATTGCCGGGTTAGCTTGGAGGGTACAAGAGAAGGTGTGAAGGGACCGTTGACTATTGCTGCTGAGATATTTGAGCTAACACCTACTTTGGTTGTCGTTGAGGTGAAGAAGAAAGGAGGCGACAGAGCGGAATATGAGAGATTTTGCAATGAAGAACTGAAGCCTGGATTGCAGAATTTGATGGCGGATGAATCAGCAACTTCTTCAGATTTGCCAAGGCCGAAAGAGCCTACATTACTTCGCGTGCTTTCTGAACCAGTTCACAACTTGACTTCGGATATCGAATCGCCGCACTATGTACCTGAAGAGTGAGTTAGAGATAAGAAAAAAAAAAGGTTCTTTCTGTTTGTTTGTTTCTTATAGATTGTGTATGATAAATTGATTATTGATCATTTTTCCCCCCATGATGGTCCCCCTTTTAGATTTTGCTCCTTGAATTGAGCATTAGAATTTACTTTATTTTCTATGTCCAATTGCTATACAAAGAAGGCTAATTGAAATTTTACCTAATGGAGGATATTTTTCTATGTTTTTATTTTGGTGCATTGTTCCTTATTTGTATATTAATTTTGCTTCTTACAAGTAGTGAGAAAATAACAAAACAGTTGTGCTAATCTATGTAGCATTGCCATGTTTTGGCTTTAATGCTACCTATTAATTTTAGAAATTTGAGATTGATGGATGATGACTATAGATGTCTGTTTTTGTGTATGGTTGAGTTTAATAGGCGATTTATGTCTCCCCAGTTCATTTGTCTTTTCTAAGTATTCTAACTGACGGTAGGTAAATGCATGCATTATGGTTCAAAGAGTACGGTCATGTACGTGTACCGGTACCTAAAAATTACCAAAAATACCAACTATTATTGACGCCGTCCTCTTGAAGTATAAGTACGGTTTTCTTTGTCATCACGACTGAGATGGTGACGTAATCAGTGTTGTTATAATAAAAACAAAGAAAACAAAATATCAGTTGAGTTTTGAGTCACGTGTGTCCGTTTTCTCTTCTTTTTGTCAAATTAACACTGATTTAGTTACTGTCTTAGACCTTACGACAAGGAGGACCTTGAACTTCTACTGTTGGGAGTTTAGTTCACCATCGAGTAGAACTTGCCCAATATCTAAGCACATACCCGATTTCACCAATTTGTTACTTTCGTTTCTGCTTGAAAACTGCACGTGTGTGTAACCTGTCATAGAAAACAAATCAGAATCTGGATTTGGTCATATACCAAATTTGCTGGTTATGTTTGTGGATTGTGTTTGATATTCTTACAAAGCAATTATTTTTAGAATTAAGTTCAGCATTAAGGCTGTGAAATTTAGGGTTATGCTAGTTATGTATCTCAAGTCGTCGACACTTTCATTGTGATTATTTGAAATCTAAGCAGGTTAATCAAGGTTTGAATTCATTGGATCGGAAGCATACTATAGTTTGATACTGCTTGTTCAGGTGGCTTTTAGAAGTAAATTTGAATCTTAGAAGCAGCTTCATCGCACTTAGCTTAGCCATATCGTAAAATATATGAAACATCGCTTAAATTATTTTGGCGTCAAAGAAGTAATGTGTGTCGTCATAATTAACTTCCATACAATTGAGTTACGTAATGCATGTTTTGTATTATGGCGGGTTTGTTGAAATCACGGTGAGCCACGTGATTTTGGTCAACTCATTTTATTGTCTTGCATCAAAGTATTACCATTTGCGAGTGAGGCATTTATTGTTGCCTCCGAATGGATAGGAATACCGTAATTTTATCACTTTTTCTTTATAATAATAATGTTATTGGCGCGAAATATTTACCGCCTTTGCCGATAACTAATATCCGTCAGAGAATTTGATTAGCTACCTTTTTATTGGTTTTTCCCCCCACCATTAGGGCAAAATATATGTTTTAGTTGGTTTAGCATTGATAGTAGTTATGTAATTCAGTGAATTGAATAAGAATTTAGCATTAGCGATTCTCTAAGCATAAGAACAAATATGAAGTTTATAACTATTGAAGCAACATAACACCGCGTGAAGTGAATGTATATGAAAGTGGTCTCTTACCTTGCAAGTTACAATGCTTCAAATTCATTCGTTCATGTGTGAATAATCACAATTTTTTTTTTTTTAAACCGTCAAAGTCAGTCATTAGTTGTTAATATTAGTATTTTTCTTATTTATCAGAATTTGAATCCAATTAACCAATCGTTAGTTGGTTCAGTGGTGATTGACACTAGACTTGATTGGGAGGACCACAGTTCGATCCTCCAAAACTGCAATCGGGAGGGCTAGAATTACTTGATATCAGAATTGACTTTCGAACCAGATTAAGCGGCCCATTGGGCCGGATATTAATAGTGAAAAAAAAAAGAATTTGAATCCGAGTCTATTTAAACTTAACACCTCTAATTCTTAAC
Source organism: Trifolium subterraneum (assembly GCA_951799995.1). NCBI lineage: Eukaryota > Viridiplantae > Streptophyta > Magnoliopsida > Fabales > Fabaceae > Trifolium > Trifolium subterraneum. Next base: position 5,336,501 of record OX637462.1, on the reverse strand, counting down.
TCAAATTAGTTGAGTTCCTCATTCCACCCGACTAATCACAAACCTAGGGATGACAGGAAAACCCAAACCCAGAAGACCCACCCGAACTCAAACCCAAGTCAACGGGCGAAACCTGAGTTGACTGGGTTTGGGTGTGGGTTTAGGTGACACCCGAAACTATGGGCGTGGGTTTGGGATCACCCGAAACCCATACACCCACCCGAATATATGTGAAATTATCTAATTAACCCTAAGTATATATATTATGTTGAACTTTGATATTATTGTATTGTATTTTGTCATTTGCAAACTATGTTATTTTGTCATTTGCTTGTATTTGTACTTTGTCATTTTATCAAAAAGAATTCGGACCGAGTTTTGGTAGGTAATTAATTAATTATGCATGTTAGCTATGGGTTTTGGGTTTGGGTGGAAAAACCCGAACCCAATGGGCGTGGGCGTGGGTTTTGATTTGTCACCCAAACAACATTTGGATTTGGGTTTGGGTTTGGGTGTTTGTTTTAGGCGTGGGTTTGGGTATTGCAAAACCCTCACCCACCCATGAGCACCTATTGCCATCCCTACACAAACCTATTGCTTCTTCCTTCAATGCCGCTAACTTGCAACTCCAAAACCTATCCAAAATTAGCACACTGGTTCTGCATGAATGCTTCCTGCAATAGCATTGGTTTTGCATGAATGCTTGCGATTGTTTTTGAAGAACAGACGCAATAAATAAGATGGAGTGCGGGCGACTAAGGTCCCATTTGAATTGCGAAAATATTTTTTGTTTTCATTTCATAGTTGTTTTTTGGAAATGGTTTTCTTAAGTTTTGAGAATATGTTTGTTTCATCTTCTCGTTATTTTTTGGTTAGGTAGCTTAAATTTTTTATCCTTAAAGTGGATAAGTGGAGTATTCGAGATTTAAATTTCGATATCTGCATATAAAATATGATGTTTCTACCGATTGAGCTAAACTCACGTATGGTTGATTTGTTCATTATCTTATTCCATTAAAATACTAGAGTTAGTTCTCATAAGATTTTTTACACCAATTTTTTTTATGACAAAACAAATTTTCTTCTTATTCTATATGTCGCTCATAGGCTTTCACACTTACCCCTCAATTCAATATACCTATCAAACACCTACATTTTTAAACTATAAAAAGGATTTTTTTTCTCTTCACATTTCCTCATATTTTTATGGCAATGAATTTGTCATTTCCTCTATAGGCTCTATTTAATTACTATAGTTTTGAAAACATAAACATAATTACATAATTGATGCGACAACTAGGTGACTAATTAGTAATTGAGATAAGAAATGAAAGTGATGTATTTTTCATAAATAAGATGTAGTAAATTGTTACAAGTACTAATTTGGTAGTACAAGCTTATGAGATGTATTTATCGTAAGATACATAATTAAGGTCACATTCGTCAAAAAGAAATAAAAAAATTGAGGTCACATCGTTACTTCAAGGCCGTATATATCAAACTTTATGAGGTAATGTTGGAATATTAAAAGCAAAATAGGTGTATAGTTAGGTAAGCTAACTTATAAGAAGATAAGCTAATATTCTTGATGATAAGTGGTTATTATGATGAAATGACGAATCAAAATAGAACATTATACGAAGATAAGCTAATCTTGATTCAAGCTTTGTCCTCCTAGGATTGGTTGCAAAATAATTTTTAAAGGGATATTTTCTATGTGTACGTTTCTTCAAAGTCATAAATGAAAATAGCCTTATCACAAGCATTAATTTCACGGTTAACTAATCTTGCACCCCTATGGTTGTTTGCCCTCAAGATTGGACTAATTGGGTTTCTAATTATAATTGGTAAGAGATGCTAATTAGGACATTGATTGGTGACACGAGTTTGGAAAAGTGAAGCTGTCTAGCTACAAATTTAAAAGGAAAATCACATCCCACTATGAAAAGTAGAAAGTATATGAAGAAAAGTTGGATATATTGAAAGTTTTTTTATTTTTTATAAAGCAATTGTGTATTTAAAGTGAACGTTGAGCTACTCATAGCTAGTTGGTTCAATTTTTACAACTGCGATTGAGAGAGACCGAAACTACTTGATGTCATAATTGACCCCAAAATCAAATTAGCGGTTCAATAAATCAAATACTAGTGATGAAAAAAGTGAACGACGAGCTTATATAAAAAAAAGTGAAGGATGAACATATATTTATTCTTGAATTTTAGCATATTAAAAACTACGTTAATTGAAATAAAATGCCTAATATACACTCAATTATACTCTCCGGTTAAAATATAAAAATTGGAAAAGAACCATTGTAATTTTAATATATTTTTTTTGTTATAGTATGTATTTTGTAAAAGTTTGTAGTTATTTTTTTAGTTAAAATATATACATTATTTTCTAATTTGCAGTAAAGAAAATTTCCGATTCCACCACTAAAAAGTATTAAATAAAGACTAACAAAGAAAGTTAAAGACATTCTTCATTCATTTGATATCTTCAATTTCTCAAGGAGATTACAGTATATATCAATATCATTAACATAAGCCCAACTAAACAAACTTTTCATTTTTTTTTAAATAGGTGCTTTTGGAGAGTGCTTCAAATCACGGAGAAGAAAACATACACCAGACAGAAGAACAAAATATTTTGGAAGTTAGCAATGAAATGATTTTAAATTGGAATTGCAGTTGCGACAAAATGCGGTAAATACAATCAAAATTACGGTTGTAAATGTGGTTCGAAGACCTAAAAAATGCGGCCAATACCGGAAAAATTACATTTGCCGTCCGAAATTTAAAACAATGACTATTGATACTATTCATATCCTTGCCAAAATTTCATTTAGAGAAGGCTTTAAGTGGTTCAAGAATTTCTTATACTCCAATATGTCTCCAGCAATTTTGTTCACCTCAACAATATAACATGAAGAACAAATCTCATAAAAGTTTGTATCTATAATTAGTTGTTCATTTATCCCTTTCTCAATTTCCTCCAATTTAAGATTCCCATTTTGCTTCATAACCTTAAATCTATCATGTAATTGTGCTATCTCTTCGAGTTTTGCCACAACCATTGAAGGTGTTTTTTTTGTAGTAAATATTGCATGTTGTCTTTCACTCTCAAACATACCAAAAAGATTAAGTTTTGTATGGAGTGATATGATATGAAATGCATTTAAAGGAAGTGGTTTCAAAGGACATTCTTCATGATCTTTAACAGATATTAGACTTTGTTCCATTTGAACTTAATGGTGAATTAGTGATGGTAAATTATCAAATGCATTATAAACATCTAATATATCAATGTTAGGCGATAAATGCGGTAAATTTGGTCATCTGCTTATACTCTAATTCTAAACCAAGTATTTTGCATTATCTTATTAATAGTAATTTTTATCATTGGAATAGGATCAAGAATTGTAGAAAAAGAAAAGGAAAAAACCATAATATTTGTTTGTGTTTGCATTTTATTTTAGTTTTTTTTTCTTTGAAAAAAATAAAGGGTTAAATATGTTTTTAGTCCCTATATTTTGCAAAATTGTTAAGAATGGTCCTACATTTTAAAAATGGTAAAAAAAACCTATAAAATTTTGCGCTATTAAGATTAGTCCAATCCGTAGAGAATAGTCCCTACATTTTGCAAAATTGTCAAGAATAGTCCCTACCTTTTAATATTTTTAGTCCTTACATTTTGCAAAATTGTCAAGAATAGTCCCTAACTTTTAATGTTTTTAGTCCCTACATTTTGCAAAATTGTCAAGAATGGTCCCTAAAAGATAAACGCAGGAACTAATCTTGATAGCGAAAAATTTTATAAGGTTTTTTTTGACCATTTTTAAAATATAGGGACCATTCTTAACAATTTCACAAAATGTAGGGACTAAAAACATATTTAACCCTTTATGATATATTACTTTTATGACTGTCGAGATAGTGAGACTTTTATGATATATTACTTTACTTTATGATATATATTTAGTCTTCAAACATTCATACAATGATAGTTAGAAATTAAAGTAATGTTTGAAGACTTCAACCACCAGTAAGAATTAAGTTTAATCCTGTCCATCAGTTGAGATACGGACTGTTCGAAGTTTCTGAATAACCTGCTATTTCTTTCTTTCCAAATCGTCCAAATGCATAAGAGCCAAATAAGCTGCAAGAATGAGCGACGTGATCGTGTACCTCATGCGGAGAAAGTAAACTGACTAAAATGATCTGTCAAATCAATAGGATCTGCTGATGACACACCAAGCCACGACTTAACTAACAGCCAATGAGAGTCAAAGGTGCTGTCGTATTTAACTAATGAGAATGAGAGAATATTGTTAAAAATTGGAAAATCTTTGGACTTGATTATTGGTGTGTTGAATAAAATCGTTCTATATTGATTTTTTGTTTTGATTTGTCATTAAATTTATTCAATTTTTTAGTTACATTTATAAAAATTCAACAATTTTTTTTGTTATTTCAAAGATTGAAATCAATAAATTATTACGAAATCAAGACTTAATTTTCAAATAATTTTTTATTAAAATTTGCTATGAAATTTAACTATTAGTTTATTTGATTGATAATTTTATGTTAATTAACTATCAATAAATTAACAACATATATGTCCACAAGTCCTAATTAACAACATATATGTCCATAAATTTTAACTCAATTGACAAAAATGTCGAAATTGTTAGATTGTACGTCATGATAGGGATTCGAACCCCGTTCCCTCACTTATTTTTTTGGTATACAACGGAGTAGAGGATCGAACTCAGGACCTGATGCATACTACCCAAACTCCTCACCACTACCAAACCTAGTGGCTTGTTTAAAATAAAAATCAACAGCGGCCGGTATCGAACCCGTGACGTTGTTTGTGAGTTTATAGTGGCTTTGCATTTCGCCTATCTACAAAAAAAATGTTATTACTCAGGGTATTTTTTATTCTTCAAAAGACAAAACTGTTCATTAAAAATTGAATCATTAACATAAAAAACTAGAACTTCGACCGGTGCGGTGCACGAGTCTAATTAGCCGTAACATGAAACATAAGATATAATAATTTTAACACTGAAACATATTTTTTTTGTTGATCAATAACACTAAAACATATATAAAAAATCGAGTACCATAAAATATTATAGTTCAACAATATATTTGGATAAATGTTCATACAACAGAAATTATGGTATATTAGGAAATATTTCTTTATATACTACATTGGAAGTTTATTTGTATTGTCATTGTCTTCGTGGATAATCAATATTTTTAATCATTCTCTAGAAATAACTCTTGAAGTTGCAACATACAACTGACCACGTAAAAACACTATCGACAGAAGATATATCCCAACATGCTTAAGATATTGTCCATGTCTCTTATTAATATAGTCATTGCAAAAGAAAAAAATTAAAGGGATGCGAGTTCAATTCTCATGCTAGACAAATTTGTGCTCAACTGGTTAAGCTAGTTGAGCTAAGGGTTAAGGAGCTGGAGGTCCAAGGTTCTTTTCCTAGCAACGAGATAACAAACATAGGTTCAGAGTTAGCATTTCAGAGCAAACTTAGAATATAAGAGATATAATAATAATAATAATAATAATAATAATAATAATAATAATAATAAATATTTAACATTGTGAGAGATATATAGAATTTCATATATATTAGATGCTGATTACAAAACTATATCAAATTGATTGATCTAGTGTAGTGGCAAAATTCACAAAATAGATCTAAAAGGTTGTGAGTTCAATTCTTAGTGAGGTATATTTTTAACATTTTATTTGAATTAATTTTAGGGTAAAATGAGCGGGAAAAAAATTAAGGTTAAGAATAACAAAACGGAACAAACTTATAATATAAGAGATTACAAAAACTGCATTATATGAGACTTGTCAAAAAAATATTTGGGATAAAAGGGGAATTAATTTAACATAACAATAAATTGTTAGCTCGATTACCAACAATGAATTGATCTAAGTAATAAGAGTCTTAGTTCCATTAAGTATCTATTTAAGGGTGTGACTCATGACTCATGCGTATAAATAGCTTATTTGAATAGGACAATAAAAATGGGACCAGGTTTGAGTGCAGTCCGTGCTTTCTAACCGCACCGCATTCGACTACATCTGAACTGTCCAATGTCAAATTAGACGGTCAGATTAAAAATTCAATTTTATATTTAAAAATTTAGGCAAAAATTAAACTTAAAATATTATCAGTCTGATACATAATTTGGACTTTTTGATGCACTCCTTGTTAGTTATGGTATAATAATTTTCAACTCAAGAGATAAGTGATTAGAGACATGTTAGATCATGTATAATGAAATTAGAGCTATATTTCCAAGATAAATGTAACAAAAACTCACACATATAAAAAGTCTTCCATCCATAATCTCACTAATGAGTAATGTCAAATTAAAAGTTTTTAATTCACTATTGTGAAAAGTAAGGGTTAAATAGGAATGATGACCATTACAATTGCAGTTGTGATTCCTTCCTTCACAAAGATTGATGTCACAACAACCATGTTTGTGATCACATATATAGGTCTTTAAACTTTGCTTATACCTTGAACTGCCACTGTCCCATGTTATAAGTAAAATAAAACATTTACACTTATTAAAAAAATAAAATTTAATAATTTAAAGTATGATTTTTTGTATTTTTCTCGAAATAAATTTTATTGGTTATTGATTATGAGAAAAAAAAGATAGAGTAAAATAAATGCAATTTGCATTAAATTTTTGAGAATAAGTAAAAATAAATTTTGAAAATGATAAAAGTAAATTATTTTTGCTTATAATTTAGGATAAGTAAAATATTTTTTTTACTTATAAATTGGGATAATGGAGTATTATTTAACATGTTTTTATACTGTTTCACTTTACACAATTTTAATTTTATAGAACATATATATATATATATATATATATATATATATGGGCTTCAGGAAGCCCAAAGCCAACCCCACATTTCTTTTATCCCGTCTGAAATTCCAATTTTACATATGCATTTGACATTTTTTTTATACACTAAATATAAAGATATTCATTCATTCATTTAAATTAATAGAGTACATTGAATATAAACACAAATTCAATATCGCTAAATATGAAAAATTAAAATCTGCAAACAAATTAATAGTAAAATACCATTTACAAGAGCCATTTTAACATTATGAGAGAAATAGAAACCACATTTATATACATAATTTCTTTTCACATATGAAGAAAATCTCCATGAAAGAAAGAGCATTGAGAACAAGGTTACAAGAACATTTGAAAGAGAACCTTCTATTCAAGAAAAAAAAGAAGAAGCCTAATATCGATGTGATTTTAAATTGCAGTTCCGGTTACGTTGCAAACCAATATATTGCAACAAAATGCAGTAAAATACTGCCAATAAAGTCTAAATTACCATTGTAATGTCATTGCAGAAATCTCAAAATCCATTATATTGCAGCAACAATGCGCGGGCGGACTCTTCATATTCTTGCCAAAACCAAACAATTTCATTTAGAGAAGGCTTTAAGGATTGGTTCCAAAAATTCCTATATTCCAGCATGTCTCCATCAATTTTAGAGAAGGCTTTAAGGATTGGTTCCAATCTTTGTTATTTATATTAAAATTATTTTTAAAAATCATAACACCTCAAATTTAGTGGGTTGGGTCCGATTTTGCCCAAAACCCAATTTTTTTAATGGATTTTTCATTTTGAAATTCATACTAACCCGATGATCCGATCCAACTCACTTTTTTGGATTGGATTGGGTGGATTTGACCGGATTTACCCAACCCATATACACCCCTAGTTAAGGGTCTAAATATCTATCGCTTGACCTACAACCACACTATGTTGGTTTCTATTAACTGTTTTAGTCAACACAGTCAACAATATTAGTCAATACAATCAATAATATTTTTGTTAAGATAATAATTAATAAAATCATGTTTTTATATTTTAATATTTTTGTGTCCTCTGCATCTCTTACCATTTAGATACTCCTTTCGGTCCTTAATATAATACATTAAGAAATTGATGTATATAAACTATATTATAGACTAGATACATTTACTTTTCAATGTATCTAAAAAGTCAACTTCTTCTTATATTAAGGACTAGAGGTAGTAATATATATTCAACATGCTAATCTAAAATTTTATAAGAAATAAAACATAAGGTGAAATCTACCACAATGGCCTTCCACATACGTCAACTTTTCATTTTATTCATTTTGTGCATTTCTTCAGTTTTCCTATCAGGTAATAGAATTAAGAATGTTAATTTTGTCTATTTAATTTTGTTTCCAATATAAATTTTTCCAAGTCGCCTTGAAAATTAATATTGTTCCATTTTATTTATCTACGTTGCAAATGTTAACTGATCCATAGCATTATGTTACGACTCGTGTGGTAGCACGAGCCTATTACTAGTATTGATTTAACTTTCTCTTTATTGTAGGATCGTCAGCATTTCATATTCCAGATCCCCCAGGACAAGTCTGCGTCGAGGATTGGATAAATCCCCCAAAGTGCAATCAAGATTGTAAAACGAAGGGGTACAAAAAAGGTGGAACTAGATTTCAAGTCGGTACAATAATAAAATGTTGTTGTTATACGAATCAGTGATTGTAACCAACAATGCCTAAATAAATAAAATTAAAATCAGAACTAGATCTCCAATATAGTACACTATATATATGCAAGAATATTGTTAAAAATTGGAAAATCTTTGGACTTGATTATTGTTGTGTTGAATAAAATCGTTCTATATTGATTATTTGTATTGATTTGTCATTAAATTTATTCAATTTTTTAGTTACAATAAAAAAGATTCAACAAAAAATTTTGTTATTTCAAAGATTGAAATCAATAAATTATTACAAAATCAAGACTTAATTTTCAAATAATTTTTTATTAAAATTTGCTACGAAATTTAACTATCAGTTTACTTGATTGATAATTTTACGTTAACTAACTATCAATAAATTAACGACATATATGTCCACAAGTCCTAATTAACAACATATATGTGCAGAAATTCTAACTCAATTGATAAAAATGTCGAAATTGTTAGATTCGACATCATGACAGAGATTCAAACCCCGTTGCCTCACTTATTTTTTTGGTGTACAACGGAGTAGAAGATCGAATCCAGGACCTCATGCATACTACCCAAACTCCTCACCACTAGATCAAACCTAGTAACTTGTTTAAAATAAAAATCAACAACGGCCGATATCGAATCCGTGACATTGTCTGCGAGTTTATAGTGATTTTTCCATTTAATCTATCTACAAAAAAATGCTATTAATCATGGTATTTTTATTCTTCAAAAGACAAAACTGTTCATTAAAAATTGAATCATTAACATAAAAAATTACAAAAACTGCATTAGATGAGACTTGTCAAAAAAATATTTGGGATAAAGGGGGAATTAATTTAACATAACAATAAATTGTTAGCTCGATTATCAACAATGAATTGATCCAAGTAATAAGAGTCTTAGTTCCTTTAAGCATCTATTTAATGGTGTGACTCCGGACTCATGTGAATAGCTTATTTAAATAGGACAATAAAAATGGGACCAAGTTTGAGTGCAGTCTGTACTTTCTAACCGCATCGCATTCGACTACATCTGAGCCGTCCAATGTCAAATTAGACGGTCGGATTTGACATTCAATTTTATATTTAAAAAATTAGGCAAAAATTAAACTTAAAATATTAACAGTCTGTTCCAAAAGATAGTTTAGACTTTTTGATGCACTCCTTGTTAGTTAGGATGTATATAATTTTCAGCTCAAAATATAAGTGAATAGAGACATGTTAGATCATATATAATGAAATTAGAGCTATATTTCCAAGATAAATGTAACAAAAAATCAGACATATCATATAATAATAATAATAAATCTATTAAAAGAAAATACTATGGAAATTCACTTTCTACCCCTTTTTTCCCTATTTTTAATTTTTGGCATCTCATTCAATTAAGGGGTATTTTGGTCTTTTCATACTAAATTTTAATAAAATAATATTATTATAATCATTATACTCTATTACACATTGCTTTTATATTTTATTTCTACTATTTATATGAGACTTATATTTTAATCATATATTAATCCGGTTATCTATTTTTTCATAATTTATACTTTTTGATAATTTCTACGAGACTTGTATTTATTCTGATATTTTAATACAGTGACCTAATTTTTTTTATTATTTATACGAGACTTATACTATATATTATTAAGGTTGACTATTATTATATTTTATTTCTACTAATTATATGAGACATATATTTTTACTCATATATTAATCCGGTTAATTATAATTATCTATTTTTTATTATTTCTACGAGACTTGTATTTATACTGATATATTAATCCGATAACCTATTTTTTTGGTTATTTATACGAGACTTATACTATATATTATTAAGGTTGGCTATTATTTTATATAATTATGCGGCACATATATTTCTACTCATATATTAGTATAAGTGTATCTTTTATAATTTATACGGGGGACGTATATTTCTACTCATATATTAATACACATGTCATTTTGATAAATTATACATGGATCTACATTTCTACTCATATAAATACAAGTGTCTATTTTTTTTTTATAATTTATACGGGAGACATATATATATATATATATATATAAATACAAGTGTCTATTTTTTTATGATTTCTACGGGACATATATTTCTACTCATATAATACACATGGCTATTTTTTTATAATTTATGTGGGCATCTATATCTCTAATCATATATTAATTCGCATGTCTATTTTTTTATAATTTTTATGTGGACCTATTTCTACTTACATATATATTACTTATTTTTTCATAACCCCGAATATTTTTCGTCACAATTTTTTATCCATGCTTTTAATTCAATATTCGAACTATGCAATATTCGATAAAAAAATCGAGGCGTTATCAAGTGTTTATTTTTATAATTTTACGAGGATCTATATTTCTAATCATATATTAATACTATGTTTAAGGTAAATATTTGTTATTGATACATAAAATAAGTCATTAAACAAATATTTGTTATTTGATAAAATGAAGAAAAACGCAGGACAAAGATTTGTTTGTTGATACATGAAAAAACACGGAACAAATATTTATCATTGATAAATACAAAAAATATGGAACAAATATTTGCCACCAAAATCTAAAAAATAATATGGGACATATATTTATCAACATGCTTAAATAGTTGCAAGTCTACACCATGTAATAGAAATCAATATTACTACGTACTTCCTCCGTTTTAATAAAATGATAGAAAAATATACAATAAACAAGTTCAATATAATTCATATTTGAACAATATCAGTAATAAATATTACAATTATAATTATCATATATAGGAGAATAATCTTATGCCTAATGAGTGATGTCAAATTAAAAGTTTTTAAATCACTATTGTGAAAAGTTGGGGTTAAATAGGAGTGATGGCCATTACGATTCCTTCCTTCACAAAGATTGATGTCACAACAACCATGTTTGTGATCACATATATAGGTCTTTAAACTTTGCTTATACCTTGAACTCCCACTTCCCATATTATATTATAAGTAAAATAAAAAATTTACACTTATGAAAAAAAAAAGTAAAATTTAATAATTTAAAGTATGATTTTTTGTGTTTTCTTTGAAATAAATTTTATGGATAGATGTAAAAAAAAATTTATTGGTTGATAAAAGTTAGTTGTTTTTGCTTATAATTTAGGATAAATAAAAAAAAAAACTTATAAATTGGGATGAATGGAGTATTATTTAACATGTATTTATACACTTTGACTTTACACAATTTTAATTGAAAATTTCTCAACCGACCCCCCCTTTCTTTTCTACCCCAAATTGACGGTTTTGCCCTTCTGAAATGGAAATTTTTTTGCCCAGAAACTTCGATTAATACGAACCGAAAAAAGTTGTATCACAAAATATTTCGATTAATATTGACCGAAGTAAACTTGGTAAAAACCAGAACAATCATCTTCTAGTTTGCATTACCACCTCAATACAAATGAGGTTCAAACCTGTTTTTTGCACATCATAACATCATGATGAAAACATGATGTTTGATGTAATTAAAATAGTAGATTGATGTAATGAAAATAGTATTTTGGTGTAGTTACTTCGGTTAATATTAATCGAAACATTTTGCGACACACCTTTTTTCGGTTAGTATTAACCGAAGATGCTTGGCAGAATTTTTTCCATTGGTGAAGGGCAAAACCGTCAGTTTGAAGGGTAGAAAAGAAAGAGGGAGGGGGTCGGTTGAGAAATTTTAATTTTAATTTTATAGAACATGGATATATCTGGGCTTCAAGAAGCCCAAAGCCAAAAATGGATAAGACCTAAAACAAGTTTGAAAGAAGAAAATTTCTCTTCCCCCACGTTTCTTTTATCCGGTTTGAAATTCCAATTTACCTATGCATGTGACATTTTTTTACACTAAAAATAAAGATATTGATTCATTCATTATCAAGATATTGAATACAAACAGAAATTCAATATCACTAAATATGAAAAATTAAAATCTGCAAACAAATTAATAGTAAAATACAATATACAAGAGCCATTTTCAACATTACGATAGAAATAGAAACCACATTTATATACATAATTTCTTTTGACGTATGAAGAAAAGCTCTATGAAAGAAAGAGCATTGAGAACAAGGTTACAAGAACACCCGTAAGAGAACCTTCTATTCAAGAAAAAAAAGAAACCTACTATCGACGTGATTTTAAATTGCAGTTCCGATTACGTTGCAAACCAATATATTGCAACAAAATGCAGGTAAATACTGCCAATACAGTCTAAATTACCATTGTAATGTCGTTGCAGAAACCTCAAAATCCATTATATTGCAGCAACAATTGCGCGTGCGGACTACTCATATTCTTGCCAAACCCAAACAATTTCATTAAGAGAAGGCTTTAAGGATTGGTTCCAAAAATTCCTATATTCCAACATGTCTCCAGCAATTTTGTTCACCTCAACAATATAAACTGATGAAGCAACTTCATAGATTTCTGTATCTATACTAAGTTGTTCATTTATCCCTTTCTCATTTCCTTCCAATCTTATAATCCCATTTTGTTTCATGACCTTAAATCTACCATCTAATTGTGCTATTTCTTCGAGTTTCGACACAACTGTTGAAGGTGGTCTTTTTGTAGCAAATCTTGCATGTTGTCTTTCATTCATATCTTTCTCAAACAAACCAGAAAGATCAAATCCTGAAGTTAGTGATATGATATCAAATGCATTGAAACAATATGGCTTCATAGCATATTGTTCATGATTTTTAATAGACATTGGACTTGAAAGTTCATTTGAACTTGATAGTGATGATAAATCATCAAATGTATCATGAACATCTGAGACATCGCCGCGCGCAGGCCATATAGGTGGTAATTTTGGTCCTTCAATTTGCTTATACCCTTTTTTAAACCAACTATCTTGCATTATATTGTTAATAGTAATTCTTGTTCTTGGATCAGGATCAAGAATTCTATAAATAAGCCTTTTCGCATCAGAACGAAACCATTGCGGAAACTTTAATTCTGCTTTTGCAATCTTCTTATACATTTCCATTAGATTTTTATCATTGAAAGGAAGATAACCAGCTAATAGAACATAGAGAATAACACCACAAGACCAAATATCTGCCACGGCTCCATCATAACCTTTTTGCTTGATAACTTCAGGTGCTACATAAGCTGGAGTACCACATGTTGTGTGAAGAAGACCATCTTTCTTTTTTGATTCCAACATTGCACTAAGACCGAAATCCGAAACTTTGAGATCACCATTTTCGTCGAGGAGAAGATTTTCCGGTTTAAGATCGCGGTGATAAACCCCTCTTTTGTGACAATGATTAACAGCTTCAATAAGTTGTTGAAAATATTTTCTAGCCATATCTTCCCTCAGCTTCCCTCGAGACACTTTATTGAAAAGCTCACCGCCTTTCACGTGTTCCATAGCGAAATATATCTTATTTTTGCTTGCCATGACATCATAGAATTCGACAATGTTGGGGTGTCTAACGAGACGCATCACTGAGATTTCGCGCTTCATTTGTTCCTTCATGCCGACTCTCATGATCATTTCTTTGTTAAACACTTTGATGGCAACATTTTGTCCTGTCTTTAAGTTCCTTGCATGGTAAACTTTTGCGAAGTTTCCTTGGCCAAGCATGCGTCCTACCTCATACTTATTCATCAGAATTGTTCCTTTATTCTCCATTAATTCTAGTAATAATTATCTTAAACAATGTTGTTAAATAGCGCGGCTATAGTAGCGCTATAGCGCGCTATTGTATAACAAAATTTGAACAAATTATTATTGTTCAGCAATACCTATTTTGTACAAAATATTGTAAAATAGCAACTATATATAGCAGCGTTATAGCACGGTTGCGGAATGGAAATCAAATAAACTGTATTTTCCGCAATTGATAACGCTGCTCTTAAATGTTATTAGCTGCTAAAAAAGAACAATGATGCGGTTTAAGTATGAGGGAAACAAAGAAAATTGCCTTGTTTTTAAAGTATCCATTTTGTTAAGGAATTGACATATGGAAACACGAAGGTTTGGGAAGCTGGAGATTGATGGAACCACACTGCCCTATGGAAGGGTTGAGGCCAAAAGGGTATTGCTCTTGGTGAAGAATGATAAAGCCTTTTGGTAAATATGGTTAATCCGTTGAGAGATTTTTAAGGTAACAGAAAACTAAATCAAGATACAAATAGTTGTAATGTATAAAAATAGTGAAAACGATTATATATTCGTGTCAACGAAAGTATTCGTCTAAGTCAAACATCGAGTAGTTAGAAGAAAAAAATACAAAAAATTAATATAAATATATAGTTATTTAGTTTTATTTACAATAACTCTAATCTTTTGGATTTGTCATAACTCAACCGATCGTTAGTTGGTCTAGTAGTACTTAGTGCTGATTTGGTAGGAAGAACCACAATTCGATTGTTCGCAACTGTGATCGGGTGAAGACGGAAACTATTTGATGTCAGAATTGACTTTCAAATCAAATTAGGCGGTTCAGTGACCCAAATACTTATGGTAAAAATAAAATAAAAAATACCCATAATTGATAGAAGATTTGCTAAACCTAAATGAGAAAATACAAAAATTGAAATATTGTTGGTTATGATGATGATATTCTCTCTCTTTCCATATGAAGTTCATAACAAAGTGAAGGTATGTGAGATTTTAGATGAAGGGAAGATATATTACGTTAATGTGAATACTCATCTAAGTCTCCTATCGAATAGTTGAAAAAAATAAAAATTTAAAACTATTATAAATATGACCGATTGTACTAAATTTTAAGATTAAATAAATATTTAGTCTCTATAGATATCTCGAATTTTATTTTTAGTTTCTATAAAAAATTTCAACAACTCTTGATCCTTTAAATATTTTCTATCACAAGTTTTGGTCTTAAGTTTTAATCAACTCTTGTATACTTTCATATTTTTAGTAATTTTTTTTATACATGTTTATTATATTATAAGAACACCTCTCACAAAATTTTAAATTTTTTAACATAAGATGAATTAATCTCTTGTTAAAAAAAATTAACTTTTGTAAGAGAAATTTCTAGGTATTAAAAACATATTTAACTTTAAATTTTATTGGGTTAAATATGTTTTGTTTTCTAAGGGATTAAATATGTTTTTAGTCCTTAAAAATAAAAATAATTCCTTCATTTTTTTATTATG
Organism: Trifolium subterraneum; assembly: GCA_951799995.1. Lineage (NCBI taxonomy): Eukaryota > Viridiplantae > Streptophyta > Magnoliopsida > Fabales > Fabaceae > Trifolium > Trifolium subterraneum. The sequence continues at coordinate 5,320,741 of OX637462.1, read as the reverse complement.
TTTTTAGTCCACACGTTTTTCCGTTATCCATACTGTAAAATTTTGATTGATTGGTCCCATAAGTCCTAGTTCAACTGGCAAAAATGTTGAAATTGTTAGGCCGAACGTCGTGACCCAGATTCGAACCTGAGATCTCACAATTATTTGTGAGTTTAATTTAAGTGGATTACCACTTACTTAAAAAAAAATTTTGATTGATTGAAGAAAAACAAGTGACATAGATGTCCCACAAACTTATTTACTCAATGCATGATCTGAAAATGTCATGAAAATATCGACCAAATACATTTAAAAAAAACAAAAGAAAAATAAAAAAGGTTTAGAACCTTGATGGAATATTCCATCACCATGAATGTTATATTACTGAAAGCTCTGTTTTTTCCTGGAGGAGGTGCATGCGGCCCAGCAACTGCTTCCAATGACCCACTCACTCTGCCTAATCACACTCCACGTGGACACCTTACAACCTCACACATTGACACGTACATTTCTCCCAAATACGCACACAAAAACAAACGTACAGGTGAGTTATAAATTTACCTTTCTACCCTCCTCACAATGCCCTTTCAATACAGTCAAAGGCCCATAACATAAAGCTGCACAAAACCCATTTGCCCTTATGACCAAGAATTGGGACTTTGGAAAATGTTTCTCTTAAATATCTCATATTTAAATTTTTACAATGTTAATTTTTTTGTAATGAGTAAGTTCATACAAATAAAAATACTATCATCAATCTTTCTTTTATTTGTTTTTAACCTTTTGGTTCATCGGGGAAAGTTTTCTTAGTAGTCTAGAGTTCAGTCGAAAATAAAATCTGACCAAAATATTATTCCACTCAAGAATCAAACTCAGATTTTCCTGAAATCCGTCTTTTAGTGACGTTCATAACCATTGGAGTCCAAATGACCTGGTTAATACTACCATCAATCTTATAAATAGTGGCAAAATTTTAATTTTATACGTTAATTTAATAATTAATGTATCTGGTCAACATTATAAATCAAATACATTGCTAATTTAAAAAACTTAAAAATTGAATTTTTGTTTATAGACAGAAAATACTCCAAAATACTCGAGATACATCAATGTAACCTATCAATGTAACCTTTTAGGTTCATTCATTGATAATTGATTAATCAAGTTTATAATATAGAATAACTACATCAATTAATCTAGTTTATAATGTGATTTTTGCTCATAATATATTTCCTGAGTTTATAATGATTGGAGCAGTTAGTTACATCTCGCTTAAGTTTAACTCAGTTTGCAGCGATATTATACTTCCTCTGATCTTTTTTATAAGAGACAATCCGATTCAAATAAGTGAATTGCACTTGTCCAAGCCAGCGGGTAAGGTTCACTAGATCGGGCAGGTGAACGACCAAGGAAAGTAGAGGATTCATATAGGCGTTTATGTTAAAACTCTATCACTTTTTAAATTCATTGAAAAACTCATGTATTTGGTCTATATTATGGTCCATATACATTAATTATTGAATGAATCTAAAAGGTCAAATGTCTCTTATAAAAACGGGGCCGAAGTTTGAACCTGGTCATCCACTTATTAGAGTATGAAAAGTCTAACCACCATACTACTCCACAAAAATTAAATATAAAGCTGCATAATGCTAAAATATGATACGTTCGCACATATATATGTCCCTCTCTATTCTTGCAACTTGTTCCTATTTTGCTGCGCGTAATCCATGCAAATGCATTGCTCATTACACTCTTTTACTTTCGTGTCTTTCCCTCCTCTTTCCATCTGTTCTTTTTCCTTCACCTCCTCCTAGTTTCAATACACATTAAAACACCAACATACAACACCACTACTCTCTACTTTCTTTCTCTTTCAAAATCCATATTTCTTTAATGAAGAACCCTGTTGTTGAAAAGTTCTCTGAATTCTATCAGAAATGGGTTTTCAAGCTTGAAGAAATTCACCATGAGCTTATAGAAGTATCAAAGAAAAAAACAGAGTTGGTAATGAATGAACAAGAATTACAAACACTAGTTTCAAAAGTCACAACTCATTTGAAAGAATATTACACTGTCAAATGGGGTGCAGCACATGAAGATGTTGTTGTGTTTTTCACACCAACATGGCTTAGTCCTTTGGAAAATGCTTACCTTTGGGTAACCGGTTGGAAACCTTCCTCAATTTTTCGCATGCTCCAGAGGTTTGACATAACAGATGAACAGAGAAAAGAGATAGAGAAATTGAGAGTGAGGATAAAGATGGAGGAAGAGAAAGTGGAGAGAGAGATGGAGAGACAACAAGTAGCTATGGCTGATTTGAAGATAGTCGAGCTGGCAAAGCTTTCGTGTAGAGCAATGAAAGGTGATGCTAAGGTTGATGGGTTGGTTGGTGTAGCTTTGAAAGGTGTTTTTGCTGGTTTGGAGAAAGTTATGAAAACTTCTGATTGTGCTAGACTTAAGACACTTAAAGGAGTTTTGGATGTTTTAAGTCCAATTCAGTGTGTTGATTTTTTAGCTGCACATATTGGTATGCAGTTGAGATTGAGGCAATTTGGGATGAAGATGATTACTGGATCCAATTGAATGATTTAATCAAGAAATTTTAGTAGTGAGTATTGAGTATTGTACATCTTTAATTTAGTCTTAATTAAGTTGTTCAATGCTCCTTCATTAATTAGTACCCAAAAATGAAAAATTGTTTAGTTCATTATGAAGTAGTAGTAGTATTTTCTAGTTCCAGAAAAGGGTTCTGGTAATTTAGAGTTCAATTGTAGGGTAAGTAAAGTCTGGTCAAGAACGGTAATAATAGTATTCTTGTTGTTTAATGGGCTTTTAAAGTTTTTAATTAATGTAAGAAAAAGAAGAAAAATTAAATTGTAGATGATTGGTTAATTTCTTTCCTTTAAACAAGAAATGAAACTATGAAGTATATAACTTTATAATTGGAAATGTACATTAGGGATACAGATCCTCTGTAACTATATAACAACACAGTTTCACACAATAGTGGATCTGAATCTTTGATTTAAGATCGATCGGTCATATTACACATTTATAAAATCACTACAAAACAATTTCGATTCAAGATCAAATAACTGCAATTCATTACAGCGGCACGTTGTTACTGCGTACATATATAACAATCTCTGCCATTGATTCAAGATCGAACAGCTGTAATTCATTAAAGCGGCACATTGTTACTGCGTGCAATCCATTTTTGTACATTAGTAAGCATTAGACAAATATTTTATTGGACCGGCACTTCTGTCAAAAGGCGTGTTCGAGATCGGATAGTGTCAATATGTGATTAGTTCAATTCATTTAACTTTTTTAGATATTTACCGTTATGTATAGGTCTGTACCAGTGTTATGTCTGGTGTCTGAAGTGTCAGTTCTGAGCTTCATAGACAAAATCTATGTCTTCTTAGGAAGCTTGAAAAGTGTTGGAGAAGGAGAAGCAATAGTGTCGGTGCAACATTACATCATCAATCTTTTGTGGAGAAACATGAGTGTGTGTATATAGACGCAATTGTGTGTAAAAATGGTACATGTTTTAGGGGACACGGTGCACATGCAAACATAAACAGTGATAAAATGTGACACAAGAGAAGGGTACGTAAGGGATGACTTATAATCTTACACGCAAGATTTATTATAGGAGACAAATATTCATTTCAAAAAAGCAGAGGTGCTGTTAATCAGATTCAAAGAATAAGAAATGTTGCTGTCATGCTTTCACTTGTAGGAGTCATAAGCTGATGTGTAAAAGGATTTCCCGAGGAAATGATGTGGCATCATGCCATTAAGTTCATTTATTATTGGGGAGTCTTAGAGCACCAAATGTAACGTCAAGTTTATATTTACAATATCAGCCGTCCGATTTCAATCAATGTTATTCACTGCAACAAATCGGGATTCCAGGTTTAATGGTCTAGATATTAAAAAATGATCGAGATATTACATTTATGTTCGAAATTTTAAGAATATCATACACATTATTATTTGCACTTTAATTTCACATCGCTATACTGATCCAAATATTACAATAGAATCTTTCCTTCGACTTTCCTTAACAAGCTCAACCAAACTTTGATACCACTTATGGGTGTGAGTTCAGGGAGCGTCGGAAGTAACAATAGACTAATGATCCAAAGTACGAAGAGATCGATACACTATCACTCCACCCAGATTTTAAATCACTGAGAATATAAATCACATCTCTTATATATATAACATTAAACTCAATTATAATTGAAATAGGACTACCACTCACACTTGAATATCAATTACCTCGCCACAATCCAACACTAGGAATCTAACTCTTTTTTTAAGACTCGGTATCAACTAATGCGAAAGACAATAATCTCACCATTGATAAGTAGATTTGTATGGACCGAGTCAACAAAATAACCTTACTCTACATCCTCAACATCATAATGCATCTCTTATATTGTACTACCACCGTTCCAAATTATATGTCACTTTGAAGAAAAAATTTGTTGCAAATTATATGGAACGGAGGGAGTATATATTTATTAGTTGACACAGTCCAAAAGTGACATATGGAACAGAGGGAGTATATATTTATCAAGCCTCATAATTTTCCTTCATTTATTATTATCTTTTCCTTTTAGTATTTTCTTCAATAATGCATGTGAAATTGTTTTTTGTTAGTATTTCTCAACAAATATTAGAATTAATAACTCAACAGATCACCTATATTGATTGTTTGTATGTCACAAACATGTCAGAAATTTTTACATTCCAAACTAACAACAAAAAATACATACAATTTACAACAAAGATCTTGCAAAACAGTACAACATACATTTAATATGGACATAAATAGCTAATTAAGGTATTAATCTTGAATAATTTTACAAAAGAACAATACTGAGATTGAAGTTAGAAAAAGGTTTTTAGCAGCATAGAGGATAGAGAGAGAGAGAATCTTGTTGAATGTTGAGATAGAAACTGATAGCTTAAGTAGCCTCCACTGATAATATCTCAAGTTCAGCCCACCATAGTGGAGAAAGTCTTGGAACAGCTTGTTCAGGTGTCACAGTAATAACTTCCCTTAATTTTGAAGTTATGTCTCTCATTGTAGGCCTTAACTTTGGATCAGGTTGGATACATGATTGAATCACTTCACAAACTACATCAAGTTCATTTTCCTTGAATGACTTCAAACTTGGATCAACCATATAACATATGCTTCTCTTGTCATTTATGTAATCAGCAGCCTAAGTCGTAAATCACAGCATCGCGTTAGACATACATTAATGTTGTGTATCAACGGATTTGGATCCTCTCCTGTTGTGTGTCGTGCACTAATTACAACAATTGGATCTTTGTTGTTGTTTCTCTCTCTAGATCACTTTATTTTTCATTACAATCTCAGTCATTAGATTAAAGCAGGAGAGATGACAGAACACATTAAAGCAGGAGAGGATCCAAACTCGTGTATCAAATCAACCGTTAAGTTATAAAGATAAACGTAATATCAAAATACGTGAATTTGAAAGCATAACAATAAAAGTTGTTAATTTCTTTGAAACTTACCCAGTTGACAATATTTCCTTGTTCTTCAGAATGAGGCAATTTCCCAGAAATGATTTCAAGCAATAATACTCCAAATTCATAGACATTGTTGTCGAGACCAGCACGCGTCATCTCAGATTTCTTTGAGTCGCCTCTAGTAGTTGCCTTAGCTGGTTCTATAATACTACTAAAAGTGACCTCACAGAGCTGAAAAGATCAATGGTTTTGGTGATTAACTTATAAATGAAAGAAAATATTAAGAGAGAAGGATATTTGTATATATATATTTGTACCTTTGCAGCATAATCATCTGTCAACATGATCAACCTTGAATTAACTTTGGTATGAGCTATTGGTGGATTTAAATCATGGTGCATGTATTGAAGACAATAAGCAGTTCCCATTATGATCCTTATCCTTTCATTCCATTCAAGACATCCAATTTCTTTAACTGAAAAATAAGCAACAAAATATACATAACTTACTTGGCCTTTAAGAAACTGCAATTTCGAACACATTTTGCATTTTTCCGTAATATAAAAGTACACAATGTAACTGCAACCGCGAGTGAAAACCATGTTCGGAACAATGTAACAACGAAAACAAAAAGCATTACCATGTAGATAATCAAATAGACTTCCATTTGGGGCATATTCTAATATAAACATCCTTGAGAATGGTTCTTGTTCCTCACAGTATCCAATAAGATTAACAAAGTTCTTATGGTTAATTCGAGACAATGTGGCAATCTGCAGCATACATACATGAAATTAAATTAATCAGCAAATTGTTAATGCAATTAATATTCTTTTTTGTATTGAATTTAAGAAGACAAAAACCTTTCTTCTGTAGTTCAATTCCATGTTCTTAGACCAATCATGAGAAGAATTAATAAGAGTAGAAACAACTGCAATTTCAACTCCACTAGACAATGTTCCTTTGAATACAGTGCATGCTTCTAAATTAGTAACAATATTGCTGAAATCTTCACAAGCTGTCTCTAGTTCTGCTCTATTCAACTTCGGAACCCCTATATTTGATAACATAAAAATAAAGACATTGAGAATAATCTAAATGTAAACAATAATTCACTCACGTAGGTTCTGTTTGGTAAAATTAAGCTATAAGCTAGCTGATATTGAAAATCTATAAACTCAAACGCTACTTGAAATAGCATCACAGAAAAAGCCGTAAGCCTGAAAGAAATGCTTTTTGCCAAACACATTTTATTTTATCAAACAAGCTATAAGCTAGCTTATTTGTGTTAACAAACAGACACTTAATCTAGTTTGTATTAATCCTTGATTTGAACTATTACCTGTTACAAAAGCTTTTTGCAACTGTCCACTTATGCCTGTATTCCAAGGCTTAATTATTTTAGCTGCTGGTTTTCTACAAATGCAAAGAAGGACTATGATCACAATGACCAATACAACCGCGACTAAGATGATAAGTATATACTCCCACAAATATCCATAAGTTTTCGGTTGTTCTTTGCTTGTTTGCTTTCCGGCTTGTAAAGGTTCGGAAGGAGGCGAAGGCTCAGAAGGAGGAGAAGAAGGCAATGGTGGTGTTTGTGACTGATTTTGTTTCTTAGTTGCATCTGGAACAGCTGAAACAGATCCACTACTAAAGCTAATTGGAATATAACTGAAATCTGTTGTTTGTTCACCATTATAAGGTAGAGCTGCAAGGTTACTGGATTGATCAAGTAACCTACGACGCGCGTAATTTACAAGATTCGGCACATTCATCTCAATCTCTGCTTCATTAGTACCTACTACATGAGACATTAGACATGTTATGATTTGTTATATTAATCAGAAGAAAATATTTTAAGTTATCAACAAGATATAATTTAGTGAAGGATTTCGACTCACGAGGCTGAAGGTCGAAACATTTCTCTTCTTGGCCTTGCTTGAACCTACAAACAAAAGTAGAAAAATTTAGTACAATTATGCTATGATGAAACTGTCGCAAAACTAGATCATTTAGGCCTGTTTGGATAAACAACTTAATAAAGTGTTTATCATATAAGCTATTTCTATAACATGTTTATAAGCTATGAAATTGTACTAAATGGTCTGCTTGAAATAGCTTATAAACATGTCATAAACTGTTTTCATAAGCTCTACTAAATAGTCTCACAAATACTTATACCAGTAAATAAGCTCAAATAAGTCAATCCACGATACCCTTAATGGCTCAAATAAATAGAAGGAAAAACATGCAATGAAATTTCTAAGGTTACTTGCTTAGGAAGGAAGAAAAAAAAGAAGAGGATTTTCTTACCAGTGACCAAACTTTCTATGATGAAACTGTCGCAAAACTAGACCATTTAGGCCTGTTTGGATAAACAACTTAATAAAGTGTTTATCATATAAGTGTTTATGTATATTCTATTTCTATAACAAAAGATAAAATATAGTCAAACTGTTTTCATAAGCTATCCTGAAGAACTAATAGAAATAAACTTAAATAGCTTATAAACATGTTATAAACTGTTTTCATAAGCTCTACTAAATAGTCTAAAAAATGCTTATACTAGTAAATAAGCTCAAATAAGTCAATCCACGATAACCATATATATTGTCTCGAAGCGACTTCCCTAAATGAAATAAATAGAAAGAAAATATGCAATGAAATTTCTACGGTTACTTGTGTAGGAAGGAAGAAGAAAAACAAAGATGTTCTTACCAGTGACCAAACTTTCTATTGATGCAGGCAAATAATGTTGTCAAAGGTGATGAACACTCATCAAGTAGTGATTTAGAGAAAAATCTGAAATTTCCTTGATCTTGAGAATCACTATCTTCTACTTTGTTATAACAAAGCAACCTAGCATAAAATAAAATATCTTTCAAGAATACACAATTAATGTTACATATAAAAAAAGGACATGTAAATATAGAGGTAACTTACAAGTGTTTTAGGGATAACATCCTACTAAGTTCTGTTGGGATGCTTATTGACAAGTTATTTTCCCTTAAATCCAATAACTCTAACTCAACTAGATCTCCAAGTTCTTTAGGAATGTCACCAGAAAAGTTATTATTGCATAACACACTGTCTCAAAGAAACCAAATTTTGTATCAAAACATTTGTAAAATATAAGGAACTCACAAATTTTACTACTAAAACACAGCATATTAACTTATTAAGTAACTACTTGTTTTCTTTTGTATTAATCCTCTAGTTTGCAGGAGAAGGAGATCATGGTAATCGAGAGTTCGCCGCGGAATAAGTAAAGTCTAGCAAGATTTGTTCCTACCAGAAATCGAACTCGGGTTCTCCTGAACTATTCGTCCTAGAGAGGGCCCATTAATCAATTGAGCCGAATGTCTTGGTTACTTATTACGTAACTATGTTTTAGTTGAAACATATAAATTGATTGTATAAATGGCTTGAAAGTTAATTAGGTCATTCATAAGTGAGTAATACCAAAATGGGATCATAGCATAAATGGAATTAAACAAGTAACCATCATTAGTATTTTTTTTATTAGCTCAGTTTATTTTATTGACATTAATAGAAGTCAATGTAACAAGATCCATGCACTAAAAAATAAATTCAGGGTATCTAATCTAATAGTATAACAGAATCCTACATTGAATGATTATTTTAGTTTAAATGAAGGTGATGAGAAGCACATCACATGATAAAAATGAGAATAAAAAATTGCAAGAACAATGCATATTTTACAAGTATTATTGGTGTATATCTTCTGAAAATAAAAATAAAACAAGAATATCAATATTAGATTCCTTACAGAGATTTTAAGTGACTAAGTCTCGCAAGTTCTGGAGCCAATGTCCCTTCTAAGGATAGTCCATTTAGATCCCTACAAGTACACAAAGTCATAAAATTTAGCACCAAATTTTGTATCATACTTGCTACTTCCTTGAACCATAACCATAGTTCAAAATTGCGTTACGCAACAACAATTGCGGCATCAATAACAGATTTTAGAACACTCTGCGGTCATGGTTTTAAATTACGGTTGCAATAAAAAAAAAATAGAAGCTGCAATAAAATATTTTACTTCAATATCAAGGTATTTATAGTTATCAGTGTAACCGCGACCATTGTTTAAATTGTGACTACAAATTTACAATCCCAATTGCAGGCACAATATAAAGAATTTTGAGGTCTCTATAATATCATTGTAACTGCAATTCGACTACATTGACCGTGTTTTCTCACATTGTATCACAATATAAAGGTTCACATTAAACTAAAATCATGACCGTAAGGTGCGACTGCAACCGCAATTTAGTAATTTGGTACTATTACAAACATTTTAGTGCAATAACCTATAAGAAAGGTAAAAAATTACCACAGGAACTTACAGCATCTGCACTTTACCATCGACACAATGGACCCCAACCCAATTGCAAGGGTCACAATCATTTGGATCCCAATTTTCCAAAGCAGCATGAGGATCACATGTTACTCTTGCACGAAATTCCAACAAAGCCATTCCTACATAAACAAAACAAAAACATAAGTTATATTACACTAATATATGATGGAAAAATACTTAATTAATTATATAAACATGTGATTAAGCTAAATTACCTTCATCATTAAGCGATAAACACCCATGAATTCCCCAAAGAGTAATGAAGCAAATATAAATTCTAAACCAAAATTTAAATGTGTCACATCTCATTCCCATTTCTTGATGAAGCCAATGCCAACTTGATTGAGCCACTATATAATATATTTATATATTCTAAAAATCACTAACTATGTTACAATACAAATCAAAGATGTTTTCGAGGTCCATAAATCATATCAGGATCCCTCATTTTTATAATGTTATCTCTTTGTTACAATAAATTCAACAAAGACATAACCTTGTATTATATCCTCTACTCAATATATATCTTCCTCTCAATTTATCCTCAACAAATTTTGTTTAGCTGAAAATTTTCAACAAAAAAAATAATTAACACAATGCATATATAAATTATAATTAGATCAAGATCAATAAGAAAGAAAAAAAAACATTGATAAAAGAGAATTAATTGATTACCGCGTGAAAAGGTCAAAAGAGTACAAAAGTGACGAATTTTTGACCAAGAATTTAATTTCAATGAAGGTGGGGGATGAAATTGCAAGGTGGTAACAAATTTTGTAACAAAGACAAAAAAAAGGCAGCAAAATTTTGAATAGAAACAAAATCTTAAATCTCTAGTAATAAATTTAATACATTTTTTTTTATGATATCTATTATTGCTGCCTTTTAAGGATGATCTTAGAGGATCATCTCTTCGACCATCTTCATCATCATGAGGAGTTTGTTTTGTTGTATTTTCTTCTTTCTCTATGGTTTTTCTGTGTCTATGTTGTTAATTTCTCTCTCTTTCCAAAATTTCCCAGTTGGTTGATTCACTATTTTGGCTTTGTTTTTTTTTTCTTTGTCTTGATTCTTTCTCTCTCATCATTCTCACCAGCCACCCAAAATTTCTCGTTTGATTTGCTCCTCTTTTTTTAATTATTAGTTTTTTGGTTACACTTTTTTTAATTTGATTTATTGCTATACATCTACCATATAAAATATTTTTGACCAAAAAGAAAATTACATCATATTAATATTTTATGGGTATTGTTAATGAGTATGATCAGAACACTCTTTAAGCATTCAATTTAAGGAAATTATTTATCCAAAAAGTAAAATGTTTCAATTTTCAATATGTTGACTTCACAAATTTTCGTAAAAAAATCACAAAAACTTAAAGTAATAGTATTTGTATAATTTTTTTTAATTACTCGAAAGTCAAGAATATCTGTGAAAAAAGGCGCTTGTGAACTTTCTGACCAATCCATATGATGGAATATCGGCTCTTTAATTGGCATATGTTATTTGGTTTACCCACGACCCATCCCATAAAATGTTGGAAATTATTAAAACACCCTTATATTTTAATAAAATTACATGTCTATATTCTATATAGGATACACTAAATACCCTCCGAGCATTCTTTAAGGATTAAAATTATATTTTAATACATTAACTTTACATTTTTTCATAAAATTTTCTTAAATACCTACTATTTAAAATCTTTAAAAAGTGCTTTAAAAGTACTTGTTAGCATTTTCTTAATTTGATTTTTATTACTACAATTGTATTATCATTATTTTTCTTATGTGTTTCTAATATTCGAAAAAAAAACATCTATTGCTTATAAAAAAAGAAAGAAAATAAAAATACTATGTTCTGTTGGACCCACTTCCGACAACATAGGATGCGCTTTTGTTTTGTTACTAGGTAAATCTCACATGGTTTTATGGACAAAAAATAAATAAAAATCTCTTATGGTTGTTCCTCCAATCATCATTCCAATTCATCCTTCATTTTACTCGGTAGATTTAATATTCTCCTCCAAAAAAACATGTTTGATCTTCTAAAAAAAAAAGCAACATAACTAGGAGCTTCTTCGAATAATGATATAGTAATTCACAATTCTCCTCCAATAGACATATTTGATCTTCTCAAGAACGATATAATTGAGACTGTCTTCATTAGGAAATAATCCCTTGTTTTTTTGTTCTTTTTTTTATTTTTTATTAGCATTGTAACAAAAAAAAAATATTTATAGGCAAATGTTTTTTTCTTTATTACACAATTTATAGGCAAGTTAATTGACTTTGAGTTTGTTTCATTTACATATCATCCATTTATAGTTTATTTATGAGAGAAATATAAATAATATATTATTGAGACTCATTTTAAGTGGACTCTATTGATAGGTCTCACTATTTTTTTTTTTTGGATTGATATGATATTGATACGAAGTTTTCACTGATGTTAGCATGATTATTCTCCGCCGGAGAACCTGTGTGGTACATAAAGTGGATTCTCCCCTCTCAATCAAATTTTTTTCATACGCATTAGTCAGGAATCGAACCACTGACCACACATAATTAAGGGGACTGAGACCTTTGCCACTTTGGACTAATTTATTGTTGGTTGTCTCACTATTCTTCTACATGTGTCTATCTCTCTTTTATAGAAGAATAATAATTGAGGGTAGGTGGGGCTTTCCCCTCATAAAAATCAAAATAAAATAGGAGTAGAGGATAGGTAAATGGAACAAATTTTAACTCATGCTAATTAGTATTTTTGAGGCATTAGTTAAGGCTCCCAAGGCACTAGTTTAGATTTCAAATTTAAAATATTTATTTTAAAAGTTGTGTTGTTAGCATCTCAAAAGTTTAAATTTTGATTTTTTTTATTGCATAACTTTTTATTTATTTTTCTTTTTGGTTTAATAAATATTCCGGAAGCACTTGTTGCCAACATCATATTGATCTAGCTAAAAAAAGTAATTTCCAATCAATTTCATTTTTATTATGGTTTCATGAGGTTTTTTTAATGACAAAAATATATTAGATAAGTAATGAAAATAGTACAAAGAATATAAGAAATACTCAATAGTATAGTAAAGAACAAAAAGGAAAGAAAAAGAACGATAAATAGTGAAATGAATAAGGAGACAAAAATTGAAAAAAAAAATATCATTAACAAACTATGAAAGCAATAGAGAACCGGAAGCACATTCTAGCGTGTATGACAATAATCACACAACCAATCAAATTAAGCACAATCTAATCCAACCCGGTCCACAAAGCATTGTTGGCTCAAAGACAAAACATGTTTCATCACTCACTCATAGTAAGTACGGGAATGACCAAAAATTTTACCAAGAAACAACTTCAACAGGAGAATTTTATCTTGCCCATCAATTGTTCAACGATCTTATCTTTTTAGAGAAAAAAAATAGATTCGTCACATGAGACTTTCAAATTGACCACACAATTTAATGCTAGACTAGAGTCAAATATAACCTAACCCTATCCGCAACCACGAGATTCCCAGTTGGCTCAAAGACAAAATATGTTTCATCACTCACACATAGTAAGTATAGGAATGACCAAAGGTTTTACCAAGAAACAACTTCCACTATGAAAATTTATCATGTCCATCAATCGTTCAACTAAAAAAAATATATTCGTTATGGAATTTTCAAATTAACCACACAACTAAATGCTAGACTAGAGTAAAATCTGGCCTTACCCTAGCCCCAACTACCAGATCCCCAAACATTGCAAACAAACATAACAAATAACAAATTTGGAGGCATCACTAACTCTCACCCTAACCACCTAACAATTATATATCACACATGAAGGACAAACTCATAAGTGACAAAGAGAAAATGACTAGTTAACTCCACTAAAAATCCACAAACAAACACGCAAGATATATACATCAATGATCAGCAATTACCCCTTCGTATGAAAAGATTTTAATGAGCACGAACCCTATCTTAAAATAATTGCCAAAAAAAATACAATGACCTTAGAGACACAACATTGAATACTTCAAACTCACCAAGTAAAACCCATTATGGTGAAGCTTCCAAGATAATAAATCCTCAGCTGAGGAGATAAGCATCTTAATTCTCAACTTCTTCATTTGCATGTTGTCATCTTCATGCACATGGGAAATAACATGAAGGTGAGTCAAAATATTTCTCAAAGATATAAAATAAGTGGAGTGGAGTAAGATAAATTAAATGCACATATAACATAACATGAAAAATAAAATAAAATTAAAACAACACAAGATATATTATCACTTATAGCAAACAATAACGCAATCCGTGATAACATCAAAGTATCACTTAACATCGTTAACATATTCTTAGGTGGAAAACGGACATTCATGTGCTGATGTGGCTGATATGTGTGACGATGACTAGGAAATAATGAGTAACTTTATCATCAAACTAACTCTTCTACTTGGTTAAAATATATAAGACACATAATGTATATAATATTGTAAAACAATAAAATTAATATCAATAAGATATGCTTTAGATTTTCCATTTTAGAATGTCTACTTTTGGTTTAATAAAAGGACAAGTTATATATATTATTATTTTATGTTTATCTTATTTTTTCGTTTATACTACTTTTATATTTTATGAATTTAGTGGAGATATATATCACTTTGACCCGCTAACTTTAGCCTTTTTTTGCAAAAGGATGACCTCCAATAATTTTGACCAAGTCAACGCACATGTGACAAAGTGACTTATATGTCACGTCAGCATATCTTGTCACATATACTGACGTGACATGTAAGTCACTGTCCATGTAGCAAGACATGTTGACGTCGCATGTTAGTAATTTGTCATATGTATATTGACTTGTTCAAAATCAATATGAGTCATTCTTTTGCAAAATAGACTAAGATTAGGAGCAAACAATGCTATTATATGTTAAAAGACCAAAATTGTAAATTTATAAAATTTAAGGGGCTAAAATTGCAATTTAACCTTGATTTTATTATACTCTAGGTAAATAAAAAGCAACATTTAGTCATTGAAAAAATTAAATCGGATCAAGAACTTAATCGCTAAACACAGTGTCGGCCCTAGTTTTCTCTCTTGAGAAAAATTCTCCTTCTTTCTAGTATTTTTTCTTCTTTGTTCATCAAAGAGGGTGGTTTTAGTCATTTTTGGCTTAGAATACTCTTCTACATCTGTTTTTATTTTTTTAATATAAATAGGTAATTTTCACATTGATCAAGTGATTTTCACATTTTTGACCTAAAATCATCCCTCTACATCTGTTTTTACTTCAATCACTTTAATTTTATGATATTATTTGTTGTAGGCATTTTGCTATTGTATACTATCTGATTTCCCGTGGTGTGAATTTGTTCGCAAATTCATGTTTTACGGTTTTAGCGATGTTAAATAGGTGGTTATATATATATATGTGTGTGTACATGTGTGATTTTGTTAAAACAAGATTGTAGCAATAATTTAAAAGGACAATAATTTGAATGGATGAAAAAGACCCTTAATAATTGAAAAATACCCTAAATAAGTTGTTTTTCAATAGTTCGTCGAATTTTATTATTACTTTTTTTTAGCATTCAAAAGATTTACATTGTTAACTTTAACATTGGAAAGTTTAAAAAAGATCCATATAACTTGACAATTCCATAAAGGATCGATCTATAATATATCCAGAACATGATGCAACCAGGTTACCAAAAATAAGATACGTCTCACATTGATATATCTATTTAGGCAATCATGATTGCTTAAATGTTAGAAAAAGAGCAAAATACAATTTATTGAAGAAGTTATATTCTAGAAACATTTTCAATTAGGGATTAAATAAAGAGAAAACGGGATATGCACACGAGTTGTTAAATGGGTTAGTCCGGTGGGTCAGGCAAAATAAATGGGCTGAGCCGATCCGGTTTGATTATTATTGAGCTAGCAATTATCAAGCTCAGCCCGACCTTTATGGGCCTGTGGGCTAATAGGACAACTCGACCCATTTCATTTTACTATTTTTCTTTTTATTCCATATTTTTTATATCATTTTGATATATTAGTTCTTCATAATTATCAATTTTATAGAGATATTATTTGAAGCAAATGTAAATAAATTTGACATCAACACTAAATATCAATTAAACTCTAATTTTAGGTAAATATATCCCTTTTATTAAATTTACACATTTAAATATATTTTTTATAATAATTTATCAATTAAATGATAATTTTTAATTGATATTATTTTTACAAAAATGACAAAATGTTATTTTCATCAATTAAATGATGGGCTAATGGGCCAGCCCAAAGCCTGATGGTCATATGGGTTGAATGGGCGTGGTCGGAAAAGAGCCCTATTACATTTTGGCTATATTTTTTTAGGCTCAACCCATCCAAAACCGTGGGCTAATGCCCCAGTCCATCAATCCGACCCATTTTTGACACCTCTATGCACAGACTGCTTGCAATATTTATATATTGTGATCAATGTCAAACATGTATTCCTCCAAATCATCTCACTACACCCCCATTTTTAATTTTTAATGGTATGATGTGGATGAATAATTAATTTCTATTGGATGTTTGTGTAAAAATATTTTACACTAACGTAACATATCCATTAAACTCCTAAATAAATTGTTTAAGTACTTGATGCCACTTTTTTTTTCTTCCTTAAACACTAAAATTAAACACGATCTATTATAAAAAAAATTAACACAATCTAATTGCGAATAAATTTAGTTTTTAACTTACAATGTAAATATTATTAAGTTATATACATTTATGCAAATTCAAACACGAAACTTCACCATTGTATATATATAAAAATAAAAATGCGATGTGTCCTATAAGTGTAGCTTAAATGGTAGCTACCATGGACGTTATTGGAGTGGTCGGGGTTCAAACCCCGGATTCCACGCTTCTCCACATTTAAAATGTGTGAGTCTTGCAATTTAGTCAACTTGACCAAAAAAAAATTTGATCTTAATGATCTCATTAGTATTATTATTATTATCTTTTGATTTAGGCGTGTTCTCCGTGGGCAAACAAGACGTTGAATGTACCACTAATCCGACAGTTACTTGGTTAATGGTATGTGTTTATTTCCTGTCTTTGATCGATCACACGATAATACTGCGGTTAAGTGGTACAATAATGATTTTTGCGGATTTCATGCTGACTGAGTTCATGAATCTTGTGTACAATACAATGATAACAAGGTTCAGTTCACGAACTTATACCTAACAACCTTATTCCGTTTTTGTTAAGCAAGTACAGATTACAGTTAGTGTGTGAGTGAATGATATAACAACCTAAAATATTATAATTTTTTTTTTTTCTTTAAGAAACAAAATTTGACCATTCAAATTGAAAATATTTTAAAAATTTAATCGGTAAAATTAAACTATAAGTTAGTTAACAACGGTAGGTAAGCTAATTTTATTAGTTGATAGGTGAAAATCAAGTATAATGAAATTAAATATTTTGGTAATTTTAGCTGTCGTATGTATAAAATAACATAAAAATAATATATGGTGAGGGATTTAAGTAATATGCTAGAGGTCCTGAGTTCTATCATCAGCTCATTGTAAACCAAGAAAAAAGAAAGGTAGAAAGCTACAAACTCAAACACTATTTGAAATAATATATGGAAAAACAAATTTTAAGCTAGTGAAAAAAACTTGTTACCTAACCCCTCTAATTTTATGAAACAAACTTATAAGCTAATATAATAAGCTACAAGCAAGATTATTTATGTTACCAAACAAACACCAAATTTAGCTTTTTAAATACAAAATTTCTAATTTTGGAATCCTTTGCGGCACATTTTAGCAATATCCCTTAAAATATAAGCAAATGTTAAATACTTCCATTATATTTATCATAATTATTTAGCAAAATTACATTTGTGTCCCTTAACTTAGGTAACATTTGATTCTTATATTTTTTTTCTTGACATGTTAGTCCCCCTTTTATTTATGATATGAATTTTAAGTTTTAAATTTATGGTTTGAAAAATCATATATACACTTGAATGAAAGATAAAATTGACGTATTATAAAGGACTAAATTAGTACTCCTTCCGTTTTAAAATATGGGTCATGTTAACATGTGCCCTAAGGGCACATGTTAAGATACCTTAAAATAGAAATTGTGCATTTAATGATGCAAGAAATTTAATGCTGGAGAGATAAGATGCACAACTAATTTCAATAAATACTTTCTAAATTTACTTCCTTAACATGTGCCCTTAGTGCACATGTTAACATTCTCCTTAAAATATTTGTCGTTTTAGAAAAAAATAAAAAATTAAGAAAGTGTATTTTTGGAACTTATTTTTCTATTATACCCTTACTTTCAATAATATACTATGTACAAAAAAAACAAATTTAATATGTTATGTACCAAAAAAAAAGTTAAAAAAAATCTTTAGATTTCCAAATATATAGCATTAATTAGTTTTATTGAAAGGAGACTATAATAAACAAAATACAGTATAACCTTAAATTTACAAAACGACAAGTAATTTGAAACAATTTCTAAAACGACAAGTATTTTGAACGGAGAGAGTACTTAAAATTAAGCTAAGAGACCAGCATAATTTTGCCTGGCATGTTATCCTTAAGTTATCTTTTATTTAAATTTAAAATTTCAATAATCATTTCATTCTTATAGACTAAGTTTTCATTTTGTAAAAAAACAAGTTCCCGTAAAGATAATGTAGAGAATACATTTATTTTTCATTAATAATGAGTCAAAAAAGAGAAAAAAAATTTATGTTGAATAAACGATGTATTTAGTCTATAAATAGACCAAATACATTAAAAATTTAATGTTTTTTGTTTTATACTGATATTCAATAAGAAACACTTTTTTTCAATTTATTTATACAATTGTAAGAATAAGATGACACGTCAAAATAATTGATTCTTAAGGTGAATACAATTCATTTAATTTCTGATATGCACCGAAAGCGTAAAGTTTCTTTTACACTAAAAACAAATAACAAATGTCGCAAAAATTTATAAAGATTTAACTTTAATCCTGTAGTTATCCTTATTTTTGACTAAATTTCATAGTTATCTCAAAACTTATAAAAAAAAATATTTTTTATTAATTTATAATACCTTTTTGTATCAAAATTCTATCCAAAATTAATTAAAAAATAAAAAAGGGGGGAGGAGTGTAAAAAATTAAAAAAGAATAATAAATTAAAAGTGTAAGTAAATAAATGTTGCAATATGAGAAAACATGTGAGAGATCAAAAAATGAAAGCATCTTCCACGAAAAGACACACACTTTTTTTTTCTCCCCTTCTCTATAACGTACAAGTCACGAAAAATATCTGATTTTTTCTTTTTCTTTCTTTTTTTTTTCATCAATTTCATTAATTTTCATGATTTTCTCTCTCTATCTTTTCCTCCTTTAAAAGGACCATCCAAACAAAGCATTCTAAAAGCGACATCAGGTTTTGTTCAACTTGTGACTGTGTCTTTTGTTGTCGTCTGTGTTTCTCTGCTTGGTTTCAGTTTCTTCTTTGTGTCTCTGTTCCCTTAACCTCGATTATGTCGTGAACAAGATACTAAACAATGTTTCATGTATTACACTCTTCTCTATAATCATTCTAAATTCAGTTTTCTTCATCACCCATTTCATAAAATCTTTCAATTTTGATACTTTGATGTAAAACGATACATGATTTTTAAAATATGAAACTTGGGTCGTGCTTAGATTAATGTTTTGTAACGACCCAGTTTCATTTTTTGTGTTTTTAATTTCAAAGATTGAATTTTTATGTAATGATGTTAATAAAGTTAAGAATTTTCAAGTTTTTCTTTTTTATGGTTTGAACTGATTTTTTTTGTTTTGTTTTTGTTTTTGTTCTAATTTGTGTTGTGAATATTCTGTGTTGATGTTGTTTGCAGATACTGTTGATTGGATTTGAGTTGATGAATTTGTCATGCAAATGTTTTGTTGCGTACAAAGGAAGCTGTTTTGAATTTTGATTGAATTTAAGTGATATTTTGGATCCAAGTTTCATTAATTCATTGGATAATTCAAAAAACAGAAAACCTAGTTACTGCATTGATTGTTTAAGAATAATTGATTACAATGCCGTATATTCAAAAGTTGTATGATATCTGTAAGGTTTCGATGACTCCTGACGGTCCGAAGTCAGAGGAAGCTCTCCAAAAAGTCCGAGCGGTTTTAGGTACAATCTGATTCTGATCCTTTGTTTTTGTTGAATTTATACAATTTAATTCAATTATTTCATTTGATAAATGTTTCAATGAATTGCTTGAATTTTCTTGTGAATTGTTTAATGTAGTGTTTGATTTGAGATGAATGCATGTTGTTAGTATATGTATAGTGTCCTCAGATTAAATCAGAGAAGGGTGTGTGATTGACTGTGTTAATTAACCTTTTCATATACTACATTGCCGTGGCAGATTCGTTGAAGCCTGCTCATGTCGCTCTTGATCATGAGGCGCATATTGCACGAATTTACGAACCACCTACGGATGGTGCTAATGGAACTACTCCGAGTCCACCTATTAAATACATTCATCTTCATGAGTGTGACAAGTTCTCTGTAAGGATTTTGATTCTTTCTTTATTTTGCAATTTGTTACTCTATTTGGATAGATTCTTGCTTGGATTGGACCTTTAATTTTGGATTCACAAGGGCTGAAGTTGATTTTTTTTTTTTGGCAGATTGGAATTTTCTGTATGTCTCCTGGTTCGGTAATTCCGCTTCATGATCATCCTAGAATGACTGTTTTAAGCAAGGTTCTCTATGGTTCGTTGCACGTGAAAGCATTTGATTGGGTTGAGTCTGCGTCATGTGATCTGTCCCAAGGTGACACTCCTTACTGCATTTACTTATGATTCAGTCTTTACTATTATTGATTTGCGATCGCAAATGCGGTTACACATTGTGAGAAATTGTGGACAAATGAGGTTGATGCGACTGTAATAGCAGTCCTCAAACCTTTAACATTATGGTCGCAATTTAAAACCACTCATATGGGATCATAATTGGATTGATTTACTTACTGCTTATAGAAAGCACAATTAGATTAACCATTGTTTATTAGCCGTATAATTTGGCTTCACTCAAAGGCCTCTTTTCTATATTTCAAATCCTTAAATGACATTGTTAATGTTTGCATTTCAAAATGATTTCGTATTCAGATAATCGATTATAGAAAAATATGTTTTTGCAAAAATTTTACTGTGAATTAAGGAAAAAATGATCAAGGGCCTGGTATTGCACTTGGGCAACTGTTAAGTTGAACAAGATTTAGGCCTTCTTTTTCTGAAATGTTTTGAAGCAAAATGGTCAAAACCTGTCGTTGTGAATCTCTTTAAGGGTTAGTCTTTGACTTGAAATTAACATTCATGTTCTTGTAATGCCTAATAGTATATCATGTCTCCTCTGGTTAAGCTGTTGGAGACAATAACAGTCAATTTCCGTCACTAGTTGTCTGCTTTGTAATTTGTGTTGAAATCGATATCTATTAGTAGACATCATATATATGATTCGAGTGGATTGTACAAAAATGTCATGAATCAAATTGTTTTCTCAGTACTTCACATATTTGATATTGCTAAGTTGAGTAGTTTTGATATTTAGCTCTTTGAACCTACAAATTGAACATTTTGTATCTCTTACAATAGTTTCTATAATTTTTTAAAACTATAATTGTTCCTACCTATACCTGTTGTGGGGTTGGTGAAGGGATTTGGGTCGTGTGCAGTGATGCAGTCAGCCACACTGGTGGTTGTTGGATCACAATTGGATGGTCCAGAATCTGGTTGACTGCGTGACTGCACACGATCAAAATTTGCGGGGAAATCCCCTTAGAGACTAAGAGTAGTGACAATAGGTCTGCTCTTACAAGTTATCTTTTCTTCGGATACTTGCTTCCGGCAGTGGATGTTATTTAGGGCTTTTAGTATGCATGCCAACATCGATGTATTTATGATTTTCAGAAAAATAGCGGATTATGATTCCTTATTGGTGCATGTTAAATTAATATAACTGTTGGTTTTAGTTTCTATGAACCTAAGATAGTAAATATATAGCTTCACGAATCAATACGATTTTATGATTCTCAAACATTTCCTAAACTTGCAAATTGAGATTCAAGATTTGTCTACAGTTGTAGCGAGACCAGCAAAACTTGTCCGAGATTGTCAGATGAGTGCTCCTTGTGAAACAACAGTTCTCTATCCAAATAGGGGCGGCAACCTCCATTGCTTCCAAGCCATAACCCCTTGTGCTCTCTTTGACATCCTTTCCCCGCCTTACTCATTGGAAGAAGAAGAAAATGGACGAAACTGCTCTTATTACTGTAGGTCGCCGAGGACAAATTTTCCAGGTACTTCAATCTATTCTTTCTACATCCCTCCGTTTTTTTTTTTTGGTTTAAGCGCAATTAAAACTGATTTCTAAAGTACAATGTTATTTTCTTACATGTTATATTGTTCACAAAAATGCAGTGGTTGAGGAGCTGCGCGGGCTGAATCCATCTGAATTTGCCTGGTTAGAAGTGACTCCGGCACCTAGCAGCTTGGTTATTGGGAAGGGGACCTACAAAGGCCCTAATATTCGGCGATGAAGGAGACAACTTATTTGTTCTTATATAACATTGGTCAGGCTTGACTAGAAACTATATTTGATGGGGTGTTATTAGATGGAATCTGTTTGGTATGTATGGCTGTTAATTAATTGTACAGGCTATGATAAATTATGGCTGTGAATGTTGATTATGCCATGTTTTTCTAGCTTACCTTTTTAGATTATTACTGTGACATGGTTTATCTTTGGTGATGTTAATACCTTAGACATGTGAATTATTATGACTTTCTTATTTCAATGGATTATGCTAGTTTTTATTTGAATGAATTATGCTTGTTCTTATTTGAATGGATTATGGTAGCTCTTATTTGAATGAATTATATATGCTAGTTCTTATTTGAATGATTGTGGTAGTACATTAAGAGCAATGTTTTATATACAATAGGTTCAAGTTTAAGTTTTTGAAGTACAAGTTTTTGATTCCTTAAAAAAAAGTACAAGTTTTTGAAGTAATATTTATGGAATAAATTGAAATAATAATTAAGGAATATATTGAAATTAGTTTTCCATCTTAAAATTTTCAGAAAATTTTCAATGTACATTTTCATATTATCATATATTCTTATATAAACTCAAATTTTAAGAAAATTTTCAATGTACATTTTCATATATTATTATATAATATATTCTTATATAAACTCAAATTTTCAGAAAATTTCCAATGTACATTTTAATATATTCTTTTTTTAAGGTCATTTTCATATATTTTTACATAAACTCAAATTTTCAGAAAATTTTCAATGTACATTTTCATATATTCTTATATAAACTCAATTTTTCAGAAAATTGTCAATGCACATTTTGAAATATTATATAAACTCAAATTTTCAGAAAACTTTCAATGTGCATTTTCATATATTCTTACATAAACTCAAATTTTCAGAAAATTTTCAATGACATTTTCATATATTCTTATATAAACTCAATTTTTCAGAAAATTGTCAATGCACATTTTAATATATTATATAAACTCAAATTTTCAGAAAATTTTCAATGTACATTTTCATATATTCTTATATAAACTCAAATTTTGAGAAAACTTTCAATGTACATTTTCATATTCCTATATAAACTAAAAATTTTAGAAACTTTTCAATGACAATTTCATATATTTTTATATAAACTCAAATTTTCAAAAAAAAAAATTCATTGTACAATTTCATATATTCTTATATAAACTCACTTGCATGAAATTGAAGTGTTAACATTGATGTTCAGGTAATTGATGAACCGTTGTTATAAATTGGGATATTTTATCTAAGAGAACCGTTTTATCTCATGTTTATTTAAAAATCAATCTCTTCTTAATGTAAACTTCCAGGCGTGAGAAAAGTACAATTTTACCCAAATTCACTCCGAAGGTGGAAAAAAATGTATTTTTTCTCTGCCCAAAACGATACTTTTGGATGTGATCGGGTTTTATGTGAGGGGTAAAAGTAGCTCTCTTTATCTAATGGTCTTATGGTGAAGTTTGGGGATCCCTTAATGGTCTTTGGGTTGCATTGAAGATGGATGTTTTCTCTCCCCACCCCCTAATCTCTTTTTGACCCCCCCCCCCCCACCCCCCCACAAACAAAGGAAATTAGGGAGGTCAAAAAGAGATGAGGGGGTGGGGAGAGAAAATATCTTGAAGATGAGAGTTTGAAGGCTTTAAGTGGATTGTGACTTGACTAATGGGTTTTGATCCAGTAGGGTCGTTTGTTTCTCTTTGCACCCGTAGGGAGAAAGGTTTGACACCCTTAGCTCATTCACAACCCTTTTACCTTCTGAAGCCAATGTTCCTTTGTTTTATTGAGATAGCTTGTTTGTTCCTCTTAGGCTCTTGTGTAGCGTCGGGGATTATAATTAACCTCTAAGTGTTTTTGTTCGAAAGTATATTTTTAGATTTGTAAAAATGTGAATTATTTTTTTTAAACGTATACTTTTGAAGTACATGTGAGGGTGAGAAAATAAACTCCCAAATTATTTTACTTGTGGTTCAAGGAAATTTATGGAGGTAGATCTTAATTTCTTTGATTTTTGTTTTATTTTTTATGTTTCGAGTTAATTATATATTCTTATATTTTGATAGGAACGGATTCTCTATAATAAATTTTTTTATTGGAGAGTGTCCAATGATGATTATGGTCATCCGATTTTGTGTGTATTTAATATCAATAGAGTAGGAACAAATCATTGGTTGAGACTTTACTACATACAATTTACTAGAGCACTCAAATGGGCTGGCCCGGCCTAGCCTGACCCAATCCGATGGGCCAGACGATAAATATGGGGCAGCCCGACCCGATAAATACCGGCCCGACCCATTTTTATTTTTATTTTTTCAATTTATTCAATATTTTTTATATCACTTTTATGTATTATTTCCTCATAGCTACTAATTTTATTGAGATATATTTGTATGACAGTATAAATAATTTTTACAGCAGCACTAAATATCAATTAAACTGTACTTTGATCCCTATAAAAAAGATTAAATCAAATTAATAACCTATAAACTTAATTTTTTTTAAAGTTTTAGAGAAATAGAACCCTTTTTATTAAGCTTACACATTTAATTATATTATTTATAATAACTTTTCAATTAGATGATAATTTTTTATGTTATTATTGATATTTTTTTACAAAAAATTGCATAATTTTTTGGACTAATGGGGGGTTAGGTTTTTTTGAAGTCCGATCCGCCCAAGCCCGTGGGCTATTGATCCGGCCCAATTTGACATCTCTACAATTTACACTACATAGAATCTCTTCCCTATTTTGACACATCATTGTGTCTTCTAAGTTGTATTATTATATGTTCCATGCAAGCAGGAATTGAGGGTGGAGGCAATGGGGGGTTAGCTAACCCCTTTGCCTATTTTATTTTTAGTTAATATTTATTATATATGAAAAATGTTATCATGTGCTATAAATACACATGTTAAAGTATTGATTAATAAACTAAAAAAGAAAAATATCAAGTGCACTTTATTAATTTTTTTTCTTTCCAATTGTTTGTGTTAGAATAAAATAAAATCTTTCTTTTTTATAAAATTTCTCAATTTCAATCATTTTTATGTCAACAGTTCGATAATTAATATATTGTTAAATATCGGTTAAGTATAATGTCATATCATATTTTAATATTAATGTTTAACTTATATTTACACAATTCATATTTTAAAGAATTTTGTGTATGGGATAGCGGTGCCCAATAATTGGGTACCAAAGAATTTACCTTATTTTTATTCATTATTATTTCTCTAGTTTCTAAAACTTAGTTTAAAAGATATTATGAATTTCTTTGATAAAAAAAAATAGTGGATAATTGATAAACAAACTTCTATCGTATAAATTATACGGTATAATTATTTTTAAGTAAGATGACAAAAATAAAATGAAAAAAATAAAATATAAACTATAAATTAATTGAATTAGCAAGCTTATTAATATAAATACAAGGTTCCAATTACTAACAAAAAAAGTACCCAAAAAATTTTCAAAAAATAATATATAAAAATAATTGGAACAAAGAAATAAATAAAAAATCCGCCACAACTGACCCTAAAATAGATTAAACGGCCGAATATTGGTGATGAAGATAAAAAGAAAAAGAAATAAAAAGAAAAAAAGGAGAGCGCGCTTAATATGAACAAAAAAAAACAATATGAGCATGTGGAAATAAATTATAGTGTACATGTGTGTTTTTTTTCTTTCTTTCCTTA
Organism: Trifolium subterraneum; assembly: GCA_951799995.1. NCBI lineage: Eukaryota > Viridiplantae > Streptophyta > Magnoliopsida > Fabales > Fabaceae > Trifolium > Trifolium subterraneum. Next base: position 5,294,498 of record OX637462.1, on the reverse strand, counting down.
TTTATAGAGATTTGGTTTTATTAATTTTTTTTGTTAGAGATTTGGTTTTTTTAATTACTTCTAATTTTTTTAATATATTAATGATTTGTAATTATGTGATTGGTTGTGTCTACTCATTAATAGTTAGGTGTGGACTCACACAAGAATTTCTCGGACAACGCATATACTTTTTTTGTGAAAGAAAACACATATATTGAATCTGTTTTATTAGTTTCATTATAGTAAATGAATACAAAATAGGTTTTTTTAATCACTAAATCATTGAGTATGAAAAAAAAAACTTATCATTAAGAAACGAGACTTATTTGATAAGATCAATTTAAGTAGATTATTATTTCAAAGCCAAAATACTAGACTACCTTTCAAGTTTCCATCTTTTTTTCTCTGCCAAAATCAAAACAAGATAATCTCTTAACAATGATGAAAAGACAAAAGAGGCTTTTTTTTTTTTTTTTTTTTTGACTAAAAATAAAGGATATTCATTCATTCAAATTGATGAGTACATCGATGTAATACAAATTCAAATTCGCTAAAAAACAAAAAGGATGAATCTGCAAACAAACTCACAGCATCCATGTTAATATCATAAAACGGCAAATTACATAAGCCTACAAATATGACTATATTGAAGTGTCTGGAATGTCCATGCCTCCAGATCTGTAGCGTTGATGACACAAAAGTCGACATCGGATGAATTTGCACTTGATCGGATCTAATCCTTCAACCTGAAACAAATGAACACCGCACAAAGACGGGACAACAAAATACACCGCACAGAGACGGGACAACAAATAACACAAAACCAAACACTATGTGAAAAATCACTTATTTAATAATGAGAAAGAAAAAACAATTTGGAGGGGTGATTTTAGGTCAGGATTTGACCTGAAATCACCCCTCTTTGATAAACTAAGAAGAAGAAGAAAAGGTGACGGCTAGGGTTAGAACTTAGGAGATAAAAGACAAAAGAGGCTAATAACTTGACAATTTGATATTAAAATATGTTGTGTTGTATAATATCATATCATACCATACCATACAATGTTTCCATCAAAAAAATAACATACCATGCAATAAACAATTAAGTGCCAAATCTTAATAGTATTTTATAGGTGTAGATCGTTGATGAGTATAAATAATAGCTAGGTTCCATGTTTTCATCCATGAAACATTAAAAAAGATGGCCTAATTCTTTGAAAGATTCAAAATAGTGATTAATATAATAAGGAATGTCAACACTCATGCACCTGAGAGGACAAATCTTCCTTTTGTGTTTTAAATTATATAGTTTCTTTTTTTTTTTGTCTTAAAATTATATAGTTTCTTCTTAGCAAAAATAATTAAATTATATAGTTTCTTAATCTTCATTATGGGCTTTTTACTTCCCTTCCTTTCATGCTTTCACATAGTTTTAATTCTATCTGTCAAACCATCAACCAATTAGTCATTGAGTTTAAATAATTCACGTTTAAATTATAATGAAAAAAATTATTTATTAGATTTTATTTACTTTTTTACATCCTCAATATACTCATACCTTCTGAAGCAACATTTCGCAACACTTACAAGAGTATTTATCAACATTTTACAACATATTCGTTTTGTAATGAAGAAGTATAACTTAGTCCCTTATTCTTTTACACACTACTAGAAATTTGTTGTTTTCCTGTAGATTTGGACTAAAAATCCGCAGGAAATAGGTTTCATGCGGAGTTTCCCAAAAATTATGATTCCCAGCTAATACCTTCGTGGGTAATTGTTTCCTGCGGTTTTCTATTTTATTAGTTATTAGTAATATATATATATATATATATTTCCTTCTTCATATCACGTTATAATAATCTTTTAATTAAATATATTAGACACTTTGTAATATTTTTAAAAATTCTATTTTGTAAATTTAAATAAATTAAAAAAATTAACCACAAATAAAATACTCTATAATAAAATATTTTAATTTTAAGTCAAAAATAAATAAATGATTTTTTATCTTAATCATAGTTTTTAAATCAAAAAAATTAAAATTTACCTGCGGAACTTCCTAAGATAATAAAATCTGCAGGAAACTGGGGTGTCCAAATCCGCAGGAAAATCCGTGAAAATACTGTGAGAATTACCTAAAATAATAAAATCCGCAGGAAAGTGGTCTGGCAGCAAAATTCCACAGGAAAATTCTTGGGAATACCTGCGGATTTTTCTGAAAACGCCAAATCTACAGGAAATTGAAAAATCCTTAGCAATACCTGCAGATTTATTTCTGCAGGAAAATAACAAATTTCTAGTAAACTTTGTATTTATCAAGATTTGTTTCATTTCAACCAACTCCATCATTCTCCCGAAAGCCGAATTATTAAGATAATGGCCCCATTTGTTTCGTATTATTTTTAAAATAGATTTTGTAATGTTAGAAAATTGCGATTTTGATTATGTTTTGAACTTCAATAATACATTTATATTATATGATGTCAAAATTTGTATTTCAATTTAGAAAAAATGAATACAAAAAAACTTGTAATATTTTAAAAAACAGTTTTACAAAATCTATTTTTCAAAATATAAAGAAAAAATCCATATTTTCAAACAATTTATTTAAAGCCGAAACAAACGGGACCAATAACAACCTTCTATTGCTAATTTTTTTTTATATCTCTCATCATTTTCACTCTAGCTCAATCTTAACTCTCATTTACTATAAAAATACACACTTGACACTTAGATGGAATTATTTAAGGATACAAAATCAATAAATTTTACATCGAAAACAATAATTTTTATATTTTAGAAATGTTGACTATACAAATTTCAGTAACTTCAAGCATGAATTGGTTTTAAAACATGAAATTTTTCTAAGTCTTTTTTTTCTTTTGGTCTTTTGTCTTCAAACTATTTGAGATGTCAATTTTTTCATAAAATCTTCTCTTTGATCATGTTATATTCCTAAACACTAACTAAAATGCTCTAAAATTACAATTAAAACTACTAAATGACTTAATGCCATCGATGATATTATGCACAAAACTAGTGTCAATAGAGATATGAATGATATTCTGCAACAACTCCAAAATTGATGAATTGGTGATAAAGGGATACAACAAAAGAGAAGTAAAAATGATTACAAACTAGTGCCACAAAGATTATATCTGAAAATAATAACACAGCCTCTAAACAATGATAAACTTAAATGGTAAAATATATTTGTGTCAAACTATTTTGGTTCAAGGAATTGAAGCGACCTACCAGAAGGTCTATGAAATTTATAAGCCTCTTTAAAATTGAGAGTCGTCCCGACTATGAATCCAAAGAAACTTGTTAGAATAACCACCCGTTAGAAATGATAATCTTGTTAGAAAAATACTAAACGGTGCCTCCGGGCAATGGTTAAACATATAAAAAATGAAATTTTGCTTCGGAACTTATGCATTCAATGCCTTAAAAGTGTAAAAAGTTATTCAACCAATATTAATTTTATCTTTTATTTCCTTTTTTGGTATGCTTAACAAGTGCCCCGGAGCACTGTTTAGCATTACCCGAACACTGTTTAGCATGACCCATCTTGTTAAGCAACTTAAACAAATAGAAATATTCTGCATAATAGACTTAATTAGGAATGTGTCATTCATCATTGAAAATAAAATCTTTTACCTTAGCATTGATGGAGGACCAAGCCAAGAAACAAAATTGCATTCAACATAACTATTTCCCATTCAAAGTATGTCATAAATAGAAAGAAACAAGTGCTATGTCATAAATAGAAAGAAACAGTCACGGTCAATAATGAGGTATCCTCTATTGGTTTTATAATTCAGACTCTGTAATATTGAGTCAGATGTTGGAACATCTGTCCTTCAGATGCTCTAGCAGTCAGAGACTCTACCTCTCAGATGCTCTATACAATGTTGGAACATTATTCTGTATAGGCAGTTAGCAGTTAGTTAGTTAGCAGTTATTAGTTTGTTATGTACAGTTGTCATTTTAGTTAGTTTGTTTGTCTTAGGTAGTTATGCAATTGCTTGCATTTGAAGCAACCACCTATTGTATATAAACAAATAAGGTCCTTTGTGGAAGAATAAGATTTTTTACTTTCCCTTTATTATTTTCTAATTCTTTTCATAGTTTTCCATCTCTCTCATAATTCATCTCCCTCATTCTTTGTTCAAAGGGTTAGAGTGAATAACCCAACATCCTCCACTAAATTAATAGTCTATCTTATACTCTATATATTTTTCCACTCTCTCTTATTCTATTATTATGAGTTATCTTAAATTAATTTAGGATAATTAATGCTAACATATAGTCTAAGAGCACATAGTAAAAAATTTAATATTAAAAAATTCATCTTAAAAGTTGTACATTTATTAATTTAAGAGTTAAAATGTTACTTGTTTTAATATGAAATTTCAATTGTTAAGTTTTTTAACTTGTGTCATAAGAAGGGATGTGTGGGGTGGCCCAACTTTATTTTGAGGAGCTGTTTAAGACTAACATCGGGGTTCATGAACCGGTGTTGAGACTTATTCATCAGAGAGTTAGCCATGATGATAATATGAGACTTACGGCGCCGCTAGCCAAGGAAGAAATTAGACAAGCTCTTTTCCAAATGCATTCGGATAAGTCCCCGGGCCCAGACGGCTTTAACCCAGCATTCTTCCAAAACTATTGGGATTTGTGTGGTGATGATATATGGAGGGCAGCATCAATATGGTTGGAGAGGGGTTTCTTCCCCACTAATCTTAATGAGACAAATATTTGTCTTATTCCGAAGTGTGAGAACCCGATGTCGATGAAAGATATGCGTCCTATTTCCTTATGTAATGTGTTGTACAAGATGGTGTCTAAAGTTCTTGCTAATAGATTGAAAGCTTGTCTTGATAAATGCATCTCTCAAGTCCAGTCAGCATTTGTGGAAGGGAGGTCTATTTTGGATAATGCACTCGTTGCTATAGAAATTATTCATGCCATGAAGAGGAGAACTAGAGGAAGAAAGGGGGACCTTGCACTAAAAATAGATATTAGCAAGGCTTATGATAAAGTAGATTGGGGGTTCTTGAGAGGCATGTTGGAGAAGATGGGGTTCGATGAGAAGTGGGTTAGGTGGATGATGATGTGTGTCAGCTCAGTCAATTACTCAGTGCTTATGAATTTTGATAGGGTGGGGCCTATTTATCCGGGGAGAGGTCTACGCCAAGGCGATCCATTATCACCCTATTTGTTCATTTTAGTGGCAGAAGGGTTGACAACTCTCATTAATCAAGCGGTCGGAAGGGGAGATATCCATGGTGTGAAAATCTGTAGAGGGACACCGTTGGTGTCCCATCTACTTTTTGCTGACGATTGCTTTCTTTTTTGCAGGGCATCCATATCGGAGACGTCTCACTTGCTGTCCATTTTGAGAACTTATGAGGCAGCGTCGGGCCAACAAATTAACCTGACCAAATCAGAAGTTTTCATTAGCCGTAACATTAGTATTGCGGCTCAAGAAGACCTTGCTAAAGTCCTCGGTGTTCGACATGTGTTAGGTACCGGAAACTACTTGGGGCTACCGTCTATGATTGGTGTCTATGATTGGTAGGAGTAAGAAGACAATCTTTTCATTCATCAAGGATAGGATTTGGAAGAAGATAAATTCATGGAGAGGGTGTTCCTTATCAAAAGCGGGTAAGGAAGTGATGATTAAATCTGTGTTACAAGCAATTCCATCTTATATTATGAGTATTTATATCATTCCTTCCTCCATCATTACGGATATTGAAAGAATGCTTAATGGTTTTTGGTGGGGTGGTGGTGACCAAAATAAAGGTATCCGCTGGTTGGCGTGGGATAGATTGACATATCCAAAGGCTTTAGGAGGGATGGGCTTCCGAGACTTTCATGCTTTCAATATGGCCATGGTTGCTAAACAAGGATGGCGTATAATTAAAAATCCGGATTCTTTGGTGGCAAGAGTACTTAAAGCTAGGTACTTCCCTAACTCATCTTTCTTTGATGCTTGTCTTGGATATAATCCAGTTTTTCTTGGAGAAGTCTTTGGAATACTAGAAATGTGTTGGAACATAGAGCACGTTTATGTGTGAATTGAAAATAAAATGTTTGAGACTCACATCGGATACTAGAGCATACTAATATTATTATATACTAGTGTGTATTTTGAGGATAAAATATTAAGTCTCATATTTATTAAATTGGACTTTTTATGGTGAGTGAGACTTTGCTTATTTGACTTTTTCAAAGCCTTTTATCCTCATGTGTTCAGCTTATGACTTAGTCTTTTATTTGTTACAAATTTTAGAGAAAATAAAGGAGCACATGGTGTTAAGTCTATACACTATATAGATAGTGCTAATTAACTTATTTTCCTAGATTTAATGTCTCATGTGACATTTTATATATGAGCAGCAACCGTCCATTGTGACTGGTCTTATTTTTTCGAATTTGCCGCACAAGAAAAATCTTCCCTAAACATATAAACAGTCTCAAGTGGCATAAATTTTCTTGTAGATTATGTCAGTGCTTTGAAAGCACAACTTGATCAACAAATAGATGTTGTTGACAATTTTGTCCACAGTTCCTTCAAATTAAGAAATGATTATAGTATCATTATTCCGTTGATTTAAATATGGTCGTAGTTACCATATAAGAATGATTTCAATACCATAATAGAATGGTCATAGCACCATATTAGAATGGACTTAAAACCATAGCGCACTGGTTTTAGTACCATATTTGAGGGTGTAATTCTGGCCCGATTTGCAATATTTATCGGTATCAGTTGAACTGGGCTGTTTTATCCTGGGGACTTCGTGGTTGATCGTCTGCCTTGCACAATTTTGGGCAGTGCCGTGAAACGTCTTAAAGAAAGCGACCTAGTACGCGACTCAATCCAGTAATATCTTCGGTAGCTGAAAATTATTTTAGACAATGTTTTCTTGGAGAAGTCTTTGGAATACTAGAAATGTGTTGATGAAGGGTTGTAGGTGGGTAGTTGGTGATGGGAGTAGGGTGAGGGTGATGGAAGATCCATGGTTACGTGGAAGTGTGGGGCGGTGGATTAGTACACCACAAAGGGAAGAAGTGTATGGAATGTATGTTAATAATCTTATGGAGGAGGGGAGTTAGGAGGTGGGATAGAAATAAAATAGAAGAGTTATTTTCTAGTGAAGAAGCAAATAAAATCATGTCTATGCCTCTCTTTGAGTCAATTCGAGAAGATAAAGTGATTTGGGATGGGGATAAAGAGGGTAATTATTCAGTTAAAGAAGGCTATCGTTTAATTATGCATGACAAATGGAAAATTTTGGAGAAAAATATTTATTGGTCTGTTTTATGGAATGTTAAAGCCCCTCCTAAGACGCGTCATACATTATGGAGAATTTTCCGTGAGTGTTTACCGAGCGGGTTCGATTATTACAAAGACATGTAGATTGTGTGCCTAATTGTCCCATGTGTAACGATGGGGCTGAAGATGATTTTCATGTTTTTTTCACTTGCCCACAGGTTGTTGATTGTTGGACAGCTGCTGGCCTCCATGATGTTATATATAACAGGTTGTCAAGTTTCAACAATGTTGCAGAATTATTACTTAATATATGCAACCATGAAGATGAAAACATTGCGGGTCGTGTTGCGATGCTTATTTGGTGCATTTGGCAAAATAGAAATAATACGATTTGGAACAACAATAGCAACTCAGCGCTGCAGGTCGGGCAGCAGGCCTTTCAAGCATGGCAGCAGTGGTTTGATGCGCAGAAATTGCATAATCGCGGGGTGCAACAACCAGCAGAACAGCAGAATGTCCGATGGGTCCAGCCACTAGTTGGGTGGATCAAATGTAATGACGACGCGGGATTTTTCCAAGCTATTAGTACCACATCAGCAGCCAACTGTTTTCGACAAAGTAACGGACTGTTTTTAAGTGCAGAAACTCGTTACAACTCAAATTTTACTATTACTTCTAATGGGGTTCAATTTGCTATTAGTCAAGGGTGAGATTATGTTATTTTTGAAAGTGATTCCCAATATTTAGTTAATGCTATTACTTCTAATAAGGTTGGGATATTTGAATTTTGTTCCCTTGTATCTAGTATTAGAAATAGTTTATCTTCATTGTCTAACTTTGAGGTTAAGTTTGTACGGAGACAATCGAATATGGTTGCTCATTCTCTTGCGAGAGCGGCCATTTCTTGGGCTAGTCACCAATCTTTTGATTTTGTACCTCCTTATATTGAATCTTTGATTAATAATGAAATGAGTTAAGGTTGTTTGTTTAAAAAAAAAACTTGTGTCATAAGAAAAACATGCTAGAGTTATCCTGAATGTTAAAAGATGAGAAAGACATTATCAAAGTTGGCCCAATGAAAGAAGAAAACATGAGCCGTATACCTTGAATTGACCCAAAACCAAGAAAAAAGACAATTATGTCTTGATACATGTTTAAAAAGGAACACACAACAACAACGTGGAGGGTGGCTGCGCAAGAGGAAAATGTTGGGTCAAGAAAGATCAGTTAGGATTGGACTTAAGAATAATATTAAGTTGGACACCACACTTTAACTCAAAACTTTAAGGCATTAGAAAAGATGAGGAACTCAAAACTTTTGTAAGCAATATGAGACTTAAAACGCATACTTGCCACAACAGAAAAGATGAGGAACACTCACAAACTATTTAAATTTGGGCACACATATAAAACTTAACTAAAATATGAATCATGCTAACTGTCGGACACTAGTTAATGATACAAAAAAAAAAATTATGTTGAAAATAATTTTTATATTTTAAAAATGTTGAGTATACAAATTTCAGTGTAACTTTACTATATCGAGTATCCCTAGGGACACGAGCACTAGTTACCACATTCCATCAAATTAAAAGATAAATGGAATAGTCAATATCAATTGATGTAACTAAATTATTTATGATTTAATTTTTATCATTTATATATATGTGTGTCTGTATAAAATAGATTTGGGGTTGTGCCTATAGTAGAATTGTTCGAAAAAGATATAAAAGAAGAGAAATACTTATATTGGCACAAATCCAAATAAATTTATCTTAGGCACACTCACAAGAAGAAAATTAAAAAGAATTAGGATGATATCAATTGATGTAATTATTTTATTTTATTTTTAATTTTTTTAATTTGTATGTGTGCCTAAATCACTTGTAGATAAAATGATGTAAGAATGATTGATAAAAGGAACATAGGAACGTGCAAAGCAATGAAGGAATAGGAAGGAAAATGACAACAAGCTTAGTAGCTTACAACTTGAAGATAGAAAGTGACGCCAGTACTGTTCAAGTCCTTGTTGTTGGGTGGTTTTATTTTCTCTTCTTTCTTTCATTGTTTATTTATTTTATTATTAGTAGTTAGAACTCTTAATTAGGTTTTAAATGAGTTTAATTTGATGCTACTAGAGTCTATCTATCTAGTTTTTTGAGTATTATTTCCATAAATTACAAAGTTAATATTATTCAATTCTGTCTTGTTCTTAATATTTTTTATATCTTGTTGATCACGTATATGATGATCTAAAGAATCAATTTTTTGTGAAAATAGGTTTTGATTTTAGATGTAAGCTAATTAGAGTTCAATAACAATTACTTTACACACATTGAATTGTTAATTGTGATTTATGAATTAACATATTTCAAAACATTCTTTAATTATTATCTCACATAAGATACTAAGAACTGAGAAGTTGTAATTAAAGGAGATGTATGAGCCAAAACGGGTTTAGATCCTCTCCTTCCATTACTTCTCTCTCACTCTCTTCTTCACTAATTTATCTCTATCGCTCTCTAACATTTTCTCACTCTTCTTCTTTTTATTATATCTTATTAATTTTCTCTCTCTCATATTGCACTTGATTTCTTGAAGGAGGGAGAAGGATAGAAGGAGGATCCACCTCCGGCCAATACATTGGTCGTAACTAGTTTGTTAATCTATCGTGATACTAAGCGAGTAATTAATTGAAATAGACCGAACTACCAAGTAGCTAGAATTAGATGATTCGACGTGACTTAATTGCTTTTTCTTCATTGTTAATTGTAAACCCATTTATTTTCCAAGTTTCAAACACCAATTGCAAATGCAAACCCCTTAAAAGTTTTTTTTTTACCTAAGTAAATGTTTAATTGTGTTGGTTTAAATTAATCTCAATTCATGTGAATTCGATCTTAGCATATTACTTGACAAATTTTGGTACACTTGCCAAATTTCTATCACACATCATTAAAATTTTACCACGCTAGCGTTTTTGGTCAAAATATGCATAGGGACTAGTAAATGCAAAAAGGAGTAAAATTTGTGAAAATTGTAGTCACTACACTACTTGACAAAAAATATCATTTTCCTTAAAAAAAATAGTATCATAATGACAAAAAAATCGAATAAAGAACCAGTGTTAGGTGAAGTCTTTTATAGTATTAAATGCACTTTCTGAAAATGGTTGTTTGCTAAGAAAGCTAATTCTCCTTGAATGTATTATTAATGACATGTTAATGTTAATCCTTTTTTATTGTATAGTTAGGTAGTTGTGGGAGTTCCTTGCCTTAGTTTTCTCTTCTCTTGCTTTGGCCGGGTTTTTTTTGCCTCATGTTGGGCCTTTGGGTTGAGAACTACATGTACTTTTTCTATGAGGGCGGGTAGAGTGTCTCTTGTATTAAATTCATGTTCCTCTTTCGCTTTTATTATTTATAATATTTTGCGGTTTCAAAAAAAAATAAAAAAATTATTCCACTATATTAATGTGACCATGTAAGAATATTTCTAAATTCATAATCAATTCCTTAAAAACAATAGTATCATAATGACAACAAAAATTCGAATAAAGAACCGGTGTTAGGTGAAGTCTTTGATAGTATTAAATGCACTTCTTGGAAACAGTTGTTGGCTAAGAAAGCTAATTCTTCTTGTATGTAGTATTATGAATGACATGTTATTCCTTTTTTGATTGTATAATATTAGTTAGGTAATTGTTGGGAGTTTTTTGCCTTAATTTTCTTTTGTTTTGCTTTGCCCCAATTTTTTTGCCTCTTGTTGGGGCTTTGGATCGAGTACTCCATATGTATTTTTCCTACGAGGGTGGGTTGAGGCTTCTTATATTAAATTCATGTTCATCTTTTGCTTTTATTATTTATAATATTTTCCTGTTTAAAAAAAAAATTAGTATTTCACTAAAAAATTAAAATGTTTTCTTAAATTCTATCCTTAGTTGCACTTTTGGTTCCCTTATTTCACAAGATCCATAATTTTGGTCGCTCTATTTTAAAATCAAACATTTATACCCTCTTATTTTGATTTTTTTTTTTCACTTTTGATCTCCACCCCATTTTTTAACCACTTGGTAGAAAAAAACGCTGCTATAATAGTATCCACGTGGCAAAAAACAATATCCACATCATCATCTTTAACCAATTGGCAGGAAAATACTGATGTGGAATTATCCACATGGCAAATAATAGTATCCACATCAGCGTTTTTTAACTAGCTGGCAGAAAAAACGCTGAGACAAAGTATTTCCTTACTAACATGTACTTGTTCTTTGCCCGTGAACACCGTCACATCAGCACTTTTTCTGCCAATTGGTAAAAATGAGTGTGAGACTATATGTTAAAAAAAAAAAAAATAGATGGACAAGAATGTTTGATTTTAAAATGCAATATTTGTAGAGTACACTTGGATGTTTTTCATTGGTTCAGGGTATTTCTTTGAACACTTTGTGAACTGCACGAGAGTAGTATTTATATTGCTAACTAAGTGCTTATCCTCACAAAAACTACTCTTAACTTTTATACCATTACTATAGCTGATCATCATAAAATAGAATCTCATACTACCATGTCAACTTCCCTACCAGTTGATTCAAGCCAACATGCAATCCCATACATCAAGCGACCAACTATAAATTTTAGTCCTAGCATTTGGGGAGATATTTTTCTTCAATATGATTCTGATTCTGAATCTGAATCAATGGTACTGCTTTATATATAGTCTAGTTTTATTCTTTTCCAGTCTAGTTTACTTTTAAAATGCTGAGTTTTTATGTTGTGGTAATTTGTTTTTGGTAGAAATTATTCAATAATTCTTCATAAAAATGGTAAAAGAAGAATATTTGAGTCTTCTTAACAAGTGCCCAAGTTTGGTCTTGAAAAAAATCAAAATTTATTTTGTAAAAATGTTTTCTCTTTTTACTCATAAAATAGATACATAATTGTGTATAGTTTTAGGGAAACAATAAAACTGTCAAAATATCGTTTTCATTAATTTTAAAAATGCATCATCTTTTATTAGCATTCCTTCTCATTTCTACCATAAATGTTTAGTAAGTTAAAATGAACACGTTTTAAAAAATGTTTTCACAAAATAGCATCCCCTTAAATTTTAAGATGTTGATACAACTTTCAAAAATATATATTCTACAATTAATTTCTTATCTAATGCCCCTAAACACCCGTTAACATTTGCCAAAATATTTTTCATATGCTCTATAAATACCTCATTCCTTGTGACTATAATTAATTGCAGGAAACCATCAATGACGTGAAGCAACATGTCCAAATGCTAAAAGAAGTGAAAAATATTTTTCTATCTTCCAAGAATGATATCGGACAACAATTAAATTTGATTGACTCATTGCAGCGTTTAGGAATATCTTATCATTTTGAAAATGAAATTGACAAAGCATTAGAACAAATCTACAAAAAGTTTACTAACAATAAGGATATGAAAACAAAAGAAGGTGGTCTTCACTTATTTGCGTTAGCATTTCGTTTGCTTAGGCAAAAAGGACATCACATTTCACCGGGTAGGTATAAAGAAATTTTTTTGGTATATTTTTTGTTTTGTTTCAAAGAGCTTGAAAACTCGCACACACTAGGTGCAGAGAAGCAAGATCTTGGATCCAAGGTCAGTTTCGACTATTTCGAGGTCCGGTTTAGAATGTTAAAAATGGACGCGTTAATAAAAAAATATGCAAAAAAATTAAAAAGATCAATAATCCTTATTTAAAAATGTAAATAACATTAATTACATAAAAAATAGTCAATCCTTATAACTAACATACAAAATGTTCATATTCAACCAATAACAACAAAATACTTTTTAGTTATGTAAAAACAAAATCTTACTTCTAACAGTTTTTTAAGTAAACTTCTCAATCAAATTTGTATATTGTATATTTTTTTCACTTTATGTTTTTTTAAGCCTAATCACTTTGGTTGAGCCTTTCAAATTATTTTTTAACAAATACAGATTAAAAAAATATTGAGCTTTTTATTTTATTTTATTTTTTTGAATCGATTTTTTCATAACTTTTTAAAGATCTATTAGCATATAAATTTTTTTAGTCCCCTAAAAATGGAGGCCCGGTTAAATAGCACACTTTGCACTTGCCAATAGCTAGCCTTGCTTGGGCCAAAAGATCTAAGCTAAGCTAGGTTTTAAACATATAATATGAAAGATTAATTCTAGATGTTTGATTGGCTTTATTGGTCGAGATAAGAACCTCATATCCTTATTGACTCTAGATTTAAACATTAGAATCAACAAAATCTAAAAAGTTATTTGTTTCTTATAGTTAGGACCGAATGTATTATTTTACTATAAAAGTCTTACGATAAAAATTTGTTTTTGGCCTTTATGCATGTTAGGTCTGCCTTACAAAGAAGTACGGTATTGCATGTTTGAACTAGTGCCTCAATATTAAATGTTTATGTAACATTTTATCATATGAACTATAATGATGAGACTTTTATGCATACAATTTAATAGCCATTACTTAATCATATTATGAGCTTAGATTTTTAATTAAAAATACGATAATAGTATTTCATAAAGCTAAAATATTAATTGTGTATGAATTTTGACAGAGATATTTGAAAAATTCAAAAGCAATAAAAAAAACTTCGATGAAAAGCTTTCCAAAGATATACAAGGAATATGGAGCTTGTATGAAGCCGCACAATTAAGGATTCATGGTGAAGTTGTATTAGATGAAGCACTTGATTTCACACGCGCTCATCTTAATTCATTAATCATCAATAAAGATCAATTGATTAGTCCTTTTCTTTGCACACAAATACGTCGCTGCTTGAAGACACCTCTTCACAAGGGAGTTCCTAGGTTAGAAACAAGGTGTTACATTTCTTCATTAAGTGAAGAACCTTCTCATAATAAAGTTCTTTTGAATTTTGCAAAATTAGATTTCAATATGATGCAGAAAATGTACCAAAAAGAACTCGGGAGTACCACCAAGTAAGTATCACAAAGACTTTAAAATATTCTACACCTTTTTTTTAGTTTACTAAGACTTGTTTGTTAACGTTACGAAATAGAAGTTGTTTTATGTTTGTTTGCTATAATAAAAAAAATTATATTTTAATAAAAGAATCAGTTGTCAAATTCCTTTTTTCTGGAGAAACTATTAAAAACAGCTTCTCATTTGGAGCAACTTTTAAAAAAAAATTCTTCATATTCTTTGCTTTTTGTTTTAAAATATCTAATAAAAACTTCCCAAAAGTTATTGTTTTGAAAAATAAATGGTTTTTTAAAAGTGATTTCATATTTTATAAATATTTCTATTTACAAAAATTCTTTTATAAATATTTTTAGATTTTCATATGTTATACAAATTTGCATGTATTATTTTACAGGTTGTGGAAAAAATCAGACTTTAGGACGAAAGTCCCTTACGCAAGAGATAGAGTTGTTGAGGCTTACTTTTGGCCATTTACCATGTCATATGAGCCTAGAAATAGCACGGCAAGAACGTTAGGATCAAAATTGACATTATGTATTTCTCTTTTAGATGATACTTATGATGCCTTTGCCACGGTTGAAGAACTTGAACTTTTTACGCATGCCATCCAAAGGTTGATTTCAATCTAATATGAATATTCAAATATTTTATAATATCTTTTCTCAATTAAAAAAATAATGACTTGTGTTGCATTGCATATTGACTTTCAGTTTATTAGCTTATTTATTTTCCTTGTCCTAATTAAACCACATGGTTTTTATTTTTTCTAAATTTAATTTTAATATACTATTTGTATAACACAATACATCAGAACCATGACTTTAAATTATACCGTTGTTGTTGCACAAGGAGTATTGCATGTAATTGTTTCAAAAGTGAATTCATTTTTTATTATCCATCTTTTTAAAATATATCTAATGTTTTTAAAGTAACTCCTGCATATATCAAATAAGAAAAAAGACATCTAGCAAAGTAATTTTAGTACGAGAACTATATATTGTTTATTGCGGTCAGATGTGCGCACTGCAATACAATCAAATGTGCCCACTATACTGCGACTGCAGACACAACCGCAACGAAAATGTTGCAGTTGCATCACATGATGCGGTTCATAATTTTGAAACAATGACCACCACCAACTATATAAGTGATATTAAAAATAATAGTTACGATTAAAGTTAAACAGTAATAATGATATGATGGTTATGAATGATTGCAGTGTAAAATTCTTTACACTACTAGTCATGTTTATGCATTTATTTTCTATATAATTTCCTTTTAGTTGGTATATAATTTTGTTTTCTTTGTGAATTTCAGATGGGATATTAGTCTCATTCAAACTCTTCCAGAGAGCATGAAAGTTGTATTTAATACAATTTTAGAATTGTGGGATGAGTATAAGACAACAATTCTAGAGAGTGGACAATTAAGTTTGCTTTTAGACTATGTTAAAGAAGAGGTAGGGTTTCTAAATTCCAAACTTATCAATATTATTTTTCATCTTTCAATTAATAATTTTTTTTTTTCAATTAATAAATTCATAACTTTTTTAATTAACAGTTTTATAGACTGGCAAAATCCTACTTGGTTGAAGCAAAATGGTGCAATGAAGGATTTATTCCAACATATGATGAATACAATGTTAATGGAATTATATCTTCTTCACTCCCACTTCAAATATTATCTTTTCTTGGACTTGGAGAATTTTCAAACAAAGAGTTGCTTGATTGGATTTTCAGCCATCCAAAAATCATCGATGCTGCATCAGCTATCGGTAGACTTGCGGATGACATATCCTCGCATAAGGTAGTTTAATTAGTTTTTATGTTAATTTCAAATTTTGTGTTTTTCTTTTATATAATTGATCATAATTAATTCATAAGCTTGAATTTTTGTTTTAATTATAAAAAAATTCAATTTTATTTTTACAGTTTGAGCAGCAAAGAGTGCATGTTGCTTCTTCGGTTGAATGTTGCATGAAGCAATATGACATGTCACTAAAAGATGCTTATAAATTCATTCTCAAAGAAATTGAAGATTATTGGATAGTTATGAATGAAGAATGCTTCAACTTAGACTACATACCAAGTCCAGTACTCGAAAGTATTATTAATGTTGCACGAGTATCTGAATTTACATACGAAAACTTTCAAGATAAATTCACAAATGGGGAGTTGCTGAAAGAATACATTGATATACTAATTCTAGATCCTATAAGCATTGAGAAATGTTAGTAGGACAAGCAAAATAAGATGTAATTAATGAGTTTGGATTCACTCAATTTATTATTCCTCTATTTATTCTCCATTTAGGAGAGAGATATACGCAATAGAAGATCAAATATTCTATTGTGTCTATCTCTCTCCTAAATAGAGGAGTAGTAAATAGAGTAAATCTAAACTCGTAATTAAGTGGGTTAATTTAATGTTTTATATATCTATGTATTTGCTTAAGGTTATACTACAACCGTTCCAAATTATATGTCACTTTAAAGAAAAAATTTGTACCAAATTATATGTCATTTTATAATACAAATGAAGCATTGAATGCTATTTTTCCTATTATACCCTTAATTATTTATTTCTCTCTTTTTTCAATTCTTTAATTTATCTTTCTCATACAATTAATGAAGGACAATTTTTAAACTAACTCATAATTTCCCTTTTCCATTTAACATTAATTACATTTTGTAAAATGCGTAAAAATATCAAAGTAACGTATAATTTGGAACGGATGGAGTATTAGTATTGGCAATACTAAACTGGTAATGTGTGCCCTATTTGTTGTTTGTATTATTATTGTATTGGCAATACTAAACTGGTAGTATAATCCGTTTCAAAAAAACTGGTAGTATAATGAGAATTGATTTCACTCAAAGAAAACCATATAGTCTTTTATTTTTATATTTTTTTTTCCAGTTTGCCTCATTTGGTTGATTTGATTCAAGTTAACGAGCCGAATCTAATTGTTTGTGAGTTTGAATCAAGTGAATTCGGGTTAGAAAGAAAAATTGTGACGAATTCGAGCTGAATTTCAAATTGAAATAATTGTTATCAAGTCGAGCCAAATTGAACTAAGTTTGACTCAGCTTGACTCATTTCCGCGTTAGCTACAACCAGTTGTGTACATGATCAATCAAAGATATTACACCATCGTTAATTCTTATACATGCTTTAAAGACGATTATATTGTGTAAGTACTTCCTCTAGTCTTTAATATAAGAAGAAATTGACTTTTTAGATACATTAAAAAATGAATGTATCTAGTTTATAATATAGTCAAAATACATCAATTTCTCAATGTATCTAAAAAGTTGATTTCTTCTTATATTATACTCCCTCCGTCCCATTTTCATTGCCACATTTGCAAAAAAAATTGTCCCATAATACTTGACTCATTTCAATTTTTATATTTTTCCATTTCTACCCCTTATAAATGCTTTTGCAGAATCTACATTTTTGCATCTTCACTTTCTCACCACCTTTTGCCTCTTCACTTTCTCACCATATAACAAGGGTAATTTGGTAAAATTAATATTATCTCTAATTCATTTATGCATTTTTCTTAATATGTGTGAAATGGTCAAATGTAGCAATGAAAATGGGACGGAGGGAGTATTAAGGACCGGAGAGAGTATATCACAACTTGGCTGATTAATGTATGTATCACTATCTTTATAAAAAAAAATGAATGTATCTGACGGTTAGAAATTAATATGATGTGATTTTTCCCTTTCCAAAGGAGTATAGAAACTTGAAAGCATTACTGAATTAATGTATAGTTACTAGTAAAATGCTTAATGAAGCAATTGTAAAGTCATTGCAGTTTTCTAAAATATTTAAGGAAGCATCACAGTAACCAACAACTCTTTTGTTGGACTTCAAAGCCATTACAGTAGTAGCAATTTTTTTCTGCAATTGCTAATTTGCTATACCATGGGAGCAGCTCAATCAGTTGAACATGTTGACAAAATCAGCTTGAAAGTGATGGTGGATAAAAAAAGGCACAAAGTGGTGTATGCTGAGGCAGGGAAGGATTTTGTTGATGTTTTGTTGAGTTTCTTAACATTGCCTTTAGGGACTATTGCAAGACTTGTGGCGAAAGAGTCGAATATTGAAGCACTGAAATTTGGCAGCATTAGCTCACTCTATCAAAGTGTGAAAGATCTTGATCAAAAATATCTATGGAATCCAACTTGCAAAGAAATGCTACTCAATCCTAGAAACTCAATGGAAGGTTACTGCCGAAAGCTTAGACTGAACATCGATGACACAGAACCGGTTGAGTACTTTTTCTGTGAGAATTTTGAATGTAACAGTAGTGTAGAGGAAGGTAAAAACTGTTTAAGCCTATTTAGGAATAAAAAATGTGGCTGTGGAAAAGTAATGAATATTAAAGTATCACCAAAAGAATGTTTGAGTTTAGAAATTGGCTTTGCCAAGGAAAATGCTACTTTTATTATTTCTGATGATCTTTATGTGATGCCTAATGTTTTTGGAACTGTTGTATATCTACATCAGAAGCATAAAATCACTAGCATTGAAGCTATTGTTGAAAAAACTGTTGAAATCAGCAAAAAAGAGGCATGTTATCTATACCTCTCTTGTAGTATTTGATTATTGTTTTATAGTTTAATCATTATATTCATATTTTATAATTATTGTTTTCTTTGCAGGTAGTTGATATTCTCAAGTTGTCATTGGTCACAAAGACACCTTTGACTGACTTTGTCTTTAAGAAGAATCCGTTCCCTCTACAGAGAAAGCAATCCGAGCTTAGGGTTAGAGAGGTGAAATCCGATAATGCTAGACAGATATCAGTGAAAGTTGTTAGAAGAAAATCAACGGGAGAGATTTTGTTTGTTGAAGCCGGGGAAGATTTTATTGACTTTGTTTTCAGTTTTCTAACATTTCCTTTGGGGGGAGTTTCACATATGCTCGAAGGATTCTCGTCTTTAAACTGCATTGATAGTTTATACAAAAGCGTCTCTAAGTTGAGTCCAGATATATATTTAATGTCACAGGGAGTCAAAGAGAAACTAAGTAATCCTCTCATTACCCCGCAATTTGAGCTCAGCAACCAGATATTACCAATCCGCACAGTTCCCTTACCCGTCTATTATTATAATTATTGTCATACTTACTTATCTAAATCTCATTTTCATAGATTTGTAACTACTAATGCTGCTATTACTACACACAAGCCTCATGGTTATTCTTCCGTACCTTTAAATTTGGTTGATCCTAAGTTCTCTTCTTCAAAGTCATCAAGTTCCGGAGAATATGTGATTGGTCCATCAATATACATGGTGACAGATGACTTGGTTGTGTCTCCAATATCGTCCTTTAACGCTATTTCACATCTAAATAGTTTAAATGTTCCTCTATTGGACGTGGAAGAAAGGGTCGTTAGAATTGGTCTCAATGAGGTAAGTAAGATCTTCAGCATTGTTATTCAATGCAATGCAATTAATTTTCATTAGCATACATTGTTTCAAAATACAAATGGTCTTTACAATGTTGACATGTTGCAGGGTCTCGGCATTCTAAAAGCTTCATTGACCTCAACTTCTGCTCTTACAAATGGTCTCAACCAATTTATAAAGACAACCATTAAGGAGGAAAAATGAATGAAATGACCAATTCCTTTTCTCTGCACATTGTGAGCTCATCAAAATTACTAGTAGTTGAGATTTTGATGCTATTTCATCAAATGTTTGGTTATGTTTTACTTCATCAAATGTTGGTTATGTTTTATGTAATTTATTTTGAATTTCTCAACAATATATTTTCATTTCTCCACAATTAATTATGTAGTATTTAACGTACCAGAGCAACATTGTTCGCTGATGTGTCTATTTCTTCAACGCTTTTAACCCTAAGTTCAACTAGTTCAACCAGTTGAACTATTCATCTCATTCCATAAATTTGGTTGTGATTGAACTTTAGCTTTGAACTTAAGTTCTTGTGACTAGTGAGTTAACTTGAACTTGTTAGTTGTCACGGACATTTTGGCACAACCAACAATACAATGCATACATTATCACAAGGTCACAATTAATTTCATTTATTTCAGTTTCATGGTTTATCCGTTATCTGTATCTCCATTGTCATGTCAGTACTAACAGTAACAGGTCCCCTACCATCATTATCCTGATTGATATCTCTCCTATCCACCCCATGCATCCATGTTCTTGCCAACTTTTGAAAGGATTCCATTCCACACATTAAAAATTATTTGGTGAATCATTAATATTGTGAATCGACCGATCTCAAATTAATAACTGAGATCAATTAATATGCGTAGATACGAGTGTTTTTAAATGCAGTGAATATTGTTATAACCATGCATAACTATGTACATTCGCGTGTAATATTAAAATGTTCATGTGACTAGATGTAAGGAGTGATGTTAGAATCGATCAAGTGATCGACAAATGATATTATTTCATCTATTTTGTGTGATCATTCTAATGAAGTAATAGTAGCTTGTAATCACAAGGTATTCATTCAAATGTATTAAATGTCATAACTTCAAAAGGCATAATCAATTAAAAACATCATAAAGACATATACTATATATATGTTACATAAATATATCATGGCTTCAAGCAGATGATAATTATGAGTCCTGCTGGTGTACTAGGTTTACCAACATGAGAATTTCAAATTTCATTTCAATTCAGAATAATCTGATTTACATAATTGGACATAAGCTTATGAGTCTTCTTTGTGAGTATCAAAAAGAAAACAATCAATAAAGCATGAAAAAAAGTGCTCATCACTCAATCACTTGTATCATTTTACTAAAAAGAAAAATTGCTGATTCCTCGAGATTGGATGGAATTAATATAAATCCAACCTTTTCTTTTAGGATGATAAAAATGGTAAAAATGTAATCAATCATACCAAATGTTTTTTTTTTACTTACACTATAAAAGCTAAAATTCCACAAGGTATAGGAATTCATACCATAAGCATGGTGAAAAAACAAATGAGACAAAAAGCTTGGACCATAACATGATAGTAAAGTCACTCAACTTCATCCCTAATATTTTGAATGCTGTGATTTACGTGTCGGTAGTTCCTGCAGAGAAAATTAAATATGAATTTTCATCTTAGTGATAGTTGAGGTTATGCAGAGACAAAAGTTATGGACAAAGGAACTAACAAGGTTACCTGAGAAAAACGAACATGATCGTGATTCAAATTTGAAGTTTTCACAATAGTTTCCCACTTGACACTGCTTGATGTTGTGTTAGAATCATTTCTTTTAGCATGAGATTGCAAGAAAGAATTCTTAAATGATGTTATAGGCAGTGCACGCCAAAGCCAAGACTCAGTAGGCGATTTCGGCAATGGTGGTGGAAGAGGAGAACTATTAGCTAACACAATTTGTTTTTTGTTGGTATCTGAATCTTCAGAAATTGTCCTTTGCACAGGTTGCAATGACGCGAGTCCGCGCTTAATATCTTGATCAGTTGTCATCGATACTTCATCTTCATATTCTTTGGCTATATGATGTAGCATACCAGATAAAGTTGAAGAATTGCCACCTAATGATCTTAACACATCAAAATCCAATGTGACATTTTCTTCAAAATCTAAACCTTGTGCATGTTTTATATCTTGAGAAGTTTCGTTGCTAGAATTTCTTACTTTCCCTCTTATTTTGTCAAAGTCTGCAATCATAGTATCTATCCTCCTTTTGTTATCTACAGAACTTAAATTTGAAGATGATAATTTGACAGTACTTGAATTATCTATGTACAATGTTTTTTCCATTGCCAAACTTCCCGAATATGAACCTCGTTTGGCTCCTTGATTTGGAACTCCTTGCATTTTTCCAAGTCCAGTGCTGCTATGGAATTTCAAGTTGCCAGAGTGATTGTTTTCAGTCACTTTCGAATCACCGAGCAACTTTGCACCGCGAAATGGAGATTGAGATTGAGGTTTACTTCTACAAGGTGATATGCCGGTAGCAGCTGCTCTTGAACGCCGGAAAGGAGATAGCCTACCTGGTAGCAACTCGCCTGAATAAGCAAACCTTTTTGACTCACTGCTTAACTTCTTCTTTCCTTCCTGCATGTCAGGTGATACAGCTCCATTGCTTGACTTGTTCCTATGAATTGCTTCCCAAGCCTGCATCAAAGATTCATGACTGCGAGTAAAAATATGTTGAAAACATGTTCATTCATGAGGATCTTGATTAACAAAAAAGGATTAATTTGGTTCTTCGGTGACAAAATTTGAATTTGATTTTGTAGAATTCATATATGACTAAAAGTGAGTTGAATTAAAGTGATTTATGTTTGGATACATTCATCTAAAATTGGATTGAACAATAAAATTAAGGCTAAAAATCAATTGTAGAAGCATAAACTACAAATTCTAGCTTTAAGTTAGAATCAATTATGGAGGCAAAATCAATTCTACTCGAGAACCTCAAAACATGTGAAATCAATACTACACCTCGGAAATCAAATATACACTAAATGATGCATTGTTTTTACCTTCTTTACGGCAGGAATTGGACTAAAAGATCTGATATGAGATCTTTTGTTAGGTTTTACAACCTCACAAGCAGAAGAAGGCAAGGTAACTTGGTTCTTCACTTTCGTCCCGGCCACAGGATGCAACGTAGACAATGAATTCCTCATATGTAAATTTGGTAACAAACCACATCCTTTACCTAAGACATTATCAGAATTGTTATTGTCATAAACATCGCCGTCATTTTCATCTTCACTTTCTTCCTCTTGACATATACCGTTATACGGTACAATATCAGTTACCACCGGCTTCTTCGCATTCTGAATCAATTTGTTAACATCTCTAGGTTGTTGCTCCACTAACACAGATTGTTTTTTTGAAGAATACTGAGAAGGTTGTAAGGTCATAGCCTTTGCAGCCGGCAAGAAACGGTTCATCATGAAATCTCTTGTTTGTTGATCAGTAGAAAATGTTCCAAATTTCTTAACTTCCAAATTATCTAATCCACTTACACCACTCACACTACAGTTCATAGAGAATGATTCTGTTAAATGTGACAATGATTCAACTGCATCCGAAAAAGCATCGTCGTTCTCTTCCTCCGTGCCATCCTTCTTTGCATTAGACCTTCTACTCTCAATTCTTTTCTCAGTTTCTTTTTCTCTTTCTCTTTCTCTATCACAATCTGTTTTACCCGCATTTCCGCTAAAAGACTTTGATTTGTTTAAGGTAGTGAACTTATTTGCAACATTGGATTCTTTTTCCATCGGTTGTTTAGCAGATTTGCTCGATTTTCCAGGGGGAAGCCTAGGAATTGGAGGGTACTTATGTGGAATTTGAGGTACATCAGATCCACTATTACCTTTGCATCTTCCAGGTATATGCTCCCAATTAAAAGGCACTGCAACAGGTTCAGTTACTTGATCCAATGACATGTCGGATTTGTAACTCGCAAGCGTGTGGCGTTTCTCTAATATCTTCCTCTTTGATTCGGTTAAAGAAGGCGACGTAGCTGAATTTCGTCTCACAGACATTAGAGGAGCATTGATGTTCAATTTCCTCTCAGACATTTGAATAATTAGTCTTTGCTATGCAACCTTCTTAATCCAAAATTGATCAAAGATTAAAGTTCTTAATCCAATATCATATACTAATTCTCAACACAAGTGCCTAAAAATTAGGTATGAAACTTCCTATCCAATCATGAAAATCTGAAAAAAGGAATGTAAAAACTGATTAATAACAGATTAAATCAATAATAACAACATAAAGTACAAACACTATGCTTCTCAATGCAATAATACATCTCGTTCCTGAGTGGAACAATTTCTTGACCAGACTTTACTTACCCTGCGGCCGAACTTAGAATTATAGGGGGTACAATAAACTGCCACAATATACTCAATTAGAAGTATCACAAGTTGTGAAACATTGGATCTTAATTGATTTACAAAGCCATGATTTAAGCTAAAAGGATAAAGAAAAAGCTTATATTTTATCTCCTAAATGAAACTATATAATATAAAAACAATAAAAAAATTGTAAAAGGCACTAATAGTATCCACAATGAAAGAATAAAATAGTGCAAGAATCCATTGAGCATCTTCATCAACATCACATGCTAAATTTTCAAGGACCCACCAAAGTAATAATACTAAGAAAATATAATTGATAATGAAAAATAACAAACCTGTTGAATAACTAACTCAGAAGCAAAAGATAGATGAATGGAAGAAATGATGAAGGAGCAGGAGACAGTGTTTAGAAAAAGATGTGACTTAGAAAGAATGGTTGGTTGTTAAATGAATGATGATGGTGTTGTGTTGAATGAGTAAGATGAAAGAAAAGGCACACTAAAAAAAGTGAGGGAGATAGATAGAGACACAAGCTTTGGTATATCTTCTTCTACTACTAAATTTTTGTTTTCTATGTATTTAACTGATATTGATATAGTAATTGAAACTGACTTGTGAAACTCTGACATTTTAGTACACCTTTTTAGGCTTCAATCAAGTTAAAATTTTGGTTGTTTCTGTGTTTTTCTAAACAATTTATTTTATTTTGATAAAAAAGGTACATTTCACTGTGAATAATTAATTCTTTGAAATAACAAATTAATTTTAGAGATTGACATCATGCACACAGAGATATATTTACTTAGGCAAATACATTTGGGCACAAGCCTTAGGCAAACACACATAAAGCAAAAAAATAAAAAATAAAATTGTCACATCAATTCATATAACTTTAATATTTTCTCTTTATTTTTTTTGTGAGTGTGACTAACAAATATGATTTGTGTTTGTGCCTATAGAAGATTTTTCCTTCATGCACATTGGTCGGGAATTGAATTATAGAATGTTTGTGTAATGAATTTTTTTTTTAAGTAATGTAGTGGTTAAAATTTTATCATTAAAATTAATAAATAAAGTGTCTGGAATTTGAACTTCGACTTCAACGTATATAATGTGATGTCCTACCCGCTGAGATAAACTCATAGAATGTGTTCTGAGCATGAACCAGACTTTTGAGTTAAACCAAACTTAATGTCATATTCATCGGTTCAATGTTACATCTATCGGCCTATATAAGCACTACATTGTAACCTTACAAGGTATGTCTCATTCTAACATCGACCTCCGCCTCGAACATATACTGACTTATGCGTCGAAGCGTTTTCTGCAAGCACCTCCTTCTGTGTCATTGATCATCTCCAAGACTTGAATTCCAACCTCCGACTTGAGACAATCTTTCCACTTATCCATGAATGTGAATTCTCAATCCTCTTTTTATCTGTACGTTCTATTACGAACAGAAAGTATAATGAAATGTTACTATGAAAATAAAAATTGTTATGTTTTTATTTATGTTTTTACTTTAATCCATGACATGTTATTATTATTATGGTACTAACGTTGGACTATAGTGTGAGGTTTGTTTTAAAGTGATGGTGTGGTCGTTTACCAACAAAAAAGAAAGTGATGGGTGTGGTCACGGACTGAGCATGGAGGATGAGAGTAGTTTTAGTTAGTGGTAAGAAAAGGTCTTTAATAATGAAGAATTAGGCACAGCCGCACAGGGTATTGTGGACCGTCCCTATATTTAATAGACGGAAATTCCATGAAAACCATTTACTCATCATATCTTTCTCAATCATTTTATTACTTTCTTTATTACAAAAATTACTTACTAGAATAATTTTACTTTTGGTCTATTCAAAATAAAGAAAGACAAGCAAGGTCATTTTATCCCAACACTGCTTTTTCCCAAATCAAAGCACCAAATTCAAATTGCAGAAAAGCATGAACCTGTCTCAAATTATAAATTAGAATTAATTAATTCATCTACTTTCAAATCCTAAAAAATTGATGTATAGGCCAGGCCATGTTCGATAGTAAAATAGCAAATTTGGTTCTCTAAGTAGCAGACATGTTAAATATTGAAAATTTTCATATATATATATAGGGATGTTAACTAATTAAGTAGCGAACTGAGTTTGTTACTTAAGCAGTGTACAGTGTAAAATTTTGAAAAATTCATGTAAGGAAGTGTTTTTCCTCAAAAAAAATTTATAACATTCGTTATTTAAGTAGCGAAAGAGTTAAAATAAAAACGAGCAAGGCGTATAAGAAACACGGGTGCGTTAAAGAAATTCTCTACTAAGAGGGAGTAGTATTTAGGTGGAATGGCCCGGTTTGAATAGTTGCTATTTTTTTACATCTTAAGGTGAATTAGTGGAGTATCTAGAGTTCAAATATCGGTTTCTACATATATGCTTCATCCGTCTCAAAATATAAGCAAAATTTTGTCAACAAAAGTGAATATATTTGGTCCAAAATTTGGTCAACAAAAGTGAATATATTTGGTCAACAAAAGAGTTCAAAATGTCATACATAATAATGTTGTGTCGCCTAGGTCTATGAATGTAGTTTTCCAAATATTAGGTTTTGCTATATAGAAAGGTTTAGCGGCGCAGTTTGTTGCCCGTCTACCTTTGGTTCATGTGTAATTATTTCTATATATATATAATTGCCTTATGAGGATCCTATGTCATCTAAGGACTTTTCTCAATACATCAAGTTTATTTGACTCACTTTTGCTTATATTTTGGGACGGATGGAGTAATTAGATGCCGCTATCAACTGAATTAAATTCATGAAGAGTAAATAATTGTTATTTTATATCCCTATGATATGTGCATGTCAACTTAAAATATTCACTCAAAAATAATACGAATTGGATCCTCTCAAGCACTTTATATTCAGTCATCTCTCATTTTTCTAATTCAACGGTTGTTGATCAATAGAAAAAATAGTACAGAAGAGAGAAATAGATAAGTAAATGACCGAGATGAAAGTAATAAAAAAAAACTCAAAAAAAAAAAAGAACATCTATGTTGGAGTATCATTTAATTATTCTAACCAAAAGTTTTGTTGCAAAAGATTTATTTATTTATTCTTATTTTGAATCAATTAAGTCCTTTGATTGCGGGAAGCACCACTGAGTGAGGGAATGTCCCACGAAGATTGGGTCTTTCGATTCTTGTTGTCTGCCATTCTTGACTCTTGTACACAATACGTGCCTCATGCTCCAATTTGGCCTACAATTCTACATTTAATTATTATCCTCTTTCTCATGGAAATTCAAACAAAAAAAAAAGTTATGAATCATAGTAGTAAGAGAAAATGATAGACAAAACAAATCAATTAAACATCAACCATGTGCACGACTAAATTCCCAAATGTCAAAAAAACCAATTCTTCTTTATACACATTCATTTCATATTGAGTCAAAAAGGTATACATGTTCATAAATACTTGAGTTAGTCAACTTAGAGATGAAATTTTTCATTGACCTAAAAATCAGTAAGGTTAGGCTAATAGTTGAGGTAATTATTAAGCATACTAAAAAGAAAAATTAATGATAAAGTTTAGGGTTGGTACCGACAATTTGTCATTAAAAAAAAAAAATCCAACCTAGACTAGACTTGGCCAAAAGTACAATCGGAGTTTCTTGTGAACTGGACTTGACACATAACGACATGATATACTAATTGTTCTGAACTGGAACCAAGGGTGTGACCTGAACAAAGGGACACACACATCAGAATAACAGGGAAGCACACAAATCACCATAAGATATGTTGATCAAGATCAATAGTCACCCCATTACTCCGCGCCTCATCTGCTGCAACGCGTGCATTTCGTCGTAGGCCAAAATGCCTAACATAGACATACACACACACACTTCATAGTTTTCAGATGTTTTTCTCACATCTTCAACAGCTGTGTCTAAAATGCTTGAAACACATTATGTTTCAAATTATATTCAGCTTCTCATGAGCTGAAGTTTCATAAATAATCTTTGAGTTTACAGGAGAATTTTCTTTTAGAAGAAAATCAAATATATATATATATATATGATCCAATACACGGTACATAATTCCGAGAAAATCCAAGCAAATCAACACAAAGGGATGCCACCAACACAGAATAAAAAAACAAAAACAATTATCAAGTATTAACTTGACTATAACCTTCGGATTCAACGCATTGCAGCAAATGCATTCCTCCTTAGCTGAAGAGGATAATGTGTATTTTTTATTTGTTCAAATTTGGTCCATGGAAACTTGTGTTTTCCCATCTTTTTCTTCTTTGCAGCCACTCCCATTAAATCTCCAAAGTTCTACATACACAAATCATTATTCATGAGTATGTTAACAACTAACAAATAGGAAGAAACTATAGAATATATATGGAAGAATTGACAAAATAACTTATCAATAAGAACTTATAAACAAAAGTTAGTATATCTTACTTGGAGACACAGTCCATCTTCAACATCACAAATGGGGTAATCACTAGGGCAACAATATTGTGTGCCAGTGCAACAAACAGCATTCTCGTATGCGCAACAACCATAACTAACGCAGAAACCAAATAACTCATGAAGGCAACAACATGTCTCATCAGCAGTACAATAGGAGAAGTCTCCACATTCACTTGGTGATGGAGAAGGTGTCGGCGGAGGTGGGGGTGGCGGTGATGGTGAAGGCGGTGAAGGAGGGCTAGTTGGTGATATTGAAGTGGACTCTTTGGTAGGATAAGATGCCATATAATTGATTGCACAAACTCCATATTCTAAACTATTATTCCTTTTAATATAAATGTACCCTTCAATTCCCCAACTTGTTCCCCAAGAATTCTTTACAATCCAGTAATCTTCATCGCCTTCTGAGCCATAACCCACGATTAAAACTGCATGATCAATATCATCTGGATTACTTGAGCAATCTCCATCATAGATTCCCTATTCAAGAAAAACAAACACATTAGCAAGTTAAATATTTTTACTTGTGCAATAGCGATTATTGTGTTGATCCTCCGGCATCTAGAGGAAATGAGTCCTGGTAATCAGGAGTTTGTCCAGGAAGTAAGTAAAATTTGACTAAAGACAGTTCAAGTCAGGATTCGAACTCGCGCATAAGTGAACATGACAGTAATAATTAACACTTACACCAGTGTATAGTTGAAAATCGATCGAGGAGCCATCTATACCAACACTTATTGGCTGCTTCACAGTAGCACACAACAAGGAACTATCTGACTGTGCCACATCAGTGTAACCATCAATGGTAACAGCTTTGGTTTCCTCCTAATTCAAGATTAGACACAAGGAAATGTTATGTACTTTCACAATGCAAAATGCATAGGGAGAAAAAAGGAAGGGCTATTATAGTAATAGTAAGACCTTGGTTACATTGCAGGTACCATCCACACCAGTGTAAGAGTAATCAGCTTCTGTATCTATCCCACCATTGTTTATAACCCATTCAAAAGCATAATCCATGTAGCCTCCATCACATCCATCGTTAGTAGTATCACAATCGACAAGTTCTTGTTCTGAAAGGCTTATAAGGTCACCTGTAACTATTGCATTTACTCCTTCTATGGCTCCGGTGGAAGAGAATGACCAACAACTACCTACAAAATCAGAAAAATTTATTATGATATGCTTAATTGATATTCAAAAGAGTATAAAGGGAAATTAGTGGGAGTGTCTAGGGTTCGAACCCCGGCTCCTGCATATATAATGCGATGTCCCTACCAACTAAGCTAAGCTCATGGGGACAACTAACATACATAGAAGATGAAAAATATAAATTAAATAACCAAACTAGTGTATAAAAAGTAGAAGCTTAATTACCGCAGTTTCCTTGGTCCTTCACACCAGTTACAGCTCCTTTCTTCCTCCAATCTAAAGAGGAAGGTGCATCTTTACATGATTCACCCTTAACATACCCCCTCTTGCTAATTGGCTTCTTCACCTTTGAAATAAACTTATTCTTAAACTCTTCATTACTCATATCAGCAAACCTGTTCAATCCAAGACGGTGTCCAATCGGCGAGTTTCTCATTGCATTCCTCTCTACAATATATTTCAAATTCCTCTTGAAATTCTCCAACCTTAAAGCCGCTTCTTCGGGATGTATATAGAATTTTCGGTGGTGCTCCTTCCATTGTTGGAACAACTCAACCACTTGTTCCTCTGAAGGTAACTTGTTAATGTCAAAAGCTAATATAGAATACTCACTTGAGATACTTCCATAACATAGAAATGTCAGTGAACTCCATATGAGAGTAAGAAGAACCAATAGATTTTTCTGATGAGAACCCATTTTTTCTCTATTTGTTATCAACCATGTTTGATTCACACCACCATAATTGTATTGTATATAAAGTGATAATTGGATACAAAATGAAGCTACCAGTCAGAGTAAGAAGAATCTGTGAGGATAATCTAACAATCAACTATGCACATGTGTATAACATTGGACTGTTGTTGACTGGTTGTTGAAAATTAAAGTAGCTTAATTGTCACATAGAGTGTTCATATATTTTGTTTCAACTAGAAGTAGACTCTCATGGATAGATAGAATCATACATGATAATCACAACAACACTCAATAATTACTCTTAAAATTTCTTGGAATTGTTTATCTCATAATGAAACAATGAAATATCTTGAAATAAGTCCCACATTGCTTAGGATGTTCAAGGAGGTGGAGGTAAATGCTATATATATCCACTCAATTTGGATTTGTGTTTACACTTTGATCTACTTTTCATGTTGGAATATTTTTCGGTTTTAGTCCAAAAGTACCAAAACTAATACTCCTTCTATCTCAAATTATAAAGAAAAAAATCATTTTTAATAATATTTTTTCCTTATTCTCATGAACAACAACCAATTGGATTAGAAATTAATATTTTTAATACATATACTCGTATAACTTAGAAATGAATCCAATTAGATTAATTACATTGAAAATAATTCTCTCATGCTCCACTCTTCACTCACATGTGTTTCTCATCATTAAAGATACTTTTATCCGCTAAAAAAATAAGAGACTGAATATGAGAACTTCAATTGTACTGTGATTAGGTTTAAAATTATTCTTGGAACTAGATAAACTGAAGGCCAAAGGGGACTGAACATAAACTGAAATTATTGTCTCAACTGGACTACAGAATAACTTTTTGTCCTCTGCCCGAGTTATCTAAAATTAAAGGGTCATGTTAACATGTGCCCACCTAAAAGTAGAAATTTTGCATTCCTTACGAACCATTGGATTCACATGTATCCTCACTACTTAAACAACTTTTTCTCATTTTGCCGCAAATTCCAAAACCTTCAAGTTTTATATTTCAATAGCCCAGGTTTTTTCAAATTATTTTCTCATATTGGTTTCACCATTGAAGGATTTATTAAGTCTCGTATTGACATTGAGTATATAAAATTGATAAACGTCGTATCTGAGTCATGAGATTATCCCACTGAATGGACTCCGACGGTTTTGAGTGGGATTCTTCTTATGAGCTTAAATCCTCTAAACGAACGTATCAATTATGAGAATTTTTTTGGCACCCCCTGAGTTTCTCATGTGTCCTACTCATTTCCATTTTTAACCAAACGGACGTTATAAAAATAAGAAATTTGACACCCCCCGTACATGAACTGAGTTCGCTACTTAACTGCTGGCATCCCCTATACATGAAATTTTCATGATTTTACACTATTCTCTCCTTAGGTAGAGAATTGTGTTAACTAGTTAACACCTCATATACATGTTTATGTATACCTCATACATGTTTATGTATATGAGGTTTCGTGCATACCTCTTAACTAGTGAAAACCTCATATACATGACCTGCATACCACAATTTGTGCCTAATACATAGAGCTTATCCAAATTCAAGTGGTGCTCCACATATCTTAGTGCTGCAATTGAAGAAATTATTCTGCATTACAACATACACAGTCACAGTAGAGAAAGGGACATGAAACTAGCAATGAATACATCTTTGCATTAGGGGTTGGTACCGCACCTGGCAACCTACACCACAGAAAAGAAGACGCATGAAACATCATATACATGAACATGTATATAAAGTGTTAGCTAGTTAAGTAGTTATTGCAATTCTCTACTTAAATAGAGAACATTGTAAAATCTTGAAAATTTAATGTATAGGGGGCGTGTCAGCTAGTTAAGCAGTGAATTCAGTTCTCTACTTAAACAACAAACGTGTAAAATCTTGAAAAATTCATGTATAGGAGGTGTCAGTTAGGTAAGTAGCGAACTCATCCCACTACTTAAATAGTGGAAGGGGTATTTTGGTAATTTTATGAGGGCAAGAAAACCCAAGAGGCGCGAAAAGAAACTCTCTCAATTATTAGGACTTGAGCTCATGAGAAAAGCCAACTTAATTGGAAAATGAACTTCCAACAGGAATCAATATTCCATTCTTCCATACAGCCTGTTTTGTTGAAAAGTAGCTAGTACAAGTAAGTTGACAACACAACCAGGGGTGATTATGCAGAATCAGGGACAGAGCAAATACTCCCATGTCAACATTATTAACCATATAAAACATTTTATAAAATCTGAAAAGATCCATCACAATAGAGTTTTACAACTTAACAAGTCAAATTTATGAAGAATAAAAAGGATTTCCATTTTTTGGTACAAGGATTTCCAAATTTAAAGTAGAAGTAGAAAGGGAAAATAAATCTGAAAATAATTATCAGGACTGCACTGCCTAGTATAAAATGAAGAACAGTGACAAAATCAGAGAGTTTATATCAAACACCTTTGAAAGAGTCACCCTCTATATGCTACCACAAGTTGCATAGAACTACTCTAAATAAACTGATCTGAATAATGAGAACTTCATTCATAAACATCTGACCAAGTGCCAACTATTACAGAATACAACGACAAGTTGGGTATGATAATAAGCAAGCTGCACTAACCCTTACAAGAACCAAAGTTCAAACCCTGGAGAAGTCATCGTCTTGACGACATTCTAGTTATGACAGTGACCAATGGATTAGTCTTGCAGGAATACCTGTGGGGATACTCAAAGACCCAAAAAGCCTTAGGTTGCCTTGGCGTGGCGTCAATCATATGACTATGTTAGTCATAGCCTAATAGGCCTCCTATTACTAGGACTTATGTTAGAAAGAAGCATAGAAATCAAACTGCTATGGGAAGTTAGAATGATAAATATAAGTTGGATGGGGAGAGACTAGACTCTCTAATTCCTAGAGGTTGTGACAGTTATAGTGATGTCTTGTACTCCCTCTGGTCACTATTATAATATAGACCAGATACATCAATTTTCCAATGAACCTAAGAAGTGGTATTTTGCTTATAATAGTGACCGGAGGGAGTACTTAACTTCCTCTGCGGAAGTTATTTCCAGAGTGGATATTGTGTTTATTCAATATAAACAATGGCATTTCCCTAGTTTTTATTCATATCAGAACCAGTTTCTAACAGCCTAGTTTTAGAACAATTTGGCTTCAAAGCACAAACTATTTACTAAGAAATCAATGAGATAAGTGGTAAGGCATAATTCAAGCAGAGTTGTTAGGAAAAGAAGTCAAATAACAGAAAGTGCATCTGGATATATTTTTGTTTAAGCCACAACATTTGAAGGGGTGATTGTTTCTGGGAATTTTTCTTGTTTCAATAGTTTTTGGTGCTAGTATTTGTGGTACACGTGACAAGTTATAAAAGATACTAGAAGTCACAACTATAGAATGTTGCAAGGGAAATTGGTTTTTCACAATGCAGATTTCAAAACAGAGGTTTTGGATTTGGATTAATTTGCAGAGAGTATGTGAGATCTCATCTAAACTCTAATCGGAAGAACTAGTTAGGAATTACAAATTCTAAATCCATTACAAATGATTATCTGTTATATAACCATTTTACAATTATTTTTCTGAACCGACATTTCTAAAACAGATGACAGGACAGCCTGCGAAAAGACACAGAATATTGGTTTTTTTCCCTTAAAATTTAACCTTTGATCTGGATCATCTCCAGCATACTCTCGCATTATTATTAAGATATTTTATGTATTTGGTATTTTAGATACAAGATACTACAATTCAGTATTAGGCTACAGTATAGATCATAAAGTGAAAATTCCAAACAATTTAAACTTACACTAAATGATAGAGCATTCAGTATTGGTAAAATTATAATTTGGGTGACTCAGCCCCAATGTTATGATTTATGAACAAAATCTAACTTCATAGTGTTGCACTTGCTTCTTGCCCATTATGGACGTTTCAACAATCATTCTTCTTTTTAGGTTCCATCTAAAGTTATGAAAATTTTGAGCATAAAAAAGGAAGTCGCAAAAGAAAGAATAACATAATTAAAAACCAAAGCCTATAAAACTTCCCGATCAATGTTAATAGAGGGAAACACAGTTGGAAGGTTGAACAACAAAGTACAGCAATCTAACCCAGACAATAAAGAAAACAGTGAAAATTGGTGAATCCGATCTGATATTGTACAAATCACAATGCCTACACATGCAACAACTAGTAATAGTATAATAGAACATACTTTAACATCAATTGTTAGTAATATCAGCATTCTACTCTACATTCTACAATGGAAACAGCGTACAGATAATATCAGACAAACAATTTAGCAAGTATGATTCTTTAACCGGCAAAATTGAAACCAAAATTCACCACACAAAGGAACAACGATGTTGATGAACCATCATAAACAATGAAATCGTGTTTATCAAAATCAATATACAACAGAGGAACCAACAATTGAAAGGCATGTATTATTATGTATATATATGTTCCTCCTCCACATTGATACAACAATAACCACCCACCAACCATTGTATCTTATAACTCAAAAAGACTACTGTAAATTCCCAATATCTCAACCTAACCGCATAAATAAAACGAAAAGGGAAACAAAAAACATTAACCTAAGTTTTTAGTACCTTCCCTTTTAAGATGCCCTAGGATCCGTTCCATGCTGCCAAATATAAACAAGTTCATCCCAACCAGTACTAGCAATAAGTCCTTCAACAAGAACACTCATATCAACTCCAACCGCAAACTCGGTATGCTGATCATACCTACTAACCAATGCATCCTCCACCATAAAATCCCAAACACAAACAGTCATATCATAAGAACAAGACACCATCAAATTCCTCACATGCGGCGAAAATTTAACCTTTCTAACAGCATAACCATGTCCATTAAGCACAGCAATAGGCACCCTAAAACTTCTAACATCCCAAACCTTAATGGATTTATCAACTGATGCAGTTGCAATAATACATTCATCATACTTATTCCAATCACAGGAAAGAATCTCGTGTTCATGAGCCGGAAGGATCATCGTCGAACCCGGCTCACGAACATCCCAGATTCGGAGAGTACAATCACCGGACGCCGATGCAAAAACATCGGCGTGGCGAGGGTTCCAAACAGCGGAATAAACACAGTAAGCATGTTCTTTAAAGGTCCGAACAGATGTTGGACGATCCACCGTCCATAATTTGACCGTGTCATCCCATGAGGCGGAGAGGAAGGAGTCACGGCGGACGGGGTTGTAATCGGCGGAATGAACTTCACGGGTGTGTTCATGGAAAGAGCGGATGGGGTTTGAAGTGGGAGGAAGCGCGAGGTCGTAAAGTTTAACGGAGCCGTCGGCTACGGCGGCGACAACGACGGAATCATGAGATTCAGACCAAGTGACATCGTAAATGCCATCGGCGGTGTCGTATGCGGCGATTTCGGTGATTGGGAGAGTGGGGT
The DNA here is from genome assembly GCA_951799995.1 of Trifolium subterraneum. Taxonomy (NCBI): domain Eukaryota; kingdom Viridiplantae; phylum Streptophyta; class Magnoliopsida; order Fabales; family Fabaceae; genus Trifolium; species Trifolium subterraneum. The sequence continues at coordinate 5,258,599 of OX637462.1, read as the reverse complement.
TTGAGGACAGTTCGAGAACGTGGAGACGGCCGTTGCCGAGGATGCCGAAGTTTTGGGCGGTGGCGACGGCGATGCGATTTTCGTAGAAAGGGCTGAACTTGACGGAGTAACCATTGAATGGGGTTTTGAAAACTGGCATGGTTTGATGAATTTAAGGATTTAGTTTGATGATTTTAAGGAATTGGTTTTGAGTTAGGTGAAAGAGTGAGTGTGAGGTGTTCGATTCGTCATATGTTAGTGTTTGTGACGATCGTGTGCATAGCAAGATTGAGGATTTTAAGATTCCCCAGATTCAGTAGATGATGATGATGATTTGGCTAATTTCATCCTTTCACCAAACAAAAAAATCTGCTTCAAAAAAAAAAAAAAATCCAAGTAAACCAACTTAATTACATGTTTGATCCTAATATTTATTTTAGGCTATATTTGGATTGATATAATGTGATGGAATAGATACCATAAGTTCTAACTCAACGGATAAATATGTCGAAATTATTAGGTCGAACGTTATGATCTCACAATTATACGTTAGTGATGAAATAGAATGAAGAGTACACCGAAAATCCTTTATTTATTTATTTGTCACACTTTACTACCGTTTTTTTTTTAAGTCATTTATCTTTTGTACGGCGCACATGTACATTTTTTTTATTAAAAAAATGTTGAAAAATGTACATTTTTTTATTAAAAAAATGTTGAGATGGCATTCCACATGGATAATTTTTTTTTAAATATTGCTTTATTGAAATTTTAAAAAAATTCTTGAAAAATGTATGAAGGTATTCATCACCACTTTCATATCTTCATCTTTCTCATCATCTTTTTTTCTTAAATTAAAATCAATTTTCATCAAAATACCATAAATCCTTATTTTATATTCTCCTCAATCTCTTGCTAAACTCAAAAATTAAAATCCGCAAATTTTCAATAAACCCTAAAAATTCATTCTTCCTCGAATTTTCTGTTGTTATTTAGTCCTAGGTTGTTCTATTATTTAGTTAGTTGTGTGGTGCCATATTTCTTAGTTACGATTAGTTTTGATAAGAATTATACATTTTTGTGTTTTATTTTTTGATTTGTGAATGCAGCTTGATGTAGGGAGTTCTGGAGATGATTTAATAACAGATCTTGAACATGAAGAATTAAGGTTGAAGATTCCAGGAAGATGTTGAAGAAGATGAAGTTCATCATATTTCTAGAAATTTTTATATTTTAATAAATATAATTTCTTTAGGTCTGGAGTTTTTTTAATAAAAAGAAATGGGAGAGAAAAAAGATACAATTTCTTGAGTAGGAAATAAAGGGGTTTGCAATTTAAAGTCTGGAATTTAGTGATTGAGTTTTGGGTTTAATGTTTAGGGTTTGAAGTTTGGAAATTGTGGTTATAAGTTTAGCGTTTGGAGTTTAGGATTTGAGGTTTGGAGTTTATGTATTGGATTTAAGGTTTCGAGTTTAAGTTTTAGGGTTTAATTTTAAAGTTTAGTGTATGTGGTTTGAAGTTTAGAATATGGGATATAGAGTTTCAACATTGGGGTTTGTGATTTGGATTTCACAGGTTTAGTTTTTGATTTGGGGTTTGGAGTTTAGGGTTGCATTTTTTGTGGTTGTGAATTTGGGGTTTAACATTTAGGGTTTTGAATTTGTGGAATTGGATTTGGGGTTTGGACTTAAGGGTGTGTGTCAAATATAAACTCTAAACGTCAAACTCTGATCTTCATACCCTAAATCAATAAATGTCAAACCCTAACTTTTAAACCCTAAACACCAAATCTTAAAACTTCAGACAATAAATCCTAAACCCTAATATTCAAACGTCAAATGCTAAACCCTAATTTTCAAACCCTAAATCGTAAACCGCAAACTATTGAGTTTAATTGCTGTGCACTGTCAGTGTAAAGTTTTTTTGCACATACGTCCAATGATGTGTTGCCACATCATTTAATGAATGTGACACATCATGTATTTTTAATTACCATACATGATGTGTCGATATATTATTAGACGCATGTGTAAAATAACTTTACACCGACGGTGCATATAAATTAAATTCAATAGAAATGAGTTCAATAGAAATAACTTTAAACGCCAAACCCTAATCATCAAACCCCAAATCGTAAACTATAAATGTCAAACACTAACTTTTAAACCTTAAACACCAAATCTTAAACCTTCAAACCCTAATACTCAAACACCAAACGCTAAACTCTAATCTTCAAACACCAAATCATAAACGTCACACCCTAACTTTTAAACCCTAAACATCAAACACCAAATCTTTAACTTTTAAACCCTAAATCCTAAACCCTAATCTTCAAACATATACGCTAAACCTTAATCTTCAAACCCCAAATCGTAAACCCTAAACACCAAATCTTGAACCTTGAAACTTTAAATCCTAAAACACAAATTTCAAATGCTTAACTCCAATCTACAAACTCCATACCCCAACTCTTAAACCCCAAAACCTAAAACCCCTAAATTTTAAATCCTAAATCACAAACTCCAAACTCTAAACATCAAATCATAAAGCAAAGTGTATCAGAGAGAGATAAAGATATTTGAGGGGTTTGAGAATTAGGGTTGGTTTGTGGTGAAAAACAACTCTTTAATGTATTCTCAATTTTCAAATGTATTGGAAAAGATTTTCATAGAGAATGAAAGAGGAAGATTAAAAAGATTGTTCAGTAATTGACCTATGCAACCACATGGAGAGTATGATGAGTAGGTTTTGGTGGGGCAACAATGTGGATCATAGGAAGATACATTGGGTAAATTAGAAGAAGACTTGTAAACAAAAAATTTTGAGTGGAATGGGCTTTAGAGACCTCAAAGCCTTTAATGAGGTCCTACTAGCTAAGCAAGGATGGAGGATTATTACTCAACCCCTTTCTCTTTTGGTTAGCACTTTAAAGGCCAAATATTTCCCCCTGCAAGTTTCTTCAGGCAAAACAAGGCACTAGATCAAGTAACTCTTGGCAAAGCATACAAAAGGCAAGTTGGATCCTCAAGAGGGGATGCTTTTGGTTTATTGGTAATGGACAGAACATTAAAATTTGGGAAGATAAGTGGATCAACCCACGGGAGGGAAACACTATATGGACTCCTAAACCTGACACAACTAATTTAGATATAGGGGTGCTCGCGGTTCGGTTTGGATCGGTTTTGTGACAAAAACTCATCTGATCCAAAATTAATTTTATTTGCGGTTTGGTTCGGTTTTGGATGACAAATAAAAAAATCCGATCCGATCCAATCCAATTTTATGCGGTTTAATTTGGATCGATTTTTGGATATCCAAATTATAAATTGTAAATTCTTTTATTAAATATTAATATTATAAAAAACACCATAAAGCAACAATTTGAATTTTTTGACGAAATAAATATCAAGTTTGATGTAAAATATAACATATAATACATTAAAAATTAATATTTTGAAATGACAATTATAAATTATATTTAAAACATATAAGAAAAGTAAGAAATAGATTAATTAAACTAACAAATAGTAATATCAAAAGTTAAAATGAACAAAAAAAATAGTTTAATTCAACATATATTCAAACTAATAATAATATAAATAAGTATTAAAATATATGTATGCGGTTGGTTCGGTTTTAGATCGGTTTTGAGAAATCAATCTGAAATTCGATCCGATCCAGCGGTTTTCTTAAAAGAACATCCAAACACATCCAAAAATATTCGGTTTTTTGCGGTTTTCGGTTTTTTTGGATCAATTTGCGGTTTTTATTTGGATTGGATTTGATTTGAGCACCCCTATTTAGATATAGTAAAAGATCTTATTGACTCGTCCAACAACTCTTGGAATGCACAAATCATTACTCAAACTTTCTTGCCTATGAAAGTTAAGCAAATCCTCAACACTCCCCTAATTGCCCCAACTGCAGAGGATATCATCAGTTGGAAGTATACTATGGATGACAACTACACTATCAGATCTGGTTATAATGCTCAGATTGAATGGGCCATCTCAAGCTCACAACAATCTCAGACCAGCAGCAACTACCTAGAGGGAGCCCACATTTGGAACAAGCTTTGGCAAATTGAGGCTCCACCCAAACAAATTTATCTCTTACGGAGAATTCTACACAATGTTATCCCTGTCACGACTAACCTTCTAACTAAGGGTATTCTTTATGACTTTGTGTGCCCTATTTACAATAAGGGCTCTTAATCGATTGACCACACCTTTTTTCAATGTGATTGGGCCAGACTGGTATGGTTCAGCTCTCCCCTGACCATTACAACTACTAATGTGCAGTCTCTATCTTTTTCAGAATGACTCATATATATGCTAAATAACTCCACTAAGGAAAGCATGAAAATCCTATCTACTATTAACTACAACATTTGACCACCTCAATTGTCCGTAACAAGAGGTGGAGTACCCTCCATTGAACTTCCTTAAACTCAACGTGGATGCTCATCTCTCATATGATGGCCGTTAAGGATTTGGTCTGGTCTTGCGGAGGGAAGATGGTTGATGCGCTGAAGTTGTAACTCGGGTTTGCTATGGTTGGAACGACGTGGCTCTGGCTGAAGCAATAGGTCTTAGCGAAGCTCTCAGATTAGTGGAACAAAAATGCCTCAGCAATGTTATCATTGAGCTCAATGCGACAAGTATTGTTAATTCCTTTGTGAAGAAAATTTTTCCCATAACGAATTGGGGTCTTATTGTCAAATTTTGTTCTAGGGTTTGCGAGCAGTGGGATAGTGTGACTGTGGTGAGGGTAAACCGGGTTGGGAACCAGATTGCTCTCGTTTTAGCACGTTGGGCCAACATGTTTTGTTCCACCAACTTCCGTAGGAATTTTTCTGTTCTCCCCCCTCCTCCACACCCCCCTCCCAAGCTTCTCTTCGATTTTGGAAAACCTTTTTCGAAATTTTTGAGTGTAAATTTTATACTAAAAACACACTTCGAAACGTAGATTTCATTTTTTTTTTTTTTGGTGTTTTTGAGGGGGGAGAGTAACCATCCTTCCCTAATTAACAACCATATCCATATCCATAAAGATATAGGCTTTGTAACCTAGGCCTCTTTTCAATAATATTTTTCTTCTTAAAAAAAAAAAAAAACCACATCGTTTTGTATATGAAAGTTGCCACTTTATTTTATTAAACAATGTCCAAAGGATAATTGTTGACATTTTCCTTGAATCATGCAAATTCTAACTAGTTCTAGACTACTTTCCATCCATACATACATCACATTACTTACCTCCTTCGATTTGACCATTTGGTCATAACCGTCCAATTGTTTTTCTTTTTTAATCTCAACTCCCAAGCATTCAATAATATCAATATCATGGATTAATTTAAGAATTTAATTCAGGATAAAATGGATATGGTTGAAAGAAGGAATCATTCATTAATAATATCAATATCATGAATTAATTGAAGAATTCAATTCAGGTTCAAGTGAAAAATGATGATTTAAAGAGGAAGAAATGGCAAAATTAGTCTATAAATTGATTTATTTTTTTGTGTTAGATGAAGTGTTAATCCACTGAAATTAAACTCACATATAATTGTGAGATCCCGGGTTCGAACACGGGTCACAACGTCCGGCCTAACAATTTCGGCATTTTTACCAGTTGAGCTAAGACTTACGGGACTAGTCTATAAATTTTAGATTAACCTATAATGTCGATATTGTTAGATAAGATGTTTTTTCTCAGATTTTAACTTAAAATTTAACGGTCATATGTATAAATTTCGGTAGTATTTATTATTTTGTATATAGATCTAAAAAATAAATGGCAAAACTAATTTTGATATACCCACCACTATCACATCCACCTCACATCATTTTCTTCTTTCTCTATGTCTCCTATTTGCTATATATAATTAGAGGAAACGAATGGCTACCATTATAGGCTAGTATTTTGAACTCCAATTGTTGAATTTTTTTCCCAATAACAACAATATGAATGTGTTAAAAGTTCATCATGATGCTCTTGGTTATTGCATTATTGTCCTTTCTCCTTATTGTTTTCTCTTGGGAGTTTGTTCTTTATAATCCACACACATTTTTAGACAAAAGCTTAACACATTTTTTTATTTTCTTTACCCTTTATAAATGGAAGAGTAGCTGACCATAAAATAAAAAGTTTGGTTTGTTTTGTGGGGCAACAAATTAAGCATAATCCCTTGATTTCTGAATGACTTTGATTGGATTTAGCTGGCTGGATTTGGAACCTTTCTAATTAGCCTTATTAATAATGCTTGAGATTTCTCTACTTTCCAAAATACTAAATGTTACAAGTTAAATGTCCTTTGGAAAATCCAGAGACTCTAAAACATCCACTAATATAGTACTAGACACTAGTATCTAGTATCATTGAAGAATGGTTACCGTTGGTTTTCACCACTAGTTTAATTTGGTTCGGATGTCAGTTCTGGCATCAAGTGATTCTAACCCCCTCCCGATCGCAGTTGCGGGGGATCGAATCGTAGTCCTTCTTACCAAATTCTCAATCACCACTGAACTAACTACCGATTGGTATTAACAAAACCCCTATGATTAATTCAATTCTCGATCAATAATTGTTCATTGGCCAACCTTTTTTCTCGGGCTTGACCATGAAATTTTTCACCTTTTCTTTATAGTTTTTGACAACTAGTTAATTAAATATTAAATATTAAAGTTAAAGTCAAATACATGTGGACTCTTTAAATTTGGATGCCCTAGTCAAATCAAGCAAATACCATCTTTCTAAAAAATCATTATTTTTTTAAATTATTTAAATATCGCGCTCTTTGTAATTTCTGTCGCAAAATTATTAACAATTTGTTCATAAACAAAGTTTTCTAAAAAAAGAGAAATGATTTAGAAGGTGATTTCCAGCTGAAATGATGGTCAAGGAACACGTATTAAGTTTAGGGTTGAGCATCGGTCGATTTCGGTGTAAAAATTATCAAACTGATAAAAACTGCAACTATTTTATTTGGGTTTGATTTCAACCATCTGTGTCTTCAGGTTGTTTAAGTGTCGGGTAGATCAAATTAATTTGTTGCTTACAGGTTAGATTGAAACTTTATTGCTACATCTAAAACTTCATTGATTTAAAAATTCATATTTTTCAAATGATTCAATACCTCATAACAAAATAGCAAATGATATAAGAACTAAATGAATAATTAAGAGATGAGATACAATTACTTTATTTCAAATATGCAAATCTAAAGACAATAATAGATCAAATAGATTTGCTCAAAAAAAAAAAAAAAAAAAAAATAGATCAAAAAGATAAAAAGTAAAAATTAAAATAGAACTAAATACTTCTATACCCGTAAAATACTTCTATATATTGTCAGTTATATCAATTATGAGTCAGGTTACGGGTTGGTACTCAGCCCTAATCGAGCCGATTAATTTAGCACCCTATATTCTATTCGTACGGGGCCGGACGCATATAGAATATGGAAGCACTCAACTATCGTCCCTCTCATCTCATCCATCCTTACTTCACATGTTCTCATTAACATGTAGTATTAAATGCAAGGGCCACATTAGAGATGAGATGGGACAACTAAAACTTAACCACCAATTAAACCCATACAAACACTTTTAACTGCTTGTCGTCATTATGGAAATCACTAATGATGGATATTGAATTATTATGAGGACCACAGGTCATACAAATCACATCAATATGGAGTAATCGCCATAAACTCACATTAGAAGATTAATTAATTACCTCAATCATTAGTTATAGTACATTATTACTTACCCGTATAGTTATTTTGTAACGAAAATTTATACAGATTAAGGAAGAGATGACGCTTAATCATAGAAATATTTTGCTTAATCCACATGATTTGACTTGTATTTTTTGCTTTTATCATAATGGGGATTAGGCTCACCTCTTCTTTTCTTGTGTAGTTTAGTAGTCGGTATGGCCGATAATCTAGTTTTTCTTTTTTTGATTGGTATCATGACCCTGTGGTCTATATCAAAAGTATATAATAACTTGCTTTGAGTTGTAAGCAATTGAGTACTACTTTATAAAATTATTTGCTTAAAAAATTTCCCTTATTTATTTTAAGGTGAATTTTTAACCACTAAATTATTTAGCGAAAAAAATGATAAAACATTAAATCATTATATAATATACATACTTAATTAAACTCCAGAATTCTACCGGTGGAGCATGCACCATTAGTTTTGTTTTTTATTTTTTAAAGCAACATGCACCATTAGTTAATTAGTCATACATGGTAATAATGGATAAAAGAATAATAGCCACAATAGCTAGGTAATCCTATAAGTGAAACAAAAATACAAAATATATATATCTATGGCAGGAGTCTTCTTTTGTTTTTTTTACAGAAAAATAAACTTATTCAAATGCTAAAATAAGTAAAACTTTATGTAAAAGGATCATATACAATTTAAATATATCTACGGATGAAAAATATATCTATGGTAGGAGTCTTCTTTTGTTTGTGTATCTAACTTTACTTCTAAGTTTTTTTACCGTATTTAATAGAACCTTTTACAATTACTAATTGGATCAAACCAAAAATTAAAATTCAATTTAAATTAAAATTTCATTTAGACAGATAAGATTGAAATTTTTAAAGATGTCATCCAAATTAATCCATAACTGACTTTTTTTCTTTTTTTCTTTTTTAGTTATAAAAAATTTCGGGTGAAGGGGAGTCACGGTTCAAGGCAGAAAAGATCTTATGAATCTTAAAGTACTTACAAAAATAATTAAATTACATCTGTTTAAAAGCAATAGCAAGGTTCGACGAACCCAGAATCTTCTGAATCAAACACAGTAAGTTTTTTCATTGCATAACATAATTCTTATAAAAAAGAATGTCTTAAAAATTATTCAAACCACACATCAACTCTAATATTAGGTACTATCAGAAATTAACAAGACCAAAATTATAAAATCTCATCATGAAAAGAAAGAATATTGTAAAAGGGTTTTGAAAAGACCATGTGATCAACTATTGTTGGTTTTGCTATAGTATGGCTACTTGACAAACACCTTTGCTTTAGTAGTCAAATTAAAGCACATCACTAACCTAAAATCCATTAAGGTACAATATAAAGTGTGAAATCCCTCAAACTTCACTTTCCAATGAAAACCACAACCCACATGATCATGCTTGGGGAAATTGAAAGATCACAACTCACAAACTCATCCATCTCAAAAGAAGATCTCTTTCTTCCTCAATTCATCTCATTTCCCATCCTTCTTCTCTCCATTCAATATATATTCTTTCTCTCACACACATTGACCCTACATCACCAGCCTCATCACCTAAACTTAATTAGTGTAAAATATACTCCACCAGTCACTATTATAAGCAGAAAAACACTTTGTAGTTTCATTGAAAAATTGATGTATTTAGTCCATAATACGGGTCCAGTTTTTCAATGATCCTAAAATGTGGTTTTTTTTGTGCTTATAATAGTGATAAGATGAAGTAGTATTTACTATTGGCCAACAAGTGTCAAGCATTGATTGATACACGCACATCCCAAGTGACAAACCTATCAAAAGGTTCAAAGTTTATGCTTGCTAAGAAGTCCCCATCATTCACTATACCATCATGTGTCGTTTATGAGTATCCCAACCTTTCATTCCTAACCCAATACTATTGAAATAACTAAAAGTATAAAGAGTTTGTGGTCAGGGGGTGAGTGAGAGGGACCCTGAATAATGGATATCAAAACCCAAACTATACAGACTGTTTTGCCATTAATTATTCATATCGTCAATTTCATACCAAAGCTAGCTAGCAGCATGGAGAAAATATATATACCTTCCTTCCATTAATATAATATAGATATAAAAAAAATCAAAATAATGCTTAGTTTAATAAAAAGAGTTAGATTCTCAAAATATGACGAATTAATGTTTAAATTTTAATAGGGAGAAATATTTAAATTTAGTGTTTAATAATGCTTCACATAAGATTACATTTATTAAAAGAATCTATGGAAAAAAGTTGACAAACAACTAAATGGAATTTTTTTCTTTTTAACTCTCTAGGGCATGTTTCATTGATGGTGAATTTTTTTAAGATTACACTTTCATCGTAACTTTGTTAAATCATAAATATATTATATAACTTTTACTGAATTCACATTTTCATATCGTAATTGAGCCAAATTCACGTTCAAATTCAAACATATAATGTATGTTTGGTTCTAAAGTGAGAAAAATGGAATTTGAGTAAAATGATTTTGTAAATTTGATTTTAATTAAAATTGAATTTAACGTAAAATAATTTATATTTTGATACATTCATATAAAAGTGAGTTGAACAATACATTTAAAGTTAAAGGTAAAAATCAATTTTAGAATTCTTAATGGCAAATCAATTATACTCTAAAAAAAAATATCAAAATAAATTTTACATATCTAGAATAAATTTTGACCCACCACAGAATTGACACCAAACATACACATACTATTTTTACATTAGAGCTGTAAAAAATGGGTTGGGGTTGATGGAATGACTCATTAGCCCACACATTTGGATATAGATCTTCTCCAACACTTTCTCCCATGTTCCTCATGCAATCATAATCTTGACCATTCATCCAACACTTTCTGTCTATTCTTTTCTTCTTTGCAGTTCAATTAACCATTAGATTAGAAAAAGGAGATAGGGCCGCACATAAAAAGCTGGAGAGGATCCAAATAAATCCCACAAATTTGGATGGACCATGCCTAAAAAAAGACAGCCAAAATGCAATCGGGCCTTTTTGTCCCTAGCCCATTTAGCCCATGTAAAAATTGGTTTGGCCGGACTAGCTCATTGGACTTTGAGCCGGACTACTATAAAAAAAACCATGCTTTTTTAAAATAATATTAATAAAAACATAAAAGGTTACATCTAATCGAAAAACTATGAATAAAAATATATTTAAGTTTATAAATTATTAATTTGATTCAATTTGTTTTTACAAGAATCAAAGTAGAGTTTAATCAATATTTAGTGTTAATGTAAAAATTATTTACACTCACATTTAATTATCTCTCAATAAAATTGATAATTGTGAGTAACTAATACATCAAATCGACATAAAAAAAGTGAATAAACATAAATTTTAAAATGAAAATGAGTCGGGTCTGTCCATTAACCCATATGAATTGAGTAAGACTCATTAATATGTAGTCCACTAACTAATAGGTCGGACCATATTGACCCATCTACTTAGTTTGGCCTTACAAGCCGAACCGACCCGTTTGACAACTCAATTTTTCATGCCAAATATATATACTTCCTCCGTTCTAAATGTCGCTTTTGACCACTACACACATGTCAATGCACATCTTTGATCAATAATATATTTAATTATCTATTATAAAAAAATTATGAAAATTTTATATTTTAAAATTATTCGTTGAGTCAAATTGAAAAATATTTTATTTTCTAACATTTAGTTTTATATATTAATACAAATCTATAGTCAAAGGAGATAATGTGAATAAAAAACGACTCTTAAAAATGAACTGATGAAGTAATAACTATTTAAGTCGAACCACTTGATTTAACTAAAATTTGATTTGATATAAAGAGAATAAAATGCATCCTTTTGGTAGAAATAAAATTCTTTTATGTGACTGATTCCCACTCCATTAGCTAAAACAGAGCAACAAAAAGCACACAACACATTCTCCAAATCAATATCTCATCTCTTCTCTTCAACTCTTTCCAACTTTTCTTCTTCTCTCCATATTTTCACACATTCCAATCTCTCCCACTTCTTCTCCCTTTCTTTTTTTATCTCTCTATGAGACAAATTGAGATAAAAATAGAAAAGAAGAGAAGAGAGAAGAAGAACAAGAAACTATGAGAAATAGCATAAGATGTTGCATATCTTGCATTCTACCATGCGGATCACTGGACGTGATCCGCATAGTACACTGCAACGGACGAGTAGAAGAAATCAGCGGCAGCATCAAAGCAAGTGAAATCATGAAAACATACCCAAAACATGTTCTCAAGAAACCTTCATCACCTTCAACACAAGACGGCGGTGTTGTTCCTAAGATCGTCGTTGTTCCTCCCGACGCTGATCTTCAACGTGGTAAGATTTACTTCCTCATGCCTCTTCCTTCACCTCCTCCGACGGAGAAAAGTCATCGCCAAAGTAAAAACTCGTCAGGGAGAAAGAAAAGATCAAAAGAACAGAACAACAGCAGAAGCAACAGTAACAATAACAACAACAACATTGAGAACAGTGCTACCTTGGTTGTTTCTTCTGATCAGTACTTGAGTGAGATTTTATCTGAGAAACTTTCTTGTCAGAGAGAGAAAAGAAGAGGACGTGTTGCTGTGTGGAGACCTCATCTAGAGAGTATTTCTGAGTCACCAACAAATCATCTATAACGGTTGTTTGTTCTTCTTTGTTTCTTTGTTTTTTCTTCAATATCTAATATCTTTGTTGTTTCATCTTCAAGCACAAATTATATATATCCATTTTTCTTATTTTAAGAACATGTGTTTATCTTCTTTCTCTTTTTTTCTTCTTATTATTTTCTTAGTAAAGAAGAAAATAAACTCTGTTTCTGCTTATCATTGTTAATTTGTAGATCACATACTTCTAAGAGGTTGATGTGTGCAACTATATATTTTCATATTGACAAATGAGTTTGTCAGAATTATGGTGTGTACACGAGCTTCAATACAATGATAATGTCAGAGTGATTTCGTCAAACTTATTGTGATTCTAAATATGCAAGTAATTGAGGGTGTATTTATAAATTTACAATTTTCAGGAAAAAGGATTAGGCAAGGTTTCATCTATGTATAGTATCACGGTGGATATACGAGAATTACGGTGATCTGTTGTGATCTTGTAGAAGTTACACTCGATAGCTTCTACAAAATAACAGTAGATCACCGTGATTCTGACATATCCACTATAATATTCAAACAGGAAGTATGTAAAGGTTTGAATTTGTTTTGGATTTTAATGGTTGGTGGAGCTTAGGAATTGAAGTGCACATGGGAAGGTGAAAAAAACTATTGGAAGAAAAGATCAATGATTGGAATACAGGAGAAAAAAGGATCCCACTACTATTGTGTCTTGCTTCTGATATATCTGTATTGGACCATAATAGAATGTGATTGAGACATGATCCATGTTATGTTGTTGCTACCATTTGAGTAATCCATTCACTGTTATTTCTATTCATTCACTGAGGAGGAAAAAAATAATGTTCTGTTCTATTTTCAATCTTTAAGCCAGAGCATGACATAATGCTTCCATCACTTTCCATACATATCATATAAGTTCTTATCCTTAACAGAATTAAATTCCAACTGTTTATTTATTTTTCATTTTTTTTATATATTTCTTTTGATTTTGACTGTCCACTTCCATGTGAAAAGAGTCATAATAATTCAAAATTTAGTCAAAATAATAAGTAAGTTTGCCAAATAATCAGTTTCTATAAAGATCTTTTCTATTTATAGGATAACTCATTAATCACTTAAATTTAATTTAACCATGTCTATTTGGAATTGAGCACCATAATTTTGTTGAAAGCTTAAATTAGAGTAACTTTTATAGATCACGGAGATTTACTATAATTTTGTCAAATTCACCTAAAATTGGAAGATGCAGTTGGTTTTTTTTATCACATCTCTCTTCACTTTGTTTCACTTTCTTTCATCTATATACTCTGTATGAACTGTATAGATGCAGACATGCAGTAACTATTTTTGACCGTCCGATTAAAATAAATGACTAAGATTAAACAATAATATAAAATCTGATTACTTGTACAGAAAACATATGATAAAAAATTGACGGTAATATCTTTTACTACATGTAACTGCGTGAAACAATTACAATAGTAACTCCGGGTCTTAGAATGTAGTGGTGAAAATTAAATTAATTTTTCAATAAAATATTCCAAGTAGGAGATATAACTTATTATAAAAAGAATAAAAAATCATTGGGGTCCCCCAAATGAGGGAGTACAGATTCACCAATGTGTATGCAGTGTAAAGAAAAGCCAAAAGGTGTACTTTCCCCCACAAAATGAAAGTATAAAAAATATGAAAAGACCAAAGTAGTTGATTTTGAGGTTTGAAGGAATTGAAAGTAGCCTCACCAAAGTGTTTGCTTTCCACCACATTTCTAATATGCAATGATGGTTCACTTGCTTGTTCTAAATTATTAGTGGGATATGCTTTTAAGTAATTTTTGTTATAGATAGTGGCCATGGCATCCTGTAAAGGTAGATTGGTTGGATGGCAAAGATTGAGCCTTGAGAGAAACTCTCATTGTTGTTATTCTGATTCTTATTTCATATGATCCAAAAGTATATATGCATTTTTGGTGATTGCTCTTCTCTTCTTGTATTGCTCACACCGAAAGAAAAAAAAAATACACTGTCGAAAGATATCTTTCGGTACAATTTAATCTATCAGAAAATAATTTTCATTAAAAATTACACTGTCGAAAGATATCTTTTATTTTTTTGCTTTCACTATTAGTTTAATTTGGTTCGGGGGTCAATTCTGGTATCAAGTAATTCCAGTCTCGTCCCGATCGCAGTTGCGGGGATCGAACCAAGATCCTCCCTATCAAGTTCAGCGTCAATCACCACTGAATTAATTAATTAACGATTAGTGCCGAAAGATACCTTATAAATGAAAGAATTTCTAAACAATGCAAAGCAAGAAGAACAATAATTAGAAGCCCTACCATAGGGACCAAGTAAAAAGTTGGCGGATTAAGACTATACTTCATGTATGTATCAATGAATGAATCATTGAAGTGTGATATTATAGCACATATCATCTCATATTTGTGTCAGTGTTTTCAGGTGAAGTCATTAAGTTACATGTCTGAATATTTTCTATCTGCCCTCTTTATATAGATATCATTAACAGAATTAAACCATTCCCATGTTCTCTTAGCTTGGAATATTTATTACCAGAGTTAATTTTTTTGAATAAATCTTCAACAGAATTGTAACCACAGTATTAATGTTTTGTATGTCTGAAACAAGTAAAGCTTTTAATGTCTTTACAATTGCAAATGCGATATAAAGCTCAGTTGTGTTATTTAATTATTTTTGACAAATCAAACTTAACAGGTATAATTAATCAAATAGTTTTCAATACAATGAGGAGTAAATAAAAAATATAATGGTTAGTTTTAAGAATTGGCCGCTGTTATTAGAAAATGAACAATTGCAATTTGGGTTTTTCTTATTCTTCACCGAATCTTCAAAAGAATTAAAATGAATCCAACCTTTTTCATAGCGGATAAAATCCACATTCAGCCATTTATAAATACTCTTTCATATTTGTGTCAACAAAAGTAATTAAAGAATAAATGATAAATATTTTCCTCGTTCTTAAAACATACCGTAACTCACAGCAAAATTCACGCGGTTAACAATGATGCCGCCAACACCATACACCTGGGTAGTATTATATTGATCACAATTGCACAAGGTTATGAAATCACAATGATGCAGTGACTTATTGATTTGAAAACCTAACTAACCATTAATATTGACAAATGACAATAAAAAATGAAGAAGCTGAGTATTTCCATACTGCCACTCTGTATCTATAGAGTTGTTCATTGTCTATGTAGGATTGGTAGAGCATTTATTGAAGCTGATTTAATCATGTACCTCAACAAATATCTTTTCATTACCACAAATTTCATTCCAATGTCGTATTCTATGACTATGATATGATTTAGGTTAGCTTTGTTGTTTATCTATTTTATACATAATGTGCACCTTAAAACATTGTTTAGCAAGTAAAAAATAAGGTTTAAAGGAAGTTTTAATTTTATTATGTATGTATGTGTTTGGTTCTGCGACGAAAATAATTGATTCTAACTAAATCAGGGGCGGAGCTGCTTATCGGACGGAGGAAAGCGGTCGCCCAAAATTAAAAATTTCATAGGCATAATAATTTGCGACAGTTTCAACCTATTTAACGGCAGTTTTAACTCGCACTAAATAGCTGTGAAAAACCCGGTTGTATTTGGACTAAATTTTTTGAAGCCCGATCCGCCCAAACCCGTGGGCTAATGGGCCGGCCCATTAACCGAACCCAATTTTGACAGCTCGAGGTCCATGTAATGTTTGCCAATGTGATGGTCAATTTGTATCAATGAAGAGACCAAGTTATGTTCATCAATTCTTGTTCAATTTGTATAAATTCTTTTCCATTTACTATCAATGAATATTAAGAACCATATATCCCAAAATAGTTTGAATAACATTGAATTTAAGTACACTAAAAATTGAATTTAACAGTGCAGACTTTTTTGGAACTGATAGTACACTTATTTTTCATTGAAGACAAAAATTTGTGATTTGAACATGGTGATTAAATTCTATATACATGATATTTTGTCATATGTTACATATGATAGCTTTAATATCATTTATGCATAGTCACACTATGGAAACTACTAATATCAATCAAAATTTGCTTAACTCTGTCATATATTTTTTTAATTTAAGCATGCCATACATCACATGTTGCAAATTCAAAATATTCATTCATACTTGAAAGATATGCCTAATGCCCTAATGACAAATTGTTTTGACATATGCCTAATGATATGTATGTTCTTGTCGAATCAAATTATCAAAATAAACAAAAACACAATTAAAATAGACATTACAATTGACAACCAAACTTTGACATATGACTAATTTCCAATAGTCTTGTCAACTCCAAAACAAATACAACAAAATATGTAAATGTGACTATGGTTTCTTTTGTTGATTGTTGGGTGTCCATTGCATCTTGATTCTTTTTCTTCCTTCCCCTCTTGGCTCTATTTTTTGGATTTGAAGTATTAGCTACTCCACTTTGAGTACGAGTTTAGCAACAATAAAAATATAAATCTATCTATAAAAATAAGAACCGATGAAAAACAATAGAAAATTATAGAAAATTTAGTCAATAAAAAAAAAAAAATTAAGATAAACACTTATAAAAATAGAAATATAGAAACACAAACAATACTACTACCAAGTTTATTAATTATAGAAAGTTTAGTTAAAAAAATAGAACATATTAATTATAATTTATATAACAAATATAAACAGGATAATAGTTTTAATAAAATAAATTTATTAAATTTTACAAGAAAAAAACACGATATTTTCACTTATATTTTAACAATATTTTAAAATAATTTTTTGAATATTTTATATTAAATGTGACAAACTTAATAAAATAAAAGTCTATGGATCCGTGGAAATTTACACAGGTCTGTAAACTAGTGTTATCGTAAAATTTGACCAATTATTATTCCAGTAGAATTTTCTTAAATCTTTCTCATTTGAGCGAAAACTCAGTATTCATTTAAACTCAACTACTTAAAGAAACATTAAAAAAAAAATACTTGGAGTAAAAAAAATCTCTACAAATATTTATTTGATATGAATTAATCCTATTTTCTATCATCTAATTAATCAAATAGAAAATAGGAGAAATTAATTGAGAAAAAATCAATTGAAAGAAGGATGACACCCTCACACCAACATTTTTTTTTTTTACAAAGACACCCACACCACACGATCTAATTTAAATAAATATATTTTAAAATTATTATCATAATCTATTTTTATTTTCTTTAGATTAGGTTAAAAAAACAAAAAATCATTTTTCCGATAGTAGTAGTTTGTAACAACAAGCCGAGCCGATCCAATATGCTAGCCAATCACGGGTCGCCCCTTTACCGGCGAGGTTCCGTCCGTTTCTCTTTCTCTTTCTTTCTCTTTAACCTTTTAACCCTTTCTTTCTCTCTCATCATTAACCCTAATTTCATCCATGCCGGATTTTCACGATTCTCTCTCTCCACCACCACCACCGCCGTCATCTCGCCCTATCCCCGTTCGCGAGGATTGTTGGTCTGAAGAAGCTTCTTCTACTCTCGTTGATGCATGGGGTAGTCGTTATCTTGATCTTAATCGTGGTAATCTTCGTCAGAAAGATTGGCAAGATGTTGCTGATGCTGTTAACGCTCTTCATGGTCATACTAAGAAAACTCATCGCACCGATGTTCAGTGTAAGAATCGAATTGATACGATTAAGAAAAAATATAAGATCGAAAAAGCTAGGGTTTCCAATTCCAATGGTGTTTTTTCTTCAACTTGGCCTTTTTATGATCGATTGGATATGTTGATTGGTCCTAATTTCAATACGAAGAAATCTTCTTCTTCTCCATCGCCATCTCCACCTGTTGCTCTTCCGTTGGTTCCTCATCGGAAATTTCCTAATTCTCCGTCTCCGGCTCCTGTTCCGGTTGCTGTTGCTCTTCCACAGAAGAGGTCGCTTGCGACGGTGATGGATGATGGTTATTTTAGGAGGAATTATTCTGCTGTGGCTGCCGCGGCTGCTGCTGCGGAGAATGATGAAGATGAGGAGGAGGATGAAGAGGAGGAAGTTGAGGAGGAAGAGGTTGAGGTTGAGGAGGAAGAAGGGAGGGGAAGTGAAGTTGATGAAGGGGATAAAGGGAAGGAAGGGATGAAGAGGTTGGCTAAGGCTATTGAGAAATTTGGTGAAATGTATGAGAGAGTTGAGGGACAGAAACTGAGGCAGATGATTGATTTGGAGAAACAAAGGATGGAGTTTGCTAAAGATATTGAAGTGCAAAGGATGCAGATGTTTATGGATACACAAGTTCAGCTGGAGAGAATCAAGCGTGGGAAACGATCTGGGTCTAATGGTGAGAATGAAAATTGATTTAAGGTTTTTTTTAATGGTTTTGCTTTTAGTTTGATTGATGGTTTGATAAACATACCCTAGTGTTTAGTCTTTTGTTTTTCAATGAATGAATGATGTTATGATGCATGATAGGGCTTTTGGACCCGAAGACAGTGGGTCTCAATGTGATGTTTCAATTAGTTGTTGTTTTGGTTTTGGAAAGTAAAAGTAGTTTTTTTGTGTGGTGATTTTGGATACAATAGTACAATGAATGCTTTTAATTGGTTGTTTCTTGTGGTTCTGCAATTAAATATATTAGCAAGTGGTGTACTAGTTATTTTCTATGTTTTTGAGAGTTTTTCATAGTTTATGATGAGACATTATTCTATGAACATTTTTTTATATAAAAAGTCTAGCTTGACCTTCAAACTTCGGGTGTCTTTTGTGTTTTGATGCATAATGTGAAATAACTTATTTTGTTCCTTATGTTGTGGCACACATATAACAATAGCATTCTTGGCAGTAAAGCTGGGGGGTGAGAGTGGTGGTGGTTTTGCTAGATGTGTGCCTAATTTGGCTTGCTTGTTGTTCACGATTGATATTGATGTGATTTGGCCATACTTATCTGTATTTTTTTTAGATGGTGTTGTGTACGTCTGCATTATACAAGTTTCTCCTGAGACTCTTGTCTTGTGCTTTACTTTTTGTGTTTTGGTGTCCTATAACCATTTGCAATAAGGAAAATGCTAACTAATCTCTTAAGGACACTGATTAAGGAATCAAGCATAGAAGTTTTTCAATGGAAAGTGCAACTTTTGAATTAATAATGCATTGAATGCTGTGATTTACAATATTTTCTTACCTATATCTTTATTCCTTAATAATCATTCTTAGCAATATCTTTTAAATAATAAACTCAAACATAGAACAAATATTTTGTTTTGTTGAAACCTTTCAATTTTCAGTAAATTAAGCTCACCTTAAAGCTTTTATGGGATTTTGCAGATGGTTTAGTATTGTAATGGCAGTTTTGCATGTATTTGGTATCATAAAGTGAAGACTAATTTTTTGGTTTAATTTTATTTGAAATCTATTGCTTGTGAAGTTTACAATTGACTGATTATTTTCAACTTCTGCAACAGAAGCTTATTTCTGAGGCACCACTTCTTTATTTGTTGTGTTGAGTGTCATGTTTTTTTATGCCTCTGTTGATTTTGACATAATTTTGAATAAGCTATCATACTTTGAAGTGACCTTGTCGTTCTTTTATGTATGGATTTCTGTTTTGAGTTGTAGTTGTAAGTTTAATATATTATGAAATTGAGACTGGTTTGGTGTTTGGATCTTATACATTTATGCTTATTTCACAGCAACTTTTGCATACAAACAGGTCATTTTATTTGTCAGTTCATAGTTAATAGTAGTGTGTTAGAAGTTCCTCACTTCCTGAGCTGTCTTTTAGCTATGCATTCAGTGGTTGTTGTTATATTACATTTTTTTCTTCACGTTTTTTAAATTAATAGATCTATACATAGTAAACCAATTAAGATCGTTGCAGAGTCGTACGAAAGACTGTAAGGGCCTACGGAAAATATAAAAATATGATAATTAATAGATAATAACATAAATAAAACTCAAGCAATAATGTAGATACTTATTTGATAGTTATCTTAATATTGATATTTATTTCATATTTACTAGTTTACTAGTGATTATGAAAAGAAAAAATGCTCCTAAAGGGAATAGGTAGAACACGAGTTTACAATTCATAGACAAGGGGGGATTAGAAGAATGATGCCGAAAACATCCAATGAGCAAATGATGCTCAATCAAGAATAGTAACTACCGCTAAGTGGTAGAATCCAATGCCTTGGTACAAGCAAGCTGCAATGCCGGAGGGGTGAGGGAGAGAAACTTGCAGGAGGAAAGCTAAACTATTGCTAGCTTTGACAAACTGACAACAGTTAATCGGTTACAACTAATATAAACCGATATTTAACTAGCTTAGCAGCTTGGTAGTTATACTCTAATACTCCCTCACAAACTCAACCTGAATTTTCTTTAGAAAGCTTGCAGCTAGCTACCATAGGAGCTATTCTCTATGGTTGCTGCCATGTGATTAGGAAGTCACAGGCTCAACTCGTGAAACCAACCTGTGGCAAATTGAAGGTAGGAATAGGGTTGCCTACAATAGAAGCTTTACAACACCATATTGACTCTTTTCTTAAACTCTTTGTATAGAAGCATCTTTAAGGAGAGTTGATTAGAAGGAAGATAGTCCAATAAGTACAAACTAGAAAGATGCCAGGGAAAAACATATGCCTGATTATTAAATTGAAGATAAGTTTATCTCAAAACTTAATACATGGCAGTATATTGTAATGCTGTGTATTCGACCTCACCTAGTGAAACAGGCCTGGCTCTTCTCTCTCCGTGTGTCGACGTGTGTGTATGAATTAAGTTCAGTCTAGTTTCATTCAAACTCTAGTTATTTGTGCATGTGATCCTCCATGCCGATAGATTGGCAGAGACAGTGGCAAAGGTGCCACACACCACCTTAAACACTTTTATGATGCCTCAGACTTGCAATGGGTGTATCATGTTAATATGTATATCGTCTTCTAGATGCTGAATCTTGGGTGGCCTTTAATTCAATTGCTGCCCCTGAATTTTCTCTTGCTTCTAGTTGAAGTATACCCATGGAAGTTGAATTGAATTCATGTCTTTTTATATCAATCAGATTTTGAACAAGTAGACATATTTTGCTCCAAGAACAAGGAAAAGATGGTTTAAAGTTTATGGGCTTTTATGCAAGTTTAATTTTCTTCTAGAAGAACAATAATGCAGTAGACTTGTTCTTTTGGAGATCTTTTCATTGATAATATTTTGAAAACTCAAATCAATAAGGACGAGACAATATTACATATACCTGTATATGCTACCTTATTTTCTATTTGGTAGGATTATCACTTATATGGGGCCTAAAATGTATCTGCTACCTTTGTTAATTATCAAATCTCATCTGCTGTGTCAATTTCTGGACCAATGCTTTCAACTGTCTAGGTGCATAGGTTTAAGAAAGATACTGTTTAAGACATTCTTTTGCTCATGTGCTCATAGTCTTGATTGTAATAAATGGAGAATTTTATATATTAGTTGTACTTGGGTGTCTTGTTGAATCATTTACCGAACAGTTGCTTTCGTCTACTCATCAATCCAACTCTGTTGTGTTGGTCATGACTTGCTAGTCCATCCAGCAACACAGCAGAAGTTACATTTTGTAAAATGGTCAAAATGGACATAAGTAACCCCCCTTGGAATACTATTCCAATCATCCATGATTAGCATTTAGAAATATCTTTGTTACAGTCCTTATTGATACTATAGCTCTTGAAATATATTCTTTACTCAAAATTTATGCTTTTTGGATGCAAGTGATTGCATGTATAGATATATATCCAGCTGCTCAAGATGAATGCTGTGTTTCCTTTTAGACAAAGATGTGGTTTTTCGCTTTTGACAACTATGTAGTTAGTTGCTTGAATGCAGCAAAAATGTCGGTCGTCGTTATATTGAAAGGGTTTATTTTGGTTGACAACAGAACCTCAATCAATTTAGATGTCTCCTGTTTCTGCGGAACTGTTTTGACAAACTTGTTCTTTGCTGCAGATATGTATAGCTAGCTAGCCAAGTCGGCAGCGGTTCGATGATGGTGCTCGGAACGCTAACTGCTTTGGGTATAATCATATGGGAAAGTACATATCTTCAGCTGATACTGTCATGAGGGAATATTTAAATAGAAATTTGTCGAGGAGTAATTTTGGATTCGTTTAGCTAGCTTTTAATTTTGTTATTATTATATTAGCCCTTATAAATTAATTCAGCAACTGTACTAAGTAAGCCTAATTCGGGCTCTCACATAGAATTTGCTCCAATGTTACAACTCTTCTATATGTCTCGTTCTCATCTCTCTTTTCATCCCCTCGTTGTGTTTGTTCCTATCAATGTCCGATCATTTTCAATCAGCATAACTATGGTTACGGATCATTGTTAGAACAGTGATATATTGTTTTTTGAAGGAAAACGACACTTGTTAATGAATTAAATACAGTAGTATTGCATGAAAAGTTGTTAAGTCAGTTATATACTCCACCTGTTTCTTTCTAAATGTTGTTTCGGATTACTGTATTAGTCACATAATCTGTTCAATTTATCTCGGTGATTATGTATTAACATGTGTGATAGTGTTCAAAATTAATACTTAAAAATGAACAAAGGGCGTAATGAATTAAATATAGTAGTGTTGCATGAAAATTTGTGTGGTCAATTATTTAAAGGAAAGTGCAAAAGAGTGATATTTTTTTTAGTACAATTTTTTTCTTTTAATTTCTTATCAAGTGCAGTTGTTTGAGGAAAAATTAGAGAAAACATTCATATTTTGTAAGTGATTTTGCAGAGAATGATAAATGGATGTTTTTATGGGTCATGTTTCTTTAGGATACGTGTTAAGGATATTTCAACCGATAATCATGCTTTGAACAAAATATTTTTTACTTTAAAAAGAAATAAAATGCACAATTTTTAATATGAAATTACTATTTATAGTACACTAATAAGTAACTGCGTCAAAAAAAAGAGCACACTAGTAAGCGCCTTAAAGGTACATGTTAACTTGGGAGACAATGAGGTCAATGCTCCAGGACCACAAGAGATGGAGACATCACATATTCACCCAAAATCTTAAGCCATTAGGTTATTGGGTCGCCTCTCTACTAAATCCAACATTCTTCTCACATATAGTCAATATGAGACTTAACCACTCACACTTGAAACATAATGCCTTAAAGTTTTGGGGTGAAGATGTGACGTCTCCCTCTCTTGTGGTTCTGCTCCCCAACAAGTGTGAGTGGTTAAGTCCGGGGAAGCTTGGAAGAAACAATGGGTCAATGCTCCATGATTCTCAAGAGAGGGAGACGCCACATCTCCACCCAAAACCTTTTGCTCCGTGATTCTCAAGAGAGGGAGACGCCACATCTCCACCGAAAATCTTAAGGCATTAGGTTAATGTGTCACCCCTCTTATAAATCTAACATTCTTCCTATTCATAGCTGATGTGAGAGTTAACAACTCACACTTAAAACCCAACAATCTCCCCCCAAGTGTGATTTCCCACATCATATATTTGATCCAAACTAGAAACAATGGGGCTAATGCTCCAAGACCACAAGAGAGACGCCACATCTTCACCCAAAATCTTAAGACATTAGGTTAATGGATTAGCTCTCTTATAAATCCAACATTCTTCTCATAC
The DNA here is from genome assembly GCA_951799995.1 of Trifolium subterraneum. Classification (NCBI taxonomy): domain Eukaryota; kingdom Viridiplantae; phylum Streptophyta; class Magnoliopsida; order Fabales; family Fabaceae; genus Trifolium; species Trifolium subterraneum. The sequence continues at coordinate 5,234,587 of OX637462.1, read as the reverse complement.
ATAATTAATATGAGACTTAACCACTCACACTTGAAATCCAACAATTTTAAAGAATTAATATAAACTCTTCAAAAATTTCATTTAATACAAATTTTGAGTTCCTTCAAATTAAGAGGATTTTATATCATAAAGAAAAATGAATTCTCCAAAGCTCTTCTTCCTTTCAAAGTTTTTTTATTCTTTTCACATGTTTCTTCCATTTTTCCAAAATTCTCCCATTTTTTTTCTTTCTTTCAAACTCACAATAAGTTTTAAGAAGACTTATTGGCATGACCTTTTTTGATATTGTGAATAATAGCAATCAGCAAAGAGCAAACCGAAATAAAATTTTCAAAAAACTAATAATAATTTGAATAAACATGATACATGAAAAACCAATATTCATATTGTCTTTCGACGTTCATTGTCTGCTTTGTCCTAGTTCACACCCTGACTTTGAAAATGCTTGTTATTATATATATAATCAAAGTTTTTATATATAAGATGGGATAATTACACTTGAATGGAAGGTAAATGGGCAATCAATTACGCTGCTAATATATTTATATAATTAAAATATAAATCAAATGTTAATATTAAAAAAAAAGTAATACTCCCTTCCCCTTAAACCATTTAGTTTAGGTTTGATTTGTAATCGGTGGATATGAAAAAATATTTTTTGAAAGGGATCAAACTTTTAAAAGAATATATCAGTTATTTTAAGATATTAGTCTTTGATTTTCTGCATAGTGGGTATTCTTTGATTTACTTAAAAAGGTGCACTTCCCTTTCTTTTGAGAAAAACTTGAATTACTCCATTTTCTTAAGTTAAAAATAAAAATTCCAATGTATGTTTTTGCCTATCTTTTATTCACAACATTATATAGTTTTGAACTCTAATATAAAATATACAAAATTAAATTAAAATCTTAAGAAAATTACTAAAACCGACAAATATGACTATTTAAAAAATACATTTTAAATTATTAAATTAATAATTAAATATTTTAATTTAATTATCATGGACATTCAAATTATAAAGAAATGAATTATTCCTTTCTTATAGGTGACTCAAAGTCGGTAGATATCATAAAAATATTTATTTATGTTAAAATAGATTAAAGTGTTGTATAATACTTGTTCCTCAAGGGAGATTACTATAATTCAAGTTAATGAAGAGGGGTATAATTCAAGTTTTTTTGGGGGGCGATTATGACGAAAGTCTAATTGATAAATCTAAAATAAATATTAAATAAAGATATTTTTAATTAATGTTTAATTTTTTTAATTATAATAAAAATAAATAATACACTATAAACTAAAATGTTAGTTGCATATCAAAAAATGCTAAAAATTAATAAAATAAATACCTTAAACTTGTGGGAAAAAAGACTGTTTCGAGCAATCCTACTTTAATCATACAAACTTATGATTATACAAGCATATACGATATAAACTATCCGTTATAAGCTAGCAGTTTGACATTGTCCAACTGTGCGATAGTGGAGAAAACACAAGTGGAAAAAGATGCTCTTACCATTTCTAGCTAATTTGAAGATGAGGTCTGATATGTGATAAACTTACAAGGTTGTTATACATATATTTAAGACTTACTCAGAACAAACTTGCTTCAAAAAGATTATTTTGATGTTCTGTTTTACAAATTGGGATCCATCAATATTTTCTTGTGATGAATTTTCAGCAGATGAAGTGCAGATGATGCTTGAAGTTCTAGCTAGGACATGCTTGTTCTCCTTGGCAAGTTACATTCCCAATCCAAGTAAGTCATGCTTGTGGCCCTAAATACAAAAAGAATGTTAATCAAACATATAGTGAGAACTGAGAAGTTATAGAGAATGTTAAAATTTTGGTCACTTTATATAGTGTGCTAATTGGAGGTTCCAAGTTGCAATCAAAATTTCATATCAAATAATGATGAAGTAATAAAAATGATCCTCATTCATGTTCTCGTAAGCATAACACAATTGGTAGACACATTGCAATATGCACGAGTAGGAGTCAATATTCGAATATAAAATTCTCTATTTATTCACCTTAAAGGATAAAATTCCGGTCGGTAAGCTATTTGACAAAAATATAAATAAATTATTCTCATTCATCAATTAAATTGAGGAGAATGCATGACTTAACCAAAAATAACATAAAATTGAGGGGAATAAATATTTAGTAACACAAATCATCAAGCTATTCTTTTTATTATATAAAATGTTTATTTTTCTATTTTTAGTTTATTTCTTTAATGTGAAGTATTTTCATGAGTCATGAAAAGATCAATATGATATGCTCAATGAATTGGCATATAACTTTGGACAAAACGTTTTCAAAATATATAGCATTAATCCTTGTAAACAATCATTACTGCTAAGACTTGGATGGAGTCCGACTAATGTTATGAACCCCATGTTCTTGATCTGAAACTGAAGTTCAACATATATAAAGCACAAACCCAAGAGATTATGGCCTAAGTATGGCTCAACTTGATTTCAAGTTCAGCTAGAAAAATAAAGGCAACCGCAAGAACATCGAAGAATCTCTTTCGTAAGTCTTCCACAAGATCGACAAGGAGGCTCTCAACAAACTAAAGAGCATATAAGTGTTCCTTAGTTACAATTCTTCGTCAAGACCGATAAGGAGACTCACAAACAACTAAAGAGCAAGAATGATCTCTATCATAAATCTTCAATGCAATAGACAAGGAGCAATAATCAATATTATGACACAATTATTATAAGTATGGAGGCAATATTTTTAAGATCATATATAATACCTTTGGACGTCAATGCTGGAGGAGAAAATTTTACAAATCAATGTATGAGAAACTACGAACTATGTTTAGAATTTTTGAAATATGCACATGGCAAAAATGTTAAAATTGGCCTATTTTTAGAATATTATTATAAATATAAATGGCATTGTATTAGATTAGATAAATTAGATATGATCCATTTTTAATCAAATTTTTATATAGAGGTCAAGAAGAAAGAGAGAGATGTAAAGAAAATGGAAAGGAGAAGATTTAAATCCAACACGATACCATAAATACCACGAAAATAAAGTATAACCAAAGAAGACACACACTCTATTCGAGGAAATTAAGAGAGAGAGTGGGTAATGTAGATTGAAAATGTAATGTAGAAATTATTCAAATAAAAACACCTATAAAATCCATATTTTCTGAATCAAAAAATATCTTTAAACACCTATAAATAACTAAGTACGAGTACTAATTACTTTTAAGTATTCGAAATGTATATCAACAATAATGTTACTTTCACCATATTATATCTCATCAAATATAAGACTTTTAATATCTGAAGTGTGACACAAAATCATATAAAAGTGTCATATCTCAAAAATGATATTTGGAGGAGCGCAAAATATGATTTTATGAATGATGCCTAGATTTTGTGGATTGTATCTTAAGGTTGTAGGGAATTGAAGTTCCCATAGATGGATGTTGACTTTTCAAATTATAATGGACACAATTAAGTTGAAAATTACTTAGACAACAAAACATGGAGAGACTACCGACACAATAAAATAAATTAATTTAAACACACCAAGCAACTTAGTTTTTGTGAATTTAGTTTCAATCATTTTCTGAAAATAGATACATTATTCAAGATGTACACCTACATAAACATCAACCTTAAACTAGAAATGTCCACCCACATGAACATTTTTGGTAGGTTAACATGTTTGATATATTTGTCTATGCTTCCCTTTTTTTGCCTAGAGACAAAATTCCCATTTAACTTTCTTTGTTCTCCCACTCTTCTTTTATGGAAGTGTTCTTTTATTTGGATAATAATACTATTTTTGAAGAGACAATCTAATGATCAATAGATTACAAAAAAGGAAACGTCCAAGGCCACTATATATATATATATATTATATAATCTCTCCTCACACACACTAATGGTTAGATTATACAAACATTCTAAAATATATGGTAAACATTGAAACCAAACATTTGTGAGGATAGAATAGGGACAAATTATCAACTAACTTTTGCACCTTTGTCTCTAATGTGGTCATTAATAGTCTTAAAGAAGCACTAAGTTATTAAATAAAACATGTATATGTTCTTTTAAAAAATGAATTGATACATGAAATCCAAAGTATATTTTGGGTTCTACGTAAATTTGTATATAATCACATGCAACGTATATAAGGATTATATATGAAGGTCACATGACCATGGGGAGCATAAGAAATCTTAGAGAATCAAAAATAGGCCCAAAATTGGCATAAAGTATAGGCACCTGAGGGAGTATTTAATTAGAACATATAATTATGTTCTTGAATGATAGGAGAGAGAAAGAGAAGGAGTACTTAAAAGAGAAGGTATCCTCTCCCTTAAATTATTCTTAATTTTTTAACCAATAAATTATTCTATACACCAACAATTTGTTATACTAGTATTTCTCAATTGACAATGGGAATTTAGGGTTTGTATTCTGCCGCTAGGGTTTTGTATACTCCCAATTTTTTACCCTAAAGTCAAAAAATGGCTTCAAAATTCTCAACCATACCTTATCAAACACTGCATAAATTATATTGATGACCTTATTATTCTCTCTTTTTTTGGTTACAACCTTATTAATCTCTCTTTTGTTAATATATTTTGCTATTAAAAACACACATAATCAGTCTAGAAGTTTCCTTAATTTTTTAATTAAATAAAGAAAAAAGGAAAGCAAAATTCATTAATTAAATTCAAGCTAAAGGCAGTAATATAACTAACACGACAATCTACCAAAAAAAAAATATAACTAACATGACATATAATTAAATGCTTAATTATTAAATTAATTGATATGAAAAATTTACCATGAATCTCAAGAAGTTAATTGCTTGAAGGACTTGGAAGTATTATTGTGAGGTCCCTTAATTTGACTTCTCTTCTTCTTTTTCTTTGTGTATGGAATCCCTCTAGCTTTTGACTGACACTCCTTAACTTCACGAAGGTAAACACGAATAGCTCCGGTTCCGAACGGGTTATTCTCCGGCGATCCACCGTGTTCTTCGTAAGCGGCTCTTAGCCGTCCGATGAGTGCATCAAGACTTCCCCAAGCTTGTCTCAAAGGACAAGTACAAGGTGCCGGCGGATCAGGTTGTCCGAAAAAGATGCAACCGTGCAAGTGAACCTTAGTCTTTCCAAATTGATCTAAGTAACGAAGAAACTCAAGTACATGGTTGAAGTTGCACTGAGACAAAGAAACTGGTGGTGTTTGGTTCCTTAAGTATTGTCCAAAAGTGTTCCAATCACGTTTCTTTTGTGACTCGTAACGGCTCAACGGAGCTACGACCGTTGGTTGTTGATCGGCGCCGTTGGGCCGTGATGATGAAGATGAGCCTTGAACGGTGTCGTTTTGCAATGAACTAGACATGGTAAGTAAATAGTGTAATTAATAATTAATTAATTAATTATCAGTGTGTGTGATATGAGGGTGAAAGTTGGGATTAATAGATGTTGTGGGAAGGAGAGGTATAATGGAGGTGGTGAAAGAATTTGTAAGTGTAGTGGAGAAAGATGAAAATAACATCTATTGGTCTTTTGAGAGGACATATCATGGGCCCTAAAGGAAGGTGCTTTTGTTCCCCGTTTTCAAATTCTTTCTCATATTTGTATTTCTACTTTATACCTATATTATTACAATTATTTGTGGATATATTAAAAAAATGTTTAGCAAGAACTCTAGTCATTCTTATACTTATTTTGAATTTTTGAGTGGTAGAATGCTTTTTTTTTTAAAATAAATAAATTCCATTGATGTTAATAATGACGTACTTTCATGCCCTAAATAATTACAATCGTTCATTTAAAATCGGACGGTTCAAATTTAAAATATAATAATAATAATAATTCTATATAGTAAAATGAACTCAGTTGTCAATCAGAAATCGGACAGTTCAGATCAATTACAATACCCTGATGTAATCGTGGAAAATCCAATTCCCTATTTTTGGGCCGATACAGTGATTTTAAGCAGAGCTGTAAAAAGGGCCTTAAGGGGAGGATCCACTTATTCTTGATGATTAATTTTATTTAAATTTTTAAAACACAATTTTCTAGGGTTCCGATCATGAACAATGCCGATTGAAGAAAAAGAGAATAAGTTCACAACACTTGAAAAATTGTTTAAAATTTAAATAAAATTAATAATCAAGAATAACTGGGTCACCCCTTAAAGGACCGACCCCTTAAAACCCCTTTTACAGCTCTAATTTCAAGTGCATGATAGGACATATTTTACTGTATAATTTAGAGTATTTTTGGTATTCTTTCTACTCTTTTGATTATCTAATATAATTTTGGTATTAAAAAACCATATTTGATTTTCTTTTTGAACAAAAAATATATTGTGATTTACTTTTATGTTTTTTTGGTTTATTACATGTGGGCAAAGAAGAAAAATGTATATAGTTAATTATTAATATTGTGTCGCATCATTGATCATCATTTTCAAAATTGGCATTATGAGACTTGGTGACGCTAGCTAGAAATAAGACCCTAAGCTAGTAATCTCATTTTTGTCTAATTCTAGGAAGCCAATCAGAATTATTGGTGCTTTAGTGCGTATAGTCCAAGTCCTACTTGATTTAGAATCATATTAATTTATGAATAAGCACAATTTAATCCACTAATCGAGTTGGTTGAGTCTATAGTAATCAATTAATTCATATTTTGAGCAGTAAATAATTAGTAATTATCTTATGAACTATTTTTTGAGAAAGAAATTCAAACTCTTTTAACAATTACAACCTAAAAATCAAAATAATAAATTTTGTTGCATCCTAAATTTTGTGTGAAGAAACAGCCACAGAGAACTTCTTGCCTGACTTGCGAGATCGACACTTCGTTCAGCAGATGTTTTGGTGTTTGGATGAGTAGGTAGGAAACATGCTTGTGTAGATTTGACTGGAGTTTCTCCACTTGTGGGATTGAAAGTCAGAGATTTTTCTGTGGGACGGGCAACCTTAAAGCTACTTCATAGTAATGTTGTGTTGCCTAGGTGATGAATGTAATTTTTCAAAGATTGAGTTTTGCTATATATACAGAAAGGTTAGCGGCGCAACTTGTGTAATTATCTTTATATATATATATTGATGTGCTTGTTGTTTGGGTGCTCGCAGTGCGGTTCGGTTTTGAGCATAAAAGTCATCCTAACCGCGAGATAAAAGTGTATGCGGTTCGGTTTGGTTCGGTTGGTTTTTAAAACATCATTCAAACCAAACCAAACCAATGCAGTTAGGGTTGGTTCGGTTTGTGCGGTTTATTGCGATATAAAAAATATGAAGATATTACCAACTTGTTACAAAATAAACATTGGAAATTTTAATTTATTTATTGTTTACATGATATAATATGCGTAAACATAAATTACATATACATAGAACTTATTTTTAATATCAATACTATAGTTTTAGATTGCTAAGTTTGACTATGTAATAGGTTGATTGTTATTAGTTGATAGAGTTAAGTTATGTATTGCGGTTTGGTTCGGTTTTCTAAAATGAAAACTGCAAACCAAACCAAACCTCGCGGTTTAGAAGCAAAATGATCCGTGCGGTTTAAAATAAATGCGGTTTTTTGCGGTTTCGGTTTGAATTGGTTCGGTTTGCGGTTTTACTTTTGGATTGGTTCCGATCACCGTATATTACAATGTTAGTTTTCTCCTTGCCAGGATTTAACCCTGAACCTCCAACTCCTTTTACCCTTAGCTGAAGTAGTTTAACCCAGTTGAGCTACCCATCACACCCGACTGATGTGTGCTTGTTTGATGGGGAAAAAAAATTGTTACGTATGTGAGATTTAAGGGTACAATAATGGCTAACATTATTCAAGCAACCTTTTGATACAAAAGTGATATCTATTAGTACAATTCCATGTCGCTGAAGGTGTATCTCATGCTGAAAAGCATTCAAAAGAGAAGATGATTCAACGCTTTAATTGTGTCAGATTAATAGTACAATACATGTGTTCTTTGTTTTCTATTTTTTGTTTCCTTTTATATGTACCAAATTATTCCAACGTCCAACCTTTATTTAGTGTTCAACTACCTTAATGTTATACAAACCCTATGTGGTTTGCATTGTTCCCGCAATGTACACAAGATTGATCACTTGGACCACTTCCTAGTTTCTTCTCATATGCTCCTTCTCTTAAGGAAGAAGTGTACCCCCTATTTATAGTAGTTTGTAGCTTTTGAGTTGTGATATGCCTACGTTTTTATTGGTTGATCTGGTAGGGCTTGTCCCGTGTTGAGGTGCAGTAAGAATTACAATTTTGTTTCTTAATTAATATCTTCGATTGCGAGTATGCGTCTGGTTAGTGCTCTTATTCATAGATAAGAATCACTTCTTCTCAACAATAATCTTTGCAACATGTCGTGTCTTAGACTCTCGTCTCGCTCGGTTGACTTGTTTTTACTTGATGCATGTGGCCATGTAATTAGGTGTGATTTTGATTTATGCCTACTGAATTATATGACTCGTTTGATATGCATGATATAATAGAGATATGATAAAAGGAAAAATTGGATAATGATAGAATATAATAGTGACATGATAGATATTTATGATGTGGACTATCTATTAATTACTTGTCATGTGACACAATTTTTTTTTATAAGCAACCCAATTAAGGGTTTATTGAGAGAATTAACACATAACAAATGAAAAAACAGAGAACCTTCAAATACAAAAAGCTTTCATTTAGGACAAAAATTAAAGAAACATCAGCAGATTGGAACCGGAAAAAAGAAAATCCTAGTACATGTGTATATATTAATGTAAAAGAATAAAGGGGTACTAGACACCGAAAAGAAAGACGATACAAGATATCTATGTATGGTCCAGTACTTGTACATGGTTGCTGATTTTGTCCTTTTTATGATGACCCTATTCATATCCTATGAATAAAAGTTCTTTGCACTACAAAGAATAAAAGTTTTACCAACAATCTATGCTTATCAATTGCATATGTTTTTAATTATTGTCAAAAGATTGGTTAGCCACAAATCTCATGCATATCCTAAATTAAATTTGCTGCAAAAGAAAACTCGGAGTCCAATGTTTTAAAATCCGAACCGGTGATCGATTCGGTCAAAGCATTGAGTTACTGGTTCACTAGTCAGTCCAATGGGTCACTGGTCAGACCGCATTACTATTGACCCGACTTATATAAAAAATTTAAATATATTAACTTGGATTTCATAACAATAAAATTTAATAAAAAAGTTTCCTTTCAAACTTTTTTTGAATAAAATTTCATAACAATATTATAATTTAGTCAATAAAAGTATTTTTATATCTTCGTAAAATAAAAGTATTTTTTTTAACAGAAAAAAAGTATTATTATATCATAATTTTTAATTAGCACAACGTAATTTAATATATTACATTAAAATATAACAATGAATATATATGTGTGTATGTGAAAATTAAATTTAACATAATGAGGAAAAATAATTATCAATGTATTTATTAATACATGCCATGATGTTTTATAACTAATATAGTAGTATTAAATAGTAATATACAATATCACATAATATGTGCAATTTTTTGAAATAATAATTGATTTCCTCTCCAAATCGGTCTGGTTCGCGCGCGTGGGTTTATTTGGTTCCCGGTCCAACCATTGACTCCAGTGGTTTTCATCGGTTTTAAAGTAGAACCAATTCTACAAGCTGATTGAGCCGACCATCCCATCGATTCCCGGTCGGACTGGTCCGATCCGGTTTTTAAAACTTAGGTTGAGAGGGCTAATTTAGGCACAAGTGATCAATTTTTTAAGTCGTATTAATATCTTATTTAAGACTCAAAATTTATTAAATTAGTTGATATTAAATTGGATGTAAAATCGACTTAAGAAGTTATTTTAACCGACTTAATAAGTGTTTTTTTTGCATCAGTGTGATATTTTTTTATTTTATTTTTATCAGTGTGTTATTATTAAATTTTTATATCCTCACACTAGACTTATGTATGTTCCTCTAATAAATTAGACTTTTTAAATGACAAATCTATCATCATTTCTCCATTTTTTTTAAAATTCGGCATATTTCTTTTAACAAAATGTTGGGTATAACTTATAGTTTACCCATAAGTTGACGGTTTACAACATTATGTATTATTTAACCACAAATTGTACTCGGTAAAGTCTAAACTTTTAAAGATAATAGAAATATAGTTGCTCTATAATTGGAGACATAAGTGTTGTGTCAAGTGTGAGGTGAGTTACAATGTTTAAAAAAATGAAAGTTGAATACTTTATAAATGAAATTGAAGACCAATAAATCTAATGTCATAATGTTTTTGGTGAAAATGTGGTGTCCGACTCACTTTTGTGTATTATATCTTAAGTCCAAGCTTGATGATCATCTGACTGCCCCATCTTAATCCAACAGTGATATTAGAGCTAATAGTTCGACAAATGGTTGGGCCGACTCCTTGTTTCGAATCCACCACAAAGGTATAAGATTAGGATCCATAAACTTTTTTTTTTTGACACACAAAAACTCATTATTTCATTCATCAAAAAACTTAATGACTTAAGATTTTAAATAAAAATGTAATATTCAACTCATTTGTACAATTACTTTTAAATTTAATGTAGATGTTGTTCCGGCTACCCCTCATGATGTAACAATGAGCTCACTTGACCAAACTCCATGATCAAATATTGTGTTTTCAATGTTAGCTTTGAACCTATTTGTGGTTCTAACACAAAAATATATAGTTAAAATGCATGGTTTTCTTGCACCTTAATCCCAAGCTTGCAACTTACTCATATTTTCCGTTTTGATGTCTAAAATTGAAATTACCACTGAATAATAATCTGACTAATTTAAGGAAAAGAATCCACTTTTTGAAAGAGACATCAAAGGTGTAGAATGTAAGCAGAGTAAGGTGGTGACATTCTCAAATATATTCAATGCTGTTTGTCGGACTCAAAGTTGTCCTTACTATGTTTTTATCATATTTCTCTGCAATCTTTTTAGCTTATATTGTAAGGTATAAAGCAAAAGCTAAAATATCAAAACCAAGCAACATCAAAAACAAAATAAAATATAACCAAAAATTTAAAGAATGTATGTCTAGTCACTAACGTTACACGTTCTTTTAAGTCCTATTGATGATTAAGCTTTCTTTTTAACTTCTTAGTACTGAAAATTCTATGCCAAAAAAACTTTATAGAATAACACCCTTTGTATCAAACAGTACTCTCCATTCAAGAAAAAACCATTACAATAAATCAGTGCAGGGTGGTGAGTTGTTGATAATCAATGTTGATCACAATTCCAAGCCACACACGAGGGCAGATACGACCTTTAGTCCACTTAGTCCCTTAGCCTCCCCTGTGGAGCTACTGATCTCGTACACAATGAAGTACGGACATAGACACATATGTCGGATGTTGGGTATGACACAGACACACTTCAATCCGATAATTTGAGAAAATGACATAATTCAATATAATTAATCATATGGGTCAGTGTCGGACACCAACATGTGTCAATTACTAGGACATGTCTAATCCGAAGAGGGTCTGCACTTCATAGCTCTTACAACTAAACGTTTAGCATTACTAGAGAATCAAGACCGAAATGTTGTATATAAACAATCATATTCTTCAATCCACTTAGACGCCATTTTACTAAAAATAAAATTTTGAGGTATTAAAGACTCATTGCAGACAATACCTTGGAAAAGCGGTGCTTAAGGTCGAAAAAATGGCCACCCACGATGGTTGGCATACCCTTTAACCCATTTTGTCCCATAGTATCGACCGTAGGCACTACAACATTTGATGCCTCTAACAACAATTCGAAAATGTTCGCAAAACCATGGAAAACGTTGCCTAAAAGAATAGGAAACGATTTTCAAGGGTCTTTTATGCGAGTGTTGCCTATTGTCTAAGGCGACGCGTTTTGTCACTTTCTGGGCACAATATTTTAAAACGTCGCCTATACTGCAGCAATAGGGGACGGTTTTCTCCGTACACAAAAATCTCTCACATTGTATAGAATTTAATGTTGGGTTTTGTTATATGGATTAACCTTAATCAGCAATTAAAATAATAAATGATTACATCAACTATTAAATTCTATTAAAATCCTTCAATTAAGACTATAGATAGTATATAAGTATCTATGCTCTTCATTATACTGAAACACTATAAGTTTCACCTAAATTACAAAACAGTGACTCCGAGAGGGCTTACACAAAACCCAAATATGATAATACCTTAAAAAACTGGTAATACAAATATAAAATCGTAAAACAAGTGATGTAGTAAACTTGAGATCAAACCATTGACGAGATCTAGGGAAATCAAGGGTCTAAGCCACATACTAACCATTCAGTCCCATAGTCTTGATTGAGTTCTAGTGTTCTGGTCTGGTATACTAAAAAATCTCACATTATTTGAATTGATAGGTACATTCATCAAAGTCTATTTCTTCTAGTAGAAGCTAAATTAGTCCACCTAAATTGACATCAAGAAGGAGTACACTCTTAAGTTCCAAATCAATACCATCAGATCAACCCAAGTGGATTTCTACTTCTGTGATGTTGGATTCTTGGAATTTTAATTCAATTCACCTGAGTTTTCAGCTAGGGATTTTTACATTGTTGTGACATTTAATTGGAAATGAAAGGTACTCAACTTGGAAGATAGTGAAGTGGGGTCTAATCTGGGTGCAATTTGCTGAAGTTGGATTGGATTTTATCTTTATTTATTCCATAATAATAGTTTTCTGTTTCTATCATCTTGATTGTTGTTGACGATATAGGTGATGTTTAGCTTGTGGCTGCTGCCTATAATATCCATTGAAAATTAAGAAGTTTGACATAATTGACATTAAGAAAAAAAAAATTATGATGTAAAATGAAAATAAATAGAGAAAAAATCTACATTTTACTATATAAATAAAGTATTTCAGATTATTGTTGGTTTTTTTATGTAGATATATCTCTTTTTATTCTAATTTTCTGTTTTTAAATATGTTATAACGATATCCCTAGCTCCTGCATATAAAATGCGACATTTTTATCAACTGAATTAAACTCACGGAAATAATAAAATATATTTATATTGTCAGTGTACACATACAATTATCTTCCTCTATGTATTTATTAATTAATAAATAGTTGAAATATCTATTAATTTTATCTGTCATACCTCTCTTGTTATCCGCCTTGTGCATGTAGCAATTTTTGGGTACAAGTGCCTATAGCATATTTTATCCACATATATATGCATTTACAAGTTTTTTGTCATCTCTATAGTTTGCGATTTCGATTCTCTCATGTGTCATCTATATGTGTCATCATTAAAATGCATTTGAATCTACATGTACACAATTTATAAAATTATAACTAGAATGTTATGCATTTTGATGGTAAAATCATCTACGTATTTCTTTCAATTTTTTAACAAATGAGAGAATCCAAATTCCCTTTGTATATATATGTGATTGAAAGCGATATAAACCAAATAATGAAATATAGTAATTTTTAATTTAACAATATGTTTAGATGATGTTTGGTAAATTAGGCTGCTTTTGATTTATTTAAGGGCAAATTTATGTCTAGTCAATCAAATGGAAAGCAAGATTAATTAGCATAAGTGTGATGCATTGTACTGTATATGATCAAGATCTTTATTATCATTTGAAATTCTTAAAAATGGATGTACTAATGAAAACCCCTCAATCACTATCAAAATACTTTGAAGAAAGAATTGTAAAAACCACGTGAAATGGCCCCCATCCCTTTCTAATTTGTCTCCAATCAATTGCTGATCTTAATTCCAAGGTTAGTAGGTAGAGCCCTACATGTGGGACTCTCTTTTATTCCTCCCCTGAAGTAGGCAATTTCCAACTAGCTTGTCACTCTTGTCATTTCAACTTTGTTGGTTTTTATTTTCTATTTTTTGACTCACTAATTGTCATTTCTTACAATTATGGTAATGTTTGATAAGTTTAATGACTAATTGTCATTTCTTACTAATTTGAGTTTTAAACTTTTTGTCCTTTTTTTGGATTTTAAGTTTAAAGAAAAGTCACACTCATAGTAAGAAATGAATGTCACGTGAATAAATAATGAATCTAAATTTTAATTTAGGAGAAAATTTGAAAAGAAACAATTAAATTATAAAACAAAAAAACTTAGAATTTAGATCTTTCTCTAATTATTTTTTTCATGTTATCAACCATTTTTTTAATTCAATAGTAAATATATACCACAAAAAGCAAAATTACACTTAAGAAGATAGAAAATAATAATAAATAAATGGCTAGTATTATTACAATATTGAGAAAAAAATTAGAGAGGATTCAAATCCAAAAATTTAAGAGTCAAAATTGCTTAAAAATGGGAACCAAATCAGCATGATTGCAATACTTGAGTGGCCAAAATTGCATGTTAGAGAATCTCATACTACATGCAAGATGACTTAAATTAAATATAGTAATTAATTTATCTCCCACTTAAAATTCTAATCCAGTTTCTCTAAAGTGAGCCATTCATTTCACCCTAACAAATCACGATTTTTTTTTTAAAATGTCCTCCTTTTCAATGAAATGCACCAAAATGTCCCTTTTTTTCAAAAAAAACCAAAATGTCCCTGTGGGACCCGCGAATGCACATAAAGGTATATGGCTCCCGTTTGAAGGGAGCCACTCACACACATATGGCGCCCGTGAGGAGGGAGCCATCCAATTCTCCCTTTTTTTTTTCATTTTCAGTGATTATTTAGAGGAAATGGTTAGGGTTGGGGTTTTTAAGGGTTTGGGGTTTTGGGGTTATGAAATTTTGGGGTTTTAGGGTTATGAAATTTTGGGGTATTAGGGTTATGAGTATTTGGGGTTTTGTTTTTTTTATTTGTGAAATAATTCTTATTGAAGATTAAATATTACAAAAAACAACTTTAAAAAACATAGATATTTATTTATTACATAATAGAAAATAGGAGAGAAGTACATAAAAAAAAAATAGTAGAGAAAAAATTACATTAAAAAAACTAATGTTGCGTGGAGGGTCCTGCAGCATTTGGACAAGCATTACGTTTATGACCTGGTACCCGACACAACCCACAAGCATTTGGGGTTTTGTCGAAGTCGTCCATTTCCGTTCTAATTCGTGTACTTTTAGGACGTCCTTTTTGGATTCTTTTCATCTCAGGATTAGACGTTACTCGAACGCCATGATATTCCGGCCAAAACCTTTCACCGGGAACAACTTGAAATTCGATGTTGTAAACGTATAATACCGTTGTAGTTTTGTACACGCGCGTCAGAAATGAACATCTAATAGGACAGATGAACGTGAGAGCATGCAGCAATTACATAGTGTTTATATAGTGAAAGCTCATTACTTGGGGTACGCCCCAAGGGGTACCCAGTTTTGCAAACGGGAGAGACCGCACACCATGTCGAATATCACGCACACGCGCGCGCCTCCGCCGCCGTCCGGCCGGCTCGGCTCGGTTCGGGCCGGGCCTGGGCTTGGGCTTGGTGATATATTAATTTTTTAATATCGAAAAATAATAATTATTATTTTATGTTAAGTGTGTGAGTCAACTAGCCGTTATGAGTTTAACACATGTTTAATGTGCATCGACCAAGTCAAAAACGGAATTTGAATTCCGTTGCCACCTCATCAGTCAACAAGTGAGTGGCCGTCCACGTTTTTGCCTTGCTGATGAAATCAGGCTCCCATATTTTCCTCTGATGCAGTTCCTCACTTCCTCTATAAATACAGTCTTCAACTGTCATATTATTTTTTGCTTTTCATTCTTTGAATTTTCGAATTCCTTCTTCTCTCAATTCTTTCTTCTCAGAAAAATATTTATTATTTCTTGTTGTTTCAAAAAGTGATTATTATCACTTCGAATTGATATTTGCATATCAATATTGACTGGTTTGTAAAAACCATCGATGGTGTCTTTCTGGCCGTTTTCTACAGTGCAGTAGATAACGGTATTTTGATTTGGCTGTTTTATCCTGGGGACTTCACGGTTGCTAGTCTACCTTGCACAAATTTGGGTAGTGCCGTGAAACGTCTTAAAGAGAGCGTATCGAACCGCGACTCGGCCAATAAATTCTTCAGTGCTGGTTTTCTAAAACGATTTTTCTAAACCGAAAAATAACAGGTTGACCTCTCGAAAGAGTCAATCATATATTTTTATAATGGGAGTTAATCATAAGTATAAGAAAGTTGTATTACTAATATAATATAGTCTAAAATGACAATATATGCTTATAATTTTTTTTTATATGCCAGACAACTTGAACAACAAATTATCTTAACCAAAATAATTATTCTAGGTGAAGTAATTGTTTCTATGCTCATAAAAAAAATTGTCTTCTATTTTCAGTTTACATTTATACGGATACAAAATTACTACAGTTGAAAATAAAGTTCCCTCTACAATGAACAAAATAATTTTTCTATATAAGAAGATAATTTAAAATAATTTTTATATATAAGATAATTAGTTGTTTTTCTATTGCAAAGTAACATAAAAAAAAAATAATCGCATGCAATTTCGTTAAAAAAAATATATCTGAATAATAAATAATAATCACCATTTCTATTTTGTCATATTGAATTATTTTTGTGTAGATATCTGAATAATAATTAACTAATAATTATCAATTTTTATTCTAATGTTGAAAACAATATAAGATATAACAAAATTATTTAGCATGTTGTCTATACAAAATTACATCTTATAAAATTCATAAGGTACAATGTAGTGTGGCTCACATAAAAATAAATTACACCATAAGTACTCACACAAGGAAAAAGTATAAAAAATAAAGCACCAAGAAACTATGGAATTGAGATTAGTTGATGGCATAGAAAAAAACTCATCACATTAAAATTAAATTAAATCTCTCAACAACATAAAAAAAAAAAAAAAAACCAAAATCAATAGATATATAGTCATCAACATAACCATATAAAGATATTGCATATATACTTAAAAAACAAAGGAGGAAGTCATTGTTTTTTCAATTACCTCTCCATTATCTTTTTATGCCGACTCTGAGATACACAGGATGAATTTGTGATCTGCAAATACACTAAAATTTGATCAAATTCTTTATAATTATTTCTTATGCAGAAACTTGAAAGCATATATAATTGCAAAATATAAAGTATCAATCTAAGAAACTATGAGCTCTATCGACATACATGAACCATACATTATAGTATAAACTTTGTATTGTAATAATTTCATTCTTCGAATTTGGAGAGAGAAAAAATAGACACACAGTGAGATCTCAAAAAGTTTGAGAAACTGATTATTCTTCTTCTACAAAATGTTCAACGCCTTAAAATAAAATGTCCTTAAAATAAAATGTCACACACCCATTTGTTAAGAGTGGTTGTGCATAAGGCAATATATATATATATATATATATGTAAAAGATTATTATTATTATTATTATAATTATTATTATTATTATTATTATTATAAGTAAAAGAAAAGCCTAACACAGTTTCGCCTTATATATAAAAAAAAATTCTCATACTGACCCGGTCCGGTCCAAGTTAGTACCCATTTCTCTTTCTATTTCATCTTTCATCTTTCTTTATTTCAGCTTTTGTTCAAGATTTCAACTTTTGAAAATGTTTAAGAAATTGTTTGCTGTTAACCACCTCGTTAAGAATAAGCGAGGTTTTTGCTTGAACACTAATGCAGAAGGTCCTTTTTACACTCTTCATACCGATGGGAGTTTTGAAAACAGGTCTAAATACTACGGTTCCGTCGGAGGGCTTCTCCGGGATCCCAACGAACGAGTAGTCTTTGGTTTTTCTAAATTTCTGCCAAACGAAGATCTAAAGAGTCCCTATTTTCATTATTGGGGATCTGACCCGGATATATCTGGAAACTGTCACGTGATGGAACTTTCGGCCCTGCTCGTCGGAGTGACCGAGACCTCCAAACTTGGCCTGAGCAACATAAAAGTCTTTACGGATCGTAAGGGTATTATCGATGCATTTGATATGATAGAGACGGGGAAAGGAAAAGATTACAAACACAGGGCTGTTTATGATCATATATTGGGGTTTAAAAACATAATTACAAACTTGAGTTTTCACTATATACCCCGTGAGCATAATCAACTAGCCCACCAGCTTGCAAAAGACGCGGTTGATTTCCACCATCAGGTTGTGTTCAAGGATATAGTTCCCGACAATTTCACAGATTTGCATTCTCTCTTGGAAAAAGAAAAAAGAGATAGACAGGGGGTTGAAGTCTCGATTTTTTTTTTTCAAAATGTCTTCATTTTCAATGAAATCACCAAAATGTCCCTTTTTTTCAAAAAAACACCAAAATGTCCCTGTGGGACCCGCGACTAGGGATGGCAGAAAAAACCAAACCCAGCAGACCCACCCGAACCCAAGTCAACGGGCGAAACCCGAATTGACTGGGTTTGAGCGACACCCGAAACTATGGGCGTGGGTTTGGGATCACCTAAACCCACACCCGAAACCCATACACCCACCCGAATATATTAAATTACCTAATTAAACCTAAGTATATATATAAGTGTAAAAAAAAATTAGGGTTACAATCCTCACGCGGTCATACACTAGTCTCGGTCGTTGTATCTTCTTCTCAAATTCAATTCCTGCAACTCTCCTTTTTCTCAATCGGTATGTTCTTCTTCTTCTAATTCTCAATTTTGAAACCATATTATATTACTAAATTTGTTAATTACTAAATCTGTTTCTAAATTATCTATTTCTTTAAACCCACACCATGTTTAACATGTTTACTAAACATGTTTCTTATGTTTACGATGTTTAATAATTTTTTTTTCTTATGTGGTAGATTGATTGATAATGATATGAACATGTTTATTAAACACGTTTCTTAATTCTTACCTGTTTCTTTTGGAAATCAATTGCAATATATTTGTCACGTAAATAAATTGCAATTCAATTCCTGCAATAGCTTTTGATTGATTGTTTTTGGAAATTAACTGCAATTCAAATTCTGCAATATACTTGTCACGAAAATTTAACTTTAATTAATTTGTTTATATATGCAATATATTTGTTGATATATGGAAATTCCTGCAATATATTTGTCACGGAAATTAACTTTAATTAATTTGTTCATATATGCATAGCTTTTGATTTCATTTAATTAATCTCCACTTCTTTTTGGTGTGCTGTTTTTGGTAATAGGCGAAATGGATCTAGTGAACATAACCCCGGAAACCACATCTATTCCTACACAAGACAGTACAAGTTAACCAACAACTCAGGAGGTATCTTCTAATCCAACACCGCCTGATGTTGGGCATCAAGAAGCCATTGATACAATCCTAGAACCTGCATCAAAGAAGCTAAGAAGTAGTGTGTGGGAAGAATTTAAAAAGATTAAAGTGAACGGGCAAGATAAGGCTGAATGCATCTGGTGTAAGAAACGACTAAGTGGCACTGCAACGAATGGAACAAATCATTTGCGTGGACATCTCAAGGGTTGTATTCAAAAAAAGATCAAGACAAGAAACCATGACAAAGGACAACCATTCATCATGCCTACTATCTTAGAGGGAAAGGAAGAGTTGGGAATTGGAACTTATAATCCAGAAAATGTGAAAAAGTTGATTGTTGAAGCTATTATTATGCACGATTATCCCCTATCAATTGTGGATCATGTTGGTCTTAGAAGAGTCTTTGTTGCTCTCCAACCATTGTTTAAAGTTCCTACTCGAAACACAATCAAGAATGAGGTATTGAAAGTTTATGATTTTGAGAAAAAATGTGCTATGAAGATGTTAGATAGTCATCAAGGAAGAGTGGCGATTACAACAGATATGTGGACTGCAAGCAACCAAAAAAAAGGGTATATGGCGGTTACAACTCACTATATTGATGGCTCTTGGACTTTACAGAGTCGAATTTTGAGGTAAGAACGTTTATATTTTATAACTTAATTGTATCTTTCCTTTTTGTGTTCTTAATGACAACATGATTGAGTGTAAATATTATTATGTTAGGTTCATTTATGTTCCTGCCCCTCACACTAGTGAAAGACTTGGGGATGCACTTGTTAATTGTTTAATGGAATGGAACATTGATTCAAAGCTTTGTACTGTTACTTTAGATAATTGTAGCACAAATGACTCTATGATTAAGAAAATTAAGAATAAGTTGCCATTGGAATATTTGATAAGGGACGGGTCTTTGTTACATATGTGCTGTTGTGCGCACATCCTAAATTTAATTGTTCAAGAGGGGCTACAAGTGATTAAGGATGGAGTAGAAAAAATTCGGGATAGTGTAGGATTTTGGAGTGCTACAGGAAAAAGATATGAAAAATTTGAAGATACCGCTAGACAATTGAGAATTGGTTGCACTAGAAAGTTAGCTCTAGATTGTCCAACAAGATGGAACAGCACATATAAGATGCTTGATATTACCATAGAGTACAAGGATGTATTTATTCGGTTGAAGTTGAAGCGATGTGACCCTTTATATACTTGTTTGCCAACTAATGAACAGTGGAAATTTGCTAAGGATGTTTGTGGGTGCTTGAAATTGTTCAATGAAGTAACTGAGTTGTTTTCTGGTACAAAATATCCAACTGCCAACTTGTACTTTCCTAAGATTTGTAAGATTAAGTTGGCAATAGAGGAATGGAAGAATTCCTCCAATTCAATCATTGCGATGATGGCCACAAAAATGATGGAAAAATTTCAAAATTATTGGAGTGATGTTCATGATATGATGGGAGTTGCTGCAGTTTTGGATCCTACGAAGAAGATGGCTGTACTTGATTTCTGGTTTCCTAAGTTGTATGGTCAAGACTCAAGTGCACAAGTTAGTAGAATCAAAGAGTTGTGTTATGGTTTGCTCTATGACTATCAACAGACGATACTTAGAGATGCACAACCTACCTCTCCACCAACCATTGGTACAACTACTGTTCTTGCTGATGATGAGTCTGAATTTGCTGCGTACATTGACACGATTGCAGAAAACTCAAGTTCAAGTGTTAAGTATGAGTTGGATCATTATTTGAAGGAGAAAGTTATAAAAAAAACTCCTGATTTTGACATTTTGAATTGGTGGAAGGTAAATGGAGTTGTGTACCCAACACTTCAAGCAATTGCAAGAGACGTGTTAGCTATTCCTATCTCTACAGTAGCTTCTGAATCGGCTTTCAGTACTAGTGGTCGAATATTGAGTCCTCATCGTAGCCGACTTAATTGGACTACTGTAGAGGCTTTGATGTATGCTAGGAATTGGCTATGGGCTGCTGAGAATGATGGTAATGTTTTAAACTATTAATTCAATATTGTAATGTATGTCAAATAATATTTACTTATTCTCAACTAATTATTTTTTGTTATTCTACATGTCATGGCTAATTATTGTCAAATAATATTGTAATGTATGTCAAATAATATTCACTAATTATTGTAATGTATGGCTCCCGTTTGAAGGGAGCCACTCACACACATATGGCGCCCGTGAGGAGGGAGCCATCCAATTCTCCCTTTTTTTTTCCATTGTCGGTGATTATTTAGAGGAAAGGGTTAGGGTTGGGGTTTTTAAGGGTTTGGGGTTTTGGGGTTATGAAATTTTGGGGTTTTAGGGTTATGAAATTTTGGGGTATTAGGGTTATGAGTATTTGGGGTTTTGTTTTTTTTATTTGTGAAATTATTCTTATTGAAGATTAAATAATACAAAAAACAACTTTAAAAAACATAGATATTTATTTATTACATAATAGAAAATAGGAGAGAAGTACATGAAAAAAAATAGTAGAGAAAAAATTACATTAAAAAACTAATGTTGCATGGAGGGTCCTGCAGCATTTGGACAAGCATTACGTTTATGACCTGGTACCCGACACAACCCAAGAGCATTTGGGGTTTTGTCGAAGTTGTCCATTTCCGTTCTAATTCGTGTACTTTTAGGACGTCCTTTTTGGATTCTTTTCATCTCAGGATTAGATGTTACTCGAACGCCATGATATTCCGGCCAAAACCTTTCACCGGGAACAACTTGAAATTGTTTGTTGTAAACGTATAATACCGTTGTAGTTTTGTACACGTCAGAAATGAACATCTGATAGGACTGGTGAACGTGAGAGCATGCAGCAATTACATGTGAGCATGGCAAATGTAAAGATTGGAAGATCCCGCAATCACACCACTTTTCAAGTAAATTGAGCCTGTAATGTGTCATAGGTCGACCATAGTTGTGATTCATACTTTCTTTTACCGAAAAAGTATAAGTATGCCTATCAAAAGCAGTGACTTCGTGGGTGTTCGCCTTAGAGACTTGTTCTGCAATCCGCTTCTGCCATGCTTTTGTAATGTAAATATTTCAATGTTTTTTTTATGTAATGCAATTATTATTTAATAATATGTATTTAATCTTCAATAAGAATTATTTCACAAATAAAAAAAATAAAACCCCAAATACTCATAACCCTAATACCCCAAAATTTCATAACCCCAAAACCCCAACCCTAACCCTTTCCTCTAAATAATCACCGAAAATGAAAAACAAAAGGGAGAATTGGATGGCTCCCTCCTCACGGGCTCCATATGTGTGTGAGTGGCTCCCTTCAAACGGGAGCCATATACCTTTATGTGCAGTCGCGGGTCCCACAGGGACATTTTGGTGTTTTTTTGAAAAAAAGGGACATTTTGGTGCATTTCATTGAAAAGGAGGACATTTTGAAAAAAAAATCACAAATCACGGGTTGTTAAAATAACAACTATTGATTTTCTCAATTTACACTTTATTCACTTTAGGGATGTGTTTGATCTGCTAAAAAAAATAAGGGATAGAACAACTTTGGTTATACTATGTTTGATACTATTTTTTATACTGGGCAAACTGTGGGCCAAGGGACAGGACAAAAACTGAAATTCTTGTCCCTAGCTGAACCATGAGACAACTTTTTGTCCTATGCACAAGTTGTCTAAAGTACCAAAATAACCTTTTGTCCACCAAACATAGTACAAACACAAAATTTATTCAATACCTTAGACGTTTGTACTGCGCTGTTCTGTCATGTATTATTCTGTCCAGTACTAGTATTTTACAGATCAAACGGACCCTAGACGATCCAAATTTTAAAAGTGTAATTAAGAATTTTATAAATGAAACTCTCTATTCCACAATAATCCATCGTTTTAAACATCATTTTAATTCTCTGTAGCCGCCACTACTCTTTCCAACCCTAATTTTCTTGAATTTTTTCTTGTTCATCCATTAAAGAGGGGTGATTTAGGGTCAATTTTGATCCGAAATCTCCCCTTTTGATCGTTTTCTTTTTCTTTTTCTTTTTTTATTTTAATAAGTGATTTTCACATCTTTTTAGATTTGGTTTGTATTTTTTTCGTGATTTCTTGTTATTTGTTTGTCCCGTCTTTGTACGGTGTTTGTTGTGATTTATCCCGTCCTTGTACGGTGTTTGTTTTGCTATCCCGTCTTTGTACGGTGTTTGTTTTGTTCAGATTTACAGGTTTGCTTTGATCAAATTCAGCGCAAATTCAATTATTTTAGCGTCTTCAACGTTGCAGATCCGGAGGCATGACTACTCCGGACATTTGAATTTTGTCATATTAATTGTAGACTGTGTAATAAGGTCGTTCTATGCTATTAACTCGGATGTTATGAGCTTGTTCGTAGATCCATCCTTTTTAGTTTTTAGCGAATTTGAAGATGTAATGATTTCGATTGACGTACTTTACAAATTTGAAAGAATGAATATCGTTTTGATTTTGTAAAAAAAGAAAAAAAAAATCATTTTAATTAAATATTTTGATATATATATTTACGGTATGCAGTGGAAGATATTGAATTTAACATTGCACCTGTACTGTAGTATTAACTACTCCCTCCGTTTTTTTTAAGTGTCCAGTTTTGTCGGATTTAGTGTTTCTATTTAATTGTCCATTTTGTGTTTTAAGGGTACGATTTGTCAATTGTACCCTTTTTTAATTACACTTATTTTTTTCAATAAATATTTTTTTTTATATATTTGAAAAACTAAAGGCTTTTTTTTAAAAAAAAAACAAAAAAGTTTGTTTATTGTTATATTCTATTGATAAAAATAATCTGAAAATATTTTTTTTTGTATAACAATAAATCTATTGATGAGGGTATAATAAGAAGATAAGGTGCAAAAATTCAATTTCTTAATTTGGTGTTACTATTCTAAACGGACACTAAAAAAAACGGATGGAGTATTAATTAGAGTAGACTTAAGTAATTATTTTAGAACATTTTTTTATTCAAATAAAGCTAGTGTTGTGGGAGTGAGAGATTTTTTATTAGTGACAAGGTATTAATAAAGATTAATAAATTATACTAAACTTTTTTTTTAAACAAACAAATAATACTAAACTAGAATTTCTAGTAATTTTATACGTATATCATAAGAATTAGGATTATATAACGAAAAAAGATTAAAATTATGATATATTTCTGGTTAGGGGTGCTCAAATCCAAACCAATTCAATTAAAAACCGTAAATCGATCTAAAAAAACCGAAAACCGCAAAAAATCGAATAATTTTGAATGTATTTGGATGACCTTTTCTAAAAACCGCTGGATCGGATCAGATTTTGGATTGATTTTTCAAAATCAATCCAAACTAAACCAAACCGCATACATATATTTTAATACTTATTTTTCTTTTTATTATAGTATGATATAATATTACATTAACCTATTATACGGTGGTTTTTAATTTTTTTAGATGTTTTTTAGTTACTCCAAATCCATAGTCCTTTAGTGCACATGAAAACTAGAGTGTCATAAGGAAATGACTAGTGAACAATCCTATAATTTTTATAGGTTCTTTGCATAATGCGATTTTCTCTTGCAATCCAGAAAATATAGTTTTTTGAAATGTCCACCAAGTAACATATATATCATTTTTTATGAATATGTTTTAAATCTAGCAATATAGTAATTAGTTGCTTGCTTAATTTTCTATTTAATAGTAGTTTCAGATAAAATTTATTTTTTATATTCCAAGTATTTAAACATTGTTTATTTAAAAACCGAATAAAACCGAACCAACCGAACATAAGTAAATCGCATATAATTTGATTGGATTGGATCGAATATTTTTTTAGTCATTCAAAAACCGAACCAAACCGCATGTTATTTTATCTTTGGATCGGATGACTTTTTGTCTCTTAACCGATTCAAACTGAACCACGAGCACCCTATTTCGCAAAATAAATTATGATTTATGAAGTTGGAAGATTAACTTTAATTCTTTGTATTGTTCAAACAACTTTAATTCTTTGTAGAACTCAGAACCCGCATAGATAAGGCCCATCCTTTTGAGATTTGATTTCTTCTAACTTCATATACTGGACTTTGGTGATAGAACAAGTTAAATACAATCCTCATAGATACACCCCTGTCTTTCGGGGGGGTATAGTCTCCAAAAGAAAACTAAATACGAACACTACAAGGGAGATTGACTTCCTTTACAATTTACATCATGCAGCTAAAATGAAGGATTTGGACCCTCTGCAATTTCCTCTCCAATACAAGATGCTGCAAGGTTATTTATATTCCATATGTTATCGGACGTTTTAATACAGCGAAATTTAGAATGCATTTTTTGTAACGAAAATTTGAAAATAAATAAATTCAGAATTCAGTTTAAATTCCAGATGCTTTTAGTGTTTTATTTTTGCACCCGCACACCTTTTTTTTATCCAATTTAAATTAGATAAAAATGAATATGCACCAACAGTATAAAATAATTTTACATGTCAATCAATAACAACTACGTTTTTCGCCACATCACCCCACTTCATCCCACCTTCTTTATATGATATTGCAAAATAGTAGTTATTTATTAGACGATCGTATAAAATTATTTTACACCGCCGGTGCATATCCATTAAACTCTTTAAATTATGCTTGGATTTATTGATATATACATCCGACACGGTCACATTGTTGATTGTCCATATGTATGCATTCGGTTCAGCTCATGCTTTACACTGACATAGGGAGTTTGTGGGGACGCAATTGTTTTATGGAAATATCACAATGGATCTGTAAAATACTCCCTCCTTTTTATGTTATAAGTAAAATAATTATATTTATTAAGAAATGTAAAATAGAATAATTTAAATTATGAATTTTTTGTTTTTTTTAAAATAAGTTTTATGAGAATAACTAGAAGTAAATTGTGAAAAATGTATGGGAAGAGGTCTTTAATTGGTTCGGTAAGAAACATTACACGGGAACCGTATGATTGCAACATTTTATTATGTTTGGTGAGATGGTAAAATCAAAAAAGTATGAGAAGGTGCGTCAGTTGATTTAGTTGGCAACGATCTGGAGCTTATGGAAAGTTTGAAACAATGTGATTTTCAATGGGATCGTCATCCCGAGTATCTCTTCTTTGGTGAACGATATCAAAACTATCTCTTGGATTTGGTTTAGCGGCCGCTATGGTCATAAATCTTATATTTCTTTTCCTATCTGGTGTTTTGATCCTATGACTTGTTTTAAAAGCATTTTTTAATATGCTTTGAATTGTAAGAGATTGAGTACCCCTTGTATTCCCTTATAATATATATCTTTTGCTTATAAATAAAAAAAAGTAAATCGTGAAAATCATAAAAGTTAGTCGTTTTTACTTATAATTTGAGATAAGAAAAAATAATTTTTCCTTTTGCTTATAATATGGGACGGACGAATTATTCGAAAAGAATGTAAGCCTTTAATTTTTATTTTGAAAACTTGGTATCTGGCTCAAGAACCGACTAATTCGAGGAGACCAATATCACAATCCACTTGCGGGGAATCCTTTTAAAGCTAGAGTTTTTATTTTTGTTTACTCTGTATGGACTAATCCACTAGAATTGGCACCAAAGAAATCGAACTAGAGACCTTGAAAGGAGCACATTTCTAGGTCTCAAACCAACAACTAACTAGGCAAACCCAAGTCGGGTTATAATATAAGCCTTCAATGTAATATGCAAAATTGGATTTGAACTTTCAATGAAATTCTAGCCGCTAGACTACTTGAAGGAAAAAAATGTCACATTCACTCTAATATAAACTCAAATTATAGTTTAATATTCAAATTATAGTTTAATTCATATTATTAAGATATTAGAGATAAATTGGCAGTATCGTGAATTCTACTTAGTTTATATGAATATTACATTCTATAGGTAGGAGTTGGGTGTTGAACTTCAAACACATGTTAATGTTTATTTGAATTTTTAAATCTCTTTGACTTATATTTTATCCATCCAAAATTAATAATTCACTTTAAAAATGATCATAAAATATATCTTTTTTATTTATTAACTTTTTTTTTCAATTCTTTTAATTTATGTTTTATTTTCTAATAATTTTATAAAATTATTAGACTCTTTTCCACTTTTTCTCTGTGTTTTAATATAAGATTCTTTCTCTAAAAGTCAACATGCATTAATAATTTCATTACTAAAATATGTTAAAAATTTTTTTTGATGCATTAATAACTTTTTGACAAATATAACTCCATTAATGTAAGGTGACGCATACATTACCTATTAATAATTTAAGAGTATTTATTCAACAACCAATAAAAACATGTCACATAAGTAGATTTACATGTAGTACTTACAATAATATTTTTTTGGATACTACCAACAATAAATTTTAATCAACTTTCATTTCATACTTATATATGTTATTTTGTTCTCGTTGATTGTTAGATAAATACTTCCAAATTTTCAAGGAGTAGAGTAGAAAAAACTGTCCAGTAAACTTAGTTTAGTTGGTAGTGACATCGAATTATAATATGCTGAGGGTTGTGGTTCGAATTTTAATATTTCTACTTATTTGCTTTAAGAGTGAAATTTTAGCAACCTGACAGGAAAAAAATAGAAAAAAACTTAATGTAATTTTGTCAAAAATGAATTATTAGACCGGAAAAATATGTTGTTTTTTGACTATGAAAAGCAATTTTTTTGTCCTGTTTAAATCTTCTATTGCAGTGTACTACTAAGTTTGCAGAGCAATTTCCAATGCATTATTATAGTTTGTCTTAACACTCTTACGGTCTTACCCTTTATTTATTTACTATTTATTTTTTATTTTTGACTAAATAAATTCATTTAATGTTTTTTACTAATAAAATTTATTTATTTGATTGTTTAAAGGTTGAAACATTTTATCAAATCATATTGTTTGTTATTATTATCATATCAAAGTCATGGAGTCATGTGATGCAACAGAGATTTTCAAATCAGCTAAAAAAATACCAAAACACATTTTCCTCTTTCCCCTCACAGCTCTCATCCTTGTCTTATTTCTTCCTCTACTTATTCACTTCAATCAAACATCTTCAAAACTACTTCACAAAACAACTGTTGTTGAAACTTGCAATAATCTATTTTCAGGAAAATGGATTCCTTATCTTGAACAACCTTATTACAACCAAACTTGTCCTTTTATAACTGAGAAACAAAACTGTCTTATTCATGGAAGACCAGACAGTGATTTTCTTAAATGGAGATGGAAACCTAATGATTGTGAACTTCCTTTGTTTGATGCTAAACAGTTCTTCAAGATTGTTAGAGGAAAGTCAATGGCTTTTGTTGGTGATTCAATTGGGAGAAATCAGATGGAGTCATTGCTTTGTCTCTTAAATTCTGTAAGTTTTTTCTTTTAATTAATTATCTTTTTTACTTATTTACTTTTTCTTCAATATTTATTTGTTACACCACCAACTACGTAGACGGACCGGTGAACTGCCTAATCTAGTTCATGATGAGTTTTGAAATCAAGTGGTTTCAGCCCCTTTCGATCGTAATTATGGAATATCAAACCACTTTTTCTTCAATATTAGTTTGGTTGTTTGAAATTTTTGTCATATTTTTTTATTTTGCTTCTTTAATTTTCCTCAATTTTAGTTTGCTTGATTGAAATTGTTGTCATATATAATAACTTTTTTTGACAATAGTTGATTGAAATTTTTGTCATATATAATAACTTTTTTTGACAATGATGTATTATAATAATTGAGTAAGAAAAGAAAAAGTCTCTTTTCAACTGGTACTAATTCATTTTTTTATTGGTTATAATATTTTATTTAAAGGTAGTAAAAATAAGAGGAAGAATCAAATCTATTAGATGAAAAGTAGTACCCTCTCATAGACAAATTAATATTGGCTTTTAGGTATACTCACTCACATGATGAATAAACAATAAAACAATAGTACTATATAGTAGAAGAAATACAGGACCCACCTAATCTTTGTTTTATTCACATTTGAAATTTTTATTGGGAATTTTTTTTCTTGAAGCCTAGCTTGAAAATTTGGAAGAGGGTACGGGTTTTTGGGGGATTTGGATTTTGTCGGTGTTGTAAGTGTGTGATGTAGTTATAGTTATTAGTCGTTTTATTTAAATAAATCAACAATTGAGATTATTATACTTTTATTTATTGATTGTATAATATGAACCGTCAAATTTAAAATAAAATAGATGAATTAATGTACAAAATTGTGTGAGATTTACAATTGTAGCTACTCTAAGTTCAATTTTGTAGATAATGAAGAGCGAACATTATAACACCATAGAAAATATTTGAGAATTTGATCTAAACCCTATGAAATCTTTTAAAATCTCATTACAAATACAATTTTTGAGTTTTTTATATTAAGGAGATTTTATATTCTGAAAGAAAATAAATTCATCCATTTATAAATTGGAGGACTATCATTCTTTCAATTTTTTATTATCTAAGTTTTTTTTCAAAAATATCCCTTCTAAACTCTTAAACAAAGCCTAACTATATATATGTTGTAATTGTAGAGTAGGATTTGAAACTAGTAGTTGAAAGAGACTCAAATTATATATCGAAATTCTTTAGAAACTGTGCATTTTATTATTATACTAGTATTTGAACTGTGCAATGCACGTGGATGGAGATAACAAAGTGAAGTGGAGTAAAATTGAGAATCATTCATCAACGTCGGTGCAATTATTTTATAAACTCCACACTATATATCCTAATTTTTTACTCCAATAACACTGTTTTCTTTGTTGGGCTGAAAACAACTGCCACTGCTTAACATCATTATTACAAGTCCAACATTTTCCTAAATAAAGGCTAAAGTTAAATTGTATTTTTTACCAAAATAAAAATTGCGTTAAGTCTAAACTTTGATGGAATTTAATTTGACTTTTCTTATATTTAAGATCAGAAGGTCGAATACACTATACTATCAACATTTCTTATTATAACCAATATTAATTTGAAAAAATTATTAAATAATTAATGTATCGGATCAGATTCATCGATTATTAAAAAAAAGACTTAATTAATCTATAGGTCCCTTAAAGACAACGGGTACATTATTATAATGTGTCCTCTGTTGTTTAGCATGTGGATTGGGAATTGAGAGTTACTGATGTTTCCAAGAGAGCTTTTCTAGTAGATGCATACTGTTAGTGTACACAATATTTAAGGAAATACTCCTAACTAAAGTTTTTATTTGTTTATTCCGTCAAATGGATTAAAAAATTCTTTAAATTTCATGTTTGTAACAATTAATAGTTGACAGCTTGTTCTTAACTACTCCCTCCGTTTTTTTATAAGTGTCCATTTAGAATAGTAACAACAAATTAATAAAGTGTATTTTTGCACCTTATCTTTCTATCATACCATAATTTTAATTCACCAATAAATTCTTATTTTTTGGCACACACTTTCTCTTTCCAATAAATTTAATATATTATGTACAAAAAAAAAAAATTTAATATGTTATGTACCAAAAAAAATATTAAAACAAATATTTAGTTTTTCAAATATATAGCATTAATTAGTTTTATTGAAAAAAAATAAGAGTAATTGAGAAATTGTACAATTGACAAAGCGTATCCTTAAAACACTAATGGACAGTTAATTAGAAACGCTAAATCTGACGAAACTGGACAATTAAAAAAAATAAAGAGGAGTATGTTATTACCTTCCAAGTTATTCCCTCTTGTACATTATCTTCAACATTCAATGAATGATTTAGATTTCTTTCTTCACTATCATAATATGGCATCAATTAATCAATATTTTTCATACCTAATTCTGCTGCCAAAATAAAACTTAATTTAATCACACTCTTTCAGGTTGCTCGTCCTGAGGACATTACAACAAAATATGTATCAAATGATGAAGGCCTAACCTATTACAAATGGTGGTACTATGCTGATTATAATTTCACCATTTCAATGTTATGGTCACCCTTTCTAGTAAAATCCTCTAAATCTTACATCTACAATAGTTCTAATTTCTACAATCCCGAAAGTCTTTTTCTAGATGAACCGGATACAGCATGG
Organism: Trifolium subterraneum; assembly: GCA_951799995.1. Taxonomy (NCBI): domain Eukaryota; kingdom Viridiplantae; phylum Streptophyta; class Magnoliopsida; order Fabales; family Fabaceae; genus Trifolium; species Trifolium subterraneum. Next base: position 5,203,207 of record OX637462.1, on the reverse strand, counting down.
ACAAGTCGAATTGAAAATTACGACTATGTGATTTTCTCCGGTGGACAGTGGTTTTTCCGACCATTCACATTCTACGAAAATGGTACAATTGTTGGATGTCAGAAATGCAACAACTCAATAGAACTTAATTTTTACGGATACAAGAAAGCATATCGAACAACTTTCAAAACTATTATGAATCTTGAACGGTTCAAAGGGTTGGCATTTTTGGTGACGCATTCTCCAAATCATTTCGAGAATGGCGAATGGAATAAAGGTGGAGGTTGTAATAGAACACAACCTTTTAGTAATGAACAAAAATGGGATGTGCATCCATATGGTCTAGAGATTATACATCAAATACAATTGGATGAATTGAGTGCTGCAAAGACGGATGCGGGGGAGAAAGGTTCGCGTTTTGGTTTGATCGATATAACGGATGCGATGTTGATGAGGCCAGATGGACATCCCAACAAATTTGGGCATGCGTCGAATAAAAATGCGAGTATTAATGACTGTGTTCATTGGTGTATGCCGGGGCCTGTTGATACTATCAATGAGATTTTTCTCTATATGATGATGAGAATGAAATTGCCATAGGTGTTCTTATTTTAGTTTCAAAATGTATACTTTTGTTTTGGAATATAGTTTTTCTTAAAATGTATTTGAACAAAAGTGTTAGTGGTTCTCAATGACGAATTGCTAATTCAGTATTAGGCAGATAATAATACAGAAATAGTTAATAAAGTTTAGAAGTCTGCATCTAGATGATACAAAATTATTCAAAATCATTCATTTCGACCGACAAATTTTGATACTTTCTTTAGATGAAAACATGAATGAAGAATTGTTGTTTTTTGTGATATCATCTCTCATAACATTTAGATTTTTAAAATCACACGGTGGAAAAACCCTATTGGTTATAATAAAGTGTTTTAAAATCTTCAAGATTTTTTTTGTCAAAATACTCTTTTGAAATCCTAATCCAATACACCCTCTTATTCTGTTTTAGATACATATCTCAAGATTGGTCATCTGCGAATAAACAATGTGCAAGGGTAGAAAATTAGAAATTACTATTTTAACAAATTCACAATTTTCCTTTAAAAAACAAGTTAATGGATATACATTGACGGTATAAAATAGTTTTACATAAACGTTTAATAAACATATCAAGAAAGTGTGGTGAATCGGGTGATGTGGCAGAAAACATGATTGATATTGGTTGACAGCGTAAAATTATTTTACATTGTTGGTACATATTATTTTTTCTTAAAAAAAAAAAAATCACGGTTTATTATGATTTTCTTATAACATTTATTTCTAATTTATTGATTAACAGTTGATATTGTCAATTTACACACTAAAGTGAATCGTTTTATTCAGAAAAGTTGAATCTAGTTCGTAAAGGTAGCTCGGTTGTTAACTACTAAGGATATTATTGGACGGTCGGGTACTTGAATTGTAGCTCCATAGTTATAGTGTGCGAGTCTAACCACTGATATAACAAGATATAATTTGTGGGCTTGGGTCTCAAAAAATTCGACTATTTGGGGGGAGAGTTTCTTTTCGAGTTTCCTATATTTCTTGTGCGCCTTGCTCTTTTTTATTTTTATCTGTCCACTGGCACTAATTACATAGCAAATGTTATAAAATGAAAATTTTAATAGAAACACCTTCGGGTGTTAAGAAATTTCAGGGGCACAAATAAATAAAACACCCATTTAGGGGACCAATGAGGGTTGGGTCACGATAGGTTGGGCTGTGGGCTGGAGGCCATATACAGATCCACTCCATTAATACACCTCATGTCATTTTCTTACACTGCATGCCATTTTATAATATGGTTTGAGGAAAATGCTAACTACTGCCATTCACTGTGATACTTGTTAAAGAAATAAAAAAAATATTATCTTAAAAATTGTGCATATAATGTCTTAAACATTTTAAAAGATATAATTTTTTGCATGAAATTTTACTTTTATTTTTATTATTGTTTTCCTTGACTATTGTCTCAAAAATACTAGTTAACGTTATCCATCAAATAAATACAGTGCATTATGCTATACCAAAAAAAAAAATACAGTGCATTATGTTCGAATTTCTTGTAAGTTTGTCAAAACTAAATTGTTGTCCATTTTGATTTTGCCAAAACAATGCAAGAAAAAGAAGTCAATAATTTCATTTTTGGTCCCCTATTTTATTAAATTTACGAAAGTAGTCCCTCTATTTTTATATTTATTGCAATTTTGATCCCGACCCATATTTTCCCTTTAAAAAAGGTAATTTTTAACATCCTAAAAGATGATTTACTGTCTTCAATATTTGAGAACAAAAGTCATCTCTTTTGACATAAAAAATCGCCACTTTTAGGACAAAAAAATACGAGTTAAGACAAAAATTACAACAAATGTGAAAATAAAGAACCAAATGGTTTAATTTTAAAACAAACGGACTATTTTCATAAGTTTAATAAAATAGAGAAACTAAAAATACAATTGAAAAAATAATATGTAAATGATCATTAAAGACCTTTTTTTGTCAGTTTGCTCATGTCATCGAAATAGATATTTACTTAGATTTTATTAAAATCAAAGCCCTAATCCTTTAAGAATTAATAAACTAAATTTTTTAATTATTATGGTAACATCAAGGTTACAAATAAATCAGTACTATTTAATTTGGAGTATGTGGAATGGAATTCATATATCTTTGAAATAGTTTACAGAAAAGTTGGTCAAAGAATTAGTGTTAAATTATTAAATAATATCATTGACTTCGCAAGTTCTCAATTAAACCAAATAGATACATTTGAGAACTCTTCAAAATATTAGTAGGTTTAAAAAGTACACAAGTAATCAAGTTGATCCAAAAAATAGGACCGGCTCAACACTTACGAAGGCCTAAAACAATAATTGTGTAGATACATTAGCACATATAAGATGTAATATGGGTTCTACTATGATATTTTATGAGTTTTCTTTTACTCAAATTAGTTATTTGTATATTGTAAATATGATCGATTTTTGTGGTAAGGTTTCTTCTTTTGGACTTAGATCCTTTATTTTAATAAAAAAGTATTTTGATTATGTCAATTGGTGAATATATCATTTTTTTATAAAGGGTCATCTATTTTTGGACAATTTTTTTTCACAAATGAGTCATTTATGTTAGAACGGATGGAATAACTTGAATGTCTTATACATTCCAAAGAAAAAGTATATTTTTTTTACATATGATAAAGTAAAAAAAAAATTGACGCTTCCTTCGTCAAAATTTTAAAAAAAGGGAAAAGGAAAAAGACTGATGAGTGGATATGAGATCACTTTCCAATTAGTATTATAAAAAGATTCTTTTAGAAAAAGATATGTTGATCTAAGCGCTAGAGATATTGGCCTAATTAGAGCAGCATTTTGTTGAGTTGAATGTTGAGAATGATACCTATAAATATTCTGACGTTCAAATTAGTAAAATAGAAAAAGTAAATTCTAAGTGGAAAAAATGTATGCCTAGCTAGCTTTTATGTGAAAATGTGTACATGTTAGGATCCAAAGAGAAATGGACAAACCACCAATATTTTGGTTCTTAAAAGTGTAATTTTTTGTCATATTGGTCTCTCTATGGATGTATAAAAATTACAAATGTGTTTTCAATATAATTTGATATCAATTTTATTGACTAAATTGACCAACAAATAATACATTTGATGACTAAATTAATCATTTAAAAACAAAAACAAAAAAAAAATCTAAAAACAAACTCAGGAAACAAAATGACTAATAAAAAAGATATATGCGGATTTGATTGTAATCTTTATACAATCAATGACTAGTGTGATATATAGGGAGTTACTCATTTAAGGATCAAAACGGTGATTTACCCAAAGAGAATGACGTTCTTCAATGCCCTAATTCAGTAATTGATGAAAGGCATTATGAGCTCATGAGATGTTACGAACTAAGATAGAATCTGAAAATGAGAGACTAGCCATATTAGATTGAATCATTATGAAAATTCCATGAAGAATTAGACTTTGGACCGGTTCATAGTAAGAGTTAGCATCCTCTTCATTTTCTCTCTCTCATAAGAGTGTAGTTTTTGAAGAATTTTAGAATATATATTAAATAGTTGAACTCATTAAATATCATATCATTGATCATTATACTTAGAGCATCTTCAACAGTGATACTGCTTTGGGTATCATACATTAATAGCAAATGGTCCCTACAATGTCACATAATATTTATGCAACTCATACATATTTTGTTCCAATGGTGATACTGATACCACTTTGAGTATCATACAAATAACAAGTGGCTCCTTCTATTTTTTATTTTTTTAACTTTGTCTAAGTAAAAATAAAAATTTATTTAATTTAATAAATACATAGATAAATAAATTAATAATTAAATATAATGAAAAATACACGACAATAAATAAAAAATGATCAAAAATACATAAATATGATGGAAACACATATAATAAAAAATGTAATAATTAATTTTTATTATAGATATTAGGATCCATTTGATAGAAAACAAATAAAATATGACTTGACAAAATGAGTAGAAATTGTGCAATATATATACATAATAATATGAAATACTATGATCATAAAAAAAAAAGGATTAAGAGGCATTTAATGTTAAACGGTCATGTCTTGGATATATATAGAAGCTAATAATGTTGATTTATATACAAAAAAAAAAAATTAAGTAACATTAAATTGATGATACGGTACCTTATTTAAGGTACCGTATCATCAATTTTGATACCCTCCATGTCACGTCATGAAACTCCAATGATAAAATTAATAAGGTACGTATCATTAACCTATGAAACTCTCTTAGATACTTTTATTGGAGATGCTCAGTAATGACAAATATGGATAGAGAAAAAAATGGAGAAGATTTTGATTTTCATAACAAATATCATACTGAATTCTTAAAATTTAGACGTCTTCTAAAGAGTTAAGATCTTTTTTATTTTCTCTCTTCATTATCATAATTTTAAGAAGTTTTATAATGTAACTAAAACTTCGGTAACAATAAAATTAAAAAAACATAAATATGGAGGAAATTTTGACTCGCAATAAAAAGAAACCGGACCCACATCCAAAACTTTTAATTGATAGAAAATGGAGCAAATAGAGATATTCTTAAATGATCACGTGATCAAATAATTTGCATTTGGTCACACTAACAAAAAGTGAAATAAGCATTTGAAAAAACAATTAAATAATATTTACTTTTCAAATTATTAAATAATGTAATATGTTATGTGAGTGGGACCAAATGCAATTTATTTAGTCACGTGACCAGCTAAGAATATCTCGAGCAAACAAATCCATTGGAACCAAGAAAGTTGACTTTGTGGTTTAAAAAGTACCAAATTCATTTAGCAGCATGAAACTTTAGGAATCATATATCCACTCAATTTGCATGTTGCTTACTCAATCTTGATTTGTGACCTACCTACTTAATATTTTTTCTTTATTAAAATCCGCAAAAAGCCATGCCTAGATCACTCATATTTGGATGTACCCCAATTCACTTGATTAGTGATGCATGCATCCACCACTCTCTGATTGCAAAAAACCAAATCAGTGTCATGCAAAGTTAAAATTCTTAGCACATATTTATACTCTAATGTACTATACTTGCCTAAAAGGGACATATTCCCCTTTTTTACTTGAATGGCAAAAACATATTCCCCTTTAAGCTGGACCAATACGCAAATACTTCTCCTCAACATGCCAATTTTTTAAAATTATCAACAGATAAATATCAATTTTTACAGGTGTATTGGCATATACATTTTTACTTAAAAATCAATCAAACAGAATCAAATAGCATAACTTATATATATGATGATATATATTTGACTCAAGTGGTTAATGAATTTTTCCTAGAACGAATATTTGTATGAACCCAAATTCAATTATATATATATATATATATATATATATATATATATATATATATAGTATACATGGGCGTGCGAAGCTACATTAGGGCAAGTCTAGGCAAGTGCCCAGACTCTTGTAAATTTTTTTGGTATTTTTAAGGGTTAGTTTTAGAGTAAAATTAAGTTATTTATGAATTAATTTAGTGAAAAATTGAGATTTTTATTCAAAATTGAGATAAACTGAAAATTTTAAGGATTAATTTAGGGCAAATCTTGTTAGCCTAAACTTTTGCTAGACTCCATAAAATTTCTCGCTCCGCCACTATATAAATATATAGCAATTTTACAATATCCAAACAAAGAATCAATTTGTTTCTTAATTTTTAATTACGAGCATCATCTTAGCCACACTTGTTAATTTCCAGCAAACATCAATTTCTTCAAAGCTTCACAATACTGTAAATGTATTGTATTGTGAAGCTTTGAAGAGTGCTCTTTCTACGTTAATCATGACATTCCTTTTAACTTTTATTCCAAGTATCATGTGTAAATGTGTTCAAACACTAAAAAGAAGAAATCTATGCGAAAGCACATGGATACAAGAAACATAGATGGTACCACTACAACAAAAATGCGTTTCAGCAACGGCAGAAAACAGTAGCCAGAAGTGAAAAAAGCGTTGCCTGAACATTTACGCAACGGTTTTCCAGCCGTGGAGTATACGGCCGTTGCCTATAGCTTAGGCGACGCTTTTTGTTGTTTTGGCAACGAAATATAAAAACCGTTGACTAAACTGCATCAAAAGCTACGGTTTCTGTGTTAGTTTTAGGCTACGGTTACTGAATAGGCAACATACGAATAAGTGTTGCGTTGCATATATGTTTAAGCAGCGCTTTAAAGGTGTTGCCATAAGCTTTAGATGTAATATTTGAAAGCGTTGCCTATTCGCTTAACCCACACTTCAAAACCGTGGCCACACAGTGTGACTACATAACAGCCGTTGCATATTCTTTCTTTTCATTCACTGTCATTTGCATAAAACCAATAGCATGCATTTCTTATACTTTTAAGTCAACATTGTACTTCACTTTTGTGTCTCAAACATTTTGTTTTACTAAATATTGATATTTATCAAATTTATTTAAAACAAATACATTAAAATTCTTGAGATACATTTTGTCAAAAAAAATTCTTGAGATACAAATCACTTTTATTCACTACAAACAATAGTATAGAGCTAAACTCTTCAAAAGAGATAACATTCCTAATTTGTAATCTGATTCCTAGCAAGTCTACTACCCCAGATAAGGAAGCTCTTAAGCTGCCTCCTTGTGTATGCATTTTAAAGTTTAGTCCAGTTCTCACTAGACTCAGTGATGATGAACCGCTTTGCACCTTGCGCACTACGTTGTGGCTGGACAAAAGAAAGAGGCTGAGACACAAAAGAGAAGTATGTTAGCATATAGAAGAATACGAGCAGAGATAGGAATTTGACATATGCACTTTGTTAAGATTGAACTGAAGCATGTCTTTCTCATAGTTTTCACACATGTTAAGATTGTAAATCAGTAGTGATCAACACTTGTTATCATAGGAATTTGACTCAAGCATTAAACATGGGTTCTACCTAACAGAACATATAAACCAGCTTTACATTCTATAAAACTTTCCCCATATGAGAGCCAAATCATATATATACTTTCGTTCCCACAACATTTAGAGCCAAATTAAATCAAGGTTTTGCATCTCTAAGAAGCATAATATTGAACAAAAACCTTCCCTTTACTTTTAAACAACCTGTCCTTTACGTACATATTAATTTTAGTATTGCTACAAACTCAACTTTACCAATACTCATGACAATGTTGCTCTAAAAAGTTGATCAAAGAATGCAGCAAAGTAAATAAAGTAAGGTACACAATAGTACAAAGTTGCATAAAACCAAACCTGTTGCATGAGCCATTGTAGGAAATTGAGTAAAGAATGCATCCTTATGAGGCAACTTAGCTGAACATACTCTTCATCTCCGATGTCTCATAATTAAGAGGCAATGCAGCAACTTGATTAAAGAATGCATCCTGAGTGCATTTTCAACATAGTTAGTAGCAAGGTAATTTAGGGGCTAAAGACGAGCTTTCCACAATTAGCTTACAAATAGTAGAATCTAGTAGTAATTAAAACTTACTCATATTGATTACTAAAGCACCGTCTCTAACAAAGTCTCCTCACAAATATGGTGCCAAAAAGACATGCACATAATATATACATGTATAAGAACAGTCATATTTATAAACACGATCGGAACAATCAAAGATAAAGACACAAAGATATCCATCCAAAAAAAGATATCCATCTTTCAAGGGTTTGGAAAACATAGGGAATGTTCCCAAAACCTGATAGCGCAAAATAAAAACAATGGAGAAACATGCATAAGTTCCAAATAGCAGCCATGGTGACAAAAACCCGCCGTAATATAAAGCGGCGACAGCTGTGCCCGAAACCGCTGCAATGTGAGTGTCGTTAAATTGATATTATATTGTAGTGATTGCAACAGACAACTGACATCCAAAATAGAAACCATGATTATAGTGGAATAGAAACCCAACTGCTCCTACCTCATATCTCCTCCAATGATCATACCATGCCACTACAAATTGTCTTTAAAACACACTAAACCGTACAATTTAAACCATGCCCTCTGACAATAGATACTACTAGATACACATCGGCAGAAACAACACCAAAAAAGAGAGAAGAAACTCCAATTATTGCACACAATAAAACCCTACGTACAAAATTCATCAAAGATATGAAAATAAATCAATTTATTTATGCCTAAAAGTCCAATGCAGGTGATTAGGAAAAAATGAAAGACATGAGAAACTCAAATAAAACATAATAATAAGAAAAGAGACCATACTAGAACAAAAATCATAAAATTAAAACATGGATTTACAAGATAAAGATTACATTACCAACACTAAAACAAAATTGTGATGGACAGACCCTAAAATGTGATATACAAGACAAATACGGATAGGGTTTGTGCAAAATTAGGAAAACCTTAAAATTGATCATTTTAATCTACATTCTAACCATAAAATAGCAACAATTTCACATCACAGTCATAAAAGGGACACAATAAAAATTGCTCTGGAAAGAAGAAGAAGATCAGAGGTAACAACTAACCAGCTGGTGGGACAAATGTTTGCTTAAAGATGAGAAGCTAGGGCACAATCTTTATTCGCCAAATCCAGGATTCGAGAGAGACGTTTAGAGAGCTTCAATCAAACCCAGGATTTCATTCACCAAGTTTCTCTCGTTATTATAAATAGAAAGAACGATTAGGGAATCTGATTGCAACTCACAAGGTATACAATGGTGATTAATGCTAAATAATTGGTAGGGAGGATCACAGTTCGATCTCTAGTAACATTGATCGAAAGGGGGATGAAACCATTTAATGACAGAACTGACCCTGAAACAGATTAGGCGGTCCAGTGAGACGGATATTGATGGTGAAAAAAAAAACTCACAAATTTAATGTGGTTTTCAACTCCATCCTTACATTCATAATCTCAACAAAATATTTTATTATTCAACGTACAATTTTTATAATGAGGGAAAAATTGCAAACTCCGCTCACAATTTTGGCACGAAAAATCCTTAAAATTCTAAAGGACTGTTTACACTGATTTTTTTGTAAACAACCGCTAATTTAATTACTGGTAAGATCAACTAGTAAATCTTGGGGCATGTTTGTGCATTTATGAATAGAAAACATTTAATGTTCATAATTTGAAGTTTCTTCTAAAAAGAGAAGTTGAAAACATGTAAACGAAAAAGAAGGACAGTAAAAATGTTTCGAATGAAAAAGATTTGCTGAAAACTAAATGGTGAATTTACTAAAGGACAAGTACAAAGTTCATTCAAATGAACGAACATTTAAAGCAGAAACGATGTAAAGTTACTGGAATATTAATTGCATTGAAATGTAAACATTTACAAATAAGGGATGGTTCACAAAATCATACATTTCCTTTGTTTCGCTCATTTCGCTCGAACGCATGGGTACTCGATCTGAGTTTTTGTAAGGATTTTTAGTATATGAATTTGTGACCATGATCTCGACAACAAAACTAGTATTTATTGACTATAGATCCTAACTACTAAACAACGGTTATGGGCCATTCCTTTGACGCGTGTCCCTTTTCCTTGATGTGCTGTCTTTAGTTGAATCCATGTATCTGTTGGATGAAGTCGAAATCGAAATGATAGTGAACCATCATAACGCTTTAGCACATAGACTGTTAATTCAAATATGCTTCGATTTCGAATCGAACTCAAAACGGAAATAAAATAATTTCCTTAAACGAACTTTTATACTTTAACTTTATCAAAGTATTTTCAATCATGCAAATACACTCTAATACGCATTTATTGCATATTTTAGCTTGACTGAAAATATGGGATAACAAGGACTTGCAGAGAAAGAAACTTTATGCTAACTCTCCATATTTATAATATTTCTCAACTTCTTCACCTTATTCTATACGAGACTTAGATGAATACTTACTGGACATGATATATCCTCCATTCACCCAAAGTCTCGCTTTTCTTCTAATTTGTCATCAATTTTATCCTCACATAGTAAAATAACACTCTCATGATTAACGTAGAAAGAGTACTCTTATTTTATTTTTATATCTTCTATTTTTAACCAAATCCTCTATGAATTTCGGACATTCAACTTGAATGTGATAAGATATCCACAACAATGACACTTGACATTAACTCATATCTCATGGTTGAAATCTTCTACCATGTTGATCCTCATATTTTTTCTTTCCTTGCACAACTTTAGCTATTGGTATTTGATAAATTATCTTCAGAAAAGTTTCTCCCTTGACCGGGACCTCAACTTCGATGACAACTTGATGTGTGACTTGGATGAGTACACACTTCATGCAATATAAAAGTATTATCTCCATACTTTACTGTAATTTTACACATATTAAGAAAATTAGATAGTGTATAATTGTTTGTTTTTTGAATTGATGTTCTAACATTTTTAATCAATATTTTAGTTAAATAATCAAGGAGGTGCGTTTGTAGTCCAACGGTTAGGATAATTGCCTTCCAAGCAATAGACCCGGGTTCAACTCCCGGCAAACGCATTAACTAATTTTTTTTCCTAAAATAAAATATGACCTAAACAAATGACCTCATAAAAAAGAAGTCATTTAATTATCAATTTTTTTAATGTATTTACTACTTCCTCCGTTCATTTTTAAGTGTCGTTTTAGATCATTGTAAACTCTAGAACAATCGGAAAAAAATGCCAAAAGACATTTTTTAAATTTGTAGCCTAATGGGCTTGAAAATAGTGATAGAACAAAAAAGTCGCAAAAATCTTAACTCCCCTCATAACAAAAACAAGACAGTGGTAATAGCAAAATCAACCATATGCATAGCTTAAACAAAAATTGACATTAATTTTTTTTCTACCTTAAGTCACCACCACACAATAAATTTGACTGTATCAACCAATTGATCCCGCAATCACTCTTTAGAGCTAAACAATTGTCATTCCTTTCTTTTCTTTTTTTTACTAAAAATAAATATTCATTCATTCAATTTAAATATAAATGGATCATTACAAATTCAAGATTACTAAAAACTAAAAAAGACGAATCTACAAACAATTTTGCAGCGCCTAAGTTATTAACATACAACGGCATCATGAAAGTGCCTACAAATATGACTAAATAAATGTAACCAGAATATTCATACTCTCGAATCTGCAACGTTGATGTCAAAGTCTTCATCTGATCTGTAATGAGTTGAGGTTGATGTGCCAATTTGAACCAACGAAACACGGTACTAAAACGAAAAACAACAAACGCCGCACAAGACAACGACAAACACAATGCTGCACAAGACGATGACAAATACAACGCCGCACAAGACGACCACAAACATAAAATCACCAAGAAAAAAATAAATATATGTGAAACTCACTTATTTGAATAAAAAGAAAAGAAAAACAATTGAGAGGGTGATTTTAGGTCAAAATTGACCCGAAAACCACCCATCTTTTGGTGGATGAAGAAGAAGAAGAAAAACTAGGATTTGAGAAAAAAGGAGGCGGCTCATTCCTTTCTTTTCATATACATTAGATATAAGCAAATCAAATTGCTTGAAAACCAATGGGAACATTTCCAAACAAGATTATTTTTAGTTGGATTTGCCACATAATCTTCTTCATTGCCAAATCATTTAAAATGGTTCCATGTCATATCTTGTAAGATAAAAAACCAGTATTATAACCAAAACTATAATAAATATTAGAAAAATGCCAATATGTGACCTCAAAAAACACTTTAAGAACCTTAAATGATAAGTTTATATAAAAATTTGTGCATTTAATTCATCGAAATTAAATTATTTAACTTTAAAAAAAAAAAATTTTTTAATACGAAATCTTTAAAAGGTGTTTCAAAAACACTCGTTAGCAAGATCCTAAATATTAAAATAAAAAATCAACAATGTTTATTTTAAAATAGAATGCTACTTTAGTGAAATTGATAAAATAAAAATACCAAAAATACAATTAAGCTTTTTTTATTCTTTCATTATTTTTTTCAGATTACATATTTTGCAAAAGTACATGCATTCCCTTTCAACTAACTTTTGATACTTTACAAGATATCTATCTGGATTAGGCCCACATGGTAGACATATTCACCACCATATGATGATGACGTAGACTAACTCAAATTCTAATTGGACACAAAAAATGAAGTGGTTCCTCTGGAAGGAGAGTTTTATTATCGGATATATATTTATCATCTAATTATATTTTAATTTTGTAAAAAAAAAAAAAAAAATTTCTAAATAATTATAAATTTATTGATCATTTCTTGCATTTAGAATAATTATAAGGGAAGAATTATCCTAACTTATAAATATAAATTAAGAACATCTCACAACTGATTTAAAACATCTTAATACACCATCTAATAAAAAAATTTATCCAATTTTTTATAAAATATATATTTATGTCATCTTAGTGTTGATACCAAACTTGTTAACAATTTAAATATATTTTATATTTTACCAAACTCCAACATACCATAGAATTTAAAAATATTCTCCACCAAAAGTTCTCTAGTATTTACTAACCTCAACCGCTTTCCACTCTATTTTCTTTGACAAGGCACTTTATACTCCACCTACGTTTATTTTTTTTGTCGTGTAGCACGTGGTTTATGATTATGCTAACTAATAAGCACTTTTCACTTTATGAATTATCTAATTATCTAATCTCCATATGCTTATATAAAAGCCCTTCTATGATATTTCCTCCTCAAAGCCAACCAAAACCTTCTCTATTAAGACCTTCATAATCCAATAATTAACAACCTCTCTCTCTATATGAAATGGATGAAGAAGTTAGAAAAGATGAAGAGAATAATAATAATCAAGGGATTAAGCTATTTGGCACAACAATAAAACTACATGATAAGGAATCAAAAGAAGGAGAAAAAGAAAGCCAAGATCAAACGGTGGAGAAGAGATCAGAAAAGATCATACCGTGTCCAAGATGCAAAAGCATGGAAACTAAATTTTGTTACTTCAACAACTACAACGTTAATCAACCAAGACATTTTTGTAAAGGCTGTCAGAGATATTGGACAGCTGGTGGGGCCCTCCGTAACGTACCGATTGGAGCCGGACGTCGGAAGGCCAAGCCGCCGGGTCAAGAAGACAGTGGTTCACCGGACAGTTGTCTATATGAAGCTTCTAATGATGGAGATAAGTGGCACGTCGGCGCGCCTCCTCGGAGCGATTTTCGGGAAGTTTTCTCCGGTAAGCGGCAGAGGGTGACCTCAGGTGGTTATTCATTAGCTTTGTTGTGAATTCTGTCTTTTTTTTTGTTTTCTTCTTAATTTATGGAGAAAAATCATTTTCTCTTGTGAATTTTATGTAATAATTTAGATTTAATTAGTAGGAGGTATTTAGAGAATATAGTCTCAAATTACATCGGGTTGATTAAAAAATTGTAAGATTAAACTGTACATATAGTTCATTTTATCGCAATTTTGATTCTCATTTTATGGTTATTTGAACAAAAACTACACTTTAAAATTCAAATAGATGAAGTGTGAAATGGCATAACAATTCTATATTTTTTCAGATTAAATTTTTAACGTATGGGAAAAAAATCAACTCTAAACTTAAAATAAAATATAAATAATGATACCCCTTATAATACAAATTAATTTTGTAAAACTAAGTTAAACTCAAGTTTCCTTTTTTTTATTTTCAATTTTAATGGTCCAAAAATGTGATAAAAGAATATTGGTTGTTTCTGCAGCTAAGCATCAAGGTCAATAAACCACTTATTTATATCAACGAAAACAATTTTTTTTTGGAATTATTCTATATACATGGACATTTGAGAAGGTTTCAACTTTCAACAACCAAGGAACCAAAGCATATATATCCAATTCCTATTTTTTTTTTTTTTTTGACGTAATATATATCCTATGTATTAATTAAGATGTGAACAAAAATGCCGCGGCAAATTATATATTATTCTATTTGTAATATTCAACCATCATATGAGAAAACGTCACGATTCCGCATAGTAGTGCAACTATTTATAAGGCATGAATTTGTTACAAGATAAATGAATAAATGATGGTTCAATTCAATCTTATCATTATACACATTATAGCTGTGATATGAATGTTTATCGATCGGTCGACACGAAAGCTATATCAATTGTACATGTTGATTAATAGATATAGATGAAATATTGAAATGGTCATAGTCATAGATAGATACATACATATAAGATCTTAAAATAGACACTAAAACATGAACATTTGAGTTAATTACTTCATTATTTCCTTTCTCTTGACCAAGGTAAAGGCCGGCAGAATCATATCAAATCTCTTTTTTTATTGACAAACATACTAAATCAAAGTTAAAGAAATACTTTCAAATTATAAACCAATTACCAATTTTGTGTTTATACTACTAGAATTGTTTTTGATTGATTCTTTTAACAACAAACTTTTTTTCTATATCAAAGAAAAAGAAATATCAAATTATACGTTGGTTACTAACTATATGTGGTTATACTATTATGGTGCATTTGATCTACTAAAAAAATAAAGGATTGGACATGACAACTTTGATTATATTGTGTTTGATTTTAAAACTATTCCTAGTACCACACAAACTAGGGGTCAAGGGACAGAAGAAAAATTGAAATTCATGTCTCACACTAAATCGCGGGACAACTTTTTATCCTCTGCACATGTTGTCTAAAATATCAAAATAACATTTTGTCCACCGAACATTGTACAACACAAAATTTGTTCAACACTTTAAATGTTGTCTTGTGTTGTTCTTTCTTGTATTCTACTATTCTGTTCGATACTTATATTTTACAAATGAACAAAACTTGAAGTTGTTTTGATTGATTCTTTGAGCAAGGGAACAACCAATTTTTTCTCTCTCTAAAACACTTTTTGTTCTCTCTAAATTTAGAGAACCCTACAATTGCAACACCGTGCTAAGTTGCAGAGAATTCAATTACTAATATCCGAATTTCATTTTATATAAACCAACTTGATATTCACGTCTAAACTTTTAATTAACATTATATCAGACTCAGTTTAGATATTACAATATGATAATTGGACTCGTGATGAATTGCGCTAGGTGTGAGAATGAATATTGAATTTATTTTCGGTTGGTTAAGGTTTTTAGTTTGTTGAATGTATATACGTGGTTGCACAAGTACACAATCTCATTTTATAGGTTAGCTTTTGAAGTGAAATTATAAAATGCACTTCATATTGAGTTGAAGATATATTTTGTTAGAAAGGTTTTGATGATGACAAATATTTAATCACTCTATTTAATCATGTAAACATATTTGATAAAAGATTAGAAAATTAAATAATATTTTTTTAATTAAACATCAAATACTTGTAACTACATAAATATTTTTCATGTTTTATTATAAACTATTAACCTCAATTTTCAACTAAAATAAAATATCCTCAAAAGATTAAGACTTAAGTATGAATGGCATATGGAAGAAATATTCTTTCTTTGGACCGGGGATACAATGAAAAACTTGATAAAGTTTCTGAATAATGTTTACTTGATTAGTTGTATGGATTTATATAAAATTAGAGCCGTCACTTTTAAAAGTTTTTTCTCAATTTATTTTTGAAAATCAAATTCTTTTGTCAAACAAAGGACAGAGGTTTTTATTATTAATTAATCCACATGATAAAGTGTTTTGAAATGGAATATGATTTTTTAGGTTCACACTCAACATATTATTTCAATTTTTCAAACAATAATCCTTTTATTTTTCTTTTGTCACATCAATTAGACATAAGACGACAAATACTAACTATGCTTCAAAATACTAGCTATAATAATATATGGGGGTTGGTAACTTGGAATATAATTAGAAATTGTTAATCATTTAAAAGTTTAGGTTTAATTTTTGTTTACACGTTTTAATTTTTTATTGTTTATTTATTTGAATAATTGACTTGAATGGTCTAATAATTTTGTGAAGTGTCAATTTCCATTTTCTCTTGAAAATTCACCTACTTAATTAAAAATAAATTACAACTTTATATCTTTATAAAATTATGGCTCAAAAGTCTAGAAAAGAAAAAACTCTTAGCATCTCAAAAATAAATAAATAAAACTCAATATTTATTTAAAAATTGAAAATGGATTACATAAATGAGATGAATATATAATATAATATCCTTTGAGAGGGTTTTCAAATTAGTCTAGGAAAACTCCTCCTCCAAAGGTAAATAATACATAAAATATTCCATTATTAATTCCCACATAAGAATAAAAACTAATAGGGGCAAAGCAAAAGATTTATTAAGCTAGCTAAGCCCTCTTTAATAAATTAAATAGCTATAATTAATCTAATCATCATCAGCTGTAGTACCATCTTCATTGATTCCAAGTTCCTTGAAGATGTCAGCACAACCAGGAAGACGTTCTTTCCTAAGGAAACCAAGAGGGTTAGTGGTACGAACAGGTGACACAATTCCATTGTTGTTTGTGATGCTGATTCTTGCTGCTTGTTCTAAGTGATAATCTTTGTCAATTTCTGCACAATCTGGTCTTGGACTCTTTACAAGTATAACTTGGCAAATTTCATCTTCATGGTCACCATCTACTTCAACTTTGTAGTTTCCTCCATGACCAGTTAATACGTCTTTGGTGAATGTTAGTGTTCCATTTTCTTCTTTGCATTCGACACGAACGGTTGCACCTAATTCATTTGGTCACACAAATTTTAATTAGTAACTTCAAAAAAATTATAATAATCTATTAAATTATAAATGTAGTGATCGTGTGATTTTGGTGAATTTGGATTTCCTCCGATCACTGATTGCACGCATTGTTCAGCTTGACTATGTGAATGCGTGCAATAAGTGACCGTAGAGAAATTATACATTTCAATTGCATGAAAATGTGAAATTGGACCCTCTACGATTGTAATATAGTATTGCAACGGTAGAGCATTCAAGTTCGAAAAATGAATGTACCTTCCATGAACTCAGTCAATTTGGTGATGAATTGAGTGCGGCATGTGTCACAGTAAACAACGCCCTCGACAAAGAAGCGATCACTGTGAGAATAAACCGAACCCAAGAAGGATAAAAAGCAAAGGGCGGAGACAAGGATGATTGTAGACTTTGCCATTGTTCTTGATATTGTTGTTTTGAATGTATGAAATAAATGATTCTTAAATGACTTGATGTTTAGAATGAAGAGAAGATTGCCTTTTATACTAAAAAATATAATGTAACAAACTATTTTTGAATATTTGTTTTGAGGTTCTAATTTGTTCCCTTATTTGTGGATGATCGAAATTTTTGTTTTGACCCGTTTTTTCCTCTCCTTTTTATAAGCTAATTAAGCTATGTGTGTATGTGCATTTTCGTGGCCTCAAGTAGTTTGAGATTGTAACAATAAGCATAAATATGAGATCTATAATTAGTCATGAAGACCCAGTTTGATAGGAAACAAAATGAAGGGTCACCATTTCTCATTTTAACGAACTTTTAATTGAGTCACATCATGTGGCATAAAAAATTTCTAATACCTAATTACATTTACAAAATCTTGGTCTGCATTTTGTTATTACATATATATTATAGTACTGTCTATTAAGATTTATTTACAAGGAACTTTATAATGTTACATCATTGAATTTATTTTTTTAAGTATTATTACTCTTTCTTCAACTTAGTTATTGAAGCAAAAAAATATAATGTCTATAAAATATATGTGAAATGTGTTAATTTAATTCTCTATATATCTAAACCATCACATCATATCGCAGTTGGAAACTTGTAGAGGACCAACTCGGTAATTTTTAAGTTAAAACGAGGACACCGCTAAATCAAAGTTTTACTTTTTCAGTTCATGGCTAGAGTAACACAAATTCTCCATACTAGGATTCTCCCCCATAAATTGTTGAGATGTCACCGAAGAAAAATTTCACTAAAGATGATCTCTTCTCCCAATCCTTCTTTTTAATCATTTTAAACAACTTTCTTCTTAAAAAACCAACTTTCTTAAAATTTTAAAAATATATGTTTTTTTTCTTTCTCTTGCTCTGTTTTTTCTTTGTTTGAAAATAAAAG
Source organism: Trifolium subterraneum (assembly GCA_951799995.1). NCBI lineage: Eukaryota > Viridiplantae > Streptophyta > Magnoliopsida > Fabales > Fabaceae > Trifolium > Trifolium subterraneum. Next base: position 5,184,602 of record OX637462.1, on the reverse strand, counting down.
GGCGGGAGTAAACATAAGGATTTGGTTATGCAAATGTTATCTCTTCTCTTTATGCCATACTTTTTTATTTATTTGCTATGATAGCTCAAATGCATCTTTTAACAACAGCTGTGGTTTTCAAACCAAATTCCTATATATTTAGGCCTCATTTGACCCGGCTTATTTTCTACTTTTTTTCTTCTCCTTAAAAATAGTAAAAAAGGAAAAAATTGTGTTTGACTTCACTTTTCTTTATTTTTTATTTCTTTATTTTATTTCTTTAATACTTTTAAGGAGAAATAGTGTCAAATATAATTTTATACCGGGCCTTATAAGTGGAAGACAATTTTCACTTTGCCGGTCGGACCCAACCCAAATCATTAGATATTTATTTTTATCTATGAAACACTGACACTCATCAGATTAGTGTGTCCCGTGTCGTACACATGTCGATGTCCGACACTTATAATTATACTTAATTATGTCATTTTACCAAATTATTATCGGTGTCGACGTGTCTGTGTCGTGTATGTGTCTTTGCTTCATAGAGTGGAGATTGTTGTAAGTAGACAAAAATGATAAGTCTGATTTTTCAAGAATTTTGATGGCTTATTGTTGTGAGGCACCTTTCTTGAAAAACTTTGATAGAATCCATTATTTTGCTCCCAATAAAACTCTATTCGGAAGAATATGTTATAGCATACACGAAGATAAACAATCTTCCTTTTAAATTTGCGAGTATACAAGTTCTGAAAACTCAAATGAGAATAGTTTTCTAAAAGCTAAGCCTGTTTGAATGCAGTTATAAGACCCATTTTTATTTTAAAAAACTTGCTTTCTTTTGCCAAAACTCCGTTTGTTAGGACTTATAATCTAAGGCAAACAAATTCATGTAAAAATTTTGAAAAGCGCAATGCGTTAATCTATTTCTTTCTTTTTCTCAATCATGATTTTTTCACCTATTCTCAATTCTCATACATCCCTCTAAAATCAAAGCCATGAATTAAAATACTTTTCTCAACTATGATAATTTAAAGCAAATACTATTTCCTAGTAAAGCGATGAAATAATCTAACACAGCATCATTTTGAATAGTGCATATGTAAAATCAAAGCACCAATGAAATTACAGCCAACCACGGATATATGTTTCCAGTAGCTAAAACAGAACCTAAACCAACATTGTCATGCTGCATTACATTGTCAAACGAAGAGAGCCCCAGGATTTATAATTTTCCCAGAGACTAACTTAATCTTCTTCAATTAAAGCATCCTAACGAGCTATAAACTTCCTACAACTAGAAAACATGAAAATAGAAAACCACCGGAACTTGCATAGAGACTAGTCTTTCATATTCACACCACAATCCCATAGTAAAATCTGCACCACTTTACTGCAAAATATAACTTTGTTAAGCTACAAGTAAAACCAGAAGACAATCCCACAGGTGGGTCAATTACGTCAATTACGTACCTCTGCATTATCTCCTGCAGGGGCACGAGCAGACTCCGTCTTTTGTTCATCAGCTGTAAAAAATGATGAACTTCAGGATCCGGGAAAATAATAAATAAAAGGAAAGTTAAAGGCCCCAAAGTAAAAACAAATTGAGGCATAGTAGACAGTACACCATTATACAGATGAGTTAAAACAACAAAAGATTGAGTTTTTTTTTATAACAATATGCTCAACATGTATTTTGTCTAAAGAAGATTTCTTTTGAACAACATATAATAATTGTTACATAAATTGCATGGGTATCAGCCTCAACTACAAACTTGATGCAGAACTAGCTAACTGGAAAAAGATAGATGACCAGAGCAAATCTCACTTATAAAAGGCCCAAGACAATAAAGTGAGTTTCACAAAAAAATAAAAGAAGTTATTGGTACTTACTTTATTGATAGACAGAAAAAACTAGGGAAAAAAAATTCTAAAACAATTCTAGTTTAAAAGGAAACACTAATGACAAACTATAATAGCACTAAGATCCAATGTCGAGTTCATGAAGATATTTCATACATTATAGTCCCTTCAAATTGGAGTCACAAAAACATAAAACCCAATTTTTAACTACAAATCCAGTAACTAACTCGATCATGCCACCCCACTGCAATATGCTACCATTGAAAACATAGTCACTTATAACTTTATTTCAGTTCTTAGACCTACTAGAAGGTTATTTTGATTTCTTTTTAACAAAACCTTCCAGACCCTGGTTTTCTTCAGTATTGTCAAGTTATGAAAATGTTAATATTTTTGGAGATGAATTATGTTAATCTCTAAGCCTGACTACTATTTCTACAATTGGATCTTGTTCGCATTATGAACAAATTAGTTAGAATCTCTATCATGTAAGTTGGAAAAACTATTCTATTAACAACTAACAACACATGGACAAAGAAAAAATCTAAAATAAGCATGTTATCAACATCTTCCACAGATCAAATTAGAAAAGTTATAGAAGACTAATTTCCACCTCCATCCTCAGGAATGTCAGAAGTCCACAATGTGAGGTTGTCCCTCAAAAGCTGCATGATCAGTGTGCTGTCTTTGTAAGATTCCTCGTTGAGGGAATCCAACTCAGAGATTGCTACATCAAATGCCTGCTTGGCAAGGTGACAAGCCCTGAAATACAAGAGTGTAACATGTTAAAGTTGTTTAAGAGACTAACCTAGCATGAAAACATAAAAAATGAAAGGGTGTGGAACATATTTGAGTAAGAAGGTGTTATTACACATACCTTTCTGGAGAGTTCAAGATTTCATAATAGAAGACAGAGAAGTTCAAAGCCAAACCCAGTCTAACGGGATGTGTGGGAGGTAACTCAGTCTCCGCAGCAGTAGAAGCTTCCTGCAATTATTTACATGTACGTATGATTATTAAGAGTCAAAACTAACATGAACATGTGTAAAAATACTCTTGAAACTCAACAGACAATTTGGCTTTCCCTCTAACACAAGGGAAGGTGTTTTCAGGTAAATAAGGACACACCACCAAAACCAATCACAGATCAAGTCTTGAGACACAGAGAAGGCAGACTGAATGATGTCATTCCTAAAGAATAAGCATAACCATCTAGCATCTCCCTTCATCTTTCAATCCATAACAAGCATATTGCATATATTTATAAGGTTAAGCAGTGTTGTCAATTGTGCATTGCGAAAAATATTGGTTCAGTCAAATTCTGAATCACAATAGTGTTGTAACACCACTATAGCCGCTATTTAACAAAATTTTATACCGATTAACTTCATTTGTAACACTATAGCGCTATCGCACTATTGAACTTCATTTGTTCAAATACCGCTATAGCGCTATTGAACAACACTGCAGTTAACAACCATAAGACTGACCCCTATAACATGTATATTACATGTAACACTAATAAATTAGTGTGGCACAAGAAGAAGTTAACCTAATCCAACATTCAACCTTACAATACATCAACCCATGTCCTATTCAAGAGTTTTACTCCATAATGGACGCTATGAATTTGATGGATATTATAAATGCAAACAAACAAACAAAAATTCATTACTGATCCCCAAAAATATATGAATATAAACCGATCCAATTAAGCATAGCAACAGAACATGCAACAGAAACTATACACGACGTGTGTGATTGTAATCATACTTGATATGCTTTCAGTGACTGATCAGCAGCCTCTTTCCTGTCATCTCCACTCTTAAACTCAGCGAGATAACGGTAATAGTCACCTTTCCTGCAAATCAATGAAAGATAAAGTAAAACAACCACATTTCGCGGGCGAAAACAAAACAGAAAGAATCAAATCGAATCAAAATCAATATAACTCACATTTTGTAGTAAAACACATTAGATTCACCAGAAGAATGAGGAATAAGATGAGTATCAATAACAGTCATGATATCAGTACAAATATCAGATAACTCAGATTCAACTTTTTTCCTATACTCTTTAATCCGATTCACATTTGCCTCATTCCCTTTGGAATCTTCTTTTTGTTCAATAGAGGAAAGAATCCTCCAAGAAGCCCTACGTGCTCCAACAACATTCTTATAAGCAACTGATAACAGATTTCTTTCTTCAACAGTCAATTCAACATCAAGCTTAGCAACATTCTTCATCGCATCAACCATTTCTAAAACAGAATAATAATAAATAAAAAATTAATAAAAAAAACGGAAATAGAAAGGATTGAAAATGCGAAACGTTGTTAATTAGTTAGTTACCTTCGTAGCGTTCGGCTTGTTCAGCGAGTTTGGCGATGTAGATGAAGTTTTGGTTAGAGGAAGCCATGGCGGATCTAGAAGGTTTGATTGATGAGAGGGTGATGAAGAGAGTGAGAATGAGGGTTTCGTGTTTTATAGACACGCGTTTGGAAGTGATTTTGCGTTGCGTTTGGGTCCAAAAAGGAAAAGGAAAATTCAATTCAAAAAGGGAATATATTTTGTCTTCTTTTAAACTACTTTTTGCGTGATTGATTCGTTGATTTTGATATATATCTCTTATTTCTAAATTGAGCTTTAAATGGAAAAATTATTTGTTTTACTTTCCCGTTGATTTAGATTATAAAGAGTAACCTTTTTAATTAATTGATATTAATTTCTATTTACAGGGTGCAATTTATTTTTTTACCCGAACATTAAAGTGTGTCAAATAGAAATATTCCTGCGGTTTTTATATGTGACCCTTTGAAAAAATCACAGAGACCACTAAATCACATTGTACTTAGTTATTTTTATTTAATACTCTTGTAAATTCAAATTTATTTCATGTATATTTTTATTTAATTATTTTTAATTGAACTAACTTACTTATTTTTAATATTCTCTCGTAATAAATACGGGAATAATTGAAATTAAACATTTAATACATTTGAAAATTGATCAAAGTTTCTTATAAAAATGACAAAAAAAGATTTCCAAAATGATTCTTATAAAAAGGACCGGAGGGAGTATATATTTTTTGAAATATTTGAAGAACTAATTTTTTTAAGCTGAAATTTTATATATATATATAAAATAATTAAACATTAACAAAATGAAGAACTAATCGTCTTATGAGTTTGGTTCAATTGGTTGGACATTGTATTATACATGCAAAGGGCCGGGGTCCGAACCTTGGTCATCCCACTTATCCACCTTAAGAGTAAATTTTTAACCGCTAAGCTACTTGACCAAAAAAAATGTAGAACTAATCTAAAGAGATACTTCTCTATTTTAAAATGAGTGACATTTTAGTTAAAAAAACAAAAATTTAAAATGAGTGTATTCTCATTTTTTAATGTTCAGTTTTTTAATATTGTTTTTTTAAGCAAGTTTTTTAATATTGTTGTCGTCTAAGTATTACTATATACAATTTTTATCACGTACATTCAATCAAATCATGTTAAATAAATGTGTAAAGATATTTTAAGACTTTGCACCCTTTGTGTTGGAATGAAATGACGAATAAGTTTAGTTGAATATAAAAAATGTTACTTTTTTTAGATGGATTCGCTAGCAGAGGATAATATGGTCAATTTAACCTATCTCTAAATATCTTCCTCCAACCTCTTCTCTAAGAGGTGATATCTCTTGTCCATTGTCCTGGATGGAGAACTTCAGTTTGTCATGTGCATCACAAGACTAATCGGTGTGTTGATTTGTTAGCAAATATCGGTCCTCTTCTTTAGATTTTAATTGTAATTTTTTTATGTCTTTTCTACTATGAAACTTCTACTAGATGTAAGAGGAGTTAGTTTTCCTCCGTTGATTTAGTAATCTAATTCCTCTTATTAAAAAAAAAGAAGATATCTTAGGAACTAAGTGATTCAATTTGAAGCATGTAAATGTAAAATAGAGGCCCAAAATTTCAACTTAAAAAATATTCCCCATAAAATATAGATTCGCAATAAAAAATTCCCCATAATATATTATGCTTTCAAATTTTTATTTTTTTATTAAATTATACTTTTAAATTAAGTTACCCTAATTCCTAAACTTAATTTATTGCTTCCTTGTTGGTAGTTAGAATGACTGAGCCTTGAACAAATTTTAATATATATATGAAAGGTACACTGGTACAAACTTGTGTTGCTTTTGTCATTTCCCTTTTCTTCATCACTATAAAAGTTAAAAGTCCCATATAAAAGTTGAAATTACAGAAAACAAGTATATACAAACCCAGGCAATATGCATCATTCTGTTAAACATCTCAACAAATTAAATCAAGCTTGCTGGAGTTACCAATCATGCAGAAGCTAAACACTTTTCCAAATGTATATGGTGCTTCTTGTCTAAGCTAGTTTTGTTTTAGAATGGTTTGTGTTTATTTTCATTATTAATAATTATACGAATCACTTTTATTTTGTTTCTTATTTTCAAATATGTACATACAAATGATGTTGTAGTCAATATTTTTTTTATGATGGTAAAATTGATGTTTCTTGCTGTCTTAAGCTGTCAACAACATGAGCAACTACTCCTACACCAGCATTGTGAAGCCATTTCTTTTTCACCTGAAATCCAAGGAATACTCATGTTATAAAACTATATCAGTGATATCAGCATACTTGAAAAGATTCAGAAAAATGCAGTACATGGATGTTGCTATGGGCAAAGAGAGGCCAAACTGCTGAGTGAAAGTTGACATCAACTTTTATCCATCCCAATCGTTGTAATCCCTGTATCATTTCCTCTGTTTAAAACATCAAAAGTGGTTTTAGCAATAAGAAAACAAAGTGGTTTTGATATTAAGACAACAGTGCCTCAAAATGTAATTTAGAGTATCTGCTGTTAAGTTTAATTTTTTTGTGTTAAACCTCGGTTCCTAGGGGAAGGGTCCCCTAGTAATCTGGAGTTTGATCGAGAGGGAAGTACAGTTTGTCAAAAAATTATTTCACTTGGAATCGAACTCGGGTTCTCCCTAACAATTCACTTCTTAAGTGGAGCTCATTAACAGGAGAGTATCTTCTGGTAATTTTAGCAATAAAACAATAGTGTCTCAAAATGTAAATTAGAGTATCTTCTGTTAGTTTGGTTATACCTTCCATAATTTCATGAAATTCTATATTATTCTGAGAATGCTGTGCAGTCTCCTTTGCTTTCACTGCCTCAGGGGGAAATTGAGGTCCATCGGAAGGAACTGGGGGGCAGAATTTCACATCAACAACATGCTTGTATCCATCCAAAGATTGGCGTGGAGGCTGTCGACACAAATACAAAATGTTAGGCACTCTACATGCAAACATATTTTCCTTCTCTGCTACCTTGTTCATTATTAACTACAAACCTCTATTATAAGCCAACATGTCATGTTTCTGCATTGAACGACATATCTTCTTGGAATTTATAATTATGGTGGAACATTTAAAACATAAGATAAAGATAACATTGTCATATGTTAGCAGTGATGAGTATATAATCACTCCAATTATTCAAAATGTGAAGACCCTGCCAACGGTTAATGGCAAAGTTCAAGGGATTGTAGAAAAGTGCTTCAGAAATTAAGTAATGCATTATAGCCAGGCATTACATTACAGGAGTTCTTAAATATCTTGTTTTTGTTAAATGTGGGACTTAACCACATTCAGCTACTAAATACAAATTTCATAATGCTACATTGCTACTGCATGTTTATTTTGTCGTTATCTAGATATTTAATGTTAACCTTAATTAATAATAACTTTAATATGCAAAACCTACAACATAAAAAATGACGTAAGAAAAGAAGAAAAATAATCATATTCACCTTACCAAGTTCGACTTCCCTCCTTATGGAGGACGTGCGCCACCCAACCATATCTATATAAGTTAAAGGAATTACATGAATTAAGGAAGAGAGAGTAAATAAGTGTCACTAATACTTTGAAAGGATACGATCATATGATACATTAGCATAAACAACCCGGCATCTAAAAGCTCCAAGCGCAGATCTACAAAACAGAAAATGTTATAAGCACACCATTGCTTTACTGAAACAAATGAATTTGTAATCAGCAAAGAAAAATTCCTTTACTCACATGAATTTTCCATCTTCACAGTCAGAAGCCATTCTCAAAAGAAGGGATGGTTTGTTGGGTTTATCATCAGTAAGGAACAGCTGAGTTCCAGTCCGACCAATAAACAATGGAGCTATAGGCGCAACGAGCTTTTCTAGGATCGGAACACCGAATAGAAATGGAAGCTGTAAAGCATGAGCATTAAACAAAAAAAATCACCCCATAGATACAAAGATAAAGTCAAAACCCCATCGACCAATGTAGAAATTCTAAACATGAGATCAGGCAGTGCATACAATGGAGATTTGTGGCAATCATGAAAATCAATGATGGAATTCAATTAAACTTCAGTGATTAAGTAAAGGAAAAGAAAATGATGGATGAGAATAAATTAGGAGTACTTAAGAGAAAGAAGTTTATACTATATAGAGCAGACTCGAACAAATATTAGAGTAACATTTACATTATGTTCAATAACAAAAAATTTGTAGGACATTTAAGAATAAAAATTTCCGTAGATAGCACAAAAACCAAGTTAAAGCTGAAAATCATTGAATGTTTTAATAGCTATAACCATTAAGCGAAAACCATTATGTAAGCTGTGAATCAACAACATAAAACATATGTTATCTAAAGAGAAAAACAATAATGCATTATATTTCCAGATATAAAGTCCATATTATAAAAAATAAAAGCTTCATAATTTCATTTTCTGAACATACTTGTTTTTTCCCCCTTACACCAAGATGTGGAGTTGCTAAAGTAATAAAACTCATTGGTTCCAGTCCAGCAATCATCCCTTTCGAAAAGTCTGTTCTCTGTGAATTTTCCATCACGCAATTCGCTGGATCACCAGATTGGTCACTATTATATGTATCAGGTGAATAGAGGAGAGCAATTGCATATCTAGCAAAGAGGCCTCCAAGAGAATGGGCCAGAAAGGATATTCTCTTCAGGCTCTTTGTCTTCTGTACAACTTGCATGACCTGTTGTGATAAAAGGAAATATTATTTTATACAACTTAATTCAAGACATACTGCATGCTATCAGAACCGACTTTGGAGGTCCAAACTTTAGACACACAAATCTAAAATTTGCAGATAATACTTAAAAACTCACTTCATCAGCTAATCGCTTTCCAGCATCATCAATCCCAGTAAATGTCTTAGTGTAAGCATTTGATGAACTTGCTGCAGAAATCAAATTAATTTTTCAGGACTTTTTAAAAACAAGATTTAGTTACCATAAACTATATGAACAATTTTTCTCATCATATACAGCTTGGGCTAACTAATGTGCAATTGATAGAAATATAAACGGTATGAAACCATAAGTAAAAAAGATTTAGTTACCATAAATTAAAAAGCTTTTTCCAAGGTGCCTTTTCAACTCTTCCTCTGCATAGGCCCAGTCATCTGGGCTGTGTCATATGTAAAACATAAGTCAATTATGTGTGAGGTTAAACTCGAGAGCAAAAATAAGCAATAAAAAGTGAACAAATGATAGACACCCCTTACTGTAAAAACATTATATTAATGACAAAGAAATATTTCCTGCATCAGTTTATGAGAGATAATATAATATGCATTGCTTCTGAGTTCTGACAGAGCCTATTCATCCATATTTTCGTGTTAGACGTATTGATCTTCGACAAATTTAGTTTTCACTGTGTATTAAGCCAACAAAATGTTCACACTCACGGCCTTGCTTTTTTCAAGGGAAATATCTTTAATCTATGATTGTGATAAGACTAGGCCATGGAAAATCTATATACTCCGAACACTCCTCAAACACTTACTTTAATCCACACTCATGTTTTTAGATAATTAAAATATGAAGTGTAGTTAGTAAGAAAAGAATTTGAAGAGCCCTAACCAACAACAAGGAACAATGAAAAAAGTTACTGGAGAATGAAAGGCATCATTATTCCCAGAGCAACTTCCAATATTGTATATAACCATAAAAGCATTATGAATATTTACTTTTCTTTCCGCTGTCAGCTCATACTATCTTTTAACTCAAATATGAACAAAGAAATATAATGTTTCAAACAACATTACCTAGACCAGATACCATGAACAAGAACAAGGAGATGATCGGGAACATTTTTCAGATTCCCAGAGGATCTAGTAGGAGATGTTCCCTGAGTGGTAGTACTCATAGCTTGAGCTCTAAGGTTCTCGTGTCTTTCTCCTCTATTTGAACCTTCAGAAGTTCATCTCCAGCATTAATAAAAATCAAAAGAAAAATTTGAACATTAAAATCATATAGATAAGAGAATGCAAGCCAAGATGGACAAATATTCTACTATCAATAACGAGAAAAAGGCGGCAATTTTCTATATTTGTTCATGAATATAAGGCCAGTCTGCCCAGTCATTAACATAAACATAAAAATAAGTATGCTAAACATTCTCTCTCCTTTTCCTCACCTTACTCCCCGTTTCAAGAACTTCCTAAGCAACAGTTATTGCACCAACACCAATACAGTAAACTGTTTTGATTTTCAGGTGTTAACCGATTCACAAATATGAAAAAAGTGCTCATTTGATTTTAACATCTAATGTCACAAGCAAGCTCTTCATCTTGAAAAGATAATCCACAAAGTACCTACTCAAATAAAATTGGGCATTTTAACATCTAAATTCAGACCGGATTGTTGAGTTTCGAGTGTGTGTGGTTAAGTCCCATATCGACTATCAACGGGAATAATGTTGGATTATAAGAGAGGTTGCCTATGAAGGTATTAAGATTTTGGGTGAAATGTGGCGTCTCTCTCTTATGGTCCTGGTTCATTGACCCGACCCATGAACCTAACAATACTACACAATTGATCATGGTTTTAAAGAAATTTCTAGGACCACAATATCAACAAAAAAAATTATATTTTATTTCTCTACGATTACATTCAATTATATTTGACCACAATTCTTCATAAATATATAAAAAATTAAAAGCAATTGCAATTTAAAACCTCACAATTGGCAACAAAATTAAAACACAACACGCTCATTATAAATTTAGACACAAAAATGTACCAAATTAAAATCAAGTTCAAATAGAGATTCTGTAATAATTTCAATATCCCACAAATTTACCCAATTAAAGAATAAATTAAACAACAATAAAAGCTCAATACTTTATAGAACAAAGACACAAACTAAAATCGATAAAATTAAAAAGGAATTAATTACCAGAAAGGGAACCGAAAATGGAGTTAGGGGTAGATGATGATGATGAAGAACAGCAAGGGGAGGATGAAGATGAAGGTTGATGAGATGAGCGAGAAGCAATTGGTGGAGAGTAACAACAGCGTGCATAAATCAAAGGTGCTAATGCCATATATATGGTTTCAATTTTTGAAGCGAAGTGTGAAGTTTGTTGCAATGCAACTTATTAGGAAGACGACAGTAATAATGTGAATAAAGAAAGCAGTGGTTGTGTCATAGGGTCAGGGTGGGTAAGGTAAGGGTAGTGCCATGCTAAGGGTGTGCCTTTGTTTTAAGGACATTTGTTTGTTGTTGGGGTGAAGCCAGGTCAGCTAGTCCTAGCCAATCAACTGATGACAGCTAAGATTAAGCTCTGATAAAACCATGCAGTTACTCAAAAATGGCAAGTTTGATTATTTTTATATAATTTAATGAGTTTAAATTTAGACAGTTTGATTAAGATTTGATGGTTTATGATGTTTGGCTGTGCGAATGTAGATTTTTTGTGATTGTGGAAACTCGATCCACAAATCATTGTGTAGAACTTCTCTTTTCGGACCAACTCAAATTGTAAAATTTTTTACAAATTTCGGGTATAAAACATGTAATTTACAAACATAAAATGTTGTTTGATTTGTCTTGATGACGATTTTCAAAATTTATAATTTTTAGTAAAATATAATTTAAAATACTAACAATTAAAGTTGTATATATCTTATACTATAAGCTTGTTCCGTTTTGCTACCCTAATTTTTTTCCTGTCATCTTTTTTTGTTTTGTTTTCACCACCAGTTTAATCTGGTTCGGGGGTCAGTTCTGGCATCTAGTGGTTCCAGCCCCCTCCCGATCGCAGTTGCGGGGGATCGAACCGTGGTCCTCCCTACCAAGTTCAGCGCCAATCACCACTGAACCAACTAACGATTGGTCCTGTCATCTTTATCTTTATCTTTATCTTTATTACTATAAAGGAAGAATAAGTGTTTTGGATTTGCAACCACTTAACCCTAATCTTCTCCTTAATTCCCTCTATTTTCCCTCATAATTACTATTATCATATATAATATATAAAAAATATATATTCTAACTATTAAATTTGGCTCCACCCATAACTATTTCCTCAACCCTAATTTCACTCCTATATTATAGTCTCAATAGTCTACTCGAATACGGATCCTCTCCTTATGAAGTCTCTACATCAATCTCTCAACCTTCAATATGTATCATTAGATATATCTGATGGATGATATAGAAAAATCATAAATGCAGTAAAATAAAAATCTAAAAATATAAAAGGAAATAAACTAAGACTTAAATTTACATTAATTCATATATCCAACGTATAAAAATCAGAATTTTTTTTTTCTACCCCTACAATTTTTTAAATATTCCAGTTATACCCTTATGATATTTTTGTATATTTTATGTTTTTTACTTTGTCTTTTTATCACTTTGCCGGTAAAATCCGTACACCCTTTGAAAAGTGCACCGATCAGACCAGATTCCTTTACCGGTACGTCACATTTACCGGTACACTTTTTCTAAGTGTACCGGAATGCTTTTTTTTAAAAAAAATATATTGCGGTACACTTGTATACAAGTGTACCGATTCTGGAAAACATTTTAACATTGCGGTATACTTTGTTTCAAGTATACCGGTTATAAAAATAAAAATGGGAACCGGTACACTTTTAACGTGAAAATTAATTTTTTTTTTTCCAACAGATATGGCGCAATCCGGAGACACAGGTCAAAACTCGGTTGATACTACGGATGTATTTACTACGAATGATAAATTTGATACACGAGAAGATGTTCTTAAATGGGCGGAAGATGTTGGAATTGCCAACAAAGTCAGTATTATTATTACAAGGTCAGATAAAAAGAACGGCGTAAGAGGAAGGAATGACAAGTTGATTTTGGACTGCGATAAAGGTGGAAGATATGACACTTCACAAAGTTCGACGTCAACTGCATCAAAAAAGTGTAACTGTCCATTCAAACTTAGAGCCACACCTTCGATAGATGGTTCAGGATGGAAAGTTCAAGTTCAATGTGGAGTTCACAACCACGGACTACCTGACCAATATGCAGGTCATCCTCGTAAGGCACGTTTAACTGCAGAAGAAAACAAACATGTTGAAGAACTGACAAAGTGCCATGTAGCACCAAGGAACATCGTTATTTCTTTGAAAGAAAAAAATCCAGAGTCTGTTGTTGATGCCAACCAGATATATAGGAAGAGAAACAAATTACAAAAAGAGGAAAGAGGTCCTAGAACAGACACTCGACACTTGCTGCAAAGGTTAGATGATGCTAATTTTGTCACCTGGAATAGAAGAAGAGATGATGACTCTAATGTTTTGAGTGATATTTTTTGGGCACATCCAGATTCGATAAAGTTGTTGAACTTGTTTCCCACTGTGTTGACGGTGGACTGCACATACAAAACTAATAAATACAGGCTACCACTTCTTGAAATTGTTGGTACCACGTCAACTAACTTGACATTTAATGTTAGTTTTGCTTATATGGAATCTGAGAAGACAGACAATTATCGTTGGGCATTAGAGAAACTGAAGGGTTTGTTTACTAAGCAAGATATATTGCCACAAGTAATTGTGACCGACAGAGAACTTGCTTTGATGAATGCAATTGAATCTGTATTTCCGCATGCTGTTAATTTGCTTTGTACGTGGCACGTAAACAAAAATGTGTCTGCGAGATGCTCAGTGCTTGTACCTAAGGATATGCGTGATCTAGTAAAAAAATTGTGGAATAATGTTGTATTCAATTCAAATGAGGTTGAGTATGGGCTGAATTTGAATGAGTTTAAGCAAGCATGTGTTAATTCAAGCAAGTTTCTTGACTATGTCAAGAATTCATGGTTGAACAATTATAAAGAAAGATTTGTTGCAGCATGGACCAATAAAGTGATGCATTTAGGAAACACAACGAGTAATAGGTATGATTTGTTTTGTTTGAAAATTGTAATAATTTGTTTTGTTTTGTTTTTAGGTATGATTTAATTTACTTTTGTGTGCAATTTAATATTTAGAGCTGAGTCTGCACATTGGAAACTAAAGCAAATGTTGGAACACAGCAAAGGTGACTTATGCAATGATTTGGATGCCATGAATAAAAATATAATTCTACAAGTTGGCAAAATTAAGGCGTCATTTCAAAAAAGTTTTTACTATACAGAGCACATTCATAGTGGTACATTTTATCAGAATTTAAGAAGTTTTGTCTCCAGGGATGCTATGACACTAATTTCTGATGAGTTTGAGAGGGTAGGCGCTGTTGGAACTAATAAGAACCTTTGCGGTTGTGCACTTAGGTCAACGCATGAATTGCCTTGTGCGTGTGAATTGAGTGGGTATACACTAAAAGGTGTACCAATACCGTTAGATTCAATTCATGGTCATTGGAAGAAACTAACTATGGAAGCTCCACTAGAGGATGACACAGAGGATGACTATGAGTTGGACTTGACTCCTGCATTTGATGCAATAAAGACTCGATATCAGTCACTTGATATTGTTGGTAAAAGAGCGTTGAAGAGTAAAGTGTTTGAACTTGCTTATCCATCTACAAGTTCATTGTGTCCACCACCTGAACCAATAAAAACTAGAGGAGGAGTGAAGAAGAAAGATAAAAGCAAAGCACCAAAGGATTATGATGTGTATCGTGACCCGTCATACTTTGAACATGTTGAAAGAGAAGTTAATGATTCACAAGCGACATCGAAGATGTTGTGTACACAAACATCTCAGAAGGCATTATCTCAGGCATCTCAGAAGCAACTATCTCAGGCATCTCAGAAGCAACTATCTCAGGCATCTCAGAAGCAACTATCCCAGACATCTAGAAAGCTGAGAAATGATAAGTATTTGATACAATTTCCTAATCATATTCATCCACATATTATTGACTTTATTGAAGTAAATCCAGATGGAAATTGTGGTTTTAGAGCTATTGCGTGTTTACTTGGTTACACAGAGGATGGTTGACCCATTATCCGCCGGGAGTTAGATAATGAGTTGACAACTAATAACAATTTGTATGAGAAGTTATTTGGACAAAATTTACAACACGTGAGAGATTTACTGCAGATAGATGGTTTAGGAGATCAGTTAGAAGATAAATGGTTCACCATACCTGCCATGGGTTACTTGGTAGCAAATAGGTATAATGTCATTTTGGTGACATTGGGTAAACCTAGCACGACTTTCTTTCCTATGATGACTTCATATTCATCGTCAGCAAAATTTCATTGCATCGGTTTTGTGGGTGGAAATCATTGGATTCCGGTAAATTATTTATATAAGTATTTTAACCTAATTTATTTTAAAATTATTTATATAAGTATATTAACCTATTAGTTTGTTCTTGCAGGTTAACATGAGACCAGGGTATCCGTTGCCCGATGTGACACTCGATTGGAAGAAATATCGTTCACCTGAAGCAACATCTTGGATGTCAAATTTAACCAACCGCTTACAATATTGGCGAATTCTAGATCATTCAGTTAAACCTTCAGTTGGTGTTGTTGTTGTTGATTAATTTTTACGTCAAAATATTTTATTGTCAAAGATTTTATGTGAAACATTTTATGTGTTGTTGCACTAATAAAACTTCTATATTATTCCAAATGCAATAAATAATAAAAGTACATAATCAAACTTAAAGTACATAAACAATAATAAAAGTACATAATGAAACTCAAAGTACATAAGCAAACTAGTCTATATCTCTATCACCACGGGCCACATCCAATGCATAAAAAAGATCCTCAAACACGTCATCGTCTCTACCAGTATCCACCTGTCCGATAAATCTCTCCAGCGCAGAAGCAATCGCATCCATCCGTCTCTGTTCACCAGATGATGGTGCATGTGCTGGTGCATCTTGTGGTACTGGATCTGCTTCTGGTGGTGCATATGCAGGCACAAACTGTGGAACAGGTGGTGCTCCATGCGGGCCATCATGCGGACGACACAGTATAGGATGTGATACAGTATAGTACCATGGCAGGTAATCAGCTGTAGTCTCAGCATCAAATCTCACTGGACGTGTGAACTGAAGTATCCGATCAACAGAAGTGTGATAACCAGACCACAGAGTATCGATATCCGTATATGATGGAGCTGGGTGTGGTGGTGGTGGTGGTATGTACTGCACGAATCCAAACTGTCTAAGACACCTCTCAGGCAAGTAAGGAACGACGGTACACCCACGCAAGTAACCACTGAAACAGGTAATCAGATCAGAAGGAATGTTACCTCTATGACCTTCAAACGGACGCCAAATCACATCTGACGGAGTCAGTGCATCCATGATAGGTCGATAAGCAGGAAGCTTCGTCTTCCCCTGCTTATATACCCACCGCATAGCTCGAGGGTAACCCATGTCATCACAACGGTGTACAGACTCTCCACGTCTACCAAGGGTAGGGAAATACTCGTGAATCCAACACTATTACAAAACAACAAAAACAAATACAATATATTAGAATCATGATTTCACTAAAACATAACATATTCATACAATATATTAGAATCATGATTTCACTTAATACGATTGTTACCTGTAGAAGTGTCGGATACCCTGCAAGAGCATGTGTGGTAAACATGGATGCATCATTCAGATTATCATATAAACAAACCAACGCAGCACTAGCCCATGAAAATTTATTCAATGTGGACAAATCTCTAAACATGGGTAACCATTTTGCGTTGACTCGTGTGTAACTCTTATAAGTTAGAATGGTACATCCAACCAACAACAACAAATACGCCCTGGCAGCACAATCATATCTGTGGTACATATGTAGATTCCTCTGCCAGCAATCATATACCCACTGTTGTGTAAAAGCTCCTCCCCTCTGTCGTGAAGTCTCCAAATATGCCACCTCATACGGGACTCCCAACAACTCAGTAGCAAGTGCAGCAGCTTCTTCCATGGAAACCGGTACAGACGTGTAAAATATACCTCTAACAGGTATATGTAACAGACACGCCACATCATCAACTGTAATCGTCATTTCACCAAACGGTAGGTGAAATGACGATGTCTCTGGATGCCACCTCTCAGTAAAGGCTGATAAAAGCTGCAGATCCACCTTACTTAAACTCGTCCGCTCAAGCCATTTCAACCCAGAATCATCCAACCAGCCTTGAATATTTGGGTGACGTTCACCAGGACCAGGAACCCAACCAGTAAGCTTGGCACCAAGAGATGCTATACGTAACTCAGGTTTCGGTCCTTCAATACGTTCCTACATATATTTAAATGAAATCAGTATCACAACTAGAATGACATTTAAACAAAAATATTATCAGAGTTATGTTGATAACTTCATCAATATAATTAACAAATAATAACAACGCAAGATAATTTATACCGTGCCAAACCATATATAACGAGCAACATGGTCTGAGTACCGCGTCAGAATACTCGTATCAAGCGGTCCTCCAGGCCATCCATGCTGCGCAACATCGTCATCCTCCTGCATCATAGGCTGCTCAATTTCCTGTTCCTGCTCAACAGGAATAGAAACTCCACGTCCTACGCCGAGATGTCTAATTCTACCGTCTCTCCCTCTTGTACGCACCACTGAAATGGAAGAAAGAAAAATATTATAAAAAAAAAAGTAAAAAAAAAAAAACGAAATGCACTGCGGTACACTTCAAAACAAGTGTACCGCAGTTATAAAATTTTACACACTCGGTACACTTGATAAAAAGTGTACCGCCGTGCATTTTCGACCGGTACACTTGATAAAAAAGTGTACCGCAATGCAAAACGCGCGGTATACTTTTTACCAAGTGTACCGCTAGGTACATTGTTAGAAATATTGAATTCCGGTACACTTTTTCAAAGTGTACCGCTAGCAATGTATATTGCGGTACACTTGAAAAAGTGTACCGGAATGAAAAAACCCACTTACTCTCTGTTTTTCGAAAATTTTCTGCTCGGTACACTTTTTCAAAGAATGATGAAAATGAAATTTTTTTTACAGTTTTACCTTTTATACGAGGGCATATTTGTCATTTCAACATTAAGTGTAGGGGTATAGAGAAGTTTGTAGGGGTAGAAATTTTTTTTTTTCTAATATTGATTTTGGTTAACAAAATTCTGAATTTTTTTTTCTACCCCTACATTTAACCCTTTACCCCTACGAACAAACTAATATTCATATTTTACCCCTTTTGAAACATTAAAAAATGAGTAGCTACAAATTCTGCATCTTCTTCTCTCTCTTGTTCTTCATGTTCATCATTAACTATTTAACTTCATCAAACAAACCAAACAAAAAAATATTTATTTTGTAAGATGATATGAAAAAAAATAACAAACGTAAAATCTGAAAATCAAGAAATTATCACCATGAACCATAGCCTAACCTACCACCACCACCACCACCATCATCATCCTTCTTGGCTTTATCCACTCACATGAAAATTTATTGGCCAAACCAAATTTTAACAAATTGACAATCTAAAATCCAGAAGAAAAAAATTCAGACCCAAAAAAAACGCAAATCCAGAAAAAAAATTTGCAAGTTAGATTTAAATTTATAATGTCTTTTTAGCTTTGAGTTTCTTTCTCACTCAATGTTCTCTACGGTACCAGATCTGCTATGGTGAAGGAAAATGATTGTGACAAAAATTTCTGGAAGTCCAGATCTAAAATCAAAACAAAGGGATTTCGTTTTTCTATGTTCTTTGCAAATCCATATTTTGTTGCAAATCATTTTCCTTTGGTTGATGAGATTTTTTCTAATGGAATGATTCCGACCATTATTGAATTTTTGTTGTTGAATAATTTGTGTCTTTGTGGCTACAGGATTAGCTACTACTGAATTGGTAGCTACTTCGTAGTGTTTTTGTACTTTTCCAGATTTTAATTTTTGCCACGGTTTAACCGTGGCTAATGTTTATCGGAAGACTTTTTCCTACCTGTTTCGATTTACACTTTGCCATCGGTTCTTCATATTAGCCATGGTTAAACCGTGGCTAAATGTTCAAAACTCATTTTTTAATGTTTCAAAAGGGGTAAAATAGGAATATTGGTTTGTTCGTAGGGGTAAAGGGTTAAATGTAGGGGTAGAAAAAAAAAATACCTCAATATTAAATATCAAATAGTCACTGTTTTTTTTTTCCAAATTGTTCAAAAAAATTATGAAAAAACTAGATTACTTTGTTAACAAAATAATACACCGGATACTTTATTTTTTCAGTTCTTCTATTTTAAAAATTTATAATTACCGGAGAATGATTATTAAAAATTGTTAATGTAATAAATAGTGTAGTTTTTTCATAATAAAAATGTTAAAAAAATTATAAAAGAACAAATATTAAAGACTAGTACTATTTTAATATTTGGCATAATACATTACTTTATGCCGAGTTGAAAATAAATAAAAAATGTTAAAAAAATTATAGAAGAACA
Organism: Trifolium subterraneum; assembly: GCA_951799995.1. NCBI lineage: Eukaryota > Viridiplantae > Streptophyta > Magnoliopsida > Fabales > Fabaceae > Trifolium > Trifolium subterraneum. The sequence continues at coordinate 5,164,995 of OX637462.1, read as the reverse complement.
AATATTAAAGACTATTACTACTTTAATATTTGGTATAATACATTACTTTATTTCGTAGACACAAGAGAATTATTTGAAACTGAACAAGTCATTTATATTGTAGACAAAAGCGAACACCGTTAATGAACTCGTGGTTCCTTCTCAAGAAGTTGATGATGTCATTGCGAAGTTGAAAAAGGTATAAGTTAGACATGTTTGATACTAGTGATTTAGACATGTTAGGTTGTTGAAGTTGCTGCTTACTTGTGATTCTCACTATTTATGTTTGTTTAATTTTTAGCCTGGTGATACTGTTGCTACTGTCAAGAGGGCTGAAAACAGTCTTGCTATTGAGGCTAAAAACATTTTGAAAGGATTGGAGACTCTTCCTCCAGATGAATTGGATGAGACGGTGAAGGAGCTAATAATCGGACTTGTGAAGTGGCAGGAAGGTGTCGGAAAGGACGATGTTTCAAAGACTTAAAGAAGCAATTGGAATCACTGTTTTATTTTGTTTTTATATTAGTTATGTACCTACTTAATTACCTACTTGATGTAATAGCTTGAAATGGTGATGACATGATGTTATCTACCTACTTAGTGCTTCATCTTTTGTGATTATGATGAAGATAAGTTTAAGTAGGTCCATGCCATCTTTTTGTTATATTACATGGCTTAAGACATCTAAGAACCTACTACAAAGTTATAGATTTAGTGTTTTATGTATAATTACATGTTATGATGCTAAGAACATCTTTATGTATAATTACAACAATGGTATGATTATCTTGAATAGATTATGATTTTGAGTTAAAGTATGTGTTGCATGTGCCAAAAATTACAGGTTCTCATTAGTGTATAATTGCATGTATAATATGAGCAACTATGTTTTTAATCCCTACTTTTTACGAAATTGTCAAAAATAGTCCCTACTTTTTACGAAATTGTCAAAAATAGTCCCTACTTTTCATAACAATTGCCATGTAGGCGACAACTCAATTAAAAAAATGGGTCCCACCATATGCCACGTCAGCATTCCGTTTGTTGACATGGAAAAAATAGACGGCAGAGACTATTTTGGATAACGGAATATTTTCTAGGGTTTTTTTTGACCATTTTTAAAAAGTAGGGACCATTCTTAACAATTTCGCAAAAAGTAGGAACTAAAAACATATTTAACCCTAAAAAAATTACAGAAGAACAAATATTAAACACTACTACTATTTTAAAAATTTGATGAATAAATTAATGTGAATTTAAGTGTTATTTTGTTTCCTTTTTTATATTTTCAGTTTTGTTTTCACTTGTATTTATATATTACCCATTAGATATATCTAACGATGTATATAGAATGTTGAGAGGCTGATGTAGAGACTTCAGAAGGAAAGAATCCGGATCCGGTCTACTCTATTCTATAACCTTCACAGAAACACGTAAAACTAATCCTTTCAGCATCATAAAAAAACGTTCTACATTCTCTTTCTCCTCTGTTCTTTCTCCATTCTCCTATCTGTATAAATAAATTGTCATCCTTATCTTGCATTTTACTTTGTAATTCTCCTTCCTCAATCCTCACTATACAGTTTCCTTCACTACTATAAAAAATCTAATCTCAATTCATTTATGTTTTTGCTCTAAGTTTGTTGTGGGAGTTATTTATCTGTGTTTATTTTTTTATTTTGTTCATGAGAAAAATTTGGTTCCATTTTGGAGATTTTATATAATTTGTGCAATTAAAATTGTGTATGTTGTTTTTATTTTTGGTTCTCCTTTCCCATCTTTCTTTTTCCATTTTTTCTCACCTTATTCTCCTTTCCCTACTATTGTTTTGCAGGTCACCGTCCTCTGGAGAGAAGAAGAAGATCCAGAGAAGTAAGCAAAACAAACTCAAATTGAACTTTCCATATTTTTGTTTTCTTTGGATATGGTTGTTATTAGATCATTGTACTTTTAGGGACATCGTTGAAAGAGTATTTGCCAGTTTTTTTTTTAGGGACATCGTTGAAAGAGTATTTGCCAGTTTTTTTTTTTATTTTTATCTTAGTGTTTTTACATATTGTTTTATATATACTTTTTTTTTTACTAAATTGATTTTTATATATATAGTTAAATTTTATATATAGTTTTTTTTTTATAGTTTTTTTTTAACCAAACAAACTTACTGCATTTCATTAAAAACTAAACGTTCAATACAAAAGGGAATATTCTCAAACCTATGGAAGCTAACCCAAGAATTGGCCGCCCTAGCAAGAATATGAGTAACCAAATTCGCTTGCCTCTTAACAAACTTAACCTCAAAGTTTATAAAAGATGACATAAGACTAAAGATATCATGAACAATTGACAAAAACTCAGAGTTGCCTCTACGCTTCATATGAATGACCTCTATCAAAACTTTCGAATCACTTTCAAATTGAACTCGATTCAGTCCTCTATGTCTTGCTTCTTCCATTGCTAAAAGTAAAGCCTATGCTTCTCCTTCTACAGATGAAATCACAGTTTGCTGCCATTTTGTCATACCAGCCATGAAGTGACCATTATTATCGCGAAAACACAATCCCATCGAGGTCCTTCCAGATCCAGACACAAAGGCAACATCAACGTTACATTTTACCTAGTCTAGAGCTGGTTTCTCCCACCTTACTAAATCTGCTTCTGTAGTCCCGCTCACATTATTACTCTGTAACTTATGGACTGAGTACCAATCATTCCAAGCATCAAAAGCATGTCTTCCAATTTGACGTGGCATCTGTACATTATCATTCCAAAGCTTATCATTACGATTTTGCCAAATGCACCAGAGTAACATAGTCACTCTACCAACAGTATCACTACTTTCATTGTTGCAAACAACGAAAATACGATCCATAGCATTAGTTTATTGGTATGTAGCATTATGTAAGACAGTCGACAGACCAGCTGCACTCCAACTATCCCGGGCTACTGCACACCTAAAGAATATGTGAAGTTCATCCTCAATCTCCTCATCACACACAGGACAATTAAGAGTACATTCCACTCGTCTATGATCCCATGAAAGTTGATCAGAACTTCCACTCCTTGGAAATATTGATCCTAGAACTATTCTGGCTAAAACTTTCTGAGTGGGCTTCAAATCACTTACTTTGTTGCTTTCACAACTCTTCCCTTTAGCGTAGCACAGCTTGGTCATGTTCACTAGAAACTCTGAATTATTTGCTTCGCTTTGGCTGTAGGTATGGTAGGTGCCTTCATTGGGGATAGATAACACCTTAGTCAGATTTGAAGCAGTGAGAATTACTTCAAATCCACAAACCACAGAATGCACTTCAGTCTCTTCGACTACCCTTAATCCCAATTCTTGAGGAGTCTTATCCTTATTTTCCAACTTCTCCTTTTTCTTTGCATCCAGTTCCCTGTTGTAATCTTTAACCGTCTTCACCTTGCTTCTGATCCAAAAATCCTTTACTAGCGTTGGATAGATGGGACCATTTAGCAACTTCATGTATCTAAAGCTCCCATTATGATCAATAAAGAACTTTAGAACATCAAAGTGATTATTCTCCAAGCTATCAAAGTCCACTGGTTGTTCCATAACCAGGTTTAGAGATTTTCCCTCCATCTTGAGAGACAAATCTGTAGAAAACATCTCCTCGCAAGCAGTAGTGTTGATAGGGAAGTTTTTAGAAAACGCAAACAGAGAATCTGAAGATGATGTGGATGCTGCCATTTCTGAAGTTTAGGGTTTTGGGTTTTGATAATTTGTGGAAGAAAGAAGATTTTCTGAGGTTAAGAAGATGAAAGTGTAGGTTGTGACGAAGTAACGTGTGCAAGTGATTAAGTGATTTTGATTAAAGGCAAATAGAACACACATAGAAAATAAATCAAAAAGAAAAGAACTAATCATTAACTGTTTTAAACCAATCAGAACGTGTGTACGTGTTGTTCTTTTAGCGCCAAAACTTTTCAGTAAAAAATACTTAAATGTTTCTCAGAGGCTTAATCTTCAGAGGTTAAAAAGTTTCTCAGAGTCTGGACTACTTCAGATGCTGAGATCCAAAATACTTCAGAGTCTGAAAATGTGTCTTTCAGGATATTTAAAAAATATGTTCAGACAGGATTTTTCAAGGTTTTTAATTCTGAACATTTTTGAGAAATAAATCAAGTATCCTAAGAAACTTTTTTAACCTTGAATGTTATTCCCCTGACTTGTCATTTAGGAGTTGAGAGTTACTTACCTGATTTTGAAGCTCTGTTGTTTTGATGACATTTTGTTCAAGATCAATATCTCTCCAGGTCAAATTCTGAACATTCATCCCACCAAAGAGAGTTGCTATAATCAAAGTCTTTTTCAAAATAGTCTTCAAATTCTTCATACTCCCTCTTGTTGCTTATGTACTCCATTTCATCTTCTTCTCCATCTGACTCTTCAAAAATGTGCCTTCTATGCACAATTGTTCTTCTTCCATTCACATTCACATGCATCCATGTGATTGGAAGGTTCAAAGTCTTTGTTTCACCTGCAATCAAGTAAACTATTTTGTCTCTTGGTACCCACTTGCTCGAGGGTCCTAGACTGTGAGTTGCCAAATCTTTATCCTTCATTTGTTTCATCTGAGTGCTATCAGATACAAATGTAGTGTAAAGATTAGGGAGTGAGAAGCTTCCATCAATAATTGATAAGCTTGGTTCCTCTAGTGTTTTATTACTAGAGTATCCAATCCCATTAGTATTGTTGGTTTTGATATTGCAAAGCATGGAAATAATTTTATTTTGATCAGCATTTGTGTTGCAATACTCTTTGAGAGCAATAGAGTGCTCAAAGGGTTTGTAACATACAGCATAATCATTCTCAAGATCTTTTGTTTTGATAAAATCTTTTTGTACAAGATCTTCAGAGTGATTTGCTTGCTTACTTAAATTCTCATAGTCTGCTTTAAGCTTTTTATACTTCTGCTGACTATTAAAGGATTTAAGTAAAGTCTTTTCAAGATGCTTGATCAATTTTGCTTTGGAAAGACGAGAATATACCTGATTCATTCTTCTCTGGATATTGTCTATGTTCTCAGGTTCTGACTTTCCATCAGAACTTGAATCTTCAGAGTCTGAACCATCTTCAAAACTTGATTCTTCAGCTCCTGGTGCTCTTTCAGATTCATCTTCAGAGAAGTTGTCTAGCTCATCCCAGGTTGTCATTCCTTTAGCCAGTTTTCCTCCATTCTTCTTGAAGTTGTACCATCTTTGAATTTTTCTTGAAAACCTTTCAAGATACTCTTCATCAGGTTCTTCAACAAGACCTTCATGTTCCAATGCTTGCTTTCCTTTCCTTGCTGCTTTTGCTTCTTCACTTTTCAACTCTTCTTCTTCTTTCAGAGCCAGTTCATGGACTCTGAGTAAATCAATCAATGATTCAAGACTCATTGAATTGATGTTTTCAGTTTCCTCTAGAGATTTTGAAATTTCATTCCAATTCAGAGGTAAACTGCTCAGCATTTTGCTTACAAGCTCTTTGTTGCTGAGTTTGTTGTTGAAGTCTTCAAGCTTGCTTGTGATAGCTTGAAATCTTAAGCTCATTTCTCCAATGCTCTCATTTTCTTCCATTCTAAACTCCTCATATTGATCTAACATACCATTTATATTTGCTCTCTGAATGCTTTCATTATCATCACTAATGAAGCAAACATTGTTGGTTGTAGATTCAATATTAGAAGTTTGTTCAGCCCCTGATGTGGAAGGATTTTGATTGTTGCTTAGATCTTCATTTAAATTCAATCCATCTTCAATTTCCTTGATAAGATCAGCAACTTGTTCATATAGCTTCTTCTTCCAATCATCCATGTTTTGAGCCATAATGTTTTTCTCCTTTGGATCTTGACTGTCTCACAGTTAAGTGATTTACCAATAGAACCGGAGCTCTGATACCAATTGAAGGTGCGTGGAGAAAACACAAGAAGGGGGGGTTGAATTGTGTTTTAGATATTTAAAAAGTTTTCTAGATAATTAAATCTATCAGAGTCTTTAAGCACAACGGAATAGTTTACACAATCAACTTAAGGCTAAGTGAATGATGAAGGAGTAAATGAGAGAGTGAGAGAGAGAAAGACACACAACATTTTATACTGGTTCCCCTCACAAATTGAGAGTACTCCAGTCCCCTTGCTTCCAAGGGAGATCACTATAATCACTAAGATTACAATTCAGATGCTCAAGCACACAAGCATGAGACTTCCTTGCTCTAGGTCACACAAGACAGAGAGACTTCCTTGCTCTAGGTCACACAAGACAGAGAGACTTCCTTGCTCTAATCACACAAGATCAGAGACTTCCTTGCTCAAGCACACAAGCATGAGACTTCCTTGCTCAAGTCACACAAGACAAGAAACTTCCTTGCTTCTACACTAAGCAGAAGATGTAACACCCCAAACCCGAATTTACATAAAATTCTAACTTTCAAAATTTTTTTTACACAAACTCGCAGCGGATAAAAAGACTTCAATAATTGAATCAAAACTAAGATACAAAAACACTAGTTTGAGTATGACATTCTCCAAAAATAATACTAAATAATAAAAATAGTATCCATCGGTCTATACAATAAGTACTCATTTAATACATCGTAAATATATAAAAGACTCGATAAACATAAACCCTTCCCGTGTCCTAATCAGAGCAGAGCTTCACCGACAAATCATACCAAAAACACCTGGGAATCTGAATTGCCCAACGATCCACAAACACACAAAACAGAGAGTTAGATTTATATAACCGACACATAATAAATGAAGTAAGGTACTATCATTTATCTCAACAACATCATATATCAACAAGTAAATATACGTCTATATATATATATATATATATATATATATATATATATATATTCTACTCAACTTTCTACACATCCATCATAAATTAACATCATTAACAATATAAGAACATTTCACAATTAATGTACATATATCTAATCACCATTCATCAACACATAAATAATGCATACTTAACCATTTACCAATCATCAACACATAGAACAATTAAGTGTTTCACCTTCCTAATGCAACTAATGTCACCTTCAATGTTATGTCCCTAGACACAACTATATGTGGTACCATTCACCGTCAAATTCGGATACAAGAATCCGTTTCACTGTCCATATTCACCATCCATTAGACACGACATATGAATGCATGAGGTGTCTCCAACAACATGTACATAGACATATAAAACATCACCAACAATTGCATGTAAAATTACATGACTTCACCAACTCACCATCCATTGTTTTGCACATATACAAACACACACCATATATATTCATTTCAATTCACCATCCATTATAAATCAACTTTACATAGCATATATGTAAATTATCACATCATCATTATTAAATTCACCATCAAATATATATAGCACATTTATACATATATATAAATCCACAACGTCAACATTGTTATTATCATCATCTATCTTTATCATCAATCTTCATAATATTCACCAAATGTATATATATAACACACATGTACATATATACAACTTCAACAACAACATCACTAATTATCATCAATAATCAATATTCGTATACATACACGTACATATACACACAACTCAACAACATCAATCCTAATTATTATCAACAATCATCATTATCATCAATTATTATCCATCATATATCATACATGTACATATATATAAATCCACAATATCACCATCATTATTATCATCATCTATCATCAATTATTATCCATCATATATCATACATATACATATATATATATATATACTTCAACAACATATAGGTATTCATTTCCAACATCAAAATAATCATCAATTTCACATTCATACTCATTAATTAGATTATGAGCATCATCATCAATCATACACATACATAAGAACATAATAACTCATGTATTAAACCACTAATAACATCAAAAACATCAAAGAGTGAAGTCTGGGTCAGGCACTTTCGCCCGGCGAGGCCCAGCGACCTCTAGCGACCAAAAACAGAGAGTTTCAGCTCACCTGACGAGCACTGGCGAATCCACTGGTCGCCCAGCGAGCTAACAACAGAAAGTTCGTTTTCTGAAAAATTCTACTCAATGCGAAGATCATAACTTGAGCTATGAGCATCGGATTGAGACGCCGTAAAATGCGTTGGAAAGCTAAGGAAAATATCTACAACTTTCATGTTGATCATAAAAACCAATTTGGATTCTAAAATGGTAAAAAATTACTGTCATACCCCATTTTTTGACCGATTACTTTTTGTTCGGCGTTTAAAACTGTTTTTTTTCTTCTTCGTCGTTTCTAACGAAATTTTGGCAGAGAGATATTTTAAAATACCTCATTTATTTGGTTTCTTTTTTATATTTTATTTTCATCTTTTATTATTATTATTTTATTATTTAATTTGGTTTTTTTTTTTTTATTTCATTTCATTTTTTAAGTCATTTTCTTTTTTATTATTATTATTTTCGTTTTTTATTTGTGGTGTCTTTTTTCAGTTTTTTATTTTTGGGTCCAAATGTGTTTTTGTCCTCATCCAAGCCCAAAAGGGCAATTTTGTCCAAATGGGGAAAAGTTCATCTGCAAACCCTAAATTTCTGACACACTATTTATAGTGCATTTAATGCACAGTGCCCTAGGTGAAATTTTTTTCCCAGCCGCATAAACATCAAACCAAATCTCTTCCTTCTCTTTTCGGATCAAATCAATATAATTATAAACAAAAATCAAAAACAGAAGCAACAATCATCATCATTGTTCTTCATCCAAACCCAGAACAAATTCAAATCGTCATCATCAACCATTATTATCATTCAAAAACAAATCCAGAAACCAAATCATCTCTGAATCACCATCAACAAAAGAAACTGAAATCATAGTACCCATATCATCATCCAAACCGAATCACATTCAAACAAACCCAAACCAATCACAAAACCGAATCCGATCCAAAAAAAAAAAAAACAACAGAAACCAAAATCAAAACAGAAAACAAAAGAAGAAGAAGAAGGTAAAGTTGTAAATGTTTGAAGAACCGAGAAGTTCATCCCCGATTTAAATTGGTTTCTGTTTGTACTGGATCTAGACCTAGGTTTATTTATTTATTTTGATCTCATGTTTGTTTATTTGTTCGATTAAGAGATGAGAAATTGAGGATTTGAGAGATTTGGATTGAAACCGTGAGAGAAGGAAGAAGAAGGTACGGACGGCGGCGAGGAAGAAGAGAAAGAAGGTGTTTGTGATTATGTGATGCTTTTAGGGTTTTTTTCCTATTTATACCCTATTCTGATTCTATGCGTGCAGGTGCACGGTCTTATCGTGCACCTGCGCGCCTTATGTCCATTTGATCTTGATCTAACGTTTCTTATCTGTTTTAACTGTGATCAAATCAGAGTTGTCTGATCAATCAGACGGCTCTGATCTGATCTTTACATTTTTCTTTGCACACCCCCCTCTGAGCCACGCCCCCCTGCTGGGCTTGGGCCCAGAGTTGCTGTTTGCACCCCCTTTCTGTTTTTATTGTTATTTGCACCCTCTTCTGTTTTTATTTTTTACATTAGATTGTATTTTTAGGATTTGATGTAAAAATTGCATAGCATCCTCTTGCATTCATTTCATATTTATTTTTCTTGCAAATACCTTAGAATGTAATTAGGAATAAATGTACACTATAAATGAAAAATTGCATCTCATGCATATTTATTTATCGCTTTCCGCAAAAAACGTTAGCATATTAATTCCGAGGGAAAAGACACCGTTTTGATCAAAATATCATTACGGATTGTCTTCGCGCTTAATTTGCTTATTGCGACGTTATTATTTCTTTTAGCGCTACCTTTTTATTTGGAACCCAACATTCCATTTTAAAATAAATAGTCGTTTTATTCTCAAAAATGAGGTCAACACCTCTTCAAAAATAGTTCGTCGCTTTATTCTAAAAAATGAGGTCAAAACCTCTTTCAAAAAATATCAACACAATTTCTTTTCAACATCATCAAGCATCAAAAACATTTCATCATCAAACATTTTCAAACTTTGGACTTTAAACCAAACGTTTCTTTTTATCGCGAAAACCTTGGATTTTAACCCAAGAGTCTTTTTATCGCAAAACTTGGATTTTAAACCAAGTGCCTTGGACTTTAAACCAACGGCGTCTTTTTATCGTGAAAACCTTGGATTTTAACCCAAGTGTCTTTTTTTATCGCGAACTTGGATTTTAAATCAAGTGCGTTGGACTTTAAACGAATGGCTTCTTTTTTCGCTAAAACCTTGGACTTTAACCCAAGTGTCCCTTTTTCTCGCCTAAAACCTTGGATTTTAAACCAAGTGCATTTTCTTCATTCATACATCTTTAATCATGCATAAACCTTGGACTTTAAACCAAGTGTCTTTTATCACTCAAAAAATTTTCTCAACAAACCTTGGATTTTAAACCAAGTGTCCGCGTCTCATTTCATAATCAAACTTCAATCAATTTAACCATATAGACTTTCTTCACAAACTAACATCAATCAAACTCACATTTTTGCCAGTTTTGGCTTTTGGTCTTTAAAACCATTTTCAAAAAAACCTTAAAATTAAACAAACAAATTTACTCGTAACTTTTATCCCGAACTACGGTGGTTTGATCCCTCGGGTACGTAGGCATGAGACTTGTCTCTCTAATCAATAAAATCAACAAAAACATTTTTCCTTTTCCATCACTTTAAACTTCTTTTTTATCATCACTTTAATTCTCACACTTATACATTTTTCTAAGCAATTAAAATTAAGCGCAAAGTTAGAATAAAAACAAGAGGTTCCTATAGAGTACTATAGATACTTAGGGTGCTAGTACCTTCCCTTCGTATAACCAACCCCCGAACCTTGTTCTCTAAAAATAGGGTTTTTTCGAACTTTTTCCCTTTCCCTCGGATAAATTAAAGATCAGTGGTGGAATATTAAATTGAGATTCGAAGTTAATTAATAACTCGACATCCAAAAATCACCGCGACAATTACGATTTAGCTTCAGACTTCATTAAAAACCATTTTTCTGCACAATTAAACTATGAATTTCAATCCTTCAACTTTCCAAAACTTCATTTAAGTCATAAACATACTTATACACATAAAAGTACAATTTATAACACATAAAAACATCCAAATCATTAACAATCAAAGATTTATCATGTTTTTTATCAAAAACTCAAAGAACACATAATTTCATCAAAACATCCATAGATTCTCAATTTCAAAACCATCAACTTGTACTTTTAGCATCATAAGACATATATAACACTAAATCAACACAAAAGATATCATTTTGATTCATACAAGTTCATAAAAATATCATCTTTTCAACACAAAATGAGTGAGAGGGTTTGGGCAAAGAGAAATGTAATTTCTCCCACCTCTTAATCACTCATTGATCATATAAATCTACACTCTTACCGTAATTGAAGAACTTTCTAGCTTCCCTCTTCAATCTTCCCCTCTAATTTGGTTTTTCCTCTCTTTTCCCCTTTCTTTCTCTATTCTTTCTCTTCTCTTCTTTTCTCATGAGAGCTTATCTCTCTTCTTCCACCAAAAACAACACCAAATGAATTCTCTCTCTTAAAAGTACCTATTTATATCTAGGTCACACTCCACTTCTAATTACAAAACTACCCCCCACTTATTTAAAGCCCAACAAACCAAGCCCAATTCTAATATTCACACCTCATCAATTCACTACTCTATTAAATACACCTCCACCTCTAATGCCACATAATTAATTAAATAAAATAAATATGACAATTAAATAAATAACACCAATCAAATGAATAAATAAATAAAAACGGGATGTGACAGAAGACTTCCTTGCTTCTACACTAACCAGAAGACTTATCAATTACTCACGCAGGAGTAATACTAACTTCTAAGCTTAAACTTATTACAATCATAATAACTTCAGAGGCTTGAGCTAGTTTCTATTCTCACTTAATTTGAGAGATGTTTTCTATTACAATTCATTTTCTCACTTTATTCTGAGAGATGTTTTCTAATGAAGTTCGTTAGTCATCAATTCTTTCTTTTGCATATTTATATGAGTTGAGAAAGACATTGAGACGTTGAAGAAATTCCCGTTGTAAGTTGGACAGCTGTAGTCTTTGAATATCCGTTGAGTAAAGCCACGTCTTCTTTTGCAGTTAAGCTTCACCTTTACTGTTTGTCCAAAGTACAGTAATAAGGTACAACTAGCTCCTAGAGAGAGTATGATCACATCCTTTGTGACCGTTGTAATTAGTTGTCCTTAGAACAAATCATCAGGCTTGATAAGAGTAGTTGATGTAGCCCTTCTGATGACTAGGGGAATTCCTTTGCTTCTGATGAACCTTTGATAACATGGAGTCTGATTGGTCTTGAATAAATGACCTCTGATAGTCCTTCGTATTTCAGCTTCTGAACGTCTTCATCTTCTGAATAACTCATGACTAGCAGATAGCTTCTGAACTCTTGTAGGCATCTGAACATCTTTGAGCTTCTGAACTTCTCTGAGCTTCTGAACTCTTGCAGACATTCTGATCCTCTTTGAGCTTCTGAACTTTGTTTAGCTTCTGACCACGTTGTAGCTTCTGAACTCTTTCAGAGTGTTAGGATTCAGACTTCCATAGGTTTCATCAGAGTCTAAATCAAGTGTGCTCTTGATATAACGTTGGATTCTCCTGCACACTTAATTTAAACGTTAGTAACATCAATTGTCCATTTAATACTTTGTTATCATCAAAACTTAAGGGTGTGTACCAACACACATTTTGTTCCAACAGTTTTATATGTGTAATAATTTTTTGTTTTAATAATTTTAAATAAACATTGTATTTTTGTTGGTATTCACTTTAAACACTACATTTTGGATTAAAGTGATTGTGCTATATATTTGATTGTAAATTATTCGTATACTAAATTACCCGTGCAACGCACGGGTTGGCGTCTAGTTTTACCCTAACATTAACTCAAATAAAATGTTAAAAAATACCTCACCAAGAATCGAACACACAACCTTTAACTCATCATGTTAAATATTTATTATTATTATTATTATTATTATTATTATTATTATTAATTCAAATAAAATGTTAAAAAATATCTTATCAAGAATCGAACCCACAACCTTTAACTCATCATGTTGGGATATATCTTTTGTCGACAGTGTTTTTACATGCTCAGTTGTATGTTGCAACTTTAACTCTTCAAGAGTTATTTAAAGAGAATGATTAAAAATATTGATTATCGACGAAGACGGTGAAAATATCAATAAAACTTCCAATGTAGTCTATAAAGAAGTATATCGTAATATACCATAATTTCTAATGTATGAACATTTATCCAAATTTATTGTCGAATTAATATTTAATGGTACTAGACTTTTTTATATAAGTTTTAGTGTTAAAAAATTTATATCTTATTTTTTCATATTACGGCTAATTAGACCCGTGCACCGCACGGGTCGAAGTTCTAGTTAACAAATGTGACAGTGATCAATTAGGTCAATTATTTTAAAACGGAGTGAGTATAATTTTATTATTAAAGAAGTGAAACAATGCGATTTCAAGAGGTTGTTGAAATTGATGCAAAGTTCTAAAATATCCTAGTAAATATAAATGACAGTATATTAGAGAAAACTAGTATAGTCTAAACCTGCTTCATATTTTTAAATTGTTGAATGTCAAGATTAGCTTGTAGTCTAAGAAACTTCCATGAAAAAACTTCGAATTGGGAGGGCGATCCTCCCGGTGAACTGACCGTATCCCAAACCGACACAGGTGAACACATCCATAACAATGTAAAAACATTTTTATATAACTATAAATAGGCAAACTTGTGTACAATTGCATTCAAGTCTTTCAAATACAATACAATATTATATAATATTAAATATTAATAGTAGTGAGGTGTCACTACTAAACTATAATATAAATATAAGTTGTTCAAAGGAACATGTTATATTTAGATAAAAATTTAGATCAAATACATTAATTTTCTTCTTTGACCAATTTGTGCTTATATTTACTATTCAATATTTTTAATGTATTGTCTATTGCCTCTCACTTTCTCAATCTCTCTCCACAAAAATTGTTTGAATAATGATTCAACTTTAGATGTTATATACTTTTATGAAAGTTTTGTCACATCCGTCCTACATGTACAATGTGTCAATCCGTCTACAAAATAAATAGTCAGATAATCAAATCATAGTTCTCTTGTGTTACCGTTTTAATAACAAATACTAAAAATGAGCAAAAAGTAAATCATAGAGAAAAATGAAAATAAAAAATTCATTTACTACATTATTCTATGATACACATAACAACAATAATGTCCACTTTAATGTCGTGACTTATTGTGTTATTACTCATCATTGCGAGTATGAAACTTTAATATATATATTTTTACATGATTATGCAACATTGATATCTTCTTATTACTTTATTAATTTATGCCTAACAATTTTTTATAGAGAAACTCATGACGTGTTCAAAACAACATTAAGAATACCCATAAAACAAAATTTAGACGCATAAAATCGTTATTTCTACTTGCTTTAACTTATTGCATTGTTGATCTTAATTGGAACTAATACTTAGGTTCCTTCCATGATACTCCTATCTAACTGGATTATAAGCCCATGCATTAACAGCACAAACCCCATAGGTTTTATTAGTGTTCCTTTTCATCCGCATATAACCGTTCATTCCCCATGACACGCCCCATGAGTTTTTCAAAATCCAATAATCTTCACCGTCTACAGAGTCATAACCCACTATTAGCAAGCAATGATTTGTATCTTTAGAATCCACAGGACAATTTGGTCCATCAAATATTCCCTGTCAAAATTAAAATAAATGAAATATTTATAAATGTTAAATATGAAAAATTGTAATCTTATAAAAATTAAGGATACGTTTAAATTCTTTTATTTAGTTTTAATCTCTTATTCTCAGAAGAAAAGATCTTTACAATCCAAAGCTTAGCCGCAAAATAAATAAAATCTAACAAAAAATTATTCTACGTATTTAACATTTAATCATATAACTACATACCTGTGAATAGTGATGAAAGTCTTGGGGTGCATAAAGACACACACTAATAGGCTGCTTAGCAACTGCACACAATAGTCCATTGTCTGATTCCTCCACGTGGTAATATGTACTAATTTTACTATATTCATTGTTTTGAATCTACAATTTATGAATAAAGGTAGTCGTTAAATTATTATAATGAACTCAAAATTTAAAAGCAATTTTGTTTTTCAAGTTCAATGATACATGAAAGCGATATACTATCGATAGAAATTGTCTCTAAAATTAGTTTAACTGACAATGTTAATATTGTTAAACTGAAAAACTTCACCCAAATTTAAATATGAGATTTCACAATTATGTGTGTGAAGTTCATGTGGTCTTTAGTCTTTATCATTTTATTTACAAAAAGAAAAAAAATAATAGAAATTAACAACCTGTGAGGCTTTGCAATCACCCTTGTTTGCCGTATAAGAATAATCATTTGCTGACGCAATTCCGTTGTTGCTAATAATCCAATCAAATGCTTTGTTCACCCATCCACTAATGCAACCATTACTATAAGGCTCACAATCCAAAACCTCTTGCTCTGAAAAATCAATAAGCTTCCCAGACGTTATTGCATTTAATCCTTCAATGGCACCTACAGCTGCGAATGTCCAACAACTCCCTAACCAACACAAATGAAATTGGGTAAAAAGAACAGTTTTTTTTTTTTTTACTTTATGTGTATAAAAAAATAAATACAATGCGCTTAATTTAAGTTTTTTATTTTAAAAATTTATAAAATATGAGTGCTAATGGTCCCTATAAGAGCAAAATAAGGATTAAAATTTTAAAAATTATATTGAGACTAAACTTTAAAAATTGTAATTGTTTTGTTTTGTTTTCGATAGGTTTTCGTTATTATAAGTAATTTTTATTTGAGACAATAGATATGAACACATTTCTCAATTGAGATTGAAACGTGTGTAGAAGAAAGATAGTTGTATTGGTGGAGTAACAAAGGGACGCATAAAATGGTGAGAAAATAAGTCGCATGACAAACTTAAAGAGTTGTTTTAATCATAGCCATTCCTTTTAATCCAACGGTTGTAAATTAAAGCCTATGACAAAGTTGATTGGGGGAAGCTGACCCTCAAGATTTATATTAGTAAAGCTTAAGACAAAGTTGATTGAGGCTTCCTGAAAGGAATACTTAGTAGGATGAAAATTTGAAGAAGTGGGTGCAATAGATGATAGATGGTGTTGTGTTAGCTCGGTTAATTATTTTGTGTTAATGAAATTTGATCGAGTTGGCGCTATACCACCAGGAATGGGTTTAAGACAAGGAGATCGATCCCCTTTTTTCGTACCTTTTCATTGTGATAGCATAAAGACTTACAACTCTTATTAAGCAGTCAATGTCGAGAGGGAACATCCATGGGATGAACATATGTACGGGGACACCATCAGTACTTTTTGCTGACAGATTTATTTATCATAGATGTCAATTTTAGAGGAGGGATTTGGTCAAAAAATTAAGGGTTAAATATGTTTTTAGTCCCTATATTTTGCGAAATTGTCAAGAATGATCTGTATATTTTAAAAATGGTCAAAAAATCCCATAAGATGTTTTCCGTGTCACTGACGGAAAGCTTATGTGACATAAAATGTAGGGACCATTCTTCACAATTTCGCAAAATATAGGAACTAAAAACATATTTAACCATAAACATAAACAATTATTTTTCTATGCCACAAAAACTTTTCGTCAGTGACTGATGACTTCACGTCATTACTATGTTTCTAACCACTTTACAGGTTATTTTAGTTCGTATTTGTTATGTTTTCCGTAAGAAATAAGGAGAAAAAGAATCATGACAAGTTGGCTCTAAGCACGAAGATTTGAAGAAAAAACAAGGTAAAAAGTTGAAGCTGGCGCACCGGCGCAGGTAGCATGGCGCGTGACGCCTAGAAGAGGCTGGATAGTCCTGATTGATTCTGTGAACTCGCGCCCGGCGCCACTGCGTAACCTAGGTCTATAAATTGGTTTTTTCTTCACAATTAGGATTACAGAATTTGACGGCGAAAAAAGGCAACTTTTGAGATCAAGTCCCAGAGCTAGTTTTCCTTCTTGTAATGAATTCTTTCACTCTTTTTATTGTTTATGCTTTGATTATGAGTAACTAAACTCTTTGATTGGATCCTAGGGGATTCTAATTATTAATGTCTTGAACTATGTATTTCATATGATTTGTTAATCGAATTACGAAGTTAGTATTCATTTAATTGTCTCTTAATCTTAATGCTTTATACAAAGTCACGAATTGTATGATGATTATAATTACTTGTTTACTAAGACATTAGAAACAAATTGATTGACCTAGGGATAATTTTTCAATTAACTTGTACTTTAGACATATTGGTTTGTTAATTGAGAATTCAAGGATTAAAGGGCAAAACCTAAATTGATTATAGGTCATCCTAAGACATTAGGGATTGATAATCAATTTGGAGGATTATGTACCAAGACATTGGACATAGTTATTTAATTTAATCGAATCATGAAACTAAGTTCGTAGTTTGTTAACAAGCAAGGAATACCAAGACAATAGTAATTAGATGAACCGAAAAGGTCCAATCGCTTTCGCATCTTGAAAGAAAACCCTATTTTATTGCTGTTTATTTTCTTAAGTCTAAAACCTAAAAACTCCCCCCCCCCCCCCCCCCCCCAATTTATTTTATTGCAAGTTTACTTTTGGATGATACCAATTACTCGAATTTGATTCGGAACAATCCCTATGGATACGATAATTTACATACTTACTTTGATACTTCATCAAATGGCGCCGTTGCCGGGGATTGTTGATTGAATCAACAAGGCAATTGGACCATACGATAGTTAATTTTTCTTTTATTTTTCTGTCATTAATATTCCAAAAAATAAATAATTTTTTTTTTTTAAATTTTCGCTTATTCTTCTTAATTGCAGTTGCTGCTAAAGGTATTGTTGTTTTTGTGCATGCGAGGTAACGCACAGGAAAAACTATTGTACGATCCTGAGATTGAGAAAACCGCAAAGAAGAACATAAAAGCTGCCAGGTTAGCCCGAGAGACTGCTCGGCTAACTAATACCGCAGAGAAACAAAGCGACACAGAGGTTTCTAGTCCAATCACTTCGAAAGATGAAATCCGTACGATGGGTGACGAAAACCCACCGCCGCCTCCACCTCCAATGAGAACATTGGGTGACTACGGGCAAAATAACGGAAGGAATGCTAATCTTGGTTTCCAACCGGTCAACCCAATGTACTTCGATATCAAGAACACAGTGCTCAACGCTCTCAAGGAAAATCAGTACTCAGGGGCTGAATCACAATGCCCAAATCTTCATCTTGAGCACTTTGATGAGGCATGTGGATACACAGATCCACCCAATGTGTCAGAGTCCGATAAGAAGCTGAGACTTTTTAAGCTATCTTTGACAGGGAGAGCTAGAGATTGGATTGACACTTTACCTCCCAACACCATCACAACATGGGATGAGCTTGCTATCAAATTCAAGGAAAGATACTTTCCTATCCACAAATTTCTAGAGAGGAGGAACGAAATCACAACTTTTGAACAAGGCGAAGCTGAATCCTTGTATGATGCATGGGAGAGATTCAAACTCTATCTGAAGAAGTGCCCAAATCATGGGCTTGATAACACCACACAGATGCAGCACTTCACTCAAGGTTTAAGACCTCAAACGAGAATGCTTCTAGATGCATCAGCTGGTGGATCATTAAGAAACAAAGTGGAGAGTCAAGCTAGGGAATTGATAGAGAATATGGCTCAAAATGAGTATCGAGTTCAGAATGACCGGGGTCCCAAAAAGAAATCGGGAATGTTGGAACTAGACACAGGGACTGCACTCCTAGCTGGGCAAAGCAAAATGAGTAACAGCATTGAATCTCTTCTGAAATTTTTTACTAACCATTCTGCTTCTCAAGCACAGGTTCATGCTGCTCAAGGGGTCACTTGTGATTTCTGTCACCAAAATCATGCAAATGGTGAATGTTTCCCTGCAGGTTCCGAGGAGGCTAATTATTTAGCAAACTTCAGAAAGAGCAACCCCAACAACAACCCCTTCTCCAATACATATAATAAGGGGTGGAGAGATCATCCAAATTTTGGTTGGGGTGGAAACACGAGTCAACCTCAGCAACATACTCCTCCCCCTCAAAACAGTCAACAAAAGAACTCTTCTCCTTTGGAAGACACGCTGAACCAATTTATCAAGTTCACTCAAGGAGGGTTCGAAGCTATGAAAATCAGTCAGGACCAGCTGAAAGGCAATCAAATTCAGATGCAAGCAAATCAAGACATTGCCAATAAGAATACTGAAGCTTCTATTAAGAATTTAGAAACACAGATTGGACAATTGTCACGACAGTTTTCGGCTTCTCAAAATAATGGTTTCGACGGTACCCCCAAAAATAACCCGAGGAATGAAAACTGCAAGGCTATCACTTTGAGGAATAGGGTGGTTCCTTCACCAGAAGTAGTTGAAAAGAAAAAGAGTGCCAATGAGGGAGAAGTTGAAAAGGATGAGAATCAGGGAGAAGTCGAAAAGAATGAGAATGAGGGAGAAGTTGAAAAAGAGTGGGAGATAGTGCAGGAAGATGAAAGTGATTATGAGGAGCTAGTTGAAAATGAGAGGAAGAAAACTCTTGAGCGAGAGAGAGAAGGGCAATCAGGTGAGAAAAAGAAGAGTAAGGGTAAGGAGGGGCATGAAGACAATAGTGACCAAACCCCCTGTCGTCCCAACTTACCATACCCACCTCGAAGAAAGGCTAAAGCTAAGGATCATCAAAATTTCAAGAAATTCATGAAGATGTTCCATAGTCTCCAAGTGAATATACCATTTGCCGAAGCTTTGCAACAAATGCCGGCTTATGCTAAATTCATGAAGGAACTCTTAACAAAGAAGAGGAAGCCGCTTGATGATGACACAGTTGACATGACCGAAGAGTGCAGTGCTATGATTCAACAAAAACATATATGTAATTGAAAAATTTTAAGTTCTCTAGTATAAACCGCTAAGTGTAAAGGGAAAGAAAAATAAAAAACTGCATTGTTTAGAAAAGGTGATCTTGAAAACTCCAAGTTTTTCTGCTTACCATCCAAAAACATCCACCCTTAAACCTTAGCCCTGTTATAACCCTCAAGTCCTCTAAAAAGTGTGAATTTGTTTGTGTGTCGATCGATTGTAGAATGTTTGCAAGCATATGGTTGGATAGCTATGACTGTGTTGATTGAGCGTATTTAACCATCTGAAACAGGAGAGAAAGTGAGGGAGTGGAGTGATTGTATTTGGTCAATTTTTGCAAAAGGTTCTTGCTATTCTAATAATATTCGGTGTGCATGTGTAGTTATAATAGGAATGATCATAGGAGTGTTGATTATGATGTTTGACTTGACTGACTTTGCTGATGTGATTAAACTGTTAAGATAGTGCCATGTTTTCCAATAGATGCAGATATTCCTTGAGGACAAGGAAAAGTTCAAGTTTGGGGTTGTGATGACTTCACGTCATTACTATGTTTCTAACCACTTTACAGGTTATTTTAGTTCGTATTTGTTATGTTTTCCGTAAGAAATAAGGAGAAAAAGAATCATGACAAGTTGGCTCTAAGCACGAAGATTTGAAGAAAAAACAAGGTAAAAAGCTGAAGCTGGCGCACCGGCGCAGGTAGCATGGCGCGCGGCGCCTAGAAGAGGCTGGTTAATCCTAATTGATTTTGTGAAGTCGCGCCCGGCGCGGACGGGGTGGCGCGCGGCGCCACTGCGTAACCTAGGTCTATAAATTGGTTTTTTCTTCACAATTAGGATTACAGAATTTGACGGCGAAAAAAGGCAACTTTTGAGATCAAGTCCCAGAGCTAGTTTTCCTTCTTGTAATGAATTCTTTCACTCTTTTTATTGTTTATGCTTTGAATATGAGTAACTAAACTCTTTGATTGGATCCTAGGGGATTCTAATTATTAATGTCTTGAACTATGTATTTCATATGATTTGTTAATCGAATTACGAAGTTAGTATTCATTCAATTGTCTCTTAATCTTAATGCTTTATACAAAGTCGCGAATTGTATGATGATTATAATTACTTGTTTACTAAGACATTAGAAACAAATTGATTGACCTAGGGATAATTTTTCAATTAACTTGTACTTTAGACATATTGGTTTGTTAATTGAGAATTCAAGGATTAAAGGGCAAAACCTAAATTGATTATAGGTCATCCTAAGACATTAGGGATTGATAATCAATTTGGAGGATTATGTACCAAGACATTGGACATAGTTATTTAATTTAATCGAATCATGAAACTAAGTTCGTAGTTTGTTAACAAGCAAGGAATACCAAGACAATAGTAATTAGATGAACCGAAAAGGTCTAATCGCTTTCGCATCTTGAAAGAAAACCCTATTTTATTGCTGTTTATTTTCTTAAGTCTAAAACCTAACCCCCCCCCCCCCCCCCCCCCCCCCCCAATTTATTTTATTGCAAGTTTACTTCCGTATGATATCAATTACTCGAATTTGATTCGGAACAATCCCTGTGGATACGATAAATAATTTACATACTTACTTTGATACTTCATCAGTGACGTGGAAATTTTTTGACAAATTAGACTAATCTTAATAGCGGAAAATTTTATGGATTTTTTTTTTTTGTCATTTTTAAAATGTAGGGATCATTCTTAACAATTTTTCAAAATGTAGGGGCTAAAATCATATTTAGCCCAAAAATTAATGTCTAAATCAAAGGTGTTATTTAGTAGAAATATTAACATTGCTACACAAGAAGTCCTATCTCTCGGATTATAGGTGTTTGCCATGCTACACAAGAAGATGATTGTCATGTGTTTTTTTTTATAGTGAGGTGAGTAAGGAGGTTTGGAATCATGTCGGTTTGGCTGTATTCGTTACATTTGCCTACCGGAGCAAGATATAGCAAAACAGACTCTAACATGAGAAGAAGTTCATAACTATATGAATAATTAGTGAACAACACCTAAATTTTTATCCAATAATTCCATTTTATGATAGTTCAAAATTTCAAATATATCAATTGAGATATTTTTAAATATCTAAGTAAGGGTATCAATGTGATATAAATCATGCAAGCACAACAAACTTACCACAAGGATCTTGATTCTTAACGGTTGTTATAGCTCCTTTTGAATTCCAATCCAAGGATGAAGGTGCATCACTACATGATGATACGTCATCAACACCATTCACCTTCGTTGTGGCATTGTTCATGGACATATCAATGTCATTTAAGTATTTTTCTTTGAACTCTTGAGAGCTCCAATCAGCAAAGTTGGTAAGACCAAGAAGAAAGCCATGAGGTGACTTTCTCTTAGCATTAGTTTCTGTGATATGCTTTAAGTTTGATAGAAAAATGTCAAATTTCTTTGTCATTTCTTCTAGGTTTTTGTAGACCCTTCCATGGTCTTTCATCCATTGTTGGAATAGTTCTATAGCTTTATCTTGAGTAGGAAGCTTATCAAGGTTTGGACCTAATATAGAGGAGTATTTGGATGAGATATCATAACTCGAAGAGAAACATAAGAATGTAGCAAAGATGATGAAGAGAAGAAATATATTTAAAGTGTGGTAAGTCATCACAGTGTATTCGAAAATAAAATAGAATTTCCTGATTGTTTTTGGGTTCATATTATTGGAAATCAACCAAATATTTATATATACAAGATATATGTATATATACATGGAAATGTGTATGCCGAATGGCAAATAATAACTATAGATAATTACATATAATGAAATGCAATTTTTTAGTATAAATTGTGAGATATATTGCTTAATGTGCAAGCCGAATAATATGAAGAAATTAATATACTATCCACTACAAAGAATTTTTCTATTATCCAAAATAAATACCTACAGACTTATGAGTCACGACTTACTCACCACAACTTAACAGTCAGTAATTATATACGGTTCAATTGATAGTCATCTATAATCTAATTAACTGAATTGTTTGTATTATGTACAGTACATTAATACAATTTTATACTCATCTATTTAATTTTATTTTAGCACAAAATTATCCCAAATTAAAAAGAAAAATATAGTCTAAAAAATGTTACCTACAAATAAATAAATAAATAAAAATCCTTACATTAAATGTTAGAACACAAGCATACAAAAAGAATCCTGCAAAACTAAAGTATTTTGATAATTTAGCGGGCTCCCAAAATAGAAGAACACTATGTGTCAAAAAAAAAAGAAGAAGAAGAACACTACAGCAGCTGGCCTGCAATTTAATTTGGGCTTCTAACAATCTATATGGTGCGGTACTAAAATTTTTTTAAAAATTATCATCCCTCCACGTTTCTTTTATTCTACTGATATTTAAATTTTGGCCATGCATATAAAGTTAAAAAATTATTTTTTGAACCTTTTTTAGTATAATATATTATTTTCAGCGGCCAAAAAAATTCTGAAAACACGTTTCGAATTTTTTATCTTTTCTTTTGTTAGGGTCACTTTTATGTAATCCTTATTGAATTAAATCGTTTGTGAATCAAGTCTTGATTTTCTGGTAGTTAATCATACCGTTGATTGTCAATTCATTAGCAGAAATATAAATTAAAATATTTTTTTGACAGAATAAATTAAAAATATATGTAGGGTTGGTCCTGGCTGTGGCCAGAAGTGCCACGGCCTAAGCCCATGATTTTAGGGGATCAATATTGGTTTATATTTATTTATATAGTATTATAAAAATTAAAAAAATTAATATATTATCTTACTGCTTTAAGTTTTTAGGAATGTGTAGCTTGTCTCATCAAAGAAAAAAAGAAAACACGTTAATTTGCTTATATATCCAAATTCAAATTACTACTTCAATTCGGTATTCATTGCCTCAATAGAAAACTTTAAATTTATAATTCCTCAACTGAATACTACTCCCAAAAATTTAATTGTACTTTTCAATTTTGAATTCTAATGAATAGAAAATCCTACTCCAATTTTCAATCCTTATTTTTAATACTATTCCAATTTAAGATGTTGACTAAAAACCATTTACCTGTCAATGAAAAACGGGAAAAAAAATAATATCATTCTTACTATATAGACCACGCGGCGAAAAGGGAAAAAGATAATATTGTTCTCAACGGCGAACAACGACGTTGACAGCAGAAAAGGGAGAACAATGACGCCGACGGTGGCAGGAATGGAAGAACAACCACGCGGTGAAAACGACATGGCAACCAACAACGGCAAAGGGAGTTTCAACGGCGAAAAATGACACTGAAAAAAGAGTCTGGCAACAAGAAGGTTTGAAGGTATGAGATTCATGAGAAGAGAGGAAGAAGAAGAGATTGCACTGAGAAAATGAGAGAGGAAGAAGATGAGATAAAATGGGTAAAAAATAGGAAAATAGAAGAAGATAAGCTGTGACTCATTTGAAATCTAATGGTTGAGATTCATTCTCACATTCTCATATCAATATACCATTCTCATAGTCCAATCTGGTGAGAATGGTGTTGAGGCAAAATTCCTAATTGATGTTTTAAAGATAACAAACCTCTTAATTATTTTTTAAGTGTAATTCTAATCCTTTTGGTATCTAACAAGTGATCTTGAGTGTTTTAATTAAGCTAGGAACAATTGAGCTACTTAGATCAAATATCATGTTTTTATTTCGATAAAAAAAGCTTGGTGAACGGTCTCAGATTGATCTCTGAAACCTGCGCAACATCATTTTCACACAATCAATGCAAAAGAACTTATGGATAAGTCAACTATGTACAAGCCAAATGATCACTTTTATCTTGGGCTTCACTCACGAATTATCTACATATCCAAGAGATCATTTAAGGCAAAGGTTTCTCTCATGAATAGAGAACTTACTACTTTTACCAAGTTCTATGATTTAAACATGTGAAGATTGAGCATATGATACAAGGATATTTTTATACTCAATTAATGGAACTGATCTTGTATGGACCATGGAGAATTAGACAGCACAACCTAGTCTTGGAAATTGACTTGTACTTTAAAGGAATAAAGAAAGTACTTGCAACAAGGACACTATGGAACATCAAGTACAACCTCCAGCTGCTGTTTTTATCCATAACAGCTGGCCTTTTCGTGCTCTAACTTCCTTGCTTCAAAAGGAAGAAATTCATCCACGTCAGAATTTGGAAAACGGTCTCAGACCAATGCTGGAAAGAGAAAACGTTCACTTGGAGTGACACCAGCTTGCATACAGCTGTTCAAAGGTTATCCAAAAGCTGCACAACGGCTATACTTGTTTGTTAAGCAACATACAACAACATTACAGCTCAACAACAGCTATCCATATGCTCCTCTTTTAAAAGTCAGAAGAAGAAACTTTGGAGATCAATCTCAGACTAATCAGTTTTCTTCAAAATACATGAGCTGTCATTATGCAGAGCTACTAGCCGTTATTTTCAAGCTTCCAACGGATATACTTCGTGGTCAAGACTCCCTGATCATCATTCATCTATATATAGAGGTCCTTGGCAACTTTGAAGAGCAAGAGTCTCCACTACAACTTCAACACTTGTTTTTGTAATACAAGTTTTTATCACGAGCTCTTCTTTTCTCTCTCACTCAGATTTGTAATTCATATATATAGGATCAAAATATCCAGTGAGTGTTTTGAGAGTTTATCCATCTATTTTCAAAGCTTCTCATAGTGTATTGAGTGAATAGGCTTTGATTCCAAAATCCTTCATCATTGTAACCATTGACTCAAGTTAGTACGTAACTACTAATTGAGTGACACCTTCATAGTCAGTGTGACTGAGGTAGATTAAGCTTGTAGGGCTTAGAAGATTATTTGGTCTTCGATCTAGATCAAAGGAAGTGTAACTTGAGATCATTAGCATCTCCTAGTGAACAATCTCACAAGGAGTGTGGGGACTGGACTAGCCCATGCATTTTGGGTGAACCAGGATAAATTGTTGTGTGCATTCTCTTCCCTTACTCTAATTTAATTCGTGCAATCACTAATCACACAAGTCACAATTTAATAGTTATATATATACTGTCAGAGAGTGATTGGGAGAACGTTCTCCAGACTGCAACACTTTTGGTTATTTGGTTTAACTAACAATCTAATTATTTTCTTCAAGTATATTGTGTTTGACAATTTTTATAGGAAATATTTTAAAGATTCACAATTCAAACCCCTCCTTTCTTATGAAAACTTTGCTACTTCAAATGGTTTTTAAGTAAACCATGTGCTGTCCACACTTAGTCCAATCTTGTTTCACCTAAGACTTTTTTACTAGAGTACCACTCTTTTCAAAATTATGTACTAAACTACCACTTTTTTTATTTAATTTTTTAATCATCTTTTTTTAAGAGACCTACAATCATATAAATTATTTTAGTTTGAGGTTCCTAAAAATTAGTGACTCAACGTTGTAGGGCACCTTAGACACCCTCAAGGCTGGCCCTGTGTGGAACTCACCAGCATTTAGGAGATAAGTAAATGGTTTATTAATATCTAATGTACTAAAATGTCAAATTATTGAAATTGAACTCTTTTTTTTTTTTGTCAAGTAGCCTAGTGGCTAGAAATTTCACCCTTGAGGTGGATAAGTGGGATGATCGGAGTTTGAACTCCGGCCTCCTGCATATAAAATGCGATGTCCAACCAATTGAGTCAAGCTCATGGGACAATTCATACTTACTCGAGTTTAATTTTTGGATGAAATAATCTTTTGGTCGGACTTTACTTAACTCGCGGCCATTCTTTGAATTACTAGGACTCTTCCCCTAGGAATCAGAGGGTTATAAAAAAAATTCAAATTAATGAAATATGAAAATAAAATTTTAATTGTTCAATTAGTGTTAATTATTTAATTTAAACTTTATTTCCTTAATTTAAACTATTAATTATATATATATTAAAGAAACAATTTTATACTTTTATTGATATGCAAAGAAAAAATAATGTATAATTTTTATCAAAAAAATAAAGAAAAATAATAATGTATAATTGAGAAATCGTTTTTATGAGTAACGATTTTTCATTTGTTTCAAAAATTGAAAAACAACTTTGTTAGTTGAGAAATCGTGCTTCTATCTAGCCATTTCTCAGGGCAAAAATTTAATGGTACAAAACAGTGGTAGTTTGGTACATACGAAAAAAAAGGTGGTATTTTGGTACATACTAAAAACAAGCAACAAACACCAAGCAATTTAATTTAGACATACAAATCAATCTCATCTAAGAAAGTTAGATGTTGTGGAATCCCCCATTTTGCCCTCACTTGAGAGACTGCCATTTGTTCCAAGTGAGGATATTTGCTGTCTAAAAAAATTGAAACTGAACTAAAGGTACACACTTTTGTACCTTTTAACCAAGCCATATGAGCCAATGGCATTTATGTGAGACAATGTCTATAAATCAGTTGAAAACAAACTGAGCCGTGTAAGCCAAATGCTTGACAACGACAGTTCAAGTTAGAAACCAATTGAAAAAAGAAGTTTTAGTTTATATGATAATGTCACATCAAAACTTTTTCTGCTTTTTGACTTCAATCTACTTCTTCCCAACACAAATTTTCCCACCTTTCTCTCATTCTCTCTTCTCTCTCTCCACCTTTCAACAACTCTTTCTCTGCTTATGTCTTTCAAACCAACAATCATTCATCATCATGTCTAAACCTCAAACAAGGACAACAATGAAGCAAGTTCCGCAACAAAGGTACAAACTTTCCTATGATGTATAACATTTTGTTCCACAAACTTCTGTTTAACTGTTTTTTTTTCTCGAAAATCAAGCTCAAAGGATACATCTTCAACAAAGAAGCAAGTTCCTCAGCAAAGGTAAAAAATTTCCTTCCAGTCATGTCAATAATCATCAAATAAGTTAAGCTTCTATTGTTGTTTTGAATAATGTGTTTTCACCCAATGCAAACAGCTCGAAGGGAAAAGCAACAACTTCAAAAGATGTCATTCCTGAAGCAAGGTAACGAAATCAGTATTATTCCGTATTTTTTCCAAAAACAACGCTATAATGAATTCCATTTTTTTGTTGTTCTGTTTTTGACATGTTTTTTCCTTCATTTTAGTATATTGTCTTTTAAATCATCAAACAGCTCAATGGAAATAGTACCAAATGCAACAAAGATTCAACTTGAACCACCTAGGTATTTTCATTTGTTTCCATTTTAGGCAGTTTCATGCTTAAGACTGACAAGTTTTGATTTTTATCCTTTTTCCCAATTTCTTGACATGGTTATCTTTCAATGTTCAACCAGCTCAATGGAAATAGTTGCAACTACAACAAACAATGCACTTGATGATCATAGGTTAACAAAACAACATAAACAAATCCTTTAGATTTTTTATTTTTCATTCATTAAGTTTCCAATATTATTCATGTTATGTTGATATGGTTGATTTTCCATGTATGTATTTTGTCTTTCAAATATTAAACCAGCTCAATGGAAATTGTTGAAACTCCAACAAAAAATCAAGTTTTTGATGCTAGGTAACCATACAAATAATCAAGTCCCTTTATACTTTCTTTTTTATTTACATTGGTTTTATTTACATTTTTTCCATAATTTAGTTTCAACAAAACAAGTGCCACTTCAAAAATGAAACCAAGTTCACAAAAAAGGTGAGCTTTTACTATCTCCAACATTCATGTTCAAATCTGTAGACGATATTTGATATATTATTGAGCTTTGCCTATCAACCATTTCTGCATACAGGTCCATGGAAAGACAACCAACTTTTCTGAAAGATGTTCACAATGGCAAAGAACTTTGGAAGATTGCTATTAAGATCAAGGACAAATGAAATTTTGACAATGATGGGAAACAAAGCTTTAAGCTTTTGGTGGTTGACTCAAAGGTCTACATTATTATTCATGTTCATTTTTTAGCCATTTAAATCATTAACAATCATCTACATTAACATTTATTAACTATCACCTTTATGAAAAATAAATTGTATGTTTCAGGGAGATTCCATTGTAGTCATTGTTCCACATGAACTAAATTCAGATTTAGATTCAAAAACCATTGTGAATAACACTTACACATTCCAGAATTTCCAATTTCTCAATAATGATGACCAATTTAAGCTATCAGATCACAAATACAAATTGAGGTTGAGTGGAGGTACTAGGGTTTTGGATATTAATAAACATGACATTCCGTATCCAATGCCTAAGTTAAAGACTTTCTTGAGATTACAATGGGAAAATTCCGTGAAGATTTACTATATGGTAACAACTTTACTTTGATACATATACGTAACTTTAATCAACTCCTTGCCACTTCTTTTTAAATTAGTCACAAATTTTGCACTAATATACTCAATTTGTCGTACCCAGATGTTATTGGAGTATTAGATGATATTGGTTTTACACAGGCAATTCAAGGTAGTAGAAAAGCTCAAGTCAATTTCCATCTTAAAGACCTTAGGTAACTTACTTTGAAATACATTTTTTGCACTTATTTTTTCAAACTTATTAACAATGCATCCTCCTAATATATGTATACATTCTTACAGTGGCAATCAGATCTTGTGCACACTATGGGAACATTATGCTTTGCAATTCATCGCCTACACTAGAGAAAGCAATGTTTCTGGTCCAACAATTGTTTGTATGAAATATGCGAAGATCAAGCCAGAAGGTGAATTACCTTTTTATTTCATTGTCACAGATTTCACCTGTTATGGAAAATAAAATATAATTTATAATGCACTTTTTTATTAACTGCTGAATGTATTAATTCAGGACGATACCCATTGGCTGTTTCAAACACTTGGACTGATACAAGGCTTTATATCAATGACAAAATCCCTGAAATTTTGGCTTTTACCAAAAGGTAGTAGCAGTTTAATCTTTCCTAACATCCTATTACGTCATAATTAACTAACATGATTATGTAATATACATATTAGCATATGCGATTTCAAGTGGAACCATGGTTGACATTGTTGAAAACCTTCTCAACTCATGAGTCAATCAATAGGAGGTTCAACTTACACTCCTGAACAGAAAATCCTTAACAAGGCTGAAATCATGTCACTCTCTCAAATGATGCCTCTTTCTCATGTCAGTATCTTACTCCTTTTTTAATAAACAACTTCTCATTAACACTCAAGTAAACCACATTTAAAAATATCAACACAAATACATCATGATACAAAATATTTACATATATCGTTTCTGTTAAATAGGAAACAGTTTGTGTTACTATTGTCAAAACTGTTCGAGTTCGGTTTAATCCCAAGGGATGGTATTACCAAGGTTGCTATAAGTGCCCTAAGACTACATTCGGTGACAAGCCACCTTATAAGTGTGCTGATAAACATTCAACTGAGACTCAAATATGGAAGTATAGACTTGATGTTGATGTTAAATATGGGAATTGTGAAACAACTTTTACATTTTGGGACCGTGAATGTGAACAACTCATCGGCGAATCTGCAGCTTCTCTTCGTGATCAAATGCTTGCGGTATTCATCTTTACAACTTTAATTTACATTTCTACATTTTGTAAATACTCCATTGTATATTGACTAATATTTGTTAACTCACATGTTTCAGATTGGCATAGATGACCCGTGCGATTATCCTATCACCATCGACACAATTGATGGTCGTATTTTGGCAATCAAGGTTAAGTGGCAGCCTAAATGGTCAAATGGGTCTGTTCAAGGAGTTCATGAGGGGGAATCTTTCATTGAAGGAATCAAAGCTCAATTCACATATGCTCAAGTAATACTTTAGTGTGCATTTGTCCTCTTTCTAACATTCATTTCAATTTTGTTTTTTATTTTGACTTTATTGTTAATATTTCAAAGGAGACCAAACTACTCGAACAAGATTCCTCTCCTTTAGCTGAGGTACTTTTGTAAGATGTAGTCTTTTTTTTATATGCATTCCTTATTGTAATTGAAGATACACATCAATTCTAATGTGTTAACATACTACCAATATATCCCAAACTCGGGGAAAATAAGTTAGCTCATAACCTAAGTTAAATTGTATTATTCCTACACGTGCAATTACATTTCAATTATTAATACTTCATAATGTCAATGGATAATAGACCTGGAATGTTACCAATTTTAAGTTAATTATTGAGTTTTAAAAATAAAACAGTTGAACAAAATCATGTCATGGTCGCTGCAGCGAGAGCTAGCGACCTAAGTCAGAAGGCATCTGGTCAGCCAGCGAGTGCCAGCGACCAAAACCTGCAACTCAGGTTGCACGTTCGCTAGTGCTCGCTCAGCGAGCAGCACGAGTTTTTGCTCCGTTCTGCAGAAATCAGTGTAAAAACCAGAAAATTTCCAAAATCAACATTTCATTCCAACTCAGCCATTAACATTACCAGACATAACAATTCAAATGGAGAGAGTTTTGGGAGTTAACTCCTCTCATACACACAATTAATCCCTACACCTATGTTGTCATGCAATCATCAATTGTGGGGAATTTCTAACTACACTAACCTAAGAACCCACCTCTATGAGCTTGAATTCTTTGGCTCTCAACTGGTTTACAGGCTTGGCTTGGCAATTTCAATTCTCTTGTGGTTGATAGTCTTGAGTTCCACTTCCTAAAACATCAAAAAACCAAGATGAGCATGTTTCCAACACATGCATTGTGAAGAACATAATTTGAGTTTGGAATAGGGAATTATGAACCACGAATTTGAAAGATTCAAGGGAAGGAATTTAGAAACTTTGAACTTACCACTGAGCTAACACAATCTAAGAAACAACAATCTTCATTTGCATGCTTGGTTTGAATGAATTTTTGAAAGGATTGAATTAGGAAGATTGTTGGTGTTCTTGGTTGGTTTGGCGAGAGAAAAGAAGAAGAGAATGGCTTTGCCGAGTTTTCATCAGCCAAATGAGAAGCAAATGGAGTGGAATTGTGAGTTGTGGAGTTTTTCATGGTTTGGTCAATTCTAAGGAACACATGTCATTTGCATTGCCATGACACACTCATGTATAGACAACACATTACTAGACTTGTAGTATTCAAATATCACACCTTAATTGATCTCTACTACTAGTGCTAAACCTTAAAATGTGGTGTTTTAGAGAAATACCATTAATAGTATATGATACTAATAAAAGAAAATTGGGAATATTACAATCTACCCCCCTTAAAGAAATTTCGTCCGCGAAATTGAAAACATACCTGAGAAAAGATATGGATAGTTTTTCATCATCTCGGATTCCAACTCCCAAGTGAACTCGCCATCCGGTGATTGAGACCATTCCACTTTTACTATCGGAATTTTCTTGTTCCGAAGAGTTTTAACATCACGGTCCACAATTTGGATAGGGTCAGATTGGTAAGTCATATATCTGGCTGTAAATCGATGTTTTCCAATTCCACCGGCACGAACGGATCTGGAATGAACTTTCTGAGTTGAGACACATGGAACACGTCATGCATCCTGGACATAGATGGGGACAAAGCTAACTGATAAGCCACAGGACCAACTCGTTTAAGGATCTGATATGGTCCAATGTACCTAGGAGCAAGCTTCTTTGTTTTAAACACACCGCGCAAACCCAACTTAGGCATTACGCGTAAGAATACATGATCACCTTCTTCAAACTCCATTGGTCTCCTTACGTGGTCCGCATAACTCTTTTGTCTACTCTGTGCAACTCTCATATGTTCTTTAACCGACTTAATCTTCAGAGTAGTTTCTTGAATGATATCCGGTCCTAACACTCCTTTATCACCCACTTCAGTCCAACATAATGGTGTCCTACACTTCCTTCCGTACAACGCTTCATATGGTGTCATACCGATACTAGCATGGTAACTGTTGTTGTAGGCAAATTCAGCGAGATGCAAGTGTTTGCTCCAATTACCACCATCCTCTAATACACAAGCTCGGAGCATGTCCTCAAGGGTTTGAATAGTTCGCTCAGATTGACCATCCGTCTGCGGATGATTGGAAGTACTCATTCTCAATCGTGTTCCCATTACCTTTTGGAAAGCACGCCAAAAGTGAGAGGTAAAGGTTGGATCTCTATCTGACACAATACTCAACGGAACTCCATGCAATTTAACAATTTCTTCCAGGAATATTTCCGCATACCGCGAAGCCTTATAAGTCGATTTCACCGCAATAAAATGGGTTGACTTTGTTAACCGATCAACGATAACCCAAATGGAATCTTCTCCTTTTTGATTACGGGGTAAACCACTTACAAAGTCCATGGTAATATGCTCCCATTTCCACTCAGGTATTTCTAAAGATTGCAAAGGACCGGCTGGTTTCTGGTGTTCAATCTTAACTTGCTGACATACAATACACCTTGACACAAATTCCGCAATCTCAGTTTTCATATTCGACCACCAATAGTTCTTCTTCAGATCATGATACATCTTGGTGGAACCGGGGTGAATTGAAAACCCACTCTTATGTGCTTCTTCTAAAATCAACCTTTTTAATTCCGCATCATTCGGTACACAAATTCTACTTCCAAACTGAATTACACCGTCATCTGCCACGGTAAACTCAGGTTTTCCTATTCTTCTTTGCAAATCCAAATCCTTCTCTTGTGCACTACCTATGGTGGAACGCAAATCACATGTCAATTCGATTCTATTCAGCTTGACTCCACCCTTCCGGTAAGTGACACTCAAATTCATATCTCTGAATTTCTCATACAACTCACACTGATGTATAAAAATTGTCGATGCATACAACGCCTTTCTGCTCAAAGCATCAGCTACTACATTCGCCTTTCCTGGATGGTAATTCAATTCAAAGTCAAAATCTTTCAAGTATTCCATCCATCTCCGTTGTCTCATGTTCAACTCCTTCTGATCAAACAAATATCTCAAACTTTCATGATCACTGTACAATGCAAACTGCACACCATACAAGTGATGTCTCCAGATTTTCAAAGCAAAGATGATAGCTGCAAGTTCGAGATCATGGGTAGGATAATTCTCTAAATGTGGTTTCAACTGTCGCGATGCGTATGCTATTACCGCGCCTTCTTGCATAAGTACGCATCCGAGTCCTTTATTAGAAGCATCACAATACACTACATACTTCTTATCAGGATCAGGAATTACTAACACCGGAGCACTGGTCAGCTTTTGTTTCAACAAGTTAAAACTATTCTCGCATAACTCGTCCCAAACAAACGCAGCTCCCTTTCTAGTCAATCGAGTTAAAGGTAGCGCTATCTCCGAAAATTCCAAAATGAACCTCCGGTAATAGTCTGCTAAACCAAGGAAACTTCTTACTTCTGAAACAGTTCTAGGCCTTTCCCAATTAAGCACCGCTTCTACTTTGGATGGATCAACAGATACGCCTCCTTGTGATATTACATGGCCCAGGAACTTAACTTCTGAAAGCCAAAACTCACACTTACTGAATTTGGCATAAAGTTGCTTCTCCTTCAGAATATTAAGAACAATCCTCAGATGCTCTGCATGCTCTTGAGGATCCTTAGAGTAGATCAGAATATCATCAATGAAGATTACCACAAATTTATCAAGATAAGGCTGAAAAATTATGTTCATGTAATCCATGAATACGGCTGGAGCATTGGTCAGACCAAACGGCATAACCAAAAATTCATAATGGCCATAACGAGTCTTGAAAGCAGTTTTGGACACGTCAGAGGTCCTGATACGAATCTGATGATACCCGGATCTAAGATCAATCTTGGAAAAGATAGTAGCTCCTCTGAGTTGATCTAACAGATCATCAATACGAGGTAGCGGATACTTGTTTTTTATAGTAACTTTATTGAGCTGACGATAGTCAATAGACAACCGCATTGTACCGTCCTTCTTTTTCACTAACAGAACTAAAGCACCCCAAGGTGAGACACTCGGACGAATGAAATGCTTCTGCAGTAACTCTTCAAGTTGAGATTTCAATTCTCGGAGTTCAATAGGGGACATTCTATATGGTGCAACAGAAATAGGCTGAGACCCTAGGACAAGATCAATTGAAAACTCAATTTCTCTTTCTGGTGGTAAACTATTTATCTCTTCTAGAAACACATATAGATATTCCCTGACAATCGGAATATCACTGGGGCTTAAACTAGATTCTGAACTTATGGTGAACATAATACTGAAACATTTGTTCTCTGCACCGAGATACTGGATAAACTGATGAGTATTCTGCAGCAGAGCAGTCAGGGCTCTACTCTCTGCATTAAGATCAATAGGAACATAGAGATTCTTTTCAGCACAGCCTATGTGCACAGTGTTGGCAGAGAGCCAATCCATGCCTAGTACTATATCCATGTCTTTCAATGGCAGACAGATCAGATCAACATGATAGATTTTTCCTGCAACGCTAACAGGACAGTTTTGACAAACCCTCTTGTAAACAACTCTGCCACCCATAGCAACGGCGACAGTCATGGAAGGAATTAAAGAAGTCAAAGATAAACCCAATCTCATCACACATTCAACAGAGATAAAAGAATTGGTATCTCCACAATCAAACAACACAAAAACTTCAGACTGACCCAAGTGACAGATATCAACAATTAAAGCATTATTACCTCGGGCCTGCTCTCCATCAAGTGAATACACTCTACCCTTGCTCCTTGTTGTTCCACTCGAACCTCCGGAACCGTGCAGCTTCGGACACTCATTCTTGTAGTGACCAGGTTGCTTGCAGTGGAAACACACACCCTTTCCCTTCATACATTCACCATTATGGACAGGCCCACATTCTGAGCATGCCTGTTGCGGTCTCTGTGAGGAACCCTGCTTTCCCTTATTCGGAGACCCTCTTGGATTCAACTGTTCCTTATACTTTCCCGAATCACGCCTCTTTTGGTTCACCTCAAACCTTTCCTTTCTCACTGCTTCAAGGCTAGACTCGGCGTGATAGCTTTTCTGGATCAACTCACCAAGACTGGCCACTTGCTGCATAGATACATCATGCGCAATATCAGCTCTCAACCCGAAATGATACTTCTTAATTTTCCACGCCTCGGTAGGAGCATCATCACCATCCGCCACATACCGCACTAACTCGTTAAACTTGGCAGTATACTCCACCACAGACTTACCTCCTTGCTTAAGTTCAATCCATTGTCAGCCTATAGCTCTCGGGAATGTAGTGATCGATGAAGAGACGTCTGAAATTAGCCCATGTCATCTCCATCTGACTTGCAGTCATGTAAGCTCTAACACCTTCCCACCAATCACAGGCCGCTCCGCGAAGAAACCTTGTCGCGAACGTAACCTTTTCCAGCTCAGTACATTCCATGGAATCCAGAATCCCGCTTATCCTCTGAATCCATTCTCTTGCAACCGAAGGAACATACTCTCCAACGAACTCAGGAGGATTCATCCGACAAAACTCCCTAAACGCCGCACTTCCCGTGTTCTGAGTCTGTGCATTGTTCATTTGTTGTTGGAACATCATCATCATTTCCTCATGGCGTTGGGCTTGCTGAGCTTGGAATTGTTGTTGCTGATGCATCATATGTGCCCACATATTTGCATCTGGATCGGGATATTGATACTGAGGTTGATCGTCTTCTGCCACATTCCTTCGTGGTCTACCGCGTCCTCGTCCTCTTGGTACTTCCGCCATATTACTCTATCTGTCATAATCAAATTGAGTTAGCTAGGCTCAAGTGATACAACATGTAGAATAAATGTAAGACATCCCTAGAGTACGCATTTAGAATGTATTGTATACTTATGACACTGCATGATCTGAATCGACCTGCTCTGATACCAATTATAACACCCCATAATACATTGTCTAGAATATATTATAGTGTACATAATTAAGTACCGAGTACAACAAGTTTACAAATACATAGAGTAGAATTTAAGCACACGCAGGTGCCAAAGTACAAAATAGTACAACATAGCGGATAGAAATAGATTGAAACTAGTAAACTAAACATCCTAAACACGAACGGCACGACCACAAGCATGCTATCTAATCCGTAGCTTGCTTGCCACGATCACCCTGAGTACCTGAAACATGAGAGGGGGGGGGGGGGGGGTAAGACTACTAAGTCTCGTGGATTCTACTACCAACCTAGTGGTGACTACACCATGGGGAAAAACCTGTAATCAGTCCTCACGCAATCTCAACGCAATACATGTATAAATACATAAAAATTTATATGGTGTAACACAAAGATTTTCTGAGTTCGTTTTAAACTATGCAAGGACAATCTGAGGTGACCCGGTCTCAGAGAGCCTTACGCTTTTCCGTACCAATCTTCGTGATCATAACGCACTATGGTACGGAATAACTATGGCATCACAATCAATATTATTGATATCTTATCGCTATGGATTCCTCGAATCCCTTTGGTGGTGCCAAGCAACCACACATCTTTATGGACTGATACTACACATGATTCTAATGTGTTAACACTACCAATATATCCCAAACCCGGGGAAACTAACTTAGTTCATAACCTCGGTTAAATTGTATTATTCCTACACGTGCAATTAAATTTCAATTATTAATACTTCATAATGTCAATGGATAATAGACCTGGAATGTTATCAATTTTAAGTTAATTATTGAGTTTTAAAAATAAAACAGTTGAACAAAATCATGTCATGGTCGCTGCAGCGAGAGCTAGCGACCTAAGTCAGAAGGCATCTAGTCAGCCAGCGAGTGCCAGCGACCAAAACCTGCAACTCAGGTTGCACGTTCGCTAGTGCTCGCTCAGCGAGCAGCACGAGTTTTTGCTCTGTTCTGCAGAAATCAGTGTAAAAACCAGAAAATTTCCAAAATCAACATTTCATTCCAACTCAGCCATTAACATTACCAGACATAACAATTCAAATGGAGAGAGTTTTGGGAGTTAACTCCTCTCATACACACAATTAATCCCTACACCTATGTTGTCATGCAATCATCAATTGTGGGGAATTTCTAACTACACTAACCTAAGAACCCACCTCTATGAGCTTGAATTCTTTGGCTCTCAACTGGTTTACAGGCTTGGCTTGGCAATTTCAATTCTCTTGTGGTTGATAGTCTTGAGTTCCACTTCCTAAAACATCAAAAAACCAAGATGAGCATGTTTCCAACACATGCATTGTGAAGAACATAATTTGAGTTTGGAATAGGGAATTATGAACCACGAATTTGAAAGATTCAAGGGAAGGAATTTAGAAACTTTGAACTTACCACTGAGCTAACACAATCTAAGAAACAACAATCTTCATTTGCATGCTTGGTTTGAATGAATTTTTGAAAGGATTGAATTAGGAAGATTGTTGGTGTTCTTGGTTGGTTTGGCGAGAGAAAAGAAGAAGAGAATGGCTTTGCCGAGTTTTCATCAGCCAAATGAGAAGCAAATGGAGTGGAATTGTGAGTTGTGGAGTTTTTCATGGTTTGGTCAATTCTAAGGAACACATGTCATTTGCATTGCCATGACACACTCATGTATAGACAACACATTACTAGACTTGTAGTATTCAAATATCACACCTTAATTGATCTCTACTACTAGTGCTAAACCTTAAAATGTGGTGTTTTAGAGAAATACCATTAATAGTATATGATACTAATAAAAGAAAATTGGGAATATTACATTAACAACATGAAACAACAATACTATAATCATAATAATAATCAAATGTAAATAATATAACTCTTACTCG
Organism: Trifolium subterraneum; assembly: GCA_951799995.1. Classification (NCBI taxonomy): domain Eukaryota; kingdom Viridiplantae; phylum Streptophyta; class Magnoliopsida; order Fabales; family Fabaceae; genus Trifolium; species Trifolium subterraneum. Next base: position 5,126,319 of record OX637462.1, on the reverse strand, counting down.
ATCTTTTGAAACAACTGTAATAAACACATCATCTGGTGTTCTTGAACTATTACCACTCTTTTCATCCATTTTCTTGATTAACTTTGACTCACTCACTTCAAATTAGGTCAACTTCCAATTTAATAAATCACAACCATCAAGTATCATATTTATATAACACTTTGACAATCATTTTCACATAGACTTTTTTATTATCTTTGATAATGTTAGATTTATTGATTGACAACTGATTATAATATATTAGCTTTATTATATTCTCTATGTCAGCTTTATTATAGTATTTTTATATAAGTTTAACTACTAACTTACTTATTACTCCCTCTTATACTTATACAGTTATAGTAACAATAAAACAATTTTTTAAAATATTCAACAACCTACATGTTTCAGTAACATTTTCTATAGTAGTTCCATCGTAACATTGTATAAGCAACTTCTTTTTTCATCATTTGAATATTTAATATATCAAATCAATATTATAACTAAGATACATCATATATACAATACATCAAAAAAATACTTAACTCCGTTGCAAAATATAAGCAAATTGTTTTATCAAATACATTCATTTTTGTTGACAAACTTTTACTTATATTTTGTAACAGATACAGTATACTACAGTCCAAAGTATTACAGTCCAAAGTATTACAGATATGACCATCATTATTATATCTAACAATAGATAACTATGACTACTATACTATACATGTGCCTACTAAATCAATCACTTCACACTAAAATGATACTTGCAACTTCCAAAATATTCATCTTACACAATCATGATTACATTTGGTTACTTACTCAACTAGATTAGACATTTACAAAAAAAAAAAATTATTGCACCTTCAAACATATGTTTCCTCAAGGTGGACATTGACGCCCTGTTCATCATCTTCTCAATGGCTTCTTCATCGAAAAAGTATAAGCTATTCTAGACTTTCAAATATTGGATGCATGTTCATTATTTTCTTTCAATCTATACTTTATTACATCTTTCAAGTCTTTTCTATTAGTATTTCTATATGACTTATGATTCTTTCATAAACTTATTTATATATAAGATCTGCTTCTTCATGTTACCAACTATTTTGAATCTAATCTGTTTCCAATTTTACTTACAGATGCTTCCATTTCTTAGGTTTCGTTCATGTTTCAGTTACTACTAATTGATTGTCATGATAATTTTACATTTGCTAACAAAACTCATTATTATTAACTCAAAATATACATTCATATATCTTCAGAATTTTTGATTATGTTAATACAAACTACATAGAAACTGGAACAATAAATTGTTAAGATTTAATCATAATCATTTTTTAAAGAATATCACTTCAATGAAAATCATATGCTTATATGTAATTCTGATTATAACTTTACATTTACTTATCAAATGATTTATTGTAGACTCAAAATGACACAAAAGCACAAACAAAAGGAGACCACATTCAAGACTATCATTAATCCAACCAAGGTATCTATCACTTCACTTACATTTACAATCTCATATCTGTTGTCATTCATACATGTTTTTTCCCATATTTTTAGGCTCAAATTGAAATTCCCCAAACTTTTAAAAAGGCTTGGTTCCATCAACTAAAAGCACATGATCTTGGCTGGATTATCACTAAAACAGGACAGAAATCCTTAGGGCATATGCATCTACACAAACCTGATTCGTATATGTCGTCTGGAATCATAATAGCAACACAATTTGGACTCAATGAACCAACAGAAGTCATCCTGGAATACCTTGGTTCTGATAATCGTTTTGAAATTCACGATGTCAACACATGAATTAATGAAATCCCCATTGAAAATAATTCTGAAACTGATAATGCTACAAATTTTCCTGCTAACAACACCACACCTCCAGTACCTTTCAAACCTATAATGACTGCATCTGAAATTAACTCTTTCCAAAGAGTTGATTTCAACCAAGACAATGTACACACTTGGATTAAGAAAATCAACATTACACCTGGGAATGGAAATAATATTCAACCTTTAGTAAGTATTTAAATGGCATTATAATTTTTCACTCTTTAAATGACCTACATGTTTTTTAACAAATGTTTATGCTAATTGCAGAATATTCCTATACAATTTGCACTCCAAGCATTAGGAGATGCTACATCAATTGTCTTACAGTCTGTGCACTCCAATGAATTAATCAAATGCAAGATCATCACTGTTAAAAGAAGTGAGACACAGGTTGAAAAATATTTAAGCAGTGGATGGCACAAATTTGTGAAGGACAGCAACATTAAAGCAGGAGATAAATTTATCTTGAAACTTCCTCATCATAATGTGACTGCAATACAAGCTGAAATTGTTCGTGGAAACAACTCAAACTAACTCAGTTAATGTAATAATCAGTGAATTCATTTTGCAATGTTGGACTTTGTTTCTTATGTTTGTTTAATCTAATTTCAGTATTTAGGTACCATGTTTAAATTAATATCATGTTTGTAACCGTTGGACAACTATTTCCTATTGTATCTGTATGTTCTGCTTCTATTGACTTATTAACCTTATGTGTAGAATATTAACAAGTGGGCCTACTTTTTTTCCAACAAAATTTTCCTTTCTTGGCCCAACATCTTAACATACTACTTTAACCTTTCTCTCAATAAAATCCTAATCCCCTTACCTTTCTCTCCATTACGGCTGCTACAAAACAAATCACAAAAGAGGTAAGATTTATTTTCCTTTATGTTCTACACAAATCATGTTCATATTTTATAACATGCTTACTCTTAAATATTTTTTAATACTATCATAACATTTGAACCTATTTTATGTATTCAATGTTTCTATTCACCATTTTTTTCCAATATCTTCAATTAGAATTGTGTAATAAAAAATGCTTTGATTAAAATCTCAGCCTCTGTATACCTTTAAAATGTAGGTTTCACATGGATGAATCAAATAGCAGGTATTGCTGATAAGTTAATATAGTTTTTATCATTATTACTCATTTACAAATTGATATGAAATTATATTTATTTGAGAACTTTGTTTATGTTTTAGTAACCAAAATATGCACGATGATGATGATGATGATGACGAAATGGACACTGATTTTGCACGATTCGTAGCTGAAGGCGGTTTAGAATATTTACATAATTACAATGACACCGATGAAGAACATACCCAGCCAACACTATCTATTACAAATAGTGGAATCACACATGAGAGCATACCACAATCCCCTGATAATGATACCATTCCTAAATCTATTGTCTTCATATTGGATATAGATCACATGAACAACAGCTCAGAAACTCGCATAGTAAGTTTGAATTTCTACTCATATCATTAACTACTTCATCACTTCATAATTAACTTATATTGAGTTTTTCAAATTACTTTTGTAGACTTTACCAACTGCTTTCAGCAATTATGTTCGAGAATTTCAGTTTCAATTCCTAATTTTAGAAGTTCTAAACCAAAACAGTTCAAAAGTCCACTTAAAATATCCAAATTATCCTTCAGGAAGAGTTCAGTTAGTTACATGATGGAAGCATTTATGGTTTGACAACGAATTTACATTCCAAGACAGGCTGCGATTTGAATTCAAAGATTTTGGTAGTAATGTTTGTCAAGTTGAAAGACTTTAATTATTAGCTTTGACTAAAATCCTTTGTAGCTTTATTATGATTAATATCTTAATGCATTGTTATATGTCTGTTTCATATGTATTAACAATACAATTTGGTAGTATTATATGTATTTCATAAAATGATTAAGTTCTGAATTTCATATACGTTTCTTTCATGTTTAGATGTCCGTTTATCATTTTTGACAAGTAACAAACAATATGAAACCCGTGCGAAACACACCGTGTCTTAAAAGAAGTTTTCCTGCATTTCATCTACCTAATAAAGTTCAAAAACTTTTTCTTATTGTTTTTTTTACTACATAGTTTAAAATTTTACATAATTATTGTGAAAAAAAACTATTTTCATATTAGATATTTAAACGCAGCTTTTTCGAGAGTTAGACTAAATATAATATGCATGCTATGTACAAACAACCAAATCCAATAAGTATAATAATATGCTTTAGAAGAAAATGCCAATAACAAGATCCAAAATGTAGTCACATGTCTAACAATACTCCTACATGATAAGGACAATTCACTACAAATACACCTAATTGTAGTATATAATAAACATATGATCTACCATTCCAATATCAAAAATAAACATTGCAGCTTTGTTTCATTGCAGCATTGCTTCATTCATTTATGGCACAAAGCAGCAGGTTTTTTCTTTTCATATCTTTCTTTCTTACTTTCTTTAGATTTATCACATATAGTCAATAATAATTTTTTTTTCCTTTTACAATAACTTAATATAATAAAGTTATTTTCCCTGCTTACAAACAGTTCTAAAGAGATCGATCCGGATTATGCAAATTTTTTAGCAAATCATTATGTAGATGACGATGATGTAGTTCCTACGTGGGAATATCAGATTCAATCTACCACAAAACGAAATCTGGTATGTTTGGTATCTCATATCTTAATATAATTATATATAATTATGTTTTAATTTTTGTATTTATTAAAATGATGTTGACAACCATTTTTTTTTGTCATCTGTTTAGAGATCGTAATCAAAAAGAAATTATAATTATTGATGATCAAAAGAAAAACTATTCATGCAAACTGCACTTTTCAACTACAAACGACAACAAAATTTACATCGGAAAAGGATGGAACAACTATGTCAAGGCAAACAATTTGAAAGAAGATGATACTTTAATGTTTGTTTTAAACAAACCTGCAATTTCACTTAATGTCTCCGTTGTTGACAAATCTTAATTATGTCACCTTATTTACTTTTAAATTCCATGTAATCTTATAGACAATGTGTTGTTTATTTTTAGAAATCTTGGACTATCTATGCAATCAAACATAATAAAGTTTGTTGTTTAATGATTTTGTATTCTAATTAAATTTATTTTTAGTTTTCCCTTATTATATTTTTCTATTAAGGTTTTTAATATTTTCAATCACATTTAATCTTTATTCAAAATTAAACTTTAGTCTATAATATTATAAACCATATTTACAATGACCATTGACATCATCCTCCATGCATATGCAAAAAATTGCCTAAATAAATAATAAGAACAAATACATACTTCTTGGGCCTACATTTTCGGACTTCATGTTATTGGCCCGACACACAAAACAACATAACAACAGGAAGTTAACAAAATAAATAAAACAATTATCTTTTGGGACCAAAACAGTACCATGTCTGTATCCCTTTCATCTCCATCGCTATTCTCAAACCCTAAGCTGAAATTGAATTCCCTTCTTCTTCATCGAATGTGTAAGTGTTTCAACCCCTTTTAATTTTCAGTTCACAATGTTATTTATGAATTTGTTTCAAATGCTTTCGATTGAACGGATAAATTGATGTTTATGGGTTTTTATTAGTGAATGAAGTTAGATTTTAGCTACCAAAACACCTTTTAGATTTTATTTCCTGAATACCTTTCATTCACCAATACAGCAGTTCCTTCTTGAAGTTCACTCTTATATCTTTTAAGTTATTTCGCTTTTTCATAAACTTTCTAGATCTATACTGCAAACAAACCTCATTAACAATTTAGTATTCATATATCAGTGATTTTCATACCAAAACATTAAACTAACTTCATGACTCTAACAAACTACAAAGGATTATTTATTAACTTTAATTTGTCATGTTAATTATTTGATTAGTTCCGACTAATTAATGTGCAGGACAATACTTTTATATGAACAATGGCTTCAGCATCAAAGAGGTTGGTTTATCATTAACTAACCTCTCAATATTATTGCATTATTTCAATATTTTTTATGTCTTGCATTATTTGAAATCAGTATGTCCAATTCTTTTTTCCTAATACTATTTATTTAATCTAATATTTATATAGATTAACAAGAAGGAACTTCCTGTTTTTATACCGTTTGCTTTCGACAATCAACATGTTTTTATACCGTTTGTTTTCGACACTTTTGGATTTCTAGCACCAGAGGCTGTAAACCTTTTGAAAAGAGTTCAAAGGGTTATGCATTGTAATGTCGTGACGCCTAGGTCTAGGGATGTAGTGTTTCAAAGATTAGGTTTTGCTATTCAGAAAGGATTAGCGGCGCAGCTTGTTGCCCGTCTACCTTTTGTTAATGTGTAATTATTTCATATATATAAAATTCAACTCCATTAACAAGATATCAACATAGGAGGAACATAACCAAATCATTACATAGTGTAATTTATCCAAATCAGGTATAACACTTTAACATTATGATAATCTGCATTCAAATATGTAATTGATTTATGTTATATTAAACTTATATATATAACGACTTCTTTTTGTATCATTTTAGGACAAAGTTTCAATCTGTCCGAAATTTAAGGCTGCATGGTTTTATAAGCTTGATGGACAGCCTTTTGGATTTTTGCAACATCCAAATGGAAAGTCATATATGGTAGGATTACATTTGGAAGGTGGTGAATGTCACATGACTTCAAGAATACATATGTCTAATAAGTTTGGATTCAAAGCTCCAACCAATGTCATACTTGAATATCAAGTTCTTGACAACATATTTAAAATGCACATCATAAAAAATGAAGATGTCATTAATATAACAAGTGACGATGACAATAATGAATGAAGTGCAAAATATGTTGTAGATATAATGTCATGTATAATAGTTATTTCATGATATGTATAATATGAACTTCAAATGTGTAGTTATTGAATACTTATTGTATTTGTAATTCTGTAACAATGTGGGTACTTATTGAATGACATTTTATGTTCACTTAGCACACACATTTGTACTATAACATTTAATTTCAACTTATTCTTCGAAAATTATAAACGGCAACAAAATAATATCTGATGATAAATGCATACTGAAAAAATAACATGTGTAACGTTACGACCCGTGCGAAAGCACGGGTCTATGACTAGTTATAATAAAAGTCGACTTAAACTTATAAATAAGTCAACCCTTATGTTTGGACACACCTCGTACATTCATTCAACATTCTCTCTCTCTCTCTCTCTCTCTCTCTCTCTCTCTCTCTCTCTCTCTCTCTCTCTCTCTCTCTCTCTCTCTCTCTCTCTCTCTCTCTCTCTCTCTCTCTCTCTCTCTCTCTCTCTCTCTCTCTCTCTCTCTCTCTATGTCTTTCTATCACACCACTCGTTTATCACATCTATAACTTCACTCCAATCATTTCTATCTGTCTCATGGTGGTGAATGGATGTATGATTATACACACATATTTTTACAAATAAATTGAAATATATGAGTCTTCGTCACATTCGTGTCATTCAGTATACAAAACAAATAGCTAGAAAATCAGAATTTAGTAGAAATAATCGAATCATAGTTCTCTTGTGTCACCATTTTAATGATCAACACATAATAAGTACTAAACGTCTAAAACAAAGCAAAAAAGTAAATAGAGGAAAATGAAAGAAATATGATTAATTTGCTACATTATAGAATAAGCAACCACTTTATTGTGATGACTCATTATTGTATTATTACATGATTATTTATGCATTACAACTTTGAATAGGGCACTCGTGACGTGTTTAAAACAAGATCAAGAATACCCATGCATTAATTGCTTTAACTTATTGTTGATCTAAAGTGGAACTAATACTTGGGTTCCTTCCATGAAATTTGACTGGATTATAAGCCCATGCATTAATTGCACACACCCCATATGTTTTATTAGTGTTCCTTTTCAACCACATATAACCGTCCATTCCCCATCCCGTGCCCCATGAATTCTTCAAAATCCAATAATCTTCACCGTCTACAGAGTCGTAACCTACTATTAACAAGATATGGTTTGTATCTTTAGAATTCACAGGACAATTTGGTCCATCAAATATTCCCTACCAAAATTAAAATAAATGAAATATTTATAAATGTTAAATATGAAAAATTGCAATTTTATAAAGATCATGTGAAGTGTTATGAATTGTTCCACAAACATCTTTAATCGTAGAACTACTTACATGTGAATAATGATGAAAGTCTTGAGATGCATAAAGAGACACGCTAATAGGCTGCTTAGCAACTGCACACAATAGTCCATTGTCTGATTCTTCCACGTGATAATATGAATCAATGGTACTATATGCATTGTTTTGAATCTACGAAATTCATGAATTAAAGGTGGTCATTGAATTAATACAATGAACAAAAAAAATTATAAGTGATTTTGTTTTTGAAGTGCAATGATGCACGAAAGGATATACCAGTACTAGTAAGTAATTTTGTTTCGCATTTATGTATTATCTTGAGTATTTTTTTGTACTCTTTGAACTTTTGTGTTCTGGTATCTAATATAGAGTAGTATTTTTCTAATGAAATTTTTTTTATGAACCTGTGAGGCTTTGCAAGCACCCCTGTTTCCGGTATAAGCATAATCATCTGCGGATGCAATACCCTGGTTTCTAATAACCCAATCGAATGCTTTTTTAACCCACCCCATGTTGCAATCTCCACTTAGCTCACAATCCAAAATCTCTTGCTCTGAAAAGTTGATAAGCTTCCCTGTCTCTATTGCATTTAGTCCTTCAATGGCGCCTACTGCTGAGAATGCCCAACAACTCCCTAATAAAGACAAATGCAATAGGGTAAAAAAAAATTGTTTACTTAATTAACTTTATGTATAAAAGGTTAAATATTTGTTTAATTTAAGTTCTTTATTTAACAAAAAAAAACAAGTGTTTATGTCATTTAAGAGCAAAATATTTGTATTAAAATCAAAATAAAATAAATTATGTTGAAACGAAACTTTAAAACTTTAAAACAAGTTTTTTTCATTTAATATTTCATAGGTTTTTCCTCTCGCGTGTAATTTTGATTTGAGGCACTACCGTACAATAAATATATATATATTGTGTGATAGGTTGATGTTTTTTAATAAGGAAAAAACTTAGGTACTATTCCATACATGTTGTACATACTGTTCCTCACATAAAATGTAAAATAACCACCCATGTTTTCTGTGGGATCCACCTGTTTAACAAATTTGGGTGTTTATTTTGTGCAGCACAGTAAAAACAGTTTCTAAGGAACAATATATAAGTTTTGTCCTTTTAATAAATTAATAATTTATGATCTAATAGGGAAAAAGTTGAATATAATATTTTACGTACCCTAATTTAGAAAAAAATATTTCAAATGCAGAAAATACTATTTTTAATAAAATAAAGAATTTAGTCAAATAAATGAAAAATATAAATATGGTATTATACTAAAGTTTAATTTGACCGAGTGTAAATTTGATCATTTTTTTAGATCCATAAAGGACCGCAATTTTTTATGTATTAGTTTATTATTCTCTCATCATAGCTCAACACATAATTCATGTATCTACCATTATTTATTGAACCAATTTACACATTTAATAGAAAACAATTAATTCATCAAGAGTACAATAAATGTTCAAGAAAGACCATGATAAGATAAAACAACAATAATGAAATAACCGTGTAAAAAAAACCAATAACAATGAAATAAAAACAAATTACAACATGGAGAAAAGTGTGCTCTATTTTTAAAGTGAGACAGAAATCAGATAATCATAAAATAATTAGCAACACCCATAAAAGCAACACTTAAAATTTTGTTCATTAACTCCATTTTATAATCATTTATGTATCAATTAAGATTATGTGTGTGTAAGTGAGGGTAGAACCAATGTGACATAAATCATGCATACACAACAAGCTTACCACAACGTTGTTGATACTTAACATTTGTTACAGCTCCTTTTGATCTCCAATCCAAGGATGAAGGTGCATCACAAGATGATAAGTCATGAACATTATTCACCTTTATCGTGTCAATGTTCATGGACATACTAATATTGTATAAGTATCTTTCTTCGAACTCTTGGGAGCTCCAATCAGAGAAGTTGGTAAGGCCAAGAAGAAAGCCATGTGACGACTTTCTCTTAGCATTAGTTTCTGTGATATACTTTAAATTTGAAAGAAAAATGTCAAATTTCTTTGACATCTCTTCTAGGTCTTTGTAGACCCTTCCATGGTCTTTCATCCATTGTTGGAATAATTCTGTAGCTTTATCTTGAGTAGGAAGCTTATCAAGGTTTGAACCTAATATGGATGAGTATTTGATTGGGGTATCATAACTTGAAAAGAGACATAAGAATGTAGTGAATATGGTGAAAAGGAGAAATAGTTTTGAGGTATGGAAAATCATCATAATTTTATTAGAACTAACTGATTTTGGAGTTGTTAATATAACTTTGTGTAGAAAGATATGTATTACTCGTATAGAAGTTCCATGTATTTATAGTGATTAGTGAATCATGAATTGGCAAAATAATCGATTGTTGTTGATTTTTCAACTTCCCACTTCATTAGTAAAAATAGTCTGTTGACTAAGCCACATCATTTTCCTAACATGTATTTTTTTGTGGTCAAACTGAGATGTATTTATTTAAGCAATAAGAATATATTTTTCTATGTGTGAAGATTTATTAATTGTAGAAACAAAAAATAACTAAAGGAGAAAAGATAAAGAGAAACAAAAGAACAAAGCTAGTGGTAAACAAATTTAAGACCATTTTTAATTTGAGGGTTATATTGCAATGTTTGTGGAGACAGTTTGATGTGAGTGTCATTTTTAAAAGGGGAAAAGGACAAATAGTTATTATACAACAGCTCTAAGAGGAACTTGAACTCGGGGTTGCATCTGAGCTAGACTAAAAAGAACGATTGCCCGGGGCCATAAAAAATAAGCTCAAAATTGGGCCGCCAAAAAAGCAACAATTTGTATGATAAAGATAGGATAAAAAATATTTATGTAGATACAATTATATATAGAGAAATATAATAAAGATTGAATGGTATGTAATATGTATTGCAAAAAAAATACACACTTATTAGTGACTTTCTATCTGAAAATGATAGAAGATTTTTTTTTGTATATATGAGCATTTGGACAACCCTATCTGTTGGAACAAAATATGTGTTAATACATACCCTTAGGTTTTGATGATAACAAAGTATTAAATGGACAATTGATGGTACTAATGTTTAAATTAAGAGTGCAGGAGAATCCAACGTTATATCGAGAGCACACTTGATTTAGACTCTGATGAAACCTATGGAAGTCTGAATCTTTACACTCTGAAGGAGTTCAGAAGCTACAACGTGGTCAGAAGCTAAACAAAGTTCAGAAGCTCAAAGAGGATCAGAATGTCTGCAAGAGTTCAGAAGCTCAGAGAAGTTCAGAAGCTCAAAGATGTTCAGATGCCTACAAGAGTTTAGAAGCTATCTGCTAGTCATGAGTCAATCAGAAGATGAAGACGTTCAGAAGCTGAATAACGAAGGACTATCAGAGGCCATCCATTCAAGACCAATAAGACTCCAAGTTATCAAAGATTCATCAGAAGGGCAACATCAACTACTCTTATCAAGCCTGATGATTTGTTCTAAGGTCAACTAATTACAACGGTCACAAAGGATGTGATCCTACTCTCTCTAGGAGCTAGTTTTACCTTATTACTGTACTTCGGACAAACAGTAAAGATGAAGCTTCACTGCAAAAGAAGACGTAGCTTTACTCAACGGATCTTCAAAGACTACAGCTGTCCATTTTACAACGGGAATTTCTCCAACGGCTCAATGTCTTTCTCAACTCATATAAATATGCCAAAGAAAGAATTGATGACTAACGATCTTCATTAGAAAACATCTCTCACAATAAAGTGAGAATTTGAATTGTAATAGAAAACATCTCTCAAATGAAGTGAGAATAGAAACTAGCTTAAGCCTCTGAAGTTATTATGTTTGTAATAAGTTTAAGCTTAAAAGTTAGTAGTAAGTCTTCTGCTTAGTGTAGAAGCAAGTAAGTCTTCTGCTTAGTGTAGAAGCAAGAAAGTCTTCTGCTTAGTGTAGAAGCACATAAGTCTCAATCTTAGTGATTAGAGCAAAGAAGTCTTCTGCTGAGTGTAGGAGCAAGGAAGTCTCTCTGTCTTGTGTGACTTAGAGCAGGAAGTCTTGAGCTTGTGTGCTTGAGCAAGGAAGTCTCTTATCTTGTGTGATTAGAGCAAGGAAGTCTCTCTGTCTTGTGTGACTTAGAGCAGGAAGTCTTAAGTCTTGTGTGACTTGAGCAAGGAAGTCTTGAGCTTGTGTGCTTGAGCATCTGATTGTAATCTTAGTGATTATAGTGAACTCTCTTGGAAACAAGGGGACTGGAGTACTCTCAATTTGTGAGGGGAACCAGTATAAATTGTTATGTGTTCTTCTCTCTCTCACTCTCTCATTTACTCATTCATCATTCACTTAGCCGTAAGTTAATTATGTGAACAATTCCGCTGTGCTTAAAGACTCTGATAGATTTAAATATCTTGAAAAGTTTTTAAATATCCAAAACACAATTCAACCCCCCCCCCCCCCCCCCTTCTTGTGTTTTCTCCACGCACCTTCAATTGGTATCAGAGCTCCGGTTCTGTTGGTAAATCACTTAACCGTGAGACAGTCAAGATCCAAAGGAGAAAAACACCATGGCTCAACAAGTGAATGATTGGAAGCAGAAGATTCATCAACTTGTTGCTGATCTCATTCGAGGAATGGAAGATGGACTTAATATGAATGAAGATCTGAGCAACAAGCAAGTATCTACATCAACATATGATGTTTGTACCTCAAGTGCAAGAGACAAGGAAGCAACTAGAAAAGGGAAACAAGCAATGGAGCTTGAGGATATTAAGGGAGAATCTGATGAAGAATACTTTGATGATTTCTCCAAGAAATTTCAAAGATGGTCTGAACTCAAGAAGAATGGAGGAGAGATAGCTAGCAAGAAGAAATTGACAACCTGGGAAGAGTTGGACAAATTTTCTGAAGAAGAAAAGAAAGTCAAGCTACCAAGGAGATCAAGACCTGAAATGCAAGCAAGACCTGAAGCAGCAGCAGAGTCTGAAGAGGACTCAGAGTCTAAACAATCAAGTTATGACTCTGATCAAGACATCCTGAATCAGATATATTCTCAACTTCCTAAACTTGAACTCATAAAACTACTAAATGCTGGTTCACGTAAGTTTAAAAAGCTCAAAGTTAATTGTGAGCACTTAAGTGAACAAGCAGGTCAATTTAAGTGTTTATATCAAGAGGCTCTAGAAAAGATTGAAGTTCTTGAAAAAGGGAATGCCAGCAGTATCAAACCTTATAAGAATTCAATTGATTCTAAAGACCTCTGTAATACACACATTGACAGTAGTGACATTATTTCTTTACTGTCCTCTCTTAAAAACAATGGTGTAAATGGAATTGGTTATTCATGTGCTGATACATATGAAAAACCAAGTTCATCAAGCATATTTGAAAATGTTCCACCTTCTGATCTATATTCGACATTCGTACCTGAGAGCTTTCAGGTGGTACAAATGGAGAATAGAGGTCAGGTAACTAACAGTCTAGGACCCATCTGCAAATGGGTACCAAAAGACAAAATTGTTTATTTGGCTGCAGGACAAATGAGGAAAATATACTCTCCACTCACATGGACTCATGTGACTGCAAATGGAAGGAGAGTAATTGTGCACAGTAGGCACATTTTTGATGAATCTAATGGTGAAGAAGATTAAGAATATGAAGCTTGTTCTGAAGATGACAGTAACTCAGCTTGGAGGAGTAACTGTTCAGGCTATGACACTGACTTCAATTGAAACAAGAAAGCTTCAATGCAAGGTGAGTATTCTTAAAGTCTCAATGACAATTCAGAGGAATAACACTCAAAGGTTAAAATATTCTTCTAGGACACCTGATTTATTTAAACAAAGTGTTCAGAAATAAAACCTTGAAAAATCTTGTCTGAACATATATTTTTGTGTCCTGAAAGATTCGTTTTTAGCCTCTGAAGTTCTTTAGGTTTCAGCATCTGAAGAAGTTCAGACTATGGAAACTTTTCAACCTCTGAGAGATAAGCCTCTGAATAGGAAATGAATTGGAAATGTTTAAGTTTTTTTTTACTGAAACGTTTTGGCGCTAAATAGACAACACGTACACACGCTCTGATTGGGTTGAAACAGTTAATGATGGTTCGTTTTATTTTTTAAGTTAATATATTGTGTGCTTTAATTTGTTTTACTGTCTTAATCAAAATCACTTAAACACTTGCACACTTTACACTATCACATCCCTCACTTTCGTCTTTCAAAACCAGAACAAATCCCTTATCTCTGTAATTAGAAAATCCAAAACCCTAACTTCTGAAATGGAAACTTCTACCTCATTAGCTTCTACTACTTCGTTTTTGTTTCCAAGGGATTTAGCAGTCAACATCATCAACTGCTCAGAGTTATTTAGCAGAGAAAGATCACTCGAAATGAAAGGGAAATCACTCAACTTGGTTATGGAACAACCAGTTGATTTTGAAGGTCTTAGATTAAATCAACACGACATTAAGAAGTTCTTCACTGACCAAAATGGAGGTGGTAGATACATGAAGTTATTAAATGGTCCAATCTACCCTACGCTAGTAAAAGATTTATGGGTTAGGAGCAAGGTAGTAACCATGGAAGACTACAATAAAGAAGTGGATGTCTTAAGAAATTCAAAGCCTGAAAACAAGGACAAGACTCCCGCTGAATTGGGCCTAAGAGAAGTCAAGGATGAAGAAATTAGGTCAGTGGTGTGCGGATTTGAAATAGTTCTGACCCCATCAAATTTGGCCAGTATTCTACAAATTCCCAATGAAGGAAAATTTAATGTCTTCAGCGCTGTTGAAGCCAAAAACACAGGATGTCTAACTGATATGACAAAAATGTGTTATGAAGAAGGGAAAACTTGTGAGAGCAACAAAAGTGGTGATTTGAAGCCAACACAGAAACTGTTAGCCAGAATCTTGCTAGGATCAATCTTCCCAAGGAGTGGAAGCTCTGATCAACTTTCTTGGGATCATAGATACTTTATCTATTATCTCACTAAAGGATACCAACTGAACTGGGCTAAGTATATCTTCAACCACTTGTGTAAGGTTGTTAATGCTATCCAAAAGCAAACCAAGCCCAATGTTCACATCACTTACCCAAGGATTCTTAGTGAAATTTTCTATCAGTGTGGTGTGATTGATGTGATCAAGGCTGTTGGGCAAGATAACCTGTTAAGGGAACTGAGAGCCTCTATCATCTAGGTGCATACATTGTCCAACATGTATTTCCTACCAGGACAAGTCTTGAAGCTTTCAGAACCTTTGGAACAGCTACCTCACTCAGAAGAGTCAATGATAAAGAGATTTAACATTAACATACCTTCTGTTGCTCAAGGTATTGTTAACCAGTACATTCAACTACTGGAAAGCCAAGGAGAACCTTTTGAGATTGAATCAGAAGAGGTGAAAGGGAAAAGGAAGAGATTGGTAAGAACTAGGGTTGAGTCTGAAAAGGGTGAGAATAAAGGCAAGGCAAAGATAAAGGTTGTGAAGACAAATGTGGCGGTTTTAGAAGATAAAGATTATGATAATGAGCCTCTGAGGATTAAGAGAAGAAAGATTTCTAAGGAGCTGAAGAAAAAGAAGAATGTTGAGAGCTCCACCATTATTAGTTCAGGTACTTTAACTGATCCTAAAAGGTCCTGTTGCATTAACTCATGAGACTCAGAACCCCGCAACTTCAAACAAACCATCAGAGTCACCTCTAGAATTTCTTGAACAACACCTAGCAGGTGAACTTCCTCCACAAACCAAATCTCTACAATCTGATAATGTTCCAGACTCTGACACTATTCCAGACTCTGAACAAAATCAGAATTCAGCTTCAAACATAGATCAAATCAATTCTGAAACCAACCCATCAAACCAAATTATCTCAGAAATCACTCAACCAGAAACATCTGAGATAGTTCAACTAGACCATGCTCAACCACAACCTGAACCATACATCTCACCTGAACATGTTCATTCACAGCTTACACCTCAACCATCCCCTGAACAACAAACAAAATCTCAATTTGAAGTTGAACCAAATGAGACCTCAAACTTACCAACCAGAGATCAGGTTGATGAAATGATCAAAGAATTGACTAATGCGCAGTTAAATTCATCTGGTCAACCTGATCATGATCAACTACAAACAACCAATCAACACTATCAGACTGCTGAGAAAACCCAAGAGGTTGGGATATCTTCAGCATCTGACTATGTTGGATCTAAATCACCTCAACATGCCAACACACCTTTTAACTCTGAACCTCCTCAAACCAATTCCATAATTCCTGATGTCTTGGGTGAATGCAATAGCCTAATTAGACTGATACATGGCCTTCCTGAGCTAAGACATTCTGACATGTCTTCATCTGAACATGTTGCACAATGGGTGAGCTTAACTGAGGAATTGGTAAAGAAGCTGCATAGTCTTCAGGATGCTGATATTGAAGAACAGAGGAGGTTTGACAAAGGTAAGAATAAAATGGTTGAAGAGGTCATTCAGATTCATAAGGATACAGAGAGGAATCAACCTGAATCCTCTTCTGTAAGAACAAGTGATGAGCAAAACCTAATGGAGAAGTTAGCATCACTTGAGAAAAATCTGAATGAGCCTATTTTGGACAATCTGGAAGCAAATCAAGTGCATCTTAGAAACCCATTATATGAAGACATTAGAGCACAAATGAAAAAGTATGTGGGACTGATGGAGGTAGTTAATGCTAAACAGAAGGAAATCATGAGAACTCTAGTTTCTCTTTGTAGTCAACCCCAATTAACCCCCTAGGATTTCTTGTTTGCTTAAGTAATCTATGATCAATATTTTGTTAGGCACATTGATAGGGCTAAGTTCATTATCTTGTATGGTTCTTTAACTTCTTTGTGCTCATCTGAAATATTAGTTCATTTTTGGTAATCCAAGTGTTTCTATCTTTAAAACTGCTGATAACTGTTTTATTTCATTCTTAAAGTTCAAACTTTTAAATTGACTACTTACAAACAAGTTATGTCTTAAAATCTTGTGTTCATTAAATTGTTTCTCAATTTATACAACATTTGGATATTCCTTAAAGATTCATATTGCATAACAGGAGAAGAAACATAATAAAGAGAATCAAATTAAAACAAGCCAAAGAAATTAAAACTTTATTGAAAACTTGAGTAAATGTTACAAATATTTCAAAGATAATCAACTGGTATCCTTAGATGGTGGAGTTGGGTGACCCAGCTTGGATGGCACCTCTCTTGGGGAATCTGACTCATCTGGATCAGATCTCTCTTCCTTAGGAGAAGACTCTAACCCATTTGAGACTTGGACATCAGCTTGATCTTCTTCAAGAAAATTTGTATTCAAATACTCAAACCAATTAGATTCCCATTCATCAGACTCTGTTTCAGAATCTGACTTTTTAGACTTTGAACTGAGTGGAATCTCAAGCTCTGGCTTGGCTTTTCTTGATTCTTCTTGCTTATGTTTTCTCCTATCTTGACTATCTCTCTTTGAAACTGCTTTCTTATTCTCTGAGCGTTTCATTTTTTTCTCTCAAGAGATCTATCAATAACCTAAGATTATTCTGTGTGAATAAAATGACTAGGTATCTCTCTCCTTTTATAAGCATATTTCAATTGCCGAGTCTTAAATGCGTTCAACCACTCCTGATTTGACGGCATTGAAAGTTGAAATTTTTATTAATTGCTTATACTACCTTTTTGATAATAAAAAAAGGGGGAGAAAGAATATTGGTAAATCAATTGTTGGAAGAAGCGAAATTACTTAGCTTTTTAGGGCTTTGTAGTGCTTCAGAGAGAGAACGTAGGAGAGTGGTCAAAATAGTAGCATGAGGTACATGCTTTGATATGACAATCTGATCTTTGATGATTTCAAAATATTGTACTAAAGAGCTCTGAACTGTTTTCAAGTTTTTATTCAGGCTCTGAGCTATTTTCTTTGAAAAGGTTTTTTAAGCTCTGAACTGTTTGAAAATATTTTGAACTCTGAAACTGTTAATGATAAACCATCAGAACCAAGTGTGTGTGTAGACGTTTCTAGTGCCTCTGATCCTATTGTCATTTAATTTAAATATTGCTTCATCTTGCATCTGCATTAAGAGCTTAATTTCAAGGAGAATACATTTATTAATTGAAGTTTATTATTCATAGTTAGTTCTTGAGTAAGGGTGCAACTTTATTCAAAGATTATCACACTATGAAAAGAAGAAGCTTGTAAACCTTGTTCTTTATATAGTGAAATATGAATAATTTAAGTCATATAATAATGTAATTCTGAAACTGACTAAAATTAACTATGGATACAAAGTAGGGGGAGCTTACAAACCTAACCCTATGGGATATCAGACTTAGGGGGAGCTTGCGAAACTCATAAGCCTAATGTCAACATAGCTGATTTTTATCAACAACGATTGTATTTAATACTTATGTTTGTCATCATCAAAAAGGGGGAGATTGTTGGAACAAAATATGTGTTAATACATGATAACACCGAAAAATGCACTATTTATTTAATATTATTTGTCGTAATATTTTAATATTTTCTCTAAATTATTGTGTTATCAATGAAATAATTAATACTTTTTATAAAAATACAGATGCAGCCGAAATTTAGCAAAATATGAGTTTTATGGGACTAGAAGCTAAAGGACCAAACTAATTGAAAAGCATGGCGCCAGGCTTGCACATGCAAAGAAAGAAAGGCCCAAAGAAAGAAGCCCAAGGCGCCAGGCATGGGTCAATTTGAT
This sequence comes from Trifolium subterraneum, assembly GCA_951799995.1. Lineage (NCBI taxonomy): Eukaryota > Viridiplantae > Streptophyta > Magnoliopsida > Fabales > Fabaceae > Trifolium > Trifolium subterraneum. The sequence continues at coordinate 5,107,575 of OX637462.1, read as the reverse complement.
TCATGCATAAAGCATGGCGCCAGGCAAGGAAAAAGAAGGCGCCAGCCATGCCTATACAATTGGGCACGTGAAGAAAAATAAAGTGATAAAGGCATGGCGCTAGGCAAGCAATCTAAGGCGCCAGCCATGCCTATATAATTGGGCACGTGAAGAAAAATAAAAGAAAAAGGGAAAAAGACGTGCAAAAGCCAGCTAAGCACTATCACTTCCTAAACTTCAGGCACACTCACGTATAAGTCCAGTGAAAATAGGATTGAAACGGGGAGAGAAATATAGGAAGTCAGTTATTTTCTCAGCACTATAAATACATGTAATCTGATTCTTTTTGGGCTCTCGGACGCTACGCATTATTTGAGATTTCAAAACTTTTATTATTCTGGTGTTTTGCTTTCATTCCAGTTGCCATCTGTAAGTTACTCTATTTAATATATTAAATTCAGTTCAGTACTTTAAATTCCTATGAGTTTATTTATTTTTGCCATTGATACAGTACATCTGAATTGTTAATTTTAATTTTCAACTCAGTACCATATACTGTCACGCACAGTATATGGTCTACAGTTTCTTGTTTTTGCTTTGTTTTATGTTTTATTTGTTAGCCGTAATTGTTATCCACTGCTACTAATTTAATTTCAGTTTCAATTATTTTATTGGTATCTGATATGTTCTTAATTAAATCAATTATTATTTATTTAATCGTGATGTTTTTATTTACAATTATGTCGAACTAATTTAATATAACTGGAATGTGAATAAGAAGCTGATTTGGGTTTAGTAATTAAGTTGCAAATTTTATTTTCAAACAAACTAGTTTTCTGTTTCAGTTTTTAATTAAACGATAGACTATAATTTTGCACGAGAGTGAAAATTAATTAAGGTGTAAGTCAACAGCGCGAGAGTGTGAGATTTATACTAGATAGTAAAAACTGGACATTAATTTTAAACACCGCGACAGCTCTTTAAAATTAATTAAACTGTATTAGTTTCCAAAAAATATTTTATAAACTAAATATGAGAGCGAAAGTGAAGTATTTATTTATATTTTATGATTTAGTTCAATAGCGCGAAAGTGTGAGACCTGAGTCTTTAAACTAATATTGTTTTGTGAAAACTAGATCTTTTTAATTAAATTGAATTGATTTTCAAAAAGTATTTTTATAAGTAAATGTGAGAGCGAGAGTGAAGCATTTATTTTATAACTTTACAATATTAACCAACAGCGCGAAAGTGTGAGGAGCGTGTTTTTAAATCGATATCAGTTTGATAAAAAGAAACATTATTTCTAAATGCAATTTAATTACCGAACCCATTGAAGCGACTTAAAGTAACATTCCAGTTTAGTTAAATCCAATTGTTTAAATTACATTAATTATTTTACAATCCCTTTCCAATTAATATTTAGCCTTAACCTTACATTATATTAAAAACGTAAGCGAAGTTTTGGAAAATAGTCCCTGAAGGAACGATAATCTTTTATAACTACACGATAAGTCTGTGCACTTGCAGAAATATCGCATCAAGTTTTTGGCGCCGCTGCCGGGGACTAATTTAGTCAAAAATTCGCATTTAAGTTTTTAATTTGTAACGATTAAGGCAACCCCTTTAATCTATTTGATACTTAGGTTGTATGCCCAGCACTCGTTCCTCCGAGGACGACTTAGAGCAACCTAACCCTGAAATAGAGCGTTTTATTCGTTATATTCGTTTACAACGCCGAATTCGCGAATCCCAAAGGTTATTCATGGCCAACAACAATCGTCCTCTCAAGGACTATGCAGTCCCTTCTGAAGAGGAACCTCATTCGAGCATCGTCTCCCCAACCGTTGAAGCTAGGAATTTCGAATTGAAACCTGCTTTGTTGCAAATAGTGCAACAAAATCAATTCTCTGGTTCCCCTACGGAGGATCCGAACCTCCACTTATCAGTGTTTGTGCAGTACGCGGACACACTAAAAGCCGATGGTGTAGGAGCCGAAGCAATACGACTCCGCCTTTTCCCGTTCTCTTTGAGAGACAGAGCTAGAGCTTGGCTCCAAGCTTTACCTTCGAACTCCATCACTACATGGAATGAATTGAAGAAGCAATTCTTGGCCCGATATTTCCCGCCAAGCAAAACAGCAATGTTAAGAGCCCAAATCAACGGATTTAGGCAAAAAGATGGAGAATCACTCTTCGAGGCATGGGAACGATACAAGGATATGATGAGACTCTGTCCACATCACGGTCTAGAACAATGGCTCATAATCCATACCTTCTATAATGGGCTCCTCTATAACACTAGACTCACCATAGACGCTGCTGCTGGTGGAGCTCTAATGGATAAACCTTATCAAGAAGCCACACAACTTATAGAAAACATGGCCCAGAACCATTACCAATGGGGAAGCGAACGCGCTGCCATAGAAAAATCCCAGCAAAAGGGTGGTATGTACGAAGTAAGCGGCATAGATCATGTCAGTGCGAAAGTGGACGCTCTTTCTCAAAAGTTAGATAGCCTAACTCTACCTCCCGCAGCTACCGTAGCCGCGATACAACCAAACTGCGAACTATGTGGAGTTCCTGGACACACAACCTCTGAATGTCAATTAATGGCCGGACTCGACCAAGTTAACTATGCCCAAGGAAACTCTTATAATCCTGGTTGGAAGAACCATCATAATCTCTCTTACAAGAGCAATAATGCACTATTCCCTCCAAATCAGACACCTCCAGGTTTTCAAAAGTCAGTAGGACAACAAGCTGCAACTTATCCACCTAAAAAGTCTAACCTTGATCTCATGATGGAAAAGTTCTTAAACCAAAGTATCCATACGACCGAGTTAGTAAAACAATTATCAACCAAAGTGGATGCTCTAGCCACCCATAACAAAATGTTAGAAACTCAAATATCTCAAGTGGCGCAACATCAAGCAGCTCTCGCCGCGCCAGCCGGCACTTTCCCAGGACAACCCGAACCAAATCCTAAAGGGCACGCAAATGCCCTACATGCTATAACCACTAGAAGTGGGAAAGAGCTACAAGACCCAGTTGATCCTAGAGCCAAAAATCCGAAAAACATTGAAGAAACCGAGGAGATGAATGAGAAAGGTGAACCCTCGAAAGACCCTGTAAGAGAGTCTGAAAACGAAAAACAAAAGGACAAAGAGGAAACAAAGGATCCACCTCCTGTCTACAAACCCACTATCCCATTTCCGCAAAGACTCGCAAAGCCAAAAATGGATAGTCAATTTAGAAAATTTGTGGAAATTCTGAGACAACTCAACATAACTATTCCTTTCTCAGAAGCCATAGCACAAATGCCAACCTATTCTAAGTTTCTAAAAGAAATCTTATCAAATAAGAGGAAACTAGATGAAGACAGTACAGTAGCACTTACTGAAGAGTGCAGCGCCATATTCCAAAACAAGATGCCACCTAAGCTAAAAGATCCGGGGAGTTTTTCAATTCCTTGTGTAATAGGCAACTTCGTAATAGACAAGGCCCTATGTGATTTAGGAGCTAGTGTTAGTCTTATGCCCCTGTCAATTATCAAAAAGCTGAACTTAAGCGATCTAAAACCTACTAGGATGTCTCTACAACTAGCGGACCGTTCAGTCAAATATCCAGTAGGTATCTTAGAAAATGTTCCCGTAAGAATCGGTCAGCTATATATCCCTACAGATTTTGCAGTAATGGACATCAAGGAAGATGCTTGCATCCCAATTCTTTTAGGAAGACCTTTCCTAGCCACTGCAGGAGCAATAATAGATGTGAAGAGAGGGAAACTCACCCTAGAAGTGGGAGAAGAAAAAATTGAGTTTATTCTTTCTAAGTTCATGAAAACACCCGCAGTAGAAGACACGTGTTATGCCCTAGACATAATAGATGAGTGTGTCAAAGAAATAGAGAAAGAATTACCTAAAGAGATGGAAATTCTAAAACCAGCTATGAACGAAGACCAAGCTTCACTTCAACTTTGTAAAGAAGATAGCTTAAGAGAACATCCACCTCTCTCACCTGATCCTACACTTGGACCTAAGCAACCTTCGCTAGAACTCAAACCGCTACCCAAAAATCTTAGATATGAATATCTAGACGATGATATGAATCGTCCAGTCATAGTGAACGCTGACCTAAATCCCCTAGAGACAGAAAAATTACTAGATGTCTTAAGAAAATATCCTTCAGCCCTAGGGTATAGCATTTCTGACCTGAAAGGAATAAGTCCCTCAGTGTGTATGCATCGAATCTTACTAGAAGAAGACGCAAAAACCTCGAGAGAACACCAAAGGAGAATAAACCCTATCTTAAGCGAAGTAGTTAGGAAGGAAGTGTTGAAACTCCTCGACGCTGGTATCATATATCAAATATCTGATAGCAAATGGGTCAGCCCTGTTCATGTTGTGCCTAAGAAAGGAGGACTTACAGTGGTTAAAAATGAGAAAGGAGAAACTGTATCCAAACGCGTCGAATCGGGATGGCGAATGTGCATTGATTATAGGAAGTTAAACAAAGCCACTCGAAAAGATCATTTTCCCTTACCCTTTATCGATCAAATGCTCGAGCGTCTAGCTAAACACTCATATTTCTGTTATTTAGACGGGTATTCTGGATTTTTCCAAATTCCAATTCATCCCGATGACCAAGAAAAGACTACTTTCACATGTCCCGTTGGTACCTTTGCCTATAGGCGAATGCCTTTTGGATTGTGTAACGCCCCTGCAACCTTCCAACGATGTATGATGGCTATATTCGCTGATTTTATAAACAACATCATGGAAGTCTTTATGGACGATTTTTCTGTGTATGGGGAGAGTTTTGAAGAGTGTCTTGCTAATCTAGAAATGGTGTTACAAAGATGCGTGAAAGTTAACCTCGTGCTCAATTGGGAAAAATGTCATTTCATGGTTCAAGAAGGATTAGTACTAGGACACATAGTGTCTAATAGAGGAATAGAGGTCGATAAAGCAAAGATAGAAGTGATTGAAAACCTTCAACCTCCCAAAACCATTAGAGAAATACGAAGTTTTTTAGGACATGCCGATTTTTATCGACGATTCATAAAAGATTTCTCTAAAATAACCAAGCCTTTAACCGGTCTTTTAATGAAAGACGCTGAATTCATCTTTGATGACAAATGCATGGAAGCATTCCAACTCCTCAAGAAGGCCTTGATTTCTGCACCTATAATGCAACCTCCTGATTGGAGTGAACCATTCGAAATTATGTGTGATGCCAGCGACTATGCTGTAGGAGCCGTTCTAGGACAAAGAAAGGATAAAAAGCTACATGCTATCTACTATGCAAGTAGAACTTTAGACGCAGCACAACTAAATTACGCCACCACAGAAAAAGAACTCTTGGCTGTTGTATTTGCAATTGACAAATTCCGCTCCTATTTGGTGGGAGCTAAAATCATTGTGTACACCGATCACGCAGCAATTCGATACCTCCTTAGTAAAAAAGATGCGAAACCAAGACTTCTAAGATGGATACTGCTACTACAAGAGTTCGACCTAGAAATCAAAGATAAGAAAGGAATAGAAAACACAGTAGCAGATCACTTATCCAGGCTTGATGATGTCAAAGAAGACCGGATTCCTATTAATGATGATTTCCCATGTGATAGACTAATCGCCCAACTTGATTTTTCTCTTGATAAAGAAGAAGTCAGCAGTGAATATATCGAAACCGCATTAGCGCAAACCACGGTCCCGTGGTATGCTGATTTCGCCAATTACCTAGCCGCCGGGATATTACCAACCGAACTTACCTATCAACAGAAGAAGAAATTCTTCCATGACATTAAACAATACTTTTGGGATGAGCCCCTCTTATTTAAAAGAGGCGCGGATAGCATCTTTCGACGATTTATCCCTGAAGAAGAAGTTGAGAGTGTTCTTACTCACTGCCACACCTCGTCTTATGGCGGACATGCTAGCACATCCAAGACCGCCTATAAAATCCTCCAAGCAGGACTCTACTGGCCCAACCTTTTCAAAGATGTTCACTCTTTTATTGCAAAATGTGACCAATGCCAGCGAACTGGAAATATTTCCAAAAGAAATGAAATGCCCCTTAATAACATTTTAGAGGTCGAAATCTTCGACGTTTGGGGAATAGATTTTATGGGACCTTTTCCTTCCTCTATGGGAAACAAATTCATACTCGTAGCAGTAGATTATGTGTCAAAATGGATAGAAGCCATAGCTTCACCGACAAATGATACACGAGTAGTCGTTAAGTTGTTCAAAAAAATCATTTTCCCTAGATTTGGAGTCCCCAGGTTAGTCATAAGCGATGGTGGATCCCATTTCATATCAAAACAATTAGAAAATCTGTTGAAGAAATGCGGAGTGAGGCACCGAGTCGCAACACCTTACCATCCACAAACAAGCGGCCAAGTAGAAGTCTCTAATAGAGAGATCAAATCAATCCTTGAAAAGACTGTTTCCACTAATAGAAAGGATTGGGCTGCAAAGCTTGACGACGCTTTATGGGCTTATAGAACAGCCTACAAAACGCCCATAGGAACAACCCCGTTTAGACTTGTCTATGGAAAGTCATGCCACTTACCGGTAGAATTAGAACACAAAGCCTATTGGGCAGTTAAAGCCCTTAACATGGATTACCAATCTGCCGGAAGAAAAAGGATCCTAGAGTTACATGAATTAGAAGAATTAAGATTAGATGCTTATGAAAATGCCAAAATATATAAAGAACGAACTAAAAAATGGCACGATAAGCGCATATTAAAGAGAGAATTCAGAGAGGGAGAACTTGTACTCCTTTTTAATTCTAGGTTGAGATTGTTTCCCGGAAAACTCCGATCGCGATGGTCGGGACCTTTCGAAGTCTCGAGAGTTTTTCAAAGTGGCGCGGTAGAAATAAAGACTAAATCAGATCAAACATTTATAGTTAATGGGCAGCGTCTGAAGCATTATTATGTCCCGAGCGATGGAGACTATTATTCTAGCCTCAAGCTAGATGACCTTCCTCCAATTACTTAGGTTCTCAACCCTTGTCTTGTCAAGCTACCGACATTAAATGAAGCGCTGCATGGGAGGCAACCCATGTTTTATTTCCTTCTTCTTATAATTTGCTTTTAGTTCTTTATTTATTCGCTTTTATTTTTTATGATGTTGCTTTTATTTATTTTGTCATTTTACATTTTACTCCTTTGATATAAAAAAAAAAAAAGACTAATAGTAGCTATAATTTCTTTTGATCAGCACTAACTTTTGTGATTACTTTCTGAAATAGCAGATTTTTCACCTAGAATTTAAAAAGTAAGAGACGAAATGGCAGACAGAATGCCAGTTTCATTCAGAAATAACTCACAGAAGACCCGTTATGAAATCTTATCTGAGCGTGAGATGGCATTACACTATTTTCCTGATCAACACGCCATGGGCGCTTTAGGAATAGCGGAGAGTGTGAGGTATCTGACTAACACTTTAGGATGGGATCGATTCGCCTATGCGTCTCCTCGCAATTATCGTAATCTAACTTTAGAATTCTTGAGTTCCTTTAAGTATAACCCTACCTGTGGAACCTCCATTCACAAGGGACATGTCACCTTCAGGTTGTTCGGAAACACCTACCGGTTTACAACACGAGCCATAGCTGAGTTTTTAGGAGTTCCCCACGGACCCGATGCCTTCACTGAAGTTCAAGACGATCTCTATATGGATAGTGCACTAGAGTACTACTGGGGAAGTATATCCGGAAACCCTAACGCAGCCCCTGATGCTAGGTTTAGCACTGAGATACATAATCCAGCGATTAGGTACTTTCAGATGATCATTGCCCATACATTCTTCGGGAAACCACCGAGCAACACAACCATTACAAAAGAAGAACTCTTTCTCATGTTTTGTGTTTCCCAAAATAGACCAGTCAATGCGGCAGCCTTCCTCCTGTCTAACATTACTAAAATCATTGAGGACCCCACACGCCGCATTTGTATTGGTGGCTTTGTAACCATCTTAGCCGAGGCTTTAGATCTACATACCCCTCTATCTCAGATTGTCCTCTCTGGTGTAGCTCAGCCGATGGACATTACTTTTTGCTTTAACCACCATATGATAGGAAACTTAGGACCTGAAGAATTCCAACTGCTTGTTCACTTCGTACCCATTCATCAATTCACATTGCCTAATAGTGAGAGAACAAGTGTTCACAACCAAGACAATTGGTTGTATGATCTGGAAGGAGAAGACGAGACCGACCCTGCAACACCCCCCCTTTACCATTACACTCCCGGACCTCCACCACCCACCTCTCCTGCTGCTTCCACTACTGCTCCACCACCTAAGGAGGACTACGGTGCTGCCATTGCCAGCCTCCAGGCCGATCTTGCGACGCTCCGCTCTGATTTGACAAGCCTTAAGGACCTCGTGGCAGTTCAGCTTGATCGTTGCTTTGATATGATCCACCGCATCATTCGTGACCTTGCTCCACCACCTCCTAGTGGCTGATTAAAAGATTTTCTTTTGGAATATTCTTTCTCTGCTTCAAGATTTTTCCTTCATAATAACTCTTTTAGTGGAAGAAGAATACAAAAAATATTTCCTGCTTTCTAGTTAGATTCATGCATGAAAGTTCCTTGTCATTTTATTATCTTCGCTTTTAAATTTCAAGACAAACATCTACATTATGCACGAATAATTATTTTCAGTATGTTTATTTTCGCTATTTAGTCTATCATAATTTTTAGCGTGTATGCATGAATTTATTTAATTTTCTAATTATCTATATTATTCCTTTTTTATTTAATTTTGGTTGCATGTTATTGGAACAACACAGGGTACACATGACTATAGTCAATTTTCCATGTGCACATGCTTCTCACTTTATGCCTACCACCTACACTTTAGCCTGGCGCCACACCTGTTCTCTTTTTCTTCTTTACATGACAATTCATTTGTTCATTGACTATCTAGCCACTAGTCTCAGACTGGCGCCATGTGCTTTTTTCCACTACACAACAAAAATCACTATTTGCTTGTGACTGGCGCTGTGAATTTAATTGAGTATTTCCCTCATCACCTCACTACACAAACTACACAGACTCCATACTACTTCCTTTCATTACACAAAATTATTATGGCACAACAAGCAGATTATGAAGTGATATTTAGGCAAGGAAAACCTGGAGAAAAACAAGCCACCCTTTATAACGAGCTAAGTACTAGAACTATTGTACCAACGAGGTACTGTGATGATGCATGTTTAAATTTATTAGGATTATATGATAGTGTAAATTTTATGCTTGATGCTTTGGATTTGAATTATTTTCTATCGCAAGCGAATCCTGTTTATGTTCCGTTAACATTAGAATTCCTTAGTTCACTAACAGTTTCCACCACTCCTGATTCGAAAAGTACAAGAGGAAGTTTGTGTTTTCGTATGTTTAATAACGAATATGTTTTTGGTTTTGACGAAATGGCAGATATTCTACATTTTCCTCACATGAATGTGGTCTGTGAAGTCCATAATGATGAGCAATGGCCACGTACTTTTGTTTTATTTTGGAAGGCTTTAACTGGTAAACACACTGACAGTTGTGAGGGAAACCATGCCTCTTCAATCCATAACCCGGCCATGCGATATTTTCGCCAGTTACTAGCTGGCACTATTTTTGGCCGCGCAAATTCTAACAAAGTGAACTCCAAGGAATTGTTTTATTTATTTGCTTTTATGAAACACATTAAAATTAATACTGTCCCGTTCATGTTTAACCATATGCGTTCAATTGTTGCTAAACGAGGAACCATCACTTTTGGTGGATTAATCACTACAATTGCTAAAGCCATAGGATTAGGAAACCACTTAGAAAACCTTACTCCACTACCTATGCGCTATATTGATCTAGATATGGTTAAATATATGAAATTAGTTAAGGAATTAGAGGATGGCAAGTTCTATTTAATGATTAATAATACTGTTTTCCGTCCTTTTGTTTTTCCTAACCTCAACCGCACAGATGTACGTGACCATAGTAATTTTTTTTACCCTCCTGATGATGAACATGTCGCCACTGGTGAGGGCGCCACTTCTATTCCACCTGCACCCACACCACAAATTTCTAACACTTTTGCAGGTAGTTCTTCCTCCTATCGAGAACAAGAAGAACGTGATGGCCTCTTCTATGCCATTCATCAACAACAAGAGGTCATGCTAGCTGAAATGCAATTCCTGCGAGCCCAACAAACTCAAATACTCCAGCATCAGACTGCAATGCACGATCACTACAACCAATCTGCGGAGTATCATCGCCAACAGCTCGACCAGGTTATGCATGAACTTGGCGGATTGAGTCTACGGTTTGACGACTTTCAGCGATTCCACCAACCTCCGCCATAGTTCACCGCCACTGCAGGTTTTCCGCTCCAAACTTCGGCATGAGTCACAACAGTGCGGACACTGTTGGATTTAAGTTGAGGGGAGGACTTTATTGCTTTTATTTACTTTTCAGTATTAATTTCACTTTCTAGTTTAGTTTTCCTTTCTGCAAATAAATTTTTTCGGTGTATTCTAAATTTTTCCAAAATCTTGAGCCATAACAAAATTTTTGAGAAACAAATAATTTTTGAGATTCCAAAGTCGCAAACGTAATTAAGACTGAACTTTCAAATTAAGTGTATTTTTCGTACCAGCTATATCATTTTAACACCTTAAATTTCCTAATTATGTAGACCAATTTGGATATTTGCTAGAAACTGAACTTAAATGTCTTGACACTTTACTAGTCCTTGAGTAAGCCCATAGGTAGTCGGCACCATCTACGATCACTATCTAAGTAGTTGAGTCGACGAATATAAGTGAATGACTTTGAATGAAAAATGAAAATCAAGGATGTATAAATCTGAAAAGGGACTACGCACTTTAAGTCAGATGACCCTCACCCGGTCATTTAACCCAAATGCGAAATACCTCAAAGATATAAAATATCCTATGACAAAAAGTATGAAAAGAGAAAAATAAATGATATGAAAAAGAATCGGGTCATAATCACTAACAGGTTCCCTACCATGTGTGTGTGGATAGATAACGGGCTTAATGTGATTACCGCGGGCTAAAAAAGGATAACTAAAGAAGAAATGAAAGTTAAGTTCAGGTATAGTAAAATAATTCGGAACGGTCTATGTAAGGAAGAAATTCATGTTCATTTGTGATTTGTGTTTCCATGATATTTTTGGTACGATAAATAAATTAGTTTATCTGATTTGGTCGAGATTGAAAATGTGACTCTTGGAAAATCTTTTTGTTTTGTTTCTCTATCACAAAATTATAATCTTTTTGCTTGAGGACAAGCAATGGTTCAAGTTGAGGGGAGTTTGATAACACCGAAAAATGCACTATTTATTTAATATTATTTGTCGTAATATTTTAATATTTTCTCTAAATTATTGTGTTATCAATGAAATAATTAATACTTTTTATAAAAATACAGATGCAGCCGAAATTTAGCAAAATATGAGTTTTATGGGACTAGAAGCTAAAGGACCAAACTAATTGAAAAGCATGGCGCCAGGCTTGCACATGCAAAGAAAGAAAGGCCCAAAGAAAGAAGCCCAAGGCGCCAGGCATGGGTCAATTTGATTCATGCATAAAGCATGGCGCCAGGCAAGGAAAAAGAAGGCGCCAGCCATGCCTATACAATTGGGCACGTGAAGAAAAATAAAGTGATAAAGGCATGGCGCCAGGCAAGCAATCTAAGGCGCCAGCCATGCCTATATAATTGGGCATGTGAAGAAAAATAAAAGAAAAAGGGAAAAAGACGTGCAAAAGCCAGCTAAGCACTATCACTTCCTAAACTTCAGGCACACTCACGTATAAGTCCAGTGAAAATAGGATTGAAACGGGGAGAGAAATATAGGAAGTCAGTTATTTTCTCAGCACTATAAATACATGTAATCTGATTCTTTTTGGGCTCTCGGACGCTACGCATTATTTGAGATTTCAAAACTTTTATTATTCTGGTGTTTTGCTTTCATTCCAGTTGCCATCTGTAAGTTACTCTATTTAATATATTAAATTCAGTTCAGTACTTTAAATTCCTATGAGTTTATTTATTTTTGCCATTGATACAGTACATCTGAATTGTTAATTTTAATTTTCAACTCAGTACCATATACTGTCACGCACAGTATATGGTCTACAGTTTCTTGTTTTTGCTTTGTTTTATGTTTTATTTGTTAGCCGTAATTGTTATCCACTGCTACTAATTTAATTTCAGTTTCAATTATTTTATTGGTATCTGATATGTTCTTAATTAAATCAATTATTATTTATTTAATCGTGATGTTTTTATTTACAATTATGTCGAACTAATTTAATATAACTGGAATGTGAATAAGAAGCTGATTTGGGTTTAGTAATTAAGTTGCAAATTTTATTTTCAAACAAACTAGTTTTCTGTTTCAGTTTTTAATTAAACGATAGACTATAATTTTGCACGAGAGTGAAAATTAATTAAGGTGTAAGTCAACAGCGCGAGAGTGTGAGATTTATACTAGATAGTAAAAACTGGACATTAATTTTAAACACCGCGACAGCTCTTTAAAATTAATTAAACTGTATTAGTTTCCAAAAAATATTTTATAAACTAAATATGAGAGCGAAAGTGAAGTATTTATTTATATTTTATGATTTAGTTCAATAGCGCGAAAGTGTGAGACCTGAGTCTTTAAACTAATATTGTTTTGTGAAAACTAGATCTTTTTAATTAAATTGAATTGATTTTCAAAAAGTATTTTTATAAGTAAATGTGAGAGCGAGAGTGAAGCATTTATTTTATAACTTTACAATATTAACCAACAGCGCGAAAGTGTGAGCAGCGTGTTTTTAAATCGATATCAGTTTGATAAAAAGAAACATTATTTCTAAATGCAATTTAATTACCGAACCCATTGAAGCGACTTAAAGTAACATTCCAGTTTAGTTAAATCCAATTGTTTAAATTACATTAATTATTTTACAATCCCTTTCCAATTAATATTTAGCCTTAACCTTACATTATATTAAAAACGTAAGCGAAGTTTTGGAAAATAGTCCCTGAAGGAACGATAATCTTTTATAACTACACGATAAGTCTGTGCACTTGCAGAAATATCGCATCAATACACACCCTTAGGTTTTGATGATAACAAAGTATTAAATGGACAATTGATGGTACTAATGTTTAAATTAAGAGTGTAGGAGAATCCAACGTTATATCGAGAGCACACTTGATTTAGACTCTGATGAAACCTATGGAAGTCTGAATCTTTACACTCTGAAGGAGTTCAGAAGCTACAACGTGGTCAGAAGCTAAACAAAGTTCAAAAGCTCAAAGAGGATCAGAATGTCTGCAAGAGTTCAGAAGCTCAGAGAAGTTCAGAAGCTCAAAGATGTTCAGATGCCTACAAGAGTTCAGAAGCTATCTGCTAGTCATGAGTCAAAAAAAGAATTGATGACTAACGATCTTCATTAGAAAAGATCTCTCAGAATAAAGTGAGAATTTGAATTGTAATAGAAAACATCTCTCAAATGAAGTGAGAATAGAAACTAGCTTAAGCCTCTGAAGTTATTATGTTTGTAATAAGTTTAAGCTTAAAAGTTAGTGGTAAGTCTTCTGCTTAGTGTAGAAGCAAGTAAGTCTTCTGCTTAGTGTACAAGCAAGAAAGTCTTCTGCTTAGTGTAGAAGCACATAAGTCTCAATCTTAGTGATTAGAGCAAAGAAGTCTTCTGCTGAGTGTAGGAGCAAGGATGTCTCTCTGTCTTGTGTGACTTAGAGCAGGAAGTCTTGAGCTTGTGTGCTTGAGCAAGGAAGTCTCTTATCTTGTGTGATTAGAGCAAGGAATTTTCTCTGTCTTGTGTGACTTAGAGCAGGAAGTCTTAAGTCTTGTGTGACTTGAGCAAGGAAGTCTTGAGCTTGTGTGCTTGAACATCTGATTGTAATCTTAGTGATTATAGTGAACTCTCTTGGAAACAAGGGGACTGGAGTACTCTCAATTTGTGAGGGGAACCAGTATAAATTGTTGTGTGTTCTTCTCTCTCTCACTCTCTCATTTACTCCTTCATCATTCACTTAGCCGTAAGTTAATTGTGTGAACAATTCCGCTGTGCTTAAAGACTCTAATAGATTTAAATATTCAAAACACAATTCAACCCCCCCCCCTTTCTTGTGTTTTCTCCACGCACCTTCACTATCTCATACATTCATACACTTTATTTTTTCTTCATCTACGTCTTCCCATCACACCACTCATTTATCATATCTATCACTTCACTCCTATCATTTCTATCTCTCTCATGGTGGTGATCGGATGTATGAGTGTACACACATAATTTTTAAAAACAAATTGAAATATGAGGGTTCGTCAATGCATCATACATATGTGTACCAATTAGTGTATAAAACAAATAGCTAGATAATCATGATTTAGCTGAGATAATCGGATCATAGTCATTTGTATCACCATTTTAATTATCAACACCTAATAAATACTAAAACAAACCAAACAATAAATAGAGGAAGTGAAAGGAATAAAATCCATTTGCTATATTATAATATGATAAACAACCACTTTATTGTCACGACTACTTATTAATTTATTATTACATCATTGAGTATGAAACTTTTTATATCTTTCTATTAATTTATTTATTTATTTAGGCTTACAACTTTGGATAGGGCAACTCATGACATGTTCAAAACAAGATCAAGAATACACATACATTAATTGCTTTAATTTACTGTTGATCTAAAATGGAACTGACACTTCGATTAATCCTTCCATGAAATTTGACTGGATTATATGCCCATGCATTAATTGCACACACCCCATATGTTTTATTAGTGTTCCTTTTCAACCACATATAACCATGCATTCCCCATCTCATGCCCCATGAATTCTTCAAAATTCAATAATCTTCACTGTCTATAGAGCTGTAACCCACAATTAACAAGCAATGATTTGTATCTTTAGAATTCACAGAACAATTTGGTCCATCAAATATTCCCTGCCAAAATTAAAATAAATAAAATATTTATAAACGTTAAATATGAAAAATTGTAATCTTATAAAAATTAAGTAAATCTTAAGAATTGTTCCACAAACATATTTAATCTTTAATCTTAGAACTACTTACATGTGAATAATGATGAAAGTCTTGGGATGCATAAAGACACACACTAATAGGCTGCTTAGCAACTGCACACAATAGTCCATTGTCTGATTCCTCCACGTGATAATATGTACTAATGATACTATATGCATTGTTTTGAATCTACGATATTCATGAATAAAGGCGGTCGTTAAATTAATATAATAAACTAAAAAATTACAAGCAATTTTGTTATTATCTTGAGTTTTTGTTTTGTACTCTTTGTACTTTGTGTTCTGGTATCTAATATAGAGTACTATTTTTACTTGAAAAAATATAAAAAAATTACGAACCTGTGAGGCTTTGCAAGCACTCTTGTTTCCTGTATAAGCATAATCATTTGTGGATGCAATACCCTTGTTTCTAATAATCCAATCGAATGCTTTGTTAACCCATCCCATATTGCAACCTCCACTTAGCTCACAATCTAAAACCTCTTGCTCTGAAAAGTTGATTAGTTTTCCTGTCACTATTGCATTTAGTCCTTCAACAGCGCCTACTGCTGAGAATGTCCAACAACTTCCTAACAAACACAAATGCAATGCGGTAATACATTATGTTGAGACAAAACTTTAAAAATCATGATTATTTATTTGACTTTTTATAGGTTTTCCCTCTCGTATGTAATTTTTATTTGAGGCACTATCAAACAATACATATAGATATTTCTCGCAAATGAGATTCAAAGTCTATTTAATCACGTCGTGAAAGATTTGTCTTTTTAAAAAATGTCTTACGAACTTTTAGAAAATGAGTTAATTTTGATGTATTTCATTGATATATTAAATAATTTTCGATTGTCATATTGTATAGACATGATTTATGTTATAATATATTTCAATATACAACGGTCAATTTTGTGTGTATTTCATTGACATATTAAATAATTTCATATTAATATCATATTATATAGACATGATCTATGATATAATATATTTCAATACAACGGTCAATTTTGTAAAACGATTATCCAATAAAAAATTATCGGAGTTGTGTCATATTATTAAGTGAGGGTAGAATCAATGTGAGACAAATCATGCAAACACAACAAACTTACCACAAGTCTGTTGATCCTTAACGTTTGTTACAGCTCCTTTTAACCTCCAATCTAAGGATGAAGGTGCATCACAAGATGATAAGCCATGAACATCATTCACATTCATTGTGTCAATGTTCATGGACGTATCAATGTCGTGTAAGTATCTCTCTTGAAACTGTTGGGAGCTCAAATCAGAGAAATTGGTAAGACCAAGAAGAAAGTCATGTGGTGACTTTCTCTTAACATTAGTTTTTGTGATATACTTTAAATTTGAAAGAAAAATGTCAAATTTCTTTGACATCTCTTCTAGGTCTTTATAGACCCTTCCATGGTCCATCATCCATTGTTGGAATAGTTCTATAGTTTTATCTTGAGTAGGAAGTTTATCAAGGTTTGAACTTAATATGGAGGAGTATTTGGTTGGGGTATCATAACTTGATGAGAGACATAAAAATGTAGTGAAGATGGTAAAAAGAAGAAATAGTTTTGAGGTGTGAGAAATCGTCATAGTTTTATTAGAACTAATAGATTTTGGAATTGTTACTGTAACTTTGTATGGAAAGATATGTATCCCTATTCCCTACTACATAAATTCCATGTATTTTTTTTTATAATGATAAGTGAATCATGAATTGACAATGCAATTGGCTGTTATTGATTTTCAACTTGCCATTAATAGAGTTAACCAAGCCACGTCATTTATTATGGGAGATTCTAACATGTATTTTATTTTTGTCGCCAAACTGACATGTATTTATTTAAGTAATAAAAATAGGTATTTGATCTATGAAGGTTAATTAATTGTAGAAAAAGAAAATAACTAAACGAAAAAAGATAAAGAAGAACAAATGAGCAAAACCAATGGCAAATAAATTTATGACCATTTTTAATTTGAGAGTTGTATTGCTATATTTATAGAGAAGGTTGATGTGAGTTTTATTTTTAAAATCGGAGAAAAGGACTAATAGTTATCATACAACTGCTTTAAGAGGGATTTGAACTCAGGGTCGTATATGAGCCAAAGAGAAATGGACGACCACCTGGGACCATAAAAAATAAGTTCAAAATTGGCCCCAAAATAAAATATAAAAAAAAATTGTATGAGGAAACATGATAGAATATATTGATGTTGACACAACTATTGTATCTTTGCGTCTGAAATGATAGAAGAAATTGTTTTGTATATATGAACATTTTGATATTAAATAAAAAAAATAAAAAAAAATTTTTTAAAGAAGTTTGATGTTTTTATTAAATTATTTTTTAACGTAATAAATAGTATTATCTTCAAGCAAATTATTTTCACACTTTGAGAATTCAAATTTTTTATATTACTTCTTTTTTAGGTTCACCCTGGGTCACGTTGGTTCGCCCTAAAACACTAAAATTTCATAAGCGAGCTTGTTTGAACTCGTAAGTCGTAAGGTTATAAACTCAAACTCATACAATTGAACTAGAGTGCCGAGTGTTATTTTACTTCAATATACATATTTGTAATTTAAAAAATTTCCCTTACACCTCAACATTTATACCCTCACCCCAACTAACTATGAAATATGCTAATACTATCCCTTTTGCTATTTAACATTTTGCACCTGAGTTCACCCCACACAACCTAAATATTTGGGTTTGTTATTTGTTTTATTTATTTATCAAAGTGAAACAAAACACAATCCGATAACTGCAATGGCTACTTTGTCAATTTTCTTAGTCCAACTATGAGAAGAAGATGAAGATGACCCATTTCTCTTACTGTTGCAAGTTAACCCATCTTCTTGTCAAAACATAATATACCCAGTTTATTTGTCCACAAATTCTAGCTCAACTAATTGAATGTCGAAATTGCTAGATCGAATGCTATGATCGGAGTTTGAACATTGATTCATCCACTTTATATGTATGGTCAATTTCTAATGACTTCTCATTTCGTTTATCTACCCAAAAATATATACCCAACCCATCTGTCCACAACGAGAAGAACGGACAAAACTGCAAAAGTTGATGTTATATGCCAAAATACATATTATTAGCCATAACAAATAAAAATGAAAGAGATAAATTATTATTTTAATATATTGGAGCCGATGAAATTTAAATTGAGAACCTTATTCATACTATTCAAAAAAAAATCTACTATCATTCATAGGTTATCATTAATGGCATGATTAGAAGACCCTTCATAATCAATATCAACACAGCAATATGATCTCATGTGTTTATAATGATGTCACATATAGAAGAAATAAGGACGAGTTAAAGAGTGACATGATAATGTTTAATTTTTTTTTTTAGTATTAATCCTCTAATTTTCAGAAAAGAGGATTCAGTAATCTAGAGTTCGTATGCGAAGTAAATAAACATTGGCTAAAAATTACTATAATTTTAAATAAAACATTAATATTACTAATTACTAACATTGATAGTTTCAAATAAAAAATAATGATAACATAGGTTAAAAAAACCTCTAAAAATCAAGTGAGGGTGATTTTTTTGAAAATCATGAAGCAAGGAAACCAATTTTAAATTACTATAATTTTCATCTCCAGATTTAAAACTTCAAGTTAGTTAAAGTAAGGATACGAAAATTGCAACCACCACTTTTTTCCTCCTGAACTCTACAAAAAAATTCACTTTCTCGAAAAGCTTACGTTTTTTCTCTCCTTTATATTATGTTTCCTCATTGAATTTATGCTAGCCCCGCCACTAATTCCCTATACTAAATATAATTATATTCAAGACATTGACGAACACTAAATATAAACAAGTCTCTTAATCAGAATTCGAATTTTGATTCACCTTATTATGAGTGATGAGACTAACTGCTTCCACTATAGAAGCAATCCCTTGTTGGTACAAAACTCTTTCTTACTATCAATTTCATTTCAATACCTTTTTAATTTCAGTCAAATGAAATAAGCTGCAGGACCACAACTGTTGATGTCAATTCTGTTATTCAGTTAGTTAAATACCAACCCCCAAAAAATTCTCTAACTTATAGGATTTGATGAGATGTCCATATCAATTTACGTTGTTACTTGGGTCAAAGAAACTATATTGTCTAATCATGAAAATAACA
Source organism: Trifolium subterraneum (assembly GCA_951799995.1). Classification (NCBI taxonomy): domain Eukaryota; kingdom Viridiplantae; phylum Streptophyta; class Magnoliopsida; order Fabales; family Fabaceae; genus Trifolium; species Trifolium subterraneum. The sequence goes on along the minus strand of OX637462.1, from coordinate 5,088,326 downwards.
TGTCAAACTAATATTTAAATGTCCAAATCCCGTCAACAAAAATAATTATACTTTCCTTACAATTAATGAACACCTTAATGATTACATGAAATTTGAGAAAATGTATATTATGCTCAAAATTTTAGATCAAAGGATAGAAGTCTTTAGATAACCAACAATTAGAAACTGTGTTTGCAACTTCGACACATTTAAAGATTAATGTGATAGTAATTTAAACTTTTAAAGATTAAAATGATATAGTTTGTCTATTTATAAAAGATATACCCTTATATGGCTGAATCTTACACTTTTGTGTGGTTGCCGGGTCAGGTTGTTATCCCCCGAGATCTTTGTACTTCTTTTTGTTTACTATGGGTGCGTTTGATCTGCTAAAAAACAGGGGACTGGACAGTACAACTTTTATCATACCATGTTTGATTCAGAAACTGTTTATGGGACTGGACAAATAGGCAGTAAGGGACAGGACAAAAACAAGAATTTTTGTCCCCTACTGAACCACAGTACAACTTTTTGTCCACAGTACAACTATAAAAAATACGAAAATACCTATTTTATTTTCGAATATAAAAAATATTATCTTTCTATCTCTCTCCAATGCAGTTTTGTCCTGTCCTGTATTATCTTGTTCTGTCCTGTACTGTACTGTTCTGTCCTGTCCAGTACCTACTGTTTTGCAAATCAAACGCACCCTATATTTGCGTTTGCTTAAAAAAAATATATACTATATTAATTCTTATTTATAATTTTGTAATTAAGGATATAGCTTCTAACCAAAAATTTTGTAATCAGTCACGTACAAGCTATGAAAATTATAATTTTTTTTATGGGCTGAAAATTATATATTACTCATGGGAATCACTTTTATATATTTGTCCTCAAATATTTCTTACGTGACTGACTGGTCTCATTCATCTATATGATCTCACTGCTCACGTTTCTTAGCATATTCGAATATACCAACACTAATCATATAAACTTATTTTTATCACACAATGTAACAACTTGTTCTTTTTCCACTTCTTTTTACAAAGGAAAGCGACGTAAATTCACGAACACCAACCTAAACAACTATACTTGTATAAATGTCAAATTTATATATTATTTCATAAACAAGTTGGACCTCTTCTGCGTCGCATTGACGGTTTGAAAGTGAACTGCGAGTTGGGACTTATCTGCCTAGGCTTTCTTTCTACCGTTGCCCCATCAATTTCTTGTTCGCGGAGATGTTTTTTCGATTCTGATAGGCTGATCACTTTTGATTCGAGATCAGGAGTTATAGTCTAGCGACATATCTATGGGTCAAGTTTGTGTCTTCTTTGGTGGTTTGGAAGTCGCATAGTATCTTTCTAAGAATGAGACGCCCTTTGTTTTTGTAGTTTCGTTTTCTCTTTACTGTTAAGAAAAAAACTATTATTTCATTCCAAATAAAAATTTATATAATTCTCTTTAGTTGAATATCTAGACATTGACACCAAATATATATATAAGATGTCCACTACCATTAGGCAATTTTAGGAGTTACTACAATTTTTTTGATCCCGCTTAATCAAATCAAGATCCCGCTTAATCAAATCAAGATCTTCCACGTACAAAAGAAGAAAGACACCACGACGTAAGATTAGGTATGTGTCTCCAAGAAATAAAAGGTCAAATTTTCTAGTATTATATAAAACGAATAAAGTAAAAAAAAAACTAAAGATATTATTTTAACAAATTTATAATTTGTTATAATATACTTATAATATTTAAATTTCTCTTCAAAAAAATATTTAAATTTAATTTATTGACTAATAATTATTATTTTTCGCTCTACACTTAATGCTTAAATGAGAATTACTTACTTTAGAAATTTCTCGACATTTTTTTTCGAAGAAGTCAAAGAAACTTATATTAGATAAATGAACACAAGATGTGTCTAAAAAACAACAGTTATTACATGAGAATCAAACGAAAGCAAACTCAAAAAGACGTAAAACCTAAACAAACAGCTGAATTTATCATCCAAAAGTGTAAATCATAAGCAAAGTTCTTTTTTCTTGCCTTCAGCCACCACCAGACTTGAACTTTGATATTGTAAATTAGCTGATTACGAGAAAATTCTTTAGGTTCAAACACTCTTTTATTTCTTGCTTTCCATATATTTCAGACTGTAGCTAACCAAATTGCTTCAATATTAACCTAATATCGCTATGAAATATATGTGCTCCACAAAATTTGTAGGAAAGCCTTGTGCAACAAGTCCATTTTGAGAATATGACTTGGCCAAATTTTAATCAGTTTTTTCAAGTTGGCTATTTCTTTTGGTATCCTACTCGTTGTCATTTCTACTCTTCCGTTACTTAAGTAGTGTACATTATTCCGTCAAAGAAAAGTAGTGGACATTATTTATAAATAAAATATTTTTGAGAAATTTTGTAAATGTCGGCCGCTACTTAAGTAGCGGATGTTATAAAAAAAGATTTAGTATGGTGTTTTCGGGGAGTATCCGCTACCTAAATAGAGGAGAGATATTTTAGTAAATTCGTAAGGCGCGCGAGAAAATAGATATAATAACAAAAGAAATATTTAACCTGATATTTATCAACGTGGGACATATTTTCGTTATTGTTTTTTCATAAATAAGGTAATAAATATCACTAAAAATTACGTACACTATGAAGTCTCAAGTTTGAACCCGAGTGAAGGGATTCAACGCCCTAACTATCAATATTTTTGTTTTCTAACAACTCATACGATTAATAATTCAAATATCATTTTTATGTGGGATAATTTAGCAATTAACCAAAAAAGGTGACAACATAGAAAGATTTGATATGATTGAATAAATATGTGAGAAAATTAAACTGCGAGTGTTTTATAAACTAAGTATTCTATCCGTTCTAAATCTTTGGTCCTTTTAGGTTTTTAGTTTTGTCCCAAATATTTGGTTATTTTAAGAAATCAATGTACAATTAATGATATTTTACCATTTGTACCCTTACTAAAACTAAATCATTAATTAAATAAATTCTCTCTTTTTTAATAAAGTAAGGACAAAAAGACTTAACGTATCAATCTTTATTATTTCTTAATCTGCATGTCAAACTCTAAAATGACTAAAGTTTTGGGACGGATGAAGTATTTAATAATTCCTTTAACAACCCATAAATTGAACTGCATGTAATTATCCGGCCCATAAACGAAATATATGTCTTCATCTTTGTTATTGACAAACATATATATTGAGGAACACTCAAATTACAGATTATAGATATAGATTCTCTACACTGTAAGTTATAAAACTTATAAGTTAATTGAATTAACTCATATAAATAAACTATAAGCTTGTGAGATAATTTCAGTTATTAGGTAAATACTTTAATTATATAAAATTATAAACTTAAGCTATAAACTCAAAAGAGTGTCAGCCCAAACAAATCCTATGGGGAGCTCAATCCAAAAGAGTAATTCATTTAGTGAGAGAGTGTCATAACTTATATATACATACTACATTGAACATTTTTATCTATTTAATGTGAATGTGAGATTTATAACATTGTCCTATCAAAAAAAAAAAAGAGATTTATAACATTGTCATGTTATTGAAAACTCGGCGTCCGCAACGACTTATACGGCATTAAGCCAATTGTAGCCCTTTTATTTTTGGCGGCACTTTCACTCTACTTGATGATAGTCTTAGCCTTTTTCTTTTCAACGACTTCGCTCATGTATCAGTATCTCGTAGAGCACCCCCTTTTTTTTTTATGTAAATCTGGTAGAGCACCTTAACCCAATCTTTAAGTAACTTTTTTCATGACTCAACTTTCAACGAAAATAGGAGATTTAAGAACATGATAAAAGTCCAATTAAAATACTAATCTATTAAATAAAAGAGACTCTCATAACTTAAGTATCACATTGAACACTTATTCTAAGCGCAAACTAATCTATATTTATTTAGGTATATAAATATAGATTTTTGAGAGGACCACACATATGATTTGGCCAACGTGGATTACAGTATTTATATATAAATAAATATTATTTTTGTGAAACTAAGCTATCAATATAACTATTTCCAGCAATATTGCAATGGAATCCTGCGTGTACATGGACCAAGAAACTTACACTATAAATATCATTCTGCTCTACAATATCTATAAACTTATATTTATCTTCAAGAATCCCCTTGTGAGTTTCATTTCAACATATTTTGCAATCAAATAATTTCTTAGATGGATTTTAGCTCAGAAATTTCGAGGGTAGTTTTCAATGCCAATTTATATAGCTTTGGAACTTCAAATGAGATTTCAAGAGGTGGATTTGTATCATCAAATTCATTGGTTTTGGATGGTGAGAAAGGAGAACTAGTGAAGTCTCCTACAATAATTGGAGACAAAAAGATATGTGATGCTAAAAAAACTTTAGTGGCTTTGAAGAATCATAGAGAGGCAGAGAGGAAAAGAAGGAACAAAATTAATGGTCATCTTGCTAAACTTCGTGGACTTGTGCCCTCCTCTCCAAAGGTATAATAAATATTTTCCATCTTTGATTTTCATTGAATTATATCATTTCTATTTCATTTTGATTTAATTTTATAACAGTTTTAGGATGTTTATTAATCAAGATACATATGATTTGATTTAATTGTTTTTACTAAGATTGTCAAGATACATATTCGACTAACAAATATTTCATTTTAGGATTTTTTTTTTTTTTGGTTTCAATCATTTTAGGATGTTTAATCAAGATACATATTTGTCTAACAAAGATTTTAAATGTGAAAGACCAAAAAAAAAAAATTAAATGTGACATTTAATATGAGCAGGAGTAACATTATAAATTTGGAACTTGAGTTTGAAGAAAGATATTGAATATACAAAAATGATCACCATCACACATTATGACACTTAAACCACATTATTTTAATTAAATTAAGGGTCAGCTGTATATTGGAATCACCATAAAGTCAACTACATAAGATTGGGGAGTAACATTTTTTGGCTAAGATATATATTTTTTCTTTATTTTATTTTTGATAATTCATGTTTGTTATTTATATGTTAGAAAATTTATTTTAGTATTTGAGTATGTTTTGATCCCCGATTTAATTATTTTTATAATTTTATTTATTTATTTATTTATTTATTTAAATTTTAAAAAATAAAAGACTAAAATGAATTAAGAAAATAAGATAACAAACTTAAACGGATTCTAAAACTATAACCAAACAAAATTGCAAGTATCATTAAAAAATTCTGTCATTAAGTTTAACAATTAACAGATCTAACAGAAAAGTTCACTTTATGTGATATTTAAAAAAAACCAAAGTATCAAAATGAATCTTTTGATAGATAAAAAAATCAAAATTAATTTTAAAATATGATAAAGTACTAAACATTATTTTAGCCCGTCTTTTTCATTAAATAATGTATAGCACTATTTTTGAGTTGCATACAACCTTGGTTACTATATAAATAACAAATTATTCTTAGTTGTGGTTCCACACTCCACATCAGTAGCTGAATATTCTGGCCCTCAACCAATCATTCTTTCTGAATACTTATATTGATAGCTGTCAATTAGGCTTTTCAAATAGTTTATGCAGTTCTTTCTAATATAATTATTAATTTATTTGTTTTCATGATAGTTTACTGGTTTTGGTGGGATTAGTTGAATATGACTGGAATTGTTGGTGTTCTTCATGCCTAGAAGCATAAGGCAATTGGCTATTGTGTTAATTTAGTAGTTATGTATCACGGATATTTTATATTAAAGGCGTGTTTTGTGTTTCACGTATGTAAGTGTTTAACATCGTTACATGTAGTTACATTTATTAACTTTCATTAGTGTACGTATGTGTTTCAGTGTTGTGTCGAATGTTCGTGTTATATTAGTATTTCATAGTTTTATAGAGGATTCGAATTATTTAAAGTCGCATTCCCACACATTAACGCAGTCAACACATTGGTGGTCGTGGATTAAGATTAATTGGCCTAGATTTCAAGCTTTGTATTTTAAAATCAGGAATCTGGATTGTCCGATGTTGACCTAACAACCAATAATGTAAATGCCTGAGATTGCTGACGATGGTGCAAATTATCCAAATCCTTTGGTAGATGTACAGTTACTTTTTACTTACTATTTGACATTAATTGATACTCTTATAGATGGACAAAGCAACCTTACTAGCAGAAGTAATTAGGCAAGTAAAGGAATTGAAAAATAATGCTAATCAAGCTAGCAAAGGTTATTTAATCCCAATAGATGGTAATGAAGTAAAAGTTGAAGTTGAATCATGTGAAAAGGGTGGAGTAGATGGATCAATTCTTTACAAAGCATCAATCTGTTGTGATTACCAACCAGAACTTCTTTCTGATCTAAAACAAACTCTTGATACCCTTCAACTACAATTGGTAAGGGCAGAATTGTCCACTTTGGGAGACAGGGTTAAGAATGAATTTGTCTATAATTGTTGCAAAGTAGACATTTATAATATTGAGCTATGTCAACTCATTGCAAATAATGTTCATCAGGCACTTAGTTCTGTATTGGATAAGGCTTCTACCTCAATGGATTACTCATTAAGGGCACCACATCGTTGGAATCAGCTGCAGCAGACATCTACTTTGTCATGCAACCATGATTTTTGTTCTTGTTGATGCTAAACATTTGGGTTCCTTAATTAATACTAGGTTTAAATGCACTTTTAGTCTTCAATTTTTACTGACCATTTTATTCCTCATATTTCTAAATCTATTATTTTGGTGATATGACCATGAGGTGCTTATGTGACAATTCAGTTGATGACATGATAATGTCTAGATGGATTTTTACTTAATAATAATTCATTTTTATGTCATCGATTCACTTACTACATAAGTATGTCAGTTGTCACATTATTAAAGTACAATGCCAAATACATAGGTTTTACAAAATATTTGACATTTTCACAATTGGAGGACTAAAATCGTGGAATTTAAAAATGGAGACCAAAAAAAAAGAGATATAAAAGGACTAAAACTGCATTTAAGTCTTATTATTATGTTGAGTAATAAATAGTTATTTTTTGTTCTTCAATCCTGGAGGCAAATATTTTACTGAATTGTAAACACCTCTCAAGTTGAAGGGTTGAAGCTGTAGCAGCTACTATGGCATTATTGTTGATGTTGTTAGTATAATTTATGAACCTATTTTGTAACTTGAGTCTGTTGTAAATTTGTTATCATTTGGTAACATTTACATCAAAGTCATGTGTTTCTCTGTTGTACTATGTTTACGGAATAAGGATGTTATTGTTACGTTAATTTAGAGTGAAATTTGTGTTGAACATTTACATCTAAGTTTTCCAGCTTTTGTTAGAGTGATTTTTGTTTGTTAGATGCAATTTATGTATATATAATTATAAAGCAATCATTAACCAACAAAAAGCACCAGTGGTCTAGTGGTAGAATAGTACCCTGCCACGGTACAGACCCGGGTTCGATTCCCGGCTGGTGCATTTCTATAAACTTTTGATGAATTTATCTTTTTAATGGGCTTCATTTGTAGTGAATCGGCCCAATCCGCGCAGCCCATAAGTGGAAACGTAATGGACTACAGTACAGACCCATCATGTTGTGGAAAAGTTTTCTTCCCACCCCCCTCATGTCTTTTTGACCCCCCACAGAAAAAAGTTCGGGGAATACGGCCCGAAAAAAATCGGGTTCTATTACCCGACCTTTTTCAGTGTAAATTTTACACTACAAAAAATTTTGGGCCGTATTCACTGAACTTTTTTGGGGGTTGTGGGGGTCAAAAACACATGAGGGGGTGGGAAGAGAACTTTTTTCATGTTGTGTAGACTTTAATTGCTACTCTATATTATCCAATGTTGAATTTCTTTTCTTTCTTTTTCTCCAACACAACATATTGAAAACAATAAAATACAAATATATTGAAAATTTGTTTTGGACGTCAATTAATATTGAAAATTATTGCATTTACTATGACTTGAAAAATAGTCCTTAAAACACACGAGAAACTCTACAAACGTGAAAAAGTTCAAACCAACTACAAGAGCTTCGTGTAATGGACTAAAAAATGATTTTGTTTTAGAACACTTTAAATGTATATCCAAGTCTCGTAGTTAAGGAGTAGTTAAGGAATGCAGTTTAGTCGATAAAAAGGTTCAAACCAACTACAAGAACATTGAGTAATGGACCAAAAAATTATTTGCTTTTAGAACACTTTAGATCGTACATCCAAGTCTCGCAGTTAAGCAATGCAGTCCAGTTTATAAAAGTTAGTTCAGTTGATAAGAAATTGATTCATACTTATAATAGTGTGAGTTTAACTCATGCTGTCCAACATAAGGTATTTTTGGTGGGGTGATTTGTAAGTACTTGTGTAAACAACATGAATGGAGAAACACTAGTCATTTGGATGCACATGAGTATATTTTATTGATATACTCAGAGATAGAGACTTCGCAGGATTAGAGATATGATCTTCGTCTCCAACCTCATACTATATCATTAACTATTTAAACTCATCTCTTGTTTAATGTTTTCCAAATTGTTCCTTGTGTTGTGCTGCTACTAATCTTCCACACCATCCATTTTGATTGTCCAAAATTCTTTAATGATCCACACGTGTGATGATAAATCTCAAAATGGGTGCCCAATCTCACATTCTTAATGATTCCACGTGTGATGACAAATCACTATTCAGGTTTTGCCAATGCCAGGATATGTAACCCATGTGCGGCTATAAATCAATTAAATTGATGTAAATATGACTCATAAACACATAGTTATATATTAATCCGTGAACCTTGATCTACCTTCATGTGATTTGTGTAACACATCAGCATTTTGTTTTTATGGTACAAGAAGAAAATAACTTCTCACTTTTTACTATTTTAGTTTTGTTTTGAGTTAAAGATAAATGTTGCCATATCTTTGTGCATATATGATGGTCACAAACCTAAATGTTTTTCATTTAGACGCACACATAAAAGTTTTAAAAAATTAATTGAAAAGATGATGAAGTAATGTTAAATGATGTGATTTAATTAATTTATATTTAAATTTTATCATTTGTGTGTGTGCACCCAAATAATTTTTATTTGGAGTTGTGTCTATATAAGAATTTCCCGTACCTATACTCCTTAGAAATACTTCTCTAGGCACAAGTCTAAGTATTTATTGTTAGGCACACTCACAAGATATAAAAAAAAATAAAGTAAAAATAGTTAAAGTAATATATTTGATATGACATTTTTATTTTTCTTTTAATTTTATTAATTTGTGTTTGTGCGCCTAAAGCTTGTGCTCAAAATTTTGTGTCCAAGCAAGTGTTGCTCCCTCAATTGAACTTTATGTATTTTCCTTGTAGATCATGTGACATGTCTCTCTAGTTCAATATAAGGGATCGTCAACGAATATTTTGATGGTACTAGTTTTTTTTTTTATAAATAATCATCTAATTCTTAGAAGAATGAGGTCTGATAATTCAGAATTTAGTCAGATGATAAATAAAGCTTAATAAAAAAATTATTTTTACTAAAAATTGAATTTGAATTCTTTCAAACAATTCGTTCTATTGAGAACTCATTAACCACTAAAATTTAATGTTTTGGTTATTAATAGCATTGTTTCGATCAAGACACTTAAATTGCTAAAACTTAATCTATATCATGATTTATTGAATGAATATTATTAAACAAAATATATTCATATATTGGTTTATATGTTAGAATGGACGGCGAGTTCAATTTGTTAAAACTAAGCATAACTTTTATCAAAATCGTGATGGTCAATCGTGGATTTAAATTTGATACTGTAGAAAAAGCACATAGTTTGGTGTTGTAGTGTATCAGACAGCTAAGATATATACACTATAACATCAAATTGTGTATTTTTTTTACAGCATCAAATCCAAATCCGTTAAACGTGATTTTGACAATTTCGATCAATGTTAGTACAAGGATGCGTATATTTTTTAGGAAAGATTACAAAAGTCAAAGTTTGAACTTTACTGCCGCAGAAAATACTACTCACAATCAATATATATTTCAACGAACTAAGTCAATGAGTTGGAAAAATATATTTCTATATCTTTCTAAATCATTGACTTAGTTAGAAAGATATATTTCTATATCTTTATATAAAAAAAATAAATAAATAAATCAAAGTAGACAAATAAGACGTATCATTTACTATGCTCCATCCATTGAGAAAAATATGCAATATCTCACTGCAGTATATTCATCTTCTCCATGTGCATCCATGCAATGCAACAACTGGACACATACTCTGAGATGTTGGAATCTTATTGAATTTCACAAAACGTACACATTTTAAATAATAACATTATTGAGGCTATAAAAAAGACACATCTGCTTACATAATTACACAATATTTTAAATATTCTCATCCTGAATTATAACCAATAGTGTATTGAAAAAGTGCAAAAAAAAAATTGACAAACTGAAAAGTGCAATTAATTAAATTAATAAAATATTAGTTTGTGGCCGTAATTAGAAACTAATACACAAATTCTGGTATAGTGGCACACATCATATTTGCACATATATTGCACCATCAATTTTGTGTCACACTACATAAAGCCAAAATCAAAAACAAAAACGTAATTCCCATTTGCACATTATATGAAGTCTTAGTGCATTCAATTCAAAATGGATAAAAATTTATAGTGGACTCCTACATGGAAATGTCACAGCCATCAAAGTCTCAAACATATCCCTCTACTTAATGGAAGTCACCCCAAAGTTTGTTATTATTATTATTATTCCAAAATACTTATGTTTATGTCAAATATTGGTCAAATATTGGTGATGACTTATTTGCATGCGAAACCGCGCACTTAGAAAATAAGCCACTCTTTCCTTGAAATCCTAATCAAAATGGCACTTGCAGCTTGTTTAATTAACAACTCATATTGGTTAATTGATTAATTTAGTTTGTCAGTAAAGCTTAAATCAACAACGTTAAAGCTTATAAAAAAAAAAAAAAAAAAACAGCATTAAAATTGTTATGTCGGACACTTTCAATTAAATTCGAATAAAAAAGCTTGCAGTTATTTATTTGAATTTTAGTAATATTTATTATTTTTTTCTCGCATAAAATACATTGTGATCAATATGCTACTAAAAAATATTTCTATTTTTTATAATGTTCTTAATAAAGAAGCACTTTAATGCAGTACTAACTAATTAATTGGTTGATCACCCAAAAATGGCACCAATTTTTTTTCTTTCAAAAAGGGCACTAATTTTTGGTTTCTTGATAAATTTTCACCATGGCCACATTTTCCTAGCTCAAATCTCTATGATACGTCTATGAAGCTGATTGGTTTTAAATGCATTTTAATAAATAAAAAAATTGAGAAATGAGGGTGAATTTTCGACACACATTTTATTTAGATATGCACTTATATATTTGCTTATATGAAAAATTCTGATAAGTTCACAATTATATAAATCTATTGTAATTATTCACCTCAACATCAATAGTATACCAATACAACATATTCAAATAACTTGCTTTCTCATGATATATACTATATGACATAAGGAATCAAGAAAAGTAATGAAGGAATGCAAGGACACTTAGCAAAATCAAATCACTAACACTAATGCATGTGAGAATATCATAACCAGTGATCCAGATTAGATTTTATATAAGGTGAAAATTTATGAAAATAGATAGTATTAATAAGTGTCATTAATATTGACCCGTGTGCACTGCCCCAAATCTCATGGTTCCATGGGGGAAACATATAGGGTGGGTCACACATGCAATTGATGTGGGTTTACATTAAAACCAAATCCCAATTTTAGTTAGTTGTTGTCTATTTTTAATTAATGAAGAAAATGCCAATTCATGTATTAATCGGTCATGTAGGTACTTATCTCTAACCAAGAAGGTCCCATTCCATACAATTGAATTGAATTTGGTAAAGCTAGGTGATAGGGTCTAATATTTCCATCAGCACTAATTTATAATTAGGTTAAGATTGCTCACCAAAAATAAAAATTAGGTTGAGATTGTGAAACACTGCATAGAAAGACTCAACTTAGACATATTATTAGTGATATTGTACCAAATACCGTAGGATATATCTAATAAAATAATTCTACATAAACCAGTATGGTACTATCATATAGTCAAAATTCCACAAATAATGCAATTATGTGATACATATTAGTTCAAATAGAGTCAAAATTTTCATAAAAAAGGTACTATCATATAGTCAAAATTGTCAATGTTTGTATGTCTTAGTGGCAAAATCACTTTTCTTTTCCTTATGATTCAAATAAGTGATTTTAAGTATATTATTTTTTTCTTCTTAGTGCGATGTTGTGTTGGTCGTCGTCTTGTTGCGGCGTGATTTTGTTCTCCCATTTTGGTGCAGTATTTGTTCGATTGAGATTGACATATTAGTTTCGACTAAGTGCATATCCAATCAATGATTTTGGTGTCGTCACCATTGTAGACTCAGGGACGGGGGTATTCTGAATATTTCAATTTCGTCATATTTATAGGTTTTGCCATATTTATAGGCATTTTACATTAACGTGAATGCTGCGAGTTTGTTGACTGACCGATCCTTCTCAGCTTTTAGCAATTTTAAATTTGTATTATTCGATGCATCCTTTCAATTTCACCTTAGGAATGTCAATTTTAGTAAGTAAATTAAAAATAATAATGAATAATAATTTGAGATCTTGTGTCATAATATCCAAAATTAACAATAAAAAGGTACATCACTGTTATCTGCATGTGCTCTGTATTTCCCCTGTATTTTTTAAGTTCTCACAAAGCCCTTCAAATACTCTCTCATCGATTCATTTTCTCTCACTTCTCTGTTCTTTCTCTGTTCTCTGTTTCCAAACTCAAACACAAACAAATATCTAAAACACCAAACTCTTCACAAAACTAACATGCCAACTCCTTCTTCATCATCTTCTTCTATTTGGGTTCTGTCTAACATTAAACTTCAATTCTTTACTCGTATCAGACGGTTTCTTCAATCCAAAGCAACCCGAAAGCGCTGTGACGCTTCCAATTGTTTAAACAGAGAAGAAAATATTCAACATAGAGATGAACAGAACAAGGTTGAAAAGATTGAAACAGTTGAAGTTATGGAGAATCTTAAAGAGGAGGAGGTGGAGGAAACTGAAATTTTGCTGCAGAAGACAGTGAAAATGCTTCATTTTGGAAGCTGGGAAGAGAAGGAAGTAGCTGCAAAAGAGATTGAAGGTTTAGTTAAAGAAGATGTTAAAGTTAGAAAGTTGATAACTGAACTTGGGGTGGTGCCGGTTTTAGTATCTATGGTGGCGTCACAGGTGGCTAGTCGCCGGAGTGCAGGGTTGACGGCGTTGATTCACCTAGCTAATGGAACTTACACGTAAGTATTTTTGAATTCTATTTTATTTTATTTTTGTCAAAGAGTATCATCGAAATTCACACACGCTAAATGACATAAAAAAGGATATCGCACATTCGAACTTCGAACAGGCTAAACACTTTTAATTCATGTCTTTTTAGTTTTTTTTTCTATTTGCATCATTTATCTTAAAGTTACACTATTTTTGAGAATTTGATAATCTTAATTTTTTGTTTCACTTATAAAATATTAATACTTGTAAGAAGCAAGAAACTCAATACTAATACATATGTATGTTATAAAAAACACTCATAACTTGAAGTCAAAACAATATTATTGGTTGAAATGTTGAATTGATCACTAATAAGAAATGAGTTTAAAGAGTCTAAATTGGTGGGTGTGTTGTGGCTAACAGAAATTGGTGTATTCAATGACACAGAAAGATAAAATAAAATTAAAAACTCATAAAATATTTTTTAGATAATGTATAATGTATTGTGAGAGAATAAATCAAAATGTATTAGACATTAGTGCTAAGTTTATAAATGGGTTAAGAAGCACTAACTTCAAATCATGCACAAGGTACATGTATTAGTGCTGATTCTCATTCTTTTGTTGTCTTTTCCATTCTTAATACATAAAAAATAAATTTCTTATATATTCAATATAACTAATTAGTTTATTATAAAAAAATGTTATCACAAAATTGGTACTCTCCCTCCGTCCCATTTTCATTGCCACATTTGACTATATTGCACTATTCACATATATTGTTTTGACCATATTTTTATACTAATAAATAAAAATAAATATTAACATATAAGATGTTGTTGGATTTGTCTCGATGAGTATTTTTAAAATATCAAATTTTTATAATTTTTACTATATTACAATTAAAAATATTAATCGTCAAATTTATGCATCGGCATGCGTGAAACAATCAACTTTGTCAATCAATTTGGGACGGAGGGATTACTGGTTTATATCACTCTCAAATATTATAAAGAAATTGGTGAGAGTTGAGGCATGATGGGCACTGAATACTGAGTAACGGCTGATTTTGACTTTGGGAAGAATAAGGACAATATTTGATTAATACAAAGTGGTTGTTGTTGGTTTGGCTGGTTCAGTTCATGACTCCACAGTAACCACAATATTCCCAAAAGGAAAAGAAAAAGAAAAAACCAAGAAAATAACATTTCAAATGGTGGCAAAAGACAATCATAGTGGTTGCATTTCCGGATCAGAATTTGTTGCTGTGTGTTTCCGGATCAGAATTTGTTGCTGTAATTATTACACGTAATAACACAGTTTTCAATCTTAATCATCAATCTTATATTAGATGGTCGAAATTGAAAACTATTTTTTAATTAAAACAATTTCAGCCATTAAATTAAAATCGAACCGCTCATATATATAACTGCGGCCTGCTGTTCAGGGAATCTGAATCATTGCATTGCCTCGCTTTTAGAGTTATGTGTTTCCTCTAAAGACTGTACAAACATGAAATTTATCAAATTAATTAAATTGCATTAATGACATCAAGTATGAGAATCAAATATTTGGCCAATATTTTGGCATCAAATTATTGTCAAGTGGTTGCTGGGTTTTATGATAAGCTACTAGGGAACAAAGTACATACATTGAAGAGACAATTGTCACAAGAAATTGCATATTGCTAATAAAATATAGTGTAGGTAGTTCATCACATATTTCTTTATGATCTTGATGACAATTTTATGTCTTTTATTGACCTTCATTTTCCAACACAATAATTTTAGATTCTCATTGATTTTATTTTGATATAAATGATAGTACTTCTACTAATAATTTAGCCTATTGCATTGTTCATCTCTTGACTATTTTTTGCTGACTTTTTAGAATATGTTAAATATTTGTTTTCTGACCAAACTTTGACCAAGCTAAAACATGCCTAATTTCCTTCTTTAATTACCTAACATGTGTGTTCTTTCTTTAGGAACAAGGCTTTGATAGTGGAGGCAGGAATATTATCCAATCTACCTAAGAAAATTGACCTTATAGATGAGTCAACCATAAGTGAGTTTGCAGAATTACTTTTATCATTATCATCACTTGCAAATACTCAATTCCCTTTTGCTTCATTAGATTTTATTCCATTTCTTAAAGACATTCTTGAAAAAGACACAACTTTTGATACCAAAAGATCATGTTTAGGAGCCTTATACAACCTATCAACAATGTTAGAAAATGCAAGTTCTTTAGTTTCTTATGGTCTAGTCCCAATTTTATTGGAACTTTCCTTAGTAAAAGAAATTTCAGAAAAAGCACTTGCTACTTTAGGTAACTTGTTGGTTACTCTAATGGGAAAAAAAGCAATAGAAAATAGTTCAATGGTGCCACAAAATTTTGTTGAGATTTTATCATGGGAAGATAAACCAAAATGTCAAGAATTATCTGTTTATATTTTGATGATCTTAGCACATCAAAGTATATCACAAAGAGAGAAAATGGCACAAGCTAGGATTGTTCCTATGCTTCTTGAAGTTGTTTTATTAGGGAGTCCTTTAGCTCAAAAGAGAGCAATGAAACTATTGCAATGGTTTAAAGATGAAAGACAAATTAAGATGGGACCACATTCTGGTCCACAATCACCAAGATTTATAATGGGGTCACCTTTGAATCAAAGAGATACAAATGAAGGGAAGAAAATGATGAAGAGTTTGGTCAAACAAAGCTTACATAAGAATTTGGAAATAATAACTCAAAGGGCAAATGCAAATGGAGAATCTTCCAAACTTAAGTCATTGGTTATTAGTACAAGTTCCAAGAGTTTACCTTATTGAAGTCTTTGAAGTTGACTCAGTTTGTTACACTGTGGATCTGTAACAAAATTGCATTGTCACTGCACTTTCAACAATCTTTGTTGATCCTCTATAGTGGCTTCAAAATTGTTTCATGAAGATTTGAATAGATATAGTTGAATTTGGACTTTAATTTGATAACTTTGTATGTGCTATACAACTGCTATTTTTCCACCTTTGACAATTGTTTATAACAAACTTCTAGATCTTTCATTTTGATATTATCTGTGTTAAAATGATAACCAAGGCCACCGTCAAAATGTTAATATAGTTGAAATGTTAATGTATCACAATGATGCAATAGAGCTTCTAATTTTGTTTTAAAAAAATAACGCTGAAGAATGTGGCAAATGATAAACTCATTAGATGACAAGTGATAAACTTGCTAAAGAATTTATCTTGATTTATTATATTCTATGATATAAATAGATATAGATATTCCATAAAAAAATTCACTAATGCATTGGACACATGTCCAATTTCTGATCCTATTATACTTATAGGATGTTTTTAAGGCTCAATAAATGCGACACACATGTTCAGTTTTCGTTTCTACAGGTGTTGATCCGTCAAATTTCCACAAAACAAAAGAAAAAACTTAAGAAAAGGTAGTTATTAGTGAGAAAATTGTTTGTCCCTGCTTTTGTATGTGTTAAAGACTGTGGAATGATTATATATTGTTCTGGTGAATACTTAAATGGATATGCAAAGTAATTAATTTGGACTGTCAATAGCAAAAATTATTGGTTCTTTCTTCATTAAGGTCATAAGTATTTATAGATTACATAGGGAGGGAAGTCTTCCCGCCTTTTTCCTTTATTCCGTGTCACCACGTTCTCCTCCTATACATTAATCGCATGCCTATTTGCATGCTTATCATGGGGAACGTGGGTTTGAACGTTGCTATTGCTTCTAAATTGTGCTCCTGGTCATAAGGATGATGAGGATGAACGAAATAATAATGAGAAAATAACGGTTATGTTTACAGATCGTGGGGATCCTGGGATCGTGGACGTCTCGCCCTCTCGTCTTGCCACATATGAGTATCTCGCCTATGTGTCGCGCCCTCTGGCGTAATTGGACTGGATTCTGTCTATGTGTTGGGCCGTTGTATGGATCATTTAGACAATGTTTGGGCACCCTTTATATTTTTACCCGGTCCAATTATAATAGTTTGTGTTGAAATATTATAGTCAAATATCCAAAATCGATTTTTTATGTCCTAAAAAGAAATAGTTAATTTTAGATTAAATTGTAGTTTTGACCCATTGCTTTTATAAACTTGTGATTTTGATCTTACCTTGATCAGAGTCGACCAACTGCTGGTGGTGCACAATGGTTGACAGTTGTTCAGTCCAAGCAAACCGGGAGGGGGGTTGTGTACCTGCAGACACTCCGACGCTCAAGTCAGTTGAGGTGAAGTGAAGGTTTTCAATAGAGGATGTTACGTACCTTTGGCAAGTGTGAGGTGCTCTATATATATAGCCTCAGCGCTTGGCCAAGGCCGTTGATGGGCAGTTAATGTCCATCAATGGCTGTCGGAAAACGGCTGAGTAGCCGTGATGAGCATTAAATGCTCATCATTCCGATGTCGAGCGTTACGGGACGTAGGGGAGATGTACGTTGCCCAACGGTCAGGTGGACTTGGGCCTTATGCTTTGGGCCTTGCTCGACGGCCCAAAAGAGGATGTCCTCAACGTGTTGGTCATCTAGGCCCAGTCCAGAACAGGAGCCCCCCAAGTCGTCATGCTCGAGCACGAGGATGATGACTTTAGTTGGTCGTAGCTCTGGTACTTAGGCTAATAGCGTTGAGGTTTTGGATCTTAATGTCGAACATAAGATGACGTCGCTGAAGAAACCCTTTGCCTATTGGGAGCGTCGACGATCTGTTCGCTTGGGAGGAGTAAGTTTGTTGAGACTTGTCGTGGAGAGCAATGTTTGGGGAAATGTCGAGGAATTTTGCGCGGAATTGTCGCACATTTATTGCGATCCGTAAATAACGCCGAGGATTAAATACGACGAAATTTTCGATGCGATTTTCCCTGATGTTCGGCGGGATTTACGAACAGATGGATGTGACTTGAAGGGACAAGTCGTTCCACCTTCTTTCGCCACGTGTAAAGGCTACCGAGAAGATACTCAAGTGCCTATTAAAGCGTTTTCGAAATTCGAGGAAATTTCTAGGCCGTTGGATCTTCGCGCCTTTCCGTTTCTTCGATGCTTGCCTTTGGACCGTTGGATCTTTGCGAATCGTGGTCTTTGGATCAAAGCAACAATCCAGATCTTATTGGCGCCCATTCGCTTTGTGCAGGTGCGCTCGTAGGTGACTTCCTATATATAGGGAAGTGGAGGGATTTTTAAACATTTTACTGTTTTCTCTCCAACTCCCTACTCAAACTCTCTCAACTTCTCTCAACTTCACAAATTTCCTTAATCTTCTTCAAGCTTACGGATCACATCGTTTGCTAGATTCTTGACATTTTTGCTGTTAACAAACTACAAGTAAGTGTTTTTCCACTCCTTTCTGTTTGTTTGAAGCTTTAATATCTTGATTTTAGCGAGTTTATTGTCTTAAGCTTTTCCCTTTAAGTTTTCCTTATCTCTGTGGTTTTGCTCTCTGTGGTTTGAGGGTTTTAAGTGGTGATTATCACCCTTCCCTCCCACAAAACAGAACTAAAACGTTGTTTTAGTTGATATTAGGCCTTTGTTTAAGAGTTCACTGGCGATTTTTGCTTTGTGAACTCACTTCGGATTTCTGGATTTCATGAATTAAGTCGAGCATTCATATGAATGTGCGAGCATTCATATGAATATGCCGAACATTATTCCCTTTAGGAAGATGAAATATTTGTCGACCATGTATGTTCGCATGGATCTCGATATCCTCGCTCTTTCACTTGATTTGGCGGTGGAAGGGTGGATTTGATGTTTTAATGTCGAATTCATCTTTCTCCTCTGCTTTTTCAGGTGTGATGGCCGAGGAACAAACTCCAGCCTCGACTTCGAACGTCGACGGGGACGATTATGCGTGGGTGGCCGACGAGCCTAGGACCTCGGTCTCAAAATTCTCCCTGAATGGAGGGGATGGAATGTTCAGGACAGTTCAACGCCCTCCTGCGGATGATTGGAAAGCCTGTATACCGAACACCTCTCGTCGAATTTGCAGTAAATTCCAGTGGGGATCTTTCCCTATGTACCAAATCGCGTTCGAGCATATGGGTTACAGATTTCCTTTCAGCGATTTCGAAGTTGCAGTCTTCAGATATCTGCACCTTACACCCTCCCAGTTGCATCCGAACTCTTTGGCCTTCATAAGGGCCTTTGAGATGACGGCGGCATACTTGGGATTCATGCCGACCATTCCACTATTTTTCCATGCCTTCCATCTACAGAGGTTGAAGCCCAAGGGCGACGCTGCCAACAAGTTTGGTTGGTTGTCACTAAAGCAAAGCGTCAAACTGTTTGAAATGTTTCTAGAATCTGTCCGGGGTTTCAAGGAGAGCTATTTCTTCGTCAAACCCCTCAATTCTATTGCCTGGCAGAGTGTCATATACCAGGGACCAGCCAAAGATGCCACTGGAGCTCCGTTGGTGGATCCAAGTGGTCGACCAGTCATGGAGGATTATAGCCGCTTTCCTCTGTCGTGGAGAAGGAGTCATTACTTGAAACTGGCCAGCGATTTTATTTACTCTGCAAAAGAGCTTTCGGTCGAGGAATTGTCCAACTACGAGCAAATGAAAGTATTTGTAAGTGGTTTCCCTCCCAAGTATTATGAAGACGAGGAAGGGAACCCCGTTCTCGACGAGATGGGCGTTCTGGTGACCAAAAAGGCTTTCATTGATACGAGGAAACTGCTCGTCAGTAAAAATGTGGCGAGGATGGAAGCTTGTTTCAGTATGCTCGTTATGCTTTATTTTTAACTTCATCATATATATGAATTCAGTTTTCTCGTAAGTTTACTGATTTTTTTCCTTGCTTATTTTCGCCGAAGAAATGTCGACCGTTGCAGCTAAGCTTCGTAAGTCAAAGGTTGCCAAGGAGAAAAGGCAAGCTGATGTGCTTGGATCCTCGTCAGCTACTGCTCCTTCCCCTGGGGGACCATGTTGACAATGCTCGGGCCAACACCGTGGTCGTCGACTTAGATGACGCGGTTGTTAATGTCGCGAACCAGCCTCGTCCTGCAAAGGTGGCCAGAGTTGAACAGGTGAATGCAACTGCAACTGGTCGGGTGCCCCCTTCCTCGCCAAAGTTTGTGCTTCCTCTGGCCATTGGTAGTCCGGAGTTGGTTAGGAAATCTCCCGTTGCCCTCTCCGACGCCGAGCAAGCTATAATGAATGATATGGGTTTTGAGGCCCTGAAGAACGAACTTGCGGATGCAATGGTTGCCGCATTTAAGCTGATGGAGATCTCCAGCTTCCTCAACGGCCGAGAGTGTAAGTATTTGGAGGAAAGAGATAGTGCTAACGAGGAAGCTGCTCTTCTCCGACAGTCACTGGAGCATGCCAAAGTTAACCATGCGGCGTACAAGGATAGATATAAGCTTCAGGCAGGTCTGGTGACCCAGTTAACTGAGAAGGAGAAGGAAGCTGCTCGACTGGTCGAAGAGAAGGCAGTGCTGGAGGGGCAGATCAAGGACCTAACCACTGAGAAGGAGACCTTGGAGGGGAAGGTGAGAGACCTGGAGAGCAGGCCTTGCTCGAGTGGCACTGCTCATGTTGTTGACGAGCTAGTGTTCGACCCAAATGGTGAATATAAGGGGTTCACCCGAGCAGCTCTTGTCTCCAGGATCTTCGAGCTTGAAGGCCAGCAATTAGACGTTGCGAAGTCAAGCTTCGACAATGCTGTCGCCCAGTTGATGGTTCTCAACCCTGGTGTTGAACTGGTTGTAGCGGGTGCCTCCGAGCTCAAGGAGGTTCATGATGGTGCTATCGTATCCCCCTCCCCAGATGAAGAAGATTGACTTGTATTTTAACTTGTCTTTATTTTATAATTTTGACTTTGTAATTGTATGCCGGCGTTATGCTCGCCTAGGCTTTTTGATTTATTTTTGGCGTTTGTTCGCCTGGTTTGTAACACCCCGACAATATCGGCCTATGGTCGGCTTTATTTATAACTCTTATTTCGCAATTTAAGCTCGTGTTATTGCTTTGTTTGTGGAGTGTTTATTTTGAATGTGTCGATGAATGTTTAATGTATGCACAATTATTTCCCCGCGAATTTGATCGTTTAGAGTATACGAGGATACCTTAAAAACGATACTCGATTCTTACTTAGGGTTTTAACTTAGTATTTTTAGACGTTCTATTCGTTAGGTAGATTAGCTTTTGCGCTAGTGCTCGTCTAATAATTACGGTTGCTTCTTGATGTCGCGGATCATAAGCACCGTCCTCGAGCAGTTTGTGGAACTACACGAGTGTTTGGCTGACTCCCAAACTAGAGTCGAGGAAAGTTTCTTCGTTTGAAAATTTTCCTCGCGACATTGAACATCCCATCGCGAGCTGGGCGTTCTGCCGTGCGTGTACTGAGCAACGATGGGGCTCGCATGGAGTGTTCTCTCGTTGAGCGTGGACATCAGCACTTAGAGCTAATGTCGAGCTTTTAAAGTTTTAAGATTCCTGCCCGTACCTAGGCATTCCTCCGTTGTATAGGCACGCTTCCTCGGCGGGATTCGTAGCCTTCGTTAAAAAACATGTCGAATTATGCTATTTTTAACTATAGTATTGTTTTAGCTTTTCAGCGTTCCATGTCCGAGGGATTTCTTTGCCGTAGAGATCTTCGAGGTGATATGCTCCGTTTTCTGTTTTAGCTCGGACTCGGTATGGTCCTTCCCAATTAGCTGCAAGCTTCCCTTCTCGTGAATCCTTTTGGTTTCGTCTTAGCACTAGGCTTCCCACCTCGAATTCTCTTTTGATAACCCTTTTATCGTGCCGAACAGCTATTTTTTGTTTGAGGGTTGCTTCTCGAAGGGAAGCCCCTGTCCTGAGTTCCTCGACGAGGTCTAGTTCCTCTCTCAGTAACTCGTCATTAATGTTCTCCTCGTGAGGATATTCGATCCTCGGAGATGATTCCCCTATTTCCACAGGATTTACTGCCTCTGTCCCGTATGTTAATCAGAAGGGCGTTTCCCCGGTTGTGAAATGTGGAGTGGTTCTGTAGGACCATAGAACATTGTGTAATTCCTCGGTCCAATTTCCTTTAGATGCGCCCATTCTTCGTCTCAGTCCCCATAATATTACGAGGTTGGCTGCTTCGGCTTGCCTGTTAGTTTGAGGATGCTCGACTGATGTGAATTGTTGAGTGGTGCCTATCGTGGCGAGGAATTCTTGGAACTTCTTGTTCGTAAACTGTGTTCCATTGTCCGTTACCACTACTTGAGAGATTCCGAATCTTGCGAGCACATTTCTTTTGAAGAAACGAAGTATGTGGGATGCGCCGATTTTTGCGAGAGGTTCTGCTTCGATCCATTTGGTGAAGTAGTCCATGGCAACTATGAGGTATTTGACTTGCCTTGCAGCTGTTGGGAAAAGGCCGAGGATGTCCATTCCCCACCAGGCAAATGGCCACGGGGAAATCAGCGTTTTCAGCTCGTTGGCTGGTGCGATGTGCATGTCCCCGTGTCTTTGACACTTGTCACATTTAAGGACATGGTCTTTGGCGTCGTTTTTCATTGTCGGCCAATAGTAGCCTGCCCTCAGTGCTTTTCTTGCCAAAGATCGTCCACCAGTATGTTGTCCATTTATCCCTTCGTGGATTTCTTGTAGGATGAATTCTACGCGTGTTTCTTCCACACATTTGAGCAATGGAATTGAGAATCCTCTTCGATATAACCTATCGTCGAGCAAGACGTATGAGCATGCTCTTTTTCGGATTTTGGTTGCTTCTTTAGCATCTGCGGGCAGTGTGTTCGATTTCAGGAAATTGTATACCGGGGTCATCCAGCTTTGATCGTCAATAGCGCAAATGTACATGACTTCTACCGCTTTTTCGATGCTCGGTTTTGTCAATGTTTCCTGAATGAGGGATTGATTGCTCGCTTTCTTGCGCCTCGTGCTCGCAAGTTTAGAAAGGACATCTGCTCGTGCGTTATGTTCTCGAGGAACATGTTTCACCTCCGTTTCCTTAAACTTTGCGAGTTTTGATTTGATGAGGTTCAGATATTCGAGGAGTCGTTCCTCTTTTGTTTGATATTCTCCTGATACTTGAGATGCTACCAGCTGCGAATCCGTGAATATTTTGATTTCCTCGGCTCCCATGTCCTCTTCTAATCTTAACCTTGCTAGGAAAGCTTCGTATTCGGCTTGATTATTCGTCATTGGGAACGAAAGTCCGAGGGACACTTCTATTAGGACTCTGTCTCCGTTTTCAAGTATGATGCCCGCCCCGCTTTCTTGTGAATTCGAGGATCCATCGACGAAGATGGTCCATTTATTCTTTTCGGAAGTCGTCGACGTTGTTATTTCGGCGACGAAATCGGCAAGTACTTGGGCTTTCAAAGTCTTTCTACTTTCGAAGCTTATGTCGAATTCTGCAAGCTCCAGCGACCATTTCAACATTCTACCGACCATATCTGGTCGTGCCAGTAATTGTTTTACGGGTTGATCTGTCCGAACGACGATAGAATGGGCGAGGAAATAGTATCGAAGTTTTCTCGCGGCCATTATCACTGCTAGAACGATCTTTTCTATTTGCAAGTATCGGAGTTCTGGTCCTTGTAGTGCTCTGCTTACGAAGTAAACAGGCTTTTGCCCTTGCTCGGTTTCTCTAATGAGAATGGCGCTTATGGCCTCCGATGCTACTGCGAGGTAGAGATAGAGTTTTTCGCCCTCGACTGGTCGTGTTAATACTGGTGGTTCGGACAATGCTCGTTTGAGGTGTTGTAATGCTCCTTCGCACTCTTCAGTCCATTCGAAGTTTGTTTCTTTCCTGAGGAGTTTGAAGAGGGGCAGAGCATTGAGCAGATTTGGCGACGAATCTAGCCATCGAGGTCAACATGTCGTTCAATGTTTGGATGGACTTCTTCGATTTTGGAGTTGGATAATCGAATAAAGCCCTGCATTTGTCGGGATTGGCTTTTATTCCTCGCTCTGTTAGATAGAAACCGAGGAATTTTCCAACCTTTACCCCAAATGTGCATTTTTCTGGGTTGAACCTCATGTTAAATTTTCTTGCTTGGTCGAACACCCTTTTCAAATGGAGGGTATGAGCGATTTCCTCTTCGGATTTAACGATCATGTCGTCCATGTAGACTTCGAGCATGTCTCAAATTTCATTGTGGAATACTTTGTTCATCATCCTTTGGTAGGTGGCACCTGCATTTTTGAGCCCGAAAGACATTACATTATAATAATAATTACCAGTTTCGGTCATGAAAGCTGTTTTCTTTTTATCGATTTCAGAGATTTTTATTTGATTATAACCAGAATATGCGTCCATAAATGATAGTAATTTAAACCCGGAGGAATTATCTACTAATTTATCTATGTTCGGCAAAGGATAAGCGTCTTTAGGGCAAGCCCTATTAAGATCGGTATAATCAACACACATACGCCACTTTCCATTAGATTTTTTAACAAGTACAACATTAGAAAGCCAGGTTGTGTACTGGGCTTCAGCAATGAAATTGGCCTCTAGGAGGTCTTTTACAGCCTTTCGAGCAGCCTCCGCTTTTTCGGGAGACTGCTTCCTACGACGCTGAACTACAGCACTAACCCTAGGATCTATGGTCAATTGATGACAAGCGACCTCGGGGTCTATTCCGGGCATTTCAGCTGCACTCCAAGCAAACAGTTCAGTATTCTTCCTTAAGCAAGCTTTCAACTGCCTTTTCACCAAGTCGGGGAGATCAGCTCCAATCTTTACGCCCTTTGTTGGATCCTCGCCAAGGGGAACTAGTTCGAATTCTCCATCAGGGATGGGGCGATAGTTTTCCCTTATTAAAAGGTCGTCCTTAATCGCCTTCTTTTCTTGTTTGCGCTCCTTTTTGGAAGTTCGAGCATCTAATTCAACTCCATCCTCGGTACTGATTGAATTTACGCTGGACAGCTTTGTTTCTTCTTTCTTCTTCTTCGGCGTAACCACATAGTTGAGGTTCTTGGACGCAGCTTCAAAGCATCGCCGAGCAGCTTCTATGTCCCCGTTGATTGTGGCGACCTGTCCATCCTTAGTGTAATACTTTAGCTTCAGATGGATGGTTGAGGACACTGCAAACAGTTCAGCTAAAGTTGGTCGCCCAATGATGCAGTTGTATAGAGATGGGCAGTCGACGACCAGGAACTTGACCTTCACGGACTTCATGGCCTTGTTTTCGCCGAAGGTGACGATCAGATCCACGTATCCCCAAGGCTTTGTTGTTGATCCGTTGAACCCTTGAAGGTCGGATCCAACGTAAGGGACCAAATTCTCCTCGGTAAGCTGCAACACTTTGAAGAGTCCTGAGTACATAATGTCACAGGAGCTTCCTTGGTCGACGAGGATTCTTCTCACGTCGAAATTGGCCATTTTCGCTCTGACGAGCAGAGGGATTTGAAAGTTTGGCGATCCCCCGAGAACTTCTTCCCTATAGAATGCCAAAGGAACAGAGCTTTCTTTCACTTCTGTTATTTTAATCTCCCCGACTGGGGATGCTGATGTAGTATCAAAAGAAAGTATTTTTATGTATCGTATCCACAGGGACTAGTGCGATATTAATAACCGTTCAACAATAATCATTAGTTTCAAGTAGGGTTTTAGAAAATTATTTGTTTCAAGTTTAATTGCTAAAATCTCGTAAAGACTGCGATAGATTAAAGATTAGAATTCAGAGGATAGAAATTGTCGGGATTAGACTTCACTTTATCAATCGTATATATTGATTCCATCAAATGATCATATATTCTAGAGATTAATTAACATCTTCACATATTGCTCATCAATGATTTCCGTGTCCGAAAAACATCGTGGAATCTATTGTGTCGATTAATATTCGATCTCTCGACTTATCGACCCACACAATAGCATTAAGATTCAATATTAAAAGTGAATATTAAAACCTAAATCTATGTCTAGAGTTTAGGATTTTGATATGTGATGATCCTAGATCTAAAGATCCAAACAATATATGTCTATATCATTTAAATCATATGAATATCATGAAAACAAGAATGTCACAAATATTAATGAATCAACTTAAAATATATAGATCAAAAGATGAAGATCAACATATATTCATAATAAGTTACATCTAATTCCAACAACAAAAGTTTAGCCACTCATTGTCATGGTGGTTAACTTACAAAGATTAATAGAGGAACAAAGAAGGAACATCAACCCCTTGATCTCTCAAGTTGAATGATTAACCTTCAAAAACCCTAGGCAATAAGCTTCTTTTTCTCTTCTCTGGTTTTCTAAAATGTAAAAAAATTAGATCCCTTTTTCTTTGCTTTACAAGGCTATTTATAGAGTCAAAAAGTAACTGGTCGCTCAGCCACCAACTGGTAGCTCAGCTACCAACCTTGCTTAGTGATGAGGGTTTGCTGACACGTGTAAAGCTTGACCTGCTGCCCACTCTTTTCTCTTGGTCGCCAGTGGCGAGACTTGGTCGCTGCAGGCGAGTAGCATTCTGTTTTCTGATCCTTTCATGCTAATGCTGGTCGCTGCTGGCGAGCTTTGGCGGCTGCAGGCGACCAGCATTCTGTTTTTGAACCTTTTAACTTGGGTTTTGCTCCTCTTTTTACTATGAAACTTATCAAAATGGTTAAGGTTAGGATATAACACCTCTATTTTAACAAAATTCAATATGTACAAAGTCTTGGGGGTTTTTAATACAAATTCTTTGAAAACAAGTCGATAAGTGCCGTAATTGAGTATGAATTTTAACTACTTTTTGGCACTTATCAGATGCTTTTTCTAACTCATCGAATTTCTTTTTGATGGATCCGATGGTGACGGGATTAAATCCTCCTCCGGAGATAACCAGGGCTCCGGGGAAATTTTGCCAACTCCCGTCCAGGTGTGCAGCAAGATAATCAAGAGCCTCTTTCTCCTCGTTGAGTGGAAAAGGGAGGAAATCTTCGGGTCTTGATATGGCGAGGGCTACTCCACCGATGAGTTTGTTTTCCTCCTCGACGGGTTGTTCAGGGCTTGCTGGATCGACTGCCAGCTGATTTTGTCGAGGAGCATTGTTGGCAGTCCTTGGCTGCCCATCTATGTACTGCCGTGCATATCCTTTCTGAATGAGGATTTCAATGGCATCCTTTAGATGCACGCAGTCATCAGTCACGTGCCCGTAACTTTTGTGGAAGCGACAAAATTTCTTTTTGTCCACGTTTGGTTTTGCGGGCAGCTGTTTTGGGAATCTGATTCCCGCGCTCTTGAACTCAGCGCTCGATATCTCGGACAATTTCCTGTCCCGAGGAGCATTCAATGGAGTGTGGTAGGTGAACTGACTTTTTGGTGGTTTAGCCTCTCTGACTTTTCCACCTTCCCTTTTCTTTTCATCTCCTCGGCGTTCTTCTCTCTGTGAGGAAGGTCCACCGACCTCGAATGTTTTTGGCCTTCTGACCTCGGAGGCTTTTTGCTTATCCTCCCATTTGATGTATCGTTGGGCCAATTCGAAGAATGCGTCGAGGGTTTGTACTTCGACGATCCCAACAGTTTCTTGGAACTTCGTTCCCTCGCGCAATCCTTCCTCGTGGAGATACAACTTCATTTTGTCGGTCGCTTCGACCTCGACATATACTTTGTTGAATCTCTCGATATAGCTTCGAAGAGATTCCTCGAGACCTTGGATTATTGCCTTCAAGCTGGCCACTGTCTTCGGGTGTCGCCGAGAGGTGGTGAAGTGTGCCGTGAACATTCGGCATAGTTCTTCCCATGAGTCGATTGAGCTTGGAGGTAAGTTTCCCCACCAGGTTGATGCTCCTCGTACCAGGGAGAGCGGGAATAACTTGCCCTTAATTGATCCCCGTAGGTTCCTATAGTTGAGGGTGGTCTCGACACTCTGGACATGCTCGTCAGGGTCTGTTGTCCCGTCATATTTGTCCAGTGTTGGGGGTTTCTTCAGTCCTCGTGGGAGTGGAATGTCCATGATTCTTCGTGAGAGGGGTCCTCGGTGCCTCTCGTCTCCACTGCCCGGAGATTCCCTTCTCGGGGAATGACAGACATTTCCTCCTCGAACAGCTGCTCTACCGTTCTTTGGTGGTGATTGATTGTTCCTTCGAGGAGGGGAACGCTTGTTCCTTGGCGGGGAATTATGGTTATTTCTTTGCGGAGGGGAGTGATTCTTCCTCCGAGGATTGTCTCTGGGAGGACTCAGTGGTCTCTCCGCATTTCGTCGAGGTGCAGGCCTCGGGGACCTAGACCTCGATCGCGATCGATTGTTCTCAGGTGTTGGCGATCTTTGTTGACGAACACTTCGCGATATTCTTGAAGCAGCACGCGAGTCTTCGACTGCTCGGAGGCGTCGATTTTGCTCGCGGATCAGTTCATTTTGTCCACGCATGTTGTCTGCTTGCTCGCGAAGTATCTGCCCTTGCCTGTTGATGGTGTTGACCAGTGCAGCCATCACCACTTCCATTGGTGCTCCTTGTGGGACTACCAGTGGATCTTCTGGTTGCGGTGGTTGGTGCGGTGGCGGTGCATCAAGTGGAGTTACCTGTGCATGCGCAGCGCTACCTTCCGGCGTGACAGAAGTTTCGACGCCATCAGATTGGTTTTGATGATTGGGAGGATTTGGGTGATTGTTCTCTCCCACAAATTCGTGGTTTGCACCAGCCATTGGTTAAGAAATCGGTTTTTTGTTGTGAGTTTTGGTCTAATTCTGGGAAAAGACGGGGGAAACTCAAATCCCCACAGACGGCGCCACTGATCTTACCTTGATCAGAGTCGACCAACTGTTGGTGGTGCACGGTGGTTGACGGTTGTTCAGTCCAAGCAAACCGGGAGGGGGGTTGTGTACCTGCAGACACTCCGACGGTCAAGGCAGTTGAGGTGAAGTGAAGTGAAGGTTTTCAATAGAGGATGTTACGTACCTTTGGCAAGTGTGAGGTGCTCTATATATATAGCCCCAATGCTTGGCCAAGGCCGTTGATGAACAGTTAATGTCCATCAATGGCTGTCGAAAAACGGCTGAGGAGCCGTGATGAGCATTAAATGCTCATCATTCCGATGTCGTAGGGGAGATGTACGTTGCCCAACGGTCAGGTGGACTTGGGCCTTATGCTTTGGGCCTTGCTCGACGGCCCAAAAGAGGATGTCCTCAACGTGTTGGTCATCCAGGCCCAGTCCAGAACAGATTTTAACCCTTTAATTTTTATAATAACATTTTTTGCTTTATAATTTTCACAAACTTGCGGTTTTGATCCTTGACTTCAATCTCTTTTGCTGATTTTGACCAAGTTAACGCATATGTTACACGTGACTTACGTATCACATCAGCATATCTTGCTACATGAACAACATCCACGATAACATGACTTGTCACGTATGATGACATGCCATATGGACACTTAAAAATATGAGGAATGATACGTGGACACTGGTTAACATTTTCCTACAAATAAAAATAAAAATTGGCTGCTCAACAGATAAAATTAGCTGCTTAACTTGGAGATAACACGTGGATATGGTGTTTGAGTCCAACCGTAGAGTACAGTAGAGACACAGTCAGCCATCACACAACTGAAGTCAGTGAAGTAAAAGTGTGTCGGAAACTATAATTAGATTTCCGAATATGGTGGATACATTATTATTGGGACCCACCTTCTCCAACACTCTCTCAATCACATTCCCAACTTCCACCAACAGAATCCTCCTTCCTCCTTCTTCTTCAATGGCTTCTTCTCCCAATCGCCATCACCGTCGCTGTTACTCTAACCCTAACCCTCCTCAACCACAACCCGCTTTACTCGTCTTTTCCGGTGGAACCGCTTTCAACGGCGTCGTTGAAGATCTTAAAAGTTTCACCACACGTGTCGCTCATGTTCTTCCTGTTTCCGACGATGGCGGAAGTACCGCCGAGATCGTTCATGTCCTTGGTACATATACATTGCTCATTATTAATCAATTAATATCAATTAATTAATTAATTGATTGTGTTTTTAATTTTTATATTTAGGATTTTATTGAATTCAATTTTGGGGATGAATAAAGTTGTATTTTTTTAGGGATTTGGTTTATTGTGATGTAAAACATTGTGGTGCAGGTGGTCCTGCTGTTGGAGATATACGTTCTAGGTGTTTGAGATTGTCTGATCAAAGTACAGCTGAGGCTCTTGCGGTTCGAAATTTGCTTGGTCATCGTTTACCACTTGAACCTTTGCAAGCTAAATCAGAATGGTACCTTATTATCATTTCTCTTTCAATCATGGATAGTTATTATTACTAGTACTTATTACTTGCTTTGAAAGGTTGTGGTTTTGAACTTATTGGGTTAGTACTGTGTTAGTGTATGCGACCGTATTTTGGTTAAACAACTTAGTTAAGTGCTTATGGCGTGGAAGTTTATCATATACGTGCTTATGTATAAAGGCCCGTTTGGATTTGACTTATTTTTGAGCTTATGAAAATAACTTGTGCAAATAAATAAAGTTTTTTGAGCTTAAATAAATAACTTATGCAAATAACAACAATTGTATCTTTATAAGCTGTTTTCTCATAAACTACCTTAAAAAACTTATAATAATACATAAAGCTTATTTATTTGCACAAGCTCAAAAATAAGCCAATCCAAACAGGATAAGAAATGATAAACCAAGTTTTTGTATAAGCTGTATTCATAAGCTATGTTGGAGAGTTTATGGAAATAAGCTGAAAACAGTTTATGGACATCTCGTAGGTTGTTTCTATAAGTTCTCCAAATTGTCTCACAAGTGCTAATGTAAGTAGATAAACTAAAATACGACAATTTGAATAAGCCCTTAAGTTGATAACTTTCTAGGGGTGGTGCCTTGTTTGTATAATTATGTTGAGGAGTCATATGTCAATGTCATGGACTCCACAGGTTTTTAAAACTGCAACATATTCTTATACTATCTGACTATTTACTTTTGAAGGTCATTCATTGTTGTGTATTGTATTTAATTTTATCAGCATAAATTCTTTTATCTTTTTATTCATGTTTAGGTACTCTATTGTGGAAGGTGATCACGTTTTATGGAAAGGTGTGTCGAAACCATACAGGGAGACTATTCGATCTTTTCTCGTTTATTTCCAAAATCAGGTGATTTCTATGAAGCAAACTGAGGCTATTTCTAAATGCTGATAATTTCTTAATAATCTGTTTTGTTGCAAAAGTAAAACTTATATCACAAATATACATAGAGATTCTGCTTTCATTCTTTACTCATTTATTTATATTTTCATAATTTGCTTTCGAGACGGCAGTATTGCTCTTACAGTCTAGTATAGTATTTTATAGCGTATCATACCTATAACTTTCCTTTTTATTGGGAATTAGTAATTGCTTCTCATAGCATAATAATTTGCAAAATATATGATACTTTTTCAAAATCTCAATCCAATACACCCTCCTTAATTGTTATTATCAATCCCTTTTCAATTTTTAATGCTTTTAAGCTAATTAGCTATTTCTTTTTGGTCTTTATACAGATTCTCTGCCGGTCTGAAGGATCATTTTGTTTCAGCAATGGCAGGTCCTTTTTTTTTATTCAGCAA
Organism: Trifolium subterraneum; assembly: GCA_951799995.1. Lineage (NCBI taxonomy): Eukaryota > Viridiplantae > Streptophyta > Magnoliopsida > Fabales > Fabaceae > Trifolium > Trifolium subterraneum. The sequence goes on along the minus strand of OX637462.1, from coordinate 5,056,459 downwards.
AATGCTTGCCCTGATTTTTAATTTTTTTTGTTATAGTCCCCTTCTCACCCAAAAGCGTGCTTTTATTGATTTTATTCTTCATGCCATAAAGACCAGTGATATCAGTGCAGAAACATATTATTTATCAGGCGTAATGCCTAATGAGTTGAGCTTAACCATCGCACTTTTCTTTCTTCTTTCATTAGTTGAGAGGATTTAAAGTTCTATATTTTGGTATGTGGTAGTTTTCAATGGGTTGAGCTTGAGCTGTGAGTACGACGTTCATATTTATAATTATGGCCAATGGGAAGAGTTGTCAAATGTTAGTGTTTGGATCAGATTAATTTTAGGTTTATTGTGATCTGAATTTATCGGATAAAACTGATATGCTTCTTTCTGTCCCCTGATTGTGTTGTGCTTTTTCATTGCCTGCTTCGTGATTGGTTTCTTGTAATTCAAGTATGTCATTTCAATGGCTTGCATGTTTTTGGTTTTGAGTTTTGTTCTAATTATGGGGTTAGTGAAACACTTTGCTTATTGTTTAACTTGTTGATTTTTCTATTTCTTGAAAATTAAAATGAACAGGCATTCTAATACTTGTAGCCTACATAATCTAAAGTAGTAAAACGTTTCCATGTCATTGTTGTTGTTCCCAATACCAGAATTTTTACAGTCTACAATGGCTGTCCTCAACAACACCTATTGAAATACCTTGACTTCTGTTTTACTTTGCTGATATGCTGGCATCGCCGAGATGGTTCCATTCCATGTCAAAATTGAACATAAAATAATATTTCCTACTAACAAACTTTTCGGCATGCAACATTCTAGTGACATAGCTGACTTTTATAAACTATGCAGCATTGGAAATTTCTTTTTTGCAGGAGCACGTATATTTTTTCAGTCCTTGGATGCAGCAATATTTTTGTTTTCAAGAGTTTCTGATATTCCCCCTGAAAGCCTTGTTCTCCCTGTGATTTCAACCAATGACAGACTTACATTAGGGTGTGAATTACGGGTAATATACATGATACTTCTATTTCAGTGTGAAGTTATCTTATCGTTTCATATGAATTAAATGCTACTCTATGGAAAGTTTATTTGTTTCTGTTAAAAAAACTTGATATAGAGATTCACATAGATGATCGACCTGTTATTTTAATAGCTGTTGCCTTGTTGTTAATTGTTAGGATGGAACTATTATACGGGGACAAAATGAAATTTCTCATCCATCGAGTGGAACAATGGAACCTGTTAAGAAGGTAAGTCAATGTATTTTCCCTATCATTCTGTCTACCCAATACCCATACTGTAATTTGTTTTAATTTCTACTGATTTGAAAAGAAATTGCCTGAGATAAAGCTTGAATATATTTTTGAGATTCTTATTGGAAGAAAATGAGAAATCTTTCTTCAAGGGGATCTGACAGTCATAGAAAAAAATGATCGGCAGTGTATGCTGATGTTGCATAAAAGTTGGATTGGCATTTGGAAGGGTATTAGTTGTGTTTGAAACATAACAGTTTAATATAGAAAAAATGGAATTTTGAAATTAGTTTAGTCCTTTGATTTCACCTTCTCTTTTATGAATTTTGTCGGGGGATTTCCCATATAAATAGTTTTCTGATTCACACTCGAACAAAATAGTGATTGGTGTGTCCATCTACTGAAAGTCATAGTCAGTATTTTGCTGCTTCACTTGATTGAAATTTTGCACTATCCAGCTGGTTACTGGCCCTTACATATTGTATTTCTCTTTTATTAAAATTTTATAATTTCATGGTTAGGAAAGCTTTTCGGCTCCAGCTCTTCCTTCAAAAATAAAACGGGTGTTCTACATGTCAAGTGAGGGAAAAAATTTGCTCCATGAGGTAAATGTTGTGAACTATTGGATCTACTTGTTTTGCATTTTTGTTCATGGACTTTCGCCATGTCTACTTGTTTTGCATTTTGTTCAAGGACTTTCGCCATGCATTGCGGCAACAATAGGCAGAAGAGATAAATGAGTTATATGGAAGATGCAGCTAGAGAGGGCATGCAAATTTTGGAAAAAGAAAGGAGAGAAGGATTTCTAATGATTGGCATAGACATGCAATCCACTTCTCTCTGGAATGTATTTTACATTAATTTGATTAATTTTTTTCTTGAGGGATGACAAATTCATTTATTAAACAAGAATAAAGAAGCCACAAAGAATGAAGGCTAAGCCATACTCTGACAAAAAACGTAAAAGCAAAAAAAACTCCACAATACAGAATCCTTCTTTCAATTGAATGTGAATGAGAGAAGGTGCAAATGACCCATTGCTAAAAACCAAGCTATTAACATGGGGGAGAATCTATTTTAAAAGAGGATTTCCTTGTCTAACATCTAGCCAATATAGAAAATGAAGGGTCAGTCCATCCTTTGATACTATTTGTTGTAGAAAGGAACTGCTCCTAAAAGCCAGGTTGTTAATATAATAAGATCTCTACTTCAAATAGGACTTGCGTGTCTGACCCTTCCAAAATGGAATTTATGCTTGCGCATCCAAACCCCTCAACTCTGATAAGATTGATGCGTTTCTTTTGAAACTGGCATCAGCATTCTTCTATCCATATTAGATTGGTGTCTTACTTATCTTTCTGGATGAAATCTACATTCGAATTTGGCTATTGAATTCCTAATCACGTGCAATTTATAACTGTACTTTTTTTTCTCTTCTTTGAATAGGTCTTTCCATTACCCAATGCTGCTGTATTAGAACAACTATACAATGTAGATTGCATTGTGTATGGCATGGGCTCCCTTTTTACTTCAATCTGCCCGTCATTGGTAAGCTTTGATTTTTACGATCACATACGGCTGCATTGGCCTTTAAAAATGGCAACATTGATCAGTTGGGGTTTACATACCTGACAGCTTTATTTTCCTTGAATATTGTGAATGTATTGAGATCTTGTATCAGAATTCTGAAAAACTTGTTAGTTAAACTCTCCTGGTATTTTTGAGGCAATTTTTACTGGATTAATATGTAGCTTTGTTCATTCTTTATGACACTTTTGTTCTCCCATTAGATGCTTACTGAAATACATGTTATTCTAGGTATTACTGGGGATTGGGGAGATTATTTCTTCACGGTCCTGCCTCAAGGTATTCCACGTACTATTCACATTTTCTAATGCTTTTGATATTTGAACCACCAAGTCCATCCATGTAATGGTTGAGTGTGGTGCCATTACTAAGAAATGGCCTTTATTTACAGTATGTTAAACCAATGTTTCATGATACGCCAGGCTTGTTGTTATAAACGAGATTGATTTAACACTTTCTTACATAATTGTAAAATATTTGCTGAGCCTTACTATGCATGAGCTTCAGACTGTATTATCTGTTAAATGGGTTGAGTAGCATTGGGTTAGATTTGGCGATTTCAAACATTTGAAGTTATCTTTTATAGGTACTTATGTTAAATGGCACAAATGACCGGGAGACTAATGGGTTTTCAGCTTCTTGTTTTGTAACTGCTATTACCGATGCTCTAAATCGAACATATGGAGAACCTTGCAACCGCTTACAGAATCTTGTGAGAATTCCTTCCTTTTGAAACTGCTATGGTGCCAGTTATAAAACTTCATTTCGGTTCTAGTTTAAATAAAGTATTTGATTCAGTACAACATGAATACTGGGCTGAAGTGTTTTATTGTTGTTTATATTTGATGCAGCCTAGTCAATATATCAATACCCTTTTGGTGCCAAGAAACAGTAAAATTTCTGTGGATGTTAATTGTTTGTCTGCCCAAGGGATATTTGATGTGGTATGTCTCTCAAATCTGTTCATTATGCAAAATAGAATGGGTATAATCTCTTTAGCATGGTAATATATTTCCTGAGGTGTTTTCTTTGGATTTCATGTGCACATGTTCATGAGTTGAGCTGGTATTGTCTTCAGAAATAAATTTGATTTACTATAAAAATTGTAGTAGTTTCATTGATATGAAAAGCTTAACGGTGTCCTTGATACTGATACAGATTAATGTGGACCCGAAGTCATTGATATGAAATAAATTTGATTTACAATTATTGTTTTTGCAGATAGTCGTTGACTCCCTGCTTGATCCTAGAGTCGGTATAATATATGACCCGAAGTCACTGATTAGAGCTCTTGCTGACCTAATAGAGAGATACATGAAGTCGCGGGTTAATGGCTTAATTGATACCAGATGATAATGAGGCGATAATCTAATTATAAACCACTATATTGACGGCTGAATCACCCTTTTGCAGTATGTTCATCACAATATACATGGTATGGAATTTTATTATTTATCAAGAGCAAATTTTTCCACTCCTGTAATAGTTCGATTTTTATACTAACCATAAATTGTGAAATTTTAGGTAAATTGGTCTAATTATTCCCTCCCATCAAAATACAACAAAGTCACAGAATGATGTATCTATCAAAATTTCTCTTATTTATGTATAAACAAAGACATGTCGGACTGCTGTTGTATTATTATAAGAATAGAGAACAAAACAATCTCTAGTTGGTGTTGTGTATATTAATTTTTGTGTATATAATATCTAATTAGTGATTAGTGATGTGGGTTATTATAACGTATAAAGCTTTGTGTGTACACCTATTAGTATTTATTGTTGACATGACTATGTCTTCTAATTTTCCTTCCAAATGATCTAAAACTTCACAGAGGTAATAGCAGCAGAAAAGCAGTTAAATAGTGTCCCTAAGGCCATGGTCCCTCAAGCATCAATTGTTTTACATCTTCCTTTATTCATCTTTAAGGATGGTTTTTTAGCCACTAGGCTATTTGATAAAAAAGACTGATAATTAATTTTCCGTAAAACTTTGTTCAACTGACAATGTTGAAATTGCTATGTTAAACACTAATGCACCTGGTGGTGTGAATTTTAGTTTTGTTTACCACTGTTTACAAAGTAAAAAAAAAGAGACAATACCATTTAATTTTCTTAGATGTGAATTCTTCTGTACGCATCTTATTTGGACATGTACATATGCTGATGTGGACAATTGCAATAGGTGCATAAATAATGTTTATTAATTATTTCTTTATATATTAAACCTATATGTGGACCTATTAGAATTATCCATCTTAGCGGTGTACTAGTATATATCTAAATAAGATATGCAACAGAGTGTTCATGTTATAAAATATAGACAAAAATATCCACATGACTGTTAGTTTGAAATTTCGATAAGCAAAAATATAGAGACTTTGCATTAACACTCATTTAAAGTTGTGTTGACTTTACCAAGAAACTGTTGAGCTTCATGTAATGAATGTGAAGGGTAACGTGTTTAAGAATAAGAGAGTTTTAATGGAAAATATTTATAAATCGAAAGCGAAGACAAGAGAGTAACTTTCCTTCGACAGCTAAGAAGGCAAGAGAGAAGACTTTTTTTTATTGATTGTATACAATTTTAAAAAATATAACACTATTAAACTATTACACATTTTTTATAAAAATGTTTATTTATAACGTAGTTCAAACACATTGTGAATATGAATTTTAACATAGGTTAGTAGTAACTTTATTTATAAGTTCCATGAGTCAACATTGCCTAAAATCTTTTAAAAATTTTATTAAAATTATATGACATTTTATAATTGACCGGTTTACTTTTAGCAAAATTGCAGGTAATAGGTACAAATATGAATACTTAGGTACCTAGCTAGAATATGGGCCCAGGTACAACGGTTGTTTTCAAACTGCACATATACAAATAAGTATTATAATTTATAGTACCTTATTCGTTGTCATCCTTAATTTAATCCTTTTAAATAACATAAATACATACACTCCTATTGTTTAATAACAATAATATATTTAAAATAATGATTATGAATATTTGACCCAAAAAAACTAGAACCACAGAACGTGCAACAGCCTGTCTTTTATAAATTATCTTTATTCTTTAGTGATACAGTAGCAGAGTAGACTTGAGCTTAGTGCATCTTACAATCAATATATCTTAATTTTCTCTATTCCATTCCAACTACTCATAACTATACATCACTTATCTTCTCGATCCAGATCATGGCGCTGGCAGCTGCTGTTGGTGAAGCTTTTCTGTCTGGTTTCATTGAAGTTGTCCTTGATAGGCTTGCTTCTCCTGAGCTTGTTGACTTGATCCGTGGAAAGAAAGTTGACTTCAACTTGGTTCAAAGGTTGAAGAACACTCTCTATGCTGTTGAAGTTGTGCTGAATGATGCTGAACAGAAACAGTTTAAAGACTCTGCTGTTAACAAATGGCTTGATGACCTCAAAGATGCTGTTTATGTTGCTGATGACATTTTGGATACCATCTCTACCAAAGCTGTTATTTCCAAAAACAAGAAGGTGAGTAATGTTACTAACTACATCTCTAGCTTTTTCAACTCTGAAGAGAGAGATATGGTTTGTAAGTTGGAAAATATTGTTGCTAGACTTGAATACATTCTCAAATTCAAAGATACTCTTGGTCTTCAACATATTGCTACTGACCACCACTCTTCTTGGAGAACTCCATCCACCTCTCTTGTAGATGTTGGATCTAACATATTTGGTAGGGATCAAGACAAAGAGGCCATACTCAAACTACTGTTAGATGATGATAATGATGATGCTAAGATTTCTGTGATCCCCATAGTTGGTATGGGTGGAGTGGGAAAAACCACTTTGGTCCAATCTGTGTACAACCATGACAGTGTCAAGCACAAGTTTGATGTTCAAGCATGGGCTTGTGTTTCTGACCATTTCGATGAATTCAAGGTTACAAAGGCAATCATGGAGGCAGTTACTAGAAGTGCTTGTAATCTAAATAACAAAGAGTTGCTTCATCTTGATTTGAAGGAAAAACTGACAGCAAAAAAGTTCCTAATTGTTTTGGATGATGTTTGGACTGAGGATGATGACAGTTGGAATTCTCTTTTGAGGCCTCTTCAATACGGAACTACGGGAAGTAAAATTGTTGTAACAACCCGTATTGAAAAAGTTGCATCTATGGTTCAAACTTCTCAAACTTACCATCTTGAGCAATTGTCTGATGAAGATTGTTGGTCTGTGTTTGCAAACCGTGCTTGTCTTTCTCCAAAAGAATCCACCGAGAATATGGAGCTCCACAAAATTGGAAAAGAGATTGTTAGAAAATGTAAGGGATTGCCTTTAGCAGCACAATCACTTGGAGGCTTGTTGCGACGTAAACATGACATCAAGGATTGGAATAATATACTGAATAGCAACATTTGGGAAAATGAGAGTAAGATCATTCCGGCACTAAGAATTAGTTATCATTATCTCCCTCCATATTTGAAACGTTGCTTTGTTTATTGTTCGTTGTATCCTGAGGATTACGAATTTGATAAAGACGATTTGATCTTGTTGTGGATGGCCGAAGATCTTTTACAGCCTCCAAAAAATGGGAAGACTTTAGAAGAAGTTGGTTCTGGGTATTTTGATGACTTAGCTTCAAGATCATTTTTTCAACGTTCCAGAAATGGGAGTTTTGTGATGCATGATCTGGTGCATGATTTAGCAACATTGATCAGTGGAGAGTTCTATTTAAGAAGAGAAAAACTTGCTAATGAAACAAAGATTGGTACCATGACTCGTCATTTATCATTTAGGAAGTTCAGTGATCCAGTCCATGAAAACTATGATGTTTTTGGCCGAGCAAAACATCTTAGGACGTTTCTTGCAATCAATTATAGAAGTCCACCATTCAACAATAAAAAGGCACCATGCATAATTTTGTCAAATTTGAAGTGCTTGAGAGTTTTGTCATTTCGTGATTTTCAGGATCTTGTTTCATTGCCTGATTTGATAGGTGAACAGATCCATTTGCGATATTTGGATCTCTCTGAGACAAATATAACGACATTACCAGAGTCATTGTGTAATCTTTATAATCTTCAAACATTGAAGTTGTACTATTGTAAAGAACTAACCAGGCTTCCCAATGACATGCAAAATCTTGTAAATTTGCGCCATCTTGATATCAGGAAATGTTATACGTTAGAAGAGATGCCTAGAGAAATGAAGAAATTAACAAATTTGCAACATTTGAGTTGCTTTCATGTGGGCAAGCATGGAGAGACAGGGATCAAGGAATTGGGAGCACTTTCAAATCTTCAAGGATCACTTTCCATTACAAAATTAGAGAATGTTATCAACATGTCAGAAGCATCTGAGGCGAAAATAATGGATAAGAAGTACCTTGAGGAATTATCATTTTCATGGTCTGAAGATGCTAAGGACCATTTTACAGATTCACAATGTGAGATGGATATGCTTGGCAAGTTACAGCCTACCAAGAACCTGAAAAGGCTAAATGTACATAGATACAGAGGCACAAGATTTCCAGAATGGGTTGGAAATTCTTCCTACCACAATTTGACTGAGTTACATTTGGTTAATTGTCAGAATTGTTGTATCCTTCCTCCACTTGGACAACTAAGCTCTCTCAAGACATTGAGGTTGACAAGAATGAGTATGCTGGAGACTATTGGATATGATTCCTTTTCTGGGACACTCTTTCCCTCTCTCGAATGTTTGGAGTTTCATGACATGCCATGTTGGGAAATGTGGCACCATTCCCATAATCCGGATGATTCTTTTCCTGTTCTGAAGTATCTTGAGATTATTTATTGTCCCAGATTAAAGGGAGATTTGCCATCTCATCTTCCTATGTTGGAAACAATTGAGATTCAACGATGCAACCAGCTTGGCTCTTCTCTTCCAAAGGCTTTTTCCATACGAGAGTTAAACATATCTGAAAGCAATAAAGTAGCCTTGCATGAACTGCCCCATTCATTGGAAGTATTAAGAATTAAAGGAACAGAGGTGATAGAGTCTGTCTTTGAAGCTATTGCCATCACCTTACCAACATCTCTTCAAAGATTAGATATCACGGATTGTTCGTCTGCGATATCTTTTCCGGGAGATTGTTTACTCACATCCTTGAAGGTTTTGGACATCACAAATTGTAAAAATCTAAATTTTCCAAAGCAAAACCAACGGCATGAGTCACTTCAGTCTTTGAGTATATACGAGAGTTGTGATTCTCTTTCAACCCTCCCACTAGATAACCTTCCGAACCTCGATAATCTCAAAATCACTAAGTGTGAAAACATACGATGTCTTTTTTCTTCGAAGATTCTTTCAAATCTTGTTCAGATTGAAATTGGAAACTGCCCCAAATTTGTATCATTCCCAAGAGAAGGATTGTCTGCACCCAACTTGAAAATATTGTGGATCTGGAACTGCGCTAATTTAAAATCATTGCCTTGTCACATAAATACTCTTCTCTCAAAGTTAGAAAAGGTGAGGATAGAAAATTGCCCAGAAATGGAGACGTTTCCTGAAGGGGGTATGCCGCCTAGCTTGAGATCACTCAATATCTGGGATTGTGAGAAATTATTGAGGAACCCATCTCTAACTTCGTTTGACATGATTTCCGTTCTTTCAATTGGAAGTCTACGTGATGATGGTATCAAGTCATTCCCTAATAAGGGTTTTGCGTTGCTGCCTCCCTCCCTTAACTTTCTATTTCTATGGGGAATATCAAGTTTGCAGACGTTGGAGTGCACGGGGCTTCTCCACCTAACATCCCTCCAACAATTATTAATTGAAGACTGTCCTCAGCTGGAGAATATGGAGGGAGAAAGGCTGCCTGTTTCTCTAATAAAACTTCAAATAGTTAGATGTCCTCTGTTGGCAGAACGGTGCCGCATGAAACACCCACAAATTTGGCCCAAAATTTCCCACATCAAAGGTATTCAGGTTGACTTCAAATGGATTTAGCAAACTTGAACTTGGATTTTCAACAGGTAATTGTCAACCTAAACGCAACTTGTTGAATTTCATTCATTTTTGCACAATCTTTTTTCATTAACATTTAAACAATTAAAATTATATGAGTATCCTACTACCCAGTCCAGTAAATTTATTTCATTTTTGAATCTCCTTTCTTTACTGTGAACATTTGTCTCATTTTCATGTTGTTTACAATTATTTATTTGTACAACGACTTGTATGGGTTTAGGGTCACAACAAATATTTTATTTCACATTTACATGTAAAGATTATCCAAGCAAAGATCTCTGTTTTTTGGGCAAACGATACAGTTAATCGTATGACGATGAATTGCCTGATCTTCAAATATTTTTTTATATATTATTTTACAGATTTTGAAGTAGCTAACTTTTCTTCTAATATAAGATTATTTTCTCTGCCACACTTCTTTGTTGTGATGATGATGCTTTTTCACTAAACTAATTATTTACATGTTACGTTACACATGTCCGAGTCGATATTTTTTAAGTGATGCAACAATTCTGGAGAAGAAATTGGCATCAAATGTTCAAACTTCAACTAAAAGAACTCTGATTATTAATTCATTTCAGATGGTGGACATCTTCAATTGCTGGACCCATCATAGAAAAGTTTGTTGTGAGGGCTAAACAAAGTTACTTGCTGAATAAGTAGGTAATTCATTTTAATTCTTTAAGGATAAAATATTATGTTAATTTCTATAAATTTTACTGCTTAAGTGAGTCATGACATGTTCTTTGGCTTGCTGTAGGTTCTCAGACTCGTGACATGATGAAATCAGGTGCTTCATAGTCATCACACAAGCCTAATTTGGACATTCCATTTCACTTTTTGGTAACATACCTTACTCGTTAGTTGTTGTCGGCCATTGCGTTACGACTAGGATTAGTATTGTCCTATTTGTCCATATATTCAATTTGTGTTAATTAGGATTTTCCATTTTAAACAGCTACTAAGAGATGTAGCTGAACACTCCATGAAGGAAAAATCCAAACCGGATGGATCTAGAGGTATGCTCTTACTTCACAATTCACATTACTTGATGTCTCGTATCCTCCTCAACGATACCTTGTCATGCCACTGATTTTATTCTCTTTCTGTGTAGAAAATGTTGAGGTTAACAAACAGAGAGCTGCCATATTTATGCCGATTATTAGTCTGTTGGCACCATTTTGTATTTGTCTATGCATTGCCCGGAAAAATAATTCTCCGTGGAACGAATTGAGATTGGACTTGTGCTAATAAGATGGAGGAGTGGATTATTGGTGTACGGAAAAATGATGGAAACTGCAAGTCTGGGGCAATTGTTTATCTTCTGATTGGTTAAACTGAAGGTATTAAATTACCCTAGTATTGTACTACACAAACTGTTGACAGTTTTGGTATTTAAAGGAATGTATATTTATTTATGCACCTGGATTTAGTTGCTATCACTGCTGTTTTTATTGAAGTTCTCAAAACATAGCTACTGCTATCCTATCTTTCTGTTTGTAGTTTTGGATTTGTAAATTGTAAATCTGTTTTAGCCTTATCTGTCTATTGCTCTATAGCCGCGTAACAGTCTTCTTTTAGGTTCAGCTCTCTCTTTCTATAACATCAGTTTGCTTTTTGTAACATCACTTTGCTATTGGTCATCCTACAATTATTGTTTTTGCAGATAGTTATTGACTCCCTGCTTGATCCTAAAGTCGGTATAATATATGACCCGAAGTCACTGATTAGAGCTCTTGCTGACCTAATAGAGAGATACATAAAGTCGCAGGTTAATGGCTTAATTGATACCACAGTGTGGACTGCTGAATCATAGTTTTGCAGTCTGATCATCACCATATACATGGTATGAAATTCTTATAGGCAATTGAGAATTTTACATCCAGTAATAACTTTTTCAGGAAATAATAATAGGCATTATATTCTCAAGTAGTTTTAAAAAGTGTTTGGTTAATAATAGTCATGTTTCCGAGAGTTATTTATAAGAGTTGATATGTGGATAATTACACTTAATACATACTTCTGTATGAACAGTATTTTTTATGTTAATTTCTTTTTAAATTTTGAAAAAAAGATAAAGCTGATAAAAAAAAATACTGTTCATTATAGAAATACACTGAATCGTATATGTGTATGTATTAAGTGTAGAGATTTGCAGTTCAATATCATACCTTTTGTGAACTCCATGAAAACTCTTGTTGGATAATCGAAGATGCTCTTAGTCTTAACTTTGATGCATGTTTTTTATGTTTAAAAATTTCCTACTCCTAGACAACTAAAAATCATTTTCTTAAATAAAAGTAAGAGGTTCATAATAATTACCACAATTTTGTTGGTCCTTAACATTGGTGACCGCTCCTTGTTGTCTCCAGTCAAGATTTGTTGGAATATCATCATTCAAGTCGAAGGGCACCGGAACTGACCTCATTCTAGAGGAAGAAAGTTGGGTAGGAACTTTGGGTCCAGTATGCGAAGCAATAAATGCGAAGCAATAAACTCAGTAAGAACCGGTCAAAGTTGTTATCTCAGGGAATCTGCCTAAGTCCAAAGGTCATATAGCACAGATGAAGGAAATGTAGTAATATATACAAGACTCCGGCTTGAAGGCCAGTGAACATGCCAAGAGTCTAAGAATATTGCAGATATTTACTGATCTAGAATTAAGTACCATGTTGTGTTTTAGCTCAAAATCTAAGAATTCTTGTTCTTAAGCAAGACAAACAATATACAAAGTGGTATTGATATCGATGGAAATGACCTCCTGAGAAATATACCTGTCGCATGGTATAGTGTTAATTCCTTTTGCAGTACTGATTTTAAGGTGGTTTTAATTAATGAACACTTTGAATTAGCTTCTAATGTAATTGATGTTGGTTGGTGTGTTTTCTTTTGTCAATAGCTCATACTTCAAAAATACTGACCTTCAAAGTGCAATTTATTAGTAATCTTTTTCACAATTCCAACATATCAAATTCTTCCATGCAAATGTCAATATCTAGTACAATTTATATTTATCAAATACTTAAGCATATTAACATTTAAAGCCACTGAAACAACCTGTAAGAATTTTGCAGTGCTTGCTTCACAATTTAGGCTTCATGGGATAAACAATCAGTTGGACTTCCTTTATAACTGAAGACATAGCTGAATATGTGATTTTGCTTCTAAACTCATAGCCTCTATAAGACTATAGTGAGACTAGCAAGGGACACAAAATAAGACGCCATTTATTTTGTGAAAACATTTTCTGCATTCATTTTTAAAATTGTGTTAATTACAGTACTTGCTAAAAAAGTTTAAAGTCCCTAGAAAAGACAACAACACTCCTATCAATCAACTAGGCAAAAGAGGCAAACATGAGAATATCTCGTGCCTTTTAATCAACCATATATTGACAATAAATAGAAGTAAACTCTTATTTCAGTCTCTAAAAATGTAACATATCAGTCGCATTAGTTCTTGGAAACAACGAAATTAAAAAAATAAAAAAAAAACTCCTTCGATGAAAGACAAATCAGAATACCATTACTTTTTTTATGATTTATTTAAGGAAAATGTTAATTAGTACACCCGGTACACTAGTTAAGGAAACCTAATTTAGTAAACCTACATTAAGACTTGTGTAGTCAATGTTTATAAAATATACTTCTTCAAAAAAAAAAGTTTATAAAATATAAAAAATGTTATTTTCAATGTAAAAATTACGTTTTTTGTATCTTTAACTAGTGCACCGGTTACACTAGCTAACATGACCCTTTATTTAATAAACAAATAAGTTCAATAGAATTCATGAGTTCATCATTCAATTAGTTAACTTATCTGCTATAAATTATCAACTAATTTATCAATTATCTACAATAAACTCATTTGCTATAAGTTAGCTAATTAGTTTTCTGCTAATATTTTTGACAACAATCGTACCATATTTTCCATTGACTGTTGGCAAAACACATGTTTTGATTCCAAAATAGACAAGAAATATACTATTGTAAACGCACTTTGTCTTTTTTACCTATAATAATAATATTATTTCATTATGCACACAGCTCAATAGGCAGTAAGGAATAAAATACTACTACCAAGAGCAACACACTATCACAGCATACACACATAGTGCAAACTATAATCAATCTCTTCTGACCTTCGATCTCATCTCATCAATCAATTACCTTCTCGGTCCAGATCATGGCGGTGGCGGCGGCTGTTGGTGAAGCCTTTCTGTCTGCTTTTATTGAAGTTGTTCTTGATAGGCTTGCATCTCCTCAGGTTGTTGACTTGATCCGTGGAAAGAAAGTTGACGTCAACTTGGTCCAAAGGTTGAAGAACACTCTTTATGCTGTTGAAGTTGTGTTGAATGATGCTGAACAGAAACAGTTCAAAGATTCTGCTGTTAACAAATGGCTTGATGACCTCAAAGATGCTGTTTATGTTGCTGATGACATTTTGGATACCATCTCTACCAAAGCTGCTATTTCCAAAAACAAGAAGGTGAGTACTGTTACTAGCTACATCTCTAGCTTTTTCAACTCTGAAGAGAGAGATATGGTTTGTAAGTTGGAAAATATTGTTGCTAGACTTGAATACATTCTCAAATTGAAAGATACTCTTGGTCTTCAACATATTGCTACTGACCACCACTCTTCTTGGAGAACTCCATCCACCTCTTTAGTAGATGTTGGATCTAACATATTTGGTAGGGATCAAGACCAAAAGGCCATACTCAAACTACTGTTAGATGATGATAATGATGATGCTAAGATTTCTGTGATCCCCATAGTTGGTATGGGTGGAGTGGGAAAAACCACTTTGGTCCAATCTGTGTACAACCATGACAGTGTCAAGCAGAAGTTTGATGTTCAAGCATGGGCTTGTGTTTCTGACCATTTTGATGAATTCAAGGTTACAAAAGCAATCATGGAGGCTGTTACTAGAAGTCCTTGTAATATAAAGACCAACGAGTTGCTTCATCTTGATTTGAAGGAAAAATTGGCCGGAAAAAAGTTCTTAATTGTTTTGGATGATGTCTGGACTGAAGATGGTGACGGTTGGAATTCTCTTTTAAGGCCTCTTCAATACGGAACTACGGGAAGTAAAATTGTTGTAACAACCCGTATTGAAAAAGTTGCATCTATGGTTCAAACTTCTCAAACTTACCATCTTGAGCAATTGTCCGATGAAGATTGTTGGTCCGTGTTTGCAAACCGTGCTTGTCTTTCTCCAAAAGAATCCACTGAGAATATGGAGCTCCACAAAATTGGAAAAGAGATTGTTAGAAAATGTAAGGGATTGCCTTTAGCAGCACAATCACTTGGAGGCTTGTTGCGACGTAAACATGACATCAAGGATTGGAATAATATACTGAATAGCAACATTTGGGAAAATGAGAGTAAGATCATTCCGGCACTAAGAATTAGTTATCATTATCTCCCTCCATATTTGAAACGTTGCTTTGTTTATTGTTCGCTGTATCCCGAGGATTATGAATTTGATAAAGACGATTTGATCTTGTTGTGGATGGCCGAAGATCTTTTACAACCTCCAAAAAATGGGAAGACTTTAGAAGAAGTTGGTTATGGGTATTTTGATGACTTAGCTTCAAGATCATTTTTTCAACGTTCCAGATATGGGAGGTTTGTGATGCATGATCTGGTGCATGATTTAGCAACATTACTCAGTGGAGAGTTCTATTTAAGAAGAGAAGAACTTGCTAATGAAACAAAGATTGGTACCATGAATCGTCATTTATCATTTAGCAAGTTCTGTGATCCAGTCCATGAAAACTATGATGTTTTTGGCCGAGCAAAACATCTTAGGACGTTTCTTGCAATCAATTATAGAAGTCCACCATTCAACAATGAAAAGGCACCATGCATAATTTTGTCAAATTTGAAGTGCTTGAGAGTTTTGTCATTTGATGGTTTTCATGATCTTGATTCATTGCCTGATTCGATAGGTGAACAGATCCATTTGCGATATTTGGATCTCTCTTACACAAAAATAAAGACATTACCAGAGTCATTGTGTAATCTTTATAATCTTCAAACGTTGAAGTTGTACTATTGCCAAGAACTAACGAGGCTTCCCAATGACATGCAAAATCTTGTAAATTTGCGCCATCTTGATATTTGGGAATGTTGCAAGTTAGAAGGGATGCCTAGAGAAATGAGCAAATTAAAAAGTTTGCAACATTTGAGTTGCTTTCATGTGGGCAAGCATGGAGAGAAAGGGATCAAGGAATTGGGAACACTTTCAAATCTTCAAGGATCACTTTCCATTACAAAATTAGAGAATGTTATCAATAGCTCAGAAGCATCAGAGGCAAAGATAATGGATAAGAAGTACCTTGAGGAATTATCATTGTCATGGTCTGAAGATGCTAAGGACCATTTTACAGATTCACAATGTGAGATGGATATGCTTGGCAAGTTACAGCCTACCAAGAACCTGAAAAGGCTATGTGTAGATGGATACAGAGGCACAAGATTTCCAGAATGGGTTGGAAATTCTTCCTACCACAATTTGACTGAGTTACATTTGGATAATTGTCAGAATTGTTGTATCCTTCCTCCACTTGGACAATTAAGCTCTCTCAAGATATTGAGGATGATAAAAATGAGTATGCTAGAGACTATTGGATATGATTCCTTTTCTGGGACACTCTTTCCCTCTCTCGAATATTTGACGTTTTATGACATGCCATGTTGGGAAATGTGGCACCATTCCCATAATCCGGATGATTCTTTTCCTGTCCTGAAGTCTGTTGAGATTATTGATTGTCCCATATTAAAGGGAGATTTGCCATCTCATCTTCCTATGCTGAAAACAATTCAGATTGAACGATGCAACCAGCTTGGCTCATCTCTCCCAAAGGCTTTTTCCATCCGAGAGTTAAACATATCTGAAAGCAATAAAGTAGCCTTGCATGAACTGCCCCATTCATTGGAAGTATTAAGAATTAAAGGAACAGAGGTGATAGAGTCTGTATTTGAAGCTATTGCCATCGCCTTACCGACATCTCTTCAAAGATTATATATCGTGGGTTGTTCGTCTGCGATATCTTTTCCGGGAGATTGTTTACCCACATCCTTGAAGGTTTTGTCCATAACAAATTGTAAAAATCTAAATTTTCCAAAGCAAAACCAACGGCATGAGTCACTTCAGTCTTTGAGTATACACGAGAGTTGTGATTCTCTTTCAACCCTCCCAGTAGACAACCTTCCGAACCTCGATCATCTCGAAATCAATGAGTGTGAAAACATACAATGTCTTTTTTCTTCGAAGATTGTTTCAAATCTCAGTTATATTAAAATTAGAAACTGCCCCAAATTTGTATCATTCCCAAGAGAAGGATTGTCTGCACCCAACTTGAAAGAATTGTGGATCTTGAACTGCGCTAATTTAAAATCATTGCCTTGTCACATAAATACTCTTCTCTCAAAGTTAGAAAAGGTGGGGATAGACAATTGCCCAGAAATGGAGACGCTTCCTGAAGGGGGTATGCCGCCTAGCTTGAGAAAACTTTATATCTGGAATTGTGAGAAATTATTGAGGAACCCATCTCTAACTTCGTTTGATATGATTTCCCATCTTGAAATTACTGATGATGCTATCAAGTCGTTCCCTAATAAGGGTTTTGCGTTGCTGCCTCCCTCCCTTACCTCTCTATCTCTATCGGCAATGTCAAGTTTGCAGACGTTGGAGTGCACGGGGCTTCTCCACCTAACATCCCTCCAACAATTAGAACTTATAGATTGTCCTCGGCTGGAGAATATGGAGGGAGAAAGGCTGCCTGCTTCTCTAATAAAACTTGAAATCTATGAATGTCCTCTGTTGGAAGAACGGTGCCACATGAAACACCCACAAATTTGGCCCAAAATTTCCCACATCAAAGGTATTCAGGTGGACGACAAATGGATTTAGAGAGCCTGAACTTGGATTTTCAACAGGTAGTTGTCAGCCTAAATGCAACTTGTTGAATTTCATTCATTTTTGCACAAACTTTTTTCATTAACTTTTAAACAATTAAAATTATATGAGTATCCTACTACCAGTTCAGCCAATTTATTTCATTTTTTGTATCTCCTTTACTGTGAACATTTGTCTCATTTTTATGTTGTTTACAGTTATTTATTTGTACGTCTTGTATGGGTTTAGGGTCGCAACAAATAATTTATTTCACATTTACATGTAATGATTATCCAAGCAAAGATCTCTTTGTTTTTTGGGCAAAGGATACAGTTAATCATATGACGATGAATTGCCTGATCTTCAAATATTTTTTTTTATATTTTATTTTACAGATTTTTAAGTAGCTAACTTTCTTGATAATTATGTCGGGAATATGAATCAGCTGGCTTTGGTTTGTACAATCCCTTCTAATATAAGATTATTTTCTCTGCCACACTTCTTTGTTGTGATGATGATGCTTTTATTTACATGTTACGTTGCACATGTCCGAGTCCATATTTTTTAAGTGATGCAAGAATTCTGGAGAAGAAATTGGCATCAAATGTTCAAACTTCAACTAAAAGAACTCTGATTATTAATTCATTTCAGATGGTGGACATTGCAGGGACCATCATAGAAAAGTTTGCTGTGAGGGCTAAACAAAGTTACTTGCTGAATAAGTAGGTAATTCATTTTAATTCTTTAAGGATAAAATATAATGTTAATTTCTATAATTTTTACTGCTTAAGTGAGTCATGACATGTTCTTTGGCTTGCTGTAGGTTCTTAAACTTGCGACATGATGAAATCAGGTGCTTCATAGTCATCATACAAGCCTAATTTAGACATTCCATTTCACTTTTTGGTAACATACCTTACTCGTTAGTTGTTGTCGGCCATTGTGATACTACTAGGATTAGTATTGTCCTATTTGTCCATATCTTCAATTTGTGTTAATTAGGATTTTCCATTTTAAACAGCTACTAATAAATGTAGCTGAACACTCCATGAAGGAAAAATTCAAACCGGATGGATCTAGAGGTATGCTCTTACTTCACAATTCACATTACTTAATGTCTCGTATCCTCCTCAACGATACCTTGTCATGCCACTCATTTTATTCTCTTTCTGTGTAGAAAATGTTGAGGTTAACAAATAGACAGCTGCCATAAGATGGAATGAATTGAGAATGGACTTGTGCTAATAAGATGGAGGAGTGGATTATTGGTGTACGGAAAAATGATGGAAACTGCAACTCTGGGGCAATTGTTTATCTTCTGATTGGTTAAACTGAAGGTATTAAATTACCCTATATTGTACTACACAAACTGTTGACAGTTTTTGGTATTTAAAGGAATGTATATTTATGCACCTGGATTTAATACCCTCTCCAATTGATGCTGCACAGTTATGCATCTGGATTTAGTTGCTGTCACTACTGTTTTTATTGAAGTTCTCAAAACATAGCTCCTGATATCCTATCTTTCTGTTTGTAGTTTTGGATTTGTAAATCGTAAATCTGTTTTAGCCTTATCTGTCTATTGCTCTATAGCCGTGTAGCAGTCTTCTGTTAGCTTCAGCTCTCTTTCTATAATAGCACTTTATAACAAAGACGTGTCGGAGTGCTGTTGTATTATAAGAATAGAGAACAAAACAATCTCTAGTTGCTGTTGTGTATATTAATTTTTGTGTATATATCTAATTAGTGATTAGTGATGTGGGTTAATTATTATCACATATAGAGCTTTGTAGTTTGTAGGGGGTGTAACCGGATGAGAAAAATTCAATTGAATCGACGATCCAAACCAATCCAAACCGAAAAAAAACCGATTTTTATGGTTCGGATAAAAAACCGAACCAAATCAATTGAAAACCGATGTGGTTTGGTTCGGTTCTCGGATCAAATTTTAAAAACCGATGAACAAACCGAACCAAACCAATATATATATATATATATATTATTAAGTTTTTTTTTACAACATATATATTATTATTAAGTTAGTTTTTTTTAGGTAGCCCACATCTATTAAAAAACAAAGGGAAAAATACATTAATCTTCCATGAGCTTTGTGTATGTGTCACTAACACCCCTCTATTTTATGATTTGACAGAGATCTCCCATGAGTCTTGGACCTTCCACTCCTTTAACCCTTAAGTCAACTAGTTCAACCAGTTGTTTTACCCCTCACACCCCATTAAAAAAAACATGACATATATTTCATTCTCATATTTGTTGTTCTCTGCATATCTCAAGTTAGCACATTCCCAAAAATAAAATAGGCACAACTACTTGTAAAAAATATATTGCATACTCACATCACAATACAAATCTTAACTTAGAAACTCTCAGGCTCAGTTTCCTCACAGTCACAGCTGCAAAAAAACCTCACACTACTCTCAGTTCTCATCTCTCAATATTGCGCAAACAACACAACACTCTCACGTTGCTCTGCTCTCATATATTTCATCTCAAACTCTCAAAAAACGGTAACCTCTAATGTCAAGCGTTGCCGGAATACGTCTTACTTATGGTGAAGATTTTTTTTGGGTCTTATACTTATGGTGAAGTTAACATTGACGGGATGACAATTTGATGTGCAAAATAAGCATTGGCGATTCAAGTGGAAATAACCTTGAAGTTTTATTTTTGTTGTACTTTATTATTTAAAAAATTTATGAACTTAATTTCAATATGATTGTACTATGTATTTGAAGAACTTATAGGAAAAGAATTGTATTTTGTATATGAAAAAATTATTTTATGAATTGTATTTTGTATTGTATGAACTTATTTGATGAACTTATAGGAAAAAATATATCGGAAAAAATGCGCTATAAAACCGATTAAAGTATCCGAACCAAACCGACGAGTTTGGTTCGGATTTATTTTTTAAAAACACTAAAAACCGAACCAATCGAGATTTCATTGGTTCGGACATCGGATTCATTCGAAACCGATCCAAACCGGTCCAATTACACACCCCTAGAGCTTTGTGTGTCACCTATTATCAATTTATTTTTGACTTGACTATGTCTTCTGCTAACTTTTCTATCCATTATCTCCATTTAGAATTGACTGGTGAGAAACCATAGATTTAAAGTCTTGTTCAATGAATTGCAGACAAGTTTCTTTATAAGTAGTGTTTATTTTTCCATATTGATATGTGATGAATTTCAATACAATATAAGAATGAACACAAAGGAGCGAAGAGCTTTAGAAAAAGGTAATTAAAGACAACATAGGAGATTTGTTTATTACAACAAAGCAAGAACTGATATTGTGAAGTTCATATAAAAATACTATATCGTTGGATAAGATTGACCTCCAGGTTTACCACTATCCCTCAGCACTCTCATATAGCCTTGTTCACCCCAATTTTTACCCCATGAATTCTTAATCAACCAATACTTAATTCCATCATCAGTTACACCATAACCAACGGCCGTAACCGCATGGTTGAAGGGTCTTCCACATGTTCCTGAATAAACCCCTTCCTTATATAAATGAAATTCAGTACTAGGATCGATGCCTACTGATACTGGTTGTTGTGCCACAGCTTGTAGTAGTTGTTGTTCATCATTGACAGGTACATCAACGAAACTAGTTATTTGTGCTGCCGGTGTCATTTGATCATTTAATTTGCAGGTTTGCTCAATTCCTTGGTATGGATAATCAGCTTCGCTAGCAATACCGTTGGTTTGTATTATATAATTGAAGGAATTATCCATATAACCTCCACCACACCCATTGTTCTGACTATCACAATCAACCAATTGTTGCTCTGATAATGATATCAAATTACCAGTTTTGATTTTCACAATGCCTTCTATAGCTGCCACAGCTGAAAATGCCCAGCAACATCCTACAACATATATTGAAATATTGAATAATATTATAGGACATAATTCTTAATTAAACTTTGCTTTCCATAAAGTCCTTATTGACTTTTCATAAAGTCACATGTAATTACAGTTTACACTCGTTGGACAAATAATGGTTCCTTAATGCGTTTGTTTCACAATTGAGAATTTTACATCCAGTAATAATTTTTTCATGAAATAATAATAGGTATTTTATTCTCAAGTAGTTTTAAAAAGTGTGTTTGGTTAATAATAGTCATGTTTCCGAGAGTTATTTGTAAGAGTTGATATGTGGATAGTTACACTTAATACATACATTTGTACGGTGAACAATATTTTTTATATGTTAATTTCTTTTTAAATTTTGAAAAAAGATAAAGCTGATAAAAAAACACTGTTAATTGTAGAAATACACTGAATCGTATGTGTATGTATTAAGTGTAGTGATTTATGTTTCAATATCACACCTTTTGTGATATACTCCATGAAAACTCTTAGTTGTATTAAGTATACTCTTAACTTTGTATGCATGTTTTTTATGTTTCAAAATTTCCTACTCCAAGATAACTAAAAACCATTTTCTTAAATAAAAGTAAGAGGTTCATAATAATTACCACAGTTTTGTTGGTCTTTAACATCGGTGACCGCTCCTTGCTGTCTCCAGTCAAGATTTGTTGGAATATCATCATTCAAGTCGAAGGGCACTGCAACTGACCTCATCCTAGAGGAAGAAAGTTGGGTAGGAACTTTGAGTCCAGTATGTGAAGCAATAAACTCTTCACTAGTTAGATCAGAATATGGATTTAGGCCAAGTTTATAACTCTTGTTACCAACATTGTTGAAATTCTCTATGTATTCCAAATTTTCTTGAAATATTTTTTTGCGTTTCTCCAACTCAGAATTATTTGTGTATTTGCGTCCATATTTCATCATCCATTGTTGGTGTGCTTCAACAACAGATGGTTCGGACAATGTTCGAGACATGGCTGTGTATGCACATGCCCACAAGATCATAAAGAAAAGAGCAATAAGAAACTTCATTATTATTATTTTTGGGTTGTTTGATTTAGAAGAGAATGTTTTATGGAAGAGGATATGAAGAAGAGTAACATAAGATATGGCTATTTATAGAATCCAAAATGCATGCATTTTGTGACGTTTTAACAAAGGGAGCTACTACAGTACATTTGAATAATTTCAATGTACCGGTACATTAGGTTGTTAAATTGATAAATTTGTAATTATTTTTATGAATTAATAAACTATCAGCCGATCATTGTATTTTAGAGATAATACTATCACAAGAAAAAACACAATTTCATCCTTTATAAGAATTACACTAAATTTTTAATATTTTTCATTAAAAAATTCAATATTGACTATTATTATGCATAAAAATTAAAAAAAATATCAAATTTTATATTTTTGACAGTTTTGATAAATTATATTTTGTTATTATAATGTTCTTATTGATAGAAAACATAATTTCTTTTAAAAAATATTCAATTATCTACTAATTTAATGACCTAATGTACCGGTACATTAGAAATTGTCAAATGTACCATAGAATTGATTGACAATCAACCTGTTTCGACAGAATTGTCAATGCCAAAACTTGTGGGGGCAGATGAACCACAAGATTCACAAGATTATGGTAATGGTGAAAATCCTGAAATTTTTGAAATTTTTGCCATTGACAATTTATCCAACAATGATTGGAGAAAACAACTCGTCGAATACTTGGAAAATCCCACAGGTGTAGTTAGTCGAAAGGCATGCAGGAATACAACACGTGCCTGCAAGTGAGTTACATTCAATAGTCAAACCATGGCCTTTCAGAGGATGGGCTCTCGATTTAATTGGTGAAATTAAGCCAACTTCATCAAAAAATCAACGTTATATAATTGTTGGAGTTGATTATTTTACCAAATGGATTGAAGCAGTTCCATTACCAAATGTTGATCAGGAACCAGTGATAAATTTTATTCAAAATCATATTATTTATAGATATGGAATACCTGAAACTATCACTACAGATCAAGGTTCAGTATTTACTGGACGGAAAATGATGGAATTTGCTCAACAAACTGGCTTTAAACTTTTAACTTCGACACCATATTATGCTCAGGCAAATGGTCAAGTTGAAGCAGCCAATAAAATTATTATTGGTTTGATAAAAAAACACATTGCCCAAAAACCTAGAAATTGGAACAATACTTTGGACCAAGTATTATGGGCATGCAGAAATTCTCCAAAAGAATCAACTAAGACTACCCCTTTTCGTTTGACATATGGTCACGACGCAGTTTTACCAGTCGAGATACATTTGCAATCAATTCGAATCCAAAGGCAAATGGAAATACCAAATGACCATTATTGGAATATGATGTTAGATGAATTAGTTGATTTAGATGAAGAGAGAATACAAGCTTTGGAAAGATTAACTCAGCAAAAAGAGAAAGTTGCCAAAATTTACAATAAAAAGGTCAAGTCTAAAACCTTTATTATTGGAGATTTAGTCTGGAAAACTATTCTGCCTATGGATCGAAAGGATAGGGTTCTAGGAAAATGGTCACCCAATTGGGAAGGTCCTTTTAAGATTTCACAAATATATTCTAATGGTGCATTCGAGATCGAAGAGTTAACTGTTGAAAGACACACTCTTAATATAAATGGTAAATATTTGAAAAAATATAAGCCAACATTATGTGAAATAAACATAAGCACAGAATAAGAAATATAATGAAATCGAAATGGCAAAAAATAGTAAATTGCCATACAAACAAGATATTCTCAAATGGTACGAATTTATTTAAACCAATCAAATAATAGAAATTGTATTTCAAATACAAGAATTGGTTACATTCGAAACCATCTATGGTTTTATTTGACCTAACAGAAATCTATCCTAATGCATCTTTATTTTAAACAATAAAGAGAAAAGCAAGAAAGAAGGTGCAATTGCTAATCCCTCCCAACTGGTTGAGAAGTTCCACCACACCAAGAGCAACCCCCAACAGCAGTAAGGTGGATTGTTACACCTCACTTCATCTTCGAAGAACTGGACGCAATGTCCTTTCCATTCTTATGAGGAGAGTTGGTAGGATCCTCGATCAATATAAGGGAATCATCTTGATCTTTACAGAGATCTTCTTCTGGGATATAAGTCTTCAAAAATTCAGCGTAATCTGAATCAATCTCATCTGAACCAGAATCATCGTGTTCTTGGACATAGCGTTGAGATTTCTTTTGAATCTTTTGAGAAGATTGGTTAGGTTTAGATTTGGGGTTTTGAGGTTTCTTGCGTGTAGAAACAGAAGAAGGTTTGTTAGTTTTCTTAACAGAAACAACACCTTTAGATTTTACTTTCATGGTTTCTTGAAGGAAGGAAGAAGGTTAAAGGAAGGAGGAATAGTGAAGGGGATTTGGATTAAAAAATCACAACAGAAACGTTCCTTTTTATAGAGAAAATTTGGACGGTTGGCAGTTAGAATTCCCTTATTTCTCGCAAACAATAAATTCGGATTGACTTGACTGTCTTGGAAACAGAGTCAAATACGGTTTTTAAAGAATATTTGTCAGTTGCACATATCAAGAAGTGGAAAAGATTTTTCCGCCGTGAATTCCGAGGTTTTGTTATAAAAAGCTCCAAAATTTGAAGTTTTAAAAGTTATCTGGATTAGCAAAAGCCTATAAGATGATTCGAGAACATCGAAAGTAGAGAAATTGAAATGGCAAACGTAAATAATTTGCCACAAAACAGGGCATTGTTAATATTACAATCCAATTAAAAACTTGTTCAAAAACTTGGAACTTGACATAGCAAATTGTTCGAAACAAAAAGAAAGAAAAATTCAACGAACATATTTAAACCTTGGATTTCAGATTAGCATAATGGGTTTTTATCAAATCCAATTCGACGTCGATGACATGTACATTGCTCTCGAGGGATTTAACATCTTCCTGTAAAGCTTCAGAGGCACTAAAGTATCTGAGACCTTCTCGAGCTTCCTTCTCGATTGCCTCTTGATGAGCTTGAGTAGCAGCTTCCTCAAGTTGTTTACGCTTTTCCTGTTTAGAATGAATAAGGAGCTCTCTTTTCACTATTTCTGCTCGAAATCCCGCAATTTCTTCTTGCCATTTGTCAATATTAGAAATACACTCTTGGACCCCTTCACCAGAATTGGCTTTTTGAGTTTTCATTGCCTCTACTTTTTCGACAGAGCGGTTAGCTTTATCAAAAACAATAGCTTGGGCCAATTTCTGATGACTCATCCTTCCAAGAGTATATTCTTTCTTCTGTACAGCTTTGGCAAATTGCTCGATTATCGACTCGAATTGAATAACTTTACTCAAGGTATCCTGATCAGTGAGAGGATTATGCAGCTGGTTCAAGAAATTTTTATGGGCAAAGGCGGCATTGGTATTTTCTTCAATGGACTTTAACATGTCACCATTTATGTAATCTGAATGGAACTTGAGCAACAAAGAATCTTGGCGAACATTTTGTCGAATACTGGCTTCAGATCTGCTTGAAGTATCACCAGTATCGCTGCTTGAAGCAGGTTCCCATTTTTTAGCCATGAGAAGTCTTAGTGCAAGGTCTGGCTTCGAATTCCTCATATTATCAAAGTCCCCTTCAGACATGCCAAGGCTAGCCGAGAGTTTCGAAGTCGAAGACTCTGGCAAAATTTCTGATCCACCTTCCTCTGCTTCAGGAATGGACTCAGCATCAAAGTCCATTTGCTCATTTGAGTAATCTGGGTTAGCGCGAGAATTGGAAGTTGTATGAACAAATTCCATATTCGAAGCAGTAGCTTTAGCTGCCTCCAGATTCTCTTTATCAATGACAGTCTTGTCACTATCATCCTACAAAGACAGGATAAATTGGTAAGGATAAAAAAGGGTAAGACAAACACATTGAAAAGAGATTCGAAGTTCATTTACTTTTGTGACTTCATCATTAGGTTTTTCAACCTCATCCTTGCGTGTATCTTGATCCAAATCTTCGATCGAAGCCTCTTTGGTTTTGTCTGTTTCTTCCGCAACCTTAGGAGGATCATCCTTCGACGTATCTGTCGAAACAACGACAGCAGGTTGAGTCGAAACACTGGGTTGTGCCTGAGTATCACCCTCAGGAGATTTTGATTTAGATTTTGATTTGGTTTTCTTCTTCTTCTTTTTCTTTGACACCCTTTCGTCTGCCTCAGGACTAGTCCTTTGAACAGGAGCATCATCTTCTCCTTCAACCTTGTCCTTATCTTTTCCTTTGTTACTTTCATCACCATCAATCTCTTCATCCATAACTTCAACGATTTGGGGACTAACGACCTCAGCACTTGGTGCTGGATTTACCTTTTGAGTGACAGGCCTGGGAGTCTTTATCCTTCTCAATGGAGTCACCACTTCTTCTTCCTGTTTTCGATAAGAAAATTTTCAGAAAATAAGGAACAAAAACCGAAATCGAAAGGCATTATGAAAAAAGAGGTGAACTTACAGATTCATCACTAGAAATAGTGACAGTTGGTCTGGTTTTCTTCGAGACATTTCCAGTTTCAGTCGAACTGTTTGCTCTTTTCTGACCCTGAAAATGTGTTTAGGGTTTTATAAACAAGTTTATAAGAAGCAAACGCTCAGAGGAAGGAATATTTGGAGACTTACCTTCACCTTCACTTCCACATTCTTTTTACCAGCAGGCTTGGCCTTGCGGGTTTCTTCCAAAGCATCTTCCGGAGCTTGTTTCGAAACTATAAAAATAGTATGAATTAAAACAATCAAGATAATGTGGAAATGTGATTAAAAGGGAAAGTTAAGAATTACCTTTTGGTTTCGATTTCTTTGCCTTCTCGACAATTGGTTTATTCAGACCAGCTTCCAACCCTTGAATAATTTCTCCAACACTTTTAGTTCGAGTCAAATAATAATTCTCCCACCAACTATCAAATCCGTGGTGCAAAAATGAGAAATATTAAAATCAAAAGAGTTGAGGTGGTATGAATTCTGTTCTGTTATCTTGAGATAACCTCTAAACGTCTTTTCAGAAAGACTCGAACCTAAAACCATGCTCTTCTCATCTTCAAACAAGCTTTTGGGACGAATCTGAGACATCCCAAATTGTCTCGAGACCAAATTTGGTTGGTATCCCACCAATCCAAAGTGTTTTGCTTGAGTACCTATCCTACAAGATAACACAGAAGGATCCAGATAGGTTGACCATACTTCATTCACTTCATCTTCATTATCAGGATCGAAAGCTGGAAAGTCCTCAGTAAACCAATTGGGACCAAATTCCCTAGTAGCAAAAGGAGCGTGATGGGGTTTGAAAACATTAAAATTAAGAAAAAATTTCATGTACTTCATAAACAGGGTCTTATGATCAGTCTCTAAGTGTTGAGGGGCTAATCGAATAACTCTCCTTCCTTCGATTGGACGATCAGCTACTTCAGTTTCGTAGTCTTGGGGTATCCTTAAATTGAACTCTTGTTCAAAAGAGGCATTCAACCACAACTGCAATAACCACATGGGTCCAGCAACTAAAAACGAGGAGCCATTCGAAGATTTCTTAATTTCATCACATGCTAGGCCCATGGATTCATACAGAACAGCTAAAATTTACTTTCCTAAGCCAAAATGCCTGCCCTCATGTATCTGGATGGCCATGGGAATAAACATTTTCGCTACTTGTAAAGAGCGAGAACAGAAAACATAGTAAGACAGCCAAAGGGTTAAAAAAGCAACGTGTTCGACACTGCTAGTTTCTCCCTCCTCGATGTTTTTCTCTATAAACTTAGTGAAAGACAGTTCTGTTGGGTCGAAATCAATGTTATCACTTGTATTTGTTGGATCAAAGGTTTCGTCATTTGGTCGAAGACCAGTAAGGGCAGCTACATCTAACAAAGTTGGGGTTAACATTCCACATGGGAAGTGGAAAGTGTTGGTAGATTTTTCCCAAAAATGCAGCGCAGCAATAATGGATTCTTGTTGTACTTGGGGACCAATTCGAGTAAATTGGATCAAATCATAAATTCCATAAGTTTTCCAATATTCCCCAAAATCCTTTTCCATTCGATTTAGCCATGGGATAAAATGTCTAGTATTGGGAATAACGGGAGCAGATCGAAATAGCTTCGCATTCAAAAACCCTAAATGGCGTGTTTCGCTAGAGAAGATTGGGGGTTCACATGTTCGAAAGCAAGGAAAGATTGCATTTACCTGTGAGCTCAATGCATCTTCGTCTAGTAGAGGACCTCCAAACGCATAAACGTTTTTATTCACAGCAAATGGGATCATCAGTTCCGAATGCCAAATCTCCATTTTTTCAGGATCATCTTGTGGTTGAGGAACCATGGGTTCTTTTTCTTCGTGAAGGATGAAATTCCTCCATTTACCAGCAAAGGGAACTTTAACGTTGCGATTCTCGTCAGCCATTGGTTGATTTTCAGAAAAGAAAAGTCTTTTGGAAAATCACGATTAGAAGTTTAAAGACTTTCTGGGAAGTTTTGAAAGGTTCTAGATCTAAACAGACTTGAACAATGCGTTAAGTTTTTGGAGTAGTTTGAACTCAAGATCGTTGGTGCAAGTTTCTGGGAAAGTTCAGAATGATTGTTTGAAGTTTGCAGAAAACGTTTCAATGGTGAAGAAGAAGGCTATTTATAGATTTTGAATAAAAATGTTGAATTAATAAATCAAAAAGAAATTACACTGTTCACATGCAGTTTTCTTTCAACTTCCGAAACTGCCACCTGGTCCACTCACCCAAAAAAGCAGGATTTTTTCTTTGATAATGGTGAAAATGGCAGTTGAAAAGACCGCTAATGACGTCAGCGCAGTCTTAGGAAAGCGTGAAGACTTTTGATGGAAAAGCAAACGTTTCAATTTTAAAATGCCAACTCCTAAATTTCATTCGAATCATTCAAATCGAAATTGGCATTTTGGGGGCAATTTGTTACTCCATATTTTTGTTTGGGACAAAATATGAAATAAAGATAAGTTAATTGTTAAATTATACATATTATCATGTATATTTTAAAAAGTTAATGTAATCTTTTATCAAAAGCTTTTCTTTTTTCGATTCGATTCTTGATGTAAATCGAAATCTGGCTATATCGAAAGAAGTTTGGATTTTCACAAGTTCGAACGCTTTCTAAATGATTTTCGAACTTAACTCACTTCGATTTCGACTAACTGGCAACGGATACAACGGTTCAGAACTAAGGACAGCGCACAAGAAGCAAAGACACGCGTCATTTGGTCAAGCAGCAGCCGTTACAGAGCAGTTGGAGTAGGAAGTCTATATATACGTATTTTGTAGTCAAAATAATGGTCACAAAATTCATATACGAAATCCTGCAAACTCACAATGCTCACGCTATCGAGAAAGTTGAGTATCGAAAGGAGAAAGTATGATTCTGTGAACCATTCCTTGTAAAACTTTTAGAAATTCAATGCAATTTACTATTCTTGTTAAGTCTTTTGATACCTTTAAATTCCTGCAATTTATCATGTTTCATTCTGTCGAATGAAATTGTTGCATTTCTTTTATTGATTTCTGCAAAGTTTACTTTTCTGCAAAGCTTTCATTTTTACTTGTTTGACAAGTTATTTTGCAATCAAACATTTTCAAAACTTGAAACTTCAAATAAAATCATGAATGTTCATACTTTCTGGAAATATATGCACAAAATTATGTCCCGGGATTTACTAGTTGATCCCTCAAGTAATTAAAATTAAACTAGCGGTTGTTTACCAAAAATCAGGGTAAACAAATTGGCACGCCCAGTGGGACCTAATTTTAGTGTGTTTTTCTTTGTTTAGAAAGTAGTTTTATTTGAATTTGTCTGAAAATTCTTGTTGGTTGATGTTCAAAATTTGTGTGTTTTGATTTTGTATGCATTTGAGAAGTGGAAAATCTCTTCCAAATTTGATAAGTGCTAACTCTCGTCCAAAGATGGTTCGACCATCCAATAATAATCAAAACAACAGTAACCCTGAAGGGCAACCAACCCAAGCGTCTAATAATAACGCTACAATCCCTGCCCAGATTTCTGGTACAATGGGAACAACTGCTCCTTCGTCAGTTATAAGTGACATTGGGGTAACTTCCCCAATGACGAATGTGACATTGTCGAGTTCGACCACGTCACCAGCATCCTATATTTTGGGAAGTAACCCTATGTATGGTATGCCAACATCTTTGATGGCTGGTTTACAAAATAGTCGACCTAATATGGAAATTCCAAATATGTTTTCTCCTTCAGGATCTGGAGCGGGAAATCAACAAAGGGTAATTCCCCAAAATTTAACAAACACATCCGTGTTGGCAATTCGACAACAAATGGATGACAGTAATCATGAAATGGTAAATATGTTAACACAACAATTAGGAACTGTGATAAATCCTTTGATTCAAAATACAAATGACAGTTACCAAATGTTAACTAACCAAATGAGTCGAATGGCTGATTTCTTTGGGGCACCACCCATACAGCAACAACCAATTCGACCAATACAAATTCAGGCGCCTGTTCAGGAGACACAGATCCCTAACAATCCAGGGGGCCAGAAAACCAGGGACAACAACGACCAGTGGCGCAAGTAGAGCCACCAGTCCAAAATGTTGTCGAACCAAATCCTGGCATAGTTTTGGTTAATAGAAACCAAAATGCTGATGAAGTAGTTAGAAATGTTCGACAGGACCGCTATGAAGGGCAAAATAATTTGGCCCATATAGTGGAAGCAATTCTAGCCCAAAATGGCCTTAACATAGGATTGCATAGGCCTAACTTTGTTTCTGCCTTATCTGAATATGTACTCCAGACTGAATTACCAAGAAATTGGAAAATTCCAAAATTTACGAAGTTTGCTGGGGATACGAGTGAGTCGACCGTAGAACATATTGCCAGATATATGGTAGAAGCGGGGAATATTGCAGACAATGAGAATTTAAGGATGAAATATTTTCCAAATTCCCTAACCAAGAATGTTTTCATTTGGTTCACCACCCTGCCCCCACATTCAATACACACTTGGACTCAATTAGAAAGGTTGTTTCATGAACAATTTTATATGGGACAATCCAAAATTAGCCTTAAAGAATTGGCTAGTGTTAAGCGTAAAATTCTTGAGTCCATTGATGATTATTTAAATAGATTTCGACTTCTCAAAGCAAGGTGCTTCACTCAAGTGCCTGAACATGAGTTGGTTGAAATGGCTGCTGGTGGCCTTGACTATTCCATTAGAAAGAAGTTAGATACTCAACATCTAAGAGATATGGCCCAATTGGCAGATAGAGTTCGACAGGTCGAACGCCTTAAGGCAGAGAAAGTTAGATCTTCTAAGTTTCATAAAAAAGAAAAAGTTGCATATGTAGAAACTTATGAAAGTGATGATGATGAGTTCGACAATGGATATGACTGTGTCGAAAATAATGAGGTCAATATTGCTGAATTAAAACCAGGACCTCCTTATACTTGTAAATTGTTGAAGCCATCAAATGGAAAAAATCCTGTCGAACCAAAAAACGATAAATTTGTTCCTAAAACTTATACGTTTGATATTACAAAATGTGATGAGATTTTTGATTTGTTGGTCATTGATGGCCAAATAGTTGTGCCAAAGGGTTTAAAAACTCCACCTTTGGAACAAAGAAAGAAAAGAGGTTTTTGTAAATTTCATAATTTTCTTGGTCATAAAACCTCCCAATGTGTTCTTTTCAGGGACCTGGTTCAGAAAGCCTTGAATGATGGAAGGTTAAAGTTTGGTGATAAAACCAAACCACCACCAATGCAGATTGATGAAGATCCACTACAGGTATCGGATGCTTCATATGTCGAACCAGTGGAGTGCCTAATGGTGGATGCTATGGATCTAACTGGAGGTGCACAACTGTTGGCGATTCCTGAAAAGGAATATGATGAAAATATCAAGGTGGTTTACCCTCAAGCTGAGGAGGAACTCATCGATTTTTTGCAAAGATACAAGTTAAATAAAACTGAAGTCATGCTGTGCCCTCGTTGCAGCGCTGTATTCGACAAAAAGGCTACTGATGGCCTAAAGAAATATGTTCCTTTTGCAAAGAACAGAAATAATTGGCCAAACCAAAGGCAAATGACAAATCATAATATGGCTCATCCAAAACCTGTTCACCAGAGGTTGGGTTACCAGGCTACTTTTGTTCCATCCAACAAGACTCCAATCAATCAATGGGTCCATGGTCAATCAATGGTGCCCACCCAAATTTTTGTTGAGAAAGGAAGTTCAAGTAACAGCAAGCCTAGGAATTCTGTAGAGGCTAAAAAATATGCTTACAAAAACAATTACATGGGCAAAAATCACATGAGACGTACTCAATGGCGAAAACATCAGCGCCAGAAGAAGCTTGCACTTCAAAATGTGCAGAATCCTGTTGATAACAAAGGAAAGCAAGTTGTCGAATTGGCCAAGAAGCCAATGAAAGATAGAAATTCTCTTCCCAGTTCTACTAATAAAACTAAAGATAAGTTCGAAGATGAGCACATGGAAGCAAATGATTTCCTTGACTCGGAACCTGATTTCGACATCTTGGTGAATGTAGTCTCGATACTTCCTGCTGAGTATGACATCTGGTCAGAAGTACAAAGCGGAGAGGATGAATTCGACAGTAATGAATTGGCTCTGCATAAGCCAATGTGCTATTATGTTATGAGTAATGGTTGCTTGGAAGAACAGAAGGCCATTTTCGAAAGGCCTGATGAAGGCATGAAGAGTCACTTAAAACCACTCTTTATCCAAGCAAAGGTAAATGATGTGGGGATTAACAAGGTTTTAGTTGACGGTGGTGCTGCAGTGAACCTAATGCCTGAATTTCTGCTGAATAAAATTGGAAAGCGTTCGACTGACCTACACCCTCACAATATCATTCTGTCGAACTATGAAGGGGAGACTGGTTTTTCCTTAGGAGCAATTCAGTTGGAAGTTGCTGTTGGGAGCACTGTGAGGTCTACTTTGTTCATAGTGATTGATTCCAAGGCGAATTACAATATGCTCTTAGGAAGAGAGTGGATTCATGGTGTAGGAGTTGTTTCATCTACTCTTCACCAGAGAATAAGTATTTGGAGGGAAGATGGGGTAGTTGAAAATATAGAAGCAGACCAAAGCTATTTCAGGTCTGATGCTCACCACATATCTAGATACACCTTTGACAAAAAATTGGCAAATATTCCGCCATGTACAGAGCAAGATTTTGCATTCACCCCTGCCACTAATGTCTATCATTCTGTCAAACTAGATCCTACTCATGGCTCTATATGGGAGAGAGAAGAAATAGATGATGGTCCCTATGAGGAGGATGGCAAAATCTACCCAACTGGGTGGAACATTGACGAAAATTATTATGTCTGAGTCCCATGCATGGGCTAAGATTTCGGCTTATGTAGCCGAAAACAGAATCAAAATGGCTTTAGAGGCCAACCTGTTACAAGAAAATATGGCAGTCGAAGCCAACAATCATGGCAAAACCTTGCCAGAAATGCAGAGGTTAGATTGCATTTATGATGACGAACCATTAGGATTTGAAAAAGATCCTTTAAGTTCCAATCCTAAAATGCAGGCACAAGATCCTTTGCAGGAGATTGACATTGGAGATGGCTCATTCAAAAGGCCAACATATATAAGTGCCAATCTTTCGAATGATTTAAAAATTAAACTGGTCGAACTCCTTAGGGAGTTTAAAGACTGCTTTGCTTGGGATTACAATGAAATTCCAGGCCTGAGTAGAAATTTGGTGGAACACAGACTGCCAATTCAACCAGATAAAAAGCCAGTGAAGC
The DNA here is from genome assembly GCA_951799995.1 of Trifolium subterraneum. Lineage (NCBI taxonomy): Eukaryota > Viridiplantae > Streptophyta > Magnoliopsida > Fabales > Fabaceae > Trifolium > Trifolium subterraneum. The sequence continues at coordinate 5,022,046 of OX637462.1, read as the reverse complement.
AATTGCCAAGAAAGTTTGCACCAGACATCATGTCCAAAATCAAGGAAGAAATTGAAAGGCTGCTGAGGAGCAAGTTCATTAGGACAGCCAGGTATGTTGAATGGTTAGCAAATATAGTTCCTGTGATTAAGAAAAACGGATCTCTTAGAATATGTATAGATTTTAGGGATTTGAACAATGCTACTCCTAAAGATGAGTATTCCATGCCTGTGGCAGAAATGCTAGTTGATTCAGCAGCAGGTTTTGAATATTTGAGCATGTTAGATGGTTATTCTGGCTATAATCAAAATTTTATTGCTGAAGATGATGTGTCGAAAACTGCTTTTAGATGCCCGGGAGCCTTAGGCACCTATGAATGGGTTGTGATGCCTTTTGGTTTAAAAAATGCTGGGGCAACATATCAAAGAGCAATGAATTCAATTTTTCATGATTTTATAGACACATTCATGCAAGTTTATATTGATGATATAATTGTCAAATCCTCATCACAAGATGATCATTTGAATTGTCTTAAAAAATCTTTTGAAAGGATGAGGAAATATGGATTAAAAATGAATCCATTAAAGTGTGCTTTCTGTGTTCATGCAGGAGATTTTCTTGGTTTTGTGGTGCATAAAAAAGGCATCGAAATAAACCAGAACAAGACGAAAGCAATATTGGAGACCAAATCTCCATCAAACAAAAAACAACTTCAGTCTTTGCTTGGGAAGATAAATTTCTTGAGAAGGTTTATATCAAACTTAAGTGGTAAAGCTCAACCTTTTTCACCACTACTTCGACTCAAGAAAGAAGATGTCTTCATATGGGGGCAAGATCAACAAAAGGCATTTGATGATATCAAAATTTATCTGTCGAATCCACCAACTTTGATGCCTCCGATTAGAAACAAATTTATGAAGTTGTATATTTCAGTGTCTGATTCGACTCTTGGCAGTATGCTTGTATAAGAAGATGAAAATGGAAATGAAAAAGCCATCTATTATTTAAGTCGAGTCCTTAATGATGCTGAAACTAGATACAGTAGTATTGAAAAACTTTGTCTTTGCTTATATTTTTCATGTATGAAACTGAAGCATTATATAAAGCCTGTTGAAATTTATGTCTATTCTCATTATGATGTCATTAAATATATGTTGTCAAAACCAATTCTGCATAGTCGAATTGGAAAATGGGCTTTGGCTCTTACTGAATATTCACTTACATACAAACCTTTGAAAGCTATAAAAGGCCAAATAGTGGCTGACTTTATAGTGGATCATTCAGCAATAGAGACACAACAAAATTATGTGGATTCAGAACCTTGGAAGTTGTACTTTGACGGTTCTAAACATAAATATGGGACCGGAATTGGGATATTAATAATCTCACCTTCGAAAATTCCAACCAAGTTTAAATATAAAATCAATGGTTTTTGTTCCAACAATGAGGCTGAATATGAAGCCTTGATCACAGGTCTTGAGATTTTGCTTGACTTGGGGGCAAAAAATATTTTGATAAGAGGTGACTCAGAGTTAGTTCTGAAACAAATCACTAAAGAATATAAATGCATAAAAGAGCATTTGATAAAATATTTTGTTGTTGCAAATTCTTTATTGAAACGTTTCGACTCTGTTAATATTGAATGTGTACCTCGTATTGAAAACCAAGAGGCGAATGATTTGGCTCAAATTGCTTCTGGTTACAAAATTTCCAAAGAAAAATTGGAAGAGTTGATAGAAATCAAAGATAAATTGATTGACAATCAACCTGTTTCGACAGAATTGTCAATGCCAAAACTTGTGGGGGCAGATGAACCACAAGATTCACAAGATTATGGTAATGGTGAAAATCCTGAAATTTTTGAAATTTTTGCCATTGACAATTTATCCAACAATGATTGGAGAAAACAACTCGTCGAATACTTGGAAAATCCCACAGGTGTAGTTAGTCGAAAAGTCAAATATAGGGCTTTAAGCTATGTCATCATTGGAAATGAATTAATGAAAAAGACTTCTGAAGGAGTTTTGTTAAAATGCCTTAGTGAAACTGAAGCATATTTGTCAATGTCTGATGTACATAGTGGGGCTTGTGGATCTCACCAAGCAGGCCATAAAATGAAATGGTTATTGTTTCGACAGGGTTTGTATTGGCCAACCATGCTGAGAGACTGTATAGAGTTTGCCAAAGGTTGTCAAGAATGCCAAAGGCATGCAGGAATACAACACGTGCCTGCAAGTGAGTTACATTCAATAGTCAAACCATGGCCTTTCAGAGGATGGGCTCTCGATTTAATTGGTGAAATTAAGCCAGCTTCATCAAAAAATCAACGTTATATAATTGTTGGAGTTGATTATTTTACCAAATGGATTGAAGCAGTTCCATTACCAAATGTTGATCAGGAACCAGTGATAAATTTTATTCAAAATCATATTATTTATAGATATGGAATACCTGAAACTATCACTACAGATCAAGGTTCAGTATTTACTGGACGGAAAATGATGGAATTTGCTCAACAAACTGGCTTTAAACTTTTAACTTCGACACCATATTATGCTCAGGCAAATGGTCAAGTTGAAGCAGCCAATAAAATTATTATTGGTTTGATAAAAAAACACATTGCCCAAAAACCTAGAAATTGGAACAATACTTTGGACCAAGTATTATGGGCATGCAGAAATTCTCCAAAAGAATCAACTAAGACTACCCCTTTTCGTTTGACATATGGTCACGACGCAGTTTTACCAGTCGAGATACATTTGCAATCAATTCGAATCCAAAGGCAAATGGAAATACCAAATGACCATTATTGGAATATGATGTTAGATGAATTAGTTGATTTAGATGAAGAGAGAATACAAGCTTTGGAAAGATTAACTCAGCAAAAAGAGAAAGTTGCCAAAATTTACAATAAAAAGGTCAAGTCTAAAACCTTTATTATTGGAGATTTAGTCTGGAAAACTATTCTGCCTATGGATCGAAAGGATAGGGTTCTAGGAAAATGGTCACCCAATTGGGAAGGTCCTTTTAAGATTTCACAAATATATTCTAATGGTGCATTCGAGATCGAAGAGTTAACTGTTGAAAGACACACTCTTAATATAAATGGTAAATATTTGAAAAAATATAAGCCAACATTATGTGAAATAAACATAAGCACAAAATAAGAAATATAATGAAATCGAAATGGCAAAAAATAGTAAATTGCCATACAAACAAGATATTCTCAAATGGTACGAATTTATTTAAACCAATCAAATAATAGAAATTGTATTTCAAATACAAGAATTGGTTACATTCGAAACCATCTATGGTTTTATTTGACCTAACAGAAATCTATCCTAATGCATCTTTATTTTAAACAATAAAGAGAAAAGCAAGAAAGAAGGTGCAATTGCTAATCCCTCCCAACTGGTTGAGAAGTTCCACCACACCAAGAGCAACCCCCAACAGCAGTAAGGTGGATTGTTACACCTCACTTCATCTTCGAAGAACTGGACGCAATGTCCTTTCCATTCTTATGAGGAGAGTTGGTAGGATCCTCGATCAATATAAGGGAATCATCTTGATCTTTACAGAGATCTTCTTCTGGGATATAAGTCTTCAAAAATTCAGCGTAATCTGAATCAATCTCATCTGAACCAGAATCATCGTGTTCTTGGACATAGCGTTGAGATTTCTTTTGAATCTTTTGAGAAGATTGGTTAGGTTTAGATTTGGGGTTTTGAGGTTTCTTGCGTGTAGAAACAGAAGAAGGTTTGTTAGTTTTCTTAACAGAAACAACACCTTTAGATTTTACTTTCATGGTTTCTTGAAGGAAGGAAGAAGGTTAAAGGAAGGAGGAATAGTGAAGGGGATTTGGATTAAAAAATCACAACAGAAACGTTCCTTTTTATAGAGAAAATTTGGACGGTTGGCAGTTAGAATTCCCTTATTTCTCGCAAACAATAAATTCGGATTGACTTGACTGTCTTGGAAACAGAGTCAAATACGGTTTTTAAAGAATATTTGTCAGTTGCACATATCAAGAAGTGGAAAAGATTTTTCCGCCGTGAATTCCGAGGTTTTGTTATAAAAAGCTCCAAAATTTGAAGTTTTAAAAGTTATCTGGATTAGCAAAAGCCTATAAGATGATTCGAGAACATCGAAAGTAGAGAAATTGAAATGGCAAACGTAAATAATTTGCCACAAAACAGGGCATTGTTAATATTACAATCCAATTAAAAACTTGTTCAAAAACTTGGAACTTGACATAGCAAATTGTTCGAAACAAAAAGAAAGAAAAATTCAACGAACATATTTAAACCTTGGATTTCAGATTAGCATAATGGGTTTTTATCAAATCCAATTCGACGTCGATGACATGTACATTGCTCTCGAGGGATTTAACATCTTCCTGTAAAGCTTCAGAGGCACTAAAGTATCTGAGACCTTCTCGAGCTTCCTTCTCGATTGCCTCTTGATGAGCTTGAGTAGCAGCTTCCTCAAGTTGTTTACGCTTTTCCTGTTTAGAATGAATAAGGAGCTCTCTTTTCACTATTTCTGCTCGAAATCCCGCAATTTCTTCTTGCCATTTGTCAATATTAGAAATACACTCTTGGACCCCTTCACCAGAATTGGCTTTTTGAGTTTTCATTGCCTCTACTTTTTCGACAGAGCGGTTAGCTTTATCAAAAACAATAGCTTGGGCCAATTTCTGATGACTCATCCTTCCAAGAGTATATTCTTTCTTCTGTACAGCTTTGGCAAATTGCTCGATTATCGACTCGAATTGAATAACTTTACTCAAGGTATCCTGATCAGTGAGAGGATTATGCAGCTGGTTCAAGAAATTTTTATGGGCAAAGGCGGCATTGGTATTTTCTTCAATGGACTTTAACATGTCACCATTTATGTAATCTGAATGGAACTTGAGCAACAAAGAATCTTGGCGAACATTTTGTCGAATACTGGCTTCAGATCTGCTTGAAGTATCACCAGTATCGCTGCTTGAAGCAGGTTCCCATTTTTTAGCCATGAGAAGTCTTAGTGCAAGGTCTGGCTTCGAATTCCTCATATTATCAAAGTCCCCTTCAGACATGCCAAGGCTAGCCGAGAGTTTCGAAGTCGAAGACTCTGGCAAAATTTCTGATCCACCTTCCTCTGCTTCAGGAATGGACTCAGCATCAAAGTCCATTTGCTCATTTGAGTAATCTGGGTTAGCGCGAGAATTGGAAGTTGTATGAACAAATTCCATATTCGAAGCAGTAGCTTTAGCTGCCTCCAGATTCTCTTTATCAATGACAGTCTTGTCACTATCATCCTACAAAGACAGGATAAATTGGTAAGGATAAAAAAGGGTAAGACAAACACATTGAAAAGAGATTCGAAGTTCATTTACTTTTGTGACTTCATCATTAGGTTTTTCAACCTCATCCTTGCGTGTATCTTGATCCAAATCTTCGATCGAAGCCTCTTTGGTTTTGTCTGTTTCTTCCGCAACCTTAGGAGGATCATCCTTCGACGTATCTGTCGAAACAACGACAGCAGGTTGAGTCGAAACACTGGGTTGTGCCTGAGTATCACCCTCAGGAGATTTTGATTTAGATTTAGATTTGGTTTTCTTCTTCTTCTTTTTCTTTGACACCCTTTCGTCTGCCTCAGGACTAGTCCTTTGAACAGGAGCATCATCTTCTCCTTCAACCTTGTCCTTATCTTTTCCTTTGTTACTTTCATCACCATCAATCTCTTCATCCATAACTTCAACGATTTGGGGACTAACGACCTCAGCACTTGGTGCTGGATTTACCTTTTGAGTGACAGGCCTGGGAGTCTTTATCCTTCTCAATGGAGTCACCACTTCTTCTTCCTGTTTTCGATAAGAAAATTTTCAGAAAATAAGGAACAAAAACCGAAATCGAAAGGCATTATGAAAAAAGAGGTGAACTTACAGATTCATCACTAGAAATAGTGACAGTTGGTCTAGTTTTCTTCGAGACATTTCCAGTTTCAGTCGAACTGTTTGCTCTTTTCTGACCCTGAAAATGTGTTTAGGGTTTTATAAACAAGTTTATAAGAAGCAAACGCTCAGAGGAAGGAATATTTGGAGACTTACCTTCACCTTCACTTCCACATTCTTTTTACCAGCAGGCTTGGCCTTGCGGGTTTCTTCCAAAGCATCTTCCGGAGCTTGTTTCGAAACTATAAAAATAGTATGAATTAAAACAATCAAGATAATGTGGAAATGTGATTAAAAGGGAAAGTTAAGAATTACCTTTTGGTTTCGATTTCTTTGCCTTCTCGACAATTGGTTTATTCAGACCAGCTTCCAACCCTTGAATAATTTCTCCAACACTTTTAGTTCGAGTCAAATAATAATTCTCCCACCAACTATCAAATCCGTGGTGCAAAAATGAGAAATATTAAAATCAAAAGAGTTGAGGTGGTATGAATTATGTTCTGTTATCTTGAGATAACCTCTAAACGTCTTTTCAGAAAGACTCGAACCTAAAACCATGTTCTTCTCATCTTCAAACAAGCTTTTGGGACGAATCTGAGACATCCCAAATTGTCTCGAGACCAAATTTGGTTGGTATCCCACCAATCCAAAGTGTTTTGCTTGAGTACCTATCCTACAAGATAACACAGAAGGATCCAGATAGGTTGACCATACTTCATTCACTTCATCTTCATTATCAGGATCGAAAGCTGGAAAGTCCTCAGTAAACCAATTGGGACCAAATTCCCTAGTAGCAAAAGGAGCGTGATGGGGTTTGAAAACATTAAAATTAAGAAAAAATTTCATGTACTTCATAAACAGGGTCTTATGATCAGTCTCTAAGTGTTGAGGGGCTAATCGAATAACTCTCCTTCCTTCGATTGGACGATCAGCTACTTCAGTTTCGTAGTCTTGGGGTATCCTTAAATTGAACTCTTGTTCAAAAGAGGCATTCAACCACAACTGCAATAACCACATGGGTCCAGCAACTAAAAACGAGGAGCCATTCGAAGATTTCTTAATTTCATCACATGCTAGGCCCATGGATTCATACAGAACAGCTAAAATTAACTTTCCTAAGCCAAAATGCCTGCCCTCATGTATCTGGATGGCCATGGGAATAAACATTTTCGCTACTTGTAAAGAGCGAGAACAGAAAACATAGTAAGACAGCCAAAGGGTTAAAAAAGCAACGTGTTCGACACTGCTAGTTTCTCCCTCCTCGATGTTTTTCTCTATAAACTTAGTGAAAGACAGTTCTGTTGGGTCGAAATCAATGTTATCACTTGTATTTGTTGGATCAAAGGTTTCGTCATTTGGTCGAAGACCAGTAAGGGCAGCTACATCTAACAAAGTTGGGGTTAACATTCCACATGGGAAGTGGAAAGTGTTGGTAGATTTTTCCCAAAAATGCAGCGCAGCAATAATGGATTCTTGTTGTACTTGGGGACCAATTCGAGTAAATTGGATCAAATCATAAATTCCATAAGTTTTCCAATATTCCCCAAAATCCTTTTCCATTCGATTTAGCCATGGGATAAAATGTCTAGTATTGGGAATAACGGGAGCAGATCGAAATAGCTTCGCATTCAAAAACCCTAAATGGCGTGTTTCGCTAGAGAAGATTGGGGGTTCACATGTTCGAAAGCAAGGAAAGATTGCATTTACCTGTGAGCTCAATGCATCTTCGTCTGGTAGAGGACCTCCAAACGCATAAACGTTTTTATTCACAGCAAATGGGATCATCAGTTCCGAATGCCAAATCTCCATTTTTTCAGGATCATCTTGTGGTTGAGGAACCATGGGTTCTTTTTCTTCGTGAAGGATGAAATTCCTCCATTTACCAGCAAAGGGAACTTTAACGTTGCGATTCTCGTCAGCCATTGGTTGATTTTCAGAAAAGAAAAGTCTTTTGGAAAATCACGATTAGAAGTTTAAAGACTTTCTGGGAAGTTTTGAAAGGTTCTAGATCTAAACAGACTTGAACAATGCGTTAAGTTTTTGGAGTAGTTTGAACTCAAGATCGTTGGTGCAAGTTTCTGGGAAAGTTCAGAATGATTGTTTGAAGTTTGCAGAAAACGTTTCAATGGTGAAGAAGAAGGCTATTTATAGATTTTGAATAAAAATGTTGAATTAATAAATCAAAAAGAAATTACACTGTTCACATGCAGTTTTCTTTCAACTTCCGAAACTGCCACCTGGTCCACTCACGCAAAAAAGCAGGATTTTTTCTTTGATAATGGTGAAAATGGCAGTTGAAAAGACTGCTAATGACGTCAGCGCAGTCTTAGGAAAGCGTGAAGACTTTTGATGGAAAAGCAAACGTTTCAATTTTAAAATGCCAACTCCTAAATTTCATTCGAATCATTCAAATCGAAATTGGCATTTTGGGGGCAATTTGTTACTCCATATTTTTGTTTGGGACAAAATATGAAATAAAGATAAGTTAATTGTTAAATTATACATATTATCATGTATATTTTAAAAAGTTAATGTAATCTTTTATCAAAAGCTTTTCTTTTTTCGATTCGATTCTTGATGTAAATCGAAATCTGGCTATATCGAAAGAAGTTTGGATTTTCACAAGTTCGAACGCTTTCTAAATGATTTTCGAACTTAACTCACTTCGATTTCGACTAACTGGCAACGGATACAACGGTTCAGAACTAAGGACAGCGCACAAGAAGCAAAGACACGCGTCATTTGGTCAAGCAGCAGCCGTTACAGAGCAGTTGGAGTAGGAAGTCTATATATACGTATTTTGTAGTCAAAATAATGGTCACAAAATTCATATACGAAATCCTGCAAACTCACAATGCTCACGCTATCGAGAAAGTTGAGTATCGAAAGGAGAAAGTATGATTCTGTGAACCATTCCTTGTAAAACTTTTACAAATTCAATGCAATTTACTATTCTTGTTAAGTCTTTTGATTCCTTTAAATTCCTGCAATTTATCATGTTTCATTCTGTCGAATGAAATTGTTGCATTTCTTTTATTGATTTCTGCAAAGTTTACTTTTCTGCAAAGCTTTCATTTTTACTTGTTTGACAAGTTATTTTGCAATCAAACATTTTCAAAACTTGAAACTTCAAATAAAATCATGAATGTTCATACTTTCTGGAAATATATGCACAAAATTATGTCCCGGGATTTACTAGTTGATCCCTCGAGTAATTAAAATTAAACTAGCGGTTGTTTACCAAAAATCAGGGTAAACACCTATCCATTGTTCATGGATTCCCAATGTCTTGGTAGAATTCATGATCAATCGAGGAAATTAAGTTCGTTAATCACTCAATTACACTAATCAATCCATTATGTCTAAAGGATCCATTAGTGTACAATTAATTCTAGGTCCAATTTCAAACATTATTTTCATCATAATCAAAATCTAAATTCATTTCAACCGTTATCAAGAGTAGAAAAGCATTACAAAATGAATTAATTGCATACAATAATAAAGAGGAATTTGGATACAAATGGTTCATTACAAGAGAATTTCAATAATATCATCCTATGTTTAGATCCAACCTCATGAGTAGATTAGTTCTTTATATAGCAAGGCATCAATCCCTTCATGCTTCCAAAAAGAGTTGTTTCCACGGAGATACAATCCAAGAATGCACAGCAAAAATCCAGATCAAGCTTCACAATCATTTTCTTCTCCAAAAAGTGCCAACACGGATGCAAAAATGGCTTGTCCTTATATAGAATTCGTGTTGGCGCGACACGCCAGATCTGATGCGCAACGCGCAGACAGTTACAAGCAACTGCGTGACGGAGATGAACATGCGCAACGCGCGCCAAGAACACATGAAGTTGTGCAGCGCGTCAAATTAAGATGTGTGACGCGCCCCCGTCCGAAGCAAAACACGCCAGAGTCTGATCCATTATGCGCGACGTGCGACCTTTCCCTGTGCGACCCGCAGGCATCCGAGCAATGTCTTGAACCAAGTATTTTTCCTCTTCTTTGATGACTAAACACTTCTAAAAACCTCTAATATTACTTAATTATTGTTGGAACATGATGTGAAGAAATTGGATGGAACTTGGTATTGGAATAAGCACAAGTGATAGAACCATGTTAAGTGTGAATTGAAAAAAAAAGGACTTTGAGTCCCACATTGCTAAGAACACACTTCATGGTAGTGTTTATATACTACAAAGTGACTACTAAGGGTGTGCCCTTGGGGTACCCACTTTTGTATGAAAGGGAGACCGCACACCATGTCGAATATCACACACGCGCACCGCCGCCGCCGTCCGGCCGGACCGGACCGGGGCTTGGGCTTGGTGATATATTAATTTTTTAATACTCAGAAAAAGAAAAAATTTATTTTTTCTTTATTGTGCTTGCCTCCTTTATTTTCGCACATGTTAATTGTGCGCGAGACCAAGTTATTGCTTCGTCAGCTAGAAAAACGGTTGGTCATGGCCTGATTTTCGGCCCACGTTTTCCTTTGACTTGGCAAATTCGAAATTCAACTGATTCCTCATAATTAGCTCCTCACTTCCACGTTATATACATCCTTCATTCTTCAGTTTATTTTTTACTTCTTTTTCTCTGCATTCTGAGAAACCGTTGCTTTCCTTCTCTCTGTTTCTTTTCTTCTCAAATTATTTTTTGTTTCAGTATTGAACGGTTGTTGCCGTAGGATTGATATTTGCATATCAATTATATTGGTGTATTTCTGGCCGATACTACAGTGCAGTAGTTCATCGGTATTTATTTGATAAACGGCTGTTTTATCCTGGGGACTTCGCGGTCGATAATACTACAGTGCACATTTTCGAGTAGTTCCGCGAAACTTCTTAAAGAAAGCGACCTAGTACGCGACTCAGCCAATAATTAATTTCGTTGCCAATTCTTGAAAAAATCGTTTTCTGTTTTTTATAAAGTCAGTAAATCGTTTTATAACAATTTTAAGACGTTTCGAAAATATCATGGCAAACGAAGAGATTATTGGTAGTTCTTCTGTCGGTGCTACAGAAAGGCCGTTTAAGTTTGAAGGTAATCATTTCAAACGTTGGCAACAGAAGATGTTTTTCTTCCTGACCCTGAAAAAATGTGCCTACGTTTTGAAAGATCATATTCCTGTTGTTCCTGATGTACCGACTGATGCTTCGGCTTCAGGAACAAAAGAACAGCCCGTTAACACCAACGGTCAATCTGTTTCTGCTGCTGAACCTGACAAAGGTAAGGCTACGGCAGAACAGCTTAAAGAAAAAGCGCTGCAAATTGAAAAAGAAAGGCAGCTATGGATCGATAATGATTATGTTTGCAAAAACTATATCATTAATGGATTAGAAGATGATCTGTATGATTATTACAGAACCTATGACACGGCTAGTGATGTGTGGGAGGCTTTGAGCAAAAAGTATGATACTGAAGAAGCTGGTGCAAAGAAGTATGCTGTGAGCAGGTATCTGAAATATCAGATGGTGGATGAAAGGTCGGTGGAAGTGCAGTCACATGAGTTGCAGAAGATTTCTCATGAGATAATAACCGAAGGTATGCCTTTACATGAGCAGTTTCAAATTTCTTTCATTATTGATAAGCTGCCCCCTAGTTGGAAAGATTTTAAGAATCAGCTCCGCCATAAGACAAAGGAGTTTTCCATTGAAGGTCTGATTACCCGTCTTCGTATAGAAGAAGAATCTCGGAAACAAGATATGAAAGAAGAAGAAAAGATATTGGTTGTTTCTAACAACAATAAAAAGAAATTCGGTGCAGCTCTGAAGCCTACGGGCAAACCATTAAAAATTCAGAATCAGAGCCGCATTCAAAACCGAGTTAAGAATGGTAACCCGGTTAGGGGCCATAATGCTAGGCAGCATCAGCAACCACCTCCTAGAAATGACGCTGTTGATCCATTTTATTGCTTCAATTGCTGGAAAACAGGTCATATGTCCAAGAAGTGCAGAAATCCAAAGAGGCCTAAACCGGCTAACCTTGCACATATTAATGTGAATGTGGCTGATGAGCCATATACTTGTATGATCACCGAAATTAATATGGTCGGTGGTACTGATGGATGGTGGATAGATACTGGGGCTACCCGCCATGTCTGTTATGATCGTGCTATGTTTAAAACATACACGAATGCTGAAAATAAGAAGGTGCAGATGGGTAACGCTCACACTTCTGATGTTGCTGGTATTGGAGATGTTGTTTTGAAGTTCACCTCTGGGAAGACTCTTATCTTGAAAGAAGTCCTTCATGTTCCTGAGATGAAAAATAATCTTGTTTCTGGTTTTCTTTTAAATAAGGCTGGGTTTAATCAAACTATTGGGGCTGATATGTACACCATCACTAAGAATGGTATTTTTATTGGGAAGGGGTACGCCTCTGATGGCATGTTTAAGCTTAATGTTGAATTTGATGTTATGAATAAAATTTCTACTTCTGTTTACTCTTTGTGTGATTTTAATATTTGGCATTCTAGACTTTGTCATGTTAATATGCGCTCAATTTCTAATTTAAGTAACTTAGGTTTAATTCCTAAACTTAGTTTTAATGACAAAGAAAAATGCGAATTTTGTAGTCAAGCTAAAATAACAAAGAGCAAACATAAATCAGTTATTATAAGAGAATCTGAACCAATGGAACTTATACATTCTGATATATGTGAACTAGATGGAACCATGACTAGAAATAACAAACGTTATTTTATCACTTTTATTGATGATTGCTCAGATTATACTTTTGTTTATTTAATGAAAAATAAAAGTGATTCATTTGATATGTTTAAAGTTTTTGTGAATGAAATAGAAAATCAGTTTACTACGAAAATCAAGAGACTTCGTAGTGATAGGGGAATTATACATGAAACGACTGCGCCATATTCCCTTGAAATGAATGGTAAAGCAGAAAGAAAGAATAGAACTCTTACTGAATTAGTTGTTGCTATTATGTTAAATTCTGGTGCCGCTAAAAATTGGTGGGGGGAAATAATTTTGACTGTCTGCTTTGTTTTGAATAGACTTCCCAAATCTAAAAGAAGCGAATCTGCTTATGAAATATTAAAGAAAAGACAACCAAACTTGTCTTATTTAAGAACTTGGGGATGTCTAGCATATGTCCGTAAACCGGACCCGAAGCGAGTTAAACTCGCTAGTAGAGCCTATGAATGTGTATTCATTGGTTACGCAGCAAACAATAAAGCATATAGGTTTTACGACCTAAATGAAAAAGTGATCATAGAATCTAATGATGCAGATTTCTATGAAAATAAATTTCCCTTTAAATCAAGAAATAGTGGGGGCACTGAACAGGATAATATTCCTGAGTCGAGTCACGTTCCAATGATACCAAATGCGGATAGCAATGACGAAGTAGAAACTGAACTTCGTAGAAGCAAACGTGTAAGAGTTGCTAAAGACTATAGTCCGGATTATGCGGCCTATACATTGAATGAAGATCCAGCAAATCTTCAAGAAGCCTTGTCATCGATGGATGCAGATCTTTGGCAAGAAGCTATTAATGATGAGATGGATTCTCTAGAATCTAACAAAACATGGCACTTAGTAGACTTGCCTCCCGGATGCAAACCAATTGGTTGCAAATGGATTTTGAAAAAGAAACTAAAACCCGATGGCACGGTTGAAAAATACAAGGCTCTCCTTGTAGCCAAAGGTTTTAGACAAAGAGAAAATATTGATTTCTTCGACACGTTTTCACCTGTCACTAGAATAACGTCCATTCGAGTACTTATTTCAATATCAGCTATTTATAACTTAATTGTACACCAAATGGACGTTAAAACCGCTTTTTTAAATGGTGACTTAGAAGAAGAAATCTATATGGAACAATCTGAAGGGTTTGTTATACATGGGCAAGAAACTAAGGTCTGCAAGTTAGATAAATCTCTGTATGGTCTTAAACAAGCTCCAAAACAATGGCATGAAAAGTTTGATAACTTAATGGTATCGAATGAGTTTAGACTCAACGAGAGTGACAAATGCATTTACTATAAATGTGATGGCAACATTTGCACTATAATATGTCTCTATGTAGATGACATGCTGATATTTGGTTCAAACCTTTCTGCCGTAAATAATGTGAAATCACTGTTGGGTAACAACTTTGATATGAAAGACCTCGGAGAAGAAAGTGTGATTCTTGGAATAAAAATCACTAGGTCTGAGAAGGGGATATCCCTAGATCAATCACATTATGTGGAAAAGATCCTAAAGAAATACGGTTATTATGACAGTAAACCTGCCTGCACACCTTATGATCCCAGTGTAAAACTGTTTAAGAACACTGGTGATAGTGTAAGACAAACAGAATATGCGAGCATCATTGGTAGTCTTAGGTATGCCACTGATTGTACGAGACCCGACATCGCCTATGTCGTGGGACTCTTGTGCAGGTTGAAATCTGGCACGCCCAGGAACTAATGTTGAATACAATGTTCCAACACTTTGGTGAACACAGTGTTGTAACCAATGTTCCAACCTTATACGAATCAGCAGGAAATATAATTTAAATAACAGAAAACAGCAAAGACACAAATGATTTGTTAACCCAGTTCGGCATAAACGAACCTACTCTGGGGGATACCAATCCAGGAAGGAAATCCACTAATGTAGTGTTAGATCTAAGCCCTCAGTAAACGCCCCGTTTACAACTTATATCCTAGACACCTACTTGTGCAACTTCTACTTAAGAACTCCTAAGTATGAGATCCCATCTCACCTCCAACTTATCACGCACAGTGATTACAGTAACACAAAGATGATTTCGAAGACACACTTCAGAAAACAAATTACCTCCGTACTTAGAAGCTTTGGAGTAATTAACACACACACAAAAACAGTCCTTAACTTGTGTTATAGAATTCACAAGAAAGGCTCACAAAATAATACAAAACTCAAAACCCTAGAATGCTATTCTTTAATGACGGCTTTGATAACCCTACTGGGTTTTTCGTTCTTCATATATATACTCCAAGCAATACGGGCTGAAGTTCACTTTGGGCTTAGAACACACATTAAACAAGAATCAGAACTATACACAAAGTTTCCTAAAATGTCAGAACATCTTCAGGAAAAATCTCATCGCTGATTCTGTATAAAAATATACTCCTTGGCACACAAGAGTAAAAAACGTGGTTTCCTTTAAAAACGCGCTTTCCTTATATAAAACACGCGCGCAAATCATTCGGACACTGGTTGTCCCAATGTTGAAACATTTGGTCCAACATCTTGCTTGTATATTTGTTTTAGCAAAATGCGGCCAATTCAAATATCCAACAATCTCCCCCTTTGGCAAATTTTTGGCTAAAACAATCTGAGATTACTTCAACCATTTCAGAGAGATACACAGAGATGTAATTTCCACAGATCAACATGAACACACAACATATGAAACAGAACATCATTTCTTCAAAGCAAATTAGTCATTTGAGCTCCTCAAGATAAATTGCAGATCAGAAAAAAAATAGTATCACTCAGAAATATCAGAGGCATACAACAGCGGAATAATGAACACAACTAGCCTCACAGGATAAGCCAACAGAGAGAAATGGTCTCTCACACAAACTCAGCCACTTAGGAAAAATAAATTCCCAGTAACTGGATGTTTCAACATTTATCAGAACATAAGCACATGCATAAATCACAGCAAACTTGCTCCCCCTCAACATCAGAATTAGAACAACCATGAACAAGATCTTTTTCAAAAGAAATTTTTCTCCCCCTGAACATGTTGTCATACTACTCCCCCTCAAACATGCATCACATACATAGCTACTCATACATGCATAATAAACTACTACTACACATATTAGCAGAATGCTTCAACATCAGATTCCACATCACACAACAGGGAACATGCATCATACTAACATTTTTCTCCCCCTTTTTAGCCACAAAAGTTGACAAATAATCTTCAGGCAGAACAGCGAACAGTACCATAAGCATATTAGTGTAGATTATTACAAACCAACAGAGCACAGGAGTGCTTAAATATCTAGGGCAGCGCCCAGGAATAAACAGTCACAATAGAAAACATAAAAAAAAAAACAAAAGGGAGCAGGAGATTCAGTCATCAGCACTGCTAGCAGTTGCTTCTTCCTCATCTGTATCACTACCAGATGTTCCAGCACTGGTCTCAACATCATCACCACCTTTGTCAGCACCTTTACCAGTTCCTTCCTCAGCATCAACTGCAACATTACCTTGCAAATTATCAGCAGCTACAGCCACAGGATCTTCCTCACGCTCCAGAGCAGCAATCATATCCTCAAAGATCTTCTTCTTAGCATCAAACATCCTGTCCAGCTCCTCTTTCTTTTCATCAAATTCCTTGCAGACATCCTTCAACCCAGCTATAACATCCTTCCTTGTCATTTGCACAGGGGCAGCTTGGGAGGATGTTCCAACAATATCAGGAACATGCTGATTACTAAACAACTTATAGTGGAAAATCAGAGGAGATTCCCTCTTCTTAGCCACATCATCAGAAGACACAATACCTGGATGTTGACTGATAATAATGCCACACAAAAGAGTGGGAAATGCAATAGGTAGACTCACAGCACCAGACTTACCATGCCTCAATGTTTGATCAAAAATGTACTGTCCAAAATCATATGGAATTTTGTTTGCAACAATATAAATGAACTTTGCCAAACCTGTTGAGATATCAGAGGTGTGAAGGGTTGGAACCCAGTTCACTGAACCAATTCTGTTCAATAAGGCATACTTCACAGTGAGTTTCCCAGCAGGAACCTTTGCTCTAATGGGCCACGCCTTGACCTGTCCACCAGTAAGAGCCTTACATAAGGCATTATCAGTGACTTCCACTTCAGCGTGAGGTTTTTCATCTCTGCCCAAATATTTGTTGATCACCTTAGGGGAAAAACTTACCACCTTGCCTCTAACATTAACCTTCTGGAAATCTTTACTCAGAGGATCATTGCAACCTTCAGGAATATTAACCAGAAATTCCTTGACTAATCGTTCAAAACAGTCTCCAAAGGCAGTGACTGTTCTCATCAAACCAGCAGCTTCAATAAGCTCCATCACATCCTCACGTTTGAGAGCTTCCTTACCTAACTCTCTCTCCAGGGCCATCCTTCTATGGTAAACAGAATTCCATTTCTGAGCACTGGCAATGGAATGAAAGGACACATTGTCCATGGGGGCATCTTCAACAGCAAGAGAAGCCTTCTTGGCACTTGGCTTACTCTTCTTAGCAGGAGGAGGAATGGCTTCAACATCCTCTTCAACATTGTATTCAGAATCATCAGAATAAGCAAGCCGTCTCTTCTGAGGCTTGTTCTTACTGGATTTTACAGGGGTGCCTTTGCTCCACCCACGCCCTGGTCCAAACAGCACAGGCTTACATGATGAGTCCTTTTTCTTTGCAGCAGGGGCAGTCTTTGTGACAGTAGCTGTCTTCTTTGTACTTCCTCTCAACCTAGTCTTGATAGTGTTCTTCATGACTTGGGCAAGGGGCTCAGTAGGATAGGTTACAGCATCCACATCAATAAAAACATGAGCATTATTAACAGTATCCTCAGAAGAATCCTTCGTATTGATCTCAACAGTCTTCTCAATACTTGCAGAATTTTCTATATCAGCAGTCACAGCAGTCACAGCTTTCTCAGTAGTGTCCTGAGAACCAGAATTTGTATCAGGTTGGGCCAAGGATGTTTCAACATCCGGCGCAACATCGTTAGGTGGAGGAACACGGGATGTTCCAACATCCTTCACCACATCAGTAACATCACCAGTTGGTTTTTGTGACTCCAACTCAGCATCAACAACAACATCAACATGGTCGGATGCAAAAGGGTTTGGGTTCAAGTACAAGTCGGTCATGGTAAACGAACGTTTTGGTACAGATTTGGACCTAGTTTTCTTTTTACTTCCGATTTTGCTAGAGACAGAAGTTGAAGAGATACTTACTTTCTTTGGTTTCTCCTTCTTTGCAACAGATTTGCTTCGAGTAGATCGGTTCGCTACGTCGCTTGCATGCACCGATGTTAACGGGTCAGCGAGAACGATCAAAGGTGATGCTTCAACCTTTGATTTGGAGTGGTCCGAGGAACTTGGTGTGGGCGACACAGCGGTTTGATTGTTGACAGGGGAAGATTTTGGTGAAGTAGTCATGGTGGAATGAGGGTTTTGGTGAAGAAGAAATTGGATGATTTTACGGTTTGCAAAGAAAAGAGGGTTTGAGAAGTTGGAGAGGTTGAGCGTGGAGACAGAAAAGGAAAATATGAAAAGGTTTAGGAAAGTATGTATTTGATTTCCTAGATTTGCGTGCAGCACTAAAGACAGGAAGTTGGTTATAACTGCTGCACCCCCACATAACTGTAACTGCTACAACTCTTCAAATAGGCAAATTCCTAACTTGCCCCTTAAATTCTCAAACTGATTTGCATCCAATGCCTTAGTAAAAATGTCTGCCAACTGTTCCTCTGTAGACACATGTTCTAGAGTAACAATTTTGTCCTCAACTAAATCTCTGATGAAGTGATGACGAATATCAATGTGTTTGGTTCTACTGTGTTGAACTGGATTTTTTGAAATATTTATGGCGCTCAAATTGTCACAGTACAATGTTAGAACATCCTGCTCAACATTATATTCTTTCAACATCTGCTTCATCCACAACAATTGAGAGCAGCTACTGCCAGCTGCTATGTATTCAGCTTCAGCAGTTGATAGAGAGACACTGTTTTGCTTTTTACTGAACCAAGAGATCAAATTACTTCCAAGAAAGAAACAAGCACCTGATGTGCTTTTCCTATCATCAGCACTTCCTGCCCAATCAGCATCACAATAGCCAATTAGTCTAGAATCATCACCATGAGAGAACAAAATTCCATAGTCACTTGTTCCATTCACATATTTCAGAATCCTCTTGACCTGAGTAATATGACTAATCTTGGGCTCTGCCTGGTATCTTGCTCAAACTCCTACAGCAAACGTGATGTCAGGCCTGCTTGCAGTAAGATACATCAAACTACCAATCATACTCCTATAGAGACTTTGATCAACACTTGTACCACTTTCATCCTTAGTAAGCTTTAGATGTGTGGGTGCAGGTGTTCTTTTGTGTGGAGCATTTTCCATTCCAAATTTCTTCACAATGTTCTTGGCATACTTGCTTTGAGAGATGAAGATGGTTTCTTCCATTTGCTTCACTTGAAGACCCAGAAAGTAAGTCAGTTCACCCACAAGACTCATCTCAAATTCAGATTGCATCTGCATAACGAAATGTTGAACCATCTGATCCGACATCCCACCAAAAACAATGTCATCCACATATATCTGTGCTATCATCAATTTGCCATTTTCTTCCTTAACAAACAGAGTTTTGTCATTTCCACCTTTTCTGTACCCTTGACTAATAAGAAAATCAGTGAGTCGTTCATACCAAGCCCTTGGAGCTTGCTTTAGTCCATATAGAGCTTTCTTCAATCTATAAACATGATCTGGATGAGTTGGATCAATAAACCCCTTAGGTTGTTCAACATTGACTTCTTCATGTAAGTACCCATTAAGGAAGGCACTTTTCACATCCATTTGAAATAGCTTAAACTTGAGAATACAAGCTACTCCCAAGAGTAATCTTATAGATTCTAACCTAGCCACAGGAGCAAAGGTTTCATCAAAGTCAAGACCTTCCACTTGAGTGTATCCTTGTGCAACTAACCTGGCTTTGTTTCTAGTCACAACTCCATTCTCATCAGATTTATTCTTGTACATCCACTTTGTACCAATCACATTCAAACCACTTGGTCTAGGCACAAGATCCCATACTTCACTACGCTTGAACTGATTCAACTCATCTTGCATAGCACCTATCCAGAATTCATCAGTAAGAGCCTCTTTTATGTTTTTAGGTTCAAATTTTGAAACAAAACATGAATTTGAGACCACATCAATCGTTCTTCTTGTGGCAATTCCTTGATCAGGATTACCTATGATGAGTTCCTTTGGATGATTTTTCTGAACCCTTACAGATGGTCCCTTGTTAGTTGGATCATTCTGAGATCCACCTATAGATTCACCAGCCTGCTCATTTGATTTTCTATCGCTGCTGTCAGTTTCTTCTGATGGTTCAAATGTTGCAGCACCTTGTTCAACATCCTTTGCCTTTTCAGATGGTGAGTCATCCACTACCACATTGATTGATTCCATCATAACTCTAGTTCTTGAATTAAAAACTCTGTAGGCACTGCTGTTAGTTGAGTAACCAAGGAATATACCTTCATCACTTTTAGGATCAAGCTTTCTTCTTTGTTCTCTATCAGCCAGAATATAACATTTGCTTCCAAACACATGAAAATGTTTTACTGTCGGCTTTCTTCCTTTCCACAGTTCATAAAGAGTCATGATTGTTCCTGTTTTTAGAGTGACTCTATTATGGATATAACAAGCAGTGTTTATTGCCTCAGCCCAGAAATTTAAAGGCAAATTCTTTGCATGAATCATCACTCTAGCAGACTCTTGCAATGTTCTATTCTTTCTCTCAACAACACCATTTTGTTGAGGTGTGATGGGAGAAGAAAACTCATGCTTAATACCTTCTGATGAACAGAATTCAAGAAACTTAGCATTCTCAAACTCTCTTCCATGATCACTCCTGATTCTTACAATTTCACTACTTTTCTCTCTTTGTAATTGTTTACACAATTCTTGGAATACTTCAAACGTGTCAGACTTTTCTCTAATAAAGCTCACCCAAGTAAACCTTGAATAATCATCGACCATTACAAAGACGTACCTTTTTCCACCAAGACTTTCTACTTGCATAGGTCCCATTAAATCCATGTGCAGTAATTCAAGTACACAGGAAGTAACAGAATGTTGGAGCCTTGGATGCGACATCTTGATTTGCTTACCAATCTGACATTCACCACAAATGTGTTTCTCTTCAATGTGTAACTTAGGTAGTCCCCTGATAGCCTCTTCAGATATGGCTTTCTTCATTCCTCTGAGATGGAGATGGCCAAGTTTCTGGTGCCACAACTTTACTTCTTCTTCCTTGCTTAATAAACATGTGAAAGAGTTAGCTTCTTTTTGAGATGTCCATAAGTAACAGTTGTCTTTGGACCTTTCCCCCTTCATTATCACCACTCCTTCTTCATTTGTGACAATACATTCAGCTTGTGTGAAATTTACTTTGTATCCTTGATCGCAGAGTTGACTAATACTGATCAGATTAGCTGTAAGTCCTTTGACCAATAAAACGTTATCAAGCTTTGGTAAGCCATGGTTGATTAGCTTCCCTGTACCCATGATTTCACCTTTAGCTCCATCTCCAAACGTGACAAAGCTGGTGGCATAAGGTTCAATATTTTCAAGAAACCTGCTAATTCCTGTCATGTGGCGTGAGCATCCACTATCAAAATACCAGTCTTCCCTTGATGATGCTCTAAATGAAGTATGAGCAATGAGAGCAACACTTTCTCCTTTAGGTTTCCATTCACTTTTAGTGTTCAAAATAGGAGGCTCAGGAGGAAACTCCCTGAAGTGTTTGGGGTACCCATAGAGTTTGTAACAGTAAGGTCTGATATGTCCCTTCTTACCACAGTGATGACATATCCATGAACGTGATCTGTTCACGCGAGTCTTCTGATGTCGCTTAGGATGTTGAAACATCTGCCTGGGCACTGTAAATTGATGATTACCTTCAGCAGTCATAAACTTCGTATCTGGATCATACATCTGCTTTTTGTTGAGAGCTTCATAGTCAAGCCCAATAGGTTGTGGCTTGACAACCTGTTTTTCCAGAATCTCATCTAGAGCATGTGTACTATGGTGCATCATTACAACTTGTTTCTTTAAGTGTTCAAGCTGAGAATTTAATTGAATTACCTCGTCATTCAAGGTTCCTATTTTGGCAAGATGATTTGTTCTTTCAGTCTTCAGTTTGACAACCAATTTCCTTTCAGCTTCAAGTTGCTCACATACTTCCTCACTTCTGATGCACAAAGACTTAAAAGATACGGCTAACTCATCATATGACACTTCCTCATCAATTGAATCAGAATCAGATTCAATTACTCCAGTTAAGGCAGTTACATGTCTGGCTGCTTCATTCTCAGCTTCTTCTTCAGATTCATCCTCTTCAGACCATGTAGTAATCATGCCTTTTTTCTGCCTTTTGAGAAATGTGCCACACTCAGCTCTAATGTGCCCAAAACCTTCACATTCATGACATTTAACTCCCTTGGATTGTCCCATTTTATCATCAGTTTTTGTCCTTCTGAAATTGTTTCCAGGTTTGCTGATGTCGAATCTGATGTTTGGAACATTTCCATTTGTCTTTCTATCCATGCGTCTCATAACCTTGTTGAATTGCTTTCCCAGCAGTACCATGGCATCTGAGATACTTTCATCAGTGTCAATGTCATCTTGACGGTCTTCATTTTCAGTATTTGACACAAGTGCTATGCTTTTATTCTTGCTACCACTACTTCCAGACCGCTCATTAGCTGACATTTCAAATGTTTGAAGCGAACCTACCAAGTCTTCAAGTTTAATAGTGTCAAGTTCTCTAAATTCTTCAATGCATGTGACTTTCATATCAAACTTCTTTGGTAGAGATCTCAGCATTTTCCTCACCATTTTCTCTTCTGACAGCTTCTCACCTAGAGCATCAAAAGTGTTGGAATAATCTAGAATAGTCATATGAAATTCATGCACACTTTCATCCTCCTTCATCCTAAGTTCTTCAAACTTTGTAGTGAGCATCTGTAGTCTAGAATTCTTTACTTTAGATGTTCCCTCTTGAGTGGTTATCAGGATTTCCCAAGCTTCTTTAGCAACTTTGCAGCGCTTAATAAGTCTAAACATATTTTTATCAACTCCATTAAACAATGCATTCAACGCTTTTGAGTTACCAAGAGCCAATTCATCTTCCTCTTTTGACCACTCACTTTCAGGCTTCAGCTCTTCCAGTTTCTTTCCATCTTTGTCCTGCAATACTGGTGGTTCCCATCCAATTAGAACTGCCTTCCATGTTTTGCTGTCAATAGACTTAAGAAAAGCTTCCATACGAGACTTCCAGTAGTCATAATTAGTTCCATCCAACAGAGGAGGTCTATTCACGAACCCTCCTTCTTTCTCCATTTCTACCAGATGTATACGCCCTGAATCTCACCCAATCCAGAACAGGGTGCCTGCTCTGATGCCAATTGAAATCTGGCACGCCCAGGAACTAATGTTGAATACAATGTTCCAACACTTTGGTGAACACAGTGTTGTAACCAATGTTCCAACCTTATACGAATCAGCAGGAAATATAATTTAAATAACAGAAAACAGCAAAGACACAAATGATTTGTTAACCCAGTTCGGCATAAACGAACCTACTCTGGGGGATACCAATCCAGGAAGGAAATCCACTAATGTAGTGCTAGATCTAAGCCCTCAGTAAACGCCCCATTTACAACTTATATCCTAGACACCTACTTGTGCAACTTCTACTTAAGAACTCCTAAGTATGAGATCCCATCTCACCTCCAACTTATCACGCACAGTGATTACAGTAACACAAAGATGATTTCGAAGACACACTTCAGAAAACAAATTACCTCCGTACTTAGAAGCTTTGGAGTAATTAACACACACACAAAAACAGTCCTTAACTTGTGTTATAGAATTCACAAGAAAGGCTCACAAAATAATACAAAACTCAAAACCCTAGAATGCTATTCTTTAATGACGGCTTTGATAACCCTACTGGGTTTTTCGTTCTTCATATATATACTCCAAGCAATACGGGCTGAAGTTCACTTTGGGCTTAGAACACACATTAAACAAGAATCAGAACTATACACAAAGTTTCCTAAAATGTCAGAACATCTTCAGGAAAAATCTCATCGCTGATTCTGTATAAAAATATACTCCTTGGCACACAAGAGTAAAAAACGTGGTTTCCTTTAAAAACGCGCTTTCCTTATATAAAACACGCGCGCAAATCATTCGGACACTGGTTGTCCCAATGTTGAAACATTTGGTCCAACATCTTGCTTGTATATTTGTTTTAGCAAAATGCGGCCAATTCAAATATCCAACACAGGTTTACCAGCAAACCCAGTAATGAGCATTGGCACGCTATTGAGAGAGTCATGAGATACCTGAAAAGGACCATGAATCTCGGATTACACTATCAGAGATTTCCAGCTGTACTTGAAGGGTACAGTGATGCTAATTGGAACACCTTGTCAGATGATTCCAAAGCAACTAGTGGCTTTATATTTAGTATAGCCGGTGGAGCTGTATCATGGAAGTCTAAGAAACAGACCATTTTGGCCCAGTCCACTATGGAATCTGAAATGATAGCTCTAGCAACTGCTAGTGAAGAAGCAAGCTGGTTGAGATGCTTGTTATCTGAGATTCCCTTATGGGAAAAACCTATGCCTGCTGTCTTGATCCATTGTGATAGTACTGCAGTTATCGCTAAAATTGAGAATCGTTTTTATAACGGTAAAAAACGTCAAATTAGAAGAAAGCACAGCACAGTGAGAGAGCTCATCACTACAGGTGCTGTGAGAGTGGATCATGTACGCACTAATGATAACCTAGCAGATCCTTTGACGAAAGGACTGGCTAGAGAGAAAGTCCAAAATACATCTGTCAAGATGGGACTAAAGCCTATGAATTGCTTATGATGGTAACCCAACCTAAAAGACTGGAGATCCCAAGAATTAGGTTCCAATGGGTAAACAACAAGTCGTGAGTAATATGAGATGAACATGCAAGTTTAAGAGGCATGAATCCTGAAAAGAGAAAGGTTGAGTTAGCAAAACTCTTAATGAAATCTATACTCTATATGAGTGGAGTACATCAGGAGTACTCTTGATAGAATCACCTATATGAATGTGGAACTGAGGCTGGTTCCTCTGGAGTTTCGAGGCGAATTCCTAGAGCATTCATGAAACTGGGATAGACGTGCAGGGCCATCAATGCACGGGCCTAAGAATACACCTTATGAGAGGTTGTGTGCTGGTTTGAGGAAAATCTGAGATAGAGTTCCAAGACTAAACGTCACTCTTGCTTAATCAGGCTCTTACTAGCTACGTGAAGGTTCCAAGACATAGCTCACCTTCGCTTATGCACAATCTTACTGAAACGTTTAACGTTATGACTGAAACATTTTTTTTTAATTCAAGTGGGGGATTGTTGGAACATGATGTGAAGAAATTGGATGGAACTTGGTATTGGAATAAGCACAAGTGATAGAACCATGTTAAGTGTGAATTGAAAAAAAAAGAACTTTGAGTCCCACATTGCTAAGAACACACTTCATGGTAGTGTTTATATACTACAAAGTGACCACTAAGGGTGTGCCCTTGGGGTACCCACTTTTGTATGAAAGGGAGACCGCACACCATGTCGAATATCACACACACGCGCGCGCGCCGCCGTCCGTCCGGCCGGCTCGGGCCTGGGTCTGGGCTTGGGCTTGGTGATATATTAATTTTTTAATACTCATAAAAAGAAAAAATTTATTTTTTCTTTATTGTGCTTGCCTCCTTTATTTTCGCACATGTTAATTGTGCGCGAGACCAAGTCATTGCTGCGTCACTGCTTCGTCAGCTTATATCCGTTACAGTCAGTCAAAAGAAAAACGGTTGGTCATGGCCTGATTTTCAGCCCACGTTTTCCTTTGACTTGGCAAATTCGAAATTCAACTGATTCCTCATAATTAGCTCCTCACTTCCACGTTATATACATCCTTCATTCTTCAGTTTATTTTTTACTTCTTTTTCTCTGCATTCTGAGAAACCGTTGCTTTCCTTCTCTCTGTTTCTTTTCTTCTCAAATTATTTTTTGTTTCAGTATTGAACGGTTGTTGCCGTAGGATTGATATTTGCATATCAATTATATTGGTGTATTTCTGGCCGATACTACAGTGCAGTAGTTCATCGGTATTTATTTGATAAACGGCTGTTTTATCCTGGGGACTTCGCGGTCGATAATACTACAGTGCACATTTTCGAGTAGTTCCGCGAAACGTCTTAAAGAAAGCGACCTAGTACGCGACTCAGCCAATAATTAATTTCGTTGCCAATTCTTGAAAAAATCGTTTTCTGTTTTTTATAAAGTCAGTAAATCGTTTTATAACAATTATGCTTAGAATTATATGTAATTACGCGAAGTCATCAGTCCACTTATTCATTTTTAAGGTGATTTTTCTGCTACTAGGCTATTTGGTCAAAAACATCTGATAAATTAATTGTCCGTAAAATTTTGCTCAACTGACAATACTAAAATTGCTAGGTTGGACACTTATGCCCGAGTTTGAATTCAAAACCTCGTGGTATGTAGCAGTGTTTACCGCTATCTACAAATTTTAAAAAAATAATAATTAATAGCATGTGAAAATAAATTTTGATAGCCTAGTACGTAGACAGTGGTAAATACAGATAAAATTCACACAACACGAGGTTTTGAATTCAAATTCGGGCATAAGTGTCCAATTTAGCAAACTCAGGCATAAATATCCATTTATTTTATTCATAAATATTCATTAAGCTATCTGTCTACGAATTTTTTTGCCATCCATAATTGTCACTTGAACAAAATGTTACGGATAATTGATTATCAACTTTTTTTTTATCAAATAACCTAGTGGCTGAAATAAATTTAGCGGTGTTTACCTCATTTTTTTCTTATAAATTGAGACAAAGATAATACGTTTTTCCTTATAATTGATTGACAGGATGGGAAAATTGATAATCCATTTATAAAACGAGATACAAAGTG
This sequence comes from Trifolium subterraneum, assembly GCA_951799995.1. Lineage (NCBI taxonomy): Eukaryota > Viridiplantae > Streptophyta > Magnoliopsida > Fabales > Fabaceae > Trifolium > Trifolium subterraneum. The sequence goes on along the minus strand of OX637462.1, from coordinate 4,995,346 downwards.
ACAAAAATCACGGAAGCACCATATTTCCTACTTAAAAAAGGGAGGTGATATATGGTTCATGAAATATTATGTACATTTTTTACTTTTAGGGAGAACCGAAATTTAATTCTTGAAAAAAAATAACTTTTTGTCGAATTTGACTTACATTCCAACCGATCTCTAAATTACTCTTCCGTAAAAAATTGAAAGATTAACACACAAAAAAAAGGTATTATTATTATATAACATATATTTTCCATTGATTATATATAGAGCAAATTTCAATACAATTAAAAAGTTTCAGGAAACTATGGACATGATGAAATAGGAAACTTTATTTATAGAAGCACAACAACAATAACCGATGTAGTAAAGTCATATAAAACTACTAGCTGGCTTTACTTTTATTTATAAAAGCACAACAATAACCGATATTGTAAAAATCATATAAAAGTCTAGCTATATAGTAGGGTAAGCAGAGTGCTCAGCCATACCACATTGACCTCCAGCTTCACCATTTTCCCTTATCAACCTCATGTAGCCACTCTCACCCCAGCTTTCTCCCCAAGAATTCTTAATCAACCAATATTTCTTTCCTTCTTCATTTATACCGTAACCAATTATAGTAACTTCATGGTTAAAAGAGGGTCCACATGATCCTGAGTAAACCCCACTCTGATATGATTGAAATTCATTACCAACTTTGATCCTAGTTGCTACTGGTTGTCGAGCCACAGCTTGCAGTAGTTGTTGTTCATCATTGCTAACTACATTTGCATAACCTGTTATTTGAGCTGCGGTTGCTATCTGACCATTTAATTTGCATGTTTGTTTACTTTCTATGTATGGATAATCTTTTTCGCTAACAATGCCTCCGGATTGTACTATAGAATTGAAGGCAGTATAAAAAATACCACCATCGCACCCGGTGCTTTGTTCGTCACAATCAAGTATTTGTTGCTCCGACAATGAGATCAAATTACCAGTTTTGATTTTTACAATGCCTTCTACAGCTGCCACAGCCGTAAAAGCCCAACAACATCCTACAACATACGTTCATTAAATGAATATGATTATGCCATGTATATATATATATGATACCGTTCTCAAACTAAATTTTGCTTCAATAGACTAGCCTCTTTTCATAAAATCCTCATACTATCTCTATTTTTAATTTTGTAAGTTTATTGAATAGTTTACTGAATAAAACATGTATCTGAAGAGTTCTTGCTAGTTTTTCGAACTCTCTTAAAAGACTATTGTTTGACTATTTGGTGCTCGGTTCAAAACTTGCCTATGAGAATCTAAATAGTATTTTGTTATTTATATACAAAATCGGAGGAAGTACTATTTTCTTTTTGACTAATGATTATTCCAACTGGAATTTGAATTCTAGTTATTTTGAAGATTTTGTCCTTAGTGTCATTAATAATTACTTTAGTCTAACGATTTAGTTATTCCTACCCTAGTTTACCGAATTAGCAAAAATATACTTTTCATAAAATCCATTTTAAGTTAACTTTTCATAATACGATTGTTATAGTACTACTTGATTAAGAATATGTTTCCTCAGGTTTTACTTTGAACCAATGAATTTGATTAAATCTGTTGAAATTAAAAGTGTAACTGTTACTAAAATCACATAACATTATGTTATTCTAACAAAATTCCTCACCAATTCATACCATGCGCTAAAGTACTTTATGATTGACCATTGTAATATGAAAAACTTATTAGTTGCATAATGGAGATGCTCTTAATTTGGACAAATGCATGTTTTTTATTTCAAAAATTGCATGCTCTAATATGATTAATTAAAAATAAATTTTGTTAATAAAAAATTAATTAAGCAAGAGGGTCGTTATATATAGTTACCACAGTTACTGCCTTGGTTCTTAACATTTGTGACAGCTCCTTGTGCTCTCCAATCAAAATTTGTTGGAACATCATCATTCACGTTGAAGGGAACCGCAACTGACTCCGTCTTGGAGGAAGAAAGTTCGCTTGGAACTTTGAGTCCAGTATGTGAAGCAATGAACTCTTCACTAGTTAAATCAGAAAATGGATTTAGGCCAAGTTTGTAGTCCTTGTTACCAGCATTGTTGAAATTCTCTATGTATTCCAGATTCTCTTGGAATATTTTTTTGCGTTTCTCCAACTCGGAACTATTTTTGTATGTGCGTCCATATTTCATCATCCATTGTTGATGTGATTCAACAACCGATGATTCGGACAGTGTTCGAGACATTGTTGTGTATGCACATGCCCACAAGATGATGCAAATAGCAATAAGAAACTTCATTTTATTTTTTTAGAAGAGAATGTTTTATGGAAAAGGATATGAAGAAAAGTAACATAGAGACCCCGTTATTTATACATGAGTAGAGTAATGGTTCAATCCACTGATCACACGTTGATTACTTGTTTTAGGTTGACTTGTAAAACTACTAATATCACTTTTTCTCTGCAGCAACTTGTATGTTTCATCTAGGACCATGAATTAAGGGTACTAATTTTATGTATGTGTGTCTTGTGGCAACCGAGAGATAAATTAAGTCGCATATTAGAAAAATGAAGGTTGAACACTTTAAATATCTCAAGGTTTTGGGTAAAAACGTGGTGTTCAACTCGCTTGTATAATATTATACAAATTTTCTATATGCAATTTTGTATTTTGGAGCTTGAACTAATCATCGATTTAGTATATGTTTGGTTGTACGGTGACAAAAATTGAGTTCGAGAGAATTAATTTTGATTAAAGTGAGTTGAACTAAATTGATTTATGTTTGGATATATTGATGTTGAGTACTCTTGATGTAAAATTGATTCATATCAATTAGTTTTGTTCGAATAGATTGAATTAAAATTGGTTTTGAAAGTGTAATTACTAAAATGAGTTTTAATTGTATTTTAGATTATATATTTTTTTTTAGGTTACTATCATATATGTATGAAATTTCCACCACCAATTTTTATTTTTGTTTTAGCTAATTATTTAAATTTATATTATGCTACTAATTAACTTCAATTGTGTATACATGTTATGTTATTAGTTTTTAATTATTAGACTATATATTATTAATTTACCAAATAAAATGCATATGGGTAAGAAAATATTGAAGCATAGGTTCATATATAGTATCAGGGAGAAAAAATATGCACCGTTGCATATAAGAAATACAACAAAAACATGGGGTTTCGGTATAAACAGGGGTATAATAGTCATACAACCTAAATATGTGATTGTATAATATCTTTGTCGATATATAAGGATATTATACAATAGACTTATTTGAGTTAGTCTGATTGTATTGATTTAGGACTTGCGAGTGTGCTTCTTTTTAAAATTTCAAGTTTAATTTTTACCGATGTTAAATTGGATGAACTTGTTTAGCTTGTTAAAAGAAAAAAAACAAATATTATACAATATAATATTTCAATGAGCACTAGAATCAATTGTCTTTTATAAAGCCAAACATAAATATTATCATGAAAGTGCTTTTCTTTGCCGTAGACGTGAGTTTTGGTACACTAGCCTTAATTAAAGTATCAATTAATATATTATTATTAGTTGAATCATTGAGTCAATAAATTTATTTTATATTATTTTCTCCTTTAAAAAAAATGTGTCATGTCTTGTACTGTTTTGCTATCAAATACACAACTAACATATTGTTTAAACTTTTTTTATATCTCATTTTTACTTGTTCAAAAAAAAGTTTAAATCTCTTTTAAATATAGTTGTAAAATGATCATTTATATTTTTTTTTGTAAATAAACGAAATAACAAGTCATTGAAAACTCGCACATAAAATCCGATCTAACAATTTTGATATTTCTAAAAATTAAACTATAATTTGTAGACATCATTAATACCACTTTAATCAATAAAAATAAATAAATGAAAATCAATTGAATAGTATCATTTCTGTCAACCGATGTACGTAGTCTTACCTGGTACATCAATTTTACAATAAACTCATCAAATAATTTATTTTCTCATAACAGTGACCAAAAGTACAAAATAGCATGCAATTAATCACTGTTTTGCATCTTAAACGCCTTAAATGAAAAATCAACTGGTTTAGATTAGATGGTAATGTGTGATTATGCAACTGGATGGAAATTTCATGTACGCGGTTTGCCACCCCAGTCTTCCCCGAACTTGAGTCTTCCCAGAATCAATTTTAAATTTTAAATTTTCCAATTTTTGATTAATTTTCCAATTTGTGAAGTCAACTCATTAAAAATTGAAATATTTAACTTTTTGAATAAATTATTTCTTTAAATAATATGCTTAAAGAGTGCCCTGAGGGCACTTATTAGCAAGAACTTTTTTTTGAAACATACTCTTATTGTATTATTATGTCAACAATAAGATCATTTTTCCTCCACTCACTACAATACTATTGAAACTACTCTTAGCTCAGTTGGTAGAGACATTGCATTATATATGCAGGGGGCGGAATTCGAACCCCGGTCATCACACTTATCCACCTTAAGGGTGAAATTTCTAGCCACTAAATTACTTGACCAAAAATAAATAAATATTGAAATTGCTTGCTTATAGGGGTTTCAGATTTTTTATGCAAAATCAACATAAGGATTCGGTGAAACCGCAACAGGAGAAATAAGTTGAACATAATCTGAATCACATGAAGGAGGAGGGGCGGCCTCTTCAACTAAATCAATAGGCGCGAAATTTTGAACTCGAACACGTTTACACTTATATGTAATACCATAACGTTGAAACTCAGGACCATTCTGTGGTTCTGGAGGTGATAACTTGCGTTATTACATGCAAATAAAGACTAAATTCAAGTATTTTAGAAGTATATTTACCTTTAAGGAAGAGGAAAAACACATGTTATGAAGGTATCTTGTCAAGGAAGAAAGAAGTTGATTTTGTGAAAACAAAAAGTCTTAATTTTTGCACCTAAAGATAGAAATGGCACATAAGGCGAAATCTGAAGATTTGACAGCATTGAGCTTTTGACTTGTCGCCTGGGGCGAAATTGTGTGTTCTTATGTTGTGTTGGTGATTATCGTGTTGTCACCTGAGGCGAAAAATTGGCGCCTTAGGCGAATTTTGGTGGCTGATGCATAATTCATCGTGTTAGAAGTTGCCACGTGTTTAAAGAAATTTCGCCTGGGTGAAATTATTGGCGCCTGGGCGAGTTGGACGGTTGTGTGCTCTGTTTTGTGGATCTATAAAAGGAGAGTTGAGTCTCTTGGAAAAGGGTTAGGAAATTGGATACGGAATTTCACTATTGAAGCATATTCTTCCTTCACCATTGAAGCTTTCCATCATTTCATTGGAGATTCATGATGAAGATTGGATCTAAGCCATTCCTAGCAAGATCAACCTCCACCATGTGTCACTAAACCCATTTTGATTAGGTACTTTAGATGAATTTGATTATGATGCAATTGAACCATTTAATTGGGTTAAGATTTTATGGAAATGATGAATATTATCATATTATGATCATTCAATCAATCTTGAGTTTAATGCTTTTCATAAATTGATCACTTATGAGTTAATCCTATTTTCTTTGATTTGTATGAAAATGTAAATTGAAGTAAATCTACATTGATTGTTCTTAAATGCAATTGCCTTAGAGATAAGGAATTGGACCTTGTGATACTTGAATCACCGTAGAAAACCTCAAGTAATCCCAAAATCACCTAATAAATTAGGAATTTGAGATTAGTTGAGAGGGTTAAGTGCCAAGAGATTGGACTTAACCATTTTTGGTTGATTCTTCATGATATAATTGACATACAAGGAATAAATCCACTCAATTACATCGAATTAAAGGATTCGAAAAATATCTGATCGCTCGTTTCTCATATCAAACAAAAGTTTTATACCAATTTTATTATTAATTTCAAATACTCTTTTGCATAAAAAAAACCCATATGTCTTTTAATATTTCTCTATGTAAGTGTGTTTGTTGCCTTGATTTGAGTTAAGACAATCCTTGTGGATTCGATACTCATTTATTACTTGTCGATATTTGTATACTTGCAAATTATCTATCAGGAGTTCTGTGACTAATGACAGATGTTTCAAATAATGTAATTACCCCTTTTTTAATTAGCAAAATTATAAACATACCCTTGTGTCAAGTATGTGTCTCCTAATTTTTTTGTGCAAATAACATTTATGTATAAGCACTAACACGAAGAAGCAAATATTTTCACTAAAAGGATGTTACGGATAACATAGAAAAGTAAACTTATTTATAACAAAACAACAAGAACTGATATTGTACTCTATAGTTGGATAAGAATCATTTGCAACAATGCACATTGATCTCCAGGTGAGGAAATTAAGGACAACAAAGAAAACTTATTTATGATAAAACAAGACCTGATATCATGAAATTCATATGAAAATACTATATAGTGGGATAAGAAGCATGCGCAGCAATGCCACATTGACCTCTGGGTTCACCACTTTCCCTCAGCACTCTCATATAGCCTTCTTCACCCCAATCTTTACTCCACGAATTCTTAATCAACCAATACTTAGTTCCATCTTCACTTACACCATAACCAACTGCAGTAACTGCATGGTCGAAATGTCTTCCACATGTTCCTGAATAAACCCCTTTCTTGTATAATTGAAATTCACTACCAACATTGATACCAACTGATATCGGTTGTTGTGCCACAGTCTGTAGTAATTGTTGTTCATCATTAGCAGGTACATCTACAAAACTAGTTATTTGAACTGTGAGTGTCATTTGATCATATAATTGGCAGGTTTGATCATTTCCTTGGTATGGATATTCAGCTTCACTAGCAATGCCTTGGTTTTGTATTATATAATTGAATGTATCATCCATATAACCTCAATTGCACCCGTGGTTCTGTTCATCACAATCAACCAATTGTTGCTCGGATAATGAGATCAAATTACCAGTTTTGATTTTCACAATACCTTCTATTGCTGCCACAGCTGAAAATGCCAACAACATCCTGCAACACATTAAATAATGTCATAGGCGTCTTAGTATATACCTGACACACATATATAGAAAATTAAAAGATTGTGCGCGCGTGAACTTGCTTGGGTGTGTGTCTTATAGGGTTCATTTGATCTACTAAAAAATATAGGACAAGATAACTTCAATTGTACTGTGTTTAATTTTAAAACTGTTTCTGGTACTTAGACAAACTGGAGGCCAAGGGACAGGACAAAAACTGAAATTCTTGTCCCCACTAAACCACGGGACAACTTTTTGTCCTCTGCACAAGTTGTCTAAAGTACCAAAATAACCTTTTGTCCACCAAACATCATACAAACACAAAATTTATTCAATACCTTAAACGTTTGTACTGTGTTATTCTGTTTTGTACTGTCATGTACTGTTCTGTCTAGTACTAACATTTTACGGATCAAACGGACCGATAGTTTTTATCTTAGTGATATTGATTTGTCAATTTTGTGTTTTGTGTGTTAATTGTGCTTCATTTAATGTACTCTACTATATTTGAATTTTTGATATAAAATGCAATGAAGTAGAATAAATCAACCGAGATAACATTAGTACATTTTATTTTAAAATCTAAGTAGCTAATTTTCATTCCAACACAAACATTTTCTTAAAGTTACCACCATATATATATGATTTGATCCATGAAAATTGTTAGTTGTATTAATTATTGGAAATGCTTTTAGTTTGAATGCATATTCTTTTTGTGTTTCAAAAGTTCCTGCTCAATGATGACTAAGCAAAAACATTTTTTGTTAAAAACAATGTTTATGTAACTTACCACAACGATGTTGGTCCTTAACATCAGTGACGGTTAGAAATAATATAAAATCATTGATTTAGTCTTTCCTAACAGCTTAACATTTTGGGATAATCGGTCATTTGACATGGTATCAGAGCCTCTATGACAAAATGGTCTAGAGTTCGATCCTCGCTCCCCCTTTATAATTAGAGGTGGAAATAGGCTAGGCCGAGCTAGGCTTTGCCAAACCTGAGTCTGGCATGTCAAAAAATTAAAGGTCTGAGCCTGACTTGTGGCCTATCATAGGCTTATTTTTTAGGCCTGAGTCTGACCTTTTGAAAGTCTGACATATTCTATTAGTCTGTTTAAAAGTCTATTTCACATAAACATATTTAAATAAATAATTATATTTAATTTTGAATATACTAATGAACAAATAAATCAATGAGATTAAACTTCCTTTTGATATTTAACATGATATTTTGGAGAATTTGACTATATTGGACATCATATTTCGATTTTAGTTTATAATAATACATTTATATATGTGAAAAATCAATGTGGATTAATAAACTTGAATTACTGAAAAATTTCATAGATTTATAATTTAATCAAAGTACAAATTTTAATATATATAATAACAATAGATGTAAAAATATTATTCATATTTACTTAAATAGGCCGGCCTAGTAGGCTTAACAGACTTTTTTATTGGCCTGGAGCCTGACCTTTTTAGCTAAATAGGCCTATAAAAAAGTCTTGGTCTGCTCTATTTAAAGAAATAGGCTGACATGGTCTGAGCCTATGTAGGCTAAACCGTAGGCTTATGTAGGTCGGCCTGACCTCTTTCCACCTCTATTTATAATTAAAAAGTGAAATTTAAGCATATGGTATGTGGGTCTATGCATTACCCACGCTTCAAGCCCAAGTGGGCTCTTGCATAAGGGGGCGTGTTAGAAATAATATAAAATCATTGATGTAGCCTTTCCTAACAGCTTAACATTTTGGAATAATCGGTCATTTGACAGTAACAGCTCCTTGCTCTCTCCGATCAAAATTTGTTGGAACATCATCACTGAGGTTAAAATGTACTGCATTTGACCCAATCTTGGAGGAAGAAAGATGGGTTGGAACTTTAAGTCCAGTGTATGAAGCAATAAACTCTTCACTAGTTAAATCAGAATATGGATTTAGGCCAAGCTTGTAACTCTTGTTACTAGCATTGTTTGAAATTCTCTATGTATTCCAAATTCTCTTTGAATATCTTTCTACGTTTCTCCAACTCGAAACTATTTGTGTATGTGTGTCCATATTTCATCATCCATTGTTGGTGTGCTTCAACAACAGATGGTTCGGACAATGTTCGAGACATCGCTGTGTATGCACATGCCCACAAGATCATAATGCAAAGAGCAATAAGCAGGGGCGGAGCTACTCATGGGTTGGGGAGCACCATGGCCCGCCCCAAGTTTCAAGTTTTTCATTTTTAATGGGTATATTTGCAAATTTTTAGTTTAAGACCTTATTATATATATTATACTTTGCATTCATAAATCAATTGAAATATGTGTTCCAGTGGTAACATAATGTGCCTCCTATACAAGTAATGCGGGTTCGAGTCCTTGGCATCACTTTTTGCCACTATTTTTTAACAAAAATATACTATAATATTTCAAAATGTGAGATTTAATCCCTCATTTTTTTCTTGACTAAATTTAAACCCTCATTTTGCAAGTAAAATTAAATGAAAAATACTACTATTATACTATTAATGATGAATGATATATTATAGTGAAAAAATATATATCTATATTACAAATACGGCATTCTATAAATTTTATTTTTACGAACACGGCCCCCCAAAGAATTAATCCTAGCTCCGCCACTCGCAATAAGAAACTTCATATTTTTTTGGTTAGCTGGATGTAGTGAATAGAAGAGGATGTTTTGTGAAAATTGATATGAAAAAAGTAACATTAGATACGGCTATTTATATAATTCAAATTGCAAGTAACAAAGGAAAATAGATACTTGTTTAAGCTCCTGGCGAAAATCTCGGTATACATAACATGAGTAACGGTCCAATCTCCAAGCAACACGTTAGATATATATTACTTATTTAAGGGGTGCTGCTAAACTTAAACATTACGTAGAGAGAATTTGCTAAATTTTACTAATCAAGCGCAGCTGGCGGAAGAATAGCATAAATTTTATAAGGTCATAAAGTGAAGCTCTTATGTTCAAGTGGTATCAACTAGTTAGTAAGAGTTTAACTTTATAATTTCAAGGGGTATAGTTTGAATCTTACCAAAGATAGTATGTAAATGACTATTAGTGTCACACCGTTATTAATAATTGGTGTGTATGTCTTAAAATCAGAAAATCACGTTTTGAAGCAATTCGTCAAGTTATGCACATGCATTAGGTTAATGGTTATCTCTCTTATAAATCTAACATTTTTCTCATTCATAGTCGATGTAGGACTTAAACAGCCTCACTTAAAACCCAACACATTAGTGGTTGCTAGCCACCGCTCACATAAGCACAAAAAACTTAGGGTCGATTTTTAAATCAATTATCAACTCAACATATCGTTCAATGTAATTCTGAGAATGAATCTCATATGAAGTGGTGAGGCTTGCATAAATTAGAAAAAAATATAACAGAAAATATTATAATTTGCTGATATTCTTGACTTCCAAACGTACAATCATTTGTATATAACACATATAATAATGTATATTAAATTTTCTATTGATTGAATATAAGATGAATTTCAATTGAAGTTAATATTAAGGGAAATGAAAATAAGAACATAATAGAATTTTTTTTATTTTTAATAGGAAAATTGTAAAAGTCATATAAAAGTACTATATAATGGGGTAAACAACATGCATAGCAATGCCACATTGACCTCCATATTCACCATATTCACCATTTTCCCTCAACACTCTCATGTAACCACTCTCACCCCAATGCTCACCCCAAGAATTCTTAACCAACCAATATTTGATCCCTTCTTCGGTTATCCCATAACCAATTATAGTAACTCCATGGTTTAAAAAAGTTCCACATGTTCCTGAATAAACTCCGTCCCTGTATAGAACAAATTCTTTACCAACTGCGATGCTAGCTGATAGTGGTTGTTGTATTACGGCTTGTAGTAGCTAGTTGTTGTTCATCATTGGGAGTTACATATTGAAAATTATTTATTTGAGCTCCAGGTGCTATCTGACCATTTAATTGGCATATTTGAGCATTTGCTTTGTATGGATAATCAACTTCTCTAAGAATACCTTTGGATTGTATTATAGATTTATAGGCAGAAACAACATTGTTGGAACAAAATATGTGTTAATACACATCCTTAAGTTTTGATGATAACAAAGTATTAAATGGACAATTGATGGTACTAATGTTTAAATTAAGTACAGGAGAATTCAACGTTTAATCAAGAGCACACTTAATTTAAACTCTGATGAAACCAATGGAAGTCTGAATATTTAAGACTCTGAAAGAGTTCAGAGGCTACAACGTGGTCAGAAGCTATACAAAGTTCAGAAGCTCAAAGTAGATCAGAACGTCTGAAAGCTGTTCAGGGACTCAGAGGAGTTCAGAAGCTCAAGGATGTTCAGAAGCCTACAAGAGTTCAGAGGCTGTCTGATAGTCATAAGTCATTCAGAGGATGAAGGCGTTCAGAATCTGAATTACTAAAGACTATCAGAGGCCAACCATTCAAAGACCAATCAGACTCCAAGTTATCAAAGGTTCATCAGAAGCAAAGGGAATTCCCAGTCATCAGAGGGCTACATCAACTACAACTTATCAAGCCTGATGACTTGTTCTAAGGTAAACTAAAATGCAACGGTCACAAAGGATGTGATCCCTCTCTCTAGGAGCTAGTTGTACCTTATAATTGTACCATTGGACAGACAGCAAAGGTGAAGCTTCTCTGCAAAGGAAGACGTGGCTTTACTCAACGGATCTTCAATGTCTACAGCTGTCCAAGTTGCAACGGGAATTTCTCCAACGTCTCAATGTCTTTCTCAACTCATATAAATATGTCAAAGAAAGAATTGAAGACTAGCGCTCAACATTAGATAAAATCTCTCAGAAGAAAGTGAGCATTTGAATTGTAATAGATCATCTCTCAAATGAAGTGAGCATAGAAACTAGCTTAGAGCCTCTGGAGTTATTATGTTTGTAATAAGTTTTAAGCTCTTAAGTTAGTAGTAAGTCTTCTGCTTAGTGTAGAAGCAAGTAAGTCTTCTGCTTAGTGTAGAAGCAAGAAAGTCTTCTGCTTAGTGTAGAAGCACGTAAGTCTCAGTCTTAGTGATTAGAGCAGTGGAGTCTTGAGCCTGAGTGCTTGAGCAAGGAAGTCTCTGATCTTGTGTGATCAGAGCAAGGAAGTCTCTCTGTCTTGTGTGACTTAGAGCAAGAAGTCTCAAGCTTGTGTGCTTGAGCAAGGAAGTCTTTGATCTTGTGTGATCAAAGCAAGGAAGTCTCTATGTCTTGTGTGACTAAGAGCAGGAAGGCTTGAGCTTGTGTGTTTGAGCAACTATTGTAATCCGTGTGATTATAGTAAAACTCTCTTAGAAACAAGGAGACTGGAGTACTCTCAATTTGTGAGGGGAACCAGTATAAATTGTTGTGTGTTCTTCTCTCTCTCACTCTCTCATTTACTCCTTCATCATTCATAACGCCATAAGTTAATTGTGTGAATAATCCGCTGTGCTTTAAAGACTCTGAAAAGATTTAAACATCTTGAAAAGTTTTTAAATATCCAAAACACAATTCAACCCCCCTTCTTGTGTTTTCTCCACGCACCTTCAAACATTACCTTTGTGACAACCGTGGCTCTTCTCATCACAGTCAATAAGTTGTTGCTCAGATAATTAGATCAAATTACCAGTTTTGATTTTTAAAATACCTTCTATAGTTGCCACGGCTGTAAAAGCCCAACAACGTTCTGCAGTACAAATTGATGAAATTTATATAATAAGTAAGATACACAATTCTCGAATAAAATTTTACATCAATAGATAAGTAAATTTTCATAAAATCATTGCAATATGTACTCATTTTGTTTTTAACGCTATGGTTCCTATTGTTGGGGAATAATACCCTAGTGTAATTATCTTATATATATATATATATATATATATATATATATATATATATATATATATATATATATATATATATATATTATATATATTTTCAATACATTTTTATTATACCCTAGTAAACTAGATATTTAGTCGGGAGGTAATCAAAATCTGATAAAAAATTATTTTAGTCAATACTTAAACTCCAGTAATTTTAAATGATTCGGCTTTAATTGAAATTCATGAAAACATGTTGATTTTGTTGAAATTTGAAGGCATAACGTTTGCTAAAATCACATTACATACATTTGTTATAATAAACTAATCGTGAAAACAAGCATGTTGCACTGAAAATACTTGAAGGTTGATGTTTTGATATGATATTAAAACTTATTTGCATAATTGGATGCTCTTATACGGTTGAATTTTGGATTGCTTGTGGTCGATAAACCTCGTATTCACATAGTTTTGACACATTAGTTGTTGTTAGATTGAGATCAACCAGTATAAAGTTTAAAAAAATTTACAAAGTCTTAAATATAAGAAAAAGTTACTACAATCATTACATTTATTTTGAATATTCCAATTTTACCCTTTGTTTTACTTTTCCCCATAATAAATAATAATTTAATTTAAACAAAAAGTAAGGGTAAAAGTGGAAATGACATATTTTTCCTAATCATTTATTCCACTTTCTTAAAGGGTGTCGTACCCCAAATTTTGACTTTCGTTTTAATGCTATCTTTTTGTAATGTAATCTCTTAGCAAATATGTTTGTTAGCTCGTATGGCAATATTGAAAGTGTAAAAGTTCTCATGAGGACAAGGTTACATGTTCGAGTCCCACATTTTGCTTTTATCTTCTATTTCCTTTTTCACTTTATTTTTATTATTAGTATCTCATTCAAAAATCACAAAAAATACATTTTTAATTTTAATTTTCGTTTTTTATTTTATGCATTTTTTTTTTTAGAAAACTTTATTCATTATTTTTTTGTACTTTTTATCAAAAGGAAAAAAAATCATAAAAAAATTCAAGAAAAGTCAACATAAATAAAAAGGAAGGATCTTGCAATCATGGCAAATCTGTCTCAATGGAGAAATTTCTCATTCACTCATAAACTACATTCAATTCATATAATTTCATTCCATTACAAGTTAAACCTAGTTTTCTTCATTATAAATAACAAATAGATTTTCAAATAAAAGGAGGAGGCAGAGAGATTGCAAATAAAACCAAAAAAGAACAACAACCTGTTGTTATGGTTCTGCTGCGCCTCCTAATCACCATTACTATTAGCACCATCACAAGCCATTATCATTATCAAGCTACCATCACCATATACCATCAACTCCATTATAACCATCACAACCACACAACCTCCTCATCATCTACCATCAACACAAATCAATCCACACTAACAATCACTGTAATAATAACTACAACCACCGCTTTTTTCAAAAAAACATCATTTTCTATCCATAAACCCACCACCCATTATTAGAGGTCCAGCAATCAAATAAAACAAAAAAGGAATAGAAATAATAAGGAGAAAAACAGAAACAGAGAAGAAGAGGTGAAGAAAGATCTCCGCCGCCGCCGCCGGCGAGTGAGGAACTCAAGTCCGAGAGAAAGATAGTTAGCGACCGACAGAACAGAGAGACAGTACAAGGGAGAAAAAGGAGAACGACCGGCGACGGCGGTGGCTAGCGCCGGAGCCGCCGCCGCCGGCGAGTCAGTGAAGTCGAGAACCGAGGGAGGTTGAAGAAGAAACACGTTTTCTTTAAAACGTGAAGAAGGTACGTACAAATCTATTTCTATATTACTTATTATTATTTATTATTAATTTATTATTTGCCACGTGTCAACATCAAGACGGCCATCATTGTGATCAGATCAGGGATGTCTGATTCTGATCGGACAGTCCTGATCTTCCCACATATGGTGCTTCTTCCAGAGACTGCCCCCGCAGGATTACAAAACAGATCTAGGCTTTTTTTTTGTGGGACCTCCTCGCTGAATGCACCTCCCCGTGTTGCTTATGCACCCACTGATTTAATTTTATTTATTTGTTTCTTTATTATATGATTTAGTTAATGTAATAAAGCACTAAAAAAAATCAATTCTAATTCTTCTTTTAAAGCACTTTAACATCAAATATATTTTTATATAATAAACTCGAATGAAAAAGGAGTGGTTGGACGTATGGCCTCCTCGCTCCCCAGTTATCCAGATACTTGGCGTATGACTTGTGGTCCGGATAACCGTCATTCTAAAAAATAAAACATTCTTTTAAAATAAACGATAAATGGATGAAAAAGAGATGGTTTGATGTATATCACTCCTTCTCCCGATTACCCGGGTTCTTGACATATGGCTCGTAACATGGGTAGTTGTCATTCTAAACATTAAAATAAACTTCAACACACCAAACCTTACTATTATCACGCCCCCGTGCGTTTATTTTTTCAATCAAATAAACTTTTTTCGCCTAAGCGCGACTAACATATTTTCATAAATAAAATCAACCAACCAACAATTATTTTCTACCCAGAACTGCGTGTAGCTTTGAATTTCCCATTGCACCCGGGAATACGTAGGAGCGGGATTCATACATCCTGTCAAGCACACTAATAAAAAACTAATTTTTTTCCCCTTTTATAAATACTTATAATAATTAATTAAAATCATGCAAGCAAATTAAACACTCTTTTAACCCTAAAATTAATAAGAAGGTTCCCGTTGAGTACAACGGATGCGAGGGGTGCCAATACCTTCCCCTCACATAATCGACTCCCGAACCTGGAAATGGTTGCGATGACCCTCTTTCCATTGCTTTTAAGGTTTTATCGATATTTTCCTTTTCCTCCGGGAATAAATAAAGTTCGGTGGCGACTTTACTGTTTAGCGAGTGCTTTCCGCTCGCGCATTTTTCCACCCGCTTCAGCTGGCGACTTCACTGGGGAATATTAGAGAGTCAAGCCTATCCTTGTTAGTTTTAGGGTTTTGGGTCCTCCCGATTGTTTGCTTGCTTTTATCGTGTTTTATCTCCTTTTATTATTGGTTTTATCTTTAAGCTTTATTTATTTTGTTTTATTCTATTTATTTCTACATATATCAATTGTGGGGTGAGATATTATTTGAGTAAAGCTCTACACCCGAGCTTGGAGAAAAACTTGAGATAAGACGGTGGTTGCGTAATGTTGGTCCTCTTGACGTATGGCTTGTAGGATCGGCATGAAAACCCCACCTAGAGTAGATCCTCTTGAAGGTGTTGTTGTCTTGCGAGTATTTGCAATGGCGGCAATATTTTCCGGTTGGGTCCGTGACTCTAGGGACCTTTCTAGAACCCAATGACTCCATCTAAGGGAGACCCTTTGAATTGGCTAGCCCAATCTCGCGGGGAAGTTCTGAATGAGGGCCGTGACTTTGGTTGTCGCCCTCAAACAAACAAAAACCCTATAACCGACATGTGAGGGGATTTCGTAGTAAATACTTAGAACTAGCCTCTCATAGGGAGCCCTCCATTTAGGTTATGTTTTGTCAACTTCCAATGACCCTACAAATACATCCTTGGGGTCACACCCTGACCTTATTCAATCTCGTCACATCATAGCATGTCATAAAAACTTTTTAACATACCCTCTAACTTAAAAAAAAATTTCTTTTTGCATATCCATGCATTTTCATACATCTGCATACATACATCCCATACTCAAAAAACTCATATCATTTCCCCTCTTTTCCCTTTGAAGCTCATAAAACAGCCGGCCCGCAAACCTAAACCGCTATCCTACCGGCCTGCTCTACGACACTCTCGCGGAACACGTGCTAATTGTAAGAGGATCATGGAAAATTTAGAACAGAATCGTAAGACACTAAGGGAAGATGTTGACTCGGTAAAAGGAAAGATGGACAAGCTCCTTGAGATCTTCCAAGCTATGGCAAGTAAGGAGAACATTCCTCAAGTTGGAAATAGTTCACCCAATCACACTACTGAAGTTGTGGGATGTTCTATGCCACACCAAGCTACGCCCGTCAATGCTCACCAAGGTGTTGAATCTGCTCAAGTGTATCAAGCCTTGGAAGAAAGGTTGAAAGCTATAGAGGGTTTTGGCGCTTACGGGTCCGACGCTTTGGACATGTGTTTAGTACCGGACGTAGTCGTCCCCCCAAAGTTCAAAGTGCCTGACTTCGAAAAGTACAAAGGGATTCACTGTCCAAGGAATCATTTGAAGATGTTTTGTAGGAAGATGGCTGCTTATGCTACCGATGAGAAGCACATGATTCATGTCTTTCAAGACAGTTTCAGTGGGGCATCTTTGGATTGGTATATGCAACTGGAGAGAGCCCAAATCCAGACATGGAAGGACCTCGCTGATGCCTTCATGAAACAATACAAGTATAATCTGGACATGGCTCCCAACCGCATGCAATTGCAAAAGCTTTCTCAAAAGAGTGGTGAATCATTCAGAGATTACGCTCAAAGGTGGAGGGAATTGGCTGCTCGAGTGCAACCACCATTGTTGGAAAGAGAATTGGTTGACACATTTATGAGCACTTTACAAGGGCCCTACTATGAGAAGATGATCGGGAGCATATCGTCGGGTTTTGCTGACATAGTTCTGATCGGTGAACGAATAGAAGAGGGATTGAAGAGCGGAAAAATACAAGGTGACTTCAATAATCATGTGGGGGCAAAGAAGTCCTTTAACAATGACCCAAAGAAGAAAAATGGCGAGGCTAATGCTGTTGTGATAGGATCATCACAACCACCCTTCGCTCCTATGCCACACTATCAATATCCTCATGTGGTAGCCATAGCCCAAGGACAACGTCCACAACAGTTGCATCATACACCTTTGCCTCAACAGCCACTGGCGATACCTCAGCAGCAAATGAATCAACCTGGACCCAGGAATGACCGTAAGAGGAGAAACATACGTTATGATCACATACCCATGCCATATGGTCAAATTCTACCATACTTGTTGCAAAAAGGGATGGTTGAACTAAAACCTCTTCCCCCCGTGGAACCACCATACCCATCAACCTTTGATGTGAATGCTAGCTGTGATTACCACGTCGGGGCACTCGGGCATAACATCGAGAACTGTCGGGGCTTCAAGCATAAGGTTCAGGAACTCATTGATCAAAAGTTGTTGTCTTTCAAGGAGTGATATTCTTCTCAAATGGTCACCCATTACAAGTCAGAGAACGCCAATAGGCATCTTCAAAGTCAATGGTCCAACAAGGAAACTCATTCAATAGGATTACTAGGTTTTCATTCTCAGTTGTAATTTCATTTCTGCTAAGTTTTGTTTGCTTTCTTAAAATTGTTATCTTTTGATCAAGTGTTCCAATGAAATTCGCATGCATGTTTTCAATCTATCCATTCATATTCACTCTCTTCTTATGTCATCTCTCTCTTTTTATTTCACTTCTCACAGGTTAACAAACTTGGTGGGGAGGATGATGTAAACAAATGATGGAATTTGCTGATATATGCTTTTATAAGTAAAACCTGGCTGATGATGTAAGGCATTGTTTCAATTCCCAAACACTGGAGATATAAGGAGGTAATCCGTAGTCAACCCCTTTGAGCCCGAAGTCGGTGTTCTTTCTATTTTGCTAAAAACCCTTAATCTTAACCAGGGGCAGGGTAGTTTTACAATTAACTCAATGATGCATTTTGATGCAAGAGAATCGATCCAGTTAATCACTTCATCAAGAGGTTTAAGCACATCACCTCCCTCGTGTACGTCATCCAACATAGAGGGAATAATGAGAGGATAAAAAACATAATCATTGATGTGGCAGTCATAACTTTGCTGAGTTAAATGAAAAATCTCATGAGAGCTGTTAAAAAAAGAGAGAGCCCGCTAAGTAAAAACTTAGGCAAAAATGGGGCATCCCGATGGACCGCAAATTCAAAAGAATTGGTCCATGCAAAAATAGGGAGTAAAAAAAAAAATGAAAGCAAGTTTGTCAACTAAAAGAAATGATTGCCACTTCAAGAATTTCATCAGTGTCTGACCACTGTACCTACCTCTGGTATCATAACTAGCAAAATTCTCTTGTCGACCAAAGACATTTGTTGAGTTAATTGAACTTAGGAATGAAGAATATCAAAGTAGATTGGGAGGGTTAAAATAATATTTTGAGCTGTATATCCTTTGTTTCTTAAACCGTGAACCAGACCACGTTACAACCCTCAAAAGACCTAATTGAAGCTAGGTTGACTATAAAAGCAAATTCGGCAAAATTGTTAAACTGACTCCTCATGTTTGTGAATCATCAATAACATTTTTTCTATAATTTCTATCACTCTCAATTGGGCCAATCTTCTGGCCAAATATCGCCCATTGTAGATAGCTAAACAACTTTCAAATTCAAAACTTGCATGTGCATTGCGTCGAAATTACTTTTCAAGATAAACAATTTCACTCGCAAATTAATACTTAGCATCAAGGAAATGTCAACAAGGAATCTGATCAAAGGTGAATCATTTTAAGAAACTCCTAAAAAGGGGCAAGTCAACTAGGGGTTCTACTAATCAGGAGCAAATCCCTATAATCGAGGGGCACATCATTTTGATATCTTATTGATTGGGGTCAAGATATTTCAAGAGTGGATCAAACCTTCAGAGCACCAATCAACCAGGTGCATGCTTTTCAAAGTTCAAGTGTTGGGGCAGTCCGAGTCAAAGATTTAATATTAAGCATACCTTTCAAGGATTCAAATACTGGGGCAACCTGTATTTATCACCCCATGGATGGAGAGGAGTTCTAATTCTAAGTTTGATGCAGCCAAAGATATAATGCCTAAGGAAAAAGAAATATAAAAGAAAACCAAAGCTCGCTAAGTCGAAAACCCGAAAGGGCGGCTTAGGCAATAGAGAGCGTCCCGGCGGATCGAAAACCTGAAAAGGCGATCCAGGCAAAAATTAGGGGCACAAAAAAGGAAATACACTCCCGGTGGACCGAAAACTCGAAAGAGCGGTCTAGGCAAAAGTTAGGGATTTTCAAAAAAAATAATAAAAAGAAAAATGGGAAAAATTGGCTAAAGCAAGGGGCAAGTCCTCTCCATCCTTTCGAGTTGGTCAAGTAAATGTTGTCATACCTCAGCGACCGTTGAGTCCAACTAGGGTGTCGGGGAATCATGCTAGCAAAAAAAAAAAAAAACCTTCTCACCCTTTCCATTGCCCATCACGAAGGACCTTTTGAGGAACATTCCAAATCATAGCCATGCATCCTGCATCAATTATATCTACAAGACTCTGGCATCAAACCATGCATCGCATTGCATTCATCATAACATATCATTCATGTATCTTGCATTTTACTTGTGCTTTAAGATCCCCAAATCTTCCAATAAAATTGAAATTACTTTCACCGAAAAGCTTTCAAACCAAAAACATCCAAAGGCCAATATCCATTGACATTCCCTTAAGGCCCAATATCATTGGTATCCGCAAAGCCTAACCTTTACCAGTATTTCATCCATCCATCATGCATCAACGCATCAAAAAATGTCATGCATAAACAAACATATAAAGCAAACATACATAGCATATGCAAAGATCTTGTGACTGTTCATAAAGGTCTAAATCAATTCCTGCTCCCCAGCAAACCCTTTTTCCATGTAACCCTTTTCTTGGAACAACCCCAGTTGACGTTCATTTTATACGTTGATGGGTGTCAACCTCTGATATCGCCTGCAAGTATTCTTTGATCTTAGCAATAACGCTTGAGTCTACTTATCTTTCCAATATAAGCATGATGCTCGAATCTGCTTACCTTTTCAATTTAAGCAATGATACTCGAATCTGTCTATCTTTTCAATCCAAGCAACGATGCTCGAATCTGCTTGTCTGCCTTTTCAATCTAAGCAAGGATGCTCGAATCCACTGATCTATCTTTTCAATCCAAGCAAGGATGCTCGAATCTGCTTGTCTGCCTTTTCAATCTAAGCAAGGATGCTTGAATCTGCTGATCTATCTTTTCAATCCAAGCAAGGATGCTCGAATCTGCTTGTTTGTCTTTCCAATATAAGCAAGATGCTTGAGTCTGCTTATCCTTTCAATGTAAGTAATAATGCCTGAATCTGTTTACCTTTTCAATCTTAGAAATGATGCTCGAGTCTGCAAAGATCTACTCATCTTTCCCATGTAGACAATGATTCCCGAATTTGTTTACCCTTTCGATCTAAGCAATGACGCCCGAGTCTGCAAAGGTCTACCTATTTGTTCAGAGTCCCATCCTTATTTGGTATTTTCGGAGTCCCATCCATATTGTAAGAGTCCTATCTTATTTACTCCCTCCGGTCTCATATATAAGAAACAAAAAAAAAGGGCACACCCTTTAAGAAAGTGGAGTAAATGATTAGGAAAAACATGTCATTTCCACTTTTACCCTTACTTTTTGTTTAAATTAAATTATTATTTATTATGGGGAAAAATAAAACAAAGGATAAAATTGGAATATTCAAAATAAATGTAATGATTGTAGTAACTTTTTCTTATATTTAAGTCTTTGTAAATTTTTTTTTTGTTTCTTATATATGAGACCGGAGGGAGTAGTAAATTAGAGCACCACCCTTGTGTGGCTAGCAATTTAGAGTCTCATTCGCACTGGCAGTAAGAGTTCTACCTTATTTGGAAGTTTAGAGTTTCATTTTTTATTTGGCTGGCAATTTAGGGTCCCATTCGCGCTGGCAGTTTAGAGTTCCATCTTTGTTTGGCTGACAATTTAGAGTACCATTCTCGTTGGCAATTTAGAGTTTTATCCCCGTTTGGCTAGCAATCTAGAGTCCCATTTGCGCTGGCATGTTTAGAGTCTCATTTTTGTTTGGTAGCAATTTTTAGTTTCATCCTCACTATCGATATTAGAGACCCATCACCGTTGGTTGGTAAATTAGATTACCACTCTCGTTGGCAATTTAGAGTTTTATCCCCGTTTGGCTGCCAATTTAGAATCTCATTCCAGCTGGCAGTTTAGAGTCTCATCTACTCGGACAAAATTTTGGGTCCTTTCGTATTTAATTATCTTCCACCACGAGTACATGAAGTCAGCCGTCAATCATGTCCTCGAGTGAAAAAATAATTAAACAGGGGCAGCTGTCGTACCCCAAATTTTGACTTTCGTTTTAATGCTATCTTTTTGTAATGTAATCTCTTAGCAAATATGTTTGTTAGCTCGTATGGCAATATTGAAAGTGTAAAAGTTCTCATGAGGACAAGGTTACATGTTCGAGTCCCACATTTTGCTTTTATCTTCTATTTCCTTTTTCACTTTATTTTTATTATTAGTATCTCATTCAAAAATCACAAAAAATACATTTTTAATTTTAATTTTCGTTTTTTATTTTAGGCATTTTTTTTTTTAGAAAACTTTATTCATTATTTTTTTGTACTTTTTATCAAAAGGAAAAAAAATCATAAAAAAATTCAAGAAAAGTCAACATAAATAAAAAGGAAGGATCTTGCAATCATGGCAAATCTGTCTCAATGGAGAAATTTCTCATTCACTCATAAACTACATTCAATTCATATAATTTCATTCCATTACAAGTTAAACCTAGTTTTCTTCATTATAAATAACAAATAGATTTTCAAACAAAAGGAGGAGGCAGAGAGATTGCAAATAAAACCAAAAAAGAACAACAACCTGTTGTTATGGTTCTGCTGCGCCTCCTAATCACCATTACTATTAGCACCATCACAAGCCATTATCATCATCAAGCTACCATCACCATATACCATCAACTCCATTATAACCATCACAACCACACAACCTCCTCATCATCTACCATCAACACAAATCAATCCACACTAACAATCACTGTAATAATAACTACAACCACCGCTTTTTTCAAAAAAACATCATTTTCTATCCATAAACCCACCACCCATTATTAGAGGTCCAGCAATCAAATAAAACAAAAAAGGAATAGAAATAATAAGGAGAAAAACAGAAACAGAGAAGAAGAGGTGAAGAAAGATCTCCGCCGCCGCCGCCGGCGAGTGAGGAACTCAAGTCCGAGAGAAAGATAGTTAGCGACCGACAGAACAGAGAGACAGTACAAGGGAGAAAAAGGAGAACGACCGGCGACGGCGGTGGCTAGCGCCGGAGCCGCCGCCGCCGGCGAGTGAGTGAAGTCGAGAACCGAGGGAGGTTGAAGAAGAAACACGTTTTCTTTAAAACGTGAAGAAGGTACGTACAAATCTATTTCTATATTACTTATTATTATTTATTATTAATTTATTATTTGCCACGTGTCAACATCAAGACGGCCATCATTGTGATCAGATCAGGGATGTCTGATTCTGATCGGACAGTCCTGATCTTCCCACATATGGTGCTTCTTCCAGAGACTGCCCCCGCAGGATTACAAAACAGATCTAGGCTTTTTTTTTGTGGGACCTCCTCGCTGAATGCACCTCCCCGTGTTGCTTATGCACCCACTGATTTAATTTTATTTATTTGTTTCTTTATTATATGATTTAGTTAATGTAATAAAGCACTAAAAAAAATCAATTCTAATTCTTCTTTTAAAGCACTTTAACATCAAATATATTTTTATATAATAAACTCGAATGAAAAAGGAGTGGTTGGACG
This sequence comes from Trifolium subterraneum, assembly GCA_951799995.1. Taxonomy (NCBI): domain Eukaryota; kingdom Viridiplantae; phylum Streptophyta; class Magnoliopsida; order Fabales; family Fabaceae; genus Trifolium; species Trifolium subterraneum. The sequence continues at coordinate 4,971,894 of OX637462.1, read as the reverse complement.
TATGGCCTCCTCGCTCCCCAGTTATCCAGATACTTGGCGTATGACTTGTGGTCCGGATAACCGTCATTCTAAAAAATAAAACATTCTTTTAAAATAAACGATAAATGGATGAAAAAGAGATGGTGTGATGTATATCACTCCTTCTCCCGATTACCCGGGTTCTTGACATATGGCTCGTAACATGGGTAGTTGTCATTCTAAACATTAAAATAAACTTCAACACACCAAACCTTACTATTATCACGCCCCCGTGCGTTTATTTTTTCAATCAAATAAACTTTTTTCGCCTAAGCGCGACTAACATATTTTCATAAATAAAATCAACCAACCAACAATTATTTTCTACCCAGAACTGCGTGTAGCTTTGAATTTCCCATTGCACCCGGGAATACGTAGGAGCGGGATTCATACATCCTGTCAAGCACACTAATAAAAAACTAATTTTTTTCCCCTTTTATAAATACTTATAATAATTAATTAAAATCATGCAAGCAAATTAAACACTCTTTTAACCCTAAAATTAATAAGAAGGTTCCCGTTGAGTACAACGGATGCGAGGGGTGCCAATACCTTCCCCTCACATAATCGACTCCCGAACCTGGAAATGGTTGCGATGACCCTCTTTCCATTGCTTTTAAGGTTTTATCGATATTTTCCTTTTCCTCCGGGAATAAATAAAGTTCGGTGGCGACTTTACTGTTTAGCGAGTGCTTTCCGCTCGCGCATTTTTCCACCCGCTTCAAAGGGTGTGCCTTTTTTTTTTTCTTCTTATATATGAGACCGGAGGGAGTATAATGATTATAGTAGTTTTAACTTATATTTGAGACTTTCAATTTTTTTTATTTTGTTGCTTATATATGAAACCGGAGGGAGTAGTTCCAGAATTTTTATAAAAAAAAAACTGATATTTGTTCTTGACTGGGCGTGAGGCCCAATCACTGAGGATCACCTCTCATGTGCCGAACCCGGCACAATAACGCTTTTCACTGCTCAATGGTTAAAGAAGTTGCACCTTCTGTAATGACTTGACATCAGAATGATTGACATTTATTGTCAATCATGACTTTCCATTCATTTCCAACCGTCATTAATGGTGAGGACGTCAAATTCGTCCTCTCATTAATAGTTTTGGCTCTACGCCAGGGGCAATATAAAGTCTTCTCATGTAGAAGGCACATGTGCATTCTACTCTAATGCTTAAAACCTTTGATTCCCCTCTACTCATTGGAACTGACGAGGAGCACCACCAGACCAAGTCGACTCTGATCAAAGGATCACTTATCATTTTCTAATATTTATTTTCAATAAATTAAAATTATTTGATAATTCTCAATTCAAACCTTTATCTAATAGGGAGTGACAACGCGCGGCCCGTGGATCGTGTCCAACTAGTTTTGTCAGAAGAGAGATTATTATAGTTATTTAGTCACTACTCTTATTGCATAAAAAAAGAGTCACTACTTTCAGATTTTTTTTTTCAAATATCCCTCAAAAAATCAAATATTTCCACAATACCCCCCATTTTAAAAAAATTTCCACAATACCCCTCAATTTTTGCAGAGATTCCCCTGCACTGTGGGGACCCCAATGGCGACACTGGGAGTGTAGCCACCTCAAGGTCAATGGCGACACCCCCAGTGTAGCCATTGACTTTGCTGCTTTTTTTTTTCTTTTTCTGCAGGTGAACAGTGATGGCAGAAGCTGCAGTTGTGGTACAGAGACAAGACAATGGCGACACTAACAGTGTAGCCACTGCAGTGCAGGTGGCGACACTGACAGTGTAGCCATTGACCATGGTTTTTTTTTTTTGTCTTTTACGTGTTCTGCATGGGGGGACACATATTTTAGGTTTTTTTTTTTTAAATGTGTAATAATTTTTCACTCATCTCATTCTATAAATACCACACTTCATACTTTCATTTTCGGTACAATTTGATGACCGCGAAGAACGATTCTTATTAGAAATTTGAAAATTAAGTTGAAAACATATTTTGATAATTTAATTAATAAAAAAAAATGATTATAAAATTAAATCAAATATATACATTCCGAAATTATTACACAAATATTACACTATTGGGGGGCATCGGGGGGAGGCTGAGGAAATAAATGTGATCCGGTGAAGCATCTTCTAGAAAAAATTTGGCGATGTCCAAATCCCAATAATTCCTCAGGCTCATCGGTGTCATCATCCACTCCAAGAAAATTAATAACGCCTGTGCGTGGAGAGACGTTTTGACCCAGACCTGACGAGTAACCTTGACGAGGAGCCGACGACGAACCTTGACCAGCCCACATTGAATTTAACACATCGTCCGATGCAACCATGTGTGACCATTCCCAATTATCGGGGAGTTGTTGGGTTGGTTGGGGGGGTTGTGTAGATTGACCGGTATTATAGTGAGCGTAACTTTCATTAAAATTGCGAGTTCCCGGTGAATATAAGTCATTGCGGTCGAAGTCGAAGAAATTCCGAGTTTGTGGCATTGGAGTCACAAAGTCAGAATCGCTAAATGGATTTGATTGTTGGTTATATGGATCGTGGTATGAGGTAGATGTGTGTTGTTGTTGTGGGGTATAAGATGGTGGGTTTGAGAAATGAGTTTGTTGTGGTGTATATGTAGGTGGTTCTGGGATAAAGGTTTGTTGGGTTTGTTGGGTTTGTTGGGTTTGTTGGGTCTCTTGGTTATATGATGGTGGGAAGAAGGTTTGTTGTGAATGTTGTTGGGTGTACGATTGTGGGAATGGTGGTGGTTGCACATCGGGACGAGGGCGCGGGTCATTCAAATAATAATCGCCAGACACATACGGCATGTAGTTTAGTTGATATTCTCTTAGCAACTCGGCCGATGGACCCGGATTAGCTACCGGATCTCCTTGTAGAACACGAAGGTGGCGATTATTCCAATGTTGGATTTCGGCGTGAAAGCGTCTGTGCCAATCGCGTACGTTCGCTCGCAAGGTTATGCTGTGGTATTGTGTCATGATTTGGTGGTTGTCGTTTCCGTCAGGCATAAGTCCAAATTGTGGTCGGACTCTATCGGTCTGATGAAACTCAACAATCTCAAAATTAATGAGATATGTTGTTGCCGACCAAGTGACAACGTCCTCTGGATACACCGGGTCAACCACCGCAAAATCGTAAGGAACCCAAGTAAACTGATAATTACAAAAAAAATAGAGATTTGTTAGTGTATGCATTTAGTTTATAAATATCAATTTAAAATATAGAACATAATATATTACCTCATGTGGCTGCAAACGATCGATCAACATATTAGCGGCCGTTATATTATTGAAAGGATCGCCGTTATAATTCGTCCCCGGGCCAATGTACCTGAAATAATATGTAATTTTCACAATTAATAGCATAATAAATATACATATGTTTGTATTTATTATTAAAAAATAATATATACTTACTTAAGTGCCAATGGTGAATCGTATCGTGGCGGTGCACTTCTTAGACGTTCAAATATATTAATACGACAACGTGCCCATGCCTGGATAAGTATGGCACATCCGGACATTGTAGTGTTATTTTTTGAGGTAGTTGCCGCATCACACAAACCTCTATAACATGAAGCCAAACAAGCCGAACCCCAACTATAGCTTCTAATAGTTGGTATATCTTCCAACAGGGCGAGATATTTCAGATGTACTCGGTCGCCAGATCTGTCAGGTAGTATAAATCTACCGAGCAAATATAAAATATAGCACCTAAGATATTGCATTAGTTCTTCCCCTGTGGGATTATCTGGCATCTCACCAAGATGGTCTTGTAAATATTTTGTTCTAATAGCATATCCGTGGTCTTTATTTATACCATAGATTCCCAATAATCGTGGGATATTGTCAAAACAAGAAGAATTGATTGTTCCAGTAACAGCATTTCCCGTAATTCTTAAACCGAATAACATAGAGACGTCTTGGAGAGTTATTGTGCACTCCCCGGTTGGTAAAATGAATGTGTGCATCTCCGGTCTCCACCTCATCACCATAGTTAAGATTAAGTGCCAATCTAAGTCACATTTTCGCAAGCGGATGACGGAACCAAAACCACATTGTTCCAACAATGGAACTAATGTAGGATGCGGCTTGTTAAAGTGTGATTGAATTCGCGGTCTAGTAAGTAAATCCTTTGCTAACTGCACAAAACAATTAATATAAAAATTTTGTATAAATATAACATAAATAAAATTATAACATGACAATAATTTATAAATATAATATACCTATAATTATTTTAATATAACTACATATAACTAAAATATAAAAAAAATATCCTAATTAAATAATTCTGTTTTTTTTTTTTTTATATTTTTTTGTTACCTAAAAAATCACTAAAAAAATTATTTAGTTATTACTATATACTAAATAAAATTATAACATAGCAATAATTTATAAATACCAAAAATTGTATAAAAAAAATATAACTATAATTAACTTCAATAGAAATAAAATTATAACAAAAAATTATGCTTACTTTGGTACTTTTTGAAATATGGTCATCTCCAAGAAATAAATTATTTGACATTTTGTGAAGGAGTATGGTTGTGAAGGTATTAGAAGGAGGTATTAGAGAAGTGATGTAGTGTAGTAGTTTAGAGAAGTGATTTAGAAGTTTGGGTGAATAAGAAGAAGTAGTTTGAAGTGAAGAATAAGTGTAGTGGAGATGTTTATTTATAGTGTTGGTGAGTGATGTATGAGAGTAGTAGTAAGTGAGTTAGTGAGTGATAGTATGAGAGTAGTAGTGAGTGAGTGAGAGAGAGTAGTAGTAAGTGAGTGAGTGAGTTAGTGAGTGATAGTATGAGAGTAGTAGTGAGTGAGTGAGAGAGAGTAGTAGTAAGTGTGTATAAGTTAAGTATTAGTAAAACTAGTGTATATAATTTTTCAATTAATGCAAGAAACGAACTAGAAGCCTCTATCATAGATAAATTATCAATTTTCAATCCAACATAATATAATTTTTAGTTAACACTCAATCATCGAGTACACTTAAACACCAATTACATATGTAAATAACAATTAAAATTAAATTTGCATACAATTATGATTTGATGGTGTTTGACAGAGTTCTATAATTTCATCGGTCGTTCGAAGAAATTTGACATACAACTCAATTGGCCCAGTAAATGTTTGAAATTTTAAATAAATTTCAAACATTTGACGTACATCGTTATCACATCGCAATTCTTTTTCTTCATACGAAACAACTCCATGTTTGTTTAAAAATGGACTTCGATAACAAACTTCCCAAATATTTCTTTCATTTGTTGTTACTTGACGTATTTTTTCCTTTAAATCTGTGATGCTAATATCTTCAGCGATCCGGAATAAAACAGGATTTCCGCTCGTATAATAAACACCAAATTCAGTCATTGTTTTTTTCCCGTATGAGTGAACACATGCAAGATATCCAGCTTCCATATTTTCTTGAACACACTCAATTTTCGCAGAAGAGGAATGATTTTCGCAGAACTGTGTGATTTAACATGAGGGAAAACGCATGCATTTATATCAAAGCATGCAGTCAAAGATTCCTGCAAAAGTTAAAAAAAAACCTGCAAAAAGGACATGGCGACACTGTCACCGTCGCAACCCAATAACACATGGCGACATGGTACCTGTCGCCACCGACCAAAACTGGAAAAAAAAAAGAGAATCCTGCCATGACAGAGATTCCTGCGCAAAAAGGACACAGATTCCTGCAAAAAGCAGGTGGCGGCTGCTGGACTGTCGCCATTGACCAAGGGGTGGCGACATTGGGGTTGCCGCAATCACTGTTCATGCGTTAAAATAATAACCATGCTTCCAGCATGCGTGTAAACGTGTATGTATCCTATAGACCTTCAACTATTAACATGCAAAAATATGAACTTGTATCTATTTATATATTGTTACTCTCAAAATTATTTCAAACACCTTCAAATTTTCCTCAAATAATTGTAGTAAAAAATATCCACCTACTTAAATATTCTTATTCACAATATGGCATCACAAGTACATGTAATGTGCTTTTACAATGGACAGCGTGTTGTTACAAATGGCGACCATGTGAAATTTCAAAGCGATCACAAAATAGGTTTTATGATCAGTACAAAGCGTAATTTTACGTTTTTAAAAGAACGAATAAAAGAAAAAGTGGGAGGCAATGAAGTGATTGAAGAAATTTTTTATAGACATCCGATGAGTGATCATGATGGCAACGGCTATTTCATTGAAATGAAGATTGGCGATGATAACGACGTTAAGTATATGTATAGCATTCATCGTCAATATCCTACCCTTAGAAATATTGACTTGTATGTTACATTTCAGTTGCCTGAAATTTCACCACATATTCAACCACATCAAACTTCACAACCAACTTCACAATCAACATCACAACCATTCACACAGTCTCAGCTTTGGACTCCGTTTGACCAAACACATTCCTCATATCATCACGACAACTACCAACAATTGCCTCTTCTTGATTTAAATTCACCACCCACTGAGTTGCAGTCGCAACCATGGTCGTACTCGAACGCACCACTCCCTCAGTCGCAACCATATTGGTCCTCAAACGCACAACTACCACAGTCATACCCACAACCATCACAGCCGTCAAGTTCGACATATGCACCGACCAATAATGAACGTCTCGACGAAGTACCAAACTATGCAGAAGAAGTTAGTGATCATAGTGGCGATGAAGAGGAAAATATTGAACTATTATTTCAAAGTGACGACGCCAACGACGATGCTGATGACAACGTCAGAGAAGCATACAATCCTCCAAGCTTCATGCGAAACTTAGTCGACACAGTCGATGATCCAACTCGTGTTTTACTCTATGAAACTCAAAGACTTCCAGTGGATGCGGGTATATCGGTGGGGATGATTTTTCACACCAAGGCAGATTGTCTCCAAGCAGTAAAAAATTACCACATCAACAAATCAGCACAGTATAAAATTGAAAAATCTGATAAGACAAGGTACGTCATTAAATGTGAACAACCACAATGTCAATTTTCAATGAGAGCGTCAAAAAGCGAGCAAACTCAACTTTGGAGTATTGTCAATATCAAAAATAGCCACACTTGCACATCTTCTGGTTTGTCTCAAGATCATCCCAGACTTGATGCTTCTTTGATATCTCAAATCATTGTGCCAATTTTGAAAGATAACCTCTCCACCTCGGTGAAGGTTATAATTGCTTACATCAGAGAAAAATTCAACCACACAATTAGCTATAGGAAGGCTTGGAATGCTAAAAACAAAGCAATAGAAAAAATTTGTGGAAACTGGGTGGACTCGTTTCACGATCTTCCACAATGGTTGATGGTAATGGAACAATGGAATCCAGGAACCATTGTCAGATTGGAGACAAGTCCTACAGGCATTCAAGGTCAAGTGTTCTTTGATCGTGTGTTTTGGGCTTTTAAACCATGCATTGAAGGTTTTGCGCATTGCAAACCACTTGTGCAAGTTGATGGAACTTGGTTGAATGGAAAGTATAAGGGGACGCTTTTGTTGGCCATTGCCCAAGATGGAAACAATCATATTTTCCGGTCGCGTTTGCAATTGTCGAAGGAGAGACAAAGGAAGCATGGAACTTCTTTCTTAAAAATTTAAGAGAGCACGTAACTCCACAAGAAGGCATCTGCATTATTTCAGATCGGCACCCGTCTATTAAAAGTGCTTATGATAATCCTGCTAATGGATGGAATAATCCTCTCTCGTCGTCGCATGTGTACTGCATCCGACACATCGTCCAGAACTTCGTGAGGGAAGTCAAACCCAAAGACAAAAAAATACGGAAGTTTGTTTTTAATATGGGTAAATATACAATTTTTACTGCAATTTGGTTACATTTTTTCCGCTAACACATTAAGCTAAATATATTTTTATCCTTTGCAATATAGGGTATGCACCAAGTGAGTCTTCGTTCCAGTATTGGCAAAAAAAACTTGCGGAGGAAAGCATACCGGGTTTAAATTGGGTTAGTAAAATCGATAAAGCAAAATGGACGCAAGCGTTTGATGGAGGTCGCCGGTGGGGCCACATGACGAGCAATCTTGCCGAGTCAATGAACTCAGTTTACAAGGAAATCCGAAGCCAACCTATCACATCTTTGGTCACATCAACCTTCTACAAGTGTGTAGAACTTTTTTTCAGGCGATCAAGAGATGCAGCAGCTGTGTACACTTCTCGTCAGGAGTATACAGAAGCGTGCCAGGAAAGGATTCAAGAGGCATTCAATAAGGCTAACACACACATCATCACTTGGTTTAATAGGCAAGATCTAACTTTCTCAGTACAAGAAACTGAGGATCCTCGTGAAGGACGACCGATGGATAATTTTAAAGTAAACTTGAGAGCAAAGTGTTGCGACTGTGGGAAGTTTCAGTCTTTACATATGCCTTGTACGCATGTTATTGCTGCATGTTCTTATGCTCGCATTGACTATCATCAATTCATCGATGACGTGTACAAAGTTGCCACTGTATGTGCCGTGTATGCTGGCAAATTCCAAGTAATTCAAGGCATAAGCTTTTGGCCTGACTATGAAGGAGACAAACTTTGCGCCCGTACCGATAGAAAAAGAGTCAAGAAAGGACGTCCACAAAAGAATCGCATGAGAACCGAAATGGACGATTTCCACCAAGGAGTGAGAAAGTGTGGCTTATGTCGGGTGCCGGGTCATACTGCTAATGAATGTCCTAATGCTGCAGGAACCTCTTCGTAATTGTATTTTTTTTTTAATGTAATTTTTTTCGTACGCGTTTATGTTATGTTATCCATATAATAATAATATATTTTAAATTCCAAATCATAATATACAATTGTCTGCATTCGTACGAAATCAAAAAATAAAATACGTAAATATTCAAGACTTACGACGAATTTAATGAAACAAAATAACACAACCACAAACCATGAAAAACTTACATATTATATAAAAATAAATGACACACAACAACAACTTAACTACTTTTTTTTAAGACCGCGAACAAACGATGTGGCTGTTTTTCATCTGTAACACATGCAAACATGAAGTGCACTTCAGCATCACCCAACAATTTGTACCAAAATTTTATTATGGTATGTTCGTCGGCGTCATCCGTGATGTCCGTGCACGAATCTAAATATGCCAAATGCTCGATTTTTATATGTTCACCTTTTTTGAAGAAGTATTTGTCTTGAATCTTGTTCTTTAGAGCAACAAGAGAACTTAATTTGCCAATTTCTAATAAGAAACGTTCTTCGCGGTCATCAAATTGTACCGAAAATAAACGGGTTGGTGCTAAGTGGTTATTTGAAGAAGATGTCATTACTTATATAAAATGAAAACAATGAAGAAGATAGAGTTAGTGAGTGGAAAATGAAAGTATGAAGTGTGGTATTTATAGAATGAGATGAGTGAAAAATTATTACACATTTAAAAAAAAAAAACCTAAAATATGTGTCCCCCCATGCAGAACACGTAAAAGACAAAAAAAAAAAACCATGGTCAATGGCTACATTGTCAGTGTCGCCACCTGCACTGCAGTGGCTACACTGTCAGTGTCGCCATTGTCTTGTCTCTGTACCACAACTGCAGCTTCTGCCATCACTGTTCACCTGCAGAAAAAGAAAAAAAAAAAGCAGCAAAGTCAATGGCTACACTGGGGGTGTCGCCATTGACCTTGAGGTGGCTACACTCCCAGTGTCGCCATTGGGGTCCCCACAGTGCAGGGGAATCTCTGCAAAAATTGAGGGGTATTGTGGAAATTTTTTTAAAATGGGGGGTATTGTGGAAATATTTGATTTTTTGAGGGATATTTGAAAAAAAAAATCCTACTTTCATTGTATTTTTTTTTTTAAAATGTTAAACAGTACCCGCGGGACACTCTTTAAGCACCTTAATTATTAAGTTTTTGTAAATTTTGTATAAAAATGTGTGAAGTCAACTCATTGAAAATTGAAATATTTAACTTTTTGAATAAATTATTTCTTTAAATAGTATGCTTAAAGAGTGCCCTGAGAACACTTATTAGCAAGAACTTTTTTTTGAAACATACTCTTATTGTATTATTATTATTATTATTATGTCAACAATAAGATCATTTTTCCTCCACTCACTACAATACTATTGAAACTACTCTTAGCTCAGTTGGTAGAGACATTGCATTATATATGCAGGGGGCAGAATTCGAACCCCGGTCATCACACTTATCCACCTTAAGGGTGAAATTTCTAGCCACTAAATTACTTGACCAAAAATAAATAAATATTGAAATTGCTTGCTTATAGGGGTTTCAGATTTTTTATGCAAAATCAACATAAGGATTCGGTGAAACCGCAACAGGAGAAATAAGTTGAACATAATCTGAATCACATGAAGGAGGAGGGGCGGCCTCTTCAACTAAATCAATAGGCGCGAAATTTTGAACTCGAACACGTTTACACTTATATGTAATACCATAACGTTGAAACTCAGGACCATTCTGTGGTTCTGGAGGTGATAACTTGCGTTATTACATACAAATAAAGACTAAATTCAAGTATTTTAGAAGTATATTTACCTTTAAAGAAGAGGAAAAACACATATTATGAAGGTATCTTGTCAAGGAAGAAAGAAGTTGATTTTGTGAAAACAAAAAGTCTTAATTTTTGCACCTAAAGAAAGAAATGGCACATAAGGCGAAATCTGAAGATTTGACAGCATTGAGCTTTTGACTTGTCGCCTGGGGCGAAATTGTGTGTTCTTATGTTGTGTTGGTGATTATCGTGTTGTCACCTGAGGCGAAAAATTGGCGCCTTAGGCGAATTTTGGTGGCTGATGCATAATTCATCGTGTTAGAAGTTGCCACGTGTTTAAAGAAATTTCGCCTGGGTGAAATTATTGGCGCCTGGGCGAGTTTGACAGTTGTGTGCTCTGTTTTGTGGATCTATAAAAGGAGAGTTGAGTCTCTTGGAAAAGGGTTAGGAAATTGGATATGGAATTTCACTATTGAAGCATATTCTTCCTTCACCATTGAAGCTTTCCATCATTTCATTGGAGATTCATGATGAAGATTGGATCTAAGCCATTCCTAGCAAGATCAACCTCCACCATGTGTCACTAAACCAATTTTGATTAGGTACTTTAGATAATTTGATTGTGATGCAATTGAACCATTTAATTGGGTTAAGATTTTATGGAAATGATGAATATTATGATCATTCGATCAATCTTGAGTTTAATGTTTTTCATAAATTGATCACTTATGAGTTGATCCTATTTTCTTTCATTTGTATGAAAATGTAAATTGAAGTAAATCTAGATTGATTGTTCTTTGATGCAATTGCCTTAGAGATAAGGAATTGGACCTTGTGATACTTGAATCACCGTAGAAAAACCTCAAGTAATCCCAAAATCACCTAATAAATTAGGAATTTGAGATTAGTTGAGAGGGTTAAGTGCCAAAAGATTGGACTTAACCATTTTTGGTTGATTCTTCATGATATAATTGACATATAAGGAATAAATCCACTCAATTACATCGAATTAAAGGATTCGAAAAATATCTGATCGTTCGTTTCTTATATCAAACAAAAGTTTTATACCAATTTTATTATTAATTTCAAATACTCTTTTGCATAAAAAAAAAAACCCATGTCTTTTAATATTTCTATATGTAAGTGTGTTTGTTGCCTTGATTTGAGTTAAGACAATCCTTGTGGATTCGATACTCATTTATTACTTGTCGAGAACTGTATACTTGCAAATTATTTATGAGGAGTCCTGTGACTAATGACAGATGTTTCAAATAATGTAATTACCCCTTTTTTAATTAGCAAAATTATAAACATACCCTTGTGTCAAGTATGTGTCTCCTAATTTTTTTGTGCAAATAACATTTATGTATAAGCACTAACACGAAGAAGCAAATATTTTCACTAAAAGGATGTTACGGATAACATAGAAAAGTAAACTTATTTATAACAAAACAACAAGAACTGATATTGTACTCTATAGTTGGATAAGAATCATTTGCAACAATGCACATTGATCTCCAGGTGAGGAAATTAAGGACAACAAAGAAAACTTATTTATGATAAAACAAGACCTGATATCATGAAATTCATATGAAAATACTATATAGTGGGATAAGAAGCATGCGCAGCAATGCCACATTGACCTCTGGGTTCACCACTTTCCCTCAGCACTCTCATATAGCCTTCTTCACCCCAATCTTTACTCCACGAATTCTTAATCAACCAATACTTAGTTCCATCTTCACTTACACCATAACCAACTGCAGTAACTGCATGGTCGAAATGTCTTCCTCATGTTCCTGAATAAACCCCTTTCTTGTATAATTGAAATTCACTACCAACATCGATAACAACTGATATCGGTTGTTGTGCCACAGTCTGTAGTAATTGTTGTTCATCATTAGCAGGTACATCTACAAAACTAGTTATTTGAACTGCGAGTGTCATTTGATCATATAATTGGCAGGTTTGATCATTTCCTTGGTATGGATATTCAGCTTCACTAGCAATGCCTTGGTTTTGTATTATATAATTGAATGTATCATCCATATAACCTCAATTGCACCCGTGGTTCTGTTCATCACAATCAACCAATTGTTGCTCCGATAATGAGATCAAATTACCAGTTTTGATTTTCACAATACCTTCTATTGCTGCCACAGCTGAAAATGCCAACAACATCCTGCAACACATTAAATAATGTCATAGGCGTCTTAGTATATACGTGACACACATATATAGAAAATTAAAAGATTGTGCGCGCCCGAACTTGCTTGGGGTGTGTCTTATAGGGTTCATTTGATCTGCTAAAAAATATAGGACAAGACAACTTCAATTGTACTGTGTTTGATTTTAAATCTGTTTCTGGTACTTAGACAAACTGGAGGCCAAGGGACAGGACAAAAACTGAAATTTTTGTCCCCCACTAAACCACGGGACAACTTTTTGTCCTCTGCATAAGTTGTCTAAAGTACTAAAATAACCTTTTGTCCATCAAACATCATACAAACACAAAATTTATTCAATACACTACAAGAAAAGGTTGAAATTCAAACGGATTATAAAGTAAGGTATTGGCGGAATTTTCCCTCAATAAGTTATTGAGGGAAAATTCCGCCACTAAATGATATCATTCCGCCAGTAGATATTTCAGAATTTTTAAAAAATAAAATAATACATAGTGGCGGAATATTCCGCCAGTAAGTTCCCCCAGTAATTCAAAATTAAACGGTTAACAGGTACTGGCGGAAATTTCCGCCAGTAATTAAGTTGTCTTGGGAGCACGCGCTGACACATACACTTAGTGGCGGAAATTTCCGCCAGTAAGTGGTCAAATCTGCCAACGGTCAACAACTTTTTGAGGGAATATTCCGCCAGTATCTCCTTAATTCCGCCAGTAAATGCACGGTTTCAGGATGCAATGCAACGGTCACTTTTCTCCTTCCTCTATATATACTCATTCCATTCATTTCACTTTCATCCCTCTCATATCTCTCTAACTTCTCTCTAAACTCTTTCATACTTTCAATTCTCTCAATTTTTTTTTTCTCTTTTCACATCAAACCTCTTTCATACTTTCAATTTTTTTTACTTTAATTTTATTTTCTCTATTACCAATTTATAACAACAACTTACTAGTTATACTTTTGGTAAGTGTTTATCTATTCTTTTTCTTATTCTTTTTTTGTCTATTATTGTTATATTTACTAATCAATTATTTTATTTATTTTTATGATTTTAATTTAGGAGTGTGGCATAGGCGTTAATTCGTGGTCGTGGGTGGACATTGTTTGGTAAAGCGCGAAGTCAGACTCTACTCGGCTACCAAGTAAGTAATATGTAAATTGTGATATTATTTTTATTTTAAACTATAAAATTTATTGTTTAAGTGTGATAATAATTTTTAGTTATTGATTAAGTGTAATAATAATGATTTTTTGTTATTTACTTTTGTAAGAAAAGTATGTTAAGAAAATATTATTGTGAGTTTTAGAAGGAAATTAAGTAGGTGATAATAAAATTAGTTTTAAAAAAAAAGTAGGTGATAATAAAATTAGTTTTAAAAAAAAAAGTAGGTGATAATAAAATTATGTTTTTTTAAGTAATAAAACCGTTATTTTTCTAATATAATAATTTTTTGGTATTGTTACTTCTTTTTTATAAGTGTACTAAATAAAAGTGATAATAAAGTGATAAGAAAAAAAAAACTTGATTATTTGTTTTTTTAAAAAAAAAAAGTGATAATAAATTAAGTTTTTTTTCAACTAATAAAACAATTTTTTTGTTCTAATATAATAATAGTTTTTTTATTGTTTAAGACAAAATGTAATCATAAGAAAAATAGGTTACGTTATAAGAAAAATAAGTGATAATAAATTATTTTATTTATTGCTATTAATATTAATTAGTTTTAGAACATAAAATACTTAATTTTATTTGTTTTTGTAAGAAAAAAAAAGTATGTTAAATATCTTCCCTTATATATATAGAAAAGAAAAAAATACTACAATGCATATCGATCCCCTGTATATGACATCGATCTAATTAATTAGTGATCGTGTTGATATATTATGTTTAAACTTTCAGATCATATATAGTTAATATGGATCGTAATTGGATGTACGATAGATATTATGATGGAAAGAGGGGAGAAATTAAAGAAATTTTTAAACTCGGTGTTGCACTATTTCTCAAAGCTGCAAAACGTAGTAACATCGTCATAAGTGAAGGGGGAATTAGGTGTCTGTGTGCGTCTTGTGACTGTAGATGGATTCGCAGCGAAGATGAAATTAAATATGACTTGTATACTAAAGGATTTAGACCCAATTACTGGATTTGGACAAGTCATGGTGAAACAATTATGTCGGACCCGCCGGCATTGAGTGCTACTAATTTTGGTGTTGTGTATCAAGGTTCTTCAAGCAGCAGTGCGCCAATAGTACCTGCTCAGAATTACCAGCATTACTCATTCAACGAGATGAATCATATGATAACTGATGCTCTTGGCATTGGTGTGGCGGATGATGGAGATGAATATGATGGAGACCTGCAACTTCCGAATGCTGATGCCCAGAGATTTTTTAATCTTTTAAAAGATACAAATGAACCGTTGTTTGAAGATTCCACAGACTCGAAGTTAACAGTGTGTGTTAGACTTTTGGGTCTAAAGTGTAACTTTCTGATTCCGGAATTAGCCATGGATGCGATCGCGAAACTGGTGTTAGAAACAACACTCATCTACGCCCGCAGTGATTTGCCGCAAACTTATTATGAAGCAAAACAGCTAGTGTCAAAGCTAGGACTTGGAGTGAAGAGAATTCATTGTTGCATCAATGGTTGTATGTTGTTTTATAACAACGAGTTTGGTGTAAATGATGGTGATTTAGTTCAATGTAAATTTTGTCAAGAACCAAGATACCGTCAAACAAAAAATTCGCGGTCAAAAAGGGGAAAGCCAGTACCAAGACAAGCGATGTTCTATTTACCCATAGTTTCGAGGTTGCAGAGGTTGTATGCATCATTGCAAATTGCAAGAAAAATGACATGGCATTCTGAAAATTATGAACAACGAAAAAGGTCCGGTGAGTTGCGACATCCTTCTGATGGTTTAGCATGGAAGCATTTTGATCAAGTTAATCCTGGTTTCGCTTCAGATCCAAGAAATGTTAGACTGGGATTGTGCTCTGATGGATTTACACCGTATACTTAAGCATCAGCCACACCATATTCATGTTGGACTATTATTGTCACTCCATACAATCTTCCACCCGAAATGTGTATGTCAAAACCTTACATGTTTTTAGCCGCTGTAATACCTGGGCCATCTAGTCCAACTGCTGGTATTGATATCTATTTGCAACCTTTGGTTGATGATTTGAAGAGGTTGTGGGAAGGTGTTGTGACATATGATATCAGCCGAAAACAAAATTTCATCATGAGAGCAACTTTGATGTGGACCATCAATGATTTTCCTGCTTATGGGATGTTGTCTGGATGGGGGACACATGGTAAATTGGCATGTCCTATTTGAATGATGGACACCAAAGCATTTACGTTGTTACAAAGAGGTGGTAAAGCTACGTGGTTTGATTGCCATAGAAGATTTCTTCCCCTTGATCATCCATTTCGAAGGAATAAATATGCATTTGTTAAGGGTCAGATTGAAACCCGACTACCACCTCGATATTTGACATCACAAGAAGTTTGGGACGAAGTGAAAGATAAGCCAAAAGTAGAAATAGTAGGTGGTGTTGCTTCAAAACCGCCAGGTTACAGTGTAGAGCACAATTGGACAAAGAAAAGTATTTTTTGGGATCTGCCTTATTGGAAAGACAACCTTTTGCGTCACAACCTTGATGTTATGCATGTTGAAAAAAATGTTTTTGAAATTTTTTTCAACACTGTAATGAATGTCAAAGGAAAAACAAAAGATAATGATAAAGCAAGAGAAGACATTGCGTTTTATTGCAGACGTAATGACTTGTTGTTGGTGGAGACTTCCAATGGCAAGACCCTAAAACCTCGTGCCAACTATACTTTATCTGTTGATGAAGCAAAATCAGTTTGTCGGTGGATAAAAGAACTCAAGATGCCGGACGGTTATTCTTCAAATTTAGCAAGATGTGCTGATGTTGACAATCATAAAATTTGCATTATGAACAGGTACGATGCACGTGGTTGAAAAAATTCGACGGGGCAATGATTAAAATTTTTAATAAGAAATGTTCAAAGCGGCTGTCAGCCTTGTTGTCTAATGTGCGCTGTACAGATAGTAAGCCTAATTGGATTGGTGAGAAATCTTGGCCTGTTTTGAAAGGCAAATGGGCATCAGAAGATTATAAGGAAAAATGCAGGAAAGCAGCGGCCAATAGACATTCAGACAATAGAGGAGGGTGCAACCATAGAGGTGGGCAGACATCTGGAGCTACCTTCCGTGCTGAATATTTTGCCCTGTATGGATGCGAGCCAACTCTGTGTCAAATGCACGAGTTCTTCCACAGAAGACCTAATGGGTCATGGGATACAAATGAAGCGGCACGAGTCCAGGTATATATAATTTAAATTTTTGTCAAAATAAATTTATTTGGTTAGTTTAATTATTACTAATAAAATATTTTCTTTATCTTTTTGTAGAGGGAGATGGATGCATTTGAGGAAGCTTTTAATGCTCATCAAAATTCCATTCCAGCTAGTGAGCGGGCTCCTGAGGATGTTAGAGAGACAATAATGATTGATCATTTTGTCGAGGTTGCTGGCGGGATGCCCAAAAACCGTCTTAGGGGTGCCGGAAATGCTTCTTCAGTGGTGATGAGGACCCCAACAGGATATAGATATAATCCTAGCTCCTCTATTGGTTCAAGCAGTTCTACAGCTCGATCTCATTCACAGTTCGATTTAGAAGAGATGGAACGCCGCCTCAAAGCTGACAATGAAGCTCGGGTCCAAGCCGAGGTCGCATCTCAAGTCCAATCTCAGATCGAACAAATGAGGTCGCAGTTCCAAGCTGAAGCAAGGCAAGACATGGAATTATTGTTGCAGCAAACGTTTTCATCACAAAACCAGCAGGGATATCAGCAACAACCACAACAGCAACAATATGTGCCAGCTCGCCACTCAGCATATGCCAGCTCACATCCTCATCAGCAACAACCAAATGTGCCACATATGCCACCTCGCCACTCATCAGTTCATGAGTCCACGCGATTTCAGCCCTTGCCACAATTCCATAGTTCATCATCATCATTTCCAGAGTCTGGAGGCGGAAGTTCACGAGCAGGGCAAAATACGCCGCATAACTTGTCATATCAGGAAATACTTTATCGGCCTACTTTTGATTATGCGCCAAGTCAAGTCCCTCAAATCCCACCATTTATTCCTGCTGCCACGAGGAGTGATACTGCGAGGGTAAGCGAGGACATGATTGATGAGTTACTTGCAGCAGGTCGAGACGAAGGAAATGCTGATGGAAATCAAAATAGTCGGTACTACAGTAGGGATTCTAGTAATAATTAGATATTATTTTATATTTTGATGAATCTATTTTATTGTAATTTAAATTTGTAGTATTTAACACTATTTTATGTGGGATTATGTATCTTGGAACATTTTATTTTGTTGAATATAATTTTTATATTTTATGTGGTACAAATTTATTAATTATAATTATAATTTATTAATATTGTAATTTATATATATATTATGAAAAAAAAACGTAAATTAATATATATTTTATTATATTATTATCTGTTTTTTCTTTTTTTTTTAATACAGGAAAGTTACTGGCGGAAATTTCCGCCACTAACTTAAATTAATATTTTATTATGGCTTCTGACACACACTTACTGGCGGAATATTCCGCCAGTAAGTTAAAAAGCTGACAGGCACTTACTGGCGGAAATTTCCGCCACTAAGTTGTCAGATTCTCTCGTTGCACTGTTTGACGAATTTACTGGCGGAAATTTCCGCAGTAAATTTACTGGTGAGTGATTTACTGGCGGAAATTAGCACTTAGTGAGGGAATTTTGCCGCCAGTAGATCCCCATTTTCTTGAAGTGATACCTTAAACGTTTGTACTGTGTTATTCTGTTTTGTACTGTCATGTACTGTTCTGTCCAGTACTAACATTTTACAGATCAAACGGACCGATAGTTTTTATCTTAGTGATATTGATTTGTCAATTTTGTGTTTTGTGTGTTAATTGTGCTTCATTTAATGTACTCTGACTATATTTGAATTTTTGATATAAAATGCAATGAAGTATAATAAATCAACCGAGATAACATTAGTACATTATATTTTAAAATCTAACTAGCTAATTTTCATTCCAACAAAAACATTTTCTTAAAGTTACCACCATATATATGATTTGATCCATGAAAATTGTTAGTTGTATTAATTATTGGAAATGCTTTTAGTTTGAATGCATTCTTTTTGTGTTTCAAAAGTTCCTGCTCAATGATGACTAAGCAAAAACATTTTTTGTTAAAAACAATGTTTATGTAACTTACGACAACGTTGTTGGTCCTTAATATCAGTAACAGCTCCTTGCTCCCTCCAATCAAAATTTGTTGGAACATCATCACTGAGGTTAAAACGTACTGCATTTGACCCAATCTTAGAGGAAGAAAGATGGGTTGGAACTTGGAACTTTAAGTCCGGTGTATGAAGCAATAAACTCTTCACTAGTTAAATCAGAATATGGATTTAGGCCAAGCTTGTAACTCTTGTTACTAGCATTGTTGAAATTCTCTATGTATTCCAAATTCTCTTTGAATATCTTTCTACGTTTCTCCAACTCGGAACTATTTGTGTATGTGCGTCCATATTCATCATCCATTGTTGGTGTGCTTCAACAACAGATGGTTCGGACAATGTTCGAGACATCGCTGTGTATGCACATGTCCACAAGATCATAATGCAAAGAGCAATAAGAAACTTCATATTTTTTTGGTTAGCTAGATATAGTGAATAGAAGAGGATGTTTTGTGAATATTGATATGAAAAAAGTAACATTAGATACCGCTATTTATAGAATTCAAATTGCAAGTAACATAAAGGAAAATAGATACTTGTTTAAGCTCCTGGCGAAAATCTCGGTATACATAACATGAGTAACGGTCCAATCTCCAAGCAACACGTTAGATATACATATACTTACTTGTTTAAGGGGTGCTGCTAAACTTAAACATTACGTGGAGAGAATTTGCTAAATTTTACTAATCAAGCGCAGCTGGCGGAAGAATAGCATAAATTTTATAAGGTCATAAAGTGAAGCTCTTATGTTCAAGTGGTATCAACTCGTTAGTTAGTAAGAGTTTAACTTTATAATTTGAAGGGGTATAGTTTGAATCTTACCAAAGATAGTATGTAAATGACTATTAGTGTCACACCGTTATTAATAATTGTGTGTATGTCTTAAAATCAGAAAATCACGTTTTGAAGCATTTTGTCAATTTATGCACAGGCGTGGGACTGTTGATTTGCGACCAGGCGCAACCCTGTGCATATATTATGGGTTAATGCTCGAGGATTTTCAAGAGAGATGTCACATCTCCACCCAAAACTTTAAGGCATTAAATTAATGGGTTACCTCTCTTACAAATTCACATTCTTTCCATTTATAGTCGATATAGGACTTAAACACTCTCACTTGAAACCCAACATATTAGTGGTCGCTAGCCACCGCTCACATAAGCACAAAAAATTTATGGGGTGTTTGTTTCAAGTTTAAAAATAATATTCCTTAGAATATATAGGTTGGAATAGATATACCCATGTTTGCTACAAGGTTGGCATAAAATTATTCCTGGGTATATATGAAGGTTCGTTGGAATAAAATAACTTCCAATAACTTCTCCTATTCCCATGATATTATTCCCATGAAAATGGGTGGGAAAGAAAAGTTCCTATGAAAATGGGAATACATTTTCAATAACTTCTAATAATTTCTCTTTTACCAATCTCTATTAATAATTCCAAGAATCTAGTTAATATCAAACACAATTTTTTTAAAATACCTTGAAATAAAATTCCAACTATCATTTCGTGGGAATATTATTCCAAAGAGTAAAAGTAACAACCTTGAAACAAACGCTCCCTTTAGGGTTGATTTTTAAATCAATTATCAACTCAACATATCGTTCAATGTAATTCTGAGAATGAATCTCATATGAAGTGCTAGCTGATACTAGTTGTTGTATTACGGCTTGTAGTAGTTGTTGCTCATCATTGGGAATTACATATTGAAAATTATTTATTTGAGCTCCAGCTGCTATCTGACCATTTAATTGGCATATTTGAGCATTTGCTTTGTATGGATAATCAGCTTCTCTAAGAATACCGTTGGATTGTATTATAGATTTATAGGGAGAAACAACATTACCTTTGTGACAACCGTGGCTCTTCTCATCACAGTCAATAAGTTGTTGCTCCGATAATGAGATCAAATTACCAGTTTTGATTTTTACAATACCTTCTATAGTTGCCACGGCCGTAAAAGCCCAACAACCTTCTGTAGTAAAAATTGATGAAATTTATATAATAAGTAGGATACACAATTCTCAAATAAAATTTTACATCAATAGATAAATAAATTTTCATAAAATCATTGCAATATGTACTCATTTTGTTTTTAACCCTATGGTTCCTATTGTTGGGGAACAATACCCTAGTAAACCAGATATTTAGTCGGGAGGTAATCAAAACCTGATAAAAAATTATTTTAGTCAATACTTAAAATCCAGTAATTTTAAATAATTCGGCTTTAATTGAAATTCATGAAAACATGTTGATTTTGTTGAAATTTGAAGGCATAACTTTTGCTAAAATCACATTACAT
This sequence comes from Trifolium subterraneum, assembly GCA_951799995.1. NCBI lineage: Eukaryota > Viridiplantae > Streptophyta > Magnoliopsida > Fabales > Fabaceae > Trifolium > Trifolium subterraneum. The sequence continues at coordinate 4,950,548 of OX637462.1, read as the reverse complement.
ACATTTGTTATAATAAACTAATCTTGAAAACAAGCATGTTGCACCGAAAATACTTGAAGGTTCATGTTTTGTTATGATATTAAAACTTATTTGCATAATTGGATGCTCTAGGTTGATGTTTTGATATGGTATTAAAACTTATTTGCATAATTGGATGCTCTTATGGTTGAATTTTGGATTGCTTGCGGTCGATAAACCTCGTATTCACATAGTTTTGACACATTAGTTGTTGTTAGATTGAGATCAAACAGTATAAAATTTAATACAATTTTTTTATTATTTTTTTAAGCTAAAATACCAAACTTGAAATTTAGATTGTCTCGTCACGATGGAAATACCGCCAATGTGTCACGTGAATGCGCGGGATTGTCGAGTAGAGGCGATTCGAATTTCTTAATGGATGCATCATTAATTATAAAAATAAAAACAAAAATGTCTAAAAATTTTAAGCAAGCTAGAGGGTCATTATAGTTACCACAATTGCCTTGGTTCTTAACATACGTGACAGCTCCTTGCTCTCTGCGATCAAAATTTGTTGGAACATCATCACTCAAGTTAAAGAGTACTGCCTTTGACTCAATCTTGGAGGAAGAAACATGGCTAGGAACTTTAAGTCCAGTGTATGAAGCAATAAACTCTTCACTAGTTAAATCAGAATATGGATTTAGTCCAAGCTAGTAACTTTTATTACCAGCATTGTTGAAATTCTCTATGTATTCTAAATTCTTCTTGAATATCTTTCTAAGTTTCTCCATCTCAGAGCTATTTGCATATGTGCGTCCATATTTCATCATCCATTGTTGATGTGCTTGAATAATAGATTATTCGTATTGTGTTTGAGACATGGTTGTGTATGAACATGCCCACAACATGATGCAAGCAACAATATGATGCTTCATTTTATTTTTATTTTTGTGTAGCTAGGTATAGAAGAGAATACTTTGTGAAAAGGGTGTTGTAAATTTTGGGTATATATGTCAAAAGTACAAATACTTTTGCCGAAAATTATTAATCACTCGGCCTTTATATATATATATATATATATATATATATATATATATATATATATAAAAGCTTTTTCTATTTTTTTTTCACTAATATTAAGAAAAGTCTTTGGTGAACTTAATGTGTTTTTTTTAAGGCAATGTGTTCATTTGTATACATATTTTCCTAAAATATTATTTTTATATGTTAAATGACTTCTTTGGTCGATATTATATGTGAGTATTTATTTTTTAGGTTCGGTGAATAACTTATGTATTTAATCTAAATATTATACCAAATACATCGGTTACTTCCTCCATGATAAAATTTAAGCAAAAAACTTATTTTTTGGATTAATTACATAGTTAATGTATTTGACCTGATAAGTCAGATACACTAAATATACAATGAACCTAAAAAATAAATTTTTTTTTTATATTTTCTTACTGAGAGAGTATTTAATTAACCTAAAACATAAATTAAAAATAAAACAAATGGCAAGAGCCTTATAATTAAAAGTGGAAAGAGTATAACTTTGGTAGTATGCATGAGGTCTTAGGTAGTACGCATGGGGTCCTATGTTCGATTTCATTACCAACATTGTAAACCAAAAAATAAAACGTAAATTTTTGTTTGTAATAATAATAATAGTAATCGGAAAGAGTACAACTTTGACTTTAAATATTCCAAAATAGTAATACTATAGTAGAAGTATTAATTAGTGGCATCTTTGAAAAAAATACATCTAGTAAATTGCATAGGATTTATATTTAGAAAGAAAAAAATTCAGAAGAAGCCTTTATAATTAAAAATGGAAAGAGTATTATTTTTTTACATCATTTATGACAATATTTGACTTTGTCGAATCTTTTCCGTCATTTCTTATCTTTGACTTTGACTTGACTTATGTTAACTATCTAAAATGTTGTAAATTTTGAGTGTATTCCCAAAGTTTTAAATATATTCTGTCTCATATTTTTATTTTGGTCAGGATTTTGTCCCATATTTTTAAGTGAAAAATAAAAAATATGAAAAGATGTTTTTGTAGAAAATTATTATTATTTTATTTACAATTTATGACAAAATTTGACTTTGCAAAAGAAATCACAAACGCAAACATCAATTTTCCACATATGCAGAAACAATACGTATGATACAAGTGGTCTTGAATTTTCCTAACCAGATTTTAGATAATATTAACGGAAATAAAGTGATCACAGAAATATTGACAGAAACTTAGCTTGGTACTTTGAGTCTATAGTATGTGAAGTAATAACTTGAAAGTATTATAAGTTATAACTTAGTCTTATAAGTTATAACTTTAAAGTATTGAGTTCCAATTTTCTCAGGAACAATTGAAAAATGATCATTAGTGTCAATAGATAAAGTGAATTTGCTAAATTTTAACTAATGAAGAGTGTTTGAACAGTTGAATGTGGTTGTTTTAGTACCGACAAAGCGTGATCAACTTTTTAGCAAGACTCAGATTGACGGCTACAAAAACAACATGTAGTTACCTGGTGTTTCGTATTTTGTCTGTTAATTGAAAATCAGTTAGTTTAGATTATGCACTAACAAAATCAATCATAAACTATCTCAATAGGAAGTAAATTAGTCAGATGTTAATGCGTCACTGTCCAATTGCATGAAAATCGATGTATCGATTGCGGATTTGTGGAACACCAATTTGACACCACAGTCTTATGCGGCTTGCATGATTGTGTATACGATAAAAAAAAGTGAAAAACTAAAACAAAGTTGTAACTCCAACAAGTTGGCAATCAACAAAACATACACTGATGTAAAAAAGGGGAATGATTAATAAATAAATATCCAACTTATGCCGGTGAAAGATTAATTACAACAAACAAAATACAGCTTAAAATGTTGTGCAATATGGTTACATAGCATAAGGGATATTGTTATACATGAAAAACTGATTTGTTTGTTTGCCATTCCATCAAGCCTAATCTTGCATTTTTTACAGCATACTCGTGCAATTATATATGCAACTCAGCAAGAATTGTATGTGACAAAGATTTTGCCTAAAATAATATAAGCTTTAAATGTAAAGGGTACATAAAATCATTGTTAGGAAAATGAGAAAAAAGAAAATCTCGAAATACAGACAAGTTTAGGGAATCAATACACAGAAATACAATAACTTTAGGCCCTTGTGTGACTATGTGCCACTATTTGGGTGGGACTTAGTGCAAAGGATTTTTCGTCCCTTGGCGCGTCGCCGCTTTAAGATAGCTCTTCCATTTGTTGTTCTCATCCGTATGCGGAAGCCATGAGTGCGTGCCAATGATTTTCGTGATCTGCTTCTCTTGGTTAGACAAAGAGCAGACCTACCTGCTGCAACAATAACCAGACCGCGGCCACTTTGTCTTCTAGGCCCAACATTTGATTTGAAATCCAATCCCAGTGACAAACCTGAACATTGAGAAATCAGCTAAAATAAAGTCAAGCTAAATCTGGACAAGAATTTTAACTACATACATGCTGATTGAACAAATTCACCAAACAATTCAAAGTTAATTGTGCATTATAGCAAAAGAATTACAATTACAAGCTCTTTCGTAATCTCTTTTCCGCATACAGTTTCTAGTTTTTTCTTTGCCAAGTTATTCACATGGTATCTTTGGCAGTTGGAAAAGCATTTCAATCACAGACTGAGATATTGCTCAAGCATTTCTGCAGGACATAGTAATCACGCTAATGATTTTCATCAAGCCAATTAAAAGCATTGCACTAATTCAACATCTTAAAAGAACGAATTGAGAGATACCACCATTATTGCATTCAAATTGGTTCTGTTCAATTAGGATGCAACAGCCGCGAAGCATGAAGCAAGCGCAAAAGATGACTAGATTACATTTATAACTTCAAAGACATCTCTTATTGCAGTTAATCCAAAAACCAAAAGTCCAAAAATTGACGGAGGTTAAAATTTTATTATTATAAAGTATAAACTAAAATGAAAAGCCAACATGAAAATAATGTAACTATATGACTAGCATAGGGGCTTGCATTCATAAGAGAGCTTATTCATTTACAGAAACTAACCCCATTTTCAATTACAAAAGTAAAAGCATAACTTCTATTATTCCGATATGGAAAGGAATATAAAATTTCATTTAAAACCCAGAAATGAAACTTGCATTCCAAACATTACCATGCTCAAGTTCGATCAAACCTAAAAAACAATATCCCCTCCGTTTTAAAACGAGTGTCATTTAAGATTTTCACACACTTATCAAAATATGTATTGCTGTCAAAAGACAACAATTTTACTAAACTAACTACTCATCCGGCCTTAAATATAAGCAAAGGTTCACTTTTCAGATTCATTAAATAACCGATGTATTTGGACTATATAATCAACGAATCTGAAAAGTGAATTTTTGCTTATAATTAAGGTCAGAGAAAGTCCCAGTAATGTGTAATGTTTTGGAAATAGTGTACACTCAATTCATTATAGCCTACTCCCTCCGTCCCATTTTCATTGACACAGTTGACTGTTTCACGCATGCCGATGCATAAATTTGACAATTAATATTTTTAATTGTATTATAGTAAAAATTATAAAAATTTGATATTTTAAAAATACTCATCGAGACGAATCCAACAACATCTTAGTATATGCTAATATTTATTTTTATTTATTAGTAGAAAAATATGGTCAAAACAATATGTAGGAATAGTGCAATATAGTCAAAAGTGTCATTCAATTTGGGACGGAGGGAGTACTATTGTAAGTAAAATAATAATTCTATATTATTGAGCTCCCCCGAGTTCAATTCCAGATGGGAACAATTCTTGGTAGGCTTTAGTGGTCGAACTCTAGATTATTGGGCATACTTAAACATGAATTAGATACTTCAGCATGTTTATGTAAACATGTTTATACAAATTCATTGTTTCATTTGCAGCATTAACCTCTTAAACTTATGTCGGTTAGATTTAAAACAGAATGTACTATCAATTACAAACTTCAACCGCAGTTAAAAACAACAATAAATAATAATTAAAAAAATGCAGAAAAATGAAGAATTCTACAATTCCAGTATGAATAAACAATTGAACGAAAATTCAACCACAAAAAAAAATTAAAAAAAAAAACAAGAAATTGCTAAGTTTGAAAGAGAAAAAGTACCTGAAATTGAAGAAGAGTGGAAAGAGAGAGAAGAAGGAGAGGAAGAAGAAGTGAAGGAACAATGAAGCAATGGAGAACGAGTTGAATTGAGAGTGAGTGAAGTTGATTTAGAAGGAGTGAGAGAAGGTGCTCTCAAACTCAATCTCATGGATATCAAAGGAGATGCTGATAACGAAGCCATTATCCTCTTTTCTTTCTGTTCGTTTTGCTACGTGTTTTCGGCTTTTAAACCAAACCAGGATTTAGAAATACGTTGAATAAATATATTTAAAAAGGAATTGTAATCAGTTGGGGATGTAGCTCAAATGGTAGAGCGCTCGCTTTGCATGCGAGAGGTACAGGGTTCGATCCCCTGCATCTCCAATATTTTTTTTAAAACGTTTCTTTTCTTATTTTCAGCATCTTTTTTGAACGTTTTTCTTAACTTAATTCCAATTGCGCTTCTATGTGCAATTATGAGTACAAATTGGTTTCTTTTAAAATAATTACTGTAAAAAGTAGTTTTTGAACTATGATATTGTACAACTTTCATCTCAATAATATAAGATCTGACATCCAATTAACCATTTTAAAAATAATTATTATTTTTTTTTTATAAAGGTGACCGAGTTTAGAATTGATAAGTTATCTTCTAAATACTTAAAGAACACGTTCCTTCAAAAAAAAATTGTCAAGTAGTCTAGTGGATAGAATTCTACATTTTAAAATGATATTGTCGTTAGTATTGTTAAAGTACAAAAGCAAGTATTTTTGCATATACCGTTCCACAGGGACTATTGTGATATTAAATGCCGTTCAACAATAAACATGATTCTAAGTGAGGGTTTTTTTGAATAGTATTTTGTGAATAAAACTTGTGTTTGCAAATTAGTAAAACGGTAAAAAGATGATTTCCTTAACAGAGAGAATAATTTGTTGGGGTTAGACTCAATTGACTCATTCGTACGCATTTCCTTAATCAGTTATACATATTCAAGTTACTCATCAATATTATCACGTATTTACTCGTCAAACATTTTCGTTCCCAGATAATGTCGAGAATTCTATTATAACTATCAAACTCCGATCCCTCGAGTGATTAATCGATATAATAGCATTAAGTTCCAATATTTTTGAGTGAATATTAAATCTAAGTCTATTCCTAGATCTTAGCTTTTAATAGATGTTATCCTAAATCAAGATTTAAAACATATATCCCTATACTATTTCAAATCTAAATATAAACCAATAACAACAAAGATAACACCAATATTGATTTGCAACTTGAATATATATAACACCATGATCAAATTAAATACATACTAGTAGAGTAAATTTTTACATCTAACCCCAACAAAATGAGAAATTAGTTACCCATGATCAAGGTACTTTCACAAAGATATGAGAAGAGAAGATAGATGAACATCATAATGAAGATTCCTCAAACAAAATGATAAAATCCACCTTCAAAACTACTTAAAATCAGTCTCCTAGGGTTTTCTAACTGTTCTGGATATGAAAAAGTGATAAAACTTCCTTTTCTGATCAAAAAATCTATTTATATTAGTCTAGTTCTGCAAATCTCGCCGGGCGAGAAATCCGTCGCCGGGCGAGATACATTTCTTCAGCTGTGGGTTTGATGCCACGTATCCCACTGACTTCCATGACCGTCTTGGGTCGCTGACGCTCGCCGGGCGAGCTTGAGCGAGCCTTCCTCGCTGACCTTCGCTGGAACTCGCCGGCCTTCGCTCAACTTTCAATTTTTCTCTGTTTTGTTTTCGCCGGATCTCGTCGGGCGAGAGTGAGCGAATTTCTGAAACTTCAAATTCATTTTTCTTTGTTCCAATTCTGCTTTTGTCTTCAAATACCTTCAAAAAATGGTTGGGATTTAGACAAATTCTACATACTTACCTGTAAAACTAATATTTACATAATTTTGGGGGGTTTTCAAAGATTTCTTACAAAATAAGTTAATATGTGCCTTGATTTAATACGTAATTTAACTACTTTTTGGCACTTATCAAATATTACTGCAAAATTAATTTGAGGGGAATGCCACAACAATTAACCCTTTTCATAAATATTGTTTTCAGAATTTTGTTTTTTTATTGTTTGAGAAAGTGGCTATAACCCTTTTTTATTGTTTGTAAGAACTAGACTACTACCCATGCAATGCACGGGTCTTTTATAATGTTATATATAATATTTAATTTAGTTTTATTATTCTTTGTAGACATATTTAAATATAATATATAACATTCAAATAATATTTGTAGAATACTATCGAAAAAATGAAGTTAGGAAATATAAATATATAATAAAAACAAAAGGTGCAAAAAAATATTAAAAAATCCAATAAAAATCCAATTTTTACATCATATTTAGTCGATTATTTTTTTTAATTTTAAGGCAAAATTGGAGCAATTGTGAGAAAATGATAGGAGGTAAGTTGATTCCGCAAGATCATAAAAAAATAGATTAATGTGTGATGAAAAAAATAAATAGGATTGATTTTCATGTAAACAAAATCAGACATTATTATTAAGAAAAAATATCTTGGATTTGAAAAAAAAATATTATTATAAAGATTGAATGTGTGTTGGAAAAAATAGAGTTGATTTCTAGAAAAACAAAATTAGGCATCGAAAGTCGTAGTTATTAGTTGGTGTAACCAGAATATATCAAATGAATTTAAATAGCTTAATGATATATGAACTAACCAATTGTGAGAGGACAAGAGTTCGATGCATCGAAAGTCGTAGTTATTAGTTGGTGTAACCAGAATATATCAAATGAATTTAAATAGTTTACTGGTATATGAACTAACCAATTGTGAGAGGACATCAGTTCGATTCTTGGTGAGAAAATTTTTAACATTTTTAATAATTAAATTGGGGTTTAAATAGGGTTAAATTATGGTTACTTTGAGACTTAACTATTTTTATATATATTATATAATGATAATGATGAGTAAAATAGAGTTGGCCATTAATAAAAAGAAGGAAATAAAATAACTAGAGAATTTCTTTTGGCACCTCCCCTTGTGTATTTCGAGCTCCCTGCTCGTTTCTATGTTTACTCTAGCAAATATTATAAAAATGAAAAATTTGAGAAAAACACCCCCTAACATGAAATTTTTAATATTTTGCATCTGCTACTTAAGTTCGCTACTTAACTAGTTGACACCCGTTATACGTGAAATTTTAAGGATTTTACATTGTTCTCTACTTAAGTAGAGAACTTCATTAGTTATTTAACTAGTTAGCACACCATATACGCGAGTTTTTTAGGATTTTACACGTTTGATATTGACGGTCCTTCAAATATTGTTGCAATGTATGCCTTCACATTAGCTCAAGAATCTTGAGGATCATCAATATCTCAAAAGGTGTAAATAACTTAAGAATATAAAATTGTCTTGGTAAAAACAAGTTTCATGCACTTTATAAAAGGTGGACGTGTAAAATCCTAAAAAATTCATGTATAAAGAGTGTTTGCTAGTTAAGTAGCTAACAATAACACTATACTTTATTTAAGTAGAGAACAATATTGTGAAATTCTAAAAATTCATGTATATGGGATGTCAGCTAGTTAAGTAGCGAATTCAGTTCTCTACTTAAGTAGCAGACAAAATAAAATCCTGAAAATTTCTTGTATATAGAGGTGTCAGCTAGTTAAGTAGCGAACTCAATTCACAGGTTAAGTAGCGGAAGAAATATTTTGATAATTTCATAGGGCACGAGAAAACTTAGGGCACACAAAAAGAAGCTCTCAAATTACTACGGCTGGAGTAACAAAACCCCAAAATGAACTTAAAGTCCAAACCAAATATGTTTTGAAACATGAAATAATGAAAAGAAAACCATTGGTGTGGATGACAGTAGGGGTCTTCACAAATGTGCGGATCAATTTGATGGCTCAATTCAAATTGAAGTGTTTGGGGTAACAATCCAACTCTTGCATATTTGTGACTATGTGTGTTGTATTCGTGTATGAACATGTTATGATCATGTAGTTGTCCATAATTAAGGTGGTCGTTGATGTTGCAAATGATTTTTCTTTAGCACTATCATTATCCACTTCATGTGGAATCTAACAAGTTATGACAACAATCTATATATATATAGTACATGAAATAGAATCGAAGTTGCAGTTTATAATGATATATATATAGAAATAATCTACACAACAAGGGTTTTTTGTATATTTCAGGTTATATATACCTCTTGCAAGTCAAGTCATATATAACTTGAAATAGACTTCTGGGTCCAGTCTCCTCCTTCAACTTTAGAAGTTGAGCCACTTTTAAAAAACCAGCATGGCATCTAGACACGATCACTTCGTCGTTTATATCGGATTTATTACTCTCATAATGTTGAGTGAGCTTTGGTTTTGACAATGCCCACTGCATTGCCCATATGGCTAATGGGCGCATATAACATAAAGATCTGTATTCATCTTTTGTAGTCCATGCTTCAGGAGTTTGGAAAGAATAACTGTTGATTATACATATAAGAAGCTTAATTAGTCATTAGTAGTATAAAGAAAGAAATTAGATGCGTGAATGTGTGAAGTATTAAAAGGAACAGTGCAACTTTACCCGAGACCGTTATTGGACCATGCAGCTTCATATACTCCACCAGCAGTTTGAAATGCCATATCAACCATGTTTTCCTGGATCATTGTTGCAGCTAAGGCATATGTAACACCTGACCATATTTCTCGTGATTGCATTGATGACATGTCAACTTTTCCATTAGGTAACATCCCATTTACAGCCCCTCGTTTCCCACCCTTCACTTTCATAACGTTGTTGTCATAAACCATCTTTAGTACACTACTAATCTTCTCTTCATCAACAATAGGCGAAAGACCGCATGCTCTAGCATACCTTGCAAAACAAGAAACAGGAAGTTCCAATTTTATTTTAAATATTACCAAGATGAAGCGCGTATCCGCATGAGCAAAAAATAAATTCAAGGTTCAAACATACCATTGGCCAGCTAATTGATCAGCTTGTATGGATGAACTTGAACTTCCAACACTGCTATCATAATTGAAGTAAGAACCATTCCATAATTTTTCATATACAGCCTTTGCTTTTTTAAATTTGAGCCAAAAATAGACTTCAGAACCCTTGTCTCCAACCTCATGTGCCAAGGCTGATGCTGCCTGAAGTGCTGCTACCCACAATCCGCCACTGTACGCACTTACACCAGATACAGACCATGTGTCATAAGTTTGATCGGGAAAGCCTTCATTCTCGATCATTCCATCACCATCTTTGTCAAACTGGTCCATATAAGCAATTGCAATATAAACAGAAGGCCAGACAGCTTGTGCAAACTTCTTGTCACCAGTGGCCACCACATCCCTGTAAACCTGAAGAACAAACTTCGGATTCAAGTCTTTCCACGTATCTGTATTATAAAGATTATAGCCATTTACTTCAAACCACGGGTCGTTGATTCCAATATCATGAGGAACAGCACCAAGAACCTTTCTTGATGCCAATTGTCCATCATGTAAAAGTTTCATCTTTCCAGGGTCATGCATCAGCACTGCTGCAGCAAAGTCTCTTTGAACACTAAGTTCAAGTTTTGGAAATAGCGTGACTAGTGAAAAAGATGAGTAAAAATGGACATCATAGGTATTCCACATTTGATACTCAATTCCTTCAAGATAAAGAAACTGACCGATGTTTTCTTCCCCTTCTTGGAGAAGACTTACTCCATATGCACACTTTGATGCAGGTGGAGTTTGTATTTTCTCAACTACTGAGGTAAATCTTTCAAGAATATTAATAGCAATATCATTTTGATGTGATGCATTATTGTTATTCTCTAAATCAGATACGAATCCATCCAGGGAAAATTTTCTTTCTCCTGTGTTAATTAAGCTATGCACAGGAGGCGAACCATCTGCACAAAAGAAAAGGTTACGATGAAAAATTGACAATGGTACATACTGTCATGTATGTAAGGTTATGCGGAATTTAAAAGGTATATAAACTAGTGCTAATTATCTGATAAATAGGATCCAAACTTTAAGAGAAAAAATACCTGTCCAAATTGACCCCCCGGAATTAAGGTAGTAAAGTTCATTCAAAAGGGTAGTCGGGTACCTGCACGAAACTCTGAAAGCTTCAGATTTTGACTTTAGAAGTAGTAAGTGAACAAACAACTGATAATTACCATTCAGGAAGTCTCTTGTCCTCTAGGATTGGTCTTTGCCAATCTTCAATCTGGGACTCCCACCGAGAATGTTCTACAGCACCAATTCATGGAAGTTCGAGTAAGTAATTTATTGATGGTATAAACAATCACAAATAAGCATGCATCTGCATGTTTTTGCCAATACGGTGGAAACTTCATAAAAAATTGACATCAAGAAAAACTAGTATACATATCCATATAGTCTGCCTCTTAGATGGATATATGCATCTGCATCTATGGATATATTTATGCTTGATATCAAATTTAGATGCAATCTCCATACTACAAATACAAAAGTTGACGGGGTTCAGCAAAAAAATTACCAATAATAGCATCATGTGCCATATTTGCAGCAGCATCTCCCTTAGTACCATAGAATTTAGTGTAACGCCTGATAATCCAGTTTCATTAGTTATGTATAGTCTTTAAACAATAAATCTTATTATACAGGTTTTCGACTGCCAACCTGTAATAAGTCCGTCCTCCAGGGAACTTGACTTCAGGGCAGTCCCATGCCAACGAAAATGTCACATTACGTTGAGCATCAGATGGAATAGTCACAGTTGCTGCAATAGCTGCCCCAATGGATGATCCTGGTTGTGAAGGCACAGGTGTTTCACTAAAATTCAGATTGTCAAATGACCCATTCTGAAAAGAAAACGAGTACCATCATTCAGTTTAGTAAAATAAACATATGGATCACATGAAGTTTGATATCCTCAAAGAGACTCATGTACTGATAATTATCATGATAAGAAGAACGTCAGACACACAAAACAAAGGAAAATGACAGAGAGGAATTCTAAGTACTTGTGTTATAGAATGCTTATTTATTAGAATACAATAAAAGCTTATCTGGGAGAAGACAGCATGAAGGAAGGAAGGAAGAATGAATAACTCAACATAGTACTAACACCAACAGATATATTTCATAAAAATAAGATCTTAAAGGTCCATAACCTGTTTAATTTCATGCCACATGTCCTTCGCTGAGATACCCTCGTAAGAACCAGATATAACAAAGACAGGGCATTCTGAGACATGAACATATTCGGTCTCTTCTGCTGCAATCGCAAATGTGACGGGAGATTGTTCTTTTGCAGTCCTGTACATGCACATATATCAGTTAATTTACAATTTTAAGGATTGTATTTCTTTTCATCAATTGCCTAAAAAGATATTAATAAGTTAGAGTTACTTGTGATGTAGAAGCACCCCATGCACCCCATCAGGCATCCTAGCACAATATAAGTTAGAGTTAGAACAAATGAGATAAAATAAGCAAATGGGAACATCTGCGCGTAGAAGGTAAACCAACTGACAATGTTCTTACTTTATCTTTGAGTTGAAGTGCTGACCAGTAAATTCAGAATGTCCTCCAACAGAATTCTGAATGAACACATCAAATTGTTTGCACTCAATTCCTCAACAAAAAGCACAAGTATTTAAAACAAACATACTGTAACTGTAACAGCCACTACAAAAACATAGCACTTACAGCCCATGTGAAAAGCAAGGTGACATTTGCTGTTGTTTTGCCGAAATTATTCAGCTGCATCAAATAATATTGACTGATTATTGGTAACTTATATATAAAAGCGCAACCTAAATTTATATTTAAGTGACCTTTTCCTACCGTAAAAGTAAAAACTGATACAGGATAGCTACTCTCCTTGTAATTATGGGGTATAACAGGCGAAATCTGGCGACAAACTATTTTCAATGCTGGATCAGGTTCTGCATTTGAACAATACAGATGATCAGTGTAAGAGATTCAATACAGTATAAATATCATAGAGGACTTGGAAGTATGCTGGTTAGCCTAGCTTACCCTCATGTACTGTCCAAGCCCTTGGGTATAATGCATGATATGTGGAACTCTTTCCATTCATATTCCAATCCCATGATTCAATCCCTGATGCCGGGTTTTCTCTAAATGAAGTGCATGAATAATTTTCTTTTAAAAATCAAATTCAGAGATTCTAAATCTGGCATTAGCAATGATGAATTAGTAACTGTAAAATTACAAGATAGTCTATAATGGCCTACTTCATTATATCTGGTTTCCCTGGGTATAGTACACTCGAATATTTTTCACCATTTGGACGTGAAACGAAAACCTGAGACAAAAATCTTTTCATGTTAATAATGGTAATATTATTAGCAGTATATGAAGTAAAGAAAATATAACTAATTATAAATGCTTAAAAGATAGAAACAACGAATCTCGATCAGATAGATAAAACTTACAGAAAACTTATTTGCTAAAACTGGCTTCTCTTCGCATGTTACAGGGAATAGTTGCCAACGCTGAAATTCACCTTTATAACTTCTTCCAATGCTTCCTGCACTGGAGATCAATTTGAAAACAACAAAAGCTGTGTATTATAGACTCAAATTATCAAATAATATTCTGGACATACTCAAAACAAGCAAATATTAGAAGGAACGCTAATGATATTAATGTGAATGTAACATATTTCACAACAACAATGTTCTTTTCCCACTCTGGTTGGCAACATAGGTCACGCAGAGTGGGAAAAAACTTTATTGTTGTTGTGGAACATGTTACGATCACAATTATATCAAATTGATGGTTATGCATAAAATCAAGTTGATTTTTCTATGATGTGGCCGGGACTCTTGTTTTGATCTTCACTCGACATACTCAAAACAAGCAAATATTAGAAGGAACTCTAATGATATTAATGTGATTGTAACATATTTCACAACAACAATAAATATTAGAAGGGACTCTTGTTTAATCTTAAATTCTTGGATTCTTCAGTAGTAGGAGTAATGTTAACCCTTGGGAAATATTTCCACATAATCCTACATAATCAATATTTCCTACCACATAATCAATAATCCTACCACATAATACATATATTCCTACCATATAATCAATATTTCCAAACTGTCGGCTTACAATGACATGGACGATCCCAGTATGTAAGGCTCAAATAGTGCAGTGATGATTAATTTAGACAGACTTCTGCTTATCTTTTTTGGCTTTAACAATCAGAAGAGAAATTCTAAATTATAAAAGAATTGAAGACTCACCCAACACCACCTAATGGAACACCATGGCAAGATGTTACATGATGCTTAGCAAAAGGATCAATCATTCCACCCTAAGAAAGATAGAAACAAAAGCAAAAAAACGGTTTGAGAAAGATAATCAGGTGCACACTTCATAAGGACAAATCAAGATAAGATAGAAATTAATTGACAAAAAATATTACCCTCCCTTTGGCAGCTTCTTCCCGAACTTGGCGCCATAGTCGATAACCAATTGGAGCCTAGAAAATCAAAGAATAATCTAAGGATTGATAAATCTATTAAATTCTAAATGATCTTAATTTTGCTAATAATCAGTATTTCTACAGGGGAGGTGACATTAAACTTAAAGGGTCCTGTCCTAAAAAAGTACTACATTGAGATTTCAACCAAGTTCTTTATTCTGGTTGCATAATTATTAACTTATTTCTCCAGATACTGCAGTAACATTTTATAAATATCGTTAACCTTGATAAGTGGAGTATGATTAAGTCTATAATAAAATGTTTCAGAAAAAAGGATCAAGTTCACTACACGCGTAATTGAAGATCGTCTTCAAATAAATAAGAAAAACTTCAAATAAAAAACCAATATAAAGAATTAAAAAAATTAATTCTGCCAGGAGTAGGCTTACAAGATGAATCATCTCTTTTATAGATAAGGTGAATTCTGATGGAGCATTTGCCTCGTTGTTTAATTTGCGCTGCCATGTAAGTTCAGGAGGTTTCCCTGGGTCAACCTTAATCCAAATGTTACAAGTTAAAACCAAGACATAGATAAAAGAGGTTCAGTAATCCAAATATTGTAAGTTAAAACCGAAATCATGAAATTAGAAAAGAATCAACGAATTTGAGTATCTGTTTTAACTTTCATTTTTTACAAATTTGAAATTGTGATTAGCAAATTAAAGCTGGTCAGAAGTAATATGAAACACTGACATACATGACACTGATAATAATTTGAAAAAAAGAAAGAAAAGAATCAATGGAATGTAATCACATGTGATACACATGGGCGGTTTGAGGCCAAGCTACCCCGACAATTAAATTTCAAGCATTTCTTTAGTTGAATTGGTAAAATTAAATGCCCAAAATCTTCCTAAACACAAATTCAACCATTAGCAAAACTTATTTTAGGCCTCTAACTATGTTGGGCCGGCCCTGGTCATATGACATGCATTTGATCATAAGTGTCGGTGCTCACTGTGATTATATTCAATTAATTCATTTTTTCAAATTTTTACTGGTGTTGGTGTATCTGTGTCAGTGTCGTATCTCGTGGTTGATAGTAAAATACCTTTATGGCAGAAGACTTGGTGTCGCCTTCTACATAAGTACCACCATTTTCTACCATCTTCCCTTCGTGCCGTATCAAAGATTAAACAGAACTATAAATTCTGGCAATAATAATAATAATAATAAGTAAATCAGTGATGAATGAATGAAACGGTGCATATAAATTGGAATTAAGATTGAAGAAGTGAATGCATATAGATACCTGATTGAATTGAACGCAGAAGTTAATTAATCTGCGGTAGTATTATTGCTAGTATGTGTTAATGTATGGAAGGTTGGTAGTTAAAAAGTCAGATTTTCACAACTGAATTTGGACCATTTCATAATCCATAAATTTCTGCAATTTAAAGTAAAGTAAAGACAACAACAAAACGCAACGAATCCATTTTTTCATCCACTTGTTATATTCTCATTTGCTAATATACTGTTTCACAAACCAACTAGGAGAGTCAAGATCCACTCCATTTCCTTGTCCTCCCTTTGCTCCGGTTTCTTTACCGATGAATGACACGTGGCAGTTAAGAATTTTAATGGCGGAGATTAGAAACTCTCAGCTTATGAAAGCCGCATAGAAAACGTGGACTACCAACAACAATAATCACCTGGTTTCTATATATCTTCTCGCTTCAGCATCTCTCTTCGCGCCACCACTGTCACGAACCACTCTCAAAACTGCATCTTTTGTTTTAATTTTGCAATAAAAATTCCAACTTTAAATTGCTACTATGAGAGGAAGAGGGATGATGCAGATGGTGGAACAGACACAAGTTATGGGTTGAAGATGAAGGAAGAGTTGTTATGTACGGATTGCCGTCGCCGTCTCTTTGAATACCATCGCTGTATCTAGTATTTAAACGAAGATTATTGCTATAAAAAGATTTGGAAAAAAAATTGCAAATCCAAAAGTTTTGGAAAAAAGTTTTAGATCCAAAATAGTAAATTTGAGAGAAAGAAGAGGAACAAAGAATATAGACATAGTGGCGGCGGAGCTTTGGGCAGGGTGGTGGCCGTCACACTGTGGCACTGCAATTGTTGAATAAATTTGAAGATTTGTTTGGTTGAAATTAATTTGAGGTTTCAAATTTAAGGATGTAAGCTTTTGTGATTCCATGTTCTTTGAGAAATTAGAATCATTGTGTTTGTGTTGTGTTTATAACAATTAAAACATAATAATGCAAAGAAAGAATCATTAGATATGCAATTTTTTTACTTTATCTCTGTTAGTGAAAGAGAAAACGGAGAAGATGACTCTTCGTGTATCTCTGTTTCTTTACTTTATACCCTTTAAATCTTAACCATTCATTGTTTTTCAATCCACTTGTCAGTCATCTATCAAAGAGACTGGAAAACTGGAGCATACCAGCACTGGAGCTGATCTGGACTCCTTTTTGACTGGTTTGTTATCCAACAAGCGAGTCAAACCTGGCGGTCCTTTAACGCGGACGGTTTTCATCAAAACAATCCACCGGTTTGCTCTCAAAATAAAGAAGAAATTAATTATCTTACTTTTGTAAGTTGTAACAAAATAAAAAAAACAAAGGTTTAACTGGTGAATATAGTTCAGTTGACCGGGACATGAACATAAGATATTGATATATAAATAAATGTTGGATTTGAACTTTAATACTCTCACTTATTTATTTTTAAAAAGTGAAATTTTTTTATTTACATAAAAACTGAAGATCGAATCCACGACCTATAACATACATCCAAATTGTTCGCCACATACCAAATCTAATGGCTCACTAAACTACCTTGCAAAAATAAATAATAAATAATTGTAAGCTCTCAAGCTAAATAGCTGCATATACATCAACTAAGCATATATTTTTTTTGTAGGTGCTTTTCTTTTCTTTAATCAAACTGCATTCTTTCAAGTTTCAATAACATTTTATCAAATGTTCAAAAATGTTTTATCAAAAAAATGCTGCAATATGGTCATGTCATTTTGATTATAAAGAGTCTAACAAATCAAATGAGTATAAAGAGTCACTGCGGGCAAAAATTAAATTGCAGACGGATTATAGAACAATTATAACAAAGACTAAAATAATTATGAATAAAGCTCCAATATTGTTTATCAAATTATGTGTAATATGGTTGAGGAGAAATTATACCTCCAAAAAGTAGTCTAATAGTTTAGATTAAGACACTGAAGAAGTATTATAAAGGGAGTCTAAGATTCTTGATTCGATCTCTACTAATAACATTTACTAATTCTCCTAATAAACTAATAGGTAACATTATCTATAAAAGAAAATTATCAATATAGTGCGGCACAAATGATACATATACTTGGATTTTTTAACCATTGATTCAATAAGAAGTTCAATACATAGCTAGTGTGGTTGATAAAAAAAGAAAAAAATACATAGCTGGTGTGAATTGCTGTCAAAACAAACCACCAACCTCAAGCTGGTGTTGTTGGCCCAGCAGGCCAGAGTGCAAAAAACGGATTAGGCCATGCCACTAAATTCTACGATTTTTTCTCTTTCCACTCCGTTATTTCTTTTCTACCTCTCGTTTTTCTATTTTTGCTCTTGTATAAAAATTTTGGAGTGTATTTTCTGAAGTTTTTCGATAGTTTTTAATTCAAATTCGGAAAAATTTGGAAAACACATTCCGTAGGTTTTTTCCAAGGCAAGAGAAATCAAAAAACGCATTAAAAAATATTTGTTTAAGAACAAAAATAGAAAACCGGGAGTAAAAAAGGAACACAGCGGTAAGATGAGAAATAATCAAATTCTACCAAGCAGCAAAATCTCTTGCCCAATGCGATATAGAGCAACAGGGCAAAACAGTCTAAATGTAAATAGTATGAGAGTTTCACACTATTTGTGTAAATAGGAGCATCACTAATTTCTGTAAGTCATACTATCATTTTGATTAGTAGGACTACTGTTTGTCTATAAAATATCAAACTTTATAATATTTTTCACACACAACTAATCAATCAATTGCTTATCAAAACTATTTTACGCGCTTTTATTCTTTTACTTTTATTTCTTTATCTTTATTTATTTTAGAACTTCAAAATCTCAAAAACCAACTTGTTCTGGATTGGGCCAAGGGATGATCCAAATTTGCTCCTGCTCGGGTCATGGGGCAGGTCCAACAAGGACCTGTTCCTGCTCTTCAACCTAGCACGCCACGTGCTCCTCAGCACGAGTCCACAAAGCATATACACTCCTCCTAGGATCGTGGAACCGCTCTAGCATGATAGCAACTGACAACAGTTTTCCCCTTTATTGAAGGAGCTCGGTCAGTCACTCTTATTGGGCTGCTCATCACAGCCCATTAAGAGAATCTTTGCCCCAACGCTAGGGGCAACTAAATAAGCTCTAATTTACAGGAGAGCTAGATATTATATTCATTCTCACTCTTACTCTCACTCTCTGATTTCTTTGTATCGCTTGCTCTCTCTGACTTTAGCATCAGAGCGCATGTACAACTCCCCCTTTCCGGTGGACGATTGCTGCTTGATGCTACAGTACGACGGTTCGCTTGCCATCCACCTATTCTGATCAACAAGTTATATCACAACTGATATACTGACTTTTTAAATTTAAAAAGACTTAAACTTGTGATTAATAGGATGTTGTTAAGCTGTCTTGTAATTTACAAGTGCACAATATTATCAAGTAACAAGCAATAAAGAGAGAAAATTGGTCAACTAACTAACAATTATGTAAGAAATTGCACTTTATTAATTGCAAGTTGCAAGCATTTTTGTTTTTTTGGGTCCATCAAGTGGCTAGCATATAAGATGTGCACAGCTTACCAGCCACATTGGACAATGAAGGAACCCAACTGAAGCAGACAATGGATTACGGGACCCATTTGGTTCATTACATGTGTTCTTATGGATAATCCTAAGCACTGGCCACTATCAGTTGCGTAGAATAGTTGGTTTGTTGAGTACTGAACAAAAGGAAAAAAAAAAAATGGTTGTTGTTTGCTTTATATTATTCACACTCAAAAAAATATATTACAAGAAAATATTTTTCAGTAAAATTTATATTATTAGAAAATATTTACCGATAAATTTTACCCTTTCAAAAAATATATCTTTTGGTATATGAAAATATTTTGAGTAATTTTTTTTATTTTCACCACTAGTAGTTGGCTTATTAGACCTTCTAGTCTAGTCTGAAAGTTAGTTTTGACATCAAGTGGTTACAACATCCTCTAATCGCAGTTGCAAGGATCGAACCATAATCTTTTCTACGAAGTTCGACGTCAATTACTATTAAACCAACTAACAATTTGATGGTACGTTTTAACAAAAGTTTTAATGTTTCTTGTTTATATATAGGAGCAAACCGACACCTCAAAAGAGAAGCTAGGAAACTAAACTGAACTACAGCCACAAATGAACAAAATCTAAAAATTGGAAGATCCATAATAAAACTATAAATTGTATTCCAACCAATGCATACCCTAAAATTAGTAATATCGTAGAACACCAGTCAATCAACAACTTGTTTAAATAAAAAAGGAATTTAAAAAGTGAAGTTGGCATCCACATACACAATGAACTTTATTGTCATGTCAACTAAGAACTTCATCACAAAATCAGATAATTGATTTAATTTTTAAGTGATTTAAAATTTAGGACTTTTTTTAGAAATTTTTCAAAATATCTAAATTAATTACTTTCCAATTTTTTTTTTTTTTTTGACAATCAATTATTAAAAAGATTAAAATTTTAAATTCCTACACTTAAATTTCCTAATTTTAAAAAAAATAAAAATTCTAAAATAAACTAATAGGATTATTACCTTTTCATTTTAAAATTAAAAATAACTTTGTTTACAAAATAATTTTCTAAAAAATCCAGACAAACACTATTAAAATAACAAAATTGATTTTTTTTTGACACAATAAAATAGATTTTTTTAAAATAATATTTTTTAGAAAAATCTAAAACAAGCTCACCCTATATCTCTTAATAAATTTTGCTTCAACTTTTTTTTGGTACTACAGGCCTCATAGGTTTGCAGTAGAGTAAGGTAATAAAATAGCGTACATATATTATGTCGGTAACATTTATTTTTTGTTTGTATTATTTTTTATTTTTATCACCTATTGCAGTAGGTTAAATTTCTCTCTGAATGACGTAAACCATGTTAACAATAATTTTCTATTTTGATTGAGTATTTTACAAGACATATTTTTTATATTTGCTAAAAGGACATTTTCTTAGGAAGTTAAAAAGAAAAGAGAAAAAAAACTATTTAGAAAAATATGGTTCTCATTGCATCGTTTTTAAAATCACAAATGCCTTCTAGATAAGAAGTATGAGCATGAGGAGACTTTAAGTTTAACGAAGAAATTTGCTTATTGATTCACCTCTTTGAATGTGTGATGAAAAGCATTAATTTAAAACATCAACTTCTTATGTCTTAAATCAACACGATATGTATAGGATACTCGATAAAAGACGTACTATTTTTGATGAAAAATATCACTACCAAAAAATATAAGATCGGTGGATAATGACAATTTTCAAAAATTAAAAATTAAATCTCTTAACATATGTACCCAATTTTATTTATTTTTATGAGCAAGGATATTTTATTGAAATGAGCAATAGGAGTTCTTGCACTCAAATTTATTACAAGAGCCAATTTACACTCTTTGAGTATTAGTAAGAGGACATTTTGCTCGGTCACTATTAGAGAACAAATTTACCAATCATTGTAGATTATAAATGGATTTTTCTATCATGTGCAAACTTGCACATCCTCGACATACATTTAATATTTTCAATTATCTTGGGTGTATCGCCTATCTTCTTGTTAAAAAGGATATTATTCCTTTTCAACCATATAATCCAGCATGTAGCCAACTAAACTATAAGAGAATTTACACTTTTGATTCCCCTGTAGCAAAATAATTGAAAGCAAAAAAAATTTGAACCTTGTCATACCCCGAGTTCTCAGAGACAAATTCAACCAAATGAAGACTACAATCCACATCTGACGTCTCTACTACAACGTGACACGAAAGAAAAATAAGATGATTTTGTGATTCAATATATTGAAAATAAAGCATACAATAATGTTGACCGTGCAGAGAATGTCTTTATCAAGTGTTTGAAAACACCGTTTAGTATGACAATTTTAGATGTTTGAGTTCAAATCTCAACTCCTAAATATCTTTCTTATTTTTAATTGTTGTAATTTGCATCTTACTAAATCCTACTTAATCTCGTATTCCAGGCGAAAATTTACACTACTAAATTATCATTTGTACCCTTAATAGTTTCTAATGGTTTTGCGCGCGCAACTGACATTGGAATCAAACTTGCATCCCTTGCTTGGGCAATAAAGCCTTCAACCACTAGGTAATATGCATCAATTGTTATTATGATTACCTTCAAATATTTTTATAAATGAATGTGTGACTTTTGAGCAAATTTTCACATTTTTCCCATGTTTTTTCTTTCTTTTTATGTAAAATATCAACTCCTATAAAGGTTTTTAATCTTCCTCCTTCATTCTTTATGAAAATCTTTTCCAATATCATTGTAAGCTAAGAATACATTCAAGAGTTGCTTTTCACCACAAACCAACATCAATTCTCCAACCTCCAAATCTCTCTCTCTCTTACTCTTTGCTTTAAGATTTGGGGTTTAGAGTTTGGAGTCTGTAATTTAGGATTTAAATTTTTTGGGTTTTAGGTTTTGGGGTTTGGAGTTTGTGGATTGGGGTTAAACATTTGAAATTTGTGTTATATGATTTAAGGTTTGAAGGTTTAAGATTTGATGTTTGGCGTTTAGAGTTTAAAAGTTAGGGTTTGACATTTACAGTTTGCGGTTTACGATTTGAGGTTTGAAGATTAGGGTTTAACGTTTGGCGTTTAAAGATTAAGGTTTGCAGGTTTAAGATTTAGTGTTTGGTGTTTAAGGTTTAAAAGTTACGGTTTACGATTTGAGGTTTGAATATTAGGGTTTATGATTTAGTGTTTGAAGGTTTAAGATTTGGTGTTTAGGGTTTAAAAGTTAGGGTTTGACATTTATATATTTGGGGTTTGAAGATTAGGGTTTGACATTTGGAGTTTATATTGTACACAAACCCTTAACTCCAAACCCCAAATCCAATTTCACAAATTTCAAACCCTAAATTTCAAAACCATAAAAAATGCAACTGTAAACTCCAAACCCCAAATCCAATTCCACAAATTCCAAATCCCAAAAATGCAACCCTAAACTTCAAACCCCAAATCCAATTCCAGAGATTCCAAACTCTAAATTTCAAACCCCAAATTCACCACAACAAATAATGCAACCCTAAACTTCAAACCCCAAATTCAATTCCACAAATTTCACACCCTAAATCCAAAGCCACAAAAAACGCAACCCTAAATTCCAAACCCCAAATCAAATTCCACAAATTTAAAACCCTAAATTTCATATCGTCAATCCACAACCACGAAAAATGCAACTCTAAATTCCAAACCCTAAATTTCAAACCCCAAATCCACAACCACAAAAACCCCAAATCCACAATCACAAAAATGCAATCCTAAACTCCAAACCCCAAATCCAATTCCACAAATTCCAAACTCCAAATCTACAACCACAAAAAATGCAACCCTAAACTCCAAACCCAAAATCCAATTCCGCAAATTACAAACTCTAAATTTCAACCCAAATCCACAACCACAAAAAATGCAACCATAAACTCCAAATCCAATTCCACAAATTTCAAACCCCAAATCCAGAACCACAAAAAATGCAATCCTAAACTCCAAACCCCATATCTTAAACTAAACCTCTGAAATCTAAATCACAGACTCCATATTCGCAAACTTCAATCATGTAACCCTAAATCACATACCCTAAATAGAAATTTGTTGTGCAACAAAAGAACCAATGTGAAGTTAATTGATACGTAAGAGATTATTTTTATATTCTTCTTATATGTGGTATGACATCTAGGAGCTTAATGATATTGTTCTGCTCCAATTTTATATTCATATGCACTATTATGATTTTTTTTGCCCATATAGTCTTAAAATAATTAAAAGGTAAATCTATTTTCATTAATTATTATCACGTTAAATAACAAATAAATAACACTCCAAATATATTTTGATATAATTGTATTATTTTATGATATTTTATTATCATATAATTAATAACACATTATATATCAATAAAGATATTATATAATGTGTCATGCTAACTAGTGCCCCCGTGGGCACTAGTTATGGAACTAAAAATGAAAAGAAAAGAAAAAGTAAGCATTGAAAAAAATAAATTTATACTTTTAAAGTGTTGATTGCACAATTTCAAAGATAATGTTACTATCTTTAGTTACCTTAACCAGTGCCCCGGAGGCACCGGTTATCATTTTTCTTATATAATTGAATGATTATGTCCCACAGATAAAAAATTTAATATAATGCAATATTTTTATCAATCGAGCTAAACTCACCGGTAACGTTAAAACAACCCTTTTCATTTATTTTTTTATCTCAAGATTCATGAGACCATTTAGATAGGTGACAACAAATTGCATATTTAATTCTAAAAAACAGAATCTCTTTCGCCCGTGAACCTTAACATTGGAGGATGTAGATGGTTAGTCCAATGCAATAAAAGAACATTTCAATTCTCTCACATGTAACATGTACTCACTAGCTAACTAGTAGCAAAGTAACACTTGAGTTTTCCCATAAAAAACAATCTCTTCAATTTTCAAAACTTTGATAGCTCTACACAAACAAATCCATCCAAGATCCATTCATCATAACCTAAAAAAAATTAAATAAAAAAAAAATCAGTGTCCAACACCACCCACCACACCAAGAGAACCCACCAAATACTAATACTTTTCCATCATATATATATGACCCACATGAGCACACAAGTTTCATTCAAGTCCATTCTTTATCTCTTCAACTTCTAGACACCAAAAATCCCAAATGGGTTTCAGAGTAATTACTCTATTTCTTCTATTCTCTTTGTTTTGCAAAGTTCTTCTTGGTGCATCGAATTTCCACAATGTAAGTAGCTTAAGAGGGAAAAAGCCAGTAATAGGAAATGGGTGCAATTTTTTCATTGGAAGTTGGGTGTTTGACCCTTCTTATCCTCTCTATGACTACACAAGCTGCCCCTTCATTGATCCTGAATTTAATTGTCAAAAGTATGGAAGGCCTGATAAACAATACCTCAAATACTCTTGGAAGCCTGATTCATGTGCCTTACCAAGGTATAACACTCTCACATTTATTTATCAATATAATATAGTTAGTTGCCTCCAAACCAACATCACATTTTTCCTAGATTATTATTTATGTATGCATTTTGCACATATTTATAGTAGGTTTGTTAGAATTACAATTACACTGAATTACTGTGATTTTGCAAAAGCTTCGATTTATAGTTTTTAAAGATTACGGTCGTTCATCGTGATTTTAGTAAATTTATCGTGACATAAAACATACAATTTTGGTCAATATGATTACGAACAAATGTTCACTTTTAGTTTTATCACTACTATAAGTAAAAATTAATTTTAAAAAATATATTTCTGTCATTTTTTTAAAATATATTAAATAACTGGTATATTTGATTTATAATATAAATTAAATAAATCAATTATTTAATAAATAATTTATAAAAATAAATATTTATTTGTAATAATAATAATAATAATAATAATAAATTTTTTTGTTAATGAGTGCAATTTTTGAGGATGTAGGTTTGATGGTAAAGATTTTCTAAATAAGTGGAAGGGAAAAAAGATAATGTTTGTGGGTGACTCACTGAGTCTAAACATGTGGGAATCGCTGTCGTGTATGATTCATGCGTCGGTGCCCAATGCAAAAACCAGCTTTTTGAGGAGAGAAGATCAGTCTACAGTGATATTCCAGGTAATGTGCTTTTCTTTATTTTTTTTAATATTTTTGTCTTGTTTCTTTTTCTTTTCTTATTTTGTTTTTTTGTTTTTTTGTCTTTTTGTCTTGTTTTTTGTTTGGTGTATGATTCATTTTTAGTGTTCAGTGAATACAACTATCCCACATTTCGTCTTTTGTTTTCATTTACTTGTTTGTTTCTGTTGCCTTTTCATTCACGCCATGCGTTTCTTCATCAAATATTAATTACTTTTCGTCACTTTTCTATAACATCGGTTATCATATTCTTAGATATTTTACAAAATTTTAATTAGATTTTTCTTATTTTATTTTAATCTAGTTAAAAAAAGTTACCCGTCTGTAAATGGTAAATGACATAAACTCGGATTAAGATTTACTATTGTAATTACTACACACAATTACGCACAATTTTCGATTTTAACCATCCATCATAGATCGGACGGTTTATATTAAAAATTGGATGGCTCTAATTTATTAGAGTGTTATGCAGTAGTAGGAAATTCTTTTCTCATAAACTCTTACTCTATCTCTATGTTTTTACTTCATTTCTACCCTTTCTTTGGTTGTTAATTTAGATTTATTTACACCTACTTATCAGCTGAATTAGTTGATAATGATATGCCTGTTTAAGTTTATCTTGTTCTAATTTGTAAGTAACAAGTTGAGAGGGGCATACCAATTTAGCATACCAATTTATGTGTTTGAGTTTAAAATAAATAGATTTGCAATAAATATTTAAAGATATTATTGACAATATAACTGTTAATATTATATTAAATTTAAAAAAGGAAAAATATATAGAAAATTTTTTTCTACCAAAATAACAAAAATGACAAATTGATATAGATAAATGACAAGTATTACACTTATTACTTTTGGCAAAAGATACACAAAAGGAAAGGTCAGAGAACTGTCTGATGATGACAAGTATAGAAAAGAAACAGTAGAAATAGAAAAAGAACTAGATATATTAGCGGCAGTTAGTTGGTCCGGTGGTAATTTACGTTGAATTTGATACGGAAGACTACAGTTTAATCTTCGTAATTGCGATTGAAGGGGACTAAATAACTTAATGACAGAATTAATCTCCGAATCAGCTTAAACGGTCATTAGAACATTTACTATTATTGCATTGACAAATGATAAATTCTAGAATAATAATGATAAAATTATTATAGTGTAAATGACTAAATATACCCCACCAATTAAATAATTAGAAAATTTGTCTAGAAACAATTTTTTTTACAATTTGTATACAAACAATTTTTTTATAGAAGTATACAAACAATTTAAACTATCAAATATGAAAAGGATGTACTAGTACTTTAGTAGGTATGATAAAAGAAACTTAGGGTCTAGATTCACCGGTGAATTAAGTAGGCAATTTTATGTATTAATGAATCTCAACTATTAATTTAAGATTGGACGATTTTAATTTTTAATAAAGTTTTATAAATAAAATAAATTTCAGTCATTCATCATAAATCGGAAGACCCACATTCATTACGACACCCTGCTCTCTTTTTTGGTCAAGTTACAACACCATGCTCTAATAGTGAGAAATCCACTTCCAAAAACATACAGATTCAACGGCCCTAAAATACAGTGGACCTATGTTCCATTTTCAAATTGATGCACCGTAAAGTGCAGCCGGAAGGACTGCACTTATATTTAGTTATTTAAGTTTATAAATAAAAACGTAGCCCACAAAGTTAAGTTGCTATAATGAAATAAAGCTTTAATCATAGACCTTTATCTCTCTACTTATTCAAAATAATACTGGTAGTAATGAAGTTACTCCCTCCGTCCCATTTTCATTGCTACATTTGACTATATTGCACTATTCACACATATTGTTTTGACCATATTTTTCTACTAATAAATAAAAATAAATATTAGCATATAAGATGTTGTTGGATTCGTCTCGATGGGTATTTTTTAAAATATCAAATTTTTATAATTTTTACTATAATACAATTAAAAATATTAATCGTCAAATTTATGCATCGGCATGCGTGAAACAGTCAAATGTGTCAATCAATTTGGGACGGAGAGAGTATAAAACTACTGATATTCAAGATCATTCAATAAGATTGCCTCAAAAGAAAAAAGATCATTGAATGAGATGTGACAATATATTCTAAAAGACATGAGAATCATTTAATTTTGCACCAACAATCGCCACAAAAGTAAGTAATATCAAAAGGGATTAGTTTCAATTGTGGATAATGGGTCCAAATAATATAAATTGTGATATACAAGTATTTATTATACCAAAAAGTTTTATTAAACGATCAATCTACATTCCGTCGGTTTAGTTCAGTTAGTAGAAATATTAAATTATATGTGTAGGAGTCAGGATTCGAATCCAACACTTCACTTATTCACTTTTAAAATGAAATTTCTAGTCACTTAAATGTTTTAAAAAAAAAACTAGTCTATAATAGGATTATTGTTTTATTAGATGTAGATTGTAGATGTTCAATGAGATTAGTTGTTATGCCTAGAAGTTGACAGGCTGTGAGGGAGACCTTGCCAACCTGTGATTACAAATTGGAGGGAGGATCCCCCTTAATTATTTGGTGTTCATTCTGTTGGTTACTCAATAATCAATATCAATCACATAGAACATAATAGTGAACTTGACATTTTGTATATCATTTATGACAATGTCAACATTATTCTGTGGATAACCGAAGTGAGGAATAAATTATAATGAATGAATTGATAGTTTTAATTGCAAGAGTATTTAGATGACATGAGTCTCTTTTAATTAAACCAATGTTTTGTGTTCGATTTTTTATTTGGGCATGCATCAATGTTAAAACTCTTAAGGAGAGTTTACCATCATTTGAGTTCCACAGAGCTCGAGTTCGAATGATTAATCTATTCAGTTACACACAGATGATACATGATTTAAGCCAAAAATAAACTTATAGTAGCAATTCACAAAATTTGATGTAGTAGGCGATATCAACCGGTTAATTTGATAATAGACTGTGTAAATTATACATCAGTAAAAATAATTAATAGACATTTTTTATTATCCATGTTTTCTTAATTACTCCATTTTATAAGTTTCTTGGATTGACTGAAATTAACGGTATTCAATAAAAATTCATAAACCGTTAATTTTGATAGGTCTTAATAACATATGAAATGATTTTCAATTTCTTTAAAAATTTGTATGGATAGTCTATATGATATAAACTTTCTATATTATCCATGTTTTCTTAAAAATTTGTATGGATAGTCTATATTCATTATAGGATTTTTTTTTGAAGAATCTAAGAGAAATTATATTAAAGCAAATGACAGCTCCTCAAACACAAGATGTGCCAGCAAAAGCTAAGAAGTTTCGTTAATTATAGGATTATTAATAAGTGATACACCGTACACCACTTAAGACACTTGTGCATCTTATCCCCTTCACCTTTATTTTATGCATACATACATACATGTTTCTCCTTTTGAAAATGTTGTCTTTATGTTGAAAATTTAATCACTTATATACTGTCTTGCTAGTTTGTTAAAGTTAAAAGATTCCACGCGACCGACAGGTTTGAAGATTAATCACTTCTATATTTGAGCCACTTTCTTGTTTTTTCTAACAACAGGGCAAGATAAGGTTATATATTGAAGATTATAATCATTGACACTCTCTTTCACATAAAGTGCTACAAAATAAAGATAAACGGATACATT
This sequence comes from Trifolium subterraneum, assembly GCA_951799995.1. Classification (NCBI taxonomy): domain Eukaryota; kingdom Viridiplantae; phylum Streptophyta; class Magnoliopsida; order Fabales; family Fabaceae; genus Trifolium; species Trifolium subterraneum. Next base: position 4,921,263 of record OX637462.1, on the reverse strand, counting down.
TATAGTATATAGTTGATAATTTGATCTAATTAACATAAAGTAGCATTTAGGGGATAGAATAGCAATTTTGGAGAACATTAGTGTGGCCAATTTTTTTTACTCTTTTTTAATAAAGGTTCAATATTGTTATATATTTTAAAGATAATTACACGGAAATAAAATATTTATAGGGGATAAGTTGCACCTCTAACTCTTTGGATGACATTTATTAACTTGCAAGACACAACATTTTTATATTTGACCATTTAAACTCTTCTCAAAAGATTCACAGTGATGCTGGAAAGTCAAAAGTGTCAAACACAAATAGTATAAAAAAATATTGATTGTCAGAATACACTTTCTCATGCAATTTTTTTATGTATTAAATTTTGCCTGACTTGATCTCCTACATGTAATTGTGACAATTCTGTACTATTAGACGATGATATCAAACTAGCATAGTTTTAAGAGTTGTTAACATGACTCTATCCCCGTAAAAAGAATTGAGTTTGATTTTTGAAGTCCTCCAGGTGAGAGTAAAAATCCCATATTGTAAAGAATGAATGTACTATTTTCGGATCCAAGTTACCTAAACTTTGAGAATATCTTGAAACGCATATTAGAGATAAAATATTCTAATTACGGCGGATGGATAAAAACATATAAAAGTAAAATATAAATATATTTAGTTTGTTTTTATTATATTTCCTTTATATGTTATAAATATTAGTTACTCAATGATCTTAATTTGGATCATAGGAGTATATAGTAATTGTTTTGCATTATGTTGTGTGGTTTGTCAAAAATCATCTTGCAATTCAATTGAATCTGAGCCACTAAAAAGTGATATAAAAGTTGGTGATGGTGGGTTTGTGCAGGACTATGGAGTAACTATACAACTATACCGCACACCTTATTTGGTGGACATAATTCGAGAAAACGTTGGAAGAGTGCTTACATTGGACTCCATTGTCGCTGGAAATGCTTGGAAAGGCATGGACATGTTGGTCTTTAACTCATGGCATTGGTGGACCCACAATGGGAAATCACAAGGGTATGCTATTGCTTCTTGTACAATCATAATCATTCTACTTATAAGCACAACACCATTCATTGTCACACTCTCACACACCTAACGGTATATGTTTGATCATTGCTGTGTAATTTTGTTCCAAAAAAACAACATATATACGGTTAGAAATAATATAACAACATTGATGTAGCTATATCCTAAAAGTTTAAGTTTTTAGAATAATCGGTTATTTGATATGATATCGACGTCTCTATGATTTAAGTGGTCTAGAGTTTGATCCCCGCTCCTCTCACTCTCTAATTAAAAGTGAAATTTAAGGATATGGTAGTTAGACCTATATATTATCCCCACTTCAAGCCCAAATGGGCTCTTGCGTGAGGGGACGTGTTAGAAATATATAAAATCATTGATGTGGCTCTATGTTTTTGAAAAAGAGTTGCAATTGCTTTGTGATTTTTTATACCGTAAAAAGTTGCATAACAAATGTGGTAGATGTGTTCATCATTATTGAGTTTGGTGTGTTATAGATTATATTGATATATTATATTTTTACATTGAGGTTAGTTGATTTTTACAAAATCGGTTTGTAAGAAGATAAGAAACTAACCCCTTTTAAGCTCATTTTGAACCTAATCTTTAATCTATCTGGGATGAGTTTTATTTGGCTAAATTATATTTTTGTCCCCATAACTTTTACAAACTTTCAATTTTGATCTTTTAATTTTTATAATAGCATTTCGTTTTTGCGAAAGGTTGACCTCTACTAATTTTGACCAAGTCAACGTCCACATGGACAATGACTCACATGTCATGTCATCAAGTCAATACACACGTGGACAATTACTCACATGACATGTGAGTCACTCGTTGATATTGAGTCGACCATAAACTACTCATCTTACTTGGAATCGTCGTTGTGTATGGGAAAGAGGGGTTCTACCTATGCTTGGAAAAGGGTGAATGGTTCGGGATTCGCTAAAAAAGCCAAGGATGCGGGTTGCCAAGAGGGCTGTTCACGTGACTTGGTCAAAATTAGTGGAAAACCAACTTTTTACAAATGGAGCCAAAATAGTAAATTTGTAAAAACTAAGACGACAAAAATGCAATTTAGTTTTTTTTTAATATATTTACTGTTGCGAGTTGAAATTTAAAATCATCTACATGTTGTTAATCTCTTTATTATGATTATTTTCAGATGGGATTATATAAGAGATGGGCCTAATCTAGTGAAGAACATGGACCGTTTAACGGCCTACAATAAGGGATTGAGCACTTGGGCTAGATGGGTTGATCAAAATGTTGATCCTTCCAAAACTAAAGTCGTCTTCCAAGGGATTTCTCCAACTCATTACCAGTAAGTAGATTCACTTTTGAAACCAAATTTATAAGGGACTTACTTTTGCCGTCCTACCATTTTCTCAACATTGTCCGCTACTTAAGTAGCAGACGATATCCAACAAAAGTTACTCCCAATTCATAATTGTAGATTCCATTATGTTGAAAACTAACTAAAAGGTTGTAATTTATAATTTTGTTTTGTGACATGAATAGGGGCAAGGAGTGGAATCAACCAAAAAAAAGTTGTAGTGGACAACTTCAACCATTATCAGGATCAACATATCCAACAGGTCTACCTCCATCAAGTAACATATTGAATAATGTGTTAAAGAATATGAAAACACAAGTTTATCTACTTGACATTACACTTCTTTCACAACTAAGAAAAGATGCACATCCTTCTTCCTATAGTGGTGATCATGCAGGCAATGATTGTAGCCATTGGTGCTTACCAGGATTACCTGATACATGGAACCAGCTTTTAAATGCAGCTATTTCATGAGTGTGATTGCTTCATCCTAAGGGATAAAAATCAAGTGTAAAATTATAGGATTCTTGAATGGTTTACTAAAGAGAATAAGTTCAAGTCAACAGAGAGATTGGATTTGTTGCACATTAAGAAATGTACTTTAGGAGGGGTTAAATTTACTTATTTTATTGAATCAAAGATTATATAGAAGTTTATTATTGATTGAAGAAAGACCATGTAAACTAGTCCATACTTGTAAGTTGTAACAGCTGCCTGTAACTTATACAATGAAAATATGGCTCCCTGTTTATTAGTTAAACTGTGGTTTTGTTCGATGAAATTTACTCTTCCAGCCCCTCATGTTTCTTTTATACCCTCTAAACACGCAAAAAAATTCGGTAAATAAAAATCGAAATTTTTCTTAGTGTAAAATTTAGTTCAAAATTTAGTCTCTAAACTGTCATCTATCTTTAATTTAGTATCTAAATTATGTATATATATATATATATATATATATACTTTCTAAAGTGGTATATAAAACGGTCAACTTACTCCCTACTTTAAAAATGTTATATACTAAATATTTGTTGAATTTTGTATATTTTATAGACTTTTAATTTTATTATATGGAAAATGCTAAACAATAATGAAATAGTAGTAAGATTTTATAAAATGTTTATGGAAATGTGTAAAATATTGGAAAGTGAAATATTTTACATTTTGAATAAATAATTTTTTTAAATGAAATGTTTAAAGAGTGTCTGAGAGCACTCGTCAGTAAAACTCTTATTATATTCATATAGTGTAATGTCTAAATTTGAGCAAGAAATAATGTAATGTAGATACTAAATTATTTGGTTATTTGTTCATATTTGTAAAATATTCCATATTTAAATAAACATATTGATGTCATACGAGAGAAAAATTTAGATAATGGTGTTCAGTCATGAGGAGAGCTTAGAGTATTCATATCTATACCACTCAATTTAGAAAACACTTACAAAAATGGTTGCCCGTGTATAATAGACAACATTTTTTTGAACAAACGGTTAATAATCATTATGCTATCCTCATTGACATGTAATCTCATTGACATGTAAAAAATAAAAAAAATAAAATAAAGCATGAGTCACGCACGCCATCCCCATTGACATGTAAAAAATAAAATAAAGCATGAGTCATGCCATCCCCATTGACATGTAAAAATAAAAAATAAAATAAAGCATGAGTCACGCCATCCCCATTGACATGCAACCCCATTGACATGTAAAAAATAAAATAAAGCATGAGTTATGCCATCCCCATTAACATGTAATCTCTTTTAGGTTGCCCCATTCTAATTGGCGGGTTCTTACTTAAAGCTCAAAATTGGGTATGTCAGTGTATTTTATTTTTTCGTTTTTGGATAACTTATATTTTTGGTCCTTTAAGTTAAATTTATGTTTTTATTTTGGTCCTTTTAAGTTTTTTTTTATATATTTTATTTTAGTATTTTAAATTACAAATGTTAGATAATGTGATCCCTTAATTTTTTTTTGTTTCATTTTGGTGCCTTAAGTTATAAATATTGAAGATTTTGGCCCGTTATATTAAAAATATTAAGAAATTTTGGTCTCTAATAGGAGGTCCACATTCTCTAAATTTTGTAACTTAAAAGCATCAAAATGTCTAACATTCATAACTTAAAAAGACTAAAATAAAACAAAAAAATTTAAGGACTAAATTGTATAATCTTTGCAACTTATGAGACTAAAATGAAACAAAAATACTTAAGGAACCCTTATTTTATTGAAAACGTGGATAATTTAAAAAAGAAAATCTAGTTTTTTCTTTTTTACCATTTTTAATAAAATTTAATGAAATATTAATTTTTTGGCCCATGATAAAATATTACATCTTTTCACTTTTTTTCTTTATTATAAAATTTATTTATTTTTATTAAAAATGGTAAGCGTTCACATCTAAACTCAAATTATGATTTTAGTGATTATTTGGGCATTGCGGATAATACATTTGCCCACTTTATGATGATTTATCATGGATTGAAGCTCGCTAGAGATATGGATATGCGAGATTTTGTGTTATGGAATATGGATCACCAATAATAATTTAAATTTATTATTGTAATATATTATTTATATATTATTATTAAATTAATTTTTATATGCTAAAATTTTAGTTTAAATTTATTTTTATTTTAATATAATACTAGCCAACTAGTTATACGAAAATTGACTCCATACTCTATCAATGTGCGAAATTGCAAAAGTAAAATAATATAAAAATGTATTCTTAATTAATATTAAATTTTATATCAAATTAATATTTAAGATAGTTAAAATTAGGCTTAAATGCAGTTTTACCCCGTGTTTTCAAAAAATCGGAATTTTGCCCTCCCTATTTCACTAAAACGTTAATTAATCGCTCTCTGTAACTCCAAATTTAATGGAGTTTGATTATGTGGAAAGCTAACTCGATTACGGTCATTTTGGTACCCATTCGGTGAATTATTGATCAAAATTGAGTTTTGTGCGAAACTTTGAAGTTTGCTTATGAGCCTCAACTTCAAAGTTTCGCACAAAACTCAATTTTGATTAATAATTCACCAAATGGGTACCAAAATGACCGTAATCGAGTTAGCTTTCCACAAAATCAAACTCCACTAAATTTGGAGTTACAGAGAGAGATTAATTACTGTTTTAGTGAAATAGGAGGGCAAAATTCCGATTTTTTGAAAACAGGGGGGTAAAACTGCATTTAAGCCTTAAAATTAAAACATAATAATAATTGAAACAAAACAACAGTGAAAATATAGCAGAAAAGGGGGAATGACACGTTGTACTTATAGTGAAACATTTTTTTAGATAGAATATGATGCTTTTTATTCTAAGCATTTAAAACATAATTATTTTATTTTAAATTAAAATACCGTAAATTATAAAGGGCAACTGTGAAATTTAGTTAAAATTATAAGGATAAAAATGGAAGAAAAATTATAAGGATTAAAATACCCTCATTTTTATTCTGAGCCTTCACCTTAAGCAGGGGCGGCGCTGAGGGGGTGCAGGGTGCCCTGACCTCCAATTTTTAAGTGCCTAATAAAAATATTATATGGTAGTAGGTCTATTAAAAAAAATGATTAAAAAATTATAAAAAATATCTTAATAATTTTTTAAGCTATTTTTGTTGTCCCAATTTAAAGTTGTTAGGTGCATGTTTCAGAAAAATAAAATAAAATGATAAAATAAAAGTTTTGTCTTATCTTAAACATAAACAAAAACTCATGTATCTTCTTCTTCCTCTCACTAATTAGAATATGAATATTTTATATGTTTATTTCAAGAATGACTATTTTTTATAATATTGATGTTATTTATAATTTAAAAGCGTACTATTTTTTAAAAAAATGTATTTTTTTAATTAAATGATTTATTTTTAATATTCAGTGTAGGCCTCCAAGTTATATGAACCGGCCCTGTCTTAAGCTTATTGTGCTTCCAATATGAAGGCTATAACTTTTAACTTGGTGGTTCATAACATCATCTTCATTAAGGTAAGTAAGAAATCGGGTCCGGCTGAGGTCACACGGAGTCCTTTTCTTTTTCTTTTTTTTGAACGGCAAATATATTATTAATAATAGTCAGGTCTTTGTACAAGACGAACAGGTCCGAAAAGAGGAGCTACAATACAAAAGCGCCATATATAAACGAAACACCAATAAAAACACCAAAACAGATACCGCCTAATTGAGGTCAACCTCTAAACGGAGTCCTTTTCTTTTTCTTGAATTTACCTCTTTCAAGCTTTGTTGGTGGCAATTTGTGCAAGTTACGGGCCAAGCATCTAACCAATGCATTGCAAGCAAATACCTATGTATTGTGTTTCTTCAACTCGCAAGCATCCTTATTATCAATTATATAGTATTATTTGCAGCTATGTATACGTGTTTGTTACTTGAAGGACAAGCAATACCTTAGGAGTTGGGACATAAACATTGCCAAGAAAAGGCAGGCATGACTATACCTTATGCCAATGAAGATGTGATCAAATATTATGTGTCCTATCTTATTGTTGTTGCGAATACATAATAATTGAACCATTCTGTACTTTTGTTTGAGACCATGATGATACGATTGTAGTTGTCATGTCGTTTTCTTCAATTTCTTTTGTACAAGTTTTAACTTCATTATTTTTTATTCGGCTAAATTTGTTGATAGTGTGTTTGTAATAGTAGTTGGTTTGGATATTTATATATTGAAAATAAAATAAAAAAAAATTTTTTTAGTCCTTATAATAAAAAGAAAATATTTTTTAGATTAATTGAATATTTGATGTTTCTGGTTAAGACCGAAGCATGCAATTTTTTTTAAGACAATTTACTTGATGTGACAATATTGTGGGCATTGATAGACATTTATTTGCAAATATATTTTTAGATATATTTGCTAACAAAGAAAAATACTCCTTTTTAAATATTGAAAATTAAAAGAAAAATACTCCTTTTTAGTCCTTATAATAAGAAAAAAATTATTTCTTAGATTCACTGGATATTTGATGTTTCTGATTATGACCAAAAACGTGTAATTTATTTGCAAAAATATTTTTAGATATATTTGCTAACAAAGTTTGTGAGTATATTGAAAAGTCTAAAGAATATTTTTCTTATATTTAAATATAAAGTCCAAAAAATTACTTACCTCATGACCTAAAAAAAAGTAGATAGGTAAACTAGACTTGACTTCACAGCCATTCCTCCATATATATACTTTGACGTCCTTGATTCTTTAAAATGTGGGTGTAGCCTTTGCTTGCGGCACTAATATTGCTTGTAGTACTAATTAGTATATCAACAACTTTGAAGGGGGTTCTATATTCTCATTAAAATGACAATGTTGGATCAGTAAAGACAGGGTTAGAAATGAATCGAATTGAATTAAAATCATCTGAGCTCAACTCGGTAAGAATTAGTTTAACTCAATTTGATAAAAAATGGTTTTGATAATTACATGATGTTACTTAAGAAATAACGAGTTTAAAGACTTAATATATTGAAAGTATTAAAAAATTATTTCATTTCTAATAAGAGTGGTAGTCGTGTAGGGAAATCACTTATGGAGCAAATTCAAAGACTTATTAATTTTGAGTGAGAAGGTATATGGTGCACCATTCCCATCGTGAAGCAAATATTTGTGCAAATGTTTTTTACCTAACTACAAGTGTTTGATGGTGAATGAGAGTGTTTTCTTTGAGGCTTATGCGCTTAAATTTAGCTATTTATTGTTTGCTGATGTATTAGGGATAACGACCACTTGCATTGTTGTGTTGTAATATCTCTCTTTTTGGACTTAGCCCTCTTTATTATAATTTTTTTATTTTCATATGGGTGTTATTTTATAGTGGGTGGTGCTATGCTTGTTGATTCATAGTGGACCTGAAAATAACGATTGGATTAAATTGGTATAATGCGATAAGGACGATGACTTTGAAAGGACAAAGGAGTGATAATTGATCTATATGTAAGACTTCAACACTCAAGTTAGCAACGATTTTAGGAACATAGAGCTTAACAAGAATATAAAACGTACATTTCAATGAGGTCGTGAGTCCTTTTCATAGTTTTCATGTAAATGACTTAGTTTGAATCTAAAACTTTTATTCTCCGGTTGCTATTAATCCAACATAATTCACGGATCTTCGTTTGATTGTTATCAAATGGTCAAGATTTGATCACGAGATTTGATTCGGTGTGTTGTTGAACTAAACACGATAGGGTCCATTTATCTAGATATGATTCATTTGCGAGTTGGACTGTGATTCTTGAATGAATTGAGTCATAATCCTTGTGCGATTAATTTGTGCTCACCTTGTACTTGAATTAATTTCATTAATAATTTTCTTTTTCTTTTTTAAACCATCCAAACAGACACTTAATCTTTTGCAATTTTAAACTATTAAATCCAAGACATATTTTCTAACTTAATTTTCTATTCGTAAAAATCATATTACTTACTTTTCTAACTTTCTTCACAAAACTTAATTTTGTGAAATAAAAAAGTAAACCCAAGACTATATTAAATTTTGCTTCATTAAAAAGGCAAATTTATTATTCTAGTATATACGTAACAGTACCATGAATACAACATGGAACAACCTAAAATATTAATTGATCGCATAATTGTCCTATTCTTCCAAAGTCAAATACAAATCATTTTTTCACATATATATGAAGGTGAAGCTCTCTTCTTCTATGCATATTCCATATATACATATAAGAAAAACAAGCAGAGTAACAATCATGATCAAAAGGTGGAGAAACAATTTAAAGAAGAAGAAAATGAACAACAACAATAACATCATCATCAAGGACATAGCAAGCAAATGGCAACAACTCAGCGGCGAAAATCAATGGAAAGGACTATTAGACCCTTTAAACATTGATCTTCGACGCTACATAATCCATTATGGTGAAATGGCACAAGCAGCCTACGATGCTTTCAATACAGAGAAAGTATCGAAGTTTGCAGGTAGTTGTAGGTACGCAAAGAATGATTTATTTTCTAAAGTTTTCTTGGAAAATGGAAATCCTTTTAAATATTCCGTGACAAAATTTATTTATGCAACTTCCGGAATCAATGTTCCGGAAGCGTTTATTGTAAAGTCATTGTCTCGAGAAGCCTGGAGTAAGGAATCAAATTGGATTGGATATGTTGCTGTGGCTAATGATGAAGGAAAAAATGTGTTGGGTAGAAGAGATATTGTTATTGCTTGGAGAGGAACGGTTCAAAGTTTGGAATGGGTTAATGATCTTGATTTTATTTTGGTTTCTGCTCCTAAAGTGTTTGGTAACAACAATATTGATAATCCTAAAGTACATCAAGGTTGGTACTCAATTTATACTTCTGAAGATCCAAAATCTTCCTTCAATAAAATCAGTGCCCGAGACCAGGTAAATCTATATACTAGTACATGTTAATCCTTAGATTATGTTTTTTAAAATAGGGATGTATTCATATTTTCAAAAAAAAAAAAAAACTTATAAGAAAAATTGCATTGTGTGATTAACCGACGATAATATGATAATTGTCCTCGAAGGTGTAACTCAGTGGTAAAGAGTTGAGACATAAAAGGAGTTTAAGAAGGAGGTTCTCCTCTTTAACAATATACTAACAATAACAACGAACATTTGTTTATAGAAAAAATATGCTTGTTAATTAATTTCGTTTAGTTTTTTTTTTTTTTTGACGATATAGGTGATTCGAGCTCGCCATTTTCACAAACCATCCTGATGCATCATTGCTTGTCTTCCTTAGGGAGTAGTCTTTCTTGTTTAGTTTTCTTTTGCTTTTCCTTTAACCTTGTAAACAAAAAAAGAACCATCCTGATGCCAATCTTTGAAAAAGAAACATATTATATTTAAATATATATTTTTATTTGTTTGAAGAGTAAATATATAGAACAGTTTTTAAGTACTCAAGTTTTTAAGAACAGTTTTTATTCTAATTCAAATTAATGATGATGCTAACGTGGTTTTATTGATGTTGATAATTATTGATATCTATAGGTCTTAAGTGAGGTAAGAAGGTTGGTGGAAAAATACAAGAATGAAGAAATAAGCATAACAATAACAGGACATAGTTTAGGTGCTGCAATTGCAACACTAAATGCAATAGACATTGTTACAAATGGCTACAACAAACCAATTGATCCATCTCATAAGGCATCACAAGTTACATCAATTGTTTTTGCAAGTCCAAAAGTTGGTGACACAAATTTTCAAAAAGTTTTTTCTAGTTACAAAGATCTTTCGACGTTACGCATTCGAAACGAGTTAGATATTGTACCAAATTACCCTTTTATTGGATATTCAGATGTTGGTGAAGAATTAAAAATTGATACAACAAAATCTATGTATTTAAAGAGTCCAGGAAATCCATTAAGTTGGCATAATTTAGAGGCTTATTTGCATGGTGTAGCTGGAACACAAGGGATTAAAAGAGGATTTAAACTTGAGGTTAATCGTGATATTGCACTTGTGAATAAGACTTTGGATGCTTTGAAAGATGAATATCTTGTGCCAGTGTCATGGAGAGTTGTGGAGAATAAGGGTATGGTTCAACAATTTGATGGTTCTTGGAAGCTTATGGACCATGAGGATGATGACTTTTAATTAATTATTGGTATAATTGAGAATTTATTCATGTTCATTGTGATTGATTAATTATTTTTTTAGTTTAAGGTTGTTGTCATTTTGTGATGTTGCGTGTTTAAATCACTTTAGAAAAATTATATACCTTACAATCATTATTTTTTTCTAAAAGAATTGACTTCTAAGTATGGAAGTGTGAAAATAAATACTATTATTCATGGATTTGTTAATAAAAAAAAAATCTCCTTTGGTTTGTTGTTAACAAATCAAACAGTTGTATACGGAGGGTGTGGGACTCTAAAAACACATCTTTTCATTAACGAAATATTGAACTATTCGAAAAATGTGGATTTTTTATCAATGAAATTTTGGATGTAACAATAAAGTTTCAATCTAACCCAATAAAATCGACTTGTTATACTCGTCATCCGAATGATCCAACACCCAAACAAATAAAAAATATAAACGATCGAAATTAGATCCAAATTAAGAGGTTACAATTTTTTTATCAGTTTTACAATTTTCATCCTGAATATGAGAGAGATATTATGTGTTTTTTATTTTTATTTTTCAACCAACTCCCAAGAAGATAAGATAAGACCATATACTATAAAATATGGTAAAAAGCCCAAAACTGAATATTGGACCGGGTCGGATAAAACATTTATATAACAAATTTCACGCTAACCCGTATCTCCTCTGGAATTTTTTAGGGTTTTTGCTGTTTTGTGGTTTCCTTGTTGCTCCAACATGGTCAGTTCCTTTTTCCTCATTTCAGATCTCATTTTCTTTCACTTACTTTGTTCTACTGTTTTTCATTTTTCATTTCTTTATGTTTTCTTTTTTGAATCCAAACATACTATAAATCTCAGATTTATGTATTTCCTTCATCATTTATGTAGTTCATATAATTTGTTTTATGATAATTAGTGTTTTGAATATGTTCTAATTGTTATGATAGTGTCTATGATTTGCTGATTAATGTGTTTGTGATTTGTATAGGTTCTTCAAAATGATATTGATTTGTTAAACCCACCAGCTGAGCTTGAGAAGAGAAAGCACAAGCTCAAACGTCTTGTTCAGTCACCAAACTCTTTCTTCATGGTATTGTTTATCTGCTTTGTCTTCATTTTTATCATTAATTAAGGATAATTATGATGTTAATGTTCTGTTTAGAATGTTTAGTGATTAGTCTTTTTAAACTTGTTTTCTTTATTTTATTGCAGGATGTAAAATGCCAGGGTTGTTTCAACATGTAAGTTGGATTGGATCTACATATTGTTATTGTTCCCAAATAGCTTAATTGTGTGTTTTTGTATTGGCATTTGTAATATTTGCTTATTATATCTTATTATCTTGGATGCAGAACAACTGTCTTTAGCCACTCTCAGACTGTTGTGGTGTGCGGTAACTGTCAAACCGTCTTGTGCCAGCCAACAGGTGGTCGTGCAAGGCTTACGGAAGGTTGCTCTTTTAGGAAGAAGGGAGATTAAATGGTGTGTTATCTTTTCATTGTCCATGGTTGGGAGAGTTTCCCTTGTGCTTAAGATAGAATCAATCAATGTATTTTCATATTTTAGTTTTAATGTATTAAATTTTGTTAAGTTGCAAGACATGATGCTACAATCTTATCCAAGACTTTAATATAGGATTTCGATTTACTATCGGGCATCTGGTTGTTATGATAGATGTATGGTTTTTTTTTTTGGTATCATGTTATCATATTGCTGAATATTTATTGTTTTAATGTATGTTTCTTCATTTTATTTTCGTTTATGCAGTCCTTGATCTATGCTTTTGTGCTTGTTATGGTATTTGTGTATTCTGTTTCTACTGTTGTGTGTTGATTTTTTTGTATATTTGGTTGTTCAACAATGTGCGCCTAAGGCCGAGCGCTTCCCTCTTTAGTTAGGGGTGGCGTGGTATTTCCACGAGATAGGGTATTCTTTGTGGCACACTTTTAGTGTGTAGGCGTAAATCAATTCACTTTTAGTGAAAGGCTTCTTGGCTGCTTTCCTGCTATGGCAATTAGCAGGTTGAGCGAAAGATTTGCCGAACATTTCTTCAAATTTATATACATATTTCATTTTTACATTGTTGACATTTAGGTACATTACAAGTCTTTTATAGGGATTCAATATCAATTTTTATGTTGTTAAGCACATTATCAGTAGTTAATTTGACTATTATGTTTTCTTGCTCTAGTTAATCAAGTGATACATTTCTCTTAGCTCTTTTGTGATGTTTGTTTTTTTGCTTGTTTGTATAAATTTTGGATTTTCTTTGTTTCAAGCCTTTAAGCAATGTACAGTAATGATTGTTTTCCAACTTTGATGCAATGTGATGTTTTTCCACTCGTGTTTGATTACAAAATCTTGTGAAAAACGAAGCCTTTATATTGATCTTCTGAAACATTGTTCGAGTTTTATAACACATTCCAAAAACTGCTAAGGAAGTAGCACCAAAGTTCAAGCCTTAGAAGAAGATATAGCTAAGATATGCAGCTACAATCTGAACAGTAACAGCTAAATTGTTTAAGTCAGATGTAAACACAACCTCAAAAGAGGTCTTGTCAACCACATTTGGTTGTGATTCTTAAGTAACAGTATCGTTTCAGTTTCTTTGGATCTAAGGTTAGTGAGCTTACTTGAACGGGTACTAATGATGAAATTTTTGTCTTAGAAATATATAATTACAAAACGTTTTGGTATTATAGTAACATAAATCAGTTTGTCAAAAAAAGAAAAAGAAAAAGTAACATAAATAAGATTTCAAATTGAATTGATTTCATTCCAAAGGGAGTTTTCTGTATCAAGTTATATGAATTTCAATTTAAGTATGTTATAATCATTTTTTGCAAATAAAATATCAATTTCTAACATTTATCTTACAATTATCTCATCAATATGAACAACAAAACTTAATTGGATCCATCCACCCATGAAGACAAGTTGACATTTTTCTCTAAACACATCACTTATAAACAGAACAACAATACTCCGCGCCAAGATGGAAAAATAAAATACATCGCACTAAGACAGAAAATTAAAACAAATGTTACACTAAGACGATGGAATAAAAAAAATACAAAAGAAACACTAAATATTTTTGGAAATCACACCTGTTTAAGTAAAATAGAAAGAAAAAACGATTTGGAGGATGTTTTAAGTTAAAATTGACTCTAAATCATGTCTCTTCGATAGATCAAGAAGAAAAAACAAAGTGTTGACGGCTACGGTTTGACCGATATTTTACATTGTTTTTTATTTCATTGAGTAGTTAATGAAATCTCCAAAGTTCTCACTCACTACTAAGACACGAGACACTAAGTTTAGGAATAGTATATGGTCCTTCTAATATAGCCTTGGTTATCCATCTATGTGCAGCCTCAGTAGAATGATATCCATCCCAGCTAACATATTTTGAAGGATCGTCACAAGCAATCACTTCTGAGTTTCCACATAGTGCCGTATCATTGTAATTGTAAGGGCCTCCACCTCCACAACATACTTTAAAAGGATTTCCAAATCCTGTAACAATGATTTGGTTATATACATAAAAATCACATCATAAAGATTCTCTAGATAATACTAATACTAAATTTAGTTCCATTGTAAACTATTGATTCATGTTATCTAACCGGACTGTTATCGATAGTTCACGAACTGCTCAGTTTGGGAACTATCTGTCAAGGTTCTTTTCAGTGCAATTTAGCTCAATATTTTTTTCTTTTTGAAACAGTCTTGATTTCTTTTTCAACGGTCCTAATTATCAATAAATATAGCAACTTGGTACAGTTCAGCTCACAAAGAATCGGTTTGACTCAAACCAATAACAGTACGGTTAAGTTTTACCGAATTGTTGTAAGGTTCAGTTCAATTTGGTTTCCTTACCGAACTGAACCATAACAAGTCATAAATATGACTAAACTTTTATGTTCTCTTGCAGCACAAACATATTCTGTGACATAAAAAGCTAAGAGGATTAGAGGACAGACTTACCATATTGTTCTGGAGATTTGTAATACTGCAATGCAGCATTGAAATAATCTGCATAGATGATATTAGTAAACGGATAGAGCCCCCGAAGCCTATTTAGTTCGACTCGAAGCATCTCATTATGGTAATCGAAAAACTTGTTTAACCATATCAAACATCCAGCTTGGTCATACTCCTCTTTATCTGTAGTTGCAAACATTGTTAAATAGGCTGGATTGCATCCAAGTGGTAAACTTCCAGGAACCAAAATTGTTACAGCTCCTAAATCAATCAACTCCTGCATAAACGCATAAATTAGCCAATGATTGGAGAATGACTTAAACTGGAGAGAAAAATAAATCACAAATGAATCCTTGGTTTCTCATAGCAAACTTAGGCTTATCTATTGGCATAACTATTTGATAACTATTTGAGAGTTTAACTTATGACAAGTCGATAAGCTGTTTTCGACCTATTTTCACAAGCTCTCTAGGATAGCTCATGAAAACAACTTTACAAGTTGTTTTCAACCTACTAAGAGTAGTCTCATTCTCACTATTTCATTGATTCCACTGTGAGTTGAGCTTGACAAAGTTATTTGAGTAGCTACTACATAACCTTCAAATTAAGATTGAATTAAATTCTTACCTTGACTGCTGAAGTGATTACAGATATTACTGGTGGTACATAAGTAATAAGATCTCCTATAGCATTTTTATCAAACAAGGGAAAACCATAATCATTGCCTCCTATCTCTCCCACAATAAACAAAGAGCTGCCAAGAACTTCTTTGCAGCCTACAAGAATGAAATCCCATAAACTAAAATTACCAATATAAACAGTGAAAGAAAAAGCAAAGTAACAAATATTTTAAGAGAGTTCAATTAAACATTTAATGAATCATGTCCTTACTACATTTTTTCTTTGTCAGGTAGCCTGGTGGCTAGAAATCCCACCGTAAGGTGGATAAATGGGTTGTCCAGGGTTCGAACCCCGACCCCTACATATAAAATGCGATGTCTCTACCAACTAAGTCAAGCTCACCGGGATACTACATTACTGAATACTTTCATTTCTAAATCATTGATTTGAGAGTTTAAGGATTAAATGGAAGGTTTACTCAAATTAATAAATGCAAATATGCAATAGATAAGCAATTATAGGAACAAAATACGAGAAAGTGAAAAGTAGGTAACTTCACTTGAAGAAGAATTGCATAGAGAAGGCAACAATTCCTTGAACCAATCTAACTGAACCATCAGAGAGTAATTTGCAGTTACTTCAACAGTAAACCCTTTCTCTTCAAAGAAACTTCTATTCAAAGCAGAGGCTCCAGCAACAGCAAAATTCACTCCATGTTCTTCCACTTCACGATCTTTGAAACCCAGATAAGGTTTCACATATGGAAGCCCAAAAAACTCAGCTTCATAAACCCAACAAACACAAAAAAAAATCATCTTTAACAACATCAGAGAGACATAGTTTGATATAAAGAATGGATTTTTATCAAAGATTGTGTGATATACCGATGAAATCAATGATGAGGCGGCCATCAGAGCATCTTCCAGTAGGGTGATGAAAATGGGTTTCACCGTAAGGAGGGAGTAGACAATTGGGGCTCTGTGGTGAAGAAATGAAATTCAAATTGCCTGTATCAGTAAGAGAATCTCCGAAGCTGAAGATTGATGTGTAGCAGCTTGTAGCAGAAGTGGCAAAAACCAGTGGAAGCACAAGAAACAACCATTGTTGTTGTAGTGACCAAGCCATTATTTGGTTTCTTTGTTATTATTGATTGATTGCACAATACATTATACTACATCTGTTCTATTAAGTGTCCACTTTTGTATAACTGTCCACGTTTTAATTGATGATAAAAACAGAATCATATACATGCACATTGGATAAATTTCAGTGTTTGTCTAATTATGCTTTTTTTCTTTTTTGGTTTATACACGCTCTGGTTCCTACGGGAAAGAGTTTGACCGCGAGGTGAATAAGTTAAGAAATTATTTCATCTAAAAGTTAAATTTGATTTTTTCCGAATGATTCATCCTTTAGTGAAATTCATTAACACTTTTGAATCAAATCAAATGAATGCTTGTTTTGTTTATTTTCATAGTTTGATAAAGAATGGTGACGAGATTATCTACTAATTTTCTTGACGGAAGATTATCTACTAAGAAAAAAGACCTAATACTAATAGAGATGTGTTATTTGAACAACAATTTTAGAACAACTTTTGGGACAATATTTTTTTCCATTATTCTTATTGGACAATAAGAATAGAGAGAGAAAAAAGAAGAAAGAATATAATAATGTAATGTGAGTATGAGAAAGACTGTTGTTGAAAGTAGTTCAAAAATTGTTGTACAAATATCATTTATCTACTAATACCGTGTTGAAAACACATGGTTGTTGTTTCATAAGAAATTATTGATAGACTGTTCAATTCAATGTTAAAACTTCTCACATGGTTGTAGTTTTTTAAACAACAAAAACGTGAATTAAAACGAGAAAGCATGCTCTGACAATCAACACGTTTTTATACCTTTTGCTTTCGACACTTTTGGATTTCTAGCACTAGAGGCTGTAAACCTTTTGAAAAGAGTTCAAAAGATTATGCATTGTAATGTCGTGACGCCTAGGTCTAGGGATGTAGTTTTTCAAAGATTAGATTTTTCTATTCAAAAAGGATTAGCGGCGCAGCTTGTTGCCCGTCTACCTTTTGTGAATGTGTATTTTTTTTTTATATATAAAATAAATAAATCTAATGGTTGTTAATTGAGTTTGGATTTCGCTCCTAAAAACTAGCTCAAATGATAAGGTGTCCTAACGCCTATATAGACTGCACAATTCAAAAACCTCGACAATGTTGAACTCAAATGCAACTTCAATAATTGTTATAGACTCTCCTCGGATTAGTCGGTCTTAAGGCCAGATACCGAGTTTTCAAAAAATAAAAATAATAATTGTTATAGACATCTTAAAGACTGCAGCAAGTGAAAACTCAGTTTTGTATATCTTGGCTGGCCTCAAATACTCTCTCCGGTCCTTAAAGAAAAAAATTGTTTTTTAGGTTCATTGAATTAACCAAAAAAATGCATTTTTTCTTATATTAAGGACTAGAGAGACTATGTATTAGTGGAAGCTTGACAGGTAAAAAGCTCTAGCCATTGAAATATCCATATCCATAGCTCACATTCATGGAGCACAAGGTACTAAATTGAGGGACAGAAAATGGTCCCTTAATGATGCCATCAGCAATCAATCTATATGCTGCCTCAGTCAAATGAATACCATCCCATGAAATATACTTAGAAGGATCATCACAAGCTATCACGCCTGGGTTTCCACAAGGTTCTGATGCATTGTAATTATATGGACCTCCCTTTCCGCAACATGATTTCAGACCTGTAAAACCTGCATTGGCATCAAGTTGTAAATCATATCACAATAGTTATGAAATAGATTTGGATTACACGTATTTATTGTGTGCCGATGTTGTTAACATATTTCAGAACCATATCTCATTTAATGTGGACTCTTAACAAACTTTTGAAGTTGTTATATGAAAGCATATTTTGAGACGTTCCACTAATTTACAGTAAGAGTTGAGAAAGTTGAATTACCAAATTTTTTAGGATGATGATATAATGGCAAAGCAGCATTGTAATAATCAGCATAGATGATATTAGCATGTGGATGAATTCCTCTTAGTCTATCTAGCTCATGTTGGAGCTTCTGGTTATAAAATTCAGTAAATTCGTTTAACCACATTAAGCAACCAGCTGAATCATATTGGTTCTTATCTGTGGTTTCATACTGTGTTAAATAGACTGCAAAGCATCCCAATGGGAAATTCCCAGGGACCATGAGGTTGGTTGCCCCTAGATCAATCAACTCCTGTGAAGACACAAAATATAAAATTAAGTATGCTTGGAAAGCGGAAATTCAAATACTAGGAATTTAGTCATATAATAGAATTTGTAAAAGAAAATAATCTTACATTGATTGTTGAAGTTATTGCATTGATTACATGTGGAACATATGTTTTAATCTCTGCTATGCTCTTTTGTAAATATAAAGGATAATTGAAGTCGTTGCCTCCAATCTCTCCCACAAGAAATAATGAGTTTCCAAAAACTTCATGGCAGCCTTGCAAGATCAGACTTTAATTTAGCAATTTCACTAATTGTACTTACTTTCATTATTCTATTGATTCATTTTTTATCGGTGGTTTAGAATCAGCTGCAGCTTATGAATGTTATTTGTTGTTAAATTTATGTAACAATGACATAAATATGTTATAATGTATGTTTAAGATAGTTTATGATACTTAAAAATTAATTCCACCTAATTTCAATAATCTCAAGATTACTACAGCAAAGGGTAGTTTTTGAAGATTTTAGGCTCTGCAAAGGGTAG
Organism: Trifolium subterraneum; assembly: GCA_951799995.1. Classification (NCBI taxonomy): domain Eukaryota; kingdom Viridiplantae; phylum Streptophyta; class Magnoliopsida; order Fabales; family Fabaceae; genus Trifolium; species Trifolium subterraneum. The sequence continues at coordinate 4,901,896 of OX637462.1, read as the reverse complement.
TTTTTGAATGGGGTATTTAAAATTTAAACCTATGATTCATATTATCATATAGTATATATTTTTTTACAGTATTATTAGATAAATACTTTGCTTAGTTAGAAGGCTAAATAAAAAAGATTTATACACACACATAATAAAACATATTATTATATATCGGTGACGAAAATTAATTTATATAAAAATAAGTCAAGAGAAAATTGATTTATGTTTACATTTATTTATTAACGGTGAGGCCTACTTTACCCTTTTATAATTTGAGGATATTTATCCATCAAACAACGAAAACAAGCCACATAAATGGATTTGTATATGGTAGCCACAACTAACTTGTAACAAACTAACAAACTTTTGGATTTGCATACTGACTTATTCTCATTGGTCGATCGTAAATATCTCAAATTATGAAGGATGGATTACAAAAAACCTTCATTAACATTAAGGTAATTCTTATCAATTATAGCCATATCGCATTATATATCCAAAGGCTAGTAGTTCAAACACAGGATTCTTTTTTGCCAAGTAGCTTGGTGGCTAGAAAATTCACCTTAAAGGTGAATAAGTAGAGTGTCATGGGTTCGAACTCAAACTCCTACACATATAGTGCGATATCCCTACCAACTGAACTAAACTTAGGAGGATCCAACTCAGGATTCTACTAAGGCAGGCTGGTAGTTCAAATTAACTCAGGATTCTACTTGGAACATTATTAGAAAGGTTTGAGTTCAAACATCAGATTTCATACTTCTCCCCAATTATAGTAACTGGACTATTAACAGAAATAAGTAATTAAGAACTTACTTTTGGAAGAATTGCAGAGAGTAGGAAGGAGGTCCTTGAACCAATTCAACTGAACCTTTAAAGAATAATTGGTAGGAACATTAAGAATACCTTTCTCTTCAAAGAAACTACCCTCCAACGCCGTTGCTCCTATAACAGCAAAATTCACTCCTTCATTCACACTCAAATCTTCCATTTCACCATTCTTAATTCCTAAATACGGTTTCAACATTGGAATCCCCAACCACTCAGCTACAAATTACACAAAATTAACACCATTTAATATTATTAAGCAAACATATACATATATAGCAATTAGAAACTATTGTTAATTTATTGAAAATACCAATGAAATCGATGACGAGGCGTCCATTGGAGCAACGATTAGAAGGATGATGAAAGTAGGTTTGGCCGTAGGGAGGGAAGAAACAGTGATGGGAGGGTTGGTGAGAACTGAAATACAGATTTCCGGTGTCGGCGACGGAATCACCGAAGCTGAAGATGGAAGAGTAAGAGGAGCATGCCGCCGTAGTGAGTAACGGTGTTGTTGAAGCAATGATTATAGTAATGACTAATAATGTGACTGTGCTCCATCGCTGTTGATAAGCAGGCATTTGAAATTTGTGGTTGATCGAACTTCTCATCTCCGACCGTGTGTTAGGCGCGAATTGCACATTCTCCCACTTCATTTATTATTATTATTATTACGACTGTCATTTCAATTTTTTTTGTATTTTTCTAGATTTGGTTTAGATTTGGCTTTATTAATAGTACTCTATTAATTATTTTAATTATTTAATAGTATTGATGAGTTGTAATGATTTAATTGATTGTGCCCCGATTAAGTTCGTATACGTGACACGATATCGATACGAGAATTTTTTTAAAATTTTCGATATGATACGATCGCGACATGTTATTTAAAAATTAAATATACAAATGCACAATATATAAACATAATGAAAATCGATAATGATAATAATTTAACATTCAAATTTCTGAAACTGACCAGATAATTACATATTTTAAGTTAAGTAAGTACTACTAAAAAATGAAATAACTAGTACTATAAAAAAACATCATTAGTAACACCCAAAAAAGACATAGTTGACAATCCATAAAGAACATCATACTTTAACATTTACTATTTAAGAGAAAACACATATTGTATCAGTCTCATTTCCTCTATTTATATCATCAAATAATATTAATTGTGCGATACTTATATGATATGAATATAGGAGAAGTATCCGACACGCATCGATAATTTTTTTTTAAAAAATAAAATTAATTGTCCAATATTTATTTATTACGAGTATCAGAATGTATCGAATACCAGTATAGAACCAGACACGATACTTCGCTATTTTTGAAATATCGGAGCTTAATAATTGTGCCTAATTATTAATGCTTGGGTGACGATATGATTTACCTGAGAATTTCTCCTCAAAATTATTTATTGTTAGCCTTATCATCTTTTCATTTACTATTACTCCCTCCGGTGCTAATTATAAGATATAATTTATTTTTTAAAACATTGAAAGTTTGTTGTATTTAGTCTATATTAGTATTATTTATTGTTTAGATACACAAACTTTAAATGTATCTAAAAGTTAATCTTTTCATATAATTAGGAAAAGAGGGACTATACAAAATCATTAATTTATATTAAAATCTAAGGGTGCGTTTGATTTGCAAAACAGTAGGTACTGGACAGAACAGTACAGTACAGGACAGAACAAGATAATACAGGACAGGACAAAACTGCATTGGAGAGAGATAGAAAGATAATATTTTTTATATTCGAAAATAAAATAGGCATTTTCGTATTTTTTATAGTTGTACTGTGGACAAAAAGTTGTACTGTGGTTCAGTAGGGGACAAAAATTCTTGTTTTTGTCCAGTCCCTTACTGCCTATTTGTCCAGTCCCATAAACAGTTTCTGAATCAAACAGGGAACAATAAAAGTTGTCCTGTCCAGTCTCTTGTTTTTTAGCAGATCAAACGCACCCTAAATTTGATCTAAATATATTTTTTTGTCACATAAATATATAAGAGTATAGCTTTTTGGTAAGACCAAAATTTAAGAGTATGAATTCTCTCCAAGTTCATTAAACGACAAGCAAATAAAATGACTCACACTTTTGCGAGAGCTGTCATTTTTTGGTCTAGTCGCACTCTATTTAATTGCATGTATTTCTCGTTGTATTGAACATACTAATATTAATGAAACAAGTTAAGTTTGTTTGCTTCAAAAAAGATATTTAAATAATGTGAACGATTTTCGAAAAACATACATTTATATCATTGATTTATTTCAAATAATGGACAATATTATTTCTTTGAGAAATTGAGAGGATCCCAGTATAGCTTATAAGCTCAAAAGGATATTTAGAACCATCCAAGGAGAAGTTTAAGATAATAAAAATGTAGCTTTGTATTGAAAATTAAAATACTCCATTTGCTTTCATATTAGAAACTGTCAATTTAGTCCTATCAATATCAATTGGCAAAAATGTCGAAATTGTTAGGTTGGACGTCGTGACCAGTGTTCGAATCCGGAATCTCATAATTATATATGAGTTTAATTTTAGTGGATTACCACTTCATCTAAAAATAAAATAAAAACTGTCAATTTAGTAATCAACTGTCATTTTAAAATTATTGCTATATTTTTTTTATAAGCAAAGTTATTACTACATTGGATATCATATCTTTATTGATACATGCTACTAAGCCACAGACTCTGTCAAACAAACAATCTCGCGTACTTTGATCCCTACATAATAAAATGGATATATCTTCATTCTAATAATTCAAGCAAGGTTTACATACAACAGAATGTCATTAGTAAACAACAATGCATGTTTACAGCAAAGCTCAACACTTGGGGACTAGATGGAAGTAAAAAAAAAAGCATATACATATATTGAACTCTTCACACTTAGCAGCTACCAATAGAATTTTGAGATATATTAGAGGTACTATGGATTATGGAATTTTATTTCCAAGTGTAGACAGAGGGAAGCAATGCAAATTGGTTGCATACATTGATTCAAGTTGGTGTGGAGATGCAGATGATAGAAAATCTTTGTAAGATATGTGTTTCTATTAGGTGGTGCGCCTATAGCTTGGAGTTCAAAGATGAAAAGTGGTAGCTCTATCCTCATGTGAAGCTGAAAACATTGCAGCATCACTATGTGCTTGTCAAGCCATCTGGCTGGCAAATTTGATAAAAGAAATGATGGATGAAGATCATGGTGCAGTGAAGATGATGATAGACAATATCTCAGCAATAAATTTGGCCAAGAATCCTGTAGCACATGGGAAGAGTAAGCATATAGAGATGAGATTTCATTATCTCAGAGAACAAGTTAACAATGGCGGGATTTGTGTGGAGCATTTTAGAAGTGAAGAGCAACTTGCTGACATTATGACAAAGTCAGTTCAAACTGAAGCCTTCGAGAGAATGAGAAGTATGATGGGTCTGAATCAATTAGCAACAATGAATTAGGTGGTGTGTTAGTTGTAATTCAATTGTTGTATGTTTCTTGTGACACAAGCAATAGCTTGTTGAAGAGTTTTTATAATTTGTTAGTTGTTACAAGTTAGTTACAAGGAAGTTAGAATAGTTAGTTGGTGTTTGAGAATAATTAGGGAAGGATTAGTTAGAGTGACAGTTGTTGCTTAGTGCACAAGCAACAACTATATAAATGTGCATTGTAACCTCATTTTACAATAATAATGAATGTGAAAATCCTTCCCTTATCGTCTTCTAAAATTCATCTTCTCCTCTTCAATTTTATGAGTGAAACAAGTGAGATTTCATAAGTTCTTTTCATAGGCTCAGATTGCGCCGATTATCTGTTAGTGTTCATAGGCTCGATTTGCGCCTATCTCTGCAAGTGTGTGTGTGTGTGTGTTTGTGTGCAGAGTTTGAAATCCAACAGCTAGGAGGCGAGTCAATCGAGTAGTTCATGATCTTGCTTAGACAAGTTATTTTATTGTCAGTTCTCAAGTTTTGATTATTGTCCGTCTTGTATTAATAAAATGTTATGTGGACATAAAAAATGATTTCCAACACCATATTTGTATTGCAGTCCGACATTGACTATGAATGAATTCAACGACGTGTTTTCTTGTAAGTTGTCTTCTTCTTTATATATAAACTACTGGATGCAAGAATTCGATTTACTAATCATAGACTTGATTATTTATGGTAGATTCTTGTTTCAAAAGAAATTATTGATAGACTATTCAGTTCAATGTTAAAACTTCTCACATGATTGTTGTTATTGTTACCGGAAAGGGGACCCTGGTAATCCGGAGTTTGCTCCTAAAACCTAACTCAAATGATAGTTTGCACAATCCAAAAACCTTGACAATGTTGAAATCAAATGCAACTTCAGTAATTGTTATAGACATCTTAAAGACTGCAGCAAGTGAAAACTCAGTTTTGTATACATGCTTGAAAGATATGTATGCTTGGCTAGCCTCATATACTCCCTATAGTCCATAATATACCGAAAAAATTGATTTTTAGGTTCATTAAATTAACCTAAAAAGTAGATTTTTTCTTATATTAAGAACTAGAGAGACTATGTAATATGTATTAGTGGCAGCCTGACAGGTAAAACGCTCTAGTTATTGAAATATCCGTATCCATAGCTCACATTCATGGAGCACAAGGTACTAAATTGAGGGACAGAACAAGGTCCGTTAATGATACCATCAGCAATCAATCCATATGCGGCCTCAGTCAAATGAAGACCATCCCATGAAATATACTTAGAAGGATCATCGCAAGCAAGCACGCCTGGTTTGCCACAAGTTTCTGATGCATTGTAATTATATGGACCTCCCTTTCCACAACATGATTTCAGACCTGTAAAACCTGCATTGCCATCAAGTTCTAAATCATATCAGAATAGTTATGAAATAGATTTGGATTGCACGTATGTATTGTGTGTCGATGTTGTTAACATATTTCAAAACCATATCTCATTTATTGTGGACTCTTAACAAACTTTTGAAGTTTTTATGAAAGCATGTTTTGAGATGAAGTTCTACTAATTTACAGTAGGAGAGTTGAGATAGTTGAATTACCAAATTTTGTGGGGTGATGATATAATGGCAATGCAGCATTGTAATAATCAGCATAGATGATATTAGCATGTGGATGAATTCCTCTTAGTCTTTGTATCTCAAATTGGAGCTTCTGGTTATAAAATTCAGAAAATTCGTTTAACCACTTCAAGCAACCAGCTGAGTCATATTGGCTCTTATCTTTGGTTTCATAAGTTGTTAAATAGATTGCAAAGCATCCCAATGGGAAATTCCCAGGGACCATGAGGTTGCTTGCCCCTAGATCAATCAACTCCTGTGAAGACACAAAATATAAAATTAAGCTATGAAGCCGTGTCCCGTGTCAGATACCGACACGACACCAACACTTATGATTACATTTAATTATGTCAATTTCTCAAATTATTATCAGTGTCGACATGTCATGTCCGGTGTCTGTGTCTGTGTCCGTACTTCATTAAAATTAAGTATGCTTGGAAAGCTAAAATTCAAATGCTAGTAACGTAGTCATATAGTAGAATTTGTAAAAGAAAATAATCTTACATTTACTCTATAAAGAAATAAAAATAAATGAAGAAAATAATCTTACATTGATTGTTGAAGTTATTGCATTGATTACATGTGGCACATATGTTTTAATCTCTGCAATGCTCTTTTGTAAAAATAAAGGATAATTGAAGTCGTTGCCTCCAATCTCTCCCACAAGAAATAATGAGTTTCCAAGAGCTTCATGACAGCCTTGCAAGATCAGACTTCAATTTAGTAATTGTACTTATTTGCATTAGTCTATTGATTAGTTTTTTATCGGTTTGGGTGGTTTAGAATCAGCTTCAGCTTATGAATGCTATTTGACCTTATGTAATGACATAAGTATGACAGCAATAATTAATTCCACCTATAATTTCAATAATCGCAAGGTGAACTATGACAGCAAATTTCTAGCACCAACTCATCCAAACATGTAAAATGAAAATTTTAGAATCTGCGACGGGTAGTTTTGGAAATTTGGTGTTGTGGTAAGTGTGAGACAAGTAAAGTTTCACCTTGCCTATGAAAATGAAAGTTGAAAATTTTATATGAAAATAAAGGTTGAAAACTTTATAAGTAACAATATCCATAAATCTAACTCACTTATATTGTTGTTCTATGTCTAATATGGACGATCCTCCGACTACCTCTAATAACCCAACATTTAGGATTGTACCAAAATATATATATTATTTGATTATTATAAAAAAAACATATTATTTGATTATTTCAAAAAAAAAATCTATATATTATTTATCCAAAAAAGTGTTGTCCGTATTATTTATTTATTTTATTTTTGTCAAGTAATCTAGTGGTTAGAAATGTCATCTTAAGGTTAATATAGATGGTCCCGTCTCATTGTTTATAAAAAAATTTCTTTGGTCAATGCTTATAATTTATTAAAAAAAATTAATATGCTTGTGCTGTCCGTGGTTGGGGTACTTTTTTTCTTTACTAAACAATAAAAATACTAAGTTTATCATCATAAATTACAATAGATAGACAAAGAATATTTTAGTTCTGCCGTAACCAAAATTAATTTTGACAGAATTGATCTTAGCATAATCAATTTTAAATAAAGACAAATGCTAACGAGTGCCCCTGAGCCACTCTTTAAGCCCTTAAATAGTAAGTTTTTTTTATAAATTTTTATGAAAATGTGTAAAGTTAACACATTGAAAATTGTGATGTTTAACTTTTTAAATAAAAAATTTCTTTTAATGAAATGCTTAAAGAGTGACCCGGAGACACTCATTAGCAAGACCCTTAAATAAAAGTGAGTTACCCAAAAAAAGATGGAACTATACCAACAAAAACAAAAAATCGAAGTAATTCCTATCCATTTTTGTATGGATAGTTTAAATCGCTTTTAAATACATAATTACTAAAACGAGTTTTAGTATATGTGTTAAACAATATTATGTTTTTTTAAGAACGAAATGATAAGTCATTGAAAATTCACAACATATAAAGTGGAGGAACTGAGTTCGAATTTCGGTCATTATATATAACCTATCAATTTTAACATTTCTGTCGATTGAAATAGAATTTAGAGACAAACTATATTACTTTTCATTTTAGATGATTATTAACATTTTTTATTAATTAATAAATTTAATATAAATATTAAAATTTATTTATGTTAAAATAATTTATTTTTTAAAACTCATTAACAAGTAGTCACGAGTTTGATATGGTCAATTCACGCTATTGCGAGAATATCGTATATAAAATATTTGGTTGTGAGTTCTATTAGTTGTTTAGTTGGTACTCCTTCCATCTTCATCCTTAATGATACTCTCTCCGTCCTATTTTATAAGAACTACTTTGACTAAACGATACTATTCATTTATCTTGTTTTGACTTTTGACCATATTTTTTTAATAATATATAGATATAAATATTAACATATAAGATCTTGATTGATTTGTTTTGATTAGTATTTTCAAAATATCAAATTTTTATAATTTTTACTAATAAAAAATTAACGATATTAGTGACCAAAATTGTGTATTAACATACGTGCATGAATCAAACTAGCTCTTATATTTTGGAATAGATGCGGTGTATAAATAAGTTTTGTTGGTACTCCTTCCATCTGCATCATTAATCATCCTTAATGATATTAAATAAGTTTAGTGGGTACTCCTTCCATCTCCATCCTTAATGATACTCCTTCTCATCCTTCTTATAAAAAACACTTTTGAAAAAATTACAGACGAAGGAAACACATTGTAAATAGTTATCTTCATTTAATACTCCTATAAATTTAAATGTATTTCCTTGAATATCCCTATTTAATCACTCTTAATTCTACAAGTTTACTTACTTTTAAGATTCTCTCTCATAATAAATAAGAACACAAATGAAATTAAACATCTAATACATTTAAATATTGGTCAAAGTATCATACAAAAATGACCAATTTTTTTTCCACTTTTGATTCTTATAAAAAAGATCAGAGAAAATTAAATAAGTGATGTATCCCGTCTATAATATAACATAGGTTAGAATATGAAAAATTGATTTATGGTTATAATTAACGATGGAGAGAGTAATTAATAAAGATATTATTAGAGATCGAAATTAGAAACATAGATTCCACCTTTCTCTATGAATTTAGTCATTAGGCGGCTATTAGGAAAAAAAAAATAGAGAACTTACTTTTGGAAGAATTGCAGAGAGCAGGAAGAAGGTCCTTAAACCAATTCAACTGAGCCTTCAAAGAATAATTGGTAACAACATTAAGAATACCTTTCTCTTCAAAGAAACTATCCTCCAAAGCCGTTGCACCTATAACAGCAAAATTCACTCCTTCATTCACACTCAAATCTTCCATTTCACCATTCTTAATTCCTAAATACGGTTTCAACATTGGAATCCCCAACCACTCAGCTACAGATTACACAAAATTAAATTAACACCAGTTAATATTAACCTATAGCAATAGAAATAGAAAGATTATTTATTAATTTATTAAAATACCGATGAAATCGATGATGAGGCGTCCATCAGAGCAACGTTCAGAGGGATGATGAAAGTAGGTTTGGCCATAGGGAGGGAAGAAGCATTTATCAGAGGGTTGGGGAGAACTGAAATACAGATTTCCAGTATCGGCGAGGGAATCGCCGAAGCTGAATATCGAAGAGTAAGTGGAGCACGCCGCCGTGAGTAACGGTGGTGAAGCAATGATTAGAAGAAGTAATGTGATTGTGGTCCATCGGTGTTGATAATGATAACTAGCAGAAGCGGCCGTTAGAAATTTGTTATGGATCGAATTTGTCATCTTTCAATGTGTTAAGTGTTACGCGCGAATTGCACACTCTCTTCCACTTCATTTATTACGGCATGTTAACTACTCTGTCCACACGTTCTCAAAATTATTTATTGCTTTTTGACTAACAAACATAAATCAAAATGTTTGTCAAAAAGTAGATGTTATGCGCCATCCTTTATTAGCATCTACGTCATGTATGACATCTCTATTTTAAGTGTTTTTACCAATAGTTTAATCTGGTTCGGAGGTCAGTTATGGCGTCAAGTAGTTTCAGTCCTCTTCCGATCGCAGTTGCGGGGCTCGAACATTGGTCCTCCCTATCAAGTTCAATGTCAATCACTATTGAACCAACTAACGATTAGTTAAACATTAATCTCTTCTAACAAATGTTTCATCTTTTATTTATCTCTTTGCATTAAATTAAATTGCTATAAAATATCACTTGATTTTGTATGAAATAAATTATTCAATTAATATTTTAATTCAAATAAATTTAAGTGTAAATATTAAAATACATATGTGAGATTCACTCTAAACACTTATTTTAAGGACCATAGCAGAGGAGTAAAATAAGTATGTTGCTTCTAAAGCAAGTAGATTTAGAACCATCCATAGGAGAAGTTTAAAATAATAAAAATGTAGCTTTGTATTGAAAATAAAATTCTCCATTGGCTTTCATAATAGAAAATTGTCAATTTAGTAATAAAACTGTCATATTTTAATTATTTCTGCATTTTTTTTGGTCAGATAGCCTAGTGGCTAGAAATTCCACCTTAAAGGTGGATAAGTGGAGTGTTCAAGGATGGAACCCTGACTCCTGCGTTTATAACGGTATGTCTCTACCAACTGAGTTAAGGTCACGGGAACTTTTCTAGATTTTCTTATAAACAAAATTGTTACTACATTGATTCAAAAAAAAAATATTACTACATTGAATATTATATCTTTATTGATAATACATCATATACTCCAAACAAACAATCAATCAGGCTCTGTCTCCAAACAAACAATCTCACCCACCTTTTTTTTCTTCTTTTTTTGACTAAACAATCTCACCTACTTTGATACCTACTTAATGGAAATCTTAATTTCTAATAATTCAGGCTGTTAGGTAGGTTCACTTCTCAAGTGGGACCTACCAATTAATAAAAGAAATTAATGGGGAGGTGTTAGAAAGGAATGCTTGAAGTTGTTATTGGCCCATGTTGACATGTGTCAACGTGATGGAAGAAACAAAAGGGAATTAGAACACAACAACAGTAACGCAGCACCAGATAAGCATAGAACTAGAAGAGTGCATCGGCTGCTTTGGAGGAGAGAAATTTTTTGGATTCTAGTTAGGTAAGCTTTATTTGAGCTACACAACTTTAGTAGTACAGTATGTGGTTTATATCACCTGGTTGTTTAAATTTCTTTTTGAGTTGTTATCTAATTTTATCTTAGAAGACTATTTGTGTATACATAATGGAAGATTTATCGGACTTGTGCCCTTGTTTTTTCATTCTCTCACATTAAGAGAATTTTTCACGTAAAATTCTCGTGTCTGATATTGACGTTATTATTATTTTGCTCTGTTGGGTTATTCACTTTAACCCTTTGAACAAAGATTGAAGGAAATGAATTATGAGAGAGATGGAAAACTATGAAAAGAATAGAAAAATGATAAAGGGAAAGTAAAAAAAATCTTATTCTTCCACAAAGGGCCTTATTGTTTATATACAAGTGGTTGTTACTTGTTCTGCAAGTAACTGCATAACTACCTAAGACAAAACAAATGCTAACTACCTAACTGAAATGACAATCGTACATGCCAGCTAATAACTAACAGTTAACTAACTAACTAACTGCTAACTGTCTACACAGAACAATGTTACAACATTGTATAGAACATCTGGTAGAGCATCTGAGAGGTAGAGCCTCTGACTGATAGAGCATCTGAAGGACAGATGTTCCAGCATCTGACTCAACATTGCACAGTCTGAATTATAAAATCCAATACTCCTCCTTAATTCAGACTGTCAAAACTGACAATTCCCATCTCCCTTCTTAGATTCAGGAACTTATCTCTCTTCACAGAGAAATGATTGCAACCAATTTGCTTGACAAGCAGCTAGAGAGCCTGCAACATACTCTGCTTCACAGCTAGACAAAGTACTCACTGATTGCTTCTTAGAACACCATGAAACTGGTGCATTTTGGAACTTGAACACATAGCCACCTGTGCTCCTCCTGTCCACCTTGTCTCCACACCAGTCAGCATCAGAAAATCCATTCAATTCAAGTTTGGAGCTATCCCTTGAATATGGAAATAACACACCATAGTGTATTGTGTCATTGATGTATCTGAGTATCCTCTTTGTTGCTAAGAGGTGAGACTTCAGTGGCTTGCTCATAAATCTACTAACATAGCCTACTAAATAGCTAATGTCAGGCCTAGTTTGACACAAGTATCTTAGGGAACCTAACAATTGTCTGAACATAGTAGAGTCCACAGTCTCACTGCTTCCATCTACTTCTAGCTTCAACCTTGTGTCTGCAGGTATCACTGCTGAATTGCAATCAAGCATTTCAAACTTCTTCAAAATCTCAGTAGCATACTTTGCTTGATGCAATATCACTCCTTTTGGTGTTTCTAGGAGTTCCATTCCCAGAAAGTAAGTCAATTTTCCCAAATCGATCATTTCAAATTCACTCTTCATTTGTGATTTGAAATTCTCAATCTCCATGGGTGAGCTGCCAGTCACTAGCAAATCATCAACATACAAACATATGATTAACATATGCTTGTTATCACTGTGTTGAACATAAACACTGTTGGTGTTTTGTATGTTGGCCTCATTTTGCAAAAACAAGTTCAAGCAAGATGTTGGACCAGATGCCGTAGCATGTGGGTACAACATCTGTCATGCCGGTATTTAATGCTCTATTTGCACGCCATATCTTTGAAGATTATCTGAAGCACTATTTTCGCCTTACTTGCTTATCAAGACGCACGCCTTTAAACAAGGGTTTATTAGGCGGCTGGACCAAGAGATACTTTCCAGAAGTTGTTACGCCATTTATAGAAACAAGTGATTCTTTCCATTACATGTGTGCTGGACTTTGCAAAAGGACAGCTGAAGATTAAAGCTCAATATGAAGACCTAGCCCATGCTAACTCAGGTCATATAAATATGTGAAGACTAAAACCTAAAAGATGACTGAAGCCGTATTTCAAGAATATAGTTTTAGGGTTTGAGTCTTGTTTACTGTAAGCCTTTCTTGTGGATTCTATAACACAAGCTTAGGCCTGTTTGGTTTGTATTTTGTGAAACTTCTCCCAAGCTTTTAAGCACGGAGATTGTTTGTTTGTTTGGTTAGTGAAACCTCATCGTTTGTTGAACTGTTATAATCACAAGGTTTGTGATAGAAAGGAAGTGAGACGGGGTCTCAAACTTAGGAGTTCCTAGGTTGAGTTAGCACGGGTAGAGTCTAGGAGATAAGTCGTAAACTTGGATGTTTGCTGTGGGCTTAGAACTAGATCTATTATAGTGGATTCCTTCCTGGCTTGGTAGCCCCCAGAGTAAGTCGTTGTTTACGCCGAACTGGGTTAACAATTCTCTGTGTTACTTACTTCTTTGTCTGTTGCTTATACTTGTTGATTATATTCTACTGTGGACATACGCTAGAGCATTTGTCTTAGCTTTACAACTGATTACGTACGACAATTGCTATAGCTTCTGTCTTAACATCTGTCCCCAGTAGGTGCCAGAATTTCAATTGGCATCAGAGCAGGCACCCTGTTCTGCGTGAGTGAGGACCAGGGAAGTTACTTTCTGGCATAATGAACAAGGATGGTGGCTATGTCAAAAGACCTCCACTTCTGGATGGATCAAACTATGATTACTGGAAAGCCAAAATGGTGGCATTTATTAAATCACTTGATAGCAAATCTTGGAAGGCTATCCTAACGGGATGGGAGCATCCAGTGATACGTGACAAAGATGGTAAAACTACAGGTGAACTAAAACCAGAAGCGGATTGGACCAAGGAAGAGGATGAGCTTGCACATGGTAACTCCAAGGCGCTAAATGCCTTATTCAATGCTGTGGACAACAACATTTTCAGGATGATCAAACAGTGCTCAGTGGCTAAGGAAGCATGGGAAATTCTAATGACTACACATGAAGGCACCGCTAAGGTGAAGAATCTAATGATGGGTGAAGGTCAATCTGTTCATGACTTCCACATGACCATTCTAGATTTTGCAAACAACTTTGATGCTCTAGTAGAAAAGCTAAGCGAGGAAAGAATGGTAAGAAAAATGCTTAGATCTCTTCCTAAGATGTTTGATATGAAAGTCACTACCATAGAAGAAGTACATGATATAGGAGTGATGAAACTTGAAAATTTGGTGGGTTCATTGCTAACCTATGAGCTGGCTACTAAAGAGAAAACCGAGAAGAGGAAGAAAAGTATAACTCTTGTAACCAACACCACTGAAAGTGAGGAAGTAGAAAATGGTTTAGAAACTGATGAAAATTTATCTGAAACTATGGCACATCTAGGCAGCCAATTCAACAGAATATTAAAGAAGATGGATGGAAGAGGCAGGACAAATGCTAAAGGCAATTTCTCTGATAATAACAGAAAGTTTAATGGTGTAAGAAAATACAGACCTGAGGAAAAGGCAGTACTGGAAAAGGTGTTCAATGTCATGAATGTGAAGGCCATGGACATATTAGAGCTGAATGTCCAACATTCCTGAAGAAACAGAAGAAGGTTATGGCTGTCACTTGGTCTGATGAAGATGACTCTGAGGATGATGACTACTCTGAGTCTGCAAATCACATTACTGCACTTACTGGAATTATTGAATCTGAATTAGATGATGAAGAATTGACCTTTGATGAACTAGCTGCGTCCTATAAAGCACTGAGTCAGAAGAGTGAAAAGGTTTGTCAGCAGCAACAAAACGTTATAAGTAAATTGCAAGATGAGAAGGTGAAGCATCAGACTCAAATATCTCAACTCACAAAGCAGCTACAATCTGAGAAGGCAAATCATCTGTCCGAGGCTTCTGCTCTTAGAGATGAGGTAACCACATTGAACTATCAGCTGACTAGTTTAAATAAGCAGCTTAGACTACTAAATAATGGAATTGGAAGATTAGATATACTGGTTGAGGGTCAAGTTGCTGGGAAACCTAAGGGTATTGGAGTAGAATATAACTATCCTAAAAAGAAAAATGTTACTTCTACTAGTACATTTGTTCCTGCTAAAGACACTTATGATCCCACTGAAACCAGACAGATGCCACAGCATGTTCAACAACATCAGCCTGCCAAAATAATTCCTAGACCTAAGGGATGGATCTGTCATTATTGTGGTAGAAAAGGTCATATCAAAACTTTTTGTTTTAGATTATATGGGTTTCCAAGATGGTATAGTAATCCCAGGTACGAATCTGATTCAAGCAATGCAAAGAAGGAATGGAAACCAAAGGCAAATGATGTTGCTCACATAGCTCATACATCTCTGAGAGTTTCGTCTAGAAATGATTGGTACTTTGATAGTGGTTGCTCAAGACATATGACTGGCGTTGAAAGTTATCTAACCAATGTTAAAGCTTACACTACTAGTTATGTTACTTTTGGTGATGGAGCCAAAGGTCAGATCAAAGGCATTGGAAGTCTCACTGCAAATGGGTTGCCTAAACTTGAGAATGTTCTTTTGGTGGAAGGATTGACTGCAAATCTCATAAGCATCAGTCAATTGTGTGATCAAGGAATGAAGGTGAACTTCACGAAATCTGAATGCACTGTCTCAACTGAAGATGGTGAATCTGTTATGAAAGGAGTCAAGTCTAAAGATAACTGCTATTTATGGATTTCTGAAGAAAGTGCTCAAATTTCCTCCTGTCTCATCACTAGAGAAGATGAAGTCAAGTTATGGCATCAAAAGATGGGTCATCTTAATCTAAGGAGTATGCAGAAAGTCATAGCTGAAGATGCAGTAAAAGGAGTACCTAAACTGAAGATTGAAGAAGGAAACATATGTGGTGAATGTCAAATTGGGAAGCAGACAAAGATGCCACACCCGAAGCTGCAGCATCGGACTACTTCAAAGGTGCTTGAATTACTACATATGGACTTGATGGGGCCTATGCAGGTTGAAAGTCTAGGAGGAAAGAGATATGCTTTTGTTGTTGTAGATGACTACTCAAGATTCACTTAGATCAACTTTCTCAGAGAAAAGTCAGACACCTTTTGTGCTTTCAAGGACTTGTGTAAACAACTCCAAAGAGAAAAAGATAGTGTCATTGTCAGAATAAGGAGTGACCACGGTAGAGAATTTGAAAACTCAAGGTTCTCTGAGTTTTGCACTGCTGAAGGAATAGGACATGAATTTTCTTCACCTATTACACCTCAACAAAACGGTGTAGTTGAAAGAAAGAACAGAACTATACAAGAATGTGCTCGTGTCATGCTACACTCAAAGAAACTGCCTCAATACTTTTGGGCTGAAGCTATGAATACAGCATGTTACATTCTCAATCGTGTCACTTTAAGAGCTGGAACAACTAACACATTATATGAATTGTGGAAAGGAAGAAAACCTACCATCAAGTATTTTCATGTATTTGGAAGTAAGTGTTACATTCTGATAGATAGAGAACAAAGGAGGAAGATGGATCCAAAGAGTGATGAAGGTATTTTCTTGGGCTACTCTACTAACAGCAGAGCCTACAGAGTGTATAACTCCAGAACTCAAGTGATGATGGAATCAATGAATGTTGTGATAGATGATGTAGCATCTGACGCTAAGATAGATGAAAGTCCAGATGCTGAAGCTTTTGAATTCCAGCCTGAAGAAACTGCAAGTGTAGAAGAGCTTGAGGTAACACCTGATAGTCCTATCACTGATAATACTATTGCTCCAGTTAGTAAAGGACCATCTATCAGAGTCCAGAAAAATCATCCCAAGGACCTGATCATAGGCAATCCAGATGAAGATATCACCACAAGAAGAAATCAAGATATAATCTCTAACTCTTGCTTTGTGTCAAAAATAGAACCAAAGAATGTCAAAGAGGCTCTCACTGACAATTATTGGATCAGTGCCATGCAAGAAGAATTGAACCAGTTTGAAAGAAGTGAGGTTTGGGATCTAGTTCCTAGACCAAAAGGGTTGAATGTAATAGGTACTAAATGGGTTTATAAAAATAAATCTGATGAAAATGGAACTATTACAAGAAACAAGGCGAGGCTTGTGGCACAGGGATACACTCAGGTGGAAGGTTTAGACTTTGATGAGACATTCGCCCCAGTTGCTAGATTAGAATCTATACGGCTGTTACTTGGTGTTGCATGTGTTCTGAAATTTAAACTGTTTCAGATGGATGTTAAGAGTGCTTTTCTCAATGGATACTTAAATGAAGAGGTGTATGTGGAACAACCAAAAGGCTTTGTGAATCCGGATCTCCCTGATCATGTCTACAAGTTGAAGAAAGCTTTATATGGGTTGAAACAAGCTCCTAGAGCTTGGTATGAGAGATTGACTGAATTTATAGTCAATCATGGATACGGGAAAGGAGGACACGATAAAACTCTGTTTGTAAAAGAAGAACATGGTAAATTAATGATAGCACAAATTTATGTTGATGATATAGTGTTTGGTGGGATGTCAAGTCATATGGTGAAGCATTTTATCAAACAGATGCAGTCAGAGTTTAAGATGAGTTTAGTTGGCGAATTAACATTTTTTCTTGGACTTCAAGTGAAGCAAATGGATGAGACAATATTTATCTCTCAGAGTAAGTATGCAAAAAATATTGTCAAGAAGTTTGGAATGGACACCGCTACTCACAAAAGGACTCCAGCACCTACTCATTTGAAGCTGACAAAAGATGAGAAGGGTGTTAGTGTTGATCAGAGTCTCTATAGAAGTATGATAGGGAGTCTCTTATATCTTACAGCTAGTATACCTGATATTAGCTTTGCAGTGGGTGTGTGTGCAAGATACCAAGCTGATCCAAAGATGAGTCACTTAACACAAGTGAAAAGAATCCTTAAGTATGTTAGTGGCACATGTGACTACGGCATGATGTACTCACAGAGTGACAACTCTCAACTCATTGGATATTGTGATGCAGATTGGTCTGGCAGTGCTGATGACAGAAAAAGCACTTCTGGTGGTTGTTTCTTCTTGGGAGAAAATTTGATATCATGGTTCAGTAAGAAACAGAATTGTGTGTCTCTCTCAACTGCTGAAGCTGAATACATTGCAGCTGGGAGTAGTTGTTCACAACTTGTCTGGATGAGACAGATGCTAAGAGAGTATAATGTTGAGCAAGATGCTATGGCATTGTACTGTGATAATCTGAGTGCAATCAATATCTCAAAAAATCCTATACAACACAGTAGGACAAAACACATAGACATTCGTCATCACTTTATCAGAGATTTAGTAGAAGAGAATGTGGTGGTTTTAAAACATGTTGCTACTGAAGAACAGCTCGCAGATATATTCACGAAAGCACTAGATGCTAACCAATTTGAGAAGCTAAGAGGCAAATTAGGAATTTGCCTGCATGAGGAGTTGTAGCAGTTAATGTCTGAAAAGCGTGCAGCAGTTATTTTCTCTCTCTACTCTTATGTTGCGCACGCTAATTTAGGGAAAGTCTTAAAAACTTCCCTTAACTACTTCATCACACGCTACATTAGTGTGATAAGTTCTGATACTGTTGTTAAGAATCACTCTAGTTCTGAGACTGAGAAGACTAGGCTTGTTGTTGAAGAAGTTGAAAAGAATGTTGAGTTGGAGAATTTAGGGAAATCTGATCAGGTTGAAACCCTAGATACTGTTGATGTGAATACTGTTAAGGATCCTGAGGCTGCCCCTAGTACTGATGACATAGAAGTAGATATTGATCATGTAGCAAAGGTTACTGAAACTGGTGACACCATGGTTGACAATGGTCTGAATCTCATCAAGGACCCTGTTCCTCAATCTGACGTTGTGCCAGATATTGAAGCATCTTTGGACCAACAGGTTCCTCGTCCTAATACTGTAGTTGACGTATGTTCTGATACTGGTTTTAGTAGTGATGATACTGATAAGTCTCCACCCCTGGTGAAGACATTTGGTGCTGGTGTTGCTCAGAGACTGAGGAGCAGTTCTGGTAAAGCTATACCATCTGTCCCACAGCCTCCTGTTGTAGAATCAGTGAAGAAACCTGCCAAGAAACCCATGTATGGTCCCTCTCGACCTAAGAGTCGTTTTGATACTCCTGTTGTCCAGAAGAAACAGTTGAAGAGAAAGGCTGTAGAGAGTGACTCTGACCTTGAGGAAGAAGTGTCTAAAGGTGAAGCATCTGGTGAAGCTTATGTTGGCAGACAAAGTGTAGGTGGCAAGAAGGTACTTGCTAATGTACCTGAGGTTGCTATTGATAATATTTTCTTCCATCTTGCTAGCTGTGTAGACAAATGGAAATATGTTCAGAGAAGGGTAGCTCTAGAAAGAGAGCTTGGAAAGGAAGCCCTGGAGTGCACTGATATAGTGAGCTTGATTGAAGAAGCTGGTGCCGGAAATAATGATGTTGATGCTGATGGTGAACCTATGATAGAGAGCTCTGATGAAAGCTCCTCTGAATGATGTCTTTGCTCCTGTGTTTTCCTGCTCCTATTTTTTTTGTCTGTCTGAACCTTGAGGGCTACGCCCAGGATATCTTGTGCACTCCCATGTGCTGCTGGTCTGTAATAATGCTACTATGATGTGTTGCTACTTCTGTTTGTCTATGCATGACGTATTATATTTGTCAAAATTGTGGCTAAAAAGGGGGGAGTAGTAGTAAGTATCTATTATGTTCGTGATAATGCTGTGACATATGATACAATATATGTCTGTCTTTGCGTGTGCTATGATTGAGGGGGAGCAAGTATGATATATCTGTATGTGTATGTATGTTCTGTTGAGTGGGAGTATTCTCTACTGTGATATATGCATGAACTCAGGGGGAGCAATCTACTTTTGTTGTGATGCATGTTGTGTGTGACAAATGCATGAACTAAGGCATCTTGTCTATTTCAAAGGAATCCACTTTTACTTGATACCTGAGAATTTATTTTTCTCAGTGGTGTAGGAATTTATTTTTCCTATGGTGATTCATATTTTGTGGGAATTTATTTTTCCCTGATGTAACTGGTTGGCGCTTATGTGTGAGAGTTTATCTCTCTCCTATCTTGTACTTTATGAGGTTAAGTTGTGTACTTCCGCTGTTGCATGCCTCTGATGCTGCTTGTTCATTATTTCTCACTTGAAGACCTCTTTTGAAAATAATGTGACAATGTATTATCTTCTTTCTTAGCTGTGTGTTTGTGTTGACTTGAAGGAAGGTATGTACTGCATCTCTCCAGAACTAGTCTTAATTTGTTTTAGCCAAAATTTGCCAAAGGGGGAGATTGTTGGTGTTTTGTATGTTGGCCTCATTTTGCAAAAACAAGTTCAAGCAAGATGTTGGACCAGATGCCGTAGCATGTGGGTACAACATCTGTCATGCCGGTATTTAATGCTCTATTTGCGCGCCATATCTTTGAAGATTATCTGAAGCACTATTTTCGCCTTACTTGCTTATCAAGACGCACGCCTTTAAACAAGGGTTTATTAGACGGCTGAACCAAGAGATACTTTCCAGAAGTTGTTACGCCATTTATGGAAACAAGTGATTCTTTCCATTACATGTGTGTGATAACACCGAAAAATGCACTATTTATTTAATATTATTTGTCGTAATATTTTAATATTTTCTCTAAATTATTGTGTTATCTATGAAATAATTAATACTTTTTATAAAAATACAGATGCAGCCGAAATTTAGCAAAATATGAGTTTTATGGGACTAGAAGCAAAAAGCACCAGACCAATTACCAAAGCATGGCGCCAGGCACACATGCACACAAAGAAAGGCCCAAAGAAAGACCAAGGCATGGCGCCAGACATGGGCCAATTTGCTTTAGGCATGGCGCCAGGCAAAGGAGAAGGCGCCAGCCATGCCTATCCCTTGCAATTGGGCACGTGACTAAGGAAAAAGGCATGGCGCCAGGCAAGGGAATGATGGCGCCAGCCGTGCCTATTAATTTGGAAACGTGGAGAAAAATAAGGAATAGGGAAAACGACAACGACGTGCAAAACAGATAATTCCTAAACTTGAGGCACACGTATAAGTCCAAAAAAAAGAGGATTGAAACGTGGGGAGAGAAAGAGGAGAAGTCAGTTACTTTTCTTAGCACTATAAATACATATGATCTGAGTCTTTTTGGCTCCTCTCTACACACTACGCATTATTTTTAAGCTTTTATTATTCTGGTATTTTGCTTTCATTCCAGTTGTCATCTGTAAGTTACTCTATTCAATATATTAAATTCAATTTAGTACTTTAAATTCTTATGAGCATATTTATTTTTGCCATTGATAAAGTGCATCTCAATTGTTAATTTTAATTTTCAACTTAGCACCATATACTGTCACGCACAGTATATGGTCTTTAGTTTCTTTGTTTTTGCTTTTGTTTTATGTTTTATTTGATTACCGTAATTGCTATGCACTGGTACTAATTTGATTTCGGTTTCAATTATTTCATTGTTCTCTGTTATGTTCTTAATTAAATCAATTACTATTTATTTAATCGTGATGTTTTTATTTACAATTATGTCGAACTAATTTAATATAACTGGAATGTGAATAAGAAGCTGATCTGGGTTTAGTAATTAAGTTGCAAACTTTATTTTCAAACAAACTAGTTTTCTGTTTCAGTTTTTAATTAAACGATAGACTATAATTTTGCACGAGAGTGAAAATTAATTAAAGTGTAAGTCAACAGCGCGAGAGTGTGAGATTTATACTAGATAGTAAAAACTGGACATTAATTTTAAACACCGCGACAGCTCTTTAAAATTAATTAAACTGTATTAGTTTCCAAAAAAATATTTTATAAACTAAATATGAGAGCGAAAGTGAAGTATTTATTTATATTTTATGATTTAGTTCAATAGCGCGAAAGTGTGAGACCCGAATCTTTAAACTAATATTGTTTTGTGAAAACTAGATCTTTTTAATCAAATTGAATTGATTTTCAAAAAGTATTTTTATAAGTAAATGTGAGAGCGAGAGTGAAGCACTTATTTTATAACTTTACAATATTAACCAACAGCGCGAAAGTGTGAGGAGCGTGTTTTTAAATCGATATCAGTTTGTTAAAAAGAAACATTATTTCCAAATGCAATTTAATTACCGAACCCATTGAAGCGACTTAAAGTAACATTCCAGTTAGTTAAATCTAATTATTTGAATTAAATCTTTTATTTTTCTTTTAACATCCCTTTCCAATTAATATTTAGCCTTAACCTTACATTATATTAAAAACGTAAGCGAAGTTTTGGAAAATAGTCCCTGAAGGAACGATAATCTTTTATAACTACACGATAAGTCTGTGCACTTGCAGAAATATCGCATCAAGTTTTTGGCGCCGTTGCCGGGGACTAATTTAGTCAAAAATTCGCATTTAAGTTTTTAATTTGTAACGATTAAGGCAACCCCTTTAATCTTTTTGATACTTAGGTTGTATGCCCAGCACTCGTTCCTCCGAGGACGACTTAGAGCAACCTAACCCTGAAATAGAGCGTTTTATTCGTTATATTCGTTTACAACGCCGAATTCGCGAATCCCAAAGATTATTCATGGCCAACAACAATCGTCCTCTCAAGGACTACGCAGTCCCTTCTGAAGAGGAACCTCATTCGAGCATCGTCTCCCCAACCGTTGAAGCTAGGAATTTCGAATTGAAACCTGCTTTGTTGCAAATAGTGCAACAAAATCAATTCTCTGGTTCCCCTACGGAGGATCCGAACCTCCACCTATCAGTGTTTGTGCAGTACGCAGACACACTAAAAGCCGATGGTGTGGCAGCCGAAGCAATACGACTCCGCCTTTTCCCGTTCTCTTTGAGAGACAGAGCTAGAGCTTGGCTCCAAGCTTTACCTTCGAACTCCATCACTACATGGAATGAATTGAAGAAGCAATTCTTGGCCCGATATTTCCCGCCAAGCAAAACAGCAATGTTAAGAGCCCAAATCAACGGATTTAGGCAAAAAGATGGAGAATCACTCTTCGAGGCATGGGAACGATACAAGGATATGATGAGACTATGTCCACATCACGGTTTAGAACAATGGCTCATAATCCATACCTTCTATAATGGGCTGCTCTATAACACTAGGCTCACCATAGATGCTGCTGCTGGTGGAGCTTTAATGGATAAACCTTATCAAGAAGCCACACAACTTATAGAAAACATGGCTCAGAACCATTACCAATGGGGAAGCGAACGCGCTGCCATAGAAAAATCCCAGCAAAAAGGTGGTATGTACGAAGTAAGCGGCATAGATCATGTCAGTGCAAAAGTAGACGCTCTTTCTCAAAAGTTAGATAGCCTAACTCTACCTCCCGCAGCTACCGTAGCCGCGATACAACCAAACTGCGAACTATGTGGAGTTCCTGGACACACAACCTCTGAATGTCAATTATTGGCCGGACTCGACCAAGTTAACTATGCCCAAGGAAACTCTTATAATCCTGGTTGGAAGAACCATTCTAATCTCTCTTACAAGAGCAATAATGCACTATTCCCTCCAAATCAGACACCTCCAGGTTTTCAAAAGTCAGTAGGACAACAAGCTGCAACTTATCCACCTAAAAAGTCTAACCTTGATCTCATGATGGAAAAGTTCTTGAACCAAAGTATCCATACGACCGAGTTGGTAAAACAATTATCAACCAAAGTGGATGCTCTAGCCACCCATAACAAAATGTTAGAAACTCAAATATCTCAAGTGGCACAACATCAAGCAGCTCTCGCCGCTCCAGCCGGCACTTTCCCAGGACAACCCGAACCAAATCCTAAAGGGCACGCAAATGCCCTACATGCTATAACCACTAGAAGTGGGAAAGAGCTACATGACCCAGTTGATCCTAGAGCCAAAAATCCGAAAAACATTGAAGAAACCGAGGAGATGAATGAGAAAGGTGAACCCTCGAAAGACCCTGTAAGAGAGTCTGAAAACGAAAAACAAAAGGACAAAGAGGAAACTAAGGATCCACCTCCTGTCTACAAACCCACTATCCCATTTCCGCAAAGACTCGCAAAGCCAAAAATGGATAGTCAATTTAGAAAATTTGTGGAAATTCTGAGACAACTCAACATAACTATTCCTTTCTCAGAAGCCATAGCACAAATGCCAACCTATTCTAAGTTTCTAAAAGAAATCTTGTCAAATAAGAGGAAACTAGATGAAGACGGTACAGTAGCACTTACTGAAGAGTGCAGTGCCATATTCCAAAACAAGATGCCACCTAAGCTAAAAGATCCGGGGAGTTTTTCAATTCCTTGTGTGATAGGCAACTTCGTAATAGACAAGGCCCTATGTGATTTAGGAGCTAGTGTTAGTCTTATGCCCCTGTCGATTAGCAAAAAGCTGAACTTAAGCGATCTAAAACCTACTAGGATGTCTCTACAACTAGCGGACCGTTCAGTCAAATATCCAGTAGGTATCTTAGAAAATGTTCCCGTAAGAATCGGTCAACTATATATCCCTACAGATTTTGCAGTAATGGACATCAAGGAAGATGCTTGCATCCCAATTCTTTTAGGAAGACCTTTCCTAGCCACTGCAGGAGCAATAATAGATGTGAAGAGAGGGAAACTCACCCTAGAAGTGGGAGAAGAAAAAATTGAGTTTATTCTTTCTAAGTTCATGAAAACACCCGCAGTAGAAGACACGTGTTATGCCCTAGACATAATAGATGAATGTGTCAAAGAAATAGAGAAAGAATTACCTAAAGAGATGGAAATTCTGAAACCAGCTATGAACGAAGACCAAGCTTCACTTCAACTTTGTAAAGAAGATAGCTTAAGAGAACATCCACCTCTCTCACCTGATCCTACACTTGGTCCTAAGCAACCTTCGCTAGAACTCAAACCGCTACCCAAAAATCTTAGATATGAATATCTAGACGATGATCTGAATCGTCCAGTCATAGTGAACGCTGACCTAAATCCCCTAGAGACAGAAAAATTACTAGATGTCTTAAGAAAATATCCTTCAGCCCTAGGGTATAGCATTTCTGACCTGAAAGGAATAAGTCCCTCAGTGTGTATGCATCGAATCTTACTAGAAGAAGACGCAAAAACCTCGAGAGAACACCAAAGGAGAATAAACCCTATCTTAAGCGAAGTAGTTAGAAAGGAAGTGTTGAAACTCCTAGACGCAGGTATCATATATCAAATATCTGATAGCAAATGGGTCAGCCCTGTTCATGTTGTGCCTAAGAAAGGAGGACTTACAGTGGTTAAAAATGAGAAAGGAGAAACCGTATCTAAACGCGTCGAATCGGGATGGCGAATGTGCATTGATTATAGGAAGTTAAACAAAGCCACTCGAAAAGATCATTTTCCCTTACCCTTTATCGATCAAATGCTCGAGCGTCTAGCTAAACACTCATATTTCTGTTATTTAGACGGGTATTCTGGATTTTTCCAAATTCCAATTCATCCCGATGACCAAGAAAAGACTACTTTCACTTGTCCCGTTGGTACCTTTGCCTATAGGCGAATGCCTTTTGGATTGTGTAACGCCCCTGCGACCTTCCAACGATGTATGATGGCTATATTCGCTGATTTTATAAACAACATCATGGAAGTCTTTATGGACGATTTTTCTGTGTATGGGGAGAGTTTTGAAGAGTGTCTTGCTAATCTAGAAATGGTGTTACAAAGATGCGTGAAAGTTAACCTCGTGCTCAATTGGGAAAAATGTCATTTCATGGTTCAAGAAGGATTAGTATTAGGACACATTGTATCTAATAGAGGCATAGAGGTTGATAAAGCTAAGATTGAGGTAATAGAAAACCTTCAACCTCCCAAAACCATTAGAGAAATACGAAGTTTTTTAGGACATGCCGGTTTTTATCGACGATTCATAAAAGATTTCTCTAAAATAACCAAGCCTTTAACCGGTCTTTTAATGAAGGACGCTGAATTCATCTTTAATGACAAATGCATGGAAGCATTCCAACTCCTCAAGAAGGCCTTGATTTCTGCACCTATAATGCAACCTCCTGATTGGAGTGAACCTTTCGAAATTATGTGTGATGCCAGCGACTATGCTGTAGGAGCCGTTCTAGGACAAAGAAAGGATAAAAAGCTACATGCTATCTACTATGCAAGTAGAACTTTAGACGCGGCACAACTAAATTACGCCACCACAGAAAAAGAACTCTTGGCTGTCGTATTTGCAATTGACAAATTCCGCTCATATTTGGTGGGAGCTAAAATCATTGTCTACACAGATCACGCTGCAATTCGATACCTCCTTAGTAAAAAGGATGCGAAACCAAGACTTCTAAGATGGATACTGCTACTACAAGAGTTCGACCTAGAAATCAAAGATAAGAAAGGAATAGAAAACACAGTAGCAGATCACCTATCTAGGCTTGATGATGTCAAAGAAGATCGGATTCCTATTAACGATGATTTTCCATGTGATAAGCTAATCGCCCAACTTGATCTTTCTCTTGATAAAGAAGAAGTCAGCAGTGAATATATCGAAACCGCATTAACACAAACCACGGTCCCGTGGTATGCTGATTTCGCCAATTACCTAGCTGCCGGGATATTACCAACCGAACTTACCTATCAACGGAAAAAGAAATTCTTCCATGACATTAAACAATACTTTTGGGATGAGCCCCTCTTATTTAAAAGAGGCGCGGATGGTATCTTTCGACGATGCATCCCTGAAGAAGAAATAGAGAGTGTTCTTACTCACTGCCACACCTCGCCTTATGGCGGACATGCTAGCACATCCAAGACTGCCTATAAAATCCTCCAAGCAGGACTCTACTGGCCCAACCTTTTCAAAGATGTTCACTCTTTTATTGAAAAATGTGACCAATGCCAGCGAACTGGAAATATTTCCAAAAGGAATGAAATGCCCCTTAATAACATTTTAGAGGTCGAAATCTTCGACGTTTGGGGAATAGATTTTATGGGACCTTTTCCTTCCTCTATGGGAAACAAATTCATACTTGTAGCAGTAGATTATGTGTCAAAATGGATAGAAGCCATAGCTTCGCCGACAAATGATACACGAGTAGTCGTTAAGTTGTTCAAAAAAATCATTTTCCTTAGATTTGGAGTCCCCAGGTTAGTCATAAGCGATGGTGGATCCCATTTCATATCAAGACAATTAGAAAATCTGTTGAAGAAATGCGGAGTGAGGCACCGAGTCGCAACACCTTACCATCCACAAACAAGCGGCCAAGTAGAAGTCTCTAATAGAGAGATCAAATCAATCCTTGAAAAGACTGTCTCCACTAATAGAAAGGATTGGGCTGCAAAGCTTGACGACGCTTTATGGGCTTATAGAACAGCCTACAAAACGCCCATAGGAACAACCCCTTTTAGACTTGTCTATGGAAAGTCATGCCACTTACCGGTAGAATTAGAACACAAAGCCTATTGGGCAGTTAAAGCCCTTAACATGGATTACCAATCTGCCGGAAGAAAAAGGATCCTAGAGTTACATGAATTAGAAGAATTAAGATTAGATGCTTATGAAAATGCCAAAATATATAAAGAACGAACTAAAAACTGGCACGATAAGCGCATATTAAAGAGAGAATTCAGAGAGGGAGAACTTGTACTCCTTTTTAATTCTAGGTTGAGATTGTTTCCCGGAAAACTCCGATCGCGATGGTCGGGACCTTTCGAAGTCTCAAGAGTTTTTCAAAGTGGCGCGGTAGAAATAAAGACTAAATCCGATCAAACATTTATAGTTAATGGGCAGCGTCTGAAGCATTACTATGTCCCGAGCGATGGAGACTATTATTCTAGCCTCAAGCTAGATGACCTTCCTCCAATTACTTAGGTTTTCAACCCTTGTTTTGTCGAGCTACCGACATTAAATGAAGCGCTGCATGGGAGGCAACCCATGTTTTATTTCTTTCTTTTTATATTTCGCTTTTAGTTCTTAATTTATTCGCTTTTATTTTTATTTTTATGATGTTGCTTTTATTTATTTTGTCATTTTACTTTTTCCTTTTTATAAAAAAAAAAAAAAAAAAAAAAATATAGCTATAATTTCTTTTGATCAGCACTAACTTTTGTGACTACTTTCTGAAATAACAGAGTTTTAACTTAGAATTTTAAAAGTAAAAGACGAAATGGCCGACAGAATGCCAGTTTCATTCAGAAGTAACGCACAGAAGACCCGTTATGAAACCCTATCTGAGCGTGAGATGGCATCACACTATTTTCCTGATCAACACGCCATGAGAGTTTTAGGAATAGCGGAGAGCGTGAGGTATCTGACTAGCACTTTAGGATGGGATCGATTCGCCTATGCATCTCCTCGCAATTATCATAACCTAACTTTAGAATTCTTGAGTTCCTTTAAGTATAACCCTACCTGGGGAACCTCCATTCACAAGGGACATGTCACCTTTAGGTTGTTCGGAAACACCTACCGGTTTACAACACGAGCCATAGCTGAGTTTTTAGGAGTTCCCCACGGAACCGATGCCTTCACTGAAGTTCAAGACGATCCCTATATGGATAGTGCACTAGAGTACTACTGGGGAAGTATATCCGGCAACCCTAACGCAGCCCCTGATGCTAGGTTTAGCACTGAGATACATAATCCTGCGATTAGGTACTTTCAGATGATCATTGCCCATACATTCTTCGGGAAACCACCGAGCAACACAACCATTACAAAAGAAGAACTATTTCTTATGTTTTGTGTTTCCCAAAATAGACCAGTCAACGCGGCGGCCTTCCTCCTGTCTAACATTACTAAAATCATTGAGGACCCCACACGCCGCATTTGTATTGGTGGCTTTGTAACCATCTTAGCCGAGGCTTTAGATCTACATACCCCTCTATCTCTGATTGTCCTCTCTAGTGTAGCTCAGCCGATGGACATTACTTTTTGCTTTAACCACCATGTGATAGGAAACTTAGGACCTGAAGAATTCCAACTGCTTGTTCACTTCGTACCCATTCATCACTTCACATTGCCTAATAGTGAGAGAACAAGTGTTCACAACCAAGACAATTGGCTGTATGATCTGGAAGGAGATGACGAGACCGACCCTGCAACACCCCCTCTTTACCATTACACTCCCGGACCTCCACCTCCCACCTCTCCTGCTGCTTCCACTACTGCTCCACCACCTCAGAAGGACTACGATGCTGCCATTGCCAGCCTCCAGGCCGATCTTGCGACACTCCGCTCTGATTTGACAAGCCTTAAGGACCTCATGGCAGTTCAGCTTGATCGTTGCTTTGATATGATCCACCGCATCATTCGTGACCTTGCTCCACCACCTCCTAGTGGCTGATTAAAAGATTTTCTTTTGGAATATTCTTCCTCTGCTTCAAGATTTTTCCTTCATAATAACTCTTTTAGTGGAAGAAGAACACAAAAAAATATTTCCTGCTTTCTAGTTAGATTCATGCATGAAAGTACCTTGTCATTTTATTTTCTTCGCTTTTAAATTTCAAGACAAACATTTACATTATGCACGAATAATTATTTTCAGTATGTTTATTTTCGCTATTTAGTCTATCATAATTTTTAGTGTGTATGCATGAATTTATTCTCAACAATTGTTACTATTTTCTAACTATCTATATTATTCTTTTTTATTTAATTTTGGTTGCATGATATTGGAACAACACGGTACACATGATATAGTCAATTTTCCCATATGCACATGCTTCTCACTTTATGCCTACCACCTACACCTTAGCCTGGCGCCACACATGTTCTCTTTTTCTTCTTTACATGACAATTCAATTGTTCATTGACTATCAAGCTATTAGCCATCAGACTGGCGCCATGCTTTTGCCATTACCTTTTTCCACTACACAACAAAAATCACTATTTGCTTGTGACTAGTAGCTATGAATTAAATTGAGTCTTTCCCTCATCACCTCACTACACGAACTACAAACTACACAGACTCCATTCTACTTCTTTTCATTTCACAAATATGTCTGTGTTTTCGTATGTTTAATAACGAATATGTTTTTGGTTTTGACGAAATGGCAGATATTCTACATTTTCCTCACATGAATGTGGTCTGTGAAATCCAGAATGATGAGCAATGGCCACGTACTTTTGCTTTATTTTGGAAAGCTTTAACTGGTAAACATACTGATAGTTGTGAGGGAAACCATGCCTCTTCAATCCATAACCCGGCCATGCGATATTTTCGCCAGTTACTAGCCGGCACTATTTTTGGCCGCGCAAATTCTAACAAAGTGAACTCCAAGGAATTGTTTTATTTATTTGCTTTTATGAAACACATTAAAATTAATACTGTCCCGTTCATGTTTAACCATATGCGTTCAATTGTTGCTAAACGAGGAAACATCACTTTTGGTGGATTAATCACTACAATTGCTAAAGCCATAGGATTAGGAAACCACTTAGAAAACCTTACTCCACTACCTATGCGCTATATTGATCTAGATATGGTTAAGTATATGAAATTAGTTAAGGAATTAGAGGATGGCAAGTCCTATTTAATGATTAATAATAATGTTTTCCATTCTTTTGTTTTTCCTGACCTCAACCGCACAGATGTACGTAACCATAGTAATTTTTATTACCCTCCTGATGATGAACATGTAACCACTGGTGAGGGCACCACTCCTATTCCACCTGCACCCACACCACTATTTTCTAACACTTTTGCAGGTAGCTCTTCCTCCTATCGAGAACAAGAAGAACGTGATAGCCTCTCCTATGCCATTCATCAACAACAAGAGGTCATGCTAGCGGAAATGCAATTCCTGCGAGCCCAACAAACTCAACTACTCCAGCATCAAACCGCAATGCACGATCACCACAACCAATCTGCGGAGTATCATCGCCAACAGCTCGACCAGGTTATGCATGAACTTGGCAGATTGAGTCTCCGGTTTGACAACTTTCAGCGATTCCACCAACCTCCGCCATAGTTCACCACCACTGCAGGTTTCCCGCTCCAATCCTTAACATGAGTCACAACAGTGAGGACACTGTTGGATTTAAGTTGAGGGGAGGACTTTATTACTTTATTGCTTTTATTTACTTTTCAGTATTAATTTCACTTTCTAGTTTAGTTTTCCTTTCTGCAAATAAATTTTTTTTTCGGTGTATTCTAAATTTTTTCCAAAATCTTGAGCCATAACAAAATTTTTGAGAAACAAATAATTTTTGAGATTCCAAAGTCGCAAACGTAATTAAGACTGAACTTTCAAATTAAGTATATTTCTCGTACCAGCTATATCATTTTAACACCTTAAATTTCTTAATTATGTAGATCAATTTGGATATTTGCTAGAAACTGAACTTAAATTTCTTGACACTTTACTAGTCCTTGAGTAAGCCCATAGGTAGTCGGCACCATCTACGATCACTATCTAAGTAGTTGAGTCGACGAATATAAGTGAATGACTTTGAATGAGAAATGAAAATCAAGGATGTATAAATCTGAAAAGGGACTACGCACTTTAAGTCAGATGACCCTCACCCGGTCATTTAACCCAAATGCGAAATACCTCAAAGATATAAAATATCCTATGACGTAAGTGAAAAAAAAAAAAATAAATAATATGAAAAAGAATCGGGTCATAATCACTAACAGGTTCACTACCATGTGTGTGTGAATAGATAACGGGCTTAATGTGACTACCGCGGGCTAAAAAAGGGTAACTAAAGAAGAAATGAAAGTTAAGTTCAGGTATAGTAAAATAATTCGGAACGGTCTATGTAAGGAAGAAATTCATGTTCATTTGTGATTTGTGTTTTCATGATATTTTTGGTACGATAAATGAATTAGTTTCTCTGATTTGGTCAAGATTAAAAATGTGACTCTTGGAAAATCTTTTTGTTTTGTTTCTCTATCACAAAATTATAATCTTTTTGCTTGAGGACAAGCAATGGTTCAAGTTGAGGGGAGTTTGATAACACCGAAAAATGCACTATTTATTTAATATTATTTGTCGTAATATTTTAATATTTTCTCTAAATTATTGTGTTATCTATGAAATAA
Source organism: Trifolium subterraneum (assembly GCA_951799995.1). NCBI lineage: Eukaryota > Viridiplantae > Streptophyta > Magnoliopsida > Fabales > Fabaceae > Trifolium > Trifolium subterraneum. Next base: position 4,870,089 of record OX637462.1, on the reverse strand, counting down.
TTAATACTTTTTATAAAAATACAGATGCAGCCGAAATTTAGCAAAATATGAGTTTTATGGGACTAGAAGCAAAAAGCACCAGACCAATTACCAAAGCATGGCGCCAGGCACACATGCACACAAAGAAAGGCCCAAAGAAAGACCAAGGCATGGCGCCAGACATGGGCCAATTTGCTTTAGGCATGGCGCCAGGCAAAGGAGAAGGCGCCAGCCATGCCTATCCCTTGCAATTGGGCACGTGACTAAGGAAAAAGGCATGGCGCCAGGCAAGGGAATGATGGCGCCAGCCGTGCCTATTAATTTGGAAACGTGGAGAAAAATAAGGAATAGGGAAAACGACAACGACGTGCAAAACAGATAATTCCTAAACTTGAGGCACACGTATAAGTCCAAAAAAAAGAGGATTGAAACGTGGGGAGAGAAAGAGGAGAAGTCAGTTACTTTTCTTAGCACTATAAATACATATGATCTGAGTCTTTTTGGCTCCTCTCTACACACTACGCATTATTTTTAAGCTTTTATTATTCTGGTATTTTGCTTTCATTCCAGTTGTCATCTGTAAGTTACTCTATTCAATATATTAAATTCAATTTAGTACTTTAAATTCTTATGAGCATATTTATTTTTGCCATTGATAAAGTGCATCTCAATTGTTAATTTTAATTTTCAACTTAGCACCATATACTGTCACGCACAGTATATGGTCTTTAGTTTCTTTGTTTTTGCTTTTGTTTTATGTTTTATTTGATTACCGTAATTGCTATGCACTGGTACTAATTTGATTTCGGTTTCAATTATTTCATTGTTCTCTGTTATGTTCTTAATTAAATCAATTACTATTTATTTAATCGTGATGTTTTTATTTACAATTATGTCGAACTAATTTAATATAACTGGAATGTGAATAAGAAGCTGATCTGGGTTTAGTAATTAAGTTGCAAACTTTATTTTCAAACAAACTAGTTTTCTGTTTCAGTTTTTAATTAAACGATAGACTATAATTTTGCACGAGAGTGAAAATTAATTAAAGTGTAAGTCAACAGCGCGAGAGTGTGAGATTTATACTAGATAGTAAAAACTGGACATTAATTTTAAACACCGCGACAGCTCTTTAAAATTAATTAAACTGTATTAGTTTCCAAAAAAATATTTTATAAACTAAATATGAGAGCGAAAGTGAAGTATTTATTTATATTTTATGATTTAGTTCAATAGCGCGAAAGTGTGAGACCCGAATCTTTAAACTAATATTGTTTTGTGAAAACTAGATCTTTTTAATCAAATTGAATTGATTTTCAAAAAGTATTTTTATAAGTAAATGTGAGAGCGAGAGTGAAGCACTTATTTTATAACTTTACAATATTAACCAACAGCGCGAAAGTGTGAGGAGCGTGTTTTTAAATCGATATCAGTTTGTTAAAAAGAAACATTATTTCCAAATGCAATTTAATTACCGAACCCATTGAAGCGACTTAAAGTAACATTCCAGTTAGTTAAATCTAATTATTTGAATTAAATCTTTTATTTTTCTTTTAACATCCCTTTCCAATTAATATTTAGCCTTAACCTTACATTATATTAAAAACGTAAGCGAAGTTTTGGAAAATAGTCCCTGAAGGAACGATAATCTTTTATAACTACACGATAAGTCTGTGCACTTGCAGAAATATCGCATCAGTGTGCTGGACTTTGCAAAAGGACAGCTGAAGATTAAAGCTCAATATGAAGACCTAGCCCATGCTAACTCAGGTCATATAAATATGTGAAGACTAAAACCTAAAAGATGACTGAAGCCGTATTTCAAGAATATAGTTTTAGGGTTTGAGTCTTGTTTACTGTAAGCCTTTCTTGTGGATTCTATAACACAAGCTTAGGCCTGTTTGGTTTGTATTTTGTGAAACTTCTCCCAAGCTTTTAAGCACGGAGATTGTTTGTTTGTTTGGTTAGTGAAACCTCATCGTTTGTTGAACTGTTATAATCACAAGGTTTGTGATAGAAAGGAAGTGAGACGGGGTCTCAAACTTAGGAATTCCTAGGTTGAGTTAGCACGGGTAGAGTCTAGGAGATAAGTCGTAAACTTAGATGTTTGCTGTGGGCTTAGAACTAGATCTATTATAGTGGATTCCTTCCTGGCTTGGTAGCCCCCAGAGTAGGTCGTTGTTTACGCCGAACTAGGTTAACAATTCTCTGTGTTACTTACTTCTTTGTCTGTTGCTTATACTTGTTGATTATATTCTACTGTGGACATACACTAGGGCATTTGTCTTAGCTTTACAACTGATTATGTACGACAATTGCTATAGCTTCTGTCTTAACATCTGTCCCCAGTAGGTGCCAGAATTTCAAACACCATACTCAACACTACATTTCACAAAACCTTGCATAACAAGAAATTGGTCAATTCTCTTGTTCCATGCTCTTGGGGCTTGCTTCAAGCCATACAAAGCTTTGTTCAGTTTCAGCACCCTATCTTCCATGCCTTTCAACTCAAAGCCAGGTGGTTGCTTCACATATACATCTTCCTCCAATTGACCATTTAGAAATGCTGACTTCACATCTAAGTGGAACATAGGCCATCTTCTGCTACAAGTTAGTGCTATCACTAACCTTATAGTCTCATGTCTAGCCACAGGAGAGAAGACTTCATCATAGTCTAATCCTTGCTTTTGCAGAAACCCTTTGGCCACAAGCCTTGCCTTATGCTTGATCACTTGACCTTCAGGATTTTGCTTCAGCTTGTACACCCATTTCACATCAATTGCTCTTTTATCTGAAGATAGCTTGCACATGTCCCATGTTCTGTTCTTCTCAATTGATTTTAACTCATCAATCATTGCTTCTAGCCACACTTTACTCTTTAGTGCACTCTTGACATCTAGAGGTTCAGTGTCTGCTAGCATAGCATAGTGCACAATGTTCCCCTCATTGTCTACAACATTATCTGGAACCATATCACATCTGCTAACCTTCTTGGGATTTGAGTAGTTCTGTGAGTCCTCACTGGTAGGTGTCTTCCATTATCCTCATCACTTGAGGCATCTTCCTCATTGTGATTCTCCCGATGTTGATGTTGATCAACAAAGGTTACTGGAGCATTTGCTTCTGATGTTCCAACATCTAAGTCCACTTCACAAGTTTTCTTAGATGTGGATTTCTGTTTCCAATCCCAGCTTTCATTTTCCAAGACTTTCACATCTCTACTGATTTCTATCTTGTCTGATGTGGGATTATACAGTCTATATGCACCAGTTCTATGATATCCAACAAAGACCATAGGTTCACTCTTGTCATCTAACTTCTTCCTTCTAGCATCAGGTACATGCTTGTAACTCAAGGAACCAAACACTTTGAAGTGAGTCACACTTGGTTTGCACTTAGACCACACTTCTTCAGGCACCTTGTCTATTAACTTCTTTGTTGGACTTCTGTTTAGAATGTACACAGCTGTAGAAACAGCTTCCCCCCAAAACCTATGTGGCAAACCCTTCTGCTTTACCATACTCCTTGCCATATCTAGGATACTCCTATTTCTCCTCTCAACAAGACCATTATGTTGAGGAGTGTATGGTGCTGTAACCTCATGAATTATGCCCTGATCTTTGCAATAATTCTCAAATTCTTTTGATGTGTACTCTCCTCCACCATCTGTTTTAAGTACCTTGATTGACTTATCACTTTGTTTCTCAACCAGTGTTTTAAATCTCTTAAACACTTCAAAAGCTTCACTCTTAACTTTTATGTGATACAGCCATATCATCCTTGAGTACTCATCCACAAATGTGATGAAATATTTGTTTCCACCAGTTGATAACACATCAATTGGTCCACAAATATCTGAATGCACAACATTTAGCACTTCACTAGATCTCATAGGCAAATTACTTTTGAATGATTATCTAGGATGTTTCCATAACAAACATGTAGTGCAGGTATCTACTGGAGCTATAACACTAGGCAGTCCTAACACCATGTTCTTTGAATTAAGCATTGACAAGCTTTTGAAATTCAAATTACCATACCTTTTGTGCCATAAGTCACTGTCTTTATCTTCAGTAGATGTAGCTAAGCATTCAACTTCAATTGTCTTAACTTGTGTCTTGAAGGTTCTGTTTTGACTTTGAGCTGTTTTCAAGATCAATCTATGCTTTGAATCAAAGAGCTTCAGTGTTTCACCTTCAAACACTGCTTTGAAACCTTTCTCAAGCAATTGACCTACACTCATCAGATTACACTTCATCCCTGGCACATATAGGACCTTCTCAATAACTGCCTTCTTTCCATTGCTCCTCTGAATCACCACATTTCCCATGCAATGAAATTACCATTGGCCAGTTTGATCCTTGTGTTAAGACACTTGTTGAAATCAGTCAAAATACTCTTGTTCCCTGTCATATGATTTGAGCACCCTGTATCAAAGTACCAAACCATAGACTCAACTGTTTCATCAGTAATTGTAACCATGAAACTCACATCATCTTCTGATGTTGAACCATCTTGTGCAACATTTTCCTCTTCTTCAGTATCCTGACTTTTCTTCTTCTTTGGAGCCTTACACTCACTTGCATAATGATCATACTTGTTACAATTGTAACACTGAATGGTACTCTTATCTTTCTTTGTCTTTTGCCCTCCTTCTTTCTTTGAAGATTCAAGCTTGTCTTCAACACTTTCTTTCCCTTTCTTGGAACCTTTCTTGTTCTGCCACATCTTCTTTTCATCTTGATACCTTTTGAACTTCACAAATAAAGCTTGCTCATCTTCTTTGCCATGATTTCTCTCACCATGCTTCAATTCATGAGCCTCAAGAGTGCTTTGCAGATCCTCCATCTTTATTTCACTCAAGTCCTTAGTTTGTTCAATTGTCACTACAATATGATCAAACTTATGAGTTAAAGTTCTTAGTACCTTTTCCACCATTTCTTCTTCACTGAGTGTGCTTCCACAATTCTTCATCTGATTTGTGAGAATTTCCACCCTTGTGAAGTATTCTGCAACTGCTTCATCATTCTTCATCTCCAACAGTTCAAATTGTCTCTTTAAGGCTTGCAATTTCACTTTCTTGACCTTTGCATCACCTCCATAACTCTTCTGCAAAATGTCTCAAGCATCCTTAGAGGTTGTAGCATCTGCAATTTTCTCAAACACCTTTGAATCCACACATTGATGAATGAGAAACAGAGCCTTGTTATCCTTCTTTTGTGCCTCTATGAATGTGGTTCTTTGCTGCTCTGTTGCATTGGCTGGCAATGGATCAAGAACTGTATTCACTTGTTCATCAGCTTCTTGAACAATGAATATCACCTTCATCTGTTTGACCCATGTATCACAGTTCTTTCCATCAAGAATTGGAAGATTTGAGTGGAAGTTGCTCTTCCCTGTCATGATTGATTCACAATCATAGATTCTATCCTCAAGATTGAATCAAAAATTCCTTGGATCGTACTTGCTCTTAGATACCACTTTGTTGGGTTATTCACTTTAACCCTTTGAACAAAGATTGAAGGAGATGAATTATGAGAGAGATGGAAAACTATGAAAAGAATAGAAAAATGATAAAGGGAAAGTAAAAAAAAATTATTCTTCCACAAAGGGCCTTATTGTTTATATATAAGTGGTTGTTACTTGTTCTGCAAGTAACTGCATAACTACCTAAGACAAAACAAATGCTAACTACCTAACTGAAATGACAACTGTACATGCCAGCTAATAACTAACAGTTAACTAACTAACTAACTGCTAACTGTCTACACAGAACAATGTTACAACATTGTATAGAACATCTGGTAGAGCATCTGAGAGGTAGAGCCTCTGACTGATAGAGCATCTGACTCAACATTGCACAGTCTGAATTATAAAATCCAATATGCTCTACTATTGAAATTTTCTGATTATCCATTTAATTGCATAGGTGATTGGGAGGATTGATTTCGCATTTTAAAGAAACTCTTTAGTCTAATTTTCCCAACACAAACAAATAGTGGCGATGCCAAGACATGTGCATGTCCACAAGCTGGCCCAACTCATATTTTTTTTTAAACAAAACAAAACAACGTACGGTCTCTCCCTCTTAACAAAACCAAACGCGTCTAATTGGAATTTTCTGGTATTACTATTTTGCTATTGGAATTACTATTTTCTGGTACTATTATTACTATTTTGCTCTGCTATTGGAATTTTCTGGTTGCCCATTTAATTGCACAGATGAAAATTAATTCTGCATTTTAAAGAGACGAGTCTAATTTTCCCCAACACAAGTAAGTAAGGGTTACATACAACAGAATGTCATTAGTAAACAACAATTCATGTTTACAACAAAGCTCAACACTTGGGGACTAGATGGAAGTTACAAAAAGCAAGCATTTATTCCAATTTATTTCTCATATATGTCCCATTTATCCTATACATGTCTTCCATGTACACAATAAACCTAGTGCCCCAAAATATACAAATCATAATTTCGATATGCATAATAATGCAATAATTAGTAATTGATTTTCTATTGAGGATTAGGAGGACGACTGTTAGCAGCAGCAACACGAGACCCCCATTCTAGCAACTCTTTGCTTGTATCATCCTTGTGTGCAAAAACTTCTATAAAACATAGTGAATCTTTCTCTGCTCCGGTAGCTGTTGCAATTGCTTCTATTAAATCTTCCTCCGTACGTACCTATAGTCATAAGATCAAATTATAAAGATTCAGTTAAATGAGACAACACAATTATGTGTTTAATCGTCAACCAAATTATAAACTAAAACGATGGCCTGCGATAAATTGTTCAATTTATGCTAACCTTGGCAGTCCAGCATTTCCCTTCTCCATTGTGGATGGCACTGACAAATCGGGTATAGTCCCAATTCTTGATCACATTGTATGGACCGTCATGAATCTCAACTTCAATTGTATAACCTCCATTGTTAATGAGGAAGATGATACTTCTTTGTCTGCAGCGGATCATTGTTGAAATATCCTGTGCTGTCACCTAAATAAGGCATCATAAATCATGCCGAAAAGAAATTAATGAACAGGTTTACTTGGTGTTGAAACTTGAAACATAACATTAATATTCTGAATACAAAGTTTCTTTTCTTATAATGTTACTAACCTGAAAACTTCCATCACCGATGCATGCAATAACACGCTTATCTTTTGCTGCCTGTGCATATCCAAGAGTAGCACCTACTGACCAACCAATTGATCCATACTGCATTTGGAATTCATAACTGAAACATAGAATCCATATTCGACAATGTTAGTTCCAACAATGTAGATTTGTGGAGGTTGTAATTATCATATTACTCATGCAGAAATTGTGAGTAACTTACCCGCAATTTTCTGGCAGACGGAGCTTCTGACAGTTAAACCATGAATCTCCGGTTTCAGCTATTACAGCAGTATCTCCACTTATTAGTTCCTGTTCAAAACATTTAATTGCTTAACTAAATGGAAATCTTACCATAATATATAAATCAAATTGAAACCACGGAAATAATAAATGTTGTATATTTAGCAATTAATGTAATAAAACACGTCACAACTACATTGTTTGTAAAAATAAAAATGAACTAACATCTTAGCATGCAATTTTAGTAATAGAACAAGGTGTCAGGTAAAACTACAATTTTCAATGCCATGCCAAAGAATCACTAGACCTAAAAATAGAAATTACCTGAATGTGCTTGAATAGAACATTAACTCTAAGAGGTTCATCCTTCTCTCGCTTAAGAGGAATGCCTGACGGAACATAGATACGACGGTAATTCTCCACAGCTGTGGTGTTAGTCTTCACCTTTTTAGCCAATGCAGTTAAAAAATCAGCCATGAAAACCCAGCCCAAAGAAAGACCATTGCCAATGGTGACCCGATTAGGCTGCACGATTAAGGATTTCTCCTTCTTTATCAACAATGAGTATCCAACAGAACTATAGTCATTGAAAATGGGACCAACAAAAACATATGCATCAGCAGATTCTACTATCTCCCCACAGTAGCTTGTACTAACAGCACCCCAGTATGTTCCAATGAAATGTGGATGATTTTCTGGTACAAGTCCTTTACCCGAAGGCATAACAGCTATTGGATATCCACTAGCTTCTGCAAACTCCATGAAAGCCTTTTGTGCCTTTGCTACCCTTAGTTTTGGCCCACCCACAATAACTGGCTTCACAGCTTTGTTCAAAAATGCAGCCGCTTCTTCCACTGCGGCTTCTAATCCTTCTGGATTGCTTACCCTGCATATAGTTTTAAAAATGTAGATATATCCTTAACATTATACTAATTCCAAAAATGAACGCAAGAACAAACATGATCCACATATACTATAGGGGAAATTTTGGTACTAATGGTCATTTGAAAATTGCATTCGAGACAAGATCAAACATGATCCACATACTATAGGGGAAATTTTGGTACTAATAGTCATTTGAAAGTTGCATTGTCCCTTGAAGTTATAAAGTCGAACTCTTAACATTGAGCTGACAGTTATGGACAAATGCTATAATTAGCAACTCAACATCATGCAAATGAAAATTGAACTTGAAGTTATAAAAACTATGATTCAAAAGCTTCATTGGTTTATCCTATCACTTCCAATAGTCACGTTTTCAAAAAGGATCATACTCATTATTAAAACAAATAACAGAAACTTCAAAACAAAAACAAACAAAAAAGGATTGAATGATCAGTAAGCAAAATAAATACCTTGGTGCAAGGAAAAATGGAACAGGGTCCCTAGCAAAAGTTGGATGAGGAATTGCAGGAAGATTACAACCTATGCTTATATAAACAGGCTTGCTTTCTTTCAAAGCAGTAGAAATTGCAGTATCAATAAGTTCATGTGCATCCTCCAAGTTATTTACCACTGCCTAAAAAATTCAAACCACAATCACATCAATCATCATCATAAAAAATTCTCAAATCATAAACAACAATAATTATAATTTATGTAGCACTGATACTTCTTATCAAAGGAATGTGTGTTAGGTGTCTTTGTCAGACACCACCGAAATGTGTTCTGGACCGGGCTAAAGGCCCTGTATCTGAGGAAGCCCACTCCCTCCTGGCGTGGAGCAAGGCCCAATTTGCCCAACACTGGAATGATGAACATTTATTGCTCATCATGGTTTGCAGCCGTTTTCCGATTTGCTCATCAAATGGTCTTGGCCCAACGTCGGGGGCTATATATATATATATATACTCCTCTCTAGCAGAGGAGTCACGCACATTATTTTTACTCTTAAAACCTCTACTTGCACTGTGGGAGCACCTGCAGATACAAAACTCTCCTCCCATTCACCGCAACGGAGGAGGAGTACTACCAAACAAGATCGACTCTCATTAGGTAAGATGAATATGATTACATTTAATTATTATATTTTCTACTCAAATTATATTATTTTTCTCTCAAATTGATGTGTCTGTGTCAGAGTGTATTGAAGCTCAAAGTATGGTTCATTTCATCACTCACCTGAAAACACGTGATCGTCTGAAAGCATTGAAGCTCTTGAGAGAAATCAGGTACACCAATAGTATGATGAAGGATTCGGTTAGTACCATAGTCATTGGAATTAGGTCCTCCAACTATACAAATCACCGGCAAATTTTCACTGTAAGCTCCGGCGATAGCGTTAAGGATACTGAGTCCACCAACGGTGAAAGTAACCACACACGCGCCAACGCCTTTAGCACGCGCGTAACCGTCAGCAGCGTAACCGGCGTTAAGCTCGTTACAGCAGCCGATGAGATTAAGCTGTGGCTCAGCTATCAAGTGATCAAGAAGTGTCAAATTGAAGTCGCCGGGAACGGAGAAGACATCTCGGATGCCGATCTCGACTAGTCGGCGAGCAAGATGGCGGCCTAAGGTGCCATCGCAGGTGGAAGGACGGACAGCCGATGGAGCTGAGGTTGGAGTCGGCGTTGAGCCGAGTTGAGTTGCAGTTGTTGCCATTGAGTTTGATAATTTGTGTGATTATGTGTTTGTTTGAGTGATGATTAAAAATAGTAATTGTGATTTGTAAGGTTTATGAAGGGGTTTTAATATGGTTAAGTTTGGTTGGTATTGGAATGTGGAAAATGGAAAGTGGAAGAAACCATGTGCTATAGTACCTTGGAGAATAAGAAAACAATGTAATACTATATAACATGTAATTTGTTTTTATGCTAAAGAAAATTAATATAGTAGCATGAATAATGGTGTTGAAGGTTCTGTGAAGTTGAGAAATTATTCTATTACAGTGTTCTTGGATTGGTATTTGTGTTGCGGTGGTTTTGGTTTTGGTTTGGTTTGCTGGTTTAGGTGGTTTTTGATTTTTGATTAGTATAATATGATTGGGGCTTTCAACTTTTCTTTTTTTTTTTGCTTACTTTATGTTTTTGGATGGACCATGTTTTGACGATTTGATGGGAAAATAGTCAAAATATGAATAAATAATTTGAGTTTTCAACTTTTTTTAAGAGAACAGAGGTTTTTTTCTTTGCAGGTTTCTAAATACAACCACGATCGGTGGCACTGGCAGTGAGGCGGTGACTAGTAGCACGCACCTTAGTTTGTCGGTATTTTAAAAACTATTTTCAATCTTAAATCAGTTCTTCCTCCTATTCTTATTATATTAGTAATATTATAGGAAGAAGTTTACTTTTTAAATTTATAAAATGCTTGATTATGTGATTTTTTTGATGTATATGATATATAGGTTAGATATATTAAATATTCTATGGAATTAAAAAAATAAATTTGTTATAATAAGTACTAGATAAAGTATAAAGGAAAATGGTATCAACGAAAATTAGTGTAAAACCGGTTTGGTTAGAGTAAAAAATTGTTCGGTAGTACCAAAGATATGGATTTGACAAAAATGTTACACGATTCTTTGAGGGAATTGGATTTTTTCTATAATTGTGTTACGCAGTTAAAACCATTGTTTTACTGTGTAATTTAACAGCTAAACCAGCAGACCAAACCAAAACCACCGCAACACAAATGCCAATCCAAGAACACTGTAACTGAATAATATCATTTGATTTTAAATTAACAGCTAAGATTTATTACTGCGTGAAATTGTGTGAAAGTTTACTATAAAGCAGCAAATTTTGATCCATCTTTGACATTCAAAAGCGGAATAGGCTTACCGTATGCACGTCCACCGAAATTAATTTTTTTGTGTCAAATAGTTTGGTGGATAAAATTTTATTCTTAAAATAAATAAGTGGAGTGTGTAAAGTTTAAATTGGGCTCATCCATATAGAATGTTCGACCAACCCATATCTTATGTGTTTATACATAATTAAAGTTTAAAGAAGTGGTGGCCTCCGGATCGAGGGTGGAAACGGATGGTGCGGTCAAAGATGGAGCTACTGCAGGCTGTGGTAGAATTTTGAGAGGTGATAGTTTCTCTAACACTGTGTTTGTTTAAATAGATTTAGAAAAGAGGGAAATGACAAAGAAATAGTGTATTTAGAATATTTTGGGATTATTGAGTCAAGATTGGTTAGTCACAATTAGTTATGGAAATAGAGAAGTTAATTGTTGCGTTGATGTTTTAGCGAATTTAGCGTGTTATGGGGGGTTTCAATTTGGTTTTATATGAGCAATGTCCGGCTCATATTAATTCTTTCGATTTAGTTGACCGTGTTTATTTCGACTCCACACATTATTAAGCGGTATTTCTTTTGTATCCGGGCTTAGACCCTCTTGTAAGAAAAAAAAAATGTGTAAAAAAATTCATTTCCACACCCCATCTGAAAGTTCATTGTTTGATTGGTCCTTTTTTATAAATTTTATTACATATTTGGTCCCTTATGTTTTCGTTAGGTTTCAATTTAGTCTCTTACGTTTAAAAAGTTTTAACTTGGTCCTTTTAGTCAAATTTTTGTTTAAATCCTCTATGTGGCTAATAGATTTGCGCACGCGGACAACTTATCAGGGTACTATGTGAAAATTTTAGAAGATATTAACTCAAAATTTAACGAAAAGTTAGAAGAAATTAACTCAAAATTTAATGAAAATGACGAACTTACGTTAATATCAATAACATAAGGGACCAACTTGAAAAAATTTAAACTCAAGGGACAAACTTGAATTTTTTTAAACTTAAGGGACCGAATTAAAACCTAAAATAAACATAAGGGACTAAATATGCAATTAAGTCTTTTTATAATGTATTTTCTCGACTTTCAATTATAAACAAACTTAAAAAATTACATATATTAAGAATAAATGTTAATTTTGTTAAGATTGTGTTAACTAGTGCACCAATGCTTTACTATTAAAGTATGCAATGAGAAAATTAAAATTTAGACCTTTAAAGTGTTTGACTAAGCAATTTTTAATTTATTTTTTTAAAATTTGTACTCTTAACTTGTGCACCTAGTGACTAGCATTTGCCTTTTTTATATAATAAAAACATTTATTATATTTTTAAAATTACTCAATCTTTTCATTTAATTTTGTAAGATAATTTATTACATTAAAAGGGTATTTTCATAATAATACCATCCATGCAAAAGAAAAAGGGTATTATTATTTTTGACAGAAAAAGGGTATTATTATGTTAAAACTAGTTTTGGCAATTATACATTTAAAAGCTATTTTGATCTAAAGTATCTTAAAAACATAATTTCACAAAAATCTTTTTTATATGACTACATCTAAACATAAACCATTTTATATACAACTCAATTTTAACCAAAATTATTTTATTAAAATCAATTTTTTACCACCGTAGACCATATAAAGTTATTAGTCAAATCTATTGTTGAGATGGGTTTAAAAAGTATTGAATGAATGTTTTTGAAAAAAACTAATAGGAATGCTTTATATAGAAAATGGATTTCATGAAAAAACACAATTTGATGCACTTAAAAATTACTTAATCCTGTTCTTATTATAAAAAAAAGGTTTATCTTTTAACTTTATAAAATGTTTTATGTATCTAATTCATATCATGAATTAGATACATCAAATATCCTATGAATTAAAAAATAATTTTTTTCTTATAATAAGAATCAGATAGAGTAAAATTTTACTTCGATATTGATAGATGAATTAATTCATTCAACTCATAAGAAATCAATAAACTATTTTAAGTTCTTATGAATTAATTCATAAATAGCATGTTGATTCATCATACCATATGAATCGGTTCACCATATCTCATGAAACGATTCACAAACTTGTCTTATTTTCTTGATTTCAACATGAACCACTTCTTCATATTTTATGAATCGACAGACTTACCCTATTTGAATTTTTGCATCAAGACATGAATGAATTGATTCACTTATGTTCATGAATCATTTCATATATGCTAAAAATATATTTTAATGCACATTTGTGAATTCTAAATACAATCCAACTTCTGATTAAAAATAAAATAAAATACAATCCTACTTCTCATGCATGATCGGAGTTAATTTTCATAAACCCTTTATGATTATCATGCCTAGTGGATATTGACTATTGAGATGATTACATATTTACATTTATCATCATTCATCAAACACTAATCTAAGCATAGTGTAATTATTTTTAGTAACTTAAGTTGAAGTAAAAGTTTCTGATTAAAATTTGAACCCCATGAAATTATAATGCTTCAAATATTACATAAAGAAAGAAAGAAAGAAAGAAAGAAATTATTTGAATTCAGAATTCATTATTGGACATGATCAAACTAATGCATGAATGAATGAAATTAAAAGATAATCAAGCAAAGAGTAGTACAAAATTTAACACCATGACTTCAAATCAAAGTCTTAATTACACAAATACAAATATGAAATATCTATCTCTAACATGGAATCTTGGAGATGAACCATTCCATAACCACAATTGGAGCCTTGATGAGAGCCAAAGCAAACTCAACCATGAGTGTCACACAAAGGCAACATGGACATATGCATGTCAAAGTCAACCTGCCACAGCATCATACACATTACTAACTTGTCCTCAAGAGAAAAAATCAAAAGAAAATACTATAGCTAGCTCATATGGGAAAAGAGAAGAACTTACCCAACAATCCAAACAATCACACCTACAAAGGAGATTATGAGAGATAAGAAAGCAAATGGAAGACCTAAGAGAAACCCAAGAGGCCTAAATTTACAATCCTCACCACAACAGCAACACATGACTACTACAAATTATTACTTTCTTGAAGTTCTTAAATTATGAGAAGCCAAATAAAAATCATAAAACTATACTATAATGTATAGTACTATATAGGTGACGGAGAGCACAAGAAATATTAATAAAATGAGTTTAAGTAAGAAGAAAAAACAAAATCAAATTTTCTACCAAAAATAAAGTAAAATAAGAACAAAGGGTACACGTAGCTAAATGGTAGTAGCCACCTAGAATTTGGTTCTGTTCATAGAAAGAAAAAGCCTGGTTGGTTACCAATACTAAAACCCCACGTCCTTCTATTCTACATACAAGCATTCCTCTCTACTCACGCTACTTTCTTCTAATTATGGATAAGGTTTTATCTTTTAATATAATCTTTTGGGAAACATAGTCAAGACATTGAAATTACATTTCCAATTATGTGTTGCCATGTTTTGTGTTGCCCATACTAAAATGAATCTGTTGAACTTCTGTATCGAAGTTTTATTGAAGTTTCAAAATGTAGTTTTTGCAAAACTAAAGTGACACAGTGATTTTGTTAAATTCGTTGTCAATCCAAATATGCAATACTTGTGCCAATCATTACTTCAACTAAGGAACAAAATTGAAGGAATTTAAAAATAAGAACTATCCAAAAAATAAATTGAAAATATAAATGACTGCGATCATGAAGTTTATAAACTTCATAGATTAGATAAAAACAATCTAAATCCATATTGATTTGTACTACTTTCACTGCAATCCGGTAGAGCTAGCGAACTTAATATCGATTAGTTTGAGAAAAAATGGAGGTCCAATTTAAAAGTCCAAATCTTATATTTCATCCGACGGATTCATTTTGCATGCTTACCACTGTGCAAGGCCAAAGACAATACTCCGCACGCATCTGTCTGCCAGAAGAATATGATGAATCAGTTTAAGTTTAGTCTCCCCACATTCTAATCATTCAGTGGCTGGTGAGAATCAATGTCTACCTACAGCACAGAAACTGTTCTTTTACGCAACAGGGCTTGACTTCAACCTTGTTCAAAATAGACAACACTTCTGCTTAATTTTCCCCCTTCTTTCTGGTCAATTAGGATTAACCTCCTTGAAACATCACACTATCTGCAACTAACCTCCTAGAAACACCGTTGTTTCTCCACTTCATTGAACATCTTGTTTCATAGAGTATATTTCTTTTCATTATCGCCAGAAACTAAGAAACATGGCAATCAAAAGGGATGATGTCATTTGACCAAAAAATATGATGTTTTGCATCTCTGAATCCAACATAAGAACTAACAAGCACTATTGGCTCCAACCCAACTGCGGGCAGTGTCTTTGGATATTCCTCTCTCCTTCATTACTTCTCTAAGCTCACTTACACTATCCCATTTCCCTGCATCTGCCAAAGTATTAGACAGTGCAACATATGCCCCTGGTCTTCCGGTAGTATTCAGCTTGAAAAGCTCGTTTGCAGCTAATTTCGCCATCTCCATATTACCGTGGATTCTGCACGAACTAAGTAAAGCAGCCCACACATCCGAATTGGGTCTCTGAGGCATCCTCATGACAAACTCCCAAGCCTGGTCCAGCCTCCCTGCTCGTCCTAACAGATCAACCATGCAAGCATAATGCTCCATCCCCGGCTTCAGTTTATATCCATTCTCCATGCTCAGAAAGATCTCCCAACCCTTGTCCACAAGTCCAGCATGTGCACAAGCTGAGAGCGCACTAAGGAACGTGACAAAATTGGGTGCAATGTTGTATTCTATCTGCATCTTTCTAAATAGCTCAAGTGCTTCATCAGGATACCCATTCTTCCCATACCCGTCAATCATAGATGTCCATGAAAAAACGTTCTTCTCAAGCATGTGGTCAAAAACTCTTTGAGCATCTACGACTCTACCGCATTTGGAATACATATCTATAAGGGCACTTCCTAATTTTATGTCTACAAAAAATGGTGTCTTCATAAGCTGAGTTTGAACTTGTTGCCCAATTTCAAATGCTGCGAGTACCGAACAAGCACCAATTATGCTAGCAAATGTGGAAATATTCGGCCTAAAGTTCAACCGTTGCATATCAATGTAAACTTCAAGAGATCTCATGGCATATTCAGATACTTTGCTATAACCTTCAATCATAGCATTAAACACCACAACATCCTTGTTCAATGTTTTCTGAAATATACATTCAGCATCACTAAAATAACCTTTATTCATGTAACCAGAAATGAGCGACGTTGAAGATATCACATTCTTCTCAGACATCAAATCAAACACAGTCCTTCCATAACCAACCCTCCCATTCTTAACATAAGAGTCAATCAATGCTGTACAAAGAACATCATCTTTCTCAACATCACATTTAATAATCTGGGTATGTACTACTCTTCCAAGATCACCAAGCATCGTAACATTAACCCTAGTCGTAGACGCCTTTAAAATCATCGAAAACGTAAACCCATCAGGCTTTTCACCAGACAATAAAAGCCTATGAACCAAATCAAGTGATTCATCAACTTGTCCTTGTTTGAGATAACCACCAATCATATAATTATAAGCAGATAAAGTTCTGTCATGCAAATCATCAAACACCTGGCGTGCATATCTTAAAGAATTAGATTTTAAGTACAATATAAGTAGTTTGATGGAAATATTTGTATTTGGAACAAACCCAGTTTTTAGAATGTGGGAATGAATCTTTTGGCCGTGGGAAGGGGTCTGGGAATTAATGTAATGCTGGAGAGTATTTGATAAGAAGGTAGAGTGAGGAATGAAATCATGGTTTTGATGTGGTGATATCAGGGAACTGTGGAAGCTACGAGATAAGAAGAAGAGTCTGAATATTCCATTGTTCATCTTTTTCTCATTGACATTGCCACAGCGCAAATCGAGTCACAGGTACTTGAGAGGGTTTGATAGATACTAGTACATAGTACATCGTACTTGTCTAGTTTAGTGTAGAGTTTTTTTTTTCTTTAACTCGCCAATATTTAAAAAAACAGATTTTAATAATTTGGAGTTGGACTTCAAAGTAAAAAGTTTAGGTAAAAAAAGTCTCAGTAAGTAAAGTTTAGTTAGATAGTTACGGACATTATTGGAGAGACTGAAATTTTAACCCGAATTTCTCACTTCTCTACACTTGTGTGTGAGTCTAGCTAAAAAAAAAGTTATAAAAAATTCTTCCACTAATTATCGAAATTGAATTCTCTTAAATAATATGTCTTAAATCTCATTAACTACTTAAGTTCAAAACCATCTGTGTGTAGATTTGTGATTTGTAACCAAAACCATAGTTGTGTTGGTAAGAGCTCAGAACAAATTTAATACCGCATTTACTTCTAAAATTCTCTATCCCTATCTCGTATGGCTTTGCTTGTAAAGTTGTAATACATACATACATACAACCTCAAATCATTTATATTTAGGCGCGCACACACATCATTAAACAAAATTTAAAGATAAATAAAATAATTTAGTCATATAATTTAATATTAATCAATTCTTTTATCTTTTAATATTTTAAAGTTATGTATGTGTGCTTAAGAATAATTAATTTAGTTCTCATAAGAAGGAAAAAGTGAAAGAGCCAACAATGTTGAATATGTTGTTACACAATTTCATAGAAAACTCCAACCAAAATGCAAGTTTTACAAAGTTCTAAGCATTAGCACAATAACATTGGTATTTCATTTACATATGGTTCCTAATCACAGTACGAAAGCGCCAAAAATGAAGTGCAAGTATGAGATGCTACAACAACAAGATTTTCAATCTAGTTAATGGTCAACTGCCATTGCTTCCGATCCCCCACTTGCGTCCTCCATCCCATGCTTGAGCTCCTCAGTTGCTATTCTCATCTCCTCAACTAGACTCTTTTGGTCTTCCTCTATTGTATTCTGCAACTCATCCACCTGCAAAATCATTAAGGAGAATAAATATTGACATCAATGTTTACATTGACAAAAATATTAGAATAACTAATAAGGGACACCGCCTATCCAGAATTTGGCATCATGATATTCACAGTTCATAACATAGCCAATGAAAAACAGAAAATACTGGAAGAATATGTTCATGTGACATGAGATATATAATGTATTGTGAAATCCTTGAACAAAAGTGACTCAGCTGAAACACTATTGACTCAAACTAAATTCAAAAGTTTCAGTTTATACTTCCAATGAAGGTATGCCCACCACAAATCAATACATAAATAAAAGAAAGGGAAACCAACAATTACTGAATTATATCAAGATTAAGAATGACTGAACCAGACATTGGAACTCTTTTAAGAATGTCACATTTGGGTCATTACCATTGGTGAAAAACTCATGTCCGCATTTTATTACCTAGAGAAATTAGGGAGCTAAGCTAAGGCATCAATATCATTCACAATCAATCCCCGGGTAGAAAAACTTCAAAGAGAAATAATTAAAGAAAGGTGCATTTTATTGTCGGCATATATTATAGAATTTGACATTGCATATCCATTTCAAGCAATAAATTAAAAAGTCACAAGTCATAACTTCTCTATTCCAGTCTTCAAAACCTATGAATGTATTCATATAATAACTTGATTTGACAATTTTCAGCCCAATCTCCAATTTTAATAATCTAAAAGCATTTAAGATGATTCAAAAAGGTTAATGCAGATCACAATCAAATAACTGGAATACTACTCTGTAAGTTAGAGTTACCCTCTACCAAATGCATTACAAATCTTTCAGTCTACAAACAATTGTGCCAAAATCCCTTCTCAACTGGTATTCATAACTAAGGCTGCATTCTGCCATTTTCTAGACTTAATTTAACAGGGTATTCATAATTAAGGTTGAATCCTGCCATATATTGGTTTTACATTCTTTGTTACTTCATCCTTGCTTCTTTGACTCAGGCAATTCATATGCAAATTGAGTTCTCCTTCAACCAAAAAACGAAAACATGTGCAGTGACTTCTAACTATGAAAATTTTTAAATGCTTGATATTTCCTTTTATGGTTGATTTCAGTTGAACTTGGATGGCTATTGAGCCGCATCAGTCCGAACTATATTTTTGGCAGAAAAAAAATGAAATAAGAAAACATTTTCTAGAACCACACAGGCTTAGTTTTTCATTTACATTATCAGTTTCATCCGCATACTGATACAATTTGAATCAAAATAAGATATATCTAACACATTGTTCTCTATTTCAAAATAGTTTGTGACTTTAATATATGCTACTTTTGCAATAGCACCAAAATCCCTTCTTAATAAAGAAGTGATATTCATAACTAAGGTTGCATTCTGCTCTGCCATTCTCTAGACTTAATTCAATAGGGTTAGGTATCTATGTTAGCACGATATTTCAAGGAAGCTAAAGAACACAACAATCACAAAGGTAATAGTAATACTATAAGCAATTATGCAAACACAATGTATGCCACATACCACATGCAACAAAAGCGAAAACTGCTTCTTCCGAAGCTCCAACAATCTCGAACCAGCAGTATTCTCAGCATCTAAAGCAGCAATTTCTTTCTCCAACTCAGTCAAAACCTTCTGAGTCTCAGATCTCGGCGGCTGCATAGCAATCAATTTCCTAATAGCCTCACATTCCTCCTTATGTCTTCTCTCAACCTTACTCTCTTCCAATTGTTTCTTAAGATCCTCAATATCAACCTGAGCCTGCGAAATCTGTCGATTCATTTCATCTTTCAACTCATTGAAATTATCCTTCTCCCTAACATTAGCTTCAACAATTGCTTTACTCTTCAAAAGAGGAATCTCAAAAGTAGTTAGCTCCTGCAAAAAAGCTCTTGCAAGCTTTTCACAGTCATTGTAGTTATCTTCATCTTTATCTACCTCGGAGACGAAAGATGTGAACTTTTTCTGAAGCTTTTTCAATGGAGGTTCACCTCTAGTTGTTGTTGTACGAGTTAAAAGCCTGTGTTTGATTATTACATCATCTACAGAAGGACCAAATGCATAATTTGCTGCAACTGGTTCTCCACGACCTGAAACCTTCCTCACTCTTCCAATCATCTCAATTTCTTCACAATTCACACAAAAAATAGTTTCTATTGTTAGAAATTAGAATATGATTGTGGAATCGAAATCAAATTAGGGTTAGGGATACAATTATATAAGAAATTGAGGTATGCGAATTTTCCATTTATTATCATTGTTTAGAGAATTAAGGTATGAAAGATTGAAAGGTAGAGAGTAAAGAGATTAGAATGAACCTTTTTTGGGGCGGTGTGCGGTGGTGCAATCCGTGTCTGTGGCAGAGTTCCGGTGAGAGAGGTTTTGGTTCGAATGAAAGTGATCTATCAAACTACCGGAGAACAAATGGGCTGAATGGGTTCGTAAATTTGGAACCGGCCCAAATAAGTTCTTTTCTGACCCAAATATGAGACCTTGTGCAATCTAAGATTTAATTTATTTTTTATTTTTTTATATATTCAACAATTTTTTTTTGGTACAAGAAGACAAAAACAAGCAAAATAAAACTAAAAGAAATTATCTATAAAACCAAGTCCCACTAGCGTCAGCTAGGAGAGAGGTTTAAACCAGCAGGAGGGGTGGCAATGGCGGAATACACCGCCGTGTTGTTTGCTCTATGCATCGCTAAGAAGTCGGCGCAGACGTTTCCCTCTCGGAAGGTATGAAGGATCATAACTTGTCAGTCTCTATTCAGGATGTCCTTAATGTTGTTTAGGATGGCTGCATAACTGTGTCACGCGTCTATAGGATCAGTAATAAGTTAAATCGCCATCTTGGAGTCGGAATAGCACCAGTCCTTAATGTTCAACCCCAAGCTAAAAGGAGACCTTTATAAATAGCCATAAGTTCTGCATGAATGATATTAGTGACTCCGAGGTTTCCAAAGAAGCCATGGACCCAAGCTCCATCTGCATTACGAATCAGCCCCCCAAAACTAGAAATACCAGGATTACCAATGCTACTACCATCGACATTCAAAATCATGCCAGTGCCCCCAAGCGCATTCCATTTCACAAGCTTAGTAATCAGAGTCTCATGATAATTGGAATAGCAATTTTTTAGTAAGAGAGCATAATCCATAATTCGTAACTTAAGTGAGCAAAATGATATCGTCTCACTATCCAAGCACAACGCGTTCCTAGCCCTCCAAATCCACCAAATTCCTGCAATGAACAAAAATAAAGCGGAGCTACTAAGGCCATTACGTAACCAAACATACACATCAACGCCTTGAAGGAAGTTTTGATCCGAGAACCCTATAGATTTTCATATGGATTTGACAAAATCGCAATCTCTCAAACAGTGGAGCGTGGTTTCAACAATATGCAATTAGAGTAAAGATTTTTTTATGTTTGAGCGGCAACAAAGTCATCAAATTCAACTCTATTTAATATTATTATATCAAAAATACCTCTTCTTTCAAACTTAACTAAGATGTAATGCTCTCATTCAATTGGCATTATTTTTCTTCTTCCATGAATTAATGGTTGAGTTCCCAATATGAGTATTTGGTTTCCTAGGAACTTTTATACTGCCGCTTAACTTCTGATCCGGATTGCACATTAGTATCGTCGTTTGACCTATAAACCTTTATTACTATTGGTAGTTCAGTTAATAATGACAGTATACACGATAATTGATGTATTGAATTAGAATAATAGCTTAATTGGTCCATGCAACTCAATTTTTAGACTAAAATAGGACTTCTTAATGACTGTGCAAATAGAAAGTTTTGCTTAAAAATCAAGCCGGATGAAGTATGATCCAATGTTGAATGTGTTGTATGTGCCTTAAAATCTTAAGTTTTGAAGTCATAGGTGTTCTGGTGAACAATTAAAGGGGTATGCAAAGTAATTAATTGGACTGTCAATAATAGAAATAATCAATCTATGATCAAGAATTATCCATCGTTCATCATTGTTACGGGTATTTATAGATTACACAAGGAGGGAATTCTTCCCGCCCTTTTTCTTCGTTGGCCTTCTCATGTTCCCCTCTATACATTTAATTACATGCCTATTTGCAAGGTGATAATGGGAAATGTGGGTTGAATATTAAGGTTTCATCTAAATCCTGCTCCTAGTCGTAAGGAAGGTGGAGATAAATGAGGTGAATCATGGAAGAATGATGGTTACATTGGTAGAACGTGGGATCATGGGGTCATGGGCGTCTCGCCTTATCAGAAGTAGATGTCTCTCTCTCTCTCTCTATGTCGCGCCTTTATGTGAAGTTGGGCTGGATACTGCTTACGCATTGGGT
Organism: Trifolium subterraneum; assembly: GCA_951799995.1. Lineage (NCBI taxonomy): Eukaryota > Viridiplantae > Streptophyta > Magnoliopsida > Fabales > Fabaceae > Trifolium > Trifolium subterraneum. The sequence goes on along the minus strand of OX637462.1, from coordinate 4,847,738 downwards.
CGTTGTTATTGGGCCATTGTATGGATTAGTATATAATGTTTGAGCCTTGCTAAATACACCCCTTATATTTACACTCGGTCCAATAGGGGATTCATGTTCTATCATATGCGTGTGGTGCATGGAGTTGTTGATTTCGTGGTTTCAGATTTTGTCGTTTGTGCAGGGCGCATGGAGCTATGCGTGAGGGGCACATGAAATTGTTGATTTTGTGATTTCAGGTTCTACCATTTGTGTGGGGGTGCATGAAATTGTTGATTTCATGATTTCATGTCATATCGTTTGCATTTTCTAACAAACTTGATTGGGATGTGTGCTACGGTTTTAGGAATCTTAGAGAGGCAAAAAGAGAAAATCATTGGGTCATTAATAGATTGAGTTTTTTGGGATATATCTAGGATTGAGAAACACGTTACAAACACCTTGGAAGTGAGATTTATTATTCATATTTGTTCGTGAGTAAAGACTAAAAAGTAGAGAATATGAGTATTGTTCTTGGAGAACAATTGTAAACATTTTCTTGGTACCTTTTGTTAAGTCTCTTATTCAACATAATCGATTGAGAAATGGGTAGAAAGTAGAATTGTTCTCGTGAACTTTAGCTCAATTGGTAGTGGAAATGAATTGAACACATATTTAAACCCCAGAGTACGTGGTTCGATTATCACGAAAGACAAAAACTCCACTAGAGAGGGGGTGGAGAAGGTCATGAGGTAAAACTTCGGGATCGCCAAGATGGGGCTCGATGACTGTTACAGTAGCTAATTTCTTGCAACTCATTTTATCTCTTGTAAACAAACTTGGAATAGTGAATCTAAGAACTGTTATCTCCCCTAAACGCAGGTCATTGTTGGACTGAACTAATGGCCAATTTATTGGTGTTTATTCTTTCTTTACTTGTTTTTTGCATGGTGGTTTGTGCATGCGCTTAGGTTGCCAGAACTTTAATTGCTTGACTTGTTTGATATTGGTTGCTATTGATATTTACTCCACTCTTTGTTATTGCTGATTTAGACAAAGGGGTTCCGAATTCACAACAGAATGTCCATCGAACATTGTGTCACATTGGAGAACAATGTGTTGTTAATGAAGGAGCTTCGGTTTGAGAAAGTTACACAAGCCACTCAATTATTCGGCGACGACATACACAAAATAAAAAAAAATTGTAAACATAATGAGTTCTTTTTGTGGGGTTCAAAGTGAATGACTAATCGGGCTCTAATGGATTGAGATTGTTTTTTAATGACATTGCTGATATTGTTAAATTCAAAAGTAACCTTAAAATTTATTGTGTGCGATTTTCGGTAGTACTCGTCACTTTGTTTACTAGATCATTTTAACCGAAAAAATACATTTCTAATTTAAATCAATGTCACATGATTCCTTTACTTCTTATTGACGAGTTTTGTCATGTTTGACGTCAGACGTGTTTGAATAACTTTGGTAAACACATAATACATTGAAAAGAACTTTCAGACTTCAAATACATGCACAATTTGTTTTGGATGTTCTTTTTGATATTTTTAGTCGGCAAGAATATCGGTAAAAAAAGAGGTGTTTGTGGATTTTTTGACCGACTCACATGAGGGAAGATCGACGTCCAAGACAACAAATGTTATGGTGTATGAGTGGATAAGATGAAAACAACATGTGTGAATTTGATTGAAATTTCACCACTTGTGAAACTTAAGATGAGACTTTTAGTGTGGGACAGACCGCTGTCAAAGATAATTCAAGCAAAGTGGCCAAACATATTTCGACAATCAACATGATTTTATAGCATTTGCGTTTGACAATTTTCCCTTCTTAGGACTAGAGGTGGCGAACTTTCTATAAAAAATTCAAAAGGTAATACATAAAAATGTTTTTTTTTACTAAAATACATAAAAATGTTATGTCTTATTGATCTATAAATATTGTTTTTAAAAGATTAAATTTATCATTAGCAGCTTAGTTTGTCGTCCGACGTTTAATCTTTTTGACCTATCTTTTTTATTTTCACCACCAGTTTAATCTGGTTCGGGGATCAGTTCTGACATCAAGTGATTTCAGTTACCTCCCGATCACAGTTGCGGCGATGGTGGTCCTCCCTATCAAATTTAGCATCAATCACCACCAGTTTAAACCGCACGGATAATTTTTCATCTAAACCGCGCGGTTTGGTTAGGTTTGCGGTTTTCATTTTAGAAAACCGAACCAAACCGAACTAAACCGCAATACTTAACTTAACTATATCAATTAATAGCAATCAACATATTACTTAGTCCAACTTAGCAAGCTCAACCCAAATTGAGTCCATAAAACAGCACGCTGTGAAAACATATCATTTAACGCAATCCAAAACTATATTATTGGTATTAAAAACAAGTTCTTACGTATATGCAATTTGTGTATATGCATATTATATCACGTAAACAATAAACAAATTAAAATTTCCTATGTTTACTTCGTAACAAGTTGGTAATATCGTCATATTTTTTATATCGCGATAAACCGCACCAACCGAACCGATCCTAACCGCGGTGGTTTGGTTTGGATTGGATGACTTTTTAAAACCAGCCGAACCAAACCAAACCGCATGTATTTTTATCTTGCGGTTAGGATGACTTTTTGGCTCAAAACCGAACCGAACCGCACCGCGAGCCCCCTAAAAGAGAGAGTATCAACTATCAAACCCCATTATCTTAGAATAACATTTGAGATAAAAAAAAAAAAAGAAATAGCGTTAAATTGGTGTATTTATCACCGCAGCAAATCTGAATCCCTTTGTGTCCTTGTCGTTCCTCGCCGGCCTTTGTTGTGTCACTGTCAGCATGCTCCTTTTATAGCCCACTTCTATGAATGAAATCAATAAAATAGTGTGCACTGCATTTTAAATATTGCAGCCTTTTTCCACCGAAAAGTAATTGATTAATAATTATAGATTGTAGAAGAAAAGAACCTCTATCATTCATTATTTTATTCATCAACAAAGGTAGTAGTAGCAGTAGAAGAAGCTACTACTGAATCTATTTATATTTATTTACTGGATCTTCCATTCTCTTCACCTGCACCACCGACCACACTCAAACAACATGACGACAAGACCAAAGATTTATCTTTTCGGTGATTCCATCACTGAGGATTCTTTCTCTGTTGGAGGATGGGGTGCTTCTCTTGCCAATCATTTCTCTCGCACGGTACTTTTCATTTTCCATCTTGTTTGTGCTTTTCTCTTTATGGGTTTTGTGATTTTAGTCTAAAGTTTGAATCTTTTTTGTAAATGGATGTTGTGTTGTTTATCAGGTAGATGTGGTGCTTAGAGGGTATAGTGGGTACAATACAAGGTGGGCTTTGAAGGTGTTGGAAAGGGTTTTTCCTTTGTCACTTGGTGGTGACGGTGGAAGTGTAACGGCTCCTGTTGCTTTGACTGTTTTCTTTGGAGCTAATGATGCTTGTCTTCCTGATAGATGTTCTGGTTTTCAACATGTGCCTCTCCATGAATACAAGGAGAATCTTCGCTCCATTGTTTCCTTCTTCAAGGTAACCTATATTCATTGTAACAATTTTTTTTTTATTTTTTATATGTTGTTATTTGTTAAGAAAGTTTGAATAAAATGATTCGGTGTATGTTTGAATTCACGACGAGTTTCACAAAACTACAGCGAGTCAATGTGATTTTGCATGAACTGTACTTTGGAGTTTCAACAAAATCACGGTGTCACTGTGAATTTGGAGCTTCAACAAATCACGGTGTTACTGTGATTTTGTCAAACCCACCGTGTTAGGTAAAATATTCATGACAGTGGTATTGAAACCTAGAAAAGGGTTGGTGTCTATAAAGAAAATAATTTGAAAGATGTATGGTAATGGAGATGTTAGGCACATCATAATAATTTGAAAAAATTATAGTGATTGAATGGAGGAGTGTTAGCTACACTCTCTCAATCACAATATTTGTTGAAATTAAAATGGATTCTATTATATCATGTAGGTCACATAAATTTAATGGGAGTTGTATGAATTCCAGTTAATAAAATAGTGTGTTGTTGCTAGCACATTTCGATTTAATGTAACCACATATATTGGTTTCGTGATATCTCAGACACCAGACACGTCTTAAATATGAAATATTGGTGCTAAGTAAGTCACGTTTCTTTAGTGGCACAAAAGGTCTCTTTTAAATTAAAGTTTTGACTCCTTGTGGGTTTGATAAGCGTGCTTTGGTTGCATATATTGCATGTTAGTGTTACAAAAAGATTAATAATTTGTCATTTGGTGGGGTTAGTTGTTTTGATGATTTATATATCTTATGGGGTATTCAAATATTGTTTGTGGCTTGTGGGGCTTAAGGAATTGAATTGGAGAAGCGGGACCCTTCGAGAATAGGTGATGTCCAATAACACACGTGCAGTGGCTGTGGCTATATGGACTCTGTTTGCCACTTGTGTGTGATCAATAATACACTCTCCAAAGGTTGTTTTTTTAATCCATGCTTTTCTGTGGGAGTGGAGTTTGCAGTTTGCACGAGATGCTAGTGTAAAGTTCCACTTTTTATTGGTTTTCTTTTGTGAGATTGAGTAGGTTCCTAACATTGTTTTCACAACCTAAACATTGTGTCTTCTTTCTTGGTGCCCATGCAATTATATTATCATCTGGTGGTGGTCGCCTATGAGTTGTTAGGTAGGCATACATGTTAGCAATGGGGAAGACCCACATTTACTTTAGGAGTGGAAGAATGGCCCCTCACTTTAAGGATCAAGATATCAGCTTAACATTATTAGGGGAAAGTTTTTTAACCTTTGCTTGGCCCATAGGTTGATCATTGTTCTTTTTTGTTGCTAAAATAGGTTGATCACTGTTGACACTTCTGTTAAGAAAGTTGTTGACCATTACATGTAACGTGTTTTTTCTTTCAGAAGCGCTGGCCCACAACTCATGTTCTCCTCATAACTCCTCCTCCCATTGATGAAGAAGCACGGCTCAGGTTTATTGGTTTTCTTTGTTTGAGATTTAGATGTATAATGCTATAGAGGTTAATCATACTTGAAGAATTTCTAAAAACTATTGCAGATATCCGTATGTGGAGAATCCAGAGGGTCTTCCTGAAAGGACAAATGAAGCTGCTGGTGAATATGCTAGAGCATGTATCGCCGTCGCCACGGAATGTCAAATTCCTTTCATTGATCTCTGGACCAAAATGCAACAGTCACCTGATTGGAAAAAAGACTATTTAAGGTTCCAATAATGTTAACCTTCTCTGTTTATCTTCGCTAACGATATTTTGGAATCTTGATGTTAACAGTTTTTATAATATTTACAATTTAAATTTGAAATGCTAATGAATATGATGGCTTTGTCTTGTACTAATTTATTTGAATCTTTATTGAATTGTCACCACCATATAATATAAAAGCTTACAAAGTTTTCATTGTCGACTTGACTTTTCAAAATGATCAATTCTGTAGCCATATACGTGACTTGAATTATGCCAGAATGACCAAATTCTGTATAAATTTGCAAAGAAGAATGTCATTTTTCGATGTCTATGGTATGGTTTGATTAAAAATGCAAAGACAACTGAAAATCGGACAAGTTTCATTTTACTGGAACTTAAGACTGCACAGTTTCAATGATACTAATAAACGAACCAGTCTACAATACATGAATTTTGCTACTTTCACTTGTTTTTTCTTGCTGTGGAGCCTACAACAGCTATTATTGGAAGTGTATGATACTGTGATATGATTTTTTTTTTTTTTTTGGTTTTGATATGAATCTACAATTTTGTTTACTGAAATGCAGTGACGGTTTGCATCTCACTAATGAAGGGAATCAACTCGTCTATGAGGAAGTAATCGGAAAACTGATAGATGAAGGTTTGAGTCTAGAATCTATGACAGTTGATCTCCCCCTTATAGCTGATATTGATCCTAATGATCCCTTGAAGGCATTTCTGTAGTAACACGATGATGTAGTTAGAAAATGGTATCCCTTTTGGAAAATTATTGTACTGTTGTCATTATTATTGAAAAATATATGTAAATACAGTACCTTATCTGATAATATTTTGATCTTCCTTTTGCTGCTAAGGATTATCTATAAGTGTTTTATATGAAAAACAATATATTGGTTAAGTGGTAATGTGGTATATGCTTTTTCTCTGAATGTATTAGATATTTCAATATTTTTGTTTGGTAATGGTTGTAACTTGTGAGTTAGTGTAATAGTTTTTCTTTCTACTCGAAGAGTATTTGTTATGCTTCTGTGTTAATGAACCAGATTGGAGTTTGAACAGATTGTATAATGCAGATGCATTGTTTGTATATATTATTATTAACCACTTCAATCAAAAGCAGATGCAGAGGACACCAACGTGTAAGGTGGGATTGGCATCCCTTAGAATAGTCCGTTCTTAGGTCAGATATTGAGTCTTAGAAAAAATGTACGGCGGGAATTCTCATAAAAGTTTCATTTCTCCACTATTATTTTGTAATTTTTTATTATCTGGAGATTGAGAATGGAGTCCTTTGTCTCCTCGTTGCTCCCCATCCCTGTTTGTGTCTCTATCGGTATGCATTTTTTTTTTATTCAAATTAAAGTACCATCCGCGCATAATTGCAGAAATTAATCCCTTAAAGTGATTGAGATATATTTAGTGCACTGAAATGAATTAAATAATGTTGGGTGCATTTTAAAAAATTGCAGACCATTTTTCCACCAAAAAGGAATCTTAATTATTTATTAATTAATGCATCAACAACAACATAGGTTGTTGGCACGCTACTGAATCTATGTAGTGGATCTCCCCTTCAGCTGAACCCACCAACCAACCACACACTTCTCTGATACAACATGACAAGGCCACAGATTTATCTTTTCGGCGATTCAATCACTGAGGAATCCTTCGATGTTGGAGGATGGGGTGCTTCTCTTGCCAACCATTTCTCTCGCACGGTAATATTCACTCATTCATTCATTCATTCTTGCTTACTTTAACAACCCATGTCTGTTTCATGTTTTTGCGTTTTTCTTGTTAACCAAGACTCCACATTATATGTTTGTGTTTATAAATGATTGATTGTCTTCACTTACAAGCCAGTTTTGTTAGAGTTGAGTTAGGTGCAACACGAATTTTAAAATGATATTAGTGTTGAGTTAGATCCAACTCAAATTTTAAGATGATATTCAAGATTAGATGCTTGAGCCTTGGGTGTGAGGAGGGTGCTAAGAGTCTCACATTGACATTGAGTTTATATGTGGGGGGGCAATCCTCGCTCTCAAGCCAGTTTTGTTTGTGTTGTGTTTAGTGCAACCCACATTCTGTTTTTCAGATTTTAATGTAAAGTTTGAAGCTTTTTTGTGTTTCTTTTGAAAAAGGTAAATGGGTTTGTGTTGTAATGTGTAACAGGCTGATGTGGTGCTCAGAGGGTATAGTGGTTACAACACAAGGTGGGCACTGAAGGTGTTGGACAGGGTTTTCCCTGAGTCACAGGGCCGTGACGGTGGAACCGAAACTGCTCCTATTGCTTTGACTGTTTTCTTTGGGGCTAATGATGCTTGTCTTCCCAATAGATGCTCTGCTTATCAACATGTTCCTCTACACGAATACAAGGAGAACATTCGCTCCACAGTCTCCTTCTTCAAGGTAATACATATTCGTATCGTAGTAACAATCGTTTGAATAAGAGATGTATGGTAATTGTTTTGAAACCTTGAAAAGGGTCACCACACTGTTCTTTAGTGGCACAAAATATTTCTAAAGAATATACTAGTAAATAGTTTTGAGTTTTGACCCTTATGGCTTTGATAAGCGTGCTTTGGTTGCATATGTTAGGAAAAGATTAATTATTTGTCATTGGTGGGTTTTGTTGCTATGACGATTGATGTATCGTCTCGCTCGCATGCTATACTAATGTTACACAATGCAATGACCTCTACAATTGGTAGATTTAAAGAGAGAAAAGTTTATCTCTAAATGCAATGGTTGTAGAGGCTGCTGCACGGTGAACGAATGTAGGGATCCATGAACATGGTTTTTTGGGATTTCGGAGTTGAATTGGAGAAGCTGAGGTCCTTTTTAGAAATGAGAGGTGAACAGAATAGGTGATATCAAATGAACACAGGTGCAATGGCTATCGGGACTCTGGTTGTCGCTGCGTACTGGAAACATGAAAACAGTGGCAGTCGCATGCATATCTTGCATTTCTAGAGGAGTTTACTTTGTATTTTTATTTCAATTCTAGTCCTCTTGTATAATTGGATACTGCAATTTTTCTTTGAATTTCAGAAGCGATGGCCGACAACTAAAGTCATCCTCATAACTCCTCCCATTGATGAACATGCACGGCTTAGGTATTGTTTTATTGCCGTTTTTTTCCTTCGTTTTGTCACTGATATTATTAGCTTTTGTTTGTTTGTGACATTTAGATATATAATTCTATAGAGGTTAATCACACTTGAAAAATTTATTGCAGATATCCTTTTGAGAACAATCCAGAGGGCCTTCCTGAAAGGACTAATGAAGCTGCGGGTGAATATGCTAAAGCATGCATTGCTGTGGCCACTGAAAGTCATATTTCTTTCATTGATCTCTGGACCAAAATGCAACAGTTCCCTGACTGGAAAAAAGTTTATTTAAGGTTTATAATTTTTTTACCTTCTTTGTTGATCTTCCTTTGCAGCATATTTTAGTCTTGATATTAACAGTGTTTACCATTTAATTTAAAATACGAATGAACATGATGGTTTATCTTGGAATTGTCTGAATCTTTGTCAAATTGTCATCACCGCATAATATCAAAGCTTACAAAGTTTTATTGCTGACTTGGTTTTTCAAAATGACCAATTCTGTAGCAATATATGTGACTTGAGTTATGCCAAGCTTACCGATTCTTTATGAATTTGCAAAGAAGAATGTCATTCTTTATTGTCTATGGCATGGTTTGATAAGAATATACGATTTTGTTTGCCGAAATGCAGTGACGGTTTGCATCTTACTAATGGAGGGAATCAACTTGTCTTTGAGGAAGTAATCAGAAAACTGAGAGATGAAGGTTTGAGTCTAGAATCTATACCAATTGATCTCCCTCTTGTATCTGATATCTCAACCCTAATGACCCCTTGAAGGCATTTCTGTAGTAACATGATGAAGTAGCAAAAGGGGTATCCCTTTTGGGAAATTACTACACTATTGCATTTCTTTGAAAGTATTTGATATTTCAGTTTCAGTATGAATGAACTTGATTGAAGTTTGAACAATTTGTATAATGCTAGATTTTTAGATGCATTTCAGCCTCTCTGAATGCAGTTAAATAAAACCATCTGGAATTTCTTGATATAAAAAACTTGTACTATATGTGCATACACACTTGAATAGAAAGCTAATGCCGATGATATCTGCATTTTACTTCGAAGTGCGGCTCCATCCAGATTATGATTAAATGCAGTAAGCAAGATGAGTACATTATGGTAGCTAGTGCAAAAGATCTAGAAAGAAATTGAAATGAGGGAGTGCAAAGTTTCTTCTCCCTGAAATAGCCTCACTCCCTGAAGTTTGGTGATAGCAAAACACACTGTTAATCTCATTTGTAGTGAAAGGATTCTCTCCATTGTGTTTTTTTTTTCTTCATGTTTCTCAAGAAATCTCCATTATTAAAATCTATCTTTCCATTTATTTTATTTCTCTCTTATATTAAACTAATGGCCTAAAATTCATTGGACTTTCGTGTCACGAGAGGAAATCCTTTTCCAACAAACTATTAACAAAAAATAAGCGCAGAGAAGTGAAGAATTGCAGGTTTGAATTCACACTACATTTGTGTTATACTTATAGGATAGAAATCAATTTTAAAACTTAATTTATAAACTTTTTTTTTTTACGTTTATTTTATACACTATTTGTTACCTATATACTTATAGGAGTATTATGCAAAATTTAAAATTTATTTATTTGAGTTACACGCTAATTAATATATTTATTTGTGTTAATTTAACCAACACAAAAAATAAGAAAGGAATCTAGCTTTGCCTCAAAAATATATACAGCAATCTAACTTTTCATGAAGGTGAAAAGTGAAAAACAAAAAGGCAATATGATGCATGTGAAGTAGAAGAGTCGATGGTAGTGTGAAGAATTTATTTTTTTGGTAAGGGTAGTGTGAAGAATTTAAAATGGGAAGGTATAATCAATTTTTTTTATCATCATTTAAAAATTAAATAATACAAATATGAAGTTGTAACTTAAAGGATTAAATTAACTAAATTTATAAACAGAAATATTAGTCGTGTGGAAGAAATTTTGATTGAGAATGTAACATTAATAAATCTTTACAAGAAACTACATTTTAATTATATATATTAGGATTATGACTTAATTTTATTTATAGAAAACAAAATTAGATGAGTTAGGTTTCAGAGATTTACCACTTTTACAGATCACGTGTGTGTTTAGATAGATAGTTTCACAATCAAAACATCTTTTTAAAATATTAAAAAAGTGATTTTTATAAGTATTTTGAAAATAAAGTATTTTGTGTCTCTTATCTATAACTTCATTTTTTATAATAAATATTAAAATATCAATCAAATTTATACTGAAAAAAGGTCACACATCATGTATATATATCTCATTTAAGTGAGTTGAGTTTTAGAAATTCATATCACATAGCTAAGAAAGTTAAATTTACACTCTTATAGTACAAGTTAATTTCCTACCAAACTATAATCAACCTTTGACAGCTTTAATTATATTTTAATCTTTACAGGGTAATATTTGTTATCATTTTCTTAATTTTTCAAATAACCCAAAAGTCTTGCATATATAAAAAAAAAGTTAGCAATATAGTGCACGCTTTTCATACAATTTTTTTCACATAAATTCTATAAGAGCATATTCAATAATGATATTTTAAACAATTTTTATAGACCAAACTACCGCTCCATTGTGATATTTATCTATATGTGGCCGATTGAGTTTTATAAAAATTTGAAATTAATTTTTTACCTTGAAGTATAAATAAAAAATAAAACATTATTTATTATTATTTTTGACCAAAAAAAACATTATTTATTATTAAACTACCACAACTTGCTCATCAACCATAGAATTAATCACATTTTCTGTTATATATATTCTCATATATAATATATATTATATTATTATATATAGACATAGAAGGGCACTGAAACACAATCATCAGTTAATTTCAACACTAAAAATTCATACACTACAAAGATTGTTTGCATGTATCTCTCTACACCATCTTTCTCCTTAGCAAGCAAATCTTCATCCCCTTTGGGAAGGGTTTTATAAACAAATATGATTATATCTACCATACTATTTACTCTTTTCTAATGGAGATAGATCAAGAACCCCAACTACAAAAATCAGGTTAGTTTCTCAATCAAACTCCTTTTTTTTTTAACTAAAGAAAATTATAATCCACTTTACAAAAGGGAAAGATTTAGAAATCCAATAATTTAAAAATTTGGAACTTTTAATATAATAATCACCACTTTACAAAAGTGATCAATTTTGAAATTCAAGTATTTTAAAATAAATTTTTAGATATTTTTAAAAAACGTAGAAATTATTTTGTGTTTATTTACTGAAAATCGTATTTTTAAATAAGCTATAAAAATGGTTTACATGAAAAAATTACTCAAAAACAACCTCAAATTTAAAACAACATTTAGAAGTTTTTAGATTCTCATTTTTATTTAAATCCGTGACACAAAGATGAAAATTTCTATAAGTAATTATTTTGATTAATTAAATTTGTTTTTTTATAACAAATGGGCCCAAAACATATATAGACACAAATATTATGCATAAATCTCTCTAATCCTTCATGATTACCATCTTTTGCACAAGATTTTTTTTTTCATCCGGCAAAAATTTTCTCACTATTTTAATGCCTTATACTTATGATTAAGTAATATCACGGACGATCCACCGCCCAACAGTTGAGATTTTTTTTCTGTTGAAAACTGGTATTTTATCCGGACTTTGTAAATTTTCTAGCTCCACCATTGAGTAATATAATATATTTGCATTTTTTATCACCAAATACAAAAATCATAAAACTATAACTATTAACTAATTCAATTTTTGTTGAATATTGTAGATAACAAAATAATGCTCAACTCAGACATAAATATTATAATGGTCACTACTCAGCAACCTCAACATCCAAGACTCAAAAATTACATATGGTGGTTTCGTGTATCTCTTTACATAATCTTCCTTTTAGCTGGTCAATCTTCTTGCCTTCTTTTAGAAAGATTATATTATGATAAAGGTGGTAATAGCAAATGGATGATATCATTTGTTCAATCAGCTGGATTTCCCTTACTACTTCCACTCATTTTTTACTTCAAACCACTTGCAAAATTTCATAATAATAATAAAACCAAAAATTTCACACTTTACATAGGTTTTGGTATACTTTTAACAGGAGTGTACTTAATGTATTCCTATGGACTTCAATATCTTCCACTTTCAACATTTTCTCTTATATGTTCAACTGAATTAGCCTTCAATGCTTTATTCTCTTACTTTCTTAATTCTCAAAAGTTTACGGCATTGATATTCAATTCTGTGTTTCTCCTTACGATGTCAACTTCATTACTTGCTGTGGATTCGATTTCTGATCAAGACTCAAGTACTGATCTTCGTAAAGAAAATTACATACTTGGTTTTGTTTTCACTCTTTGTGCAAGTGCTACATTTTCTTTATATTTAGCACTTGTACAATTTTGTTTTGAGAAAATTATAAAAAGACAAACATTTTCAGCTATATTGGACATGCAATTTTATCCATCTTTTTTTGCTACTTGTGCTTGTGTTATTGGATTGTTTGCAAGTGGAGAATGGAAAATTTTGGATAAGGAGATGAAGGAATTTGCAAATGGAAAAGTGTCCTATATTATGACTTTACTTTGTTGTTGTGTGACATGGCAAATATGTTACATTGGAATGTTGGGGTTAGTTTTTGAGGTATCTTCATTATTTGCTAATATAATAGGTTCTTTGGTGTTGCCATTGGTTTCAACTCTTTCTGTTTTGTTCTTCCATGATAAGATTGATGGAGTCAAAGCTATAGCCTTGATGTTAGCAATATGGGGATTTCTTTCATATATTTATCAAAATTATTTAGATGATAAAAAAGCTAAGGTAGGAGAACATTGCCTTGAAGTTTCAAAGGGTGAGATTGAAGTTATTTGATGATGTAATGAATCAAATTTTGAAGATATCACTTTTTTGTGAGAAGAAGGTTGATACAAGTTGATGTTGTTTTTGCAACTTTGTTGATTCTAGCAAGATATATCAATACATTTCCATGGATCACATTTGTATTTACTTATGTATGAAACAAACATTTGTATAAAATGCAAAGTTGTGTGGGTTTTATAGAAAAATATTACTATAAGAAATTATTGAAATTAGTATTCATTTGAGGCTAAAATTTATTGATTTGATTGAATAACATGATTAACATTCATGATTCTTGAATATGTTTTTAGAAGACTGATATATTGTGTGCGTGGGGATTTAATTTGTATACAACAATAAATTTATTTTACACATGTGGTTAAGTTTCAGTTCAATTGACAAAACTGATATTGTTAGATCGAATATTTCCACTTGAGTTCGAACTCAAAACTTTGCAGTTGTGTGTGAGTTTAAGTGATATTTGTCATTTTGTCTACATACAAAATAATTAATAATCTATTTTACAAATGCATTCAATCAAATCAATACAAGAGATACTCTAATTCACTATAAAATGTCCAGCCATAAGCATAAGTAAGAGTTTAATAAATCCAATTAATTAATACATATAAAATGATTGGAACACTAATCATCATAAACAAAATTCCTCGCTTGGACACTAGACTCTGTAGTTATACAATTGGAACATTAATCAATCTGGAATTCTAGATTAGTTACTAATTAGCTCAGCTTGTCTTACCTGCAGTGGCAAGTTATATACTGGACTACTTAACTGTAAAACCATCAAAGGCATATCATGTTTCAAACCCATTTATCCTTATCCAATCTAGTTGGGGATATATATGCCAATAACAACACTAACTCAACAAAACTAAATTAGATGAATATAATAATTTTTATATAATCGATTCATTGCATAAAAATCAATCTTTATGCATATAATAAATTTTATTTAAATAGAACAGAGCTGGATGTTAATAAAAAAAAAGTCAAAATATATAAAGGGGTGATCATCATCTAAATCTAAATAAGATAATATTTGATACATCTCTTTGCTACTTTGATTTTGACATAATTATAAATATATAAAATATTTTAATATTTAATTAAGTTAATTTTTTTAAATAAAATATAAATATCATTGTTACAGAGGAATTTTGGTCCTCAGTAATTTACCAAGAGACAAAAAAAAGGCCATCCATAATTATAGACAGACAACAAGACAATAGATAATGTTAACGGATCATTGATAGCTTTTAAAATAACATTTAAAATAAATAAATATCATTTTATGTACCAAAAAATAAAAATATCATTTAAAAAAAGACAGAAAATATATGGTGTTTCAGTTGCTGTAATTTCTAATGACCTTGTGATCATAGATAATTCATCGAAAAATTGTCATTTATGAAGGACTTTGTTGATTTGTGACTGTTTTTAACTTAAGTAATCAACAATTCATGGATGAAAAAATATTGTAGTAAAATAAAATAGATATGGACATTTGTACCAAAATAAAATAGATCTGGGCATAGATTCATAGAATATACCAACAATAGTTGAGCGTGGGAAAGAGCTAGAATAATTAATGGGCGACCATTATAATTAAGCTAATTAAGTAATTCTTATTTAAAAAATCATGTAACAAATATCTTTGAGCACAAGAAACTAAAAAGACAATAATTTAATTTATATGCACCGTTAGTGTAAAGTTATTTTACACATGCGTTCAATAATATATCGACACATTATGTATGGTAATTAAAAATACATGATGTGTCAAATTCATTCAATGATGTGGTAACACATCATTGAATGTATGTGCAAAAAACTTTACACCGACAGTGCATAACAATTAAACTCAAAAGAAACCATAAAAAATTGAGATATTTAGTTAGAAAAAATTGAGATATTAACTACACAACATTTAAAAAAATGTTTTCCAGTAATTTAAATTCTTAACAAGGCTTGCGGTTGCGGCACTTGTTAGTATTTATTATTGTCTAACTAATTAGATTTATTATTTGGTTTTTGAGCAGGATACCAAATTTTAAAATAAATAAAATAGATTTGTTATTTTGTACTAACTTGTAAAATAGAAAAAGTTGAGACTGGAATAATTGTAAAGATTTATTTTTTGTGATTGTGACAAATCAAGGAAATTAAGATAATCTATGTTGTTCATTAAAAAAAAAAAGACAATCTAAGTTGAACTGCTATGGCTCTGTCTGCTAAAAGCTCCGCTAACGGTCATTTTGCTATAAGCTTATAGTTTATTTTCTAGACGCTATTTCAATTTGCTTATAGCTTTTTGTTGTTTCTTCCACTTTTACCCTTATTATTTTACCTAAAATTCAATTTTACCCTTTATAATTTATTTTAATTTCAAATAAATTTATTCTTTTAATAAAACATCCCTTATTTACGTTAATACAAATCATCCCAATTATTTCTAAGAGCATGATTATATTGATTAATACTCTTGTAACAATTTTAAATAAAAATGAATAATTGAGTTTTTAACCTTCGGGAAAACAAATTTACGTTGCAAAATGTTTCAATTATAATATGCCCTTATTATTATTATTTATTTTTTTTACCAACTCAGTTTTTACTTATAATTATGCCCTTATTATTATTGTTTTGTACTGAAAAAATAATAATAAAGATGCAATATTTTACTATTAGTTTTTAGAAAAACCATGATTTTAGAAAATAAAATTCCAACGAATTAAAAATTAGTTTAATAAGATAAAAATATATTTTATTAGTAAATTTAATTTTTAATTTCATGCTAAATATTATTTTGATATTAATTAAAAATGTCCTTTTATATCATTTTACATCTATAAGTTATTGAACCACTAATTTTATCAAACACTTCAATTAGTTTATCAGTTATAAATGATCAGCTATAAGCTATAAGTTAGCTTATTAGCTAACCGTTATTTTTACCAAACAGAACCATAGCCTATATCATCACCCGCAAATAACTCAAGAAAAATATCTAAAGGAGTAGGAATGTATACACTTATGAGTTATGAAGTCCAAATACAAGATAAAATTTATGAGTTATTGAAAGTGCCGGTTGACTAAATGCAAAGTATAATTAAACAATAAATTTATGAGTGTTTATCTTTTTTAAGACATGGATCAACCGTTGACCAGATATCGAACGGTCCACATCAGTTACATCACCCTGCTGTAACCGTGGGAAGTTCAAACCCCTGAATCAATGATGCCTTGGATCTGGGCCTTCAGGACTAAGTCTTCCGGGCAAGCGTGGGCTTTCTTGTATTTCTGCTAACCAGCTCCTCAAACTAGTAACATGCTCACCAAAATGTGAATCTTTGGTTGAAATTCGTAGAGGACGAGATTCACTACAAGATAATGAGAGTAAAACAAGTATGAAGCACACCCAGAACCATGGTTTTGGTTTCAACATTTTCATATGATATATCATCTATATGAAAATCTTAGGTTAAGATGAAGTGTTTGAAAAAATAATCTATTTATATGATGAAATGCATATGAAATGGATATATATATATAGATGGAAAAGTATAGTATAGACCCCATATGCTTGCTACCAATAGCTTTTGTCTCAATATTTTACTATCACAATTGAGCAAAATACAATGTTTCAAACAAATTTCTTTTAAGTGATCCAGTAATGAAGCAGTTTTGTAATTTGATGACTCAGTCAATTTGCTTATTTACTTGTTCTATTTTCAGTTTCCACGATGTCTAGATCTCATGCTTTCAAAATTGCCAATACAATTCTCTCTTCAATTTTCCTTATTGGCTTAAGCTGACCTTACATCCAAGTTGAAGAAAGTTCATATCCTTAATTAGTAAAAAAAAAAAGTCCATGTACTTCATGATCATTAATTATTCCAACCTATGATCTAATTTACTCAAAGTCTCATATTTGGATAAGACATGAAAATGAATTTATAAACGATCATTATCGTACAAATCAGTTTTTGTAATGATTAGTTTGATCCAATATAAAAATTTAATATAGTATCATATTCTATTCCTATTGATTCAGGTCACTCACTATTTATATTCACGCATTAAATTCAAAAGTGTTGGACTTGAGTTGGTGTATCGAAAAAGCTCAAATCCCATATAATATAAAGATAGATTTTAAAACTGAAATGGTTTATAAAGAGTGATATTTTTCACTTTATAAGACAATTTTTCAGAGTTGAATTAAACTCAAGTCAAGCTAATTTTAATTTGGTATCAGAGTTATATCCTAGTTTTAATATGGGTCAACCAGCCTCGCCCCGTTGTCGTCTTGTGTTTTTGCAGATTAGGTGGGACAGAGTCCGCTACTTTTACGGATTGAAAATGTCAACCTACCCTACAAAAAATGGCGGGTTAAACGGACCAACCTGACAGGTTTGACCCGTTTTGTCATCCCTAACTATTAGTCAAAGGATGAGTTGTACTTGGACGAAATATAAAAACATAATACTTACCGAATATGCCTTAGGACATAATTAAAAAAGAGTACCAATATGTCGTTTACACTTTAGCTAGCGGCATAAAACAGTACCAATATTGCGTGCGTAATGATAATCATGCCGTTTTTGCTTTATTTAAGTGTATAAAGATTGAACGTATTAGCTCTAATGAAGCCACTAAGAATAAGCGATAGTGCTAAAAATTGTCTAAACGAAACTATAGGTTTAAACATTCGTGGCCCATTTTACTCAAAATGGAAAAATATATAAACAAAAGGGTGCAAGCCAACTCAAAAGACTCAAAACACGTTAGAGTCATTACCTTCGAAAGATGTATATATATAGTACTCTATCAACCCGCATTACGGCTTAAACCATAAATTTATTCTATATAATTAGTAGTATCACTAATAACTTTTGAAGAAAATTATAGATGTGACGGATGAGGTGGAGAGTGATCCTTTGAAGAATGACTCTTAACGATCGTGTACGTTTGAAGCCAAACTATGGCTAGTAGTGTACAGCCACACCTTTCGCGTGACCGGAAAGGCTTAGAGAAAGCAATTACACTAAGCACGGAAACCGACTGGGGATGAAAGAAGTGACAACAAATTAATTAGTCGATTGAGATGGAAAAAATCGATCGATGTTGAAGCCAATTTGGAAATAAGAACATCACGTAGAAGGTGATGAAGAAGTAGGTATAACCGATAAGAAAATACGATGAAAATGGAGGAGAGATTAGACGCTATACACCAACACTATGAAAACCTAATAGAGGGAGAGAGAGTTGCAACGATTAATTACTCTATAAAAATTAATCTTTAAATTTGCTTACACATTTGATATCACCAAATATGAGTACTTAAATTTTATGTTTATATTTTAGATCAAAGATAATACTTAATGTCAATACTCTATAGATTGGAGATAATATATGGACTAATTAGGTAACTTTGACAATTTTAGGGACTATAAATAAAATTTTAAGAGACTATTATACTCCCTCCGTCCCATATTATAAGGGAAAAAACCCCATTTTTTTATTCCCAAATTATAAAGGAAAAAACTATTTTCAAAAATGTTTTTTCCATACTCTCACAAAATTAAATGTAAATTGCATTTAATTTTCTTTCTCTCAATAAAAAACAACCAATAAAAATCATTTTTACATCTTCTCATGCAACTTATTCCAAGGAAAACCCACAAAAATATATTTCAAATTATCATGTTTTACTTTTTCTTAATAAGTGTGATTTTTTTATTTTCCCTTATAATTTGGGACGGAGAGAGTATGTACTTTAGAAATTAAGTAAAAGAGAGTAACCATTAAGTGCCTAACATGTGAGTTAAAGGTAGGGATGACAAAAAAATCTGTACCGTAAATATCCGCGGATAAAATCCGTTTCGTATCCGTGACGGATAACTTAATGGATATCTGCGAATAAAATAAATATATATTTTAATTACTCGCATTTAATGAATACAGATGCGGGTTTAATACTATCCGTAACCGCGGGTATCTATACCCGCTAAATAATTAGTAAAATTACTTAAATATAACTTCTAGTAATCTTTATATAACTTCTAGTAATAATATTTGTTATAAAAAAAATAATTTTTTTATATTCTATGTTTTCTTTTTATAAGAGAAAACTTTTTCTATTCTTTTTCCATCTTATTCAAGTATTGTTGGTATGACTCATGTCTCTTCTTCTTTTTAATAAAAATTCTTTTTGCAGTTAAAAAAAAAAACCCAAAATGTATGACTATTTTGTCTTTAAAAAATCCAACATTTTTTACTTACTATAATCAATTGTTTTTTTAGAAAAAAATGTCATTCATGGATATCTATTAATATTCGTGGATTATCCGCTTAACGGATATCCGCACAGATATGGAGCGGACACGGATATCATATTTGTCTAACGGGGGACAAACACAGATATCACACTATTTACATCCATGGATATGCATTGAAATCCGTAGTTGAAAGTGTTGGCTATTTGTTTTGAGAAATGTTAAGCAAACAACTACTCCCTCCGGTCACTATTATAAGCAAAAAAACACTTAAAATTTTGGTCAATTATATAAGCAAAAGTCAACTACTTTTAAACTAATTAATACTACTATTCCTAATATACCCTTATTTAATTCTAATTTTTGTAGGCAATTAGATATAATGTTCATATATTGTATAGTCCTTCTAACTTCCAAGGAATGTCTGGATTTGGATCCTCTCCAATTTTCTCTCATGTTTTTTTCTCTCCTTTTTCTTAATCTAAGGGTTGAGAAAAACATGAGGAATAAAAATGAGAGAAAATCAACCCTTGGATTAAGAAAAAGGAGAGAAAACATGAGAGAAAATTGGAGAGGATCCAATCCCGGAATGTCTCTAGTCACTTCTTCTTCCTTATTATAAATTCAATAAGAGTAATAAAAAAAAATAAGAGCCATGAAGTTGTAGACTCATCTACGTCCTTCCTCCTTGCTTAAATCAAGATTTGTTTGAAGGACTCTCATTTGATTTGGGCATTGATGATGAAGAATCACTAGACAAACAGTACTACTTTTTCTTCTTTAATTTTTTAGTACTATGAGTTGTACTTTTACTAGCTTGTGCTGCTACACGTTTTTGCATTGGTATCGTACAAAAGTGATCCAACTTTAATTAATGAATTAATGAAAGTCTGTTCAATTTATTCTAACAAAAAAGTTTCAGTTTTTTTTTTTAATTTAAAAAGGGCAATATAGTAAACTTAACTCATGTTTTACACTCAATCAAGAAAATTAACTACACTTAACTGAATTTCTTAAATACTGCGTAAACAGTTTTTTTTGCTAATGATAGTGACCGGAAGGAATATACTAGTTCTCTGGCACTAATATGTTACATTTCGTTACGGTACGAATGAAGATTGTTGTTCCACAACTAGAAATGAGATTTACTATTTTGGGTTTGTGAATTCAAATCATTGCTTATTAATGTAGACATTTCTATTAAAAATTAGGTACTCCTATATTCTAAAGATTTTGAATTTGCATGTAATTGAAATTTAAAAATAAAAGTGAACGGAGAAAAGAAATGAACGAATTTGACATTTCTATGTGAATTATCTTAATATTTAAAAAACCAATTAAAAAAAAAGTTAAAACTTAAAAAACCACTAACATAATTTTGCCTCAAATTTATTACACTATTGAGAGATAGATCACCATTGGGATGTTATTAACACAAAAAGAGGGAATGTTTTTATAAAAAAAAATTATTAACTACCACAAACTCAAGCACAAACATGCTTAGATTAGAGTAACAAGTACAAATAAAACGAGAATGGAGAATTAAGTTTTTTGCATATTATAGATCAAATACATCAGCTTTTATTGATGTATGTCTCTTATAAAAAGAATATAAAGAGTATTATTTAGTGGTGTCTTGGATCTGGCCCACTAGGACTAAGACGAGTCGTCCTGAGCCGTTTTTCCTTAGACAATGTTGATAACCATGCTCGGAGAACATGCTCAACCCCTAAACCTGAATTTTTTGCAGCATTGCTCCTAGAACCATTTTGATTAGTACCTAGTGGACGAGACTCTGAGGATGAAATTGATAGCAACACCAACATAAGGATCACACAGAACCTCAATTTTGTCATTTCGTTTACAGCAACAATTTAAGATAGATACCAAAATTTCTACACACAATGCAACCTATATGTCAAAATTTGTCTACTAATATATGATGTCTTGAGCATATGTTTGAAGTCAAAATTGTACGATTTATATAGGCTATAACAAAATGCATATGATCAATTGTTTATATGACTTTCTAAATATTTAATTTAACAATTTGTGGGGTTCTCATTGTGTACATGCATTGAGAAAATGCGGCTATAAAAATCAAATCATAAGGCATGTATAATCCTCTTAAGGGCTATTCCATTTGCTGCCACTCTTCATAATCAACCATTTCTTTTTTAACATTTCATGCAAGTTTGAAATCAATGTATTGATTTCTTTTGTATATAATAATTTAAGCTGTTTCAAGTTGGAGTTATGAAGCATGCGCATTTCACTTACAAAGACAACAAAAAATACTATAGCTATATATATTAATTAGGCCACAAGTATAGTATAAGATCATTTATGTCTCTTTGCGCTTTATATAAAGAGAGATGCATGTATTTAGTATTAGAAAGTGATTTTTTTTAGTCAATACCCTCTGTAGTTCCTAGTCCTAGGGAATATGAACTCCGTTAATTTGAAGTTCAGTCAACTCGTTAAAAATGGTTTCAGCCAAAATTTAAATTCGATTTCTTCCTAAATGTTTTTTTTACTGGAGATGGGAATCGAACCTGAGATCCACCCTTATCATTTTACTCTTTAATCCTTTCACCAGAGATATCGGTCAACCTTATAACCGCCCAAATAGAAATAACTCTAGTTGAGAGAATCTATAAGAAATCGGATCAAAATAAGTTAAATATAACTATTTTTTATGAAAACTCAGTGTCCAATATAAGAATCAACTAATTCGTAGGACCAATTGTATTTTTGTGTGTATTCATTCTTTTTGTTTGTTATTCATTTACCAAGTTAGCATTATACAGCTAACTCTCTCCCATAAAACAACATGCACAACGATCTTACATGATGTGTACATCCATTGATATCACTATTTTGTAATAATGTTGTAAAATCTTATAGCTTGAGAGATCGTTATAAAAGATAGTCTATATGTCAACGAGCATATGATTGACTGATTGTTATAGCCCCCATTTAATTTGTCAAAACGATTTTGTCTTATTGCAAAAGATACATCATACATGGGCAATGTTTAATCCAATTAAAATGACGTTTTGTTGATTATGTGAATATGACCTACTAAGTTACATAGTCTACCTAGGTTTGGTCATTCAAGTTGCAATTGATCAATGTAAAAATTAATTTATCATCACTAAAACCATGCAAAGTTTGGTCATTCAACACTCAAGAAGATCTAATTTATTTATAGTTAATTATGTAAGATATAATCAATTAATATTCACTATGGAAAGGTTGATCAATCCTTATTGGTGAAATACTAGTAATATGTTAAATTGAATTCTTTTTAGTTGATATGATAAACTAATAAACTAAATGAGAAACACTTAACAGGATGTGGCAACAATATTTGCCGTTAATTGAATCACTCCATATACAATTAGAGTTAATCCCATGCATTCCACCAATTCCCGAGTCATCTTTTCCTAAATGACGCAAAATCAACTATTCCTATTTTTGGTTAAAAACTAAGTCGTACTAAATAGCAACTCTCTAAATCAAATGAGAAACACTTAATAGTGCAAAACGAAACACAACGAAGAACATGACGACAATATTTGTCGTTAATTGAATCATTCCATATACCAATATTCCATGCATTCCAGAAATTCATGAGTCATCTTTTCCTAAATGCAGGTAAAATCAACTATTCGTATTTTTTCATTAAAAACTAAGTCGCACTAAATAGCAACTCTCTGAACCAAATATTACTAAAAGGGTGAGAAAGAAGTTTGTCGGAACTGTAGCATCGACGGATTTGCAACTTCGGTGGGGATATGTATTAGAGTCGACGGAGTGGATGTCGTCGTCGGTGGGAGAATCGGTGACCGACACACAGAGGGGCTGTTGCGTTGCAGATCTTCTTCTTTTTTGTTCAGGTGTTTTTGAGGTAAGAATAGTACTAAATTCCTCGTTCAACAATGCTCCAATATTTATTCAAAAAATTCTCTTTAATTTCCTTAGTTCAATCGGGTCATCTAACATGTTACCAACCCGAATTTCCATTAGTGTTTAATTGGAACTATAAAAGCATAAACAAATAGACATAACCACTTAGCTTATCATGCAGGCTGGCAAAGTTAGCTATACTAAATCTTGTTTACAATAAATCTAGAAAGTACATTGTTACTTACGGAGTACTAAAATTATAGCCGAAAATACTACAATAAAAAACTCAACTTTCTTTGCCATAAGCAATTGATCAATAAAAGTCAACATCTTTTGCTAACATCCACCTTTGAAGTACATTTTCAATAACTAAAAGTAAACATCTTTTTCAATTCACAATTTCATAGATTAAACTGATGATAAAAAAACATATTTCATAACTAAACCAATTAATAAAAAACACATTTAAGTACATTTTTGTAATTCAAATATATTAAGAGACCACAAATTTGAAGTTTATACATTTGAAGATGAAAATTCCTGTAACTTCTTTTTAGATAATCATATTATTGGTGAGAAATATCACCAATTTTGTTCTAATGACTAATCTCTACTAAAAAATTTAATTGCCACTATGGTGAAATCTCGTGCCCATCATAAGTTTTTCATCCACAAGAATCAATTCCGAGACTTTGCTTATGGAATCCAAATCTTCAAATTCAGTTACTTGCATTTGAAGCAATGTTAAAATTAATTTGGGAATTGAGGGAATGGTAGTAGTTGGGTGAAATGATGGAATGTGTGATGCAACATACTCCACGTCTCTCCCATTTGAAACTCACTACTACTATCTCTACTTTACTTTCTCTCTGTGTTTGGTGGGAGAAAAGGACTCAAAATCCAACACTTGAAATACACAATACACAGACATAGCAATAGTATCAACACAACACAAACCATACGATTGAAAAAATGATGAAAAACAAAGAACAAACACTCATATTTCCTTCTTACACCCCCTTCACAGAAGACCACACCCTCCCTCTTTCCCACCTCGACACCGATCGCAACCTCCACTTAACCATCCGCTACCTCCGCGTTTACACCTCCACCACCGCCAACCACCACAACGACCCATTCCACGTCATCTCCACCTCCCTCTCACAAACACTCCCTCATTACTACGCACTCGCCGGAACACTTCGCCACCGTCAAAACCCGGACAACCGTCTCGAACTTTTCTGCACTCCCAACCAAACCATTCCTCTCATCCACGCCACAGTAGACATTACTCTCGAATCCATCAACTACCTCGATGAAAATCCATCTTCACATTTCATCGAACAGTTGGTGCCCAACCCAGAACCCGAAGAAGGAATGAAACATCCATGTATGATTCAACTAACAATTTTCAAATGCGGTGGATTCACTCTCGGTGCAGCGATTCATCACTCGCTATGTGATGGAATGGGTGGGACTATGTTTTTTAACTCGGTGGCTGAGTTGGCTCGTGGAGTGACTCGGATAACGGTGGAGCCAGTATGGGATAGAGAGAAGTTGTTGGGTCCGAGAGATGTGCCACGTGTTGATTCGGATTTGATAAGAGAGTTTTTGAGTTTGGATAAAGAGTTTTTGGTGTATAAAGAGGATATTGTGAGTGTGAGAGAGTGTTTTGATGTGAGGGATAAGTGTTTAGAAGAGTTTAAGAGATTATTGTTTGATCAATCTGGAGTTAAGTTTACCACTTTTGAAGCTTTAGGTGCTTACATTTGGAGATCCAAGTAAGTTTCTATTGGATTATTATGCAATGTTCAAAGAGCTTAATTTCTTTGGTAAAAAAAAAGAGTGTTATGAAACTATTTCTAAATATGAGGAAGAATAGAGATGAATGAGAGAAAGAAAGAAGAGAGAATAATAGACTATTGTATTCTATTCTCAAGGGTCTTTACATTGTAACATAAGCTCTATTTATAGGATAATATATTGAGCCAATGATATGGGCCAAAGTTTAATGGACATCTACTATAATTATTCATAACACTCCCCCTTAGATGTTCATTGAGGATATGCCTCATTAAAACCTTACTAGAGAAAAACCCATTGGGAAAAAAATTCTAGTGAAGGAAAAAGAGTACATCATCCTTTATGTGTCAACTGCCTCATTAAAAACCTTACCAGGGAAAACCCAATGGAACAAAACTATGGTGAAGGAAAAAAGAGTACAGAACACATTAATTTCTCCCCCTCATAAATACAAATATATATGAGACGAAGAAGATCAATTAATCTTCTATACTAGTTGCTCAAAAGTTTTACTTGGCGATGGCTTGTAGAAAATTTGTTCTATCTTCCTTTTATGTTATTCCCCGAA
Organism: Trifolium subterraneum; assembly: GCA_951799995.1. Classification (NCBI taxonomy): domain Eukaryota; kingdom Viridiplantae; phylum Streptophyta; class Magnoliopsida; order Fabales; family Fabaceae; genus Trifolium; species Trifolium subterraneum. Next base: position 4,821,967 of record OX637462.1, on the reverse strand, counting down.
TTAGCAGTCTTGCGACGATATCTTCAAATTGAATTGTTGCAAGAACCCTTCAGAAGAAAAATTACAAATATCTTGTATGTGATAAATCAGTACTTCAATCAAAACACAATCTTGACTCATCTCTTGTAGCCCTAAAGTTTCTTCATCATTTCACGAGATTGTTGTTGTGATTTGTTTCACAGATATCTAAGAGTGATTATACTTCTTCATGTAAACATATAGTTTGTTTGTGATATATACCATTATGAGGATAAGACAAATAACCTGCAAATATCTAAAATAACAAAATTTATACATTATGATATATTGGCAACAAATAATAGGTCCATGTATTTGGCCCCAATTGAACTAAAGTATGGTACTCCAGGACCAATTAGTTCTTCGTCTCTAAAAGGACATTTGCTCATAATTTGTGACTTTACCACAATTAGAGTATACAACTGATTTGTGATTCACAAAATGTAAGATTCATTTTCTAATACTCAATATTCTTCAAATATTTATTTTGTAAGAAATAACAATACTTCATGAGCTCTTCAAGAATTCTCAATGATATTTTTATCAACATAAACAAATTCATTGCCAAATATTTTCTTAAAAATGAATAGATTGTCATTTGGATATTTCTTATTTGGAAATATTCAACAAGAATATTATACAACATGCATATATATTGTTCGAGTATATAAAGAGACTTACTCATGTTTATTAAGTCATCTCTTCAATATAATCTGATTATATTTCTCACAAAAACTAAATCCTTCAAGGATTCACATATATTCATCATTATCAAGTGAGCCATTCAAATACGTTAAAACACATCTTTCACATAAAATGAGTATTTCATGTGCTACTCAACTTTTAATTAATTACAAAGTAGTTTTCACTTCAGGTGAATATGTCTCTTGAAAATGGTAGACATTTATCAATATCCTTGAATAACAAGTCAAACTCTAAATATTTTATTTTCGCGAAAACTTATTCAAATCTAATTATTTTCATCTTCAGGTGTATGGACTACTGGTCCAAAAACCTTTCGCTTTGCAAAGCAAGTTAAGTTTCAATTCAAGTGTATCTATCCATTTAGCCAATCATTCCTTTGTCTATAATTCTTAATAGAATTTAATCCATGATCCTCATTGTCATTTCTCACATATAGCGTTTTATTATGTGCAAAAATATTGTCAACGTTGACTTCATCTCGGTTTCATCATATTTCATTCATGACATAATTATTGAGATCTCTTTATTTAATCAATTACAGGTACCTGATAAGTTCTTCTGGAACTGAAAAATTAATTATGTCAAATACTCTTTTGAAATTTTTATATCCTCACTTGGGTCATCTTTCTTTTTAGCTTCTTATCTTATTTGAGGAATTTATCCTTGAAACCGATTTGCTTACCATGCTTCAAGCGTGGTTAATACTCATTTGCAATATTAGACTGTCCAACAGGGACATCCATTTTATTTTATTTTTTGGAGCATTAGCAGCTGTTAATTGATTTCATAAACTTTGCAAATGAGTGTTATATTTTGAACTTCTAGTTCATAATGATTTCTAAGAGGATCAAGACAGCATAACAATAATTTATTTCAAACATTTCATTTGAACTTCTAGTTCATATTTTCAGCTGCTTATTATCTCTCCATAATATTGGGAAAACTAATTCATCGATTGATAATCAGCTTACTGAGCTGTAAATAAATCTCCAATTATTAGCTAGCTTAATTTGGAGATTCATATCAAAATTACTTTCCCAATATTCTTTTACTACCCATTTAAATGCATTGTGTTGGAGCAATTGAACATACACAACACATCCAAAAATGCTTATATGGGAATCATGTTCATGAAACCAAATTGTAAATTAGGGGAAGACTTTCATATAATAATTTGTTGACATGATGCAATTCAATATCTCAACATGCATGTTTGAATGTTCCCAAAATATAAATTAGAAATTATGATCTCATAAGTATCAGTCATGTGATTACTTTAGACGTCTAAAGAATGAATCTTCAAGTCCATTTTTTTCTTGTATGATCATATATTCTATTCGATCTCAATTTCAACTGACATACGATACTTATCAAATATTTTCTAAGAATTTAGAAAATGAGATCTTAGCAAAACTATTTGAGAAAACAATCTCACAAACTTCTGGTTGTGAGTTAACAAACATACATGTGACCATCTTAGTTGATGCATCATTGCAAGTCACAAAATGTCTAAGTGGTTCATATTCTCAAATTATCAATTTCTTTTGGGAACTAGTAACACATGAAAATTATTAGAATGAAGGAACTTCAGGCACTTCAATACATTTTTTTTTTGCATAATAATAGATCCGGGATGACCCAACCGGTCTTGCCAACGATAAATTTAATATGATTCGTAAACTTCTGGTTTACAATAATTTGTACTTCAATTGCACTATTATATATAAAAGTGTAGTATAAACTTCTGGTTTATAACTTTTTCATTACACTTAATTTATCCAAAATGTGTGTAGTAATATATAGAGATATTCGGCATCTCTTCATTGAACAAATCTTTGAAACTTGATAAATTTCTTTAGAACTTACTAGAATATATGCATTGGCACTGTGCTTTGTTCTTTAATGTAGCAATACATACTCTTCAGGAGCTTTCAATAATTTTTGTAGTACCAAAAATATTTTAAATTATATATATATTTTTTGTATAGACAATACATATAAATCAATCAGATTAAGAACAAAATAAAAGTGTCCTTATGTTTCTTGCTTCGTGATATTTTTAGAGTTTTAACAACCACTCAACATATGTAACACCGAAATTATAAACCATATCATATTTACTTCAATTAAGTAAAAATTGCAAATATGATAAAATGTAAACATATGGTTTCCAATACAATATAAGATATTGAATGAAAATAACAGACAATAAACGAGTATATACCTAGATGAATATACAATTAAAATGATTGAGAGATGATCATTTAATCAAGGGAAAAATGGGAGTACTATTTATTTTGAAAATTAATGTCATAAAAACGAAAACTACAAAGTTAGTGATTAATAAGACATGTTGATGGTCATGAGGTAGCCATTCTCTCGTGTACTCTACTCTTATTCTCTGTTTGCCTCTAAGAATCTCTAAAGGCACAAAAAGAATTCATTGATTTATTTGATTAATTAAAGTAGATATGCTATAAGCTTGTGTCTATGATTCATGACTTATCTTGTTAATTTCCAACAATTTCATTTCTTTTTCTTTTATTTTTTGAAGAAAAAAAACATGATCATTGCATATAAAAAGAAGGTTAATTTCAATGTAATTGCAACAGTAACAAAAAATAGATAAGAATGCCAAACCAAAATTATAGCCGATATACATTAATTAACAATTAAGGTGATTTAACCACTTCACAAAACTTCATTTTTCTTGACGTTAACAAATCTCACTTAATTCCTTCAAAATAAATTACACAATAATTGACATTATATCAAATAAATATTTAGCTTCAAAAGGCCACAAAAGAATTAAAGCATATGTTTGTAACATATTTGATGCATATATCGCGTTTGATTAATATTGTTTTTAACAACATTGATATAATCAAATAAAATATAAATTTTATATGTAAGCTAAATTAGGGTAGCATACCTGGAAAAGATAGGAATAACTGAATAAGACATAAAACAATCTTGTTCTTTAGGATTGACAATGATAGTGAGAGAATTATGAAACAAATTCATCTAATTTAATTTATGCAACAAATTCAGCTTGTGTCTAGGTCACAGTAGTTGGTCTAATAGCTTTATCATTGCCTGACTATCTAGTTCTTCAAGAACTTAAGAATCATTGTTAATACTAATCAAAGAAAATTTTACTTTTGCAATTCTACAAGAATGCTTAATATTTAATTAGTAGCTCTTCAAGAACTATACTATCAATATTTATAAACTATTAGTTCTTCAGGAACTATATTGCAAATGATGCTCATTTATAGTGTTCAAAAGCAATTCATTATGTATGCAATTCTTCAGGATGTGCAATATTAACTTTATAGTTCTCCAAGAACTATGTCCAAATATTCAAAACAATGATATATAAAATTCATTCATTTTGGTAGTCCTTGATTTCAATATTAAGGAGGTTTTCTTCTATAGTCCTTCGGGAACTATATCATAATTGATCTTCATAAGCAAAAACAATCACTATTTAAGCAATCCTTCAAAGATGCTTTAATATTAAATTTTAGTTATCCAGGAACTATTACACAAATCCTTCTGGGATTATTATTATTTTTATTTTATTTTACCATCATCAAATTGTAAAATTAAGCAAATTAGATAAAAATATAATATAGTAAATATTAATATTCCCCTAAAGTTTTTTTTTGAACAAGCCAAAATGAGATATATATTATTAACAAGGAGTCTCCTCAGCACAAGGCGTACCAAGAAAACTAGTATAAAAATTATATTCCCCTAAAGTTAATAAAATTTTAATGTAACATAATTAAAGTTGATAAAAAATATAAATAGTATCAATGTATATGGAAGGCACTCATTATTGGTCAACGGGAATAATTGATCCAAATTATTTGGTAAGAATTAATAGAATTAAGTGGTCATAATTGCACATATGAATGGAATTAATTGGTAAAAATTAATAGAATTATTTGGTCAAAATTGATGGAATTAATCGGTCATAACTAACCTATGAATGACATATGATCAGAGAAATTAAAATTGCATCAAAAGTATCGTTGATATATCGAATGACATATCAATCGAAATAATACTAAAAATTGAGAATTTAAGTTCTTCGGGAACTACATAATGTATACAGGAAAAATTATTTCCGCAATCCTTCGGGGATGCATAAATATTCAAAATTGAGAAGTTTTTCAAGAACTATATAACGTACATAAGAATAATCATTTTGCAATCCTTTGTAGATACATGTATATTGAATTCTTCTGGAATTCATAAAAAGATAGAATTTGAGTTTTTTTTTTTTAGTTCTTCAAGAACACATTTTTATGATATAGGAACAATCATTTGTGCAATCCTTCAAGGATGCACGAGTATTGAATTCTTCTAGAATCCAAAGGAAACAAAAATGATACATAAAAAAATTAACATAAGAAATAAAAATAAAAATTCATTTTACTTATAACTATGAATCTTCAGGATTCATATTTTACGGCACTTTTAGAAACATAGACTTATGAATCTTCGGGATTCATATTTTAAAAGATCGTTCTTTTAGACACATAGGCTACAAATCTTCATAATTAATCTTTTACATGTTTCGTCACAATATGATTTCATCATGCTATGAATCTTTGGGATTCATATTTCAAAAAATTCACCACAATGCTTCTAGATCGTAGTCATTGAACTTCATGATTCATGTTTCAAAAATTCCACTATGGTGCTTCTAGACCATAGGTTGTGAATCAATATCTAAAATCTTTATGATTGACTATCTTTATAAGTATATACGGATATAATTAACACCATATCATATAAATAAAAATAAACATATTTATGTTCTTTTGGATAATCGAAGTGTTGATGTTTCACCATACTGTTGTCGGTCATGAAACTCAAATTAACAACATCAAACCCCCAAATATATAAAGACATGATGCGAATTTATTTATTTGATTTTAATTATTATTATTATCATAAAAATAAAACCAATAAAATTTCAAAGCAAAACATTATCATATGAACAAACCAATTATCAAAAAGTAATATGTTAGGAGAGTATAAAATGTATCTATAAGGCACTGATTCCAATTGATGGAATTATAACAGTATAGCCTATAATCATTGATACAAAAATTAAAATTGATACATATTAAAAATAGATTAAGAAGAATTTCATATCTCAGTTGGTGAGATCATTCGTGCTGATAACGTGTTATGAAACTATTTCTAAATATGAGGAAGAATAGAGATGAATGAGAGAAAGAAAGAAGAGAGAATAATAGACTATTGTATTCTATTCTCAAGGGTCTTTACATTGTAACATAAGCTCTATTTATAGGATAATATATTGAGCCAATGATATGGGCCAAAGTTTAATGGACATCTACTATAATTATTCATAACAAAGAGCTTAATTTCCAGTATAAATTCTCAAAATATTAATTATTTACGACCAATACAGTCTAACACAAGTGATAGATAGGTGGGTCCATTAATAATTTGGTTTTGGATATGATTTATGGTCGTTTGTTGAAAATCATTTGTCAAAAGAGATCAACTCTTTAAATGAATCTCATTTACCTTGAGAAAATTGTCGTTATAGTTGAACACGAAAGATAATTTTGGTTTACTTTGATTTTTTAATTTTTTATTTAACAAAACTCCATGATTTTATTATAAAGGTTAAATAAAAAGATGATTTTATCGAAGGTTAAATAAGTTTTTCGTCCTATAAATATATTTAGACCAAAAAATAAAAATATGATGTTTATGTCTTCTTAAAAATTTATGATTCATTATCAAAAGAAAATAAATTATGTTTCATTTTTAATCCGCAAAAAACATAGTCTTGATATTTTTTGAACATAATAGGTTGACATAACATAAAAAAAATTTAAACGTATTTTAAAGAAGTGATTAGATCCAAAATTTTGACATTAACATAAACATAAATTGATCATAAAAAATGAAACTGAAAATTTTGAAATGACGAAAAATATTGTTTTAATCTATAAGAACTAAAATCAAAATTCGCCATATATATTTCTAGAGATTAAAAAATTATTTAACCTTTTTATTAAATTTATGATATATTTAGACACATATTTAAAACTTAGTGATGATTATGATTTATGTTCTAACCATGTTAATTGCTACAATAGGATAAAGGCCTCACAAGTGGAGGATAATGAGAAGGTTAAATTTGCATACTCAATTAACATAAGAAGATTAATAAAGCCATCATTACCTGCTGGATATTGGGGAAATGGCTGTGTTCCAATGTATGTTCAACTAAGTGCCAAAGATTTGATAGAGCAACCAATTTGGAAAACAGCTGAACTAATAAAAAAGAGTAAAACTAATGTTACTGATGAGTATGTTCGTTCCTTCATTGATTATCAGCATCTGCATTATGCTGATGGGATCACAGCAGGAAAATGGGTGAGTGGTTTCACTGATTGGAGACATTTGGGTCATTCTACTGTTGATTTTGGATGGGGTGGTCCTGTTACTGTTTTGCCACTTGGAAGATACTTACTTGGGAGTGTTGAACCTTGTTTCTTTTTGCCTTATTCTACAGCTTGTGCTGATAAAAAAGATGGGTTTAAGGTTTTGGTGAATTTGAATGAGGTAGCTTTGCCTGCTTTTAGAGAAGATATGCAAATGTTTGCTAGTAGTCAAGAGGTGTTGCCCGAGTCACGCATTTGATTGATTGTATATTTCGAGAATCGAACCTAAAAACAAATAGTTAAGAGACTTAAATATCTATTACTTGTGCTACAGTATGTTGATATTGATTGTATACTGTTCAGATTTGACCTCATGTCCACATCTCCGAGAGATTGTCCGCTTTGGGGTTAACCCGTCACGGTTTTGTCCTTTGTAAAAAAGACGCCTCGGTGGTTTGAAAGGCGTGGGTGTTGTATATAAACTATCATTTGCCTCGAGTACCAAGCGATGTGGGACTATTTGGTATATCCAGAACATATACTAATACTATTTAGTCATTGATTTTATGTAATAAATAATAATGATGAGTTTAGACATTACCATTGCCACAGAAAATGATTTTTCAATGACTTGATTCAAGAGAAATTGTTTGATGCAGATCAGTATCCATTAACCCATAAAAAATGGGCACATCATTGAAATTTTCCTTTTGGGATGGTTATAGAGAAGAGAGTTCAGTAATGTTGTACATTTTTATTCTTGTAAATGTTGCTTCATATGCAAGTTAGTTCTTACCATTTTAATCAATAAATCTCATCATTCAACTAAATAAAATATAACTTAACTTATTAATCTAATTGTAAAAAATATATCGGTGCATGCTGTAAGAAAATTTTACTTGTGAACAACAAATAAAGTCGATGAAGACTAAGAGGCTAAAACTAAGAGTGTAGAGTAGAAGTAATTTATAAAAATTGTGCTGAGATATTTATTTTAACAATTTTATAGGATCATTAATCTACTTAAGAGAATTGAAAAATTCTAAGCGCACACCCATTTTATAGTAGTAATTTTCTTCCTCTTTTCATTATATTTATTATATCCCATTCTCTAATAATTACTAAACACACACCCATATATTTGTGAACTACACCCCTTCATTATTATCCATCTTAAAAAAAGAAAGAGAAAATCTATCTTCTTATCCTTATTGTGGAAAGCCAATAGGAAGCATGCCAGCTGCCATATGAGTAGTGAATAAAACACTAAACTTTGAGCTTAGCAAAAACTGTCTTTCTTCTCCTTCAACCATGGCTTCAACATCACTTGGCACTTCATCAATAGCATTTCTTCCTTCACGCTATCTTTCTTCCTCTTCTTCTTCCAACCCTTCCATTCACACCCTCTCTTTAACCTCAGGTATACAATTTTTATGTCTTAGCTTTTTTCATTTTAGTTTTTTCTTGTTTTGACCATTATGTGATTGTTGGAATCTACATTGAATGATTGGTTTTGTAGGACAAAGCTGTAGTAGGAAGTTATATGGAGGAATTGGAATCAATGGCACAAAGGGAAGGTCTAGGTTCCCTGTTGTCAATGTTGCCACTGAAGTTAACTCTGTAGAACAGGTATGTACCTAGTTAAGGGATGTTCCATTTTAGCAAATTATAGATTGAAGACAATTTTAAGACTATATTATGATGTTTTTGTTACAGTTACACATTATACATGTTTAAACTTATATAAAGCATGTTTGGATTGGACTTATATAAGTTTATCTATTAGCATAAACATTTGTTGTGCGACTGTGTGGGAGAGGAGAGCATTTGGAAACAGCTTATGGCATGTCCATAAGCTGTTTTCAGCTTATATCGATAAGCTTTCTAGGATAACTTATGAAAACAGCTTGGCTTTATTTTTTTTATCTTTTATTTATAGAAACAGCTTATACATAAGCATTAAGGGCCCGTTTGGATTGGTTTGTTTTTTAGATTATGCGAAACAGCATATACAAATAAATAAGCTTTTATGTATTATTATAAGTTTTTCAAAGTAGTTTATGAGAAAATAGTTTATAAAGATTCAATTTTTGTTAGTGAAAATTTATAAATTAACATAAAATTTTATTTATTTGCATAAGCTATTTCCATAATAAACTAAATCCAAACGGGCCCTAAGCACTTATGTGATAAGTGCTTCTTATGCTATAACCTGTTAATGAAGTTGTTTATCCAAACAATAGTGTCCAGATACTTGATATGCGGATAAACTTTTCTAGAAACACTTCTGTTTTTCAAAAGCCTTGACATTTAACTTGTTTACAATCTATAAGCTTAGAAAGACTTTTCTTTGAGTGAAGAATCGTAATCTTATTTCATCTGAGAAACACCTATAAGTTAGTTACAAGCTAATTCAAACTGGACCAAAGTATACTTATTTCATGCATTTTTTATGTTCTTAGAAGTAAACGATTACGATCTTAGCATTTCGGCTATTATTTGTGTGTGTTTGATAATATGCCAACTCTATGAACTTCTGATAATATTTCAGCTGAATAAGATTTCTAAAGAAAGCCAGAGGCCAGTGTACCCTTTTGCTGCTATAGTTGGACAGGATGAGATGAAGCTTTGTCTTCTCCTTAACGTCATTGATCCTAAGATTGGAGGTGTAATGATAATGGGGGATAGAGGAACAGGGAAATCAACAACGGTTAGGTCATTAGTCGATTTACTTCCTGAAATCAGGGTTGTTTTTGGTGATCCATATAACTCAGACCCAGAAGATCCAGAAGTAATGGGCATTGAAGTTCGAGACCGAGTAATAAAAGGGGAACAGCTTTCCATTGTGTTGACCAAAATTAACATGGTTGATTTGCCATTAGGAGCTACAGAAGATAGAGTTTGTGGTACAATTGACATCGAAAAAGCTCTCACTGAGGGTGTTAAGGCATTTGAGCCTGGACTATTAGCTAAAGCTAATAGAGGAATCTTATATGTTGATGAAGTTAATCTTTTGGATGATCACTTGGTTGATGTGTTGTTGGATTCTGCTGCATCAGGTTGGAACACAGTGGAGAGAGAAGGTATTTCTATCTCACATCCTGCTCGGTTTATCCTAATTGGTTCGGGAAATCCTGAAGAAGGAGAGCTCAGGCCACAACTGTTGGATAGATTTGGAATGCATGCTCAAGTAGGGACTGTTAGGGATGCTGAGCTGAGAGTGAAGATTGTAGAAGAGAGAGCTAGGTTTGACAAGAATCCAAAGGAATTTAGAGAGTCTTACATAGCCGAGCAGGCGAAGCTAACAGACCAAATTACCGCGGCAAGGAGTGTACTTTCTTCTGTTCAAATTGATCAAGATCTCAAGGTGAAAATCTCTAGGGTGTGTGCAGAGTTGAATGTGGATGGATTGAGAGGAGACATAGTAACAAATAGAGCTGCTAAAGCTTTGGCGGCTTTGAAGGGAAGAGACAAAGTAAGTACAGAGGATATTGCTACTGTCATCCCTAACTGCTTGAGACACCGTCTTAGAAAGGATCCTTTGGAGTCAATAGACTCAGGTTTACTTGTTACAGAGAAATTTTATGAAGTATTCAGCTGAAGATGATAGATATATCAGTTGGTCTGCTGTGGTTTTTGTTGAGCATCTACTTAATTGTTCAGAATTTAACCTTTCCTATGGCGGATTTAATTGTTTTTAAACATGAGTAACATTCATAAGTTCCTTGTATACATGATATTCCAAGCCTTTACTTGAAACAGTATTTCTCTTATATTCATTTATAGCCTGTTAAGAGGTACTTTCTGTATGTGTATTGTGATTGTATACTATAGGATTTGATACAAGCTGCATGATTCTTGACCTAAATTGAGCCTCCTTGAAGTTTTCACAAAGGAATAAACATAAAATAGTGGGTCAAGTGGATAACAACTTTGAAACATAGTGATTTGATAATCTTACTTGGAAGTATTAAGTTTAATGGTTGCATTCTGTTAAAGGATGGTTCAATGAGAGTGATCAAGTGATTAACTGCTATTGGAAAAAATGAATGTATTTTAGATTTGCTAACAAATCCATCATCTACATAGACATGTGATATGCGATTTGAGTTAACATGATAATGCCACAAGTTTGTGTTCAAGTTTATGTGTTTTACACATTATTTGAACAATAAAATTATCAACATATCAGTGACAGTGTAGATAGAGTTCGACTTTTTTCATTACTTTTTTCTCTCTCACTCACAAGAACACTTCACTTGTGATGTCTTTTTATACATTGTCGAAATACGAGTTGATTGGTTGATATTCAAATAACACCGCTTTTAGATTTGCCGTTGCTGCTGATAAACATTATGCATTATAGCATCTGTGACATTTTTATCTACTCTCAATATCACATCAATTGGTTATGAAGTAAAAAGTGATTTGCACATGCGCTTGTTAGTGTTGCCAAGTCAAAATCTAGTTGAATTCATCAAAAAGTTCCGACTCAACCAGCAAGTTCCTCTTGGCATCAAGATGGTTAAATACCATAGAAATAGCAAAATGAACACCAAGAAATATCAATAAAATGCATTTTATTGGTGGGAACTTCATACACATGTACTTTTCTTTTGGTCATTGGCATTCATATGTATATAAGCAGTTTCTCAATCAATCCAACCTAACCTCCCTCTCCCAATTCTAATTTCTTTACCTAACTTTTATTGACAAAAAAAATACAGTACAACTTCATGTGGAAGATCATATGCAAACTTAAAGAGATATAAATAAAATCACAATTGCGAATTACTCCTCTGAAGTAATATCGTATCATTTTCAGTAATTCCTCCCCATATTTTAGGCCTCTGCTCTAGAAAAGCTGGCGGCCGCTGTAGTATAAGAGTAGCAGCCCTAATTAAAATTGCAGCCGTTATAGCCCATATCACGTACTTTTTGTTCTCTACCTCATAATCAAAATAATGTATAAGATGCTTCTCTCCCACCCATTCTCTTTGCTCATCTCTTCTATTATCATTCTGCATTCAAACCATGATGTAAGAAATTAAGTTCATTTGCATTTGATCATGTCAAAATAAATTAGAACTCAAAATTTTAAGTGACACTGGAATTAGAGTATAAAAACCTTGAGGAACATCTCCAAGGGAACATCAAATATTGCTTCAACTTCAGCTGAATCTAAAACTGGTGAAAATGCATCCTTGTTTGACAGCATTCCAACCACTGGTATTATTGTGATGCCGTACTGCAATTAAAATAACTTTGTAAATTGTAATGGAATACTAGAATTTTCAGTGTTTGATAATTCATTTAATACTAAATGTGACTCTGAGGGAAGATAGTATGATACTGGTATACTCTAGAATAGCTAGCTGATCTGAACTTAATCTATCATGTCTTATGGTATTATAAATAAAAATTGATAGGACGAACGAATAGCTGATCAAGAATCTTGACTTTAAAGGAATCAGATTAATAATTAACTCCCATTTCAAAAACTAGTCATGAAGAAGTGTTTGGATCAACAAGCGAATTTGTCAGTGTAAATTAAGATTACGAAGCAATTTGCAAATCCTACAGAAGATCCAATTAAACTAGATCTAGCAGTGCAGTGATACACTGATGTCTGATACTGCTAAAAGTGGACAAGATCTAAGAACCAAATCCATGCAATTTGATGATCAGTAGAGCAACCCAATATGACGGATATATCATGTATTATAATTTATGAATGGTTCATCAGTAGCAATACATTGTCCAACTCCAACCCATCGAGTAAGAAGAAAATAAGGTGTTGGAGAATCTGAAGATTACATGAAGCAACTATCAAGATCGCCAAGGGATAAGTACGCCACATCTCTATCTAAAACCTTAAGACATTGAATAGTCTCCCACGTCAATATACTTGCACATAACTATACTTACACCGTTATTAGCATTTACCACCCAATCAAAGATCATATACTACTTTCTGGAAAATCCAAGAACAAAAATGGACTAATGATCAGATCACAAAAATAAAAAATTCCTATCCACTCATATACTTGGATAACATAAGTTATGTCAAGGTCCAACTCCAACCCATGAAAGAACACACACCCTCCTACTTGCAGGGGGAAAAAAGAGAGATTAAACAACCATTTCTGTCCTTGAATATGTCAGGCGGTGTCATTGTAGTTCTTCAATGTATCAAAATTAGAAATTTTTCTCCGAATGTGTCTTTTGCTAGTCAATTTGATACTTAAATATGTTTTTCGCTAACTAGTTTAGTTCTAGAAGTTATCTTCTGCTTGTTGGTTTGATCCGTGAAATTACATACCAGATATATTCTTTACTCAAAAAAATATAATCTTGGACTAAGCAGTGGATTTAAATAATTACAAGTTTAATACTAGATTAGTGGTACATAATGTTAGAAATAATATAAAACCATTGATATGGCTCTATCCTAACGGCTTAAGCTTTTGGGATAATCGGTTATTTGACACATAACAAATGTCTTGAGCCGGATACCCCGTTCTATGAAGCATGGACACTCTAATTAGGTATATCTCAGTGACACGATACTCACACTTATAATTACACGGAATTGTGTCATTTTAAAAAATTATTGTCGGTGTCGACGTGTCAGTGTCACGTCCGTGCTTCATAGACCTTTAAAAAAAAAGTACCTTAGTATGGAAGGGCTCAAGAAGAGTAATAACAGTAACAAGAGAAGGGTCTAATCCAATCTCTTCTTTAGCTTCTCTCAAAGCAGTTTGAACATCATCAGCATCACTTTCATCTCTTTTGCCACCTGGTAAAGCAACCTCACCTGCAACAAAAAGACACAAAACCCATTTGAGTCATCACAAAAAAGAGAATAAAAATGGTAATGAATTCACCATATACTAACCGGGGTGTGTTGAGAGAGAAGAAGCACGCTGAGTCAAAATTACTCGCAAATTCCCATCTTGGCCTTCGAATAAACAAATCAAAACAGCAGCTTTCTTGTTATTGGGTTTGGAATTTGAAATTTGTTCGATTGGATTAGTTATGGAGATGGAATTGGAAGATGATTGAAGATGATGAAGTAGAGTTTGTAATCTTTGTGAACCTCGTACCTCGTTGTTTGTCATGTTTGAAGAAATTATTGTTAATTCTACTCTGTCATTGCGATTATAGTTTCTTCTTTTCAATAATGTAACAAGATAGTTTTTTTAAACAATCATGGAACACGTAACTTGGAATCACAGAGATCACGATGAAGGATGCAGGAAAGGGAGTGGCTCTTCTGTTTGTGAAAAAAGTAGGGTATATATAGGATTTTTTTTTCTTTCTTTAATTGCAATTTTGTACTCTAGTTTTACCATTTTGCGGATTTAATCCTCCTATTTATTTAAAATTTGAAATGTGATTAATATATGCAATTGAGCGTCAATACTAGGAAACAAGCTATGATGAAATTATGTTAGAAATAAGGTATGATGAAATTATCATATTGTAAGGCTTCTGATTCAATGTTAGTCTTACAAGTTACTTCATTATTGTTGCTCTTCTAGTTGGAAGGCTATGTTGGCACTACTATTGCCTCATTAATTAACTGGATATATCACATGTTGAGCCTTAGCTTTAAGACACAAGGACCTATGATAAGTCCACAGTGTTGGTTTACACATGCAAATTTTATGAGCTTTGATTGTTGAACGTTTGCTAGTTCTCTAAGTCCAATTAAGGTAATAATGTAATCAATCAATATTTTAAGATAGTGTTACCAACCTATTTTTTAACATTTTACATTGTTGAATGGTAAGGATAATATACTCTTTTAAATACACATTCTTATGTTAATTGAAATTCAAATTGATCGGATTCATAAGGAGTTGGAGAGCGAATGGTTAGGTGAGTTGGTGAAGCTTTTGGAACTGCGCGCTGTGCTTATATTGTCGAAGAGCGAATGGTTTAATGAGTCAAAGTATATTCTTTTGTTGGAACATGAACACATTAATGTAGATTAGTATGAGTTGTGATCTTCGTATGGAGTTTGTGCTATTGGATCATCTTCGTCTCGGTTTTGCAGTTGTTATTTGTTGATATTTTATGAGTCTCTACTCTCAATTTAGTTTCTTTGTAGTTTATGTCAGTAGTTTATGTTGGAACATGAACACATTAATGTGTGGAAGTTAAACAAATTTGGTTGGAAAATGAGAGGATAAACACATAAGTCTTGGGACTTAGAAATATTGAAGTGTAAATTAAAAAGTGGGAGAGGCGTCAATTGGAAAGAACACGCACTCTTTATTAATGTTTATATATTCTAAGGTAACTACTTGGAGTGTGCCCCAAGGGGTACCCCATTTTATAAATGGAGGACCATGCACCACCCTTAACCATCACGTGTGCATTGCCGGCTCGGACTGGCTTGGGCTTAGGCCTTGGTTATGTATTAATTTTAAGTCACAAAAATTAATTATTTTTTAATTAATGCATTTGAAGAGTCATTAAAGCAATGAGCACATGGTAAATGTGTGTTAGACCAAGTCGTTAATGGATCTTTTCCTGTTGAGTCACAGTATATTTGTTATAGCCGATCAGTCAAAACACGTGTTCCTATCCCTTGAATTGCTAATCGCTCCATCTAATCATGGAGAGAGCTGATCATATCCACTTCCCCCTTTCTCTCGTTTTTGGTTTGCAACTTCACCAATAAATACCAGAGTTCATTCTTCAGTTTTCTTTTACTCCAAAATTATGAAGAATTAGAAAAATACATCTAAATTCTCTCTTTTCTCTTCATCTAAAAAATTCTTCTTTGGCAGTACTACAAAATGTCTTAAAGAGAGCGTACTAACCCACGACCCAACCCAGTAATTTCGTTGGTGGTAAATTTTTCGAAAACCAATTTTTAAATTTGAATCACATTAAATTATAAAGCTCTCACAAAAAATTAATAGAACTCATATAGTAGTAGTTTTCTACTAATAGATTGTGTATTTGATAGCTGACTCTACAAAAGAAATTAAGAATTTAAGATAGCTACACCATAGATTGACTCCACTATCCTATAAATAATACATAATAGATTAATATATGAATGGAAGCAGCTGCACAAATGCATTCATATGGTAATAATAAACCATTACGAAATAAACATGATCACATCTTAGGAATTTTGTATTACAGCATATAAAGTAAAAAATATAAGATATTGTTCTATCTACAATTTGATTTGTTTCTTCTTTGAATATACAAGATTGACAAAAGGTGAAGAAAAATAACAGAATCAATCAACAAATCACACTCATATACACAAATAAGAAGCAATCCAATGAATAAATAAAGTGGCATATTATGTTGACTTTATATGGCCTCTAACCAATTGCAACACAATTTGACTCTCCTCAACTCAAATCATACAAAAGGCTTATACTTAAAAAAAATGAGTTTTTCATTTTAGGAACCATTGTTGAAGACTCATTTCACTCCTTCAACCACAGTTTTCTCTTTCTCTGTGGTTGGATAAGACAATCTCCTAGCTTTGGTACTTGCTTTAGGAGTAGTCCCTTTTGCATTGGAGGGAGAAGGTGTAACTGAAACCGAAGTTTTAGATTTCGATGTGTTTTTATCCTTTTGAACCTTGAATGATTGCTTATTTTGAACTTTTTTCGGGCTAATGTTAGCAACGCGGCTTTCCCATGGACGAGCAGCGATCCAGCGTTCCTTCCAGCTCCAACCCCAGTTAGCTTTGCCAAGCTCGTAACTACCTAGTGCTTGGCTCTGACTAGAGTTTGCCCTCCACTGTATTTCATAAAAATATGCAATTTTATTTTCAGTTGGATCAGGTGAAACAAGATGACAATAACGTATATTGCTATGATTGACTTACCTGGTGAGAAAAGGCGTAAGCCATGGCTCTTTCTCGCTTCACTGCTGCTTCTCCTTTTTGATGTATTCTCCCAAGTGTCTCCTCCATGGTTTCAGGACCGCCAGACCATTCGACCTGTAATTTATTTTATGTAGTGTTCAAAACAAGATTAACAAAACTGAATTCAAAGGAACTAACTAACACATATAGCAAAATAATTTGATCCAGCGTTTTAAAAACGGGATGGTCATTGAAAACAGTCAATGTACTGATTTACAGTTCGATGGTGTGACTATAATTGATCTATGGTCAAGCTGAGATATACTTTTGAACCTAGGGAAAGCTAAAGATTACCTCAAAATCATGGAGCTTTCCCTCAAGTTTTAGTTGAGACTCTTGTTTCTTCCGCCTGATCTTGTCTTCTGTCACCATACAGATTCGACGAGCTCTAATCTCACCTTGTATCTTGCTCCATGAATGAAGATATGTTATAGTTGTACTGGCTTGCTTTTGAACAGAGTAACCTTCTGTTAAAGTCTTCAGTTTTGTGAAACCTTTCAATCGTCGTAGAGTTTTTCTTGCCTGGATGGTTTAAAAGTCAGCAATGTGAAATAAAAGCGGCAGAAGATACTAACACGGATTTGTACCATCATAAATAAGTAACACAAACCTACATTTACATTTGCTGGCTATATTCATAAATGACATGCATATTAAGACAAATAATCAGGAGTGAACATATAAAACCGACCCATAGAAGTTGCAGAGATATGATCTTTCTTCTAAGTTCGAAGTAGCCATTAGCCAATTTCTCAAATTATGTTCGTAGGAATCAATGAAACTTTGAGTAGAAAAAACGACCCTCAAATAAAAGGTTGCATGAACAGAATAGTCCAAGATTTACCAATCCATGCTTATGTTAAAAAATTATATAGGATCCATATTAATTAATGAGCACGGAAAAGGTGTCAAGAATCAAGATAGAGAGCTAAATATCTTTACTCTTTTCTCATTAAAACCAGAATCCAGAAATCGACTTTGAACATAAGAATATTAAGAAGAATCTCAATATTAGAGCTCCCAATCCTGTGAACATATAAGTTCCTTGAAATGGCGAAGAAAAATGGGTCAATTGCACTTTGCCATGTTAAATGTTTGTCCGATTACATTTTAGCACTTAATATATATATTAAGCAAACTTTATATTTAGTAACATTTTGCAATGTCCTGCCTTTCATTCGATATTATAGATATGTCTTGAATAATGTAAAGCAAAAAAAATGTGTAATTTTACGTTACAGTACTACAATCTCAGCAAACAGATACCCCTCTAAAGTGCAATTTGAAAGCTGGCATAGCAGTAGCAGTAAAGGCACAATAGAGCATATACATTCACAGTAATATTACAAGAAAGAAAATCATGGTTATTAAGGATGTAGACAATGAATAGTGGGATAAGAGTTAGCATGAACATTAACAACCCGTCTCAGCATAATTTTGTTTCAACATACCTTATAAGCCCGGAATGCAGTCTGGATTCTTGTTGCAGCAATAGTTTCGACTGACACAAGATTTTCATTATGAATACCATTTTCTACACCATTAGACTCTTTTCCTATATTGTTGTTCGACTTCAATGCACTAAGCTTCTCTGGAGCTAAGGTACCCTGTCCCAAGGTGTGGTCAAACATGGAGTTAGAGACATACGGGTTATAATGAAAAACAAAGCAATTAAGTGTTTATATAATGAGAAACAATTAATGTGCCCCATATGCAACATCATTCAAAAGAATCAAAACAAAGATGAAACTTTACTTCTACCAGTCTTGTTTTAAAAATATTTTTATCGGTTTAGTGGCATATTTAAGTTAGAAATCTTGAATTACAACGTCTAAGTCTTCTAAACTAACCTTGCATTTCAATTTATAACAACAATGTACTATGTTTTGACAAAATTTTGGTCATTTGAATTCTGGACAATGACTAAGCCTGGTCTAGAGAAAACTTCACGACAGTTTGTTCAACCGTAATTTAATGTTGTCAATCCTGAATTGCTGAAAATAGCGGTTTGTTCAAATTTCGCTACGATACAGCGCTATAGCACCTCAGAAACGGCTATTTTACAACACTATATTTGTTAAGAGTACCACATCAATTACGAGATGACCTGAATATATGTTTATAAGTGAGAGCAATCCTCACCTTACAAGCCGAATTTGTAGGGTTGAGTTAGGCTCAACTCTAAACTGAGGATTGCCCTAACTTATAAACATATATTCAGGTTATCTCACAACCAATGTTAGACTTCTTAACAATATCAAATAGCGTATTGCGAAACAATAGCAATTTGTTATTTTGCTACACTATAGTGCTACTATAGCTGCTATTTGATAACACTGAACGGTATACAATATGATTATGGTAACCAACATTCAAAGACAGAAAATAATGCACATCGAGGTTTACAATCAATTATTTGACAGTCATGCTTATTCCTTCCAAAATTAGATAAATAAACTAAAAATGACAGGAAGAGGATTGTACCTTTGCTTTCTTTGATTTCCTTAACTTAATTATTGCTTTAAACCAAAAACCAGAACCCATTCTTGATGTGAAGCAACTTCTTTCAGATTAATTATCCCTAGGAATATATTTAATAATATAAAAATAATTAGCATAGCAGATCACTTCATTAATACAGCTATTGTAAGTACTATAATTCATCTTAATCCTTAATCATTCATAAGCTATAGTCAGTATTGTAATATGCAACCTATGAAACATTTTGTTACAAACATATCAAAGCTGAATCACATTAAGATCACAAAAAAATAAAGCTATTTGGAGTAGATCAAAGTTTGTAACACTAAAAAAACAAACAATAAATTGCACATATTAAAACTAATCTAAGCTATTAACAATCACACTACACTATCTCTTCCACCAAAAACTCATATGATTTACCAAACAGAACACTAAAAACATGAATCAACAACAAGCAATACAACTGAAGAATAAACAAAAAAAAAACATGTTAAATTAGCAAGTACTAGCAAATAAACTAAGATACTGAAAAAACTATATCAATGAAGTTCTGACACCAACCCAAAATCAAGAAGCAAATGGGGTTACTCAGAATCACACAAAAAGAAAGAAAAATGCAATCTTGGGGTTTGACAATTACATACCAGAGAAGGTCCAAAGTCCAAAGGAGAGTCCTTGTTCCTTGAAAAATAGGAGAAGAAGAAAAAGGGATGGTGAGAAAATGATATGAATGAAGAAGTAAAGAAGAAGAAAAGAAGAAGAGAGGGTGAAATAGTCAGCAAAAGAATAAAAGGTGGGTAGGGAATGTGGATTGCCATGGCCCCAGTACCAGCTTTATTTCTCTCATATATTAATGTAGAAGTTGAGACCAAAGACAAAATATAAATAATTCAATTCATCGAGTTTAAATGGTTAATAAACTACTTCTAAGAAAAATAGTTCGACATCAATCGAGTTTAAATAATTTTTTATTGGTCTTTAATCATTCAAAGATTGTATTTTAAATTATTAGGTCTCCTTTTCCTAAAAATCAGATAGGCAATGCAAAAATTAGAAACCTCTTTTGATATTCATTCTTTAATTTACAGAAGAAAAGATTCGATAATTCAGAATTCAAGTACGAGTTAAGTAAAGTCGAACAAATATAGATAAGTCCTAGGACATAAAATGTGAAATAAAAAGAAAATATTTATGGTCAAAAATTAAAATGTGTGAAAAGCACGACCGACAAATAATGCAGTATATGGGGTCATTGTAGTGATGTGGCATTGGTGTTGGTTGGATATTTGGAGAATTCAGCAAATAAGGGTACAGCTTGAGCTAATAATGACAGCAGAACAAACTTTTGATGATGACATTGACAGGTTCATTTCTTCTGTTTCTGGTTATAACATGTTGAGTTTTTAAAAAGAAAAAAATTAAAAGCATGACTAATTGAGGAGTACTAGTTTATACTCCATTATTTTTAAGAGATATATATCAAATTATTCTATTCATTTCCTCTTATTTTATGATTTATATTTTGAAAGCATTAGTTGTTTTCAATTTAATTGCTTGTTGGTCCCAATAAAATAGTGGTTCTTGTGGCTCTATTCCATAAAATGTTTGTTGTTTTGCATTCTTATTCTTAGGTTAGTAACATCAAAATTTAATCTAAGTAACAAATAGTAAGCATGACTAGAGACTCAATCGTTGACTTTTGTGTATAAAAAAATTCAGTTGAAAAAGAATAATTCACCTAGGTACTATTAATTAATGGAAACTTCGTCGACTTCGGCGAAAGAGAATAATTGACGCTGCTTATTCTTTGTGAGAAGTTATTGAAATTTTGGAAGCTGCTTGACAAGTGGAAGATGGTTCTATTGGATAAATGAGTCTACAATTTTCTTCCTTATCACATAAAGATTTTTGAAGTGTTTTAATGGTTGGCATATGGAGTCTAAAATTGTATTTGGTACCATTATCAACTCCAAATTTTAATTCAAACTTAATTATAAATACTAACGTGCAATATTGGATAAGAGTTCATAATCTTTCGTAGAATTTGGTAGATTATCAACTCCAAGTTTTTGATCCAAACTTAATCATAAATACTAACGTGTAATGTTGGATAAGAGTTCATAATCTTCCATAAGATATTGGAGGCCAAAGATTATTTTTATAATTGCTTATGATAAAGGTAAGCAACCAATTCCAAGTTTATGGGCTATTTTGCTCATGTTCTTGTTGATGTTGATCTTGCCCAAGATCTTCATGATTACATTGATGGAATAAGAAGGATAAGCATTCTTTGTCACAATTGAGTATGAAAAAATACCTTTATTTTGCACATCCTCCAACATACTCAAACACTCTTAAATAAACGAGTTTATTAGGTTAACACCGCCATGAATTGAGTGTACGGATAAGGATTGAGTGACTTTGTAGAGGGAAAGTCACCATGACTTTATCTCTATCTCTCTCCTATATTACCTTCTCTCTCGTCTTAATTATAATTTCTCTCTCATAAAACACCCAAAATTACGCTAAAGTCACCATGACTTTCTCTCCAAAAAGTCACTCAATCCCAACCCTTGAGTGTACATACAATTCTCCGGATGTGAAAAAAACACAAAAAATTTAATGGAATACTTTGTGCAAATTCGTTCAACATTTGATCAACTTTTTTTTTCACACTTGAACATGAAGTGAGACTGTGAGAGAGGTAATGACAAAGAAGATTGGAAAATGCTTTGTCAAAACAGATTAATTTTGGTATACTATTGGTGTAAGTTTTGTTATGCCGTCATTTTTGGTGATTCAATGATTGTATTATTTGTGTATATTGTTCTGGGAGATTTATTGTTGTCACCCTACCTATTATCTGGCGCGTTCTATGAAATTACTAAAATATTCATGTCCACTAAGTAATTAGCGGATTTTTTCCGCTGCTTAAATAGCGGACGTTATAAAAATGATAAAATTTCATGGTATGAGGGTGTTTTTCTCAAATTTCTCATTTTTATAATGTCCGAAAGTAGCGGAAGGGAAAAATGAAACGTAGGACGCGCGAAAAACTAGTATGGTGATAAAAGTAAATCTCGTGTTGTGGACTTAAGGTCCAATACGTGAGAAATTCATATGTTTGTATGTCGAGTTTGATCCACTACAATATGGGCCCAAGGTCACACTCACACCCTCACGTCCAACAGTCAAGGAAGCTGGCTTTTTGTAACGGCTAACATCGAAACGACTGACATTTACTGTCATCATGTTTTTTTGGTCGTTATTCTAACTGTCATTAATGGTGAGGATGTCGTATTCGTCCTCACATAATGGTTTTGTCTCCGTGTTGAGGACTATATAAATCCTTCTCATGCAGAAGGCTCATGTACTTTTACTCACTCTCTAAAACCTTCACTTAACCCAAATGCTGACCTGAACGTCACCGTGTTTGCATCGTGGAATATTTTGAAAATTAAAATTATTAATTTATGTGTGAAGAAGTGGAAATAAGGGGTGTAACTAGTAACTAGCATAAATCTAAAGTAAAACCCTAACGCAAACAAAAAAAAAAAACTCACCACCTCCATCAAATTAATTTTTTTTTTTGCAGGCACTGCCACTTTTTTCTTGTATCAGCAACAAGCCGGAGTAGCACCGAACTCAACTCGCCGGAAAACGCATCCGGAGTTGTCCGTCGTCCGCCAGAAACAGTGAAAAAGTAATAAAGGTTTTCCTCTTTTTCATTTTAAGAATTTTCACTCCCTTCTCTTGTATAACTCGCGATTGTGATTGATAACATAGATCTTGTTTAATATTCGTTATTTCATTGTTAGCATCTATGCATTTGCAATCCAATTTATACCTAATTACCATTTAAATTAATTCAATTTTATTACATTCTTCTTTTTCATTCAACTTTTTTTTTTTTATTATCATAGTTTGTTGTATTGTACTGCACGATTGTAGCTTTGTATATGAACTTGATAATTGGTATATTCCTTTTTACAGTTTCTTTTTATGAATGGCTTTGCAACTATTGAGAAATCGCGCCACATCGTCGGCCTTCAATTTGTTCTCCAATGCTCTTCGCCGTTTCTCTTCTGGTATTTGCATTTCTCTTCTTTTTCACATTTTTGTATTCTCTTAATTCCAACATTTAAGGGGGTGTATTGAATTAAGATACGATAATTATACTTGAATGAAAAGTAAGCTGACAATAAGCTAGTACGCTGCTAACCCTTTCTGGATGGGAAAACCAACCCTCTTAAAAACATTTAGATCAATAATAATATTCATGGTATCTTGTAGTATTGAGGGAAAAGAAATTATGCAGCTTTTTGGGTTTATCTCAGTTATGGTATCTGCTTAATGTTTTAAAACCCGAACCGGACATAGAACTCGTGAGTCTGAGACCTTTGGGTCATGGTTCAACTGCTTTGGACCACTCAAACTTCGATGACGTTGTGACTAAACTGCTCAAATAACCGAACTATAGACAATATTGATTCACAATTTAACCAATTGCACCTCCAGTTACTGTTAGTTTTTTAAATCATGAGTAGTGCTAGAAAGACTCTTTTTAACACTCTTAACACTCATTCTCTAATTGGTTGAAATTAATGTGGGTCCCTCACTTTGGAAATAGGTCCAACATAAAGTGGTGACACTCGCATGAGTTTCACCCAAATAGAGAATGAATGTTAGAGAGAGTGTTGCTAGCACTCCTCCTAAGTCATTGCGTCTGACTATGCTGCTTTGTTTGTCATTGTTTTGGCTTTGTAGCCGAGGTTTCGAACGGCATTCCCGAAGAGGCACGTGAGAGAATGATGTATTCTGACATAAACTCACAGATTGGTAGTTGCATGCCTCTCTCTTCGATGCGAATTGGAACAATAATTCACAACATTGAGCTGAACCCAGGGCAAGGTGGAAAGCTGGTCCGAGCAGCCGGAACCAATGCAAAGATCTTGAAAGAGCCCACATCACAGTACTGTTTAATTCAACTCCCCTCTGGTGTTAAAAAGTTGATTGATTCTCGATGCAGGGCCACTATTGGTACTGTCTCTAATACAACTCACGGTGACCGTAAGCTTCGGAAAGCTGGCCATAGCAGATGGCTTGGTCGGAGACCGGTTGTTCGGGGTGTGGCTATGAATCCTGTTGATCATCCTCATGGTGGAGGAGAGGGCAAGAGCAAGAGTAGTGGTGGATGGGGGAAAGGATCCCGCACTCCTTGGGGTAAGCCAACCAAGGGTGGCTTCAAGACTGGGCCTCTTAAACGGAAAAAGTAGGTAAGTAGCTATTTACTAGTACACAACATTCCTGTAATACAATTGTTTCTAATGCTGATGCTTCCTTAATAATTGTGGAAGCCTTGGAACTATTCTACTTCCAATCATGGATTTGATTTGGTTCGGCCAATTTGTGGATTCATATTTTGTACTTGTTTCTTAGAGTTAAATGTTTTTGAAATATTTGCGGTGTGAGCAAGTTTATTTACAATGTAAGAAACTGGAAATTAATCACACTGGCACAGGCCAGAGATTTATATACTGTGCGAGGAAGTCTTAAGTGGTCACAACCACAAATAAATATTGCTTGTGCGCACGCCCCCTAAATGAAACGTATTTGGTGTTGTGGTTGTGCTTATAGAAGTATTTTCCCTAGTCTGTACCTGTATCACTAGATTTAATATTATTTTGAAGGGTTAAGACAGAGAAAAAGCCACCTAAAGAAGCTCTATACACTAGACTTATTTTGATAATTCCATTATGGTCTCAAATCCTTGATCACCATCACTGAGACATAGATGCTAAACATGGAAGAAGAAATGATACGCATTGTTAGTTTCTATTTGAAACTTCTCTGTTGATTGGTGTTCACTATGACATTGTTGGATTCATGAAAAACAAAAGAGATCACTAGTTAAAGTCAAAAGAGATCAGGTGTCATCCTTGATTGCATGAATTTTCAACCATAGATACAATACTACTCCAAGATATGACAAGGGTGACCTAAATGAGGAATAAGTATTGATACTTTGTGTATTAATAAGTAGTCTTGACGGATTCCAAAATCATGAAGCCATTATTATTTTTCGATGCAAATTTTCTACTTTTTTTTTTTGAACGGCGCAAATTTTCTACTTTTAAATTGCTTAACATGCTGCTCCTTTAAAACTCAAGTTAGTATCACCCTTTTGAAAGTTATGTATTTGCTTTCTTTTTTTTAATAGAATAAATTTGTGTGTCAAACAATGAAAAGAAATGCTATAATAATGTAATAAACAAATCAAATTGAGGGTTACTACGACACAAAGTAAAAATGGACTAAATTATTGTGCCAAGGTCTAGTCAGAGGCCATGCAAAGTTCATGTTTTAGGCCAAAACTTGCTAGTAACTTCATGTTATCAATGATTGTCTTACGTGTTAGTGAAGCATGATATAGCTATTCCTTAGTGGTTTTAATAAAACACTAGTATTTCTCGTCCTAAGACAATATAGGAACTATGGTGCATAAAGAGGAATCTCTAACCTTCACCACTTTCTTTGTTGAGTTTTACCACACTATCATCAATGTTAACTATCAGATCGAAATTTTCCCCTATCTGCACATCTCGACTCCAAAGAGTGAGTTGACGACATCATGCATAACATTGATCTTTGACTTCTCATCTTCTTTGTCAATAATTATGGCATCCGGTAAAATTCTAGTCACGGGCCATGCTATTATATAGAACGTTGCTCTGACTTTAATTGGATCGCCGCTAATGAATAGTGGAATTAGTCCCTCGAATTAGCCAATCTCTGAACCGAATACTGGGTTTAAAAAAAATTACGGCATCCGGTTCATCCATATTTTTGGGAAATGAAAGTTACTGTATCATTTAAATCTAGAGCAATTGTATTTGTCACCATCTCACTAATGGGGTCTGATGTCCAATGCAATAAGATTTCTCAGACTCATGCTTCATTGTCACATGCTCATGAACTAACAGAGATGGAACTCTAGGGTTCTGTTGCTTTCTAAAAACATTCATTTTAAATAATAAGGATATTGAAGACTCGTGTAGTAGCAATTGTGATAGAGGATATGAAAGACAAAGCTTGAAAAAATGCATTTTCATAGACTAGAAAAATAGTGTTTAGACATTTTCAAAATTTCTAAAAATATTAGATTTGTTTTCAAAGTTGTAAATGAAAATGGTGAGAAATATATAGGCATATATCCTTATGTTTATTAGTTGATCTGAAAATGAAAACATGAAACATCAGAAGTAAATGAGCTCTAGATTTGTAATCTTATTATGACTACACACTCTCATAGATTTACCCACTCTTATAGGGGTGCTCAAATCCAATTCAATCCAAATAAAAACCGCAAACCGATCCAAAAAACCGAATATTTTTAGATGTGTTTGGATGTCCTTTTGTGAAAACCGCCGGATCATATCGGATTTCGGATCAATTTTTCAAAACCGAACTAAACCAAATACATCTATTTTAATACTTATTTATCTTTTTATTAGTATGAATATATATTGCATTAACCTATTTTTTCTTCATTTTAAATTTTATTATACTATTTGTTAGTTTAATTTAGTTTATTTTTTACTTTTTGATATGTTTCAAAATATAATCGATAATTTTCATTCCAAAATATTAATTTTTAATATGTTATATGTTATATTTTACATCAAACTTAACATTTATTTTGTAAAAAAAATCAAAATATTATTTTATAG
This sequence comes from Trifolium subterraneum, assembly GCA_951799995.1. NCBI lineage: Eukaryota > Viridiplantae > Streptophyta > Magnoliopsida > Fabales > Fabaceae > Trifolium > Trifolium subterraneum. Next base: position 4,794,680 of record OX637462.1, on the reverse strand, counting down.
TGTTTTTTATAATATTAATATTAAAATAAAAAAATTTGCAATTTATAATTTGGATATTCAAAAACCGAACTCGCGACCTTCGGCTCATAAGACCAACGCTCTAACCAACTGAGCTACGGGACCACACTTTTTCAAAATTTTACCAATTATATATATTGATAATCAAACTTTTTTTTTTTTTTATGTAAAAAAAAGAGGAGTAACATAGTGCTACTACCTCAAAATATGCATTAATAAGAGAAGATAGATACAAAAAAAGAGGAGGGGGATTATACCAAAACCTCCTTACATATTTATAAATCTATAATTTGGTCTACCAAGTCTATCCATATTATAACTACTTCTGATAACTTGAGGGATAGTATCCCACTGTTGGGGCTGCACAAGACTTAAACCCATATTTGCCAAGCCATCGGCACACTTGTTACCTTCTCTATAAATGTGGGATATCATGAAGTTCATAGAAGCAATGGTTTGAATACAATTATGCCATCTGTTTCTTAGCCTCCAAGGAACTAAAGAGGAAGATTTGAAAGCTAACACAACCAAGGAGGAGTCAGTTTCGAGCCAAAGGTTACTCCAATTGTTGTCAGCAGCTATTTCAACAGCTTTCATAGCCCCACACAATTCAGCAAAATAAGCGTGTTTAAGCCTGTGTTCTCAGCAAAGCAATTAAGTGTAACAATTTGTGATAATTAAACTTGTTTTACTTTGTGATAATTAAGTGTAACAATTTTTTTTAAGCAATTAAGTGTAACAATTAAATTATAAAAAAAAGCGTTTTCTTAAAGTTTAATAAGTTATATAAAACTACTCTCTTCCATCTAATACATATTGAAGGTTTCTATAAAAAAGATGTCTATAATAATATTGATGAATAATATCTTTAAGCTTTGAATTGTCTTGTCATGACTTGTTAAAGTAGTCATCAACCAATCTACAAATCCTAACTCATCTAGCAAAAATGTCAAAATTACTAGGTCGGACGCCGTAACCGAGCTTAAATTGATGTCCCTCCATTTTTGTATGAGTTTCAACAACTTGTCATTAAAAAAGTACTGTAGTCTGCAATTTGCTTGGAATCCATTTCAAAATCAACATGGCCAAGTTTTAACTTCCAAATTACTACTAGACTAGATGATAGCAATTACCTTCTGATGGAAGACTCTACACATCCTTTTTTCTTTTTCACATACAATGTTAGACTGTTAGTGTCAATTTATGTGTATTTAATATGAAAAATTTATACCTATCACTATATTTCTTATGTAATATTTTCACAATTTCACATACAATGTTTTTTTTCCACATACAATGTTAGTGTCAATTTAGGTATATTTAATATGAAAAATTTATACCTATCAAAGAAAATACTCTTATACTATAAATTTATAAGAAATGCATAAGTATAATTTTGTTATGATGGGAAATTGTGCCACTGTAAAAATTTAAAAGCAACAAAATTGAGCTTTCACATTAACCTGGTTTTTCACTCTGATTTGTTCTACCACAATGTAGGACAATAATATATGCTTATTGTTTGCGTAAAAATAAAATACTTATTTTTTACATTTAATTAAATAATTCTTGTCCCATAAGTCCTAGCTCAACTGGCAAAAATGTCGAAATTGTTAGGTCGGACGTCGTGACCCGGGTTCGAACCCGGGATCTCACAATTATATGTGAGTTTAATTTCAGTGGATTACCACTTCATCTAAAACCAAAAAAAAAATAAAAATAATTCTTTGCGTGCCAAGATCATTTGCCCAATTTTAGAGGGCACAAAATGGAGAGCAGCTATGCTCCATTTTGCTTAGCTCCTTTTACTCCTTTTCAATACATAGATGTGTGACACATGGCAACGATGAATCTAAGGGCTGATATTACAATTTTAAAATTAAATATTATTTTTAATTGAAAAAAAGAAAGAAAGTAATAAGGTGTTGTCTTCTTTCTCTGTCTTCCAATCATCCCCTCGTCCACACTGTTGCTCTTTCTCTCTGCCTTCGCCGCCGTCTCCACCGCCGCAACTCCTCTCATCGTCGTCGCCCTCTCCATTCAACCCAGCAAACCTCACTGTCCATTATTATTGTATTTATTTATCTGTATAATTTTGAATTCATGACTTGTTATTGAGGAATGCCAAAAGGTAGAAAATTGAGTGATGTGAAATTGTTGTCTTGTTATTGTTTATGTTATTCTTGATTCTTCTCCATCTTTCTTTACCATTCCATTTCTAATTTATATTTAAAAAAAAAAAAAAAAACAGTCCATGAACAAATAAAAAGGAATCAAAAACTAAAATATATTCTCCTTTTCTCTGAATAGATTCGTGGCAGTGAGATTGGCACATAACGACGGCGGTGTGGCGAAGAAGAACCTGTGGAACAGAAGAGATGGAGAACGGTGGCGGTGGACGGCGGTGCGGCGATGAGGAAGAGGGAGAGCGTACTGTTGTATAGCAGCAAAAAAGAAGAGAAAGCATTTTCAATTAGAATTTAAAATTATAATATCAGCCCTTAGATTCATTGTTGCCATGTGTCACACATCTATGTATTGAAAAGGAGTAAAAGGAGCTAAGCAAAATGGAGCAAAGTTGCTCTCCACAAAATGTGTTCATTTTCTATGCTAAATCTTCAATTGTTGAGGAGGTGGTAGATTTCATAACAACATTTCATGGCAAAGGCTATTATCGAAAAAAGTTGGAGTTCGTCGTTTATTTTATGAATGATTTGTTAACCATTTAAATTTTATGATTATGTAGAGGTTGTCCGTTAGTGTGAATAAGTTTAATGGAAATACATTAACCGTGTAAAATAATTTTACACGATCATCCAATAAAAAATTATTAATTTATCTTATTATATTAAGAAAGTGGGGTGAAATGACGAAAAAGCATAGTTAATATTTGTTGAATGTGTAAAATTATTTTACACTTCCTTTTTTTTTTCTTGTAGTAATTTTTTTTTGAAGAAACTAAATTAATTCACCCAAATTGACATCAGAGATAATCGAACCTGAAACTTTAAGGAGGATCATACTCCAGATCCCACCAACCAAGCGGGTTTTTTCTCGTTTAGTATTACTTGAACTCTATCTTTTATTTGGGTCTAGTATTACTTGTACTATTTTTCAATTTAACAAAATTCCTTTTGCTGATAAAAAAAGGAACATAAATTTAAATTTGATGATGAACATATATACGTTACCCAATGTTTATTATTACTATTCCATATATAGTTTTATGAAAATCTCAAACATAATGAACTTAAATTATATTATTAGAGATCAAGTATAGTCTTAGACCAATAAAAAAGTATAGCGATTCATAATGCAATTTACAATTAATTGACTTTATGTTGCTAACAATACAATTATAATTTAACAAAATTAGGAAGATCCTTTCACAAAGTAAAGATCATGTAGCTGGATTTTATAAAAAATAAGACAAGTATCATAACGAGGTATGGAAATGAAATAATAAATTCATGAAAATATTTTATCATCTGATCGGGTTTCTTACTAGAATTTAATTTATATGCACCGTCGGTGTAAAGTTATTTTACACATGCATCCAATAATATATCGACACATCATGTTTGGTAATTAAAAATACATGATATGTCACACTCATTAAATGATGTAGCAACACATCATTGGATGTATGTGCAAAAAACCTTTACACCGACGATGCACAACAATTAAACTCTTCTTACTAACTGGCGGATTCAATGTCCTAAGATTTCAAAATCATTTCTTGCCAAGATTTACCAAGGTAACAGACAAATCTTTATTTATTTTTACCATGTTCAATTTCAACGCGGTTTAATAGTAATTAATTTTCATCGAAAATATATGAGACACAAAGTAAATTTTATTTTATTTTATGAAGTGGTAATCCACTGAAATTAAACTCTCATATAATTGTGAGATCCGGGTTCGAACCCGGGTCATGACGTCCGACCTAACAATTTCGGCATGTTTGTCAGTTGAGTTAGGACTTATGTGACAAAGTAAATTCTTTTTACTATAAATAAAATTTAGAAATTAAACTTTTGATCACCTGCTTAAAAATTTCAATATTCTTACACCAATTTATTGTTGACATTAATCTTTTCTTTTTGTTGATAGACGAAATGGCAAAACCATTGGAAAGTTACACACACAAAGTGCAGTGACCAGGATCGAACCCCGATCATAGCATTGATACTAACAATTTCGATATTTCTACCATTTAAACTAAGATTTGTGGACTGTTAACATTAATCTTCATCTTTATTTACGTAGATATATATCTCAACAGAAATATGAATATTGGTTCGTATATTTCACTTTAGAAACAAGAACAGATTTCTTTTTGGCAAAGTTAACTGATATGTAATATTCTCATTTTCCTAAACATTTATTATTTCCATTCATGAATCTAAACTTTTAATTGGTGAGTTAAAAATTTCTCATCAAGCTTAGAAAAATCACAATGAATAGCTGAATCTTTGACATATATTCTCATTGATTTACCATGAAACTGAACTTAATGCACTAGATCCATAAATACCAAACTGATATCATTCCTACCTTTTTTATGTTATTTTTTCTCTTCTTAATTTTTTTGTGTTAAATGTGTATTGGCTCCCCACAGTTTTTTTTGTTAGATTACCCACACAGTTTAAGTTAATTCTAGGGTTAAATATATTTTTATTCTCTACATTTTTCGAAATTGTTAAGAATGGTCCCTGCATTTTAAAAATAGTAAAAAAAAATTCTATAAAATTTTGCGATATCAAAATTAGTTCAATCCGTAGAGAATAGTCCCTACATTTTGCAAAATTGTCAAGAATAGTCTCTACCTTTTAATATTTTTAGTCCTTACATTTTGGAAAATTGTCAAGAATAGTCCCTACATTTTAATGTTTTTAGTCCCTACATTTTGCGAAATTGTCAAGAATGGTCCCTAAAGGATAAACGCAGGGACTAATCTTGATAGCGGAAAATTTTATAGGTTTTTTTTACCATTTTTAAAATGTAGGGATCATTCTTAACAATTTCACAAAATGTAGGGACTAAAAACATATTTAACCCAAATAATACCAAAAACACAAAAAAAACCCTATCAGTGGCATCAGAGCGCCATCGTTCAGAAGGACCTGTGAAGATGGAAGAAGGAGAAGATGATGATGAAGATGAAGACGAAGAAAAAGAAGAAATCAAGAGAAACCCATAACCAAAAATCATAACCATAACTACATCTTTATGTGTTACATGAAATATGAACATGTAATACCCATAACCAAAACCAAAACCAATACATGAAAAATATGAGACCTACACATGTATTATATAACCCATAACACATAACCAATACATGAAAAGTAGGAGACATACACATGTATTACAAAACTCATAACCAATACATTAAAAATATACTCATGTATCATATGAAGATGTAGACAACAACAACAAAAACAAAAAAACATGAATCTCTGGTTGGATACAATACAAAGATATTCAGTCGGGGAGGAGTGTTAAAAAGTTTTTCAATTCAAATCTCAGGTTGGATACAACACAAAGATATCCGGTCAAGGAGGAGTATTGAGAACGACAACAAACAAAAAAGGGAAGGAAAAAAAAAATCAGCACAAATCTCGGATTGGGTACAACAAAAAGATATTCAGTCAAGGAGGAGTATTGAAAATAATGCCTAGATATCTTTTTTGAAGATTTTAGTTTTAATTATATACTAATATTTCTCTTAAATTAGATCATCCATTCATTCCATTTTTGGTGGGGTCAAGTAGTCTACTGTTCAGGATTTTACGGTGAATAAGTGAATGTACCATGATTTGAACTTCGATTCTTGCATTTTACATGTAATGTTCTTACCAACTAATTTAAATTAATAGAAATCATTTATTTCACATTTCTAACGTCCATATTATCACTCTTTTTTTTTCTTCATTTTTTTTTCATTGGTCTTTTTTTTTTACAATAAATTGAATTTAAATAATAATATAAGTAAAATACGTCATCTTTCTTTGACTTATTTTTATTTATATTTAACATAGAAAGAATAGTAAATAGAGAAAAATTATTTTGATCAATATATGAGGTAAATGTCCCCGCTACCATTTTATTCTTCTTCAAACTTGAATTCGTATTTTGGATGAAGCAATTCTTTAACCAGATTTAATTTAATTCTGAACGTTATTGTAGACGACCCTGAGTAGATTATTTGGTTAATATATACATTCTATTTTTGCTTTTTCAAATAAAAAATGTTATTTTTTTAAAAAAAAAGTATTAAAAAAAATTAAGAGTTAAAGTTAATCAAACAAATATAATATTAAGAGATATCAAATTTGTGTGCAATTTTTGTTGTATGAGCTAAAATAACAATAAAAATTAAATAAGTATTCATTTTATAGAGACGAAAAACATATTAAACGTAAGTGTGTGTATTAGGGTCAAAATCATTTCACAAAACTTTCAGATTTTTCATATTAAAGAGAAAAGATTTCGTGACAAAGATTGGTTGCCTAATAAAGCATCATATATAAACCACCTATCAATATCATAGCTTTTAAAAAATGCAAGATTCTTATAGTTGCTAGGCTGGAGACTGTAAATATTTTCCTTACAATTAAAGTTTTATCCCGAAATTTATAGGTTTACTTGCAGGATTTGTTTGTTTGCAAGCTCTTTTTCTCCAGCAATTATTATAGCTATATATACATATCTTTGGTCATTATTATAGCTATATATATCTACTATTTATATAAATTTTCTAAGTAATTAATTACATTCATACTATAATCTTTTCAATTCACTCAAATAATTTAAATCAATTTATTTTTATGTTCCAATTAGAGACGGAGCTAGACGGGAGATCAACCGAGGTCACAGTGCCTCCTAAATTTCTTTAAATTATTTTGCACTAGTATATTATTGTATTATTGGTTTAATTTCACTTTTGGTCCTTCTATTTTATAAAAATATTACATTAATTTCAAAAAAAATACTACTTGCTATTTTAAAAATACTTGTGAATTTTCAAATTAAAATAAGACGTAAATAGCTAGATATTATAAGACATAAATTAATTACAAATCATATCAATTTTATATATTAACTACCGGGCCAGACAGGCGCGTTCCGCGCCTGCCTGTGTCTAACTTATGTCCAAAAAATAAATAAAGACATCCCCCTATGGTAAGTTTGTTAATAAAAGATTTTTGTTGTTAAAAAAAATCAAGGGTATTATTGGTATTATGAAAAGTCTACACCAAATTTTTTTTGTATCCTTTTTATATATAGTATAGATTACAAATCAATGAGACACTATATATGCGCAGGAGTCCGGGTTTGAACTCAGGACACTCCACTTATTCACCTAAAGTGGATTTTCTAGCCACTAGACTACTTAAAAAACATAAATAGCTAGATATAATAGATCAATCTATCAAAAATAAATTTGTCGAAGTGATAAGGGCATTTCTATTAAAAAAATAGAGTTAAGCCTCACATTGTTTAAAAAGTGGAGATTAAATATTTTATGTGAGATCGTTCAAAAAAAATTATGGCAGAGAATTCATAAATTTAATTAGTGTCTTAAGGTTTTGGGTTAAAGTGTGATATTTAACTCACTTAGTATCTCCGAGACCAATATAAATGATCATCTCACCGTTGATCTAACATTGTTTAGATACCCATTTTTATTTTCTTCAAATAACTAATTATAATATAAAATTATATTTGGATCTATTATTTTTGGTCTTTGTTTTTTATTTAAAATTTAAATTGGGATTAAATAAAAAACATTATTTGGTTTAAATTTAAAATTCAATTTTTTAAAAGATTTTGTTTGGATATGAGATGATGGTCTTCAGCCCAATACAAACAATAAATTCTTAGAGCTTAAAAAACACTTAAAAAATATTTACATTTATCTTTCTGGAAAGACATTATCGATAATTTAATTCAATTATTGATTAGACAAGAATAATATAATTATAAATAAATGAGTTAGATGATGGATATATAAAATTTTAAGAGAAAAAAAAGTACGTACAAAATCATATATAGGTATTGATATTTATTATTTGATTTATCTGAAATATATGACATGATAATTACAATGAGAAAAAAGAAAAAAAAATTAAATTACAAAAAGAAAAAAGAAAAAAAATATTTTCTTATAATTCATATTGGTATCATGATTAGTTTATATTTTGTTTGACAAGAATAATTGTTTAATAACTAGATTATTTATTTCATTGGTTTTTGGTATGTGTTTTTTATTTTATATATTTAAATTTGTATTAAATAAAATTTAATTTGGTTCAAATTTAAAATTTAATATTTTTATGAGAGAAATAAAGGATCGGAGAGTGGTGTCTCAGTAGAGGTGAAGATAAGTCAGGCTGGCCTACATAAGCCTACGATCTAGCATACATATAGACTCATGTCAGGTTAGCCTATTTATTTAAATAGAGCAGACAAAGACTTTTTTATAAGCCTATTTAGCTAAAAATGTTAGACTCAAGACCAATAAAAAAAACCCTTTTAAGCCTATTAGGCCGGCCTATTTAAGTAAATATGAATAATATTTTTATCTATTGTTATTATATATTAAAATTTGTACTTTGATTAAATTATAAATCTATTAACTTTTTCAGTAATTCAAGTTTATTAATCCACATTAATTTTTCACATATATAAATGTATTATTATAAACTAAAATCGAAATATGATGTCCTATATAGTCAAATTCTCTAAAATATCATGTTAAATATCAAAAGGAAGTTTAATCTCATTCGTTTATTTGTTCATTATTATATTTAAAAATAAACATAATTATTTATTTAAATATGTTTATGTATATAAAATAGGTTTTTAAATAGGCTAATAAACTATGTCAGACTTTCAAAGGTCAGACTCAAGCCTAAAAAATAACCTTATGATAGGCCACAAGCCAGACTCAGACCTTCAATTTTTTGACAGGTCAGACTCAGGCTTGGTTAAACCTAACTCGACTTAGCCTATTTCCAACTCGATCCTCGTTTACAACATTGTAACCCCAAAAAAAGTCCAGCCCCCGGGAATAAGATCAAACGGCTCAAAAAATAGTTACAAAAATATTTATATTTATCTCTCTCGAAAGACATAGTGATAATTAAATTCAATTATTGTATTAGACAAGAACAATATATAAATAAAAAAAAAAGACAAGAATAATATAATTATAAGTAAATGAGTTAGAACAATTATTTGTCGATTATTGTATTTCAGTGATGATAATTTCATAAGAAAAAACACAATTTCAATGTTTTTTAAGCATTACACTAATTTTTTTTACATTTTTCCATAAAAAAATTCAATATTAACTATTATGAGTGATAAAAATTCAAAAAAATATAAAATTTTATTTTTTTACAATTTTGATAAATAGTATTTAGTTATTATAATATTTTAAAGGATAGAAAAATTATTTCTTTTGAAAAAAATTTCATTTACCTAGTAATTTAATAATCTAATGTACCGGTACAATGAAATTTATCTTATGTACCATCGAATTTGCCTAGAAATTTACCATATTTTTTAATTAATAGATCTTTTATTCTATTACTCTCTATTGTGTATCATCGCATCGTTTTATATTGTTATCAATGCAATACTAATTTTGTTACTTTAAAAAATAAAATATCTTTTATTCGATTACTCTCTATGGGGTGTATCATCACACCGGTTATCGATATCAGCACTATATTGATATTTTTTTACTTGAAGACATAAAATTGAAATGATTTTGTTTATATATTTTAAAATTTTATTTTATATTTTAAATACTGGATATTTTATTTATTGAACAATAAAATATAAAATAAGGTTTTAGATAAACTTATAGAAAAAATGCACATGATTTTTTTATAGGTCAACGCATATGAAATTTTTGTTGTTGATAATAAATTCATATGAATCTTAATAATTATTATGAGTTAAAATGTAAACTTTTTTGTGTACATTGTAATGTATATTTTAAGTTCATAAAAAATGTAATGTATGTTTTAATATAAAGAATATATTTGAATTTAGATTTTCACTTTAAAAATAAAAAGAGTAAAATAATCTAATTAATATATAGCTACTTAGTAAAAAAAAAACTATTTAGTCAAAAAACAAAGATTGCAATATCCGATTCAAAAAAGAAAAAAGATTAAAATATTCTCTTTTTTGATGATAAGATAAAAATATTCTCAAATAATTAATTTAAATATAATAAAATATTAAATTTCAAAATCCAAGAAACAAAAAATAATAAATTATTTTTGGTCAACTAAATAAATAAATTTGGTCAAAAAAAAATATTTAGTCAAAAAAAAAAAGATTGCAATATCCGATTCAAAATTAAAATATTCTCTTTTTTTCTGATAACATTAAAGTATTCTCAAATAATTAATTTAGATATAATAAAATTTTAAATTACAAAATCCAGAAAACAAAAAATAATAAAATATATATTTTTAGTCAAATAAATAAATTTGGTAAAAAAAAAAGAGATTGCAATATCCGTTTCAAAATTAAAATATTCTCTAATAATTAATTTAAATATAATGAAATATTAAATTATAAAATCCAGAAAACATAAAATAATAAATTATTTTTAGTCAAATAAATAAATAAAGTTGGTCAAAAATAAATATATAAATTTAGTCAAAAAATAAATAAATAATAAATTAATGCAATAATTGGTTTAGAAAATCCATAAAAAATTGCTTTATTTATGGAGAAAAAAAAGCACACAAGTGAGTAGAAAAACACGTCCGAGAGAAAAGCTACAAAGGTAAGAAAGATTCTTATGATAAATACTTGGATTTCCTTAACTTTCAAAAACTCGATCTCTCATAGTCAAGATTTGTTATATTTTTATAACATTCAAATTGGTATGAGAAAATCCCGGTTTACTACTTACGTTAAGATACTCTTTTTCATTACACTCACCAATGTTATAGCCGTATAATTTTCCTCTATACTAATAATACTATACTATACTACGAGATTTTCTTACCATATACTACACTATCTTTTATTTTTATTGAGTATTTTTTGTTACTTCTTTTAGATTATATTCTATGATCCTTCATATGTTTATTTTGGATTCGTTATTAAATTCTCTTAATCTCTCAATTGTGTATATATACATGTAGATTGGATTTCGATGAATGTCACATTATCACAAATCACAAAGTGAGAAGGAAAAAAAATCATAATCCATATGAACATGTGTAGCAATAGCGGTAGTACTAATGGTTGCGGATGTGGTAGCGGTGGTGGTCATGGTAATGGTAATGGTAATAATAACGGTGTTAGCATGTGGAGTTCGAGTATGAAGAAACAACAGCAACAACAACAACAACACCAAAAACGTCCTAGGATTCCGAAAAGAGGTCCCGGTGTTGCTGAACTTGAGAAGATCTTGAGAGAACAAGAATCTATTGATGTGACAAATAATGATCATAGAGGAATAAATAATGACGGATTTTCAGTTTCATCTTCATGTTTATTTCCTCATTTTTCTTCGTCATGTTTGAAATCTCATCAACCGCTACCACCACCACCAATGCCACCACATCCACCGCAACGGTTGAATTCGAGTATTTTTCCATCTGCACTAAAATTTGATCATGTAATGCCACCAACAATTGGATCTATGTACGGTAACGGTAATGGTAATATTCATTCGTTAGGAAGGACTAGTGGTAGTGGCGGCGGTGGATCTGGTGAACATGAACTATTTCCTAGGAATTTGAATTTTAGTTCATGTAAGTCTAAGCCAAATCTTAATGAAGCTGCTGAAGGAAGCCAATCTGATTCTGGAAATTCTCCATCTAGAAATTTATCTAGTGATTCTAATCATGCTAATTGGAATTACCCTGCAACAATTCAAAAGAGAAACAATGGTTATCCACCACAACCTATGGTAAGGTTTTTAGTCATCATCATTATTATTATTATTTATATTGTGACCTAAAGTTTTAATTTTGTGTATATGAAATTTTAATTTAAATCTAAATGACTTTTATATGCAGATTAATCAATTTCATGGAAATAGTTGCAATCAAGCTTCTTCAGGATCATTGTCGATTGGATTGCACAATCATATCGAGCCCCCTTCGATCCAAAATAATACATATTACAACTATCCATCTAGGTCACCGGAAGAAAATAAGGTAAATTTTTGTATGCCCTACTGCTTCAATTTCATTTTCGATTAAGGCATTAGGGTTTTATATTTTAAATTATACTAAATTGTTAGGTTAAAATTGTTTGCCTCAGCTTCTGTCTTTGGTCAGTTAAGTAGGTTTTATGTAACAAACTTTGATGCTTAGCTAATATTAGGCCGTTTTAAAAAAAGTACTTTTAGTACCGCTTAGATCTAGCGCAAGTGCTTAATATTGTAGGACGCACGCCTTAGATACCGAGTTCAATTCCTAATCATAAAATAAAAAATTTACTTTTAGTGGTCAAATTTGTGTTTGGTAATTGATGGTTCTAAGCTTATAATTGATTGATGATATCTTACCTTAAGATTTTTTCAAAAAATATGTTTGACAAAGTTGCAAATAATTTTAGTACAAAACCATTCAACATTGAATTTTAAGAGATCTAGAAAGCAGAGTCCTATTGACATTCAGAAATTTATTGGTCATTATGCATGAAACTCACTTGTATATGTAACAAAAATGATGTGAATTAGTACATAATTTATCTGAAAAATGACTCACTTTTATGTTTACTGCTAATTTATTTGTTTCATAGATGGTTGGCATGAAGCGATCTCATTCTTCATCATTGGACAATGGACTGATTGAACCATCAAAATTTCAAATTCTTCCAAGTTTCTCTAGCTATGGTAGACCACAACAATCATCAACAAATGACAATCATGGTGTGAGTAGTTACAATCCCCCAACAAATGAGTGTTACAGGTAATAATGCCTTGATTGTAAATTAGTAAGTTTTTGTTTTCACTAGTTTTTGCCTTAGCTGCAATTGTTTGCTATGTAGCACCGACATTTTAGATTGAAGGCGTGTTCGGTTTTTGACTCAAACACTTTTGTTTTATCAAATTATAAGTAATTCTTATGTGTCAGTGTTAGTGTTGTATCTGGTATATGTGTCTCTATAAGTGATTCATAGTTTGTTTGTTGTGTTACTAAATTTTCTTCAATGTATTTTTTCAGAGATGCCAAATGGGGTAGCACTTTGGAGCTTAGTAACAAAAGGTTCAATTCTGAGAATGCTACTTGCTCTGGGCATGCAAATTTCCCACCATTTGTTACTCCTGAAGTTCCACCACCACCTATGCATTTGTTTCAAACTGCTCCTTCCAAGGGGAATATGTACCCTTGTCAAGCCATTGAAGTAAGTTGAAACAAAACTATTTTTGAATCACCAATGTTCTTTGTCTTTGTACTAAGATTAGCCTAGTTAGTTTAATACAATGTAGCACCGATACTTGTTATTGAATGTGTGTCTGGTGTCTGACATGTGTGGACGTGACAACGTCATGTCTGTCTGTGTTTGTGTTAGTACTTCATGGACTGATGTCTTTGTTTCTTGCTTTTTAATTTTGTAGGATAAAATAGAGAGTTCATTCCAACGTTCGGAATCAAGTGGACAAGATCGGAAACATTTCTTTAACTTCTTAGAAGTGAAGGGCCAAGAAGGGGCGGCAGAAGCAACAAGTGGATCAAATCATGGAGGACATGAAGGAGGAAGAGGAGGAGGTGGTGGCCTTGATCTTAGCTTGAAGCTCTGAGTTTGAAAGTTTTCACAAGAACTATATTTTCTCAAGTATATTTAATTTAGTTTTTTACATTTGGAAACATGTTTAGCAACAAATGAGGAACATGATTATATTTTTTTAGTGTTGATTGGTTGAACCAGAAAATTAAGTTATTTGGATTGTTGATTACTTTGTGGGGATATTTTATTTATTTTTTCAATCATTAAGGTTTTTTAATGTTGAGTAGGGGCACTAATGTTGGGTTTTTAATGTTTAAGACCCTTAATTTGGCTATACTGTAATCCTAGACTCCGAGTCACTCTAAATTTTTCTATTGTAGTAATATTAATTTCATAATTTGATGTTACGTACTCTTATTTTAGCTATGTTTAGCAAGGTGAAGAAGAGTGCTTATTGTACTCTTATTTGATGAAAGGAGAAGTACTTGATAGACAAAATTATGTTTCTAGTTTATAACTTTTATGAGATGTTAATTTAACCATAGCTTGAGTTTATATTTTCGGAAATGATTTTTTAACCCAACATCAACACACACACGACACAAACCTCAATATATACAGTCTACACATACTTTTTGATTTTTTTTTAATATTCTTGTTCACCTCATTTTGCGTGTCATATGATCTGCGATTACCATAGCAATGCGGTTTTGTTTTTGTGGGTTGGTCCGATCTATTAGTATTTCCTTGTGCCTATTTTGCCGTGGTGGGTTGGTTCACAGGTACCACCTATGTAACTCCATGGTATACTCAAAACAAACATATGTGAAAATCACACTTATTTATTATAACAAAAAAGAAAAACGATTTGGAGGGCGTAATTTCAGGCCAAAATTGACCTTAAATCACCCCGCTCTGATAGAATAAGAAGATGAAAAAGAACGGTGGCGACTAAGGTTGGAAGTGAAGAAAAAAAAAAGAGGAGTAGAGAGAGTAAGATGCAAAATCTTCTAAGGTTGGAAGAGAAGAAAAAAAAAAAGAGTAAAGAGAGTAAGATGCAAAATCAAGTTTTGTGTATACTAAGTCAAGTTTCATGGCACAATATTTTCTTATAACTTTTATTAATCAAACAATATCTTATTTTAGCTTTTGGTTTTATATATTAATAAAAAGTTATGGTCAAAGTAGATTAAATAAATGGTGAACGGTGGTCAAAAACAACACTTAAAAGGTAACTTAGTTTTTACGATTGAAACAAAATGTGTATGATTTGACCAAGAAACGCTTAGATGAGATGATACGAATATCTTCTAGTTTAGTTAATGTCATGGGTTAAACCATTTGTTTGGACATACAACAATGTTAAAACTCTTAGAAAAAATTTACGGCCATTTGACTTCCACAAGACTCGAGGGATTAATTTCTATCATTGCTTTTCAAAAGAGCCACATCAATTCATATCGTAACATATTACTTCATAATACAATGGTATGATGTCTTCTTTTTTGTCAATTTTTTCCTTTCCTTTTATTTACTTGTAATTATAGAACAAATAAAATAAATGCATAATAAGCCAACTAAAAATTTAGAGAAGGAAACAAAAATTATCATCAGCTAATTACTTTCCTTTTTATAAAAGTGAACACTATTGAAATTCATCGTTCTTTAGAGATAATGAGGCCAATGATCTATGTTGTCTTTTGCTTTTAATATTGGGTTCTTTTTTACTGAGTTTATCGGTGCAATTACTGCTGTTGAGATTGCACAAAAGAGAGGTTGGATCATCTTTGACTTGAGTGTGATTCCAAACTTGTGACTCTAGTTTTTAAGTCTCAGCCAGTCATTTCGTGGAAGTTGAGAAGACACCGTTGGAACAATTGCTTGTTTTCGGTGAAAAATATGTATTTTGTAGTCTCTCATATATCTATAGGAAGGGAATCTTGTTGCAGATAAGATAGCTAAGTTAGGCCTTTGGCATTACTGATCGTTTATGGTTTGATAGTTGTCCTATGATTTTTAGGAGTGACCTTGTTAGTAATAGACTTGGTCCGTCTAATTTTCGCCTTTTCTTAACCTTAGGAAATGTTTGCTTGTCTCTCCCCTTCTATGTATTTCTCTCCCTTTTTATATTATGTTCTTAGAAGTTGGCCACTTTGACTTTCATCCTTTGCTTAAAAAATAAATAAATTGTTTTTTAGCATATAGTAGCTAATTCTAACCTAAAGTGAAAGCGATCATCAAAGCGGTTTAACTTGTGTAATATTACATGTGATGTGAATTATAAATAGTTTATTTTTTATTAATAATTTTTTTTCCTTTCTAGATTTGAAATAAGGCTCCCTAAAATAAACAATATCAACCATTGTTAACAAATCAATTATTGATATTATATAATAGACACATAAATAACAAATTGTGAATGATTAAAATATCAATAGACAATAGTTATTCTTTTCACTTTCTTACTTATCAATTTTTTCACATTTCTAAATTTGTTCAGTTTAGGGAATCAAAACCCTTCTATATGTTAGAAAAATAGATGTTGCAAAGAAGTGAATTCTTTGAATAAATATTACATTTGTTTTATAAAAAATTAAGGAATGATAGAAAAAAAATATTAATCAAAGTGACACTAATAATCATTTTACAATTGTCTTTAAAGGGATTTAAACTCAGTACTTTGAAGTTATAAGATTAAGGTGTTACCAATTCATAGAATAAATAGAAAAGGAGTAACTAATAAGTAAAAGAAGAAGATAAATAATGAAGCTTCATGCTCAAAAGGTTAAAAGATAAATAAATATAAGAATTGATGCCTGTTCAAAAAAATATAAGAATTGATAAACTATAATATAAAGCCTTTTTAAATTGTTTGCCTAAAGCCTCAAAATCTCTGCTTAATGATTTTGATCCCGTATTTATAGTCATGTTACCACACTTTTTTTCTTTCTTTTTTTTTTTTAATTTTATTTTTATGTCAATGCAAGTTGTATGCTATTTCAATTTATGTATGAGCATCCCTATGTTACCATACTTTTTTCATGTACGTGTATTATGTGTGTTTGAAAAATATATCAACCAAATAACTCATTTAAAATATTACTAGTTACAAAACTCGTGCTTCGCACCGGTTTGCATTATTTGACGAAATAATTTACAATTTTTTTAAAAGAAATATATACATTATAAATTCATGAAGTTGCCTTTAAATTCTTCAATTATATAATAGAACATAATTAATAATTATATATCTATTTGATTTTACCAACAAAAAGTCTACCTATTAGATTGGCATGATTTTTTTTTTTTTAACAAAAAGTGTTCAGTTGATGAGAACAAGAAAGAAAGAAAACTTATTGTGATCGAAATCAAATGGTTCATCCAACAACTGAGCTTGTTAGCCAAGAACAAAAGGGAAAGCATAATGTGTGTTCCATTTATACAACTTTCACGATATATGGACTACTAAAATATGCTTTATATAATGTAAAGTTAGTTCAGATTAAAAGGAGCATGAGTCTAAAAGAGCATAATAACATGTAGGAAGTAATTACAACAAAAATACAACACACAAAAGAGGGGGAGAAAATAAGAGACAAAGTGATTCACCATAACAGCTTTGTGTATTGTTACTCATAGACTCATAGTATAATCTGTTATATACACTGATATAGTAAAGAATTTTTTTCAGTGTTTCCATACGGCGAATCTCAGCCATTCCTTGTAAGTAGACTTTTTTTTGTTGACAGGGGTCCTTGTAATTAGACTTATACCTCTTTCCGTAAATTACACAGGAGTAATGAAAAGTTTCTATCCTAATCCCCGCATCACTGGTTAATCTGCTCTACTTGAACTGTGACTTTATATGTTACAAAAGCAATCAATGAAGAAGATTAGGTTGCTGTAGCTGGTAGAAGTGAGGAGCAGCCTCCAATAGCCACGAGGGATCTATTGTCATCACATTACGCATATATTTCCGATCAGTTGATACTAGAGAATTGAAAATAACCCACTTTGGATTGACTCTGCAAAAGAACATAATATTTGCATCACCATAACAAAGGGACAAAAAGAAGAGACTACAGGATTTCTTATATATCCATATTACTTAATCTTCTACGCAGTAATTAATAGTGTGAATAAACCAGCACATAATATATAAAAATTTTACAAACTCGGTTTTTCTAACTACCTGAATAGCACTGATGATGGGTGAATATATACTTCTTCTGACCCTCTTAACGTCTTGTACATCCCATCATGACTGTATGGCTTTAAAATAGGTACAGAAACAGATAAATATAAGTGAAGTTAAATTATTTTGTTTGCCACAGCATTAATGTAAAAAAAAGTTTAATGTAAAATAATGAATCAAAAAGAAAATACAGCATCCTAGTATTTCAGGAATAACTCACCTCAAGGCGACATGCATTAGCAAAAAAACCAGCAGTAACTGCTTTTTTAACAACCTGAAAAGGTGTAGCGTTTAAATATAGTTAAATCACCTTAGAAACCAAGGAGCTGTGGCAGTGCCACTATAAGTAGTGTGAAAAGCCGGAGAATGGCAGTGCCACTATAAGTAAACAATAATAACTAGACCATAATAGCATACACCAAATAACAAATAAGAAGATTGCATGCATTTTCTAGAAGTTCTTTTTCTAAATCGGGAAGGGTATCAGAAAAACCAACCTGCATATCACTTTCGCAAGACTTTAAGACTAAGCCTATCCTCTGTGCAACTCTTTTGAGTTGTTCTCTAACTTCAACAACCTTTTTCTATGCAATTTAAAAAACCAATGTCAACATGAATTGGTGAAAACTGAACTGAAAAGGACAAATTGAAATGGCTACAGTGTACATAATTGCTGAATACATACACACCATGGCATGGTAGTTCACAAAGTTCTTGTGACACCACTGTGATGATTTACGAGACTGATGAAAACCCTTGTATACATTAAGAAATGTTACGTGGTCACCCTGTATAAATTAGTAAAAGATTAAATTAAATTATTAAAAAAACAGTTTGTACAACACATTGCTATAGAAAAACACTTGTACTACAGAGTAAAAAAGTTAATTGAATAACGCATTAAAATTTTGACAAAGGAATAATGCAGAGGAAGTTACAGGTATAAACGGAGAAAATGAGTGACAGTGTGAGAGAGGAGAGTGGAAACAGAAAAATTAACCTAAAGTACCTCGGCAGCGGCAAATCTCAATTTTGCTTCATCTGATTCCTTTTGTATCCCTCTCCCTGAGATCCAGATAGACTGTATGCATAGATAAATTGAAACTGAGATCAACTGCTCTATTACTACTTTAATGTTCAGCTATGTTTCTTTGAAGTTGTCCAGATAGATTTCATTTTACATTCCCATCCTCAACATGAAAACTGAAAACTTCTTTCAAAACAAAATTAGTCATGACTAAAGCAAAAATCTTTACTTGGACAGAAAGAGCCGCAGCAATTGTGATTATCTCCTCTGAACATCCAAGTTGGCTGGAAGCTATTATCATTTTTGAGATCATAGGGTCCTGCAGAAATCACATTATATTAAACAGACATTAGCAAAGTTGTAAGACATTAGCATTTGTGTCACTGTCAACCCATGTTGGTAGAATGGTAACACTTTAAAAAGTAAGACTAATTTACAGAATATATTAACAAACAAGAAAGCAAGAGTGGAAGCTCATAATAAATCTACAACTTGCATCTATTCATTAAATAAAATATGAAGAAACATAAAACAGGAAAACAATGTAATATATACTAGAGCCACAATCATTGTCAGTGCTCGGTTTTTTTTTTCTGTGGCTGGAAAGATCTGGAGTGTCTTAGGGAGAAAAAATGATTTAATGGCAGCCACAATAAATATTTAATAAAAGAGTGCAGATTCACCTTGAGACTCTACAACGTTTCCTAATATTTAAAGGAAGGCATCCTAAAAACACATATATAATTGTGTTGAAGTCATATATTCTCAGTTCTTTACTCTTTTGTACTATTATTCTTTTGTTCTATCTGCTATATGTCTTGTGTACTTAGAATAACCCAGTCCCCACATTGAACAAAACAATTCTTTAGTATTCTACAGATAAAAAATGAAGTATTCAACAAATGAATGAAAACACGATTTTAGTGATATCCAAAACATACAAGTGGAATTTCTGCAACTTGAAATCCAGTTGGTGAAGTAAGCTTGGCATCATCGTCCAAGATCCCAAGTGAGTAGAGAACTTCCAGTGCTCGGATCATTGCTTCAGGTGATGGAGATGCTGGCCAGTCAAAGCCCAATATATTATCAATCCCCAAAGCTTTTAACTGGAAATCATCAAAAAAAGGTATTAGGTAATTAAATTTAGGATCAGCCACAAACTTTACCTATAATACACACCAAAGCACACTCTATTCGAATGAAAGTTCTCTAGTAATAGTACTCAAATGGGATTATATCAATCATATATATGTCAGAAAAGGAAGAGTTGGCAATTGGACAACGCATCTCGTTGAACACAATACTATCTTACTTTATTAATTAGAATAAAAGGAGAAATTTAATTAGAAAAGTGATACACAATCAGGGAGCAGAGGCAAAAAATAGTGTAGTTTCAAATTAAATTTCATCTTTTTTTATCTCCAATTAATCTTAATGATTTTTAGTTAAAATATTACCATAAGGGGGGTAGATACACTTTTAATTACAATCTTTGAAATTTGAACAAGTTTATGATAAATCTTTATCACTGATGCAACAAATCAGTAGTCAACATTTGCATTCATCAGAAAAATACAAGTCGAAGCACAATGTGATTGGAAAAAGTAAATCACTGGTGATATTGATGCCACCATAAGAAAAAGCTAGTCTTAAAAAAATTAGTTGCTCTGAAATTATTTCACAAAAATTACAGACCTGGATTACACAGGAGACAAGATTTGATCTCTGTATCTCTGGAATTCCCTCATTAGACATGTGGTTATGAAAATACTCTTCTGTATATAGCCTGGTTGCAGTCATGTGCACAATGAATGTTAAGATAATTGTCGCTGTTAGCATCATGATAAAATACCAATTGCAATTTCAACATTAGTTCCTCCCACATTACTAGTTTATACACATCCATATAGTGGGTAAGGCTTCACAGTTAACTGGATAAAATATCCTCCAAAAAACTAGTAAAAAATGCACACTGTTAACATCTTTCTTAACTGAAACTTTCCTCAGCAGTGTAACTAGTTCTTATAGAATATTCTTTAAAGTATGTAAATGTTTTTTCTATAAGGTATTCGGTGTGAAATAAACATTTTCTATAGCAAAGCAAAAGCATTTCCTTTTGTTGAAAGTGTTATCAGATATTCAGGCCTTTGCAAAGGATTTTGACAAATATGTCAATACATAGATCGAAATTTATAGAGTAACAATGGAACTTTCTTCCGTGAGTTAGTTGGAAGAAAAACCCTCATCAACAAAATGTTTCCAAACCACAGGTAAAGGAAATTATCTATGTTCAGTCACCTGTAACATTTTCCTGGTCGAACTCGTCCAGCCCTACCAGCTCTTTGTTTAGCAGAAGCCCTAGAAATTGGAGCCACAACCAGATTTTCAATATCAGAGATCTGTTACAAAAGAGAGCAGAAAATTACACTTAGTGATATCAAGATGACTGAGAAAGGAAGATAAAACGAGTTGAGAAGGGAAGACTTCTTAAAAATAATATTACTAGCAAGAAATGTAGAATAAATCAAAATTTAATGGACAAATTAATATACACTGAATATTAGGGAATGCAAACAAATTTTAATTTAGAATTCAAAAGTGCCTCATAATTAGAAAACTTTCATCCAAATGCATTGAAATTTTTAAGTTTTTAAAACCTTCATGAATCAACAACGGATTGTTTAAATATGCCTTATGGAAAATTTACAAAGTACAAGCACACAAATGGAAAATTTACAAAGTACAAGCACATAAGTGGAAAGTGAGTACAGCCCCTTTGCAATGGAAGTGTTCGATAAAACATACATAGGACCACAGATAAAATTGAATGCAAGCATAAATAGAAGGTTGGAGCCTGGAGGTATTAATCCATTGGGCATGTGCTTTTATAGATTATTTTTTTGGTGAACTTTATAAGAATGAAATATGAAAAAAAAAATGACATTTATAAACAACAACTGGACAAAATCATTATTGGCCCATTACTATATATATTCTTAATAGAAACAACAGAATTGAAATACCGGATTGTAGAACCGCTGTTTTGAGAATCCACTGTCAACAACATAGACAATACCCTGCACAATTAGAAACATAAGAATATACACTTTATTGCCTCTAATTAAGGTCAGACATATTGTAGAAGAGATGTTACCTCCAACGTGAGTGATGTTTCAGCTATATTAGTAGAAATTACCACTTTCCTCTTTCCTCTAGCAGTTGGAGTGAACACTAACTCCTAACAGAAAGTAAAAAATGTATCAACTATCAATACATTCAGGAATTTAATTTAAATAATAATACCAACAAATGTTTTAAAAGTAAATCCATAGATGTATTTCTAACCTGATCAGCACGTGGGAGTCCTGAATAGAGAGGCAAAACAACCAATCCTGAAACAAAAGAAAATTCCATGTATTAAAGGAGTATTTCATTGACAGCAAAATTATGTGCAAAATATGAAAATCTTTTTCAAAATTTTTGGTTTAGTAAAACAGAAATTCTATACTTATGTTGCTCATTTAATTTTAGTTATAAAAAGTTGTGGTGATCAAAATCTAATAGCCTAAATAAGAACTGTTTTGCGGGTATACCTGAAGAGTGCTTTCTATTAGTTTGAATTTCTTCATTGAATAAATGAACAGCAGCATCAATATCATCTTGACCAGTAAGAAATACTAGAACATCTCCAGTGGATTCCTATTGGACAAATAGCGTAGATCAAAATCACTATTACATTCCATTTCATTTTTGTTGGAACTATCAATATGAATCTAACTTTCTGTTTATATCAACAGCAGAAATGCTTGAGTTACTGTGTGTTAGCTTTGCCAATGAAGGGCCCCGGAATTTCTGATAAGGATCAAAATGAATACTAATGTTTTGTTGTGCATGACTAAGCCTAATGCAAGCACCATGGAACAACATAAGTAATTACACTGAATTGAATGCCTCATATATAGAACAAATAGACTAAAATTATCCTATCTTAATGAAGGTAAAATACCCGCTCATGGATCAAGAGTACTGTTGAAACAGCAGCCTGAACATAGTCTTGGACAGGTTCCTCGGCAAAATTAATTTGTACATTGAAGCCTCTTCCCTGAAAATTATAAAGCAAACTTTATTTGTATGTTGAATACTTTATTAACCTATAAAGCACAAAGGTAGATTAAGTTAACCTTCAATTTGCATGTGTTTTGCTTAAAATAAATGCACTTAGAGAAACAGGGGACATGCAAGCATGAGTTGCACATCCAAAAGTAGTACCTCGACTGATAAGATTGCAGGTTCAACTTTTAATCCATTCTCCTCATTTTCAGGTTCTCGGCGTTTTTTTCTGTTAAATGACACATTTTTTAACATAAGACATTTAAAACATAAGTACCCAGGACAAAAAACCAGGAACAAGACTTTCAACTTCATACAATTCAGTAATACTTTCGGACTTCGTTAGCATATGTTAAAAGGTATGGTACATAATCCCAATGGTTATAAATAAACAAAGCTTGGGGTGGGATGGGTAGTCAACTGGTTTGAGCTAAGGGTGAAAGGAGTTAAGGTCCAGGGTTTAAGTCCCGGCGAAGGTGAAAAATACTAACACTAACAACTAACTAGTAACTTTAGCCGTTTAAAAAAGTAAATAAATAAACATAGGAAATGAATACGGAAGAGTTACACTGAACAAATGAGAAAAGTAACAAACAAACTGGATTGGAAATATGCCATTTGTTGCTTATGTATTTTAGGTGCCTAAAGATGAACTAGCTAATCAGATAATTGCAGTTTAGCTTATTTTCCAGATAAAATCTAGTGACATTTTTTTAAAATATAAATGAAAATCTGAAGAATTGAAACAAAGCAAAATCGAAAGAAAACCTTGGGCGGAAGAAGTCAGCCATTGATTTTGCTTCAATAGTAGCAGATGCAATGATTAATCGCAACTCTGGTCGACGTCGTTGGATCTAGAAAAGTAACAAACAGAAAAGATATGAACTAAAAGATTCATGAATTGTGCAGAAAATAAATAAGAGGGCAGGCCAAGTAAGATATCTTGCAGATTGTTTCTATACCTTTTTCAATAGTCCAAGTAAGATGTCAGTTGAAATGGACCTTTCATGAGCTTCATCCACCATTATAACACTGTAACAAACAAGTATTTAAGCATGTTCATGTTTGAGTTCTGGAGAGTAAAATGGAACAGCATCACTTTCATACTTGATAAAACAAAAAATGTAACATTTTAAGTCAGTACCTATATTTTGTCAAAAGAGGGTCATTCATCATCTCCCTCAAGAGCACGCCATCGGTTACAAATTTTAAAACTGTTTCATCCTACACTGCCAGAAAACCAAAAAGTCACTAATGTGTGTGATAGATTATGGCCTTGTTTGGATAAACAACTTAATTAAGCTCTTATAGCATAAACACTTGAAATATAAGTGTTAATGTGTAAGTCATTTCTATAACAAGAAGATAAAATAAAGTCAAATTGTTTTCATATAAGCTATAACTATAAGTTGTTTTCATAAACTATCATTGAGAGCTAATAGAAATAAGCTGAAAATAGTTAATGAACATGTCCTAAACTGTTTTCTTAAGCTCTCTCAAACAGTCTCACAAGTGCTTACTCCCTCAGGCCATAATTATAAGCAAAACTTGACTTTTCAGATTCATTAAATAACCGATTAGTTATTCAATAAATCTAAAAAGTAAAGTTTTGCCTATAAATGTGGCCGGAGGGAGTATGTATGTCAGTAGATAAACTCATATATAAGTCAATCCAAACAAGTCCAATAGATATATCACCGGTCATCGTCATCATATAAGTAAATAATAATAGAATTGAAGATGAGTCTCACTTGATTAGTGACATCTTCAAACCTAATAGTATATCCAACTTGATCACCAAGTTTAACTCCCATCTCTTGAGCAACTCTAGAAGAAACAGCCTGTGAAATATGAAACACTACAAATGAGCAATGCAATAGCACGAAAAATGAATCAAATCAATGAATGAAGAAATGAAAGTGAACCTGAACAGCGAGTCGTCGAGGTTGAGTACAAGCAATGAGTCTTCCACCGGCGGCCCAACCCGCCTCTATCAAGTACTACAGTTCAAGTGCAATGTCAATTTGAATTTGAATTCGAATTCGAATTTGAAACTGAATTTGAAAATTGAAACAGTGAAAAGTGTTATACCTGAGGAATTTGTGTGGTTTTTCCACTACCGGTTTCACCGACGATGATAGTGGTGGCGTGAGTTTCCACCAAGTAGAGAATGGCGTTGCGGTACTTGTAGACAGGTAACCGTTGGCGTTGTTTCTCGATACTAGCGTAGCCATAACCAGAAGAAGAAGAAGAAGAGAGTGAGTTAGAACCCGGTATGAATAGAACACCGCCTTCTTCGTCGTCTACCACCTGAGCATCAGGTTTCTCCGTCCCTGGTTTCCAGAATTGCGCCATTGTTCAATTCCGTTACCTCTCTGAGGAAGAAGACGACCCCTCAGAATTTTCAGACCTGCCTCTGCTTTTTGGGTCACTCTATACGGCCCAATCATCTTTTCTCACATTTGGATGGTTTCTCTTCCCACCCCCCTCATGTCTCTTTCACCCCCACACCCCCCGAAAAAGTTTGGGCCGTAGAACCCGAACTTTTTTCTAGTGTAAAATTTTATAAGATTTACACTGAAAAAAGTTCAGGGACTAGAACCTGTTTTTTTAGAGGGGGTGTGGGGGGTGAAAGAGACATGAGGGAGGTGGGATGAGAAATTTTCTTTGGATAATGGAGTGAAACTTAACTCTTTGGATTTGGCCCAAACCTATTTTTTTATCAAGAAGAAAATAAAATAAAATAAAATGTCTCAATGTTTTTTGACTTAAAAATAACAGTACGAAATAGTCAAACAACGAAACACAAGAAACCTTCTATTATATAAAAAGTCAACAAAATTTTAAATTGGTATTTGACAGATACAGGAGGGTAGTGCATATATGTTATAACCACTATAGTTGCATTCTTCGCTTTCACTAAAGCGCCGTTCGTAAAAGATAGCATTTCTGTAAAAATAAAATATTTAATAAAATAAAAATTGTCTCGATAGTGTATATCAGTTTCAAAACGATTCATGAGTTTTCGTTTGACCAATCATATTGGATTTTTATGAGAAATTAATTATCTTGTACTAAGCTTTGTAGTTTGGTAGTTGAAACTAACAGAGTAGAAGATTTTCTGTTTTATAGTACATAAAATTTTCATTTATATCTGCTGTGAGTACATAAAATTTTATGTTTTATGGTCATTTAACAATGAAATTTTCTGTGACTTGATATTTAACAATGGAATGTTTGAAACTTTTTGTTTTCTATTTTATGGCCATTTAACTGTGAACTATTTTATCGTCATTTAACAGTTTTGATAGTTCACTAAATTTTTAATTATATAGTTGCTTGACTATAAACTTTGTTTGTATTTTATTTATGTTGCCACCTAAGAGTTAAACAAATGTTTTTCAAAGTTGATCGATGCAGAAACGGGATAGATTGCCCTTATCGTAAAAGAGGGATTTGTACTTGAGCCGGAGTTGTTACCTCAAGTACATAAAATATTTACAGACTTGAGCGATGCAGTTGATTCTCTCGATAAGAGACGACACATCTACAAAGACCCATTAAAACAGACCACTTGAAGTAACGGAATTCTACAAGGCAGATTCATTTTGCTTCCAAAATTGAATCACTTTTTTTCCTTTCATCTTTGTTCCTTCCTCTACACACTTCTTCTTCTTTTGCTAAATCGAAATCCTATAAGACATGTTCGTTTTGCCTCCAAAATTTGAATCATGTTTTTTCCTTTTATCTTTGTTCCTTCCTCTACACACTTCTTCTTTTGCTAAAATTTCTCTTCAATGCAAAAAAGAAACGGAAATGAAGAAAAATCACCTGAGGCTTCGTGAGTTCGAATACCAAGCCTCTTTCATCATTCCCCTTAAGCAATCCTTTCGGGAGAAATGATGGCACCGCCTCGACATAGAATGGAATTGATGAGGTTTACCTAGATTATTATCTTCTATTCATGAAGAGCTCGTGACTCTGCACCCACATGATTGAAGGGGAATGGTAGTTTCTTTATTTCCAGGTATGGCTGCTGAGGGTGGGAAGAATCCAAGCTCGTGCATTGGCTGCAATAAATAAAGATCAAAACAATTATTGAATGTGTTTAAAACAAATAAAAATTAAATTGAATGTGTTTTAAACTCACGATAGGAACATCAACTGGGGGTGGGAAACGCTGAATAGGTGGTGGCAGCACATCAAGGTCGTACTGCATTTTAAAACAAGAAAAAAAAATTAGAAAGAGTTAAACATGTTGAAAAAATAATTTATTGACATATTAGACTCACAGGAACAATGGCTGGTGGTAAGCTGCAAAACGGAATGAAAGCCTTCTTCTTCTTCTTTGGCAGAAGAGGAAGAACATAAGAGGAAGATGCTTCAGGGATTGGTGCTTGAGGAGGAACAGGTGCAGGCTGAAGGTGGTTTCCAAGGTTTGCATAACTTTTTTCAAACTCCGTCACAATGGGGTCAATAGGAGTGGATCCAGGAATGGGAGAGGGAAATCAGACAAATCATCCAAAGATAACTTCATCTTAAATTTCATAAAAAAACATTCAATAATTGTTACAGAAACCATATACACATTGATAATTGTTACAATATAGAACGAAAGTATATACACAAACTAAACCAGAACGAAAGTATATAGACATTAGAGTTACAATATAGACATAGAAAACATATATAAAGGTTTCATGGAGCATTGAATCATCAGAAACATAAACTAGAATATCCAATGTCGTTAATAGCAAGAGGTTATGCACATTGGAAACATAATACACAGATAAAAGCACTCCATCTAGAATTTCATAAAAATACATTAAGTATGAATAAACATAAAAATAGAAACCATATGTGAACAAATACATAAACTAAAACCGAACCAAATACAATATAAACATAGAAATAAGGTTCCATGGAGCATTGAATCATCATAAACATAAACTAGAAAATTCAATGTTGTTAATAGCAAGAGGTTAAATGCACAATGGAAACATAATACGACAGATCAAAAGCATTCCATCTAGAATTTCATAAAAATACATTAAGTATGAATAAACATAAAAATAGAAACCACATGTTAACAAATACATAAACTAAAACATAACCAAATACAATATAAACATAGAAATAAGGTTCCATGGAGCATTGAATCATCAGAAACATAAACTAAACATAATACGACAGATCAAAAGCACTCCATCTAGAATTTCATAAAAATACATTTAAGTATGAATAAACATAAAAATAGAAACCACATGTGAGCAAATACATAAACTTAAACAGAACAAGATACAATAGAAACATAGAAAAAAGGTTCCATGGAGCATTGAATCATCAGAAACATAAACTAACAAGAGGTTAAATACACATTGGAAACATAATACGACAGATCAAAAACACTCCATCTAGAATTTCATAAAAAAAAACATTTAAGTATTAATAAACATAAAAATAGAAACCACATGTGAACAAACACATAGACTAAAACAGAACCAAATACAATAAAGGGTAAATAGGGTTTTACCCCCCTGCAAAGTTTGCGAATTTTGGTTTACCCCCCTGCAAAATTTTTTTTTTGGATTAACCCCCTGCAAAATGAAGATTCCTTCAATTACCCCCCTCTATTGACAACTAGGCATGGAATATTCACTTTTGATGATGTGGCATGTCTAGGTGGCTTTTATTTTATTTTTGATTAATTTATTTAAAAAATATTGACATTTTATTTTAAAAATAAGAAAAAAAAGTTTAAAAAAAAAAATTCTGATTTTATTTAAAATTAATGTCAATTTTAAAATATTTTCTGATTTTTTTAACAATTCAATTATATAAAAAAATATCCGTTTAAAAAATTCTGATTTTTTTTTAAAAAATGTCAATTTTATTTTTTAAAAAAATTCAATTAATTAAAAAAATGTCAATTTTAATTTTTTTTCAGATTTTGTTTTTATAAAAAAAATGTCAATTTATTTTATTTTTAAATTCAATTAAAAATAGTTAATTTTTAGTTATTCCATTTTTTCTACTTTTTTTAGATTTTATTTTTTAAAATTCAATTATTTAAAAAAAGGTAGTCAATTTAATTATTTTTAAAAATAAAATTGACATTTTATTAAAAAAATTTAGAAAATTGAATTTTTTTTATTTCAATAATTGAATTTAAAAAAATCTGAAAATTGACATTTTTTTAAAAAGTAAATCAGGAAAGAAATTAAAAATTGAATTTTAAAAAAATTTAATTGACATTTTTTAAAAAAAATCAGAATTTTGTTTTTAAATGACAACCTTTTTTTTAAATAATTGACATTTATTTTGAAAAAATGAGAACATCAATTTAAAATTGATTTTTTTTAAAATAATTGAATTTTTAAAAAAATTAAAAATTGACTTTTTTAAAAAAAAAATCAGAAAATTGAAACCAGGAAAAAAAAATTAAATCAGAATTTTTTTAAATGAATATTATTTTTATATAATTGAATTTTAAAAAAATTAAAAATTGACATTAATTTTAAATAAAATCAGAAAATTGAAACCAGATTTTTTTTTACTTTTTGTTTTTTTTCTTATTTTTAAAATAAAATGTCAATATTTTTTAAATAAATTAATCATAAATAAAATAAAAGCCATCTAGACATGCCACATCATCAAAAATGAATATTCCATGCCTAGTTGTCAACATAGGGGGGTAATTGAAGGAATCTTCATTTTGCAGGGGGTTAATCCAAAAAAAAAATTTTGCAGGGGGGTAAACCAAAATTCGCAAACTTTGCAGGGGGTTAAAACCCTATTTACCCTACAATAAACATAGAAATAAGGTTCCATGGAACATTGAATCATAAGAAACATAAACTAGAAGAGGTTAAAAGCACATTGGAAATATAATACAACAGATCAAAAGCACTCCATACACAAAGACAGAAACATACACAAAGACAGATCCATTCAATGTAGTAAATTAGGTTTCATGTAACATAGAATCAACAATAAAGGACGATCCAACGAAAAATATCAATCTATTTTATATATAGTCTATTTAGTTATTATTTTTGGGAAGATATAATCTATTTAGTTTTTTAAACAATTGATTCTCATTGTTTTTAATTTGAAATATATAAATGTCAACTCGAAAATATCAATCCGGCCTTATTTGACACTAAAAGACAAAAATAATGAAAAGAGTCTGTAACGACACGCTCAATTGACAAAAATAATACTAGTACCTTCACCCAGTTTGAATCCAGTGTTAAGAAGTGTCACATCGGTTGCGAGATGACCTGAATATATGTTTATAAAGTAGAGACAATCCCCACCTTATAAACTGGTTTTGTAGGGTTGAGTTAGATCTAATTCTCAATTCTAAGATTTAGGACTACGCAATTGTGTCATATGTATGTTTGAGTTTGAGCAGTAGTGTTTGTCATTTCGTCTATATACAAAAAGTGGTTTGATCACTTCATTAAAAAATATATCAATATGTTTTTAAAGTAAATTTGAAAATATTGTTGGCGGCTGCTCATTGGCATTGAATTACTTCATTTTAAAGTAGATTTGAACAATTTAAAATATATGTTTTTGGTTTTCTATTTAGTATTGAGAAATTAAAGTCTTTAGTAATTGAAAAATTTAAAAGAATCTTGTCTTAATCATGAATGTGAATGTTCATTAAAACACCATGACAACTCTGACATTGATAGTTTAGACTTTAGACTTATTTTTCCAATTGAAATTTTAAGAAAAATTATCATATACAAGTTAAAAATGATACTCCAATTGACATACTTAATCATATTAGAACATTTTATACTCCATATATGGTCATTTTAATTGTTCCCTCCTTTATTAGAAACATACCCAAAAGAAGCACAAAGATTGGTTCTTGATGGAAAGGAATTTTGTATACACAATCAATTTGAACCAGGTGATATCTTGAATTTTTATTTCATCAGTTAACAAGCCAACAATTTCATCGAAGTCGCTGAATTTGGTCCTTGAAATCTGATAAAAAAGACAAGTATCTGCTATGTGTTTCCTTCTACTCTATTTCATGTTTCATTATGTTTAGTGTTATGTTATTATGCCTACAATATGTTATCTGCTGTTGAACAACACTAATCTATGTTTTAATTATGCAATCTTATGATGTTTTTTGTTTGTTTGACCAAGTGGTATTAATTTTATTTTGAGATAAATTTCATATTTCATATAACAACTTAAAAAGGATGGATCCGAAGACTATGACTGATAAGTCACATTCGAAAAAACAATACCATATCAGTAACATCATTTTCATTAAATTTGAAAAACAATACAAGTCAAACTCAAGATACTAACTGGCTGGTTAATATTAGCAACAGAATCATTCCATGTGGAATCTATGAGATAAGACTTATAGCCATTGACTTCTCCTGCCACCTTACAAGTTACATATAAATGTGAGTATCCATATCCCACATTTTCATTTTGACATGCATAATATAAGTATCTATAATAACATTGAACCTTCAATATGAATTTTTATGCTAAAACATCAAACTCAGTTCCAAATATTTTGCTTCGCCTTTCTCTAATAATCATGCTTTTCCTATAACATTGTCTTGCCGTTAGTTCCCGAAATACAACAAGTATTGGTGTGATCATTGATGTTAATTCTGAAATAGGGAAACAACAGAGAATAGCCATGCAAATTGCAGCTCAAAGTTTCAACAATTATTCCAATAATCAAAACATAATCCTTTTCTTCCGTGATTCTAGTAGAAACCCTTTACAAGCAGCTTCAGATGGTAAGTACTTTTTTTGTTTTGTTTTAAGCACTTAATACCAAATAATATCTTTGTTGAGTATGACTCAGACAGTGATACTGAATAATATCTGGACCGTCATATTTAAATACAAGTTGTACACTGTAAATCGTTTTTTTCCATAGATGCTGCAGCTGCTTTTCAGCCGACGTTATCATGCAACATGTGTTCAAATTTTACGTTTATTTTTTCTTTACTCTTTTGAATTGGGTTGCTGTTCTAATAATCATGATTCTTATTGGTTCTCAGCTGAAGAATTAATTACTAAAGAGAAAGTTAAAGTGATTATTGACATGGAAACATGGCAAGAAGCAGCTCTTGTTGCTGATCTTGGAGCCAAGTTTCAAGTACCAACAATTTCATTTTCTTCTCCACCATTATTCTCTTCATCATTAGTGCAACTTCGTTGGCCTTTCTTAATTCAAATGGCACAGAATCATTCTGCACATATGAACTTCATGGCTAATATGATCCATGCTTTCAACTCTCAACAAGTTATAGTTATATACGAAAACAACCCTTATAGTAGTGATTCTGGAATGTTAAGCCTCTTATCCGAGGCTCTCCAAAAGGTAAACTCGCAGATTGAGTATGTCTTAGTTCTTCCACCATTCACTTCTTTATCTGATCCAAAAGGGTTTGTTCTTAATGAATTGTTGAAGTTGCTGTCATTAAAATCTCGTGTTTTTATTGTACTTCAAGCATCGTTACCTATGGTGAACCATTTGTTTACAGAAGCTAAGAAAATTGGATTATTGGAGAAAGATTCATCTTGGATAATCAATGAGGAGATTGCAAGCATGTTGGACTATGTAGATAGATCTGTTTTATCTTCTATGGAAGGTGTTTTAGGAATCAAAACCAACTATTCTACAAGTTCCAGTGCTTATACTCAATTGCAGAAAAACTTTCAAGCTGGATCAAATGTCTTGCTAGCTTATGATAGCATTACAATTGTCACAAAGGCTTTGGAGAAAATGAATACTGATTCTAGTAGCTCAAAGATGTTATTGGAGGATATGTTATCTTCAAATTTCAGTGGCTTAATTGGAGATATAAGATTCAATGAAAGACAACTATCCTACACTCCAATATTAAGGGTCATTAAAGTTGTTGATAATGATAAGAAACATAGGGAATTGGACTTTTGGACACCAAAGTTGAAGTTTGTTAGATCTCTTAGTGACGAAACAAGTGATGGAACTATTAAAAGCTTAAATGACTCTGTACCTAAGAGATGGAAAGTACCTACAATTACAAACCCTTTAAAAGTTGCAATTCCTATGTATGCTTCATCTGATAACTTTTTGAAAGTTTCTCAAAATCAATCTGCTACCGGTTTTTGTATTGATCTTTTCAATGAGATCCGAGAAATTCTGAGTGACCAGTATGCCGGTCTTCCCTATAGATTTTACCCTTTAAATGCATCTTATGATTCAATTCTGCTTAAAGTCATAGATGAGGTAAAGTAAACATTATGTTATTGTCAACTTGTATCTTTTTGTTTCATGATTTCATTTGTCTCTTTCAATATATGCATTTCACACACAAATGGCATAATATGACGTTGCATGTCAATCAAATATCATAGTTTCTCAAAACTAAGTGCATGTTGGGATTGACGGTGAGTTTGATAGAATCAAGGTGTGTAACGTGATTTTGGCTAAACTACATTTTGATGCTTAAACAAAATCACAGTGTCATCGTGTTAAATTCACTGTGATTCCAGACAGATTTTCAAATTTGTTTCAAACAAAAAGGAATAAGGAAGCTAATACTATTGCAGACCTATGATGCTGTTGTAGCAGATATAACAATACTTGCCGAGCGATCAAGGAATTTATCATTCACTCAACCCTATACTGAGTCGGGCTTATCACTCATGTTTCCAGCTGAAACAGTAGATTCAGCATGGTTGTTTATGAAACCATTTAGCTGGTAAATGTGGATTGCAACTATTGGTATCCTCATCTACACAATGATTATCATTTGGTTCTTGGAACATCGCTTCAATCCTGAATTTGGTGGACCATTGAAAACTCAGATCAGCAACACTCTGTGGTTTGCTTTTTCCTCTCTATTTTCTGTTCACAGTAAGTCTATGTTACAGAAGTTTAAAACTTTCTCATTTCCCTTTTTACTATATTTGAAAAACTACATTTATTGGTAATTTAGTGAAGGCCTTTTGTTTGCAGGTTGTGATATTTCAAAGATGGAAAAATTTCAATTTTCCACAAATACTAGTATATAAAACTAAAGGAACAAACAGTCCTTTTGATCCTTAAATGTGTTAAGTGCTGTAAAAATAGTCCATCAATTTAGCAAAATTACAAAAAATGTGTTTCGTTAGTTATTTTGGTCCTCGAATGAGTCTTTCATTATTGGTCTTTGAATGTGTCTTTCATTAGTTTGCTTAGTCTTCGAATGTGTCTTTGTTAGTCAATTTGGTCTATAAAATTACTAATTACATGATATTTGATTCTTATGTATTTCAGGGGAGAAAATAAACAGCAACTCAGCAAGAATAGTAGTTGGAGTATGGTTATTTCTTGTGTTGGTTCTAACCTCAAGCTATACTGCAAATCTTTCATCATTGCTTACTGTCCCAAAATTGAGATCTGATAGAAACATTGAATGGCTTAAACAAAACAAACTACCAGTTGGTTGTGCTAGCACCAGTGCCTTTGTGAAGAACTACTTGATCCAAGTATATAATTTCCCTAGGCAACAAATTGTCGATGTTGAGGATGAACGTGACTCTATCGTTAAATTCAAGAGCAAAAAAATTGCTGCTATCTTTGCTGAGAGCCCATATGTGAAGGTTTTCTTGAATAAACATTGCAAAGATTACACTGCAACTACAGCAGCCTATAAATTTGGAGGTTTGGGATTTGTGAGTACCTAATTAAAACTTCTTTACCACGTTTATTACTTTCACAAAATAAAAACAAGAAATGGAAACAATGAGAATGTTTTCTCAAAGTAGTGTTTTAGTTTTGCACTCTCATGCTTTTTTTCATGCTGTATGAATTTTGCAGGTATTTCAAAAAGGAGCTCCAATAGAAAAAGACTTTTCTGAAGCAATTTTAACATTAGCAGAAAATGGAAAACTCAAAGATTTGGAAGACAAATGGTTAACACCTTCCAATCAATGCTCAAACAACTCACCATCTCCACAAACTGAGAGCTTGACTCTTAATAAATTTTGGGGAATATATCTAATATGTGCTGCCACTTCCACCATCTGCTTATTACTAGCTTCATTGAAGAAGTACTTACATAAAGGAAATGTAATCTCCGAATTTGATGATAATAAAGGTAATCAAAATTGGACTGGACTGGATCGGCCAGTTCAACCGATTGAATTTGGAACCGAATATGCCTCCGGTCCAATCAACACTTCAAACCGCTATGCATCCGGTCCTATCAACACTTCAAACCGCTATGATACAGAACTTGTTATAAAACCAGTATGATACAGAACCGGATAAAAACCAGGAAGCCGGTAGAAAATCAGAAAGAAAAAAGTGGAGACCGGCAGTTGGCATGGTTCTTCAGGTCAACCGTATTTTGAACAAGGATATTTAACTCCCTAAAACGGCGTATCGTGCCACTCTTATTACACAGTGGAGTTCCATTTTGAGCTATTGAACTTAATTGTTATGTAACTTAATTTGGATTCAACTTTTAAGTATAATTTTTTTATTTTATATATTATTTGAAAATATAAAAAATATATATTCAAATAAAAAGGGTCGGTAATGGTCGAACATTGGTCCGATCGATTAAAATAAAGTAGCTTGTCAGTCCAATTTTAATTACTTTGTTGATAAAAATTAGTAGTATGTTGACCTGTGCCAAACACTTGATAGGAATGATCCTAAATTATTCATCAAAGATAATTTTAAAAATGATATTACTGAAATGTATTAAAAAATGAAAGTGGTCATTCAAATAATTTGTTTTAGAAATAGGTCATTATTTTGGAATTTACAGGTTGACCTTTCAAATTTCTAGCATTTTATTTTCTAATAGTATTCAGCAAGTCATGGTCAGAGGAAGAAAAAAAACAAAAAAATCTATACTAGGTGTAACGTGTATTTGCCATGTAAATTGTTCAACATAATACAACTATACAATAATACAAGTCAAGATACTTAACTTGCAAGTAAAAAATATTAACAGAATCATTCCCACAAATTAACTAACATCTATTATTCAACTGTTGAATTATATTATGATTATGAATTTATGACCATTGACCACTTCCTCTACCATACATATAAATATGTGTATCCTATATTTCCATTTCATTTTTTGCATAATACAAAGTATCTTAGATCATGTTATCTATCTTAATACAGTTTATTCCACCAAAAAATCTGTAATAATTATTTTTAGCTGCCAATATGAATTTTTATGCTCAAAGTTTGAACTCAGTTCCAAATATTTTGCTTTGGCTTCCTCTAATAATCTCACTTTTACTTTTCCAATGTGTGGCCAATAGTTCTCAAACTACAAGTGTTGGTGTTATCATTGATGTTAATTCTGAAACAGGGAAACAACAGAGAATAGCCATGCAAGTTGCAGCTCAAAGTTTCAACAATAATTCCAACAATCAAAACATAATACTTTTCTTCCGTGACTCTTCTAGAAACCCTTTACAAGCAGCTTCAGCAGGTAAGTACTTTTTCTTTTTATAAAAAAACATCTTTCTTTTTCCTTTTAAGCACTTAGAGTCTGTTTGAATTGACTTATTTGAACTTATCTACTGATATATAAGTATTTGTGAGAGCTTATGAAAACATCTAATGATATGTTTATAAGCTTTTGAGGACAACTTATAACAATAGCTTATTTTATCTTTTATAATTAAACACTTATATAGTGAGTGCTTAATTAAGTTGTTTATCTAAACATGACCTTAGTGAATAATATCTTGTTTCTTATTGGTTTTCAGCTGAAGAATTAATTACTAAAGAGAAAGTTAAAGTGATTATTGGCATGGAAACATGGCAAGAAGCAGCTCTTGTTGCTGACCTTGGAGAAAAGTTTCAAGTACCAACAATTTCATTTTCTTCTCCTTTATTAGTCCCTTCATCATCAATGCAACTTCGTTGGTCTTTCTTGATTCAAATGGCACAAAATCATTCTGCACACATGAACTTCATAGCTGATATGGTCCATGCTTTCAACTCTAAAAAAGTTATAGCTATATATGAAGACAACCCTTATAGTAGTGATTCTGGAATGTTAAGCCTCTTGTCTGAGGCTCTCGAAAAGGTTAACTCGCAGATTGAGTACCGATTAGTTCTTCCACCATTCACTTCTTTGTCTGATCCAAAAGGTTTTGTTCTTGATGAATTGTTGAAGTTGTTGCCGTTAAAATCTCGTGTTTTTATCGTACTTCAAGCATCGTTACCTATGGTGAACCATTTGTTTAGAGAAGCTAAGAAAATTGGATTATTGAATAAATATTCATCTTGGATAATCAATGAGGAGATTACAAGCAAGTTGGACTATGTAGATAAATCTGTTTTATCTTCTATGGAAGGTGTTTTGGGAATCAAAACCAGTTATTCTACTAGCTCTAGTGCTTATACTCAATTGTCTGAAACTTTGCAAGCTGAGCATACAGAAAAAGTTGAGTCCAAACCAGGATCAAAGGTTTTGCTAGCTTATGATAGCATTTCAATTGTCACAAAGGCTTTGGAGAAAATGAATACTGATTCTAGTAGCTCAAAGATGTTATTGGAGGAAATGTTATCTTCCAATTTCAATGGCTTAATTGGAGATATAAGATTGAAAGAAAGACAACTATCCTACACTCCAATATTAAGAGTCATTAAAGTTGTTGATAATGATAATAAATATATTGAATTGGACTTTTGGACACCGAAGTTGAAGTTTGCTAGATCTCTTAGTGAGAAAACAAGTGATGGTACTACAGAAACTAAGACATGGAAAGTACCTACAGTTACAAACCCTTTAAAAGTTGCACTTCCTATGAATCCTGCATTTGATAACTTTTTGAAATTCTCTGATAATCAACCACCTACCGGTTTTTGTATCGAACTTTTTAAAGAGATTCGAGAAATTCTGAGTGACCAGTATTCTGGTCTTCCTTATAGATTTGACGCCTTCAATGAAACTTATGATACACTTCTGTTTAAAGTCATAAATGAGGTAAATTCTTTTATCTTTTCAACATTATGGTCTTGTTAGCTTGTGTTTTTCTGATTCATGATTTCATTTCCTTCGATATACACATTTCACACAGAAATGGCATAACATTGCATGTAGATCAAACATCATACTTTATAAAAATTAAGTGCAGATTTTTATTGGCAGTGAGTTTCACAGAATCACAACATGTCACCTTGATTATGGCAAAAAGCTAAGAATCACGGTGCCATCGTGATTCCAAACATGCACTCTACAAAACTAAAATATTTCAAAAACAAAACAAAAAAATCGAACAAAAGTGAAAAAAGAAACTAATACTATTGCAGTCCTATGATGCTATTGTAGGAGATGTAACAATACTTGCGGACCGATCAAGGAATGTATCATTCACTCAACCATATACTGAGTCGGGCTTATCACTCATATTTCCCGCAGAAAATGAAGATTCAACATGGTTGTTTATGAAACCATTTAGCTGGGAAATGTGGTTTGCAACTCTTGGTATCCTCATCTACACAATGTTTATCATTTGGTTCTTGGAACATCACTTGAATCCTGAATTTGGTGGACCATTGAAAACTCAAATCAGCACCACTCTGTGGTTTGCTTTTACTTCTTTATTTTTTGCTCATAGTAAGTCTATATTACAGAATTTTAAAACTCATTTTCTTTTTTTTTCTTCATTTAGAAACTCCTTTTGCAAACTAACTAATAGTAACATGATATTTGATTCTGATGTATATCAGGGGAGAACATAAGCACCAACACAGCAAGAGTAGTAGTTGCAGTATGGTTATCTCTTGTGTTTGTTCTAACCTCAAGCTACACTGCAAATCTCTCATCATTGCTTACTGTCCAAAAATTGAGGTCTGAGAGAGACATTGAATGGCTTAAACAAAACAGACTACCAGTTGGTTGTGATAACAGCAGTACCTTTGTAAAGGACTACTTGGTCCAAGTGTATAATTTTCCTAGCGACCAAGTTGTAGATGTTGATAATGAACAAGACATTGTGGATAACTTCAAGAGCAAAAAAATTTCTGCTCTTTTTGTTGAGAGCCCATATGAGAAGGTTTTCTTGAATAAATACTGCAAAGATTACACTGGAACTACAGCAGCCTATAAATTTGGAGGAATGGGATTTGTAAGTGCCTGCAATTTTTCTGGCCTGTTTACTTTATTTTCAATCTGATACTATCTTTTTTGTTTTAAGAATTTTCTGTAAATTTTTTTGAATATAACAAACATATTAGAACATAAGACAAATGATTTTTGCTTCATGCTATATGGTGTTTGCAGGTATTTCAAAAAGGGGCTCCGATAGCAAGAGACTTTTCTGAAGCCATTCTAACACTAGCAGAAAATGGAAGACTAAAAGCTTTAGAAGAGTATTGGTTAACACCTTCTAATAAATGCTCAAACAATTCAGCTTCACCAGAAACTGAGAGTCTGACTCTTGACAAATTTTGGGGACTTTATGTCATATGTGCTGCCACTTCCACCATATGCTTAGGACTAGCCTTATTGAAGAAGTATCTCCATAAACATAACCACTTTCAAAATGAAGCTCATCAACTTCCTCAAAGAGATGTCACTGCCGAATCTGATGATGATAATAATAATAATAATAATGATATGAAGAAATCATCAAGATATGGTAGAGTATTACATAATGGGAATATCACGACTTTAAATAAATCTGCAACTTTTGGAGGAAGTGCAATACAAGGTGTACGTCGTAGAAATTCACCAAGGTTGGAGAGTATAACCATTTCTGATGAACCGGGCAATCCACAACGTGCCCAATCAGCTGTCATAGAAATGATGTAATGTCACAAACTTAGATACATTGAGTATAATTCAGTATACATGTAATAGATTCACATGTTAGTTGTTCATTGTTCTGTATATACATAGCTAGCTTTGAACACCCCAACTGGTATTTATTTATTCTTAGTCATTGTAATAGTAGAACGAATTACTCAATAGAATATTAAGCTTTAACTCTATTAGCATGTATAAAACAGTTTCACACAATAGAATATCAAAGTTGCACTAATAGAATATTACTTTTATAGTTTTGGTTAAAGTGTTGACCATGATTTAAAAGAACCTCACATGTGGTAGGATTATGGTTAAAGCATAAATCAACATGCAAAATCTTTTTAATTTCCCTTACTTGGACTTTTTTTTTTATATTAATCCTCTGGTTTCCAAGGGAAGGAGGCTCTGATAAAGATGAGTAAAGTCTGGCCAAGAATGAGGATAAAGATAGAGATTTGTGATATAGTTGTACTCTATTTTTAGTGAGGAATAGTAAGCACAATGACATCTAATAAAGTTGCTGCTCCTCACAAACACTTTCCCTGAATTTCCTAGTGGTCCTATGACTAGCCTTCCTTCTAGTTACCCAACAACTTCCAATCCTTGTCTTGTCTATTCTCTTCTCACACTCAACTTTGTCTTGAAGTATATGGAGTCAAAATTGACTAAGTCAAATGTTCAGTTTCCATGTACCTACCATAATCCTTTGAATCTAAGTATATTCATTTCTCTTTGTACTGTCTTCATTTCCTCACAACTTACTTGTATTGCATTTGCTTGTAATATATAGGCAGCCAGTCCATACACAAATTTTCCAACAAAGGGAAGTAAATTATGTGAGCAAATTAAATTGAAACAAAATGCATTACCTTTCAAATATTTTGCTTCGGCTTCCTCTAATAATCTCACTTTTTCTTTTCCAATGTCTTGCCAATAATTCTCAAACTACAAGTGTTGGTGTTATCATTGATGTTAATTCTGAAATAGGGAAACAACAGAAAAAAGCCATGCAACTTGCAGCTCAAAGTTTCAATAATTACTCCAACAATCAAAACGTAATCCTTTTCTTCCGCGACTCTGCTAGAAACTCTTTACAAGCAGCTTCAGCAGGTAATTAATTACATTTTGTTATCAGAAAAATATCTTTATTCTTTTTCATATTGACTTATAAAAAATTAAAAATTGCCAATGACAGACATGTCCATAAGCTTTCCATGATAGCTTATTTTATATTATATAATCAGAATAGCTTATACATAAACACTTTTATAATAAGTTCCTAATTAAGTTGTTTATCCAAACATGACTTTAGTGAATAATATCTTGCTTTGTTTTCAGCGGAGGAATTAATTACTAAAGAGGAAGTTAAAGTGATTATTGGAATGGAAACATGGCAAGAAGCAGCTCTTGTTGCTGACCTTGGAGCCAAGTTTCAAATACCAACAATTTCATTTTCTTCTCCTCCATTGTTAGTCTCTTCATCATCAATGCAACTTCGTTGGCCTTTCCTGATTCAAATGGCACAAAATCATTCTGCACAAATGAACTATATAGCTGACACTGTCCATGCTTTAAATTCTCAGAAGGTTATAGCTATATATGAAGACAACCCTTATAGTAGCGATTTTGGAATGTTAAGCCTCTTATCTGAGGCTCTCGAAAAGGCTAACTCGCAGATTGAGTATCAATTAGTTCTTCCACCATTCAATTTTTTATCTGATCCAAAATGGTTTGTTCTTGACGAATTGTTGAAGTTGTTGCCGTTAAAATCTCGTGTTTTTATTGTACTTCAAGCATCGTTACCTATGGTGAATCATTTGTTTAGAGAAGCTAAGAAAATCGGATTATTGGAGAAAGATTCATCTTGGATAATCAATGAGGAAATTACAAGCATGTTAGACTACATAGATAAATCTGTCTTATCTTCTATGGAAGGTGTTTTGGGAATCAAAACCAACTATTCTACTAGGTCTAGTGCTTATACTCAATTGTATAAAAATTTAAAAACTGAGCATACCGAAAAAGTTGAGTCCAAACCAGGATCAAAGGTTTTGCTAGCTTATGATAGCATTTCAATTGTCACAAAGGCTTTAGAGAAAATGAATACTAATTCAATTAGTTCAAAGATGTTATTGGAGGAAATGGTATCTTCCAATTTCAATGGCTTAATTGGTGATATAAGCTTCAAAGAAAGACAACTATCCTACAGTCCAATATTAAGAGTCATAAAAGTGGTTGTTAATGATAAGAAACTTATGGAATTGGACTTTTGGACACCAAAGTTGAAGTTTGCTGCAAGTGATGGTACTACAGAAACTAAAACATGGAAAGTACCTACTCATACAAACCCTTTAAAAGTTGCAATTCCTATGTATCCTTCAGGGGATAAATTTTTGAAAGTCTCTCAAAATCGTTCTGCTACCGGTTTTTGTATTGATCTTTTCAATGATATCCGAGAAATTTTGAGTGACAAGTATTCTGGTCTTCCCTATAGATTTTACACTTTCAATGTATCTTATGATACTATTATACCTAAAGTCGTAGATGAGGTAAACTCTACTTGAATTATTTTGTTTCATGATTTCATTTGTCTCTTTCAATACATGCATTTCACACACAAATGACATAACAAAAAATAGCATGTTGATAAAATATCGTAGTTTATCAAAACTAAGTGTATATTGGAATTGAAGGTGATTTTGACAGAATCGCGGTTGAGTGATTTTGGCAAAAACTACATTTGGAAGCTTAAACAAAATCAGTGTCATTGTGTCAAATTCACTGTGATTCGAAACATGCACTAAAGCAAGAGAAAATGTTTTTCAAACAAAAAGGAACAAGGAAGTTAATACTATTGCAGACTTATGATGCTATTGTAGGAGATATAACAATACTTGCCGAGCGATCAAGGAATGTATCATACACTCAACCATATACTGAGTCGGGCTTATCACTCATATTTCCTGCAGAAAATGAAGATTCAGCATGGTTGTTTGTGAAACCATTTAGCTGGGGAATGTGGGCTGCAACTATTGGAATCCTCATCTACACAATGATTATCATTTGGTTCTTGGAACATCATTTGAATCATGAATCGCGCGGATCATGGAAAAACCAGATCAGCACCACTATGTGGTTTACTTTTTCTTCTCTATTTTTTTCTCATAGTAAGTCTTGATTATAAAAGTTCATAACTTTCTCATTTTCTTTTTCGCTATATTTCTTAGAATTTTTGTTGCGTCTAACTCAACTTTTACAAAACCGGCTTGTAATGTGAGGACTGCCCCCAGTTATAAACTAATATTCAGATTTTATCCTATCCAATATGAGACTCTTAAGCTTGAGCTTCTTCAGTCGTAAATTCCTTTTCCAAACTAATTACATGATATTTGATTCTTATGTATTTTAGGGGAGAAAATAAACAGCCACTCAGCAAAAGTAGTAGTTGGAGTATGGTTATCTCTTGTGTTTGTTCTAACCTCAAGCTACACTGCAAATCTTTCATCATTGCTTACTGTCCAAAAATTGAGGTCTGATAGAGACATTGAATGGCTTAAACAAAACAAACTACCTGTTGGTTGTGATAACCACAGTACCTTTCTAAAGAACTACTTGGTCCAAGTGTATGATTTCCCTACGGATCAAGTTGTAGATGTCGAGAATGAACAAGACATTGTGGATAAATTCAAGAGCAAGAAAATTTCTGCTATCTTTACTGAGAGCCCATATGTGAAGGTTTTCTTGAATAAACACTGCAAAGATTACACTGCAGCTACAGCAGCCTATAAATTTGGAGGAATGGGATTTGTAAGTGCCTGAAATTTCCTTGGCCACTTTATTTTTAATTAAGAAACTGTCACATTATATTCAATCTGAAACATTTTTTTGTTTATGTTTTAAGCATTTTCTGTAAAATCTTGCTTCATGCTTCTTACTATATGATGTTTTCAGGTATTTCAAAAAGGGGCTCCAA
Organism: Trifolium subterraneum; assembly: GCA_951799995.1. Classification (NCBI taxonomy): domain Eukaryota; kingdom Viridiplantae; phylum Streptophyta; class Magnoliopsida; order Fabales; family Fabaceae; genus Trifolium; species Trifolium subterraneum. The sequence goes on along the minus strand of OX637462.1, from coordinate 4,750,815 downwards.
TAGGAAGAGACTTTTCTGAAGCCATTCTAACACTGGCAGAAAATGGAAGGCTACAAGCTTTGGAAGAGTATTGGTTAACACCTTCAAATAAATGCTCAAACAACTCACCTTCTCCAGACACTGAGAGCCTGACCCTTGACAAATTTTGGGGACTCTATGTCATATGTGCTGTCACTTCCACCATCTGCTTAGGACTAGCCTTATTGAAGAAGTATTTCCATAAACATTACCACTTTAAAGAGGTAGCTATTCAACTTCCTCAAAGAGATGTAATCGCTAAATCTGATGATGATAATAATAGTGATTTGAACAAAGTGCCTAGATGTGGTAGAGTATTACGTAATGGGAATATCATTACTTTAAATAAATCTGCAACTTTTGGAGGAAGTGTAATACAAGGCGTACGTCGTAGAAATTCGCCAAGGTTGGAGAGTGTAATCATTTCTGATGAACTGCGCAATCCACAACGCACCCAATCAGCCTCCCAATAAGCTGTCATAGAAAAGATGTAATGTCACAAACTTAGATACATTGATTATAATTCAGTATATTCACAAGTTAGTTGTTCATTGTTCTATATATATCTTAGCTAGCCTTAAACACTCCAACCTGTATTTATTTACTCTTAGTCATTGTAATAGTAGCACTAATTACTCTTAAACATTAACTTGAAAACCTTGTTCAGCAGCAAATATTAAGCTTTAACAGAATACATAGTCCAACTTTATAATTTATTACCAACATGGTTTTAGGAGAGTTGACAATATTGATGGGGAATTAGCACAATAATAATAATAACGAGCAATACGCAGCGGAAATAAAATTCCCCAAACTTGTAAGAACCTTGTGGATCAACAACAAATAATATGGCAGACAATAAAGCAAAATAAAGACACCGGAATTTTAACGTGGAAAACCCTCGATGTGAGAGTAAAAAACCACGGGTCGTCCAGACCAAAGAAATAGCTCCACTATAATCAAATATGGGTACAAAAGAGTCTCAAAGTGATGCACAAAACAAGTGCTAACAACCAATTACACAACAAAGCACAAAAGCTTTCAAAACAAGAACTAGAAGATGAAAAAATCCCCAAAAAATACTGATGCACTGCGATCAAAATATCTCACTATCCAGACCTGATTTCGACGATCCGAATGGTGAAAGTGTAGCCCCTGAAGCTGCGAATATTCCCTCCAAATTTGAGCCAATTCTAACGGTTAACGAATCGGGAATATCAGTTTTAGTGAGACTGCTGTGTCAAAAACGGGAATTGGTTTCTCTCCTCTTTTCTCTCTTTTTGAAGGTTGTTCTCTCACAAAATTTACTCTCTTGATAACCCTAGTATGACCACTCTCCATTTGGGAGATAGTTCAGTCCTATTAAAATAAAGAAAATCATATGTCGACGCTACTGACTTAAAAACTAGTCTCATAGCAGCTCAAAAGTTCTAAGCAGTGGAAATACCTTGGAGCACCTACTAGGAGATCAAAGATCCTAATTACAGTGTGTTTAGGTGAAACATCTTTATTATAAAGCAAAAAATTGGCACATTGACTATCTTACATGTGGTAGGATTATGGTTAAAGCAAAAAATTACATGCAACTTCTTTTTAATTTCCCTTACTTGGACTTTTTTTGTATTAATCCCCTGGTTCCTAGGAGAAGGAGGCTCAAGATAAGTAAAGTTTGGTCAAGAATATGACTAGCCTTCCTTCTACTTACTCAACAACTTGCAAGCCATATTCAGTCAAAATTGAGAATGACAAAGTCTAAGTATATGGAGTCAACATCATAATTAATAAAGTCAAACGTTCAATTTTCATGCACATACCAGAATACTTGGAATCTAAGTATATTAATTTCTCTTTGTTGTACTGCCTTCTTGTCCTCACAGCTTACTTGTATTGCATTTGCATAAGTATCTTAGATTTTTCATTCTTAATATCATATCTATAATACAGTTGACCTACCAATATGAATTTTTATGATCAAAATTCAAACTCATTTCCAAATCTTTTGCTTTGTCTTCCGCTAATAATCTCGCTTCTTCTATTCCAATGTCTTGCAAAAAGTTCTCAAACTACAAGTGTTGGAGTTATCATTGATGTTAATTCTGAAACTGGGAAACAACAGAAAAAAGCCATGCAACTTGCAGCTCAAAGTTTCAATAATTACTCCAACAATCAAAACGTAATCCTTTTCTTCCGCGACTCTGCTAGAAACTCTTTACAAGCAGCTTCAGCAGGTAATTAATTACATTTTGTTATCAGAAAAATATCTTTATTCTTTTTCATATTGACTTATTTGAACATATATAAAAAACTAAAAATAGCTAATGACAGACATGTCCATAAGCTTTCCATGATAGATTATTTTATCTTTTATTATCAGAATAAGCTTATACATAAACTCTAGTATATAATAAGTGCCTAATAAGTTGTTTATCCAACATGACATTAGTGAATAATATCTTGCTTCGGTTTTCAGCTGAGGAATTAATTACTAAAGAGGAAGTTAAAGTGCTTATTGGTATGGAAACATGGCAAGAAGCAGCTCTTGTTGCTGACCTTGGAGCCAAGTTTCAAATACCAACAATTTCATTTTCTTCTCCTCCGTTGTTAGTCTCTTCATCATCAATGCAACTTCGTTGGCCTTTCCTGATTCAAATGGCACAAAATCATTCTGCACAAATGAACTATATAGCTGATACTGTCCATGCTTTAAACTCTCAGATGGTTATAGTTATATATGAAGACAACCCTTATGGTAGCGATTTTGGAATGTTAAGCCTCTTAACCGAGGCTCTCGAAAAGGCTAACTCGCAGATTGAGTATCAATTAGTTCTTCCACCATTCAATTTTTTATCTGATCCAAAATGGTTTGTTCTTGACGAATTGTTGAAGTTGTTGCCGTTAAAATCTCGTGTTTTTATTGTACTTAAAGCATCGTTACCTATGGTGAATCATTTGTTTAGAGAAGCTAAGAAAATCGGATTATTGGAGAAAGATTCATCTTGGATAATCAATGAGGAAATTACAAGCATGTTAGACTACATAGATAAATCTGTCTTATCTTCTATGGAAGGTGTTTTGGGAATCAAAACCAACTATTCTACTAGGTCTAGTGCTTATACTCAATTGTATGAAAATTTCAAAACTGAGCATACCGAAAAAGTTGAGTCCATACCAGGATCAAAGGTTTTGCTAGCTTATGATAGCATTTCAATTGTCACAAAGGCTTTAGAAAAAATAAATACTAATTCAATTAGTTCAAAGATGTTATTGGAGGAAATGTTATCTTCAGATATCAATGGCTTAATTGGAGATATAAGATTCAAAGAAAGTCAACTATGCTACACTCCAATATTAAGAGTCATAAAAGTGGTTGTTAATGATAAGAAAGTAATGGAGTTTGACTTTTGGACACCAAAGTTGAAGTTTTCTGAATCTCTTAATGAGAAAACAAGTGATGGTACTACAGAAACTAAGACATGGAAAGTACCTACAGTTACAAACCCTTTAAAAGTTGCAATTCCTATGTATCCTATAGTCGATAAATTTTTGGAAGTCTCTCAAAATCATACTGCTACCGGTTTTTGTATTGATCTTTTCAATGAGATCCGAGAAATTTTGAGTGACCAGTATTCCGGTCTTCCCTATAGATTTTACACTTTCACTGAATCTTATGATGCTATTCTACCTAAAGTCATAGATGAGGTAAACTCAACATTATGTTATTGTCAACTTGTATTTTTTTGTTTCATGATTTCATTTGTCTCTTTCAATATATGCATTTCACACACAAATGACATAACATTGTATGTAGTTTCTCAAAACTAATTAGTGTATATTGGAATTGACAGTGACTTTGACAGAATCACTGTTTACAAAATGATTTTGGCAAAAACTACATTTTGAAGTTTAAACAAAATCACAATGTCACTGTGTCAAATTCACCATGATTTGAAACATGCACTAAAGCAAAAGAAAATATTTTTCAAACAAAAAGGAAAAAGAAAGCTAATATTATTGCAGACCTATGATGCTATTGTAGGAGATATAACAATACTTGCCGAGCGATCAAGGAATGTATCATTCACTCAACCCTATACTGAGTCGGGCTTATCACTCATATTTCCTGCAGAAAATGAAGATTCAGCATGGTTGTTTATGAAACCATTTAGCTGGGGAATGTGGGTTGCAACTATTGGAATCCTCATCTACACAATGATTATCATTTGGTTCTTGGAACATCACTTGAATCCTGAATCTGGTGGATCATTGGAAAACCAGATCAGCACCACTATGTGGTTTACTTTTTCTTCTCTATTTTTTGCTCATAGTAAGTCTTGATTATAAAAGCCTTCATGTTATCATATTTGGAAGGAAGATTACATGATATTTGATTCTTATGTTTTTCAGCAGAGAAAATAAACAGCAACTCAGCCAAAGTAGTAATTGGAGTATGGTTATTTCTTGTGTTGGTTCTAACCTCAAGCTATACTGCAAATCTTTCATCATTGCTTACTATCCGAAAATTGAGGTCTGATAAAAACATTGAATGGCTTAAACAAAACAATCTACCAATTGGTTGTGCTAGCACCAGTGCTTTTCTAAAGAATTACTTGATCCAAGTATATAATATCCCTAGGCACCAAATTGTCGATGTTGAGGGTGAACGTGACTATATGGATAAATTCAAGAACAAAAAAATTGCTGCTATCTTTGCTGAGAGCCCATATGTTAAGCTTTTCTTGAATAAACACTGCAAAGATTACACTGCAACTACAGCTGCCTATAAATTTGGAGGAATGGGATTTGTTAGTGCCTTCAACTTCTTCTTTCGCATGTTTACTTTCACAAAAATGTATTGCTTTTATTTTATTTTATTTTCCATTTTTATGTTGTATGATTTTCGCAGGTATTTCAAGAAGGGTCTCCAATAGCAAAGGACTTTTCTGTAGCAATTTTAACACTAGGAGAAAATGGAAAACTAAAAGATTTGGAAGATAAATGGTTAACACCTTCAAATGAATGCTCAAACAACTCAGCATCTCCACAAACTGAGAGCCTGACTCTTGACAAATTTTGGGGACTCTATGTCATATGTGCTGCCACTTCCACCATATGCCTATTACTAGCTTTATTGAAGAAGTACTTCCATAAACATAACAACTATGAAGAGGAAACTCAACCCCCTCAGAAAAATTGTTGTATGTGCCTTAAAATTTTACCAAGCAACTGTTTAAAAGTAAGGAATTGGGTTTGGCTACTGCAGCGAGGTGGACAGCAGTGGCCGCGAGGCGGGTTGGGAACTGAAATTTCAAGGCATTGCTCACTGCCTTGTCCGCGAGGCGGATGTCAGAGTGTAAATTTGGGGCCCAAGGCGTCTAGTGGAAGTGCAGGGCAGATGCATCCTGTGCCATAGTCCGCGAGGCAGATGCCTGAGTGTAAATATATAGGTCTAAAAAATATATCTGATATTATTAGGTCTAAAAACTATTATTAGGTCTAATATTCCTTTATTCCTTTGTAAACAGTTTAATGGTTCAATTCCTTTATTTCTTCATGCATGTCTTTTCATCGTAGCAATTTTGAGGTCTAAAAAATGATGAATTTTGATATGCATGTAATATAGTTTTTATTTTTTGAAACATATGCATGTAATATAATTAATAGTTCTTCACCCCCACTAAATATCATCTAGTATGATGGGAAAAAAAAAGTTCTTACAAAAACATAGCTTAAGTTGCAAAATTCAACGATTACTATCGTAATTAAATTGACATTTCAAGAACTTTCTTAAACAAGGATTAGATATCAATCTAAATTTGTCTTCCTTCTCAGCCATCTAATCTAATGAAAGGTTCACACTTTACTTGATACCGTAACACATGCACATGAAGAGTAGCGGGAGAAAAATGTTTACGCGTTTCTGTAACAATAAAAGTCCCACATATAAGATGCTAAACATAAGGTTGGTATATTTACAGCAGAAGAATCAGTCACATGTTTTAATATTCAGTATATGCATGCATGTTGAATTATGTATTTATAACCAGTCAGTCTCTCCATGGACCATGGAATGTGTATATACTTACAAATTTCCTTTACAAATTCCAAATTCATTAATTGTAAGTTTTTGAAGACTGGCTTTTGTGGCCACATCTCAAAGCCTAAATGTCCTTAAGTTTGGGGTCCACTTCTCTGCTTTAGGGAAATGATGCAGTTGCATGCAGTAATGAATATCAACGGTTGATTTAAGATCGGAAGGTCCAAATCACAATGAAAAAATCAAACTTAAACAATCTCAGCCGTTGATTATGATCAGACAGATGAAAGCAGTAACTACATCACGTAGTTACTGCAGCGAATCTGTTTCCCACCAGACACCACGCGATGTGCAATGCTCTTCCAGCTGTAGTGGACTCTACCTCTGGTTGAGCCGTTTCCATATACACTAATTTTAATTAGCTCCTCAAATATAAGATGTGCTACTTGAGTAAATAACCACAACCATGAACACACTAGCTCCTAGTTGAGACTAGAGCAGTTATGTTCTCTCATAAATTTGTGGATATGGATGTTTTGTCTGTATCTATTTGGTTTATCTGCCGTGTGGGACACTTCAAAATAAAAAATCAACATAATACACACCGTTGCTTATTATGCTACATTAAACTTTCTTCTACTCTCAAAGCCTAAACTTCAATCCTTTAGACTATTGAACACAAGGAAAGGAAATATTACATCCCAAAATTAATCCTGTTGCATGCTTCATAGTATGAACTTTGCAAATCAATAGGCATAATAATTCTATCTATTATTTAAATACGCAAAATATTAATCACTTTTTCGTTTATTACCAACACGATATTGAGAGAGTTGAAACTCTCCTTCATAAAAAAGAATCCGTGTTCGATTTCTAGAGTCCTTAGTTGGGAGGTAGCCCGGTTCTAATAAAATAAAGAAAATCATATTTCCTTAAGAATTAGTCTCTTTTCATTCTCTTGTCTATTCTCTTCTCATACACAACTTTGTCTTGAAGTATATGGAATCAACATCATAATTAACAAAGTCAAACGTTCAATTTCCATGTACCTACCAGAATCCTTGGAATCTAAGTATATTAATTTCTCTTTGTACTTCCTTCTTTTCCTCACACCTTACTTGTATTGCATTTGCATGTAATATATATGCAGCTAATCCATACACAAATTTTCCAACAAAGGGAAGTAAATTATGTGAGCAAAATATATTGAAACAAAATGCATTACCTTTCAATTATTCCTCAAGTATTAACAAGAATTTGTATATTCTTTTTCTTGCTCATCCCTTTTGTTCTCATCCATGGCATTCGAGATGAGACGATGAATTCAGATAAAAAAGTTATATCCATTGGTGTGATCATTGATGGTGATTCTCGTATTGGGAAAGAACAAGAAGTAGCCATGGATATTGCAGCCAAGAGTTACAACAACACTTCAAAGAATCACAAGTTGGCTCTCTATTTTCGGAACTCCACCGAGGATACCCTCAGGGCCATCGCACTTGGTTAGTATACTATATCTAGTATTTTCTGAGAAAAACAATGAAACTTTCATGCGCTTTTGGTTAATGTAATAAGACCTTTTATTGCAGCTGAAGAGATGATTAATGTGCAAAAGGTGCAAGTGATTATAGGGATGCACACATGGCCAGAAGCAGCTATAGTGGCTGAAATAGGAAGCAAAGCTCAAGTTCCTATCATATCCTTTGCAGAACCTATCATAACGCCACCGTTGATGAAAGCTCGATGGCCTTTTCTAGTGAGACTAGCTAACAATGGTACAGCATATATAAATTGTATTGCAGAAATAGTGCAGGCTTATAGTTGGAAGAGAGTAGTAGTAATCTACGAAGATGACGGATATGGTGGAGATTATGGGATGCTATCCCTACTAGCTGAGGCCCTTCAGGATGTGGATTCAATAATAGAGCGCCGTTTAGCCCTTCCTCCAATTTCTTCTCTACATGATCCAGGAGAGCTAGTTAGTGAAGAGATGCTTAAGTTAAAACAAACACAATCTCGGGTTTTCATAGTGCTGCAATCATCATTAGAAATGGCAATTCATGTGTTCAAAGAAGCTTCAAAAGTTGGACTGGTGGATACAGAATCAGTTTGGATAATCCCGGAGAGCGTAACTAATTTGCTGGACACTGTCAATAAGTCTGCTATTTCCTATATGGAAGGAGCTTTAGGAATTAAAAACTACTACTCAGAAAGAAGCAAGGAGTATCAAGAATTTGAGGCTCAGTTCCGGAAAACATTTTCATTAAAGAATCCTGAAGAAGATAACCGATACCCCGGATTTTATGCTCTACAAGCATATGATAGCATTAACATTGTAACTCAAGCAACCAACAGAATGACCGGTATGAACAATAGCAGCTCAAAGACTTTACTAAAAGAAATACTGTCTAGCAATTTCCTTGGTTTAAGTGGTCATATTCAACTTGAAGCCGGAAAACTCATGCTGAATAATCGTGTCTTAAGAATTGTAAATGTGGCTGGGAGGAGTTACAAGGAATTATGCTCATGGACTCAACAACGCGGCTTCACTAAAATACTTCATGCCAGACAAAGTGAAAATAAGGTTGCTGGAAGTACAGAATGTTTCAAGGGTGTACGGTGGCCTGGGAATTTGGACCGCGATCCAAAGGGATGGAACATGCCTACCAAAAAAAATCCATTGAAAATTGCAGTCAGAAGTAGAACCTCCTTTTCCAGATTTGTCAAGGTTGAGTATGGCCAGAATCAAATGCCTTATAAATATAGTGGATTCTGCATTGAAATTTTTGAGCATGTACATAAACTTTTGGGATACGATCTGCCATATACTTATTATCCCATCAATGGAACCTATAACGATTTGGTTCAGTATGTCTATAACAAGGTATTCAAATCTATCTTTTCATTGAAACAAAATGTTTTATTTTGGTTTCTATTTGATTATCATTATCATCCCTATAATTTGAAGGCTAGCTAGGCCTTAATATGACAGTGTCTTTATGACAAAATTAATTTTAATTAGTGATTAGGAATAACTACTTTGATTTTGAGAATCAATGTTTTCAATGTATTGATTAGGAATTTTTGTTTATGTGTCGTTAAACAATGATGGAAGACTTACGACGCAGCTGTTGGGGACATGACCATAATAGAGGAAAGATTGCAGTATGTAGATTTTACAGTACCATATGCAGAATCAGGATTGTCAATGGTAGTTCCAATGAAGACTGAAGAATCAGCATGGATGTTTATGAAGCCATTTACATGGGAATTGTGGCTGGTTACATGTGCAATCTTGATTTACACAATGTTAGTTGTTTGGTATCTCGAGCGAGAACCTAACCCCGAGTTTCATGGAAACTGGAAGCTCCAACTCAGCACAGCTCTTTGGTTTACCTTCTCCTCTCTATTCTTTGCTCATAGTGAGTATCAATCTCAAACTTGCTTGTCATTTTGAATAAAATTATGCAAAACAGTGAATTAATTATAATGTCTTAAGTGTTCATCTTGCAGGAGAAAAAATGCATAGCAACTTAACTCGATTGGTGATGGTCTCGTGGCTATTTCTTGTATTGATTCTCACCTCAAGCTACACAGCTAGTCTTTCTTCAATGCTCACAGTTAAACAGTTACGACCAAATGTCACGGACATTCAGTGGCTGAAGAACAATAACAAGAAAATTGGTTGTGACGGCGACTCATTTGTTAGGACGTTCTTAGAGAAAGTTGAAAAGTTCAAGCCAGAGAATATCATAAACGTTACCGATGAATACAAGTATGATGAAGCATTCTCTAATAACAGCATAACAGCTGCTTTTTTTGAGCTTCCATACGAAAAAGTATTCATCAGTGAATACTGCAAGAGATACACCGGCTTCACGCCTAGAAACAGATTTGGAGGATTCGGCTTTGTAAGTGATTATAAAACTTAGCACATTATTATTAGTATTACAATATCGGACAGATTTATAAAATTAAAATCATATAATTTAATGCAGATGTTCCAGAAAGGCTCTCCTCTAACCAGAGACGTTTCGAAAGCTATATTAAATCTCTCAGAAAATGCAGAACTGAAGAGATTGGAAGAAAAATGGCTAATTAACTCACAAAATTGCTCCAACAACGTGACATCCTCCAACGATACGGATAGTTTGAATCTTGGAAGCTTATGGATTCTATATGTCATCTCTTGTGCCACTTCTACTATTTGTCTGCTAATATCAATCATCAAGCGTCTAAAGTCCAATTACCGACATGAAAACTTGCCACCAGAAGAAGGCAATGGCACACCAAGTGATGAAAAGGTGTGGAACAAGGTTCTTGAATTTGCAAAGCAGATTTATAGCAAAAAGCTCGATGATTCAGGTAAGGAACAGGATGTAATCGACTGTTCTTCGAGATCAAGTCATGTCAGCATCGCTGATATTCCCGAGCATTCACAAGAATTCGCTTCTCCGCCAAAAGAGGTACATATGACAAGTTCAAATGTACAACACATGACATAGGAACCATGTAACCATATACACTTCAAAAAAATTTCCATGTCAGATACTGTACAAATATTCATTCATATCATTCAATAAAATTGTTCTTTCCTTTAACTAATAGTAATTTTTGAAACATTAATTCTGTCTTTCTCTTCTTTCTTTTTTGTAAACTTGTAGCTTGCAGCATAAGTTACTTATGTGATAAGGAACTTGTGCTCTCACATAGTGTATGATCCAGCTAATCTGTACAATAGCTACTGTATGTGTATTGTAGGCTAGCATAGCCCTTTCGAGGCAGTTATGCCAATTGTCAAGTTAGTTAGGAATGGAGCTCTCTATATATAGATTCTTGTAACAGAATTGTATTGATTCATTCAATAATCAGAGATTGATCTTAGTTTCTTCTTCATTTTCTCTCATCTTCTAGCTATTTTCATCTTCTAGCGAAACGGGCACACACTAAATATTGAGAAGTGGAAAATTGCGAGTTCGAACCCACACCTTGACCTATCAAATTTAAATTTAATTTTTTCATATTGTTGTACCATAATTGTGTCTGATCTTATAGTTTCTAAATTTGTTGTATATTACTAATAATAAAATTCTAATTCCAACAAAAAAAGCCACACTGATGTGAAATGGAAGAACAACACAACAAAATTTTGTTTAAAATTAAAAAAGGTGTTTCTCAACTTGTTTCTTAAGTCTCACAAACAATAGGATTCCTTTCCATGCCACAATACCTATTTTTCAAATATTAATTAAAATATTACTGTATTATTTTCTGACTAACATGGTTCTGCTTGCTTAATTAACAACTAAACATCTCAAAATATGTTTAGTGCTTTGTGGTGTTGGGATTTTAAGATGAGTTGGAATTTATAATGTGGAAAAATCTGAAATTACATTTTGCCACTAGAGCGGTTTAAAGAATATGATATTCGAATTTTAAAGAGAAATGATATTTTAATACATTTTATCTCTTTATCTTCTTCTTTTTTTCTTTATTTCTCTCTCTTGTGTAACAAAAAATTTGTCAAAATATCATTGATCGATTTTAAAATATAGATGTGTAAAATTGATTTTTTTTCTTTCACTTCAATGGATATTTTTCTAAAATATTTTATTAGTACATAGAATAAATCAATTTATATTTGTGTTAAAAAATGTCATGAAAATTCTCCAACTCACTTGGTACCTCACAAATATAAATAGACATATGTTAATAACAATATAAGAGTTTCACCGTATTATTTTTTCTCCCAAAATAAGTTAATTACTAATATATTGTCTCTTATCTCTGCTGTTAAATATTCTACTACTAATTTTTCTACTGTGTTTTCTAATTGTTATATCAGAGTTGTGCTCAGTCATATATAGCAAAATATTTTAATCATAAATGAAACGCCTTAAGGTTTTGGATAAAAATGTGGTGTTCAACTCACTTGTATAGTTGCTCTGAATTCAATATAAATAATCTTTCGGCTGTCCTCTCGTGACCTAACACATATATCTTTGTATGTATGTGTGCTCCAAGAACTAAGTTTAGACATAACAAACAAGCACATGTGATGAATAAAATGGATATTTGTGATCTAGAGACTCAGCCAAAGTACAAACTTAGGTAGAAAATGCAACTATTATAACAAGGTGTTATGTTATAAACAGGACCGACAAAGAGGTTCACATGCAATTAAGCAAGAATGAGTCCCTCTCACAAGTTTTCAAGTTCAACAATAATGAGCAAGAATTAATGTGCACTTAACAAAAATCAAGGACTCATTCAACAAGATTGATTTGATTGATAAGGAGATTCACATGGAATTAAGCAAGAATGTGCAACTAAAAACCAAGGAGTCATTGTCAAAAATCTTCAACAAAATTGATTGATTAGGATTTTTTTACGGTATTGGATTAAATAAATTATTATTTTTGGTATTAATATAAATAAATATTAAATACAATCACAAAAAAAAAAAAAAAAACTACAATCACAATGTACTTAACATTTTATGTCTTATATGTGATGTGACACACATACACACCACCATACTAATTTCTCTGGAAAGAATAAGAAAAAAATATTGTTAAGCTTTGAGAGGGCATATAGTAATCCAATGAGAAGAAAAAAGAGGTAAAACATGCAAGAATGAAGAAGTGATGATGATTCTAGTTGTTGACGATGAAATCAATGGTGGATTGGAAAGCCAAGAAGAGTTGGTGGTATGCTTTCTCTGTGGGATGAATTGAATCCCAAAACAAATACTTAGATCGGTCTGGGCACATATTTGAAAACTTATTGCACAAATATGTTGCTTCAATGTATCCACTTCCACAACATCCAACATCAATATCTTCAAATCCTACCACATATATATAAATAAATTAAGGAAAAATGTTAGTCGATAAAATTAAATTAATCTCTCCAATATAGTTTTTTTTTAAATTGCATTTTTGCCTCCTAATTTTCACAAACTTGCGATTTTGACCATTTAACTTTCACAATAACACTTTCGACCTCTAACTTTAGTCCATTTTGCAAAAGATTAACCCCTACTGATTTTGACCAAGTCAACGCACAAGTGGAGTGATTCACATGCACGTCCGCATGTCATGTGAGTCACTGTTCATTTGTGTGTTGACTTTCTGACGTAACATGTGAGTCACTGTCCATGTATGCGTTTACTTTGTCAAAATCAGTGAGGGTCAATCTTTTGCAAAATGGACTAAAGTTAAAGGGCCAAAAATGCTATTACATATTAAAGTTGGGTGGTCAGAATTGAAAGTTTGTGAAAGTTAAAAGGTCAAAATTAAATGCAATTTAATATTTTTTTAAAATAATATAAAAATAAAAATTAAATTACAAACCATATTTTTGACGTGATTGAATCATATTGTCTAGGGGTTCATATATGTCAATGTAATAGATCTTAGCATTTGAATTAGATGAGTTAAGCTGCAATTGTATTGCTTGTAATTCACGTTGAAGGAGAAGATTGTAGTCTCTAGCTGTGGATGAAAATTTTTGTATACAATCACGTTGCAAATATGCATTAGGGGAATTCAAGGTAATCATCACGGGTAGGCATCCTATTGGAGGTACTCCAGTTATTGCAATTCTTTGAGCTCCTTCTGCCAACAAACCCTGCGCAAAAATTGCAACGTTTCTTGTTATCCGTTTATTTTTATTCATGTGTAATTATCTTAAACATATTATATAAAAGGAAAGTCGGATACAATTAACATGATGATATAATGCACCCATACGTGTCTAAATGAATTTAGCACAATAAGTATGACAAAAAAGAAATTGGCCTAATAAGTTGGAACAAATAATCTTGAACATAAGAACTTGATATAAAACTCTTCCCAACTTAGTATTACGTACTTAACTCTTTCATGGATCACAACTTAGTTACTTAGTCTTACGTACTAAATTCTTTCATGGGTCAATCAAGTAGTTTGCACTCATCATGACAACAATGAGTTTTGTTGTGCTTCAACTATATATATATTTTATTCTATAACATTTATTTATTTTTATTTACTTTAAGTTTAGTTTTAGTATTTATGTTGCATGGTTTTAAATTTATATTTAATTTTGAAAAATTAATTGTGTTATTAAGGACAAATATGTTAAAAATGTCCAACTCAAACTAGTTCTGAACCAAAATAATTACTAGTAGTAGTAGTAATTATTTCAGAAATTCCTTTAATTATGATATCAAATTTTTTTTTCTTTTTCAAAAAGTGATATAGTAAAAAGTAAATTTTTTCAGAAAAAGTTCTAACTAAAATTAATACTTCAGTTAGTAGTAGTTTGACTCTATCTCCCACATTTAGTATGTCTGGCAAAAAGCCAAAGACATCCTTTTTGTTTGATGAGATGCAACAGTTGCCTATTTTCCTTTATAGGTTTCATTCCTCAGATCTAGAGTTTATTAAATTAGATATTTTACTTTTTTTTTAGTAAAAGATTATATTTTATTTATTAAACTAGAAAACCTATATTAGATATAGACGACAATATTAGAATTTGAGAGGCATATACTCAACCACAAAAGCTAGCTTAAGAGTTGAGGTTTGCACTATATTATAAAGGCTATCTTTGTCATATCTCTAGCCAATGTGGGACTTCTAACACACCCCCTCACGCCCAGCACTATTGGGCTTGGTGCGTGGAATCAACAACAACGGGTGGCCCAAATATGGGAGGTCTCCACAACAAACAACAAATGGATCTAGGATAGGCTCTGATACCATGTCAAATAACCGATTATCCCAAAAGCTTAAGCTGTTAGGAAAGACTACATCAATGGTTTTATATTATTTCTAACAGACAAACCACATTATGGTTAGTGGTCGGTTAAATTAAAAAGTTGGTCGTCGCTTTCAGCATTGTTCGCATTAGAAAAAATACTATTGAAATATATATTTTGATAATATTTAGACTACTAAAAAATATATTTCAATAAAATTTGTACAATCAGAAAATATTTTTTGACAAAATTTATACTACTGAGAAAAATATCAGTCATAGATGAGGGGACGAAGAGTCATTAAATTATTTATAAACCTATTAAAAATTACATTTCTAAAATTAACATCAATTTCCTAGTTGGATCTACTTCCAAGTTTCAATGCAACAGTATAATCTTGGCAAATGCCTAGCTTGTCTCAAATATTTTCAACCAACTGTTTGTATCATGTGAACAGAGAATAAAATTCTTACCAAACTCTCTTTCACTCAATTATTTGAGAGGAATATTTTTGGAAGGGTACATGTATATCTTTTAATCTAATTAGAGTTGTTTTATGATTCTCATGCTACATTAATTATAAACAGTAATACATTCATATACAACACATAACTACAGTAATTGTTTGTAATATGTTTAAGATTTACTATTTGGTATGATAATATAATATAGGATCAGTCTAACATATTTAGAGGTCTAAACCACATTTTATAATGATTTTTTTAAAAAATAAAATAAAATAATATTTTATTAATAAATAAATCATGATTTGTTAAGTCCAAGATTTGAACTTAAGACAAAAAGGATTTAAGATTGTCAAACATTTATAAACTAATTTATCATATTATATATACCTTATAACTAAATTGAATCTAATTTTTTTTATTAAGCCAATAAATTTAAGCTTAAAAGTCTTGCTTAACCTTTGGGTCGGCCCCGTATATGACCACTTGACCATAATATTTTATTAATATTTTATTCATGAGCTCATAGTATATTTTTTATTAGCTCATAGCTTATAATTTTTTTTTCTCATTTTCGCCCTTATTATCGACAAGTCAAACGTTAATTTTACTAAATACTACGATATATATATCAACTATCTTATTGTTATCATCTATAAATTCATCCATATATATATATATATATATATATATGTATGTGTGGACGTTATCATTTCTCATATTCACAAGTTTCATGCTTAAATGTGATAACACAAGTCACTTTCAATTTAATCAATATTCTAGGATTCAATTAAGTTGTTAATTTCATAGCTTTCTTTTTGTTATGAAAAGTTTGCTAGCTTGCAGAATGAGTGGGGTTGGATCTTAATTAGTTTTCCTAACTACTCTCAACTACACTGTACCAATTATTGTTGTCCCTTTTTTTCATAATTATTAGATGCCATCGAATTGTCTAAATCTCTCCATTTTTTTTGACAAAAAATTGATTAATGATAAAAGCTGGTCCTGTCTATCCTTTTTTTTCTTTAGTATATATCTATAATAATGTCAAAATTTCAATTCAGTTGGGGACAAAAATTATTGAAGAGGTATATTTATAAGGTAACATACTATATAAACAATGTAATACTATTACTATACATTACTAGGGTAATTGTATAAGGAAAATTATAGTATATATTTTTGGGGGACTAATTATTGAAGAGGTGTATATCACACTAGTTTTGTAAGTATATATTAATAACACATATTTCTAAAAATATCAGTAGCTTCAATTTTTATTTTTGGTGAATAAAGTAGGTAGGTAGCTTGAACTTCTAACAAGTGGAAGAAGCAATTCAAGCAAATTTAATGAAATAGATAAAATTTTAAGAAATGCCAAATATCACACTACTAGTGTCTAGCAAATTAATAAAATTAGTATTTTATCTTGCAATAATTATAAGATCTCATAAGAGTTTATAAAGAGAGATACCTTACAAACCGATATGGTAAGAATGAGTTATATTCAATTCAAAAACTTAATATAGTAAAAGAATCTTTTGATAATGCAACTCCCTGTTTATATTCATGCACTAAACATGATATATTGTTGGACGTGAGAAGATGTATTGAAAAAATAAAAACTCAAGTCTCACGTACAAAATATACAAGGCCTAATAAGAGTTCATAAAGAGAACATTTATCACCTTACAAGTCGATTTTGTAAGAATGAGTTACTCCTATATTCAATATACAAACTTAATATTGTATAAGGAGTTAGAAGGTACATTGAAAAAATCTCAAATTTCACGTATAAAACATATAAGTAAAAAAGAAATTTGTGGGGAAAAAAAAATGTGGAGATAATTAAATCAAACCTGTAAAAATTCTTTCACATGTTGGAGCACAAACTGCTGATAGCCTATGAGAGTAAAGCTTTTTCTTCTTATTGGCAAAGTAAAATAATTAAGACCAAAATCATTGGTACCAGCACTAATGAAAAACACAGCATTCTTTACATGATTTTCAGTTCCTTGTTTACCAAGCACACTTTCTAGCCTCAATTTCAATTCTCTGAAATATTCCAACTGCTTTGGTATTGGAATTACACCCTGAAATAAACAGAGGAAAAAAATAAATAATTATAAAAAAGGGAATATAATTTATTATTGATAAGATATTGGAATGTGTGCTGAGATAAGATATTTATTTATTTTAATAAGAAAATATAATTTATTATTGATAAACAATTTTTTTTCAGACAAATAATTTTTTATAATAATATATTATAAGATAATTACACATGAATAAACAATTAATTTAACAGAAAAGAAAAAAATATTGATAGTTGCGTACTGCAATTGATGGTGTAAGAGGGTCATAACCAGAACCAGCAGAAGCAAAACTAACTCCTGTAATAAGCTCTTCAACATTTGTGATAACTTTTGGGTCCAAATAAGCTGGAAGAAGCTCTTTTTTCACACCTACATAAGAAGCTGCAAAATGCATTCACATTTTGTCACATACCATACTATAAAAAAACATGAACTTATAAATTCAATAAATCATATGTGTGTGTGTGTGTATATATTATTATACCAACGAAATCAGTGGATAATTTTCCATTGCAGAATCTTCCAGTAGGAACATTGTTTGGGAAATCTTTGCCATATGGTGGAAAATTGCCTTTGAAAGGTGTGTTTATATAGTTATTGTTTCCAGGGTCTACTGTGGAATCTCCAAACACATAAAATCCAGAGACTTTTTTGTTTAAAGCTTCAACTTTTGTTGTGAAACATAGGAAACAAAGAATGAAAATTATTATTTGCATAAAAGAAAATAATAAGTTCTTCATGCTTGGCTGAAATAAGTTCAATTGAGAACTTTTTGAACTTATTATAGTGAAATGATGATATTGCTCAATTTGCTCTTGTGTAGTT
Organism: Trifolium subterraneum; assembly: GCA_951799995.1. Taxonomy (NCBI): domain Eukaryota; kingdom Viridiplantae; phylum Streptophyta; class Magnoliopsida; order Fabales; family Fabaceae; genus Trifolium; species Trifolium subterraneum. Next base: position 4,732,632 of record OX637462.1, on the reverse strand, counting down.
ATATAGGCCAAGTGCAACAATATAACATGACTACATTTATAAGATAAGTATAAGTAATAAATTTTAATTATTAATAAGAAAAATCAAATATTACATTTTTGAGCACACACAATCATAATTTAAAGCACTATGTATGAAAGTAGTGTGTATTACAATTTTCAATCAATACATATGTGATTGATCCAAGTGGTCAATTATTCATCTTTTAGAAGAAGAATTTGAGTTAAATTTTCAATTTTACACTTTGTCCAATTTTATTTATTCTTTTGGTCGAATTTTAAATTATCAAGACCCCTTTTTTAAAAAAACGGAGGCCTAATAAGACAAAAAAAAATGCACGTCATATAAGTTTTGACATAAATTTTTTTAAAGTCTCACATTATCAATGTTTTCGAGTTTATATGTGTTTAGACACTCACATGTATATCATCTTTTGAATTGACTTTTAAGAGCAAAATTCAAATTTAAATATTATGATCAGTTGAATTTCAAGTATTCAATTTCACCAATAAGATACGAAGAATTACTTCCCATTTTGAATTACACTCCAAAGACTATTTAATTATCTCAAAGAAGTTTACGTATAATTCTGAAAAAACGGATTAAAGTCGAATGACAACTATATATTTAAAATATGATCTCTCAGAAATTAAACTCCAGACGTCCTCGTTAAACTTCTCCAACTATATACATTTTCAAGCAAAATATTTTATTTCATTAGTTAAGACTTAAGAGTGTGTTTTATTAGTTGGGAAATTAAATCAAAGTACATTCTTATGTATATGTGACAGCTTTTTCTCAACTACCTGTGTTATATATATTAACCATATGAAATATGTATTATAAGGTGAAGGACCAAAATTACATATAACAAAAAATGTAGTATCCCAACATAGTTAGTTTCATTTGGACAAGTAATGTTTATATAACATTAATCATGTTCATATATGAAAGTTTTGTGCTGTGCTTAATAATTATGAGATTACCAAAAGAATATGAATATATGATATGCACTAATATACACACGCAACTATATTTCAGAAAAATGCACACAAAAAAGGGGCATCAACTTACGTATGACAACACCTCATTATCCATATATCATCAAGTTTAATATTTACATTTAAATCATAGCTTATTCATTTTAAGTGTAAAGAATAATTTAAAAAGGACATGGTTGAATTTTTATGATGTTAGTGAAACGTTTATAAAATGTACTCATGTACCAAAAAAGTACAACGTGACAAGTGTGCCAAACTATATCTCTCGTCTTTAACTAGCATTGATATATCAAATTGGCAATGTACATTAATACTCAAAGGACGGATATGGGGGATGGCAAAAAGTGACCAAGGCCCCCTCCTCCATTTTCTTCCGGCCACAAATATTAGCAAAAATATACTTTTTAAATTCATTAAATAATAGATGTATTTAGTTTGTATTATAGTTCAAATACATCAATTATTCATGAATCTAAAAAGTACAATTTTGCTTATAATTATGGCCGAAGGAAGTATATGTATTCATGTTATATGTATGATTAATTAGTATTTTGGTCATTTAAAGAAATTTTTTATTTTATATTGATCTCTTAATAAATAAATGTTTCATTTTAGTCTTTTAAAGATATCTCTGTTTGTCAAAAAAAGTTCCTTCTTTTAAATTTTTAACCTCTAATGTATTGAGTGGAACAATATTTTAGGTGGTCCACCACATACCTCATTACATTTTTTTATTTTAATCATTTGATATTTTTAAAATTAAAAAAAAAAAATAGGTTTTGTCTGTCTACCATCTCTAACGGTGCACCATCACCAATAAAAAATTTCTCCCATGTTTTCATCTTCTTCCTTCCCTTCTTCATTTTCATCATCTTTTTCAAACAATCCTGATAATTTCTGCTCCTTCTATGAGTGAGAGATGCAACCGGTCTTATGGTGGAGCGGATAGCGTTATTGTGAGTCACGTTGCTTCTTGGTGGTGATTGACATGTTCTTTGTCGGTCTTCTCTTCTTCTTTTTTCTCTCCTTTGTCAGGTATCTTAGTTCAGGTGTTTATAGGCTTATGTTTTTTGTAGTTTTGGTAGTGTATTTCTAGTACACTCCTTGTTTATTTTCTGGTGATATTTATCTTGTTTGTACTGCTATTTTTTCATTATATATATATATATATATATATATATATATATATATATATATATATATATATATATATATATATCTTTGCCATTCAAAAACAAAAGTCAACTCTAATTTTATAAATATTTGATATTAGTATATTATAATTACATTTATTATTTATATTATATAAATAAGAATTTAATTGAAATGAAACCACGGTGTTAAAAATGTTATATAACTCTTTAATTAAATTAATTTATTTTTTAATAAAAAAAAAGTTTTGATAGTTTTTTTTTAAATAATTTTCTTTTTTAAATAAATTAAAAACATATAGACATCGAAAAAAAAATGATACATCTTAACTAAGTTGACATCTCTAGTCACCCTCATCTATCTTCTGCCTATATAATTAGTTATTTTAAAAATCATATAAATGTTTTTTTTTTTTAACCTAAAAATCATATAAATGTTGAATTGTGATTGACTAACAAATTACAATTTTTTTGTTAGTTTAGTGGTAAGAGTTTTGGACCTTTAAGTAGGTGGTCAATTTATTGCTCCTACATGACAAATAATTCAATTGAGAGAGAAGAACTATCTTTGCGTACTCCATATATTTTACGATGGAGATTAATCACTGTTAAATGACGGAATTTCATTTTTTTTTTATAAGCGAAAATTTTATACTTATAATATATAATATAGTAACAAAAATATCACATGGACAATGTAAACAAAAATATTTATATAAATAAATTCATTAATTTTATTATTTTACTATTGTTCAACCTTCAGTATGATAAACTTTTGGATCCGTTCCTAATAGTACTATACAATGCTGCTGAGATGATAATATATGGATTATTGGATTATAAAAATTGAGTCCAAATTTAGTACTATAACATTAATTAAAACAACATATACCAATCAGAATTTTTGAACGCATTAATTAATTTATACTATTAGCTAGGCAAAGATATTTAGACCGCAAAAGAAGATAGTGTACAAGATATATACAATTAGCTGTGCAAAGATTGTACACCTTTCAAACACTATTACAAGTGAAAATTATTTTTTAAATTTATTGATTAACTGATATATATTTAATCTATAAATACATTAAATATTCGACAACTCTAAACAATAACTCTGACTTATTAGTGTTGAAAAGGTGTGTAACTTTTATACTATTACACAAGCAATTGTATCGAAAACACCTCAAACTTTGTCCAAATAAGCCGACTTAACCGAAAACAACCATCTTACAAGTTGACATGTTCTCGCAAGAATACAATTTATTTTAACTAGCGTATTATTAATTAAATAAATCTCTTATTATAACCTAATTCAAGAGTTAAATTTATCAAATACTATCGATTCAATTATTATAGCTAACCTACAAATTAATCATTATAAATTTATTCATTACTTGTTATTTTTTTATCAAACCAAATTAACTTTAAATCAAACTGCCGTCAACCCATTTAGGTTGGTCTGGTGATATTGACTTGGGACCTGAGAGTGTGCTCATCCTTAAGATCTCGAATTCGATTTTCTCTTGTGTCAATTTGAGTGGGCTAATTTAGCTTCTCAAAAAAAAAAATCAAACTGCCGGCGATGACTCAAATGTGGGTATGTATGGTCCTTGGACAGCAAGGAAACAGGGGTCCGGAGAAATTTTGAATCTGCAGGCATTGATACAAATATGCACTTTTTTTCTAGAATAGGAGGGGGGCAGGGGGCATGCACAAACATGAACTTTAGATCCACAGTAGAATGCTGATCAATTCTTTTGCTCAAGTCAATTTTCAAGTACTTCTATTCAACGTGTGCCCCTAATTACAAAAGTAGATACTCATAAATTACAAATTTGTCGGTGCATGAATTCTTTGGTATAGGAGTACAAGTGTTTATAATTAAATTCAAATATTAACAAAAATTGCACATCTAATCATTTTGATATACTATTAGAGTAGAGCATTTCATATGGTTTTTCTCATGAAACCTATTTTCAGTATTTTGAATTTGATATAGAACTAATAATGGACTCTTCAATGTCATGTCATATTTTTGCAATATATATATAGTTCCCAGAAAAATGGGACCCCGGTAATTTAGAGTTCGGCTGCGGTAAATAAAATCTAACCATGAATTATTTTTTCCAGAATTCGAACTTGGATTCTCTCGAACGATTCGTCTTAAAGGGAGAGTTCATTAATTATTTTTGAGTTCAATGTCTTAGTTAACTCATACATGTTTTACTTCAATGGTAAAAAAAAACATAAGGTACCACATAATCATAATAATATAATAATAATGCTATAATGTATTATTACAACTAAATATTAATAATGATATTGTACCTTATTTAAGTTACTTTTGCAAATTTTATGATACTCGACTTGCCACATCAAGTTCTTCCAATTGAGAGAAATAATAAGGAACGGATCATTCTTCTATGAAATTCACTAAGATACCTTTATTGGATGCTCTTAGTGTTTTACATAGTCAAGACAATAATTGGTATGTGTGGCTATAAAAATACTTATAATTAAATCAAGCCAAACTATTATTTTCTTTTCTTAATGGTAAAGATATATATTAAACAAGTAGAAAAGATTACAAGAGGAAAATAATACAAAGATGAGTATCAGAAGTACTCACAAAAAAGTAAACATAACGAGAAGAAAAATACAATAACATACGCTCCAAAGGTGTCACCACAAGACACCGGTCTATCCATGGTCACCGGTCTACCCATGGTAACCGAGAAGATAAATGTACAAGGAAAGGAGTAAAATCATAAGGAGCAAACCACCGTCCAAGGCGAGTCATTAACACCAAATACCAACACCACACCAACTTCTAACGATTCCAACACATGAAAGATCGTACCTTTCGCTCATAGAAAGAGTAAGAGTTACCCGAGTTTTTAACCGACTTAAAAGATAACATGAGAAAATAACGGAAAGATATCCTTCATAATGTATAGATAATAAAGATTAGCCCCCAACCAACTATAGAGGTAAGGCTGTCCAAAGGACACGCAAGACCTATTGTCCACATCATCATCAGAAATTGCTTTGTATATTGATGCATACACCTTTCTTGAAATATTTGATGCATACCCTATTTTCCCTTATCTAGAAAACTTCATCACGTTCCTTATGTCTATTTAATATATTTTTAAACAGTATGGAACGAATAGTGGGGGAGGTTTAACAATATAAAAATTAATGTTGAGATGCTGGTTGATCAAATTAAAATTTAATTAAGTATGGTAGAGGTCCAAAGTCAATTCTAAATTATTTTTATTATGTTTTTTTTTAATTAACCTTTATTTTGCTTATGGTATGTTGATGATGTAGTTTAGGGTGGAATTTTTGGTGGTTGTTTTATATTTTTGGTTGCTTTTTGACATTGATTTGTTTTTTATTTCAGACTGCTCGTTTGGTTTATTAGTTAAAATTTCTTTTTTTTTATGTTACTCCTTGTGCTATAATAGTGTTTTTTTTATAATATAATCATATGTGATTTTAGCTTAGTTGATAGATATATTGCATTATATATATAAGCGACCAAGTTGTATTTCTAACACTATGTTACTTGACAAAAAAAAAAACATGCTTACACCACATGCATCTTACGGAGGCCTACAACAAAATTTGAAGTCAGAGTTACAACAACTTGGACTCTAATACCACATTACAAATTTACAACAACTTTTGCAATTGTCAACATTAAATTACCATACTTTTAAGAGTCGATGAATTAACATGATATCCTTTTTATTTTGTTCTTTGTTTATATTTATATTTAATGTTTATGTTGTTTATTCATTGTGATATTTATAATTTTAGAACAAATTCTACAACAACTTCAATGAGCATATATAATAATCTCATCAATAGCATGGGTTATCTGACGTTCCCATAATGGAAAACTTAATGTCATGATATGATTGTACCATTCATACGAAATTCTCCCATCACATATATTCAACTCATGGTATTGCTAATTATATTTTTAATTATATTTTTCCAACACGTTGATGCCCCCGACTTAGGTCACAAGCAAGCTGTATTAATCAATACATTTTTAGTAATTTCCCCTTCTCTTCTTCTAACCCTAGTCGTCATTACTTTTTCTCTTCTTCTTGATCCACGGGAGAGGGGTGATTTAGGGTCAAATTAGGCCTAAAATCACCCCTCCAAATCGTTTTTCTTTCTATTTTGATTAAATAAGTGAATTTTTCACATATATTTAGTATTTTTTTCCGTTTGTTTTTGTGATTTCATCACGTTGTTTGTTTTGATTTTCCCGTCTTGGTACGGAGTATTGTTGTCCCGTCTCAGTGCGGAGTATTGTTGTCTTGTCTTTGTGCGGTGTTCATTTGTTTTAGGTTGAAGGATTAAGTTTGATCCAGTGCAGATCCAATCAATGACTTTTGTGTCTTTAACGCTATAGATCAGGAGGCATGGATATTCCGGTGACTTCAATATAGTCAAATATGTAAGCTTTTGCAATATGTCGTTTTATGCTATCAACACGGATGCTGTGAGTTTGTTCGCAGATTCATCCTTTTTGTTTTTAGCGACTTTGAATTTGTATTGCATCGATGTACTATTCTCAATTTGAATGAATGAATATCTTTTATTTAGTCAAAAAAAACTCACGGTATTGCTTTGTCTGTCCAAAAAAAAAAAAATTGCATTTAGGGCCGGTCTAATCATTTTTAATTGTAAGATACCCTTAAGCCAACTTTGATTGCATCGATTCATTTTGCCAGCTGCGAATCAAATTTTGAGGAATGTAGAGATTTGAATTTTCTACAATTGAGTTTTTTTTAAATTCTTTTATATTTAACAAAAAAATTATTAAGAAAGAAAAAATATTATATGTATAAATGTTTAAGTGCATCAATTTGTCATGCATCAAACAATAAAAAATGCAGCAAAACAAAAATGGAAAGTTTCATTGTTTTTTAGTTGTCCTTTTAGATGGTTGAGTTCAATATGATACTGCAAAAAATCTCAATCCCTATTTATACATTTCCAATCTCTCTTGATCATCACATAAACAAATTCAACAACTTTTTCAAAACCAACACAACCAATACAATCTCCATCTCTCCAAACACATTAATTAAGTACTCTGATCAAAACTTCACTCAACACAACAACCCTATCATTGATGTGGTAGACAGGCAGAAAGTGTTTGATGAGTTTCGCTTTCACTCTTTTCTGAAAGATATGGGCTATATATTCATATATCCTTTATTTTTATGGGTTTCAGCTTTTGATCTTTGTTTTAACCATAATAGTACTGGAACACATAAATAAACATCTAATTCCTGCATTTACATTATTGACCGTATTTATAATATATTTTTTTTATAAAAAAAATATTATTAAATTATGCACAATTCCTTCATTCTTATGTACGTATTAAATATAATTCTCGTAATCATGCATATATTAATCACAGGTAGAAGATGATAAAAGTCTTGTAACCGGCTGAAAATTGTAAAAGGTGCAGAAAATGAAGGTGACCGGTCAATATAGTTTCTTCAGAATTGATTTTTTTTTGCTGACGAGTTGGGCTTGTTTGAAATGGACCAAAATAAAAAAGGCCCAATAGCAATTCATATGATAGAAACAGCATTTTATTGGTCGTTGAAAATTTCTCAACCGACCCCTCCCCATTTTTTTTCTACCCCTCAAACTGATATTTTGCCCTTCACACATTGAAAAAATTCTGCCAAGCAACTTCGGTTAATGCGAACCGAAAAAAGTTGTACTAACATTTATTTCGGTTTATATTAACCGAAATTAAAAAGTAGATATGGATGTTGCTTGGCAGAATTTTTCCAATGTGTGAAGGGCAAAAATGTCAATTTGGGGGTAGAGAAGAAATGGGAGGGGTCGGTTGAGAAATTTTCATGCTTGTTTTATTAATAACTGCACCGTGACAGTTTTTGGCAGTTAACAAAATTGCATATGTATATTACATGGTATCAAAGCCTCTATGACTAAGTGGTCTAGAGTTCGATTTCTGCTCCCCTCACTTTCTAATTAAAAGTGAAATTTAAGCATATGGTAGGTGGGTCAATGCATTATTCACGCTTCAAGCCCAAGTGGGCTCTTGCGTGAGGGGGCGTGTTAGAAATAATATAAAACCATTAATGTAGCTCAATCCTAACGGCTTAAACTTTTGAAATAATGGGTTATTTAACATGTTTTCAAATCTTTTCAATTGAATTTTGTCATTTAGTTAAATATCCTATTTTGCTCTAGCTTGATGAGAGTGTGACATGTGTACAGAACTACCCAAAAGTAGTTTTGGATTTGTGTAGTTGTAAGGATTACTTCTTCAAAAATATACTAGCTAGTTTATAAAAACGCTCAAAATTCTAATGAATGTTTCGAATACATAGGCATGTGTTTCTTCAGATTGTTGCAAACTATAGAAAATCAAGATGATCGTTTTTAAATGAGGGTTAATTCAGCCTGTAAAACAATTAATTATTTCACGATTGCATAATGTTGACTAGCTAATATGCGAACACGCTTCAATTGAGTGTTGAGAGAGATTTGTAAGGGGTGTGAAATTTATTTAATATTATCGTCTATTACAAATGGAAGAAGCATGTATGTACGTGTCTTTCCAAGTAAGTTAAGTGTTCCATTGATTGTACGAAATAAGAATTAAGAATGGAAAATTGTTCGCTTGCATGGAAATACCAATTTTGCCAAGATGATCATGGTGAACCCAATATCATGTTTGAAAACCCTCAAATAAACTAATGACACACATATGCTAGTAATTTTGATTAGTTTTGGGATACTGACATCACAACAACTAAAAAATGTAATGATCCAAATAGGCATTTATCCAGCAATAGATCCTTTCGATTCAACGTCAACCATGCTCCAACCTCGGATCGTTGGGGAAGAACATTATCAAACCGCGCAAAGAGCTCGTGAGGGAAATGATCTTTATATGGAAATGAAAGAATCCGGAGTAATTAATGAAAAAAAATTGAGGAATCAAAAGTAGTTCTAGTCTACGGTCAAATGAATGAACCGCCTGGAGCTCGTATGAGAGTTGGTTTAACTGCCCTAACTATGGCCGAATATTTCCGAGATGATCAACAAAACTATTAATATTAGAGATATAGTTAGTTAGTCTAGTTAGTTAGCCTATAAATAAGTTTTACACTAGTCATTTGTATCTAACTTTCTCATTATTGTAATTCTACCTACAAGTTTTCTAGTTTTCTCTCTACTTTTCAATGGATGTCTTGTTTCTTAACAATTAAAGGAGGTCATGCATTCGTGAAAAACAAACCATCGTTTTTTTTGTTTTGTGAAATTCATTATAATTCTTAGAGTTGTACCATTGAAACAAGAAAATAAATGAGTTATTTGATAGAAAATTTAACCCTTTACTCCTAGAGGAGCACGCCATATGATATTGCTACGAAGTTTTCACCGTTATTATCGATGACAAATCTCCGTCGGGAAACTTGTGGAACACATAAAATGGGTTCTTTCCTCTCCATCGATTTTTTTCCAAACTCATGAGTCATAAATGAACCCCTGACAATACGCTTAAGGGAACTGCAATTCTTACCACTTGGAATAATTCATTGTTTATATAATACCATCTTTTACGAAGCACAAAATGAATACCCACGATATATATTAAGAAGCATTATTCCATTATGAACTCTCTCTCTCACGCAAAACAGCCGCTAGAGAGAGAAGCTCTCCCCTCTCTCTAGAAATTAGGGTTTCTAGTCTACAAAGGTGAGCGTCGCCCCCTCTAGTTTGGGATTTGTCCTCTGCCATTGGAGTTTTCCTCCTCCCTTGTGGAGGTCCATCTCCCATGTATGTGGTTTTTTCCTCGTTCTTTCTTGTCCCTGTTAACTCTCCATATTTGTTTTCGCCCTCCCTTGTTCCACCACCATCTTCCATAATGTTCATTCATTCCTCCACCAACAACCACCACTTTTTCCTTGCACGAATCAAGCACTCAGTTGTCTCAAATTAGAGTCCAACTTCACTGACCAATCTTTTGGAGATTTGTGGCTATGAGGAAAGGCCACCATCGGAGCCACCGCCATCGGAAGAAACAAAATTTATGAGATCTTGTGTTTGTAGATTTGTTAGTATTTTTACTTGTACTGTGTTGTTGTGTTGTTTTTATCTGTTTTGTATTGTGTGTTTAAGTTTAGTCCATTTTAAGTTTGCTCTCATGGTGTTTGATGTAAAGCCTCAAAGATGTCTGAATGTAATGGAAAATGGCTTGAGCAAGGATCTAACAGTGGCTGCAGCAAACCAGTGCCTCTTCTTTTCTACTCAACAAATGAATCCTCCATATGTGGTGAGTGTCACCAATTTCGAGAACCTGTATAGTCGATTCGTGCGTCCACAAGCCAAAGAAATGATCCGTAATTAGATAGATTTAAAGACTGTGGTTCCTCAACCCACTTATCACTTGTGGAAGAAATTTGCTTGGGTGCTTGGATTAAGGTATTGGCTTGGTACTGGCCTATTAATAATTCTATTTTCTCAAAGTTTATTGATACTCAAATCTTTGTTGGTTTAATTATTTATGTTGTTGCTAAAATGTGGTTGGGGAATGTACTAACACATTGTATCTCTCTATGTTTGTACTTCATTTATCTTATCTAATGCTAAATGTGTTTTCTGTAAAAAAAATAAAAAAAAAAAAACATTATTCCATTGAGATTTTGATGTGAAAGCACGTAATTTTGAAGTTTAATTGTTGTGCACCGTCAATGTAAAGGTTTTTTACACATGCATTCAATGACAATAATGTGTTGCCACAACATTTAATGAATGTGAAACATCATTTGTTTTTAAACACAATACATGATGTGTTGATATATTATTGGATGTATGTGTAAAAAAGTATTACACTAACGGTGCACAACAATTAAATTCATTTGAAATTAGCGAAGTCAAACTATGAAACATATCATTATTAATTCCTCAACAACAATAATAAAGCAGATTAAGATGAACTCTACCATTTGGATTTGTTTCACCAACGCCACAAGTTTCCAACCCACACACACCTCTATCATTTTTTTTGGTTCATAGAATTAGCCACGGACGCAGCGCCGCATTTTGCACACGTTGCATTTTACTTCAATATTAAGCCTCTTCTTATGTTATTAATAATTAAAGGCCCAACCGTGTGGCTTGTTTTTCTGAATAATAATAAACTTTATTTATACCTAATGTATATCACTTTGTTAATCAACCCTATCTTTAGCTCTAAGAAATTGATGACTCTACTTGTGTATTGTATCACGCCAAATTCTTTGGAATGGGTTCATGGTATTGTTGCATTGTTATTCCTTTTAATTAGACATGTAATGCCCTTTTTATTTTTATATACGAAGTTTCCACAGTTGTGTTTAGTCTTCTTTTTTAAAAGTCTTACATTGGCTAGAGATGTGGTAAAGATAGTCTTTATAAAGTAGTGCAAACTTCAACTCTCAAAAGCTAACTTTTGTGATTAAGTAAAAGCCTCTCAAATTCTAATTAATATTCTTCAAAGTATATGGAGAACATAAAGTAGGTTATTTTCCTGATCAAAACTTTTATTACTTGGATCAATTTACACGTAGTTATTTTTACCGATAGGTATATGAGATCATTGAGAACAATAAAGAAGAAAAGTCATTACATGGATAGGAAGCAAGAATTAGATCCAGAAGAGTCAAAATGTAAGGAAAAAAATCAGTATTATATAATTATTTCTTTTGGCTCAAGAAATTTCTCCAAAGTCAAAGTTTAAAAAAATAATATTTTGTTAAGTCATTATTATCCCAAAAAATAAACAACTACACTATTAGTTAACTTTCCATTTGCCTCTTTACTTTTTGGCAAATTCTCATGTGATTTTCTTTCCTTGAAATGATGCTAATACCGCAATTATTTTATAATCCTATTTTTTTTTAACTCAGTATTTAACTTTAAGATTGACTAATTCAATGAGGACAGTCTCACCGTCCACTTATGGAGTTCCCATTTAAAGTCAGAGTTTTTTATGCTTTGTATGGACTAGCCCACTGAAATTGGCACCATAGTGGATCGAACATGAAAGCTTGAGAGGAGCATACTCCAAAAACTAAGCTAACCAACACAACTTCCTTTTTCGTTAAGATTACAAAGTTAAATTCTTATCACCAATATGTTAATATATTATGGACATGGTTATTTTCTATGTGTGCAATTATCAAATGATGCCATGCATGGATTTCTTACAAGGACTATATTACCATGCATTGAGCTGAATAATCTATTCAAAAAGCAGTGTAAAAGAACAATGAAACCATTAAATTAGTTATCTTATATCATACTCATAATTATATAATGATGACTCTAAACTCCAACAGAAAGCAACAAAGTCTTGCCAGCTTTCAAATCCTTCAGCCCCTCTTTTGCTTCATAATGTTGTATGTATCAATCAATGTATTTGATTTTGAGGAATGTATTCATAATTCAACGCATAAAATATGCAAAATCTACATGAAAGATAATGTTCCAAATGATTGAACAAGCACATAAGTCAATAGCTAAACAATAAAATAATGTCATAATCACTTTTTAAACATGTCTTAGTGTTGAAAAATCCTTAAATCCTCCATAAACATAGCTGGTCAATGTACTAATACACAATTTTCCAACCTGTTTTTTCATTCATTTAATCACATTAAAGCAAAACCTTAGCTGTCAAATACCCTTCACACTTCATAATTCATATCTAACTTTATATATATATATATAACTTCACTCATGATATATTTTTCTCTAAACCTTCATTTTTGTTACTATAACCAACATGGAGAATATTCACATTCATAATAGTAATAATCATGATGCAACTTGTGAAGGGTCAATTCTTGAGAATGTATGGGCTAAAATTATAAGCAAAAATGATGGAAGAATTGGTACAAATGAAAATGAAGCAGAATGTTCTAACACATGGGAAGATTTGCCTACTCTCGACGAAAGAGACGGTTCGATGGAAATTCTTCAAAGATTGCCAAGTTTAGGAAGATGGATATCAATGGGAGCTGAGTTTTGGGAACAAGTTTTAGATAGTACTATTCTACCTACTACTAGTACTTCAATAAGCAATATAGAAGATTATAGCAACAAAAATAATGAGATTGAAAGTGTTGATAAATCAAAGAAAAAAGTGGAAGGTGGTGTGAAAAAAGAGAAAAAAACAGGTGAAAAACATTATAGAGGAGTAAGGAGAAGACCATGGGGAAAATATGCAGCTGAGATTAGAGATTCGTCGAAGAAAGGCGCAAGAGTTTGGCTTGGTACATTTGATACTGGTGAAGAAGCTGCTTTAGCTTATGATAAAGCTGCTTTGAGAATTAGAGGTTCAAAAGCATGTCTAAATTTTCCAATTGAGAAAGTTATAAATGCAAATGCAAATACTTTAGGATGTGGTAAGAAAGGAATTGATGATGTTCCAAAGAGAGAAAGTTTATTGGATTCTAAGAAGAGAGGATTAAGGGATAGAGGAGAATTTGTTGATGTGATGAATATTGAAGAACCTGCAACAAAAAAGATGGCAGGGTTGGAAGATATGTTAGAAAATGATGTTTTTGTATTTCAGGATTTAGGGATTGATTACTTGGACAGTTTATTGTCTTCTTTTTGATAGAATACAAATTACATTGTTAGTTTTGTCTCTTAGTTGCTAGAAACATTATGGCAGTTCATTTGTTTATGCATATATATTTGTATATTTTGTTGTATTTGTTATCAAACTGAAGAATTGATAGTTGGTATAGCACTAACTACTCCCTCTGTATTACAATAATCGTTGCATTTGACTATTTCATACAGATTACGAAAATATGATAAATGAAAAGAAAAAAAATGAACGGTGTGTCTATTCAATTGTCATAAATATAAAATAGAAAAAGGAATTTCTTATGAGGAGGAACTTTTGATGGTGGTAGCAAAATTCCTTAGGTTAAGTGGTCGGATGTGTGTCGATAAAAAAAAAGGAGGATTGGGAGTTAAGGATTTAAAGGCTTTTAATTTATTGTTGTTAGCCAAATGGAGGTGGAGGTTGCTTGTGCATGGGGGCCTCATTGGAAAGCGGATTTAGAGGCTAAATACGGGGTGACGAGAGGTCCGGTATTGGGTAGTGGTGCGAGGGGGAAAGCTTCCTTGTGGTGGAGGGTCTTGGTGAGGGGGTGTTCGGTGATTGGTTGGAAGAAGCCTTTGTTAAGAAAATTGGAAATGGCGCTAATACTAAGTTTTGGTTAGAAATTTGGTGTTGTTCGATCTCCCTTGCTCAAGCTTTTCCTCGTCTTTTCAAGTTATCTCTTCAAACAGAAGATAATATGAGAGAGAGAGAGAGAATGGGAGGTGGAATTGACATCTAAATTGGAGAAGGCCCTTCTTTGTGTGGAAGGAAGAAGTTTTGGCTCATTTATTGTCTTTAATTAATTCGGTCACCATAACCTTTGAGGAACCTTCTTGGGTTTTCCAGTATAATCATGATGGATTGTTTTCGGTTAAGTCGACTTACTCTTTTCTCTTTAATCGTATATCTCCTCCTCCGTTGGTGTCCCCAGATAAAGCTAGAGTTCTCTTGGCAAGCTTTATCAGCAAGGATTCCTATAAAGTCGAATTTGATTTCTAGAGGTGCATCTCTCTCCGATGGGTCACCTTATTGTGCCTTGTGTAGCAGTTGTCTTGAAACGGAGAATCATCCCTTTCTTGGTTGTTCTTTTGCTTGGTCTATTTGAGTGAAAGTCTATAGGTGGTTTCGTCCTCGTGGAAGTTCTTCCGGGTAATATTTGGGTCCTCTTGCATAGTTTCTTGTCGTCTATTAGCCGAAGGAAGAAGAATTATAAGGGGTTTAGTTTGGTTTTGCATGATGTGATTTAGGTGATTTGGAGTTTGAGGAATGAAAAAAAATTCTCAAATATAGACCCAGTTACTGAAGAGGTGTTCGATAGGATTAAATATATTTCTCGAAAATGGTCGTTGG
Organism: Trifolium subterraneum; assembly: GCA_951799995.1. Lineage (NCBI taxonomy): Eukaryota > Viridiplantae > Streptophyta > Magnoliopsida > Fabales > Fabaceae > Trifolium > Trifolium subterraneum. The sequence continues at coordinate 4,717,447 of OX637462.1, read as the reverse complement.
CTATAAAAAAGCTAACTATCCTTGTTTGTTCTACGAATTGACATGTTAATCCTCTTGACCGTAGAGTTCGATAGTTTTTTTTTTGTCAAAAACTAGTTTAAAGAATAAAGATGGTGTACAAATCTAACATATATGGAGAGATGTATTTACTTAAAGAACATACGTAAGGTTTGATTACATTTTTTCTTTCAAATAATTCTTGTATTTATTACACGTCCAACCTAACCTTAAAGTTCAGTCCATGTTAAAGACTAAGGAGCAAACGTGTTCTGATTCCTTTTTGACTATATTTAATTCTTCATCAAGTAAAAAAAATAAATTGAGAGAGAAGTTTGGTCAAATTGTACAAAATTGAGAAACAAATTTCAAGACATGTGCTTGACAAAGACAAAATAGACAACAATTCTTACAAGTAAAAGTAATAATAAATTGTAAGTGTTAGGTTGTTAATTAGATTTTACCTTTTGTCTTAAATATAAAAACAAAACAAAAATCATAAATATGATATATCAACTTTTGTTAACTAATATTTTTTTGTATGTTTAAGATTAGAGAGTAATACAATATTGATATTGTCCCAAAGTGAATTTAGTTCAGTTGACAGAGATATTAAATCATATATATGTAAGGGATCGCGGTTCTAACCTCGAGCTTAATAGTATTGACTTCATATTTAATATCAGATACTACTTTATAGCCTCTATTTTGGGCTTCAATGCAACATTTAAAATGAACTTTAATTAATTGCTACATGAATACTATACTATGCTTAATTTTTCCCTTTAATTTATGGAACACTAACCAATCTTTATATACAGAGACAGGAATAGCACAATTAACATCAAATAACATTAACATTAAACAAAAAAACAAGAAAAAAATAATCTAAGACTTTTCAACATATTTATGATCATAGCTCAGTATCAAATTCAATTAATCTTCTTTCTTTACTTGCTCCCCTGTGCTTTCAAACTGAGTAGTTCTATTGGAATTAGAATTGGTACAACAACTACTACCACTTGATTCAGAATCATGATTAAGCTTTGAATTGAAAAATTCCATTTGCTTGGAAGCTGCAGCAACAATTTCAGCTGGAAAATTAAGCAAAGCTTTAGAACCTCTCATTTTAAAAGCAGCTCTATCATAAGCCATAGCAGCTTCTTCAGCTGTTTGAAAAGTTCCAAGCCATACTCTAGCTCCATGACGAGCCGAGTCACGAATCTCCGCGGCATATTTCCCCCACGGACGACGCCTTACGCCTCTATAATGCTTCTTGGTGATAGCCTTTGTAGGTTCTAAACCACTCAAAGCTTGATGGTGATGATGATGATGATGGTGGTTCCTCTGTTGAACAAATGTGTTGGTTAGATTGTTGGCTTCGTTTAGGACTTGGTATATGACCATGTCTTGTGAATCATTTTCATTTAAGGGTAGTTCTGGTTGGGACTGTGAAAATGAAACCATTGCTCTGTTTTTCTCTGTTTTTTTGGTGTTATGATATTGGTTTTTATGGAATGAATGAATGGGAAATTGTGAAGGTTGTGTCAAGTGGTTATAGAGTTGTTTTGCATTGTATGTTTCTAGAAGCATAGCAAATTGATAAATGTAGGGTCGTAGAATATTATGTGGACCAGTGGAAAGTTTATGGAACTTGCAAAAGTTGAATTCTTTTTCCCATTATGTTTATTTTTGCCATCACTTGTCCTCTAATTTACAATATTGCACTTCATCAGCCAAATATTTTGCAGTTAGGATCAATATAATTTCAGATCGTATGTCGTCAAAATTGCATAGTAATGGGTTGTGAGGGGAGTTTTTTTTTTTTTTTTTGTTGAAGAAGCTAAATTAGTTTATCTAAATTGGTATTAGAGAAAATCGAACATGAAACTTTAAGAAGAAATACATTGTTAGATCTCAAGCCAATACCACCAGAGCAACTCAAGTGGATTCAGTTGCAAGGGGGAGTTTCGTTGGATTGGATCAATATATTGTGTTAAGAGTAACTACACAAATGACTTTAAGATCATATTTATACTCAAAATCTTTAAGTCATTGAGTTTATGAATCATCACACTTTTATCATGTTGTTAAATCTTAACTCTTCTAATAATTATGAGATTTTTACTCACATTTGATAGATTTCAACACATAGTCCACTTATAAAAAGATTCGTCACAAGATTTGCGGACATTCAATTAAAAAATCATACAAAAAAGATCTCAAGATCGCATTTTTATGTTGTTCAATTTCAACTCTTCTAACCAATGTGAGATTTTTACTCATATTTGATTGATTTCAACACATAGTCCACTTTTGAGAAGATTCGTCACAAGATTTGAGGACATTCAACTAAAATATCATAGCAAGAAGATTTCAAGATCAATTACAATACAATTTGAACTTGAAATGTGAATTTATTTATTTATTTATTTTTTTAATCTTCTCTTTTAAATTATCGATCCAGAATATAGAAATGTGAATTGAGTTACTTTGCTAAATATTTTGAGTGCTAAAGATATTTCCAAGAAATGGATCGGGTGACTTTGCTATTTGATAACTTTGGAGACTTTAGTGCATTTAAAAGACAAATGAACAATTTAGATGAAAGAAAATGATTGATTAAGAAAGAGATACAGTTAAAATTACCAAAGTCACCAAATTTAAAAGGTAATAATTTTATCCACAATTTCCATTTGTGATCTCTTTGTATTTAGTAGGCTTTAATGCAGTTTTGATCCCCCTATTTTGAAAAACTTGAACTTTTGATCCCCTATTTTAAAAATCAACTTTTTGATCCCCCTATTTTGAAAAACATGAAGTTTTGATCCCCCAACTCATTTTGGTCAAATTTGTGATGATGTGTCAACCGCATTGATGATGTGGCAGTGTCTATGTGTCAACCTCATATTCCAAGTCATTATTTTTTTTTAAAAATAAAATATTATGTTTTAATATTATTTTTTTAAATCAGTTTTTTTTTTTATCAAATCTTTAAATCAAATATTAAAACAATATATTTAAATCAAATATATTTTTTTATCAAATATTAAAACAATATATTTAAATCAAATATATTTTTTATCAAACCTTTAAACCAAATATTAAAACAATAAAATAATTAACAATAATTAAAAAACGCAGATGATCAAAAGGGACGAATTGTAGAAGAATCAGACACGCACGAATAGTAACTCAGTTCCCAAATCATGGAACCCTAGCGCCACCCACCTTCGACGATCTCCGTCTTTCATCTTCTTTGATTCATCATCACACTCGTGTTCATCATTCCTCTACATGTTATCATTCCTCTGTTTGATTCATCATCCGCTCGTGTTCATCATTATGCTCGCTTTACAAAATAATATTCGGAAGCCATCTTATGAATATTACTAGTGTTTTGGTATCAAGTAATATACATCTGAAATGTTAGATAATACTACTAGTGTTTTGGTATTTTGAATTCTAGTGTTTTGGCCAATTTTTGTGTAATTTAGTGATTTTTAATTATATATTTGGATAATTTATTGACTTTTAATTATATATTAGGTAATTTATTGATTTTTAATTATATATTTGGATAATTTATTGGATTTTAATTATATAATTGGGCAATTTAGTGATTTTTAATTATATATTTGGATTATTTAGTGATTTTTAATTATATATTTGGATAATTTATTGGATTTTAATTATATATTTGGGCAATTTAGTGATTTTTAATTATATATTTGGATAATTTACTGATTTTTAATTATATATTTGGATAATTTATTGATTTTTAATCATATATATGTATAGAGGTTTATTTTACTGTTTTTTAATTATTATTAATTAATTATTTAATTATTTATTTTTTTAATACTTTTAATACATAATATTTTATTTTTTAAAAAAATAATGACATGGAATATGAGGCTGACACATAGACACCGCCACGTCATCATTGAGGTTGACACATCATCATAAATTTGACCAAAATGAGTTGGGGGATCAAAACTTCAAGTTTTTCAAAATAGGGGATCAAAAAGTTGGCTTTTAAAATAGGGGATCAAAAATTCAAGTTTTTCAAAATAGGGGGATCAAAACTGCATTAAAGCCTATTTAGTATATTTAGTAAGTATAGTAGTATTTTTTTTTTGATAAATTTTTAATGTTGGAATGAAAATGCCATGCGATATATTCCACCCCACATAGTTGTGAAATTTCAAAATTTAAGAATAATAGACACTAATTTTGATTGATCATATAAATTTCGCTTAAAATCTTTTGTAAACAAGTAATAAAGTGACACAAAACCTTGTTAGATAATAGATACTATAGGATTAATTCCATAATCCCCTAAACTACATGTCACTTATGCATTATCTTTTGTTAAAATGGATAAAAAGAACATAAAGTTAAATCATAATAAGAGGATAAGAATAGGAACAAATATAGAAGAGAAAGTATTCTCTTCAATTTCTTTATTCTTATCAACCATAAAGGTTTTTTTTTTTTTTTTTGTGAACTTTTCCCCTTAAAATTGGAAGGGGTAATCTTGCAATTAGTACAAAAATATATGGCAAAATGGAAGGAAAGGGACAAGTCAGCATCTAGTTGGCTCATATATACGTGGCAAATGACGTCATTGAGGGCATCACGTGGATATTTCCTTTAGTTGGGTTTGACGTAAGCGATTTGGATATTTAAAAGAAAGCATGCCACACTTACTAGAAGTCTTGCATTAGTCTTCCTCCTTGACTTTTCGCCCCAATTTACTTTTATTTTTTTGACTACATTTTTTATTTTCTCTTGTATTATATGGTCAAAACTTTGGTTGTTTATTATATGCTGAAATTTATTATAAAAAAAATTATATGCTGAAATTTACCACATTTTATGATTTATTTTTGGATAAATATGTTTCTGGTCCCTATAAATATTCCAAGTTTTATTTTTAGTCCCTCTAAAATTTTTCTTCTACTTTTAGTCCATCAAAAGTTTTCAATTAACATTTTTAGTCCCTACTTCTAAATCAACTCATGTATAAACTTTATATTTTTGATTGAAATTTTTTATGAATGTTTAAAATATTATAAGAATCTCTCCCAATTTTTTTTTTTAATTTTTTAACAAAGCATAACTTAAATATAAATTTTTATACTTTTTGTGCTTAAAAATTCATATTTAATTCATGTTTTGTTAAAAAAATCTAATTTTTTTTGTGAGTGATTGTTAAAATATTCTACACTTTTCTTGAAAATTTCATTAAAAAATATGAAGTCTACACATGAGTTGATTTAAAAGTAGGGACTAAAAGTGTTAATTGAAAAAAATTTAGGGACTAAAAGTAGAAGAAAAATTTTAGAGGGACTAAAAATAAAACTTTGAATATTTATAGGGACCAGAAACATATTTATCCCTTTATTTTTTTTAGTTTTAAAGTTATGGTTATCAGAAGAAGAGTGCTCGGTAGTTTAGAATTCAGTTGTGAGGTAAATAAAGTGTGGAAATTAAATATGGATTTTTTCGAACGATTCGTTTTAGAGGGAGCTCATTAACTACTTGAGTTCAATGAAGTTATAGGAATTGAATATTTTGAGTACTTTTTATAATGATTATCATATTGTTATTGTTATAATATTGGCCCTTTATTTAATATTTTCTCTCTGTTTTTTATTTTTGTTCAATGAATCGTTGGATTAGAAAAATAAAAGAAACTGAACGTAAAAGAAAAAACCCACAATATTAGTTTTATCTTTTATGGGTTGTTTAACCTTCATTGTAATAAATTAAATTAAACAAAAAAAATTGGTCCTTCAATTATCCTATTTATTGTATTTTTAATTCCAACACTTTTTTTGTAACCTATTAATTAATTTTGGTGCCAACTTTGTAATTTTGATCTCAACCTTAACTTACCACTTAATAAATGTTGAAATATATAAAGTGTAAGCTAAGTCTTTTATATTAGTTGGAAGAGTTCAAACACTTTATAATTAAGAAATTTATAATTTTAATGTTTTAAGATTTTAAGTGAAAATATGGTGTCAAAGTCACTTATGGTTTTTTAGTCAAAAGAAGTCACTTATCTTCTGAAGTTCTCGCTCACCGTTCAACAATAAACTTCGCTCAAGAGTTATTAAAATCTCAAAGGAATTTTTTCTATAATATAAGTAGTTAAGTCTCCAAGTAACCATAATTTAACCCTACTAAAACCCTAATTTAATTATTAAAAAATGTCCTCAACAGAAGTTGAACTTATGACATTTTTGTGAAGGCTTCATATATTAGTCACTATGACATATCAATCAATTTGAAATATTTTTGTAATCAACATGTATTGAATATGCAATCCCATCAATTTTTTCTGTAATACATGTTCAATTTTTTTTCTAAGTCTCCAATTTTTATATACACTTACCTCAGTAGAAATCAAACCCATGACGTGTCACAACAATATATAATTTAATATTTTTCGCTGCTATGCAAATATTTGATTTGTTTAAATAGAAATCAATTTTTATTTTATAAAGATATGTTATGAATATTTATCGTATATGCTTTGTTTTTCCTCTATATATATATATCTCAAGTTTAGCTTTCACAAATTTTTACTCTAACTATTCATTCTCGCTGCGTTTTATATTTTCCTCTATAGATATATCTCAAGTTTAGTTATCACAAATTTGTGTTTCTATTGCTACTATGACTGATCAAAATATTGAATTTCAACTTGCGCTTTGAGGTTTTTTTAATTTTATTTTATATTTTATATACTCTAACTATTCATTCTCGCCGCGTTTTATATTTACTACTTGCTTTCTTTTTTACACATAACACCGTTGAATTCATATCTAAATACATGCATTGATTTCCGTGTTTTTATTTTCCTCATTTTCTCTCCTACCAAACACGCCCTTATTGTTCCAAACGGAAATCAATTTGAATTTTTAGTTGAAAAAATTAATGGCAGCATATATTTTAAATATAGATGTCTGCATTGCGTGATTTTTATAATATTCAATATGGTGCTTAAGTGATTTTATTATACACTGGAATGAGTCAGTTTGAACTGATTTTAAAAGACAGATTTGATTGTGTCATTTATTTAAAAAAATTTATTATAGTTCTTTTTATATAATATATGAAAATATACAAAATTCGTGCGATAACACAGGTCGTGTCTAGTTTTATGGGAAAGAAAAATGCTAACAAGTTTTATGAGACATTGTTCTAAGTTTATATTTTTTTTAATGATTAAGTAGGATTTTTAGTACATAGTGCAGATTTTAGAAAAATGAAATACGTAGTTTAAATAAAAGGTTGGTGTCTTGTTCAACGAAAGGAGAATAGACAAAAATAGTCACACGTGGTTTGAAATCTTGACCATAGAAAAGGGAACATTTCTATAGAACTCTTTATTTCTGTTTGTTTGTTAGAACTTAGAACAGTACTATCGAGGAAGACAAAACCAAATTTGGTGTTGAATGTCTTTTGTTCATATCAAAGTAATAATTTTAATATCTCAATGTCTCTCTCTTCATCTTTTTTAAATGAATGAAAACAATTCAAAGTTGAGTTTGAATGACAAAATTCATCTAAGTTTGACGAGGAACCTCCTAAAATAAATTTAGTTTCCTGTTAATATTTTTTTTTGTTAGATAGTTTAGTGGCTAAAAATTCCATCTTTAAGATAAATAAGTGAAATATACAGGGTTCAAATTCAACCTCTACATGTCTCTTACCAGTTAAATTCATGGGGACCCATTAACATCTTTTTTATAACATACTCCTTCCGTTCCATTTTATAATGGGAAATTCTAGCGTGAAGTCACGAAAATGGCTTCTTTGGTGAAGTTGCCAACATGGCCCAATGGAGAAGTAGAGTGGACTTTGGTCAAATGCCACATAGGATTGTAAAGAATTATATGCTACACACCACTTACTATGCACCTTATGTCTATTAGTATTTCAAATATGTCCCTAACAAATTAAAATTTACAAAATTACCCCAATCTTTTTTATTGTTTTATTAATTATAATTCATCTTGCAAAACTAAAATCAAATAAAGAAAACAAAATTTAATTAAATCAAATAATAAAGAGTAAATCACAAAATCTTCAACTTGTGTGTTCTTCCCAACATCATCCTTCATCATCATCGTAACAAAATCTTCAACTTCTGTGTTCTTCCCAACATCGTCCTTCATCGTCATCGTATTTGCTCACCACACTGAACCTCATTTGATTTTCGTCCGCTATTGTTGAACGAACATTGATTTCCACAGAAGCTTCAACTTCTGTATTGTTCGCAATATCATCGTTCATCATCATCGTATTTGCTCAACACTCACCCAACCTCATTTGATTTTCGTCCGCCATTGTTGAACGAAGGCAACTTTCGCATTCTTCCCAACATTGGTTTCCAGAAAGATACTTTCGAGTGCCCATATTAAGGTAAAAACGAAAATGGTTTACATATTTATTTGTAATTAGTTAGTAAGATATAATGATTTCGAATTTCAATTAGGGGTTGGTAAATTTGATTTCAATTTGGGAATTAGGGTTTACGGGTCAATAAAATATCAATAGGGTTTATTATAAATTACAATAGATAAATTTGGGAAGTAGGGTTTGTCGCGGTGATTTTTGGATATCGAGTTATTAATTAACTTCGAATCGCAATTTAATGTTCCACCACCGATCTTTAATTTATCCGAGGGAAAGGGAAAAAGTTCGAAAAAACCCTATTTTTTAGAGAACAAGGTCCGGGGGTTAGTTATACGAAGGGAAGGTATTAGCACCCTAAGTATCTATAGTACTCTATAGGAACCTCTTGTTTTTATTTCTAACTTATGCGCTTTATTTTATTTGTTTGTAAAAATGTATAAGTATGAGAACTAAAGTGATGATAAAAAAGTTTAAAATGATGGAAAAGGAAAAATGTTTTTGTTGATTTTATTGATTGGAGAGACAAATCTCATGCCTACGTACCCGAGGGATCAAACTACCGTAGTTCGGGGTAAAAGTTACGAGTAAATTTGTTTGTTTGATTTTTAAAGTTTTGAAAATGGTTTTAAAGACCAAAAGCCAAGAGTGGCAAAAATGTGAGTTTGATTGATGTTAGTTTATGAAGAAAGTCTATATGATTAAATTGATTAAAGTTTGATTATGAAATAAGACGCGAACGCTTGGTTTAAAATCCAAGGTTTGTTGAGAAAATATTTTGAGTGATAAAAGACACTTGGTTTAAAATCCAAGGTTTAGGCATGATTAAAAATGTATGAATGAGACAAATGTACTTGGTTTAAAATCCACGGTTTTAGGCGAGAAAAAAGGACACTTGGGTTAAAGTCCAAGGTTTTAGCGATAAAAGAAGCCGTTGGTTTAAATTCCAAGGCACTTGGTTTAAAATCCAAGTTCGCGATAAAAAAAGACACTTGGGTTAAAATCCAAGGTTTTCACGATAAAACACGCCGTTGGTTTAAAGTCCAAGGCACTTGGTTTAAAATCCAAGTTTTGCGATAAAAATACTCTTGGTTTAAAATCCAAGGTTTTTGCGATAGAAATACGCCGTTAGTTTAAATTCCGAGGCACTTGGTTTAAAATCCAAGTTTTGCGATAAAAAGACTCTTGGGTTAAAATCCAAGGTTTTCGCGATAAAAAGAAATGTTTGGTTTAAAGTCCAAAGTTTGAAAATGTTTGATGATGAAATGTTTTTGATGCTTGATGATATGTGAAAATGAATTGTGTTGACCTTTTTTTTGAAGAGGTTTTGACCTCATTTTTGAGAATAAAATGATTGACTATTTTTGAAGAGGTGTTGACCTCATTTTTGAGAATAAAGTGACTAACTATTTAAAAGTGGAATGTTGGGTTAAAATTAAAAGGTAGCGCTAAAAGAATAATAACGTCGCAATAAGCAAATTAAGCGCAAAGACAATCCGTAATGATATTTTGATCAAAACAGTGTCTTTTCCTCGGAATTAAATATGCTAACGTTTTGCGGAAAGCGATAAATAAATATGCATGAGATGCGATTTTTCATTTATAGTGTACATTTGTTCCTAATTACATTCTAAGGTATTTGCGAGGAAAAATAAATATGAAATGAATGCAAGAGTATGCTATGCAATTTAAGTTTACATCAAATCCTAAAAATACAATCTAATGTCCTTACAATAAAATAAATAATTAATTAACTAGGCAAAAATAAAATAAAAAAACAGAAGGGGGTGCAAATATCAATTAAAACAGAAAGGGGGTGCAAACAGCAACTCTGGGCCCAAGCCCAGCTGGGGGGCATGGCCCAGAGGGGGGTGCTTGAAGTAAAACGTAAGAATCAGATCAGAGCCGTCTGATTAATCAGACAGCTCTGATTTGATCTCAAGAAGATGGAAACAGAAGCCTCAGATTAGAATCAGAAAGACAATAGCGCGCAGGTGCACCATAAGACTGTGCACCTGCGCGCACTGGATCAGGAGGGGAGTTATATAAGCCAAAAAACCCTAGAAAATCACATAATCTTCTTCTTTCTTAATCTCGCCGCCGGCGATCTTATTCTTCCCTCTCTCAAATCTCTCTGGTTCCTCTTCTAAACCTCATAACTCCATTTTTTCAAAAAAAAAATAACTCAAGTATACACAAATTTATCTCCTAAACCAAATCAAATCTAAATCGAATAAAAAAAAAAGAATAGGAATTGCAAAAAAAACTTCAACCTTCGCCGTGTTCTCTCGTTCCGATTCTCCTTCCCCTTTCTGTTCGATTTCGTTTTCGTAAATTGATTCGAATCGATGGTTTTGGGTTTTGTTACGGATTGTGGTGTTGATGAACGATGATGGCGATACGAGGGTTCTGTGATTTGTGATTGTTTCTGGTTTTTTCTTTGTTTCGGTTTTGATTTGATGATGGAGGTTTTGTTTTCGGTTTTCGGATCTGGATTAACGAAGATGGTTTTGTTTCTGATGAGAGTTTGATGACGATGAGTTTTGAATGATTCTGTTTGTGAGGGTTTTCTGGTGAATTGTTTTGAGGAGGATGAATGATGATGAAGAACAGATGATGATGTTCAATTATTTTCTGGTTCTATTTGATTCTGCTTGTTTTTTTTTATTTTTTGATTTGATCTGGATTCAAAGAAAACAGATGATTCTGCGGCTGATGATTATTGACCTCGGGTACTGTGCAATAAATGCAGTATTTATACTGTGTCAGGACCTAGGGTTTGCAGATGAAAATTACCCCATTTGGACAAAATTGCCCCTTTGGGCCTGGACAAAAAAAACACATCTGGACCTCCATAAAAAATTGGCAAAAACACCAAAAAGGAAAAAATACACAAATAAACAATTAAAATAAAAAATAATAATATATTAATAATAATAAATGAAAACGAAAATGAATAATAATAATAAAATAAAAATCAGAAAATAATAAAAAATAGTAATAAAAGGAAAATAAAATGTAACCAAATGAGGTATTTTAAAATACATCTCTGCCGAAATTTCGTCAGAAACGAACAAAGAAAAATCCGTCGTAAAAAGACGCATAAAAGCGATTGGTCAAAAAATGGGGTATGACAGGGTTTATAAAGATAAATTTCGCTGAGTATTGCTTAATGACAGCTTGTGTTAATTCAGGATTACTATGGAAGGTGATGATTTTGATGTTGATTTTGAATCAAATGATGACGAGACTTATTTAGTATCAAGTGAGGATGAAAGTACAGAGGATGGCGATTGTGCATCTGATAATGGCATTGGTGAAGGAGATGTAAATGTAGCTGATAGTCTGGTAAGTTTGGATTCCATAACTGCCGATCAAATTCGGTCTATGGAATTTTCTACTCTTGATCAAGCTTATAACTTTTATTGCCAGTATGAGAAAAGTAAAGGTTTTGCTGTTAGGAAAAGTGACAGTAGGATAAGAGAAGGGCCTGAAGGTGAAAAACTAATAGTAGTAAAGCAGTTTGTATGCAACAAAAATGGATTAAGAGAGAAAAAACACTTGTGTAGGACAGATAGGAAATTAGAGCATAGACGTATGAGCCGTACTAAATGTCTAGCTAAGCTTCGTTTGAAACTCAACCTTGAAAAAGATATATATAAAGTTATAGGGTTTGTAGAGACGCATAACCATGAATTAACCCCTTCTAGGATGGTGCACTTATACCCCGTGTATCGTAAAATTTCTGAGGCCGATAAGGCTCAGATTGATGGTCTGCATACACGGGGAATTAGAACATGTCATATTATGGGTCACATGGTTGCACAAAAGGGTGGTTATGTTGATGTTGGATTTACAAAGAAAGATTTGTACAACTATTTTGATAAAAAAATGTGTGCCGTTATTAAAGACGGTGATGTTGCTGCCGCATTAAATTATCTAAACATGAAGTCGTCTTCTGATCCCATGTTATATGCTGAGTATTCTGTGAACGAGAGTGATGGAAGAATGAAATCGCTTTTTTGGGCATATGGTTACAGTAGATCTGACTATTTTTGTTTTGGGGATGTGCTTGCATTTGACACGACTTACAAAAAGAACAAGTACAACTACCCACTAGTTATATTTTCAGGGTGTAACCACCACTCTCAAACAATAATTTTTGGTGCTGCATTGGTATCAGATGAAACCACTGAGACATATAAGTGGTGGTTGAGGTGTTTCCTGGAGTGCATGGAAGGTAAACAACCAAAAGCAGTCGTAACTGATGGAGATGGGGCAATGAGGGAAGCTATAAAGAAAATATTTACCGAATCAACCCATAGGTTATGTGCTTGGCATCTGAATAAGAATGCAGGTGAGAATATAAAGAATTCGGTCTTTTTGGATGGTTTTAGCAAGGCCATGTACTCAAATTTCACAGAGGATGAATTTGAAGAGCATTGGTCACAGCTTATTGAAGAAACTGGATTGAAAGGAAATCCATGGGTTTGCAAAACGTATGAGAATAAGGAACTCTGGGCAACTGCGTATCTACATGGTTATTTTTTCGGACGTATCAGAACTACGTCTCAATGTGAAGCTGTGAATGCAATAATAAAGAGTTATGTCAGGAAGAAAGGATGCATTTTTGAATTCATGCACAACTATGATCAGGCTTTGAGAGATTATAGAAATAATGAAATGGTTTCTGATTTTAAATCATCAACTACAGATCCTGTGTTGACAACTCAACTGCAAGTGATTGAGTGTGAGGCCGCTAAAATGTATACAGCTGCTATTTTCAGTGAAGTTAAACATGAAATTCTAAAGGCTGGTCCATTGAAAGTTAGGCAGAAAAGTGAAATCGGGGATACAAAGATATATAGATTGACAAAATATTGTAATGATAGTTATGAAAGAAGTGTTGTTTATGATGGTACAACATTCCAATGTTCGTGTAGGTTGTTTGATTCTCGGGGCATTCCATGTTCTCATATGTTTTTTTGTCATGAAGGAAGAAAATGTTGATCATATCCCAAGCAATTTGGTTTTGTCGCGATGGACGAAGAATGCCAAAATTCAGTATTTTAACAATGTGAATTGTAACTATAATGTTGATTCAGATATGATTCAGCAAGCCTGGTATGGTTCATATTGTTCGCTTTTAACAAGTTTTTGCAAAGAAGCTTCAAAAAAGGATGGTATTTATGAGCAGGTAATGGATGATATTGTTAAGTTACAAAAAAAGTATTGCGGTAATGATGATAATGGGAGACAAAACTCAGAAGTAGGTGATCCACTGCCGATCCCGGGGAAAGGTGCCCCAAAGAAGAAAAAGAATGAACCAAAATCTGTCAGACGCTGTGGAAAATGCAATAATCCATCTCATAATGCGAGGACATGTTCGGTAATTGCAATAAATCATGATCTGTTTGTTAGTTAATGTCTTGTTTGTTATTAATCATTATAGTTGATATGGTTAATTTTGCAGGGTAAACACAAAATGCCAGAACAAGGGGAAAAACCAAGTGTTGATGTGGACTCGGTGTCGATATCTGATTCAGTAAGCCAAATTGCTGAGGTATTATATATTTTTTTTATTTGGTTAGTACATGATGATTTGTATTAGGGTTGGTTGCTTTATTATATGAAATGTAATAATAACTTATGGGGTTGATAAACAGAAGAAGAAAAGAAAAGCAAGTGGCAATGGTGAAAGAAGTTTACAAAACAAATCTTCTCATCCACCGAAAGACCGTAGCGCTAATGTCGGAATGACAACACCTAATGGGATACCAAGCACAAGCGGACACTTGCATCCAATGTATGGACTTCAACCTCTCATGCCTATGGTACATCCAATGATTCAACCGATGAATGTACGACCGATGTACCCAATGTATGGAATGAGTGTTGGGCAAACTTCAAATTCGTGTTACGGTCTACTACAACAAGTCATGAGGGGCCCTAATGAGGATTGAGTATTTTGTGTAGATTTAATTTAATTTAGGTAATTGTTAGGTAGTGGTTATGGATCATTTTGGTTGTTTGTTTTGACTAAAGGATAATTTTGTTTGTAATTTATACAAGATTTATTTAAGTTGGAGAAATTGATGCAAGATCAAAATGATGCACCGATGCTTTGTTTAAAGGTGAAGCAGGTTGAATTAAAATGCACTGATGCTTTTTTTATAATTTGCTTAAAGCTTTGGAAAAAAATATATAATAAGTGGCTCAAGTGAGACTCGATCTCTGGACTTACAGGTGATAGATGCTACACACAACCGCTGGGCTATGACTATATAATTTGTTAAACTTCACTCCGTATTTATTATATAATAATAGTGAATTAGAAATGAATTAATTAGAAATAAATGAATAATAAATTAATAATATAAATTTGAGTGTTAACATCGTACTCATTTTTTGGATGTAACATGTAGTGGCCTTAGAACTTTGCTCAGGGTTATAGTCTGATTCAACCTTATACTCTCAACTGTGCGAGATAAAATTAAGTTGAATGAATTAGAAATTAAAGCAAAATAAAAAATATATTAATTTGAGTGTTAACATCGTACTCATTTTTTGGATGTAACATGTAGTGGCCCTAGAACTTTGCTCAGGGTTATAGTCTGATTCAACCTTATACTCTCAACTGTGCGAGATAAAATTAAGTTGAATGAATTAGAAATTAAAGCAAAATAAAAAATATATTAATTTGAGTGTTAACATCGTACTCATTTTTTGGATGTAACATGTAGTGGCCCTAGAACTTTGCTCAGGGTGATTCAACTTTATACTCTCAACTGTGCGAGATAAAATTAAGTTGAATGAATTAGAAATTAAAGCAAAATAAAAAATATATTAATTTGAGTGTTAACATCGTACTCATTTTTTGGATGTAACATGTAGTGGCCCTAGAACTTTGCTCAGGGTTATAGTCTGATTCAACCTTATACTCTCAACTGTGCGAGATAAAATTAAGTTGAATGAATTAGAAATTAAAGCATAATAAAAAATATATTAATTTGAGTGTTAACATCGTACTCATTTTTTGGATGTAACATGTAGCTACCGGTATTTTTCCTCAAATGGAGTACTCATGCATCATACATATAAATAGTATAAAAAACAAAAACAAAATTACGAACTAAAAGTAAAAAAATGTTAACAAGGACACACGTGTGTGGAAACTAAAAGGTTTATTTGGAAAATACGGATATGATCCTCTAAGCTGACGGTCGATGCAGTCAGTGCATATGAGTCATATGATTAAAATCAACCGATTCAAATTTAATTGCATTTAAAATTTAAAAATTAATATCTTTAAATCGGAACCGTCCGATATTGATCGGACAATCTGTAACTTGTTGACTGTATGTGTATTCATGGGTGCCGTCTGCACTTAATCCAGGTTCCAAAAGTACACTATATGCGTGGGAACCTGTTCCAAAACCATAATACACTATGTGTTTTCTTCTACACAGACTTCACTCCTCCTTTTCCAAAAAAAAAACAAAAACCATTCCCTTCTCCATTAAGTTGGAAAACGCAAGATCGGTGAATACAATGGCGTCATCTTCGAAGAAGAGGTGAGTATTCCACAACATCTTCGTCGAAACAATGGAGAGTTCAACTTGTGTTTTTTAACTACGTTTATTTTTCCTCCGTTAATGTTGTTGAAGATTTTTTTCGTTTTCATCTCGCATGTCTTCGATTCCGTTACGAATCAACATGGTACTCATTTTGTTGTTGTTATATATGTAAAAAAAAAAAGATTGGTCTTTTTTAAACTTTTCTGAGTAGTGAATGAAGTTGTTGATGTAAGGTATTTAATAGACAAAAAAGATTGGATTTTTTTTACATTTCCTTCGTTCTTCAGGTAGTTGTTGATGTTTGATATGTAAATCTTTTAAAGATTGCCTTTTTTTTTTACCCTTTGTTAGATTGGAATGTAGATGTGGACTGTAGATGTTGATGTTAGATATGTAATAAAAAAGATTGGGTTTTTTTGAAATGATGTTAGTACTTAGTGTATCTGTTGGTGTTTATATGTAAAAAAAACAAAAGATTGGATTTTTTTGAAATGATCTTAGTACTTAGTGTATCTGTTGGTGTTTTATATGTAAAAAAAACAAAAGATTGGATTTTTTTGAAATGATCTTAGTACTTAGTGTATCTGTTGATGTTTGATATGTAAAAAAAAGCAAAAGATTGGATTTTTTAAAACTTTAAAACTGATCTTAGTATTTTTGTTTATTATTTGTGATATGGAAATAGGAACACTAAGAAGGATTCTGCCAAACAGACCAATGGGGTCAAAGTTGAAGATGATGATATCGTATATATCAGCTCAGATGATGAGAAGAAACAGCAACCGACTCGTGGTCGTGACTGGTGCTGGACTAAGGATGTTACCGAGGCAGTAGGGAATTGGAAGAAACCCCAGACATTGGTTAGTTTTTGGTTTATGTTTCAGCTTTTTATGTTTCTGAACTGGTGATTGAGGATGATTTGGTTTTCCATTGCATAAAAAATAATGTATATGACTTAAGTGTTTAGATTATGTTATAATTTGAGCTTCAACTTAATTTTAACAATACGATACCAACTAAGTTTAGATTATGTGTTTAGATTATGTTATATGACTTATGTGTGCATAAAAAATAATGTATATGGCTTGTGTGTTTATCATAATTAAGCTGTTATACCTTTTAAATTATGTGTGCTGACTTAATATTTGTTTGGTGTTGTAATTGATAATAAACACAGCATGTTCCAAGCTGGATTGTGAAAGCGGCGCTGAAAAATAGGACTACCATTTGGTTGGAATCAGTGGAAACTGGGCGTAACTATAAGTCCACTATTATGACTCCGACGGGAAGAGGTGAGAATGTGAGATATATTGGAGATGGCTGGTACTCTTATTTGGAAGACCACAAGCCAAGGTTGGGTGATTTGCTGGATTTTCGTGTGACAAAGCCTCCAAACTACATCCTCGTGATGTTGACCCGCCGCATTTGAAGACTGCACTACTTCCTTGCTACCTTAACATGACATGATATATGTTGGTGATCTTAGGGTTTAAGTGTTTTGGTGATGGGTGTATTTTGTTGATGGATGTATTTTGATGATGGTTGTATTATGGTATTTCTATTTATGTACTTCCCTTTATTGTGTTTGTCCAGGTTATGCTACCTTAGTGTACTTTATAGTACACCTAATTTGTACCATCTATTAAGACATCAAGTTATTAATATATTATGCTATTTCTATTAATATGTTATTTTTATTCATTTATTTACTTATTTTTGTTCATTTAGTTTTGTGTCTATTCTAAAAATTGTCTTAAAAAAATGTGTCTTAGTGATAAAATTCACTTAGATTTTGTTATTTTATCAGTGATAAAATTCACTTCAATTTAGCAACTTCTATTTGTTCATTTAGAAACAATTTGTATTTACAATTCCACAATAGCTGTATTAGTGATACAATGGAGGGGAAATAAAAAGAAGCCAGCGTTTTGTAAGCTTATTTTTGACGAATATAGGTTTAAAAGTTGTGTGAAAATTAAACACATCATTGGAAAATGGTGTTACTTAGCCCTATAATGACACTAGGGTTTTTGAGGTTTAAACACGCCATTAATATTGAATCACTCTACCGGCACTCAAATTTTATTGTGCTGTGAACCTATCGTTTTAGAAGCCTAGGGTACAATATTTCCAATTGAAAATATGATATAAATCAAAAACTTTAAATAAAATTATATGAACTTCAAATAATATGAAAATTCAAAAAATTATTTGAAACTAAAAAAGGTTTATTAATCTTCAAATTTTTACATTAATTAACCAAACATCTTACAATATGAAAAGAAAAAAATCCAAGAAATTAACAACATAGTCTTAAGCATCTTGGATGTGTTCCTTTCATTGTTTAGTTTCATCTTCAGTTGTTCTCCTTTATGTAATTGAAGTTCTTTGAGAATGTTCATCATGTCCCTCAATATCTCTGAGCAGTTGCAACCACTACATGTTGTGGCACTATTAGCTTCTCTATCGTTCAAATCCAGCGTAATTCTGGGTTGATCTTCTGTGTTACGGACAAAGGGAGGATGACCTTCAATCTCATCATCCCATATGAACAATTTACAGCTTCCAACACTCTGTATAATAATCAAAATAACATAATTTAACAAATCCAAATAAGAATTCGAATCATAAAAAGGAAATAAACCAACAACAATTGTATTTAAAAATGAACTTACCGTCGAATTTGTACATTTCCAATATCTACGTTTAGGGTTTAATCCTGAATTGGAGACATACATCCTCATAGGTTTATTGCAACCACATACTGGGATTTGAGAAGGGTTGGAGAACGCAACAGATGATGAAGACATTATAAACGACTAAAATGAAAGATCGAGGTTGAAGGTGACCGGATATTAGAGATGACACAAATTGGGAATTTAGGGTTTTCCAAAGAGGTTCAGTTTGCAGATGAGATTTAGGAGTAGCTCATTTATATGTCTATATTGTTTGGTAATATGATATGGTACTTAACATGATTAAAGGAAACAAAACTAACAGCCGTACGATACAATCGAATGGTTGTGATTTATTGGATTTATAAGTAATCTCAAGCTCCAATATTAACTAACGGCTGTAATTAATTAAAAAGGAAACCACTGTCAAAATTCAATGCAGCAGATAACGAAAGTACTATATTTTATTTTTTAAAATATAATAAAGTTGATTTAAAAAAAATAAAAAAATTACTATGCCCTTAGTTTACGACTGAGACGCAGTTAAGTCGTTTGCTTACGCTATTAGGACTGTAGAAATTACTATCTTTTATTTTTTAAAAAATAATAAAGTATAAAGGTATTAAAAAAAAATTTGACAATTTCAAATTGGGGAACATGACTCTGGGTATAGTTAACATTCGAATACCCTGACACAATTTGATGTACACTGTTAATCGGATTGAAAGTAAAAGACCGATGCCCTTAGTTTACGACTGAGACGCAGTTAAGTCGTTTTCTTACGCTATTAGGACTGTAGAAATTACTATCTTTTATTTTTTTTTAAATAATAAAGTATAAAGGTATTAAAAAAAAAATTGACAATTTCAAATTGGGGAACATGACTATGGGTATAGTTAACATTCGAATACCCTGACACAATTTGATGTACACTGTTAATCGGATTGAAAGTAAATGACCGATGCCCTTAGTTTACGACTGAGACGCAGTTAAGTCGTTTGCTTACGCTATTAGGACTGTAGAAATTACTATCTTTTATTTTTTTTTAAATAATAAAGTATAAAGGTATTAAAAAAAAAATTGACAATTTCAAATTGCGGAACATGACTCTGGGTATAGTTAACATTCGAATACCCTGACACAATTTGATGTACACTGTTAATCGGATTGAAAGTAAAAGACTGATGCCCTTAGTTTACGACTGAGACGCAGTTAAGTCGTTTGCTTACGCTATTAGGACTGTAGAAATTACTATCTTTTATTTTTTTAAAAATAATAAAGTATAAAGGTATTAAAAAAAAATGACAATTTCAAATTGGGGAACATGACTCTGGGTATAGTTAACATTCGAATACCCTGACACAATTTGATGTACACTGTTAATCGGATTGAAAGTAAAAGACCGATGCCCTTAGTTTACGACTGAGACGCAGTTAAGTCGTTTGCTTACGCTATTAGGACTGTAGAAATTACTATCTTTTATTTTTTTTTAAATAATAAAGTATAAAGGTATTAAAAAAAAAATTGACAATTTCAAATTGGGGAACATGACTATGGGTATAGTTAACATTCGAATACCCTGACACAATTTGATGTACACTGTTAATCGGATTGAAAGTAAATGACCGATGCCCTTAGTTTACGACTGAGACGCAGTTAAGTCGTTTGCTTACGCTATTAGGACTGTAGAAATTACTATCTTTTATTTTTTTTTAAATAATAAAGTATAAAGGTATTAAAAAAAAAATTGACAATTTCAAATTGGGGAACATGACTATGGGTATAGTTAACATTCGAATACCCTGACACAATTTGATGTACACTGTTAATCGGATTGAAAGTAAATGACCGATGCCCTTAGTTTACGACTGAGACGCAGTTAAGTCGTTTGCTTACGCTATTAGGACTGTAGAAATTACTATCTTTTATTTTTTTTTAAATAATAAAGTATAAAGGTATTAAAAAAAAAATTGACAATTTCAAATTGGGGAACATGACTCTGGGTATAGTTAACATTCGAATACCCTGACACAATTTGATGTACACTGTTAATCGGATTGAAAGTAAAAGACTGATGCCCTTAGTTTACGACTGAGACGCAGTTAAGTCGTTTGCTTACGCTATTAGGACTGTAGAAATTACTATCTTTTATTTTTTTAAAAATAATAAAGTATAAAGGTATTAAAAAAAAATGACAATTTCAAATTGGGGAACATGACTCTGGGTATAGTTAACATTCGAATACCCTGACACAATTTGATGTACACTGTTAATCGGATTGAAAGTAAAAGACCGATGCCCTTAGTTTACGACTGAGACGCAGTTAAGTCGTTTGCTTACGCTATTAGGACTGTAGAAATTACTATCTTTTATTTTTTTTTAAATAATAAAGTATAAAGGTATTAAAAAAAAATTGACAATTTCAAATTGGGGAACATGACTCTGGGTATAGTTAACATTCGAATACCCTGACACAATTTGATGTACACTGTTAATCGGATTGAAAGTAAATGACCGATGCCCTTAGTTTACGACTGAGACGCAGTTAAGTCGTTTGCTTACGCTATTAGGACTGTAGAAATTACTATCTTTTATTTTTTTAAAAATAATTAAGTATAAAGGTATTAAAAAAAATGACAATTTCAAATTGGGGAACATGACTCTGGGTATAGTTAACATTCGAATACCCTGACACAATTTGATGTACACTGTTAATCGGATTGAAAGTAAAAGACCGATGCCCTTAGTTTACGACTGAGACGCAGTTAAGTCGTTTGCTTACGCTATTAGGACTGTAGAAGTTACTATCTTTTATTTATTTTTTAAATAATAAAGTATAAAGGTATTAAAAAAAAAAATTGACAATTTCAAATTGGGGAACATGACTATGGGTATAGTTAACATTCGAATACCCTGACACAATTTGATGTACACTGTTAATCGGATTGAAAGTAAATGACCGATGCCCTTAGTTTACGACTGAGACGCAGTTAAGTCGTTTGCTTACGCTATTAGGACTGTAGAAATTACTATCTTTTATTTTTAAAAAAAATAAAGTTTAAAGGTAAAAAAAAAATTTGAAAGAAAAAACATTAGAATTCCCTACTGGGATACATTAACACGGGTATAGTTAACAAACGAAAACCCAGGTATAATATCATCTAAACGAAAAAAATTATATATTCAGTTAATACCCAACAAAAATATAACTTAAAAATAAAAATGGAATGATATTAAAAAAATATTTCTATACATGCATTTTTTGCTGTTCCATTCACAAAGAGGTATTTATTTTAATTAAAAAATAGTTTTCTTTTATTTTTTAAAAACACCAAAAACCAACTCTTTGTGAGTTGGATGTGAAAGAAATGCATGTATGTAAATGCATGTAAGTTTTGTCCTAACAATAAAATGTTAAACAAAAATAAAAAGTAAATTGTTAAAGCCTTAAACTATCGTGTATCCACTTTGGTTTATACTGCATCACGCAGTAACGTTCCTCCAACGTTCGATGACACGCGTTTTAATCGGACGGTTATCATTTGGAAAGTCAGAGAGTCAATTATCCAATCTCAACCATCAAATATCACACGATGTTGATCCAACGCACTGAAACAGCTCATGTGTTACTGCGACCGACGTTTCAAATCACAAATTGAAACAGTCTTCGTCGTTAGACTACCCAGAAACAGGTTTACGTCCTTTCGTTTCTTTAAACCCAAAATTAATTTTCCCCACCAATTTCATCATTACAAAACCTTGGTAAACGAAAATTTTCAACCACTAAGCTGTTTCTCTCTTCTACCAAAACAGAAACAAACTTTTCATCTACTTCCACACGCCATTTTTTCCTTCTCACTTCAACTCCATTTCTCAATCATCTGACATCATCAATCAACTGCACTAATGGCGGAACCTGTTGCTCGAGTTCTTCAAAGACCAACGAAGGGTTTTTTTTCGACAGTGCACGTTATAGGAGAGGTAATCTTTGTGGTCTCAATTTTTGATTTTTTCTTTTTTCGTTCATATTATAAAAAACAGAGCACACATTCAAAACAGAGCACATGTTGTGAAAATATTCAAAGTCTATGTGTTAATAAATCTGGTTCATTTGTTGATTTGTTGTTTATATTTTTGTTGCATGGTAACAATATTTAGGTCGAAGGTGAGGTTAAAAAAACTTTTTATGAAGATTTCAAAACTGAATTGGGAAACATTTGGCATCTGTATGATTCAAAAAGAAGAGTTCACTTCATTGTTGGGTTCAACAGTGATGATGATGTTCCCAGAATTACCACTGGTTGGGTGACCATAAGAGATTATTACAGATTTGATGGCCATCATCAAATTTTCTTCAGGTATTTGGGAACAAATAAATTCCAAATCATTCCCACGGAGGAGCCAATTACTCCTGACCTATTCCCAACTTGGCACACTCAATCGCGAGCTCTTCGAAAAGCTGTTACATTCACAATTAATATGGCAGAGGATCCTGAATCTGTTCCCTATTTGGTTGGGATCTCTATCTAATTGTTATACTTTTTTTCATTTAATTGTGATTTTTTGAATTAAACTAATGCTTTTTAAATGTTGTTGTTTTGTTGCAGAAATTGCCACAAGATATGGGGGAGTACTTGTGGAACACGGGTTTGGATGAGATATACATTGTTGGAACCATTAGAGAACAACATAAGTGTGAGTTAACGTATCAAATGGATCCGTTTGAGGTGACGATTTCAAGGGGTTGGAGGGAGGTTGTTGGAATCAATGGATTTAAAGTCGGAGATCGTCTACTCTTCAATACAAGCAACATCTATGAAAACCATATGTTTTATGTTAGGAGCTGTAATTGAATGGTGATGATTTGAAAAAAAAATTAGTATTAGGATTGGGTAGAAGATGTGGGGGTTTTTTGATTAAGTGGAAGTTTGATTATTTTGTTCCCATATTAGAGGGTACTTTTGATTAAGTGTTTTATTAGTATTTTGAATTTATTTGGTATTTGCAAACATGTAATGACAATTGATAATTTGTTTTTGTTAAACAAATTATCTAACTTTATATTATAATATATAATTTCTAATCTTTTTTATGCTAAAGTATATATCATTTTTAATTTTTATGTTATTTTAGTTATTAGATGTTATTTTAGTTATGGACCCAAAATAGTTTAATTCAAGTAGGCCCAACAGCCCATCATAAGGCCAAAAGTTCTTAGTCTATTAAAAAAATTATAAAAAAAAAAAAACTGCTAATATCTAAAAATTAACTAATTCTGCAAATGCTAAAGTAAATCTAAAAAATAAAAAAAATTCTTTTTTATATTACGTATACAATTTTAAAATTAAATAATAACTATTGAAACTTTAAAAATTTAAAAATTCTTTTAACTATTGAAACTTAAAAATTACTAATAACAAAATTTCCAACACATTAATTAATGTACACAAAACACATAGTGATTTTCAACTACATAGAGCACACAAATCTGACATGCCTATTGGCATTCTAGCCTTTTAAACCTCTACAAACCGTGTATTTATTACTCACACACTAATAATCATTGTAAACCTAGACTTAGGCAACTCATCCAACTTCCAAAACCTGCCAACAGTATTTACTCCAACTGTCCCATTTGAAAACCTTTCAATTGCAACAAGGCAGCAACCAACTTCATTTTAAACTTCATTTGCCTTGCTAACTTCATATCCATTCCTAAGCAGCAAACAACACTGTCTCTACCAAAATGAAAAGACTAACTCCACCCAGGGCAAAAAGACGCATGAAATACAGATTCCCTGAAACACAAGCAACTAGGGTTAAAATAACATCAAACACTACCACTCAATCTGTAGAAATCAGCAAGCAGTACACTGAGACTCAGAATCAGAAACATGACTTCAAAACAGACTATATTGACTTATCATCCAGGTAACAACTTGTACAGATCTATTTTATACGTTTGTTTTCCATCATTTTCTGTCTAAGAGGAAGAATAGTTTACACTGCATCACTTTCTTCTGTTAAAATAAAATCAGCCAAAGTATCTTATCAAAATCATTTTCAGTTTCATCGCAAGTTTATAAGCTTATATCACTATTTTTGGGTCTGAATTTATTTTCAAATGACAGAAATAACAAATAATGATGATATGATCAGCACAGAAGGCATGAGAAAAAAAAAATCCAAAAACAGAAATCTTTCTGAGATGTTAATGCAACTCAAAAACCTTGTTTGAAAATAAATGTAAAACCTTTTTGGAAAATGAGGTAGAATATGTGATAAGATGTAAAATTCCAAGTCTGATGGCAACAATTATAACTGGAACATCTATATATCATTATCTTATGTATTTCTGCCCAGCCACCACAAATATACTTCATGTCATAATTATTAAATTAAATAAGCCAAATCAAATTTTACAACAGTGTTACAGTGTGGTGATATGTAATATGCAACAGAATGGTCACAATCATGTTAAATATCATATTTGGCAAGCAGTTAGCATTGTGGCATAATATGTATTATGTTTTCATAAGTATCTGATATACCTTTTAATTTGTTTTTCTTTGATCTTAAGTATTAATATGAGTTTTTATGATTTATGTACTGCTAATGCTTTGTACATCATATGTTTGTGCAGTAGATACAAAAGTAGCCGAAGACTCGATGACAGCGATGACGACAAAGATTACGAGTCTACTGCTTCAACCCCTAAGGTGGACCGTAAACGTGTGGTTAAAAAAAAGGCAGCAACCACAAAAAACCAACACCATCAGAGTTTAATATCACCAAGGACACAAAATCAGCTCCACCCAAAATGAAGATTAACCATGATCTAGGGACTGCATTACTTGATGCAAGTCAATATGATAGGATTAGGAGGAATCTCTTCTGCCAGCCAGAACAAGATGATGACCATGACTTTCACATCAACTTCCATCCACCAAATGCGATCGGATACGAGGGTGCTGATGTTCCTTTTTATATTCCAGAAGTAAGTATTAATTAATTTCCCTTTTTATAATTACAACCAATTATACCCTTATATGAATTTTTTTACTTACAATAGTTTTTCTTTCATACCTATTTAATACTAGTGGATGCCAATGACTTTTCGACCGACTCCAAAAATGAACTTGAATGACATATGTACTTACACAGCTGCATACATTTTTATGCGAGATGATGAGCAGCTACTGGGGTGCGTCTTTTTTACACAAAATGCTAGTATTTTAATTGTTAATTTTATTTTAAGGCATTTCTTTTGATAACAACTAACAGTTCATACCATGTATTATTTGTAGTGATGAGGTTTTGGTTAGGACTACATCAGGTGATATGGGGATAGAAAAGCACTTAAGTCTCTCATGCCTAGATGCCCGGTTGACGACCAGGTTATATATATATATATATATATATATATATATTTATATATTGATTTTTTAAAATTACACTATCAGTCCATATAACAGTTAAATACCTTTTATATATCTAATATCTTTTACATTTGACTCCACAGATTATTAATCTAGTAGTTGCCAGAGCAAATTGGCTTCAGGATGCATTAGGCAAAAAAAGGATGGTTTGGTATATGCCTACTGAATTTGCGGTGATTATCACTAATCCAACTCCTAAATATACATCCATTAATTATTAATTATTAATTACTGAATTAAACTATATTTGTTTTTAAGCAATATGCTTTGGAATCCAATCACTCAGCTGATTATGTTAGGGAACTATATCAACCTAACTTTGTGAAACCAAAAACTCCTGTTACCAAGGTTAGTATGGTACTTCACAAAAATATTTGTTAAATATGGTTTGATAATTCTGTCCGTACGACTAAATATTATTAGTTTATTACAGATTTTTATTCCTATAAATGATCAAGGAAAACACTGGTACCTATTGGTTGTTGACTTACTGCATAAAAAACTTATTTGGTTGGACTCTCTTCCTGCTGAAGAAAGATATCACGCGAGACGTCATTCCATATTGAAACTGGTTTGAACAACAAACTTATTTTTTCTTTATGGATACCTACTTTGTTTTACTTTCATACTTCATATGGTTTTTATTATATTATTTAATTACTTTCAAACTAATGTGGCAGGCCATATTTCTCGAGCAAATTCTACTTCATGATTCTATTGGTATTCTCACCCCTACTTACCATGACAATTTAATCACCAACTTCTGCATTGTTCAGCCTAGGTGCCTCCCAACACAGCGGCACGGATCGTACGTCTCCTAAATCCTTACTATATTTTATATTTATTGAACTTTACCTATGACTCTCACACTCATTTAATGCTTTTAAACTACTGAACATAGGAACGATTGTGGAGTGTGGGTGGCAAAATGGATGATTGAGTGTCCATTGAAGAATGACTATGAAAACGTTACTGTAAGTTGAACTAACAATCATTATCTTTCTTTTACCTTTACATTCTAACTATATTTCTAATTTAAATAACTGTTTATAATTATGTTTAGGTTGTTACGGCCACAAGGATGAAACTAGCTCTTTATATATGCCAATCAAAGAATAATGTACTGTTGGATGATCTCGTGTCAAAGGCTGCGAAGAATTGGGATGTTCAGAAGAAGAAAAGGAAGGCGTTGGTTAAAGTTTGACACTATGTGTTCTATGTTGGTTAACGCAACAAACTTTGGGGCATTATGTTTGTTTTGATTTATATTTTGAATCTTTCACCAACTACTATGTTTGGGTTGTATTTTGGATCTTTCACCAACTTATATGTTTTGGTTTCTATGTTTTGGTTGTATTTTGGATCTTTCACCAACTTCTATGTTTGAGTTTGGATTAATTAACATTACTTTGGTTGTGTTCTATGTTTTTGGATTAATTATGGCTACATTATGGTTACATACACACCAACACACATAACATTTTTGACACATTACAAGTACATTACTACTTTACAAAAGAATTCAAAGCTAAAAAGTATATGTTAGACACATACACACATACATTACATTTTTGAATTTTCTATTACACATACCTCATTTGTCTGGCATTTAAATAACTTTAGCATTCACATAGTCTCCACTTTTTGAATCCATCTCTAAATCACCATGCTGTAAACTCCATTAAACTGTTTGGAATTAAAATGAAACTTATGTTAATCTCTAACAACACAGGTCAACATTAAGCAATCAATTACAATTTTACAAATAATTCATTTGGTATTTTCATATAACACAACTCAACACAAGTCAAACTTCTCAAACATGTTAATCTCTACCAACACTTTATATGTATTCATTTGTTAACAGCATGCATGTAAAAATTTTGCATAAGTCTACACAGCTTTGTATAACTCAAATTATAAGTCAATTTTCCCATTACATATAAATCTTTTTGACAACTTTGTGTAATCAACATTCAACTAAATACTTTACATTATTCAACTCAATTATACAACATCATATAACCTATGATCCTATGAAAGTCACAGTAGTTTAGCATATCTAAAATTTACAGGCAACAATAATTCCTATGATACATGCAACTATTTCCTACGAAACCTAGACAATTAAATTGGCTACTCAAAACCACTCATTATACGTGATTCATTTACACATTCAACCCCTTCTGTGAAGTGGCTGTTTTGGACTTCAAAATTGTCAATTTTTAGCTCCTCTGTTTCCTTTATGTACTGAGAATCTCATGGCAAGCATTTATGTAGAAAGATCACAGTTGACCTGTTGCTATCCTTGCTATCCATAACTTAACTGCAGTATATTTCAAATTTCAAGTATAATTACTCAGATAATTCACAATAGCAAGCAAATTAAATTTAAATTATATAACAATCTAATTTCACAATTCAATTTATACGCATACAAATTATTAACAAAGTATTAACACATTGTCACCACAGAAATTCCCAATTCAATTCAATTTCACTACACATTTAATTTTCATTAATCTATTGAATCTAATTTCACTACATTCAAAATCAGATTTTGAGAATTTGAAACACAAAAACCCTTATTCCCAATTCAATTTTAAATACAACCCTAATCCCCAATTTTATTGTTTCGTTTCTGGTAACAATTCAAATAAACTTCAATTTAAAATACAAACCCAATTCCAAATCTATCATTTTCTGGCTAAGAATAAAAAACCCAATTCAATAATTATTGTCAAATTAAAATTACCTGTGAAAGGATTCCACGACGTTGAACTATTGCTTCGAACCATAGAACGACGAACGACGAACGACCAACATCGAAATATTTGCAAACGGGTCGACAAACACCACATATGAATACGATGGAGGAGATTGAAGAACATTTAGGGTTTTCAATTGGAAAATAAGAATACAATGGCGAAGGGAAGAGTTACAGTACCATCGAAGGAAAACGATTAAAACAAATAGGAATACGATGGAGGAGATGGAAGAGAATACGATGGAGGAGATGGAGATGGAAGATAATACGATGGAGGAGATGGAGACGGAAGAGAATACGATGGAGGAGATGGAGGACATGGAAGAGGATGAAGAATAATTTTGGGATTTAGGGTTTTCAATTGAAAATTACATTTTGTCAAATAAAATACTTTGTAAATTATTATATAATCTAATTATATAATATATTATCAAATTTAATTGACAAATAAAACTTGTTTTTATTTGTAAATTTGAAAAATAATATCAATTATATGGGGGACTGAAGTGTAATAACTAAAACTTTCATTTAAAGGGACTACCATATTCCATACCATAGACAATCATTAAACTCTAATGCTGATGTGGAATCAGCTAGATTTCTATTGGGCCATGTGGTAACTTCACCAAAGAAGTCATTTTCATGACTTCACGCTAGAAGCTCCCTTTTATAATACCTACTTTAGTAAATGCATTATGGGTTTGTCTAACATGTGCAACATTGCACATGTTAGACAACAATTATTTATCTTAACATGTTATACATTTAATATAAAATACACAAGTTCCAATATAAATTTACTATTTTAAACTTCTTAACATGTGCAAATTTGCACATGATATAAAAACCCATGCATTATTTATATGTCATGTTTTGGCTGTATTTTTCTAAAAATATATAAATGTAATATTATCATATAAGATATTGTTTAATTTGTTTCGATGAATATTTTTAAAATATCAAATTTCTATAATTTTTACTAATAAACAATTAAAATTAAAGATATTCATAATCAAAAAAATTATGTATTAATTGCAATGGTAGATGAGTTCTTATATTATTTTGGGATGGAGAAAGTAGTTAAATGTGCTCACATGCAAGTCGATGGCTTTATCCATTTTTATCAAAATAATTCTACGTTTTTCAATTTACTGTCTAGTCCTTCTATTTATTTTTGTTTTTTAATCAAAATAATCTTTGTCTTGACTTCTACCATTTATTATTATAACATTTTTTTACATTAAAAAGTGGTGTATTTGATTTATATTAGAATGTACTATAAAAATTAAATTTGCTTATAATAATGACGACCGTATTTAAATAGTTAAATTGTTTAGTGTTAGTTTTTTATTACAAAAAATTTAGGATAACGGGATAGTTAACTAATCTAAAGTAGAAAATATTTTAGGGTTTTTAGTATATTTTACAAAGATAATTACATTTACCCATCTCTAAGAGCACTAATGAGGCTCTAACCTAGCACCTCCCAAATCCAAAATTGTTTAATGTCATTGTTGATGTGTTACTTAACATTCTATGATAGCGTGCGTAATACATTTAGGACATATTTGGTGCGCAAGATAATATAAATGATATGATAATTGTATCATGTCATGTCATATACATGATAAGATATATTTATAGGTCTCTGCTCGTCTTGTACAAAGACCTAATTATTAATAAGGGTCATGTTAACATGTGCCCTAAGGGCATATGTTAAAATACCTTAAAATAGAAATTGTGCATTTAATGATGGAAAAAATTTAATGCTGGAGAGATAAGATGCACAACTAATTTCAATAAATACTTTCTAAATTTACTTTCTTGTGCCCTTAGTGCACATGTTAACATTCTCCTATTAATAATAATATTTATCGTTAAAAACAAAATCGCTTCGGTGTTTGGTGTAACATGATAAAGTTAATCGTAAAACTTAATAAAATAACCAATTTGGTTTGTCTCTGCTACTGTACTGAACTGAATCAGTCTTGGATCTCTGTCAACTCAAATTCCACCGCTTGCCACTGGACTTCACTTCACTGAACCCTTCCACCTCCGTATCAACCACTCAATGCGCAATCTCGCTTCCACTCCTTCAATCCCTACCTTCGCATCTTCTCCAATCCTAAACCCCAATCATCTCCATTTCCTTACCTTCAATCCTCCACTCTCTTCATCTTCCAGTAACTTCTCTCTCATTCTATTCTCTTCTCTTTATCTCATTTTTCTTATGTTCATTTCTAACAACCTTTCTCTACTCAATAGGAAAATCAACTTCAATTCAATGCTCCGTTCAATTCCGCCCCTGTATCGATATACACAAGGTAACGTACCCACACCACCTTCTTTCTTTTTTTCTTTTCAATTTTAAAATTAACCCTTAATACTACATTCATATTTTTAATATTCAAGATTTAGTTTTTGCCATTTTTTGACAAAAAGGAGCTATTTTTATTTGTGGGAATGTAATTTGCAGCTGAGGTTCATTGTGTTTATTGCGGGGGGAAATTGATTTCAAAACTAACCCTTAATTCTACATTACAACTTTTTAGTAATCAAAATTTAGTGGTTGTTTAATTTATTACAAAAAGGAGCTATTTTTATTCCTGGGGTTTTGTGGGAATGTAATTTGCAGCGGAGGTTCATAAGTTCATAAGTTCATAAGTTCTTTCAAAATTAATCCTTAATTCTACATTACAGTTTTAATAATCAAGATTTAGGGTATGTTTAGATTGACTTATTTGAGTTTATCTACTAGCATAGGTTTTGTGAGACTATTCGGGAGAACTTACAAAAACAGCCTATGGCAATTTTCAGCTTATTTTCGTAAGTTCTTCAACATAGCTTACAAAAACAACTAAACTTTATTCTATCATTTACTACATAAGTGTTTATCATGATAAGTGTTTGTGCTATAAGCTGCAAATAAGTTGTTTCTCCAAAGAGGGCCTTTGTGCTTGCCAATTTATGACAAAAAGGAGTGATTTTATTTGTCGGATTTTGAAAAGATGGCATTTAAAGATGAGGTTCTTTGTGTTTATTGCAGGGGAAAGTGAAACAAATTGTTGGGTCAACCCTTAAAGATTTGAAAGGTGATGATGGGTCAGATCCAATCACTAATTTTGAGTCTGATAAGTCAGCAGCTGAGTATGCAACTCTTTACAAACAAGATGGACTTAAAGGTGGTCATGTTATCATGCTTGGTGCTGATCCTTTGAGTAGAGCTGCTTCTCTTGAGGCATTGCATGCTTATCCTGGTATTCTAGTTTGATGACACTGTTTGTTCCTTTTATGTTTCATGTTTGCTAGTACTTATTTATTCTAGAATCTGAGGGTAGGTGGAAGGTGATATTGATTATTTTCATGGTTTTCAATTTTAAAAAATGACTATAAGTCTACAAAAGAATGATTGATTTTGACGTAGTTACCATCTACGAAGTCTGCACTTTCAGTTAATCATATGGTGTCACATGCAACGAACGATTAAAAGCTTTTACTAGAAGTAAAAAATGAGTTACTATAAATCTTAATGAGGTGTGTATGGCACCTTGTGTCACGGTAAAGTGACCAATGATCATGCATCAAAATTGAACTACAAACTAAAAGAAAAAAAAAAAGAAAAAGGAAGAAGCTAGTAGCTACATGGCATAAAGGACATGACAAACGTCAAATTACATATTCTGTGATTGTTATTGAGAACTTTTTATCGGTTGTTTTTATGGACTAGGGACCTTTTACTGATAGTGGACTTTGTATGGTAGTTAACCTTGAAAATGCCTTGACTTCATGCCTATATTTGTCAATAAAATATGGGAAAATGCCTTCAAGTTATTTTGCATTGCCTTTGATTTTCATGGTTGACATCTTTCAAACTTAAATTTTCCTTGCCTAAACTTATTGTGGATGAATGGTAAAATTCAGGCGGTCTGCAAGTTGGAGGGGGAATAAATTCTGACAATTGTTTGAGTTACATTGAGGAAGGAGCAAGCCATGTCATTGTGACATCGGTAAGTTATATATATCTATTCTCTCCTTCTGTGTTATTCAACTTTTATGATAAGTGATCATAGTTAGTTGGCTAGCCAATCATAGTTAGTTAGCTAGCCTTAGTTGGTTGAAGGTGTTAGAACATGATGTGTTATAAAAAGGGACAGAGAAGTGAATTAGAGGAATCATGAAAATAAGGCAGAACTAGGAGAGTTGAAGGCACTCTCGAATCAACCCTAGGGATTGTACTCTGTATTATTCCCTCAATGTCACATTGATCGAGATACTTTTATCAATAATATTCACATTGTTCTCTTCTATTCTTTCTCAATACTAGTTAGATCAAATCTTCTCATAAAATGTGTATAGATTCATAGGTCTTTCTACTTAAACCTTCTTTGGTAATTGATAATGAAAACAAAGAAAAATATATATATTTGTCAAGTGGCAAGAAAAGCACATTAATTTGCATGGATCTCCAATCTTGATCAGTATCTAAACAACATATTGATTACATTATTTGTAAAAAAATGTGGTATTTGTTAATAGGAAGTTATTCTATCTATGTATTTATTGATTCAATCTTAACAGTATGTATTCAACAATGGACAAATGGATCTTGAAAGGCTAAAGGATCTTGTTCGAATCGTTGGTAAAGAGAGGCTTGTGTTGGATCTCAGTTGCAGAAAAAAGGTACAAATGGTTCTCTTTATATTTGTAGGTAAATTGCATTCAAGAAAAAGGTTACGCATGAAGAAACTAGACGGATGAAACATTTAAATATCAGGCTAAGCATTCAAATTCTCAGAAGGACTGCCATGCAATATCTTTTGTGTGGAGTAATCAGTAATCCAGGAATAGTTTAATATGATCATAATTTGATAAACATGTTAACGAAACAATTTTATCATATTAAGGGTCCTAATACTTCAATGCATTTGATCATTTAATGGGACATTTCTTTTTAAGCACTTATGGTTTCCAGTGCTCAGGAAGGTAAATATGCAATTGTCACCGATAGATGGCAGAAGTTCAGCGATGTGTCACTTGATGCCGAAGTAATGCAGTTTCTTGCCAACTTTGCTGATGAGTTTCTGGTTCATGGTGTTGATGTTGAAGGAAAGAAGTAAGTAACAACTCTTAATGTCTAAATGTAAACATACAAATACAGAGATTCTGATGATGAATGATTTCTCATTGTAGGTTGGGAATTGATGAAGAGCTTGTGGCTTTGCTTGGCAAGCATTCACCGGTTGGTAGCCAACCCTTGATTTTATTTTCAACTGTTAACTTTTACATTGCACAAAGTTTTCAAATATCCTAATATCAGAATAAGTGAAGGATGCTTTTTTGAGAGTGGAGGGTTTGGGAGTTTATCCAAGTATGAGATATGTCGTTCGCATGTGATAAATTATAACCATTGAATGTATGCATTAGAGGATTTTGTGTATTTGTTTGGGGGGTGGAGGCTAGTAGGAGTATTTGAACTACCCCTTATGTGTGTGTCAGTAGTGATGATGTTCTGATGGATCCTTATTTAATGATGCTTATATGGCATTTCTATTGTGTAGTAAATGTAAGAAAATATTGTTTACTGCTTGGATGATTATGGCTATGGAGTGTTTAATGACAGTTAATATCTTAAGTCAGAAAATGTATTTTCACTGTATTTCTATTTGGAAATCATGTGAAGTGTGCATATAACTGATACATTTTTATTTTGTCAGATTCCTGTGACTTATGCTGGTGGTGTGACTGTAATGGATGATTTAGAGAGGATAAAAACAGCTGGAATGGATAATGTAGATGTTACTGTAGGCAGTGCCTTGGACATTTTTGGGGGCAACTTGGCGTATAAAGATGTTGTAGCTTGGCATAACCAGCAAAAAGTCTTTGTCGCTTAAGTAAGATTTGTTGAGGTTTGTTGGGGGCGTGACTTGGTGAGCTCTGAGCAGGGAGTTGTTTTATTATTTCTCTTGGTGTAACCATGAATCTGGTGATTTTTCTAGCAATCTCTGTTTCCAGAATTTGCTTCAACCATTAACTTGTGTAGAGATTCTTACACGATTATCATTGGTTACTACACTTACATATTTGTGATGCACATGTAACTGTGTAAGGCAATGCATTTATGCATGTCGATTTTCTCTATGTACAATAATTTTTTTGCCGGTTTAAAATTGTCAACGTGGCATTGCGTGTTTCTGCATATTAAATGGCCAATGAAGGATTGGAGTTCATTCACTGAGTTTGATGATGTAGGTGTTATTGTTTATTCTGAAATTAACACTTGTTAGCTGTGTTTTGAATCGCATGATCACATTTATTTATATAAATATGGTGGCATAATAATTGTTATTTTATTATTTGTGACGAAATATAGCATATAGTAGCAGTAGTTTGTATAAAAAAGTGATTGTGTTATAGCATATAGTAGTCCAAATGACCTCCCTAAAGATGTGGTTTGTTCATTACCATAATTCATGGTTGAATGAGTCCTATATATGTTATTGACACATAAGTGCTGCTAGCTGAAGAAGCTCAATTCAAGAAGCATATCCAATCTATTTGTTATGCATACTTTGCAAATGTTTCTGAAGTTTCTTCTTCATCATTATATGATTCTTGGCAATCTTTGTTTCGTCATCAACACAAGGTCACGGTGCTGATTTTTGTACTTGTCAGTTTGAAAGGAAGAGGATGATGTGGTTGTGGCATTAGTCGTGACCATGCTTGTTGATTATGCAACCAGTATGGTCATGATGCCCACAACTCTTTTACTATAGGTTTGACCTAAACTTTGCCCCTCAACCTTCGTCGCAACTTAATTCTATTGGCTATCCAGCATCATGGAATGTTAGTCATGCACCCTCCTCCAACCAATAATCAAGCACTACAACCTCTTGGGCACAATATTCTTACTTTGATTAGATGCATTATCAGTAAGCCCTCATCATATTTCAGATGATAAATTATTTCACAGTTTTCTACCAAGTGGCAAGGATTTTCCTCTGGTAGATCTGACCTTTTTTCTTTGTACAAAGGTAAGTGCCTACATGTGTTCAAATCTACCTTGATGGCTGATGTTATTCTCACATCTTATTCTTCCTCCCTAATTGAGACATTGATTTTTGTATGTCTCACATCAATAATATTTTTGTATGTCACGAAACAATTGTAAGTGTAACTCATGTGGTAAAAGACTGCGGAGACATATGATGTGCTAGAATGCGAGTTTGAATCCACAATACTCTTTTTATCTGCGGTTAATGTGTGAATTTATGGGTTGGTTTCCGCACAAAAGTTTCTACCTTCAAATTTGTTGTGAATTTATGGGTTGGTTAATGTGTGAAGTAATGTGAGTTTGAATCCACAATACTCTTTTTCTCTGGAGTTTATTGAGAAGTTGGTCAAGGGCAAGGGGGAATAAAGGCAAAAGGGTGAGATTCAAATTTTGATTAGCTTGCGTTTTGATAGTTTAGTTCTTACAATAGATTCATCAACGGTTGTTCGGTATATTATATTCACATATTTTCATACAAAATTCACAAAAATTTACTAATTAAGGTGCTTAAAGAGTGCTCCGAGAGCACTGTTTAACATTTTCCTTATACTATTTGATTGCTAATCTTAAAATTATTTCAAAACTTAAAAACATATCAAAATATTTGGATTTTGCTGTAGTTCAAATGATTTTTCTATGTGCATTCAGTAATTTATTGTTTGTAACTCGAAACGTGAAATTTTAAAAAATAAATAAATGTGGGGATATATATGGATTCAAATAATTTTTTTCTCAGTTTAAATTCTAAAATCTAGAATTTGCAAAACAAACTTCGAGTTCAAATATTAATTAATTACCTCAAATAATATCACAAATTTTTCCTTTATAAGATTCATTTATAAAAATAAAATTGCCCTTTTAAAAATAAGCAACACATGGCATCGCTCTCCGTCTTCAACCATCATCTCAGGCCACTATCAAACGAAGTTAGTTAATTTCGGATTGTAACTGCCGAAATATATAAAATATTTGAAAATAAAAAATTATTTCGGCACATAGAAATTAACTAGTTTCGGCACCTACGTGCCAACTTAACTAATTTCGGCACCTACGTGCCAGAATTCGTTAAATTTGGCAAATAGGTGCCAAAATGAACTAATTTCGGATTTTACGTGCCGAAATATATAAAACATTGAAAAAAATGCCATTTCGGCACCTAGGATCCGAAATATCAATTTTTTTTAAAAAAATAAGTCATTTCGAAACATAAGTTCCGAAATTGACTAGGGGTAATTTGGTCAAGATGGGGGTTTTAGAGCAATATAGGGGGCCTAAAAAGTAAATTTCCTATCAAACACTATGGACCACCTCCACCACCTTTGACCATCAACACCAGTCACCTCTAGCGCCACTTCCATCAATCTTTACTCAAATTAAATTATTAATAATTTATTTATATTTGAATTTTTTAAAAATTGAATATTTACTAATTTTTTTTATATAATTTTATGTATATGCTGGTTTTTATTAAATTGATGAATGAAATTTAAAAAAAATAATAATATTGAAGTTTTAGTAAATTGAAAATGAATGTATGTATTGTTTAAATCATCCTATGAAGTGAGTGATAATAATGAACACCTGAATGTAGCTAGCTCCAATGAATTGTGACCATAAAAGTAGTATAGAGATCACAAAACACTCTTGATGACTAGACAGACAGACATACATACTTTTTATTCCCTGATCAACCAAACTTTCTCCTCTCCAATTCCATCCATCCATCAATTAAATAAAATGAAAGAAGACATAGCAAGAAAGGAAAATACCATTCACATCATATATGAGTTTGCAAATTCAAGATTCAAGTAACCATCGGTTTTATTCTTCATGGTCATGATTATTTTTTGTGATGGTTCATGCACAAAGAAAGAAACAAAGTTATTAATGGATGTTTGGGGTGTGACATAGCATAAAAGATAGGAGACAAAATTAAAAAGTATGTTTGGGTGTGACATACTCATAGATCAGTCATTTGTGAAAAAGAAATAACCCTAACTAGTGACTAATGTTGGACCACCTTCACAAGTGGTCCACCGTGGACAAGTGATCTACCGAATATGAATTTTACAAAATTCACTGTTGGATTGAAAGTTTATATCGGTATAAATCATCCATAAATTTTTTTGAAAATCATTTGATATGTTATTGAGACCCATCAAGATTTATGTTATTTAAGAACCGTTAATCTTGATGTGTCTCAATAACATATCGAATGATTTTCAATTTTTCTGAATTTTCTTATGGATGATCTATATGATATAAACTTTCAATCCAAAAGGTGGATTTTATAAAATTCGTATTCGTTATAGTGTTATTCGTGACTGGTCCACCATGAACCACTTGATAAAGTGGTCCATATTAGAATTTACCCTAACTAGGATAATAGAATTTACCCTAACTAGTATAATAGAAAATTGGGTAAAAAAAGTGATTTATTTTGTTTTGGTAAAATACATTATTAATTTTTTGTTTATCTAATTTTCTCTTATATATAAGAAACAATTCTTGCCTAGACACAACAAATAAAACATGTTGGACTAAATTATATTCTACTCATTTGCATATGCGGCCTTCATTTCAGCCTCCTTACTCAATAGATTTATTAAAATCTCCATGGTGTTGATATGCATACAGTGTCGAAGCTTGA
The DNA here is from genome assembly GCA_951799995.1 of Trifolium subterraneum. Taxonomy (NCBI): domain Eukaryota; kingdom Viridiplantae; phylum Streptophyta; class Magnoliopsida; order Fabales; family Fabaceae; genus Trifolium; species Trifolium subterraneum. Next base: position 4,678,858 of record OX637462.1, on the reverse strand, counting down.
ATAAATCTAATCCATGGAGCTTTTAAGCTGATTAGGACTAAGGGCCCGATTGGATAAATTATTGACAGATATTTCAAATGTAATGTAAAAAAAACAAAACAAAAAAATTGTAAAACATAGTTCAAAATCAAATTAAAAAATTATAATATTGATATGTTTGAACACCTTCACTCAATTCAAATATAAAAGCTCACAAATATATGAGTTTTTTTTAATGACATATATATAATATATAAATATAAAAACAGAAAGAAATTGTACAAGAGAAAGTTCATAAAAATAAAGAGGTATTAGAAGTACATTCTAACAATCTCTATGTTAAGATAAAAAAAACAAACAGGCAAATAAAATCACAAACAAGGAGGCACGCCACCACCAATACTAAACCCCTCGAGAAGAGAAAGACAATGATCAACCACGGGTAGGACAAAGTAAAATAGGGTCTCCAATCATGACACCCCAACAAACTCTATCGATTCTAATATAAAGTAGAGTGAATACTCCAACTCATAAGTTTTTACCTAAAAATCATTTCCAAGTTAAAAGTTTCACCCTATCTATCACACACTCGACAGAATTAGCAAAACAAAATGTATGTGAGTTTCTTAGGGTAATTTACACATCTGCAAAACAAAATAGAAGGAAAAAAAATTGAATTAGCAATATTATTTCAGTGTACTACTGTACTGTACTAGAGATAAAAATAACTGAACTCTTCTTGCTCGACATATCAAAGTGTCAAATCAAAACATGAGATTGAAAACACTGTTGTTATAAAACAACACGTAAACCAATCTGTAGTAACTGTTCCTTCCTCCTAATAGCTTGTGACATCTCTATCCTCAAGCTCAACAATTAACCACTCTCCTATTCTTGGTTTTATTAGAAAGGAACAGTGTGTTGTTTTGTGAACGAACATTTCCTCATATGAAGACAAGTTTTGGCTGTTTCTATTAAAACGTTGGTACCATTCCGTTTCTGGTCAGACCTTTCTGATTTTTCTTAACAAATGCCATACACTCACTGCTTCAAACCTTTTTTTGATCAAACAAAATCACAATGTATGTTTAGGATCATGGTGCGATCACGGTGATCCACCGTAATTTTACAAAAGTTACAACGATGTAATTTTTGACAAATCACATTGAATTACCATAATTCTAACATACTTATTGTAATGTTAAACATATGTTTTTTTTACTCTTAAGACGTAGTTCAATATGTAATGTTGATATTATTAGATTAGACATTTTAATCAGGTTTAGAATTGAAATTTTACAATTAATTGGGTGTGATCCAATGTTACTTAGCTTCATCTACAAAATAAATAAAATATTAACTTGTAATTTGAATACTCTTTTCTTTCCAAAATATAAGAACTCATTGACTATTGCACATACACAAGATCTTATATGATAAAATTTATATTTATATACTTTTAGAAAAATACAGTCAAAATAAGATATATAAATAGTATATGGTCTTATAAAATGGAATAGAGGGAGCATTTTCACACTTAATTAGATGAGATTTGATCTACTGAAAATGTTACTCTGTTAAAATATGGCGAACCAAAATTCAAAGTTTGAGTTACCCACATTTTATGTAGGAGAGTGTTTAAAAGATTACTTGAATCTATATACAAAACCAAAAAAGAAAATTACATAGTACAAAATTGCTTTGACCCAAAAATATATAAGACCCCTCAAATATGAATTGGTATTTAATATATATACGGGGAAAAGAAAAAGAACCATTCATCATAGTAACATTATGTCTACAACTTATTAATTTTTACTCATGGATGTGAAAATTTAGATCAAAATGAATTGATGATGGTTGAAGGGGGAACAAAATGGTCTAAAGGTGAATTCCTACTATTTCAAGTAAAATATATCGTCAAAAAAAAAAAGTAAAATATGAATTTTATAATGATAAAAAGTATACAACAAAATAATATTTTTTAAAAATTTATTACATATTAAACGCCCCTTCCCTTGGGAAGGAAATTCGTGTGCCGATGTATTAATTCCTTATGACTTCCACGCCTCCAAAGAACTTTGACTATGCCACTTTTTAAAAATGCTAACGTTGTAGTTTTCATCAGGGAGTAGTCTTTCCCGGTGTTGTTTGTTTCTTTTTCTTTTTCTCTAAATGTAACCAAAAAATTATTAGACGTCCTTGATATATAAATTTGTAGTTATCAAATTGAAATAAAATTATTTTTATTTTATTCATCATAAAAAATAAATGAAAAAAATAGACACTAACAAATTAACTTTAAAAGTCAAAAAAGTAAAATTGTCGTTTCATACTCATAAAATAAGTAAACAATAATTACTTATTTTAATTTGTTAGCTTAATTAAATTAAATATTTTGTTACTACTTCCTTTCTAAGTAATATTTTCTTCAATTGCTTAACTTTAAAAGTCATCTTCCTTTTTCATTATAAAATTCCATACCATGGCATTCCCAACTACATTTCACTAATTAACAAATGAAGTAAGTGCTATTGTTAAAAAAAAGAGTAAAAATAAGTGTTGTGCCATATACACAATTTTGTTTCAACCATTAAAACAAGATATATGGAACTTGTTGATCCAAAGAAGAAATACAATGCATGATACAACATCTTACTAGTGGCATCATACACTTAGGCCTCAAATTAATAACATTTTGTTCACATCATATTTTCCTAAATCACAATCACCATATATACTTCTTTTGAAATTCACCCCTTTTCACCATATATATGGTGTAATGGTAGTATTGTGACACAATTGAATGTGAATATATATTTCTATTTATTTACTCATAAAAAAAAAATTAAAGTTTAAAGGTGAATCTTCACCATTTTTAGGGTAAAAAAAATGATTTTATAAACACATAGTAATAGAAACACATGTACCCATAACTAATAAACTCCCATATCATATAATTTGAAATTATACTATAAAGTAACAAACATAGTTGAGTTGAAACTAATAAAAGAGAAAATAAAAGTTACATATTTAGGTCAACAAAGTGATGATGATATCCATACTTTGGAACAGCATAAATAAATAGATCCATCTGATCAAAGTCATTCTCATGAGCAGTTTCCACAAACCCCTATTATAACCCTAATAGCATAACACACAAGTACGGTCACAAAAGATAACAAAAAGAACATAGCAGAAAGTCATCAAAATAGACACCACCAACAACAATAATAATAAAACACCACTAATAATATCTCATCCACTCATTCCCCTTCTTCTTCTTTTCCTATATGACCTGCAAAAAAGAGAAGTCATTAAATTTTTTTTCAAAAAAGCCTAATTTTTCAATTTTATTTTAAACTAGATTTTTATTCACGCAACGAAACTGCATAGACTAATCTATTAAATTTTGTAAAACTCAAACCAAAAGCTGCATGTATTAGTTTGTAATTATTTTTTTTAAATGACAAATAGATAAATATATATATAACGGATAAAAAAAATCAGAATACAAAACAGGAGTACCAGTAATACTCAAAATCTTAACTTAATTGATATGAGATTATAATTTATAACTAAAAATTTCTATATAAAATAATGTATGTTTACGTGCTTACAAGATAATAACATGCACCATGTTGGAGTGAATTGAGAGTGACACCCCATTGGTTAGTTAAAACAGGTTGACCAGTTGAATGGATGAGAACAGCATCATCACCAAATGCTTGACGAACATTGAATGGTCCAGATGCAACCTCAAATGCCACATCGTTGATAAACACCATTGATCTTGCAGCAACACCAGTTTCTCCAATGCCTAAGATACACTCAATCATTTTTTATCATATAGTTATAAAAAGTCAAATAAATACTAAAGCCTATATTTAAACCAATAAAGCCATGCACACGTGACCTAAAAACCATGGTATACTAATTAGCCACCTCCTATTCACATTACTCTTACCCTATTCCTTTCTTTTTCATACATACATTACCATTTTTATCTCTAAAACTATGTCTTAGGTTTTATAGGCGGTGTAAATTTAACAAGGATATAAATGAAAAATTAATAAATAAATAAACTAATCAAGATCTTGTATTTTTCCTCTTGCACTTACAACATTTGTTAATAGAGCAAAAAAAAAATCTTAAAATAGATACACAAAAAAGATTATGCAGAATAGAATTTTTTAGTACTATAAAAGTTAAAATAAAATTAAAATAGCAACGAAAATTTAGAGACAAAAAATGTGAAATTTGTAGTAATAGAGACAATGTATGTCTACTATTACAATGAATATGTCAGAATTACGGTGATTCACTGTGATTTTGCAGTAGAAACTACAGAGCTTAGCTTTTGAAAAATTAGGGTGAGTGACCGTGATTCTGACACGACACAACCAGAGTAATTACCAAACATAGACGAAATAATTTGTTACCATTTTTATTTTTTTCGTCTCTAATTTTTGTTGCTATTTTAACTTTTGTGATATTATGTGATGAAATAAATAAATGGTATGTAATTAATTACCTTGAACTTGAGAAGTGATAGGGGATGGAACAGTGATGGTGGAGGAAGTGGTGGGAGGTGCAACAGTAGTAGTTGAGGGTGCAAAACAGAAGTTAAAATGTGGAGATTGGTGCATTATCTTAACATTCTTGTCATGAACTTGTTCTTTCTTTGAAGAATTAGTAGCACCATGGTTGTTCATGATCTCACTAAGAAGAATACCAGCAGTGCAATGAGAAGTGTTGTTTTGTTGTGGTTGATGAACCATATTGGAAAGTTCAGAGAAACAAAACCCTTGTGATTGTGATGTAACATTATTAGTAGCAGGTACTGGTAGTGCATGATTTTGCATTGGGAAGAAGAAAGTTTCAGTAGGTGTAGCAGTTACTTGTGGTGTTGGAAGAAGATTGGTTTCATTTTGAGGATGAAAATAGTTCTGATTCACAGAACCAGTTGGAGAATTTGGCACAATATCATTGATGTTAGTGAAACCAAGAGAAAATACCTTAGAAGGTATTAATTCTTTTGGTGGTGATTTCTCAGAAGAAGAAGATGAAGATGAAGGTGCAGTAGTGATTTGTGAAAGTGATGAAACAGAGTTTTGTTGTGGTAGATGATGTTCTTGATTCTGCAGATTCTGATTCTGGTTCTTGTTCTGGTTTTGAAGATGGCGAAGCTTATGTTTGCTTCTTGATTTCCTGTTTTGAAACCAATAAAAAACATTAGCATCACCAACTTGTCCATATTCTTGTAACTGTGCTCTGATTTTCCTTATTTCTTCTCTTGGTGGATTCACCATGCCAGAGTTGAAGATAGCTTCAAGTATCCGAATTTGTTCCGGTTTCGGATTCCACCTCGGTTTCGGCTCAGCACTTCTTTCTTCACCTATATTTCAAAGTCACAAATTAGACATAAAAATCTCTAACAATATTTTATGTACACAAAAATTCATTCAGGTCAAATTTTCGTATCAGTTGTTAATGTTAGTATTTTTTCATTCAGTATTCAATTTTATGAAACTAAGATAAATATATTCTAGTCTCAAATATAAGCAAAATTTTATTAAAAAAAATTTGTCTAAAATTTGGACTAGATACATTTTGTTTGACGAAATTTTGTTTATATATAAGACTGAAAGGAGTGATATTTGTGTAGATTGAAAATGATGAGATGAAATTACCTGAGTAAGGAGTTCTGTGACAAGCAGAAGAAGAGATGAGAGAAGAGTTGATGTCATGCTGCCATTGGTGATGAGTGTTGCAGGGCTTAGACTTAAACATACTTGGCCAGTGTCTGTTAGATGAAGCCATGATGATGATGATGATGATAATGAAACTGAAAAAAATCTAGAAGTTTTCTTTCTTGCTTTCTGTAACACACAGAACCAAACACAACCTTCTTATATAGCCTCTAGCTGCAACAATAATAATAATAATATTAATAACAACAATAATTCATTAGTATAAAGTTAATATTATTCTCATACTCATATATAGATAATAAATTTTTTTTCATATATAATAAATATGGAATATATAAAAATAGGTAAAAGGAAACAGGAATCGCCTGTGAAAAAATAAACACTAAAGGAAATAATAAATAAAAAGAGAATGAAAATAAAAGAAAGTACCATGTCTCCCATCCCCTGCAGTACTATAGCTTATAGCTTTTTTTTTAATTATAAAAACTACTTTTGCATTAATAGTAGTAGTATAGGAAAAAAAGTGAAAAAAATGAAAAAATAAAAAAAAGTTATTTTGTTTGTTTAAAGTAGAAAAAAATTTCCCCCGGATGAGAAGCAAAGGGAACAAGGAAAAGAATACATGCTAGGGACTTAATTAGGAATCTTGTTGGTGCAGAGAGATGGCAGAAGAAAAAAAGCACTTAATGATGCTAGGGCTTTCAAAATAAATTAAAAAAAAAAAAGTAGCTAGAAAAAATGTGTGATCTGAACAATTTGTCTCATTGTTTTAGCACATTTCCATGGGAGAAGGGAAAAGAGAGTCTTTGGTGAGATGTGTGTGTATTAATGAGAGGGTGTAGAAATAATAAGTGTGGGATTATTCTAATGGATGAGGTTGTTGAATAGGAATAAATAGGGGTTGAAGAGATGGATGAAGAATTTTTTTTTCAAACTTTCAAAAAGTCAAGAAAATTGGGTGTTTTTGATTGGAAAGTGGTGGTGGGTTAGTAATTGCAAGTAATTTGGGTCATTTTAGGCAAAGTAAGGACCAAGGTATTTGGATTGAATCGAGGGGGATTATTTATTGTCTTATTTTACTTCCACATATACACGTATATTTTTGCCTTAATTAAACTAAATTCATGTATATTTTGGTTTTAATTTCCACCACTACATTGACTTAAAAGAGCATTAGTTGAAAAAGTAGTCTAAAGATTGACTAATTTTTAAGAACAATTTTACTCACCGTCCATTAGTTATATATGGCGGATGAGATTGTTTATGTATGTTTTTCACACGGTTTAATCCAGTATTCGATCTCAACCATTGATTTAAAATTGAACAGTTTAGATTTCAATTCAGTTCTATAAAGTGAATCAATCTCAACTATATTCATTTTAATTGGACAACTGAAGTTGTAACTGCGTCACACAGTTACAGCAGAAAATCTAATTCCTTATATAACATAATTGTAGATAGAAAATTTTTCTTTATAGATTGACTTAAATTTGATATAGAAATTGACATTAAGAGGAATTGTATCCTGGAACTTAAAAATGAGCACACTAATTCTTAAACTCTAAATTCATGTTCCAACGGTGGTATCAGAGTCGATAATTATTAAAGTATGAATTATAAATCTCACATTAAATAAAAAAAAATGAATATTGAACAAGGTGTAAATGAAAAAACTCATATTCTTTGCATCTTGCAAATTCATAAAATAATTCTTAATAGTTATGCCTCTAACCTTTAAGCCCTAATGTTTCAAAAATACCATTATCTTTAAAATGATTATATATATATATATATATATATATATATATATATAATAAATTGTCAAAATATAAAAGTTAACACCATAGAAAAAAGATAGTACAATATCGGAAAATAATATCGGTTATTAGTCAAACTATTTTTTGAAAAGGAACAAAAATGAGACCAAACACTCTTGGCGTGCGTGTATGATAGCATAACAGGTTTTGGGAATCTTTCATGCCCTAATTCTGGTTTCTGTATTATTTTCGATCTAGTTTTGGGCTGAACGTTTGCGTCAATCTATCTTACAATTATACCCTATATTTTGTGATTTTTAACCTCATTAAGATCAAAAAACAAATATAGTTGATTCAACGTATTAATCTCACCCATCAATATATTCCCATAGTTGTTCAAACCCAAAAAAAAAAAATGGGATTTGAACAAAAATTTCACTGTGTAACACATGTTCAGTTGACCAATATAATCATGAAAAAACGAGTTGAGATAAAAAAAATCACATTTTCAAGATTTTGATTTTGTGTTCTTGTTAAGCTAAATCTTATTTACATGATCTAATTAAATCAATAATATAAATAAAAAATAGAGGAAAAAAATACAATTCCTAATTCTAAATTGCAACATATGAACATATAGTAATCCTACTTATATAGATTAAAGGTTTTGGATTACCTAAATATGTGAATGTCAACTAGTTTTTCACTAATCTCCTTCAGATCTTTGAGTTTGTGTGGAGAGAATGTTGTTTCTATTTCACTCTGCTAGGTTTTTTGAGATGTCTTAATGGTATAAAAATACAACTGAGTCGGATCGGCCCAATATCTTTAGAGGCATAAAACAAATTTATATTGAGGCTTGTTAAAATAAATAAAAAATAACACAGACTTATAAAAGTTAATTTTTGGTAACACAAAGACTTGAACCTTAGTCAAGGGAAGATATGAGGCCCAAAATTAAATTGAATATTTTTGGACTTTTTTTTGCCCAAAATTTTGGGGCCTAAAGCTCCAGTTTGGGCAGCTTAGCCTTTGAGCCGACCCTGACACATATATCAGAACTGATTGCTCATTAAAGACAACATCTTGTTGATTGTCATCTTCTTTTGTCTATCGAAACTAGTAATGAGCATAAGAATAACTGTGATCGACCTCCACCCTAAGCTTCAGGATGTGATACATCATCTTGCTAATGCACAAAGACATCAATTCCGCGACCTTCTCCTACATCTTTGTCCAATTAGTCCGCTTAATGTTTGCCGGTTTTGCCTCATGTAGCGACTCTTATAAACTTTGTTTAGCCTACAGATCCTTAAGTCCCTTTTACCATAAACCAAAGTTACTCTTTACCGTCGAACCTTGCCACTTTGAATTCACACTAAGATTAAGAGTCATATGATATCAATTGTTAGAAAAGCAACATAAACGGAATAATAAAACAAACAATAAAACACGATAGTATTTAGTTACGAAGTTGTCTATACGTCTCTGACTACAGAATAATTGTAATTCCGACTTATTGATAGTAAAAGAATTAGAGTTTCCAGAATTATAACTCATACAAATATTATGTCTAGATTGCTCCGCTCGCTCATCATTGTCCTAATTTAAATGTGTTAGATTATTGTATTGTAAATTATAAAATTATTCCTATAATAAATGTTAGCCTTTATAATATTGTGCAAACCTCAACTATAAAACTAGTTTTTGTGGTTGAGTATAAACCTCTCATATTCTAATATAGTACCAGAGCCATATCTCTATCCAATGTGAGACTTCTAAAAATAAAATTAGACATGTTTTTTTATAATTAACTCTAGTATAAATATTGATGTAAAAAACATAAAAATATGTCCTTGTTGAGGTAGCAGTATGCAGATAGGAAGGAAGCATGTACATTGTACTCGAAATCTGGTTTGACTATGAGATGATGAGGCATGAGCAGTTGGTTTGTGTTGGATTGGTAGAAAATATATGTACATGATAATGATACAAGGTTGTGCTTTCAACTGTCTTTCTTTCAGGAATGAATGACTAATCACTGATTTGTGGAAGATGCATGCATAGGTAGGTAGCTTGAGCTCCTATGCTCTTATATGCAAAAATTTGCTATCGATTTGACGTTAAGTAAAGAATCACCACAAACATCAACATTTCTTTCCTCTTTTAAAATTTAAATAAAAGAGAAAAATATTATCTTTTGTCTTATTATAAGAAATATTACAAAATTATTACTCCCTCCTTTCTTTTTTTACCATTAAACTTTTAGACAAAAATTGTTTTAATTTAAGCAAAAAATTTAGACAAAAATGTCATCATAAGAGTGATACAAATAATATTAATTAAATTGTACAACACGAATGAGTCAAAAAAAAATTGTACAACACGAAAAAAATAAAATTTATACTAGTTGTTTACATTATTTTTTTATTTTCACTTCAACTATAAGATAATATAAATCAAAAAATTTGTACCGTTTTATTTTACACATTTTTTAAAAAAAATTGAAATTGTGATAACCTATTTTCACAATTGTACACTAGTCTTTCATCTTAATGTTGTTTACAATTTAAAATGAACAGGAATGTTAGACGGTAAAAAATTAGAATGGATTGGAGGTTGATGTGCCCCCAATATATTTTGGATTATTATTGGATGTTATATATTTTCTCTCCACTTAGTAAGCCTACCTAAACTTTAACAGCCTCCAATCATCCTACTTCAGCTATATATGCTTAACACGTATAATCCGATTTGTCGTTTAGTTAGGAACGAAGATAGTCGATCGGTAGAGAGAAAGAGCTTTAGCGATGCTCCCCACTAAAAATAATGTATTCTTGGGCTTAGGCTCCATTAAATAAAAAATGTATTGTTCCTTCTAAATCTACTGATGGGGATACTATTGAATCCTCATATTATTCATTAACTAACGGATTGAAATATTCATTTATCTTACACATTTCGTGTCTGTGACGGATTTTATTTACGAATATCCGCAAATATGGATATTTTTATCATCCCTAATCAAAATTGTCGAGCCCCCCAACCCGATCCATCAAGCTTGTATTTTTGTGTGGGTGGGGCTGTGAAAAAACATGAAAAGAAACCATCTTGTTTTGCCAACCCACCATGCCTATATTTTTCAATGTCGTCCTAGTCAATCGGTCTTGGGGCCAACCCGTTAAAATACTAATTATTATTTTTACAAGAAATCGTGTCAATTTTTGAAAGCCTTGTTAATTCTGTGAATACAAAGTTGGAATTATCAGAAAAATAACTTGTGGTTTTAAGTCTTGAGGATAGATGAAAAAATATTTTCACTTACATTAGATAATACATCTTCGAATGATAGCATGATAAACATTTTGAAAGAGAGACTTAATTTGCAAGATGTGTTGTTATGTAAAGTAAATATTTTCATGTGTTGTTGTGCACATTTAAATGTCATAGTTCAAGATGGGTTGAAGACAGATGAGGATGCTTTGTATAAAATTCGAGAAAATGTCAAGTCTACGGAGGTCTCAAGGAAGATTGAGGGAGTTTAAAAATCATAAGTATAGGAGTTACAATTGTATGCAATGGACTCTGGCCAACAAGTTGTCTATTTTATAATTTATTTTGTTATTTGGACCGGACAAAATATCGGGGGCTATTCGCCCAAGCCCAATGATGCCCAAATGGGCCACTCGCCCGAGTCAGAGGATGCTCAAAGGATCAAGTCAATATATTCCTCCAAAGCTTCAACGAAATACCTCTAAGGTTAAGGGGATAAGGCCACAATTATTGCCATGTGGGATATGTATCCGGAGTGTGGGGGCGGGGGTATTTCGCCTTGAATTGTTACCCGAAGGCCTATATTTCGCCTTGCATTGCATTTTTTTTTAAAAATAAATATAATAATATTGAAATACATGTTGGGTCGGTCCATATATATCGGGGTGCATAATCCATGAATATAGCTAATTGCTCTGAGCTTAATTTTGGTAACCCATGAAACAAATGGGTTAATACACTCTAGTCCATTTACATGTATTGGTCCACCATACCAAAATTGACTGGGCCGGACTGATCCACTTGTCAGTTCTGGTCGATAAATTAACTTCTATCAATGTGATGTATTGTTGGTTAAATAGAAACAATTGTCCCCATAAAGAGGAGAATCGAGAATATAGAAGTTCAAATTTTAGTAGAGTCACCCACATCTAAAGGATTGAGAATTTAGTGTATGTTTGAAAATCTAGTTGACTTACGATTCTTGCATTACAAGGCAATTTTTAACGTGAATAATAGAAGCTACAAAGTGTATCTTTTTATCAAACGCACGTATGTGACAATGTCACCACACAAACAAATAGGCCAGACTATGAGCAAAATTCCGCTCAACATGTCACATTGGAGATGAGTTCTATAACCACTCGAAATGTTCTTTTTTTCATGGAAAAAGTTGTGTTGTAAAACCAAAGACGAGAAATATGAATTTTTGGTTGATTACCATTTAATCAATATGGAAGAATGTGAAATTGACTATGAAGAACCGAGATCTCCGACCATATAGAAAACCTATAGTTTCACGCAGTAATATGTCCAAGTCATCAATTATAAAATTGGTTGGTTCATATTACACATTAGACATTCATAAAAATCGGACGACTAAAATCAATTAAAAAGCCACGTAGTTATTATTGTGTGCAACTGAATTCAAAATATAAATGAATGCATTTAATATAATAAAGAGAGAAGATGAGAAAGCAAGAAAAACTAAATATTTTCTTAGTACTGAATCTATATAAAGTTTTGATAGGTTCTGACATATGGAAAAGGGGACCATATGCATGGCTCACACACACACACACTCACTCTGATCTCACTCATACTCTCTGTTTGGGGCAGACAGACAGGAAACTAGGCAGAAAATTGGGACTACAATCGCATCAAACAACTTTAGCAACTGAAATAGACCTTCCTGAGAGGCACCATTACTATACTTGTGCTTCATTTGGCGTTTTGGCCATAACTCCACTCCTCCTCACTCCTCATGTCCTATTACACTAACACAAACAATGCATATACAGACAGACTTTCAATTTCAATGAGACTCAGATAGCTTTTTAATTAATTATTATTTCAAAAACCATTATACAACTTACAACTATGCCTTATTTTATATATTCTAAAATAAATGTCAGTTTTATAAAAAAAATTAAATAAGTGTTATATTTTTTTTAATACTATTAATTAATTTATTTTAATTTTACACCGTAAATATAAAATTAGTACCTTTTTTAGTTTACAATTGAGTCAATCTCGTTATCTTCACGGGTTAAGGGCAGAATCAGACCTTGGAGAACCAGTACGAAAGGGAGCTAGCTAAGGCAGCAAGCCAAGAAAGGTAGCATAGTAGGCCTTTTAGAAGCCAACTCTTTCTTGTTCGACGTAGGGTAGAGTAACTTATTTCATTCCCTGGACTTTCCATTCGCGCTTTTAATGCGGCCAGAGACGGAGACTTTCCCGATGAAAGCGCTGTTATTAGATTAGGGTGTTTTAAGAAGTCACAAATTCACAAATACATTTAAACACAAACCACATTAGAAGAATGCATCCAAACATATAAATAAATTTTATAAAATCCATTCGCTCAAAATTAATTTTCACAAGCAATATTGAACCAAACATACAAACAAGAAGAAAGATAAAAAAGACAGAAAATTAAATATTGTACTAAAAAGTGCAAAAGGTGCACACGTAAGTGTACTTTAACAACAACAATAATAATGAAGAAAAATCAAACTATATATATAATATATCCATAAAGATAAACACATTGCTTTACTTGCTGATACTGAAAATCTGATACCCCATTCCTTACCTTTTTACCTGTTATTTTCTGTATATATATCATCACATTAATTATATCTATATATCTTAGCTAGCTTCTGTACACAAGAGGTTTTGATTCTCTGCTTTAAACTCCACACAAAGTTAATATACATCATTTATTATTTCTTCTTTATCTTTAATTTTCCTTTCTAATCATGTTACACTTTTTCTGTTCCCACCGTTCTGTCTGCACCAAAAATGAGACTAAAATCACTAAGTAATCTCTGTGTTCTGTTTCTGTTCTGTTTATCATGCATGCATGGACCACAAATTAAACAAACTTGAACTTGTTCTTTTATTTTTTTTCTGTCAAGTCACTGTTATGATATTGATAAGTGTTAGTAAAGTTTTTTGATTTTTGATCTGTAGGTTTGTTATTGGAGGGATAATAACTATGCATGATTATGGTTTGATCATAAAAGTATATATTAGTACTAGTTTTGTAAATGATTGGTGTTTTCATAGTCAGTGATTGAGGAATTTAGCTATAGACTATATATAGATTTCTAAATACTATGTATTGTGTTGTGTTTTCACTATTCATTTGCAGTTAAAAGTGTGATTTGATTCTACTCATATAATTAATCACTTTTTACTTAATAAAATAGACTTGTCACTGCTAATTTCACAAAGGCTTTAATTTATTTCTCAACTTTTTTTAAATAAGATGATGTCACTTATATATCCATTAAATGTATTATTATGAGTAGATCAATTTGAACACTTTTCATCAGAAACTTAATGTATAGTACATTGTTGTCAATTGAATCACACTATATTCTTATCTGAATTTGTAATATACTATTATATGAATAAAGTTAATTAAGTTTATGGCCAAAGTATTTTTATCAATTAATAAAAACTTGAGTGTTTAGACTTGGTTCCATGTTTGAAGCAGTTAGAATTGATTTTGAAGATTTAAAAATAATTTTAGTGCTCTCGAGAGTTGATTCTAATTTGAAACTACGATTTATTGTTCAACTCATTTTTAAGTAAATGTATTCAAACATAATTTACTTACACTAAACTCACTTTTAATTAAAAATAATTTTTACAAAATCAATTTTAGTCATCGCTGAATCAAACATATGCCCTTAATAGGTTTTGACAAAGCAAGGTGCACTAATCTATATATTATATCATGCCTTCATGACAGTGACATTGATGGAATATCAAGTTCTTGTCAGAAAGTATGACAAATAAACTTCATGATATATAGTCAATATCTAAATGCCAAACATGAGAACACACTCATATACTGTATTTCAAAAATGAAAGCAGAGTAAACTATAACAAAATCAATCATCTTCAGGTTAATTTACATAAACACAAGGAGAAGATAATGCTTGATTACTACTAGTACTATTTCTAGTATATATATATATATTAAGCTTGAATATGATGATATATATGAATGAAAGTTAGGAATGAATTAATGTAATGTGTATGAGATGGGTATATGTATGTGACGTAGCTAAAGTTGCGCCAACGACAGTCACTAAATGCTAACATGCATGCAGTAAATACACAACATGGTTGATATTCAATGCTTTAATTTTGATGCACATGCTATCACAATGCACATGAGGAGAGTGTAATGGATGGCTAGCTAAGCATGCTTATATAATATCTATGGCACAGAAAATTTTGGATCAGTTAGAGACAGAAAGTTATGCCACTTATTGGTGGTGAAGCATTTATTTCATCACTTGAAAACACTATACTCATAGCTAGAGTTTTTGTTGTTATTTAAAAAACCTGATATTTTTGTTGCTCAATTTCCTTAAAGCCAATCATGAACAAACAAGATTCTCTATAGCTACTGCACGGTGCAACGGATTTTAGAACCGTTAGATTGAAAACGTATAGTTTTAGATGCAAAACTAACGATTCTACGATCTGTTGGATAGTGCGGTAGTTGTGTGAGAGGTTTAAACTCTTCAGAGTACTCCGATCCGTTATAATTGAAATAGTAAAATGAGATGTTTTGTAAACTAGGTCTTTGCTAACATGTACAAGTGAGTCATGTGGTATATTGTCTGCAAGTAACTTCAAAATTTGAATCAACAAAATTGTTTATTTCATTCGGCATAAAGTTTTATATACATAATATACATAATACATCTTACAATTTATCACTTAGTCAAGAATCAAATAACAAACTAATAGACAGAACAAAACTACCACAATTAATTGAGTGCATCTTTAACTAGCAAACCTTATAAAATCTAATATTTTTGTGCGAATTAAGGTGGCACAAAATTTGAAAAAACATAGTTCGCTACTTAAATTCGAACTTTAACTAGCAAACCTTATAAAATCTAATATTTTTGTCTCTCTACCCTTTCTTCATCCCTATAAAATATTTTTATAAGGTTCGCACTTTAAGTAACAAACGATATTTTTCTAGGTTTTACACCCCCTTAAACACTTGTTAGTTATCTTTCGATGGATATATTTTTTAAAATCAAAGAGCCACACAAAAAAGGCATGGGGCTGCGAAAAGAAACACTCCAACTAATTAACCAAGGCACGAGACTAAATCTCAACTAAATTACAAATTAAGTCCAATAGGCCCAACCCACACATATCACTAAAAGAGTCTAACACTGTCAAGTACATGAACCACAAATTCACCTCTTGAAGTGAATGAGTGGAAGATCTGAATTCAAACTCCAGTCCTATATATAAAATGTAATATTCTTACTATATTTATGAGAATATATAAATACCACTCTTAACAAAACTAATTTAATACATTTTTTGGTATAATTATAAATTAATTTACATTCAACTCGTTCAAGAAATATCAACTAACTCGTAAGAGCTTAACTTTATAACTTCAAATAACAAAATTTAGTTGTAAAATAATCATTAGTACTCGTTCTCACTTTTAATCAAATTAATTTTATCAACCGTAAAATAAGTAAAATCAAACACATATAGGAGAAAACACAATAACATCATAACTGTGTTGCTCTTCTTTAATAAAATCCTAATTATCAAAAACATAATCGTTACTGTGTTGCTCGATTTTGTCCATACTCTTAACTAATTAATTTATTTATCAAAGTTGTTTTTTTTTAAAATAAAGTGAGGAAATTTGCTTTTTTCGCCCCCCTCATTTACTCTTAAGCCCCCCAATGAGACAATTTTGCCCTTGAAATATATGAAATTGAGTTGGATGAATTCGGCAGTCACCTGCCGAACCCTCTTAATATGCCATGTGCCTATGAGTTGTGGGCAAAAGGGGGTTAGTTTTCCTCTCCTTCGGCCCGTGACTGCCGAAACAAGGCGTAAATTTGAAAATGACAACATTTCGGCAGTTACGTGCCGAACACGCTTATATTCGGCACGTAACTGCCGAAGGCAGACTATATAGACTAGGCTGCAGAACCTGTACTTTCATTACCTCTTTTACACACAATCCGGAGATTTTGGATCTAGGGCGATTTTTTGAAGTTTCAGTGGCGTAAAAGCAGCCATTTCTCACGCATAAAGGGTTCCCACACACATTTGAAGTCGTATAACAGGTAAATTGCGCTTTAAACCGTTTATTTTTTGAATTTTCATAGTTTTGCTGTCAATGTGTGTTTCGGCATGTGTATGCCGAAATGGGATGTGATTTCGGCACGTAACTGCCGAACTGGGAGCTTTTGCTGACTTGCTGAATTGGTTGATATGTGTAGGTGTTAGTATGGTCGAACCTCCGCTTGAATTGAAACCAAACATTGATGAACCCGCCATTGAACAAGCGAATGTTGTGCAACCCGACGTCGAGCAACCTAATGTTGTGGTTAACACCGGCAATTATTTTTTTCATTGTGAAAAGTATAAGGTGCGAGATGAAATGATTGAATGGTGTCGCAAAGAGGCTACAAAAGCTGGATTTACTATCGTGATTGGGAAATCTGATAACGGTGGTAACCGAAGGAAACCGTATTTTTTATTGAGTTGCTCAAGAGGCGGTGTCTACAAAGAAAACAAAAGGAAATTAAAGAAACAAGACACAGCAACGAAAACGCTTAAGTGTCCGTTCAGGCTGCGAGGTTACTTTTTGGCATCAGAGGAATGGAAACTAAGTGTTGTATGTGGTGAACACAACCATGAGATGGCAAAAACCCTAGAAGGTCATACTCTTGCGGGACGTTTAAAACCGGAGGAGAAGGAGTGTGTCTAAGAGTTGACAAGGAATTTGGTGCCCCCAAAGAACATATTGACGACTTTGAAAGGGAGAAATCCAGAGAGCAAGACAAATATGAAGCAAGTATACAATGCGCGCGAAAGGTTTAAAAAAAGTCTTAGGGGCGAAATGTCTGAAATGCAACAACTGTTAAAGTGTTGTGAAACTCACAAATATTTTTACAAGTGTAGAACGGTTGGTGATGGTGAGTCGAAAACCATACAAGATTTTTTTTGGGCACATCCAGAAAGTGTGAAATTATTTAACACTTTCCCTACTGTTTTGATGATGGATTCAACGTACAAGACCAACAAGTATAAAATGCCTTTATTTGAGATAGTTGGTGTAACTACAACAGAAGACTCGTTCAATGTTGGTTTTGCCTTTATTGCGAATGAAAAAGAAGATAATTTCATATGGGCCCTTGAGACGTGTAAGAGTCTTTTGAAGAGTAAAGAAACGTTTCCGAAGGTTATTGTCACTGATAGGGATAAGTCACTCATGAATGCGGTTCCGATAGTGTTTCCAAATTCTACCGCTTTAGTGTATCGTTATCATGTTGCAAAAAATGTAAGAGCTAAGTTCAAGGCCTTTTGCGGGGCAAAAGAAAAAAACCTGGATCAGTTACTTAACACACTCACATTTCAATGGGAATCAATTGTGCAATCGAGTTCAGAAGAGTCATATATTAGTGCAGTTGCTGAGTTCAGGAAAGTGTTTGAGAAATATCCAAATTTCCTAAACTATGTTGAAACAACAGTTTTGGATCCGGTGAAGGAAAATTTGGTGAGTCTATGGACAAACCGTGTTATGCACATTGGCAACACAACCACCAACAGAGTTGAGTCTCAACACGGTGTATTAAAACAATATGTCACAGATTGTAAGGGTAATTTGGTAAGGGTTTGGGATGCTACGGATCAAATGTTGTCAAACCAGTTAAACAAGATAAAGACCTCGTTTGGACAGAGTACTACCGGCGTAGAACACCATTTTAGAAACAATTTTTTGTACTCTAAGTTGGTGTATAACATCTCAAGACAAGCCTTACACTTTATTCGGGGTGAAGAAGATCGTTCTCGTGAATGTGGTAGGAATAGGAAAAAGTGTGGTTGTGTGATAAAGAGAACATACGGGTTGCCGTGTGCTTGTTTACTTGCATTGAAGATTGATAAAAAACTACCTATTAGACTAGATGAGATTAACATGCATTGGAAGAGGTTACAAATTGGTGAAGACGATGATGAGAGGGTTGACTGCTCGAAAGAGTTTAATGCAATTCAGGTAATTAAACACTTTACACTTTGAACTTTAAATTAAATTTATTTTACACTTAAAATTTTAATTTAATTTTATGTTTGGTTTCTTTGTTGTAGGAACGGTTAAATTCATCAGATTATGCTATGAACCTGCAAATTAGGGATCAACTGCGGCAAATAGCATATCCAGAAATTACATCGTTGACTCCGCCGGTTAAACAATTCGAAACAAAGGGTTCAAAAAAAAGGGGAAAGTCGGCTAATTCTTCCACTAGAGAGCCATCATTATGGGAGCACATCGATGCTCAATTTCCTGACTCGCAAGCATCACAGTCAAAGCCATCTATTCCCAAGAGGAAGACTGCTCGCATTGGTAATTTGTCTCCTAATGCTATCCCTCGTCGTGTTATCAAATATATTGAGTATATGCCACTGTTCATGCATTCATATATTGAGGACATTATTGATGTCAAGGGTGATGGTCATTGTGGTTTTCGCGTTGTAGCAGAGTATCTTAATAAGGGTCAAGATAGCCATGTAGTAGTTCGGCATAAACTTATTAGAGAGTTAACTATGTTTAGGAAAGACTACTTGAGTATTTACCAAACTGAGGAACGTCTGCAATACATTCTGAACGGTTTGTATCCTCCGAAAGTTATGCCTAAGAGTGGCATTGCACCGGTAGAAAATTGGTTAACTTTTCCGGATATGGGGCATATCCTTGCAACTGCCTACAATCGCGTTGTTGTTGAATTGACTACACATAAGATTGGCCATTCTGAAACATTTTTCCCATTGCGCGGTCGTCCACCATTGGATCCATCTGCACGCATTATGTGTATTGGTATGGTTCCGAATCATTGTGTGTATGTCAAATTGAAGGACGGGTGTCCACTGCCTCCAACTTGCAAGGAATGGAAAAATCATCGGGCGCCAGAGGCTGAGACTTGGGAGGATACCTTTTTGGATCGGATGATTGAGTTTGAAGAACTGATGAAGAATGAAAAAGGTGACATGGACATGGAGACGAATAAAGATGATCCCATCCATGTGGAATGATAGTGTTTGTAACAGTTTTTTTTTTGTGGTTGAAATGTAACCGACACTTTTTGTGGTTGAAATGTAACCGACACTTTTTGTGGTTGAAATGTAACCGACACTTTTTGTGGATGTAATCAGACAAAAAAGTATATAAATATATGGATGCGTATTCAGATAAATCACAACTCAGTTTCAATTTATTTACTAGTTTTTTCAATTCTTAACTATGTCATCCTCACGTGGTTCTCGTGGTTCTCGCAATCCGGTAGAAACATATCAGTTTTCTGTCCAGTTTCAGGGTAACAAAGAGTTGTTCACCCTTGCATTGGACACCAGTTTAACAACTGTTGAATCAATCAAAAATAGAATTGAAATCATGTATCATTATGCACAGGACAAACAAATCAAAATTGCGAAACTTGGGTATGCAGAAATGTGGGTCGATCTGGCAGCTGACTGTTCAAGCAATTCATTTGAAGATGCACCAAAGAAATACGGGTGGAAACAATTGAAAGATGATGATGATGTGCGCTCCATGTTTAATCAAATTCTAATTGATCCAAAAGGGGGACGTTTGTATGCTATGTTAAATTAACCTAATTTTATGTCTTTAATTTATGTTATGTCTTAATTTTCATTGTAATGTGTTTAATTTTCAAATGTTCCGTGTTTTATTAGTGTATTTATAATTTATGAAATATGTTTCGTGGAAGTTGTTGAACTCTATGTGTTTAAATTAATGAAATATCCAGTTTATTATGTTTTATTATTTGTATGGAAAAATTGAACTTTATTTATGTTTCATACTAATGCAAGATTGTTAGAATAAGTTTAGTTAATAATGCAAGATTGTTCATGTTCATAAGTTTGATTTTCTGGTTTTTCAAACTCCCAGTTCGGCACATGACTGCCGAACCTGTAATTGACGCCATACTTTCGGCACGTAACTGCCGAAACATGTGGTTTCGGCACATGAGTGCCGAACCTGTAATTCACGCAACAATTTCGGCACGTAACTGCCGAAATCTTCTGATACACAGACTGATACCATTGATTTTCTGGTTTATCTCATGGAACTTAATCCACGTCGGGGCATCTGCGAATACCTGTAATTCAGTCACATTCATTCATTCATTCAATCATTCATTCATTCGTTCGTTCAATCATTCATTCAATCATTCTTTCATCCATTCATTCATTCATTCATTCTTTCATCCATTCATTCATTCATTCATTTCTTTCATTCATTCATTCATGCATGCAAAATAAATTATATTATCCAAATTACAAACCAATTCCTAAACATAATCAACACTTTTTTTTTCAAAATACATAAATTATCCAAAATACATATTCAAGTCCTAAACATAACCAAAACAATAAAATCTAAGCCTAAGCAAATCCTAAATGTCATAATCATCGGGAACCACTAGGACCGGCCTCTTCACCTCTTGTCTTACTCTTCTTCTTCTTCTTCTTTTTCTTTTTTCCCTCACCGGAGTCTCTCTTCCTCTTTCGGTGCAAACCATATTTGACCACAGGGTCCAAATCATTGTACACCTTTTCAAGTACTTGTCTTGCCGCTTCCAAAGTAAGCTCACCATCCAACTTCTCTCTCACCTCCTCTTGCACCGTCTTGCAAATCTCAAATGCGTTACACTTTTTATTCACATTATCCTCCTCAATCATGACTTCCACATTTGCAGGCCGTGGGGGATCCCCTCCAACTGGTGGCCAAATCTTCGGATGCGAGACCCGATAAAACCATGCAATGTACCCCGGCATGGTTTCATATCCATGTACAGCTCTTGGACCTCGCATTTCCTCCGTAACATAATTTTCATTCAAGTATTCATCAAATGCATCTTGAATTGAAAAATGATTCATACCGGCCTTGGCAGAAACACCGGGGGCTCTAGGAATAGACTGCACATGTCCATATTGTCTGAGGACACACTCAGGCAAATGTGGACATATCATGGAACTTCCACACATTATCCAACCAGAGTACCAACTGATATCTTGAAAGGGACGGAACTGGCGATGATCCTCATAAGGGCAGAATGTGACTTCATCAACCTCTATCCGATCCAATGAAGTCCTCGTCTCATATGGCCATTTGCCTGTCTTCAACGGATGATATTTGGCTCCAACTGGTTCTTCATTGGTGTAGTTCTCATCAAGAAATCGTTGTCCGTACCTCTTGAAATGCGCAAAAACCCATGCCTACAATCACAATCATAAATTAAAACATAAATTAGAACATATATTAGAACATTAAGAGTAAATAACGTTTAAGAAAAATATAATACATTTAAGTGTAATCCTCTAGAACTTATATAGGCAAGTACATCAATGCTACTAAGCTAGATTTTACACACACACCAAGGCCTGCATAGACGCACATTGCGCCTATCACACAACACACACAGCACAAGTTGGTTAGGCTCACATAGCGCATAATTTTCATTTTTTGAATTTTCATAAATTAAAACATAAATTAGAACATATATTAGAACATTAAGAGTAAATAACGTTTAAGAAAAAAATAATACATTTGTTAAAAAAAAGTGTATAAAATAACACATTTATACCTGAAACATGCAGTTGTATCCACCATGGTTCCCGCATCTACGCCGGCTCGCACGATCCAAGTAGTTATACATGTATGCAAGTCCAGAAGCACCCCAATTCCAAGTGTTAATTAATGGGATGTCTTGCAAATACGAAAGAAATATCAAATCCACATATTGAGCACTTTTGTTGGTAAATAGGGTTCCTCCGATCAGGTATAGCAAAAAAGCTCTAACTGTGCAATCCCTTAGAAATTCAACTGTCTCCTCCTCCTCATCTTCATTGTCCTCTGCTGCCAACGCCAAATTCAAGTTGTCATGATATATTTCCAAAAGCTTTGCAAATGATACATGCGCCCCTTTCATTTTATCAAACTCTTCCTGAGCATCTTCCCTGCTAAAGTTTAGCAACTCCTCGCACATATCTTTCCCTTCCTCCATGGTGCATGATGTTCCAGCATGGTTCAGCATCTTCCCCGTTATCGGAATGTGGAGCAAACACGATACATCATCCAAGGTGATGGTCATCTCACCAATAGGAAGATGGAATGTACCGGTCTCTGGTTGCCAACGCTCAGTAAATGCCGTCAATAGTCCGGAGCCCACATGATTGTAATTCGTCTTCAACAACGGTCGCAGTCCACTACCTTCCACTCTATCCCAAAACCATGCTTTATCACTCTCTGGTTTATCAAGCGAATTGATTCTCTTCCCAGGATTCATGCACTTGAGTGTCCTTTCGCCACACTACAAAATTTGAAACCAAACACATATTAATTATACATACAAAATAAAAAGCAAACACATGTACATTTGAAAATATTGCACATATACAAACACATATAATCTTTTCATGTTCTTTTTGGTGGATAGGGTTTAGCTTCACTCTCTTCAATTTTATCGCAAAAGTATTGCACATATACAAACACATATAATCTACTAAACACAATTTTAACCAAACACATATAATCAACTAACCACAATCACACAATTGCAAAATTTTATATCAAAACAAATTTTTAGAGGAATCACATTTTTATTTTCTAATGTAAATGTAAATCTAAGAAACGGCAACAATATTTTTCTAAACAATTTAAAAAAACTTACTTCTCCTCTCCACAACGCAGCGGCTACATGACCACCAAAAGACGGCAGCAACGACAAATCACTTGGTCCGCTACCAAATTCTGTAACTTGTGGTTTTGCTACTTTTGGCGGGTTTCTTGCAGTTGTTGTTCTCCGATTCCTTTTGGTTTGTTTAGGTGGTGGTGGTGGTGGTGGTTCAGCCTCATTAACTTGGTCCTCTTCTTCTGCATCACTTCTTTGTTCCTCTTGCTGCTCATCAGATTGTTCCTCTTCCTGCTCATCAACTTCCACATCCCTTTGAGCTTCAACATCCTCTTCAGCCACAGGTTCAGGATGTTGAGCTTCAGCCTCTTCAACTTCAGCCCTCACGGTTGATGTACCACCCTCTTCAACTTCTGCCCTCAAGGATGACGTACCGGCTACTTTCCTCTTAGAACGTCCTAGGGTAGCCTCTCTCCGTGCAGAGCTGTGTGCTCTACTTTCCCTTCCACCTCTTTGGCGCCCAACTTCATCCGTCATTCCTAAAAAAATAATAAATAGCCAACAATTAATAAATAACACCAACGCAAAAAAAATAAGCTTATGATTCAGGCATTAGTTAAAAACTTCAACTTCAAAATCTCTATGTAAAATAAATATATTTTTTCACCAAAAAAAGTGTTAATCAAAACACAAGGCATTAAATTAAAACATGCACAAAACAACAAAAATGCAACGGAAATTCAAGATACGATCGATTGTTGATAACTTCTATTGATCTAGGTGCCAAGTTATAAATAAAATTACCAAGCAAAACAGCAAAACAGCACAGCACAGCAAAGATATCATACAAAGATATCAATACCACAGCATCACCAAAGATATCATACAATTGGATTGACGAGGCATATGACCAAGCAATATTTTCTAAACGGTTGTTTCAATTTATACAGAAACATCGATTGTGACCGATCATAAATTCAACAATCAAACATCGATTATATGTGCACTTTATACAAAACAAACAGTCATTCAGGCATTTTGACAAACACCTTGTGCACATTCATATATATTGTCAAAACCCTACACCCTAAATTCAATCAAAACCCAAATTCATGTAAATCTAAACAAATAAACTCATGATCATACAACATCATACAACACAAACAAATTTTCGCAGGTTGTTATTAATCATACAAAAAATTGATGAAAATGAGATATTACACAATGAAACTTACTTGTGGTTGTGAGATACTCTTCAACTTCCGTTCAAATCGCAATTTAATCTTCTAATATAATCGAAAAATCCAAGCTTACTTTGCTTTACAAATCGCCCAAGCCCTAAAAATCGCCCCAATTTTCCCAATTTTTTTTCAAATAAAAGATACTGAAGAACAGAGTCTGACTTCGCGGTTTAATTCTAATTTTCCCCAGTTCGGCACGTGATTGCCGAATATAAGCGTTTTCGGCACGTCACTGCCGAAATCTTTGGTTTTCCAAATTTTAAATACTTCGGCACGTTGTTGCCGAAGTTACGCGTGTTCGGCACATGGCTGCCGAAGCATCGTGGATCCAAAATTGGGGGTATTTTGGGATTTTTGGGGGGTTTAAGAGCAACACGGGGGGCGAAAAAAGCAAATTTCTAAAGTGAGGCATCTGGCCCATGTCTTCTTAGTTTGGGGCCCAATTACATAAAACAACTTCTATCCAACAACAACAATAATAACAATTTTTATCGCAAAGTCACTTCAAAACTATACTATTACAGAAAATGCAGCTCAATTTTATAATGCTTTTATGTTTAATAGTGAAAATTAATAAAAGAGGAATAAAAGAACAATGACAAATGAGTTAATTTATTCAAGACGATTTGGATGAGATAGTAAAGAATCTCTTCCGATTTAACCAAAAAAATTGAGTTTGATTTAAGCATAAAAATGCAATGCATGAGGAAGAGTCCGCCTCGTTTAAGCTGACAAAAAAACGGGATGGGGTGAGACGAGCTAGCTAAAAGGTTTGAGTTTAGAAATCAAGTTTACCCTGCGAGTTGGTGGATTGGGTCGCCAAACACTTTAATTTTTTCGCTTATTATATTTTGTTGAGAATTTTTGTGGCCATGTTCAAAATTTTGTTTCTAAATATTCCATAGCAATATCAAATTAGTTTCATTTCGTTCCTAATTTTTGTAGTAACACTCAGATGTCAAATCACTCTTCAACATCAAACTTTCTAAAATCAAACTTTCTAAACATTCTCTAAATATGTGTGTGGTTAGAGTAGGCCAATTTTTTTTTTTTTTTGCGTAAAGAAAAAATGCTTGTGGGCCAACTAGACCCATTTTTTAAACGAGTTAAATCAAGTAGGCCAACTTAAATTTATCGAGCCTAATACCTCACTTCAACCCGCAAAAATTCACGAGTTAAACGACTCGATTCAACGTACTTGACCCATTTTGCCACCCCTAGGCCTACCAACAAACAAGAGATTGGTCTTTGTGGCTGTCAAGTAGACTATTATAGAGAATCTCAAGTTCAAACTCGAACCCTACACATTTTGTCGGGAAGTCCATGAAAGTTCGGAAGAAACATCAGGTTGAATGCTCTAGGACTACAAGAGAGAGAGACATCACATAAATTTAGCATTCTTCTCATTCATAATGGATGTGAGACATAACAATTCATACTTAATATCCAACACATTTGTACCATTTAATCAAGGTTAGATTATTCAAATTTTAATGTCGATTTTAAATTATTTATAAATATAAAATATAAGATCAAAATATGAAGCATTTATCCCCGTTAGTATATAACCCAATTGGTAAAGATATGACATTAAGATATATGAGTGGGAGTTTAAACTTGATATTTCTTAATTATTTACTTTTTAAGAGGTAAATTTGATGAAAAATAATAATAAAAATTGAACCTTGATGTATCAATGGTTTGCATACAACCGGCCCTAATCCAAGAAATGAGTTAATTTGTTTGGCACTTAGGTTTCCATCACAAACATTCCCCCAAAACAAAAAGAATATCCGACTAAAAAACTTCTCACATAACACATTGCTGTTTCATTCGATTATTTACCTTGTCTATGTTTTTTGTTATTGTCTCTTTTTACGTTATTCAAAATCTAGATTTTTCAAAACAGAGTACTATGTTTCTCTGATTATTCTTTTTAATAGATTCAAATCACAGAAACCCATTTGAATTTCAGAGATAACAAACACATCAAAATCATTTTTTTCTTATAAATATTTGATTTTTTCTCTCTAGCCAAACACCATTGTTAAAAAAGAGGTGTGTGGCAAATGGGGGCGTATAGAGCTGATGATGATTATGATTATCTGTTTAAGGTTGTTCTGATTGGTGATTCTGGTGTTGGAAAATCCAACCTTTTATCAAGATTCACCAAGAATGAATTTAGCCTTGAATCTAAATCCACCATTGGTGTTGAATTTGCAACAAGAAGCATTAAGGTTGATGATAAGGTTGTTAAGGCTCAGATTTGGGATACTGCTGGACAGGAAAGGTTAACATTCATTTCTTTATTCTAGATTTTGGTTATTGCATTTTGATTAGATGATTTAGCCATTGCCCAAATTTTTATTTTTTATTTTTATAGTTTTTTTCTTCTTGTTTTGATAAATGTATGAATGTCTATGATTTGATTGTGATGTGTTTGAGGCTTTTAAGGTTAGAATATGCATTATTGTTTGACAATTTTGTGTTTGGAAAAGGGAAAATGTTAGCCTAACTAGGAATTTGGATTTTGTGACAGAAACTTGAATTGTATTTTCTGTTGGCATTATGTTATGATATTATTGGTGGACCTTGATGCACTTATTGTTTCAAATTGACTTATAGGTTTATGCATTTGTTTCTTGTTGGCAATGATATTCACATAGAAAGATTGTTCTTTTGTCACGACCCAATCATTAGAAGAAGGTAACACTATTAGATAAAATCTTTAACATAAACCGATCATTAGTCATACATGAAGTTCTACACACATATCTATAACTGAAATTAATAATAAGCTAGTCATATCTCATATCGCTTATCTTGTCCCACTACGTTCACATAGACCACATTATCTCTTTGTTGCGACGAATGGTATTCCTATTCCTCCCTCACTCTTTTTATGGATTATGTACTAGGTCTTTTTCTTATAGTTAACCATGAATATCATTGCCAACAAGAAACAAATGCATAAATCTACAGGTCTTTTTCTTGTTTGAAAAGGATGTTGAAGTTGCTGGTAACAATGTTTTTAAGTTATCTCTTGGCTAGTCTTGTTTGCCAAGATTACCAATGTCTTTAGTTTGTAATATCATATGTAACCATGTAATATTTGAATATGCTCTACGAACCTTTAAATCGTTTTGTTGGTATGATTTTTTCTTATTTGACCTGAGCTTGAATTTGGCTTGTTAACTGTTACATTAAAATTACTTGCCTTGAAAGACTTTAGTTGTAATAATTTGAACTCTTGTGTTGCAAAATGTGAAGATTCCTCACCCCTCATATCAAGGTTTGTGTATGAAAATCTTAATAATATTATTATGTTGTTGTAGCATCATGAAGATCATTTAGGAGTCCTCACTCAGTCACTCTTCATCCTTAATAATTGTTTGATTATATACTATACTATGTTACTGTGTTCATACTAAGAAATAGAAAAGGTTAAACCATGATTCGAGCTAGTACGGCTCTGATTACTTTTACAAAACCTCCCTCGCTAGGTGGGTGTTATTATGATTACTTATCACTAATGTCTCAACTTTGTTGTATGATGGTAGCTTAAAAAGATGTATTATGGTAATGTTGGTAAAAACTTCTTAGTTGAAGAGTCATAGACTTGAGGTAATGTGCAAAAGTTGAGTCTGTTAGCTCCTCAATTTGGTATCGCTGAAACACTGGTTCGGTGGAATCTAAAAACAACTTATATATTTCCATTACAGTGGATTTCACCAGCTCCTTTTATAAATATTTTTTGAAACCGAACAATTTTATTAATCTTCCTTTTTCAGCAATTTATATTAATCATTCCATGTATAATTTAGTTTCGCAGCCAGGCCTATAGTTGAATGTCAGTGTTATATTATGCTCCTGTAATGGAACTTGGTAGCCTTTTTGAGCAGTAATCCTAACCCAACAAAAATCTTCTAAGTAACATTGCCGAAATTTGTCTTCCACATGAATAATTATTTTCAATGCTGTATTTTATTGACTTGACATGTAAGACATCTTTGTTTTTCTTTTTTATAAAGGTACCGAGCAATTACAAGTGCATATTATAGAGGAGCTGTTGGCGCTTTACTAGTTTATGATGTTACACGCCATGTTACATTTGAAAATGTGGCGAGATGGTTGAAGGAGCTGAGAGACCACACAGATGCCCACATTGTGGTGATGCTTGTTGGGAACAAAGCAGACTTACGTCATTTGCGAGCGGTTTCAACTGAAGATGCAACGAGTTTTGCCGAAGGAGAGAACACTTTTTTCATGGAAACGTCTGCCCTCGAGTCCTTGAATGTCGAAAGTGCCTTCACTGAAGTGCTGACACAGATCTACCGTGTTGTGAGCAAGAAAGCCCTCGAGATTGGTGACGATCCAGCAGCACTACCTAAAGGACAGACAATTGATGTTGGATCTCGGGATGATGTATCGGCTGTGAAGAAATCTGGATGTTGCTCTGCTTGAGCTTACAGTAAAAGTTTCTGTATTTTTACTGGAAACCTATGCCATGTTTATATCCTCATAGAGATCAGCCTTACGGCATGAAAATGATTGTCTAGACTCTAGAGAGCCTCACTTCTAACTTTTGGCATTGGTCTAGCAAAATCTGTTCAATATTAGTTAGATGTTTAGGTTACATGCACTTTCATTTTGATTGTTCATTTTTCTGTTGAAGGTATTCATTTATCTAATTTCAGGTTTATCGAATATTTACAATGACTTGATTTGGATTAGTTTTTACTTTATGGTATATCAGCATTTTTTATTTTCGATTTGGTATATCAACATTTTTAGCTGAGATAGTATTCGGAAAATATGGCAGTTTATCAAAAAGTTGAGGACAGAAGTTGATTTTGACTTATGCAGAACTTTAAAGTTAACGCAAAGCGAGATGTTAGTGAGAAGTTTTTCCTTCGACCTAACATCGCTTTCCTATGGGCTGCGGCCTCACATTGGGGGGGTTGACCCCCACTAGTATTCTGGAGAGCTTTTCCCTCTCCATATAGATGATTTGCACTTCCAAGTCGGAGAAACAATTTGTAGTTGGATGACATTAAAGACCGTAGATTTTCTTGGCCAATGACCTCATGGAAGAAATTAGTTTAGATGTTAAGTTTTGGATATTGTTTTGGTAATCCTCTATTTATGTCCTATCAAAGTGTATTATTTTTGAAGAAGAAAGAAAGGTGAAAAGATGAAGTGCTAGTTAGAAAATATGTATAAAATAAAATAACAAAACAATTATTTTGACATTTCCATTGTTTCTAAAAAAATATTGACAATGGTTTATTTCAAGGGTTTCATATCTCTTTGTCAATAACTAAAATTAACACAAGCTTTAAAAACTGAATAAAAAGCATTTCACAAAATATATGGCTACAAAGACAGAAGAATAGGATTTGTTTACTATGTTTTTGAGGGGGGGAAAGGGAAATATTTTCTTGTGGTCTGCAAATTTTCTCCACAATAATGTCACAGTATTTTAACAGCCTGGTTAGTCTAAAGTATTAATTTTTAATAGTTTGGTTGGTCTAAATTATTCATTATAAACAAATGTATTGAATGGTCAAACTCCATTTCATTTTATTGTGTTATTAAAATAAAATTCAGTAAAAAATAGTACTGTAAAGCCTAATGTCATTAACAATATGGGCATATGCTCAATGTCTTCATTTTTATTTACAAAAAAACACTTTTCATTTTATTTTTAGTTTTCAAACTTTTCATTAAAAGAGTGAAAACAAGTACAACTTCTATTGAAATTATTACAGTTTTCTGTACAAAACTTAAAAAGCAAAAAACAAAGTGAATAGAGAGTTACATCTTGTAACAACGTGTAAACAGGAAATAAAAAACATTGTTTTCTGAAAACAAGAAAACCTTAAACTTCCATAGAGCATTGAAATCAAGGTGGGCCTTCTAGGCACTGTCAACAAAAAACAGCTCTTATGTGTGGCTTCATTCCAGTGAATGGTGCCTGCAGGTTAATCATATGAATAAATAAAGGATGTAAGTTAACCAAACAAACATGAATGAATGTTATAATAAGATGAAAACAAACCAATTCTTCTGGTGATTTTCTGCTTCTTAGGCATTATCGTTTTATCAATCTAAGCTTATTCACATAGTCCAGGCTTCTTGTCCGAATTGGACAATCGAGTTTTATCATCCTGATTGTCCAATTCTAGCAAGATCATATTCATAATTCAAAGTCTTTATTCTTATCAATAATTCAAAGTCGTTCTGGATCAAATTAGAATCAATAATCATATCAAATCATATTCATAATTCAAAGTCTTTATTCTTTCTTGCCCCTCTTTAACTTTATCTAAAACCCTATAACTTCAACAACATAAAAGTCAATCATGCAGATATGGCAAGTGACCCATGATATATTGATCATAAACCTCATGCCTAGAAATGTTCCAATTCCACCTAACATAGAATACAACACAACAAATATTATGCAGCCAAGGCTCCAAAATTCCATCAGCCCACATAATATCAAATACCAAAATAATTGAGTGTGAAACATTCAACTCAGAGACTGATTATCCTTATACCATAAGATAATGAAAGAACCAAAATTACATTTATGCAATAAACCCAACGCAGAAAGTTGAGAAAATTTTAAAAGCTGCAGGCACACACATGACATACTACAGTCATTCGGTTAACGCACCAAAAGGAATAACAGTTATATAGTTCACCAAAATAACTTTTGAGGCTATAGCCTAAGCATGCAATTCTTCTTCATTGGAATTTTTTATATTACAATGTTATGTTATGGTGACTGGTGCATCAATCCAGAAACCATAAGTCACTGTGTTTGAACCAACCTTTTTCCTAGACTCCACCATGGTGGAAGGTTGCCCTATTTTGCATACAAAGTATTCAAAAACAAAAACCATCTATAATTGAATTGCAACATCAACAGAAACCATAGTAGCTAGCATACATAACTTCCGATTCGCAAATCATGCGAGGAGTTCCAAATACAAAACTATCAACAATAGATAATAACATTAACACCAATGGAAGAAGCAGAGAACAATAGTGCAGCAGAACAATGGTCCACGTCTGCATCATTGACTCCGCTTCTACACCATTTTTCATCTACAACTTATTCATAATCTTTAGTACCAACAAACAAACAACCTAGTACTTAACAAACTCACTTTCTCTAACACACCGCGCCTGCATCATTATCTCCGCTTCTACACCATTGTTCATCTACAACTTATTCATAATCTTTAGTACCAACAAACAACCTAGTACTTAACAAACTCACTTTCTCTAACACATACCTGTTTGATTACTCAAAATTGAATGACCTAAACATATCAAAAGACAAACTTTAATATTTTTTCTAACACCCAACAACCCAATTCAAGTCCTACCTATAATTACATATAACAAAAAACACAACTTACAATAAAAACAAAAGTCCCAAAAAATGCAAAAAATAAATAAAAAAGAAGAATGAAACTGACCCAGAAGAAGAAAATGAAGTATCAGGACAAGAACAGTAGAAAGGTTGAAAATTTACTGGGGTTGGGGAGGTTTGTTCTTGTTTTCATCATGAGAAGAATTAGGGTTGGAATTGAAAGAGGGTATTGGATTTTCTCCTTTGATGAACCAACCAAGCGCAAAGAAAGCAGTTCCAGCAAGAATGGCAGTGCCCCAAGCATGAGAGTACCATTTACTGTACTGTCTGATAGCGTACTTCCATTGATCTCTTAGGGTTGCTGAGTCTGGAATCGATGTTTCTGGTGGGTTCATGTGGGTTTTGTGGCCTGAAAATTTGGTTGAAGCATGATCTACACTTGAAGCAGAAGAAGAAGAAGAAGAAGGTGGAAGAGGGGTTTTGGTTTTGGGGTTAATCTCACTCATGCTGGAAATGGAAATGGAAATTGAAATGGAAGCAACTATTACACTGCACCTATCTCACTGATTCTTTGCTTTCTCTCTTAGTTCATTTTGCAAATTAGTCCCTCGGTTAATTTTCATTTTTTTATCTATTCATTTATTAATGTATATAGTTTATATTATTGCCAAAATACATTAATAATTTAATGAATCTAAAAAATAAAAATTTATTTATATATATAAGATATGACAGAGTACAATCACAATATTCATAAGAAGTACATAAATATTATTAAACTGAACTTTTGTTGTCATCATTCAAAATCCAAAAATCTTGTTTTATAGGTAAAAAGTTTCGATCCTAGCTGCTTGCAGGTGAAATTCAATTGTGATGGAGCATCAATACTATATATCAATACTATATACTAAAGCAAATTTTGAATTGCTGATGTGGCAACCTAACAAAGCTCCTCCCATTTTTCTTTTTTTCTAAGCTCAAGTTGGTGCTTATGTGTCATTATGCCCCACTATTTATTCTCCTTGTCCAATCATCTCCCAAGCATATTGTGTGCATCCTTTTGTATCATTCATGTACTAATTAATCATTAAACACCTTATCACCTACTATGTGCATATTCCAGTAAGAAAATTGTTATGAAAGGTGAAACAATCATCTCTTTTAATGTTCTTTTTAGTGTCAAACCTTTTCATTCCCACAATAATAAAAAATGGTTTTGTAAATTAATTATATATATACAATCTCTCCTCATATATACATGAACATGTGAAATTTCTATTTGGAAGGTGTCGCGGTGATTTTTGGATATCGAGTTATTAATTAACTTCGAATCGCAATTTAATATTCCACCACCGATCTTTAATTTATCCGAGGGAAAGGGAAAAGTTCGAAAAAAACCCTATTTTTTAGAGAACAAGGTTCGGGGGTTAGTTATACGAAGGGAAGGTATTAGCACCCTAAGTATCTATAGTACTCTATAGGAACCTCTTGTTTTATCTAACTTTGCGCTTTATTTTAATTGTTTGTAAAAAATGTATAAGTATGAGAATTAAAGTGATGATAAAAGTGCTTAAAATGATGAAGAAAAAAAAAATGTTTTTGTTGATTTTATTGATTGGAGAGACAAGTCTCATGCCTACATACCCGAGGGATCAAACCACCGTAGTTCGGGGTAAAAATACGAGTAAATTTGTTTGTTTGTTTTTAAGATTTTGAAAATGGTTTTAAAGGTAAAAAGCCAAAAGTGGCAAAATGTGAGTTTGATTTATGTTAATTTGTAAAGAAAGTCTATATGGTTAAATTGATTGAAGTTTGATTATGAAAATAAGACGCGGACACTTGGTTTAAAATTCAAGGTTTGTTGAGAAAATGTTTTGAGTGATAAAAGAGACTTGGTTTGAATTTCAAGGTTTTTGTGAGAAAAAGAACACTTGGTTTGAATTCCAAGGTTTTAACGAGAAAAATAACACTTGGTTTGAATTCCAAGGTTTTTGCGATAAAAGAACACTTGGTTTGAATTCCAAGGTTTTTGATAGAAATGTTTGATGAAAAATTTTATGTTTCCATGATATTTCGAGAAGAAAATAATTATGTATTTTTTGAAAAAAAGTTTTGACCTCATTTTTTGAGAAGAAAATAGGTAATGGTTACGCGCGCAAAATGACACTAACCTAAAACGTCATAACAAATAAATTAAGCGCGAAGACAATTCGCAGTGATATTTTGATCAAAGCAACGCCTTTTCCCTCGGAATTTAATATTACGCGTATGGACATAATGCGATAAAAAAATAAATATGCATGAGATGCAATTTTTTCATTTAGGGGTACATTTGTTCCTAATTACATTCTAAAATACTTGCAAGAAAATAAACATGAAATGAAGCAAGAGAGGGGGTATGCTATGCACTTTTATTTATAATTTACACTTGGCCTATTTACATCCTAAATTCAATAACAAAAATAAATGGCAATTAATAAGTGATAAATACTCAATATTACGATAATAAAATAAAGGTAAAAAAGAAAATGATGAATAAATCGATGTAATGAAATAAATATGATATGCAATGGATAAATAGCATAAATAAATAAATACGACACTAAGACAATGAAAATAAACCTCGACATCATGCTTTACGAGGCTAAAAAAGCTAAAATAGCTTATGCCAAAAGCACTTATCTCATAAGCTTAAAAAATAAAATTAGCTAAAAATAAATAAAGACATAAAGTAATATTAACAACTTTTAAATATCAAATAAATCGAAAAATGAAATAAGCCTCAACATCATGCTTGATTGGCTAAAATAAAAGCTAAAATAGCTTATGCCAAAAGCACTTATCTCATAAGCTAAAAATAAAATAAAATAAAAACAGGGGGGTGTGAAAATTAAAACGAAATAAAAAGGGGGTGCAAAAAGCAAACTAAACAGCAAAGCCCAGCCCAAAAGGGCCCATCTGTGTAAAAAACAAACAAAAAAACCAGGATCAAATCTGGCCGTCTGATGGATCAGACGGCCCTGATCTAAACTTAAAACGAAGGGATCCAGGCCATCTGATAAGGATCAATGACTGATAAGCGAGGGTGCACGGTGTGCTGCGATAGACACGCGCACACCGGATCGGGTTGGGGGTATAAATACCCCCAAACCCTAAAAAATCTCATTTTTCTCTTCTTCCTCTCTCTCATGCCGCCGGCCAACTCCTTCTTCCTCCTCTCTCTCGTTTTTTTTCTCTCTCAATCTAAACTTCACCTTTCAAAAAAAAATTAACATCAAACCTATACAAAATTGTCTCCTAAACTCAAATCCAAACTCAAAATAATCAAACAAACAACCCACAGTCCAGATCGAACAAAAATAAGGGAAAGAGAAAGACAATCAACCTTTGGTTTTTCGAATTCTGATTCGTCTTCTTGCGGTTTATGTTTCCGAATCGGAAAAAAGAAAGAGTATGTTGTTTATGTTTTTTTTCGATTCTGTTGCGTTGAATGGCGAAAGAAGGATTTTTTTATTTTGTTTGTGTTTATTTGGAAAAAAGAAGGGTTTTTGATTCTGTTTGTTTTCTGTTGATTTTGAAAAAAAAGGAATTTTTTTTAATTATGGAATTCGTTTTCTGTTGATTTTGAACAAGAAAGAATTTTGATTTTGGAATTAGGGTTTGGATTTTGTTGTTTGCTCTGCGGCTGAGTAATTTTTTTCGTGTCCTCTGTTCATTAATTGCTTTTCACTATATACACAAACTTGAGGTCTCTGATACCCCTGGACCTTGCAATTAATAAAAATTGAATCTTTGGACAAAAGGACACTGTTAGACAGAAAGTTGTTCCCTGTATTGTACTTTGTGGGAGAAGAAAGTTGACTTTCAATTTTTTCTGATTTTTTTAAATCAGAAAAAAAAAAAGGACAAAATAAACTAAAAATAATAAAATTAATTAAATATAAAAAACGAAAATAAAAACAAAAACAGAAAAAAAATGAAAAAATAAAATAGAATAAAATAAAACTAATAAAAAAAAGATAATAATAATAATAATAATAATAACAATAATAATAATAATAGAAAAAAGGATAAATATAAAAGAAACAACAAATGAGGTATTTTAAAATACCTCTCTGCCGAAATTTTTCTCGAATCTCCTAACAAACGAATCATTTTTTAAAAAATTCAATGTTGACATTTCTCGAAAAATGTAGCGATTATTCAGGACAAAAAAAGGACTCGATAAAAAATGCAAAAATAATATGGTCAAAAAATGGGGTATGACAGAAGAGTTATTAGTGTTGTATAGAAGAATGGTAATTTTCTGAAATTTTTGTGATTTTATTGTCTTTTCTTTTTCTTCTTATTCATACTTGCTGTTGATTACCCGTCGACAAGGTTTCCTGCTATGTATCAAATGATGGTTTGCAAAGTTGTGGGTGCCCTTTTGCAAAAAGCACAATATTGAGCCAACCAAGAGCGCCTGAATAAATTGTTTGAGTTATTGCAAAAGAAAAGATGTTGATAAGGTCTTAGCCCACCAAACCAAATTAAATATATTATTTTACCATTTCATTTTTTAACGGATTGAATTTTTGGTGTAATATGGTGGATTAATATAAAGTAGTATTTTTTGGGTGAATTGTTGCAATATATTCATAGACAATTAGAAGGAAAAAATTCTGAAACTCATGTTATATCACAATGTAAATATATTATGTCTAATGAACATCGAACTGAAAAAAATGGAGAGTGGTGAAATCTAAGTTATCCAATTTCAATGGTACTTTAATCTTATGTGGTAGTATTGCTTTAGATTCATATTTTATATCAACGAGAGAGAATTGAAACTAATTTAAAATTACTTTTGAACAAAAGAAATTGAAAAGTGGCCGAAGTCCAAATTGGAGGAAGCAAGCCACTCGAACTACACAAACCTCTGGACCCGACACCCACACCCACCCATCTCTATCGACTCCAACACATGATATGTTACACCTCCCACTCCTAAAAGGAGCATGGGTTACCATGATTCTTAGCCAAATACCACATGCAATAATTGTGTTGATATTGAATAAACTATTGATATAGTTCTTTTTTTTTACACATATTGATATAGTTTTTTTTTTACACATATTGATATAGTTCTTAAACTATTACTCTCTTTTTTGAAGCAAACTATTACTATCTCTTTAATTTAGTCCATAAGGTATTAGGTATATAAGTATTTTCTAAATTATATATAAAATTAGTTAATTTAGCACATAAAATATATAACAAACTGTCAATTGTATAACAAAATGGCCTTGAGTTGCTCTTGAGCTTGCATTAATTGTGATAATGCAGCACCTCTAAAAAAAAACTTCTCATACTCTTTTGTAACCTCTCCCCTTTTTTATTCTATTTAATTATTATTTTAACAACTTTTAAGTAAAAAAAAATAGAACTTTTTTATTCTCCATAATTTTTATTAGAGGTTCTTATAATGAGGGACAAATGAAGTATCCATTTAAAAATACCTAAACTTTAAGATGTTTTGATTTGACATCAATCTTTTTAAGAAAAACTAAGCATAGAATAAAATAACATAAACTACATACAATAGACATATACTATTTTAGTTCTTAAAATTCCTTTTAATTTTTTTTTAATTTATTGTTAATATTATTACTAAATAAATAAAAATTATGTAGAAATCATATTAATTGATTAAAAACAATTTATTTTACGTCTAGATCTTCTTAAGGAATATTATTTCAACGAAATAATAGAGTAAATCAAAAAATATATTTGAAAGTAATTTCAAGAGCTACTTAAATGATACTTAGTGTTATTTTAGTTTATTTGAATGTCGTGCTAATTTTTATCATCCATCTATTATATATTACATCTATTTTTGCACCAAGGATGTGTTTGATCTGCTAAAAAATTGAGGATTGGACTGAACAACTTTTGTTGTACCATATTTAATTTAGAAATTAACTATGACACTGAACTAAATAGGTAGTAAAAGACATGAAAAAAAATAAGAAATTTTTTTACCTATGAAACTGATCTAAGTTATACATTTATAATATTTTTCTTAGGAAAAACACTAATGAAATTTATACAATAAAATTTAAAATTTATTGTAAATAAAAAAAAGGTTAAGAAAATACATTAAGTAAAATGAACCCCTTTCAATTAATTAACTTGATTGAATTGAAAAATGTATATATGTTTCCTATAAAGGTTTTAAATGGAAACATACGGTCGCAATTTTACTGATTATACTCCAATGCTGAGAAATGGTGAAATAACTTATTAGTTCATATGAATTTTTTATTTTTTATAAATAAAATATATTTGTCTTCAAAAATAAAATTATATATTTTTATTGTAATAAAAAAGTTGTTGTGTATTTAACACTAAACATTTAAGAAAAAGAATGTACAACCTTTCTATATGTGAAAGATTAAATCATGGAAATAATCAAATTAAATTTTAAATAAAAAATATTTATTGTAAAAGGTATTTTTTTTTTGACAAAGGTATTTAAGAGAGACAGTTACTATTTTTTCATAAAAAATCATTCGAGTACAAAGTTTAGAATGGTGCATGTGAAAATAAATAGTGTTGTTTGATTATTTTTTTTAAACACTGATTTATTTCATTCCATTTATTTTTTAAATGAAATAGTTTCATCGACTCAGTTTAGAATAATTTTTTTATAGTACCTATTTTTAGTCATCATTTTTGCGTTGAAAAAATTAAAAATATATTAAGAGAAAAAAAAAGGAATAACAAAAATTTGAAAGTTTAATAAAAGAAGCTTTGTTATAATTCACAATTCAACTGAAATTTTACTTTGAATATAAATTTATATAAAACATTCTAATCAAACCCTATTTATCAATATGCATAATAAATTTTAAAAATAAATATCATATTATTTATTTTTGTATGAAAATGTCATATTATTTTATTCAACACGCAAATTATAAAATAAAAAATTTAATCAAACCCGTGCATCGCACGGGTTTAATACCTAGTGTAAATGTAAGGAGGAGTTTGCAAGTTGTGGCGGACTTCTTTGCAAATTTAATGGTAGGTGGATTAAGGGATTTAGTTGTAAATTTGAAACTTTTGATGTTCTGTATGCTAGGATGTGGTGTCTCTGTCTAGGCTTGATATGGACCGGAGGAAGGGTTTATCTCCCATGATTGGTGAGAGTGGCCTGAAGAGTTGAAGGTGCTTTTATTGATATGGCGACTAACAATTGCAACATCAATGGAACTGCCCTTCTTTGATTCGGCGTATTCAAGAACTTCTTGAACGAAATTGGCATATCCAAGTTATTCACACTTTGTCTGAAGACAACAAATTTGATGATCGACTAGCAAATTTTAGCCTATCTTCGAATTTTTGGAATTTGTGCTTTTGGACACACCATATGTTGTTAATAACGACTGTCACAACCGCATTAGTGGAGCGAGAAGGAAAAATCACGACGGTTGCTCCTATGGTTGTTGAGGTTTAGCAATTAGGTGAAGCGGGTTGTAGAGGGTTGGAGGGGGTGGTTTAAAGATGGGGCAAAATGATGGTTTTTGCCCTTAAAATGTGAACCATTTGAAGGGTAATATTGGGATTTTCATAAACCCTAATCCATATTCATTGTACGTCTCTCTCTATTCCACCGTACTATTTCATCATCGTTCTCAGCCTTCATCATATTTATTTACAACAACTTTCATCGGAGTTAGATTAGGAATATGAGGAATCATTTCAAATTCTGAATCTACTTCACATATCTTGAAATAACGAAAGCTCTTTTTTTTTAGGGTTATAACGCACCAATGCATTGTCAGGTTGAAACATTACCAGATCTCTATTTTCAAGATACTTTATTGGATTATAAAAATCCCTAGGCTATATGTTGAAAGTAAAATTGTTAATTACAACCTCTTTTATCCAAGACAAGTTGTCATCATCATAGATTATGATCATAACGATGACAACTTGTCTTGGACAAAAGAGGTTGTAATTAACAACTTTACTCTCAACATATGGCCTAAGGGTTTGTAACGTCCAATAAATTAAGTATCTTAACAAGAGAGATCTGTTAATGTTTCACCCTAGCAATGCATTGGTGTGTTATAACCCAAAAGAAAAGAGTTTTCGTTATTTCAACATCTAATTGCGATGAAAGATGTTGTAAATATGGAAGGATCGGAAATAGAGATTCTCAATGTGAGGTTGTATGAAAAAACAGAAGCTATGATATAGTGGTGGAGAAAGTTGAAGTAGGAACTAGAAAA
This sequence comes from Trifolium subterraneum, assembly GCA_951799995.1. Classification (NCBI taxonomy): domain Eukaryota; kingdom Viridiplantae; phylum Streptophyta; class Magnoliopsida; order Fabales; family Fabaceae; genus Trifolium; species Trifolium subterraneum. The sequence goes on along the minus strand of OX637462.1, from coordinate 4,638,500 downwards.
CTAGATAGACAATAAAGTTTTGGAGGAAAATGTTACTAATCCGATTTTGAATATAACAAAAAACAACTTTCTAGTTTCATTGAATAAAGTATGTATCTAGACAATAAAATGGTCCAGATACATGTTTTATTCAATGAACCTAAAAAGTTGGTTTTTGCTTGTATTCAAAACCGAAGGGAGTATGTTACTAAGTTGAATAGAAATCACAATCACTTTGATTCAAAGTACATTGTGAACTACTATTTGTAGAAGAAGAGCAACTACATAGTATTATAGTAGTTTACATGCATGACGACAAGTGTCAAGAGAAATACATGCAACATGACAAGTGGTAAAGGAACTACATGCAACAATACAAGTGTCATACATGCAACAAACCATATGTATCTCATGCACTAGGCCATGTGTATTACATGCAAGATGTTAATGGATGGATCCTACAATGAATGGGCTTGACTTAAGAAAAATAACAGAGGTAATATTTGGCGAATTTTAGCCTATCTTCAAATTGGAATCTGTTTTTTTTAGACATATATTTTCTTTAGACTTGCATGTCTAGGAATATAGCTTCTTAATTCTTCTTTTTGTTTTCTCTATTATCTGATCCTCTTTTGTACCATAAGAAAGTGCTAACTGCTAATAACCTGGTCCTTGGTTTATACATTAAAGAGAGTTGCTGATAGATAGCCTCATCATTGTTGAATGGGATCCTCATTCAAGTATCTTCAGTCAATCTATCAAGAGTTATTATTTCTAAAGAAAGAGAAAATAAATAAAAAATCTGTCTTTTGAAAATTCAATCTTCAATCTCAAATATATTACAAGCAATTAAAAAATTCACAAGAATATTTTCATGACTAGAGTACAAATTACAATCTGGAATCCATTTTTCTTCTTCCCTAAGGCAAAGCAATTGTTAATGTTAACAATACACTTTCCATGCTATGAAAACCAATCAATATAGATATTTTTGTTGAAATATCATCATTTTTTACAGTGAATGAATCCAAAATTGACACACCTAGACTTCAATGATTTCATCTGAAGAGGAAAAAACTTTACAAAAGAAAACATACCAAAACTCATTGAGGATCTACCCTTGTTGTTGGAAACATTCCACTATATTCAAACTCATCATCATTCACATAAGGATGTTTACCATCCCCAGCACCTGCATCCACATAAGTTTCTGTTGTTGGAGCTGATTCCGAATCCGGATTCACTCCAACAAGCTCGATTATGCTTTCGATCTCTTTTGCGACCTCGGCCATTGAAGGTCTCTCAGCTGCGTATTCTTTGACACACCTCAATGCCAGCTCCACATATCTTTCTAAACCTATTGGTCTCGCCGCTTTGAGTAGACTTTGATCAATAATTGAATGAAGGTTGTATAACTCTTTTGATGTATCCATTACCCTCATTACCTCTCTTACAATATATTTTCCTTGCTCTATAGGCTTTCTTGATGTTGCTAGTTCCAACATTAGCACTCCAAAGCTATATACGTCACTTTTTTCTGTCAATTGCTGGGTCATGTAATATTCTGGATCCAAGTATCCCTTCATAGAAGAAAACCAAACATATTTTCATTAGCTATTAGCTACCTCTAGTAGAAATATCAAAATACGGTTCAATTTTATTAAAGAATGATGTATATAGATTTAATATACAAACCATTGTTCCTTTGACTTGAGTAGTAACATGGCCCCTATCGCTATCAGTAAGAAGTTTCGAGAGACCAAAATCAGCAACTTTTGCGACGAGGTGATTATCAAGTAGGATATTGCTTGATTTTATATCTCTGTGTATGATTGGTGGGTCAGCAAGTTCATGTAGATAGGTAAGACCCCTGGCGGCACCCAATGTAACTTTGAGCCTCCTTATCCAATCCATCCATATCCCAGATTTTCCTACAGTGACGAAGTCCAACGCATATTTTAGTACTAAGACCAATATATGCTGTGATATACAATAAAATAGCTATATATTTTAGTCTATATATGATACAATATGGTGCATGCATAGAGAGTGTTGAAGGAATTAAAGTACCTGAAAGACTATCCAGTAAAGTGCCGTTTGGAACGTACTCATAGACCAACATTTGTTCACCTTTCTCGTAACAGAAGCCGACAAGACTAACGAGATTCTTATGATGGACCCTTGATAGAAGTTCAATCTCAGTTTTAAACTCAACAGCACCCTGCATAGATTCTTTTCCTGCCCTTTTGATTGCAACCAATTCCCCAGTGGGAAGAGTACCTTGGTAAACCTTGTAAATGAGAAGGACTAATTAGCTTTCGCAGTAAACAAAACGAGAAAAATTTGGGAAAAGATACCACCGGTCCAAACATCAGCTCTTTTCATCTCATTCCACCGGTCCAAACATGTTCTTAGGAACATTAAGGGAATATGGTGTTGTCAAATAGAGAAAGGAAAAAGGTATATGATGAAATTAATAAAAACCTGTCCATAGCCTCCTGATCCGATAGTGTTGGCTTCTGCGAAATTGTTGGTGTATTTCCTCATGTCATCAAAAGAAAACCATCGCGCTCCTTTCAGCTGAGGAGCAGCTCCACTATTCTTGTTTTGTTCCCAGTTTACTGCATTTAAAATGACAATTGAATCAATAAAAACAGCACTAGTAGAAAAATTCCTTGTCAAGTACAAATTAGGCCGAGCTTGGAGTAACCATTTCTTACCAAAAGGGTTTGACTCGGAAGATCCTGATCTTCTTTTCTTGCTCATGACGTATAACCCTATGAGTATTGCCAGTACAATAAATACCAATACAGCAACTACTGCACCAACTATAGCCCCAGTATTTGATGACTTTGATCCTTTAGGTTCTCCTAAATGACATAAAAATTACATGGTCAGAGAAGAGAAATAAGACAAAACAGACAAATAATTCAGCATTTGTAGTTCATAATGAAACACTGAAAATCACCTCCATAATATTGATAGTTACTGCCAATGAAGAAGTAAGGGGTGAAATAATCTGGAGGCGTGTAAATTTGGTTGCTAAGAATAAAAGCAGCAGTTGAAACTCCAGTTGTATTGAAACGGTCGGTTTGAGATGGGAAGAGACTAAGAGTCAACTGAAAATTATCATTAGATGAAACCTGGATAGGATTACTAAGAGAAACTGAATCCACCGGAATATTTTGTTTTCGGAAAGTATCCAACAAAGTTTTCTCAATTTCCTTGTAGTAACTTGTATCACTATAGTTTGAGACACTAAAAGCTCTGGATGATAGATTTCCAATATAGGGAAATGCACATTTACAGTTGGGGCTGGCAATCTGATTGTTACTGCATGAAGGAGGCGAGCAACCATTTGGAAGTGTTGAATATGAGGGAATGGCTTGGGGAACTTTGCAGTAACTCTCATTAGAAACTCCATTTTCAAAACAAAATCTGTTTTGAGCCAGTCTGCATAAACATTAGATAACTTTCTCATAAGAAAATCTAGTGTCAAGTAGTTTTGAATCCATGCAAATATCTATAGAAACTAAAAAAAAATGATATTATAATATAATGAAGCTTACCTCAAGTCAAAATTCCATTTTTGGTTTCCATACACGAAGTCGGTAATATCATTTTTCTGCAAATCAATGAGTTGCAGATTACTTCTGTAGCCACTGCTGATATTAAATGTGCCACCGAGCTTGTTGTCCTTCAGTATTCTGTTAGCACATTTCAGTAAATTCATTCACATCATTCGTATACCTAGCCATAATATATCCCGTGTCTCATAAAATTTTGCGGTATTTCTTCTTGTTTAAGATCATTTAATGAGCAGGTATAGAATGAGAGCTTATATTATAAGAAATAGTACATAAGATGATTTTCATGAAAAGCTTATTGAAATAAGTTCAAAACATAAACTAATTAATAACATACTACTATATGATAAGATAATTGAAATAAGCTCTAATAAAGAGAGTAACTAGAAACAGGTCTAATGTGAGATGGATGGAGCAACATACACTGTTAACAGATTTGGCAGACTAGGAGTAGTAACCCATGAAGGAATAGTAGATGAATTGAAGGTATTGTCACTCAGATCCCTGCAGATAATTTTTTCAAAAAAATATGCAAATTAAAATCATTGTATAATGCATGAATTGTATATGCCTATGTTTTACATATAGTTTTTGCATGAATTTAATCAAATGTTTCTTCTAGATTATATGATTGTAATTATTTGATCTCCAATAAATAAAGTATAACAAAATGTTCCTATCATACTACTTACACGTAGGTGAGCTTACTCATTCCGGTAAGATCCGGTAGAGAGCCAGTCAGTTCATTGTGAGATAAATAGCTGCAAAAATATATTCAATGCCTCATTTCAGTAAAATTGATTCTTCAGTGTTAAATGTGAAGCTTAAACAATTCATGTTTCTTTGATTTTCTTACAGCTCGCTAAGTTTTTCGAGATTGTTCAAGCTGGAAGGTACTGTACCGCTTAATTGATTGTTGTCAAAGCGCCTGTATACAAGATAAAATATTCAATTCAGCCAAAGAAATTCAGAGATAACATAAATTGTGAGTGTAAGTCAAGTCACTTTGCCACTGGCCACAATATAATACTTACACCACTTCCACTGTGCTCACAAGGCTGCTAAGGGTGCTAGGAATACTTCCGTTTAGTTGATTGTGGTCGAAAAGCCTGGCGAAAATAACATAAGGGAGGATTAAAAGGTAGTTTATAACATAAGTTAATGGTTATTCATTTATGAAACAGTCCTTATAAGTAGTTTATAGGGTTTATGAAAAGGTTAAATATAATGTTTTGAAAAAAATTGAAATTCAGAAGCTAATTTCAACTTATATGGATAACTAAAATGTTTAAATAGCTTATAGTACAAGATTTATGAAACTTACACATGTTTTAGATGCATGCTGGAGTTAAAAAGTTGTGATGGTATTGGACCTGAAAGTTTATTGTTCCCCAAATGACTGCAAGAAGTAGAAATAATATCAGATCATTTAGAGTAGAAATATCAAGTAGAAATTGAAAATGAGAGTAGACATACAAGTGCTGCGTCCCAACGAGCATGTCCAAACCCGATTGTCCTTGACCATCTGAGACAGGAATAGGCCCTTCCAGTTGGTTATCATCAAGATCTAACCAATCAAGCTTGGCTAGATTTCCAAGAGAGTGCGGAATATTTCCATTGAACTTGTTCGAATTCAAAGCCCTGCATGAAAATCAATACGATGATAAGTTATTCGTAAATACATTATGTAAAAGAACTTTAGAAGATAACGTTACGTGTTATCTGAATGTCAACCAGTGCACATGCACACGTTTCGCTAGCTTAGTATATCATATATTAGTTCAAAAATAAAAATAAAACATTGAGCTTCAAGATTTAGTGTGATAAGTTCATGATATTAAGTTGGAATCCTTACAAAAATGTCAGCTTCTTCAAAGATCCTATTGTATCCGGAATAGGACCAGAGAAACCGCAATTAACCAATGCCCTGGAAAACAGTTAAAAGGAAACATATCAAAATCATGCTAAATTTTAGATAACAGTAATACAATAAAGAAATTCAGTTTGCATTAAATTTTATTTATTAGGAAATAAATTTCCTTACTTACAAGGAATCGAGGTTTTTCAAATTCCCAATTTCTCGTGGAATTGTTCCTGTCATGCCCGTGTTGTATGAAAGATCCCTATATGAACAAAAACATGTTATTAGCTTAGCTACAACCGAATATTGCAACCACTTGCGGTCGCAGAGACATTGAAAACCTTGATGTCGCAATCCATAACATTGTCGCAGACATTAATTAATAAACGATAAGTAGAAAACGTACAGCGTAACAAGTTCAGATAAGGACTGGATTGCTGAAGATAGCTGACCCTCCAAACTCAAGCCAGCTAGTCTCCTGAAAAAAAAAAGATAGCACTATTTTCAGGTTAGTTTTTTAGTTTGTACAAATTAGAAAGAACTTAAATGGAGGAAAGAAACCAAGATATAACTAACAATTCAGTAATTCTTGAATTGGTGCAACGAATTCCGTCCCAAACACTTCCACAAGGATCAGAACCAACCCAATTTAATGGTTTGTTTTTCCATGATTGTACCAAAGATGAAAAAGCAGTAACTGCATGTATCAATACAATTTCTATTAGGAAACTTAACAATATTATTAGCACCAAAGGAGATTCTAGTTCTAGTATCAAAACTATAGGTTTGCACATTAGTCAATGATGTATAAATAGGTCAACTGCAACAAAATTCTTAGGAAACTATGTTTGAATCTTAATGGCAGAAGCAGAATATATGATAACAGAAGAGAACCTAAATTTAACTGTGATTGCTATATGATATTTTTTGTGTATAATTTATCATATACCTTATTGGTCACTACTAACTAGGCCATTGTTAAGGTGAAAAGTGTCTCATATGGCCTACTGCGGATTCGATGTTTTAAGTTCAAGGTAGATTGAGTTTTAAGGCACTGATATTTGTTTTTTCAGGGAATAGATACCGATTGAGACATTGGATGACCACATGGAAACGAATAGTAATATGAACTTCTAATTACCAAGAGCAGTATTGGTTGGTATTAAAGGTTCATGGTAGATCATATGAGACATTTCTCCACCTGAGACGTCGCGCTACATACTATACTAAGAAGGGATGAGGAGGTAAAGTACAATATTTTCCTTGCTTTTTTTGGTGAGATTATAAAAGAATATAAACAATAAATGTGATGAAAATACATCAAACTCCAAACACAATCATCACAAAAGTTGAATTGAACTTAGTAGTAACTTACAATCTCCACTATCTGTCTGTGATGCAACAATCACAACATGGAAAAGAAGCAGCACCAGTAGAGGAAACACTTTATGATGTTGTTCCATTATACTCAAAAGACTTATCTGATATATTGAATTGAATCTAGAATCAAAATATTTTTTCTGATATTGAATTGTTATAAGTCTAACAAAGAAGGATCAAGAAATAATTAAAGAGAAACCAAAGTGTATAATCTTTAATCTTTTAACAAATAAAGAAAACTAAATCAACTAGAAAATGTTATAGCAGACGCGTATTCAAGATATGTATGCTAACAAATGCATTTTACTAAGTCAATGCCTTTCAAATTAATTTTCAACTATTTAAAATAAAATTAGAATTGGTATTAACTTCAAAAATAAAAAAATATTGCCACTATATAGCCACCACACAAGACATAATCATTATCAATATAATTAATAATTATTAGTTAATATATTTGTTCAACTAGTAATGTCTCTCAACAATAGAGGTTAGTTATTATGATTTATTCCTTTGTATATACCTTCTTTAAAAAAAAACATTCTATGAAAATGCTATGACTAAAAGATAAGCTTTAATTGTTGGAACTTGGAATTAGTCAACAACTTAAACAATGATTTTTTTTTTATTTGCATCAGCATATAGCATCACCATTTTTCTATATTAAAAAGAGGTAAAAAGAAAAAATTGACTTATTAAAAAGAGGTAGGTACTATAGTTCACAAGCACAAGGTGAAACTAACAAGCGACATTAATTTCACTATTATTTTTTTTTAGGGAAGATATGCATCATCGTATTGTCATTAGATTTATAGAACGAATGAATTTTGTACTTATATCATGGTAACTAAAAAAAAACACTGATTTTTAAGGAAAGAAATTCTGATAATCTAAAATTTGGCAGAAAAAAAAAAATTTTAATGAAAAAAATTCATTCTAAAAATCAAATTTAAGTGTCACACATTAATTATAAAATTTTCTTGTACTTTTTTGTACTAATGAATAAATAAAAATTACACCATACAATTGGACAATTAAACATCTAGCTTGCCGTCCCAAATTGTGATGATGATAATTATAAAGTAGTTAAATAATAATTATGTTATTATTAAAACCATGATGCCTCATGCATATGCTAATACGTACAATTAAGTTGGTGACAAAAATTACGAATAAGTTGGTGTCAAATATTCGTATTATGCACAAGTGTCAATGATGAATATACAATTAATAAAAAAAAAGTGATGGATTATGTGATATTCAAAGCTTGAACAATTACATATAGTTGTTTGGACAGGCTTTTGCATTAGAGCAAGGTTTAGAAACGGCAACCGAAAGTGGATGCCAAGGACAAGGAGACATCATGTTTTGTACAAAGACAAAAACTAAGAAACAAGACATAAATGGTGAAACATTTTCTTCTGTTTTTACGAGAAAACAAACTCTTTTTTAGAAGCAGAAGGATTACAACTTCTTAAATATTCAATTTTATACAATGATCTTTACAATTGTAAAAAATTTAATTAAGATTCGCTTTTAAGTTTGGACCTGATACGAAATACATCACTAATAGTAATCACTTTGTTTCAAATACATCATTGACATTACACGTTTAATATCATTATTGGACTAGTGACAGTTAACCCAGTCACTCGGCCAAACATCCAAGTGAGGGTTGAGCTCGAAAAGGACCATTGAGATCAACGATGAGCAAGAAGGACCATTCAGATCAAGGTCGAGCAAGAAGGACCATTCAAGTCATGTTAAGCCTTGTAGGATTGTACAAACCTAAAAGAACCATTCAGGTTAATGGAAAGCTTGACTAGGAATTCACTAACCTAAAAGACTGATTGAGCTACAATCTAGACAACATCGAAGGCAAAGCTATGGTTTCCCTAAAGGTGTGATATCATCGCATGTCCGGTGCAAACGAGGAATGTACCAAAGATCAAGAGACCCAAAGACTCATATGCCTTGTGTACATATGAGTTGTATAGTTATGGCGCATTTGGACTCCACGTATTTGTACTAACAAGTTGTGTGAGAGTAATAATCTCATAGTATAACCTAATGGGTCTTTATAACAAAAGGAAGACCTATTAGGTCAAGAGATGGAGAGTGGAGACTAAAAATTATGGCTTTAAATTTGTTCCTCAACGTATCAAATATTCTTACGGCCTTCTACCATTTAATTTGTACTTACATCACTCTTTAACTATTTTTGTTTTGTTTAGTCAAAAAAAAAAACTATTTTTATTTTGTTGAATAGATAAAAAAATTGTGGATGCATAAAGTATACCTGTATAGTTGTACTTACATGACTCTTCTACTATCTTTATTTTGCTTTTATTAATCATATTTTTATTTTGTCAAATGGATAAAATTTGTGGATCCAAAAATTTCTTTTGCCTTTAATTGTCTCATTTGAGAAAGAGTTGTGACATATCACATATATTGTCACTTTTCGTTTAGAAATTAAATTACTTTGTTTTTATCACATAAAAGTCTCCCAATAACAACATAGGTTGGTACTTGACAAAAGAAAATGGTAACATTGACTTTATGGTCCTTATTGCCTTATTATACTTAAGAAAAGGAAAGCCACTAATGTGGAACAGGTTATGTATCATGTTCAGCCTTCTCTCTTTTAGTTGTTGTTATGTGAACACTACATCAAGTGGTCATTTTCTAACATTGGTGGTGGTACCAATTCTAATTCAAAAAATGTTGGCAAAAGGAGGTCAAACACTCAAACCTACTAATATTATTGGTAAATGGTAACCGTTCGTCTCTCATCCTGAATTGTTCAGAATTCCTTTCATATTTTTTTATCCACTAAAAAATATTTTTTAGTAGTGTAAATTTAATGAAGAATATCTTTCAGTAGTCTAAATTCTACCAAAAATATCTTCTAATAATATATTTTTCTATGTGAGCAATGCAGAAAAAAAATATCACTAATATTATTTCTATAAAAACCTTTATAAGGCTACTTGTATGTGTTATGTGTAAGTTGTGATTAAAGATATCATATCAGATACTTTCTGTGTTGATTGGTAATAGATAATATACTTCCTTGATAAATAGTCACGTTCTTAAACACCTTATTCAGAATTGTTTATTGCTACAGAACTATTTATTTTTGAAAAATGTTAATCAGTGTTCTGGGACACTAGTTAAACATATAAATATAGAAACTTTTTCATTAATAAATTTATGTTAGAAGTTTAGTTGATCATCATTCTATATATTAAATAGAATTTGATCTCAAAATATCGAACATAACACAATTGCTTCTTCTCTCCATCTTAACGTATAAAGCATAATGAGTTTGGCTTGGCCTAGAGTAAATATTTTTTCTATTACAATGATGTATTTTGTTTAGCCAATAAAATAAGAGACACCTATTTTGTTTGTTATATTTATGGGGTGTTTTGAATTGGGTCAAAATCCATCTAAATTGGACTTTTGTCCCTAAGCCCAAATCTACTTCATACTAATATGAAAGTTCTACGTGGAATGGAACCATGTGATCAAATAGACCATGATCAACACATCGTGATAAGTTCTCGCATTTTGTTATAGTCACAACATTTTTTCCCGCCAAATCACCTCGACAACTCAACTATTTAAGGGAATTTCTCTCAAAATCAAGGTACGCATTCATTTTGATCCTCTCACCTCAATCCAATCACAGTGCTGACTTGAGCGAGCTTAATAGTGCTTGCAGATACATCAAACAAAAAACAAAAAAAAGAACATAAACAACAATATACCCCTGCATACATTTTTGAACCAATTAAGTATTCCAACTCTGCCTTTTAGGGTAAGATACCCTGGCTTTCAGTTGCAGTACTGGTCATTGGCGACCTTGGGACGCATCTCAAGTCTCTAATCAGAGAACTCGCAGTTCACTGCACTCTAGATGCTCCATCTAGCTCGCGAGGTGATTTGGCACCCCCTTACTCTTGATCAACACCAAATAGATACTTAAAAAACAAGAGGTGTATTTTGTAGTTTGTACACCCCCACAAGCTCAAGGGGGTGAGGAAAAGAAGGGAGCTATCTAGCACATTGAAACTATTTATGAGATGAAGAAGTTTGATTGGTGAGAGAGGTTTGGTTAGCCAATCATCCCCACTAGTCCTAGGATGGAACATGGACAGTCATGGGTTGTGTGTTTTTAGCACCTTTTCAATTTTCACACATGAAGAACGAATGCAGCACATGATTATTAGTATGAGTTGAAAATTTGCACTCTATTGTCAAAGAAAGCTGTATGTGCAGCAAGCATCTTCAGATTCATTGGATACATTAATGCTAGTGATGAGATATCTTTCTGTGAGACACACTATCCCTTAGAAAGTTAGAAAGGAGGTGTCTGTGTTGCATTAGAAAATGAAAATAGGGAAGGTACTTGAAAATACACCAAATAACAAATAGCAACAAACACACAGAAAAGCACAGCGGATATACATTGCCGATAGGACCATAACTATCACCATTAATGCTGAAAAAAACATGGGAATATGCAATTTTAGAAATTAGAATGCAGTAATGATGTGATGCTACCAGCCCCTACATGAAGAGAAAGTGTTTATTTAATCAAAGATTTCAAGCCACATGATGCTGGGATAATTTCATTACATGTTACCGACTTGGAATGGTATCGCTGTACGATCCATTATAATGGACACAATATTTAAGAGTAGTGAGAGTAATATAATATATTCATCCTACTGATTGGAGTAAGGTTAGGCCACACGACATTCACTTGCATGTTTCAGCCTTCTTCTTCTCTTTGGCTGACATAGATTTATTTTATAATCAGTTTCAAGATTTTGGATGTCTGAATAGAACAAGCAGAACAAATTAAACAGTATTTTAGAGCTTACCAGCTTTCTCTTCATCTCTCTTTTTAGCAGCTTCTGCCCTTTGTTGACGTATAAGAGCTAATCGTTCTGCACAACAAGTCAACAAAGAAATCAAAGATTAATCATTGAAGGAAAGCTTTTCCCAGCTAAGCATTTTTATTTTCGTTTAACTCGCACAACTTATGCTTTGTGCCAATCAATCAATAGTTTACAAATGCAATAATATCAAATGTACAGAATAAAATAAACAATAGCTTTATGAGAAGCAAATTAAAACAGACAAATTTAGAAGTTACTTGTACCTAAATCTTTCTTTGATTGATCTGTTTTTCCTTGCTCTTGCAGCCTCATATAGCGTTCATGAGCTCTATGTTTCTCTATCTCCTCTCTGCAAACAAGAAGGGAATCATGAAGATATTCAGAAAACATGTTGATATAAAAGTTCCACTTTCAATACTTCCCTAATATGAGAATAAAAGGAATTAGATGACAAATTAAAAGTAGCAAACCTTTCACGCCTTGAAAGTTCGGTTGTCTTTTCAACCTGTATCCACATGAAAATAACATTATTCTTCCAAACTGCTACGAAAATGACTATGTAATGACCGGAAATGAAAAGTTGAACTCACATCAACATCTCTAGCTTTCAAGTTCTTTGGCTTTACCAAGTTAGGATTTTCAATCTCAATAATCCCTTGAGTTCCTTTTTTCTTCTGTATACATTAAGTAGCAGCAAGACAGTCAATTTCATATTGATGGGAGCAGACCATAGAAACAAAGAAAAATATTTTTATTTAAAAAAAATGGAGAGATTGTAAGATACTGACTTTAGTTTCTCCATCAGATTCTTCTCCAGATTCATCCCCAGATACTACCTCAGGTTCCTCTTCATTCTCAGCTTCTTTCTATTAAGATTGTGAAGAGAATGATCATGTAAAACAAAGTAAAATGTGTAAAGAAAATGGAAAATAACTTAATCTGTACCAAGTCCATATAAAAATCAATAGTCATTACAGGTAATATAAAAAAAATCCTGCATCTGAGTGATCACACATGCATGCTTGAGGAGAGTGGAGCTAAAGGGGCAAGAGGAAAGGATGCAGAAAGAAACCTGTCTAAAAGTTCGAGGACGGGTAGAGGTTCCAGCAACTGCAATTGTCAAAAGAAACATTAAGTTTTCAGAAGTTCTTTCTATGATAAAGAAACACCACTATGGGATATGGTTAGTAGTAAGTAGAGATTACAGTACAAAAACAAACATTGAATTGCCGAAATGTAACTACTTCAGCCGCTAGAGTTACTAGAAAGATAAAAGATCGGCATTAAACAAAAATAGTCTTTAATCAAAGCAATCATAGGTTTGAACAAATACAGACATTATACAAGTACTTCCTCAAATTTCCTACTAATATGTGCAACTGCAAACTAAAATTGTTAGAATCTACTATCACCACCAGTGTTGTCAAATAATGTCTATAGCAGTGGTATAACAGTATAACACTATAGCACAGCAGAATTTGAAAAAGACGTTATTGCTCCGCAATATGCTATCAGTACAAAGTGATGCAAAATAGTCGCTAATATGAAGCACGGACACTGACACGTCGACACCAATAATAATTTGAGAAAATGATACAATTTAACGTAATTATAAGTGTTGGTGCCATGTCGGTGTCTGACACCAGGATACATCTAATCCGAAGAGTGTCCATGCTTCATATATAGCAGCGCTATAGCACTGCTGTTTTTTTTAGCAATCTGTAATTGACAACACTATCACTTTCTAGAACTGGTTAAATAACTGGTGTCCAACACCAGACTCCAGTCCCTATCTGATTTCTCAGTCCATGTCGAGTTGTCGACAATACAAGCCATTTGTCTCAAATATAATCCAATTTTGAAATGATTAACAACTCTTAATAAGTTGCATAAATAAAACAGAATGTTTAAGGATTATTCTCCTTAGGGTAACCTAAATGGAAAATCACAGAAACCATATACAAAAAAAGTGACAATCTCAGCAAATTGCAGTTACCTAACTCACTTCTGATTCAACTTTTGTAGCTTCAGAGAAAAACCATCAAACACAAAAAGTACAAAACTGAACAAAACAACTCCACACAAGATGATCAGTAAAAATTTGAACTACTGCTACAACAAAGCATTAAAAAAAAAAAAAAAACACCTTTAGCTAAAAAAAATCAAATTTTGCAACAAAAAATGATTGATTTAGCATGAAAGAAAGAAAACCCAGAAAGCAAAAAGTGGAGGGAGGGACTTACGGAGGTCTTCTTGGGTGGAAAACTGGCGGCGACCGGTGGGCTTGCTCTTGAATTTTCCTCTTCCCATTTTGAATTCTGAATTCTACCAATGCTATAATCTTTGAATCAAATTTTCGTTCTTTCTATTCAAGTTTGCGTTTTCAGAACAAACAACAAAAGTTGATGATACCCTTTGGCTTTCTTGTTCCTAATAGCGTAGTAACCATGCAAGAATATTCATTCAACAAAAATCACACAAATATTTAATATTATCATGCTTAATAATAAATATATTTTTTCGAGTAAAATGTCGAATACCCCCTGAAATTTCAAAATTTATTAAATATTCTCCTGGGATTTGGAAATAGACTAAATACCCCCTGAAATTGTGAAATGTCAATCAAATTGCCTCATGCTCCATTTACAACGTATAATTTGATGATATGGTTGTTAACTGCATACGTGTCACGTCACATGAGGGGGTAATTGGTGACTAAAATTTGCAATATCAGGAGGCTAATTGACTGAAATTAGAGCAATTTGCCATTGATTTTGCAATATTTTGTCAATTATCTCATGTGACGTGTATCCTAATCAATTACTCATGTACGTGGCACCACATTCGTAGGTGCACGTATCATGTATGTCGTTAGCCGTCACGTTATCAAAATAGACGGAATAAATAGAGCAAAAGGCAATTTGATTGACATTTTACAATTTCAGGGGGTATATGCCTATTTCAGGGGGTATTTGAAATATCACTCATTTTTTTTCTCTATAAATTTTAGCCTATGTTGCCTAGGTGCGGGTACGGTACCGGTACCCGATACGGGGTACGGCATTTTTAGAAAAGCTAATATACGTGTATGAGTACAAATTAAGGTACGGATATGTACTCGGTACTGGTACGGGTACGTACTCGACACCGGTACTTTTCCTCAAATGAAGTACCGATGCATCATAGATTTTAGCTCAACAGATAGAAGGTTGAAATTGTTAGATCGGACGTTATGATTCTCATCCTTCTGCTTTATTTGTGAGTTTTCATAATATATACAAGGTTAATAGGTGTTTACCCTGTAATATGGGTTTTCATTTACCCTATAATTTTTTTTTTCCTTCAATTATTCCATATAATGTGAAGATTTTGTCGTTTACCTAATTACCCCCTCATGAAATATGTTGATTTAAGATTCTGTCATCTTGCATCCTGTAATATTCCATGAAGGGGTAATTAGGAAAAAAAATAGGTTTAGGGTTAGCATTTCAGAGCAAGTTTAGAATATAAGAGATATAATAATAATAATAATAATAATAATAAAAATAAATATTTAACATGATGAGTTAAAGGTTGTGAGTTCGATTCTTGGTGGGGTACTTTTTAACATTTTATTTGAATTAATGTTAGGGTAAAATGAGCGGGGAAAAAATTAGAGTTAAAAATAGCAAAACGGAACAAGCTTATAATATAGGAGATAAATCCCATATATATTTCTCCATTCTATAGTTTAGCATCTTATATATGTGTACGATTTAATCATATATTATTGTACGTATATGAACATTCTTTTGATGAAATTGTTAAATATGTTTCAATTTCATCCGCAAAAGCTAGCTCATAGGGTGAGGTTGCCCTCACGTATTTATACACTTCACATCCCGGGAATCCAAGCAATGTGGAACTTCAGACAAACTCTAACAATTCAACACTCACCCTCACGCCTAGTATGGTCCTGGGTCAAATGTCCATATTGTAGTCCTTAACTCGGTTCTGATACCATGTTAAATACTTCCTCTAGTCTTATATGTAAGCAAAAATAAAAAATAGCACACCCTTTAAGAAAGTAGGTTAAGTGCATTGATTGAGGAGAAAATACACTTCATTTTCAATTATACCCTTCATTTTCGATTAAAATATTTGTGATAATTGTGATAAGTATATTCACATATAGTTAAATGATAGATACTATTTTAAAATATGATTATATTTAACATAGTATATATATATATATACAAATAAAATAAAAAGTTGTTTAGAAAATATGATTTTTTTTTTATTGATTTATATCGTAGTTTTGTTTATATTTAACGTAATATATAGATCTCTTATGATATTTTATAAGGTTGAAAAGATTTATTACATTTTATTTTAATAGTGTAATTGGATAAGATCTTAATTTTCTTTATATGAATTACAATTTTATGGATCACATCATCAAGTTTTTTTTTCAATCTTTCTCTATACAAGTGCAAGAGGCAGAATCTATAAAAAGTCAGACCACTGAGAAATAGGAGTAGGAGTCACATATGGAGTGGTTACAAAATACTCCCTCCGTACCAAATTATATGTCACTTTGAGGAAAAAATTTGTACCAAATTATATGTCATTTTACATTACCAAGGAAGCATTTAATGCAACTTTTCCTATTATACCCTTAACTATTTATTACTCTCTCTTCTTTCAATTTTTCAATTTATTTTTTCAATACCATAAATGAAGGACAATTTTGTAAACTAACTCATAATTTCTCTTTTCCATACAACAATGATTACATTTATTAATATGTGTAAAAGTGTCAAAGTACATATATTGTGGTACGGAGGTAGTAATAATTACTTGTGAGTTACATGATAAAGTAAATGAGGGAAAGACTAAGTGGGAGTTACATAAAGTAAATGAGAGAAAGACAAAGAGCCACAAATAAACATGGTGTGTTAGAACTTAGAAGTCACAACTTTACATATAATATTTATTTATTTTATAAACAAAATATGACAATTTTTTGGCAACTTTTTAAGAGAGGATGAGTAGCTTTTTTAGAGTGTTACATCATCAAAATAGTTGCATAGGAGCAACTCAATATTTCTTTTATATGTAAAAGAAAAGATTGTCTTACATTTTTTAATCTTATTAACTATGTTAAATGTTTAAATGTTTCAACTATTTTTAATGTATGTTTTGTTGTTGGTTTTGAGAGAAAGGATGAAAAGAAAAAGGGGTGGTTGGGATGCTGCGTATTGTGTTTCTGGGTTTGAAGGGAAAGAAAAGAGTTTAAAAAAATTATTTTATTTAATATGATTAATTTTGTATAATTGCTAAGTAAGCATTTTTTTTTTTGTGAAGAAGTAAGAAATTTCTTTATTGCCACATAATTAAAAAAATTCAAAAGATTTTATGAATTTTTTATATTGAAAAGAAGTCTCATTTTTTAGTCAAAAGAAAACAACTCTCTTTTTTAATATGTTTAATAGTAATATAGTACATTATACAAATTTTTCTCCCGCAAATATTTTCTTTTTTTAACAAAAGATGAATTAAATATGTATTTTTTTAGTTTTTAATGGTTAAAAAATCATAAATAATATAATCTTATGCTAAAAAGAAGAGATTGAACAGTCGGATCTATAAAATTCGAATTCTTCAGTTAATATCGGTAGTTTTAGTTGAATTTCACGGCACTTTCATAGAAACAATGTCAGTATTTTTGTTTTTTTTTTACTAAACTTCTTCGTAAAGTCTTGTGCTTATTTATGTATTTTTCCATAAAAGTTTTTTTTTTTTAATTTGGTACATAACATATTAAATTTATTGGTACATAACAAATTTTTAAATATTTTATTATAAATAAATTTTCTATCTTAATATAATAACGAACTTAAATATCAAATTAAATGAATAAATTTAAATGCATGGGATTTTAAATTAGTTTATTAATAAAATATTATTATTAAATTAAATTGGTAAAAAAATTAAAGAAGTGAGAAAAGAAAAGAGAGATTTATCTGCGGAAAAGAGATTGTACTGTATTGATGCTACCAAGTGAGGGACAAAAGAGAAAGATAGTAAGAGATTCAGTATTTTAAGTCTATCATAGTTTCCATACACTTGTTTCATCTAATGGTTAGCATTCAAAAGGAAAAAGTGAAAACTAGCAGTCCATCATGGACCACGTGTTCATGGTCCATGGTAGAAGCAGTCATCTAATGTATAAAGTACTACTAGAGATTACATCATCAAAAGCTAATTATTATCCATCTCAGCCTCAGCCTCTGTGCGGATATGTCGAAACCATCATCGAGAACCAAACCTGATTCATCAGAAAACAATACAAACATCAATCATCAAAAGAATTAAACAAACATAATAAAAAACAATACAAACAAAATAACAAATGGAATATTAATTACAATGTGCATTAACATTATTCGGTGTATATATATCAAAATTGGGGTGATGATAAAAGGAGAGGAAACAAAAACAGGTTAGTCTTGAATAAAGAAAAGGGAAATCAAAAGATGAAAGAAGAGATTCAAAAGAAATTACCTGCATCTGCTGTTAGAAAAGAAATGTCTGCACAAAGACACCCTATAGACAGGTGGGACGCCGCGATCATCATCATCATACCCGTGGGAGTATGAGCAATCACCCTGAAGAGGACACCTCCGCCCAGTTGCCCAAAAACGGCAAAGCTCCAATCTAAAATGAGCACGCCTACATAATAATATCAAATTAAGAAAGTAAGTTTTTTGAAGAAGAAAAATGACATTATGTATCATTCTGATGATATAAAGATGATCAATATTCTCTAATATTGTGGTAGGAAAGTTACATAACTTTCATACAATTTCAGCCTTTTGATTAGTTAGACACACCAAATTTGTCACGTGTTAAATATATTATTATTATTTTTTAACGAAAAATATATTATTTTTTATTAAACTCATATTAGTGAAATCCCTAATAATTTATTGTTTGTTTTTTCTTCTTCGCGTGAAAAGCCACCGACCATCACCACCACAAAACAACACACATGGCTAAGAAAACCACAAAAACGCACATCTTTTAATAGGCATACTACTATACTTATACTTTAAAAAACAAAATTTGTTCATATCATTATCACAAATTACCAGACACCAAAATCAAATAATCACTCACCAGAATCACAAAATAAATACTTGCAAGCCACACTCATGTCCCTCATCAGTAATAGTAACAACCACTCCTATTTCACTAGGGGGAAAAATCAAGCAAGAAGTAACTCAAAAATTAAAAAAACTTGTAAAATTTTCATGAATAAAAGCTAATTGAAAAAGGCAGCAAACTCAGGGTTTAAGGGGAATATAATGTTTTTAATTAAAAAACAAAATGTTTAAGGGGAATGTTTAATATGTGGCAAAATTTGGTGTGTCAAACTAATCAAGTGACTGAGATTGTTTGAAAGTTATGTAATGTTCCCACTAAAAAGTTAGAGAAAATTGATCAAATGAAGATATGTATATTGAATCTAAATAATAATACCCGCATAAAGCGACATCGTCGCAGTTACACTTAGTCTGTACCAAAGTATAATAGATATCGTGCCGAAATCTACAGTGTGGCTCGTAAGGACAAGAATCTCTGGTAAAATAGTACCAGCATGCAGCTATGTTGTCATATGATCCGACCTGTACAAAAAAACAGAGGAATATGGTTCACAACTAACACAGTAAACACAAACACCACAATTTCTAGATCAATAAATCACAAATAAACCCAAACACATCACCAACAAAGTTTCTAGATCAAGATATCACCAAACTATTACAAAGGCATATTCGATTTAAGGAACACAAACACAAACATTACAGTTTCTAGATCAAGAAATCACAAATAAACATAAACACATCACCAACAAAGTTTCTACATCAAGAAATCACCAAACTATTACAAAGGCATATTCAATTTCTTCTTGAAAATAAACACCACAACAACACAATTTCTAATCAAGAAATAAAAAAACACCATCGTTGAATCTTCACAATAATAAAGCGAAATCAAAGGCTTAAACACATATAAACAAAAACATCACCAACAAATAAAGCCAAACACATCATCAACAAAGTTTCTAGATCAAGAAATCACCAATCAAATACAAAGGCATATTCGATTTAATTAACATAAACGCAAACACCACAGTTTCTAGATCAAGAAATCACAAATAAACATAAACACATCACCAACAAAGTTTCTACATCAAGAAATCACCAAACTATTACAAAGGCATATTCAATTTCTGCATAAAAATAAACTCCACAACAACACAGTTTCTAATCAAGAAATAAAAAAACACCATCGTTGAATCTTCATAATAATAAAGCGAAATCAAAGACTTAAACGCATATAAACAAAAACATCACCAACAAATAAAGCCAAACACATCACCAACAAAGTTTCTAGATCAAGAAATCACCAATCTATTACAATGGCATATTCGATTTAATGAACACAAACGCAAACACTACAATTTCTAGATCAAGAAATCACAAATAAACATAAACATATCACCAACAAAGTTTCTACATCAAGAAATCACCAAACTATTACAAAAACATATTCGATTTCTTCATAAAAATAAACGCCACAACAACACAGTTTCTAATCAAAAAAAGTCTCAAGGTTTTTGGTGAGATTGTTGGAAGAGTCTTTCAAGTGTATTTTTAACTAAAAGTCTCACGAAATCCACTACATGAAAGAATCCACCAAAATCTGTTGATTTTTGAATACCAAGTGACATTTTATAAGTCCAAAGAAATCTCAATCGAATAACAGCGGATTTCATTGCTTTGAAAAAAAAATTAATTGTCTTAATTGAATACCACAAGATTTGATTTGATTTTATAAAAGTCTTGATTGAATACCAATGTAATTTTTTAACATAAAAAAGTCTTTTAAAATTTATTAAAATTTCAATCTAATACACCCCCTTCGAAAAAAGACTGCTATATTTCACAAAAACTTATACACGAAAGACAAAAATGTGTTATATCCCAGACTACATATATAATGTAATTTCCCAGATAATTGAGTTAGACTCACAGGACATAAAGATGGATTTCTAACTTCAGTGCTTAGCTTAGTAATAAAAATAAGGCAAAATTACATCGGAGGTCTTTTATCTTATTTTTTTGTAACACTTTAGTTTTTTTTTGTAACACTTTGGTCCTTTATCTTTTTTTTGTAACACTTTGGTCATTTATTTTATTTTTTTGTAACACTTTGACCCTTTATCTTTTTTTATTTGTAACATATAGGTCATTTATTTTTTATAAATAAATAAGATAAAAGACCAAATTGTTACAAAAAAAAGGACTAAAGTGTTACAAAAAAAGATAAAGGACCAAAATGTTACAAAAAATAAAATAAAAGACCAAAGTGTTACAAAAAAAGAAAAAAAATCAAAGTGTTACAAAAAAATAAGATAAAGGATCTCTGGTGTAATTTTGCCCAAAAATAACGTGGGATGCAAATAGCAACCCAACTTATAGTGTTAAACTGATAATCTGTTTGGACTAATTTGCCCAAATGAGTTAAACGGCGCCGTTTAATCTCAATCAAATTCATATACTTTTTCTTCAATTCTGTCAACAGTCAACACACTCATTCCGCAAGAAAATCGAACCTCACTAGTCGAATTGAATCTCTTTGCTACGAATTCTCACATTGCTACTAGTAAGTTCACAAATCTTTTTTCTGTTAATCATAAACTTTCAATTTTACTCCAAAGTTCAGTTTTTTGTTTCATTATAATTGCACGTAAAAAAGAGGGAAATTCGTGGATTTTTTCTTTTCAACTGATTACTAATAACATTGCCAATTTTTCGTCTTCAATTTTATTACCCAGAATTAATTTTCTTTTATTTTGTGAAAAAAATTGGTTTTTTATGTTTTTCAATTTTGGTATGAGTTTTAATTTTGTTGGTGTAGAATGCCTACTAAGTGTTTGATAAAATGTGTGTGTTGGTGATGGGGTTTTTGATTGCTAGGAAATGAAGAAAGGAATTCACCCACAGAAGCAATGGATATCTTATGTTACTCAAACTGGTAGATTGATGACTGTGATGATGACAAAGATTCACCCTGTTGGGAAAGTCTACCATTTTCGTGCTAAGCGTCAAATGGCCGAGAGTTTGGGACAAATTGCCAAGTTCAAACGTCGTTATGGGTTAGAAAATCCAGAGGCCAGTGAAAAGAAATGAGTTTTCTAAAGGGAGGTTTGGCTTTGTATTTCATGCAATTTTTTGGAAAATAAAATACTAAGGAAAATGGTCATGTTATGAAGCAGTTTTTGTTCTTGGTAGTATTTGGTATATCTAATTAAACTGCAGATATGTTTTCTTTTTCAATTCATACTAACGAGTAACTGATACCTTTAGTAGCCGAATTTTTTGTGAGTTTATTTAGTACTATTGCTTCATGTTCGGTTTCTTAGCAACACTTTTAGGCATTGTATGTCTTTAATTTACTTGGATTACCACATCTAGTGATTATTTTAGTCTCTTCATGTGCTTTTAAGAAGTTCGAGATTGTGATTATGCTACAACACTTTCAGCCTTTGTATGTCTTTAATTTACTTGGAAACACAAAATATATACTATAATTGAGATATGATAAAAGTGTGAAAAATCTGTGTGTCAACTGTCATCAATTATAGCTCAGCATAGACGTTCCATCAGTAGAATATAGTTTTTCTATACTGTACATAAACATTCAGCTTATACACCAAACCAAAAAAAAAATCACATTCATCTATTTGATTAGATTATCATCAAATTTTATTCTCTCGTCATACTTTGTACTTTCTGAATCAAGACTTGAGCAAACTGTCCAGCTTCTGAACCAAATCATCCACGTAGGAGTTTTCCAGCCCTTGACTGAGCAAGAACTCCCTCCATTTAGCATGATTGGTTCTCACCGTTTGACCCAATTCACTCTCAGTGTCCATTACAACTCTCACTGCGTTGCACACAGCTTCCCTAGTAAACAGTCCATCTTCACTTTTCGAAACCTCTACTCCTACTTTCAAATCTCCGCTCATTATTCTTGCATTAATGAATTGATCTCCTGCTTGGGGAATTAGTACCAATTGACAGTCATTTACCATGGCCTCTGTCAAGGATCCAGATCCACAGTGAGTAACAAAGCAACCGACAGATGGGTGGCTCAGGATCAATTGCTGCCGAACCCAATCCCCTTCAACCACTCCTCTTCCCTTTGTTCTCTCACTAAATCCTTCAGGCAGAGCTAGTTTCATTGTTTCAGCTCCTATAGGTGGTTTCAAGGCAGCTAGAAATGGCAGTCCTGTAAGTTCAAAACCCAATAACAGTTCCTTAAATTGACTACTCTTCAAAATGCATTGACTTCCAAAGGCACAGAAAATCACTGTTTTGGGTTTGAAACCTCCTAGCCAAGTCACCCATTTCCCTTCTAAAGCAGAGGTTGGTGGGTCTGGCAAAACTGGTCCTGCCAAAAACACCCGCTTTCCCATTTGCCTTTCAAGATACTCACAATAAGTGCCTTCCATTTCTCTGCATGTTTTGAATATAATAGCATCACAACTGGTGAAAGATATCAATTGACGCTCCGTAAACGAAATGCCTTTACCATAATCCTTTACAGTGGCTAACTGTCTTGCTTCATGAGGTTGTAGCCTGATGGCTGATGTTGGAAAGCTTGATGGAGGGTCAATCAGATCATCTTCTGTTAATGACTTTTCATGGAGCTTTCTTTCTGGGCTTATTAGATACCCCACAGTGGCAGGGCTAATTGTGCAATAATGCAAAGCCTTAATGCCAAATCGCCATGCTAATGCAGGTAACCAATATGTGAAATCAAAGAATACCATATGGGGTCTGAGCTTTCGTAAAGAATCTTCAATGATAGGCTCCGTGAGGTCCATTGCAATCATGAGAAGGGAATGCAATGCGAATGGAATGTCTGCAGTTGTTTCAGAACCAAGAGGGAGGCCATCAACATGTGGTATGGTGATTGGAATGAAGGAGATGAGATTTGGGTGGAGATTCAAATGCTCCAATTTGGATATAGTATTTCTAGGCATGAGAAATGAAACCTTGTGGCCGCGCTCGGCTAGTTTGTTGGATATATGAAGGTATGAGGTAAGATGGCCTAATGCAAACCATGGATACATTGCAACATGAAAGATGTTAGCACCCATGGTTGATAAAAAGGAATCAAACAAAGCTATGCAGACAATATGTAACCACAAGAATGTGATACACTTTGCTAAGTTAAGAGCTCAAATGATCTATATTGCATGAATTATTCTTTGAGAAATTTATGGGGTTATATGCCCCGTGCCTTTCTCCCTTCACTCTTCTAGAAGTGGTTTTGTCATAATCTTTCTCATTTCAAAGCTTAGTTATAGAAAATTGGCAATTAAGATATCACAATAATAACAAAAGGAGAACAAGTAAATTGAGAAAAGTATCTATAGATTCGAAGATATCAGTGTAACGAATTCAATTGGAGTACAAGTTTTCTTGTAACTTGTATGATCGTTTATGAAAGTGTTGGTATCACTTCCCTTGTTTTATTTACTCTTCCATTAAGTAACATAAAACTTTGTTAGAAAAAATTACTAACATAATAATAAAAATCCAAAATCACAATATCGCCATAAAATCAGATAGTATATGTATGCACATTCTTTTGGTGTTAATATATTATCTAACCGTTAGTGAAAAAACATGCATGCACATTCTTTTGGTGTTTTGGTTTCATTTCACTTTAGTTTGCGTTCTAAAGTATATTTAATCAATAGAAAAGGAAAAAATATTTTTAACACTGTATGACCAAATACAAGAACAAATTTTAAAACTAAAATCAATTGTCTTCTTGACGTGAAAACAGTATATATATATATAAGGGGAAATTGCATTGAACTCGCCAAGAATCTCTTTAAATGACACTCACCATCCTTACACTCACTAAAATAAATATTCGGACATTTTCTTGTGGCACAAAAGTGTGTTCATATCTATGATGGAAACACACCCTTAGTGCGTATTAAAAAAATGAAGAAAAATTAATCAATGATTAAAATGTAACAATTAGGAAAATTTAAGGAACAAAAATTGAGAGGATGCTTTCTCACGCAAGAGATAAGTGCATTTTTAAAACTAGAGAATGTGTCAATTAATGAAAGTATGGTGAAACATTCAAACGTAGCATTGAATTTAATTTTAAAATAGTAATTTTAGTATCATGTAAAAAATCATTATTTATGCTAAAATTTAGATTAGAATCCTAAAAAATAGTTTTTTTTGTTTATAATCCTCCGGTCCTAAGGGAATGGGCCATAGTAATCCAGAGTTCAGCCGCGAGGTAAGTAAAGTCTGACCAAGAAATTGTTCCACCCAGGAATCAAATTCGAGTTCTCCCGAACGATTTGTTCTTTTGTGAAGCTCATTAACCACTTGAGTCCAATGACTTGGTTTCTAAAAAATAGTTTATAATATAAACATTATAATATTTAGTTTATTTAATGGAGGAAAAATGCTTCGTTGTCTTCATTCTTCTCTCATACATGGAAAGAAGTTAATTATAAAAATTATTCATAGCAGCATCTAAAATATAGTAAGTTTATTTGCTTAAATGCTTTGTCATCATTCTTCTCCCCTACACAACAAGAGAATATAGCAACAAGCGAATATAGCAGCTCACTCCATTGCAAAGGCAGTCATTTTATAGGCTAGTCACCAATATGTTGATTTTATTTCTCTTTGTATTGAACCTTTGGTGTTGAATAAAATGCATGCATTAAGTTTATTTGCTTAAAAAAAAATCGTATCCAAACAAAATAATTAAGTTTATTTGCTTCTTTTTGAAAATATACATTTTCTCCTCCCTATGTTTTTTTCAACCCTCTTTCTTGTTCATGATTGATATTTGACTTTTTTGGAATTAAAAAAACAACACAGAATGGTTACAAATGTTATATTAATGAAAAAAGAAAGAAAAAAAAATGTGGAGGGGGGTTTCAATTTTTCATAAAAACAATATGCCAAAAGATTTAGGACACTTGTTTTATAAATTAATCAACTCATGTAATAACATTCTAGTGCCTTACAAAATTTAATTTGGGGGAATATAACTTTTTTTTCACAGATGGTGAAATAAAACCTTAAATCTACAATTTTAGGATCAATTGGTAAACCACTATACTAAGGTCTAACAAGCTTCTAGCATTGTTGAATATATATACCACGAAAATGATCATTGATAATGATATGGCCTTGCCATTGCAAAATAGGCATCTGGTTTAACTGACATCAGCAACTCTACAACAGTAACTTTTTTTGGAAGGAGAATCTTCAGACCTGGTTCAATGATACCTGCATGATAAAATCCAAGAGGATAGCAGTTAACAACTTCAATAGTAGACGTAATTCACGCTAAAACATTAAGCATAGAAATTCGAAAGCAATTAGAAGTTACCTGGGGAAAGTTTTTTCCCACCATACAGCTCCCTTGCCAGAGGATTATCAGCCCACTGATTAACCGCCACCCGACTCAAGGGTTGAAAACCAACTATCTTCCCCTCACTAGAGAAAACAACCTGAATTTCAAACAAATGCAAGGGCAACAAAACATAAGTTGAATAAGTTATAATACAAACCAAACAGGACACAATGCAAGACAAATTTTCCTCCATGTACAGAAGACTTCGATAGCTCACAAAATTAATGATTAGTCACATTTTACCTTTGCAAGAAGAAAAAAAATGGAAGCCAAGGATTTAGTGTGTTAAGTTACAATATTCTAAAAATATGGAGTACCTGGTAACTAGCAATATCCTGCATGGACACTTTCGTATCTGCATTTATATCCTTTGATGGAGTAGAAAGTGTATCAATACCTTCACCTCTTACGTAGGCTGGTACTTCTCCAATCCAGGCACCGATAAAATCTTCTACCTTAATTTCATCCGACCAACCATAAGCATCCTTCACCTTAGCAACAGTTGACAAGCAAAATTCTTCCACCTATCCATAATGGTCAAGAGAAAGAAAAAGTGCATAAAATAAAAAACAACATACATGAACTCTGTATTTACCGATTCTTAAACAGCATGCAGTTTTTGCATAAATTGATATAATTAATAAATAAAATAAAAAGGATAGACAGCACACCTTGGTTGTATCCAAAAAGTCATGCATAATGTTGACTTCAGATGTTGGTAGAGACCTATGTTCTACAGGGTGTTGTTTCCTTTCCTTGCTTAAACGAGGCAAACAAAATTGACCCAGAGCACTGATTGCAACAAGAAACATGCCAGTTGCAAGGGTGACTGACAATATTTTTGATAAAGAACCCCCCTACAAACAAATATGGCAAACAGCTATAATGTCAAGATACACTATCCCAACAATAGTCATCATATGAAAAAAAGACCAACTTGTGAGCAAAAAATATAATTAAAGAATATTTTAAATGAGAACTATCCACAATCCCTTGTTTGTATGAGATTTTTTTTACGGAAAACTATACTTTCCCTCAGCAACAGCAGCAAGGTGAATCTGTACGCTGTTCTCTTGTAAAATGGAAATTTAGTTTTCCCCGGACAAAATAAAGTTCTATAGTACATTTTAACAAAACAAACACTAAACAGAAAATGGAAAAAGAGTCTCCTGTTGACATTCAAAAGATCCTACATATGCTTTAACACCATGATCTTGAGCAACAAGGAGATCATTAGAAGACTAATTTTTGACACAGAAAGGCAGCTAGGCATGTAGTTTGATCTTTATCTCACACTTACGAGAGTTGAAAACTTGAAACGCTTCAATAAGAAACAATGAACACCTGTTTACTTTTTTATCGGACTTTGGAAAGTTTGGCACAGAAAGGCAGCCAGGCATGTAGTTTGATTTTTTCTCTCACACTTGTGAGAATTGAAACTTGAAACACTTCAATTACAAACAACGGACAATTGATTACTTTTTTTTATCAGAGTTTGGAAAGTTTGGAAGCCACACCACAGGATAAATCCTTGGACTTTATCATACCCCATAAAATCAAGTCTTTTGAATGCTGAATTAGTGTTTTTTTAAGAACAAACAACAAACATTTGAGTACCTTTCTATTGGACACATTGGCATACTCGGCCGCCACGCCACAGGATAATTCCTTATCAGTTAGTGAATAGGGATCTACATAGTACATATCTAGCGTTTCTGCCAATCCAACCTGCAATTTTGTTAAACTTGTAACAATGTATATCTATTGCATGCATGATATTGCTGGTAATTGTCCATATTATCATAAATTATGAAGAAAATTCTTTGCTATGTCTTCCTCTCACCTTTATTTTTGTTCTTATACATGTATATGAATATATGTTACCCCTGCTTCAAAGGCACTATCATTCAACCAACTAGCAACTTGGAGTGAGAAAGAGGGGAGGCCACTTACAACTCGTAAACATTAATATTTGACCAAAGTTAAAGGTCTTAGAATATTTTTATCCTTTCTTTTTATTGAAGCCAGTGACAAAAATAAAGTACACTACTAAGCTTACTTAAACAATTGAGCAACAACTAATAATAATAATCTATACCTATATATAAAGGGGATATTAAGTTTTGGTGTAGTCATTTTCTTCCAATTTTTCCCTTCATTTAAACTATTTTATTTACAATTTTGTCTTGCTTTATCCAATCAAATGGCTAAAATTTTTAAATACTCGCATAAAATTGTCACTTTCATTATTTTTATCAAAAAATTATCATTAAAAATATAAATGTCATGCAAAAGGAAAAGATAAAGTACCATTTGAGAGTGGGTCAAAAGGACTTCCCACCTATTCTCTGCTGACTTTTTCCAACCCTGAAACTTTGAATCTCCCATTATCTTGGGGTCAATCTCTAACCGATATGCAGGTACATACTCAGTTGTCCAAGCACTGAAATCAGAACCACCAATTTTCTCCAATTTTTCATAACACGAAGGCTTCCACCAGAAGCGCTCTGATTTTATTTTCAAAGGCTTGAATCCATCCTTCATTAAGTGATATTTATCCAATAGACTTCTTGCATTTTCAACTATCTCGTCTTCAAATAACTTGTGTAAGATGACCGCAGAATCTTTTGATTCTATCCTTTCAGGCTTTTGAAACCAGTGAAAGAAACCACTTCTACTACCCCCATGTGATTTATCAAGAAATTGCCTTTGAGTGCTACGGAGAGCAGACATGCAAACAACTTCTGCAAGCATGGAGAATAAATATTCATCGGATGAGCTGAGTGTGAAAGATGCAGCAACCTGCTCATATGAAATGCATAAAAAGAACCTAACGTATCAGTATCAGGGACACCTGCAGGACAAACATTATAATATGACATTACAATTTACTAAAGCAATAGAGATATAAAACTTTTAAAAAAACTCACAGAAAGAGAAGGTACCAAACCTCTCTCGGGTTTTTAAGATCTTCCATTTTTCGTTCTTCTCCTGGTTGAAAGACAATGAGGTCAAAGCTCCAAATCTGCTCCAAAACCACTTGCCTAAAGGTCATAGTCAGTATATTCTTAGATGTGGTATTGGGAAATATATCTTCTGAGAGAGACTTTCTGAGCTTAACAGCTTTTTCTTTAACTTTCCTAGCAGGTAAGAACTGCCAAAACAACAACATTTGAAATTCAATCCTCAAATTGGCATATTGCTAGAAGTTTCCACTCTCTACCAAAGACAACACATTAATTTACTCAAAATGTTTCAAAAGCGGTGTGCCAAACATATCCCACAACTACGGATGAGAATAGCCCAAACAGTCATACTTTTTAGAAGTCTATTTAGCTATAAAGATCAGGTTTTAAGCCACCCAAAAGCCATTTAGGCATAAGAGGCTAACCTATTTAAGTAAATTTCAATAACTTTTTTATTGATATTATTCAAGATTTTGTATATTATGAAATGATAAAAAAAAAATACATAAATGTATAAGAAAGTGACCAATTAACTTGTTAGTCTATTTAAAGATATGTCAACAGATATATTTAGAAACTTCAATATATAATGTGTCTTTAAGTTTGTTAATCAACCATATCAGGCTTTCAAAAAGACCATATATCTTAATTAAAAAAGCTTATGACAAGTAATAAGTCCAACTTGAACATTGAGTTTGTTTTAAAATGTTAGACCTATCTATGTAAAGTCTAACTCGGTTCAATCTTTTTCCACACTCACACACAATTGTAGCCTACAATCATGCGATGATAAAATACATAAATGCACGATGCAACAGCAACAAAACATATCTGCACCTTAAATATACTCCCATAATAACATCCCGTAAGTAAAGCTCACTTGGTAGCTATCAAGGGCATTACTGGAAGATTCGGGGTTCGAACCCTGGATTCCCCACTTCTCCACACTTAAAGTGTGTGAATCTAGCCACTAAGCTACCAAACCAAAAAAATACTACTTCGGTAAAATTTGACTTTTTAGTTTCATTGAAAAAGTAGTGTATCTAGTCTATATTATTGACTAATCCAGTACATCACTTTTTCAATGAATCTAAAAAGTCAACTTTTACTTATATATATACACACACACACACACTTCCATAACTATTTCCTACCGTGCTTTTCCAGCTATTTCCTCCTAGTTCAACTTCAAGATATAATCTAAACTAACATAACCTATAGGTACATTTTTAAATAACATAAAAGCCAAGAACCTCAAAATCATAATTTCATTTTCAATTCGAAAAATTCACATAAACAAATAGAAAAAACTAGTTACCAATCGAGTAGAAACAGTTCCATGGTCACTAGAAGAAGCAGGAAAAACGGTTTCAATAACCATAGCATCCATACCAGCTCCAAGATGTTCAGCAGCAGCTTCACCACCATCAGCTGCAGCAGCCGTAACCGCCTGACGGAAATCAACAGCTCCGACGAGAGTGAGTTGAGACAAATCATTCTCATATGTTCTTACACACGGGAGGCTCTTTTGGTCTGATCTATCGGCAATTGCTTGTAGAAATTGTTGCTCCGTTATCGGAATTGTCTTCGGTGGTGAACATGAGAGAGTGAAGATGGAGTGGTTGGTGTTGGGAAGGTGAAGATTTGGGAAGAATAGTGAGAATTTGGAGTTGTGGTGAAAGGAAGTGAAAGGTGTGAAGAGTGAAGTGGTGGTTGTTGCTATGGAAGCCATTGCCGTTGGCATTGTGGAGAGAGAGAGAGAGAGAGAGAGAGAGATTGTGTTGTTCGTTGTTGGTTCGAATTTTATGGACCCTCTGTTTCTGTTTTCTTGGCCCAAATAAACATTCTCTGTGATTTGCTATCTACACGCCCTATTGCTTCTCACACATCACTTAACTAGTTAATTCCTTTTTTCAGTTAATATCATTGTCCAAAAGTTAATTTCTAGAAACTATTTTTACTTTTCTTTTGAGGCTTAATCATTTTGGTCCTTTTAACAAAAAAAAAAAGTGTTGTATTAGTTTCTTACTTTCTTAGAGTGTGTTTGTTCGGCAAAAAAGAGTGTCATGTAAGATTGGATAAATTGGAAACAAAATATTGGATAAAAACTAAAATTATTTTTTTAGACTAAAAACTGAAATTATTGTCTCTCACTAAAAAAACATGAGAATTTTTTATGTGTTGTTATGTTTTGTTCAACCTATTATCTATCTTTTGTAAATTAAGCAGGATCTTAGTTTTAGTAAGTGTTGCAGTTTGCAAAATAGTAATTTTCAACCAAACGACACAAACAATGTCAACTTTTGATGATGTGTCACATGATATATGTAAATTTACGTTATCAATATTCGACATTCTTGCTCGGTTCACCATTTCTCCTATTTTATCAAATTGGTGTTAATAGAAATTTTCTATAAGCTTAATTGAAAAGTTCCAACATGCATGGTTCTTCTTCATCTTGCCTTATGAAATTCTCGACTAATGATGGACATCGTGGTCAAATGGCATTTAACATGGATTCCAAGCTCAAAACCATGATGGATACGAAAATTTTGGTGTGGGTATTTGGTTGTAGCTCAAAGTGAGAAGACATTCAACAATGTTGATAAATGATTATGTATATGGACACACTATCTATCGGTCAAAGTATTATTAAATGTTTTTGGGCATGTGTCATTATCTATCAGAGTTTTGATTTGTGATACTATTGAGTGCACAAAATATCTCTCATTGGCAATGCGTGAACAATATATCAGTTTAAGAATGAAATTGAGTATTTATTACACTGGTTGCGGAGTAGAGAAGAGGTGCTTAACAATTTTGATTACACACATCAATAAAAATGTTGGCCCAGACACATGTGCAGTGTCATTAGGCCTCATAAAAATGAAGGTCTCAATTATTTTTAAGAGCAGTAGTATTAGTAAATTTGGAAGTGTAAAAATTAATATATTACAGAGCAAATTGCAAAAGTTCAATTGTCAGACCCATCATCTTTTTTATGGAGTTGTAGTTTTAATAAATTAGAGGTGTAAAACTTAATACATGACTTAATTGACGAATTTCGTTAAATAAATTATAAAAATAACTCATTTTAAGTAATTAGAAAATATTTTATTGTTATTGATTAAACTATGAATATTTCTACATTAATTTCAGCGATAATTTTTTTTTTATGCTATTTGTAATTTAAATCAAGGATAATTATTAAAAAAATCATTTTTATTTATTAAATGAGCCACTTTTTATATTTGCATATGATCTCCAAAAACTGGACGACACTGATTGTCGGTAACACGAGAGTGCAAAGTTAATAAAAATAAAATTGAGGACTAAAATTGTTTTTTAAAATGAATGAGTAGAACTATATTTTAAAAAAAAATAAAGGAATAAATAATATATTTAAGTCATTTTAATAAAATTATAATTATTAGAGAATAAGTAGTTTTTTTTTGGACAAAATTGTGTTAATTTTGATTTATTTATCTTGGCCCACAAGTTTAATTAATTCCTCTTCGTATATATTCACATGCTCTCTAATCTCCCGCCATCTCTTCTTCATCACTTCTTCGCTTAGGGTTTCATCAAATTTCCGTTTTTCGTTTCTTCCGTTTCGCTGCCGACAAAATCTGCGAGATCAATCAACACAATAAAAGGGCATGTTGTAAATATATTATTATTATTATTATTATTATAGATTCTATTTAGTTTTATTTAGCCTCTAAGTTAGGCCCATTAGGTATAGCATAGTCTATTTAAACTCTTTAGTAATTGTACTCAAAAAATAATTCTTATGTTACACATATTTTATTCATCATTATTTTATTCAACATGGTATCAGAGCTCCCGATTTTGGGAAACGCTTCCGCATAAACCCTAGCCGCCATAGTTGAATTTTTTTCTCTTCCATTCTTTCTTTGCAAACAACCATTAACTTGTCATTCTCGTTTCTCATACTTCTAGTGAACCTATCAAAACTTCATATACACCATCGTAACCGTCTCCATATTACGAGTCCGAAGCCGAAACAAACTCCGCCATAAACCTCCGCACGCGCCCGCACGCGCCACTTATATACCGGCGCGTGACGCCCACTTTCACCGCCGTCACCCGCGCGTGTTGTACACGCGCCGCCCTAGAAGTATCTGTTTTTTACGATTCCAGTGTCAGTTTTCTCGTCTCGGCCTGCTCTTTCCATTGGTGTGTTCAAATAAATTTTCTGAGATACTTAAATTTTAGGTATTTTTATTATCTCGTTCGACGTTATTATTATTTCATTGATCGGTTGCTTTTTGCTTCAATGGAACAAGTGGACAACAATCCTCCACCACCTCCACCCCCACCACCTCCGCCCCCGCCTCCGGTTATTCCACCTCCTTTTAATGCGAAGGATTTTGTCATTCAAAAAGGTTATTGGCTTCACGGTGAAAAAAATTATTTTCAATGGTCTCAATTAATCCGTCAGACACTTAAAGGTTGTGATATGATTGACCATCTTGAAGGTGATCCTCCTGTGGTCACTGCTCCTAATTTCTCTTCTTGGGATAAAGATGATTCTGTTATTATTACTTGGCTTTGGAACTCCATATCTCCAGAAATTAGTAGAAATTGCATGTTTCTCTCTACTGCCCGAGCAATTTGGGATTACCTCAGTTGCAGTTATTCCATGAAACAAGACATGTCTGCTTGTTATGACTTAAAGAGGAAAATCTTCAACAGCAAGCAAGGAAATCTTCCGGTCACCGAATATTTTGGGGCTCTCAATGCTCTTTGGATTGAACTTGATCAATATCAGAATTTGAAGATGGAGTGCAGTCACGACGCTGCCATTCTGAATGCTGTAGTTGAGAGGGATAGGATATTTGATTTCTTGGCAGGTCTAAATGTTGAGTTTGACCCCATTCGGGTCCAAATTTTGGGAAAGGAAAAACTCCCCACTCTTACTGAAGTGTTTTACACGGTTCGTAGCGAAGAAACTCGTCGTCATGCTATGCTCAACCAACATCCTCCTGATGTATCCGCACTCGTTGCTGGCAAAGGACCACAACCATCTTCTGAAATATTCTATTGTGACTACTGCAAAAAGCCTTGGCATCACAAGTCCATGTGTTTCGACCTACATGGAAAAGAACAAGTTCTTAGGCGACGGGGAGGCTCTCGTAATATGCAACAGAATCGGGCACACGTTGCAAAGGGAGAAACTGACTTGTCCTCTTTCAGCCAGAATGATGTGGATCGTTTACAGTCTCTTCTTGCTTCCATGAGTAAGCCTTCTGGATCTGGGTCTTTAGCAATTACTGGTAAGAATGTGTACTCCCGATCCTTTACTGTTTGTGGTATTATTTCGAAAAAAGCTTGGATTCTTGACTCTGGTGCTACTAATCATATGACTTTTGATTCCACTTTACTATCCTCTTATACTTCACCTTCGAGTACTCCTTATATCACTGTTGCCGATGGCTCTCATGCTCGTGTTGTTGGCATTGGACATATTGACTTGCAACCTTCATTCAAGTTGCAATCTGTGCTTCATGTTCCTACACTTTCCAACAATTTAATTTCTATCCATCAGCTTACCCGTGATCTCAATTGTAAAGTAATTTTCTTTGTTTCTCATTGTGTTTTTCAGGACTTGACCTCGGGACAGACGATTGGAATTGCTAAACAAAAGGAAGGGTTATACTACTTCTCTGATGAGCCAGATGGTCCGAGGGTATTGTCTTCCTCTCTTCAGTCTGAATCTTCCTCTTCTGCCTCACAAATTTGGTTGCAACACAAGCGTCTTGGTCATCCCCCATTTTCTATACTTAAGTCTATGTATCCGTTATTGTTTTCACGACATTCTGTTGAGTCGTTTAAGTGTGATGTTTGCGAGTTAGCAAAACACCACCGTGTTTCCTTTTCTCCTAGTTTTAATAAAAGTGATGAACCATTTAATATTATTCACTCTGATGTTTGGGGACCTGCCCCTACCACTAATGTCGCAGAAAGAAAAAACCGTCATTTACTTGAAGTTGCTCGTTGTCTTATGTTTCAAATGTCTGTTCCCACTTCATATTGGGGAGAGGCAGTCCTTACCGCTGTCTATTTGATTAATCGAGTCATATCTCGTGTTTTAGGTAATACCAGTCCTATTAAATGCATGCTCTCACATTTTCCTTCTGCTCCTATTTTACAAAATCTTAAGACCCGTGTGTTTGGTTGTGTTGCCTTTGTTCATGTTCATAAACAATATCGCAACAAGTTGGATCCTCGTGCAGTCAGGTGTATCTTTCTAGGTTATGCTCCTAACAAAAAAGGGTACAAATGTTATCATCCTCCCAATCGTAAATTTTTTGTCTCAAAAGATGTCACTTTTCATGAAAATGTGTCGTACTTTACTCGTCCTCAGTCACAGGGGGAGAATGTAAATGACTTAGAGTCTGAGTCCGATTTTCTGGTCTTGGGTCCCAGCCTCCCTAGAACACATGTTCATGTACCCACTTCTGAACCTGAGCCTACAAGTGTTCCTGGTCCTTCAATGTCTTCTGTTTTGGAGGAATCAACACCTTCAGGACCAACTCGGGGGTATCAAAGAAGAAGTAAACCCGTTCCGCTCCAACAGCAAACTCAATCGTATAAACCGGTGGTAAGCACTGAAAATGATCATCCTATTGATAATTCTCATATTTCTGATACTGACCCGAATGATGTACCTCTTGCTTTGAGAAGAGAAAAGAGATCATGTCCCTCCATATATAGACGTCCTACTTCTAATTTTGCTTCTTATAAACAACTCTCACCACAATGGGAAGATCCTATGAAGTTATGTTACGATAATAAAGATGAGTTTACCAACAGAGCAATTCAACCAGCGCGCTTGCAAGCTTCGAATGATTGATATCTATTCATCAGCTTGAGGGGGAGTGTTGTAAATATATTATTATTATTATTATTATAGATTCTATTTAATTTTATTTAGCCTCTAAGTTAGGCCCATTAGGTATAGCATAGTCTATTTAAACTCTTTAGTAATTGTACTCAAAAAATAATTCTTATGTTACACATATTTTATTCATTATTATTTTATTCAACTGGGCATAACTCGTTTCTGCAAATTTCTTCGATTTCTTTCTTTAGGTAATCACAACAATTATTGAATTTTCGCTATAAATTATTAGGGTGTATTTACTCTTCAAATTGAATGTTATCATAAAATACCATCAAAATATCACCCTTTAGGTTTCTATTTCATATTTCTTTGCCACATTTTAAAAAAATTAATTAATATTAGCAAATAATTGGTAGGTGAAAATTTGAGTTTGTGTGTAAGATCAATTGTTGTATGGTTTTGTGTTTTCTGCATTTGTGGAATTTGTGTAAATACTGAGAAGTTATTGTTTCACTGAATTGTTTGTATACTTTTGTTATTTATATCAAAATTAGGATTTAAGCTATGGGAAAGAGGAAAGCGAAAACAAAGCCTGCTCCGAAGAAACGAATGGATAAACTCGACACTGTCTTCAGTTGCCCTTTCTGTAACCATGGCTCCAGTGTTGAATGCCGCATGTAAGTATCGAAGGGTTTGTGTCTTTGTATTTGTTTTTTTTTTTTTAATGGTGTATTTGTTTAACGTTTATCATGCGGAATTACCTTATATATTCGTCTTATGGTGATGGATTATGGATATAACTTGGTTTGAAGCTCATGTTTGGGGTGTGTTTTTGACAGTGACATGAAGAACTTGATAGGGGAAGCTTCGTGCAGTATTTGCCAAGAGAGCTTTAGCACTTCCATCACAGGTTTGTTTCACTGTAGTGTTCAGCATTTACGACATTGATTGATTCTTAGTGAGGTAGTTAATACGAGATGATTTATCATGGTTGGTACTGGGTATTGAAATGGGAAATATCTAAGGATGGTATATAAAAATAACATATTTTTTTAATTTTTACACGAAAAACAGCTTGATATCGATGATTTTTTCTTGACACTTGGTTGGTTTTAGGGATGTCAACGGGGCGGGGAATGTGCGGAGGAAGCATCCCCGTTCCCCGCCCCGAAATATCCGCGGGGGAATTTTTACCTCCATCCCCATCCCCACGGGGGAATTTTTGCCTCCATCCCCATCCTCACGGATCCCCACAGTACCCACGGGGATCCATGGAGATCGAATATTAGAAAATTTCTATATTTTACGGACAAAATTACGACATTATTTTATCCTTTTTTATTAATAAATAAATAAATATTTTTCATAACCAAAAAAATACATAACAACATATGCATAATCATATAAAAATTCATAACCAAAATATATCATAATTCATAGCAAAATAGAAACTTAGAAATGTCAAATATAAATAAACCTAGAATAATAATAGTAGTAAAAATATATATATATTTAAGTATATATAGACGGATTCGGGGAATCCGCGGTGACGGATGCTTAATCCCCGTTCCCCGCCCCGAACTGCCTCCGGAGGAAGTTTTGCCTCCATCCCCGTCCCCACGGGGAAAAAATCCCCGTTTTCGGATCTCCGTACGGGGCAATCTCCGCGGGGATCCGCTCTGACGGATGCAAATTGACATTCCTAGTTGGTTTTGATGATATGTTTTACCTTTTTAACTCAATAAGAAATTGCTGGCATGTGCTTCCTAGCTCTGTGGATCTCATCTTAATCCGGCATTTTGAAAATGTGATTTTTTTTTGTTCAAGAAAACAACAAAGCACTCGTACCGGCAATAAGTAATCATTTTTGAAATCTTTGACATAACATCATCAATAAGTTTCTTTGTCTCCATTTCTTGTTTGACTTTTGAAAGAAAATGAAAAATTGTTTGTATTTAGGTTGAAAAGGAAGGGTTTTGCTTTTTTATTGAAGTGATTTAAAAAGTTAGACATTCACAAATTTATATACTTGTTGAGAGCATATGCATTGCAAATCTAGCTAATAATTTCTCTCTCTTATGTTTGCAGCTTTATCTGAACCAATAGATATGTAAGTTCAATCAATATGTGGAAAACATCCTCCTTTCTCCACCTCTGTCTCTTTCCCTGTCTTTCATATTCATGACTCAAGGAGCTTGTTTGTAACTATGCAGATATAGCGAGTGGATCGATGAATGCGAACGGGTGAACGCTGCGGAAGATGATGGCGCTTAGCAGTGATGCTCAGAATCCTTGTTCTGACAGTAGTTGATACGATTAGTGACTAACACAATATCTTCTCCGATGTCTTATTTTTGTCAATTCATGTCGTGAGCACTAGTGCAAGTTTGCAACTAATGGTTAATTCATATTTAGACTGATAGAGTCTGTAGTAATAACATGTAAAAAGGAGATGGAGATAACTGTCTTATGTAGATGAAGCTATTTTGATGGATATGCAATAACATAGTTTATATTATTTGAGTTTCTGACTTTTTGTGCTGGTTGGATGTGTAAAGCCTTATTTTGTTATTTTTCTTTGGAAGTCGTACATACCAAGTAATCTATTAGTTTTTTGAGAGGTTGTTAATTATTAAATTCTTTCTATGGTAAACTTTAAAGTTTAAAGGTGGCGTACTACTAAACAATCAAATTCTTAAACTCAAGTAACAGGACATTCTAGAATTTACCCTATGGTAAAATTGGCTTCATGGTTTTTTTTTTTTTGAAACAATTGGCTTCATGGTTAATGACATGAGGAATATCATATCACATTTTTATTTTTTTTACTTTTATTTTGGAGATTATCATATATAACATTGTTGGTTCTGACTTTCAGTTTTGGATTTCATTTCTTTTTCATTTATGTACACTAGAAAGTATCTAAGCCTTCAAATAATGTTAATACCAACATACATTAGTCAGACCATGTTCTGTCTTTTAAATGCGGCCAGGGATTAGTCAGTCTTTGGGTCGGATACCGAGTTTTCAATAAACAACAAAAAAACTTGCATTATTATGATTTGGAAAATATAGTCACGGCTGATTTACGTCAACTTTGTGCCTTGACAAGATTGATTTCTGTAATCCATTGCTAATAAGAAATGCTAACAAAACAATCTTTATTTATTTATGTTTGTATATGAGATCTCAAAGTTAACATTTGGTATAAGAAGCCTCTAATGCAGCATTCCCGTGTGAGAATGAGCTATTCACAATGTCTCAGGCTCAACAAGGGAAAAAAGTCAGCAAGAGTGAAAAAAAAAACAAACCCAGCAAAGTTACAAGCAACTTTAAGACAACACATAGCGCATCCACTTCAAGATCAATCACGTCACATAGTAGTCGCTTGTGTTCTCAACAAGATAGTCAAAATGTGATGGTGCATTGTTTTGAAGCTTTATAGACACCACCTATGTCAGCCTTGGCATCAGGTTTGGCTCTGCCCTTTGCAGAACGTCTGCTATCATAGGGAAACTCGCCAGAGAGTCTTCCTATCCGCTTCCGCAGATTAGTAACAGAATCACTTGTTATCTTTGCCTTGGAGCTCTTCTTCCCATCAACACGCTTTAATTCCAACCGATATAAGGCACGTGAATCACATTTGCTAATTTCATACTCATAAAGGTGCCACTCAAAATGGTTTAGTGGTTGTGGATCCATGTAATAGGATCTTTTTAGTCCTCCAAACTCATTCATCACTTGCTTTCTAGATTCATGCCATCCCCACCTATTATAGTCAGGCAATGACCTTTGCTTTCTGTTTCCACTCTCAAATGCCCTTTGAGACATATCAAAGAAAAGCCACTCCCAAATAGTCTCACCCTTGAGAACAAAAAGTTCAAAGAACTCTGCGATAAAATAAGAAATTATGTAATCACACAGAAAGAGCGATCTTTTCAACTTTCATACACGGCACTTTATAAACATATAGGTAAACTCAACATTCTAATACCAGGTGCATTCCGTGGAGCCAACATCTTTTCCTTCGGCCTTTGCACTAAGAGCAGCTAAAAGTAAATTATCCTTCAGTCCAATTCCACCAGGGCATAGAACTGGGGCTATGCCATGACACAAGGTAGGTGCCTTCATTTAAAGCTATAGCAGCATGAAAACTACTGCATAAGTCTTGACACAAGTCCAACCCTTGTGCGGGCTTTGAATAGTCCCAAAGTGCACATTTGGGCCTAAGAAAACAGGAGGAGAGCAGAGACTTGGTAGATAGGTAGATATATGAGGATGATCTCTATCCTTTGAATTCTGCTATTTATACAAATTCTCATTTATTCTGTATCTGAACAAGTTGTAATCAAGTTGCCAAGATGGATGAATAATCCCCAAAGAGGAGAAAGGAACAGACCTCTTGAAATATCACCATAGCATCAGTCTGCATAATCTGATCATTAGGTTCATGCCGAGGCACAGCTAATAGACTAGTGGCATCATCTTCATGCTCACAGAGCTGCAATAGCCTACAAATA
The DNA here is from genome assembly GCA_951799995.1 of Trifolium subterraneum. Taxonomy (NCBI): domain Eukaryota; kingdom Viridiplantae; phylum Streptophyta; class Magnoliopsida; order Fabales; family Fabaceae; genus Trifolium; species Trifolium subterraneum. Next base: position 4,597,900 of record OX637462.1, on the reverse strand, counting down.
TCGGTTGAGAATGATCCATGACTGCCTTCCTATAGTAAACCATAAACCTCAAACTCAAATCAACCTTACATGTGTCCACCACAAATTCACATTTAAGTCTGCGGGTTGACAATGACATTAAGGAGGATTGTTCTGAGCTTACCTGCTTTAAGGAAGCAGCAGAAGAGGGCTCATTTAGATCGGCCCTCCACTCCAGAAGCATCTGATTGACTTGCTCCTCAAGAAGTGCGGCATCAATGGAACGACTCTCCTTCCTGACAAACTGCAGATCAAGAAACATCATCTGCAGATCATCAACATGGTTCTTTGCCTTGTCCTTGAAGAGACTGTGTGATGCTGTCTTACAGCTGCCCTTAGAAATCTTCTTCATCTACGCCTTCGAATCCTGCCTAGGGAAGCCCTAAACTCACTTATTTAACTGAGTTTCAGTTCACTACAAAATACAAATAAAAGACAGTATAAGTCAAACTAGTTTCATATAAGCTATAAGATATTTTCATAAGCTATCCTAGATAGATAGTTTTTTCATAAATTATCCTAAATAGCTTGTGAAAATAAGCCGAAAAAAGCTTATGGACATGTCATAAGTTGTTTCCACAAGTTCTCCCGAATAGTCTAACAAGTGTTATGACAGTAGATAAACCAAATAAGTCAATCCAAATAGGCTCATAGAGAGAGACCTAAAGATGCAAACAACTACCAGATAAGTTCATCATGATAATTGTCATTGATCAGAAGCATATTCCAGGTCATTCTCCACCCTAAAAGTTGTGAAATTCTAAAACAAATATTCCAACATGCCATCACAGAATTAAGTCAAAACATTGCAAAAGATTCGCATGATTTTCATTTAATTAACCAAGTAAAATGAGGGTAGGAGCACAAACTCATATTCTGATGAAAAACAAATACTTAACAAAGATCAAAATAATAATCAAATCATTTTGGAAACTACTCTAACAAGTAACAACAAATTGAAACAATAAGGAATAAAAATAACTAGAGGCAATCAAAATCATAGAGGTAAAAAGACATTGGAAAACAGAAACCAAACCAAAGTCATGATCATAGTGTTCAATCAAAGACATAATTTTGAAAAATAAAATGAACACATATATGGTCACCTTAGAGAACTGAGATCAATGACAATCGTATCAATGGAACTAGAAGCGGCGGGAAAAGAGAATTAACGGACGTTCAAAACTCAATACATGATATTTTAAATTTAATTCTTCTTATTTATATCTTTTTTATACATACATGACATATTGATTTTTATACTTATTCCATTTAAATATGTCACTAAATAAAGTATGCAACAAGTATTTGATGAAAATAATACACATGTAAGGAAAAACTTCACTTATATTGTCACTTATGGACATATATATGTTAGCACTTGAGGATGATCACAAATTATTGTTACTCTCACTATATTGTCTTTTCTTTTTGTCAAGACACATAAAAAGATTTCATAGCTTGTCATATATGCATTCATAGTTTAGAAAATGATTACTTTAGGTTGTCTTCAAGATACAGTACTGATTATTGATTCACTTCACGTGAAAGAATCAGTAATCAGTAAATTAATTTGGTTTAACTTTAAATTTTGAAAGTCTTGAATGTGAACCTTACTTATATGTACTTCATTTTTTAAACAAAAAAAGTTAAAAAAATCAGAGGTAAAAACCCAATTTTATAGGCACAATCTGTAAATAAATTTGGTTTAACTTTATAAATTTTGATTGCATTTGTGATAAAAACATATTCAGGGGTATGTTGAGGTTGAACCCAATTTTATAGTTCAATATAAGGAAACCACTGGGAGAAGAGAAATGGAATTAATGTAGGATTGTTTGCTTTCTAAAACATTTCCAAATTTCATTTGATAATGCCAAGATGATAGACTATTTTGCAGTGAACAATTCTGTCAAAGAACAGTTGAAAGACTAATCATAGACTATAGAGTTTGTATTTTAAAAAAAAAATACTGAAATTAGTTGTCTGACACTTCCAAATTGTTTATGATAAGCTAGTAGATTATGTTAGGAACTTCTGTTGTTTTAGAGGAAATAAAGAAACAAAAAAGAAAGTTGTTTTCATGGTTTTTTTTTTCTATAAATAGTTGAAAATCAGAAAGAGATTAAAAAAATCATAGATCAATTTTGCAGTAAAAACAAAAACAAAAACAGATAACATTTTTTTATATTAAATGGGCTACTAGATCCCACACAAGAAAATAAATAAAAACATGGTGACTGATATTTTTTGCCAAATATAACAAAAAAAGTCAGTGTAAGGAAAGAATAAAGCACACTTCCACCACCATCCATTATCTTCTCTTTTTTATGCTGTATTTTACAAGAGACTGTTTGATGCATATAATACTTGTTAACAATTGCTAAAAATGTTCATCATCATCTTAAGCACAAAATTTCTTTCAACTGAGATTCTATAGCCATGGTTAAATGAATAAGGACAAGAGGTCCTTGCTATTTAGCAATGCACGCAAGCAATTACTAGCCTGTGTATTCATTCATGCAGAAAGTGAGAGAGAAAGTGAACATGTGAAAAATAAAATGTTATTTAAGGAATATAAAGTGAACTTAACAAAGTAGTAAATGGTACATTTGATTTGATAAATTTTCCACTCATCCGATTGAGTCACATCTTTGACTGTCACAAAAAACTATACAGTCTGCAGTTTATTTTGACTAATACAATAAGAACATTTCAATCAGTGAAATATTCATATCCTCGATACAAATACAGAGTTTGGAGTTTCAAACTGTAGCAAAAAAAAATAATCTTCCTGAGGAGATGAGATCCTCAAATGAATCAGAAATTGGGTCAGAATTATATTTATGCCAAAAGATAAACGAAAAAAATAATTGTGAAAAGTAATTATTCTTTTCATTAGGTCAAGCAGTTTTCTCCGCCTTTCCATTTTCCTTATTAATAATGTTTTTTAAATTTAGAATGCCAGTGAGTCCTCGTCCCCGGGCCATCTGTTCCAGTTCTTCAAGTCTATGCTTAAGAAGTTCTATTTCTTCTGCCAAACCATCATTTTTTTGCCTCACAGCCTATAGAAGAATAAACGGTTATGACTTGTATATGAAAAAGAAAAGCATATTAAGGGCATCAACTAAAACAAGAACAACATCACGGATGGTATGGCATTGGTGTAACATTCTCTGTGTTAGAAAATGGGTAGCAGATGAAAAATGTAATATTTTAGCATAGGAACTTAAGAAGCAAGATAATTAAAGTTAAGAGGAAACAGTATATACAAAATATTAGAGCAATTATGAAAACAAGTACTGACAGAAATAAACACGATGTAGGAGACACAATGTAAAATACGTGTACTAGATGATTATTTGAAATTACCTCTAGCTCTTGCTTTCGTACTTCCTCCTTCCGTGCTTCAGATCTAGCACTTCTTTGTACCTCAAAGATCAAGGCAAGAACTGCAACCTATGATCAGTACAGATGCAAACAATCAAGGACAAGGCATGTGACTATGCACACACAAGTTATTTTGGTACAAACTGATTTCTAATCTCAAGTGTTGTGTCTGAGAGTCAATAACAGTGTAACTCAATTCTTGACCCCCAACAAGTGTGCTGTATTTGGCTCTACACTATTACTTTGTCGAGTGACAAAATCATAATAAAAACGACATAAAATTACATTCATGAATATAAACATTAAACATATTGTGTAATGGAGGCAACTCAACTCAAATAACCAAGAAATTGACCAACTGGGTGTTTTCAGAAAACATGAGTAAAGTCAGGCTCATATATACATGCCAGCAGAGTCAAGATTTTCCAAGTTTTTCAAAATTTTCCTAAACTTATGAGTTTGGCAAAAAGAGTGTTTGCATTTGAGTTAACTTGTTTTTGTGTCCTATGACCATAACTTGTAGAGTTAAATCAAGAGTATACACATCTTGCCAACTTACTCGTCAGAAATAAAAACCCACACCAAGTACCGAGTTCAATGTCAACTTTCAAAATTTCAGTAACTACCAACAAAATTTATACCTCAAAAGTCAAAAAAACAAACAGGGAGAACAGCGAAGCTTTTTCATTCAATGTAATTTTACCTCAAAATGCAACTGTGAGAACTGAGAAATTCAAATTTTACATGGACCATGCTTGGTATTTGGAATTAACTAGAGTCTAGAACATAGATTTGTTAACCATGTTCCATTTCACAGAATAACTTTTATTTACTGCTTTTAGTTCTTAGCAAAATTCTATATCACACTAAGCAGCATATGGCAGATTCCCCCAACAAAATTAACAAGTTTCAAGTGAATGGTTATAACTGCCCACATAAACGAAATCCATGTCTTCAATAATTATGAAAAATAAGTAAAATAGCTTTAGCTAATTGCAGATTTTAAATCCATATTACCGAGAATACAAAGACTTCTCCAAAAAGGTCTACAGCAGCTTGGACGGCTTTTTCCTCATTCAAAGGGCGAATCTCAACATCTGTTGCATGGCCATATATACGCCTTTGCATCTTTGTTGTGATTTGATGATTTTTCTGTTTCCAATATCAAAAGGTAAGAAAATCAATGTTATAGTTTCGCATAACTTTACATCCAATGTCAACGTACGAAGTGCATACAGCTAGTACTTAAAATGGTTGATCTCTAAAACATAGTTATACCAAAATCAAAAGGTAGATCACAGACTTTCTCATTTAAAAGAGGAGGACTTGTTATACTTATAATGAATAGAGAAGAATAAAAGCCAAAAGGCATCATAAAAGTTCTAACTGGAAGCAAAGGACTAAGATGTAGAGACGAACCAAAATTTAATTTTTCTGTTATGATCAATATTTTAAAATCAATCAAATTCGATGAAGTTTGATTTTACTTGTTAGATCTCTTATCAGGGAAAATAAGGTGTGCTTTGGAGAATTTAGTGAAATTTTTGAGAACATGTTTACTACGTTCTCTAGAGTCTAATATGACATTGAAGAAATTTAGCCATTGTATGATAAGTGAATGGAGAGGAACACACTCACAAAATGCCAAATTTGTGGCCAAATAAGGAGAAAGCCAATACAATAAGACAACAATTCTAAATCCTCCTTAGACGATTCTAAACCAATGGCAAAAAAGATCAAATTGCCGAATTCCAATGGCAGTGACCCGAACAGCTTGGTTTGCCGGCAAGGAGCGAATTTTCATTTCAAAAAGGTTTTCCTTTTTCCCCTTTCACCAAAGCACCATTTCTCAATTCCCTATAACAAACAAAATTTGAATCCCTACCTCTTCTACCCCTCACCTACAAATTAAGCTAAACCCTTACCCTCAACAACTTTAACTACCTAACCAATTCTATAACTACTTAACAACTTCACCTCATTTTCCTTATCATTTCTTCCATTCCTATCCACATTCTCTTTTCATACTTCAATTCTCACCCAAATCATCAACAAAGTTAAAGATCCAATTTCATCCTAGCATCATTTTCTATTCACAAAACAAAGAAACTCCTATCACTCAATGCAAAACATTAACTCACTACACATTACACAAACCTTTATGCTCCAGTACACCAAAAAATCTCACATTATATCAGAATCAAAATAGTTTGATTCCGATAACACGAAACTTTTCGGTGTACCGTAGCACTTTCAAACTAATTAATATATAAAAATCAGACACAATTTACCTCCTAATTTCCATAATTCACATCTATCAAGAAATGACCAACTTCAAATTTATATTAATTCATAAATAACATCGAATTACAATTATTATTATTATTGATTAATTAAAATGTATGAAAATTGAAAAAAGTAAAGGGTTAGTTAGTTACCTGAGCAATATCAATGATGAATTGGCGGAATCTGGGATGAATAGAAGCTTGTTGTTTGAGTTTACCGGCAACTGGTTTGCTTAGGGTTTTCAACGCTAACGTTCCGAGCTTCAAAAGTGGAAGCATTGTTTAAGCTCGCTGAAATGAGTTTGTTCCTCTAATCTAGTAATCTATAAAGTTAATAATGGGTTAGTTTAGAGATTAAGATGACTTGAATTTATAATTATTATTATTATTATTGAGAGTATTGGGTGGTTTTGAAATTGGCATGTTAAGTTTTCTTGATGAATAAGAAGATCTAAAGTCTTTGAGAGAACGAGTTTTTAATATACTACCAACGAAATCGTCAATGGAGAAATTACTACTATATATACTATGGTATGAGAGTATTTGGGAATAGAAAAATGGAATATTTTTTTTGGTCGCGAATGAACTGTGAAGCATGGAATTGATTGGTTGCGTGAGGGGTACACTGACGGTCACGATTGGCTTTCCATCTATTTCGACGGCTAATAAAACACGCAGGATTAGGAGCTGTACTAATATTAATATGTATGTGTGCATTTTTTATTTTTTTAGGTTTAATTATATTTTAGTCTCATATTTATAAAATGTGTAATTTTGGTCTCCTTATTTTTTTTTTTATAGAATTTTGGTTCCTCTATTTTGAAAAATTCAAATATTTGGTCATTTTTTTCATTTATGATTCAATTTTAATGACATTGACATATTCTTTAAATAAAATGACACATGATACATGTTTATGGGCTGTCACAATTTATTTAATTTTTTATTTATTATTTAAATATGATTTTATTTTATTTTTAAATTAAATACATAATTAAAAAATATAAACTAAGAAGAGTTTAACGGATATGCACCGTCGGCGTAAATTAATTTTACATTGACAATCAATAGAAATAGTTTAATCTTTCATGTCACATTAAAAAAGTGGAGTGAAGTTGGGTGATGTGGCGGAAAACATGATAGTGATTGATTGACAATGTAAAATTATTTTACACCGTCGGTGCATATTCATTTTTCTCAACTAAGAAATTAAAATCAAATTTAAAAGTGTATCTTCCTTCTTCTTCATTGTGTTTTTCTTAAACGTAAGCATGTAGAATTTAATGGATATGCACGGTCAGTGTAAAACAATTTTACACAGACATCCAATGAAAACCTCCCAATTTGCCACACCACCCCACTTATGTATGATTATTTTGAAACTACTTATATGACATGGATGAATGGTGGTTTCTCATTGGATGTAGGTGTAAAACCATTTTACACTAACGATGTATGTCCATTAAACTCTAAGCATGTATCATGTCCTGCCTACCATATTATTTAAATAATAATATGTCAAGTTATCAAAATTGAAGTTAAATGAAAAGACCAAATGTCTAAAATTTTCAAAATAGGGGAGATTAAAATTACCCAAAACAAAATAGGGGACTAAAATTACACATTTTTTAAAATAGAAGGACAAAAACTACATTTAAGCCCTTTTCTATTTAATTTTTGCATATGAATTTGAAACTTTAAAATTAGGATTTAAAGGATATGTATCGTGGTAAGTGTAAAACAATTTTACACAAACATCAAATGAAAATCCAGCAATTTGCCACATCACCCCACTCATGTACGATTATTTTAAAACTACTTATATGACCCAGAAGAGTGACGGTTTTTTATTGAATGTCAGTGTAAAACTATTTTACAACATCGACGTATGCCCATTAAACTCTTAAAATTATTAATTTACTTATTTATTTACAGAGTGTCTTATAATAAGAAAAATAACATTAAATGTTTTATTGATATCGTAAAAGTGATTTATAATTTAGTGGAATTTTATGTTTCTCAAAACAACTTATTATAATTTAAGGTCACCTATTTGTATTAATCATTTAAATTTAACTTTTTGTTTTTTTTTTAGAATAAATATTTTGGGTGAGGGATTTTTGTCTCGACCCCAAGAAACTAGAACCACAGAACGTGCACAGCTGGTCTTATCTTAGTGATACAGCAGCAGCAGTACTATGTAGTAGTCCGCAGTAATAAGGAACTGAACAGACTTCATCTTAGTGCTGCATCTTACAATCAATATTGGCTTAAATATGAAAATAGTCCCTGCAATTATGACATGTTTTGATTTTAGTCCCTGCAAATAAAAAAGTTTGATTTTAGTCCCTACAAAATCTCAAAAGTTTTAAAATAGTCCCTGAGCTAGATTTTTTAATGACATGTCGCATTTTTAATGATTTGGCATATGCTGACTAGGATTTATTGATGACATGGTCCATTTTTTATGACGTGGATTAATACATTGATTTTTCATTTAATTTTTAATTTAAAATTAAGTTTTCCCTTTTTCTAAAAAATAAATTAAAATTAAAAAAAGAAAGGTTAGAAGGGAAAAATAACATCTCCAACGCACTAATAAAAACAAAGAATGGAAGATTTCAGATTCAAGTCGTACGATGCTGGAAGGAATCAAATTGAAACCTGCACCTGAAAATGGAGCTTGTAACGTCTATGGCATGCAAGATCTACATTGCTACAGTGCCTCTTATCTTATGCTTCCTTTGTTCATCCAACACAAACCCAGTTGAACAACGATGCTAAGTTCAAGAAAGGAAAATAAAAAAATAGTTCAACCTCAAAAAGTTGGAGCTTCAGTGATCCTAAATTGCAGAGGAAAAAAAGGTACTAATTGCTAATTCATGGGACAGAAATGTTAAAGTTGGAGCTTTAGTTGATGCTGAACAAAAATGCTCCTCACTGAATCGCGTACAAACAAATTAAACCCTAATTGCTAATTCATCCCCTTTTTTCTATTTTTCGCTTTTAACTTTTCTTTTCTTTTTTTTAATTTTAATTTGTTTTTTGAAAAATGGTAAACTTAATTTTAATTTAAAAATTAAATGAAAAATCAATGTATTAATATGCATCATCGAAAATGGGACATGTCATCGATAAATCCTAAGTAGCATCTGCCAAATCATAGAAAATGAGACATGTCATCAAAAAATTCTGCTCAGGGACTATTTTAAGACTTTTGAAATTTTGCAGGGACTAAAATCAAACTTTTTTTTTTGCAGGGACTAAAATCAAAACAAGCCATAATTGCAGGGACTGTTTTCATATTTAAGCCATCAATATTTAACTTTCTCTCTTCCATTCCAACTACTCATAACTACATTACTTATCTTCTCCATCCAAGATCATGGCGCTGGCGGCTGTTGTTGGTGAAGCTTTTCTGTCTGGTTTCATTGAAGTTGTCCTTGATAGGCTTGCTTCTCCTGAGCTTGTTGACTTGATCCGTGGAAAGAAAGTTGACGACAACTTGGTTCAAAGGTTGAAGAACACTCTCTATGCTGTTGAAGTCGTGCTGAATGATGCTGAACAGAAACAGTTCAAAGACTCTGCTGTTAAGAAATGGCTTGATGACCTCAAAGATGCTGTTTATGTCGCTGATGACATTTTGGATACCATCTCTACCAAAGCTGCTATTTCCAAAAACAAGAAGGTGAGTACTACTACTAACTTCTTCTCTCGCTTTGTTTCCAAAAACTCTGAAGAGAGAGATATGGTTTGCAAGTTGGAAAAAATTGTTGATAGACTTGAATACATTCTCAAATTCAAAGATATTCTTGGTCTTCAACATATTGCTACTGACCACCACTCTTCTTGGAGAACTCCATCCACCTCTCTAGTAGATGTTGGTTCTAACATATTTGGTAGGGATCAAGACAAAGAGGTCATACTCAAATTACTGTTAGACGATCTTAATGATTATGATGCTAAGATTTCTGTGATCCCCTTAGTTGGCATGGGTGGGGTGGGAAAAACCACTTTGGCCCAATCTGTGTACAACCATGACAGTGTAAAGAAGAAATTTGATGTTCAAGCATGGGCTTGTGTTTCTGACCATTTCGATGAATTCAAGGTTACAAAGGCAATCCTGGAGGCAGTTACTAGAAGTGCTTGTAATATAAATAATAAAGAGTTGCTTCATCTTGATTTGAAGGAAAAACTGACTGGAAAACAATTCTTAATTGTTTTGGATGATGTCTGGACCGAGGATGATGACGGTTGGAATTCTCTTTTAAAGCCTCTTCAATACGGAACTATGGGAAGTAAAATTCTTGTAACAACCCGTATTGATAAAGTTGCATCTATGGTCCAAACTTCTCAAACCTGTCATCTTGAGCAATTGTCTGATGAAGATTGTTGGTCAGTGTTTGCAAACCGTGCTTTCCTTTCTTCAAAAGAATCCACTGAGAATATGGATCTCTACAAAATTGGAAAAGAGATTGTTAGAAAATGTAAGGGGTTGCCTTTAGCTGCACAATCACTCGGGGGCTTGTTGCGACGTAAACGTGACATCAAGGATTGGAATAATATACTAAATAGCAACATTTGGGAAAATGAGAGTAAGATCATTCCGGCACTAAGAATTAGTTATCATTATCTCCCTCCTTATTTGAAACGTTGCTTTGTTTATTGTTCGTTGTATCCTAAGGATTATCAATTTAAGAAAGATGGTTTGATCTTGTTATGGATGGCTGAAGATCTTTTACAGTCTCCAAAAAATGGGAAGACTTTAGAAGAAGTTGGTTATGGGTATTTTGATGACTTAGCTTCAAGATCATTTTTTCAACGTTCCGAAAATGGGAGTTTTGTGATGCATGATCTGGTGCATGATTTAGCAACATTGCTTGGTGGACAGTTCTATTTAAGAAGAGAAGAACTTGCTAATGAAACGGAGATTGGTACCATGACTCGTCATTTATCATTGAGCAAGTTCAGTGATCCAGTCCATGAAAACTATTATGTTTTTGGCCAAGCAAAACATCTTAGGACGTTTTTGGCAATCAATTTTAGAAGTCCTCCATTCAACAATGAAAAGGCACCATGCATAATTTTGTCAAATTTGAAGTGCTTGAGAGTTTTGTCATTTCGAGGATTTCCTAATCTTGATGCATTGCCTGATTCGATAGGTGAACTGATCCATTTGCGATATTTGGATCCCTCTAAGACAATAATAACAACATTACCAGAGTCATTGTGTAATCTTTATAATCTTCAAACGTTGAAGTTGTGCTATTGCAAAAAACTAACCAAGCTTCCCAATGACATGCAAAATCTTGTGAATTTGCGACATCTTGATATCAGGGATTGTTGGAAGTTAAAAGAGATGCCTAACGAAATGAGCAAATTAAAAAATTTGCAACATTTGAGTCGCTTTCATGTGGGCAAGCATGGAGAGAAGGGGATAAAGGAATTGGGAACACTTTCAAATCTTCAAGGATCACTTTCCATTACAAAATTAGAGAATGTTATCAATAGCTCAGAAGCATCCGAGGCAAAGATAATGGATAAGATATACCTGGAGGAATTATTGTTGTCATGGTCTGAAGATGCAAAGGACCATTTTATAGACTCACGAAGTGAGCTGGATATACTTGACAAGTTACAGCCTAACATTAACCTGAAAAGGCTAAATGTAAATGGATACAAGGGCACAAAATTTCCAGAATGGGTTGGAGATCCTTCCTACCACAATTTGACCGAGTTATATTTGTCTGATTGTCCGAATTGTTGTATCCTTCCTCCACTTGGACAACTAAGCTCTCTCAAGAAATTGACGATGAGAAGAATGAGTATGCTGGAGACTATTGGACATGAATATGATGATTCCTTTTCAGGGGCACTCTTTCCATCCCTTGAATATTTGGAGTTTAAGAACTTGCCCTGTTGGGAAATGTGGCATCATTCCCATGATCGGGATAATTCTTTTCCTGTCCTGAAGTTTCTTGAGATTTTTGATTGTCCCAAATTAAAGGGAGATTTGCCATCTCATCTTCCTATGCTGGAAACAATTAAGATTCAACGATGCAACCAGCTTGGCTCTTCTCTTCCAAAGGCTTTTTCCATCCGAGAGTTAAACATATTTGAAAGCAATAAAGTAGCCTTGCATGAACTGCCCCTTTCATTGGAAGTATTAAAAATTGAAGGAACAGAGGTGATAGAGTCTGTCTTTGAAGCTATTGCCATCACCTTACCGACATCTCTTCAAAGATTATATATCACGGATTGTTCATCTGCGATATCTTTTCCAGGAGATTGTTTACCCACATCCTTGAAGGTTTTGGACATCACAAATTGTAAAAATCTAAATTTTCCAAAGCAAAACCACCGGCATGAGTCAGTTCTGTCTTTGGAAATACATAATTGTGATTCTCTTTCAACCCTCCCACTAGACAACCTTCCGAACCTCCATGTTCTCCAAATCCATAATTGTGAAAACATAGAACATCTATCCGCTTCGAAGATTCTTTCAAATCTTGTTAGTATTGAAATTAGAAACTGCCCCAAATTTGTATCATTCCCAAGAGAAGGATTGTCTGCACCCAACTTGAAAATATTGCGTATCCACAACTGCAGTAATTTAAAATCATTGCCTTGTCACATAAATACTCTTCTCCCAAAATTACAACTGATGTATATAGATGAATGCCCAGAAATGGAGACGTTTCCTGAAGGGGGTATGCCGCCTAGCTTGAGATCACTCGATATCATCAGGAATTGTGAGAAATTATTGAGGAACCCATCTCTAACTTCGTTTGATATGATTTCCGTTCTTTCAATTAGAAGTCTACGTATCAAGTCAGTATCTGGTATCAAGTCATTCCCTAATAAGGGTTTTGCGTTGCTGCCTCCCTCCCTTACCTCTCTAAAACTATGGGGAATGTCAAGTTTGCAGACATTGGAGTGCACTGGGCTTCTCCACCTTACCTCTCTAGAACTTATAGGTTGTCCTAAGCTGGAGAATATGGAGGGAGAAAGGCTGCCTGCTTCTCTAATAAAACTTGTAATCTATAAATGTCCTCTGTTGGAAGAACGGTGCTGCATGAAACACCCACAAATATGGCCCAAAATTTCCCACATCAAAGGTATTAAGGTTGACGGCAAATGGATTTAGCAAGCTTGAACAGGTAATTGTTATGCTATTCCGCACCTAAATTCCACTTTGCCCCATTTCATTCATTTTCTGGACCAAATTTTTAAACAATTAAAATTATATGAATATCTTACTACCAGACCACTGAATATTTGTCTCATTTTTATGTTGTTTGCAGTTATTTGTTCAAGGTCTCAGGATGGTTGTAGAGTGGCAACAAATATTTTATTTTACATTTTCAGGTAAAGATTATCCCAGCAGAGTTCCCTCTATTGTTTGGGCAAAAGATACAGTTAATCGTATGATGTGGAATTGTCTGATCTTTATTTTATTTTATTTTTACAGATTATGTTGGAAATATCAATTATTCTTTGATTTTGTTTGTACAATCAAGTAAGTTCCTGAACTTCCCTTTTGATGTAATTTATGTAGAACACTCTCCCTTTTGATGTAAGTTCCTAAACTGATTAAGTCAGTCATGACATGTTCTTTGGCTTGCTGTAGGTTCTTAGACTTGTGACATGATGAAATCAGCTGCTTCATAGTCATTAGTTGCTGTCGGCCAGAGGTATGCTCTTAATATCTCGTTAATGGCCTAGTTAGCGACACCTAGTTATTGTACTACACAAACTGTTAATGGCTTTTGGTATTTAAAAGAACTAGTCGGTCTTCCCTGCGTTGCACAGGTTCGACGGAACACCATTTATATGTCAATCATGGTTGTTGTCAATTATGGTTATTGTCGATCATGTTATATTGGATGGAATTAAACGGGCTAAGTAGTTATTTGAGAAATCAATCATAATTAAAATGTTTGGATTAGGTCATTTCAACATTATAAGACTATCAAAGAGAATCGATGATATGTGTTTAAGTTATTTTTAGCTTATTTCTGTAAACTCTGAAACTTATATGTACTCAATTTATCTCTATTTTATATGATTTGTTATAGGAATAACTTATAATTGAATAGTTATATGATAAACACATAATTAAATTGATTATCCTAACTAACATAGAATAATTTTTTATATTTGGATTCTTTTTGTTTTTTGGCATTTTTATATCTCAGAGTTTTTAAATCAAAATATACAAACAAAATATACAAATTAAATGACCCAGTTTAATGAATTAAATTAAAACATAAAGGGGGTGCAAACTGGAATACGGGGGTGCAGGTAGCAAACACAACAGAAAACCCAACCCAAAAGGGTCCATATGCGCCCACAAACAAAAAACCAAGGATTTGATTAGATCCGTTTGATCGATCATACGTTCTTGATTTGATCATAGGAGGAAAATGTTTGGGCCGTTTGATGGAATATCAAGGGATGTTGATGGTGATGTTAAGGTGCACGCGACCGCACTGGATCTAGAGATATAAATACCCCACCCCTTCAGAAAATTCCATTTTTCTCTTTCACTTCTCTCTCTTCTTTCGCCCCTCTCTCTTCTCTCTCTCCTCTCTCTTCTTCATCCATCAAGAACCACGAACCGGCAGCCACGAACCGCCACACCATTCCGATTCCGGCGACGGAGCCACCGCGCCGACCGCCATATCAGTTGCCGGAAAATTCTAAAATCCCAAAAAAAATACCCAAAACTGGCGAGAGAGAGATTGAGAGAGGAGGAAAGTTTGAGAGAGAATGAGGAAGGTTTGTTGAGAAAATGACTTGATGAATGTGTGTGTGTATATATATATATATATATATATATGATGAGATCTTTAAGAAATACACTTGTCACAAAACTATCACACACAACCATAGAGTTGGCACTCATGCATTAGAGAAACTTGGCAAACATGCATTTCCTCAAGAGCACACTTGCCACAAAATTATCACATAATTCCATTGTGTTGGCATGCATGCATTGCAATAAGGTGGCGCATAGCTATTGGTTCACACAAGAATTAGGGTTTTGAATTAGGGTTGCAAATGTCACAATCATGATCACTCTTTAGAGTAATAGAAAGATGTATATTTATGCAGATAGACAATAACCAACGCCCAAGATTTCCTGGAAAGATTGAGGCATCTACTAATGTGATGCAAGGTTTGTCGGCATACTACATGAAACATAGGAATTAGTTTTCTTGATCAATTTTGGATGATTGCTTAGTTTAGCTAAGCACCAAATGTGAATGTGTATAGATCTTGAATGACCGCTCCAAATAGTTTGCACTACAAGTCAACAGATTCCTATACCCTCTCCAAATGATGCTGCACAGTTATGCAGCTGGATTCAGTCTCTACGGTTGCTGCTCTTTCTGTTTGTACTTTTGTTGGTGTTCTCAAAACATACCTCCTGCTATTTCTGTTTGTAATTTTGGATTTGTAAGTTGTAAATTTGTTTTAGCCTTATCTGTATATTGCTCTTTAGCCATGTAACAGTCTTGAGTTATTAGCTTTAACTCTCTCTTTCTGTGCCAGCACTTTATCTTTTTGTAACAGCTCTTTAAACTAATGTAAATGTATATAATAGTGTACAACAATTCAATCAATAGAATGAAAATTTTCTCCTCATTATTTTTCTAGAATGTAAATTGCTTTTTTAATACACTATATGACTTTCTGTTATTCAGGTACATTGTGTGTGTTTTATACTTTATACCATTTAGTTTCTAACAGTTTATAATACAAAACTTGTTGCTTCATAGAAAAGCATCCTTCCACCCTCAAGCAACTTCTTTGTTTCTAGTCTTCTAGTTGTACTAATCAATAATGTCAGTTGCTCAAAATTAAATAAGGTGGAAAAAGTATAGCAGGTGGCAATTGGTTGGCAAATTAAGGAAGGAATTAACTCAGAAAAGTTGGGCACAAAAATAACTATTCATTCAAGTTTCATATTGAGTAGTTGAAGAAGAAAGAAATAATTAGTTACTCTATTATAAGAGTTTTTTTTACAAATATAAATATAAGATCATTGAAGATCGGTTTATACCAGTTAGATTCTAACAAATTAGAATACAAAACATGTTTATGTAAAATATATATGGCTCAGATTAATTTCTAAAGAGTTGATAATAATTATAATTTTATTTAGTTCATGAAATCATAAGATGCAGACATTTGAAATATTATAAAAGAAAATAGTGTTTAATATTTCAATAATCGTAAGATTCTTTTACCTAAGAAAAACATCGTAGGCATTTAAGACAAACGATACAATATACAAAGAAGGTATGTGTTGTGATTATGAGGAAGGATTTTGGTATGATATTGGAGGAAACATCGAAAGAAATGAAGTGAGTTCGGATTAACAGAAATGATGAGGTGCTGCTAAGCTACTGCCACATGATCTGATTAGCATCGTAGTAAGTGTTAGATGTAGCAGTGACAAATACAGCTAGTATAAGAATTTCACAGTAACAGAATGAAGCAATTTGGAACTGCAGACATAAAGTTAAGCCTAGTTTATTAATTTGTTTAATTTATAACAGAAGTCATAGCTGAAATAATCCTAGTCCTTCACCACTACTCAGTAATTATTAGGACTCCCAGGAAGGAACACATTGAATATGTGCTTTTGCTTCTAAGCTCATAGCCTCTAGTGCAATTATGCGTTAAGTTTGAAACGAGTTAGGGTAGTGCGGAGTGCACGCTCGTCGAGCCAAACGTGTAATTGAATACGAATAATTGAAACGGGGTCCAAGGGGCAGCGCCCCTGGCTGGGGTTCGAAAAGGTGTGTCGTTTGAATAGTTGTACCCTTTCCCAACAGACATGACCGTTTTCCGAAAAGGTGTGTCGTTTGAATAGTTGTACCTTTTCCCAATAGACATGACCGGTTTTCCGAAAAGGTGTGTCTGTTCGTTTTCTGTTATTGGTCTCCTATATAAGGAGTCATTTGGCCTCGATTTAAAGATGACGAAATAATACTTCCTCTCTACATTCTGATCTATTCTCTATTGTCAGAAATAGATTGCTTTTCGAGAATTATCCCCGCAAAGATTTCGTGAACCCAGACAAGAATAGGGTCGAAATACTTTGTTCGGAAAGTGAACGAACACGATTCTTCGAAGATATCCAGTATTATCATACCAAATTTCTAACAAACGAACAAAGTATTTTTTCTGATAATCATGGCTGGAGGAGGAAGCACCGTCAAGGAGATGACTAAAAGTTTCGGAAAATTGGACAAGTTTCAAGGACAAGACTTCAGGCGTTGGCAGAAGAAGATGCATTTCATGTTGAGAACGTTGAAAGTGGTGTACGTCCTGCCTACACCGATTCCATGGGAGAAGCGGACGTTATTCTTGGTATTAAGATTAAACGGGAGAATAAGGGGATTGTAATTACGCAATCTCATTACATTGAGAAAATACTCAAGAAGTTCAATTATGAAAATTGTTCTCCAGTAAGTACTCCCATGGATCCGGGAGAAAAGCTTATGTCAAATACAGGTAAACCTGTGGATCAACTCAAATACTCAAGAGCTATAGGCTCCTTGATGTATGCTATGATTAGCACTAGACCGGATATTGCTTATGCGGTTGGAAAGTTGAGTAGATTTACTAGTAATCCTAGTAGACATCATTAGCATGCGATAACTAGGGTATTTAAGTACTTGAAGGGTACTATGAATTATGGATTGTCATATATGGGATTTCCTTCGGTGTTAGAGGGTTATTCGGATGCTAGTTGGATAAATAATGTTGAAGATTCATCCTCTACAAGTGGATGAGTGTTCTTGCTTGGGGGAGGTGCCATCTCATGGGCTTCCAAGAAGCAAACATGTATAACTAGTTCCACAATGGAATCTGAGTTTGTAGCATTATCTGCTGTTGGTAAAGAAGCAGAATGGCTAAGGAACTTGGTATATGAGATTCCGATATGGCCTAAACCGATATCACCAATTTCTATCCGTTGTGATAGTAGTGCCACACTGGCTAAAGCATATAGTCAAATATACAATGGAAAGTCTAGACATTTGGGTATTAGACATAGTATGATTAGGGAATTAATCATGAATGGGGTGATATCTATTGAGTTTGTTCGGTCGCAACAAAACTTAGCTGACCACTTGACGAAGGGGTTAGTTAGAGACTTAGTGAAGAAGTCGGTAATTGGGATGGGATTAAAGTCCATTTAAATCTATTAGCTATGGTATACCCAATTCCCTTCTAATACAACGTTAGAAGCAGAATTCAATGTGGAAAGATCATAATTAAAGATTGGAGCAATTGTGTTTATCTTCCCAAGGTATGTGCTCAGACCTGCAAGTGATGGCTAGGTTGATGTATATCTTCTTAATGGTTCTCTTGAAAAATTGCAAATGCAGGTGCAAGATTAAAAGGATCACCTATATGAGCATGAAGTTTTGCCGCTTCAAGAAGCTTGGATTTGGCTTCCTATATGCTTATTAATGGATAAGGACACATGGCTTGTAAAGTGTCAAGTATGAATAGTAGAGTATTGTAAGAAACATATGTGTACTATATCTTCAGATATTCAAATGGATTGACGGGTTCAATCATTGTGACACCCCGATTTTCGAGTATTTGGAATGTGTATTTGTACTAAGATGAAAATTCAATCGCAAGACATTTTCGTCTATGCATCTGTTTGATCGTTATAACTGTAAGTAAATCAAGGATTATACTAAAATGGGGGGAGTTTGTTGGTGATTTTAGTATCAACAATGTATTTTGGTAGTAATGTGATTTACTATAGGCCAATGCAATTATGCGTTAAGTTTGAAACGAGTTAGGGTAGTGCGGAGTGCACGCTCGTCGAGCCAAACGTGTAATTGACACTACAACATTTGGTGTTTCTGGCAACAAATATTTATGCAACAAGTGTAAATTGTTGCCAGAAAGTAAGATAGGCAACACTTAACGTCCGTTACCTGTAACGCTTTCGCAACATGGAATAATCGTTGCCTAAAATGTAATGGGGAACACTTTTAACATGTAACAGCGTGGCTCATTAGGCAATAATTGATAATTGTCCCCTAAGCTTCTTTAGGGGTCATTTTTGATACGTGACAATATCTGTTACAAAAGGCAACATTTATCAAATGTTCCTCTTAGAATTCAACATTGAATCTTTTTGGCGGACATTACTAAAATGTTTGGCGGTATTATTTTGTTTTGACAAATTTTGGGCGCTACGTGTTCCCTCCAAAGAAGTCTAAAAGTTTTTTTTTTTTACAATCCAAAAAGTTTAAGAGTTTTAATAATAAAAATAATAATTAATTTTAGACTTAATTATACTTTTGGTCATTTATCTCTATTTCAGCTTTCAAGTTGATCTCTTATTTTTTTAAAATTTTAAGTTGGTCCCTTATTTTTTAAAAATTTCAAGTTGGTCCCTTATTTTTATTTTGGGTTTCAAGTTGGTCTCTGCCGTCAATTTTTTTACTATTACCGTTAAATTTGGACACATATCATCTATCCAAGAGTGCCACGTGTCCAAGTCTAACGGTAATAATAAAATAACTGATGGAAGGGATCAACTTGAAACCTAAAATAAAAATAAGAGACCAACTTAAAACTTTTAAAAGATAAGAGACAAACTTAAAATATAAAATAAAGATAAGGGATCAAAAGTCTAATTAAATCTTAATTTTATTTATTTTTGACACTTTGTATATATGTACAGATTAAATAATTCTTAAAAAATTTAAGTGAGTAACTATGTTTGTACTATGTACTGGTATCAGCTTTGCCCGTTTCTTCACAAAAATAAAACATTTATAATTTTGGAAAAAAGAACACTCTTGGTCCTTATAAGTTATCACTTCTTTCTTAAAACAAAATTCCCAAATCTCTTGAAAGTTCTAAAAATACTATTGTGATGAGATGAACCATCTCAACTCATTGTGACAGTGGCTATTGGAGAAATCTACACTAAAACGCAAGGTCACCTCAAATTTCACAATCTTCTTCTCTCGTGGGTACTCCGGCCGCTTTAAGTTGAACTTCGATCTGGAACTTCTAGACCTGCAACAACATTGATCATTTGGCTCAATTTGTGAGTGAAATTAACACCCATTGTTATGTTATTTTTATTATTTGGTTCAAGTTAGTATTTTTCCATAATTTTTATTTATTAATTTTTTTTCATGGAATCTGTGGTAGACGGTCTTGCGACAACACTTGTGACTCTTCTATCTTCAAGGGTTAGTTTCTTTGCCCTCTACCCACATCCTCTTATTTGTCTTATATTTTGATTTTGATATTATTTTGCTTCAACTTCCCTATACAAAATAAAAAGAAGTTATAATTCTTTTTTATAACCAATGAAGTGGAAAAGGATAGGTAAATCAGAGAAATTATATATCCTCAATTATTTTTGACTATTAGGAAAAAAATGAGGTGATTTATGTTGAATGACTTAAGTTGCTTATCAGTTCTGGTTTCATGTGGTGTTTGTTCTGCTCTTGTTGTATCTTCTTTTGGCTAAAATGAGGCTTTTGTTGTTGTGCGTGAATTTGGTGTTGTACAAGTTCTAGTTTGTGTTGATATATTATACTAATACAACCTTATGTTTATTTTAATTTTTTATGATTAAAATATTATGTTTTTAATTCTTAAAAGCTTATAGAAAAATTAATTTTTCTTTAGTAAACCAGACATGATAAAGAAGGACTGGGTGGAGTTGCCTCCACACAGTCAAGGTTTTAAGGATGGTGTTAACTACTTTTTAGATATTGCATTCACCAAAGGAATTGTTGAAGGAGATGAGATTTTGTGCCCTTGTGCTGTATGTTGCAATGATAGTTGGGAAAAAAGAGATGTAGTGTTTGATCATTTACTTGGCAGAGGATTTGTAAAGGGATACAAAGAATGGATTCACCATGGCGACGATGGAAGTCTTATGGATATTGATAGTGATACTGATGATGAAGTATCATCCGATGATATTGATGGCTTACTATTTGAGACGTTTAAAGATGTCGCTGAAGCAGATGGGATACATGATGGGATAAATGAAGATGCAAAGAAATTTTATAAACTAGTTGATGATGCAAATCAAGAGTTGTATCCTGGTTGTAAAAACTTTTCCACCTTATCATTCACTATTCGAATGTATTTGCTGAAATGTCTTTATGGGTGGAGCAATGCATCATTCACTGCTCTCTTGGAGTTATTAAAAGAGGCTATGCCAGATTTGAACATCCCTGTCTCTTTCAATAAAACAAAATCTATGATAAAAGACTTAGGCTTAGACTATAAGAAGATTGATGCATGCCCCAACAATTGCATGTTGTTTTGGAAAGAGCATGAAAAAGATGAACAATGTGAATTTTGTGGAGCATCAAGGTGGATCGAATATCCTGAAGTTGGTTATCATCTTGAAGAATCCAAAAAAGCGCATAAGGTTCCCGCCAAAGTTCTAAGACATTTTCCTTTGATTCCAAGATTGAAAAGATTGTTTATGTGTTCAAAGACAGCTGACACATTGAGGTGGCATGCAGAAGGACGTTCAAGGGATGGTAGATTGAGGCATCCAGCCGATGGCCAAACATGGAAAGACTTTGATGCCAAACATCCAGATTTTGCTCTTGAAACTCGTAATATTAGGCTTGGGTTAGCTAGTGACGGGTTTAATCCATTTCGGACTATGAGTCTTTCACATAGCACATGGCCTGTGGTGTTAACAATATACAATTACCCTCCAAATTTATGCTTGAAGGCAGAAAATTGTATGATGTCATTACTTATTCCTGGACCAAAATCACCTGGATATTCAATTGATGTGTATCTGCAGCCACTTATTGAGGAACTAAAGATATTGTGGAGTGTTGGTGTAGAAACATATGATATTTCAAAAAATCAAACATTTCAGATGCGTGCAGCTCTTTTGTGGACTGTTAGCGACTTCCCTGCATATGCTATGCTATCTGGTTGGAGCACTAAAGGGAAGTTGGCTTGCCCTGCTTGTAACCATGAAACTTCTACAACTTACTTAAGACGCAGTCGGAAGATGTGTTATATGGGTCATAGAGTATTTTTGGATTCAAATCATGTTTGGAGATCAAATACAACTTCTTTTGATGGAAAACCAGAATATAGGTCTCCACCACCCTTGTTAGATGCAACAAGAATTTTGAAAGACTTAAAAGACATCCCTGACGTATTGGATAAGAAATACCATAAAAAAAGGGCTGGTCCGTGGAAGAAAAAATCTATCTTTTGGCAATTACCATATTGGAAGGATAATTCTTTGCGCCATAATTTAGATGTAATGCATATAGAGAAGAACATTTGTGATAATATAATTGGGACTCTCTTGGAGATTGAAGGAAAGAAAAAGGATCATGCAAATGCTCGTTTGGACCTAAAAGACATGGGCATTATAAAGAAAATCCATTTGAAGGCAACTAATGATGGCAAAAAAACCCAAATCCCTAAAGCATGTTACTCCTTAACCAAACAAGAAAAATCTATTTTTTGTGGTGTTTTAAAGACAGTAAAACTACCTGATGGCCTTGCTTCTAATATTTCTCGATGCGTTCAAGTTGATGAAGGAAAAATTTATGGGTACAAGAGTCATGATGCTCATATTATACTACATTACTTGTTACAAGTAGCAATAAGAGGGGTAACCCCAAATCAAGTTGTTATTCCTTTTATTCGTCTTTGTTCCTTCTTTCGGTGTTTGTGCCAAAAGGTTATAGAAGTGAACACTTTAGATCGCTTGGAAGTAGAGATTGCTGAAACACTTTGTCAATTGGAGCGTATCTTTCCTCCGTGCTTCTTTGACATAATGGTTCACTTACCAATTCACCTTGCAAATGAGGTAAGATTGGGTGGACCAGTACAATTTCGATGGATGTATTATATGGAAAGATATTTGGGTGATTTAAAATCTTTTGTTCGTAACAAGAGTCGTCCAGAGGGCTCTATTGCTGAAGCATACTTGGCTAAAGAATCTTTAACATTTTGTTCAAGATACTTGTCCAGTGGTGTTGATACAAGGATGAATAGAATGACACGAAATAGCGATGATATTCCAAATGTAGGTCATCCTGTTGGGGCAAAGAAACTGATTTATCTTGATCAAAAGTCCCTAAATCAGGCTCATGGTTACATCTTATTCAATCACGATGAAGTGCAAGAGTTCATTAGGTAAGATCTTCAACTTGATACAACATTTCATTCTTATAATAATTTTTTTTTTTTTTTGTCTTTTGCATTGAAATGTTAGTTATTTATATTTTGTAGAGAGCATGAGGCTGGTGTTCATAATCAACAAAAAAGAAGCAGGTGGAGCAAAGCTAAAAATCAAAGAGAAGATTTTATTCAATGGTTTGAAACACGTGTCATGGATGACGAAGTGCCGGAGTGGTTGAAGGTGTTGTCTAGGGGACCAAATGATATTGTTTCAAGGTATTCTGGATATGTTATTAATGGATACAGATTCCATACAAGAAAACGTGAAGCAAGGCTTAAAACACAAAATAGTGGTGTGACATTAGAAGCAGTAACTGAAAGCTTTAGAAATGCAAAAGATGAAAATCCAGAAAAGATTCGCGCGACCTACTATGGGGCAGTAACAGATATCTTAGAGTTAGATTATTATGGTCAATTTAAATATGTATTATTCAAATGTGATTGGTTTGTGGCTGAAGAAGAAGACAAATATGGGTTGCCATGTGTTTACTCTAACAAAAAGTGCTACAAAGATGATCCATATGTGTTGGCATCTCAAGTTCAACAATGTTTCTTTATTGAAGATCCTTTCAACAAAAATAGACATTATGTTTTGAAGGCACTTCCAAGGGATTCATTTGACATGGGAGAGTGCTTGAGTTCAGATGGCCAAGAATATGAGATTTCAACAAATCTTGATATATCGAAGGATGATTGTGAAGTAGATTTAGTTAGGAAAGATGTGCCAGATGATATATTTGAAAAGCCTTTGTCGGAACTTCAAACCCAACATGAAGAAAATGAGAGTGATGATGAGACAGATTTTGATAGTGAAGATGATACCATTGATGAATCTAGTTTTGATTAGTACATGAGATTTCAGGGATTGTCATATGTAAATAGTATTTTTATAATATCATATCCAGGTAGTTTTCATATGTAAACATTTTTGGTTTTTTTTCCCATTGGTAGTGAACATGGACAAAGTCAGAGATGTAAAAGACGGTGGATCTCATAGAAAGATTGGTCAAAGTCCTACTAGTATTCAGGGAATTCGAGCAAGATCAAGCTTTGAGTTGGCAAGAAAATTTAAGCAAATTAAGAAGGAAAAAATTGACAAGTTGCATGAGCAGCTACAGGGAAATAATAGAGCAATGATCCAGGAGGTTATAGAGGTCGTAGAAGGTAAATTATTTTCTTATATATTCGATATCGTCATGATTATATAAAATAATATATGTACAGTTTATGTTTTGAAATTTCATAGATATTGCTAATACTATTTTGATGAATCATCACTAAAATTAGAAACACCAAAAAAACAAACTCATGGGAACAATGGAGAAAGAGTTCGGAAAATTGATGGCAACTTGGATAAGCACAATGCTACAAAGAAGTTGGAGAGACCCAAGCTTAGGCAACCACGAGCTATGAAAGATTTTACACATAGTGACAAAGAAGTGGTACAAGGTAAGTAATTGTTTTGATTAGTAAATCTGATTATGGACATGAATGTATATTTCTTTTATGTTTTTTATATATATTTAAGTTATGATGAATATCTTTTTATGAATCTTCACTAAAATTAGAAACATCAAAAAAAGGAGCTCATGGGAAAACTACAGACAATGGATATGGAAATAGTGGAGAAAGAGTTCTAAAAGTTGATGGGAACTTGGATAAGCTGAAGAAAAGAACTCATGAGAAATCTACAATTGATGGATTGGGTGATAATCTACTGGATAGCAACAAAGGTAAATTTCAAAAGGTGGAGAAAACAGCTGCAAAGAAAATCCTTGTTCCTTCAACAAAAAAGAGAAAACCAGATAAACCTAATCTTTCTGTGGATACAATGATGTCAAATACTCAATACCCCAAAAGGCAAAGAGGGTGCCGACATGCCCATCAATGTTGATTGATGATTTTATTGAACTTCAAAAGTCAAAGGAACTTGCTGCAACCAATCTAGTAAATGGAGAAATACCTTGTAACAACATTCACCCTAGCTCCAGTCAGCCTCTTAAAGTGAGTAAGAGTCAACCATTATCTAGCAAAAATAGAGAGGACTTGAGACAACAAGAAGTTATGAAAGGTGTTGCACAAGGTGATGAAGATATCAATGAAGAGACAAACACAAATAGAGAAAAAGAAAAAGGTAATTTGTTTCTTGTTTAATGATAATGATTTCACATGTTATGTATATATTGTTAACAAATATGTGATATTGTTTTATCGTGTCGATTACTATACTAAAAGTAGGAACACCAAAAAGAAAAACTCGTGGGAAAACATTGTGCAAAAGGATTCATGCAAGAACTTTGGAAGAGCGAGAAGAAGTGACCTTTAATGACAATGGTCAGCCTATTGGGCCCACTGAAAGAGTAGTGTCTGACTTAAGCCTCTTCTTGGGAACATTGGCTAGGAACTCATCATTTTGTCCTCTGATTTACACAAGTTGGTCAGGAATGCCAGATAGGAATATACAACGTTTATGGAAATATACTAATGTATGTGTGTGTGAATTTGAATGCTAAATTTATTAAGTTAAAAATGTCTTTGAAATTTTGATCTTGTTTTATCTTGTAACGTTGTAGCAAAAGTTTATCTTGCCAAATGAAGCACAAGATTGGGTTGAGAAAACTGTTAGAGATGCATGGAGAAGATATAAGCACAAAATTAAGAAGAATAATTTTTTGAAGTATTCCAACATGACTGAGAGACTTAAACATCGTCCTCCAAAGGTTCCAGAAGTTCATTTTAAGAAGCTTTGTGAATATTGGAGTTGGAAACCTGTACAAGTAAGATTTATAATTGTTTTTTATGCATGTATATATGTATGATATATAGATAAATAATGTATTGTAATATTTCTGTTTAACTATAAATGCAGTTAATCAGTGAAAGGAACATTAGAAATAGAGCTCAACAAAAATGGAGGCATCGAATGGGTCCCAAACACTTTGCTTTACTTCGTGAAAAAATGGTAATATTCTTGTGTTTTGCATTACTCTGTGTTAATATTTACTTGAACTGCTTGGGTTGTGCTTTGGAAGATAGAGCTCAAATTGAATTGCCTGATCTGATTACCCGACTTAAAGTGATTGATTAAAATGCTAGAATTGATATTTTTTCTCTGTTCTGCATCAGTATCGGTTTGCTGCTGTATGCACATCGTTATTGTTGCACTGCTGTTATCTGTTTTTTCTTCCTTTCCTGGTTTTTTTGTGTTGGTGTTGAGCGAGTTTTCCCCCTCACCTTTGATGTTTGTGTTTCCTTTTTATTAATTTGATTTATAATGGTCTGGTATGGATTGAGAACTTTATTATGGTGTAGTAAGCAATTGAATTATTTTAATTTGTGCAGCGTGCAAAGGAAGGAAAAGAGCCCACACAAGCAGCAGTTTTTGTTGAAACTCGGAAAGGAAGTAAAGGAAAGAAATTGGATGTAGAAACTGAGAAAGCAATTGTACGTTAAAATTTATCTTTAAGTTACTTATATGCAGTAAATATTGCTTATATTAGTAGATAATATACATTTTTATTTTTGCTAGGCCAAACTTGAAGAAATGGTTGAAACTGAGGAAAATGATACAGAAGCATTTGAAGCTGTTTTTGGGAAGGAGCATCCTGGCTCGGTACGCTGTTACGGGAGAAATGTAACTAAAACTTCTTTAAAACAGAAGGCAGAAGTAAATGCTTTGAAAAAAGCTCACAATGAAGAGGTATCTACATTAAGGCATGATTTTCAAGATAAGATTGATAGATTGCAAAATGCTTTTAAGACCTTAAAGCAACATTGCAATCCCCAATTCAATATGGAGTCAATAGAAGATTTATTAGGATTATCTCATGGGGATGCAAATAGTACCCCAAATGTTGGACAACCACAAATGAATTCCTCTGCATCAACCCATGTTCCAAATCATGAAAAGGTGATTTATAGAGCCTAAGGGTTTGTTATTATTTCTAGATCATGTTATTTACAAAACAATTTGTCTAATATAGATATATATTTTTTTATTTTATGCAGCAAGGTACCAATGAAGATGATCCAATTGATGATGATGAGTTCCAAGAAGATGCATTTTCCTATTAATTTTCTCCATTGCCAACTGATCGATGTGGATGGTTTTTTTGCTAGGCACTACTTGAAGTGTTAAATGTTGTCTATGTGACATTTTGTTTTACTATATGTGCCAAAGTATTAAACTACATTAGATATTTTGTCTACTATTTTGTATTGACTTGGTGTTTGAACTATATTTTGTTAACACATTATGTTTATCTATTCAAATTTTGATCAGGCACCATTATATATCTTTGTTAAATTATATGGATAATCAAAGAGTTAAGTTGAAATTGGAGTGGATTGTATGTGTATGCAATTAATTAATTAATGGATATTCAACAAAAAAAAAATGCCTAAAGGCAACATTTCTCATGTGTCATTTATTCATGTCTAGGTCATGCCTACAGCAACTGCTACCATAAAAAAATGTTGCCTATACGAATAGGGAAACCGTTGAGAACTGTTCCCTTTGCTTAATCTTTAAGCGACAGTCACAGACTGTAAATAAAGATGGCAACACGTAATGATGGTTGCCTAAAGTTTGCTAAAAAACTGTTCCCTATTCTCGATAGCATAGGCGACAGTTTTTGAAAGTGTGGCTAAAAAGCGCGAAAACTGTAACCTAAAACAATAGATAACGCTCGCTTACAAAACCGTTGGAAACTGTTCCCTATACCTTTTGGTTACAGTTTTCATGGTTTAGGCTACACTTTTGAACTGTTGTCGAAAAGCAAATATGTTGTAGTGTGAATACGAATAATTGAAACGGGGTCCAAGAGGGGCAGCTGGGGTTCGAAAAGGTGCGTCGTTTGAATAGTTGTACCTTTTCCCAACAGACATGACCGTTTTCCGAAAAGGTGTGTCGTTTGAATAGTTGTACCCTTTCCCAACAGACATGACCGGTTTTCCGAAAAGGTGTGTCTGTTCGTTTTCTGTTATTGGTCTCCTATATAAGGAGTCATTTGACCTCGATTTAAAGATGACGAAATAATACTTCCTCTCTACATTCTGATCTGTTCTCTATTGTCAGAAACAGATTGCTCTTCGAGAATTATCCCCGCAAAGATTTCGTGAACCCAGACAAGAATAGGGTCGAAATACTTTGTTCGGAAAGTGAACGAACACGATTCTTCGAAGATATCCAGGATTATCATACCGAATTTCTAACATTCTGAGCATACCATGTGCTGCTATGTGAACTAGAAATATCACAGTTGGATGGTTCTGATAAAGCAGTACACCATTGGAGTGGATTCCAAAGGTGCTGCTATATTGTAAACATTGTCTTCTTTTTTTTTTTACAAAAAAATTTAGTATTTTTTACCTATAATAATAAGAATAATAATATTTCATTATGCTGACAGCTCAATAGGCAATAAGGAATAAAATATTACAACCAAGGAAGCGTGTTGTCTTATATTCACACATTCATAGAGCATACACACTTTTACAAAGGAACGAGTTGACTTACTTGTTTCACTGCAAACTACACAACTACAATCAATCTCTCATTTCTGATCTAATCTCATCAATCACTTTTCTTCTTCATCGTGATCATGGCGCTGGCTGCAGTTGTTGGTGAGGCTTTTCTGTCCGGTTTCATTGAAGTTGTCCTTGACAGGCTTGCTTCTCCTGATGTTGTTGACTTGATCCGCGGAAAGAAAGTTGACGTCAACTTGGTCCAAAGGTTGAAGAACACTCTGTATGCTGTTGAAGTTGTGCTGAATGATGCTGAACAGAAACAGTTCAAAGACTCTTCTGTTAACAAATGGCTTGATGACCTCAAAGATGCTGTTTATGTTGCTGATGACATTTTGGATCATATCTCTACCAAAGCTGCTATTTCTAAGAACAACAAGGTGAGTACTGCTACTAACTACTTCTCTCGCTTTTTCAACTCTGAAGAGAGGGATATGATTTGCAAGTTGGAAAATATTGTTGCTAAGCTTGAATACATTCTCAAATCCAAAGATATTCTTGGCCTTCAACATATTGCTACTGACCACCACTCTTCTTGGAGAACTCCATCCACCTCTCTAGTAGATGTTGGATCTGACATATTTGGTAGGGATCAAGACAAAGAGGCCATACTCAAACTACTGTTAGATGATGATAATGGTGATGCTAAGATTTCTGTGATCCCCATAGTTGGTATGGGTGGAGTGGGAAAAACCACTTTGGCCCAATCTGTGTACAACCATGACAGTGTCAAGCAGAAGTTTGATGTTCAAGCATGGGCTTGTGTTTCTGACCATTTTGATGAATTCAAGGTTACAAAGGCAATCATGGAGGCAGTTACTAGAAGTGCTTGCAATATAAATAACAAAGAGTGCTTGCAAGATCATTTTTTCAATGTTCCAGAAGTGGGAACCAGTACTCGCGTTTTGTGATGCACGATCTGGTGCATGATTTAGCCACATTGCTCGGTGGAGAGTTCTATT
Source organism: Trifolium subterraneum (assembly GCA_951799995.1). Taxonomy (NCBI): domain Eukaryota; kingdom Viridiplantae; phylum Streptophyta; class Magnoliopsida; order Fabales; family Fabaceae; genus Trifolium; species Trifolium subterraneum. Next base: position 4,568,472 of record OX637462.1, on the reverse strand, counting down.
ACAGAACAGAAGAACTTGGTAACGAAACGAAGATTGCTACCATGGCTCGTCATTTATCATTTAGCCAGTTCAATGATCCAGTCCATGAAAACTATGATGTTTTTGGCCAAGCAAAATATCTTAGGACTTTTTTTGCAATCAATTTTAGATCTCCTCCATTCAATAATGAAAAGGCATCATGCATCATTTTGTCAAATTTGAAGTACTTGAGAGTTTTGTCCTTTGAAAGATTTCGTGATCTTTATGAATTGCCCGATTCAATAGATGAATTAATCCATTTGCGTCATTTGAATCTCTCTAAAACAAGTATAAAAACATTACCAGAGTCATTGTGTAATCTTTATAATCTACAAACGTTGAAGTTGCTGAATTGTCTGCAACTGATCAGGTTGCCTAATGACATGCAAAATCTTGTAAATTTGCGCCATCTTGATATCACTCACTATTATAGATTAGAAGAGATGCATAGAGAAATGAGAAAATTGAATCATCTGCAATGTTTGAGTCTGTATGTTGTGGGAACACATAAAGAGAAAGGGATCAAGGAATTGGGAACACTTTCAAATCTTCGCGGGTCACTTTCTATTAAGAAATTAGAGAATGTTATCAACAGCTCCGAAGCATCAGAAGCAAAGATAATGAATAAGAAGTACCTTGATAAATTATGTTTGTTATGGTCTGAAGATGCAACCATTTTACAAATTCACAAAGTGAGATGGACATACTTGACAAGTTACAGCCGACCAAGAACCTGAAAAGTCTAGATGTGCATGGATATAGGGGAACAAGATTCCCAGAGTGGGTTGGAGATCCTTCTTACCACAATTTGACTGAGTTATATTTGTTTGGTTGTCAAAATTGTTGTATTCTTCCACCACTTGGACAATTAAGCACTCTCAAGAAATTGGTGATGGGAAGAATGAATATGTTGGAGACTATTGGATATGAATATGGTGATTCCTTTTCAGGGACATTCTTTCCCTCCCTTGTTGTGATTTCTGATTGTCCCAAATTAGAGGGAGATTTGCCACCTCATCTTCCTCTTCTGGAAAAAATTAATATTAAATATTGCAACCAGCATGAGAGAGAGTGTAGAGAGAGAGAAGCTGTGGAGAGAGCGAGGGCAGAGCAGAGGAGGGGGTTTATTCACAATCTTGACATGGTTACAACCTCCTTCTTCATCACTAACTTCCCAGAAGATGCGTCTACAGAAGATTTAAAGAAGCTGTTTGTGAAGTATGGAAGGGTGGGGGAGGTCTACATCCCCAAGAAGCTTGATATCAAGGGAAGGCGCTTCGGATTTGTCAAGTTCAAGGATGTTACAGATGTGGAAGCTCTGAGCGACAGCTTAAAGGATGTCTGGCTTGGTACATTCAAACTTTGGGTAAACCGATCGCGTTTTGGTCGGTCCGATTCTAAAGAGGTTAGCTCTCAAACTACTCCTATTCAACGGACAGTTGCTTTGATGAGGGATATAGAACCTGGGAGATCGTTTAGGAATGCTGTTTTGGGCAAGAGAGAAGGTTTACAGGCTCAGGTATTGAAGGTCCCTATGAATGAAACTTTGTGTAAAGAACTACAAGGTAGTCTGGTGGGAACTCTAAAAGGCGAAAAAGATGTGAGACGGATACAAACTACTTTGTATATGGAAGGATTTCAATCTATTTCTGTTACACACATGGGAGGTAATATGGCTCTCCTAAGAAGTCCGGTGGAAGGGGATGTCGAGAGATTGGTGAGAAGCAAGAAGGACAGCTTGGAGTACTATTTCTCCAAGCTCAAACCATGGAATACTGGTCTCGTTGCTGTCAATAGAGAGGTTTGGATCCAAATATATGGTATTCCACGCCATATTTGGGGAGAAGAGCTGTTTAAATTGGTGGGAGATAAACTCGGTGGGTTTTTGGACTTTGACGAAGATACGGCAGCAATGGCAAGGTTTGACGTTGCAAGGATAAAGATTTTGTCTGCTACATGGGAAGTTATTGATGTTGTTCTGAAAGTGGAAGTTGAAGGAGTTGGTTTCAATTTGTGGGTGGTAGAGGAGAGTGGGAGACAAAGCTTGGAGGTGACGTTTGGAGATGAGAGGGAAGACGTTGGTAGTTTGGTGATTCCGGTTGGTAACTCTGATGATGGGAGGAGTGGAGATTGAAGTAACAAGGTTTGTCACAAGAAAGGGGGGTTTGAATTGTGACCTTTTAAAATTTTAACTGCAAGTAAGGTTAATTGCAAACTTTGAACAATAAGATTGTTAGAATGTTCAGAGAACAATTATGCCCAATTGACTTGAGTTGCACTTTACAAAGATTATCAAGGTTTTTGGATCTAAGCTTAAACACACCTAACCGGTTGTGAAGCTTACAAATATACTACACTCAAGATACTCACTGAAATTATAGATCCTAGATTTCTAGAGAGCTTGGAGTATGAGTGAAAAAGAAGAGCTTGATTGCTTGTAAAATAAAACAAGTATGAATGCTTTTGTGCTTGAAACTCTTGCTCTTCATCTTGAACTTAACGTGCTATTTATAGATGGAGATGTTCCCTTGTTGCTTGGACATCAAATAAGTCTGTTGTGAGTGTAGAAATAGCCGTTGCAAAAGAAACAAAACAGTCCAATAAGATTTGTACTTTTAGATGCTTCTGGAGACCATTCTTTTGGTGGTCTCTGACATTGGTACTGCAAAGATGGCAGAGATATTCGTTGTGCCAACTGTAATGAGTTGTTTCTGATGATATATAAGTTGTAAAGTATTTTCCCATGTGTGGAAATAAAACTAGGACAGCTTGCTTCTTCTAGAAGAAAATCTGGGAGACCATTCTCTCAGTTTCTGGAGACCATTCTCCAAACAAATGTGGATAAGATCAAAGAGCTCAAAGAGCTGTTGCAAGTTGTCTTGCAGCTGTTTATATGCAGAATAAAGTAGTAGAGATACTATTCATGTGTCCTTTGCAAGTACAAGTGAATAGTAAACCAAGGACACTTGTTTATGGAAAAGTGTAGCCACTCCTTGCTCAAAGCTGAATTTGCTCAGCTACTGATCTTTACCAACCTTGTTGTTGAATTTTTATTGGTCTAAATTATATCTCAATGATGTTCTTGGAGATCATGAAGTCTTTATCATAGAATGTGATCTTGATATTCTTAAAGACCCTTCAAAGAGTAAGTTCATGAGCCAAAAATGATTCTTTGCCTTAAATGACTTATTCCTTTTGTTTGGATGCTTTAAATAAGTCATAAAGTGTAATCTTGTCTTGTTTCACGTTGACATTTATAAGTGCTTATTCATTGATCACGTGAACTTGAACATCAACTTGTGGTATGGTCTCAGACCATTCTCTTGATCAGTTTTTTTGCATGAAACATGTTTTAATTCTTTTCCTATGAGTGAAACTTAATGATTTTAATCCATTGCATCTGTCTAATATTAAATCACTCAAAAACACTTGTTAGATCACAATATGATCAGAATCTAATTAAAAATAATTAATGATGTTTGTTATCTTTAAAACATCAAAATAGGATTTTGTCTCAACAATCTCCCCCTTTTTGATGATGACAAACTCTTTAATTAATTTTAGATTGTGATTATGATTAAACAAAAATAGTAATAATACTTGTGATTTAATCAAAGAGCTCCCCCTCAATTTATGCATTCTTTATCAAGACCTAAAAATTATGCATATGCAAATTGAGTAAAATAAGATCATGCAATTTTGAATCATTCATTCATTAATCAAATCTCATACTTGAGGATATAACATTGATCATACAAGATTAATAATTTTTGCAAAAGACAGATTCAAATCCTAATTAGAGTTTAGAATAATGCGACATTTAAAGAGAAGTTCTAAAAACAAAAACTTCTCATCACTTCTCAGCAAATTCTAAACTTAGCAAAAAAAATAAGTACTTAGAAACATCATACAAAGTAGACAATCTTGACATGATAAATCACAGCATAAAAACAGAATCTCCCCCTCAAAATAACAATCTCTTCTCCCCCTTTGTCGTCATAAAAAAGAACCGGGAGAGTTACTGAGGGATAGTGGGTGAGGAATCATCAGAACTGGACATATTGTCAAATTTTGGAGCTTCAGGAACTGGAGGTGGCACAACAGCAGGAGGTGGATTTACTCTCATTGCAGGGCAGAATTCATCAACTAGCCAGGTCCTAAAAGTAGAGAACTCAAGCTTCATGTGAGAATACATTGTATCCATAAGCTCATACATTTTGACCATGTGTTTCTTGGTCTGCAAGATATCAACCTCAACCTTTGATCTTTTCAAAGCTCTTGAGTCAAACGGAGGCATAGCTTCAGAGTGCGCAGCATTGGTGAATGAGTTGGTACAAAACGAGCCAAGTGATGCAAAATTTGATGGAAAAGATGGTAGAGATGGACCAGCATCAGTGAAGATTGGCTGAGGCATTTTTGGAAATTCTGGTGGAGGAGTTTTTATCAAATCTCTGAGAAATTCAGAGGTGTGGAATGAATCAAAAGTTTTGTGAGGTGAAGTTGCAAAAGGTGGAGATGATGTGTTGACAAGGTTGTCATACATGGGATTTTCAAAAGTGGTGTTTTCAACAATGGGATTTTCATTTAGTAGAACAGAAGTAAATTTGTTCAAGGATGAATTCAAATTTTCTTCAAAGACAGCATTAAATTCGAGAGAAACAAAAGTGGGTTCAGAGACAATGGGATTACCTTCAGGCAAGATTTCTTTGCCTTTATCACAAGGTACTGAGGTAGGGAGAATGTTCTCCAAACGGTCTTCCTGAGTGGTGACAACTTCAGCTAGTAAATCTAGATTGGCATTTTGCTCAAAAATTTCTCTTTTTCTCTTCTGACCATGATCTTCAGAAGACACGTCTTCTGCTTTCTTCATCCTATCAATGTTTTTGGTTGTGAAGGTGGTGTAGGTGTTTCTGCTTTCTTCTCCTTCAAAGCGCACTTTGAATTCTCTAAAAATTCTTGTTAAAAACATTCTATAGGGTAGGGTTACCTTTTTGTTCTCATTTTCAATGGTATTGATCATGTGTTGAATAAGAACATATGGGAGATTGAGTTTGATTTGATGGGACAAGTGATACATGATCATCATGTCATTATGAGTGACCTTGTCTTTGCTGCCTTTTCTAGGAAAGATGGAATGAAGGCAGACATTGTGGATCATTTTGAATTCATGTTTCAGTTTTGAGGAGGGAGGATCTTTTGTTAAAGGGGTTCCAGGTTCAAAAATTTGTTTCATGAATGAGGTTCTATCAACACAGAGTTTTGAAAACCAATTAATCCCATATACTTTGTTTCCTTCAGTAGGAATTTCTAAGAGTTTTCCAAATAACTCTTCAGTTACCCTCACCTTAATTCCCTTAAGATCAGATACAATTTGATCTTTTTCAGATAAAACAACAGCATTGAAATAGAAAGCAGAGATAAGGGATGGATAGTAAGTTTCTTTGATGTTGAAGAGATTTGTCCAACCAAGAGGGTTAGTATATTTGGTTAGATCATGATCAGTGTTGATCAGATCATTGAAGTTAAAAACACGACCAGGAAGAACAGGTTTCCTTTTTGAGAATTTTTCAAAATTCTCCAAGCTATTTTGATTGATCAAAGGGACGGGTTTTTTGCCCAAAAAATCTTCCTCAGAGCTTTGTGAGGTTTTTGGTAGAGATTTTGAAGAGCTAGGTCTTCGTGAGTAGGTTCTGATATCTGGAGCAGATTTGGTGGGTGAAGAGTTAGAGTGAGTTTCTTCTGAATCTTCATCAGTGATTGTATAGACATTGGTGTCAATAGTAGGTTTTCTACCACAACCAGACGCAATCCTATCTGACCTTCTAATCCTAGAGGAGTCAACAGATTTTGATTTCTTGGATTTTTTGGATATGGGAGAGGGTTTGGATTGTTGAGTTCTGTTCTCATCATGAGGAGGATGTTCAGTGTTTAGTGGTTGGATATCAAGAGGTTGACAAGTTATTGGAATGGTTCCAATGTGGGTTTGACCTATGGCAAGGGTTCTGACTGGAGATTGCCTTGCATGTTCAATCTCTACAGTACTATGAACAGTGTTGGATATGGCTTCAACAGTTTTGGTTTGAGCAGGAAGTGAGGAATCGACTACAAAGTCACTTTCATGATCAGATAATGACTTAAAAGAAGTTTCAGATGAGGATTTGTTACCTGAGTGATTGATCGGAGACGGAGGAGATGGTGGTGAATGAGATTTTTCAGGAGATTGAGATGCTGAGGATGAGGCATTCTTGTCATGGAGAGTTTTTCTAACAGCTTCTTTTACTCTAGCCATTGAGTAGATTTTTGAGAATCAAAGAAGGTGTTAGGAAGATGAACAGTGTGAAGGGAAAGGTTGTGTTTTGATTTTTACGGAGGAGATGATGAGTTTTGGGAAGAGAGTGAGTGGATTTAAGTAGAGTGACTTGAGAGAGTGTATAGAGAATAGGAAAGGATGTGGTGATAGGATTAGGTAGCTAGTACTCATTGAATAGTGTATGGAGTGTACTTAGGAAAACTAAACAATTAAATTATTACTAAGAGAGAGAGAGAGTGTGTCAGCGAGAGAGAGAAAAGGAGAGGTTTTGGAAGAGAAAGAGTTTTCAATTTTTGTTTTAAAATAAAACAAAATTTTAAGAAAAACACTCACAACACATGATAACTAAATATATGAACACTTTATGTTCCCTTTTTGGAGCAGAGAGAAAGAACGTTCTCTTGATGGTCTCTGAGCATAATATTTTGCTCAACAATGTCTAGTTGGGATTTTTGATAATTTTCAATTGTTCTTTTATAAAGTTAAAACGATCCTCAACTAAGGGTTTTGTAAAAATATCAGCTAATTGATATTCAGTATCAACAAACAATAATTCTATATCCTTTTTGCAAACATGATCACGAATGAAATGATGCTTAATTTCTATATGCTTTGATCTAGAATGTTGAATGGGATTCTTTGATAAATTTATAGCACTTGTATTATCACAGAGAATTTTAATATTTGTGTACCTTAGAGAAAAATCTTCAAGTTGATTTTTGATCCATATCACTTGAGAACAACAGTTTGCAGCTGATACATATTCTGCTTCAGTTGTTGAGAGTGCTATAGTGTTTTGCTTTCTACAACACCAACTTACAAGAGCTTCACCAAGAAATTGACAAGCACCACTTGTGCTTTTTCTTTCAAGTTTATCACCAGCATAATCAGCATCACAATAGGCTTTTAGGTCAAAATGTGTTCCCTTTTTGTACCAAAGGCCAACATCTGGTGTTCCTACTAAATATCTGAAGATTCTTTTGACTGCTGTAAGATGAGATTCTCTTGGAGAGGTTTGAAATCTTGCACAAAGACCTACTGAGAAGACAATGTCTGGTCTGCTTGCAGTCAAGTATAGGAGTGATCCAATCATTCCTCTATATTCCTTTTCAGACACATTTTTACCTCCTTCATCTTTATCTAAATTTGTTGAAGGATGCATTGGAGTGGTCATAATTTTTGCTTCATTCATGTTATATTTTTTGAGAAGATCTTTGATATATTTTTCTTGACTAATAAAGATTCCATTTTCTTGTTGTTTGATTTGTAATCCAAGAAAGAATCTAAGTTCTCCCATCATGCTCATCTCAAATTCACTTTGCATTAACTTTGAAAAATCTTCACACATTTGTTCATTAGTGGCACCAAATATGATATCATCAACATATACTTGAACTATCAAGAGATTTTGATTGTTTGTTTTTCTAAAAAGTGTTGTATCAATTTTTCCTCTAGAAAAACCATTTTCAAGTAAAAAGGTGCTCAATCTTTCATACCAAGCTCTTGGAGCTTGTTTTAGTCCATAAAGTGCTTTGGTGAGTTTAAACACATGATTAGGTTTATGTTCATCTTTAAAACCAGGAGGTTGATGTACATAAACTTCTTCATTTAACAGACCATTTAAAAAGGCACTTTTGACATCCATTTGAAAAAGTTTAAAACATTTATCTGATGCATAAGCAAGCAATATTCTTATAGCTTCTAACCTTGCCACTGGTGCAAATGTTTCATCGTAGTCTATACCTTCTTGTTGATTGTATCCTTGAGCCACAAGTCTTGCTTTGTTTCGAGTTACCTTGCCATCTTCATCCATTTTATTTCTAAAAACCCATCTGGTTCCAATGATAGAATGATCTTGTGGCATTGGTACTAGTTTCCAAACTTCATTTCTTTCAAATTGGGAAAGTTCTTCTTTCATGGCCATAATCCATGATTTATCAATGATATCTTCTTCAATGGATTTTGGTTCGATTTGAGAGATCATTGCTAAATTGTTTTCATCAACTTGAAATGATCTTCTGGTTCTTATACCATCAGTGGTGTCTCCTATGATCTGATTTTGAGGATGATAGTCCGCTAATCTCCAAGATTTTGGAGGCTCTTGAGAAGGTGGTGAATCTTCTATTTCTTTTTCTTTTGATGAGCTTTCCTCTTCTTCCTCATCTCTTTCTTTTGTTAAGGTCATATCCTCAAATTCATCAAATTTTACATGCATGCTTTCTTCTAAATTTTTTGAAGTTAGATTGTACACTCTAAAAGCTTTGGAGGTTAGAGAGTATCCTAGAAAAATTCCTTTATCTGATTTGGAATCAAACTTTCCTAAATTGTCTTTGATATTTAATATATAGCAATAGCAGCCAAAAATATGGAAATAAGAAATGTTTGGTTTTCTATCTTTCCATAGTTCATATGGAGTTTTGTTCAAAATTTTTCTAATAGAAACTCTATTTAAAATATAGCAAGCAGTGTTTATGGCTTCAGCCCAAAAGTATTTTTCAACATTTGATTCATCAATTATAGTTCTTGCCATTTCTTGTAAGGTTCTATTTTTCCTTTCAACAACTCCATTTTGTTGAGGAGTTCTTGGACAAGAAAAATCATGAGACATACCATTATCATTAAAGAAGGTTTCAAATTGAGAATTTTCAAATTCTCCACCATGATCACTTCTTATTGAAACAATATTGGTACCCTTCTCATTTTGTACTATCTTACAAAAGTTTTTAAAGGATTCAAAAGATTCATCTTTATGTTTTAGGAATAAGACCCATGTGAACCTAGAGTAATCATCAACAATAACAAAACCATAATTTTTACCACCTAGACTTGTAGTTTTGACTGGTCCAAATAAATCTATGTGAAGTAGTTCAAGAGGTCTCTTGGTGGAGATGAATTCTTTAGGTTTAAAACTACTTTTTACTTGCTTGCCTTTTGTGCAACTTTCACAAATTTATCTTTGTCAAAACTTATCTTTGGTAATCCTCTTACTAAATCAAGTTGAGAAAGTTTTGCCATTGTTCTCATACTTACATGACCTGCCCTTTTGTGCCAAATCCATTTGTCTTTTTCTAGAGATACAAAACATGATTCTATAGGCAGTTCATCCAAATATATAACATACACATTTTTCTTTCTTGATCCATTAAAAAGAATTTTTCCAGTTGATATTTGCTTGATTTCACATGTGTCAGTTTTGAAATTAACTTCTAGACCATTATCACATAATTGACTAAAACTAATTAAGTTGTGTTCTAGACCTTCAACATAATGAACATTTTCAATTTTTGCAGAATTAATCTTACCAATTATACCTTTACCTTTGATGCTAGCTTTTTCATTGTTCCCAAAAGTAACTAATCCTCCATCCTTTTTCTCAAGGGATAGAAAACTATGTCTGTCTCCAGTCATATGTCTTGAGCATCCACTGTCCAAGTACCAAGGCTTTCTCTTGATTGTCAATGGACATTCCTGTATTTGGTTTAAGTAAGTGTTTTGGTACCCAGATAGCTTTGGGTCCTTGAGAGTTAGATTTCTTATAAGATATCTTCTTATGAATGTAAGATGATCTTTTATAAGATTTATGATTTTGAAAATATCCATGGAGATCATTCTGAGACTGTTCTCCTCTTGAATAAGTAGATTTTCTTTTAAAACAAAAATTTCTACTATGACCATTTTTATGACAGAAGGTACAAAGTAATTTTTTTGTTTGTTGTTCCTGTTTAGGAGCAAAAAGGTTTTTATAGAGTTTTTGATTTTGAAAAGTTTTAAAACCTATTCCATTATTGTTCCTAAACCTTAATTGAGATCCTACAATATTTTCAAAGGTTTCTGTGGATGTAACAAATTTTGATATATCTTTTTCTAAAGCAGACACACTTTGTTTTAGGCTAAGATTTTCTTTTTGAACAATGGATTCATCTTTAGGTATTTCCTTCTGAGTTGATTGTTTAAGAAGTTCTCTCAAAGCTATAACCTCAGATTGATATTGATCTCTCTCTTTAGTTATTTCAGTAAGCTTATCATTTAGTTGATCATTTTTTTTAGTTATGATCTAAGCATCATATAAGAGATTATCAAATAGATGTTCAGTTTTTATACATGATGCACAAGGTTCAAGAGTTACCTCATTAGTTTCTGATTTAGCCATTAGACACACATTTGCTTCTTCATCTTCTGGTAATTCTTCTAGATCATCCCATGTAGCCATCATAGATTTTTTGAAAGGTGGTTTTCTTTGTCTTTGCTTAGGACACTCATTTTTGTAGTGTCCAGTTTGATTGCAACCATAGCATGTGACTTGGCTTAAATCTGTTTCAGGGTTTCTTTTTGCTGGGAATGCTTTCTTGATTTGATTTCTTCTCATCATTAGCTTTTGAATTCTTCTTGAGAGAAATGCCAGCTCTTCTTCATCATCTTGTTGGATAGTATCTTCTTCAGTATAGAAAGTTTCTATCTTTGATTTTTCATCTATTTGTGATTCTAGAGCAATCATCTTTTTCTTTGCTGGTTTCTTTTCTTGAAGAATTGCTTCGTGTGCTTTTAGAGATCCAACCAGATCTTCTAGATCTATTTTATGAAGATCTTTTGCCACAGTTATTGCAGTTACTATATGTTTCCATTCTTCTGGTAAACATCTAAGTAACTTTCTTATCCTCTCATGTGAAGAGTATTTCTTCCCAAGTGAGTTTAACTCATTTATAATGACTGTGAATCTACCATACATTTGATCTATGGTTTCATTTTCATTCATTTCAAATAGCTCAAATTTTCTTACCCCTAAATCAATTCTTGTTTCCTTTATATGACTGGTTCCTTCATGATGAGTTTGCAGAGTGTTCCAAATTTCCTTGGCCGTCTTGCATTCCATGATCCTGTCATATTCTTCCCTGCACAAAGCACTTTTAAGAAATAATTTAGCTTTAGTGTTTAGAAGTACCCTGTCAGATTCTTGAGTTGTCCATTCAAGCTGTGGTTTTGGTGTGAATGAATCTTTGACAAGTGGAGTGTATTCTCCAACTTCAACAACTGCCCACATGTTGTGATCTTGGGATCTTAGGAACAATTCCATTTTATCTTTCCAGTAGTAATAGTTATCTCCTTCAAAGAGAGGAGGTCTAGTTGATGAGCTTCCTTCAGAGATAAATTTTGCAGGTTTCGACATTACTTCCTTCCTGAATCTTTTCCCCAAGCACTTGTTAAATGCTTAGATATTAGAGCCAGAGCTCTGATGCCAATTGAAGTAACAAGGTTTGTCACAAGAAAGGGGGGTTTGAATTGTGACCTTTTAAAATTTTAACTGCAAGTAAGGTTAATTGCAAACTTTGAACAATAAGATTGTTAGAATGTTCAGAGAACGTTCTCCACACAACAAAATAATAAATAACTTTAAATAAGTGAGTTGTGTGTTAAGTGTTTGCTTAAGATAAAAGAGTAGGGAGAAGAAGAATTGAACACACAATCTTATCCTGGTTCACCCCTTAATAGTATGGGCTACTCCAGTCCCCACTTGAGTGAGATTATCCACTATAATCTAGATCAAGATTACAGTCTTTCCTTTGATCTAAACCAAGATCAAAATACTTCCAACTTAACACAAGCTGATCTATCAAGGTATACTCAAACAATTATGCCCAATTGACTTGAGTTGCACTTTACAAAGATTATCAAGGTTTTTGGATCTAAGCTTAAACACACCTAACCGGTTGTGAAGCTTACAAATATACTACACTCAAGATACTCACTGAAATTATAGATCCTAGATTTCTAGAGAGCTTGGAGTATGAGTGAAAAAGAAGAGCTTGATTGCTTGTAAAATAAAACAAGTATGAATGCTTTTGTGCTTGAAACTCTTGCTCTTCATCTTGAACTTAACGTGCTATTTATAGATGGAGATGTTCCCTTGTTGCTTGGACATCAAATAAGTCTGTTGTGAGTGTAGAAATAGCCGTTGCAAAAGAAACAAAACAGTCCAATAAGATTTGTACTTTTAGATGCTTCTGGAGACCATTCTTTTGGTGGTCTCTGACATTGGTACTGCAAAGATGGCAGAGATATTCGTTGTGCCAACTGTAATGAGTTGTTTCTGATGATATATAAGTTGTAAAGTATTTTCCCATGTGTGGAAATAAAACTAGGACAACTTGCTTCTTCTAGAAGAAAATCTGGGAGAACATTCTCTCAGTTTCTGAAGACCATTCTCCAAACAAATGTGGATAAGATCAAAGAGCTCAAAGAGCTGTTGCAAGTTGTCTTGCAGCTGTTTATATGCAGAATAAAGTAGTAGAGATACTATTCATGTGTCCTTTGCAAGTACAAGTGAATAGTAAACCAAGGACACTTGTTTATGGAAAAGTGTAGCCACTCCTTGCTCAAAGCTGAATTTGCTCAGCTACTGATCTTTACCAACCTTGTTGTTGAATTTTTATTGGTCTAAATTATATCTCAATGATGTTCTTGGAGATCATGAAGTCTTTATCATAGAATGTGATCTTGATATTCTTAAAGACCCTTCAAAGAGTAAGTTCATGAGCCAAAAATGATTCTTTGCCTTAAATGACTTATTCCTTTTGTTTGGATGCTTTAAATAAGTCATAAAGTGTAATCTTGTCTTGTTTCACGTTGACATTTATAAGTGCTTATTCATTGATCACGTGAACTTGAACATCAACTTGTGGTATGGTCTCAGACCATTCTCTTGATCAGTTTTTTTGCATGAAACATGTTTTAATTCTTTTCCTATGAGTGAAACTTAATGATTTTAATCCATTGCATCTGTCTAATATTAAATCACTCAAAAACACTTGTTAGATCACAATATGATCAGAATCTAATTAAAAATAATTAATGATGTTTGTTATCTTTAAAACATCAAAATAGGATTTTGTCTCAACAATCTCCCCCTTTTTGATGATGACAAACTCTTTAATTAATTTTAGATTGTGATTATGATTAAACAAAAATAGTAATAATACTTGTGATTTAATCAAAGAGCTCCCCCTCAATTTATGCATTCTTTATCAAGACCTAAAAATTATGCATATGCAAATTGAGTAAAATAAGATCATGCAATTTTGAATCATTCATTCATTAATCAAATCTCATACTTGAGGATATAACATTGATCATACAAGATTAATAATTTTTGCAAAAGACAGATTCAAATCCTAATTAGAGTTTAGAATAATGCGACATTTAAAGAGAAGTTCTAAAAACAAAAACTTCTCATCACTTCTCAGCAAATTCTAAACTTAGCAAAAAAAATAAGTACTTAGAAACATCATACAAAGTAGACAATCTTGACATGATAAATCACAGCATAAAAACAGAATCTCCCCCTCAAAATAACAATCTCTTCTCCCCCTTTGTCGTCATAAAAAAGAACCGGGAGAGTTACTGAGGGATAGTGGGTGAGGAATCATCAGAACTGGACATATTGTCAAATTTTGGAGCTTCAGGAACTGGAGGTGGCACAACAGCAGGAGGTGGATTTACTCTCATTGCAGGGCAGAATTCATCAACTAGCCAGGTCCTAAAAGTAGAGAACTCAAGCTTCATGTGAGAATACATTGTATCCATAAGCTCATACATTTTGACCATGTGTTTCTTGGTCTGCAAGATATCAACCTCAACCTTTGATCTTTTCAAAGCTCTTGAGTCAAACGGAGGCATAGCTTCAGAGTGCGCAGCATTGGTGAATGAGTTGGTACAAAACGAGCCAAGTGATGCAAAATTTGATGGAAAAGATGGTAGAGATGGACCAGCATCAGTGAAGATTGGCTGAGGCATTTTTGGAAATTCTGGTGGAGGAGTTTTTATCAAATCTCTGAGAAATTCAGAGGTGTGGAATGAATCAAAAGTTTTGTGAGGTGAAGTTGCAAAAGGTGGAGATGATGTGTTGACAAGGTTGTCATACATGGGATTTTCAAAAGTGGTGTTTTCAACAATGGGATTTTCATTTAGTAGAACAGAAGTAAATTTGTTCAAGGATGAATTCAAATTTTCTTCAAAGACAGCATTAAATTCGAGAGAAACAAAAGTGGGTTCAGAGACAATGGGATTACCTTCAGGCAAGATTTCTTTGCCTTTATCACAAGGTACTGAGGTAGGGAGAATGTTCTCCAAACGGTCTTCCTGAGTGGTGACAACTTCAGCTAGTAAATCTAGATTGGCATTTTGCTCAAAAATTTCTCTTTTTCTCTTCTGACCATGATCTTCAGAAGACACGTCTTCTGCTTTCTTCATCCTATCAATGTTTTTGGTTGTGAAGGTGGTGTAGGTGTTTCTGCTTTCTTCTCCTTCAAAGCGCACTTTGAATTCTCTAAAAATTCTTGTTAAAAACATTCTATAGGGTAGGGTTACCTTTTTGTTCTCATTTTCAATGGTATTGATCATGTGTTGAATAAGAACATATGGGAGATTGAGTTTGATTTGATGGGACAAGTGATACATGATCATCATGTCATTATGAGTGACCTTGTCTTTGCTGCCTTTTCTAGGAAAGATGGAATGAAGGCAGACATTGTGGATCATTTTGAATTCATGTTTCAGTTTTGAGGAGGGAGGATCTTTTGTTAAAGGGGTTCCAGGTTCAAAAATTTGTTTCATGAATGAGGTTCTATCAACACAGAGTTTTGAAAACCAATTAATCCCATATACTTTGTTTCCTTCAGTAGGAATTTCTAAGAGTTTTCCAAATAACTCTTCAGTTACCCTCACCTTAATTCCCTTAAGATCAGATACAATTTGATCTTTTTCAGATAAAACAACAGCATTGAAATAGAAAGCAGAGATAAGGGATGGATAGTAAGTTTCTTTGATGTTGAAGAGATTTGTCCAACCAAGAGGGTTAGTATATTTGGTTAGATCATGATCAGTGTTGATCAGATCATTGAAGTTAAAAACACGACCAGGAAGAACAGGTTTCCTTTTTGAGAATTTTTCAAAATTCTCCAAGCTATTTTGATTGATCAAAGGGACGGGTTTTTTGCCCAAAAAATCTTCCTCAGAGCTTTGTGAGGTTTTTGGTAGAGATTTTGAAGAGCTAGGTCTTCGTGAGTAGGTTCTGATATCTGGAGCAGATTTGGTGGGTGAAGAGTTAGAGTGAGTTTCTTCTGAATCTTCATCAGTGATTGTATAGACATTGGTGTCAATAGTAGGTTTTCTACCACAACCAGACGCAATCCTATCTGACCTTCTAATCCTAGAGGAGTCAACAGATTTTGATTTCTTGGATTTTTTGGATATGGGAGAGGGTTTGGATTGTTGAGTTCTGTTCTCATCATGAGGAGGATGTTCAGTGTTTAGTGGTTGGATATCAAGAGGTTGACAAGTTATTGGAATGGTTCCAATGTGGGTTTGACCTATGGCAAGGGTTCTGACTGGAGATTGCCTTGCATGTTCAATCTCTACAGTACTATGAACAGTGTTGGATATGGCTTCAACAGTTTTGGTTTGAGCAGGAAGTGAGGAATCGACTACAAAGTCACTTTCATGATCAGATAATGACTTAAAAGAAGTTTCAGATGAGGATTTGTTACCTGAGTGATTGATCGGAGACGGAGGAGATGGTGGTGAATGAGATTTTTCAGGAGATTGAGATGCTGAGGATGAGGCATTCTTGTCATGGAGAGTTTTTCTAACAGCTTCTTTTACTCTAGCCATTGAGTAGATTTTTGAGAATCAAAGAAGGTGTTAGGAAGATGAACAGTGTGAAGGGAAAGGTTGTGTTTTGATTTTTACGGAGGAGATGATGAGTTTTGGGAAGAGAGTGAGTGGATTTAAGTAGAGTGACTTGAGAGAGTGTATAGAGAATAGGAAAGGATGTGGTGATAGGATTAGGTAGCTAGTACTCATTGAATAGTGTATGGAGTGTACTTAGGAAAACTAAACAATTAAATTATTACTAAGAGAGAGAGAGAGTGTGTCAGCGAGAGAGAGAAAAGGAGAGGTTTTGGAAGAGAAAGAGTTTTCAATTTTTGTTTTAAAATAAAACAAAATTTTAAGAAAAACACTCACAACACATGATAACTAAAGAAGCGCTTATGGAAACTTCTCAAGAGTAAAGAAGCGCTTATGTTCCAATGCTCAAGGTCTAAATGGCTAAAAGAGGGGGATGCAAATACTAAATTCTTTCATGGTAGTGTTAAGTCTCGGATGAAGTCGAATCTCTTATCGGCGCTTCGAGTTGATGATGTGTGGTTAGATTCTCCTAATCTCATTAAAGGGGCGGTTAATTCCTATTTTGAAAATTATGTGTCTTCCAATCATGCGGCTAGGCCAAAGCTTGATGGGATAGTTTTCCCTATGCTCTCGGAGGAGGAGAATAGGGGGCTCACCGCTACCTTCTCCTTGGAAGAAATTGAAGATGTGGTGTGTAGTAGTGATGGGAACAAGAGTCCGGGGCCGGATGGGTTTAATTTTGCTTTCTTGAAGAAGTTTTGGGAGCTATTGAAAGGAGAAATTCAGATTATGTTTGACCAATTTCATGGAAACTCTTGCCTCCCGAAGAGCTTCTTGTCGTATTTTGTAACGTTGATTCCAAAGGCGAGTTCCCCTTCCTCTATCCCCGATTTTAGACCCATTTCCCTTCTTGGTTGTCTCTATAAGTTAATAGCTAAGGTTTTGGCTAAGCGTCTTGCCAAGGTGATGGATTCAGTCATTGCTTCAAACCAATCGGCTTTTATTAAAGGCCGTAATTTGGTGGATAGTGTCTTAGTTGTTAACGAAGTGATTGAGTTGGCGAAGAAGTCCAAGAGAGAGTGCCTAATTTTTAAAGTTGATTTTGAGAAAGCATATGACTCGGTTGATTGGGGTTTTCTTGATTATATGCTCCGTAGGTGTGGTTTTGGTGATAAGTGGATTGGTTGGATGCATGCTTGTGTTTTTGCCGGGAATTTATCGGTGCTTGTCAACGGGTCTCCGTCGTCCGAAATAAAGTTACAAAGGGGTCTTAAACAAGGGGATCCTTTGGCTCCTTTCTTATTTTTACTTGTGGTGGAAGGCTTTGGTGGTGTAATGAGTAGAGCGGTAGGGCTGAATTTGTTTCGCGGTTTCTCTCTTGGTGGGGAGTCGGTACATCTCCCACCTCCAATATGCGGATGACACTTTGTGTATAGGTGAAGCTACGGTGGAAAACCTTTGGTCCCTTAAGACGATTCTTAGAGGCTTTGAGTTGGTCTCCGGCCTTAAAGTTAATTTTTGGAAGAGCGGACTTATTGGTGTTAATGTTTCGGCGACTTTCTTGAATACCGCTTCCACTTTTCTTAATTGTAGGCTTGGTTCTCTTCCGTTCAAGTATCTCGGGCTTCCGATTGGGGCGAATCCGAAGAGTGTGGCTACCTGGGATCCTCTCCTTGGCTATCTTCGGAATCGGTTACACTCTTGGCGTAATAAACACATTAGTCTTGGGGGTAGGATTGTGATGATTAATGCGGTCTTGAACGCTATCCCTATCTTTTATCTCTCTTTCTTGAGGATGCCGATGAGAGTTTTGAAGAAAGTGGTGCGTATTCAAATGGAGTTCCTTTGGGGGGGCGTTAGAGGTGGTAATAAGGTGAGTTGGATGAAGTGGTCGGTGGTGTGTATGGTAAAAAAGAAGGGTGGTTTAGGTGTGAGGGATGTTAATCTTGTAAATCTTAGTCTCTTGACGAAGTGGCGGTGGCGCATTCTTCAACCGGGAAGACCCCTTTGGAAAGAGGTCCTTGTGGCTAATTATGGCGACGATATTCTTCATAGGGTGGATTGGAGTGAGTTTCGAATTCCTACTGCCGCGTCTAGATGGTGGAAAGACATTTGTGCTTTAGAGAAGGTGGTAGAGTCTAAAAATTGGTTACAAGAAGCGGTGTCTAGGAAGTTGGGGAGCGGTGCATCTACCTACTTTTGGTCTTCTCTTTGGATTGGTGAGGTTCCTCTGTCGGTAGCTTTCCCTCGGCTGTATTCCCTCTCTAATCAAAAGAATAATTTGGTGATGGATTTTCGTGAAAATCTTGGTGAGGATTGGAGTTGGTCCTTTTCGTGGCGTAGGGATCTCTTCCAATGGGAGGTGGATCTTGTTGTTCGGTTGAGAGAGATCCTTCAGCCGGTTGTGTTCTCTTTGGAGGATGACTCTTGGAGATGGAGACCGGATCCGGAGGGTGTGTTCTCGGTGAACTCAGCTTACAATCATTTGGTGGAAGAACTTCGGTCCGATATTGAGTTGGAGGAAGATAAGGTGTGGGTTTTCGATCATATTTGGGATAGTCCGGCTCCTTCTAAAGTAATTGCCTTTTCTTGGCAATTACTCTATGATCGGGTCCCAACTAGGAGCAACCTCGAGGCTCGCGGCTTGTTAGGTACGGACTTGCCTTGGGAATGTGTTGGGTGTGTCGGTAGTGTGGAATCACCCATTCATCTTTTTTTGCATTGCCCGAGTGCTTTGAAGGTGTGGTATGAGGTTTTTCGGTGGCTTGGTGTGGTGATTGTTATTCCTCCATCTCTCTTTTCGCTCTTTGAGGTATTGAGAGGCTCCGCGAGAAATGCTAAGACTCGCCAAGGTTTTTTAATGATTTGGCATGCTACTCTTTGGTGTTTATGGAAGGCGAGGAATAAAGCGATCTTTGCAAATGGGTCCTTTTTTCCTTTGGTGATTGTCGACGAAATTAAAATTATGAGTTGGAAGTGGAGTTTAGATAGGCTGAAAGTTCCCCCGTGTTTATTTTACGAATGGACCTGGGATCCGGGAGTATGCCTTAATCGTTGATTGGGGTGTTTTTCCTCTCTTTATTTTCTGTTTGGTGTTGTTGTGCTCTGTCTCGGCCTGTTTTGTAAGGCAGATTTCTGCATGTTGGTGTTTGTTGTTTTGTAGCGTTCTGCCTTTGTTTTAGGTGGGGTATTTCAGTTTAGGTAGCAGCATAGGTTTCTGGTTGGGTCTGTTTAGCTCCTGAGACTTGTTGCTCTTTGTTTGTATGGTGGTTTCCACCTCTGTTTCTTTCCTGCTCCTTCTTTTTTCCTTATAAGGGAGGATGCTTATTAATAATATTTGCTGATTCAAAAAAAAAAAAAAAAAAAAAAATTGCAACCAGCTTGTGTCTTCTATCCCAAAGGCTTTTTCCATCCGCAAACTATGCATATTTGAAAGCAATAAAGTAGTCTTGCATGAACTGTCCCTTTCATTGGAAGAGTTGTCAATTCAAGGAGGAGAGGTGATAAAGTTTTCCTTTGAAGCCATTGCCACCACTCTACTGACATCTCTTCAAATTTTAAATATCGATGATTGTTCGTCTGTAATATCTTTTCCGGGAGATTGTTTACCCACATCTTTGAGGGTTTTGTCCATCAAGAGTTGTAAAAATCTAAATTTTCCAAAGCAAAACCAGCAACACCAGTCACTTCAGTATTTAAGGATATATAAGAGTTGTGATTCTCTTACTACCCTCCCACTAGAGAACCTTCCGAACCTCAATTCTCTCACAATCCATAATTGTGAAAACATAGAACGTCTTTCCTCTTCGAAGATTCTTTCAAATCTAATTGATATTGAAATTAAAGACTGTTCCAAATTTGTATCATTCTCAAGAGAAGGATTGTCTGCACCCAACTTGGAATTATTGCGTATCTACAACTGCAGTAATTTAAAATTAATGTTATGTGAATACCTTAACTTATGAAGGAACAACCTTAACATTAATGTTATGTGAATACTTATTTTCTGAAAGAAAAAAAAAAACAGACTAGAGGAGTTGAATAACAGAGAATATGGTTAAATAACAGAGAATATATGTCTTAGAAGCAAAGGTTTGTCTTTGACTTGTAATGAATGGTAAATGATAAGACCACGGCTACTTGATCTAACATGCCCAAAAGCCACGCATATGGTTAATTACTTGCGGCACAAGTTTATTTTTGGGGGCATCTTACTTACACTGACATGAATTGTATGGGTTTCTGTCATATTTCATAATTGATAGTTGAGATAACTTATAACCAATCTAAATGAGTTGACTTGAAATTTTGTTTGTATCATTGTTTTATCAGTAGTGGAAAGAAGGCCCTTACCCTTGATAATCACGCCTTAAACCGTTCCTTAACTTGGTAACGCGCTCGAACCCTCTGAACCTTCACATCAAAGCCCTCATCAATACTTGGCATCAACATCAAACCGTAGCCGAGGTTCTAGGGTTCCAACATAAAGGAAACAACTCAACAACTCCAGCCTCGGAGCTTACACATCCAAATATAACTCGGTTTTCGCAACGTTTCAGAAAAGTAAAAATAAACATGTTTCATGACTTGAAGATTTCCCTCAAGCCATCCTCGAGTCTAAACTCTCGGACTTTCATCGGGTGAGCATTACGTTTTCACAAAATCACATCATGCAACATTTAGCAAAAGAAATCCACGAAGTTTCAACTTTACAAAGTCCATCATGCATGCCCTTGATCAAGTTTTAAAACTATAGCCCATTATTTTCTTTTCATCAAGTTCTAATTCAAAATCATCACAACTACCACAAGTCTCTCTTAACCTCTAAGGCACATATCAAGCA
This sequence comes from Trifolium subterraneum, assembly GCA_951799995.1. Classification (NCBI taxonomy): domain Eukaryota; kingdom Viridiplantae; phylum Streptophyta; class Magnoliopsida; order Fabales; family Fabaceae; genus Trifolium; species Trifolium subterraneum. The sequence continues at coordinate 4,547,620 of OX637462.1, read as the reverse complement.
ATCATGTTCCATCTTTAGTAACCAAACAATCAGCCCAACAGCTCATTATGCAAGACCTAGTCACTTTGCTAGCCGATTTTCGTCTGAAAATTCTGATAAAAAAGCTTGAAACTTTCAACTTAAAACAGGGTTTACGAACTCATTTCAGGTCCAAATCACACAAACCATATATGAAATTTTAAGAGAATTAAATTATCTACAACTTTCTAGTTAAGCTCAAAATGATCCGAGCACTAATGCTGGGTGAAAAAGCTCCACGATGTCTGCTGTCAAACTGCAGAATTTCAGTTTTTCTCTCAATGTTCTTACTTTTACCTTAATCTTTTCAATCCAAGTTTATGCATCAGCCATATCAGTTTCTAGCAACAAGAACTTAGAGCTTATATGTTTAATCTCAGCTCATTCAAACAATTCAACACCCAAAATCATTTTCCCCAAAAATAGGCATAAAAGAGGAACTTTAACCAACTTACTATCATGTACATATGGCTTCACCATGCTTTTTGTTAGATGAAGATGTGACCAACAAAGTGTTGGTCTCAGTAGAATGAGCATGTGTCTCTTAAGAATGTGGTCATGTTTTTAGTTTAAAAGATGAAGAGGAAGAAGAGAGCAAAAGGACTAAAGTGGATGAAAAGGACTAAAGTGGACATAGGCCACCTCAGATAGTTCTTGCATCAGAGTCATCAGCAGCAGCTTGATACTTGGGGTGAGGTTTAAAAATGGGGGGAATTGACTTTGGATGAGGTCGGCCCTCGGACCAGATGGAATAAGTTGATGCTTTAGGTCTTGAGATTATGCCATGACGCATATGGTGCATATAGTGAAATATAGGAGGTGCACTAGCTATTTCCTCTTTGTCTTCCTCTTCCTCATCCTGTCCATCATCATCAACGCCACCACCACCATTAGTTTCCATAGCATTAGAATCATAAGTTACTGCATCTACTACTACATGAGGAGCATCGTCAGCTTGTTGCAACTTCAATAGATAAAGAATGGAAATAAACTTCTCCTTTAAACAACTAAAATGTTTTCCTTTTTAACCATATTGTTTGTTCATCTCAACAGGATATATTATTTGTTCTCACAACTGCCTGAAAACTGAAATAATTATCAATTGTTGAGTGTGAAGGTTCTCAGTTATCAACAGCAACAGACAAAATTATATACGAATAATTTTGCAGCAACCAAACTTAAGGTCCAACCGGCAGATTTAATCTCACCTTCATCATTTCTTCATAATGCAGGATAAACAATCAAACCAATCCCAGTGAGACATTTGCAAATGTCCATAAAGGATTTCAACCAGAGGGAACATGAAACATGTCAAATAACCGATTCTCCCAAAAGCTTAAGCTGTTAGGAAGAGTTATATCAATGGTTTTATATTATTTCTAACACGCCCCCTCACGCAAGAGCCCACTTGGGCTTGAAGCGTGGATAATGCATAGGCCCACCTACCATATGCTTAAATAATTAAATTCCACTTTTTAATTAGAAAGTGAGGGGAGCGGGGATCGAACTCTAGACCACTTAGTCATAGAGGCTCTGATACCATGTCAAATAACCGATTCTCCCAAAAGCTTAAGCTGTTAGGAAGAGTTATATCAATGGTTTTATATTATTTCTAACAAAACATATATCAACCAAAAACCTATATTGCAATGTATGATTTTTTTAGGCTTAATTGCGTTTTTGATTCCACACGAATGACTTTTGTGCAAAATAGGTCCTTATTAACAAAAAAAAAAAAAAACTGCATTCCTAGTCCCAAACAATGACAAACGTTACAGGTTTTGGTCCTTCCACCACAGATTCTTGTTAACAAAAGTTAATCAACATTTACCTTGTATGAGGTTTTGACCTGCATGTTGCATTGACTGTGATGGTTGGATTAAATTAACTTTCTCCAAAGATTTTGGCCAAACTTCTTGCAATGCTTGTGGTTCAAGTCACGAGGTTTCTAAAAACAAAAGGGCAATAATAATCACTCATTCATCTAAAAGCAACAAAACAGACTCAAAGGTGAAAGAGGCAGAACTTAGGGCGGGGAGAGAGAAACAAGGATAGAGAGAGATAGGGAGAGCTTACCTACAGGCCGCAGCGGTGGTGAGCGATGAAGTCGAGAGAGAAGCGAGTGACTGTCTTTTGCCCTTTCAGAGCTTACGCGTTTCCAGTTTCAAACAAAAAAATGAAAAAATGGTATGCTTTGGAAAAAATGGTAGAGCTTGCGAGTGACCATTCATACAATACAAATATAGGTTCATACATGTGAATAAGGAGTTGACTTGTCCTCTTAATTATATTTATTAGTTTGTTCCTAGAATAAGGAAAACAAATCAGAAACTGATTTGTTCTCATTAAATGTAATTATTTAGGGTAATTTCCTGTAACCTCTATATATACAAGAAATAACAATGAGAAAGGCATCAAGCCAATAATTCTGACATGGTATCTTTAGGGTTTCGATCTAACCTGTGATATCGCTCCTCTTCTTGGCTTCGTTCAGCGACACCCCACTGGGTCGCTCTTGAAATCGTTTTTTTTTCGTTCTTGGTCCTTGTTTGTTTTGGGATATTTTTTCCAAAACCTTGATTATCGCTGCAACAGTTCTCGCCGTTTCCTGTTTCTTGTTTTGGTCTTCGAGATTCTCGATTTTTCAGGGCTGAGATCGTGCTTCTCGGTTGTGTTATGGGTTGTTAAGATTCTGAGTTTTGGGCAGATTCTTGTTTGATCGTCTTCCTCGCCATTGAATTTCTAGATTCTGTGATATTGCTTTGTGATTCTCGCCGTTGCTTCTCTGGTTGCAAGTGGGTACTCACCTTTTCCTCTTTATCTACTGTTTTTTTTTGTTTTTTGTTGCACGGTTGAAACAAAACTATAAACAGGTCCTATCTTTGTTTACTCACGTGCTGCCTTGTTTGTGTGTTGTGTGATTTTCACTTTGACTAGTTGGTGTTAAGTGTCTCAAGCTTTTATTTTTTTCATCTCTACTTACTTTCATGGCTTCTGAAAAAGCAATTTCTTGTGTCCGTTTTACTGGCAAAAATTATCCTGCTTGGGAATTTCAGTTTAGGCATTATGTTAAAGCACAAGGATTATGGAGTCACTTGGATGATGTCTCTATGGCACCATTAGCGACAACTGATTTAGATGAATGGGAATCCAAAGATTCAAAAATTATAACTTGGATTCTCAGTACTATTGATCCTCAGATGATTAATAATTTGCGATATTTTTCTACTGCTCAAGAAATGTGGAACTACTTGAAGCGCATCTACGACCAAGATAATGATGCCAAGCGTTTTCAGTTGGAGCAAGAGATAGCCAATTACAAACAAGGAAATTTGTCTGTTCAAGAGTATTATTCTGGGTTTCTGAACACTCTGCAATTATACATGCTAAGGTCCCCAAAAGTTCTCTTGCGGTTGTCCAAGAGGTCTACAATACTAGTAAGCGAGATCAATTTCTCATGAAGCTCCGTCCATAATTTGAGGTTGTTAGAGGTGCTTTGCTGAATAGGAACCCTGTTCCTTCTTTAGATATATGTGTTGGTGAACTTCTCCGAGAGGAACAACGTCTTACTACTCAAGGAACGATGTCTCATGATGCTGTCATTTCTGAGCCTGTTACGGTTGCATATGCTGCTCAGAGTAGAGGTAAAGGTAGTGATGTTCGACAAATTCAATGCTTCTCGTGCAAACAATTTGGACATTATGCTCATAGTTGCGGTGGTAAGAAGTTTTGTAATTATTGCAAGAAGCAGGGCCATATTATCTCTGATTGCCCCATTCGTCCTCCACGACGAACACAACGTCCGGTGCAAGCTCTTCATGCCTCTACAAGCTCTGCAATTGGTCCTTCCACATCTAATGGTGGTGCTTTACAGCCTGAAATAATCCAACAAATGGTACTTTCCGCTCTTTCAGCCTTGGGAATTCAGGGTAAGCCTTCTCATGTTTCTCGGTCATGGTTTCTTGATTCTGGTGCATCCAATCACATGACAGGATCTTCTGAATTCTTGCGCAATTTACATTCTTATCATGGTAATCAGAATATTCAAATTGCTGATGGCAACACCTTGTCTATCACTAATGTTGGTGACATCAACTCTGATTTTCGAGATGTGCTTGTATCACCTGGACTTGCTTCCAATTTATTATCTGTTGGTCAATTGGTGGATAACAATTGTAATGTTAATTTTTCTCGTGATGGTTGTCTTGTGCAGGAACAGGTGTCGGGGAAGGTGATCGCGAAGGGGCCTAAAGTAGGAAGACTGTTTCCGCTCCAGTTTATTTCTAGTCATTTATCTTTTGCCTGTAATAATGTTTTGAATTCTTATGAGGATTGGCATAGGAAATTGGGTCATCCAAACTCTGTTGTTTTATCTCATTTATTTAAAAATGGTTTGTTGGGAAATAAAAGTGTTGTTTCTAATGCCTCTCTTTCATGTTCTGTTTGCAAATTGGCTAAAAGTAAAACATTACCTTTTCCGTCTGGTGCTTATCGTGCTTCCACTTGTTTTGAGATGATTCATAGTGATGTATGGGGTATGTCTCCGGTAGTTTCTCATGCTCGATATAAATATTTTGTCACCTTTATTGATGATTATAGTCGTTTTACTTGGATATATTTTCTTCGCGCTAAATCTGAAGTGTTCTCTATGTTTAAGAAATTTCTAACATATGTTGAAACTCAATTTCATGCGCATATTCAAATTTTCCGCTCTGACTCTGGTGGTGAGTACATGTCTAATGAGTTTCAGGAGTTCCTTCAACAAAAAGGCATTTTGTCTCAACGCTCTTGTCCTAATACCCCTCAACAAAATGGGATGGCAGAACGCAAGAATCGTCATTTGTTTGATGTAACACGCACGTTACTTCTTCAAGCTTCAGTGCCATCTCGATTTTGGGTGGAGGCTCTTTCCACAGCTGTCTTCTTGATCAACCGACTTCCCTCTACGGTTATTGATCTTGATTCTCCTTTTTTCCGTCTTTTTAAAACTCAACCTGATTATAATGATTTGCATACTTTTGGGTGTGTGTGTTTTGTTCACCTACCTCCATTTGAAAGACATAAGCTTGGAGCACAGTCTGTTCAATGTGCATTTTTGGGGTATAGTCATTGTCATAAGGGTTTTGTGTGTTATGATGTATCTAATAGTCGCTTCCGCATTTCTCGTAATGTGACGTTTTTTGAGGATCAATTTATGTTTCATCGTGTTTCTCCTGCCTTGGATGATGTTGTTAATCTTCCTAATTTTTCCATTATGCCTCAGTCTATAGAACGTTATAAACCAGGATATGTATATGTTAGAAAACCCAGACAGCAAGTACCCACGCCCCTTCCAGACACTGATCCGCCACTTGATCCTGTAACAGTTGAACCACGACGTTCTGGCCGAATATCTCGACCACCAGATCGATATTCACCAGACAGGTATGATTCTTCGCATACTTCATTGACTGCCTCACTTTCTAGCATATCTGTTCCTACTTGTTACTCACAGGCTGTTAAAGATGTGCGTTGGATAAAAGCGATGAATGAAGAGCTTCAAGCCCTTCAAGAGAATTTCACATGGGATATTGTCTCATGTCCTCCTGATGTCAAACCCATAGGCTGCAAATGGGTGTATTATGTGAAATTGAATTCTGATGGGTCCCTCGACCGTTACAAGGCTCGTTTGGTTGCTTTAGGAAACAAGCAAGAATATGGAATTGATTATGATGAGACATTTGCACCGGTTGCCAAAATGACAAGTGTTCGCACGGTAATCTCTATAGCTGCTTCTAGTGGGTGGTCTCTTCATCAAATGGATGTGAAGAATGCTTTTCTTCATGGTGACTTGACAGAAGATATTTATATGACTCCGCCTCAAGGTCTATTCTCTTCATCTAAAGGTGTGTGCAAGCTAAAACGTTCCTTATATGGTTTGAAACAGGCGCCTAGAGCATGGTATGAGAAATTCCGCTCCACTCTACTTGGGTTCTCCTTTACTCAAAGTCAATATGATTCCTCTTTATTTATTCATAGCACATCTGCGGGTATTGTTCTTCTTCTTTTGTATGTTGATGATATGGTTATTACTGGTTCTGATCATGCTTCCATTCAGCAACTTAAGCAACAGTTACAGTCTGCATTTCACATGAAAGATCTTGGTCCTCTACATTATTTTCTTGGTCTTGAGGTTCATTCTACGTCCAAGGGAATACTTCTCCATCAACACAAGTATGCCACAAATTTGATTTCTATGGCCGGTCTCGAATCAGCTAATCCGGTGGACACCCTCTTGAGGTTAATGTTAAATATCATCGTGATGATGGTGATCTTTTGCCTGATCCTTTATTGTATCGAAAACTCGTGGGTAGCCTTAATTACTTGACTATTACTCGTCCTGACATATCTTTTGTTGTTCAGCAAGTGAGTCAGTTCATGCATTCTCCTCGACATCTTCATTTAGCAGCGGTTCGTCGTATAATTCGATATTTGAAAGGAACCTCGCATCGTGGTCTATTTTTTCCCACCGGAATAGCTCCTAAATTGAGTGCTTATAGTGATGCCGATTGGACAGGGTGTCCTGACACTCGTCGATCTGTCACTAGTTGGTGCATGTTTCTTGGTTCTTCGTTGATCTCATGGAAAAGTAAGAAACAAGCAAGAGTCTCTAAATCCTCTACTGAATTTGAGTATCGCGCCATTCTGCTGCTTGCTCGGAAATTCTTTGGTTACGTGGTCTTTTGGCTGAACTTGGATTTCCTCAGACTGAGCCTACATCACTTTATGCCGACAATACAAGTGTCATCCAGATTGTTGCAAATCCTGTCTTTCATGAACGCACCAAACATATCGAAGTCGATTGTCATTCAATCCGTGATGCCTATGATGACCGACATATAGCACTTCCTCATGTCAGTACCCAGTTTCAAGTTGCAGATATTCTTACTAAAGCTGTTCCACGCCCACGCCATCAGTTTCTTGTTAGCAAATTGATGCTCCTTGACCAGCCGCATCAATTTGAGGGGGGATGTGAATAAGGAGTTGACTTGTCCTCTTAATTATATTTATTAGTTTGTTCCTAGAATAAGGAAAACAAATCAGAAACTGATTTGTTCTCATTAAATGTAATTATTTAGGGTAATTTCCTGTAACCTCTATATATACAAGAAATAACAATGAGAAAGGCATCAAGCCAATAATTCTGACAATACAATCCTAAGCCAGTATGTGTGCATTAATTAAGCCAACTATGTGCATATGTTAAATACAGCAACACATAATTGGTGTTGGTATGTTCTTGAGGAAAGGCATCGAGTATATGGTGCTTGCATCATTTGTTGTTTCCTTGTTATTTCTCAGTAAAATAGATTCTGTAACATCAGTGTTTTCTTACCTTATATATTGATATCTTAAAGGGGATAGTGAGAGATAAATTTTAGTCTTCCTATACTTTAATCAACCGACCTTGTTCTTTGGTCCAACTGCAGGAGCTGATAGTGATAGATAAAGTTTAGTCTAGGTTGTACTAATTCTCTTTTGAAGCTTGATAAGCTACTTGTGAGTATTTTTCAGGTATGTGAGGGATAAAAGTTTGGTTTATGTGTGTGTTTACTGGTTTCTTATTCTTGTACACTTTCGAGTATTTCTTGCGCTCCTGATAGGTAACGTCACGTTTTCATAAAACTTTCAATTGGATTTCACTTAGTTTCGCTTCATTAGAGATTGTTGTCAATTAGTCTCTATGAATAGCCTTTCAATTATGGGCCAGATTTTGATATAGTCTACCAACAAACAAGGCTACAAGCTCAATTGAATCACTTAAATTGTTTGCTTCTCAGCCATTAATAATAACGACGACATGGTTGTTGAAGATGACAGTACTTCAGTAAGCATAAATTTGTAGAACTTCAGTTATGGTTGTGAACAATCCCACTGGTCATTCCGAGAGTAATAATGTACTTCTAATGCGAGAAAAATAAGACGTAAAGTGAAGTTAGTCTGATTAACAGAAATGATGAGGTGCTGTTAAGGGTGTGGTTCTGATCTAGATGACCGCATACTGCTAAGCTACCACCGCATCATCTGATTGGCATTGAAGTAAGTGTGCTCTGGATTTGACAGAATTATGCAGGCAAGTAAGAATTCAGTGGTCAATCCGAGAATAATACTTCTAATGCTAGAAAAATGAGTATGCAGTATCAAGTCAATGAACAGAGAATCATAGATAAGGACTGGTCAAAGTCCAAGAAGCCATGATCATCAGAATTATCTCTTAATGAAGAACCTAATCCAAAGGTCATAGCACAGATGAAGGAAATGTTGTTACACTTTCATTCATAAACTGAAACGATGGTTTGCTAAAACAAGATTTGTTTGGTAACTATAATTTTCTTACAAGTTTATAATTTATTTTCACTATCTTATAGCACAATCAATTAGATATATCTCTTTTATATCATTTCATATTTATAAGTTAATTTAACTAATTTTATCCAACACTATAAATTCAATTAGTTAACTTATTTATTATAAAATATCAACTAATTTATTAATTTTCTACTATAGACTCTTATTAGTTAACCACTAATATTTTATCCCACAATCGTACTATATTTTCCATTATACAGTTAGCAAAACACGTTTTGATTCCAAGATAGACAAGAAATATACTATTGTAAACACACTTTGTCTTTTTTACCTATAATAATAATATTATTTCATTATGCACACAGCTCAATAGGCACCAAGGAATAAAATAATACTATGCTTTGTATGGAAGCATGCTACTTCCTTGTCGTTACCAAGAGCAACACACAGTTCACAGCATACACACTTTCACAAACTAGAATTAGTCTCATCTGATCTCCGATCTAATCTCATCAATCAATTACCTTCTTCATCCATATCATGGCAATGGCTGCTGTTGGTGAAGCTTTCCTCTCTGCTTTCATTGAAGTTGTCCTTGACAGGCTTGCTTCTCCTGATGTTGTTGACTTGATCCGAGGGAAGAAAGTTGACGTCAACTTGGTCCAAAGGTTGAAGAACACTCTTTATGCTGTTGAAGCTGTGCTGAATGATGCTGAACAGAAACAGTTCAAAGACTCTGCTGTTAACAAATGGCTTGATGACCTCAAAGATGCTGTTTATGCTGCTGATGACATTTTGGATCACATCTCTACCAAAGCTGCTATTTCAAAGAACAACAAGGTGAGTACTGCTACTAACTACTTCTCTCCCTTTTTCAACTCTGAAGAGAGGGATATCATTTGCAAGTTGGAAAATATTGTTGCTAAGCTTGAATACATTCTCAAATCCAAAGATATTCTTGGCCTTCAACATATTGCTACTGACCACCACTCTTCTTGGAGAACTCCATCCACCTCTCTAGTAGATGTTGGATCTGACATATTTGGTAGGGATCAAGACAAAGAGGCCATACTCAAACTACTGTTAGATGATGATAATGATGATGCTAAGATTTCTGTGATCCCCATAGTTGGTATGGGTGGAGTGGGAAAAACCACTTTGGTCCAATCTGTGTACAACCATGACAGTGTCAAGCAGAAGTTTGATGTTCAAGCATGGGCTTGTGTTTCTGACCATTTTGATGAATTCAAGGTTACAAAGGCAATCATGGAGGCAGTTACTAGAAGTGCTTGTAATATAAAGACCAAAGAGTTGCTTCATCTTGATTTGAAGGAAAAATTGACTGGAAAAAAGTTCTTAATTGTTTTGGATGATGTCTGGACCGACGATTATGACGGTTGGAATTCTCTTTTAAGGCCTCTTCAATACGGAACTATGGGAAGTAAAATTCTTGTAACAACCCGTATTGAAAAAGTGGCATCTATGGTCCAAACTTTTCAAACTTACCATCTTGAGCAATTGTCTAGTGAAGATTGTTGGTCCGTGTTTGCAAACCATGCTTGTCTTTCTCCAAAAGAATCCACTGAGAATATGGATCTCCACAAAATTGGCAAAGAGATTGTTAAAAAATGTAAGGGATTGCCTTTAGCAGCACAATCACTTGGGGGCTTGTTGCGACGTAAACGTGACATCAAGGATTGGAATAATATACTAAATAGCAACATTTGGGAAAATGAGAGTAAGATCATTCCGGCACTAAGAATTAGTTATCATTATCTCCCTCCCTATTTGAAACGTTGCTTTGTTTATTGTTCATTGTATCCTACGGATTATGAATTTAATAAAGATGATTTGATCTTGTTATGGATGGCCGAAGATCTTTTACAGCCTGCAAAAAATGGGAAGACTTTAGAAGAAGTTGGTTATGGGTATTTTAATGACTTAGCTTCAAGATCATTTTTTCAACGTTCCGAAAATGGGAGTTTTGTGATGCATGATCTGATGCACGATTTAGCAACATTGCTCGGTGGAGAGTTCTATTTAAGAAGAGAAGAACTTGCTAATGAAACGAATATCGGTACCACGGCTCGTCATTTGTCATTTAGTGAGTTCGGTGATCCAGTCCATGAAAACTATTATGTTTTTGGCCAAGCAAAACATCTTAGGACGTTTTTGGCAATCAATTTTAGAAGTCCTCCATTCAACAATGAAAAGGCACCATGCATAATTTTGTCAAATTTGAAGTACTTGAAAGTTTTGTCATTTCGAGGATTTCCTAATCTTGATGCATTGCCTGATTCGATAGGTGAACTAATCCATTTGCGTTATTTGGATCTCTCTTTCACAAATATAAAGACATTACCAGAGCCATTGTGTAATCTTTATAATCTACAAATGTTGAAGTTGTACCATTGCCGAGAACTAACCAGGCTTCCCAATGACATGCAAAATCTTGTGAATTTGCGACATCTTGATATCAGGGAATGTTGGAAGTTAAAAGAGATGCCTAACAAAATGAGCAAATTAAAAAATTTGCAACATTTGAGTTGCTTTCATGTGGGCAAGCACGGAGAGAAAGGGATCAAGGAATTGGGAACACTTTCAAATCTTCAAGGATCACTTTCCATTACAAAATTAGAGAATGTTATCAACAGCTCAGAAGCATCCGAGGCAAAGATAATGGATAAGATATACCTTGAGGCATTATTGTTGTCATGGTCTGAAGATGCAAAGGACCATTTTACAGATTCACAAAATGAGATGGATATACTTGACAAGTTACAGCCTACCATTAACCTGAAAAGGCTAAATGTAAATGGATACAGGGGCACAAAATTTCCAAAATGGGTTGGAAATTCTTCCTACCACAATTTGACCGAGTTATATGTGATTGGTTGTCAAAATTGTTGTATTCTTCCTCCACTTGGACAACTAAGCTCTCTCAAGAAATTGACCATGAAAAAAATGAGTATGCTGGAGACCGTTGGATATGAATATGGTGATTCATTTTCAGGGACACTCTTTCCCTCTCTTGAATATTTGGAGTTTTGTGAAATGCCATGTTGGGAAATGTGGCATCATTCCTATGATCGGGATAATTCTTTTCCTATCCTGAAGTTTCTTTACATTGTTGATTGTCCCAGATTAAAGGGAGATTTGCCATTTCATCTTCCTATGCTGAAAACAATTAAGATTGAACGATGCAACCAGCTTGGCTCATCTCTCCCAAAGGCTTTTTCCATCCGAGAGTTAAACATATTAGAAAGCAATAAAGTAGCCTTGCATGAACTGCCCTATTCATTGGAAGTATTAAGAATTAAAGGAACAGAGGTGATAGAGTCTGTCTTTGAAGCTATTGCCATCACCTTACCAACATCTCTTCAAAGATTAGTTATCACGGATTGTTCGTCTGCTATATCTTTTCCAGGAGATTGTTTACCCACATCCTTGAAGGTTTTGTACATCACAAATTGTAAAAATCTAAATTTTCCAAAGCAAAACCAACGACATGAGTCACTTCAGTTTTTGAGTATAGATGAGAGTTGTGATTCTCTTTCAACCCTCCCACTAGACAACCTTCCGAACCTCGATCGTCTCGAAATCAATAAGTGTGAAAACATACAATGTCTTTTTTCTTCAAAGATTCTTTCAAATCTTGATCATATTGAAATTAGTGACTGTCCGAAGTTTGTATCATTCCCAAGAGAAGGATTGTCTTTACCAAACTTGAAAGAATTGTGGATCTGGAACTGCGCTAATTTAAAATCATTGCCTTGTCACATAAATACTCTTCTCCCAAAGTTACAAAATGTGTATATAAGTGAATGCCCAGAAATGGAGACGTTTCCTGAAGGGGGTATGCCGCCTAGCTTGAGATCACTCTATATCTGGAATTGTGAGAAATTATTGAGGAACACATCTCTAACTTCGTTTGATATGATTTCCGTTCTTACAATTGGAGATCTGTCTGATGATGCTATCAAGTCGTTCCCTAATAAGGGTTTTGCGTTGCTGCCTCCCTCCCTTACCTCTCTATCTCTATCGAAAATGTCAAGTTTGCAGACGTTGGAGTGCACGGGGCTTCTCCACCTAACATCCCTCCAACAATTAACAATTTTTTACTGTCCTCAGCTGGAGAATATGGAGGGAGAAAGGCTGCCTGCTTCTCTAATAAAACTTCAAATCAATGGATGTCCTCTGTTGGTAGAACGGTGCCTCATGAAACACCCACAAATTTGGCCCAAAATTTCCCACATCAAAGGTATTATGGTTCACGGCAAATGGATTTAGCAAGCTTGAACAGGTAATTGTTATGCTATTCCGCACCTAAATGCCACTTTGCCCCATTTCATTCATTTTCTGGACCAATTTTTTAAACAATTAAAATTATATGAATATCTTACTACCAGCCCACTGAATATTTGTCTCATTTTTATGTTGTTTGCAGTTATTTGTTCAAGGTCTCAGGATGGTTGTAGAGTCGCAACAAATATTTTATTTTACATTTTCAGGTAAAGATTATCCGAGCAGAGTTCCCTGTATTGTTTGGGCAAAAGATACAGTTAATCATATGATGTGAAATTGTCTGATCTTTATTTTATTTTTACAGATTATGTTGGAAATATCAATTATTCTTGGTTTGGTTTGTACAATCAAGTAAGTTCCTGAACTTCCCTTTTGATGTAATTTATGTAGAACACTCTCCCTTTTGATGTAAGTTCCTAAACTGATTAAGTCAGTCATGACATGTTCTTTGGCTTGCTGTAGGTTCTTAGACTTGTGACATGATGAAATCAGGTGCTTCATAGTCATTAGTTGCTGTCGGCCAGAGGTATGCTCTTAATATCTCATGACACAAACTGTTAATGGCTTTTGGTATTTAAGAGAATGTATATTTATGCAGATAGACAATAACCAACGCCCAAGATTTCCTGGAAAGATTGAGGCATCTACTAATGTGATGCAAGGTTTGTCGGCATTGTTAACTCCGAAATTAAAATCTACTTATTTTTTGTATTTTATTAAATCTATGTTAAAGATAAGTTCTATTTGTCAATGCAGGAGTTAACATCTTCCAATTTCCAAGGCATATTTTTTATGGTTTTGCACACATTTGAAGCTTTGATGGCCTTTGCTACTTACTTTAGGCATCTAAAATGTTTTAATTTGGATTCCTATACTACATGAAACATAGGAATTTGTGAATGTGTATAGATCTTGAATGACCGCTCCAAATAGTTTGCGCTACAAGTCAACAGATTCAGTTTCTACGGTTGCTGCTTTATCTTTCTGTACAGCAGCACTTTATCTTTTTGTAACAGCTCTTTAAACTAATGTAAATGTATAATTGTGTACAACAATTCAATCAATAGAATGAAAATTTTCTCCTCATTATTTTTCTAGAATGTAAATTGCTTTTTTAATACACTATATGACTTTCTGTTATTCATAGAAAAGCTTTCTCCCACCCTTAAGCAACTTCTTTGTTTCCAGTGTTCTAGTTGTGCTAATCATAATCAATAATGCCAATTGCTCAAAATTAAATTAGAAACTTAATTGGTTGGCAAATTAAGAGTCTAAAAGGAAATACACTTAATTATTTGTTTATAATAATTGAAACTTTGATAAATTTATTATCCTACTCCTCAATTAGAACTTCCAAGAAGGAATTAACTGAAAATGAAGTTCCATAAAGAGTATCTGGATTTGATTTTGGTCCCTTTTGGATTGCTGATCATGTTTGCTTATCACCTCTTTCTGCTTCACAGATATATCAATAGGCCTCACACCACAGTCATGGGATTTGAAAACAATGACAAGAGAGCATGGGTTGACAGAATTATGCAGGCAAGTAATTATTATATATAATGCTTATCCTTCCTATGATTTAATTAGAAACTTCTTTTAATTTTGTTTTTGAAATTTTTAATGAATGATCAGGCCGAAAATAGGGATGTTAGCACAGCTCTATCTGTTAATCAATCCAACACATCAGCTGCTACATTCTTGGCCTCCGTTTCTTTGACGCTTTCTTCTCTAATCGGAGCATGGATTGCCAATAGTTCCAACATTTTCTTGCGGAGTCAATTAATCTATGGTGACACAAGCGCAACCGCAATTTCCATCAAGTACATTTGCTTATTAACATGCTTCCTTCTTGCTTTCTCGTGCTTTATTCAATCAGCGAGACACTTTGTTCATGCAAATTATCTGATAAGTACACCAGATAGTTTTGTTCCAGTTAGTAGCGTGGAATTAGCGGTCATAATGGGCGGTGATTTTTGGTCACTAGGTCTTCGAGCTCTTTATTTTGCACTTAACTTGTTGCTTTGGTTTTTTGGTCCAATACCTTTGTTTATTTGCTCATTAGTTATGGTTCTTGTTCTTCATTATCTTGATTCAAATTCAAGGCCGTTGCATTTGCATCCTAATAGATCTCAGGGTGACAAGTTTCAGATGGCAAAGAACAACCTTAACTTATGAAGGAACAATGTTTCATAATGAAGCACAAATTCGGTGATAATAAGGTTTGAAGAACAATGTATGTTATTCTTCTCTATGATTATATGATTACATCTGGTTGGTAAAAGGTGAAAAAAAAAAATGAGATTATGTTTGCTGTAAAATTCTACAATATCAAATTCACAAAAAAGAGTGATCTCAATGATGTTCAAAAAAACATGTTTAGAAAGCTACAAGATTATAATTTAGATCATGAAGTGCACGTCTCAATGTGCCAAACCATGTTAGATTGTAACAAATGGTTTGTGGTATAATTTGTTAATAACAGCAACAAGTAGTAGTGTTATACCATGAAGCACCGACACAGTCATATACAACGAATACGACACTGACAATCGGTACCGGTAATAATTTTATGAAATAAATTAATTAAACATAGTCACAGATATCAGCGTCAAACACGTGACACGTCTTCTATGAAAAGTGTCGGTGCTGTAAAATTGATATGGCCATTAAAACAAACTTCATTTACAATTTAAGCATTTGATTTTTGTGGTTATAGTTACTTGCTATAACAGATTTGCATCAATGTTATGTGAATACTTATTTTCTCAAACAAAAAAAAACAGACTACAGGGGTTGAATAACAGAGAATGTATGTCTTAGAAGCAAAGGTTTGTCTTTGACCATGGAAACTGGATCCAACATGCCCAAAAGCCACGCATATGGTTAATTACTTGCGGCACAAGTTTATGTTTAGGGGCATCTTACTTGCACTAACACGAATTGTATGGGTTTCTGTCATATTCCATAATTGATATTTGAGATAACTTATAACCAATCTAAATAAGTTGACTTGAAATTTTGTTCGTATCATTTTTGTATTAAATTTTAACTCTTCAAAAATAAGAGCTCTAATGAGATAACTTATAACAGAAGTCATAGTCCTTCACCACTACTCAGTAATTATTAGGACTCCCGGGAAGGAACAAATTGAATATGTGCTTTTGTTTCTAAGCTCATAGCCTCTATTAGAATATGCTATTTCCTCGACGTAAACAAGAGCAGCAACACACACTTTCACAGCATACACACTAAGTGCAAACTACAATCAATCTCTTATGAGCATACCATGTAGGGGTGTGCAAAAAATATAGTAATCTTTAATCACACCACTAATCAAACCATTTCCAATTTTAATATCCCAAATTTTGGAAAAAACACTCTAATTAAAAAAACCAATTCTAAACCATATCTATTTTTTATAATTGGTTTGCAATTGGTTTTTGGTTAAGTAATTAAGGTGCAAAAACTCAATTTTTCAAATCCACTATATTAATTATATAATTTAATAAATAATCAATTAAAAAGGGTAGTGGAGGGGCTGGTGGTCAACATGGCGGTCAACGCCAGACCAACGGCAACCCGTACCCCGTCTGGAAAAGTAAAAACAAAAGTAAAACGTATGTCAATACATAACTTTGACGATTAACATATTTAATTGTATAAAAGTAAAAATGATAAGAAGTTGATATTTTGAAAATACTCATCGAAACGCATTGAACGATATCTTATATGCTAATATTTATTTTTATTTAGTAGTAAAAAAATATAATCAAAACAATATATGAGAATAGTGCACAACGGTCAACCGTCTCACAAAGAAAAGTTATTCAAATAACATTGGTGTTCCAATATAATATATTGACTCAATCACTTCTATAGACGACGAGCACACTCGTAAAGAAACTGATCTGAGCTTAATTAGTTCAGCTGAAATTGCTCTCTCTGATTTTCTCACTTCTAATCACTACTTGATCAATCAATATCATGTTGAAGTTTGTAGGTGAAGCTATTCTCTCAAGCTTCATTCAAATTGTCCTTGAGAAGCTGTTTGATGTAGTTCGTAACTCTGTCGTTGGAAAAAAGCTTGAAGACAGTTTGGTTCAGAAGCTGGTGAGATGTCTTCGCAATGCTGAATCTGTGCTGGAAGACGCGGAGCGAAAACAGTTCACAGATCCAAAAGTCAATGAATGGCTCAGTGACCTCAAACATGCTATTTATATGGCCGATGATCTTATAGATCGCATTTCTATCAAAACCGACAACGACATGGCTTCTATGTTTGAAGAAACACTTTCCTTACTTGAATCCATTCTCAAAGACAAAGAATCTCTTGGTCTTAACGAGATTGCAGTTGACACCTCACTTTGGAGAACATCGACGTCTCTAGAAGTTAAATCATGTATCATATTTGGCAGGAATCCAGACAAAAAGGCTGTACTCGAGTTACTATTACATGATAATGATGATGACGATGAGATTTCAGTAATCCCCATAGTTGGCATGGGTGGAGTGGGAAAAACCACTTTGGCCCAACATGTGTACAACCATGACAGTATAAAGCAAAAGTTTGATGTTCAAGCATGGGCTTGTGTTTCTGATGATTTCAATGAATTCAAGGTTACAAAGGTTATCTTGGGGTTAGTTACTGGGATTGATCATGACAAAGATGCTAACAAAGAGTTGGTTCATTGTAAATTGAAGGAAAAACTGACTGGAAAAAAGTTCTTTATTGTTTTGGATGATGTCTGGAATGAGGATCGTGACAAATGGATTTCTCTTATCACGCCTCTTCAGTACGGAGCTAAGGGAAGCAAAATTCTTGTAACAACCCGCATTGAATCCATTGCTTCTATGGTCCAAACTTCTCAATCTTACCGTCTTGAGCTATTGTCAAATGAGCACTGTTGGTTAGTTTTTGCCAACAATGCATGCCTTCCAGATCCAATCCATTCCAGTGAGGATATGGAACTCCAAATAATTGGCAAAGAGATTGTTAGAAAATGTAAGGGATTGCCATTAGCAGCACAATCACTTGGAGCCTTGTTGCGAGAAACCCGTGAGATCAGGGACTGGAATAATCTACTATATAGTAACATTTGGGAAACTGAGAGTAAGATCATTCCAGCACTGAGAATCAGTTATCAATATCTATCCCCTTCTTTGAAACGTTGCTTTGTTTACTGTTCATTGTTTCCTAAGGATCATGAATTTGAAAGAGAGGAATTGATCTTGCTGTGGATGGCGGAAGGTCTTTTACAGCCTCCAAAAAATGGGAAAACTTTAGAAGAAGTTGGTTATGAGTATTTTAATGACTTGGTTTCCAGATCATTCTTTCAATGTTCTAGGAGTGAGAACCGGTGTTATGTGATGCATGATCTGGTGCATGATTTAGCAATGTTTATCGGTGGGGAGTTCTATATCAGAGATGAAGGTCTTGGGAGAGAAACGAAGGTTATTGGTGCCAAGACCCGTCATTTGTCATTTTCCATTCTTGGTGATCCAGTCGCAGAAAATTTTGGAACTTCTGGACCAAAATATCTGAGGTCGTATTTTCCAATCTCTCCTAAAGATGATGACGAGTACACAGATTTTAAGCCGTGGATTTTGGATTTGAAGTACTTGAGAGTTTTGTCAGCTACATCCTTTGCTTTTTATGATAATCGTAATAATATTGGGTTGCTCGATTCAATTGATGAGCTAATCCATTTACGTTATTTGGATCTATCTGTCACAGGGATAACAATGTTGCCGGAGGCACTTTGTAACCTATATAATCTACAAACTTTAAAGTTGAGTTATTGTGAAAATCTCACCAGGTTGCCCAATGACATGCATAATCTTGTAAAGTTGCGCCACCTTGATCTCAAGGAAACTTCTTTGAAAAAGATGCCTAGTCACATGAGCAAATTAAGTGATCTGCAACATTTAGCTTACTTTGTTGTGGGCAAGCATGAAGACAGAGGGATCAACCAACTAGGAACACTTTCGAAAATTGTTGCATCTTTCCACCAATTGGACAATTACCCTCTCTCAAGAAATTGGTAATCATTGCAATGCGTAAGCTCAAGACTATTGGATGTGAATATGGCACAGGGACACTCTTCTTTCCCTCTCTTGAGAGTCTAGAGTTTTATGACATGTCATGTTGGGGAAAGTGGTATCATCCCCAGGAGTCGAATGATTATTTTCCTGTACTGAAGTCCCTTGTGATTTACAATTGTCCCAAATTACAGGGTGGTTTACCAACTTGTCATCCTGCTGTAGAAACTGATACGAACCAAAGAACAGAAAAGCAATAGAACAGTATAAATGAGACAAAATTAGAGAGCTTTATTGATGAATGTAAAATGGTGGATTCAATTACAGAAAGAAGGAATATTCTATCCTCAAATCTGACTCAGAGCAGAGCTCCGTTAGGAAGTTAGTACTTCCTATTCATTCTAGCAATTAACTAAATTCCAAGGTGAGTATTCCCTTTCCTCCTCTCCTCCTTATATTGTGGAAATGAATGCTGCATAGCTCTCTCTCTCTTTCAACACGTCATCAATCATAACCAACTAATCATTTATCCCTTTCTTACCCCTTCTGGAATATACCAGCCAGGTCTTTGGATTGTTTGTCTTATTATAGATTAGTTGTTCATGTGGCATAGCTGTATTTATATGGGTCCTATCAACACCCCTTCCTCCAGCTATAATCTTGTCCTCAAGATTGAATCCTAGGAATTGGCTCTTCATCATCACAACATCTTCCCAAGTTGCCTCTTCAACTGTCTGTCCTTTCCATTGAATTAGCACTTGCTTAACCTCTTCCCCATTCTGCCTTATCTTTCTGGATGCCACTACAAACATAGGCTCAAAATTCTCCATCTGATCTTCCACCAGTAGTTCAGGCAACTCTTCTTCTTCATGATAGTCTCCTATGGCCTTCTTAAGTAGAGATACATGGAAAACTGGATGCACCTTAGACCCAACAGGCAATCTTAGCTTATAAGCTACAGCTCCAATACGTTCTACTATAGGATAGGGGCCATAATACCTGGCTGCTAATTTAGCATGTATTCTGCTTACCACAGAGTTTTGTCTATGTGCTCTGAGTTTGACAAACACCCATTCTCCTACAATGAAACTCTTCTCAGTTCTTTTTCTATCTGCCTGAGATTTCATTCTTTCTTGTGCCTTCATTAACTGATGCTTCAGCTGCCTCAAAGCTTCATCTCTGTCAATCAATTCTTTCTGCACAGCCTCCACCTTTGTCTCCCCTTGGGACCATCTCATCAATTGTGGTGGTAACCTCCCATAAACTATTTCAAAAGGTGTTTTAGCAATAGAAGTGTGATAATTGGTATTAAACCAATACTCAGCCCAATGCACCCACAATATCCAAGACTTGGGTTGGTCTGCAATAAAACACCTCAAAGGTCTCCAGACAACGATTCACCACCTCTGTCTGACCATCTGACTCTGGATGGTATGCAGAGCTCATTTTTAAATGAGTCCCTTGTAATTTGAATATCTCCTTCCAAAAACAGCTCATGAATATAGGGTCTCTATCACTCACTATAGAAGAAGGCACACCATGCAATCTTACTATCTCCTTACAGAAAATTTCTGCTAGACTCTTAGCAGTATAGGGATGTTTCAGGGGAATAAAATGTACATATTTGGATAATCTGTCAACAATAACCCATACAGCCTCATATCTCTTTGATTTTGGAAGACCAATTATGAAATCCATAGAGATATCTTCCCATATTTGCTGAGGAACAGGCAGTGGTTGTAGTAAACCTCCAGGGGAAGAGGCTAAGTATTTTTGCCTCTGGCATGTATCACAATTTTTCACAAAATCTTGCACTGTGCCTTTCATGCCAAACCAATACACATTAGCAGCAATTCTTCTATAAGTTTTGTAAAACCCTGAGTGTCCACCTTGTGGAGAGTCATGAAACTCTTTCAGCAAGGTTGGTATCAACTGAGACTTATTGGAGATGACTAACCTTCCTTCATAGAATAATACTCCATGTCTGTATTCATAATCAGGTTTAGCAGTAGGGTCCTGTGATAGCTGTTGGATAATGTCCTGAATTCTTTCATCTTCTTCATTTTCCAACTGGATCTGTTGGCTTTGATCCCATTGGAAGAAAGAGGTTATTTGTTTTAGGTCAACACCTTCATTGATTCTAGACAGGGCATCTGCTCCCCTATTCAATTTTCCTTGTTTGTAGATGATCTCGAAATCATACCCCAACAATTTTGCTGCCCAATTCTGTTGCTCAGCTGTAACTATTCTCTGTTGCATCAGCTGCTTCAAGCTCTTTTGATCAGTGGACACTATGAATTTTCTGCCCAAAAGATAAGGTCTCCAGTGTTGTATAGCTAAGACTACTGCCATCAGCTCCTTTTCATAGGCAGACTTAGTCAAATTTCTCACCCCTAAGGCTTTGCTGAAATATGCAATTGGTTTCTTAGCTTGCATCAAAATTGCTCCTACTCCTCCACCAGAAGCATCACATTCAATAGTAAAGTCTTTGGTGAAATCTGGTAATGCCAAGACTGGAGCTGAAGTTAATTTCCTTTTTAAAGCATCAAAGGCACCCTGTGCTTCTACTCCCCATTTGAAATTATCCTTCTTTGTCAGTTCAGTTAAAGGTCTAGCTATCTTACCATAGTCCTTTATGAACTTTCTGTAATACCCTGTGAGTCCCAAAAATCCTCTAACACCCTTCACATTTTTTGGAATAGGCCATTGCATTACACTTTCTACCTTACTTGGATCCACAGCCACCCCATCTGCAGATATCAAATGACCCAAGTAGTCCACAGTTTTCTTAGCAAAAGAGCATTTCTTCTTGTTAGCCACCAAACTGTGACTGATCAAAAGTTGTAAAACCTCTTCTAACTGCTTTACATGAGTCTCCCAATCTTTACTGTAAACTAGAATATCATCAAAAAAGACTAGTACTCCTTTTCTCAACAAGGGTCGAAATACATCATTCATTAAACTCTGGAATGTGGAAGGTGCATTCATAAGGCCAAAAGGCATTACTAAAAATTCATAATGGCCTTCATGAGTCCTGAAGGCAGTTTTTCCAATGTCCTCCTCCTTAACTCTCACTTGATGGTATCCAGATTTAAGGTCCAATTTGGAAAAGAAATTGGCTCCATGTAACTCATCTAATAACTCCTCAATTACAGGAATAGGGAACTTATCTGGAATGGTGACTTTGTTAAGGGCTCTATAGTCTATACACATCCTCCATGTACTGTCCTTCTTTTTTACCAGAATCACAGGACTTGAAAATGAGCTAGTGCTGTGTCTGATCACCCCTGTAGCCAGCAATTCTTTCACTTGCCTTTCAATTTCATTTTTGTGGTGGTGTGGGTACCTATAGGGTCTCATATTGACAGCTCCATAATTGTCTATCAAGTTGATAACATGTTCTTTATTTCTTCTTGGGGGGAGACCACTGGGTTCTTGAAACACCTGCTTATATCGATTCAAAATGCCTTCCAATTGACTTTGCTGATTAGGTGTCAAATCAGAAAACTCTTCTACTTCATTTCCCTTCATCCCCCATAGCTCTTTCTGCAAACCCAGTTTTGGTTTACTCAGTATACTCTGCAAAGCTACTATTTCCCTTTCACTACTATCTATTCCCTGCAAGGTCACCCATTTTTTGTTGCTCCAAAAGCTCATAGTTTGCTTTCGCCAGTTTACAATCATATCCCCCAAAGTTTTAAGCCAATCCATCCCTAACACCACATCAATCCCTCCTAACTCGAATAGATGCATTTCTGGGGTTAATTTGAAATCCCCAATCGTTATCTCCAATCCCTTCACCATACCCTGCGATTGGGCTCGTGATCCATCACCCAACTTGATACTCATTAATGGTGTTTCCGCTAACGACCACCCCATCTTTTGTACTAAATTCTGAGAAACGAAGTTATGTGTTGCTCCACTATCCACTAGAATCAATACTGGGACACCACAAAATTGACCTTGAAACTTCACTGTTTTGTGGTTTTCATAAGCGATGTGGTTGAGAGTTAACACACACATCTCCCCAGCCTTCTCGTCATCAGACTCTTCCACTTCTACCGCCAACACATGAGCTTCCTTCTCATCGTCCTCTTCATCTTCCACAACTAGAATTTTGAGATGCTTTTTTGGGCATTGATGCATGGGATGGAATGGACCTCCACACTTAAAACATAAGCCCTTTTGTTTTCGTTCCATCATCTCCTGGTATGATAGATGAGTGAAACCACGTTCTCTGTGTCCATGATGCCTTCTATCCACTTGGGCTGTTTTATCAGCTTTAGGCCCAAAGTTATTTCTTCTAGCACCTCCATTTTGCTCACCATCCCGAGACTTGACCATAACCCAGTCAGATTGGGCTTTACCCGATCCATTGAAACTGGGCCTAAGTGACCCGCTTCCAGACTTGGATCCCCTATTAAAACCCGATCCACTTCCCTTAATCTCTTTTTCCACCACTCTCGTAACTTGTAGAAGCTTTGCTCTGTTCATCTCCCCCACCGCCGCCAAACTCCTAACTCTTCCACGGATCTCTGTTTTCAATCCATGTAAGAAATACCCCAAAAATTGTTTGTCAGGGAGTCGTGGTATCTGAGATGTAAGATACTCAAATTCGGTGATATATTCATCCACCGTCCCTTCTTGCTTTAACTCCGTCAATTGTTCATACACGTCGCCTTCGCCGTGACCACCATACCTTCCTAATAAAGCTTCTTTCAAACTTTCCCAAGTCAAATCCTCATTATCCCCCAACAATGAGTTGAAGAAATGGATTGTGGGTCCCTCCATACACAGCTGAGCTAACTTCACCTTCACCTCCGGTGTCGTTTCCTGTACCTGGAAATAGATCTCAGATCGCGAGATCCATCCCGCCGGATCTTCGCCGGTGAACATGGGTAGTTCAACCTTCTTCACCGCGTGTCTAAACTCCGACAACGGGTCATTACGTTTCGTGTTCGAACTCATCCCTTTCGCTTCTCCCTTCTTCGTCGACTGTTTCTCCGATGAATCCAACACCGATCCTCCTGAACTACTTTCTCCTTGTATGGATTTCCCCATACACTTCTCAATCAACGCAATCAAGCTAGCGTGGTTCTCCTTCACTGTGTTTTGAACATCAATGAGTGAGGTTCGTACCACTGAGATTTCACTCTCCAGAGCTTCGACTCTAGCTTCCATCTGTTTGAATGCTGGAACTGTCACCTTCTTGGGGGGCATTCACTAGTTCTCCGTCAACGAATCCGGTAGGTCGGACCAGTTTGATACGAACCAAAGAACAGAAAAGCAATAGAACAGTATAAATGAGACAAAATTAGAGAGCTTTATTGATGAATGTAAAATGGTGGATTCAATTACAGAAAGAAGGAATATTCTATCCTCAAATCTGACTCAGAGCAGAGCTCCGTTAGGAAGTTAGTACTTCCTATTCATTCTAGCAATTAACTAAATTCCAAGGTGAGTATTCCCTTTCCTCCTCTCCTCCTTATATTGTGGAAATGAATGCTGCATAGCTCTCTCTCTCTTTCAACACGTCATCAATCATAACCAACTAATCATTTATCCCTTTCTTACCCCTTCTGGAATATACCAGCCAGGTCTTTGGATTGTTTGTCTTATTATAGATTAGTTGTTCATGTGGCATAGCTGTATTTATATGGGTCCTATCAGAAACAATTAAGATTGAAAAATGCTCACTGCTTGCTTCTTCACTCCCAAGGACTCCTGCCATCCGCAAATTGGAGATAAATGAAAGCAATAAAGTATCCTTGTGTGGTCTATTGCAGTATCAAAAGAAAGTATTTTAGTTATATCGTCTCCACTGGTGCGATATCGATGCCGTTCAACAATTAATATAGTTTTAAGTAAGGTGATTAAAAGATTTTGTTACGAAATCTTGCGAACATAGAACAACAATAAAAATATGAGTAAGATATCAGAGAGAGATAAAATTGCTAGGATTAGACTTCACTGACTCATTCGTATGTATCCCCTAATCAGCTAAATAGATTTTAGCTATCTATCAATATTATCACGTATCGCTCGTCGAACGTTTCCGTGTCCAGATAACGCTGAGATATCTATTGTACCTATTAACCTCCGATGTCTCGGATGATCAATCAATACTATAGCATTAAGATTCGATACTCTAAGTGAATATTAAACCCCAATCATTGACCGCCTATGCTTCTATGTGGTTACTTTGTCTATTAATTTAAAACAAACATTACTACTACTACTAATAATAATAATACAAAAGTGAAGTGTAATAAGTGAAAATAGCTAAAATACTTAAAATAACCTTATAAAACAATCTTATAAAGCTAAAATATTTATAAAAGAGTCGATAAGTGCTTAAAATATACAGGTAAAATCACTGTTTTTTTTTGGCACTTATCATGGTCTACCCCTTTCATTGCAAGAGTTAAGAATTAACAGAGGAGAGAGTGGTTTTATTCCTGAACTTGAACCGTTGAACAGAAGAATGGTCACAGAAGTCATCACCCTACCAACGTTTCTTCAAATCTTAGAGATCCATAATTGTCAGTCTGCCATGTCATTTGCGGGAGATTGGTTACCCACATCCTTGAATAGTTTGTCCATCAGGGGTTGTAGAAATCTAGATTTCCCAAAGCAAAACCACCCGCATGAGTCACTTCGGTATCTGGTTATAGATAATAGTTGTGATTCTCTCACAACCCTCCCACTGGGTATCTTTCCGAACCTCGATCATCTCGAAATCGAAAACTGTAAAAACATAGAAAGTCTTTCCGTTTCAAAGAATTTTAAAATTTTCTATTGCCCAGAAATGGAGACATTTGTTGAAGGCGGTATGCCACCTAGCTTGAGAACACTCCAAATCCGGAATTGCACGAAATTATTGAGGAGCATATCTCGAACACCGATGGACATGCTAACCAGTCTTCGAGTTAATGGCAGATGTGATGGTGTGGAGTCCTTCCCCATTGAGGGTTTTGCGTTGCTACTTCCCTCCCTTACCTCTCTACAACTATGGGAAATGTCAAGTTTGCACACATTGGAGTGCACGGGGCTTCTCCACCTAACATCCCTCCAGGAATTAACACTTAGAGACTGTCCTCAGCTGGAGAATATGGTGGGAGAAAGGCTGCCTTCTTCTGTTGTTTTTAGTATGAAAAAATAATTTTCGAAAATAATAGAAAAAATAGAACCGAAGAGTTTATTGGTTGAGTCGCGTACTAGGTTGCTCTCTTTAAGACGTTTCGCGGAACTGCTTAAAATTGTGCAAAGCAGGCTACAACCAACCGCGTCGTCTCCAAGATAAAACAGCCCTGTTCAAACAGAACCGATCGATCACTGCACCGTAATGATCGGATAAGGAACACCTTCTTGAATGGCTCAACAAAACCACTCAAAAATTGATATAATAATATCAATCTTTATCGATACAACAATATCGATACTGATACAACAATATCAGTTCCAACCAATGAAACACAAAAGAAAATGAAACAAATGGAGAATGAATTTTTTTTTCTTCGAGAGAGGAGTTTGTTTCTGACTTGTGTAATGTGTTGTTTTTTTCTTCGTATTTTTTGGAAGCAGCTTGCTTTGCATATATGCCAATAAAAGTAAAACGGACAAGTCAAGGAATTAAGTGGTATTACACTAGCACCCAAGCAAAACTGATCCTCTAGAATAGTAACGTAGGGGACATGTTTTATGCATGGATTAATTGGAAAATCTGATTACTAACGGAAAGAATCAAGGTGCAGCAGCGGGTGATGAGTCAGCTAAAGCAAGACTTAATTAACTAAAAAATTAGTTAATTTTGTGACAAAAAAAAAATATTAGTCACTTTAGGATATATAAACACTACTAAAGAGAGTGTTCTAAGAAATGTAGGACTTTTCCCACTTTTTTTAATTCACACTCCTTAGTTCCAAGTCCTACAAGACCAATGTGTTTATCCCATTTTATTTCCAATCACAATGGATCAACTTCCACATATTAAATGAACCTAATCAAGTTCATTTTCCAACAATCCCCCACTTGAATTTAAAAAAGTGTTTCAGAGGTTTCTAAAAGATTGTGCATAAGCAAAAGTGTCTATGACTTGAACTTTTGCATAGCGAGTAAGAGCCCGATTTAGCAAGAGTGACACTTGTCTTGAACTCTATCTCGGATTTTTCTCAAACCTGCACACAACCTTTCCACAAGGTGTTTCTTTGTAGCCCGTGCTTTTAATGGCCCTGCACGTTAATCCCGGTTTCATGAACGCTCTAGGAATTTGCCTCTAAATTCCATAGGAACCGGCCTCAGTTCCACATTCATATAGGTGAGTCTATCAAAAGTACTCCTGAAGCTCGGTACTCCACTCATACAGAGTATAGATCTCATTAAGAGTTTCAACTCATCCTTTCGCTTTCAGGAATCATGCTTTTCTTATTTTTACTTGCATGATCATCATTAACTCCTCACGACTTGTTATTACCCGTTGAACCTATTTCTTGGGATCTCCAGTCATTTAGGTTGGGTTTCCATCATGAGAAGTTCATATAGGCATTAGTCCCATCTTTTTAGATGTATTGTGGACTTTTTCTCTAGCTAATCCTTTCGTCAAAGGATCCGCTAAATTTTCATCAGTGCGTACGTCTTATTTGACGTCTTTTTCCGTTATAGAATCGATTCTCAATTTTAGCAATAGCCGCGGTACTATCGCAGTGGATCAACACAGCTGGCATAGGTTTTTCCCACAAGGGAATCTCAGATAGCAAGCATCTCAACCAACTTGCTTTTTCACTAGCAGTGGCAAGCGCTATCATTTCAGACTCCATAGTGGACTGAGCCAATATGGTCTGTTTCTTTGATTTCCACGACACAGCTCCTCCAGCTATACTAAATATATAGCCACTGGTTGCTTTGGAATCATCCGACAGGGTGTTCCAATCAGCATCACTGTACCCTTCAAGGACAGCAGGAAATCTTTTATAATGTAATCCAAGATTCATGGTCCTTTTAAGGTACCTCATGACTCTCTCAATGGCTTGCCAATGCTCATTACTAGGCCTACTAGTAAACCGACACAGCAGTCCCACGACGTAGGCTATGTCGGGTCTGGTACAATCAGTGGCATACCTAAGACTGCCAATGATGCTCGCATATTCAGTTTGTCTTACGCTCTCGCCAGTGTTCTTAAACAATTTTACACTGGGATCATACGGCGTACAAGCAGGTTTACAGTCAAAGTAATTATATTTCTTTAGAATCTTTTCCACATAGTGGCTTTGACCCAAAGTTATTCCGTCCTTTGACCTTGTGATCTTGATCCCAAGAATCACATTTGCCTCTCCAAGGTCTTTCATATCAAAGTTGTTACACAACAATGATTTCACTGCATTTACAGCAGTCATGTTTGATCCAAAGATGAGCAAATCATCTACATAGAGACATACAATAGTGCAAATGCCATTTTCATATTTATAATAAATGCATTTGTCACTTTCATTCACTTTGAATCCGTTTGAGATCATCAAATCATCAAACTTTACATGCCATTGTTTTGGTGCTTGTTTAAGTCCATACAAGGATTTATCTAACTTACAGACCATATGTTCTTTTCCATGTATTACAAATCCTTCAGGTTGTTCCATATAGATTTCTTCTTCTAAGTCACCATTTAAAAAAGCAGTCTTAACATCCATTTGGTGTACTATTAAATTATAAATAGCAGCAATTGAAATTAGTACCCTTATGGATGTTATTCGAGTGACCGGGGAAAAAGTGTCGAAGAAATCTATATTTTCTCTTTGTCTAAAACCTTTGGCAACAAGGCGAGCCTTGTATTTATCAACAGTACCATCTGGTTTTAGCTTCTTTTTCAAAATCCATTTACAACCAATCGGTTTGCAACCAGGAGGCAACTCTACTAAGTGCCAGGTCCCGTTAGATTCAAGAGATTTCATCTCATCATTTATAGCTTCTTGCCATAAATCAGCATCCAAAGATGACAAGGCTTCTGTAAGACTTGTAGGGTCTTCTTCTAAAGAATATACCGAATAATCCGGTCCATAATCTTTAGCTACTCTTACTCTTTTACTTCTACGAAGTTCAGCTTCTACTGCTTCGTTGCTCTCAGAATCTTTTATCACAGGAATGTGACTTGATTTGTTGCCCCCACTATTTGTGGATACATTGCCCCCACTATTTCTTGATTTAAAGGGGAATTTATCTTCATAGAAATCAGCATCAACTAATTCTATGATCACTTTAGCATTCAGATCATAAAACCTATATGCTTTACTATTTGCTGCATAGCCAATGAACACACATTCATAGGCACGACTAGCGAGTTTAACCCGCTTCGGATCCGGTATCCTGACATAGGCTAGACATCCCCAGGTTCTAAAATAAGACAAATTTGGTTGTCTTTTCTTCAATATCTCATACGGAGAAATCATATTATTAGCCTTGGGAATTCTATTCAGGACATAGCAAACAGTCAACAAAATTTCTCCCCACCAGTGTGAGGCAGCACCAGAATGGAGCATACTAGCTACAACTAGTTCGGTAAGAGTTCTATTTTTTCTTTCTGCTTTACCATTCATTTCAGGTGAATATGGCGCAGTCGTTTCATGTATAATTCCATGTTCTTTATAAAATTTATTGCATAAAATAGAATCATACTCAGTTCCCCTATCGCTACGAAGCCTTTTTATTTTCTTACTAAATTGATTTTCAATTTCATTCACAAAAATCTTAAACATGTCAAGCGCTTCACTTTTATTCTTCATTAGATATACAACAGTATAATCAGAACAATCGTCAATAAAAGTGATAAAATATCGTTTACCGTTTCTAGTCAACGTTCCATCAAGTTCACATATATCAGAATGAATTAAATCTAATGGTTCAGATTCTCTAATTACTGATTTATGTGAAGTTTTAGTTATTTTCGCTTGACTACAAAATTCACATTTTTCTATGTTATTGTTATTTAACTTTGGAATTAATCCTACGTTGATTAAATTAAAAATAGATTTTTTTCCAACATGACAAAGTCTAGAATGTCAAATATTAAAAACACACACATAGTAAACGGAAGGAGAAATTTTATTAAAATCAACATTTAACTTAAACATGCCATCAGTAGCGTACCCTTTCCCAATAAAAATACCATTCTTAGTGATGGTGTACAAATTTGCCCCAATAGTTTGATTAAACCCAGCCTTATTAAGAAGAAAACCAGAAACTAAATTCTTTCTAATGTCAGGCACATGCATGACATCCTTCAAGATCAGAGTCTTTCCAGAGGTGAACTTCAATTCAACATCTCCAATACCAGCAACAACAGAAGTGTGAGCATTTCCCATCTGCACCTTCTTATTTTCAGCAGCAGTGTATGTTTTAAACATAGCACGTTCATAACAGATATGACGGGTAGCGCCAGTATCTATCCACCAACCATCAGTACCACCAACCATATTGATTTCAGTGATCATAGCCGAATATGGCTCTTCAGTCAGGTTAGCCTGTGCATTAGGGGCAGCAGCAGGTTTGTTCCTGAATCTACATTTCTTTGCATAATGACCAGGCTTTCCACAAGTGAAACATGTTATACCACTTGCACCACCTGAGCCACCTGCACCATTGTCATTTCTTGGTGGCTGTTGTTTAGCATTGTGGGCCCTAGCAGGGTTACCATTCTTATTTCGGTTCATTTGACCGCGGTTCTGATTCTTAAATGGTTTGCCTCCAGGCTTCAGAACCGCACCGAATTTCTTTTTGTTACCGGTGACCACATAGGCCTCTTCTTTCTGATCTTGTCTCCTGGATTCCTCTTCAATTCGGAGGCGAGTAATCAGACTTTCAATGGAAAATTCTTTAGTTTTGTGACGAAGTTGGTTTTTAAAATCTTTCCAACTCGGGGGCAGTTTGTCTATCATCACAGCAATCTGAAATTGTTCATCAAGAGGCATACCTTCGATTATAATTTCATGAGCAATTTTCTGCAACTCGTGAGATTGTGCCTCCACAGACCTTTCATCAACCATCTGGTACTTCAGGTATCGACTCACAGCATATTTTTTCACACCAGCCTCCTAGGTATCATACTTCTTTTTCAGCGCCTCCCAAACATCTTTAGCACTTTTGTATGTACTGTAATAATCATACAGATCATCACAAAGACCATTTATAATATAGCCTTTGCATAAATAATCATTATCCAACCAGAGTTGTTGTTCCTTTTTCAATTGAAGCTCTTGGGCTTTAATCTGTGCAGCAGGATCAATCGAATCCTTTTCTTTTTGTTTTTCAGCATCAGATTTTTCACCGTTTTCACCATTGATGGTGAGAGTTTGAGTTGTTCCTGAACTTGAACCAGCAGTAACAACAAGAGGCATCTCGTCACTTAAAACGTGGACAACTTTTTTCAAGGTTAAGAAAAAGAACATTTTTTGTTGCCAACGTTTGAAGTGGAGTCCTTCAAACTTAAACGGTCTTTCAGTTGCACCAACAACCGATTTGCCAATAACCTCTTCAGTATCCATAGCAGTTTTGAAAACGTCTTAAAATTGTTGTTTTTAGTATGAAAAAATAATTTTCGAAAATAATAGAAAAAATAGAACCGAAGAGTTTATTGGCTGAGTCGCGTACTAGGTCGCTCTCTTTAAGACGTTTCGCGGAACTGCTTAAAATTGTGCAAAGCAGGCTACAACCAACCGCGTCGTCTCCAGGATAAAACAGCCCTGTTCAAACAGAACCGATCAATCACTGCACCGTAATGATCGGATAAGGAACACCTTCTTGAATGGCTCAACAAAACCACTCAAAAATTGATATAATAATATCAATCTTTATCGATACAACAATATCGATACTGATACAACAATATCAGTTCCAACCAATGAAACACAAAAGAAAATGAAACAAATGGAGAATGAATTTTTTTTCTTCGAGAGAGGAGTTTGTTTCTGACTTGTGTAATGTGTTGTTTTTTTCTTCGTATTTTTTGGAAGCAGCTTGCTTTGCATATATGCCAATAAAAGTAAAACGGACAAGTCAAGGAATTAAGTGGTATTACACTAGCACCCCAAGCAAAACTGATCCTCTAGAATAGTAACGTAGGGGACATGTTTTATGCATGGATTAATTGGAAAATCTGATTACTAACGGGAAGAATCAAGGTGCAGCAGCGGGTGATGAGTCAGCTAAAGCAAGACTTAATTAACTAAAAAATTAGTTAATTTTGTGACAAAAAAAAAAATATTAGTCACTTTAGGATATATAAACATTACTAAAGAGAGTGTTCTAAGAAATGTAGGACTTTTCCCACTTTTTTTAATTCACACTCCTTAGTTCCAAGTCCTACAAGACCAATGTGTTTATCCCATTTTATTTCCAATCACAATGGATCAACTTCCACATATTAAATGGACCTAATCAAGTTCATTTTCCAACATCTTCTCTAATAACACTTTATATCATTGATTGTCCTCTGTTGGAAAAACGGTGTCTCATAAAAGACTCACAAATTTGGTCCAAAATTTCCCACATCAGAAGTATTTATGCTAACTGCAAATGGATTTATCAACCTTGAACTTGGATTCAACTGGTAATTGTCATGCTATTTCTCACCTAAATGCCACTTGCCCAATTTCACTCATATTCTGCACAACTTTTTTTCATTATCATTTTAAACAATATAAAATTATATCCTACTACCAGCCTAGCCAATTTATTCCACCTTTTGTATCTACTATATATTTTTAAACCAGAAGATTAAACTTACTAAGAAAATTGTTATTGTCCTAATTTTTTGCAGTTTGTTGTACATGGTCAAATGGGCCCTCCATTCATTAAACTGCAGGGTGACAACAAATGCTATATTTAAACATTTTCAGGTAAAGATTATCCAGGAAAATAACGGGCATTGATTTAATGGTAAAAACTAGCTTAAGAACGGTGAAAGATTTGTCTCACTTGGGCACCATATACATGACCTTTTCTGTAATAATTTTAACTGCTTAAGTCAGTCGTGACATGTTCTTTTGCTTGTTGTAGGTTCTTAAACTTGTGACATGATGAAATCAGGTGCTTCAGAGTCATACAAGCCTAATTTGAATTTTCCATTTCACTCTTAGGTAACATATCATACTTATTAGTTGTTATGGGCCATTGTTATATATACTACTAGGATTAGTGCTATCCATATCTTCAATTTGAGTTAATTAGGAGTTTACCATTTTACAGCTGCTATGATATGTAGCTGGAACACTCCATGATGGAAAGTCCAAATTGCTTGGATCCAGAGGTATGCTCTTACTTCACATTACTTAATGTCTAGCCTCCTCAACGATGCCTTGTCATGCCTCTCATTTTATTCTCTTTTTGTGTATAGAAAATGTTCAGGTGAACACATTGAGAGCTTCCATATTTCTGCAGATTATTGGTCTGTTGACACCATTTTGTATTTGTCTAACCATTGCCCGAAAAGAAAAAACAAACTCCATGGAAGGAATTGAGAGTGGACTTGTGATAATTAGATGGAGGATTGGATTATTGGTGTAAGGAGAAATGGGGGAAATGGCAAGTCTGGGGCAATTTTTTATCTGCTGATTGGGTAAACTGAAGGTTATTAAATTATCCTTGTATTGTACTACACAAACTGTTCATAGCTTTTGGTATTTAAAGGAATGCATGTTTATGCAGATAGACAATAACCAACGCCCAAGATTTCCTGGAAAGATTGAGGCGTCTACTAATGTGATGTAAGGTTTGTTGGCATTGTTAACTCGGAAATTAAAATCTACTTATTTTTTGTCTTTTATTAAATTTATGTTAAAGTTAAGTTCTATTTATCAATGCAGGAGTTAACATCTTCCAATTTCCAAGGCAAATTTTTTATGGTCTTGCACACATCTGAAGCTTTGATGGCCTTTGCTACTTACTTTAGGCATCTAAAATGTTTTAATTTGAATTCCTATACTACATGAAACATAGGAATTAGTTTTCTTGATCTTTTTTTGATGATTGCTTACTTTAGCTAAGCACCAAATGTGAATGTGTATAGAGCTGGACAGACTGCTCTAAATAGTTTGCGCTACAAGCCAACAGATACCTATACCATCTCCAAATGATGCTGCACAGTTATGCAGCTGGATTCAGTTTCTACGGTTGCTGCTTTTATTGGTATTCTCAAAACATAGCTACTGCTATTCTACCTTTCTGTTTGTAATTTTGGATTGGTAAGTTGTAAATATGTTTTAGTCTTATCTGTGTATTGCTTTATATCCCTGTAACAGTCTTCAGTTATTACTATTAGCTTCAACTCTATCTCTCTGTACAGCAGCACTTTATCTTTTTGTAACACTTTAAATTCATATCAATAGAATGAAAATTTTCTCATCATTATTTTTGTAGATGGTATTAGGGAATAGAAATCAGTTTCTACAATATTAGGACTTAATTTATTGTGGTTTATATGACAGATGGCGTGTTGTGACCATAACCTCAAGTACTAATAAGAATATTTTTTTATTTTTTTGGTAGAAGTACTAATAAGAATATTATTCATATTGAATAATATAACTAGTTTGTTTGAAAACTCTATCTATTAGTGCCTTCAATTCAATGAGTTGTTATATGAGTGTGACATGTTCCTACTCTTCAAACACAAATCACATTCAAAGACTACCATCACTTTCATTTTATCAAAGACTACCAATAAGTCAGTCCAATAGAATTCATGGGTTCACCTTTGAAGTAGTCCTTATAAAAAAAAAAAACCACAAACATAAAACAGTAGCAAAATAGAAAGAGAAATAGAGAGAGAAGATGAATGATTAGACTAAAATGAGTGTTTACTCGAATAGAATAACCAATCATATAATTGACTAACAAAAGTAATATTTGAGGAGTTGTAAATAGTTTTAATTCATTCAAGGATTAGTTTGACAGTACATGTTACTTTTAATTCATTCAAAGACTAGTTTAACCAATACAATAAGCTAGTTTATAGCTTTTAAGCTCATATATCTCTAAGAAAGACTTGTTTGGTAATAGTCATTTTCTCACGAGTTTGTATTAGCTTATAAATTTTTTTGATAAGCTACTTCAAGGAACTTATAACTTAAAATTTATAGCTTTTTTTTTTGTATATTTTATCCTTATTATATTAATTAAAAAAATTAAATATTAATTAGATATTTCACTTTTATGTCATTTCATATTTATAAATTAATTCAACCGCTAATTTTATCAAACACTACAAATTAAAATAGTTAACTTATCTATTATATACCATCAACTAATTTATCAATTATCTTCTTTAAATTCATTCGCTATAAGTTGACTTATTAGTTATCCGCTAATAAGGAATAACCAGCGAAGCGCATTACGTGGAAGCATGCTATTCACACATGCTATGTACACAGGCAACACAATTCAGAGCATACACACTATCACAGATTGACTTAGTGCTATGTACACTTTCACAAATTGACTTGGTGCAAACTGCAACTACAGTCAATCTCTGATTTCCAATCTATTCTCGTCAATCAATTACCATCTTGATCCATATCATGGCGGTTACTTCTGTTGGTGAAGCTTTCCTCTCTGCTTTCATTGAAGTTGTCCTTAACAGGCTCACTTCTCCTCAGGTTGTTGACTTGATCCGTGGGAAGAAAGTTGATGTCAATTTGGTTCAAAGGTTGAAGAATACTCTTTATGCTGTTGAAGCTGTGCTGAATGATGCTGAGCAGAAACAGTTCAAAGACTCTGCTGTTAACAAATGGCTTGATGATCTCAAAGATGCTGTTTATGTTGCTGATGACATTTTGGACCATATCTCTACCAAAGCTGCTACTTTATGGAAGAAAAAGGAGGTGAGAACTATTACTAACTACTTCTCTCACTTTTTCAACTTTGAAGAAAGAGATATGGTTTGTAAGTTGGAAGATACTGTTACTAGAGTTGAATACATTCTCAAATTCAAAGATATTCTTGGTCTTCAACATATTGCTACTCACTACCACTCTTCTTGGAGAACTCCATCCACCTCTCTAGTAGATGCTGGATGTAACATATTTGGTAGGGATCAAGACAAAGAGGCCATACTCAAATTACTGTTTGACGATCATAATGATGATGATGCTAAGATTTCTGTGATCCCCATAGTTGGCATGGGTGGAGTGGGAAAAACAGCGTTGGTCCAATCTTTGTACAACCATGACAGTATAAAGCAAAAGTTTGATGTTCGAGCATGGGCTTGTGTTTCTGACCATTTCGATGAATTCAACGTTACAAAGGCAATCATGGAGGCAGTTACTAGAAGTGCTTGTAATATAAATAATAAAGAGTTGCTTCATCTTGATTTGAAGGAAAAACTAGACGGAAAAAAGTTCTTAATTGTTTTGGATGATGTTTGGACTGAAGATTATGACGGTTGGAATTCTCTTTTAAGGCCTCTTCAATACGGAACTATGGGAAGTAAAGTTGTTGTAACAACCCGTATTGAAAAAGTTGCATCTATGGTCCAAACTGTACAAATTTACCATCTTGAGCAATTATCTGATGAAGATTGTTGGTTAGTGTTTGCAAACTGTGCATGTCTTTCTCCAAAAGAATCCATTGAGAATATGGAGCTCCACAAAATTGGCAAAGAGATTGTCAAAAAATGTAAGGGGGATTGCCATTAGCAGCACAATCACTTGGGAGCTTGTTGAGATGTAAGCGTGACATCAAGGATTGGAATCATATTCTAAATAGCAACATTTGGGAAAATGAGAGTAACATAATTCCGGCACTAAGAATTAGTTATCATTATCTCCCTCCCTATTTGAAACGTTGCTTTGTTTATTGTTCGTTGTATCCTAAGGATTATGAATTTAAGAAAGATGATTTGATCTTGTTATGGATGGCCGAAGATCTTTTACAGTCTCCAAAAAATGGGAAGACTTTAGAAGAAGTTGGTTATGGGTATTTTGATGACCTAGCTTCAAGATCATTTTTTCAACGTTCCAGAAATGGGAGTTTTGTGATGCATGATCTGGTGCATGATTTAGCAACATTGCTCGGTGGAGAATTCTATTTAAGAAGAGAAGAGCTTGGTAATGAAACGATGATTGGTACCATGGCTCGTCATTTATCATTTAGCAAGTTCAATGATCCCATCCATGAAAACTATGATGTTTTTGGACGAGCAAAACATCTTAGGACCTTTTTTGCAATCAATTTTAGATGTCCTCCATTCAACAATGGAAAGGCCTTATGCAACATTTTGTCGAATTTGAAGTGCTTGCGAGTG
The DNA here is from genome assembly GCA_951799995.1 of Trifolium subterraneum. Classification (NCBI taxonomy): domain Eukaryota; kingdom Viridiplantae; phylum Streptophyta; class Magnoliopsida; order Fabales; family Fabaceae; genus Trifolium; species Trifolium subterraneum. Next base: position 4,510,620 of record OX637462.1, on the reverse strand, counting down.
TTGTCATTTCAAAGTTTTCCAAATATTGATGCATTGCCTGATTCGATAGGTGAACTAATCCATTTGCGTTATTTGGATCTCTCTTACACAAAAATAACGACATTACCAGAGTCATTGTGTAATCTTTATAATCTTCAAACGTTGAAGTTGTACTATTGTGAAGAACTAACCAGGCTTCCCAATGACATGCAAAATCTTGTAAATTTGCGCCATCTTGATATCAGTAACTGTAATATGTTAGAAGAGATGCCTAGAGAAATAAGCAAATTAACAAATTTGCAAAAATTGAGTCTCTTTCTTGTGGGGAAGCATGCAGGAGAGAAAGGGATAAAGGAATTAGGAACACTTTCAAATCTTCACGGATCACTTTCCATTGCAAAGTTAGAGAATGTTATCAACAACTTCGAAACATCAGAAGCAAAGATAATGGATAAGAATTACCTTGAGGAATTATGGTTGTCATGGTCTGAAGATGCAAAGGACCATTTTACGAACTCGCAAAGTGAGATGGATATACTTTGCAAGTTACAGCCAACCAAGAACCTAAAAAGGCTAGATGTATATGGATACAGGGGCACGAGATTTCCAGAATGGGTTGGAGATCCTTCCTACCACAATTTGACCGAGTTATATGTGATTGGTTGTCCAAATTGTTGTATTCTTCCGCCACTTGGACAGTTACACTCTCTCAAGAAATTGACAATAAGAAGAATGAGTATGTTGGAGACTATTGGAGATTCATTTTCTGGGCCACTCTTTCCCTCCCTTGAATATTTGGAGTTTGATGACATGCCATGTTGGGAAATGTGGCATCATTCCCATGATTCGGATGATTCTTTTCCTGTATTGAAGTCTCTTGTGATTAATGATTGTCCCATATTAAAGGGAGATTTGCCACCTCATCTTCCTATGTTGGAAGCAATTCAGATTAAACGATGCAACCAGCTTGGCTCTTCTCTCCCAAAGACTTTTTCCATCCGCAAGTTACACATATTTGAAAGCAATAAAGTAGCCTTGCATGAACTTCCCCTGTTCTTGGAAGAATTAAGAATTCAAGGAAGAGAGGTGACAGAGTCAGTCGTTGAAGCCATTGCCATCACCCCACCGACGACTCTTCAAATTTTGGATATCAGGGATTGTTCGTCTGCGATATCATTTCCAGGAGATTGTTTACTCACATCCTTAAAGTTTTTGTACATCACAGATTGTAAAAATCTAAATTTTCCAAAGCAAAACCACCAGCTTGAGTCACTTCAGTATTTGACAATAACTAGAAGTTGTGATTCTCTCACAACCCTCCCACTAGACATCCTTCCGAACCTCAATAATCTCCATATCTATAAATGTGAAAACATAGAATGTCTTTCTAATTCGAAGATTGTTCCAAATCTCAATTATATAGGCATTAGCAACTGTCCTAGATTTGTATCATTCCCAAAAGAAGGATTGTCTGCACCCAACTTGAAAATCTTGTATATCGTCAACTGCACTAATTTAAAATCATTGCCTTGTCACATAAATACTCTTCTCCCAAAGTTAGAAGTGATGACTATAGATGAATGCCGAGAAATGGAGACGATTCCTAATGGTGGTATGCCGCGTAGCTTGAGATCACTTTGTATTGGAAATTGCGAGAAATTATTAAGGAATCCATCTCTAACTTTGTTTGACATGCTTTCCCATCTTTCGATTAGTGATCTATTTGATGGTGTTGATTACTTCCCTAGGAAGGATTTTGCATTTCTGCCTCCCTCCCTCACCTCCCTAGAGTTATGGAAAATGTCAAGTTTGCACACGATGGAGTGCACGGGGCTTCTCCACCTAACATCCCTCCAACAGTTAACAATTGGAGAGTGTCCCAAGCTGGAGAATTTGGCAGGAGAAAGGATGCCTGCTTCTTTAATAAATCTTCAAATCTTTAGATGTCCTTTGTTGGAAGAACGGTTCCGCATGAAACATCCAAAAATTTGGCCCAAAATTTCCCACATCAAAGTTATTCAGGTTGATTACAAATGGATTTAGCAAGCTTGAACTTAAATTTTCAATAGGTAATTCTTATGCTATTCCTCACCTAAATTCCATTTGTCCAATTTTATTCATTTTCTACATAATTTTTTTATTATCTCTTTTAAAGCATTAAAGTAATATCCTAATACTAGCCTAACCAATTTGTCTCTTTCTCATGTTATTTGCAGTTATTTGTACAAGGTCTCCTACGGGTGTAGAGTCATACCAAATATTTTATTCGCATTTTCAGGTAAAGATTATCTGAGCAAGAGATCTCATTATAATTATCATCTTTTCCCTCTTGTTTGCAGTTTAGTTTCTTACCTACTTAGCTAATTGATGGTGCATATAGTTTATTTTCTAATTGGTGTAAGTGAGGATTATAAAATTATCCTAGTAATTGTACTAGAGTAACTGTTAATAGCTTTTTGTATATTTATGCAGGTAAACAATAACCCAGGCACAAGATTTTTTGTAAAGCTTGAGTCATTTACTAATGTGATACAAGGTTTGTTGGCACTGTTAAATCGGAAATTAAAATCTACTTGATTTTTTTTTATATGAAATTTATCTTAAAGATATAAGTTTTATTTGTTAATGCCAGAGTACTGCTGCTAATTTCCAAGGCACATATCACATTCTGGGCTCTGATGGTCTTTGCTACTTATTTGAGTTGAGGCATCTTTAATGTTTTAGTTTTTTATTCTTATGCTGCTTGAACCATAGGAATTAGTTTCCTTGATCAGTTTTGAGGGATCTTTCTAATGTGATTCCTTTGGCAAGGAAAGGAATAATGGCATCATGCAGCAGTGCATTGTTTTTATTTGTACCATAGATAGCTCCATAAATCTTCCTTTGTAAAGTAAGATGTAAGTAATAGTCATTTTGGTTGATAATTGATACTTTATTTGGTTGTTTACGCAGAACTTAGTGTATTTTGACACACATTTGATTGAACCTAGGCACACCTTGTTTCCTTTTTTAATACCTTATGTAACTTAATATTATTCAGGTACATTGAAGATTGGTTTATACCAGTTAGATTCTAACAAATTAGAATACAAAACTTGTTTATGTAAAATATATATGGCTCAGATTTATTTCTAAAGAGTTGATAATAATTATAATTTTATTTAGTTTATGAAACCATAAGATGCAGACATTTGAAATATTACAAAAGAAAATAGTGTTTGATATTTCAATAATCGTAAGATTCTTTCACCTAAGAAAAACATCGTAGGTATTTAAGACAAACGATACAATATACAAAGAAGGTATGTGTTGTGATTGTGAGGAAGGATTGCGGTATGATATTGGAGGAAACATTGAAAGAAGTGAAGTGAGTTCGGATTAACAGAAATGATGAGGTCCTGCTAAGAGTGCAGTTCTGGTCTGGGTACTGCTAAGCTACTGCCACATGATCTGATGTAGCATCGTATCAACTAATTTATCAATTATCTACTATAAATTCATTTAATATAAGTTAACTTATTAGTTAACCGCTAATATTTTTTTACCACAGTCGTACTATTTTTCCATTATATGGTTGGCAAATCACATGTTTTGATTCCAAAATAGACAGGAAATATACTATTGTAAACATATTTTGCTTTTTTACCAATAATAATAATAATAATAATAATATTTCATTATGCTCACAGCTCAATAAGCACTAAGGAATAAAATGCTACTACCAAGGAAGTGCTTTGTATGGAGGGATAAAACTTTGGTTTATGTGTGTGTTTACCAGTTTCTTATTCTTGTACACTTTTGAGTATTTCTTGCGCTCCAGATAGGTAAGGTCGCGTTTCCATAAAACTTTCAATTGGATTTCACTTAGTTTCGCTTCATTAGAGATTGTTGTCAATTAGTCTCTGAATATAGTCTTTCAATTATGTGCCAGATTTCGATGTAGTCTACCAGCAAGCAAGGCTACAAGCTCAATTGAATCACTTGATTGTTTGCTTCTCAGCCATTAATAATAACGACGACATGGTTGTCGAAGATGACAGTATTTCAATAAGCATAAATTTATAGAACTTCAGTTATGGTTGTGAACAATCCCACTGGTCAGGTCATTTTCTAATGCTAGAAAAACAAGACGTGCAGTATAAAGTCAATGAACTGGCTAGTATGTATGAGACTATACTATTGACAATAAATAGGAGTAAAATACTACAACCAATTTTCACTCTCTAAAAGTGTAACATGTTGTCATAGTAACCTGTAAACACTGAAATTTAAATAAATAAAAATAGGAACTCCTTTGATGTATCTTCCGTTAGCCACTCAATTCCTTGTTATGTATCTTCCGTAAGCCTACACATTAGGTCTCAAGCAAAGTATCATAAAACAATGACAGTAGCAGTACTGCGAGATGATATGCTTAAAGATAATTGATTGTGGTATGATGTGCAGTTTAATAAATAAGAAACCTAAGATTCATAAAGAGCTTACTGTAAACTTGCTATCGGTAATCAAAATTATGTAAGAAGTTTATTTACAAAAAAAGGAAGTAAATTTATTAATAGTTTTGTAGGTGCCAAAATGCAAAATGATTAGATTGTTCATTAAATAGTATATATGATCCTCTAAGAGAAATTGGAATCACGGATCAGACATTACAGGGAGCTAGAGGCACTCATCCTCCTTATGAAACCTTAAGTACCACTTTTGCTGAGAAGAATATTTGCATATGTTGAAGCAGATGAAAACTCCTGTTACATTGTTGAATATAACTAGTTTTTTAGATTTTAATATATGGGAGAAAATTCAGTCTATTAGTGCCTTCTATTGGTTTATTTGTTTGAAGACATCTAGTATGTGAGGGTGGTGGCGATGTTAACTGATATTAAGTTCTGAGCTATACAATTCTACAGTTTGAAATTCACAAAGAAAAGAGTTAACAATGATGTTTGAAAAAACACTGAAAAAGCTACAAGATTATAAGTCAGAATATATACACTGAAAAAGCTTAAGATTCTAAGTCAAGCCAACCCATGTAAGGTTGTAAAAAATGGGATGTGGTATAACTAACTAAAGGTTATAACAGTCACTCTAAAATAGTTTGTAGGTACCAAAATCCAAAATACTCGGAAGTGCTCTTTATAGACTTATTTTTATGCTTTTTTTTACCATTTTAGTATGACCATAAAATGATATAGATAAGATAAGAAAGCATCTTAATAATGTTGTTAGGAGTGGGGAGTGGGACCATGCACATAAGGCACTTTGTCTCTCTGTCTGGACTGTGATCATACATACCTACCAAACAAGAGTGACTGACACAGTACACACACTTGGTAATGAACCGAATCTGTTGAGCTTAGTGCCTCTACAACCAAACACTGTTTTCCATTCTTAAGATTCAATTTTATCTCATACATCAATTATCTTCTCCATCCAAGATCATGGCGCTGGCAGCTGCTGTTGGTGAAGCTTTTATCTCTGGTTTCATTGAAGTTGTCCTTGATAGGCTTGCTTCTCCTGAGCTTGTTGACTTGATCCGTGGAAAGAAAGTTGACTTCAACTTGGTTCAAAGGTTGAAGAACACTCTTTATGCTGTTGAAGTTGTGCTAAATGATGCTGAACAGAAACAGTTCAAAGACTCTGCTGTTAACAAATGGCTTGATGACCTCAAAGATGCTGTTTATGTTGCTGATGACATTTTGGATCACATCTCTACCAAAGCTGCTATTTCCAACAACAAGAAGGTGAGTACTAACTACATCTCTCGCTTTTTCAACTTTGAAGAGAGAGATATGGTTTGTAAGTTGGAAGATATTGTTGCTAGACTAGAATACATTCTCAAATTCAAAGATATTCTTGGCCTTCAACATATTTCTATTGACCACTCTTCATGGAGAACTCCATCCACCTCTCTAGATGATGGATCTAACATATTTGGTAGGGATCAAGACAAAGAGGCCATACTCAAATTACTGTTAGATGATAATGATGATGATGCTAAGATTTCTGTGATCCCAATAGTTGGCATGGGTGGGGTGGGAAAAACCACTTTGGCCCAATCTGTGTACAACCATGGCAGTGTAAAGCAGAAGTTTGATGTTCAAGCATGGGCTTGTGTTTCTGACCATTTTGATGAATTCAAGGTTACAAAGGCAATCATGGAGGCAGTTACTAGAAATGCTTGTAATATAACTAACAAAGAGTTGCTTCATCTTGATTTGAAGGAAAAATTAACCAGAAAAAAGTTCTTAATAGTTTTGGATGATGTTTGGACCGAGGATTATGACGATTGGAATTCTCTTTTAAGGCCTCTTCAATACGGAACTATGGGAAGTAAAATTCTTGTAACAACCCGTATTGATAAAGTTGCATATATGGTTCAAACTTCTCAAACTTGCCATCTTGAGCAATTGTCTGATGAAGATTGTTGGTCAGTATTTGCAAACCGAGCTTTCCTTTCTTCAAAAGAATCCACTGAGAATATGGATCTCTACAAAATTGGAAAAGAGATTGTTAGAAAATGTAAGGGATTGCCTTTAGCTGCACAATCACTTGGGGGCTTGTTGCGAGGTAAACGTGACATCAAGGATTGGAATATTATACTAAATAGCAACATTTGGGAAAATGAGAGTAAGATCATTCCGGCACTAAGAATTAGTTATCATTATCTCCCGCCTTATTTGAAACGTTGCTTTGTTTATTGTTCGTTGTATCCTAAGGATTATCAATTTAAGAAAGATGATTTGATCATGTTATGGATGGCCGAAGATCTTTTACAGTCTCCAAAAAATGGGAAGACTTTAGAAGAAGTTGGTTATGGGTATTTTGATGACTTAGCTTCAAGATCATTTTTTCAACGTTCCGAAAATGGGAGTTTTGTGATGCATGATCTGGTGCATGATTTAGCAACATTGCTCGGTGGACAGTTCTATTTAAGAAGAGAAGAACTTGCTAATGAAACGGAGATTGGTACCATGGCTCGTCATTTATCATTGAGCAAGTTCAGTGATCCAATCCATGAAAACTATTATGTTTTTGGCCAAGCAAAACATCTTAGGACGTTTTTGGCAATCAATTTTAGAAGTCCTCCATTCAACAATGAAAAGGCACCACGCATAATTTTGTCAAATTTGAAGTGCTTGAGAGTTTTGTCATTTCGAGGATTTCCTAATCTTGATGCATTGCCTGATTCGATAGGTGAACTGATCCATTTGCGATATTTGGATCTCTCTACTACAAAAATAACGACATTGCCAGAGTCATTGTGTAATCTTTATAATCTTCAAACGTTGAAGTTGTGTTATTGCAAAAAACTAACAAGGCTTCCCAATGACATGCAAAATCTTGTGAATTTGCGACATCTTGATATCAGGGGATGTTGGAAGTTAAAAGAGATGCCTAACGAAATGAGCAAATTAAAAAATTTGCAACATTTGAGTTGCTTTCATGTCGGCAGGCATGGAGAAAAAGGGATCAAGGAATTGGGAACACTTTCAAATCTTCAAGGATCACTTTCCATTACAAAATTAGAGAATGTTATCAACAGCTCAAAAGCATCCGAGGCAAAGATAATGGATAAGATATACCTTGAGGCATTATTGTTGTCATGGTCTGAAGATGCAAAGGACCATTTTACAGATTCACAAAGTGAGATGGATATACTTGACAAGTTACAGCCTACCATTAACCTGAAAAGGCTAAATGTAAATGGATACAGGGGCACAAAATTTCCAGAATGGGTTGGAAATTCTCCCTACCACAATTTGACTGAGTTATGTTTGTTTGATTGTTCGAATTGTTGTATCCTTCCTCCACTTGGACAACTAAGCTCTCTTAAGACATTGTCGATGAGAAGAATGAGTATGCTGGAGATCATTGGATATGAATATGGAGATTCCTTTTCCGGGACACTCTTTCCCTCTCTTGAATATTTGGAGTTTCGTGAAATGTCATGTTGGGAAATGTGGCATCATTCCCATGATCCTGATAATTCTTTTCCTGTCCTGAAGATTCTTGAGATTATTGATTGTCCCAGATTAAATGGAGATTTGCCATTTCATCTTCCTATGCTGAAAACAATTAAGATTGAACGATGCAACAAGCTTGGCTCATCTCTCCCAAAGGCTTTTTCCATCCGAGAGTTAAAGATATTTAAAAGCAATAAAGTAGCCTTGCATGAACTGCCCCTTTCATTAGAAGTATTAAGAATTCAAGGAACAGAGGTGATAGAGTCTGTCTTTGAAGCTATTGCCATCACCTTACCGACATCTCTTCAAAAATTAGTTATCAAAGATTGTTCGACTGCCATATCTTTTCCAGGAGATTGTTTACCTACATCCTTGAAGGTTTTGTACATCAGAAAATGTAAAAATCTAAATTTTCCAAAGCAAAACCACCGGCATGAGTCACTTCAGTCTTTGGAAATAGTTAGGAGTTGTGATTCTCTTTCAACCCTCTCACTAGACAACCTTCCGAACCTCCATCATCTCGAAATCCATAATTGTGAAAACATAGAACATCTTTCCGCTTCGAAGATTCTTTCAAATCTCAGTTATATTGCCATTAGTAACTGCCCCAAATTTGTATCATTCCCAAGAGAAGGATTGTCTGCACCCAACTTGGAATCATTGCGTATCATCAACTGCAGTAATTTAAAAGCATTGCCTTGTCACATAAATACTCTTCTCCCAAAGTTACAAGAGATGTATATAGATAAATGCCCAGAAATGGAGACGTTTCCTGAAAGGGGTATGCTGCCTATCTTGAGATTACTCCGTATCTGGAATTGTGAGAAATTATTGAGGAACCCATCTCTAACTTCTTTTGATATGATTTCCCATCTTTCCATTGCGGGACCATGTGATGGTGTAGAGTCATTCCCTAATAAGGGTTTTGCGTTGCTGCCTCCATCCCTTACCTCTCTAATTCTATGGGGAATGTCAAGTTTGCAGACGTTGGAGTGCACTCTGCTTCTCCACCTAACATCCCTCCAACAATTAACAATTAGAGTGTGTCCTAAGCTGGAGAATATGGAGGGGGAAAGGCTGCCTGTTTCTCTAATAAAACTTCAAATCTATAAATGTCCTCTGTTGGAAGAATGGTGCCGCATGAAACACCCACAAATTTGGCCCAAAATTTCCCACATCAAAGGTATTCAGGTTGACGGCAAATGGATTTAGCAAGCTTGAACAGGTAATTGTTATGCTATTCCGCACCCAAATGCCACTTTGCCCCATTTCATTCATTTTCAGCACCAAATTTTTTTCATTAATTATATGAATATCTTACTACCAGCCCACTGAATATTTGTCTCATTTTTATGTTGTTTGCAGTTATTTGTTCAAGGTCTCTGGATGGTTGTAGAGTCACAACAAATATTTTATTTTACATTTTCAGGTAAAGATTATCCGAGCAGAGTTCCCTGTATTGTTTGGGCAAAAGATACAATTAATCGTATGATGTGGAATTGTCTGATCTTTATTTTATTTTCACAGATTATGTTGGAAATATCAATTATTCTTGATTTGGTTTGTACAATCAAGTAAGTTCCTGAACTTCCCTTTTGATGTAATTTATGTAGAACACTCTCCCTTTTGATGTCAGTTCCTAAACTGATTAAGTCAGTCATGACATGTTCTTTGGCTTGCTGTAGGTTCTTAGACTTGTGACATGATGGAATGAGGTGCTTCATAGTCATTAGTTGCTGTCGGCCAGAGGTATGCTCTTACGTCACATTACTTAATATCTCGTTAATGGCCTACTTAGCGACACCTAGTTATTGTACCACACAAACTATTAATGGCATTTGGTATTTAAAAGAATGTTATTTATGCAGATAGACAATAACCAACGCCCAAGATTTCCTGGAAAGATTGAGGCATCTACTAATGTGATGCAAGGTTTGTCGGCATACTACATGAAACATAGGAATTAGTTATCTTGATCAATTTTGGATGATTGCTTAGTTTAGCTAAGCACCAAATGTGAATGTGTATAGATCTTGAATGACCACTCCAAATAGTTTGCACTACAAGTCAACAGATTCCTATACCCTCTCCAAATGATGCTGCACAGTTATGCAGCTGGATTCAGTCTATACGGTTGCTGCTATTTCTGTTTGTACTTTTGTTGGTGTTCTCAAAACATACCTCCTGCTATTTCTGTTTGTAATTTTGGATTTGTAAGTTGTAAATCTGTTTTAGCCTTATCTGTCTATTGCTCTATAGCCATGTAACAGTCTTGAGTTATTAGCTTTAACTCTCTCTTTCTGTGCCAGCACTTTATCTTTTTGTAACAGCTCTTTAAACTAATGTAAATGTATATAATAGTGTACAACAATGCAATCAATAGAATGAAAATTTTCCCACTGAGTGTTGGCTGTTAACACACCCGCTCACGCTTCAGCCCGACCCAATGGGCCTGAAGCGTGAACGAATGTAGGAAGCCCAACGATAGACCCGATAGGCTTTGATACCATGTTAAACTCAAAGAACTTTGATATGAAAACTGTATATTCTCCTTAGGGAGAAGTCTCATATAAATAGAATATAATTACAAGTTGTGTGGCTGATTCTCAGCCCAATAATCTACAGCTGTCATATCTACATTTATTTTACAATATCCTAATTAATAGCGGTTACTATTGTCAAAATATCAGTTACAAATGCATAGCATTTGAATTTGCCATTAAGACATTAAACCTATTGACAACTTTCTTCTCTGATCGGAGCATGGATTGCCAATAATTCCAATATTTTCTTGCAGAGTCAATTAATCTATGGTGACACAAGTGCAACCGCAATTTCCATCAAGTACATTTGCTTATTAACATGCTTCCTTCTTGCTTTCTCATTCTTTATTCAATCAGCAAGACACTTTGTTCATGCAAAATATCTGATAAGTACACCAGATAGTTTTGTTCCAGTTAGTAGCATGGAATTAGCGGTCATAATGGGCAGTGATTTTTGGTCACTAAGTCTTCGAGCTCTTTATTTTGCACTAAACTTGTTGCTTTGGTTTTTTGGTCCAATACCCATGTTTATTTGCTCATTATTTATGTTTCAGATGGCAAAGAACAACCTTAACTTATGAAGGAACAACCTTAACATTAATGTTATGTGAATACTTATTTTCTGAAGGAAAAAAAAAAAAAAAAAGCCAGACTAGAGGAGTTGAATAACAGAGAATTATGTCTTAGAAGCAAAGGTTTGTCTTTGACTTGTAATGAATGGTAAATGATAAGACCACGGCAACTGGATCTAACATGCCCAAAAGCCACGCATATGGATAATTACTTGCGGCACAAGTTTATGTTTGGGGGCATCTTACTTACACTAACACGAATTGTATGGGTTTCTGTCATATTCCATAATTGATAGTTGAGATAACTTATAACCAATCTAAATGAGTTGACTTGAAATATTGTTTGTATCATTGTTTTATTATTAGTGGAAAGAAGGCCCTTACCCTTGATTATCACGCCTTAGACCGTTCCTTAACTTGGTAACGCACTCGAACCCTCTGAACCTTCACATCAATACTTGGCATCAACATCAAACCGTAGCCGAGGTTCTAGGGTTCCAACATAAAGGAAACAACTCAACAACTCCAGCCTCGGAGCATACACATCCAATGTAACCCGGTTTTTGCAACGTTTCAGAAAAGCAAAAATAAACATGTTTCTACAACTTTCTAGTTAAGCTCAAAATGATCCGAGCACTAATTCTGGGTGAAAAAGCTCCACGAAGTCTGCTGTCAAACTGCAGAATTTCAGTCTTTCTCTCAATGTTCTTACTTTTATCTTAATCTTTTCAATCCAAGTTTATGCATCAATCATATCAGTTTCCAGCAACAAGAACTTAGAGCTTATATGTTTAATCTCAGCTCATTCAAACAATTCAACACTCAAAATCATTTTCCCCAAAAATAGGCATAAAAGAGCAACTTTAACCAACTTACTATACATATGGCTTCACCATGCTTTTTGTTAGATGAAGATGTGACCAACAAAGTGTTGGTCTCAGTAGAATGAGCATGTGTCTCTTAAGAATGTGGTCATGTTTTTAGTTTAAAAGATGAAGAGGAAGAAGAGAGAAAAAGGACTAAAGTGGATGAAAAGGACTAAAGTGGACATAGGCCACCTCAGATAGTTCTTGCATCAGAGTCATCAGCAACAGCTTGATACTTGGGGTGAGGTTTAAAAATGGGGGGAATTGTATTTTGGACGAGGTCGGCCCTCGGACCAGATGGAATAAGTTGATGCTCTAGGTCTTGAGATTATGCCATGACGCATATGGTGCATATAATGAAATTTAGGAGGTGCACTAGCTATTTCCTCTTTGTCTTCCTCTTCCTCATCCCGTCCATCATCATCAACGCCACCACCACCATTAGTTTCCATAGCATTAGAATTATAAGTTACTGCATCTACTACTTCATGAGGAGCATCGTCAGCTTGTTGCAACTTCAACCCATCCTCTGAAAAAGCAAAGATCAATAGATAAAGAATGGAAATAAGCTTCTCCTTTAAACAACTAAAATCTTTTCCTTTTTAACCATATTGTTCATCTCAAGAGGATATATTATTTGTTCTCGCAACTGCCTGAAAACTGAAATAATTATCAATTGTTGAGTGTGAAGGTTCTCAGTTATCAACAGCAACAGACAAAATTATATACGAATAATTTTGCAGCAACCAAACTTAAGGTCCAACCGGCAGCATCACTATCAGTCTATCACTTGTTAGATTATTAGAGATACTCAATTGTTACGAGTTAATTTCCCAACTCAAATTACAACTTAACCATGACTCACAGAAACTTGAATTAAATTCTGATAATTCCTGAAGATTTAATCACCTTCATCATTTCTTCATAATGCAGGATAAACAATCAAACCAATCCCAGTGAGACATTTGCAAATGTCCATAAAGGATTTCAACCAGAGGGAACATGAAACATATATCAACCAAAAACCTATATTGCAATGTATGATTTTTTTAGGTTTAATTGCGTTTTTGGTTCCACACAAATGAGTTTTGTGCAAAATAGGTCCTCAACAAAAAAAAAAAAAAAAAACTGCATTCCTAGTCCCAAACGATGACAAATGTTACAGGTTTTGGTCCTTCCACCACAGATTCTTGTTAACAAAAGTTAATCAACATTTACCTTGTATGAGGTTTTGACCTGCATGTTGCATTGACTGTGATGGTTGGATTCTTGCAATGACCTATCTGAATTATGTTTGGCACCTATTACCTCTTTAAGTAGTCTGTAACAAGCAGAGTAAACAACAGATATTCGAGAAGCCACATAAGCAGCATTTGTCTGTTGATCTTCTCTGTAGCATTTTGATTGTTGGAAAGACGACTTTAAAGGGTCTTCAACAACTATCTCTCTTGACGTGGTGGTTGCCATCTGTAGATTGACATTCTTGATATCATTAAAAAATTGGGACAAACTCAAGAGTTTCCTCTTCATATATGGCTCCTCCTGCTCTGTAATCCCAAGACCACCATCAGCAATTGCAAAGCAATCGAAGAAAAACTTTCTATTTTAACATGCTTAACCATTGCCCCGGGGGCACTGTTAAGCATTTTCCTAAAATAAATACCGAGAAAACAAAGACCTCGAGGGTATTTTTTAATGGCATGGATGAGACTGATAGGGACATTGAGACATCGTTCAAATAGTTTGGCTGCTGCATAGAGGAGGGTTTCAGGGGTGACAGTTTTCTGTGCAGTTTCAGCTATCGTTCGTCTGGGCAGCCATGCTTGTGGTCCAAGTCACCAGGTTCCTCTATCGCTATCAGTAATAAGAAGCTACAGAGTTGATTATGCATTCTGTCAGTTACAAATTTCCTAACTCAACATGAAAACAACACAATAAGAAGGATTGAGTATATCTATTATCTATATTTATTCAATCAAAGAAACAAATCAAAATTTTCTTAAAAAACAAAATAATGCAAACGAATCAACTCATTCAATCAACTATGTGCATTTGTTAAATACGGAAACACATAATTGGTGTTGGTATTTTCTTGAGGAAAGGCATCGAGTATATGGTGCTTGCATCATTTGTTGTTTCCTTGTTATTTCTCAGTAAAATAGATTCTGTAACATCAGTGTTTTATTACCTTATATATTGATATCTTAAAAGGAAAGATATTAAAGAAAATATATCTTGATTCTTACCTACTTGGTAATGCATATAGTTTATCTTCAAATTGGTTAAAGTGGGGATTATAAGATTGCCTTAGTGCCAATTTATTCCACCTTTTGTATCTATAGTATGTGTTTACATATTTGCATCTTATGTTGTTCATCTCGGAGTCAATATTTTTTAAGTGATGCAAGAATTCTGGAGAAGAATTTGGCATCAAAGTTCAAACATCAACTAAAAGTCCTCTGTTTATTTTTAAGTCATTCATTACATATTCTTTGGCTTGCTGTAGGCACTTAGACTTGTGAGACGATGGAATTGGGCGCTTCATACAAGTTTAATGTGGATATTCCATTTCACTTTTTGGTAACATATCAATACTCATTAGTTGTTGTGTTTCATTGTGATAATACTAGGATTAGTATTATCCATATCTTCCATTTGTGTTAATTAGGATTTCCATTTTAAACAGCTGCGGGGATATGCATGTAATGTATCACAACACTCTTTGAAGGAAAATCCAAACTAGATTGCTCCAGAGGTATGCTCTTATGTCTTCACATTACTTAATTGCATGTATCTTCCTAATGATATCTTCTCATGCCATTCATTTTATCTCTTTTTGTGTATAGAAAATGTTGGGTGGGAACATATAGAGAGCTTCCTTGGTTGTGATAGATTACTCGGTGATGATTATAGTCTATCTTCTGATTGGTTTAACTGAGGACTCTAGTTATTGTACCACACAAACTGTTAAATAGACAATAGCCCAGGCCCATGGCTTTCTGGAAAGCTTAAGACATCCACTAATGTGACTGATGCAAGGTTTGTTGGCATTGTTAACTGGAAAATTAAAATTTACTTATTTTTTGTGGTTTATGAAATTTATGTTAAAGGTAAGTTTTATTTGTTAATGCAGGAGTAAACTACTTCCAATTTTCAAGGCACATTTTGTACGGTCTTGCACACATCCCAAGCTTTGATGGTCTTTGCTACTTACTTTAGGCATCTAAAATGTTTTAATTTGGATACCTATGCTACATGAAACATGGGAATTAGTTTTCTTGATCAGTTCGGTGATTGCTTACTTTAGCTAAGCACCAAATGTGAATATGTATAGAGTTTTACAGACCGCTCCAAATAGTTTCCGCTACTTGTGAACAGGTTCATATACCCTCTCCAATTGATGCTGCACAGTTATGCAGGATTTAGTTGATATCGCTGCTGCTTTTATTGGAGTTCTCAAAACGTAGCTACTGCTATCCTATCTTTCTGTTATTAGCTTCGGCTCTCTCTTTCTGCAACAGCACTTTATCTTTTTTTTTTGTAACAGCACTTAAACTCATGTAAATCTATATAGTGTACAGCAATTTCTGACGAAATTTCGGCAGAAAGGTATTTTAAAATACCTCATTTGGTTACATTTTATTTTCCTTTTATCATTCTTTTTATTTCTTGTCTTTTATATTATTATTATTATTTATTTTCGTATTTATTATTATTATATATGTTACTATTTTAATTTTTCATTTTTATTTGTGTATTTTTCCATTTTTGGTGTTATACTGTCCTAATTGCACAGTTCCCAAGGGAGAAATTCATCAGGGTCAGCCGCAGCTTCTTCCAGATCCAAAAATCAAATTCCAAAACAAATCAAAAAATACAGAAATTAAATCAAGTGTTCATCATCTCTGTTCATCATCCTTATCACTGTTCAACATCAAACATTATCAACCCAGAACCCATAAACAGAATCAGAAAATCAAAACAAGCTTCCATCATCATCGTTCATCACCACCATTTTCCAAATCGAAAAAACAAATCACAAATCAAAACCCTCATTCTTTTTCAAAACAAAATCCGAACCACAAACCCTCTCAAATCAAAAACGAAATCGCTAACCATCGTCGTCATTGTCACAATCATCAAACCAGATCGAAACAAAACAAAGCGGAATCAAAACGCGAAGAAGAAGAAGAAGTTGAAACCGAAACCACCCAGAAATCCAGATCGGAACCGAGACAGAAGCAGCGAAGAAGAATCAAAACGCATAAAAAAGAAAACGCGACGAAGAAGAAGGTCGAATCTTTTTTTTTTCATTTCCCTTTCCTTGCTGTTTTTGATTCGATCCAGTTTATGGGATTTTGTTTGATTTATTTGATTTTGATATGAGTTTGTTTGTATGAGTTCTTGATGTTTGAACTTATTTGAAAAAAAGAAAATGGGTTTCAGAAGAAGAAGAAAAAACAGAATGAGAGAGAAGAGAAAGAAAATCGCCAGCGGCGATGAGGAAGAAGAAGAGAGAACTCTGTTTTTTTAGGGTTTCCTCTATTTATACCCCCTCCTTGATCCTGTGCGCGCAGGTGCACGGTCTTACGGTGCACCTGCGCGCCTTTGTCCTCTGATTTCAATTGCATGGCCTTGATCTTTCCTTTTTAAGATCTGATCACGGCCGTCTGATCCATCAGACGGCCAGTATTTGACCCTGGCCTTTTTTTGTTTGTTTGTGCGCAGATGGGCCCTTGTTGGGCTGGGATTTACGATTTTGCTGCTCTTTGCACCCCCTTTATTTTGTTTTTGATATTTGCACCCCCCTTCTGTTTTTATTTTATTTTTTGCTTAATTATTTATTTTATTGTAAAGACATTAGATTGTATTTTTAGGATTTGATGTAAATTTAGATAAATTGCATAGCATACTATTGCATTCATCTCATATTTATTTTTCTCGCAAATACTTTAGATTGTAATTAGGAACAAATGTACACTATAAATGAAAAAATCGCATCTCATGCATATTTATTTATCGCTTTCCGCAAACACGTTACATATTTCATTCCGAGGGAAAAGACACCGTTTTGATCAAAATATCATTACGGATCGTCTTCGCGCTTATTTTGCCTATTGCGACATTATTAATTTTAGCGCTACCTTTTTATTAGGAACCCAACATTCCATTTTAAAATAAATAGTCACTTTATTCTCAAAAATGAGGTCAACACCTCTTTAAAAATAATTAGTCATTTTATTCTCAAAAAATGAGGTCAAAACCTCTTTCAAAAATATCAACACAATTCATTTTCACATATCATCAAGCATCAAAAATATTTTGTCATCATACGCTTTTCAAACTTTGGACTTTAAACCAAACGTTTCTTTTTACCGCGAAAACCTCGGATTTTAACCTGAGTGCTTTTTTACCGCGAACTTGGATTTTAAACCAAGTGCCTTGGAATTTAAACCAACGGCGTCTTTTATCATGAAAACCTTGGATTTTAACCCAAGAGTCTTTTTTACCGCGAACTTGGATTTTAAACCAAGTGCCTTGGACTTTAAATCAACGGCTCCTTTTATCGCTAAAACCTTGGACTTTAACCCAAGTGTTCCTTTTTTCTCGCCTAAAACTTGGATTTTAAACCAAGTGCATTTTTTCATTCATACATTTTTAATCATGCATAAACCTTGGATTTTAAACCAAGTGTCTTTTATCACTTCAAATATTTTTCTCAACAAACCTTGGATTTTAAACCAAGTGTCCGCGTCTTATTTTCTTAATCAAATCTCAATCAATTTAACCATATAGACTTTTTTTTTCACAAATTAACATCAATCAAACTCACATTTTGCCATTTTTGGCTTTTGGTATCCTTGAAACTACATACTTTGAACCTTGCTTTAGGGTAGTTTTTGACACATGTCAAGCTCACAATGCTGCAGAGCATAATCCTAGCTGGAAAAAGACAAAAAACATACTTCTTTTAGCCAAATTTTGAAATGTTCTTCCCTCCTTCAGCTTCTTAACGAAATGGGCCAGCAAATGCATAACCCATGCTATCCGGCCCAACTTGATCATGTCCATTTGTTAAGTTTCCTTCAGGCCAAACAAAAAAACCTCTGCGCCTAACAACCACTGTTGACACGTCCCTTTCATTCTTACCAATGGATCAGAAGCAACAAGGTGAGGTCCCTTTCATTATTTTCTTCTTTTGACTGATAAAGTTGATTTCCTTCTCAATTAGTGATAAAAAACACTGTGCTTTCTCTTTCTCTATGCAACCATACCAATTCACACAAACTAGAAAGCAGAAAGCAAACACTTTGTCTGTATACATCTTTGGTTGAAATGAATTTCAAATTTCAAATTCCCCCTCTCTTCATCATTACTCATTTTCTTTCTCATAGGTTTCAATTCTTCTCTAATCACCTCTCTCTCATTGATTTCATTATATGATTTTTATTTGAAATGTCTAATTTTCTTCTCAATCGACAAACTACATACTTCAATGGCTTTTTCAGCTTTTTCAAGTAGAAAGGTTTCATCTTGCTTCTCAATCCCTTCCTGATTTCATGATTTGATTTCATATTCTAATTTTGATTTTTTTTTCCTTGCAATATTTTTTTTTTGTTCAGGTTCACAAATTAGGGTTTGACTGGGTAAGTCTTCTGAACTTTGAATTTTTTTTTTCTTGCAATATTTTTCGGATTCCATATCTATTCTTTTTTTGTTTTTTCAATTTATGGTGATGTTGCTTTTTGTTCTACTCACGTCATTTTTTTTTTTCATGTGCAATCAGAGATTGATGCTTAATTTGATGAAAAAGGTTTGTCATTTAGAAGTATTAGCTTTAATTTGATGAATTTGGAAGTAGATGTTCTCTCTCCCTAATTTTCTCTTTTTGTTCTTGCCTTGGATTTCATGATTTTTTACTATGGTTTTTTTATTTTGTCATATTTATTAGGATTTGTTTCTATCTTTTAGCTAATAATCCTTACTTTTTAGGAGTTGTTAGTGAGATTTATATAGTTTTCTCCACTGCAATATGATTTGTTTTGTTCAATTTCAGATTTTATTTTTTTTAAGATTTGTGTCAATTTTAATTTGTTTTATTTTGATTAGATAGAAAGATTTATCGTCATTCTTTGAATTCCTTACTTTAGTGAGAGTTGCTGAGATACGTAGCTTGATTGCATTTGAAAACTACTCATTACATAGATTTAATTTTTTTATATTGAAAGTGAGCACTCAAAATGCATATTATTTTGTTGCATTTGTATTTCTAATCCCTAATTTTGTATCGCTTTGTTTTAATTTGTTTCACTTTATTTGATATAGACCTTAATCTACCGATAGAAGCTAGGTATAGTAAGGGACTGAAAACTGTTGAGGGCAGTGATCCTTATGATATAGAAGATTTTGCAATGCCATTACAAGAATACATCAATCATCCTACGGCTTGGGATATTGTACATAATGGAGCCACATTTCAGGTAAAGCATGTGTAATGCGTTTCTTTAGTAGTGTTGGGATTCTTATGCTTCATCAATTTCTATAAATGTTATGAATGTTCATGTTCAATTGTGTTATGAAATCATGATTCAATTAGAATATATGTTGGTTGGAATTTGTTTTCTGTTCTGATGGCACTGATTATCACCTCAAAAAATATGGATGCATTTTTTTAATCTGCAAGATCCCTTAGATCACCCATTTAATTGTTGGATGAATCAATCCTGACTTATGTCTCAGTGAAAAGTTCCACAGGTTTCATTTGAATATTAATTTGCAAGCAAGATGGGCATGTTCATTAGAGTTGTTTCCTTGCAAATTCCTTAATATACACTTCTCTCATCTTTTGAAATCCCCCTCTTTTCAAAATTCAAATTTTGAATGGCTCAAACTTTTAAATTTTATTTGTTGATATTTGATTATCATCCATCTCTCTTAACAGTTTTTTGTGAAATATATTTACCCCTTCTGAAATATAAATGATTTCAGTTTTTTGTGAATATTATAATCTGATTTGAGTAGTATTTAGTTGCTTCTACATTATTCACATAGTATTTTTTTTTAATGTGCAATCAGAGATGCTACTCATGAATTTTAGAGATTGCTGGCAGGACTATAAAGGTAACTGTTTTTTTGGCCCTTTTGTTCTTCACTTGAATCCTTTCAATTTCATTGATAATCATTTGCTATTTGTTTACTTATGTTCATCAAACCCAGGTTTCATCTGTTACAGGTCATGTTGGATACAACTGCAAAATCTGCAGATTTTGATGATGATGAAGGTGGATTGGTAAGTTTTCACTTGATATTTACAATATTCAAAAATTGGCTGTGTTAAGTTTATACTGTTAATTTTGTATAACAGGTTCACAAATTAGGGTTTCTATTGGGTAAGTTTTCTAAACTTTAATTGATGGTGTATCTTTACTCCATTGGGATTTATTGTTTATTATGATGATTTTGTTGTTTATTTAAAAGCAGAGATTTTGTTGATTTTCAAATTTGTATCGTTTACTGCTGGAAGTAGGCAGACAAACAGGGGTAAGAGCTAATTATTTTGTTAATAATAATTATTTTCGTGTTCTTCTTCAAATTGTAGTTTCAAATCATATCATTTATGAATTTTGCTCATTTATCTTTGTA
Source organism: Trifolium subterraneum (assembly GCA_951799995.1). Taxonomy (NCBI): domain Eukaryota; kingdom Viridiplantae; phylum Streptophyta; class Magnoliopsida; order Fabales; family Fabaceae; genus Trifolium; species Trifolium subterraneum. The sequence continues at coordinate 4,490,053 of OX637462.1, read as the reverse complement.
CTACAAATCTATTTTTGCATCAATATTGTTGTTAACGCTCAATTGGATTTTTATTTCAAGATGGTTGAAGGCTTATGATCTCCACATGAATGTCTTCATGGCTGAAGGCTAATGATTTCCACCTTTTGAGTATATAACATGGCTGAAGGCTTATTTGTTTTGGGTATATAACATGCTATGCTTAATAATATTGAATTTGAGGAACTAGGTATGTCTTTCTTCTTTGAAATACCTAATTTTCTTCAATAGTATTTCTGATATTTGATTTTATAATTCTCTTTCTCCTTTTTTTTTTTTTTTGAAAATATTGTTGCTTAGTTGTCATATTTATCAGGATTTGTTTCTATCTTTTAGTTAATAATCCCTACTTTTTAGGAGTTGTTAGTGAGATTTAGATGGTTTTCTCCACTACAATATGACATTCTATATTGTTTTCATTTGATGAATGACACATAATCACGTTGTATGCCTCTTCTGCAGGGCAACAAATGGGGCTCAGCTTATATCCTCCAATCAATGTCGATGTAGCGAAATTCAACACTACAAGAAAAGCCTAAAATTCAAATGGATTTTAAAAGGAGTTACTGGCGGAATTTTCCCTCAATAAGTTATTGAGGGAATTTTCCGCCACTAAATGATGCCATTCCGCAAGTAAATATTTCGGAATTAAAAAAAAAAATAATAATACATAGTGGCGGATTATTCCGCCAGTAAATTCCCCCAGAAATTCAAAAATCAACGGTTAGCAGTTAGTGGCGGAAATTTCCGCCAGTAAGTTGTCTTGGGATTACGCGCTGACACATACACTTAGTGGCGGAAATTTCCGCCAGTAAGTGGTCAAATATGTGCAACGGTCAAACACGTATTGGGGGAATATTCCGCCAGTAAGTAATAAAACTGTTATTTTTTCTAATATAATAATTTTTTGTTATTGTTACTTCTTTTTTATAAGTGTACTAAATAAAATTTATCGTTTAAGACTTTAAGTGTAATAATAAGTAAAATAAGTTTTTTTGTTCTAATATAATAGTTTTTATAAGTGTTATTAAGAAATATATATTTTTGTGAGTTTTAGAAGATAAAAAACTTGATTATTTGTTTTTCTAAAAAAAATAAGTGATAATAGAATTAAGTTTTTTTTAACTAATAAAACAGTTTTTTTTGTTCTAATATAATAATAGTTTTTTATTGTTTAAGACTTTACAGTAGGGATTCTAGTAATAATTAGATATTATTTTATATTTTGATGAATCTATTTTATTGTAATTTAAATTTGTAGTATTTAACACTATTTTATGTGGGATTATGTATCTTGAAACATTTTATTTTGTTGAATATAATTTTTATATTTTATGTGGTACAAATTTATTAATTATAATTTATTAATATATATATATATATATATATATATATATATATATAAATTACAATATTAATAAATTATAAATTTATTAATTATAATTTATTAATATATATATATATATATACAAATTTATTAATTATAATTATAATTTATTAATATTGTAATTTTTATTAATTATAATTATAATTATATATATATATATATATATATATATATATATATATATATATATATATATATTATGAAAAAAAAACGTAAATTAATATATATTTTATTATATTATATGTTTTTTCTTTTTTTTTTAATACAGGAAAGTTACTGGCGGAAATTTCCGCCACTAACTTAAATTAATATTTTATTTAACTTCTGACACACACTTACTGGCGGAATATTCCGCCAGTAAGTTAAAACGCTGACAGGCACTTACTGGCGGAAATTTCCGCCAGTAAGTTGCCAGATTCTCTCGTTGCACTGTTTGACGAATTTACTGGCGGAATTTTCCGCCAGTAAATTTACTGGCGAGTGATTTACTGGCAGACCATTTCCGCCAGTAAATTTGAACTTACTGGCGGAAATTTGCACTTTGTGAGGGAATTTTGCTGCCACTAAATAAGCATTTTCTTGTAGTGCAAAGACGGTGGTGCTTGATGCTTCTACCTTTTCCACGGTATCTATTTGTGTTCTTACTTTCAGTTTTTTGTTCTTCAATTGATTGTGGTTATTAGATGTAAAAGGTAGTTATACTAGATAATTGTTTTGATTGGCTGTATAAGTTTTTGTTTGGTTTGCAAAAGCAATTGAGATTTGTGTCGTTCATCCTTTAAAATTGTTTTTGACTAAAAGTTACTTGAAATTAATGTGACTAGAACATTTTTGGTAATTTGCTCTTAAACTTTCAGATATTAGTTGCTCACATCACAACTTTGAAACAAAACACAGTTCATTTCCCCCTCTTCCAAAACTCAATTCAAATTTTGAATACCTATTTCTATCTCTCTTTTTTCGGACTCTCTCTCCCTTTGCTATTCTTTTTTCTCAAGTTTTGGGTATATGCTTCTTCAGCTTTGTCAAGTAGAAAGGTTTTAACTTGCTTCTCATTCCCTTCCTTATTTCATGATTTCATTTCATATTCTGAATTTTTTGTTTGGAATGTTATTGTTTGTTCAGGTTCACAAACCCAGCTATGACAAAGATCGATGAAGCATAGCACACAACCCAATGACGACAATGTTATTGTTAGCTTTTGGGTATATTATATTCTTTTTCAAAATACCTAATTATTAATATGCATCTATTTTGTTTGATTTGTATTTCTAATCCCTAATTTTTCAAAATACCTATTTCTGTTTGCCAGAGTTTGAATTTTAAATATTGAAAATGTTAGACCAATGCAAGGAAATAATGGGGTGTGATTTAGAAGAAAACGATAGAGAATATGCTAGAATGCTTGGATTATTCTGGTTTTGCAATAGTCAAAATGAAATCATGATTGAATTGTCTTCAAATATCTGATTTTAATTTCAATTTTAGTTTATGGCTTGAAGGGAATTTCTATGTAGATTGATTTAATGTCCAGTTTAGCAATGTATGCATGACTATGTCCAGGTACTATAAGATGTTGCTTAAAGCTTCAATATTATTTTTCTATTACTTCCTAATTATTTCCCTAGACTTTTGTGGACTGATATTTGTGTTTTTATAAATCTCAATGCATGGATTTAACAATATATTTCACAGGTTTGCAGTAAATTTCATGCTTTGATATTAAAAAAATTAATAGTCTTATGTTTATAAATCTTCTTTTTATTATTAATTACTCTCTCTTTTTATTGGAGTATTTTTTTTTAAGGTTTTTCTCTTTGATAAGAATTTTTATATAGATAAAACGTTGTTTCAATCCCAAATGCTACTGTGGTCTGTGGGTTTAGTCAATAATTCTGATAGTATGTTTCTATTTTTTTGAGTAAGTATGTGTTGTGTATCATGGTTTGTTTTAGTTTGTGACTTTTGGTTCCTTGGTTTGCAGGTGGTTTTATTTACAAGTGAAATCATTTGAGTGAGTTGTGTTTTAAAGGTAGTATACATCTTCATAAGCATAATGATTTATATGCATATGACTACATTAGGTAAATATATTGTTCCATAAAGTATCTATGTCACAGGTTGAAAAATGAAACACTATTTTTTTATTTGCCTCTTTCATCTGTGACTCAAAATGTTGGACTACATGAATGTCTCCTGAAATTAGACGAGCCTAAAATACATTGATCAAACTGACTTATTTTTAATTTTGTCAACAAAAAGCTTTTTATCATGGGTCTACTGTCATGACAAAACTTGCTTATGAATTTTAATTTTGTACACTTCAAAGTATGGAAAATATTAATGTTTCAGTTTACTATTAATTTGAAACGAATGTGATTTGTTGGATATAGAAGTTCAATTTTAAGCCCTGCATGTAAACATACGTGTTTACTATGTGTTGATATGTCTTTTATATTAGCTATTAATATCCAAACCGGAGAGAAGGTGGCTGTTAAGGTGGTATGTGAAGTTTTCATGAATGATTACTTTGTTCTTCAATAGGAATAGAAGGTGGCTGTTAAGGTGGTATGTGAAGCATTTTCTAGATTTTAACTATATTTGTCTCTCATTTAGGAAATTTTGTTAGGAAGTTATATCTTATTCATTTATGTATAACTAAGTCTTTAAACTATCTCATTAGAATGACTCAAGTGTTCAAAATACATGATTTGGTTATCTTTTGTTGTAACGTTCTCTAAATTTCAACTATCTTGCAACGACCAAGACGACTCAAGTATTCAAACTACGTTGATACAAATGTTGTAACTACATTTCCTGCTCTAATATTTTGTGTATTTTTTTTGTTCTAATTGAAATAGTTCAATCTCATCTAATTACATTAATTTTCACTTAGAAATTCTAACTTCATAATACAACAGAGTAATATAATCTAAGTTTTAGCATCAATAAATTTCAAATTTTGTATATCTAAAACACACATGGGGGGCTATATGATTTTATGTAGTTTTTATGATATGTTTTGTGTATCCATTTTGTTTATCGATTAAATTTAATATTAGCCTTTATGATAACATTGTTAATCCAACTCTCTCGGTGTTGTTATTTTTATTTGAATTTCACTCTTCTAGCCCCCCACGTTTCTTTTCTAAATCCAAAACACGCAAAAAACTTCCGTAAATAGAAGTAGAACTTTTGTGTGTGTTTTGGTGGTAAAAAAGAAACGCGGGGGGCTGGAAGAGTAAATATTTCTTGAATGTTAAAAATAACATCCTCTGGATAATACTTTTAAGTTATTTTTTGATGTAAGTTTTAATTATAACGACAATTTTCTTATTATATTTTTCTTATTATATGATTGTGTTATGTTAATTAATATTTGTCTAATTTCTTTATAAAAAAACAGATATTTTTAAATCATATAAACAAATCGTCTCCCGTGCGTTGCACGGGTCCACCAACTAGTTTTAAAACCATTTTCAAAACCTTAAAATCAAAATAAACAAATTTACTCGTCTTTTTATCCCGAACTATGGTGGTTTGATCCCTCGGGTACGTAGGCATGAGACTTGTCTCTTCAATCAATAAAATCAACAAAAACATTTTTTTACTTTTTCATTCTTTATGCATTTTTATCATCACTTTAATTCTCATACTTACACATTTTTACAAACAAATAAAATAAAGCGCATAGATAGAATAAAAACAAGAGGTTCCTATAGAGTACTATAGATACTTAGGGTGCTAATACCTTCCCTTTGTATAACCAACCCCGAATCTAGTTCTCTAAAAAATAGGGTTTTTTTTCGAACTTTTTCCCTTTCCCTCGGATAAATTAAAGATCGGTGGTGGAATATTAAATTGCGATTCGAAGTTAATTAATAACTCGACATCCAAAAATCACCGCGACAAATAGAATGAGATTTTTCTCCTTATTTTTCTAGATGGTATTGTGGTCTCTATGACAGATGGCATGCTTTGACCATGACCTCGAGTACCACTTTTGCTAATAAGAATATTATCATATGTTGAATAATATGGTAGTTTGACCGATTTTATGGGAGAAAACTTAATCTATTAGTTCCTTCAATTGAATGAGTTGTTATATATTCATTTTCAAAGTATGCGAGTGTTTTTTTTTTTTTTATAATTTCAAAGTATGCGAGTGTGACATGTTCCAACTGGTGTACTCTTCATTATCCTGCATAGCCATAAAAAATTTCCATTAATTTTTTAGCATACCAAAAGCACCCTTAGTTTATGAAACCATAAGATGCAGATATTTCAAATATTACAATAGAAAATAGTGATTGATAATTCCTTGGTAGTAGATGCTTCTCAGAAGAGATAGGATATCATGTGACAATTGCAAATACAATAAGAAATATTTCCATATTAGCGCAAATAGGAGAGTGCATTGGGACTGAGGCATAGGGAATTGAGTTTCAAAACATTGTGTCATGGAATAAAGTATGAGCATAACTTGTGCTGCTATGTGAACTAGCAGTGGTGATGCAAACAGTAAGCTGATGTGGACTAGAGAAACATTTATTTATAACAGGAGAAATGTGGTAATGATGCATTTGTTTGAGTTTGTACTGATTCCTAAAATGTTTATTATCGCAGTTGGATGGTTCTGATACAGCAGATTGTGACCCTTGGAGTGGATTCCAAAGGTAGTTTGAGGATTCCAATGGTTCTGCTAAAATGTATGGATGTAGAAATTTTAAGATGCTAGGGGAATTTTGACTATTTTGCTTTTGTTGCACAATTTTGGACATCCTAAATTTTGCGTGTCGGTACAAAATTTAGCAGGGGGCATGTTTCAATTAGAATATGATTTCTACTTTAATCTGTCAATATGTTGTCAAATAACTCTTAGTGTGGAGGTTTAACAATACAGATGGAGATAAAAGTCATATGACTTTGGTGAACTTATGAGCTTTAATCTGTATCTAATTGTTTGGCACTTTCAGATGTGGGGTTCATAATTCATAAACCTCTTTGATCATCCATTCTAGTCTAGTTGATCATTCAGCCATTGTCTGGCCTATACTTTAATCAACCGACCTTGTTCTTTGGTCCAACTGCAGGAGCTGATAGTGATAGATAAAGTTTAGTCTAGGTTGTACTAATTCGCTTTTGAAGCTTGATAAGCTACTTGTGAGTATTTTTCTGGTATGTGAGGGATAAAAGTTTGGTTTATGTGTGTGTTTACTGGTTTCTTATTCTTGTACACTTTTGAGTATTTCTTGCGCTCCAACGTCACGTTTTCATAAAACTTTCAATTGGATTTCACTTAGTTTCGCTTCATTAGAGATTGTTGTCAATTAGTCTCTATGAATAGCCTTTCAATTATGGCCCAGATTTTGATATAGTCTACTAACAAACAAGGCTACAAGCTCAATTGAATCACTTAAACTGTTTGCTTCTCAGCCATTAATAATAATGACTACATGGTTGTCGAAGATGACAGTACTTCAGTATGCATAAATTTATAGAACTTCAGTTATGGTTGTGAACAATCCCACCGGTCATTCCGAGAGTAATAATGTACTTCTAATGCTAGAAAAATAAGACGTAAAGTGAAGTTAGTCTGATTAACAGAAATGATGAGGTGCTGTTAAGGGTGTGGTTCTGATCTAGATGACCGCATACTGCTAAGCTACCACCGCATCATCTGATTGGCATTGAAGTAAGTGTGCTCTGGATTTGACAGAATTATGCAGGCAAGTAAGAATTCAATGGTCGATCCGAGAATAATACTTCTAATGCTAGAAAAATGAGTATGCAGTATCAAGTCAATGAACAGAGAATCATAGAGAAGGACTGGTCAAAGTCCAAGAATCCATGATCATCAGAATTATCTCTTAATGAAGAACCTAATCCAAAGGTAATAGCACAGATGAAGGAAATGTATTTACACTTTCATTCATAAACTGAAACGATGGTTTACTAAAAAAAGATTTGTTTGGTAACTATAATTTTCTTAGAAGTTTATAATTTATTTTCACTATCTTATAGCACATTCAATTAAATATCTCTTTTATATCATTTCATATTTATAAGTTAATTTAACAAATTTTATCCAACACTATAAATTCAATTAGTTAACTTATTTATTATAAAATATCAACTAATTTATTAATTTTCTACTATAAACTCTTATTAGTTAACCACTAATACTTTATCCCACAATCGTACTATATTTTCCATTATACAGTTTGCAAAACACATGTTTTGATTCCAAGATAGACAAGAAATATACTATTGTAAACACACTTTGTCTTTTTTACCTATAAAAATAATATTATTTCATTATGCACACAGCTCAATAGGCACCAAGGAATAAAATAATACTATGCTTTGTATGGAAGCATGCCACTTCCTTGTCGTTACCAAGAGCAACACACAGTTCACAGCATACACAAATTATCAAAGGAAAGAGTTAACTTACTTAGTGCAAACTGCATCTAGAATCAGTCTCATCTGATCTCCGATCTAATCTCATCAACCAATTACCTTCTTCATCCATATCATGGCAATGGCTGCTGTTGGTGAAGCTTTCCTCTCTGCTTTCATTGAAGTTGTCCTTGACAGGCTTGCTTCTCCTGATGTTGTTGACTTGATCCGAGGGAAGAAAGTTGACGTCAACTTGGTCCAAAGGTTGAAGAACACTCTTTATGCTGTTGAAGCTGTGCTGAATGATGCTGAACAGAAACAGTTCAAAGACTCTGCTGTTAACAAATGGCTTGATGACCTCAAAGATGCTGTTTATGTTGCTGATGACATTTTGGATCACATCTCTACCAAAGCTGCTATTTCAAAGAACAACAAGGTGAGTACTGCTACTAACTACTTCTCTCGCTTTTTCAACTCTGAAGAGAGGGATATGATTTGCAAGTTGGAAAATATTGTTGCCAAGCTTGAATACATTCTCAAATCCAAAGATATTCTTGGCCTTCAACATATTGCTACTGACCACCACTCTTCTTGGAGAACTCCATCCACCTCTCTAGTAGATGTTGGATCTGACATATTTGGTAGGGATCAAGACAAAGAGGCCATACTCAAACTACTGTTAGATGATGATAATGATGATGCTAAGATTTCTGTGATCCCCATAGTTGGTATGGGTGGAGTGGGAAAAACCACTTTGGCCCAATCTGTGTACAACCATGACAGTGTCAAGCAGAAGTTTGATGTTCAAGCATGGGCTTGTGTTTCTGACCATTTTGATGAATTCAAGGTTACAAAGGCAATCATGGAGGCAGTTACTAGAAGTGCTTGCAATATAAATAACAAAGAGTTGCTTCATCTTGATTTGAAGGAAAAATTGACTGGAAAAAAGTTCTTAATTGTTTTGGATGATGTTTGGACCGAGGGTTATGACGGTTGGAATTCTCTTTTAAGGCCTCTTCAATACGGAACTATGGGAAGTAAAATTCTTGTAACAACCCGTATTGAAAAAGTTGCATCTATGGTCCAAACTTTTCAAACTTACCATCTTGAGCAATTGTCTAATGAAGATTGTTGGTCCGTGTTTGCAAACCATGCTTGTCTTTCTCCAAAAGAATTCACTGAGAATATGGATCTGCACAAAATTGGCAAAGAGATTGTTAGAAAATGTAAGGGATTGCCTTTAGCAGCACAATCACTTGGGGGCTTGTTGCGACGTAAACGTGACATCAAGGATTGGGATAATATACTAAATAGCAATATTTGGGAAAATGAGAGTAAGATCATTCCGGCACTAAGAATTAGTTATCTTTATCTCCCTCCCTATTTGAAACGTTGCTTTGTTTATTGTTCATTGTATCCTACGGATTATGAATTTAATAAAGATGATTTGATCTTGTTATGGATGGCCGAAGATCTTTTACAGCCTCCAAAAAATGGGAAGACTTTAGAAGAAGTTGGTTATGGGTATTTTGATGACTTAGCTTCAAGATCATTTTTTCAACGTTCCGAAAATGGGAGTTTTGTGATGCATGATCTGATGCACGATTTAGCAACATTGCTCGGTGGAGAGTTCTATTTAAGAAGAGAAGAACTTGGTAATGAAACGAATATCGGTACCACGGCTCGTCATTTGTCATTTAGTGAGTTCGGTGATCCAGTACATGAAAACTATGATGTTTTTGGCCGAGCAAAACATCTTAGGACGTTTTTGCCAATCAAATTTAGAAATCTCTCATTTAACAATGAAAAGGCACCATGCATAATTTTGTCAAATTTGAAGTGCTTGAGAGTTTTGTCATTTCGAATATTTCAAGATCTTGATGCATTGCCTGATTCGATAGGTGAACTGATCCATTTGCGATATTTGGATCTCTCTTTGACAAATATAAAGACATTACCAGAGTCATTTTGTAATCTTTATAATCTACAAACGTTGAAGTTGTACTATTGCAAAGAACTAACCAGGCTTCCCAATGACATGCAAAATCTTGTGAATTTGCGACATCTTGATATCATGGAATGTTGCAACTTAGAAGAGATGCCTAATGAAATGAGCAAATTAAAAAATTTGCAACATTTGAGTTGCTTTCATGTGGGCAAGCATGGAGAGAAAGGGATCAAGGAATTGGGAACACTTTCAAATCTTCAAGGATCACTTTCCATTACAAAATTAGAGAATGTTATCAACAGCTCAGAAGCATCCGAGGCAAAGATAATGGATAAGATATACCTTGAGGCATTATTGTTGTCATGGTCTGAAGATGCAAAGGACCATTTTACAGATTCACAAAGTGAGATGGATATACTTGACAAGTTACAGCCTACCATTAACCTGAAAAGGCTAAATGTAAATGGATACAGGGGCACAAAATTTCCAGAATGGGTTGGAAATTCTTACTACCACAGTTTGACTGAGTTATGTTTGGTTGATTGTCATAATTGTTGTATCCTTCCTCCACTTGGACAACTAAGCTCTCTCAAGAAATTGACCATGAAAAAAATGAGTATGCTGGAGACCGTTGGATATGAATATGGTGATTCATTTTCAGGGACACTCTTTCCCTCTCTTGAATATTTGAAGTTTCATGAAATGCCATGTTGGGAAATGTGGCATCATTCCTATGATCGGGATAATTCTTTTCCTGTCCTGAAGATTCTTGAGATTATTGATTGTCCCAGATTAAAGGGAGATTTGCCATCTCATCTTCCTATGCTGGAAACAATTGAGATTGATCGATGCAACCAGCTTGGCTCTTCTCTTCCAAAGGCTTTTTCCATCCGAGAGTTAAACATATATCAAAGCAATAAAGTAGCCTTGAATGAACTGCCCCTTTCATTAGAAGTAATACAAATTAAAGGAACAGAGGTGATAGAGTCTGTCTTTGAAGCTATTGCCATCACCTTACCAACATCTCTTCAAAGATTAGAAATCACGGATTGTTCGTCTGCGATATCTTTTCCAGGAGATTGTTTACCTACATCCTTGAAGGTTTTGTACATCAGAAATTGTAAAAATCTAAATTTTCCAAAGCAAAACCAACGGCATGAGTCACTTCGGTCTTTGAGTATATACGAGAGTTGTGATTCTATTTCAACCCTCCCACTAGACAACCTTCCGAACCTCGATCGTCTCCAAATCAATAAGTGTGAAAACATACAATGTCTTTTTTCTTCGAAGATTGTTTCAAATCTCAGTTATATTGAAATTAGAAACTGCCCCAAATTTGTATCATTCCCAAGAGAAGGATTGTCTGCACCCAACTTGAAAGAATTGTGGATCTCGAACTGCGCTAATTTAAAATCATTGCCTTGTCACATAAATACTCTTCTCTCAAAGTTAGAAAAGGTGGGGATAGACAATTGCCCAGAAATGGAGACGTTTCCTGAAGGGGGTATGCCGCCTAGCTTGAGAAAACTTTATATCTGGAATTGTGAGAAATTATTGAGGAACCCATCTCTAACTTCGTTTGATATGATTTCCTGTCTTGAAATTGGAGATCTACGTGATGATGGTATCAAGTCATTCCCTAATAAGGGTTTTGCGTTGCTTCCTCCCTCCCTTACCTCTCTAATTCTATGGGGAATGTCAAGTTTGCAGACGTTGGAGTGCACTCTGCTTCTCCACCTAACATCCCTCCAACAATTAAGAATTATAGAGTGTCCTCAGCTGGAGAATATTGAGGGAGAAAGGCTGCCTGTTTCTCTAATAAAACTTCAAATCTATACATGTCCTCGATTGGAAGAACGGTGCCGCATGAAACACCCACAAATTTGGCCCAAAATTTCCCACATCAAACGTATTCAGGTTGACTACAAATGGATTTAGAGAGCCTGAACAGGTAATTGTTATGCTATTCCGCACCTAAATGCCACTTTGCCCAGTGAATATTTTCTGGACCAAATTTTTTTCATTAATTATATGAATATCTTACTACCAGCCCAGTGAATATTTGTCTCATTTTTATGTTGTTTGCAGTTATTTGTTCAAGGTCTCTGGATGGTTGTAGAGTCGCAACAAATATTTTATTTTACATTTTCAGGTAAAGATTATCCGAGCAGAGTTCTCTGTATTGTTTGGGCAAAAGATACAGTTAATCGTAATTCGTATATGTGGAATTGTCTGATCTTTATTTTATTTTTACAGATTATGTTGGAAATATCAATTATTCTTGATTTTGTTTGTACAATCAAGTAAGTTCCTGAACTTCCCTTTTGATGTAATTTATGTAGAACACTCTCCCTTTTGATGTAAGTTCCTAAACTGATTAAGTCAATCATGACATGTTCTTTGGCTTGCTGTAGGTTCTTAGACTTGTGACATGATGAAATGAGGTGCTTCATAGTCATTAGTTGCTGTTGGCCATTGTGATACTACTAGTGTTATCCATATCTTCAATTTGAGTTAATTAGGAGTTTCCATTTTAAACAGCTGCGGGGATATGTAGCTGAACACTCCATGAATGAAAAATCAAAATTGCTTAGGTCCAGAGGTATGCTCTTACCTCACATTACTTAATATCTCGTAGCCTCCTTAGCGACACCTAGTTATTGTACTACACAAACTGTTAATTGCTTTTGGTATTTAAAAGAATGTATATTTATGTTTCTACGGTTGCTGCTATTTCTGTTTGTACTTTTGTTGGTGTTCTCAAAACATACCTCCTGCTATTCTACCTTTCTGTTTGTAATTTTGGATTTGTAAGTTGTAAATCTGTTTTAGCCTTATCTGTCTATTCCTCTATAGCCATGTAACAGTCTTGAGTTATTAGCTTTATCTTTCTGTACAGAAGCACTTTATCTTTTTGTAACAGCTCTTTAAACTAATGTAAATGTATATAATAGTGTACAACAACTCAATCAATAAAATGAAAATTTTCACCTCATTATTTTTCTAGAATGTAAATTGCTTTTTTAATACACTATATGACTTTCTGTTATTCATGTACATTGTGTGTGGTTTAGATTCTAACAATTTATAATACAAAACTTGTTTCTTCATAGAAAAGCATTCTCCCACCCTTAAGCAACTTCTTTGTTTCTAGTGTTCTAGTTGTGCTAATCATAATCAATAATGCCAATTGCTCAAAATTAAATTAGAAATTTAATTGGTTGGCAAATTAAGAGTCTAAAAGGAAATACACTTAATTATTTGTTTATAATAACTGAAACTTTGATAAATTTATTATCCTACTCCTCAATTAGAACTTCCAAGAAGGAATTAACTGAAAATGAAGTTCCATAAAGAGTATCTGGATTTGATTTTGGTCCCTTTTGGATTGCTGATCATGTTTGCTTATCACCTCTTTCTGCTTCACAGATATATCAATAGGCCTCACACCACAGTCATGGGATTTGAAAACAATGACAAGAGAGCATGGGTTGACAGAATTATGCAGGCAAGTAATTATTTTATATAATGCTTATCCTTCCTATGATTTAATTAGAAACTTCTTTTAATTTTGTTTTTGAAATTTTTAATGAATGATCAGGCCGAAAATAGGGATGTTAGCACAGCTCTATCTGTTATTCAATCCAACACATCAGCTGCTACATTCTTGGCCTCCGTTTCTTTGACGCTTTCTTCTCTAATCGGAGCATGGATTGCCAATAGTTCCAACATTTTCTTGCGGAGTCAACTAATCTATGGTGACACAAGCGCAACCGCAATTTCCATCAAGTACATTTGCTTATTAACATGCTTCCTTCTTGCTTTCTCGTGCTTTATTCAATCAGCGAGACACTTTGTTCATGCAAATTATCTGATAAGTACACCAGATAGTTTTGTTCCAGTTAGTAGCGTGGAATTAGCGGTCATAATGGGCGGTGATTTTTGGTCACTAGGTCTTCGAGCTCTTTATTTTGCACTTAACTTGTTGCTTTGGTTTTTTGGTCCAATACCTATGTTTATTTGCTCATTAGTTATGGTTCTTGTTCTTCATTATCTTGATTCAAACTCAAGGCCATTGCATTTGCATCCTAATAGATCTCAGAGTGGCAAGTTTCAGATGGCAAAGAACAACCTTAACTTATGAAGGAATATACTTTAGCTAGACAGCTAGCATAGAATCAACAATGATTCATAATGTTTGAAGAACAATGCATGTTATTCTCTCTATGATTATATGATTACCTCTGATTAATAAAAGGTGAAAAAAAATGAAATCATGTTTGCTGTAAAATTCTACAATAGCAAATTCAAAAAAAAAGAGTTCTCAATGCTGTTTAACAAAATAAGAAAAAGCTACAAGATTTATAATTTAGATCATGAAGTGCACGTCTCAATGTGCCAACCCATGTTAGATTGTAACAAAAGGGTTTTGGTATAATATGTTAATAGCAGCAACAAGAAGTGGTGATATGCGATGATCAAAGCACCGACACAGTCACAAACATCGAATATGACAATGTCATGTCGGTACCACGTCGGTATCGGTAATAATTTTATGAAATAAATTAGTTGAATGTAATCACAGATGTCGGTGTCGAACACATGACATGACATGTCTTCTACCAGAAGTGTCAGTGCTATACACGTTATATGGGCATTAAAACAAACTTCATTTACAATGTTAAACATTTGATTTTTGTGGTAATAGTTACTTGCTATAACAGATTTACATCAATATTATGTGAATACTTATTTTCTCAACAAAAAAAAAAAAAAAAAACAGACTAGAGGGGTCGAATAACAGAGAATATATGTCTTAGAAGCAAAGGTTTGTCTTTGACCATGGCAACTGGATCTAACATGCCCAATAGCTACACATATGGTTAATTACTTGCGGCACAAGTTTATGTTTAGGGGCATCTTACTTGCACTAACACGAATTGTATGGGTTTCTGTCATTTTCCTTCCATAATTGATAGTTGAGATAACTTATAACCAATCTAAATGAGTTGACTTCAATTTGTTCGTATCATTTTTTTATTAAATTTTAACTCTTCAAAAAATAAGAGCTCTAATGAGGGAAGAATCCTTAAGATAATCCCAAAGCCAAAAAAAAATTAGTGACATACTGTATATAATTGTGGAAAAATAAGTATTCATTCAAGTTTCATATCGAGTAATTGAAGAAGAAAGAAATAGTTAGTTACTCTATTATAATGAGTTTTTTTTTACAAATCTATACTATATATAAAAAGATACACAAATTTTTGGTGTAGACTTTTTAAAATCCCTATTTTACCCTTTTTGTGTTGGTTTTTTCTTTGACAATTCTACCCTTTTGTATTACATATCAACACTAAATAAATTATAACTACCTAAAACTACCTCTCTTACAACTCCAAATTTTCCCTTTAAAAAACTTTCATTCAACTATAACAATAAAAAAACATAACTGCATTTTGGTGCAAATATTTTTTATGAACAAACTCACAATAATATAAGGTGTGTCTTTTTTTTTACATAAGTTAGACATAACCAGGCATGAAACGCGTCTACCTAGCCCGCTAGTATAAATATAAGATCGTTGTTGTATATAACCGTAGCTAGTTTCACGAGACTCACGAAAAGCATGTGTGTTGTGTTTTTATAAGATTAGCCAAATTTTCAACCCATGTTTGGTTTCACAAATGCACTCTTTGTGATAAGTAGAATTTTTCTAAATATAAAGAGTTAGATTATGTTGTTTTTCTCACCACAATAACTCAGATTCTTAGGTTTATATTTGATAGCAATCGTATGATGTTTTAATTTATTGTTATTGTAAAAAAAAATATTGTTTTGAAAGAAAGTAAGATATGAAAGATTATGTCACTTAATCACCTAAATTCTTGGCTTTCTCGTATTGAAGGTTTCTGTTATCATATTGAGAGATCTTAATCTACGAGACTATAACCAACGAGATAGAATAGAAAAATTGTTTCCTCGTTTACTCTTATAATAATTAAAATAAATAAATAATATTAAAAAATTAAATTAATACAACTATTTAAGAAAATTCAAGAATTATATGTCATTTTATAAATTACAAATCTTCAGTTATTATAATTTATAAACAAAAGGAAAACTTCAGTTATTAATGAACCTTGTTGGACAGTTTGGGTTGGACCACTTGTAAGGGCCATTGGACTATGGGTTGTAGCCCGTTTGAAGTTCAGTCTATTCATTTTCTGTAGGCCAGAGTACCCTTTATTTAGAAAAAGTTAAAATTTGATACATAATTGAATTGAATAATAATAAGATTTTTTTTTGAAGCAATGAATAATAATAAGCATTTAAAAGTTGTTAGGGCAAAATAAATTTCATATGTTTTATAGTGGTATCAGTTCTAGTTTTAAGGGGTGTAGAAAAGATTTTTCAAAGAGGAATCTACAAAAATCTAACACTATTGAAGAAAGTAGAAGATGGCCAATTAGAACAAGCAATCATATTCAGGATACATCAGCCATAAATTTATTATGTGCTTTATCAAAATATATATATATATATTATGTGAATTGAAGGTTATAATTATTTTCAAATATTCATAGTATAATTCGTATCGATTAATAAGTTCTACTATAAAAAATGAAGATATCGGATTTAATTTTTGAGTGGAATAAATTTATCAGATTTTATTTATCTCTTAGTTGAACACTAGAATATTATTATACCTCTTTATATAGTATAACATATATAGTATAACAAAAAATATAATATTTTTCTGCATGTACATATTGATTTATGCACTTAAAAAAAAATATTACAATGTAATATCATGATGGAATATAATTGAATATTTGGGGTTCTTTTCTTATTTTTTTTGGTACAAATGGGGTACTTTTCTTTTTATGTTTCACTGTTTGCCTATTAAAAAAATGGAATAAAACTGCTTATTTATTAAGCACTTTATATAATTTTAAATTTTGAATATAGTCTTGGTCAAAGTAAGTATATGACAGTAGTACTACTTTTTTATTTTGGTTGCAGTAAATAAGTATATTAAAAAACATCACAATTTATATATAAAAAAAAAAAAACCTTAATAATTTGCATGTTCTCATATATCTTATGGCTTCAAAAGAAGTGATCAAGACTTTAATCATATCCCAATTCAGACATGAGACATGCGTGTGATGTAGACTACTCATGTTCCATAAACAAAAAATTAATAATAATTTTAATTCTTTTGACTGCAATAAGCAATAGCAATAGCTCAACAAGTCCATTAAATTATTTTTGACTTAACCTCAACAAAGTTCATTGAAAACGACATATTCTGTTTCTCAGAAAAAATATAACAGCGCAAGAGTACAAATGAAACTGAGCTAGGGACCAGCATCACCTCAAATCAATCAGAAGAGAAACTCAAAGAGAAGAGAAGAGAGTGAGAGAAGATAATGTGCTAGCTAGCAACATCATATGATATATAAATACTATGATTGATAGTAACTAACGAAGAAAATATTGTTATAATTAAGGTAGTACTACATGATTTGATTAATTAGAAGAAAATTAACTCTGCCATTAACAATAATTTATTAACGAGGTGAAATGGATAGTTCAACTGATATATACGGTAAAAAGTTTTGGGTTTAAGTCTCGGTGAAGAAGATAAATACTAACATCTACTACAATAATAATAAAATTGATTACTCCTAAATTTCCTAAATTGTCCTCACTAACCTTAATCAAATCACTTAATTCATTGACTTAATAGTCATTTTGTATTTTTATTAGTAATAATTAATAATTTAAAATTTGAATCACACATCTCCCAAGACCAACTTTAACTCCTTCCAATAAAACACTAAATCAAATTTTTGGTATTGAAAACAAACAAAAAAGCTTCATTATTATCATAACTAACTAATAGTCTATAGGAATGGATTAGAGATTAAAAGTATTGGGCCTAAAAAAACAAGTTCAATTGCTGCTTAGAGACAAAATTAAAATATCATGTAAAGATCCTTGAAATCAAATTTTACTAAAACAAAGAGTTAAATTTCTTAAGTTTTTTATATCTTCTAGATAAAAATTAGAATATAGTATTAATTATAATAATTTATTTAAAAATATACTAAGGAAAAATAGTTTTAATAAAATAAGTTTATTAATTTAATAAGTTTTACATGAATTTGCATAATAGTTTCACTTATATTTTAATAATAATTTATAATAAATTTCTAAATACTTTATTCTAAATTCTAAGTAAATATTCTACCTTGGCATAATATTGTACAATATTAATAATATAGTATAATATTTTGTCAATAAATACATACATACATAGTACAATATTAGATTATAAAAAAAATAATATAGTACAATATTAGCAATGTAGTGTGCAGTAAAAAAAAAAAAAAAGCAATATAGTAGAAAAATGTTATTTGGACAAATGATTTTGGTATCCAACACATGTTTATATTCAATGTGCAGAGTTCGATTAAAATATTCGGGCAAGCCGTAAAAAAAATTATAATTTATATATTAAATATACAAATTGAATATAAAATCTATGATGATTGCGGTGCAAATATTTTTATGGATTTTTGCATATAAAATTAACAAATATTTTATCGAAACCTTACATTAGTATTAGTATTTTTTAAATACTCATAAGTTTTTAAATTTTATCATTGATATGCAGATATTTTCACGGATTTTTGCATATAAAACTAACAAATATTTTATAAAATTACCGTTGGTATTTTAGGAAGTTTTTTTAGCTTTATCATATTGATGTTATATTAACGGGAGATAAGTACATAAAATCTGTAACTATGCAAAAAATTTCACAGATTTTTGCATATAAAATTTTATAAAAATCTTACATTATTGTTGGTATTAATTTTATAAAAGTCTTAAAACTCTATCATATTGATTTTAAAATAACGGGAGATAAGATATTCTAGAAAGTCTTGAAATTCTATCCTATTGATTTTATAATAACGGGAGATAATTAAATAAAATCCACGGTGAGTGCGGTGCAAATAATTGACAATTTTTCATATATAAGATAAACTAATATTTTAAAAATTAATGACAAAGTGTCTATTTGGGTGAGATTTCTAATTTTTGTTCTTGACATCTCCAAATTAATATCTTTAATTTTTTATATGCGACCCGTGCGAATGCACGGGTCTTTTACTAGTTAACAAATAATTACTAACTTTGGTCTAGTTTATACGGTAATATACACTAGATACATCAAATAGCAATAGCAATGAACCTAAAAAAGAGTTATTTCTTATAAAAAAATATCCAAGAGTAATATTGAAGAAAAACATATTGACACTATTAATTCGATCGTGAAAATGGTGTTTATTTTTTTTACCATATTTTTTTTATAAGCAATTTTTTTTAATAAAAGGAGTACAAGAAGGAGTACTCTGACCCGAAGATACTAAAACAATTTAGACTCAACATTATAATAGGAGGACTATACCCACCTTCTATGAAGGATTGCAGAACTTTACCAAATCATGTGCTCGAAAGTCGGGACAAAGAATCGATGAATGTCCCCATATCATATAGTAATATTAGCTTATTTAGAGATTGATTATTTACATCTAGAGTTTAAATTTGTTTTAAGAATGATTTGGAGAATAATGAATTTGACAGAAATATATGTGTTGCATCAAAAATAAAATTAATATGTTGCATCAAAAATATTGAATTTTTTTTGGTTCGTTAGCGTTGGTTTTTTATTGTCCCCATACAATAATATTGTCGTTCATACAATTGTACGATTAATCTTTCACTTTAGGTAACTTTTTTTCCTTCTTCTCCACCATCGGTGGAAGTCACTTCTTACATCAAATGATTACAATCTCCTTCCGATCATAGTTGTGGAGAATCAAACCGTGATCATTCCTACCAATTTCAAGTAACGATACTTTGTATCACCACAACTCCATTTTTTATGATAGGCGTTGCCCTAACTTTCTCACCAATGTTATCATTATATATTAATCATACACCATATATATATTCTTACCACAAATTCATTACAACACTCTCATCCAGTTGATTTGTTTTTATGGTACAACATGTTCCATACACACGATAAAAAATTTCCTTAAGTTTGAGCTGCACTTATGTATCACATATCTTTCTATTTCTATGTCATTTGGCACTATAATTCTAAAATATTTAACAATAAATATGATTTTCAACTCTCGTCTAAATTAGAAATATTTTGCCTTTGGCTAAAATGATCGATCATGTTAATAAATATGAGACAGTAAAATTCAATTTTCAACTACTGTGTTTCACCTGACAATAACAACCCCACCTAGAGCCCTAGAGATGGACTTTGAATTGCAGTGTAGTAGTAGTAAGTAGAGTACTGTTATTTTAGTTCTACTTCGCCAATTTGAACAAACCAACACTCATTAGTCAATGTTATCAAAAACAAAAACCTATATTACTGTCACCAATTTTTAAGGAAAAAACACCTCATGTAATGAAACTCTCTGTCATACTCAAAGTGAAAATTTTAATTAACTCCCAATTACCCCATCATTGTCATTGTCATACTAGTACCATGTTGGAATTGGATTCACAATCACCAAAAAATGTAATTAAGCATGTAGGATTCACTTTCAAGAGTACATATATAAATACACATAAAAAGAAAATACCGCTAATAAGTTGTACTGCTAAATCTTTTTATTAAGAAAAATCAAATTTTAAAAAACTACTTTTCCCTTCCCACAATTTGACTATATGCATTATTCATATATATTACTTTGACCATATTTTTTATTAATAAATAAAAATAAATATTTGTATATAAGATGTTGTTGAATTAGTCTCGATGAGTATTTTCAAAATATTAATTTTTTATAATGTTTGCTAGTATTATATAAGTACAAATATTAATCGCCAAAGTTATACTTCTTCCGGTCTCATATATAAGAAACAAAACAAAAAAATTTACAAGGTCTTAAATATAAGCAAAAGGTACTACAATCATATTTATTTTGAATATTCCAATTTTACCCCTAATTTTACTTTTCCATACTACTATAAGACTACACCCTTGGAAACCGTAGAAAAAAGAACCCAAAGCTTAGTTTTACTACTTTTATACTATATGCTTCACTAGTGGCTTAAAGTGTGAACATGTAAGCAAATTATAATTTATTTGAAAATAAAACTAAGAGTAAAATAGTAAATGACATTTTTTTTTTATACTTTATCCACTTTTCTTAAAGGGTATACTTTTTTTGTTTCTAATATTCAAAACTAGTGGGAGTATATTAACATGCGTGAAACATTTAACTATGTCACTCATCGTAAAACTGAAAAAATGCCTACACAGACACATACAACACAATATTACTATGTACGACATTTTTAACCCTTTGGACTCTTTCATGAATAGCCAAAAAAATAAAAGAGTTTGGCACCAAAAAGATGGAGAAATAGGAAACAGAGGATGCAATGCCACTTAACACAGAAAAATCCATCTTTTTGGGGTCTCTAGATTCCAGGTATCACGTTCCTATACAGAGAGAGAGTGGGTGGGTCTAACATGATCATGATTCTTTTAACTCAATTTCAACCAATCCTCACCGTCCATTTTATAAACCCACTTGACGGTAGCCGACACCTTCTGATTCAGACAAAGACCGGTCTAGTTCCTTTTGGCAACTCTCCTTACTATGACCCACTATATTGCAATTACTATAATACCCTTCATCCATGGGTACACCTTCATAACGTGACACGTGGAATAGATTAACCATTGTTGAAGCGCGTGCAGATAAGACGAATGATATGACAAAAGTACGATGAAATTGTAAGAGAGAAAAGAGAGACAACACTCGCGTAAAAGTCGAGGGTTTCTGTCTAAACTCTCTGCCTCTTCTTATCATAACACACTTTTTAACGCGTGCATGGTACGCTCGCTTTCAATTCAAAGATTCAAGTAGATTTCGTCCAACGTATTTTCAGGCCCAAATCGGATTAAAAAATGGGAAATGGTAAACAGTATTTTGAGGTA
Organism: Trifolium subterraneum; assembly: GCA_951799995.1. NCBI lineage: Eukaryota > Viridiplantae > Streptophyta > Magnoliopsida > Fabales > Fabaceae > Trifolium > Trifolium subterraneum. Next base: position 4,468,249 of record OX637462.1, on the reverse strand, counting down.
AAATATTACTCTTTTAGATGCAATAATTTGCATTTGAAATATGAAAAAACAACATTGAATACATTAAATATAAAGGATAAATTAGTAAAAGTATTACACAAGTCAAATAAAATTATTACAGTACTTCAATAATTTTTTTAATATCCGTATTTTTTGTAAAGGTCCTTATATTTAGGGACGGGGGAGTACTTGAGTTTAATGAAAATGTACCGACGATATAAAATAATTTTACAAAATCATCCAATAAATGATTATTATTTTATTATTGATCTTACTTGATCAGAGTCAACCAATCTACGATGGTGTTATCGGTGGTTAGCTTTGCTTCGCTCCAATGGAACCGCAGAGGTTGTGTACCTGCAGATGTTCCGACGCTAAAGTCAGTGAGGGTGAAACAAAGGTTTTCTGTATAAAGGATAATGTACCTGGTGAGAATGAGGAGTCAATGACCATCAAAAGGCTGCCAGAAAACGGCTGAAGAGCCATGATGAGCATTAATTGTTCATCATTCTAGTGTCGAACCTTACAAATTGAGGAGGAATCGTATGCTGACCAACGGTCAAGTCAAGTTGGGCTGGTGCTCTTTGGACCTTGCTCGACAACCCAAGGGAAGGTTTCCTCAACGTGTTGGGCTTTAGGCCCAGTCCAGAACAATTATGTTATATCAAGAAAATGAGATAAAGTGGTGTGACGTGGCAGAAAACAAGGTTAATATTGGTTGATAGTGTGAAATTATTTTATATTATCAGTGCATATTCCTTTTTTCTCATATTAGTTAAGCATATTAATAAAAAGAAATTGTTTTAGAATTAGTGTATTTAATATATTAAAATATAAAAGATAATCTTTTCAATATAATTTTTTTCTTTGATTTTTTTTATAGTATCTTTAACAAGTGTTCTTGGCCGGATATTATTTAGCAAGACCTTTAAAAAATTATTACGACTAAAATTATACAATAAAAATGAAAATGCTAACCAATAAAGAATTGGTCCAATTGATAAGAGCCACTGTCTCTTTGAGCATGTGATCAGATGTTCGATTTTTAACCCATGCGTATGAAAAAATTCGATTGTGAGGGAAGAATTCACCTTGTGTGTCTCACAGATTCTCGATAGGGGATTAATCTTCGCTAACGACGGCAGAAACTACATACTAATATCATAATGACCTAAAAGAAAATTAGAATGTTAGAAATTGAATCAAAGATTTTGTATATACAAACATCATAGTACTCCCTTCGTTCCAAAATAAATGACATAATTTTGACTTAGTATATTATTCATATGATCTAAATGACATAATTTTAATAATAAATAATTAAAGATATTAATGGTCAAAGTTGTACATCGACAAACATAAAGCTGGTCAAATATGTCATCTATTTTGGAATAGATGGAGTATATATTAACTTTTTTTAGTGGATGTTATATGGGTTCAATGATGTTTTATAAAAAAATTGATTATATATAAAAAATTTGGTACAGATAATATATAAATTATAATGTCGACAAAAATGTTCAAAACACCAATAATAATAAATCTTTTTTAGATTTAGAGGTTAATTAATGATCTTCATAATTTTTATAATTAATAAAATAATGATATTAGTTTGATGAAAATAACAAAAAAACAAATATGTATTTGGTATTAAACTGTCATCAATTTTTTGACAAATAACCTGTAAAAGATATGGAGTCATGACATTTTTAAAAAATATCGTCGACAATTATTAAAAATTTTAATAATTCTTTAAAACTTACCTTATTTTGAGATTTTCTTTTGTCATCTTATCTATTTTTTCAGTCACCTTACGAATTTAAACAAATACTCTTGTTTGTTATTTAGGTAGCGAATACACCCAAAAACATCCAAATATTAAAATTCGTAGGACGCACGAGAAGCAAGTAGGTCGACAAAAGAATATCACCCTTATTTTAGGGTCATAAAATTTGGAGTCACACTATTGTAGCCCACCCCTGCACTTGATATGGGCCGCCCATGACTAATATGACCCACCCTTGCAGGTGGTGGGACCGGGTTCACGGTTATGGAAGTGGAGTGACCTTGTTTTGGTATGATAAGAAAATGTAAGAGTTTATGGATGATACATAATTATAGAGAGGGTAGTAAATTTGATAGATATAGGTATATAGGGGGGGATATATATTATAGTGTGGGGTTTGGTTGGGTGATGTATTGTAAAATCATGCAGCTTGCAGCCTTTGAATTGAATTGATTGTGGGGCATGTAGTGAAGGTGTTTGTATTTGGAACATGTATGTGTCTTTGGTTAAAGGTTTGGCTTAAAGTGTTGTTATGATTTAGATTAATTTGGCATGCACATATGCTTTTCCTGTGATTGTCACATGCTAGGAATCTAATTCACAAAAACCATATTTATTTATACAAAGACACATAAAGTTACAAGATATTCTATTTTCATGCCTACACTTTAAATCATTGTATTTATAAAAAGAATAATGTAATGCAAATGTGGTAAAATAACTAATGATTGTATAAGTATATAAATTGAGTGTATGGAACACCTGAATATGAAAAAGGGGGCTTTCTAAGTGCTAACAATATCTATACTCATTGCCAAAGACAAATAGCTAATACAAAAAAAAAAAAAGATAACAAAGGGGCAGCCAGAGAAAAATTAAACTAACACCTAATGAAGTGTAAGAGCAACTGTGGCCTAAAATTAATTTGACGCACACCATACCACAAAAAGAAATAGTTATGAGCGCATCGCATCTAACATATGAATCCAGCACATTCTTGCAACATTAGTTACGTTTGATGCCTATGTCACATTGACTAAAATTATAGTAATTGCATTTGTCATTTCTTTAAAGAAATTGACAGGATTCCAACTCGTCACATAGTAGTATAAATGATAAAGAGTATTGATATTTAGTAAGAAATATTTACACAAGAAGTAGAAGAATCCATAAAATTAGGAAATTTGACCAATCAAAAATTGGCTAACCATACATGGGAGAGAGTGTGATTAGAATTTAACCAATCAAAAATTGTCACATAAAATTCTTCTCTTTCTTACATAAAAAAATTCTTACTAAATAACATTTTTCAAATGACAAAAGTAGCATATAGACATGCATATATGTATAAAAAATCATAAAATATAATAAAACTATATCGGATATTGGTAATGTATAATTAATTACGCATGTAATAATTTATTGGCTTAATTTCAGTTTTAGTCCCCTATTTTTATTATTTTGCAGAATTAGTCTTTTATTTTAAAACTTGACAGTTTTGATCTCTCTATCAAATATTTTGTCTAAAATATAGTGATACAACATATTTTAAATTAAATTTATAAAGAAAATTTTCTTAGAATTTCATCGATATTGATATTTTCTCATAATCAGATTATATACTACATTATCTAAAACATATTATATTACCAATTTATAGTTAAAAAATATGACAGGAAACCAAAACTGTTAAGTTTTAAAATAGAGAGACCAATTCTACAAAATGGTAAAAATAGAGGAAAAAAATTTCAATTAAGTCTAACTTATTTGATCCATAACTTCTTTATGGACCAAATATATAAAACATTCTATAAATATGATTATAACTAGGCATGCTAATGCACTACTATATTGCAATTGTTTAAAAGGGTTGATAATGAGTAATCTCTAAATATTAATTAATAATTTTAAGATTGAATTTTAGAAATATAGAACACTATTTTCAATTTTACAAGTTCTAAAATTATTTTACCACATTTAGTTTCTTCAGCAGTGTCCCAAATACACTAGTTAGCATTTTCCTAATTTTAAATAATAAATTTTTATGATTTTGTTATTAAAATATGTGAAGTTAATGTTCATTAAAAATTAAAAAATTTAATTTTTAAATAAATAATTATCTTAATAGAATATTTAAAAAGTGTTCCGACGATATTCGTTGACATTTCTTTGGGTAAATTATTTGAATAATTAAACCCAATAATGATACGCTACGTCACGTTAGAGAAATCAAGGAGTTAGCAACATGAATGGAACATGGCTATGGGATACTTTTGTCACATTTCCAACCTATTAACATACGCCCTCCGGTCACATTTATAGGCAAAAAAACTATTTACGCAGTGTTTAAGAAATTTAGTTAAATGTAATTAATTTTCTTGATTTAATATCAAACATGAATAAATTTATAGAAATAACCCTTCTTTTTCTTGGAAATCACATAAACCTTTTTGAAAAATAAGGGTATATTAGAAATAACAATATTTATTAGTTTAAAAGTAGTTAACTTTTGCTTATAATAGTGACCAAAATTTTAAGTGATATTTTGCTTATAAATGTGACCGGAGGGAGTAGATATTTTTGACCAATAGCCACACAAAATAAATATAGAAAATCAACAAACATATTAATCCAACTAATAAAAAATTTAAACTTCTTAAATAAGTAATTAGAAATTCAATTTTTATTTTCGATATCCAAAAATATTTGGATTGTGAGAATTCACCTTATAAGTTCTAATACCAGCCAACATAAATTGATGATGACGAAGGTTTGAGTTTTTAGAGTTTATTTCTCTTAAAGTCTTATGTTCAAATTATTTTGATGTAATCTCATTGAGTCAATCTATTAGGAACCAAAAACATATCAGTGCCCATCAAATTTTTCCCTCCTTAAAACAAATGCCAGATTTAAAAAATAAAGTCTGGATTACAAATTTGACATCTTATATTTATTTTAGGTTTTAATTTGGTCTCTTATATTTCTATTAGGTTCCAATTTAGTCTTTTTCGTTAGTTTTTTCACTAACAGCGTTTGAATTATACACGTGTCAGTGTTTCAAAGTGTCCACGTGTTTGTCCACGTATGCAAACTGCCTGCCACATGTGACAAAACTGACGGAAAAGACTAAATTGAAACTCAATGGAAATGCAAGGGACCAAATTGATACTTTTTAAATGTAAGGAACCAAATTAAAACCTAAAATAAACGTAAGAGACCAAATATGTAGTTAAGCCAAAAATAAAAATGGACATTCATCACACCTAAACAACAAAGACACTTTGTATTAGACAGCGATGGAAAAATAATATTTGTATAATTATTTATTTTTTACAATTTATGGATAATTTTGTTTTCATAATCTCATTATATTTTTATTCTCTCTTGTACTTTCTTTCTCTTTCTTTATTTTATTCAAATTAAAGAAAAAAGTTGTCGTAATACAGATTATATAATTATTTTTATTTTATAAATATTGTTAGTGAGGATTTAACCTAAAACTTCATGTTTCCTACTATTTAAATTTGTCACCATTAAATCAAATCTAGTCATTTTAACGATCGTACAAATATCTTTCCTCGAAACGATAACAATAAAGAAATTGAAGAAACACGCTCTAGTAAAAGGAGCGTGGAGTAAAATATTTTGTACTTACCAGATTAGGATAAAAGCAAGAAGCAGCGGTTTAACCGGTTAGGCAGTGAGTAGTAACCCGTTATGTCCGGGTTATCCAACTTAAGGGTACGTAGGGCCCACAATTCACAACCACATAGTTGGAGGGTAGCCCTAAACCTACTACTGGCTCTACTCACTCTATACTATACTATTGTTTCTTAGACTCAGTTTTGGGCTCTTCGCTATTGATGATTTTCTGAATAAAGACTTTACCCTTTTCAGTTCATCTTTAACAACATTGTCTATCTATAAACACAATTAATTTACACATTTAACCTTCTCTTTTTGAAATTGCCTGTAGCAAAGTGTGCAAGCATGGTGCCTATATTGCTTTGCTGGTTCACTTTCATGCTTTTTTTGGTTTGTTACCTGTGGCTTTATTTATGAATCAATTCTGCCAAAGTATTTACTCCTATGTTTAATTTTTGTCAACTTACTAACAGTAGTATTAATTTGCTCATTCAATTTACTGTCTGTTAATTCCACACAAATGTGACATCATACTTCCACATTTAATGTATTTTTAGGAAATAATATTTATAATTTTTTTCTCTCTAAATATAGAAATCTATTTTTTTTCACTCTTATTAAAAAAATATTCTTAGTTTAGTTAATCTATCGGTTTTATATGTGAATATATTTAAATTACAATTTAAATATGTATGTATATAATTAATCGTGATTTTTTTAAACGGTCAAAATTAGTAATTAATTGCTAGTGTTAGTATTTTTCACCTTCCTCGTGACTTGAATCTTGGACATTTACTCCTTAACTCATTTCACTTTTAGTTGAAATTGGTTGAGCTACCCCTTTTGTTTTCTTGACGTTTCGATGGGAGTAAATCCAAAGAGGAAAGTAACTTGACTCCTATTGTGGAATTTACGAGGTGGCGTCTCAATGGTCGGAATTTATCAATTGGTGGAAGATTTATGCTTATTAACTCGGTGTTATCTAGTTTACCACTTTAATTTATTTTTTCCTTTTTTGAGAAACCAGTTTGTGTCTTAAAAGAGCTGGTTGGTATCCAAAGAAAATTTTTATGGGGAGGTAGTCCGGAGCATAGGAAGATTTGTTGGGTTAGTTGAGACACGATATGTCTTTCTAAAGCTAAAGGAGGATTAAAATTACGAGTCTTGATTTCTTTAATCGAGCCTCACTAAGCCTTTTTCTATGTGGGCCAAGCTTTTATCATTTAAATATAGGTATTTGCGTTCTAATTTAATTCCCTATCGGTTGTGAATAATGATAGTAAAAATGATTCAAATTGGTGACGAGATTTAAAGAAGATTGGAGGTGAGGAGAATGGTGATTGGTTTAGTTGTAATGCTAGCAACGTGTTGGGACAATGCAAGGATATTCTTTTTTGGCAGGATAAATGGCTCGAAACAGATTGTTTTAACAATATTTTTCCTTCGTTGTTTCATAAAGTAGCTCGGCTTGATATATCTATCACAGAATCAGATGTTGTGATGAACGGAAGATGGTATTAGAGATTTAGTTGGACTGCTCTGTTGGATCAACAAGAAACATATATGCAACAAACATACTGCTATTTTTGCTGGCAGATGTTGGTCTGAAATTGGACGGTCCCGACAACTTGAGGTGGATCCCGGACCGGCTTGGTAAGTTTTCCGTCTCTTCAACTTGTATTTTTTCCTTCAAAACAATGTCGCATCAATGACAATTTATGAGAATATTGTGAATACATTTAATCATCTTTGGGTGTATTCCTTCCGGAGTAACTATATCTGGGTGGAGGTTATTATTAGAGAGGTTACCAATTCGCATAGCTTTGTCTATGGAAGGGATTATTGTTAACCAACGAGAATTGTGCTGCGCTCCGTGGAAGAAAAATTATAATTGGTTGAATGTTGATTTAGTACATTTTGTTGAAATTTGGAGACACTTCAACATGTTTAGAGACTTGGTGAAATATAAGAAAAATGCCAAGGGTCATCACCTTATTTGACTGACTACTATGTAGAGTTTATGGAATGCTCGTAATAAAATCGTGTTGAGAGGGGAAGCAACTATAATGTGTTATCCTTGGTATAGATCAAATTATTTTCATTTCTTAATTTTGGTTCATAAGGAGAATAACAAATAGATATCTTTTGTTTTCTCAGACTAGTGCAATGATCTATCGGTAAGCATCTGTAGCATCTAAATTGAAGTTCTCTTGAATTGTAAGTGTTGTGTATCCTTATAATTCGATTTGTACTTATAGGAAAAAATGAAAGAAATTAAGGAGTAAAAATCAAGATACATTTTCAAAAAATCTTTCATAGTTAATTTATAAATAAGAGATTAATCTTGAATTATTGAAACTAGAGATATGAAACAATACATTTAAACTTTGGTGAAACTATAGGACTGAAAATACATTAAAATAGTTTTTAGTAAGATAAAAATCACATACCAATCCCCCGCAACTACGATTGCAAAGAGGCTGGAACTAGAGGTGGAAATAGGCTAGACCGAGTTAGGCTTTGTCAAGCCTGAGCCTGACCTGTCAAAAAATTAAAGGTCTGAGCCTGGCATGTGGCCTATCATAGGCTTATTTTTTAGGCCTGAGCATGACGTTTTGAAAGTCTGACATAGCCTATTAGCCTGTTTAAAAGCTTGTTTCACATAAACATATTTAAATAAATAATTATATTTAATTTTAAATATACTAATGAACAAATAAATCAATGAGATTAAACTTCCTTTTGATATTTAATATGATATTTTGGAGAATTTGACTATATAGAACATCATATTTCGATTTTAGTTTATAATAATACATTTATATATATGTGAAAAATTAAGTCCACATGAGCATATAATATAAGCTTAATTAAATAGATTATATGTGAAGGTCACAAGATAAGGTCTTATAATTGGACTAGGTAGTCAGTCTTTATCAAGAAATAATAATTGGACTAGGTTTTTTTTTCTTGATAAAATAATAATGGCTTTAATGCAGTTTTGATCCCCTATTTTGAAAAATTTGAACTTTTGATCCCCCTATTTTAAAAGTGAGCAGTTTTGATCCCCCTATTTTAGTTTTTTTGGAGTTTTAGTCCCCCAATACATTTTGATCAAATTTTTGATGACGTGTCAAGTTCATTAATGACATGGCGGTCTCCATAGTTGACAAACATATTTCACATCATTAATTTTTTTCCTTTAATTCAAATGTTATATTTTAAAAATATTAAAACAATTAAGTAATTATTAAACAGTAAACTGAAGCTAAGAAAGAAAAAAACGCAGAAGTAAGAAATCAGAAACTCATCCCCAAATCGATAAATAGATAGATAAATCACTAAACATATCACAAGAATATCTACGTAATTATTTTTCTTAATTTTGATGTGCAATAAAACATGTTACTATTACTAAACGATAGAAGACCACCGCATTCAATTTTATGCTCTTTATCGTTGAAGAAGATCTCTTCGTTAGAGTTCCATGATTTGGGGGATGAGTTTCTGATTTCTTCTGCGTTTTTTTTCTTCTTAGCTTCAATTTACAATTTAATAATTATTATTGTTAATTATTTATTTAATTATTTAATGGTTTTAATATTTTTAAAATATAATGTTTGAATTAAAGAAAAAAAATTAATGACGTAAAATATGTTTGTCAAATATGGAGACCGCCACATCATTAATGAATTTGACACGTCATCAAAAATTTGATCAAAATGTATTGGGGGACTAAAACTCCACAAAAACTAAAATATGGGGATCAAAACTGCTCACTTTAAAATAAGGGATCAAAAGTACAAATTTTTTAAAAGAGGGGTACCAAAACTGCATTAAAGCCAATAATAATTGAACTAGGTTGATGATATTCTACCCTCACTTTTCATCCCCTCTCTCTTTCTTTTATCTTTTTACATTTTATATTTTTATTACTAATATACTCTGTAGTATATATCTCCACTTTTATTTTACCTTTTTAATTTTTTACTTTATATTTCAAAAGTAAAAACGGGTTCAATCAAATATGATATTCATACTCATTCTATTCCTTTTATTTTAAAATTTCCTAAATTTGAGAACATTTTTTTAAAAATAAGGAATTATTTAAGGGAAGTAGTGATTAATTGATGAATTACTAGAAAATTGAACATATGTTTAGTTGGTAAGATGTAGGCAAATAATAATCATACGCATGCCCCCTCTAGGATTTTCATGTATATATATATATATCATCATGGCTTCATTAAAGTATGTTTTTTATTTTGCTTTAAATGGGTTTTTTGTGCAATATTGCACATGATAAAAAGTAAAAACAACCAAAAATAATTTTTTTATTGAAAAACAATAATTAATTATTAAAAAAAATCATACAATTAATATAAAATACACAATTTTCAGTACAAACTTACTATTTTTAACTTCTTATCGTATGCAAATTTGCACATGATAAAAAATCCTAAATATATTTATATATACACAAAAGGATAATTTAGTAATAGTCGTATATATTTTTTAGACAGATTTATTAATTACTTCAACAACTCTTCTTAATATTCATTATTTTTTATCAAAACTTCTTATAACAAGGGACAAAAGGAAAGGAGTATATGGGTGCGTTTGATTTGTAAAACAGTAGGTACTGGACATGACAGAACAGTACAGGACAGGACAGAACAAGATAATACAGGACAGGACAAAACTGCATTGGAGAGAGATAGAGAGATAATATTTTTTATATTCGAAAATAAGATGGGTATTTTCGTATTTTTTATAGTTGTACTATGGACAAAAAGTTGTACTGTGGTTCAGTAGGGGACAAAAATTCTTGTTTTTGTCCTGTCCCGTACTGCCTATTTGTCCAGTCCCATAAACCGTTTCTGAATCAAACAGAGTACAATAAAAGTTGTCCTGTCCAGTCCCCTGTTTTTTAGCATATCAAACGCACTCTATAAGAATAATGAGATTATACTTTTGCATATTAATAAGGTTCTAATAATTAGTGTTCTAGAGGCACTAATTAAGAAACCAAATAAGTCTTCCAATCATTTTTATAAGAAACAAAATTGAAAAAAAAAGTTAGTCATTTCTATAATAAATTTTGATTAATTTTTAAATGTATTGGATGTGTAATTTCACTTGTGCTTTTATTTACTATGAGAAAAAAATAAAAAATAAGTAAGTTAGTGAAATTAAGAATACTTAAATAGGTATATGTATGAAATAAATTTAAATTTACAAGAATATTAAATGAAAATAGTTATTTACGTACAATGTAGTGTATTTTTTTAGTCTTAATAATTTATATATTTTGTTTCTTGTTAAAAACACAGAAGAAAATAGTACTACTACTGTATTTTTAACTTATTTAACTCGACACCGACTACTTAATTAAGGGTCATGCTAACTAGTCCTCTGAGATACTAGTTAATATTACAAAAGAGTAATTTGAGTATTGAAAATATAACTTTTTACATTTTATTAATATTGAATACACAAATTTCGATGTATTTTTATTATATTTGAGTTTCTTAATGGGACACTAGTTAACATTTTCCCTTAATTAATTAATTACTATGACCGTCAATAAGACAAGAAATTAGTTAAATTTCTTCATAGTAGGGGACTAGGGAGGCACAAGGGAAGGTGTGGACTCGAAAGACTATAGATATAGAAAGAGATAATGCTACTAGTACTGTATTAATTTATTTACCGGCTGCATAAATGGTTAGCCATGATGATCTGGATTTGTCATTACTTTTTGTCTAAGTAAAGAGTTAATAATGATGATAGGACTCTAATGATAAAGTCAAACTATTTCTCAATAAAAAAAGATAAATGTTTAAAGAAAAATGTTAACGAGTATCTATGACACTAATTAAGGAATTATATAAAATATAAAAGTATTTATATTTGTGTAATCTGTTTTTTAAAAATATAAAAAATGTTTTTTCTAATGAAAAATAATTTCTCTTGATATTCTTAATTATTCAAAAACATTAGTCAGCATGACCCATTTTTAAAAACATTATTCAACTTTCCTTATAAAATCCGATTTGTTTTTCACTTGTTTATGTTACTTTGGTTAATTGTCAACATTAACAACCACCAAAAACTTCCAAATATATGGGGTAGTAGGGCTGCATCCGTGACTCAAAATCAACAGAAACTAATATTTAGTATAGTCCAACATTATACTATATGTCAATGTTAATTTAATAGTTAGCCTTAAGATAAGATCTTCACTATTTTGAATTATAATACCTTTCCTCAACCTAATTTTTTTGGTACAAAAGAGGGTGTAGGCTGATAGATATCACTCTTTTAATAAAAGGAATAAATATAGATTTTTTTTTTAGCAAGGAAATAAATATAAATATAATTTCATAAATTTGAGATACCCATATTTTTTTAGGAATTTTGATTCTCTCATATGTGAAAAGGCTTGAGATTTATGTTAATGATCCCACTATTAAAATGTATTGAACTCTACAATTTATAAAATTTTAAAATAGATTTAATGTATTTTAATGATGATCATAAAATAAGAGGATCTAAATCCATTTTTTTAGTAAAATTGCACCATAGATACTTTAACTTAATTAAAAAATTTAAAATAGATTCTTAGTTTTTTTAGATATAATATATACATTTATCATTCTTTTTTTTTTGGTTTTCACCACCAGTTTAATCTGGTTCGGGGGTCAGTTCTGACATCAAATGGTTATAGCCCCCTCCCAATCGCAGTTGCGGGAGATCGAACCGTGGTCCTCCTTACCAAGATCAGTGCCAATCACCACTAAACCAACTAACAATTGGTTATAAATTTATCATTCTAAACAAACGAGTACCAATGATAGGAGTATTTTGTCCAAACCATGAAAAATGATCTTACTTTGGCCTTTTTTGGAAATTAATTTGTCTAATATGACCCTACTTTAGGATTCTTGTCCCATTATAAATGTTAACATAATTTGTTCCATTCAATGAATGATACAAGTCAAAATGATGTCTAAGTTCCAAAATAAAACCAAAATGACATCAAAATTTCAAAGTAAAGATCTAATGGCAAATTACATTTTAAAAGAAGACCAAAATAATGCTGTTATTTTCACAATTTTAAACGAAAATCACTTAAATATTACAAGATTTAGTGTCGGTTTAGATCGACTTATTTTTGAGTTTATATGAAACAGTTTATGCAAATAAATAAGTTTTTATGTATTATTATAAATTTTTCAAGGTAGTTTATAAAAAAATAATTTATAAAGATACAATTTTTGTCATTGAAAACTTATGAATCAAAATAAAAATTTATTTATTTGCATAAATTATTTTCATAAACTAAAAAATAAGTCAAATTCAAACGAGTCCAATATTGTTGCCATTTTAGATAATTTTTTATGCAAAAATAAACAAATGATTTTACTAACTTTAAAGAGGTACTTCAATGTGTTTAATGTACATGTTTGATATTGATAACATATTGAGTGAGTTTGATCCGCTAAAAAAAAAATAAGGAATTGAATAAGACAACTACTGTGTTCAATTTATCAAAGTAGAACTACTTGAAAGTAGAAATTATAGCTTGTAAATATAGAATTGATTTTCACACTCAATTTTTTTTGACAAATTACTTTACGTTAATGTTCAACTCATTTTTACTCAAATGTATTCAAACACAAATTACTTTACATGCAACTCAATTTTAGTTAGAACTAATTTACTACGGTAAAAATCAATTTTTCTCCTTTGTATAGCCAATTATGCAAATACTATATTATACTCTATCCAATCCTAAATATAAAAAAAATCACTTTTTATATACATTGAAAGATTCATGTATCTAACATATTACATATAATATAATTTAAATACATTAATCTTTCGATATATCTAAAAGTGAAATTTTCGATCTCGAGAGTTTAGTTTAGTTAACAGAGACATTACATTACATTATATTTGCAGGAGACCGAAATTCAAAGGTCGGAGTTCGAACCAAATCATCCCATCCATCCATCTTATATGTCAGGCCAAATTTTTATCCGCCAGACTCCTTAACAAAAAAAAAGTGAATTTTTCTTATATTTAAAATCGAAGTGAGTATATATAAACTTTGTAAAAAAAAAATATAGTACTTTATATCTGGTCTCAAATATAAGCAAAGATTCATTTTATAGGTTTATTGAATCATTTATGTATTTGAACTAAAATGTAGACCAAATACATAACTAATTTAATGAATCTAAAAAAAGAATCTTTAGACCGAAGGGAATACTAAATTGTGATGATGGATGGGGAATCACATCATCACCTATACATAATGAATGTGATGATCATGGTCAACAAACAAAATCTCCATAGCAGAAGATGATGACCAAAAATCAAAGTAGTGATGAAGGAAAACCAATTAAGGAGATAAAGGATAGGTGTGAGATTTGACGAAGTAGAAGGGGACAGAATAGACATCCCCCCGGAAATACAGGGAAAACCGTACAGTCTCAAAATAACAACATTTGTAATACTACATTTTTTATTGGTTTTTAACCAACAAATAACTTTCACTACCACTACTACAGTCTTTTGTTCTTGTAACCTTGTTTCTCTCTCTTTCTCTCTCTCTCTCTCTGCCACCCACACATCACACCCAACAGTCTCAGCATTGTTGCAGTAACAACTGCACCACTGCTTCATCTGTGTGCTGCTCCTGCTTCACCTCATCACAGACAAACAAAAGGGCCCCCAAAAAAGTAATTTAAAAAAAATTTAAAAAGAGGATAAAAATCCAATTTTTATATGAATCATAATGAAAGTTTGGTTTGATCCTACCCTTAAATAAACCCATTTAATTTTACTATGCAATTGTAAAAGTAAAAAGAAAAGAAACCCAAAAAAGAAACAAAAGGGTATTCAGCTGAGAGAGTGATAGCTCAGTGGAAGAGAGAGAAAAGACAGAGAGAGAAAGAAAGAGAGAGAAAGAGGGTCTCTTTCTTTTTGGGGTCACACAACTTCTTTTAGCAATGCCAAAGTTACTCAACAAAAACATCACAAACTCTGAAAAAATGCAGTCATGAAATCACTCATTGAAAAAAAAATCTTCATCTTCAAAAAAATCACAATTTTTTTTTCTACATACCCACTTGTTAACATTGGTAAAAGAAGAAACTTTTTAACATGGGGTTAATCGATCTCAACACTACTGAGGAAGATGAAACACCTTATTCAGCTATTTCTTCTTCCTCTTCTTCTTCTCAATCTGGTATAAGTACTTCTGCTTCAGCTATGGTTGTTCCTCTTCAAACTTCTGTTTGTTTGGAACTTTGGCATGCTTGTGCTGGTCCTTTGATCTCTTTACCAAAGAAAGGAAGCATTGTTGTTTATGTTCCACAGGGTCACTTTGAACAAGCTCATGATTTTCCTGTTTCTGCTTGTAATATTCCACCTCATGTTTTCTGTCGTGTTCTTGATGTTAAGCTTCATGTAAGTGTTTTTTATTTTTTACTCAATTTTTGATTTTGGGGTTTTAGATTTTTTGTGATTTTGTTTTTTTCTTTTCTTGATTAGTTGAAAAGGGTTTCTTAATTTCTTTCCAAGTTTGAGAATTTATGAAATTATGAGTTACCCTTTTTGTTTTTCCCCCTTTTTTGTTTGAATAATTTGTAATGTGCTTTTGATTGGTGGAGATAATATACCCTTTGTTGCTTTTTCATTGTTTCTTGTTTTTTTGGATAAGTCATGTGTTAAAGGAACCTTAAATTTTTGATTTTTTTTCTTGAAATGCTTGTGCTTTTTCTTGACAGGCAGAGGAAGGAAGTGATGAAGTGTATTGCCAAGTCTTGTTGGTTCCTGAAAATCAGGTGAGGCTTTATCTATTATATTATATCTTATTTTGGGTTAATTTTAGGTTTGGAGGAAATTTTGGAAAAGGAAAAATGTCTTAGTATGTTGGATTTTGCTTTAGCCTTAGGGGTCAAGTAAAAATTTGAGTGAAAAAGCTAATTGTATCGGATTTTGCTTAATGCAGCAGTGTATAGAGTCAAAAGAATATGATATGGTTCTACATGATTTTGTTTTCTGTCTAGGTCTATATGTATGTTACCTGCAGGAGAAATATATAAGTGCATCAAAATAGTCTCTTAGTGCATCAATATGTGTTTACCGGAGTGCCTTTTTTAACAGATTTAAGTTTGATTTTGTTTGAACTTGATATTTGATTATAGCAAGTGGAGCAAAATGTTCGTGAAGGGGTAATCGATGTTGATGCGGAAGAGGAGGATGCTGAAGCTATTGTAAAGTCGACAACACCTCATATGTTCTGCAAGACTCTCACAGCTTCTGACACTAGCACTCATGGAGGATTCTCAGTGCCTCGTCGAGCAGCTGAAGATTGCTTTCCTCCCCTGGTAATTTTCATACATTCATTTCTCTGGTCAAAGCGGTCCTGCTCAATTTTTCATTGACTATTTTTATTTGATTCATCCTTTTTGTCTATGTTAGACTTGAACATAATCTTATAACTGTTTTGAAACATGCTGACCCTATCTTAGTTGAAATTGTGCTTTCTGTCATGGTTTCGAATTCTTGAAGTATGCTTAGATATTTCTTTGGTAGCATTTTGAATTCAAAGTCCACTCTTTTTTTAGGATTACAGCCAGCAGAGACCTTCACAAGAGCTTGTAGCTAAGGATCTGCATGGCTTGGAGTGGAGGTTTCGTCACATATATAGGGGTATGTCGCTAGTTTATTACTTCACATTACAGTACATTGCCAACTGACAACTCAATCGTTTGATTTACTGTTCGTTTGAGCAGGGCAGCCGAGGAGGCATTTGCTGACAACCGGGTGGAGTGCATTTGTGAACAAGAAGAAGCTTGTGTCTGGTGATGCTGTGTTGTTTCTTAGGTATCATGACATGATTTCTATCCAATATGAACTTGTATTCTATTTGCCTAACCATGACTAACATTTTTATTATTAATATCAGGGGTGATGATGGAGAACTGAGACTAGGGATTCGAAGGGCGGTGCAGTTAAAAAATTCTGGTTCCTTTGCAGCTCCTTCTTGTATGCAATTGGATCCTGGCTCTCTCATGGATGTTGTGAATGCTTTATCTAAAAGATCTGCTTTCAGCGTTTGCTATAATCCGAGGTACTTTTCTTGTTGTTTGTGCTTTCCTCGGCCGGTGGTGAAGTTAATCTGTAAATCTGTCAGTTTCTATGAACAATTATGGGGAATTTCATATTTGTTGCTCACCGTCGTGTGTAATATATGTCTTGTGTCTTATATATTTCACCTTTTCTTTGTAGGGTCAGTTCTTCGGAATTCATCATACCTGTCAACAAATTCATGAAGAGCCTTGATTGTTCTTTTTCTGTTGGAATGAGGTTCAGGATGCGTTTTGAAACTGAAGATGCTGCAGAACGAAGGTTTGTTGATTGCCATACTTGTTCATTCATTTTACATACAAATGACCGATCTATAACTGATCATTGTCTTACTTCTGATGTGGCAGATTTACTGGATTAATTGCTGGGATAAATGATGTGGATCCTGTTAGATGGCCTGGATCAAAATGGAAATGCCTGTTGGTATGGGACTGCGGTCTTTCTAACTTTAATAATGTGTTATTGTTTATCTTCGTGAAGTTGTGCTAAGAGATATCTACCTCTGTGTTTTGAACTGTAAGGCTTGTTGATATTAATGTTTATGATGTATTTTTCTGCTCGTTATGAGAGATAAAACCTTGATATTCATCTTGAGATTTGCAGCTAATGATTGTTTAGCAGTGCTACTTATTAGTACTATTTTTCACATTAAATTTTGATCTAAAAGGAGCTTAATAGAATATATTGTGCTCTAGAAGTCCTAATTCTTTCTCATTTTCTGCAAAACTTGTTTTTGTTTTCATTTTTCTGAAAATACTGTTACCTAGTCCAGTATTCCTTTATTGTCCATTTGTCTTTTATTTGGTCTCTCTTTTCTGTTCATAGAGTTTACACATCTATCTCTTTTGTTTTCTTTCTGTTAAATTAAGCTTGAATAATTAATTAAGTAAATATTGATTCCATGTTTGAATTGGATGTGTTAACTTCAAACAATATGAGAACTTCCATGGATCTTCCTTAAAGCATGGAAGCTCTTAGGAGAGGAGATAATGTGAACTATAAATTGGCTTTTGACATCAAGTGCTTGAAACTGTAACACAATTTCTTATATGAATCTGTTTCAGCCATAGTTGGCTGGTCCTTTAAAACTAATTAACAGCTATGGAGGAGCATTACTACTGTTCTATGAGCTGATACGAACATATCTCTTCTTTTTGAGTAATTTAGAATCCTACTCGGCATAGTCCTATATTGCCGGTCAATAGTTATGATCCTGCTTAAAATTGTTTTTTCTGCTAAATTTTCGCATTTCTACCTGTACTTGTCAAACATGAAAAGATTGACTGTATATGTTCACAATGGATGTTGTGGAACTTATTCCTGTTTCTCATTTGTACAGGTAAGGTGGGATGACATAGAAGCATCAAGGCATAATAGGGTTTCCCCTTGGGAAATCGAGCCATCTGGTTCTGCTTCCAGCAACCTCATGGCAGCTAGTTTGAAGAGGACCAGGATTGGAATCACTTCAGGGAAGCTAGAATTTCCAGTTCCCAGTAAGTTTGTGAAATAATTTTTAAATTTTTTGTAGCATCTTGCCTCGTTCTCATGCAACAATATTGACACAACTTGGTACTTTGACAGATGGGATTGGAGCGTCAGACTTTGGGGAATCTTTGAGGTTCCAAAAGGTCTTGCAAGGTCAAGAAATTATGGGCATTAATACTCCCTATGACAGTATTAATGCTCAGAGTCCCCGGTTATATGAGCTAGGGAGATGCTATCCGGGTTCAAACTGTTCCGGGATTGCTGCAACAGGAAATATCAGAATGGCGCAAGCAACTTCTGATTTTCCAGGTAACAGCACAGGCTTTAGTGAATCTTTCCGATTCCAAAAGGTCTTGCAAGGTCAAGAAATTCTTCCATGTCCACCCTACGGTCGAGCCTCATTTGACGAGACCCGTGGAAATGGTTGCTTTGGACGTTATGATGGTTATCAACTTCTCGGCTCCAGAAATGGATGGCCTGCACAGATGCATGACAGTTCTTCACATTTGCATGCATCTGTCACAGCTGGACAAGTTTCATCTCCATCATCTGTGTTAATGTTCCAGCATGCTGTTAATCCAGTTTCAAACTCTCGTTATGATATTGGTAATCGCAATCAGGCTTCATACTTATCTGAAGCGAAAAATGGAATGTTTGCGCCTGCCATATCTGACAAACCTATCTTCTCTAGTGGACTAGCTCAAGAAGGCATAAATTCTTTCAATGCGAATAATTTTCTCAATAATAGTCAATTTGACAGTTCAAGGTCTCGTGATTCGGTGTCAACACTGAGAGGCAATCAAGATATGGTTTCGTCATGTAAAACTGGCTGCAGACTCTTTGGATTTTCATTAACTGATGACACGCATGTCGGAAATACAGAGGCTGCTGTTGCCTCTAACATCACTTCTCGATTCAATAAGGACTACGGTGGCGGCTGAGAGTAGTATCTGCACCAAAGTAAATCTTTTACCTTATGCAGCATTTTTGTTCTTGTTTCACAGTTCCCTCTGAATTTAGATATAAATCATGATTTTGTTTGCAGGATGTATTTCAGTATTGACCTGAGAATCAACAACTGATACTGGAATGAGAGATAACCGAAGAATGTGTGCTGTTTATGTGCTTTTCGTTGTATTAATAACTTTGGATTTCATGAAACAGGAAAATTGTTATTCCATTTATGTAATTTGTATTTTGAAGTTTTTATTTATGTATTAAACTTATGTGTACTCTTTGTTATCCCAAGAGATGCATTTGTATTGCATTGTATTGTGTAAAACAATTATGGTAAGCTTATGCACATTTATCCAACTTTTAGGGCCATATAGTTGGAAAAAAAAAGTCATATTTTGACAGAATCATCACATGGTATTTTAGATGAAAAAGATGGAATAGTATTTCTGGTTTAAAATAGTGAAGAAATCTAACATTTTATGGTGTCTCTAATAACATGTAACTGTAAACTGCATTGTGTACTATTTTAAATATGTGAATGACTTTCGGTTAGGGGTTGGTTTGGGACCATATAAATGTCCTAAAATATAATGTTGCATTTATTATGAGGTTGTTCTAAGTAATAATTGAAGTGTTTATTAGTACTTGATTTTTGTTTGAATTGGAGTATATGAGCATATTTGATTTGAAGTTTTTGACAATGAAACACTGAATCTTGCATCATTAACCAACCTTCTATTAACACAACTCACAAATAATCATATGCCAAAATTAAAACAATACCAGTACTATATTGTATGATCTCAAGTATAAATCCTTTCAATTTTTCAAAATAGTTGGATGACTTAATTACTGCAGTTTTGTTTCTGTCAAAATAAATGTATGATCTATAACATTCGAAAACATTTATATATCTTCATACAAAAATTTATGGTAATTGAATTTTATGAAAAGGGAGTAGTATGGTATATTATAATGACATTTTTTTTTGTTTCTGTCAAGTAGTCTTTAATGCGTAGAATTTCACTTTCTAAGGAGTGTACCATAATTCAAACTCCGTCCCTGCATATTACATACAATGTTTCTATCAAGTGAGTTATGTTCACGGGGACAACATTGTAGTAGCACCATGAAGCATCTACCACATTTTACAGAAGGAAGTGATTTTTACTTTTAAAAATACATTAGATGAGCTTTTGAAAAAGAATTTAGAGTAGTTACATCCAATACAGATTTTGATTTTCAATGCACACGGTAATTACTAATTATAATAATACTATATGATAAAAGATGTTCCCATTATGCACAAAAGCTCTTGTAACAACTTTAATATTATTTACTTTTCTCTCCTTTTTCCTTTTGCAGAATTCTACAGCCATTTATTCCACACTAATGTTAACAAGATGTTACTACTTTTGCCTTTGTTTTTTTCTTCTAATTACTTTTTCCATCTAAACATTGGAAAAAACAAGGGACATTAATTTGGTTCAATGTTTGTACAGTTTCTTTTGTTGGTGGGAACAAAGTATAATAACAAGAACGTGTCTGGATAATAATCATGTCAAGTCTCTCATGTGATAGTCAGAGGAACTTTGCTTCATTGCTTGTGAGGCCCAATGACTGTTTCTTCTTGTTTGGATTGGATGACCCAACCTGCTTCTCCATCTCATGATCAGCTTCATATGGTTCTGAGGGATGTTCTTTTGCCGTCCTACCTGCTTCTCGCGCGCCCTACGCGTTTCCATTTTTATCCTTCCGTTACTTAAGCAACAAACGTTATAAAAAATAAATCTGGTCGGACTTTTTGGGTGTATCCGTTACCTAAGTAGTGGACAGAGGTATTTTTGTATATTCGTAGGGCGCGCGAGAAAATGAATAGAGTGATAAAATAAAATCTCTTGTTTCGAAGATTGATTAATCTGCTCCAAAAACCGACATAGTAGTGTATTTTGACAGATTTGAGCATCGAGAACTAATTAAAAGTTATTTGAAAGTTCATATGTCCATTTAAAAACAAATTAAAATTAGTTCTAATTAAGATATGATTTGAGTCCTAATTAGTATAATATACAAATCCTTTGTGGCTATGTGACAAACTACCTCTATATGCTTTGGTCACTCATGTACACAATCAAACAATAGCATATAATTCTGATAGCAAGTAATAGTGAAATGATTTACACATCAATATCATCATTAGATTCTAAGAACATGGTTGATAATATTGATACTCATGAATAGAAAGAAAGTGAATGTAGAAAGAGAATAAGTATCATGCCAGATTCAATTCACAGATTTGATGTTCACATACAATTTGTTGTTAGGTATAGGGACCGAAGACTTTTTGTAATGAAAGTATAGGAGTTAGGAATTCAATTATTTCCACATGATTGATTGCCTATGTATTCATTCTTCACTCAATTATAATTTTTTTTAGGAAAATTAACTAGTGCCTTTCGGCATTAGTTATTGTTGTGAATTCGATTAACTCACACCAATACCTTTTGATGTGTGGAGCAATACGATTAAATAATCAACAATTGAGAATGACAATAATAATAATCAACAAGAATAAACCGCGAAAACGTAAAGAACACGAGATATTGTTTACCCAGTTCGGTGTTAATGAACCTACTCTGGGGGGAGGGCAACCCTCTCCGTTCCACTATCAATAGAATACTTGATTACAATGAAATCCCAATTGGGTTACAAGAATTAGACAATTCCCTAATTCTACCCAAGTCCCGAATTTCTTCCCGTGACCAAGAAATTCAATCAAGAAGTGTTTCCCAAGGTGTTAGAATGTTTCTCCAACCCTAGAGTCTTCCCAAGATGTTACTCTATTAACCATAGTATTTGTTGGCCTCAGAAACCCTAAAAACACACCCTGTAATATCAGAAAACGCACAACCATATATATAGACTTGCGCCCCGGCGTGGCGTGCCAACCCAGAACAAACCAGCCATCTCACTGATGGCTGCGCGGCGCGCAGGAGTAGATGGCGCGACGCGCCAAGGCCAGAAGGCCAACCTCTTGGTTTCTTCTTCTTCATCCAATTTCAAGGTGATTTCCAACAATCTCCACCTTACCTTTAAATTGATGTTGGTGTCAACTTCCCACCAACCACCATGCTGCTCCACATGATTTAACACCACACCTCTTCGGCCCCCGGAGTTTACTTTTTCGTACTCCCGAAAAGCTTGTCTTCCATTGCCCTTGGATTTTTGGGACAATCCACAAGTTACACCGTACCATCTTCAGCCCCCGGAGTAGCTAAGTCCGTCCTCCTGAAGAAACTCTTGCTCCCAACTATCATCGGATTTTAGATAGTCCAACAAGCTCCACCACCTTCTTCGAACCCTGGAATGTTTCCCGTACTCTCGAAGAATTGCTTGCCTCTCAACTTAACCTTGGGATTTTAGGTAAGTTCCACAAGCCACCCACAAGGTCTCCATAGCTATACACTTCTTTGGTCCAACAATATCACTCTCCTCCCTATCTCCTAGATAGCCAAGAGCTATTGTTGATTGTTTGTCTTCCTCTAGTCTCACTAGTAACAAACTCCACCTCAAACCGAGATTCCCCCACCAAAGATTCAAACTGGTATTTCCACTATGATTCTCACCTTGTAACGCAAGACCTTTTCCACTACTTTGAAACACACTTCAACTCATGTCACCCACAAGTTTCACTCGAAGTTTCACAACTTTGCCATATCATGAGAATTTCCACTAGTAACAAAATGCATGACCACATTAAGGTTAGGAATATACCTCACATCATGTAAAAGAATCTCACCATACCTTGAACCTTACAAGCTTTCCCGTCTTCAAGATGAATGACTCCACCTTCAACTAGCTCTAGGACTTCAAAATATTCATTCTTCAAACACATGTGACAGGAGCAACCAAAATCCACAACTCAAAGCTCCACCGATTCCCAACTTCCACTAGCATCTTCACATCTCATAATACCATTGTTGTTTCAGTAGTAACCTGAGTATTATTCCACCGCCTCTCCAGGCCGAGCCTGAGTATTATTATCACCGCCTCTCCAGGCTGATGTTGAGTATTATTCCACCGCCTCTCCAGGCCGAACAATCATCTATGGTTCCTGTAGCACCCCCAATTTTGTCCCAATTTTCCCCTCCACAACGATATTTTATCTTTTTTGCCCACCACCATTTTTTGTTTGTTTTTTTTCCACACTTCATTTCGAATACATAAAGTAACCCATTTGAGGAGTGTTTGGTTGAGGATGAAGTCCTTATTTGTTGTTTCAAAGATAGCAAATACATTAATTTTAATTATCTTGCTATCTATTAATGTGTTTTGTGAGATTTGTTTCAACGATAATGTTATGGTCGTGCAACGATAATGTACTTTATGAGATATTCACACACATGCCAAACATGGCATACAATGATTTCATGGGCCTAGCCTTTTTGGACATATGTTCTCAAAGCCTTTTATGCAAACAAAAGGAATAAAGATCAAAGGAGAATGATGTTCCCACCTAAATCTTCTTGTTTCCAAGAAACATTTGCAACACATGGGAAATAAATGAATGGACAAGCATGAAGCACATCCTCTTTGGTTGGCAAAGGACAAGAGTCACCAAACAAAGGCACATGATTTGGTTCCCTATTAGAAGATAAAAACCCACTTGGTGTCCTCAAATTATTTGAGAAGATTCCCTCTTTTGGACAAAGAAGAAGCCACGTAGAAGACTACAAAGCCATGCAAAGCATTGCAGCAAAAAATCAACTAACGGTAATGCACAAGTGAAACAACGATAATGCACTGTTCAACAAAGGACAATGAGTCATCAAAAGCACATGACTTTGTTCCCTCTTGCAAACACATCCAACTTGCATGAAAGCTGTCAAAGACTCACAAAAATAAAAGATTCCTTCTTATGGACAAAAGGAAAGCCACGTGAATGGATACAAAACCATGCAACATCTTTTTAGTGCAAAATCAGCAACGATAATGCACTATGCAGCAACGATAATGCACTAGTCACATCAAAAAAGAAAGTTGCAAGGACGTGTCTCTCTCTTTATCTTTCCAACTCTTTCATAAACCCCTCCAAAGGTCTTTCATGCCTATAAATACAAGGAGCTCTCCATGGCAAAAAGGGGAGAAAGTTTGAACAAAATAAATTTCCACACAAATTGTTGAAACAAAATCCAACAAAACCATAAGCTCTTCCAAAACCAAAAGAAAAAAAGTGTTTATCATACCCACTTGTTGTCCATCAAACACAAAACCAACTTCATCACATTCAAGGTAAGTTCTCTAACTCTTTAATCTTTATCACTTTTTAATTAGTCTTTGTCTTATTGTTTTTGTTTATTTTCATTATTATTATCGGTATTTGTTTTTTTCCATTGTTATTATTCTTATTACTACTATTATTGTTATTATTAGCATTATTATTAAGAGAAAAATCAAACAAAAAAGGAAAAAGAGAGAAAGCAGGGAACAACAACATCATTGTTGTGTTCTTTATAAAAAAGAATCAAATAAAAAGAAAAACAAAAAAGAGAGAAAAAAGTATAATAGCAGCATGTTGTGTTCTTCATCAAAATCATAAAAAAGGATAACTTCACCAAACCACCATTCTCACACCTCATCTCTACAAGAAAAAATCCTCAAACCAAATCAAAAGAAAAGAAACAAAAAGAACAACACACACAGTGTTGTGCTATCTCAATAACCACACCCACTGTTACTCCATCCTCCACCGTCAAGCTTCATCTTCATCAAACCACCACCAACAACAATCTTATCACTGTAATAACAACAACCACCAAAACCACCAAAATCATCATCACAAAACTACCTTCATCCATAAACAGAAAACCAAAACAGTCATCAACAAAACTTCCAAGAAAGAAAATCAAAGAAAAAACAAATAGAAACAAACAGAAACCACTGCCGTTATTTCAGCGAACACTACCGCCAAAAACCGCTACCGATTGAGAAAGAGAGCTCACGAGAGTGAGAGGGTGAGACCGAGAGTGAAAATGACCGGCGACGGAGTTGGCTAGCGCCGGAGCCTCCGTCGCCGGTATTGAAAAGTGAACCAAGAAAGTGTTTCAACAACACTCAAAATTCCCATGTTGTAGCGTATTGAAGAGGAAGAAAACTTGTTCTTCTTTTCTTTCTTTTTTATATATTTATTTTATTGTTTTTTTATTTATTTATTATTTTTAGTTTTATTATTATTATAACAGTTGACACGTGGTAACATCATAGAAGCATGATCAAGCAGATCTTGGCCATCTGATCTTGACTTTTTAATTGTTTATTTAAGGTAAGCCATTTAATTGATTTTTTCTTGCTTACTTTGTTCATATATTTATATTTTCAAACTCAAAAAAAATATAAAAATGCAAAAAACATAAAACTCCAAAAACATCTTTTTCACAAACATTAAAATCAATCTCGACCAATCCAAACTCCCTTGTTTTGCGCCCATGTGCGCTTAATAATCTTTTGCAAACGAATACCATCGCCCAAGTGTGAGTTCGTCTTTTAAATTAAGCAAATTTTTTTGCCCAAGAGCGAATTCATCTTTTAAAACTTTTTTCGCCCAAGCGCGAGTGCATCTTTTAAATTAAGCAAACTTTTTCGCCCAAGTGCGAGTGCATCTTTTAATCAAGCAAACTTTTCGCCCAAGTGCGAGTTTTTTTATCACGCAACTTTTTCACCCAAGCGCGATCAAATTGTTTTCATAAATAAAATCAACCAACACACAAGCATTTTACACCAGAACTACGTGAGCTTTGATTTCTCCATCGCACCTGGAGATACGTAGGCACGGGATTCAACATCTTGTCGAGCTCAATAATAAAAAACTAATATTTCCCCCCCTTTTTGTATATACTTTAATAAAGCAACACAAGGATATTGTTTACCCTCTCCTTTCCACTATCAATAGAATACTTGATCACAATGAAATCCTAATTGGGTTACAAGAATTAGACAATTCCCTAATTCTACCCAAGTCCCGAATTTCTTCCCTTGACTAAGAAATTCAATCAAGAAGTGTTTCCCAAGGTGTTAGAATGTTTCTCCAACCCTAGAGTCTTCCCAAGATGTTACCCTATTAACCCTAGTTTTTTGTTGGCCTCAGAAACCCTAAAAACATACCCTGTAATATCAGAAAACGCACAACCATATATATAGACTCGTGCCCCGGCACGGCGCGCAGGAGACTGGCGCGCGGCGCGCCAACCCAGAACAAACCAGCCATCTTCACTGATGGCTGCGCGGCGCGCAGGAGTAGATGGCGCGTCGGCCAGAAGACCAACCTCTTGGTTTCTTCTTCTTCATCCAATTTCAAGGTAATTTCCAACAAGTTAAAGATACCAAAAATAGTATAATAACCTTGTAATATGTGTAATCATCTTATTCAAAATAATAATACTTCCTCCGTACCAAATTATATGTCACTTTGATGAAAAAATTTGTACCAAATTATAGTATGTCGTTTTACAATACCAATGAAACATTGAATGCTATTTTTCCTATTATACGCTTAATTATTTATTTCTCTATTTTCTTTCAATTCTTCAATTTATCTTTCTCATACAATTAATGAAGGACAATTTTGTAAACTAACTCATAATTTCTCTTTTCCATACAACATTAATTACATTTCTTAATATGCGTAAAAATGTCAAAGTGACATATATTGTGGTACAGAGGGAGTATTAATGTTGTTTTCAATGCAAAGTTTACCCTTCCTTAATTAATATAGCATGCATGATTATGAGAGTATTATTTTATAGATTTTGTATTGGGGAAATTTGACCTGACAAAGTATGTAGAATAAAAATAATTCACATAGCTTAAATCAAATACGAAAGACATATCATTATAAATCAATTTTTTTTACATGCATCAAATCAAATAACTATAGATATTTGAGGAGATATTTTAAGAACAAACTTATAAAAGCGACACTATATATTAGAAGTTCTACATTGAGTATATCAAAGTGCTCAATATGATACTTAAGTCATGAGATTCTCTCACCCGTTAGATTAGTATTTTGGGTTGAACTCTTCTCATGTGCTTAAGCCTAACAATTGGTGCTATAAGCTGGATTAAGGTACTCCACCAAATGACCATCCTGTATGTGCCAATACATAGCAATTAATCTCTATTACTATTTGGTGGTTTAGTAATAAGATACTCTATCATCAGATTGTATAAAAGTATGATGCAGTAGTGGTATAAAAAGCTTAAAGCTTAGACTAATTACAGTTTTAGTCCTCATATTTTTAGTCATTCACGAAATTGTTTCCCCTATTTTAAAATTATATCCGATTTTAATCCCCCGATTAGTTTTTATACTTAAAAATGATGATTTATAGCATGTACAAAATTCAAAATAGATTCTTAAAAAAGACCATTATAAAATTGCTAGCTCTACAATAAAAGTTTTATCTTCATTTTCATAATAACATCTTCACCACATTTGTTAGTATTTTCTTTTATATTGGGACGATCCAAAACAATGTGTGCAAGTCAAAATTTGCTTACGATGTTTTTTATTAGAATGATGGTATAAAAAAATGAATAAAAGCGTGTAAGGAATAGACCACTCACTCAAACCTCTAGAAGCCAAAAATGGTGAATTATACTGAGAAGTACATGTGGACGGTGATTATGATGATTCTCCATCAATCCCGGCTTCACACCATAACGTGGCCAGCAAATGGATTGCAATGTCATCACAATATTGTCCTTTTGTTGCACCGTCCTTCATACTTTATACAACATGTCACTGCACATCGGAGTTAGCGTCTAGTGGTATTTTTATGAGTCAGGTTGATGTTTTTTCTGGTGATTTAAAAACTGCCAAGTGCCTTTTTAAAAATGAGATTAGAAGTGATTAACTGATTATCTATTTAGGTAGCGTCTATTTTGGTATTTTCATCGGTGTTTCTGCTAAAATAAAATACTACACGTGAAATGGATCTCCATGCTTCAGAAAAATGTTTTATCATCTCCACTATATAGTTGTAAACATCAATGCAATCAATTTTAAAATCGTTGTTTCAGATAAATAACTACAACTTTCATTAACTAGTACTTAGTACAACTTAATTTGGAAATTAGATGAACTATTATAATTGCGTGATACAGTTACAGTCCGATTAAAATATGTGGTTAAGATTAATTTATTTTATAAAACTGAGTTGAAATCTAAATGGTATAATCTTAAATCAACAATCGAGATTGATTACTGTGTTAATATGTGTCAAACATCCTGCTTGAGCAGTCAATCTCAATCCTTTAATTTGAGAGTTTGAGAACCCTTATTAACATTGTATATAGTAGTAGAAACTAGTGCATTATAATATTATTTGTTCAATTATAAGAAATTTTTTACAGATTCATTCAAAATTTAACGTATTTAAGAATAAATTTTCAATGAATTTAAGAATAAATTTTCTCTTATAGTACTAATGACCGGATGCATAACTACATTTAATATTAATTAAAAGAGAACTGTTATTTTAACATAAAAAAATGGACAAAGTATGAACACTGTCTTGCTATATGTGACCAGCAAATATGTGGCATGCAAATTGAGGTTAGAAAAAACATTAAAAAATTTCAAAAGCCTATATAGACTATGTTTTTGTCATGTTTATGTGGGTGTTTTGTGTTTAAAAACTATTTATGTAATTAAAAACATAATTTTGGACATTTTCTCTCTCCATGGCTGGCTGATTTTGTTTTGTTTTCAATTTTTTAGTTGTAGATATACTTGGTGTTTGTTTGATAAATACAAATAAGCTAACTTATTGTATTAGTTTATACGTTTGTTTTGTAAAATTAGATTTGCTTGGTAACAATTTTTTTAATTAGTTTATAGTTTTTTTTTCCAAATGCTATTTCAAGTATAGTGATTAAGCTTATAACTTATAGCTTATAGTTTTTTTTTCAGATGCTATTTCAAGTAACTTATAGCTTATAGTTTTTTACCTTTCATTTCAATTTTAACCTTATTATTTTAATTTTATTATTTCTTTAAATAAAAAAAATTACCCACTCACAAAATAACTATCCATTCAAATAAAATAACTATGTATTTACAACAACTCAATTTACCAAACACTTTAATTTGATTCTACTATCTTTTCAGTTATCAACTAACTTATAGCTTAATTTTACCAAACAAAATCTTAAAGGCTCATGTTAAATAAAGAGAGTATTCAATTTAATTGGTCACAATTTTCTAACAACTAAATTCAGCTCTCAAATAAAAAGATGATGCTTCTACCATTACTATGGAGAGACAAAGTGTGAAGAAAAGACACAAGGGAAGGGATAAGAGTTACTACACAATAATCATGTGGATAGGCCATGAGACACCTAACCAATACAAAATTGGGGTCCAAACACACCTAAATAACTAAAAATAAAAGAATACATGTTTTAAACTTTCGTCGGCTTCATAACCCCACTTATGCATAATAGTATTGAATTTGAATTAACAACAAACTATCTTTTGTGGGAAGTCTCAACTTTTAACAAAACCATTTTATTACATATCAAGTCTTGACACTAATACGGTTTGTTGTCTGCCCTTGATATGTTTTGTTTTGTTTCCTAGAGTGCATGGCCGGAGCCAAGGCCCAACAAGCTTTGTAGTTGCGACTTTGGCCAGACTTTTTAGTATTTTTATGGATTAGTTTAGGATAAAATTGAGATATTTATAAGTGAGTTATTGACAAAATTGAGAATTGAGATTTCTGTTAAATTATTTATATATTATATCACATGTGAAATTTTATCCAAACTCTATAATTATTCTGAATCCGCTACTAGAGTGTACTCCCCATCCTCGATATGCTGTAACCTCCACATCGTACGGCATATCTTGCATGTTTTTCTGGAGGGTGTCAAAAGCAACAAAACATATTATATAAAATTGTTCAAAGTGATTGCCATAAATTTATTACTCTGTGTAGTGATTAAGGTAACCAAAATGACTCAACGCACACAACCGTGACATTGTTACCTAGGCACAAGCATATAGCACATTATTTAAGTGCATACACATTAATCAAAAAAATTAAAATGAAATAAAATGGTCACATAAATTAATGTAAATTTAATTATTTTTTCTTTAATTTTATTTTACTTATGTGTGTGCACCTAACACCTCACATTTATATTTGTTTCCAAGTAAGTATTTTCCCACACAACCTATTGTCATCAAAAGTTTCATTTCCATTGCAAAATTTAGCCACGACTAATTTTAGTTTTTGCCATGACAATATAAAGGGTAGTAACAACTGACATTGGCTAATTGATCGCCGCAAAACAATAAATGCCTCGAGAGCACCGTTTAACCTGAGCATAAAAAATAATTATAAAATGCAGTATGTAACATGTAACATAAGAGCATCTTGGCTTTTATGAGATGGGTGAACTAAGAATCTGTTGACCAATTCAATGACGCAATATGTTGTCACCCCACTGTAGATGGTGACGTAATTAAGAGCATAACTCCCGTTGACGTTATAGTGGTCTCCCCTCAATTTGTTTTTATATTTCAATCACTACCCTCTCTCCATTCTCCCTACAACTCTCTCTCTCTCTCTCTCTCTCTCATAACATCATCATCATGTACCAAGCAATTCCTTACAGAACATGTATCCCAACAGTCACACGTGACCTTCCAATCACCGGAGGAGGAATCCATGAAACAAACGTAATCAAAATGGTTTCAGAAAACGCTGTTATTATCATTGGTACACGTGGATGTTGTCTCTGCCATGTCGTCAAAAGATTGTTACAAGGTCTCGGAGTCAACCCTCCTGTCTACGAGGTTGATCAAGATCGTGAAACTGCAGTTGCTTCCCAACTGTCGGACACCGCTGCAGAAACAGTTCAGTTTCCGGCGGTGTTTATAGGTGGGAAGTTACTTGGTGGATTGGAAAGAGTTATGGCTAGTCATATTTCAGGTGAATTGGTTCCTATATTAAAAGATGCTGGTGCCTTGTGGCTTTGACTAGATTAGATATGCATGGTTTTTTGTTTTGTTTTTAATTTTACTAATTTTGGTTGTTTTTTGTTAATTATAATTAAGTTTCTTTTTAGGCATATAATGAGCTGGGAAAGAGATAGTATCTTTGTGTTTAAGAGACATATTTTTGTACATTATGTATGTTTCAATTAGTTGATGATGAGGATAAAGTTCGTATTAGAGATCTGAAGAATTAATCTATAACTTACAAAAATATGTAGTTCTAATTAATTGTGGTTTTCATGGTTAATAGATGAAAATCCAAACTATGCCCAGAGATTTGTAGGAAATCCACGTGTATGTGGGTAAGGTGATATACTACTACTAATTTGTCTTTTGTTAGTTGATGCAAGATTAAGAAATATTAACTTTATAAAATTAAACTGATCAAGATTTACCAAATGGATGAAAAATTTATTCTCAGCTTTGTTTTTAATGGAAAGTCACTGTCATATTGATGTCAATTTGATTTATAAGTTAACTCAAAAAACTCAATCAAATAGTAAAAACATAAGTTTTGAATTTGAAAGGTTAATGATAGAATTAGTAAATATCTAAAATAATAATTAATTATTGGTTTAAAAATGATTTCAATCTTTGTATTTATGTTTTTATTTATTTGAATTCTTGTACTTTTTTTTAGATTCAGCTCCATAAATTCAAAGATAGATCGTTTTGATCATTATAATGGGCCCGTTTGTTTGAGATTTTTTTTAAAAAAAAATCACTTTTTTTATTTTAGTAGTGTTTGTTTCAGATTTTTTCAAAAATCATTTTAGTAAAAAAATCTATTTTTCCTTCAAAATGAAAAGCTATTTTCAATAGTTTTTTTCTTCAAAATCTATTTTTTTGAAAACCATTTTAAAAAAAAAAAGATTTTTATGATCCTAAACAAACAGAAAATAACTTTAGATTTTCTTCAAAATCGATAAAAAAAATCTCTAATTTTTTTTTAAATCTTAAACAAAGGGACCCAATGTCAACTTTATTGAGTCATATGACATAATTTTGTTGGTTTATGCATGACATCAGATATTAAAATAACAAACTTTTGTTTACAATTTTTTTTATTAAATAGGATACTGACTAGAAGTTCCACCTTAAAAGTGAATAAGTAGAGTCTTTTTGTATATAATGTGATATTCCTATCAACTAAGTTAAATTCACGGGAACAAACCAACAAACTTTGAAATGGACAGAATCTAAACTAAAAAAACTTATAAAAGTAAAACAAAATACATATTTAAATTTTAGTTAATGTATGATAAGCAATTAGATGATTGATGAAGACAAGTTGATTTAATTGGATCTTAGAATCGCGGGGAAAACGATTTTGTTGTAAACGTAGAATTATGGTTTGAAAACGTCTTGTCATCTGAGTTAATTAATGGATTGGTGACTTAATTTAAGTGCTACACGTTATGGTTGTTAAAAAACGGATATACGTCACAAAACAAAACCAAGTCAAACACATACATTTCACATTCTATTTCCACATTATATCTCATTCTTTGACGCGTCTACAATTATATACACTCAAAAACATAATGGTGACGTTTGTTTGTGGTAGTTTACTATGGTAGCTTAATTAGTGTCCCATACAAAATTCTATCAAACTCACATTGTCGCGTCAAGTTACTCCAATGAAAATAAAAAATAAGACATAATCAATTCATCTTGTTATGAAACCCTCAATAAATGATACTCCCTTTCTAGTAAACTTATAAACATATTTGAATTAGATTTAACTTTTTTTCTTCCTGTTGAGATAATTCAAGAAAACTTCTTTGTATACTGGTCTACACTCCCACTTCCACACTTATGTCGCGGAAAGACAAGATTTATGACATGCAAGTTTGTAATATATTGTTTTGTAATTCTTCAATGAGACATAAACATAAGAATTATCCGCTAATTGTAAGAAGTTATTGTTTTTTTAATTCAATTATATTTGGATCTCTATTTGGTTCCAATCATTAACTCACCCTATAAGTGTTGTGTGGAGCATTTTGGGATTAAATAACATATCAGACTCAAATTTGTGCAGAATGCCTTGTAAATATAAGGAATTATGAATCACAAATATCACCACTGAGGATTGAACAAGGGAACAGAATCTCTTACAAAGAATTATCATTGCTGGGCGCACGTTAAACAGACAAAAGGAATGTTTTTGTTATCCTCCATCAAATTTCACTGAGGAAGGAGTCCAACAGAGGGGTGGTGATCCTTGGAAACATGGGCACATACTCGAGGTACTTTGCGTCACGAACCTAATCTTTGATAAATCACCACTCTTCTCCTCAAAGATGGCAAGAACATTTCCGGACGGCTGGAACCAAGATGGTGGAAAATGAAACCTGATCCATTGGAAATACACAATCTTTGTTTTATTATAACAAAAATGAAAGAAAAGAAAACTCCACCAAAGTAACTAAATATATCATTGCTATAAAAGCGTACAATAGATTCTAATTCACTATAGAAATTGAGGGCATCCTCTAGAAAAACAAAGTAGACATACAGAACCAACTAAATTCACTATCGTGCAAACAAACAAATGATCATCCAAAAGTATTGGCAGCCCTCTTTTTGTTCACCCAAACCTTTTGTATATACAGGCAAACAAATCAAAAACAAGTAGCATGAGAAGGTATCCTTGAGGAGGCCATGAGACATTCTAGTAATGTGAAGTAAGAGGATACCTATGGAATGGAGCCGTCCAGTTTCGACTAGTGTTCACTGTTCAGACATATATACCAGTAGCTAGCTGTTCAAAAGGAAAATCCCAAGTAACTCAAATTGAATATAATGATAGTAATAGTATACATTCTAGTAGTATGATAATGGCCACAATAACCAACAAGTATGATATGCAACCAATAATTGAAATGAAATATCAAAATTAACCAGGCTTGGAAGAAGGACACAATTTCATCGTCTCGCAAGTCAAAATGACTACAGAAAGGCAAAGAAAAGGTAATATGACAGAAAACATGGAGGGAGGTAATGATAACTAATTTTTAGTGCTGGAATGCTCTTACTCTCATTTTCCCAAATGTTACTATTCAGTACTATTATTCCAGTCCCTAATGTCACGTTTACATCGCAACAAGCCTCCAAGTGATTGTGCTGCTAAAGGTAAACCCTTAGGCTTGCTAACAATCTCTGTACCAATTTTTTGGAGATCCATATTACCACTAGATTCCTGTGGAGAAAGACAAGCATGGTTTGCAAATACTGACCAACCATCTTTATCACAAAATTGCTCAAGGGAGTAACCTCGAAAAGTTTGGACTTTGGACCATAGAAGCAACTTTTTCAATACGGGTTGTGACAAGAATTTTACTCCCCTTAGTTGTATATTGAAGAGGCCTTAAAAGAGAATTCCAACCGGCATAATCTTCAGTCCAAACATCATCCAAAACAATTAAAAAAACTTTTTTCCAGTCAATTTTTCCTTCAAATCACCATGAAACAATTCTTTTTTATTTATGTTAATTACAAGCACTTCTTGTAATTGCCTCCAAGATGACCTTTGTAAACCTTCAATTCATCAAAATCATCAGAAACACAAGTCCATGCTTCAAAATAAAACTTCTTAATATTTTCATCGTTGTAAACAGATTGGGCCAAAGTGATTTTTCCCACCCCACCCATGTTAACTATGGCAAAAAAAAGCTCATAACTAATAAACTAACTTATAGCCTATGATGCACGGGGTACTCCGTTTGAGGAAAAGTACTGGTATCCGGTACGTACCCGTACCAGTATCGGGTAGATATCCCTACCTTAATTTATGCTCATGCACGTGTATTAGTTTTTCTAAAAATGCCGTACCCCGTACCAGTATCCGTATCGGATACCGGTACTCTTCCTGCACCTAGGCAACGCAGCTTATAGCGGATTAATTTATAGCATATTGAATTTTTTCTAGTGTTTAGTAAACTTAACGCATTAACTTGTAAATATGAAATGACATAAAAAATAGTTAATTAATATTTAATTTTTAAAAATAAGATTACAGTAGTAAAATTGAGAGAAAAAATGATAAACTATACGCTAATAAAATCAAACTTCTAATTTTCTCTTTTTTACCAAACCAGTATTTTTTTGTCGGAGCTTATAAGCTAAGCTAGTATGAGTAGTATAACTTACAAGCTCAAAACATGGCATTTGGCATTGCTAAACAAATCCTTAATCTAATAACTTAGAATAAACCTTGAATTAGTCGATAATCTAAACCTGAACACGATAATCTTACAAGAACCGACCTTAGCTCAGTTGGTAGAGCGGAGGACTGTAGTTGAGGTATCAAGCTGAAACCCTTAGGTCGCTGGTTCGAATCCGGCAGCTCGGAATTTTTGTTTCTTATATATTTTTTTTATGAACTAAGTAATAAAGAAAAGAAGGAAAAAGAAAGGTTGAAAGACTGACCAGAGAAAGAGATTGAGAAGCCCAGCATCATCATCCTTGGTGTGGCGTTGACTATAACCAGGATTACGTGCGAAAATCTTTGGGGCAGATTATAGCTGCGCTCTCTTTATTTTAGTTGTGATGCAACTATTTCATCCTCTTTATAAACACATATTCAGTGTCTCTTAAGCAATATGGGAGGACCCAATAAAAAATCTGAGAGTAGGCGGCCTAAGGAATTGTGGAGAAATCCTGATATCATCTAAGAATTAAGAGTTGAACTTAATTCAATCCTACAAAACCAACTTATAAGGTAATCTACGTCTCTACTTTATAAAACATATTCAAGTTATCTATCGATCAAGGTGAGACTTTTTAATGCATTAAATATTGGTAAATACCATATAAAAATATTCTGTATTATTTATAACTATTGATTTTTTTGGTTACAATTTGTAACTATTGATTTGATTTTAAGACAGAGAACAAAATAATAAAAAACACACCATTGATTTTCAAATAAAAACCTATCATTTATCCAGGAAACACTCAGCAACTAGAGGTAGAAATAGATCAGACTGAACTACATAATCCTACGGCCTAGCCTATATAGACTCATGTCAGTCTATTTCTTTAAACAGAGCAGGCTAAAACTTTTTTATAAGCCTATTTAAAAAGGTCAGACTTCAAGCCAATAAAAAAAGCCTATTAAGCCTACTATGCCGCTTATTTAAGTAAATATGAATAATATTTATATATATATTGTTATTATATATTAAAATTTGTACTTTGATTAAATTATAAATATATTAACTTTTTCTGTAATTCAAGTTTATTAATCCATATTAATTTTTCACGTATATAAATGTATTAATATAAACTCTAATCGAAATGTGATATCCTATATAGTCAACTTCTCCAAAATATCTTGTTAAATATCAAAAGGAAGTTTAATCTCATTGGTTTATCTGTTCATTAGTATATTTAAAAATAAATATAATTATTTATTTAAATATGTTTATGTGAAATAGACTTTTAAACAGGTTAATAGGTCATGCCAGACTTTCAAAATGTCAGACTTAGACCTAAAAAATAAGTCTATGATAGGCCACAGACCAGACTCGGACCTTTAATTTTTTGGCATATCAGGCTCAGACTTGACAAAACCTAACTCGACCTAGCCTATTTTCACCTCTATCAGCAACACCATAGAGCTAAAATATTTAGTGGTGGTTCAGATCACACGAATTTGATGGCTATGAGGTTTGAAATTAAAGGTATGACATGGAATATCAATGTAACTCATTAATACGAAAGATGATTCTCTCATGTCACATTTGTGTAAATTTTGTTTTCAGCCATTGATTTAAGAGAAGAAAGAAAAGGAAAAGATGAAGAAGGTGAATTGAAAGGTGGAGATTAACAAATTGAGGAACATGAGGAATTTTTTTTTGAGAGAATCCATTCTCCATTAATACTTATGGTGCATGCTCATTAAATTTTTATACAAGTTAGTTACATACTATAATGCACGGGTAATCCAATTGAGGAAGAGTACTAGCTAGTACCGGGTATCGGTACGTGTACCGTACTCCTTTAGTACGCACTGACGGCGTACCTGATAGTTTTTATTTTTCTTGCAACGGATACGCGGTGGTATGCTTGTGGTACGCCGTGGTACACGAATCCAAAAAAACGCCCTTTCTTTTATTCGTTTTTTATAGGATGAGTTAAGTTTTTTATTTGTTTATAATATATAAAAATAGTAGCTATTGCAAAAAAAATAAAAAATAAGAACAAAGTAATCGTTGGATTTATTCATCCAAAGAGATTTGAAGATTTAGTTTTTATTTATAATCTTTTTCTTATCTCGAGAAAGAGAACTAGTAATACTTATAAAGAAGGGGTAACAAAAATGTGGGATATTGGTATAAATGAATGAGATCTACTTGATGTAGTTGATATTCTTGAAGTTTCTAATCTTTCTCGCGATGAGCCCGAACTAATTAAAGGCCGCTCTTTTTAACAATGATGGAGAGGGAAATCATTGACTCTTTTTGAGCTAATTGTTTTTAATTTGATATTTTGATTTTTTGAACAATTTGAATTATTTTAAAGTGTGGTATTTTTTATATTTAATTATATGTTTTACCAATATAATTCTATTATTTTATTTATATAATTATATTAAAAAATAAATAAATTTATGAACGTACATGTATCTTAGTTTTTCTAAAAATGTCGTACCCTGTACCGGTACCCATATCGGATACCGGTACCGTACCCATCCCTGGGCAACGGTTACATATAAGAAATAAATGCGTTAAATATGTTGTTAAATATCGGATATCAGATTCTAGAATGTTGTTATTCCCTTTTTTTTTGGGTTTGAGTTAAATATGTTTTTGGTCCCTATATTTTCGTCGAATTTTGTTTTTAGTCTCTGCAGATTTTTCTCACACTTTTTAGTTCTTAAAGTTTTCTCCATCAGTGTTTTTAGACCCTACTTTTCATTCAACTCGTGCATATCATTCGAAATTTTAATTTTTTTCTACGGTCATGTTTAGTACATTATATGAATCTCTCTTACAAAAGTTTAAATTTTTTTAACAAGAGATGAATTAAATATGAATTTTTTAGTTTTTTGCATATAAAAATTCATCTTATGTTAAAAAATTCTAAATTTTTATCGGAGGTGTTTTTATAATATTATAAACATGAATACAAAAAATCATTCAAAAATGTAAAAGTATACAAGATATACAAGAATTTGAATAAAAGTAGAGACTAAAAACACGGGTGGAAAAAACTTTAAAGACTAAAAAATGTTAAAAAAATATTCATGGTCTAAAAACGAAATTCTGCGAAACTATAGGGACCAAAAATATATTTAACTTTTTTTTTTATATATTTGTTGGCGTGGTTGATAAAAAGACATAGATATTTTTTCTATTTTACTATGGTAGCTTAATTAACGTCCCTTATAAAATTCTATGAAACTCACATTGTCGCATCAAGTTACTCCGATGAAAATAAACAATAAGATATGAATTCATTTGTCATGAAACCCTCTATAAATCAACTCTCTCCGAAGATGATGCTCTAATAAACTTATAAACATATGAATTAGATTTAACTTTTTTTCTTTTTTTTCTTTTGGTCAAGGATTTAACTTTTTTTCTTCCTATTGTCCAATGTGAAAAGCATTATAATTATAAATTATAAAGCAAGACCTTCACACATAAAAAGACCATTGAGACCCTCCAAGTAGGAAAAAAAATCATCAGTACATTGAATGGGATATTCTAGTTCTAGCTTATTTAAATCATTGGATTCTACCGAGCAAGAAGATATGAACAAGTTTCATCAAGGCAGAAAACTGAAGAAGATCATCCTAGTTCTGAAATAGCTGCCTTTAAGGTCACAATGGCAGTGCTGCCGAAACAAGGTTGACTGTAGCAAGGGAGCACTCTCAGTCTGATCAAGATGAGGCTATGAGTGGACTGTGGAAGCGAAAAATGACATTGTTGTTAGAGAAGGCAGCTATTGTACAGGAGAACACAAATATGCAAATATAGTTTGATGGAAGATGCTTTGAGAAGAGAGTTTTCTGGCATTTTGGTTGAAAAATCAAGTTATTTCTTTGTTGTTTCGGCACTTTCTCTTTTGCAGATATATATATATCTGGTTACCTGGCATTGGCATAACATCAAGATAGTGTGAGACAAAGATGATTAAGGAGTCATTAATGTTGTTTTTATATGATGAATGTGGTGCAAAATGAGGTTCTTATTTATTTATTCATTACTTGCTAATTATTAATATTATGCAGCAGGAAGATATAAGAAAGGGCAGACTGCCAAAATTGATCATGCTGTGTAGTGTTTAACAAATTTGAAATTAGAATTGAAAGTGAGATTCATGCCTACTGTGAAAAGTAGAGATCAATCACCATTGTTGCATAACAATGAAGAAACTAAAAATGCCTAAGCTAAGGTGATGATTCTGTGATCATGATTTGCAGAGAAAGAGATTGAGAAAGAAGAAGAGAATTTTTATTATCACAAAACTAAATTTACAAAGACTAAGCCATGTCTTATTTATACACAAAATGATTCAACTCTTCTTATGAATAACTAACTAAAAACTAACTCCAACTAACTAAAACCAAACTGTTATGGCAGTTATGGAAGTTGAGGAAGTTAGGTAGCTTGGGAGACAAGTTAGTTAATCATCCTTTCTCATCTATGACTTTAACATCCCCCCTCAAGTTGGAATAGATATCAATCATTCCAAGCTTGGCATGTAGCATATGAAAAGGACCTGGATGTAAAGACTTAGTCAAAATATCAGCAACTTGCTCTTTTGAAGGAACAACTAGTAAATGGATGAGACCTTCTTGAACTTTTTCCCTCACCACATGGCAATCCATTTCAATGTGCTTTGTTCTTTCATGAAAAACAGGATTTGCAGCTATGTGGAGTGCTGACTTGTTATCACAGTAGATGACAATAGGTGTAGGATGTGAGATATGAAAATCTTGTAACAAAAATTTCAACCATTGTCCTTCACAAGTTGTCTGGGCTAAAGCTCTGTATTCTGCCTCTGATGAAGATCTAGACACAATGTTTTGTTTCTTGCTTTTCCAACTAATAAGAGATGTACCAAGGAAAAAACAGAAACCAGTTGTAGACCTTCTAGTGTCTGGGCAAGCTCCCCAATCTGAGTCAGAGAAACCTTTAAGTGTCAAGGATGATTTGGAGTCAAAAAACAATCCTTGTCCAGGGCTATTCTTAATGTATCTTAGGACATGTAATCCTGCCAGCATATGTTCATTGGTTGGAGCAGCTAAGAATTGACTGAGTTTACTTACTGCATAAGCTATCTCAGGCCTAGAGTGAGTAAGGTATAGAAATCTACCAATGAGTCTTCTATACACAGTAGGATCTGATATGGCTTCACCAGAAGATTTGTGTAATTGTAGCTGTGGCTGCATAGGTGTGTTGCAAGGTTTAGCACCAAGTAGTCCTGTATCTTTGATCAAATCAAGGGCATACTTTCTCTGACATAAAGAAATTCCAGCTT
This sequence comes from Trifolium subterraneum, assembly GCA_951799995.1. Classification (NCBI taxonomy): domain Eukaryota; kingdom Viridiplantae; phylum Streptophyta; class Magnoliopsida; order Fabales; family Fabaceae; genus Trifolium; species Trifolium subterraneum. The sequence continues at coordinate 4,427,648 of OX637462.1, read as the reverse complement.
GTGTTCTAGCTACTTCAAATCCTAGAAAGTACTTTAGAGATCCTAAATCTTTGATGCTAAATTTAGCATCCAGTAGAGCTTTAATGTTTTGGATCTCAGTACTATCAGTCCCTCCTAAAACAAGATCATCAACATAAACGAGAATGACTGTAAAACCTGTTGAAGCTTGTTTTGTGAAAAGAGAATAATCTGATTTGGATTGAACATAGCCAGATGAAGTGAGAGTTTCAGTGAGCTTGGTATTCCACTACCTGCTAGCTTGTTTGAGACCATATAATGACCTTTGAAGCTTGCAAACTAAGTTAGGATTTGAAAGAGCCAGACCAGGAGGAGGTTGCATATACACCTCTTCATTCAAATCTCCATGTAGAAAAGCTGTATTGACATCAAGCTGGTATAGAGGCCAGTTCTCAGAGGCTGCAATAGCTAGAAGCATCCTAATGGTGGTCATTTTTACAACAGGACTGAAGGTATCTAAGTAATCAATGCCTTCAGTTTGTGTATAACCCTTTGCAAGTAATCTAGCTTTGTATCTCTCAATAGTCCCATTGGCATGTAACTTGAGTTTGAATACCCATTTGCAGCCTATGGAATGCTTGTGAGGAGGTAATGGAACAAGTTTCCAGGTGTTATTTTTCTCCAAAGCAGTTAACTCAGCTTGGATGGCAGTTCTCCAATTTTCATCACAAATAGCCTTCTCATAGCATGTGGGCTCAGAAATGGTGGAAATATTAAGCAAGTAATGTTTGTGTGCAGAAGAGATATTTTGATAAGAAATAAAAGATGAGATAGGATACTTACATGAAGAGGATGGTTGCATGTTGCCAGATGAATCATGGATTGTATTACTCAGGTGATTACAATAGTAATCTTGAAGGTAAGTTGGTGGATGGCAATTTCTAGTGGATTGTCTTAAAGGGACATGGTCTATGGGTTTATTGGTCAGGGTAGTAGATGAAGGTGGATTGACAGGTTCTGTGTTAGATGGATTACTTGCAGAAGAAGTAAGCTGTGTGGGATAGTTAGAATTTGTAAAGGAAGAGTGTGACTGAGAGAGATGGTCAACACTATGGTTGGATATATATGGGGAGTGATGATTAAAGTGTGATGGAACTGTAGGGTTCAAACTGGGTGTTGATGTTAAGTCATGAGAACTGTGTGTGTTAAGTGGATAGAAGTCAGAGTCAAGAAAAGGATCATCGTATGTATGTAAATTGTGTGATGATGACTGAGATTTGTCCACATTCTTTTGTGAAGCATGATAAGGAAAAATGTTTTCAAAGAAAATTACATCTCTGGATAAAAACAGTTCTCTAGTCTTTAAATCAAATAGCACATGGCCTTTCACACCAGTTTTGAAACCTAGATATAAGCACTTTCTAGATCTAGGATCTAATTTCTTTCTATGTGCTGATAAAGTAGTAGCAAAGCACAAAGAGCCAAAAATTTTAAGTTTTGAAATATCAGGTAATTGTTTGTGTAAGATTTGATAAGGTGACTTGTGTGATAAGAAAGGTGTAGGTAACCTGTTAATTATATGTACAGCATGACCAATGGCATAATCCCAGAAAATTTTAGGAAGATTAGATTGAAAAAGTAAGGCTCTAGCTGTGCCTAAGATGTGTTGGTGCTTTCTTTCCACAATGTCATTTTGCTGTGGAGTTCCAACACATGAACATTGGTGAACTATACCATGTTCATTGTAAAAACTTGCCAGTTTAAATTCATTGCCATTGTCAGACCTTATACACTTAATTTTGGAATTAAATTGAGTCTGAGTCATTGACACAAAATTTTTAACCAACTGTGCTGTCTCAGACTTCAATTTCATTAGATATATCCAAGTGAACCTACTCTTATCATCAACAATAGTCAAAAAATACCTATATCCAGACATAGAAGGAATGGATAAAGGACCCCATCTGTCCATATGGACAAGATCAAAGGGATTTTTAGAAATATTTTGACTAATAGGAAATGGTAATCTTTTCTGCTTAGGATAAAAACAAATATCACAAGGCAAATCAGTTTTTGAAACTTTGACAAAAGGAAACATTTTATTGATTTCAACAAGCTTATCAAAAGAGATGTGGCCAAATCTCATGTGCCACAAAATACAATCATTATTTCTATCCTTATTCTTCACTACACTATCTTTTTCTGAAGTTTCTAAAGCATTAACAGACTGTTGACTGGCTTGACAGGGTTGCTTGACTGGTAAGTAAACTGGATTGGTTAGGGGTGTAGTGAGGATGTACAATCCATGATTTATCTTAGCTGCACCAATCATCCTCTTGGATAATGTGTCCTGTATCAAGCATTTATTTCCATCAAAAGTCAGAAAACAATATAGATTTTGTGTGAGTTTAGGGATAGAAATTAAATTGAATGAAAAATTAGGAAAATATAGGACATTTGTAATGTACAAGTTTTTATCAAAGAAAATAGTTCCAGCTAAATCAGTGGAAACAAGTGTACCATTTGGTAATTTCAAATTCATAGGTTTAATTCTCTTCATGCACTGAAAATATTTGAGGGAATGACAAACATGGTATGTTGCTCCTGTATCTAATATAAAGGAGTCATCTGGTTTGGAAATGAGAGGAATGGTGCAAAGAATACCTGTACTAGATGATGGCTGAGAGGTTATGTGGTTTATGCTATGAGCTGACACATTGTTAGAATTTTGGAGAAGAGCCAACAAAGCTTTGTGCTGATCAGGTGTGAAAAACAACTTACCTGTATCCATGTCACCATTATCTTCTTCATAAGCAATGGATTTTGAATCTTCTTCAGCACCATTAGAGTGACAATTATTCACTATACCCTTGTTTTGCATATGAGGAGGAAACCCATGTTTCTTGAAGCATTCATCTACAACATGATTAGTCATTCCACAAAAAGTACAGACCTTGTTTCCTTTGCCTCTACCTCTTCCATATGATGGTTTTCCACCACGTTCCCCTCTTCCTCGTGAGGATGATGAACCTCTGCCATTACCATTATAACCAGAAGCAGCCAAAATCTTTGGTTCATCAGAGAAGAGAACAAACTGCCTTTCTTGTTGAACAAGTAAAGAATACACCTTGCCAATATTTGGAAGAGGTTCCATAAGCATAATTTGTGACCTAACAGCTGAGTAGTTATCATTTAAACCCTTTAAAAAACGAATAACTTGGTCACTATCTCTGTATTCACGCATTTTCACAACTGCTTGGCATGCATCATGACATGAATTTTCAGGAATTGGGCGAAAATTATCTAGCTCTTGCCATAGCTTCTTCATCTTTGTGTAATAAGAGGATATAGAATTGTCACCTTGTTTGAGAGTGTAGATCTCTTCTTGGATGTCAGAAATACGAAACACATCGCCTTGGTAGAACCTCTCCTTGAGTTCTTTCCATATCTCAGTGGCTGTGTCCATCCAAAGAATGCTTTGAGAAATCTCAGGTTCAACTGAATTGCTAAGCCAAGACATTACCATCGTGTTGCATCGATCCCAAGCTATGGAATCACGATCTTCATCTGGTGGGCGTGGAAGGCTTCCATTGATGAAATGGATCTTGTGTTTCGAGCGTAAAGCAACTGTGACAGCTCGTGACCAAGAATGGTAGTTTGGACCGGATAGAAGAGGAGTAGCAAGAATGTTACCAGGGTTCTCATTGGGATGCATGAAGTAAGGGTTCAATATATCATTCTGATACCCTTTGTTATGGGGAAGAGCTTGTGCTCCAAATGCTTGTCCGCCATGAACACTACCAGAAGAGCTTGCTGCAGCCATGAAGGAGATGAAGATTCAACTAGAAAAATTGATGAAAAGATGGAATCTTGGGAGTTTTGTGATCGAAAGAAACGAAGGCAAAGAAAGCACAATGGTGGAGATCAATATAGATTGCTCCTGATACCATGTGAAAAGTAGAGATCAATCACCATTGTTGCATAACAATGAAGAAACTAAAAATGCCTAAGCTAAGGTGATGATTCTGTGATCATGATTTGCAGAGAAAGAGATTGAGAAAGAAGAAGAGAATTTTTATTATCACAAAACTAAATTTACAAAGACTAAGCCATGTCTTATTTATACACAAAATGATTCAACTCTTCTTATGAATAACTAACTCCAACTAACTAAAACCAAACTGTTATGGCAGTTATGGAAGTTGAGGAAGTTAGGTAGCTTGGGAGACAAGTTAGTTAATCATCCTTTCTCATCTATGACTTTAACAACTACTAAGATGATTCAAATAAACTTATTTGTATACTCTTTAAAACTCTCACTTCCAGATTTATGTTGTGGAAAGAAAAGATTTATGACATGCATGTTTGTAATTAATTGTTCTCCAATTCTTCTATAGTTCTATTAGAAATTAACATAGGAATTACCCTCTGGTTGTAATATATATTTGTTTTGATTAAATTTATATTTTAATCCCTATTTGATTCCTATTTATTTATATTTTAATGAGAATGATTATAAAAAGGAGCATTACCAGCTGCAGACAGCTTCCCCTGCGAGTTTCGTTGATAAACCAGGACACAAGTTGGTTTTGAAATTCTCCTCAATTAATTTTATGACACAGTCACTTTTGTTAACACAACTGCAAAAAGAACTTAAGTGTAAAGATCTGCATATATCATTGTTCGTGGTCGACAGAACAAGGAAACAAAATCTCCAATTAAGATTTACCAACAGAACAAAGGAACAAAATCTCCAATTAAGATTTATCATCGGAGACATTGTATCCAACACACCTAGCATTTTTCCACAATTCCACTAGGCTTTTTATTTTGGAGGAAAATGTTTTTCCATTAGGCTAATATCGACAGCATTTTAATATTCGACATAACTGATACCTTACTTTGGCCATTGTTTAGAATGCACACAAAGAAAAACTAATGGATTGATTAATTGAAGCCCTATATTGTGTGATTAATTTCAAAAATGAAAATATAACATACATCCGAAGATCACAACTCAAATGCAAAACAAATAAGTTGCTAAAAATACACACCTTTTCAACAACAATGCTAGAATTAGGACTGTGGTAATCTCCCATAAGGTAAGTATGCTCCAGTTTTCCCAGAAGGGGTTCCAAAGCTAGCAATTTTTACAGCCATGAGTGTTTCGGGGCATGTAAAATGAGCCATTTTTTTTTTTGTTTTGTTATTCACCATCTTATTTTCACCCTGAGAAGGATTCCAACTGAATGGTGATTCTTGGAAACATGACACACACTTGAGATACTTTACATCACGAACCTAACCTTTGTTGGATCACCATTTATCTTCTCAAAGATGGCAAGAACATTTCCAGATTGCTTGAACCAAGATCGTGGAACATGATACCTGATCCAATGAAAATACACAATGTTTATTTTATTATAACAAGAATGACTAAATCTATCAACAAACGTAACTAAATCTATCATGACTTAGTTATGTAGTTTGGCACAACACACTATCAGCCAGTTTAGTTAACATATCAAGAGTTTTTTGTATATAAATCATTATTACCTACAGTTTAACCATTTCCTTATGTCACTAGCCCAAGTGCTTACAGAAAGGCAAAAACGTGTAATGGCAACAAAATGATCAATATTGGCAGCATAACCCACAAGGGTGTTAACGGCTTCAATATCTGTAAAAGAAAATATATATATAAAACCAGACAACTTAATGCTATTAGCTATATCATTCCCACATGCCCACGAAAATAAGGAGATCTCTGCTTGGATAATCTTTACCTTAAAATATGAAATAAAATATTTGTTGTGACTATGCATCTATACGACCTTGTACAACAAACTGCACACAACATGAAAAAAGACAAATGTTCAGGGTAAAGAAAGTAGATACAAAAGGGGGAATAAATTGGTTGTGCTGGTAGTAGGATATAACCTTAATTTGTTTAAAAGTTGATGGAAAAACTTAGTCCGAAAAACGAATGAAAGTGGGCACGTGGCATTACCAGTGATCCAAATTCATGTTTAAGAAATCCATGTTCCGTCGTCCCCCATAATGCCTCGGATGTGGGAAACTTTGGGCCAAATTTGCGGGTGTTTCATGCGGCACCGTTCTTTTAGTCGAGGACAACCAAAGATTCGAAATAATATTAGAGAGGCAGGCAGTCTTTCCCCTGCCATATTCTTCAACTTGGGACATCCTCTAATTGTTAATATTCGGAGGGACAGTAGGTGGAGAATCCCCGTGCACTCCAACGTGTGCAAACTTGAAAATCTAGTTAGCTCCAGGGAGGTAAGGGAGGGAGGAAGCAATGCAAAACCCTCCTTGGGGAATGACTCGACACCATTACATGGACCTGTAATGGAAAGACGGGTAAGCATGTCCATCGAAGTTAGAGACGGGCTCCTCAGTAATATCTCGCAATTTGTGATATATAGTGATCTCAAGCTACGCGGCATACCCCTTTCAGGAAATGTCTCCATTTCTGGGCAATCATATATAGTCACCATATCTAACTTCGGGAGAAGAGTATTTACATGACAAGGCAGTGACTTTAAACTAACACATTTGTAGATATTGAATGCTGTCAAGTTGGGGGCAACCAATCCTTCTACCGGGAATGATACCAGTTTGGGACAGCTTTGAATGGTAAAATCATGGAGATTTTGAAGAATCTTTGAAAGGGAAAGACATTCTAGATTTGTACACTGGCTGATGTAGAGACTACGTAGGTTGGGGAGGGCATCGAGTGGGAGGGTTAGGAGAGAATCACAACTCTTAACTATAGACAGCTGCTGAAGTAATTCGTGCAAGTGGTTTTGCTTTGGGAAATCTAGATTTCTACAACCCGTGATGGTCAAAATCCTCAAGGATGCGGGTAAAAAATCACCCGGAAATGATATTCTAGATGAACAATCATGGATCTCTAAAGTTTGAAGACAATTAGGTGGGGTGATGGTGATGGCTTCAAAGAAAGACTCTGTCACCTCTCTTCCCTGAATTTTTAGTTGTTCTAATAAAAGGGGTATCTCATGCAAGGATACTTTATTGCTTTCAAGTATCACTAATTTGCGGATGGCAGGAACCTTTGTAAGAGAAAAGGTAAGCTGGTTGCATTGTTCAATCTGAAGTGTTTCCAAAGCAGGAAGATGAGTCTGCAAATTTCCCCGTAATCTAGGACAATCACGAATCACAAGAGACTTCAATACTGGAAAATAAGCATATGACTCATGAGGATGATGCCACACTTCCCAGCATGGCATCTTATCAAACTCGAGACATTCAAGGGAGGGAAAATATGTCTCTGAAAAGGAACCACTGTTCTCGAAAAATTCAGATTGAATAGTCTCCAGCATATTCATTCCATATATTTTCAAGTTCTTGAGAGAGCGTAATTGTCCAAGTGGTGGAAGGATACAACAATTCGGGCAAAAAGATAGGGATAGCCAAGTAATATTGTGGTAGGAAGGATTTCCAACCCATTCTGGAAATCGTGTGCCTCTGTATCCATCTATACCTAGCCTTTTCAAGTTCTTAGCAGGTCGTAACTTGGCAAATATATCCATCTCATTTTGTGAATTTGTAAAACCGTCCTTTGCATCTCGAGACCATACAAACGATAATTCCTCAAGGTACTGCTTTTCCATTAGATTTGCCTTTGATGCTTCCAAGCTATTGGTAACATTCTCTAATTTCCTAATGGAAAGTAATCCATGAAGATTTGAAAGTGTTCCCAGTTCCTTGATCATTTTCTTTTCATGCTTGCCCACAACAAAGTAACTTAAATGTTGCAACTGATTTAATTTGCTCATTTCTCTAGGCATCTCATCTAACCAAGTTTCCCTAATATCAAGATGGCGCAGATTTAAAAGATTTTGCAGGTCATTGGGAAGCATGGTTAGTTGCTGACAACTGTACAACTTCAAAGTTTGTAGATTATATAGATTACATAATGAATCTGGTAATGTCTTAATAGCTGTGGAAGAGAGATCCAAATAGCGCAAATAGATCAGTTCATCTATTGAATCGGGCAATGCAACAAGATATGGATTGCTGCAAAACGACAAAACTCTCAAGCACTTCAAATTCGACAAAATGATGCATGATGCCTTTTCATTGTTGAATGGAGGAGGTATAAAATTGATTGCCAAAAACGTCCTAAGATGTTTTGCTCGGTCGAAAATATTGAAGTTTTCCAAGACTGGATCACTGAACTTGCTAAATGATAAATGACGAGTGTTGGTACAGATCTTCGTTTCTTTTCCAAGTTTTTCTGTTCTAAAATAGAATTCTGCCGCAAGCAATGTTGCCAAATCATGTACCATATCATGCATCACAAAATGTTGGTTGAGGTTTCCAGTGTTGGAACGTTGAAAAAATGATCTGGAAGCCAAATCATTAAAATACCTATAACCAACTGCTTCTATAGTCTTTCCATTTTTTGAAGGCTGTAAAAGATCTTCGGCCATCCACAACAAGATCAACTCGTCTTTATCGAACTTGTAATCCTTAGGATACAATGAACAATAAACAAAGCAGCGTTTCAAAGAGGGAGGGAGATAATGATAACTAATTCTTAGTGCTGGAATGATATTACTCTCATTTTCCCAAATATTGCTATTTAGTATATTATTCCAGTCCCTGATGTCACGTTTACGTCGCAACAAGCCCCCAAGTGATTGTGCTGCTAAAGACAATCCCTTACATTTTCTAACAATCTCTTTGCCAATTTTTTGGATACACTTATTCTCATTGGATTCTTCTGGAGAAAGGCATGTGTGGTTTGCAAACACTGACCAACAATCATCATCAGACAATTGCTCGAGAGAATAACCTTGAAAAGTTTGGACCATAGAAGCAACTTTTTCGATACGGGTTGTTACAAGAATTTTACTTCCTTTTGCTCCATATTGAAGAGGCCTTAAAAGAGAATTCCAGCCGTCATAATCCTCAGTCATACATCATCCAAAATAATTAAGAACTTTTTTCCAGTCAGTTTTTTCTTCAGATCACGATGAAGCAACTCTTTGTTATTTATGCTACAAGCACTTCCCATAATTGACTCCAAGATGGCCTTTGTAACATTCAATTCATCAAAATCATCAGAAACACAAGCCCATGCTTGAACATCAAATTTTTGCTTTATACTATCATGGTTGTGCACAGATTGGGCTAAAGTGGTTTTTCCAATCCCACCCATGCCAACTATAGGGATCACAGAAGTCTTACCATAGACATCAGCATATTTATCAATATCATCATCTAACAATAATTTGAGTATAGCCTTCGTGTCTGCATCCCTTCCAAATATGATAGATCTGCCGGCATCTAGAGAGGTGGATGGAGTTCTCCAAGAAGAATGGTGGTGAGTAGCAATATGTTGAAGACCAAGAATATCTTTGAATTTGAGAATGTATTCAAGTCTAGCAACAATATCTTCTAGCTTACAAACCATATCTCTTTCTTCAAAGTTGAAAAAGCGAGAGAAGTAGTTAGTAGTTGTACCCACCTTGTTGTTCTTGGAAATAGCAGCTTTGGTAGAGATGTGATCCAAAATGTCATCAGCAACATAAACAGCATCTTTGAGGTCATCAAGCCATTTGTTAACAGCAGAGTCTTTGAACTGTTTTTGTTCAGCGTCATTCAGCACAACTTCAACAGCATAGAGAGTGTTTTTCAACCTTTGAACCAAATTGGCATCAACCTTGTTTCCACGGATCAAGTTAACAACCTGTGGAGAAGCAAGCCTATCAAGAACAACTTCAATGAAAGCAGACAAAAAAGCTTCGCCAACAGCTGCAACCGCCATTAATCTTGATCAATAAGATAATTGATTGATAAGATTGGAACAAAAGAGTGAATATCAGAAATTGATCTAGCTGCTACACTAAAGTCAACTGGTTTGGTTCTTTACTGCAAGGAGGTGTGAACACAGTCCAGGCAGCCAGAGACTAGGAAACAAGACTTTAACAAAAAATAACAGACATCGATAAGCCAACTTATAGCCGTTAAAATTAAATCTGTACTATTTAGTTATTGAACTAGCTTATAAATATTAAATGACATAAAAAAATACTAAATTTATATTTAATTTTTTCTAGTAAAATGACATGCTAAAATTGAGAGAAAAAATGATAACTAACTTATCAAAATAAACTATAAACTAGTAAAAATAAACTATAAGCTAATGAGAAAAAACTTATTAGCTCAAAATATGACATTGTGAAACAAAGCCTATATCTAACATAGAATAAGCCTTGAATTAGTTTGTTAATTTAATCTAGATTACCGATTTTCTAATAACAACCGAACTTAGCTCAGTTGTTAGAGCGGAAGACTGTAGTTGGAGTACCATTTGGATTGACTTATTTTTGAGTTTATATAAAACAACTTATTCAAATAAATACCTTTTTATGTATTAGGGTCCGTTTTGATTTGACTTATTTTTGAGCTTATGAAAATAACTTATGAAATAAATAAACTTTTATGTTAATTTATAAGTTTTCAGTAATAAAAATTGTATCTTTATACTTGAAAAACTTATAGTAATTTATTTGCATAAGCTGTTTCGCATAAGCTAAAAAATAAGTCAATCCAAACGAACCCTTAGTATTCATAAGTTGTCAAATTAGTTTTTGAAAAAACCGCTTATGGAGATACTATTTTCATCGATAAGAACTTAAGTAAGCTAATTTTCATAAGCACAAAAAATAAGTCAATCTAATCGGTTATAATTTACATTTATGATAGTTGAATATACAACTATTAAGACTGGGTATTTCGTCAAAAAAAAAAAACTATTAAGACTGGGTAATTCCGTCAAATGCAGGGATTGCTGTAGACTAAGGAAGTACATTATAAGAGTGAATTTAGAATAAACCTTGAATTAGTCGTTAATATAAGCTAGAATATCGGCTTTGTAATCAACAACCGACCTTAGCTCAGTTGGTAGAGCGGAGGACTGTAGTCGGAATGCTGAAATCCTTAGGTCGCTGGTTCGAATCCGGCAGGTCGGATTTTGTTTTATTTTTTTTATGAACTAGAAAGGAAGTTTGAAAAGACTGACCAGAGAAAGTGATTGGAAAGCACAGCATCATCTTTGGGGAAATATTATAGCTGCTCTCTTTTTGTTCAACATTTCCACTTATTTTGCTCAAGTTATAAAAATGTAGTCTTTTTTTTCTTAAAAAAAAACATTAAATCGGTTCTCCCGTTAATGGTCTGGCTCTGCGTCGGAGGTTATATAAAGTTTTCTGATGCAAAAGACACAGATACACTTTGCTTCTCTCTAAAAATCTTTGCTTCACACTTTTATTGACTTAAACGTCGGAGCACCGCAGCTTGCAAGGTACAAAACCTCCCTTCACTCATTGAAACTGAAGAGGAGCACCATCAGACTAGTTTGACTGTGATCAAGGTAAAATTAAAATTTATTAATCATTTAAAGATTGATAACGTATAAAAGTCAATAACTTATAACGTGAACCACGTACACTCGTAAGAAGAAGAAAAAAAAACTAATAAGAAAACATCATACATATGTTGTATATTGTTGGACACCAAAATTGTTGGACAAGTAACATTTTTCTTAAAACAAAACCCTATTACTTGTACCACAAATACTTAGCTGTCTCTAAACTTCAATCAAGAGATAAATAAGTACCACAATATAATCGAAATGGATTTCATGCATTGATGGGATCATGGAGGCAAAAAGAGTAAAGACTATTTTAGTTTATTCTGAAAAGGATTTTTTCATGCATATTCTATAAGTTAGTTGTCAGTTGGATTTGTATAGTTGATGTAGTTGCCTTATTATGAGCATGAGCGGATCTACACGGTGACTAAGTGTGGCTATAGGCTATAGCCGCATAAAAAAATTCAATGCCGCAACTTGTATAATATTAAATATCCATAGCTGTATAAATTCAGCTCCCACTTTTGGTCTCCTTCAAACCTTGAAACATTAGTACTACAGGAATTTGGAATACCATCTAGAAAAATAATGAGGAGAAAATTTTCATTCTATTATATACATTTAAAGTTTTGTTACTAAAAGATAAAGTGCTGGTACAAGAGAGAGCTGAAGCTAATAACAGAAGGCTGTTGCAGGCCTATAGAGCAATAGACAGATAAGGCTAAAACAGATTTACAAATCCAAAATTACAAACAGAAATAGCAGGAGGTATGTTTTGAGAACACCAATCAAAGCAGCAACCGTAGAGACTGAATCCAGCTGCATAACTATGCAGCATTATTTGGAGAGCTGTTGACTTGTAGCGCAAACTATTTGGAGCGGTCTGTCCAGCTCTATACACATTCACATTTGGTGCTTAGCTAAAGTAAGCAATCATCTAAAACTGATCAAAAAAACTAATTCCTATGTTTCATGTAGCATAGGAATTCAAATTAAAAAAATTTAGATGCCTAAAGTAAGCAGCAAAGGCCATCAAAGCTTCAGATGTGTGCAAGACCATAAAAAAGGTGCCTTGGAAATTGGAAGATGTTAACTTCTGCATTGACAAATACAACTTATCTTTAACATAAATTTAATAAAAGACAAAAAATAAGTAGATTTTAATTTCCGAGTTAACAATGCCAACAAACCTTGCATCACATTAGTAGACGCCTCAATCTTTCCAGGAAATCTTGAGCATTGGTTATTGTATATCTGCATAAACATGCATTCCTTTAAATACCAAAAGCTATTAACAGTTTTTGTAGTACAATACTAGGGCAATTTCCCTCCTTTTCCCACACACCAATAATCCACTCCTCCATCTAATTAGCACAAGTCCACTCTCAATTCGTTCCATGGAGATTTATTTCGGGCAATGCATAGACAAATACACAATGGTGCCAACAGACCAATAATTGGCAGAAATATGGCAGCTCTCTATTTGTTCACCTCAATATTTTCTATACACAAAAAGAGAATAAAATGAGAAGCATGGCAAGGCATCGTTGAGGAGGCTAGACATTAAGTAATGTGAAGTAAGAGCATACCTTTGGATCCAAGCAATTTGGACTTTCCTTCATGGAGTGTTTCAGCTACATATCCTAGCAGCTGTAAAATGGAAAGTCCTAATTAACTCAAATTGATGATATGGATAATACTAATCCTAGTAGAATATCAATGGCTTACGACAACTAATGAGTATGATATGTTACCAAAAAGTGAAATGGAAATCCAAATTAGGCTTGTATGACTATGAAGCACCTGATTTCATCATGTCACAAGTCTAAGAACCTACAGCAGGCCAAAGAACATGTCATGACTCACTTAACCAGTAAAAATTATAGAAATTAAAATAATATTTTATCCTTGAATTGAAATGAATTTACCTACTTATTCAGCAAGTAACTTTGTTTATCCCTCCACAGAAATTTTTTCTATGATGGGTCTTGCAATTGAAGATGTCCACCATCTGAAATGAATTAATAATCAGAGATGTACAACATAAGAAACAAATAATTAGTTTAGCGAAAAAACATCATCATCATCACCACCATCATAATGAAGATGTGCAGCAAGCAGAAGTTGAAAACATGTTACTGATATTGACAGTAATTTGAAATGGTGACAACAAACTAGACAAAATTGGCGTTGCCATGAGTGGGTGAGAATGAATTAGATGTTACCGATAGCGCCAAAATAACTGTTTAATGAAAAAAAGTTGATGCAGAAAATGAATGGAATTGGGCAAGTGACATTTAGGTGAGAAATAGCATGACAATTTACCTGTTGAAAATCCAAGTTCACTCTTGCTAAATCCATTTGTTGTCAACCCCAATGCCTCGGATGTGGGAAATTTTGGGCCAAATTTGTGGGTGTTTCATGCGGCACCGTTCTACCAACAGAGGACATTCAACGATATCAAGTAGTATTAGAGAAGCAGGCAACCTGTCTCCCTCCATATTCTCCAGCTTGGGACAGTCACTAAGTCTTAATATTTGGAGGGATGTTACGTGGAGAAGCCCCAATGTATGCAAACTTGACATTTCCCATAGTTCTAGGCAGGTAAGGGAGGGAGGAAGCAACGCAAAACCCTTATTAGGGAACCACTCTACACACAGCTTACCAATTGAAAGATGGAAAAGCATGTCAAACAAAGTTAAAGATGGGTTCCTTAATAATTTCTCACAATTCTTGATTTGGAGATGTACAGTGATTTCACACCCTTCGGGAAACGTCTCCATTTCTGGGCAATCATATATCATCACCTTTTCTAACTTTGGGAGAAGAGTATTCATGTGACAAGGCAATGATTTTAAATTTGTGCAGTTGATGATACACAATATTTTCAAGTTGGGTGCAGACAATCCTTCTTTTGGGTGCAGACAATATTTGGGGCAGTTAAAAATGCCTATATAATTGAGATTTGGAAGAATCTTCGAAGCGGAAAGATGTTCTATGTTTTCACAATTACAGATGTCGAGATAATCGAGGTTCGGAAGGTTGTCTAGTGAGAGGGTTGAAAGAGAATCACAACTCATAACTATACTCAAAGACTGAAGTGACCCATGCTGGTGGTTTAGCTTTGGAAAATTTAGATGTTTACAATTCTTGATACACAAACTCTTCAAGGATATGGGTAAACAATCTCCCGGAAAAGATATCGCAGACAAACAATCAATGATATATAATCCTTGAAGAGATCTCGGTAGGGTGATGGCAATGGCTTCAAAGACCGACTCTATTACCTTTGTTCCTTGAATTTTTAAAAATTCCAATGAAACGGGCAGTTCATGCAAGGCTACTTTATTACTTTCGTATATGTATATATTACGGATGGCGAAAGTCTTTGGGAGAGAAGAGCCAAGCTGGTTGCATCGTTTAATCTTAATTGTTTCCAGCATAGGAAGATCACATGGCAAATCTCCCTTTAATTTTGGACAATCAATAATCCTAAGAGTCTTTAGTATGCGTAAAGATTCGTTCGGATCATGGGAATGATGCCACATTTCCCAACATGGCATATCACGAAACTCCAAACATTCAAGGGAGGGAAAGAGTGTCCCTGAAGAGGAATTACCATATTCATATCCAATAGTCTCTAGCATATTCATTCTTCTTATCGTCAATTTCTTGAGAGAGCTTAATTGTCCAAGTGGAGGAAGGATACAACAATTCTGACAATCAATCAAATATAACTCAGTCAAATTGAGGTAGGAAGAATTTCCAACCCATTCTGGAAATCTTGTGCCTCTGTATCTATGTACATCTAGCCTTTTCAGGTTCTTGGTGGGCTGTAACTTGCCAAGTACATCCATCTCACTTTGTGAATCTGTAAAATCGTCATTTGCATCTTCAGACCATGACAACAATAATTTCTCAAGGTACTTCTTATCTATTATTTTCGCCTCAGATGCCTCTGAGCTGTTGATAACATTCTCTAATTTTGTAATGGAAAGTGATCCTTGAAGATTTGAAAGTGTTCCCAATTCCTTGATCCCTTTCTCTTTATGCTTGCCCACATGAAAGCAACTCAAATGTTGCAAATTTTTTAATTTTCTCATTTCTCCAGGCATCTCCTCTAACTTACAACATTCACTGATATCAAGATGGCGCAAATTTACAAGATTTTGCATGTCATTGGGAAGTCTGGTTAGTTTTTTGCAATAGAACAACTTCAACGTTTGTAGATTATAAAGATTACACAATGACTCTGATAATGTCATTATATTTGTGAAAGAGAGATCCAAATATCGCAAATGGATCAACTCACCTATCGAATCAGGCAATGCATCAAGGTTCTTAAACAATCGAAATGACAAAACTCTCAAGCACTTCAAATTTGACAAAATTATGCATGGTGCCTTTTCATTGTTGAATGGAGGACAACTAAAATCGATTGCAAAAAAGGTCCTAAGATGTTTTGCTTGGCCAAAGGCATCATAGTTTTCATGGATTGGATCATTGAACTCGCTAAATGATAAATGACGAGCCATGGTACCAATCTTTGTTTCATTACCAAGTTCTTCTCTTCTTAAATAGAACTCTCCACCGAGCAATGTTGCTAAATCATGCACCAGATCGTGCATCACAAAACGCGGGTATTGGTCCCAATTTTTGCAACGTTGAAAAAATGATCTTGAAGCTAAGTCATCAAAATACCCATAACCAACTTCTTCTAAAGTCTTCCCATTTTTTGGAGACTGTAAAAGATCTTCGGCCATCCATAACAAGATCAAATCATCTTTCTTAAATTCATAATCCTTAGGATACAACGAACAATAAACAAAGCAACGTTTCAAATAGGGAGGGAGATAATGATAACTAATTCTTAGTGCCGGAATGATCTTACTCTCATTTTCCCAAATGTTGCTATTTAGTATATTATTCCAATCCTTGATGTCACGTTTACGTCGCAACAAGCCCCCAAGTGATTGTGCTGCTAATGGCAATCCCTTACATTTTCTAACAATCTCTTTTCCAATTTTGTGGCGATCCATATTCTCAGTGGATTCTTTTGAAGAAAGGAAAGCTCGGTTTGCAAACACTGACCAACAATCTTCATCAGACAATTGCTCAAGATGGCAAGTTTGAGAAGTTTGAACCATAGATGCAACTTTATCGATACGGGTTGTTACGAGAATTTTACTTCCCATAGTTCCGTATTGAAGAGGCCTTAAAAGAGAATTCCAACCGTCATAATCCTCGGTCCAAACATCATCCAAAACAATTAAGAACTTTTTTCCAGCCAGCTTTTCCTTCAAATCAAGATGAAGCAACTCTTTATTATTTATACTACAAGCACTTCTAGTAATTGCCTCCATGATTGCCTTTGTAACCTTGAATTCATCAAAATGGTCAGAAACACAAGCCCATGCTTGAACATCAAACTTCTGCTTTACACTGTCATGGTTGTATATAGATTGGGCCAAAGTGGTTTTTCCCACTCCACCCATGCCAACTATGGGGATCACAGAAATCTTAGCATCACCATCATTATGATCGTCTAACAGTAATTTGAGTATGACCTCTTTGTCTTGATCCCTACCAAATATGTTAGATCCATCATCTAGAGAGGTGGATGGAGTTCTCCAAGAAGAGTGGTGGTGAGTAGCAATATGTTGAAGGCCAAGAATATCTTTGAATTTGAGAATGTATTCAAGTCTAGCAACAATATCTTCTAGCTTACAAACCATATCTCTTTCTTCAAAGTTGAAAAAGCGAGAGAAGTAGTTAGTAGCAGTACTCACCTTCTTGTTCTTTGAAATAGCAGCTTTGGTAGAGATGTGGTCCAAAATGTCATCCGCAACATAAACAGCATCTTTGAGATCATCAAGCCATTTGTTAACACCGGAGTCTTTGAACTGTTTCTGTTCTGCATCATTCAGCACAGCTTCAACAGCACAAAGAGTGTTCTTCAACCTTTGGACTAAGTTGACGTCAACTTTCTTCCCTCGGATCAAGTCAACGACATCAGGAGAAGCAAGCCTGTCAAGGACAACTTCAATGAAAGCAGAGAGGAAAGCTTCACCAACAGCAGCCACTGCCATGATATGGATGAAGAAGGTAATTGATTGATGAGATTAGATCAGAGATTAGAAGAGATTGGTTGTAGTTGCAGTTTGTGAAAGTGTGTATGCTGTGAAGTGTGTGTTGCTCTTGGTAACGACAAGGAAGTAGCATGCTTCCATACAAAGCACTTCCTTGGTAATAGTATTTTATTCCTCAGTGTCTATTGAGCTGTGAGCATAATGAAATAATATTATTATTGTAGTTAAAAAAGACAAAATGTGTTTACAGTATTATATTTCTTGTCTATCTTGGAATCAAAACATGTGTTCTGCCAACGGTTTAATGGAAAATATGGTAAAACATATTAGCGGATAACTAATTAGCTAATTTATGGGACCAAAAAATTACATTTAAACACAACAAATTATATAATCATTTAAATACCATAATAGATGGATTATATATTTATTGGATAGATTGGATTGGATTATTTTGAATAAAATTTTGATGGATTGTTAATGGATTAATGGATTACTTTGATCCATTCAATCCAAATCCATCCAATCCATCCATTTTGACACCCTAGTATTTTATGTAGTAATGTAAAAATCTTGGTCCAGTACCCCTATTGCATGAGGCTTAGTGGATTATAAACAGATGAAATGGAAATTACAACTCCAATAATTTATTTTACCTATTGTTTTGAATCTCTCCTAAATCATCTTTGAAATGCTTACAGGTTGAACAATTGCACAAAATTTTCAAGCTTTGTGGCTCTCCACCCGACGAATATCGGAAAAAGACCAGACTTCCTCACGCAACTTTGTTCAAGCCACAAACAAACAACCATATGATAGTTGCCTAAGAGAAACATTTAAAGATTTTCCTGCAACCAGTGTAAATCTGTTATAAACTCTTATTTCTGTTGAACCAAAGTTATCTTTTATGCATATTCTATAAGTTAGTTACCGATTTTATTTGTATAGTTGATGTAGATAAGATAACGAGTATGCGCCAACTTTACATAAACATTGTATTGCCTCTTCATTAAGATCAATTTTGCTCTCTTTTAGTTTTAGTTTTACTCAAATTGGGTTGAATCACACCGTTATTGTGTTAACGCAGTAAACGCTACAAACCATTTAGTTAAAAATGAACGACAGAGATTGTAACTGTGTGTAAAATTTGTCAAACTTTGAGATCGCCTACTGCATAAAATTGCGTGAAGAAGCAGACAATCCATGACCATATTATAATGTATCCAAAATTTTAAATATATGAAACCTGAGTTATTTCTAAAAAAATAGGAGAGAAATTATTATTAATTAAAAGATACTAATGATCAATATTACAAATAGGGTTATGTCATTGAGGTTACAAGATTATTTTGATCAGCAATAATAAATAATAAATAATAAAATCAGTACTATTCTACAAATAAGCTCTTCCAATATCACTTTCTCTCCACTACTCTTACTTTGTTTGCATCCATTGGCATTGCTAACCTAATAATAGATCCATCACCTTGGACAACCAAATTTGGACTAAATTGTGAGGATCTTTCCCTTTGGTCATAACTTGTATAAGGATCATTGTAACATTCCACAATACCTAAATTGTTAGGTATTGAATCTCTTACATTACTACTAATGGAATTACCACTTTGTCTAGGTTGTGTTTGGTAGAACACTTTTGAAGCAACTAATTCTCCATCTCTTTCTTCTTCATTACTACCAAGATGATATTGATGCATAACCCAATTAGTTTTCTCTGGTTTTCCTTGTTTGCCATAGTTTGTGTAGAGTACTAGTATCTTTTTATAACCTTTCACAATACCATTAACAAAAATTGCTCTAGTTTTTCCTGTTTTGTGCCATCTTGTTTCACTTCCTTCTTCATCAGTGTGAACTTTTCTTCTTTTCCTTGTTCCTGTTGTGTATGCTTTTGATGGTCTATGGAAAAAATGGCGGATTTGTCCATCTTTGTTGACTCCTGCATTGTTTTACACAACAATATGAGAAAATAAGTTGAAATTGATGCATGTTTCTAGAACATTTTAGTAAGAATTAACAATGGAATTCAAATTTCTTACTATCAACAATTGCATGCATTAATTCAAAAGTATATGTATATGTACTAAAAGAAATAGAAATTAAATCGTAGAGTTCCGATGTAATTTGGCCTAACGGCCTCCATTGTATAAAAAGAAATAGAAATTAAACGGTTCGATCCCCGCAACTGTGATCGGGGAGGAGGCTGGAACCACTTGATGTCAGAACTGACCCCCGAACCAGATTAAACTGGTGATGAAAACCAAAAAAAAAAATAGAAATTAATTGCTAGCTTATATTAATCCAAAAGTGTATATAAAACATCCCAACACAAAAAGTAATTGCTTTCCAAAAACTTGGGGAACAATTTTTTATTTTTTTGAACTTCATTGACAATGACCTAAGTAAGTACTGTGATTTTGTTTATTGAAAAGCATTGCTAATGAATGGTATAGGTCTTAGGATGACCCTCTATTAACAGTTTGGTAGGCATTGCCAATTCAAGCATCAATCAATTGATTTCTTGTAACACACTTCAACGAGTTGGTTAGATCAAAGAGGTGCGTCAAAAGTGAAAACTACACACACATGAGGACAGGACAAAAACTTTTCTTTTTGTGTTTTATTTGTCATAATTTTATTTGAGAAAATAGGAGAAGGATGAAGCAAATATATAGTATTTTATAAGAAAAAGGAATATGCACTCGGGCGTAAATTTTACACCGTCAACCAATATCAATTATGTTTTCACTTATTCATTTCAAGAGGTGAATTTTTATTTGATCAAGTGGTTTAGTGGCTAGAAATTTCACCTTAAATACGAAAAGTGAAAGATCCAACTGAGCTATGTCTCTACCAACTGAGCTGAACTAAGCTCATGAGGACCAAGATGTGAATTTCTAATCATTATTTTTTTTTTTGCGTGCATCTTAATTAAAATACACTTTAATATATTTTTGTAGGTTACTTCCAAAAGATATCTACAAATATTTAATTGTAATTAAGCTTCTAATTAAATATGAATTTGATGTAAAAACATTCTCAAACCGCCTTATAATTAATTTATTTGAAATACTAAAAAATGAATCATTTACTAATTAGTTAGTAAACCAATCTCAAACCGCCTTATATAATTAAATTTGATGCATGCGGTATCGTGCACAACAAGAACGTGTCTCTCAATAAATGATAATTTCAATGATTTAGAATACCACATTCAATTCATCAAACGGTATTCCAAATAACTAAATCTTGTGCTATTACTATTTTTTAATTAAACAAAAATAAATAAAATACCTGGTAGTTTTTCAGGGTGTGTATAACAAATTCCATTTTCTCCTTCAAGTGTTGGTATGAACTCATCAATAAGTGGATGAATTTTGCACACATCAGACATCACTTTTGCTTCCAAATGTTGTAATATTTCTATGTCATTTGGATCAAATTTTACTCCAGCTGGTAACCCAGGCAAATCATGAATTCCACCCTATAATCATAATAATTCATTACATTTACACACAAAATTAAACTAAAATCAAAATAATTAAATATTTAATTAATTAGTACCTGTTCTTTATTGATTTCAATGGTATGGTTACATGAAGGACATTTTATGATTTGAATTTCTTCATTGAGCTTCATGTGATTATAACTAACATCAGTGTTGTTGTTATTATCTTTAGATGGAGTGATTAATTCATCCTCCTCATGATTAGAGTCATTGCACCAAGTCATTTTCCAATTAATCTCTCCTACAATAATAACGCAAAGAAAAAAAGAAAAAAAAAAGAGGTCAGAAATCAAAAAGAGATGAAAAAAAAAAAGAAAGCGAAGAAAGGTAAAGTTAAATATAATCGGTGTCTTTTCAGACATTAGTGATCAGTACTATATCCGTAACAAAATATAAGTAAAAGGTAAAAAATAACTCAAAAAGTAGAATATATTTGATTTAAAAATTTGGACTAAATATATTAAACTCGTCAGATCTTCAATTTTGCTTATATTTGATTCTAGAGAAACTATATGCTTATGCTGCTGGAAAGGAGAGAATAGTTGATTAATCATACCTTGATGCTCACACTACTTTTCCTTCTTCCGTGTATGTTATGATATGATTCAATGATTGATGAATTTGTGCTTGTGAATTCCCAAACTATGCTCGCTTTTGCTCTTAGAGACAAAGAAAAAAAAGAAGAGAGGGTGTAATTAGTAATAGCCGATAAAAGAAAGATTGGGAAAAACGAGGGGTTCTATATATAGCATAGGTTGCTTGCAAGTCACGTTTTGGCTATGCTAATGTGTATACGTTTCTACCAAGGAATACATACGGCTTACCTAGCAAGTTATCTACGTTTCTAATTTTTTTTTTTTTTTTTAAATTACAAAAAGTAACATTTACAATATTAATTAATTGTTAAGTATTCGTAAAACAAGTTGAGTTAAGAAAAAGTGATGCATGGCATGGTACGGTATGGTATACAAGAGTGTAAACGGGGCAAGACCTGATTCTTGTTAATTAGGACTAATTAGGACGTTTTGCAACTTTACAAAGTGGACGAATATGTGTATTTTTCCATGCAAGTATTAGGAGTTCATATATTATATAGTTTTGGTGTCAAAGTTAGAGTAAAGCTATGTATTAAAATTCTTAGACATAAAACATTATGGGGTGCAAGTGCAACTCATTCAAAATTTCATGCAAAAGATCTTACAATATTGATTTAGAGGATTAATCAATTTTATCTTGACCCTAATTTTGTTTGTACTTGTAGTAATTTTATTTGAATTTTAGAATTAAATGTTGAATGAAAAATTAGCTTTTTATTCAAAAAAAAAAAAAAAATTAAAATATACAGTAATTATTTAGCTTCGGGAGCACGAATGTACTAAAAATAAAATAAAATTCCCATCATTTTTTTTTCAATTAAAATAAAATAAGAGGAGAAGTTAAGATATGATACACGACACTTGGGTTCGAAGTAGTCGACGTTTGGATGTTAATTTGATCAACAAAGAAGTCACTTAGTTGGAGGGATGTTTTTGTCATTTTGTGTAAATATTAGTGGTTTGGATGACGGGTTCAAAGTAGATAGTATAGACACGAATGCATACAAACATACCCTTAGCATCCGCCGACACGTCTTTGTGAGCTTCACAAAGAAGCCACACAACGAAGCTTAGGCATTAAGCTTCTGCTGTTTTTTAGTTGCTTTTTTTTTTAATAATAATTTTTTTGAATCAATTTTTGTTTTTATAATAATAATCTAATTCTTTGGTATAGCTGGGGGTTGATCATGACTAGGAGTGTTCATGGATATAGGTCAATCCGCAAACTCGTCAGTTCAATCCAATCCAATTTATTATTTACTTGAACTCGTTCATTGGCGGGTAGAATCCAACTCAAACCACCATATCAACAAGTAATCGGTTCGAGTATTGGATTTGAGTTTTTAAATTCGTCTACCCGTGAACCCAACTGTTGTTACAAGGATTTTTCGATGCTATTGCAATTTGCTTTTGTTGAAAATATATAATTTGCTACTAGAACTTATTTAATTTGTTGCTACTGTCCATTGGAACTTAGGTAAGTTGCACTTTACTTTTGACATGTGATTTTCAAATTATTGATCCAATGAAAATGATGTGTTTTATGGTAATTTGTTACTCTTATTTAGTTTATTAAGGATAATGATTATGAATGGATTTTTATTTGAAGCTAAATGAGTGTGTTTTATTCAATTTAATTGTTAGAAATGTATGACAATTGTGTTGAATTGTATTGTAGTTTTTTTTAGAAGTTTTAAAAAATGTAATTTTTCTATCAAAAAATTATTTTTAATTTTTAAACAACCTGCGAATCCAACCCAAATCGTTAATAATCGGGTTGGTTCGGATTTGATACCGAAAGTGCAAATTTGATGATAAACCCAACCCATGAATATTGAACGAGTTGGGTAACGGATTATGTCAAATCCGGCCCAACCCAACTCGCGTACACCCCTAATCATGACTAGTTGGACTCGAATGTAAAATATGAATTCTTAATAAAATTTAAATATAAAAAATATATTAAAAGTATTTCTTTAATTTTTAAAAATTTTAATTGTAAAATAAATATAAACATACGCCTAATTAAATCTAATATTTTGGACATCTGAATTGTATTTGCGATAAAATTAGTAACTATATTTATTTATAAGTTTTATTCAACCAATTAAATAAAAAACAAAAACTCTAGAAAAAGAATTATTCACTTTAATTAGAATAGCATTGCCTAAACTTAAGAATGTGCTTGTAACATTGACTTTCTTCTTGAAGTGTTTATCAAGGAAGTGAGATTAAGACTTTGAAAGTAAGACTCACGTTGATTCTTAATTGACTTCATTTGAGCAAAACGTCATCAAAGTTCAGAAATATTCCATAATATAAGTTGATCCAGTACCCAAAATGGGATTATGGCCGAATATATGAATCTATAATTACATATAACTAGATGTTCATACAGTACCCAACTCTAAAATATGATTTATAACATGCGTTACCAAATACCTTTCTAATAGCAAGTCATCCATCCATGGCATCTGCCATATGCTTCAAGAGATTTTTTTTTAATAATACACTGGATTTTGTCCAACAACCATCAGTGTTTTGCATTCCAGACGACTCTTGTTCACTGCTTCCTTCTTGCAAAAGCACGAGTGCAGACAAATCAACAAAAGATAGCAATGATCTCTGTCCACCACACAAAAAAGTCGTTTCTTCTTAGGACATGTCAAGCACACAGTGCGATAAAATAAGCAATGCATGCTCTACTTGACAATTTCTTCAAGAAATCAGTATTGATGATTATGTAAGCATCCAAAATAACATCATGATCAAGGCAACCCAAAGTAGATGTTGTATTCAACGGACGAAGAAGTTTAACCTGCACTCCAACAACATAGTACAGACATATTTGACATCATATGGCATTCTGTTAACTATTGCTGACAGTGAATTTTGAATCAAAAAATTCACTACTCCTTTAGGTAATGAATCTCGCTTCGCATCTGAACTCATTTCTATATGAATTAGACAAAATATTGAGTTCATATGCGAAGCGAGATACATTACCTAAAGGAGTAGTGAACTTTTTGATTCAAAATTCACTTTTAGCAATAGTTAACATCATACCAAATTAGAACAAACGCAAAAAGTGGGACGTATTTATCAGAAGTAATATGCGTGGATCAAGTGAGACATTGAGACAAGAAAGCAAGAATTACCACCGAGAGTACAGGTGCATCATACTTTACAAGATCATCAAGAAGATCACATATCTTTAAACGCATATCCAACTCAGCTGAAATATATAAAGGAGAAACAACACTCAAAAGTTTAGCCATGCTTCCAGTTCTCGATATGGGTATGATATTTCGAATGACTTGCAAAACTTTACAGACATCTACATTATAGAAAAGCGAACTTCAGTGTTAATATAGAAGTTAATTAGTTAAAAAAAGTGAAAGATGATAATAAAGCAACTCGAGATATTGGAGGATCTCTCACCAATAACTTTATGATTTTTTATAATATGCTGGATGCATGATTTTGTGATTAAAGAACAAAATAAAAATATCAGAACCTAAAGTGTATTAGAATGTATTAGAAGAGACTGTCAATGAT
Source organism: Trifolium subterraneum (assembly GCA_951799995.1). Classification (NCBI taxonomy): domain Eukaryota; kingdom Viridiplantae; phylum Streptophyta; class Magnoliopsida; order Fabales; family Fabaceae; genus Trifolium; species Trifolium subterraneum. The sequence continues at coordinate 4,402,502 of OX637462.1, read as the reverse complement.
TCCTACGCAACTGGCTCCATGAGACTGTCAATGATTTGATATTAGCAAGCTACCTACATATAAATTACCAAAATATAAATGGACCCAACAAAAAAGTCGGGAATGCACTGAAACTGCGAAGGAGACAACGTGAAGGTACTCCTCATAATCGAAGGAAATAAGAAATAAAATTGTAAAATAAAACCAATGTTGTTAAATAGCTGCTATAGCGTAGCGGAATATTGACGCAGTACGGAAGCGGGAAGGAATAGCAAACGCTAATCCTATAAAACGGGTTTTTGGAATCCACCAGATTTCTGGAATCCACCAGAAAGAATAATTTGGAATCCACCAAATTTGAGAGAAACTCTATATTTTATTGAATGAAAACTATAACTTCAATTGCTTTCAAATATATTTGCCTATAAATAGGCTTACAATAGAAACAAACTTTTAGAAAAGATAATAACTAACTTATTCTAAATTCATTATCTTTTATATTTAAAAGATAACTATCCTAATAATAACAAACTTAAAAATAGGATAAGAACTAATAATAAGGAAAATAAAACAAACTTTAAAAAGATAGAAACAACTAATAATAGTGAAAATAAAACTAACTTAAAAAGATAAAAACTAATCGAAATTCAAACTAGCCCTCCTTCATCAGACTCTTCCACCTCGAAAGAACTCGACCCCGAGTTCTCATCTTGATAAAGGACTTCATCTGCATGGTACTCATATATATCTGCCACATTGAAAGTGTTAGAAATGTTCATTGATGCTGGAAGGGCCACTACATAAGCATTGTCATTGATCTTGCGAGTTACTTGGAACGGGCCATATTTGCGAGGCTGCAGCTTGCTGTAGGTACCAACTGGGAATCTTTCTTTTCGTAGGAACACCATCACTTCATCTCCCACATTGAACACTTTGACTCTTCGGCGTTTATCTGCCGCAATCTTGTTTTTCAGTCCAGTAGCTTCCAATTTAGACTTGACAGAATCTTTCACAGCTATAATCTCTTCAGCCATATTTTCAGCAGCCACACTAAATCCAGGAGCCTTAGGCAACTTAATCAAATCAACCACGTGCCTAGGAACAGAGGTGTAAACAAGTGAAAAAGGTGTTTTTCCAGTAGCAGAATGCACAGCGCTGTTATAAGCAAACTCAACTTGAGGCAAAGCCAAATCCCACTGCTTCGGTTTGTCACCACAAACACATCGAATCATATTTCCCAGAGTTCTGTTTGTGACTTCAGTTTGTCCATCAGTTTGGGGATGAGCTGTAGAACTCCTATTCAGTGATGTGTCAAATAACTTCCATAAGGTGATCCAGAAATGACTGAGGAATTTGGTGTCCCTGTCTGAAGTAATGGATTTTGGAACTCCGTGAAGACGCACAACCTCCCTGAAAAACAGTTTGGCTATGTTGGATGCATCAGCAGTCTTCTTACATGCAATAAAGTGGGACATTTTGGAGAATCGGTCTACAACTACAAACACAGAATCTACACCTCGCTGGGTACGAGGTAGACCCAACACAAAATCTATAGCTAAATCCTGCCAAATGTCATCAGGAATGGGTAAAGGCATGTAAACACCAGTATTTTGTGATTGGCCTTTAGAAACTTGGCAAGTATAGCACTTCTTGACTATAGTTCCAACATCTTTTCTCAGGTGTGGCCAATAAAACTTTTCTTCCAGACTAGCAATTGTTTTATCCCTCCCCATATGTCCACTCAGACCACCACCATGTAGATCCCTAATTAATTTCTCCCTCAAGGATGAACATGGAATGCACAGCCGGTTTCCCTTAAAAAGAAACCCTTCACGAACATGAAAATCGTCACAAGGATGCTCACGACATTTAGCCCATAATTCTTTGAACTCAGCATCATTCTCATACAACTCCTTGAGACATTCAAAACCTACTACCTCCTGTGCTAAAGTGACAAGCAACGAATCCCTTCTACTCAAAGCATCAGCTACTTTGTTAAGGGCTCCAGATTTGTGTTGAATAATAAAAGGGAACTTCTGCAGAAAACTAACCCACCGAGCATGCATCTTGTTGATCTGTTTCTGACTATGGAGAAATTTCAGAGCCTGGTGATCAGTGAATAAAATGAATTCTCTATGAATCAAGTAGTGTTCCCACTGGCGAAGAGCTCTAAAAACAGCATAAAATTCTTGATCATAAGTACTCCATTTTCGACGAGCTTCACTCAACTTTTCACTAAAGAAAGCAATTGGTTTCTTCTCCTGAGACAACACAGCCCCTATTCCAATTCCACTAGCATCGCACTCAACTTGGAACACTTTATCAAAATCAGGAAGAGCTAAGACAGGGGCGGTACACAATTTTTCTTTAATCAAGGCAAAGCTCTGCTCCTGCTCAAAACCCCAACTGTATTTTCCTTTCTTCAAACATTCAGTGATTGGTGCAGTGATAGTGCTGAAATCTCTGATGAATCTTCTATAGAAAGTAGCCAACCCATGAAAGCTACGTACTTCAGTAACTGATGTAGGTGCAGGCCAGTCTCTGATAGCCCTCACTTTCTCTTCATCCACCTGAATTCCATCTTCACCAACTACAAACCCCAAGAAAAGTAATTTGTTGGTACTGAATGTGCACTTTTTCAGATTAATGTACAACTGACTTTCTTGTAACACTTGCAAAACTAGCCTCACATGTTCCAGCTGTTCTTCCTTGGTCTTGCTATAAATCAGAATATCATCAAAATAAACCACCACAAAAGATACAATAAAAGGACGCAGAATCTGATTCATCAACCTCATGAAGGTGCTAGGGGCGTTAGACAATCCAAAAGGCATCACTAACCACTCATAAAGTCCATCCTTACTCTTAAAAGTTGTCTTCCATTCATCTCCAGGTCTAATTCTTATCTGATGGTATCCACTTCGCAGATCTATCTTTGAGAACACCTTAGATCCTGCCAATTCATCAAGCATGTCTTCTAAACGGGGAATTGGAAAACGATACTTGATAGTGATCTTGTTGATGGCCCTGCTATCAACACACATCCTCCACTGGTTTCCTTTCTTAGGCACCAAAAGGACTGGAACGGCACAAGGACTCATGCTTTCACGGATAAATCCCTTCCTTAGTAAATCCTCAATTTGCTCCCTTAAAATCTCATTCTCCTTAGGGTTCATGCGATAATGAGGAAGGTTTGGTAGGCTTGATCCTGGAATCAAATCAATCTGGTGCTGAATATCCCTCATGGGCGGTAAGTCATTTGGAAGCTCATCTGCAATCAACTCGTTGAAATCCCTTAGAATTTCTAATATTTCCCCTGGAATTGGAACCTCTTCTTTCACGGCGCTCATCACCCCTTTGAAAACAACTGGACAAAAATAATTAGCTTCTCTGACAGCTTTATCAAGTTTCCTCTCATCCTGAGTCATCACTAAGAAACTAGATTTCTTTTCTTTTGGATTCTTATCAAAATGTAAAATAGGAGCCATAGCAATTTTATGAGTGCCCCAAGTAAACATCATCACATTATCCCGTCCCCGGTAAGTAATATCATTATCAAATTGCCAAGGCCTACCAAGTAAAATATGACAAACATCCATATCAATAACATCACAAAGTACCTCTTCTTTATAATGTTTGCCAATGGAGATGGGTACTCTGCAGGACAACGTCACTCGTACCTGGGATCCGTTGCTGACCCAGCCAAGGGCATATGGCTTCTCATGAGGCTGCGCGGGCAACTTAAAATAATTCACCAATTTTTGTGACACTAAGTTCTCTGTGCTCCCATTATCTATTATGAGATCACATACCTTATTCTTGACAGAACAATGAGTCTTGAATAAGTTTTTGTGTTGCCCTTCTTCTTTAGTTGCTAGTAACATCCGCTGCAACACAATATTCACCTTTTCATCAGATTCTTCTTCAGCAAAATCTACCTCTGCATATTCATCCTCATCAGGCTGCTCTCTCTCATCATCGTCGTCCCTTTCTTCCAACACAGCTGCAACTCTCCTTGATGGGCATACGTTGGACCTGTGACCCTTCCCGCCGCAACGGAAACAAGCATCACCAGTAGGCTTCGCATAAGGGTTGTTCTGTTTTTGGGTGGGGTTTTTACCTTGCGGTGCACTGCCATAACTGCCTGCTTTGCTAACAGGGTTTGAATCTTTGGTTGTTGCACTTTTCTCTTTGTCATCGACATTGTTCTGTGGAGAATGCCTTCTAAAATTTGAGAAACTTCTAGGGGATTTCTCTAATAATTCCGCCTTCAAAGCTAGGTTGGACGCTTCAGCAACGGTCCAAACAGTCTGCAATCCCATCTTCTCTTGCAACGAACTTTTCAAACCACTAATATAACGAGCCACTTTCTGATTCTCGGACTCGCCCAATTCATTACGTTCAGAAAAACGCAAGAATTCAGCCGTGTACTCGGTCACTGATCGCTTGCCCTGAACACATTCAATATACATCTTATAAAGAATTTGTTCATAATCTTCAGGTAAAAATCTTTCAAGCATCAACCGTTTCATCTTTCTCCAAGTTCGTATAGGGTGTTTCTTTTGTCTATGCCTTTGAAGAACGAGCCTATCCCACCAAACAGCCGCAGTACTTTTCAGCCTGATCGCAACCATCTTAACCTGCTTGTTCTCCGGGATGTCCATGACGTCGAAAAACCTATCAACATCGATCTGCCAGTCCATAAATTCTTCTACTCCCATTGTCTCGTGAAATAAGGGAATATCAGCTTTTACGCGGTAATCTTGGTGATTCCCACGGTCACCTCCATCTTCAGTTACGACTTCCTCATCCTCAGAACTCGAGTCATCAGTAGTAGGGTTGTTGTTATTACAATCCCTAAAACCCAAAATTTGTCCTCCTCCCCTGTTGTTGTTGTTGTGGTTGTTGTTGTTGTTGTTGTTGTTTCGGTTGTTGTTGTTGTTTCTGTTGTTGCGGTTGTTGTTGTTGTTTCGGTTGTTGATGTCGTTTCTATTATTGTTGTTGTCGTCGTTAACCCTAGTTGTCAACGCCGCCATCTGATCTGACAGAGCTTTGATCATCGTGGCTAAGCCGTCAAATTCTGCCCTCGTAACAGGTTGATCTCCCATGGCCGAATCACGTTCACGAAAGAACAGGGGAAACCTGCTCTGATGCCAACTGACGCAGTACGGAAGCGGGAAGGAATAGCAAACGCTAATCCTATAAAACGGGTTTCTGGAATCCACCAGATTTCTGGAATTCACCAGAAAGAATAATTTGGAATCCACCAAATTTGAGAGAAACTCTATATTTTATTGAATGAAAAACTATAACTTCAATTGCTTTCAAATATATTTTCCTATAAATAGGCTTACAATAGAAACAAACTTTTAGAAAAGATAATAACTAACTTATTCTAAATTCATTATCTTTTATATTTAAAAGATAACTATCATAATAATAACAAACTTAAAAATAGGATAAGAACTAATAATAAGGAAAATAAAACAAACTTTAAAAAGATAGAAACAACTAATAATAGTGAAAATAAAACTAACTTAAAAAGATAAAAATTAATCGAAATTCAAACTAGCCCTCCTACATCAAATATGTACAAACTGCTATTGTTCTACAATACAATATACAATATTTAGTACAAAATATTATCAAATTGCAGCTATAGAGGTAATATGATGTATTCATTGATAACATGTAACACACTAACATCCCTACTGAAGCAAAACCAAGTTATCTTCAAAATGAGTTGCATGCATAATACCTTAGAAATGTTTGTGTACAAGGGATAACTTCTTCATACAATGAGATAAAATCTTCTGTATAGTATTCAATTCCTGGATTTAAACAATTAATCAAAATAAGCAATAGTAGTGTAGACCAATCAAAATATTAATATTATTTCATAGAAGGATACACACATCCAATAATAAAAAAACGGTTAGAGAATACATATCAATTCAAAAAAATAGAAAGTTAATCATCAACAAAGGGTTTAGGGTTTTAGCAATGCCGGCCCGCGGAAGAGGGAGAGATGAAAGCTTACAACAAAACCGCGGTGATCGGGGGATTTGTTGAGAGACTTGACAGCTTGAGCGTGAGACGGCGTCGCCATGTTGGATCGAAGAAAAACAGGTAGGTGATGAATGTTGAAGTTAGGTTGCAGCAGCAGAGGTTGATTGAAAGGCAACGAAGCAGCAATCGTAACAGAGTTGATTGAGTAGGGTTTCGTTGGTTTCTGAATGGAGTGAGAGAGTAGCTAAAATGGAATTGGGGTTTTATTTTATACTCTGCTTGGAGGCGAATCCTATTTTTTCAACTTTGTTGGATTTCAAGGTACAAGAAGACTTGGGAGTTAGGTCAAGAGGCTGTTTTTTTTTTTTTTTAATAAAAATACTGAGGTAGACGATGACATTCATGTATTGTTTGGATGTGCAGCAGCCTGCTTGTGTTGGTCGACAACAGGTCTGTCATGGGTGCTTCAGAATACAACATACCAGCACGGGACGGTCATGGACAGGGTGTTTCAAATGTGTAGAAACGATGACATTGCGACAGTAGGAAGAGTAGCATCGTTATTTTGGTGCATTTGGCATAACCAAAATGACAAGATTTGAAATGACAATATTCAGTCACCGAGCCAAATTGGAAAAATGGTCTTTGTCGTATGGAACGAGTGGTTTACTGTCCATCAGCTGCAGTGTCATAGTGTTGTTCTTGTGGGGGATCCTAGGTTGGTTCCGTGGGAGAAACCAGGAGTGGGATGGATATAAAATGCAATGTTGATGTCGCATTTGTAGGTGGGTCTGGTGTGACTTCTTTGGATCTTTGTTTTCGTGATACCAATGGGCAATTTGTGGTTGGTTTGACTCAATGGCAGTAGCCTGTGTACTCCGTACTGGAAGGCGAAGCATAAGCTCTTTTACATGCTATGAAAAAGGCTATTCATCGTGGGTTTGAACAAGTTCAATTTGAAAGCGATTCAAAGTCGTTGGTTGACGGCGACGCTATCCATTCTCGAAAACTGGGAAACTCGGAGTTCAATTTAATTATTAATGACATTATTCTTCTTATGTAAATTTTGAGGTTAACTTTGTTAGGAGACAAACAAATTGGTTGCTCATACTCTTGCTAGGGCGGTCAAAGTTTTGACTAGTTTCCATAGATTTGAGATTATTCCATCATGTATTGAACACTTATAAAATTAATGATATGAATTAAGTTTGTTTGTTTAAAAAAAAAAATTAAAATTTAGTCAAAAATAAAATAAAAGAAGGGTTCGTTTGATACAGTACAAGACAAAAGGTAAACAAAAAAAATAGTACAAGACAAAAGAACCCTGAATAAAGTTTAAGTTATTGGACAAATTTTATTTTGTATATGATTAGTGGACAAAATGTTATTTTTACATTTTAAAAAATTGTTTCGTGGTTTAATGGAGAACGAAAATTTTAGTTTTTATTCAGTTTTTTAGCCATCAATTTGTCTAATCCCAATAACAGTTTTAAAATCAAACACAATATTGTTAAAAGTTATCATGTTTGATCACTTAAATGCACGTGCATTTTCTTATGTATTTCCAGTAACATTAACAATCATTATTTGCTTAAACTTATAAACTTTTTTAGGGTATTATGTTATTCGTGGGTTCGGATGATGTGTTTAACTCGGTGATGCAAACCAACCGCATTCTATCCAAACTCGTTCAAATTTCGGTCCAATTTGAATCATTCCGTTCAAATTCGACGAGATTTGGTTTGGGTATTGAGTTTCACTACTAAAAATAAGTAAATTAGTGACGGAATTTAGGGAGGGAAAGAAATCCCTCACAAATTGCCACGAAATTAGTGACGGAAAATCATGTTTTTTATTAAAATCAAATTTTTTAATTTTTTTTTTGAATCAAACAAACTTACTGCATTTCATTAAAAACTAGATGTTCAATACAAAAGGGAATATTCTCAAATCTATGGAAGCCAACCCAAGAATTGGCCACCCTAGCAAGAGTATGAGCAACCAAATTCGCTTGCCTCCTAACAAACTTAACCTCAAAGTTTATAAAAGATGACATAAGACTAATGATATCATGAACAATTGATAGAAACTCAGAGTTGCCTCTACGCTTCATATGAATAGCCTCTATCAAAACTTTCGAATCACTTTCAAATTGAACTCGATTCAGTCCTCTATGTCTAGCTTCTTCCATTGCTAAAAGCAACGTTGTTAAAACCGGACCGGACCGGCCGGTTCGACCGGTCGAACCGTGAACCGGGACTCCATCCGGTCCGGTTAGCCCTTTAAATCGTAGTGCAGTTGAACCAGAATAGAAACCGGAAAAAAGGAACCGTAAAAACCGGGTAAACCGGCGGTTCAGGCGGTCCAGCGGTCTAGGCAATATTTTTTATTAAAAATAAAAAAAAAACTAGATTGCAGATCCAGATCTGTTTCAGGAAACGTAATAGGAAAGCGAAAGAAGGAACAACATGTCAAGCCAGAAGATCTGTTTCAACTTGAAAACATACATTGAAATCCTTTTGCTTGCCACAAAATTGGGGAAGAAATAGAAAAGATAGGTTTACATTGTTTTGTATTTTTTAGAAGCTAGAGACAAGAGAAGAAGGAGAAAAGAAAGAAAAAAGATGAGAGAAGAATGGAAGCATACTAGCAAAGAGAGGGAGAGAAAAAAAAGGATTATGAACTCTGTAGATGAAAATATTGGAAGGTGACGGCTGCATATCACTAGTGTTATAATAATTTAGGGTTTATTGATGAGTTGGGCTTTATAAAAGAAAAAGCTCATGTTGTTTTTTATTTACTCTAACACAAGAATTATTTCAATTTGTATATGAATCGCTAATTGCACGTGAACTTTGTCATTTTTTTTACAAAAAATTCTTAATTATTTATTATAGTATAATAAAATATACCTTTTTATTGAAATATTATAATAAAATAATAATAAAAAATATATTTAATTAAAAACGGTCCAACCCGGTTGAACCCCGGTCCGACCAGTTGAACCTTGAACCGATAAGTTCACCGGTTCAATGTCCGGTCCGGTTCTGACAACCTTGGCTAAAAGTAAAACTCATGCTTCTCCTTCTACATATGAAATCACAGTTTGCTGCCATTGTGTCATACCAGCCATGAAATGACCACTATTATCACGAAAAACACAATCCCACCGAGGTATTTCCAGATCCTGACACAAAGGCAACATCAACGTTACATTTTACCCAGTCTAGAGCTGGTTTCTCCCACCTTACCAAATCTGCTGCTGTAGTCCCGCTCACATTATTACTCTGTAACTTATGTACTGAGTACCAATCATTCTAAGCATCAAAAGCATGTCTTCCAATTTGACGTGGCATCTGAACATTATCATTCCAAAGCTTATCATTACGATTATGCCAAATGCACCAGAGTAACATAGCCACTCTACCAACAATATCACTACTTTCATTACTGCACACAGCGAAAATACGATCCATAGCATTAGTTTTTTAATTTTAATGACATAATTACTGACAATTTGTTTCGCTCACAAATTTACCGTCACAAAATCAGTCATAAAAGTGGTAAATTTTTATTTTACTGAAAAATTTGTACAAACACATACTATAAATTATTGGATTTTATTATATAACTTTGCGCTCAAGTAGAAAGAGTTATCTCTTAACTCTAATAAAAGATACAGGGTAAAAAATAATGAAAAATGCTATATGTAGCGAAAAAAGAATTCACGAAGGCTTCACGAATACGCCTGATTGATCAATTAGCATTTTGATGTTTCCCTCAAATTCTTAATTCTGAAACTAATGATCAAAATAGTTTTGCCAACTTTTTTTATTTAGGTGAACAAACTTGGATTCTAGTAGGGGTTATTAGAGATACAGATAAAATTTAATATTTCATTATATTATATATATTTAAAAATTCAGTATCCGATTTTAGGATCGACTAATCCGAAAAGATCAATTCTATCATCCACTTACGAGGGATTTAAAGCCAGAGTTTTTAAATTAATTTAAATTAAAAATAATTTTTAATATGAAATAATTTTTTATTGGAATTTGGCTATGCCGGTACTCTTATTAACAGTCTCACATTAATTCAGATATGGTCTTAAAATATTTTATAAGTGGTAAATATTTTCGTCTTATAAATTAATTTTATGTTTGTAACAAATAAGTTTTTTAAGTTTTATGCTTGAAACAGATAGACCCTTTATATTTTTTAATTAACTAATAGGTATTTTAAGTTTTACATTTGTTACAAACTGGTCCTTTAAATTTTATGTTTTTAACAGATAAGTCTTTAAAAAATAGGACCTAGATGTTATAAATTACAAACTTAAAGTTAAATTAGATCACTTGTCGGTGCAATCTCCATCTTATAAGTTGGTTTTGTAAAAGTTAAATTAAACCTAAATTAAAAAAATATAATTCTATTATATATCATATACATTATTTATTTTAAAGAAAATTGCATACGTGTACGCAACTAAACTTAGTAGCTAAAATATTACTTTTTAGTAATTGTATGGGATGTTAGTGTAGTAATTGTATATGATGTTAATGTTAAAGAAAGGTAGGACCACGTTTTTCATTTTTTTCGTGATATTCGTGGAAATGTTTGTCACTCTATACAGCAAGACTCAAAAATAATCTAACTTTAAATTGAGCCTCACAAGTAAACGGTGAAATTGGTCTGTCATTAGACCGGATGCCGAGTTTTAAACAAAATATTTTAAAAGATTTGACAATGAGACGTTACAGTCATGATTCAATTGATTCAAAATCAAATGATAATTACATACAAAAAAAAAAAACCTGATCGAGTCAACAATAGTCAAATTGTGGTTCAATTGAATTAAATATTTTGATATATCAATTTAAAATATTTATTTGATCATTTTATATCAACCTTTAGAAACTACAATAATAAAGATTATATTTATTTCTAATATATCAAATTTCATCATCTTGTGACCTGGTTTAAGTAAAAGGAAAACAGCATCTTGTCACCTTCATAAACAAAAAGAATACAAATAAATTAATTATTATTTTTATTTGTTTGATGCTATATTTTGGGCTTGAAAGGCTCTATTTTTCATCCACATCAAAAATTAAGGATAGGCTCAAGGAGTTTTAAAAAAAGAACATCAAAATATGTCAAAAATGTGCTCCCCATATGCTATCCTTCTGTAGTATAAATGTAAATGGACTTCACCTTCCTATTTAAAACAAGTTTGTTACAAGCTGCAAAAATAAAATCCAAACTTGTACGTAGCTCAAGTAATGTCTGTCCTCTGCCTGAGAAATGCTAGTATACACCAATTTGTTGACGATCATCAAGAATTCCAAACCCACTAGTTTTTATTCAAACAAGCAAGATTCATTGTAAGATCGGTAGATGTACAGAAACCTTTACACAAGCATTAAAAGCTCCAAACTAGATGCATGCATATGGGCCTTTCTACTAATACTGTCCCATTTTAAAAGTCGCAATCTTTCTCTTTTTGTTAATACGATGCTTGGCAGAAATTTCCAATTTTCTTTTGGCATTTTGCATCGGATCGATAACAGCCATTCGCTTTTCTTCCTGTTTTCTCTTATTTCTTTTATCACTGAGGTTCTTCCTGATACGTTGATAAACTTCCACAAACTTTTCAGTGCCCAGAATATGCTCTATTTTCCCACGTGTGTCTTCGGCCAACTTTATGAGATTATCTGGAGAAGAATAACCAGCAATAATAAGGGGAGTGTTAAAACTAAACATATGACATGAAAGGAAGGCTTAGTAAAAGTCGCAAAACTACGAAAATATCAAGCAGAAAAGCATATATTCAAAGGAATGAAAAATAAAAACAGAAGCGATATAAGGTAAAGAAATTTTCAATAAAAAGGCTAAGAGATCAGTATACCATCCTGATATAAGACACAAGAAATTGTATAGTAGGATACATTTAGTCCATACAATTACTATCACAAGAGATACTAGGGATGTGGTTGCAATTTCGATACATTCAAGGACCAATGTGACGGGTATTATACTTCTAGGGACTAAAATGGTGGTTTTCCCTTTATTTATGAGAGGTCCGCTTGTTTTGCATTTTTGCCTATCCCGTAAGATGGCCATCCCATGTTAGTGACATGAGAGGGTCTTGAACAAGATAGGACAGTGTATAGAAAATTATCTAGAGTCAATTCCAAGCAACATCAATCCAGTAAAATCGATATCTATCAGACTTGGCATTTATCTATAATATAGGAAATTTAAGAGAGGTAATGAGAAAATACCAGATACCACTTTTCCAGCACAGCCTTCAGAAACTTTATACAGAGGTAACAGAACCACACGTGCATAGTTCGGGCAGTCATCCTTACTGATGATCTGTATATGTTCCATAATTTTCTCAAAACTGTCGAAGACTATTTCCATCTGTGTTAAACAAACAAAATAAGAAATAATATTACCCATATGCACATTAATCAAACCTAAAAAACATATATGCAATGAGATTGAGTACCGACCTGAATAACATCTGTTTCAAGAGCAAATTTTCCCATTGCCCTGAGGAATAATGAGACAAGTCTATATTGGGTTGACCTACCAGTAAGTTGATTATTGTCTTCACATACAGAGGAGTTAAGGGATGATGAAGACTCAAACATGCGCGCTCTTTTTCTTGCATTAATCAAGGTAAGAGATTTGAGAAACCGGTTCTTCTCATGTTGCTCAAGAGTAGACCAGAATGCAGGTGGATCTATGCAAACAGTTTTCCCCATTAAAGAATGGAAACGGAGAATAGAAAAGACAATATTCTCGGTCATCAGGCTGCTGCCAGCTTCATCTATGAGTGACCTTTTCAATTGATAGCATAGAGAAGTAGCTATTAGATATAATCTACTAGGATTCATCAAAAAATAATTACTTAAGGGGCTTTGATGATTTTCTTTGTTGGCATCTTTTACACGTTTGAAGTATAGAGCTATGAGACGGACTGATACGTTGCGTAACCACGAGTGCGGGTGCAACAACATCTCACATATTGCTTCCCATATATCCTGAAATGTAGGTAGAAGAAATATGTCAGTGTGCTTGCTTAAGACATGGAAAATTATGGTGCGAAGTTAAATGGAAAGGTTTTTATTAACGAGAATTTGTTTTCATATAAAGGACGGGAAAGAACTGTCTCCACTTTGCAATATGCAGCTCCTAAACCATGCACCGCCAAAGAAATCCATATATATATATATATATCAACAAATAGTACCAAGAAATTTACCTCTAGATCTTTTTCAAAGCATAAATGATTGAATTTATGAATCATCTTCTCTACCATAACAAGAGAATAGTATGCCTCCTTCCAAAGGGGAACTGTTGATTCGGACTCAAAACTCTCTTGCCTGTTTGTGACTGCGTGTATAGCAGACTGCAAGATGTGACAAGTCACCGGAAAGATACAGTCTGTATGTTTAAGAAATCTATTCTCTATCACCTCACTCAGCAACCCCAAAACCTGTAATGGTCATTTCAGATTAAAAACAGACAGACAAAAAACCTATGCTAAGACAACTTTTGTGTTTAAGAAAATACAAGAAAAATAAAAACAACAAACAAATTGGTTCTAAATTCTTATTACTACAATTCTTTCTTCCAGTTTTTTATCTACACTGCAGAGACTCTAGTAAACCCCCGCCATGGCCGATATTTGATAACACTGAACAACAGCCACAGTCATCATCTGGAGAATTTGAATTAGTCTTGGAAGTTTCATGTGATTTTAGAGCATTTTCTTTCCAATTTCCAATACAGAAAGGTCTAACGGCGCAGCTTGTTGCCCGTCTACCTTTGGCTCACGTGTAATTATCTCATTTTATATATATATATATATATATATATATATATATATATATATATGTATATATATATATATATATAAAATAATACAATGTCAGAGCGATGTTTCTGATGAAAAAAAAAGTGAAGAGATAATTTATTTTATGCCAACGTGGCATATATTTTGTTCTTTGGAGAGTATTTGGTTGGAAAGAAATGTCTGTATTTGCAGGGGTTCGTCCCGTTCATGTTTTTGCTATATGATATGTTTGTCTTCTGCTGCTCAACAGGTCCATCTATGGTCTTCCTGAAGTAGTATTCCAGCAAAAATGAAGAGGGTGGTGGTTGCTCATTAATGACTCTTTTAATTTCAACCGGCTGTAATTTTAGGGAATCTCTCCAGGAGAAATGGTGAGGTATTGAACATATTTCTAGTCGTCATCAACACCTACTAAAGTTAAATTGCAGCATAACAACTACCTATGATTTATTTACACGGAAGACCCAAAAGGCCCAAACTACCACGGACTGTTAAGATGATCACATAGTACAATCAGACCCAAAATATAGGTACTGAGACAATGTGGTAGTCAAGTTTATGCATTCTAATCAATTTATGATTCACGAGATAATTTATTGAAAATCATTACCTGTGCGGCAGCACCCCATAGTTGCTGATTCCTATCCAAATACCAAGTAAGAGCACATTTATGAATAGAATCAAGTGCATTGGGACTAATAGAACGAACGAGCTTCTCTATAGCAGACTCACTCATTGAACGAACAATATTGTCATTATCATTTGCCATGCAAGCAACCAAATGGAGAAAAAATGTCAATGATTGCTCGTCCAAAACACTTATTGGAAATTTAACTATAATAGCATGAATCATTTCAAGAACCGATTCCCGTCCAGTTGAATGTTCATATCTGTAAGGATTAAAATATACATTAGCCTAAAATTAATACTCAGAAAATGAAAAAGAAAACTATAATATTAATAATCATGAAACACACTGTGCACATACTTCAGATTCAAGAACAGGAATTTAAGATGTTGTTGCAAGCGCTTTTCTGAAAGTCGATAGTCAAGCAAAAATTGCAACAATATTTTACTGCATTTCTTGCGAATAGATTCCATTTGACTTGTCACCATCAATTCAGCAACTGTAGTTACAATATCATATATCTCTGCTGCATTCAGCTTGCGGTTGACAATACCCTTTAAAAGTGATAGCGCCGATGGATTTCTTTCAAGGTCTAGAAATATTGGAAGCTTAATTAGCATACGAATTTGTTCTTGATCGAAAGAAATTTCAGTGTTCCTCAAAAGAATAGTCAGCAATGTCCAACATGACTGCATTAAAGGACTGCTAGAGTTCACTGGATGTTGGGCAATATCCAATACAGCAGACTTTATTCTCTCAGCATGTACTTGAAGGGATGGTAAAGGCAACTTTACCAGTACAGTAAGGCATCCAAGGGAAGAAGACAATATATCATCATACTTAGAGCACAAATCATCACTTACTAGCTTGACAAAAGGATCTAATAAGGATAAGGTTTTTTCATCTCTTTTTTTCTGAAGAGAGGTATTTTCATCTTTGACATCCTGTTCCGTACCCATGATACACTTTTCTTTCCGATAATTACCCTTGATACGTTTATGCAACATTCTCAAACCAAAGACTGCTATAAGGTGTGAGCGGCTATCCTTATCTTCTGATTTTATCAAGCCATCCTCAATAATGCTATAAATAAAGACAAATAGATCAGTCTGATCTACAGATGGATTGCTTTCAATACCCGCAGCTATACTATGCAACATATTTTCCAATTTTCCCTTTACAGTTTGTGTGACATGCTTCGGCGAATGAGCATTCACTGCAAGCAGCAACTTTTGTGCGTGTTCTTTGAATGTTACGTTTTGGGCTACCAATCTCAAGCTTTCAAATGACATTTTCTTCTTTGTTTCTTTCATTTTTGAAGCTATCTTTTCCACCTCCTTCTGTTCAGCAACATCTCCGAGAATGTCATTCTCTATGACAGATAGGAGATCCCCCAAACAGTAATCAATCTCTCCACTAACTGCACTTGAAAGACATTTGGACAAAATAAAATTAAGTGTGTATCCTAGGACATGAAGTTCATATCCTCGCTTTAAGGTAGATCGCAAAACCTTAATGATTAATTGCATGTATCCCAATCCGAGTTCTTTCAAACAAGTAGCCAATGCAGACCTAGCTTCATCACGAATGCTTTCTAGACGACTCTTTAAGAAATTTGAAATTCGATGAAGGATAGTAGAAAGATATGTGTCCATCACATCACCTGGAAGTAACTTAAGTAGTTTCAGTGCAGCAAGACTTATATTTACATTGACCCTTTCTGAATCTGAATCCATCAGCTTTTGTATCTTAGGAAGCACAACTTTATAGAGACATGTATGTATATTTGTGTTCACATCAGAAGCACAAGAAATAAGGTCTGTTATCTCTGTGTCAGAAACAACAACCAAAGATTGTTCTTCAGTGTTTGAAAAGTGAAATTTATCCAAAATAGCACAGATGAGGCGTATAAAGAGTTTCTGTTTGTCTGGACTTCTGAATGCTCCCTGAAAACATTTGTTCAATAGTGTATAGTATGAATTCCATCCCATCTGACCAGCTACAGAAGCAATGGTTTCGATGCATGCAGTTTTCATATGGTCAAGCTTAACTTCTTTCTCATCAAACAACATGTTGAAGAAGAGTCGCATGAACACTTTTTCGGTGATAAACTGGAAATAAACCATAAAAAAATAGATAAAAAATTAAATCAATTTCAATCACAAGGAAAGATACTTTTATTTGTGAAGTTAAATTTCCTACCTCTGATAATTTGTTCTCGCTGATAACATTTTTAAACAGCGACAACGCCTTCACTCTATCACGGGTCTGCAACAGCAAAAATTTAGATGTTTTGAAAACTATTTCAATAATAGCTAAAATAACAAGACAACAAGTTTAAGTGTTTCTGACTACAATAACGAAAGGCACAAAAAATTCACAAAATGAAATTTCTGGAATAAAAAGCTGCATATATATAAAGATGACAATGAGGCAACTAAAAGTAACAACAAAAACGGAAATTACTTAGGTGAAGAAATGGTCAATCATAAACCTACCACTCGGTTAGTTATATTGTCAAAAAATTTGGCTTCACCATCATCCGTATGTAGGACTTTGAGTGATTCAAGGTTTGAGACATTTGGAAGCTTCGAAACCATTTGACTTAACAGTTTCATCCATCCCTACAATGACATCAAGTAGCATATAAACATAAAGGATTAATCAATCATTTTTTATGTGATTTATATTTACATTGTCAACCAGTAATTAACTAGTATCTATCGATGTCAGTATACTATCCCAACTGGGATTATGTCCGAATATATGCATCTGTAATTACATATGTCTAATTACATATAACTAGATGTTCATACAGTACCCAACTCAGAAATATGATTTATAAAATGTGTTACCAAATACCTTTCTAATAGCAAGTGGTCCATCCATGGCATCTGACATATGCTTCAAGAGAAATTTTTTTATAATACGCTGGATGCATGATTTTGTCCAACAACCATCAGTGTTTTGCATTACAGAAGACTCTTCTTCACTGCTTCCTTCTTGCAAAAGCACGAGTGCAGAAAAATCAACAAAAGATAGCAATGAACTCTGTGCACTGCACACAAAAGTCGTTTCATCTGAGGACATGTCAAGCACACAGTGTGATAAAATAAGCAATGCATGCCCCACTTGACAATTTCTGAAGAAATCAACATTGATGATTCGGTAAGCATCCAAAGTAGTTGTTGTATTCAGCCGACGAAGAAGTTTAGCCTGCACCCCAACAACATAGTAGAGGAAATTAGAACAAACACAGAAAGTGGAACGTCTTTGTCAGAAGTAATATGTGTACGGATCAAGGGAGACATTGAGACAAGAAAGCAAGAATTACCACCGAGAGTACAGATGCGTCATATTCTACAAGATCATCAAGAAGATCGCATATCCTTAAACGCATATCCAACTCATCCGAAATATATAAAGGAGAAACAGCACTCAAAAGTTTAACCGTGCTTCCATTTCCCAATATGGGTATGATATTTCGAATGACTTGCAAAACTTTACAAACATCTACAATATAGCAAAGAGCACTTCATTATTAATATAGAAATTAATTAGTTAAAAAAGAGAAATATGATAATAAAGCAACTAAAGATATTGGAGGATCTCTCACCAGAACTTTGTGATTTCTTTTCCAAAAAAAGAAGCAGTATGTCCACAAATCGCTTTGCAAGCTCTGCCTCCTTGATGTACTTGGGCAAAAAATTGAAAATTCTTAATACTGTCTCACCAGGAGATTTGATCAATTTTCTGAATATGAGGGAGGAAAAAAAAAGGTCAGAATTTAGTACTCAATTCCCACTCCCCTCTACGTATTCTTATACAAAAAAGACATGTTGTTTCTTGACAACATAAAATGGAATCAGTGCAATCAGATAAGGCTCCCAGATATTCAATATGGTAATAAAATTCAAATCACAAAGAACTACAGACAGAGTGTTGTATTGTTAAAAAGTAACTTCATTTCATGGAGGAATAATAGGTAGTTTCCAAAGAAATGGTGGCAGTAATGTGTAAATTACATGGCTAAAAGCAAAATCAATTACTTCAGTCACTAGAATTATGAGAGCACGAGCAAATGAAAATTAAATACCTCTTGGCTGCATTATCACTTCTAAATAAACAATAAATGCTGTCCATAAGCACTTCAATATTTGAAAGTAAAACTCTATGGACAGAACTATCTTCATAATTTAACTCATTGTCAAGGCTTAATAAGTTATCGACAAACTTCAGAACACAGTATACAACAGCTTCAGAAGCTGAATTGACGGAAAGTATGGAATATATATCAGGTATGAGACTTTCTTCCCGGCATAATAGAGCTACAAGTTTACGGTTTGCACTCATTGCCAGAAAGCAAGATAGCAGTGAACTCGGCTTTTCACTACTCGCAGCCTCCTGTTTGAATTTATTAATCAGCGGTTTCACCGAGGAAAAGAATCTGTCCCACATATCGGAACCAAATTCGTGATCCTCATATTTATTGACAACATGGGAAACAATTTTCAGGCAGAGAGATCTCATATCCTTGAGCTGATTTGATGTATTGCCAGTCTGAACAAACAAATACAAAAAAAAGAATATCAAATAAAACAGATAACATCAATCATACGAGGCAGAAAAGAATGTTTGTTGATAGTAAATTGTCTAATCTACTTTTAGAAGCTAATCAAGCTATCAATCAAACAATGATAGAGTGGATAGCAATAATATAATGGAAAACGAAAAAAAAAAAAAAAACAATAGATACAATATATATTTGAAAACCAGAAAAATCGTGTATATTATTTCAATACCTGAAAATCATGGTTAATGACGTTCAAAATCATAGATAATTATATTCAGTGGATCGTTAATGAGTTGTCATCGATAAGTATATTCAGTGGATCGTTAATGAGTTGTAACACCTTGTTATACTCATTAACCATCCACTTATCATAATTAAGCACATTCGAACGGCGTTAACCATATGTATTGTTGTAGATTTTTGTTGTCAAATTGGTGTCGAAGTATCATTTTCTATTGATTATAATCCGTGTAATAAGTGACTCGTGTTGAATTAGTTCTTCTAATATGTGAACCATATTGGTTTGAATCCCTAAGATATTTGAGGGACTAATTCAATATAGTTACAAGAACTAATTCAACATGAATCTACCATTAGAGGGATTATAGTCAATACCACAAGGACCAACAGCAAATTTTTCAATTTCTCAGGGACTAAAACAAAATATTGCATATTGCAAGGGCTAAAAGGTTATTTCAGCCTAGAATAATATACCAGCACTATGGGAAAATGAACATTAAAACACACCATAAGCCGGTGCTTCTCACTAATCTACTCCAAAACATTAATTTCATCCTCAAGTTCAGAAATATAGTGTGCTATACAAAATTTCAATTCAGTGTGAACAAACCATTACCAGGATTTGATTTTCTGGCCCACTTTCCTCACCAGGAGAGTTTGAGCTGATGCTAGAATTGTTTTGATCTGAAGAAAGCTCATTCAGTTTTATGTTGTCAAGAATTGATGTGCAACTCTCCAACACCCGAACAACACACCCCACCAGTAAATCAAGAAAAGGTCTAATATGCAATTCATCAAAAACTCCAACAATATCTTCTATGACATGCAAGAAGCCATATTTCTTATTCCAGGATAGGGAAGCTATATTGTCCAAAGTAAAATATTCTAACAAAGAAGATGCTTGAAATTCACTAGTGCAACCTATAGGTAAAGTCCAAACCAAGCTAGCAGAACCATCAGTTTTCTCTACTATTTGCAACGGCTTTATCAGTAATGCAAAGAAAAGTGGCAGCTCAGTGATATCAAGTCCAGCTATGAAACTCAAAATAGCTTTCCGATGACAAATACTTGCTTTCTGTCAAAATGAAGAGACAATATTATCAGCCTAGCAAGTAATAAGGGATGACAATAGACGGAAACAATCTCTGAAGTTTAAATTCAGTATACCTTTCGGGATGCAAGTCCTTTCAACTTTCTTACTTTTGGCATCAAAAGACGGATAACCAATGGCACAAGATAAGCTCTGTGACATTCTTCAATCATTTTAGATTCTCTGGATAAACTCCATGTTGTTAGTTCCTCTCTTGTAATCTTGTAACTAATCAAGTTTCTCAAATGCTCGGTATATGGTAAAAAGTAATCATCTTTCCAGATTAATAAGCAATCCAGAACTCTGAACTGTATTTCAGGATCGTCCTCTTCAATAAGCCTGTCATAAAAACCGAAAAAAAGAAAGGGGGTAAGGATGTTTAAAATAGGGGACAACCAAATTTATCTAAGCAATTGAAAAGAAAATAACTTTGCAGTGATGTACAAGATACATAATCAAATTGCATCTCAACCTATTCTGCAGAACCTCCTTAAGAAATTGATTCAAGTAAAATGACTTGGGATTTTTCATAAGTTTCAACAAGTTTAGCCATTCCTTCAAGATATGCTTCCACTCCTTTCCTTTACAAGCATGAGAATCAAACAATCCCACACTGCTCCTTTTTGCCAAGCAAAACAAATTACAAAACATGTGAATTTAGGTGAAGCTTAAGAAGTTCACGAATTTCAAAATCATAGAAAAGGGTTGAGCAGATACTTACCTTGTAGGATCGGGAGTGTTGTATCCTAAGAACTTCAAGAAAAGAGGAATGAATTGCCGAGAGTGAGGTTCAATAACAGTTGGTATTTTTTCTAAAGCTTGTAGCAATAATTTCACTATTGCTACAGATGGTGTGCTATCATCAGATTCATGATGGACAAATAATTTGAAACAATCAAGTAAATCTGAGAAACAAAATCAACTTATTACCAAAATAGCACAATGGTGGATCAGTAATATAAACAGTAATTTTACATGTTAGAACTATACAAAGTTTAAAGAAAAATTTAACAGATGCATCTTTTTATAAGGGTTGTTACAAACTAAGCTAAATATAAACTGATTACACTAATTATAATTTTACAGAATAGATTAAACTCAAGTCCAAAAAACCAACCAATGAACAATAAACTATACATTAGTATCCAGGTCTCTCACCAAAAAAAAATATGGGGAGGAGGAAGGATGAACTAAATATATGATGTCAAAGTAGTTAAAACATACCAGCTGACTGATCAAACGACGCATCATCGGCACTATCATGTAAGTTGCTAGAGGTCTCTCTTTTTTTCATCTTTTTTTTACCAATAGAGGTCTCTCTTTTTTTCATCTTTTTTTTACCAATAGAGGTCTCTCTCTTTTTCATCTTTTTTTCACCAATAGATGTCTCTCTTATTACTTGACATCTTTCCAGATATTTGATAAGGGTATCCCAAACATGTGAAAAATGAAGGCTAACCAAGACAGAAATGCATTCCAATACAGGATTCCAGAGATAGCTAAATCGGTTATTCAATATTCCAAATAACCCATTCAAAACAAGAGGTGCACAAACATTAGTAATCCTTCCAGCAGATAGGTCCATCTGTATCTTGGAAATCAATTGTTGGATACTTCTGCTTGTAGAAATTGAAACTGTAGCTGTTTCAATAGCCAGGAGGTCCAGCAGAGGCTGTTATTTCACCAAAATACACAGTCATACTAAAATTCAAGTAAATGAAAGGTAATAACTCATAATATAAAATACATACATTATTTTCTGTGTTATCTACAATAGAAGTTGGAGAAACTTCGATTTTCCTTTTCTTCGCAGCTGACTGATAGACCGAAGAATTTTCCTCGCCCAAAGATTTGTAGTAACAAAGTATTTTAAGAGTTGAAATGCGAATCTCCTTGTCTGAATGGCACAAATTATCAGCAAATGTTACCAGTGCCTCTGCAGTCATTTCGTCAAGTTGTGGATGGTACATTCTACACCCAATATCTTCCAAAGAAGAACTATATTATATACAAGTGAGAGGGTTATTCAAATATGGAGCAATATCGATAAAATAGTGACAAAATTTGACTATTAATGATTGAAAAAAAAAGTCTAAAAAGTAGTTAAGTTTAACATATCGACTTACCCATACTTGCTTTCCAAATAACCAGCAACAGCTAACAACACGTGTGAAGATGACTTGTACCGTTTTGCAAAAATTAAAAACTTTTTGGTTTCATCAGCTCCGAGGTTACTGTCATTGCACAATCTGTTGTAAGAACTTAGTGAAGCACCTATAATGCTTTCCCATGCTGTTTTATTAGACTTATCTGCAATGTCAATTGAAGATTGAAAAGAGAAAAAGAAAATAAGAATTAAGAAATTATGTAATTATAGCTTACAAAATCCATCAGTGCGAAACATGTGGAGATTAGAAAAAAAATTATTAAAGCATCAATGAATCTAACTATCCAAGTATAAACCCACAACCAGTTATTTTACTTTTTATTAGTATGGCCCAACCCAGTTAAAAATCATAGCAAACCTAAAATAATCTAGCCAAAATGGAAAACAAGCTTCAATACCACCCGACACAAGGTTCTACAAGAGTGGTCATAAAAAAATCCATATTTGAAACAAAGGAAGGGTGGAATACCTGCTTTGACAGTCAGAAGCTGATCTATGGCATCCATAAGACGCACCAACAAGGATGGATCAGCGTCAACTATAGACATATGAGAATAGCAGTTCACAACTCCCCATAGCAGTGCCATCTTTCCTTCATCAATTTTACAAGAAACGTCAGACTGTGCAATATCATTATTTATTTCTTCAATCGAAGAACAGATAGTCCCTTGCAAATGATTGCATATCCTAGCTAATGCTCCTGCACTTTCTCCGTCTACAAAGTCTGAGTCTCGTATATCCAATTGCATTTTCTCACAGAAGGATTGTAATAACTGTATGACCTTTTCCTCTGAAATCTCCAAAAACACATTCATTGCACTAAAAAAACAAGCATAGAAGTCAAATATTATATCCAGAGATTATAGAATAATGAATTGATCATGTGATTCAAATGTTACCTTATAACATTGCTTCTGAAAGCAATTAAACAGAGATCATTATGTAGCAGTTTTTCAATGAAAGGTAGCAAACTGGAATCAAGCTCAAACATGTCAAGAGTATTAAAACAATTTAAAGAGAACGTTTAAATCAAAAGTACACTGTCTCAGCCATTACCTGTTTTGTGATTTAAAAATTGGAGCCCACTGAGCAGCACACTCGGATATCATTGACTTATTGTAACTACAGAGCCCATCGAGAGTGGCCAACATTAATTTCAAAATTATATCAACTAAACATGTATCTTCTTGTGACTCGGTAACTCCCAAAGGTGTAATATATGACCGCATAAGCAAGAGGACGAGTTCAAGCATAGGCTTATAATCTGCCACATGTAAGGGCAGTTGAAATTAGTGCAAAAGCACATGAACATCTCAAGCAGCTTTCTGAAGAAAATGTGTAGCATCATGATGTAAAATATATTACATTACAATGAAAAACATTTATTTATGCGACACTGATTAAAATGGGAATATACGAAACAAAATCAAACCAACATTTAGCACTTGATCAACTCAACTCATCACTCATATATTACCCACTAATATATAAACTACTCTTAATATGTAATAAATATAATCAAAGAAATACCAAACAAAAGCATATATCAAGAAAACATAAGCACTAGCATCATTTGATTCATGCACCTGACCCACTCAGCGTTAAAAAGTTTTTATAATGTTGTTGAATTTCAAGGAACCGAGAGTTTCTTTTTTAAAATTAAACCACAAGATGTTGACAAAGTGATAAGTAAACTGCACACTCCATGAAATAAATGGCTCTAGTAGTAGTCCTAAAAATGCCAAGTGCAAAAAAGGCCTACCCGTTATATCATCCATACCTGAAGGATAATACACCTAGAGAATGTGGGAATGCTCAAGAAACTCAAAATTTAAAGAACAAAAAGAAAACTAAGCATGGAAGAAGATTCCAAAAAGAAACTTAAAATTCAATCTATTTGTCCAATATCGGTTTCATTATCAGCTTACCTGAGTAGATGAAAAGGAAAAGTTCAGTGACATGAAAAATATTGTAACTTACCGGACACCTTTTGCCCTTTTTTCACCTTTACAGCTGAGACAAGCACCGATAAAATGCGTCTTAAATGTGTGCTGTTTCGAGTACTAACACATTCATGCACTTTCTTATATAAGCAACTCCATACCAAATCCAACTCTTTGGGCTCCATTGTCTCACATAATTTCTTAAACACAGATTCTATGATGTTCAAAATTGAAATTGAGGCACATTCTGAAATTGAGGCACATAGAGATAAGAAACAATGTAATCAAATACATTACAAATCATGTAGAAACTTAAAATTATTTACAAACAGCAATCAGGTGACAGATAACAACAACTGGTTAAAAAATCTAATCATTTAATATTGAAGAGTGTCATATACGAGACATATAATAAGCAAAATAGTCGGT
Source organism: Trifolium subterraneum (assembly GCA_951799995.1). Taxonomy (NCBI): domain Eukaryota; kingdom Viridiplantae; phylum Streptophyta; class Magnoliopsida; order Fabales; family Fabaceae; genus Trifolium; species Trifolium subterraneum. The sequence goes on along the minus strand of OX637462.1, from coordinate 4,377,574 downwards.
GCAACAACTTATATCTGGTCACTTTATGGAATTAAGAATGTTCGAGTTTCTATTAAAAAAAATATATTTCCTGCTAAGGCTAGATCATCTAAATTGTTATTATCTGTCTAGTACTTCTGGCTTTTACTAATTCATCATGTTTATTAATAAGACTTTATAACGTTCGCTGAATTCCATGCACAAAAAAAAAAAATCTTGTGAAAGCAAATTTAATATCTCATCAACTTCAACCATTTTCATACTCACAGCCCAAAAATTCATTATATATGCAACAAAGTTCTGGATAATATCATGTTAGAAGGGCCAAAGCAAATTCAAAATTATTGAGACAGATTAAAGATATTAATCCTATATCATTTTTCATTTCTCAAGTTGATGTTGATTATGCTTTCATTTAGGTTATTGTTATGGACTTTAGGCCCCTAATTTTTACCACTATCCTATTGTAGCAGTGTTCACAAATATCGGCCATGGCGGATTTTTTGACAATCGCCATGGTCCGCCATTGGCTGTCAATAACATTGTATTGTAGTGATGCGCCAAATAGTCTCAGCGTCAGGGAGAATTATACATAACATAAGAAACATTATTCAACAGACATTAGATAAGTTATACATTTAGCTCAAATTCCCATGATATATACATGATTGTTTGACCAAAATCTTAATTTAAGACATCTTGATTCTTGACAAATTGACAAACTTCCAATCAAACTGTCAAGCCGCTATAGTATTTAGGCATTAATCATGTCATAACGTTAATAGCCTGCTGTAGTACATGCTATAGTGATAATTACTACTAAGTACTAACTCACTAGCCTATTAGAGACATATAATTTGTATTCAGTCTATACTGATGTTCACTAGTCAATACTGATGTTCGCTAGTCAATACTGATGTTCTTTCTATGTATGTTACTAATACCAAGTAGCATAGTGGCTTCAACCCAAACACAAAATGAACATAGTCTATGATCAAAATGTTCTGAAATGAAAAAAACTTACTTTGGTCGGCTCCATCAGTAATGGGAAAAATTGTTTCGCTTGTCAATAATTGTAACACTCGCCCTGCTTTTGAATGGAGACTTGATGAGTAACGTTTCATAATATTATAAAGCAATAATTCAACACCAGACTCTTGGTATGTAGATGGCTTCTTCACTGCCGTTTTGTTTTTTTTTTTAATGGCAGGCTTCTTCACTGCCTTTTTGTTTTTTTTTTTAATGGCTTTCTTCGCTGCCTCTTTGATGACTCTTCTAATTCCTGTCCAACCAAACAATATTACAAACTTTATAGCCACCCAAACTAATAAAATCACTAAATCAAGAAGGGACAAATTAAAACTAAAGAAAGGGACATAATTAATACTAAACCATGAGGCATTTTATTATAAATTGCTACATAATTGGTGATATTGATTGAACATATGAACAAAAGACGAGACAGAAAGGAAGGGAAATATATATAAACAATGAAAAACAACCAATGTGATCAATACCTCTTTCCAGCTGCTGATCTGGGGCAGTTCTCAAAACAAATGACATTGCCTCTGCCATGAATTGTCGAACATATTCCTTCGGATAATACCTCAATTTTGATGTGACCCTTGAAGCATCAAAGTCAAAGAAACATAGACGAATCAGACTTGGATTAGGCACCACGTAGTTGGCTAAATCAAACAAAGCAAGCAGTTATTGTATTAACCTAGATCAGTTATTTTGATTCCCATTCCTTTCTTCAAATTGTCCTTTTTATCTTCTACCATTTACAGCAAAAACTAATGCTATGCAAGAATTAGGAATTAAAACTTGCTTAAATTATATTTCAAGTTCCAAGTCCACACATTTTCTTGGTCGGCCTAGGCCAGCATCATTTTACAATATCATAGCCCGTGTGTCAATATAATTTTGTTCTTCACCCAATGACATTGCCATTTTATGGAAGTCTTTGTCTGTAGGTTTAAATCAAGGCCATTTCATGGTTTTCTTGCGTCTCTTTGATTTACATTGAGATTTTACTACTTCTTTGTATTTTGTAACAAAACCTATATATATATTAAACTATCCCTTTTTTTGGGTAGACATTACGGTTTCTAGATCTTCACCTAAACCTACTTTTTGCATCATTTACGACCCAGCTTCTATAGAGAACTACTTATCATAAGTCCAACATTATCGATACTATTAGAACAGGGAGTTGGGCCTAACTCAATCCTACAAAATCGGCTTGTAAAGTGAGGATTGCCTATACTTATAACCCCATGTTCAGACAATCTCACATCTGATGTGGGGCTCTTAACAGATACGACCAAGCTTCTATAGAAAACTAGTTATTATAAGTCCAACGTTATCGGTGGCTGATGGCAGAAAGCCAAAATTCACCAATTCAAGCAGCCATATCCACCATAAAATGTCATGGCACCACCATCCTTCGCAAATTGGCACCGCTATCTTGTCAATTTTAACAAAGTGGTGCACGATAACACTTACTTAAGAGTTAACCTCATATAGGAAGTAAAAACAAATTTCAAAAAATAGAGTATATCACTTACTTAAGCACTTCTGAGGGGTTCTCTATTAGATATTTCTGCAGGTACATCATAACATGTGACCATGACGTGAAGATCTGCATGAAAATGAACATTTTCATAATTCACACTGAATAAAGGAAACTAACAAATTAGAAATACACAGTACCCCCCTTAAGAAAATTGCCAAATTGATAGATTATACCTGCTCAATTATATCTGGCTCCCTATCAGCACCACTTTCAAGAAGAGATGCTAAAGAATCAACAATTCTTGGTAATAGCCTGGCAAAACCCATATCCATAGTGCATATGAAAGATGTTAGCAAAAATGCCCGTAAGGAAGCCATCAATATTTTCTAAGAAAAATTTGACAAATGATATAACAGGAAATTCTAAACGAGCCAACATCTAGTCAAAGTGATAAGCAACTTACGGAACAAATTCCTTTAGGAGATCTCTAGATAAAGCCTCAATTAACCTGTAAACAAAGTATTGAGATTAATTCGCAGCAACTGCAAACTAATAGATAGCCAAAAACAACGTGCTCTTAGTTCAGTTTGGTAACTAATGATATTGAGTATGCCTGTCCTATTTGATTTTATCTCAATTGATTCCTAATAGTAAGAAATGAGGAAGACAGCATTTGAATTTTGATCATGTCAACTGGCATAACTGGTTACTTATTGGTTATTGTCTTCTTGCAATACGCCTAGTTGATTGAAATTGAAAAAATTACGTCCATTTTGTTTCAAACATATGATTCACGCAGAAATAAAGAAAGAACGATCGCTTGCGCGTCATGCCCTTCACTTGTCGATAGTCGGTCCGAAACAGAATACAGCAGAGTATAAAACTAATAAATACTTAATACATTATCTAGAAGCATGGAATTATTGCAACACAAGTAAAATTCAACAAAGTTTCACAACTGATTTCAAACAAAGATTTCCAAACCAATCTACCTACATATAAATTACCAAAATATAAATGGACCCAACAAAAAAGTCAGGAATGCACTGAAACTGCGAAGGAGGCAACGTGAAGGTACTCCTCATAATCGAAGGAAATAGGAAATAAAATTGTAAAATAAAACCAATGTTGTTAAATAGCCGCTATAGCGTAGCGGAATATGCACAAACCGCTATTGTTCTACAATACAATATTTAGTACAAAATATTGTCAAATTGCAACTATAGCGGTAATATGATGTATTCATTGATAACATGTAACACACTAACATCCCTACTGAAGCACTAACATCCCTACTGAAGCAAAACCAAGTTATCCTCAAAATGACTTGCATGCATAATACCTGAGAATTGGTTCAAGGGATAGCCTTGCTTTTATGTGTAACCTAGAAAGTAACTTTGATATTAATGATTCCTTGTGCAACAACACCAGAGGCAATGTTTGTGTACAAGGGATAACTTCTTCATACAATGAGATAAAATCTTCTGCAGTATTCAATTCCTGGATTCAAACAATTAATCAAAATCAAAATAAGCAATAGTAGTGCAGACTAAGCAAAAATATTAATATTCTTTCATAGCAAGAAAGAAATTGTTTAAATACAATGTTAGTCCCTGAAAATATAGAACTTTTTGGTTTTAGTCATTGTAAATGTTTTTGTTTGGGTTCAATCCTTGCAAATTTTAAAACAGTTGTTTTTAGTACCTAACACCACCTTATTGAGCCACATGACGTGATTATATCGAGTCATGTATGACGTCAGAGACTAAAAGCAATAATTTTTTAATTTGAATGACCGAACCCAAACCAAAAGATGCTAAAATGAAAAAAGTCTTTAAGAATTCCATTTAAAGACTTCGAAAAAAGTTAAGCATTTCAACTTCCAATCATTATTTACTCCACATATTTTCATAAAAAACTTACTAATTAAAATCCTTAAAAAGTGCCCCAGAGAGAGCTCGTTAGCATTTTCCAAATAAATAATAAACACTATATTTGCAGCACTAACATCATATTTAAACTAATAGGAATTATAAATAATACACACATCAATTAGAAAAACATAATAAATATTCCATAGAAGAATTGTAAATTAAGGAATACATTGCATGCATGCATACCCTGCATTCTACAAGGCATTCTCTGAAAAAAGAGGAACCATGAGATGGTTGAGGTTTGATCTTACGACGACTTGTAAACACATTGATATTGATATCATTTAGTCTCGTTTTCAATTTCTTGAACTGCATGCACGTACATCCAATAAATAAAAAACGGTTAGAGAATACATATCATCAATTCAAAAAATAGAAAGTTGATCATCAACGAAGGGTTTAGGGTTTTAGCATACAACAAAACGGCGGCCGGGGGAATTGTTGAGAGACTTGACAGCTTGAGCATGAGACGGCGTCGCCATGTTGGATCAAAGAAGAATCGGTAGGTATTGAATGTTGAAGTTACGTTGCGGCAACAGAGATTGATTGAAAGGCAACGAAGCATTCGTAACAGAGTTGATTGAGTAGGGTTTCGTTGGTTTCTGAATGGAGTGAGAGAGTAGTGAAAATGGAATTGCGCTTTTATACTCTTCTTGGAGGCGAATCCTATTTTTTCAACTTTGTTGGATTTCAGGGGACAAGACATAGGTCTTGATCGGCCGTTAGTAAAAAATCACTTTTTTTCATTACCAAAAAGTAAATCACTTTTTTTCATGGGTTCAGATCATATGTTTAACTCAGTGATGCAAACCAATCAACCCACATTTTATCTGAAATCATTTAAATTTTATCGAGTAATGAGTTTATGATTTCAAACCTATGAATCTGCAAACTTGACACATTTTAAAAAAAATGTCACCTTTTTTATTATTGACAATATAGTTTAAGATTTTTATGTGTTTTTTTTTAATCAAACAAATTTACTGCATTTCATTTAAAATTAAATATTCAATACAAACGGGAATAATCTCAAATCTATGAAAGCTAGCCCAAGAATTGGCCGCCCTGGCAAGAGTATGAACAACCAAATTCGCTTGCATCCTAACAAACTTAACCTCAAAGTTTATAAAAGATGACATAAGATTAAGGATATCATGAACAATTGACAGAAACTCAGAGTTGCCTCTACGTTGCATATGAATGGCCTCTACCAAGACTTTCCAATCACTTTCAAATTGAACTCGATTCAGTCCTCTATGTCTAGCTTCTTCCATTGCTAAAAGTAATGTCCATGCTTCTCCTTCTACAGATGAAATCACAGTTTGTTGTCATTGTGTCATACCAGCCATGAAATGACCTCTATTATCGCGAAAACACAATCACACCGAGGTCCTTCCAGATCCAGACACAAAGGCAACATCAACGTTACATTTTACCCAATCTAGAGCTGGTTTCTCCCACCTTACCAAATCTGGTTCTGTAGTCCCGCTCACATTATTCATCTGTAACTTATGTACTGAGTACCAGTCATTCCAAGCATCAAAAGCATGTCTTCCAATTTGACGTGGCATCTGGACATTATCATTCCAAAGCTTATCATTATGATTGTGCCAAATGCACCAGAGTAACATAGCCACTCTACCAACAGTATCACTACTTTCATTGCTGCAGACAGCGAAAATACGATTCATAGCATTAGTTTGTTGGTACGTAGCATTATGTAAGACAAAAGACAAACCAGTTGCACTCCAACTATCCCGGGCTACTGCACACCTAAAGAATATGTGAAGCTCGTCCTTAATCTCCTCATCACACACAGGACAATTGAGAGTACACTCCACTCGCCTTTCCAACAATCGAGAACGAGTCGGGAGACATCCTCTACATAAGCGCCAAAGTAAATGACGTGCCTTGTGCGGAGCTTGAGCTTTCCAAATACCATTCCAATTGCCCACAACATGATATTTGTCGCTACCTATTATGTAACGCATAGCTAACTTATACCCGGATTTCACTAAGTAACACCCATTTCTTTCCTTCTCCCAGACCACTTTATCCTCACGGATTGAGCTAACAAGTGGTGTTTCCAGAATCTTCTCCGCTACATCCTTTGAAAACAAGTTTCGAACCTTAGTTATATTCCACGCTTTATAATTTTTGTGTAACAAATCTCTGACAGATAACTGATATACACCTACTGGTTGAGGCGAGGGCACCCATCTATTAGCACTCTCACGCAACCACGGGTCATGCATAACACAAATATTATCCCTACTCCCAATCCGCCACCTACATCCAAGAGAAAGAATTTGTCTAGCTTGCCACATACTACGCCATGCAAAGCTGGGGTTGTATCCCAATGGAGCCTCAAATAAAGAGGAATATGGAAAATATCTGACTTTAATTAATTTTGCTACCAATGAGTTCGGATTCTGGACGATATTCCAAACTTGTTTTGCAACCATAGCCTTATTAAAAGTTTCAAAATTACGAAAGCCTAAACCCCCATGAGCCTTCGGGCAAGCAAGTCTCTCCCAAGCTAACCAATGAATACCTTTATTATTATTATTATTATTAGTATTACCGCCCCTCCACCAAAAAACATTTATCATTTTTTCAATATCATCAATAAGTGAAGCAGGAAGAATAAACATACTCATTACATAGGAGGGTATTGCCTGCAGAACCGACTTTATCATTATTTCATCGCCTGCCTTTGACAGCGCACGCCCTCTCCAAGAATTAATTCTTTTCCAAATACAATCCTTGATGTAGGAAAATATTGCTTTTTTACTTCTGCCAACCATGGACGGTAATCCAAGATATATACCCGTACCCAATACAAGTTTGACACCAAGGATACGAGAGAGATCTTCTTGAGCTGACTGAGACATATTCCGACTAATAAAAACTTTTGATTTAAGTAGGTTAACTTCCTGACCTGAAGTTGTTTCATAAGTATGTAAAATCCTCATGAGTTCATTCACCTCAGCTACATTAGCCCTACAGAATAAGAAACAATCATCTGCAAACAAAAGATGAGAGACCTCTGGAGCACCACGACAAATCCTCACACCATGAAGGTCACCCCTACCAACAACCTGGTGAATGAGAGCAGTTAAACATTTTGTTACCAAAATAAATAAATAAATAAGGAGATAATGGATCACCCTGTCGCAATCCTCGACCTGACGAAATAGGGCCAACTCGGTCAGAATTCATCAACACCGAATAGTTGACTGAACTAACACACATCATAACCCACCGAATCCAGACATCAGTGAACCCCATCTTAGTCATAACTCCGCGGAGGAAACCCCAATCCACCTTATCATAGGTCTTGCTAATATCAATCTTTAGTGCCAACTCACCTCTTCTACCCTGGGCCTTCCACTTCAAAGTCAGTGACCCAGACATACTTTTGACGAGGAGGAAGATTTTTATGTGTTAACATCTTAAATTTTAATACTATATTTGAAGTGTTTCTTATAAATTCAAGTTTTTATATTTTAAATAGTAAAATTGATTTAGTCTGAATTTTGAAATTTTCATAAAATAGAATGTAATTTAACTATATAAATATTTTTGGGCGAATTTGATAAGAAAATATATTTCATAACTATAATCGAGTTAGATAGTACAATTTTACATATAAAAAAAAAATACAAATTTGACATTCAACCCAAATCAAATAAGTTTAATTGGGTCGAAAAACCGAATTTGCCAAAATCGGTCCAACCCGATTTATAAAAATGACGAACTTAAGTTGACATCAATAACGTAAAAGACCAAATTAAAATTTTTAAAATATAGAAGATCAACTTAACACCTAAAATAAAGATAAGATATAAATATGAAATTAAACATATATTTTTTTTTACTCTTTCTTAGACTAAATTTGTGGAGTCTTCATTAACTTTTTATGGATGCATATTCTTTAGAACTTTACCAATTTCTTATCTTTCGGTTGATTTATTCAATTATTTATTTTTGTAGATATATATTGAGCTCTATAAATAAACCACTTTGAATATGAGTAGGCTATCACAATTGTAAATGAGTGACTACGTTATCATCACAAGGAAGTAAGTCTAACGTATAGACCAAAAGATGAACAAAAAAGAAAGCAACGAAGACTATCAACACAAGCTTAGAGGAAAATAAAAAAAAAACTATATGGTCGTTTTCATCATCAATAGGATCCATCCCCACACCACAAGGAATTCACCGTCCTAAGGACAACGGCACCGCTCCACCTTTAATTCTATGCACCAAAATCATTATCTCATTTTTGAACTTTAAAGTCTTTTCAGTTTTAGAACGAATCATCTTCTTATCTTAAATTTCATATTTATATTAACAACAACAAAAAAATTGTCGCATCACAAATAGATAGCGGATAAGATTGTCCCGTGAGCTTAGCTCAGTTGGTAGGACGTTGCATTATGTATGCAGGGGGTCAGGGTTCGAACCCTGGTCATCCCACTTATCCACCTTAAAATGATGGAATTTCTAGTCATTAGGCTACTTGACAAAAAAAAAAAGATAGCGGATAAGATTCTTCAGTTGAATATCAAACTAACCTAATTTTTGTTGGTCTTTCTCTTTAGTTACTTTTTTTTTATTTGAAAGATATATAATCTAATATTAAATGTGATTACTTTTAAATCACTATGTTTGATCGAGTGATGAGAGTTTGAGTAGTATATACATAATACATGATGTTTTGGGTTTGATCATCTGTTTCGTTGTAAAAAAAAAAAACCATCACATTTTTTTGGGTACATTGGTGGTTAATTAGTCTATTACTATAAAAATTATAATAAATAAATATAGACAAATTCTCACTTTATTAAATGAATCGAAAATATCTCACTTAAATATAAAAGTTTTTTTTGAAGACATGTTCTTTAAGTGTACTGTTTTAATATGTAATCCACCCTAAATTATTTGAAATTACTCTAACAACAATTGAGATTGACCTAGATGTAGAAGTTTTTGTACAAAATTGAAGGCCATTTTTTTCTCAATCAACTTGATAAGAGGCACACTTCTGTCTCTAAATCATTCAAAATGTTTGCCACATGATTCACACAAGGCCTACATTTTCTTGAATTACCAACACAAGCTAAAGCAACTTTTGCTAATCTAACAATAGCCTTCATATTAGAAGGAATCATCAACTTAGGATCCAAAACTTCACTATATCTCATATCCTTAATCAAAGGCAAAGCCCATTTCACCAATAATCCACCCTCACATCCTCTTCCACTTAAAAGCTCTAATAAAACTACCCCTAAACCATAAACATCACTTTCCTTGCTAACACTACCACCCCTAATTCCTTGATTCCAATATTCATCATCAACATAACCAATTAATCCTCTCTTTTCTACACCCCCTAAAAAATTAAGTCCATAATCAGATATCTTAGCACAAAAATTAACATCAATAAGAACATTAGATGACTTAATACAACCATGTACAATATTTGGTGCTACCACTTCATGAAGATATTGTAGCCCTTTAGCTACTCCAGCTGCAATCTTAAACCTCTTGTTCCAATCCAAAAGTGAAGATGAACAACCATCATGATTTTCATGCAAGTAAAATTCCAAATTCGCCATTCGAACAAACTCCATCACTATAACTCTTTCGCCTTGTATCACACAAATAATGAAAGAATATGAATTACATCAAAAAGTACATATTAAAACTTATATAACCAATGACGAACAAAACAACTAACTAGTACGGTAACTAACTAACTAACTATGAGTCAAAAAAAAAAAAAAAACTAACTAACTGGTATAATTAACTTTTATATCTATTATTACCTGGCGCTTCTGAGAATCCAATTATGGGAACGACGTTAGGGTGTTGAGCTAAAGAAAGCCATTTCATCACTGATGAGAACCCAAATCCCGCGTTGCTTAATACAAGAACCGGGTGAATGCGTTTCACAGCTACAACCTCTTCATTTTCTAGTTTTCCTGCATAAACTGTTCCCAAACGGCCCTTTCCAATGATTCTCCTATGGTTGAAGCCATTTGTAGCAACATCAATTTCTGTTAAAGGGTATGCATGAGCACTGTGTTTCACTGGAAGTGTTTCTTCTGATTCAACCGGTTTCTTCTTGCAAGCGAAATAGAGGGTAATACCAAGAATTATCAGAGATATTGATAGAATTATCATGATTGTGTCATAAGCAATATGCTCTACAAGACTCATTTTTGTTGATTAATGGTGGTGAAGAGATGAATGAGGAAAAAGGGTGGAATATGATTTGTATTTGGAAACTTAGTTAGTTATAGTATTATATACATATACATACATGTGACTCTTGGTGGAATGAAAGTGTTGGAAGGTAAGTTCAAAAAGGAAAATGAGATGTTATGTTTGACAAAATGGTATAGATTGGTGAGATTAGTTGTGGTGGTTTATTGTTGGCAGCTCAGACTCTGTTTTTATACTTTGAATGTCCATTTGTTGATTGACACATAACCAATATTTTGTTTTTTATGAATAGATTGCGCTGTGTGAGGTGAATTAAGTACACATTGCTTAGCAAAATGGAGGTTGAATATTTTATAAGTGACATAACTCGTAAACCTAATGCTTTAAGTTTTGGATAAAAGTGTTGTGCCAAACTCATTTGTATTTTTTTGAGTCCAATGTGAATGATCTTCGGCTGCATCTCAACTCACTTGTATAGTTGTTGATAAACTCAATGTGAATGACTCCGACGGCCTCCTCGTGACCCAACATAGATGAGAGTTATAAAGAATCTGATCACAAATTTTGGTTCAATTTCAATTCAATTAGAATGAAAAATAACTAAAATCAAACTAATCAATTGAATCGGCGAATGTAGTCTAACTTTTAAAACATTGGATGAAATCTATCGATTGAGTATGACTCACATAAATTAGGAAGAGAGTTGGGGGCGGCCCAAGAACTAAGCTAGTATAGCAAAACGAAGTATTATTATTATAAATAATATTTGTAATACTGAAACTCTCCGGTCGAAGATATACTTCCATTTTAAAGAACTCTGTTATCAAACATTTATGTGTTGATTGTTCGTATTTATTCGTTATTTTTTTTTTTTGTTACAAGTTATTCCAACAGAATCAAGTTATGTCAAGAGATTTTGGACCACTACATTTTCAATACTCTAATTCAAACTTTAAAATTAATTAAGACATGTGTTTAAGCCAAATGATGATAATTGTATCTACTACCACTGAAATGAAACATTATATTATTTGTGACACATATGACATAACCAATACTACTATATTCACATTAAAATACATGCATTTATTTATATGTACCAAGTGGCTTAATTCAGCAAACAAAATTAAATTAATCCTAGGAAACCTTTGGTTCATCAAATATTTATAATTGAGACATAATATATTATTGTTTTCGTTTGGTATGTGTCTACTATACATTTGTGCTATTTGTGGATGTCTTTTGTTTGTACTGAAGTGGGATTTGAGCAACATCACATTTTTAAATTAATATATACTAATCTAAGAGTTATATATGGATTCATTGGTTAAAACTTACAAGCATTTAGTTACGACAAGCTAATATTAATTTTTAATTTTACATCACCAATAGGTAGGGTAGGGTCTGTATCAACAATGCCAGTGGGACACTCCATCTTACTGGATTTCGTGGTATTTTGAAATTATAATATTTTTCCCAAAATAGTTGTTTACGTATAAACTTTATTTTTATCTTCCTTTCCTTTTCAGCTTCATAAGTGGGCCTAAAATATTTAATCATTTTATATCAACCTTTAGAAACTACAATAATACAGATTATATTTAATTCTAATATATCAAATTTCATCATCTTTTTTATATCATCTTGTGACCTGGTTTATAAGGTAAAAGGAAAACATCATCTTGTCCCCTTCATAAACAAAAAGAATACAAATAAATAAATCAATATAATATTATTTTTATTTGTTTGATGCTGTATTTTGGGCTTGAAAGTATTTTTGTTGGCAAAATAGATGTGCTACAATATGTGTATGTGTCTTGATGATTTATTTCTTATGCTTTATTTTTATATCAAAAAAATTGTCTGCCTTATTAAAAAAAGTGATTCTAGTATAAATTAAAACAAGGCCGACAATTTATTTCTTGTGTTTTATTCACATTGATTTATACTAGAATCACTTTTTATAATAATACAGACAATCTTTTTGATATAAGATTAAAGCACAAGAAATAAATCATCAAGAGATACAAAAACCCAATAGACATACATACTGCAGCACAATTTTCGATAAGAAAATTGTCTGCTTTAAAAAATCGGTTTCTGGTAATTTTAAACATTGGTCCACGATGGATCATTTGTGAAACTGGTCCTCTAAACGCGCCTCATCTAAACGCGCCTTCAGATCATCTTGATCAGATGATCAAATTGAGATTCTGGGACCTCTTGTGAACTCATAGAGCTAGCCGTTGTGACATGAGTTGGAATCTCTATTTGCATAGCGATAAGTGCAAAAAAGGCGTTAATTTTCATACACAATTGAAAACTTATTAACTTATTTTTACAAGTAATTCAATAAAAAATCCAACTAAATATAAATATTGGTTTGAAATAGTAAAACAGGATAATGTTACGGTGGACCAGTTTCACAAATGATTCATCGTGGACCAATGTTTAAAATATCTCTACCACCTGTCATATTTATGTCAATTTCTATATTAGTTCTAATATTTATATTTATGTCATCTCTATTATACGTCTGACTGACACTTTTTTTTTTCTTTTTCGAAACATAAGGCATGAACACTATGAAGTTTTGGAGGAACATTAAGGTGAATAAATTTTGTTTGAATAATAGATACAATCGTGATCCTATTTCATGGGGTTTGTGGCATGAAAATCTCAATCCAATATTGGTTTTTATCAATGTATGGTGTTGGAGATTACTTTTGCTCAATGTTGCAGACATCTATGCCACTATTTCTTATTTGGTTCATCGAATCTATGTCAGGGACACTTTCTTGCTACTTTTCCTTGCTAGGCTTACCTTATTATAGATTTTTCTAATTCCTTTCTTTTTTTCTTTTGAGGTAAGACCTAGTCCCTCCCCTTGTGTACATATTAATGTGTGTCAACATAGTTGAAATGTCTACTTTGTTCTATGATATATATTCAAATGCTCTTTGCTGATAAAAATTTAAATTAAAAATGAGACAACCATAAAACATTAATTAACATGCACAATTATTGTTGTAAATTATTATAAGTCTAATTAAGGTTTTAAAAACCAAAAGTGTATCAATCAATATATTATGACATAAATATAAAATTCTTGGCTTAGAACTAACAAAGAAAATAATTTTCAACTTAACTAATAGAGATATTTTGATAGGTGGTAGAGTAGGAAAGCAAATGCGATATGCCTGAATTTCGACCACGGTGATATCTTTGTTAGATAATAATATTAGTGGCTTATGATATTGGGCTTATGTTTGTAAGTTAGTAGTTTAATCAGTTTAGGTTTTCTATATATATTCTCTGTGTAATCCTTATTTTGTTAAGCAATGATATTCTGATATTACTGAAATCCTAGCCGTTCTTTCTCTCTTAATTTGTATCTCTAAATCTAACATGGTATCCTAGCGTGGTTTGATCCTCCTTGAATTGGTGTTGCTTCCATAGTGTAAGTTCCCAACTATTTAGGAATATAATCGTAGTGGTGTTGTTGCCGATTTTGATTAGTAGAAGGGTAACAGTTGTGAATCCGAGTTTGGAAGGTGGTGCTGCGTTTGGTTCTTTTGCAGCCTGTTTGTTTGGATTGTTGATTTTGAATTAAAAAATAAAGAAAAGAAGAACAATTGTGCATGCTTGTTGGAGTCATCGTATGTTGGAAAAATTTGAAGGCTATTGGAACTTTGAAACCTAACATGAGTAATGTTTGAAGGGGTAGTGTTTGAAGTTGAGGGGTAGTGTTTGAAGTTTATATTTTTGAGTAATGTTTTTCCTATTTTGTTTGAGAAACTCATAATGCTTCTTGTTGATGCATCATGAGTTTGAGGGGAGGTGTTAGATAATAATATTAGTGGGCTTATGATATTGGGCTTATGATATTGGGCTTATGCTTCTCAGTGTAATCCTTATTTTGTTAAGCAGTGATATTCTGATATTACTGAAACCCTAGCCGTTTTTTTTTCTCTCTCTTAATTTGTATCTCTGAATCTATCAATCTTAAAATTAAAAGAGAAGAAGACAATTTATATAATATAGATTCTTGATGCATCATTTTAAATTACAAAACTAACAAGGTCCATGAAATTAAAATAAAATAAAAAAGTTAAAAGAAAATTTAATTATTGGGTGATCACAACAACGAAATAACAGCTTTAGAATATTGTAGCAGTGCATTTGTGTATTCTCTTATGCGTTATATAAGACACATACACTCGCCTTTACGACACCTCCTTTTTGCAGGATAAATACAAATTGGACAATCACGATCACGAACACAAGGATTTAAAGCTGTAATGTAAAAAGAGAAAAAAGAATACTAAAATGGATTAAAATATTGTGTACGAAGAAAAAAATGAAATTTCAAAAGGAGATAAGAAATACTTACGATCTAATGGTACATGTTGCGCTGAAACAAAAACTTGGAAAAGAAGGATAATCATAACATAAACAAACTTAAAAAATTTATCCATGTTTTCCACCCTTTGCATGAAATTTTATCACCTTTTGATTTATAAAGCTCATAATCTCCTTACATCAATTAAATAGCTTTTAGCACTTATCAATTGTTAAAAGACTTCCTAAAATTGATATAATTATTGTATGTCTCTTAAGAACACCAATGTCTTAATTTGCCCCTTTAACACCTCTATAGTAAGGAGATCACATAAAAAATTAATAATCACAATAAGTCGTTTTTTTCTTAATAAATTTTCATTGTCTTATATATAACCTTTCATGATAAAAAATGAAAAATTACAAAATAAGGATAATATTGTTTGTGATTTCTTAAACCCAATTGAAAGTGCTTGAGGAAACAAAAAAATGGACGATGAGGATTTGAATTGTCTTAACCGATTTTCAAATCTTTTCTTTCTTTCTTAAAATGAATAAAGTAATAGTTCTTTACCATTTAACTGAAGTTAAAGCATTAATTGAAGATGAAGTTAAACTATAAATAACTTAAGTAAAGTAAGTAAAGTAAGAACGACACAAATTGAGAAATGATCCAAAAACAATTAAAGTCACTAGGTTTATTCTAGTGGTGAGGAGTTTTGATAGTATGCATAAGGTTGTGGGTTCGATCCTCTACTATTTAAACACTCCATCAACATATCATCCTTCGAATTTTCCAACGGAGGCAATCCAATTTGTTCCACTACCCAATGTTTGTAGTCACTCTGACAGTAATTTTATAAACAAAGGATTAAATTGAGGAAAATTAAAACTACCTTACCCTTTTTTTTTGTGGTGTAACTACCTTACTCTTTTCAGTTGTCAAATTAATAATTGGTTATAACTTATAACTTATTACTACATCCATTATACTCGAAGTAGCGAATTCAAATCCACTCAGAAAAATTGTAAAATGATTATTAGCAGTGTCATTGACGAATAAAAATTCCCCCGTTGAACAGCTTCTAGTGAATCTTCCCCGTTGTTGACTCCAGCAACACCCTTATTTATCAAAAAATTCTTCACGTCAATTTTTTGGGCGCAGTCATCCGTTTGTTTGAGACTTGGTAACAATTCACAAGGGCTCTCAAGTATGGACGGTTGAAACCTTTGTATGATTGCTTCATGTTCTTTCCAACAACAATTTGAATCAAGTCTTTTTGTTTCATGTTCTTTTTGCTTCAAGTCTTTCCAACAACAATTTTCCTATAAAAATTATGGGAAATAGGTAGAAGAAGTGTATAAAAATGGTTGTTTTATCGGCATATTCGGATCACTTCTTCAAGTGGTCCATTGTGGACCTGTAATTAAAAAATATTTAAAATATTATCGATAATTGATGGATAATTTGCAAGTATACAAATATCGTAAGTAATATAAAAGAGTTTCGATCCACGAGGATTGTGGTAAATCAAACAAGACTAATAAAACTATGCATTAAATGTGAAAGTAAACGTATATTGGGGGATTTTGTTCATGAAACTTTGTTTAGGAATTTTATCGAATAGTTGGTGGGCGATTGGATTTCTTCGGTTCATCTCAATGTAATTTGTTCGGTGAATCAAATCTTATACTCATGAATTACACAACTAGTTTCAAGATGAATTAACCAAAAGTGATCATACTCAATCTCTTGGTAATATGATCCTCTCACTCTATCACAAATTCTCTAATGTCTTAGATGAGTTGTGATTGAGTGAGGTTGTACACACTTAATTCTATAATCACAATTACTCATCCGATATCTATAAAGTGACAAGTAATTGTTCAATTATCCCTAGTTCCAAAATCAACTTTCATTCTCATGATAAAGTAAACCAATTTAATCAATCACACAATTGGCCTAATTATGTGAAGCATAAAGGATAATCAATTAAAACTATATTATGATTCATTCATACAAGTTTAATTCACATGGTTCAAACCAATTACATCAGAATCCCCTAGAAATCCAATAAAAGAATTTAGCAATTCATGTTAAAAGTAGAAATTACATGGAGAAGAATCAAAGATTTCCTCATCAAGATTCCCCTTCAATTGAGCTCCAATCCTTTGAATCTTGCTAGAATCCCATTCAATTGAGCTCAAATCTTCATTTTTGCTCCCAAGGTTCGTAACATTTGCTCAAGGAGGTCTCCAATCAATATATAGTGCAAAAAGACATTGTCCCAACGTTGGGATGATACCTGCGCGGCGCGCAGGCAGCAGAATCTAATGTCCCAGCGTTGGGATGACTTTGCGCGGCACGCAGGATTGCCCTCTAATACCTGTGCGGCGCGCAGGCTGCAGAAGCCATTATCCGAGTGTTGGGATGACATATACCTTTTTTTTTTTTCTGTTTCCTTCCAGCACAAGTCATCTCTTCAAAACCATGATTTTCTCTTATTCTGATCTTAAAAACCATCAAAAAGTCCATCAAAACTCTCTTGAATTATGTTACTTTTAGTGTGTAATAACGAAGTTATCAACGATCTACGTTGATGTTTGAAAATATAATTTATTGATTATTTTTTATTTTTATGATTGAAATAATAACTTAATTAACACTTAAAGATGTAATTCGTACTGAATTGACGTTAATAATGTCATTTTTTTAACCGTACAAACAAAAAAATCCTAATTTTTATTTTTAAAGTATGAGGAGTACTAGCAACACACTCTCTAACACACATACCAATACGCTCTCTTTTGTTAGTTGAAATTTGTCCCATAAAAATTGTGGACCCCATATAAAATTTATGGGACCCATGTAAATTTTAATTAATAAAAGACAGTGTGTTGAGATGTGTGTGTTAAAGAGTATGTTCCTAATATTATTCTTTAAAGTATTATCGAAAGTCGTTAGGATTTCTGATAATTTTAACATTGATCCACGGTGGACCTTGTGAAACTGGTCCACCCTGGCATTAGCCTGTTTTACTATTTCAAACCAATATTTATATTTAGTTGGATTTTTCTTGTAAAAATAAGTTAATAAGTTTTAAAATGTATATGAAAATTAAGGCCTTCTCTGCACTTATCGCTATGCAAATCATGATCCTATTTCAAGGGGTTTGTGACATGAAAATCTCAATCCAGTGTTGGTTTTTATCAATGTATGGTGTTGGAGATTACTTTTGATCAATGTTGCTGAAATCTATGCTAGTATTTTTTATTTGGTGATAGAGTAGGAAAGCAAATGTGATATACCTGAATTTAATTTCGACCATGGTGATATATTAAAATTAAGAGAGAAGAAGACAATATAAATACTACATATTCTTGATGTATCATTTTAAATTACAAAACTAACAAGGTCCATGAAATTAAAAAAAGTTAAAAGAAAATTTAATTATTGGATGATCACAATAAATAAATAACAGCTCATGGAATATTCTAGTAGTCCATTTATATATTCTCCATGCGCTATATAAGCACAAACATTGACTTTTACGACACCTCCTTTTTGCAGGATAAATGCAAATTGGACAATCACGAACACAAGATTTAAAAGCTGTAATATAAAAAGAGAAAATACTAAAATGGGTTAAAATATTGTGTACGAAGAAAAGAATGAAATTTCAAAAGGAGATAAGAAAGACTTACGATCATATTCTACATATTGCGCTGAAACAAGAAATTGGAAAAGAAGGATAATCATAACATAAACAAATTTAAAAAATTTATCCATATTTTCCACCTTTTGCATGAAATTTATCGTTTTTTAATTTCTAAAGCTCATAATCTCCTTACATCAATTAAATATTTTTTTTTTTACGGACAATTAATTAAATAGTTTTTAGCACTTATTAAATTTTTAAAAGACTTCCTAAAATTGATATAATTATTGTATGTCTCTTAACAACATCAATTAATTATTGTATGCCCCTTTAGCACCTCTAGTAAGGAGGTCACATAAAAATTTAATAATCAAAATTAGTCATTATTTTTTTAACAAATTTTCATTATTTTTTTATAACGTTTCATGATAGAAAAAGAAAAGTCACAAAATAAGAATAATATTGTTTGTGACACTTTAAATCTCATAGATATAATTGAAAGTGCTTGAACAAATGGGGGAGATTTGAATTGTGTTAACCCATTTTCAATTTCTTTTTTTCCTTGGTAGATCTTTTCTTTCTTTCTCAAAACGAATAAAGAAATAAGTTCTTTACCAAAATATTTAACTGAAGTTAAAACAATGAAGATAAAGGTAAACTATAAATAACTTAAGTAAAATAAGAACGACACATTCAAGATTTTCTATATTCCTTTAAATGTTGATGAGTGCTCGACATGTAAAACCAAAAACCCCTATAGCTTATTTAATAGTGGGTACCTAAATGGTTGTTTAATAGTGGGTAAATGAGGGAGGGGAGATTTGAATTGTGTTAACCCATTTCCAAATTTTTTTCCTTGGTAGATCTTTTATTTATTTCTCAAAACGAATAAAGAAATAAGTTCTTTACCAAAACATTTAACTTAAGTTAAAGTATTGAAGATGAAAGTAAACTATAAATAACTTAAGTAAAGTAAGAACGACACAATCAAGATGATTTTGTATTCCTTTAAGTGTTGATGAGTGCTCGACATGTGATGTAAAACCAAAAACCCCTTTAGCTTATTTAATAGCGCACAAATGATTGTTTACCCCCTGCAAAGTTATTGAAATTTGATTTACCTCTTGCGTAAAAAAAATTTGTTTACCCCCTGCAATATGAAGATTCTCTCGTTTTACTCCATGGGTGGACAACTGGATATCTGACTTTGCATTTTTGATAATGGGGCATGCACACGTGAAAAGAAAAATTATATAGTTTTTTTAATTCTACGTTAGCTAATAATAATAAAAACTTTATTATTATTACATATTATTTAATTAATAAATAATAATAATTAAGTTTTTATTAAAAAAATATCTTTTTTTGTTTAATTAAAAAATATTATTAGCTTATATGGAATTAAAAATATATGTAAATTAATATTTTTTTCCACATGTGCATGTCACACATCATCGAAAATGCAAAGTCAGATGTTATCATAGAATATTTTGTTCTTCAACATTCTCATTATGTTATTAATTGCAATTATGGTCTGTTTGGTTCAATCGAGGGGAGGGAATGAGAGGGATTTTTATGGAGGGGAAGGAAAGGGGAGGGGAGGGGAGGAAATCATTTTTAACTCATATATGTTTGGTTCAAAAGAGGAGAGAGGAGGGAAGATGAGAGATTTTAATTAAATATGTGTTTGGTTCACAAGGGGAGGGGAGAAATTCTATAACTAAATTACATTTTTATCCTTATAATCTTACAACACTCATAATAATATATCATACCACATATTTGGTAAATAAAAGAAAATTATACCACATATATCTCTTTGACACAAATCAAATTATTTGTTGATAGTCATTTTTCAATCTTAATACTCCATGTAATCAAATAAGACATTTATAAAATTAAATTCTACAAATTAATTACATAAATAATTTATAGAATTTATAAAATTCTATAAATTCTATATATATATATATATATATAATGTGAACTATTTGCGTCAAAAAAAAACTACAGGAATGAATAAAAAAACAATTAAGTGATTAAATCAATAAACTACAAGCAAGAAAAGTGACGTTAACATAAAACATGATAATAACAAAAAATTACATTAACATAAAACATAATGATAATAATAATAATAATTGAACAAGTGAGTTACAGGAATGAAAAAGAAAAAAGAAACTTGATATGATAAGTATAATTTTGGAATTTAAAAATTATATTGAGGATATTTTGGTGAATGTAATAAATATTAAAAGAGCTCCCCTCCCCTCCCCTCCAAATCCCCCCGATTTGGGGGGAAGCAAAAACTGAGTTTACGAGGGATTTTGCTTCCCTCCTCTCACCTCTCCTCCCCTCCTAAAAATTAAACCAAACACACATAATTAAAAATATTCTCTCACCTCCCCTCCTCTTCCCTCCATTTACTCCGAACCAAACACACCCTTAGTTACATCATTAAAAATTCAAACCAAATACTTATTTATATATTTATATATATATTGTCAAATAACCGATTATCCCAAAAGTTTAAACTGTTAGGAAAAGCTACATCAATGGTTTTATATTATTTCTAACACGTCCCCTCATGCAAGAGCCCACTTGGGCTTGAAGCGTGGATAATGCATAGGTCCACCTACCATATGCTTAAATTCCACTTTTTTAATTAGAAAGTGAGGGGAGCGAGGATCGAACTTTAGACCACTTAGTCATAGAGACTCTGATACCATGTCAAATAACCGATTATCCCAAAAGTTTAAGCTGTTAGGAAAGACTACATCAATGATTTTATATTATTTCTAACACGTGGTATATATATATATATATATATATATATATATTAACAATCTACAATAAACATTCAACATATTTAATTTTTAAGAAGTTGATCATTCTAAATGATGGCATCCCAATGATTATCATCCCATTCATCTCTATACATTTCATTTCCTTCAATTAGTATACTCTTCAAACACTCCATCAACGTATCATTCTTCCAATTTTCCAATGGAGGCAATCCAATTTGTTCCACTAGCCAATGTTTGTAGTCATTCTGACATAGTAATTTTATAAACAAATGGTTAAATTAAGAAAAATGAAAAATACCTTACCCTTTTTTTTTATGGTGTAACTACCTTATCCTTTACAATTGTCAAATTTATAATTGGTTATAACTTATTACTACATCCATCACACACTCTAAGTAGCGAATTCAAATCCACTCAAAAAAATTGTAAAATTATTATTAGCATTGTCATTGATTAATAAAAATTTCCTCCTACCCCAATTTAGAAGAAAATATAAGTTTGCACGCCTAAATGGGCGAAGCGAATGAGTGTGACGCTTGGCGAACCCATTTTCCTCCATAAATTGCTAAAAGTCTTTAACATATTCCATCATTTCTTCTTTTGTAGGTAAAAGAATTTTACCTGATAAAACTCTTGCAACCCATTTAGCTTGTATTTTAGAAAATTTATCTAGAGAATAAAAAAGTGTCTTGTGGTTCAATGGGATAAGAATTTTAGTTTTTGTTTTGTTCAGTCGCTTAGCCACCAATTTGTGTAGTCTTAAGAACAGTTTTAAAATCAAATACAGTACAACTAAAATTATCATGATCATTTTTTATTTTTTTTAGCAAATCAGATGCACGTGCATTTTCTTAAGTGTTTCCGGTAACGTACCAATCATGATTAGCTTAAATTTATAACCGCTTTTAGGGTATTCTGTTATTCATGGGTTCAGATGATATGTTTAACTCGGTGATGCAAACCAATCAACCCACATTTTATCTGTAGTCGTTTAAATTTCGATCAAATTTGAACCAACTTGTTCAAATTCGATGAGATTTGGATTGAGGAAAGAATTTACGATTCCAAGCCTATGAATCGGAAAACCTGACACATTTTAAAATAATGTCACATTTTTTATTTTTGACAATATATTTTAAGATTTTTATGTGTTACTCCATCCGTCCCAAAATAACTGATATATTTGATCACTGTCACGTTTGCCAATGTACAATTTTAATTGTTAATATCTTAAATTATATTTTATTAAAAATTATAAAAATTATATATATATTTTGAAAATACTCATCGAGACAAATCAAACAATATCTCATATGGTAATATTTGCATATATATATATATATATATATATATATATATATATATATATATATATTAGTAGAAAAATATAGTCAAAGTAGATCATATGAATAGTACTCAAAGTCAAAAATAGGTCAGTTATTTTGGGACGGAGGGAGTATAATCTTATATTTTGATACTATATTTGAAGTGTTTCTTGTAAAATCAAGTTTTAAAATTTTAAATAGTAATATTAATTTAGTATGAATTTTGAAATTTTCATGAAAGATAATGTAATTTAACTATATAAATATTTTTTGGGGAATTTCATAAGAAGATATATTGATCATGACAGTTGACCCAAATCAAATCAACTTGCACACCGCCAGATTGGACAATATAATTTTACATAAAAAATACATATTTTACATCAAACCGAAATCAAATAAGTTTGATTGAGTCAGAAAATGGATTTGGCTAAAATCGGTCCAACCCAACCTACAAACACCCTACTAGTTGTCTGGTAACTAGACTCGCAAATTTTAAATGTGAAAAAATATCAAATTTCAGATGTTCGAATACAAACTACTGCATATTAGCGTTCTTATGGTTGCCAATTGTATTTTATTTATGATGGCACTGTATGCTTGAGCTTTCTAATTTGTTGAGTTTTTTGGTTTACAAATGTTGTCAATGAGGATCGACCCTAAAACCTCATGTATGTCATGTAAATCTCTCACCACTAAACCACGTCTAGTGGCTTTTCTAATTTGCTGAGTTGAAATACATATTTTTAATATTTGTTGGCTTTTTAATCCATGTGACTTTTATTTAAATTAATATTGAAAGAATTAAGAAAAAGGGGGAAAAACAAATTAAACTCCCTAGTATTACTCTTTTTACATGCACAATGTGACTATACAACGTAGCGGGTGTTTAATTTTTACAAAGCCAAAAATGTTGAATACAAATAGTATAAAAACATGTTAATTGTTAGAGTACATTTTCTCATATTTAGTCATTTTGTTTGAAACAGTTTTCTCATGTCTGACATTTTGCTTGATTATATTTCTTCAATAATTCAATTATTTATTTTTGTGAATATATATATTGAGCTCTAAAAATCAACCACTTTGAATATGAGTAGGATATCACAATTGTAAATGAGTGACTACGTTATAACAATAGAAAAGAAAGCAAGGAAGTAAGTCTAACGTATAGACAAAAGATGAATAAAAAAGAAAGCAATGAATTAGACTATAATAACATATCAACACAAGCATAATGGAAAAAAAAAACTATAATAAGGTCGTTTTCATCATCAATAGGATCCATCCCCACACCACAAGGAATCACCGTCCTATGGAACCACTTTGAAGTTTGAATAAGGTCTGTTTTAGAACGAATCATATTTTCATCATAAATTTCATATTTATTTATATTAATAACAACAAAAAATTGTCGCATCACAAATAGATAGGGATAAGATTCCTCCATTGAATATTAAACTAACCTAATTTTTGTCGGTCTTTCTCTTTTTGGTTAATCTTTGTTTAATGAGATGATTTTATTCGAAATGTATATAATCTAGTATTAAATATGATCATTTTTAAGTCACGGGGTTTGGATAGTATATATGATGTCATGAATTTAATCATCTGCTCTGTTGTAAAAAAAATGTTCACTTTTTACAAAGAGAATTTGAATTGTGATTTACAATATTTTATTTTATGAATAATGCTAGGAACATACTCTTTAACATACACATCTCAACACACTCTCTTTTATTGGTTAAAATTTACATGGGTCCCATAAATTTTATATGGGTCCACAATTTTTTATGGGACTCGTATGAATTTCAACCAATAAAATAGAATGTGTTGGTATGTGTGTGTTAGAGAGTGTATTGCCACCGCTCCTCTTTATTTTATAGATGCAACTCTTAATCTATTTTGTGTATATATGATATGTGGTAAGACAAAATGTTCCAACATGTTTCTATATTAGAGTTGTGTTTTTCGCATCCCCTCAAATCTCTTCATCATCCCCCGAAAAGATCATATTACCCCTCTTGTCTTCTTGTTGGCGAACCTCATATTCATCCTGCAGACGGCGACCGTGTATATGTGCATGACTTTTGAGTTTACTCACCCCAAGATATAAAACACGTTCACTATGTAGGGTGCGAACGTCTTTATTAATGTTCGCATTCTAGGCAGCGAACACGTCTTATATATAAGATGTGTTCATCTTCTTCCCCAATTTGCTGAAGTTTTTCAAAAAAACAAAAAAAAAACGGTTTCAAACCCCTCCAAAATTCAAATACGCGAAAAATTAGTCAAAATCGAAGGATCCTTGGTCGTTTGTGTTGGGAAACACCACAGAAGAGATTAACGTACGGTAAGCCCTCATTTTAACGTTTCTTACGTTTTTCAGTTTTTTTACCATCTGGAGTAGTTCGCCCTCTGGTTGGCGAATGTGACTATTATGTTCGCTATATAGGAAGCGAGTGTGTGTTCGTGTGGGGTTGATTTATGCTGTTTTGTTTGATGATTGGCTAAATGGTTTGTCTTTATTTAATTTGGTTTAGATATGAAATCTACATCTGATTTATGTTGTTTTTGTTTGATGATTGGGCAAATGGTTTGTTTTTACTTAATTTTGTTTATGTGAAGTTGAAATATGGATGTCTGATACCTCCGTCGTGTCCTCAGTTAGGGAAGCATTGTTATTCAGAAGCTGTTGTATGAGAGTCATATTTTGTGGATCGGCATACCAAAGTTTGATGAACTAATGAAATAGATAACAAAACAAATATCTGATTGGGTCTAGGTTTGATGATCCGATTGAACTTTAATTTATTTTAGTCATTTTGATTTCATTTTGCATATGGCAATACATTGATTTATGTTGTTTTTTATCAACTTTTTGGATATGTTTTTTATCAACTTTTTGCATATGTTTATGTAATCGACTATTTTTAGTTAAATTTATAGGCAAAAATTCAAGTAATTGGTTTTTTTTTTTTACATTATTTTGAGTTTTAATAACAGGTCTGCCAATTTATATAATGATTTGGTTCATCGTAATCAATGTCAGGGACACTTTCTTCCTACTTTAGTACTTTTCCTTGGTAGGAATTTTTAACGTCTTTTATTAGAGATAAGTTCGTGAGGGATAAGCTAGGCTTACCTTATGATCTATGAAGCCCCGATACTTTAAAAATGGCAAAGTATTGTGTTCGATACGTATTCGATACCGATACTCGTCCGATACTCTTTGATACTCGTATCGGAGAGTATCAGACAATTAATATTATTTTTTTAAATAAAAAATTACCGATACAATCTGTGTTTCCTCTTAAATAGTGAATGTTAGAGGATGTGTTCTTTGTGTGATGCTTATGATGTTTTTTTTTATAGTACTAGTTATGTTATTTTTGGTAGTACTTACTTAACTTAAAATATGTAATCGTCACTTGTTTGTTCAGTATGTAATCGTCAATTGTTTGCTCAATTTGAGTAATTTGAATGTTAATTGATTATCATTGTCGATTTTTGTTATGTTTATATATTGTGCATTTATATATTTAATTTTAAATTTAATTTTTAAATAACGTATCGCGGCAGTATCGTATCGGGGATTTTAAAAAATTTCTCATATCGCCGTATCAGTATCGTATCACGTATCCGGACTTCATAGCTTATGATAGATTTGTCTAATTCCTTTTTCTTTTCTTTTGAGGTAAGATTTAGTCACCTGTGTATATATTTTTTCTTATTTTATTAAGAAAAATGTTAAACAGTGCCCCCGGACAATGGTTAAGAGTTTTAATATGGAAAGTTTATCTTGTAAATTGTGCATTCAATGCTTTGAAGATGTAAAAGTTATCCTCTCTCATCAGTAATTTTGTCATTTGTTTCCTTTTTTAGTATGCTTAACTAGTGTCCGGAGAACTGACCTTTTTATTAATATATTTATGAGCTATAGGCAAATGAGATGTCTACTTTGTTCCATGATATTCAAATGCTCCTTGCTGATAAAAATTTAAATTAAATATCACGTCCCCGTGAGCTTAGTTCAGTTGGTAGGGACATCACACTATATGTGCAGGAGCCCGGGTTCGAATCCGAAATAGTCCACTTATTCACATTTAAGGTGGATTTTCTAATCACTAGGCTACTTGACAAAAAAATTTGACAGAACAATAAAATATTAATTAAAACATGCACAATATATTATTGTTGTAAATTATTATAAGTCTAAGGTTTTAAAAACCAAAAGTGTGTCACTATTTTTATTTTTTTATTTTATTTTTTTAAATTTTTATTTTTTACAATTTAATTCTCTTTTATATATATAAAAAAAATAATTACACATAAAAAATATTTATGTCTCTATTATGACATAAATATAAAATTCTATGCTTAGAACTAACATAAAAAATAATTTTCAACTTAACTAATAGAGATATTTTGAATCTTTGATAGGTGGTAGAGTAGGAAAGCAAATGTGATATGCCTGAATTTCGACCATGGTGATATCTTAAAATTAAAAGAGAAGAAGACAATATAAATACTACATATTCTTGAAGCATCCTTTTAAATTACAAAACTAACAAGGTCCATGAAATTAAAAAAGAAATTAAAAGAAAATTTAATTATTGGGGGATCACAGTAACAAAATAACAGCTCATAGAATATTCTAACAGTTCATTTGTGTATTCTCTTATGCGTTATCTAATACACTTACACTCACCTTTACGACACCTCCTTACTGCAGGATAAAAGCATATTGGACAATCACGATCACGAACACAAGATTTAAGAGCTGTGATGTAAAAAAGAGAAAGAAAAAAACTAAAATGGGTTAAAATGTTGTGGATGAAAAGAATGAAATTTCAAAAGGAGATAAGAAAGGCTTACCATCTAATTTTGCATATTGCGCTAAAACAAAAACTTGGGAAAGAAGAATAATCATAACACAAACAAACTTAAAAAAATTATTCATATTTTCCACCCTTTGCATGCAATTTTATCACTTTTTGATTTATAAAGCTCATAATCTCCTTACATCAATTAAATAGTTTTTAACAATTATCAAATTGTTAAAAGACTTCCTAAAATTGATATAATTGTTGTATGTCTCTTAAGAACACCAATGTATTAATTTGCCCCGTTTAGCACCTCTAGTAAAGAGGTCATATAAAAATTTAATAATCACAACAAGCCATTATTTTTTAACAACTTTTCATTATTTTATAACCTTTCATGATAGAAAAGGAAAAATCACAAAATAAGAATAATATTGTTCTTCAATATTCTCATTATGTTATTAATTGCAATTAGTTACATCATTAAAAACTCAAACCAAATACTTATATATATATATATATATATATATATATATATATATATATATATATATATATATATATATTAACAATCTGCAATAAACATTCAACATATTTAATTTTTAAGAAGTTGATCATTCTGAATGATGGCATCCCAATGATTATCATCCCATTCATCTCTATACATTTCATTTCCTTCAATTAGTACATTCTTCAAACACTCCATCAACATATCATCCTTCCAATTTTCCAATGGAGGCAATCCAATTTGTTCCACTAGCCAATGTTTGTAGTCACCCTGACATAGTAATTTTATAAACAAATGGTTAAATACAGAAAAATTAAAACTACCTTACCCTTTACAATGTCAAATTTATAATTGGATATAACTTATAACTACATCCATTACACTCTAGGTAGCGAATTCAAATCCACTCAGAAAAATTGTAAAATAATTATTAGCGGTGTCATTGATTAATAAAAATTTCCACCTGCCCTAATTTAGAAGAAAAAATAAGTTTGCACACCTGAAATGGAAGAAGCGAATGAGTGTGACGCTTGGCGAACCCATTTTCCTCCATGAATTGATAAAAGTCTTTAACAGATTCCATCATTTCTTCTTTTGTAGGTAAAAGAATTTTACCCGATAAAACTCTTGCAACCCATTTAGCTTGTAACTCAACTACATTGAAAATAGTTTCCTGGCCACAACAATTTATAATTTATTTATTTCAATAAACTATAGTAGCATTCTACATATAATGAATTTTAAATAAAATAATCCTAAAATCAAACTATATAAAGTTAAATTCAAAGTAACTTTCTCATTAACCTTATGGTTTAAACCAATGAAAGAGAGCCATGGAGCCAGTGAAGGAGGAAAAACATGTTTGTATAGAGGCCCAACACGATTATCTTCAATGGTTACCATTCCATTGGTTTCTAGGAAAGGAATATGGTATTTGTACCTGAAATATTATTATTAATTTATATGCCTCAAAATTATTAATTGCATAAATATAATATCAATTAAGAATTTAGCTATGTGGAAGTTGACAAAATGTTAGAAATTACTAGTACCCTGTACAATGAACTATGGCATCTGCATGAATAGAGAATCCATCTTCAAAGGCAACCAAACCATCTTCATAGACACTTTTAATCTAAAAAATTCGGTAACCAGAGTTTCGGCCGCGATGTTAGAAAAATTTGTTCAAAAATGTATGTTATAAAAGATGTTCATGAAATGTATTATGATCAAATTTAATTAAAAGCTAAATCCATAACAATAACAATTTTTTACATACCAAAGTATGGAAACATATATTGCGAACATTTTCCAACTTCATATTCAAATTTGGTATCGGTTTTGTTGCAACATGAACTTCCTTTGCTACTCTTGCAATATCTCTAGAGATATCAAATGAACTAGCTCCTAGCCCAATTAAAATCACAACCTGTTAAGTACAAATTATCAATTAATTATCCAAAAGAAAAAAATAGACATTAAATAAGTTTTTATTTAAAAATTATTTTATTGATTAATTCTATTAGAACCCATAAAAACAAATAAATATCTTTGTTTGTTTGGATAATCAACTTGGTTAAACTATTTTAAGAAATTCTATAACTAATTTTTTTGTTGGCTTTTACCACCGGTTGAATATGGTTTGGGAGTCAGTTCTGATATCAAGTGGTTTCAGCCCCTTACCAATTGCAGTTCGGGGATCGAACCGTGGTCCCCATACAAAATTCAGTGTCAATCACCACTGAACTACCTAACAATTAGTCATTCTATAACTAATTTGTTATTACTCCTCCGTGACAAAATATAATCAAAATTCACATTTTTAAATATATAGATTAAATACGTTGACTATTCGATAAATCTAAAATATTTGTTTGGTTCAACCGACACTGCATAGAAGTTATAGGAGTTATCTGAATAGCTAATCAGCTTAAAACAACAGCTTGTGTCATTAATTGTTTCATAAGTCAAAACATGAACACCTTGTATCAATAATATCCATTGAAATATTTCATCTTAATTCTAATTTCCAATAATTTCACTTTATTAAATTGGATAAAACCATTTTTCAAATTTCAAAAATTTAATATAGTACCTGATCTTTGAAATCATGAGGAACTCTATAATTATGAGAATGCATTTGAAACCCACGAAACTTTTCAATTCCAGGAACAAAACCATGTTTTGGTTCAACATAATGACCAGAACAAACAACAACCGCTTCAAAAACTTCTTCACTCACTGAGTCATTTCCCCGAGTCAACCTTGACTCAACAACCCACTCATTTCCTTTCCTCTCAACTTTCATAACCTCTGTTTCAAATCGGGTCAACCCATGGATCCCAAATTCACCCGCAAAATTCTCCAAAAAATGAAGCACTTCCTCATGACCCGGAAACGTTCTCGGATCACCCGATTCTCGTTTTGCAAAAGGGTAATCTAAGAACCCCATGACGTGTCTTGGAAGATTTGTTCGTAGTGAGAGGTAAACGCTGCTATGAACGGTTTCTCGGGTCGGGTCTATGCTTAAAGGATCGGAGTCTGATTTTGAGTCGTATATCCATGTTCCTCCTACACGTTTGTTTTTTTCGAAAATTACGACGTTGTGGCCTTCTCGTTGTAGCTCACGGGCGGCGATGAGGCCGGAGACTCCGGCGCCGATGACTGCAACTTTGACAGAACGGAGAGCCATGGAGATTAATGGAGAAGTAAAAAGTTGACTTATTTATTCATAGCTCAGGAACACTGTTTTATCACGTTTTTAGTATGAAATGAAAAAAAAATAATGTTCAGTTTATATTTATGACAAAGGATAAAATTGGTAGAAAAAATGATAAACTATTCATCGGTCGAATTAGTTAAATAAAATATAAGTTATAAACTAGTAAAAATAAACTATAAACTTATGCAAAAAAATGTTACAATTACAAACCATGTCTTATTTTTAATATGAGTTTATAAATTATAGGTCGTAAGTCATAAGTTCCAAATTTAGCATTACCAAATAGAACTACATAATAATTTTAAAAGTTGTGTTCACAATATTAATTTAAAGATTTTATCAAAAAAATATTAGTATAAAAAATTTACTTAATGTTGCATTTGAAAAGATAAAACCATTTTTTCTTACAATAAAGTTGAAGATTGAACTTACGACCCTTAGTACACTGCTCAAATTATTATCACTAAATCAAATAAGTGATTTAAAACTTCGGATTTTTTTAAATAAATTCATTTTAATAAAAAGATGGATATTTTAAAAGGGAATGAATGTAATAATAAAAAAGCGATCTAATTTGTCATGTAGTAATTAATAATTATTAGATGGGTTTTGACTTTTGAGCTAGTGGAGAAATTGTCTGCCCAACTAGGACCGCCACTCAATATACTACTACCTCTACCGCGAGAGGTCGAGAGGAGATCCCCTCTCGTGTAAATTTCTTCTAGTTGCATCACAGCCACACATTTAATTTTTGTTTCTATTGTTCATATCAACAAAAACAAGTTGGATGGTTGAGATGTCCACCGTACTGCCTGCAGTGAAAAATTAACTGCAGAGGATCCAGTCTCCTCTACCGCCACACAATATACTTCGGTTGACCATGCTAACAATCAAAAGTAATTCATACTTCCTCTGGTTATATTTATAAACAAAGAAATACTTCAAATTTTAGTCATTGTTATAAGCAAAAATTAACTAATGTTAAACTAATTAATGCTGTTATTTCTAATATACTCTTACTTTCCAAAATGTGCATGTGATTTTCAAGAAAAAAGAAAGTTTATTTCTAAATGGCAATTTAGTAAACTTATTTATGTTTTATATTAAATCAAGAAAACTAATTACACTTAACTAAATTTCTTAAACACCGTGCAAACATTTTTTTCCTATAAATGTGATCGGAAGGAGTATGATGCATGGTACGCAAATTAATGATATCATTATAACGAATATGGATTTTATAAAATTCATCGTTTGATTGATATTTATATTATACAAATCATACATGTTAAATTTTAAAGAAATTAAAAATCATAAGATATGTGATCGAGACCCAACAAAATTATCAGTTTATGAGTTTTTATTAAGTACTGTTAATTTTGATGGGTCCCAATCACATATCAAATAATTTTCAATTTTTTTAAAATTTGATGTGAATATAATACAAACTTTCAATCCAACTATAAATTTTATAAAAATTATATGAGTTTATCTAACATGTGCAATATTGCACATGTTAAAGTAACTAAAAGTAGTAACTATTTAATGAAAAATAACAATTATTTATTAAAAATTATACATTTAATATGAAATCTACAAATTCCAATACAAACTTACTATATTAAACTTTTTAACATGTACAAGTTTGCACATGATAGAAAAACCCAATTTATATTCTTTATAATGATATCATTAACTTTTGCTTTATGAAAAACATGATCTACTTATTCATATTAGGTAAAACCTACTACTACTAATGTAAAATAAGCACGTAATTGAATGTCCACTTAGTTCTAAAATTACCACTCCATATAAATTTAGTTGGCAAATAATAAATAGTACCTTTAGTTTTTTAATTATTAAAAGCAAGTTTAAATTACACTTTCACTATTACTTTTGCAAACTTGCAACTTTTGTTCTTAACTTTATAATAGCATTTTTAACCCTTAACTTTAGTCATTTTTGCAAAATACCGGTCCCCACTAATTTTGATCAAGTAAACATACACCGAATATTGACTCACTGACATGACATGTGAGTCATTTTCCACATGTGCGCTTCCTAGATCAAAATTAGTAAGTGACCAACATTTTGTAAAATAGGCTAAAGTTAGAGACTAAAAGTACTAATATAAAAGTTATGAGACCAAATCACAAATTTATAAAGTTAAAGTTTGAGACCAAAAGTTTATTGACAAAATTAACGATGCATAAAGAAATAAGAAGTTGCATTGAGAAATATGTCATCAAATAAGTAGTCATTGAGTGAACATGCTGATCACGGATAAGCTTAAACATCACATATTATTGTGGATTTAAGAAGAGAAGATGTTTTTAGCAACAAAAAAAAGAGTTGAACGTTAGGAACAGATTAGTTGTTTTCATGATAATTTATGAACTAAATTGATCTATTCTCATGGTTTAAGGATAACCAACTATCAATTTAACATGAGTGTTGATCGAAGGACTAATTAAAAAATATGATACAATTAGGGGTGTTCAAAAATTCAGTTAACTGAACCAAATTGCAATTCGAACTGCACTGAACCATATTTTAAACTGAACCATTTAATTCAGTTTTGAACTGAACCACTTTTAAAAAACAGTTACAATTCAATTTATAACTGGTTCAGAACCAGTTTAAATTTATGAACCGGTTTTTATTAAAAAATAATATTTAATTTTTTTTTCGGAAAAAAAGTTCTCGATATTTCCGGGAAAACATTTCTGACTTTTTTTCGGAAAAAACTTTCCGATCTTTTTTCGGAAAAAAAATTTCGAGTTTTTTTTGGAAAAAAAGTTCTCGATTATTCAGAAAAAAGTTTCCGATATTTTTTCGGGAAAAATATTTCGAGTTTTTTCGGGAAAAAAGTTTTCGATTTTTCCGGAAAAAAGTTTCCGATCTTTTTTCGGAGAAAATTTTTCGAGTTTTTTCCGAAAAAAGTTATCGACTTTTCCGTAAAAAAGTTTCCGATCTTTTTTCGGGGAAAAATTTCGAGTTTTTTCCGGAAAAAAAGTTTTCGATTTTTCCGAAAAAAAGTTTCCGATATTTTTTCGGGAAAAATTTTTCCGAAAAAAGTTATCGATTTTTCTGATGTTTTTTCCGGAAAAAAGTTTCCGATCTTTTTTCGGGGAAAACTTTCGAGTTTTTTCCGGAAAAAAAGTTTTCGATTTTTCCGAAAAAAAGTTTCCGATATTTTTTTGGGGAAATTTTTCCGAAAAAAGTTATCGATTTTTCTGATGTTTTTTCGGGGAAAAGTTTTCGAGTTTTTTCGGGAAAAAAAGTTCTCGATTTTTCCGGAAAAAAGTTTCCGATGTTTTTTCGGGAAAATTTTTCCGAAAAAAGTTTCCGATCTTTTTTCGAGGAAAATTTTTCGAGTTTTTTCCGGAAAAAAAGTTTTCGATCTTTTTTCGGGGAAAAGTTATCGATTTTTCCGAAAAAAATTTCCGATATTTTTTCGGAAAAAAAATTGCTATTATTTTTTTGGAAAAAAATTTCGACTTTTTTCGGAAAAATGTTTCCGATATTTTTTCGGAAAAAAAGTTCTCGACTTTTTCGAGAAAAAAATTTCAATATCTTTTTTGAAAACCAGTGTTTCAAAAATAAACCGGTTTTTAATAAAAAACTGGTTTTAAACCAGTTATCCAAAACTAAACCAGTTAAAAAGTGTAAACTGGTTCTAAACCGGTTCTGAACTGAATTGTAACTGGTTTTACAGATAATCTGATTTTTATAAAAAGTTGTTACAGTTACTGAACTGAACCGTTTATATGGTTCAGTTCAGTGCAGTTCATGAACCATGAACACCCCTAGATACAATAGTTTAGGGATCTTTTAGTCGATTTTAGAGTAAATATGTTTTGAGTCCTTATTTTTATAGAGTTTTGATATTCGTCATTGTAAAATAAAATCATTTGCTTTCATTCCTATAAAATATTTTCTTTTATTTTTAGTCTCTAATGAGCAAAATTTTGATATGTTAATGTCAATATTATGACATTTTTATGTTAAAAATGATATATATTATGTCTATATATCATCTTAAACTAATATAAGTCATATTATGTTAAAAACATGTCAAACTTTTGCTCATTAGGGACTAAAAACAAACAAAAAAATATTATAGGATGAAAACAAGTGATTTTATTTTATAGGGATGAAAATCAAAACTCGCTAAAAAGTAGAGACTGAAAACATATTTTACCCTTAATTTTAATAGTTTAGAGACTAAATGGTTGGATAATAATAGTTTAGGGACCTTTTAATCAATTTTAATAGATTATAAACTAAATTGGTGAGTTAGTGACAATTTATGCATTAAATTCAAAATTTATTCAATAATAATGTGAGGTAACCCATATTTTGGCCTATTTATAAGTTGAACAATTCATGGAGATGTTAAGCAATAGAGTTGGAAGATAATTGAATGTCCACTTTACAAACACAACAAAAAAAAAAAATAATAAAGACGAAAGAGATTTGGCCTTTTATCAAATTTAGATCATCGGCGACTACCATATTGTATCGTAAGATGTCAGCTTTTAATTTCCATCAAATGTTAGTGTACCACATAAAATATCGAGGTACTATTCATCCAAGTCCCAACTCACCTAAGCGGGTCTTTCGTCCGGAAGTGACAAAAAGCCCATCAAGATATTTTTTCTTGAAAATTGGAAGGGATATGGACGTGCTCCGTCAACCCCCTAAGGATTAGGTCTGGAATTATAGCCCATATGATATACATGCCCCCAAGGAGGCGGAATGACTACATCCACGTCAAGGCGATGGAATCTCGCCTTGGGTTGTTATTCTTAGGCCTATGTATATTCCCCTCCCCAACTAATTAGCAAAGGAATCAAATTCTACATATTCACATACTCTCAAACTTAGATCTAGAATACTATCTAGTTAACTGCATATCCCCTTAAACTCACAAACTCAAACAATCCTTAAAATCTCGGTTGTGTTCGCCACACCTCCTCAAACCAAACCTTCCTTCCACTCATCTCCCCTTTCTCTAAAAAAATTAAAATAAAAGCCTAGATAACAATTCCACCATTTAAACCGTAAAAAAAAAAAAAATTCCACCATTTAAAAACGTCACTCACCTCTTCTCATCCTCCAAATATTTCATACAAATATTTGAGGAGATACTTTAAAAAAGAAATACTATCATATATTTAATTGAAGATACGTGTAATTTATTTATATGAGAAAATGAAATATACACTGATAGTATAAAATAATTTAACACTATCAACCAATATTAATCATGTTTTCCGCCATGTCACCCCACTTTCTTAATATAACATGACAACATAATAGTTGTTTATTGGATGATCGTATAAAATTATTTTACACCGTCGGTGTATTTCCATTAATCTCTATTTATATTTGGTAAATTATGCGTAAAAATATTTTAATTGATCCACAGAAATTAAAGAAAAAGAAATATGCACTCACAGTCAATCAGTAATTAATGTTTTCTGTTAGGTCAGTTCACTTCTTCTCACTTCCTTGATATGACATATTGATAACTTTTTATTGGATGACCATGTAAAGTCCATCTCATTACAACATCACATTTTGGGGTGTTTGGCTACTTGGAGAGAACCGGATGGTCTTGCCAAATTAGTTCATAGCGTGTTGGATAATTATGGACATGCGGGTCTAGGGTCTGGAAGAGAGAATATTGAGGAGGAGAATTCTAAGATGAACACTAACATCAAGCAATGTCTCCGTAAAGTTGCAGATGGACACTTCACAGCCGCCTTGAAGGTGTTAGGATCATCCGGAGTGGCCCCCTATAATGAAGACACCTTGAAAATCTTGGAGGAAAAACACCCGTACATGCCATCTCACTCTGCACCAACCACCAGGTTTATTGAAGCTCCCCTTGTGGTTGAAGTTGACACTGTTCTCAAGTGCATTCAATCGTTCCCTAAAGGGACATCTTGCGGTAGAGATAGGGATGGCAATTTGACCCATACCCAATGGGCACCCGCAAAAAATACCCACAATGGGTTGGGTAAAAATCCGCATTTTGGGTACGGGCACGGGTATGGGTAATTATCCGCAAAAATGAACGGGTATGGGTGCGAGTACGAGTACCTTAGTACCCACCCCGCCCCATACCCATATAATATATATTTATTTATTTTATTTATATTATTATATAATAATATATGTATATCAATTTTAGAAGATATAATATTATTAAACTATTACAAATTTTTAATAAAAATATTGATTTTTATAACATAATGCAAATACAATGTGAATATGTAAATAGATATACGAACTTTAACATGAGGTTAGTAATGATTTTAATTATAACTTTCATGATTCAACATTAAAATCTTTGAAATTTTTTAAATTTATTAAAATGATATGATATTTTCTAATTGATCGATTTATTTTTGGTGAAAATGCGGGTAACGGGTACGGGTATGGGTACCTAAGTACCCATAGGGTATGAGCACGAGTACAAAGATTGTTACCCACGCGGGTATGGGATGGGTGCGAGTATTTTTTAAAAGCGCGGGTATGGGGATGAGTACTATAGTACCCTACCCATACCCTACCCATTGCCATCCCTAGGTAGAGATGGGTTGCGTGCCCAACACTTATTGGATGCGATGTGTGGAGAAGGTTCTCCGGGGGCAAGAAACCTTTTAGATGCTATCACCCTAGTGGTTAACTTATGGCTTTGAGGGAGATGTCCAAGCAGTCTGTCAGAGTTTGTAGCTTCCGCGCCCTTGACCCTGTTACTAAAGCCTGATGGTGGGATACGACCTATTGGAGTATGTACTATTTGGAGGAGTTTAGTATCCAAAATCGCTATGAAAGGAGTCGGAAAGGATATGGCTAATAATTTCTCAATGATTTTCAATTTGGGGTTGGAATATCAAGCGGTGCAGAGGTTGTTTTGCACAGTGCCAACAGGGTGCTAAGCCAACGACATGAGGATGGTTCTTTGGCTAAGCTCACAGTGGACTTCTCGAATGCTTTCAACATGGTTGATAGGTCGGCACTGCTACAAGAGGTGAGGGTGAGATGTCCATCTATTTCCTTGTGGGTTGAGTTTCTTTATGGTCAGGCAGCGAGGTTATACCTTGGGGTTGGTCATATTATGGCAGCCACTGGAGTGCAACAAGGTGACCCGTTGGGACCCCTTCTTTTTTCTCTTGTGCTACACCCTCTCATTCATAAGATCAGAGACAACTGCAAGCTCCTTTTTCATGCTTGGTATCTTGATGATGGGACTATCATAGGGGATTCCGGGGAAGTGGCTAAATCCCTTGATATCAATAGAGAAACAGGTCCAGGATTGGGCCTTCTTTTGAATATTCGGAAAACAGAGGTTTTTTGGCCTTCTTGTGATGGAAGCAACCTTCATAAGGGGTTGTTCCCTTCGGACATTGGGAGGCCCTTGTCTAGGGTTAAATTGCTCGGAGGCGCTGTTAGTCGAGATAGAGGTTTTATTGAGGAGGTGGCCATGAAGAGAGCTGTCAGAGTTGTTGAGCTAATGCATCTTCTTCCTAAGTTAAGAGATCCGCAAAGTGAGCTTCTTCTACTTCGGTCATGCATGGGTATCGCCAAACTTTTTTTCGGCCTCAGGACGTGTCAACCAATTTACATGAAGGAGGCAGCTGAGAGTTGAGACTGGCGATTGAAAACATCGTGGTTGGAGGGGGTCCGTTCTTTGGAGACCTCCAATGGAGGATTGCTTCTTTACCCATTAAGTTTGGGGGGGGGGGGGTTAGAGTTATATTCAGCAGTAGAGGCCACCTCATATGCTTTTGTGGCTTCCAGGGCCCAATCTTGGATTTTGCAAGATCATATATTGAGAGACAGTGGAGGATGTGGTATGGACTTGGATTTTGACAATGCTTTGGACGGTATTCGGGATAAGATTCCGACTTATGACTTTAACAATTTTGCTATTAAGGACACCATCCCCCCTAAAGCTCAACATATTTTGGCGAGTGTTCTTTTTGGCAAAATTGTTCAGGAAATGGAAGTTGATTTTAACATGACTACAAGGCAAAAAGAAGTTTTTGGGTGTTTGAAAGCGGCACATGCTCAAGACTTTCTCCTCGCTATCCCCATCGATGGGTTAAGCCAACACATGTCACTGGTTGAGTATCGTACCATCCTTAAGTACCGCCTCATGAATCCAATATTTCCTAAGGACGAGATTTGTCCTGCTTGTCGTAAAGCATGTCTCGACATTTTTGGGGAGCATGCAATTCATTGTAGGGAGCTTCCCGGCTTCAAATATAGGCATGACTTGGTCAGAGATGTGCTTTTTGATATTTTTAAGCGTGCAGAAATCTCTGTTAAGAAAGAGGCACCAGCACCAGTGAACTTCTTGACTGACCCACAAGAAGCGAGATCGACACTTCAGCCAGCGGATGTTCTAGTGTTTGGATGGGTACGTGGGAAACATGCTTGTGTAGATTTGACTGGAGTTTCCCCACTTGTGGGACTAGGGGTTGGTGATTTTACCGTGGGACGGGCAGCCCTCAAAGCTGCTTAAAGCAAAATGGCAAAACATAAGAAAACATGTTCTGACAATCAACATGTTTTTATACCGTTTGTTTTCGACATTTTTGGATTTCTAGCACCAGAGACTGTAAACCTTTTGAAAAAAGAGTTCAAAAGATTATGCATTGTAATGTCGTAACGCCTAGGTCTAGGGATGTAGTGTTTTAAAGATTAGCGGCGGCGGCGCAGCTTGTTACCCATCTACCTTTTGTTAATGTGTAATTATTTTATATATATATATATAACATCCAAATATAACAAAAAAATAAAAATAAAAAAATACATCCAAACCGAACGGTTACTAGTTTAGTGTTTAGGTCAATGCAGTTGTTTGTTTTGTTGGTTCATAAAACACAGTCACACACAGAGTAAGCTTCAAAATCAAAACCCTCATTGAAGGCTAAGTGAATTTCTTCAACTGGTAAAGCCACTAATTTTGTGAATTCATTTTTTTTTTCCTTCTGTTCTAATAATGTTATAGTGTGGCCATACTATAAAACAAAGAAAACTTCTTAATTTCATTTTAGACAATCAGGTTTTAATTATTCTGCTTTTGCTTTTATCAGTTTTATATGCTTAAATGTTCTGTGTGAATTCGGGGACTAGGTGGAATGCAAAATTGTGTAGTTATTGTTTTCATGAAATTTAACTTGAAGTTGGAAGACTACCGTAAGTTTGGATTGACTTATTTGTGAGATTATTTGGCAAGAGTTTATGAAATTAACTTATGACATATGTGTATGTTGTTTTCAATATAATATACTTTGTAGCACGACACTTCTGGTGGAAGGCGTGTCTGGTGTCTGACACGTGTAAGTGTTCGACACCAACACAATACCGAGACATGTGATACGTTCAATTAATTTATTTATTTTTACCAATTCTCACTGTTGTTGGCGTGTCAACGGTTCATAGCACTTAGGGTCCGTTTGGATTCAACTTATTTTTAAGCTTATGCAAATAAATTAACTTTTATGTTAATCCGTAAGTTATCACTAACAAAAATTGTATCTTTATAAGCTATTTTCTAATAAACTACCTTGAAAAACTTATAATAATACATAAAAGCTTAGTTATTTGCAAAATTTGTTTCGCATAGGCTCAAAAATAAGCCAATCAAACAGGCCCTTATATGATAATCACTAATCTTATAAGCCTTAATTTAAGCTGTTTTTTCAAATAGGTTTTGTGTATACTCTCACAACACACATCCATATAGTTGTTCTTTTTTACTAGGTTGAAGGATTTGAAGACTTTCAAGATGTTGGCTAGTCATTCTGAAAAAAGAATATCATTCAATC
This sequence comes from Trifolium subterraneum, assembly GCA_951799995.1. Lineage (NCBI taxonomy): Eukaryota > Viridiplantae > Streptophyta > Magnoliopsida > Fabales > Fabaceae > Trifolium > Trifolium subterraneum. The sequence goes on along the minus strand of OX637462.1, from coordinate 4,336,867 downwards.
GATCAATTCGTTACGGCGATTTGGTTATTGTTTACGAAAGACATGACAATATGAAGGCTGTAACGGTGTCTGAGGGTTCGGTCTTGCAGAATCGTTTTGGTGTTTTCAAACAATCAGATTGGATTGGAAAGCCTTTTGGGTCTAAAGTATTCAGCAGTAAGGGTGGTTTTGTTTACTTGTTAGCTCCCACACCAGAATTATGGACTCTAGTGTTAAGTCATAGGACTCAAATTCTCTATATTGCGGATATTAGTTTCGTTATAATGTACTTGGAGATTGTTCCGGGTTGCTTGGTTCTTGAGTCTGGAACTGGAAGTGGATCTTTAACTACTTCACTTGCTAGGGCAGTTGCACCAACAGGACATGTCTATACATTTGATTTTCATGAACAAAGAGCTGCATCAGCTAGGTAAGAAACAAGGAAGAGGATATTGTGAGATTCTCTCTTTAGAAATTGCATTTGACATAATATGATGTTTTGTCTATATGTATAATGTATGCGGCTTTCACATGTGTCTTTTGGGGCTATTTTGAATGATTTAATTTTGATTTTTAAACTATTTGCAGGGATGATTTTGAGAGAACAGGTTTAAGCAACTTAATCAGTTGTGGAGTTAGGGACATTCAGGGCGAGGGATTTCCTGATGAATTTACTTGTTTGGCTGATTCTGTATTTTTGGATCTACCTCAACCTTGGCTGGCCATTCCTTCAGCTGCAAAAATGCTTAAACAAGATGGCACATTGTGCTCGTTCTCTCCGTGTATTGAACAAGTACAACGATCATGCGATGCACTTCAGTCCCGCTTCACAGGTACTAGGACCTGTTTATTATCTAACATTTCATTTTTACTTTGCATGAGGATAGATGGAATAACATTTGATTATAAATTTTACCTTTTAGTTATGATAAAGAGAACATGGAAGCAAACTATAGAGCGAATACATTTCTGAAAATACTGAAAACATTGTTTCAAAAAATTTCAGAATTTTAAAAAATATTCAATCTATTTTTAAAATAAACTTTCATAAACTTCGATAATGATTTATTCTTTCTGTCCTCATCTTTGTTTGCATTTTCCTTCTGTTTCAAGTTACTTGTGCAACAAGCAGCAATTTTCCGACAGAATTCTGTTAGAATCAGTTTGGATTCTACTGTTTTACTCGTAATTTACTGGATAATTACTTGTGGATTTATTGATGAAACTCGGGAAATAACTTTTAAACAGAATTGTGTTACATAAGGGAAATGCAGAAAATACAGAAACTGCAGTAAGAGATAGAAATGGGGAAATAACTGAAAGTAACTTCCCACCAAGAGTTAGAGAGCCTAGAAACAACCAGATGTCCCCTATTACCTCTTCTATTATGTTTATTCTAACATAAAATACAACTAAGTTAGACTGGGCACTTATAAGGAGCCTGCGCCTTAGATAAGTATGCTTAATAGTGGCGGCCTACTAACAAATTCCTTTGTGTCTATTTTGTTTATGTGAAAGATATAAGGACATTTGAAGTACTGTTACGCACATATGAAGTTCGAGAAGGGAAAATGGAAAGCTTTCATGAAGATGACAATGGTTCTAATGGTTCTCTTCCTCGCAAGAGGAGACAATGTTCGGATGGAAACTATGTTCTCAGCAATTCTACGTCATCTTCTGTAATGGTTAGACCTTGTGGCGAAGCTCGAGGTCACACCGGCTATTTGACATTTGCAAGACTCAAATGCTTTACATGACTAACTGCTGCTATCATGTCCTTCATTTTTTTTGTAGCAGAGGAAACACTTAGTTTTTTTGGTATCTCTTTTGAATTTTGAACATCATACAAGAGATTGTTGTTGTTCGTTATAATCATCGATTTTGATAGGAATATTTTGTATGTCATGTGTTTTGCTACAAATATACCGGAGAAAGTACTAAACAGTGTGGAAGTTATTTGGATAAATCATGTGACATTTATTAATTTTATTCATTTTCTATGTATTCTTACCGGCAAGGTGATTGATTTACGTTATTAGTAGTTTCTTGGTACTGAAAGGTCCATAATATGTTCACATTACAAAGGCAATGCATTAGGAGGGGCTTTGTTTACAAAGTCACATGAACTAACATTGCATTTTTAAATAGGCAAAATTACCTCGGATTTGCACGTCCTTTAACTTAATTTAAAGTTTTAGATTTATCTTTCTTTTTTTTTTTTTAAAGTTGATCATTTGAATTTCAAAATGTTAACATCATTGTCGTATTTTTTCTCTTCGAGTTTCCGTCAATCCCCATAGTAAAAAGTCTATGTGACCATTTCAGTGCTGATATGTTCATTACAAAGCTTCTTACATTGGGTTGGTCTTATATCTCTTCCGGTTGCATGCTGCCTCTCCTCACCTCCACACCTTGTCTCTCCCCCTAGCTTGATACCAGCTATGCTGGTAGCTTCAACCTCTTTCGGATGGTGGCATGTTTCGGGTGCCATTATGCTTATGCTTGATTTTAGGTTGAAAAGTGTAGTGGATGCACATTCCCTTTCAAGCTACCTCTTAGCATGTGTATAGTTTTTTTTTTTTTCCCTTTTGCCATCAGTTTAATCTGATTTGAGAGACAATTTTGGTATCAAGTGGTTTTAGGTCCTTCTGATCGCAAGCATTATTTTTTAAAGCTACTCTTATTGATTGTTTGCATGCGCTGCCTTGAAAGCAACCAAACACACAACATTGAAGCTTCAACATTTAGATGTAGTTTCCCCACAATAGGCTCAAAATGTTATTATGAGTGACTAAACGTGCAGTGACATTTAATGTTTGTTTCTGTTTGTGTTTGACTTTTAGGTGAGTTATGTACATTTAACATACTATAAATATCAGATGTACATTTTTCTAAATAAAATAATACTTTTATTTCTTTAACAACCAGTTTTTTTTTTGTTTTTTATCCACTTTAACAACCAGCTTAAAAGCACTTTTTTGTGGTATATTTGAATTTTTAAATGAGGATTTTTTAGGGGATATTTTTTATAGTCTAAGTCTATATTTTGATAAGCTATTGAGTTTTTATTTTATAAATAATTTTTTTCTCAAAACAATAATTTGATACAATCATATATCATTTTTTTTTTTTTGATAAAATGGAGGGCGTAGGCCCGAGAAAGAAATTACAAAGAGATTAGCCTGGGAAATCTAATCCCAGCTTTATCATCTAGAAAAACATGCGTAATTTGAGTCGGACAAGACTCATAAAAAATCACAGAAGAACCTAACTCACACCCAAGATGCGCAAGAGCATCAGCACATCGATTCGCTTCACGATATATCATTTTAATCACATTAAATTTATATAAAAAAAAAGCTAAATTCTCTCATTCCCTCTTTCAAAATCCCTCATTTAAACAAATTTGGATCATCTCTTTCCATCAATTCTCTCGATTCCCTCCTTCCACAATTTGTATCTATAATCTATTTCTCTCTCCTTTTTTTTTTCTTTATCTTTTTTTCCTCTTGATTTTCTCTCTAAAATTTAGACAAACATAGACAAGAATTACAAAAGGAAGGAGAGGATCGGGTTCCATGTGATCTCTTGTAAACATTCTCGGAATAGTGAATTGGGTTCCATGTTATTCTTCCCCCAAACGTAAGTCAATGTTAAACCGAACTAGATAACAAATCACTCGTGTGCCTTGTTTCTCTTCATCATTTCTTATTATTTCCTTGATTGGATTATACTTACACTTAGGTTGTTAGAATTAGTATGGCTTAAATTGTTTAGTGTTGGTTACCATTAAACTTTTGCTCCACTCTTATTATTATTATTGGATAGAACAAGAGCTTTGGAACTCACAACAACTATTAAGAGTTGTCCATCAAACATAAATACCATCATCAATCTTACAATAAATTCACATACCTTACTTCACACAATTGAATGGTTGTCATAAAACTAACCACCGGCCAGAATAAGAATTGACCAAATAATTGGCAAAATTTCACAGCTGAATTCATCTTAAAAATAACCCTCTGATACCCTCTAATCATTTGACAATTGGATATCTATAAACCCCAGCAGTATTAATCACAAGAAAACAAGGGACCATATGCTAGTACTGTAGACTACTAGTGAGCAACACACATGGATAGAACCTGCAATTAAAACAAGGGACCATGATGGACAGTGCTGCTTAACTACCACATTAACTCAATTTTCATACTAGCTGTACCCAGCACATATCTGATAGCACTGCAAGATGTAAATTTTCACGCATATGACAGTCAAAGAATTTAAGCTGGAACATTCAAAAATTTATCAGCATTTGAGCATGATTTAACTATAGATTCTAAATGTGGGGACCGTTTTTTATAATGAGATTCAAGTTATCTGAAATTAGTACTATTGATTCCAGAGTCACATCTTTTTAACAGTCAGAATATCACACTTATGAATATAGAGAGATATAAATGCAAATGCAGATTCAAATTTGAATTAACTAGGGAAGGGTCTTCATGTTCACCAACTTTACATTACATGGTAGTAATAAACATCAACAACTTGCCATGATTCTATATCTATTTTAAACCCTCTTAAAATAAACTATCTTCCCTTTTCTTTAACATACTTTTGCCAAGCAAATCATGATCGTGGAAAACATGGAGGAGAAGTTAACACTGTAATAAGCAAAAACTAAAAAGAAAAGCTTAGTTAGAACTTCTCAACCTCCTCTTCTGAGTAAAATAGTTTCAACCCTTTAACAAAATTAGGCAACACTTCCATGATCTGATGCATCATCATAGTAATATGGTGACAACTTTCCAGCTTTCAGGGAAGACTTGGTTTGGCTATCCGTGCCTCCTATCTCTAGTAACATCTTCACCACTCTTCTCATTGCAGGCCGGTTGATTGGAAGAGGACTAGTGCACATTAGGCCAATGTTGAGGACCTTGCAAATTTCTTCTTTGAAACAAGAATCGAGTCGTGAGTCAAGTACATGGTCAACACCTTTCTGATCCAAGGTGTTACATGCCCACATAACCAAATCTTTTTCCCCGAATTCAGGATCTACTGGCTTCCTTCCAGTGACTAACTCAAGGATAACAACACCAAAACTATATATGTCACTCTTCTCATTCACTCTAAGTGTGTATGCATATTCTGCAAAAGGTAAGAATCATATATTAGGCTCCAAAAAATAAACAATTTGATACCAAATGAAGTTAATTTATTTATAGGTTAATATTGGTATAATTAATTTGGCATTACTTTTGGTTCTATGGGCACAAAAGGGCTACCCTGTATAGATCTTCTACACATACTTAAAATGCCATGACTTGCACAAAGTTCCAAATCATTTTCAAATTAATCAATAATAATAAACAAATGCAGTGTTTACAAGTTAAGCATAAGTAGTATAGTACAACACTGATTCATTGTATCTCATATTCATCAAAATAAAGATTAAACATGAAGACAAAGTACAAATAATAGCATGAAATTTGAGCTAACCTGGTGCAATATACCCACAAGAGCCAGCTATCACAGACATGGATTTAGTTCCTTTCCCATTGGATTCGACCACCTTAGCTACCCCAAAATCTGCAACCCTTGCGCCAAACTCTTCGTCCAACAAGATGTTATTAGATTTCACATCTCTATGAACAATTGGAGGAACACAGTCGTGATGCAGATAAGAGAGGCCTTCTGCAGCATCAAGAGCTATCTTATACCTAGTTGGCCAATCCAATAACCCTCCTTTACTGCTATGAAGCATATCGCCAAGACTACCATTTGGCATATACTCATAAACCAATAGCTTGCAATCCCTTGTGGTACAGCAACACCATAGCTTGACAATGTTCTTGTGCCTAATCTTACCCAAAGTTTCCACCTCTGCATCAAAAGCGTTGTCTTGAAATTGATTCTTTTCAATATCTCCACTCTCTGCTTCCACTCTGACCCCACCCCATATTTTCTTAACGGCAACAGACTCTCCGTTGCGAAGCACAACCTTGTAGACTTTCCCGGACGATCCACTTCCTATGACATTATCTTCATCAAGGCAATTCAAGACCTCGTCTTCACCAAAACCCAGTTTATGAAACGACATCAATGTCCATTTCGTTTTATCAATAGATCTACCTTTCTTGATATTCATGTACTTGAAGTAGAACCAAATCACACCAAAGACTAAAACCAAAATTGCAACTATGAAAATAGTTCTAAGCAACCAAACAAAATCTGTACTCTTACCCTCCCCTTTGACATCACACAAACCTTTCAAATCTCCACACAAACCCGGATTACCGATAAAACTATCCCTATACATATCCTTAGCCATAAGAGGTGGAATCTCTCCAGAAAGACTATTGTAAGACAAATTTAGCTGATTGAGCTTCAAATTCTGCAAACTCAAAGGAACATTTCCGGAAAATCGATTATCAGAAAGATCAAGAAAGTTTAGCACAGACATACTCCCAATTTCTTCGGGAATTTTCCCACCAATCTCATTATTAGCCAAATTTAACTCATTGAGTTTCTTAAGAGATTGAATCCCTTTTGGAAGCTCCCCTGAGAGATTATTATTGTGAAGATCAAGAATCCCAAGCTGGGAAAGATCCACAATACTCTCAGGCAAAGAAGAGTTGAATTTATTATTACCACCAGAAAATTCCAAAAGATTTTCCAACCTTCCAATCTCTTCAGGAATCACACCAGAAAAATTATTATTCGATAAAGTCAACGAAGACAAATTCCCAGCTCCACCAATAGTCTTAGCAATTGAACCAGAAAACAAGTTATCAACAAGTTCAAGAAGATACACATGCGGCAGACCCCAGAAACCCACCGGAACTTCACCGGACAACCTATTAAAACCCAACCTAACACGCGCCAATGTCCGACACCTACCCAAACTCTCCGGAATCTCCCCGGAAAACGAATTATGTATCATCAATAACTCCTCCAACGCTCCCTTCTCACACAAACTCACCGGTATCTTACCGGAGAATTTATTATTCGAAACATCAAACCATATCAACGGACCATTCTTCCCTAAATTCTCCGGCAACTCGCCTGTGAGAAAATTCGTAAAAATCTTAAACTCATATAAGTTCGGCGAGTCAGCAATACTCGCCGGCACCTCACCGGTAAACCGATTCTCATAAAGATTAAGACTCTCAAGCGGTAATCTACACAACTCATCAGGAATAACACCACCAATAGAATTCATCGAAACGTCAATAAGCCTCAACGAAGTAAGATTCGACATTCCGGCAGGTAACTCACCGGAAAACGAGTTATTATAAAGCTCAATCTGCTTCAAACTCGTCATTTCAGTGAGCGAACTCGGAATAGAACCTTCAAGATTATTCATAGAAAGATCAAAAACACTTAGTTTCTTCAACTTCCTAAACGAATCAGGAATAACACCTACAAGATTACATGAACTAAGCCATAGAATCTCAAGGTTAGTTAGGTTTCCGATCTCCGGCGGAATAAGCGACGGTTGAAAAGGATTAAAAGAGAGATTAAGAGTTTTCAAAGTAGTTATGTTTCCGAGAGAAGCAGGAATAGAAGAATCTAGAAGATTAAAAACTAACGAAATAACTTCAAGTTTCTGGAATGTTCCGAAGGAGTTAGGAATTTCACCGGAAAAGTTGTTAGCCGTTAAGTCAAGATAACGGAGGTTAACGAGATTTGATAGAGTGTGGGGGAGTGTACCAGTGAGTAGATTTTGAGAGAGGTCTAAATGAATAAGGGAGGTGCAAAGAGAAATATCTAAAGGGAGTGTTTGGTTGATGGAATTGTTTGTTAAGATTAGTGTAGTGAGATTTGTTAAACGACATAGTATTGAAGTTGGAAGTGGACCAAAGAGGTTGAAATTTGAGAGGTTGATTTTTGTTACGGTTGTGTTTGTTTTTTCGTCGCAGGTTATACCGGACCAGTTGCATGGTGTTTGGTCACGGTTGTTCCAGGTGGAGAGAGAAGAGGAAGGATCGTCTACGGAGAGTTTGAATTGGTGTAGGTAGAAACCTTCTTGTGAGAGGGAGGAAATAGTTGGTGGTTGAAGGAGGAGGAAGAAGAGAAAGGAGAAAAGGAATAGGGGAAGAGGAAGCATTGTTGTGTGAAAATGTGAAAACAGAGTGTGTGTGACAGTGTTGTGTTGTTTGGTTGTTGATGTGATTAGTACTGTGTTTGGTTTGGTTGTTCTTTGTGTTTTGCCATTGTTGTTGAAGTACTAAAAGTAAACTACTGTAGTGGTAGTGATTGGTGATGTTGTTTATCTGTCTCTCTGCTGCTATGGTTTTGAGGTCTGTCTTCTTTCACTATAAGAGAGTTGAAATGATTTGATGGGTTGCGACAGGTTTATCGATATTATAGAAACATTTAATTACTTTTCTCCATGGAGTGAATAATACACTTCCATTAAGACAAAAAAAAACTAGTTTAAGTGGTCCTGTATTCACATTGAGTCAATTTAAAAGTAGTAGAAATTTTATTACATGAATCTAATCAATCATATATAAGGATTGTTTTAGGTAACCAAAAAAAATCATATGATAAAAATTTAGGGGATGGAATGTTGCCCCAATCTAAGGTAGAAAAGGTCTTAAGGCTCAAATAGCATTTACAAAGATGATATATTTACTTTCCTTCAAAGTCATTACTGAGGTCTGAACCCGACACCTCTCGGATTCAAGATCTGTCTTTTTATTACTAGATCAAATTTTTAGAGTTTATATATGGATTTTTCTAGTATGCAAATTTTTACAGCATGTACTCCGTATTAAGTAATTTAAGATATTAAATTTGTATTAAAATGTGTGGATTTTATGTTAAATATATAATTTTTTATTTTTTAATAAAAAATTATTATTTTGATTGCATTAATAATATATATACAATATAAAAATGTTAGCCAGTGTTCCTAGGACAATACTTAAGGAACTAAATATGTTGACTTCTTAAAAGTGTAAATAATGAGTAGAAATCTTCTCTATTTCTTAAAATAAATGGCAAATGCAACTATTAAAGTTTAAATGTATAAATATTTAAATAATATCAATTATTCTCAAAAGACGTGCATTTATATTCTTGATTTACATCAAAACTATAATAATTGCATTTGTCATTTCTTTTAAGAAATAGAGAGGATTTCAACTCGTAAATAATGTTTGTTTCAATGTAAAAGTTACTTCTTTTGGTCTGCTTAACTAATGTCTCAGGGACACTAGTTAGCACAATCTTATACAATATTGTACATATTAAACACATTTATAAACCACTAGATTTGATCTGATGGTAAGAAATTTAGGTAGCATGAGGTGTTAGATTAGATCTAACAACATGTGTAAATCAAAAACACATTCATAGTATAATATTATCCCAATTGTCACTAACATTAAATAGTGTACAGTGTGACATCGTAGTACAGTTACAGTATGTCAAAACTTCACTATTGTTTCTCGGATGAAACAATAGTAATAGTAAAAGATAGTGTTAACATGTTTCCTAAAATATGTTAATGATACTGTATATTTTAATTTACTTCTGGATAGTTTAAAGGTATTTATCTATTAATCAATAAAAACAAGTTATATGTATGTCAATTTATTTTTTTTGTTTACATAAATTGATTATAAGTTAGTTGTGGGTGTCACATGAAAATTTATTTATGTGGCTTATTTTTATTGATTGCTGGACAAATATCCCAAAATTATTAAGGAGTAGAATATATTTCACCTATTTTAAATAGTAATTATTTTTTAAATAAAATAATTTTACATTTTTAAAAAGATAAAATATATAATTTTCAATACAACATTATTATTTATAGTCCACTAAAAGCGTCTTGGAGCACATATTAGCTTTTATTTCTATAATAAAATATTAAATTTGTTTAGCTCAATTGACAGGGACATTTTATTATATATGTATTGTTCAGTTCAAAGCCGAACACTTCACTTGTTTATTTTAAGGGTGAAATTTTTAACCACTAAACTACTTAAAAAAATAGTATTAAATTTTGAAACCTTTTACGTGTATATTTAATTGGTTAATTAAAACATAGAGTTTTTAGTTTGTTTTTGTTAACAAAATATCACATTCTCTAAATGACACTCTTCAACACTTTTGTTTTTATCGATTAAAATTTATAATGATTTCACTAAATCATGTGAATCTCATATAAATTTGGTGGACATCATATAAAAGAGAAGATAAAATTTAGTAGATTTTTGGTGGTGTACTCAATATTTTTTATGGTGGATAAAATTAGTAGATAATTATACGAGAGAATCGCCAGTAAACACTAACAAAAAAAAGTTTTAGACAAGGGTTAAATATGTTTTTAGTCCCTACATTTTATGAAATTGTTAAGAATGGTCCCTACATTTTAAAAATGGTAAAAAAAAACCTTATAAAATTTTCAGCTATCAAGATTAGTCCCTGCGTTTATCCTTTAGGGACCATGTAGGGACTATTCTTGACAATTTTGCAAAATGTAGGGACTATTCTCTACGGATTGGACTAATCTTGATAGTGCAAAATTTTATAGAATTTTTTTTTACCATTTTTAATATGTATGGACCATTCTTAACAATTTTGCAAAATGTAGGGATTAAAAACATATTTAACCCTTAGATAATTATCATGTTGAGTGAAATTTAATTTTATGTGAATTCCATGATTTTAAATACGAGTGTGAGTGTTACATAAAGTTGTGAAACCTTCACGATGATGATTTATCTCATAAAAGAATGAATGCTATGCTAAATTTTTTTTTTGAGGTAATGCTATGCTAAAAATAGAATAGAATATTAAATTGCTTGGCAATAAAAAAAAAGAATACTCCGATCAATCAATTTAGGATATTAAAATCTCTCTAACAACCTCTTCAGCAATTCTATATATTAATTGATTCAATCAATTTAAGATGCCTGCTCATAAATTATAATAGAGCATTTCTTCAACTTGTTATGTATGGTTTTGTAAGTAGTTATTGTCATTTTATGGTAATCAACAACAATTGTACATTTTGCCAAAAAAAGAACAACAATATTGTACACAAAATATTGTTCTGAAACTCTTGTTTTTTTCCCTGAAACTAGTGTTATTGTTCTGAAACAGTAAAAACCAAAAAATATACCATCCCCAAAAAAAAAATGAAAATGTTATTTAGACACAATTTTTTAACAAAAATACAATAAAGTTACATTTTTTGCTTTTTTTAATATTTGTTGCATGCGTCGATATCCGTGTTGTGAGTGAAGAAAGTACGATATCCTATTTTTGTCCGATATTTTTGTATTTATATATAGCACTTACAAAAATAAGATAAAAAACATTTTGAAAGGAGCCAAGAAGAAGGAGCTGGCATACATTGTGTTTGTGACACTCTCAAGTGGGCCAACAATGAGGAAGGCAAGAAGAAAATGGATCTCGTTGTGATTAGTAGAAGTATTTGTGGTGTTTTTTTAAATCAATTTTTAGGTAAAAATGTTTGTTTCAAAGATTAAAATTAGGGCATATGATAAGCAACCTAAAAGTATAAATATTGCATTTAATGATACAAAATATTTAATGTTCAAGTAGTTAATGAATACACAAGTTACAATAAATTTTTACCACATTGTATTCTTAACATGTGCCCTTAAGGGCACATGTTAACATTCTCCTTAAAATTATACACGGTTTGTTTTGATTTGAATAACTCTTGAACAATATAATCTCATTTGATTCTATTCAAATAAATGTGACTTTGATTGCTAACGTTGCGGAATAACAATTATCAATTATATTCAAAATTGTTGTCGAATTGAAAAGTTAGTATATGATTCAATTAATAGTTTTTAACATTTTTTTAAACAAATAAGCAATCCAAAAAGGAGGATTAGTTTTGACATCTAAAAAGGGATTAACGACGCAACTTGTTGCTTGTTCGTCTTTCCTCAATGTTTCTCAATTTTGATTCATAAACCTAGCATGTTGCGATTGAAATCATTCTAAATAGAGCTAGGTAAATTATTCCATCAGATGAAATTATTTGTAGATAAACCGATGTTCGCCAATTTATCAGCACAACAATTTTCTTCTCTGAAAATGTGAGTGACTTTGAAATCCATTTGTGAAAGAAGATGCATTCAATTCTGTCATTTGTTGTGGAGAGTCCACGGGATAATGTGAGGTTGCTTGAAAGTCAATGTAAGAAGTTGAGAATCAGTTTCTAACCAAAGATGATGTCAAGCCTTATTAAAAAGCAATTTCGATCATCAAAATAGTTCTCATCAATTCAACATACAAAAAATAAATAACACTAATATTAAAAGCATAACAACCTAAACAATTAATTTGATAATCTCTGAATACACCACTACGCAGCATTTTAACCATACCGGTATAAGCTAACAAATCTTCTAAACTAAAGATGCTATCTTGGTTAGGCAAGCAAGGGAATATTATTTTACTACAACGTAGTGGCACTTAAGCATAATCAAGTTTGTTCTTTCCAAAAGTAAACAAAACACAAGACCTCAATATGAACACCGAAATTTGAGCAATAGGCAACACCATTGCTGCTACGTTACCTCCTTAACATGTTATTGCCTCATCATCTTGGTTGGGCAAATGGATTCTTTTCGTTACTTGGGAAATTCCGGGCTCGTGTTTACAAAAGTGATTAAATTGGAGTACACAGCATACACAAATCGTGTCATTCCTTTTTTAAAGGTATTGCTAAGTGAAAATTAAGGGTCACACTCCGAATTCAAGCTCTGTCCACAAATGTTCAATTTAATAATTTTAGAATTTTTGTCAGTTGAGTTAAAATTTATGGACTAATATTTTTAAAGTAATTTTACTTCAAAATAGAACAAGTAAGATTTTAAATCAAATATTCTTAATCTAATAAATATTGTTTATAATTTTAATACTTGTATGAAAAGTATTCTTAATTCAATAGTATTATTTATTTTGATAAGTAATTTTAGCAATGTTATTTTGACACAAAAGTTGTACCATATATACAGTACTAGCATCAACATTTTTTGTCTAGATATAATTGCTGATCATGAGTACTATTTCTTTGGTAAACCAAACATATTAGAATGACTATTTGACTTGTTGGCCAGTGGCCACTATTATGGCAAAGGGTATTAATTAGTCAAGAGCTTCAATGTTACTGTATAGCCTAACATACCACGTTTGTCTGCCCATGATTATGTATCACTATACTAGTAGTAGTAGTACTAGTACTACATGCTTGTAATTAACTCATCTCCTGTTGTTGTTGGAAGATGGAAGTGAAAATCATCTGGTTTAAACTTGGTAGATAGAGAAAGTTGGTAAGCATATGATATGACTATAATTATGGAAGGTGAAGAATAAATTATGAACTTCACTCTTCTTTTTTTTTACTCTAGTATTTTCGGGTATTACTATTTAAGATTTGAGTATTTGTATATCTTTAAAGAGAAATGATATTTGTAATATTTTTTCATACATAATACTTATATAAGGGTATTTGTGTAATTTTTCATTCTTTTTCTTATGAAAAAAACAAAAAAGTATGTGTAAATAGTGTTTTATGTATGATTTGTGTAACAAAAACTATGTCAAAACAACACTCTTTAAAAGTGATTACAATAATATGTGGAACATTATTTAGCATCACCATAAATTTAATAATTTTGTTTTGTTTCCTTTTGCATCTTGTATGAATGTGCTTAGTAGAAATTTCGTCATTGATTCTCCAACACTACACCTTCATTGCTATTTTCTAGTAGTATTAATTAATAAAATAAAACAATGTGAATCTTTAATGTTTGAAGCTACATAACAGCTAACCAGCTTGATATATGAATTATGAACTATACGGTGGTGCCCGAAAAGAAGATACGTATATAGGTCCAAAAATAATTACTTTTACAAACTTTTATGCAAATTTATGGCCCTAATATATTAAGTTAGGCAAAGACACAAAAGGCCAAGTAATGTTAACCAGTGTTTCAGAGACATATATAACACTAGTTAAAAAAAGTAAAAATAAATAAAATTTGTATTGAAAAATATACTATTTTAGTATATTTTAAAAACATAAGTTATACCACAAATTTTAATACTGTTTTTTAATATTAAGTTTTTTAACTAATTAAGTACATACAAACACTATTTAACATTTTTTTCTAAATGTAATGGTAGATTCAATCCATTTGACTTTGTTCCAAACAATACTATTTTCTTATATATTACATGAGATCGAATTATAATTTTAACCGTGAAAAATACAATTGTATATAGCACAAAACTATCTTATTTGTGCACATTAACTGGACAAAGCCTCTTATACTTCAATTATTTTATAACTATATATAGTAACTTTCCCTATTGCACCAATTTGTCCACTTTTTTATAGTGTCACATACATACTCCTTTCCTCTTTTAAATTGTATGAAAAAGGGTACTTGGCAGCCACTATGGGGAAATATTTATCTTTCTCTTCTTTTGGTAGGTACCCTCTTGTTTTCCTACTACTATGAATGCATGATTAGTGAATTAAAGAAGATTATGGAAATATCTTAGTAGATGTTCATTCCATTGATTTAATTTGCATAGTTTAACACAACAATGTGTTCAAAGCACAAACTCTAGAAAATTGATACTCCTTCCGTTCCAAATTATATGTTACTTTGAAGAAAAATTTGTACCAAATAATATGTCACTTTATATTATCAATGAAGCATTTAATGCAACTTTTTCTATTATACCCTTAACTCTCTCTTCTTTCAATTCTTCAATTTATTTTTTCAATACCATAAATGAAAGACAATTTTGTAAATCAACTCATAATTTCTCTTTTCCATACAACAATGATTACATTTCTTAATATGTGTAAAAATATCGAAGTGACATATAATTTGAATCGGATGGGGTATACCACCAGTGCTACCTATCAACGGAAAGCTATGTCAACAAAGTTATACTCACACCAACCCTTAATTACTACTTTTCTTTGTTACTTTATTAATGATTCTTTAATCAAACTTTAATTTAATTAGGAATCTTTTGACAAGTGTGGAAAGAACCAAGCAATTTCGATTTGAAACTTTTTGATGTGTCACCTAGTGTTGGAAATTGAAGTAGTGTACGATTGATATGATTGAAATTTTAAATGGCAAGCTAATTTTATGCATTATGTTTTTATTTTAAATATACGGTCTATGTTAATTCAAATATACTTTTCATGGAGATGAATAAGGTTCTACATAAACTGGTAGTAATGATGTTGATGCCACATTCTTTTGACAAAAAGATAGGCCTAAAGAAAACGTGCTTATAATTTGGATCGTATTATTATGTATGTATGTACTTCGTATTAAACTTCTATCACATGGGTTGGTTTAGCTGTTTAGGGGAAATGAGAAATGAACATAAATTCATTGCCTCTATTGATAGCATTATAGCCTTACTATATACTACCTCCGTCCTATTTTCGTTGTCACATTTGACTATATTGTACTATTTATACATATTGTTTTGACCATATTTTTTTACTAATAAATAAAAATAAATATTAGCATATAAGATGTTGTTGGATTCGTCTCGATGAGTATTTTTAAAATATTAAATTTTTATAATTTTTACTATAATACGATTAAAAATATTAATCGTCAAAGTTATGCATCGACATGCGTATAACAGTCAACTGTGTCAATCAATTTGGGACGGAGGGAGTACGGATTTGTATGTGTTGGGTCATCACGAGGGGGCAGCCAGGGGGATCATCCACATTGGGCTTGAACAACTCTACAAGTGAGTTGGACACCACACTTTAACCCAAAACCTTAAGGTGTTAGGTTTATGGGTCCTCTTACTTATAAAGTGTTCAACCTTCACTATTCTAAGCAATGTGAGACTTAACACTCACACTTGCCACAACAGTATGAGTTTCAGTCTTCCGGATACACTAAAATAGTCGCGCATTACTTAGTAATCGATGTTAAGGGTAGTTTATATACAATCTTCATACTTTTTAAACCATCTAGACATTTTTTCTGCATAGAATAAAACCGTGATAAGTTAAACCCAAAACAGATAATCTTTTGGGATATGGATTTGAGGTTGGATCATAAGACTATCATCTCGATCATATATTTTCTTTTATGTTGTCTATTGAGCATCCATTTATTTTCACTCTTCTAGAATCATATTTTTCTTTTTGATGAGTCAATCACCTTTAAATTAATAAAATAAAAGAGCGTTAAATATAAAAGGCAAGATAGAATCCAAATACAATATGTGTTGGAGAGTGTGGAGAGCATCTCGAGAAAAAACGAGCCACTTATGATTAACAAAATATCTAACACAACGTTTAGTATAATTATGGAACGAAGGAAGTATTCAATTCTCTATTCATTCTTTGTCATTTACCGGAGGTATAATTTTGAGTTATTTTGCTTCAACAAAAAATTGAGTTATTTTTTGGCTTGAAATCATTCAAAAAGAATTGATTTTTACCACCTCTTTTAATTTAAATAATTGATTTTTCTTTTGGGTTTTGTGATTTCTAACACAATTTTTTTAAAATCTTTTAACAAACTTTTGGAGTATGTCATTAGTCTTAGCTTTTAAAAAAATTAATTTTTTAAAATCAATTAATTCTACCAAAATTTAAAACAATTCCAGAAAGAACTAGCATATATAAGACTGCATGAATAGCATTGGCCTAATCAGAATCATATAGCTAGGTACCCCCCACAAATGATAAGATGGTGACGCCTATGGACTATGGTTTTTCTTCTTTCTACCAAAAAAACCAAATGAACGTTGCAGTGTCACCTGGTATTAACCACCGATATAATTTATGATCGATCACATTCACAACTTAGAAGATTCAATAATTAAGAGACAACACCTCAACTTGGACTAGCTTAGCTTAGCTAGTGATTGATGGATGTATGTAATATGTATACCCATGGTGTTGGTGTATGTGTCCTAATTTACTTTCGTTTTGCAACTATTTATTGGTCCATGCAACTATTTATTGGTCCATTTATATAAGTGTTAGATGATTAAGTTTAATCTAACTCAATCTTATAAAACTGATTTGTAAAGTTATAATTGTCTTAGCTTATAAATTTATATTTAGATGAACTCAAATATGATGTTTAACTTTTTAATACACTTCTCACGTAAAACACTATTAGACTTAGTAAGTATACCATCTTAAAATTTGGATTAGACCTAACACAATCCAAATTATATGGGAAAATTCTAATATGGACCACTTCTTCAAATGGTCTAAGGTGAATCAGTCACGAATAACGTTATAATGAATATGAATTTTATAAAATTTACCGTTTGATTGAAAATTTATATCATATAGATTATCCATTAAAAAAATTAAAAATCATTTGATATATTATTGAGACCCATTAAGATTAAAGATTATGAGTTTTCTTAAATACCGTTAATCTTGATAAGTTTCAATAATATCTCAAATGATTTTTAATTTTTCAATTTTTTTTATGGATGATCTGTGCAATATAAACTTTAAATCCAATAATAAATTTTATAAAATTCATATTCGTTGTAATAATATTGATCATTTATCCACGGTGGTCACCCTAACATGAGCCCCTAATATCAAAATTAAGATAAAGTGGAATTTAGATGGCTAGAGGCGTGGATGACATTGACTCTACAAATACTAGTAATAATACAAAACCATGTTGTTGGATCTTACATGTTAAATTGTTAATGATTCTATGCGTAAGGTTAAGGTCTTGTTGTCAAAGTATAATAATGAAAGGAAAATACAAACAAAATATGAAGATAAAATTGATAGGTTGAGGAAATAAAGACAAATGGAAATTAACCCTTCAAAGTGTAGGATAGATTCCTTTAAGTCATTTCTATTTGACACATCATCGGTGGGGTCTTCACATATTTGGACTAGTTTTCTTAGGTCATTCATAAAGAGGCTATTATTGAGTATAGCATGACCATACTTTTTTTTTTTCTTTTTAATTTTATAACTTAAAATATTAAATTGAATTTAGACCATTTAATTTTAATTAGATAGACAAATCCGATATAATATGAAGTAAAAGGATTCAAACCTTTATATGCCGGTACCAAAAATTGATGCCTTACCACTTGGCTATACTTCATACGGCTTTAAGACGGTAAAACGAACGGAGAGAGATGGGAGGAAGGGAGAAGCAAGGCTCGAAGAACGAGCCGTGCTAGAACGCGGAGATATAGCAAGTAAGCCGTAAGTTCTTCCTTCACGGACCGAAACAAGCTTGCGACTCTACTAGAAATAACTATTTTCAAATTGATACAAAGTTTAATACATCATTTTCCAATATACTATCATTTTCAAATTTTCTACATTAATTACCATCTCATCTTGATCTAACACACATCAATATCCCAATTACTTGAATGCGAGATTCTCTATAGAGAACCCAAATTCCAATTTTTTGTTAGTAAAATTCGAATATATGTTTGTAGAAAGACTGAAAATTATGTGTGTGGTAGAATGAAAAACTATAAACTAATTTTTTGTTCTTGTTGAAAACCCCTTTCTATTAAAAAAATAAAAAATATAAAGTGCATATTAGTATTATGTAACTTTATCATTGTTCATAAAAAAAGTAGCAATATCATTCATAGACACTATACATCAATGTGGGCTTGCCCACCTAGTCCTCAAATTGAGGATAAAGTTGAGAAACAAATCAATTAGTACTAGAAACAGAAAGCGAGACAAATTTAACAAAAAAAGTTGAGTGTGTCAATTATTAGAGAGGAGACAAGATTTCTCATTCATGATTTTGATGGGTTAATTATAGGTCTATATATCAACATGCTTGTTTGTGCTAGAGAACATTTTTGTGACGTAAAAGATTGGTTAAACTTTCACTGTCCATGCAACTCATCACATTTTTTGACACCTTCCCTCTTCATCATTAAACTGTAGTTGAAAGTTGAAGCTTTATTTACATGTTTATCAATTCCTCTACATGCTGCAATTGCAAGCTTTGTTATCAAATGGATAAGTCCAATAATACAACAAGCAATTATAGTAAAATTCATAAGGGTCCACACACATGGTTGAATGCAAGAATTTCATAATCTTCAAGGTAGTAGTCAATGATTCTATAAGATATATTATGATTATTATTCATGTTCCATAGCCAATTTTCAACAAGCTACGCATTGCAAAAAATAATGATAATGTTTCATAAAAAAAAATTAAGAGTCTTTCAAATTACTTTTTCTCAAGTGTCAATATTTTGCAAGGTAACTCAATAATAAAAAATTACATACCATGATCCCTATATCCTTGACTCATTTAATCATTTTACATAAATTAATAAAGCATATTTTATTTTTAAAGAGGCTAAAATGATTGTATAAATAAAGCTGGAAACAAGGGAAGAAAAAAGAAAATTGTTCTTCCGACCCCCAACGTTTCTTTTATGAGTCCCTAACTGACATTTTTCCCTTGCAAGGTTTTTCGGTTTCTACGAACCGAATCAACCGATGTGTTTTTATTGTTCAAAAATTTCGGTTTCTAAAAATAAAAAAAATTCGTCTTCCATAACTACAAAAATAGCATCTAGGATAGCTAAAAAAACGAATTTAAAACTATGTTTACCTTAAGATTGAGCTTCAATGCGTGTAGGCACCCTCAACATATGTTTCAATCTTGATTTCAAGTCTTGAATGCGTGTGAAAACCGATTTGAAGTTTTCGGTTTCTAAAAACCGATATTTTGTGTTCCAAATTTTTTGAATTTTGAAGGGCAAATTAAAAGTTTAGGGGTATAAAAGAAACGTGGTGGGTCGGAAGAGAAATTTTCAGAAAAAAATACAAAGAGCTATACATTAAGCTGGAAGCCCAAACAGTAAAACTAAAGAGCAGCCCAAAAAACTGAAAGATTCTCTTCCCACCCCCTCATGTCTTTTTCACCCCCACAACCCCTAAAAAAGTTCGGGGAATACGGCTCGAACTGTTTTCTAGTGTAAAATTTACATTGAAAAAAGTTCGGGTAATAGAACCCGATTTTTTTGGGGGTGACAGGGGTGAAAAAGACACGTGGGGTTTGGGAGAGAATGTTTTCAAAAAACTGCAACCAGCAAAAAAACTAAGCCCAATACACTGTCGTCAACGTTACTTCATTGAGCAATCCAACATTATTCTTACTCCCAAACTGTTGTTTATTCGTAATTTTTATAAATGCAATATATTGAATTAAGAATAATGCAAGTAATATATTGTATTAAAAATTGAATAGGGACATTTATTTTAGGATATTTTTACTTTTAGAAATGGGTCACCTGACTCATTTATATAAGAGAATTACTTTTGTCGTCCTACGAGTTACTCGTGCGTCCTACAACTTTTTCTTTTTACTCTTCCGTTACTTAAGTAGCGGACGTTATATTTTAGAAATTCTCATTTTATAACGTCCACTACTTAAGTAGCTGACATTATAAATGCAGGGTGTTTTTCGGTGTCCGCAATTTAAGTAGCAGATGATAGTATTTTGGTAAATTCATAGGGCACGTGCCAGAATCATTAGGGTGGCAAAAGTAAATCCCTTTATATATTGATATGTCTAGAATTCAAAATGAGTGAAATGTCAAATACCCCGTGAAATTTCAAAATTCTTCAAATATCCTCCTGAAATTTGGAAATAGGCAAATATCCCCCTGAAATTGTAAAATGTCAATCAAATTACCCCATGCTCTGTTTATTCCGTCTATTTTGAGCCTTCAAAAGCACATTGTTTGATCGTTCAACCTCCTTGCAACCAGGTGAATAATAAGGAACCTCTTTATCAATTTTTGTCTCATTCATCTTTTCCTCGCTTTTTCTCATTAAAATAGACGGAGTAAACGGAGTAGGGGGCAATTTGATTGAAGTTTAACAATTTCACGGGGGCATTTGCCTATTTTCAAATTTCCAGGGGATATTTGACGAATTTTGAAATTTTAGGGGGGTATTTGACATTTTCCTCAATTCAAAATCAATATATATGCCATGCAAATGCAACTACCTAACCCCCCAATACCTAACCCCCTTTTGGGACCATTTTACACTAAGTTATACCTTATCAACAATTACCCTTCCTTCCCTTCACTCAAAATTATGCTGAGCTATTATATAGATATACCTTATCAACAAATAAACATATATGCTGCAAATACAAAATCTATAAAAACATAACATTACAGGAAAGTGAAACAAGGTTGTGCATGCCATGGACACTAATAATTTAGGAATCAAGGTCGACGATTCTAAGAATAACGATGAAAAAAAGATTCCACTCCTGCAAAATGCAGAGGTTCCCGAAGCAGATAGAAACTTGATACAGCAAGCTATAAGTTCGACATTTAAAAGCACGGCGCATTTGGCAAATCTTCTACCTACAGGATCTGTTCTTGCTTTTCAACTTCTATCACCAATCTTTGCAAATCTTGGCAACTGTGACATTGTCAGCAGGACAATGACCTATGCACTTGTGATTCTCTGTGGTGCATCATGCTTCCTGCTAAGCTTTTCTGATACCATTAGAGACAACAAGGGGCACATTTCTCATGGAATTGCCACCTTTAAGGGCTTATGGATCATTGATGGTTGCATCGAACTTCCACCTCAAGTTGCTACAAAATATCGCTTACAGTTTATAGATTTCATGCATGCAATGATGTCGATTTTGGTGTTTTTAGCAATTACAATGTTTGATCAGAATGTGGTGCATTGCTTTTGTCCAGAACCATCAAAAGAGATGCGTGAAATCCTCACCATGTTGCCTTTAGCCATTGGAGTTTCTTGCAGCATGCTTTTTGTTTCATTTCCTACTCAGAGACATGGAATTGGTTTTCCTCTTTCAAAATGTTAATTGACAGAGAGTTAGATTATAATTAATTAAATAATTTACATGTTTAAGTTTACATTGTTAATTAGATTTTTATTTGGTTGTTTAGTTGGGCCTTATAGCCTTTAGGGCCCTTTATCGTATTATTCACGAGGTAGTATATATGTATGTCTTCAACAACATTTCAAATTTAATCGAGTGTTATTTTATTTCAACTAGTTGAGTTAAACTTAAACCGATCGAACCAAATCGAGTTATTCGTAAATTTAAATTGAGTTGAATTTGAGCTAAAAAGAAAGTTCCTGACAAACTCGAGTTGAATTTCGAGTTAATCTAATATTTATCGAGTCAAGCCGAGTTGAGCTCAATTGTACTAGCTGGAGTCATTTCCAACTCTACACACATGGTTGAATTGAAAGCCAGAATTTCATAATTTCAAGGCATAGTATAGTAGTTAAGGATACTATAAGATATATGATGATGATGATGATTATTCATGTTCCATAGCCAAGTTTCATCAACCGCATTGCAAAAAATAATGATAATATTGTTTTATAAAAATAGAAAGGGTTAAATATTTTTTTATTTCGTATAAACAATTTTAGTAAGTTTTGGTCGTTCAAATATTTCTTGTCACAATATTTAGTTTATGCTTTTCAGTCAACACATATATATCATTCAAAAAATTTAAATTTGTTCTATGGTGATGTTTAATATATTATAGGAATCTCTCTTTAAATTTTTTTGCACATCTAAATTCATAAATAATTAATTTTATGTTAAAAAATTCTAAACATAAATACAAAAAGTCATTCAAAAATGTAAAAGTATATAATAGTTGTATTAAAAGTAGATAGGGACTAAAAATTGCGACAAAATATTTGTGGGAGCAAAAGTTGCTGAAATTTTTTATAAGAACTAAAAATAAAATTCGAGATATTTATCAGAATCAAAAACTTATTTAACCCAAATAAAAATATAAAGTTTTTCAAATTACTTTTTCTCAAGTATCAATATTTTGCAGGGTAACTCAATAATCAGAAATTATCAAGTATTTTTTTTTAATGGAATATTTAACCAAACAATTGGCTTATCCACATTACACAATTAAACATGTAAAAAATGAGTGTTTTTATATATGCAATGCAACTACCTAACCCCCCAAACCCTAACTACCTAACCCCCTGTTGGGACCATTTTACACTTAGGTTATACCTTATCAACAATTACCCTCCCTTAGTCCCTTCCCTTCACTCAAAAATGTTGAGCTATTATATAAATATACCTTATCAATAAACAAACCTATGCATGCAAACATAAAAGCCATCAAAACATAACATTATTATAGCAGAGTGAAAGAAGGTTGTGCAGGCAATGGAGGTTCCAGAAGCGGAGAGGAACGCGACACAGAAAGCTATAAGTTCGACATTTAAAAGCACGGCGCAATTGGCAAACCTTTTACCTACAGGAACTGTTCTTGTTTTCCAGCTTTTGTCACCAATTTTTACAAATCATGGAATCTGTGACTCTGCCACAATGTCAATGTCCTATGCACTTGTGATTCTCTGTGGTATTGCATGCTTCGTGCTAACCTTTACTGATACCGTTAGAGACAGCGAGGGGCATGTTTCTCACGGATTAGCCACCTTTAACGGTCTATGGGTCCTCGATGGTACAACGAAACTTCCACCTGAAGTCGCTTCAAAATATCGGATACAATTTATAGATTTCATGCATGCAATGATGTCGATTTTGGTATTTTTAGCAATTACAATGTTTGATCAGAATGTGGTGCATTGCTTTTGTCCAAACCCATCAAAAGAGATGCATGAAATCCTCACCATGTTGCCTTTGGCCATTGGAGTTTCTTGCAGCATGCTTTTTATTGCATTTCCTACTCAGAGACATGGAATTGGTTTTCCTCTTTCAAAATGTGCATAATTTAGATCTTTTTATGTTCAATGTTGTATCCGATTTCAAAGTTTTTATTTCTTTCATCGTTTTGTTTTCACTGTTATCTCTAAACCGTTTTCGAATGGATTGCAATCATGTATGAGCTTCTTTTCTTTTCTTTTGAGCTTAAACAATATCTCGTACAATTAAGAATATTAATTGCTCTTCGCTTTCATGAATTTCTCAAAATTTCCTTATCAATAGAAAGATATCTTTACATAGACAAATTCTATAGAAGATATTTTTTTGGTAGTGTAATTTTAACCGGAAGATATTATCTAATAATATAAATCTTATCGGAATATATTTTTCAATAATATATTTTTCTGTGTGAGCGATATGAGAGGAGAAAAGAACAATCACATTCATTATATGGACCTATGATAATTTATCGACCCCAAATATTTAACAAAACAATTGGCTTATCTGCATTACACAGTTGGCTTATCCACATTACACAATTGAACATGTGAAAAATTAGTGTTTTTTGCACGTCCAAATCATGGGAGAGGGGGGATCATCTTAGTGATCACACAAAATGCTGAGATTGAAGTGCAACAAAACTATTATAAACCGATACTATCAACTTGCAATAAAATAATAGTAAAAAATAAATTCACCCCTTAGAATTTTCTTGACTAATTTGTGTATTTTAATAATATTATTTTTTATTTTTTATTTTTAACTTAGTATAATAACAGATAAGTGGGATGATCGAGATTCAAACACCGACCTTTATATATATATATAGTTAGATGTTTCTCCATGCAAAAGTGAAAGAAAATAAAAATTAATAAAAGCTATAAAAACTATTTGGACCAACGGTGTTTTTAAGAATCGGGTGGAAAATGAAGCTCCCAAAGAATAAAGACACTGTTCTTCTCCCTCTTGTATTATTCTAAATTCTACTAAAAATATTTTCGAGTAGTATAAATTTTTATTGGGAAATATCTTTCGGTGGTGTATTTTCGTCTATATGAGCAATGCAGAGTGGAGAATAGCAACCACCAAGAATAAAAGAGCTTTGCTAGTTCAATGGGCCTATTACATTAAAGTTATTTTTAATGGGCCTACTAAAACAAGTAATGCTTCAAAAAGGGGCTACTTTCAGCCCCCCTATTTTTTTTATTACACCTGAGCTTCTTGGAAGCTTATTTCCATACAGGAAAAATTATCTGAGAGTAATATGGGGATGCTGAAAGTCATCCCCTTCAAAAGAGATCGAAAGTTTAGAACCAATATGATGCTACATATTTTTTTGGTGAATCGGATAATCTTTGTGCACAACTGCATAGACTGATCTTTCCAATTGGACATAACCATAATGAGTGGCATAATTCACCCTCTATAGATTTTTATTTTTTTGGATTCAGTCTCTATATAAATTTAACATTGTTACATTCTCACGATCGGATCCAACACGAGGCTACATATAAGCCAATGAGTTGTTTTCTATGGATCAAACTTGTATCTACTCACTACCTTTCTAATTAAAAAACTATCAAGAAATCAAATCAGTATAAAAAAAATTACCAACCAAGAAAAAATCAAAAGATTAACTAGATAAGTTCATGCTGCTAAAAGATTAACTAGATGCTTGGATCATTGTTTTTCCCACTTATATTTTAAATTGGAATACCGTACAAGCAATGATAATAATAAGAAATCAAAAGAAAACGTAAAGCTTCAACCGTAATGGTCGATGTAGCTTATGGCAATGCAAACCACATGTTGGTATAATTTACAAAGTTAAAAAAAGGTTTAGTATGTGTATACATCATTATGTCACTTTTTTAGATTAGTTATTTTAATATCTCTAATATATTAGTTTAATCTAAGTTATTCTTTCACATTATACCATTAAAATGAGTGTAGTGGAATGATTTGATAGAATACATGATTGCTATTGAATGGCGGTATAAATTATTTTACGCGGTGCATCCTATTTTCTCCTCTAAAAATGTCTACTTGTGTAATTTAATTGGATGCCACATTAAAATTAATCTGAAGTTATTGAAGTAACTTTTTGGATTTGTTATTCTATCTATCTAACCGTGTAAGTGTTTCTAAAATATGGCAATTAGCGTGTAACTTTGGACAGTAAACTTTCAGCCTAAAAAGAGTATCCCATGAATCAATTTATCTTATCATCACTCTTTCCACCGTAAGCATTTGGATTCATGTCCGTCATTTAAGTTATTAAAGCAAAAAAAGAAACCAAACACACCTTATAACCGTCCTTCAAACTAACTACTCTATAAGGAATATATAGAAAGCTGTTTCATCAAGTTTTATGTTTGTGTTTCTTGCAAGCAATGTCAAACCCTCCCTTCCCTTCACTCAAAATTATGCTGAGCTATTATATAGATATACCGTATCAACAAACAAATCTATGCTGCAAATACAAAAGCTATCAAAACATAACATAACATTAAAGGAAGGTGAAAGGAGGTTGTATAAACGATGGACGTCAATTTAGAAATCGAGGACAATTCTATGAATAACGAGGAACAGAAGGTTCCACTCCTGCGAAATGCGGAGGTTCCAGAAGCAGAGAGGAGCTTGGTACAGAAAGCTATAAGTTCGACATTCCAAAGCACGGCGCATTTGGCAAACCTTCTACCTACAGGCACTGTTCTTGCTTTCCAACTTTTGTCACCAATCTTTACGAATCTTGGAAGCTGTGACTCTGTCAGCAAGTCAATGACCTCTGCACTTGTGACTCTCTGTGGTGCATCATGCTTCTTGCTAAGCTTTACTGATAGCTTTAGAGACAGCAAGGGGAATATTTCTTATGGGTTGGCCACCTTTAAGGGCTTGTGGGTCATTGATGGATCAACCAAACTTCCACCTCAAGTTGCTGCAAAATATCGCATACAGTTTATAGATTTCATGCATGCGGTGATGTCTATTTTGGTATTTGCAGCAATTGCATTGTTTGATCAGAATGTGGTGAATTGTTTTTTTCCAGAACCATCAAAAGAGATACAGGAAGTCCTCACCGCGTTGCCTGTGGGAATCGGTGTTTTTTGCAGCATGCTTTTTGTTGCATTTCCTACTGAAAGACATGGAATTGGCTTTCCTCTTTCAACAAGTTAATAATTGAGATCTTTTTTATGTTGACGTTTGCATCTGATTTCAATATATATTCAATATAAGTGCATTATTTCATAAAATCAACTTATAAATACTTTGCAAATACAAGGCAAAATACCCTGCAAATTAATAGACCCATGCCTGACCCTTATATTATATGGACCTACCATTGGAAGAGAGCTTTGTAAGTTGTAACACAATATTTCAATTTAACCAAATCACAGAATCTATATAATTTAATATTCAATTTTTTTTTTCAATACCATCTAATGTATACTAGGAATATGCTAAAAACTAGTAGCAGAAAAACATCATTAATTATATAAGCTATCTAGATGGTTTAAGAAATATTTTTGCTCAGTTTTTTTCTTGTGTGGAATTGATAGTTTCTGAAACTCTTAAAACTGAATATCGCCTCAAGCAACCTGTTAAGATTATATAGTCTTATACCCAACGATGAGGGACCTCTGCTTGATTAAAATTCAGAAGAATTTATCAATATCTAAGGATATGAAGTTAGTGGTCAAGAGTCGAGACCACTCCTATATCCAAAACTCGATATCATTATGCCGACTCGTTTTGATTACCTAACTAATTTCTTTTTGTCTATCTAAGTTTATATTATAGTACTATAGTCAGAGAATATATTTCTCCACAGAAACCTAGGAAGTAGGAACGAGTTATTTGAACATTTTCAAGGAGAAAAAATGGTATGCTCAAACTTGACTTGGGGACTAGTTTCTTTTTCAATATATGGATTCATCTATTCTCTTTTTATGGGAAGGCAACAAACTAGAAAGATAATACTTACATGTAGACCTGACTATAAAGTATAGGCGAAAAATATATATGTATTGAATCTACAAATTTACATGTTGAACAATCACAATCATATACATGTTTCCAGCATAGATGTGAAGTTATCCCAACAGAAAATTTCAACATTAGTTTAATCATGATCCACTAGTACAACCAGACATACTGTGTCAAAAATACAATCTATTTACTAAAGATTTACTTGCAATAAGTATCAACAATCTACATATTTACCTTATCTAGCAAGAGTTTTGGACTTTTCCGTTTTTGTGTTGTAACAGATGAAACAGAACATCAGAACCCTGTTTAAAGATTCGTGAATTCACCATTAAACAAAACAATAGTGGATAAAACATTTGAGGAGTCAGACCATACAAAGAGCCGTCTTACAATTAAGAATCTCAACAACAAAAATGTTAATTGTTGAACTATGGAAAGAATGCAATAAACTTACAATGTTGGCCAAATTTATGGAACTGACTTCGGAAGAAGTTTTGTAGAAACCAGCATGTAATGGGTTTGATCAAAACAAAGGACTTTTAATTACCTGTGTTAACCTTACCCAGTAGACTAGAACCGTGGAAAATCTTTTTCCAACAAATATTTGCCTCATTAATGTTCAAATAAAGCCGGACAAGAACCAGGAAGTGTGAAGTCAGCCTCCAGTTGCGCACAGAAAATCTACTGTCACTGTTTGAATCTTTATGTTTGGTCATGGAAGCAATGATCACCAGAGAAAGTCCACGCATTAATACATTCCGTATTCTCATATCTGGACTCACAAACTTCAACTCTCAGTTTCAACAAATTTCTGCTTCAGCTCAGCCAGCAATAGCTCAGTGCCTTCTCTCACTTTTTTCCGATCCCAAAGACCATGCATTAGTACATTCCATATTCCGTCATCTGGAATGCAGCCATCTAAAATCATCTCGTCCAGAATCCGAGTAGCTTTGTTCAGGTCTCCTCTCTTGCAAAAACATTTGATTAAGCAGTCAAAAGTGCCAATCTCAACAGAAATACCCCTAGTACGCATACTAAGATACAATTGGAATGCGCGGGTTGGATCATTATTATTACAAAGACCTTGGACCACCATGTTATGCATTCTGATATGGAAGCTCCAACTTGCTCGATTAGGTGAGATACCGCCAAGAACCATCTCATCAATGAAGTTTGCAGCTTCTTGATAGCTGCTATCTGCACAGAGACCACTTATGATTCTCCCGTACATCCCTGCATTTGGTTTCAATCCTTGAAGCCTCATCCTATCAAGAATCTCAACAGCTTCTCTATGCTTTCCTTCTTTACACAGTCCATCGACTAATGTACTATAAGTGACCATGTTAGGCGAATGACGTCTTCTAACCATCACTTCTAACAATTCCATTGCTTGCGACGACTGTCCACATTTACACAATCCATCCATTAAAGAACTGTAAGTAAAAACATTTGGCTCAATGCCCTTTCTTATCATCTCTTCGAGCAATTCTATAGCTTCATCCAAATTATTAGATTGACACAAGCCATGTATCAAACTAGTATAGCTAACAACAGACGGCGACAAACCTTTCTCCTCCATCTCATCCAACAGTTCCTTTGCCTGACTGATTTTTCCAAGCTTGCAGAGCCCATTAATCAATGTACCATATGTATACGAATCAGGCTGGCATCCACGATTGGGCATTTCACGAAATATCCGGAAAGCAGACTCAATAGTTTCCTTGTTTTTGCATAGCGCCTTGATCAAAATATTGAGTGAAACAACACTCGGCGGAATGCCCTTTTCTCGCATCTCCTTATAAACACCAATAGCCCTTTTCACATAGTTTTCCTCCACAAGAATATCAAATATCGTAAGGTAAGACTTCTGTGTGGGCCTAAGCTGAAATTTTTCCATTTTATGGAAAACCCTAATGGCATCAAGCGGCCTATGCACACGTCCATAACCTCTGCATATAGTTAAAAATATGTCCTCAGTAACCTCACAATCTTCTTGCTTCATTCTCTCCAACATTCCTTCTGCTGGCCTAAACTGGTTCACAGAAACTAGCCTATAGATCATTGCACCAAAAGTTTTGTGATCATGACGAAATCCATTGCTATACTCTTCTGTTGCAGATTCAAACATAACGACAGCTTTGTTTATATCCTTTTCTGCTTTTATTAGTTGCTCAACTAATGAATTTGTAATTTGCTTTGGCCACTTAAACAAAGTTTTACTAGCCATAATCCCAATTGAAAATACTTTAAAAAATGATAGATTTTGGAAACTTGTATACAATACTAGCTCCTCATAACAAGCATTGCAATAAAACCTTATGCCAAAGTGGATGAAACTAAAATGAATCCGAAGGAACAATCAATGCTAAATGTTAAATAAGTTTGTGTCCAGTGTTAGAGTTAGATTTAGTTTGAGACTTGGGTGAAGCATTTCATCAAATGGGTGTCATGCAAAATGAAGCTGCTGAACAAAGAAGCTTCTCCGAGAGCTGTGTTAACTGAAATTGAATACAAACCGCTAAAAAAATCGGTTTGAAGAATTTGGTGGAAACATAGCAAGAACTGAACTTAGAAAAATCAATTAATTGAAACCATGTTACCTTGTTTTAAGGGAATGGGACATCGTCGTCGCGTTCAAGGTTTTTTTTTCTTTTGTGTTTAAGGTTTTTATTTTGCTGCAATATTTTTTTCTTTCTCTAAACTGTTTCTGAATGGATTGAAATCATGTATGGGCTTCGTCTCTTTTGGGCTTAAACAACAATGACCGTCAAATGAAAATTGCTTTTCTGACCCCCCCCATTTCTTCTATACCCCCCAAACAGACGTTTTTGCCCTTGGGGGGTATCAAAATTTTTGGAAGGTTGCCTCGGTTCGTAGAAACCGAGCAGCTCCCTCGGTTTTTAAAAACCGCGCTGATCCTGTATATAGAACAACCAACAACCACTTCTTATTTTCTGCAAAACTTTTCAAATTCCCCTCCCCAAATCCAATCCTAATTGGTGCTCATTCAAGGCTTGGATTCAACATCAAAGGTTGCTCTACAACATCAAACACTCATTAAAGCGTGAAATTAAGGTAATCACCGATTTAAATTTTGTTTAAATGTGGCTGTCATAGGTCTAGTTTCGTAGGGTATGTGTCAGGAAACGCTCGGTTTCTATTAACCGAGCTAGCTCGGTTTCTACGAACCGCGCTAGTCCTGCGTTTTGGAGAAAAATGGCCAGCTTCTGACTTGTTGTTTTTTTTTATATAATTAGTTACTCATGACTTATAAATTGTAGTACAAATTGCTTATTAGTATTGTAGGTGTGTACTTAGTATTCTATTAGGATTGTAACAATTAAAGGTTGCTAATTAAATTATTTGCATTTGCTTGGTTTGTAGTCATGGAAGATCAACCGCCACAACCACTTGACATTGTTCCGGTTCCAGTTCAACCGCCACCAATATCAATTGACACCGGACATCATTTTGCGACTGCGGCTAAAGAGGGTTCCAAAGATGATTTGATCGCATGGGCTAAAAAAGTTGCACAGAAATTGAAGTTTACCATTATAGTTAGGAGATCGGACAACGGCGGGGATAAGAGTAGGAAGCCGTTTTTTGTGTTGGAGTGCGAACGAAGCGGCAAGTACGTGCCACCTAAAAAGAAGTTGAAAGCCGATTCTACGGGAACTAGGAAGTGCGGATGTCCATTCCGACTTCGTGGTTATTATGCAAAAGAAACAAAGTTATGGCATATGACAGTGGTGAATGGCATACACAACCACGAGTTGGACACGGAGCTTGAGGGGCATCTTGTGGCGGGTCGGTTGAAGCCGGAAGAGACGCTATTGGTGAATGAAATGACCAAGAATTTGGTCCAACCAAGAAATATCCTCTCGACATTGAAAGAAAGAGATCCCGAGAACACGATGTCATCAAAGCAATGTTACAACGCCCGGTATAGGTATAAAGCTAAAATGAGGGCGTCCATGAGTAAAATGCAACACATGTTCAAACATCTGAGCGACAACAAATATTTTTTCAAGTATCGGTCGCATGTTGATGAAGGAGGTGAATATCTTCAAGATATTTTCTTTGCACATCCAAGATCCTTGAGCTTGTTCAACTCTTTTCCCACTGTATTGGTGATGGACTCGACGTACAAAACCAACAAGTACAACATGCCTTTATTTGAGATAGTCGGGTTCACTTCAACCGAGAGGACGTTTAATGTTGGTTTTGCTTGGCTTACAAACGAGAAAGAAGATAATTTCATTTGGGCTCTACAACAATTGCGGTCACTTGTAAGGAATGAAGGTAGTTTGCCTAAGGTGATTTTGACCGACAGAGATACCGCATTGATGAATGCTGTTGGTCAAGTATTTCCTACATCGGCTGCCATGGTTTGTCGGGTTCATGTTCAGAAAAATGTGGGGTCCAAGATAAAGGAGCTACTGAAAGTAAGAGAAGGAGAAGAGGTCGAGAAGGAAATTGTGTGGGCGAATTTGGAAAAAGCCTTCATGCATTTGTTATACTCGGATACAGTCGACGTGTATGGTGATCGCTTAATGGAGTTTAGGGAGCTATGTAAGAAGTGGCCAATATTGTTGCGCTATATTGAAGAAACCGTTTTGGACACGGACAAAGAGAAGGTTGTATGTGCTTGGGTAGACAAGCATATGCACATGGGCAACTATACCACAAATAGAGTTGAAAGTGCCCATGGTGTCTTGAAAAAATCCTTGGAGGACAGTTCTAGTGATTTGGTGAAGGGATGGGAAGCGATACATCACATGTTGGGACTTCAATTCACCGAAGTTCAAACTCAATTTGGTCAAAGTATGTCTGTAGAGGAGCACAGATACCGGGATGTTAGACTGTACTCTTTGTTACCTTTCAAAGTCTCTAGAGCGGCATTGGATTACATCTACCAAGAGGCAAAAAGGGTCGACAATGTTGGTATGGATAGCAAAAAGTGTGGATGCTTGATGAGAGTTAATTATAGGTTGCCATGTGCATGTTTGATTGCTAAGAAGTTAAGGCACAACCAACCTATTAGACTCGATGAAGTATACATTCACTGGAAGAGGATGTGTTTCAATGTTGAAGAAGGCGGTGGAGACGTCCAGGAAGATTATTCGTGTACGGCAGAGTGGGAAGCAATTAAGGTTCGCATATCATAATTGTACATATTTGTTTGCGTAGTAACGATAAAATTATTTGTTTGCTTAATGACATATTGATATGAATATTTGTAGGAAAGGTTGAAAACATCGGATGAAGGTATGAAAAATGAAATCCGAAATCAACTCCGTCTAATTGCATATCCTGAATCTACCTCTCTCAAGCCTCCGGTTCAAGATGCCAAATCAAAAGGGGCTAAAAAGAAAAAGGCGGCGGTTCGTGGCAAAAAAAATACCACAACTAGAGATAAGTCCCGGTGGGAGCATGTTAATGCATACTTTGCGGAGACACAATCATCTCAATCTAATCCATCAAAGTCATCTGACTCGAATGCGTCATTATCACAAGCTTCATCGTCTACTATGTCCAAAGCTCCGGTAATTGGTAACTTCACTCCGACTCTATCTCAAATTGTTGAGCTTGACCACATGCCGAAGTGCATGCATCCTTTTATTGAAGATATAGTTGATGTGGAAGGTGACGGTTATTGTGGATACCGCGCGATTGCATTGGCTACAAAAAAGAATGAAGCGGATTTTGAGTTGGTACGACTTAGCATGCAAAGGGAGATGACTTTGCATAGGAGTATGTATGTTAGCATGTTTGATGGTGAGGACCGTTGGAAATATATTTATGAGGCACTATTCCGAGCTCCGAGACAAAGAACCTCTCTTAGGAAGACAGTTGCACCACAAGATAAATGGTTCACATTCCCGGATATGGGACATATCGTAGCTACTATCTTTGAGAGAGTAGTGGTGCAGCTCTCAAAACATGGAGTGGGAGCATGTGAAACATTTTTTCCATTGCGTGGCTATCCACCACCAAACCCGTCTTCAAAGGTTATTTGCCTTGGCGCATTACCTAATCACTTCGTTTTAGTGAAGTTAAAAGAAGGTTGTCCGATACCTAAAACAAATGCTCAGTGGAAGCGACATGCTGCTGAACACACTAAGGATTGGCAAACTTATTTTGTGGATAGGCAGAAGGAGTTTGAGGAACTCATGAGCATCGAGAGAGGAGACGTTTCAACTGTTGGTGTTGGTAGTGAAGACAATCCAATGACAATTGATTGAACTTTGATGTAATCACATAGGGTAGCATATAATGAACTTTGATGAACTCATGTGATGTATTTTGATATGTAATGAAATTTGATGAACTTTGATGTATTTTGAAGTAATTAACATAGTACTTTGATGTAATGAAAATAGTATTTTGATTTAGTAAAACTGTTTGGTTTGAAATAATGATGTTATAATGTGTAAAAAACAGGTTCGGACCTCATTTGTATTGAGGTGGTATTGGAAAACAGAAGCAGGCTGTTCTGGTGTTTTTCCTGGGGTGGTTCGGTTTTTAAAAACCGAGCATGCCTATAATTTCGCGGTTTTTAAAAACCGCGCTTCCCCTCGGTTTCTACGAACCGAGCTAGGCCTCTGTACGCAGGAAAATTGTATGGGGGGTACAAAAGAGATCAAGGGGGTAAAGAAAGATGCACCGTTAATATATAACTAAATCCATTTTTTTTAATAAAAAAATTGAAATGTAACCGACAATTTTTGTGGTCGAGATTGCACCGTCACTTTTTGTGGTCGAAATGTAACCGACAATTTTTGTGGATGTAATCAGACAACAAATTATATAAATATATGGATGCGTATTCAGATAAATCACAACTCAGTTTCAATTTATTTACTAGTTTTTTCAATTCTTAACTATGTCATCCTCACGTGGTTCTCGTGGTTCTGCAGTTCGCAATCCGGTAGAAACATATCAGTTTTCTGTCCAGTTTCAGGGTAACAAAGAGTTGTTCACCCTTGCATTGGATACAAGTTTAACAACCGTTGAATCAATCAAAAATAGAATTGAAATCATGTATCATTATGCACAGGGCAAACAAATCAAAATTGCGAAACTTGGGTATGCAGAAATGTGGGTCGATCTGGCAGCTGACTGTTCAAGCAATTCATTTGAAGATGCACCAAAGAAATACGGGTGGAAACAATTGAAAGATGATGATGATGTGCGCTCCATGTTTAATCAAATTCTAATTGATCCAAAAGGGGGACGTTTGTATGCTATGTTACATTAACCTAATTTTATGTCTTTAATTTATGTTATGTCTTTAATTTCATTGTAACGTGTTTAATTTTCAATGTTCCGTGACAGTTGTTGAACTCTATGTTTTTAATTTATGAAATATCCAGTTTATTATGTTTTATTATTTGTATGGATTAATTGGAAATTTTTTATGATTTATTCTAATAGGAAATTTATGAACTCTATGTTTTTAATTTGTTATGATTCTTTCTGGGCGAGTTCGGTTTCTAAAAACCGCGCCAGAACTGGTATTGCTCGGTTTTTAGAAACCGAGCCAGAACTGGTAAAAACCAGAACCATAGGTTTCTGGTTCTGTTACCACCTCAATATATTTTGAGGTCCAAACCTGTTTTTTGCACAACATTCATTAAGTTTCATCCAACACAAAATCAACAATTAATTGTAAAACATAAAATCCATAATACATAATATTCCAACATTAAAACGCAAAAGTACATATTAATTATTAAGTTCCAACAAATTCCAAAGTACAAATTACAACGCCAAAATACATAAATTCCAAAGTACATATTAAAACATAATTAAAGACACTAAACTAATAACAAATAACTATCCACGCCGTCCACCTCTTCTCCCCCGACTTATTCGTTTATACGTCAAACACGGGTTAAGCATGTTGAGAATCTTACGCAAAGTACCATGAACTGGAGTTCCTAGCTCAGCCTCACCAGCATCAAGTGCCCTCTGAACCTCATCCCTGACACTTCGGCATACACCCAATGGATTAGGGTCATGTCTTTGTTGAGACTCCTCGAGCAACACCTCCAACTCAGGTGGTCTTGGTTGATCCTCTGGAGCTTCTAATGGACGCATTTTGGGATGCGACACTTTGTAAAACCACAAAACATATCCAGGATCGCAGTCCCAAGCATTCACCACAGCTTGACCCCTCATGTTTTCATCAATCAACCGCATATCCATCTCTTCAGCCCACACACGATCAATCTCAAATACATTCATATTTGGCGCACTTACATCGGAGTCTCTTGGAATGCCCTGAACGTAATTAAATTGTCTCAGCACACGTTCAGGCAAATGCTTAGCTTTCAAACTCCCACACCTTAACCAACCAGAAAACCAACATTCATCAATCAAAGGGCGGATATGTCGGCGGTTATCATACGGACAAAACACAACGTCCGACACTTGAATATTGTCGATGCTCTGCCTATAGCCACGTGAATCCTTGTGACCTTGTCCAGGAGCATACTTCGCATTTAGTGGCATATTTTCAGTAAAATTTGTCTCTAACTGCCACATGCTAAGTGTCGGGAAATGTGTAATTATCCACCCCTGAAAAATTCACATACAAGCTTCATTATATGCAAACATACTTATGTAAAATATATCCATGTAAAAAATAAGTTCTACACATATAACATAATATATAATTGAAGGTTCGTATATTTTTACCTCAAAAAATGACATGTAGCCAGCCAACTGGGACGCTTGAGCTTGAGATGCAAAGTCCAAATAATTTTGTAATTGAACAAGGGCAACAGAACCCCAGTTCCATTCATGGACACTCGACAAGTCCGCAAAGTACTGTATATACACAACGTCGAGGTAGTACGACGATTTGTTGCTGAATATGGTACAACCAACAACAAATAGCAAAAAAGCCCGTACGCATCTCTCCCTATACATCCTAACCTCGTGCATCGGGGCATTATTCGCGAAAGCAGATTCAGCAGCATCTAAATAATCCATAAAAAGGCCTTGAACGTAGGAATGCGTCAAATATGGCCCTTTTAAGGCGGCAAACATATCCATGGCATCGCCTTCGTCAATTCCAAGATATGTGCTAAGCATTTGAGCTCCGTCTGGTCTTGAAATCTTGACATGGTTAAGAAATTTGCCTTGGATGGAAATATGCAACAAACATTGGACATCGTCCAATGTGATGCCCATCTCACCTATTGGAAGGTGGAATGTACTTGTTTCCGGATGCCAACGCTCAGCAAAAGCCCATAGAAGCCCATAGTCAAGTATGTTGAAATTGGTCCTTACCAGCGGCTCCAACCCCGATGCTATAATATATTGCCAAAACCAATCTTGTGTAGGTTTCTGGATTTTTATAACCTTATTGGCACTGGCAATGCAACGTAACGACCTGTGTAAAATCTGCAAAATCCAACAACGCAATACATTATTAAAATATGCACCTTAACGAAATTACAATATTGAACAAAGTTAAATCATTCATAAAATAATCGACATATTTCTTAGATTTTTACCGGGTCGTTATGTTGTGCATCCCAAATTGGATTTGCCCGATGCTTATGGTAATTTTTTAGCAACGACAAATCACTCGGTCCTCCTGGATAAGACCCTTCTTGTACATTAGGTTCCTCATCCTCTTGTGGTTGTGGTTGTGGTTGTGGTTGTGGTTGTGGTTGTTCATCCTCTTGATAATCAACCGGTTCATTTAAATATTGACCGGCATCAAAGTCCTCATCATCACGCACCGGTCGATGTGCGCGTGAACGAGAACCACCCGAACCACCCGCTTCGGCATCGTGTGTTCCTCGCACCGGCGGTCCTTGCTTACCGCGACGCCCTCTTTTAGGTGGAGGAGCATTTGCGGCAAGCTCTTTACGAACAGACGAATGTGCTCTGCTCGCCCTTCCTTGTCTAGTTCGGCCAACATTGTCGTCTTCCATATCTAAACATAGAAAAAAATTCAAAATCAATACAAACTTTTAATCTATGACAAATTCAAACTTTTAATTCAACATAGTACATTTAATCCATAAACAAATGGAAACATAATTAATATGGAAAAAAGTAACTGATTTCACTCAGACATTTTGTCAAACACTTGGAGCACAATATAGAAACTCAACCTCATACTCACATTTAACATAATATGAAACATGCATTCATGCTATTATCTAACCATACTAACAATTAACCAATAATCAACAAATCATACAACATAATCACGTTTGAAAGACAAAGTCATAATTTGAAATTTATGGAGAGAGGAACAAAATATGCATATAATTGAAAATGTTGAGGATGAACATATAGAATAATCAAAGATGTATGAAACTTACTTGATTATGTATGATTTGAAGTTGGATGTTGATGTAGGGTTGAAAGTGGCGTTTTGGAGAAGAAGAGAGGAACTTAGGGTTATTTTGAAAAAAACTCGTAAATGAAAACAGAAGCAGCAGCTTCTGTTAGTATATACATATGGCTCGGTTTTTAGAAACCGAGCTAACTCTGGGGGGTCTCTCGGTTTTTAGAAACCGAGCTAACTCTGGGGGGTTTCTCGGTTTTTAGAAACCGAGCTAATTCAAAGGGGGGTCTCGGTTTCTACGAACCGAGAATGTCTGGCAAAATTTTTATGGCACACCAAGGGCAAAAACGTCTGTTTGGGGGGTATAGAAGAAATGGGGGGGTCAGAAAAGCAATTTTCCCGTCAAATTCAAGATGGGCTTTTTTTAAACAAATTCAAGATGGGCTTAAACTATGATCATTGATAAGGAAATTGCTTTTCGACCCCTGCCCATTTCTATTTTACCCCCCAAACTGACGTTTTTGCCCTAGGGGGTATGAAAAAAATTTGCCAAGAAAATTCGGGTTTTACGAAACGAATTATTTGCCAAGGCAATTCGGTTTATATAAACCGAAGCTGAGGAATAGGAACCAAACAAACAAACACCACCTAGTTATCACACATCGAAAAAACAACAAAAACTACTACAAGAAGAAGATGAAGATGAAGATGACGATGACTTTGTTTCACTTTCAGAATTCAAAGGTCTACCAAACAAATTCCACCGAACACTACTCCCAGACCTTGAAACAATCTCAACAACCTCAAAAGCATACATAACAAAAGCCAACAATGAAATGACAAAAGGTTTCAAACCTTACGTTGGCAAAAAATATGCATCAACCATAGCAACATTAGTTTCATCAATTTTCATATTAATCCCTCTTCTCTTAGTTTCACTTCTCTGCAACAAAATCAAAACATTTTTCTCACTTCAAAAAATCTTAATCATCATCCAAATCTATCTCTCAATCTACTTCACAATTCTCTGCATCACAATCTACTGGAATTGAACCATTGAAGTTTTTATCCTCAGCTTCGGTTTATATAAACCGAATTACCTTGGCAAATAATTCGGTTCGTAAAAACCGAATTTTCTTGGCAAATTTTTTTCATACCCCCTAGGACAAAAACGTCAGTTTGGGGGGTAAAAAAGAAATGGGCAGGGGTCGGAAAAACAATTTTCCATTGATAATTGTTATTAGCTCATACTTTTGCCACCCTATCAGTTTCTCGCGCGCTATGTCTTTCCTGGTTTACCCTTCCGCTACTTAAGTAGCGGACGTTATAAAAATGAGATTTTTTTGAAAAATATCGTATGCTACTTAAGTAGCAAACGTTATAAAGGTATGGTGTTTTGGGAGGTGTTCGCTACTTAAGTAGCGGACAAGGGTATTTTGAGAAATGTTTTTTTTTTAAGAAGCTAAATTAGTCTACCCAAATTAGCACAAGAGATAATCAAATCTGAGAGTGTAGATAGCAAGCATCTTAATATTATTGATCAGAAGATCGAAAATAAACATTGTATCAGTGCAGTAACGACGTGTAATCCATTTCCGGAGCTAACCAGTAAAACCCACAAGCCAAAATGGTCGGTGTGTAGGAAGCAATTGAGGGAGTGTAAATAGCAAGCATGTTAAGATCCATATTGATGGAGCCCACAACAACACAAACGTGAAACATATCATCGCACGCTGAAGATCCCAAATCATGAAACCAAAAACCTTAAAAAAAACAATGTGTTTTTTAAGAACAAATCCAATTTACCAAAAAACACATTCAGTAATTCTTCTCTCTCTTCAATTCCTTCATGTGCAATTAATAAACTTAACCCAATTAATTAATTACCCAAAATTACTTCTTAAAAAGTAAAACAACAAAAAAAAAACATCAGAATAAAAAAGTTCACCAAATCAACATTAAAACAACACACACACACAAAAAACAGAGCTGAGTCAGAGGAACATTTTTTCATTTTCAATATTAGCAATAAAAAAAAGAAAGAAAAGAAAAAGCATTCTTCTTTTTTCTTTCATTGTTTTTGTTTTTTAGCTTTGTCATTGTTTAAGGTGATGTTTGACGAGATCATTCATCAAACGATGATCACACCGTTCGTTCATAATTCATTCATAAAATCTCAAAATCAAAAACAGATTAAAAATTTAAAAAAAAGGAAAATTAAAAAGGAATAATTATGAAAGGTGGTAGTAGAGTTATAGTAGTCAAGAGCAACAACTGTTGTTGTTGTTGTTCTTTTATTGTTTTTGTTTATCAACAATTATTATTATTATTACTACTTTTCTTATTATTATTATTATCATCATTTTTGTTTTTGTTTTTCTTCTTCTTTTTTTGTTCTTCTTCGGTGTTCTATCTTTTCAACAATTTAACTTCCACCGTTGATAATTGCTTTTTTCATTTTCAATATTTTCATTTTCCATTCCTTGACTTTCACGATAATTTTGTTGCTAAAATCAACCCACAATTTTAAAATGAGAAAACTAAATAAAAACTGAATCTTTTAGGTTACCCAAATCATTATTGTGCTTTTGTTGTTTCTTCTTCGCGTTCTTCTTTTGTGGGTTGTGGAATCTAGGGTTTGAAAAGGGAAAAAAATTCGATCTTGATCATCGATGGATGCTGAAGAAGTAGAGAACAATACTCAGAAAGGTGATGATGGGGGTGAAAATAGCAATGAGAATAACAATAACAACAATAACAATGGAAGTAATAGCAAAATTATGAGTTCAAGTGAAGGTCAGAGTAAACCCAAGCGTCAGATGAAAACCCCTTTTCAGCTTGAAATGTTAGAGAAAGCTTATGCTTGTAAGTTCATAACTTTTTCTCTCTTTTGTTCTTCAAATTTGAGTTTTTTATTTTGTTTTTATGATTTTGTGTTTGGTTTTTTTTTTTTTTGTTGTTAAAGTTTTTGTGTTTTGTTTTGATGACAGTGGAGACTTACCCTTCGGAGAGTACGAGAGTAGAGCTGTCGGAGAAGTTGGGGTTGTCGGATCGACAGTTACAGATGTGGTTCTGTCACCGGAGGTTGAAAGACAAGAAGGAGTTACCAACTAAGAAGCCAAAAAAGGTGCCACCTTTGCCGGATTCTCCTACTGATGAACCTAATCCCAAGTTGGTTATTGAGCCCTTAAACGAATATGGATCCGGGTCGGGTTCCGGGTCTAGTCCATTTGCTCGGCCGGAGTTGAGGAATGTCGTGCCTCCTCGGACTTACTATGAGTCGCCGCAGACTATAATGGAGCTTAGAGCAATTGCTTGTGTGGAAGCACAGTTAGGAGAGCCTTTAAGGGAAGATGGACCTATTTTAGGAATTGAGTTTGATCCATTGCCACCTGATGCATTTGGGGCACCATTAGGTATAGTCAATGTTCTTTCAGCTTTGGTCTTACTATTATCTTTCACTTGCAGTTTTAGAATGAGTGACTTTTTTGTGGTTTATACTTGTGTTTAGTTTTATTTATGATGATGTATTTCCATTTTTTGTGTTTTGTCTTTATATTGATCATCTCTATTTAGGTATTATGATAAATTGACCACATTGTTGACTATAGTCTTTCCTTTTCTGACATGTAGCCTGGTAAATGGCTAACTAGTTTCTTAGAAGTTTAGATTTTTGTGAGGAACAATGCTGTCATGGTATAAATTGCGCGTGAAATATGAATGATTATTTTCGATGGGTGCATTGGCTTTGTTTGGTGACTTACTTCTTGTATTTTCTTTTGGTGCAGCTGTTGCAGAACAGCAGAAGCGGCCTAGTCTTGCCTACGACAGTAAAATATATGAAAGACATGAAGTTAGAACGAATAAGGTTAGTCTTAGTAGCTGTATGTGCTAAGTGTTTAGAGACGCATGTTAAAAATCTCATTTTCTTTTACCTTTAACAAATGACTTACTGGTAGTATAAGCATGACTTGTAATATGGGTCATTTTATTACGTTAACCTCTATCCTTTATTTAGATGCATGCATAAAAGGGAGGGAAAAATTAATGTGGTTGTGTAGACTTGGATGTTCACTTGGCATACCGTATGTTTTATAGTCATAAGTTTATTTTGTCTTTTCTCGCAGATAATATTTATGAATGTCCTTTTGAAAACTTGTTTTTAATTTATTCATGCATGTTTAAATTATATCTACGTACTGGTAGGAATGAGTAAGATTTTATCTGTTTGGTTGTTTCATTTGACATTCTGATTTAAAACGGGCTCCATTCCAGGCAATGACAAGGACATTCCCTGAATATCCATTTGTTCCGAACCAGTCCAGCATTAGATCTGATACGTTTGGACAATTGAGCCAGCCTCATTTATATGATCCAATGGAAGGTCCTACTAGAACTCCTCCTTTTCCGATTGCTAATGAACATCTACCTAGAACTCATGCTACTCAAAGCCATTCTTCCCGTGCTCGCCTTTCGTCTCAACAGGACAAGCACATGACTCCCTATACTTCCCCTCCCCCACTTTTGTCTCAACATGACAAAAAAGTGATTCCCTATCCATCTCCTCCTCGAGACAATGATGCTGTCCCGAAAAGGGAACCTCACATAAATATAGCCAATATTGGTATG
The DNA here is from genome assembly GCA_951799995.1 of Trifolium subterraneum. Classification (NCBI taxonomy): domain Eukaryota; kingdom Viridiplantae; phylum Streptophyta; class Magnoliopsida; order Fabales; family Fabaceae; genus Trifolium; species Trifolium subterraneum. The sequence goes on along the minus strand of OX637462.1, from coordinate 4,294,190 downwards.
AACTCCCAATTCACTGATCACCAAATTGTTGGACAAGAAAATTCTTTAGCTTTACCTGGTGGACAAGTTTTCCATAATGATGCGGTGCTGCGGGTGGAGAAGAAACGAAAGGTATTAAATTGAATTTTGAGCTAAGTGTTATTTTTTATTACTTTCCCTTACAACGTATATAGTTAATATAATATTCTGTGCTGAGGATGATTTATATTTTTAACTTTATTCATGTAGGGTGACGATGCTAGAGTTGCAAAGGAAGTTGAAGCCTATGAAATAAGGATGAAGAAAGAACTTGAGAAACAAGATATCCTAAGAAGAAAGGTTTTATTCGTTGAACGTCACCTGTCATCATGCATTGTGTGCAGCTTAAAAGACATCCTAATATTTTTTAGCTAACCCTTCTATTTTCTATTTCGTCTTAGAATGAAGAGCGAATGAGGAAGGAAATGGAAAGACAAGATCGTGAGAGAAGGAAGGAAGAAGAGAGGCTGATGCGTGAGAGACTGCGAGAAGAGGAAAGATCAAGGCGTGAGCAAAAGCGGGAGATAGAACGAAGGGAAAAATATCTGATGAAAGAACATTTAAGAGTATGTTTTAAAACTCATGATTATAGCTTTCTTGAATTTAATATTTAGACATCTAAGGATATTTAAGTATCCTAATATACCTTATTGTGTTATATATTAAAAAAGGCTGAGAAAAGGAAGCAGAAAGAAGAGATTCGCAGAGAGAAAGAGGCAGAGAGAAGGAAAGCGGCCCTTGAAAAGGCAAATGCTCGTAGAATAGCGAAAGAATCTATGGAGCTCCTTGAGGATGAACAGCTGGAATTGATGGAGTTGGCTGCAGCAAGCAAGGGGCTGTCCTCTATTATCCAAATTGATCTTGATACTTTGCAAAACCTTGATTCATTTAGGGGTGAGCAATTTCTCATTATTTTCCTTAGTGATATTGCATAATTTGGTTCTTGGAACCTTCAGTGTTTATCTGGAAATACTAAGAAAAAGGCTGTACTGCCAACAATTGTACTGTAGATTCCTTGTGTGTTTTCCCGCCAAAAAGTGTGAAGCTAAAAAAACCATTTGCTATCCAGCCCTGGATGAACTCGGATCAAGATGTTGGCAACCTTCTCATGGTATGTTTGAATTGCCTCTCGTTTCTTCTGTCATTCATATACAACATAAAACATATCACACACTGATTGCAAAATTCTTTTTTTGGTATTGTCGGGTGGGGGTGATATTTTTTACCCTTTCACAGCTTCTGACGCTGTGTGTCTACCCCTATGAGATAGTGAAGGTGACTTTAAGTTGACCATGCATATATGCTAGACTGACATTATTGATGTAATTGTAGCGTGTGGATGCACTTTTGGTTGTAGTATATTTTTATTAATGTCTTTTATTCTTAACTTGTGTTTTTAGCTTAAATTGTGGATTCTGAATTTTAAGTATGAAAGATGTGGTGTTCTATTTCAGGTTTGGAGATTCTTAATTACCTTTGCTGATGTTCTGGAGTTATGGCCTTTTACTCTTGATGAATTTGTTCAAGCATTTCATGATTATGTGAGTATATCTGATTTGTACTGCAAGCAAACTATTTTTCGTGCAATTTTGGCTCATATGTTTAATTTGAAACTCTTCAATCACAGGATTCAAGATTGTTGGGTGAGATACATGTTGCTGTTCTTAAAGTGATAATAAAAGACATTGAAGATGTTGCAAGGACACCTTCTACAGGATTAGGAGTGAACCAGAATGGAGCTGCTAATCCTGCCGGTGGCCATCCAGAGATTGTGGAAGGAGTAAGTTGAAATATATTAAAAAAAAATCTGTTATTTTGAGGCAAATAAGGCTTTTGTCCGATGCAGTTGACACTAATGATGCTGTCTTTTATGTTAGGCGTATACATGGGGCTTTGACATACGAAATTGGCAGAAGAACTTAAATCAATTGACATGGCCTGAAATTTTGCGACAGTTAGCGCTATCTGCAGGATTTGGACCAAAGCTGAGAAAAAGAAGTATTACGTGGTCATATCCAAATGATAAAGAAGAGGTTCAGTTTCTTTATTTTACTGTTTAATTTTCTGCCAAAATTGTAATCATTTTAGTTTGCTGGCTCTGCATGAGCTTTTTGTTATCATTGACTATCGACTATTTTCAGTGACCATTTATGATTTTGCATGCATGTTAAATCAACAATGGAATTCCTCGTCTTACATTTGTTATTGATTAAGTGGAACAAAATGTATTTGTTACTGCAGGGAAGAAGTGGTGAAGATGTCATTTCTACACTTCGTAATGGTTCAGCAGCTGTAAGTGCAGTGGCAAAAATGCAAGAGAAAGGTCTATTAGCTCCTCGAAGATCGAGACATAGGTTAACTCCAGGAACCGTAAAATTTGCAGCATTTCATGTTCTCTCTCTTGAGGGCAGCAAGGGTTTGAATGTACTAGATCTTGCAGAAAAGATTCAGGTGAATTGTTTATCATCTTATGGGATTCTCTCTTAAAAATTTGTCAACTTTGTGCTTATGTTTTTTTCTTGTCAGAAATCTGGTCTTCGGGACTTGACAACAAGCAAGACACCCGAAGCATCAATTTCGGTTGCTTTAACTAGAGATGGCAAACTTTTCGAAAGAATAGCTCCATCAACATATCGTGTACGAACCGCATTTAGAAAGGATCCTGTTGATGCTGAGGCCATTCTTTCAGAAGCAAGAAAGAAAATCCAGATATTTGAAAATGGGTTTCTAGCTGGTGAAGATGCCGATGATGTTGAAAGAGAAGAAGAGTCAGAAAGTGAAGTTGATGAGGATCCTGAAGACGATGATTTGGTAAATCCTTCAAGTGGAAACCAAAATACAGAACAGTATCATGATATGAACGTTTCCTCAGTAAATGTAAACGAAAATCCGGGCCATGAAGTAGAACTTATTCAAAATGAGCTTGATACTGATCTGCCTTGTTTTCTTGAGAATGGTTCCACTTCTAAGGATGTTAATCTTCCCACTTCTGTCACCATACAACCCGTTGCTTTTGAAGATCTAAATACTGGAAATCTTGTTGATAATAATATGGAAATTGATGAAAGCAAGTCTGGAGAATCATGGGTTCAAGGGCTTACCGAAGGAGAATATTCCGATCTTAGTGTAGAAGAGCGTCTAAATGCACTTGTTGCATTGGTTGGGGTGGCAAATGAAGGAAATTCAGTTCGTATTGTTCTTGAGGTGAATTAAACTCCATGTAATTAAACATCTTCTAGTATGCTTTTGTATTTATATTTTGAGTTGACATGAACTGTTTTTTCAGGATCGATTGGAAGCAGCAAATGCTCTGAAAAAGCAAATGTGGGCAGAAGCACAAATAGATAAAGTTCGTTTAAAAGATGATTATATTAGTAAATTAGATTTTCAACCACTTGCTGGAAATAAAATTGAAACACAAGAGGGAAACCAAAGCCCATTGCTCGACATCAATATTAACAACATCAAGAATGAAGCTTCACCCAGCACTGCAGAAAACCAAAAAGGAGCTTCTTCTGCACAGAGCCTACTTATTGAAAAGCCATCAACAGTTCAAGATTTCGGCACAGGCACAGGTCCAGATACCTTTCAGAGTCAGGTAGCTGCACAATATTCAAAAAGATCACGATCACAGTTGAAATCCTATATTTCCCACCTAGCAGAGGAGATGTATGTCTACAGATCTTTACCCCTTGGCCAAGACCGCAGGCGTAATCGATATTGGCAATTTGTTGCATCTGCTTCTAGTAATGATCCTGGTTCTGGCAGGATCTTTGTTGAACATCATGATGGCAGTTGGAGGCTTATTGATTCCGAAGAGGTAACTTTATTGACCTGGCACATTTATATCTTTGTTCTTAGTCGTAAGCATCTTTAGATATTTTCTCCTTTAAGTTTATGATTCTCTAACTCTTAGTTTTCCATCAATGTTTGTATGAATTTGAAATGTATTTCCACTTTGCCTTAGTTAGTATAGTATTATTTATTTTCCCACTCCTATGCAGGACTTTGATATTCTTTTGACATCACTGGACTCACGTGGCATCAGGGAATCTCATTTGCGCTTAATGTTGCAAAAGATTGAGAAATCCTTTAAAGAAAATGTTCGAAAAAATACACAATATGCAAAAATCGGAAGCATAGGGGAAGGCTCTGTTAAATTTGAAGCTAGTGAAAAATATCCAATGCCTGAGCGCCATTCAGGATCTGACAGTCCTAGCAGTACCCTTCATGACTTGAACTTTGGTACATCCGAGACTTCGTCATCCTTCAAAGTTGAGCTTTGGAAAAGTGAGAATGAAAAGAAAGCGGCACTGAGAAGGTATCGAGATTTTCAGAAGTGGATGTGGAAAGAATGCTATAACTCATCAATTTTATGTGCAATGAAACTTGGGGTAAAGAGATGTAAACCTCAGGTGGATATATGTGAAATCTGTCTCAATCCTTATTTTGTCGAAGACTCCCATTGCAATTCCTGCCACCGCACGTTTCAGTCAGATAATGGGTTTAGTTTTTCTGAACATGCATTTCAATGTGTCGGCAATTTATCCAAAGATATTTGTATTATGGAGCATTCTCTTCCCATAAGGACTAGATTGCTCAAGGTCCTGCTGTCATATATGGAGGTGAGTTGATGGCAACTTCGGATTCTTAACTAGAACCTAATTTTCTTGAAAACTTTAAAATATCATTTTGCATCTTCTATTTTTTTTAGGAGTATATTATTGTACTGACGTTTTGATTTACAGGCATCTGTTCTCTCTGAAGCATTTGGAACAATTTGGACAACTGATTTTAGGAAGCGTTGGGGTGTGAAGTTGAGTAAATCATCATCTATTGAGGAACTTTTACAGGTTTCATGCCGTTTCAATTCTTGAAGTTTTTTCTTCCATATATATATATGCATCATTTAAAAAAATCAACAATCAATTCCAATGAAGGCATACGTAAACTAACCAACCTATTATGCAGATGTTGACCCTTTTTGAAAAAGCACTACGGCGAGATTTTCTGTCATCAGACTTCTCTACAACAGACGAATTGTTGGGATTAAGCAGTAAGTCAAAAAGTGCTGCGCATGTGTCTGCTGATCCTGAATCAGTTGCTCTACTTCCATGGATCCCACAAACCACTGCAGCATTGTCTCTCAGGCTTTTTGAGTTCGATTCATCCATCAGCTATGTAAAACTCGAGAAACTTGAGCCTGTTGAGGGAAAAGAAGCAACAGAATACATTGTGAGTCTTTCGTTTTCCTGGGTCATTGACTAGAAAATTTTCATGATTATCTATTAATCTAATGGAACTTTTTTTTTTTGTTGCTTATTTGCAGAGGCTTCCATCAAGATATACTCCCTTCAAGCCTAATAGGGAGGTTGAGCCAGCAGCTGTTGATCTTGATGGATTCACCAAAGTTAAATCCTCTGCTAAAATTGTGCGAAGCAATAAACGTGGACGAGGGGCTAGTGATCATGGGCGGAGTAAAAATCTGTCTAAACGGATGTACAATTCCAAACGAGATGCTGGACGTCGAAATGTTAAGATCACCGAGAATCTAAGTCAAAGACTAAAACAGCAGGGACGAGGAACGCAAGGACAAGGAGGTGGACGAGGTCGCCGAACGGTCAGAAAACGTAGAGTAGAAAAAAGAGCTGTTGAAGATTTGTTGCTGGGACATGCAGCGGCCAGTCATAGCTCCATGAGTGGGAGAGAACCATTTAGAAGCTTTCATGAAGAATGGGATGATGGAGAAAAGGCGAGTCCCATGACTCCTGTTCACATTGGGGTTGCTGAAAATAGTAACAGTGCTGAAGAGGTGGAATCTGATGATAATGCTCAAGCAATGGAATTTGATGATAATGTTCAAGCAGTGGAATATGATGATAATGCTCAAGCAATGGAATCTGATGATGATGCTCAAGCAGTAGAATATGATCATGGAAACTGGGAGATAGGTTATAATGGTGTCTCTCCTAACGGATGGAATAGGGATTTGGTTGGAATGAGTGATGAAGATGTGGATGCTTTTGAAGATGGCAATGACAACGACAATGGCAATGTTATTGGCTTTGAAGAGAATGAAGAGGAAGATTCCGAGGAAGATGTTATGAGTGAAGAAGGTTCAGATGGCATGGCGAATAGAGTAGAGAATGTAGGAGGCTCATATTTGTCTGTCTCTGAAGATTCTTCTGATTAGAACATCCACTTTTAATTTGATGAATGTAGGGATTTGCATATTAAGGCTGCATTACATTTTTCTTATAGCAGTTTTACAAATACCTCAGTTCCAGGTTGCAAATCACACGGCTGGAAGAGTTTATGGTTGAGTAGATTTAGTGTATATTATCCATGCAAAATGGATCCTTGTATTTTTAAGCTTTAAGCAGAGAGAGGGCTTTGTAGCCAACCTCATTTTGTTGTTGTTTTTATCCTCCACTCCTTGTAATAGATACTCATCAAATAATAAAGTTTTATTACACCTTGGTTGTCTTTTCTATGTTTTGAATACTTAGCACTGATAAATGACTGTCCAATTTAAAATATCAAAGATCAAGCCTCAAATATGTTGAAAATAGCAAGTGCTTAATAGGGGAGTTACCTTTCTACTTGTTAAACATGTTGAGAATAACAGACCTTACCTAATGGTTAATGTAGAAAAACTTGGTGCACTATTATGCGGTAGTGCCTCTAACTTTGCCTGAATTTCTCATTTCTCACCTAACGACCGAGCTTTGCTTATTCTTTTTTGGGGGGTTACGAGTTAATTAAATAATAAAGATTGCAGAACTACAAATACAAAAATATTAAGTGATCTATGTTAATTGCAATTCCAAATATTATATCTCAATACTTGCATAGATGACACTGTTAAGGGATCTCACATAAACTACACATATCAAAGTCACATGAAATGGAGCAATATGAAAAGCTATTATTATGTTATACACAAGAATGCAAGATACACTTGGCAGTGGCTGGCACTCTATTGTAGTGTTATGGACATTTCTTAATTCTGGCTTTCTGTTTCAGTTTGAACCATGCTTGGGAATGTGATGTTGAATTTGATCCTAAGATTACCCTTCTGTGAAGGCTTTTTGGAAATTGGCATCCCTTCTCCGGCGACCACTTCTTCATAGGTTGGATCAATTAAATTGTCTATGGTAATGGTCAGATCCCTTCCATCCAAAGTAGTAAGTTGGAAGGTGTAGCTTCTGGTTAGAGATTCACTTTCTGCAAGTGATATCTTGTGTGTCACAACCAAATCATTACCTTCTCTTGTAAATACACTGTGTGGTTTCTCATCAATAATGAATACAATATCTGCAGCAGTTACATTTGGTTGCTCATTTCCTTTCTCTGGGAATGTGATTTTTGTTCCCTTTTTCCAGCCTGGTTGGATTTCAATTGTTAGTATTTCCTCCGCAGGTAGAGTTTTGCTGCAAACACATGCAGGCGAGATTAGATTAATAAATGGCTATACTTGTAGCCACACATAACAAGTGAAAGAAAGGGAACATATACAAGTGTCAGCGTAAAATAGTTTTACACTAATGTCTAATGAAAATCTAGTATTTTGCAGTTACTTTTAAAACGCCGATACAAAGTTAGCTTACGTGACAATATATTTGAGTGTATTGAAACTTGATTTATTATCAATTGCAACAAAAAAAAAACACTCAGTCTGCGCATAGCTTTGAAAAGGTTCGACTTTTAAGTTGTTGCAAACCTAAAAACCAGGGGAAGAGCATTTACCCGCTTGCATATGCAATTTCCCTTGAGATCTTCATCTTTTTTGTAGTACCTTTATAAAGCTCCTCAAGACTGCAAGGTAATTTATTTTCAATGGGAGGTGCCTTGCGCCTTGGAACTTGGCTCGCTTGTCTGCTTTCTGCGAACATATCTTGGCCAAAAATATCACCGAAGGCACTTGACACCCACGAACGACCTCTCATGCCTCTGCAGCCGCCGCCCCTCATTCCCATTCCTCCACATGGGCTTGAAAAACCAAAAGCTTCTGCAAAGATCCCATTTGCACTTCTGGGATTGAATCTAAACCTTCTGCCATCCGGAGTTTGGAAGTATGAAGCAGCACCTTCATCTGTTGGTGCCATTCCGTTTTTAAGTCCGCTTTCTCCATATTGATCATAAATCGCTCTCTTTTGTGGATCACTTAGAACCTTCATGAAACCAAACCATTATACCAAGTTGGCAAGTCAGATTCTGTATACATTTCATGATTAGTACAACAAGGCTAATCAACCCTGTGATTATAAGTTTATAACATTATTACTCAACAAGTGATAGTAACTAAGTAATAAGAAACTAACTGCCTCAGCAACATACAATCAATTTGTTTTGGTAAACCATGGTATTCTCCGCGCGCAATTGCGAAGACTAATTCTCTAAGGTAATTGAGATTCATAAGGGTTGTCGCAAATTCGCAAATATCTTTTTATACATGCATTGGTCAGGGATCGAACCCTGAACTAAATGATGCTTGCATTGCAATCCTTACTTAGGATGAAATACAAGTCAAATGATTAATCAATCAATCACTAAATGAAAAATATAACAAATCAAGCTATAATCACATTGAATAATAAAAAAATATTAATATAAAAATTGAGAATTTTGGCAAGAGGCAAAGTTCTAAATTCATAAAATTCTTGGAACATTATTTAGGGATCCTCAATCTTCTTGATTGTGAGCCTCCAAATCGGATCTCATTATCAATATGACATAAAAAATCAATCAAAGCTTAAACATAAACCAAAATACAGTAAACAGAAACAGACAAAAAAACATTGACCAAAACAGAAAACAAGGCAATCTGATCTGTAACAAAACATCCTCAGCAACATCAATGACTAACAAGTTGACCAAAGTTTTGTAGCAATTAAATTAAAGTAAAGACATATACCTCGTATGCTTCAGATATGAGTTTGAATTTAGTCTCAGCATCTTTGTTATTGCTGGGATTTTTATCAGGGTGCCATTTCATAGCAAGTTTTCTGTAAGCTTTTTTCAACTCTTCTTCTGTTGCATTCTTTTCAACCTCCAAAATCTCATAGTAATCCAAACCCATCTTCCAACAACTTCAAAGTCTTTCAGTTTTCTCTTCCACTCTGGATAGGACTTTTCTTTCTTCAAGTTTTTTTTTGTCCTTGCTGGATTCTGTAATGATTATATTATTGAACACAAACTTTTTTTGACTGAATAATTGATCAGAAACTTCACTTCTTTTTTTTGGACACAATCAGAAACTTCACTTGATGTATGGAAATTTATTTATTTACAATTTGTAAATATTAACCAAATATATCTAGTATTTTCTTCGTATCAAAGAAAAGAATAGTTTTAGTATTTTACCAAAACAGATATAGAAATATATTATTAAGGACTTGTTTGGTATGCAGGATAGAATATGACAGTAACACCAGTGTGCATTATATGACAATGACATAATAGAATATAAAATAGGATAATAATAAAATATGATATAAGTAGGACAATAGTCATACAGGATAATAAACATGATAACTATAACATCATGTTTTTTTATATTGTAATTTTAGTATAATTTGTTTTTTTAAATTATATAAATTACAAAATAAAAAATTCGTGTTTATATTTAAAAATTAATTATTTTACTTTTAATTTAATATTAAATTATTTTATTATTTATACTATATTAATTTTCATTTTTTAATTTAAAACATATTTTATAAAATAAATCAGTAAATTTTTTTTTTTATCCTACCCTACTAATAACCCTCTTAAATTTAAATTCAGGATAAATTTTTTAACTAGAAAAATAAAATAGGATACGTTTTAGAATTGACTTATTATAACTCATTGTCTCACCAAACGTTGAATTAAGACAGAATATATGATATAATTATCTTATCATGTCTCTTATTCTACGCACTAAACAAATCCTAAATGTATTATGAGTTTAAAATTAATAGGTAATATTTTTGGTTAGGTGGACTAAAACGAAGAGAAGAAAAGACAAAGAACTAAGTTTTTTTTTTTTTACAAAATGTAATTTTGCCTATTTTTTTATATATAAAAAATATATCTGCACGCGAAACACGAGTTTAAAAGATTTATGCGATAGACTTTAATAGCGCACCAATTATACTATACATAAGCTCTTGGTTAATTGCCATTGAAAAAAAAAAACTCTTGCTTAATTAAAGACATCGTTTATATATAAGCTCTTGCTTAACGAAGGACATATATAGTTTAACATCGTGTTTTTTTTTTGACAGAACATAGTTTAACATTGCTATATACAGGTAACTATTTATTGAAAAATCATTATATTAATTTTCATAAAACTTACTTATTTAGACTTGTTAAAAAGCTGTTCTTAAAAACTCATTAACATTTGACCAAATTATATGGACGTTTTTGCAGTCATAATAACGTCTGATAAAATAAAGGAAAAAATGATTGATATCAAATCACCACATAAAATTTGTGAAAAATCACAAGTGTGTGTTGATTTTATGAGACATTTTTCTTATCATATCAATTTTCTTGCGCGCCTTACGAATTTACCAAAATGCACATGTTCGTTGCTTAGGTAGTGAATACAATTTGTTACTAAGTAGCAGATGAGATTTTTTTACTAGTAATTTTTTTATTTTCTTCATTCGTCATGAACGTGAAATCAAATATGAAGACAAAATGCTCAGTCAAAGAAGATCGAACAGTGAAAGAGAAAGAAAGTAAGGTGTTCAAAAATATCAAGGAGATTGGGAGAACATATTCGACTCAAAAACAGAGGAATCATATGCAGATTTCGTCCTTATGTTCCAACAAGTATGTGCACAGTTTCCCAGATTTGTTGAATAGTGGAGAGTACTATTATAGGGTCGGTGAAAGAGAGAAGTCGTGAGTGCTTGGACTTACTATGTCATGCATCTAGACAACACAACAACAAATAGGGTCGGGTCATGCACCTGGTTCTGGTTGCAAGGCAACCGCTACTTAAGTAGCAGACTAGCAAAATGAAGTAAAATAAGTATGAAGGTGCAGCTTCATACTTACATACTCCAGATGGCATAAGGTTTATATTCAATCACAGAAATGCAAATGGCATCTTTGCAGAAGCTTTCCTCTTCAGCTCTTGAGGTAGACGAAGAAACTTGTTTTGCAAAGGGTTAAGAAGAATCTTCAACAGTGACAATTTGTGGTGACAGTGACTTTTGCCATCTTGTTGAACCAGTAAGAGAATTTCTATGAGTTGGAGCAGGGCGACTATGTTCACCAATGCATGTTACTATGAACATTGTTAGGTATGATTTGTTCCTCTCAACTTGTTTTCTAACTAAACACCCCTTTAAACTGCAACATCTATAATATTACCTAAAATCATACACACAAACAGAGTTTGGTTAAGACTCAAGTCCAAAAAAAATTGCTTTTCTTTTTTAATAAAATTGTAGATAAAGAAATTATAATGAGTGAAATGTCAAATATCCCTAAAATTTTAGTATTTATCAAATACCCCTTAAAATTTTAAAATTGTCAAATATACCCGGGAGCAGGGGGTATTTGATAGACATCTTAAATATTTAGGAGTGTATTTGACAATTTTCAAATTTTAGGTGTATTTGATGAATTCTAAATTTTAGAGAGTATTTGGCATTTCACTCAAATCATGATTAAAGAAACACCTACAAAGTACAGCCAACATGAACATCAGACACAGCATAAATATTGACATGTCGATACCGATACTAATTTTTAAAAATAACTTATTTTAATATAATCATACATGTCGCTATGTTGATGTGTCAGGACATGACTAATTCAAGAAATGTTCATATGTTTTGTTGTTTTTTAATTTGCGTAAGTTGTTTGAATATAAATTAGAAAGTTCAACATATTGCAATTTCTTCTCTCTTTACCCTGCAAGTAAAGCTTTGTCACTTTCAAATCCCTTCAAAACAAAAAGTTCCATTCAAGAAATGCATGATCTTTACAATTTCTTTCTCAAACCATAACTTCTCTCTTCTAATTCATTCTCTTATTGATCATCATCACCAAAATCACCTCACATACAACCAAAACAACACCACCTTAATAAGAACTCTCAGCATGTTGCTTATGCTACCAGTGGCGGTGCTACATTGGACTGAGGGGGTGCAGTTGCACCCTCTGGAATTAAAAAACTACACATAATGGTAATAATACTATTGGCTATTTTTACTTTGAACTCTATATTATGCTAAATGAACCCCCTCAAATGTTTTGAAATCCATCATATAAAGATTTTGCACCCTGCCAGTCCAGTGCCATGTGCTCTCGTAGTATCATTGTCAAAGTATCCATCCAATCGTAGCTCTACACAAGCATTAATAAATTTCTCCACACCACATGTCAAAGTAAAAATACAAGCAAAAATAAAATAACACGTTAAAGTATCCACATGGATTAATAGATCTCTATGTTCAACTATTTACTATTAATTTAGTCTCTAAATTAATTCACTTATTCTTAATTTATCCTTTAAGATATTCTTTGAACGACTATTATGAGTAAAATTTAACAGAGACAGAGACTTTTTTAATGTATTTATATAGAGTCAAAATATCTATTTAAAAGTATCTTACAAAGTCGGTGACTGATATATTAGTTTTACTCTTTCAAAATGGTTCAAAATAAGTATTATTTTGTTTTTTAATATGACATTAATTAATATTTTATTTATATATTGCAATAATTATTAATGAAGTTAGAAAATCTGCACTCCTTTTATAAAAAAAATAAAAAAATCTCCTGTTAAAAAAAAATTGCACCCCCTGAACCAGGGTCCTGGCTCCGCCACTGGCTACCACCTTACCTTCTTTTAGATTTTGGGGTGGTAGCAGAAGCAACATGCTGAGAGTTCTTATTAAGGTGGTGTTGTTTTGGTTGTATGTGAGGTGATTTTGGTGATAGTGATCAATAAGAGAATGAATTAGAAGAGAGAAGTTGTGGTTTGAGAAAGAAATTGTAAAGATCATGCAATTCTTCAATGGAACTTTTTGTTTCCAAGGGGCTTGGAAGTGACAAAGCCTAACCTGTAGGGTAATGAGAGAAGAAATTGCAAGAAGTTGAACTTTCTAATTTCTATTCAAACGACTTATGCAAATTAAAAAAAAAAAAAAGTATGTTACTTTGTAATCTCAAACGACAAAAGTTCTTTTTTTTTTTTTAGGTTACTTTGTAACACCACAAATAAGAAACAACAAAACATGAATACTTATCGAATTAGTCATGTCCTGACACATCAACATAGCGACATATATGATTATATTAAAATATGTTGTATTTTTAAATTAATATCGGTATTGACATGTCATTGTTTATGTTGTGTCTGATGTGATGTTGTTTGTACTTCATATGTGTTTCATTAATCATAATTTGAGTGAAATGTAAAATACCCTCTAAAATTTCAAAATTCATCAAATACCCCTGAAATTTGAAAATTGTCAAATACACTCCTAAATATTTAAGATATCTATCAAATACCCCCTGCTCCGGGGTATATGTGACAGTTTTAAAATTTCAAGGGGTTATTTGATAAATTTCAGGGCTATTTGACATTTCGCTCATTATAATTTCTTTATCTACGCTTTTAATTAAAAAAATGCAATTTATTTTTGGACTTGAGGCTTAAACAAACTCTGTTTCTGTCTGTATGATTTTAGGGAATATTATAGATGTAGCAGTTTAAAGGGGTGTTTACCCAACAATGTTAACATACATTGGTGAACATCGCCACCCTGCTCCAACTCATAGAAATTCTCTTGTTGGTTCAACAAGATGGCAGTAACTATATTTCTCATAGTCACCACAAACTGTCTCTACCGAAGATTCTTCTCAACCCTTTGCAAAACAAGTTTCTTCCTTAGGAGCTGAAGAGGAAATTGTTATACCCTTTAGTGCAAAATTCGAGAGCATAGAGAATTTAGAAGATTTAATGAATGCCGATGTGGAAAATGAATTTGAGTTATCTGATATGGTTGTAACCTATAATTTCTTTGAAAGTTTAGATGAATGAATATAGATACGTTTTGCAGGAATACATTAACATGGGATTGTTTTGGTGACCCGTGTTGCAAATCTCCAATGAAAAATGCGGGATCATGAATAAAGGAAAACAAATCTTCCTAAAATTATTTGTTTTATTTTTTGTTTTTTAAATTGATAGTCTTACTAAAATTAAAATAATTAATGCAAATATTATTAACCCAACAGTAACACACCAGTCTTATATGTCAAACTCTACACGATTCTTTATATTTTTTTTTATAAAAAAAACTGCAATGTTCTAATAAATAAATGAGAATATAAAATTTGAAGTACTAAATGATCACAATAAATTAGTCAATATTAAAAAATCCAGTCCCTGCACGACAAAGAAAAGAAATCCAGTCACTGCACGACAAAGAAATTAGAAATGAGAATATAATAAATTTGAAGTATTATTTTTATTTTTTTTATTTTTTATAATATGGAGGGAGCCCACAATAAAGAATGACAGACTATTTTCATGGTAGCATGCTGACACCTTTGGACATGGAGAAACAAGAGTATCTTTGAAGATGATTTCCGACGTCCCAACAACCCAACTCATGTGATTCTCAAGATGGCAATGGAAATAGATAGATGCGAGCAGACTCATTTGAATGGTTGGCCTCGACAAAAGAATACTGTTTTTATTGGGTGGAAGCAGCCTCGAGAAGGATGGATCAAACTCAACTGTGATGGCGCTCATAAAATCTTTCAGGGTATGGAGGTCTTCTTCGAGATGGCATAAGATATAATAATTCAATAACGAATATAAATTTTTCAGAATTTATTGTTATATTGAAAGTTTATATTATACAGATCATTTATACAAATTTTTAAAAAATAAATTATTTGATGTGTTATATATTAAGACACACTAAGAGGATAAATGATACTCCCTCCGATCACATTTATAAGCAAACAACACTTAAAATTTTGGTCACTACTATAAGCAAAAGTTAACTACTTTTAAACTAATTAATATTGTTATTCCTAATATACTCTTACTTTTCAAAAGGTGCATGTGATTTCCAAGAAAAAGAAGGGTTATTTCTATAAATTTATTCATGTTTTATCTTAAATCAAGAAAATCAATTACACTCAACTAAATTCATTAAACACCACGTAAGTAGTTTTTTTGCTTATAAATGTGACCGGAGGGAGTATGAATTTGGCAACTGAAAAATATAATGCATAGAAATAGTTTTTCACTTGTGTGCTCCTATTTTCATTAAAAACAGTACTACTCTTATTAATTGCTTTGCACCAAAGTTTAAAGAAAAAAAATACTAGTAAATAACAAATGTGACAAATAGTTTTTTACCTTTAGTTGGTTTTGATGTGGACGATATAGAAGAAGAAGCGAAAAAGACATTCGGAAGTATTCAGTTCTTGCACCATTTCATTTAACATTCGTTTCCACACTTGTCACTGAGTGCATAATAATATTAATATTATCCGGTAGCTGCAACTCCATAAGAATCCGCTATATAAAGTCCCAATTAAGCTTATCATAAGCCGTAGACAAATCGACTTTAATAGCAAAATAACTGATATATACCACCCTTCATCTTGGTCATACTATGAATCATCTCCTGTGCAACAATGATATTTTCATGAATATTTCGCCCCGAAACAAATCTGGTTTGAAAAGGCGAAATAATTAGAGAGATACATTCTTTTCTTCATTGTTATATTTAGTATCATCATTTTTTCTTAATACTGTTTTCACTTTTTTTTCTTTTCTTTTCCTCTTATGTTTGTCTTGTTTGCAACATTTGTATCTTCATTTTATTCACCTTATCTTGCATCATTTTCTAACATTGGACTCATTCATCCAACAAAACAACCCTGCCTTATGAAAAACCAAAATGAAATAAGAAATTAGTCTTTGATTTTTGCTTCTAATCTAGTATCAATATCTGTACAATTGAATTTGAAATATTAATGAAAATTGATACTAATTTGAAATATGAATGGAAATTAATATTGTAATGGTTTACTATTTAATGCTTATATAGTTTTGAATTCCTTGAAATGATTCTATTGCATTTCCATTTTGCTTGAAATTAATATTGTTAAACTTGCACACATATTTCACTCAAGGTTATATCAAAACAATTGATAACTATTTTTTTGCACATCTTCCATATTGAAGGTTGTCTGCATATTAATTATATGTGTGTTTGCACGCGTGCGTGCATGCATGCGTGTGACTTTTAAAAATAATATGGTGTGGTGCATATATTTTCTGAATGTGATTTTTCCCATATAAAAATGAAATAAAAGTTAGTATTTGTACCTTTTTTTCCCCTAGAATTTATTTTTAGCCTCAAATTTTTATATCTCTCTTAATTTTTATATGAATGTATAAAAACATAAATTAATTTAACTTCAACCTAATTTTAGCTGGACTCAATTTTATGAAATCAATTTGTATCACCGTAGAACCAAACACTCTAGTATTTTGTTGTGTTATCGGTATTACATTTATTTTACTTTACTTTTTATATAATAATTACTTCAGAGTATTTGTTTGACAGTTGGATTTAGCAACATGTGGTAAAGGGGGAATTGGAACTTTTGTTGGTTTATGCTTACTTTTTGCGAGTTTTGGGATTACGCACGCTGTGGTCCAAGGTGGCGTCTGTGGAGAGCTATCCTTTATGTGTCCTAAGTTCATTCAGGTCGGGTCTTCCAAATAAAATATATATTTTCTTGTTTCTCTTTTGAAAATTATTGTGTAAAGTAAGTCAACCCTCAACAAGATGTGTCTACTTGTCACTATCTACTATTTTGAATTGTGAACTAATAAAACAAATTTGATGTTATACAGGCTTTTGTTAGTGGTATAAATACCTCTGGATTTGTAGCTTGTGGTCTGAGACTTTTCACCAAATACTATTTCGAGAAGTTACAAAACGGCCTTCGCAAAGGGGCTTGTATGTAATTTTTTTTCATTTTTTCCTTATATTTCATTCTGAAGGAGTATGTCTTATTATTATTATTATTATTATTATTATTATTATTCATATATTTATACAACTTATTTCTAATCATACTCTCACACTTCTATTACAACTAGTCCATATTGCACATGTTTTTTGTAACATTTTATCTCACTATACCTTGCAGTGTTAATCTTAGGCATATCCGCAATCTTTGAGCTTTTGAGCATCATCTTGTATACAATTTACTTTTCAAGGCTGTACATAGTAAAATACTACCGTTCAAAGGCAACTTTAGCAGGAGCCATCCAAAATGTTGAGACAAACTGCGGCTGACATCCAAAATGTTGCAACAAACTATGAAGTAATTTGCTTGCATTGTGGCTTCTAAGTGGTGTATTTGCAGAAGTTGCTCTTGGTTGGTTGTGGCAAATTGGAAGTCAAGAAGTATATGAAGAGAATTAGAAACTCAATCCCTGGATTCAGGAAATATATGCTTCGCAAACTTTTTTTTTTTAAAAGTCACACACGTGCATGCACGCACGCATGCAGACACACATAATAATATGTAGATAACCTTCAACAAGGAAGATGTGCAAAAAAAAATAGTTATTCATTATTATTATTATATAAATACAAATTAGTTTTACTCATATACTTTCATACTTCTTTAGTAACTAGTACTAAACATATTATTTGTAACATTTTATCTCATTTCAATATCTTATTTCAATGATTAATAATCAAGTTTTGTGATGTTTTTGACTTATGAAAGTTTGCTTAACTCTTTGCTATGAACTTTATTACTACTCACTTTACATTGCAGTGTTATGCTTAGCCATATCCACACTATTTGAGCTTTTGAGCATCATTGTGTATGCCACTTACTTTCCAAGGCTGTCCATAGTAAAGTACAGTACTACTACTACCGTTCAAAGGCAGCATTAGAAGGAGCAAACACAGACTTAGATGATCGTACTGCAGCTGGCATCTAAAATATTGAGGCAAACCACGAGGTAATTTATTGTAACTTTAACTTATTTCAAATTTATTATATATGGCAATGGATGTAATCAGCATGCATTGTCGGTGTAAATATTATTTACACTATCAACCAATTATGTTGTTAAAAATATTTGAATTTCATCATAACTACCTTAAAAGTTGATCACACATATAATGATTAGTGTTTAGTCGACAACATAAATTATTTTACATGGACAATGCTTCAAAATTAAATTCATGTTAAACCAATTATGTAGTTTTCAATACGCTATTTTGAACTTTTGAATATAGGTTGTAGTTGTTGCTAGTAAAAAGAGAACACCTAAGCCACAAGAAGTTATTTCGTCAGAACATTGATTATACTTTTGGCGTAGTTATGATATTCGTGTTGACTCTCTCCAATCTCCATTATGCCTGAATTCTTGTATGAGGATACCAGAGTGCACAAGCTACGAACATGGTAAGTATTTTCCAATTCCCTATCTTTTGCTGCATTCAAGTTCCAAAATGGATTTTGACAACACATTTGGTGAATATGTTTAGGTATCCGCTTATTTTGATGACCACATATAATATCATGGATCTGGCAGCTTCATACATTCCACTTATTGAAGTCTTGAAGTTGGAATCTAGAAAGGGTTTGCTAGTTGCAATTCTTTTAAAATGAAGTTAAAGTTTAAATAAGTAGGGACATGACCCGAACATGTTCTTCGAGAATATTCTTCGAGATGGCATAAAATCTTTCAGGGTATGGAGGTCTTCTTCGAGAATGGCTTGTTTACTATGAAGTTAAAGTTACTCATGTTCTTCATACTTATATAAACCTTATGTGATTGATAGGCTTGTTTACTTTATGAAGGGTTTACTTAATGAAGCCTATGAAGTTAAATGAAGTTTAAAATAGGGTCGGGTCATGCACCTGGTTCTGGTCCCTACTATGTGCGGCAGAAACTCTAAAACACAAGTCAAGAAAGGCTAAATGAAGTTCAAATAAATTTTTTTTATTAAAATATTAGATTGAAAAATTACGTCAATTTAAATATTAGATCCAAAATCTCAACTTCTAATTAAATAAAGTAAACAAGCTCATCTTGTTAAATTTTGTCCTCTCTTCGGCTGAAACCTTCAACAAGTTTGCACCGAAACCGAAAACAAATGCATTTATATATGGGTTGACTTGTTATATATAATTGAATTTGAATATTTTCTTTAAAATTCTTCAGGAGCAACAATAACGATGTATAGCATTTGACTTTTCTTTTTGTGTATTTTTTTTATTAGCATACTGTATAGCTTTTAAAATTTGAAATTGAACTTAAATATTGACTTTTTTTTATGGTACATAAAGGGGGCATAGCCCCAAAAAAAACTAGAAACCTAAACGAACACTCCGAGGCATGTAAGTGCCGGAAAAATCATAAAACCGGAGACTTTGAAGTTCTCTGTGAAGAGTCTCCAAAACATGCAAATCAAAAGAATTTAATGTTAGACTGTAATTAGCTAACCAATCCGCTGATTTGTTTCCTTCACGCCAAGTGTGATTAATCTGAACATGCCAATTCATGCTGGTGAGATCACAAATGCGTCTAACCAAGGTAGGAATATGTTGACATTGCAGTTTCCTGTTACTATATCAACTAAAACTTTTGAATCACTTTCCACTTGGAGATGAGTAATTCCTTTTCTTCTAGCCAAATCGATTCTGATGTACATGCCCCACATCTCAGCGTGGAGGGCATCACAAGAGCCAATTTTACGGGCAAAACTATTCAAACAGATGTCATTGTTATCTCGAAGAAGACCTTCATACCCTAAAAGATTTTATGAGCGCCATCACAGTTGAGTTTGATCCATCCTTCTCGAGGCTGCTTCCACCCAATAAAAACAGTATCCTTTTGTCGAGGCCAACCATTCAAATGAGTCTACTCGCATCTATCTATTTCCATTGCCATCTTGAGAATCACATGAGTTGGGTTGTTGGGACGTCGGAAATCATCTTCAAAGATACTCTTGTTTCTCCATGTCCAAAGGTGCCAGCATGCTACCATGAAAATAGTCTGCCATTCTTTATTGTGGGCTCTCTCCATATTATAAAAAATAAAAAAAATAAAAATAATACTTCAAATTTATTATATTCTCATTTCTAATTTCTTTGCGGTGCAGGGACTGGATTTCTTTTCTTTGACGTGCAGGGACTGGATTTTTTAATATTGACTAATTTATTGTGATCATTTAGTACTTCAAATTTTATATTCTCATTTATTTATTAGAACATTGCAGTTTTTTTTATAAAAAAAAATATAAAGAATCGTGTAGAGTTTGACATATAAGACTGGTGTGTTACTGTTGGGTTAATAATATTTGCATTAATTATTTTAATTTTAGTAAGACTATCAATTTAAAAAACAAAAAATAAAACAAATAATTTTAGGAAGATTTGTTTTCCTTTATTCATGATCCCGCATTTTTCATTGGAGATTTGCAACACGGGTCACCAAAACAATCCCATGTTAATGTATTCCTGCAAAACGTATCTATATTCATTCATCTAAACTTTCAAAGAAATTATAGGTTACAACCATATCAGATAACTCAAATTCATTTTCCACATCGGCATTCATTAAATCTTATAAATTCTCTATGCTCTCGAATTTTGCACTAAAGGGTATAACAATTTCCTCTTCAGCTCCTAAGGAAGAAACTTGTTTTGCAAAGGGTTGAGAAGAATCTTCGGTAGAGACAGTTTGTGGTGACTATGAGAAATATAGTTACTGCCATCTTGTTGAACCAACAAGAGAATTTCTATGAGTTGGAGCAGGGTGGCGATGTTCACCAATGTATGTTAACATTGTTGGGTAAACACCCCTTTAAACTGCTACATCTATAATATTCCCTAAAATCATACAGACAGAAACAGAGTTTGTTTAAGCCTCAAGTCCAAAAATAAATTGCATTTTTTTAATTAAAAGCGTAGATAAAGAAATTATAATGAGCGAAATGTCAAATAGCCCTGAAATTTATCAAATAACCCCTTGAAATTTTAAAACTGTCACATATACCCCGGAGCAGGGGGTATTTGATAGATATCTTAAATATTTAGGAGTGTATTTGACAATTTTCAAATTTCAGGGGTATTTGATGAATTTTGAAATTTTAGAGGGTATTTTACATTTCACTCAAATTATGATTAATGAAACACATATGAAGTACAAACAACATGGACATCAGACACAACATAAACAATGACATGTCAATACCGATATTAATTTAAAAATACAACATATTTTAATATAATCATATATGTCGCTATGTTGATGTGTCAGGACATGACTAATTCGATAAGTATTCATGTTTTGTTGTTTCTTATTTGTGGTGTTACAAAGTAATCTAAAAAAAAAAAAAAGAACTTTTGTCGTTTGAGATTATAAAGTAACATACTTTTTTTTTTTTTTTTTAATTTGCATAAGTCGTTTGAATAGAAATTAGAAAGTTCAACTTCTTGCAATTTCTTCTCTCATTACCCTACAGGTTAGGCTTTGTCACTTCCAAGCCCCTTGGAAACAAAAAGTTCCATTGAAGAATTGCATGATCTTTACAATTTCTTTCTCAAACCACAACTTCTCTCTTCTAATTCATTCTCTTATTGATCACTATCACCAAAATCACCTCACATACAACCAAAACAACACCACCTTAATAAGAACTCTCAGCATGTTGCTTCTGCTACCACCCCAAAATCTAAAAGAAGGTAAGGTGGTAGCATGTTGCTCGGTTATAGTAAAATCGAAAGGGCTATTCTGGATCGAAAGAAGAAAGCACTTTGGGACATGGAACTCCTTTCATTTCGATTCACAGTTCGACTTCGATTTTTGCCAACGGTTGCATTGTTTCAAAACTGAAGACAAGTCATCAGAGAATGTGGCCACGTGTCAATCTACGTGTTTGTAACCGTCATTTAGCAGTTAAGGTTTTCTTTAGGCTATAAATACTAGTTTGGAAGTCGAATTCAGGGTCACAAATTCACATACAAAATCCTCTAAAACTCACAATGCTCATGTTATCGAGAAAGCTGAGTGAAAACAGGAAAAAATATGATTCTGTGAACATTTTATTGTAAATTATTTAACAAGTTTATGCAAATTTACTTTTCTTTAAATCTTTTGCCTTTAAAGTTTATGCACTTTACTGACTTTCATGAAATTTGTTTGTCTATGAATCTTTCGTAAACATCAAGTTTTATTTCAAACTGTATGTAATTGTGAAAATATATGAAAACTATAAAAATGTTTACTTCTTTAGTAATTAACGCATAGAATTATAGTCCCAGGATTTACTAGTTGATCCTTCAAGTAATTAATTTAAACTAGCGTTTGTTTACCAAAAATCATGGTAAACAGTGGCAAACGGTGATATCAGTAAGGGATCAATTCAGACCTTTTTTTCTTTAAGGGACTATTGTGAAACCTAAAATATCTTTAAGGGACCAATAAACTAATTTAGCCTTATATAAACCAATTAGACATGGCAACGGGGCGGGACGGGGGCGGATTTTGCCATCCCCAAACCCAAACCCATAAAGTTCGGGTTTCCCAAACCCATCCCAATTCCATGCGGGGATAAAAAGTATAACCCCAAACCCCTACCCAATGGGGATCGGGTATCCCCGTTACGCCTCTTTCCACATGAATTATGATTGGATTTTAGTATTTTTTATTAAAAAAAAAAGGTCAAAAGTCAATATGTTTTTGTTTTAACAATATTCTTTTAAATAAATAAAAGAAATAGAGAAAATCATTTGTTTATTACTCAAATTAAAAATAAAAAAATAAATATATGAATATAATTTTAAGAGATTGTTTAAGAGTTTCTAATTTTAAATAGGTAAAATTTATATTTAACATAAGCGGGACGGGTTCGGGGACGGGTTCGGGGTGGGTATCAATGTCCCTGTTACCCGCCCCAAACTCATCTTTTGAAATCGGGAAAAACCCATACCCAAACCCAAACCCAGTCAACTCGGGTTTTCCCTGTCAAAGCGGATAGGGTTTGGACGCGCACCCGCGGGTATGAGTTTTATTGCCATGCCTAAAACTAATGTCTCTTGTTCTTAATCTTACTCCACAATCCATAAGCTTGAGATGTTGAATGTGTGAGTCTTGTATTTTCTTTCTCACTATTAGTTATCTATCTCATTGCTATATCACACTACACTTGTTTTAACCTCAAGGCTACCACTACCAGCTCATTTGCACATAATCACATAGCTTTTTATGTAAAAAAAAAAAAATGCAACTAATCAACAAAGTAAACTTTAAGGACTTTAAAACAACCATATGGTTCAAAATGTGATTCCTCAACCTTGAAGTTTGTGCAACATATATTACACAAAAACTACATAAATCAAAAACCAAAAGTCTTATAAAATTGTTGAGGAACAAAACTAAATTTATACACTTCACAATGAATGCATTATGAATCCACTACTGTGCCAGAAGTTTCTTAATTCCAGCTTTCTGCTCAGATGTCAACCTTGTTGGAAACTTGATATTAAATTTGATCCTAAGATTACCCTTCTTTGTAGGATCTTTTGGAATAGGCATACCTTCCTTTGGAACAACCTCCTCATAGTTTGGATGAATCACATTGTTAATAGGAATGTTCAGAACTCTTCCATCTAGTGTTGTGAGACGAACATTGTATCCTGTTAATGCTTCTGCAAGAGATATTTTCTGTGTCACAACCAAATCATTATCATCTCTTGTAAATACACTGTGTGGTTTCTCATCAATTATAAATACAAGATCTGCTGGTATCACATTTGGTTGCTCATTTCCTTTCTCAGGGAATGTGATTTTTGTTCCCTTTTTCCATCCGGGTTTTACTTCAATTGGTATGATTTCTTCCACCGGCATAGTTTTCCTGCAAAAACAGACAAGTAGACAAATTTAATCGAACAAGCCAAAAAACTCAGCTAAAGACTGATCTTATGACACATTGCATGGACTCTATCACGAGTCAAGGTTCTCTCTTGACTCTCTTCTTTTTCTGTCGGTAGACAACATGCTAAATACTACTGAAAATCACACTGCAAAATCCTATGTTCAAACATGGATGAAGGCGGTTAATCTAACAATATCAACATTGTCAGTTAAACTAGGATTTATGGACAAGTCGAGGTTCTCTCTATGTTTAAAACAGATGAAAATTCTATTTATGAAACATATAAACACAAATAAGTGATTGATGAAAATCATTTTCTAAATTATTTTTAAAAATAGGACTCATCAATCTCCTATCTGTCTACCAACAAAATAATTTGTGTTAATCTTCCGGTTCAAGGAAAAAGAGACCATAGTAATTCATACTTCAAACTTGGTCTCATCAATCTCCTATCTAAGTCTGACCAAGAATTGTTATTTCCTAAAATCGAACGAATTCGGATTCTTCCAAACAATCCGTCTCAAAAGAGCTCCTTGAACACTTAATTAAGTCTACCAACATCTACATCAGTCCATCAGTAAAATAACAGATTGAAATGTTAAGCAAAGAGTACTTACCCACTTGCATCTGCAATTTCTCTTGAAATCTTCAGCTTTTTGGTGGTTCCTTTATAGAGCTCCTCAAGGCTACAAGGCAATCTATTTTCAATAGCAGCTGCCTTGCGAGGTCCTTGACGCTGCATCGGCCTACCTTCATCAAATTGAGAAAATATATCATCACCACCAAACATTCCGCCAAAGGATCTAGACCCACCTCTCATTCCATTCCCACCATTACCCATTCCTCCAAATGGGCTTGAAAATCCAAAAAACTCTGCAAATATATCATCTGCATTTCTTGGATTGAACCTAAACGTTGTTGGGCCATTTCCAGTTTGGAAGAATGATGCCCCACCAGCTCCATCTTGTGGTGGTGGTACTTGCCCTTTAAGCCCTTCTTCTCCATATTGATCATAAATTGCTTTCTTTTGTGGATCACTTAGGACCTTCATCAAAAAACCAAAACCAATTAGTATTCAAAATTTCAAACTCAGACCTCTGCAAATCATTGAGCTGCACTTACAGACCAATATTCAGAAGTTCTATATTAAACATAGTAACATATTTACTTGGTTTAGTAAAAATATATACTAGGTAGAATCGTAAATTAACTTAGACTAGGTAGATTCATAAATTAACTTGGTGTACAATTGGTTCTGCGGTGAGAAAAATTGATTTCGGCAGAATTGATTCTGTAAAACAGATTCTAACCAAAACGATTTATATTTAGATATATTATGAGTCGAACAAAAAATTTAAGAAGCTACAATTTTTAGCTTCAAACACAATCAATTCCGCAAACACAATCAATTCTACTTTTTGAAAAACCAAACAAGTAGAATCAATTATGAGTTCGAACACGAGTCACTACCTATGAAACCCAAATATTTGATACGATTCAAAATTAAATAAGTAAATATAAAATACTTAGATAATTTTTGGAGTATCAGGATGTTAGGGGCCTCTACAAATCAATGTCTCTCACGGCTATCAGCTAAATTGCACTTATGGCCGTTATGAAACACGATATGGTCACCGACACTAACACGTAAACACCAATAATAATTTGAGAAAAATAACACAATTCAATCTAATAAGTGTCGGTATCATATCAGTGTAACAGTGTTCGGCATATAGACGCCTAATCCAATGAATGTTCGTGCTTCATTCAGGACAATATTGAGAATTTCTATAATAAACATGGTAACATATAAGCTAGGTAGATACATAATCTAATGTACTAGTTTTTGTGTATACCTCGTATGCTTCGGAAATCTCTTTGAATTTGGCTTCGGCTTCTTTCTTATTGGTTGGATTCTTATCAGGGTGCCACTTCATGGCAAGTTTTCTATATGCTTTCTTCAATTCTTCATCTGATGCATTCTTATCGACCTTCAAAATCTTGTAGTAGTCCACTCCCATGATTCGTTTGTGTTGTGACTTTGATCTTGAAGCTTTTTCTCTGTTGTTGAATGATTATTGTTGGTGATATAGTCTTGAAATTTTTTATTAGGGTTAGGTTTGAATGATTTGATGAATATATTGGTAGAGAATGAGAAGGATTTATCTGGAAGATATGTTTGAAATCGAAATACCAGAAGAGTGTAGAACTTTCGAGGCGTGCGAAAATCTTTGAAAGAATTTTCTGGTGTGTTTGTGTTTGAAGGTGCCACCTGTATTTCAATAGACCCCACACTTGTTGTTTGCATTAATAAATTAACTATTATATTTATGCATTAAAATTTGTTTACCGATGTTATAAAAAAATAAAATAAAAAATTTACTGACTACTACCATATTTTAGAGAAAATAATTTTGTAAAAATATAAAATTCTATGGCAGTTAAAAACAAAAGAAAAAACCATAATTTTATTATTTATAAGTATTATACTCCCTCCGATCATATTTATAAGCAAAAAAAAATTATTTACGCGGTGTTTTAGAAATTTAGTTAGTGTAGTTCATTTTCTTGATTTATATAAAATATGAATAAATTTATTATATTGCCCTTTTATAAATAAGTTTTCTTTTCCTTGGAAATCACATAGTATATACCTTTTGAAAAGTAAAATTAAATATGAGTATATTAGGATTAACAATATTAATTAGTTAAAAGTAGTTAACTTTTGCTTATAACAGTGACCAAAATTTGAAGTATTTTTTTGCTTATAAATATGACCGGAGGGAATACTTGTTATTTACATTTTTATAAATGAATGTTTTTTCCGATGTTTTTTTATAAAAGAAAATTAATACTCATTATTATGAATGGTAAAACTAAAAAAATAAATCAAAATTTATTTTTTTAACCGTTTTAATAAATAGTGTGTAATTATTATAATTTTAAGAATTTAATTTATATGCACTGTCGGTGTAAAATTATTTTACACATACATCAAATAATATAACAATTCATCATATATTGTGTTTAAAAACACATGATGTGTCACATTCATTAAATGATGTGGCAATACATTATTGATGCATGTGTAAAAAAATTTTACAATCACAATGCATAACAATTAAACTCTAATTTTAAAATGATAGAAAAGAAAATTTCTTTAAAAAATACTCATATATCTATTACGGTAATTAAAAAAACTTAATTTACCCCTACATTCAAATACAAATTCTCAAATTTATGACGTTACCTATTAAGATAAAGAACACATGGAGCCTCCATATTTTTCTACTTGAAGAAACTGTCTCTGAATAAAGGGAAGGGATCTAGACTGTACTTGTATAAAAATAACTTGTATATATATATCAAGCTATAAATATTAATTATATTATATAAAAATACTCCTTTGAGTCCTAAATATAATAAACAATCTACTTTTTAGATATATTGAAATATAGATGTATTTAACTCATATTATAGTATAGATACATTCATTTTTCAATTTATCTAAAAAGTAAATTGTTTCTTATATTTAGGACCAAAGGGAGTAATTAATTATATACTTAATTCTAAAAGGTTTTGGTAGTAATGGTATGCTAGAGGTTCCGGGTTCGATCCACATCTCCTTTGTAAACAAAAAAAAGTCCAAAATATGAGCCCCAAATTAATACATGTTTTTATCATTTGTAAAATTATTATGCACGAAATTTTAATCATGTTGTTAAATCAATGTGTATTTTCAAATGGTTATTTTGCAGACACGTTTAAAACATCATAAAAAGTTTATTAAAAAAAAACTCAAAATTTAATTCATAAGTCAAAATTTTCGTTACTTTTATTTTTTTTATTTGGTTGATAGACGAAATGACATTGTCATTGAAAACTCACACCCACAAAGTGGATGGATCGGGGTTCGAACTCCGATCATAACGTTCAACACTAACAAATTCGACATTTCTGTCAGTTGAATTAGAATTTGTGGTCATTACTTTTATCTTTATATTTTAAAATTTAAAAAATTTATATTTAATGAATCTCATTTAAAAAATTCTAAAGCTTTATAAATAAATTTTGGGTGATGCTAACTAGTGCCCCGTGACACTAGTTAAGAGGCCAAAAGAAGAAATTTTGACATTGAAACAAACATTATTTACACTTTTAAGAAGTTAAATAAACAAGTTCCAAGACTTTTTTTTTTACTCAAAAACATAAATATTTATTCATTCAAATTCATAGAGAATACATCAAACAAAATGATTACAAGTTCAATTTCGCTAAAAACTAATAAGGATGAATCTGCGAACAAGCTCACAACATCTGAGTTAATAGCATAAAACGGCCTAATGTCTGTGACAAAATCTACGATTGATTTGACAAAATTTACATGTCTGGAATAACCATGCATCCACATCTGCAACGTTGACGACGCCAAAGTCGTTGAATCTGCACTGAATTTGGATCGAAGCACACCTGCAAATCAAAATAAGCACCGTACTAAGATGAGACAAAATCAAAACTCCGCACTAAGACGACACAAAACCAAAACTCCGCACTGAGACAAGATTAAACAACACTGGATGAAAAAACCACGAAGAAGAATCGAACCAAACCTAAAAATATGTGGGTATCACTTATTTGAATAAAAAAGAAATAAAAAAAACTATAAAGAGAGGCGATTTAAATTCCAAGACTTATTTACCATATTTAGTTGCTTAACTAGTACATAGGAGCACTATTTAACATTTTGCAGAAATATTTTATAATAATCTAAACACGCGTGAAAACAAATCATTCAAAAATTTAAGAATATTAAATTAATTTAAAAAAAAAAAAACAAAACTATGCATAAATGTTTTGAAGAATGAAGTTACTTTTATCGGTCATGTTAAACGGTGCTTCTAGGACACTTGTTAAACATATCAAAAAAGAAAATGAAAGACAATTCATGATTAAAAAGATAACTTTTTACATTTTATATGTATTGAATGTACAAATTTTAAGAGAAAATTTATTTATTGATATGCTTAATTAATGTCCGGGACACTGTTTATCATTTTTCTACTTTTATTTTATAAAGATAAAAAATAAAATAAAAACGTGGCTGAATATAGAAAGATTGCCTACTAGGCTACTACCTACCCAGTGCCTATGTGAATGATAGTTCCCGTGATGACTCTAGCTAACTTCACTGCATATGATCTCATTGACTCCTCTATCATCATAAAGGTAAACCCCTTTTCACCACACTCAAGCGGTGTTGTTAGTTGAAAGCAATGTCAAGCTTCCCGCTTCCATCGTTTCTTCTCCTTTCCATTTGACTTCACTTTTCTCCCCAAATTCAATCTTCCCCACAAACATGCTAACCATTTCCTCTCCTCTCCTCACCAATTCTTCCCCATTTCCAAATCCACTCTTTTCCTTCCCTCCATTTCCCTCTCCCCCACATTTCCCTCCATTTTCCCTCCACTTCCCCAAACCTCCACAAAACAACAACAACCGTCTCCGAGCTTCTATTTCCAGTTCCACCAACGAATCAACTCCTTCCACGTCAGCAATCACAGTAGTAAACACCGATTCCGAAAACTCCACCGCTTTCGTAATCCAAGCTCGTAACAAGATCGGTCTTCTCCAAGTCATTACTAGGGTTTTCAAAGTCCTCGGTCTCACTATCGACAAAGCCACAGTTGAATTCGAAGGCGATTATTTCATTAAGAAATTCTTCGTCACTGATTCTCACGGGAATAAGATCCAGGATGATGAGAATTTAGAGAGGATCAAACGAGCGTTGAATGAAGCGATCGGTGGTGATGGTGGCGATGGGAAAGTTTCGGTGGCGAATTCTACTGCCAACCGTGGGATTGTTGTGAGGAGAGCTGGATTGGTGGATGGATTTGGGGAACGTAAGGCGAAAGCTGAGAGAATGTTTAGCTTAATGGATGGGTTTTTGAAAAATGATCCTTTTAGTCTTCAGAAGGATATTCTTCATCATGTTGAGTATACTATGGCCAGATCACGGTTTAGTTTTGATGATTATGAAGCGTATCAGGTGAAGTTTATATTTATGTTCCTTTTTAAATTCAAAAGTACTGTACAATTTTAGGATTTTTAGGAATAATTTTAATTTTTTTTTTTGTATAAACATTGTGCATCAAAGTTGGATGAGCTAGGTCAATAAATTATTGGAATATATGGAGTATGTCACTTCCTTTTAGAAAGAAACAATTTGTTCTATTTAGATGTTACTTTAGCTTTTTAGTTTATGGGCAATTAAAACAAGTTTATGTTTTTTCACTTGCACAAGTCCATATAAGTTTACCTTTTAATAGATTTCTATGGAGAGAGCTTCTGAACAAATTGGCTTAATATTAATCGGTTATCTGTCAACTATACCCTTTTTCCCACCTCATTAATTAATAAAAAAGATATGTTGGGAAGACAATGGCTTTGCAGTGTTTGGTAAAATTAGTGGTTGAATTAGCTGATGATTTTTTTTTTTTGGTAAGAATTAGCTGATGAATATGAAATGACATAAAAATTTATTTTTTTTCTCAATAAAATACCAAAGGTAAAATTGAGAAAAGAATGATAAGCTATTAATTTCAAATGCTATAAGCTAGTAAAAAAAATCTGAAAGTTCTTGAGGAAAAATATTACCAAACAAGTCTATTTGGTCATATGAACTATAAACTCAAAGTATTGTCTTGCCAGAGACAATATAAAGAGATAAAATAAAAGCATATTTGGAGGTTAAATAACAATTTTAATATAAGCAATTTTTTAAAATCGTTTTAATGAATCTGTGACATAACATTAAGTGGTTTAAAGTCGAGCACATTCTGTGGATTTTTTTTTATTGATTTCAAGTCTATTGAAGGGAAATTTGTGATGTCTCAAATTTCATTAAAATCCTCCCTGGCAATTTTAATGGAAAACTACTAGAAGTTGATCGATTTTCAAATTTCATTAAAATTTCTTTAGTTAAGCGTGCTTAGCGAGAGTAATACTAGGATTGGTGATCTCATGAGAAGTCCTTGTGTTGCACTTGCACCTCATCCCACAGGCAACCCCACTTAATGGGATATTGGGATAACATTTGGATGTTGTTGTTGCTGTAAAGTAATGTTGATGGGATGTCTCATTACTGAAATTCTAATAGGTGCTTCTTTTATATGGTGAATGATCAGTTTAAAGAATATATGGCATATTTTGTTTTATTCTTTCACTCCTTAGTTCTTGCACTGAACATTGTTGTAAAAGGAACCAAGTCTTCAGATAATGAAAGTTGAAGTTTATTCCATTAAACTTGGTCTGTTTGGTATCCTGAGATTGCAATCTTGTGGGTTATCAAGGGCCTCAAATAACATATTAAAGTGTTTTGGCCTGCTGTTTCTCATATTTTTAATTGGTTAACATCAGAAAATTGACTGTGTAATTGTATTTATAGGCTTTAGCACATAGTGTGCGAGATCGGTTGATTGAACGCTGGCATGATACTCACATTTACTTCAAGAAGACAAAAAGCAAGCGCTTGTACTTCCTCTCACTTGAGTTTCTCATGGGTACTTAAAATGATGCCCTAAAACATGATTGGCGTGTTATACTAAATCTCTTTCTTTTACAATATAGCAGCTCTAATAGTTGTGCTAACTGCTAAGGCTCCCAATTATGTTGTACCGGAAGTTTTTTAATTTTATATATTATGTTGTGGTATGATAAAAGTATCTGTGGGCAACAAACTCAAAAAAAATGGTAAACGTGTCTGTACATTTTAGTACCCTAGTGATTTAAACAGTGTTAAAAGTCCCACTTTGGAATTTGAATGAGATATGACCTGAAATTGTGTTTATAAGTGGTAGGTAGCATCCAACCCAAATTCTAAGAGAAGGAAGGAACTTAAACAGACCAAAATTTCTTTTATGATTCAGATCATGGCAAAGTCAAACCATGAAATTGATACTGAACTGTTTCTTTCGTTGGTGAACGGTTAATCAACAGTGTTTGTGAAAGTATACAATTGATGCTAATCTTGTTGCCAATGCTTAAAACATTTTCTCTTGGGATATCAGGTCGTTCCTTGTCAAATAGTGTCATCAATCTTGGTATTCAAGACCAATATGCCGAGGCCCTAAACCAACTTGGATTTGAGTTTGAAGTTTTGGCTGAGCAGGTGTTATTCATTTTTAATCTAATCTTTTGTATTCTCTAGTTTACGGTTGTTGCAATATCATCTCAGAGAAATTGAGATGCTTATTATATCCTTAACGTACATGTGTGCTAATTCCTTGACAAGGAAGGAGATGCGTCCCTAGGGAATGGTGGCCTTGCTCGTTTTTCAGCATGCCAAATGGATTCTTTAGCAACATTGGACTATCCTGCATGGGGGTATGGTTTTTACGTTGAGCTTTATAATAAAATTTGTCTAACATGTTTGAAAAAATAATATTTTCACCATACAGTTTCCAGTTCTCAGTTTTTTTTTTGGTTTGCAATAAAGATATGGGGATGAACTGTGAAGTTTTCTTTATAAGCTTGAATATCTACCGCTCTTTGTTCATTGGCCACAATTAGTTCTTATGATGCCTCAAGGCTCGTCCAAGTCTCAACAGTGTTATTTATATATCCAATAACAATGTGTCTAGGTAGCATTACTTCTATATCATTGTTCACATTCTGAGAGTGTCTTTATCCTGAAACTACATGATTTTGGGATTTCTATCTATTGTCAATAATACTTTTCACCAGCTTCAACAGTAATTAGCTACTGAAACTTTGAGCACCACAGGGGATTATATTCTATTTAGGGGTTGATTTTTCATTGTTTTTTCTTACACTTATTGTAAGTAGCACTCACAGAATGATTCTGGAACTGTGCATGCAAACGGAAGTCTGATTATTTTTGCTGTATTGAAAACAATATGCCTGTTATTATCTTAAGAACAGGTGCAGTCAGTTGAGATTTATGGAACTGAACTTTATTTTGCAGCTATGGACTGCGTTACGAATATGGGTTGTTTCGTCAGATCATAGTGGATGGCTTTCAACACGAACAACCTGATTATTGGCTGAACTTTGGAAACCCCTGGGAGATAGAGCGGATTCATGTAACATATGAAGTGAAGGTTTGTCAGGCTTCACTCTGTTATGCCTTTTGTTTCACTTTATCACCTTAAAATTGCAAACTGACTGCATCACTTTGTTATTCTGAATGGATTAGTTTAATGGGACTGTTGAAGAAGTAGACATGAATGGAGAAAAACTTAAAGTTTGGATCCCTGGAGAGACGGTAAGATTAATATAACCTTTCATATTAGATTGTACATAATGTTAGTTAATCTATGCATTTAAAATGCTTTAAATCCATCTTCTCCACCAACCCCCTCCCATTTTTTCTTTTTAAAAATCCACTCAATATTAGAATGAAGCCAAAATTGAGCAAGAAGGGGGTTTCCTCATTTCCTCCAAAATATTGGACCAAACAACATGAATTTAAAATAATCCCTGCTCTTCCTTCATTTTTCCCAACTTAACACTGTATTTGGTAATACATAACATATTCCTCTAATTCATTTTTCCCAACTTAACACTGTATTTGGTAATACGTAACACATTCCTCTAATTGCAGGTTGAAGCTGTGGCTTATGACAACCCAATACCTGGTTATGGGACAAAAAATACCATCAACCTTCGTCTATGGGCTGCTAAACCTAGTAATCAATTTGATTTGGTAATTCTGCTCTTAAGAATAAATGTTTGAACTAAATTTGAGACTAGGGGCCCATTTGTTTGAACTTTTTTTTTAAGAAAAGCACTAAATATTTAGTTTCTAAGAAAAGCACTACATATTTTTTTTACGTTTGATTTTTTTTTTAAAAAATTATAAATATTTTGAAATGTTTTATTTAAAAGGCACTTTCTCAAAGAAAACACAAATTAACAGGCATAGATTATTGACACGAAGAAATCATAATATAGGTGTAAGTACAAAATGTCTTGAGTGTAATTTTATGGCTTTTAGTTTTTTACTATAAATTATTCAATTTAGGACAACAACTCTGTAAGGTTTAATTTGGCATATCTCGTTCTATATGACCTCAGGCTGAACTATTGAGCCATTTTTTCCTATTACTATTTGTAGGAGGCCTATAACACTGGAGACTACATTAATTCTATTGTCAACAGACAGAATACGGAAGCCATAAGTAATGTTTTGTACCCCGACGACCGATCTCACCAGGTTTTCCTTTTTCTATAAAAATAAAATAGTAATACAAGTGTTGCTATTATCTGTTCAGAACTTGTGATGTTTATTCGTAGTTTTTCTGTGATGCTCTACGAGGAAAGCTGATTTTATTGGTTGCAAGAATCAGAGACGTCCACACTGCTTTCATTTAAGATTACTTTAGTTTTATTTTGTTTCCCCGTTTTATTAGGTAATTAGTGTGCAAAGCCTTTCTAGTAGTTTGCAGAGTAGTTTTCAAATAATTAGTTTTGTTTTTGATCTTTCTTGTCTTGTAAAGTTGTCTATAAATGATCTTATCTATTTAAACGCCTCTATATTTACTTTTTCTTTCATGCTCGTTGCGATTGTTTATAGAATTCATTATGTACCAAATATTTAGGTGAAGGCTCAGCGATAGCACTTAGTGCTAATTGTTATACTAACAAAGTGCTGTTTGTTTTCCTTTGCTTCTTTTATTCTCAACTATTCCTCTTTAATGCATGCTGAATGTGTTACTATGTTATGTTTCTCAAGCTTTCGATGTTTATGATTCCACACACTCTATTTTAGTTTGTTTAGTCATCTCCCACACATTATTGTGTCCATTGACATTACAGTTTGTAGAAAAAATACACCTATGGTAGGAAATTTATAGTCATATGAATCTTTCATGGTTAGGATAACTTCTTGCTGTATAATGCTTTTCTCCCTTTTAATGAGTGAACGATATTCAACCCCTCTTCTCATATTATTACTTTAATTGATTTCCAGGGGAAGGAGATGAGATTGAAACAACAATATTTTTTTGTCTCAGCATCTTTACAAGATATTATCCGAAGGTTCAAAGAAGCACATAATAATTTTGATGAATTGCCAGAACAGGTTCATTTTCAAATATTTTGTTTTGACACATTTGATTGCTAGTTGGTCTGGTAATTGACCACTCTGTTGCAAGACTATATGGTCTCAAGAACTTGTCTTTCATTTATTGTTCCTGTGTTGTATGGTGCAGAAACTAAGTTTCTATTGACAATTGAAAATTCCAGGTTATACTATTAGGTTCCATTTTAAAAAAAGTGATTCCTCTTTATTGATTCATTATATTGGTGAAAGTGGATACAAGTTGATTATTGTATGTATCATCTGATTGCTAGTGTTAGAATTGTCTTCACTTCTGTCTTGCAACTTAAGTTATCACTTTCCTCTAATTAGGTTGCTCTCCATCTAAATGATACCCATCCATCCCTCTCAATTGCCGAGATTATGCGAATATTAGTTGATGAAGAGCATTTGGGCTGGAGCAAAGCATGGAACATTGTAAACAAAATTTTCTCTTTCACAACTCACACAGTGGTAGCTGAAGGGCTAGAGAAAATCCCTGTTGATCTTCTTGGCAGCCTTCTCCCTCGCCATTTACAGGTATATTCCCTAAAGACGTGCTTTCTGTAGTTTATGTAGCATTGTTTTTACAGTGTTTATAGCCTCCCCCCTCCCCCATCGCTATTTACAGGTACATTGCCTAAAGACATGTTTTTCTGTATTTTATGTAGCATTTTCTTAAAAAGTGTTTATGTAGCATTTTACCTTGTATGTTCGCTGCAATTAATTGAACAGCAGAAAACATATATGTGCCCTTTCTTCACCTTTTATGTTTGACTAATGCATCAAATCATTTATCTGCATAGTGCAGGTTGTTTTCCATGTTAACTTAAGTAATCCAGGGTGAAAATATTGATGAATCGTAGTTTTCCATGTTAACTTAAGTAATCCAGGGTGAAAATATTGATCTGTATCATTTTTTGTCCTTTGTTCACATAATAGTAATTCTTTTTTTGCTATTTTTTTTTTTTTATAATATAACTATTTACTTAGAACATCAAATGCCCTTTTCAGATTTTATATGAAATAAATTCAAATTTTATGGAGGAGTTGAAGAAAAAGATTGGTTTAGATTACAACCGACTGTCCCGAATGTCTATTATTGAAGAAGGTGCTGTGAAGGTATTTTAGAACAATCTATTGATGCTTAATCTTGTAACATTTTTTTGTAGGCTATGTTGTCTTTTGCATGTGGTTGAAATTATTTTTACTATGAATGTTTTGATGTAATATGAACATAGAATAATATCTAGTATCAGGTATTCTTGAAATATTGATTGAATTGAGGCTCTGATATCACATGGTTCAACAGTGGCTTCAATGCCACAACAGGTCCTCTCGAGTCATAGTTCAACAGGTTTGGCTATCCACGGAAGTTGCATTTGCAGCATTGTCCTGTTTGGTACTTTTGCAAACAACTTGCAAATATGGAGTAATATAATTTGAACGAATAAATCCCATGCTTGGATAGAATCTCCCGTTTAGCAGCCTCACAAGAAATGTGGCATAGTAAATTTTCTAAACTTTCTTTTCACGCAACTCCTTGTAACACTGCTTTGAATTGTACGTACCACTCATTATACCCCGCTCACTTTTTTACCCTGAAAAGGTTCCTACACTATCTAGTTTTGTTGCATCCTATGAAGCACTGACACAAAGCAAACTCCGGACACGATACTGATAGTGAAACACAGTCACCGATAATTATTTGAGAATATGGAAGTGATTGAATGTAATAACATGTGCCAGTGTCGTATGAATGTCAGTACTACATAGGTTGCATCAATTTACTATCTTACTCGGAGAACTTGATACCTTCCTTCACTTGAATTATTTCAGCCCTTTCCCTGTTTTTTCTCAGCAAGAAACTAGAGTGCAAAAGCATCATATGGCAGAAAAGGCATCCCCCAAATACACCACCTATCATTTGCAGCACTCCAATAAATTTATTGAAATAAACGGGAAAATAATAAAGGAGCTTGGGGAGGACTAGAACAAAACCCAAGAAAACAATTAAGAACAATAACTTCTTCTGCCTCATTAAAAACCTTACCAGGAAAACTCAATGGGATAAAACCATGGTTAAGGAAATGATAAAATGGAAGTATTTGTTTAATATATCTTATTTTTTGTTGTAGTGTATGCTTTCTTGAAAATATTATTTGTGGAAGCATTTGTTTAATATATTTTATTTTTATGGATGGGATTTGCAGAGCATAAGAATGGCCAACTTGTCAATTGTTTGCTCTCATACTGTTAATGGTGTTTCAAAGTTACATTCAAATACACTGAAAACGAAAACATTTAAGGTATGCAATTTTTGTGCTCAATCATTCCATAGTCTTCACCGGGGCTAATTGTGAAATCATAAAATAATATATTCATGCTTCAACTTTGCAGGACTTCTATGAGCTATGGCCTGAAAAATTTCAATACACGACCAATGGTGTAACCCAGGTAGGAAATTCAGTCACTATTATGGTATATATGTAAATGTTGTTTGACCTCCTTCTATGTGTGTACACACATACACACACATACATGATGGAAATTAAATGCCTCTTGACATGGTCTGTCTTTGGGAGCATGTGTCTTTCTGTGTATGGAATAGTGACTGTGATTATTGTAAACTGTAAAGATTGTCAATAGAAACATCTACATCTCGTATCTAAATATGTAACTTATGACCTTGTAATCACTTTTGTCAGAGGATCTGTGTTGGTTAATTACATCTTAATTAGTGGTTATAAAGCATATAAGTTAATGATGTTTATTGTACGGTTATCTGTGCATATTTCTTGAGTAATCTTGTTTTAGACTCGCTTGAAAACAGCAACATTGTTCTTTTGGACATTAGAAAAATGTGTGATTGTTTGTGCCACAACTAATAATAGAGTGAATTGATACTTTTCAGCGTCGCTGGATTGTGGTGAGCAATCCCAGTTTATGTGCTCTTTTATCAAAATGGTTAGGCACTGAAGCTTGGATCCGCAATGCTGACCTTCTAACAGGGTTAAGAGATCATGTTGACAATACTAGTTTCCGACATGAATGGAAAATGGTAATGTTTCTTGGGTTTTTCTAATGAATTTTCTTTGGATCAGGAAAACTAGATATGCCCTTCCCTGATATACCTTTCTGTTCTTTTGATATTGTAGGTTAAAAGGCTTAATAAAATGAGGCTTGCCGAGTACATCGAAACAATGAGTGGCGTGAAGGTTTCTGTGAAATTGTTTTACCAATTTTTTTAATTTCCTCTTCATTACAATCGTAGAAGTTAACTTTACCTGTATCTTTCTTATTGCAGGTCAGTTTGGATGCAATGTTTGATGTTCAGGTGAAGCGTATCCATGAATACAAAAGACAGTTGCTTAATATATTTGGAATTATCCATAGATATGACTGTCTCAAGGTAGATGTCTGTTCCTTGGTGCTAAAAGAATTTATAGTCATTTGTAAATTCTAAGTTCATGTTATTAGCATATGAAATTAAGGGGAATTAGAATAGTAATAGTAGATAGAGAAGTTAGTTAGTTTTAGTTAGAGGAATGATTGTATAAATAGTAGGATACAAAGATGGAGGTAAGACATTGAGTATTGTAAACATTTACTAATAGAGAAGTGAGCTTTGGAGGAGAGACCTCTCTCCCTCTTTCATCTTTCTCATTCTTTCAATAAAATAGTTCTTTCTTTTCAATTTGATTTCTGGGTCCCTAACACATGCGGAATAATTATTTTGTTTTTCTAAAATAAAATATTTGCCTTTCCATCAGAATATAAAATTTTCTGAGGAAACATTACTCTTTTTTTTTTAATTCTGTCTACTACTAAGTCTGTAGAATGTGCATAATTTTCTGTGCTTTTGTCCTAATCTGGTATCCCCCTCAGATGTAGTTCCACCTACATACGTACTGATCATCACTTTCCGTCTCAAGTTATACCGGCACATCGACTAAATTTTTGCATTTACTTCTTCCTTTAATGTAGAATATGGATAAGAATGATAGGAAGAAAGTTGTACCTCGTGTTTGCATAATTGGTGGGAAAGCGGCTCCTGGTTATGAAATTGCGAAAAAGATTATCAAACTTTGTCATGCTGTAGCAGAAAAAGTAAATAATGATGCTGATATTGGAGATCTTCTGAAATTGGTAAGTTGCAAATTTTATTCTTGTGAACTTTTCTTTCAAAACATTCTTGTTCTTTCTATTTGTTTGCATTTCTCAATAGACAGTACAAGATGCGTTGGACCTGTTCAGTGTATTTATTATATTTGTTTTGGCACACCTCTTGTTTATTTAGACTCATTTCTTTTTTGTAGGTTTTTATCCCTGACTATAATGTCTCTGTTGCCGAATTGGTAATACCAGGGGCTGACCTCTCTCAGCATATAAGGTTTGTTAACTGTACTGTTCTAGCTACCCATCTCAGTTTAATTTATTGATTGCTTACAGAATGCGGTGTGCTTATTACTACGTTTGAATGTAAAATATTTAGTATGCACATATTACTAAATTGTGTTTAGATACTACAAATACTAAATAGTGTATGAAGTGGAGTTAATGTAGTTTTCATGGGTTTCAAAGTGATTAGAGTGGAGTTTTTTTTTTTTTTTTTGAAAACTCGGTATCCGGCCTTAGGACTGACTAATCCGAGGAGACCAATCCCACCGTCCACTAGCGGGGGCCCCATTTAAAGCCAGAGTTTTTACTCTGTATGGACTAGCCCACCGAAATTGGCACAAGTGGTGATTAGAGTGGAGTTAATGTAGTTTTCATGAGTTTTCAATGTGATTAGAGTTTTTGTACTTTTGTATGTGTTCACATATATCACGCAGTGGGTTGTGCGTACTTTTGTATGTGTTCACATATATCACGCAGTGGGTTGTGCGCCTAGTAACCTTATTCTTGCTGCACATTTTATATATTGGAGACTTTTTTCAAATTTAGTTTTCAGTAGTGCTATGCAGATTGACAGCAATAGTTATCCTATAGCACTGCAGGACATGAAGCATCTGGAACTGGAAGCATGAAATTTTTGATGAATGGATGCTTACTTTTAGCTACAGCAGATGGATCTACAGTAGAAATAATTGAGGAACTAGGGTCGGATAATTTGGTGAGTGATAATTTACCATGTTTGTTTGTTACTTTACATGATATGTGCTCTTAAAATGAACGTTCTCAAAAGTTGGAATCAGGGGCCGAGCCAAGGGGGGACACCTGGGTGCCATGGCCCCCCCAATTTTTTATTATTATGTAAAGCGGTATGGTATGCAACATTGGGGAAATTCTAGTTTTATTTAACATTGTAGTTTATGAATATAATTAATTATATAAAATCTTTGATTTAGCGTGTTAGGACTTCGGC
The DNA here is from genome assembly GCA_951799995.1 of Trifolium subterraneum. Classification (NCBI taxonomy): domain Eukaryota; kingdom Viridiplantae; phylum Streptophyta; class Magnoliopsida; order Fabales; family Fabaceae; genus Trifolium; species Trifolium subterraneum. The sequence continues at coordinate 4,253,746 of OX637462.1, read as the reverse complement.
TCTGCCACTGGTTGGAATCAAGTTACTTGGGAGTTGGGCATATATCCTAAGTTGCTTTTATCTTGAAAACTTAAGCTCTGTAAACCTGCTTGAGAGATGTGCTAATCCGTCTTCAGATGGTACTTTTAAATGACTAAATATCCCACTTTGTAGAAGGGATAGAATCGTGTAGTTGCCTTGACTGAATTCAACGTTTGCTTCATGATTTCCTATCTCATATCTAAAGCTGCTTCAGAGAGGAAATTTAATTTCAAGCTTTAGCATTATGAATAATTGTAATATCTTATTATAATAACATAGGCATGCTTTGATCTTTCTTGGAAATTTGTATTCATGTTAACAATATTGGCTTAACAGCTTCAGTTCGAAATATCTGCCCTTGTTTCAGTTTCTTTTTGGTGCTAAAGTGCAAGAAGTAGCAGAGCTGCGTGAGAAAGGAAGTGCTTTGAAAGTTCCTCTACAATTTGCCCGTGTGTTGAGGTCTGAAAACATGTTTTTCATTTTTAAAGAAAGAATAAGCAGATTATTAACAAATGCAGATAAAATTTCTGATCATTATTTAGTCATTCAAGGACTAAAATTAAGTATTTATCTGGTATAAGGATGGTTCGAGATGGATATTTTGGAGATAAGGACTACTTTCAATCCTTATGTGACACGGTGGAAGTTGGCAATGATTTCTATCTTCTTGGTTCGGATTTTGGGAGTTACCTTGAGGCACAGGTACTTATTACTTCATTCTTATTCTTTTTAGGCGTCTCTGAATCATCCATATTGTTGCTCTTCTTATTATATCAAAATGTAACATTTTTTATGACACAACAGGCTGCTGCCGATAAAGCATTCGTTGAACCAGATAGGTGGATCAAGATGAGTATTCTCAGTGCTGCCGCCTCTGGGAGATTTAGTAGTGACAGGACCATTCGAGAGTATGCAGAGAGAACATGGAAAATTGATCCCTGCCAATGCCCTTTCTGATCGCTAAAAATCCATTACACGAAGCTAACTAATAATAATTATCTGTTTCTATAGATGAAAGTGTTGATTACAAAATTAGTTTTGTTTTGGGAAGTCTGAAGCTGAAATTGTAACTGTAGTTGAGCAGGTATCAGAAATGCTGCAGTTAGAATTTCAAAATATCGACCATGCATGACCCATGACACGCAGGATCTCCAACCACAGGTACCAGGAAACCTGTGCAGTTAGAATTGCAAAACATCGGCCATGCATGACCCATGACACATAGGTTCTCTGGATGAACGAAAGTGTACTATTGGTTCGTTGGTTCTTCAGTTGCTCTGTGGACGAATTGCCGTTACTTTTGCATTGAATAATAGCTTTCAGCTAACTACTACTATCATGATCCTCTGGAAAGTGTATTGCCGCATGTGTTGATGAAAATCGATACTTATTGCAACCCATGTCCTAGAAATTTGGTGGTCACTACCTATGAGGGGGGATTAGACATCAAACTGTTGACAGCTTAGGTCGCTCAATTTCACGTTGCTCAATAATACATGCTACTTTGTAATGTTTTTTGTTTCAAAATTTTATGAAATTTATTTTGAAAGAATTGTTTACTAGAAGAAACAATATTAAACTTGAGAGAAAAATTTGTTGCTTATGTGATATTTTAATGAGATTAGTCTTTTCACTTGTGTCTTGGTATCGGAGGAGATAGTAGGATTTGGAATGCAAGGATTAATGACGGAAATACTTCTGAATTATTTGTTTTCCTTTGTTTGGAGGGGAAGAAAAGAGAAGGCTTTGGAGCAGGAAAGTAGAGAAAAATATAGAGAAATCTTTCAACATTTTTAGAGTGTTTTTGTAGAGATTAATAAATGAAGGTTTATGATTAATATCTTTTTAATATTTAAACTATTATAGAAACATAGATTGATGTTAGAGGATTTATCTAAGTATTTCAATGAGATCCTTAACTATGCAAGTAAAATTTGACAAATAATTATTTCAATCATATCAAACTCGAATATTATAGGATCAAAGACTTATCGACCAATTCATCATTATCACTTTTTATTATATAAAAAAAAAATCATCTTCACTTTTTTATTACAATCAAATATCACCTTTTTTTATGAGTGCAGCTTTGCTCCATTTTGGGAGGCTCCTTTTATACCTTTTCATAGCACAGATAGGTGACAAGTGGCAAAACCAAAAGGAATGGTTGAGATTAAAGGATGTACTATAACATTTGTGTACTATATTATTTGTTTGGTAAAGAAAGTGAAACGCGTTTTCCATATTCTTTTAGTCGTCATCGCTGCCTTTTCTTCTTCCATTGCTCATCACCGTCGCCGTCGTTCTCTACGTTTGTCCCAACGGCAGTGCTCATAATCACAGCTTCGGTCGAATCCTTCTTCTCCACAAACATAAAGGGTCACCGTCGGAGTAAATCTCAAGCCTTCTTTTCCAGATTTGTTGTTACTTTTTTTTTTGAAAAGCTAAATCAATTTATTAACCACACAACCAAGGCACAAGATGAGCGAAGGAAGGGGAAGCAGCAAGACAAATACAAACAGGGGCCAATCACACAAACAGAGCAACAAACTCCCGACCCCTGTAGACCAAAACAACCCACATAACCAGGAGGCAAACTAACAGAGCCATAAAAAAAACAAAATATCCAGATTTGTTGTTACTAACATTGAAAAACCAAAATCTCCTCTTCTACTAGATTCTGAATCACATAAATTGGAAGAAATCAAATCTGACGAACGCAGAGAGCGGTGTTGGCGACGGTGCCGGCGGCGGTGTTGGTGACGGTACCGGCCATAAGAGGTACAGAGAAGAGGAAGCAGGAAGAGGCCGAAGACGGAAACTGTTTCTATTCTTTTTCTTCTATTTTTTTTCATTTTATTTTATCAAACAAATACTTAATTATAAGTTTTTAATATCAACGTTTGGATTATATTTTGCCACATGTCATATATCCATAATTTCAAAAGGAAGAAATGGAGCAAATAGAAATGGAGCAAAGTTGCTCTCTTTTTTTAGAGTGCAGCTTTGCTCCATTTTGGGAGGCTCCTTTTATACCTTTTCATAGCACAGATAGGTGACAAGTGGCAAAACCAAAAGGAATGGTTGAGATTAAAGGATGTACTATAACATTTGTGTACTATATTATTTGTTTGGTAAAGAAAGTGAAACGCGTTTTCCATATTCTTTTAGTCGTCATCGCTGCCTTTTCTTCTTCCACTGCTCATCACCGTCGCCGTCGTTCTCTACGTTTGTCCCAACGGCAGTGCTCATAATCACAGCTTCGGTCGAATCCTTCTTCTCCACAAACATAAAGGGTCACCGTCGGAGTAAATCTCAAGCCTTCTTTTCCAGATTTGTTGTTACTTTTTTTTTTGAAAAGCTAAATCAATTTATTAACCACACAACCAAGGCACAAGATGAGCGAAGGAAGGGGAAGCAGCAAGACAAATACAAACAGGGGCCAATCACACAAACAGAGCAACAAACTCCCGACCCCTGTAGACCAAAACAACCCACATAACCAGGAGGCAAACTAACAGAGCCATAAAAAAAACAAAATATCCAGATTTGTTGTTACTAACATTGAAAAACCAAAATCTCCTCTTCTACTAGATTCTGAATCACATAAATTGGAAGAAATCAAATCTGACGAACGCAGAGAGCGGTGTTGGCGACGGTGCCGGCGGCGGTGTTGGTGACGGTACCGGCCATAAGAGGTACAGAGAAGAGGAAGCAGGAAGAGGCCGAAGACGGAAACTGTTTCTATTCTTTTTCTTCTATTTTTTTTCATTTTATTTTATCAAACAAATACTTAATTATAAGTTTTTAATATCAACGTTTGGATTATATTTTGCCACATGTCATATATCCATAATTTCAAAAGGAAAAAATGGAGCAAATAGAAATGGAGCAAAGTTGCTCTCTTTTTTTAGAGTGCAGCTTTGCTCCATTTTGGGAGGCTCCTTTTATACCTTTTCATAGCACAGATAGGTGACAAGTGGCAAAACCAAAAGGAATGGTTGAGATTAAAGGATGTACTATAACATTTGTGTACTATATTATTTGTTTGGTAAAGAAAGTGAAACGCGTTTTCCATATTCTTTTAGTCGTCATCGCTGCCTTTTCTTCTTCCACTGCTCATCACCGTCGCCGTCGTTCTCTACGTTTGTCCCAACGGCAGTGCTCATAATCACAGCTTCGGTCGAATCCTTCTTCTCCACAAACATAAAGGGTCACCGTCGGAGTAAATCTCAAGCCTTCTTTTCCAGATTTGTTGTTACTTTTTTTTTTGAAAAGCTAAATCAATTTATTAACCACACAACCAAGGCACAAGATGAGCGAAGGAAGGGGAAGCAGCAAGACAAATACAAACAGGGGCCAATCACACAAACAGAGCAACAAACTCCCGACCCCTGTAGACCAAAACAACCCACATAACCAGGAGGCAAACTAACAGAGCCATAAAAAAACAAAATATCCAGATTTGTTGTTACTAACATTGAAAAACCAAAATCTCCTCTTCTACTAGATTCTGAATCACATAAATTGGAAGAAATCAAATCTGACGAACGCAGAGAGCGGTGTTGGCGACGGTGCCGGCGGCGGTGTTGGTGACGGTACCGGCCATAAGAGGTACAGAGAAGAGGAAGCAGGAAGAGGCCGAAGACGGAAACTGTTTCTATTCTTTTTCTTCTATTTTTTTTCATTTTATTTTATCAAACAAATACTTAATTATAAGTTTTTAATATCAACGTTTGGATTATATTTTGCCACATGTCATATATCCATAATTTCAAAAGGAAAAAATGGAGCAAATAGAAATGGAGCAAAGTTGCTCTCTTTTTTTAGAGTGCAGCTTTGCTCCATTTTGGGAGGCTCCTTTTATACCTTTTCATAGCACAGATAGGTGACAAGTGGCAAAACCAAAAGGAATGGTTGAGATTAAAGGATGTACTATAACATTTGTGTACTATATTATTTGTTTGGTAAAGAAAGTGAAACGCGTTTTCCATATTCTTTTAGTCGTCATCGCTGCCTTTTCTTCTTCCACTGCTCATCACCGTCGCCGTCGTTCTCTACGTTTGTCCCAACGGCAGTGCTCATAATCACAGCTTCGGTCGAATCCTTCTTCTCCACAAACATAAAGGGTCACCGTCGGAGTAAATCTCAAGCCTTCTTTTCCAGATTTGTTGTTACTTTTTTTTTTGAAAAGCTAAATCAATTTATTAACCACACAACCAAGGCACAAGATGAGCGAAGGAAGGGGAAGCAGCAAGACAAATACAAACAGGGGCCAATCACACAAACAGAGCAACAAACTCCCGACCCCTGTAGACCAAAACAACCCACATAACCAGGAGGCAAACTAACAGAGCCATAAAAAAACAAAATATCCAGATTTGTTGTTACTAACATTGAAAAACCAAAATCTCCTCTTCTACTAGATTCTGAATCACATAAATTGGAAGAAATCAAATCTGACGAACGCAGAGAGCGGTGTTGGCGACGGTGCCGGCGGCGGTGTTGGTGACGGTACCGGCCATAAGAGGTACAAAGAAGAGGAAGCAGGAAGAGGCCGAAGACGGAAACTGTTTCTATTCTTTTTCTTCTATTTTTTTTCATTTTATTTTATCAAACAAATACTTAATTATAAGTTTTTAATATCAACGTTTGGATTATATTTTGCCACATGTCATATATCCATAATTTCAAAAGGAAGAAATGGAGCAAATAGAAATGGAGCAAAGTTGCTCTCTTTTTTTATGGGAATAAAAAAGTTTGACATAGTTGATCTTTCATAATAGTTTAATCATTAAAAAAAGTTTGATAAATTATACAAATGATGATAATTTATTATTGGTTGATTATATCGGTGCATTCAAATTGTTCTCAGAGGGAAGGAGATGATAATTAATGTCCTTCCCACTATCATCTCCTTCACTCTCCTTTTCTACTATGTATTTATCTCTCTCTTGGTTTTTTTTTGTTTTTTTTTTCTCTTTTTATCTTCTCTTTTTAAGGTCAAATGTATTTACCCTCTTAATCTATGGGAGTACTTTTCATTTCAATTTATTATGGTACAATTGTTTTGGTTTTAATTTTTTTTTTGAGATATTTAAAAGCATCTAAAACTAATTTTTAGAGATTTTCTTTTAAGTTTTGATATTTTCAACAAAATGATTTTTTTTTAAAAAAATCCATACAAATTATGTGATAACAATAAAAGTGACTTTTTTAATAAAAAATAGTTAAACAAAATGCACCCTAAATCAAGCACTATATTCCCAATATAATTCTATGGTTGACGACTACACCCTCCGATCTCATATATAAATAAAAATTGTTTTTTTAACTCATTGAAAAGTTAACATACCTGGTCCAAATTATAGACTAGGTCCACTACTTTTTCAATAAATCTAAAAAAAGTAATTTTTGTTTATATATGAAATGGGAGAGAGTATTTTTTACAATTTCATAAAAAAGATAAAACAATTGCAACAGGTAATCTATTCCTCTTTTCCTTAAAAAAAAAAAAAAACTTCCTATATATAGTTTAATAAATTGCATCGTTCGTGAAAAAAAGTTGAGATTGTAGAGTGCAAAGTCTTCATTTGGTTTTGCAGTTACAGAGTGTGAAGCAGAAGCATCGCATTCACAATCACAATGTTTCCTTCCATTACCATTACCTTTCTTCTTCTTCTCCACACTTCGCTTCCAGTTTCAGCTCAATCGATCGATCACTTCACTTCTCAGATCAACCAAATCAACCAAAAAATCGCTCACTTAGGTAACTAACATTCATTCAATCTCAATCCTCAATCCAATTTTATGTTGTATTTCGCATTCACGAAATCATTTCAATGCAGAATCAGTTCTTGAAGAAACCACTAAAAAGCTAACAGAAAGGGATTTGTATCTGGAAGAATGCGAAAAACGAATGAATCACATGTCTGAAAAAATTCATAATCTGCACTCTACTCTTTCTTCAATTAAGGTTTATCTTGACCTAATTTGACTCTTTTCACTAAATTATGCTATAGTTTATTCCACGGTTAGATGAGGTAAAGTTGATTCTAGAGGTGTAGAATTGATTTTGCCTTTAGAATTGATTCTAATCGAAGCTATAGAACTTGGAGATTTTGATTTGAATGAATTGATGTATGTTTAGTTCTACAATGAGAAAAGTTGATCTTGAGTGAATTGATTCTGTAAAATTGATTCCGACTAAAATTGAGTTGAAACTAAAGTGATTTATGTCTGAATACATTCATGTAAAAGTGAGTTGAATAATAAATTTGAGTGTAAAAATCAATTTTAGAATTAGAAGCTACAATTTTTGACTTCAAGTAGAATCAATTAATTCTACTTAAGAGAAACCAAACATGCCAAAAACAATTTTACACCTGTAGAATCAATGTTGGCCCCTCTAGAAGAGGAACTAAAGCTACACTTGATCAAACTACTTTTACATGAATGTATCTAAACATAAATTCTTTTACATTTAACTCACTTTTAGTCAAAATCAATTTTACAGAATCAATTTATTCAAAATCTATTTTTTCAACGCACACTTGAAAATGTATTATTATGCTTGAGGATGTTGATGTGATTTTCTACTCAAATTGTTTATATTTGAGAACAATGTATTGATTTATCTTGTAGGATGATTCATTGCTTGCCGAGGCACGAATTAAAGCTCTGGAGGAAGAGGTATTTTAATTCCCTGTTATGCTTTTCTTGGTTGTTTGTATAGGTAACATTGAATGATTTATTTTCTGGATTTAATTAAAAGTTCAACTGATTTAAGGAATAGGTGTGGAAATGCCTAGGTACAACTTCTTTGGGCTGCATTGAGAAGGAACAACTATGATCTCCATATTTTAAAATCTAAAGCGGAAGATAATGAACAGAGACTGGAAGAGGTTACTTCAAGAGTTGAAAAGGTTTATAAATTATCTATGCTATCATTTTTCCCATATATGAAGTTGTATTTGTGTTCTACACATTTTGATTATAGTGGTTAATAATTCAAAATCCTTGTGGATTTTACAGAAATGAATGATTTATCAAAAGTTTGTACCATAAGCAATGGAAAATTCATTTTATTGTATCCTTAATAGTTACTAAATCCTATATTCAATATAGTCCTTGAATTTTGTGTATTGGAACAACAACTGTAAGGTGAGGATCTGTGAAAAGTGATTTTAGAGTGTAAGATTAAAGCAAGACAGTGGTTGTGCATAAATCAACAATGGTGTAGTGTAAAGTGAGTTTTGTAACTTGACCTTTCCTACCTAATCAAGTACTAATAAGCACTGGTGGACAAGGTTTATCAAATGGAAGAACGAGTATCCCATTCATATAGCAAGAATGTCTATTTACTTTAGAACTATATATAGTAATTCATTTTGATCTAGTGTATACTATATTTGTAGCTCACAAAGGTTTCAACAGATACAAATGCCCATAATGAATTTGTTTACTTTATATGCAATTTAACTTTCTTCTGTTCCCTAATTTGAGGCTGGTTAAGATAGTTCACAGATCCTTGCATTAGTTGATGTTATTCATCTTTTCTATTCAGATGAGTGCCATTGTGACTGAACAGTGGATTCAAGTTCAGCATCTTGAGCAGGCTCTTCACATGGCCAAAGTATGTAAAGTTTATTTTCTACTATATACAATTTTTTGGAAACCTTAACAAATTTATATTTGTGTTTTTTGAGTTTGTCATTTACTTTCTTTTTGTGCAAAGTTGAGGACTCTAAAAGCTCGATGGCAACTGAGCTTAACAAGATGCACATTCTTGAAGGTAATTTAATTGTTCAGTGTGAGAACATTTATATTTGTCCTGGATCATAATTTCTCATGCTTTTTCATATCTTTGTTTGCTCCATAGTTTATCAACAACCTCTATGCTGATATTCGGGCACTGGAATCATTTGTATTTGGTGAAAAGCCTATAGTAGGGTCATTCATCTCAAAGGCTATGGACCACTTGAAGAGATGCTATTCAATGATTAAAAAGTATCACCATCAGGTCTGTGCATGACAATATATTTGTTTTTGGTTAATATTTGATAGATATATGTGAAAGAAAAATATTGTATATTCATGTATTATGATTAACTCCTTATGTGGGAATTTGCTATTTTATTTGAAGATTCACAATATCACACAGTTTCTCACATCACTATTCAAGTACTATACATTCTTAATTTCTAAATTTTTGCATCTGTGCAGTTTATTAATATATATTTACGGGACTTATAGGTTTGGGGATACATGAGGGATTCTTAATTTTATTGTTTTATCATTGCAAGGCATTCCACATATAGAAACACAGCATATATGCATTAATTTCTTTTAACATGTAATTGTATGTGTAGCTTCAAGGTTTCATAAAAGATATGATGAAGAGAAATGAATTGACTGCTACTCTTGTAAACGATGAATTAGTTTTCGTCCTGGTAAGCTTAAAGCTTTCATTTTACCTATCAAATTTAAATGTTAATAGATTTTTAGGATTTGGCAGTTCTTTATAAACTTGTGGTATCATTCTTTGATCATAAGTGGATATTTTCAGGCATCTGCTTTAATCACCTTTCCATTAATGAGTGCCTGGATGATGCTTTTGTCATAAACCATAGTTGCTGGGCAGGCGAGATTATTTTTCTCCGACAGGAAATTGTCTTCATACTGTTTATATAGAGACTGACATCTGCAACTCTCTTCCAATACTAATGCTCGAAGAACATTTGATAATTTTCTCACTTCTCAGTGATGGTGGACAAATATAGTTTCGATCTTGTATGGTAGCAGTAGCCGAGAATACTTCTTAGTGTTATAATTTTGAAGAATTTAGATGTCATATTGTCATGGATTCAAACTTCTACCTGTATGTATATAACTTGCCTGAAAGATCCTAAATAACATGCTACTACTAGTCCTTGGCACTAACTTGTATTTTCAACTTTTTTGCTTATTTCCTTTATTTCTTAGTTTTAAATCTGCACCAGCCGATCTCAATCATAAGGTCTACAAAGCTTTGACTGTGTGGCTTCCCTATAAAAACTGATTAATCCGTACCGAGATTTTTACTTGGGAGAATTCCATTTATCTGCATTATCTTTGAAATCAATTGTTAATAAAGTACAATATTGTCCATAAATGGAAGAGCAACAAGTTTCAATATTTTAAAATCTTTTATATCTTAAAATTAGAAACAGTCCACACCTTTGTCCAAGGTAAATATATTATATATTCAAATAAAAATAGAAAATCCTTTATCTGTAATTACAAGCAAAACTGTTGAATATTCAACTCTTCAGTTTTCATCAGATTATTACAAAGGTGGAAGAATAAACACAGGATTCTTATTTTCCATTCTATCTTTTACCATTAAACAGAAAATATGAAGTTCTGATGGAAGGCAGAAAAGTGAATATAATCACTGCTATATCAGTGATTACACTGATAATTATCGTAATCATTTCTCGTGTCTTGTTGAAACGCTCAGAGGTTTTCTTCCTCATATGTGGTGCTGGTGTTGCAGTGATCCTTGCAGTCATTGCTTTTGCATTTCTTAGCTTACGCCACAAACGCCGAACGAGAATATTGGAATCAGAGTTAAAATCAGAAAGTCAAGAACTTCGAATAGACTACAGTTTCTTACGAAAAGTTGCAGGGGTTCCAACAAAATTCAGATACAAGGAGCTTGAAGAAGCAACAGATGGATTTCAATCACTCATTGGAAGAGGTTCTTCGGCTTCTGTTTTCAAAGGAATTCTAAATGATGGAACTTCGGTCGCTGTGAAAAGAATTGATGCAGAAGAAAGAGGCGAAAGAGAGTTCAAATCAGAAGTTGCAGCTATAGCTAATGTTCAACATGTGAATCTTGTAAGACTTTTTGGGTATTGTAATTCTTCTAAAGCTCCTAGGTACCTTGTTTATGATTTTATCTCAAATGGGTCATTGGATTGTTGGATTTTTCCCAAAAGGGAATCTCAAAGGCGTCCGCGTCGCAGCGGATGCTTGTCGTGGAATTTGAGGTATAAAGTTGCAATTGATGTTGCTAAAGGACTAGCATATCTTCACCACGATTGTAGATCAAGGATCTTACACCTTGATATAAAGCCGGAAAATATACTCTTGGACGAGTGCTTTAGAGCACTTGTTTCCGATTTCGGTCTCTCAAAACTTACCGGTAAAGACGATATCCAGTCGGTGTCTGCAATAAGAGGGACAAGAGGGTACATGGCACCCGAATGGCTTTTAGAAAAAGGTATTTCAGATAAAACTGATGTATATAGTTATGGAATGGTTTTATTGGAGATTGTTGGAGGAAGAAAAAATGTATGTTTAATTGAAGATGAAAAGGAAAAGTCAAAAAGGAAATGGCAATATTTTCCAAAGATTGTAAATGAGAAAGTGAAACAAGGGAAAATGATGGAAATTGTTGATCATAGGTTAATGGAATGTGGGGATGTTGATGAGATAGAGGTGTATAAGTTGGTTTATACTGCTTTATGGTGTGTGCAAGAGAAGCCAAGGTTAAGGCCTAGTATGGCTAGGGTGGTTGATATGCTTGAAGGACGTGTGAGTGTGGAGGAGCCACCTAGTAGTAAAATGATTCTTGTTGATTTTCTTTGTGTTGATGATGATAATGTTGTTGCAGATAGTAATAACATTAACATGCCAAGGTTGGACACTATGTCTAGCCAAGGAACACAAAGCAATGTGGAATGTAATTCTACATACTCTTTTGCTACTTCTGTTTTTTCTGGAAGATAGTGCTTAGTTGCTACTATATGATTATTTATGGAACCATGTTATTATTTCATTCTGCTTCATGTTCTTTCCTTTTCTCTTGTGATTTCTTTCTTTCAAATTTGTAAGTAAAAATGTAATTTACCTCTAGCTCGAATTCAGTAGCCTTCAAAAAAAAATTTGAGCAAGATGTTTTTGTATCTGTGGTCCTATTCCGTACTAGAAATAATTAGTCTCTATAATTGTGTACAGAGATATCTATTGATGTCATAAAATAAAAGTAGTTGATTTTGTTGTTATTGGGCAAGAATAATTATATTTGATTAGTTAACTAATAAATTACTACCTATTTGCCGGGTCTTCTAATCAAACATTGCTGGCTAAGTATAAAAAATATGAATATTATTGTGTTAGTGTTGGTATTTGCTGTGCTTGAAACCCCATCTACAAGCTACCTCTCAAAAAAATTAAAAACTATCATCGAGCTAGTTCAACTTGACTAAATCTTTTGTCAACCAGTTGACTTTAAATTTAACACACACTTTTTTTTCATGGATAAAAGAATATATGAATACATTTAAAAAAAAAAAAGAATATGGGAATAAAATAAGAGCAAATGACACTAGTACGCAATAAGTAAGACAGGTTCTGTCCTTTAAGTGAACCTTTGATAATTTCAACTCTGCAAAATAGAACAAAATATAAATAAGGAAAAAAGACATTAGAAATAGTATAGATAAAATTGTGCATTCTGCTGATTTCATTAATTCCTTCAAATTAGGGAGAAATATTGGATAAAGCTTTTCTAATTATAACTAACAGTAACACTAACAGGACGAAACATATTCAAAGCATCAAAGCAACGAATCGTGTAGAACGTGCAACCCGTGTAGAAACACATACTCCCTCCGGTCAATAAAAGTCTCATATATAAACAAAAATCTACTTCAGTCATTATGTTTTATGTCATTATTCCTATTTTACCCTTAAATTAAATATTGATTCAACCAATAAATGCAATGTTCTACACTTTCGAAGAAGGGTATAATTGAAAACAAAGTATTTTTTCTCCTCAATCAATGCACTCAACCTACTTTCTTAAAGGATGTTTTTTTTGAATTTTTGCTTATATATAAGACTAGAGGGAGTATATCTTACTAGTTTCTTAAAATGGTCATGCTAAACAGTATTTTCGAACATTTGTTAAACAGTATTTTCGAACATTTGTTAAGCATACTAAAAAACAAAATTAAAGATAAAGTTAATGATGTACAAAAAAAAGAAGGGTTAAATATGTTTTTGGTCCTATAGTTTCGTCGAATTTTGTTTTTAGTCCCTAAAGATTTTTTTCACACTTTTTAGTCCCTGAAATTTTTCCTGTTTTTCACACTTTGTTAATATTATAAAGGAACTTTATTTTTTGTCATTTGATTGAATACAATTATTTGTACTCCATACTTCTTTTAAATATTAAGAGTAACTAACAAATATTGCATCTAAATTGAGGGGTGAAACTAAGAAATAATATTTTGCCATTTAATTTTATTTAGTGATTTGTATTATATGCTTCCGGTAAGTCTTAATGATAAGTAAGAAATATTTTATCTAAATTAAGGGGGTAAAACTAAGAAATAATATTTTGCCATTTAATTTTATCACAAATTTATATAGCATTTTTACAAATTAAAAATCATGTACAAAATCACTAAAATTCGGTGTTTCCGGGTACTCCGACTAGTATATACACACACATATGTTCTTAGCTTGCGCCAACCCCATTGTTTCATTTCCTCTTAAACTCATTTCTTCTTCCCCACGAAGAAGGAAAGTTTCTTCCTTTCCCACCACCACCATGTTCACCAACATGTTCCGGAGGTAAGTAATACGCCTAGCTTGTTCCTTTTATTACCTTTAACTTTAGCTAATGACATTCTTCTCTCCCTAGGGCTGGAAATGGGTCGACACTCTCGCCTCCCTATGGCTGAAAATGAGTAAAGTCGAATCCAATGAGTTCGACATGAATTTTTTTTTTGGGTACGTAGTCCAGTGGTTAAAAATTTCACTTTTAAGGCGGATATGTGAGATGACCAGAGTTCGAATCTCAGTCCCTTGCATATATAAAGCATGGTTCTTGCCAAACGAACTAAACTCACGTAACCTTTTAAGTATCAATTATCAACTAAAATCTTCTATAAGGGTTGTTCGGCCTAACTTTTGTAGCTCTTTGAAGCTATCTGAAATCTAGAAGTGAAAATAAGAGCTTTCAAGAAAAGAGCAAAAGTTGTTTGGTAAAATATATTTTTAAAAACAAGGTTCGTACCTGAAAAAAAAAATTAAAAAAAAAAAAAAACAACTAATAATATTTAAATGAAAACAAACTTAAAAATGAAAAAAATAATAAAAAGAGACTTCATTACGAATCGGAGCGTGATTATTGCAAAAAAAACCTCTGAATTTTTTTTTTTCAAAAGTAAGTTTCAACCTCTTTTCCTAAAGTTCATTTTATCTAATTTTGCACATTGAAAAAAATTCACTTTTTACGGTCAAGAGTTTTATTAAAAATGTGTTTAGCTAAACTTTCGATTAAAAAGAGAATAAAAAATTAAAAAAAGACGGTTGAAATAGTACCTAACACTACTACCTCAACTACTAAACATAATGTATGTAAAATATAGTTTATACAGTGATAGTAAGGTAATTAACATAACCAACTAGCAACTAATTATAATTGACTAGTAATTACTTTAATCGATATCACTGTTAAAATCTAATCCTCGTCCATAATATATATATGTTTTGTTTTTTATCACAGGATTGCGCCACATCATTTCAGTTATGCTTGCTCCTTAGTAGTTTCCGCCAAACACAATGGTGCGAAGGTAAGTAAACACATACACTTTTTATATTCTATTTTTTGTGCATAGTTAGGTGGATTAAACAAACATCTTAATCAAAAACTTTACAACATTTGGTATATGAGTCTCTAATTTTTAGAAGATTTTAAATTTATGATACCACTACACAGTTTTAATTTCTATGTTTCCCATATTTTCATTTTATCTAATTTTGCACATTGAAAAAAATCCACTTTGTACGGTTAAGAGTTTTATTAAAAATGTGTTTAGATAAACTTTTGATTAAAAAGAGAATAAAAAAATTAAAAAAAGACGGTTCAAATAGTACCTAACACTACTACCTCAACTACTAAACATATTACAATGTATGTAAAATATAGTTTATACAGTGATAGTAAGGTAATTAACATAACCAACTAGCAACTAATTATAATTGACTAGTAATTACTTTAATCGATATCACTATTAAACTCTAATCCTCGTCCATAATATATATATGTTTTGTTTTTTATCACAGGATTGCGCCACATCATTTCAGTTATGCTTGCTCCTTAGTAGTTTCCGCCAAACACAATGGTGCGAAGGTAAGTAAACACATACACTTTTTATATTCTATTTTTTGTGCATAGTTAGGTGGATTAAACAAACATCTTAATCAAAAACTTTACAACATTTGGTATATGAGTCTCTAATTTTTAGAAGATTTTAAATTTATGATACCACTACACAGTTTTAATTTCTATGTTTCCCATATTTTCATTTTATCTAATTTTGCACATTGAAAAAAATTCACTTTGTACGGTTAAGAGTTTTATTAAAAATGTGTTTAGATAAACTTTTGATTAAAAAGAGAATAAAAAAATTAAAAAAAGACGGTTCAAATAGTACCTAACACTACTACCTCAACTACTAAACATATTACAATGTATGTAAAATATAGTTTATATAGTGATAGTAAGGTAATTAACATAACCAACTAGCAACTAATTATAATTGACTAATAATTACTTTAATCGATATCACTATTAAAATCTAATCCTCGTCCATAATATATATATGTTTTGTTTTTTATCACAGGATTGCGCCACATCATTTCAGTTATGCTTGCTCCTTGGTAGTTTCCGCCAAACACTATGCTGCGAAGGTAAGTAAACACATACACTTTTTATATTATGTTCACTATGCTGCGAAGGTAAGTAAACACATACACTTTTTATATTATGTTTTTTGTGCGTAGTTAGATGGATTAAACAAACATCTTAATCAAAAACTTTACAACATTTGGTATATGGGTCTCTAATTTTTAGAAGATTTTAAATTTATGATACCACTACACAATTTTAATTTCTATATTTCCCATATTCTCCATTTTCCTTATTTTGTTTTTCTTTTGGTTAGAGTGTTGGTTTTATTTTTATTTTATATTATATTTTATTTTTTTTAATTCTGTGTCTAATTTTTCACTTGTTCAAACGTTTTCAATTGCAGGCTACCAGGTGACTTTGGTTTTGATCCACTTCAATTTTATGCGGTAGAAATTGTTAAGATCATGATGGCATTAAAAAAAAAACAACTAATAATATTTAAATGAAAACAAACTTAAAAATGAAAAAAATAATAAAAAGAGACTTCATTAGGAATCGGAGCGTGATTATTGCAAAAAAAACTCTGATTTTTTTTTTTCAAAAGTAAGTTTCAACCTCTTTTCCTAAAGCTCATTTTATCTAATTTTGCACATTGAAAAAAATTTACTTTTTACGGTCAATAGTTTTATTAAAAATGTGTTTAGCTAAACTTTTGATTAAAAAGAGAATAAAAAATTAAAAAAAGACGGTTGAAATAGTACCTAACACTACTACCTCGACTACTAAACATATTACAATGTATGTAAAATATAGTTTATACAGTGATAAGGTAATTAACATAACCAACTAGCAACTAATTATAATTGACTAGTAATTACTTTAATCGATATCACTATTAAAATTTAATCCTCGTCCATAATATATATATATGTTTTGTTTTTTATCACATGATTGTGCCACATCATTTTAGTTATGCTTGCTTCTTAGTAGTTTCCGCCAAACACTATGCTGCGAAGGTAAGTAAACACATACACTTTTTATATTCTGTTTTTTGTGCGTAGTTAGGTGGATTAAACAAACATCTTAATCAAAAACTTTACAACATTTGGTATATGGGTCTCTAATTTGTAGAAGATTTTAAATTTATGATACCACTACACAGTTTAAATTTCTATGTTTCCCATATTCTCCATCTTCCTTTTTTTGTTTTTCTTTTGGTTAGAGTGTTGGTTTTATTTTTATTTTATATTATATTTTTATTTTTAATTTTGTGTCTAATTTTTCACTTGTTCAAACGTTTTCAATTGCAGGCTAGCAGGTGATTTTGGTTTTGATCCACTTGAATTTTATGCGGTAGAAATTGTTAAGATCATGATGGCATGTGTGTTGTCTATGATTTGCTCTGATCATTTTCTCATCCGTGATGATGTCCTTGTTATATCAACTGTAATTCCTCTGATTAAAGACTGTTATCATGCTACCTGGTCATCATGACGGGTAATACTTTTTAATTCTAATTCCTTTTACCTCATATCTAGGATTTGTTGACATCTTTATTTCTTTTTGTTAAGGAGATGTTTTTGGTAATAAAGAAATAACTAAAGGTCGAATGTTTGTTGTGGCTATACTACGACTTCCAGCAATCGGACGACGTTTTAATCATTTTGATAAATATTGTTAGATGTGTCATAGTGATAATTTATTATTTAAACATATATATTTATAAATCCAAATTTAGTTTTCAATTATTTTATAAATTCTAATTTATTTAAAAATTATTTTTACATTCTAAGTCCATTATTAACGATTGACCCTCGTATTGTTCATGGCATTGCATCTAGGTTTATTTTTATCGATCTTCTTAGCTATACAATTTGCTATAGCTAAGAAGCATCATGTCACTGTGCTTGGGTGGATTTGCACATCTGTGTCGATTGTTGTTTTTGCGGTACCTCTTAGCGATGTGGTAAGTTAATTATATAATTTAAACTTTACTATTATTATTATTATTATTACTACTTAAATTGTTAATAATATGTGTGTAGATACAGGTAGTTCGGACAAGGAGTGTACAATTCATGCCTCTTGATCTGATCGTCTCTTTTATCCTACAGTGTGACTTTTCTACGGTTATTTTTTTCAAAATGTTTACATCTATGTAATGTAAATATTAAATCAATTAAATTAATCAATTAATTTTTTTTTACACATTTATTAATTAATTCTCTTTATTCTAGCTCCCCAATGTTATTGGATTTATGTTCTCGTATACTGCTACTATTCTCTTATTGACAAATTTTCTATATGATGTATAGATGAGGGAGAAGAGAAAATTGTTTATTTAAAAATTTAACTTTTTATTCTTAATGAATCTAAAATCATTGAATATATTTAATGAATCTAATGGATGACATTACTATTGATAGTTTTTAAGGATACTGAAGTTGATGTAGTTCTTCAAAAAAAAAAAAAAAAAGTTGATGTAGTTGCCATTCATCAGAAATCAATTCAGGTCGATTAAGATAAGATATTGAAGGAATGATTGTTTGTTTTCTTTTGGTTTTATTATTATTATTGCTTCCATGTAATGATGTAAGCTGGTGAATCTGTTTTTAGATTTCATTTATCTCAGACAAAACATATGTTATAAACACCAATTTCTAATGAGTAAACTATCAAGTTAGTTTTTATTTTTGTATCATACTTTAAAATTGGTCACTGGAATTTATGAATATCTAAAAAATCTGACATTATTAAAATATTAAATTGGATGGAAAGAAGAGGATTTTCGCAACAAACTAGACGAGGAGTGACAACTCCTGATACATTTGTAAAAAAACATTCCCGAATAGGTTCAAGACAAGTATCAAAGAAAACTAACTCAGTAGCCAAATCAAAAGTTAGGTTGGCTGACCCATTTGCACAATAATTCTCTTTTAGATAAACATGTCTCATCTTCACCTCTCAATCAAACTCTGTTAATTGACATATTCGTTGAACAAGACTTCCTCCCATAACATTATTGATCCTGCCATTGAAAATATTATTGTAAACGACTCTTGTATCAAAACATACTTCCACTTTGTGAAAGCCTAGTCGCCTTGCAAGCTCTAATCCCTCGAAGATCTCCCAAAGCTTAGTAACATAGGCTAAACATTAACCTAGTTGTTTTGAAAAACCACCAAGTCATTCCTTGTCACAACCACAAATCAAACCAGCACACCCAAGCATAACCATTTTCCATCTAAGCCATGGTCATATTGATTCTCACCCAACCCGCTTCTGGTGTTGTCCAACCAATCATCACTTGCGTACGAGGCACGAGATGCACAAAATTATCATGTATCATGGCCATCTTATTTTTTTTATAAGCAAGGTTAGTTGTTAGTATTACAATATTATGTTAATTTTCTCCTTGTCAGGATTCGAACCCTGGAACTCCAGCTCCTTAACCCCGCTTAACTAGCTTAACAAGTTGAGCTACCCATTTCACCCCTATCACCGCTCAACTAGCTTGTAATCGCACACCATTTTCCAAAAATAAAATAAAATTGGTTCATATATTTAATTATTTATTGTCGATTAAGTTTCTATATTATACAACGTACTATTTTTTTTTTCCTGTACGTTTATCCATTTATCTCAATTTAGTCTTTTTTTTATAATTTTTGTGTGTGTTTACAAGAGACCTTAGGATTCAACTCACAACCTCTAACATACTACCAAAATTCCCCACGTTAAACATATAGCATATTTTTTAAATGATTAATCTAAATAAAATTTAAAACGTCATAGATGTAAACACGTATAGTCTTAGAATTTTTATCTGATCTTTATGGAATCCTAGCCACATTTCATTGTCTTCTTCTTCTCTCAGATAATAACCATGGAAGATACAACATGGGAGCAGAAACTACAAGCCCTAACACACATCATAACAAGCCCTACAAACACACCAACCCTCCATTCTCAATTCTTCATTGCAAAACAAATTCCCTGCTACCTTAAATGGGACTACCCACCATTCCTCTGCTCAAATCCATCTCTTCTAAAAAAATGGGAATTCTCATTTTTCCTCAAAAGGGTCTCTACAAAGGGTATTCCTGAAACTTCTTGGAGGTCTAAGTGTCCATATCAGCAACCACCACCATTGATTCTTGCTGATGGAGTTGAAGAAGCACAGTGGGGAAGTGAAGGAAGGAAGAATTATGTTAGGAAGAGACTTTCTAGGAAATCTCTTGGCACAAATGTTAACCCTCTTGTACCAATTTTATTACCTAATTTTTTGTTGTTGTCACTTATGATATGGAATCCATTTTCTTATCTTGATTGAAAAATCTTGTATCCTTGATTTTCAGTACCACTTTTCTGTATAAGATTGATTTTTATTTTTTATTTCTAGTTTGGCGTACTTTTATTTTTATATCAATAATTCTAAGTTTTGCTTATAATATTTCCGAATCTGCCATTGGGAGGAGTTGGAACTGCCGGAATTGATCCCAAACCAGATTAAACTAGTAGTGAATACCAAAAAAAATTGCTTATAATGTGACTTTGAGATGTGTGCAACCAAAACATAAATAAAATTTAGGTACGAACACTTGAAAAAAATTACAAGATAAATAAATTAAACACAAACTTTAGCCTCTTTTTATGGTTTATATTATCTTGTGAGTTCACTAATTAATAGAACTGATATGGTAAAAGGTCACTCACATGAAATTTACCATTGAAAATGTTGTATTTATATTGGACCCAATTTTAAATACTCCGTCCATCCTATTTTCATTGCCACATTTGCAAAAAAAATAAAAATTGTCCCATAACACTTGACCCATTTCAATTTTTTATGTTATTTTTTCATTTTTACCTCTTATAAATGCTTGCCTTTTCACTTTCTCACCACTTTTTTCCTCTTCACTTTCTCACCATATAACAAGGATAATTTAGTAAAATTAAGATTATCTCTCATTCATTTATGCATTTTTCTTAATATGTGTGAAATGATCAAATGTGGCAATGAAAATGGGATGGAGGAAGTATAAAGTTGGATATTCGGACCAAATCCAAAACCGAGTATGTCCCAACAGGGGTCCAATACCAACGATTTGAGATTGAGCATGACTCGAAGTGCAGGAAAGCGAGGTCAAAGGGGAAAAAAGTTTAATCAAGCATTATACAAATATGTTGGTCACCACATACAAGGCATGACCTAGAGAGATGTGGGCGCATATAAAGAAGTTTGGAGAAGAAAGAAAAGAGAGCTATTTGATAAAAGTATACTACGCACTTAAAAAAATTAGGTCTTTAATCACTAGCATACTCCTATTATGCTTTTGTAGGACAAATATGTTAGGATGTGAGTTCAAACTCGTGATTCTTCTTTTTTCCAACACTTAGTATGCGTTTGCGGCTATGCTTTAGAAGGGGGGAAATCTAGTAGATGATGGTTCTAACTCAAAATGAATACGAGTTCCAAGTGAATCTCGTTATCTAATGTTATGAGTATATATTAGGTTGGGATAGGATGGATAGTTCAACTGATTGAACTAGCTAACCTAAGAGTTAAAAGGAGTTGAAAATCCAGAAGAAAAAAAATAGGTGAACTTTTTTATTTTTTGACAATTAGTTGGAAAATGTGGACCCTCAAACCCAAACTATTGTCTTATCATGAAGTCTTTGAAATGGATTGTGCTCCTCTTGGACTTGTGTGCTTCTTTGCTATTTATCCTTTCTTTTATCTCTTGTGTCAATATTTTTATTTGTTTCCATTCGTAAAGAATTTAAGCAACGAGGAAATATAGTTCCACACTGCGTCAATCACGCAATCAATTTTAGACAGACTAATAAGGAAAGATAGGTCCTCATTTTTTATTTATAAATATATAGTCGGTCTTAAATATAATTACAAAATATTTAAATATTAAAAACAGATCAAATTACATTTATATTCAATTTTTTATTTATGGACTAATTATAGATATTTATTGACATGTTCAAGAATTTAATTCTAAAATTTTTTAGTTTCAAAACTTATATTTGAAAATATTAAGATGATTTAAAGATTCCTTGAGTAATTAAACCTAAGTTTGTCTATAAAGCCTCAATGAAGGGTGGTGGTAGTCAGAGGTGTAATGGGTTCGGTTTTAGGGATGACAATTTGACTCATATTCAGTGGGTTTCCGCAGAAAATACCTACAACGGGTAGGGTAAAAATCCGCATTTTGGGTATAGGCACGGATATAGGTAATTACCCACAAAAATGAGTGGGTATGGGTGCGGGTATGGGTACCTTAGTACCCATCTCGCCCCATACCCATTTAATATATATTTATTAATTTAATTTATATTATTATATAAAAAGTATATGTATATTAGTTTTAAAAAATACAAACACTATTAAACTATTATCCATGTTTTTAATAAAAGTGTTTATTTATAACATAATCAAACACAATGTGAATATGTCAACAGAGATATCAACTTTAACATGAGATTAGTAGTAATTTTGTTTATAATTTTCATAGATCGACATTAAAATCTTTGAATTTTATTAAAATAATATGATATTTTATAATTGATCGATTAATTCTTCGCAAAAGTGCAGGTAATGGGTACGGGTATGTGTACTTAGGTACCCACAGAGTATGGGTACGGGTGCAAAGTTTGTTACCCACACGGATATGGGGACGGGTACGAGTATTTTTTCAAACTGCGGGTATGGGGATGGATACTATAGTACCCTACCCATACCCTACCCATTGTCATCCCTATTCGGTTTGGACCGGATTGTAGTTAAAAAAATGTTAGAACTGCTGAAATCTTTACTACTGTGCTTTGATTAGGTTTTTAGTGCTTTTTAAAAATGAAATCGGGCCAAACTAATCGGTTTGGTTTGGTTCGATAGAATGGTTTATAATAGTTTTTTCCTTCAAAAAATACGTTAATATCATGTGTATTCTAATTTGCCTTCATTTTTTTGGAGTATTTCTTGCTATCAATTTTTTATTCTATCATTTTTTCATCTAAACTATTTCATGCTCTCTATTTTTCAAACAACTTCAAATTAAATAAATTTATACAACATACTCAAAACCAAATAAACTAACATAATTTTATTACCTTTTTATTATTAGACAGTATTTTGTAATACAAAACCAAATAAACTACCATAATTTCATTACCTTTGTAAAAAAAATAAAAAAATTTCATATGTTGTTATACAATATTAAACCATATTATTTCATCTCATATTTATAAAAATAGAATTAGTAAGAGGTTCAATTTGGCTCATCGGTTTTTAAATTTCAAATCCGAGAATTGAACTAAACTATAGTTTGATTTTATTTGGTTCGATTTTAGATCCAAACAAAAATAGATCGGTTAATTTTTGGTTTGGTTTGATTTGTCGGTTTAATCGATTTTTCTGATCCGCTTACACCCTAGTGTGGTAGTACAAGAAATGACAACTATATGTCAAAAAAAATTCATAGAATTTGTTGAAACATAATACTAGTGTAATACTCAAACTAGCTCGTGTAAGAGATAGTCTAGACCTAGATAGTAAGGATTTAACTTAAATTTTAGGTATAGTTTTGATCTCTATGTTGTCAAAATTGTTTTTTTTGGTCCTTTATTTTGATGATGTGGGGATATGTTATTTATTCACAAGATCACAACCTTTGTTTCCTTTCATATGTCTTCTTTTGACTTTGTATGTTTTGTTACGATTCATTTTAACACCCTATTTTTGAAGATCCTCATTTTAATAAGTCACCCATCTATGTTCTCCACTGCATTGTTGATGCATAATATAATATGTAATTAAGTACCCGTACATTTGTTAACACTCTTTGATTTTGATGAATTTTGAGATTCAATTTACCTAATTTTTCATTAGATATAATTGGAGATTTATTAGAATTAATTAAAGCAGTTATTAGTTAGTTATAATTTTTCTTTAGATATAATTGGATATTTATTAGAATTAATTAAAGCAGTTATTAGTTAGTTATAATTAGTTGTTAGTTAGTTACCTTAAAATCATGCAGCATCCTATCAGTTTCATACTATCAATTCCAATCTTCTACTGTAACATTTTAAATTTTTCTCTCCTTTATCGGGCTCTACCATTGTTAAGAATATTGACCTTTAGTCAAAGCTCGCTTTAGTTTGTCTTTCCATTAGTGTTGGTTAATAGTTTGTTAGAGTTAGTTAATCCAAATATAACTCTATATAAAAGCAAGCAATGTAATATTTTTGTGTATCTTTTATCAAATATGAATCCATATGATTTCTACTATCTTGAAGATTTTCTAAAGTTTTCTCCATTTTCCCCAAACTATGGAAATCTTAACAACCATGATTCTCAACATATAGCATTAGAGTATTATCCAAGTATGACTATGTACATGTACTTGATATTGAATTTACTGTTCAACATTTTTTAACAAGATTTGTTTCAAACTAATTCTAATTAGTAACAACATTTTTTTAATCAACTAATTAGTAGCTACAAAATTATTAATAAGGGTAATATAGTGACAATTCTCTCTTTTATTTATATATACTTTTCTTAATATTTGTAGAATTGTCATTTATTTTCCCGGATTCGAGCTCCACTAGTGTCTTTGGAGCGAGGTAAATGTAATCAACTTTGTAAGCACTCTTTGAGCCTAAGGCGTTCTCTGCCTTGGACTGAGACACCATCCCCTCACTCTAATTTTCTATTGTAAAAAAAAAAAAGAATTGTCATTTATTTTTTTGTGAATGTAGAATTGTCATTTTTTTTTGTAGATAAAGGAAATAACATATCCATTATAAATTCACACACGTAAGTGAATGAGTTGAAGTTCAAATCCCGACTATGGCGTCTGATCTAACAATTTCTATATTTTTTGTCAGTTGAGTTAGGATTTGTGAACAAAATTATCAAATATTGTTTAGGGATGACAATTAAGCCCAAACCCGCGGGCCTCGCCCGAATCCAAACCCGGGTTGACTGGGTTTGGGTGCCACCCGATTCCACGGGTGTGGGTTTGAGATCAATCAAACCCGAAACCCGAAATCACACCCGCTTATATATTAAACTACTTAATTACCCCTTAGTTTATATACCAAACTATTTATTTATTTTGTATCATGTGGGGTGAAACTTATTTGTTTAATTTGGTTGATTTATAAGCTTATTGATACTTCATTTTGGTTGAATATGGAAAATTACTAATACTTCATTTTGGTTGAATAAGAAAAATTACAAATTTTTTTTTAGTAGATATGTTGCTTCGGGTTCGGGTGGAAAAACCCGAACTCAACGGGCGTGAGTGTGAGTTATGTTTTGCCACCTGAACAACCTTTGAGTTCGGGTTCAGGTGGTGATTTCAGGTGCGTGTTTGAGTATTATAAAACCCGCACCCGTGGGTACCCGTTGTCATCCGTAATATTGTTGGATAGAATAGTAATTTCATTTTTTTATAAATAACATCAATCTTGTGGGTAATGCAATAAATTGGGTTAGATGTTGATCCCAGCTATAACTTATTACCTGCTCCTTCAGTCACCTACATATCAACAACAACAAAAAAATGTACTAGCACGAGTGCCCCCTATTTACTTTCACATGGTTACCCAAAACAAAAAAGTAGGTGTCATATGAGACAAACATTTGCACCCTAAAGATGTGTACCAGACCAGCTTGGTACAATTGACAACCCAATAAACCTAACCATTCATACGTGCTAGATTAATTTAGTAACACCCGTCAGTAATTTATTTTTTTATTTTTGGTTAAAAAGTTTGGCTACAATCACACATCGACGGAATGAATCTTGTATTCATCGAATTTGTTGTTTTTGTTAAAAAGTCCTACGTCATATGTGAGTTGTTTTGTACAAGAATTTATGAGTAGAAACAATTTTATCTTTACAAACCGATTTTATAGGATTGAATTAGATTCAACTCTCAATTTTAAAATAGTATCAGAAGTGTTAGAACAATCAAACCTAAAATCAATTCTTGTTGCCATAGAAGTTATGAAATCAAGGAGACATGAGATCCTCTACAATGAAATGTTCACTAGAGACAATTCACTCTAAATCTCCACCATCTAACTTTTTATAGTGACTCAAACGGTATATTGTAAAAATAAAATGAGTGACTGACAAGCCACGGAAAAAAATTACACCGAAGGGATCTCCTCCTAAAACCAAGCATCAATTACATTTAAATTTGGAGAGCTCCAACTCACGTTAACTCCATTAAGACCAGTCGTTATCCAGTTTAATGCTAATTTCCCTCCTAAAACACTATTCAAATTCAAATTTCAACTTTAATTGAATATATTTGGAGGTTTTTTCTTTTGGACAAAATGAATATTTATTTGGAGGTTAGGGAGCAATAACAGTGATGTTTCATGTGCCAAAGTCAAAAATTTAAATGGCCGAAACTATACACAGTAAGATATTACTACTAGAAGTCTATGTATGTAAGGGGCCATATCGTATGCAATTTTTTTTTATCAAGTTGTTTAACGGCTAGAAATCAGAGTTCGAATCTTGACCCCCTGTATAAATAATGCAATATCCAACCAATTGAACCAAGTTCACGGAACATATCAATTTACTGTGACTCAACGTATTATACAAGTCATGGAGACCACCACATGTTGTGAGTGACAAAATATTAATGTCGTTATTTTCATGTCCCACCAACTCCTCCTCAATCCACGCATAATTACATGCTACACCTTTCCCCATTTTGCTCACCTTTTCATTCTACGGCTCTTGCTTGCACCCTTGTGTTCTTCCATTTCAATTAAGGATATAAATAGATATTCATGAGTAGATAGTATGATATATTAAGGGGTCTATATGGGTTGTGTTGAACCGATGAAGATTAATTATCGCTAACAGCCGTGAAAATTTCGTACATATATCATGGTAATTTAAAAAACTAAAATGTTGATGAAGTTATACATTATGACTATGCTCCAAAAGACTAAAGTGTGAAAGTTGATTTTGCCATATGTATTAGTTAACCTTATTATCTTAGTCAATAGGACAACCATTTTTTATTTGTAAATTCTAGAAGTTGAAGAAGGGTAAAACTTCTTCAATGGTGCTAGTACTCTGGAGTATTTTTTAGGGCAATGTTGCAATTTTCAAAAGGCACTCCTATAGTTATAGACATCCTTTATGACATTTGATAGCATCATTAATATACTTTATGGGCCGCTGGATATAAATGTAGATTGGATAGAAAAGTGTTTTTGGATTGAAATCCATCAACAGCAAAACTACCATCTATGAATGCAATGGTTGCATCATAATCTATGATGCATCTACCAATCAATCAACAATGTGGCTTTGCTTGCAACAAAGGAAAAATGAAACACCCTATTAATTAAATGTTTAGCTATCTTTGAGTACTGCTGAGAGAAAACTATGAATCCAATAACTAAACTTTTGTACAATTAAGATTAGCAATTTAATTAGAATGATGTTGCTTGCCAATAAAGGTACAAGCATATAGACAGAGTCCTCAATGATACATAAAATATGATTAACAAAAAAAATGAAGAGGGAGTTGTGACTATTTTATCAGAACCAAGAACTTACTCGCATATTTAGGCGACATAATTATTTGTTGATTGTGAAAGTAACGTGAGGATTGTCCATCATTTATAAACACAATTTAGATTGTATCCCATTTAACATAAGACTTTATAACGCCCTCTCGCTTATACCCAATATTGATGACTTGATATCTAACGTAGTTGGAAGCGGGAAGGAATAGAAAACACTAATCCTATAACAAGAACACAAGTTTGCAAGCAACAACTTGTCGATAAAGCTCTGGAATCCACCAAATTTGGAATCCATCAGATTTCTCAATATCAATTGGTTAAGCTGATTTTCTATAAATTCTGTTACCATTTTAAAATTTAGGTTAGACTATTGTTAAGAAGTTTTACATCGAATTTGAGTCACCCACCATGTATATCCACACACTAAGGCCAATAGTGCTAGGTGTGAAAGGTATGCGATCATCACTTTACAAGTCAAATTTATAAGGTTGAATTAAGCACAACTCCTAATTATAACAAATTTAAACTGACTCTTACAAAACTAGCTTATAGCTTATAAGACGAGAATGGTTCAAAAACACATTTTAGTGTCATATATCTCTTCCAAGATTGTTTTAACAACAAGGGACCACAATCATCCAACTTGACTCCATTGGTATAACTCCACACCTAATGTGTGGAAATTTCCATTGAAAGTGCCTCTATAAAAACACTTTATGCAGTCACACTTTTGCATCAGTAAACCTACTCCAAAACCAAATCCCTCTTTCCTCTTCTTCCACTATGGCTCCACTATCAAACTACATTTCTTTCCTTCTCTTAACAACTCTTTTGTTACCTCTACAAACTACAGCCAGAGACAGCCAATTCTTCAGCAAAGTCACTCATTTCAACAAAGAAACAAAAATTCCAAACAAAGAAGAATCATCAGTTACAAACAAACCAGAAGAACAACCACCTTTCATTCCTCAAAATGAAAACAGCTATGGCTTATATGGCCATGAATCTGATCACCTTCCTTCCACCGCCACCACCACAACCAATTCTAACTTTAAAGACACCAACAATTACCAAAATGACAACAACAACAACAAGTACTACAACAATGATGCCTATAACACAAAATATTACAACAAAGATACTTTTGGAAATAACCAAAATGAGTTGAGTGACACAAAGTACAATGAAGAAGGATACAACTCCATGATGGAAAAACAGAACAACAACAACAATAACCAGAATTACCATTTCAACAACAATGCTGCAAATGAAAGATCATTCTACAACAACAACAATAATTATAATGGTGGGAATAACATGTACAATGGTGAGAAACAAGGGATGAGTGACACAAGATTTTTGGAAGGTGGAAAATATTACTATGATGTTGAATATGAGAAATACAATCCAACAATGTATAGTGATTCATCAAGAGAAATGAACAACAATAATTGGTACAACAACAGAGGTAATAGTTACAATAACAACTATGGAAACAACAATGAGTACTATCAGAATAACCATGGTAACTACAATGGTTACAAGAACCAGCATGAATTTGAAAATGAAGAAGATGCCTTTAAGCCATGAGAAATTGGTTTATCATTAGCAAAGTGAATAAATTCACTTTACTTTTGAAGTGTTCTATTCTATGTGTGTTTGTGTTCTATGTGCTTTGGATTTATATTTTATAAAACATAAAGATGATTAAAGAATATATAGGTTAATTAATTATATAAGAAGGGTTATTGTTTTACTTAATTAGTTGTAATTCTATTTTCAGTCTTGTTTCTGGTATTGCAATGTCTCTGTTATAATTTTTAGATATAAGGCATGAAGTACAAGAGCATGAGTATTTTTTGTTTATAAACTATAAATAAGTTTTAGTGTGAAATGAAATGGTTACTTGTTTTGATTTTTATGTTTTTCTTTTAGGTTTCCTTTTTTAATTTTAAGTTGTACAATTTTTCTTTGTATGTTTTTCTCTTTCAAAGAAATTAAACAGCGTAACTTGAGGAAAAGACTAGAAAAGTGTTCAAGAAATTATTTTCAAATTTCCATTGTCAATCAAATTGACTGATCTACCTACCCATAAAATTGGACCTGGATCGGCTGCCGTAGAAGCAGCACACTGTTTTAAATCTGGATAGTTAATTTTAAATCGAATGGTTCAAATTATATAATTATAAAATCAACATAAATAATTTCAACCATCAATTATAAATCGGACGGTTGGAAGCAGTAACTATGTGACACAGTTTCATTATAAGACTCATTGTGAACATTTTTTTTTTGTTCCTTATAAGACCCAAAGAGAGATTGAGAAGTTCAATTTCTAAAGTGTTAGGTTTCATATGAATGAATTGGTAACCAAAAACACCTAACTCCTCCAACAATTAAAAGCCATGTGACTGTCACCAAATGCTTTGTGACAATTATAAGGATAAATGTATACTATGGATATGGAGACCCATTTCATGAAGTATCATTATCTTGGTAGATCACATATGGTGCTCATTATATGTTGTACAGTAAAGTTATAATAGCAATGCAGACAGCTTTAACTAATAGAGACCCCATTGTCATAGCATTCAAAACCTAAAAGACCCCATTGTCACATAAACAGAAAAGAAAAAAACTCAGCTTAGTATGCAGTACCTCTATTGGAGGATGAAAAAAAGTGGCTAATGTCTCTCTTTCTCCAATCTTAGGTCTGAGTTCCACCATTATTAAAAAGAAAGAAAAAATATCAGTAAAATTAACTTATAGTACTATAAAAATATTTAATTTAATACATATACACGATCACAATTTTTTTTATTAATATATCTTCGACGCCTACGTATAATTGCATATACTAATCATTCGAGAGATAAAATTATTGATCTAATAATTAAGAAACTCAACTATCTACAATTTGTGTCATAGGTTGTTCGTCACAATCAAAGATATTATTCTAAGATTTGATAAATATTTAGCCTATATACAACGGCCACCTTAGCTAAAAACTAGATAAATATGATAAATATTTGAATTTTACCAAGATTTGCCTACAAACAATTATCCTAGGTAGAAGTGTTACTTAAGTTGGCAGAAACATTGCATTATATATGACAGGAACCTTGGTCATTCCACTTATCCATCTTAAGGTGAAATTTCTAGCCATTAAACTACTTGATCACAAAAAAAAAATCAAAAAAGAAAAAGTCAAAGATAATCTTGAATTTTGTGGTGTGAAGAACTTTTTTTTAAGGCAAACTAATACTTTATTTCTATACTTAATAATTACATCAAGAGAGATAGCTCAGTTGATAACTACTAAGAATATTATTGAAAGTGTCGGAGTTTAAATCTCGAATTTTCTACTTCTCAACAAAAATGATATGAGTTTGTTCACATATTCATTTTTTTTTTTAATGATTTTAAATTTGTATTATATCGCTATAAACTCAAAATAGTTGATTTAATTGACACTAGTTTAAATCTTGCTATCATCTAATATGTATGTTTTTTTCTGGTTGGTTCAATAACATGATCCTTGACTAGTGGGATTTCTTTTAGAGACCTCATTTTGCCACTCTATCGGTTACTTGCACGCCTTATGTCTTTCCCATTTTACCCTTCCGCTACTTAAGTAGCGGAAGTTATAAAATGAGAAAATGTCATCCGCTACTTAAGGACGTTATAAAGGTAGAGTACGGTGTTTTTGGGAGGTGTCCACTACTTAAGTAGCGAACAAGGATATTTTGATAAATTCGTAGGCACACGAGGGAATTAGTAGGGTTGGCAAAGATAATTCTCTTCTTTTAGTTGGTCTTTGAAATAAGGCTCAGGTCAGTGATAACCATATAATGGGAAACATTCTCTCCCCACCCCCAAAAAAAATCGGATTCTATTTCCCGAACTTTTTTCAGTGTTAATTTTGCACTATAAAATATTTCGAGCCGTATTTCCCGATTTTTTTTGCATGCTGAGAGCGGTGAAAAAGACATGTGGGGAACGGGGAGAGAAAGTTTCATATAATGGGCTTTTGGGCTTTAAGTCGTCTTCTTCTTGTAAATCTAGGCCTTTTAAATTTTGCTGAGAACCACCACAAAATTTAAACCTCAGACCCTATTATACCCTTAGTTAGTTGATTGGATGGATGTGGATTTGGATTATAATAAATGGATTAATTCATTAATTCATTACATTCCATAAAAAATTTATTGAAATAATTTAAATCTAATTCATCCAATAAATATATGATTCATACAATTTATCCACTATTATATCTCAAATCGATGAATATCCATTCGATCCATATATTAAAAAAATATCAATTTTTTGTTAAAACTTATTTTTTTATTATCTTAAAAACATAATTATTTTTGTAAATTTTATGAATGAATTGGTTTATAAGAGTCTTAGTCTTAACCTCCATTTAATGCATTTTGTTTTTTGTATATCCCTTTGATTCTCAAAGAAATGGGGTTCCAATAATTCAAAATTTGACTTTTTTTTTATTAACTCTCTGGTTTTCAAAGGAAGAGGATCCGATAATCCAAAATTTAGCTGTTGGAGTTTGCCTTGAGAATTGATGAAGATGAAGCAGAAAATATGGGTTGTTGCTTCTGGCCTTGGCGCGACGCGCGCGCAGCCATCAGTGAAGATGGCTGGTTTGTTCTGTTGTTGGCGCGTCGCGCGAGTGCGCGAGCCTATATATAGGTTGTGCGTTTTCTGATGTATTAAGGTGTGTTTTTAAGGTTTCTAAGACCAACAAAAGAATAGGGTTAATAGATTAACATCTTGGGAAGACTTTAGGGTTGGAAAAACATTTTATCACCTTGGAAAACACTTGTAATTGAATTTCTTGGTCACAGGAAGAAATTCGGGACTTGGGTAGAATTAGGAAATTTCTAATTCTTGCAACTCTTTGTGGAGAATTTCATTGTAATCAAGGTTTCTATTGACTAGTGGATCGGAGAGGGCTACCCTCCCCAGAGTAGGTTCATTAACACCAATCTGAGTAAACAATACGCTTGTGTTCTTTACGTTTTCGCGGTTTACTTTTGTTATTATTATTATTGCCGTTCTTGCTTATTTTGGTTGCTCATTTTATTTGCTCCATCCACTAAAGGTTATTGGTGTGATTTAATCAAATTCACAACATCAGCAATAGGGTAAATAAAATTTGACCAATAATTGTTCCTAGCAATTGAACTCAGGTTCTCCCGAACGATTCATCTTAAAAGGAGCTCATTAATCACTTGAGTTCAATGTCATGGTTAATGCATATTTTAGATTTTTGTAAGGAAACAAAAAGAAACATCATTGTGTATCATATTTTATTAAAAAAAATAAATAAAGTATTTGAGACAAAAAAAATTAAACTATGCGGATCAAATATATGGAGGAGGACGTGGATTTCCTGCTGTAGCAGGTCCACACAGTTTTCATTTTCAGCCATTCAATTTAGATCGGTCGATTCAGATTAAAACAATCATATCCATTGATTAGATCGGACGGTCCACAGCTGTAACTGTGTGATGCAGTTACAGCAGCAAATCTATTTCCTATGGAGGAGGTACTAGTTATAAAGTTAAACTATGCGGATCAAATAAATTTGGAGGGTTTTTTTCTTTTCTTTTTTTTTTCGTAGGGAAGCTAAAGGAAAAGAAGAAAAAAAAAAACAGAAAGAAAAACTATACAC
The DNA here is from genome assembly GCA_951799995.1 of Trifolium subterraneum. NCBI lineage: Eukaryota > Viridiplantae > Streptophyta > Magnoliopsida > Fabales > Fabaceae > Trifolium > Trifolium subterraneum. The sequence continues at coordinate 4,220,758 of OX637462.1, read as the reverse complement.
GAAGTTTTCCTTTCTTTCTTACACCTCGTAAATTTCCACCCAACCATGAAGGTGCAAAGTGAGATAAATGTAAATGATTCATGCTCTCATCTTCTTCTTATTCTTTCTTCTTTTCTTTTCTTTTTTTTTTTGTGTAAAAAAAAAACTTCTTTTTTTTAAATTGAACATTCTCTACGTATAATTATAGAGACTAATTTCTCAATTGAATAAAAGTATAATGAACGTCAAATCTTTCACTGAAGGGCAAAGTGAGATAAATGTTAGTGATCCATGCTCTCATCTTCTTCTTTTTTTTGTTGTATAAAAAAAAACACTTATTTTTCTTAAATTGTATCATCCTATACTATTTTGAATAATACTTATATTTTGCAGAGGAAACGAATCCAAACAACAACGCTAGATTATATCTTCCCAACCGTTTTCTTTTGTGAGTAATCTTTCCAACCGTTTTGATATCATCTACCATATGGAATAAACACAAAAGTCAAGGTTTTTTCTTTTGCATTTGAAAAAAAAAATCTATCGTTATCATTAATAATTGCAGTATAAAAAAAATCCGAAAGAATTTTTTTATAAAATTTTTTTTTTTTGTATAACTTAAAAAATATTATTTCCATGATTATATCTATTGCAATATGCATGAGCTTAAAACTAGAATTCTCCATTTATTTATTTATTTTAAGGATTGAAATTTTAACAACTACACTACTTAATATATAGAAAAATTAAATTACAGAGCAAAATAAGATAGCATTTTTTAAGTTTTATTTTATATATCAAAATTTATGTAATCAATACATCACAAGTGTAACTTCAAAATAGTTATGATTGATTAATTGATAAACTTTTTTGCATATAGCATTTAAATTAAATATAGTTATATTTGTAAGTAACATTTAAAATTTACTAACAAGTTGACTCTCGTAAAATTAATCTTACAAAGTAGCAAATCAGCTTTGGTGGTTCTAGCTTTTAAAAATACTAACACTATTGTTACTTTGAATCTAAGAAACAAATGGTACAAATGTGATGCTCCTCTTCAAGCAGATGAATGACATTGTGTCTCACGTTTATAGAGAAGGTAACCTAGCTTCATAATCTGTACTTCTTGACGGAGTTTTGATCTATGTCCCATCTATGTTGTTCTTAATTTCATCTTTTAATATATTTTGAGTTGGTTAGCTCTTAGCTTTCACCCTTTTGCTTGAAAAAAATGGCAAATCAAATATTAAGATTCTGACTAGGAGATGTGCACACATTATAGTCTCTTGCGCCTCAAATAGTATAATATCTATGGGAACCTAAACGAGAAATAAAAATATTTTCTCGAGACAAAATTACATCAGGAGTTGTTTAAGTTTGACATTTTTTTTAGATTGGTTTGTCATTTATTTATGTTACATTATTTTTGCATTGATAGTCTTTTTAATAAATTTTGTCATGTATATATCTCCACAAATCTTAGTTGAAATAGCGAAAATGTCAAAATTGCTACAGTAGATCAGACGTTATGACTGGAGTTCTAATGACTTGTCATTTCGTCAATCTATCCAAAAAAATTGTTATATATAACATTCATCCGATTTTTTTCCTCCTTTCAGTTTTTCTTTAATTCTAAATCTCCAAATCATACGTTACTCTAACTAAGTGATTGAACTTAAATGGTTAACAGATTCTTTCTATAACATACTCCATGTAGTTCTATATATAAGAAGAAATTTATTTTTTAAATTCATTGTAAAATTAATGTATCTAAAGTATAATATTGTCTAGATACATCAATTTTACAATAAATATAGGAAGTAAACTTTTTCTTATATATAGAACCGGAAAGAATATCATTTGAAAGAATCCGAATTTAATAATTTCTAAAAAGAATATTAGAGTCAAACTCCGCATTGCCAGGGTCTCTTTTCTTTGTGAATGCGATGCTAAACACAAAAAGAAATAATCATGAGTTACTCTTAAATTTACTTATCGAAATTTGGATTATTGAGACAAAAGCACAAGCTTAGCTGATCTAATCTTTAAGCTAGTAATATTTCCCAGTTGAAGTGGGACCATACTCTTAAATGTATAATGTTTAGGAGACACGTAAATAAATTCACCATCGGTTTCTCCAAAACATTTGTTTCTGTGTTTTCTCTATGATCATCATTTTCCCATTAGTTTCTCAAAGAAGTCAGAGACACCATGGTTACAATCACAGAGGTAATACTAATTCCATATATACTTCAATTTTCTTCTTAGTTTTTTCACACAATTTACCATATTTCTGAACTGTCAAAAGAGTTTAAGGTTGGAAGCAAATCGAACTTTTCTTGTTTGTGCCTCTGGTTTTTCTCTATGGAGTGCTTAATTGCTTATTAAGTTATGCTATATGTTACTATAACTTATAAAGGGTGTGAATTTTTTCATCTTTAATCTATTTTATGAATTAGATAATACAGTAATCAGTTTGCAAGAAATAGAGTCTATGTTTTTTCTGTCATGTTAAACTGTCGGTCGCCACTGTTGCATGTCAGATATGTGAAATGAATTCATCATATATGTGTGTCATTTATTTTATTTTTTTAGATAAGCAAATACTATTTTAATTGGTATATATTACTACAATATTTTTCGTTCGCCGAAATTTAAACTAATTTTAAGCTACTAGGTTCGGTTTAGTGGTGAGAGGGTTTGGTTAGTATGCTAAATATTCTGAGTTTGATCTTTAGTTATATTGTAAACAAAAAATAATCATGTCAAAAAACTTGATTGAAATCAGATGAACTATCCAACTTCCGTATTCTAGAGTTTTTTTAATCAATTTCTAGAGTTAACATTAACTTAATTTTGTAGTAATTTTTAAAAAGTAATCTTGCATGTCATTTTTTTTATACAGAATATGTAAAATTTGGATTTCAATCCTCTAAAGTCCCTCCATCCATCTCCAACCACAAAATGACAACCCTTTGGTTAACATCAGCCAAATTTGTATTTTTCAAATGGAGTGACATAAAGAAAAATAATTAACTAATAATGCGCATAAATTTTGTATTTTTCCAATTGGACAAACATAAAAGAAAAGACCCCGTTAGAGTGTTTTGTTGGGATAGTTCTAAACACTCCACTTATTCACGTTAAAAGTGAAATTCTAGCAATAAATTACGTGGAAAAAAATGCTTTGTTGGATCGATCATCTTATCATAATAATAGTAGTAGTTGATGTAGTAAATCAGTAATCACATGACATGAATTTCATTTAAACCCATCAGAGTTTTGTTGTCCTAACATGATTCTAAGAATGTAATCTAACTTGAACCGACATATCAGTCCTAATAATATCAACATGTCCTATTCTTTTTAATATAGTACAAAAAAAATAGGGTGAAAAAAATATTGGTCCCCTATCTAGTTGATCATTATTTGATAATTTTGGTACCAAAGTTACATAGCCAGAAGAGATTGATTGTTCATTTTGAGCATAAGTAGGAGCAGGGTTCACTGACGTGTCTATCTCACTGGAACTATTATTATCATATATACAATCATACATCTTATTTTAAATTTTTATCTTACTATTTTCTATATTTATATCATTACATTGATAAGTCTAGAATGTAGATGTAGTGGACCAAATCCAGAGTAGGAGGGAACAAAAAACAAATAGCTTTACCAATCGTTAGTTGGTTCAGTGGTGATTGGCGCTGAACTTGGTAGGGAGGACCACGGTTCGATCCCCCGCAACTACGATCGGGAGGGGGCTGGAACCGCTTGATGCCAGAACTGACCCCCGAATCAGATTAAACTGGTGGCGATAACAAAAACAAAAAAACAAATAGCTTTAGATGTTTAGCAGGAGTAAGAAAAATATCTAGATTTATATTGTAACATAAGATTGGATTTTTTAAACTTGTGTTTAAGACTAATCATTTTCTAATTCTAGTTTTGTCGTAAGAGCTAAGCCTTATAACCTTAAGATGCCGAGTTTAAATTCCCTTTGAGACAATCGGTGGCAGATCTAGAAATTTTAGCCACTGGGGGCTAAAAAATAGTGTATATATTTTGATAAAAAAATTATTCCGAATTTCTATAAATACACAACTATAGTGACAAATATCTTACCAACTTGATTCTTTACCTACATGCATACATGTTTGTTGAAATTGTTATGTAATCTTTCAATTGCAATAATTTATAGATGATGACAATATCTAGTATTGCTAAAATTCTTTCTGTCATGTCCTCTCAGAATGATGAATTGGTTATTGGATGGCCACTTGGGCTTAGCTTCTTGAATATGAGACTTAGAGTTGTGGAATCTCTTCCAGCAGCTTCTTCAGTGGAACCATATCAATTGCACATTCCATCCACAAGTTTCTCTTCATTTTCAACCTCTAACCTTGATACTGAGGTATTGTGTTCTTATTTCCTTACTAAACTTTGGTTTGACATAATGCGTTTTACTAATTGCCATTGAATAGATACCACTTAGGAACAAGAACCACTATTTCTAGCGTGTACTAATGAAGTGAAACAATTAACAACTGAGACGATTAACAACGCTCAATAGAAGTAGATGTTAATGTTCCTCGTCATCCTTACAGCTGAGACGATGATCTGATCGATGTCATATTGACCAAAAAAAAATACAAATTGAGTTGAGACATACATATTTGTTTTCTCTTGTTTTATATATATATATATGTGTGTGTGTGTGTGACACCAATCAAGTCACCATCTCATCCTTGAGGACGAAGAGAACTGTGACCTTTCAAAAGGCGATGTCCGTTATTGTTAGAATTTCAAATAAGACTAGTCCACACTAGATCACTTATCCAAATAGCCCATTAAAAATTTCCTAAGATATAATGGAGACTTAAAGAAACTTATTTTCACTTATATGTACAATATTGTGATTAAAAGTAAAAAAATACACATAAAAATGCTTAATTTAAAATCAAGCTAGCATAGGATAGCAAGTGAAGATATGATGTGTGTACCATCTAAAACCATGTGAAATGATTACTATTTCTTTTTTTTTTTTGTCAAGTAGTCGGGGTTCGAACCTCTGCTCGGCTCCTGTATATATAATGTGATGTTCCTACTAATTTAGCTTAAATTACGGGGACAAATGATTACTATTTCTATGAACTAATTAAATAAAATTAGAGTTCTTGTAAAACTTGTCTCCTGCTTACAGTTTATTCTGTTGCAACAACCAGTCCACAGCATCATTCTTCCAAGACAACAGTGTATCCCTTGCACAGCTAATGGGATTTAGATCACGTGACAAAGGACGGTTGTACTTTCCCAACTCATTAAGGTTTGAAGAAAAGAACAAGAAACAAGAAATTGGTTCTTGTTCTCATGGCTGCAAAGTACAAGAAAGTGATGTGTCTAGAGTCATTTGCATACCTGTGCTACTTGATACACTGCTAAAGATTAGAAAGAGTAAGAAGAGTTCAAGGAACTAAGATATGATTAACACGTTTGAGACTAGAAATTGATGATTCTGTTCTTGCTCCAAGTCAAAATTCACTGAAGATTTCTAGTCATTTTCAGCTAGTTTTTGGCACATTATATTATCTGTTGCCTGTTGTAACTTTCCCAAGTTTTTTAAATTGTCAATTGATCATAATTGTTAGATAAATAAAAACTATTTGACCTTATTATCACTATGTTAAAAATTACGCATAAGATAATTTGAAAATGGTTCCCAATTTAAACTTTTTGAAACAGATTGTTAATCAAAATTAAACACTTTTTCTTGGGAATGGATCCTCTCATGTGTTCTTATAGTCTTATAGTCTTTGATTTTGTCCTCCTTAGTCCTAGCATTTAAATTATAAGCATGTATCATGTGGGAGATTATATTCAAGTTGATTCTACAAACGTAAGAAATGCTCAATATAAATTCAATTTTACATTGCACTTATTTAATTCTTATAGACCGACTTCTAAGATGAGATCAGAAGTTTAGTCAAAAAAAAAAAGATGAGATCAGAAGTATCACTTTTATAAACATATATTTTAGACCTCATATCTTTTTAATGTAGGACTTGAATCTTAGAAAGAAGTGTTGCGGGCACATAGAGATGTGGGTAGAGGAAGTTTCAAAAAGCGAAGGCCGAGCTGTAGGTCACGTGACCTGCACCGAGTTGGTGGCTGACTGGGCTTTTTCCTTGATCAAAGCAGATCAGCTCGCCGCCTTCTTGTTATCAAAAAGTCGGTCGAATCGGGCGGGCGGAAATTTTTCTAAAGTGATTAACATTATAACAATGTCTATTGATCCGAGTCATACACCAATTCTTAAGCATCTCACTTTATAAGTTAGTTGTGTAGAGTTTAGTTATGCGCGACCCAAATTTGAATATAATATGAAAGTCTAAGATATGTTTGAGTCACTCACAATCAGACCACTCGAGTTATTTGTTAATAGGTGAGGCCTGTTATTTAAACACATTCCGACCGACAAAAATACGACAAAAGGAAAAGGCTATGCATGCAAATCGATAAGCATAATATATCATTAAAAAATGAAAATCTGTATATTTGTAAGTGTGTTTATATAACATTTCTGTTGTTAATGCTATAGACCACCAATTCAACCGGTTTAACACTCCCAATTTGTTTTTATAAAATTGATGAAATTTTAACTAAATTCATAAAAATAAAAAATAAACAACACTATCTGATTATTGGGCCCATACAAGCCCAATAATACAACCCAAGCCCATAACCCATTGTTCCAACCCTAGGAATCAAAAAAATCGAAAAAGAAGAAATAGAAAAACCCCACCCAGCAAAACCCCCGGTGATCGTCCCTCAGCCACACAACGATGTCCGCCGCAAGATGCTTCCTTCGCTCCGCCGCTTCTCGCGTAAATCTGGCTGCCGGAGCCAAAGCTAAACCTACTCGACCAATGTTTAGGATCCCAAAACAAACCTCAACTCCTATTCGCATTTCCAGGTAACAACGTTCAAATTCAAATCTCTTTTTTTATCTGTTTATGTGCAATTATTACATCAAACACCAAAACCTAATCAAAATTTACTCTAATTTGATTCAAATTGTTGCGTAGATTACCGGTGGAAATGAGTTCCGGCGTTGAATCGTTGCATCCATATCACACTGCAACTGCTTCTGCATTGCTCACTTCAATGCTCTCAGTCTCTCGCCACTCCTACGGGTGGACTCCTGAAGGTATTCAATTTTCTTCGCCGATATTACTTTTTAACTATCATCACCATTTTGTGCATGTTTGATTGCTTATTTTATGTTGGAATTTCTTGTTATTCACAAAAACATAATATAGACTAGATACATCAATTATTCGATGAATCTGATAGGTAGACTTATAATTAAGGATGGAGGGAGCATATAGGAAACTTGCGCGATAAATATAATATGTATCTGCTTGGCTTTGATACCAATTGTTGGAATTTTAACGCGGTAACCAACATTGTATTGTGAAATTGTGGTTGTGAAATTAAGCTTGGAACTAAGTTCTTATAGACTTTACTTGGTGAATCTAATTGTTCATGTTTTTGCCACCTTCATTTGATGGAAGATTTAGTGTCTGGAATATAAGAGATAAAATATTTTTGTTTGTCATCTTGATTACTTGATAATGAAATTAACCAGACTTACCTATAGCCAAATGCAATGGATTATATACGTTATGTGAAATCAAGAACCCTACATGATGCATTGATATTTGAAGATTTCATTAAAAATTGAATTTTTGATATACTATGAAAGTCAGTCCAATGCTTTTGTAGTGACACAATGCAATATTGCTGTAAGGGCTTAAGTTTATTTTTTGCTCTTATTTACTTTTGTTGCATTCAAAATTTCAAATAGGATGAAGCCTTTTTTTTTTCTTAACGGTTTAAATGTTTAACTTGTTAGCTCGTTCATTTGCTTTTCATTTTTTAACCTTTTATGGATGGGTAGGGAAGGTCTGTGTCATTGATGAAAATGTTAGGTTTTGGTGCATGTGACCAACAATATTTAGTGTTCAAACATTTTCAATATTTTCAATTAGTCTCTCTCTTGCTCTCACAATGAAAGGATGTTAATTTTTTCCCCTTTGTAGGGCAAGAGAAGACTAGATGAAGATCGAGCATCAAAGATGGTGTGACATGGATTTATTTCAAGTTTTAGGTTTTGAAGCGTTGAGAACTTGTCTTCTGTAGATTAGTGAGAGGATGAAATTTCTAAATTGAATGTAAAACTGGATTTTGAACACCATTCATAAAAATTGATGTGCGACTATGGTGCAATTTAATGGTATTTATTAGTAACTTCCCAATCACATTATTTTGTTTAACAAAGTGCTGTCATTTTTGAGCAATTCACCTCTCCCTCTGTCTCCCTCCTTCTCTCCTAAAAGATCTATTATGGGTTGTGTTATTATGTAGTGCATTCCATATTTCAAAATGCCTAGACCTTTTATATAAATGAACATTCACTTAGAGATAATAATCTGAAGACCATACTGATTGATTGTATTCACTCAGATTGCAATGATGATGTATGATGAATGACAGAGGGTTCAAGCAAAGTTTTATGTAGGTGCGCTCTGAATAAGGTGTTCGAATAATTTTTTCTTTTGGGATTTTGAATTGTTCGTATAAGCTTTGATGTCAATGAGCATTTGCTGAGATATATAAGAGGCACTAAATTAGCAACAATCAATGTCCACTATCATTTTGTAGACTGATTTCTAGATACAATTTGTATGTCACTGCATTTTGGTTTTCTATTCAAGCTTGATGGATTTACTGTATGTTGTGTATTGCAATGAGTGTGGCAGATGCATACAGTATAAGAACATTGATTTAGTTACCTTAATGGTCCATAGAATTTGTGACTAACCTTGATGCAAAATGACAGTTATGTGCTTTCGTGAGAATTATGTTTGATGCAGTGAAAAAACATTAGTATGATGTTGCAATGCTAAACTTAAGATTGTAATTGTCTGTTTAATATTTATCGCAGAATTTTAATTCTTGTTGTGTTGCCACAGATAACTGATTATAATCTTGAGCAAGATCCCGGATGCTGTAATTGCTGGCCTTATTTTGAATTTTTAGAATTGAATGTGTCTCTGTAATAGGAACATTGTGTTCAAATCGAATCCTTCTATTTTTCTGCCAACATTCCAAAGCATTTGATACATTTCTTCATTCTTTGTGCAACACCCTATTTTGACATGGCTGTTTTCTTGTTTAGGCTCGTGATCACATTTTGGGGCTTGGGGACTACCCGTGTTTCTGTCATTTCAACATGCTTTGCATTGATAGATTTTGTTTTGTATCTAAACGATTTGCAATTTATAAATTACAATTGTAGATTACTATGATGTAGTCATTACGTTGGTGGTTTGCTTCTCTAATTACGTGTGGTAGTGTATGTCTTAAGTTTCTTAAATTGTTTCCCTTTTGCACTCTAGATGGATGATTGCTGTTATTGGGTGCGGTTCACTGCGCGTACTTTCCATGGATTTCAGTTTACTTTGTTAGGCCTTCTTAGAGGATTTTCTACTAGGTTGAATGTAAAACTCAAGAATTAAATTGCACGAGCATCCAGAGCTGGTACCATACTTAGGTATGATTGTTATTTTATTGAATCGCCACTTCAACATTCTTTGCCTGCAAATTACAACGATTTATTTCACCCTGATATGGCAAAAGGTTTATTGAGTTTTTGATGTGATACCGGTATGGTACACAAACAATAAAGACGTCAATTGGATGATGAAGGTTGTATCTTGCAATTGGGTAGGATCATATACTCCAGTGAAACACAAATTACATCAGGTGTTCCCGATGAAATTTTAATATGATTCAGCGAAACAAAATCCTTAATGGACATGACACACGCATATTTGTGATCAAAATTCATGCAATCGCTAAAAGCCTGTTCGTCGGTTTAATGTCTATTATTAAATTGAAAACCATATCATTGTGACATTAGACGTTCATCAAATCAATTTCAACGTTTCACCTTAGATTCTAACATTGCAACATCGAGTGTAAAAAAGTATAATCTTAGAGAAAAAGAAGATAGCAAAATTTACGATGAGATCATACTTCACGTTTTCACGGAATAATCAAGTAATGATACATGATATATTCTGTTTATACTTTATTTTACTCATTATACCTACCAAGCTTTATGTTTTATTTTATTCAATTTAAAGAAATTTTAGCGCTGTTATGACTTATGCATTTTTTAATCTCTATTGTAGATCATCTAAAACGTGGTCTAATTGTTGAGCTTTTTGTTTAGATCGATGCGAATAAAATGAAATAGTATCGAATGAGATGATATAATATCAATTTTTAAAGGCTTAATTACATTTTTGGTCCCTTATCTTTATTTTAGGTTTTAAATTGGTCTCTTCCAAAAGACCTTCCAAAAGACAGAACAGCTCAAACCACCTTACCTTCCAATATTACTGCCAGTTTTCACATATGAATTTCAATTATGTCAAATGCATTGAAAACTAAAGACCATACCTTTCAAATTATTGAAGTGATAGGACATTCCAAAAGACAGAACAGCTCAAACTAGCTTATGTTGCTGCATCCTATTTAGTATTTACTGTGTACTTGTGTTAAGAAAGAAGGCTAGTTGGGATGCATTGATAGGTAACGAACAAATAAAGACAACGATACCATAAATATATGGGTCAAGCTAACTAGTGTTCCCGAGACACTAGCTAAGGATGCCAAAAGAAGTAATTTTTATATTGAAACAATCACTATTTACACCTTTAAGAAGTCAAATACACAAGTTCCAAAACTTAGTTACCATATTTAGTTCTTTAACTAGTGCCCAGGGACACTAGTTAGCATTTTCCTAAACATATTTATGTGACTATTCTTTTTCTGGTAAACAAGTTCAAACATTCTCAGTTCTTGTGATGAGTAGGATTCCAACTCTGAGCCAATTCTATGTGCACACACAAGTTTACCAGTATACAAATAAACTGCAAGACAATGCACAACAAAATTTGAAGAAACATACTGATAATTACATTAAAACTATTATATTGACCACTTAAAATTGTTCGAGTAACATAAACTTTAACCCTAAAATAAAGTCAAGCATGTTAATTAAAAGGTAAATCCAGGCTAATTAAAGTGACAACATATACGCCAGTTAAGTTTTATCGTAGCAACATCCTGTAAACAACAGAGATGGGCTGCAATCCTCTTTAACTATGAATTATTCTGCAACAGCGCTCACATTTTCATGTTCAATAAGAGATAGGTTGTTATCTTCTTTAACAGCAAATGTTGCAGGATCAGTGATCTCAATCTCACCCCATAGATCATCAGTCAGCCTCATTGATCCCTTAGACATGTCAATCTTAGCATTGCGGATTATCACGGTAGTTCCAGGCTTCATCAACTCAACTGCAAAGAAACAAAATCAGGCTTCCTCATCACATAAGTTTATTCCTTATACTGATTAGTACTAATATTCATGCCAATATAAGCAATCAATAAAAACATGTCTTAGATGACTTCATTGATGTTACAAGGAGTCGCAAGCAATTGCAGATAGTGCCGCCTCAATTGTGACTACATAGACAAAAAATCTTGATATCGCAATTCGTAACGCAATCATATACCTTATTTTAAAGCCCTAGTGCAAATGCTTGTGCATAAGGAGTGTAAGCTCTGCAAAGAAAATAAACTAATTACTCAAAGTTTTGCATATTAAAAATGAAAATGAAAACGAAAATAAAGATGAAAAATTCATAATATGCACGACAACAATTTCATAATCCCACTCTCATTTTCCCTCCTAGCTAAACTTACATGACATGGAAATCTCCATTTTCTATCTCCTAAACCCAAGGTCCCTACCAAAGAAGCATAAATTTTACACTCTAGAGGAAGAAAAAAGTCATAAATTTGTCAAAAATTTCCTTCCTCTCTAAACTATTAATATTAGCAATAGAGTCAGGTGTTCATTATCAATATACATAAGAGTTAAAAATTAGTCAAAAAATCAACAAAATTGTTGTTGCAGTAAAATAAGAACCCTAATCCCAAACAATGCAGATGAAAATGAGAAAACCCCAAGTGAAAAAAAACAACATGAAAATTTCAACGAATTAAACAGAACCCATATAAAAAGTTTTGATTTTCAGAAATGGGAAATCAAAATCAGATGAAAAGAAAAGGTAACAAGAAGTGAAATAGGACCTTGTTCATCATGAGCGGTGAAAATGATGGTACCAGTTTCATCGCCGATGAGACAGTCAGCGAGTGCATGGGTGCGAAGCAAGTTTCTAGCATTAGGATGGTCAATAGTTTGAGAGGATAAAACCTTAGCGATCAAAGTATGACCCTTTGTTCCTGGTTTCAACTTAGACACTTTTGTGAAAATGGGTTCTTTCTTTGCGGGTTTGTTCATGTTCCATTCTTGTTGCACATACGATGATGATGATGATGATGATGATGCCACTGATTTTTCTTTGATATATCCAATTTCCAAACAGGAACTACAATAACGCAACAAAGATCATGAATGATGTGAGCATCATGATACTTGATGAGCAGAGTGGGTACAAGTTTGTGGGAGGGTTTAGAGAATTTGTGCTTCTAACTGATTTTTATTTTATAAACCATGTTATTGATTAGTATTACAAATGTTAGTTTTCTTTTTTTTTAGGATTGGAACACTGACCTCTAACTCCTTAATCCTGAGTTCAATTCGTTTAACCAGCTGAGCCTCAACTACACATCTCACATGTGCTTCTAACGGATTGAGTGCGGTCAAAATTACCATTAAGTCATGCAATCATGTGTTAATGGTCGTGGTCGAGATCAGATAGTCCAGATTTAAACAGAGTTTTTTATATTATTAAATAAAAATAATTTTTTTCAAAAAACTATCTGATATTAATTGAAGGGTTATAAGCTCTAGATTGCATAACTGCATCAGAATTATCAACTACTCCCTCGGTCTCAAATATAAATAAAGATTCATTTTCTAGGTTCATTGAATTATTTATGTATTTGGTCTACATTTTAGTCTAATTACATAAATAATTCAATCAACCTAAAAAAATAAATTTTGCTTATATTTTAAACCGGAGAAAGTGCATGTAATTCATAACTAATCGAACAACATTATTCTTTTAAAAAAATTAATTGAACAATTGGTTCAATTTTTATAAGAATCGGTTAATTTTTCTAATTCAGTTCATTTAAAATTGGTTTGTAGTTGTATATAGATGCATATGATTTGCTCATCAACATAATTGTAAGGGAATTGTTGTGACACAGATATTGTTTAAATCGATAGAATAAGACAGAATGAAATAGAGCGGTATGGAGTTCAATTTCATTGTTTCGATTTCTAAGAATGAATAGACACAATCATACAAGATATGATTTCAATTCACCTGATACCACCATCTCTATTTTACCTTTAGTTTAAATATCATATTCATCCTTGTATGTAAAATTGTAAATCATCCAATTCTTATGCCCGGCTTGATTCTTGCAAATAATATCAATAATATTAATAATACGGGCAAGGAAAACATTTTTACACTACTTTAGTAAAAAAAAAAAAAACATTTTTACACTAGAACCATATCCTTTATCATAGAAGCTAAACACATGTGCAATAGATTAGACACAATATGAAATATGAATGTTAGTTAAGCATCCAATTCAGTTTTAAACCAACCTGCAAGGAAAAAAAAAAGAATGGTTTCAAAGAGATTTACATGATTTCAATAAGTTTGTGAAACGAGTTTTTTTTGTGGGTTTATTTAACGTAGTCAATAGTATGTGCTAGGGATAGGAAATGTATTAGATAGGGTGTTGGATATACAACATCACATGAGGTAGAAAAAATAGAAATCAATATTTAGACTAATTAAGTAAGTTGTAGGATAGAAATCTCTTTGATATTATGATCAAACAAGTTGTAGGCAACTAATCAAGCATGTTGTAGAATTAAAATCTCTTTGATTATGCATATTTTTCTTTGATATAAAACTACATATTATGAACATACAATAATTTCATTTTTGTGTTCATACAATATTTATTAATTGTAGATATGATCGTACAATTTCAATTCAATTTCACACATATAATTTTAATGTACTAACCAATTAGATAACCATGCAACTCATTTTATATGAATTGATCATACAATTCGTTAAAACACATTAAAAATTGTTATAAATATTTTTCATATAAAGCAACACCGATTTTTTAGTATGGTCCAAAATAATTATACTTTTCATTCACACAAAGTTTTTTAATAGGAAAGCTAATTGTTTTCAATTGTACATGGATATGTTTTCTTCTTTCAATATATTTAGTTTATGCATTATTATTTGGGAGATTCTATGGTGCAGTCCCTATTTTGACTTTATGGGTGAAGTCATTTTAATTGACCAATAGAAAACCAATTAATTCCACGTCAGCGCAAGTCTATGGTGAGTCTTTTTTTTTTAACAAACTTTTGTTTATTGTATATGAGTCCTTCATCAAGTGAATAATCATTTATAAATTAGAAACTAAAAACAACTAAAATTAAACTTAAAACAAAACGGATAATAAAAATTTATAATTTATAATGTTTTTTATTTGACCAAAATCAAGAATGAAATTGAAATCCCTAAATCCCAAATTTCCCATCCTAATTTTATTCTCACCAAATAGAAGGAGTATTTGGTGAGGCAAAGTAACCAATTTACAAGAAAAGTGGAACTAACCAAAAGACAAGGGCAACAATCACACGCACAGAAAACACAAACAACAGAGAAATTTTAACAGCAAGAGAAAATAAAAAACCAGAGCCAGGCAAGACAAAAACCATGGCAAGACACCAACAAACAGCCACAATTGATCACCTATCAAAACAGTCAAAGGGACTCCACTTCCACTCATATAGCAGACACGACGACTTCACCATTCTCCCGATAAACCACTTCCAAGATTGGAATTTGATATGATCCACCAAATCTTCAATTATCAAGCCCTTATTATCAAATTCCCAAATTGAAATCAAATTCTCAAATTGAAATCAAATTTAACAATCAAAATAATTAATTCTTAACAACTAATTACAAACAAATATAACAAACATTTCAATTTCGTGTTTACCTTAGCAACTGTCTTTTCAATACGAACACCGCAACTTTCTTGTTCAATCTCGCCCTTGAATGGAGATTTTCTGTGACTTTGTTGGTGATGAAGAGAAGAGACCGATAAAGTATAACAATCGCGAACGAAGAGAAGAGAGTGCCGAAAGAAGAGAAGACATGGCAAAAGGAAGAGAAGAGAAAGCAGAAAGATGGAGAAATTTTGGTGATGAAGATAACTGAGAAAATACCAAGAACACGTTAATTTTTATTTTTTTTATTTTATTTTTTTAATTTTAGTTGTAACTTTGTTTTAATTGATTTACAATTAGAATTAAAATTAAAAACAATTTAAAGATTGGAGTAATTTTATAACTTTTAATATAGTAGGGATTTAGTTGTAATATTAATAGATATTAAAATACATGGTGAGTACCATATAAGTGGTATGTACTATATAATTCAAATTCTCATTGATTGGGTCAACACTGTTTTCCTATTGGCTATATTATGACTTCACCGATGAAGTCAAAATCAGAACTGCACCATAGAATTTTCCTTATTATTTTCTATCTGTTGTGCTGTTAGACTCTTTAAATCATTATAATTTCATCTCTGGAAAGAAAGATGCCAATTAGTCGAACATGTGGTGTATAAAAAAGTTTATATTTGAAAAATGGTTCCCTACTTCAACTTGTTGAATTTAAAAAGAAAATATAAGAACGTAATAAGTTATATATAAGAGTTTTTCTTAAAAGTTTTTTTTTTGTCAAGTAGCCTAGTAGTTAGAAACTCCACCTTTTAAGGTGGATAAGTGGATGACCGGGGTTCGAACTCCGACTCCCTGCATATAATATGCGATGTCATACCGATTGAGCTACGCTCACGGGACTTCTTAAAAGTACTTTTATAACGAAGATTATATACTTATAATTTTAATGAATTTATTTGTACCACAAAGATTTCTATGATTAAAAAAAATGACTTCATAGATTTATGAAAATATATTAAATAAATAATAAGTTAGAGATAAAAGAAGGTTGAATCAATATAATGTTTCTGTATATTTAAATAAATATAAAAAATATAGTTTTCACAAACAAGAAATATAAAAAAAGATAGCAAATAAATTTTAGTAATACTTTTGTGAACACTACCCCATAAGCGACCGTCTTTAATTACCACCAATCATTGTATACCTTGTGAGAAAAGAGTACCAAGAACGAAATATGAATAATTTATATTTCAAAACATCCGTTAAAATTTATATCATGGTACACCAGCAATCATGTTTTTTAGATAATCGTCACAGTTATATCGGCAATCTCTGAAAAGTTCTTTAAGATATAGAATCAACATTTTTATCGACCATGGGAAGCTTCACAATATAAAGATATCAAACCATCACTTATTAAATCTTTTGAAGGCTACAACATGGTTAACATTATACTTTTCATGAACTATTCCATGCAGGATAAGGTATAGTTTTGAAATTGTGAGTTGTTTAAGTAGTGAGTTAATTCATGTTTCAATATTTAATATTTTAGCAAATGTTTGTTAGTGTAACTGCCTAATAGTAGTTAGTTAGAGTTAACAATGATTCATTGATGTGTCTTAATCAATGCACCTCATTGTATATTTGTATACAAAAGTCCTTATTGAATAAAAATTGTTAACTCATTCTCCAAATTACATGAATCTATAGTGTGATCTTTTCTCATATCTTCTTATCTCATTCTCAAAATTATCACCTTCGATTAATCCGGAAAGCTGGTGGATTAATATTGATGTCAATGAATTGTGGAGAAGGATCCACAACAATGTTTTCGTATGTTACTTAGGATACTTTGTACAAGAATTTTTGTTAAATTTTAAAAAAAAATACTTAAACCATTATTGAACTTTAATATATATTTATTAAACTTAACTCTTTATAAAGTTTTGTTGGAAAATGTTAAACAGTGTCCCAGGATCCGGGGCACTAGTTTAACATATTATTTTAGAAATTTCACCTTGTAATTTGTGCACTCAATACTTTAAAGATTTGAAAAGTTATCTTTCCAATATTAATCTTGTCTTTTATTTTCTTTTTTGGCATGTTTAACCCGTGCTCAGGGGCTTGACCCAAATAAATTGCAAGACAATGGACAGAAAATTTGAAGAAACATATTGATAGTTATATTAAAACTATAATATTTTTCTCAGGTTTACTGGATACACTTGGATAATAGTAGCAAATACTAACAGCTTAACATTGTTCAAGTGACATAAACTTAATCCTAAAATGAAGTCAAGCATGCTAATGAAAGTGAAAATGTATACGCCAGTTAAGTTTTACCAAACAAGAGAGATAGGTTGTTGTCGTCTTTAACTATGAATTACTCTTCAACCGCGTTCACCAATTCATATTCAATGAGAGAGAGGTTGTTATCCTCTTTAACAGTGAACTCTGCAGGATCAGTGACCTCAATGCGCCCCCATTTGTCAACAGCCAGCCTCATCGATCCCTTAAACATGTCAATCTTTGCATTGCGAATGATTACAGTATTTCCAGCCTTCATCAACTCAACTGCAAAGAAACAAAATCAGACCTCCTCAGCACATGTGTTCGTTCCTTATACTGATTTTAGTACGAACCTCCATGCCAGTATAACAAATCAATAAAAACATATCTTAGATGACTTCCAATAAAAGAAACCATTGATGTTGCGGAGAGTTGCAGTCAATTAGCGAGACATAAAAAATCATGATATCACAATTCATATCACAATCAAAGACCTTATTTTAAAACCCCTATCCTTATGCATAAGGAGTGTAAGCCCCCCAAAGAAAATAAACTACTTACTCAGTTTTGCATATTGAAGGTGGACTGGTTGAGACCCAGAAATTTAAATTAGGCCCAATCCATCAAAATTAATCAGGCCTAGAGCACCCCCAGTGTTTTATCCATATAGTTTAATCCATCTGACTTATCGGATAGGAAGGTACCCAAGCCGGCATAAAACAAATGAGATCTAAATAATAGGAGAAACAGGCGGAGTCAACCGCTCTCTCACCCCTATGGAGATATTATCACCCTAGGCGGTTGGGGAATCTATCACTTTTTACATAATGACTAAACCCTAAAAGCTTGAGCTCAGAGCATGTCTGATCAAGTGTTAACCTAAAACAGTACTCGCGAGAACAGAAGAATAGATGATTGAGAATGAAAATAAAGATCAAAAAGCATTTTCCTGTCACATACATATCTCTAACTATAATCATATGCAATTTCACAATCCTAATCCCATTTTCCTTCCTCTATAAACTTACATGACATGGCATCTCCATTTTCGAATATCTCGTAAGGTCCTCAAGGAATCATAAATTTAACTCTCTAGAGGAGAAAAATTCATATTCTAATGAAAAAAAATCCTTTCTTTCTTAACTCTTATTTTTACTAGATAGAGTTAGGAGTTCATTATCAGTATAGTATAGAGAGAGTTAAAATTTGAATAAACCATCAATTTGGTCCCTGAACTATAAATCTCTCGCCAATTTAAACCCTAAACTAGAAATATACTAAATAGTTCTCAAACTAAAAAATCACAAAATTGTTGCAACAGTAAAATACTGATGAAAGGGGATCTAAAACAAACATTAAGTGAAGAAACCTTATTAGATCCAAGTAAAAACAGTAAAATGAGTGTTAAAAACCAGCAACTAAAAACCCCAAATGAAAAACCTAATCCTAAAATAAAACAGATCGTAATTAGAAAAACCCAAATGAAAAAAAATCAAAATTTCTACAAATAAAACAAAACCCACATGAAAAGTTTAGATTTTTAGAAATGGGAAATGAAAAGAAAAAAAGAAGAAGAATAAGAAGTGAAATAGAACCTTGTTCATTACGAGCGGTGAAAATGATGGTACCAGTTTCATCACCGATGAGACACTCAGAGATGACAGTTGGACGAAGAATGTTGTTAAGAGAAGAGGAAGATGGTCTTGTTCCTCCTTTTTGTAAGACAGTTTCTGAGGATAAAACCTTAGCAATCAAAGTGTGACCGTTTGTTCCTGGTTTCATCTGATCCACTTTTGTGAAAACGGGTTTTCTTTTTGCTGGTTTGTTACCAGCAGATTCTTCAACATTTGACGATGCCATTGATTTTGATTTGATGATAATACTCTCAATCCAATGAAGAACTACTACAACAACACAAGTACACGACAGAACAAGAAAATGGATTATCTTGTGCTCTATTTAAACAAAGTACCACAACACAACACTAGTTACTACCTTTTCAGTTCTTCACTTTTCCCATATAGATTTTTTTTACAAAATTAATTAATTACATCACTCAAGCGACATGTCGTTTTGTCATCCACATGTCACGTGACATTTCTTAAACGAGCGTTTCAACTTTCAAGCCCAACTTTCAAGTAGGGCTGATCGGTAATTTTTTGTTGCTTTTGGGCCAAAAATCTTTAAATTGAAAAGAGTTTTTTTTTCCCACAAGGTTTCCTAATTGGGGAGCAGCCGAAAATCGCATGACCCAAGTCAACGGATGCCATACCCCGTGTATCGTTACATTTGACATTGAAATGATGGGCATTTATTGTCTATCAATGCTCCTCAGTCTTTTTTCGACAGCCATTATGACATTCATATGTCCATCAATAGTCTTGGTCAAGCGTCGAGGTAAGATCAGCTACTTAGAGTGCGAACTCAATTTTCACTTTAACTAGTGAATATTATAAAAATTTGCAAAGAAAAAATAGTTAAATTTGCCTTTGCAGGAATTGGTCAGGTACATGAGCATGACATATATCACCGAGAGTGGGAGTTGTGAGTGTGTGATCGGGTGTAGGAATTGTGGGAGAAGGATTTGCAATGGCGGCTAGTGGAGTTGGAGAAGCGGTTAATGTGATTGGGGGACAATGTTTCAGAAAATAGTTATTATTATTGTTGTTGTTGTTATGTGAACGAGGGATCCAAGAAGAAGTTGGGTTTTGAGATGAAAGAAGACGAAGTGGAAATATTTCTCAAAAGGTGGTAGTTTGGGATTTTTGGTTTCAAAGGGTGGCAAAATACTTGATACTGATAGTTTACACTCACGTTGATTTTTATGAGGTCTTTTGTTTTTGTTTTTTCTATTTTACACACTCACTATCTAATCTACAATGGAATAAAATTGAAAGTTCACGAGGCGTTTGAGAAGTTCAGGGGGCACGAAAAGTAATAATCTAGAAAGAAAAGTTATAGCCCACTTGATCTAAAAAAAATACATAGCCCTACATAAGCAGCCCAAAGATATCAACCAAAATATGCAATTTCTTTTGCCACGCTCTAAGCCTCTTTAGTGTCCTTGAATTTTCAAAAATATTATGTTCATGTTTTAGAACTCAAATTGTATTTTAGATATTCTAGTTTTAGAATTTGAGCACACTCAATACATAGCTGAAAGTTTGAAGATTTTACACACTCCAGTACTATAAGTCAAACCTGTAATTTAAAGGTTCTAAAACTTGAATGATTTGTATACATATCTAAAATTTCATAATTTTACACATTTAAATTCTAAAATTCATATTGAAATTTTAAGATTTACACGTACAAGTTCTAAAATTGGAAATCCATTTTGGATTCTATAACTTAGAAACCAAATTTCATTTAAACAATTATGTTTTCTTAAGTTGCTTAATATATATCCTCATGTTTCCTTGACAATGTCTAAAATTTAAAATTATGTTGTTTATAAAATTGTGGATCATGCTAATGATGAAACTATAATTATAATTGTACGTACGGCCGATCAAACACTAAAAATGCCTAAAACAAACTTTAAAGTGAGATGTTTTTTTTGCTTATTCAAAGAAAGTGAAAGTTTTAAACAAAAAGAAAGAATACAAAAGTTTTCTTTTCCCTTTTTTAATACAAAGTCTCAAATATTTTTTTGTTATTCATAGAATACAAAGTCTCACATTGTTTTATATTGTGGAAGACATTTTTTTTTCAGAGGCTTTTGTCTTTATTCCGACTCTATTTTATTGTTGTGAACCACTGAACTTATGAGAAACTTTTTTCTCTAGATAAATTTTTTATATTTTTTGGAACCTAAAACCTTTTGTTGGATTGTCTTACCATTGTTCCGGCCTTATATTGTGCCAATCTTTGGTTTCACATTAAAGGAAAAATGACTAATGCATAAATATCTGAAACAACATAAATAATTTTAGAAACTATAATCGTCTCAATGAAAATAAATTATAACTTCTATAATCCAAACCAAATTGTTCAAATTAGTGTAAAAATTTAAACAACGCACTTGCTCCGGTTATAAAACTCAAGAACGTAAAATCTTAGTAATATATACAGTATCATCTAGCAATTGATGTGCGACTCTTAATAAATATTTTCATCATATTTTTTCCAATCTTTTTTATCATTCCTACATTACATTCTTTTCTTCAACCTTCAAATTGAAATGCCTTGAACATATTCGCGCCGGCATGAACTCGTGAATTCTCCCTCTTTTCTTAAACACTGTGTGTGAACAATGTGATCTCTATTGTCACATATACCATGGACCATGCATGTCTGTTTCTTACTCGGATGCTTTGACTATTTTATCATAGCGCGTACATTTTGATGGAGAAAGGGAAATTGGTGCCTAATATTTTGCATTCTTACTTCGTTTTCAATCGGTTACTGATTCACATGCATGTCTTGGTCTTTTTCCTCTCTACAGTACTGTCAACAATTTACAATCACATTATATATGGACTCATAAATTGTGGCCGGTGGACCTATATACTATAATTCACATGTATGTCTTTGTCTAAAAAATCATGCAGTGAGACTTTTTTTTTTATCATGGATTTTTTTTTTTTGTTATTAGATCAATTGAGATGTATCGTGATAATTTAATTCAATGATGGGACTTATTGACTCAATTGTGAAATTAAATTTGTGCATAAGAAAAGACTTATCACACTTATATACGAGGAGAGTTGGTCTCCACCCAAATCTGTTAAATTTGGGCCGGATCCAACACAAATCTACGGTAGGAACAACTAGTCACAACGACGTCCAAATAAACCACCACTGGATGAAGAACACATGAATAAACCCAATGAAGAACAAAAACGAAAACGACAATGGCCTTCCCAAGTATCAGCCATCAACCTCCAACACCATAAAAAAGCAACTCAAAGCCCGGTTGACGAAGGATATGGAAAGAGGAGGTACGGAGGGTCGACGTCCTCACCACACCACCAGAGAGAGCCACTACATCGAAAAACAAAGGTTTGAAAAAGGAGAGATGGGGGTAGTAAGGCAAAAACTCAATTAATACTAGTGTTATTTTATCTGAAATTATCGAAATTTAAAGTTACACATATTAACATTAAAATTTAGGTCATGCTAAATACAATGTAGCCAAAACACTTGTTAAGCATAACAAAAAAACAAAATAAAAAATAAAATTAACCATGACAAGTTAAGTTTTTACATTTTTAAAGTGTTAAATAAACAAATTTCAAAAATTGGTAAAAAAAAAAAAAAAACTAACACCTTGCACATCCATCAATTCATGTCATGTCATCTCACCATAGTCTTCTTAGCCTTGAAGAGTCAAGACGCGTTATTATGCGCGTGTCCATTTCTTTCTTTATTAATAGTACAAATTAGAAATAGAATGAATAAAAAATAACGCCGCCGCATATTGATTTTCCTTGGTCCACCTCAATGCTTGAGCGTTTCTTTCTCATTCATGCCCCCACAAACATTAGCAGCCTCCCACTATCTTTCTTTCTTCTTTCCTTTCGATTCAATTCAACCAATACTCATCACTCTTAATAATTCACTCTTTTATTCTTAAATTAATATTCTCAAACATTAGTTGAGATATATTCCCTCTGTCCTAAATTATAATAAAAAAATAATAAAAATATATTTATTAAAAAACTAAAACATAATAATCTAATACTTCGATTTTTCTGATTAGATTGAACGTTGTGATCGAAATTCAAATTTCAATTTTTTCACTTATATGTATGTAAGTTTATAATAATTTTGTTATTTTATCTATCTAAAAAAATTTCACATAATATAATAAACTTGAAAGAAACGTCTCTTAAATATATTTTAATGATAATACATGCTTCAACTAAATTTCGACATATGTGAGTGTTCACATTAAATTAAGGTATTTAAATCCAACTAGAATCAAGTCACGCGGTGAGGCAGAAGATTCCGCCGACAACTTTTCTACGTACTCCAACTCCACTATCCATTTGTTTTACGTTCATTTTTCTATAATTAAAAAAACAATTACTACTGGTATTAATGCTTTTATTAAACTATGGCATTAATAAAGGGTAGTAAAGTTTCACCAACGTGGCTGTTGATTTCTTTCCATTGAGGAGCCATCGAGTAAAAAGTTTCCCATATTCCGACAAATCGCTACCTAATTCCGTGCGCATTAAAATGACCTCCCAAGTTCCACTTTATCTCGGCATATTCCACTTTATCTTTCCAAATAAACAAGCTACTCCACAAAAATAAAAAATTGAAATATAGAAAACAAAAATAAAGTTTTACTTATTTTTTAGTTAAAAAATCAATAAAGTTGTATTATGAATAATAGTATGGGCATTTTCAACTCATAATTTTACCATTAAAAATAAGAAAATGCAAATATATGTCTAATAAGTTAATTGTTAGAAAGACAAATGTGGTCCACAAGTCCTAATTCAAATGGCTAAATAAATTAAAATTGTTAGGCCAAATATTATGATCGAGTTCGAATCTTGATTCCTTTATTTACTGTGTATGAGTTTATAATAATTTTGTCATTTTGCCTATCTATCCTCTAAAAAAGATGCGAAAATATTTTTTTAAAAATTTATGTATTTAAATATTTTATATTTAAGTATATGTTAGAATTAGCATGCACTTTAAAACATATGTTACCATGAGACATGTGTTAGTAGTATGAGTGTATGACTCTTTAAAATAACTATTATTCTCTTTTATCCCAATTATAAACATATTTTATAGTGTAGAAGTATTTTTCCAATGTAATTTTTTTTTTTTTAGTTTTTTTTTTTTTTTTGGTAAACCAAAGGTATCATCCGCGCGCAACTGTAAAGACTAATCCCCTCAAGGTAACTGAGATCCATTTAAGGGGTTGACCTCTCCCAACAAATATTTTTTCATACGCACCGGTCAGGGATCGAACACAACATTTGTTCACTAAATACACACACTTTTGTTTAAATAATTTTTGCTTAATAGGAGTATATCACAGTCCAAAAAAAAGCATAAGATGTTGATGAGACGAAACATACTCGTTTGTCTGCTATACCTATATGGACAACCCACATTCCACGTAATTTAATTAGATTAGATTAGATGACTGCTATAGTAATTTACCCACATGTCCACCAACACAACATTATATTAGTCAAATTCATTCATTCATTCATGACTCTCTTTATGTATCCACACTTTCTCTCTCTTTATCTTAATTAATTAATTAATTAGTTAATCAACTTCCTTCATCATAATCATATCATCATCATGGTCCATACATAACAACATTAACATACATACCCATCATACACTACTACCCTCTCCTATAAAAAAGCCATATTCTCCTCATCACTCTCATATACTTTTTTCCATCTAAACATAAAAAAACGGAAAATAGTATTTAAACAAAAGTTAGTTACGTTACTATTAACATCAATATGGCGCCGAAGGTTAAGAGCGGTGGCGTTAAGATTAACGCTAACGATAACGGCGTTAAGGAGACGCATTTTAGAGGAGTAAGAAAGAGGCCATGGGGAAGATACGCCGCCGAGATCAGAGATCCAGGCAAGAAAAGCCGTGTTTGGCTCGGAACTTTCGACACGGCGGAAGAAGCGGCGAGAGCCTACGACAAAGCCGCATTTCAATTTCGCGGTTTGAAGGCTAAAACAAACTTTCCTTTTCATATTCAGAGTCCTAGCCAAAGCAGCACCGTTGAATCCTCTAGCCGTGATCGTGACGCTGCCGCTGATTCTTCACCGCTTGATCTGAACTTAGCTCCTTCGATTAACGGTCCTGTTCGGTTTCCGTTTCAGCATAGGTATACTCCGATGCCGGTTGTTAATCAGACGTTTTGCTTTGATGATGTTCTACGCGCCGGTATGGTGAATTACGGCTATGCAACGGCGGCACCAGCACAGAGTGATTCAGATTCTTCGTCGGTGATTGATCTGAACCACCGTGATGACGGTGTTAAACGTGTTAGAAATTTGGATCTAGATCTTAACTACCCTCCTCCGGAATATACGCTATAAAACAGAATATGAAATTTCGATTTTATTTTTATGAATTTCTCTTTAGTTTTGATGAGTAGAGAAAACAGAAGAAGCGTAATGATGAAGAAGAATACGAAGAATGAAATACAGTATGTGTGAATACCAAAGTACTACATAGGCGATTGTGTCTATTTTTTGCGACAGAGAAACTAGCACGGTTTCAATCTGTTGTTCCCAAATTACTATTAAGAAACTGTTCTCCAGTTTTTTCCTTTTTAGCTTAATTGTAATGCTTTTAGCTTGGAGCCAAAGTATAATTGAAATTGAAATTAACTCAAAGAATTTGCAGTATTTGATTGTTTATTGGATGTTATAGTATTGTTTTTTAATAGACCAAATAACAAGATCATTGTAAATTCATATACAAATGGGAGAGTTAGATTCGAACTCAATCATAAGTTCATAACATTTGAAATAGTATAATATTCAATTTTTTTTAAGCATATACACAAACAATATCCAATAACAATCAAATTATCTCATGACACTTCAATTTATTTAATGATCTAAATAAATACTTGATTTCTATGATCTATTAAAATTAAATATATTCAATTTATTTAAAATTAATTTCTATCAACGTAGACCAAACATGTGGTTAAGCTCGTACTTGAGGGGATCTTCTCGCATAAACAAAAATTTGGAAAAAAATAATTTGATTATCAAACACTCCTCATTAGTCATTACTTCTTGAGGTTAGACCTGGATCAATGGTGATCCATACTCAATGTTGGATGTTTGTATATGAGGAATCAATCTCTTTAAATGAGATGAGTTCCCTTTTCATAGAAGGAGTTGCTTAAGAGTTAGATTATTTCTTTGAACTAATCTTCGTATTGCGATGTTTGCTTCTAGATAATTTGTCCAATCTAACAAAAGATAAGTTAGATGTCGGCTTTGCCTATTCGAGCTTATCAGGTATTATTTCTGTGAGGATTTAATAATATCTTAAATTTTTAAACTTCAAGTGTCATTTTTAGTTGATAGAGGATATCTCTTATCAATTTATGTCAAATGTATACATTAAAACCACAAACTTTATGTACATTTTTATTTACTTTGACCTAAAATAGTTGCCTATCTACATGTAAGTAACTGCCGCGGATTCATATTAGTAACATTAAACAAGTGTTCTCTAAACACTAAAACCTAAAAAAAAATTGTTGCCCATTGTTGACTATAGGTCTAATAAAGTGTTTTTAATTTGTAAGTTCAAGCAACGGTTTCTTAAGTGGCTAAAAACATAAAGAAAAAATTGTTGTCTATTGACATGGTTGTTAGAAGTCTCAAGTCAAATGTGAAATGACCTGAACATGCATTTATTTTTACAGATAATTCTATTTTACAAGGCTATTTTGTAGATTGAGTTAGACTAACCCAAAATTCTAAGAAAAGCCACTACCGTACATAGGACACTTTCAAAATAGTTGCCTTTGCCTTTTGTTTTGACAACGTTTTCTATCTTTCAACGACACTTTTTGACTGTTGCCTAAGACGATAAATGTTGTAGTGATGGTAGATGCAGAGCGATGCACACTATTTGAGCTTGAGCATTAATTACTCAATCTAGTAGCTGCAAATGTTCTTTTACTTGAGCGCGATTTATTCAATCTGTGTAACTCAATCAATATAAACTATTCATATCATATTGAATAATGAACATCAGATGTTCACTTATGTCTGATCAACACATTAATTATACATTTATACGTCACATAAATTGTTTAATATTACATTACTTAGACAAGGTGATCCGCTATCCCCTTTTCTCTTTCTTTTAGCAGCTGAGGGTCTTAATGTGCTGATGGAGGCTAGGGTGTCCCGCAATTTATTCACGTGTTATACTATTGGTGAACGGGATCCTGTGTCCGTGTCACATCTTCAGTTTGCTGACGACACGCTTCTGTTGGGGGTTAAAAGTTGGGCGAATGTATGTGCTTTGCGTGCTGTTCTTGTGCTTTTTGAGACGATGTCGGGTCTGAGGGTTAATTTCCATAAAAGTTTGCTGGTTGGGGTTAATGTTACTGCATCCTGGTTAGGTGAAGCTGCTTCTGCTCTGTGTTGTAAAGTGGGAAAGATTCATTTCTTGTATTTGGGCCTTCCTATTGGGGTGATCTGCGGCGCCTGGGTTTTTGGGAACCGATGTTGGCTCGTTTGAAGAATAGATTGTCTGGGTGGAAGAGTCGTTTTCTATCTTTTGGTGGTCGTCTGGTTCTGCTTAAGTTTGTTTTGTCTTCAATCCATGTCTATGCTCTTTCCTTTTTCAAAACTCCCTCAGGTATCATTTCCTCTATTGAATCTATGTTTATTAAATATTTTTTTTGGGGGGGGATGTGTGGATTCTAGGAAAATTCCTTGGGTCAGCTGGAAATCTATTTGTATGCGGAAGGAGTGTGGAGGTTTGGGGGTCAGACAGGTAAGGGAGTTTAATGTGGCTTTATTAGGTAAATGGTGTTGGCGGATGCTAGTAGATAGAGAGGGGTTGTGGTTTAGAGTGTTGGCAGCCCGGTACGGGATGGAGAGAGATAGATTACAGGATGGAGGTCGGAGAGGGTCTGTATGGTGGAGGGAGATAGTACGGATTCGGGAGGGCAGTGAGTTGGGTGGTAGCTGGTTTGGGGAGCGTGTTTTCAAGAGGGTGGGGGACGGGTTAGATACTTTTTTCTGGACAGATCCTTGGGGTGGAGGGTTTTCTTTATGTGAGCGATATGGGCGCCTTTTTGACCTGGCGGAGAACAAATGGTGTACGGTGGCTGAGATGTTTTCTTTAAGATAGGGGTGGATGGGGAGGCGTGGCAGAGGTCGTTGTGGGTGTGGGAGGAGGAGATGTTGAGGGAGTGTCAGTCTTTACTTCTTACTTTCACCTTGCAGGTTCAGTCTTCAGATAGGTGGCAGTGGCAGCCTAATCCTGATGAGGGCTACACTGTCCGGGGAGCATATCAGCTTTTGATTTCCCAGGTTTCAGTTACTTTGGATGGCGCAGACAAACTCATATGGCATGCTCAGGTCCCGTTGAAGGTCTCTATTATGGCGTGGCGTTTACTGCGTGATAGATTACCCACAAAGGTTAATCTGGTGGCGCGAGGCATCTTATCTCCCGCAGCTCACTTTTGTGTTTCTGGTTGTGGGGAAGCGGAGTCGGCACATCATCTATTCATCTCCTGCAGTACCTTTGGATCCCTTTGGACATTAGTGTGCTCGTGGATAGGCACCAACCCGGTGCATTCCACTTCTATTTGTGACCACTTTGTTCAGTTCACGTGTGCCGTTGGTGGAGCTCGGGCGCAGCGTTCTTTTATGCAGCTTATTTGGCTCGTGTGTGTGGGTTGTGTGGACAGAAAGAAATCATCGGTTATTTCGAGGCTCAAAAAGCAGTTCCCTTCAGATGTTGGACAAGATCAAGATCTTCTCTTTTAGGTGGTTGAAGTCGACGAGTGTTACTTTATCTTCAAACTAACATAGTTGGTGGTCTAGTCCTCTATTTTGTTTGGGCCTTGTTTGAACTCTTTTATCTTCCTGTATATAATACTTTGTAGACCGGTATAGTCTATCTCAGTACAACTTGTACCGAGGAGGTTGTTTTATTAATATATTTCATTTTGCCTTGTTCAAAAAAAAAATGTACTATCCTCTATCTACAATATTGTTTCAACCGCAATGTGAAAGACAATCATACTGCATAGAAATTGAGCTCAAACTGCATAGAGGTGTGCTTGAGAAAGACAATTCATTATCTAATTTAAACTATTCATTATACTTGAGCTCAAACTATACAGACAACCGCAAAGTGGGAGCAACGTTGACGCAACATGCTATGTGAAAGACAATCATACTGCATAGAGGTGTGCTTGAGAAACGACATGGCTTTGTGAAGGCAGTGCCAATTCAAATTGAAGGAAAATCAAAGATAAATGAGCTTGAAGTGAAGAGATCCTTCGAATAGCAAGTAAGCATACACAACAATGTTACTTACTGCCTATGGAGTTGTAAACAAAATGTATTAAATTTGTTCTAATGCGTTTGAATTAGTTTGGCTCTTAGGAATGCACTAGGGAAAGGTTGTGCTGTTGTTGATAATTCTGAAATCATAAATGGAGTAGTTTAAAAGTATCTGAAATTTAACATTCGTATAATATTAGAGCTAATTTTTTAATACAAAATTTAGTTAGAAACATCAATCATAGACCACTTAGTACCTGCCTTAAGTAAGGGATTAGTGGGGCACACTATGCCGGCGGCATCGTTTCCTCATGGATTATAATTTTTTTAAAGTTAATTTATAAAAAAATGTCAAATTGACACACATGATTATTGTTTTAGACTTTTAGTTGTCAATTTTATATACCAAAATGCTATACTTTTATTATGAATTATGAATGATCAGCAACAAGTGGATATCCATCTCAAAATAAAAATAAAAATCAATGACTGGTAAAAATAATTGAGGGGCCTCATTTGTTTTTGTTTATACAGTATATTGTAAAATATTATTGATACAACTTTTCAAAAAACTCATCATCTTAAATTGCAAAGTGAGTTGATTATTGATTAATGTATTACACATAATATCACAAATATATCATAATATATATGAATTATTTTAACATAAAAACTCTATTTATATATATGATGAGGGAATGGCAAGTTACCGTCACTCGTATCAACATGCAGGCAAACCAAGTCGCCGACTGGCAGCTTGCCAGCTAGTCTGAGCAGAAGCACAGAGGAAAAAGTGTGTACATCGTCTTCTACCTCCTCCTCTTATAGGGGTACTGAATTTCACAATCGACATTACGTTCTAATTATTTGCACCTCGTTGGAAGGCATCCCCTACACAATCGCCAAAGAAGATGGCGTGATTTATGTGGATGCGATTTTCATATCCATTTCCAATTGTCTTCTACATGGTATTTATCACTACAAATAATACACCGGATAGCCAGCTTGTAACCGGATTTGACAGACTAACAATCATTGTGTTCCACCTCCCAAACCAACTTATCCTCATAAACCGAACCAATGAGAGGTGTCGCCATAATACTACGTCATGCAAAATTAGGATTATGGCCCAAAGAAGCCTCAAATAAAGTAGAACGAGGAAAATACCTTGCTTTGATAAGTTTAGCCACCAAGATATACAGATCTTGTAATATTTGTCATGTTTGTTTGGCTAAATTACCAAAACTCAAACCCATTTATCTTTAAGATATGCAAGTCTCTCTCATGCTAGTCAGTGAATACTTTTACTATTACGGAGTATCTTATAATGTTGTATTGTGGTGTTTGTATAGTCAATAGACGTGACATTATGCTTGTTTCAACCTAAAAGTCTAGTGTAGAGCACCTATTTTATGGAGTCAAAGACATAATCACAATTATAAGATAATCTTCTGATTTGGAGAAAAACATACAAATTTTTGTGAAAATTAAGCAAATCAATAATATAATTGAAAATTCGTTTTATTTTATACAATGTTTTTATCGACCTAAATAATGAGAGATGGTAAATAACATATTAGTAAATTAAGCAATATTATTAACCTAGCTAAATTAAATTCTTTAGCTATTTTTTTTATATTCTCTCACAACATTCTTTTGGCATAAATGCATTTTTGCCCTCTAAATTTTGGTTTAAAAACAATTTTTATTTTCTATTGTAAATTTTTTTAAAAAGTTTTGGCTTAATTACAGTTTTGACCCTCATATTTTCACTCTTTCACAAAATTGGTCCTCCTATTTTAAATTCAAACAATTTTGGCCCTTCTATCAAATTTTTGTACTTAAAAAATGGTGATTTAACATATTTTAAAGGAAAATGCTAAACAGTGCCCCGGAGCACTAGTTAAGCATATAAATATAGAAACTTATCCTTGAAATTTGTGCATTCAATGCCTTAAAGTTGTAAAAAGTTATGCTTCCAACATTAATTTTTTTTTTAATTTCCTTTTTTGATATGCTTAACAAGTGCTTCGGGGACATTGTTTAGCATGCCCCTTTAATATATTTTAAACAATATGGCATACGATCAGATAATGTAGATTCATCCAGGTGTATTAATTATTTACATTTCATTCAAAAACAAATAATTTCTGAAATTAAACTCGAAGTTTTTATTGAATTTTCTTGAAATTTTATGATTTTTAATCAGTTATTATAATCAGATTTTTTGTCGCATAATTTAAAATAGGGTCATGCTAAACAATGCCCCCGGGGCACTTGTTAAGCATACCAAAACTCTGTGATTTTAAAAATAGGGGGACCAATTTAGTGAATGAGTGAAAATATGAGGATCAAAACTATAATTTTTAGTCAAAAAATCAACAGGAGACTAACAAATGGTACAAGCACAATTGGTATTCCAAATCTTTTGATCATCGAGAATCAATTTATACCCAAGGATTACATGATTTAACAGTTGTTCTACCTTCTCATTCATGGTTATTTGGTCACATTGAACTATAAAATAAAAAGTAATAGAGTTGATGTCTAAATTACATAGTTATTATCATTTTATACTTGTTTTGTTGCAAAAAAATTATTCGGTTTAATGGCTCCAACAAGAACACAATAGCCACGAGTAATTTTGATTTTACAAAAATAAATTAAAATATATTTTTTTTGGTAAAAAATACCAACTATCTATATTTATTAAAATATTTTTTTTAATATTTTTAGATAATTATACATAATGATATTTTTTTGGTATAATTATACATAATGATATGAACTAAATAAAAAACAAACACGATATAATTTAATTTTTTTTATAAAGAACGCGGTGCACTTTATTTTAAATATGTTTTATTGTATAAGTTTAATACAAAATTAGTTTGTTATCAAATATCAATTTATGAGATTAAACTTTAATATATTTTTTTTATAATAGATTGAACTTTAATTTAGATTCAATATTCATGTGGCATAATATTAAATTTAAGTTAAAAAACCACTGTTTTATAATAGGTAGGCTCATCAAACTCATTACTTCATATGTTGGATAAAATCAAGACTTTTTTTATAGGTGGTTGAAAGCGCACAATAGTACTCTTACTCTAGCTTTAAACTGTCATAGTTGGTGGTCTAGTCCTATACTTTGCTTGGATCTTGTATAGTTTTTTTATTAGATTGTGTATTGTGACTCTCTTGTAACTTTTTTATCCTTCCTTAGTATTTCTTGTGTTGAGGGGGTTTTATTTATATATCTCATTTTAGCTTCTTAAAAACAAAAAAACAAAAAAAAACTATGTTGGGGGTTTTATTTATATATCTCATTTTAGCTTGTTAAAAAAAAACAAATCTATACAAAATAAATAAGCATCCAACAAATTTTGATAATACTTGTTTTGAAGTCTCTTTATATCTTATTGTATATGATTTTTTTTAAAAATTTAAAACATATAAAAATAGTAAAGGGTGTTTTTCATAATAAAATAAAATCCAAGTCAATTAAAACAAGAAAAAAGAAAAGTAGATATTTAAATTATTGATAAAAAAGACAAATAAGCAACAAATTACGTTGATAATTTTTTTTATCACAAAATTAATCCTTTTGTTGGAGGAGTGTGTTGAATTTGAGACCTTTCTTTGGTCTAAGGCATCTCCACCACCAACCAGGTGAAATAAGTTTGATATTATTTGCCATGAGTTGTTGTCTTGTGTTTGGGCCGACCCTAACAACAAAGACTTTGATGACACCAAAAGCGACAACAGCTACGTAACACTAAAATTGGTGCAAAAAAATGTTCCGTGTGAAATGTGTGGTAAAATATCATATCTAAAGACGTGAAAGTTATGAAAGATCATTTGGACAAATATGGAAATTTTCTGTGTTTTAAGTGTAACCTTAACTTTTTGACACATGGCAATGGAAGGAACATATGGATAGTGAAATTTGTAGCAAAAAATAAGAATTTTCCATTATTAGTTGCCTTTTATGTTTGAAATAATTAATCATGGTTTATCCTTTCTTGTTATAGGAGTTCTATAATTTTTTTTACCACATTAAACCTATGTGCTTTCTGTTTGACTATTTTATCGTAAAGTTTAAGATATATTAAAAAAAACAAGGTTAATTTGTAGGGCATTTAAATTTTCTATTGCAGTATTCTATTATAGTACATCTTTATAACTAATCGTCATTTTTCTTTTCATCTTTTATTTCTCTTCATATTGGATATGGCTTTTTATGTCGTATAAAAAAGAAGGTTTTGCTATTAAAATAACATAAGTTTCTTAATTTACTTAATTAAACAATTCTTGTTGTAATTTTCAATTTTGTGCTATTATTAATCGATTAAATAAGATGAAATTAATTGAAATTGACTTATAATACACACAAAATAAACAAAGGCACATTAATATATTTTAACTTTCTTGACTTACATTAACTATCATTTCACTTTTTATTTATTATATCTAAAGTTAATATAAATGTTAATAGATAATGTAAAAAAATAAAAAATTCGTCAACTAATTAAAAAATAAAAAATAGAGAAATCAACTACTTCAGGATGTAAATACAAGGTTGTAAAATTGAGAGTTTAAACAAATTTGTTTTAGCCAATTTTATAAAAAGTTATCTAAAACTAATTTGTAAACTCAACTTCTTTTTTTGACGAATTTGTAAACTCAACTTATAAAGCATACTAATTTATCTAATAAACATAGGTCCCAATATCTTAATTAACAAAGATAATATTAAGAATAATATAATATATATGACATATATACATTTATAAAACAATAAATGTATTTGAAGTTTCAACTCAATTATAGGCGAAAAACTAATATGAAAATTAAACTGACAAATAGGATAACAAAAACATATGTACCCGCGAGTATCCGTAAATAAAATTCACCACTGGCACGTAGTGGGTAGCTTAATGGATATATGCTGTAATATAAATAGTTATGTCAACTACCCGATAATACTACCCGATAATTAATGAATATATCCTCATATATATATGGATGTATATTTAATGTTACTCATGCCTGCGAATATATGTACCCGTTACAAAAATTACTTAAATATTTAGTTATATATAAAAGACCCTTCAATTCAATAGAAATTTTTTATGAATTTTGTTTTGGTTAGAAATGAAATGTATGGATATTATTTATTTTTTAAAAGTGAAAGGTATGAATATTATTGTGTTTTTGTAAAAAGAAGAAAAATGAATGTTTGACTTTTGTTGTTATGAGAGTGAGATTTATGAATATTATTATGCGTTAATATTATTATTATTTTTTGCTTCTTTAAAAATACAAAAGGGGAAACCTTGAGTTGCGAAAATCGAACAATTGAAATTTTGGGTGTCAAAATTGAGTAATTGTAAAATTTGAAGGACTAAAATCTCATTGTTGAAACTTAAGGAACTAAAATTAAACAATCGTAAAATTTAGAGGGAAAAACTGCAATTAAACCTATTCTTTTTTTCGCATCAATCTTTTATCTTCTCTGTGATTTTTTTCTATCACATTTCTCACTTAATTGAAGGCCTTATGAAGTGAATATAATACTCTCGGGCCTTAGGAGGAGAGAATAATTTTATCTGGCTTTTTTTCTTCATAAGGATTCAATGTGGCAAGGATTCATAAATCACCAAAATTGCTGAATTAGTAGGATTCATAAATCACCAAAATTGCTGAATTAGTAATTCATTATAGCACATACTTAAGGAATGTTTGTTCAGCTGCTACAGCTTATATAGATGAGACAAAATTGAATTATATCTTACTTACATGAGGCCCATCATCATACACTATGTCTATACATAACTTTTGAAATATTCAACTAATTCAAGGTGCTGTTGGGTTATGGAAAACAAAGAATGGTCCCCTCCCTACCCTGCTTTTCCATCCTTTCAAGACAAAATAACAATAATGCAATGGTTGATGTTAAATGGTGCATGTTGATTGAAACAAATTAATGGATCCATTAATATTGATAATAATAATATTATAACTTATTGCGCACCATCTTTCTTTCAACCAAATTGTATGTTATGCGATGATTAAAATTAAAGAATGTTGGGAATTCTTCTATCCCAATTTGTTGTCTGCCAAAATGATGTATAAAAAATAAGTTGGGATTAATTATAAATATGAAGAAAAAGGAGAAACGCTAGTTTAATACAAAAAGATATCACAACTCTTTTAAATAGATATTAGCTTTGTTTCTCTTTTAAGAACTCTTTTTTATGTCTTTTATAGCATCTCTTTTAAAAAAAAAATGTAGCTGATATTACCAAAAATATGACCGGTTGACAGGGACGGATCTAGAATTTATTTTTGGTGTGACAAAATTTTATTCGCATCAAAAGTTGTAAATGATTATGTTGAACTCAAGTATGAAACATATATTTTATTTGTCTAAAATCTTTTGTCCTTTTGGAGTTTCGCACATACATTAAGAAATACTAATAAATATTGAAATGTTAAGTTATTTTTTTACTTTTAATTAAAAAAGAGAAAAATTCATTTATTGATGTTTTTAGTGTCTGTAAGAGAACAACCGGTAAAATATTATTAATTATACTTTGATTTTTCAAAAGAATCAAAGTTTTGAGACAAAAATAAAAAGTTAAAAGAACCAAAGATTAGAGATAAAGGAAATAGCAAAAGTTTTGTATTCTCTTCATCATATATCTCGAAATTGAATTTATGCAAGTGCAAATCTACAACATTAAATAATTGTACTTATCTTTTATTTATTATTTTTGTGACATGATGTGAATTTAAATACGAGTTTTTTAAAAGACAACAATTCAATATACTTTGTTTTTGTCTTGGACACAAAATTGTCTATCGGAGACTTATGCAATTTGATGATACTTATAGACCTTCTTTGTGTCTTTTTATATCTTTATATTAATATATTTTTTGCGTTTTGAGTATTATTTGCCACTATGTTTTAAGTTTCAAATTAAACTTTAGACCAAAAATACAATTTAAGTTCCATGTTGGAAAGACAGACCTGATAAAAAAAATTGTAGGTTGTAAAAAAAATGACTTACAATAGCACTTATGTTGTGAAACGCTATTAAAAGTAGGGCAAACGATAGCCCTTTTGAACACAAGTGCTATTAAAGCATGTTGCCAACACTGGTCTACTATAGTGCTTTGGAGTACAAATCGCTATTAAAGATTAATCATACAATAGCACTTCAAAAAGTATTATTATAGCTAAAGACTTACAATAGCACCAGCTTCAATAGCACTTAAAAGTGCTATTAAAACTTAAAAAAATGCTATAGTAGCCCTTTTATGTGATAGTGTTTGTCCCTAAATATTTATTTATTTAATTAATTATAATAAGCGGGTACTTTGTCCCTAAATATTTATTTATTTTTTATAATTATTTTGTTCCTAAATATTAGAACATAAAATTTGAACACCCTAAACCTAAGGAAGTTATCAAAGGCAAAGAAGATTCCTTTTATTCTTTTTAATCTTACCTATATCATAAATATTGAGTATTTTAAAAGTTCCAAACATAAAAGAGTTGTATCTTGATAAAAAAAAATTGTATCTTTTCTTTAAAAAAAATAGAGCGTATCTTTTTTGAAGAAAAAAAAAAAAGATTATATATAACTTGATCTTATTTGATTTGTTTTTTTAATGAATATTAATTATTTGAATTCAATTTTTCTCTTTCAACACTATATATATATATTTTCTTTAACTTATTGTCTTTCATCTAGATAACGTTTTTCATCTCTTAAAAAGCTTTCTTTTTCTTTGTAGCCGTTCTCCTAAAGAATAAACTTGTTTGTTTCGAAGGTTTTTCACGAATAATTTTTTTAAGCTAGTGTAATTAAAGTAAACACACACTTTTTGATCATCCTGTACTCTTTCCAACACCAACAATAAGGTATATTGTCAAACATTTACTTTTTTTTTGTGAATTCTCAAATCTTATATGTATGTATAGTCACGATCCGTTGACACCAAGTGTCAAACATTAATTTAACATCAAATCTAAACCGTATATTATTTTTAATCCTACAAAGGCTAATAATAATTTTTTTAAAATAACCCATGGAATATGTGCACTCTTATTTTGATCGCATGCTTTTATTATTCCAAACCTACAATCTGCACTTCAACCCGCTTCGATAGGTTTGCTTGCATCTTCATTCCCAATTGGTGAATTTAGTAGTATTTTAGATATGTTTGTTTCCATTGGTGGGGATTTAAGTGTGAGAATTGATTTTAGGTATTTTGTTCATCATTGAATAATAAAAAAATACTCAACAAAAGTGCTTATATAAATCCATATTTTAATAAAATAGAAAACCTATTGAATTAAATTGAGTCTGTAGCCAATTAGAGTACACAAATATAAGAGTAGTTATCTTTATTGGGTATGAATGAATATGGAGATGGCCATGGCCATGGGTGTGCGGTTGATAATTTGAGAGTAAAGAAACAATGATTTTGTTGGTCTTTCATTCTTTCATTCTTCTATGTTGCGTTAATGCCGATGGAACAGGAAAACGAGTGCGGTAATTAGGGGAATCATAAGTGAAAAGATTACGCTGGTTAGTTTAGTAAATATTTACAAACCCTTAAATTAAAAAAAAATAGACGATTGAGATTAGTTGTTTGATATCTGGTATCAACGGATATATTATATACTTACAACTTTATAAAGTTTGTTATTTAATATCTTATTGTATATCTAATTGAATAATTGAATAACATGTAGGCAACAATGAGATCAACAAAAGTCCAACATGGTCCAAAGAATCAACACAACAAAAATAACAAAATAGATTTATTACAAATCTTGAGAGATTTATATCCGCAAAAGATAATGAAAAAACGCAGGACCAAGATCAATAACAAGAATAATAAAAATCATCTTATTCATCTTGAAGATTTAGAAGCATCTAGTCAAGAATCATATGGTCCAAAGAATCAAGGTAACAAAGACAACATAACGGATCTTTTGCAAATTTTAACAACCTTATATCCGCAAAAGATATTGAAAAAACGTAGGACAAAGTTCAACAAGATGAAAAATAAAAGTCACCTTATTTGTCATAAAGATTTGGAAACATCTAGTCAAGAATCATTGGGTTCATGCGAAGGTTCAAACAAAAACAATTCAGATGAACCAATGAGATGCATAACAGATTTTGTTATTCCAGGAGATATTCCAGATATTGAATCGTTGATGTTTGATAATGAATTGTTAATAGATTTATTTTGAATGGAGCAACCTTGTAGTCGATCTCTGTGGGTACTCCTTTAAGTGCACCCCACTTTTGCTATTATATTTTTTATGTTTTTTGGAAAGGTTAAATTGGGAAATTAAAATAAAAATAGAATTTAAGATTTGAAAAGCTTATTATCGGATTTTCACGAGCACTGTGTGTCGTGCACTTTAGCATTTTCCTTATCATTATCATACACCGTAAGCAGGAATATTATAATGGGTGAATTTCTTGGTACATATTTATTTAATGTGTACCGGTATATTTGGTCATGTGGATAAATGTGATTGTAATAAACAACTTTTTAGTTTTTTTTTTTTGACTAAAACTTTTTAGTTGTTTAATAATTTATATTACTTCGAGGTTAGAGAAACCTCCTACAAACAAAATAAAAACTAAAGACTAATTTCTTAATTGATTTTGTTTACACATAGGCTCTGTTTGGGAAAAATAGCTTATAGCTGATAAGCTAACTTATACCTTATAGCTGATAGTTGATAGCTTATAGCTGATGGCTTATAGCTTATAGCTGATAAGCTAATTGAAGTGTTTGGTAAAATTAGCGGTTTAACTAGCTGATAATGTAAAATTACATGAAAGGACATTATCACTTTATAATAAAATTTATATCAATTAATATTTAAGATATTATTAAAAAATATTTTTTATTTAAAAAAATGATTTTAAATATTTTTACCTTTTATTAAAAAAGTAAACATTATAGTAAAATATATTTAATATGTATATATAAATTATATTATTGTAAAACTTAATTGCAACCTATACAATAAATAGATAATAATAATATTATACTAATTTGATTCGAGATTTCACAATGCATGTGATTTTTTTTTGGGTGCTTATGTGAGTTGTATATTACTTTTTTTTTAAAAAAAATTAATAGAGTAAATTAACTGGTTTGTATAGATCTTTGGGTGCAAAATATACTACTTTTACAAATAAAAAATCAATTTTGTGAACAAGTCGAAAAAATATACAGCTCCTATAATTAACTGGGCTAAAAAGTCAATTTTTTTAAAGTAGAAAGTGAAAAGTTAGTTAAAAAAAATTGTGAGGATGTTTAATCGTCATATATAGCACAAGCGTTATATAAATTTTGCAATAAAATTATAATTGTTGGGTGTGAATTTGGTATATGTTTATTTTTGACGGTCCAATGAATACATATGTACCAAAATGTTTAAGAATAATAATTACTTAAACAAAAATGTCATTTCATGCTGGCACTCAAGTGCATCGAAGTGAGGCAATGTTCAAAAGTTTGTTCATAGCTTCGAAAATTCTGTCGAAGGAAGGAGCTCTAGAGTTCGAGCGCGTTGGACATCAAATTGAAAGGAGGTTGTTTAATTGGGCTTCCACGGTTCAGCCCAACACACAAGCCCAATATTTCGGTTTGAATATAGCGCGCGAGAAAAGGGGAGATCGTGGGTAGCGAAGGAGTGCTTGGAGCCATCCAGATCATCAGAGGCAGTTACTTTAATCTAGGAGTATATATAGCTTTTTGGTTGAAGAAACAAAGGTCGCAATATTTTCATACGCATTGTCTCTCAAAAAGTCCAAGTACTCAACTTAGAACGAACGAAATTCAAGAGAACATGTATGTATTGTGAACCATTTTAATGTATTTGCTATTTATGATTTAATGCAATTTACTGTTTCTTCCAAGTTTAAGTTTGTGTTTTACTTCCTTGCGGTTAACTTGATTGTCTGAGGCGATTCAAACAGTCAAGTTATTTTCACTTTATATAATTTTCAAAAGAAATTCAAACGTGTTCATCACTTTTGACAAAAAACCAAAACTTTTCTATAAAAACTAAACACAAAATTGTTCTGAGATTTCTAGTTGGTCTCGCGAGTGTAAAATACTCAAACTAGCGGTTGTTTACCACTTTTCCACGTAAACAATAATAAATATTAAAATAATGTTAATTATGCTTGTTCAAAAAATATAATCTTGACTAAATTATATTAATCCAAAATAATAATCAAAATAAGTACTAAAGGGTAAAATTGGGTTTTAGTTAAAATAATAAGGGTATAAGTGGAAGAAAAGACAATAAGCTATAAGCTATAAGCTAATTGAAATAGCGTTTGAAAAT
This sequence comes from Trifolium subterraneum, assembly GCA_951799995.1. Classification (NCBI taxonomy): domain Eukaryota; kingdom Viridiplantae; phylum Streptophyta; class Magnoliopsida; order Fabales; family Fabaceae; genus Trifolium; species Trifolium subterraneum. Next base: position 4,179,943 of record OX637462.1, on the reverse strand, counting down.
AAGCTATAAGCCAGTCAAAATAAGCTATAAGCTCGTAACGAAAAAACCGTTACCAAACAGAGTTTTTATTTTATAAGATAGATTTTTGACTTTATCAAACAGAGCCTATATTCCACAATACATTTATTTATAGTATTTGTATTTTATTTTTATTTTTTTGGTTGATAATAGTATTTGTATGTTACTAGAACCTTTTAAGAAAAAATATGACTCATACCCTAAAAACAACTCGATTCTTTGGACGTATATTAATTCATTACATTGATAGGTTCATAAATACTCCACAAAAAAAAAAATGTATTCCGGACCGTTAATTATAAATTATAATGAATAGACCACCGTATTACTTGTTTAACAATCCTAGTTGTCCACGAATTTGACTTGGTCGTATGCAATTTTAGGTAAACTCAAATGAAGCAGTTGAAATTTTACAACACACCAAAAAAAGATTAAGCATTACACTTCTTCTAGTATTACATAAAGTTATGGCTGCAATAATTGGTATATATGTGTGACGTATACACATAGCTATCTTACTTAAAAGTCTAAGAAAATGGCTCATGGATGTTTATAAAAATAAAATCACGGCAATATTCTTGTTACTTGTTAGATGCTTCTGAAGGCAAATGTTTACTTAATTGATACAAATAACCTACTTTTCACGTTTTTAATTAACAAAAATCTAAAATTGATCTTGTAGGAATTGGTGATTATGGGCCCTCAGAATCTGATGGTAAGATTGCTTTCTTCCAGTATGTGTGTTTGTCAAAGCAATGCACAAAGCAGCCGGCAGCAGGGTGCCTACTTTCAAATTAAATATAATATAGTACTTGTTAGTTGTTGGGGCATATCAATGAATACAATATTGAATTGTTTGACAATACAATATGTACTTGTTGGAAGTTTTAAATAGGCTAAATGTTCAAAATTCTAATGGATCAATGATCTAATGAGAAGTTATTCTCTCTGTTTTTATATATAAATAAAAGTTACTTCCTCCGTTTTTTTATGAGTGTCGTTTTTTGTTGGATTTAATGTTTTTATTTATCTGTCGTTTTGATCTTATAAGTGATCGTTTTTATATGATTTGTCGATTATACTCATTGTCAATCATTCTTATACTTTTCAATAAAAATAATTATTGTTATATATTTCAAAAACTAAAGTTTGTTTTGATTTTTTTTTTACATAACATATTAAATTTTTGTTTTTTTAAGGAATATTAAATTTTTGTTTTGTTTTGTTTTGTATATAATAATTAAATTTATTGGAACTAGAAAGTATGTGAAAAAAATAAGAATTTATTGGTGAATTAAGATGAGGGTATAATAGGATGATAAGGTGCAAAAATCCACTTTCTTAATTTGATATTATTATTCTAAAAAGACACTTAAAAATAAACGGATGGAGTATTTTTTTTTTATATTCATTGAAAAGGTAATATGTCTTGTCTATAATTTGATTAGATGCATTATTTTTTCAATATATGAAACCGTAGAGAGTATATCTCAACTCAACAATTTTAAGGCATTAATATAAGTTTTATATTGAATTTATCTAATAATTTTTTATTTTAATCGATGTGAATTAAACGGATCAAATCTCATTTTCTTAGACTTTTAAGATCATATCTTATAAATTGATCATATTTTGTGATTTGTCTCGTTTATTTTAACGATCAAATAAGATTTGATAACTGGACTAATATATAAGATTATATCATATGAACTATATTACATTTTGATCATTTAGATCATGTTGAGCTTTATGCCTAGCTCAGCTAGCTTGACCACGAGCTCCACTTTAGTAGGCATAGCTCAGCTTGACCATCAACTTCACCTCCAACATGTTTAGCGCAGTTTGACCACAAGTTTCACACCTTCAGCATGCGTAGCTCAGTTTGACCATAAATTGCACCTCCAACATACTTGCACCGGCTTGAGCATACATATCATGTTGAACTCCACTTTCAGCATGGCAAACTCAACTCGACTATCAATGTCATATTGAGGTATCCCATTAGTTTAAATGTAAGCTATTTAGACCTCAAGGTAGTGTCTAAGTGAAAGTTGTGGTCCTTTGACTTGATCGGCCACACATATTATATATAAAATGTAATATCTCTTATCAACCGAGTTAACCTCATTTTAAATTGTGCTTTTAATTTTTTAAAAAGTTAAAATATTATTAGCAACACCCTTGTTATGAATGGATAACAATAAGAGGAAGTGTCAAGGAAAACGGCGTCGTTGGCAACTGCTCCCCAAAACAAAGAAATGTTGAAATTGAATAGGACATGGGTAAGCCGCCCCAGTCAATGGATAATAATGGAAAGCAAACGGCGCCACCTCATTTACGACAAAAACTACAAAGACATCGACAACGACAAACAACAACAATGACAATGACAAGAGATAGATGGAGAGAACAAGACCACCAATTATTTTTTAAGGATTAAACCTATGAGGTTAATACATTACTACTTTCGTCTCAAAATAACTGATATAGTTGACTAGTATCACATTTGTCAATATTTAACTTTAATTGTTAATATTTTAAATTATATTTTATAAAAATTATATATTTTGAAAATATTCATCGAGACAAATCAAACATCTCATATGCTAATATTTACATGTACATATTAGTAGAAAAATATAGTCAAAATAGATCATATGAATAGAGACAAAGTAAAAAATAAGTCACTTATTTTTAAACAGAGAGAGTATAAAATTATTTTACACATTCATTTAAGTTTCTTAAAAATTAAAAGTGAATAATTTTTCTATATATTAAACTGAAATATTCATAATTTTGTAGAAATTAAAAATATATTTAACTCATTTTCAATTACTGTGAACATAAGAAAAAACGAAAAATAAAACGCGTGTAGTAGTGGAGAGTGTTTGTTGATTGTAAAAAGGTTAGAGAGAACAGCGTGACGTCTCTGCTGCCGACAGATTCGTTCGTGATGCGCCAGAAACACGCCACGTTATCCTCTGGACCTGGTGCGGGGTCCACAAGAATTAGTAGTATAATTACGCCACCGCCCCCAATTTATTTTTTAAATATTGTAAATAAAATTGCGTGAATGTACGCAGTAGTAGTAGTACTTAGAATGGGAGGGACCACATGGAAGAAGGGTCAAATCAGAGGTGGAGAAGCAGCTGCTGCACTTTACTAACTATGCTGTGGCAAATCAGTCATGAAAGGATGATGCTGCTCATTCATGGTGTTAAGTAGTGCATCTATATATACGCATAAGAGAGATGAATAAGTGGAATATTCGAAATTTGAATTCTAATACAACGTTCTTATCAATTGAGTTAAAACTTATATGGACTCTCTTCAATTTTATATAGGCAAATTTTAACGAGTGTTCTCGGGATTGAGACACTCTTTAAACGCTTAAATACTCCAGTAGGTTTGTTTTATAAAATTTTATAAAAATGTGTAAAGTCAACGCATTAGAAATTGTAAAATGCTTAAAGAGTACTCCAGGGGCACTCGTTAGAAAGACTTTTTTATATATAAGCAACCTTTATCAAGCTCTTTGTTTTTATATAAGTCTAGCAGTTTTTATCCTAATTACAAGTTTTTTTAAAAATATAACCAAATTTTAGCAAGTTTTTTAAAAATATATAAGCAAATTTTAAATGCGTTATCGGTTGTTTTGTGGCCTTTATAGCTCATGTCCTACTTTGATACGTGTGTGTTGAAATTGAGAATATTACTTCAAAATGTTCAAACAAAGGGGGGCAATAAATTGTAAAAGCATTCGTACCTGACCAGGCCCGGCCCAGCCACATGTACTGTGACACTGGGCCTTTTAAAAATGAAGGTTTTTTTTCTTTTGCAGAATAGTACTCCCTCAGTTTTATGTATATATATATTACTTTTCAATGAATTTAAAAAGTTAAATTTTACTTATATATAGAATCGGATGGAGTAGTAGTATTAGTATATATTAAGAAGTGTAACATTTAAAACTTGCAGTAAACTGTAAAAGTTTAATTGTAAGGTCTATAGTTTTTTTTTACAAAGTAGTTGTATTAACTTTTATTTTGGTTTATAACTCCCTGGTTCCTGGGGGAAGGGATCCTAGTAATTCAGAGTTCGGCCAGCAGGTAAGTAAAGTCTGGCCAAAAAATTGTTCCACCCAGGAATCGAACTCGGGTTCTACCGAACGATTCGTCCTTTGGTGAAACTCATTAATCACTTGAACCCAATGACTTGGTTAAAGTAGTTGTATTAATAAATTTGGGAGTTGCAAAATATAATATATTGTTTAATTGACAAATTTTCCTTAAAAAATATTTGAAGAATGACTCATTTTAAATAGTTAGAGAGTATAAATATTTTATTATTATTGATTGGAACATAAATATTTTTACATTAATTAATTGATGTTTATTTTTTTATGCTATTTCTAATTTAAAATAAAGGATAATTTTTTAAAAAAATTGCATTTTTTTTAATAAGTAATTATTTTTAAATTTTGGGTATAGTCTCCAAAAACTCATACCTCACTTTTCCCACAAATTCTATCCACTTTCTTTTCTTTTCCATTTTCTTTCAAATTCCATCCAATTTCAAATAGGCATGTATAATGTGAAAGACTATATAAAATCATGAATACCATGTGTTGGAATATATTTCTTTCAATAATTTTAATGTTTGCATGCCTGCTACGTTGTATTTATTTTTTTTAATTTATTATTTCTTAATTCTTAAGTTAAAAACATAATTAAAAAATATAAACTAAGAAATTAAAATTAAATTTGAAAGTGTGTGCTCCTTCTTCATTGTGATCTTCTTCAATTCATTTCATTTTCATTTGAACTTGTTTTTTTTAAAATGTATCAAGTCATCAAAATTAAAGGTTAAATGAAATAGAGAAACCTAATATACGCCAAAAATAATTAGAGGACTTGAGCTCATTTTTTAAAAGAATGTACAAAGTCATCCAAATTGGAGGTTAGATGAAGTAGGGGGCCTAAATTGCGCAAGAAAATAGGAGACTAAATTACGCATTTTATAAAATAAAATTACTAAAATTACATTTAAATCTTATTATTATTTAAACAATTTTTAAAAATTGACAACAAAATTACTTAACGATGTCAGATTAAAGGGACTAACATATAAATGGGAAAAAAAAAGTGTATTAACATGTATATTTTAACAAAAACATGAGAGGGGACTATAATAGTAGTATCTCAAGATTTGAACTCAAGTACACATATCCGAGAGATTGTCTGTTTTGGAGTTAATCCGTCACGGTTTTGTCCTTTATAAAAAAGGCGTCTCGGCGGTTTGAAAGGTGTGAGTGTTGTATATAAACTACCATTTGCCTCGAGTATCAAGCGATGTATGACTATTCTTGGTGTATTCATAACAGAAGCCTCCCAGTAGGCTAAGGGGCTACCGGGTGGTGTCGGCCACGGGCATCTGCGAGGCAGACACAAGTCGTTTCTCACAGACGGCGTCAATGTTCAGATTCGACCTCAAGCCGACATCTCCGAGAGATTGTCCGCTTTGGGGTTAACCCGTCACGGTTTTGTCCTTTGTAGAAAAGGCGACTCGACAATTTGAAAGATGTGAGTGTTGTATATAAACTACCATTTGCATCGAGTGCCAAACGATGTGAGACTATTTTTTGTGTATCAAGAACATATCTCTTAAAGGAGGGAACTTTAATTTAATTACAAAGTTAATATATTCAAGGGTTAAATATGTTTTTAGTCCCTATAGTTTCGCAGAATTTCATTTTTAGTCCCTGAAGATTTGTTTCACACTTTTTAGTCCCTGAAGTTTTCTCAGTCAATGTTTTTAGTCCCTACTTTTAATCAAACTTTTGTATACTTTCACATTTTTGAACGGTTTTTCGTATTCATGTTTATAATATTATGAGAACATCTCCGATAAAAATTTAGAATTTTTTAGCGTAAGATGAATTTTTTATGAATTTTTATGTGCTAAAAACTAAAAAATTCATATTTAATTCATCTCTTGTTAAAAAAAATTAAACTTTTGTAAGAGAGATTCATATAATGTACTAAACATGACCGCAGAAAAAAAAATTAAAATTTTGAATGATATGCACAAGTTAAATGAAAAGTAGGGACTAAAAACACTTACTGAGAAAACTTCAGAGACTAAAAAGTGTGAAAAAAATCTTCAGGGACTTAAAATGAAATTCTGCGAAACTATAGGGACCAAAAACATATTTAACCCAATATTCAATTTCTTAAAAAGTTTCCCTTCCTTATTTTCTTTTAAAAAATTCTTAAAAATATAAAACTTGTTATTTTCAAAACAATACTATAGTACAACTATTTATGTGTTTGTGCTCAACAATACTATATACAGTGTTACTTATGGAATCTCGATGGGGGGTGTTGTAGTTGTTTGCTTGTGGTTGGAATAGGGTGTGTTGGTTGGTTTGCAGTCTTGTGTCCCTTTGTCACTCAACTGTGTGCTCATAATAGCTTTCTGACGATTTGGTTTGAACAATTCATTTTCTAATATTTTACGAGTTTTAGAGAAGACTTGCAAAAATAAATTATTTCATTTAATATAATGTTTTAAGCTTTAATAGCACAAAGGCAATACAATAACACAAAAAATAGAAATTAATTGTTATTAGTACAAGCAAAAATAATAATATTAAATGATCTTATTTTGATTACAGTCGATTTTGCCCGGTGGTAATCTTCTTCAACTCAGGTGAGTGGAGGAATGTTTGTGCGTACAAGTGCTCTGACGCTCAGTCGGTAAAATGCGGAGTAAGTGTTTTAAGAGATAGAAATAGAATAGAATGTACCTGATTTCTTTCATCTATGTATGAGAGGAGTATATATAACCCTCAACGCTGGACAAAGACCATTGATGAACATATTGACGTCAACAATGACTGTCAGAAAATGGTTGTGGTACCATGATTGACAGTAAATGACAATCATTCTGATGTCAACTGTTACAATATGACCGTTATATCTTGGTTGGATGCGAAGAATGTTGAACAGGGACGCGCATCCTCGGGTTGTCGTGTTAGACTGTGTTCGATGGCCTATAAGGAAGACTACCCCTGTTGTTGGGTTGAAGGCCCAATACATAAACATTGCAAAATGGAAGGGAAAAAATGATAAACCACAAAAGTACATATCAATAACACTTGAAAATTGATAGCTTTGTCGAACTTAAGTTGATCACTTACATAGGGATGTCAACGGGACGGGGAATGTGCGGAGGAAGCATCCCCGTTCCCCGCCCCGAAATATCTGCGGGGGAATTTTTGCATCCATCCCCGTCCTCACGGGAGAATTTTTGCCTCCATCCCCATCCCCACGGATCCCCATGGTACCCGCGAAGATCCACGTAGATCGATTATTAGAAATTTTTTATATTTTACGGACAAAATAATGACGTTATTTTCTACTTTTTTATTAAAAAATAATAAATATTTTACATCTTTCTTTTTTAATGATCAAAACAACACATAATGCATTTCATAACCAAAAAACAATGCATAACAACATATGCATAATCATACAAAAATTCATAACCAAAATATATCATAATTCATAGCAAAATAGAAACCTAGAATTGTCAAATATAAATAAACCTAAAATAATAATAGTAGTAAAAATATATATTTAAGTATATATAGACGGATTCGGGGAATCCGCGGGGACGGATGCTTAATCCCCGATTCCCGCCCCGAACTGCGTCCGGGAGAAGTTTTGCCTCCATCCCCGTCTCCACGGAGAAAAATCTTCATTTTCAGATCTCCGAACGGGATAATCCCCGCAGGAATCCGCTCTGACGCATGCAAATTGGCATCCCTCATTTTACATAACATAAATGGAAGAAAGAACACACTCTACAACAAAAGGATTGCAAAACTTGTACAATTTAATTGGGGAGATATTTTCAATTTTCAATGCAAATTTTTTTTTGTTTTGTTTTCACCACCAGTTTAATCTGTTTCGGGGGTCAGTTTTGGCATCAAGTGGTTCCAGCCCCCTCCCGATTGCAGTTGCGGGGGATCGAACCGTGTTCCTCCCTACCAAGTTCAGCGTCAATCACTACTGAACCAACTAACAATTGGTAATTTTCGATGCAATTTATAAGAAGAGAAGGCAAGAAAAAAGAATGAGAATGATGATCGCATGCGTGTTGTTGTTGTTTGCAAGTTAATCAAACTAAATAAAATTAGTATAACTTTGTTATAAGGGTTATCCTAACCAATGTCCCGGAGCAATGGTTAAGGAAACAAAAATGGAAACAAAGTAAAAGTTTTAAATAAATTTTTTTTTTTTTTTTTAAATTTCAAGGCATGAAATGCATTACTTTCAAGATTATATTACTCCCTCCGTCCCATTTTCATTGCCATATTTGCAAAAAAATTGTCCCATAATACTTGACCCATTTCAATTTTTTATGTTATTTTTCCATTTCTACCCCTTATAAATGTTTTTGCAGAATCTACATTTTTGCCTCTTCACTTTCTCACCATCTTTTGCCTCAAACAAGGGTAATTTGGTAAAATTAATATTATCTCTCATTCATTTATACACTTTTCTTAATATGTGTGAAATGGTCAAATGTGACAATGAAAATGAGACGGAGGGAGTACTACTTTTGTTTCCTTAACCATTTGGACCCCGACATACATGAGTCCGGATCTGCTCCAGTAGTCTTAGGCTCCAGTTATCCAGTTCCACATATGGATGTTTGACACGTGGAGATTTGAATTTTTTATGGACCAAATTTAAAGTTGAAAATTTATTATTTTTAAATAAATAAAAAAACGATTGGAACCCAGATTGACCGAGGACTCGCCGTCATACAACACCGTCTTGTTTTGATCCAAAATCCAAATCGCTCTGCCTTCTCACTGTCTCAGGTTGAAACACAATCTCCTTTCATGGCTCTAACTCATAATACAAGTGGTGTGGATTCAAAAGATAAATCATTGAAAGTGGTGAAATTTATTGATATGCTAGAGTTAAGGTGAATGCATGAGACACCACTTTTCTGAGTTTAAACATCATTCAATTGTAGAATGAAAATAAACAACTAAAGCATAAGTTAATGAAAAAATGTGAGGCAGGACGACACACTGAGAAGGCTCAACTTTTAGTTTGGAAATCACAAGTAAAGCTTAAGTTGTTGTATGACGATGTGGTGTGGCCATCAACGGTGAAGCAAGAAGATGGAAGCATGGTGTTGTTGTTGGTTCGCAAGTGTTTTATGTTTCTGTGTGGCTTGCATAAGTTGAGGGTTTTAATTTCAGCCATCAATTTTTTTTTACTGCCATGTTTCATTCATCAGAAGAGAAACTGGAGGAAATGGAGCATAAGGAACTGGAGTGGATCTGGACTCGACATACATGAGCTCTAGGTTGTTGGCCCCAAGACCTATGCTTTCATCCTGCGCTAGGGTTCGAATGCATCTTCCTCTTCCCATAACAATAGTATCACGCTCCATCATCTCACAATAACCCAAAACCAATTTATCATGCTCCCTACTCCACCACACACCAATTACAAATGAATTTGGATATTTTCATTTCTTAACTACTTAATATTTAAAATATACTATTACTTTTGAATTAGGTCATAACTTTTAATGACTAATTACTAATGTAATAAAACTTATAAAGTCGGAGATGTAAGACAGGTCTTGAACCCGAGGTGTCATGGGTTTGAATCCCATTAATGTCTTTGGATGGAGATAAATCTAATTACTTTTGTAAGTGGTCTTTGAGTCTTAAGAATTTCCCTGCATTGAATTAGGACATCATTCCTTCCCTCTAAATTTATTTATTATAAAAAAAAAACTAAAGTTGGAGATCTTTTTAAAAGGGCACTATAAAATTTATAATGTAGTTATTTTTTTACACATTGAGTCAAATTTTGCTACTCCGTCTAATCTCAATCTTAAAATAGATGATACAAATGGAATAAAATTTTATCCAAAATACGTGACTTCACATTTTTTAATACAATATTTTATAACTATATTCTTTAATTATTAATATTAATTAGTTTCAAGACTTCAATATGGAATACTCTCTATATCACAATTTATAAGAAACGAAGTATTTTTTTGTCCCATAAAAAGATCAATTTTTATCCTTTTTCAACATTAATTTTACTTATTTAAGTGTAATTATCTAAATATAAATATATTTTATTTATTTTTAAAGATAATTTACATAAATTTCAAATTGCTTTTAATTTGTGTTTCTCTCATATTTTCTCCATAATTGATACTATTAGAAATTAGTTTTATATTTTCCATAAAACATTCCACGGAAAGGACAAATTATATATGCTTTAAATTACGCATGTTTTACTTATGTTTTATATCACCTTGGAGAACTGATGCTCAAAATTTTATTTAAAATTGTTTCGATTCGACCCCAAGTCTACATCTCTGAAGGATTGTTCATTTTGTGGTTAACCTGTCGCGATTTTGCTTCTCAGTGATTTGAAAGGTGCGAGTGTTGTATATAAACTACTTTTAACCTTGATTATCAAACGATGTAACACTTTTTTTGAACAATCAAACGATGTAACACTATTTTGGTGTATCCGAAACAGTATCCCCTAGTCGAGGCTAAGGGGCTAAAGAGAGTCGATCCACAAGCATGCTAGGGTCCGTTCCCAACGACGTCAATGTTGTCATCCGACCTCAAGTTCAAATCTTTGAGAGATTGTCAGTTAATTTTGGGTTAACCCGTCACTGATTTGTTCTTTATAAAAAAGATACCTCGGTGATTTAAAATGTAAGTGTTGCATATAAACTACTCTTAACCTCGATTATCAAGCGATGTAGAACTATTTGATGTATCGATAACAATTAAATAAATAATATATTCTTTCTTTTAAATTATTGTACTTAAAATGGTTAATAAATCATCTGATATGAGATACTCCATCTAGTCTCATATATAAATAACTTTTTCACTTTTTAGATTCATTCAAAAATTGATGTATTTAGTCACTTTTTAGTCCAAATACATTATTCATTGAATGAATTAAAAAAGTGAAAAGTTACTTATATATATATATATGAGACTAGAGGGAGTAAATTACAAATGAAGGGGTGAATATGTGAAAACTGAGAACTGTTTGTTCCCTTTTCACCCACAGACAGCTCCGCAAGAAATAAGCATCAGCAACTCAGCATATTTCCATTTTCTTTCGTCACATGGTCATAAAGAAACAACCATACTTTGACTGACGCCATAAATGCAAGCTTTATGCAAAGTTGCAAACCATTTCACAATTCGTAGAATAAAATTTCCCTTCATATGTGTAGATGATGTAACCTATCACATTAAGGAGAGAAAAATAATTGGTGCTACTTCCTTCGTCCTATTTTATACAACTTACTTTAACTAAATGACATTATTAATTTATCTTATTTTGACTATATTTTTTTAATAATATACTTCCTCCGGTCTCATATATAAAAAAAAAAAGGCTCACCCTTTATAAAAGTGGAGTAAATGATTAGGAAACATATGTCATTTCCATTTTTACCCTTACTTTTTGTTTAAATTAAATTATTATTTATTATGGGAAAAAGTAAAACAAATGGTAAAATTGAAATATTCAAAATAAATGTAATGATTGTAGTAAATTTTTCTTATATTTAAGACTTTGTAAATTTTTTTTTGTTTCTTATATATGAGACTGAATATAGTATTGATATAAGCATATAAAATAATGTTTAATTTTTTTTACGAATATTTTCTAAATATCAAGTTTTTATAGTTTTTATAATAAAAAATTAAGATATTAGTGATTAAAATTGTGCATTTACATACGTGCAGTAGTCAAACTATATCTTATATTTTGGGAGTGTTAAGGAACCCAAATATAGTAAAAATACATCGAAACTTGTGTAGTCAATATTATTAAAATATAGAAAGTTATATTTTCAATGCAAAAATTACTTTTTTTGTAACTTTAACATGACGAAGCACTAGTTAGCATAACCCTTAATTAAAATGTTCCCGTATAATTATATCATGGAATTTAATTTGAGTTTCATACAATATTACTACTTCCATCGGTTTTATATATAAGATAAATTTTGTGGAGATGTTGTTAGGAGATTGAAAAGTAAATAAAATCCATCAAAAATTGTTTTTGTGCAAAAATAAATTCAATTTTATTAACGATTAGTTTTAAGAAAGAATTAATTAATCATTAACTCAATAACTTAATTTTAAAAAAATATATTCTTAAGATTTATAATCAATATGTTTGGTTTTAGTTTGACCTAGTGATATTGACTTAGAATTTAAGTATGCTCATTTTAAGATTTTTGATTTGATTTTCTTTGGTGTCAATTTCAGTGGAATAATCCATAAATATAAAAAATATGACTTTAAATAGCCCCACAAGTGGACCGTAAAATTGATTATCGAATTAGTCGAACCTTGACTCAATCACCGAATTTTTTTAAAAAAATACTCATGTTAGAATAAAAAACAAATAATGTTAAAAATAATACTAGCCTAATCCAATTAGAAATAAATGGACATAAACACTTCACTTCTAATTTTTCATCTTTGAAATTGTAATTAAGATTTGAATTATGTTATCCAGTGTTCTTAATGCTCTCTTAAGAGACTAACTAAAAAAATAAAAGAAGTAAATTTTAAACTAAAAAGTAGCCTAAAAACAACACATTTTATAATACAGTAAATATTAAAAATGTGAAACGCGGTGGAGAAAGCGAGTGGGTCTAAAAGTAGAGGAAAATATACTGCTGGCAGCCAAAATAATAATAGAACCAGATCTCTGACTAGAAAAGGAATGCCATCATCATGCTCATACCCACACGCACGCATCGCAGTTCCCGCTCCCACCATAATATTAGACCCACTCGCTTTCAACAAACGCGTGAAACCAATACACCATACAGTAATTCACCAAAAAAAAAATAAAAATACACCATACAGTATGGTCCAAATCCAACAGCATCAAACGTAAACGGTTGTCCAATGTCAATCCCTCGTCGGTTGTCTCCCCCACACCGCCCAACATTCCAAATGTGCCAAACCCACTTTAATTAGACTCTACTCCTACTACTATTACTAGATTAGTTCAATATTGATTGATTTTAATCCAAGATTAGGTAACATGTCATTAGACAACAATTTTCCAAACAAAAAAATGTCATGAAAATTTGCTTGATGTGAACCATTAGCATTTATTTCAACGTGAGAATCTAGCTCAATACCTCTCATACCAGTCATAGATCACATCAATTAATATGTATATTAACAAATCAATTTATTAATTTTTAAGTTAAATTAGTCATTCAAATTAACAACACATAGAATCGAATCCAAATTTTCAAGAGGAACCTACTTTCAGGTTCTAAGTCAATACCACTAACTCAATCCAAATAAATTTATCGATAGAACACTAAATCACTAAAATCTTAATCATTAAATTAACACCAAAAAATTAAAATTAGCAAAAATAAAATAGTAATATATCATAAATCACTTACTATTTTTCTTTTTTTTTTTCTTCTCTAAAATGTTAGATAGCCTTACCCTTACATACATTGCAACAATAGACAATAGATAGATACTCCCAAAGTCCTTACATAAAAGTCACTAACTATTAAGGGAGAAAAACAAAAAGACAAGAAAGATTAATTAATTGATTAATAATTAGATAAGATCCTAAAAACGACGCCGTTAAAAAACTACAATAAACCATCTCATTTTTTCTAGGGTTTTTTCACAGCCACAAAGGTGGTGGTTCATTCAAGTCAATCGGAATCCCACGTCTAACAAGACCCAAATAAGCAGCAGTCGGAGAGTTCTCAGCCACCATAACTCTCCCAGAAACACCAAAAGTACCTTCACCGTGTCTCTGTCCAGCCACCGTGACAAGAGGAGGTTGAGGTTGAGGAGGAGGCTGAGGAGCGTTGAAATCCTTAAGAACACCAGTTTGAAGAAACTCAGTAAGCTTAATCCCACGCGAAGCAACAGATGGCCACCTAAGATTAAGATCAGAAGAAGGAGCGTTGAGATTGAGATCAACACATAGACCACCGGCTCCCGGCGCCGGTGGAAAGTTAGTTTTAGCTTTAGTTCCACGGAGAGAACGAGCGGCGCCGTCGTAAGCTAGAGCAGCTTCTTCAGGTGTATCAAATGTACCTAACCAAACACGTGTCTTTTTCCATGGATCACGAATCTCAGCAGCATAGCGTCCCCATGGTCGCTTTCTAACACCTCTGTAGTGTCCTTCACGGTTTCCCGAAGAAGACGAAGAAGCCATAGAGGAACTCGGAAGCACGGGGTTGTAACTAGTTAGTACTAGAAAGAAAGGAGAAAGAGAGGTTTGAACTTTGAAGATAGAAAATGAAGTGAGAAAGTGATTATAAAAGTGATGGGACCCACATTGGCTCCCGTAATTGTCGGCTGGCCGGCACTAAAACCACCACACTATCTTTCTTTACTTTGTCTTTGTTTTTTATAATTTGGTTTGTGTTTGTGTTTATGTTTGTATATATAGACACAAAACACCGCACGGGGTGGGAAACAAATTTGGATAAAATGAAGGAGAGCCGTTGATTTTGAGTTTGGGTGATGGATGGTTGTGATTTGAGGGAGAGAGAGAGAGTGGTGGGACCTATTGAGAGAGCCGCCGGCTGAAAAGATGTGTGTGGGGTGGAAGTGGGCGGGAGGAGTGTGACGTAAGCCCTACTGATGCTGTACGGCGTTTAATCAGCGGCGCCTGACATTTTTTTAAATTTTTTTTTTTAGTTTTATTAAAGTTATTTATTTAATGCGTATGTTATTTTGGGGATTGAGATATGTCATTGGAGATGAACAGTGGTTTATTGGGGGAGTTGTCATATTTAAAGAGAGGTTTTATCATAGGAGTTGTCACACAGTTATTTATTTGGAAGTACTGTACTTATTTTTCACCAACAATTTGTTTTTTTTAATGGCTATTTTATGTAAAACTATTCTATAAAATTATTCTTTATTTGTGGTATACAAAAATAAATTAATTAATTGAAATAATAGAGAATAATAATTAGTTTTTTATAATTTAGTATAATTTTTATTTTTCAGAATGATTTATTATAGTTTGAGATATAGTAGGATGTAAGTAAGATAGGTTGAGACACTTTAGTTTTTTTTATGGGAAACCACCGTCCGAATTCAAACTCAACAGTTGTTCGGATGACAAAATAAAACTCACATTTATATCCGTTGGATTTGAGTTTTCACGCAAACCGAAACCTACAGCAAGAACACTACCTACCTAAATTCGGTCCGAATTTTTTTTGATAAAATACAAAACGAGTATAGTTTGATAAAATTGTTTGCAAATTTGAATAGAGTAATAACATAGTTTGCAAATGACAATACAATAACAATATTCTTTAGTTCGGTAACATTGTCTTCAACATAGAGATAATTTAACATTTAACCCGATGTGATTTTGGGTTTCGTGTGTGAGTTTGAGTGATCACAAACCCGCACCTATGGTATAGAATGTCACCTGATCACGAACCTAAATCCAGTAAATTTGAGTTTTGCTCGTTGACTCAAATTTGAGTTTAGATGGACATTACAGGTTTAGATTTTCCTACCGACCCTGAGCTGAATGCATAACACAATAGTATGAGTAGTTTTTTTTTATGGGAATTTGAGTTGACGTAATGAAAGGGAAAGGTGAGGTAGGTGGATGAGTGTGATTGGATAGGGGGGAAATGTGGGGATGAATGGGGGTTGGGTTGGTGCAGAGTACAGAGAGTCCCTCCACCCACACCCACACCCACACCCACGTGGAATGATGTCTGAGAAGCAGGGAACAGGTGAAATTGGGCCATAACCAAAACAACAACACACAATGAGAAGATGATGGGCTTTTCTTTTCTTTTCTTTCTCTGGTCTCGTTGGCGTGTTTGACTGTATTGTTGGGCTATGTTCTGTTTTTCGTATAGAAAAGAAAAAACAAAGAGAAAAAAAAAGGACGAAAATTGAAAAGTGGAATCAGTGAGTGGTGAAAGTCAGGGGTGTGGTGGGGTGATTCATTTCACAGATTCAGAATTCAGAAGACAGAGTTGAGTGACTGCAGCTAGCAGATGGCCACACTGTGTATACCTACAGATACATACGGATATGTAGTAATAATAATGCCACTCACGTGAACTCATCTTTTTAATTTTACTACTCCTATTTTCTTTTATTTATTTTTTGGTATACTTACTCCACATTATTTTCTTTTTATGATGATGATTGATTTACTCCAGTATTTGTATTTCCAGTATGTTTTTCTTTTCCTTTTTTTTAAAAATAAAATATATTCTAACCGAGATTAAATTGGATATATGTGGCGAGTATATACGGATTGTCGGGTCTATAGACGATAAATATATAATTGGTAAAAACGGTTAAACATGGTCGGGTTTGATTTTAAATATTTAAATACTGTGTGTTATTAACCGAACTCAGCCGAGGTAGTTAAATCACAAGTCTTTTCTATCTTATTGTAAGTATTGACGCATCATTTCTTTTAAAAAAACACTATAAATTATTTATATATGACACGAGCATCAAATTGCAAAGTTAAATATTTGTTTGTCATATCAGTGGTCTAATCTTTCGATGGTGTTCACAGACAAATTAACTTAAAGTGTAAATATTTTATTATTATATGTGTATGTGTCTTTTTTAATCGGTGTGTTAACCCGAATAAATCGAAGTGACCAACCCGTAACTCATAAACCGACACAAGACAAAATCAAAGCTTGAAATTATCGGTGATGGACCACAATTTTACACTCTCGATTTTTCTCGGATGAACCATTTTAAACCCGAATCCGACGAAACTGCTTGATGCACTACCTTATTAAACACATCAACAATTGAGGGACTTAAATTCATACGGTCAAAATTACATGCAGTATGTTGTTAGGATAAAACGAAGTCGCACAATCTGATTAAATTTTGTATTAATCTAAAATGTCTGATCATAATAAGATGACTAGATCATTGTAGAACCGCATGCAATTCATATCCATATTTAAGAGAGGTTGATTACTATATCAAAATTAACTTTTGTTTTACTGACAAGTCAACAAATTTACTAAAACAATAATTGGATCTTTGTTACTCCTCATGTCTCAAAATAAGCGCAAATTTTGTTTTAAAATGATTTTTTTTTCTTTTTAATAAGTCCTCTTTGATAAGGTTAAATTTTGAGTTCATAGCTTTCAAAATTTTGGACAAATATAAGATTTTGGCTCGAAAACCTAGTTAATATTAAGATTTTTACTATTTAATTAATACTTAAAATGTGTATAATATTTTTTTGAGTTAAAATGTGTATCATACTGTGTCGTCTATTATATCAAGTCCTATATTATGTTTAAAATATTATCAAGAGTGTATCAAAATTATTAATAAAAATGAAAACGAAAAATCTGTGTGAGTTTAGTTCAGTTGGTAGGGATATCGCATTATATACATAGGAGTCTGAGTTCGAACTCGGGACACTCCACTTATTCACCTTTAAAGATGAATTTTCTAGCTACTAAGCTACTTCACAAAATAAAATAAAAACAAAAATTTATTATATTTTAAATGACAGAAAATTTATTTAAAAAATACTCCTATCAAGTAGGTAGTTTTTTTTTTTTAATGTGTATGCGATTGTTCTCTTTCATATATTTGTGGCAGCAAAACGAAGCATATGGATGATTTATTTTGGACCCTATTGTGTTGATTCTCTCCCTGCACGAGGACAAAGTTATAAGTGAATTTTAATTTAATAATTTTGGGAGGTGTTGCTGCTTTGGTTTCACTTTGTAGTCATTCATTCATTGTCATGATGATGATGACGACGATAAGATAGGACGGCAATGAAACTTTTTTATAAAAATTTCTTTAGCTTTTGTCTGTTGAACGCTGGGATTACTACTGTAGTAGTACTGTTTACTTTGTTTCTTGTGTCTGTAGCTTCAATCCACTTCCGTGCACATGTTTTTATTTACTGCTACTATACTACGTGACATGACGTAATTTGGACTACACCTAAAAATTTAGCAGACGGTTATATAATAAACAAACAATTGTACATCTCTTTGGTGTTCTTCAAAATCATAGTAATAACAGAGAGGAAAAAAATAATAGAGAATAGGTACGTAAATTTTAGTTTAACCGGCAGCAATATCAAAATTATTTGGTTAGATAATGTGAATGGGTTTCGAACCTCATCCTCCACCTTAACCTATTAGCTTATATATATGTAATCTTTATAAATTTTATAAGGTATATATTTATTGCTCTAATCTCGACCTCCACATTAAACTTATACTGACTTGGGTGTCAGAGTGTTATCTGCAGTTACCCCGTTTTCACCATAGCTGATCATCTCAATGGTCAGATTCTGATCTCCAATTTGAAACATTTCTTCCATTAGTTAGTCCACCAATGTAAATCCTCTACCTCTTTTTATCTTATTAGATAAACTTAAATTCTGTTTCAAACATTAATTTATAAAAATTGTAATTGACACTTAGAGTTCATTTTGGGTAGGCTATTTTCGAATCATTTTATTCCACTTTGTCTTTATGGTAATGGAAATCTATCAATAATTAATAAGTTTAGTTTATTAGAAGTAGTGTATATTAAGAGAAGTGCTCAATATTAGGAATCATTCACGCAAGGATTGCAAAAATATAACATAATTTTCTAAAAGATAAAAACTATAACCGTTCAGATTTGACCTAAAGTCCACATCTCCGAGAGATTGTCTGTTTTGAGGTTAACCCGTCACGGTTTTGTCCTTTGTAGAAAAGGCGCCTCGGCGGTTTGAAAGATGTGGATGTTGTATATAAACTACCATTTGCCTCGAGTACCGAGCGATGTAGGACTATTTTGGTGTATCAAGAACAGAAGCCCCCCAGTCGAGGCTAAGGGGCTAACGGGTGTCGACCACGGACATGCGCGGGGCACCCACCAGTCGTTTCCCACATACGGCGCCACTGTTCAGATTTGACCTCAAGTCTCATCTCCGAGAGATTGTCCGCTTTGGGATTAACCCGTCACGGTTTTGTCCTTTGTAGAAAAGGCGCCTCGGCGGTTTGAAATGTGTGGATGTTGTATATAAACTACATTTGCCTCGAGTACCGAGCGATGTGAGACTATTTTGGTGTATGGATAACAATAACTAACTCCTCCTTTTGAGAAAATCATGAGTGAGTTGGTATTGAAATACCTCTCTCAATTTTACTGTGTGTTTCTTCTATGTCACCTTTTCTAATATCATTTCCCATATTAATTAATTGAGTGTTCATTATTTTCAAAACATTACACCAATAGTAATATGGTTAGTTTGTAAAAGTGTCATTTCTTTTGACAATATTATTGCATCATAATATTAAAACGTAGGAAAACATATGGTCATTAAGGAATCAGAGCATAATGAATATATTATTGCATCAAAATTACACTCTTGGACAAACAAATGGTCAGAGCATCAATAAGGAATCAGGTTGAGCTGAGGAGGACATTGAGGCCATGTTTTAAGGGAAACACCGTAATATGCACTATAATTAGTAAGCCATTTCGCAGATAGTTGTGATCTTCATTTTCTTTTTACAAATCAAACTTCTCAATTAACACGGCGGGTGTTGTCCTGATTTTTTCCATCGTGATCTCCCGCATCTCTGGTCTGTGCAAGGCTGATTTGTATTGGTTTTACGATATTGGCTTCGCCAAGAGTCCTACTCAATTCATATTTCCAAACCGATGTTTTATGCTCGTCCTCCTTCCTCCAGTTTGTGCTCCATATGCAACGGTTCAAGAACCCTTTGGATTTCTACTGCACAACCAATTTCTTCCTGATACCAAAGATCATGGACCAGCCAGTCTGGAATCTAGTTCCAGACATGGTTTCAAATGGTTTTTGTTTTACTTTCATTTTGTGCATAATCTTGCTTAACCACTTGTACACTATAATTCAGGAGCCTCTGGTCATCTTGGTTCATTGATAAAATTTGTTTGCCTTTAAAACATAAAAATCAGGAACAAATTTCAGCTGATGCCAATTTGGCAACTTGGTTGTTTTTCCCCTTTATCGACACACAGACAACTGTCAACGACACATCCCATCAATGATCCGCGCATTTAAATTGAAAAAAACATATACAAAAGATGGATATAAATGAAAGAACCAGAGCACTTTTTTGTAAAGTATCCCTCATTTATCTTTCACAGAATATTATGAGTTCTGTTTACATTTCAATTTGTAAACTGTTACAGGTATTCTATCAACTGACTAAAAAAGGTATACAAGTGCAACTGCAAACATAGAATGAGAAATAAAAAACGTAAACGTGGTAATGTACAAAATTTTGTGATTTACAAATTAGTAGGATTCCCAGCCTGTAAGAAGGTGATTCAATGGGCACAAGAAACTGTCAATATTTGGGGAAGCAGGTAATGAATGGTGTACAGCCATCAGAAAATGAGAATACCCTGCCATACATAGCACATAAATAGGAATCTTGAATGAAAAAAATAAATCAATTGAAGATGAGAAAGTGAAGAATGCTAGGATAGTCTTCCAAAAATACCAGAAGAAATGGGATACTATCCTCCAAGCAAGATAGGTCCATTCTCCGCAGCTGTGTGAGCATTGCCATAATTATTATGCCTTGTCATCTGAATGTCGCGTGAAAACTGGGTCCTCTTTTTTGCATATGGTGCTGCCCTCGCTACAGAATAAAAAAAAAATTACTATTGTGGTTTCAAAGTAAGACATTATCGATACAGTGTTTCACAGTTCACACAATACCATTTATTGCTATATTTACTCATAATGGTTCAATGTAAAACACTGACCTTGTACCCCTATTAACAATTTAAGTCAAAGTACAATTACAAGATTTATACCGCTAAAATAAGCTCAATGCAGTAACAGCATATTAAGATAATAACATCCTTTACCTGCAATTTGTTGAGCCCGGATGATATTCTGTCGCCTTTTCCACCAGCAAACTGAACAGGTAATCAGAAGTAGAAAAGCAATAGAAGCGCCTAACCCAATACCAACTTTAGCACCCGCAGAAAGATGAGGTCCACATGTAGGTAACCCAGGTATACCGCACAGACCTTTATTATCTGTAAAACTGCAGCAGCTCACATGATTAGATTTAGCAACCTTAACCACAAAGAAAGGGGAGAAATAGCATGTATATATGATGGTTCTCTTCACATTGCATATATAAATCTTCCTTAAATTTTTTCTACATTTTGATCACAACATACTTGAAGCTAGCTCTGTGCAGAAGCCTTCCTCCTAGAGTTGCCGGTACCATTCCGGACAGAAAGTTTCCATTAAGGTTCCTGCATGATAAAAAATTTAATATGGACTTACAGTTTTCTTATTTGTCATATGAGCAAGTTAAAGAATAGGTTTCTTACAATCTCTTTAACTTCGTCATTTGTCCAAGGCTATCAGGAATTGATCCATTGAAAAAGTTGTATGACAGGTCACTGCATTTGTACCATGAAAGCAAAATCATAGATTCAAGCCTCCCAGTAATCTAACAGTTTAACTAATCTCAGGCGGTTTAAACCAAACCATGAATGAACAACTTCATTTTAAGTTCAATAAGTCACTGACAAACAAATTCAGTATCTTATACCTCATTCGACCTTTCAGAATTTAGTACTAAAGATACAATTCAAAACATTAATATTTTATTTGGATATTAATTTGCTTCTTTGCAGATTATTCATGTAAAATTACCCGTTACTGTTTACTAATCAGAGCAACTTCACATAGCATGGACTATTTACTATACTGCTATCTTATACTATTTCCATAATGAAAAAAACTCCACTGTTACAAACATGTTACAGGAGTAAAGTTTTCTCAAATTTTGTTCTTTATGTATGAATCTTTAATATGATATACAGTTCATGAACAAAACATACTTCAATTCAAGCAGGAAATTGCCAAGAATAAGTAGAAAATATAAAGAGTAAGGAGTAACAAATAAATATTGTGAATGAAAAAACAGCATATGAAAGTTAATGTTTCAAGCTCATTATATCTTGTTGCTTCAATCTTTCTTATTCATGGAAGAACTGATATCAGGAATAGAGCTCGTATAAATCTCCAAACACACCAGTACAGAAAATAAGAATCGCATATTAGCATTGTAGTGATACTTATGAAATTAGAATAATAAAAACAACTAAATCAATTTGCCATGTGAACTAAGAACAAGAATTCACTTACAGCTCTTCCAAGGTAATTACTGTTCCAAGTGAAGATGGAATAGCTCCACCAATGCTGTTTCCACTCAAGTTTCTGTGATGCACAAGTAAAATGAGCATGAGAAATTGGCCAATGAACGTGTATGTTGTTTTTATTTCTTAGGGATAATGAATTGAACAAACGAACGAAAAAGGTCAAACTATTGAAAATATCAGTTCTTGTCATACAACTTGTTATTTGATTGAGATCTACATAAGCATAATTCATACATCCATTCAATGACAAATTTCAATGCTTGTCTGAAAGGAAAACATTTAGAACTTACAGGATTTGTAAATTATGAAGTCTGGAAATGTCTTTTGGCAAGAAACCTTTCAGACCTTGATTGTCAAGACCACTGTTCATCAACAGATACAACATCAAATATGCAAGATATTGATGTTAAAAATTTAACACAGTTTACAACACATCCATAGTGGCTTTCTACCCTAGTGGCAATTATCAATCTCTTTGCTATGTGCAAGGAATAGTTCTGAATTTGTTTTGAATGCAACCAGAGCCCAAAGAAATTTAGAAAAAGGGAAGGCTGATGTAAGGGTTAATCAAATAATGAATGTGGAATGGTTGTTTCAAAAGCATGCAAAACTTAACCAATAAGTGAAGAAAAAATATCTGTAAACTGAAATTTATTGTATATTGTTGTGCAAAGAGAAATAATTGTAGCTTATAGACTATAGTCTTCTAAGTTGTTTTTTTGCTTTTCCTTTTTTTTTTTGTGTGTGAGAATCAACTTTTGATTTAAACGCTCTGGTACTGGGAAAAAAAGAAGTTGCTTATTGGTTTTGATGAAACAGAAAGAAAATATTAAGGTAAAAGTAATAAAAAGAATTAATAGGAAGATGGAATTAAGTGTTACCACAAAATTAAATATACAATAAAAGCCTAAAAAAGAGATCATAGGAAATTACAGCCCGTCAATGACCCAATTGCCGCTACTTTTGTCTAATTGGCAATCCACTCCGGTCCATGGATGCTGTTGAGGAACACATGGATCGCCATTCCACCCAAACCTAGGAGGAAGCCCCAAAGCCTTCTTCAATGTTTGTAAAGCCATAACTAGAGTAAAAGAACAATAATCAACTAGCAAAACTTTACATGCAGAGAACAAGTAAACGTAACAAATTGATACAAAGTTTGACTGTCATTGTTGATAGAAAGAGGAAGCAAAAACAACAGCAATCAGTTAAGGAAAATGTGACAAGACAAAGAGACCTAAGAAGTATGATGATGAATCTAAAACAAACAAGTACCAGCATGTAATATGGTCTAAACCAATTTCATGTTATATTCATAATGAATAATGAGACGAGTACCCAATTAGAGTATCTTGAGATGTGTTAATTATAAGAGAAAATAAGGCAGAAACTGTATGATTCTGCATCACTAATAAGTTCCCACTAATGCAAATATTATGTTATTGTCCACTTGACAAAGACCTAAAGAAAATCCATATTGCATGCAGGTACAGTACTATAAAATCATGCAACAACCCAAAATTTAATTAATCATGTCGTTAGGATGGAAATTCATGTAGTACCCACACGATAAATTTATGCTGAAAAAAATTAACAAAAGTAGGGGTTGGCATTCAAACCTTCGTCTGATAAAGTTTTTGATTCAGGCATTATAACCTCCAATATCTCAATGGCAGTGATTGTGGCACGACTACCTTCTTTTGGTCTCAAAGTTATTATTAAAGACCTCCCATTAACAGGAACAGTTGTATTAAGCACAAGGGCAGTATAACGATCCCCACTCAATTTTACAATGTCAATATCTCTAAAGGTAACATCGCCATTAATCATAATGTCAAAGACCCTTTGACCAATGGAATTTATTGAATTATCAATCTCAGCAAAGTGTAACCAAATAGAATAGTTTCTGTTGGGATCTACATCCAATGTATATGATAAATCAGGCTGGCTACTAGTACTAACAAGAGCTGATCGATAAAGAGTTTCTGGATAAAAGTTTGGAGGAAGTGAAGCTTTTTTAATTCTAGTTTCAACGGATCTTGGTTGGTCAGAATCTTGACCAAAAGTTTTAATATGCTGCCAAAATCTGTCCCCTCCTTGAGGATCCGCACCATAATCCACACCAAATTTTGACTGCCCAAATCCACAACTCAGTCTTTTAACTGTTCTAAGTATTATCTCTTGACTCCAGTTTGGTGCAAAATAATAAGCTTTATCATCAATTTGAAGAATCTCAATCGAAAGGATAGCTGGATCCCCATGACCAGTGCTATGGAAACAGATTGAGACAGTGCGATCCATAAGAAACAACCGGGCTTCAGTAAATGCTTGATCATCCTGAGTGGTCCAACCTGGTTTTAAAGAATATATTTGAGTGCCTTGAATGGATATGTCAAATAGAGGTTCATTGGTAGCTCTAGCTTGTGCAACAAGTCCAAAAAAGATCCTGACCGAGTAGTGCCCCTTTGGTACTCCATTAATCTTGTAGCAATTTGAAGGACCTTCAGACAAGGGGAAATAGCGAAGAGTTTCAAGAGGAGGTGTAATGAAACTAGTTTGAGATGCATTAGCAGGTATGCCTCCTGTATATCCAAAGTCTTTATACCATAGGGTAGTGGTTGGTCGTGTTTGAACATTTTGACGAGCCCCACAGCTTATGCGCATAGCAAATGGCCCTGCAACGATATGGAGTTTCATAAATCTGAACCAAGTCAAAACAAATCACCAAATAATGAAAATCCTAATACTATTATGGTATGCACAAAGCAGTCAAAGAATAAAACAGTATGAACAATGTGGAAGTGCTAACTACCTCTAGCTGTGAATCTCAAACAGTTCGTAAATTGACAACAGATCTCTCTCTCTCTCTCACACACACGCACGCGCGCGCACACACAAAAAAAAAAAAAAATTGCATTATATGATCACGTTCCCGAGATCATACCCGAACAAATCCAACTGTTGGTGCAACATTTGACCAAAAAAGTAAGTTCTATGAATCGATATATTTTTTTTTTAAACTGCTAAAGTTAGTAATTAGTTGTTAATGTTAGTTTTTTTTTCCCCTCCTTCACAAGGACTTGAACCCTGGTCTTTTAACCCTTAGCTCTATGAATCATGAATGAAGATAAACCAACACATTACTAATGCAACAAATTTCAATAAGATAATCCTCGTATTATTATGAATGATGCATAACGAAAAAAGGGAAGCACCAAATTTAGTTTAATCCAGAATTTGAATATGCTAAGCAATTTAATTATTGTTAAGAACAAAGCAATCTACTACACAGAGCATTCAAACTCAAACCATAAGCAAAACAACAAGTTATAGAGATTAAATTATCAATTTTCCTTTTGTTTCTTACTAAGCGTAATTAATAACCAAAATTCTATGCCACCGTATTAGGAATCTAATGTATCCCCAATTACACAGATTAATAACACAATTAAAAGCTAAAAAAGTAAAAATTGAAACAAATCCAAGTACAAAATCATTATGAATCAATTTAGAAATTGAATGAAGAAGAGAAAGAAGGTAACCTCGTTGAGCTGCATTGGTGACAGAAGAAGCAAAACAGAGGAAGAACAATCGTAGTAGAAGAAATCGAAGCATTGTGAAGAGATAGATAGATAATGCTTTCCTCTTCTTCTTCTTCTTCAACTCTCTCTCACATCAGTGCTTTTCTAGAGAGAGAGAGAGAGAGAGATAGTGCTTGAACGTGTTTGCACTGGCAAGTAAGTAACACTTCACAGTTGAAATATTTATTACATAATCAATTATACTTTATTAATTAATTAGTTAAAGTTAACTAACAATAATTAATTATCTACGAGTTTTCCTTTTCTTCATTTAGTTGACTCGTGAATGAATCAAGAGCTGTCACTGTACTACTCACCTTTATTACAACCGCTGCAGCTGCGCATCTAATCTCTTTAATTACTATTTATTATTTATCAGAAAATACTAATGAATGTTCATGATTCATGAGGCGCATATTTTAGAATGTTCATGATTCATTCTACGTAGTATTTTCATTTAATATTCTTTTAATTTTAAATTTATTTTATGTATATCTTTATTTAATTAATCTCAATTCAACTAACTTACTTATTTTTATATCCTTTCTCATAATAAATAACGAAATAAGTGAAATTAAACATTTGAAAAGTGGTCAAAGTTTCTTATAAAAAGGGCAAAAAAAAAATTCACAAATTGTTCCTTATAAAAATGATCAGATGGAGTATTATATATATCATTTGTAAGCAAAAATATTATTCATTAAAAAAAGAAATTTGGGATGAGTAACTGAATTGGTTAATCTAGTTGAGCTAAGAGTTAAGAGATAAAGGTCTAAGGTTCAGTCTGATCTATGTGAAATTATTAAAGAGTTTATGTGAACTTAGCTAAGTTAATATGGACATTACAAAATATATATGTAGGAGTCACGGGCTTATTTGAGAAAAAAATAATTCTATAGAACACTCATTAACAAAATTCTTATTCATTTGACTTAAAATTTCTTTTTTTTTTTTCATTTACATTCATCTTTAAAATTTAAATATAAAAAATTGATCTTTAAATATAAAAAAATAAAAATATGGCAAGACATTATAATATGAATAGTCAAATCTAAATTTAGATATCCCACTTATTTATCTTATTTATCTGTGAAATTTTAACCCTAAGGCCCCGTTTCGTCGGCTTATTTTCTACTTTTTTATTTCTCTTTAAATGAAGTAGATAAGTAAAAAATTATGTTTGACTTTATTTCTCCTTGCTTTTGACTTCTTTACTTTATTTCTCTATTTAGTTTACGTATAAATATGATCAAAAATAATTTTTTACTTCTTTAATTTTTTTAAAAAGAAGTAGAAAAATAGAAAATAAGCCGGGTCAAACGGGGTCTAAACTGGTTAAAATAAAATATGGAGATAAAATTACACAATCTAACGGATGTGATTTGAGATAGTGTAGCAAGTACCGTGGATTTGTGTCTTTACTTGGGGCAGATGAACCCCACTTTTTAGTTCTAGTATTAATTAAATTAAAAAATGAAATAAAATAGTATTGTTGAATTCCTAGTTCCAAAGAGGAAATTGCTAGTCGAGGTGGATTTGGTTTTTTGGGGTGAGAGAGACGACAAAAACAATGTGAAAAGGATACAAGTTCACGGGGTAAGGAATATGAATTTTTGTTTTATTCTATGCTACCAAATGAAGTTAATTACATGATTAACCTTCACAAATAGTGATAGATTGGATTATGTGATGTTATTTATGGATCGGACGGTAGAGAATAGTCGTGTGTTTGAGTTGAGCTGACTCCACTGGTGTGCTTTTTTGACATTGTAGAAGATGGTACAGTAGAAATTTGGTTTAGTGCGCCGCAATCATCGGAGGGCAATTTCCGCCTATGCAGCACATATGTAGTAGGGTCTAAATCCTACGGAATATTTTTAGGAAAATTTGTCCCTTTTCAACATTAATAATTTCTCCTCATAACTCACTTAATATAGCAACATTGTTTTTTTTTTTTTTTTTCTTTTAGCGGAGATAAATTAATTTATTTCATCAACGATAATTGTAACAATACAATGAATTTGTCAAAAAAAAAAAAATTGTAACAACACAATGAAGTGAGTAAAAAGTGGAGGTGGACTCATTCAAATATAATCGCTCTTTTAAGATTATGAGTGAATATATTAACTTGCCTCCAAATAAAAGTTAGATTGTAACTAGACATACACCTATTTAAAATGGTCCACAAGTTCAATACAGGGTCGGTCCAAGCTATAGGCAGCTCAAGTTATAGCTTGAGGCTTCACAAAAAATCGAATTTTTCTAAAGCCCATTAGATCTCAAAATAATTTTACACGTATTATATATAAACCCTCGCGTAGAAACATTATAGAATTGTTTTATAGCTCAGTTGGTGTGTAGGCATTATGTTTTATTAAAGATGTCTTAGGCTTGAATCATGCAAATAACAGATTTAGTATTTTTTTTTTCTTCCGATTTTGGTCAAATGTATATTTTTTTGTTTAAATTTGTTCTTAAAAATAAAGTTGTATTTTGACTTAAATTTGATATTATATAATATGATTATATGTTGAATCTTAAATTAAAAAGATTAATATAGATAATTTGAAAAAAAAAATAACCAACATTAAATTAGAGTTAAACTTATGCAATAAAACATACATAAAATAAGTGCAATCGTGTTTTTTTTTTGGAAAAGCCAAAATGAGATATATGAATAAAGCCCCCTCAGCACAAGGCGTACTAAGGAAGGATCAAAAAAGTTACAAGAAAGTCACCATACATAAACCAAAGAGAAACTATACAAAACCCATACACATCATAGGACTAGACCACCAACTATGGCAGTTTAAAGCTATAGTACTACTATTCGCTCTCAACCACCTATATGAAATATTTTTGATCTTATCCAACATATGAAGTAAAGAGTTCGCTGAGCCTCGGAACAATCTGTGATTTCGCTCTGTCCACACAACCCACACACAGGCAAGCCATATGAGTTGCATGAAGGAACGACGTGCTCGGGAACCACCTGCTGAATTAGTAAACTGGACGAAATGATCTGGAAGAGTCTGCGCTGTCACCAAAGAAGAACCAATCCAAAAGCTGACTAGAGGCCAAAGGGAGCCAAAAATGCTGCAAGAGAGGAACAAGTGCTGAGCCGTCTCAACCTCCCCACAGCCTGAGACACAGTGAAGTAACCCTGATGATAAACAACCTCGTGTGGTCAAGTTTGCTTTGGTAGGTAACCGATCTCGCAAGAGTCGCCACGCGAAAATGGAAACCTTCAAAGGAACCTGTGAATGTCAAATGAGACTCGCCGCAACGTCTAAAGATGCCACATCCTGATCCGTCAGAAGCTGATAAGCACCGCGGGCAGTGTAACCACTATCCAGGTCAGGCTGCCACTGCCATCTATCTGAAAAATGATCCTGCAATGAAACCGTAAGTAGTAAGGTCTGACACTCCCCCAACATCTCATCCTCTCACGCCCTCAATGGCTGATGCCACACCCACGCCTCCCCTACTGCCCCCCATCCTAACGAGAACATCTCAGCCACTGTAAACGATTTATTCTCTGCCAAGTCAAACAACCTCCTAAACCTCTCACACAAAGGAGTCTCATCCACCCAGGGATCATTCCAGAAAAAGTGTCAGTCTCATCCCCCACCTTCTTCGTGATATCCCCCCCAAACCACCTTCCCCCTATCTCTCCCCCACCATCCCGTATACGAACTATTTCCCTCCACCACTGTGACCCGCTCATACCTCCCGCACACAGTTTGCCCCTCTCCAACCCATACCTAGCCGCGAGCACACGGAACCATAAACCCCCCCTGTCTACTAACATCCTCCAACACCACTTACCTAATAGAGCCATATTAAACTCCCTCAACTGCCTAACCCCCAAACCCCCATACTCCTTTCGTAAACAAATAGTGTTCCAATTTATCCAAGAGATTTTCCTATGATCCTCACTTCCCCCCCCCCCCCCCCCCAAAAAAAATTTTAATCAAAATAGATTCAATAGAAGAGATAATACTTGAGGGAGCTTTGAAGAAAGAAAGAGCATAGACAGACAAAGAGGTTAAAACAGACTTGAGCATAACCAAACGACCACCAAAAGACATAAAACGACTCGTCCACCCAGATAATCGATTCTTTAAACAAGCCAACACCGGATCCCAGAAACTCAGACGCCGCTGATTACCCCCAACTGAAAGGCCCAGATAAATGAAAGGAATTGTTCCCACGTTACACCGCAGAGCAGACGCCGCCTCTCTTAACCACGAGTCAGGGATATTAACCCCCACTAACATGCTTTTATTAAAATTAACTTTCAGGTCCGACATAGACTCAAAAAGCACAAGGACAGCCCGCAGCGCACGAACATTCGCCCAACTCTTAACCCCCAATAAAAGTGTATCATCGGCAAATTGGAGATGCGAGACCGAGATCGGCTCACGCTCGCCAACACTATAACCAGTGAAAAGATGGCGCTCAACCATGGTCTTCATCAGGACGCTCAATCCCTCAGCAGCCAACAAAAAAAGGAAAGGAGATAGAGGATCCCCTGTCTTAAACCCCGTTCAAGAGAAAACTCATCTGTGGGACTGCCATTTACCAAAACCGACGTTGTTGCCGTACAAACACATTCTCTTATCCACTTTCTCCATAGGGTTGGAAAAGACATTCTTCCCATCACAGCATCCAGGTAACCCCAATCGACCGAATCATAGGCTTTTTCAAAGTCAACCTTAAATAGCAACAACTCCTTCTTAGCCCTGCGCGCCTCATCCACCACCTCATTCGCAATGAGAATGCCATCTAGAATCTGCCTATCCTTTACAAACGCCGTCTGAGACTCAGAGATCATGCTCCCTATCACTAAGCGCAACCTATTCGCTAAAACCTTCGCCAAGATCTTGTAGAGGCTGCCCACAAGCGAAATAGGCCGAAAATCATTCAAACGTTGAGGACTGTCAACCTTTGGTATCAGAGCGATGAAGGTGGAATTTAAACCTTTAGTCAGTTTGCCATTCCGATGAAACTCCGATATAAAGCGCATGACATCTCCCTGGAGATCCGCCCAAAAATCCTTTATGAAGCCAAAATTTATCCCATCAGGCCCTAGACTCTTGTAGCTGTCGCAATCCCATACAGCTGACTTAACCTCTTCTACTGAGAAAGGTTTAATTAAACTGCCGCACTCCAACGGGTTTAGAGTTTTGAAAAGAAGGTTATCAACCCCGGGCCTATTCATATGTGTGGCCTTGAAGTGAGATGCAAAATGCGAGACAACCGCGTGCCGAATTGGAGAAACACCCTCTAGATTAACCCCATCCACCAGAATAGACGAAATAGCATTCCTCCTCCGTCGACAAGCCATAATCGAGTGAAAATATTTTGAGTTTGCGTCCCCTTCCTTGAGCCATAGAGACCTAGATTGTTGCCAACAAATGCTAGCATGTAACTTAGAAAGGGAGTGGATGTCAGCAGTCACACCATGCAACTCTACTAATTCTGCTTCAGTCAAGGTCTCCTCCTCCCCCTTTAGATCAAGAGTCGACAAATGGATTTTTAGAGAATCAATTCGACTAGGCAAATTCTGAGTATGAGCCGAGTGCCATTCTTTCAGAGCCGCCTTGATTATCTTAAGTTTTTCTTTTAGCACATAACCACCCCATCCGTCGACTTGAAGAGTCTTCCACTTTTCTCTCACAAAAACATGGTAGCCTGGGATATCTTTCCAACACTTAAGCATCCTTGATGGCCAGGGGCCCCAATCTTCCTCATTTGCAGACAAAATGAGTGGGCAATGATCCGATAATCCCCTCATTCTGGCTTCCTGCTTACAATTAGGCCAGGTCAGACACCATTCCTCAGAGAGCAAAAACCTATCAAGGCGACTCATTGAGAGGCCATCACCTTTGAACCAGGTAAAATTACGCCCACTTAGCGGGAGATCTATCAAGTCGTTATCTTCAATAAAGCGATTGAAAGGTATATGATCTCCGAAACGATGCACACCCCTCGAAGATTGTCGCTCATCTAGCCTCTTGATCGCATTAAAATCCCCACAGATGCACACCCGCTGCCCCCTCAGCGTCTGAATACTAGCAGAAAGCGAATCCCACAACCCTTGCTTCGCTCCATCGTCACAGGGCGCATAGACATTTGCCACAGAAAATTCCTCACCAGACTTAATGAAACGACCATGACACTATAATACATGCTCTCGACTCTTAGTTGACCACACCTACACCTCATTAGAGTCTCAGATGGATAAAAGGCCCCCTGACGCCCCTACCGACGGACGATAGGAGAAGTCATGAGGTGAATTGCCCCAAAGCGCTGAACTAAGAAAAACATCGCATGTCTGCATTTTAGATTCCTGAAGACAAAGAAAGAAGGGATTTTGATCTACCACCAGCTTACGCACCTCCTTCCTCTTCTCTAGCCCACCCAATCCTCGAACAATCCAAGAAATAATCTTCATCACACACACTCTTCGCCCCCAAACCATTCAAACAAAACCAGAACTAGCATTTTTTCTCCTTCGACGCCCCCCTGCTCCTGCTCCAGCATCAACTGTTTCTTATTACTAGGTCGAGAAAGAACTCTAAACCTATTCTCCCTATCTCCTTTATACATAACCCCTAAAGCTTCCCCTATCCCCTGGATGTCGTCAACAGCCGCCTGATCATCACCCTGCAAAACCACCCAATGCTGCCAATCATTGTTTACAGACGCTGATGAACTAGATTCTTCAGAGGGCGCTTGAAAACTCGAATCATTAGACCGGTTATTGCCTTTCCTTCCCCTACGTCGGCGCATGTTCTGTTGTAAGACTTCTAAAACCTCATTACGGTCTTTACTTGGAAGACTCGCAACTTTTTTAAGACTATAAAGTGAATGCCGAAGCAACCCACCTGTTTTCTTCCTCTTAAGGTCTTGTTGCCCCTCATTTTGTAGTGTAGCACTAGAAAGACCTCCCTTCTTCCTTCTCTTGGTAGCAGAAAAAATCACCCCAGCATCCCCTTGATTAAGGTCGTGCAACCATTCCAAGCTCCAAGGCCCCGACAAGACAGGGCGATTTTCAATAGGTGGACAAGACTTTGTACGTTTACTACGGGGGTAGATTGGGATAGACCCCTCACGCCTCACTGTCCTCACATCCTTATCACCGCAGACACCCGAAGAATCATTAGAAAAGTCAGTCACGTGTGTAGTCTGCACATCCTCGTCACCCATCCCCTCCTTACTTGAAAGATTAGCAACTCTCTAAGCTGGAGATCATCCTCTTTCCCCAGTCCATCCGCTAATTTCTTAACCAGCATGTCGACATCACGTCTACCTTCTGGATCGTCGTGCTCCACTTCATTGTCAGTCTGTGAAGCCTCTGCTTCGCTCTCATCCTCAAAAAGGCAAGTGTCTTCTCCTAAAGCATATCCCCACTCCTCCACGATCATGATCTCTGTTAGTGTTCCGTCCACCAAAACTGTCTCGACTCTTTTAATAATTTCAAGGTCAGGCGTGGCGATCAGGACTCGAGCAAAATCAAGTCTATCCCTGTCTACTGAGCAATTGTCCGCAAGTAAGGACCTACCGCAATAAAAAACACACAGCTTGAAGAAATTCACATTCCATGCATGTATCGGTATGCCGTACAAACGAACCCATGCTCCCCTCTGGTAAGAAAACCCTTCATTTCCCCATCGCACCCAATTCGAAAAAATGAGAGTGAAAAATTCCTTTGCGCCATCAATGATTGCCCATACGTCCACCCCTGCCGAACTTCGGACAAAAACCTTGTCAGCCCCCATCGGAACAAGAATCAGGTCATTGAAGCCAGCATCTGTGATTCTATTCTGAACCACAGGGACCGCCTCATCATTAATGATAGTCGCTACTAAGCCGTTCTGAATCCACTTCACATCGTCGGGCGTAGTTCTAAAGTTTCGCAAATAAATTCTACCATCCTTTTCCTTATCAACGTCCGTAAAAATTGTCGGCTTCTTTAAAATCAACCCATATTCCTGCTCCTGAGTTTTATTTCGAGTTGTCGGCTCCTGTCGCTTCCATATCCTAACCACAATATCACCCACTCTTACATCTTCCGGGGAACTAGAGCTGCCCTTCGCGACGTCAACGCCATCCTTCCCACTCTTTGTAACGTTTTTTACTACCGACTCTGGACTTTTATGTCCCTTCTTAGAAACCGCCTTCACCATTCCCGAGCTCCTTCTCTCCAGCATGTCATTGCGGTCGAATCTAGCCACTCTAGCACGAACACGGAAATGTCCAAAGTAAACAACATTCAAAGCTTTTAAAAGTTTGTCTATGTTACGAACATTAGAGAACTTTACAAAGCCATAAGGTTCACCGTAAATGTTGCGTTTTTTGGCGACATAAACGTCCTCCAGCATCCCACAAACCTCAAAACCCTTTCGAAGATAAAAAAGCGATAACTGCGCCGGGAAATTTGTGAAGTAAAAAGAAACATACCTTTTTAAATTAGTACCCAAGCCAAATTCGCCCCCACCTTCATTATTCTCCTTACCAGCACCTGGATAAACACAATCAGTATCATTCCTAACTCGTATATTCCACGTATCAGAACTATGCTGTCGGTTTTCAAAATTGTAACACGGGCTTTGGAGTCGGCCATGGGTTCTCGACGGGCTGTAGGAAAGTTGTCGACCATGTTGCTGCTGCCTGTTGTCTTCGCGCTGTCTAAACCCAGCCATGCGCTCGCCGTGATGATGTTCTTCAAGTCAACGATGGCGGCGATCCAAACCAGAGTGTGAACGCGTACGAGACCTGTCACGCCGGTACCTTTCAGAGTGATTATGATCATACGCCGATACCTGGTTCCTGTTATGCTTTTCGTTGAAGAACTGACGTCTCGGAGTGGACGTCGATCTGCCTCTGTTATGTCGTTGCTGTCTCTCGTCTTCAAAACCTCTTTCCGCCTGTCGCCGCTCTTTCCGACGTCTCTGCTTCACCTCAGTCCACTCTCCATCATCCCATCCCATATCTGGCACCCTTGCTTGGTCCCTTCCCCCCCGTGTTTGCCTCTCCGCCGATGGAAAAGACCGGTGCAGCTGCCCCAAGTAAGCCCTAAGATCACCGCCACTCAAACCCTCTCTATCTCTCATGCTGTTTTTTCAAATAAAAAAATTGATTTTTTAACCTTTTAAGTGCAATCGTGTTTGTTTTAGTTTTTTTGCTAGTTCATGTTTTAGTTATATTATTAGTATTATATTATGTTTTATTATCAAAAAAACAATTAACACTATAATTTATTTAAATAAATATATATAATCAATAACTTTATAAAATTAAAAAAAATAAATTAAAGGCCTCATTTTTATGTTCGCTTTAGGCCACATAATATGTTGGGCCGGCCCTGGCTCAATAGCATAAGTGTGTTGGTGTTGACGATGACTTGACCACAGTTTGACAATCACTCTTGAAATTGACTTGGTTAGAATCATTATTTATCGCTGTCTAAAACACAACAAGGATGACGGAAGCCTCATATTCAACTGCAGGAGCAATGTGAGGAAAACACATAATGTGAGCTAGCACAAGGTAAGTAGAATTACAATGTATTTGAGATTAACACAAAAGCAATCAAACATATGTTTTTAGTATTTTGGGTTATAATTTTTTTTTTTATAAGAGTATTTTGGGTTATATTTAAGCATGAGGTAAAAAATTAAAAACATATTTTACCATATATATTTTTGGAATTTTTAATAATGTATATAAACAAATAAAAGAAAATGAAGTAAAAAATCAAAAGGATACAAAATAAAGGAAGAATATTGGATTTAAACCCAAGACCTCTTGGTACTAAATCAAATGCACAACCACTGGGCCATCACGCGCCTATTCATTTAAAACAGCTTAAATAATATATGTACTAAAGACGCGCGCCTGGTTATTTACTGTTCATCATCTTCAACCTTTCATCAACCCCTCAAAAAACCGTTTTTTCCAATTTTGCATCAAATTGGACATGTATATATACCATTTTGCTCAGAATTTCATCAGGATTATGAATATACACTTAAATTTCACTAATATTTACTCAAATATTCAAATTTTCATATTAAAAGAAGAACCCTAAATATATATATATATATATATATATATATAAAAATTGGATTTGGTCGAGCCTGGGCACGTGCCCAGGCATGCTGGGCGGTGGATCCTCCCCTGAGGTGACCCAAGTTGTCTCGTAAGCAAACACCGACGCCAAAACACCCTTGGGCCGTTGGGCGGGGAAAAGAGCACAATGAAACATTACATTTAATCCAACCACTACTAAACTTTTTCCAATAATCATAATGGGGTGGATCTTGGGGTTCCTTTCACCGCGGCTCTATTGCACTAAGTAGTCCCATGTGATATTTTGCTATACCATAATTTGAATCATACTTATTCCACTTATTTATTTTAAAGGTAAAATTATAGTCATTATATTATTTGGCAAAAAAAATGTCGATGTAACGGCCCAGATAATCGTCTAGAATACTATTCGAAATGTTAATGAATAGTACTGGATAAAATAGAATTACAACATGATAACTAATTTAAGTCTGACAAATAGTTGTCGAATACATAAAATTATTTTACAATTCATGTTTAGTTAAAACTTAAACTACATAAATGAAAATAAATAGCAGCAAATGGTCCTTCGAGCAACATCATCTTAATCCAACTCCAGTTGTTGTCTTTACTTGTCTAACTGAAACAATAATGTGGGGGGTGAGACTGTCACTTCGTCTCAATGAGTTTCAATCTAAATCTTAAACATTAGTACATTTATCTTTAACCTGTTAGATGATTGGGGAAAGTGTTTTCATATATTATGTAATGATTTCAGATATAAAAGTGTAACGCACAAATCAAATTACCTCGTTAAAATTTAATGGTCATGGGACCCTTTAAGGCAAGTTGGTCTCAGAAGCCTGATTAAACCGTCGTTCATATAAATATAGATCAACATGAAATAAGACTCACATTTCCATAGTTTGAATTCCTAATAATTTACGATAATCTATATTAGCACGAAGACTAATCATAGCAATACCAATAGTAGAATACCTCAACCACTACCAATTCATAATGATCAACTGATATACTTTGAGTTATTATCTAAAAAGGTTCTGTTAGTACATGGGCTAGCAATACTCGGGTTAATTCCTTGGATAATATTGAAGTTATCCTTGCTTAGTTCACCTGTATTTAGTACACTTGATTGAGGAGTTTATGATTGTTCTATGCAACCCTAAATTATCAATCTTAGGGCGTGTTTGTTTCAAGGTTTAGAATTATAATTCTTGGAATATTATTCCTAGGAACATTATTACTAGGAATATTATTCCAATTAATGTGTTTGGTAAATAAATAAATATCCTTGGAATATTTTTAAAACAAATTCAATTAAAATTTAAAAATATTAAATTTAAAAAAATAATGAGTTAAAAATAATGGGGGAGTGAGAAGTTATGGGTGGTTACCTTTTATTCCCATAGGAATATAAGATTCCCACCATTTAACATGAGAATAGAAAGTGAGAAAGTCGTGTGTAAATTGCATTCCTAGGAATAAAAAGTTCAAAGATATAATTTATGAAAACTTGAAACAAACATAAGAATGAAAGATTCCCAAAGTCATATTCCTTGGAATAATTTTGTAATCCATAAAACAAACACCCCTTAAATCTTAATTCATGTATCATTAAAGGCCTCAAATGAGTAATGGATGAGACGTTTTGAACGTCACCTTTAAATGTTTGATCTGGTAGCCGTTAAGAAGCATTGTGAGCCGTTAAAACATTACATATGTGAAGGGATCTGAGGCAAGTAGTTTTTAGGTGAAAAAGAGTGTACCTTTATTGGATGTGAAAATGCGTATTTATATGACTCATATAAGAGTTGTTGAAGAGTAATGGAGAGACCGTTACAAACATCGTCTTTTAATGTCTGATATGGTAATTGTTAAGAAGTGTTATGAGCCGCTCAGACGCTAGATGAATTAAATATGTTTTTTTAAGCATAAAAAACTCAAAAAATCATGTTTTAATTCTTCTATTGTTAAACAATTCTACACTTTTGCAAGATTGATTTATATAATATACTGACATAAAATCTTTTAAAAGTTGTAGAGACCGAAAATGCTAATTGAAAACATTTAAAGAACTATTGTTTAAAAAATAAATAAATTAGGGAGACTAAAAATGAAATCTACTATATTTATAGGGATAAAAAACTTATATGTTGACTAACTTACTTTACTTTCAATTCGCAATGACTGAATCATTGCAGTCACTTCATTCTCTTTTATTGTGCAAAATCGCTCTAGTCGCCATCGTTCTGTTTCCTTCAAAAATGTAATACAACTACTCATTCAACTTTTCAGGTTTTCCAATCCAATATTTCTTCTCTATCAATTACAATTTATATTACCTACGTTATTTGATCCACGCGTGAACATCAGAAAAACAAAGCACTTAATGTTGACATTTATGTTGCATCCCCTCTTTTTTAGGGTTTCTATTGCATCTATTGCATACATGGATGTCCATTTGTTTTATTTTGATTCACATCTTCAATATTTCTGATTCATCTATTTTCTTAAATGATTATTTTTCTAATATATGATTTTATGAATCCCACTAAAATTATTGTAATTCCAAATTTTATCCATGCTATTATTCATGCAAAAGGAATTGAAACGTTATTGTGAGAAATTCGTTTATGATTTGTTCCTTATTTAAATGCATATATAATTTTTTTTCTATGGAAATAGTTCTTATGGTTTGATCTACAACTGTAGGTGCACTTTTTGCCTGATCTGCCGCCGCCCATATATTATATATTGTCTATTTATACACCACTTTGTTTTCAAAACAATTCCCAACAAACATTAAATTCCTCCGTATGCAATCATTCCAACACTAATACATCACATCTCATCAAAATTCCATAATTAAACCGTGTATGCAATAGAGTAATACCAGTATGAATAATATTTTGAAAAGTCTTTATATTGAACCTGCATGTGCTTGTTAAAAAAAGAGGTATTTTGGACTAGGCCTGCAGTGCAGCCCAACAACCCAACGTTCCTCTCCCTTGCTACCGAACTTGGCCCAAACACATAGAGGCCCATATCACCTCAACCCTACTCAACGGTCCCAGAAGCTTTGCCTCATGTAATGCTCGAAATGATTGTCATTTACTACCAATCAAGGCTCCTCACCCGTTTTTCGACAATCATTGATGGCTTTTGTCGCGCCCATCAATGATCTTGGCCCAACGTTGGGGGCTATACATACTCCTCTCATGCAGAGGAGTTAGGTATGTTATTTTCTAACTCTAAAAACCTCTAATTCATACTCTTACTTACTTGAGCGTCATAACACCTGCAGGTACAAAACCCCCCTCCACTCTTCGGAGCTGAATAGGATCACCATCAGACCAGGTCAACTCTGATCAAAGTAAGATCAGGAGAAGATAGAAGATGTCACCTTACAATTTGACAACAAAATATTTGACATAACAATGGGTTGTTTGTTTCATTTGATGCTCACTGTAATATTTTGATAAACGAGCAAACTACTATCTTAGTCTTGTGAAATTGTAATTCACTATCACATTCACTTTAAATGTATCAAAATTGCAACACATTCACAATTGTCTTTTTTTTGGTCTAGTCCACAACTCTCTATTTATCGGTCATTATGATCATAAAATATATTTCTAGATAGTTAATTTAGTCAATAAATGTGTTTTTTTGTTAATGAGTCTAAGTCCATAAAACTTCTAATAAAATAGATACTAAAAATATATTTACAATTTTAACACATTTAGAAATCAATGCTAACATATACTCCGTATTAGGGAAGTGCAAAAATGACATGAGTATGGTGAGAATAACAAAAAAATGGCTAAATAAGATGAAATAATTGGGCTCGAAGGTGACAGATATAGTGGCTGGGGTCCACTTGTTGAACATGGATTCTGATGTGTGTGCTGAGTGTATGTCTCTTTGATTCATTCATTCTTTGCTGTTGCTGTTTCGGTTTTGTTGGGTTTGGGGCGAAACCTCTGTACACTGGAACCCTCTCTTTCGATTTGGGGGTTATTGCATTTCAATTTGGCAATCCTCTCTTTCGATTTCTACAATGTCAAATTCAGATTCTCCTGTAGAAGATGATCCATCTCTTCAAGAAGAAGAGGACGATGATGATGACGAAGAAGAAATTGAACAAGTAGAAGAAGAAGAAGATCAAGAAGAGGAAGAACAAGTTGAAGAAGAAGAGGAAGAAGAAGAAGTTGAAGAGGAAGAGGAAGAAGAAGTTGAAGAAGAAGAAGTTGAAGAGGAGGAGGAGGAAGAAGAAGTAGAAACGGTGGAGGTGGAAGAGGAGGAGGAGGAAGAAGAGGAAGAGGAAGAGGAGGAAGAAGAAGCAATAGAGATGGAAGAGGATGAAGAACAAGAAACAGTAGTAGAGAACAAAGATGAAGTTCTAGATTCTATGCCTGATGCTGTTCAACATAGAAAAGGTTTTAATGTTCATTCCTTTATGTTTTGATTATTAATTTAATCCATTACTTGCACTGTTGCACATTTATTTTATGTGTTAATTCATTTATTATGCATGTTATTATTGATTTAATCCAGTACTTGCACAATTGATTTCCTTAATAAGTTTGTAATCCGGTTTTGACACTATATTGTGGTGAGTAGTTACAGCTGAAACCGTTGCACCGGGGTTTTCCTTCAAACACCTTTATTAGTTAATTAGTTAATGGTATTGAATATTGACAGGTATGCCTTATAGAATAGGACATGGCCGTGTTGAATATATCCTGGTTTTGTCTTAGGATCAGCTTGTGTAGTTTCTCGGTTTCACCTAATTGAACCGCTACCAGGTCTTGCTCTACTTTGTCCTTGACATTGGCAAAATCAAATCTGTAGTGGCTTGAAGAAAGGTGATACAATCTTTTGCAGTTCATATAGAAGGGACTGGAGCCGAAGAAGAACCTCAGAGGCTGCCAATGGCAAACTTCTGTAGCGTCTGACTTCATAGATGCATCTGACATCCAACTTGAATCCATCTGCAAAGGAGGTGAACAACTCTGCATTGAGGCTCAACCACATAGTTCTCATAACAAATGAAGTCATAGACAAGATAACATTGAACCTAATAGGTCAATGTGGTGAAAGAACCTAATTCCAATGAGCGGGAACCAGCTCATCAAAATTGCCTAGCTTTATTCAGTTGAATCCAGCTCCAATGAGCGAAGCCCAAATTTGCAATCTTTAGTAATTTTGAATATTGTGATTGTCAATTTGTCCATCAGTTCTAAACTCATCATGCTTTTTTTACATGTTTAGCTGTGAACCTATCTTGTCCGTTACTGCTCTTTGAAATTTTCAGCATTTTTGAATTGCGATGTCGGTCTGGTCTGAATTTTTAAATTTTACTATTGTAGAAACAGTAGAGGTGGAAGAAGAAGAGGAGGAAGAGGAAGAGGAAGAGGAGGAGGAGGAGGAAGAGGAAGAGGAGGAGGATGAAGAGGAGGAGGAGGAAGAAGAAGAAGAACAACAACAACAAGAAGAAAAAGAAAAAGAAGAGGCAATAGAGATGGAAGAGGAGGACAAACAAGAAACAGTAGTTGAGGAGAAAGATAAAGACAAAGACGAGGTTCCAGATTCTCTTCCCAATGCGGATAAACATAGCAAAGGTTTTTATATTCATTCTTTTATGTTTTTATTCTTGATTTAATCCGTTATTTGCACATTTGTTGTTTCTATTAATTCATTTATTATGCTTTTTTATTATTGACTTGATCCAGTACTTGCACATTTGTTTTCCTTAATAAACCCTGTAACCTGGTTTTGACACTATTGTGAGTCGTAACAGCTGCAACTGTTGCACCGAGGTTTCCCTTCAAGCACCTTTATTAGTTAATTAGTTAGTGGCATTGAATATTGATAGATAGTATTGATACCAACCTGAAAAGAAAACTTCAGCAGCAAGGTTGGTATGAGGGAGTAATTTTGCGGAATGACTAGGCATCCCTTACAGAATAGGAAATGGCACTGTTGAATATATCCTGGTTTTGCCTTAGGATCAACTTGTGTTGTTTGTCTTAATTGAACCAATGCCAGGTCTTGCTATACTTTGTCCTTGCGTTGGCAAAATCAAATCTGTAGTGGCTTGAAGAAGGTGATACAATTCTTTTGCAGTTCATATAGAAGGGACTGGAGCCGAAGAAGAACCTTAGAGGCTGGCAATGCCAAACTTCTGTAGCGTCCGACTCCATAGATGCATCTAACACCCAACTTGAATCCATCTGCAAAGGAGGTTGAAAACACTTCATTGAGGCTCAACAACTAAGTGATAGACAAGAAAACATGAAAAAGTTCATTTGTGCAAGTTTGCAATGAACTTGATAGGTCAATGTGGTGAAAGAACCCAATTATGATTAGCTGAAACCAGCTCATCAGAATTGCCGAGCTTTATTCAGTTGAATCCAGCTCCAATGAGTGAAGCCCAATCCCTCAATCTTTAGTAATTTTAAATGTTGTGATTGTCAATTTGTCTATCAGTTCTAAACTCATCATGCTCTTTTTACTTGTTTAGCTGTGAACCTATCTTGTGCTTTATGATTTTTTTCATCATTTTTGAATTGTGATGCTGGTCTCATCTGATGTTTTAAATTTTACTATTGTAGAAATAGTAAAGGTGGAAGAAGAGGAGGAGGAAAAAGAAAAAGAAGCAATAAAGATGGAAGACGAGGAGGAGCAAGAAACTGCAGTTGAGGAGAAAGATAAAGACAAAGACGAGGTTCCAAATTCTCTTCTCGATGCGGATAAACATAGCAAAGGTTTTTCTATTAATTAATTATTGGTTATGCTTTTATTCTTGATTTAATCCACTACTTGTACATCTGTTTTCTTTAAAAAATAAATCTTGTAACCTGGTTTTGACACTATTTTGCAAGTCGTAACAGCTGTAACAGCTGCAACAGTTGCACCATAGTTTCCCTTGAAGCACCTTTATTAGTTAATGGTATTTTTTTGACCAAAGATTAGTTAATGGTATTGAATATTGATAGGTATTGAATCTATCCTGGTTTTGCCTTAGGTTCAATGTGTGTAGTTTCTACTAATTGAACCAAGTCTAGTTCTTGCTATACTTCCTTTAACTAGGCAAAATCAACCGTGTAGTGGCTCAAAGAAAGACGATACAATTCTTTGCAGCTCATATAAAAGGGTTGAACCCAAAGAACCTCCGGCTGCGAATACCAAACTTCTATTGCGTCCGTCTCCACAGATGCATCTAACATCCAATCTGAACCCAACTGCAAAGGATGTGAACAATGCTGCATTGAGGCTCAACAACATAGTTCTCATAAATAATAAACGAAGCCATAGACTAGAAAACATGTCTAAATTCATCGTTGCAAGTTTGCAATGGACCTGTTAT
Organism: Trifolium subterraneum; assembly: GCA_951799995.1. Classification (NCBI taxonomy): domain Eukaryota; kingdom Viridiplantae; phylum Streptophyta; class Magnoliopsida; order Fabales; family Fabaceae; genus Trifolium; species Trifolium subterraneum. Next base: position 4,136,559 of record OX637462.1, on the reverse strand, counting down.
GTCAATGTGGTGAAAGATCCCAACTGTCATGAGCTGAAATCTAGCTTTATTTAGTTGAATCCAGCTCAAATGTGTGGAATCCAATCGTTCAATCTTTAGTAATTTTGACTGTTGTGATTGCCAATTTGTACATCAGTTCTAAACTCGTCATGCTCTTTTTACATGTTTAGTTGTGAACCTATCTTGTGCTTCATGAATTTTCCCATCATTTTTGAATTGTGATGTTGGTCTGGTCTGAAGTTTAAATTTTTATAATTGTGGTTTGCTTTATTACTAAGTTCGAATGTTGAATATTTGCTGCCACATCATAAACTGTGTTTACATACTGTGATGTGTATTTTAAATTTTTAACTACCACTTTTTTGTATCGAGTAAACTTGTAAACTCAAGTTTATGAGTCAAGTCTATGGAGATTTCACGAGTTTAATTGGAATTGAGTTTGACAATTTTTGTTCTTTCAATCCAATTTTTTTTATAATGTCTTGTGGGAGATGATACACTTCCGTCTACTGCCTCTTTGAATGGATTGTTTATTATTATTTTTTTAAATGTTAGATTATTAGTTTTTCTGCTGAGGATGTGGATTCAATCCTTGACCTTCTTATCACTCCATTCCTTATTTTTTTATAAGCATTATCACTCCACCCCTTAACTCTTCCACCCAAACCACCAAGCCATCCTTATAACATATGCCCCTATATGAAATGCTTTATAGAAGAGGATTTTTCCCATCATAATTTAGCTCTTATTTTCTATTGTAGATTCAAGCCAGCATATGGAGCTTGATGTGAAAGAGGAGAATTTGGGGCCAGTTTCTTCTGTGCCCGAGAACCCTGAAGTAATACGGCCAGAACATGATATGGATGAGAATGATGCCATGCTTAACGCATCTGTTCCATCACATGAGGAATTGACATTGAAAAAGGAGGAGTTCCCCGTGAAACAAGAAGTTTTGAGTCCTCCAAAACCAAGTGAAAACTTGATTCCCGCTGAAGATGGGAAAAATCAAGGCTTAAACGTTGATGTTGAAAATTCTGGATATCTTCTTCAGAGGAAAACCTTTGGAGGATGCAGTGAACCAGATTGCAATAGCAAAGCTTCTTTATCTGATGTTAAGGACATTGATTCTAGGGCCACCAAGGCATCTAGTGATACAGGAAAAGATGCGGTTACTGGAATCATACCGAGAGATAATTTTGTTGAAGATGCTGATGGTGGTCAGAACTCTCAGGAGAAAATTATGCAGTCAGAGATGGAGCCACGGGTTGATGTGAAACAAAAGCAGTCAAGGTCTGGTCACGGTAGTTCAGTATGTTCTTTTAAGTTTAATTACAATATGGCCAAATTTAATTTTCACTGCATGCTTTCTCTTTCAGAAGTAGCTTCTTTTACTTTAAAACCATGTTTAAATTAGTCCACACATAGTCTCTAACCAATATGTTTTTCTCAATTCTTCCTGATAGTAGGACTAGAAGTCTGTCTCCCAGTGCTGAGATTAAAGATGGAAACAAAAGACCTGCAATTACATGTGCTTTTTTCGCTCAAGGTTGGTGCATCAGAGGCAGTTCTTGTAGCTTTCTTCATATAAAGGATAGTGTGAATAATACCGACCAGGGGGTTGAAGGAAATCTAGTTACTGCACATCAGAAGAGAGAATTGAAATTGGAAAAAGGTATAACAAATAACTTGTTTGGTCAACCTCTTCAGGTATCCCCTCTATGCATGTTTCTAATAAAAGTATTGCCCTGTAACAGGTGTTAAGGAAAACGTTGACAGGTCAAGAACGGTTAGTACTCCAGTTCCATTTACTGCTTTACAATTACATATAAGCATAGCTTTTCATTCTTCTGAATTTTCTTGCAAATGAGTTGCAGAATGACGGAGAAGCAAGTCCAAGTTGGCATTCATCTCGTGAAAAAGAGAAGTTTCCAATGAGGGACAGCTTGTTTCCAGAGAATAGATCTGCATTTAATACATCAAACAATTATTTCGGCTCAAATCTTTCCTCATTTTCATCCCGTGAAGAGGGAATGGCTGCTATTCGAACCCATCATATGTACAGAGGATATACATCCAGAGAAGATTTTAGTTCATCTTTAGGTGCAAGTGCTTGGGACTCTCAAAAGGTTTTGAACAGTGAGAAGGAATATCACGCCCATAAGTCCACTTTCTCTTCAGGTTGGGAAGATTTGCATCTAGTTGGTTCATCTAAGGTTCCACCACATGCTAATGGATATAAACAAAAAACCGGCTCTTATGATTGGGAACCTTCTGTTCCATTTCGACCCTCCTTTTTTATCACTTCTATGAATGTATCATCCCCCGGAGATCTTTATGACCCTCTTCGTGATAGCATTGAGATACCTAATATTGGAGATGGGTCTTTGAAAGCTTTTCTAATTCGAGGGTCATCTATCCAGGCTTCATCACAAGTGCGGACATATGATGATTCTGCTGCAGTTGGGAAACACATGTCTGATCATAATGATGACAAAAGTTCTGTATCTTCACATAATAAGTTTTATGAAAATGAGCCAAACAGAAGTTCTGTTCCTCGTGGAAATGATTCTCTTGCAACCAAAACAGAGATAACATCAGGAACTTGTGCAAACTACCATAATGATAACATAGATGTGGGACAACATGCCTTTGGTGTTGAAGATAGGATGGAAACAGCGAAGAAACAAACTGAGCATGATGTGATGCATCATGGTGATGGATCAGAGCACATAAAGAAGAGAATAGCAATGGATAATAAAATTCATGAAATGGAGGTTGACTTTCCGACGGATAGCAGTGTGCACAAAGAAACAAAGGCGCTGAAATTTTTTCGTGCAACCCTTGTTGATCTAGTGAAAGAGTTGCTAAAACCATTTTGGCATGAGGGTCGTGTCAGCAAGGATGCACATGTACTGATAGTTAAGAAATCAGTTGACAAGGTTATTAACACTTTAGAGCCACACCAAATTCCGATCACTGAAGATAATGCTAAGCAATATGTTTCTTCATGTCGGCCGAAAATTGCAAAGTTAGTCCAGGTAAGTGTCCTTTTCTGTGCAGTGGTTGTGATTGAAAGTACACAAACTTTGTTGTTTGAATGTGGCTTGTCCTCAATTTGACAGAATATATTTTTATTTGCAGGGATATGTCAATAAATATAGCAAATCTTGATATGCTAGCCCAGCCACCTCTTTTTTGTACAGTTTTTGATAAGTTTGGCTGATTCCAATTCATGACAACTTCCGTCAAAGACTATCTGTTTCAAAGTCAAGGTTGATTTGGAATATTTTGAATTCTCTTTCAAGATGTTTGCTTCATTTTTTTTCCTGCGCTTTCTCTTGCTTGTTCCATTCTAAATTTGAATTGCATGGTTTATAAGGATATCTTATTTACATTAATTTGCATAACTATGTTGCTTATTTAGGAATACTAGAGAAAAAAAAACCGTGCATTCGCATGGGTCCGCTGAGTTTTGCTTGATAGTTAAGCTCGACATTATATTAATTAAGTAGAAAATATAGAATAAAGTATTTAGAAATTTATTTTAAAATATTATTAAGATATAAGTGAAGTTATTATGCACTTTCATAAACTTATTTTTTTTGAGCAATAAACTTATTAAATCAATGAACTTGTTTTATTAAAGCTATTGTTCCATGTATTTTTTTTTTTTATAATAAATTATAATTACTCTCATTTTTATTTAGAAAATTTCAAAAAATTAATAAATTTAACTTATAGATCAAAGACAAACATTTATCCCGTGTATGATTTTTTGTAATAAATTATAATTATAAGTGACAAATCCCGTGTTTTTTTATAAGTATTTATAGTGACAAACATTTATCAATGACAATTATTTGTTCCGTATTCTTTTTATGTATTAGTGACAAACATTTGCCCCGTGTTTTTTTTATGTATCAATGACAAATATTTGTCCTGTGTTTTTCTTGATATTTATTAGTGACAAATATATGTCCTTTATTTTTATGTATTGACATATATTTTTTTAAAATATCAGTGACAAACATATGTACAACTGCATTGGTTTATGTCATTGGCATGTATCTAGCCTTCTTGCTAGTTTGTGTGATGCATTATTTTCAAAAAATTGCATTGGTATATATACAGCTGCACAATTTCTTGCTAGTTTGTGCGATGCATTATGTTCAAAAAGAATTTATCCTGAGAGTGAAACTTGAGGGTGAAAAAGTGATAACAAAGAATTCCGATGATGCTTTGTCTTTAATTATTAATCAAGGTACAATTTAGCCATACAGTTTTTGCATCTTTTACTTTACCCATTTTTTTTTCTTTTTCACATATGGCCATCCCATGTTATCTCTTCTTTAAGTTAATTTAGGGTGCATTTAGATGATCAATTCCACATAAAATTCTTGGAATTTGATCATTTTATGTTATTTTGTAGGAAATGACTTGATTCCATTAGATCAAAACATGATAAGGTAAATAATAATCAAATTTATCCATTCTGTTAATTTTTCGTGGATCTTTTATTTATTCATGATTATAATTGTTGAAGTTAGAGTTTTATTGGAAAGGAAGAATAAATACTTTGAATTATGAATATAGTTTGATGTGATTAGTAATTATGATTTAATGTAAACTATGTACCAGTCCTTGTTTATACTAACAAAAGACCCCGAATCATAATTAAACAGCAAAACAGATTATGATAATAAATAAGAAATATGAAACTGATCTGAATAAGATAAGATACTATGAAAACAATCCCACGAGAAGGAGAAGAACAGGGGTCAAGGTTTGCAAGAAGAAAGTTCTTCCGAGTTCGCGTAGAAGGAGACATACAGAGGAAAGCACACAAACTAGCCAGAACTGTATGCAGAAGAGAGAGAAACAAAGTAAGACGAAGAAATGTGAGGACCTATTGTTTGCTCGAGAAGAAGATATAAGTCACTTAAAGTATATAAAAAAAACCAATGTACCTTAAAAAAAAGAAACAGAATGGTTAAAATAAAGGATAATTCTGGGGTTTTGTCCGCAAACCCTTATAGCAGATGCGAAACACGCAAACCAGGCGCAATTTCTTTGCCATGATTTGCGGCTGTGACCACCATACCTCTTTAAGGTGCACATCTGACCAATTGCTTTGCACTGGCTGCCGCCACAGTGCTTTTCCGCGATTACCCGCTGTAGCGGCATGATTGAAAATATAGTTGGCATTGGCAAGAAGAGTGAAGTTTCAAACTTTGGGGAACTCGATAAAAAAAATAGTCACAGGATGAGACAGACCACGAAGATGATATGGATCCGATACCATGTTGAAGTTAATAGGGTTTTCGATAAAAAGAGAAGAGAAATAACAAAATGTTTGTGTGAAAATAATTAAATATGATTGATGATCATGATGTAATGTAAACAAAGCACCAAGCCTTATTTATACTTATACAAGACTCTGAATCCTAATTAAACAGGGAAACAAATAACCAAAATGGATAAGGATGAAATTGTTGAGAAGTTCTTTGCACAAAGAGAAAACTTGGGAGAGAAAAGAGGCATGACTTTGCGTGGAACTGTCATTCTTTGAATAAAGAGAGAAGAGAAAGAATAAAATCTTGAATCATGAATATAGTTAAATATGATCGTTGATCACGATTTGATGCGAACAAAGCACCGAGTCTTATTTACAAGACTCCAAATCTAAGCTTGTCTAAGATAATATCAAGAATATTTTCATATATGCTTAACAATAATAACTTGCAAAATGAATAAAATAAAATTTATATGTATTGAATGATTACTGATAAGTTCTGTTAGTGAGTCTATATATAGTAAGTTAAAGAATATTACAACTTCATAGAAACTACTCTGATGCACTCCTCAAAAGCTCAATGTGGTTGAATAACACAGCGCGCTTGTCCCTTAGAAAGTTAGAACTAGGAATCTGGACAGAGGCAGAACCTTGTTAAGTAAGTAGTAAGCACTTTTATACAAGTGAAGAACAGATCCAGCTCTGTGCTTTGCACATGCATGCAAAACCAGATTGTTAGCCTAGGCTACAACACTCACTCCTAGAGTGGAAAAGAGAACGCAAGTTCAGACAACAGTTTTTGGATTCAAATAATGTAAAGCAGTAGCTTGAGCTAAGATTTCATATTCAGCTTCAATGCTAGAACTTGCCGCAGCTGTCTGTTTCTGCAATCGTCCAGATTCCAGGAAATCAGATTAGGCTGGAAATTAATTGCAGCCCCTGAAGCGGACTTGTGGGTCAGCAGCCCGGTCCTTGAACCCAATCTGAATTAGAGTACCTCTCAGTCGTCCAAACCAGGTTGTTTTCGCCCGTAACTTGCTTTATTGAGCTTGCTAACCAGAGTCTTATCTTATCTTGATGGTCGTAGCTTTGAGGCTATGTTGTGCAGACTTCTTCCTGCAGAAGGGCATTGAGAAACACATTTCTGTCCCCAAGCTATTTTTATAGACTAATTTATGGTGTAGGAAAGAGCTAGAATCATTTTGATGGTGACAACTGACAAGTTCGATAACCGATGAGAAAATTTTATTGGAGTCAAAACCAAGCACTTGCTGGAAAGTAGTGCTTATAAAGCTTGGACAATGGACATTGTTCACCTTACAAGCCGATTCTGTAAGGTTGAGTTAAAGCCAACCATAATTCTAAGATGGTATTATAGCCTATCCTAGATCTGTTGTTGGGATTTTCGCATCGTCCACGCTTTAGGCCCATTGGTTCTGGGCGTGACGTGGTTTTGGAAATTTCGCCTTAATTGTTGTCCACCTCTAGCCACCTAATTGCGACATCTCGATTGCATTCATTGCAACCTCCAATACCTTAATTGTGTTGGGTGTGAGGGGGTAAATTTATTCCCACATTGCCTATAGATATATCCCAGGTAGTTCTTATAAAGTTTGGGCAATCTTCACTTTACAAGCTAGTTTTACAAGGTTGGGTTAGGTCCAACCCAAATTTTAAGAAATAGAACAGTTTCTTCCTTAAGAACAGTTCTTATGTGTGGCGTCCACGTCATTCATCCTCCTTCAATGGTGAACCTAGCTAAGAATGGATCTTAGCTTTAAGAACCCAGATAAGATTGTGCTGGACGTGGCATAAGTAATGGTCTTTGTGCATGTCATGAAATGCGTTTTGGTACAACTCATCAGGCAAAACACCTTTTGAGGTGGTGTATGACAAGCATTCCCCACTATGATCTGGCATCTGAATGGGGAGACCTTAATGGATTCTGTAACCAAGGTAATGATGCTTTACAAGGATTAAACCTTGCGGAAGCTTAAATGTCACCGTCATTAGGCCCAACAAACTATTTAGAGATATGCCGGTTCACAATGGAGGCATGCAAAGTTTGTAGAAGAGGATTGAATTTATAAAAAACTAAAGCAACTTAGACTAAATTTGGTTGCCAGAAGGATCAACACCAAGCCTTCCCACATAATTTGGTCCTTTTCAGATTGTTTCTTGCATACGGTAGGCTGCTTACACGGTCCAGCTACTGGACTTAGGATCCATTGTGTGTTTCATTTCATGTCTCTCAACTCAAACATGCAGTGAAAGGTGATTCTGTTGCAGCAACCTTATTCCCTGAGATGAAAATCGATGAACCTGATCTTTTGGTTCCCCAAAGTAGTGTTGAGTATTGACCACCACAGAAAGGAGGTGCAATGGCTACTTTGGAAGTGGCAGCAGCAATCCGAGAGCAATTTTCATTTGCAGGACAAGGCAAGACTAGTGGGGAGGGAGTTAGTAGGAGGAAATTACACCTAAATGTCCTAGCCTAGCATATCACTAATCGGGAATTATAGGAGGTATGAGGGTTAGTTATAGAGAGGATAGGGTCTTTTATATGGGTAAGCAAGGAATGATGAAACTTATGCTGAGTATTGATGTTAGTTGGAGCTTAGAGAATTCTCTCTGGCTCGGGAGCTTTGCCTTTTTCCTTGTATTTCCTTTGTTACACAGTAATACTGAAACTGAAAATCATGGAATTTCATATCACCCTCTCCCTGATTTTCGCATCTATAAATATTGTACATGCATAAATATCCATCTTACACTCAAAGGGCAATACAACAGTCAGCTTTTATGTGCTTTTGTGCTCAAGTTTTAAATAGGTTATCATTCAGTTTTCAGAGGTTTCTGAGTCTGCATATTTTCAAGAAAACAGCACTTACGCCAAGAAGTAAAAAGGATGCAAATTTTTCTTTCTTTATAGGATCAGAGTCCACGAGTGCTAGAGTAATACCCAGCACAGCATGTAAAATACTTAGGCCTCTAGGTGATATACACTTATAATTCTGTAGATCTGAAGCTGACAGATATATATAGTCAATAGCAAGGCATATACTGTAGTAACAAGTAATTAGCAAGTTTATATCAAAAAGAACGTTTATAGCTTCAACTAAACCAAATTAAATAAAAATGATAGAAAATATCTATAGCATAGAGGTTTATTATTTTGATCAGTTGATGCTAACATAACCTAATACTGCAGTAACTGATGCTGAAATGAAGCATGTCACTCGTACGCACACTTTTCACTTATAACTATAAAAAGGCAGATTCCTGATGACATTTTCTTGTCTTACAAGAAATAATTGCATAAAGGATAAGTCTTGCATCAGTATATTTTGATGTTTTCTCTTTGAACATTTTGTGCTTTAACAGCACTAGGCTTAACAGTTCGACATTCTCGACATGGTGCAAAAAAAGTCTTAATTTTCTTGAAAAACCCTGTCTTCCTCACACTGCTTTCCTTGTTTGAATGTTTGCCTGCTTTGCCAAGTTCATGATATTTCATAGTGCTGCCTGTTTTCCCACTTGACATTTCACTACCAATATGAGTTGCTAGTAATGATCTCGAGGAACTAGTCGGATTTATGATCAAATTCTGAGTTGTTTGAAATGCAAATGCTTGTGGTTGAAGTTGCCCATTGGAAATAAGCTGATCAGCAGGTGTGGTCTTGATTGGATTAACAGCTGAATTCAAGTTTGCTTTCGTGTTAGTAAACTCGAACTCTAGTTCATGTTTGCTTACTTGGAAGTGTTTAGTCTGGTTAGGTGGAGAAGGGAGTTTTGTTTGTTGTTGGTCTTGAATAGAAACATAGCCACTAAAAGAAAGTGAGTCCATTGAAATGCTATCAGACACAAATTTTGAGGGAAGCTTGTTTCCTTTTCGAGTATCCATTGTTTCATGATCCAAAATGGTTATGTTGGTTGAAAACTTATACATGATGAAACTTGCCTCCTTAAAATTGTTTTTATATCTATTGACCCTTTTGAGAAGGATGAGGGGTAAGCTCATTTATATAATTTACATTGTCAATTCTCTTTGATGCTGACAATTTAAGGACTTTCCGGCCTCTAACTGAGTTTATGAATGAAATTTGTCATCTATCATTGGGGTTGTCACACATAAGATTTGGCCCATACATATCCATAGAAGTGTCACAATATTGGTTTATATAACCAAAGTATATGGATAGTGGTATATCATAATATAGTTATTTCTTTCATAAGGTCATTGTCAAATCTTAAAATCTTAAATTTTTGTCTTTATTGTGTGTGTCTTTTGGGTTTGTGTGAGGCATTTCCACCCATAGCTTACTCAAATGGCTGATCCTACGAGGATGTTTGGCTAGTCTTGCTATTTGAAGAGTGTTATGTGTTTTGTTTATTCATCTTTGATGTTTAATTATTATTGTTGAATGTTTCACTATCTTCTATTATGGTTTTTAATTAACCTTGTTACATCACCGATCGGCGACGGTTGTGACTGTAAACAGGCTCTAGCCTTCATTCAAACTTTAGGTTGATTTCCACTTGCTAACAAGTGTATATGCTTGTTTTGTTGAAGAGATACAAGTCTATTTGTGACCCTTCCTAAAGTTGAGAAATAACTCAAACATTGCAATTGCACAATTTTGAATATATATAAACAAATTTAGTAAGGGAGCCACATCTCTAAGTAAGAGCTTACTGTGAAATTTATGTATAGTTTTCAATGGAAGAATTTCATATTAAAATCCAAGTTAAAACTAGTTTGAGTAAAAATGTTCAATCAATTATCTAAGTCAAGCTTTTTTTTTTTAGAAATAAAGATGATTGTTACTATCGGGGGAGTTTGCCGTTCATTTGGATTTTACTAGGCTTAAAATATTAGTTTATACAATTATGCGCAGAGAATACTTAATTTGGAATAAAAAAATTACAATTTTTTATTTTATAATTTTTCCAAATTAAATGTACAACCTAGAGATACCATCAAGGGTACTTAAGAGGTAGTGATTCTTGAAAGCTACATAAGAATTTCTACATTTTTAACAAAGATGTAAGTCACTACTAACAGTTGGCTTCTTGAACTAGAGAGGTGTGACATCTCTAACTATTTTTTAATAATAAATTTATCTCTTGCCTTTGAGATAATGAGATGCAGTTTCTTGGTGTTAATTAATCATATCTTAGTTTCCGTAAAATTTGCGGTTTCTAATTTACTCTTTAGCAGCCTCGCAAAGATCACAAGTCTTTAAAAAAAGTTCCTGTAAAGAGTCCTTAAAAGTGTAGGGATCCTGATTTTTTTTTAAAAAGTCTCAAAATATAAATCTTATGTGAAATCAATCCAATATGTTGCATGACAGTAACCTTTTTTTTGTTAATGGGATACGTTAGTTAATATAAATCTTATGTGAAATCATTATTCACAATCACATAATTACATATTATTAAATACATATTTTTTAAAATTTATATATTTTGAATAGGAATATAATACCATAAATTGATAAACTATATAATCTCAAATGTTGGTATATAAGATGTTCGAACTTCAATTTGTTTTTTTTTTATAATTGTCTTAAGAATATTTTAAAACTATAAATTTTTTATAATTTTATCCCACAGATAGTTAAAAATATTAAAGGCTAAAGTTGTATATTGATTAGGGATGTATCTGTCTATACTGGGATTGTATCCTCTACAATTTTCCCTCATGTTTTTTTTTTCTTTCATTTTTATTAATCCAATTTTCTTTCATTTCACCGAGTAGAATATTACATATTACCAATTAAATTGTCTTCACGAGAAGTAGGGATCTCTCTATTTCTCACGACAAATTCATAGTGAAATCAGGGGGCTGTTTGACAGAAACTAGAGCAATTAGTCCTATTGTTTCACAAATTTTAGTCAATTATCTCATGTGACGTGTATCCTAATCAATTACACCTATGACGTGACACCACGTTGGCATGTGTCACATATGCTGTTAACTGTCACGTCATCAAAATAAACGGAGTAAACAGGGCATGATGCAATTTGATTGACATTTTACAATATCGTATTTACTTATTTCCAACTTTTGGAGAGTATTTGACAAATTTTGAAATTTCAGAAGGGACATTTGATATTTTGCTCGCAAATTCAAGGGTTAAAGTCAATTGTAAAAAATAAAAAGTCAAACTGCAAAACGGGTCTTGTATTTTGATGATTACAAAAAAGCCATTAAACAACTCAGACTACGCTTCTTTCTTCTCCTTCACCAGAACGCGCCGCCCCCCGCCAACCACCAGTCGCCGCCGCCACTGCAACACAGGAAGCCACCTCACCTTCTCCTCTTGCCACTGTAAATTATCTTTTTAATCTCTTTCCATTTTTGAATCTCCATTGCGTCGGTTTAATCTCCACCTTCTCCTCATGAATTCAAGTAGTGATGATTTTTTTTAAGCCATATTGATGTTAGAACAAATTAGGGTTTTCATCAATTTCAAATTGTGAAAGAACCATTGCTGTGATTAGAACAAGACCTTGAATACGAATAACAATGACAATAGAAGAAGTACCTCTTGTGAAGCTTAACTGTATTTTTTATATGTTCTATTTGTTATTTTGTCCAATGTTGTTAAATAGCAGCTATAGCTGCACTATACCGCTATAGTGTAGCAGAATTTGGATGATCCGCTATTGTTCTGCGATACATTAATTAATACAAAATTTGTCAAATAGCAGCTATAGGGGAGCTATAGCAATATTGCATAATAGAGCAGTAAAATTGAATGAATTTATGTAATATGTTAGAAATATTGTGATTTGTTTTCTGAGTTATGAGCTTAAACATTGTGATTTATTACAACTTAGACGTTTCATTGATTTGTATATGATTTGCATACTTTGGTTTAGTACTTTAAGTACTACTTGCTTTATAAGTTTTAGTTTATTTTAGTGGCCATCCCTAGCTTTTTGGCCTGGCTCCGCCAGTGATGTCATTAGGGGTTTTGGCTTTTGAGGATCTGTTTCTATTACTTATTATTATCATGTGAAAGGTAAACCCTAGCTTGATTCTCATAAATTTCTCCATTTTATGGTGCAGCATGATGGAAAACTCCGAGCCACGGTCAAAGAAGAAAATGAAAAACAAAAAGAAAATCAATACTGAACCAATGCCTGAACAGGTTCAAGCTAAAGTTGAAGTTGTATGTTCTAATCCAGAAAAAATGCCTCCATTTGTTGGTTATTTTCCTTCTGGATTTGATCCGGTTAAGCAGTCGTCTTCCGGTTAGACTGGTATCCAAGTTTATCACAACAAGAATATGCATAAGAGGACTGAGCTTGTTGTTTGTCCTTCTGGGTGCTCGGTTGAATTCGTCGGAACGAGTTATGCGGGCGAGGCATGGGCTGGACACCGATCAATGTATGCACTTGCTGTCTTTGATAAGGAAGCTCAGACACTTAAGGTTATGCATATTGGTGCCAATAAGGTATGATTGTTAAGAAATGTAAAGAAAGAAGTTGTGTTGATGTTTTGGAATTTGTTAGTGTGTTGTGTTGATTTGTTGGTGTGTAGATATTCAGATTGGAACCAAAAGTTAAAGGTTTGGAATATAACATGCCTCCTCCGACTTTAACTGTGGAAGAGATGAGTCCGGATCAGTAGGCAGAGAAAAGGTGAAAGACTGATGCTATTTTCGGAAGAAGGAGGCAAATTGTGATGGTATATTTTGATTCCTGTTTTTACCTTATTTGCTAGCTGTGCTAGTAAGTAATTACATGACAATCCTTATTTCAGTGTGATTTTTTTTTTTGGAAATTTAGCAAATAGCAAGTGACACATGAATCTCAGCTTATAGGTGAAAAATAAGAGAAATACAATACCACAAGTTTATTGTTGGATTTTTTATTTGGTTTGATTGGAAAAACACTTTAAATTTCAAAATCATTGGACTTCACTTTTCAACACTGCAAACCAATTGTTTATTTTAAGATTTGACTTGCACATTTTGATCACAACCAAAACACCCTTTGTAGGATAAGATTCTACTTTGTATGATTTGACCGCTGATCGTTAGAAAGTGAAAATATTGTGTTATTATTTATTTTAATTAGCTTGTTGGTGATGTTTGTTGTCTTGGATGAATTTTTGTGCTCAAGATATTTGTCTAACTCAATCTCAAAAGTTAGCTTAAGAATATCAAGGATTAATTTGGCCATATCTTTGTTGAGCTTGTTCTATTTTAAGTTGCAATTTGATATTCTAGTAGTTTTGTTAAATTGTCTGCTCCCATAAAAGAGTTGCATCCCAACTTTTACAAGCAACTAGAATCAAGTCAAATTGACCTCTACAGCTCAAGTTTGTTGCCTTGAAAACAAGCTGTCCAATACTAACTGTAGGGAATCTTACCTGTTTTAACTCAAAAGCGTTGCCACCTCTTAGCTTAATGAGACCTGACTCATTGTATAACACAATACTTTTGCATGAATTCTACAATTCTTAACTTTGGGCAACCACTGTAAGTTCTGGTTTTCTCCTTACATGATTTCTTTGATATAGAAAACCATCCTAGAGTACATGATTTATCTTGTGATTATTTGAAAGGGTCAGAATACATGACCAAAAAGAAAAATAGGAGACATATACCACCATATAATGCTTCTGCAACTACACCTCAGGAGGCTTATGTATTGGATCAACTCATCCTTTCAGGAGAACGGAACCATCTTCAAAGATCAGCACGCCATGGATGGTGTTTCCTCTTCAAAGAAACATAAAATCCCCAACATTATACGTCATAGATTTTCGACAATGTTTGCTGTTTCTGAATCAAGAAAGATGCCACCTGAAAAGATTAATCTTCTCATTTCTTATATTTTGGTGCTCACACTTTCTCCAACGAATTCCAGACTGACTACAGCGATATATCGAAGGATCTGCGAATGACTAAAGAACCGGTGAGACAAGTCTATGAGCATTTGGGCTGCAAAATTTTAACACAAAATGGGGCTTCCTATGCCACACTTCCTATCCCTCTTACATTTCCTCAGTTAAGGCAAAAGAAGAGGGTGAAAAAGAATTGATCACTTTTTGAGTCTGTTTTGATGCAAATCAAATTGTTTGTTAGTCACTTTGATGCAGTGATGTCAAATTTTGTTATTCAACCTTAGGAGTTGTTAGATACTTTAGTTTCTTTTTTTAATTTGCTAACATTTGAACTAGGATATTCTTCAAAGGTAAATTATCCATTATCATTCAAATTCATCCTATCCATCTATTTTGTCACTCCTATAAGTTACCTTTAAAGAATAATTGACCTAAAATTTAATTAAAATAAAACTAATTAAGTTATATGTGTAAATTTTGCAAGTGGTATATGGTCACTTTTCTTCCATAGGGGGTAATTATGATAATTCACACCATTGCATGATTAATGCCTGCATTATTATTAAAATGGAGTGTATTGATTATGTTTTTTCCATGGAGATTAATTCTATTAAAATGGTTATGGAAAATTCTATATCTATAACATCATAAAAGAAGAAAAAGTGGGGTGTATTGATTATGATTTCAAATAAATTAATTGTAAATGATCCCTGCATCTTGCTGTTATTATAGTAGAAAATTCAAACAAATCTAATCCTAATGCATATACACACATCTCCCTAAAACAAAACATATCAACAAGAGTGGATCCATATCTACTAGTAATAATACTATCCCACATATATATCCAATATCGGTGGACCCCACATTGTTATCAAGAATAGGACAAAGGACAAGCCAAGTGTACATTTTCCTTTGTACATTTGTGAGGTGACCCACCACAACCCACTATACCCCTCTGTCCCACATTTCACTAAAGATATTAATATAGAGGGTCCCTAGTCTTCATCCTTATCCAATTTCCTCTCACTATTTCCACCTCTTGTTAATTTTACTATATTGCCACTCAATAATATCTCCTCAAAATAACTTACACTTGGAAGCAATATAACACTTGATCCAATTTTAACCGTAGATATTTTTAGCATAACTCTCTAGAGTTTCTATATATAGAGTGTGTATACACATACCTTTGTTATAAGAACCCTCTCATATTAGATATTTATCATCAATAATATTTCATCAAAGTCTTAATTCCAAAATGTTAGACAAACTTTGGGATGATGTTGTTGCTGGCCCTCAACCTGAGCGTGGCCTTGACAAGCTTAGGAGACTCACAACTAACATCAAAGGTATAATAAAAACATTAATTCATAATAATTTTCCTAAGTCCTAACTATACTATAAATAAATATATGCACAACTAAATATAATTTTAGATCTATGTCATGATGTACATGTTGTATGATATTAAGGTTGTATAATTAAATTTGAAAATTGGATGTAGTGGATGAAGGAGGAAGCAGTCAATTAGTGAGAAACTCGTCGTTGCCGACGACACCGACAACACCGGTGACTCCAACGACACCTCAATCGGCGCGTAAAGTAGACAACGTTTGGAGGAGCGTGTTCAATCCTGGGAGCAACTCTGCTACTAGGAGAATTGGTGCTGATGTTTTTGACAAACCACTCCCCAACACCCCCACTGTCTATGATTGGTATGAACTACATATCTACTTATCCAACCACTTATATTTTCTTGCATATACTTCCTCCGATCTTTACTATAAGATTTTTTTTATGTTTAACGTATCTGGTCTATATTTATGTTTATGGACATGATACATCAAATATTTTATAAAATTAAAAAACAAACTTTTGGATAGAGTATATGATTATAATATGACAAATGCTAACGAGCCTCAGAGAGGCACGTAAGTTTTATATAGAATTGTTCTGAGGCACATAAGTTTTATATAGAATTGTTACGAAAATGTGTAAAATCGGCATTGAAAATTGTGTTATTTAACTTTTTAAATAAAAAGTTTTTTTACTTCAAGAGTGTCGCGGACCATCATTAGCAAGACCTTATAATATTATAGAGCTAGACTATATGGGATATTAACCGTTAGATCTTTCGAGAATCTTGGATCTACGGCTCCGATTTCATGATATATTAAATCTAAAAAGTTGTTTATGATGATGGTTGATACTAAAATGAACTGGATTGTATGTGATTGCAGGATGTACAGTGGAGACACAAGGAGCAACCACCGTTAAGGGTGCGGTCAACCTCCCATATGGCATGTAAATATGTTCTGTGTTGTTCATCGTCTTACCACATGTCGTGATCTGATTGGTCGTTGTAGCGTGTTTGTTTTTTTCATATAAACATCTAATCTGAATCTATGAATGTAAAATGCTTAAAATAATAATCAGCAGTATTGAGTTTTGTTATATCTAGTTTTTTCCCTTAATCGGTTAATTATCTTGCTTGGTTTTTTCTCCTTCAATTAAGTGATGGTTAATCTACTATATAGTATTTAAAATAAAAGTGTGTTAGCCTTTATTGTAGTAATATTGTAACAAATGTGGTGAGTGGTGACATAGTGTGATAATATGTAATGTAACTATGCAATTTGGTAAAAGATTGGATTGAAACAATTTTATAGTATTATAGTATTACGTGATTTATAATAACTCATACTGTATTGTTAAAAAAAATAAAATCATACCGTTGGATTGTTACAGTCTATTTGAGATGCTGAAAATATATCGGATTGCAAATCCTGAAATTTGCATCCTACACTAAATAGATGAAATTTGCATCAATGTTTTGGAAAATTAAAATTTAAAAGTAGTTTTAAATTTTATAAACATTAAAATTCTGATCTTAAATTTAAATCTTCAGATCTTGATCAACGATATTGATTTCACTAAATGCATAGTATAGTCATTAGTGCTAAGTGCACCCAATCTACATACCTAAGTAGATGGCTATATGTCGTAATCTAATTAATCTCTTAGCAATAATTAAAGTTTTGCGGGCCACCAACACCATGTCCTTTTATAAGTGACAATAAAATACTATATGATGTAATAGAGATATCGGAGGATTCATCTTATCCATAGTTTTTTTAAGTAATTTGGTGGTTGAATTTTTTATCTTTAAAGTAAATAAGTGAAATATATGAGATTTAAATTTCGATCAATGTATATATATTGTAATGTTTCTACCAACTTAGTTAAATTCACATGGATATTTTCTTTTCACAAATAAAACGATAAATATCATGTAAAATTTCAAATTTAAAGTCATATATAAATGTTCACTATAAAATTTTAAATTTAAACTCAGTTATAGATATTAAGCCTAACAATACCATCAATTGATTTTAGTTTACGATACAACATCATTTATGTAAGGTACATGTTAGTGATTAAAAGAAAAAAGAAACATTTTATCATAATTCATGAATCTAATTCACTTTTTAAATTTGATCACAAATTTTAAGTTAGACGCTATGAAGCACGGACACCTCTATGATTAGGCGTGTCGCGGTGTCCGACACGTGTCGGTGTCCGACACGTGTCGGTGTCCGACACGTGTCGGTGTCCGACACTCGTCTGACACATGTCTGACACGTGTCGGATAGCTCAAATCGGTGTCCGAAAAAATTCAGTTTTTTCTTTACTTCGACACTTCTTTGATCGGTGTCCGACACCTGTAAGACACTCGTACACACGTGTCGGACAAGTGTCCCCAAAAAAATTATTTTTTCTTTGTTTATACTCTTCAAGACACATGTTAGACATACCTATAAGAGTTAGAAATGTGTCGAAATAACATCATTGATCAAAGAAGTATTAAAAATATTACATTTTGATTACAATATTTTTAGTTTTTTCAAAAGTAGATGGATAAATAAAGGTAAAATATTATCATACTTTGTTTAATTTTTTTTTTAACACATAACTTCCTTAACTTAGATTTTATATATTTTGATTCTAAACTTATATCTTTTATAAATATGTAGCAGTGTCGGTGTCTTATATTTTTTACGTTAGCGGTGTCGCAGTGTCCGTGTCCGTGTCGTGTCGCGGTGTCCGTGCTTCATAGGTTAGACGATACAAATTTATACTTAATATATTTTTTTTTGACAAAACTTCATATTTTTATTATTTTTGAGAAGATCTTATCCTTAATTTGAATATCAACGCTAAAAAATCCACCACTGACATCATCTGATCTTGACATTTATTATATTTTGTTACTTCAATTTATTTATCGAAAATGCTAAACAGTGTCCCTGGATACTGATTAAACATGTTAAAATAAGAATTTTGTCTCGAAATATGTGCATTTAATATTTCAAAAATATAAAAAGTTGTCTTTTTAATATTAATTTTATCTATTATTTATTTTTTTGACATGCTTAACAAGTGTCCCGGGTGCACTGTTTAACATGACCTTTTATTTATTTATTGTTTATTTTTAAAGTATCTCCTAAGGAGTGTATTATTAAGAATATTATTTAAATATTTTAAATAAAGAAACTACTTATTAAAAAGTTTAATATTCAATTTTTTAATGTACAATATTTTATAAAAATTTATACACAATTGTAAAATATTAAGTTTGAAGTCGGATACAGATATTTAAGATAATAAAATTGTCAACTGAGTTAAATTTTACAGATATATACTTAATATTTTTTGGAGAATATTATTCTTAGTTTGAATATTGACAATAAAAGACTGTCATTGGTATAATTTAATCCTTGACTTTTATTATGTTTTACTACTTCAATTTATTCTTTTGTCAATAAAATGAACCTCCTAAGAAGTGTATTAAGAGTACTATTTAAATCTAAGTATTATTTAAAGATTTTAAATAAATAAATTGTTTATTAAAAAGTTAAATATTTAATTTCACCTAGGAGTACTACTTAGTAAAAAAAAAACTCATTTTATATATTTTTTGCGGTAGCCTTTTCAAGGCGGAAGACTACCCATCTATGTGAGAGGCGAAAGCCTCTATATATAAGAGAACTATTTTCCGAATTTTTTTATAATAGAGAAGTTAATTTTACTTCCATATTCATGAGAGTTATTTCGCCACCCTTTTTTTATGGATTTTTTTTTCTCAGGAACATTTTATTATACTAAAAAGTATAATTTAGTAAGTATTTTTTTATGGATTTTTTTTATCTTTTTATTTTTAAAAATCTACATAGATAACTTAAAACAAATACAACCTTAATTTTTAGTATTTTTTGCTACTTTTATAAAACTTAAAAATATAAAAAAATAATTTTAAAGGTTATATGTAATGTTTTTGACACAAAAGTATATGTAATTGTTGGTGGGACATATATCATTCCTTGATAATTTTGAAAATATTTATTCTACAAAATAAATCATAGATTTATATGTGGTTCCCACAATAAACTTTCAAACATTTTTTTAAAATAGATTTACTATGTGATACTCACAATCAGGTTTGTCAAATGGAATAACAACAACTATTGTTGCATAATCCTTAATGTTGATGAAAGTTATCTTGGTACTCCTATTCGAGCCAGCTTTAGGGGTCTTATCAGGAATAACTCAGGTTACTATTTACCAGGGTATTCTGAGTTTATCCAAGGGTCTTCAAACATCATGCTAGCTGAATTATATGCAATATACCAGGGCCTCATTCTTGCAAACGATATGGCTATTGGATAACTTGTTTGCTACTCTGACTCCTTACATTGTATCAACCCTATCAAATGTCTCATTTCTAAGTTTCACGTACATGCGGTGTTGATTCAAGACATCAATGATCCGTTTTCTCAAAATAATGTTAATCTTTATCACACTTTAAGAGATGGAAACCATTGCGCTGACTTTTTAGCCAAGTTAAAAGCTTTTTTAGATGATAATCTAGTAATTTACAATTCTCCTCCAATAGTCAATGCTTGATCTTCTCAGAAGCGACACAATTGCGAGTATCTTTGTTGGGGAATAATTCTTTTTTTTTTTGTCTTCGTTTTCTTTTATTAGCATTGCAACAAAAGATAAAAACTCTATCATATACATCTCTTCATTCATAAATCATAATGTTACATATTTTTATCAACAAATTATATAAAAAAAATTGCTTAAAAAAAAGTATAAAAAAAAGTCACATTTAAATGAAAAAAATAGTAAATAATATTTTATCGAACCATTGAGTCTACACTGTTGCATAGCTCCTGCTTCAGATTGAAACCCACCCCCCCAACATCAAGTTCAATCCTGATTCATTCTTCACAGAATGGATCACTCAGAAATCTTCAATTTTGCTCGGAATTTCGCAGTTATGGTCAAAGTTCGTGGTCCTGTAAGTCTCTGTCCCTCTCTTTACAACTCCATTAATGCATAATCATGATCACTCACCTTTCAATTTCCATTTTCAGGACCCAAAAGGGATGAAGATGAGAACACACGCTTTTCATCATTACCGGTTCATATCCTTACTAATTATCTAATAAATTTCAATTTTTTCAATCAAAGTTTCGTTTTTTTGCATTTATAGTTATGTGGGTTTTGTTTTTTTTCTGGGTAGTTCTGGTGAAACAACTCTTTCAGCTTCTGGGTTGCTTGTTCCTGATACCCTTTTTGATACTCAAGTAGCTAAGCGTATATATGGTGATAATTTTGAGGAGGATAGGGTATTGGTTGTGACTGTTGCTTCTGTTGTTGAGCCTTTTCTATCTCCTCAACATAGAGAGAATATTCCTCAGGTTGGTGTTTATGGATTCAGTTATAGATAAAATATGCTAAATTTAGTTGATTTCATGTTTATATTTAGGGTGTTGTTAACAAATGTCCTAAGCGCATGAGTTAAGTAATAAAAAATAGAAGTTTTAGGTTGAAAAAAAATCACTTTTTTAAACTGTTAACTGTTAAGAGTTCCATATCGGTTGTGTGATGACCTAAATATATGTTCATAAAGTAGCGGCAATCCTCACCTTAAAAAGTCGGTTTTGTAGGGTTGAGTTAGCCCAACTTCCAATTCTAAGATGGTATAAGAGCCTTTTGAGAAATTGACTACACAAGTTCCAAGACAAAATTACTATATGTAGTTCCTTAACATGTGTCCTTAGGACACTTCTTAGCATTATCCTTATATTTATTTTGTTTAATTTGTGTTTTATGATTTTCAGGGTAGGCCTGACTTGATATCTGGCGTTCGGATTGATATTATGACTGAGAAAACCAATGAAGCATATGATCAAGGCAATCCTAGTTTGCTTGAGGGGAAGCTTTTATCATTAGTAGGCTTTTTGAATCTCCTTATGTTGTTTCTTACTATGTGATTTTCTTAGAAATTGATAATGTGGTGTTCTTGATAGTTTATAGTTTTAATTGACTGATTTAATTTTATAATGCGTTCATCCATTTGAGTTGCATGTGTTTAGTTAGTGAGACTCGTTAACTTAAATGACTAGCTTAGTCTGTTGTCATTTAATAGTTTCTGGATTTGTATATGGGTATTATTCATGATTTCCGGAGTGTTTGGATTTCATTTTCTTAGAAAGATAACAAAGTATTTTCATTGCATTGGGTCATAAAAATCAAGTATTTCATGCATAGTTGTTGTGTACAGCTCATATAATTACATCTGAGGTTAAAGTTTTTTATTTGTTTTCCACAATTTGTAATCATTTATTTTCACACGCAGGTTGACATTCCTGCTTCAGCCCATTGTGTCCAGTCACTTGTTGAAGCATCTCTCGGCTTGTCAGAGCATGAATGGGAGGTTGGTTGGTCTTTGGCATCTCACAATAACGATTCTCAATCCTCCAAAGATAATTTTCAAACTCAGGTTATCCCTCTTTGTTATTCATAAGTGTGCTTTCTTTTTTCGCCATGAATTAGTTTACTTTATGAATTTATACATGGAGAGATATCCCTATTCAACAAAAACACTGGAATCATGATCCTTGTATTGTAAGAAAAGTGCACGTATAAATTTGATGGCATGACATATGTGCAACTCTATATTATCTTTGGCCAAGTCTAAGTGAATTAGTTAAACTCTGAAATTAGATTATAGCATGCATACAGTTTTGCTTCAGGAAGAAAACACTCAATTTAAACTCCCGCAAAGTTTTGTTTGTTGGTTAGGATATGATATCAAAGAATGTTAGTCCTTCCATAACTTCAGTGAAATAATTTGCAAAATGTTTTGTCAAAAGTTGAAAATGGGAAAAAATAGCCCAGGTGTAAGGCATGTACTTTTGAGCTCAATTACAGCTTGGGTCCCAGCTTGTTGTAGTTCTTGCCTACCTGCATTTATTTCTCTTTATTTTTCTCCTTCATATGAAGTGCTTAATGATTTTAATATTACTTTCCATATGGATTATTATGAACGAAAGGGTTCTAAAGTTATGCCATGATAAATATGTTTAACAGACATAATGTTTTTTTGCCGAATAGTAAGTTAAACCGATCATGTAGTTTCTGTATCAGATCCAATTTCAGGATTCACCTTTGTTAGAAAAGAAACTTGTATTGAAATGTTAATGTCTAGGTTCTAAAAGGTGGATGAAGGTATCCTTTTTTAGGATAAATTTATCTTGATTCTTAGAGAGATGGAATGATGAATGACCAGTATGATATATTCATGAATGAAAGTCATGCCATTTAATATAACTAGGAAGACTTGTGAAGAGTTGAAGCATCTCCAAATGAGTGGGTGATCACTTGCAGTGAGACGATTGAATTTATCAGTTCTTGTAACTCTTGACCGGGGTACTCTGGTTTGTAGGGTGATACATAAGTAGAGTGAGTTACTGTGATGTAATCTTATTTTAGATATGAATACATTGTATTGAGGCGTTTCTGTGAGTGTAGGCAAGAGATGTTGAACCTTCAACCGCCCAATTTTC
Source organism: Trifolium subterraneum (assembly GCA_951799995.1). NCBI lineage: Eukaryota > Viridiplantae > Streptophyta > Magnoliopsida > Fabales > Fabaceae > Trifolium > Trifolium subterraneum. Next base: position 4,113,482 of record OX637462.1, on the reverse strand, counting down.
TGTGTTCTCTTTGAGGTGTGCTTTTGTGTGATCTATCAAAGATCCTTAGGCATGAGGGTTAATTCTTGGAGTGTGAAGGCTTACCCCATCATTTAAATATAGTTTCTCTTCTCATTTCTCTCTCTTTGTATCGTATTGTATCAAAGATCCTTAGGCGTGAGGGTTAATTCTTGGAGTGTGAAGGCTTACCCCATCATTTAAATATAGCTTCTCTTCTCATTTTTCTCTCTGTGTATGTCAACATAGTATCATAACCTCTATCATCTAGCCGTCTAGAGTTTAATCATTCCAGCCCCATCTTCCAAATATCACTTTGATTCAAATCACAAGTTAAATTGAATTTACACGTTGTCTATGCTTCAATGGGAAGGGGTCTTTTCTTTTGTGAGCAGGTCAGCAGGCATATATACAACCACCACAAATCTTCACCCAACAGCCTAATCTTTTGGGATTATTTTGCAAATAAAATTTATTGGGGAAACTGCAAGTATCATTTTATTAATTTGTAAATGGATTCACACTTCATCTAAAAATTTGGGTTCTTAACACTTCCCGTCCTTTGCTTATATTAAAGTTTCGTTATTATTCTACCTTTTGATATTTGGAAATATCATCCCCATATTCTGATGCATAAAAGCAAACTCATTATTTCGGATGGACTATGGAGAATGATAAATCATCTTTGAAATGTCAGGGGAGGTTGGTCAGAGGATATCGAAGTGCAAGTCATATGTGCAAATCACTAACTAGAATGGCCATTCTTAGTGTTTCTTTATCTTTCAAGGTATTTTTCTGCTTTTATTAATCTTATTTTTCTCATGCAAACAATCATAACATAATGATTGCACATGGAATTGTTTTTCTACTGGTGTTCTTTCTTTTTTAGTCTATCTCATAGTTGTTAAAATCGGGATCAAAGTCGTAAAATCCATGGATTTTGCGACTTTGCTTGCCCTAAAGGATCTGGATCCTTAGTAAAATCCAATTTCAGAGCAAAATCCTATCAAAATCGCAAAATCCCAGTAAAATCCTCGATTTTGGACGGATTCCAGCGATTTAGGGCTTTTTTTTTTTGAGTAATTTTGGAATGGGTAAAGATGTCCCGTTTCAACCTTTTGACCTGGTTTTAAGTAGATGGTGCATTAGTGATCTAATTTAGCTTCTAGGCTTTAAGTATTTTGTTTTATATTTAAGATTTGAGACTTGGTTGGTTGTTTTATGTTTGTTTTATGATTTTTGAGACTTGATTGTTTTATGATTTCAAACTTTGAGTACTTGCACTTTCTATATATATTTATTATTATGAGTTGAATCCATCGATTTTGGTTGCGATTTTCGATTATGCGATTTTGATTTCCCCTTTCGATTCAACAAAATTATATGATTAAAATCCTTCGATTTTGGTTGCGATTTACGATTTTGCGATCCTACTATCCTCTAGGATTTTAAAGCAAAATCCCGACTTTGACAACATTCATGAGAATAACAAGTTGATGCTTGTAACATAGGACATGCTGAACTATAAAAAATCTTCCACGAATAAAAGGGGTGACTTTCTTCTGGCAGTTGGGTCTCCTTTTGGGGTCCTCTCACCAACACATTTCTTTAACAGGTATTATTTTCTTGTTTGGCTAAAAAAAAAGAAAATGATATATATATTATTAATTAACCTAATCTGGTAGTTACTTACCAAATGGTATCTTCTAATGCTCAATTTTCTTAATCACCTTGACGGAACATGTTTGTTGTTATTATATGTCAAAACTTTTTGGTAAGCTGTTGTGATCACCTATATGTGCTGGGCTGAGTTGCACAGGCTTCAATTTTCTCTATATAATGCTATGTTGAAGAAGTGCATATGATATGACTGCTTGACATTCTTTGTATCTCTCAGCCATTTGATTTTGTTGCTTGCTTGAATCAGTTTATCAGTTGGTTGTATCGCAAATTGTTATCCTCCTAATTCATCTGACGGATCATTGCTGATGGTGGACATACGCAGTCTTCCTGGTGTGAGCCGTTTCTCTGTTGCATAAATAATTTGTCATTTATGCAATTGGTTGTGGCTCAATTTTGACACTCTTATCTGCCAGGAACGGAAGGCAGTCCAGTTTTCAGTGAGCACGCATGTCTTACTGGTGTCCTGATCAGACCATTGAGGCAAAAGACAAGTGGAGCGGAAATTCAGGTAGTCCCTTGAATGCGTTCTTCTCTTGGGCCTGTTTGGATTACTTATTTAAGCTTTTCTATTGACATAAGCACCCGTGGAGCAATTTGAGAGGGTTTATAGAAACAACTTATGACATTTTCATAAGCTCTTCACGATAGCTTATGAAAACATATTGTCTATTTTATTTTTTTGTAAAAGAAATAGCTTATACATAAGCACTTATATGGTAAGAACTTATGCTATAAGCACTTACTTAAGCTGTCGATCCAAACAGTGCCTATATAATATAAACCTTCTCAAATTTAACTCATCATGCAAGACTGTAGTCTTTGGTAACAGCTGGTGATTCCATGGGAAACCATTGTGAATGCTACTAGTGGCTTGCTGCGGATGTGGCCTCGGAACACAGTAGAAGAGTTACATTATCAGGAGGGAAACTCTAATGCTCTAGGAAAGGAACCTTTTATCGACTACAAAAAATCAGAAGCTCATGTACCCTCTAGTAATAGACACCAGCATTTAAACTTTGGTAGTTCTTCACCATTACCAATTGAGAAAGCAATGTTTTCTGTTTGTCTTGTTACTATTGGTGATGGAGTTTGGGCATCTGGCATTTTGGTAAACAGCCAAGGTCTCATACTTACAAACGCCCATCTGTTAGAACCTTGGAGATTCGGGAAAACACATATAAGCGGCAGAGGATATGGAACCAACGCAGAAAGATTTTCTTCCATGTTGGAAGGAACTACATCTCATAGCAATACAGTTGGAAACATTCAAATTAGTCAAAAGTTACCTTCAAAGATGACAAATCTTTATCCTTTTGCTAATGATGAGAAGGGGAAATATAAATCGAACCCAACTTATGACAACCATAGAAATATACGTGTACGCCTTGATCATATCAAGCCTTGGGTTTGGTGTGATGCTAAAGTAGTGTATATCTGTAAAGGACCATGGGACATTGCATTACTGCAGCTTGAACCAGTTCCAGATAATCTTTTGCCTATTGTAACAGATTTTTCGAGGCCATCCACAGGATCAAAGGCATATGTTATTGGCCATGGATTATTTGGCCCTAAGTGTGGTATGTCTTGCCAACCTAATTAATTCCTTTTTTTTCTTCTTGCTTATGTTTCCTATCATGAATGCAAGTGAAATTTGTTGAAAATGACATATTCCATGCTACTCTTGACTTTTGTGGCTATGCCATTTGTTAATATATACGATAATTTGTTGCTTGGTGATTGGTTGGGAATGTCATTGGTTAACCTTGGTAGTCAATCTATTTTCATTAGAATTCTCCCCATCGGTTTGCTCCGGCGTGGTAGCAAAAGTGGTTGAAGCAAAGACTCCTCAATCTTATCACTCCATTCAATCTGAGCACTTGCATACCCATGGCCATTTCCCAGCAATGCTTGAAACAACAGCTGCTGTTCATCCTGGTGCTAGTGGTGGCGCTGTTATCAATTCAGATGGTCACATGATTGGCCTGGTTACAAGGTAATGACACTAACCTTTTTTCTTTTTGGATGTAATTCTTATTTCTTTATCTTTGGCTTTTATTTACTGTCTCTGCTGCAAGAGTCTCTCTTTTTTTCGTCCCTACTCACTCGTAGGTCAGCCTGCTCTGGTTGGTCCTATTGCGTTTCTGCATAATATAAGCTCATGCGTTTTTCATTTTCTTTAGTGATTGTTTCTAAATGTTTGTAGATTGTTCTTAGATATTTAATGAGATAATGTTTTTGAAACAGCAATGCAAGACATGGTGGTGGATCGATAATACCTCATCTTAATTTTAGTGTTCCATCTGCAGCTTTGGCACCAATCTTCAAGTTCGCAAAAGGTGTGCTTTCTAGTTTTAGTTAAAAAAAAAAAAAAAACTCAACACTATAAATGAGAACTATTAGTAACATATTTGAACTGAAAAATTTAGGAAAACTGATTCTCACAATAGACTAAAATACTATTTTATTTTTTAGTCTTTGTTCTCATATGGTAAATTGACATGTTATGATATGTCTCTCCTCTTCCACTGCAGACATGCAGGATTTATCACTTTTGCGGATTCTAGACGAACCAAACGAATACATTTCATCTGTATGGGCGTTGATGCGGCCATCACCTCCGAAGCTCAATCAAGCACCTGATCAATCGCAGTCTGTTTTAGACTATAAAAGTAAAGATGAGAAAGGTTCTCAGTTTGCTAAGTTTATTGCTGAAAGAAAGAATATTTTCAATGGCCCTTCTCCTATTGGAAAGAGTGGAGTGCTTTCTAAGGATGTTATTCCTAGTAAGTTATGATATCTAATGAAAATCATTGAAGTTTTCTCATGCTGGATGAAAAATCATTGCCAGAATATAATGGCGTGTGTATTATTTCCTTGTGATCTATACATTTTGCATTGGGAGATTCTGTGCTGGATTATTAGTGAAATGAAAATCCATGAAGTAAATTTTTATAAATCTCTAAATGATTATATTTGTACCTTCCTAAAACTTAAAGCTGATTTTGCACAAACAACTTTTTTGTTTGTTTACCTTAATCACATTTTTAGTATTTGGCCAATGAGTGATTTTGTTAGAATGATTTTAGTTAACAGTGAGTTAAATGTGAAGTAGTTTATGTTTGGATACTTTTACATACAAGTGAACTGGACTGGACAATGTGTTAGAATCACGTTTGGAGTCAAAAACTACAAATCTTAGCTTTAAGTTAGAATTAATGGCTGAGGTTGGTGTCTAATGTCTTTCAAGTGTGGTATGATGAACTTTTATTATGATCAGTGCTCATCAAATAGTCATGCATAGTGTACTGAATTTTGTTGTTGCAGATAATACAGCATCAAAACTCAAGTATGGTTACATCAATGACACTGTTTTGAACTAAGATTAAAACTGAATAAAGAGAAGGATGCTTTTAATATATGGCAAATTTTTTTTTCTTTTCTTTTCTTTTTAGGTGGGGTTGTTATCCTTTTATAAGGAAAGATTATATCCCCACAAGCACAGAATGAACTTTTTCTAAAGTCTAGCCTTATCAACAAAAATTAAGTTTGAATTTGTATATATAAGATATGATGGCATCTATGGTTGAGAAGTGTCTTGTGATTTATGATAAACAAAAACTTGAAAATGATTTGAAACTCTAATATCAATTGATGTTGTTCTGTTACCAAATTGTTTTTGATGTTCATTGAATAGTAGCATATAGAGTTATAGTCATAGTATTACTCATCTTCATATGGTGATTCAATTAGTGTTGACTTGTCAAAAAACAAGAAAAACAATTGTATGTTGTTTTTTTATTCTAAAGTCAACATCGATTAGGTCTAAGTCTCAAATGAAAAGACACGAAGAATCATGAACTTTCACTTAAAAATGACACCGGTCATTGTCAAAATTTTAAACAATATTTAAATATTGATCAACCGTAGACTATATAGTATATAGGACAAACTCTACTCTAAACCGTGTAAAAATTTCGTGTATATTTGGTTTCATAAATGAAGAAATGGCAAAATTGATTTTAGAGATTTAATTTGTTTTGACATGTTTGATATTTGACTGCTCTTAAGTAATGTTGATTTTACCCTAAAATTAATTTTAACTTAGAACTAAAATTTAGATCTTTTGATTCTAAAATTTATTTTTCAAACTCAAATTTACTGTTCAAATTTACTTTTACATAAATATATTTAAATGTAAACCACTTTATCTTTAATTTATTTCGAACCATAATCAATTCATTCAAAATTATTGGTTTTTTTTCTCTATAAAAAGTATATTAAAATAAATGAAACTAGCAAAAGCTTAAATAGACCTAACTCATAAAAAGTAAAATACCTCTGCATATATGCTTTTAACCCACGTGAGGGCTATCATGCATCTAATGGAAAATGAAAGTTACTGGAATTTTTGGCCATATATTATTATATACCTACCTGGCTTAATGACACTGACATTACATTTTCCACCTTATGTCGGGCACATTGACATTTACATTCTATTTTTACCTTCACTAGAGCTTCTAATCTATACCCATGTTTATAGTGTTTTAAACACTCATCACATTTTATTTTAACAAAAACACTCATCACATCTTGTTTTTGACATATATTTTCTTAAATGATTACTATTAATCGTTGTATTTTGAGTGTGCGACCAAATTTGAATTTTTTATCTCATGATCATATATGATCATATAAGAATATCCAAATCCGGTCTCGGGCCTCAAGATTTTGAGGGTCTCAACTCAATTTTTTTTCTTTTTTTGATAAATAGGTCTTAACTCAAAATTTTGAGGTCCTATTATTAGTTAAATATTATTTATACGCAATCATATGTATATTAATAGATTAATTTTGAGACCTTAAACTTTTATATATATATATATATTTTGTTAATGTTCATAAAATAGCATATAAGTATCAATAGATTATTAGTCAAAAAAAATATCAATAGATTATTTAACTATACTCATAAATAGTCATTATAAAAAAAAAGTTCTACTCCATTTTAATCATTACATCAAATTTAATCTTATATTAGAATGTGTTTCTTAACATTATATATAATGATAATTATTTTTTATGTGTTTCTTATGTATAATTTAAATAGATCCATTTTTAATATTCAAACAGGGCCTAGTAGCCGCCACACCACTTTCTCTTGCCAACCTTAATTTTTCTTTCGCTTTTTTCTTGTTCCATCCATTAGAGAGGGGTGATTTAGGATCAATTTTGATCCGAAATCACCCCTCTTGTCGTTGTTTATTTCTTTTTTATTCAAATAAGTGATACCCACATATTTTTAGGTTTTGTTCGAGTCTTCTTGGTTTTTTTTCGTCCGGTGTTGTTTTAATTCCGTCTTAGTGCGGAGTTTTGGTTTTGTCTCGTCTTAGTGCGGAGTTTTGGTTTTGTCCCGTCTTAGTACGGTGTTTGTTTGTTTTGATTTGCAGGTGTGCTTCAATCCAAATTCACTAATTCAGTGCAGATTCAATGACTTTAGTGCCGTCAACGTTGCAGATCTGGATGTATGACTATTCCAAACATTTGAATTTTGTAAAATCAATTGTAGGCTTTGTCATAAACATTAGGCCGTTTTATGCTATTAACTCGGATGCTGTGAGCCTGTTCGCAGATTCATCCTTATTAGTTTTTAGCGAAATTGAACTTGTAATGATTTTCATTGATGTATTCCCTATGAATTTGAATGAATGAATATTTTGTTTTTGAGGCAAAAAAAATAAATTCAAACAGGGCCTCTAAATAGTTTAGGTCGACCCTAAGAATATCTCATGGGGTGGAAGGGGTAGCACAATTGGTTGTACTAGTTGTGCTAAGGGTTAAATGAGTTGGAGGTCTAAGGTTCAAGTCTTGGCAAGGAGAAAAACTAACATATAAGAAAATTAATATACTAACAATTTGCCATTAGAAAAAAAGAAGATAAAATAAAATATTTTTGAAGCAAGAAAAAAGAAAATTTGATCACTCATCCACTTGTTTAAAAAACAAAATAATTACTCCTCCACTAGTTTATAATTTTATTCTTCCTATTATGAAAGCTGAGAGTATAATTCAGCACTTCAGCCATGAATATGAAAGATACCAACGTTTCATAAGCGAATTATTGCCCAAATGAATATGGGCCACATATTAATATCCAATTTTCCTTTTAAACAAAGTGAAACTAATAAGATCACAGTTCGATTCCCGCAACTGTAATGAAGAATGGACTGATTACTTGATGTCGAAACTGACACCCGAATCAGATAAGACGGTCTTGAGTACGGATAGATATTGATGGTGAAAAAAAAGTGAAGGTAAAAGAAAGAAGGAGAGATCAAATAACAAAATATGATCATTACATCAATGGTATTCATAATTAAAAAAATGGAACAATATGATCAAAATGATATTATTAGAGAGAAATCCAAGATAAGAAAATTGGAACAATAAGAACTAGAAAGAAACACAAATACACTTACAAAAGCATGAACTCAACCAAGATTTTTTTATTTATAATTTCAGGTGAAAATATTCCGGTAGACATAACTCCGAGAAGTAAACATAGCATAAAGAAATAGAGATTGATGACAGAAGAGAGAGAGCTTCCACAAATATCATCGATTTAAATACGAAGGATTCTTGATTTATTTCAACTATATATATATGATGCTCAACATCTACTCATCAATGGACTTCTCCTTGATATTCCGATGCACTTTTGCGACGCCTCTCATTATGTCCGGCCAAACGTCTTCTACAACTTCTTTTTAAGTCATCAAATTCTGATAGCTCATGAAACCTATAGAAAAATGAAATTCCAAAAGCTATGTTAATTACTTGTCAATCATGGGAAAATTTCTACACACTTGAATTTACCTTTCACCTCAAGGAAAACAATTGAAATGTTAGATAAATCTATTTATGATTATATATTCACCAAGTCTTGCATTCACAATGCTTACAAACAAGGTGTTTTTAATATGGACTTAAAAAATATGTCCAATTTTTAATAAATTATTAAATTCTGTAAATAAAGAAATATAGAAATGAATTGGTATTTTTTATTTTAAATTGGGAAGGGTCTACATGATTGTTGTGGTAAGTATGAGATTAAGTGTTAATTGATTAGAAAAGTACAGGTTGAACACTCTATAAAATATAAATGAGAGTATCCATAAACATGTCTTAATATTTTGGGTAAAAATGTCGTGTTCAACTCACTTGGTTGTTCTGAGCCTAATAATTTTTTTTATAATAATAATAATAAATATATATTTTTGTCAAAAATTATTAAAAATATTAAGGTTCATATCTTTGGAACGGATTTATATTTTATAATCTAATGGTTTCAAATCCATCCTGTTTTCCCTCCATATGAAGGATCCTTTAAAAAAAAAATGAAAATATAACACTTTTTGTGTTGTCAACTTCATGGATAAAAAAAAACTTATGGATTAAAAACATGATTCTGAAAATTACAAGGGACTAAAGTGGAAATGCTACATATCTATATTTGGCTTATTAATAAACACCAATCAGAGTGATATAGTGTTCTACTAATGCTATGTGATCTTGACTGCACAGATCAATGTCCCGTCTTAATTAGTACAAATAGTTAGTCATATTGGGGGTAAATTCAATTTGAGAACATTACATCAATGGTTTTTATAATAAAGTCCCCTATGAGTTGTATAAATGCACAATGCAGCATCTTAGACCTCCAATGTGGTTAGTTATTTTTTACCTATTGGTACCTAATTTGAGTATGTAATTTGAATACCTAATAGGTATTATTAGTGAGATGTAGAGTTATTACTATTAGTAGGATTTATTAATCGAGAACTTTTTAAGAGACGTTGAATTGGAGAAATTGAATGTTCGTTAAGTACTATTGTTAAAAAAATTATAAATGAATGATGTGTACATGAGACATAGTAAAATACCAAAAAATAAGTATATCTATCGTGAATGCTCTTAATATTCACAATTCAGGGGATATATTGTCAAGAATCCTGTTCCAACAACTTTTAATTTCCAATTGGGCAGTTGCTAAATCTTTCACTATTAGTAGTAAAGTTTCGCACTACTATAGTATATAATTAGCTAAATATTAACAATATATCCTAGGAAAGAGTGAAAATTCAAGAGGGAAAATAAACAAAATTGTAAACTACAAATATACTAAATACAAGTTTAGACACATACATATCTAATTTTTCAGATAACTTCAATCACTAACTTACAAACATTTTCATATCCCTAAAAAAGGTGCCTAAAATGGAGTAAGAACTGGTTCAAAAAAATGGAGCAAGAACTTTTTTTTAAAAATAGACCTTACTATTATTTATTTAATTATTTAACTAAAAAATGGTAAAGACCCATTTTTAAAACTTTGTCTTGAAGTGAAATTAGAAGGAAAAAAAAATACACTTCAACCAAGATCATCCTAGCTAAGAGTTGTCTCTTGCTAGGGCTTAATTATAATTATTTTGACTCAAGGGCTTAATTATTGAAAAGATCAAGTATATATAATATAAACATTGTAAACATAACATAACTCAAATAAAAAATAAATAAAAATTAAACTTCCTTCAGCCATTTCACATCAAAGATTAATCTTCAATATAAGATGAAAATATGCAAATACTATAAAGATATTAAAATATTAATTTGAAAGAGATTAGGGTTTATGTATGTACCTGCTACATTGTTGGCAAAACCTTTGTTGAAGCTCTGAAATGAGTACAGAATGAGCCTTAGAATGGTTCTCACAAACCTTATGGCGTTTATGGTACTGCTTAGCACCACTTAGATCAACATTACAGTTATCAACTTGACAACAAGGTGGCACTGATCCTCCAGCTTTAGATCCTTTCTTGTTGTAACCATCATTCATCACTCTTTTCTTCTTTCCATCTCCATAACTCACATCTTGTTCTTCTTCTTCTTCATACTCATTTTCTTCTATGTATTCATAGTTTCTCTTTCCTTCACCCCAACTTTCATCCATAAGTGATAGGTGAAAGATAGAGATTATTTAATGATTTAGAAGAAGGTTTATGGTGAAGTCAAGGAGAAGACCACAAGAACCTTTGGTATATAAATAGAAAAAATTGAAGGGAAAATAAATAGAATGAATAATGTGTGGACCACAAAAGAGTGTTCATTTATTGGTTGCCAACTTGTGATGCTAATAGTGATAGGTTGCAAACTATAGAGCACTATATAGCTATAGAGCCAATGTTTATGAATAGGACAACAAGACCAAGACCTAGCAAAGACTGCCACCAAACCCTTGGATTATATATATCGCAGTAGGCCGAATTATTTGTAAGAATTCGAGTTTAATTTTTGGTGGAAATAAATTTTGATCAGATTTTATTTGTTTTGCAGTTGAATTTTAAATTATTGGAGCCATCTTCATCTGAAAACTAGAGAATTCCTCATATCTAAGAAAAGAAAAACATTATTTAAAGAGTGCAGATTATATTTTATATTGTACTATTTTTTTGATTCTCGTGTCTGGACATTTCTCTATTTTATTGCAAAAAATTTAGGCGAGTTGACCTGAAAAATTCATTAGGGGAAGAGAAAGTCTTAAGACGTAAAGAGAGTTGATAAACATACTAAGGGCCAATCCAAACGGGCCCTAATACTTAATTGCACACTATCCACAATCCTCACATCAACCTTGGAACTCGAGTTCAGACCTTTGTAGAATTTGAGCTAAATCATCCTTACAGTATTGGACTAGCTTAAATTGACTTAATTGGATTATGCTTTTAAATTTTATTACTCTACATATAATAAGTAAAAATTATATATAGCTTAGAGAGTAGATATCACCCTGATTCCTTTTAATTTCCATATTTAGTGGCTCTCAACAATCGAAGGCTCGGAGCCAAGCATTGATTTGAAAGGAATTGGGGGAATTGTGTGCTTTGTTTATTTTCCTTTAGATGTCGGCTTGCAATTTATTGCCAACACAATTCAAGATACCAAAAACTTCAAAAAGAAAAGCAAAACAAAATAGAGTGTGATAACATATTTTATAATTGGTTCACCCAAAATAATCCTATCCACGTTAAAATCCGATGTGGTCTGATTCATAAATTTTAGTTCAACTGATAAAAATACAAACATTATTATATCCGATATTATAACTGAAGTAACCCCAAATCATTTAATTATATGTGTGAATTTCTATAGTAATTATCATCTTATTCATAAAAGATAATATTAATAAAAACAATTTTGTGGCCTAAAATATGATTTTTTTTTTAGTCAAACAAACTTTTAAACCCTAAAAAATATTGTGTATTTAAAAACCAAAATTGACACAATATGAATCTGGAATAGACTAAACAGTAAAATTTTATTTACTGACCTAGCTAGCTTATTTCTACTTTTACTATGAAGATTACTTTTGTTTTTACACCTTACCATAATTTTTTTGGCGTAAATTATATATTCTCTGCACGCTATTGTAAAGATTAATTCCTCGAATCTTGTGAAATTCAAATGAGTGACAAACTATTCCTAAAAGTTTTAACATTGTTGTATGTCTAAGTCAATGACCAAACTTATAACTTTGGTTAAGTTAGAAGAGACCCACATCATCTCATTTAAGTGCTTTTGAATTACCTTTCACCATGTTTCACTCTAAAACATTAGTTAGCATTACTTTTTTTTTTTGGTACAAGGCATGACCCTTATTTTAATTAAGAAGCCATGTGTTATTAATATTATAAGTTGAGGACTTTGTAACTTTCCCTTTATGGCGGCTCTTGCCACAAATATTCGATTTGGAAAAATAACCAAAGTAGAAGGTATCTCCACATTATATGGACTAAACCAATCACGTTCAACACATTAAAATTCATTGTTACAAGAAAGATGAAAAACACATCAAAATTCATCACACATAGTAAAGAATAAAAACAACACACATATATCAAGGTATGGTTTAAACACACCTTGTCGTATTTGTGGACAAATTTATTTTGTCACATAGCTACAAATAAATGGCAATAATTAGAAAGCAACATAAATATGTGATGAAATTTTTCAAGAAAAAAAAGTGGACCCCCATTTTTGTATTTTATGAACTGCAACATTAGATGTATGATAGTCCTTTTCTTTAAGAGAAAGAGGGTGTGGGGGACGATTCTTGATGTTCAACCAAAGTTAAGCTAACATTGGCTTCTCATGTTGCATTATTGATAGAAAAAGAGAAAGATACGGTGAAATTATTGATTTAACAAGTTTTGGCCTATGTGCCTACGTACGATCGAATATCTACTATTGCATGTTGTTGTTATTTTGGCCCTCTTGCTTAATTTGTTCTTATTATATGCATTTTTTTGATGTATAGCTAACTTATGTCCAAGAAAAACGACAGCTAGGTAGCTCCATACATATATATCTCTCATTTTGGCTGATTAATTATCGTCCTTATTCTTTCAAAATCCATTATTTTCTAGATTGGACCACTTTCATTTTGTTTGGAAACCCTGCATCGGGTACATGATGAACTCTATTATTAAAGGACGATAATCCACTAATATTTATTTATCTATCTTTTTTATCTTTTGGAGCGATCTTTGCATCGGCTCTATTACTAAGTAATAACAATCATCTAACTTTCACTTTGTTTGGAACCTCTAGATTGGGTTGTACGGTGAAGTATATACTATAATGGGTTGTTTGTTTCAGCTTTACACGGTGAACTCTATTATTAAAGGATGATAATCCACTAACATTTATATTTATCTATCTTTTTTCTTTTTTTAATCTTTGCATCGGTTACATACGGTGAACTCTATTACTAAGGAATAAGAATCCCCTAACTTTCATTCTATTTGGAACCTTTGCATTGATTACAACACGGTAAAATATATTGTTAAGGAAAAATAATACTCTAACTTTTATTTATCCATGTTTCTCTACATTTTGGATCCGTGCATCAGTTACATGGTGAACTCTATTATTAAGAGATAAGAATCTTCTCCGTTTCGTTGTTTTGAGATGGCTTTAGGGCTTAAAGTTAACTTTGCTAAGAGTAGTGTTATGGGTGTGAATGTCAACACTGATTTTCTTTCTTTGGCTGAGAGGTTTCTCCACTGTTCGGTTGACACTATTCCTTTTACTTATCTCGGGCTTCCTGTTGGGGCTAATCCTCGAAAGGAAAGTACTTGGAAGCCTCTTTTGAAGGCGCTTTCCAGCAAGCTTGGGGTTTGGCGAAATAGGTTTGTTAGTCTTGGAGGAAGGGTGGTGTTATTGAAATCAGTGTTGAATTCCATACCCATTTTCTATCTCTCTTTTTTAAAGATGCTTGTAAAAGTTTGGAAACAAATTGTTCGGCTTCAGAGGAATTTCTTATGGGGAGGTGCTGGTCAGGATCGTAAGATAGTTTGGGTTAGTTGGGAAAATGTTTGTCGACCTAAGAACCGTGGTGGTTTAGGGATTCGGGACCTTTGTGCCGTGAACTTAGCTTTGCTAGGGAAGTGGAGATGGAGGATTATTGCGGGGGGTCAGGGATTATGGAAGGAAATCCTTTTGGCTAGATACGGTTCTCTCTTTCTCTCGCCTCATCTTGGGGGGCGGCCAAATGAGTTTTCACGGGTCTCCTCTTGGTGGAAAGATGTGTCCCTACTAGGGGGTACATCGGTGGCAAGTTCGGACTGATTTTTCGAAGGAGTGGTCAGGAAGGTGGGTAATGGGAGTTCAACTGCCTTTTGGTTTGATCCTTGGGTTGGTGGTTTGCCTCTTAAAGATCGGTATCATAGTTTGTTCCAAGTTTCGGAGCAATGTTTAGAGTTGGTGGGGAATATGGGCTTAAGGGAGCATGGTCAGTGGCTATGGGACTTTAGGTGGAAGAGGGAGCTTTCAGTGGCCGAGTTTGATCTTCTTCAGGATTTAATCCTTGTGGTTACCCAGTTTCCGTTGTCAGGGATGGAGGATTCCTGGGTTTGGACTCTTGACCCCACTGGTAACTATTCGGTTACGTCGGCCTACTTGGCAATCACAAGTGTAGAGGCGGCTACTGAGCAAAATTCTCTTTTGACGCGGGTGTGGAAGTCTTGAGCTCCTTCAAAAGTGATTGTCTTCTCTTGGCAACTACTTCAGGATAGAGTTCCGACCAGACAAAATCTCCTTAGATGTCGTGTTTTTAGGGAGGCCTCTCTGTCCTTTTGTGCTCTATGTGGAGACTTCATTGAGCCAGTTGACCATCTCTTCATTTCCTGTGTCTGCATCTCCAAATTTTGGTATAATATAGCCCGGTGGTTAGGGTTTGAACTACTCTCCCCCAATAGTATTTCTAGTTTGTTTGAGTGGTTCCTAGGTCTAGGAGTGGGTAGGAAGTCTAGGTTAGGCTGATTGTTAATTTGGCATGCGGCAGTGCGGTCTATCTGGATCTCTCGAAATGATTTAATCTTGGCTAGGGGAACTATTTCTATTGAGTCTTTGGTCGATAAGGTGAAACTTGCTTCCTGGAAGTGGTTGTTGACTTCTGCTTTATTTTGATTTATATATATATATATATATATTTGCCATTCAAAAAAAAAAAAAGAATCTTCTCCGTTTTAAAAAAGAAAGAAATAAGAATCTTCTAACTTTCATTTGTCTATCTTTTTCTATCTCACTCTTAATTTGTTATATCTAACATCTTTACCCCTTCGTTTTTTAACATCATGGCCTCTTCAGTTTTACCTTAATTTTGACTAATGTCACTATACTTTTTTCCACCTAAATGGTAGAGGATCTAAATTTGTTACTGAGTCATTAAATGTAAAGTTTTAAATTTCTCCTTATGATGTTTAATAGTTTTGCTCTATAGTTGGAGATTAGACCATCTATTGTTGCAGTTTTAGGGATTCATATACTCTACCATAGAAAACAACACGGTTTTCATGCTTTTTAAGATTTCAACCATCAATTAGAGATCATATGGTTTAGATTAATTCAACTTTAAAATTACTGCAAATGATCTCAGCCACACGATATAAATCAGATGATTCTGATCTGTAACAATAGAAAATCCAAATCCGTTTTTTAAATAGTAGTATTAAATATGTCATGACACATACTTATCACAAAACTCACAAAATATCTTCATATAACTCGTCTGACTTTTCAACAAAAACATTGTGTGTGTGTATGGTTATGTGGGCAAACTAATTGGTAATATTGTGACTTTATGATGTTCGTGAATAACGACTTGATTACATATGAGGATCCGTGTTCTTGTTTTGGATTGTGGATAATCCAAATTTTTCTTAAAACAATGTTAAATATCATGACACATGCTTATGACAAAACTTAGAACAAACAATGTCCTCTTATATAACTTATTTGACTTTTCAACAAACACCTCGGTGGTTCTCGACTTCATGATGTTCGTGAATAATTAATTCGTGACAAATAACAATACTTTTTCTTTTGATTTTGAGGAAATTAATTATGACTTTTTTCAGTTAAAAATGAGTTGAATCCATTTGCATGATATGATTTTTGTGAATTCACTTTTGTCAATTTTAACCTAAGAAGCTGTAAATTTTTATAAAAAGATATTCAGGTCATCTCACAATCGATGTAGAATATCCTTAACACACCATCCTACGTCCAACATTGTTGGGCTTGGTGCGTGGATATAAATGATGAATGTCCCGATCGAAAATCCGATAGCAGGCGGCCCAACAGATTATGGAGAGACTCTATACCATCTTAGTGATAAGAGTTGGGTTTAACTCATCCCTACAAAATCGGCTTATAAAGTGAGAATTATCTCTCCTTTATAAACACATATTCATGTCATCTTGCAACCGATGTGAGACTTCCTTAACAGACAAAATGTATATATATAGAAGAGATCGAAGAATGTTTCACCTATAAATTGATTCTATATTCAACATTAATTCTCATCAAAATAAAAATCAAACACAAAAAATATGATCAAACCTCACTCAATCTTTGCAAACTCAAGTTTGTAAGTTCCTTCCTACCATAGAATCAAACAAGCACTGAACAAAAAGAGATCCAAAACACCTCCTCGTCTGAGTCTAAGCACACTAGGATGGATTGGAATTGGACCACTTTTTATCAATATTGTCATTTTTTTTATTAGTATTGGTCCCGAGTTGTACGAGGGAAACTATTTCAAAAGTGAGTTAATTTTGTGTATTTTCTATTCAATAATCAATGCCAATGTGTTTGAATTTTCAAAGTTCATACAGTGAGTGTAGATTGATGAAATGTCATCATTAATGGGGATTACGTTGCTACCATGACATAAAAGAATTGTGCACCTCACACGTGAAATACGTACATGATAATGATGATATGATTCGATGTTTTGGTGAATCAAATTCTCTAATAATAATAGACATTAATGTTTTTGTCTGTTTTGCTGGATGCATGTAATTGACATGGAATGTGTTCCTCACCAAAGATAATACGGATTCACAAGCTAGTGGATTGGCTTTCCACCGCCACTAATTTGAGATTTTCTTTTGCTATTATTTATTTTTTCGGGTGTTCTATGAATTTACAAACATACTTTTATCTGCTATTTAGGTAGTGGATGCACCATAAAAGCACTTTATCATATTTGTTTTTTATAACGTGTGTTACTTAAACAGCTGATGATATTATTCAAATATTTTCCAGTTTTATAACGATCACTACTTACGTCAGAGAACGAGTGACAACTATACCATTACGGTTTTTATTTTAAAGCAACAATGGTTACCATGCGAGGTTGTGGTAGAAAGAATCTTGGTCGTGGTCAGAGTTCATTGGTTTAGTGGAAGAGTAAAAACTCCACTAACTTTCTTCTTTAATGAATAGAGCTGGAATGTTGGATATATGGACTAAGGGTAAGGGCTGTGGATCAGCCTTTTAACCCTTGACCCATATGGGTTAAAGTTCAATTTTTTTGTCCATTTATATTTTGGTTAGCATAGAGTATCTTTTTCTAAGAATTTAAAAGTTAAGACAAAAAAAAAAAAATTACACACACATACATTGGTCTTTGATGGTTGCCAAATTTTTATAAGGTTCAATAGTTAAAGTTTCGAACTATAAATAGTGTACTAAGTTTGAGTTTGCACTCAAAATAACGAATTGTGTTCGACTTCACACTCTAAGTATCAAAAAATGTTTGACTTCACACTCTATGTAGCGAACTGAGGGTGCAAATGTTGGAGTTGAGATAAAATAAAATATTTCATAATATTTTCATTCATGGGTGCCGTGAAGGGTGCAAACGTTGGGGTTGAAATAATTTTTTTTATTGTTCGCTGCTTAAGGTCCGAACTGAGTTTGCAACTTAAATAACGAGGGGGTATTTTTAATAATTTTAGGGACACAAAAAGAAGAACTCTAGACTTATTTTTCTATTTGGGCCACAGTTTAAGTCGCTTAGTCGTATGCGGTAATTTTCACTTGGGCCGTCTTATAACGGGCTTAACCATTTAGTTAATCCATTTAATTCCTTGTGAAGTACTATATTGTAATTACTGTAAAAAAAGAAGAAGTCTATATTCTAATCATAACAGCAAATCCATTTTGTGCTTTTAGCAACTTCCTAGGAAAATCTTAGCTTTTCTCAAAATCTTAATTGAAAATCTTGAATTACATTTTCATGATTTCAAAAATTACTTATTTTTAATCAAAGGAAAAATGTGCTTCATCTTCTTCACTTATTGAACTTCCATGGACAATCACATTTCTTCATCAAACTTCCTTGAAAAGACCACATCATGCAATTTAAATTTAGTTTTACTTATTTAAAACAAATTTCCAACTTACAATTTTACTATATAAGAATCAGCATATCAATTCAAGTATTCAACTATTTAATTGATTAATGGACTCACACATACATGTTTCACCTTTCTCTATATTTTTTAAGTGAACTCTTAATATTGAGCCAGGAGATCTCAGAAGTGGAAAATTTCTCTTCCCCCATGATTTTTTTTCTCTCCCGGGTCTCCGTTTTTTTCCCTGAAAAAAAAACTACGGAACGTGTATTTCGAATTTATTTTGCTTTGAAAAAAACTTTGAAATGTGCTTTCCAAATTTGAACTAGAAAAACATCGGAAAACACGTTTGGAAGTTTTTTTCCAAGGGTAATATTGTTTTTTTTTTTGGGGGGAGGGGGGGGGGGGGGGAAGAGTCATAGGGGGTCGGGAAAGAAATTTCTCAAAAGTTAGTTAAATAGAAAAATTAAAGACCGGATCTTTCTTTCCAAAAATAAAATTGGCCCAATTACATTACAAAGAACATAAATTTTTCCTCCCACCCCTACATTTAACCCTTCACTCCTACAAATAATTCAATATTTCTATTGTACCCTTTTTATTATCTAACTTCACCCATCCTTTTAATCAAAGTTATAAACAAGAAAACTTAAAAAATGAGTTCCAAAAATTTAGCACAGTCGTGGCTAAATTGAACACTGGTTATTTATTAAAAACTAGAAGTTCGACCCGTGCGGTGCACGAGTTTAATTAACCGTAATATGAAAAAATAAGATATAAAAATAAGTAAATGTCGTGGGTTCGATTTTTGGTGAATTTTTAACATTTTATTTGAATTAATAATAATAATAATAATAATAGAAAGCTAATAATAATAAATATTTAACATGGTGAGTTAAAGATTGTGGGTTCTATTATTGGTGAAGTATTTTTTAACATCTTATTTGAATTAATATTAGGGTAAAATGAGCGGAAAAAAATTAGGGTTAAGCATAGCAAAACGGAACAAGTTTATATATAAGAGATTATACATTAACTATAAAATGCATAAATTTTAATACAAAGTTACTATTTCGAACTTCTTAATACGTGCAAATTCGCACATGATAGAAAAATCTATTTTTTATTGATTCAACTTTTCTCTTCTTAAAACTGAACAAACCCGACAAGTTACTTACCATTTAGTTAATCCATTTAATTCCTTGTGAAGTACTATATTGGAAAAAAAAAATATTCCAATTACTTTTAAATATTCCAATTATACCCTTATGTTATTTTTGTATATTTTATGTTTTTTACTTTGTCTTTTTATCACTTTGCCGGTAAAATCCGTACACCCTTTGAAAAGTGCACCGATCAGACCAGATTACTTTACCTGTACACTTTTTCTAAGTGTACCGGAATGCTTTTTTTTTTCAAAGTATATTGCGGTACACTTGTATAAGTGTACCGATTCTGGAAATTTTTTTTAACACAGCGGTATACTTTTTTTCAAGTATACCAGTTATAAACATGAAAAATGGGAACCGGTACACTTTTATAAAGTGTACCGGAATATTAACGTGAAAATTAAAAATTTTGTTTTTTTTTTTCAACAGATATGGCGCAATCCGGCGACACAGGTCAAAACTCAGTTGATACTACGGATGTATTTACTACGAATGATAAATTTGATACACGAGAAGATGTTCTTAAATGGGCGGAAGATGTTGGAATTGCCAACAAAGTCAGTATTATTATTACAAGGTCAGATAAAAAGAACGGCGTAAGAGGAAGGAATGACAAGTTGATTTTGGGCTGCGATAGAGGTGGAAAATATGACACTTCACAAAGTTCGACGTCAACTGCATCAAAAAAGTGTAACTGTCCATTCAAACTTAGAGCCACACCTTCGATAGATGGTTCAGGATGGAAAGTTCAAGTTCAATGTGGAGTTCACAACCACGGACTACCTGACCAATATGCAGGTCATCCTCGTAAGGCACGTTTAACTGCAGAAGAAAACAAACATGTTGAAGAACTGACAAAGTGTCGTGTAGCACCAAGGAACATCGTTATTTCTTTGAAAGAAAAAATTTCAGAGTCTGTTGTTGATGCCAACCAAATATATAGGAAGAGAAACAAACTACAAAAAGAGGAAAGAGGTCCTAGAACAGACACTCAACACTTGCTGCAAAGGTTAGATGATGCTAATTTTGTCACCTGGAATAGAAGAAGAGTCATGGCTCTAATGTTTTGAGTGATATATTTTGGGCACATCCAGATTCAATAAAGTTATTGAACTTGTTTCCCACTGTGTTGACGATGGACTGCACATACAAAACTAATAAATACAGGCTACCACTTCTTGAAATTGTTGGTACAACGTCAACTAACTTGACATTTAATGTTGGTTTTGCTTACATGGAATCTGAGAAGACGGACAATTATCGTTGGGCATTAGAGAAACTGAAGGGTTTGTTTACTAAGCAAGATATATTGCCACAAGCAATTGTGACCGACAGAGAACTTGCTTTGATGAATGCAATTGAATCTGTATTTCCGCATGCTGTTAATTTGCTTTGTACGTGGCACGTAAACAAAAATGTGTCTGCGAGATGCTCAGTGCTTGTACCTAAGGATATGCGTGATCTAGTAAAAAAATTGTGGAATAATGTTGTATTCAGTTCAAATGAGGTTGAGTATGGGCTGAATTTGAATGAGTTTGAGCAAGCATGTGTTAATTCAAGCAAGTTTCTTGACTATGTCATGAATTCATGGTTGAACAATTATAAAGAAAGATTTGTTGCAGCATGGACCAATAAAGTGATGCATTTAGGAAACACAACGAGTAATAGGTATGATTTGTTTTGCTTGAAAATTGTAATAATTTGTTTTGTTTTGTTTTTAGGTATGATTTAATTTACTTTTGTGTGCAATTTAATATTTAGAGCTGAGTCTGCACATTGAAAACTAAAGCAAATGTTGGAACACAGCAAAGGTGACTTATGCAATGATTTGGATGCCATGAATAAAAATATAATTCTACAAGTTGGTAGCAATTATTTAGAAGATAAATGGTTCACCATACCTGCCCTGGGTTACTTGGTAGCAAATAGGTATAATGTCATTTTGGTGACATTGGGTAAACCTAACACGACTTTCTTTCCTATGATGACTTCATATTCATCGTCAGCAAAATTTCATTGCATCGGTTTTGTGGGTGGAAATCATTGGATTCCGGTAAATATTAACTTAAACTTTAACCTATTTTATTTTAAAAATATTTATATAAGTATATTAACCGATTAGTTTGTTCTTGCAGGTTAACATGAGACCAGGGTATCCGTTGCCCGATGTGACACTCGATTGGAAGAAATATCGTTCACCTGAAGCAACATCTTGGATGTCAAATTTAACCAACCGCTTACAATATTGGCGAATTCTAGATCATTCAGTTAAACCTTCATTTGGTGTTGTTGTTGTTAATTAATTTTTACGTCAAAACATTTTATTGTCAAAGATTTTATGTGAAACATTTTATGTGTTGTTGCACTAATAAAACTTCTATATTATTCCAAATGCAATAATAAAAGTACATAATCAAACTTAAAGTACATAAACAATAATAAAAGTACATAATGAAACTCAAAGTACATAAGCAAACTAGTCTATATCTCTATCACCACGGGCCACATCCAATGCATAAAAAATATCGTCAAACACGTCATCGTCTCTACCAGCATCCACCTGTCCGATAAATCTCTCCAACGCAGAAACAATCGCATCCATCCGTCTCTGTTCACCAGATGGTGGTGCATGTGCTGGTGGTGCATCTTGCAGTACTGGATCTGCTTATGGTGGTGCATATGCAGGCACAAACTCTGGAACAGGTGGTGCTCCATGCGGGCCATCATGCGGACGACACAGTATAGGATGTGATACAATATAGTACCACGACAGGTAATCAGCTGTAGTCTCAGCATCAAATCTCACTGGACGTGTGAACTGAAGTATCCGATCAACATAAGTGTGATAACCAGACCACAGACTATCAATATCCGTATATGATGGAGCTGGGTGTGGTGGTGGTGGTGGTATGTACTGCACGAATCCAAACTGTCTAAGACACCTCTCAGGCAAGTAAGGAACTACGGTGCACCCACGCAAGTAACCACTGAAACAGGTAATCAGATCAGAAGGAATGCTACCTCTATGACCTTCAAACGGACGCCAAATCACATCAGACGGAGTCAGTGCATCCATGATAGGTCGATAAGCAGGAAACTTCGTCTTCCCCTGCTTATATACCCACCGCATAGCTCGAGGGTAACCCATGTCATCACAACGGTGTACAGACTCTCCACGTCTACCAAGGGTAGGGAAATACTCGTGAATCCAACACTATTACAAAACAACAAAAACAAAAACAATATATTAGAATCATGATTTCACTAAAACAGAACATATTCATAATCTAAAAAAAAATCAAATTATAATCCAAATAAAAACTACTTAATACGATTGTTACCTGTAGAAGTGTCGGATACCCTGCAAGAGCATATGTGGTAAACATGGATGCATCATTCAGATTATCATATAAACAAACCAACGCAGCACTAGCCCATGAAAATTTATTCAATGTGGACAAATCTCTAAACATGGGTAACCATTTTGCGTTGACTCGTGTGTAACTCTTATCAGTTAGAATGGTACATCCAACCAACAACAACAAATACGCCCAGGCAGCACAATCATATCTGTGGTACATATGTAGATTCCTCTGTCAGCAATCATATACCCATTGTTGTGTAAAAGTTCCTCCCCTCTGTCGTGATGTCTCCAAATATGTCACCTCATACGGGACTCCCAACAACTCAGTTGCAAGTGCAGCACCTTCTTCCATGGAAACCGGTACAGGCGTGTAAAATATACCTCTAACAGGTATATGTAACAGACACGCCACATCATCAAGTGTAATCGTCATTTCACCAAACGACATGTGAAATGACGATGTCTCTGGATGCCACCTCTCAGTAAAGGCTGATAAAATCTGCGGATCCACCTTACTTAAACTAGTCCGCTCAAGTCATTTCAACCCGGATTCATCCAACCAGCCTTGAATATTTGGGTGATGTTCACCAGGACCAGGAATCCAACCAGTAAGCTTGGTACCAAGAGATGCTATACGTAACTCAGGTTTCAGTCCTTCAATATGTTCCTACATATATTTAAACGAAATCATATCACAACTAGAATGACATTTAAACAAAAACATTATCAGAGTTATGTTGATAACTTCATCAATATAATTAACAAATAATAACAATGCAAAATAATTTATACCGTGCCAAACCATATATAACGAGCAACATGGTCTGAGTAGCGCGTCAGAAGACTCGTATCAAGCGGTCCTCCAGGCCATCCATGCTGCGCAACATCCTCATCCTCCTGCATCATAGGCTGCTCGACAAACACAGGCCGCTCAATTTCATGTTCCCGCTCAATAGGAATAGAAACTCCTCGTCCTACGCCGGCATGTCTAATTCTACCGTCTCTCCCTCTTGTACGCACCATTGAAATGGAAGAAAGAAAAAAATTTTAAAAAAAATTTTTAAATTTTTTTTTAAAAAACAAACGAAATGCACTGCGGTACACTTCAAAAAAAGTGTACCGACAGTTATAAAATTTAAAACACTCGGTACACTTGATAAAATGTGTACCGCAGTGCATTTGCGATCGGTACACTTGATAAAAAAGTGTACCGCATTGCAAAACGAGCGGTATACTTTTTACCAAGTGTACCGCAAGGTAAAATGTCAACGAAATTGAATTGCGGTACACTTTTTCAAAGTGTACCGCTAGCAATGTATATTGCGGTACACTTGAAAAAGTGTACCGGAATGAAAAAAAAGACTTACTCTCTGCTTTTCGAAAATTTTCTGCTCGGTACACTTTTTCAAAAAATGATGAAAATGATTTTTTTTTACAGTTTTACCTTTTATATGAGGGCATATTTGTCTTTTCAACGTTAAGTGTAGGGGTATAGAGAGGTTTGTTGGGGTAGAAATTTTTTTTTTTCACTATATTGTAATTACTGTAAAAAAAGAAGAAGTCTATATTCTAATCATAACAGCAAATCCATTTTGTGCTTTTAGCAACTTCCTAGGAAAATCTTAGCTTTTCTGAAAATCTTAATTGAAAATCTTGAATTACATTTTCATGATTTCAAAAATTACTTATTTTTAATCAAAGGAAAAATGTGCTTCATCTTCTTCACTTATTGAACTTCCATGGACAATCACATTTCTTCATCAAACTTCCTTGAAAAGACCACATCATGCAATTTAAATTTAGTTTTACTTATTTAAAACAAATTTCCAACTTACAATTTTACTATATAAGAATCAGCATATCAATTCAAGTATTCAACTATTTAATTGATTAATGGACTCACACATACATGTTTCACCTTTCTCTATATTTTTTAAGTGAACTCTTAATATTGAGTCAGGAGATCTCAGAAGTGAAAAATTTCTCTTCCCCCATGATTTTTTCTCTCTCTCGGGTCTCCGTTTTTTTCCCTGAAAAAAAAAACTACGGAACGTGTATTTCAAATTTATTTTGCTTTGAAAAAAACTTCGAAATGTGCTTTGGAAAACACGTTTGGAAGTTTTTTTCCAAGGGTAATATTGTTTTTTTTGGGGGGGGGGGGAGTCATAGGGGGTCGGGAAAGAATTTTCTCAAAAGTGAGTTAAATAGAAAAATTAATGACCGGATCTTTCTTTCAAAAATAAAATTGGCCCAATTACATTACAAAGAACAGAAATTTTTTCCTCCCACCCCTACATTTAACCCTTCACTCCTACAAACAATTCAATATTTCTATTGTATCCTTTTTATTATCTAACTTCACCCATCCTTTTAATCAAAGTTATAAACTTAAAAAATGAGTTCCAAAAATTTAGCACGGTTAAACCGTGGCTAAATTGAACATTGGTTATTTATTAAAAATTATACATTAACTATAAAATGCACAAATTTTAATACAAATTTACTATTTCGAACTTTTAACACGTGCAAATTTACACATGATAGAAAAATCTATTTTTTATCGATTCAACTTTTCTCTTCTTAAAACTGAACCAACCCAACAAGTTACGTCCTAGCATAGGCGGGTTTATGATTATTTTTTTGTAAACTAAAAATATTCTTTTTACGTAAATACGAAGACTAATCTCCTCAAAATAACTATAATCTATTTAAGGAGTTGATCTCTTCAAACAAATGTTTTTCATACGCGTTTATGGTTTTTAACTACCATATAATTCTTGGGGTTCCAAAAACAATTTCTTTTCTTTGTTCTTGTCTACATTTTTTTTTTATCTGGTAGGGCATGTTTGATGAAGGAGTGCTCACATGCAGGCCCATAATATATTTTATATTATGGAGCTCCAAGTACAAGTAGGATACCACGGTTTGATTAATGTGTCATGTATTCTATTATCATTTTAAATTTTTGTTGACAATAATTAGCTACCAATAAATAAATAATGCAGCTCTTTTATATATATTATTATTGGCCCAACATTAATTCTCTCATTTCTCACTAGATCCAAGCAAAGAGAAATTGCTTCCTGATCTTCCCAATCTCTTTGGCATTATTTATTGATGGTTATTCTTTACTCTCATTTCTCACTAGATCCAAGCAAAGAGGCCTTTATATATTTTGATATTGTAAATTTTATCGAAAATTATTTTTTGATAATGTAAAACTTATCAAAAAATATTTTTTGATAGTATAAATCTTATTAAAAATATATTTTTTCCGGTGCAAGTAATATAAAAAACGAAGAGCGGTCATCTTACTTATTTTATTTGTTATATAGAAGTGTCAATTTGCTGTTTGGCCCATTTTTCAAGTTGTGGGAGGCTACCTGCTAACCATCAAGTGGGATTTCAATAGGGCAGGGCAATTAGGTTTCTTCATTAAAATAGGAAAAAAAACATGTTCACTATCATTATCATGATGGAACAATTGTCAAATTTCGTGCATATTAAATTCCAAAGTTGGTGGGTGATTGAGAAGCCAATCCCAACAATTATACTAAACTTGAAAACATTAATTAGTACAGTAATTATATATGCTATGGTGTACTAATTAATTATGTCACTGAATAGATATATGTTGGCAAAGTTTGTCAAAATAAAAAATTAGACACATTAGGTGAAGCTATGAGAGATTTACAAAATAATAAGATTTATTTTTATCCAACTGTTCTCGATACACTAAAATAGTCCCACATCGCTTGGTACTCGAGGCAAATGATAGTTTATATACAACACACACACCATTCAAACCATCGATGCGCCTTTTCTACAAAGGACAAAACCGTGACGGGTTAACCCCAAAGCGGACAATCTCTCGGAGATGTGGACTTGAGTTCGGATCTGAACAGTGGCGCCGTCTGTGGGAAACGACTTGTGGGTGCCCCGCGCATGCCCGTGGTCGACACCCGTTATCCCCTTAGCCTCGACTGAAGGGCTTCTGTTCTGGATACACCAAAATAGTCCAACATCGCTTGGTACTCGAGGCAAAAGGTAGTTTATATACAACACCCACACCTTTCAAACCACTGAGACGCCTTTTCTACAAAGGACAAAACCCCAAAAGCAGACAATCTCTCGGAGATGTGGACTTTAGGTCGGATCTGAACACCAACAAAATAATAAAATAATTACATAAAAAAATAGTATTTTGAAATAAGACATTTATATCTTTTAATATCAATAAGGTGCAAAAGATAGAGATGAAAAATTTCAAACAATTTTTTTTCTGATTGTATTGTATTGTCTGTGGTTGTCTAACCTTCACAAAATGCATTCTATATTAAAATAGCAAACAATTATAGCATGTAATGCTTCGGTTTGAATATTTTGTATATTTTAAGTTATTTTCGTCACCATATAATACAACTTTATCTATAAATAAATGCACTCTGAATGTGAAAATAAGAACACAAAACTAATGTCAAATGCACTCCATAAACATGTGGTCAAAGTTCGATCTATGTTTCTTTTTTTTTGAACAGCGATCTATGTATTGCTACTACATATGAAAAGGTTTGATAAATTTGCTTAAGTAGACTAATCACCGATAATTAGCATTAAAGGCTTTATACCTATGACATAATTAAAAAAATACATATTTATGATAGTAGAATAGAATAGTACCTCCCAAACATTCTGAGACACCGAAGAATTGGGGATAGTTCAAACTTTGTTGAATAAGCAAGAAAACAGTACAATTCCAATCCATAACGTGATTTTATTCTACTGATAATAAATAGATTCTTTATTTAAAAGACCGTGTGTAGTGGAATTTCTTTCATATGCTCTTCTCTTCCTTCCTTGTGTTGTGTGTGTGGTCCAATTCCCAGGTATGACTATTCCTAATTACTGTCCACTTTTGTCGTCACGTGCCCATTTTCTTTTTTTGACAACAACGTGCCCAATTTTATATGCCTATTTATTGTTACAATCTTGATTTAGATGTATATATATTAGCACTAAACATTAGAGAGAATAGGAAAATGCTTATATTTTTCATGGGAAGTTTCAACATTTAAAGATATGCAAATAAATTTTATGATTTATAAATTATATTTACTTGATACTATATAACAAAATGTGATTGGCAATTAGTTGAATTATGGTTTTGGGAAACTCACATCACAATCATCATCTTTTCAATCACCATGAACCATGCATAGCATCACTAGCACAATAGCATGTCTTTTTCCTCTTATGATCTACTAATATTTTTGGATTAACCATAGCATCACTAGCTAGCACAATAGCATGTGTTTTTCCTCTTATGGTCTACTAATATTTTTGGATTACAAG
Source organism: Trifolium subterraneum (assembly GCA_951799995.1). Lineage (NCBI taxonomy): Eukaryota > Viridiplantae > Streptophyta > Magnoliopsida > Fabales > Fabaceae > Trifolium > Trifolium subterraneum. The sequence continues at coordinate 4,085,154 of OX637462.1, read as the reverse complement.
ACGACCTTCTATTTATGACAATTGTGAATAATGGCTACAAATATAGGTTAGCTAACTAAATGTTTTAGTTTGGATGGTTAATAAATTTTATTTAAGAATGACTCATTCTAGAGTGTAAATTAAATGTTGCGTGAAATAATTTTTTATCAAGTTTTATTTACCCTAAGATTAGATTTTAAATTGTCAAATCCATTTTATCTGAAAATCAGACTATTGATAAAAAAATCGGGTCACATCATAAATTCACCATGTAAAGAGTCATTAAATAATGATGTCTTCATTTCTCTTTTTTAATCAGAAAGTCATCAAGTTTTTTTTACTTAAAAAAATGTCATGTTATTGCTTGATACTCAAAGAAGAGTCACCCTTTAAACTTGTTAAACTAATGGTGATAATCCAATTTTCATCAACTAATAATTATGAGGTCATAACTTCAAATGACATCTCAAAGCAGATGATCCAAATCCCATGAGAAGGAAATAGTATAAGTTATTAGTTAATCCCCAAAAACCTTGCAAGGAAAAAGACAAGAGAAGGGCATCATAGTATTTTTCATCAAGCTAGCTAGAGACATGATGAAGTATTCCAAGCAAAAAAGTGAGTGTCTAAAATAAGTGGCAATTGATAATCAAATAACTAGAACAGTAAATCTCAAAATGGAGAGTGAGATATTTGTCTTAGTGTGCACTGTTGTCAGCTTTTGATGGGTTGGTTTTGATGCTTTGGTCCCCATAATAAGGTAACTTTATTTATGGCCCCTCTCTAATTACGGGTGTATATTTACATGCTTCCCCTTTAACGTGCGCGTTGGGTTTCTTTCATGTTTGCCAAATTGGAATCTCATTGTCCACTATTCATGGGGGTCCTATATGAGTAGTGGGTATGGGTAGGCAATAGGAAGGTCCCACTTCCATCTCTTCCTTCTAATTTCATTTCATTTTGTCACATAATTTTTTTTTTTGAGTTATTTTTGTGGCATAAAATTATTAGATCCTTGTAGTCTTAGAGATGTGGACTTGAGGTCGGATCTGAATATTGACGTCATATGTAGAAAACAACTCGTGGGTCGACACCCTTTATCCCCTTAGTCTCGACCGAGGGGCTTCTGATCTGGATACATTAAAATAGGCACACATCGTTTGGTACTCGAGACTAATTGTAGTTTATATACAAACACTAATACCTTTCAAACTATCGAGACGCCTGTTCTACAAAGACAAAACTGTGATGGGTTAACCTCAAAATGGACAATCTTTCGAAGATATAGACTTAAGATCGAATCTGAACAATTTGATTTATTATATAGATTATATATCAGTTATATAATAAATTTGAAAAATAAGCTTTTATTTATATATATATATATATATTACGGTAACTAATATTTTGAAATATGGAGAAGGTTGATATTTTGAATTAAAATCCTAACCACTGTATATTAGCGTTTCTGCAATTGTCAAGTGATTTGTACTTACAAAATATTTACAACAAAATTGTATGGATTTGAATTCAATGCAGTCGGACTGCAAGCAGTCAATGCATCTGGACCATCCGATTAAAATCAGACGGTTCAGATTTTATGATTGAATTTTAATTGTTTATAATAGTTTATATTCTAGATCATCCGATCTTAATTTGAAGGTGATCGTTGAGCCAACTACACACAACCCAAATCTTAATTTTATGGATACCAAAATATAATTTAACCTTATATCTGAATATAATTTAAAATCTTAATTGAGTCAATTGTCACACCCAAGAAAATATATAGCGACTTATGTCTCTCCATATATAGTTTCCCCCATGTTTGTTTTTATTTCATATAGTAACAAACTATCCAATCACTTCTACATGACACTAATTGTCGTGAAATAAGGATTTCAAACCTAAACTCGAGTGATTAACCAAGAGTCTAATGGTTTGTGCAACTTTCAAATGTATCAACTGTTGTTGACATGATCAAATTTTTTAAGTAAATTTGAAATAAGTGTGATGATTGAGTAAAATCTTAACATTCACTAATAGTAAAACTAAAACTATTCAACCTTGAATATATATTTTCGACTCTATACAAAACAGTATTATATAAATATTTTAAAAAACATACACTATAATAGTACATTTTTTCTACAAATAATCAATTTTAGGATATAAATATTGTATTTACTTGACTCAAGTTACTTCATAATTAAATTACCATATAAAGTTTAACAAAATAATTATAAAAAACAAATTATACACATACTATAAACTATTTTCCTATACCCTATATGAATTAGCGGCACAATACATACATCATATATATTAGATAATCTACTACTCTTTTTAACTTATTTTACATTTTACTTAATCTCATTTTCGTTAATTAAGTACTTATTTGTTTTTTTTAACATAATATTAATATGAAATTTTCACTACCGTTTTAATTTATCAATTTTTACTACCATTTCTTGGATACATAAGATAGATTATTCTCTCCTAATCAAATTTTTCACACACAAAAATCAATAATTCAACCTCTAACCAATTGCTTAAGGGGCTTGACATCCTAACCACTTAAACTCTCTTATTCTGCATGTAATAATATTTATGTTTCTCTCTAGCCAATTATTATTTATGAGTTTCAATACTCTCTAACTATTCGTGGATGTATATGATGTGATTTACTCTTTCCCTCCAAAAATATATGATTTAGTTTGACTATTGTATATATATATCAACGCACAATTTTGATTACTAATATATTTTAATTCTTTATTAGTAAAAATTATAAAAACTTGATATTTTGAAAAATTTATCAAAATAAATTAAACAATATCTTATATGTTAATATTTATATCTATATATTATTAAAAAAATATGATCAAAGTAAGATAAACGAATAGTGTCATTTAGTCAAAATCCTTCTTATAAAATGGGATGCAGAGTGTATTTAAATAATTGTACCTTGTACGCCATAATTATTTTTTCTTCCCTAAGTTTAGTATACTACCAAAAATAAAGGATTGAAATAGATAGAATATTGAAGTGGTGAAGAATAATGATGGGGATGAGTTCAAAGAAATAGAAGATCCCTTGGAAGACTACAAAATCCATTTGTTCTTTCATGTTCTGTGTTTTGCTTTATCTTTCTAATTTTATTCCTTTTCCTTAGAAGCTGAGCTGCTACCACATGGATCTGCACTCCAAGGCTCCATATACTCCCTCTGTCTCTCTCTCTCTCTGATGAAATATAGTAAAAAAATAGTTTAAAAAATGAAAAATGCTATTAAACTGATAATTTTCTCTGCATTCAATTCAATGCTTTAAAGATGTTAAATGTTATTTTCTCATAATTAATTTTATTTTTTTTAGTATGTTTAATTAATGCACCGATGCCACTGATTAGCAAGACCCGTAAAAAATTTATTACTTTTTAAAGTTAATGAATAAAATTTTTAATTTATTTTTTACCTATATTTTGTTAAAGAATGGATGCACTATTGGCAATTTTGTTTTCATTGATAATATATTTATTTTCTTACATAAAAAATAATAAAAATAAAAATCAATCGGTTCTATTTAAGAAAATGCTAAACAATGCCCTCACAACACTAATTAATCATATTATTGTAAAAATTTCATATTAAAACTTGTGCATTCAATATCTTAAACATGTGAAAAATTATCTTTTCAATATTAATTTTATTTTTTATAGTATGCCAGAAATACGTTTAACATGAACCTTCTATTTTTTTTCCTCCTTACCAATATTCTACTTTCTAAAAAAATAAAAAATATACTAGCATCTTCTCCTCCCTCGCTCAGTCTCTCAACTCTACTATTTTTCGGACTAATTCATATACTAAATTTTACATTAATTCATATGCCAATAAACAATAATTTTTTTTTGAACGAATAAACGATAAAATTGATCTCTGAATTAGTAAATTTTTAAGCTAAATACTTAATTTTTCAAAAGAACATTGTATAAAATTAGCTTGATAAAATTAGATCAAAGTGATTTAAGTAATATATATAACATGTTAGATTTGATCTTCATTTGCAATATTATAAACCAAAAAAGTAATTAGATCAAAGTGGGATTTGATCTCATACTATATAACTAGACTGCATCGGACATTGGGCTCATAGGGATTCCTACTTTGTACCAATGATAATCCGATGAATAATTCAATTAACTAATTATGTCTCTCTACAATTATGAAGGAATGTTACCAAATGATGCACGGAACTTGTGTCGGCGTGTAATGCTGGGTGGTGCATGCTTGAAAATAGATTCTCCGATGGTTTTAAAACCATCTACGTAGTCGAATGTTTTACAGTTGTTCGATTTTTATCAGACGGTGTTAAAAATACAATTTTGATTTTCATAAATTCCGTGTAAGATTTACATGTGACACCCCTTTAAGTTATCGACATATAAATGTATGATTTAAATGTAAATTTGACTAAAACACTAACTTATTGTAATGTTAGTAACACAATGGACCAATTTAAATTTTTTAAACACAATGGACCTTCATTGTCGAGTGTCTGGTCGATAAAATGAAATTATTTCTATCTTTGAAGTGGTTTTTAGGTAAAAACTCTGACAGCCCTTATTCCTTTTATGAGTGGGGTATCCGCCCTACTTTATGCAGGAACCGATAGAGTTTGGTGGGTGTCTTGTTGGGTCTCATTGGGTCAAGAGGATTGGAGGCCCTCTAGTTGCTTGTCCTACTTGTGGTTGATTCTTGTCTCTCTCTTTCTGGGGGTATTCTTGTTCTCGTACCTACTCTAGTTTGGATGTGATGTGACTCCTTGTTTCTTTGTATTTTACTTGCTTGTTTTCTTCTATTTTACCTTTGAGATTGACAGGTTCTAGTGGAGTGTACTTCTGGTACCTCTTCATTTTCTTGAGTTTTCTCTTGTATTGTTTTCGTTTCTTTATTTATATATAATATATTTGCCATTCAAAAAAAAAAAAAAATTGAAACTTAAAACAAACGTAAAAGACCAAACATATATCCTATCTTCAAGAGGGACTGAGTTTTCCTAAGTCGGCAGAAATCCACTGTCACGCAGTCGAACACAGGAGACCATCCTATCTTGATCTGATAGTCTAGATTCAAACTTTTTTTTCTTCTAAATCATCTGATTAAGATCGGTCGATCAATATCACCCTAAATTTGTGAATGCCTACATGTCCTATATAAATAAAGAAAAATTATTTTCCTTTAAAGAGTGTCCTATAGTTTAAGTTGATCTTATTATGTTGATCACTGGCTTCAAATAATTAACCCCACACACTCTCCTATATTTAAAACCCTTCAAAGCTAGTCACCAACTGCTCTTTGTTGTCTCTATACTCTTCAAAAGGATTCCTTTGAGAGAACCAAAATGTTAGCTAACTGTGAGAAAATGGTTGCCATCCCTCCAACTACTAACCAATGGCCACAGGTAATTCATCTCTCTCTCTTCTCACACACACACACAATTATTTAGACAAATGCATGATTAGTCCAATTAATTTTGTTGCTTTGCTTTTGGAATAGAATATCAACACTATAGTCTATTATTAATCTTCTCATATACGTTATTACATTACATACCCTAGAACTTGATATTTTTCCTTTTTTTCTTAATTATATCCATCATTAATTCTTGTTTAATTTATCTTTGGTGTAGAATCAGATAGATGATGGTAAAGTAATTATGGAAAAACAAGGTCAAGAGCTTATGCAACAACAAGCACTTAAGTGTCCACGTTGTGATTCATCAAACACAAAATTCTGTTACTACAACAATTACAGCTTGTCACAACCAAGACACTTCTGTAAAGCCTGCAAACGTTATTGGACAAGAGGTGGTACTCTTAGGAATGTTCCTGTTGGTGGCGGCTACAGAAGAAACAACAAACGCGGTAATACTACTACTACTACTACTACTGCTACTGCTCTCGTCAAAAGACCAATATCCACCATTGATTCTACTACTACTTCTTCTTCGGCTCTTAGTTCAACCTTAAATCATATTAGTCCTATGTTTTATGGTTTATCTAAACTCTCGAATTCATCTGAGTATGATTTTCATCCTCAGATGAACTCGATTGGATTAGGTGGCTTTTCATCATCTGGGTTTGATCATAATGGATTTACTTCAAATAATAACAATCATGTTTTAAGATATGATTCTTCAACTTCAATGTCAGTTATGCCTTCTACTCTGCTGCAATATAATTTCAACAATGATGGTTTGAAATATAGTCAAGATGCAAGTAGCAACTGTACTTTTCAAGGTTTAGAATTTGCTTCACTAGAGCATATGCAAAGAGCTATAAGTAGTATTGGGAATGGAAGTGAGAAAGGGATGAAGAAAGTTGAAGGACAGAACCAGATTGAGCATGTGAATGGTTTGTATGATCCTTCTTCATTTTTCTGGAATGATCAAGGTGCTAATATTGGTTCATCAGTCACTTCTCTGATCTAGAATGAATAATTGATATAAATACTCATTCCGTCCCAAAATATAAGAAAAAAATAGGACAACAAAAATTAATATATCTGGTATAAATTTTACACCAAATACATCAATTTTCGTTGACCAGTTTTTATTTATATTTTGAGACGGGGGGAGTATAACATATCCTAAACAAGAAGCATAATTCTAGTTCAAGTTTCAAGGTCTTATTTTCTGATTAGGCTTCTCTGTCTTGTTACTACTGCAACTTTTTTTTTTGTTTTGGTTTGTATTTTTGGTTTTAGTTTACTTACATTTAACTTTATTGGTAAAAGAAAAAGAAGGGAAAAGAAAAAAAAAATACTTGTTAGAAAAATGAGAAAGTTAAAGGTGAGAGGAGAGTACATTGGATCAGAGTGATCATGTCAGATCCTGAAAACTTCAGCTAGTTAGTTAGTTTGATCAATGTGTCAAATTAAGGTTAGAGAATGTTGGTCTTTAATTTAGTTTGTTTTGTGTATAATATTTGATTTTATGACATATTTACTTTGTAATGTATTGTCAAGGAAACATATTTTGAATTTTCCCAATTTTCACATTGTTTTACATTATAGCTGTTCACTCTAAAATGTATGATTAAAATTATTTTAAGTAATTTTATAATTGCATTGATCTGAATCGTTCGATCTACAACCAATTGCATTGACGCACTAATATTATTAGTCGTCCGATTTAAAACATTGATTAAGATTTATTAGTAACAAATTAATCACAATCGTCTGATCTAAAATTAATGTTGGTTGTGATTCAAAATAAAAAACTGTGTTAAGATTTACTGCAGCTGGAACCCTAAACCCTAGTTTAGCTAGGTGGGGTGGGGGATTTAATTACTTGCTACATGATGCAATTGTAGTCCTTGATGAAAGGAACTAACTTTGTGATGATGATATGTGTTTTGGATAAGGATGGAATGGTAAAGGAGAGGGGAAAAAATGTTCATTTTGGTTTTAGTTAATTAATGTATTATGTAGTTGCTGTTTTTCATCTATTGCTAATTTAATTTGAGAAAGTTTGGTCCATGTGCAGCATGTTATTTTTTTATGCTTTAATTTATTTTTCCATTATAATAGTAGAAAGGACCATGTTAAAACAGTTCATTACTTTCTATCAAAAAAAAAAAAAACATTCATTACTGTAAAGATGATTAGTATTTTCCTGCACAAATAGGAACTTGACCAGGATTTGGACATATGCTGTCTTAGAATGGATCTTGAAGAATTTATGATCAACCAAAGGAAATCTTAAAGCTTAATTAAAATGATCAACCACGTAAAAAAAAGTGCATGTTTGAAACCGTGATTAATTTAACAAAATCATAATAGTAATTGATTTTATTGAAATTTTAAAGAGTAATTTTTAGCAAAATTACAATCACATATTTTGATTCGGAAAAAGTCATTGTTAATTCAAATATACAAGATATATCTATTGTGCTTTTTTTTTTACACAAGACTTCCTCCACTTTCTCCATTCATAAAATCTCTCATTTTTCTTGTAATGATTGGTACCCAGTACATAAGTTACAGAGTAATAATGTGAGCGTGACTACAGCAGCAAATTTGGTAAGGTGGGAGAAACCAGCTCTAGACTGGGTAAAATGTAACATTGATGTTGCCTTTGTGTCCGGATCTGGAAGGACCTCGGTGAGATTGTGTTTTTGCGATAATAGTGGTCATTTCATGGCCGGTATGACACAATGACAGCAAACTGTGATTTCATCTGTAGAAGGAGAATCATGAGCTTTACTTTTAGCAATGGAAGAAACTAGACATAGAGGACTGAATCGAGTTCAATTTGAAAGTGATTCAAAAGTTTTGATAGAGGCTATCCATATGAAGCGTAGAGGCAACTCTGAGTTTCTGTCAATTGTTCATGATATCCTTAGTCTTTATGTCATCTTTTATAAACTTTGAGGTTAAGTTTGTTAGGAGGCAAGCGAATTTGGTTGCTCATACTCTTGCTAGGGCGGCCAATTCTTGGGCTGACTTCCATAGATTTGAGAGTGTATTTCCTTTTGTATTAAACATTTAGTTTTTAATTAAATGCAGTAAGTTTGTTTGATTTAAAAAAAAAATCTCTCATTTTTCCGAACTAAGGACAATATTTATACACAATCTTTCTATATTCACAAAAGTCCATTGGATAGCAAAAAAAATTGAACAGTTACATTCTCCTATGAAATTATCTTAAATATTCTCATTAGAGATGCTTTAAAATATTTACATGAACAAACACTGGATCTGTTTGTAAAAGATTATAAATAAATAAAGTAATTTTGACATTTAAGAATTTAGTTTATAATATTTCTTTTTTTTTTTGTTTTTGACAGTAAAGAACAGAATATTTCTAAACTAGGATTTTAATGTTTGAGGAAGAAGATTACCTTTCTTTTTTTTTTTAGATTTCATAATTTTATTTATAAATAATTAAATACTAATCATTTTGGTAATTACAAAAAAAATAAGTTTTTAAAATAAGAAAGATGGCATAACATTCATATTGTAGATAGATATTTAGGCGAATGCTACGCATCATGAACCAATGTTTAAAATTATTAATTTTTTTAATAATTGTCAACGATATTTTTTAAAAGTAAAAATTCACGTCTCTTCTCCTTTTTACGGCTAAAACAATAACTTTTTTTTTTTGAAAAACCTAAATCAGCCTACCCAAATTGGCACCAGAGGGAATTGAACTTGAGACCTTGAGATGAGCATACTCCAAAACTCAAGTCAATACCACTAGGCCAACCAAAGTGGGTTAATAACATAATTGACGTTAATTCAAATGCAGAGTTTGCTTGAACGGTAGAGTTTACAATTAGCCACGGTTTAATTGTTTTTAGCCACAATTTAATTGTTTTCAGCCACGAGAATTCTTTCTCAAAGTTTTTCAGTAGTAATCTCCATCTCGTTATGGATTGTTACATATTCGATTTCTTTTTCTTAGTATTTTGGTTTGAAATTTTGACTACCGAATTTTTTTTATATTTCGACAAAAATTTATAGGGTGAAATTAAATGATAAAAAGGGTAAAATTTTAAAAAATAATTCTTTATAAAGTTGAAAATATAATTGTTGGGGTGAAAATAAATTTTTTCCGTAAGCTAAACTACTTATATTTAGCAGCCCAATAAGAATGGGCTTAAAATGAATTACACCTAAATATTGTTGGTTGCTTCAACGGTGGCCACACCTCCACTTTCGTCCTTCGCCCTCCAATGGAACCTCTCCCTCTTCTACTTATCTTCTTGCTGCATTTCTCAAATATCGTCCCCAAATCTCCACTTGCTATTTTCCTTTTTTTGTTTTTGTTGTTTGCATCTTTTTTTTTTTTTGTTGAAGCATTATTGCCGGTGCTATGTATCGCCTTTTTCCTTTGTTTGTTTGTTTGTTTGTTGGTGATAGTTTGATGGTGTCTGTTTCATTTCTTAGCTGGTCAATATAGACATGATTTGTTAGATATTGAGTAAGGAGCAAATCTAACACTTAAATGTGTATTTGTTTGATTTAGTCTTCGTTTGTACTTTTTTCTATATATATATTTTTCACCACTAGTATCTACCCTACTGTGGACCGTTAAGTCTAGTTTAGGGGTCAGTTTGGAGGTGGGTTCATTGATTAGTACACCTCCGATGCTGATAAGGTTGAGACTGTGGTCATCCGTCTCAGGTTTTAATACTTTTAATTAATTTAGATATAAACTCTAGGATATGAGCCACATTTACTAGACTAAAAAAAATAGTTTTAAGACTTCCGTACGGTTATGATATCATTTGAATCAAAATATAAAAAATAAAAATATATGGAACCAATGACTTCTTCATGTTGTTTTCAAGTTTCAACCAACATAATCTAACATAATAATACAAGAATGATAATATATTGTATTTTATTGCCATTGAATATGATAGTATAAATTTAATAATATTTTCCACAACGTAATCCTCCCACCAAATTCATTGAACAAATATATACTAATATTTTAGATGAGGAAGAGCCTCTACCAAATCATTCTCAATGGATGCCATTGCCAAGTAGAAATATGACAACTATTGTGACAAATCAAACACGGGCAGTTGTATGGCATGATGAGTGCACACATATATTTCGTCACAACTCACAAACACAACCTTTTTCTTAGGAAGATAATGACATCAATGACAAAATATGCGTGAGTGAAGGATTAAATATTTGTTACAAAACTTTAGTCACAAGGTATACTAACAAACAAAATACTAAAACAAAATAATGTATGTTTTGTTGGAACCGAGTCAAAACAAGGTTGAATGTGTTTTTGTGTGTGGGAGAATAATATGGCTTATTTCCTCAGATTAAATAGAAGGATTGAATTAGTGTAGTGTGGGCCACTTAGTTTGAGTACGATGTAGAATATATTTAATTTTCCATCATAATAAAAAACTTTTAACTCTTTAAAAAAATTAATGAGAAGAAGAAAATAATAATATCGGATAATTCTAACTTTTTATGTGATTAAATATTAGGTGTTTGTTTTTTTTTTTGTTCAGATTTGCAGGTTTGTTTAGATCTAAATTCAGTGCAGATTTAATGACTATAGCATTATCAACGTTGTAGATCCGGATACATGATTATTCCGGACATTTGAAGTTTGTCATATTAATTGTAGGCTTTGTCTTAGACATTAGGCCGTTTTATGCTATTAACTCGGATGCTGTGAGTCTGTTTGCAGATTTATCCTTATTAGTTTTTAGTGAAATTGAATATGTAATGATTTTGATTGATGTATTCCCTATGAATTTGAATGAATGAATATGAGTGAAATGCCAAATACCCCATGAAATTTGGAAATAGGCAAATACACCATTGAAATTGTAAAATGTCAATCAAATTGTCCCCTGCTCCGTTTACTCCGTCTATTTTGAGTCTTCAAAAGCACATTGTTTAAGTTTTCAACCTCCTTACAACTAGGTGAATAACAAGGACCCAAAATAGCAAAACTATCATCACTAGAATCATCCTCATCATCATTATAATTGCTTTCAAAATCAGAACCAAGAGGTTCTAATCACCCAATAGACCGAGTCATCAGATTCACGACCAAACAAGAAACAATCATCACCAACATCATATTATTTATCAATGATTGTCTCATCCATCTTTTTCTCATTGAAATAGACGAGTAAACGGGTTAGGGGGCAATTTGATTGACATTTTACAATTTTAGGGGTGTATTTGACTATTTCCAAATTTCAGGGGCATTTAATGAATTTTAAAATTTCAGGAGGTATTTGACATTTCACTCAAATGAATATTATTGTTTTTGAGTAAAAAAAAAAATCAGGCAGCTTCATCCCATAAGCCCAGCTAACTTTTTATGTGATATGTAAGAATTTAAGTTTAAATTAGGGATTTTTTTATTCTTCATTCTTAAAGTGTATGAGTGTAATTCAAGTCTAATTCTTGTAGAGTAAGACTTTCATTGTAAATTAAAATATAAAATTAATTTTTTATTATTTATGAAATAATTAAAAAATAAAAAATTAACTTTTTATGCGGGGATCAGACCGTGATTCTCCCTACTAAGAGAGGTATATTTAATCACGGCCATATATGAATACTATTTAAAAGAAAAAAACTATGCACTGTAAAATTGGCAAAGCATAAAAAAATGTAAATAAAAACTGAAAAATAGTAGTTATACAATTGTTTGATGTGTTGGTATATGTTGTGTTTGGCTATCATTGTAAAATAACTTTACATTGAAATTATATGTTATTTGGTCTCATTTTTTCACATGAAAAAAAAATCACGTTGGGAATGCAGAATGATCCTATTACCAACTTCATAGCTTGGGGTATTTTTTGTGTTAAGAAATTGAAGAATGTGAGATATTGAGAATTTCTTGGCAGAAGGATTGCAGAATGATGCTGAAAATCCAGAATGATCCTACAAAATTATTGAAATAACCCCATCTGCTAATTAAGTAGTGGATTCTACGTTTAAAATCTTGAAAATTTTGTGGCAGAAGGATATTTTTTTCTCCAAAATCTCATTTTCATAACGTCTGCCACTTAAGTAGCGAATGTTATACAAATGAGAAATTTGAGAGGACGGGTAAAAATCTTGAATTTCATATAGGGTGTTTTTTCTCAAAATTTCTCATTTTTAAATTTTCCGCTACTTAAATAGATAAAGTGTAAATTAAAAATGAAAATTTGTAAAGACATTGCGTGAGAAACCGGTAGAATGACAAAAGTAAAACCTCCTTTTTGAAAGGTCATCAACCACACGATCATAATTAGACATCGATTTGCATGTTTGAGAGAGATTCATGATGGAAAAAACACTAGTGGAATCGTTCATGCATCTGGCTATCATTCTCAATATAATTATCTATTTTTTCATGGAATCGTTCCCCTATATGAGAAGTTCTTTCCTCCATAAGCAATTAATGTACTCATTATGCCAAAAATATTGCAACAATAGTTTTAGGCACCATACAATATCCACATCAAATCCATAGCCAAAAATATTGCAACAATAGTTTTTCTCATTAGTTTGAAATAACATCTAACTTTACTTTTTCTGCAATTCTAGCTCTTATATTTAGATTATCCATAAATCAAAATTTGTCTATCTTTATTTCAAAATTTTGGTGTGAACACAAGTATCTTTTGATCTATATAAGAATCAAAATTTGTCTATCTTTTTTTCAAAATTTTGGTGTGAACACAAGTATCTTTTGTTCTATATTTGGAGTAAGATCCATTTAAAAGGACTGATCAATCTTTTTGACACAAATACGTTTTCATGGATATATAGGACATAATATTAAATACTTGGTATCATTTTTTAATAAGTCAAAATATTATTAAAGATTGGTCCGAACTCAGGATCATTGCAAGGACATTCTACCCACCTTCTATGAAGGGCTGTAAAAGTCTCACACAATCATGTGCTCGAAAGTCAAACAAAAAGATTACAATGCAAATATCTTTGGTATCATATTTATAAAGAACTCATTATATATCCATCAATTAAATCACGCATGTAAATATTCAATTAAAAGAAAGAAATAGAGTATACTCAATTAATATAAATTTTTAGTATAAATGCTCACATATCTAAAATGTGTGATATCGTAATTGAATATTTATACACTTAAATTAAATTAAAGTAACAGAGTTGGGAGGTAGCTCTATAATTTGAGTCAAGATCCTCTTTATTTTATCTTTCAATTTATTCTCTTCATTATTATAGCTTTGATGCATTTTAAAATATAAGTATATTAAATGATAAGTTCCACAATTTGTCACATTATTACAATTATGTTTCCAAAATTTTAGTAATTGCAAAAATTGAGAGGCTAAAAAATGGAGAGGATACTAAATCAATTATTTTTCTTTTTCAAAATAGAGAGAAATCTCTACTCTTGTACACTATTACTATATACTCCCTTCGTCCCAATATATAAGATATTTTTGTAAAATTTTGTTGTCCCATTTTATAATACTTTTTACAAATTAAGTTCAAGATACATTAATTAAATTAATTTTCACAAAAACACCCCTAATTAAATGAAGAGAAGTAAAATATTGTTATTTTTCTCTCTTAATAATTAAAGGTTACTTTTGGAAAGATAAAATATATTGTTGACAATTTTAATGCAAAAGTTATTTTTTTAATTACCGTACTTATATAAATGATATCTTATATATTGGGATGGAGGGAGTATACATATCTCATAATCCAAACCATACGACCAAAGAAAAAGTTAGCATGCAAAAGTACTTGTCGGGCCCGATTTTGGGCCAGGACAGGAAGGGCCCGAGCCCAGGGCTTCTAAATTTTGGGGCCCTCAATTTTTGAGGCCCATCATTTAAAACGAAGTCAATTATTTTTGCTGCGAAATTGTAACATGTAATGAAGTTTGGTCTAGTGGTTGGTTGGCGCGTTTGCAGTGGCGGAGCTAGGACCCTGAGTCAGGGGGTGCAGACGTTCAAACTCAAACGACCGAAGCCACACATACTGCGAGTTTTTAGGTTCAAACCTAGGTGAAGACGTCGAATCTAACAATATCGAAATCGATATTAAGCCAATTAGGTAAATGAGTTTGCGTGTTGATACAAATTAGTGAGTAACTAATAAAATTGCATGAGTAAATTTATATTAGGTGGTATAATTATTTTTGTGTGTTAGTTCTACAATTTTAAGGGAAGAAATTTTTTATAATCCAGAGTTCGTCCCAAAAATAAGTAAAATCTAGCACATTTCACCCAAAAATTAAACTTACTTCTTTCAATAATTTGTCTCTTGAATTAATAATCACTTTCAGCGTAATCATTTAATTAGGTGGTATAATTATTTTTTTATAATAGGTGTTATAATTATTGATTCAGTGTAATAGTAGAAATAATAGTATTTTAACTATAATACAAAATATATATTATGGTATCAATAATAATAATAATAATAATCAATGCATACATATGAATTAATTGATTAAAAAAATGCACATATATGAATTGCGCTCATATGTTAAGAAAAATGAAATAAAAAATATATATGTATAATTTTTCCTTCAAAAAATAAATAGCACTTGTGTACCGACATAATTTTACTTTTTTTTTCTCCATTTGATGTCAATCCAATGTGACATATAGAAAAATAAGCCCAAACCCATAACAAAATACATACAACTCTAAATCAGTGTCTTACTATCATTGAATTGAAAGTAGACAAGCCGGCGTCGGCTTCTTTATGTCTTAATTCATACTATTCTTCTTCATCTCTGAGCGTTCTATTTTGTTGAGTGTTGATGCTTTGATTTTTATTCATCTTTTTTATCTTTTTCTTTCTTGTGACTGTATCTGAGGAGTGGATCGGTGCAACACTATTTTTTCAGGGGGTTCATAGTACACAAAATACAATATGGTATACACAAATTAAAATATCAAAGTTCAGGGTGTGCAGCTGCACCCCCTCAACTGTGAGTGGCTCTGCCCCTGCGCGTTTGTATTAAAGCTAGTACCAAGAGGTTGTGGTTCAACTCCCACCTGTCCAACTTTTATTTTAATCAATTTATAATTAACATTTCCTAAGCTATTTTTAAAATTGTTTCCTTTTTCAAAATGGTGAGTTTTTTCTATAAATAAATCACTCTAGAACTTATAAATAACTTCACTACTTTATTTTATTTTTTTAAAAAAAAAACTACATTTTATTATTTCTTTGAAAATAAAGAATTTAAATTTAAAATTAAGTTGTAATTTTTATTAGAAGCACTATCAATTTTTAATGATATTAGCGATTATTTTATTACATTATTAATATTGTTTACCTTTTAAATAAATGATATTAGCGACTATTTTTAATTTATTTTTTTTGACGAAACTATTTCTAATGTTGTTGATACTATTTATAATTTAAATAAATGATTTTTTTTTTAAAATTATTTATTATTAGGGGTCTATTTTTATTTTTTGTCCCGGGCCTCCAAAATCTCGGAGCCGGCCCTCGTACTTGCTCATTGACTGATCAGTGTTGAACGGCAAAAGATTATGACACGCCAAAGTAATTAGCACACGGATGTATTAAATCTAAAAAAAGTTGGTTTAATAAAGGTTGATATATTTGTCCAAATTTTATATATTTTTTTTTTTGAATCAAACAAATTAACTTACTGCATTTCATTAAAAACTAAACGTTCAATACAAAAGAAAATATTCTCAAACCTATGGAAGCTAGCCCAAGAATTGACCGCCCTAACAAACTTAACCTCAAAGTTTATAAAAGATGACATAAGACTAAGGATATCATGAACAATTCACAAAAACTCAGAGTTGCCTCTACGCTTCATATGAATGGCCTCTATCAAAACTTTCGAATCACTTTCAAATTGAACTCGATCCAGTCCTCTATGTCTTGCTTCTTCCATTGCTAAAAGTAAAGCTCATGCTTCTCCTTCTACAGATGAAATCACAGTTTGCTGTCATTGTGTCATACCAGGCATAAAGTGACCACTATTATCGCGAAAACACAATCACATCGAGGTCATTCCAGATCCAGACACAAAGGCAACATCAACGTTACATTTTACCCAGTCTAGAGCTGGTTTCTCCCACCTTACTAAATCTGCTTCTGTAGTCCCGCTCACATTATTATTACTATGTAACTTATGTAGTGAGTACCAATCATTCCAATCATCAAAAACATGTCTTCCAATTTGACGTGGCATCTGGACATTATCATTCCAAAACTTATTATTACGATTGTGTCAAATGCACCAGAGTAACATAGCCACTCAATTAATAAGCTTGTCCAAATTTTATATTTAAATATATTGATATTTGTTGATCATTTTTTTTCCTTATATTTAAAAACAAATATGTCAATGTCTCCTTGAGCTAAGCTCAATTAATATGGACATCATATTTTATATTTAAAGATCGAATTCGAACTCCGAACATCCTACTCATCCATTTTAAGAGTACTCGATCGATATTACTAATTTTGAGATCATAGGAACAAAATTACAATCATATTAATTTGATAGCATGTGGTCCACCACCACTTGTTCATGCTAACTCGTTAATGATACCTTCTCTAACAAAAGCAAAGTGAGAAAAAAAAAAGTAACACAAACAGACGTATAAATTAATGTTGTGATAAAGCCAGACAGTGGATTGTTCCTCCATGCAAGTGTCACTAACACCTTTAAGTAAAGACCATTATTTTGATGGTCATATATACATAGACATGATGGTGGAAAGTGTGAGGAAGGAATGGAAAAGATTCTCCTCTCCTACATTCACTGATTCTTTATGGTGATTTGGATTCAAATGCTCTTTTGAAAAACATGGATCATTTTTGGTTGGAAATCGTTGATCAAATTACTATTGTTGACAAATGTGGTATCCACTTTTAGTCCCTAAAATATAGTTCGTTTTAAGGTTTTAGACGTATTTTCTGTTGTCAAATTAGTTATTAACTTATATGGAATAGTTAAAAATGTTGTACTGCTTGACAAAAAAAAAGTTGTATTGTTGAGCTGGTTTAATTTGAATGATATTATTCTTTTATACTTTATATAGAAGAATAAAAGTTATCCTAAAATTGTTGTTCAAATAACACATACCTAAAACAAAATGCATATGTTAACAATTAGTGCATAAACTTTTTCAAAATTCGCCCAAAATTCATTCTACATCTTTCTTTCAAGATAAAAAAAATCTCAGTACTATTAATTCTCAAAAAAAAAAAAACGTTGACACTATTTTCATTTGCATTGACGGTCAAAAAACCATCTCTCTTTTCAAATTATATTGTGATTCATTCTCTCGTTCAATTTCACTTTCTTATTCCATCATAAATCATGACTTTTCTTCTACATGGTAACCCATTTTTTCTCTAATGTTATTCTATTGGACTAAATTGACTATCTAAAAATAAATTCAAGAACTAAAATAATTAAATAAGACATCTGTATATCTACTTAAGGACCAAAATAATGTCACAACAAATTACACATTTAATGACCAAAATAATAATTTAACCGATTAGTATGAATTTTTCGAGATGATTAAGTTGAGTTGTGCACTTAAAAATTGATTAGTTATGTTCTCCTCTGCCTTTTGACATTGCAGAGGTCATTCTTAGCAAATAAATTTTCTTGTAGAAGATTCATTAGAGCATTCGAATTCTTCTTATGATCTTTTCAGTGTTTGTATAGGTTAGTTATTGATGTTTGGGTATTGCAAGTGAGGATGCTTAAAAAAGAACCTCAACTCAATTAACACTCAATTTTTTTACCCGATTTGTACCTTTTTTTATTTTTTATATTGAATGACATTTAGGAAAAACTTATATATCTATTTTATCTAATTGTTCTATTATATACTCCCTCCGTTTTTTTTAAGTGTCCAGTTTTGTCGGATTTAGCATTTCTATTTAACTGTCCATTTTGTGTTTTAAGGGTACGATTTGTCAATTGTACCCTTTTTTAATTACACTTATCTTTTTCAATAAACATTTTTTTTTTATATATTTGAAAAACTAAAAAAAAATTTAAAAAAAAAAAACAAAAAAGTTTGTTTATTGTTTTTTTTTTTGAACTTAAAAGTTTGTTTATTGTTATATTCTATTGATAACAATAATCTGAAAATATTTTTTTTGTATAACAATAAATCTATTGATGAGGGTATAATAGGAAGATAAGGTGCAAAAATCCAATTTCTTAATTTGGTGTTACTATTCTAAATGAACACTTAAAAAACGGAGGGAGTATTTTAATAAAACATGTTCTACACATTTAATATATCATGTGCAATTATTTTTAATAATGTTGCTTTTAGTTATGGTCTTTATATTTTTTTTAAAAAAAATTTATGGTTTTTTTTCAACTTAAGCCTCACATTTCAATGCTATTATATGAGGTTAAATTTGTATTCGTATGCACAACTTCAAAAAATTTAGTTATTATGCGGAATTTATTTCAAACACCATTTAAACAATTATAACTTATAAGCACTTGCCAACACCAACTTTTCATAAATATAAATTCAAATCAGTAATTATATTAAAAATATGAATTGTTGAAAAGTATTATTATTGTAGAAAAGATATATAAATTTTCAAATTCAAAATTTAATTAAAAATAACGAAGATTGCAAAAAAAAAAAAAAAAATTTCAAAGTTATGCATATCAAATTTTTGCTTCAAATATATATATATATATATGGGGTTGCTAATTTAACACTAGAATTTTCGGGTTAGTTAGGTAAATTTTATTAAACGATGTGCACCCATTTGCTAATTTACACCCAAACAATTATAAATATATACAATCATAATAAACACAAGACAACCTAGGAAATAAAAAAAGACAACTTGAGAAAATATATACAATCAAATTTGACGATTAATATTTTTAATTGTATAATAGTATAAATTATAAAAATTTGATATTTTGAAACTATTCATCGAGACGAATCCAACAACATCTTATATGCTAATATTTAGTTTGGACAAAAATACCCTCTCTTTATTATTTTAAATAGTTTAAGATGTTGGACACTCAAGTAATTTTTTTTGGTAATCTAGGTTGTTTATTTAGGTTGTATATTTATAATTGTTTGGGTGTAAATTAGCAAATGGGTGTACAACATTTAATTAAAGTTACCTAACTAACCCCAAATTTCTTAATGTTAAATAAGTAAATATCAAGGAGTTTTTTGTCCAAAATAAAAAGGTGTGCATTGCTAATTTACACCAACATGTTTTTAGTTGGTTGTAAATTAGCAACCATATATATATATACTATATATAAAGAGGATAGATGAGTTTGAGATGACTTTTTCATAATGACAAAATTACCCTTCACTAATAGATAAAGGGGAGACATGACTTTCCAATATTGCTCTTAACTTCTAGCTACCTCTCTCTTTTTAGGTGCGTAAGTTAGACACAGGCAGGCGCGGAACGTGCCTGCCTGACCCGCTAGTAATAATAATAATAATAATAATAATAATATCTATACTATATATAAAGAGGATAGATGAGTTTGGGATGACTTTTTCATAATGACAAAATTACCCTTCACTAATAGATAAAGGGGAGACATGACTTTCCAATATTGCTCTTAACTTCTAACTACCTCTCTCTATTTTGGCGCGTAAGTTAGACACAGGCAGGCGCGGACCGTACCTGCCTGGCCCGCTAGTAATAATAATAATAATAAGCTAATAATAATAAATATTAATAGAGCAAGTTGGGGTATTTTTTAACATTTTATTAGAATTAATAATAATATGAAGCTAATAATAATAATAAATATTTAACATGGTGAGTTAAAGGTTGTGGGTTCGATTCTTAGTGAGGTATGATTTAACATTTTATTTGAATTAATGTTAGGGTAAACTGAGAAAAAGATAATTACACAAAATGTAGACGGACAATAAGTTATCCCACTAAATGTTTATGTATAGCAACCGTGAAATGCGAGGGGATTCCCTGAACATGTTATTATATATATATATATATATATATATATATATGTCTCATTTTGGCTTGTTAAAAAAAACCTTGAAATGCGAGGATTAAGACGAAAAAAACGTATATTTAACAGGAAAAAAAAACCATAACTAAAAGCAGCATTATTACAAAAAAAATGCACATACTAAATGCTTTAAAATTGAGTCAAAAGAAAAAAGTTTAGAAAAAAATATATATCGAGTATTAGAAATCTTGAAATAATAAATCATACAATGTTTAGTCAAAAAATAAAAATAGTAACGCAAAGACTCAAATAAACGACAAATAATAATTAAAAGTTGTGCATATCAAATTTTTCCTTCAAATTAAATACTAAAATGGATCAAAATGCGAGGATTAAAGACGACAAAAAACATAAATTTAATAGGAAAAAATATATATCGAGTATTAGAAATCTTGAAATAATAAATCATACAATGTTTAGTCAAAAAATAAAAATAGTAACGCAAAGACTCAAATAAACGACAAATAATAATTAAAAGTTGTGCATATCAAATTTTTCCTTCAAATTAAATACTAAAATGGATCAAAATGCGAGGATTAAAGACGACAAAAAACATAAATTTAATAGGAAAAAATATATATCGAGTATTGGAAATCTTGAAATAATAAATCATACAATGTTTAGTTAAGAAATAAAAATAGTAACGCAAAGACTCAAATAAACGACAAATATTAATTAAAAGTTGTGCATATCAAAATTTTCCTTCAAATTAAATACTAAAATGGATCAAAATGCGAGGATTAAAGACGACAAAAAACATAAATTTAATAGGAAAAAATATATCGAGTATTGGAAATCATGAAATAAAAAATCATACAATGTTTAGTCAAAAAATAAAAAAAGTAACGCAAAGACTCAAATAAACGACAAATAATAATTAAAAGTTGTGCACATCAAATTTTTGCTTCAAATTAAATACTAACATTGATCAAAATGCGAGGATTGAAGACGACAAAAAACATAAATTTAATAGGAAAAATATATATCGAGTATTGGAAATCTTGAAATAATAAATCATACAATGTTTAGTCAAAAAATAAAAATAGTAATGCAAAATCTCAAATAAACGAAAAATAATAATTAAAAGTTGTGCATATCAAATTTTTGCTTCAAATTAAATACTAACATTGATCAAAATGCGAGGATTAAAGACGACAAAAAACATAAATTTACTAGTAAAAAAATAACTAAAAGAAGCGTTATTAAAAAAAATGCACACAAATAAATGCTTTAAAAATTGCGTCAAAAGTTATGAAAACAATTAATCGGAGCATTGGAAATCTTGAAATAATAAATAATACAACGTTTAGTCAAAAAAAAAAAATAGTAACGCAAGGACTCAAATAAACGACAAATAATAATTAAATAAAAAATAAATGGTAATCAATTTTTGATGTCCCTTAACAATTTGATCTTGGGTTCAATCCTTGATCGGTGTGTATGAAAAAATATTTGTTGGTAGAGGCCAGCCTCTTAAATCAATCTTAATTATTTCGATGACTAATTTCTACAGTTTCACGCAAATTATACTTCAATTTATAAAAACAATATATTGATAACCAATTAACATTAACAAAGAAGAAAACAAACAAATCAACACACAAAAGTCTATTGATTGATAATGAGAGAAACTCATACAAGTCAATCACATATGAGCCCTCTAATTTGTAATTGACATAGCTGAATTGCATGAATTATTAAGAGTGATTATAATAGAACAAATCGTTTAGGTGAAAAAAGATGTTCGAAAAATCGGAATTCAAATATTGTCAACTGAAACAATAATCGATCAATTTTTACTACCAAGTCAAGTAGTTAAATCATGTAAAATTAAAGCGCATAAAACACTGATGCAAACGTAATTACTTGAAGGTCCTGATTCGAGCTCCGCTAATACTCTTGGCCGGAGGCAAATGCAATTACTTTTACAAGTGCTCTAAAAAACCCTAAAATCTTCCTGCTTTATTCTGCGGTACCATACCCTCACCCTAAATTGTTATATTTCAATGACGCACAAAAATACATATGCAAATAAAATAAATAGACTTTGAAAATGAAAGGGAATTTTATATGTTCATGTCATCCACATGCTCGTCTCGACATGGAACCATTCCATCAACTTTTTCAACAAAGACATTACTCCCTTTTTATGCATGCATATATTAGATTAAAATAATTTCTCTTAATTCTCCTGTATTAATCTGCAATTTAACTTTCATTTTCGCATAAGTAGAGCATTTCAGCAACAGAGCAAGTAACAAAAATAAAATCTCACAAAACATCATTTCATAATAATAACTATAATATAATATTATTTAAATATAAAATTTCAAAACAACATAAAAGAAAAATAGAATAGGGTCCAATGTTTGCACAATCAACCAGATCAGCATACCCTGTATATAATATATAAACCAATATCTATTGAACTTATAACTTAAATAAATTAAAGAAACATGAAACAAAACAGATAAATTGCTCAGAGCAATGTCTTCCAACTCCAGATTCTCTAGGTGCAACTACATCATCAATAAGATCACTGAGGAGGGTTGAATCCGGACAGATCCGGCCATTGATTTGGAGTCAAACCAGCAGAACCATCAGCACCAGCACCAACACCACCATTACCGCTACCACCAGCACCATTACCATTCCTATCAGAATTACCAGTAGGAATGGAAGTGGTGCTGATAGTACCGTTATTCATGAAGCTTTGAGGCCAAGCAGCAGCACTAGCATTGGACATGGTAGATGAGGGAATCAAGTTCAAACCTTGTTGTTGTGAGGTAAACATTGTTCCACCATTCCCACCCATTTGATAGTATTGTTGAAGCGATGGACGGTTTTGCCCTTGTGATGAATTTCCAAGAGCAGCAGCAGCAGCAGCAACATTAAAGCCTTGTAAAAGACTCAAATTTGAAGATGGACCAACACCAGCACCAACACCAGCAACGTTGAGAGACGGATGATCAAAATTGTGTGCTGATGGATTTGGATTCATAGATTGGTTAAACGCAAAGGACGACATGTAACCAACCCCACCAACCCCACCACCACCTTGATAAAAAGGAGCAGCAGAGGAAAACGAAGACAAAGTCAATGCAGAGTCGTTAGCCATCGCAGCCACAGCAGACTGAGTCTGCTGTGCCAGCATTGGCTGAGACACAGAAGAATTCCCAGAGGAATTACTTGCAGAAGCTGAAGGTGAGTTCTTAGCTTTTTTACCTTTACGAGAACCGCCACCAACCGGAACATTTCTCAATGTTCCACCTTGAGTCCAGTACCTTCTGCAATGTTTGCAGAAGTAACGAGGCTGGTTCAGACTATAATTATTATAGTAGCAAAACTTAGTGTTAAATGATTCACACCTAGGACACTGCTGAGGAGGCTGAGGATGAACTAGAAGTTGCTTATTCATCTCAGCCCTTCTTCCACCCTCCCCACCACCTTCTTGCTCCATCTCTCAAACTTTTTTGATGGAGTTTTTTTTTTCTGAGTGAGTGTTTTTGGAATAGAGTTGTTCTATATTTATAATACAAAATCCAAGAAAAAAACAAAATAAAAACAAGATGCTACTCCTATTGGTTGGTTTCTGGTTTTTAGAAATATACAGGTATTAAGGAAATATTTAGTGAAAAGTGCTTAAGAAGTTTAATTTTTTCAGATTTTTTAGACTAATTAAGAAATTATTCTACGTAAAAATATATGAAAATCTTCAATGACCAAAACAACTGTGGTTTTACTTTTTGCATGATTTTACCACATATTAAAGTTTGAATACAAAAAAAAACAAATTAATCGTCAAACTATAAGGTTAATTATTTTCCATTTATAAATTTATTTAAATATATGTATCTACTCTAATATAGGTATTAAATTCAATATGTTCAACACTTCAAAGTCTTAATCTCTCTTCATTAAATGTTTTTGAATGGATTAATTAAAAATAGATTAATTAATTAAAAGAAAAAAATTATGATCAACAGAAGTACATAATTAATGGGAATGGTTTCATATTTGAAATATTTATCCACCAACCCCAAAAGAGAAAAATGAATTTCTGGAATATTTTTTTTTTATGAAACTCTATAAGGAAAAACAAAGAAAAGAAAGAACACAAACATCACCTGAGACTATAGTTTGACAGAGATGAATGAATAATGAATGAAAACTTTCCTTATGAGTGCTGACCAAGAATTCAAAGAAAAAGTGAACAAGTGTTAGTGCTAAACATTAAAAAGAAGAACAAAACTAAACATAGAAACATTGTAGAGTAGATGAAGGACCACCTGATGAGGTGGCATGGTCAAACCAATGGTAGGACTAGGACCCACTGGAATCAACCTAAGATATTTGGTATATTTGGTCAAAGTATATCCAACGGCTGTTATTTAATAATTACTTCATCTAATCCTTAATCTAAATTAAATAAGATTGTTTTTTAAATTGCGAATACTCCGGTATACATCTTATTTGGATATGTGCGTACTTGTATATGCTGAGGTGAATTATTTTGATAGGTTCAAAAATTAATAAACATTATTTGTAAACTTATTAGAATTATTCGCCTCAGCAGCGGTGTACGTACCTTTACATATCCAAATAAGACGCATATTGAAGATTCATTTTTTTTGTAAACAAATTCATTTTTTAATTCATTGAATGATTGATATATTGTCTATAATATAGACCAGATTCATTAACTATTGAATGAATCTAAAAATATAAAGTGTCTCTTATTTTTTGTTTTCACCACCAGTTTAATCTGGTTTAGAGTCAGTTTTGGCATCAAGTGATTTCAGCTCCTTCTCGATCGCAGTTGTAGGGGATCGAACCATGGTCCTCCCTACCAAGATCAGCGTCAATCACCACTGAACCAACTAACGATGGATAAGTGTCTCTTATGAAAAGGACTGGAGAGAGTATTTTTTGACTAATGTAAATTAATATTATTATATTATTCATTGATATTTAATTTAATGCAGGAAAAAATTTCTTTAATTTTATTCAGAGAAAGAATGTGTTAAAACTGTATTAACAAAGTACTATCATGTGAGTGTTATTAATTATACAATACATAATTAACAATATTTAGTAAAAAAACACACATAATTAAAAATATGTTAACATAATATATAGATAATATTGTCTTTTATGAATCTACTATCATATAAGAGCTACATTCATTTCTAAATTATTTATAGACTATAATATATAGATAATATTGTCTTGACAAAAAAAGAAGATAATTGTACATAATATTTTTTAAAAAAATAAGAAAGAGAAAATTATTACTACTAATACAAGAGTTGGGTAGTCTCATAAATATAGCTCAAACGGTAGCTACTAGGGATATTATTATTTTTTTGGTAAAAGAAATTGAACTATAAGGAGTACAAGGGGTACTCGGCCCTTACAATTCAGGAACAATCACTTTAGGTGCCTTGGAAGCAAACTATAGGATTGTTACACCAAGCAGAAAAATCTAAAACAATATTACAACCTCGACCGATAAACCAAAACCATGAAATATAAATAATTTGGTCCACTAGAAAAGTTACATTCACTTGAGCACCTCTAAATAACGTGTTATTACGAATACGCCACATGCTCCAAGTAGTCGCCAACCAAATTAAATTATGGAAACGGTTGCTTGAATTACCGTGAAATATATCTCCAAACGTGGTGAAATGCTGGGGCACGTTTTCAAATACTATGCAACTCCTGTTTATCCATTTGAAAATGGAATGCCATACCTGTTTAGCAATAATACAGCGGAAAAAAACATGATCTACATCCTCATTTTCCATGTTACACAAAACACATCTCCTCTCTGAGTTTCTAATGATGATGCCTTTATGAAAAAGAGCTTCCTTCGTTGGAAATTTATTTAATAACATCCTCCATCCGAAAATGATCACCTTTGATGGTAAGTTATTTCGCCAAAGTCTCTTTAACGCAATCAAAGTGTTTGATTCCAACTCCGGCAAAAAGAACCTGTCTTGCATAGCTTCATAGGCGGACTTAACCGAGAACAAACCGACCGTGTTTGGAATCCACCGCCGCCTGTCCTTACTTTCCCTGCAAGGTTGCGCCTGCTCCAGCAGTAGCCATAAGTCTGCAGCATCAGCTTCCTCCGTTTCAGTTAGTGTTCCTGTCCATTCCAACTTCCAAGACCACAAATTATTAAGCCACTTCCCCATGGTTGAAACAATAGCATTTGGATGTGCTGTTTTAACAAACAAGGAAGGATATAAGTCACGGAAAGGTTCCATACCCAACCATAATTTCTTTCCAAAACCCAATTTCATTTTCCATCACCAAGTACACTACTAATATTACTACCAAACCAATTACCATCCCCCTCGCCACCCAAACTCCAAATATCACGCCACCAAATAGAAGCGTGTTTAAGGCCTTCCTTCCCTTCACCATACAAAAAGTTAGCGGCAAAAGATCCATATCTGAATAACAATAAGTCTTTCCATGCGGCCGTGGTTTCGTTCAAGCATCTCCACTTCCATTTACATAAAAGAGAGGAATTAAAAAGCGCCAAATTTTTTATACCTAAACCTCCCTTATCCTTTGGTTCACAAATGTGGTTCCAACTAACCCAACAAACTTTTTTGATATCCAACCCGCCACCCCACAGGAAATTTCTTTGAATACTCACCAATTCCTTAATCACACTCACCGGTGCCTTGTAGAAAGAGAAAAAATAAAGAGGTAAGCTTGAAAGAACTGAGTTTTTAAGGGTGATTCTCCCTCCTATAGAGAGGTTACAACCGTTCCAAGCACTTAAGCGCTTCTTCAAAGAATCTACTATGGGGGACCAAGTAGCTCTTCTTCTAGGATTAGCTCCAACCGGAATACCAAGGAACCGAAAAGGGATGGATTCCACTTCGCAATGTAAAAATGTTGAAGACGCTCGTAAAAAATGTTCTTCAATATTAATACCATACAACTTACTCTTATAAAAATTAACTTTCAAACCAGAGACAATCTCAAAACTACGCAAGACAGTTTTTATGGTCCAAAGATTGTCCCAATTGTCTTCTCCCACTATAATAGTATCATCCGCGAATTGGAGAGTATGAAAAGAAAGATTATTACTAACCTTGTAACCGTGAAATAGGCTATTATCCACCGCTCTACGCATAAGACCGCTAAATCCTTCAGCTACAATCAAGAAAAGAAAAGGAGATAAAGGGTCTCCCTGCCGAAGGCCTTTACCAACATTGAAATCTTCCGTCGTGCTGCCATTAATCAAAATAGACATAGAGCTTTGAAACACACAAGCATTGATCCATCGCCGCCATCGCTCTACTAGGGATATTATTGAATTATCTCTTATCTCTTATATTATAAGTTTGTTCCGTTTTGCTATTTTTAACCCTAATTTGTTTCCCTCTCATTTTACCCTAAAATTAATTCAAATAAATTGTTAAAAAATAACTCACCAAGAATCGAACTCACAACCTTTAAGATCTATTATGTGCATTTTGCCACTACATTAAATCAATCAAGTTGATATAATTTGTAATCAACATCTAATAAATATGAAATTCTATATATCTCTATCACCATGTTAAATATTTATTATTATTATTATTATATATATATATTTCTCGCACCAAGTCTCGCATGAATATATATCTCTCACACCAATATTGACATCTGATAAATACGATCCTAAAAAATACCTAACCCTAATTTTTCATACTAGGTTTTTAATATAAGTAACAACCATTACGAATCAAATATTCAAATTGAGAAATTTTGCACCATCTATTTGCTTTTGGACTACTATATTTTATCATTCATGGCTGACATCTATACTCCATTGCTCTCTCTCCTGGAAAAAGGGATTTGAAAGTGAAAATTCGTGTGACAAATATGTGCAACGTTTCTGATAAGCACACTCCTAATGTAATATTTATCCAAATTTATTGTTGAACTTTTATTTAATATTACTCAAACTTTTTCATATTTTATTTTATTTTTACCTGATCAGACATGTTCACCACATGGGTCGAAGTTCAGTTAAGAGAGGTGAATGGTTAAGTCTCACACTGACTATGAATGAGAAGAATGTTGAATTTATAAGAGAGGTGCATCATTAACCTAATGCCTTAAGGTCTTAGTTGGAGATGTGGTGTCTTCCTCTCTTATAGTCCTGGAGCATTGACCCCATTATTTTTTTCGAGCTCCCCGAACTTCCCAACACGAACTAACCGGACCAAATTTGAAATATGGTTTGATTAAGGCAACATATTATAATTTCAAACTCTTCTATCTGTAAAATTGACATGTTAAAATTTTAAGTTTTGTCTTGTTGCGGTATTTGTTTAATTCATATTAAAAGATCAACTTCAATCAATTACAGATTCAATAAATGATTCGGACATCAGCGTGGCAGATCTGAAAGTATGGATATTCCAGTGATTTTGATTTTATCATATTATTTGTAGGCATTTTGCCGTTGTATGCTATTAATTTGGATGATGTGAGTTTGTTCGCATATTCATTCTTTTAGATATTAGCGAAGTTGAATTATTTTTAAGTGAATTTGATGTATTCTATCAATTAGTGGAATGGATGAATACCTTTTTTTTAGTAAAAATAAATTTGTTTTTTTACCATTCGTATCAAGTGTTAGACATTTAAAAAAAAAAAATCAAATCCTTGGAATTAACGAAATGTTTATTTGAACTCCTCCCTTCTAAAATAATATTTAGGCATAAAACTTGGAATTTTAAGCCCTCCATTTTATAATTCTTTGAATTTTGCCCCCTATAATATTAGACTCATATTTACTATTATATATGGTACAAACCCTCTTCCAAATTTCTTAATTACTACTCCTTCTTAGTGATATTTTTGACTTTGAGAATCATCGGCCGATGAGTTGTTTTTGCTTTGATTTTCCATGTCACAGACTGATTCAGTATTTGAACTAGTGCAAGAAATGTCCTCCTCTCTTGTTCTTATCTTCAAGAGATTCTAAGAGGCACAAGATTTATATATAATCTAATGATTTCATGACTTCACGGGAGGAGTGTTATTTGGACAACAACTTGAGGGACAACTTTAGGAACAACTTTTTTCTCTTCGCCTTTTGGGACAAAAACAATAAAGAAATTGACGATGAGAGAGTACGTAAAATCTCATAATGAGAATATGAGAGAGAATGTTGTCATCAAAATTGTCTAAATTTAGATGTTCAAATATCATTTCTCGCTTCAGGGTGAAAGATGGAAGACCTTGGTTCAAACTCCACAATGGTAAAGATAGATGTTGTACAGTCGCTGACATGCATTCTCCTTCGGTTGTTAAAATAGGGGGGTAAAATTCAAAAAATTATAAAACAGAGGGGTTAAAATTTCGGTTTTTAAAATAGGGAGATAAAATTCCGAAACAATAAAAAATAGGAGGGGTAAAACTGCATTTAAGATTAATATTTAAAATTGAATTCTTTTAGGCAATCAAAATTGAATTTAGAAAAGGTTAGACAGTTGCATAATTATTTTCACCTTAACGACTGTGTCCCTGATAAATCTAATCTAAAGTAGATAAAAAAAGGTGAAGCCTAATAATCCACCGATCTTGACTAAAAAACAAAGGATATTCATTCATTCATATTGATAGAGTACATCAATGTAATACAAATTTAAATTCGCTAAAAACAAAATGGATAAATCTGCGAACAAACTCACAGTATCCATGTTAATAGTATAAAACGACAAATTGCATAAGCCTACACATATGACTATATTGAAGTGTCTGGAATTTCTATGCCTCCGGATCTATAGCATTGATGACACCAAAATCGACATTGATTAAATCTGCACTTAATCGAATATTATATTGATGTTGTGGTTCTTGTTTATAGCTCAAAATATGCATACTTTTTAGTAGTTTAGTAGTAGTTTTATTTAATAAAGTTGGCTTATAAGTCAAATTATTGGTGTTTTCTTATTACATTTTTTTTTGTTTTATCTTTTGTAGATCCAAATACATGAACAAGTGAAATTTTGCCCTTTTAAGGCCAACTTTGATGACTTATTGACTAAGACAAAGGGAGATTATCCTTTATGAAGGAATAGTGGATATTGATTGCTATGCACTTAATTTCGTGCATTATGGTTATTTTGTCTGTTACATTAGGTTAAAAATGAAGAAAACCAACGATTAAAGGTATGAAACTAAGCATATATTAAGAGATGGGCGCTTCTGAAACATTCCCCACGGCCGTGCCAATGCTTCTCACGACCGTGATAGCTCCATTTGAAGGCATTTGCCCGTTTTGGCTCTTTGTTTTCTCATTTTAATGCAACTTATGTGCACTTATGTAATAGTTATCCAAATCCTATAAAATTGTTAGCTATTGTAGCCTATATAAAGGCTTTTTCTCCTTTGTAAAATATCATCATCCAAGCTTGTAACATTTTGCAAAAATCCAATAAAAGTTATCTTGTTCATTTTATATTTTATTCTTACTTTTGTTCATAGTTTAGTTTATTATTGTTCATGATATCAAGGTGTAAGTAGTTCACCTACATCTTGAGGTTTTGGAGAGTGATCCATAACATTGGTTCTTGATCTCTTTTTCATGTATCATTGTTTGTGATTACTAGCAAGTATATCATAAATTGTAGTTGATTTCATTGTTTATCTCAAGGTATCGAGGAAGTATCGAGTGGTGAAAACTGGTGTCTCGACCCCCTTAAGTTGCCGACGTATTGCGCTAACCGTGCGTTTTGGGGTAGTGTAAGTGGTTGGTGTTGTAGTCATTTAGGACAACTGACAACTGTTGTGAGAAGGGTGACTGCAATTTTACTTTTGCTGAAAAATCATGAAAAATTGTTCTCACAAGTCATATTATATGAACATACATTTCATACACAAATACAATACTATTTATATATACCTTCATTATTATTTTTTCTCATTTTCCCCATCTTCTCTTTACTCTCTCTATTCTCTGAGTAACTTTCTCTATCTCTACCACTGCCTGTTTCTAACATCGGGCACAACCATCATTGTCTGCCTCCACCATAACTGTTTTGGAGTGTCTCGCACTCTCACTATCCCCCATCATCCTCCATCACTAGCGAGTTGAAACTCCGACAATATAATTTCAAGATCTTAATAGCATAACGGATGACCAATGGGGTGTGCAGCTCCTCCACTTCTACCTACTAGCGATGACAGAGTGAAGAACAAATGAGAATATATATGTTGAAGAACAAGTGAGAACATAGGAGGGATGAAGGGGGTGAGAGACAGAGAGGGAGAGAGAGAGAGGGAGAGAGAGAGAGAGAGAGAAAGAGAGAGAGAAGATAGATAGATAGATAGATAGATAGATAGATAGATAGACGAAAGGAGATGTGAGAAAGAAGACAAAAAATGTGTTGAGTAGAAAATAAAATTGTTTGCTTCTTAGGGTTCGAAGTTTGGAAATTGGGGTTTGGAGTATATAATTTGGGATTTATAGTTTATTGTTTTGGATTTATGGTTTCGAGTAGGGGTGCTCAGATCCAATCCAATCCAAAAAAAAATCGAAAACCGAAAAAAACCGATTTTCTTTTATGTGTTTGGATCACTAGGTAGCAGAACCGATCGGTTCGGTTCGGTTTTCGGTTGGTTTCATGAGAACCGAACCGACCCAAACCGAACCGAAGTATATATTTATATATATTATAAATTCCTCCTATTTCCCTATATTTATGGCACTAAATTAGAAATTCCTATTTTCTAGCAACAATGAATACGCACAATACGCACGCAGAAGAGTGTTGTCTAGCAACAATGAATTTGCCGTTTCGTTTCGTCTCCCAACTCACCCTAACGTTTCAATTCTCTCTTTTCATCTCCCTAAGAATCTATTTAATCCTCGCTCACATCTCTCTTTCGTTTCATCTTTCTCAAAAAATCATCACTGCCTCCCAAAGTCTCAAACCCTATTCTTTGTTCTTCACTCTCGTGAGTCGTGACAAAATAATTATCAATTTAGTAAGTTTTAATTTTTTTTATATGTTTTAATTTTTTGTTTTCTTGTGTTGATTGATTTAGCTTTAATTCTCTAGTTTTTCCCTTTTGCTAAATTGTCTATTGTCTATTTTAAAGGAATGAGCCAAGTAAACCCTTCTGGTCTTGTTGCTTCATCTACTCAAGCTGATCCTGTTAGCAGCCCCATGGAGGTATCAAAGTTTATTTTTAATCATTTATAAGTTTATTTTAATGAGTTGCTAGTCTGTTTTGGTTTATTGGTTTTGTCCTTTAATTTGGGTTTACTATTTTGCAACTATTAATTTGTCCTGTTTTGGTGTAACTATTAATTTGTCCTTTAATTTGGGATTCCAGCCACCAGAATGCTCTGTTTCTTTTTCAGCCTTGTTGTGGTTATGGCTTTTGCTGTGTAACTATTATTTTATGCTTTTAGTTGGAGTATACCTTTTTTAATTGTAGCCTTTGGTTTGTGTGTTTGTATTATTTTTTTTTCTATTCCTATTTTATTAGTTTATAAGGACATGTTTTTTAATTCATTCTACAATAGTTATTGTTCTTGACTAATGACATGTTTATTCTCTGCTTCGTATTTTGCAGGTTCAAACAGTTGAACCTCCACCCCCATTGGTGCAACCTAATGAAGTCAACAATGATGAAGGAAATTCTAAGAAGAAAAGAAAAGTTGGAGAAGCATCAACATCGCCAGCAACCAATGATGCTCACATTGGACTTGGAAACATTTTACAAAGAAAGGGTCAAGAGCTAATTGTAATTGGTGTGGTGCGTCGTATGCTGCTGATTCACATAAAAATGGCACTAGTAATTTGCAACACCATTTGTTGCGCCAATGTCTAAAGTTTCCCAAAGAGTCTCTTGATCCCACTCAACAGACTCTTGTCCTTCAACAATTAAAAAAAGAAGATGGGAATGAATCTGGTAGTGTTCTCACCGGTGTCCATTTTGATGCTGAGGCATGTAGGAAAGCTTTAGCTAGGATGATAGTTGTTGATGAGTTGCCTTTTAAGTTTGTTGAGGGAGAGGGATTTCTTTATTTTACGAGTGTTGTGCAACCTAAACTCACAATTCCAAAAAGGATGACAATTGCTAGGGATTGTTGGGATTTGTACACAAGTGAGAAACATAAGTTAAAGAGTGTGTTTAATAAAACAAATCAATCTATTTGTCTTACAACTGATTGTTGGACATCTGTGCAAAATTTGAGTTATCTTTGTCTTACTGCACATTTCATTGATCATGATTGGAATATGCATAAAAGAATTCTTAATTTCTGTCCAATTGTGGATCACAAAGGATTCACTATTGGCAAAAAAATTGAAAAATGTTTGGAGGAATGGCTGATAGGTAAAGTTTTCACCGTAACGGTTGATAATGCTAGTTCCAATGATGTTGCTATCACTTACTTGAAAAATACAATCAGTGATTGGAATTCACATCCATTAAAAGGGGAATATATGCATGTTCGTTGTTGCGCTCATATTCTAAATCTTGTGGTCCAAGATGGTCTAAAAGACTATCATTCTTCAATTAGGAAGATTAGGAATGCTGTTAACAATGTTCGTAAATCTTCGGGTCGTTTGGAAAGGTTTAAAACTTGCATTAAGGAAGCTAGGATACAAGAAAAATCAATTGTTAAGTTGGATGTTTCCACTAGGTGGAACTCCACATATATTATGCTTGAAAGTGCATTGAAGTTTCAGAAGGCATTTAAGAAATTAAGTGAGAAGTGTGCTGATTTTGTGTTGATGCAAGATGGTTGTCCAAATAATGTGGATTGGGATAATGCAAGATGTTTTGTTAATTTTTTGAAAATATTTTTTGATATCACTAACAAGGTATCAGGTTCTACTTTTGTAACATCTTCTCAATATTTCAATGAGCATGTTATGATATTGACTACTTTCAAGGGGTGGATAGAATTAAAGAGTTCAGACAACTTGCTTGGCAAGATGGCTGAAGATATGAAAGCTAAATATGAAAAATATTGGGGTGATGTTAAAAAGATGAATATGTTGATCTTTGTTGCCGTTGCGCTTGATCCTCGACATAAGATGAGGTTTGTTAGGTGAGGCTTGAACAAGGCATATGAGAAGGATGTTGCTGATTCTTTGTATAAAAAAGCAGAGGAGACATTATACAAAATATTTGATAGTTATAAGATTTTTGTTGGTCAAGGAAAAACTGAAAATCCTACACATTCCTCTCAATCTAATGAAGTGGAATTGGTAGAACTTAAAGCACCGGAGGATGCATTTGCTGCAGAGGTTGAGATGGACATGGATCTTAATGACAACATGCAGAAAAATGAAGTGGATTTGTATCTCATGGAGAATTTGGAGAAGAAAAGTCCTGGTTTTGATCTCTTGAACTGGTGGAAGGTGAATTCTACCAAGTATCCTATTCTTGCTCAAATGGCTAGAGATATATTGGTCATTCCTCTCTCTACTATTGCTTCAGAGTCTGCTTTCTCTACCGGAGGTAGAGTACTTAATAATTATAGAAGCTTTCTTTCGTCAAAGACGGTTGAAGCTTTAATTTGTACACAAAATTGGTGTAAATCCTCTCCAGTGTCAGAAGCTGATATTGAAGAGCTTTTGGACGAGTTAGAACAACTGGAATTAGGTAAATTACATATAATTTGTATTATTGTTTTTGTCTAACTTTGTTATTCACACATATTGGTTAATATCTAACTTTATTTTTATTGTATGGTATACTTTTGTAGAACTTGCTCCAATCCCACAATTGAATGAAGATGTATCTGATTATGATTCTGATTAGTTGCTGCACTTGGAAGATTGAAGAAGACTTTGTTTGTGTGAAGGCTAATTTGAA
Organism: Trifolium subterraneum; assembly: GCA_951799995.1. Lineage (NCBI taxonomy): Eukaryota > Viridiplantae > Streptophyta > Magnoliopsida > Fabales > Fabaceae > Trifolium > Trifolium subterraneum. The sequence goes on along the minus strand of OX637462.1, from coordinate 4,049,751 downwards.
AGACTGATGAAGACTTTGTTATTTTGGAACTGTTGTGCTGAAAGTTTTAGAGTTTATTGTTTTTGTTTTATCATTTTGGAACTGTTTGCTGTAACTCTTAGAGTTTATTGTTTTTGTTTTATTATTTTGGAATTATTATGCTGCAACTTTGTTATGGGAACTATTTTGTTTTATCAAGTTGGAACTTTTTTATGAAAATTGACTGGTTTTGCTTTGTTATGAATGATTTTTTATATTACAAGTATTTATATATTGTTTATTTAAAAACCGAATCAACCGAACCGAAGCAAACCGCATAAAATTGGATCGGATATTTTTTTTTTCTAATCCAAAAACCGAACCAAACCGCATGCTCTTTTCACTTTGGTTCAGATGACTTTTTGTCTCATAACCGATCCAAACCGAACCACGAGCACCCCTAGTTTCGAGTTTAGGTTTTACGACTTGATTTTATTTTTTACTGTATATAGTTTGAAGTATAAAGTATGATGTTTAGGTTTTAGAGAATAAGATTCAGGGTTGCATTTTTGGAGTTTGTGAAGTTCGAGTTTAGGTTTCGATTTGAGAGGTTTGGTTTTATATTTGGGGTTTAGAATTTAGGGTTTGCAAGTTTGGAGTTTACAGTTTTGGGGTTTGAAATTTAGGGTTTTAAACCCAGAACACTAATTCTCAAATCATAAATCCTAAACCACAAACTTCAAATTCATAACCCCAAATCTTAAAACCCTAATTTTCAAACCCCAAATTGTAAACCCTAAACTATAAACGTCAAACCCTAAATTTTAAACCCTAAACACCAAATACCATTTCTCAAACCCTAATTCCTAAACCCTAATCTTCAAACCCCAAATTGAAATCCTAAACTATAAACGTCAAACCCTAAAGACCAATTCCCAAACCCTAAATCCTAAACCACCCACTTCAAATTCTAAACCCCAATCTTCAAACCCCAAATCGTAAACCCTGAACTATAAACGTCAAACCTTAAATTTTAAACCCTAAACACCAAACACCAATTTTCAAAACCTAAATCCTAAACCACAAACTTCAAATTCTAAACCCCAAATCGTAAACCCTAACTATAAACGCCAAACCCTAAATTTTAAACCCTAAACACCATTTCTCAAACCATAAATCCTAAAACAAAAAACTTCAAATTCTATAGCCGAAATTGTAAACCCTAAACTATAAATGTCAAACCCTAAACATCAAACACTAATTCTCAAACCCTAAATCCTAAACCGCAAACTTCAAATTCTAAACTCCAAATCTTAAAACCCTAATCTTCAAACTCCAAATCATAAACTCGAAACTATAAACCTCAAACCCTAAATTTTAAACCCTTAACACCAAAGGTTCAGTCGAATACAAATAGTAGCGATAGACGAAAATGGTCACTTTTTACAGCAGGCATCTTTTCTGTTAATACAACACATGCTCATCTGCAGGATACTAATGGACTGACCGATATTGATATAAATGTGGCGAATGAATTGCAAGAGTTGTGACTAAATAATGTACCATCGAAGGTTAGTATATTCGGCAAGAGGTTATTACCCAATAAATTACCAACAAAGGACTCTCTATATAGTAAATGCAACATCACGAATAATAATAGGTACTGTGTATTCTGTCACAATGAGGGAGAGGACCTACAACATGTTTTTTTTAAGTGTAGTGTTATCTCACAAGTATGACATAATGTTTTCAAGTGGCTGAGCACATGTGATATTCAGTTTGCGTGTATTATAAATCATTTCTCACAGTTTGGGAAATTAGTGAAAGGAAGTAATTGCAAAATCAAGCGTCATATTATTTGGTTGACAACAACTTGGAGTATTTGGTGAATACACAATAACATTCTTTTTAGAGGAGCAAGCATAGATGTCCAATCTTTATCAGAGTATATTATTTATTTTTCATGGTTTTGGTTTATCAGTCGCATAGGGAATGAAGCAAATTTGGTGTTTTCTAATTGATGTATTAGTCCTTTAGCCTGTTTATAGAGTGCTTAAGGCGTTTTTAATCTGAATTGTAGGGGTTGAGTACCCCTTGTACTCCTTATAATTCAATATTTGCTTATAAAAAAACCAATCCTAAACCACAAACTTCAAATTCTAAACCCCAAATCTTAAAACGCTCACTACAACATTATAGAAAAATTGTGGCCTAAAGTCAAAAATGTTGTAGTGCCTTAAACTTTAAACCCTAAATCACAAACTCCAAACTCTAAACCCGAAATCCCAAACTCCAAACCCCAAACTCTAAATGCTAAATACCAAACTATAAAACCCAAACTATAATATGCATATCTTAATAAAAACTTAAATCAAAATATTACTTTTTATGATATGTTTGTGTATAACACAACGTATAGTAGAATCATATCTTCCACACAAACAGTTTCAAACATTGATATTATGTCAACAAATTCTTAAGATGACTTCAAGGAAATAATAATAAGGAGTGGGGTGTTCATGGTTCATGGACCAAAAAATCTAAACCAAATCTATGGTTTATGAACCAACCCGGCCTAAACTACTTTCATTTAAAACCCGTTGATTTATTTATAAAACTGGTTAAGTTTAGTTCATAACTAGTTCAGAACTGGTTTATTATAAAAACCAGGTTATTTACTATTACTAATACAAATAAATTAATTAGTTAATATTAAAATTAAAATAAGAATAAAAATGAGGTGATTGAAAATAAATTAATTAGTTAATATTACTATTAAAAAAATAAATTTATTCTAAAATAGATAAAATATAATAAAAAAATATGATAATAATTATTTTAAAACATCTTAATAAATGAAAATCAATTTCTTTACCAATACTTTTATTATTTTCATAAATAAATTGCCTTTTAAATTATTTTAAAACCATTTTTATTATTAAAAAATGTGTAATTTTTAAAACTAATTTTTTTATATGAAATAAAATACTGATTTTTGTGCTTCCAACATACTGAATTTTATGATAAAAAAATCAGAATTTTTATAAAACATATTATTTAAAATAAATAATATATTTTATTAAATTAACAAAACAAATTTTAAAAATTTTAAAATTGAATAATAATTTAAGTATTATATTTATTATTAAGTTAAAACTAATAGAATAGGGGGTTGAAGGTGGTGGTCGGCCACAAGTCACCGAAGCAGGGGTGTTCACGTGTATGGGTGACCCGTTCAATCTGTTGACCCAACATAATCCAATCCGCATTTTATCCGGACCTGTTCAAGTGCGGGTACAATCCTAATGAACCCGTTCAAATTCGAAGTGATTTGGTTCGGATAACGGGTTTATGTTTTTAAATTCATGAACGCACTGTTTTAAAAATATTGTTACATTTAGTAATTTAGTATGTTTTATAATATAGTTTAGTATATTTATGTTTTAAAATCTTACACTTTGATATTATATTTAAAGTATTTTATGTAATTTCAAGCTTTTAAATTTTTCATAAAATAAAATGTCATATAACTCCATATTTTTTTGAAAATTGTTTAAAAAATTTATATGTTATGACCCATTGGTCAAACCCAACCCAACCCGCTCCTCGTCGGACTGGGTCAGTTCAGATTTAACATAAAAAATATTAATTTTACATTCAATCAAACCCATTTGGCATTTAGTGGATCAGGTAATGCATTTGACTAAAATTGACCCAACCCACGTACACTCATAACCGGAGTTTTGTTGTCTGTCGCCGGATCCGGCGTTGACAGACCGTTGACCGGTCAACACCACAACCAATTTTTAATATTTATTAAATTATGATATTAAAATTACTGAGTTTTTAAGATTTAGGAAGGCATGGAAAGAATGTTTTGGACTCACTAAAATAATATTTGGACTTTGTCAAAAAATAAGTTTGGGTTGTTTGTTTATACACCATTTCATAAAATAAATAAAAATTTGTTTTTAAAATAATGAATATACTTTTAAAATATAAAAAATTACTGTAATATATTTCGTGAAAGGAATGGATACCAATTGGATACCCGATATTGGATTTTTGGGTACCATTTTTTTTGTTTATTTACAAATGGGCCACCAGTTTATTTTTTTAACTTTGGATTGAGTTTTTAAAAAATGGACCAATTTGATTAGTTGGATAATGGTAACCAATTTATTTGCCCACCCCATTAAGAGTAGATGAAGGTCGGGTTCCAAGACAAAGATGCATACAAGCCAATCATCCTCCTCAATCTTCGTCCAACCTTCAATTTGAGCTTAATTCTTTAATTAGGCTATCAATTAACTCAAGTTGGTCTAGTGATATTGACTTGGGATCTGAGAGTGTGTTCTTCCTTTCCTTCCCTTATAATGGAATGGAATGGAATAAGATGGAATTGATTCCATCAAATACTACCACTTACCTTCAATTTTGTTCTTTTCCTTGTTAAAATATCCAAACGATGGAATGGAAGATTTATTCCGCTCCGCTCCACCCCATACCACTGCCTTCTATTCCGCTTCGCTCCATTCCGTTACATTCCATTAATCCAAACATATCCTTAAGGTCACAGGTTCGATTTCCTCTAGTGCTAATTTGGATGGACTAATTTCACTTCCGATTGAAATTATCGTATGTCTCCAATTCAAGAGGATTTGTGGCATATCAAGCCCCGATAAGATTCTTCGCTTATTCTATTTGTTCTTAAAAAAAATAGGGGATTCGATTATGTTCATGAATTTGATGAGTTTATATATAGTAACCAAATTAAAATATCTCTCCATCTAAGAAAAAAGAGTATCTCCTAACTTAGATTCAAATATGTGATGTATCTTGAGGCACACGTTTTTTTTTTTGTGTTTGAGAAATCTTGAGGCACATGTTAACAAACATATTCATGTTAAAATTAAAAAGTTTGAGAAAAATACATAAACAAGATTATAGCACATATACTAATGAATTAAAGCTTTAATTCTACATTTCAATAACCCTTCCTCTTCGATTCAAGAACATATATCCTTATTCTTTACCAGCCACAGACTCCTTAATCTTCTCTGCCTCATCCTTGGTCGCCTCCCACGCTCCTTCCGCCTTCTCCCCTGTATTCTTCAGAGCCTCTTTTGCCGATCCAACAGCCTCTTCTGACTTCTCCGTCGTTATCTCAACTCCTTCTTTTGTCTTATCAACAACATAATCTGTTGCTTCTTGGGTTTTGGCTTTTGCCTCAGCAGCATAATCTTGTGCCTTCTCTCCAGCAGTCCCTGCTGCCTCTACAACAGTATTTGTTCCTTCTTTTGCTTTGTCAACTATTGAATCTGCAGCTTCTTGTGCGACTTTTTTGGCGTTGTCTATGCCTTCGCTTATCGATTCTCCAGCTCTAACGACACCCGGTCTTGTTTTTGTTGAAGAAGCATAAGCCCAATTGGCTGAAGTATACTTTGTTCCAACTACTGCATTTCTACACTGAGAAAGAAAACATCCAGAAAAATAAATAATGGACTAATGAGATATATATTAAACATTCTCTCCGGTCATTTTAAGAAATAATTCATTTTTCAAATATATTGAATAAACCGATATATCTAATCTATAATATAAACTAATAAATCTGAAAAGTTTCTTCAAAAAAAAATAAATCTGAAAAGTTTTCTTATAAAAATGGAGTATACTAGCTAAACGAGAAATATTGATGCATGTCTCTCCACATTTCTATTGCTAATGTCGGAATGCATTTCTATTTCGCTTCATGTATACCCCATTCTTTCTTTTTTTAAACTATAATATTTATTGATATGAGTTTTTACCTATTTTGTCGATGATTAATCTCTATTTGAAAATTTCATGGTCCAATTTTAGTGAATCTCTTCAACTATATTTTTTCATCCGCGTCATGTGTACTCCATTTAATCTTAAATATGGTAAAAAAAATGTTATATAAAACTTCACATCAACAATATACCCTTCAATTTTAGGCTAAGTTTATGGTGAAAGACGTCATCAAGTTTTTCACCGTGCAAGTTACGAATACTACTATAACGAATACGAATTTTATAAAAGTACATGTTAGATTGAAAGTTTTATATCATATAGAGCACCCATAAATTAAAAAAAATTAAAAATTATTTGATATGTTATTAAGAGTCGATTAACGATTTATGGAAGTATAATACTTCGTACATGAAATAAAAACAATAAATGCTTATAAAATGATAAGTATCAAATATTGTGACTGGTGAGCTTAACTTACGTCTGAATGGTTAGAAGCAAAGAAGACGGTGGAAGGTTTAGGAAGGGAGACTGAAGATACGTTAGAGAGTGGCTTTGAGAAGCGGAGGAGTGTGGTGTTGGTAGTGAACACTGCTTCCATGTTTCTTTCTTGATTTTCTTGAGACTACTTTAATTTGTGTTTGTTTGATGACACTATTGTGTTGTGTGTGTTTTCTTTTGGGATTGAAATGAAACAGTTGATTGGTTTATAGGTTCATTGGAAGGTTTGTCTCCATTATCCTAGGATTCAAAGTAAGAGGTGGCAAATAACTGTGGCGACACGTGTACTTAGTCTTACCACTGTTTATTTTTGCCGACGTGATTTTGATTTTTATTTGAGGAGAAGTGTCGACGTGATTTTTGTCTTTTTTGTTTAAAATGTGTCGACATGAAACAAAACTAGGTGACACAATTCTTGTACTCGTTGGAGTTGTGTATTAGTATAAGATTCACTCCCTCTATATTATTTTTTTAGTCTTCAATTGGCCAGAAATTTTACGCCTAAAGTAATAAGTGTAAAATGAATGTATTGAAAATTGAAATGCTTAATTTTTTTAATAAATAATATTTTTAGTTGGAATGTTTAAAAAATATCTCAAAAACGTAAGATCCTTATTTTAAACTTTAAACTTTTTTTATACCCGGAAAAAACTAAAAAAGATAGAAAAGAACAAGAGATGCAAACTACATCCAAAAATGGTAGTTCTCATTAAGTTTGTAAGTAGAGAAGCTGAAAGAGGAGTTGAGTATTATCTCTAAGAGATTAAATTACCATCCAAATTTGCATTTGAATTTTGTTAATCAGTAGTCTGTACAACATTATTTTCTCTCAAGAAATGATGAAAAGACACGAGTCAAGGATAATCAAAAAACATCTAAATAAGATCAATATAACAGGTGTATAATGTGTGTCTAAATTCCTTAATCAATTTAATGTTATTTTTCTTGACAAGAAAATATATTTACTCGTTTAAATTAGAAGAGTACATCAAATATTAGCATAAATTCAATATCACTAAGAACGAAAATAATGAATTTGCAAACAATCTTAAAACATTCAAGTTAATAGCATAAAACTACATAGCTCGTGGCTCCATATTTGCATAATTGACGTCCTAGTCATTGGTTGAAATTGTAGATGAATTAAATTGATATGTCAATCTGAATCAAACGAGCAATGCAATAAAAACCCAAAATCTAATATATGTGGAAACTACTCATTTCGATTATAGAAGAGAAAGAAAAAAAAGGCACATGGTGATTCCAAGTTAAAGAATAACCCAAAATCAATCACCTCTCTACGATGATGTGAAGAAGAAAGAAGAGTAAGAGAGAGGTTAGAGTGTCTATCTCTAAAAAAATTAGGGTCGGCTATGTCTTATGTGATTTAATCAATTTTATTGTTGATTAGCAATCAAATTCACATTCGACATGCCAATAACCATGACTTCGTGTCTTCTCAACCAATTGCCACTAGTATCACAAATTAATTAAACCTTAAAGTTTGAGCATCCTAGATTATCAAGAGAGCTACCGTCAACTTTTAATTTAACTTTTGCACTTGATGACGGAGTGATGGATGATATTTCCGCCATCTCTAATTTGGACTAAATAGGTCAAAAAGCTTCTTTTGGGGCAACCATAATATTGATAAGAATTTTTCACTACCGCATAGTGGTGACTAAGTGTTTAATGTGATATACTTAAGCCGTGAGACACTTTCATCCATTAAACTAATATTTTGAGTTGGTCGTTCATCATGTGCAATTAAATCCTAAGAGAAACTTATCATCACTCATACAAAGCTCAAAAAGATAAAAGAGGAAGCCAGACTTGTGCTTAACACAACGCCTTTTGAAAGTCAATTTCAAAGAAGGATTGGTTATGCCCCTTATATTCCAGTAGATGTCTGTCATTGAAATTTGACTCTTGCATGGTTGCACCAACCCCCTTGAGGGAGTATCTTGAAAGCCGGAAGGCGTGACATCTTATGCTTATTCATCCTTCTATGTGTAATTGTAACCAATTTAAAGTCGTGCATCATCTTTAGGATTTCAAGAGTAGGCTTATGATGAGAATATCATTTAATTATCCTAGAGTTGACCCGACATAGTTAGAGGTTTAAAGCAAGTTTTATTGTGACACTTTATTAAAAAATAAATAAAAAATTTAAATATGGTTGTCAAAGATTGAACCTGTGTCTTGAGATATTTAACTTTATCAATTCAACTAAAAAAATGCTTGAAATTTAACACACTTACACTTACTTAGATCGCTTGGTTGTCGTGCCGGTCTTGAATTATACTCATACTCAACTCTACCCCCCTTGAATGAGTAATATCATAGACATTAGCACCCATTATTAAGTTACAAAGCACTTCAATGCTATATTATGTTAACCAAATTAAGTTACAAAGCACTTCAATGCTATGTTAACCAAATTGAATTTGGTTGAAAATGATCGTTCACCTCCAATACTATATTATGTGATCAAGAATTTGATTAGTTTATAAACTAAATTAAAATAGCTCTCCATATCTAAGCAAAAAATTATCTTTAAAATGCGGTAAACATATATGATGATATCGTATATTATACTATCGATTATCATAAGAGTACCGAACAAGAAAATCTTGATTCACAATCACATGTTGGAAGTTGAGATATAAACATACATAAACAAGATAAATTAAAGCCTTATTTATCTTCCTTTCCAACCACTGTCTCCGCAATCTTCTGTGTCTCTTCCTTGGCCGCCTCCCACGCTCCTCCTGCTGTCTCGTTCGCCTTCTCTACTGCATTCTTCAGGGCCTCGGCCGTCTCATTCGCCTTCTCTCCGGCACTCTCTGCTGCCTCTACAGCCTTATTTGTTCCTTCTGTTGCATTATCAATGATTGAACCTGCAGCCTCCTTTGTCTTCTCATTTGCATCTTGTGCAGATTTTTTTATGTCAACTTCACCTTCCTTTCCGGCTCTGACGACTATTACATCTCGTCTTGTCTTTGTTGAAGAAGCATAGGCCCAATTGGTTGAAATACTTTTTGTTCCTTCTGCTGCATTTCTCCACTGAAAAATAACAATGCAAAAAATTCATATTTATAGCCAAAATGAAAAAATATTGTATTTTTGTTATGTTTAAGTGAGATCTACACTGACACTTCATAATTTAGGGTATTTACCTCTCAACCAACAAGAACAAAACACATAAATAGATTTGCAGACAGTACTCACAACTAACTTGTAATAAACTTTTATTTCACATACAAATTGTTTATTCTCACTGTGTAATGAGTAAATGCCTCAAATTATGAAGGGGTCGTTTATAAAAAACCCTAATATTATATTTTGTAGTTGAAATAAGACGTGCGACTAATATTAACTAATTTATTTGCTTGTTGTTTTAAGTATAGCCATGAGTCATGATAAAGGAAAAGGGAGCTATTTTTGTCTTCCGCATCCTTGAACATTAGGTGTTCGGATTGGATATTCGATACACGTACATCTTGATCTTTAACGGTGGTGGAAAAATAGAACTCAGACCCATATTCGATGGATTGTGATATCTCCGTTCCACCTCACAAAAATTTGAACTGTCTTTTGATATTTTTATATTAAAAAATAAATTAAAAAGCAAACAATTTTGTCAGTCCAACGATCTTGGATTATTTTTTAAAAAAATGGAAAAAACAATTTGTTTAGGACTAACCTTAAAAAAAAATTAAATAGGTACATGTAATTTCAAAAATTTGTTTAAGGGTTTCTAATCTACGAGATGTAATTTAAAACAAAAATACGGATTTTAGATAAATATTTGTGTCCAAGTTATCCCTATTTCCATCATAATTATATGGATTTAGATGGATATTAACGGATACGGGTACGAATTTTGTTTAGCTATACTAATACATCATGATCAATATCTCATTTACTTATTTATAATCCTATCATTATCACTTATACACAATATTTATATATGGATTTTGATAGTAGTTAGATATGAAATTAACTTACGTCAGATTGGTTGGAAGCAAAGAAGACTCTGGAGGGTTTAGGAAGAGTAGTGAGTGAAGGGACATTAGGGAATGACTTTGAGGTGTGGAAGAGTGTGTTTCTGCTCAACATTGTTGCCATGTTTTCTTAAGTTTTCCAAATTTTGATTGATGACACTGTTATTGTGTGTGTTCTTTGGAGAATGAAATGAAACTTGATTGGTTTATAGATTCATTGGATATTTTGTCACCACTATCCATTATCTTAGGATTGCAAATATTTGAAGTAAGAGGTGGCAAATAAGTGAGGTTGACACATGTACCTAGTCTTGGTACTGGATCTATTTGTGCCGACGTGATTTTTTTTCTTTGTTGAATTGTGCCGACGTGATTTTTGTTCTTTTGTTGAAATGTAGCAACATGAAATAAAAATCAGGTTTGAGCTACTAAAAAAATATGAACTAAATTGAATATTTTTTGTTATATTATGTTTGATTCAAAAACTGATCATGAGAATAGATAAAATAGGTAGTAAGATTTTACCTATGAAGCACAGACACCTCTATGATTAGGTGTGTCGCGGTGTCCGACACGTGTCGGATAGCTCAAATCGGTGTCCGAAAAAATTTAATTTTTTCTTTACTTCGACACTTCTTTGATCGGTGTCCGACACCTGTAAGACACTCGTACACACGTGTCGGACAAGTGTCCCCAAAAAAATTATTTTTTCTTTGTTTATTCTCTTTGTAGACACATATTAGACATACCTATAAGAGTTAGAGATGTGTCGAAATAACATCATTGATCAAAAAAGTATTGAAAATATTATATTTTGATTACAATATTTTTAGTTTTTTCAAAAGTAGATGGATAAATAAAGGTAAAATATTATCAGACTTTGTTTAATTTTTTTTTTTAAGAAATAACTTCCTCAACTTAGATTTACATGTATATATTTTGATTCTAAATTTATATCTTTTATAAATATGTAGCGCTGTCGGTGTCCTATATTTTTTACGTTAGCGGTGTCGCGGTGTCCGTGTCGTGTCGCGGTGTCCGTGTCAGAGTCCGTGCTTCATAGGATTTTACTATCATAAACAACTTTTTATTTATAATACAACTATAAAAAAAATACAAAAATGTCTATTTTATTTTTTAATATAAAAATTATCATCTCCCTAGTACAATTTTATCCTATCTTCTACCAACTTATTCTATCTAGTAGATATTGTTTCATAAATTAAGTGCACCAATTATTGTTTTCTTCTTTTGTGCTACGCTAATTATTTTTCTAATAAATTATTAAAAAAAGTAAAAAAAAATATAATCATATACTTTAAAAAATAAAATTAGTATAATTTCTAAATAAAATCATAATTCCTAACTCTAAAAATATATTTTAAATAATTTATATGTTAAACTATTTTAACTTAATTATATTGTAGTGTGTGGTATTTTTAGATACTTAGATGCTCGTAGGGATGTCAACGGGACGGCGAATGTGCGGAGGAAGCTTTCTCGTTCTCCACCTCGAAGTGTCTGCGGAAAAAATTTTGTTTCTATCCTCGTCCCCATTATGGATGTCAATGGATATCCGTGGGTGCGGATAGTATGATATTCGTGTCCGCTCCGTTTGATAAATATGATATACATATCCGCTCCATATCCGTGTGCGGGTATCCGTCAAGCGGGTAATCCGTGGATTTTGAAGTATCCGTGAATATTCACAGATATCCATGGATAATCATTTTTTAAAAAAAAATTTGTGATTCTTGTAAAAAAAAAATTTAATTACTTGAAATTTGTTTATCTTCTTTCTAAAGAAACAAGAAAAAGATTATTATCACATAATAACATTCGTACATGTCACTTTCAATTTAAAATAAAAGTTAACACATTTATTTTTTCTTTTCACCAAAATATAATAATATCCATACATTCCTCTTTAGAAAAAACTTCATACATTTCATTTCTAATCAAAACAAAGTTCATCACAAAATTCTAAAGAATGAAAAAGACTCTTATATATATTTGATAACTAAGAATATTTATATAATTTTTTTGTTTACTAACGGGTACGGATATCTGCGGATACGGATACCATCAAATCCGCATTTATATCCATTAACTATCGGGTAGTTGAAATATCTATTTATCTTACCCGTGGATATCAATTTATCTTACTCGTGGATATCCATTAAACTATCCGTTCCGTGGTAGATTTTATTTGCGGATATCCGCGGGTATGGATATTTTTGTCATCCCTAGTCCCTAGGGGGAATATTTGTCACCATTCCCTCCCCACAGAATCTTCGGGAATCCACGAAGATCAAATATTACAAAATTTCTATATTTCATGACCAAAATGTCCGCAGACTCTAGGGTCGTTACATTCATCCCCAATCCCCGCTCCGAAATATCTACGGAGGAATTTTTTCCTCCATCTCCGTCCCCACAGAAAAAAAATTCCATTTTCGAATCTCCGAACGGAACAATCCCGTGTGAATCCGACAGAACATAAATTTGTATGTTAATCTATCCAAAATTTGAGCCAACATAAAATAGCATAGCATGGAGTATTTTTGCCCAATTTTAATTTACATTTTCTAATTTTAAGTAATTAGATATAGTGTGTTGTATCCGTAGATACTTAGATACTTGAATGTAAAGAGAAGATAAATATAGATGTCTGAATGTAAACAGAACATAAATTTTTTTGCTTAAAGAATCTATCCAAAATTTGAGCCAGCATAAAAGAGCATGGAGTAATTTTGCCCAATTTTTATTTATACTAATACCAATATTAAGTGCAAATACTTTTGAGGGAATTATGCAAACCATGTTAACAAACATACCTGCCTATTAAAAGTTGAAAAACATACATATATACATGATGATACACCGTGCCATAGCACTATACTAATTAATTAAAGTCTTAATTCTTCCTTTCAATAACCCTTGCTCTGACCATAATCTTTACTCTGCCCATAACCTTTTCTCCTCAATTCATGAACATGTTCATCTATCACAGCACCGGCACCACCACCACCACCGCGATCATCATCATCATCCTTACCAACCACAGTCTCTTTAATCTTTTGTGTCACATCCTTTGCAGTCTCCCACGTTCCTTGCGCTGTTTGCTTCGCCATTTCACCTACATTCTTTAGAACCTGAGTTGCCGATCCAGCAACCTCCTCTGTTTTCTCTGCTGTTTTCTCAGCTCCTTCCTTTGTTTTATCAGCCACATAACTTGCTCCTTCCTTGGTTTTATCCTTTGCGTCGTAAGCATAGTCTCTAGCTGTCTCTCCAGCACGCTCTGCAGCATCCTTGGTTCTTTCCTTTGCGTCGTGAGCATAGTCTCTAGCTGTTTCTCCAGCACTCTGTGCAGCATCCTTGGTTCTTTCCTTTGCATCATAAGCATAGTCTTTAGCACTCTCTGCTGCGTCCTTGGTTCTGTCCTTTGCGCCGTAAGCATAGTCTTTAACCGTCTCTCCAGCACGCTCTGCAGCATCCTTGGTTCTTTCCTTGGCATCATAAGCATAGTCTTTAGCACTCTCGGCTGCGTCCTTGGTTCTGTCCTTTGTGTCGTAAGCATAATCTCTAACAGTCTCTCCAGCACGCTCTGCAGCATCCTTGGTTCTTTCCTTGGCATCATATGCATAGTCTCTTGCCTTGTCTCCGGCATATTCAGCCTTATCTGCAGCCCTGTTTGCAGCATCCTTTGTCTTCTCTTTTGCATCCCATGCATATTGTTTGATGTCCTCTGAGTCTACTCCTTCGCTCATGGTGTCTCTTGCTCTATCAGCTATTTCATCTGCATCCCGTCTTGTCTTTGCCGAAGATCGATCGTAGGCCCAATCAGTTGAAGTATTTCTGGTTCCTTCTGCTGCATTTCTCCACTGGAATAAATAATATCGAAAATATTAATGAATCTTAGTATATATTAAATTTTATAAATTAAATTGATAAATAAGAAATGCATTCGTCCCCGTGAGCTTAGCTCAGTTGGTAGGGACATAGCACATTATGTGCAGGAGCCCGGGTTCGAACCCGGGATACTCCACTTATTCACCTTCAAGGTGAATTTTCTAGCCATTAGGCTACTTGACCAAAAAAAAAATAAATAAGAAATGCATTCAAGGATTGAAAAAATACATTCAAAGATCAAAATGACTAATAATGACTATTATGTTCAATGGGAAACTTTTAACAAAGTTTCATCTTTTAATAATGACTATTATATTCAATGGAAAACTTTTAACAAAGTCCCATCTGACCCATAAAAACGGGACTATTTTTCCAATAAGAATGACTCACAATAATGTGATAACCTTTTTATTTATTTTATGATTAAATTTTTCTAAGAATTGAAAATAAAAGAAACTTGATAGAGATGTCAATTTAAAAGAGGCGACGTCCACGGCTAGAAATGTCAATTTAATTTGTAATAAGAATTTCCATGAAAAATGTCCCATTAACGGGTAACCCTTTCCACTCCTCTGCCTTCACTCAGCTATCAGTACCAGTACATATTTGGCCGAACAACTTAATCTAGTCTATAAATAGTTTTTCCCATGGTTCAACTCTCATCATGGCTTAATATAAGCACTTTGATAAAGCATGTAAAAGTCTGGCAAAATGTGTCAACAAATTAGACTTCATATATATCATAGACTATAGTTTTTTTTTTTTTTTCGCCACCAGTTTAATCTGGTTCGAGGATCAGTTCTGGCATCAAGTGGTTTCAGTCCACTCCCGATCACAGTTGCGAAAAACGAACCGTGGTCCTTCCTACCAAGTTCAGGGTCAATCACCACTGAACCAATACGATTGGTATATCTAGACTATAGATTGATAGATCAAATATTCTATAAACCTATAAAACAAAGTTTTTCTAATAATAAGAAGACCGGAGGGAGTACAACTTTCTCAAATTATAATTGCAACATAACAATTTCAAATTATATTAATGCTATTAAGACTAGTAGACTACATCAATCATATTTGACCGTGATGAACAAATATTTGTGTTAATGTGACCACTATTTAAAATTATGAACGTACAGTGAGTGCATTGTTGAAGTATGGACAAAGTAAACTTACATCTGAATGGTTTGAAGCTGAAGCGAAGAAGACTCTTGAGGGTTTGGGAAGTGAAGTTGAAGGGACATTAGGGAATGACTTTGAGAAGCGGAAGAGTACATTTTTTGTGATGAACATTGCTGCCATGTTTGTTTCTTTCTTTCTTTGAGTTTGAGTTTGTGTTTGATTTGATCACAAGTTGTGTGTTCTTTCTATTTTGGTGAGGAAATTTGATCGGTTTATAAAGTGAACGGTTTGTCACCGATGTACGAGGACTAAATGTTAGAAGTAAAAGGTGGCAAACATGTGGGGTTGCCACGTGTCGTTTATATTGCCACGTGTGCTTTCAAATTTGACACGTGCTTCATTGTTTGGTAAATGTTTATTTGTGGTGACGTGAAGTAAAACAAGTGGATCTCCTTTGCCCGTGTAATTCTAACTTATCTTTTGAATCCATGTGGATGAACCTCTTTGCATAATACTAATACTCTTCTGTTCATTTTGTGCTGAGAAAAGATAATGGTTTAATACTAATTCTTACTAGCTTGTTAGTGAAGGGTTTTCAAGAATTTAGAATTTAACTGCAATTGCAAAGAAATGGTTTCGTTAGAGATAATTAATTGAGTTTAATATTTTAATTTATACAAAAGTTTATTTCGCATTACACTTCAAATTTTCGTAACTTAGTAATACAGTGAATTGAATATTTCATTACTTGTATCAATTTATTACGGGCGGATTTTGACTTTGAAAAAATGAAGTTAACTAAGAAAATTTTCACATAGTGCCCTTTTACGGATTATAGACTGGCAATCGAGGTGGAACTAAACTAGCATTATTTAGTTTGAAGTCCTTTGTTTAAGAAAAGAATGAGAGCGAGTTTCTCTCACTTTCGTTTTGGAGAGAGCGTTGTGGAACAACAAAAAGCATAAATAGTGGGAAGCAACGGATTCTCTGAAAAAACACCTTAAAAATAGTGAAAGTTAAAAAGGAGCTTCTCACAAACCTTGATTTCTTGGTAAATGTAAACTCGGGAAAAAAGGTGGCTTATGAATTGATTTGATTATCGCCATGTGCGATTGAGAATTAAAGGGACTAGCAGATCAGTCTCATCTATAATTCTAAGATATAGCAATCTCTACTATAATACGTTTTGACCTGTTATATTTAGCCTAATTTTGGACTAAATTCATTTAAACGTGTATTTAAATTCATGATTGAAGTAGTATAATAATTAGACGCCCTCATAAGAGTTATGCTCGTTTAGCTCTACTTGCAAAGCTTGATGAGATATTTTTAATGTATTAAGCAAAGAAAAATGCTAAATAGGACAAATAAATTCCACGAAATTACACAAACAAGTTCAAGCATGATTGGATATATATGTGCAAATTTCCAAGCATTGTGGGTGATGTTTGTATAAGGATGTTGTATTGTAGTTGTTTAATTTAATTAATGATCTCCTGTGAAGCAGCAATGCCAAGGTAAATATTTGATGAGCCTGCTTCTCATTATATAGAACCTCTCTTATGCAAAAACAAAATAAGAACCCAGTTTAGCACAATCAACGCCATTTAACATTTTTCAAAAACTGATTGCAAATAGGTAATACACTTCAATAGTATGCAAAAACTAATTGAACAAACTTCTATTTGCTGTGTTTGAAAAAACAACTCCGCTTAGTCCATTTTAAACTGAATCTCCAAATGTGAAGAAAAAAAAAATAGGCAGTGTTCAATGTGTTAACTCAGGTTCTAAAGCTCTGTTTTGTGAGAAGCTGAAATTCATTGCTTCAATTAAAACTATTTTAAATGTGAAAAATGACTCAATTTAATTGTGTGAATATATGTGGGTGTCCCTTCAAGTGGCAATCCAATTGTGCAAGAAGGCTATGAGCCTCCGATTTAATCTAGCATAGTTCAACATCAAACGCAACAAGTACGAAGCAGGGTGTGGAAAGACCTACACAGATCTATAGATACCGACTATATATCAAAGAGGTCACTCATTCAATCAAAGTAAAGTTAAATTCTATTAATACATTGTCGACAAAAAAGTATTAAAACAACATTGTTGAACAAAATACCATAGCAAAAGCATGTAAACAAAATAATACTAACAAAAACTCAGGTGAAGTGTTAACTTCATCTGTCCAAAACAGCCTATGCTGCAACAGCTTGCTTTGCGGTGGAGAGCCTTGATCTCTTCTTAGCCAAACTCTCACTACGTCGTTCCCTTTGCTCCTTCAACCTGGAGGCAAGAAGTTTCTGGTATTCTGCTGCCTCTGATTTAGCTTTGGCAATTCTTTTCTTCTTATCAGCAATTCTTGCCCTCTTTCTTTGAAGTGTCAGGGGTGTGACCAGGCGCTGAATCTTTGGTGCTTTGCTCACCTTTTTCCCTGCACAATCAGACACATATTACTCTGACTAGAAACCATAACAAATTATAGACCCACAGTATTGACCATAATTAATATCCTATTTGAAAATGGGTCTTCTAATATAACAAAAGCATATGAAAGGAGGATCCTACTTTTCAATCTTGAATTTTCAACTCACTTCCTACTGCCAACATACTAATTACAGTTCTAACAATTGTAAGTTACACTATAATCCTATTCTGTTCTTTTATTTGGGTGTTCCTCCTCTCATAGATTTGCTTGATAGGAGGTTGTTTTGTTGTATCAACCTCAATCCTCCAATTCTAACAATAACATAACATTAATATACAATACAAAGGTTTCAAGTTGAGTGAGAAGGGATAGAAGTCAGTTCCCTAAGCAGCATGTGCTAGCTTCTTTTCAATTTTTAAAAGAATGGTGACAAGGGAAACAATCAAAACAAATTTTTATCAAAGTGCCATCTTGCTGCACACACTTGATGGCACACTCAGCTATAAAACGGGGAACTGAATTGCATAATTTCCTATGTGATGTGAACAATATACAGTATATCATACAGTAATTCAAAAAAAAACAAAGCTCTTCAAAGAAAACACAGTAATTTCAAAGTTTAACAACAAATTCTAATCAAACAGACTTGGTAATAGGAGGCAGCATATTACAAGTGATAAATCCTATATAGCACATTATCATTCACAGAGAATGGAGGAAAAATTTACCAGCTTTGGTTGTGAAAGTACGACGGTATGTGTTGACATACTTCCTGACATCATCCTCCTTGGACAGATTGAAGAGCTTACGGATTTTGGAAGCTCTTTTGGGACCCCTCATTCTTGGCTTTTCAACATCAGTCAAACCTGGCAAATCATTCTCACCCTTCTTAACAATAACCAAGTTCAACACAGAGAGGTCTGGGCTGACAATGCAACCACGAACAGACTTCCTCCTTCGCTCTCCAGTGCGCCTTCCATATCCTCGGAAGCAAGGAGTTCCTGCCCAAACAAACATTAAATCCTTAACAAGGGTTTGCAGAGAGAATCAACTACCATGCTCTAAAACTACAAATACAATACATCTTCAAAAGAAAAAAAAATTGTTCATTGCTTGAAAAAGAGCATACAACACTTTAATGCATGTAAACCATAATTTAAGTATAATAATAACTATAGTACAAACCACAGTACATATAATTTTAAGTATAAAAATAACCTCACTATAATAACAAGTAACAACACAAATAAAAAAAAAGTCTATATATGAGTTATACCTCGGTGAAGCAAAAGGCGAACACGCCCAGGAGTTAACACACCCTGCTTCATTGGAAACCCTTGTTTGTCACATCCTCCAGTGATTTTGAAAACATAACCTTTGAATTCCTATTAGTAGGACAATTACAAATAAATAACATTTATCAGTATAACATTCATCAAAATTCCTAAAACAATAATTATAAGTATAACATTAATCAAAGTTCCTAAAATAATAGTAATAATAATCAGTATAACATTCATCAAAGTTCCTAAATTAATTTCATGATTACTCAAATAATTTTCTAGATCCAAACATACCTCACCCAAAGCATCACCCAAAACTTCTTGAGAGAGCCTCTTATCCCAAAAAGCTCGACTGCAATTCACAACAGAATGTTGTTAGCATCATAACAAATTAACAATTAACAAAAAAATTGGAAGAGGTGAAGAGATTACAGCTTCGTATCATCATCGATTTCCAGCTTCTTCTGGCATCCAGTGGTAGGATTTGCAACGTTGAACTGCAAAACAAGTTCTATGCGGTTCAGTTTCAAAAGCAATAAATCAAAGCAATTAGGAAATTTAGGGTTTCAGAACAAAACCTTCATGGTGAAATGTGGATTTGGATCTCAGCTTCGTCTTCGTTCGCGTTACGGCCACTGAGCTCAAAGATGACAGAAGTTAGGGTTTTTGAATAGGCATAACCGGGTGAGGTAGTCATTTAATTGGGCTTTGTTTAAGTTATTATGAAATTAGGCCCAAACAATACATGTCCACACTTTCATTTTGAGATTTATAATTATCTTTTTGTAACTAATATAGAATAGATAATATAGTTTCTTAAATATTAGGATATTTTTATTTTTATTTTTATTTACCAATAGTTGGTCTAGTGGTGATTATCACTGGACTTGGTGGGAACTAGGAAGGATTACGGTTCGATCCTCACATGAATGCTCGCGTTGCGGTTTGGTTCGGTTTTGAGTATAAAAGTCATCCTAACCGCGAGATAAAAATGCATGTGGTTCGGTTTGGTTCGATTGGTTTTTAAAAAGTCATTCAAACCAAACCAATGCGGTTAGGGTTGGTTCGGTTTGTGCTGTTTATCGCGATGTAAAAAATATGACAATGTTACCAACTTCTTACAAAATAAACGTAAGAAATTTTAATTTATTTTATTGTTTATATGATACAAGAACTTATTTTTAATACCAACAATATAGTTCTGGTGGATCGCGTGAAATGGTATGTTTTGTTTTATGGACTCAATTTGGGTTGGGCTTGTTAAGTTGGACATAAAAAGTTATTTTTAGGGGGGTGTTTTGGATTAAGATTTCCAAGAATTTTAAAAGACTTTTTTATGATAAAAAAATCTTGTGATATTCAATCAAGACTTTTATAAAAGTTAGATAAATCTTGTGGTATTCAATTAAGACAATCAAAAAAAAAAATTCAGGGCAATAAAATCGGTTGATATTCAATTGAGATTTCACACAACTTTTAAAATCTCTACGGTATTCAAAAGTCTATTGATTTTGATGGATTTTTTTGTGGGATGAATTTTGAAAGACTTTTTAGTTGAAAATACACATAAAATACTGATTCAACAATCTCACTCAAACCCTTGAGACTTTTTTATAAACTTTCAAGACTTTTTTCTCTACTCTCATGTTCTTTCTTACTAGCTACTGCTCTCATGTTCTTCTCACGCAAATCATACATTATATGATATGATGATTATTATTTTTAATTGAATCACATATATAGGTGGATATGAACTGATTCATTGTAACTTTTTTGCAAAACATGATTGATTCATATGCAGGGACGGATCCAGAAATTTTAGTCGGTGGGGGCAAGGTTATATGTGATTAATTTTTACTTTTAATTCGTACGTACTATATATATATATATATATGAATGAAAGGCAAACGAGAAATAAGTTATATCGCTAAAAACATTCTTTTTAAAATATTATTCTATAAGTACTAAAATAATGATGACATTATTATTAATGAAAAGAAGAAAGACATTTTCTATGAGGTAGTTAAGTGGCTAAAATTTTACACTTTTTAGCGTGAATAAGTGGATATACTTGATTTCGGACTTCGATCTCTACATGTTACATGCAATGTTCTTATCAATTAAATTATGTTCATAAAAAGAGAAAAAAAAGACATCGTAGTATATTCTATTATTAATAAATAATACAAATTTGCTTTAGAATATAAAAAAACTAACATTAAATATATTAATACAAAGATGATATTTTAGCAATAGTCGTACATAAATTTCACACATTAAATGTACTACTAATTTTTCATAATCATATTTGTGAAAGGTGTTAAAGGATCTACAAATAAAAAGATATAAAGTGAAGCTTTTCATATATGAATTGCTGTCTAGTGGGGGCATAGCATTATTTTACATAGCCATATAAACTCAATATGTCATTCTAATCAAACACCAAGTATGAATGTAGTGGGGGCAGCTGCCCCCAATCACATAGCCTTAGATCCGTGCCTGTTCATATATATGCAACAACAACACGTCTGCAAAACATGATTGATTCATATGAATGATAAATTGTTTCAAATTGGTTTTCCTCTTCAATTTTTTGATAAAACTTAATTGTTATTGTGTTATTTTTATTTTGATTAAAAAAATTATTATTATTGTGGTCTTTTTTATGTTGCATTGATTTTATTTGTTTATATTGACTTTTTTTAAGGAATTATTGATTGATTCATTATATTTTTAGAAGAAATTTGTATCGAATTTATTGAGTCATTTAAATCTTAAAAATTCATAAAGTACTTTGAAATCTCAAAAGTCTATGTTATAAAATCTCACAGATTCTATGTTAAAAATCTTGATTCTGAAAAGTCTTTCAAAAAAGTCTTCTAAAATCTCACAAAATCAATACAATCTCACAAATTCTTTTAAAATCTTCAAAACTTTTTTTTGTTAAAATAGTCTTTCAAAATCTCAATCGAATATACCCCCCCTTAATACCAACAGTATACTATTGCGGTTTGGTTTGGTTTTCTGAAATGAAAACCGCAAACCAAATCAAATCAAACTGCGCGGTTTAGAAGAAACATGATCCGTGCAGTTCACACTAAATGCGGTTTTCGGTTTGGATTGGTTCGGTTTTGGTTTTACTTTTGAATTGATTCGAATACGATCACACCTAACAAGAAATAAGGATAGAAAAAAAAAAAGCAAATTGTTAACTTTGACATTATTTAACACGTAGCGATAAACTTATAGATCAATTTAAAAAAAAAAAATCATCTCCAATTTGAGGGAAAAGATTCCCTCTAACATAGATTTGACTGGAGGAAGAGTCGCTGACACATCTATCATTGAAACTATATTTTTCCATTTTTAGATTTTTCAATGTAAGGGCTCAAATTTCACTTGATGATAATGTGACGAGAGAGAATCCACTCTCCTAATTTGAATATGTAATCTAGTTTTCATTTGAAATTTAACATTTCATACTAGTGGTTTTGTGGAAATGAAGTTAACGTGTTGTTGGTTTTGTGTGTAAGCAATGAAGTGTTCACCTAATGTGCTATATTGCGTGAATTTTCACTTGAATTCCTCAAACTTAATGATTTTTTCACGAATTTTGAGTTAACATTGGAGAGCACTAAATGTGAGAAAGAAAAACGACAAAGATAATTGCTGATAATGAAGCTTTCATCTCATATATTTTATTGCGTGAATCTCTATTTGACTTGAATTCCTCAAACTTGACGTTTTTCTTTACGAACATCAACTTAATTAATTGTTGATAGCACAAAATTTAAAAAGGAAAACGACAAGTATAACGCGAGAGGAAAGTTTCATTAACCAATACTTGGTAGTTTTCGTTTGCAATTTAACATTTCCTACTAGTGGTTTTGTAGAAATGAAGTTATCGTGTTGTTGGTTTTGCGTGTTACCAAAGAAGTCGTCACCTCATGTGCTTTATCACGTGAATTTTCACATATTCCACAAACTCAATAATGACAAAGATAATCGTTGACAATAAAACGGTCATCTCATATTTTATTGCGTGAATCTTACTTGACTAGAATTCCCTCAAACTTGACGTTTTTCTTTACCGTCATCAACTTAACTTTTGAGATCAATGAAAACAGCAAGCCAAATATCATCTTACAGTTTAAAACTAATTCTTACTAGCTTCTTAGTGAAGGGTTTTCGAGAATTTAGAATTTAACTGCAATTGCTAAGAAATGTTTTCATTAGAGATTAATTACTTGAGTTTAATATTTTAATTTATACAAAGTTTATTTCGCATTACACTTCAAATTTTCGTAACTTAGTATTACATTGAATTGAATATTTCATTACTTGTATCAATTTATTACTGGCGGATTCTGATTTTGAAAAAATGAATTTAACTAAGAAAATTGCAGTGTCCTTTTACGGATCATAGACGGGCAATCGAGGTGAAACTAAACTAGCATTATTAAGTTTGAAGTCCTTTGTTTAAGAAAAGAATGAGACTGAGCTTCTTTCACTTTCGTTTTGGAGAGAGCATCGTGGAACAATAAAAAGCATAAATAATGGGAAGTAACGTATTTCCCGGAAGAAAAAAAACCTTAAAAATAGTGAAGGTTAAAGAGGAGCTTGTCACAAACCTTGATTCCTTGGTAAATGTAAACTCGGGGAAAAAAGTGGCTTATGAATTGATTTGATTATTGCCATGTACGATTGAGAATCAAAGGGACTAGCAGATCAGTCTCTTCTATAATTCTAAGATATATCAATCTCTACTATAATAGGTTTTGACCTTTTATATTTAGCCTAATTTTGGACTAAATTCCTTTTAACTCGTGTTTAAATTCAAGATTGAAGTAGTATAACAATTAGACGCCCTCATAAGAGAGTTATGCTCGTTTAGCTCTACTTGCAAAGCTTGATGAGATATTTTTTATGTATTAAGCAAAGAAAAATGCTAAATGGGACAAATAAATTCCACGAAATTACACAAACAAGTTCAAGATTGGATATATATGTGCAAATTTCCAAGCATTGTGGGTGATGTTTGTATAAGGATGTTGTATTGTAGTTGTTTAATTTAATTAATGATCTCCTGTGAAGCAGCAATGCCAAGGTAAATATTTGATGAGCCTGCTTCTCATTATATAGAACCTCTCTTATGCAAAAACAAAATAAGAACCCAGTTTAGCACAATCAACGCCATTTAACATTTTTCAAAAACTAATAGCAAATAGGTAATAAACTTTAAAAGTATGCAAAAACTAATTGAACCAACTTCTATTTGCTGTGTTTGAAAAAACAACTCCGCTTAGTCCATTTTAAACTGAATCTGCAAATGTGAAAGAAAAAAAATAGGCAGTGTTCAAGGTGGCATTTAGTATGGTGAAGGAAAGAATGTGCCCATGATGGTGAAGTTAGTTTTTGACCACTAGATTAAGCCTCTGTTTGGTTTGCTTTTGGGAAGCTCAAACGCGAGTCTCCAACCTCAAAACGCGATTGTCACGATTTCTGGGTTATTTGGGTCAAATGAAACGTGATTCTCTTCAACGTGATTTAACAACCAGACATGAGTCTCCTAGAAGCCAGGATTCCTAGCTTTTGCGTCTCATAAATGCGATTCTGCTTTTTTTTTGTGGTAGGTATTCTTTTCATTACTACCCATAAATTATTCTCATGATGCTCATGTTTTTTATCAAGCTCTTACAAATATAGACCTTAATTTTTCACATCCTCCTCCAGGTATATATATTCTTTTATGTTACTAGAAATGATTTGTTATATTGATAATATTTTTGCACATTCTAATAATGATGTATTATCACATTTTAATAATTATAATTACTTTATTTTTTAGGTAAGTATTATTTGGTAGATTCTGGGTATCCAACACCAGTAGGATACATTGGTCCCTATAGATGTGAACGCTACCATCTTCCTGAGTTTAGGCGTTCAAGTGGATTTGATAATCATAATGAAGTATTCAATTATTACCACTCAAGTTTAAGATGCACAATAGAAAGAACTTTTGGGGTATGGAAGAACAGATTTGCAATCCTACGTCGCATGCCGAAGTTCAAATATGAAACACAAGTTTAAATAGTAGTCGCAACAATGGCAATACACAACTTTATCAGAAGGACTGCTGAAGTGGATGCTGATTTCAATCTTTATGAAGATGAAAACACAATCATTCACGATGATGAGAATCATAGATCAAATAACTTGGATCCCTCACAAATTTTCAACGTAGCTTCTTCGTCAGAGATGGATCATGCTCGAGACTTAATTCGTAACCAAATTATAGAGTCTAGGTTAAATCATTAATTTGTGATAGTGTTGCACTTAAGGATTTTTGAGTCAACTTAATTTATGCTCGCCTTGAAATTGTGCTACCAACATGCTTAAGAATGTGTGTCTTGTTCTCTACTGCTAATGCTTCAAGTGCCTAAATGGCAAACTACTTGCATTCTATAAAACTTTTTAGTTTACACACCTCATGCCAATTTAACTTCTTTTTATTTAAAAAAGCAATATTTTCCTACATCAAGGATCGCATTTGGAAGAGAATTAATTCCTGGAGAGGGTGTGCGCTGTCAAAGGCAGGTAAGGAAGTAATGATAAAGTCCGTACTGCAGGCGATACCTTCCTATGTAATGAGTATGTTTATTCTTCCTGCTTCACTTATTGATAATATTGAAAAAATGATAAATGCTTTTTGGTGGAGGGGCGGCAATAATAATAACAATACCAATAAAGGTATACATTGGTTATTATGGGATAGACTTGCTTGTCCGAAGGCTCATGGGGGTTTAGGCTTTCGTAATTTTGAGGCTTTTAATAAGGCGATGGTTGCGAAACAAGCTTGGAATATCGTCAGAACCCAAACTCGTTGGTAGCTAAGTTAATTAAAGCTAGATATTTCCCACATTCCTCTTTATTTGAGGCGTCATTGGGTTACAACCCTAGCTTTGCTTGGCGTAGTATGTGGCATGCTAGACAAATTCTTTCTCTTGGTTGTAGGTGGAGGATTGAGAGTGGGGATAATATTCGGGTTATGCATGACCCTTGGATGCGGGGGAGTGCTGGTAGATGGGTGCCCTCTCCTCAACCAGCAGGTGTATATCAGCTATCTGTCAGAGATTTGTTGCACGAAAATTATAAAGTGTGGAATATAGCTAAGGTTCGAAATTTGTTTTCAAGAGATGCAGCAAAGAGGATTCTGGAAACACCACTTGTTAGTTCGGTCCGTGAGGATAAAGTGGTCTGGGAGGAGGAAAGAAATGGGTGTTATTCAGTGAAATCTGGTTATAAGCTAGCTATGCGTTACATGATAGGTAGCGACAAACATCATGTAGCAGGTAATTGGAATGGTATTTGGAAAGCTCAAGCCCCGCACAAGGCACGACACTTACTTTGGCGCTTATGCAGAGGCTGTCTCCCGACTCGGTGTCGGTTGTTGGAACGGCGAGTAGAGTGTAATCTCAATTGTCCTGTGTGTGATATTGAGACTGAGGATGAGCTTCATATATTCTTTCGGTGTGGAGTAGCCCGGGATAGTTGGTGTGCAGCTGGTCTATCGTCGGTCTTACATAATGTTGCGTACCAACAATCTAATGATATGGATCGTATTTTCGCAGTGTGCAGTAATGAGAGTAGTGATACAGTTGGTAGAGTGGCTATGTTACTCTGGAGTATTTGGCACAATCGTAATGATAAACTTTGGAATGATAACGTCCAGACACCACGCCACATTGGAAGATATGCTTTTGATGCTTGGAATGATTGGTACTTAGTTCATAAGTTACAGAGTAATAGTGTGAGCGGAACTACAGAAGCAGTTCTGGTAAGGTGGGAAAAACCAGCTCTAAGCTGGGTAAAATGTAATGTTGATGTTGCCTTTTTACCTGGCTCTGGAAGGACCTCGGTGGGAGTGTGTTTCTGTGATAATAGTGGTCAATTCATGGCTGGTATGACACAATGGCAGCAAACTGTGATTTCACCGGTAGAAGGAGAAGCATGAGCTTTACTTTTAGCAATGGAAGAAGCTAGACATAGAGGACTGGATCGAGTTCAATTTGAAAGTGATTCGAAAGTGTTGATAGAGGCCATTCATATGAAGCGTAGAGGCAATTCTGAGTTTCTTTCAATTGTTCATGATATTCTTAGTATTATGTCGTCTTTTTTAAACTTTGAGGTTAAGTTTGTTAGGAGGCAAGCGAATTCGGTTGCTCATACTCTTGCTAGGGCGGCCAATTCTTGGTCTAGCTTCCATAGATTTGAGATTATTCCCGTATGTATTGAACATTTAATAGTTAATGAAATGCAGTAAATTTGTTTGACTCAAAAAACTTCTTTTTATTTAATTATTATGCCTTTATTTAAGTTTCTCTTTGCCTTTTTTTTAAAAAAAAATACATGTTTTTATTTAATTATTATGCTAATTTAACATTTTCTAAGTATATGCCATTATTTAAATATTATATTTAATTAATTAATATTTAGTATTATTTGTTTTATGTTTTATGAAAAAACATACTATCTGATAATTATAGATACAAAAGTAATTTTGATTCAAATCATCCAAACAACATCAAATTTTGAGAATCACTTTTACATTGTTGTATCCAAATATAAATCAATTCTGTCAGATTCAATTTTGTCAAAATCAATTCTATCCACCGCAGAACCAAACACACACTAAATGGAGTGCATGATATTATTATAGTCTCTCACCACTGTATTTTTCTCTTCCTTCTTCCCCCAACTTTTTGGCCTTTACGCCCTCTCTCACACCTCTCTATTACTTTCTTCTTCACCAAATCTAAACCAAATCAATATATAACCCAAATAACCCATGATACAAAATCAATTCAAAAGTAGTAAAAATCCTAACTTTGGTGTATTAATATTTATTACTATTTTCATATAATTTGTGGAGAATGAGATTTCTCTTTAATGGGTTATAACCAGTGATTATTCTTTGTTTTATATATCATAAAAGATTGTAATTTTATAATTAAAACTAGTAAAACTAAACATAATCAAGTCCATTGTTTAGTTGATGAATAAAAATAAAATAAGGAACAACAACAGTCATGTCCAGAAGAAAAATTGAAGGAAGGGAGAAGAAGGAAAAATTGTTAGAAGATTGGGTTTTATCACATTTGATAAATATCCATAGGCTTGTTTTAACTTTTAAAATTTGTTAAATTTATTTTAAATTAAAGATTGTGTTGTTCCAGATGAAACAGTTTGAGTGAAGTTACTATAGTGTTTTTAGTTTCTGAAAATATGTGTTGTTTTACTGTTTGGTAGAAAGGTTGAAGATAGTGTTAGAAAAGATAGTGTGGAAATATTATAATAGAGTTCATGGTCTTGCAGGATCTAATGGTAAAAATACAACTTCACCATGGTGGGGAAAAATTGTACTTCATACTAAATGCCACCAGTGTTCAATGTGTTAACTCAGTTTCTTAAGCTGTGTTCTGTGAGAAGCTGAAATTCATTGCTTCAATTAAAACTATATTAAATGTGAAAAATGACTCAATTTAATTGTGTGAATATATGTGGGTGTCCCTTCAAGTGGCAATCCAATTGTGCAAGAAGGCTATGAGCCTCCGATTTAATCTAGCATAGTTCAACATCAAACGCAACAAGTACGAAGCAGGGTGTGGAAAGACCTACACAGATCTATAGATACCGACTATATATCAAAGAGGTCACTCATTCAATCAAAGTAAAGTTAAATTCTATTAATACATTGTCGACAAAAAAGTATTAAAACAACATTGTTGAACAAAATACCATAGCAAAAGCATGTAAACAAAATAATACTAACAAAAACTCAGGTGAAGTGTTAACTTCATCTGTCCAAAACAGCCTATGCTGCAACAGCTTGCTTTGCGGTGGAGAGCCTTGATCTCTTCTTCGCCAAACTCTCACTACGTCGTTCCCTTTGCTCCTTCAACCTGGAGGCAAGAAGTTTCTGGTATTCTGCTGCCTCTGATTTAGCTTTGGCAATTCTTTTCTTCTTATCAGCAATTCTTGCCCTCTTTCTTTGAAGTGTCAGGGGTGTGACCAGGCGCTGAATCTTTGGTGCTTTGCTCACCTTTTTCCCTGCACAATCAGACACATATTACTCTGACAAGAAACCATAATAAATTATAGACCCACAGTATTGACCATAATTAATATCTTATTTGAAAATGGATCTGATATAACAAAGCAACCTCCTATCAAACAAGCATATGAAAGGAGGATCCTACTTTTCCTCTAAAGTTAGAGAAAAGTGGTCTATTAATAAGAAATGATATGGTTATTTTGTTAAAAAATAAAACTTAACCATTCAATCTTGCTATTAATATAATAATTTTCAACTCACTTCCTACTGCCAACATACTAATTACAGTTCTAACAATTGTAAGTTACACTATAATCCTATTCTGTTCTTTTATTTGGGTGTTCCTCCTCTCATAGACTTGCTTGATAGGAGGTTGTTTTGTTGTATCAAAAACAATCCTCCAATTCTAACAATAACATAACATTAATACACAACACAAAGGTTTCAAGTTGAGTGAGAAGGGATAGAAGTCAGGTCCTTGAGCAGCATGTGCTAGCTTCTTTTCAATTTCTAAAAGAATGGTGACAAGGGAAACAATCAAAACACATTTTTATCAAAGTTCCATCTTGCTGGACACACTCAGCTATAAAACAGGGAACTGAATTGCATAATTTCCTATGTGATGTGAACAATATACAGTATAGAATACAGTAATTCAACAAAAAATCAAAGCTCTTCAAAGAAAACACAGTAATTTCAAAGTTTAACAACAAATTTTAATCAAACAGACTTGGTAATAGGAGGCAGCATATTACAAGTGATAAATCCTATATAGCACATTATCATTCAGAGAGTGGAGAAAAATTTTACCAGCTTTGGTTGTGAAAGTACGACGGTATGTGTTGACATACTTCCTGACATCATCCTCCTTGGACAGATTGAAGAGCTTACGGATTTTGGAAGCTCTTTTGGGACCCCTCATTCTTGGCTTTTCAACATCAGTCAAACCTGGCAAATCATTCTCACCCTTCTTAACAATAACCAAGTTCAAAACGGAGAGGTCTGGGCTGACAATGCAACCACGAACAGACTTCCTCCTTCGCTCTCCAGTACGCCTTCCATATCCTCGGAAGCAAGGAGTTCCTGCTCAAACAAACATTAAATCCTTAACAACGGTTTGCAAAGAGAATCAACTACCATGCTCTAAAACTACAAATACAATACATCTTCAAAAGAAAAGAAAAAAGTGTTCATTGCTTGAAAAAGAACATACAATACTTATAATGCATGTAAACCATAATTTAACTATAATAACAATAGTGCAAACCACAGTACATATAATTTTAAGTATAAAAATAACCTCACTATAATAACAAGTAACAACACAAATAAAAAAAAACTCTATAGATGGGTTATACCTCGGTGAAGCAAAAGGCGAACACGCCCAGGAGTTAACACACCCTGCTTCATTGGAAACCCTTGTTTGTCACATCCTCCAGTAATTTTGAAAACATAACCTTTGAATTCCTATTAGTAGGACAATTACAAATAAATAAAATTTATCAGTATAACATTCATCAAAATTCCTAAAACAATAATTATAAGTATAACATTAATCAAAGTTCCTAAAATAATAGTAATAATAATCAGTATAACATTCATCAAAGTTCCTAAATTAATTTCATGATTACTCAAATAATTTTCTAGATCCAAACATACCTCACCCAAAGCATCACCCAAAACTTCTTGAGAGAGCCTCTTATCCCAAAAAGCTCGACTGCAATTCACAACAGAATGTTGTTAGCATCATAACAAATTAACAATTAACAAAAAAATTGGAAGAGGTGAAGAGATTACAGCTTCGTATCATCATCGATTTCCAGCTTCTTCTGGCATCCAGTGGTAGGATTTGCAACGTTGAACTGCAAAACAAGTTCTATGCGGTTCAGTTTCAAAAGCAATAAATCAAAGCAATTAGGAAATTTAGGGTTTCAGAACAAAACCTTCATGGTGAAATGTGGATTTGGATCTCAGCTTCGTCTTCGTTCGCGTTACGGCCACTGAGCTCAAAGATGACAGAAGTTAGGGTTTTTGAATAGGCATAACCGGGTGAGGTAGTCATTTAATTGGGCTTTGTTTAAGTTATTATGAAATTAGGCCCAAACAATACATGTCCACACTTTCATTTTGAGATTTATAATTTATCTTTTGAAAATTGCTTTTCTGACCCCCCCCCCCCCCTCTTTCTTCTTTACCCCCCAAACTGACGTTTTTGCCCTTGGGGGGTACCAAAATTTTTGCCAAGTTCTCTCGGTTCGTAGAAACCGAACTGCAATCTCAGTTTTTAAAAACCAAGCTACACCTATATATAGAACAACCACCAGTCACTTCTTATTTTCTGCAAAACTTTTAAAATTCCCCTCCCCAAATCAAATCCTAATTGGTGCTCATTCAAGGCTTGGATTCAACATCAAAGGTTGCTCTACAACATCCAACACTCATTAAAGCGTGAAATTAAGGTAATCACCGATTTAAATTTTGTTTAAGTGTGGCTATCATAGGTCTAGTTTCGTAGGGTATCTGACAGGAATCACTCGGTTAATAGAAACCGAAACATGGTTCGGTTTTTACGAACCGAGCTAGGCCTGCGTTTTGGAAAAAAACTGGCAGCTTCTGACTTATTAATTTTGTTGATATAATTGGTTACTAATGACTTATAAATTGTAGTACAAATTGCTTATTAATATTGTAGGTGTGTACTTAGTATTCTATTAGGATTGTAACAATTAAAGGTTGCTAATTAAATTATTTGCATTTGCTTGGTTTGTAGTCATGGAAGATCAACCGCCACAACCACTTGACATTGTTCCGGTTCCAGTTCAACCGCCACCAATATCAATTGACACCGGACATCATTTTGCGACTGCGGCTAAAGAGAATTCCAAAGATGATTTGATCACATGGGCTAAAAAAGTTGCACAGAAATTGAAGTTTACCATTATAGTTAGGAGATCGGACAACGGCGGGGATAAGAGTAGGAAGCCGTTTTTTGTGTTGGAGTGCGAACGAAGCGGCAAGTATGTGCCACCTAAAAAGAAGTTGAAAGCCGATTCTACGGGAACTAGGAAGTACGGATGTCCATTCCGACTTCGTGGTTATTATGCAAAAGAAACAAAGTTATGGCATATGACAGTGGTGAATGGCATACACAACCACAGTGGTGAATAGGCATCTTCAAGATATTTTCTTTGCACATCCAAGATCCTTGAGCTTGTTCAACTCTTTTCCCACTGTATTGGTGATGGACTCGACGTACAAAACCAACAAGTACAACATGCCTTTATTTGAGATAGTCGGGTTCACTTCAACCGAGAGGACGTATAATGTTGGTTTTGCTTGGCTTACAAACGAGAAAGAAGATAATTTCATTTGGGCTCTACAACAATTGCGGTCACTTGTAAGGAATGAAGGTAGTTTGCCTAAGGTGATTTTGACCGACAGAGATACCGCATTCATGAATGTTGTTGGTAAAGTATTTCCTACATCGGCTGCCATGGTTTGTCGGGTTCATGTTCAGAAAAATGTGGGGTCCAAGATAAAGGAGCTACTGAAAGTAAGAGAAGGAGAAGAGGTCGAGAAGGAAATTGTGTGGGCGAATTTGGAAAAAGCCTTCATGCATTTGTTATACTCGGATACAGTCGACGTGTATGGTGATCGCTTAATGGAGTTTAGGGAGCTATGTAAGAAGTGGCCAAGATTGTTGCGCTATATTGAAGAAACCGTTTTGGACACGGACAAAGAGAAGGTTGTATGTGCTTGGGTAGACAAGCATATGCACATGGGCAACTATACCACAAATAGAGTTGAAAGTGCCCATGGTGTCTTGAAAAAAATCCTTGGAGGACAGTTCTGGTGATTTGGTGAAGGGATGGGAAGCGATACATCACATGTTGGGACTTCAATTCACCGAAGTTCAAACTCAATTTGGTCAGAGTATGTCTGTAGAGGAACACAGATACCGAGATGTTAGACTGTACTCTTTGTTACCTTTCAAAGTCTCTAGAGCGGCATTTTGGATTACATCTACCAAGAGGCAAAAAGGGTCGACAATGTTGGTATGGATAGCAAAAAGTGTGGATGCTTGATGAGAGTTAATTATGGGTTGCCATGTGCATGTTTGATTGCTAAGAAGTTAAGGCACAACCAACCTATTAGACTCGATGAAGTATACATTCACTGGAAGAGGATGTGTTTCAATGTTGAAGAAGGCGGTGGAGACGTCCAGGAAGATTATTCATGCACGACAGAGTGGGAAAGGTTTGCGTAACGATATAATTATTTGTTTGCTTAATGACATATTTATATGAATATTTGTAGGAAAGGTTGAAAACATCGGATGAAGGTATGAAAAGTGAAATCCGAAATCAACTCCGTCTAATTGCATATCCTGAATCTACCTCTCTCAAGCCTCCGGTTCAAGATGCCAAATCAAAAGGGGCTAAAAAGAAAAAGGCGGCGGTTCGTGGCAAAAAAAAAAACCACAACTAGAGATAAGTCCCGGTGGGAGCATGTTAATGCATACTTTGCGGAGACACAAGCATCTCAATCTAATCCGTCAAAGTCATCTGAGTCGAATGCGTCATTATCACAAGCTTCATCATCTACTCTGTCCAAAGCTCCGGTCATTGGTAACTTTACTCCGACTCTATCTCAAATTGTTGAGCTTGACCACATGCCGAAGTGTATGCATCCTTTTATTGAAGATATAGTTGATGTGGAAGGTGACGGTTATTGTGGATTCCGCGCGATTGCATTGGCTACAAAAAACAATGAAGCGGATTTTGAGTTGGTACGGCTTAGCATGCAAAGGGAGATGACTTTGCATAAGAGTATGTATGTTAGCATGTTTGATGGTGAGGACCGTTGGAAATATATTTATGAGGCACTATTCCGAGCTCCGAGACAGAGAACCTCTCTTAGGAAGACAGTTGCAACACAAGATAAATGGTTCACATTCCCGGATATGGGACATATCGTAGCTACTATCTTTGAGAGAGTAGTGGTGCAGCTCTCAAAACATCGAGTGGGAGCATGTGAAACCTTTTTCCCATTGCGTGGCTATCCACCACCAAACCCGTCTTCAAAGGTTATTTGCCTTAGCGCATTACCTAATCACTTCGTTTTAGTGAAGTTAAAAGAAGGTTGTCCGATACCTAAAACAAATGCTCAATGGAAGCGACATGCTGCTGAACACACTAAGGATTGGGAAACTTATTTTATGGATAGGCAGAAGGAGTTTGAGGAACTCATGAGCATCGAGAGAGGAGACGTTTCAACTGTTGGTGTTGGTAGTGAAGACAATCCAATGACAATTGATTGAACTTTGATGTAATCACATAGGGTAGTATATAATGAACTTTGATGAACTCATGTGATGTATTTTGATATGTAATGAACTTTGATGAACTTTGATGTATTTTGAAGTAATTAAAATAGTACTTTGATCTAATGAAAATAGTATTTTGATTTAGTAAAACTGTTTGGTTTGAAATCATGATGTTATGATGTGTAAAAAACAGGTTCGGACCTCATTTGTATTGAGGTGGTAATGGAAAACAGAAGCAGGCTCTTCTGGTTTTTTTCCTGGTGTGGTTCGATTTTTAAAAACCGAACATGCCTATAATTTCTCGGTTTGTATTAACCGAACTGTTCCTCGGTTTTTACGAACCGAACTGTGCCTGTACGCAGGTAAATTGTATGGCGGGTACAAAAGAGATCAAGGGGGTAAAGAAAGATGCACTGTTAATATATAACTAAATCCATTTTTTTTAATAAAAATATTGAAACCGACACTTTTTGTGGTCGAAATTGCACCGACACTTTTTGTGGTCGAAATGTAACCGACACTTTTTGTGGATGTAATCAGACAACAAATTATATAAATATATGGATGTGTATTCAGATAAATCACAACTCAGTTTCAATTTATTTACTAGTTTTTTCAATTCTTAACTATGTCATCCTCACGTGGTTCTCGTGGTTCTGCAGTTCGCAATCCGGTAGAAACATATCAGTTTTCTGTCCAGTTTCAGGGTAACAAAGAGTTGTTCACCCTTGCATTGGATACCAGTTTAACAACCGTTGAATCAATCAAAAATAGAATTGAAATCATGTATCATTATGCACAAGGTAAACAAATCAAAATTGCGAAACTTGGGTATGCAGAAATGTGGGTCGATCTGGCAGCTGACTGTTCAAGCAATTCATTTGAAGATGCACCAAAGAAATACGGGTGGAAACAATTGAAAGATGATGATGATGTGCGCTCCATGTTTAATCAAATTCTTTTTGACAGAAAGACGCTTAAAGCATTTCATTAATAATAATATTGTGAATACAAATAGGTGTATCAGTAAAAATGTGGAAACTAGCTAAGGATGGAGCTACCCGTGCTAAAACATGGGCGGCCACATTGGCTTGTCTCCGAATAAACTCGACCTTTGAGTTTTGAAAAAAGGTATTGTGCAACTGCTGACAATCTCTGATGACATCTCCTAACTCTGATATGTCATCATTTTTACTATGGAATTTTGTAACAACAGTTTTTGCATCAAGTTCAAAATCAATATCTTCCAACTGTAAGTCACGGACCCATCTAAAAGCGTGCAATAGTCCTTGAGCTTCGCCCATCTCCACATCACAAGTAGGGGAAAACCACTCTGTTTTGGCGAGTACAAATCTACCTTGATCATCTCTGATGCACGTCCCTATTCCAACTTTATTGAGGTCTGAAGAAAAGGAGGCATCAATATTACATTTGTAGCGCCCTAAGCGTGGTTTGGTCCATTTTATATTTGCTGGTTGTAATTGTCGGTTGATGCTTTCTGCATGTTGTGTTTGAGCCGACTGCCACTCCGTGAGAACCGTGCAAGCCCTCTCATAGACTGCAAATGCTGTCTCGGTTTGGTTTCGCCACAATTTGTTGTTGCGTGATTGCCACATGCTCCAGAGTACTGTTACAAATATAGACCTTTGCTCCAATGTCAACACCTGTAAAATAGAAAATACCAGCTCTGCTATATTATTATAACCTGTCAAACGCTGCTGAATGATAGGCCAAAGACCGGTATTGTACCATGCCTGCTTTACAGTGTCACAAAACATAAAGACATGCAAGCTGTCTTCTATTTCATCATCACATAGTACACAATGACACGGGCAGGTAACACCTTTTTGAAGGAGACGGATTCTGGTAGGGATACAATTCCTGCACAATCTCCAAATGAAATTTTTAATTTTTGGAGGCGCTTGAATTTGCCAAATCAGATTCCAGTTGCCTTGAACTTGAAGATGGGATATATCAAGAGTATCCTCAATACAGTAGCGGTAAGCACTTTTAACTGAGTATTTTCCATTCTTTTCAAATCTCCAAATGATTTTATCTTGGAAAACCGAGTCATAGAGAGGAGTTTGGAGGATTTTAGATCCTTCCTGATCTC
This sequence comes from Trifolium subterraneum, assembly GCA_951799995.1. Lineage (NCBI taxonomy): Eukaryota > Viridiplantae > Streptophyta > Magnoliopsida > Fabales > Fabaceae > Trifolium > Trifolium subterraneum. The sequence continues at coordinate 4,013,218 of OX637462.1, read as the reverse complement.
CCAAGATATTTGAAATTAAGGTGGAATTCCATTGTTTCACAGTGGAGTCTAGTATATCAACAACTCTCATATCACTAAGGTTCACATCTGCATTATTTGGTATTGTTAAAATAGACCCATCAGTGATCCATCTGCTACCCCAAAGAGGGATGTTGTGACCAGTTCCTATGCTCCATTTGTAGCCATTCCTAACAACGAATTTTGCACTCCAAATACTTCTCCACACGTAACTTGGATTATGACCAATGCTTGAACTCAAGAAATCACTATTAGGGAAATATTTAGCTTTGAAAAGTTTAGTGATTAGACTACCCGGACTAGTGAGAAGCTTCCAGGCTTGCTTCCCAAGCATTGCATAATTAAAAACTGTGATGCTTTTAAATCCCAAGCCGCCCGCGCTTTTGTGCATAGCTAATCGTTCCCAAGAAAGCCAATGGATGCCTTTTGAATTTTCTTTGTTATGACCCCACCAAAACGAATTCATCATCTTTTCAATTTCATCACTTAAAGAATGTGGAATTAAAAAGATACTCATTATATAGGACGGAATGGTTTGAAGAACTGACTTGATCATAACTTCTCTTCCTGCTTGAGAGAGACATCTGCTGCTCCAAGAATTTATTTTTTTCCAAATCCTGTCTTTAATAAATCTGAAAGTAGCTTTTCTGCTCCTGCCTACCATGGAGGGAAGGCCAAGATATTTACTAGTCCCAAGCACTTGTTGAACCCCTAGGATATTTGCAATGGAGTTTTTAACCGGATCCAATACATTTCTGCTGCAGAAGATCTCAGATTTTTGGAGATTTATTGATTGACCTGAAGCCTCTTCATAGATAGAAAGTATATTTTTCAATTCCAGCGCTTCCTTTTCCGTGGCCCGAAAGAACAAAAAGCAATCATCTGCAAAAAGAAGGTGCGAGATGATAGGAGCATTTTTGCAGATTTTGACACCATGGATATCGCCTTTGCTCTCAGCTTTATTAATGAGGGCTGATAAGCCTTCGGCACATAAAATGAAGAGGTAAGGTGAAAGAGGATCACCTTGTCTTAGACCTCTCCCAGGGACAATAGGACCAACTAGTTTACCATTAAAGTTAATAAAATAGTCCACCGTTTCCACACAAAGCATAATCCAAGAAATCAACTTTTGAGAGAAACCCATAGTGATAAGAACATCTTTTAGGTACTCCCAGTCAATTCTATCATACGCCTTGCTGATATCTAATTTCAATGCTACCTCTCCTTTCTTGCCTCGAGTCTTTGATTTCATAAAATGCACTATTTCAATAGCCGCCATAGCATTATCAAGAATTGATCTTCCGGGGACAAACGCTGATTGATTTTCAGATATGCAACTGTTAAGTACAACCTTTAATCTATTAGCGAGGACTTTTGCCACCACTTTGTAAAGAACATTACATAGTGCTATAGGACGCCAATCCTTCATGGATGTCTGAGTATCACCTTTTGGAATTAAAGAAATGTTGGTTGAATTTAAATTGGGTGGAAATGCGCCTGTTTCCAACCACGAGCAACCTGCAGTGAACATTTCATTACCACACATATCCCAGAAATGTTGATAAAATCTTGGGTTAAAACCATCAGGACCAGGACATTTGTCAGATTGCATGGAAAATACAGCATCCTTGAACTCCTCGATAGTAAAAGGTGCTGTCAATTTTTGATTGTCACCACTAGTAACTGATTGTGATAAAGCATTAAGAACTGCAGTGCGGGAGCTGTGCTTCTTTTCAAAGAGATTAATAAAATAGTCTCTTGCAATAACACTCATAACCTCTTGATCACGACATTCAACACCATTTTCATCAAGGAGCATATTAACACGATTAGTTTTCCTTCTTGCAGTAGCAGCTGCATGGAAAAATTTAGTGTTTAAGTCTCCATCTTTGTACCAAAAAGTCTTAGCCCTCTTCCTCCAAAACAGATCATCCTGAAGAAGAAGAGAGGATAATCTTTTTTTGAGAGCATTAAAATAATTGATGTTAGAATTGTCAACATGATCCCTCAATTGTTCCAGCTTCTTATGATATTTGTCAATATCCTTGCGTAGAGATTGAAACTTTTCTTTGCTCCATTGAAGCAAATCTGAAGCACACCCTTCAAGTTTATTGGTAATACCATGCGACGAAAGAGCTTGCCAACTATTTTTGACAAACTGATCACAATCCGGGTCAACCAACCAAGCATTTTCAAATTTGAAAGGCTTGTTATTATAAGGAGTAGTACTGACCGGATCACATAGCAGTAAGAGAGGATAGTGGTCAGATGATGTTGCAGTCAAGCATTGAAGTCTTGCATTAGGGAAAATTTGATTCCACTCATTATTAGAGAGAGCTCGGTCAAGTTTCTCTTCAACGGCACGTACTGTACCTAAACTCTTAAACCAAGTGAATTGATAATTCTCCATTACCAGATCAATCAGTCCCGCATCAGAAACAGCTTCCCTAAAACCATGTATCAGCCAATTGGCTCTGTCAGTTCGCCCTTTCTTTTCATCGGAAGACAAAATATCATTAAAATCTCCTATAATACACCATGGTAGATTGGATATATGAGATAACTGTCTAAGAAAATTCCAAGAATCCCTTCTACGACTCCCCTCTGGGTAACCATAAAAACCAGTTAACCGCCAATGACCCCTTAGCGGATCAGTAACTTCAATGTCAATGTGATTAAGAGAATAATTGGTGATGACACACCCAATACAGTTCATCCAAAATAAAGCGACACCTCCACCTCTTCCCTCACGATCAGCAGCCATACAATTATCAAAACCCAAAGCATAACGCAAATCATTTATTTTATTAGAATGACACAAGGTCTCATACAATATCATTACATCCGGCTTATACTTGCGGATGAGGTATTTTAAATGACGAACTGCACTCGGGTTACCTAAACCCCGACAGTTCCAGCTAATGACATTCATTTATTCTGGCAGGCCTGGTTACTAGTGCCCGCCATTACAATATCGACATCAAATAAAGGATTAGTGTGCAAAGCTATGTCATCTCCTGCACCCTTGTTAGTAACAGTACCTACAACAGTCTCTTTCAAATACGGTGTTGCAGTTTTAACAGTATAGGCAGCCATCTCTTTAACATTGTCATTCACTTCATCTTCTATGTCATTTCCACCTTGTGCAATTCTCATTCGTTTCTTTTTAACAGACCCATTCTTAGTGCTTGAGTCCGTAGCAACGAGGTTCACAGCCAGTGATTTTACCACAACAGCAGTAGGAGAAAGTACCACAATAGATTTTTGTTTCGAACCAGTAGTTATCATCTCAGTAACAGCGCCATTTGTTGTTTTGCCGACAATTAGAGCAGAATTTTTTGGTGTACCTGCAGCAGTTGGCACAACAGAAGTGTTGTTGATGCTTTCAAGTAGAGCTCTGTGACCCATAGCAGAGTTGATAAGAGGTCTAGCCAGAGTTTCAGAATTTATCACAAACGGCACCCATTGTACTTCTCCATTATATGCAGCAACCTGTTGCATTGGGTTAGCAGTAGCTGTTTGAAAAATGAAACCTCTTCCTCGTACATCACGGATAACCTTCACCCTACCAAACCGAGCATGCTGGACTGGCTGTCCAACATTGATTCCAAAAGCTTCTGTTCCCGTCATAGTGCTTCCGGCAGTTGTACCATTATTAGCAGTAGTACTACCAGCTCTTCCACCGCGAGGCTGCCCCTTACCATCACGCAACCACTTGTTTATGGTAGCTCCACCTCCAATTGAACTGTTACTAGATTTCAGAAAAGTACCCCATCCCTTCTCTCCTTCCACGAATCCAGGTTCAAGCCTTTTACGACAAAAGCTCTCAGTGTGGCCAAGAACACACAGACATAACAGAAAACACCTAGCTTCTCATATTTAAAATAGACATGAACAATACCTCCATCTTCCTTTTCAAAGGTCAGACTTTTCTTTAGCGGTTCATCAACCTTCACAGCAACGCGAACACGCATATACATCCTCCATGATCCAGAATTGTTGTACTCATCATATTTGATGTAGCGTCCAAGGTGGCTGCCAATTAGCAATCCCATTGACTCATTGGTATAGCCAAAAGGTAAATTGAAAATCTGCACCCACATCTCCATCTCATCTAGTTGAACTGTCATAGGGTCATCACCAATTGTCAGTTTCTTAAACACCAACATATGGTTATCAAACAGCCATGGTCCTCCTTGAAATACCCTTTCCATATCCCACAGGTGATAGAATTGGAACAGAAACTTGTTCTCTTCCACAGGTGAAATAGTGACTTGTTGACCTGGGCACCAAAGGTTTGCTAGACAGAGCTTCATCTGTTTGAATTTGACAGGTTTGTCGGTCAAGAAAGACCCAACAAGGCATAATTCTAGCAGTTCATCTGAGGACATGGTAGTTGGATCAACATGATTCCTGCCACCAGTAGTAGTGTCATTGATGTTGAGGTTTTCCATAGTGACAGAGAAAAAGCTGGACAGAATTGATAGAGCAAGAATAATAGTTTTCACTGATAACATGAATTGAGAAGGTATGTTTGAAACACTCAAACAACTCTGAATATAAAGGGGTAAAGGAACAAAACAACATCCCTTCATATCTGCTAAAATGATCAAATTCCATACCAAAATCGTGGGAATAATTGACCTTGATATTAATATTTGATTTCCAGCACCTATGTACTTAAACATAATTTCAAACTCCCTAGTTCTGACATATAGAGAAGAATCATTTGAGATATGCACAATTAATGAACAATCCTTTGTTGCAGATATTTGCAGGCAGCAGGACCGTAATCTTCTCTCAAGCAATGGTATACCTTGTCTTAAAATGGAAATAATCAAGTCCCTAATCCCTTCACTTAACACCCAGATTAAAGACTTAATCATAACCATAAAGCCAAGATTATCCCACAAAATAAATATTGAAATTTAAAAATCTGGTCAGGATGAATATTAAATTGTAGAGATATCATTCTTTAGGAATGAAATCATCACTATGAAGTAGAAAATCCAACGGGATTACATTGCCCAACCCAACACCAATCAAGGATCAAATGGGGATTTTACAGGCATGTAATTAGGGATTATAATACACTTCAAATCAAAATTACAGCTCACCACACAAAAGAAAGAAGTCCAGATTCCAGATTTGAAAGAATCACAAACACATCAGATTCAAATCTAAGAAAATCAGGGGATCTGGTGGAAGATTAATTCACTTGATTCTAGGATGAAAACAGGGCGATTAGAGTGGAAAACCAAACAATCGACGACAAACTCTCACTGAAGATGAGCCTGAGAAGAAACGGCGATTCTTAGGAGAGACTAATGACGGCTATGGCCATTACCAAGCGTTTCCGGCGAGGGCGTTACCGGCGAGAAGCGTTACAAAACTCGTCATCATATAGTAATGACCGAATAAAATACATTTGAGAGTTAAGAAGATTATTCCTTAAGAGAGGTAGTAGCTAATACAAGTTACCCTAAGAGAGGGCTTTGCTGTTGAAGAGATTTAACGGACTAAGGATTAATCAAATTCTAATTGATCCAAAAGGGGGACGTTTGTATGCTATGTTAAATTAACCTAATTTTATGTTTTTAATTTATATTATGTCTTTAATTTCATTGTAATGTGTTTAATTTTCAATGTTCCGTGGAAGTTGTTGAACTCTATGTATTTAATTTATGAAATATCCAGTTTATTATGTTTTATTATTTGTATGGATTAATTGAACTTTTTTTATGTTTCATACTAATGCAAGATTATTAGAATAAGTTTAGTTAATAATGCAAGATTGTTCATGTTCATAAGTCTGGTTTTCTGGTTTTACAAACAATCCAGGTCTGGTTTTTCATTATGCTTTTAACCAGTTCAGGTTCGGTTCGTAAAAACCGAACTGTCCTATGGTTTTTACTAACCGAAGTGTTTCGGTTAATATAAACTGAGCCAGAACTGGTAAAAACCAGAAGCTTCTGTTTTTGGTTATGTTACCACCTCAATATGTTTTGAGGTCCAAACCTGTTTTTTTGCACAGAATTCATTAAGTTTCATCCAACACACAAAATCAACAATTAATTATAAAACAAAAAATCAATAATACATAAAGTTCCAACATTAAAACACCAAAGTACATACTACAAATAAGGTTCCAAAAAGTTCATAATAATCAAAGACACTAAAGTTCCAACATAGGCGCGAAAGTACATACTACAACATAAAGTTTCGAAATACATATTACAACACCAAAGTACATAAGTTCCAACATTAAAACAAATAACTATCCACGCCGTCCACCTCTTCTCCCCCGACTTAGTCGTTTATACGTTAAACACGGGATAAGCATGTTGAGAATCCGACGCAAAGTACCATGAACTGGAGTTCCTGGCTCAGCCTCACCAGCATCAAGTGCCCTCTCAACCTCATCCCTGACCCTTCGGCATATACCCAATGGATTAGGGTCATGTCTTTGTTGAGACTCCTCGAGCAACACCTCTAACTCAGGTGGTCTTGGTTGATCCTCTGGAGCTTCTAATGGACGCATTTTGGGATGCGACACTTTGTAAAACCACAAAACATATCCAGGTTCGCAGTCCCATGCATTAACCACAGGTTGACCCCTCATGTTTTCATCAATCAACCGCATATCCATCTCTTCAGCCCACACACGATCAATCTCAAATATATTCATGTTTGGCGTACTTACATCGGGATCTCTTGGAATGCCCTGAACGTACTTAAATTGTCTCAGCACACGTTCAGGCAAATGCTTAGCTTTCAAATTGCCACACCTTAACCATCCAGAAAACCAACATACATCAATCAAAGGGCGTACATGTCGGCGGTTATCATAAGGACTGAACACAACGTCCGACACTTGAATATTATTGATACTCTGCCTATAGCCACGTGAATCCTTATGTCCTTGTCCAGGAGCAAACTTCGCATTTAGTGGCATATTTTCAGTAAAATTGGTCTCTAACTGCCACATGCTAAGTGTCGGAAAGTGTGTAATTATCCATCCCTGAAAGATTCACATACAAGCTTCATTATAGGCAAACATACTTGTGTAAAATATATCCATGTCAAAAATAAGTTCTACACATATAACATAATATATAATTGAAGGATCGTATATTTTTACCTCGAATAATGACATGTAGCCAGCCAACTGGGTCGATCCTGCTTGAGATGCGTAGTCCAAATAATTTTGTAAATGAACAAGGGCAACAGAACCCCAATTCCATTCATGGACACTTGACAAGTCCGCAAAGTACTGTATATAAACAACGTCGAGGTAGTACGAAGTTTTGTTGCTGAATATGGTACAACCAACAAGAAAAAGCAAAAAAGCCCGTACGCATCTCTCCCTATACATCCTAACCTCATGCATCGGCGCATTATTCGCGAAAGCTGTTTCAGCAGCATCTAAATAATCCATAAAAAGGCCCTGAACGTAGGAATGCGTCAAATATGGCCCTTTTAAGGTGGCGAACATATCAAGGGCATCGCCTTCGTCAATTCCAAGATATGAGCTAAGCATTTGAGCTCCGTCTGGTCTTGAAATCTTCACATGGTTAAGAAATTTACCCTGGATAGAAATATGCAACAAACATTGGACATCGTCCAATGTGATGTCCATCTCACCTATTGGAAGGTGGAATGTACTTGTTTCCGGATGTCATCGCTCAGCAAAAGCCCATAGAACTCCATAGTCAAGTACGTTAAAATTGCTCCTTACCAGCGGCTCCAACCCCGATGCTATAATATATTCCCAAAACCAATCTTGTGTAGGTTTCTGGATTTTTATAACCTTATTGGCACTGACAATGCAACGTAATGACTTGTTTAAAATCTGCAAATTCCAACAACGCAATACATTATTAAAATATGCACCTTAACGAAATTACAATATTGAACAAAGTTAAATCATTCATAAAATAATCGACATATTTCTTAGATTTTTACCGGGTCGTTATGTTGTGCATCCCAAATTGGAATTGCCCGATGCTTATGGTAATTCTCTAGCAACGACAAATCACGCGGTCCTGCACAAATCACGCGTATCCACGGAAACAAGGAGTTCCTGCACAAGTAAATAAGGCAGAAAGAATCAACCATGTGGATACAAGTGTTTACTATTAACCCAAAATCCAGCAACAAATGAACATCAGTGGGATCCATAAGTCATTGCACAAAATTATAGGTGGCCACAAAAACATATTAATACTCCATGAGAAAAAATTTCAAGGCAACAAATGGAAGTTGTACTCTTGCCTATGCAAAGACAACATCAATTATATATATAATCTGTTCATAATATGCCAAAATGTAAATACTAAATAGATTGAAGCTCTGGAAAAAATGCTACCTCGATGGAGCAAGAGGCGAACACGGCCAGGTGTCAACACTCCCTGCTTCATTGGGAAACCTTGCTTGTCACATCCACCAGTGATTTTGAAAACATATCCCTTAAATTCCTGTACGTAGCAAAAACATGGATCACTTATAATACCTCTAAAAATATGGAAGCAAACACTGCACCTGTCATGCTAAATGTCATACCTCGCCCAAAGCATCACCAAGGACTTCCTGTGAGATCCTCTTGTCCCAGAAAGCACGACTGCAATAAATATATATATTAAAAATTATAAATATAATACAATCACCAAAGAGAAACAAGTTGAATAGATAACTCCGCCCAAAACTATAAGTGCCTTTTCAATTTACTAGATACGTTTATGGCTTCTTTTCCAAATAAACCCCTAATTAATATCACTATGTCTTAGAATATGAAAATCAACATTACCGATATACATATTCAAGCAGTATTTTAGGTACATACTCATAAAATGGATACACATTAAATAACTACACTACCAACTTATATCGTTATAAGAGTGAGCGGCAATAGGTGTTTACATTTAGGGACAGAGGCAGTAAACTGCACTAACATACCATCAATAGCACTACTCTGAATATCAGTAAAAATCAAATTCATATAGATGCCAATATTCATTTCACTATTCGTATCAATATCCATCAATAAACATACATAGAAAAAAAATACCAGATTCACACTAAAGTAACGTGCAATTTTATTTACAACTAAGTAATATTATAAGAAACAATTAAATTCAACATTTAAAAGAATTACAGCACAAACATAATTAAAATAACAAAGTAACTTAATAGTAACAGTTTATTCTCCTAAACAAATATAATTAAAATGAAAAAAAATCAAAAGAGAGTAAATAGATTATTACAGCTTCGTGTCATCATCGATTTCAAGCTTCTTCTGGCATCCAGTGGTTGGATTTGCAACATTAAACTGAATAAAAAAAACGAAGAAGAAAATGATTCAATCTGAAAAACAAAATGAAAATCGAAGAATTGAAGTAATTGTAATGTTTGGAAACAAAACCTTCATGTTGCAACAATCTCTGTCTGATCCAGCCGCAGGTAACCTTGTTCTTTGTGTGCGGCTTCGGAAACAAAAGAAAAGTTAGGGTTTTACACACACTGAGCTTTTATACACTCCTTCTCCATTTTTGTTTCATTTTGGGCTTGACAAACCCGAACCCGAATACTGTGGGCTTTTCAAAATTAAGAGTGTGAGGTAGTAAAGATCCAAGTTATTTCCATAAAAATAAAAATTTAGTCAAAATAAAACAATAATTTATTAAATAAAATGACTTTATTTTTCTGTCTGTAAGATATAGCTCAACGGGAAAATATTGATATTGTTAGGTTGGATTTTTTGTTCTAGTTTGAAATTGGGACAGTTTATTGTGTGTGAGTTTTAGTGGTGGTTGTCATTTCGGCTACATATAAAAAACAATGACTTTATTTTTTTATATATTGTCGATGTAAAATAAATTATATTGTCGGTATATCACGACTGTAACACCCTAACCTCAAACGATAATTTAAATATAAATTTCATAAATCAAATTTACACCGCTTAGGGTGTCACACATCTTCGTCATAAAAATAGACATAATTAGTAACAAAAACATGCAACGAAAATCATACTAAAACATCAAATATCATTCAAAATCTGAATGATTAACAATTTTCATAAGGCAAGCATCGTCGTAAGGTTTTGCGAAATTCAAATAAACAACGGAATTGAAATAAGAGTTCCTCGCTTTGATGTTACACTATCAAAGCGACTCGACACCAATTAAAATTAAATTGAAGACGGCCCAATGCAATCCTCAAACTTACTTTAGCTAAGGATCTGCAATCCGAGAGTTTACAATTACACATCGTAGGGCCAAGACAGAAAAAGGAAACAACAAGGGGTGAGAATGACATTTATATTAGTAAACGGTAAAGGTGTGAAAAACACAAGAAGGGAATTGAATTGTGTTTTGATAAATAAATTTTTTTTCTATATAAGAGTATCTATCAGAGTCTTTTGCAGCGGAAAAACACAAAACACAATAAACAGAGAGAGAGAGAGAGAGAGAGAGAGAGAGAGAGAGAGAGAGAGAGAGAGAGAGAGAGAGAGAGAGAGAGAGAGAGAGATAGATAGACGAAAGGAGATGTGAGAAAGAAGACAAAAAATGTGTTGATTTGAAAATAAAAGTGTTTGCTTTTTAGGGTTCGAAGTTTGGAAATTGGGGTTTGGAGTATATAATTTGGGGTTTATAGTTTATTGTTTTGGATTTATGGTTTCGAGTTTAGGTTTTACAGCTTGATTTTATTTTTTACTGTATATAGTTTGAAGTATAGAGTAAGATGTTTAGGTTTCAGATGTCGCGGTGATTTTCGGACGCCAAGCTATTGGTTAGCTTTGGTTCTCAAAAATTATGATTCACCACCGAACTTTAATTTATCCAAGGGAAGGGGAAAAGATCGAATAAACCCACAATTAATTTTTTAGAGATTTAAAGGTTCGGGGGTTAGATATACAAAGGGAAGGTATTAGCATCCTATGTATCCGTAGTACTCTACGGGAACCTCTTGTAAAATATGTATTTTTGTGCTAAAAATGTTTTGCTTGTAAAATTTGCTTATAAATAAATGGGTGACGATGAAAGACCATATTTTTATTAATTTTGGATATTCAAAAGAAAAAAGAAAAAAAGAAGTTTTATTAATTTTGAATTGGGAAGACACAAGGTCTTTTGCACTACGTACCCGCGAGGGATCAAAATCTCGTAGTTCGGGGTAAAATTTATAAAGTGATTTGTTTGATTGATTTTAGGAGAAAAGACGAGTCGTCATCTTAAGTTTAAACTCCTTTTAAATCCGCCACGAACATACTGAAAAGTTTATATCTTTTCCTGCCATATGTCGTGGGAAAATGAATTTCAACTAGAGATGACTCACGTCTAAACTCTCTTGAGAAAAAGTTTGAAATTGAAAAGCCAAGCGGCAAAAAATTTGGATCGTTTTGTATTTTTTAGTCTTTTTGAAAATATTTAAATATGCTTAAGTGTGTTAGAGCATTTATTGAAAAAAAGTTTGAAAAAGGTTTCTCGACGAAAGTCGAAATTTATTATAAAAATTTCTTTTTGAAGATATTTGAATGTTTTTTTTTCTTTTTATTATTTTAAGAAAAATTTGTATTTTTAGAACGTCGGTTATTCGGACCGCAAGCCATCCGGCAGGAAATCCGAAGTCACCGGAGAGTGAAAAGTCATCCGCCAAACCACTCCTTTTTTCATTCTTTTTTTATTTAAATAAAAATAATTTTATTTCAAAGTCAAAAAAGTGAACAAGCAAAAGCGCAAAAAAAAACATCGTAACACGGGGTTAACGAAACATTTCCCTTTTCTTTTGGATTTACACAAAATAAAACATACAATAATAATTTTTTGCATTTTTTGATATTTAAGCAATAATAAATGAAAAATAAGTAACATTTGCATATTTTTGACATTTTTTGATATTTAAACATAGCACGTAACCTATAAATGATGCATAAATAAATAAATCAAATGAACATTAAAATATCATAGACAAGTAAATAAAGCGATACAATAAAAATAATATATATCAAAAAAAATAAAATAAATAATAATAAAAAAAACAGGGGGTGCAAATATCAATAAAAAACAGAAAGGGGTGCAAAAAGCAACTCTGGGCCCAAGCCCAGCTGGGGGGCGTGGCCCAGAGGGGGTGCATGAAGAAATATTTCATATTTAATCAGGGACGTCTGATTAAATCAGACAGCCCTGATTTAATCATAGCCAGATGAGATCTGGGACGTTTGATCCAGATCTGAAAGGGCAGGAGGCGCTGGTGCATCATAAGACCATGGACTGGCACACACTGGATTGGTCCAGGGTATATATACCCCCAACCCTAAAAAATTTCATTTTTCAATCTTCTTCTCTCTCTTCTCATGGCCGCCGCTCATCTCTCCTCTCTCTCTCACGGTTTCTTTCACACAAACCACAAAAGCTCCATTTTTTCCCAAAATCTTCCAACTTCAAACATTCATATAAACATCTCAATAATTCAAATCAAAACTCAAATAAACCAAACAAAACCCTATAAACTAGATCGAATCAAAAAAACCGAATGGAAATAAAAGAAAATCAACCTTTTGGATCAATGATTTCGGTTCTTAGTTCTTCTTCTCTTCATTCTGTTTTCGACTCCGTTTTGTGAATTGATTCGATTCTGTTCGTGTTTTCGTTTTCGGATCGGTGGTTTTGATTTGGAATTATTTCGGCTTTGTTTTGGATTTCGTTTTTTTTTAAGATTTGAAGAAGATGAATAGTGATGATATGGGTTTTGTTTGATTTGGATTTTCGATTTTGGAAAAGAAAAAAAAGTATGGGGTTTGTTTGTGTTTTTTGATTTTGTTGTTTTGGTTTTGGTGTTTGATTTCGGATTCGAGGGTTTGTGATGTTTTGATATTTTTGTAATTTTGATTTTTTTGTTTTGATCTGGATTCAGAGAAGGAGATGAATTGCGGCTGATCCTCCCCCTCTTCTGATTTTTTGCTCTGTTTTATAACCCAAAAAATTTAGGGTTTTGGATGATTGAGGAAAGGGCAGGGATCACCTTTCATGGTTGAATTGGAATCTCCCCTTTTGGGGAAGAAGACACATCTGTGAACCCAAAATTCAGAAAAATTGACTTTGACCTTTGACAATAAAAATAAAACAAAAATAACTAAAAAATAAAATAAAATCAAATAAATGATAATAATAATAATAATAATAATAAATAAATAAAGAAAGAAATAAAAAAAGAAGAAGAAAGGGGGCAGCTTACGCTGCCTTCTTTTTAACCATTTTGGTACTATTTTTTTAATAATAATAATAGTAAAAAGATAAGAAAAATAAAAAATAAAATGGACACAATCAGACCAAAAACCAAAAAAAAATGAGGTATTTTAAAATACCTCTCTGCCGAAATTTCAATTGAAAAGGGCCTGAAATATTCCGGACAAAAATGTATGATATATGTATATGAGGTGGGATCTTAGGTCAAAAATTGGGGTATGACATCAGAGAATAAGATTTAGGGTTGCATTTTTGGAGTTTGTGAATTTCAAGTTTAGGGTTTCGATTTGAGAGGTTTGGTTGTATATTTGGGGTTTCGAATTTAGGGTTTGTAAGTTTGGAGTTTACAGTTTTGGGGTTTGAAATTTAGGGTTTTAAACCCAGAACACCAATACTCAAATCATAAATCCTAAACCACAAACTTCAAATTCATAACCCCAAATCTTAAAACCTTAATTTTCAAACCCCAAATTGTAAACCCTAAACTATAAAGGTCAAACCCTAAATTTTAAACCCTAAACACCAAACACCAATTCTCATACCCTAATTCCTAAACCATAAATTTCAAATTCTAAACCCTAATCTTCAAACCCCAAATTGAAACCCTAAACTATAAACGTCAAACCCTAAATTTTAAACCCAATTCCCAAACCCTAAATCCTAAACCACACACTTCAAATTCTAAACCCCAAATCGTAAACCTTGAACTATAAACGTCAAACCTTAAATTTTAAACCCTAAACACCAAACACCAATTTTCAAAACCTAAATCCTAAACCACAAACTTCAAATTCTAAACCCCAAATCGTAAACCCTAACTATAAACGCCAAACCCTAAATTTTAAACCCTAAACACCATTTCTCAAACCATAAATCCTAAAACACAAATTTCAAATTCTATACTCCAAATCGTAAACCCTAAACTATAAATGTAAAACCCTACATTTTAAACCCTAAACATCAAACACTACTTACATCGGGATCTCTTGGAATGCCCTGAACGTACTTAAATTGTCTCAGCACACGTTCAGGCAAATGCTTAGCTTTCAAATTGCCACACCTTAACCATCCAGAAAACCAACATACATCAATCAAAGGGCAAACATGTCGGCGGTTATCATAAGGACTGAACACAACGTCCGACACTTGAATATTATCGATACTCTGCATATAGCCACGTGAATCCTTATGTCCTTGTCCAGGAGCAAACTTCGCATTTAGTGGCATATTTTCAGTAAAATTGGTCTCTAACTGCCACATGCTAAGTGTCGGAAAGTGTGTAATTATCCATCCCTGAAAGATTCACATACAAGCTTCATTATAGGCAAACATACTTATGTAAAATATATCCATGTCAAAAATAAGTTCTACACATATAACATAATATATAATTGAAGGATCGTATATTTTTACCTCGAATAATGACATGTAGCCAGCCAACTGGGTCGATCCTGCTTGAGATGCGTAGTCCAAATAATTTTGTAAATGAACAAGGGCAACAGAACCCCAATTCCATTCATGGACACTTGACAAGTCCGCAAAGTACTGTATATAAACAACGTCGAGGTAGTACGAAGTTTTGTTGCTGAATATGGTACAACCAACAAGAAAAAGCAAAAAAGCCCGTACGCATCTCTCCCTATACATCCTAACCTCATGCATCGGCGCATTATTCGTGAAAGCTGTTTCAGCAGCATCTAAATAATCCATAAAAAGGCCCTGAACGTAGGAATGCGTCAAATATGGCCCTTTTAAGGTGGCGAACATATCAAGGGCATCGCCTTCGTCAATTCCAAGATATGAGCTAAGCATTTGAGCTCCGTCTGGTCTTGAAATCTTCACATGGTTAAGAAATTTCCCCTGGATAGAAATATGCAACAAACATTGGACATCGTCCAATGTGATGTCCATCTCACCTATTGGAAGGTGGAATGTACTTGTTTCTGGATGCCATCGCTTAGCAAAAGCCCATAGAACCCCATAGTCAAGTACGTTAAAATTGCTCCTTACCAGCGGCTCCAACCCCGATGCTATAATATATTCCCAAAACCAATCTTGTGTAGGTTTCTGGATTTTTATAACCTTATTGGCACTGACAATGCAACGTAATGACTTGTTTAAAATCTGCAAATTCCAACAACGCAATACATTATTAAAATATGCACCTTAACGAAATTACAATATTGAACAAAGTTAAATCATTCATAAAATAATCGACATATTTCTTAGATTTTTACCGGGTCGTTATGTTGTGCATCCCAAATTGGAATTGCCCGATGCTTATGGTAATTCTTTAGCAACGACAAATCACGCGGTCCTCCTGGATAAGACTCTTCTTGTACATTTGGTTCCTCATCCTCATTATTAGGTTGTGGTTGTGGTTCTTCAACAGTTGGTTGCTCATCCTCATGATAATCAACAAGTTCATTTAAATATTGACCGACATCAAAGTCGTCATCATCATGCACCGGTCGACGTGCGCGTGAACGAGAACCACCCGAACCACCCGCTTCGGCATCATGTGTTCCTCGCACCGGCGGTCCTTGCTTACCGCGACGCCCTCTTTTCGGTGGAGGAGCATTTGTAGCAGACTCTTTAGGAGCAGACGAATGTGCTCTGCTCGCCCTTCCTTGTCTAGTTCTACCAACATTGTCTTCCATATCTAAACATAGAAAAAAAATTCAAAATCAATACAAACTTTTAATCTATGACAAATTCAAACTTATAATTCAACCAAACATTTAATCCATAAACAAATGGAAACATAATTAATATGGAAAAAAGTAATTCATTTCACTCAGACATTTTGTCAAGCACTTGGAGTACAATATAGTAAACTCAACCTCATACTCACATTTAACATAATATGAAACATGCATTCATGTTATTATCTAACCATACTAACAATTAACCAATAATCAAACAACATAATCACGTTTGAAACACAAACTCATAATTTGAAATTTATGGAGAGAGGAACAAAATATGCATATAATTGAAAATGTTGAGGATGAACATATAGAATGATCAAAGATGTATGAAACTTACTTGATTAAGTATGATTTGAAGTTGGATGTTGATGTAGGGTTGAAAGTGGCGTTTTGGAGAAGAAGAGAGGAACTTAGGGTTTTTTTAAAAAAAATTCGTAAATAAAAACAGAAGCTGCAGCTTCTGTTTGTATAAAAGGATAGCTCGGTTAATATTAACCGAGGAAATCAAAGGGGGGTCTCGGTTAATATTAACCGAAGTCACTCTAGGGGGTGTCTCGGTTAATATTAACCGAAGTAATTCAAAGGGGGGTCTCGGTTTTTACGAACCGAGAATTCCTGGCAAATTTTTTTGAAGCACCATGAGCAAAAACGTCAGTTTGGGGGGTAAAGAAAAAATGGGGGGGAGGGGGGTGGTCAGAAAAGCAATTTTCTTATCTTTTTGTAACTAACATAGACATAGATAATATAGTTTCTTAAATATAAGGATATTTTTATTTTATTTACCAATAGTTGGTCTAGTGGTGATTGTCACTGGACTTGGTGGGAACTAGGAAGGATCACGGTTCGATCCTCACAGGGATGCTCGCGTTGCGGTTTGGTTCGATTTTGAGTATAAAAGTCATCTAATCGTGAGATAAAAATGCATGTGGTTCGGTTTGGTTCGATTGATTTTTAAAAATCCATTCAAACCAAACCAATGCGGTTATGGTTGGTTCGGTTTGTGCGGTTTATCGCGATATAAAAATTATGACAATATTACCAACTTCTTACAAAATAAACATAGGAAATTTTAATTTATTTTATTGTTTATATGATATAAGAACTTTTTTTTAATACCAACAATATAGTTCTGGTGGATCGCGTGAAATGATATGTTTTGTTTTATGGACTCAATTTGGGTTGGGCTTGCTAAGTGGACATAAAAAGTTATTATTAATACCAACAGTATAGTATTGCGGTTTGGTTTGGTTCGGTTTTCTGAAATGAAAACCGCAAACCAAACCAAATCAAATCGCGCGGTTTAGAAGAAACATGATCCATGCAGTTCGCACTATATGCGATTTTCGGTTTGGATTGGTTCGGTTTTGGTTTTACTTTTGGATTGATTCGGATACGATCACCCCTAACAAGAAATAAGGATAGAAAAAAAGAAAGCAAATTGTTAACTTTGACATTATTTAACACGTTGCGATAAACTTATAGATCAATTTAAAAAAAAATCATCTCCAATTTGAGGGGAAAGATTCACTCTAACATAGATTTGACTAGAGGAAGAGTCGCTGACACATCTATCATTGAAACTATATTTTTCCATTTTTAGATTTTTCAATCTAAGGGCTCAAATTTCACTTGATGATAATGTGACGAGAGAGAATCCACTCTCCTAATTTGAATATGTAATCTAGTTTTCATTTGAAATTTAACATTTCATACCGGTGGTTTTGTGGAAGTGAAGTTAACGTGTTGTTGGTTTTGTGTGTAAGCAATGAAGTGTTCACTTAATGTGCTATATTGCATGAATTTTCCCTTGAACTCCTCAAATTTAATGATTTTTTTCACGAATTTTGAGTTAACATTGGAGAGCACTAAATTTGAGAAAGAAAAACGACAAAGATAATTGCTGGCAATGAAGCTTTCATCTCATATATTTTATTGCGTGAATCTCTATTTGACTTGAATTCCTCAAACTTGACGTTTTTCTTTACGAACATTAACTTAATTGTTGATAGCACAAAGTTTAAAAAGGAAAACGACAAGGATAACGCGAGAGGAAAGTTTCATTAACCAATACTTGGTAGTTTTCGTTTGCAACTTAACATTTCCTACTAGTGGTTTTGTAGAAATGAAGTTATCGTGTTGTTGATTTTGCGTGTTACCAAAGAAGTTGTCACCTCATGTCTTTATCACGTGAATTTTCACATATTCCACAAACTCAATGAATTTTTCTCGGATTTTGAGTTAACATCAGAGAACACTAAGTTTGAGAAAGAAAAATGACAAAGATAATCGTTGATAATAAAGTTATCATCTCATATTTTATTGCATGAATCTTACTTGACTTGAATTTCCTCAAACTTGACATTTTTCTTTACTATCATCAACTTAACTTTTGAGAGCACACAAAATTTGAGAAAGAAAACCACAAGGATAACACGAGAGAAATGTTTCATTAACCAATACTTTGTAGTTGCTTATCTTCATACCATCCTATAAATGAGAAGATGGTCTTGAATACCCATCCATTAGAACATTAATTAAGTCTTAATTTTCTCAGAGTTGATGTATATTAGTATTCTTTTTTCAAGTATAGTATCCGATAGTATTTCTATTCTTTATGAGTGAATGCATATTTCCCAATTAATGAAGATGAGATCTAAATTCTTCCCCATTTGGCTGCAAAGATCAACATTTTTGGGTTTGGGGTAGGTTTTATATACTTCATTATGGAATTATAATACTTAAATTTCTTTACATGATGCAAATGTATATATTTTACTTCTATCACTATCATTAATCAAATTGATGTTAAATCTCTACCATATTATTGATGCAGGATATGTTGATTTGTGCTTTATATCCCCATTTATGGATCCAAGCAAATTCAACATGGGCATGGCATCAATATGAAAATTTCATGTTGATACAACATCTGTTTTCAAAATGGAAACACAAATTTACATCTTATTTAAATAGTGATTTTTACTCGCATTCCAAACATTAATTATATATACATTTTACTCACATTCGAAGCATTACATCACGATATTATGATGTATGTTTTTTCAAACTATGGAGAAGATTCTAGTCAAATAACTCATAAAATCTTGAATTTCTTTTAAAGGTGAGATCGAAAGTTATATCGGTGATGTTGGCTTTTTTAACTAAGTTTCATTTTCTCATGGGTATGATTCTCTACTTTTTTTTGCAGGCCAATAGGGGAAAAATGTTATTATTTGAGTATATGTCACATCAAGATTTATGAATTTCATTCACTTTTTTGTGTGGTAGCATTTCCGGAAACAGATTTTTTGCTACCTATTTTTACATAAATTCATTGTAAAAATAAACTCGGTCATAACTCGTGTATGAACAATGCAATATATTTTAAAAAATTATATAACCCATGTGTATCAACTCATTAATTGGTTACAACGAAAGTACATATGCAACATGATCGAGCCTGTTACAAAAG
Source organism: Trifolium subterraneum (assembly GCA_951799995.1). NCBI lineage: Eukaryota > Viridiplantae > Streptophyta > Magnoliopsida > Fabales > Fabaceae > Trifolium > Trifolium subterraneum. The sequence continues at coordinate 3,993,770 of OX637462.1, read as the reverse complement.
TACATAAACTCTTATAATCAACATCGAGATCCTAAGATTGTCATGTTTTAGTTATTTGTTGTTAAAATATAATGCTTGCTTTTTAAGATGAAATCATTGTGTAAATAAGTCGTGACACACCAAAGGCTACGGACGCCAAGAGCTAACCAAACGTTATTCAATTTGAAAATTGGGATTTCGAAATGTATGACACTCAAAACTCTTAAAAAGAAACTCAAATTGTGAAGCAGAATCCAAATGCAGTTTCATGGAATTTCCTCTTTCCCATTGGAAAAACAAAGTCATGGAAGAAGGTTCTAACATTTGTGCATTGTATTAGACAGGCTCAATCTACTACAGTATTATCCTGTATACATATTGTTATTGTATAATATGTCTATGTAAGATTATATGCAATGTTAAACCTTTAGTTCTTTACCTATAGATTGTCTAATCAATCCAGAAAAAAATGTAGCAGGAAAAGAAACACTGTCATATAAAATCCCCCAAGATTAACATCCTAGCACAGAAACATGCATTCAAATCGTTATTTCCATAGTTTCACAAGGCAATCATGGCTAGCTGAGGCAATCAATTCATTTTGTGGTGAATCTGCTAGTCCTGCAATTAATCCCTTGTGCGCAGAAATTGATGTTGTTTTATTACCCTCAGTTGGACTCCATAATTCAAGGGACTGCAAAATTTGGTAGAGAAATTTAGAAGGGATCAGAGTTTCTAATTTATGCTAAAGAAAACTATAACTCAGTAAAAGTTTACATGAAGCCGTAGGCGTGAAGGGGTTACCTGATAGCCACCAATAACTAAGAGGTTAGAATATGCTGGATGAAATATGCACGACTGAAACTTGTTCCCGTTTGAAAGCAACTTATTGATGCATTTTCCTTCTGACCAGACTCGTGCACTATCTTCACTGACAGAGGCAATATACTTTCCACTTGTATCCCAACAAATGGAAACAACATCCTTATCATGTCCCTAGAAGGAAATGAAATTCAGTTATGATATATGTTGCAAAACTCAACATTCAAACATTGAAATGAAAAGTAAGAACCATTGTATATTATAGATAAGAATTAACCTTTTAAGTTACCTTTAGATTCAACACAACTTTATCAGCCTCAACATCAAATATTTTGAGAATATTTCCAGTAGCAGTACCTAGAAGCTTTCCATAAAGAGGCTGGAATCTAACTTGTTTACTACCTCCCTGCAATACATTATTATCATTAATTGACTTCATGTAGTTTTTATAGCAAGTGTTTAAGCATATGAAGGAGTACATCACATCTAACTAAAAGACAATCACCACAATGTTCTAAAACAATGTATGCAGGCCTGCTGCATGCTTTTGCATATGACGTTAGAGATTTAATCCTACCAAAACTATAAAGGATGTTAAGTGCGAAGAATTTATATCGTTATATTAATGAATTCACACTTCACTTCTAGGAAAAATAACAAGACCATGGTTAAGAGCTCGTTACATTGAATATACTATAAATATTATTATTCCAACAGCAACAGATGGGCATAAAACTGACCTTAGTTACATGCATGCAAGAACGTTGGTTCACATTCCACAGACGAATTATATCATTGCTATCACACGAGCAAAGAAGGTCTGCCTTTCTTGGGTGGAAGTCCAGTGACATTACTTGTTCAGAATGCCCAGAAAATTTGAATAATGATTTGTTTGGCTATAAAATGAAACAAAAAAAAAACAGTCTGCCATTAAATTTGACACAAAATACAACGGAAGAATAACATAAATGAAAGTGCAAACAGGAAAGAAAAGATGAAAGTGAAGGGAAGATGGAAATGATCCATATCCATATATTCTAAACAATTGGAAGTTATGTATATACATGAATACAACCAAGACAAGAAGAAAGTGACAAGTAACAGCTTACTTTGTTTGTATCCCATAGTCTTATAGATTTATCAAAGGAAGATGTCGCAAATATAGTTGAGCCTGGTCTAAACCGAACATCTGTAATGAGAAGTGAATGTGTTTCCTCAGTAGCAAAATTTTGAAAAGTTTCCATGTTCCAAATAAAAACCTGTCATCACATAATATAATAAGTTTGAAACACAAGGGAAAATGCAGGCAGTGATTAAGAGGGGGTAAAATAAACTAAATTTGAAGATCGATTAGATTGAACCACCTTCTTGTCATGTCCAGCACTTGCCAAAACTTTTCCATTTGATGAAAAATGGCTGGCCAAAACCTTGCTTTCGCTCGAGTGAAGGCATCCAACCTCTTGGAATGAAAAACCTACCGAATGGTCAGAAATCCTTGTGTTAGACATAAGTAATTATAGTCTCAAGAAAAAGAATATTAATGGCCACATAATAATCTCGCATTAGTCTTCATAATGTCAACCTTAGTTATATCATATGCACTGCCTAACGAGATGAAAAAAGTTTAAAAAGAAAAGATTACAACAGAGAACATGTTTAAAAAGAATTTGTGTGGTATGTCATACAAAAGCCTGTATCATCATACTAATAAACTATGGTAGTTGATTTCATCCTGCAAAAAGCCGAAAAAGGTTTTTGCCGCTCTAACTACATTAACTCATCTGGAACTACACCAAAATATCAACTTCAAGAAAATTTTAAAATTATATTGTGCCAAAAGTAAAAATTTCTATTGGCTCATATCTGGCATGGCATCTCTATAAATCAATACTGCACAGATTGCATAATTTAAAGACAGAGTACTCTTAGCACCCGTCCATGAATATTTCACCTTTATCTCCATTTCTCATGTCTGTTCCTGAATTTCGTTTCAGATTGCTGAAAGGCGTAGTTTTATGATCAGCATTTCCATTTTCAATAGACAGGTAAGAATCCACATTTTCATCTGCTTGTTTTCCATCTGCTGCATCCACACGGTCCTATTTTTTGTATTCCATTGGAAAGAACAAAGATTACAAGACTGCAATCCAATTGACTAAATAAAAGAAAAATGAATTAACAACAATGGCAATGGATTAGAAGATATCAGGGGTTTTCTTTTAAAAGTTATGATAACGTACCGGGACACACTCTCCAGCTCCTAAGGGTGCTACTATCTTTCTCTTTCTGTTGTTCTGATTGAGAATAGGTATACATATTTTTCAGAAACATTAGCACAATAATCACTTTCTGCTGCTAATAAGGTAAAAAAGTGCAGTGATTTGTAATTTTAAAATGTTGAATACCATACATCGAGATTTTGGGACTGCATTTGCTGATCCTGCTTGCATTGAGGTTCTTCAGCTCTAATGGTTTGGTCCATCATCTGTATCATCATGAAATTAGTTTGCGCGGAAGACAATACTTACAATAAAATGAAAAAAAATCATTTGAAATATTATAGATTATTTTATAAAACAGTATGTATAAGATAGGTGATGAAGTAACTTAAACTTGAAGTCATCTCTAAATGTTTGTTAATTCATCATTTTGACTTCCCTAGTGTTTATTAGCAATCTGAATCAAATGAGTTAATAACAAGAATCAATCTTTGCTATCAAAGAGAAAAGATTGTGAACTATGCTTTCCTTGCACTCAATTTGTTACATGATCTACCCCCACTATTGTGAGAAATAAAGCATCCCTGAAAATTCAAAAATCGGAGCAACTGTCTTCCGGAATAGCAACAGATTGGATACGAAAAACAAACCTCCCTATCGTTATTACTTGATTCAGCCTTGGGAATCTCTGGATATTGACTGTCACATCTGGTAGAGTTTATAGGAGCTGCGAAAGTCTGAGTGTTAGGAGTACTTGCAAGGGCTTGAGTCAGGATTGCTTCCTGATTTTGTGTGTTCAACACTTGACATTGCTGTCCATAGTTCGGCATTTGCAAAAGAGAAGTTAGCATCTGATTCTGCAGAAACAGGAATCTTATTCAATTTCCAGTCAATAAAAACAATAATGATGTAATATGAACAACAAAATTTCATATAAGCTTCAATAGAAGTTTAGAGAAAAAATGAATACAAATGGAATTCTTTGTCCAAAAGATTCCACAAGCATTCTCCGTCACCCACATTTAATGGCACTCCATTTATTGGCACAAGATTAGGAACTTTATAGTTATCTGCAAACAAAAATAACCATTATGAATCAAAATATAATATCTTACGCACTAAACATCTAAGGAATAAAAAATATTTTATTAAATTTGAATATGAATTTTGTTATGTACATCCAAATGGGGAATAGGGAGAATAGGTTCGAGACATACTTGTTACTTGAGGTCGACCTGAAGGCAGCATTGCTTTTTGTCTTACATCCAGAGGGTTATTAGGTACGGGAGGCCCTACACGCATAACAATTCCGTTGTCCTGAAAATTTAAACGACATTAAATGAATCTATCACATAACATAGACTGAGTTTGCTATTCTCATTGTTATATGTTGGTGAGTGAGCTTGAGGATACCTTATAGACTGGCTTCTGGAGCTTGTTGCCTACATCTTGCAATGGATGGCTGACAAAACAAAATAAAAGTATGTCAAGAGAAATAGTAAAGGTATTGCATGTAACACCAATTTAAAATTTGCAACTGTATCCACAACGTATTCCATTAAATATAACAATTTTTTTAATCAGAGCGATAACATTTTAAAACAAGCCAATGCCTATGAAGCAAGAAGTAGCACAGTTATTGTGTCACTAGATTCACTATAGGTAAAAGGACCTCTTGCACACTATTTTACTTATGGGTTTGAAAGGAATACAAATCTTCATGAGTGTGAAAACAATAATAACAAGATAAACATTCAAATTGAAAATTTGCATCTTTACAATTACTTTGAACTCATCCGTGAGAAGAAGTTTGGATCATTTTCATTGATACGAGCAACCAAACTTGGATGTTCAGCCAAATTTCCAAGGGAATTATTATTGTGCAGTCTCGGAGGCATCAATCTAGAAGTTGTTTGTGCCATCACGTTGTTAAAGCTGGAGCTGGCTTGAAATTGTTGAGGTCTCTGTTCATTCATTGGCATTTGAGGGATTCTAAAAGAGGATATATTTGTTGAAGTATCGGTCATTCTCGGGACCTGAAAATTGACGAATGTAAGAACAGTGAATGACTAAAGTGATACATGGGATCAACATAAAATAAGATTGTCAGTTATCATTTAGTTACCGCCATATTAGGGGACTGTGGCTGAGACTCCTGACGACTCCTTAGTCTGGATAAGAATACCTCGGAGAAAACAGACCACCATTCATACAGGACTCCTTCCGTTGAATCTTCAAACATTGATTCCACAAATTGCATGTCTGTGCTCAATCAATTTCCAATGAGATTTATGGCACATACGGGGATCGATGGGTGGACCACTAAACAAAAGCTCGAAAAGTTGTTTCAAAAGTTCATTGTAACTTCTTATTTTCAAAGTCACTTATATTTGTTTTTCTTCATTGCAAAAAAGAAACTTTATAATTTAAGGACTTTATCAAAATGATGTTTGGCCCCACTTCTTCTTAAAAGATGAAGGAAAGTAAAGAAATAAGTCAGGCCAAACATGCTCTTAGTACATCAATATCAATACTAAAAAGTCAATCAATTTTCAGCAATATTTAGGCCATGTTTGAATTGGCTTATTTGAGCTTATCATCTATTGGCATAAGTTTTTTTTGAGATTGTTTGGGAGAACTTGTGACAATTTTCATAACTCATAAGTTTTTTTTAACTTATTTCATAAGTTCTCCAATATAGCTTATGAAAATAGCTTGTAGCATATATAAAAACAATTCCTTTATTTTATTTTTTGCTATAAAAACAGCTTATATAAGCTTAAACATAAACGCTTCTCATGTTATTCGCAACTGTAAATAAGCTGTTTATTCAAACAAACAATAATGTGATCAAAAGTACATCAAAATCAAATTCATTATTGAAAGAAGCAACAATTAATCTCAAAGCAAGCTCATCAATCAATTATAAACAAAATATAAATTCCACTGCATCAGTACATCCACTAGATTATCACCAACAATAAAAAGCTTAAATTTGATTATATCATTGTTTCAATTTCAAATAACTTAACGACGAAGAATCAAACTCAAACACCAAATCAGTGCAATTCAAAAACTAGTATACCAATTGAGCAAACCCTATAATTAACCTAATCTTATTTTAATAATCAAAATGAACAGTGATACCGCCAAAAACACACCAGCAACTACATCCTTATGATTTTATAACTATTCAAATATTCAAGCATGAGAAATGAATTAAATTGATAAATTAAATTAATCAAAAACATTTCTTTCTAGTATACATGAATAAATGAAAATAACAAAATTTACCAGTAGGATGAGTCTTGGGAAAGTTAGCTTCGTTTAAGAAAATCTCAGCGGATTCATGCAATCCTTTTTTGATCATGTATTGATACACATAGTATTGAAACCTATAAACAAAAACACAAAATCGAAATTAATTAATTAAAAAAAAGGGGGAAAATGTTTCAATAAAAAAAAAAATTAATTAGATTAGATTAGAATACTGACATTGCATGATTCTTCCATGGAGGATGATTATTGTTTGAGTCCATGATGATTCTGAGCGGTGGAAGGAATTAGGGATGAAATTGAATTTGAGTTGAAAAATGGGAGAAGAAGAGAAGAGAAAGAGTGATGTGGTTAGCGGCAAAGTGAGAGTGCCATGCAAAAAGGAAGAAAGAAATTGGATTTGTGGGTGTGACGTTACAAAGCGTTGGCATTGTGTGTGTGCGTATATATAGATAGAGAAAATAAAGTGGGGCCTACACGATTGACACGGAAAACGATGGAATCGGTCTGGAATTTGGATTTTGGAATTGGAATGGACTCGTGTGTGTACAACTGTTTTTCATTTTCTTTTCTTACATTTTTCGATTTCAAAATCTGTTTTATCCATTTTTGTCTCAATTTATTTATTTTAGGTTTAATTGCAATTTTATTCTCTTATTTTATCCGGTGAGTTTAACTCAGTTTGTAGGAACATAACTTATAAATGCAGAGTCGGAGTTCGAACCACAGACACTCTACTTATCCGTCTTTAAAGTGAATTTTCTAGCTATTAGGTTATTTGACCTAAAAAAAGCCAAATTTTTTGGTCTATTTATTTTCACATTTGTTGCAATTTTGGTCCTACCTCATTATTTTCTTTTGTCTTAAAAGTGATGATTTTTAATGTCAAAAAAGGATAATTTTGGTATCAAATGTGATATTTTATTCTTAGATTCAATGTTATAGACAATAAATCGTATTTTATGATGCCAAAAATTACAATTTTTTGAGTAAAAATATGGGTTTTGATCAAAATGACAACAAATGTGAAAATAGAGGATAAAAAAGTTTGATTTTAAAATAAGTGAACTATTTTCATAAGTTTGACAAAATAGAGGATCAAAATTGCAATTAAACTTTTATTTTATAGATGAATTTTCTTATTCATTCTTATTATTAGCTACATTATAATACAAAATATATTCTTAAATTGTACCTTTAAATAAAAAATAAATCTTAAATTGTTCTTTTGTTTTGGTAGATAGACAAAAAAATACAGTCATTATAACCTCACACACATAATTGGAGGAGACAGGGTCCAAACTCTGATATGTCGTTCATCCTAACAATTTCAACATTTTTTTGTGAACAAATCTTAAGCTATTCTAAATATAAATCATAAATTCTAATGATGTCATATTTCAAATATATAAATCTAAAATATATTTACATCTAAAATCTTCAAAAAAATATTTAACCATATTATGAACACATTTCAGATTATTAGGATTCATTCTCTTAAATATTGAAGGGTTGACATAAAATATTAAAAACATTGACACTCACATGGTCAATAGTAAAAATATATATGATCGTCTGATCTAGATTAGACTATCCAAAAAAAATGCATATATTTCTATTTTTTTATAATTTAGAATTAAAATATTCATGAATGCATGAAAAAATAAATGTAGAGTAGTCAGAAACATCTATCTATAAAAAATTTATGATTCAGTACATCGGGTCAATTCTACATTTTTGCGTTTATAAATGTAGTTTAAAAACATTTTTAGAAGTAATAATTGTAATAAAAAAAAATAAAAATTCACCTGAATTGCCCCATCTATTCTCCTGAGGAGGAGTTTGGTTTCAAACCCCTGTTCAAACAGGATATACATAATTTTAGGTAGTTAGTTACAATATTTATAGTACTCCTAAATTTGAAAATCATTATAAAGTAATTTTAAAAGCAAAATAGGTAATTAAACAACAACAAAAAATCAAAATAGGTAGTCAATGTTATTTTAATCTATCATTTGTTTTTCTTCAAAAAAAAATAATATATCAGAAAATGGTTAAATTTTCATACAAAAAAAAAATAATAATAATTGGACCTGTCCGTGCTATTTTGACTAAGACTGTAGAATTTGTCTTTATCTATTCATTGTATGTATGCTAAATCGATAAACAATCTTCTCACATTTTGTTACAAAATATTTTGATGCAAAGTCAAATTTAAAATCTTCTAAAATTTTATTACAAAAGGAATTAACACATTATAATTTTCCAAAAAAGTTTTTTTTAAATTACTTTATGGCAAAAAAAATAATAATTTGATAATCATAAATTAATTAGTGAATATCATAAATTAATTATTAATTATGAGATACGGTCAAATAACAAATGTGTCACAATATGATAAACATCAAATAACACAAACGTGTCACAATATTTATCAGATAATCATCTTTATAAGAATAAATTTATTTTTTGATAATTAAAAAATTGGTGTATCTATACTGTATTATAAACTAGATACATTCACTTTCCAATGTATCTAAAAATCAACTTCCTCTTATATTAAGGACTAGAGTATAACATAGACTATGGTTCTGTTTGGTAAAATTAGCTTATAGCTTATAGCTTATAGATTATAGCTGATGACTTATAGCTTATAGCTGATAAGCTAATTGAAGTGTTTGGTAAAATTAGCGGTTTAACTAGCTGATAATGTAAAATTACATGAAAGGACATTATCACTTTATAATAAAATTTATATCAATTAATATTTAAGATATTATTAAAAAATATTTTTTATTTAAAAAAATGGTTTTAAATATTTTTACCTTTTATTAAAAAAATAAACATTACAGTAAAATATATTTAATATGTATATATAAATTATATTATTGTAAAACTTAATTGCAATATATACGATGAATAGATAATAATAATAATTTCTGTCAAAAAAAAAAAGATAATAATAATAATATTATACTAATTTGTTTCGAGATTTCACAATGCATGTGAGTTTTTTTTTTGGTGCATTATGTGAGTTGTATATTACTTTTTTAAAAAAAAAATTAATATAGTAAATTAACTGGTTTGTATAGATCTGTGGGTGCAAAAATATACTACTTTTACAAATAAAAAGTCAATTTTGTGAACAAGTCGAAAAAATATACATCTCCTATAATTAACTGGGCTAAAAAGTCAATTTTGTAAAAGTAGAGAGTGAAAAGTTAGTTAAAAAAAATTGTGAGGATGTTTACTCGTCATATATAGCACAAGTGTTATATAAATTTTGCAATAAAAATATAATAAATATTAAAATAATGTTAATTATGCTTGTTCAAAAAAGATAATTTTGACTAAATTATATTAATCCAAAATAATAATCAAAATAAGTACTAAAGGGTAAAATTGGGTTTTAGTTGAAATAATAAGGGTAAAAGTGGAAGAAAAGACAATAAGCTATAAGCTATAAGCTAATTGAAATAGCGTTTGAAAATAAGCTATAAGCTAGTCAAAATAAGCTCTAAGCTCGTAACGAAAAGACCGTTACCAAACAGAGCTTTTAGCTTATAAGCTAAAAGCTAAAAGCTATATGTCTATATAATATGACATTAATCAGAAATAATTTTGATATGTTATGATTAATGTCATACTCTGGTGTATTTTATAGACAATTTATGTGATTATATCTTTCAATCCAACGGTCGATTTTGTGATATGATTATCTAGTAAAAAATTATCGGATGTGTCATATACAATATATATATATATTTGAATAGAGTTTTACTTGCTGGACTTAATTGTGTGTCTATGTTATAATCTAAATCATAATTTATAAAATGAGATATCTTCTCCTTTGAAATGTTCTTACATTATTATATTTATATTGTTGAACAAAGACAGAGGAAATCATTATCAGAGTAAAGAAAATCCAAACCACTTGCAGATTGCAGGGGAATAACAATAAAGCATCTAGCATGCAAGGTATAAAAGCCAAGACGTTAGGCATCTCTCTAACTTAGGAGAAAATAATAGCATTAAAAACATACATATATGAGAATAAAAAAATGAAATAATTTCAATACATAAAGGTCATTTCTCTCTATATATAAGCTACATCCACCATAATAAGAGTTTATATAGTGAAAGAAATGAGGTTCTTATTGCAGTTTCCTTGCATTTCATGTTTCTGTTTTGTCACACCAAAGAAAGGGAACCATAAGGAGAAGAAGAAGGAAGCCAAGAGACCTTAATAAAGGGAAAATGTCCAGCTATAATGTTCTTCAAGAGTCATGTGAAGGAATATTCATTAGGAATTTCTAGAATTTAATTTACTATCATTTTTAACATTTTCTGTCTATGTAAATCTTCTCAAGACAATGTATACAGCATCTTCTTATGTAATGCTTCATGCTTTGCAAGAGAAGTGTTAACAATACGCCCTTCAACACTTTTAACACCGTTTAACACTTTCGCTTGAAGTGTTATATTTATTGGATGAAATTCATGTGAGTTAGCTTTTGTCACTTCGTTTAATAAGTAAGATTTATTTAGCGCATGACGCGAAATAAAATTAAGAGCAATCAAACAAATAACATCCTCTAAAAGTCCCTATAAAAACAACATATAACCACTTACCAAGGCATAACTATGAACTATATTGACTTAGGTAAAATTTAATACAATAACTATAACTAGTATACTATATGGTTAAGATTAAGAACCATATATTAACTCTGAGAATGAGGGTTTCCTCTTTTAATATCAGCTCTACATAATTTACATGCATATCCTAGAATAGTGGATTAATAAAGGTTAATTCATCCACTTTCTTTAAAAATTAGAGTTTTCAATTCATATAGGAAATAGCTGAGACATTTGTATACACATATGTGATGTGACAGATTTAAACTATACCAAAGTGAATGCACAACAAGGTGTACAATTATGGAATGGTCCGCGACACATAAGTTTCTGATTAGGAGTTATAATTTCCTGTGAATGTAGGCCCTCCGAGGTTAGGATCTCGTTGGAGTCGCCATTCCTTCTCCTTCAAGCATTCTAGCAGAGACTGCGGCTCGTTTCTCAGTTCCGTTACTGCACCATACCCAAAAGGGTGTGGTCTTTGATAATTGTTGTAGAGACTAGCTTTGTGTTCACCTGCACCAAGAAAACCCGGCTGCAACGGTGGGGGACCCGGGGACTCGATATACGTGTACTGGTTAGTATAAGACAAAGGATTTCCTCTTCTGTCAAATTGATCAAACCTGTAAAGATTATCATGATAGGGGAAGTTTTCATGATTTCTGGGACCAGGAATGTTCGGATAAGTAGGCTGCGTATAATTGTTAGCATTCTCAGGTTTGTGATTCTCTCTGTACCAACGCAGCCATTCCGAAGAAGTCATTCGTCCAGGTGGAGGGTATCCACCGTAAAAAACTGGATATCTAGGATCATATCCAGGTGGTCCATAAGTAGAACTCCAATCTGAGTAACCACTTATTGGTGGTGAAGTTTGAAGAAATCTCGGAGCAGGTAAACTAGGTTGTGCTTGTACATCAGTAAACCAGGCAGCATTATCAGGTAATAATGGAGCAGAAGGTACTGGAAGAGAATATGTAGCAGAAGATGCATTGAAGTTTGAAGATTCATTCACTGAACTAATGATGGAATTTTCATTTTTATTGATGGATAAACCTGCCAAAGATGATGAAGCTATTTCTTCAATAGGTTGCAACCTATGTTCAATAAGATCCCTTTTCGCATTTCTTCTATTATTGCTCGAACTTCCTTCATCAAGGACCCAAGCATTGAGCGACGGAGGGCCAGCAGAGATAGGAGCTTCAGAATAAGTGTGTGCATTTGATTCCTTTGTGGAAGGTTCATACTGTTTGAACGATTTGTCAATCCTGAAATTCGAAATGCTTTCATGGTATTCCCACGGATCACTTTGATTTTGAGCTGGATTTTGTGCCATAAGAAGAGATGTAGCACGGCGCAAACAATCATCAGATGGTAAGCTATGGTCATCATTGTCTTTTTGTGATATCTGTTCATTGCCAGATGATGGCGCTGAATTATACCTTGTAAGAGGCCTAAAGAGAATAACTTCTTCTTCTTCCACCACAGAAGGTTTTCCATTACTGATCGAGCTACTTGGATTCGCCTCTGTCGTCGATTTGCAGTGTTCCTCGGTATCTTTGTTAGTTTTCTGATTAGCTTCTTTTTCTCTTGTACTATTGCCATTGGACTCCATATGTTGTGTTTTTTTATTGCCATGAAATTCATCTGATCTAGCCGCATAAAATCTTCTTCCTAATTCATCATATGTAATCCACTTTTGTAAATTATTTGATCTGCTAGCAATCTTCATAGCTGCTTCTTTTATGCGCTCAGCTCGTAATTCCACTCCACTTTCAAAATTGTCTCGGTGTTCCCAATCACCACAGAAATCTAATGAAAAATGTGAACAAGCTATAGGTACAAAACCCCGCAATTCAAAATCTTCCCATAGAGGGGTGCTATCAAGAGGCTTTTTGGTTTCCTTTCTGTTGCCATTTAGTTTATTTAGAAGCTCAACAAACACGTCAAAAAAGTATGAAATGGCTCTTCCACACTTTTGATCGGTTGTACATACTTCAGCTACATCAAGCGCACTAGAAAACCACTCAACAAAAACAAGCACAGAAGGTAATAAGGGGCAATGATTCAAAGAACTAGCCTTAAGACATCTTTCAACGAAACGTCCCATGACACCAAATGAAGCAGTAAATCCAAGCTGAATCAACTGCATAACATTTTCGTCGTCTGAATCATTTTTTTCAAGCTTATCCATTAGATTCTTTAGCGAAAATATGAGAATACAAACTACGTGTATTGCTCGAAAAGGACCTCTTCTGGCTAAGTCCAACACGTTCTTTAGTTCTGCATCTTCTAGCTTCAACATTTTATCCAATTCTCCAATTGTAGATGCCAATGCAATGGAGAATTCCTCAAAACTGCTTCAGATACGAGGTAAGGACATCAGAACACATATATTACAATTTAGAAATTTAAAGTATACATTAATCAAGGATACGTAAACATGAATGACTTAATTTGACTACAAGAGGAAAATTCAACCAGTAAAAAGGGTAAACAAAATTCCAAGGAAATTCTAGAGCAAAATGAAATGAACTCATATACCTTGATGTTATGAAGAGAAAACTTATCATTCTGACCATAAGAGACCATAACTTTGTGTCGGTGAAATGATTACTTCCGCCTTCAACTTTTATGTAATTTGCGCAATCATCTTTCAGTTGCGGCTTCTTCTCTTCACTGATTCTTCCAGAACGTTTAAACAAATCAAAACAGACTTCCCCGGAAACATATTGCAAAGGAGATGACCTGTTCTGCAAGATCAAAAGTGGCACTTGAGTGAGGAATTTGCGACAAAAGAAGCTCGGTAGCATTAAACGTAGTGATAGAATAAAATGTAGTTTATCAAAGAACCTTGAGATCATATTACCTTTTCAAACAGCAAGATAAGATTGTTCCATGCATCGGGAAAAGGTTCTTTAACTGCTAAACTTCTTACACAATGGTATAGAGCAAGAAACTCATCACCGATATATGTTGCCAATACAGCCAACTGCAAATGTATAAGGATACTGTCACATGAAGGAAAAAAAATGTAGCCGATAAAATTCGACCTTATGAAACAGATGCAAAACATATACCTGATTCTGAGGGTTACCACTATTAGGCCAAATTCTTGTTGCTTCCAAGTAATGTGTGGCAGCAACTGACCAATTGTGATTTTGAGTATCAGGATTTTCACATTGTTCTTTGTACCTGGCGAGATCGCCCATACAAACTAAGCAGCGATGACATAAATATTTACATTTCAGCTTAACTTCTGGTTCCGCAGAATTAAAGATCCAACCCTTTTTACGAAACAATGCCTCTTCTGACACTCCACAATGTTTTCTGAGTTTTACAATTAGATTTTGGTAAAACTCAGAAGCATCTGACAAAAACAACTTAAATAACTTAAAAGGGTTGCTGGTGCTTCTCTGCACAACACCGGTTTGTGTCGTTCCTAATTTGTTGCTCTCCACATCGCCCGAGCTTTTCTTTATTATTTTGCGAAATTCATCAATATGCTTATAATGGAGCTTCCACAAAGAATATTCCACATCTTGAAGTTCTGCATAGGTATAATTATTCAAGATAACTCTCTCATAACTAGTCCGGATCTTGTGGTACAAGTCTTGAGCATCTGAGTGTAGAATGCCTTTAGAATGAATCAATCCCCACAGTTGCTTTTCAGAATTCCCAATCTGAACATTCCACAAAGTTTTAAGTTAAGGATGTGAAATCAAAATACATTTCAAAACGTATAAGGCATAACAAGGAATGTCAATTTCACAAAGTCACCTCTAAGAGAACTTCATTAGTATGGATTTCAGGAGATAGATCGGTTGCCATAATCGAAATTGAAGGTCTTCCTTCAAATGTAATGCATCTGTTTGGCACAAACCTGTCCCCATTAGTAAACAACTATAAAAATGAAAATGAACTAAGACCAGTACCAGACCACATGAACAATTTTTAATTAGTAGTTTAGATGAGTTTAAGACCAACAAAAGACAATTAAGCTCGTCAAGAGCCTGAGTAATATCTATATAGCACTAACACTTCTGATAGAAGACATGTTCGGTGTCTGACATCAAGACAATACCAACACATGTGATTACATACATTCATTTAATTCATTTTCTCAAATTACTATCAGTGTCGTTGTGTTAGCATCGTGTCTGGTGTCTGTATCTGTTTCACTGCTTCGTGGGGAAAACATGCATCCATAATAACCAATTCTAAGCAAAGATTTATCCTGAATAATCATTAAGAAAAGAATAATGATCTTATTTAAGCAATCAATTGACCATAATCATATTTTATCCATGTGGATAACCATAGATGAAACAATTCATACCAGATTCCTACCTACCTCCCTAATGTCCAAATTCCATACTACACAATGAAACAACTTAAAGAGAAAGTGGAAAACATAAACAACAAGAAAGTTTTGGATTTGCAAGTTTCTAACCACACTCATATCATAATTGAATTGACAAAACTATACTGCAAATAAAACAAATATCCAGTTCAACAAATAAAGACATAGAGCATAATCCAAATAAAGAAAACAATTAAAAAAATATTAACTTAAATTAAATGTACTCATAAAGTGAAATACAATAATTCAAGAAAAAAAAATTACCTAATAAAACACAAGAATTCTTGAGTAAACAATTCCAACTTGAGCTAGAAAACTATAAAGTG
Organism: Trifolium subterraneum; assembly: GCA_951799995.1. Lineage (NCBI taxonomy): Eukaryota > Viridiplantae > Streptophyta > Magnoliopsida > Fabales > Fabaceae > Trifolium > Trifolium subterraneum. Next base: position 3,978,150 of record OX637462.1, on the reverse strand, counting down.
AGCTGAAATTATCCAAAGTTTTGTTAGCAGAAAAGTGGAAGAGAAGAAGCAAGAAGAATTGGACCACCAACAGTGGTACAGATGTGAAACAGACAAAGTAAAAGGTGGAATTATGGATTTATTATGATGAAGCTTAACCTGAATACAAGACAAAATATTCTTAAGTCCGTTTTTTCTGGCTTTTGACATAAATATTTTCTGCTACTAGTCAATAAAAATATCAATAAAATATAGTCCTTATCATCACCTATTTTTTTTTTACTAAAATATATATAAAGTTTATTGTATTTTTAGCCTCAAATATCATGATTGGGCAACTTTTTATTTTTTATGATTCAATTGTGTTAAGTTAGTCTTTTTAAAGTTATTTATTCTATTATACAGTTAGATTCTTTTATAATTTGTCTGTTCGATTTCTATCGGTAGCAACTTATGTAATACACATGAATCTTAGTTGTTTGTAATTTGTATAGGTTAAATTTGACACAACTGACACCAATTAACAAGTAAATGATGTGTTTGTGTGTACAATCTCTTTAACTATATCGTTTTATTTACGCTTCACTTAACACCAATTTAGACTCGACTATATAAGTTGTTAACATTAAAATTTAGACAAGTAAAACTTGATTGTAACAAAAATATTTTTTGGCTGCCCAATTTTTATTGGCATATCTTAGTTGTTTGTCACTTATATAGACCAATTCGGCACTGCTCCCACTAATAAGTGAGTGACACGACAGTTGTGTTGTCTCTTAGCTACATCAACATGTGATTTACGCTTTGCTTAACACCAATTCAGACCCAGGATGATTATATAAGTTACGAACATTAAAAATTAGACAAATGGTTAAACTTGATTGTAACAAATAATTAGTTTCAAAATTAGTATTTAGAGGACTAAAATTGAATAATAGATCACTTGTAAGCCAAGGCTCTTATGTGCCTTAATTAGAACTTATCTTGTGCTTCATGAGTTCATGGTATGTGATGTGATCAATAGTGCAAGGCCAGGTATCAAAAAACCACCTTAGATGATTCAAAACAAAAAACCACCTTAGATGATTCAAAACAAAAAACCACGTTACAAGAAGAAGAAAGAAACATATTAAGTTGAAATTTATTTTATTATATAAAAAGAAATGCCACTCTTCCACGTAAAGTTTTTCTAGAAATCAATACCGTTACCCAATTAATTATCTCAAGCTCATAATTAAATTCCTAACTATAAACTAAAAAAATCAGCACCCTTAATGATGAGCAGCTAAACCCAATTTACAAAGAAGGTTCCCACTATGACATCACATTTTATAACTAAAACTAAAAGCAACAAAGACCATTAAACAAAAGGTTAAAATCTATGGCCCATTACCTAAGATATTACTCATAAATTTTCAAAAGAAGATTTCCTAAACCCCACAAGAGTCGTTAATTAGTCTACCCCTAAACTTCAATAGAGCTTGCTACAAAAACCTCTAAAATTAGTCTTTGGATCATTTGATTTGAATTACTATTTGAACATGAATATAGTGAGTTTAGGAGTGGACTAAGATTATGTTGTTCTTGTAAAAATGTATACCATTAAATATTATTTTTAATATTTAAATATTATTTTTAGCAAAATAATTATAGTTTAATATCGTCTGTATTTGCTTTCATTTTCATGTGGATGGTGACAAAGGTGTAACCGTACATGTGTGAATGGGAGAGTGGTGGATACTGAATGATGTGGCTGGAAATATCACCTATATGTCATGTCACTATGTGTTCATTTCAATTTCCGTACTAAAATAATTTGTTGGTATCCTAGAATTTAGTTGGTTTAGTATTTTCATTATTTTGTAAATGATTTTTTTGACAAATATAAATATTATTAATTTAAAATTTAAATTTAAAATGATAAAATAAACAAATAATATTTTTGATTGGAGGTAAATTTAAATATGTTGGTAAGTGTTTTCTAAATTCTAAGATAGCTCTTGTATTGGACTGAGACACTATTTCTTCACTTTCAAATTTTTATTATAAAAAAATAATATTAAATAATTATATGATAGATATGTATTTTTCTTTTTTAAGTGTGTGTGTATTTAATAAAGATATAAGTTATAAAATAGTGTAAATCAAAAATATAAAAAAAACTTCAAATTTTAAAAGTCTTTAGAGACCTTTAATGGATGATTGTTTATTTACCCATTAAATTTGAGAGTTAGGGTTATATTCAGTAGTAGAGATCACCTCATATGCATTTGTGGCTTCTAGGGTCCAAGCTTGGATTTTGCAAGTTCGTATATTGAGAGACAACATAAGATGTCGTATAAACTTGGATTTTGAAAATGTTTTGGACGGTTTTCGGGTTAAAATTTCGACTTATGACTTTAGCAATTTTGCTATCAAGGACATTGTCCCCTCTAAAGCCCAACATATTTTGGCGAGTGTCCTTTTTGGCAAAATTGTCCAAGACATGGAAGTTGATTTTAACATGACCACAAGACAAAAAACAGTTTTTGGGTTTTGAAAGCGGCACATGCTCAAGACTTTCTCCTCGTTATCCTCATCGATGGTTTAGGCCAACACATGTCTCTTGTTGAGTATCGTACCATCCTTAGGTACAATATCATGATTCCAATATTTCCTAAAGAAGATATTTGTCCTGTTTGTCGTAAAGCGTGTCTCGACACTTTTGAGGAGCATGTAGTTCATTGTAGGGAGTTTCCCGACTTCAAATATGGGCATGACCTGGTCAGAAATGTGTTTTTTGATATTTTTTAGGCGTGCGGGAATCTGTTAAGAAAGAGGCAACATTGAACTTCTTGACTGGCCCACAAGAAGCGAGATCGACACTTCAGCCAACAGATGTTCTGGTGTTTGGATGAGTATTTGGGAAACATGTTTGTGTAGATTTGACTGAAGTTTCCTCACTTGTGGGATTAGGAGTTGAGGATTTTACCGTGGGACAAACAACCGTCAAAGTTGCTTCAAGCAAAATGGTCAAACATGATAAAGTTTGCTCTGACAATCAACATGTTTTTATACCGTCTGCTTTTGGCAATTATGGATTTCTAGCACCAGAGGTTGTAAGTAACTTTTGAAAAGAGTTCAATAATATAAGAATTTCTAAAAAATTTACTATATGTAAGAATTCTTATAAGTGGCATATTTGACCTGATTCTTACGCATGGGCGTCTTTGGCCAAGGGCCTCTAAATATTTTTATTAGGGGCCCATTTTTATTATTTGCTCAGGACCTCTAAATACTCGGGGACGGCCCTGTTCTTACGTATAGTATAATAATATAAGAATTCAAACGAAAAATGGACCACAATTTTGTTCTAAGAGAGTGAACCACAGTTAAAAATATAACAAAATGAAAAACATTTTCTTTAATGGGTTAAACAAGGGAGAAAAAACAGAATTAAATAAATTACTACGTCATACTAAAAGTAGAGAAAATACTAAAAAAAAAATTAAAAAATGATCATTATTAATTCTTGTGTATTTCTGGGAGGAGGGGGAGAGAATCTCTCATTCAGTATTTTATCAATGTTTACAAGAGATCAGTAGAATTATAAAATTTAGCAATCTTCCTTTAATAAGAGATTCACAACAAAAGCATCCGAAAAATATACTCACAATTTCTCTCAAAGGACAAATTCATTTTTTTCTATTTTTTCCTCTTCACTCAAGAAAAAAAAATGTCACTCGTGAGATATTTCCCTACCCTAGATCTACTCCAAAAAGCACGTAATTAATCATTGAATCTTGAGTATCCAGTAATTCTCTTATTATCTCCCTAAGTGCTTTCCAAAACCCTTCCCTCTAAGGGCTCCAAAAATCACAATTAATTTGTACACATAACTTAGTACAGTACTCCGTAATTAAGTACACCGACACGTTTTTTTTTACAAACTAGTGACATTTTTTACTATACACTGCATATAGAAGCTCTAGCAACCAATGAAGCCTCTTATAAATTAGTAATAATAATCGAAGAGAGAGATATGTTATACAAAGATATACATTATTATCACTTTACTTCATAAAAAATCTTTACCATATGATTATATCTGATCCTATGAATTATAATAATTTATTGAACACTTGCAAGTTGCATTACAAATATGCACAAATGTGAGGCGCGTTTGAGCTACTATGATTGTGTAAGATGAATTTTCCATACGCAAAAGCAACCACAAACAATGCTTTTAGTAGTCAATAGATGCTAAAGAAAATAGATGCTTCTAAACAATGAGGATAATCAAGTCACCAAATTGGGTTAGTAGATAATGTCCTAACTTAATTGCATCTAGGTGATAATAGTAATAGATTTAATGAACGTGATTAAAGATTATGCGTTATACAAAAATTGAGTTGAAAATGAAAAAGTTATCCTATGTGTGTCATAAGTTTCCAACAAGAATTAGTTCCTGTTAGGTTCGGTGGATAGCTCAATTGACTTGAGCTAAGGATTAAAGGTGTTAAAGGTGAAAAATACTAATATTTAAATTACATTTTTTGTTAAGTCGTCAAGTGGCCATAAACTACACCCTTTACAATATTAAAAACCGCAAACTGATCCAAAAAAATCGAAAACCGCAAAAAACCGAATATTTTTTTATGTGTTGGGATGTCCTTTTGTGGAAACCGTTCGATCGGATCGAATTTCGGATTGATTTTTCAAAACCGATCAAAACCGAACTAAACCGAATACATATATTTTAATACTTATTTATCTTTTTATTAGTATGAATATATATTGTATTAACCTATTTTTTGTTCATTATAAATTTTATTATACTATTTGTTAGTTTAATTTAATTTATTTTTTACTTTTTGATATGTTTCAAAATATAATTGATAATTGTCATTACAAAATATTAATTTTTAATATTTTACATCAAATTTAACGTTTATTTTGTAAAAAAAATCAAAATATTATTTTATAGTGTTTTTTATAATATTAATATTTAATAAAAAAATTTACAATTTATAATTTGGATATCCAAAAACCGATCCAAATTAAACCGCATAAAATTGGATCGGATTAGATCGGATTTTTTTTATTTGTCGACATCCAAAACCGAACCAAACCGCAAATAAATTTATTTTTGGATCGGATGAATTTTTGTCTCAAAATCGATTCAAACCGAACCGCGAGCACCCCTATCATGCACCAAAAATATAGTAGATGGACAGAGACAAGCGTGTGGGGGCAGGGTAGTTGTTTGGTTAATGATTTGATTTCCATTTGATGGCAAATTTCAAAGTTCATTGTTTTCATGAACATGTTATAAGGTCCCACTTGTCTCGTCTCCATCTAACAGCTATTGCTCATAATAGAGAGGTAACCATCTCTAATACTATTTCCTTGGTCAAATTCATGATATTAACCTTTGATTCTGGGCATAGAAATTTGAGTGGGAGAACCAAGACTCAGACCAACCTTCATATAGATTTCTACCAACTTCTTCACTAGTAGTTTAATTTGGAATGTTAATTTGTACGCAAGTTAGTTATAGTTTGCAGTGCAATGAGATATAAAGATGATTTGGTGAAGGGATTAAAATGTGGAATAATCAATCATCACATAAAACTTAATAATATAGTGAACTTTTTTGTACACATCCTATTTAGATATGTATCGATACATCGATGATTGATTGTGAATAATTTTAATAGAGTGTTTTTTTATAAGCAAAGAATGAATTATAAGAAGTACAAGGGATACTCCACCCTTACAATTCAAGAACGTAACACCTTATATACTTTGAAAGCACAAGGACTATACACCCATTATAAAAAACTAAATTAGTGTTGCTTGTGATATAGTATATATCTAAATTCAAATACTTAATTTCATGGGCATGGGTACAATTTAATACAAGTGTTTAATTGCAGATGTACCACCTGGATGATATTTATGATCTTGATTTGTAGTCTACCCTTTTTTTAATAATATTAAAGAAAGTGATGGATAATCACTATATTCTCACAAGCCACAAGGTTAACCAATTTCACAAGCATGACGTTGTATGAATTTGAGACACTTTTGTCGATTGTAAAAGAAAAAAAATTATTTCTGTCTTAGGTAATTGAAAGTTACTTTTAAATTCACAAAGTTTAGTTACATGTGATTTTGTTGAATAATATTGTAAGGAACTAAAATATTCACCAAGTTTAGTTATATGAAAAGTAGTTTATGAAAACTATGATATGTGGAGAAGTTTCTTACTAAACTTTTTATTTAATGGAGTCTCGTACTAAATTTGTATTTTATATATAGAGCAAATATTTTAATATAAAAATATATTTTTAAATCATATCTTCAAATAATCTAAATATATAAGATTCTACATATTTGGCCATATTTTTCTCACCAAAGTCTACAAGATAACTCGATATAATATTTTTATTAGGGGTCTTCATTCAATTATTAAGATGAGATATATATTATTCTTCAAAGAATTGGAAATAATTTATCCAACAACTAATAAAAATAAGGGAAATGCTTATTTGCAAGAATGGGTAAAAATAACAAAGAGAAAAATAAATCTCAACCATCCATTAAGACCACTACCCCATGATTTCTATTAAAAAGGAAATTAAATTTATAATAAATTAAAATTATCCTCTAAAATAATGACATGTGTCCATTCTTACTCAAATTCTTTCTTACAAAATAGCAATGCTCATTTCCTAAATTAACTTTTACTTCGCTTAAAAATCTTATTGTGGCGAATTTTTATTAGTTGTTTGTTAGATAAAATATCTACGATTCTTTAAAGGTAATCTAAAAAAACATCAATTATATATTAATTAGTTAACTAGAAAATTGTTGTAGGAAAAACTTTAGCTTAGTTAGGATGTTATCCATTTTTTTAAGCAAGTAGACATAAAACAAGAACTTGAGTGGGCAACTACTAGATTATGAAGCTGAAGGTGATTTTCTAAGTTCTTTCTGGGTATATATAGTGTTAGTGTGTTAAATGACTTAAATCCATGGTATGATATAGTTGGGTTGTTTAATCATCCATATCCATTGTCAAATTACTCGATGATTGGTGATTATATATTATTGGGTAAATAGTTGTTTATCTCTGTAAAAAAGTAGTGAAATTTGATTTACTCCTATCTAATTATTTTTTTAAGTATACCCTTACAATACGAAGATTCTCTCATTTACCACTTGAGCGGCTAACTAGACATGGAATTTTCATTTTCGAGATGTGGCATGCATATGTCAATTTTATTTTTTACGGAAATTCTATTTTCCGAAAATTATTGAATTTTTTTATTTCAAAAAATAGAGGGGCAAAAAAGAATTTGGGGGTCTAGGTTACATGGGTTAAAGAGAAATTTTCTTATCACAACCTCTTTTAACACCTAGTACCACTACATCATTCAAAAAAAGGGCCAAACATTTCCTGCCCTAAAGTCACTTTAGAAGTGCAAATCTAAAAATAAAAAAAACTGTATCATTCAAAAATATATTTTAAACGAAAATACAATGTTTTTCGTCAAAAAGTAAGTATACTTTTAAAATTATGTGTGATTTTTAATGACTCAGGAAGGAAGAAGTTGGATCTTACGACAATAAATAGGTTTTCTTTTGTTTACGATGTCGTTTATGAAGCTCTGATACTCTAAAAATGGCAAAGTATTGTGTCTGATACCGATACTCGTTTGAAACTCTCTGATACTCGTATTGGAGAGTATCGGACAATTAATATTATTTTTTAAAAGAAAAAATTACCAATACGTATCGGATACTTCTCTGATACGCGTATCAGAGAAGTATCGGACAACTAATGTTCTATGATGATAGAATTGGAGAACATGATACTGATACAATCCGTGTTTCCACTTAAATAGTTAATGTTAGGAAATGATGTTCTTTGTGTGTTACTTATGATATTTTTTTGGATAGTACTAGTTATGTTATTTTTGGGTAGTACTTACTTAACTTAAGATATGTAATCGTCACTTGTTTGCTCAGTATGTAATCGTCAATTTGTTTGCTCAGTTTGAGTAATTTGAATGTTAATTTATTATCATTATCGATTTTTGTTATGTTTATATATTGTGCATTTATATATTTAATTTTAAATTTAATTTTTAAATAATGTATCGCTGCAATATCGTATCGGGAATTTTGAAATTTTCCCGTATCGATATCGTATTGATATCGTGTCATGTATCCGGGCTTCATAGGATGTCGTCAATGAAGATTAAATATATGACATTCATAGATACTACCCAAACCCCTCACCACACTAGACCAAACCTAGTAACTTTAGAGATTTTGATTCTCTTCCTCACTTTTCTCTACATCTCTCTCATTTCTCTCTATCTCTTGATTTCAATCTCAATATTTTGTATGTGTTCCATATTGTTTGTACTAGCTCCTATATTTTCTTTTATTTTACGGATTTAAGAACTAAATGAAAGCCCCGATGAATCTCAATATTCAACCTAAACCAACCAAATTAGACTTTTATAAGTTAATGATGTATTGGTTTCACGTCATTTAAAAAAGAAAATTGTTGCATTTGTAATTGTTGTATATATTTCCCATTGTAGCTTATGTAATTTTTTTAGTAGTATAAAAAATTTATAGTTATTTTAAAAATATCAATCTAATTGAACTAACCCAAACAAACTTCTTCATACTGTACCAGAAAACTTGCTCTTCATAGGTTTGATTTTGTTCAAATTTCACTAGAAAACATTGCAAAACAAAATTAAACGATCCATAACACCCTGCCAATTTCTAAAAACCAGGGATATTTTAGTCTATTCACTTTTTTATGGGATATGAGTACAAATCATAGGGGTGTGGGTAAATATTTCCCAAAATATAAAACAGAAAAATTGGTTATGGGCCTCAAGTCAAGGCTAGCACATGTGAAGACTAACCACAATATACCATTCTATGTGACATTCTTAAAGATTTGCACATGTGAAGCTGAAGCACAAAAGCTTTGCAGGCCAATGTCATTTTTAGCAAAAGTTTACAAATTCAGTTATCGATAGTTCGATCCTCTCTTGGGCAAGCAGCTTCGTTAAAACTCTTCGGAAGAATTTGTCACTTATTTGAATCCCTCAAAATATAAAAGATTAATCTTTACAGTTGTGCGCAAAACATACTCGGTTTAAGCAACAAACAAAAAGTTGACCAACACTACTCCAAATTAACCTTAAATCACAAATGACAACCACAAAAAATACACCCTATATTTTCTAACTCTCTTTTTATCTCAACAAAAATCAAACAATCTTGCCACCTTTTTCCACCTAACTCCAACATTTTCCACTCTCCTCAAAGGGAAAAGGGTAATTTTGATGAGTTCGGAAGAAAACCATAGGTTACTTACCGGAAGAGGAAGGTACATTAGTTATGGTGCCCTTAGAAATGATCAAGTATCTTGTGGTCGCCACGGACGTTCCTATTACAATTGCAATAGGAGGGGTAGGGCTAATCCAAATCGGCGTGGTTGCACTCGAATTACACATTGTTTAAGTGACACTAGTTAAATGATTTGATAAAAAAGCTTGACGAGGAAGATAGCTTATAATGTTATTGCTTGTGGAAATTTCCTCTGCTAAATCATCATTTGCATTAACAAAATATATATTATGTATTGGTGATCTTATCTTATTTCTTCTGGATATGTTGTGTAATTAATTATGAGGATTATGCCAAATAATAATATAAGGTGGGTGAAACTTGGTCTATTTTTATTTATATTTTTGTCCATTTATCCATATCCGACATACCTTTTGATCTTTGAAGAAAAAATGTCTATATAATTCATGGATTTGGATGCACTGCTGTCAAGTTTCATGCTGTAATAAATTGTGATCGAACTGTTATATTTAAAATTCAGTCTTACAAAGCAAAATGATCTCAGCGGCTGATCAAAAATTGAACATCTCATATTTAAAATTGAACATACCAAAAAAAGAAATAAAAAATAAAATTAATATTGAAAATACAACTTTTTATGTTTTTGAGGTATTGAAGACACGTATTTCGAGATAAAATTTCTATTTTAATATGCTTAATCAGTGTCCCGGAACACTGTTTAGCATTTTCCTTTATTTTAACTTAAAAGTTATTTTAAAGGTAAAGTTAAAAATAATAGCTTTACAAGTACAAGTAACACTAAAATTGATAATTATAACTTTTTAACAATTTAATATCTATTTTAAAAACTATTGGTAAAATATTTGATAGAAGCTCCAATTTTACAATATCTAGTATTTTATTTTGGTCATTATGCGTCAGGTGAAGATAACAATTTGACGTTTATGGAAGCGGCGAAACGACAAGGTTTGGGAAGAGCAACAACAAACTGTTATAGTCTCTATTCAACTTGCAAGAGACTACCTTCATCACTGGAGTTGTGCTAGAACTCATGACAACAACACAAATGCTCATGGCAGCAGCAACAACAACAACACGAGTTGGTTGCCTCCTTCGGCAGGAACATTAAAGTGTAACATCGATGCAGCACTTTTCAATGATCAACAAAAATTTGGAGTTGGAATGTGCATTAGGAATGATCAAGGAAGGTTTGTGAAAGCAAAAACCATGTGGTTTAGCTGAAGCATGTGCATTAAGAGAAGGTATTATGTGGCTAGGTGAATTGGAGTATTCAAGAGTGGTTATTGAACTAGATTGCATGCTAGTGGTAAACGCCATCATGGATAACTCTATAAACCGAACAGAATTTGGTTCTATTATGCAAAATTGTCGCACGTTATTACGAAATCACCGAAACTTTGAGATAGTTTTTGTAAAGAGACAAATCAATTTTGTTGCTCATTCACTTGCAAAGGCATCAAAATTTTATGCTTGTTCTCAAGTTTTTGATTCTATTTCATCTTGTATTGAAACTAGTTTGATGAATGAAATAATATGAGTTTTTGTGTGTCAAAAAAAAACTAGTATGGACACCCTTACTGAGTACGGGCTAATTAAAAATCCACCTGAATGTTTTTTTTAATAAACTAAAAAAATTTATTAAGAAAGAAAAAAAAAAGAGAAAATAGATAATTATGGAGACATAGAACTAACTTAGAAAAAGAAATAAAAATAGAGTAGACACAAAATCGTTTGATTTTCTCTATTATGCCGATTTTCCTTCAATTTTTTGGTTGGTTGTTTGGTTTTGTAGTTTCATCCCAATTTATATTATACAGAGGTTTAATTCCCGGTTCAACTGGTCGGACTACAAAGTTAGTAATGGTACATGTTGTCAACTTCTATTTCCTTCTCAAAATTATAAATAAGTGTCATGTAGTTCATTCGGATCTTGATAATCTTCATATGAACCAATGTTAACTGCATCTTGAGTACAAAATGAGCAATGATATACATATTGTCCACCTTTATTTCCTTCTAAATATTATAAATAAGTGTATTTATATATTAACAGCTAACGAGTATCTTTCAAAAAAAAAAGCTAACGAGTAAATAATCAATTTATCCTTGAAACTATAAGCGTCACACTATTTGATCCCTAAAATCAACAAAATTCCAACATGATCCATAAAATTGAAAATCCTTGAAATAAAAATAAAAGATATAGATTGAAAATTAGAAAAATAATAAAATAAATAAATTTTTTATTGAAATAAATTATAATAAAATATCAATCGTTAGTTGGTTTAGTGGTGATTGGTGTTGGACTTGGTATGGAGGATCACAATTCGATCCCCACAACTGTCATGCAACTGTGATCGGGGTGAAGTTGGACCCACTTGATGTCAGAACTGATCCCGTACCAGATTAAGCGGTCTAGTAGACCGATTATTGGTGGGGAAAAGAACAACAAAAATTATGATAAAGATAAATTTCTTTGTTGATTTTTTTTGCGAATATTTCAATAAGAGATATATAGGGATATAGGAATGTCAATTTGCATCCGTCGGAGTGGATTTCCGCGGAGATTGCCCCGTTCGGAGATCAAGAAACATAGATTTTTTCCCCGTGGGCACTTCGGGGCGGGGATCGGGGAGGAAGCATCCGTCCCCGCGGATTCCCCGAATCCGTTCATATAGTTAACTATATATTATTACTATTATTATTTTTTTCATAATTTATATTATTATTATTATTATTAAATGTTGATTCTTTTTTAAAAAAAAAATAAAAAAGTAATTGAGGAGTTCTAGGTATCTATTTTGCTATGAATTATGAAATATTTTGATTATGAATTTTTGTATAATATGTTGCCTATTAGTTTTTGTATAATTGTTAGTAGCCAAATCCTAATATTTCTAACTAAAAAATATAAAAAACTTGTTAATATTCGATTTCTGTAGATCTTCGCGGGTACTTTGGGGATCTGTTGGGATGAGGACAAATCCCCGTGGTGACGGGAATGGAGGCAAAATCTCCCTCGCATGCAGTTTGGGGCAGGGAACGGGGATACTTCCTCGCACATTCTCCGCCTCATTGACATCCCTAGAGATATATGCTACATAGAAGAAGAAAAAAATCAACTGTCAAAAAAAAAATCAATTATTAAAAATCAAAAACAAAAAGAAAAAAATTTATTTGAAAAAAAAAATTGTTAAGATATTTATGTCAAATTAAATCATCATTTTAAAAAAATGGAAAACTAATAAAAAAAAAACTAATAATTTCTTATAAATTGATCCAATGGATTCCAACTTACAAGTGACCACTTAAAGTTGCAACAGATCGTGTCAACAACTTACAACTTACAATGGGGTGCACAGATCGTGTCAAGAAAAAAATACAAACAATGTAAACAAGCAAAAAGATTGTGTTAAGAGATCACATAACACATCATCAACACTCGTGATTCTTCATTATCATCATGCTACACTGCACCATAATTTTTTATCTTTCTCATGCTGGTTTTCAACCGACATCAATAGCCCCTCCCCCCTATTTCTGGTTCAAGACCCTGTTTCACACTTTTAAAATCATGTTTTCTGATGTGTCACATACTAGAACTAGATAGGAGATAAAAAGTTATTGATTACATAAATAAAAGCCAAGTTTCTTTGTAGAGCTGGAAAATTACACTCACCAAGAACTACAATACAGTTATACAATTAATATTCTATATCAAAATAACACAACCACATAGCATCAAATGTATCCATGTCTCTAGTGCCAATATAATTAACTCTTAAATACATCTCTATAACTCGAGTTACTTTTTACCATATTATATACCAAATATTTTGGGTTAGCTTGACGACTAGTAGACAGCCTCGGGACTCAGCAGTCTCAAAAGATTATTTGTCATCTTCTCAAAATAGAAAGATGCTTAGACTAGTGAGGTTGGATCCTCGGCAGCCCATATATGTGTCTACCACAGCACAACCTCTACCGCTTTAATCAGTCGTTGATTTTAGCAACTAAATTGCGTGAGACATTGTTCCTCTCCATCTCAATAAAATGCCTAACTATTTTACACTGAATATCATTACTTTCCATATGACAAGTTCAAATGCCTCACTAATAGCAAAAGGCTTCCATGCTACTAAATACTAATCCATGCCAAGAAAACGAGTGAAAGGCTTTTGAACAAACAAAAAAGAATAAAATTCAATGTCTGATGTATCATATAATGCATTGAGAATTTGAAGAGACACTTTCTCATTTGAAAACATGGGATTGCTTAGGAGCTTCAAATTCTAGTTTAATTTGGGGCTATTTGTTGGAGCTAGAATTAGAAAGGCAGCAGAAGTTTTTGGTTACATTAAATATATCACTAGCGGAAAGAATATTAACTGAATATGCCTTTAACTGACTATTGATCAAGCAAAATGCAAGCAAGCTATAACTTATAGTTTGAATGCCCAATAGGACCATAGCCATAAAATTAGACCCTGCCATAACAGCTTGAGCTAAAGACCTGTCAATCATGTTACATGCATTACTATATTCAACAATGATAATACTTTTCCATTAGTGAATTAAGACACTCAGTTAAACATGATCCCATAACAAATGAATGGTGGTGAAATATATCTTTCACGGTGACCTCCTTATCACTCCAATACCTATGTTCCTCCCTCCAACCACCAAACCACTTTATGACTCCCAATGCTGCCAATAACAAGACAAAAGCATGAACAAAAAGTATGCAATGCTGCCTATGAGGGTTGCAATAAGTACGACACAAGAATCTTATGACTTATTCGAGTAACATAATGTCAACTAACGCGAAGAAAACCAATACAATCTAAAATTGCATATAACACCCATTTGCATACTTGCATACATTAAGATTAAGATGTGCATTAAACAAAAAAATAAATTAAATATTACAAAAATACTATGCACAGATTGATGAGCAAATATATATATATATATATATATATATATATATATATATATATATATATATATATATATATATATATATATATGTTAGAAATAATATAAAATCATTCATGTAGCTCTATCCTAACAGCTTAAGTTTTTGTAATAATCGGTTATTTGACATGGTATCAGAGTTACATCAATGGTTTTATATTATTTCTAACAATATATATATATATATATATATATATATATATATATATATATAAGGAACAGGACATCTTACAAACTTCAGCAAACAACGCATCCTTGAAGCAAGAAGAGTTTCCTCTCACTTTCACTAAAACAAATATTAGATGGGGCAGTTATCTTTCTCAATGATGGCCTTAAAAATAGCTTTGAGGCAATGCCATTGGTATACACATTACTACAGCCTCTCAAATCGATTTCTTTCAGTTGCTTACAGTTTTCTAGTACATATTTCACTCCCATCTCTGTGCATTCCCCTTAATACTTGAGATTGAATAGAGTGCGTCATCCTCAATGTCTGTAAATGACAAGTTCAACGTCTTCAACTTGGGAACTTCAAAGTTCAGTCTAGGTAAATTCTCAATTGAACAACCCCATAAATTCAAATGACTAATCTTCCGGCATCTCCTTAATACTTGAAGAATACCTTGGTCTGATACGTTTTCGCAAGAATTCAAATCAAGCATGTGCAAATTGGGGAAAACAGAAGCAAATAGTATGATGCCTTTGTCCCTTAACCATGGATTGAAAGACAAATCGAGAGACTTTAATTGAGGGTATACGCCGAAATCCGTCAAACGAGCATAATTCTTTACTCTTTTATCTTTTATGCTTATATTTTGCATTTTGATCTCACTAAGGGAAGGACATTTCTTAAGGAGTGCAAACAAGGCTGAATATGTGACCTTTGTACAATAACTAAGGTTTATTGACACCAAGCCAAAAAGAAATGAAGACAAGTTCACAACAAGGCCATCATTTAACACTGCGGAGTGTTTAAAATCCAAATGTTGGATTGATTGATACTTGGATAACAAACTAAATATTCCAGCATAACTATAGCTGGTGCAATGAGAGAGGTCGATCAGCTGGTGCAATGAGAAAGGTCGATCCTCTTCAAAGAAAGACCAGCACTTCCAATGTAGGAGAGCAGGTCATCTGAGTGAGATACACACGAAAAATCAATACAAGTCAATCCCTTCAAACTCGCCAAGGAGTCGATGAGTTGTGGAATAATAATATTACCCGGAAGACATAAAGTCTTCAACATTGTTTGTTTGTTCTCACAGAGAGCGGAAGCAACGCCAGCTGCGGTAAGTCGAAAACATTCAGTTACAATGACCTCTTCAAGGAACTTGCAATTCATATACAAGTGAAAAATAGATCTGTCGGTAACGTAAGAGTGATGAGAGAGATTAAGCCTGCGGAGTTTGGAAAGTGAAATTGAAATAGCCTCAATCCCATCGAGGAAGTTCATGTCATTTTTGTGATCAGTGAATATAATATGACCGAGGTTAAGTTCTTGTAGTAAAGGGAAACAATCGGCGATGAGGAACAAGTGAGTGCTGGTGAAAGATCGTAAGTTGGAACAAGTGAGAGAGGCCAAAGTTGTAATCTTTTTGGAGAAAGATCGCATCCCATTTGAAGGAATGGTGGGTTTGTCGGAGATATTGAGTGATATGAGATTCTTCAATGGTGGAATCTAGCAAAGAAGTGCCTCGAGGTCACCGTGGAAGTGAGATCGATGGAGGTAAGGTTTGTGAACCTATGGAAGAGGCGAGAGAGGAAAGGGACTGTTGAATCACAAATAGTGAGAGATGATCGGAGACGGTTGGTGATGAAGAAGAACTCCTTAGAGACGGCGGAGATAGACTTCAGGTAATTGTTGTCTCCGTCGTTGAGAAATTTGAAGATATGTTTCCAACAATCGTCCGGTACATAGAAATATTTATCATGGGATGTGTGAGGTTAAATTGGTGTTTTATTTGTTAAAAAAAGTTTAGAAACAATAATGATTTTAAAATTTTATAAATTGTTTTTTTAGACATTGATAGAATCACACATGGTGGTGTATTGAATTTGGATTTTAAAAGAGTTTTTTAAGGTAAATATTTTTATGGTATTCAATGAAGATTTTTATAAAATCAAAATAAATATTTTGGTATTTAATTAAGATAATCAAGATTTTTTGTTCAGGACAATGAAATCTACCATTATTCGATTGAGATTTGTCGGCACTTATAAAATGTCTAACAATTCAAATTAAAATCTGTAGATTTTGATAGATTCTTTCGTGAGATGAATTTCGTGAGACTTTTTAGTAAAAATTATACATGATAAACTCTTCCAACAATCGGGTGGGATGGGTAGCTCAACTGGTTAAGCTAGTTGAGCGGGGTTAAGGAGCTAGAGGTCCAAGGTTCGAATCCATCCTAAGGAGAAACTTAATATAACATTGTAATACTAATAAGTAACATTGCTTATAAAAAAAAACTCTTTCAACAATCTCACCAAAAACTTTGAAATTTTTTCAAACTCGTCGAAACTTTTTATTTTACTTAAGGATTCTATCTTTTTCAACCTTTATGTACCAGAATTTTTTTCTTTTCTTTGTTCACTTGTTTATCCAATATATATATACTTTCTACGGAGAAAGGGAAGGTGTGATTGCGTCTCCAATGACTCCAATTGTTTGATTATTCTAACATTTGATTATAGGTGATGATTAGCATTGTGTTTGTTTTATTTTTCAATGTAAGATTTGATGTGATGTAGGAGGGTTTATTTAGATTTATTATTTTTATTATTCTAGATTTGCTAATTTTTCTCTAAAAAAAACCAAAAAAAAAAATTTGTTATTTTTTTTAGTTCACTTACTATTTAAACCAAACCATAATGCCTTGAGGGGTAGTTTTTCATTCAATAAAATATTTGAGTTTTTTCTCAATCTTCGGTGGACTCCGAAACCCTATTTTAACAAGTTTGTGCTTGTGGCTTGTCTTTATCAATTAGATTTTGCGTTTTGTTAACCTAGCGCTTCCGTTTTGCGTCAGTTGACATCAGAGCAGGTTTCCCCTGTTCTTTCGTGAAGTGATCAGATGGGAGATCAACTGGTGACGAAAACGGAGTTTGATGCTGCCATAGCGGCTTTAACCGCGGCCATCACCACTCTGACAACACAGGTGACAACGTTATCCAACAACAACATAATCAATCTGAACAAGGGATGAGGTCGTGGAAACAATCATATGATTGATGATTCGAGTTCAGAAGAGGAGGAGGTCGTGACTGAAGAAGAAAACAATCGTGGCAATCACCATGATTATCATGTGAAAGCAGATATTCCATTGTTTTACAGAACGATGAGAGTAGAGGAATTTCTAGATTGGCAGATTGTTGATAGATTTTTCGACGTCATGGACGTCCCTAAGCACAAGCAGGTTAAGATGGTGGCAATCAGGCTGAAAAGTATTGCCGCTGTCTGGTGGGACAGGCTCGTTGTTCAGAGGTTGAGGCAGAGAAAGAATCCCATTGCAAAAAAACTGTAAAATTGTAAATAAAATCTTGTACAACAAATTGAAGCTATGTACCAGAAAAATCATCATTAAAAGTTACACTTATATATAAATAGGGGTAATTAGGTAATTTAACATCTAACCAGGTGTGATTTCGGATGCGGGTTTGAATGATCTCAAGCCCAAACCCGTGGTATCGGGTGTCACCCGAGCCCAATCAACTGGGAATTTTGCCCATTAACTCGGGTTCAGATTCGGAAAACCCCAAACATCCTTTGGATATTCGTCATTTCGACACTGTTTTCATTGGTTGGAAAGCACCTATGGAGGGGTGGGTCAAGCTTAATTGTGACGGAGCCTCCAAGAATTCTTTGGGAGTCCTGTTGCGGCGAGCTCTTTCGGAACTCAAACGGTAGATGGATTAAAGGATATGCACGAAAAATAGTAACCTGCGACGCTCTATGCGTCGAAATGTAGGGAATGTACGTGGGTATGAAGCTTGCTTGGAGACAAGGTTTTCATCATCTACAAGTGGAAAGTGATTCAAAAACTCTGGTTGACATGGTCACAGGAAAACTCAGTGGCAAACCTCCAACCTTGATGCGTCGTATACAAGATCTTCTAAAGTTGAATTGGTAGGTGCATCTCAATCATATCTGGCAGGAGGGAAACAGAAGTGCGGATTGGTTGGCAAATTTTAGTTTATCTCTAGACTCTTTTAATATCAATGTTATGGAGACTCCTCCTAGTGAGATTTCCGGTCTCCATTTTGCTGACTTTTCCGGGGCTTGTATGCCTAGGAATATCCATGTGACTCAATAGTTAGTTCGTTTTTGAGCGTTAGCCCTCTTTTTCTACCAAAAAAAATCCAATCAAAGTAAATTATATGAATAGTGTTACACGATTCTCAAACGACAATTAAAAAGGAGTGGATGAAGTAATCAACATGTTCTAATTATTCGAATTTTTATTTAGAAGATATCAAAAAATTAATAAATTTAAGGCTTACATGCAATTTTGATCCCCAAATTTAAAGATATCAAGCTTTGTTACACACACATCTATTATTTAAGGGACAAAATAAATCGTTCATCTAAAATAAAATCACTAAAATCAGTCTATGAAATTTTAAATTGTTTTTGAAATATCTCTATAAATATCTACTAGCTAGATATGATTTGATTTGAATGCATTATAAAAATAATTTATATTTTTTTTTGTCGAGTAGTCCAATTGATAGAATTTTACTTTTTAATGTGAAATAGTAGGAGTACGTATTTCAACTCCGATCGCTGCATTTTACATACAATGTCTCTACCAACTGATGTATGTTTACGGGACAAAACAATTTCCATTATTAGTGTATTAAAATGAATTCTTTTTTACAGTAAAAAAACTATAATATTTATAAATGTAGAAAATTTGCTAAAATAAAAAAAAAAAGTAATATAAATTAACTATTTTTTTTTTTGACAAACTAAATTAACTATTTTTTTTTACTAAAATAAAGGATATTCATTCATTTAAATTGATAGAGTACATCGATGTAATACAAATTCAAATTCGCTAAAAATAGATGAAGTAGTAATATAGGTTCATATTAGTCATATTGATTTGCAGTTATTTTAGACATCGTTGATAAATATATATCTTGTATTTTTTCTATTGCGCATTTATTTGAATTATAAAGATTGCTAAAAATTGATATATTTGTTACTTAAATTTTTCGTCATGAACAACTTATTTTCTGTGTATAATAGTTATTTAAATTTTTCATCAGAAAAACTTGTTCCCTGTTTATAGTAGTTATTTAAACTTTTCATTAGCAACAATTTGTTTTCCCGTATATAATAGTTAATTTAATTTTTTAACGACAACATTCTGTCTATAACAGTAATTAATAAAAATTATTGATGACAACTTGTCACGTATATATAATAGTTATTTCAAATAAATATGAGCGACATATTTTTTTGTCTATATTAGTTAATCATAAAAATTCGTATTTTATTACGAAAGAGAATATTAAAAATAAGTAAGTTAGTTGAATTAAGAGTAATTAAATAAGGGTATAAATGAAATAAATTTAAATTTATAAGAGTATTAAATGAAAATTACTATGTACAATGTGTTTCATTGTTATGTGTAATTTTTTCAAAATGTTCCATATAAAAAGGACCGAATGGAGTATTTATCTTTTCTTTTTATGAATGTATGAAAAAACAATGAAAGGAAAGAAAATAAATAAGAGATCAAAGAAATAACGATGCATGTAGTATTATACATGAAAAGTTAAGGGGAAAATGAATTCTAAATATATTTAGGGTGTTACGCATATAATAATTGGTTGTGGTTGTTTTTGGTGATTGATTTGCATGACTTTAAGAGTCATATTTTATTTTTTTGGTACAATAGAAGAGTAAAACCTCCTTCAAAATGTCATATTTAATACATGAGAATGAAGTAATTGACTATGATTTATTAATACTAACATTTTAATTTTTTAATTTAAACTTCATATTAGTTGGTGGTGTCATGCATATTATTGGTTGGTGGTGTTTTTAGTGGTTGATATGTATGACTTTAAGAGTCATATTTAACACATGAAAATTATATAAAACAATGTTTAATCATGTGCATAATAGTTATATTAAAAAAAGTATTAATGACAACTTGTCATGTATATATAATAGTCATTTCAAAAATATTATGAGCAATATTTTGTCTAACTTATTTTAATTATTCATAAAAATTCATATTTAACTCATTCCTCAATAAAAAAAATTAACTTTTGGCAAGAGATTTCTACTAATGTATTAAAGATGATTGCGCAAAAATTTTAAAATTTTGAAGCACAAATTAAAAATATAAAAATACATATTTAATTCATCCTTTTTAAAAATATGTTAAAATGTTGCTAGAGAAACTTCTATAATGTACTATTAAACATAACATCTAAAAAAAAAATTAGAGTTTTGAATGATACACATGAGTTAACGTTAATTGTTGTTACAGAGATTTCTATAATATACTAAACATAACAGTGAAAAAAAAATATTTGACCTATTCAATTTGTAATACAATTTTTTACAATAGTGTAATTTAATTATTACTACTTTTAGAATTTCCAATTCAACATTTTTTTAGTTAGTATTTATGAAACTAATACATTAATGTACTATGAATATAAATATAAATCTTGTAAAAATTATAAATAAATAGACAACTTTATTCATATATGAGTAAAAAGATCTCATAGGGATCACTAAAAAAATTAGGTTCTCATAATAATATATGAGTTTAAATATCAGCCTCATAGAAATTATCAAAAAATAAACAATTTTATTAACATGTGTGTAAAAACACAGGTCTCGTATAAATATCAAAAAAAAATAAGTCATCGTATTGATATGAGACATATGAGTAAAAACATAGATCTCATATAAATAAATAAAAAAGCAGGTCCTCGTATTAATGAGTATAAATATAGTCCTCATAGAAATTATCAAAAAAGAGATAACCTTATTAATATATGATTAAAAATATAGATCCCCATAAAAATTATAAAAAAAAATAGTCAATTTTTCAAATATATAATGTCGTTCCCGGAGAAATTACCAAAAAAATTAGGTCCTAGTATTAATATATAACTATAAACATAAGATTCGGACAAATTATCAAAAAATAGACGATCTTATTAATATATGAGTAAAAATACAAGTATGAATGGCAATCACAAAATAATAAGTCCTCGCGAGAATAAATAAAAATAGACATCTTTATTAATTTATGAGTAAAAACATAGGATCCATATAAATACTAAAACTAAAATATATAAACATTGTGTAATATAGTATAATGATTAAAATAATAATAATAATAAAATAGAAGTAACGTGTCTTTGCCAAATTTAGCCACGGCTAAATATAGTGCAAGCAAGGACATTAATGACATTTCCATAGTATCTAAGTTTAATAGATTTATATGATGTTTACCAAATCCAAGAGTTTTCAACGCACGAAGACACATGTCAATGTGTATTAATCTATGCAGCAATCCATTTCTCCTCGTTCTTTTTAGCAATGTCAACAATGTCTTGTTTGTAATTTTCCTGCAAACCTTTCAACTTATATATTACTCCTCCAGAATAGACTACTGACTCATCAACCATCTCAAAACATATCTTCGCCATAGCACTGTTAACCAAAATATTGTCCGATCCTTTTAGACATGACTCCAAAAAAATTTCATCTGTGCTGCTCAACATCTCACAAAGCAGGTCAATAGACTCCTTAGCCGGCAATAACCTATTAAAATAATGTCAATAAGCTTTTATCACAATATTGTTGTACACTTACCAAATTGTAACACTCATCCGAAATTATATTTGAACCTTGACAAACATCATTCCAACAATAATCAACACGAAGCATATATCATGATTACACATATTCAAAATCACTTTAAAACAACTTAACATCACATATAAGTGCTTAATTCATGGATTTCAAATCAATTTCATAATTTGTCAAAAACAACTCAAATAACATCATCATCAACAATCAAAGTAAGTATCTTTCTCTTCAAGCATTTCAATCAATGAACATGAATAAACACGTAAATTCACACATCAACACATAAAACTCAAATTAAAACACATCACAAGCTCTCAACTTAAAAACAATACATAGAATAACAAAATATAATGTTTAAACTTGTTAAAACTTACATCATATGTTCAATACCCACGTTCATTAAGGAAGTGACATTAAGGAAGTTGTCAACGTCTTTTTTATAAAGACCACTTGACAAAAAACAGGCAAACATACGAAGAGCGGTAAAAACAAGTACTTCTCTTGTATTGTCCATAGACAAAATTTCCACCAGAATAGGTGAAACAAAAAGGCTGATAGGAGGTTGCAGTCGGAAGTAAAGCTTTGGTGGAATCCTTTCACAAAAAAAAATTCATCAAAGCAAACATAACTACTAGGGAGAGTGATTGGTTTGTAGCTGTATCAGCCAGCATAGATACTAATGGATAGAGAGCGGTTGCACCATTTTCCAAAATTGTATGTCTTGTCTTTCGGGAATGAACTGCAATATTAGCCAAGGCCCATATTGCCTGCATTTTAACAATGTGACCCTCTTGATGACTGACGCAGAGCTTCAGAAGCTTGGGAATAACACCACTTTCAACTACAATTGTTGTATGTTCAATCGATCCCGCGGCTATACTATTGAGAGCCTATAGTGCCATCTCCTACATATATAATATAAAACATATTATATGCTGTAAAACTATGCTAAAGAGGACACTATTGAACTTTTTCAATAATTGCAAAAAATAAATGCAAAATCATAAGAAACAATGTGGTGAAGGCCATGTGTATTGAAGCATTTAATGAGGGCTTAGAAAATAAGCATGTATAGTATTAAGATGTCCCTGTTATTAATAATAATGATAAATGTATCCTTTATCATTTTTAAAAATATATAGTATTTTATTTTATCATAACTATTATATATAGTTTATTAGTGGGAGTGAAAGAAACTTATGTTATTTTTATACCAATTAATGTACTATTCATTTAGATTGTCTTCAAAGCATCTAAAATCCTTCTTGTATTGGTTAAAGACCCTATATTACTTCCTTATATATAATTATCCTAATCTAGCTAGTATACCCGTATTATAAGAACTTATAATAGATTTCACATATTTGAGTATATTTGTGTATCTATTAAGTATTACATCCTAATTATGCTTTTGAAACACAAATTTAAAATATAAAAATACATATTTAACTCATCCTTTTTAAAAATATGTTAAAATGTTGCTAGAGAGACTTCTATAATGTACTACTAAACATGACATCTGGAAAAAAAATTAAAGTTTTGAATGATACACATGAGTTAACGTTAATTGTTGTTACAGATATTTCTATAATATACTAAACATGACAGTGGAAAAAAATATTTGACCTATTCAATTTGTAATACAATTTTTTACAATAGTGTAATTTAATTATTACTACTTTTAGAATTCTCAATTCAACATTTTTTAGCTAGTATTTATGACACTAATACGTTAATGTACTATGAATATAAATATAAATATCGTAAAAATTATAAATAAATAGACAACTTTATTCATATATGAGTAAAAAGATCTCATAGGGATCACTAAAAAAATTAGGTTCTCGTAATAATATATGAGTTTAAATATAAGCCACATAGAAATTATCAAAAAATAAACAATTTTATTAACATATGAGTAAAAACATAGGTCTCGTATAAATCACAAAGAAAATTAGGCCATCGTATTAATATGAGACATATGGGTAAAAAAATAGATCTCATATAAATAAATAAAAAATCAGGTCATCGTATTAATGAGTATAAACATAGTCCTCATAGAAATTAATTATCAAAAAATAGATAACCTTATTAATATATGATTAAAAATATAGATCCCCATAAAAATTATAAAAAAATAGTCAATTTTTCAAATATATAATGTAGTTCCCGGAGAAATTACCAAAAAAATTAGGTTCTAGTATTAATATATAACTATAAACATAAGATTAGGACAAATTATCAAAAAATAGACGATCTTATTAATATATGAGTAAAAATACAGGTATGAATTGTAATCACAAAATAATAAATCCTCGCGAGAATAAATAAAAATAGACAACTTTATTAATTTATGAGTTTAAACATATGACCCATATAAATACTAAAACTAAATATAAAAACATTGTGTAATATAGTATAATGATTAAAATAATAATAATAATAATAATAACAATAATAATAATAATAATAATAATAATAATAATAAAAGTAACGTGTCTTTGCCAAATTTAGCCACTTGGCTAAATATGGTGCAAGCAAGGACATTAATGACATTTTCATAGTATCTAAGTTTAATAAATTTATATGATGTTTACCAAATCTAAGAGTTTTCAACGCACAAAGACACATGTCAATGTGTATTGTTTGTAATTTTCCTGCAAACCTTTCAACTTATCTATTACTCCTCCAGAATAGACTACTGACTCATCAACCATCTCAAAAAATATCTTCGTCATAGCACTGTTAACCAAAATGTTGTTCGATCCTTTTAGACATGACTCCAAAAAAATTTCATCTTTGTACGTGTTGCTCAACATCTCACAAAGCAGGTCAATAGACTCCTTAGCCGGCAATGACCTATTAAAATAATGTCAATAAGCTTTTATCACAACATTGTTGTACACTTACCAAATTGTAACACTCATCCGAAATTATATTTGAACCTTGGCAAACATCATTCCAACAATAATCAACACGAAACATATATCATGATTACACATATTCAAAATCACTTTAAAACAACTTAACATCACATATAAGTGTTTAATTCATGGATTTCAAATCAATTTCATAATTTGTCAAAAACAACTCAAATAACATCATCATCAACAATCAAAGTAAGTATCTTTCTTCAAGCATTGCAATCAATGAACATGAATAAACACGTAAATTCACACATCAACACATAAAACTCAAATTAAAACACATCCCAAGTTCTCAACTTAAAAACAATACATAGAATAACAAAATATAATGTTTAAACTTGTTAAAACTTACATCATATGTTCAATACCCACGTTCATTAAGGAAGTGACATTAAGGAAGTTGTCAACGTCTTTTTTATAAAGACCACTTGACAAAAAACAGGCAAACATACGAAGAGCGGTAAAAACAAGTACTTCTCTTGTATTGTCCATAGACAAAATTTTCACCAGAATAGGTGAAACAAAAAGGCTGATAGGAGGTTGCAGTCGGAAGTAAAGCTTTGGCGGAATCCTTTCACAAAAAAAATTCATCAAAGGAAACATAACTACTAGGGAGAGTGATTGGTCTGTAGCTGTATCAGCCAGCATAGATACTAATGGATAGAGAGCGGTTGCACCATTTTCCAAAACTGTATGCCTTGTCTTTCGGGAATGAACTGCAATATTAGCCAAGGCCCATATTGCCTGCATTTTAACAATGTGACCCTCTTGATTACTGACGCAGAGCTTCAGAAGCTTGGGAATAGCACCACTTTCAACTACAATTGTTGTATGCTCAATCGATCCCACGGCTATATTATTTAGAGCCCATAGTGTCATCTCCTACATATATAATATAAAACATATTATATGCCGTAAAACAATGCTAAAGAGGACACTATTGAACTTTTTCAATAATTGCAAAAAATAAATGCAAAATCATAAGAAACAATGTGGTGAAGGTCATGTGTATTGAAGCATTTAATGAGGGCTTAGAAAATAAGTCTGTATAGTATTAAGATGCCACTGTTATTAATAATAAGGCTTTAATGCAGTTTTGATCCCCCTATTTTGAAAAATTTGAACTTTTGATCCCCCTATTTTAAAAGCCAACTTTTTGATCCCCCTATTTTGAAAAACTTGAAGTTTTGATCCCCAAACTCATTTTGGTCAAATTTGTGATGATGTGTCAACCACATTGATGACGTGGCAGTGTCTATGTGTCAATCTCATATTTCATGTCATTATTTTTTTAAAATAAAATATTATGTATTAAAAGTATTAAAAAATTAAAATAATTAATTAATAATAATTAAAAAACAGTAAAATTAACCTCTATAAATATATATGATTAAAACTCAATAAATTATCCCAATATATAATTAAAAATCAGTAAATTATTCAAATATATAATTAAAAATCAATAAATTATCCCAATATATAATTAAAAATCAGTAAATTATTCAAATATATAATTAAAAATCACTAAATTGTCCAAATATATAATTAAAATTCAATAAATTACCCAAATATATAATTAAAATCACTAAATTGCACAAATATATAGTTAAAATCCAATAAATTACTCAAATATATAATTAAAAATCACTAACAACAATCCAATTCTCATCATCATCATCTACATCACTCTCACTAGCAACATATTCAGAATCATCCTCACTTAAGTCTTCAGGTTCCTTTTCACTTACTCCCGGTTCTTTTTCCCTTGTTTCAGCCTGTTTCTCTGATGGCCTATACAAACAATAATAAAACACTGTCATATAAAACCCTGGACATGTTTCTTTCAAAATGGAATCAAACACTAAAACCCTAAACATTTTTTTGTCCACCACCACTATTAAAATAATAGCAACTAAGTAACAATGGAGGACCGTAACTTTTATAAATGAAGACAACCGAAAGAGACGATATGGACCATAACAACTACTAAATTAAGTGTTTGTCAAACAAAAAAACTACTAAAATAAGTGAATACCACAAACATACCTCATACAATAATTCATGTTTTCCATCTTCTTGTTCAACTTTGCGATGACTTTAGAATATTATCTTGTAAAGCGAGCGTAATGATGAACACGAGCGGATGATGAATCAAACAGAAAATTGACAACATGCAGATGAATGATGAACACGAGCGTGATGATGAATCAAAGAAGATGAAAGATTGAGACAGAGATCGTCGAAGATGGGTGGCGCTAGGGTTCCATGATTTGGGAACTGAGTTACTATTTGTGCGTGTCTGATTCTTCTGCAATTTTTCCCTTTTGATCATCTGCGTTTTTTAATTATTGTTAATTATTTAATTAATTATTTTATTGTTTTAATATTTGATTTAAAGATTTGATCAACAAAAATATTTGATTTAAATATATTGTTTTAATATTTGATTTAAAGATTTGATAAAAAAAAAAACTGATTTAAAAAAAAATTAAAACATAATATTTTATTTAAAAAATAATGACATGGAATATGAGGTTGACACATAGACACTGCCACGTCATCAATGTGGTTGACACATCATCACAAATTTGAACAAAATGAGTTGGGGGATCAAAACTTCAAGTTTTTCAAAATAGGGGGATCAAAAAGTTGGCTTTTAAAATAGGGGGATCAAAACTTTAAGTTTTTCAAAATAGGGGGATCAAAACTGCATTAAAGCCTAATAATAATGATAAATGTTGTTAGAAATAAATTGTAAGAGCTAAAGTATAGAGATAGAGAGAATGAGATGTTTGTATTCTACACTTCACTTGTGTATCTTTACATCATAGATAGAGTCCTATTTATAGGATACAAAGAGGGAAGTGAAAGACCAAATCTAATTAAGGTCCACTTCATTAGTGGGAGTTATAGGACAAGGAAGAGATTAGGATGGACATCCACTAAGGACTATTATTCATAACACTCCCCCTTGGATGCCCATCGAGGATGTGCCTCGTTAAAACCTTACTAGAAAAAAACCCAGTGGGAAAAAATTCTAGTGAAAGGAAAAAGAGTACAACATCCTTTTACATAATTTATTTATTTCTCCCCCTCAACCATACAAGCATCTTTAAGACGACGACGATCAATCTTTTGTATCATTTGTTCAAAAATTCTACTTGTGAGAGACTTTGTGAAAATGTCTGGTATATTTGCATACGAACGAATTTGTTGAATATTTATATTGTCATCCTTCGAAGATAAACCACAATTCTCTTTAGAGATCTCAACCAAACCCGTTTTCGTCTCGCCTCATGTAATGCTAAGAGTTCTGCATGATTTGATGATGTTGCTGTTATAATTTGTTTCACAAATCTTCATGAAATGGTTGTACTTTCACATGTAACCTGCATTATGAGGATTTGACAAATAACCTGCATCTGCATAACCTGTTAATTCTAATTTTGGTACTTTTAAATAAAACAAACCTGTATCTGCATAACCTGTTAAGACTTCGTGGAGGTGAAAAATTATATCTTGATAATAAATTGACAGAAAATAAAATATCAGGTAATTGTATAATTAGCAAGGTAAATTAGTGTTCCAATTGCACTTAGACAAGGTACTTCAAGACCAAGTATTTCTCCATCCTCTTCTTGAGGTATGAAATGATCTTTCTTCACATTTAGTGATGGAACAATCATTAGAGTAGACAATTGATGGGATTTGTCCATATAGAAACGTTTTGTTTTAACTATATATATCAATGAAAAACTTTTATCAATACTCTTAGATAATAGATCAAACTTTAAATATTTGTATTTCATGATTTTTCTTTTTGCAAGAAAATTATTCGTATCTCATCATTTTCACATCATCATGTGTACGGACTGCTGGTCCAATATTCTTTCACTTTACAAAGTGAATTTAATTATGTAGAATTTATTTTATTTATTTTTCTTTTTCATGATCCTTAATATAATCCTTAAATATTTTGATTAATGATCCACTATTTCTCATCATTTGTAGCGCTATACTATATACTATATAAATAAACATCGTCAACGTTGACTTTCTTTCGGTTCCATCATATAATTTTCATTCATGATATAATTCGTCGAGATCTCTTTATTTTCATAACTTTCAGGTACCTGATAAGTTCTTCTGGAACTGAAAAATCAATTATGTCAAATTTTTTTTTTCATATCCTCACTTGGATCATCTTTCATTTTAGCTCCTTTTCTTATTTGAGGATTTTAATCTTTAGAACCGACTGACCTACCACCCTTCATGGTGGTTAAGACTCATTTGCAATAGTTGATTGGAGCAATAGCAGCTGATAGTTGATTTCATAAACTTTGCAAATGATTTATCTTTTGAACATATATTTCAAACTATATTATATTAGGATCAAGATGAGATAGTAATAATAAACTATTATTTGAAGTAATTCATTTGAACTTCTGGTCCACATTTTCAGCTGCTTCTTCTCTCCCCCTAATATTGGGAAAACTAATTCATCATTTGATAATCAGCCTTCTGGGCTGTAAACAAGTCTCCAATTTTTAACTCAATATACTTTATAATAGATGGAGATTCATATCAAATATATTTTCCCAATATTCTTTAATAATTCATCTTAGTGCATTATATTGGAGCAATTGGAACATACCAACACATCTATGCTTATATGAAAAGTATTAGGTTATAAACTTAAACTTAATTGCAAATTAAGGGGAGGACTTTCATATAATAACTTATTGGCTTGATGCAAAGCGAAAAATCAATATAAATGATTGCATGTTCCCAAAGTGGAATTTTTGAAGTTATGATTTCGTAAGTATCAATCACACATTTAACTTTAGACGTCTAAAGAAAGGATCTTCGGGTCCATATTTTAAATTAGCATATGCTGCAAGATATTCAATATCAATTTTGATTTATATTTGATACTTATCCAATACTTTCTGAAAATGATCTCTTTGTCAAATTAGTTAGGAGAACAATTTCACAAACTTCTGGTTGTGAATTGACTAACCATTTAGTTGATGCATCAATTAAAATCATAAAATATCTAAATGGTAATTGGTGTACTGATTTACAAGTATTACGTTATATACATTCTCAAATTGTGAGAGATTCAATTTTTCAAATTTTCAACGTCCTTTGGGAACTAATAACACAAATTATGGATTGAAGAATCTTCTGGCTCTTCAATACATATCCAATAATATAATAATTATTTTTCGCATCACAATAGATCCGGGATAACCCAACCGGTCTTGCCAAAGACAAACTTAATATAATTTATAAACTTCAGGTTTACAATAATACATAATTCATTTATTTTAATCCATTTGAAACAATAATGAACAAATATATAAATCAAACTATATTATAAAGCTTTCATTATCTTTTGTTTTACCATAGATTGAGAAAAGAAATAAAAACTAAACATAAATTTTTTCCAACAAATAAGATTTTCTAAATCATACATATTTTTTTGTTTAGGTGCGTAATCAGGTAACACCAATTGTCAATAAGATATATTTTCAAAGTTTGACATCTTCAAAGTCTATATTATACATAACATCAAAATTATATAAATTTATTTAATAAGAAAATATGCATATCTTCCATGTAATATTTATGAGATAAAAATCTTATGGAATAAGAAAGAATAAAATCATAATCAAATATATTAATTTGTTCATAGAATAAGAAAACAAAGCATATAATAGAAGTTAAAATATTACTTCATAAAATAATTTTTTGATCAAATAATGGAATAAAATAACTTTTTTTTTATCAAAACTAATTTAACATCTCATCTATAAGTTCATAGTAATGAAATTTCATGACATTGGCATGTATTATATCAACGGTAAATCAATTAACATAATCATAACATTAATTATACAAAATAAATAGTATGCGTCATTTACTTCTGGGAATGACGTTCAAATAACCATTTTTTGTTAAATTATAAATATGACTAATCTTCCAAAAAATTGTTGAAGATATTTTTCTCAATTTTGCTACTCCAAAAGCATATTCGTTCGAGTAGTGTAGAAATACACATATACATTTATTTTATTTTTCTTTCAAATCAATAGATCTTATTGTCATGGTATAAATGTAGTTCTTCAAGAAGTATATAACCAATCTAATTAGTTATTTTTACGATCCTTCTGGGACATATCATTACCGAATTTTTAAGTTCTTCAAGAACTATGCAATATATTTTAATTAACAATAAAATCAATTCTCTAATTAATCTTTAGAGATTAACCCTTTTGAATTCTTCTGGAATTCACATAGAATAATGTTGAGTTATTAAGGAACTACCCTTTTGAATTCTTCAGGAATTCATAGAGAATAATATGAGTCTTAAATATTATCCAAATCCAAATATGATCTGAAAAACTACCACTCAACTTACTGCAAGGTTGATCCAAAATAAAGGTGGTTTACATTATAAATTCCTTCCGCTGACAATAATGTATGTGAAAGTATCAAATCATAAATGATCTCCAAAATAAATAAAAATAGCTTCTTAATCTAAAGTATAATTATATATAGTCCTTATTAATTAAGGAGCACACAAAATTTTATCGAATAAAAAGTATATACATGTAACTAACACAACAAAGGTACAAACTAAAAAAATTAGATAATAATCACTATGTCTTTTCGGTTTAAATTGGATAATAATCAAACCGAAAAATAAATAAATAGGCTTACCAAAATTCAAACCATTAGTATTCACCAAAAATAATATTAATGAATACTAGTTATCTTTTGGATCAATTCCAAACAAACAAAAAAAATCTAGAATTTGTTCACATAGTGGATTTGCTATAACAATAGAACATTGACAATTTTCAGTAAATCAATCAATGCACAACAAAGAACATCACGACAGAAAAGAAATCGATCGAAACTAATAACTTATTTCCACCGACCCAAAAAAAATCCACGAAAAATACTTATATATTGCTCATGCATAAATGTATATGATAATATGATAACATTATGAATGCATGTATTGTCACAGATGGGTATAGAAGTTTTAAATGTGTGGTGAGATATCAAAATCAGGGTCAAATAGATTTAACAGGAAAAACAATGTTGAGGAATAAGCGTATATGAAAATGACCAAGTTAGGAGAAGAATATCTACGGTCCCTATAACAACACCATGTACCTAATGAGTTGCAATTATGCAGTGATTATATTAAATAAAGAAACTCTAATGATGACTAAACTTGAATCATTATAATACAGCAGCAGCGACAATACATATGTGTATCAAACATAACAATATGTGTTATATATGTGTGCATAAAATAAAAGTAAAACATAGAAATCAAATGACATTATAAGTAAATTATATCATAAACAAGGAAATATTTTAAAGCATTGATCGGACATATTTTAACTTAATAGGGGTCATATATTAAAAGAATGCATATAGGCATCAAGTAGAAAATTTGGTGTAGTTGAAAATAGCTATTATAGGGACTGTATATATACTAAAACTAGCATAATGCAGTGCTTCGTCTTTCATATTAGTCCAAGAGATTATTTCACAAACAAGCATACAACATTATAAGTAGTATCAAGAACACGGATGAACTAACATTACCTCAGGATATATGGAGCTTCGTGCTGATAACGTGTTAGAAATAAATTGTAAGAGCTAAAGTATAGAGATAGAGAGAATGAGATGTTTGTATTCTACACTTCACTTGTGTATCTTTACATCATAGATAGAGTCCTATTTATAGGATACAAAGAGGGAAGTGAAAGACCAAAGCTAATTAAGGTCCACTTCATTAGTGGGAGTTATAGGACAAGGAAGAGATTAAGATGGACATCCACTAAGGACTATTATTCATAACAAATGTATCCTTTTTCATTTTTAAAAAATATATAGTATTTTATTTTATCATAACTATTATAGTTTATTAGTGGGAGTGAAAGAAACTTATGATTTTTATACCAATTAATGTACTATTCCTTTAGATTGTCTTCAAAGCATCTAAAATCCTTCTTGTATTGGTTGAAGTACCTATATTACTTTCTTATATATAATTATCCTAATCTAGTATACCCGTATTATAACAACTTATAATAGATTTCACATATTTGAGTATATTTGTGTATCTATTAAGTATTACATCCTAATTATGTTATTTGTGTTTCTCCCGAGTCTTCTGCATTGCAGTTGGGCTTAATGCATGAATACTAGATGTGACTAATTCATAAGCATCCAGTCATGATTGGACTTTGTTAGTAGGTACTACATGTGGCCTATTAGCGAGGCTAGCATGAATTTTAAAATTATGTTTCAAGTGATAGAATATCATAAAATAGAGTGATATAGAGTCATAGGGATGGACAACGGTCGGTTTCAGCCGAATTCGGGCTGAAAATTGTCCATCCAAAAAAATCCATGGTTTGAATAGTTTAGCCCGCTTTCGTCTATTTAGAGCTTCGGTTTGATCGGATTATGGTGACGGTTTGTATTGGGTGGATTTATCAGGTGTAAATTCAGGCTAAGAAATTATGAATAGCTCAAACAATACACCATTAAATTTAAAGAAAGAGTGCAAAAAAAAATATAGACGTGAAGAGAATTTTTTTTTTAAAAGAAGCACAGAAGGGTGAAATAATTAACCAATTACAACAAAGAATAAGTACTCTAAAATTGTATTGGCAAGTGGAAAGTGTAGAAACAACTCATTGAAAATATAAACGCA
Source organism: Trifolium subterraneum (assembly GCA_951799995.1). NCBI lineage: Eukaryota > Viridiplantae > Streptophyta > Magnoliopsida > Fabales > Fabaceae > Trifolium > Trifolium subterraneum. Next base: position 3,944,267 of record OX637462.1, on the reverse strand, counting down.
AGTGAAAAAAGAAATTCACGTCAACTTTTTATCAAAATCACACTTGTGATCTACTAGTAAGCTATATCATGCAGTCAGAAAAGTTACTTCATCGGTCAGATTCGGATTTCGTTGGACCTGAAAATCCAATCTGAACCCGCTCGTCTCAATCCATTCAAACCCAATTTTATTCACTCGTTTAACCCGTAACTCGACCCACTACCACCCACATTCAATTTTTTTATCGATTTTGTTAGATTCGGATTGGTTCGGAAAATCCTATCCACCCGTGAGAGTCATATTCTATCGCTTGAATTTACTCTTTTATTTACTTGAATGTCAAAGTGTCTAAAGATATCATCCTCACATCCATTTCAACAAACTTTGTTCAAGCTTGTTTCTTCATTTTCGAACAACTCAAATCAATATTTTAGCAGATTTAACTTATATATCATATAAAAAATTATTTACATTCAACTAACTTTTCAATAACCGTAAAGTTTATTTATTTATTTATTTTTATTTTTTTTGGTTTCTAAAGGCAGGAGACCATAATAGTTTAGAGTTTAACCTTAGGGTAAGTAAAGTCTAGCAAAAAAATTTACCATAAAATTAATTTGTTCCCTTATAATAGTGAAGAAAGAGTATTTATATTTAGTTATCTTCTGGAAAGGATTGCTCATTTTGAAGGATATGTGTTAGTCATTTAATTATATAACCGATTATAAACAAATTAAAAAAATTGTCAAAAATAAAAGTTAAAAAGAAATTTATGGGTGTAATCCGAAAAGAAAAGAAGAAATTTATGGATACTAGCGAGTCAAGCAGGCGCGTTATGTCAAAAAAAAGACATGCCTTATATTATTGTGAGTTTGTTAACAAAAAAATTTGTATCAAATGTAGTTATGTTTTTTTTATTGTTATAGTTGAATGAAAGTTTTTTAAAGGGTAGTCCCATGAGCTTGGCTCAATTGGTTGGACACCGCATTATATATGCCGGGGGCCGGGGTTCGAACCTGGGTCATCCCACTTATCCACTTTAAGGGTGAAATTTCAAGCCGCTAGGCTACTTGACCAAAAAAAAAAAAGTTTTTTAAAGGGTAAATTTAGAGTTGTAAGAGAGGTAATTTTAAATAGTTATGATTTATTTAGTGTTGATACGTAATACAAAAGAGTAGAATTGTCAAAGAAAAAACCAACAAAAAATGGTAATTATAAAAAGTCTACCCAAAAAATTGTATATCCTTTTTATATACTCCATATTATAGATATAGCAGTGGGTCCTAGGAATTCAAAGGTAACAAAGACACAGTCAAACATGCCATGCTTGAATTTCAAAGTTATCACGTGTATAAGATCAATGGGCTTTCGAAGCATCAAGCATAATTACAAACAATACTTCAGCTTATCAAAAAAACAAAAAACAAACAATACATCAAATCAAACATGCCACATGTGATCAATTTTTTAATTTTCAGAATACATATAGTACTTTATAGCTTTTTAATAAATGATACATATTTATCAATAAAAAATTATTACTTTTAATTATTTTAAATCGCTGAAATACGGACTATTGCACATGTTAGACAATTTTTTTTACTATTTCTTTAAGTAGTTTATTTACATTGATGAGTACGCTCTTCAGTCTTTAATATAAGAAAAAATTTACTTTTTAGATTTATTGAATGATTGATGTATATGATGTATTTGGTCTAAAAAACGGACCAAATATTTCAATATCAATCCAATCTAAAAATCAAAAGTATTCTTATATAAGAAAATGAGAGTATTAATTATGTTTCTTCGTATTCTTATTTATTGTATCTCAATTCATCAAAATATTTAAATAGAAAATTAATTTTTATGTACCTTTCTTTTTAAACATTCATCCAATTGAATCATGCCAAATATATATTTCTTGAAATACTTTATAAATTAACTTTAAAAAGAGATACCATACTATAATGTGATTAGTTTGCATTCATAAAAAGATTTACATAAATTTGGTCAATCAAACATGCCACACCACATGTGATAAATTTTAAAAGCATCTATTCAATCAAATCGTGACAAATAACCCAAAGAGGGGAGGGGTATACCCCTAATTTGGAAGAAATTTGCATGCTCAAGGTTAAAGGGAGGTTTAAACTTCCGTAATTTCGAAGCCTTTAACATAATTATGGCAGTGGAATAAACATGGAGTATTGTTAAAAAATTCAGACACATAATTAAAGCAAGGTATTTTTCATAATCTTTTTTATTTGAGGCCTGATCTTTGAGTTATAACTCGATTTTTGTTTAGCGTAGTATTTGGAAAGCTCGTCAAATTTTGTTGCTTGGATGTAGGTGGAGTATTGCTAAAATTTGGACTTTATTTTTGTGTACAACGACAAACTTAAGTATTAACACACTTCTCATCGTGTCAGTTAATGAAGACAAACTCATTTGGGATGGAGAAAGAAATGGTTGCAACGTACTCTGTTAAATCTGAGTACAATTTAGATATGCGTCATATTTTGCGCGGTCATAATTTTCATGTGGAGGGTAATTGGATTGATATCTGGAAAGCTCAAGTGCTACAAAGCTTGTCATTTACTTTGACATTTATTTCAGAGTTGTCTTCCGACGCAAGTCCGATTATATCAACAACATGTGAAATGTGATGTGCACTGCCCTATGTGTGAGAACACGACTAAAGATGACCTCCGCGTCTTTTTTGATTGCACTACAACTCGGGAATGTTGGCAGGTTGTTGGTCTGCTATCTGTCCTGAATAATAACGCGTATCAACAGAGCCTTGTTGCAAATAAAGTGTTTTCGATGTGCTGAAATGAAGATCGAGCCATTGTGGAGCATATGGTTTCACCGAAATGATGTAGTTTGGAATGACAATCTCAGCTTACCGAACCAAGTCGAGCGAATTGCATACGCCGCGTGGAATAATTGGTTTGTTGTTCATCATATGAATCATAATGAAAACTATAATTATGCGCCTCCTACTACTTGTAGATGGGAAAAAACCTCACATCGGTTGGGTAAAATGTAATGTTGATGCTGCTTTTTTTGTTGAAGCCGGGGTACCAACGATGACAACTGGCAATCCTGTCAATAGTGGAAGGCGAAGCATGTGCTCTCTTACATGCCATGAAGGAAGTCAATCATAGAGATTTAGATATGGTTCAATTAGAAAGCCACTCACATGTCTTGACTGAAGCTATTCGAACCAAGCTCAGTGGTAACTCTAAATTTAGTTTAATTGTTGTTGCCATTACACAAATCATGTTATTTTGTGTAAACTTTGAAGTGAAATTTATTAGAGAACAAACAAATATGGTTGTTCATACTCTTACTCAAACGACCAATTATTATGCTTTAATCCGTAGATTTAAGATTATTTCCTTAAGTAAAACTGAAATGTGACAAGGAGCATCCTAGAAGAGCACATGTTAAGTTTCAAATTTGTAATAAATGCACCACCAACCATGAGAAACAAAGTCCACAAAAAAATCATGTTCATAACATATACAAACAAACAAATGGCATAAGGAGTTGATTTCAACACCGTGTCTTTCCATTCTACCTCCAATATTTTCTTCCCTTTCATCATCATAAGTCCCACTTCCTCTCCCTTTCTTCACTTTCACATGTTCTCGTTCGTTCACTTCTTCAATTCTAGTCTCCTTAGAGTCAAAAAGGAAAATTTAAATATTGAAAATATAAGATATGATAGAAAGAGAGACTATTTTTTTTGTATGATTGCTTTTGATCAAGATGTTCAAAGCCTTACATTTAAGAGTTCCCCGACCGTAAAGAAATAGGGTCCCTACCACAGAAAATTTATAAAATAAAATAAAGTTCAATGTTTCATATTGTACTTCTCTTTTCACGTCGTGAATAAATGGATTTATTGATCTTATCTAAATACCATCAAGCTAGTTTGACTTCATATAGCAAGCAAACTTCGTAACTTATTAAAATGATATGAAATCATAATTAATAATTGAGTACTTTGTCTAACTTTGTACAAGAGTGGGTCTCCCATCCTTGAATTTTTTATATGAAAAATGACGACTATCCATTATTGTTTTTATTTTGTCTAACTATATGTTAAGAGAGATAATTTTCAACTTATAAATTAATTTCGTGGAATTGAATCAAACTCAATTCAAAATTGTAAGTTGGTATCAAAGTTTCCTTCGATATTCGTTTGATCATGTGCTGTCAGGTTTCGTTATCAAAGACACTCATTGTTTTTATCTACGGACCAAGCCATTGGACGGTCGGGACATTTTAAATGTCCCACATCGGTTGAGAGATTGTTTGACGACATAAATGGGACAATTATCAATTTAGAAGCTTATTTTATAGATAATTCAACTCAAAATTCTAAGACTATCCATTATAGTTTTAAATTGTCTATCACAATCGCAATTGTAACTGCATCAATCACATACTAGTAGTTTGCTATATAACTTTAATCGCAACCACAATTTAGAACTATACTACGCATCACATTGTACATTTAAAATTCAAGTTTAAATGTTAGGAAACAACCTCAATCGTAACATATTTATATTCTCGTTGGAAGATCACAAACCACGTTCAAACATAAACTATACTGTTGAAAAAACAAACATGGTTTTATTTCTTCATAGATAGAATTTTTTAACGGAAATCCAAGTTATGAATATATACACCTCTATGGAACTTAGAACAGCTTATGGAACTCTCTTTGATGGTAGTAGTATTGTTAAAAAACATTGGAGAAATTCAAGTCACATTAAAAAGGGATAAATTTATGGTGAGAGACATGCGTATTCTTTTGTTAGGGTAAAAAAAATCTAATACGATATCAAAACTTTTTTAATCAGACCATCACCGAATTATACACTCATCAAGCCCTAGATACCAAGCGTATTGAAAAACCGCAAATAGATAAAGGAATATATATTATCTTAAGAATCAATTTATCTTAAAAACCACAAATATATAAAGAGAAATATATACGAGGATTTTGAGATCAAATATAAGATGTTTCTTTCCATTTCTCGTGAGCCATTCAGACCATTATTGAATTATACAGTCACCAAACCCTAGACACCAAGCGTAAGAGAGCGTATTTAAAAAAATCATAAATAGATAAGCAAAAATATATTATCTTAAAAACTGCAAATATATAAAGAGAAATATTACATATGAGGACTTCGAGATCAAATATAAGATGTTTCTTTCCATTCATCACGAGCCACTTATTTCTAGAAATCAGAGAGAAATAATTTTCCTCCTATTTCCCAAAAAGTCGACGGCATTACACCATTGAGATACTTCGAATAAACTAGAGTACATGGAATAAAGCAATTCTCTTTTTAAACCAAAAAATATTCTTCAAGAGTAAATATTAAACATTCAACCACTTTATTACTCTATTTTTTAAACTGTCACACTTTTAACCACCAAACCAATCTTATATCCCGATGATAATAACAAAGTACTACTAAATCAAATCCAATGGACAGTTATACAGAGCACAAACACAGACAACAAAAGAGTAAAGATTCCTTCCCCATTGTAGTAGAACTCTTAGTTTGACAGCTACTCCAATGTTGCTTTAGCAAATTATGATCCCTAAACCAAAACCTTATTTTCACCTCTCTCTCTCACACACCATCTTCTTCTCTCTAGAGAGATAGAGAGAGAGAGAGACTACACTGATGAGTACAGTGTTTATTAATGCTACTAATTATGAATGCCGTCGACCTAAAGTAACTGAACTGTCTCACCCAATTCAATTGTATCATTAAATTCTATTCACACCCCCAACTACCATTAAACCCAACATTAATACACCATTTTGACTCCATTGATTCTATCGCCTTCTAATTAATCACCATAATAACAATTCAAAGTTTAATCATAATAATAATTCACGTTTTCAAATGTAACATTTTCCCCCCACCAATTCAACCAACTAAACAAAACATATTAGTCCCAATTTTACATATTCATTCAATAACTAATATACTTGATTTATAATTTAGACCGGATATATTATAGACCTTTTATTTAATCTACAATAATATCTGATCTATAATTCAAATATCCGGTCTCTATTATATATAGATCAGATACATTAGTTATTCGATGAATTTAAAAAATAATTTTTAATTATTGTGAGGGAGAATATAATAATTTTTCATACAATTGAGTAAAGCAAATAATTATTCAATAATAATTCAATGTTTTCTTTCCATAAAACATTAATCAATCCCTTTCATGAGCAACATTCAACAACAATGCCAATAAAATATTCTAACACAAAATCCAAAATAAACCAAAAAAAAAAGTTACATAAAAAATTCAAGAAGCATTATAATTTGAAGAAGATGGACCTGAAGAAGAAGAAGAAGAAGAAGCTCTAGGAGAAGTAGTAGGAAAAAGAGGAAGCAAACGAGGTGGTTCAGAAGAATCTCTAGGAGTTGAAACAGGTGAAGGATGCAAAAAAAATCCCTTTTCTTTAATCGCTTTATCTTCAGCTTCAGCATTCAAACAACCACTTCTAGCAGCACTTGACCCATTTGACCCGGATCGATTAAACGGGTCGGGTATGAGTGGTGTAACAGGACTAAGAACAAGAGAAGGAAAATCAAGAATACTAGGAGACAAGATCTCTGGTTTGTTACGAGGTGAAAAAGATGAATTGTTGTTGGAAGATGAGAAAATGGTGGTTGGTGATAAAGGATTAATGTTAAGATTCTTATGAAGTGAGTTTCTTCTTTCATAGAGTTTGAAACCTTGTTGTTTTGTTGTAATAGATTTGATTGGTGGAATGTTGTTATGGTGATGATTTGATTTGTTTAAGGTTGTTGTTGTTGTTGTTGTTGAAGCTTGTTTTGATGTTTCCAAGGATCCAGTTAACATTTGAACTACTTGTTTGAATGAATTTGTATCAGCTTGAACAAATGTTGTTGGATATGGGTTACCGGGTTCGGATCTTGTTATGGGTCTTGGTGATGGAATTTGTCCATTGTTTTGTGTTTGATTATTACTCTTTTGTTGTTCTTCTTGGTTTCTCATGGAATCCATGGAAGAAGAAGAAGAACAATGAAGAAAGAAAGAGAGACAAAGAGAGAAAATGGTTAATGTGTATTAAATAGATTATAGAGTAAAGTAGATTGTTGAATATAATAATGAGATATGACTTTGGTTACTTAGTTTTGTTTTGATTTGACATAAAATAATACTAGTATTGACTGTATACAGATAGACACACTTTTATATAAAAAGAAATTGTTTTAAAATTTGTTCAAAATATTTATTTTAAAATTAGTAATTTTTACTTTTTTATCATAAAGTAATTTTATTTTATTATTTAATTAAAATTATGTGTATTGTTGTCAAAATAATACTTTCTACTCCTCATATGTCATATATTATAAAAGTAAAAGTTACTTTTTTAGATTCATTCAAAAAACGATGTAATTGTTTATAATTTGGACTAAATACATTAACTTTTTAATGAATTTAAAAAATAATTTTTATTTATATATAAGATCGGAAAGAGTAAGAGTACCTTTTTATTAAGGAAAATGCTATTTAGTAAGAATTTTTTTATGCAAGAAAGAGAAGAATTTTATGTGGCAACTTTTGATTGGTCAAATTATAATCACTTTCTCTCTCATGCATGGTTAGACAATTTTTGATTGGTCAAATTCCCTAATTTTGTGGATTCATCTTTTTCTTGTGTAATTTTTTCTTACTAAATAGCAATGTTCTTTTATTAATGGGAAATGCTTATTTGCAAGAATGAGTAAAAACAAGAAAGAGAAGAATGAATCTCAATCATCCATTAAGACCACTAGCCCCATGATTTCTATTAAAAAGAAAATTAAATTTATAATAAATTAAAAGTTTTCTCTAAAATAATGACATGTGTCCATTCTTGTCTTTCTTGCTCAAATTCTTTCTTACAAAATAGCAATTCACTTTATTAATATGGTAGAAAATAATATTGTAGGTAATGATATTATGAACTAAACATACCGTATCTTTCTATTAAAAGTATGGTTGGATTTTTAACTCAGTATTTAGAGAAAATTGCGGAGAGTTCATATGGTCAAAATGATTTTTTTTTTTTTTTGGGTAGGTATGGTCAAAATGATAAATCATTGTAATTTTGTTATTACTGTATTTGAAAATATGTTGTTTGAGGGAAATAATATTTTCTTTAAGTGAGATACATTCTACTCTTTCATAATTTGAAGGTATTTGTCTATTAACTAATGAGAATAAGTCACATAAGTGGATTTATATGTGGTACCACAAGTAATTTGTAACAATTTTTTGGATTTTCATGTGTGGACTTACATATGGCTTGAGTTGTCTAATAGTGATTGATGCTGAACTTGGCATAGGATGAACCACAGTTCAATCTCCACAACTGCAATCGAAAAAGGACTGAAATCACCTGATCTCATAACTGATCCGAAACCAGATTAGGCAGTCTAGTGGACCAGATATTGGTGGTGAAAAAAAGTCAAAATATGACTTACAAATGTGGAATGGGTATTTATTTCGTTTATTTATTGTCCCAATATGTAAATATTGTTGTGAAATTAGTAATTTTTTTACTTTTTTCTTCTTAAAAGTGTGGTCAAATTTACAACTCATTATTTGCAAATTTTTAACTTTTCACATTAGCTACTAAACTCTCGTTATACCAAAACTTACGACGTATACGAAGAAGTGTGGTTCATTCGAGCAATTTTGACAAGATTAATCTATGAAATCTATTAAAGGAAGATACATATGAAATGCCCATACTACCCTTGTCTCCATGTGTCAAACAACTACAAATAATAATAATAATAATTTTGTTTTGTCAAAATAATAAAAATAATAATAATAATAATAGTATTAGTAATAATGTTTTATTACATTTACATTGATACATTGATTTTATGCCATTATTATATAGTAGTAATTTTTATGAAGATGTATATTTTTTAAATATATAGTAATACGCACGTCTATTTATTTATATATATTTTACTCGAATTTTTCTACTAAAAAAAATCTCAAAATTATCTTATATTTAGGGGCGGAGGCTAGGTAGTAATTTCTACGAGGACCACTATTTTTACTCATATATTGTTATACTTTTTTATAATTTACACGCGGATCTATATTTTTACTCATAATAATACGCATGTCTACTTTTTATAATCTCCACGCATGTCTATTTTCTATAATTTCAATGGGGACCTATTTTCTATAATTTTATATGTGTCTATTTTTTTTTCTGTAATTTCTATAGGAATATAATCTATATTTAATAATATGTGCGCCTATTTATTTTATGTATAAATATTGGTCAATGTACATAAAATAAAATCACTAAACAAATATTTGTTATTTGACGCGAATATGAAGAAAAAAGAAGGACAAACATTTGTTTTTGATACATAAATAAATATGGAAAAAATATTTATCAAAATATAAATAAAACGAGACATATATTTATCAATGATGCATAAGTATGCACGATATAGTAGTAGGAATCCATATCACTACTCCCTCCATTTCAAAATCATAAAAAAATAGTTTTCAAACTTATTATCAAAAGTAATCTTACCTCGCGAGGTAGATATAATGAGCATCAACCCAATGAATTATAGTCTACAAATTTTAACTCAGGTCAAATCTTATTTATTATATTTTAAAAATTTATAATGAGCTTTAATTAATAATTTTTATTTTACTTTTGTTTTGTAGGACACATATATGTGAGAAATTGCAACTATAAAACAACATCTTATGATTTACTCTATTAATATTTTTTAGCATTATCTTAATAAAAAAAGTGTAAATAAAAAATAAATTTTGTAATATAACATTAATCATTATTTCTACCATAAAATTTATACTGTGGTTCTCAATGATAAATTTTCTTTTAAATTCTTTAATATTGATATTTATTTTTATATTAATAATACTTTAACCATTAAATCATTTTGCTTATTTATATTACAAGATAATTTTTATTTTAAAGGTTTTCATATTAAATTTTTAAATTAAATGCTAAAATATTTAATTTCACATCGCAATTTTAAACTATAAATTAATTTCACTTTTCAAAAAAAAAAAACAAACTTATAAACTAATAATGAGTTACAGTAACAAATAATTTTAGGTTTAATTACACTTTTGGTCCCTTATCTTTATTTTAGGTTTTAAGTTGGTCCTTTATCTTTTAAAAGTTTCAAGTTGGTCCCTTATCTTTATTTTAGGTTTCAAGTTGGTCCCTTCCGTCAATTTTTTAACTATTTCCGTTAAATTTGGACATGTGGCACACTTGGACAAATGACACGTGCCCAAATTTAACGGTAACAGTACAAAATTTGACGGAACGGACCAACTTGAAACTTAAAAAAAAGATAAGGGAGCAACTTGAAATTTTAAAAGATAAGGGACCAACTTGAAACCTAAAATAAAGATAAAGGACCAAAAATGTAATTAAGTCATAATTTTATAACGGGACTAATTTCATACTATACAATATTCATCATACGATAAAAAAAATCGCGGCAACGCCGCGACCCGTGCGTACGCACGGGTATTATGCTAGTTTGTAATAAATATTACTCCATCTTAGAGTTTTGCGCGGAGATTATAAAATGATAAAGATTGATAAGTTAAAGTCATTTTTACTCTTACTTTATTAAGAAAGAAAAAATATACTCATGAGTAAAATGGTAAAATATCACTAATTGTGCATTGATTTTTTAAAATGACTAAAAAATTTGAGACAAAACTAAAAAGGGAAAAGGAATAAAGATCTGGGACGGAGGGAGTACTCTCTTTGTCCTTATGATCGAAACTTTTAGCCAAAATCACGTGTGCTAAAAAATTTAGTTGAAATAATTATAAATTTGTCTTAAATTTTTGCTAGTTTGACATATTTACCTCTATACATATTATTAATTTCATAAGAGTGAGAAATTTATTTATATTTTTCAGTGTTAAATTAAATATAAGCGTTGTTGTAAAGAAATCATTAATGTATGTGAAAATTTATAAATAGTTTTATACCAAGCAATAAAGAAAGGTGAAAAAATGTCTTACAAATATGAATGGAAGATGTATCTTTTGCTTTTATTTACTGTCTTCACGTATGCATATAAGAAATTGTTCTAAAATTAGTAATATTTTTACTTTTTATTGTAATAGAGAAAAAATTAAATTAGTATCAACTTAAAATTTTATACCATATGTGCCTTTCTTCTTAAAAGCATAGTCAAACTTCAATTTGGTATTTGGCGAAAATAACGGAGGGATATCGGTGAAAATGACGAATCATTGTAACTTCATTATTATTTTGAAAGGTGTTGTTTGGGAGAAACGACATTTTCATATATAGAGGAAGAGATCATATTATTATATCGGTGCAACATTTGAATAATGTTACACCCGATAAAAATATGTTTTAAAGAATAAATTTTTTTATAAAATTCACCGTTGGATGAAAATTTTATATTATCATTCATGTAATTTTTAACGAAAACTAAAATAATTTGATATGTTATTGGAAGCACAAGAATCTCAAGTTGCGGCAAAACATTTCAGCGACGAGAAAACAAATTTTGGACTGAGCATTTCACTTAATCGAAGGTTGGAATTCAAGCAGCAAACTTGCCATGTGACATATTAGACCAGCGTATCTGTGTCTGAAGGCAGCAATGTTACTGTAGGGATGTTGACCAGCAGGTCTGGTGGGTTAGTTGATAGGTAGAAAAACCAATGATGGGGGATATAAGTGCAGTATTTGATGCATCATTTTCGTCACAACAATTTCGTGTACGATTTACAATGTGTATTCGTGATATGAAGGCTGATTTGTGCTTGGTAATACAATAAGCAATGTCGATATTTAAACGAGTCATTTGATATATTTCACGCTCTCAATTGGATCCTCACATTTATATGTCACTCAACCTACAATGTTGTAAGCAATGTGAGACTTTCAACCTCACGCGTCGCATGAGGCACATCAAACTCTTTCTCGAGTATGAGTCCATCAATTCATTATTGTTGAGTCATGAGAATGCTTGGAGGATCATTTATATTAGGCCTAAAATAATCACACAAATGAGTTAAACATTACAATATATCTTAACCTAAAAACTTAAGATATTAAACTTACAAATCCTTCTATTTATATGTTGTTCGACCTTCACTTTTTTAAAATGCAACTTTCAATCTCACATTTGGTAGACAACATTTACTAGCACTATAAGTTTTTTTTTCGTCATTGGATGAAAAAAGGGTTAGAAAATTGGATGGGCCGTGGAGGTTAGTGAATAAATTGGGTCCCAACAAAGTGGTAACAAGTCATTGGTGATATTCAGAATTTTGGACAAACATTGGTGGGGTTATGCCTATAGATGTGGGGCTAATATGGTGACTCAGAAAGTAGAAGAAAAACGACAAAAAGTGCAAAAGAAACACTCCTCAATTTGACTTTGTTTGGGAGGATTCATATTATCTTCCACATTAACGTACAACTGTGAACTAATGACAACAACTAAATCATATTAATCAATTATGGAAATGTCTAACTATATGTTAGATTTTGATGCATCCTATATTCCTTAATTTGAAATATCATGTGATCCATTTTTACTAGGGATGTAAATGGATGTCCATAAAGAAAAATATTTATTTAGTTTATCTGCAAATATTTATTAAAAAACTATCCGTCTTATGCCCATGACAAATTTTATCTGCGAATACCTTGAGGTTACCTTATTTTGCACCTGACATCTAGTACTGAATTACTGATATATCATCATGACATTGCTATCATATATACATGTATTGTATGTCTTGGATAATTTTATTAGGAAACTGCCAATAACATATTGTTAGGGTTTAGTCTTACTAAATATTGCAATATTGTTATAAATATTTACAAATGTCAACTTTTCCTAATCTTATAACTTCATGATTAGAAAAATTATTTTGTGCTAAATATTGATTAAAACTCGAAATGTCAATGATATATTGTCATTAGAATTTCGAATTTGACTTAATTCAATCGTACAAAATCGAAATATAAGGTGAAAATTATTCTCACTTTTAACATTTAAAATAAACGGAGAATATCTTCACTCATTGGAAACTACGAATATTTTTTAAAATACATTTGCTTTTCTACAAGTCAAACTTTCTTATTGTCCACTTTGACATGTATGCTTAATTCTCAATTCCAGGATCCTAAGCAACGGAAGAAAACACAAGGAAAAAGTGAAAGAAAATGTGAATCAAATTCCCCATTTTTCATAAACCTAAAAAAGGTACATATGCTGTAAAATGGTCGGAGGAAAAAGAAGGGACCACAATGTATAACTGTATAAGTTCTTCAACATTTAATTAGCATTAGCATCTCATAAAAAGAACTCACTAAGAAGTTAAAAAAAGTTATTGCTCCACACAGTAATCGCGACTCTAAAAAATTCTTATTGATACAATAAACTTGTTAGAGTTGTTAGTAAACTGAGATTCATTTAAGAGGTTAACCTTTCCAACAAATATTTTTTCATATGGTCGGAAATCGAACTCAGGGCCAAATGGTTAAGGTGCTACCACTTGTGTCATGTTGGTGGATATATAGAAAATTGAATATTGAAAATTAGGAGTTCTATTAGCATTTGAAGTTAGAAATAAATAGTATTCGACTATATATCTAAAAGCCAAGTGATTCCATTTCATCTCTCTATTTTTTTCCCTCCGTTACTATAGCTTTGAAGAGTTTCAAACTATATATATTAAATAATTAGACTAATTCAATTGAGATTAGAGCCAACAAAACGAACTAGTTCGATTGTATGAAAACAGATCGAGTAGCGTGTTTTGTCAACTTTTGGTAGGACCATGAATTGTGTTATTAGTTTGGAAACAAGAAGCAAAACATTCAGATTCCTTATCTTCGCATTTCAACATCAGCATCTAAAATAAATTATCATGATATAATAATTTTAAAACAAATGACATCATATTTTAATCCGTTAAAGAGAGTACAACATCAAATAAATTAGCATTGCGTATTAAATTTGTACTTGACAATTGCTCATTGCAAACTGTTAATACACGAGAATTTGGACTTGAAAATGTACTGTGACACATTCAACGGGAAGCACATAAAATATTGTATTTTCAATTGTCAATAGTTATTTTGGTGAAAGACTTAAATAGGTTAATTAAAACACCTTCCCTTGCCTCAAAGAGACACAAAAAATTACTATCATGTTATAAAAATGCTGCAATTGAAAATTTTGTAATTCATGCATTCCACAAAAAAGAAATGGTACGCAAAGAAATGGTAAACATTGATAAATGTGAATTCAAATCAAACAAACTATTTGCATGTACAAATATAAATAAAGTGAAAATGGTGACTTGAGCAGAAAGATTTTGTATATACTGTAACTTTGTACCATCTTATACAGAAGATGGGAAGAGGTGGGTCATCTGTATGTATCGGTCCAATAATACATTTGACAGCTACCGTGAGGAATCAGAAATTGATTGAGTAGAAAGAGAGCAAATGATTTATTTTTGTCCACAAATTCTAGTTTAATTGGCAGAAATATAGATATTGTTAGTGTCGGATGTTATGACTTATGACCGAGATTCAAATCTCTCCAATTTATGTGTGTGAGTTTTCAAATGCCAAGAGAGCAATGATCTATTAGATTTTATATATTCAAATGAGAAAATCACACTAATATGTTATAAATAAATAAAATAAAGAATTTTAGTGTAATTTTGCATAACTAATATTAATATGTATACATAGATTATTTATAGTAACTAATATTGCATAATGAGTTGTGAAATCACACTAATAGTGCATAACCATCGAGTTAAGCAAATTGGTTATTTGGTTAGATTTTATTTGAGGCTCACACTAGAGTGAGAGAGCATTTGTTAAAAACAATTGGATTAAGAGGGTCTACAGATTTATTGTATATTGTCTATATCATAAATTTTTTTCCTTTTGTCTTTTTCATTCTATTTTTTACATTCTATTTTTTATCTTGACTCTTTATAGCATGTTTGTTTCTACGGTGGAATGAAGGTAGACCTACGTTTTCTCAACTCTACTATCTTGACTCTTTCTAGCACTTACACTATTTCCCCCTTTTTCCCATTGTTTGGTTTGTTGAAGAACATGATGACTCCCATTTTGATTTCGTTGTATTTATGAATCTGACACTATGCTTTCTTTGTCTATCTTGTGGCTCAGCAAAGGTTGGTGAATGGGAATCTTATGAAATTTTGATATTTATTCATGTATGAACCAAATGAGATGTCGACCTCGATAATAATATTATAGTTCTTTAGGATGAAAGAATTGTTTTAATTATAACCAATTAAAATCAAATGGAAAAACAAATTAATTTTAGCAATGGATGAAAAAATAATGATGTGCATCAGTATTATTATGGGCACGGGATTCAAATATACTCCATTTGTCAATTTTGTTAAAATATGCTGAATTATAAAAATTTAAACAAAGGAAAGTTTGGTTATGGTGCCAGAGATGAAGGTAGTGTTGCAGCCTTGCAGGGAGTGATGGATGTAACGGTATTGTGGCGATGAGATAGATGAAGATACATAGATGATAATGGTGCTTGGAGAATAAAGCACAAGGATAATGATAAGATGTAACATGTATTATACACCTTTATTTTTTGGCATAAAGAAAATATTATCACACAACTACAAAAAATAATCTCTCGAACCTTGTAGAACAAAAATGGACGGCAAACTCTTCCTAGAAGTCTTTATCACGGCATGTATACAAAATGTTATTCAAAGTGCCTTAATGGAGTTGATTGTAAGATCGAGTTTGAAATCATGGTGAGCTTCACATTAATTTGTTAGAGCTATAAAATGTACTTTTTGCCAAAACCCTATCAACTCATTGTGATTCTACCAAACTTAACATGATTCCAAACATGAACTTAAATGTATTCAATACCAGTGGGTAAAATTACGGACACGGTGATTATGTCAAAGTTAAGTGTGATTGGATTTCTCCAATTTCAGTGTCACTGCATTTCCCAGCTTCTACAATTTCTAGCTGTTACTTTCATGGTAGGAGTGCATTAGGATGCGGCAACAGTTATTCATTCCAACGTGTTACAAAACATAGGCAAAGTGTCATTTTTGCAAAATCACTGCAACATAAAACACGCACTTCGCTAATATAACCTCAAGCACAATGCAAAAACGATAAACTCAAAAACATGACACAATTTTAAAACGTCATGGTTCCCACCTAATATGCCAAGGTTTATAGATCATAAACAGCTGTAGCATCTAAAAAATCAACAGTATGCTTTTAAAAATTTGTTCTAGAGGAATATCACAAAGTTAAATGGCAAAATCTTGGCCGACAAATAGCAGTGGAGAAGTGAATACGTTTCTGAGTGTAGTTTAGTTCCCAAGTGAAGGACCATTAACTCTCCAATAAAAGTGCCTGCATTGAATAAAAAAAGTCATTATCTAATGGTATGTGATATTAGCAGAACAGGTCAAAATTTATGATTGTGTTCATCAAATGACATTCAATCGCATGCAGTTGTTACTCATATATAACAACATGAATGCATTGAATACACTTAACATAGTAAAAAACCAAGAAAAACAAGGTCCCACTAAATTCTAGATGTAAAACACAATTAAGGCACTTTGAATTGTTTTAACAAATATGATACGGGGACCTAAGTACATGTTATAGCTTCAACATGATGTATTTAAATGTAGGATTTTAAAGTTTGCATATGGATGTAAGACTCCATCTTTATAGGGTGTACCAAATTCTAGTTTGCGTATAGATGTAAAAATTTATAGTTTGCATCTATGTTGTCAAAGCGGAAAATTGACGTGACGCGGACAACCTCAAAATTGAGGTGACGCGGAAACGCGGAGAATCGCGGGCGCTATTTTAGTGACGCGACGCGGACAATAAAAATTACATAATAAATATCAAACTATCAATCAATCATCAAAATACATATACTAATAAAAGTAGCATAGGTCCCTTACATAATTAAAATACCAATCATCCAAATCCAAATACTTACTACACACAGTGGTAGTATTCCAAAATCCAAAATACCAATAAAAGACAAGTCTGAAGCAAACAAAGAAGCAGAGAAAGTCTAAACATAAAATTCAAGGAAAGTAGGAAACAAACAAAGACTTAAGTACTTAGTTCAAAACATCAAATATAATTTCAAGAGTCATTAAAATGAAACAGAGAAGCAGAGAAAGAAGAATGATGAAATCATATGCGCCTTTGTTTGTCTCCAAACACAAAACGGCGATGGGGAATAGAGAGAAATTGGCGTAACAACAAGATAAGGAATCAGGGTTTAACGAAATTCCACAATTACCCTCTAAAATGTTTAAAATTTAAGGGCAAAATCGTCGTTTTGTTGTTCAATTAAAATCGGTGCTACGAAACCGCTACTCTATAGCGCCCGCTTCACATAAATGTCGGCCGCTACACCCTGGATGGTCGTAGCGCCATGGGCTGACTCAGTGGCCTCCATTTTTGTCGCTTCTCGCCGCTATAGCGGTTGTAGCGGCCGCTATTGACAACAGAGGTTTGCATACGGACCTATGATTCCAATTATGATAAGGGGGCCTAACCTAAGTACATATTACATGTACCAAATTCTGTGAAACAGAAACCTATGTTGGAATCTTACATCCATATGCAAACTTTATGATGTATATAGATGTAAGATTCCAATTATTATAGGGGGGGCCAAAGTACATATACCAAATTCTATGATATAAAGGTTTAAAGCACATATTACATATTCCAATTATTATACGAGGACCAAAGTACATATTATATGTACCAAATTCTATGATATAAAGTTTTAAAGCACATATTACATATTACATTTTCCAATTATTATACGGGGACCAAAGTACATATTCCGATTATTATACGGGGACCAAAGTACATATTACATGTACCAAAGTATGTTTCACAGCACATGCATCATCCTTAGCAGAGTGTTGTTAAAGTTTTCAAGAATAAATTAGGTTGCCAGGTCCATAGCGTCTAGATTTTCAAACAAACATGTGTGATAGTGCGGATGCATATTTATAAGCAGCTCCCAGCTAAAGAAATACATTTTGGAAACTCTGGGAGGTCTAAGATCCTAATAGCAACCGGCAATTGTATAGCCAGTTAGATAACTAAAATCAATTCAATTTTTTCATCAAATCCTCAACGCAGTTGCCCATTCATCAATAAACGAGAATGAGAAATGCCTACAACAAATATATGCATGCTCACAATGATCAACCAACGGATGCTTGGAATATGGAAAACAACACACACATGGCACACAACAATTATGACATGGGGAACTAAGTAGTTATTAAAAGATAACATAAATCACTTAAGTTTTGGAATGTGGACTAGAATTTTGAAGAATCATTTCCGAACTGCAAAATCCAATTACACACCAACGTTTTAAATTGTAAGCCAATTGTAACACTTTGAGCACAACAGACCAAGCCATGATAACCAGGAAAGAATAAAACCAGTATGAAAGAATCAGAAAACATTAAGCATTCCATAAGTATTTTTCATAACACAACCAAGAGACAGAAAAAATAGTGTATGATATTAGTAAAACCAAATAGAGTATGACCCTGACTTTAAACCCATACCTTTTAAACTTGAGCGTCAACCGGCTTATCTTCCACGCCATTTGTAGCAGCAGCAGCAGCTTCCTCTCCACCATCAGCACCCTCTGCAGTAGGCTGAAGTTGGTCCTCTTCCGGAATTGGCTCCTCCACATAGTCGTTCTCAAATGCATCAGCTGGAACCTCATAAATCCTAATCTGAGGCTTAGATGGATCCTTCACAATAACATATTTCCCCTCATTCAATTTCATACACAAGTCTACAATAGATTTAACAATCCCCCACATATTGTTAGTATTCAAATTAATTTGAGCAGCAAAGTCCTTGGGTTTATATCCAACCACACCCAAGATAACATGATTAAAATGGTCTCGAGGATGAATCCTAGACACATAACCCAACTTCATCATATCAGCACTAGCCAAAAGAGCTTGTGCAGTCCACTTAGCCAACTTGTTAGCATTGTTCTTAAGCTCAGTAGCCAAAACAGCACCCCTTTGAGTTTCCAACTTCTGCCTCCAATCAACACCAGAATACTTCGAATCAAACTCATTCAAAGCATTCACAGTAAGGAATGACTTTTGCTTGTTCAAGTCAACAACACTATGCACTTCACACCTAGCAACAAGATACATATCATTATCAAGCTTCCACCTTCTATACCTATACGCAACCGAAGCAACCTCTTCACCCTCATTAGCAAAAGGGTTAGCCTCATCAAAAGTATCCTTATTCCCATCCCTAACCAAAACTTGCTGAGAGAAATTCTGATTGATATAAGCAGCTTCAACACTCAACGAATGAGCAGAGTTGATATCATCCTTAGCTTCAGGCAAAGGCTCCTGTGAAGTCTCATGAACAGCAAGCAAATCCAACTGTGACCCATCACGCTTATCAAAGAATAGCTTATTCCCAACTCGCTGAACAACAATATCCCATGAATAAACAGACCTCGAAGCACACATAAGTGTCGAAAGAATAGTATCGGTAGCAAAAACCGTAGCCTTATCCTCATTAGCAAGTCTCCTAATAACAGGATCATCAGTGGTAGTAACCTTAAAGAAGTTACGATTCTTGAACCTCTCCAGCCTACGTTCATTCTTCGGGTTGATTCGATCAAAAGAACGATCGTAATACTCAAGAGCACCACACATGAGAAGATCTTCAGGTTCAGGTACATTGTAGGAAAGCTTGGTGAAAGTCGAAAACGGAATCTGATCATGCATATTCCACTCCGGTTGAATTTCAACCGAAGATTTACAAACCGCAGCCTCACGGCGATTGTTATGAGGGTTTGAACGATTCTGATGATAGAGACGATCACGACGAGCTCTATCTTTCTCCGCCTCACGTTTCTTAGCTTCAACTTCTTCATCGCGACGTTGAGGGAGTTGTCGGACTTGCTGGTAACGCCATTTGGGGCCGAATTTAGGTTTCGGTGGTGGTTTACCGTCGACGAGACGGAAGGTGTTATCGTCATCGGCGGAAGCAGGGAAAGAATCGTCGAGTGTGAAATCGAAAGCGGAATCAGCGGGGTTTCTGTTTCGGGTTTGGTTGTTGAAATTGCGAGTCCAATCGGCGATTCGACCTAATTTGTCGGAGCGATTGAAAGGGGCGAAAGGAACATTGAGAGGAAGGTTGTTGTTGTTGTTGGCGGCGGTTGTGGAATCCATTGGACCCCATCCGTCGGGATTGAATGGAACGGCTCCGACGTCGAATGCAACTCCTACCATTGATGCAAGATGATGATGAAGGTGTGAAGTAATCGCTCCTGTGAAGATTTTTGAGGAAGATGATAGAGAGAGTGATGAATGAGTGAAAAAAACCCTAATTCGAGATTTTCGCTGTTGATTTGTGTTTTGGGTTTGTTCTGCGCTGGATTATGACTTTTTGGACTGGGCTTGGTTTATTTTACGGAGAACTGCTTTTTCCCTAGCATTCCTTCTTTTCGCGCCTCCGACCTTCCAATTATACCCTCTAACAACATAGGATGCATGTGTAAATAGTAAAAATTAGATAAAAAATAGTTCGCATTCTAGAATGCAAACTCAGTTGGTTCGCATTTTATAAGGGTCGCATTTTATAATGCAAACTCAATTCGCATCCTAGGATGCGAACTATTTTTTCCAAAATTCGCATCTTATAAAAGTTTTTTTTTCTAGACGAAATTTGTCTGATCAATATCTTTTTATAATAGATACATAAAATGATAATAACTATTAGGGTCTTGCTAACAACTCTCCCTAGAAAACTCTTTAAGTATCTTAAAGATTAATTTTAAATAAAAAATTATGAAAATGTGTGAAGTCAATGAATTGAGAATTGAAATGTTTATCTTTTGAATAAATAATTTATTTAAATGGAATGATTAAGGGTGTTTCGGAAGCACTCGTTAACATTTCCCTAATTATTATAAACTTACACGCATATGTAGAGGATTCAGGGGTTTAATATTCGATTATGCCATTTGATTTAACAATTTCAACAATTTTTTTAACAATATTTCAAGCAATTTTTGTCAAATTGAATTTTAGATATTTTTGAAGTAAGAAAAATTGTTTTTTTTTTTGTTACTATTAAAATGATGGTTCAAGTGGCTAGGCTCACCAGGTGTTGTGGGTCGGAGGTGCAGTGGTCTGTGATCCCTCCACTATCAGGAAAAAGAGGTGTTCGCTGCTATGTGAAATCAGCATATACTAATTTTCGTTTTTTACTTTATTATTTCACAAAAATACCAATTTTTTTTTCCAGTTTTTAACAAATGAAATTTTAGAGGAGTGCGAAGGAAAGTGTAAAAATGAATCTGCACGCATTACTGGCGGCCCGAAGCCCTCACAAATACATGCATTATTGGCGGCCCACAACCTCCAATAATGTATATGACAGTTTTGCAACTTTTGGCAATATCTCGTGCATTATTGAGGGTCATTAACCTCCAATAATGCAGATTTTATTTGTTTGTTTTTAAAATCTGTTTTGCATTATTGAGGGCTTTTAGCCCTCAAAAAAATTGGCCTATAATTTAAAGTTTTCTTGTAGTGTCACACTGTATCCTCCTGTCTATGAGCTACAAGACATGTGCTTTCGCTCAAGTCACATGGCTCAACCCTCAATTTGGAGCATGCAAGCCAGCATAGTGCAGCCATCGGCCCAACCTATTAAGCCAAAGTTATGTCCCGTTATCTTCATGCTCCGAGTTGGGTCACAATATTTTATATTATTAAATGATTGATTTGAGATGAAACTAGGTGTTTTTTTCCTAAAGAGTTTAGTAGTAAAATGCAAATGCATTATCCGCTAAAAAGTGAAGTATTACGAAATATATTATTTCACCATTTCTTTATAGTATTGATATTTAATATAAAAAAAAATATACTCCTAATTTGCAATTTAGATATTAAAAAATTAATCCAAATTAAATGACAATAAATCAGATCAGACCAGTTGGAAGTTTTAATTTATCATTTAAAACTGATCCGAATTACTATTAATTTTATCTTTATACCTAATACATTTTTACCTTGAAATGATTCAAACTAAACTGCAAACATCTCTTCTCCTAATCATGTTCAAATATGCGTAAAAAAAAAAATCATGTTCAAATATGTAATTTCGTCCTACTTCGTGACAATTACTGTGTGTAAAAGCTAGATTCTTTAGAAAGAAAAAAAAAGTGTGACTTGTTTCAAAAATATTAATTTGAATGGAGTTAATTTTGGATTATAGCAAATGAAACCATGAATGAAATCATTACTGCCTATAAAAAGCATTATAAAAATCAAACAAATCATTGTTTACTTTTGCATAATGCATATAGTCCATGATCTAAATTTATATACATAAAATGATTTTTAGACAGATTTTCATACAAGGTTGCGACTGGACTCAAATATCAAATTGGCTAAATTTTTTATTTGGTTTAAATAGTCTAATAATTATAATTTTATCCTCAAAATTAATGTAAAGAATGAAATTGTGTGAACAAGATATGCCATTGATGAAGCTTTGTGATGATCAAAGCTTGATAGCTTTCTGCAGAAAATGAAAATGCAGAAGAAGAAAGAGTTTATTTCATTTGTTTCACTTGAAGATTACAAGCTTGTGATTACATGTTTATATACTTCAACCAAAGTATAACTAACACTATTACAGCTGTAACCAACTACATAACTGCCTATAACCAACTTAACTAACTTTCTATATGGCTGTTAATTGTGTTACAAGGAAGTTGCAAACTCTTAAATTCAGCTATTGTTAACATTCCCCCTCAAGCTGGAATACATGTCAATGATTCCAAGCTTGGTCTGTAGCATATGAAAAGGACTTGGATGCAAGGATTTTGTGAAGATATCTGCAATTTGTTCTTTGGATGAGACTGACAGTAAATGAATCACATTAGCTTGCACCTTATCTCTGACCACATGGCAATCAATTTCTATATGCTTTGTTCTTTCATGGAACACAGGGTTGGCTGCTATATGTATAGCTGACTTGTTGTCACAATAGATGAGAATAGGAGAATCATGATGTATGAGAAAGTCTTTCAGTAGATACAATAGCCATTGTCCTTCACATGTAGCTTGAGCTAGAGCCCGATACTCAGCCTCAGAGGATGATCTAGACACTACTGTTTGTTTCTTGCTTTTCCAACTGATTAATGAAGATCCAAGGAAGAAACAAAAGCCTGTAGTTGATCTTCTAGTGTCTGGACATGCTCCCCAGTCAGAATCAGAAAATCCTTTGAGTGTTAGTGGTGATGAAGAGCTAAAAAAGAGGCCTTGTCCTGGGTTATTTTTCAAAAATTTTAGAACATGTAGACCTGCTAGCATGTGTGCATCAGTAGGACAATCTAAGAACTGGCTTAGCTTGCTTACAGCATAAGAAATCTCTGGTCTGGAATGTGTCAAGTATAATAATTTCCCAATCAGTCTTCTATAGACTGTAGGATCAGAGATAGCTTTGCACAGGTTCTTATGCAATTGTAATTGAGGTTGCATAGGAGTGGAGCAAGGTTTGGCTGCAAGTAAACCAGTGTCTTGTAGGAGATCAAAAGTATATTTTCTTTGACACAATGAAATCCCTTTATCTGATCTAGCAACTTCAAAACCTAAGAAATATTTCAATACACCTAGGTCCTTGATACTGAATTTCTTGTCAAGAAGTGCCTTAAGAGAGTTGATTTCATTTATGTCTGTTCCTCCCATCACCAAATCATCAACATAAACCAATATGGCTGTGAAACCAGTATGTGTCTTCTTGGTGAATAGGGAATAATCTGCTTTGGACTGACAATACCCTGATGCAATAAGTGTTTCAGTGAGTTTTGCATTCCACTGTCTGCTTGCTTGTTTCAACCCATATAATGATCTCTGTAGCTTGCATACCAAGTAAGGGTGATCAAGAACAAGTCCTGGAGGTGGTGTCATGTAAACTTCTTCATTCAAGTCTCCATGAAGGAATGCAGTATTGACATCAAGTTGAAACAAAGGCCAACTTTGTGCTGCTGCTATAGCCATGAAAGTTCTAACTGTGGTCATTTTCACTACAGGGCTGAATGTGTCTGTGTAATCTATGCCTTCAGTCTGTGTGAATCCCTTGGCTACCAGTCTTGCTTTATGTCTCTCAATGGATCCATCAGCATGAAGTTTGAGTTTAAAAACCCATTTACACCCAACAGCTTTCTTATGACTAGGCAACTTTGTCATAGTCCAAGTTTTATTCTTCACCAGTGCAGTCAGTTCAGCATTAATAGCATTTTTCCAATGCTCATCATTCATTGCCTCCTCATATGATGTTGGTTCAGTAAGGGTGGATAAATTCAAGGCAAAGTGTTTGTGTGCATTAGAAACATGATCATATGATATAAAGTAAACTTACACTGTGAAGTTGATTGGAGTGTATCAGTAGATGAATCATGGAGAAGGTTAGTGAGAAGGTTGCAGTGGTAGTCTTGTAAGTAACCAGGTGGTTTGGATTGTCTTAAAGACTTTCTGATGTGGTGATTGGTGTTAGAGATAGGTTGAGGAATTTGATTTGGCTGGTGTGAGTCAAGGTTACTTGGTGGTGAAGTAATGGTTGGATGGTTAGTTTGAATACTGGTAGATGGTGGATTAGGAGTATATGAGGGAGTTTGAGGGTTATCAGTTAGAGTAATGTGTTGATTTTTAGATGATGTGGTATGGTGAGGAGGAGTATGACTGTGATGGAGGAAAGTTAAATCATCATAGCTGTCTGAAGTGACTCTAGAGGATGATGGTTCATTGATGTTATGCTTTTTATCACAGTAAGGAAAAACATTTTCAAAAAACACTACATCTCTTGATATGAAAAACTCTTTGGATTTTAGATCAAATAGAATGTGACCTTTCATTCCAGGTTTGAAACCAAGTGAAATGCACCTCCTTGATCTAGAATTCAATTTGTGTCTGTTTGATTGAAGAGTTGAAGCAAAAACTAGACAACCAAACACTTTGAGATTGCTGATATCAGGTAAGTGATTATGCAAAACCTGATAAGGAGATTTTTGTTTTAAGAAAGGAGAGGGAAGTCTATTTATAATGTGAATAGCATGACCAACAGCATGTGACCAGAAATTTTAGGTAAATTAGCTTGGAATAAGAGAGCACGAGCAATTCCTAAGATGTGCTGATGCTTTCTTTCCACTATGCCATTTTGCTGTGGTGTGGCTACACATGAACACTGATGATCTATGCCATTCTCAGAGAAAAAAGTTTTAAGAAAAAATTCAGGTCCATTGTCAGACCTGATGCACTTAATTTGAGAGTTAAACTGGGTTTTGACCATGGCATGGAAAGATTTGATATGAGTGGAAACCTCAGATTTTAATTTCATGAAATAAAGCCATGTAAACCTAGTTTTATCATCAACAACAGTGAGAAAATATCTATATCCTAGCATGGATGGAATAGACAAGGGACCCCATATGTCCATGTGGACAAGGTCAAAAGCATTTTTGGATACATGAGTGCTTAAGGGAAAAGAAAGTCTTTTCTGTTTTGCATAAAAACAAACATCACAGGGAGATTGAGAGTTGGAAAATTTCATGAATGGAAACATTTTATTGAGTTCAAAAAGTTTTACATCAGAGGAGTGGCCAAATCTTTTGTGCCACAAGTTACAATCATTTTCCCTAGGTAATGCTAGACTATTGACAGAATTGATACATTGGAGATTTGGTTTTTGTCCTAAGCTAACTGTTGGTGTTGTGAGGATGTACAGTCCATGATTCAACTCAGCTACACTGTCGCGGTGATTTTTGGATATCGAGTTATTAATTAACTTCGAATCACAATTTAATGTTCCACCACCGATCTTTAATTTATCCGAGGGAAAGGGAAAAAGTTCGAAAAAACCCTATTTTTTAGAGAACAAGGTTCGGGGGTTAGTTATACGAAGGGAAGGTACTAGCACCCTAAGTATCTATAGTACCCTATAGGAACCTCTTGTTTTTATTCTAACTTTGCGCTTTATTTTTAATTGCTTGTAAAAATGTAGGAATTAAAGTGATGAAAAAGAAGAAAAATGTTTTTGTTGATTTTATTGATTGGAGAGACAAGTCTCATGCCTACGTACCCGAGGGATCAAACCACCGTAGTTCGGGGTAAAAATTGCGAGTAAATTTGTTTGTTTGTTTTTAAGGTTTTGAAAATGGTTTTTAAAAAAACCAAAAGCCAAAGGTGGCAAAATGTGAGTTTGATTGATGTTAATTTGTGAAGAAGGTTTATATGGTTAAATTGATTGAAGTTTGGTTAAGGAATAAGACGCGGACACTTGGTTTAAAATCCAAGGTTTATTGATAAAAATGATTTGAGTGATAAAAAGACACTTGGTTTGAATTCCAAGGTTTTTGCGATAAAAGAACACTTGGTTTGAATTCCAAGGTTTTGCAAGAAAAAGAACACTTGGTTTGAATTCCAAGGTTTTCGCGAGAAAAAGAACACTTGGTTTGAATTCCAAGGTTTTTGCGATAAAAGAGCACTTGGTTTGAATTCCAAGGTTTTTGATAGAAATGTTTGATGAAATTTTTTGTGTTTCCATGATATTTCGAAAAGAAAATAATTATGTATTTGAAAGAGGTTTTGACCTCATTTTTTGAGAAGAAAATAGGTAATGGTTACACGCGAAAAAGATACTGACTTAAAACGTCATAACGAGTAAATTAAACGCGAAGACAATTCGCAATGATATTTTAATCAAAGCGACGTCTTTACCCTCGGAATTAGACATAAACATCATAAAAATAAATAAACATGTTTTTGATTTTATTGTATCTTTAATAAAGAAAACAAAGAAATATATTTTTTGAGATTTTTAGATATTTTTAATAATATATATAAACAAATAAAATAAAATAAAAGGTTTAAAAAAAACTGCAGGAGATGGGACTTGAACCCAAGACACTTTCATGAATAACCAAAGACAAAGCCAACTGTGCCAGCGCGCGCATTTGATTAAATCAGCATACCCAAATATATATATTAAACAAATCATTTAAACTACTGTTCATCATCTTCAACCTCTAGACACCAAAAAATTCAAAATTTCGTGATTTCCTTTCATGTACCAAATTGGACAAGTAAATATACTATTTTACTCAGAATTTCATGAGGATTATGAATATGTATTTACCTTTTATTAACTTTTACTCAAACATTCTAATTTTGCAGATTAAAGTAAGAGCCCCAAAAATTCAAACACAAATTTCATATCATTTAAACACAAATAGAACTCACAAGCATAGGGACTTCACTCCTCATGTTATGGACTACATTTTTTCTTCACAAATTGTTCAAAAATAATGCATGTATGATGGAGTTCAAAGTCACGAAAACTTACCAATTGGAGCAAGGTCCAATGCCTCTTCTTTGTAGTTACAGATGAGAAATAAAGATCCCTTTAGCTTCCTTGAGTATCCAGGAGTTTAATGGTATAGTTAATTTTCCTTGAAACCTTCTGAAATGTTCTACCCAATTCGAGTTGAAAGTGACAAAAAATGGGAATTGGTAGATGGTAATGGAGGTGTTACAGTTGATGATAAATTAATACAGAAGCTTTTTTATGATCTATGGATGGTGTTTTGATAGAAAAAGTAGAATAAACTTGGAGTAAATGCAAGTTCCGAAATTATGGTTTTTGAAAGTGTAATAATGGAGTTTTTGGGTGAATTTTTGGATGATTGAGTTATGAGGCTTGAGGGACTTTTATAGAGGTTGGAATGTGTCTTCAGAGGTTAACAAGATTGGTGTTGGTTGAGTTCCAATGCTGGTTTTTCCATCAAGTTTCAAAAGTGGTTGAAAAAGCTTTTGTGGTTCCAAGGTGAAGGTAGCTTGATTCATGGACAATAGGGATTCTTTTTCTGAGTTTTAGGAAGTTGTTTCTGTGCTTTTAGATGGAGTGTGATCAGAGAAAACAAATGGGAAGCTCAATGCAAAAGTTGTTGGAAGAAAAAGCATGTTTTATCAAGGTCAATTGGACAATGCTTTAAGTCTTTGTGTAATGCATCAAAGGCTTGTGTAATATCATCAAGGATTTGTGTAAAACACAGGTTTTGCTGAGATTTAGAAGCAACATAGGTCTGCAAAGTGGGATCTCATGGTTTGGCATGAGTTTGACATGAGACTTGACATGGAATTGGACTTTTAAATCAACTCTGTCATGGCTACTTTGCCTCTTCGAAACTCAGTGCTCAAGTAAAGGAAATTCATGATCGTGGTATCAATGGAAAGAAGACATGACACACTACAACTTTCATGTTGAACACTTGAGCTGAATCAACTTGGGTCATGTAGAAAAAGTGCCAACAATATTCAAAGTTGTCACTGAAAAACACTTAGAAATATTTTCTAAGTTTCTGGCCATTTTCACAACTCTGAATCCTCAACTTTGGAACTTTGTATCTTCCAATTCCCATGAGCTTTTGGTTTAATACTTACCTAATAATGAAGTGTGCAATGTCACCTTCAAATACATACCTCCAGCATGAAATTTATTGCTCGAATCGATCGCAAAGTATCCATAAAGTCATGCACTTGGAAAGCTCAAAACTCTTGGGAAAAAATCTGTGTTTGAGAATTTTAAAAATAATGAGACCTTGAATTTCCACTTTGATTTGTTTCACTTCAAGAAACCTTTTGGCCTCAAATGTTTCATCAACTTGTAGTATCAAATGCTATCTTTAAGAGAAGCCATCAAGCATCTCAAATGAATTTGTAAATTGCTCAAAATTGTCTTGTGAAGTTGGATAAATGATCATAATAATTTGTACTTAGAATATATTCCAAAACTCTAATATTTGAATTTTTTGAACCTTTTCTTGACTTTATTGATGTTATGCAATGATACAAAATAAATAAATAAATAAAAAATGAGGGGATCTTAGGTCAAAAAATGGGGTATGACAGATGCCCCTATTTAAGTTTCTTCTACCGGAGGTTTGAAAAAAAAAAATGATGAATTTTTTTTTTATGTTTTTTTTGTTTTTGTGCGACGGTAGAAGAGACTTAAATACAAAGCACACCATTTTTTGACCAAATTAAACTGTAAAATGTCATGATGTAATGTTATGAATGTTACACAATGAGAATTATCTGACAGAGGTAATGAAGACAGAAAGCGATAAAGTCCTGTGTGCGGACAGAAAGCAGTAAAGTCCTGTGTATGGACAGAAGTAAAGACAGAAAACAATAAAGTCCTGTGTGCGGACATAAGCAGATAAAGTCCTGTGTGCGGACAGAAGTAAAGACTGAAAGCGATAAAGTCCTATGTACGGACAGAAGTAAAGACGGAAAGCAATAAAGTCCTGTGTGCGGACATAAGCAGATAAAGTCCTGTGTGCGGACAGAAGTAAAGACTGATAGCGATAAAGTCCTGTGTACGGACAGAAGTAAAGACGGAAAGCAATAAAGTCCTGTGTGCGGACATAAGCAGATAAAGTCCTGTGTGCGGACAGAAGTAAAGACTGATAGCGATAAAGTCCTGTGTACGGACAGAAGTAAAGACAGTGTCCACCAACATTGTGGGATGGTGAGTACAAGTAAAGGCAGTGTCTACCAACATTGTGGGATGGTAAGGACAAGTAAAGGCAGTGTCTACCAACATTGTGGGATGTTAAGGACACAACGAGGAAATAAATTGTCTGCTATCATTGTGGGTGAGCGAGACATGACAAGAACATGTATTTGTCTGGACCAGACGCACTGGAGATGACTTTTTTTTTTTGGGAAATTAACCACGAGTTTGCAGTTGTTTGTTTGCGAAACCTGCTACTTGGAATATGAATGATGGAGACATCTCTGGACCAGACTCACTGGGGATGACTCTTTTTGTGAAATATGAATGATGGAGGCATCTCTGGACCAGATACACTGGGGATGACTCTTTTTTGTGAAATATGTGATTGATGGAGACATCTCTGGACCAGATACACTGGGGATGACCCTTTTTGATGTATTGAAGCAAGACACATGATGGTCAATGCAGTATGTGTGAATGATTTTGTGTGCATGTTGCATGTAAATATGAATGTATGTACACATATGTAAATGATTGTATGTAAGTATGTATGTATGTATATGTATGTAGCTTGTATTAGTATGATTGAACGTTATTTGTACATGACTGGATTAGGCAAAAGTTTGATCAGATAAAATGAGCATTGGGCCGACGTATCTGTACAACCACTCCATAGTTCTCCACTGGGGACAGCACACCTCACAAGTGAAATAAATCAAATTCTCGGGGTAAAACCCGGTATGGTATGTCAATCCATGTTAAGAATGATTGCTTCTCGGGGTAAAGCCCATTGGTCAGAGGTTTGGCAGAAGTCGCCATTTTGTACACTGAAACCGAATATTTTCTCATGGTCTTGTTTCAACAGTCATGTTTTTTTTGCTTTTTCTCCTTTTTTGAAATCCCTAACTTTTGCCTGGACCGCCCTTTCAGGTTTTCAATCCACCGGGACGCTCATTTTTGCCTAAGCCGCCGTTTCGGGTTTTCGACTTAGCGAGCTGTTCTTTTTTTTGCTATTTTTTCTCTCTTTTTTTGTTTTTTTTTTTGTTGTTGTTTTTTTTTTTTATAGAAAGAAACAAGACTGATATGATATGCAAACTTCTCCAAGAGATGTCATTTGTTGTTGAATATGCAAACTTCTCAAAGAGATGCCATTTGCTGTTGATATGCAAACTTCTCAAAGAGATGCCATTTGCTGTTGAATGAGCCTTCCAAACGGGTCTCGGCTTTTTCTTTCACTGGGGAAGAGAAAATCATACAAGCTTCTTAACGATAACCATTTGCTGGAGAAAAAATTGATAATTTTTTGCTGGAAAGGTTTGAAGGCGGACCAATATTGGTGATTCCACTAGGGAGACAAAATTATGTTGTGGAGTGTCGAGTTTGCAAAATAAATGCAATCTCCTGAACCACCTTTCAAACAGTAACTGCTGGGGGATCAAAATTCAATCCAGGAACAATCTGGAGAGAAACGGTCAATCAAGACTTTAGTGAGAAAATAACTCAACTAAAAGGTTGTTCTATCCAAATATGAACTGGAGTAGAACGCTGAATAAAATGCTTCCATAAGGGACAAGCTTAATGGAGATTAAAAAAAATAGGGAATTTTCTGCTTAAGGGTAAACTCTACTTGAGAGAAGTACATATACTTTACGAGGAGAAGGGACAAATGTCAAAAATGCAAAAATGAGCAACGAATATAAATCTGGCAATGCGTGATGAATGATATAAATGCATGAATGTTATGATGTGTGTCATGTATATGCTGACAAAACAGACAAAATAGATAAACAAACAAATTGGAGATGACCAAACAACACCAGTACAACCGGATACTCAGCCAATCAAGATGGAAACATCACTGGAGAGAAAACAAAACCACTGATAGAGTAGATCCTTTCTTCAATGCTCAAATCTCACTGGGGGTAGGAAAATACTTCTTGGGGGTGAACCTCCAAAATTCAATCCTCTAATATCACCATCCGTTGAAAGGGAATCAATGTGAATTCCTTTTTGATGCTTAACTGGGGGACATTCAAGTTCAGTTTTTAGTTGGGGAATGCTGAATCACATACCCAACATATTATAACAATATTCCCAAAAGATCAACTTTGTCGGAGGATGATTCTTGGCTTAAAGAGGAAGAAATTGTTTTGACAGATCTGGATTGCCCCTGGAAGCCATTTTGGGTGCCCCAAGTTTACTGTGTTGATCAAGGTAACCTTCGATTCACCACTTGCCCCAGATCGTATGACCTTTGAGATAAACCGTTTGATCAACGGATTCACCGAGAGATTTTTCGAATCTCGAGGTAATTGCCCCAGATTAACGGTATTTGGCATATTCTTTGCTCAACAAATCTTCTAGGCAGCATGCCCCTTGCTGATGGTCAATTGCAAGTTTCCTTGATATCAAGCAAATGTTTTACAAGATAAAATGTCTATTCAGAGAATGATAATTTTAATATGACAGTTATGTGAGTCTTGAAGATTTTATAAAAAAGTTGTCGCAAAACCTTGTGACTGAATCACTGGTTAGGATATGACATTGATTTTTGAAAGACAAATATACAAAAGCATATGATACCATCACAAATTTGAGCAAAAATCACGGGAGTCAGGAACGCTCTAAAGTGTGCTATCGAAATATACCCTATTTCAATTAGGACTTTTGAGGGTTGTAATGTGGTATGGGTCACGGTTTTGAAAAAAAAAAAAAAAGATTTTAAGGCTCAAAGTTTATTTGTGCCCACCCATTCTTCGTGATATTCTTCAGTCCTATGCACAATTAATTCATCAGACACACTTTGGTTGACAAGAGAATTTCTTTTGACAATGTTGTTTGAGGTTGACGCTTTGGTCGAAGCTTTGATGAGGTTCTTGAAGTGGCAGTCACTTTTTGATTCACAAGCTTGCTTTTGATTTTTGCTTTTAATCCCTTATTTTTGCATGGACCAAATCT
Source organism: Trifolium subterraneum (assembly GCA_951799995.1). Taxonomy (NCBI): domain Eukaryota; kingdom Viridiplantae; phylum Streptophyta; class Magnoliopsida; order Fabales; family Fabaceae; genus Trifolium; species Trifolium subterraneum. The sequence goes on along the minus strand of OX637462.1, from coordinate 3,911,557 downwards.
TTTGGATTTCGTGGTCCATCGGGAGACCCTAAATTTTGCCTAAGTCTTTTTACCTAGCGAGCTTTTTGTTGTTGTTCTTGTTTGTGTTTTTTTTTTTGTGTAGGGCAATTGTGACTGCCACATGTTATTGCGAGTTTTTGTCTTCTCACGATTTCTTCTATCTCAACAAATTTATCCTCTTGTATTGGGATGTATCATTGAATTAATTGAAAGACTACCCTGCCCCGGGTTAAGATTAAGGGTTTTTTTTTTTTTTATATATAGAAAGAACACCAACTTCTGGCTCAAAGCGGTTGACTACGGATTATCTCCTTATTTCTCCGGTGTTTGGGAAGTGAAACAATGCCTTACATCATCAACAAAGTTTTATTCAAAAGCACACAATCAGTTTTTTTTTTTTTTTGCGTTTTCAATCGTCATCCTCCCTCCAATTTCTTCCTAAGCGAGATAATTGGTAGAATTTGGTATCATAATGTAAAAAAACAAATTAATTGAAAGAAAATATGAGTGAAACGAATGGATTTCTTCAAGACAAACACACTCATTGTATTAAGATAAGCATTCATGACGCAAACATTATAACATCAAGAAAAATGCAAATGACAAAAGCAATATCATGCTGACAAAACTGCGAAGCATCCTTCCATCTAGACCTGAACTTCTGCAGCAAGCTATTTCAAATTGGCTTCCCAACAAGTTACAAAACGTGGTCACTCGGAATTTTAGCCAATCTCATCAACAACAGCCATAACCTGAGATCATACGTTCATTTGAACCGCCTTCAATCATATTCACCCTTGATCGCAGAATAGTCACATCTTCATGAAGCTCGTCATTCTCTTACTCTTGTGTTAGATCCATCTTGATTAGCTTGGTTGTACTTTGTGACACAACTCGAGTAAAAGGTACGACCAAATTCTCAGAATGGGAAAACTCGAATGATGAATGATGCATGAAATACAATGAAATGCAAATGATTTATTTTTATTGGTTTCCAAGGAACACAATATTATTGGCAAACATCATAAGGAGAGTTTTTTTTTATTATTTTTTTTTTGGAGAAACATGCTACCTTTTACCGATGGACAGAAAAAACGTACCAACTTTTATTGGAGGTAGAAAAGAGAAAACTTCATTTCATTGATAATGGAAAGATTACAAAACTTATGACGTTCGCAAAGAGAATCATAAGTTCCTTGAAAACCAAAGTAAAGAAATTTTATGAATGCAGTATGATGCATGATATGTTATGCTAAAAATGTGCAAAATTTTATTTTTATTTTGAAGGACTCATCTCAAATTGATTGTATACATTTTAGATATGGATATTGTAAGGAAAAAAAGAAAAAGAAAAGAGAAAAATTTATTATGTATCATTTGAAATGAATGTTCTCTACAATGTTTGCAAAAAATTTGTTTAAGTCCTTCAATATCAGATGAGGAAATAGAATTTATGAATGAGTGCATGCATGCATGATGCGGAAAACATGGTGGGGTTAAGGTAAATGTTGGAGTCAAAGGTGAGACCCTCCCATATGGTATGTACTAGGGTTCATTTGTACCTGCATGACGGGTTCTACGAAGTTCCCAAAGTCATCGACCATCTCATGGATATCATTGGGTTACGGGACTACTCTCGTTCCGATAACATCCACGGGATAATCTCGTTTAAGTGTAGTTTCGCGTGACGACTAATCTCAAGACTACTCTTGATTTAGCCACCGCACTACGTCCTAAGAAAGGCCAAGATGGGTTAAAGGTGATTCTAAAGGTTCTCGGCTTCGCCGGACACTCACATTGAAAATAATACCATCATCACGACTTTTCATGACAACGAGTACTACCGTCGTGAGGCCTCCACCGAGCGGGATCATATCACATGTGCTTCATAATCCAGACTACTCTGGACATGTCACTATGATTTCACCCCATCCTATCTTATTGTGTTACTCAAGCCCGGGTTATGACTTATCTCACCACTCAGAGCAAACCCAAGTATATAAACACACATTTATACAAACAATGGAATAATAGCGCAAAAATAAAGATTAAAAACAAGTTAGGTTCAACCCGCTTGGTTGTCCCCAGTGAAGTCGCCATTTCTGTCGCGGTGATTTTTGGATATCGAGTTATTAATTAACTTCGAATCACAATTTAATGTTCCACCACCGATCTTTAATTTATCCGAGGGAAAGGGAAAAAGTTCGAAAAAACCCTATTTTTTAGAGAACAAGGTTCGGGGGTTAGTTATACGAAGGGAAGGTACTAGCACCCTAAGTATCTATAGTACCCTATAGGAACCTCTTGTTTTTATTCTAACTTTGCGCTTTATTTTTAATTGCTTGTAAAAATGTAGGAATTAAAGTGATGAAAAAGAAGAAAAATGTTTTTGTTGATTTTATTGATTGGAGAGACAAGTCTCATGCCTACGTACCCGAGGGATCAAACCACCGTAGTTCGGGGTAAAAATTGCGAGTAAATTTGTTTGTTTGTTTTTAAGGTTTTGAAAATGGTTTTTAAAAAAACCAAAAGCCAAAGGTGGCAAAATGTGAGTTTGATTGATGTTAATTTGTGAAGAAGGTTTATATGGTTAAATTGATTGAAGTTTGGTTAAGGAATAAGACGCGGACACTTGGTTTAAAATCCAAGGTTTATTGATAAAAATGATTTGAGTGATAAAAAGACACTTGGTTTGAATTCCAAGGTTTTTGCGATAAAAGAACACTTGGTTTGAATTCCAAGGTTTTGCAAGAAAAAGAACACTTGGTTTGAATTCCAAGGTTTTTGCGATAAAAGAGCACTTGGTTTGAATTCCAAGGTTTTTGATAGAAATGTTTGATGAAATTTTTTGTGTTTCCATGATATTTCGAAAAGAAAATAATTATGTATTTGAAAGAGGTTTTGACCTCATTTTTTGAGAAGAAAATAGGTAATGGTTACACGCGAAAAAGATACTGACTTAAAACGTCATAACGAGTAAATTAAACGCGAAGACAATTTGCAATGATATTTTAATCAAAGCGACGTCTTTACCCTCGGAATTAGACATAAACATCATAAAAATAAATAAACATGTTTTTGATTTTATTGTATCTTTAATAAAGAAAACAAAGAAATATATTTTTTGAGATTTTTAGATATTTTTAATAATATATATAAACAAATAAAATAAAATAAAATCATAAAATAAAAGGTTTAAAAAAAACTGCAGGAGATGGGACTTGAACCCAAGACACTTTCATGAATAACCAAAGACAAAGCCAACTGTGCCAGCGCGCGCATTTGATTAAATCAGCATACCCAAATATATATATTAAACAAATCATTTAAACTACTGTTCATCATCTTCAACCTCTAGACACCAAAAAATTCAAAATTTCGTGATTTCCTTTCATGTACCAAATTGGACAAGTAAATATACTATTTTATTCAGAATTTCATGAGGATTATGAATATGTATTTACCTTTTATTAACTTTTACTCAAACATTCTAATTTTGCAGATTAAAGTAAGAGCCCCAAAAATTCAAACACAAATTTCATATCATTTAAACACAAATAGAACTCACAAGCATAGGGACTTCACTCCTCATGTTATGGACTACATTTTTTCTTCACAAATTGTTCAAAAATAATGCATGTATGATGGAGTTCAAAGTCACGAAAACTTACCAATTGGAGCAAGGTCCAATGCCTCTTCTTTGTAGTTACAGATGAGAAATAAAGATCCCTTTAGCTTCCTTGAGTATCCAGGAGTTTAATGGTATAGTTAATTTTCCTTGAAACCTTTAGCATTAGTTAGGTACAAATTTTGATCAAATACAATGGTACCAGCAAAACAAGTGGTAACTATGGTACCATTAGGTAGTTTAAGGTTAATTGGTGGAGTTTGTTTGATGCATTGAAAAAATTCTAAAGAGAAACAGATATGATCAGTGGCTCCTGTATCTAGAATGAAAGTATTGGGGTCATTTGATTTAGGAATAGTACAAAGTATACCTGTATTTGTGGTCACATGGTTAATACTATGAGAAAGTAATGATTGAGAACCTTGAAGAAGTGCTAAAATTGCTTTGTGCTGAGCTGGTGTAAAGAACAATTTCTCAGCTTCTGACTCAGTGTGATCCTCTTCATAGTTGACTGTGTGAGTGTCTTCATCATCACCAGTGGCATGAACATTGTTGACAGTGCCATGATTATGCTGCAAATGCTGCATATGTGGAGGAAATCCATACTTTCTCCAGCAATTTTCAACTATGTGATTGGTTTGTCCACAGTGTGAACATAACATCTTGCCTTTGCCTTTACCAGTATAAGATTTTCCAGCTCTTGAACCTCTACCCCTGCTAGATTGACCTCTTCCACCATATTCCTTATGACTAAACTAGCCTCTTCCACCATGATCTTGATAACCAGAAGCAGCAAGAATTTTTGACTCATAAATAGGAGTAACTGTCTGCCTTTCTTGCTGTACAAGTAAGGAGTAAACTTTGCCAATGGTAGGGAGAGGATCCATAAGCATAATTTGAGCTCTAACTGCAGAATATTGTTCATTAAGTCCTTTAAGAAATCTAATGACTTGGTCACTGTCCTTATACTCTTTCAATTTTGCCATGGCAGCACAATTATGAACACAATTAGAAATAGGAACTGGCCTAAAATTGTCTAATTCTTGCCATAATTTCTTCATTTTGGTGTAATAGGTAGAGATAGAGCTATCACCTTGTTTAAGAGTATATATTTCTTCTTGAATATCAGAAATTCTAAAAACATCACCTTGATAAAATCTTTCTTTCAAGTCTTGCCATATCTCTGAAGCTGTGTCCATCCATAGAACACTTTGAGAGATTTCTGTATCCACAGCATTGCTAATCCATGACATTATCATAGTATTGCAACGATCCCAGGCAAGAGAATCATGATCTTCATCTGCAGGTCTTGGTAGAGTACCATTAATGAAATGAAGCTTATTCTTGGATCTAAGAGCCATGATCATTGCTCTAGACCAAGCATGGTAATTCGAACCAGAAAGAGGTGGTTGAACCAAGACTAACCCGGGGTTTTCATTTGGATGCATGAAGTAGGGATTAAGAATATCGTTTTGGTAACCCTTGTTATGTGCTTGGTAACTAGTACCGATGTGTCCCCCACCATGGTGAGAACCATGAACACTGGAACCACTTTCAGACATGGTGATAAAGAGAATGAATCAAAGATTAGAAAAAACAGGGAAAAACCAAGAAGAAGATCTTCAAAGATCGAGAGAAAAGAAATTCGCAGAGAACGTGGGAATGAAACGGATCAAGAAGCAATTCGAAAGAAGAATTGCTGAAAGTGAAACAGAGAAGAGATGAAAAACAATGGCATACCTCATGTAGAGGCCTGATACCATGTAAAGAATGAAATTGTGTGAACAAGATATGTCATTGATGAAGCTTTGTGATGATCAAAGCTTGATAGCTTTCTGCAGAAAATGAAAATGCAGAAGAAGAAAGAGCTTATTTCATTTGTTTCACTTGAAGATTACAAGCTTGTGATTACATGTTTATATACTTCAACCAAAGTATAACTAACACTATTACAGCTGTAACCAACTACATAACTGCCTATAACCAACTTAACTAACTTGCTATATGGCTGTTAATTGTGTTACAAGGAAGTTGCAAACTCTTAAATTCAGCTATTGTTAACAATTAATAAATTTAAATTTCAACACTGACTTATAAAATACGACATCTCTATTAACTAAGATAAATTCACAAAAACAAATAAGTTAAATTTTAGATTTTAAAACTATTAAAATGTTACCTTAAAATTTGGATTGTCCAAATGTATTGACCATGCAGAGTCAAACTTGTTGTGTGTTCTTTTGCAACATATTTTGTGTGTAATTTAACCATCTTCTTCAAGACATTGGTTAAAGAAACAAATACTATAAAAATGTTGCGTTGAAAATTTGAATATTACGTTTTTTTAACAAATGTGTATTACATTTGTTGAGTTAAAAAATTGGTATTATCAATGTAAAACTTTTACTTTTTAACTTTTGCAGTAAACTTTCATCGGAAGCAGATCAATCTAAATCTCAAGCATCCAACTTGTTTAGTAATTTGAACAGCACACTAAAAATGCAATGAATGACTGAAATGTCACTCGAGATAAATTGCATGAATCTCTTTTCAGCTTTTTAAGTAAATTAAAATCATGTAGACATCAAAGTGACTAATAAACATCAGAAGAACATATATTAAAAAAAAAAGAAACTATACAAAGTGAGACCAAATCTTACCCAAAGAAAAAAAAAGGAAAAACAAACCAAAAAGCAAAAAAGTTTTTTTTAAAATAAAAAAACAGAGAAAACAACACCAAAATTAAGACCTCCGGCTAACTAAACGGATGCTTTAACCAACCGAAGTAAGAGAGCTATTTTCCTTTCATTTTTTCTAACTCAATAGAATATGAAAAAAGTGAATAAAAAGTAGCAGCAATATTTCATTTCTTAAGTTTCTTTTTCTGGTCCAACATTATTTTATTTATGTGTCAGAAACGTGGAACACGGGTATCACTGATTATTATTAAATGATAAATTAAATGATAAATCAAAACTTTTTCATTTAGATTTTTGCTACTTCTTCAATATAAAATTGAAAGCAGGAAAAAGCAGGATCTAAACTTAGGAAAAAGCAGCATGAAATCCATTTCCTAAACTTAGTACATATAGTACATTACATGCAAACTAGTATTAAGAAAATAAAAAATTACATGCACACATTTGTAGAATGGTATGTATATATATAAGCACCCAAACATTTTCATTGCCTATAAAATACTAATAACTTTCATAATCAGAAACTCAATAGGCTAATAATCAAGAATATATAAACTTCTTCAATTTCTCAGATATCCTTGCAGCTTCATTACCAAATTCTCCTACCTACACAAAAAAAATATGCAATTAGCTAGAGTTAACTATACATATTAATTTTGTCAAAAAAAAAAACTATATACATATTAATAAAGGAAATTAAGATCAATTATCTTAAGAATTTTTTCATTTTATGATTTAATTATACATATTAATTTTGTCAAAAAAATAATAAACTATACACATATTAATAAAGGAAATTAAGATCAATTAACTTAAGAATTTTTTCATTTTACGATTTAATTACCTGACAATGTATTGAATGGAAAATAGAATCTTCATTGACTTTATAACTAGCATTAACAATATCAACTCCTTCTTCATGAAGAACACGAATTGTTTCATTGAACAAAATTTGAGAATCCAAACATGTTATTAAAACAACCTCTAAGACTAAACCAAATTGTTGGATCTCAATTTTTGGAGATTTAAATCCCAAGTTCTTGCTTCTATCCATATTCATCACATTGGTTGACCTTTGAATTCCTACTAGAAAATTCTTCTTTTCATTCATTTTCTCCAAGTTGATCTGTAATTTCTTTATGTAGTTTGTTGCTTCCTCTACCTTATCCGGTTTTGAAATAGCTTCCTGCGACAAATAAATTAAATTATCGACGAAATACTAACGCTATTAACATTTGTCATTTAAAAAAAAATAGTAACATAAAATTTAAGTGGAGAACAATATATCTAATTAATTTTTTCGCTAAATTTTGTGACGAATTTATTTTTTTCAGTTGCTAATTTTATTTTTTTAGTATAATTCATATGATTTAAAAATAAAACTTTGAAGGTCGTCTGTCCTATAAAATAAATAAAAAATGATTAAGAAAATTAAAAAATTAAGCATCATAAATTAGGAAAGAAACCTTTGAAGTTTGATGAGGCACAAGTGAGTAGAGCTTGTTGCAGAGATCTTTCATTTCAATTCTTCTTTTTTTCTCAATGATTTTTCTATCAACTCTTGATGAACTAGGGTTCTTCTCCATCACTGTACTAACCTCAATAACAAGAAATGATATGCTCCCAAGAAAAGGGAATGCTTCACTTAAAATATTGGTTGTTTGTTATTTGTCATCTTTTAGAAAAGGGATAGAGTGTGTATCATTAGATGCTACTGACAAAAGTTTTGTGTTTTGAATTGTGGGGTACTATGTTAGACCAGATATGGTTCTCCTTGTGTCGCACATGCAACAATTGCAAGATCGTTAGATTAATTAACAAACTTTCTCTTTATTTTAATCTAACGGTCTTGTGATTGTTGCAACGTGTCAAGTGCGAATTTTTTAATAGATTAGAATAATAGGGCTTTTTGTGAGAAATTATTTAGACATAAAATATTTACATTATTTCATCTTCCATTTATACTACTACTTCTGATTTTTTTTTATGTGAAACTGTCCATTTTTTAGATTTATTGAATAATTAATGTTCTTGATCTATAGTATTAGTATATATCAGATCCATCAAATATACAATTAACTTAAAAATAAATGGTGAAGAGTTTGTGTAATATGCATGAGGTTCTAGGTTTGATTCTCTGCTCCATTGTACACAAAAAAAACCTCAAAAATGATCTTTTTCTTATAAAAAGAAATAGAGGAAGTATTTGTAAAAGAAAATGTTAGCTAGTAGTACTCTTCAGGCATTAGTTAAGGAAACACTACTGTGTCTAGGGCGCAAATATAAATTATGAATGACCTGATTAACCATCTTATAATTGAAAGTTAGGTCTGATTTATCCCTCTAAAATTAGTCTGTGAGATGATAATTATTTCTATTTTATAAGCATATATTTAATTTTTTTTTTAATCAAACAAACTTACTGCATTTCATTAACTACTAAAAGCATATATTTAAGTTATTTTGCAATTGATGTGAAACTTTTTAACGAAAAGTAAATATTATCATCCTGAGCCAGCTAACATATATGCCAATTCCCTTAATATGGCTGTCGTTATTTGTCGGTTCCAAAGAATGAGTCCACAGAAACTTCAAATGTTTGTACAATTGTATTATTGATTGACGACAAGAAAAAGACTGGTCTCAGTGGTCTCTATAAAGTTGCTTTGAGCCTTCAGCCACAAACTTGGAAATAAGACATTATCAATATATGTTTAGGTGTAAAAAATCAAACAATGATATACATGAATTCAAAATACTAATTCAAACCAATTCAATTGGTTATTAATTTGTAAAAATACTAACATTATCAATGATTAAATTTTTTTTTTTATTAATATGAACATAAATTGGTAGTAATAATTAGTAGAATGTAAAAAAAAAAATAGGAGGACAAAATCATCCATCTTTTTAGATTTTTATGTATTAAAAAAAACTAAGAACAGTAAACCAAAAAAAAAGTTAAGAACAAAAGAGGTATTTAACTCTTTAATCGATATAGGAATAGTATTCATTTACAAAATTCCGTTTTTTTCTTCTTCTTTTCTTATACTACTAAATTGAGAAAAAGAATGCTGTGTTAAAATACTAATTAGGGGGCAAAGTGATAAGGAAATCAAATCTGATTCACACCTATGAAGCACAGATTCTGACACAGACACCGCGACACAACACGGACACGGACTCTGCGACACCGTTAACGTAAAAAATATAGGACACCGACACCGCTACATATTTATAAAAGATATAAGTTTAGAATCAAAATATATACATGTAAATCTAAGTTGAGGAAGTTATTTCTTAAAAAAAAAAAATTTAAACAAAGTACGATAATATTTTACCTTTATTTATCTATCTACTTTTGAAAAAACTAAAAATATTGTAATCAAAATGTAATATTTTAAATACTTCTTTGATCAATAATGTTATCTTGACACATTTCTAACTCTTATAGGTATGTCTAATATGTGTCTATGAAGAGTATAAACAAAGAAAAAATAATTTTTTTAGGGACACTTGTCCGACACGTGTGTACGAGTGTCTTACAGGTATCGGACACCGATCAAAGAAGTGTCGAAGTAAAGAAAAAACTGAATTTTTTCGGACACCGATTTGAACTATCCGACACGTGTCGGACACCGCGATGCGCCTAATTATAGAGGTGTCCGTGCTTCATAGATTCACACCCACTGCAAAAACTGATAATACTAATTACTAACATCGATTCAAACAAAACGTTAGTCGATTAAGAGAAAAAAAAAACTATCATTTTCTCATCATTTGCAATTTGTTGCTTCAACAATTCAATTAATACTCAATTTAACCATAGAGGTTGTTGCTCATACCCTTTATTTGTACAATAAAGTTTCTGCTTATTCAGAATCTACTTCAGCATTACTTTGTTTCCCCTTCAAGTTTCCAAGAACTTCATTTCTTCTCCAAGGAAGCACTTATTCTCTTGTATCAAGTTTTCCACCTCTATCTCCTCTTCTTCTCAGTCTAGTCTCCCTCTATATTACAACCATTATTTCCCTCTACGAATCTTCTAATTTGATACGTGAAAAGTGATTCTCAGACTCGGTCTCGGTTTTCTTGATGCCAAATATGAAACCAACCACTACAACCTATGGAACACGTGAATTTCTTGTAGGGCAAAGATTTTTTCAGACTTAGCAATCCAACCAATAGGTCGGACCACTAAATTTTGCCAGTGTTGACGTATTGTCCCACATGTCCTATATCTCCAACGAGACAAGCTTCTCTCCTGTGGAATTATAACCGAGGGGGGAGGGGGAATCTAGTTTATATCCCCGCCACTAAATTTTGGCAGTGTTGTCGTATTGGCCTACATGTCCTATATCTCTAACATCATAGGCTCTCCTCAAAGATCTGTTACGTGAGAGAAAACTTCTCCAAGGATTTTCTCTTCTACAACCGAGCTACTGCTCTATTCACAAAATATCAACAAATCTCAATGAGGCGGGTAAAATTGCACTCTAAACACTGAGCACCTCATGACCCGTGTAACCAAAGGGTAACCTCACCCTTCGGCCCAAAGGGAAAAACTCCTTTTCACCTGTTTGAAGCAGTCATACCTGAATTTCAAACATTTTTAAGGGAGGGGTTTACCATCTGATGTAAACAAGAACTACACACGAAAAAGTACCATAAGTTGATTATAAATTATAATTAATGTATGTGCACAAAAAGTAAACAAAATATGGTTTCACCCTAATGTGCATGCCTAAATATCAATTTACAATCTCGCATGAATGTCATAAAGTTGATATAACCAGAACCACAAAAACAAACCTTCCAGTTATAATTACAAAGAACCTGGTTTACTTGAAATGCCAGGACACTTTTTTAAAGATTCATGTGAACTTTGGTTTAGGCTTAGGGCCACTATTTTGAATAGGACCAAGCTTTTGAATCCAATGAAGAAGTCCTTTCTTTTGATCATGGCAACGAGGATTCTGCACCAGAGTCAGGGTTCCGTCACGAGCAATAGAAGATTCAAATTGTTCCAACACCTTGACGATTTGCCAGAAATCAGGTCTCTTATCTGGTTGCAACGCCCAACATTGCTCGATTAAAGCTCGCATTGCAGGTGGGCATTCTGGAGGAATAGCTGGCCTTAATTTCTGAAGAAATACAATACCACACAACAGAAATATCAGAATGCATTAGTAAACTCAGCGACAACTATTCAATGTATCAATTCATTGATGGAGCATGTATGCAATGTCTAATAACTGCAAGTCAAGAAAATCATTCATTGTATCAATTACAGTTTGCAATACTAGTCCATGTTGGTCCGGTACAAGCACTAGGTACGTATATGGGGGCATAGTATGACATTTTTAAAGAATTTAATGTACAAGTATGTACATTAATTGTTAAAATAAATTTTATGTACAACAAATCAGAATATTATCAAGAAATATATAAATGGCAAAATATAATGAAAAAATATTTGAATATTAGAAAATAGGGAAAGAATCAACAAGCTAATAGGAAAAGTATCAACATTATTGGTAAAAGTAACGGAAATAACTGATTCTTTTTTCACATTATTACTAAACGACAATATTTTTCATTTATTGGACCGCAAAGTACGGACTAGTAGGCACCAAAATAGTACCCCACGTGTATCCAAATGAGTATCAGATATAGGTACATAACTGGGACGCTTACGACATTTTTGTTTGACGTACATACAAGCACCCAACGAGTACCAGATATAGGTATGTAACTGGGACGCTTACGACATTTTTGTTTGACGTACATACAAGCACCCAATGAGTACCAGATATAGGCACGTAACTGGGATGCTTACGACATTTTTGTTTGACGTACATACAAGCACCCAATGAGTACCAGATATAGGTATGTAACTGGGGCGCTTACAACAGCAGTTTAAAAGGTGTTGTAACGCACAAAGAACAATTCATTGAAGGCCATAAAAATACATAACCTATGCAAAGAATACTATAATGACGTTACAAAATCCTAGATGATATGAATACAAAGGAACATACCTTATTCACAACTGCAAAAGCAGCCTGCATTGGATTCATATCCACGTATGGAATTGTTCCCGTCAACATTTCCCATAACATAAGCCCAAAACCGTAGACATCAACCTTTCTTCCATAGGATTTTCGTTTGATCATTTCAGGTGCCATCCACCGGTAGGTGCCGGGATCATCCGCCAATAAGTCACAGATTGACTCCTCACAAGCAATGCCGAAATCAGCAAGTTTAAGGTGAAAGTTTTCATCAATAAGGACATTCTCTGGTTTAAGATCTCTATGAATGACACCTTGAGAGTGTATATATGCCATTCCACGAGCAATATCGAGAGCAAAAGCTATTAGCTTCTCGAGAGAAATAGTTCTGTGCTCCAACTTATGCAAAAATGCCCTCAAGGAACCTTCAGGTAGATATTCTGTGATAATACAATAAACCGGCGGGTTTCTGCTTGCAGCTATGAACTGTCATCAGATCAAAATATGTAAGAAAATACGTATAAATTAGAATCCTTGCGATTTATCTCAACATGATATGAACTGCACAATCAGACCACAATAAATAAGAAAGGATCTCTTGAAACTAATTATTTCAACAATTGAAGGATCGAATCCACAGTAATTAGTACAAAACGATGGATACCATAACCTTATTTAGTAAGAAATAAGAGATAGTTATCCATGCAAGATAGCGTGCATGGCGGTCAACCTAGAAACAACTATTTCGAATTTTCTTCATACATATTAAACTATTAATAGTACGTATAAAGTATAAATGCTAAAAAATTAAAATAATATAAAAATTCATGAAATATTCTTACATAAGCAAAACATGGAAGTAAATGCTGAAATAAAATATCACGAAAACAAATTTAAGCATCTACGGTTAAAAGTAACTAAACATATTTTTGCCAATATCGCGGACTCCACGGATAACCGGTCTGCTAAATACTTGAGATAAGAGGCACCTGCCTCTTCACAATGCTGCTATAACTAGCTATTGATAACATAAGATAATGTTCCAAATAAGCATATATACATTGCAAAAGAAGAGAAAATATGATATCATTACCTTTATAACATTTCGATGGTGGAGGCGAGATAAAAGGGTGACCTCTCTAATGAACTGATTCTCTAATTTAGCAGTCAAGTCTCCGTTTTCATCGTCGTCGGGTGCCCTAATGATTTTAACAGCTACAGACTCATCCTTATATACACCATGATACAGCCTACTATGAGCGCCATGAGCGAACTTATGGCCAAGAAACAGCTTAGACATGTCAATAGTCCATTCCTCAGCTGTTTCCAAAGCAGTAACCTTTCCACCACCGCCGCCACTACCGTTTTCAAGATACTTACTCCATGAACCATCCTTGCTCATGTTCTTGGACACCTCCCTTTGCTGATTCTGACTGTTCAAAACTGATTTCGAACTCGATAATTTGGGTGATGCTTCCCGAGTATCCTTATTCGACACCTTTCCCATAATTCTCTTGTTATCCCTCCTACGACCTGGTGTCGAGAACCTCTTCGCTTCATGTCTAGCTTCCCTAAAGACATCATTAACAAAAGTTCTAGGCAATGGCGACAAAGATCTTTGCTTGTTGGTTAAAAGGTTTTCCTTAACATTTGAAGAAGGTTTCGAAATTTCATCCAATTGAACGCGGATTGAATTAGCATTCAAACTATTTGTATCCAAACGATGACACACTGTTTGCGAGTATTTCGCTCTTCTTAACCATGAACTAGTAGTATTTTCCTCCATCATTACCTTATTCACAAATTATTTTCCTTCCTAAAACAAAATTGAAGCTGCAAATAAGGTCACAAAACTAGATTGATTTTTTTTTTCAGCCCATCAACAACAATTATCAGAATAATCACAAAAAAACTGACTTTTCCATCAAGAACAAAAAAAGAGAGCAATATGGTTCAATAATAGAGATACTAATCAACCAAAGACTTAAACTTTCGTAATCAAAATAGTTACCACCACCCCCTTTCTAGTCAAAATCCCACCTTCCGTAAAAGCCTGAAAAATCAAACACAAATACCTTAATAAATTAATCAAACCAACAAAATGAACATAAACATAAACAAAAACATGTTACAAACAAGACACAAACACCTATGAATATGATTATGCCTCAAAATGGCTACAGATTGAAAGGGACATAAATCATTGTATTACAAGGATTAAAACACATTAACCAGATCAAGATGATGATTATGAAAAAAACCCAGAAAGCAAAAAAAATTAAATATATTTTAATTATTAAAAAAAAACAGATTTTTTTATAAGATATTAGTACCTGAAGGGTTTCAAGGCTTTCACCGAAGGGGAGAGAAATCAAGAAATCAAATTGGTATGGTAGAAAGTGGAGGAAAGGGTGTATAAAGAGCTTTTACATTGACAAGGCCATGGAAATGATGATGCACCTAATTCCATTTTTTTCACAAAAGAATGAAAAGAGAAAGACAGGTGTTTAGACTCTATTTTATTTTTCCTTCTTTTCCCCCATTTTTTCATGTAAAAAATATCTTTAATAATTAATTTTCTTTTTGACTCAAAATTAATTAATAAATTCATATTTAAAAGTGTAAATATAGTATTTTCATTCTCTAAAAAAAAAAAATTCAATTTTTATGTTCATGGAATGACTAATGTATTTGATATGTCATAAACAAAAATCATTTTACCGATCGTTAGTTGATTCAGTAGTAATTGACGTTGAACTTTGTAGAAAAATTGATGACAGAACTGACTTCTGAACCAGATTAGATGATTCAGTGGATCTAATACTGGTGATAAATATTTATTTTTTATTTTTTAGGTGATCTATTCTATATCATAACTTATTGCAGGATACTGATGATGAAAAAAAATCCTTTTTATTTTTTAGGGTTCATCGAATTTTGTTATATATTCTATACATAGCTTATTACAGGATACTGATGATGAAAAAATCATTTTATTTTTAGGATTCATCGAATGACTAATGCATCTCATCTATATCGTAGCTTATTACAATCATAAAATTAAATAACTAATATATTTGATCTATATTATAAACTAAATACTCCTTTTAACTCAAAATATAAGCAAAAATTAATAATGATCAACAAAAATTTAAGTATTTTGTGTAAAATTTAGACAAAATATATTAACGTTTATAAATTTATTTTGATTATGATTATATTTTAAGACAGGGAGTACAAAGATAACAATAGGTGCGCATGATGTTGGGAGGAAAATAGAGAGCATATGTTTGCTAAGAACTGACCTGGGTTAGTTAGTAGTGTGTTAGTTTTGGAATGGTGTGTGATGAATCATGAATTGAATGATGATGAGGTATGTTCCTTTGTATTGTTTGTGGGTTAGGGATATGTTGTGTAGGTTTATGTGTGTGGAGTATATGAAATTAATAAATGAAATTCAAATGTGACATTGACGATAATTGTGATCCATGTGGGTGGTGAATGATTATGGGTTAGGTTCAAGTGTCATGGTGGAATGTGGGGACCATATAGGGAAAGTCAAAGAAAACGGAAACATCTATTTTCATTTTTAGTATTTTTTTTCTTAGAAACTAAAATTTATCTTTTTAGGTTATGATATAATTGATGTATCTCATTTATAATATCGATCAGATACATTAATTATAAAATTAACTTAAAAAGAATGGGTGTATTCTTTTCGATCTTTATTACAAGAAATTAATTATTTTTCTAGATTTATTTTATATAACAATGTATTTGATCAATATTATAAACTAAATACATAGTTACTTAATAAACTTAAAAAATATTGCGTCAAGAAAAAAAATAAACTTAAAAATATTTTGTTTTTTATGATAAAAATCTAAAAATTAATTTATTTCTTAAAATAAGAATCAAATGAAATATTATTATATGTTGTTTAATACATCGTTAACTTTCAATATACTCCCTCCCGTCTGTTTTACAAGGAACAATTTGGAAAAATATCGGTCATTTTTATAAGAAATTTTGACCAATTTTCAAATTTTAAATTCACTTATGTTCTTATTTATTGCGAGATAATATTAAAAATAAGTAAGTTAGTTGAATCGAGAGTAATTAAACAATGATATACATGGAACAAGTTTAAAATTAGAAAAATATTAAATGAAAATAACTATATAGAACGTACTTAATTTTTTCAAATTGTTCATTATAAAAATGACCGAAGCGAGTAATAATCAACAATCAACAATTTAATATATTTACCGATGGTTGGTTAGTTCAGCGGTGATTGACACTAAATTTAGTATATATTTAATTTTATATTTTTTACATTCAACATAATAATAAATATCACAACTTTTGATAAAATCAACACGTATTTTTTTTTTTGGGTAAAATATTACTATGGTCAAATGTAGTATAATTTGATTTTTGTGAATAATTAAAGATGGAGAGAGAAAGATTGAAAATGGTGAGTGAGTGGAGTGGAGGAATCCAATTAGTGTCGCTATCGTAGGGAATGAGGTACGGATGGGAAATTTTAATGTGTGTTATGCCATATTTTGGGGGAAAGAGACAAAAAAAGGTTAAATAATTTAATGAGAATTGTTGTTGTTATGTGTGTTGCTTGCTTTTTATGGATGATTGGAGGGTACGGTTCGCACGGATGCGTGTGCATCTTCTATCCATGTACCACTTTCTTTCTTTCTTCTTTGGTTGGTGCAAAATTATGCAACTTCTTGTGTTGTCACCTACTACTATTCAGCAAAGTTTTTTTTTTTTTGTAGTAATTGGGCCACAACTAGTATAAGCTACCTACACCATCTTTTTTGCTATCAACATCTCTTTTTATTTTGTTTTAGCTTATTCCCCGTAAGTTAAAAGGTAGCTTATAAGCTACCAGTATAATATAAGCTAACGTATAAGTTATCTGTTATAAGTTAAAAGCTCTGTTTGGTAACGGTATTTTCATTACGAGCTTATAGTTTATTTTACTAGCTTATTTTTTAAACGTTATTTCAAGTAGTTTATGAAATTATAGTTTATCAATTTTTTTCTTCCAAGTTTACTCCTTAAAAAATTAAATATTAATTAAACATAACTTTTATATGTCATTTCATACTTTTAAGCTAGTTAAACCATTAATTTTACCAAATACTATAAATTCAATCAATTAACTTATAAGTTATCAGACATCACATTGTCGATTATAATTTCTGAAAACCGGGTTTTTGGAAGATATTTCATTTTCCTTTCCAAAATAAAATTAATTCAAAAAATTAGTTTCTTTTCCCCTTCTAGTTTATTGCTTGAGCCCAAGTGATGGTAAAGAGACCGGGCTGAGTTGAAATTAGTTTTGTTTGAATAATGGACTAGTACTTGGACCATTAGATATCAACCTCCACTAGGCAGGCTACAAGCAAAACAAACTCTATTCATCATATATATGGCAAACTTTGCATATATTTTATCAATTACGCTTGGCTAATATGACAAACTTTGCATAGATTCTATTTTTTTGACCTATATTATTTCTTGTTTAGTTAATTTTGTGTCATCAAGGATATTGAAGCATTATTCGTGCTTGTGAGTTCATGTTGTTGTTTTGGTTTTGGTTTCAATTTTGGTTTTTGTTTCTAATTTGTTGACATCCAAATCGTGTTTTTCTTATAGTCTGTTGTTCTGTGAGGTGTCTCTTGTATTATATTTACTTCATTCTATTCTTAGTTAGCATAGATGATTACGATCGAGTAGATTTATAAGCCAGGAACAATTTGAGAGCTTATAATTGTATTTATTTGAATGTGCATTTATCTCGTACTTTATGTTAGTGCGTATAATGTTTACATTTGATATATTATTTGTGAATTTCTAGTCTTGTTGAATGATGACCATAAAAATAAAATAAAAATCGGTGGTTGCCACAAGAGAGACGTTGAATTAACAAATAGTAGAGTTTTATATAGATTCTAACATTTGTTGTTATCAGTTATCTAGACCTCGTGGGAGTGTTGCACGTAGTCGTTTGGTGCAGCATATTATTCATTTGCTAGAGATGGATTGAGAAATTCTAGTGTGACATTTATATCATGAATCCAATACGTGTGCAAATGGTTTGACGAATATGAAGTGTGGAGGTGGTTCTTCGTTGATGGATTATGAGCTTTGCCTTGCTAATAGCGTTGGAGTTTCTACTCCTTTGGTTGATTAAGATGAAATTGTATTTTTTTGACCTTGCCTCTCTTTCTATATAAAAAAACAAATTACATGATGATAAATAATATAAATAAATGGTATGGATCATCTCAAACAGGCAATCATCCTGCTATGTTTTGAAGGCACCATGAAGTCTAAGACGACACACATGAATATAGGGAACATATAATTGGTATTTAGCGTCTGATAAAATATTGTTCCCATCAGAAATCGAACTCGGGTTCTCCTAAATAGGGAATATCATTCTGTCTCATAGTAAACATTTTTTTGGTAGATGTAAACATTGTATTTCTAGTATTTTCCAAAAAAGAAAATTACAAGAAAAAGAAAAGAATTTTCAAGGTTTATTTTTTCATTCTGATTATTTTTTTCTTAGGCAACAATAATATGGAACTATATGAAGTGACTGGGAGAGCATGTATCTTATAATTGGCAAAACATCATTCAGCTAAACGTGTTGGTAGTATTCCCTTTTGTAACCCAAAAACAAAAAATGTGTTGGCAGTGTGTTTGTGACGGTTGTTGGTAAAAATATTGTTGAAGTTAGAGATTAAATTTAGATACTTCTGAATAAAAAATTTATTTTTAATTTGAAAATTTAAGTGTTATAAATTTTAATTAGAAAAATGATGAAAAAACACCGATAATATATATTATAAAGTTACACTATTTATTTCTTGAATAGTAGATAAATAAGACACAAATAGTCTTTCCTAATTATTATGTATTAAATACGACTTTTGAAGTCATGTATATAAATCACATGAACACCACCAACAAACTACACGCATGACACCATCAATATATTATGAAATTTAAATTAGAAACTTAAATTTTTTATTTTTTATTTTTGTTTTCACCACCAGTTTAATCTTGTCGGGGGTCGGTTTTGGCATCAAGTGGTTCCAATCCCCTCTCGATCGCAGATGCGAGGGATCGAATTGTGATCCTTTTTACCAAGTTCAACGCCAATTACCACTGAACCAACTAACGATCGGTAGAAACTTAAGTTTTGAATATGAATAAATCATACACAATTAATTTTATCTAATTCTCATGTGTTAAATATGACACTAAGCAAGTCATATCATTCACAACCAACTATATGCATGCATAACACCACTAATATATTAAAAAGAATTCATTATTCTTCATGTATGAAATGACTCTTCGAATCATACATATCATGTGATTATATCATATGTATTATACTTGTTAGAAATAGAAAATAATCCAAAATTTTAACCCTAGTATATATTAATGTATTATGTATTTATTACCATCAAATAAATTGATTTAGAAAAGTCTACCAAATATGTAATAAAAACAAAATCTATCAAATAAATAACTATTTTTTTAATTCATCAAATAAAATTTTGTAACATTTCATTAATTTTTGAACAAATTATAAATTTGAATAACCACCCCTTTAAACTTAGATAAGATAAATATCATAAACTCTCTTATTTCTCTTCATATATTCTTCCGTTAATTATGTTCTGGGTTTATATAAAACAACTCACATGTTTCCATCCCTACAAAATAATTATGCATGTAGTTTTAGTTTCTGCTATTAAGCAAATGTGTATTTTTAAATGATTATTTTGTGGACATGCTTAGAACATTATGAAAAGTTCATCGGAAAAAAGGAACTCAAAATTTGATTTCCAAGATTAAAAAAATTATATTTCATTCTTCTCGTTTTAAAAAATTCTAAGGTTTTCTAAAAAAAAACTTTTTATAGTATATTATAAAAATGCCTGAAATAAATTATTCAAAAATTTAAATGTTTAAGTATAATTAAATAATCTTAAAATTTTGAAAAATCGTAAGGACTAAAACTACACGCATAAAATTTTTATAGGACCAAAACATGTCACTTTTTTTTTATAAGAACCAAAAATATATTTACCCCATATTCTTTTATATTTTCATATTTTTATTTATTTCATATATTTTTGCACCCATGTATATATTGCCAGTACAAAAATAAAATCAATATCATCTAACTATTTACATATATTATTAAAAATATTTGTGTCTCTATAAATATTTATGCATATTATTAAAAATATTTGATGCCTCTTTAAGTATGGAATCTTGCATGGTTGATGACATCCAGTCAAATGTGATTTTTAGAGAAATGGTTAAATGATGAGAAATTAGAAAGAATTTAGAAACAAACTTCGTTTACATTACATTTCCATTTCTATTCTCTACTTCATCTCATTCGATAACAAAATCATGTCTTAGCAAGCCACGACCTCTGTTTTCGCCGACGTCAGAACTTCCGCGGTCGACGCCACTCTCACAGCTGGCTCCACTTCCACCGCCGCCGACACCACTCTCACCACCGGCTCTACTTCCACCGTGTTAGATGTTTCCAAGCTTGATATTTTTCACGATGTTAATTCTGATGATGTTGATTACGCTGATAATGATTTTGCTGATGTCGTTGATGATGATTCCACTGATGATAATTCCATCAGTGATGACTCCGTAACTAGAAAGTTCAAGAAATTTTGTTCCGATGATAATAAGAAGAAGTTTGTATTGTCAAAAATATAAAAAAAAAAAGAAGTGTGTAGTACATAATATTTAGAGTTTTTTTAATAAATTATTCTTTGATCAAATAAGGTGTTTATACTTTTCTTTTCACGATTAATCAGATTTTCTTTACAGTTTTGCTTTATTTCATTGATTTAATGTAGTGTTGAATTTTGGTTAAAAGAGCTCAATTCTATCGTTTTTTGCCCATGAATTGAAATTCACGCCCGAGCGCACTTTGCCAACAGTATGCTTATTCAATATTTTTAAAAATGGGTCGGAAATCAAACCGGTGTAACCTTTTGGTCATGATTCAACCGTTATTTAACCGGCTAGACCAAAATAATAAATAATTAATATATTGATTATTTTATTGCTACATAGTGGTTTTTAATATTTTTTTTGCTACATATAGTGGTTTTTAATATTATATATCACATGATATTGACATAAATTTTAAAATTATTTATATAATTTTATAATAAATTGTATTTTTACATTTTATGTTTAATAAATTTACAAGAATTATCCCCGTGAACTTAGCTCAGTTTGTAGGGATGTCGCACATTATATGTAGGAGCCCGTGTTCGAACCTGAGACACTCCACTTATTCACTTTTAAGGTGGATATTCTAACCACTAGACACATAAAAAAAAAAATTTACAAGAATTAATCTCGTATTTGTCAAAGAGAGAAAAGGAAAAAAAATTCTTAGATTATTGGTTAGAGTAGTGTAGCCCATTAACCCACACTCATTTATTTTCCCCTACCGATTTATAATAATGTTATTGAACAAAAATTGGAACTTACTCACATTTTCGGCCGCGGTTCTCAACAACTATTCTTCATATGTTTATAAATATTTCGTTGTTAAAAAAAAAACCACAACTTTTGTCAAAAAAAAAAAACCACAACTTCAAAACCGTTGGAGCTATTACTCGATCGCACTTGGGTTTGGATGACGTAACTTTGGGAGAATCATTAGGTTTTAATGTTGCGTTGGATTGGATTGAGAGAGACAACATCTCCGACATGATTATAAAGTTGGATAACCATACGGTAGTGAACACTTTTAAGAATAAAGTGCAGATTCGAAAGGTTTGGGGAACAGTGGTGACTCGGTGTGGGAACTTCTTCAGAGCAAAACCTAACTCCACCATCACTTGGGTTAGACGAGAGGGCAACAGGGTGGCTCATGAGCTATCCAAATAGGCTGAGCAGGAGCCCAATCAGTTATGGCCCAATTCCTTTCCCCTTGTATATCTACCCATATCCTCAAAGATATGATGAATTGGTAATTGTTTGGCCTTTATGTAATATGTTTCTTTTAAAAAAAAACAACTATAAGAGAACAACAACAACAACCTCTTTTCAACAAAAGAAAAATAAGGATGTCACGGAAAAATTAGATTTTTTTGACTTTTTGCATTTTTTTAAACAACGGCTGTCCGGTTTTCCAAAACCAGGATCAATTTGCACCGGTTCTCATTGGATTTTAACGGTACTTGGTGTATGTTCAGACTGGTGCCGGGCTAGGTTCTCGGTCGAACCGTCCGGTCTAATTTTTAAAACATTAGCTTGATTCAATTATGTTTTTTTTCGCCCATTCTATCTAAGAGTCTATCAGAGATCTAGTTGGTACGTCGTTACAGATTAATAGCGAAGTCCTTTCTCATTTCAACCTTTGGTGATTGATTGCCCATCTACATCAATAAGAATGAAGCATGACTTCTTTTCCTCTTAGCTATGCCTGAATTGAACCTTGTACAAGGTTCTTTCGTATCAAACTCATTAACAAATATATATATATATATATATATAGGGCATTGCTAGAACACACCCATCCACTTTTAAGAAGGTGTTTGTTAGCAATCAACACCTTTTGGTTTGGTCATAAAAACCAGATTTTCTTTTTAAAATAAACGAAGATAAAAGGGTATGCTTGTAATTTAGTTTTAATTATTAAAATATTGATACTTTCCCTTTTTCCTTTCCCGCCATTTTTACTCTTCTTCTAGCAAAAAAGCCCACCAAATTGCTTCCTCTTCTCTGCTGTACCTTATATTTTCATCTACCCATCGCCTACATGCATTTTCACTTTGTCATTATCTTCTTTCAAAGACAACATCATCTTTCTTTCTAAGGCACCATCTTCTAGTGTCAAATACAACATCATCATCTTTCTGAGGCACCAGATTTGTTTTCTTCAAAAGGTATTTTTTTTCCCTTTTTCAAATCATGTATTTTGAGTTTTATTCTTCAAATGGTCAAATCTACTCTCTTTAACAGTACTAGTTTGTGTTCAATATTAACAATTTAGAACAAGTTTTCCTATTGAGGAACATGTTGCATCTATACTGACACCGTATGCCTTTGATTTGCTCCAACATGAGATTGAATTATCAACAAAATATGCAGCAACTGAAATTGATAATGACTCTTATATTTTGCGACATCATACTAAAGCTGAAGGCGGTCATCTAGTAAGTTGGATAGTAGAAAAAGAGTCAATTGATTGTTCTTGTAAAGAATTTCAGTTTTCTGGAATTTTATGCAGACATGCTATTCGAGTGCTAATGGTGAAAAATTATTTTAGCCTCCCGTCACAATATCTTCCTTTGTGAGGAACTTTTGATTGATTTGGAACCTGATATTGATGCAAACAATGATGATTGTGAAGTTGAAAATCCCATTGTTACAAAAAGCAAAGGTCGGCTAAAAGGATCAAGAGCAAAATGATCAAGACCAAAAGGAGGAGTTGAAGCTGCAAAGAAGCCTCGTCATTGTCATGTTCCGGGTTGTCGTGCAACTGATCATGACACACGAAATTGTCCAAATAAAAATAAAAATATTAAAGTATTGCCTTCTCAATCTCCTAATAAGTAAGTTTTTCAATTGTTATATGTTGTTTTTTGTTCATGTTCATGTCTAAATTTAATGAATGCTAATATTAACTCTGTTTTTTTTTTTTTTGGTTCTTTGATAGGATCACAAAGGGTTGGAAATAGACATCTTGAAGTGGTTGTGTTGTTGTCTTGTAATAGCAATGTTAGAAACTATGATTTTTTTGTTCAAAGGAGATGTTATGCAAGATTGTTTTGTATTTGATAGTAATGTTATGTTGTAAGTAATTTTGTATGGGTCTATCTGTGATAGCAGTGTTATAATATAAGTAGTTTGTAACTAAACTTGAAGAAATATTGAAGTTTGTAGTGAAAAAGAGATGTTGGTGTCATATATGTAGAATACGTATTATAACCTCAAACATGATTCCTAAAAGTCAAAGAAATTTTTGTACCAAATAAAAAGTCAAAACAAGGTAACAGGAAGGAAGAGAAAAATATTGTACACGTGTAAAAATGAGTTTTTGTCTTTTACAATGGGTGTATAATGTTAAAATACACCTTCTCACTTTTAAGTGGGTGTATCATAACATCTCTCATATATATATATATATATATAGACACACCCACACACCAAAAACAAACAAATTTGAGAATCAAACAAAAAAACACCAAAGATAAGTCGGACAACCAATAAAAATGAAAACAACAATAAAAATGCATCTTGAAACTTGAGGATTTAACTATCTGAATAATCATAATGAAGGCTTCACAATCACTATTAATATGAGAAACTAAATTAAATTCCCCACCAGCTCAACATTAAAATCATTGTCACTCACTCCTATAGTTTTCACCAAAGAAAGAGGGAAAAAAAATGAAATTAACCATAACAAAAGTTTAAAACGACCAAGTAATAAAACTAATTAAATATCCATCCACCTAAAATAAATTAATCTTCCTTTTACCAATTAGATAAACCTCAACAGTTGTCCAATAATGTTGGAAATTTCTCCAATAAATCAATAGTCAACATAGATGCCCTTGATTTTGGCTTTGTTATGATCCTTTCAGCATATCCTATTGGAAGAGAAATTGTTGAAGTGTTCCTTTCACATGGACCTAACCATTTAGCTTCCATGTACTTTTGCTTCCTCCATGGTCCCATATGCATTTTTTTATCCTTCATGCATTTTTTGGCTGCCATGCATAAGATTTTGATTAAGTTGCTTAATCTTTCTTCTTTTCCAACAAACACTTCTGGTAGCTTCTTGATTAGTTTGTTGTATTCATCACTTCCCTTTGCCATCTCAAACTCAGCTTTGAAATTCAGCTCTATCATCACTCTTACTTCACCTTTCTTTGGATTTGTGTTGTCTATCACATCCATAAATGTGTGCTCCCCTGCATAGATAATTTTGATAGTATATTAGATTATGAAAATTATGATATTAAATTCTAAATTTAGTTTCCCATTGGAGACCTATTTTTTCCTTTTTCAAGTGGACGAAGATCAAGGAAAGGAAAGTTAAGAAAATATGAAAGTACTTTTTAAAATTATTTGTTTATGGTTACAAATTTGAAACTACTTTTTTTTTATACTATTTAAAAGTTTTTTTCTTTTTAAAACTCGGTATCTGACTTTTTAGAACCGACTAATCTGAGGAGACCAATCCCACCGTCCACTAGCGAGGGTCCCGTTTAAAGCCAGAACTTATACTATGTATAAACTATCCCACCGAAATTGGCACAAGTGAGAATCGAACTTGAGATCTTGATAGGAGCATACGCCAAAGACCTAAGTCAAGATCACTGGGCAATCCACGTGGGTTTGAAAGTACTTTATTAATTTGAAAAGTAGGCACAAATGATCGTTGGATAAAAATAAATTAAATAATTGTTTTTTTGGGTGGACTTTTTACATGAAATTATATCTGTCCAAGTCAGTGTGATATACTAAAAGCTACCTTGGAAATAAAACTTTAGGTAACAATGTTAGGAGTCTATATATGGTACTTAAGCTATAAAATACAGACATAACATAGACAATGACATATCAATACTGATAAAAATTGAAAAAATAACATAATTTAGTGTAATTATATGTATCAGTATTAGACACCGACGTATATCTAACACCAAGACACACTTAATCTGAAAAGTAATCCAGTTTCACAATACTCAAGTCATTAAACTCTCCTATTCAATAGGCTAATCTTTTAAATTTGGCTCTTCTCATTCATATAGGTGGATGAAAGAGGATATAATGTAGTTTATAGCTTATACTCTTTAAAACTTATTAGACCCACCACAAAATTACTTTTCACACACACTAAAATAAAGAAAACAAATTGTGAAAGATACAATTGAATAATTGGAAAAAGATTTGTTATGTACCAGGTGGAATATCAGATGAACTTCTCCATTTTGTTTTGCAAATAGCACTATTGAAACCAGCTTTTTGAAGCCTCTTAGAAACTTCTCTCATTAAGCAGATTTTGCAACTAGTGCCACCCATCTTTCTGCTGCACACACACAATGTTCCACTTTCAGCTGAGCTTTCAATTTCATGAATTGCTTCTTTGGTGGCATTCCTTATCTTTGTCTCCAAAGAACTTGTTTTGTATACATTTGTCTGCATCAATTTAAACCATACTAATTAATTCATCAAAACAAAAATCTCCAAAATCTATTTTTTTTTTTTTTATGGGCAAAAGGGGCATAGCCCCATCCAAAATATTTTTTTTTTTTTTTATGGGCAAAAGGGGCATAGCCCCATCCAAAATCTATTGCTTTTGGAACAAAACCAAAGGAAAATCATATTGATTAATTAACAAATATAGCATTATGACTTTCTTATTGAAAATTATTTTTAAAATAAAATTAATATTTTTTTATTAGTACATAATATTAATATTATATTTATCATTAAAAAAACAAAAAACATAATAGGTATTTTTTTTTTTGGATAGAAAGGGGCGGAAGACCAAATGAGAGAAATCACAAAGTTACAAAAGTGAGGCAATGAGATACCCTAATATCATCAGTTAAATCTGCAGCAACTCTGAAGATGGTTGGTGATAAATCAAAGTTCCAACATATAAATATTCAATATTCGCTATCAAATCTATACATCTATTCACTTCTAGGTAATATGGAAATTCATTTTGCAAAGACAAACACTCCTCATATTCAATTCAAAATGACTTTAAAAGAAGAATCGAGCCAAAACCGATTATTCACAATGAGATATATTACAATTATAGATCACATTATCACAATTAGAACTATCAACTATGATTAGACCCATCAAAATGTCAATTAAGTATTGCTGGTTAAAAGGAAATCAGTGAATAAATCATACTACAATGAACAATATATCAAATTGAAAAAAACATGATCATATATTAATTATATACCTCCAATCCTTGATGTTGGGTCTCCCAAAAGCATCGATTTTTCTCTTCAAGTTCACTATCATCATCCAAATCAAAAAGTGAAAGACAATGATTATCAATAGACATCATAAGACCATGATGATGAATATCAAAAAATCCAAACTCAAAACTAGTGTCTAAGGATTGGTCTTCTTCCATTTCAACACTGTCCAAACTACGAATCGAGAGTAACCAGCTAGTAAAATTTTTGGTCAAAGTAGAAACATTAGTAGTAGTGATGAATCTCATTGTTGTTTCTCTCTCTTCTCACGTTGTTTGTTTGGCCGTTTTGTTTTCTTACACTCACCTCACTACCACTCACGCTGTTCTTGCTCAACATGGAATCATGAGTTTCAGTTCCTTATTATACGTGAGAGAAATGTTTTTAAGGTGGGTCCTTTTTGGGACTCTACTACATGCTGCGGAATTTCATGAAAAATGTGAACAAATGCCTGTTGGCACTAATTAAAAAATCAAACAGTGAAAATATTTAAAAATTTGTGTAGTCAAACTCATTAAAATGAAAAAAAGAATAATATATAGAATTGAAATGGTAAATAAAAAAAAAAGGGAAAAAAAATATAAAATTTACTTTTTTAGTTTCTTAACTAAGGATGCTAGCAATTTTGTTATTGCTTACTTTTCTAGTGACTAAATTCACATGTTATTAGTGTAAGAATTTAAGTTTCAGACTCCAATTCTTTCAATAATGTCTCCAGTAACTTCCAACTAAGTTACTCTTACGGATTTTTAGAAGAGTTACTCTTAAGGATTTTTTAGAATTTTTTTTAATGACAAAATTAATAATTAATTGTTTATATTACTACTACTCCCTCCGTCCCATTTTCATTGCCACATTTGACTATATTGCACTATTCACACATATAAAAATAAATATTAGCATATAAGATGTTGTTAGATTCGTCTCGATGAATATTTTTAAAATATCAAATTTTTATAATTTTTACTATAATACGATTAAAAATATTAATCGTTAAAGTTATGTATTGGCATACGTGAAACAGTTAACTGTGTCAATGAAAATGGGACGGAGGGAGTAATATTTATCTTCTTGAATTCTGGATCTTTACATCTTTAACTCCTTAAATTTGTAGCACAAATAAATTGAGTACTCTAACGTCTAATCCACCTAATAATTTGCAAACATTGGTAAAGAAAATTGTGAAAACTCTGGTACCTAGAATTTAGTTGAATATTCAATTTTTATGGACAAAAATTCAAATTCGTTATATATTTTTATATTAATTTATTTTAATATTTATTTAAATTTTAAATTAATTTTGTTGATAAGTATTGGTAGTCAACAAAATTTTAAGGTGCCTAAAAACATACTATAATAATTACGGCATTACTTTATTATTATTTTTTAATTTTTAACTTCGACCAAAAATTCTAGCATTAATTGCAGTCCAATTATTTTTCAACCTACGCTTTGCACAAATCATATATGGATATACTCAAATACTCATTTCAAAATTTTATCCATTTTTTAAATATTTTTTACACTTCTTTCTAAGATAGTAAATATAAGGACATCATAACGTTTTTTTAAAAAAAAGTCTATATATAAGAAAACCACAAAAACCACAACTAGAGAGAGCACCGCATATAAGTTTTGTAAATAGTTCGTGTTCTCACTCATAAACTTATCTACAAGTAATCTTTCCAGCATTGTGATGAGTTTAACACTAAATATAATTAATAGTGCCATGTCCATGTTAATTTGACGGACTTTAATATGGTAGAACGTATATATTATATTTTACTTTTACTTTGACTGAAAATATATACTCCCTCTGTCCCAAATTATAAGGGAAAAAACTCCATTTTTTTTTTGTCCCAAATTATAAGGGAAAAACCATTTTGAAGAATGTTTTTTTTCCTTATTCTCATAAATTAAATGCAAATTGCATTTAATTAATTTTCTCTCTCCCCTTTTTTCAATAAACAACAACCAATAAAAATTGCTTTTACATCTTCTCATACACCTTATTCCAAAGAAAACCCACAAAAACACATTTCAAATTTACATGTTTTACTTTTTCTTAATAAGTCTGTTTTTTGTTTTTTCCCTTATAATTTGGGACGGAGGGAGTATTATATATATAAGGCATTAATTCTGTGTAAATGACTCTTTTTATCTATTTTATTGACTACCAATAATTATTATTTATACAAGTTATACACTCACTTTAATTTGTCATCAATTTAAATTGCAAATAACATCAATAACATTAAAAAAAAATCATTTTTGTCACTGATATGAAAAAAAGTTTGATAAACAAGTCAATCTCTATCACATATCTCTCAATTTGGTAAAACTATAGTAATTCAATTAGCTATAAAAAATCTAAAAAAAAATTATTTTAAGATCCTTCACAATAGAAGAATCTCTCATTTTGAGACCACACGCAATCTCTCATTTTATACCCCAGTTTATGAGACCCTATATCATGGCCCATGTGGCACATGCATAGGAGCCGGTCCTAGGGGTCAGTTTATAATATCATGTGGTTTCAGTCTCCTCTTGATCGCAGTTGCGGGAAGATCGAACTGTGGTCCTACCAATAATTATTGATAATATATCATCATTGGACCAATAATGATCGATAACATATGCCCATTTTTGGGGATACAACTATTTTTATTTTTTTAAAACTCGGTATTCAGCCCTATGATCGACTAATTTTAGAAGATCAATCACACCATCCAATTGCAGGGACTCTATTTGAAGCCAGAGTTTTTTTTACTTTGTATGAGATAGCTCACTGAAATTAACACCAGAAATGATCGAACATGAAATCTTAATTCTAAAGTCCCAAGCTAACACTACTATGCAAGTGGATTATGGAGATAAGTACTAACTTATTACATCTATCATATATTATTCTAAAAATTATTTATCTTAAAAGTTGAACTTAAAGTCTCCTAAATAATTTATGTTAAAAAAATTTGTCTTTTCATGTCCACCAAGCTTTTTCATTCATCATAATACCACATACCACATTTTATATGAGTTAGATTAGAAAATTTTATTTGAACAAAAAACAAAAGATTAGAACATTTTGTTTTTAACGATGGGTATCAGTGAAATACGCGGCGTCTTGCGAATGGTTTTCTTCATGCAATAGAAATTTATTTATTTATTTGTTTGACGTTAAATTTTTTTTTTATAATTACGTTAAATGATTTTTAATCTACAGCACAATATATCATCATTTTTTTTATAATCAATATATCATCATATATTCATTCATTATAGTCGAAAAATTATAGGCTTAGATGCAATCTTGATATAATCATTATATTCATTTGAAGCCAAGGGCGGAGCATGTGACATACATGTGGACAAATTTAAAGAGTGTCTCTATTGTTTGGTTGTGCCGATGCATTAATAGTTATATCTCCATGATGTTGTGTAAAAATGGATATATATTATCAATAGTTAGTTGATCGAGTGATATTGGCGTTGTACTTGTTAGGAAGGATTACAGTAAATCCCCGAAATTGCATTGGAGAGGGGTTGAAACCACTTGGTATCATAATAGATCCCGAACTAGATTAAACGGTCTAATAAGCCGGATACAAGTGGTGAAAAAATTGGGCATATATCGATTGGAAGATTGTGATCACTTGAAGGTTTAAAAACAACTATCGTAGTTTGCTTTAGATTTCAGCTCGTACCAAAAAGAAATTAAAAACTTGTCTCAAATGTTAATGAAACAAAATAGGAGAGGCAAAAGAGAGAAAGTGAGAAGAAATATGAAAATTGAAAAGTGATAAAAATGAGAGAAAAATATGTCTAAATATACATACTTTCGAGTATATGACAGTCTGTTACTCTATAATCCGTCATAAAAGGTGAGTAGACTTGTCTCACGTGCTGAAATGCGGAGTTTAGACTTCTATGATAAAATTACTACTTATCGAGAAAAAAAATGACTGTCCACATTGAAGATCTATATATAAACTTGGACATAAGCTTGTTCCACAAATCTATCTCTAAAAAATATTTGGCAACTTTTACATACAACTTACAAGTATGGAGTGTGACATTGGGAGTCACTCATTCCTTTAGTACTTTTCACCAAAGAAAATGCAAAATGAAATTTACCATAACACAAATTCAAAACGGTTAGGCAAAAAATCTAATTAAATTGATCTTCTCTTATTCACAATCATCACAAAACCTTAACAGCTGTGCAATGCAATGTTGGAAGCTTCTCCAATAAATCAACAGTCAACAATGATGCTTTGAATTTTGGCTTAGTTATGATCCTTTCAGCATATCCTATTGGATGAGAAGTTGTTGAAGTGTTCCTTTCACATGGACCTAACCATTTAGCTTCCATGTACTTTTGCTTCCTCCATGGCCCCATATGCATTTTTTTATCCTTCATGCATTTTTTAGCTGCAATGCATAAGATTTTGATTAAGTTGCTTAATCTCTCTTCTTTTCCAACAAATACTTCTGGCAGCTTCTTGATTAGTTTGTTGTATTCATCACTTCCTTTTGCCATCTCAAACTCAGCTTTGAAATTTAGCTCTATCATCACTCTTACTTCACCTTTCTTTGTATTTGTGTTGTCTCTTACATCCAAAAATGTGTGTTCCCCTGCATAGATAATTTTGATAGTACTATATTAGATTATGAAAATTATGACATTAAATTCTAAATTTAATTAGTTTCCCATTTGAAAAATATTTTTCCTTTTCCAAGTGCAAAATGGATACATGAATCAAGACATCTTTAAGATATTAGTGATAGTGTGTTATGAGTCTCACGTTAAGTAGATAAAAATTAAGGGCATGTTTAAAACACTTCTTGATTAGTTTTCAAATCATTTCAAATAGACCCTAAATGTCAAATACAATAGTGCTTAAACTATGAAACTCTCCCACTTTTCTGACAAAATCCACCAATAAGATCTCGGTTCTACTGCCCAACCCCACCTTCATTTGAACTAGCTACATAGTCTTTTAAATTAGACTCTTATCATGACTTTAAGTCCGTGTAAGTGAGAGTTAATATAGTGAAATATTGTGGTATCATAGATCGAAAGGTACCTTTGCGATAGACCACCTTTAAAGAAGGTCGCAATGTTAGGAGTCGTGCGTGTGCTTAACATAATATTTAAGTTATGAAGTACGGACACAGACACCAACATTAGACATAATACAAATTGTGACACATCGATATCGATAAATATTAAGAAAATAACATAATTTAATCTATATATTATATCAATATTATGTCGGTATCAGACACCAACATATGTTCGATACCAAAACACACTTACTCCGATCACAGTGGCTATACTAGCTAGTATTGCCATCGTGGCTACCCCAATTATTGGCTACTCTTATAGGTAGGTGAAAGAAAGAGGATAATGTAGTTTATAGCATTATGCTTGAAACTTATCATTAGACCCACCACAAGATTGCTTTTCATACACATATGATATTAAAATTAAAATAAAGAAAACAAACAGTAAAAGCCATAATTAAATAATTGGAAAAAGATTTGTTATATACCAGATGGAATATCCAATGAACTTCTCCATTTTGTTTTGCAAATAGCACTATTGAAACCAGCTTTTTGAAGCCTCCTAGAAACTTCTCTCAATAAGCAGATTCTGCAACTGGTGCCATTCATCTCTTTGCTGCAAACACACACTCTTTCAGCTGAACTTTCTATTTCCTTAATTGCTTCTTTTGTGGCATTCCTTATCTTTGTCTCCAAAGAACTTGTTCTATAAGCATTTGTCTGCACCAATTTAAATCACTACTAATTAATCCACCAAAACAAAAATCTCCAAAATCTAATTTTTTAGAACAAAAGTTACAAAACCAAATTCAAATCATATTAACTGATAAATAAATATAGCATTATGTCTTCCTTAAATCACGTTAGCATTGAAAATAAATAAATAAAAAATAAATTCATTTTCCAAAGGCAAACGCTCCTCTTATACCGATTCAAAATTATTATATGAAACCAAAATATTGAGCCAAAACCCATGTCACAATCAGATCCATTATCATAAATTGCAAACATGATTATGCTACAAATATTTATATAGTGTGATTAGAGACAAATACATCTGATTATAATATTGTTACATATATCTTTAAAATCTTTATATTACATATCACAATTTAGAACTATGATCAGACCCAACAACAAATCAAATAATTGTTTCTAGTTAATATTAGAACAATTAATTAAGAAAATAAAGAAAATCATACTACTATGAATTCAATATATCAATTTTAAAAATAAAATAAAATTATCATATATGATTAAATACCTGCAAGCCTTGATGTTGGGTGTCCCAAAAGCTTCGATCTTTTTCATTAGCATTAGTTTGATCCTTGTCTTCATGATCATCCAAATCCAATTCATGTGAATGTTGACATTGATCATTAACATCACTATGAGCATTTGCTATAATTTCACCAATATCAAGAAAATTAAACTCAACATCTTCAACACTAGTATCGAAAGATTGTTCATCAGATTCAACACTATCAATTGACAAAAATCTTGTAATTTTTCTAGTCAAAGAGGAAACGTTAGTGATTTTCATTTTTGTTACAATCACTAAGGTTGTTCTTGCTCAACATGGAATAACGAGTTTGTGTCATTTTATAAGCAAGAGAAAATGTTTTTAAGGTAGGGCCCACATATTAGGACTCTACTACTATATGCCGCGGCGCACATGATGGAAATTTGGAAGCTTATATGGCATTTTTTTATTGGTTGGTTCATATCTGTCCATATATGTAATAATTCAAGAATAATGATAAAAAAAAAATTAACCAAGAATCAAATTGGTCCAAGTGTGGTATGCAAATAATCCATTCGGTCCTTATTATAACAAAATATTTACAATTTAGATTTAGGTTGATAGTATGTTTATTGATCTAGTACATATTATAAATTAAATATATCAAATATTTTTTTTATAAATAGAAGAAAAAATAAGGTTATTATAAACTCACATGCATAAATAGAGAAGTGGATGTTTGAATTCCGATCATAACTCTGATCTTATGATTTCGACAATTTTTTACAAGTTTAGTTATTATGGCACAAATTAGTAAGATCAAATGTAGCCGCTAAGTACGGTTTAGTGGTGAGAACTTTAATAGTATGCATGAGGTCTCAGATTCGATCTCATTCTCAACCATTGTAAACAAAAAAAAAAGTAAGATCAAATAAAAAAATTTGTAATAATTTCAGGAATGCTATTGCTTGCGACAGACAACAAGGATCCACGTCAGTCAAGTCCAATTATTATCAACCTACCATTTACTCCAATCATATGTATGGATATACTCGAATATTCATATTTCAATTGTTTTTTTATTCTGTTTTTTTAGTACTTCTTTTATACCTGTTTTAAAGAAAAATATAACCATAAAAGGACATTTTTTAACTTGACTATTTGAGATTACACTTTTTTCAAATAATTTACTTTAAATTAATAGTACTGTATCCTAGTATATTTGACTGACTTTGCTAGGGTGGAGCTAGTGTACACATTTTAATTTACTATTGGAAATTTTGTTCATTAAATTGTGTATTTTGTATAAATTTAAAATATTGTATTACAATTAGGTATTGAGCCTAATCCATTCTTATAAACTGACTTGTAAGGTGAAATTACTTCTTACTTTTAACTTTTGTTCAGGTCATCTCACATATGATACAGAACAGATCCTAGAGAGATTCTGATATCACATTCTAGAGATGACTCATCTTTATAAAATCGACTTATAAAATGGATATTACTACCTCTTACCTATAAATTCTCATCAAAAGGGCAATTAATAAAAGTAAAATAATAAAAGAGGCTGAAGGAGAGGATGTACCCCTATCCTAATCATGTGATGGAGACGATAGGGACCACAATGATGTGAATGGAGGTGCCATGTTGCGAGATCAGGGTCGTTGATTTATGATCTTATCCAATGAGGGGGTTATAGATGGGTCCATCATGTCGCTCATCATAACTCATAAGTATCACATTTTATAAGAGAATGGATTACAAGATTTTAATGATGGATAATGGTGAAATACGCGGCATCTTGTGTATGGTTTTGATCATGCAATGATATACGAAAACTATAATAATACAATATATATAATCACTCATCATAGTCAAAAATAGTATATATACATCATTCATTTGAAGGCCAAGACGGTGGGGGCATGTGACACGAGGACAACTTTAAGGGCTTCTATGTCATTTAGGTGTGATGCAATAATTGTATGCCCCATTATATGTTGTTGTGTAAAAGTGACTTGTATAGGAAGATTATGACTTGAAGCTTGAAACAACTATGATATGTATTTGATTTATAGGGAAAAAACGGTTGGCACATTTATTACTCCTCGTGGTGTTTTCTTTTATTCTTCGAGGGATTTCTTCAAGTAAAGTAAGCCACCAAGCACCAATTATTAGTAAGTTGGTTCAATAGTGATTGGTGTTGAACTTAATAGAGAGGTTCACTATTCAATCTCTCGTAACTGTGATTGGAAGAAGCTGAAATCACTTAATATCAGAATTGACCAGAACCAAATTAAGCGGGTCAATAAATCGGTACCGTGGTAAAAAAAAACCAAGCAGTTTAAGAATAAGTTGGTATAAAAGAGAATTGAAGTTGAGAGAAGTATTTGTAAACATTGAGAGCAGATCGTCTCCATTACATGAGGAAGCTAGTAAAATCTTGACCTTTCATTCAGAAATTTAAATATTAATAAATATGGAAAAATTGGACTTTAAGGGTCCAGATTATCACTGTTCTCTCTGCAGTGGATTTTAAAATTGAGGGAATCCTCTCTCGTAAATATTCTGACCATTAAACAAATAGTAACAATAGTGCAATGAAAGCTATGAGATTAGAGTGTACCTTCTTTTTTGAGTGAAGAACATAATCCAATATGAAATACTAGTGGTTAATAAATTACTCCTTAAAAAAACATAATCCAATACGAGGTGGATATATTAAACATAGAAAATGGAAAACAACGGATCCAATTTACTTTTGTCGTTACCTATTTGAGGTTAAGGGTTCGTTTGTTATAAACAATTTAAAATAGATTCTTATAGCATAGAGTTATATAATTTTGTGTAAAAAAATTTACAAAGAAACTTTTTATATAAACTTCAAATGAAAATTTGGTTTGAATAGTTATTCTTAAAATGTTATTTATGTATTGAAACTTTTTTTGGATATCAAAATTTCGAAAAATTACTTAATTTTGAAGTTATTTCAAATAGATTATCATAAAAATCATTTTAGAAATACAATTTTTTTGAAAAAATTGCCATTTTAACTATATTTTGATCTTCAATAATGTATGTTTATGTTATAGGATGTTAAAATTAGTGTTTGAATTTAAAAAAACCGAATATAAAAAAACTTATAACATTTTAAAAAACGGTTTTCAAAAATCTATTTTAAAAAATACAAAGAAAAATCTATTTTTTTAAAGGTAAAATAAACAGATCCTAATTAAGGAGGCGAAATAAAAAAGTGAAGGAACTAAACAAAATGGAAAAAATTGACTAATCCCCCATGTAACTTTCATTAGATATACCAACTTCTAATCCTTATATATTCTGATGAGAATATAGGGGTACTTGAACTCTGACAAGAGTAGTCCAAACCTAATAGTGCAATGTTAATAACACACATTCTAATTACATAGCTTTTCCAACATACACTCTCTAATTGGATGAAATTCAAATGGATTCAACTAAATCATGTAGGACCCACATAAATTTAGTGAGACTCATTTAAAATCTAACAAATTAGAAAATATGTGTTGAAAAGAGTGTGTTAGAAGATGTGTTGCTGGCATAATTCAACCTAATATTATAGTATGACAATTCTACTCACCTTATATGAAGGGTTACAAACTTCCATTAAATTATGTACTCGAAAGTTGGACGCGAAATAAAATGAATACAACAAAGTCATACAATTAAAATTGATTTTAAATTTCAAAACCCTTACAATTACAAACACTGCAAGATTACGTAGGGTCTGTTTGAAACAATTTTGTTTTTTCGTTTTTAAAATGAGTTTTATAAATTAGATTTTAAAAAACAAAACACGTATAACCTGTTTATGTTATTTTAGTTTTCAAAGCAATAAAATTACGTCTTATTCAAATTACACTATTTTTTTTTACTTCAACAAATCACACTATCTTGAAACTAAAGAAATACTAATTTTAATTAATTCACATTCTTCATATAATCAATTGTCATCTTCACATCATTTATTTCAAAATAAATATCAATTTTAAATTTTACATGAAAAATACCGGTATCTATTTTAAAAAAAATATATGTATATTTATTTTCACATTTTCTATTCTCCTTAAAAAAAATTCTCGATCTTTGTTTTCTATTAAAAGTCTAAAGCAAAAATGTAGTACATGACAATGGCATATATATATTTTTGTGATCCATGTAGATGTAACTACAGCTACGTTGGCAGTTATCAAGAAGGCAGTGAACTTGTGGTTATGATATTTACTTAGCATATGCAATCAATGAATAAATAGATAAGATATAAATATACAGAATGGACAAAACCTTTCAGTTTGGTGAATATAATTTATCTATTTATATGGTTATAGACAGCGAGAGATCGACCAGAGAAATGTAAAATGTTGTGTGACTGAGTACTATATATTAATTTATGTGGTTCATATGAAAAAAGAAAAAAAAAAAAGATATGTAGGTAGTGAACAACAATTTTGTCAATAAAAAAAGGTAGTGAACAATTATTTTTCATAAATTTTGATAAATATTATCTATTTTTGTATTTTATTGAAAAATTTAAGAGTTTTTTTTGTTGTTGAGATCCATATTACCTACATTCATTTTATATAATATTATTATTATATTTGATATTTGATATTTGATTTTATTGAAGATTTGGATAGCAACGGTGTGTGCCTTGTTGGTTTATATATCCATCTTAATTACATTACACTATGAACATTTTTTACTAAACATTACACTATGTCTATATGTATATTTTTGACTAAACATTTCACTATGTATATATTGATTTGATTATTGAAACTTAAATAAACATGACGACACCTAACAATTGCATATGAGAAATAAATTCTAGTTAATTTTCAGAGTTTTACACAAAGGTGTTCAGAATTTAGTCTATATATTAGGTTGACAATTTTGAAAATATTCATATTGGACCAGATTTGATGCGAGGAGGGTATATATTATTTTTGTTTGGTTGTTGGTTTGTTTATCTTATACGATTTGAACATGATACGGATTTGTGGCCAAGTTCATAGGAATTTTAAATTGGAATAATTGAAGTATGAATATAAATTATTAGAGCCATATAATATTTGTCGTTTTTATGTGCTTTATTGGTAAATTAATTTTCTGTTTATGTTTACATATACTATTAATATTGAAAATATCAAATTTTAATCAGTCTAATATAAAAATCTACGAAATATTTTAATAAATTTACATAGATTTTTTTTATCTAGCTTTAAAATATACATAGATTTTAATTCTATATTGCTTACTATATTGCTTACTTTAATATAATGAATTGGTGTTTTAATTTAATTTTAGAATAAATCTTGTATTGTTATGTTTTTATTTGAGTCAATTGGGACAGGGGTCTTTCTCTACTTTGGCCAAAAAGAAATTTCTTTGGCGTTAGGGTTAGACTCAATCCATATGAAGCTTATTTTATTTTGTTGCATGTTATGTATGTATTAATATTTTAATTTTATGTTTTTTATTGGTTTTTTTTATTTTTACTTTTTGATTAATGGTTTTTGTTTGGTGGGCTTTGGACCGGATCCAAACTCACCAGAAATAACATCACTTTACTGTGAGTGTGGGGTGGGGAAAGAAATTAGTGTCTTTTTTTTTAATGTATCCATATAACTCAATGAGGGGTGCAGATAGAGAATTGAGCGATTTGAAGTGATGTTTGGGCCTTTCCAGGTAGCCCGTAGCCCTTAACAACCCTTAACAAGGGCTATATATACGTTAAACCCTAATAAGGTCAGTTTATGTAAACCCTAGTTTCAGATTCCATTTCACTTCCTTTCAATTGTTGAAAAAACAAGTGTGACCAATGGTATGTATTAAATATGTTTCTTGTTTATTTCTTCTGATTATGTTATTTTTGTATTTTTTTTTTCTTCATCCAGTCTAGCTTTCCTACCCCATTTCTTTTCTGTTTTAAATTAAACATGTTTCTTGTTTATTTCTGTTTTAAATTAAACATGTTTCTTGTTTATTTCTTCGGATTCTGTTATTTTCGTATTTTATTTTTTTCTCTTCCAGGATAGGTTTCCCATGCCGATGATGGTACCACCATCAGAATGGTACCCAAATTCTCCAGGGCGCTTTATCAGAAGACCCATGGCGCAGTTCCTGTCTCTTCCACGTCGCCATCTTGGCTACCCCATCTACTGCACATACAAGCCTCCCTTGACTCCGATAATTTGCAATAGGACTATGATTAGGATTAGGAACAAGATTAGGAATAGGAATAGGAGAGTTCTTCACTGGGGAGAGGAGTATTATCTTCACTAGGGAGAGGAGGATCATTATCCTCACTGGGGAGAGGATTATTATTCTCTCTACGTGATTTTGCTGTTTTTATTAATGAATCGGATCTTCTAGGGCATTGGGATATTTTAGGTTGCTATATTTTAGGTTATTGTAATAATATTTTAATCTTTTAGGGCATAGGGCTACGATCTGGATCTTGTAATAATATTTTAATCTTTTAGGGAATCGGATCTTCTAGGGAATTGGGATATTTTAGGTTGCTATATTTTAGGTTATGTAATAATATTTTAATCTTTTAGGGCATAGGGCTAAGATCTAGATCTGGATCTTGTAATAATATTTTAATTTTATGTTTTTTATTGGTTTTTTTATTTTTACTTTTTGATTAATGGTTTTTGTTTGGTGGGCTTTGGACCGGATCCAAACTCACCAGAAACAACATCACTTTACTGTGGGGGTGGGGTGGGGAAAGAAATTAGTGTCTGTTTTGTTTTTTTTTAATGTATCCATATAACTCAATGAGGGGTGCGGATAGAGAATTGAGCGATGTGAAATGATGTTTGGGTCTTTCCAGGTAGCTCGTAGCCCTTAACAACCCTTAACAAGGGCTATATATACGTTAAACCCTAATAAGGTCAGTTTATGTAAACCCTAGTTTCAGATTCCATTTCATATCTTTCAATTGTTGAAAAAACAAGTGTGACCAATGGTATGTATTAAATATGTTTCTTGTTTATTTCTTCTGATTCTGTTATTTTTGTATTTTTTTTTTTTCTTCATCCAGTCTAGCTTTCCTACCCCATTTCTTTTCTGTTTTAAATTAAACATGTTTCTTGTTGATTTCTTCTGATTCTGTTATTTTCGTATTTTATTTTTTTTCTTCTTCCAGAATAGGTTTCCCATGCCGATGAGGGTACCACCATCAGAATGGTACCCAAATTCTCCAAGGCGCATTATCAGAAGACCCATGGCGCAGTTCCTGTCTCTTCCACGTCGCCATCTTGGCTACCTCATCTACTGCACATACAAGCCTCCCTTGACTCCGATAATTTGCAATAGGACTATGATTAGGATTAGGAACAAGATTAGGAATAGGAGAGTTCTTCACTGAAGAGAGGAGTATTATCTTCACTTGGGAGAGGAGGATCATTATCCTCACTGGGGGAGAGGATTATTATCCTCTCGACGTGATTTTGCTGTTTTTATTAATGAATCGGATCTTCTAGGGCATTGGGATATTTTAGGTTGCTATATTTTAGGTTATTGTAATAATATTTTAATCTTTTAGGGCATAGGGCTAAGATCTGGATCTTGTAATAATATTTTAATTTTATGTTTTTTATTGGTTTTTTTATTTTTACTTTTTGATTAATGGTTTTTGTTTGGCGGGCTTTGGACCGGATCCAAACTCACCAGAAACAACATCACTTTACTGTGGGGGTGGGGTGGGGAAAGAAATTAGTGTCTGTTTTTTTTTTTTTTAATGTATTCATATCACTCAATGATGGGTGCGGATAGAGAATTGAGCGATGTGAAGTGATGTTTGGGCCTTTCCAGGTAGCCCGTAGCCCTTAACAAGGGCTATATATACGTTAAACCCTAATAAGGTCAGTTTATGTAAACCCTAGTTTCAGATTCCATTTCACTTGCTTTCAATTGTTGAAAAAACAAGTGTGACCAATGGTATGTATTAAACATGTTTCTTGTTTATTTCTTCTGATTCTGTTATTTTTGTATTTTTTTTTTCTTCGTCCAGTCTAGCTTTCCTACCTCATTTCTTTTCTGTTTTAAATTAAACATGTTTCTTGTTTATTTCTTTTGATTCTGTTATTTTCGTATTTTATTTTTTTCTTCTTCCAGGATAGGTTTCCCATGCCGATGATGGTACCACCATCAGAATGGTACCCAAATTCTCCAAGGCGCATTATCAGAAGACCCATGGCGCAGTTCCTGTCTCTTCCACGTCGCCATCTTGGCTACCCCATCTACTGCACATACAAGCCTCCATTGACTCCGATAATTTGCAATAGGACTATGATTAGGATTAGGAACAAGATTAGGAATATGAGAGTTCTTCACTGGGGAGAGGAGTATTATCTTCACTAGGGAGAGGAGGATCATTATCCTCACTGGGGAGAGGATTATTATCCTCACTACGTGATTTTGCTGTTTTTATTAATGAATCGGATCTTCTAGGGCATTGGGATATTTTAGGTTGCTATATTTTAGGTTATTGTAATAATATTTTAATCTTTTAGGGCATAGGGCTAAGATCTGGATCTTGTAATAATATTTTAATTTTATGTTTTTTATTGGTTTTTTTATTTTTACTTTTTGATTAATGGTTTTTGTTTGGTGGGCTTTGGACCGGATCCAAACTCACCAGAAACAACATCACTTTACTGTGGGGTGGGGTGGGGAAAGAAATTAGTGTCTGTTTTTTTTCTTCAATGTATCCATATCACTCAATGAGGGGTGCGGATAGAGAATTGAGCGATGTGAAGTAATGTTTGGGCCTTTCCAGGTAGCTCATAGCCTTTAACAACCCTTAACAAGGCCTATATATACGTTAAACCATAATAAGGTCAGTTTATGTAAACCCTTGTTTCAGATTCCATTTCACTTCCTTTCAATTGTTGAAAAAACAAGTGTGACCAATGGTATGTATTAAATATGTTTCTTGTTTATTTCTTCTGATTCTGTTATTTTTGTATTTTTTTTTTCTTCATGCAGTCTAGCTTTCCTACCCCATTTCTTTTCTGTTTTAAATTAAACATGTTTCTTGTTGATTTCTTCTGATTCTGTTATTTTCGTATTTTATTTTTTTCTTCTTCCAGGATAGGTTTCCCATGCCGATGATGGTACCACCATCAGAATGGTACCCAAATTCTCCAAGGCGCATTATCAGAAGACCCATGGTGCAGTTCCTGTCTCTTCCACGTCGCCATCTTGGCTACCCCATCTACTGAACATACAAGCCTCCCTTGACTC
Source organism: Trifolium subterraneum (assembly GCA_951799995.1). Classification (NCBI taxonomy): domain Eukaryota; kingdom Viridiplantae; phylum Streptophyta; class Magnoliopsida; order Fabales; family Fabaceae; genus Trifolium; species Trifolium subterraneum. Next base: position 3,868,562 of record OX637462.1, on the reverse strand, counting down.
CGATAATTTGCAATAGGACTATGCAATAGGACTTTTTTTAATTATTGAGATTATTGTAAAAAAATTAATAGTACCATGTCCATATTAATTTGACGGACTTTTCTACGGCAGAACGTATATATAATGTATTTTATTTTAGTGTTACTTTGACTGATATATAGGGCATTAATTCTGTGTAAATGACTTTTACTTATTTATTTTAATATTTATAGTTATATAGTTACTTTGTCTCAAATGACTCGTCGCAATTTGACAATAAGCATTATTCCCATAATTAACTTTAACTATATTATATAAATGTTAGTGTATAAAATATTCACTTTGTCTTAAGGAATATTTTTTTTGGTTTTTACTATGAGGATACGATCCACTGGACTATCTAATCTAGTTCAGGGATTAGCAAAGTCGGCTACGACTATTTGGAGGTCTGTGAGACTATTAAAAACGGACCCTAATAAAAAAAAAGCGCAAAAAAAATTAAAAAAATAGTCATCGATTTAAATTGCAAATAACATTAAAAAATTTATTTTTGTCACTGATATGAAAAAAAGTTTGATAAACAAGTCAATTTCAATCACATATCTCTCCATTTGATAAAATTATAGTAATCCAATTAGCTATAAAACATCTAAAAAAATTATTTTAAGATCCTTCACAATAGAAGAATCTGTTTTACGACATTTTGTAACTAATAAATATATCATTTTAGAATAAAGAGAGAATCTCAAATAATTGAATACTATAATTCCTCATTTTGAGACCACGCACAATTTCTCATTTTATATCTCTCATTTATTAATACCACTAACATATAAAAAAATTTAGGCCCTATTTTTATGAGAACCTATGTCATGGCCCATGTGCCACATGCATAGGAGCCGACCCTAGGGGTCAATTTATGACATCATGTAGTTTCAGTTCCTTCCTGATCGCAGTTGTGGGGAAATCGAACTGTGGTCTACCAAGTTCAGCATCAATAATCACTGCGCCAATAAATATTGATAATATATGCCCATTTTTGGCCATATATGCCTATTTTTATGGATAATATATGGATAATTATTGACAATATATGCCTATTTTTATTTTTTTTAAACTAAGTATTCAGCCCTAGGACCGACTAATTCGAGGAGATCAATTTCACCATTCAATTGTGGGGTCCCTATTTAAAGTCAGAGTGGACTAACCCACTAAAATTGCTCTACTAGAAGGAATTGAACATGAGACCTTAAAAGTAGTACACTCTAAGATTCGAAACCAACACCATTGGACCAAGCGGATTTTGGGGTTACAACTATTAACTTATTACATCTATCATATATATTATTCTAAAATTATTTATCTTAAAAGTTAAACTTAAAATGTCCTAAATAATAATTATCAACCAAAAAAAAAAGTCATAAATAATAATTAACGACCAAAAAAAATGTCCTAAATAACTTATGTTAAAATTTTTTATCTCTTCATTGTCCACCAAACTTTTTCATTCATCATAATACCACATACCACATTTTATGAGTTAGATTAGAAAATTTTATTTGAACAAAAAAACAAAAGATTAGAACATTTTAACGATGGGTATCCGTGAAATACGCGGCGTCTTGCGAATGGTTTTCTTCATGCAATAGAAAATTATTATTTATTTGTTTGACGTTAAATGATTTTTAATGTACAGCACAATATATATCTCAACATATATTCATTCCTTATAGTCGAAAAAATATATAATCATTATATTCATTTGAAGCCAAGGGCTGAGCATGTGACATACATGTGGACAAATTTAAAGGGCGTCTCTATCATTTTGTTGTGCTGATGCATTAATAGTTATAATCTCCATGATGTTGTGTAAAAATGGATATATATTATGTATAGTTAAATGGACTTGTATGTATTATGTATAGTTAGTTGATTTAGTGGTGATTGATACTGATTTAGTAGGGAGGATCACAATTCGATCTCCAGAATTACGATTTAGAGTCGGCTGAAACCAATGTTATAACAGACTGTCTAACTAATTAAATTATGCTGTTCAATAGACCGAATATTAGGGGTGAAATTAACATGACTTTAAAAGATATCCTTTCCACCACTATATAGGAACCAACCATCCCAAGAGAGAATCATATCAAAGATCAAACATGCGTTTTTATACCAATACTCAGCCCTCTTACCAGCCAGCCATCATTCTTCTCTTCCTCCTTCCACTAAGACTCACCTCAATCCATCACATATCCTGAATAGGTTACCCAATTCGGTTCAAACCCATCTTTTCTCATATCATCATGCAATGATATACAAAAACTATAATAATACAATATATATAATCACTCATCATAGTCAAAAATAGTATATATACTATCATTCATTTGAAGGCCAATAGGGTGGGGGCATGTGACATGAGGACAAATTTAAGGGCTTCTATGTCATTTAGGTGTGATGCAATAATTGTATGCCCCATTATATGTTGTTGTGTAAAAGTGACTTGTATAGGAAGATTATGACTTGAAGCTTGAAACAACTATGATATGCATTTGTTTTATAGGGAAAAAACGGTTGGCACATTTATTACTCCTCATGGTGTTGCCTTTCTTTTATTCATCGAGGGATTTCACCATGTAAAGTGAGCTGTAAAAATGGGCCGGACCATAAGCCCATGGTCTTGGATAAGCCGGACTTTAAAAACGTAGTCCAAAATGCTATCGGGCTTTTCCGGGCCAAGCCCATTTAGTCCATATAGAAATTGGGCTGGACTGGGCTAGCCCATCGAGCTTTGGGCCGACCCATTAGCCCATTATTTAATTGATAAAAATATATTTATGTCACTTTTGTAAAAATATTATCAATGAAAAATTATCATTTAGTTGATAAATTATTATAAAAAATATATTTAAATGTCTAAACTTAATAAAAACGGTATATTTACCTAAAACTAGAGTTTAATTGATATTTAGTGTTGATGTAAAAATTATTTACACTTGCATCAAATAATGTCTCTATAAAATTGATAATTATAAAGAACTAATACATCAAAATGATATAAAAATATTTAAAAAAAGAAAAAAAATAAAATAAAATGGGCCGGGCTGACCCATTAACCCACAAGACCCACGGTCCATTTGACAGCTCTATTGTAAAGTAAGCCACCAAGAAGTTTACATCGAGAATAAGTTGGTATATAGGAGAATTGAAGTTGAGAGAAGTATATGTAAATATTCTGAGCTTAAAAAATAGTAATAATAGAGCAATGAAAAAGCTACGAGATTAGAAAATTGTGTACCTTCTATTTTGAGTGAAGAACATAATCCAATATGAACTAAGTAACTAGTCAAACATAATCCAATAATACGAGGTGGATATTAAACATAGAAAATGGAAAACAATGTGATCCAATTTACTTTTGTTGTTACCTATTTGAGGATAAGGAGATGAAACAAAACGTCGAATGGTGAAGGAGCCGAAAAAGATGGAGAACAATGTGTTCCAATTTACTTTTGTTCTTGACTAATCGCCATGTAACTTTCAATATTAGATAAGTAACCAACTTCTAATTGTTTTCTTTGGTAAGTCAAAATATATTAATGAGAGTACAGGGGTACTCAAACTCTTCTAAGAGTAGTCCAATTCTCAACATCATAGTAGGAGAATTCTACTCACCTTCTATAAAATTAATACAACGAAGTTCGTTGATTTATAAAATCGTCCTTCATTTATGGTATGAAAAAAGTAAATTAAAGAATTGAAAAAAGAGAGTATTAAATAGTTAAGAGTATTATAGGGAAAAATAGCATTGAATGTTTTATTGGTAATGTAAAGTGACATATAATTTATTACAAATTTTTTTCCTCATAGTGACATTTAATTTGCTACGGAGAGAGTATAAGATAAGATACTATAGCAATAACTGAATCCAAAAGATAAGATATAAATATACAGAATGGGCAAAACCTTTCAGTTTGGTGAATATAATTTATCTATTTAGTGTTAGTGACAGCAAGGAAGTGTAAAATGTTGTGTGACGGACTACTATTAATTTTTGTGGTTCATATGAAAGAGAAAACAAAGATGTAGGTAGTGATGAATAATTTTTTCAATTAAAAAAAAAGGTAGTGAACAACTGTTTATATATCATTCAAAGGTGGCAACAATTAGCTTCCATGTATTTCTGCTTCCTCCATGGCCCCATATGCATTTTTTTTTATCCTTCATGCATTTTTTGGCTGCAATGCATAAGATTTTGATTAAGTTGCTAAATCTTTCTTCTTTTCCACAAATACTTCTGGCAGTTTCTTGATTAGTGTTAGAAGTCTCACGTTGCCTAGAGATATGGTAAATATAGCCTTTATAAAATAGTGCAAATCTCAACTCTTAAGCTAACTTTTGTGGTTGAATATAGGTCTATCAAATTCTAATATGATATCATAGCATATCCTAGATCCGTTTGTTGTTTGTTGTGGAGACCTCCCATATTTGGGCCATCAATTGTTGTTGATTCCACGCACCAAGCCCAATAGTGCTGGGCGTGAGGAGGTGTGTTAGAAGTCCCATATGTTGGCTAGAGATATGACAAAAATAGCTTTTATAAAATAGTGTAAACCTCAACTCTCAAGCTAACTTTTATGGTTAAGTATATGTCTCTCAAATTCTAATAATTAGTTTGTTGTATTCATCACTTCCCTTTGCCATCTCAAACCCAGCTTTGAAATTTAGCTCTATCATCACCCTTACTTCACCTTTCTTTGTATTTGTGTTGTCTCTTACATCCAAAAATGTGTGCTCCCCTGCATAGATAATTTTGATAGTATATTAGATTATGAAAATTATGATATTAAATTCTAAATTTAATTAGTTTCCCATTCGAAAAATATTTTTCCTTTTCCAAGTGCAAAATGGATATATAAATCAAGACATCTTTAAGACATTAGTGATAGTATGTTATTAGTCTCACATTAAGTAGATAAAACTAAATGTCAAATGCACTAGTGCTTAAACTATGAAACTCCCCCACTTTTGTGACAAAATCCACCAAGCTGGCTTAACCGGTCACAACATGTTGTTGTGATTGAGTTTGAGTGACTTTTTCACAGACCCTCTATGAGATCTCGATGCTACTATCCAACCCCAACTTCATTTGAACCAGCTACCTAGTCTTTTAGATTGGACTCTTCTTATGACTTTAAGTCCATGTATGTCGGAGTTAATATAGTGAAATATGGTGGTGCCATAGATCGAATTCGAAAGGTACCTTTGAGATAAACGACCTTTAAAAAAGGTAGTAATGTTAGGAGTCGTGTGTATGCTTAATATAATATTTAAGTTATGAAGTACGGACACAGACACCAACATTAAACATAATACAAATAGTGACGCATCGACATCAATAAATATTAAGAAAATAACATGATTTAATTTATATGTATCAATATAATGTCGGTGCCAAACTCCAACATGCGTTCAATACCAAAACACACTTACTCTGATACAGTGGCTATACTAGCTAGTATTGCATTGTGACTATACCAAAACACTCTTATAATAACGCTTTATCAAATAGAAAATCAAAGAAATGGAAACCTATAATAGCGCCCAATCAGAAAGCGTTATTATAGGACTCTGTGTGATATTTTTAATAGCCATTTGCAAAAAAACGCTATTAAAGTGGCGCTATCATATGTCAAAATTATAGTAGTGGGGTGTACTCACAAAAGAAGACAACAAAAGAGGAGACAAATACAAAAATAGAAACCAAGACAGAACAATAGGAGGAAAGAAAATGACAAAAGAAGAAGTATGAGAATAGACTCACCCACCAAACAGAGTCATCATAAATCAGCACCAACCCCCATCAATCTCTATAGGCACCAGCATATGACTGGTTGCACCTCCCACTCATAGAAGGAGTAGGGGTAACCAAAATTTTTGGCCAAAAACCACTTCCAAGATGAAAGTTTCACCTTATCGACTAAATACTCAACAGAAATATGAAAATATTTCTTATATTTTTATATTTGAAAATATCAAATTTTAATCAGTCTAATATAAATCTACGAAATATTTTAATAAATATACATAGATTTTTTTTTCTAGCTTTAAAATATACATAGATGTTAATTCTATGTTGCTTACTATATTGCTTACTTTAATATAATAAATTGGTGTTTTAATTTTAATTTTAGAATAAATCTTGTATTGCTATATTTTTATTTGAGTCAATTGGGACAGGGGTCTTTCTCTACTTTGGCCAAAAAACAATTTCTTTGGCGTTAGGGTTAGACCCAATCCATATGAAGCTTATTTTATTTTGTTGCATGTATGTATTAGTATACATGTGTTTGAAAAGTATCTTTCCTACTACTTAAATCATACTCCTATATATCCCCCTTACTCCCATAAAGCATTTGAAATCTTTATCTTACTCAGAACAACTTTTAAATATTTGTGGGATAGATATTCATTTTTGTCCTGAAAAATTCAAAATTGAAGTTGTTTCAAAGAAAAAAATGTTGGAATATTTTATTATATTATAATATTATTATGTGAGAAAATATCTTGATATAATTATATTAACTATGTATGAATTAGGAACTTTAATTGATTAGTGATCAAATTAAATAAAAAGATTAATTAGATTTCTATTTAAATAATTGGAATGGGCTCAATATGAGTGGATGTAGATGAACCATTTCGGGATAATGGGTTATCACCTTATATATCTCAATATACCAGACACTGCATATTTCTCTTCTCCCCGTCTGAAAAGAGCTTAAGGCAGGCCAACAGATGTTCGTCATCCACCGTCTCTCTTTGTGCATCAGGATTGTCTTTCTCTTATTTGCCTTACATCATCTATATGGAACAACAATTTGAATGGTAGATATATTAATTAAAATTACCTATTTTATTTTAATTTGTTTTCTACACTTTTGTGCATTCAAATTGGTTTCAGTACCGCTTTGATCGGTTTCATTTAGTTAAGTTTTTTTTTAATGGCAAAATAATATATATAAAATAACAAGAAGAAATGACCTACCGGTCCGATACAAGAAACAAAAATAAAGAGTATAAGAAATACTCCTAAAATAGGCAAAAAAGAAAAATAGAGGAGAAAATAAACAATAAAGCAAACACAAGCAACTAAGGCAAGCACACCAAAAACAACCGCACACCACCAAAGCACCAAGACGCACTCCATCTGGTCTGAATGAAGGTCCAAACTCGAATAGAAAGATAGGGAGAAAGAGTCGAATCAACCCAAAGCAGTTTCTTCATATTTATTTTCATTTAGTTAAGCTATTTGAATGTTTTGTTGCGAAACATGGTGTTTGTTCATGTGGGTTAGTTTTTCCTCTTTTTTATTTACAAATATGTGTGTTTGGATAGAGTAATAGGAAATTTATAATTTTTAAAACATATGGGAAGAAGGAATTTCAAATTCCTAGCTTTTATGTGTCATTTGAAATTCCTTAAATTTAGCTTAGTCAAAATACTCCATAAATTTCCTCATTTTGAAAATTCACCCAATTAATCATCGAAACAAGCAAATTTAAATAAAGGTATTTGAATTCTCTAAAAAAAATTACATTACCTCAAAACGTTCCTCATCCAAACATACTATGAGATTGTTCATACACTCATCACGACTTCTTTTTTTCCTACCGTACGTCAAGCTGAAATGCACAGCGATGTTCTTCGATTTATTTTATAAACATCTCAATTGGAACATGATTGTTGTATACATCGTTTTTTAAGGCAATCTCAATTGTTATGAATTCTCGTACTGTATACAAGATTTATATTTCTATGTTTTTGTTTTGGCACAGGACGAGATCCTCCTCTCAAAATGTTTTTGACAAGGTTATTCAAAAAACAATTGCTATATTATTCATACATATACCTTTCAAACAATCTCAACATTATGGGCCTGTTTGTTTCAGCTTTAAAAAAATAGATTTTTTCTTTGTATTTTTTAAAATAGATTTTATAAAACTGTTTTTCAAAATATTACAAGTTTTTTTATATTCGTTTTTTCTAAATTCAAACATTAATTTTGACATCATATAACATAAACGTACATTAATATTGAAGAACAAAAAATAGTCAAATCTCAATTTTTATAAAACGTTGTATTTCAAAAATGATTTTTATGAAAATCTATTTGAAATAGCTTCAAAAAAAGTGATTTTTTTGAAATTTTGATATCCAATTTTTTTTTCAATAAAATGATGAAATACCTAAAATAACATTTTAAGAATAACTATTCAAACAAAATTTTCATTTTGAAGCTTTTATAAAAAAATTCTTTGTAAATTTTTTTTATACAAAATTTTCTAACACTACAAAATCTATTTTCAAAAAAATCCGAAACAAACGGATTTCTTTTATAAAATCTACAAAATCTATAAAATCTATTTTTTTTATATATTCAACATTATTTCTTTTGAATGGCAATTGATTATATAGCAATCGATTTTAACCTTATATATTTTTTTAAAATGATTCATTGTTTTATTTCTACATTGTATTGATTCATATTTTTTTCTAGTTTCTTCAATTTATGTTTTTTTTACAACATTAATTTTTTTTTACTAATTTCTTCAATTTATGTTTTTTTACAACATTAATTTTTTTTACTAATTGCTACTTTATTATTATGATAATTTTTTTTGAAATTTTAAAAATCCACAAAGTACTTTAAAATCTTGAATATCTGTGATAGAAATCCATTACAATCCTACGCTAAAAATTATGATCGTAAAAAGTCTCTCAAGAAAAGCTTTTGAAATCTCATAAAATCAATATAATTCCACAAAATATTTTAAAATCTTCAAGATTTATTTTGTTAAAATAGTCTTTCAAAATATCAATTAAATACCCCTTAAAATCTATAGAAGAGTGGAGTATATGACTCACAAATTAATCACTTGTAAAAGAGAAAATATAGTGAAGAGGTTTATGCGTACGAAACGATGGTCGGTGGACAAGGATTTCTCACGTTGATAGTAGGGTTTCTCATGTATAAAGGGCTACTGAAATTGACTGAACCTCGTAAATCTTGTATGTATACACGTGCAATCTCTGACTTACATTCTTTTTTGTTTCTATTTTTGCAAATTCGCGGTTGATTTATTTGAGTGTTAGTAGTGTTCTGAGTTGTATATTTTTACTTAATTACTACAGTATAATATTATTTATACTTATACATATATTGTTAGATTTTATAACTTGAACACTTACACCTTACTCCTTTCAGAGCCTTCTCCTTTGGCTCTTCTGCTGCGTCTTTTGCTACTATGAGTTTTGTGTTTTGCTTCTAGGTTAGGGGTGTTGTCTGATGCTTCCCTTTGTAATTCTTCAAAGTACTCCTTGTACTTGTCTTTCTAATAAAGTCTGCCTTTTAAAAAAAAAAAAAAAAAATATAACCTAATTGTAAAAACATTCATTGATCATTCTTCACTAATATATATATATAATGATCACAGTATAAAATTTGTTAGTTTTTTTTGTCTATCTTATAATATATTTGAATCTCTATAGTAGAATATCAACACAAACATGAACTCAAAACAAGTCTTGTCTAATATTACTGAGTTTGTCTCTTCTGTCATATTCCACTAACTTCTCACATGTATCCTACATACATATTCCATATGCCTATATGTCTATGGGTAAGTATCCTTGAAGTATTTGATATGTATTCGATAAAGAGAACTAATATTTCTACACACTTTTTCATACACAATATTTACATAAGGGCATTTGTGTATTTTTTCATCTTTTTCTTATGAATTTAAAGCAAAAGCATGTATAAACAAGAGAAATTCTTTGATAGGCACAACTATAAATATGATGTGTTGGGCACACACCCAAAAACCATAAAAATAAAAATAAAAAATTATTAAAGTAATATAATTTGATGTGACAATTTTATTTTTCTTTTATTTTTGTTGGTTTGTGTGTGTGCGCCTATATTTTGTGCTCAAACACTTGTGTCTAAGCAAGTGTTGCTCGTATAAACAATGTTTGAGTAGGATTTGTGTAACAAAAGCTGTGTAAAAATAGCACTCCTCTTTGGTAAAATACTTTTTTGAAAAAGTAAATTTTTTTATACCTAGGGTGCCAATCTATGAGTATTCTGGTACAAATACATCTCCAACTTTTGAGTATTTGAGTTTCATAGGTCTCCACACATCAATTAGATTTGGCCTTTTATATAAGAAGAAACTTATATTTCATTTATGCAGTAATGGGAGAAAACAACATATTAACAAATCTACCAGTTGATGTATTGAAGCTGATTATAAAGGGTTTGTCCATGAACGATTACCTTGCATTGAGAGCAGTATGTCGTTCTTGCAGGAAAACAGTTTCTAATGTCATTGAAAACAAGCATTGGTGTCATTTACCTGAAATGCCACAAGTTTTCCTACAATTCAAATATTCAACGATCTTTTTCAGATTGAGTAAAAAAAGTTTACATCACCACCTTGCAACTCCACCATTGAGGTACGCCGATGAGTGTATTGGCTCAATTAAAGGATGGTTGATTATGTGTGACTATTCTGAAAGTGATTTTGTAGAATGTTTCTTCTGGAATCCAGTGACTGATGTTAGAATCATGATACCATCAAAGTTGTCCTTGCACACCTATTCTTTGGTCCAAGGTGAATCGCCATTAAAAAAAATGGTGGCCTCTTCCAAACCAAATTGTGATGGTTCTTCTGATTGTCATTTAGTCGGTCTTTTCAATGATTCTTGTCACATTGCAATTTATAAACTCTTTCAAAAGTCATGGATAAAGTCATGGACTATAGTTGAATCGGATAAGGATAAGAAATTTAATGAGGTGGAAATTATTGGAACAAAATTGTATGTAATTGTAAGGGACTCAATATTCTTCAATTCTATATTGGTTTATTGTCTGAAAGACTCCACTAATGGACCTCCAAAGGCTAAAGTATTGGCCAAGTTTCCAAATATAAGTTTTTCAAAATTACGTATATGTAGCAAAAGCAAATTATCTTTTATTGGCAAAGATGAAGCACGAAGAGAGTTATACTATATTACTGTGTTCTATAATTTGTCATTAGAATATGGTGAGCCACCTCATTTTACCGACTTTGAAGTGTTAAAGCTGGACACAAACAAGGATCCTATTGGGTGGCAGAATGTGCAGCTAGAAGATAGAGTGGCTTTTGTTAGTAATTTGAGCAACATAGTAATGTCAACAGATGAACTTAATCTCAACAAAGATTTAATTAGAGGGAATATCATCTATTTTGCTTTTCATATTCCAGTTCCTACAAATCCATGGCAAGGTTTACAGTTGGGAATGCTTTGTTTGACTGATAGAAGCATCAGATACTTTCCTGTGGAGACACTAAAGCATGGTGATATACCTTTTGCTTTTCCTGTATGGTTTGTACCAAGTTTATTGTAATTCATTCCATTGTCTTGGCACTTACATATGTTTATATTTGCATGCCAATAGTGTCTTCAATGAATTAATTAGATACATCTTGATGGCTTTGAAATTATATTTGCATGCCAAAAAAAAATCGAAACGTGAGTCTGCGATGGATAGTTCATTATTTTTTAATAATACTTCTTAATAAGCACTAAATCCCTCCAACCCAGCACCTATTCAAAACTTTTAAATGTATCTCATCAATAACTCTACATCACAATATATTTTAACTATTAATAATACATAAAAATAAGCGGATCCCATAAAATATATATTTTAATGAAAAGTCCAAACCCAACTTTTCTCATATCTCGGTGTATACCCTTGGCATCTCTTGCCCTCTTAGCTTTCCCCATTGCGGCCAACAAAGTATTATACACTATCTTGTGTTGGCTTAATATAAAAAATCTTCATGTCATTATAAACACTTAAACACCCATCATAGTTTTTAAGGCAGTTTCTTATTTTCTGTCTTACCATATAATCATAAAAGGACATTTTAACTTTACTATTGAAATTACAAATTTTCCAAATATTTTACTAAATTAACAGTAATATATGCTAGTAGATTTGACTAAATTTTCTATGGTGGGGCTAGTGTACACATTTTAACTTGACTATTGGGAATTTTGGTCATTAAATTGTGCATTTTGTATAAATTTAAAATATTGTATTAGAATTTAGTATTTGGCGTAATCCATCCTTAAAAAACCGGTTTATAAGGTGAAAATTACTTCTTACTTATAAATCCTAGCTACTTCAGGCCATCTCACATCCGACGTGTGACTTCTTAACACACTCTCTCATACTCAGCACGGTTAACCTTGGTTAATGGATATAAATAATGGGTGACTCAATAGCGAATGACCCAACATATTTTGTAGAAGTTCTAATACCATCTTAGAATTTAGTATTTAGTTTAACTCAATTTTATAAAACCGACTTGTAAGGTGATTATCTCTTACTTATAATCCCTTTGTCTAGGTCATCTCATATGAGTTTTTTTTTTTTTTTTTCATTTGTGTGAATTCTCCACTGACTAGAGGAAAATAAAATTGAAAAGGGCGATTAATTAATAAAAGTAAAAGAGGCTAAGGAGAGGATATACCCCTATCCTAATCATGTGATGGAGACGATAGGGATCACCGATGTGAATGGAGGTAGGGGTGTGCATGGTCGGATATTTTGACAAACCAAACCATATCCAAACCAAAACCATTTATATGGATTTGGATACATAACCATAACCATATTTTTTTATAAACCGGTTATATATCTGATTATAAATCTGGATATGGATACATAACCGGATGTGTTTATAAAACTGGTTTAAAAGCGGTTAATTTTTTAAATCCAATTTTAAACTGGTTATTTTTAAAATTGGATTAATAACCGGATATTTCTCTTTAAAAAAAAACCAAATTTTGCAAAACAAAAAAACTATTTTTTATTATTAAAAGTCAATATATAACTGAAGGATTTTTAAGACCAAATTTTTCAAAGAAAACTCAAATCTAAATAGCTTAAACTGCTACCACATTATAGTAATAGCCTAAACTGAAGCACATGGCTGACGGGCTGAGTAATAACCGGATAGTTCCACTTCTGCTGAGTAATATTGACAATAAAATATAAATAGAGAATGCAGCTAGTATAATATAAATAAAATTAAAAAACTAAAGAAACAAAAAGGTCTGAAACTAAATCGCAGAAAGAAGAAGGTGGTTCGCCGAGAAGCAGGCAGTTCGCCGCCGTGTGCGTGTCGTTAATCTCTTTTGGTATGGGTGCATCGTCTCTCCCTCTCCCTCTGTTTCTCATAGTCTCTCTCTCTCTAATTTTGCGGGTTGCTGTGTATGTTAATGCAAATTGCTTATTTTGTGGAAATATGAAAGTGAGATTGGGGTTGTAATTTTGACAATTAACAAAGATTAAACTAGGAAATTGGTTTGAGAAATAAAAAAAAACTAGAAATTTGGTTTTGGATATGGACAACCAATTAAATAACCAGTTTTTATATTTGGTTAACCCAACCATATATAAATGGACCGGTTGAATTTCATTTAGAAATTAACCGGTTTTTTGGTTTTAGATTTGGATGTGGTTGTGGATCTCCATTATAACCGATTATTTTGTGCAATCCTAAATGGAGGTGCCATGTTGCGAGATCAGGGTCGTTGGATTACGATCTTACCCAATGGGGGAGTTATAGATGGGTCCATCATGTCGTTCGTCATATAACTCATTTTATATGAGAATGGATTACAAGATTTTAATGATGGATAATGGTGAAATACGCAGCATCTTGTGTATGGTTTTGTGCATGCAATGATAAACAAAAACTATAATACAATATATATTATCATTTTTTTTTTTTTTGAATGGCAAAATAAATATATATATAAGAGTGAAAGAATACATCTAACAGAGTCCACAAAAGGGGTACAAGAAGTACAAAGTCCCCAAAGAAAATAGGAAAAAATACAATGAAAACAACGATATGAAACTCCTAAGGCGTCCTCAGACTAGACCAATAGCCACAATCCCCAAAATACCAGAAGGTCAAAAAGTAGAGAAAGAGCATTAAACAAAGAAAAGAAATACAAAAGCAAGCTCATATTCCACCAAGACCACCAATTCCCAGAATCCATCATTAAACAATATATATTATCATTCATTTGAAGGGCAATGGGGTGACATATTTAAGGGCTTCTATGTCATTTGGGTGTGATTCAATAATTGTATTCCCCATTATATGTATGTTGTTGTGTAAAAGGGATGTATAGGAAGATTATGACTTGAAGCTTGAAACAACTATAATATGCATTTGTTTTATAGGAAAAATCGGTTGGCACATTTATTACCCTCGTGGTGTTTTCTTTGATTCATCGAGAGATTTCTTCAAGTAAAGTTGGTATAAAGGAGACTTGAAGTTGAGAGAAATATTTGTAAATATTCTGACATAAAAAAATAGTAATAATAGAGCAACGAAAGCTATGAGATTAGAAAATTGTGTACCTTCTCTTTTGAGTGAAGAACATAATCCAACACGAGGTGGATTAAACATAGAAAATGGAAAACAATGTGATCCAATTTACTTTTGTTGTTACCTATTTGAGGTTGATTAAGGAGGTGAAACAAAAACGTCAAATGGTGAAGGAGCCGGAAAAAATGGAACAAAACAATTGACTAATCACCATGTCTCTTTCATACCAACTTGTAATCTTTGAGTCAAAATATATTAATTGTGTCAACAAAAAAAAAAAGTCAAAATATATTAATCAGAGTACAGAGGTACTGGGATAACAATGGATGCCCATCGGTGACGGTTTTACACTACTCAAATTTACATCTAAAACAATCACCTAAACCCAAACTTAAACTCAAATATTGTATGGGTGACAAATCAAAACTCACACCCACGACCATTAGGTTCGGGTTTTTCCTTCCAAACTCAAACCCACAGCAAAAACACGCATAATTAATTATCTACTCAAACTCGGCCCGAATTCTTTTTGATAAAATGACAAATGTAGCATAATAATTAAATTACATTGTTCAACATAAGTAATTAATATAGTTTCGTGACATTAGTAATTAAATTACATAGTGCAATTATATATACTTATAACATAGTTTGACACTTATATATACTTAGGGTTAATAGATAATTTTACATATATTGGGGCGGATGTGTGAGTTTCGGGTGTGAATTTGTGTGATCTCAAACTCACACCCATAGTTTCGGGTGTCACCCAAACTCAAACCCTCTTAACTCGAGTTTCACCCGTTAACTTGGATTTGAGTTCGGGTGAGTCTCTTGAGTTTGAATTTTCCTGTCATCCCTAGATACTCGAACTCTTCCTAGAAGAGTAGTCCAAACCCAACATTATAGTAGGAGAATTCTACTCACCTCACCTTCTACGAAGGGTTGCAGAACCCCATCAAAACATGTGCTTGTCGGACGTGAAATAAAATGAATACAACAAAGTCATACAAAATTGATCTTAAATTTCAAAACAATTACGGACACCGCAAGATTACTTTGACACTAGCATATGCTCTCAACCAACTTATTCTAATCTAATTTGAATTAACCTTACGCCTTATTCAAATCACACTATCTTTTTCTTTCTTTTTTTACTTCAACAAATCACACTATCTTTTTTTGATCATAACAAATCACACTATCTGGAAACTAAAGAAATACTAATTTTAATTAAGGCACATTTTTCATATAATCATTTGTCATCTTCATATCATTTATTTCAAAATAAATATCAATTTTAAATTAATTTTATGAGTGTGTCTAACGAGTGTTATTTGTGCTTACCCCAATAGAAGTACTTCTCCAAAACTCAAATGTACACGCTTCCACACCTCCGTTGTTATGAAATGGTGGCAGTAGCATCCCTTGAAGAAGCAGCAACTATGGTGGTGCACAGAACATTGTGACGGTGGGTTTAAAGTTTGGATCTATTTGCCCTCTTCTTTGAAAACAATGACTACGGCAAGGAATTGTATCAATTAATAGTTGCTTTGAAACAAGTTCTCATTAGTCACTATTTTTAGAGTCTTTTTAATAAGTTTTAATATCATTTTATTAGTTTAGTGTTTAATTTAGAGTCATTTGAAATAAGTTGCAATTTTTCATTTATTGAGTCAAAAGTGTTTTTTTCTATTAAAATAATATTTTGTGTAGTTTTTATTTTTTTGGTTCAACTTAATAGGTTTATGGTTAAACGTGTTGCAAATAATTAACAAGGAGAAAGACATGATTTTTGCTTTTCAAGTCCCCTGCAGTACTCTCAAGTATCCAAAAATTCAAAAATACCCTGATTAGTTCATTTAGGACCTACGTGCCGAAATTAGTTAATTTCATATTGTAACTTCCGAAATATAAAAAAAAATTGAAAAAAAAAAACCATTTCGGCACGTAAAATTCGAAATTAGTTCATTACATAGGTGCCAAAATGAACTAATTTCGGATTTTACGTGCCGAAATATATAAAAGTTGAAGAAAAAGACATTTCGGCACCTACATTCTGACATTACAATTTTTTTTTAAAAAAAGTCATTTCGGAACGTAAGTTCCGAAACTGAATAGGGGTAATTTGGTCAAGTCAGGAGACTTTAGAGCAACATAGGGGACCTAAAAAGAGAAAGCAAAAAGGTAACCAGTTATGTGAAAACTTAAAATGCATCAAATAACTAAACGGCCAGTTTGAAACAATTTTTTTTATAGTTTTTAAAATGTGTTTTATAAACGAGTTTTTAAAAACAAAACACCTATAACATGTTTCTGTTTTTTAGTTTTTTTTTTTACAGCTTCAAAAACAGTTTTTGAAAAGAAGACTTCTAAACATGTTTTTTCTTTTTTAATTTTTGAAAACTAAAAAAGAGTATTTGAAAACGGTTTCAAATAAACCCTAAATCATCTAAAAATAATGTGTCATACCATAAAAAGTCACTTCAACATTGAGGTCATTTGAGGAATTTATTGCTTCTCTTTAAACAATATCAGACTTCAAATCATAACAAATACATAACAACAGTGAGAACTCAAGCTAATTAAAATAACATTACAAATTTTGATTTCTTGAAAATCTTCTGACCTTTTTAATTTACTTTAGCACATGTTCTCTTACGACATTTTTCAATTCCACTCTTCATTCTTTTTGTAGGAGCCCTTTTAGTTCTTGATGGTTGAGGATCACGCGGTGATTTCTCATTAGAAACTATTTTTTTAGTTCAAACTCGACTCGTTTAAAGTTCACAAACAACTCGATTCAACTCGTTAAGTTCAACTCACATGATTTTAAAGTCAATTTTGTGATCAAAATTTCAAAATTGGATCTTTAACCTTTTAAACTATTTTTTTAAAAGAAAAACTGAATACTAAATAAAAATAAAAGTCATCCTAAATGTATAATAGATAAACACATACAAAATTCAAACCGATATACAAATAACAAAGTTACAATATTTAGAAAGTTATACATAGCAAATTGGAAAGAGTATAACAATGTTTGGAAGAAGTCTAAGCTACATGCATGCATGAGACCATACTGCTATTTCCATTCCTAAAGGAATGGATAAGTAAAACAATTTCTCCTGGCTATGCATAAACTAACAGGTGTTAAACTTGGTGCCATCTTGGTTGAATCCAGGTACCATTAAATAGTTCTCTCGTATGATGAAATTTCACCACTTCAGCATTTTCGAATGTGTGGTAGTTGTTTGTTTCTAAAGAATAAAACACAACACTTTGGCCATACAATCTATTAAAATAGATTTTGTTTTCCATTCCAGGAATGTTTGCCACAGCAGAAAAAGATGTTTTACCAACAAAAAGCATATGATTTTTTAGGCTTTTAACTTTCATCCACGTCATTGTATCTTCATTCAACTTGAACACTTGAACCCCTTCTTTTGCAAAAGGACTCTCAAATACTGACAATAGATTGCCATCACATTCAACTAAAAAGTTGTTGAAGTGGCTGTTACATGGAGCTTGAGGATCCTCAAGTACTTTCCAACTTATTTCTTCTCTTGTTACTTCTATAACTGCCAACTTTCCTGTTACGCTAAGAAAATAAAATATGCCATTATGAAAAGCCACACTTATATTGAAGAAATGAAATTTCTCGTCTTCAAATTCGATAAGGCGGAAACGTCCTTCCGAAAGGTAATGCACAAATATTGTCTTCTTAGATATTTTATTTAACTCGACAGTCACACATTCATAAGAGGTTGGGGAATGTGACATGCCAAAACCCCTGATATTACATATATGTCGATTATTCCCAAATGGAAGTGGTAACACTTCTTTTGTAAAGGGGTTGAAACAAACTTGATACCCTTGGTTAACTGCCGTCAGTAATAGCCAACCATCTTTTGAACAACAAATTTCTACATTCAAGATCCCATCTCGATCTTGAGGAAACTTTATGATGCTTGTGTACTTGAGACCATACTTCGGATGCACAAAAGTGAAGACTTTGCCGTTATCTGATAATACAAATAAAGGACACATCGAGAGATCATCAAACCTTGACATTGACATGGAAGAAGATGATCTCCATTTAATAGGTGGTGCAGCTAGACAAAGTAGTTTATTGCTAGCTCGAAAATGCAAATAATCAAACACATTGTTAATACGTTTTGCAATCATTTCAATCACATCTTGAGGAAGTGACAATCCATTATGAGTTTTATCCTCTGTATCCTTTGAATGGACTACATCACATATACCTTCTCTTTCTCTAACTTGATGAGCTTTTCCTATTTGTTCTTTAAGCGTACCAATCATCCTACAAAACACACACAAACACATTAAAAATAATCCTTATATATAAGACTAAAATATTTTTGAAATAAATGTGACAAAACAACTAAAGTACCTGGTCTCTGGCATAAACCATCTTTTCTGAGTTTTTGATGAATAGGAAAACTGTTGAGAAGTCACAAGACTTTTGTCTTCAATATTGTAAATATAGACAAAATTGCAGTTCTTTAAGGCAATATAGATGCGACCTCCTTCAGTTTCTGGATTGATTGCTTGGCAAGCAAATCCTGAGTCATGACTAGATATAAAGAACACTTTATCCTTGATGCTTTCCACCTTTTCCCACACTCTTTGAGAACAATCAAATTTGTAAACATAAACTGCAGCAACCCTATCTAGTGCATGCAAAACTTCTATTCGAAATAGTACATTGTTGGATCCAATTAAGTTACTTATAACTTGCTCAGAACCACAGATAGTATAGTTTATAAGTTTTATCATTAAATTAGATAAGAAATTTATTGAAACACGATTAGATTGAAGTTTTTTAATTACTACGATATTAGACCAATAACGATACATTGAAGTCTTCATTCCTGCATACAAGCAACCATTGCTATAAACCGGGTCTTGAAAAATGGGCCATATTTCCTTCAAAGGGGCCTTACGATTCATGGCTAAAGCCCTCACAATATCGTGATAAGAACACAATTTAGTCCATTGCTTATCTCCAAGTTGATAGGAGAATATTGAAGGGCAACATGATGAAATTAAAAAAATGGAGCATATTTCATCACTTGTAGTTGGAGGGGATGACAAAATCCAATTACCAAAACTAGTGCGATTGTGATTTAGGCGTGGGAGCATGATTTCCATAAGGTTAAATGGATTCCAAAGAAAGAAGCTACTAACATAATTTGATATCTTGCATTCCCAAAGAAACCAACCGTGTTGTACGGTACATAGCCTTAACGATGATTTTCTCCAATGATCTGGAATCCTTCTGGAGTAGGATTTGGTTGGATCTGATATGCTGTAAAAGGTTAGATTATTTTTACCTGAAAAATACATAAGCGAAGGGTTCATCTCTCCTTCCATGTGTGCACCTCTCTCTTGCTGTATGATACAAGAAAAAAGTAAGTTCATGATCTATATATGTTTAACAAGTTGATGTAAAAATGAGTTGAACAACAGATTTTAATTTAAAAGTAAATTCTATATAATCAAAGATTCAAGTTCTAGATGCAAAATAATATTGTTTCCGGAGCAAACAAACATGTTAAAACTAAAATCAATTTTGATTCTCCAAAAGTGGAACCAAACATACACTAAACATATTACCAAGATTTAAGGTTAACTGATATTCAAAACAGTAATAACTAAAGATATACTATATATCAAAATAAATATTTGATTCAGCAAAAAGCAAACAAAGTTACTACAAAATAGTGTGTATGTTGTTGGCAATACCTTTGAATGGAATTGGAATTAATCCCTCTGGTCTTGCAAATCTGTTTAAGAAAATAAATAGGAACTAATTACTTCATTCGTCACACAAACAAAACAAAAACTCGTTGGCATATATATGGTGAGAAAGTAAAACATAAAACATGTAGGCATACACACAATCGCAACTGCTCAATTCCTTGCGCTCCAAAGTTGGTGTCAATCAGAGAACAAAACCCTATTTTCTTCTCAGAAATACTTTATTATTGTAGAGAACAACAGGAGATTGATATATATATATATATATATATATATAAGTACTCGACAGGGTAATAATTAAATCAAATCAAATCTATAAAAAAAAAAAAAAAATCTATGAAAAAAAAACACATTTTTTTCAATCGCTACTACGAAAGAAAGAAAGAAAAAAAAAAAAACAAATCTATGATTTTTTTTTTTTCAATCGCTAATACTTTTTTGAAGAAGATCTACAATTTTTTATTCTGTTTGTTTATAAATAATTAGTTGAGTAATGATTAAAAAAAAATCTATGAAAATAAAGAGAGAAAAAATAAAATAAAAAAGTGAACTTTATATTTTATTGATTTTCAATCACTAATATTTGTTTCAAAGAAGCAGAATCTATGAACTAGAATCCAGACACAGCTTTCATCAACATCAAATTAACAATAGAACGCATAATGACAAGAATGAAATGAGGTTGACTAAACCTAGAATCGGGTTTCATTAAATTAACTGCAATTCTAACCTTCCTGCAATAAGATGGAATTTGTCTGGGGTTTGGCCGCTGCCTGCCTACAGAGACGATGAAGGGCGGGGGCAGATTCCCGTTTCAATGATAAGCCGTCGATTTGGTGGAGAAAGAAAGATAGATATAGGATATTTTTGTATTTTTTAAAATACGATTTTGTAAAATGTTTTTCAAAATATTATAAGTATTTTTGTATTTATTTTTTCTATATTTAAATAATTTTGCATCATATAACCTAAATATAAATTATTGAATTACAAAACACGGTCAAAATCACAAAAAAAATTAAAAAAAAAATTGTATTTCAAAAATGATTTTTGTGAAAATCTATTTAAAATAGCTTTAAAATTAAGTGATTTTTTGAAATTTTGATATCTAAATTTAATGAATTACAATTTTGTAAACTAACTCGTAATTTCCTTTTTCCATACAACATTAATTACATTTCTTAATATGCGTAAAAGTATCAAAGTGAATATTATATTTTAATATAAATTCCTAATTTTATTTAATTAGAGTTTAATATACTATATGCTTTTTTTTCAGTGTAAATTAATGTGGTGATATAGTTGAGTGATTTGGCAGAATACACAGTATTCAATTAAAACACTTAAATCGTTAATATTGTTTTATCTCAATAACATATCAAACGTTTTTAAATTTTTGTGAAATTTAACATGAATGATCTATATGATATAAATTTTCAATCTAACGATGAATTTTGTAAAATTTATATTCGTTACAGCGTTATTGAGAGGTGTAATAGTACTCAAATGTTATATCGGTGTAATTTAATCTCTCACCAAATATATATATATATATATATATATATATATATATATATATATATATATATATATATATATATGTCTTTTATAATCCGCAATCCACTTTTTTTGTTTTTGTCAAGTACAATGACGGCTAGAAATTTCATCCTTAATCCACAATCCACTTCTTTACCTATAATATAATAATTTTAAATTTACACTTATATATTTCTTTCCGGATCTATATTTATACTCATATATTAATATACAATATTTCTATAATGTTTTTTTAAAGAAGGTATACAAAAGAATAAATCATAAATAGTCACCGTGAGTTTAGTTCAGTTGGTAGGGACATAGCACAATATATGCAGGAACCCGGGATACTCCACTTATTCACCTTTAAGGTGAATTTTCTATCCAATAGGTTAACCGACAAAAAAAAGAGAATAAATCATATATAATAACTAATCTCTATTGTTGAGAGACCTATGAAGTATGGGTCCTCCTAAGATGATGGAGAAGTACATGTACCGGGCACGTACCAGTACCGGATACGCGTATACCAATTCGTACCAATTTTTATTTGGTTGATTAGTAGTAGGGGTTGCAAACCAGACGGAACAAAACGTTGGGATGGGGATACAACAAAAACGTATTGACGGTCAAAAAATCTCTTAAAATATTTTGATTCTTTATTATATTACAATTATTTCTCTCACTTTTGATAAAAATAGTGGAGTTCAGTGAACAAAAAAAAAATCTGAAAAAATTAAGATAGTAACTCAGTTAAAAAATAATATTTATAACATGTAATATTAACGTACCGGTACTATAGATTTTCTAAAAATATCGTACCTCGTACCGGTACATGCGAGAGACATTACTAATTGAAATATATTAATCAGTAATTATATTGATAATGATTATGTCCTGTGTGGTGGTTATATAGTGGCAATATTTTTATATTTTTGGTGTTAATAATACCCATTCTAAATCTATTCTAATAGTTGAAAATTGAATGTAAAAGCCATTGACTTAGTAATATAATTTGTTGGCATACATATCTTTAATACGCACAGATAACAAAAGAAGTCTTTTGAGTATCAGAAAAATACATACTTTGATTCTAGATTCAATTCAATATCAGAAAAATATCAGAAAAATACAATATTTGGCAGAAAAATACATACATATCTTTGAAAGATAACAATTCAATATCAGAAAAATATTTTGATTCTAGATTCAATTCAATATACTTTGTTCAACGACGACGGGACGTCTCAGGTGGAGAAATGTCTCATATGATGAACGATGAACAATTAATAATAATCAATACCCACATTGTTCATGAAACAATCTCTTATCTCTCCAATTGGGTCCAATGATGGATCGAATGAGGGGGAAGAGTTGTAAATCAAGTAAAAGCATTTTTGGTTAAAGAATTTGGAAACAATTTCATTCTCAAATTTTCATTGTTTGTTAAATCCCCACATTCTACCAAGTATCGAGCAATATGTTCGACAGTAGATTCATTTGTATCCACAGAAAATTTTGTTAATTTAGGAGTTTTCCAATTTCTGGGCAATTCAGTTTGGAGCACATACTCACACAAAGCAGACACAAAATTAGGCCTATGTAAACCAATATTAAGGTCATTTTGTGCAAGAATGTTTTCGACCAAATGGGCCAAATTGTTTTGTCCAGCAAAATTATTTTGTTGGACATTTCTGACTACTTCGTCAGCCTTTTGGTTTCGATTTACCAATACTACCCCTTGGTTTTGATCTAAGGCATTTTGAATTGGTGGCTATTGGGCCACTGGGATTGGATCTTGCCTTTGATTAGCATTCATTATAATGTTTGGCAATGGGTTTTGCCTTTGGTTAACGTTTTCTACTACATTGGGTAATGGTCCATTCTGACCATTAGGCATTGTATTATTTGGAACATTTGGTGCCCCAAAGAAATCTGGCATTCTTCCCATTTGATTGGCTAATAATTGGTAACTATTATTCGTAGTTTGCAATAAAGGGTTAAACACTGTCCCAATTTATTGTGTTAACATATTAACCATTTCATGATTACTTTCATCTATTTGCTGTCTAAGGGACAACATAGATGTATTGGTCAAATTTTGGGGTATAACTCTACCCTGATTTCCCACTACCGAAGTCGAAGGGGAAAACATATTTGGCACTTCGTTATTAGAATTATGAAGACCAAACATTACAGATGAAGGCATGTCATATGGATGATCATTATTTGGCAATCGAAATGGACGTACAGGGCTCCTGTGGTCACCATTCATTGGTTGTGAATGATTTCCCCCACCAAATTGTACGGATGGTGACGAAGTCGAATGAGTCGTTGTCATATTCGTCATTTGAGCAGTTCCTCCTATTTGTTCCAATATTACAAAAGAGCCACTTGAACCTATAGTGTTCAAATTCTGGTTCAGGGTTGTAGACCCATTTCCATAACCTATATTGGCATTGCTACCAGAAGGTTGTGATGGTTGTCCCTTTGAATTTGGTTGGTTTACGTTTAGACTAGTAGATGGTCTAACCATTTTCTTATGAGTTTTGTAATTTTCGAAATCTGGTAAAAATTTACCACTTCTCAAATGCATACAAAATCACATATAAAGATTTTTTTATTAATTTTTCTCTTTTTCTAAAAACAGAACAAAGAAAACTAACAATGAAACAAAACAATTTTTTAAGAAAAAATGCACAAAACCAGTCCCACTCGGTGTGCCAATTTGTTTACACTGATTTTTGGTAAACAACCGCTAGTTTATTTACTAGTAAGATCAACTAGAAAATCTTGTGATATGTTTGTGCATTTATGGAGAGAAAACATTTGATGTTCGTGATTTGAAGTTTCTTGTTAAAAAGATTTAAATTGAAAGCATGTAAATGACAATTGAAATGCAGTAAAGTACTTTGAATGAAAAGATTTGCAGAAAACTTAAAATGAATTTAAAAGACAATCGCATAATTCATTCGAAAGAATGAATTTCTTAAAATAAACAATGAATCAAAAATTACTGGAATAAGAATTGCGCTTAAATGTAAACATTTACAAATAAAGGTTGGTTCAGAGAATCATGCATTTCCTTGTGATCACTCATTTCGCTCGAACGCATGGGTACTCTGAGTTTTTGTAAGGATTTTTGTATGTGAAATTGTGACCCTGATTTTGACTACAAAATATATATATATATATATATACACTATCAATCTTAACTGCTAACTAACGGTTACAATCTGCCTTATTGACGCGTCTCTTTGCTTCTGATGCGCTGTCTTCAGTTTTGAAACGATGCATCCGTTGATAAAAGTCGAAATTGAAATGGTAGTGAACCAATTAAAACACTTGAGAAAATTTAGATTTATTCTTGAAATCGAAAGCTACTTCGATTATTAACTGATTTCGATTTCTAAGCAAATCGAAACAAAGGCAAAACCTTTTAAACAAGTGCTTTTATTCTACAAATATATACTTAATATATTTGTTTACTTAATTCACCTTTTATTTCATATTTTGTCCTCAACAAAAATATGAGATAACACCTACCAATTGAGCTAAGTTCACGGGACTAAAAAAATATTTTTTCTACCCCTACATTTATCTTTTTACCCCAACATATTTTAAAATATTCATATTCTACCCTTATATTAAATTGTGTTGGTATGTTAAAAGTGTGCTGGTATGTTAAAACTGCATCAAAAGTGTGTTGGTATGTTAAAAGTGTGTTGATACGTTAATTAGCCACAGTATGGAAAATTCTAGAAAAATAAGTGCTTAATTTTGTGAAGTCAAAATTGAATTTTTTTGAGATCTGAGATTGGTGGTGTTATTGAAAAGTGCTTAATTTGGAATTCTTGATTAATTTTTATTGAAAGTTGAGATTTTTTTGGATTTTGATTTATGGGTTTTGTTTTTGAGATTAAGATTGAAGTGGGTTTAGGAGGAAGTGGGTTATAAAAAGAAGATGAAAAAGCTATGGTGGTTGAAGTTTTAGGTGTTAATGCATTTGATTTCTTAGTTACAAATTCAGTTTCAAATGAGAATCTTTTGATGGCAATTGGGAATGGTGAGATTCTTCAAAACAAGCCTTCTGATCTAGCTGAAAGATCCAACGTTTAAAATTTTAGTTGGAATTATATGCAATTTTTTGGCAAATTTGTCATGATCAGTCAAAATATGGTGATTGGGTTTTAAGTTAGGGTGATGGATGTCGTAGAGAACCAAAGGAAGAAGAAGAAGAAAAAGAAAATGTTGTAATGAAAAGTTTTCTTAATCATAACGTTTTTGAGAATGTAAAACAACAAAGATTAAGGAAAAGGGTGTTACAGAAGCTTCGTACAACATTTGGTGGTTCAAATGAAGACAATTATGCTTTTGGATTAGATCATGTTACTGATATAGAGATCATGTATTTGTTTTTCGGTTGAGCCGATCAAGAACCAAAGAAGCATATCACTTGTTTCTTTGGAATTTTAGTTGTTAATTAATATATCAGCGCACTTTTGATGCAGTTTTTATATATCAGCACATTTTTAACATATTATCATATCAGAACACTTTAGTTAACATAACAGCAAGCTTTTAACATATCAGTACACTTTAATATAAGGATAGAATAGAAATATTTTAAAATATGTTGGGTTAAAGAGATAAATGTACGGATCGAAGAAAAAAAAAACATTCTGATTTTTTATATGTTTCCTTGTAACTATTTTCTAGGGCATTGGTTAATTGTGGTTTCTCTGGCCATATTCCGGATACAATAGGATCTTTGAAGCAGCTGACATTTTTGTAAGGGTTCAAATTTCGGGGCCCGTTTGTTTTGGATTTTTTTGAAAATATATTTTGTAGTGTTAGAAAATTTTGTATAAAAAAAATTTACAAAGAATTTTTTTATAAAAGCTTCAATTGAAAATTTTGTTTGAATAGTTGATGGCGATTTCAGTAAATGTGCTGAATCGTCGAAGTAGTAAAATTAAAACGGTAAGACCGAGTGTCGAACTCAAGATCACGTTATACTGTCGAATTATGATTTTGACTTAAGTGAACAAAAGGTTACGAGTTGGTTTGTTTACAATAATGAAATTATAATAACTAAAATTGGTTGAACTTTTATACCAAATAAAAGTGTCAGGGATGAGTTTCACTAGACCATTATTTTGAGTTTCTGACTTGACTATAACTATTTAATCTCTTTATTAAATTATTAAAGAATTCTCTAAAGCATTCGTGTCATAATTTTTTAGTG
The DNA here is from genome assembly GCA_951799995.1 of Trifolium subterraneum. Classification (NCBI taxonomy): domain Eukaryota; kingdom Viridiplantae; phylum Streptophyta; class Magnoliopsida; order Fabales; family Fabaceae; genus Trifolium; species Trifolium subterraneum. The sequence goes on along the minus strand of OX637462.1, from coordinate 3,841,544 downwards.
ACAGAGTCGTTAATTCTGAAATAACCCCTAGGTGAATTTAAGATTAGAATTAAGCATGAATAAGAATTCTAAATTGGTTTCAAGGGTTTGCATTTATTTCTAGACTACAAAGGCAAGAATGTCTTATCATAAATTCAACTCCCATGTCACAATATGAACCGTAAATCAATTTAAAGGTGATCAATCGATAAAAGCATTAAGCACATATATAAGAAAAATAATTCAATAAACTTCTTCAATAATCATAAATCAAATCATAAAATAAAAATAATCATCTAGATTTATTCATCCCTAACAATTGGAAAATTAGTTACTCATAATATTAAGTAGAGATAATAAAGAGTTGAGATTTACGCATCAACTTGCAATTCAATGGTGTACAAAACCACTTGAACCACCAATTAACTGCTCTCAAGATTTACGGTCGTAGAAGAACTGTGCTGCGGCCAAGAAGAAATCCTCCTCGTCCTGATGAATATGTGTTTCTATTTATATATAGCCAAGAGGTGTGTAACCTAGCTTCTTTTTATTCACGTGTGTCCAGCAAGACAAGTACATAATATGATCTCTCTTCTCTTCTTAGGGCCAACCACATGGTGCCTTTTTCTTGTTTTATTTTCTTCAATTTGCACCCCCTTTGTCCACCAATTATCATATTACTTGGGTTTCTTTCATCACTAAATAGAGCATCAGTAGCTTCACAACTTAATTGTAATGCATCAATTGAACCATCAACATGTTTTTCTTAAAAATAAAATAAACAATACACAAAATATTTAGTTAATGAATAATATTTAAAAGTATAAATACTCAATTGACTCATGAATTCAAAAACCACAATTGGTTCAAATTGACTCTAGAGTAAATATTAAATTAATAAAAATAAACTAAAACTTAATTAAAAAGACTATAAAAATTATATTTGAGGAGAGGTTATCAATAGTTATTCTTAAAATGTTATTTTAGGTATTTCATCATTTTGCTGAAAAAATATTTGGATATCAAAATTTCAAAAAATCATTTAATTTTGAAGCTATTTCAAACAGATTTTCACAAAAATCATTTTTGAAACGCAACTTTTTGAAAAAATTACGATTTTGACTATGTTTTGAACTTCAATAATGTACATTTATGTTATATGATGTCAAAATTAGTGTTTCAATTTTAAAAAAAAAAAACGAATACAAAAAATCTTGTAATATTTTTAAAAACAGTTTTACAAAATCTATTTTCAGAATACAAAGAAAAAATCTACTCCGTATTTTTTTAAAGCTGAAATAAACGGACACTTAATATCAAGTTATCATAGCTTGGCAAAACCTAACTCGGCATAGCCTACTTCCATCTCTAGTTACACTATGATTATTTTTGACTAAATTAAACATTACAATATGTATGTATAATGTATATTTTTGACTAAACATTTCACTATGTAAGATTTGTTTATTGAAACTCAAATAAACACGACAACACCTAACAAATGCATATTAGAAATAAATTCTAGTTAATTTTCAGAGTTTTACACAAAGGTGTTCAGAATTTATTCTATATTAGGTTCGACAATGTCGAAAATATTCATTGACCAGATTTGATATGGATGTGAGGACGGAGGAGGGTATTATTTTTGTTTGGCTGTTGGTTTGTTTATCTTATACGATTTGAACATGATACGGATTTGTGGCCAAGTTCATAGGAATTTTAAATTGGAATCATTGATGAATGAATTTAATTTTAAAGTATTATAGAGGCATATAATGTTTGTCGTTTATGTGTACTTTATTTTTTTTTTTGAGGACAGAAAACTTAACTCATTTCATTAATAATAATTGAGTAAATACATGTTGGAATATCGATAAAATTATGGAAACTAGCTAAAAGTGGAGCTGCCTTAGCAAGTCTATGAGCAGCTTCATTTGCTTGTCTCCGGATGAACTTAACATGTGAGTTCGTAAGAGAAGTGGCTAAGATTCGTCGACAGTCGATAATAATAGCACCAAGATCGGAAGCATGGTTTTTATTACTATGCAGACTATCCACTACCCGTTTACAGTCGACCTCAAAATCCATGTCACTAATCTGAAGCTCTTCGACCCATTTTAAGGCATGTAATAAGCCCATAGCTTCACCTACCTCCACCTCCATAATAGGCGTTAGCCACTCAGTTCGAGCAATTACAAATCTTCCTTGGTCATCCCTTATACATATACCAATACCCACCTTATTGAGGGAAGACGAAAACGAAGCATCAATGTTGCATTTATACCGACCCGAACTTGGTTTGGTCCAAGCCATATGTTGAGTAACCTGCGATACCTCAGTTGAAACTAAGGAGCGAACTTGCTGGCTATTTTTCCAGCTAGTTAATAAATGACGAGCTCTCTCACATATAGTATGGGTATTATCAGTGACATTATCCCAAACTTGATTATTTCTACACTTCCAAAGACTCCACAGCATCACACTAAACAGTTCTTGTTGCTCATAGTCAAGCTTTTGTAGGATTGAGAACATGATATCTGCCACAGTTTTAGTATCATCTATGCAAGGATTGACACTATTCCAAAGATTTGTACGCTGCCAGCATTGCATGCTTTTATGACACCGAAACAATACATGCAAAATGTCTTCATCCTCTTCGTTACATAATACACAACCTGTTGGGCACTGAACTCCTCTACTGCTGAGTTTCAGCCGTGTTGGAAGGATATTGCGACTGATCCTCCAAAGAAGATTCTTCACTTTCGGTGGAATTTTAGCGCGCCAAATTAAATTCCAGCTACCTGCACAGCCGTGCCTGTCATGTAAACCTGCAGTGTTTATACAAAGTTTATAGGCACTCCGCACTGAATAATTTCCATCGCGTTCCAATTTCCAAACTATCCTGTCATCATGCACATATGCAAACAGAGGGGTCTGCAAAATATTATATATTGTATTTGCTTCAAACAAGCCACTTAGTACCTCATAATTCCATGCTTTAGAATTTGGCAAAATTAAATCTTTTACCGTCACTTGATTTACAATGTTGTATGTATCTGATGACAAAGGCAAGGACATGCCTTCTCTAAGCCAATTTTGTCCCCATATTTTGATATTCTCACCGGTACCAATGCTCCACTTGTAACCTCCTTGAACAACACATTTTGCATTCCAAATACTCCTCCACACATAACTTGGATTATGGCCGATATTTGAATCAAAGTAATCACACTTTGGAAAATATTTAGCTTTGAGTAATTTTGTGATTAAGCTTTCTGGCTTGGTAATTAAATTCCAAGCTTGTTTACCAATCATGGCTAAATTGAAAGCCTGCAAATTTTTGAAACCCATACCACCATAATCCTTGCTCACAGCAAGGCGTTCCCAGGAAAGCCAATGTAAGCCTCGCGCGCTACCGCTAGTATGCCCCCACCAAAAAGAGTTGAGCATTTTTTCAATATCATCGATCAGAGTATTTGGGAGTAGGAAAGTACTCATCACATAAGCTGGAATAGTTTGTAGCACCGATTTAATCATAACTTCTCGGCCAGCCTGAGACAAATGTCTACTGCTCCAAGAATTAATCTTCCTCCATATTCTGTCCTTGATAAATTTGAAAGTAGATTTTTTGCTTCTACCTATCATAGAAGGAAGGCCAAGGTACTTACCAGTGCCGAGCACTTGTAATACGCCTAATTGATTAGCTATTGAGTCACGAACATCGGAGGGGACGTTTCTGCTGCAATAAAATTCTGATTTTTGAAGATTGATGGCTTGACCGGATGCTACTTCATAAATGGAAAGAATATTTTTCAAAGCAGCCGCTTTAGTCACATTGGCTCGGAAGAAAAGAAAGCAGTCATCTGCAAACAAAAGATGTGTAATTATAGGAGCATTTCTACAGATTTTGATGCCATGAAGTTCCCCTTTGATTTCAGCTTTTCTAATGAGCGCCGAGAGACCTTCCGCGCAAATAATGAATAGATATGGTGAAAGCGGATCACCTTGCCGCAGCCCTCTTCCTGGGATAATTGGTCCCACTGTATGACCATTAACTAGCACAGAATAGTCAACTGTTTCGACGCACATCATGATCCAACTAATCCATTGTTGTGAGAAGCCCATCTTCACCATCATTTCTCTCAAGAAGTCCCAATCTAACCGGTCATACGCCTTACTAATGTCCAATTTCAGAGCGACCTCCCCTTTTTTTCCTCTAGTTTTAGCCTTCATGTAGTGAATAAGTTCAATAGCTGCCATGGCATTGTCTAGTATAGATCTTCCGGGAACAAAGGCTGATTGGTTAGCCGATATGCACTTGTGAAGCACCACCTTCAATCTATTAGCTAGAACTTTTGCAATCACCTTATAAAGGACATTACAAAGAGCTATTGGCCTCCAATCTCTCATGGAAGCTTGAGAATCGCCTTTTGGAATGAGAGTAATATTTGTAGAATTGAAATTTGGGGGGAATACCCCACTGGCCAGCCAAGAACAGCCCGCCTCAAAGATCTCATTGCCGCAAGTATCCCAAAAATGTTGGTAAAACCCGGGACTGAAACCGTCCGGGCCGGGACATTTGTCAGCCTCCATTGAGAAGATAGCATCTTTAAACTCAGACATAGTGAATGGAGCAGTAAGTATTTCATTATCCTCCATAGAGATGTCTGTAGTAACAGCATTGACCACAATAGATCGCTCCCCGGGTTGCTTCTGAAAAAGATCAGCAAAGTAGTCCTTTGCTATAACTTTCATTCCTTCAATATTGTTACAAACAGTGCCATTGGAGTCCTCAAGGTGCTCAATCTGATTTGCCTTTCTACGTGTTGAAGCCGCTGCATGAAAGAAACGCGTGTTTAGATCCCCTTCCCGGTACCAAAACGTTTTTGCTCGCTGTTTCCAATACAAGTCATCCTTGACTAATAACATATCAAGTTTCTTTCTAACTTCATTATAATAATGGAAATTTGACTCATTGACATGGCTCCTTAAAGCCTCCATTTTCTTCCGATATTTCTCAATATCCTTCCTGGTACGTTGAACATTTTCTTTACACCATTGTGTAATTTCCTGTGCACACTGATTCAGTTTGTTTGTTAAAACAGGTTCTGCATTAGACTGCCATTTCTGCTGCACAAAAGAAGAGAAATCTGGTTCCACTAGCCAGGATCGTTCAAATTTGAAGTGATTGGGCGGCTTATAATGAGGCGAAATTGGTTCCCAATTCAGTAGTAAAGGATAGTGATCAGAAGCTGTAGTAGTAAGACATTCCAGCTTGGCATGATTGAACAAATTACACCATTCAACACTTGCTAATGCTCTGTCTAGTTTTTCCTCAACCGCTCTAATTGTACCAAGACTTTTGAACCAAGTAAAAGGATAACCATGTAATTCAAGATCAACCAGTCCAGCATCCGATACTGCCTCTCTAAAACCTTGTATTAACCAATCCGGTCTCTCCACCCGACCTTTCTTTTCATCCGAGGAGAGAATGTCATTAAAATCACCTATAACACACCATGGTAGTTGAGATGTACTAGATAGATGTCGCAAAAAATTCCAGGAATCTCTTCTCCGTCCACCTTCCGGATAACCATAAAAACCAGTTAGTCGCCAAGTACCTCGCAGAGCATCAACTACTTCCACATCAACATGATTTAAAGTATAATTAATAATTTGACACTTTAAATCTTTTTTCCAAAAAATAGCCACTCCACCACCTCTACCTTCTCTATCAACAGTAAAGCAAGAATCAAAACCCAACATATATTTCAAATCTTCAATTTTATTAGCATTTGACATAGTCTCGTACAGTATTATTATAGCCGGTTTATAAGTCCGGACTAGGTACTTAAGGTTTGGAACTGTACTCGGGCTCCCTAAACCCCGACAGTTCCAGCTAATGCAACTCATTTTTCTAGGCAGGCCTGCTGAACAGGTCCTGCCTTTACATAATTAGCAGAAAATAAAGGATTAACATGAAAACTAGTTATGCCTTCTCCTTCTTTTGCTAAATTGGAACCATCTGTCTCCTGCATTTTTGTGTCACCACTGCACTCTACTTCTTCTACTTCCCCGTCCATCCGTAGTCTTTTTTTTTGTGTGCCTCCCTGCCCATCTTTGTTTGGCATCTGAGTAGTAATAATTTCCGCTTTGTTTCCGGAATTTATGACTCCAGCAGGCATGATTGATAACTGGTTACTGTTGTTACATTGAGGCATCCTGTTCCGGGTCCTGAGAGGCATATAGCTGACTTGTCCAGAAGCTTCAAGCAGAACTGGGGCTGTGATAAGGCAACTTTCTCCATCGACTCTGAGTTCCTGCATAGCTCTCACATTTTCAATAGTTATAATATCGCTATGTTGCTTATCTTGCTCACGGACGTTGCTAGAACTTCCTACATCTTGTTTGTCGTGCTGGTTTAGAATTATTGGAGCCCATTGCAACTCTGAACCATTGACACAATTCTCCATGAAGAAATCCATCTTCTTTGTCTTTGGGTCACAAACCACTTTAACACGGCCAAACATAGAGTGCTTCGACGAACTGGTGTTGTTAGAGGCAGCAACCCCGGTTGTACCATTACGACCACCAACAGCAGTATTGATTCCTCCTCTCAGCCACTTGCTCGGTGCAACCCCTCCACCTAAGTATCCGTTCTCAGCTCTTAAAAAGGTTCCCCACTTTTTCTCAGCATAACCAAGTTCATGTTTCTTGCTGCAATAGTTTTCAGTGTGTCCCAGAATTCCACAAGCAAAACAAAAGTTGCCCAACTTTTCATATTTAAAAATAACCTTTACCTCAGCACCTTGTTCTCTTTCAAAACTCCATTCAGTCTTCAATGGCTCTTGCGTGTTGATTGCTACTCTCAGCCTCATGTACTTCCTCCACGGGCTATAGTTGTTTGTGTCGTCATATTTGATGGAACCGCCCAGATGACTGCCGATCAACATACCGATTTGTTCATTCATGAATCCATAGGGGAGTTGGTGGACTTGGACCCAAATATCAGCAGTGTCCAGACCCACTGTGGATGGATCTTCACCAAAGGCTAGCTTTCTAAGCACCAGCATGTGGTTGTCAAATAACCAAGGACCCCCTTGGTAGATTCTCTCCATATCCCAGAAATGGTAAAATTGAAACATAAATCTGTTCTCCTCAATTGGGGAAATAGTAACTTGATGATTTGGATGCCACAACTCTGCGAACCTGTTCTTCATCGTATTGAAGCGGATTGGTTTGTTAATGAGTAGTTTTCCCACAAGACAACAATCAAGAAGTTCCGCAGGGGTCAAGTTTCTGGTGTTGGCATCGGTGTTCTGAGTTTTGTGGTTACTAAGGTTCTCCATTGTTGCACAAAATGAAAGCAAATAGAGAAGGAAGAGGGAGATATGTTTGTTACAGAGAAGCATGAAATTGGTGAGGTAGAATGATGCAACAACTCTCCTGTTATATAGGTTGTAGCAGAGGCTCCGCAATCCCTTATTTTTCTCTATCACATTATGATGAATTTTCAAATTCAAAAACATACAGCGCCAAATAGGCAAACTTTGATCAGCTGAGATATTCCAGTAAATTAGGCTATCCTCTATTGATAAATGATAGAGATACTTGTACCTTAATATCAGGCTTAGAGAGAAAATGATAGACTCCATAATCCCTTCACTTAACACGCAGATTAGGAATCAAATCTATTTCCATTAAGCCAAGAAAAGTTGACTCTGTCGCCCAAAAATAAAAACCACAAATCCTGAGATTGTCTTAAGGATTAAAATCCGTGCAAAAGAGATTTGAATGCTAAGATCTGATTTGAGGAGAAATCAAAGATAGCAGTGTTGAGCTCCTTGATTACATACCCAACCCAATCTTAAAAAGCCATTGAATTGGGGATTTTACAGGTTATGAAATCAGGGAGTTAATGAGATCCCAATCAACAAAACGCAAATCAGCTAAGAAAGGATCGTCTTTGAATAAAAGAAAACCTGTTAGAAGGATATAACATCACGATCAGATAAGGATTCGAAGGACCCCGAACGATCGACAACAAACTCTCACTGGAGATCTGAGCGGCGAGGCACAGCGGCGGCGGATCTTAGGAGAGAAGCATCAGTAACATGTAAAAAATTCTTAAACTATAGTGTTTATGTGTACTTTATTGATAAATTCATTTTCTGTTTGTTTATTTTTGGTAAGGAATTCATTTTCGGATTATGTTTACATATTCTATTAATGGTTGTGTACAGTAGGTGTAAAAAAAGTTTACACATGCATTCAATGACGTGATTTTTAAACATCATATATAATGTGTTGGTATATTATTAGACGGATATATAAAATAATTTTACACTGACAATATATATAAATTAAATTTTTCTAAAAATATTGAAAATAAATTACCAAATTTTTTTTTTTATTGAAAATAAACAATTAATATCAAATTTTAATGAGGCTAATATAAATCTAAGAGACATTTTAATAAGAGTTTAAATGACATGCACTGTCGATGTAAATTAATTTTACACCGACAACCAATAAGAATTGGTTAATCTTCCATTACATATTGAGAAAGTGGAGTTAAGTGGGTTGATGTTGCGGAAAATATTATTGTAATTGGTTGATGGTGTAAAATTATAATACATTATTAGTGCATATTCATTTTTCTCTTTTAGTAAACATACATAGATTTCGTAAAAAAAAACTCTATATTGCTACTTTACATAGTCATAAACTTAATGGGTAAATAGTTTTTTTACCTCCTATAAAGTAGATGAATTTTATTTTATCCCCTTGTAAATTTTTTTTTAATTTTCCCTCGTAGTGTGAAGATTATTCTATTTTGCCCCTTCAGTGACAATTTGGCTTATGACTGGACATATGTGATGATGTGGCATGCCGACATGACTTTTCATTTAATTTTAACTAGCGGCCACTTTCGTGTGCCCATTTGTGTGATCCACATTCTCTGTTGTGTTAATGTATATAAATTGTAAACAATGATATTTTGTGTAAATTTGAGTTTTATTTTAAGTTAAATTGTCTCTACTAAGAACAATGACAAAAGAAAATTCCAATATTTTATTTTCTAGAAAGTCAAAATAACCCATTAATTTTGTCGCCAATGAGTGACATCCCCATAGTTTATTAAAATAAAATAAAAAACATAACTTCGAAATCATTATTTCTTCTATTTTTATCCGACTATTTCTTTTATAAAATCATTACATCCGATTCTTGAGGTAATAGTCCTTTTTTACATCCAATTCTTCTATTTTTATTCAATGTATCATTCTTATTTCTTTTATAAAATAGCAATAGACCAAATATATAAGCAACACTATTAAAAAAATGGAACACTATTTAATATGCGACTAAGAGAGAGAATATTGAAATTTATTATTTGAATGATACCAAATTACAATTTAATCTTCAAAATGGGACTATGAAAATTTGAAAAGAGGAAATTTCAAGTTATAGGCACTAGACTTAGTTTTTTTGTTATATTTATTTAATCTATGACTTTGCAATTTTTCTATTGCTCATCATACTATGAACACATTGTATAGATAATATCCCTATAATGTTCTTTGATATACCCTTCAAGCAAGTAAAGCCAGCTACACTTTAATCTTCAATTTTCATCCTCAATCCAAGGACTTTGTTTAGGTTTCCCAACATTCCTAAGTGCTTTCCAAACAACACTGTTACACATGAATCCAGACCCAAAAGCTATTTGGCAAACTCTATCACCTTTTTTGATCCTTTTGTTGAACTCAAGATAAGCAAGTTCATACCAATTACTACTACTAGAAGTGTTACCAAATCTCTCCAATGTTTTCCTTGATGCTTCCATGTACTCTTCTGTAAGTTCCAAATTCTTTTGAATTTCATCCAACACTTTCTTGCTTGTTGCTAATGCACATACATGCTCAAAAGCTAGCTTGAAATCAGGAATATATGGCTTTGATTTTTTCTTCTTGAAGAGTAGATTTGTGAAGAAATGAAGCTGTTCAGAAACAGGTAGTACTAGTGGACCAAGTGTGGTTATGTTGGCTTTTAGTGCGTGTCCTCCAATTTCTATGACATCTTTGCTTATTGAAAGTCCTTTCTTTCCTTCATTATCTTCTCTTTGATGTATGCTTTTGTAACTTTTGTTGTCCATTCCTTTATGAGTTCTAACCAGCTGCAAAATGCATTTGCCAAAGCTCAAACCAATAAGAGATCTATACGGATTTTATGAGTCACGCAGTTAGCAAGTCTAAACGGAACTATTTGATCAAGATCAGACAACTTATTTTCAAGTTTATTTATGAAATCTCTTTAAATTCGATTTTCCGAGTTTAAAATATGATGTGTTATTTGATCTTGATCACGCGGTCTAGACTTGATGACTGTGTGATTGATAGCACATATTCTAGCAATCACATAGTCAGCAAGTCTGAATCGTCTGATCAAGATCAAACAATTTATATTTCAAGTTAATTTTTAAATGTCAACATTTAATTTACCAAGTTTAAAATGTAACTCATTTGATCTTGATGAGACGGTCCAGACGTGATAACTGGGTGCTGCACAGATTCCTTGACCCCGAAAATCCAAATCTACTGGAGTCTAGAGAGTAATCCTAAAATCGACCTTTTGCAAATTAAACAAAAGCAAAGATGCCATATCAAGATAATACCTGTTTGAGTTCATACTTGGCGCGCCATCTATCAAGGCGAAAATTCGAGAGCATGATAGCTGCAGCCCCCATTCTAAAGAAGCAATTAGGAATAAGCATGTCAGAGTCATTGCCACTATACCATGAATAGCTAACAGCTTCTGTGCTAACTACTAATGCATAAGATCTTGGATAAGCATCAAGAAGGTCTTTAGCTAAATCAATGGCAGTGATTCCAGCAGCACAACCCATTCCACCAAGGTTAAAACTATGTATGTCAGACCTAAGCTTGAAATGGTTTATAACCATTGATGAGATTGATGGTGTTGTGTTTAGTATTCCACAGTTTACTATAAGAATTTTGATATCTTTTGGGTTTACTTTTGTGGCTACAAGAAGATCCTTAATTGCACCAAACATCACTAGGGATAACTCTTCTCTGCCATCTTTCAATGATGATGTGTATCCGGGGCGAAAAACTCCTTTTGGCAAGTAGGTTTCATCTCCTATGCCAGATTTCTTAAGAACTTGTTCTTGAAATTTGATGGCAGTGTCATTGAAATTCCCTGATCTTTTTGCCAACTCAATGAACTCTGCCTTAGAAACCTGCACAAGTAGTCCCATCAGATATATGCAAACTTATGTATACACCACGACACTGACACTTCATATTGAAAATGTGTACAGTGTTTGACACGTATCAGTGTCTAACAAATGTATATGATTACAATCAATCACTTCCATTTTCTCAAATATGTATCGACGTGTTGATGTTGTGTCTATGTGAGTAAGTGCAAACATTCAAGTGAATATGCCCTCTTCCTTTGTTCATTTTAAGTATTGTTTTAAGCTTATTTACATATATAAAAAACCAATAAATTGTGTTACTTATTATATGTCATTTTTCTATAATATTTTTTTTTGACTGTTTATTACTTCATCAGTCCATCTATTTCTCACTCTATAATAAATAGTTAAGAGTATTATCGACAAAATAATAGTTAACTTTAAAGACAACAGTTAAAAATAAAAATGACAATTGTAGAATCAAATGTGTTCGGTATTCAACATATGTTAGTGTCTTAGTGTGCTTGATATCCGTGTTTGTGTCGGTGCTTCATACGGAGCTACTACAGAACTAATCTAATCATATACTACATTTAATCTTACCTTGTACTCATTTGAAGGGCGAAAACATGAGAAATCAAGCAAGTAGGTAGAGCGAGGTGTAGAATCAATATATAAATAGAGCATAAGGAACACAAGTCCAGAGATAAATACAGCCTCAGTGATATTATATTTAACAAAAAGATCTTCCCAAGTGAATTTTCCAATATGATTAATCAAGATAGCAAGCAAAGGGGGTGCCAATAGTAAATACAAGCGATGGTTAATGAGATAACCATAACCCAATTTCACATATTTTAGATTAACAGAATTAAGGAAATCTGGCATTCTAGGCCTTACTCTAATAGAGAATGAAATTGGGCCATCATTTGGGCCAGTGTTTTCAACACCCCTTTGCAAAATTTCAGTAGAAAATTCTTCATTTTCATTTGACATGAGTGAAAAAAAAAAGTTATATATTGAAGAAAAAAAGAGGGAAATATATTGATGGATTTAATAAGCTAATGTAACTTGATGGGAATTATTGAATTGAGAAATGTGAAAATAAAATGGAAATATTTGAAAAGTATAGGAAGTGAAAGAAGCTTGGGGGGTATACATATATATAGGAATTTAATATGTAGCATTATTATCTCTAAGGAATTTAAAATGATGCAAGATGAGTAGGTATATTGTGCATGAATGCGTATTAGCAGCAGATTTGTAGCACAATTGAAATTGTATGCATGAGGAATGAGTAAAAAATCAAGATTCATCCTATTGTTTAATAATTTAATGATTTGTTTGATGATATTTGGGGTTAGTTCTTAGGAAGAAATTGTTGGGATACTATAAGAAATAGTGCAACGTGACCAATAAAATATTCTACAGTACTAAAAAAAGGCTCAGCTCTGAACATGTTATCAGCAAATTTTGTGAGGCAAATTTTGTGTGAGTATGAGAGAGACACACATAAAGGATGAAAAGTAACTAAAATAAATTTAGAATATTATATGATGAATGAATAAAAAAATCCTTGACTTCGAACTCATCTTCAAAATTCTTAATTTAATATGATTTGTAGTCAGCTTCATTTTTATTTTTTTTTTTTTGCATAAATTGGATATCAAATCATACCGGTGAGCATAACTCACTTAGTAGGAACATTACATATATAAAAAGTAGAGTTTGAATTCTGGTATTCCTACTTGTATATTCAACTTAAAAAGTGAAATTTTAACTATTAAAACTACTTAACGAAAATAAATATTGAACCCATAGAGTACATTTGGGCCAAATGAACAACAAAGTTCTTCATCATGAACATGATAGATTTCTTTTTTTTTTTCGCACCCTCGGATATTCTTGTTCGCCCTCGAAAATTTTAAAAATATCCCTTCGCTACTTGAACTCATGGGTCTCAAAATCTGAAGAGAAAAAAAATTGCATTCTAGAATGAAGTCACGAACTTTATAAAATAGGGGCGAATGAAGGGTTAAAAATATAAAAATATTAGATTTTATAAGGTTCGCATCCTAGAATGCGAACTTAGTTCAGTTTGCATTTTAGGATGCGAGTTATTTCTTTTCTTTCCAATTTTTGTTATTTACACACTTATATCCTACGTTGCAAGGGGATAGAAATGGAAGGTCGGGCGGCGCTTGAAAGACATAGGGGACACGGAAAAAGAAGTCAACTTAATATTGTTGGTCCCAGCCTCAAAGATATAGCCAAGTGACTAAAGAGTTGGGACATCAAATGAGTTTAAAATAGACATCAAAGATTTGATTCTTGCCGCTAAAAATTTCCGCTCCCTAGTAGTCTAGTGATTAGAAATCCTTATGCCTATTTAGTACTACAAGCCATACACGGTACACAAAGCCTATATTTTATGATATACCAATTGTGATCAAATTGAGTTGGTTCAGTTATCAAACTCATACCAACACATCTGATGATGTCCACCCCAATAGGATATAATCCATAAACAAAAGGCATAAGCCTTTTTCTTTCCATCCTTTGGTTGGTATACATGTTTGAGCTGGATGCTTTCATTTGCCATAATTTTGTATTTTAATTTGTCAAAGCACATGGACCACACACAACCTCCCTTTTTCATTTTTTTCCTAGTATTATTCGATAGCCAAATATGTTTAGACAAAAGCAAAAGGCCCCTAGATCTACCTTAAAAATAGACAATCATTCAATCATTGTTTTAAATAATATTTAGCTTGTAATATTATATTTGCCAAAGCATCAATATGTTCCTTTGATGATTCTCTACCCTTTTCTCAGTCACCTGTTATTATTATTATTATTAACCAATATGTTAATGCTTATTTAGGTGTTAACTCACCTATTGCTGCCCAACTTCCCACATAATAACTATCAATATGATATTAAAACATCTAATGGAGTTTGGTTCTCTTAAGTGTTGTTTTAGATTTGAATCTTATGAATAGAAAAATATAAATGTTAGGATAGCTTTGTTGGTTTTACAAACCAAATATCATGGTAGAAAACCATCTGCTAATTGTGACTCCTTTTAACCAAAAAGCTACAAAGTAAAGTGTCATTATGATAGAGTTGTGTCAAAGTAGAAGAGGAAATCTTCATAAAACAAAGAGTAGAAAAGTCAAGCATATCACATCAAAATCAATGTGAGTACTGAGTATTAACATTGAAATTCCTTTTTACTACTAAAATCTATACTATAGTATAGACATTACACTGTACAAACAAAAATTCATAACTACAAAGTTGAAATTTCATAGTGCAAAAAATTTCTTCTACAAAACCAATCAGATAAATTGATAAATAAATTTGCAAAGGGAAGCACAAAACATATGTGTCGGACACCAGATATATCTTCAATCTAAAATCTCAGTACTATATACGATCCAAGTAGCTCCAACAAATTCCATTTTTTTTTCATTCATGACAAAGATTCACCTACCCTCAACTAAAGATCCGGACCAAGTGAAAGATGTTGATGATAATTGACGAATATCTTGAAAAGTTGGGTGTGATGCATAGCTAAAATAATGAGAATATTCAGCCAATATATCCCTTGATTTTAACTGCTGCAGCAAATAACTATCCATATTCTCAATCTCTGACTCTTCATTTCCCTCATTCTTCCCTTCTAAAATATTCACAATTTGTCTCATTGTTGGCCTAGATTTTGGTTCAGGATATGCACACAACAAACCTAAATGTAACACTCTCTCCATTTCTTGCAAACTAAACTCTCCTTTAGCCCTTAACTTCTCATCAAGTGCACAAACAAGTTCCCCTTGTACCATAAGTTTCCAAACAAACTCCACCAAAGGTTCCTTACCTTCTTCTAATGGTCTCCTTCCACACATAACCTCTAAAATCAAGATACCGAACATGTAAACATCGGTATGGGTCGAAGCTCTACCGGTTTTGATCACTTCAGGAGCCATGTAACCAACCGTTCCGACCAACTTTGTTGTGCTAGCAATTTGACCATGATTTTGCATTCTAGCTAAACCAAAATCACCTAACTTTGCATTCATATCCTTATCAAGTAAAACATTGCTTGCCTTAATGTCTCTATGCACAACTTTCACCTCCCACCCTTCATGTAAATACAAGACAGCATAAGCTACATCCTTAATAATCCTTATTCTGTCATCATAGTTTAACATCTTGGTCTCATCACAATCAAAAACCCTTTTGTCTAAACTTCCATTTTCCATATAATCATAAACTAATAAGAAATTTCCAGCATTTTTCTTACACCAACCTCTTAACCCTACTAAATTCCTTTGCTTTAACCTTCCAAGAGTTGAAATTTCTGCAAGAAATTCTCTCAAACCATCATTCTCATGAGAAATATTTTTCACAGCAATCATAACACCTCCTCTTAAAACACCTTTGTAAACTTTTCCATTCCCACCAACTCCAATCACATTTTCCTCAGAGAATTTCTTTGTTGAAGCTTCTATTTCTTCATATGACATTCTATGTGGCCAATATTCTAACTCCCAATCTTCCATTTCACTTCTCTTCTTTTCTCTCTTTCTCTTCTTTTGAATCAAAAACATTACCAACAATACCAAAACACAGACAATAAAGAAAACTATTACACTAAATCCTGCAACAAAACCTTTGGACTTAAAAATTGAATCTTTTGGAAGAACAAAAGAGGGTAGTCCAATAGTAATAAGTTCATCACTCAATGAAAAATTTGTATTGCTAAAACTCCAAGCTAAAATCTTATGACTTTCAACTAATTGACCTGTTGAGCTAGTAAATCCAACAAACATTTCATCATCAAAAACATCAGACAAATTGATAGAAACATTCAACAATGGTTTAATAGGTTTTTTCATACCTAATTTTGCTAATGTAACATTAATCAAAGAATCTTCATAATCAATCCAAACTTGATAATTTTCACCATTATTCAACTTCAATTTCTTAAAAATCTTATCTTTTTCACTTTTTTCATCATCCGACCAAAACCCAACATCATGAGAAACATAAGACTTGAGAGAATTTATGTCAATTCCAACATGGTTGTTGTTAATGTCATCAAATTCTTGATTCATAAAAACATCAAACTCAACACCAAAAACATGGTTGTTGGAATTTCCATTATTGGTAAGATTAAAAAGACCAAGATGTTGAGCTGAACTTGTACCTTGAATTCCTTTAACAGGTGTGAAGATGAAAACTAAGCCATGACCAGGAAGAGTATCTTTAAAAGGTGCCATTGAAAAGATGAAGGAAGTGGAAAAAGGGTATATAAAAGAAGAGTTTTTTGTGGGAATTTTTTTAGGGTAAAGAGCACGACCAATAGAGAAAGATTGGTGATGGGTAAGTGTTAGAATTTGAGAATCAATTGTAGCATTGCCAAAGAGAAGCACGTTTGAAGAATTGAAGCCGTTGAAGATGAAATCAATGGTGGAGATTGAGTTGAAAAGAAGAAAGAAAATTGTTGAGAGAAGAAGAAGATGAAGATGTTGAGAGTTTTTGTGTCTGATCATTGTTAACAGAGTTTGTGACAGTGTGTGTGTGTGAAACAAACAACAAAAGATGAATAGATTGGACACAAACACAAGCAACTTAGGAATTAGGTAGAATATTTTTTGGATTTGATATTTCATTTGTCAACCATTTCAAGCTCATAGATTAGATTTTGTATTGTAATTTATTTATGATTCATGTTATTTTGTGTGTGGACAATGACAATGGAGATATACTTCATAAATGTGTTGACATTTTCTTTTTCTAAGGAGCATGTAGCATTGACTAATATTAAAATTCATTAGTTTTTTTTTTAATGGCTTAAAATTCATTAAAGTTGATAAATTGGTCTAAGTGGTAAGAGTGTTTGATTTTTTAAATATATGGTTAGAAATTCAGTTTTTAACTTCTTTAGTACATACCGAAGAAAAAAAAAATCAGATAAAAAGGAGAATCGTATCTTGTATGGTCGTTACTAACCGTGAACAAAAAAAACTATTAAAGTTGGAATAGTGGTCAAGTTTTCTTTCTTGCTTAGAAAAATCAAAGTAAAGACTTCCAATTACTTTTCTAATTTAATACTAGTAGTTATTTATAAATACTCCTTCTAATTCATATAAGAAAGAGTTTATTTTTTTAATACATTCAAATATTGGTATATTTAGTTGATATAGTTCAGATACATTAAATTTTTGAATGTATAAAAAAAAAAAATTTTTTCTTATATTAAAGACTAAAAAAAGTATTAGAAAAAATTATGCCCTAAATGGGAATGACATGAAAAGTCTTTTTCAAAATCTAGTATTAAGGGCGTTACAACGATATACGAGAGGAATGGAGAAAAACTCATGATTGGTGTGGAGGGGAAGATATTTTTATTATATAGTTCAAGAATCAGGTGCCGGGTTAAAAAATACTACAAAATATCGAGTTAATATAGGAGCTGATTCTTTCCATTAGATAGTTTCTATAGTAGAATGATAGTCATCGATTATGTATTAATATTTGTAGTCAAAATTAAATGAAAGGCTAAAATGCACACTAGAGAGTATCCGTGTCGGATCAATTTGGTCGTAAAGAATGAGACAAAAATATCCATTATAAAATGGATCCTCTCCTGTGATTAGGGATGGCAATTTGACCCATACCCAGTGGGTACCCGCAGAAAATACCCACAACGAACAGGGTAAAAACCCGCATTTTGGGTACGGGCACGGGTATGGGTGCGGGTACCTTAGTACCCACCCCGCCCCATACCCATATACTCCCTCCGTTTTTTTTTAAGTGTCCGTTTAGAATAGTAACACCAAATTAAGAAATTGAATTTTTGCATCTTATCTTCCTATTATACCCTCATCAATAGATTTATTGTTATACAAAAAAAATATTTTCAGATTATTGTTATCAATAGAATATAAAAATAAACAAACTTTTTTGTTTTTTTTTTTTAAAAAAAGCCTTTAGTTTTTCAAATATATATAAAAAATATTTATTGAAAAAGATAAGTGTAATTAAAAACGGGTACAATTGACAAATCATACCCTTAAAACACAAAATGGACAGTTAAATAGAAACGCTAAATCCGACAAAACTGGACACTTAAAAAAAAAAACGGAGGGAGTAATATATATTTATTAATTTAATTTATATTATCATATAAAAGTATATATGTATTAGTTTTAAAAAATACAAACACTATTAAACTATTATCCATGTTTTTAATAAAAGTGTTTATTTATAACATGATCAAACACAATGTGAATATGTCAACAGAGATATGAACTTTAACATGAGATTAGTAGTAATTTTGTTTATAATTTTCATAGATCGACATTAAAATCTTTGAATTTTCTTTGAATTTTATTAAAATAATATGATAATTGTATAATTGATTGATTAATTCTTTGCAAAAGTGCGGATAATGAGTACGGGTATGGGTACTTAGGTACCCACAGGGTATGGGTACGGGTGCAAAGTTTGTTACCCACGCGGGTATGGGGACGGGTACAGGTATTTTTTCAAACTGCGGGTATGGAGATGATACTATAGTACCCTACCCATACCCTACCCATTGCCATCCCCACCTGTGATTGGAGAGGTCAGTGTAATCATCACCTTCCAAAATTAGAAATTAAAAATAAGTAAGATAAAAATTCAACAATTTAAATTTGTACTTGAGAAAAATTTATGGAAGAGAATCCATTTAGACCAATAATATATATTGTCTATTACTGCTAAACATGTAGCTTGCCAGCTCAAAAGTCTTTACTCTTTTAAATACTCTCTATTCTCATCTAATAAAAAGTGTACAATTTTACTCTTTTGAGACCCCAAACAAAGACACATGTCATTTTAATTAGAGAATCATTTGGTACATTTTATTTTGATATGCAGCGGCATGTCATTGGGGTAAATAATTTAGATAAATTCAAAAATTAAATATTGTTTATGAATTTATCGATTGGATGAGGACTATGTCATTTTATCATTTTACCTATTTTCTCTCTTTTACCTTCATGCTTAGAGTTAGATCTTTACACATAGTCTTCTTCCTCTCTCACACACTCCATGCACCATACACAGTACTCATTCCGTGTTCTCAACATTAAAGAATATGCCTACTTGCCACTTGGTCTGACTTTACATTTACGAGATTGTGTATTTGCTAAGTAGCAAACTGTGTTTCTTATGTGTTTTTTTGAGATAATTTGGTTTGCTTATTTTTGAGTTAAAAAATCATTTCGTTACATAATTAAATGTCTACTTTGTTTATCTCTAACTTCTTATCAATTTCTAATTAGTTGTAAAATTTTACTCAGCCAAAGTTAGATAATAAAAAAAACATAACCATTATGCCTTTTGAAATTATAAGTGTCCCAGAAATTCAGTCATTAAAAGAGGAAATAAAAAAAATGTGGAAAAATATCACTTTTAGTGAGTTATTGGATAACACAGTATTAACAATAATAAAATATGTCCACGGTTTTGTTCCCTAAAGATACTTGTTAGTTGTTAGTAACATTTAATGAATGTGACACGTCATGTATTTTTAATTACCATACATGATGTGTCGATATATTATTGGACGCATGTGTAAAATAACTTTACACTGACGGTGCATATAAATTAAATTCTTTTCCAAAACTATTAATATTTTTATTGCAAAAATTACGTTTGAAAATAAGTTTTGGAATAGATAGATATAATTTCAAAAGGATACAAACATAAAGTCGTTTAAAAAATTTGCTTGTTCAAAGTCCAGGCCCAAAACATTTTCCTTTTAGAATTGTTTTTTGCGCCCCTAAGCTTCCAATTTTACCCCATTACAGATTAGGTAGTAAGTGTGTAAAATAGTAAAAACTTAAGGGAAAAAACCGCTCTCACACTATAAAGAGAGAGCACATCAAACTATATCAATACAACTGATATTCATATCAGTATACTCTTTCATAATATTTTCGTTTATGGAAGGCATTACTGATGCAAATGTTGAGGTTGAGATAAAAAAAATTGTCGTTCGCAACATAAGGTCAAAATTGAGTTTGCAACTTTCAGTAGCAAGCGAGATATTTTCTCTAGTGTACTTTTTTCAATTTCTTAGGTTCGATTCTCTCTAGTGTCAATTTTGGTAGGCTAGTCTATACAGAGCAAAAGAAAAAACTATAACTTTAAATGGGATCCCGCAAGTGGTCGGTGTGATTGGTCCCTCAAATTAGTCGGTTCTGGGCCCGATACCAAGTTTTTTTAAAATAAAATAACTTAATATTCATGATAGATATTTTAACTTATAAAAAGCACATATTGTATTAGAAAGATATCTCTCAAAATTGATTTTTATAAAAAATTATTTAAAATAACTTATTTTGGAAATTCTTTTAAATTTTATTATTTAAAACACGTGAAAATTCAGGATACAAAGGAGTACTAGAAGTACACTCTGACGAATCATAATAACCTTTAAAAACACACACAACCATACAAGAAGACACACAAAAAGGTAAACACATGTAACCCACCATCCCAATAAGATCCAAGGATGAAGGATCCCTCACATAGAGGGGCAAAGATCAGCCACCAAGAAGGATAGATACAAAAGACCTCCGATCAACCAGACGTCATGAAGACCCAACTCAACATCATTCTTGACAGACTCTACTGGTTCCAATAAAAAATAAGGTGCACATACCCAACTCGTAAAAGGAATCGGAGGAGTTATAGTTTTTAGCTATGAACCATTTTCAAGATAAAAATTTTACCATATCAACCAAGGACTCAACGGAAAAAGTTCCTTAAAAAAAATCATTTCGAAAATTCCAAATAATATATAATAGTTTACCAACTTAACATTTATCCTCGACCTATTTTTCCTACTCATATTCAAGACCGAAAAAACCTCAAAACTCCTACCATAATTCACACTCAGTTGCATGTAAGTTTTTTTTTTTTTTTAATGAACATAAGTAATGCTTCATGTATCGACAAATTCAAAAAAAAGAATCTTGGAAAATTTATCATATTCATCATAGTACACAAAATGTAAGATGGTGTCATTGCCTTGGTTGTTTAATTTCAATAATGACATTATGCAATTTGTTCATATATTACAAAAAATCAGACAACCCATGGAAAGCAACTTTCTGAATATATGCACAGTTTCCGAACAAAGCCAATGAGTTATCATAAGTTACAAAATCGTATCAAACAATTGATGGCTGTGGGGAACTTCTCTTTTGTGAATGCAATCTTGTCTCTGTCCTTTTATTATGATATGATGTAAAACCGAAGTGGACAAAAATACAGATTTTAAAAGAAAGTAGGAAAATAATAGTGTTTTAGTACACAAAATAATGGAGGTAAAGATAGTTAATATATAATTATGGAGTATACAACAACATTCATGTTCCTCAATTTTATTAAGGACAAAATTATGAGTATTTTTTTTAATTTACACCACAAGTATCTGATCCACTAGACCGTCTAATCTAGTATGTGGGTTAGTTTTGACATCAAGTGAGTATTTTCAAACTATCATAATTTTCACCACTAGTATTCGGTCCACTAGACCATCTAACCACAGTCCGGTCTCACTTATTAAGCCCCTTAACTATGGCCAATTATAATTTGTAGAGCTATAATAAATTACTACCCCTCTCCCTAATTATAATTATAAGATCCCTTTGGAAAAATTATGGAGATCGACTAAAGTAGTGGATTATAATATTAAATTCGTTGACAAAAGAATTTTATATTTAGGGAGGGAGATAGTAACTTTTTTAACTCGTACTAATATGAAGTGTTCAGAAAGTTTGTCTAACGTGGATCAAGTAGCAAACCCTCAAAGTTTTTTATTTGAATTATGTTAGCAACACACATTCTAACATACTCTTTTCAACACACACTCTAATTGGTTAAATTTCAAATGGATCCCATTAAATTCATGTGGGTCCTACATAATTTAGTGGGATACATTTAAATTTCAACCAAATTAAAGAGTGTGTTGAAAATAATGTGTTAGAAGGTTTGTTGTTAGCATTAATTATTTTTTTTGTTACAAGCAAACCCTCAAAGTTAACAAAAACTTAGAATTAAAAAGGTTATCATGGACTTGGTTTATATATAAGGAACCTAGCAATAGGAACTTGATTTTTTTTTTCAAAATGATGGATTAATCCACTCAGTTGTTTTCAAAGCATTTAATGTAACTTGTTGTAATGGACTAATGGGTTTTGATTATCCCTTATACTTTTTTCAATAATAGTTTTGCTTATAAAAAAACTTATAGAGTGTAATTTCCTCTTTTGGTAATCCATCACCCCTAGGCCCTAGCTCACATCAATTTTATCCATTAAGATATTAAATTTTACTAAAAAACAATTTAATTTTTTCAACGTTAACCAAAACATTATGTTTAAGTGGTTAATGGACTCACCCTAAAACGAATTATTCAGGATGCCACTAGATTTGGTCTATTGGTAAGGATTTAGTTAGTAAATATGTTAGAGGTTCTGAGTTCGATTAACCTAAAAAAAATTCCGACATCAAAATTGTAATCATGCATCCTGCGTACAAAATCTTTTACATTTGATAAGATTTAACCAAATTTATATACTAATTCTTTTTAAAATGATCTCATTCATCAAAATTATCATAAACCTCCCTGCATAATTAAACAATGTCCATATGATTATTTTTTACGAAAATGCCCATATAATAATACTCATCAAATATTCCTCTAATTTTTATGCAAACGTTCAAGTTTATATGAAAATATAATATGATTTCTAATACAATGTATCTAGTGGAAGAAAATGTAGTGTGTCGCAATTGCGTAGCATATTGTTCATTGTGTATAGGTTGTTATTAATGAATGATGTTGTTTAGATGAAAAGGAAAATGACATGGCAATAAAACCATTATAATTTGCATAATATATGGAAGCAACAATATTGACAAAAAGTATCACCAAATGAGAAAATTACACTCTATTAGCAATCTTTAAATGTTTTCATTTTTTTTCAATATACGGAAAAATATAAAACGTTCCCATCACATTAGTGTCGGTTTGGCAGTTTAGGGATACAACATATTCTTGTGGTTATAAGAGATAATGAAGATTACATGCAATTTTTTTTATCCCTTCTGTTCTTAGGGGAAAGAGAGCTTAGCTTTGGCAATTAGGAGTTTAGTTAAGAAGATAAAATTATTAGTACAATTCGATTAAAAATGTTTTTTTTTTTAAATTGAAATTGAATTCTTTTGAACGATTTAGTCATTAAAAAGAATTCATTACTTTAAGGACTAAAAGTAAAATACACTATTAGGACCAAAAACTTTAACTCTTACTATTTTTATCAAATCAATATAATTAATTTTTGTTACTTGAATTTGAGGATTATTTTTACTCCAAAATGCCAATAATATGCATTTCATTAAAAAGAATATAAGATATAAAGTAACTTCAAATGGTATTTTTAGAGTAATATATAATAAATAAAAAATTGAACCATTATTAATGAAAATTTTTAAACGGAAGAAAGTAGCTGCTTTAGGAGAAAATTAATTAAAATCCAACTATTATATTAATTAAAATGTGTTCAATACACTCAACTATATATGTCATGATTTGGAAAGCAACTAGAGTAGTCATCTTAGCAATAGTGTAAACAATTTTATTATTATTAGTCTCTTGACGCACTTAACACTAGAGTGCTCATAAAAAACTAAAAATAAATTTCTACAATTACGCATAATGTCAGTGTCACTAAACTAAGCGAAAATCATTGTAGGAAGAGGTGAAAGTATCAACAACTCTTTTATCAAAATCTATTGGTCTCAAAGTTTGCTCATGAAAATATTTGAGTGTCAATAGTAAAACAAACACTTCTCCAACACGAAAAACAATTTGGGTAACCAACCATTCAATTGCAATTATCATCTCTAATATGTTAATCCATGTCGATCTATTGTTGCTATCAAACTGTCGATTTGTTGTTGCTATCAAACTCAAAATTATACATCAACATTACACTTAAATCTCCTCGCAAATGGCTTCATTCATCTAACTAGCAGCGACAATTCTGCAATGCATCAACATATACATGATTATGCAGCTCAACAACGTTGTTCCAGATTATATTGTTGTGTTGTTTCTAAATACTCCAAATAATAGAGGAAAATGTGGATGCATCCGTTTTAGATAACAACCGTATAATTTTCAAAAATACCGCAAACAACTTCGCTTTTACTATATCCAAGTGTACATGTACATATCATATAATAGACATGTCTTCTCTAAATATTGCAGTTGTTGAAACGCTTGAAAAAACATGCAAAAAATCTTCCGTCAAAATTGCATAACACTAAATTTACCGGACATTCATCATCTCTATCATTACACTAGTGCATAAAACACTTCTTAAGTCAGATATTTTTTTTTTAAACCGATTCTGAGCTCACTTAATATCATTCGACAAATCATATATTTTGATCAACATAACAAGTTTTTACCAATTCTTTGCTCGGTTTTTATTTTAAAAATTGTTGTGATGTAAATAAATTATTATATTGTATAATGTAAAATAAAATAATAGTACTAAAAATAGGACAACACTAATCAATCATTAAGGACAAGCTGTGCGCGGCAATCTGTTATGATATTAACAGTATTAAACCAACTCTGTCATCAATCAATTAATTTTTAATTAGTATTAATTAACTGTTATTAGGACATGCTGTCCGATTAATCAAAGGATATAAGTACCGAACTTATATAGTAAAAAAATACTTTTACTATTAAATTGAATTTAATAATTATTATTGACCATATCTTTAAAATTTATTAAGATGCCAAATGTGAACAATTTAGCTAGGGTATAGCACCATGTATTTCTCTGTCATGTCACGCTGCTGATTTAATAAATACTGTCTGAAAGGGTAAATAAATATTTATTTTTTTCCACTATTTTGCATATTTTTGTATATAAATAAATATAAATATTCCATTTCCATCAATATTTTGTTCTCTGAGATCAACACTGCTTAGTTTTCAAACTCAGCAGCAAAAATATTAAAAAATAATTTTCTGATCCCTAATTTCTTCTTCTCTGCTAAAAAACCCTACAAACCTCAATTTTAGAACCCTAGATTCATTCATCCCCTTGTTTCTTTCTAAGAAAGGTGCAATTTTTCTTGTGACCCATTTTTTGATTGAGTGTCGTGTAATCGAATTTCACTTGGGTTTTCCAAAAGCACACGTTTAATTCGATTTTGATCTTGTTTCTTCTTCCACCGTGATATTACATATATTTTTTCCTTTCGTTTCTATTTCAATACTCATGCATAGAATTTTCAATATTGATTTTCCTTATTGAGTTGAAACTTAGTGTGGCATTGCTAAAGTTCAATTTTTAATAGTAGTTGAATTTGATTGATTTCATGATATAGTATTTGCAATTGTGATTGTAACTGTAATTGGAATTGTAATTGTAAGGGTACCCTTAAAGTTTAGGTGAAATTGGTGAAGTGGGTTTTGTGTTGGAAAAAGTTGAAATGATGAAAATTTTGATGAGAGGGTGTAAAGGGCAATGAGAGGAAGTTATGATCGTGAGGTTTTAGTGATAAGATGAGTGGTGGGTCATTGGGTATTCGTTCGGGTAGTTATGGATCTTTGGAGAAACAATTACAGAATGGATTGTCACCTATTCAAACAGGACGTAAACCTTCTAAGATGCTTAAAGAGAAAGAGAAATTGTTTCATTGGATCTGCAAATTCGCTGGTCGTAAGAAGGTTGGAATGTTGTTTCTTTGTGTTATCTCTGCTGCGGTTTTCGTCTGGGTTTTGTACGTTGGCAAAGGTTTCATAATTTCTATAACTTTGTCTTATTTTAATTTTATCTAATTTTGATTGTTTTGTAGTTTGTAGTTTGTACTATGGTTGGTTGCTTTTAGCTTTTATGTGATTCTGTTACTTTTTCTAATTTTGTACTTGTTAAGTAGTTTTTAAAATTTCATTTTGATTATTGTGATTCCTTATTGGATTTATCCTATAATCATCAATTTAGAAGTGCTTTGTTTATGGTTAAGAAGGAAGATACCTTGTTTTTTTGTGATTCATGCTTTGTTGTTAATTGTGGATCTTGGAAACTAGTTAGTTTAAATTCTGCTACACAACGGTGCTATAGCTGTTACATTTGTGTCACGGCACGGAACAAGAGCAATTTGGATTCATGTGATTTAACTTTGGATTTATGTGACATGGCTTGCTTTCAGGTGAAGATTCACAGGAAGGGAACGGTGTGCAAAACATTAATGTGAATGAGAGTATGTCTATAAGTGATTCTCCTCCATCTTTAATCTCTGCGGCAAAGATCGCGGGCTTTGCTACTAATTTTGCATTACCCCTGTCTCCAGCAAATTATTTTCTGGGTTATACTCTTCCTCCGGGGCATCCGTGTAATAGTTTTACACTCCCTCCACCACCAGCAGATAAAAAGCGTACTGGGCCACGGCGTAAGTTCTAGTCTTTTTAACTAATTGATGCCTCAGATTTATTATATTAGGTTTTTTATGCCTAGTATTTCACAATAGTATCCTTCATCCCTGTGGATATCGATTAGTTCCTCAAATTTGGATAGTTCATAATGGCGTTGAAGGTTTAGGAGATGTTTTAGATTACTTAATGCTAATGGTCTTGTTTTTGAATATATTGGCTTGTTTGCTTTTTCAGCATGTCCAGTATGTTACCTTCCTGTGGATGAAGCCATTGGACTTATGCCAAAGTTTCCCTCACCGTCTCCAGTGCTTACGAATTTAACATTTACATATGAGGAAAATCTAAGCAGAGATGGAGAATTTGGCGGTTCGGACTTTGGTGGATATCCCACTTTGAGGCAGAGAAATGATTCTTTTGATATACGGGAGTCAATGAATGTGCACTGTGGGTATGTGTTAGTTATTGTTGGATTAAACATTTCCCTATCTATATCTTTTTGCATTGAAGAATATTTTTTGCGGTTATAATTTATATGTCCCAGTAATGTAGGATGTTTCTCCTCCCCGTTTACTCACATCTGTCCATTCTGCATCTTCAATGATGCATATATTCATCGTTCAGATTTGTTAGAGGAATTAAACCTGGCCGCAACACAGGATTTGACATGGATGAAGATGACCTCCTCTACATGGAGCAATGCCGTGGCATAGTTGTTGCGTCAGCCGTATTTGGTATGTATTATGTGGTTTCTGCTTTTATTTAATTGTTTAATCTTGCACTTTCCTGATGAATTAAATCTCTTGTTCAGGAAATTTTGATGAGATAAATGAGCCAAAAAATATAAGCGAGTATTCAAAGCAGACTGTATGCTTCCTTATGTTTGTAGATGAAGAAACAGAAAATTATTTGAGGAGTTCTGGCAGGCTGGGAGCCAGCAAGAAGATTGGTTTATGGAGAATTATTGTCGCCCGTAATCTTCCATATACAGATGCCAGACGTTCAGGGAAGGTTAGAATTATATGTTGCTGAATTTTTTAATGATATGATCTGATCATTGTTTTGTGACTGTTCACCAAGTCTTACTTTACTGCTTTTAAGTACTTGTAACTTACTCATTTTTCCACAGATTCCAAAGCTTCTATTGCATAGAATGGCTCCAAATGCGCGCTACTCTATATGGCTTGATGGAAAACTTGAGCTTGTGGTTGATCCATATCAGATCCTTGAAAGGTATATATCAGTGTTACTCGTGAAAATTATTAGAAAATCCCATTTCACTCCTACATTTGTACATCATCTGATATGAACTTCGCCCTTTTGTTTAATTCTTCTGGAAATTGATACCAGTATAAGTTATAAGAGTTCCCCAGTAGAAGTTTGACCTCTCATGTTTGTTTTATGGGTCATGCTAACTAGTGCCCCAATAGAAACCAAAATAAGTAAATTTTGCATTGAAAATAACCTTTTTTATATTTTTAAAAAGTAGAATACATAGGTTTCAAGAATTTTTTACCATATTTTGTTCCTTGTTAGTATTTTCCTTGTTTTATTTTATTTTTATTTCATTTCATTTTTCATTCTAGAATTACTAGTTTCAATTGACGAGAAGATTTAAAATACCCACTTGAAGAAATGCTAACCCAAACGATACTATTTACTGCCACAGATACACTAGGAGATGTCATGTTTGTTATATATTTGTAGTATATATCTCTTGATTTTACCAAGAATGGTTACTAGTGAATCCTTCATCTAGTTTCACAGTTGTTTAATTTGGTTTCCGAAACCTAAGCTCTGGAGTCGCATAGCAATATGGATAGCAATTGTGATGATAGATTAAATCAGAAACTTAATACATCTTATTATTGTTTGGGTTTCAATTAATCCCCCAACAGTTAACCATGTTTGAGTCAATTACCGTCCATTTTATTTTCCAATGTGGAAATTCCCTTCTGAGCTGACGTAGCTATGATTTCATAAAGAGTACTTGCTTTGTCATCAATACATGCTACTGTGCAGATAACAATGGATCATAAATTTTGATCTCAGCAAACTCTTACTGTAAATTAGAATAATTAAGTATCTCCTAATGAATTGCGATGTAGGCTTTCACTAACATTGGTACTCACCAGGAGCTAACATAGGTGTAGTTATCAATCATCACCATTTAGAAACTTCCATAAATCCATATTTTATGGAACTATATATCTAATGTTTCTGACTTGTAGTCTTGCCAAATGCATACTTCAGTTCAGCATATATAACTATTATTTTGAGACTGAAGTTTAATTGCAAGCAGCTTCTTTTGTTGCCTCATTTTTTTACTTTCCATTGCATGCTCATTTTCCTAAATGTCCCTGAATGTAATTTTAAAGGAACTTTTCATGCTTATATATGCCAACTTTGTTTTAGCTTTATTTTGCTCTGTCTCGATAGAATACATATTTTGGGACCTAAATTCCTCTCATCCTCAATTAGGTTTCTGTGGAGGAAAAATGCAACTTTTGCAATATCCAAACATTATAGACGCTTTGATGTATTTGTTGAGGCCGAAGCAAATAAAGCTGCAGCAAAGTATGATAACGCCTCTATTGACTTCCAGATTGCGTTTTACAAGAACGAGGGACTAACTCCGTACACGGAGGCCAAACTTCCTCTTATAAGTGGTATGCCAAACTTCTATTTCCTTCTTGGACAAGATTCACCTGGTTCAACTTTGACTGTTTTTCTCAACCTTGATAATGCTCTATTGCAGATGTTCCTGAAGGATGTGTAATAATACGTGAGCATGTTCCCATTAGCAACCTCTTTACTTGTCTTTGGTTCAATGAAGTTGACCGGTTTACTTCTAGGGACCAGATTAGTTTCTCAACTGTCCGGGACAAATTTTTGTCGAGGGTGGATTTTCATTTTAACATGTTCTTGGATTGTGAAAGACGCAACTTTGTAGTTCAGGTAATTATTTTATTCGTATAAAATATCTCAGAAGGGTCAATGCTACTAGCTTTGCAATGACTAAGGAAACTTTTGTAGCTTAAAACGAAAAGTAAAATGAATACAAAACGATAAAAACATACCCCTTCCGTCCCTTAATATAAGATTCAGTTACGTACTTAACTGTATTAAAATATTTTTGTGCTTACAGAAATACCATAGGGATGTATTGGAGCGTCTAGCTGCACCGGTGATTGTTGCTCACAATCCGCCACCACCTCCCTCGTCTCCCCCTCCTCCATTGCCTATACTTGAAACTACACAAGAAAAAGTTGTTATTCCAATAGCTAGGAGAGGTCCTGGAAGACGTGGAAGAGATAGAAGAGCAGGTTCAAAACGCCACCGCAAAGTTGTGGCTGGAAATAGAGACATTGAAGGAAATTAAAAAGTTTTGTTTTGGGTGATTATATCATAAATTTTTTGTTGTTTTTCTTTTGGCATTCTTCTACCTTACGAGAATCATTCATTGCTGAGCTGGAGGGAAAATGTGGAACTAGAAGATATAAATGTTGTATTGTTTTCCACACGGACACTCATATTCTTTTTACTTTGTGCAATTGACGATCGTTGTTGATTTTTTTGTTGTATATAATATATAAAGTAAAATTTTCAATAATTATCGTAATGGTTGCTACTTGTGACCAGATTCCAAGCATGTTTTTCCTTGTTTTGTGAGTTAGAGAGAGTAGCAACGAAATTTGCACGAACTAAGTGCAGCTGCGGATTCAAATATCGGTCCTAACATATCCGAATGTTTATGTAATTTTGTGCTTACATAAGTGAGATTTTGAGTTTAAATTTGAGTGGAAGTTTTAGTCTAATGATATTGACATTGAGAGTGTTTAGTCTAATGATATTGACTTTGAGAGTTGAGATATGCTTATAGACCTTTTTTGATAACCTTTTTTTTCTTATGAGTTTATAGTTTTTTTCTTTAATGGAACTGAGAATCAAATATAAGATATCATGTATATTAATATATCTTTTTTATCACTGGACTAAATCTAGAGTTCGTTTGGATTGACTTATTTTTGGACGTATACAAAATAGTTTATGCAAATAAATAAGCTTTTAAGTATTATTATAAATTTCCCGTAAAAGAAAAGCATTATTATAAACTTTTCAAGGTAATTTATGAGAAAACAACTTATAAAAATATAATTTTTGTTGGTGAAAACTTATAACTTAACATAAAATTTTATTTATTTACATAAATTATTTTCGTAAGCTAAAAAATAAGCCGAATTCAAACGGGTCCGTAGTGGTTTTTCACGGGCTTATAGTTTATAGCTTATGCTTTAAAGTTTATGATTTATCATATTTCTTCTAATTATATCTTTTTTTTGTCATATTTCATATCTTTAAGGTAATTCAATGGTTAATTTCATCGAACAATACAAATTCGATTACCTAGCTTAACAATTACTCTCTAGTCTCGTAAGAAAAAAAATAAAAAATATAGATTAATTGAATAATTGATGTATCTTGTCCGTATTATAAACCAAATACATCAGTTATCCAATGAATTTAGAAAAAGATTTTAGTTTTTTTGTAGATAGAAGAAATAACAAAGTCATTATAAACTCAACACACAAGCGAGAGAGTCGAAGTTCAAACCATGATTATGATGTTCAACATAACAATTTCAACATTTTGACCAGTTGACCTAGAACTTCTTAACTTAAAAAAAACTTTTACTTATGATATGAAATTGAAGAGAATATGAAGAGTGAAATGTCAAATACCCTGGAATTTTAAAATTTGCCAAATACTCCTATGAGATTTGGAAATATGCCAATATTCCTCTGAAATTGTAAAACGTCAATCAAATTGTCATTGCTCTATTTATTCCGTCGATTTTGATGACGTAACGGTTAACGACATACATGACACCTGCCAACGTGGTGCCACGTCACAAGATGCTAATTGACTAAAATATGCAAAACAAGATGCTAATTGCTCTAATTTCTGTGAATTATCCTCATGTAACGTGTATCCTGATCAATTACCTCCTTGTGTGACGTGACATGCATGCAGTTGACAATCACGTCATCAAAATAGACAAAGTAAACAAAACAGAAACCAATTTAATTAACATTTTACAATTTATATTTGACAAATTTTAAAATTTAGGAAGTTATTTTATAAATTGGTTCATTACTTTATCAATTATCCGTTCAAACTTGCTTTCTAGAGTAGAATCATAAAAAATTGATTTTGGGATCAGAACGAACAAAATTAGAACGAATAGTACTAATATTAATACTTGTCTTCCCTTTCTAGTCCTTGCCGACGTTATTGACATGACAGCGAGAGATTTGAAATTCCAATTTCCGCCGTGAACAACTCTTCTGACGGTACTTCCACGTGTTATTCTCGTGGACATCGGGCCCCACTGAATCCTTAT
The DNA here is from genome assembly GCA_951799995.1 of Trifolium subterraneum. Taxonomy (NCBI): domain Eukaryota; kingdom Viridiplantae; phylum Streptophyta; class Magnoliopsida; order Fabales; family Fabaceae; genus Trifolium; species Trifolium subterraneum. The sequence goes on along the minus strand of OX637462.1, from coordinate 3,809,411 downwards.
CTTCCAAGTTTAGATTAGAATTAGAATCTCTCTCCCCTTTAACCACTTTCCGAATCTCATTCACATTTTCATTTAAACAAATAATTAATTAGATAAATTTATTTATTTTTTAATCAAAAACAATTAGATAAATTTTTCGATACACATCTTATCCGTTAGTATGGATAATTTTGATAAATTTATAAGTAGTGTTTATTAAATTTCTTTTTTATATTTAATAGTATTTTTTGTCTGTTATAATTTGTGAATTTATTATAATTATCCACGTAACTGTTACGTTATATCGGTACATATCTAAATAAAATTGTTTCCCAAACCAATTAACTTATCTAAACAAATGTTAATAACAACATTAACTATCTTTCATAAAAAAAAAAACAAACATTAACTATCTTTATTAGTAGTAGTATCACAACATTGAACAACTTGTATTTTCTTCTTTCGTTTCACTTTCACAAAACGTGAGAGAGAGAATTAGGGTTTTACAGATTCCAATGTTTAATCCCTAAAAATTCAATCGGAATCTCTCACCGGCGATCAATGTCAACCTCATCGGCGTTTTTCGTCATCTGCATTCTTCACTCAATAATCGCAATAACTTCCGGAGCTCTAATGATGTTTTATATGAAAGAAGTTTACACTTTCGGTCATGGCGTTCAAACGGCAACAAAGCTTCTTGGATCTACACCTCACGATCAACTTCTAATCAAAACCTCTGATTCATTCTCCGGTTTACTCCTTATTGCTATTGGTTTTCTTCTCTTCATGGTTTCGTTTGTTAAGGATCGTGATTTTCAACACTTTTTTGCTAAGGGTTGTATTTTGTTACATGTTTTTATGGCTTTGTGGAGGATCTATTTTGAAAGGAAAGTTGAAGATCTTGCTTGGGATTGGCTTAGACAAACTGTTGGTGATATTCTCTTAGCACTTTCTTGGGTTTTCTTTCTTATTTACTCTTGGAGAGAGAAGTATGATTAGTTTTTATTTTATTTTATTTTTAAGTATGATTATGAATTTTCTGTTTTTAATTTACTTTGTAAAAATCAGAACAAATCATATGTTTTATTGTCAAATCGGTATTTAAATGGTACATTATAAGTTGTGAATTACCTTACTGAAATTGGGTATCTTCATTGATTTGTTAGTGTGAGTATCATACATGATTGCTTGTGAGCTTGTAACTTCAGTCAAGTTTGAATTGTTAAAATTTATCATGGTTTTCGTTGATTTGTGATTGTTTCCTTTGTAATTCTGAGTTGAAATTTAGCTGGATTTTTATTGAATGACTATGAAAGTTTTGTAATTTACCTCTATGAAGCACGAACACCGACATTGGAACGACATGCACACACAGACACATCGACATCGATAATAATTTGAAAAGATAGTATAATTCAATCTAATCGTATGTGTTGGTGTGACACTGGAACGACAAGCACGCACAGACACGTCGACACCGATAATAATTTGAAAAGATGACATAATTCAATGTAATCAAATGTAGGAAGTGTCTGATATAGAGACATGCTTAATCCGGGAAGTGTCTGTGGTTCATAGATTTACCTTGATTTTTATTTTGATTGTTGTTAAGTGTAAATTGATAAGAAGGTATGGACATTGATGGTAAGGTAGGTTGTTTGTTTTAGCGGCTTTGTGTGAATAAAAATCCACTGTGTTATTTGTTTATTAAGAATTTAGAATCACTGAAACTAATATGAGTAATGAGTAATGACGCATCTTTCAAATTGGGGCATTGTATGTTCTTGTCACGTTTCGATAATTAACTTAAAATTTATAATCTGTCTGGATTTTACTTATGTGTTGTATGGAACAATTAATGGATACATCTGGATGAAGGTTTTTGGGAGTTTAAGTTAAAAATTTCATTTCATTAACTTATATAATCATGAAAAGTATCGTTGAGTGGCATGGGGCAGCAGATGGATGAAGTGTTGTCCTGTTGGTGAAATTAACTTTCCCTGCTAATGCATACAACCTTCTGATATCTGCATATAAAAACAAGTAAATGATACTAGTATATATGTATTATGCCATTACTGTTGTAGATGACCCTCAGATGAATATGAAATTGAAAATCTATGCAAAGAGTTTTACTCGTTAAAGAATAATTAAATTTAAAATTCATTACATTTGCCTCTTTCACCAAGAGTTAAATTGAACTTCATTATAAATAGTGATTATAACAGATATTCTATATAATTGTCCATGTTTAATTTAATACATGCTCTGTTACTGAATATCCAAATCAAGCTACATCATTGAGCGCGAGAGTTATTGAACAGATTTGTGTCTGATATTCAGACGATTTATAGTATTTTCTTTATACTTTATGTTCACGGTCTTATTTTTGTGAGATGTTTGGGATTGTTTTGTTCGGTTCTCTGGGATGAAGTCCAGTTATATACACTACAGTCTACAGGAAAGATTAAACTTTGCAGTTATCATTTTCCTGCAAGATAAGAGTCACTATGAATAATTATCCTCAGGCATTGACTATTGAATAGTGCGCAAATGTGGAGGAACTCTATCGTTGTTGTTGTTTTATTTATAGCAGTGGTGCTGCTCGACAGTTTCAATTTTAGAAATTTTATTTTGCTGGAATTGATGTTCACATTCCATTAAGATTATATGTTTTAGATAGTGCACTAATTGTCAGAGATTCTTAATTTTTGAATGTTTCCTTGAGTCCTATCTCTTCCACCTTCCTTTTCTCTCCATCCCTCTCTTTCAATGAGTCTTGGCACAGGCACCATCACTGCAACCAGACATTGACTGCCTGCTACTAGATTGGGGTTTCCCTCCTCATGTGCCAAAAATTCATATATAATTCTCTTTAGGTAGGTTTGTATGTAAAGCTTGGATTTTAATTTACACGGCTGATTCAACCTTAAGCAGAGATTCCCTGATTTCTTCTTGTACCAGTTGGAAGTTACAGCAATTTCAACAGAATTGGGTCTTGGGAAGGTATTTATCATTTTATCTGCTCTGAACTTAATCTACAAGCAAAAGTTTGTCTTCCTAGTTAACAACTTTTATATGCTGTACTGTTTATCATTGTTCAATGACTAGCTGCATCTATGCTGAATAGAATTAACATTTGGACAAAACTTAGATACATTTCCTTAGGTGCTTTAGGTGTTGTTCTTCACTTAAAATATTCACAACTACTACCCATAATCTCCTCATATCCATAAGTTTTTTTCGAAGTTTGTGATAACCACAAAAATATATTTTAAGTGAAGAACAACACAAACAGCACCTAAGGAATGCACCTACGTTTTGTCCTTAAATTTTATGTTTGTCCGTTAGTTTTTACAAAATATATCATGAATTTTGAGAACAAGAAAATTTCAACTGCACTATATAATATGATCTCTGTCTGTTTATAAATGATCCAATGAGTACATGTTTTATGCATATATTTGGGGTTGAACAGTAAAAAAATGAATACAACCTTTTGTTGGAGCTCCAGCTGATATTATAGGTGACTAGCAATATTCAAGGTTATATTTGGCAACCTTTACTAATATATTTTTATTCAATAAACTTTTACAAATATAACTGTTGGTAAACCATGAAAGTGGTCAACGAAAGAATCCCGCACTGGCTAGGAAAGGGCTAAATAATAACAACTGTTGTTGACCCAAATAGGTTTTGGATTTCACACAGTTACTGCAACTGTTGTATACAAATACATAATACAAACTTGAAGTTCTCATTATGTCTATAGAATTCTGCCTAATTCCACTGTTAGATTAGGGCTACCATTAACTTCGCTAGCATCCAAAGATTTTCCCCACACTGAATCTGTTGTTGAGAGTCAATTTTAGGTCCCCATGTCTACAAGTAACTCCAGGACCTGAGTTTGGTCAATTTTAGGCGCCCCACTACAAGTAACTCTAGGACCTGAGTTACTTATGAGTAGCTCATATGCTGGGATTCCAGCATCAAACCTAGTTCTTTATTTTGGGCTCTGTTGTCAACAGCGCGGCCGCTATCGCGGCGCAGCGTTTTCTGACCACCCGCTCTCTGGTGCATCGGAGTGGCGCGTTTGGAGGTAGCGGGTGGAGCGGGCGAGATATCATGGCGGATTGTGTCGTAGAGCAGCGCATTTCACAAATGGTTGAAAATGCAGAAAATTACTTTTCTTTGGTCTTTAGATCCATGGGAAACTTATAATTTCAGGGTAACCAAACCCTATCAGAAAATTCCGTTCTCTGCTCTATGTATTGAAACAAATTTGGCAAGGAAGTCAACAAGTATTATTATGGGTCTTCCATAAATTCTTTGTACTCTATATCCTCCTCCATTGGTTTATACCTGCCCACCGAGGGGGTACTCTCTGTTGAGTACTGGACTGAAGCAATCCATGTGATGTTAATTAATATTGAGGTGTGGTACTAGAAGGGGAGAATATGGCCCCCCAACTTGCATTTCCATGATCAACATGCCCTCATTCATAACTTCATTGCACCACACTTGTGCTAGAAAATTTATACACAGGCCTACTCACAATTTAATCCTTTCTCATGTTCTTTTTCTTTTTATTGTCTCCTTTAGATCTATCATAAATTGAGTAAAATTGGTTGTTGTAATTAGCAGTTCACCTTGAACAAAGTAAAAAAAAAACTGACAATTGTAAATTGAAGTCTGTGGCATTATTGAAGAAATCAAAATCGGAAACTGCATGTGAAGATTTAAACTTCACCGTGAAGAAATGGAAAAAAAGTTGTTTACTATAACTATAGTTTATGGTGGCTTCTAAGGTGAGGGAGTCATCATCAGGTCTCTCACCGGTGTACCATTAAAATATTACCATGAGGTGTGATTAATGGTTTAGATTTATTAAAATTAAAAGAGAACATTATAATTATTGGCACACAATCCTTTTTATACATCTTCATCATGACGACCGAAACTACACCATCAACATAAACCCCGGCAAACACCCACAACATTGACAGTGACCACCACCACTGCTGGTGTGGATCTTTCTTTCTAATGGTGGAATGAAACAAAGAGAAAACAATTACAAATTCCAGAAACCCAAATGCATGTAGCATAGATAGTTAGCTATGGTTCGGCTTGCAATGAAAATATTGGATTCGTGTTTATTGCAATTTAATTGGCATCTCAATTCTCAAACCTTCAAAATGTCAATTACAATTACGTCTCACTTTTTCCCTTACATTTCTCTTGAAGGAAAAAAATTGATTAAATCAAACCGACAATGATTTCATTAAGGTTTAATTTAATTCGAAAGGTTGGATTTTATCGGAGTTGGATGATGGAAACAAAGTAATTATTTGCAAATGCAAAAGTTGAGCGGAGAGAGAAAAACTAACTACAAAGATGATAGTGATGGATTAGATCCGGTGTGGTAGTGACAATGGAGAGTATGCAAGATTATTTAATCTAGCAGTTGAATTAAGTGGTACACTAGTGAGAGACTTAATTGAGTCATCGCCCTAGAATCCACCATAGTTTATGGTGTACAATTTTAATTTATCTTTTAACTTAATGTGTTTGATTATACTTTTGGGAAGTAAAAGTGATTTTAAAAGCATAAAGTTGTTTTTGAGGTGTTTAGAAGTGCGTTTGTTTAGGTTTTAAAAAAAATGATTTTGTTTTGAATTTTTTTAGAGATTTTTAATAAAATATAAAGCTACTTTCCGTTTGTTCACTATCATTGAAAAAAAAAAAATTATGTGCGAAGCTCTTACAGTTAGATTTCTTAGTTTTTAAAAAAAAAAATAGATTATACAAAAATCATTAGGATTAGCTTTTCATTTTTGGTTTAAAAATAATTATCAAATACAGGCTGAAGTTCCTCGATTCTTATCAAATACATATACACTATATGACAAGAAAATAGGTTAGTTACGATCTATAATCTGTTGTGGTTATTTATGAATCTACAACAAAAGCTTTTTCCAGAGGATATGTTTAATGAAATTTTGGTTATGGAAACATCTCTTTCCTTGATGCATGAAAAAGTCATTTTTATGCAAATTAAATTGAAGATGAGTGAGCATAATTTCCTATTGACAACAACGGATCTAAGCAACCCACTTTTTACACCAAATTCCTTCTTGATTTTTTGATTATTTGACAAATTAAAGCAAAAATTGAGGGGGGGAAATACTCAAATACATATATACATGTCACCAAGGTTGACTTCAAACTTGATTAGGATGAGCATTTTCCATTGGGGGTTATAATATCATTTGGCCCTTTATTCCCTACCACTTTCTCATTAGCATATATTCGTGACTATCTCTCTATGGACCCCTTTCAGAACTTTAAAGTATCAAATATGGCATTCTACATTGTCAAAACTATGGAGTATATGGCATCCTATAAATAGTTACTTTTATAAATTAATATGATCATTCTATTTTGAACAAAAAGGAAATTCACTCATATTTAAACTAATATTTCCAAGAAATAAATTAGTTGTTAATTTGCTTATTCTATTTCATGATTGTGTCAATCTTATTTTTTTAAAATTAAATTTTAATATAACCAAAATATAAAAAACTACTACATGACAAAGGAGAACCTAAGATATATAATGTAAATTATGAATGTAAATTAAAATGATAAAATGTAAATTATATAGCAAAACCATAAAACAGTAGTATGGATTCTTTGATAAATATATGCTTGAATAATTTGATCCACATTTGATATAAGTTAGGATAGGAATATCGATCCGCTGCCGTTCCTTTCATGTGAGTTTTTTTTTTTCATATGCAAAAGTCAATATTTCAAATTCCCCACAATTTACTTAAATTGTCTAAATCCTTTGCACTTAAATCGAAGGCTATGAAGCACGTATACTTCTCAGATTAGGCGTGTCCGTGTCGGACACGTGTCAGTGTCGGTGTCAGACACTAAATTATGTCATTTTTTCAAATTATTATCGACGTCGACGTGTCAGTGTCCGTGTCGTGTCCGTATCAGCGTCCATACTTCATTGATCGACGGTAATAATTTATTTATTTTTATCAATTTTATTTAGTTTCTATCATCCAATTTGTCTTTCGTGTGTTCTTTCATGGATTAAGTGGCTTTTTTGAGAATTCATCATGATGATAAAATCTTCTCTAAATTTGTATACAAGGACTTAGCATACTGTAAAGCACTTCTGTAGCTTCCACTTGGTTTAAGTTATGATTATGATTAAAGAATTTGTTGTTGCATGCAACAGCTACTCCCACTTCTTTTCAGCTTTTCCACCACACATATATAGATAATAGACTTTATAGCACTTGAATAATATATTATGTTTGTACTTATCCGATTTACTATTAAAAAGTTGAGATTTGTGATATATGAACTTGAGGTTACATTTGAGTAATTAAATATGCCCTAATAATTTAATTTACACTGTTGAAATTGTTGGAGCATATATATATATATATATATATATATATATATATATATATATATATATATATATATATATATATATATGTATATATACAAGTAGTTTTCTTTGAAATTGTTGGAGCTTATATATTGTGGATTTTGACTATTCTTTTATTCCTCTATTTTTCATGAGTCTACTATTAGTTGGTCAACATAAGGAATCTATAGGTTTTTATTTATTTCTTTTGTAAGAAAATAAGTTAAATGTTCAAATTTTGTCTTAAAGAACTATACTAATCATGTGGTTCATAAACTAAAGTGAAATTTAAATCGATCAAAAGTATTCGAATTTAAAATTTGACTGAAACAATTATTGACATACAAATCATAGGGTTAAGAAAAGAAGAAAAAAAAAAACTCATGGTTTTAAGTAAAGATAAAACTCTTAGACATTTCGGGCAATACAAATTGTTTTTGTTTTTTAAGCAATACAACCCATTGTTTAGCCAACACTAAACAAGAAAGTGAATTGCATGTTGCTACATCAAATCACATGCAAAGGGTTGGCTGGAAAAAGCACTAATTTATTTTAATGATGTTATTGTTGATTTTGTTTCATTTGCATTAATATTAACAATAACATCATAAAACTTATAATACTAATTTAGAATTTGTATCCATGTTATTGTTTAAAATTTATAATATTAACATGCTTCATTTGTTTTAGTTATGTTTTAAAATTGATTGCCTACTAGTCAACCCGCCATCCCACTAAGGGAATTTTTTATTTATTTTATAATTTATTTAAATAATAATAATATATACTTTTGCTCTACTGTGTGGGTCTGCAGTTGAATTCGAACGGCAGGTAATCCTGATTCTAAGTTGGCCCACCTCGTCTTACTTTAGATCATGGATTGATGATAGAGCAAGCTAAAATAGAAAAAAAATAAATTGATTTATTTTGTGATCATTCTTAGATGTGATCACATTCTACAAAAATTATTAGAATTTATTTTAGTGTAGAGTAAAATAATTAATTTGTGAATAAACTCAAAACATTCAAGTTAATAGTATAAAATGGTGTAATGTCTATAAAAGTGATAAAATTAAAGTGACTAAAATACTCAAATTTTCATATCTCTAGGGTCGATGTCTAAGTCATGATTAATTGAATTTGTAATAAGTTGACACCGATCGGTTAATCTAAGCGGAACAAAAACTGCAACAAGAGGAAAAACATACTTACAGCTAAATTACGAAGAGATAAAACCAAACTACACCGCACTTAGAGATAAAATCACACAAATAATTATGTAAATATAACACTTATTTAGATAAAAGAAGAGAAAAATGAAGTAAAAAATAATTAATAATTTTTTTTGTGAACACATTTTTCTTATTTTATTCATACTAAGAAGCACTATCTAACTAGTGGTTCTATAATTCAATTGGAATGATTATTTTATTAATCGTGGATGACCAATTATAAGCCTACCTTTATTTTGCAATAAACAAAAGATTTTCTTAACCAGTGGATTCCTCCCCTGCTGCCATCTTTCCCTCTCTCAATTGCAAGTCAGAGTGGATGTACCACTAACTAATCACAAAAAGCTGTACAAGCTGTAATTAATGACTAGAGATTAATTGTTAATCTATTTTTCCAATTGTCCTTTCACCTTGTCTAATGCAAAGTTTACAAAACATGTGTTGTCTCCAAATCAAATTTGCTTCAAATAGTGCTCCTTCAACTGAAATTCTAAACCTTTATGCTATATGCTATATGTGACACCTTAAACAATGAGAGTAAATAGATTATTTATGTTTGTTAAAGCTATAATTGTTTATTAAGAGTATTTAATCTATCAAAATTTGGACACCACAACTTGATATAGTATTACTTTTGTGTTTTAAATACTTAGAATATACTCTCAATAAAATAAGATTGTACTAGTAGTTAGCTTTTTAGTGCTGATCAAAAGTATCTTCTTAATAACAATTTCCCTTGTAGTCATATCATAGACAATAAACAAGCTTGGCACTTTTGCATCGGTTGTGATTTTGATAGCGTCTCTTTTTTTTTTAGCCTAAATCAGATATCTCTACACGTAAATGTAAATACTGATCTGTCGAATCTTATGAGAATCAAATTAATGATAAACTCTTCCTAAAAAATTTAACACTCAGATATCAAATTCAGGACTTTAATTAAATTAAACAAAATATCAGAATTGTCACTTGTGATTAAATTTGTGAACAATGGATGACTTTGAAAGACATTTCTAAGATACTGTTTACCCAAACCCTACTAACAATACTGTGATTCAAAAGCAATATTAAAATATGTTAGTATAAATAAATAAATAAATGAGAAAAGAGACACACCACTTAGTGGTACAATATTTTGAAGGTATATTCACTCAATAGTTTCATTTCCACCTTCATCGGTTAACATATCTCCTTTTGTCACAATGACTCACTAAATGGACACGTACTCATCCATTTCTAAATTCTTTAATTATTATAATTTTATTTTAACTTTATATGAGTCTTGTTTAAAAAAAAATTCTCAAATTGACATCATAATATTATTTTAACAAAATTGGCATCATATAGATCAAATAGTGCTGATGAGGTGACTCAATAGCTTGCTACATTTTATTATGCACATTCATACATGATTAATCACTCACTTGAGTTAGCTTCACATCACTCACTTGAATATATAAATCTTTTAGAAGTCGACACTTAACACCACGAGATTGAAACTTAAATAAGTATAAGAAATACTAAGATTCAAGTTCGGTAAAAAAAAAGTAACATATATCATAAGTTAGCTAATATCGGATAACTTTACATATTAAATTTAAAATGTTTTGTAAAATTAACGGTTGAATCGACGGATAAGTATCGTTAGTTGTTACCAAATAACACTCATTTAATAATACAAATTTATATACTCTGCAATCAATTAAGAGCATGTTACTACTAGAAACAATAATACCGTTTAAATAAATAAAAAATTAAAAACTTCATGTAAATACTTAAGAACCTCTTATGTCACAAACATTGTTGTTGTTTGAAGATCTTTTGAAAGAAACTTTTGTGGTTCGGTTTAGTAGCAACTTGCCTTCTCCTCAAGATAGTATCAAAAAATAAGAACTTCCTTTGAACCAATAAAATTGCACTTAACCAGTGGTGTTAGGAAAATCACAAGTGTAAAACATTTTCACCAATTGTACTTCTTCTTTTTTGAGGCACCAATGGTACTTCTTAAATGCTTGTCTATTGAAAAAAGAATAATTTATGCCCATTACTTTGTCCCCAATAATCATCAAAGGGTCATTTGAATTTGAAACCAAAACTTGGGCATATACACAATAAAGTATAAAAAAAAAAAAAAAAAACCATTAACTGTTTAATTCTAGTGTTCTATTGTGACAAAAATTGATTTTAATAAAAAAAATTACAAGATTTTAATTAATTTTATAAAATTGATTCTAATTAAAAGTGAATTGAAGGTAAAATGCATTTGAATCCAAAAATCAATTCTAAAAACAAGTTATAAATTAAATTTACCTAAGCTAGGATCAATTTTCAGAGATAAAATTAATTCTACTACAATCAAATACTAAATATGTCTAACTCAATTCTACATCTCTAAATTTTTTTTGTCAGATAACCTATTGACTAGAAATTCCACTCTTAAGTGCATAACTGTGATAATGGGGTTTAAACACCGGTCCCTGCATATATAATGCAATGTTCTTATCAACTGAGTTACGCTCACAGGACATCTCTAAAATTAATTTTAATTCCTTTAAACAAAATTAAACATACGCACATAATTTGATATCCACTAAACTCAAAAAGAGTAAAGAAAATGTTAAAAACTTCAAATGGTCCTAGGAATTAAGAAAAAGTTGTTAGGAATTAGTCATTTTCACTTAGTGGTATGTTTAGTTAACCTTTCCATTTAGAAAATGTGTTAGTGCTTTTAGGCCTAGTCAACATTGTTTCAAATTTCAACATTTGCAATTTGAAAATGAAAGTTTCTAATCTTTTAGTTTGGTATTTCAGTTCATATATATACCTTTGGTTCTCTTTTTACCAAATCTCCAGTTCATACGTATATAACCAAAATGATTTGCTACTATAACTTGTTAATCTTCAATCTATTAATAGAAAAATATAAAGGTAGAAAGACATTTGTCTCTACGAACTTTCCTAAATAATTTTTCATTTGTCTTTAAACTTTAGAGTATGCTAATGCATGTGAACTACGTATCCTATAAATCAAAGGATGTATAATTAAATATTTATTTGATCCATCAAATCCTAAGGATCTCTTGGTTAGAATTAGAGGTGCATATATACATTAACTGTGTGTGTGTGTGTTTTTTTTTTTTTTTTTTATATATTAACTTTGTGGTTCTTTGTTTGATGTTGGTAAAGGAGGAGGTGATGAATAAAAAAAATATTGTTTGGTTTGGAGGTAAGGTGGACATGGTCCTGTGGTGAGATATAGACGCAAAACTAAGGTTAGAGTCACCATTAGAATCTAACTCGGAACCGCTCAATTGAAAGATTTTTTACATGGAAGAGTCGCTACCTAATCTGATGTCCACTGCTTCATATATATTGTGTCGGTCACAACGCTGACATTATAATTTGTACTCACTTTCTTGAGGAATGGGTCAATTTCTTACCAATTGAACTAATTTATGTTGATCGTGAACACATACAAATTTTGTCTTAGGGTGTTCATATTGTATAAACAAATTTTGGAATATTTTGATAGCGGCCGGTCCACACATAACATAATAAACAATTTAAAGTGATTTCAAAATATTCAAATTGGTTATGCAATATGAAGCAAGCAATATGAACACCCTCAGACAAAAATTCCAAAATAAGATATTCTATCAAAATATTCCAAAATATTTTATTTCAAATTTTGTCTTAGGGTGTTCATATATGAAATTATATTCAAATTAAAATTTGAGTGCAATGTTAAGACATCGTTACACATAGAACATAATAAATAATTTAAAGTAAATTGTAGGAAATAAATTTGTTAACCCAGTTCGGTGTAACATCACCTATTATATTATGGGGGCATCTAAGCCAGAAAGGAACCTTCTCTATGCTATTATAATCAATGACGACTTCGAATCACACGGGTTTGAGTCTTCCTTTATATAGTCATGGTTATAAATGGACTTTTCTTCACACGTACTAAACAATTTTAGCGGACAATAATTATACTTTCAGCTACAATCTTCTAGAAGCTAAATATATTTTTCACAAATATATTTGCATCAAATATTCCTTCCATAAATATATTTGCATCAAATATATTTGCTGTCCATAAATATATTTTCAGTAACAATCTCCTTGAAACACAAAAATATATTTAAAATAAATCTTTTATATTTTCTGCAACAATTTTTACAAAATATATTTTAAAATTAAATATTTTATTCCGTAATATTTGATGACAATCTTAAGAAACAAGTAATACATAGACCGTCTTCTGTAGGCTGATGTCGTACTCACATGTCAGACCATCTAGCCCAACATCTCACTAGAACATTGTTTTAACAAAATGGTGTCAACATACAAAAATCCAACACAAATATAGTAAAAAAAAAACAAAATAACAAAGAAATTTGTGAGCATAAAAAACATTAATGTATAATTATTTATTCTATGTCTTCATTGCCATTTGAGTTATTTACTCATGTAGCAATCATGATAAAACCAAACAAGTCATATAGTATCTGTTTGTTTGTTTCCCAATTCCAATCCTAATCAAACACGCTTAGCTTAAACTGTCTTAATCCATCTACAACAACAGTATCTCTGTCTCATTCATTCTACTACTGTTTTTGTCTTCTATGTACTTTTTTTCATTCTTCTTATTAGTTATAACAACAATATCATAACTTTCCCATTACTCAAAGCCTTAAACTCCAACAATTTCACAAAGAGAGAAAAAAGAGTGTTTCTAACATGATTCCAAAATTCAGTCTTGGTGTTGTTGATGATGGTGGAACTGGACGTGGAACTAGGCCTATTTGAATTACCATCACAACCCACTTTTTGAAACTATAAAAAGATCAAATCTTTGAGGCAACCATAGTTTATCTTGTGATGTTATGTTCTTTTTTCTGGTGTTTGAAATCATGGGCTTTCTTGGTTTCCTAGCTTGGCTTTATAAACTCTAATTGTAGCTTCTATGGGACCAACCTTCTTGGTGGTCCAAATGGTACAATCTCTTCCTCTCTAAATTCATATTCATCTTCTTTTTTTTGTTTTAATTCATTGTTGTTGTTGTTTTTATAGAGCATGGTTAAGGGTATCTTTGGCATCACAGTGAGTATGCCAGAATTACAGTAATCCACCATTATTTTGCAGAAGCTGCATAGTGTAGCTTTTGGAAAATCACAATGGATCACCGTGATTCTGACATAAGCATAGGCTAAGTTCCAAGTCCTTTCATATGAATTATGAAGGTTTAATATTTAGTATTATTTTTTCCCTACAAATAAAAAGAGCTAAAATCATGGTTTATTTGATGATAATATTTAAAAAATTATGTTTGGTGGATGATAATTACATACTATTCGTCTCCTTTGATGATTTGGGTGCTAGAAGAAGCTATATATTTACTGTTTTTCCAATGTTTGGTGGATGATTCATGATTTTCCAAGGTGTGCAGTGGCTGCTTTACCAATTGACTTTTATGTTGAGTGCTAGAAGCATCTAATATTGACTTATGACTTACACACATAGGAATCTTAAGAAAGTGATTAGTTATGAATTTTTTAAAATGGGTTTTTATAGTTTAATTTCATGAAAACGTAGTGATTCCTTTAAATTTTGTTCATTTATGTGCAAATAAGGAATATCAGTTCATGAAAAGAAGTTCAATAGTTTAATCCAGGTCCTAGGTTTTTCTCTTGTTTCATGAGTTTGGAAATTTGTATGCTATCTTTCAAAATTTGGATGCTAGCTTAGTTTATAGCTATCTTCTAATTTCGTTGTTTTCGCTTTCTTTTATTAGAGAAAATAAAATACTCATTAGTCTTCTTGTTGCAGGTTCAAAACAAATGATCTGGTATTAAAAGCTCTTCGACTTTGGTAATGGCAATTGTGTTATGAATTGGTTTTCTGATGATATTCTTGATTTCAACTCCAAAATTTTGTTGATTCTGGATATCAAGCAATTTCCCTTTATACCAGATAGATCTGGTAGAGTGTTTGGCTTCACCGTGGGGCAAATCTCCTTTGGCAATATAGCTTCCAAGTTTCAATCTCGGAAGAGGCAAATTTATTAGCTACTAGCTAGAAATTACTTATGTTTGAAGATTCATCTGTGTTGGGCAAATCTCCTTTGGCAAAAGTTACTTAATTTTCTTTATTTTGATTCTTAGCAATAAAATTTATATATCAAAATAGTATCTGTCATATTCATGAAAGTATCACCATTCTAAAGTTATTCCACACTTTCACTAGGACAAATCTCCTTTGGCATCTTTTGATTATCTTAGTTATTTTCCTTCAACTTCTATAACTTTTCCTTTAAAAAAATCACAAAAAAAATCGTCCCGTAGTTGTAGCTCCTTGATACTAGTTTCGTAAATCTCTCTCGAGTTTCTTTCTGTGGAAATTCCAGTTAAAACTGGGCAAATCTCCTTTGGCATTTCTGAGTCGTGATAGACTCAAGTTATCCCCGTCAGGCAAATCTCCTTTGGCATTTCGGAGTCGTGATAGACTCCAATTATCCCCGTCGGGCAAATCTCCTTTGGCATTTAGTTTTGTAGTTTCTGTGGTCTAGGTATTCTGTTTTTCAGAAACTGGCTTAGTATCTGTGACAAGCATCGGTATCAATCAACTCGTCTGTTGTGGATTGCAATACAGACTGACATTGGTTCTTAATGCTTAACAAGGTAAGGATCTTCTTGAATCCCTATTTACTGTTAATATTCGATTATGTATATGTTGCGATTTTGCTGACTAAACCAATCACTTGACTGCCAAGGTATCTCTTTTGTATGAAAATGAGATTACCAATAAATATTTTTTCCATGCATATAACTCATTCAGAGAATTTTTTTATTAAAAAACTACATCTGGTTACTAGGTTGTGTGCTTTATTCTTTTGATTTTTACGTTTGCATATTAGTTCGGATTCATCAGTTTTGTCATAATTGTTGTCTATTGTATTGATGTTACTATGAAACACATTACGACAGGCATATTGAAGTTATTTTCCAAGTGTGATGGAAGCTCACATGACTGATTCAGACTGGGAGTCTTCCAGTGAGAGCAGCAGCAGTGAGGATCAAGAGGATATTGATTTTCCATATGGCGGACAAGCTCGGAGCATATTGTCGAGTTTAGAGGAAAGCATCGGAAGGATCGATGATTTTCTCTCGTTTGAGAGGACATTTGCTTATGGCGATGTTGTCTGCTCCTTGTCAGACCCATCTGGACAGATGGGGAGGGTCGTAAGTGTTGATGTGTTAGTGGATTTAGAAAATGTTCAAGGAAACATATTAAAAAATGTCAACTCCAAGAAACTTCTGAAGATTCGATCCATTTCAGAAGGTGATTGTGTTATTAAAGGGTCGTGGCTTGGTCAGGTTCAAAGGGTAGTGGACAGATTAACCGTATTGTTCGATGACGGAACTAAATACGAAATCACTACCTTGGAAAAAGATAAGATTTTACCACAAACTCCTAATTTTCTTGAAGATTCACAGTATCCATACTATCCAGGCCAGAGAGTGAAGGTTAAGTCCTCGACCGCTTCTAAATCAGCTAGATGGCTATGTGACAATTGGAGAGACAATCATGATGAAGGAACTGTTTGTTCTGTGGAAGCCGGTTTGGTGTATGTTAATTGGCTTGCGTCGGTTCCTTTAGGTTCTAATATAAATGTGAATGCTCCTCCGTGTTGGCAAGATTCCAAAAACTTGACCTTGTTGTCGTGTTTTTCACACGCAAACTGGCAACTCGGTGACTGGTGCATGCTCCCAGTTGCAGACCAAAAGGAACAAGTCGAAAAGATGATTCGAGATTCATCTGATAGTTATAGTCCTAATAAGCATAGTACAGCTAGGGAATATAGGAGAAGAAACCTTCACACTAGCATGGGGGAATTGTTTATAATTGGGAGGATAAAGACCAAAGTTGATATTATTTGGCAAAATGGTGAACATACTTTCGGATCAGATCCACAGAATTTAGTTCCTGTGAATGTCATAAACACTCATGAATTTTTGCCTCATCAGTTTGTCGTGGAAAAAGGTACTTCTGATTCTGATGATGATAAGCCTAGCAGCAATCAAAGATGGGGTGTCGTTCTATCGGTTGATGCAAAAGAGTATACGGTAAACGTACAATGGAGAACAGTTCCTGCATCTGAGCCAGGTGATTTAGCTGGAGAAACAACAATGGAAACGGTGAGTGCCTATGAACTCGTTGAGCACCCGGATTTTTCATGTTGTTTTGGTGATATTGTGTTCAAGGCGGCACAAAAACAGCTTGGTTACCTTGCTGAGAAAAATAATGCAAATTCAATGAGTGACTTGAATGTGGAAGCTCCTTCGAAAAACCTGGACCAAATCGGTTATCAGAATAAGTCCCAAGATAACTGTCACCTATCCTGTTTTGGCAATGTTACTGGTTTCAAAGATGGTCATGTGGAGGTGAAATGGGCTACTGGTTTGACAACGAAGGTATGCCATTTATTTTCTTTTTCATTTTTTTGTATGTCTACATCTTCAAGAAGTCATTATAAATTTATTTGTACATGAACAGGTTGCACCCTATGAAATTTTCCGTGTTGATAAACATGAAGGTTCAACTGCAATTCCTGTTTCTTATGAAACAAATATTGAGGAGTTGGCTCAAGAGATTGTTGAATATGGAAATCTACCTTCTGACCAGAAAGTAAAGGTAACGAAAATAATAGAACTTATAAACTTATCAAAAATGTTATTTTTCAATGAGATTAGTCGTTGAGATTACCATAGGGATTGTCTAATGATATGCTAAATCTTGCTTTGATGATCAGGGCTTGTCAGATTGCAATGTCGATAAAGATAAATGTGAAAAGCATCCAGGAGAGAGTAGTTCCTTTTCCCTTCCTCAAGCTGCCCTTGAACTTTTCTCCAGCATTAAAGCCGGAATATTCCAAAAACTTGGCGTGACATCCTTTTATGGATCTGTTTCCTCAGTCCCTACATTTGAAGAGGGAAATGCATCCGATTTTCTCGACAAGAAAGATTTGGAAACTTGTGGCCATGACACTGATTCATATCCTGTGAGCAGGTTGCAGTCTACTGAAGACTCAACTCCATATGGTGAAGTTATTAGGATTCATGAGAGGAATGATGTTCCGGTTTCTTCAGACAGCAACAGTTCAGATCAGTTGAAGCAGTTTGATGTAATCGATAATTGCTCAGACCACCACTTTTTTAACGAGGGAAAAGGGCTGCCATTATCTCAGGTTACAGAATTGACAAAAATCTTAAGTGACACTTAATTACATTGAAATCATTTCGGCTGATTTTTTTTCCATCTCGGTTGCTCCTTTGTAGGTTAAGAAAGGTTGGGCGAAAACCGTACAACAAGAATGGAGCATCCTAGAGAAAAATCTTCCTGGTACATACTTCTTATTCGATTTATTTATCCATAAGTTTAATTGAAAGTAGTGTGCAAATAAGCAAGCTTTATTTGCATTAAGGTTTAATCTGCAAATAACCTGAAAATAAGTAGCATATTGAATGAGTAAATAAATATGGCCGAGTTGATTTACTTACCAGAAAGGGAAATCTCTCGAAGTATGCTGTTAATATCGATCAGTTTCTTTAAAAATGACATGCAATCTTTATATGCCTAAACAGAAACCATTTATGTCCGTGTTTTCGAAGAAAGAATGGATCTCATGCGAGCAGCCATTGTTGGTGCGTCAGGGACACCTTATCAGGATGGCTTGTTTTTCTTTGATATATGTTTCCCTCCCGAGTATCCCAGTGAGCCACCTGTAAGCTTTCAAATAAAGTTTTTGTTTTTATTTGTTTTTGCTTGTGAATTATCATTTCGGTGCTTCAACGATCTCTCATCCTATCATTGTGACCTTTGAAACTCATTGCAGATGGTGCACTACATTTCTGGGGGGCTACGATTAAACCCTAATTTATACGAGTCAGGGAAAGTGTGTTTGAGTCTCCTAAACACGTGGAGTGGTACCGCGACTGAAATGTGGAACCCTGGAGCTTCAACAGTTCTTCAAGTCCTTATCTCTCTACAAGCTCTTGTCCTTAATGAGAAGCCTTATTTCAACGAGGCTGGATACGACCAACAAATTGGCAGAGCCGAAGGAGAGAAAAATTCAGTTAGTTACAATGAGAATGCTTTCCTTCTCACCCACAAATCCATGCTGTATCTATTAAGAAATCCGCCAGAGGTAAAATAGTCAAATAAATTTCTATATTTAACGATTCTCTTAATCTTCGCGCGAAACAAGTTTGAAACTCATGGAGTAGTTATTTGGACGGATTACGGAATTGTAACTAAACTGATTTTGATTGCAGCATTTCGAGGCATTGGTGGAAGAACACTTTCGACAACGCTCCAAACATATACTTATGGCTTGTAAGGCATGTCTTGAAGGAGCTCCTATTGGAGGCGAAAAAACTGAGCATGAAAACCAGAAAGGAACTTCTACAGGATTTAAGCTTATGCTTGCTAAACTCTTCCCTAAGCTTGTAGAATCATTTTTTGAAAAGGGTATTGATTGCTCTCAGTTTGTTGACACGCAAAAGTAAAAGCTCGACGAAGTTGAGTTAACTTAACCATCAAGGTTTCTGGTTTGAACATTATGTGTAATATTAATTTGTTTTCATGTATCTGTATAATATATCAAGTTATGCTTGAAGAATGAAATTGTACTAAAAAATAAAAATAAAAAACCTTGTTGTATTTGTATGTATCATATGGCTTGCATATGTGAAAATATTTGATGAGAATAAAAAACAGTTTATTCTGTGAACAGTTTCATAATGCCTTTACAGTGTATAAATTATAAAATGCTTGTTTATTTATACTGATTTGCTTGATTTTTCCTAAGTTGCAACAATTACTTCATTTATCTGAATAATACACTTTAGGACTGACCAAGATTGAAATTATACTGTGTAACAAACATGTGTATATATTACACTGCACAATAAATGCAAAATATAGATTGAAAATTTATATTTATAAATGGATTCTCTCTATCGGAGAAAAAATTGAGGAAATAGTGTGGATATTAACCATTTTTCTTTAAATTATCAATGGTCAAGATTTACCTACTATTAATTTTCATCATTGATAATGTTGAAATTAATGATGTAGATTTTCACATTATTTCCTCAAAATTTTTTTAATGGTGAGAGTTTTCATTCCATATAGTTATATAGATCATCTACATTTTACACAAGTTTAAAATAATTTGATGTTATTTTAACTCATTAAAATTAACGGCGTTCAATAAAATTAGATAAGAAATTAATATTGTGGAGATTCAATAGATCAAATTTAAAAGATAAAGACCTGTTTTATTTTATTTTTTGAAAATTAGCATATCCTTCCTACACATTATATGGTCATGTTAACCGGTATTTCGCGATTAGTTAAGAAAGACAAAAAAGATAAATTTTATAAATATTTATATTTTGAAAAATAGAATATATACATTTTCAGGTCATTTTATTGTATAAAATTCTTTTTTTTGGTCTTAAATGAAGGCGTAATCTGAATTCAAACCCAAATCACGACGTCCATCTTAATAATTTTGATATATTCTCAATTCAATTGGAACTTATAGGACATTGTATAAAATTCTTTAACTATATTACTAATGCCCAAAGGACAATAATTTCTTTTTTTTTTTTTTTTGTCTTAGAAGAAGTGGTAATTCACTGAAATTAAACTCACAAATAATTGTGAGATTCCGGGTTCGAATCCGGGTCACGACGTCCGGCCTAACAATTTCGACATTTTTGCCAGTTGAGTTAGGACTTATAGGACAATAAATTATTGTCCTTTTTCTTTTGTAAGTACAATAATTTCCTTACAAAAGAAAAAGGACAATAATTTAATTAGCATATTTAAGAAATGAAATAAATAATACAAAATCATCATATCATCATAAAAAAGATTCTCTGCATAGTTATTGGATGAAATCTAAATTCCAATTATAGTATGATCCTTGCCAGCTGGATCTGATTTCTAAGTAAGTAATAAATTATTACACTAATCACTAAATTAAGTAGTACTATTACCAATTAAATTAGATGATTAAGAACAAACTATGTTGAGTGACCATTGAAGAACACAAAACTGGTTTTCTGCAATACAATTACAGGCTGGCTGCTTCTTCCTCAATCACACGCTTCCATTTTCTTCTATTCAATTCCCAATTTCTAAAACCCTAGAAATTCAATTTCACAATCCAAATGTAACAAACAACACACTTTCACCACACCAAAATGGAACTTTCTTATTCTGCCATCACTCATTTCACATTTTTCCTTTTCTTCTTCTTCGTATTCTCCTTCGTAGCTTCAAACCCTTCCGATTCATCTTATAAACCAACCTACGATCGTCTCTGCAACACCGTAGTCCCCGCACCAACATCTCCGTTCAATGCCGAAACCTCCTCCCATCTCGCCGAATTTATCCAATTTCAGTCCGGTTACTTCTCCGGCGGGGATCCAATTTTCAACCGATCCACTTCCGAAAGCCTCACAAAGCATATCTTCTTTCATGTGACCTCCGTCCGGGGAACTTCCACTGATGGAGTTCACGAATTGCAGGGGCAAGTGATTCTCCGGCAGCGAAAAGGAGTGGGCCGTAATCGTCACAGGTCGGTGGCGATGGTTTATCCGGGACGTAGGGTTTCGCGTTGGAAGGTTTTGGGGATGCATGTTCATCTCAATGGTTTTTGGTCACAATCTTCTGGTAAGCTTTGTATGTTTGGAACAGGAAATTATGGTAGTAGGATTAATAGGCATAATGTTAATGTTGTTCTTAAGCTTCGTTATCCGAATAATGTTACGCTTTCGAGTAGTTTGATTACTGGAAGTTTAGAAACGTTTGATGATATAAAGATTGAACCCATTTCAATATTGGCTTTATCTCAGAGTCCAAATTATAGCTTTACAAAGAACGATGGTGGTTGTGTAGCTGAAGCGGAAGGGGAGAGTTTGAATCTTAAAAGTCTGAATCAAGGTGCTTGCAGTGTGTTTTCTGGATATAGGGATAGGTTTCAGCTTGAATATGGGAGTAACTGTCATAATGCTAGTTGTGATCCACTTGGTGGTGGTGGTGGTTTTGAGAAGTTGCCTGGTTTAATGCATTTCTATCCTACTCGGTGCGTGGAGAAGCGGAAGATTCATATGATGTTGGGTTTTCCTAATTTGGATTACAATGATTATGTGTTTCCGTTTTATCCGAATACGACGTTGATATCTGAGGGGGTGTGGGATGAGAAGGAGAATCAGCTTTGTGCAGTTGTGTGCCGGATTTTGAATTTCACGGGATCTCCTTATGTTGGAGATTGCTCGATTAAGCTCACGTTAAGATTTCCTGCTGTGTTGTCTTTGAGAAATAGGAGTACTGTTTTGGGCCGGATATGGAGTGATAAAGTTGTTGGTGAATCTGGCTACTTTGATAGCATTGGATTTGAGGGTAACTGGAAGGCAACAAGAGTTGTACCTGGTTTACAATACAACTATACTGAAATTGACAGAGTAAGAAATTCTTGTGGAGAAAAGGTGACTGCTAGAGGAAAAGGAAAGAAGTATCCTGATGGATTTTCTGATATGGCAGTCAGCTTGTTTGTGAAAAACAGTAAAGGACAAGTAGCTCAAGGTTACTCGTCACCACTGTTTGTTGGTGATCAAATATATGACGGGCAGACTTATGGGGTTCCATTTGTGCCAACAAATGGAAACTTGAAAGCACATGGTTTTCAATACATCAGTTCATTGAATGTCAGTTATACGATAACCTTGAACCCTTCTCCTGATTTTAAGTTTGGTAGTCAAGTCAATTCAACAGAAATTAAAATCAATGCTGAAGGATTGTACAATAGGAAAACTGGAGTTATGTGTCTGGTAGGATGTCGGCATTTGAGAACAAATGACAAAATACTGATAAAGAACGAGTCTCTGGACTGTGAAATCATGGTTAATGTCCAGTTTCCTCCAATGAATTCAAAAGGAGGTGAATCTATTAAAGGGACTATAGAAAGCACGCGACAAAAGGTAGACCCTTATTATTTTGAACCCCTTCAGTTGTCTTCATATTCTATTTACAGAAAACAAGCAGATGCATCCATTTGGAGAATGGACTTTGAGGTAATTATGGTATTGATATCAAACACACTTTCTTGTGTGTTTGTAGGATTGCAACTCTTCCATGTGAAAAAGAACTCAGAAGTACTTCCTCATATTTCCATTGTGATGCTTCTTGCTATTACTCTAGGTCACATGATTCCCCTGATGCTGAACTTTGAAGCCTTATTCAAGGTGAATCATAATAGTGTGCCGGATGCTTTTATTGGGAGTGGAGGGTGGCTTGAAGTGAATGAAGTCATTGTGAGGATGGTTACAATGGTAGCTTTTCTTCTAGAGTTGCGTCTTGTACAGTTGACCTGGTCTTCAAGACAGGGTGAGGAAAGTCAGATAAGCTTGTGGGCTTCCGAAAAAAGGGTTCTCTATATGACTCTACCATTGTATATTGGAGGTGGATTGACCGCTTGGTTGGTGCACATATGGAAGAATTCTAGCCAGAGAAGCTCACCGCTCCATCTTTCACGCCATAGGTCTAAGTTTCCTCTTGTTGGACAACATTCTTATCAAGGTCCTTCACTTTGGGAAGACTTCAAATCTTATGCTGGTTTACTCCTGGATGGATTTCTGCTTCCACAAATTCTGTTCAACATATTTTCTAACTCGGGAGAAAAAGCTCTGGCAACATCATTTTATTATGGAACAACCATTGTTCGTATACTCCCCCATGCATATGATCTTTATAGAACTCACAGTTCGTCATGGTACCTTGATATGTCATACATATACGCAGACCATAGAATGGATTTTTATTCCACAGCTTGGGACATCATAATTCCAATTGGTGCTCTTTTATTGGCTTTCCTCCTATACTTTCAGCAAAGATTTGGAAGCCGCTGCTTTCTTCCAAAGAGGTTTAGAGAAACTTCTTCCTATGAGAAAGTACCTGTTATTGGTAATGACGATTTGTGATGATAGCCTAATATTGATTACATTTTGTAAAATGATTTTATTTTTAGCATTGGAAGACACTTCTTGCAATGGCAAATATACAGTTCAAGCTAAAAGAGTTTACACGATTTTGCTCATACCAAGAAACCTTTTACTACCATTTATAGCACATTTTGTATAATCTTTTTTTTCTTTCTGCTTCAGTCATATCAGTTTTGCTCAAAGTTTCCTGTTATTAGACAAAATGCTGTTCATTTGAGTAGTTGCCAAATTGGCAAGTTAAAACTTGAGGTGCATTTGGCAAATTATCATTGTATTTTTTTTTTTTACTATATTTGTCAAGTTATAAATCAATCACATAGCTTTTTCCGAAAAAATAAAATCGATTGTGGGTATTTTTGGTTCCACTTTTAGAGAGGACGAAATTGATTCTAGAGGTGTTTTGATTTTGACAAGTTTAGTTTTTCTAGAGTGGAGTTAATTTTTGCCTACATAATTTATTCTACTTGAGGTTATAAATTGCAACATTTGATTTTAAAATGGATTTTTACACTTAAATTTATTGTTCATTTCACTTTTAAATGAAAATATCTATAAATGTAAACCACTTTATTTTCAGCACCAAAAAATAAACCAATTTCAATTCAATTTTAGTTAGAATTAATTTTTCTCACCACATGTTATAAATTATAAAAAATAAAAAATATGATTTTGATGTTAAATAATTTAGAGATTAATTTTTTTTGAAAACCACTTTTTTATAACAAAAAAATCAGTAATTAAAAAAATGACTTTTCTTGAGAAACTACTAAAAATGGCTTCTCATTTGAAACAGTTTTTAGATTCTCCTTTTTAAAATTCTGTACAAACAGGTGAAAACCTTTAAAAGTGATTTTTTTATGAAAAAAATTGTAGCAAACCGCTCATTCTGAGTACTTTTTCAATGCAATCATGTGACCTATAGAGTAATAAACTAATAATAGTAGAGTGAGCTGCCTCAAGCCAATAAAATTTTCTAGCCATCTATTAGCTCTCCCTCACAGAACTTCCATACCATCTCAGTAAAAAAAAATTGCAGAATGAATCTTCTTAGCATCTAATGAACAATACACATACAGTGTTTATAGAGCGCGCTCAAATAACTAGTGCACAGCTGACTTGTAGATATACTATCTAACTGAAAACTAACTAGAAAGCATAGCTTGCCTCGAGTTCATCTTTATCTAGATTGTACTAGATATGGACAATATATACATACAACAAGTAGATTGTCAATGGGAAGCATGGTAATGTACTACTGTTATGGGAGACAGTGACAATCAGCCTCCTCCCTTAATAGATTATGTCATTGATAATGTCATTTAATTACATAAGCCATCACTGTCATGGAAAGAAGCCTAAACTTTGGCTCTTGATATTGCATAACCTGTAAATCAGTACCAAGTATGAATTAGAATTGAAAAATCTAATAAAAACATATATATGATATAAATGATTGCTAGAACAGGACATGCACGTGCGTTGTTACAAAATAGCATTAATCTTTATGGTTATTGAGGTACAAAGATTCATTATACTTGAGATTGCTGCTAAACAAAATTTGTTTGGAAATGAAGTTAAGAAAACAATGTTTTGGCTCTGATTAGTACATACATTAATCTGTAGGCATCCATTAATCATGGCAAAACAACGAGGCAGGACTTGCCACAAGTGATCTTGCCTCAAGTGATACTAACAAGTTGATACTCCTACATGGGAAAATATAGAAACGCATATCTCTCTCAGGTATGACCTGCACATGCAATGCAAATTATTATTGAATGTCACTGCAAATAAGCACAGCACACATCTACAATTTAAATTGGACCAGGTGATCTGCTTAAAATTAGTACCTTGGACTGGTACACTAATCTGATACTCCTACATGGGAAGATACAAAAACATGCCTCTCTCAGCGCCAATGATAACACCTTTTGTTTTGGTAAGACCTGCACACATGTAAATTATTACACAATGTCATTGCAAATAAGCACAGCACACTTTTACAATTTAAATTGGACAAAGATTCCAGAATTGCACGGTCCAAGCTGACTCGATAGGAAAATGCTTCAAGAAGCAAATCCATTAGCTATATACACCACGGTTCATTGCAGTTTACTAGGTAATATTCAGCTTCAAATTAATTGCATATAGCAAGGAGAAATATCTTGAGGTCTTCAGATTCAATTAACAAATAACTATATAATATTGCTAAGAACATGAAGCATAAATTACCTCCAATAACATCTTAAGCAGATTTCTTGCCACTAACTATTCGAGATATCTGAAGACCCCTGCTGAAAGCTTCATTAAAGAGAAGTCTAGTTTGCATGGATTGAAATCCAGGTAACCATGAGAGAACTGCCATGGGGGCCATAACAATAATCCCAAACAGTAAATCGTAGAGTCGTGCCAAGGAAACCACAGTATCCCACACTATAGTTGATTGCAGAAAAGGCCTAAGCACCTGGGCTATTAAAATCATTCCCCATCCTGTGGGAACGAATGCCAACGAGCTTGTTAGAAGATCAACAAAACTGAAGCGGGTGAACTCCAGTAAGAGGACAATTACTAGAACTGTGACCATAATCACGAGAAGCTGCACTAGTCGATAATATTTATGCTCATTTGTAGCATATTTATCCCGTGCATATGCTATGCTGATATAAATCGCAACAACAGCAACCATGAATATCCAAGACAGCAAGTAAACAGCTATACTAGTATTCTTATTTGCAATACCCAGCTGATAAACAATACCATACTGAAAAAAGAAAAACCGAAGGTCTAAAATGATTTCCAACAGCTTTCCCCATATACCGGTTGTTTTTAGATGATCTTGCTCCTCATACCACCATGTTTCCCAGCTGTATTCTGCCTTTCTGAATGGCCCACCCGGATACCAAATCCAATTCACAAAGTCTTCAAAGTCATATACAGTCTTCAACCAATCAAACCCAGAGGGATTGAAGACAAAAGGAGACATTATCCATGAAACTACAAGAAACCAACTTGAGATTGTCATAGCTATGTACACAAAAGTACCCTTAGGCAAGGGACTATGAGTAGCATACACAATTAAAATAATTCCAAGTTCGATAGCCTTAACAAAGTGGCTTCTACCATATAGCCGATAGTTCTCTGCAAAACTCTTGTGCTCCACCACAAAACCGCGACCTGTGGCTCGGTACTTTGCACCTCCATGAAGTATAGTCCGGCCAAAGAAATGGGTACGAGTTCCCAAAGAGAATGTAAAGAATAGTGATCCAAGCTCCAACTGCATTGTCAGGAAGTCCCAGACTGCAGGAAGGAACCCGTGCTCAAGTGTATTTTCAACAACCATTGGGAGCGCAGTGAAAATACCAAGCTGGATTATAAACTGTTGATCTATGATTGCACCAAGGGCTTTATTGTTGCTAACACTTCTCTGGGCTTCCTTTTCAATGCCACTGAGGGCCATATAAAGGCGGCCCCAAAGATAAGCATAGACTGTCAGTACAACTACCATGGAGTTAAAGTAAAATCCTATAGTTGTGTAGAACACTGAAAGCATGCGAAAGAAGTCTAATCTGTGACCTAGCCGGTAGACATCTCTGCTCAAGACCTGCTCGCCATTGCCACTTGCGACCTTGGCCTCAAACATGGATATCTGATTCAAGCCAACATCTCTTCCTTTACCTACCTGTATATATTCATGATGTGTCACATTGCCACCTCGCAATGTACAATTGAAACCAGCAAAAATATCTTCACTGATATTGATCACTCTGGATGCCTTGCTGACTCCACCCCGACACAAGAACCAGAATCTGTCAAACACATCCGGGTGACCGTAGTGCATCCGTACTTTCAAAGGGTTTGCGAGAACTCGCTGGCCCAGTGTCACAAAACTTGTCTCTTGTGATGACATGAACCAAGCAAGAGACGAAACAGATCCTGTGAAGATATTCTCTCGAACACCCAAAATGGTTGGCTTCTTGATACCATGGTAGACATTGAACTCCTCCAACAGATTTCGCATTTTGAGAGCTTCCTCAAAATAATTGTCTTGATTCATATCTATTGTCTGAACTGCATCACCTCGCGTAAAGATCATTGCATGATTCTGGTTTTCTGGTTTCCCTTCTCCAAGTTTTAAAGGACCGGGCAACCTGACCCGATAAATCTCAACCTCACTCTGCAGTTGCCGATCAAACTTCACAAGAACAGAGTAATATTCAGTCTCTTCCCTACCAAAAGAAACCTCATCAACATAAGCCACTCGAAGGGCCTCATTATTTTTCATCAAATACAGTATATCATCAGCTCGGGGATTCTTCTCTGCCTTGTGACGTCCATACAACTGGCATGCGACAACATAAGAAAACTTCATCATCGCACTGCCATATTCATGTCCCTTGAATAACAGTGACACACTGCTATCTGCCCTTCTCAATTTCCGTAAAGATGGATGCCCGTCAGAGCGTAGAGTATTCAAATTGTTGTTTTCATTTGTTGAACCATATGATGAAATAATATGCTCGGATCCCTGTCTTACGTCCATCTCAGATGCTGAATCAAGAAAGGCGAGCATCTTAAGGGCGCTATAGTAATACATCATCCCCCTGACTGTGCGAGACAATGTTTGACCTCTATAAGATACCCAAAGGCGGAGGTCCAAGGATTTTGTTGTCCAGATATCATCCTCGTCTTTCAAGCCCTCTCTATGCATCCTTTCCATAAAGTTATTCCATTCATCCTCATAAATCTTCTGCAAATAAAACAGAGTAGTAATGCCATCCTCATTCTCCTTTCGAAGAGAATCTTTGCTATACAAAACTTCCTCATCATAATATGGGGTCAAAACACTGAAAGCCATCATCTTTTCAACATAGGGAGCACGAGGCATGTTCATAAACAAAGAATTGCTAAAGAAAGCAATCCGCCGTCGAGCCTCAAGATTCAATGGAACATTATGCATCGAGTCTCTTGAAGTAAGAATTGTAGACAACCTTCTGAGCTGCCTAGTGAAGGCTTCATCTGCGGCATCAGGAAACTCAATAGCATTCTCAAAGAGCAGTCCCCCGTCAGTTGTTGGACCTTCAAGCGCAAGACCTTCCTCAACCAGCTGGGTGGCGGACTTCTTAACCTTTGGAAATCTTCGAACACACAACTCATACAAGGCTTGCAACAAATTTACAGCCTTATTCAAATCTTTCTTTGGCTGTATCGAAAGTTTAACAAGTTCAGTCACCTTAACATGTAGCTCTGGTAGCAGAGACATCCTGTACGCTTGTGTTAACTTCCCCGCTTGAATGTGGTAGTCTATTTCCCTGAACATATTAGTCACAATGGAGAACTCTACCTTATCAACTTTAAGAATCTGACGAAAAAAATACTTGATGCTATCATAAGCCTCAATGACAGCACACCGGCGATACTCATTCTTGCACATCTTCAACCAAAGTGTTGTGTCAGACTCATTTTCCAGCTCTTTTGCCTGACTGAGAGCACGTAGTAGCTCGTTGCAGAGAAGGAAACACGGCCATCGAATTACCCTAATGTTCCAGCAATTTTCCGGCAGTTCCAGGAGCTCCAATTCTCGATCACTGATTATATCTTCATCCCTGAAATTAATGATAATCTCATTCCATATTAAGGCAAACCTGGTAGCGTCCACTTGGCTTGATTCAATTTTTGTGAAGGGTCGACCAAGTCCGTATCGTAATTTCAACCGATGGATGGCATCACGAACCTTCTTCAGCAGCGTAGCTTGCTGGCTTAGCAACTCCTCCTCTGGCATCAGATTGAACTGCATTGCACTGGCAAAGAACTGGAATCGGAGCCTGAGTTGTGAGATATTCCGAATTTCACCCAAATGCGAGAACAGACCAATCGTCGCACCAATAAAGGAAGAGAAAATCGAATACCATATTTGCAAATCCATGAAGTATATCAACACAACAGGTAACCATAGCAAAACAACTGCCACTCTGTTGGTGTTATTGAAAAACTCATGCCATCTATAATCAACACCCTTAAGTTTCAATAAAGCCTTTGTGGGAGCAATTAGAGGTTTGAACTGAAGAAAATAACTGAATGAAAATTTTGAAGCTAATACTCCTATCCAGAAAGTAGTATACTTCACATGATCTAGAAGCCCTTGTCTCACACCCCGGCCCACAAAAATCCGGGTATGAAACCACCATGTCCACAAGTATACTATACTCCAGTCCGATTCCTCAATGAAGTTCCGCACACACGGCAGCACAAATAACACACAAGACAACATTTCTGGTATAAGAAAGCAGAAAACAATCTTAAGAAATGTATAAATCCTCTGATTTGCCGCATCAGACCAATTCCGACGAGAACCCTTCTCAAGCCAAATTAATCCATAAAAGACCCCAAACAAAACAGTCCATGTTATAGCAACCATAGTCTTCAGCACCATCCTTACTCCACGCCAAGCAGTCTCTTTAGTAACCAAACTATATTGAGTTCCAGCATCAAGCACAGATTGAAGTATCCTTAAACCACCCCAAGTGATAAACAAAGTCAACATTTTGACTAGAACATCTTTTCTCTCCAATGCTTGCCATGGATACTGAGTACCTTCCCAAGCAACAATAATAGCACCCTGCATGAACAAAATCAGCATAACCCAAAGCCTATCAAAACTCTTATAGATATTCCAAAATGACCTCTGTTCAACATACCCAGTTTTCCCTACACGCTTATCCTTCGGCGTAGTCCCAAAAAAACTAGACTCAAAATTCAAAGGCCATCTTAGTTTCTTCAAACACCTCCTACTCCAAAAATACTCATTTATATCATCATAATTCCTCCAAGCAGAATGTGGTGCTTTTCCATTTCTACTACTATCAACTTCAACCTTAATAGTATTATAAATAGGCATAACAACAGATTTCAAAAAACCATAATCACCAGAAACAGTTGGCAAAAAAGGACTACCAGTATTAGGATCTATAAACTCATCAAGAACCATATTAAGCTCCTTAGCCATAAAATGATAAATATAACAAAGACATTCAGGAACAAAACGAAGATTACCAGCTTCACCCCAAATTAGAAGATAAAGCGAAACATAAAGCAACTCACGCCGAAGATCCGACGGGTCACGACGGCGACGTGATACCACCACGCTGGATTTCAAACCTAGATAAGAACACCATGTAGTGTAATTATGAAGAAGCTTTTTCCGAAACCGATTCAAAACTCCGGCGTCAAGCGCGTCAACGATAGCCGGAGGAGGTTCAAGACGCATCTGAGCATTTGCAAGGTGAAGAACCAAATGCTCTCTCTGATTCCTTGCGTTATCGTTTTGAAAACCGAACAGTAACCGAAGCCAGTCAAGAAGGTCCATCTCCGGTTGCCACGCCATGAAACGGTGCTTCGGTAAGTCTCCGACGGTGCGAAGTGCGGCGGCGGCGGCGCGTACTTCGGGATACCGGAGAGAAGGATGGTCTGTGAGGAGGTCGTGAACTGGAATAATGTTGAAGACGGAGTTTAGCGGTGGTGGACGTGGTTGGTTCACGGCGGCGCCACGCGCGGTGGTCGGACGTTGTCTGAGATGCATGGTGATTAGTAACCGTTTAACTGAAAGTGAGAAGTTCTGAGTTTGTTACTAAAAATAAAAGCGTTTATGAATTTGAATGCATTTTGTTTGTTTATTTCGTGAGTTAGTTTTGATTTTTGATTTTCTCTTCAATTTCTCGTTGTTGTGTTTCGGTTTTTTGTTTTAGTTTCTTCTTCTCACCGTTAACTATGGTGGAAGAAGATAGAGTGAAGTTTGATTGAAGAAGGAAGAAAAGTACACGAAAAAGAACCGAAACTTTTATTTCACTGTGCAGTTTCAACATCACGCGATGTTAGGTCGTGGTTGAAAGACACGCTCCTAGTGGCGGGACCCACCAATAACACCATTAAATAAAGTTCTACTTGTAATGAATGTAACGGTTTGATTCTACGAAACGACGCCGTGCTGCTTTTGGTTTTATTTATTTTTTACTCCACCCGTCTCTAATTATAAGACTCTTTTTAACAAAAACTTATTCATTTACTTTGTTTTGATCGTATTTTTTTAATAATATATAAATTTAAATATTAAAATATAAGATCTTGTTAGATTCCTCTCGATGAGTATTATCAAAATATTAAACTTTTATAATTTTTACTAATAGACAATTAATGATCAATATTGTGCATTGGCATACGTGCAGTGATCAAATATGGTCTTATAATTAAGGAGGGAGGGAATATTATTTGGTGGATGTTTTTGCTCGCAACTGCATAGACTAATTAATCATTTGATTTGAGGTAAAAACCCCCATGTAGAAGATTTGATCTCTAATTAAAGCAAGGCCCAACAAGTGGCTCAATTATCATAAACCTAGTTCATATCCACCCCGCCTCGTTGACTTGGTACACGGGTCACTTGTATCGTATATCGGAAGTTTTGTGTTTCCTCTGTGGCAAATACGTTCCTCAAGGTTCATATTAACGATTAGATTGATCTCAACAAATTTTCACACTCCACATCAAGTGTATTGCGTTGACGGTTATAATTGTTCCTCTTATATAAGTGTGGAGGCTTTCGTGGAAAGGTAGAATTCATTTTTTTTCTTTTCATTTCACTCACATTTATCACATGCTGACATGAGCGTCACAATGTAACATTATGTAATATGTTTTGTATATACATTCATCCCTATGAACCACCACTCTAAAGGCTTAACACTACAGTAAATGTCTCAATCTCACCGTCAAATCATCTAATTTTATTCTTATCGGAGCAAAATTAAAAGAGATTGTGTTTTAGCATTAGTTTTTTTTTTTTTTTTGTAAACTAATATACAATCTGCGCATAAGTAAAGATTTATTCTTCGAAGTTGATTTCTTATAACAAATACAGTATTTTTTATGCACCAATTAATATTCGAACTTTGGACCAAATAATTATTGAACCAAATGATTAAAATGACTTTGAATATGTGGTTTTGATTATTTTAAAGGCAAATTCGATCTTGAAAAATTAAAAAATGAACAGAAAAAGAGGGATGAGGGAATCTCTGCTTGGAATATTTTAGAATTAATTGATCACTACTACTACTACTACGTAGGACAATGGATGATGGTGATGGGTAAAGTTGTACTCCCTCCGTCGTATATTATAAAGGGAAAAATGATTCTTTTTTTATCTCAAATTATAAGGGAAAAATCAACTTTCAAGAATCTTTTTTACTTATCCTTATAAAATTAAATGCAAATTGCATTTAATTTTTTCTCTCTCTCCTTTTCTCAATAAACAACAAACAATCAAGAAAAATCCACAAAATCATATTTCAAATTCTCAAATTTTGATTTTCTTAATAAGTGTTTTTTTTATTTTTTATAATATGGGACGGAGGGAGTATTTACTTAAGTGGTTTGTTGTTGTACACTGGCACATGCAGCACGTTTCCCAAATGGCTCGTGTCCTTAATGTAGTTTACCTCAACACAGAGAGACACAATAGCAGTGTTGTGTTATTGTTTGTTTGTTACTTCCACTTGTGCTTATAATAATGATCTTTACAAGTTTGGTCTTCATCAGACTTCAAAATAAAGGTATTGCCTTTAATGGACGTTTAGGTTGGTAATGACTAATAAAAAGGTATTAGTGGAATATTTTTGACTTAAGGAAATGTAAGGAATAATTTGGAAAAAACACACAGGCCAATAAATCTTATTTTTTTAATTAAAAATTCTAAATTTTTTTGTCTATTCCAAAAATAACCTTGGTGTATTAATTTATACTTCTCTCTTGTAATTATCTACCTACACCACTATGCTTAATTCCAATGTAACTTTTGTTATTCACAAGCCTTTTAGTGTGCTTGTTGTTTCCCTCCATATTTTTTGTATAGGGAATATGTAATCTAATTAATGCATGACATAGGAATGACTAACCTTTAATAAGGGTAGAAATGAAAATATTTAATTAATAAAGCATAAATTTATAAGTTGTTTCTTATATAAAGGAGAAAAAAAAATTTGCAAATTGTTCCTTATACATTAGACCGGAGGAGTAGTAGTATTAACAAAGAAAAATACAATGTAAAAAAAGTGAGAGGAGAATTTTCTTTTTTTAATGAAGTGGTGGGACTCTTTGTATTGTCTTTTGTTTGAATAATAATTGAATTTGTGGTCCTATACAGCTCATGTGTGTACTTAGTAAGGCAGAAAGATTGAATACAATCGAATCTCCTTTCAAACTGTGTATATACTGTATAGTACCTTTTTTTACTGGATATATACTTTAGAGTAATTTAAAGAATTCTCTCTATCAAACAAAACATTTGATTCAAGTGATTTGATTACTGATCACATAATCGTTTGGGAGAACACAAATTCAGTTTTTGATGGGAACAATTTTTTGTTGGACTTTCCTTACTCCGCGGTTAAACTCCGGATTAACGGGGGCCTTGGGAACCAGAAGATTAACACACCAAAAAATAGCAATTTCAACATTTTTATCAGTTAACCTAAGATTTATGGCTTTATAAAACAGACTCAATACACTGATCCTTTAACTTCACATAACTAATAAGCACAAACTACATACTATACTGCAATTCCTCAACTTTTCTATAACCAAACAGTACAGTTATTCCATTCTATGATAAAAGTAATAGTAGTTTTCTTCCTTGCATTCATTTAGTAGAAATTTCAACCAGGATATACATGGTCGCTGTACATGTGAGCTGTCAAATTTAAACCCTCGAGCATTGCTTCACCTCGAGTGTTGAAGTTGAATACACATATTCCACCATTGTTGATATCAAGGGATCGAAACCTGAACATTGTGATCAAATGTCTTAATGTAAGCTCAGCTGCTATAGATTAAGATTGGACAAATCATCAATAGTTTGCTTCAACAGTGTAACAGATAATGCTTTACCTTTCTGGGCCAAGGCCTAAAGCAGTGCAAGTTAATGCCCTCAATATTGATTTGTGAGTCACAACCAAAAAGCTTTCTCCCTGAAGAGTAACATAAATCTTGCAACTTACTTTCAAATCAATATACTTGAAAAACTAAGTATCAATGAGAATGAAA
This sequence comes from Trifolium subterraneum, assembly GCA_951799995.1. Classification (NCBI taxonomy): domain Eukaryota; kingdom Viridiplantae; phylum Streptophyta; class Magnoliopsida; order Fabales; family Fabaceae; genus Trifolium; species Trifolium subterraneum. The sequence continues at coordinate 3,774,573 of OX637462.1, read as the reverse complement.
TCTTACAGGTGACAACAAAATTTCCTTCCAGCAATCTTTTGCAGCTTTCCAAAGATCTCGTACGGGATATCTACCGTTCATTAAAAAATTGGCGGGATCTTCTCTCCAGATTCTGTATTCCTCTTGATATATTTGCTTAGCATCCACTGCCTCCAAATTATAAACAAACTGATTTAGTTTAATCATGAAAACAATGAATGAAAACACATCATCATATTCGATTTAAGCATGCCAACATCAATATGAAAAATGTAATGTAGAATTGATCTGAAAAGCTATAAACATATTAAAAATGTGTTCGTTGTTTTTGTTTACAATTGAGAAGAAGAAACAGCCTCACCATTTTTCAAGCCTTCAAGGTGATAGAGAGATATTTCTTTAAGTGAGTCGATGTAAACCAATGGCTTTTCCCTTCCTTGCCATATAATTTCAGCAGTTTGCTACATCAAACAATGCCAAGTTGATTATTAGTAATAGTATTAGCACGCTTGAGAATTATATTTTACCAGTGCCTAACCTTAGCGCGAGATATTGGACTGGCAAGACATTGGTCAAAGTAAATATTTTCCAATGCTTTCTTGCATCTCTCTGCTTGCTCCACCCCAGCTTCAGTTAGTACTGACAAATCTGAGCTTCCCTAAACACATATGATCAAATGAATGACAACGGATGGCAGACGCGGTAAAAAGATGTTCGGTGTGAAACATCAAAACAAATAAACAAAAACTTCAGTCCTAGAAGGAGTAAGGCTACATAAATTTTTGAACTACTCTATGTACATTTTAAATGATCAGTAAAGTATTTCAGGATAGAGACATAGGCTTTGTTTTATTTGGTAAAAAGTAGTGGATGACGGATAAGCTAACTGGTTGCAGATGAGCTTATAGTGGATAATATTTGCTAGCTGATGGTCGATAGCAAATAAGCCAACTGGTTGAATAATCATTTGCTCTTAGCATCTCAAAACAAATCAATTAAAATAACATGTGTAAGTACGAGATAAAAAATCATTTGCTATAAGTTATAAGCTCAAATGCTACTTAAAGTAGCATCTAAAAAACCATTTAAACTCATGAGAGAATACCGTTAATAAACAACTATACTTTAACCATACAAGCTTATATAATTTTACCATAAAAGAAATAAAGTATCAGATAGGCATTTGCAAAGAAAGCTAAACATCTGCCCCAACTCCATGATTGAGCTAATAACCTAAAAAGTAGAGAACAAACCTGAATCCTACTTTCTGCATTCCAAGTGCTAAGACCATGTCTTAAAAGAGTCACTTTCTTTGTTGAAGAGATTAACTCATTTGTAAGTGATGTTGTTGCTTTAGAGAAATCATATGCACCACCAGTTACAGAAAAATCAGTACTACTTGGAAGTTTATCTGCATTAAAACACCAGAAAATCAACTTCAGACCAAGTTGTAGGACATGTATATAATATAACAACCATTCCACTATTTCTTCACAAATAATCCTCCTCACTCACAAACTAAAAGCTTTTGAAGTTGGCATTGAACCATTAAATTAGTAGAATTACTACTACAAGTAGTAGATATATAGTAAAATAATGACAAAGTAAAATGCCTCTTTTGTTCCAAATTATGCAATTATAGCTTTTATTGGTTTTAGACTTCAGTCCTGTAAAAAAAAAATTGTTTGGATTTGGTCCGGTAAATTGAAAAACAATTGTTTTTAGTCTCTAAAGTCTTAAGCACCTTACTAGACCGTATGGCGTCACGTGTCATGATTATATTAGGCCACATATGTCATCAATGACTAAAACCATATGCTAAAAAACTAGAGATGGGACTAGACAACTTTTTTTGTACCCCGTTTTATTTAGAAACTAGTCATCAAACTGGATAAAACAGGTAGCAAAAACACTAAACAAAAACAAGAATTTTTGTTCTATGGGACAACTTTTTGTCCTGAGTGCATACTATCAAAATACCATTTTTATTTTTCAATATAAAAAATATTATCTCTCTAATACAGTTATGTCTTATTATGTATTATGTTGTCATGTCATGTACTATTATGTCAAGTCAAGTACTTGCTAATTTGCGAATGAAACGCGCTTAAAACTTAATTATTATTATTATTATTATTATTATTATTAGTACAGATAAGAATCAAACTTGGTTATGAATAAGCGGATAAGTTGAGATGAATTGACCTGTGGCAGGGTGTGAAGTAGAAATTGAGCAGTGAATACGGTGAGTGAGAGGAAGATGAAGCTGAGAAGAAGCTGTAGAGGAGCAGGAAATAGCCATACATGGTGATGGTAGTGAGCACATGGTGATGGTGCTCAAAAACACAACCTTTGCCATTGTTGTCTCCTATCCTTAAACTGTGGTTGTTTCTGTTGTGGTTCTTGTTTGTTCTTTTGTTCATTTCATCTCTACCAGTATGGTCCACATTATCTTCACTTCATCTTCTAATTGGTTGTGTTATGTGGTTTGAAAAATTAATTTTAACTCAGTTAAATTTGAAGTGAATTATGGTTTAATACATTTTTTTTTACAAATGTGGATGACGAGTATCGAACTTACTTCATGCATATTAATCAAACTCATCATTACTATACCAAATTTAGTAGCTTAATTATGGTTTAATAGTAATACATGAGAAAAATAAATATGTATTGACAATGTAAAATAAAAATTAACATTGTTTTTCAAAAATAAAAATTAACATTATTTTATAAAGGATAAAATATGTTTGTACTTCCCTCTAAATATATCAAATTTCGTGTTTATTCTCTTCAAAAAAATTCTTTGAAATTTAGTCCCTGTAAATTTTTTAGTTTCAATTTTAGTCCCTTAATTTTTACAAAGGTTCATGTAGCATGTTTGAAATTACTTTCTTTGAAAAACATATCATAATGAGATAAAAAAATATGGTTAGTTTAATCATTTAACTATTTGATCTTTAATTTTTGATAATTTATACAACTTTAAATTAAAGATTAAATATTTAAATAATTAAATTAATAATATTTTAAGGAAAAGTTAGTTAAAGTTTAGTTTATTGTACCGCGTGCAAATTTACTATATAATTTGTTTTTATTTTTTGTTAGATAAATACTTCAAATTCTTTCAGAGGTAATATATATCTCACCTTAATAAAACACGCTTAATTTTTTTTTATAAGCAAACACTTAACAAATTAACAACTCCGCTATGCTTACATATAGCGGAGTTATGGGGAGTGTTCGAAGCGGTCAAGCTTGTTAGGACGATGATTTTTTCACTAGTTGAGTTGTGTGTGGACTCTATACGAGTAGCTAAGGACATTGAAGGAAGGGGCAAAATTAATATTTGAGGGAGGTCCCTTGTAGAAAAGATTTGTCGTATGTTGGAGCTTGACTGGGAAGTGGTGGTTCATCATACCTATTGAAAAGCAAATCAGGTGGCAGATGCTCTTGTCAACAATGGTTGTGCTATTAATTCGAGTTGTATTTTCTTTGATGATTGTGCAAGTGCCTCACGGCATCTCTTGCTAGCTGATGTATTGGAGTGGCAACTCCACGTGTAATTCCTCGTTAGTTTCTTTCCTCGGGCTTCTACCCTCTTTGTTATTAAAAAAAAACTCATCTTAATAAAAACACTTAACAAATTAATTGGCTTAATTAATTGTATTTTTTGTCTTTCTATTTTACATGTTCAACGATTTTGATCTTCCATTTTAAAATTAAACATTCTTATCCCTTATTTTGACCTTTTTTACAATTTTGCTTCCGACCTTATTTTGTCACCATAAGCGTTGATGTGTCTTTTTTCTATTAGCTGGAACATAAAACATTGATGTGTCAATGCAATTCCGTAAATAACCACGACATGTTAGCAAATCTTCTTCATTAGAGATCAAATAATCTCTTTGACACATTGTCTTTCAATCTAATAAAGAGGATTTACAAATGTATATTTCGTTAATCATTTTGATATGTCTTTACGTAGTTAATTTTATCCTCAAATATATGGATTCATTTCTATCTTGAAAAACTAGACTATTGCTTTGGATCAAAATCCCTTTGTTGCTTTCCCGATGGCAGCTTCTAGTTTTAGGAGTTTAATTAATTTATTTTGGCGTCCAAATATATTAGAGTAGGAGTTTAATTAGGAAATATCTAATCTAATCTAAGTATTAAATAGACAAGGAAAGCTAGGTTGGATGCGTTTAACAAATGTCTAACATTGTTTTTCTGTCGTGACAAATGCCAAACATTACCGCTAAATGAGGAAATTAGCTTGGGAATATGTACTTTGTTTTAATCTACTTTTTCTTTTTTTAAGCAAAATTGCCCACTTTTTCTTTTAAACTTATTGCCCTCTTTTTCTTTTCTTTAGGAAATTGTCTCTTTTTTCAAATAGACTTTTATTATGAGATTCACGTTTTTTTGGGTCAATTAATCTAGTGGCTAGAATTAGAAATTTCATCCTTAAGAGTGGATAATCGGGATAACTGGAGTTTAGACCCGAACCTCCTGCATATAATACAATGTTCGATCAATTGAGCTAAGTTCACGAAACAAGATATTCACATTTTTATTTGGAGTAAGGAGTATTTTTCTATAAGACAATCACAAATGCTAAGTGACCGATACCATTATATGTTAATGAATAAATAAATGTTAAAAAAAGAATTAATAAATAAAAATATTGTTATGAAAAATGTATTTAAAAATGTCCACTTAACACACTGATAGTCTCCAATAAGCCACTAAGTTTAGTATAGCGGTGAGAGATTTGGGAAATATACATGAAATCCTAATGTCGATCCACATTACCAACATCGTAAACCAAAACACCTATAGTCTCCAACAAATATTCCCTATGTTCCTTATAGCTATAATATTTTATGACACATTTAATATTTATTATCTTATTCCTTTATAATGACACCTAAATAAGTTTTTTTGGATGATATTCATGTGTTTTTTAGATGTGTTGCAACCCGTGAGTGTTGGATGGCAGCAGGTTTGTCATAGTTATTGGAGAATCCGGCGTACCATCATGGAACAGTTGCAGACAGAGTATTTGGTGCATTTGACATAACCGAAACGACAAGATCTGGAATGACAATATTCAGTCACCAAGCCAAGTTGGGAGAATGACGTTCGCCGTCTGGAATGAGTGGTTTACCGTCCATCAGTTACGACATCATAATATTGTTCCTGTTGAGGATCCTAGGGCGGTTCAGTGGGAGAAACCAGGTGTGAGATGGATAAAATGTAATGTTGATGCTGTGTTTGTAGCTGGGTCCATTATTACTTTTATGAGTCTTTATTTTCGCAACACCAATGAACAATTTGTGGCTGGCTTGACTAAATGGCAGACTGTTTATTCCATAGTGGAAGGCGAAACATTGATACTATTACATGCTATGAAAGAGGCTATACATCGTGTATTTGAGCGAGTTCAATTTGAAAGTGCACAAAGTTGTTGGTTGATGTTATCCATTCGAGAAGACCGGACAATTCATAATTTAATTTAATTGTTAACGACATTATTCTTTTTATGTCATCTATTTTGAGGTTAAGTTTATTATGAGGCAAGCGAATCCGGTTGCTCATACTCTTGCTAGAGCGGCCAATTTTAGGGCTAGTTTCCATAGATTTGAGATTATTCCCCTATGTATTAAACATTTAATAGTTAATAAAATGCATTAAGTTTGAAGAAAATTAAAAAGAAAATAATAAAATTGAAGAAAATGTGTTAAGTAGTCTAATATAATAAGAATGTTTTGAAAATAGTCTTGCCAATTAGTTAAAAGTTAAAAAAAAGCTAACACAAAGCTTATTTTTGTTAACTTCTTAGACACTCTAATGGGCCGGATGTTGGTGGTTAAAAAAAATATTAGCAAGACTCTAAAATTAAAATAATCTTTAATATAAAATTGTCACCGTCATGCATACTACTCAAATTTTAACTATAAACAAAAATTAAAATATATTTAATTTAAATTTGGACCAAAAATATCTTAACTTTTTATTTATATTTAAGAATAAGAAGAATATATATATTTCTTGAAAAGTAATTGTTGAAATGAGTGTGTTATTTATTTGTAGACAAGTGTAGCCTGTAGGGTATCGTATCTTATAGTAATTGTCAAAAGGAAGAAAAAAAAAATTGTAGGGTATAGTATGTACCAATTAGAAGTGGTGTTGTCAAATTGTGGTAGGGTTGAGGATGAGGTTTGTGTGACTTTTGGGCGGGAAAGACAGCCTGCCTTTGGCCCATCCACATCCGTCTGATTAATCTAACGCTCTATATTATGCCACGTGTAACATCTTTTAATTTCTTAAAAAATTCAGAAAATATGTAGTATACTTTTCCACCGCTAGAAACACGACCATTCTCAGACGTGAGTACCTAACCCACTTCTGACTCATCTTCCGCCGTCATCCTCTCCTAGGCCGCCGTCCTGCTCGCCGCCGTCGTTCGTCGCTGTTCTGATCACCACTATTATCACGGTCTTCCTATTTCAATTTTTCTTTAATTCTATATCCGAGAATCACAATTCTTCAAACCTAAACATGACAAGAACATCAAAACAGAGAAAATCTAGGCCAAACAAAACCAGTAACAACAGCAAAACTCCACAAACATGGATTTCAATTAAGCATCAAGGAAATAGCAATCAAGGTTCTACCATTGTCAAAACATCAATCAAACCTGCAACTTGGAAAAAATAGACAAATCAAAGGATAACCGTGAAGGATAAAAATCATATTACAGGAATTAAACTTTCCTTGGTAAAAATCATGTTACAGGAATTAAACTTTTGAGTTAAACCATCAATCATGTTACGGCGAAGAAAGACGGTGGCGAAATGGATAATAGCCGTGGTGAACTGAATACTGACTCTGAGAGGGACAACGACGGAACATCTCAAAATACCGGGCGGCGGAGAGGGCACGACGGCGGATCGATGAGAACTTAGAATGAGTCCGGCAAAGAGGAAAGAGAATATAGATATTCTGATTTTTTTTATATAATTTTTTAAAGAAACTAAAAATGACACATGGCAAGATTTGCAACATTTGATTGATCTGACGGATGTGATAAAGGCAAAGGCAGGCTGCCTTTCCCTCCTTAAAGTCATATAATCCTTGTCCGTAGGGTTGAATGTTTTAAAGGTCACATTATAGTACTACTATCATAAACTGGTACTGCTGGCTACCAATGAAATATCCTCGATCAATCACATGGTCACACTTATTTTTTTTTATTTTACATCACTTTGTTTTTCTTAAAACTTTTTTACTAAATAAAAATTTAAAGCAGATAAAAAGAGTATAAGACAGAGAGTACTTATAGAGACAATCTTTATATTTTAAAAAGGAAAATATTATTTTAGTTTTAATCTTTGTAAATTAACAAACTATTTATTGTTTATAATTCTGATATCATACATGGTGTTAGAGACTAAAAACAATATATTTTGAATTTATACGGTTTGAACTTTTTTTTTATAAAGACTAAAACTATATTTACATATATTTTTATTTATTTCTACCGCCACTTTTACCAAATGGAAAATTTAAATCATGTATAAATAGACATTTGTCTCAAAAATACCTAAATAGACATTTGAAAAAATAAAGTTCAATTTAACTGATAGTATAAAAAAAATTATAATATTTTTTCTTGTAAGTGTAAGTCAATGTTAGAACCAATTTTTTATTTATAAAAAAACACTAGAAATTCAATTTTCATTAAACATTAATTTTTTTTTCTCTCTTTAATAATATGTGCTCTAAAAGGCTTAAAATTTGTACATTCAATGGTGAAAATAAAAATAATTTTTTTTTAGTCTTAGATACAAAATTTCTATATTTAAATATTTGGAATCAATTAGTTTTTATTAGTATTTTTTAATAATATCATGTTATCATTCTCTTAGGCCTATCCAGCACTATATAGACACGAAAACACTTGCTATGTCTTCATTCATTTGTCGTTGCTTACACTCAAGAAATTTCTCAGAAAGACAAAGCTGTTCCCTTTTGGAGTTATCTTTTGGTATGTTTCTGTTTTCATTTTTGTTATATATACTCTGTTTGATTTCTTAGATTCCATTTCCACTGTGTTTCTTTTATCATCATCAAGTTATTGTTTTTATCAAGATTGTTGTTTTTGTTTTGCAAGCTTTTACCTTGTAAACTATAAAGAGGTGTTTGGTTTCACTCCTTAGATCTCTTGAGTTTGGTTCCTTGCAAAGCCTTTTTCATTACTTGTATAGAATTCTGAGGTAGGAAATGAATTGAAACTCATCTGGGTGTTTATAAAAAACCAATTTTTATGTGGTTTATGTTTCAGGGTTTTTTTTTATGTCAAGCAATATTTACACTTTGTTTATTTTTGGATTTTGGGCTAAGATTATCTTCATCTTCATGATCATGTGGTTGAATTTAAAACTATGACAGATGTCAAACATGTTACTGATACTCACTTACACGTCGACACCAATAATAGCTTGAGAAAATTTAAGTAATTAATGGTAATTACATGTGTTAATATTGGTGAATCCCTAAAATATGAACAGACTAGTGATAATAATTTCCTGGGATGGATTTATTCCTATATATGCATTTTCTCATCAACTATGAATATGAATCTATGTTGTTAAAAAATAAGCTGTTTTTTCTCTTGTATATTCAGGGCTAAAGAAGCACCGGTAAGTAACTGTTTGCAACTTGTGAGAACTAGATCCTTCCTTGATTCATGGCACTTCAGCATTGTTTTTCACATGAATCGAAAACCATTCCAAATTCCATGTCAGAAGAAGAAAATTCCAATGGTTGTTTTGATTGCAACATCTGTTTAGACTTTGCGCACGAGCCGGTAGTCACCCTATGTGGCCACCTTTACTGCTGGCATTGCATCTACAAGTGGCTCCATGTACAGAGTGATGATTCTCTTGGAGTCGACGAACACCCACAATGCCCTGTATGCAAAGATGATATATCACATACCACAATGATCCCATTGTATGGCCGCGGTGGCCATGCTCCACCGAGTGCGAAATCATCACGTTGTGATGATAGCTTTATACCACCAAGACCAACTGCTTCAGGTGCACAAGCTCTTTTGGCAAAGGTATCTCAAAGCGAACAGCAGCAGCAACTTCCGTATCGTAATCCTTATCGGGGTCAATATTTAAACTCTTCTTCGTACCAACAAGAGGATGATGCCACATCACAAATGCTCAATCTTGGTGCCTCCATGACCTCAGGATCTCACCACCATCATTTGGTTGGGATGTTTGGGGAGATGGTTTTTGCTGGAGTGTTTGGCAACTCGCCAAATTCTTATCAGCAGGCAGGAAGTAATAGCTCTAGATTAAGAAGGGAAGAATTGCAGACTGATAAATTTTTAAACAGAATTACAAATTTTCTGTTTTGCTGCTTTCTTTTGTGTCTTATTATCTTCTGAATGTGCAGCTAAGAACTTGATTTAGTGAATTATCATCAGCTAAAGAATTTATGTGCTTGTAGTCTACATTTAGTACACATCAATGGAGTTCAATATTGCAGAAAGTCAATGCCAATGTTCAAAACCATTTCAATTCCAACCCTGAAATTAAATTTACTTATATAAATGTGAAATGTCAATCATTAGTACAATAAGTCTTTTTTGAATTCTAGTATTTCACTATAGAGACTAAATACTGGCATTTAGCATTTTCCTTTAATATTGCACTTGCACGTCTCATTCTTATCTTTGCATACCTTTTGCTGTATGCTACTATACTATGTTATAAGAAGACAAAAATATGATGGGCCTTTGGTCCTCTATTGTACAAAAAAGAGACAAAAATGTGACAGTTTTCCAAACTTTATCCTCATAAAAGAGTCCCGACAAAAGAAGCTGGCAGGTATATTACTCATATATCTAGATATCTAGATCTGGTTGCATTGCAATCTTATCCTAATAATAATGTGTCAAAAGAACTTGCAATCAACAGATAACAAAGAAAAAGAAGAAAGGCAAATTGCATTTTTTGCTTGCACTCCATGAAGTGCAATTTCTACCAATTTTTTTATCGACCACCTTTAGTGGAGTCTTGTTCAGAAACAGGCCATGATTATTAAATGGTAGGGGTGGCCAAATTTGTCTACATGTTGGAGTGTTGACCTCACATAGACAACTAAAATAAAAATTCAACAAAATGAGGGCAAAAAAGAGAACAAAACCATTGAGAATAGTCTTATATTTAATCATATAGATACTTATATAAATATTTTAGAAAATAATATTATAACATAGTACTATAACTAAGTATAATTAAACATTTGTATAATTTTTTAATATTGTCGGTACATTGTTAAACTCTTTTTACGGGATGCATAATATTTAATTCCATGTTTTAGATCATTCATGCTGCTAATTGACAAGGAAGGAAGGAACAGACTCTCTTGAGAACAATCAAACTAATTGAATCACAATCAAAGAGTGATATAAAATGAAATGTGTCTGGTAAAATAAGATGTTGAAATAATAGATATACATATAAATGAGTAAATCTTCAACTTATTTCTAAACTAGCACTTCATCTTTTATTTGGTTGATGAACTATAAAAATGTAATAGATACTCTAAACTATTTACAATCTATCAATTTAGTCCACAAACTAACAATATCTCTTTTGTTTAGAAAGGGAGAACCTACAGTACCTTGTGTACTCAACATATTCTCTAACGAAGATTGATCACCATTAAACTGCGGTAGATTAATCAATGCTCCTGCAGCACTTGCACTTTGTGGAACCTCTTTGCCTCTATCTAACCTTGTAGGTGAAACCTGGGATGGAAGTAGACCATCCTTTGTTGCTACAAGGACAACCTTTCACATTTCACGCATTTCTTCAAATTATCCAGGATTCTTTTCAATGGCCAAAACATCAATTTCACTTCTATTCTGGGGAAAGAACCATCACATCCAACACATTCCACAACCACCACACTACCAGAATGAATCCAAAACTGGTATCAAATTCTCAGCTGTCTGGTTTATCACCAACCCGCAACATGGTGCACCTGTGAAACAGCCACAACTTATTGTAACAGAATGGTCAATTTGAGACATTCTCTCATGTTCATTTGACAATACACCACATAAGCATGTTAGACATTTAGAACTAGATTTGGACCGAAGTCTTTGGGTCCAGAACAAATATATTGAGTCTAACTACAAATCGACTACAGAAAAATATTGACACAGATATTTTCAACCTTCAGAGTTTCTATCGTTATTTGGTATGACTGCAGAGTTACACAATTTCATCAATCTTCCCTTAGAACCCCTCTAAGCAACACATAAACTTGATCCCAATATAACCTCAGGCTCAACCCAGCTAAATCCACCTATCTTCTTCAATCCAGGGCCTCTCATTGTTTTCCGAACCTTATTAGCATCGTCCCACCTTTCAGAACTTGCATAGATATTGGATAACAAGGCAAGAGTGCCAACACCAACATTTTTATCACGGATTTGTCCCCTAATCCATTCAGACATCTCTTCATTACCATGAATTTTACAAGCCTGAAGAAGAGCACCCCAAATAGGCCCCTCAGCTTCAACAGGCATACCTTTAAGGAAAGCCACAGCTTCCTCAAACAAACCAGCACGTCCATACATATCCACCATGCAACAATAATGTCTCATTTGCGGCACAATGCCATAACTATCTCTCATAGCTTTGAAAAACATAATTCCCTCACTAACCAAACCAACATGGCTACATGCAGACAACAAACCAATAAAAGTTACATCATCCGGTAAAACCCCATGAACCAACATACGCGAAAACATCTGAACAGCTTGTTTACCATATCCATTCATAGCCAATCCACAAATAACAGTACCCCAAGATATAACATCCTTATGAACAACCATGTTAAAAACCTTCAACCCCATTTTCATATCACCGCACTTAACATACATATTAACCAATGCATTTCCAATATTTCCATTAACATCAAGATCAATCCTTTTATCAACATAAGAATGCACCCAACACCCCAAACTCAAAGAACCTATAGAAGCACAAGCCGACAACACAGTTACAATTGTCGCCTCATTAGGTTCAGCTTCTCCACTAACCACCATTTGTTTGAAAACATCAACAGCCTCATCACAATGTCCACCACGTGCATAAGCCATTAACAAAGTAGTCCAAGAAATAACATCCCTTTTAGACATTTTCACAAACACGTTGCGCGCATTCATCAAAGACCTACATTTTGCATACAAATCCAACACAGCATTATCAAAAACAATATTCCAATCAATCAATGACTTCAACCCATAAGCGTGAATCGCTTTACCAAGTCTAAGAGCTCCAATGCTCGAACATGCCGAAAAAGCACTTACAAGAGTCAATGCATTAGGCTTCACGTTCATGGAAGAAAACGCATCAATGGCTTTCGATTCAAATCCGCATTTTGAAAGACCTGAAATTAGCGAAGTCCATGAAACAACGTCGGGGAAAGGAATCGATTTGAAAACGCGCGTTGCTGAAACGACGTCGTTGGAAGAAAGGTAGAAATGGAGTAACGAGTTTTTGATGAAGAGATCGGAGATGTGACCGGATTTGATGAGACGCGCGTGGATTTCGAAACCTTTGGAAAGCGCGTGAAAGGAACAACAAGCTTTGAGCGCGTGGGTGAAGGTAAAATGATTGTGAGAGGAAGAATCAGAGAGCATTTGATTGTAGTGGTTGAAGAAAGAATCGCCATGATCGTGTGATTTTGAAAGGAGTGCAAGGTTTTTGTTTAACAATTGGGGATTAGGGTTAGGGTTTCTGATTAATTGAAATCGAGCGAATTTCACTATCTGATTCAGATTTTGATGATTCATTTGTATTCTGTTATTGTTCCCTGGACAAGGTTTGTGTGACTTTATTGCGGGAAAGGCAGCCTGCCTTTGGATCAATATGGTCCGTTTGATATATCAAAGGGGCTAGACTAAGTCACGTGTTAATGACATCAAAAAACTTCACAAAAAAACCAAAAAGTAAAAACCAGATACAGCAACTTATCTCTTTGCTCACACCGTCCACCGTCTCCAAATCACCCACCGTCCCGTCGACGCAGAAGCCCTGCTGTAGAGGTATATTTTCGTTCCCTTCTTTTGAATCTTTCCCCTGTAGTAGTTTTGAATCTCTTTCTTTTTTCTTCCGTTGATTTCTTTTTCAAACAAAGATCAGTGTAGGAGCAACAATTTATTCAAACAAATATTTCTTTTTTCAAACACAGATTTCAAAATCAGTTTAGGAACAACAGAGATGATGAAGAGAAAAAGAAAGTAATGATCAAGAGCTGTTGAATCCAATTGATTTGAACATAGTGACACTGTTAAAAGCTGAAACAGAACAAATGGAAAACCCAGAAGCAAAGAAGTAATTGAAAGGCCTTGACGGAGCAGAGATCGTACCGGTGGGATATGTCACAGGGGCGGCGACGGCAATGAAAGCCGTGCAACTACGGTGTCTGACGGCGAACCAAAGATTTCCATCGTCAATGGTGTGTGATTTTTGGTTCTTCTGACTTTACTGTATGATTTTTAAGAAGAAGAAAAAAAAAAAGTGACACATGGCAAGATCTGGAATGTAGGATTGATTCGACGGATGAAGATGGCCCAAAGGCAGGCTGCCTTTCCCGCGCAAAAGTTACACAACCCTTGTCCTTATCTAACACCACGGTTCAGTTGATGTATAATTGTGTTGTGTTTTCTTTTGTCTTTCTTACATAAATGGTGGATGAGAGTCTTCATTATAAACAAGGAGAATGTTAACATGTGCAATAAGGGCACATGTTAAGGAAGTAAATTTAGAAAATATTTATTGAAATTAGTTGTGCATTTTATCTCTCCAACATTAAATTTCTTGCAATATTAAATGCACAATTTCTATTTTAAGGTATCTTAACATGTGCCCTTAGGGCACATGTTAACATGACCCTATAAACAAAAGTAATTAATTATTACAGATATTAAATCTCTTTTTTTTTTTTTTTGACAACTTAAATCTCGTTTTTGTTTTTGGTATGATCACTTATATTTTTAAGGAAATTATTAATTATATTTAATTTATTAATGGTACTTTGATAAAACAAAGTATGGGTACATTGTATTTTTTTTTTTCTATAATAAAAGGGAGTATGGGAACATTGTATTTGAAGAATATACTAATATTAAATAAAATTAGTTTTGGAAAAAATAAAAAAAGTTAGTTTTTTTTTTTAATATTTTAAACCATTAAATATGATTTTATTTATTTATTTTTAAAACAAACAATTTATTAAGCAAACACAATGTTCAGCCTTGTAAATTATTTATTTAGATTTGACACTAAAGTGATATTTTCTTTAGGGAAAAGCGCTTGTAAATATTTATAAGCTGCAATTTATTTTTTGTTTGTAAAAAATGATTATTTGAAAGAGGATAATTTTTTTGATAATGAAAGAGGATAATTAAGAGAAAATGAGATATACAATGTAGATTTTTTTGGGTAAAAATATGTAATGTACTATATTAGTTTGATTTACATTGATATCCATAATAATTCAATATTTTAATAAATATTTTTAATCAATATGCATTTAATTATTTTCTTATTACCCTCTTCTTCCTTATTTATAATTTATAAAACTTTATGGCCTATAGAGAGGAAGGAGAGATGTAGAAGAGATTGAAGGAGAGGATCCAACTTCATTTTCAAAGTCTTAAGTCTTATGATACATTTTACACATTAAAATAGATTGATAGTATTTAAGTAGGGAAATGCTTATTTTTCAAAAATTCCTTATTTTTATAATGTCCCCTATTTAAAATAAATCAACAGTTCAAACATCATTAACATTATCCAGTGAATCAGTTTAGAACTTCAGATGATTATTTAAAATGATTTGTATTCATCTTAAAAACAGTGATCATAAAAGGCTAGCAAAGAAAGGTAAGCCAATGATGGTACAAGCTAAACAAAAGTGTTAAAGTTCACAAGTACTTTGATAATTGTTTATCCATAAATCTAATAATGGTAAGAGAAAAGTAAATTTCCAAATGACACTGAATGAATAAAGAGTGGATATGCAAGATCAGGAATCCAAGGATGGATTTTCCAGTTCTCTGAATCCTTGAGTTGATGCTTTTTTTAACTCTAAAGCTCTCTTGTAAGGAGGTGCAATAGGGGGTTGTACTGGATCCAAGCTCTGATATGTTCCTCCATCAACTTTAGGTAGTGGATATGACCTATCAGAATCATATCCAGTGAGGTCCCCGCAAGCTAGAAATGGGATATACACCTTATTAGGGCCTTCCAACCACCCACTAACACAATCTGCATGCATTAATCACTCCACATCAATGCCATGAAAATAACTATTACATATACATGATAGTGATACAATGAAATTCACCAGCAAAATATTGTATCTCAATGAAGATTAACCAAGCACACTGCATCTCAGGGGTAAAACTTTGAAGCTGAATTTGTTTAAATTCTATGGATGGAATTAAGAGCTATAAGAACCAACATATATACCTGTATCATCTACCCCTGATGGACTTCCAACTTTCTCAAGAAGTTGGTGAAGATCTTTTGGGTTGAATCCTTCAGGAGGGGAGTAGTTTTCACAAACTGCAAATGCCTCTGCAGGGGCGAAAGAGTAAAAATGATCACAAATAGAATTACTATTAACCTATCTTTTTACCATTGTAAACCATCTCCCAGCATAGGCATTGAGAATTGAGATCAAAATTAGCTCATACCCCATAATGAAAGTTGTTTAAAGGTACAAAGAAAACAACTAAATTAAACTAAGTTCATATACATTGTCAGATACAAAAGATAAGCTTATGTCATAAATAACGAGTGGTATGACTGCTGTCATACCCCATTTTTTGACCGATTGATTTTGTTCGGCGTTTAAAAACCTTCTTGCCTGTTTTGTCATTTCTGACGAAATTTCGGCAGAGAGGTATTTTAAAATACCTCATTTGTTGTTTCTTTTATATTTATTCTTTTTTATTATTATTATTTATTATTTTTACCATTATTATTATCTTCTTACTTTTAAAATTTATTTAATTTACTGTTTTTATTTAATTTTCGTATTTTTATTAATTCAATTTAATTATTTTGTTTTTTATCTTTTACTTTGTCCTTTTGTCTTTTTTTTTCCTGATTAAAAAAAATCAGGAAAATTTGAAAGTCAACTTCTCCAATACAGCAAGGGACATTTCTGCAGAAAGATCAGAGCAGTGTACTTCTTTGCCCAAAATCAGATCCTTGTTCCCCATCTTAGAACCCAATGGGTGTATATAGTGAACAACAAAAAATCAGATCTGGACACAGAAAAAAACTCAGCCGCAGAGCCAGAAACAACATAAAAAAAACCCTAATTTTTCTAGATCAAAAAAATCATCAGTCTCAGCCGCAGCTTCTTCCAGATCCAGAAATCAAATTACAAAAAAAATCAAAAAAATCATAAACAAAACAAAATCCAAAACAGAGCAAAAATCACAATCAAACAGAAACCCAGTTCATCATCATCTTCATCGCAAATCATCAACACAAATTCATCACCAAATTAAATCAAAAAACCCACGGATCCAAACCGTCCACAATCCGAACCAAAAAAAACCATTGAAGTCGAATCAAGGTCGAAAGCAAACACGAACTCATTTCCATTTTAGATCCGAAATCAGAAACGAAACAAAAAAACAAAAAGAAAGAGAAGAAGAGATTTGATCTGAATCTGAAAAAAGCAAGGTTGTTTTTCATTTCTTTGTTCTTTTCGTCCTGTTTTTTTCGATCCGAAATCGAGAGAGAAGAAGAAGTTAGATCGAAATTTCGCCGGCGAGAGTGAGAAAGAAGAGAGTCACGGCGGTGAGGGAAAGAGAAAACAGAAAACAGAGATCGGGAGAGAAAGAAAGAAAATGGGTTTGAGAATGATGAGAGATCGGTGAGAAAAAAAACATGGAGGAGGAAGAGAGAAAGGTGTGACGGCCGCGGGTGAGAAGAAGGAGAAGTTTGATTTGTGATTTTTTTTTAGGGTTTTTCTATTTATACTTCCGTTCTGATCCTGTGCGCGCAGGTGCACGACGTTACGGTGCACCTGCGCGCCTTTGTCCTCTGATTTCAATCGCATGCCTAGATCTTTCCTTTTTAAAATCTGATCACGGCCGTCTGATCCATCAGACGGCCAGTATTTGATCCTGGCCTTTTTTTTGTTTGTTTGTGCGCAGATGGGCCCTTGTTGGGCTGGACTTTACAATTTTGCTGCTTTTTGCACCCCCTGTTTATTTCGTTTTACTTTTCATACCCCCTGTTTTAATTTTATTTTGTTTTTTTAGCTTATGAGATAAGTGCTTTTGGCATAAGCTATTTTAGCTTTTATTCTAGCCAATCAAGCATGATGTCGAGGCTTATTTATTTATTTGATATTTAGATATTGGTAATATTATTTCATGTTTTGTTTTGTTAATTAATTTTATTTTAAGCTTATGAGATAAGTGCTTTTGGCATAAGCTATTTTAGCTTTGTTTAGCCTTGTAAAGCATGATGTCGAGGTTTATTTTCATTGTCTTATTTTCGTATTTATTTACTTACGCTATTCATCCATTACATATCATATTTATTTCATTACGTCGATTTATCCATCATTTTTTTACCGTTATTTTATTATTGTAACATTGAGTATTTATCGCTTATTAATTGTCATTTATTTTTGTTTTTTTGAATTTAGGATGTCAATAGGCCAAATGTAAACTCTAAATAAAAGTGCATAGCATACCCCGTCTCTTGCATCATTTCATATTTATTTTCTCGCAAAAATTTTAGAGTGTGATTAGGCCGATGTACCCTAAATGAAAAATTGCATTTCATGCATATTTATTTTTTATCGCTTTCCGCCAATACGCGTAACGTTAAATTCCGAGGGAAAAGGCGTCGCTTTGATCAAAATATCATTGCGAATTGTCTTCGTGTTTAATTTATTTGTTATGACGTTTTAGGTTAGTGTCATTTTGCGCGCGTAACCATTACCTATTTTCTTCTCAAAAAAATGAGGTCAAAACCTCTTTCAAAAAATACATAATTATTTTCTTTTCGAAATATCATGGAAACACAAAATTTTTCATCAAACATTTCTATCAAAAGCCTTGGAATTCAAACCAAGTGTTCTTTTTCTTACAAAAACCTTGGAATTCAAACCAAGTGTCTTTTATCACTCAAAACATTTTCTCAACAAACCTTGGATTTTAAACCAAGTGTCCGCGTCTTATTTTCATAATCAAACTTCAATCAATTTAACCATATAGACTTTCTTTACAAATTAACATCAATCAAACTCACATTTTGCCACTTTTGGCTTTTTACCTTTAAAACCATTTTCAAAACCTTAAAATCAAGCAAACAAATTTACTCGTCTTTTTACCCCGAACTACGGTGGTTTGATCTCTCGGGTACGTAGGCATGAGACTTGTCTCTCCAATCAATAAAATCAACAAAAACATTTTCCTACTTTATCATTCTTTAAGCATTTTTATCATCAATTTAATTCCGTACTTATACATTTTTACAAACAAATAGAATAAAGCGCATAGATAGAAATAAAACAAGAGGTTCCTATAGAGTACTATAGATACTTAGGGTGCTAATACCTTCCCTTCGTATAACCAACCCCCGAACCTTGTTCTCTAAAAATAGGGTTTTTTCGAACTTTTTCCCTTTCCCTCGGATAAATTAAAGATCGGTGGTGGAATATTAAATTGCGATTCGAAGTTAATTAATAACTCGATATCCAAAAATCACCGCGACAACTGCTAAGTACGCATGGAAAATGCTCACAAGAAAATCGTATAAAGAAACTATAAACAGCTGAAAAAGTATGCTTCAAAAAAATAGTAATAACAAAGAGGGAAACTAAAATTCTTACCTATGCTGGAATTACGACTGCTTTTTGGTTTTGCGAAAGTCACCACGGGGAAAAATAATTTTAGCTGCAAACAAAGGACAAACAATATAACATATTAATGTAATTATGATTTTAGAATTTAAAGACTTATAATACATATTTGCCACTTTCCCCTTATTACTTATAAGTAGTACAACACACAGTTTCGCAAGTACAACAAAAAATTTAGATATAGTCATGAGTAGGTTCTAAGTTCCAAGCAGAAAAAAGCCTGCTACATGTGACAGAATCAGTTCAGAAAAGTTATCTTTAACTCCTACAAGTGCACTCTTATTATTTATCAAGAGAGTAGGCTTTCCTATTCCTTCAAAGTCGATTACTATGTTAGTAACCTATCTGGCTCATTGTTTCCCTTCAAAATTTTGGTAAAACTCTGGATCTTTCCGATTATCTAATTTGCAAAGTTAGAAGTCTTGATGGTATTTGTATTACTTTCATTGGTTTCAAAGGTTTGAAACTTTCATTCTATTTTACTTTTACCATAATTTCCAGAGATGAGCATCAACCGTCACTTTACTACATAAGTTACAAAAGCCAACTAAAAGGTGGAGTACTGTATGAGATTAAAGCCAAACATACTTATGCTATGTGTCCTAAAATTTTAATGGCAAGGGAAACTTCTAATACCTGACAGTATAGAAGGCTTGTGTCCTTTCCTCTAAATATCTTCGCAATAAACTTCCCTCCTTCCTTCAGTACATGAGTAACAATTGTCAACCCCTGCAAGAAGTAAGTAATTAGCATCAATTTGCAACAAAGTTCCAAAACTATAGACAGATAAAAGCACGATATTCTAAGCAAAGAAAGGAATAATGCATTTGAATTAAACTATATATCGTGCACCAGTATGTGCTTATTAATAAGGAAGTCGACTGATTGGACATGACAAGCTAAAATCGGTACATTGTTGCTTGGCAAGAGGTTAAAGTAGAATAGATAATAAAGGTGAGGTCACTGATTTTATAGATATTATTTGTCATCCCAAATTTTAGGTAAGGGTAATGAGCTATCAAGCATCAAAATGGCAAACCTAAAAGACGCAAAGTGCGAATAATGATAATAATGACAGATATTAAGTACTTACTGCAAGTATGAGTTGGGATTGAACAAATTCATCCATGTCATGAAGCCCGGTAACTGCAAAAAAATGAAGCTATATTTTAAAACCACAAACCAAAATGAGTAAAAGCCTAAATATCATGAAAAGTTTTTCCATGGAATGTGCTAGAAATGACATGGAGCAACATAAAAGAGATAAACTGATTCTCGTAGGTCCCATGAAAGAGGTCAAGGTTAAAAAAAAAGCATCACATCATTTGTAGCTGTTTGGTAAATATCATGTATTGAGATTTATGAATTTAAATTATGCATTTTCTTTACCATCAGGAGCACCATCACACACAACCAGGTCGGCCTTGCAACCATCAAAATGTCTAATGACCTGAATAGAACAAGAGACAATAATGTTCACAAATCTTAGTAGAATAGTCATCAAAGAAAGTTCTATTGATGGGATAAAGCAACCTCGAAACAGCAAGTATAGACATAGACTCCAGCAGCAAAAGATCAATATAAGAACAACTAGAGTATAGATATACTTGTACATGTCAAATCTATACACATGAATTGGGTTGATTTTATGATCCAGAGATTTATCGGTTCATATGACCACACCATGTCTTTTAATTATTTCATCCAATCTTTTTTACACAAGCATGAACTGAACAAAAACAATTGGAAAAAGAAACATGGTATAGCAAAAGAAAGCAACAATTATATAGTTAAAATTCGACAAAGGAGAAATAACAACAAAACTTTTTACAATAGGCCGAGATGGACACATAAATTAAATGATGTCATTATGTTCTATCAAAAATATTAAAGCAGAAACAATTATATCAAATGAAACTCATAATGCATATACATGTTCCAATAAATCTAAATTTGAAATGAACCTGATCACATAATGAAACTTGAGGAACAAAGTTTAGATACGCAAAGGAATTGATATCTTTTTTGAATTCTACTAAGACAAGAGGGGCATACTCAACTCGTATTTCAAAAAGGAAAAAAAAAAAAAAAAACTGTAAACAGAAGTAAAAAGAACACTGCTGTACGTACCACTTCAGCAGTCCGAGCATTAGTTATATCACCCTGCACCTGGATAACACCTTCAATTGGAGCCATTGGCTGTAAATCAATAGCTACAATAAGAGGAAGCTTTTCATCCCTGCATATCATGATCCAGCAAGAAATTAACGATGATGATAGAGACAGAGACAATATATGTGATTTATGAAAAGTGATATTGGAAGGTGAAGGATCCTCTTTTTAACGTAAAAATACAGTAGAAACAAAAAAGACAAAATCAATGAATTCAAAACAAAACAGCAAGAAAACAATGTCGGGAAAAATGAGGAACTAATCCAGAGGTTGCACCTCACATCACACATAGCAAGGCAGCATAATGAAATTCTTCTTTCTTAAGAACAATGCCATAAAGTTATCAATTGTACATAACTATGACCAACAGAAAAGGATAGTATAGTTTGATGGAACTTAATTTCATTCCTAGGTCCCATAATGCATTTACATGATTTGAGATCTCAATGTACTTAACAAAACATAGAACTTCCAGAGAAAGGCAACTTACTTTGCATCAGGTGCAAGCTTGGCTGGAAGGTACAGCTTACGACTCAAAACCTGCACATAAGAATTTAAGTATTGTTCAGATATCAAGATGGCTGCCAGATGAGATTTATGAACGCTTGATCTTGTCATTATCCTCCTATTATATGGTAATAGCTTGAAACTTGTATCATTATTCTAGCATCGATAACTAATACCTAAGTTCAATTTGGTTCTCATCCTTAATGGTGTTAATTTGTTTAGCAAAGCAGCAAATAATTTTTGCTGGGTCATAATCTGATGATATAACCAGGTCTGTAAATGATTAAAATAACATTTCATATAAACAAGCAGTTTCTAGTACAACTGGTATTTCTGGTGCATTCTGACTCCTTCATTTGCATTAATATGGAATACATTTTGTTACTGTATTTTATATAAATGAAATCTTTGAAAGAGGAAAAAGATTAAATCTTGTACTAGTCAAACGTTTGCTCACATTAGCCACAACGCGAGAATTCATGGAATTATGTCTTCAAACAATGATAATGACCTCAAGATTTGTATTCAAATCATTCCTTAAAGTGAATACTATGTTAGGACAATTATGGAAATAATAAAGCAGAAGAGAAAAAACAGATTCATTAGCTAAAATCACAACACAAGTGAACACTATATGAACTGATTCTTAAGATAAGTTTAGGGGGAAGGGAGGAGGTTATTCCACTCTGAAGTTAGAGCATTCAACAGGTCTCAAAGTGAAGGCTCATAGATGACCAATCAAAGAAGGATAACAGAAGAAATCTAAACCAAGACCCTCATGTCAATTACATTTAATGATACTAGGTGAGCCAACCCTCATCGACACTACGGCTACATATTTTAAGGCTTTTCAACACAGCCATAGTTTGTGTTTGTTAAAAAAATTGAAGCTGCTTTTGATTTCCGAGAAGCTAAAAGCTCAAGAGAATGGTTGTGTTAAATATGAAATAAGTCGTTGAATCATAAGTCACAAATGGCAGTATGATTGTCAACAATCCATATGCCAGAGCAGTGATAATTTCATCACTAGTACCTGACTCCAGCTGCCTGGGGCAGCACATAAATCTACAACACGTTTTACCCCTGCAAAAACAGAACAAAATTGAAACTGTAAACATTACAATGAACAAAATGCTTTGTTGAACTTCATTATTATTAGCTACTATCTCAGGGGAAAAAAAGCTACTATCTCTATATATTCAAAACCGAGGGCAATATTATTTATATCCACTAAAAAGGGCAACAAAAAAAACTCAACAAGGTTGAGAATGTCCACCTTCAAAAATGTTGAATTCTTCATCAATCTGAAGAAGTTTAAAGGCACTTCGAGCACGCCAACCTTCTTCTTTCGCTTTCCTGTAATATATATCCTGAAAATCAATTCATCTAACATTAAGCCAACCCCGAAAAAGAAGAAAAAAAAAACACCGAAAGTTAAATCAACCAACCCTCTTATCCCTTGAAGCTTTGCCCATAATTTATCCCTCACTTGCCCTACCTCAAATTCTGCAAACAACAAAAACATGCAACAAAATGAGAATAAACTCTTAAATAAAACAAACAGTTTCTCTGTGTTAGCCATTTTCTCAAACACCTCATGTGCATATCAGCACAAGCATAAACTACATACCTTTTCTCCAGAATCAAACTATCCAACAACTTTCACAGACTCCTAGCACACAAAAATGAATGCAAGAGTTCACAAGAGCAAAATCGAATTGTACGAGGTAACTGAAGAAGCTATGAACTCAGGAGCCAAAGTGTTTTCCTAACAAAACCGGGTAATTTAATTTGTAACCTAAACCGGGTCAATCCGTTTAAACAGACCCGACCCGATCGATTTTATAACCCAATTTGAGATTTTTGGGTTGGAGGGAACAAGGACAAGGGTGGTGTAACTTTTGCGCGGGAAAGGCAGCCTGCCTTTGGGCCATCTTCATCCGTCTAATCAATCCTACATTCCAAATCTTGCCATGTGTCACGTTTTTTTTTTCTTCTTCTTAAAAATCATACAGTAAAGTCAGAAGAACCAAAAATCACACACCATTGACGATGGAAATCTTTGGTTCGCCGTCACACACCGTAGTTGCACGGCTTTCATTGCCGTCGCCGCCCCTGTGACATATCCCACCGGTACGATCTCTGCTCCGTCAAGGCCTTTCAATTACTTCTTTGCTTCTGGGTTTTCCATTTGTTCTGTTTCAGCTTTTAACAGTGTCACTATGTTCAAATCAATTGGATTCAACAGCTCTTGATCATTACTTTCTTTTTCTCTTCATCATCTCTGTTGTTCCTAAACTGATTTTGAAATCTGTGTTTGAAAAAAGAAATATTTGTTTGAATAAATTGTTGCTCCTACACTGATCTTTGTTTGAAAAAGAAATCAACGGAAGAAAAAAGAAAGAGATTCAAAACTACTACAGGGGAAAGATTCAAAAGAAGGGAACGAAAATATACCTCTACAGCAGGGCTTCTGCGTCGACGGGACGGTGGGTGATTTGGAGACGGTGGACGGTGTGAGCAAAGAGATAAGTTGCTGTATCTGGTTTTTACTTTTTGGTTTTTTTGTTAAGTTTTTTGATGTCATTAACACGTGACTTAGTCTAGCCCCTTTGATATATCAAACGGACCATATTGATCCAAAGGCAGGCTGCCTTTCCCGCAATAAAGTCACACAAACCTTGTCCTGTTACATAACAAACAAAAAATGTGCAGTCTCGAAAAGCGTAACAATCTTTGGATTCTAACAATCACCGGCGACGATCAAAACCGCCTCAATCCAACCTTAATCGAATCCCTTCTCTCAACCCTAACAAATCTTTCTTCTCAATCAACTCCCGGTTCCGTCCTCATCACCACCGGCAAAGGAAGATTCTTCTCTAACGGTTTCGATTTACTATGGGCACGCGCCTCCGGTTCCGAATCCGCCGCAGCTGAACGACTTCATTTCATGGTTGAATCTCTTAAACCAGTTGCAGCAGCGTTAATTTCACTTCCTATGCCAACAATCGCCGCAATCAACGGTCACGCTTCCGCTGCCGGATTCTTACTTGCGATTTGTCATGATTATGTCTTTATGAGGAGTGATCAAGGTGTGTTGTATATGCCGGAGGTGAATTTAGGGTTACCGTTACCGGATTATTTTGCTGCGGTGATGAGAGAGAAGATTAAGTCGCCGGTGGTGTTGCGTGATGTTTTGATGGCAGGTGTGAAGATTAAGGGGAAAGAGGCTGTGAAATTGGGGATTGTTGATTCGGTGCACGATAGCGCGGAGAGTACTGTTGAGGCTGCTTTGCGCTTAGGGGAACAGTTGGCAGGGAAGAAATGGGTTGGTGGAGTGTATGCTGAGATAAGGAAGAGTTTGTATCCTGGTTCTTGTTTGGTTTTAGGGTTAACTCAGAAATCAATCATATCTAAGATATGAATTGAATTTCAAATTTCAATTTTTCGATAATATTAAGGAATTTATCTTGGTTCTTTAAGATTATGTTTTAAATTTTAATGCATGTGTGCTTGTAGATTGTATTTGTGCATGTTTGGATTGACGATAATTTTGACAAAATCACGATGGCCGAGTGATTTTGTTGAAGCTCAGTATGCCAAAATCACTTGCACACCGTGATTCTGTCAAATTAACAAGCAATTCAAAGATGCATTTAGTCGGTGTTGGAAGAAGTTATAGACCAACTAGTTATGAAAATTATACCATGTGCAAAGAGTCACAAAAATAATGTAAGATTAAAGTTTCTCAGAACTATTTTCTTGATTGTTACTCAAACTCTATTGACAAAGTGGTATGGTAATGGAACACAAAGGTTTATATTTAGATTGTTACTCAAACTCTATTAACTTCTATTTTTTGTTAATGAACATTTAGATTGAAATTAAGATAGTATATATAGGTTTATATTTAATATACACATCTCTTGGAATTAAGTAGAAAATTTGAGAAACTATTTCAACAACAATTTTTCAGAGACTAACTCAACTAGGTGCTTCTCTAGAGGAAGAAGAATGCAAGAACTCGCTGCAATCTTCTACAGCTTTAGCACGGTGTGAATCAGTGAGGTTTGAATTTGATAAGGAATGAGACCTTACCAAAGTGGATGAAGAAACCTTCCTAGAGGATCTTCTTCTCAAGGAAATAGCTCTTATAGAACTTGCTACCTTTGCTCCAAGCTTTATTAGGACTCTAACTGGTGACAAAATAGGGTCTCTGCTGTGAAATCTGAAAGTCCAAGTTCCAATTAGCCTCTTCCTGTTTCTGAACACTTCGCTGCAGTATCCATGCTATAGAAAAATGGTTGGTTTCTCATTGGCATCATTAGGACTAAAACATACCCTTTTGCTTTTTTTCAACATTGGAACAACAATATGAAACTTCCCAACTGCACAAAAAGACAATTGTTTCAGTTTTCTTTATAGTTAGAGAGAGATAGCAGTAAGAGGGGACAGTTGGAAAGGTTGGAAAATGAATGTATATATAGTGGTTGTCAATGTATTAATTTTAAGGGAACATGCTAGCTAGGTAGTGAAATGGAAGGAAGGTACAGTAGGATCCAAGGTAAATCATTAAGAGAGTGATGTTTCAAGAACATTTAAGGACTTAGGTTATGAGAAGTAGAAAAGGAAACAACTTGATAAGAGAGCAAGCAAGCTTCATATTCTTGCAAGAGACATGCACACATGGGCTTGTTGTGGAATCAAGTTTTACCATTAATGAGGTAGAGCCCTACCATGATCAAACTAATCTAAAGGCACAGTATCAAGTAAATGAAGATCAGAAGATGTTAAGGGAGAATTTTTTAGGGACCTAAAAGAGAAAAAAAGAGGGTTTTGATTTGGTCAAAAAGACAAAGTGGTGGAGCCATGAAGACCATTGAGGGAGACAAGAATGAAAATGTTAAGGTTAATAAAAAGATGTAGTGACAGATGGAGAGATAGAGAGATATACTCTTCTAATCAGCTTTTCTTTTGAGGTGGTTTTGGAGGACCTACACACGCTTTTTGGTTCCTCTTTGTCTTTGGTTCTGTTTATGAAATCTGAATTTTTGATACCACTGCTCCCTCTATATTGTGCATTATTTAGAGAAAGAAAGAAGGGGGTGGAGGGAATAAGTTAGAACTTTGAATATGGCTAATAGGGTTGGCGTGAAGATTAGGGAATCAGTAAATCAATCATGGTACTATTTTGTTGTTCCTTTTTCTACTGTTGGAGAGAAAAATGTGCCTCCATTATGGCTTATCTGCAAATTTATTTCCCAAGTCATGCTTTTTGACTTGTGTTGGATTGGATACACCCATTTCCTGTCATAGTTGTGCTGTCTTTACAAACATGTCATAACATTGAACCAAAATAAACGTTGAGAAATTTTATAGAATTGACTGGTTTATTATTACCTCCGGTCCTTAATATAAGAGAATTTATTTTTTAAATACATTGAGTAATTAATGTATCTAACCTATATTAGATATATGAATTAGTATATTGTAATGTTGATCAAAATGTTTTATGTCATGACTCATGGCTGGTTGGTCATTCTCAATTTGATCTCCTCTCATTGAGTAAGAGCTATGTTTGCATTCTTGAATACCAAGTGTTTAGAACTAATTTAAAGTTTGTATTTTATTTATGCATACTTGTTGGTAAAACCTTTAGAATTGAACTAGTGCAAAGTGTGTGATAGTTTGAATTTTAATGCAATACTATATCATATATACTTCAAATTAATTTGACCTTAACTAATTGACAATGGTATAGAAAAATATAATAAACTATAAAGGCAATTCAATATGCCTTAGTTTTATCCTCTAAAAGAAACAAAAATTATTACTCAGGTCAAGGTCATGATTTGTTAATTTAGATTTAACATTGTAATTTCGGTGGATGTAAAATGACCATGATATTGTTTTAATTAATAATATTTTCCTCCATTCAAACTTTGTTTTCAAATACTAATCGCTAATTGGTCCGCGCTGGATTTGGTATGGAAGATTATAGTTCGATCTTTCGCAAATGTAATTGAAAGGAGTTGAAACTACTTAATGTCAGAATTGACCTCCGAACCAGATTAGACGGTTAGGTGGTGAAAAAAAACACCTTGTTTTCAAATAACAAAATAGACTTAAATTTTCAGATTGTGATATTTTAGATATTGAACACGAATGATGATGCACAAATCATATTTAAATACTTTGTGACATTTTGGTCCTCTATTATTTTATTTTTATTAAAAAAAACTCATTTTTTTTCTAAAAATGATAATTTTTGGCATATTAAAAGGTGATTAATTGTCTCCGATATTAAATTTAAAGATGAAATATCATATTTGTGATAAAAGAACAACTTAGGACCAAAAGTCACTAATTTTAAAGAAAAAATAAGTTAGGACCAAAATATTTAATTTTAAAATAGAGATAATATTTTCCCGAGTTTAATAAAATAGAAACAACAAAATTACAATTAACACAAACACAAATTCTTAATTGGGCCATCAAGCCCAAGCATCATCACCACTCGCAGAATCGCGATTCAGCTTCTTCATCTCTGTTCAAAGCATTTCTTTCTGTTAACACCATAGCCATAGCCATAGCCATGAACTCATTGAACTTGAAGCTTTTTCGCAGAATCACCATTGATATTGGAACCATAAACAGATCATACTACACAAGCAGGACAAAGAAACCGAGTCTCTACTCCAAAATCAGTCCACTCGGAAATCCAACCACTAGCGTCGTTCCACAGCTCGACGATTGGGTCTACAAAGGGAACAAGGTCAGTGTTGGAGAACTTCAGCGCATTGTTCGTGATCTTCGCAAACGTAGTAGATTCTCCCAAGCTCTCCAGGTTTCAAATTTCTCTACATTCTATAATTCAGGAATTCAATAATTTGGTGTATTCGTTTTAATTTGGTTGAATTCGTAGTGTTTTTGCTAAATAATTGAACCTGGGTTATTATTAAGCATTGTTTGGATAAACAACTTAATTTTTAGGTTATAGCATAAGCACTTGTCATATATAAGCGCTTATCATAAGATATTCCCATCTGTTTGGATTGACATATTTTTGAACTTATGAAAAATAGCTTATGCAAATAAATAAACTTTCATGTTAATTCTTAAGTTCTCACTAGCAAAAATTGTATCTTCATAAGCTTATAATAATAAATAAAAACTTATTTATTTGCATAAGGTCGAACTGTTTTCAAACGTATAAGCTGTAAGCCGTTTTCAAAAGCTATCCTGGAGAACTTATGAAAATAAACTGAAATCAGTCTATAAACATGTCATAAGTTGTTACACAAGTTCTCCCAAACAGTCTCACAAGTGTTTATGCTAGTATGTAAGCTCGTTCCAAATAGAACCTTGTGAAGAGTTGCACAAATACTTGTTAGTTGTTACAATAAAACAGTTGTTTTGATCTGTTTTATGTTGTCTATCAATTATGTTGCTTAATGGGTGCAGGTATCTGAGTGGATGAATAAGAATGGTGTGTGCATATTTTCTCCGGTTGAACATGCGGTGCATTTGGATCTTATTGGCAAGGTTCACGGATTTGTTTCTGCAGAAACCTATTTTAATAACTTGAAGGATATAGACAGAAATGAGAAGACATATGGTGCTCTTTTGAATTGCTATGTACGTCAGCGCCAAATCGATAAGTCTCTATCCCATTTGCAGAAAATGAAAGAGTTGGGGTTTGCTTCGACGGCTTTAACTTATAATGGCATTATGTGTCTGTACACAAATATTGGACAGCATGAGAATGTTGCTGGTGTGCTGACTGAGATGAAGGAAAACAATGTTTTACCGGACAACTTTAGCTACAGAATCTGTTTAAATTCTTATGGTGTGAGGTCTGATATTGATGGAATGACGAGAATATTGAAAGAGATGGAGAGTCAACCACACATTGTGATGGACTGGAACACTTATTCTGTCGTGGCCAATTTCTATATAAAAGCAAAACTTTCAAGTGAGGCAGTTAATGCTCTAAGTAAATGTGAGGAGAGGCTAGTTCACAAAGATGGAGAGGGATACAATCATCTTATCTCTCTTTACGCTCGTCTTGGAGAAAAGAATGAGGTCCTAAGACTATGGGATATGGAGAAAAGTGCTTGCAAGAGATGCATAAACAGGGATTATATAACCATGTTAGAATCTCTGGTAAAGCTTGCCGAGTTTGATGAAGCTGACAAGATACTCAAGGAATGGGAATCCTCTGGTAACTGTTATGATTTTGGAGTTCCAAATGTGGTAATTGTTGGGTACTCTGAAAAAGATTTTCCTGAGAAAGCAGAAGCCATACTTGAAGATTTACAGAAGAAGGGAAAGGCCACTAACCCAAACTCTTGGATTCTGGTGGCAGGTCGATACTTGCATAAGGGTGAGATGGAGAAAGCATTTGGGTGCTTGAAAATTGCCCTCCCTTTATATTCGGGAAATAAAAAATGTAAGCCTAACCACAGGGTGATTGGGGCACTGTATAGTTGGATTGCTGATAATGCTTGTGTTGAAGATGCAGAAGCTTTGGTGGGCTTATTGAGAAATGTCCAAAACAATAGACACATGTATTATGCCCTGATCAAGGCTTATGTGCGAGCTGGTAAAGAAGTGGAGGGGGTCTTGGAACGAATGAAAACAGATAACATTAACGAAACTGGAAAAACTAAAGAAATTCTTGACATGAGTAAGGCAGGAAAGTTGTAAACATACTTTCACATTATATTCTTGGGCGGCTTCTAGCATTCCGGACTCATTCATGTCTCGCATGGTGCATGACTAATTTTAGTCCTTGGATTAATGGCTTTTTCATGATATTGCGGTGTACCTTCAACACCTGATAACTCGTTTCTCAACCAAACCCAAGTTCTCTATACTGCGACCCCATTTCTCTCCTCATGGTGAAACCACATTGTTAATGGTACAACAATCTGCAGCAAACACTACAAACCCAAAAAATTAGAGATAGAGAGCTCACATATGCCGAGGAATGGAGTATCAAAGGAAAAAGAAGCAAGGAAAGACAGAGAGAAGGGTGAAACCCCATTGCACACCTTAGCTATATTCTTGTGTGTGAATCCAATAATTCCCTTCCTTTCACTGAATTGCAAACGTCTGTGTACACACCTTTTATTCGTGATTTTCTCAAGAAGGCCTTAGATAGAAAACTAAAGAAAGTGACATCAGTGGCACCATTTGAGGAATGTTTTGACTCAACTAGCATTGAAAATTCTGTACCAAGAATTGATTTTGAGCTTCAAGGAAGAGTGCAGACTATTCATGAAACCAATTTGGTGGTTAATGTAAAGAAGAATGTAGCATGTTTGGCATTTGTTGATGGAGGGACATAGCTAAGAATGTCGTTTACAAAAGCTTCAATTGTTATTGGTAGACATCAATTGGAGGACAATCTTTTGGTGTTTGATTTGGCTTTTCAAAATTGAGCTTAGTTCCTCACTTTTGGTCCACAATGCAAGCTGTTCCTAATCATACTTTTGAATTGAATTATTGGCATAGGTTTATTAAGCATTTAGATTAGATTGGTCGCATATACTGTTGCTGCTATTGTTTCACACAAGTACTTTTCTCAGCTTTTGTTTGTTCCAAACCTCTAGTTAGAGATTTTGTTAAGAAGGCTAGTGACAAAAATATAAAGAAAGTTGCATCAGTGACATCATTTGAAGAATGTTTTGATGATTTGGATTGTGTGGGGTGTGACAAACACACAATAAACCCGTTTAGACCGTTTAATTAAGATTTCAACAAAAAAAAAAATCTAAAATACAAGCTTGAAATTTAATCCATTCGATCTTTAATTAAACGGTTTAGATGTAACAAATTGCAACGGTGACAACATGTTGTGACTACACACATCCTAAATTTGTGTTATAAAAAAATCTGTGATTTTGATTAATAGTTTTTCAAACACCCGTTTGGTTGACATCTAGATCCGTTCCTAGCATTACAATGCAAACGAAGAGTTGCATGGACTTGGTAAGGTTGTAAAATACCACATTGATTCGGATGATTCATAGTGTAAATGTCAAAATAATGAGTTCATTTTTTTTTTATTACGTATAAAGAAGCTGTGAAAATAATGACTTATTATGTTATATTATATCACATTGTCTTCAAATGTTTCAAAAAACAAACCAAATATCAAACCAGCAAGATCACCAAAATATGAATTCATTGTTTTTTAAATTGCTTAAATCAGAAAAAACGATCAAACTATTCGAATTAAATCATAGAAAATTTACTCGCTCAAAAGGATGAAAAAATGTTGAAAGTGCCAAGAGCCATTTACTATCAAAGAACAATTCTGTTCATTAAAAATTAATAATCTACGAACAATTCTAGATCCTCCGTGACATCAACCCACCCAACCTCTAGTCACAAAACTCTTAAAGAAACGACAGACGGAACTTACATCAAATCAATATTTAATTGTTTTAAATTGCTTAAAACAGAACAAAATTGTAATCAAACTATTCAAAAATTAAACCGGTTTGATTTTGTTCACGTCATAATCTCTCACTCTCACCCTACCTCGTGAGATTCTTTAATATACCATTTGTTCATTAGAATTGATAAACAAACACGGAAAATTGACAAGTAACATCGTGTGCTGACATTTTTGTAATTTCCATTAAAAAAATACAAGGCCATAATCAACTAAAATTGTGGGGTAATTTTGTGAACAACATCTCATTTTTCTCTCTTTTGTGAATTGATATCTTGTTTTTCTCTCCCTCAACACCTTAATACTCGTCTTCAGTCTTCACCACCGGACGTTTCTCACAACCACCGAATCACCACCATCTTCTCCAACTCGTCCATCACCATCGCCATTCTTCCCATTTTCACTCATTCTTCTTCATCTTCCCCAATCGGCTGCAAGTGCCAAGAGCCATTTACTACCTAAGAACAATTCTAGAACCTCCAATGACATCAACACACCCAGTCTCTAGCTACAAAACTCTGAAAGAAACGACAGTCCAAACTTCCACCAAATTTATTGTTTTAAATTGCTTAAAACAGAACAAAATTTCTATCAAATTATTCAACAATTAAACCTGTTCATAAGTCATAACCTCTCAGTCTCTCACCCTACTCCATGGGATTCTCTCCTCTACAGAGAAAATGACAACATACTGTGACACTGTATGGCTTGAGTGATATTTTTGTGATTACCACTAAAATTGAGCAGTATTTTATGGATTGATATCTCGTGTTTCTCTTTCCATGAACACCCTAACACTCATCCTCACCACCACCGAATCGCCACCATAATCAGCTTGTAACCACCACAGCCATTCTTTCTTTTTTCACTCACTCACTCACTCACTCTTCTTCCACAATCCAATGCAAGTGCAACCACCCACCAACCCACAACCACGTCATTAAGCTTCACCTTCTCAAGGTCACTCTTTCCGGCCAAATACCACTTGTCTAGTTATCATTACTATTTGTTCATAAGTGATAACCTCTCACCCTGCCCCTTGAGATTCTTTCCTCTACCAATAAGCAAGTTCATAGAAAGATCAACTTAAATTAATCATCAATATAAACTCTTGCCTCAAGTTTATTTGAATAAGATTCAAAACTCAACTATGCAATGAAACTTCAATTTTCCTCACATTAAACTAAACTATACTAACGAATATAGATTTCTATGATTAAAATATATAACACATCATAAACAAACACAACAAAATTAAGATCAAACTATTGTTATAGAAAATGATTCCATTCACTGTTAATATGCACACCACCAGAAAACTAAAAACAGTTTTTCATCTCCAAATACTTGGAAAATCAAAATAAAACTAAACATTCAAACAAACAAAGTAACCTTAACGAACAATCTGGCGCAACAGAAATCAACAACAGAAATCATCATAATCATAATTGATTAAGCAGCGAAAACCTTAGCAATCTTCTCAGTAGGAACCAAAGGAAGATAAGCAGAAACTCTGTAACCTTTCTCAGCACTCAAAGCAACAGCTTCATTATACTTCTCACTACAATAAGCAGCTGTTGGCAAAAACGCGTTTGCAACCTGAGGAAAAAGTGGAAGCTGATTCAACTTCTTCCAAGCAGTAACAGCACACTGTTCAGCTTTCGGTTCATATTTATCATAAACAGTTTTCGCCAATCCAGAAGCAGATTCAACAACTCCGGTACGGCGAACTTCAGTAACAACAGATCTAGCTTGAGATGAAACCTTCTTCACATTAGTCGGAACATGACGATCTATTTCAGAAACAGATTCATCGACCTTGCGATCAACGTATTTGAGAAGCTCCGTTGGAACTTGATGGAATTTGTCGTAAACTGGACCTACGACGGTTTTCACAGCTTCTTCTACGGTGTCGACGCCAGGTTTGAGTGGACCGGAACGTTCCTTAGCATAAGAATACAAGATCGCGCATCGCATCAAGGCTTGAATTGTTGCGAATTGCACGAATTCAAGATACTTGAGTTTTTGTTCTTCTTCAGTATGATGATTCTCCTCAACCTTCAATGAAACAAAATCAAGATTAAAATCAAGATCAAAATCAAAATTAAAATCAAAATTAAGATCAAATTGAATTAGAAAAAGTTAGAACCCTAGAAAATTAGAAAACATATGAAAATGAAATTGATGATTGGATTGAAATAGAATTAGAGATGCGTAGCGTACCAATTGTTGTGATGATTCGGAAGCCATGTTTGATCGGTGAATTGTTGATTGAAGTTTGTGTGTGTGGTTTAGGGTTAGGTTTTTTCGAGGGGAAAATTGGGAATGGAAAATTGGTGAGTTATGATTGGGGTTTTATATGCGGAAGGAAAATAGAGGTGGTTCGTGGAAATAGCGGGAATTTAGGGTAAGAGGGAAAATGAATGGCGGTGATGAGAAAACGATGGAAGAAACGCGTCGTATAGTATCTTTTCCTTACTATGGTAAACAACTTTTCTTCTGCGTTAAGTTAGTTAGTATTAATTAGATTTAGAATACCATTTAATTCTTTTTGGACTCAATTTATTATTTGGAGTTTAGACTCATCTTCTAGTATTTTCTATTTTTTTTCACTTTATTTTATTGAAAATGCTTTTTTTTTTTTGACTGAATTTATTGCATATGCTAATCTATTAAAAAAAATTAGCATGTTAGTACAATTTTCATGTGAAAAAAATTAATTGATGCATAATTTTTTATTGAAAAATATGGCTGTATTATTTGAATATAATGGCTGTATTCTTTTACATGTTACGTATTTTTTAAAGATACATACAAAAAGAATTGGTAAAAAATTACATACAAAAAACACCTGACACACCATATTTAAAAAATATGTGTGTAATTTAATTGGGTACATATTGCATGGGTGACAAAGGAAATTGTCTATTAGGTAAAGAAAATATGGCTATAGAAAGTAGAAAGAGTCGCTTAGAAGAAAAATAGATCACTTTATTCTATACTATAGTCTAATTTTATCTTAGAATTCCTTAGAACATTCTTGGAGTTTTACCTAGGCAGCTCCATATGATATCTCATCTTGTATATAGTTTAAAATGTCATTAGATGTTTATAAACTTTGAGGTTAAGTTTGTTAGGAGGCAATCGAATTTGGTTGCTCATACTCTTGCTAGGGCGGCCAATTCTTAGGCTAGCTTCCATAGATTTGAGAATATTCCCTTTTGTATTGAACGTTTAGTTTTTAATGAAATGCAGTAAATTCGTTTGATTCAAAAAAAAAAATTTGATCAGATGTCTGTGTGAATTTATTTTAAGGTTATGCTAATTAGTATATCTAAGATACAGGGGAGGATTCTCTCAATTTAAAAATAAATTGAGGAAATAATATTGGCTTGTAGACTATTAGGTTATAAATATAGGATAATATTTAAATAAATAAAAAATGAAGAAAAGTTGATTGATGGTTGAAATGTAAAAATTGAGGAAAATTGAGAGGATCCATTCTCCTAAGATACTAGTTAAATAAATAAAAAAGGTAAAATTTTTATTAAAAATAATATTTTTTATATTTCAAAAAGTATTGACAACACAATTATTATATTGAATTTTCTTAATTAGTGCTTCTTTATTTTATTATATTTTATTTGGTTAAGTTGTTTATTGGCTAAAATAGTGCGATATTCTTGTCAATTAACTTCACGGAGACTAAATTTATTTTATTTTATATTAATGGATAGTAATTATACTATAATGTTTATGTATATTAAAATATAGTAGTCTTGGACCAAAAAACAACTATAGGATATTCTTTGTAGAATCGTGGATATGTGGCAACATATTGCTCTCTTTCAGATTCGGTGAACAAGTTGTTCTTTTAGCATCATATCCGACCAACTAGACCGTTTAATTAGGTTCATAGGTCAGTTCTAACATCTTCCTTTGGATTTTGGCTGGCCTTGGCTTCGATGTTCCTCTCTCTGGGGTTCCTATTTTGTGGGAAGTTACGGTCTTCGATCTTTTGTTGGAGTGGTTGTCTATTTCTATAGGCGTCAGTCAGGCCTACAGACCTCCCCTGACACTTTTTATGAAAGGAAAACTGAGTGATCAGGCATTCATATAACAAGTAGTTTTAGTCCCTCCTAATCACAGTTGTGGGAATCGAACCGTGGTCATTTCTACTAAGTTCAGCGTCAATTATTATTAGACCAACTAACGAATGGTTAAACAAACACGCATTGAACAATAGAAACAAGAAAAAGTGTGTTTGCAACAACAATATGAAATCTGTGGATGAGTATGAATGTTGTAATTTGGAAGAATATTTTTGACGAATATGAATGAAAGAACAGCAGGCTATTTTATCAATCATGTTACTAGAGAAATAAAATTTATTGTTACAACTAAGTTGGCACCTTAGGAATATTGATATACAATGGCTCGAGTTTGTTTGAACTCAATTTTTATACTTCTACACGTTTAACTGAGTTTAGCCACTATTTTACTAAAATAAAATTATACTATTTCTTTTTTCTTTCAAAATACATACAACATATGTCAATTTCTGTCTGACCCACTTTACTTTTTTTGAATATAGAAGTCCTTTTTACATAATATAAAGTCCATTTTAGAAGGACTTTTTGGACCACAAAAGCATTCAGGTCATGTGAATAATTAAAACGTCTTCAACTAAAACAAAAAATCAAAATTCTAGAAACAAAAAAAAAAAGAAAGAATATTTCCACACAAACAAAACAAAAACAAAACCAGGATACAACCATATGAACATAGCCACCATCTAGAACATATTCATAGTCATGCCTACAGAATGAACCCATGATCACAATTTGCTGTGATTCTTAAACAGCTAGAATAACACATTTTAACTAATCTTTCAAAATTGATCTTGATAAACCAACCAACACCTCAAAATAGATCATGCAAATTTTATTTTTCAACATGTAAATATAATCTTGAAGAAAATCATTCATATAAACTCAATAGAGTCAAAGAGCTTCATATTCCCTACATTCAATCGAAACAACATTTACATTTCACTAGCACGAACAATCTTTGACTAATCTTTCAAAATTGATCCGAATAACCAAATTAATCTGGATAACCAATCAACACTTCAAAATAGATCATGCAAATTATATTTTCAGCATGTAAATATAATCTTGAAGAAACTCATTCATATAAACTCGATAGAGTCAAAGAGCTTCATATTTCATACATTCAACTGAAACAACATTTACATTCACTAGCACGGACAATCAAATTTGGATTTTCATATTTCAACTAATGTTGCCAAAAAATCATGAAAACTATATGGGACCAGATAACCAACACCCTTCCACAACCTCAATTCCAAAATTTACCGATAGTAAAGTACTTACATCATGGACGTTGGATGCCCGATCTTTTGTTAACTAATAAGTAACCAGACATTAGAGCAATAAACCACTACTCTTGGTTCACAACAAAGATGCTACGTTTTGAAAAAACTCAACTGTTGACGTTCAATGTTATCTAAGCGGATCATTATTGTCCCAGCTATTTCCTCTTCGACCCACTTTATAGACTCCTGCTCTAATAGTTTTAATACCTGTCCATAATCAAAGACCATCAATCAGTAATTTACTCATTATTAAAAAATAAAAATCATTGGTGGATTCAAAACAAACATAAAAGTTAAAGTTCAAAAAATCACTCAATCTTACCAGCCGTCTGCAAGACCTTTTCTTGTTAGCTTGATCATCTGCATCGAAGATAACCTTGAGGTAGTCGAATGCTGATGGAGATAGAGGATTGTTAATTGCCATGTAAAATTAACAGGAGGAAATTTGAAAAGGATCAATATTCAATAATTTATAAACTGATTAGTAGATCAATACACTTACATGAATGTCCAGACAGAGTAGATAGATGGCACTTGAGTAGCCTAACACCATCCTTCGGGTCTTGGTCACGTAGGTCAAGGACCATTTCTTGTGTGTCTGCCACCGTTCTGCCAACAAATGCAATAAAAGAAATATTGTCAACTATCATACAAAATTTCCATGCTAACCCCTTGAAAAGAAGGGGAAGAGAATGAAGAAATGAAAATTGAGCAAAATTAAATTACTTTGTTTCAAGAATCATTTTGCTCGATTCTTCATCAGCTTCATGTGCCTTTTTCAGGTAAAATTGTCCCTGCGAACACCATAGCATACACCAGTGAAATGACAACATTTGAATAACTAACAAGGATAATCATTATATGTTAAAACTGGACACAAATCTGCTCTGGTTAAGGCATCCATAATCATTGACAAGAAATTGTGCTAGTTGGAACTCACTGTATCTTCAACATAAACCAAATGTAGTAACTTCTCTTTCACAATTCAAACACATGCTTTCTAAAATATTGGTATCTGAAATGCTCAAAGGAGTTTCTATTTACAATATATTTTATTATTAGTAAGAAGGAACTGAATGCAAGATGAGCACGCCTATCAGAAGGCAAAAGAAAACAGCACTAGCAGAAGTACATAACACTAGAACAGATGTAGCAATAAACCGGAAATTCAGATGTCATGAACAAATTCAATGGTTATCATAAACCTTACCTGATCTAACAATTTTTCAGCTTTGGTCTGATCTCCGCTTGCAAATGCCTCAACAGCCTAAAGTGACAAGTTAACCATGAGTGTACTTTAGAGTATCAAGGTAACTGTATTTAACAATCAAATGTGGGACAAAAGTATAATCCCCATAATCTGGAAAACGTAATGCAACATACCGCTTTATAATATTCCTTCATTGTTGCCCGATATTCCTTCACAGCTTTCCGCACACATTGGTATTCTGCTTCGTTCTCCGCATCTGTCACATACAGTACTTAATCTTATAAAAAGTAAAACTCAATTTAAAAGGAAGAGAAAAAAAAATATCCATGTATTGTTTGCCAAAAATTACAAGAAAGAAAAATATGAATGGTCAATCGATTTTGCTTCCAAGAATGTGTATCAGGCAATTCTTCTAATCAAAAAACTAAAACTCTGATACTGCCACGGTGAGTACAGCATAAGAATAAAATAATTGCAAAGCCACCCTTAAGAAGGGCGAGAGTGTTTAGTCATCATGAGATATACTTTTAAATTTTAAGAAATCCATACTCTCATGAGAGATAAACTAGCAATCCATATCAATATTTCCTAATTTAGCTACAATTATTATTCTGCAAAAGGAATATAGTCCAATAAAATGAATTTTAACTATAATAAACCAAGATTGAGAATTAGGTTTGCCAGGACAGTAAAAAGGAAGTACCATCCTCATTTTCTCGTCTCCTAAAGTCCATGTCGATCTTGTATTCTTCCGTTGAATCATTGGGAGGTTCGAACACCACATGTCCAACTCCATATGGTGAATTCTTATTCAAATTCAAATCCCTTACGATTCGTTTACGAGGCTTCTCAACATACTCAGAATAGCTAAACAAATTAGACCAGACATCTTTCTGAATGTCATGTCTCTCCTTTTGCTGCTGATGTAGTTCTACTTCTTTAACTGACAGTATGTTTCTGTTTCTGTATTGAAAAAAAAGAAAACACATTACCCAAAGTATGTCGTGAAATAAGTTGACTGTGCAAGAACACAATACCGATTAAAACAAAAGATAAACGAGAACTTTGTTATCTTTAAAAGTAAATATGATGATGACAGGTAGCGGATATTGACATAAGCAAAATAAGAAAGGAGGAAAAAGACAGAAATATACCCTCTGTTACAATTTAAATCCTGAGACTTTTTTTCAGATGCTGGTGCTTCAGATTTTGTTTTCATATCTGCAAACTGTATAAGTACATTGTTAGTATCCAAAGTATATGATAGGAGGCCTACTAAGAACTAACATACATTTAGCTTAAAGAGCAACGAGAACATGATCGTTAAAGAAAGAT
Source organism: Trifolium subterraneum (assembly GCA_951799995.1). Taxonomy (NCBI): domain Eukaryota; kingdom Viridiplantae; phylum Streptophyta; class Magnoliopsida; order Fabales; family Fabaceae; genus Trifolium; species Trifolium subterraneum. The sequence continues at coordinate 3,734,502 of OX637462.1, read as the reverse complement.
ATAATTTCTGCACAAAACCTATCGCAATCAAGAGAATACAAAAACTAAGAAAGAGAACAGGAAGTCAAAAGCTACTTCTATTCTTTGATAATAATCATGTGCAACAATAAAATAACCTACAATATAAAGCTATACAGAATAAAATAAAATTTGAGGGGAAAAGGTCACATATAAATTTATATTTCACATATTACATGTTCCATGTAAACAATTAATTATGTAAAAGATTCATGTATATCACTGGACAACTGTCAATAGAAAAACCAGCCCTTAACAAAGAATTTTCACAACAGAATGTAATCCACACTCCCTTGCCTAAAACCTCTCCTCCCTGGTGAAGGTGGGATTTAACTCCAAACCCTTACACACATTTAAAATTCACGAGTAATGATATATATATAAGTGCAGCTTCAATTATAAATAATGCTGGCCTTGGTACTCACCTTCTCAGATGAATCACGAACATCAGCTGGGCTTTTGTCGAAAGCTCGATCTAGCAATTTTTCCAAGCTCTGAATGATTTCAACATATATACTAATAAGCTAAAGATAACAAGTTATATTTTTCAAAGCATCACAATGATGTCATGCGAATAAATAATGCACATGTCCATCTACGAAGAACATTAGAAAGTTCGAGGTATGCTGCGGATAAAGCAGAAAAAATAAATAAGTGAAAAATGATATCCTGGTAAAATTTACATTGTTTGAACCCTAAATGAAATTTGATATATGAAAAGAAGGAAACTTGTAGATTGTGATATGAACACCGGAAAAGAGGAAAATAAAGTAATAAACATCATGAGTCGAAGCATAGCAAATATTGTGTACCTTTTTCATGTCATACCCGCAAGTATCTGCATGTTTGCAATAAAATCAGGCAGCTGTTAGTACAAACTAAAGATATAATGTCACAATGATATAGTTCAGATAATGAGTTACATGTCTCCGACTCAATCACGAAATTTATAATTAATAAATACTAATACGTATTAGTTGCCGGTAGATTGAATCAAATATTTGATAACTAGTAAGAGTGGATTAATGCAAAGTAAAACCAGATTCATTTACACAATGAAATAATGGCACTCGATATAAAATAAAGTGTTAAATTGGTTTAGTAAAGTGCAGGCACAGGCAGAGAGCATTCAAGAGTTACACCAGACCAGCACACAAACTGTTTTACTTCCAAGGTATATCATAGTTAATTGGACAATGCTAAGATACTAATAACAACAGCATAAAGTTAGAGTGCTCTTACCAAGAACTTCGCGTATGGTATTTCTTTCAAGCTGAAAACCAACTCCAAGCATCTTGAACAAGAAATCCTCCATGTCGGCTTGAAGCTGATCACGCTTTGAAGACTTTGGCTGTGACGTGCCCTTTTCACGCCAAATTCCAGTCATTGGCAGCTCCTTTGCGTCCAACTTAGGCGGTTTAGTCATGCCATTAGACCTTTTTGCAGGTGGCATGGGTCTTACATAACTTTTACCAATAACGCTTGAAACAGTACCAGCTGAAACAGGGCGAACTTTGGGCCTGAAGTTTTTCCTTCCATTGAAGGAATTTTCAAGGGAATGTCCATCAGAAGATTCTGAAGACACTTCCACTTTGGCATCTGAATTAGACGAATGATTCCCAGATGTTGAGGAGCTCCCCGTCATATCATACAAAATTTCCCCAGCAAACTCTACATTCTTGCTAGCCTTGCAATAGGCATCAGCTATATCTTCGAGACTAAATGAACTTCCAAAGGCATCATACAAATGCTTTAACGCCTCATCTTCATCATGCATGACTATGTTCTGGCCAGAGACTTCCATCCTAATTATGCTCGAACCACTGTCAAATAAATTTATAAATAGATAGTAAGAATCAAACAAATTTTCAAAATTATGTGCAACAAGGAATTTTTCTTGGATAATGCATGAATAAGGTCTAGAAAACCAAAGGATTTGACCTAGAGAATGTGTCTGTGTACATTTGCTTATATATACCACATGATTGTGCTTTTCAGTCATAAAAACAAAATTCGAGCAAAACAACTAATGCTATGTTTGGAACTACGTCTCGTGTTTCATTTTCGCATCCCGATGTATTTTTGACGTGAAAACTAAGAACCTATAGAATGAAGCTTCCATGTAAACGTGGTTTTTTGCTGCAAATTTCATTTACATGATGCCGTACCAAACATTCTATAAATATCGAAGTACCAAGATAAATTAATGAGATTCTCAAAAGGCTTATCTAGATTAGCTTATTTGAGTTTCTCTTCCGACATAAACACTTAAACTATTTGGGCGAGCTTACGAAAACAACTTATGAGTTATGACTTATGACATATCCATAAGTTGTTTTCAGCTTATTTCAATAATCTCTACAGAATAACTTATGAAAACAACTTATAGCTTAAATAAAAAACATTTTGACTTTATGTTATCTTTTATTATAAAAATAACTTAAATATAAGCATTTACACAATAAGCACTTACTAAGTTTTTTACCCAAACATGGCCTAAATCTTAAACCCTCATTCTCATTTCCTTTAACAGAAAGAAAACCTCATAAAAATGGATATCTGAATCAAAACTCAAAATCAGAAAACTAAACAGAACAAAATAACTTATCAAAACAACGCAAATAAGAACAATTGAAAATCAAGAACCAAACAGCACCTGCACAAGATATATAATTTCAAGTCAAATGCAATCTTAACGCAAACGGGGGAAAGAAAAAACGAAAACAAAATGCATTTTAACGTTAATGTCAATGTTTGTTTATTAACACTAAAATTTGCAAGAATCGTAAATTGATCGGAAAAACGAAACAAAAAAGTATGAAAATTGAAGAAACCCACACACACACACTGAGTACAAAATGAAAGAGAAGAGAAGAAGTGTTAATATATTAATTAATTACTGTAATTAGTTAATTACCTGAGTTTAGAGAATGAAAGTCATCAACAAAAAATTGGTCTCAGTTTGATTATATAGCCAACTGAAAGTAAAATTTGAATGACCAATTTTTTATATATAAAAAAATTAAAAAATTAAAACAAGAATTCACGATCCTTATGAAACAAGCAGCTTCTCTGGCAAGTTTCTCATTTTTCTTTTTTTTTGAACTGCCAAATGTAATTTTTGGTAATTATTTTGCTCTTTATTTAGATTTTTTATTTAACCTATTTTTGTGTTTTTTTTCAAATACATTGTTTGATAAAAATATCGGATAATTAATAAGTTTACTTTTAAGATTTATTGGGAATCTAATGTATGTAGACTATAATATGGACCAAATACATTAGATTCTCGATAAATCTAAAAAGTAAAGTCTCTCTTATATTATTAAGGACTAGAGGGAGTACTCATTTTCTATCTGCAGTTTGATAAAATAGTTGTCATACTCACAATGGCGGAGCTAGGGGTGGCACGGCCGGGCCGCGGCCCACCCCAAAAAATTGAAAATTGCTTGGATACCCATGTAGCTATATAAAATTATGAAGGTAGAATAGATATATTAATGGATGTGCTAAAGTATCATAACTTTGTACTTGTCATAGCAGTTTGGCTTGCTGTATGTAAACAACCAAATGTTGCAGGTTCAAATTCTGCTTTAATGTATTTTTTTAATTACTCTGTTTTTTCTTCAAAAAGTCATTCTCTTTAAATTTTCTGTTTCTTTTTTCTTTTTTAAAAATAAATCAATTGTGTAAAAATTAATGTCTCAAGTCACTAAACAATCACATTATTATTTTTGTAAATTTTTTTTCATATTTATGTATTCACTATTGAATTTCTCACTAATTTTTTGTGTGAATACACACAATTTTTTAATCAATTAAAAAAAATTAATTCTCTTTTGATTAATATTATTTATTTTGGATTATATCATTCTCTTTTTACTTTTTTGTATATATGTAATATAATAAACAATGTAATTTTTTTATGATTAAATTTTGTGTAAGTATCAGTTCAGAGTTAATTATTTACTATTTTGAGTCACTTGGTACACATAAATATTATTTTAAAGTAGGCGGTTTAATTTTTAATGACCAATTTTATTTTTTACACTAGCAAACTTATGACATTTCATCTCGAGTGATCAACTTTGTACTTATTACAATTTAAATTATTATATCCAATTTAATTTTTCTATTTAATTTATATATTGAAGTAATTTTTTAACGGCCCACCCAAAGAAAAAATCCTGGCTCCGCCACTGCATACTCATGCTCGTGTGGATAACAAGGTTTTTAAATGTATTTTATGGATACTTATGTTAATATAATTAAAAAAATTCAAAGATTTTAATGTTGTGACTTATGAAAATTATAAACAAAATTATTATTAATTATGTTAAAGATCATATTTTTTTGTTCACATATTTACACTATATTTGTATTATATTATAAAAAACATTTTTAAAATAGTTTAATGGTGTTGTAGCTTTTTTTATAATTTTGCTTAAAATTAAATGCTTGATAACTCTATTTTGATATTTTTGGACTTTTAATTTCCTATTTTAAAATTCAGCTTTTTGGTTTTCTATTTTAAAAGTCTGGCTTTTTTTAGTCTCCCTCTCATTTTACTTACGTGACACTATGATCGATGAAGTGAAGGATGAATATGAACTTTTTTCCATGTCTCTGTAAAAAAAAAAAAACCATGTCATTATTATTATAATTAATCATATTATTTATTTTATTTATAAATTGAAATATTTAAAATTAATTTAAAAAAAAAACTTATTTCTTCACCATCACCAAGTCATTGGGCCCAAGTGGTTAATGAGTTTCACCAAAGGATGAATCGTTCGGGAGAACTCGAGTTCGATTCCTAGGTGGAACAATTTATTGGCCAGACTTTACTTACCTCGCGGCCGAACTCTGGATTACTAGGGCCCATTCCCTTAGGAACCAGAGGGTTATAAAAAAAAAAACACCAATTCATCACCAACATCAAATCTAAAAAAAAAAACAAATTTAAAAACACAAATTGACCCCAAAATCAAAAAACGCTCTTGTACCCCCAAATTCCTTTGTGTCTTTCCGCTTTTCCAAAAGAAGAGACAAGGGTCGCATACGATTTGGCAAGCGATGTGTTGAACAATTTGAAACGCAAGGAATTCGATGGTGTTTGAAGGTCAAGATTCGTCTGTTAGCAAAATTGCAGAAGCAATCAAGCGAACTTCTTTGCAGTGGTTGACTGCAAAGCAATCAGGGTCTGTGTTGTATGACATATGAGTGGTTAAAATTTTCTCTCGAATGTCTACTTAGATAGTCTTAGTGTATAGACTGTTTTGGTGGTGTCTCTTTGGTGGATCCTGGATATTAAGACCAATGAGATTTTTTAATGTGATTTTTTGAAATTTTGAATAGAATATCACTTGTATTTCTCCCCATTAGTGAATATAATACTTATTGTATTTTATACCACGTTCACACATATTTATAATATAATTACATTTGGCAGTTAAAAAAAAAAAGATATGAATATACCGACTAATAAGTCGAGTTAAGTGTCATGGCAAGTTTATAATATAATTACATTTGGCAGTTAAAAAAAAAAAATGAATATACCGACTAATAAGTCGAGTTAAGTGTCATGGCAAGTTTATAATTACAAGCTTTAAGAATGTCTCCAAGAATTAAAGAGAACAAGATCTCTCAATTTTATTCATTCAATATTTTTGTAAAAGTAGTCTAATAATTTGACTTGCGCATTTTAAATGCAGTAAAATAGAGAATCTCAAATACGAACTTCGGTCCCTCCAATATGTAATATTTCTGATTAGTGATAACTTTTCACTGAGCTAATTAGGAAAAAAGGTAAATTCAAATCTAATGATACTAATAAAATAAAATGGCATATCATTAGCCTTATAATTATTTTCAAAAATAAATTGAAAGTACTGAATGCTAGTAATATTTCCCATCAAGTGACCATCTGAATAGGTGGTCTGCCGTAGATCAATGTCAAAAAATTATAAAAAATAAAAACTCATGACTCTTATATTTTTTATAGTTTAAATGATGGCTTAATTAATGACGGTTCAATATCAGATGAATATTTGTTTCCTATTATTTTAATTAAATTGATATTTGCATAAACTAAGTTATTGGGCTCAAGTGGTTAATGAGTTTCACCAAAGAACGAATCTTTCGGGAGAATCCGAGTTTGATTCCTGGGTGGAACAATTTCCTTCCCCTAGGAACCAGAAGGTTATAAACAAAAAAAAAAATCGATATTTGCATAAAAAAATTACGAATTAGTAAAAATAATTATCTTTTTTTGTTTCCTTTGAAATTCAAAATCTTCCTCTTCCTTTGAATTAAGAAAGAGCTAGCAATAACATAATAATAATAATAATAATAAAACAACAGATTAAGAATGGGGAAAGGATCCCTCAATTGTAATTTCTCATGCCTTCCCAATTTTTTTCAATTTTCAATAAAATGAGACAAACATGAAAAATTCATTTCTTGTGAAGGCATGAGAAAGAAGTATATATGTTATTTCTTTGTCACGCAAGAACCATGACATAGTTAGTTGAATGCAAAAAATACTAACTCCCACAAATTTGAACTAATGTACATTATTTTTACTAACCAACCCTTTACTATATAAACACTGGCAATTCACAAGAAATTAATATTGTGGCATATAAGAAAATGGACACAAAGAAATGTGCAACATTATTCATTGTATTTTTGGTTTTTCTAAGTGTGGCATTTATGTCTCAAGCTAGTGTAGCCCCTCCAAATCCTAAAAGTTCTACTCCAAATCGTTACTATGGGGCTAGTTTACTCCCTCCACATTCAGTCAAGTATAGAAGTGAACCCATTAAACCTGGAGTGAGTGATTATGGTTCAGGCGACGGCAATGACGGTGTCAACGAGGCTAGTACGTACCCTCCATCACCTAATTAACGATTTCATCTATGAGGGAAAATGAAAGTTTGTTAGCATGATGGTTAAGTTAAATAATGTAAGTCTATGTTTTATATGCTAATTAAAAGTCTCCGAAGTTATATGATGTTGTAATAGTAAGTACTTTCTCCGGTACTAAATATAAGAAAAATTTGAGTCAATAAAAGTTTATGTATTTGATCCAATTAATAATATTTACTATATAATCTCGAGTTTGAGTAATTACTACTTAACAATTAGATTACCACTTTAATTTGAGTGTTGAGTAAGCTCATCTGAATGCTTGCCATATAATTTTTTTTAAATTTATATATGACAACTTTCTTCACAATGGAATCATAAAAGGGTTGAATTCAAAGAAAACGTGTGCTGCACCCTTTAAAGAGAAAAAATGGAAAGAAAGACACAGTTGCAAAGTTTTTATATGGTTTACTAGTAATATACCCGTGCGATGGTTACGCTAGGATTTATTTATGTTACACTTTGTAAAATAGCCGAACTTTTTTTAAACTAAAGTTGCATTATTTAGTAAAAAAGTTTATTCTATTTTTATAAAATTTAGGAAACCTTTTAAATATTCCTTGTTTATTTGTAAGGATCATACTAAAACAAAATGAAATCCAATACCAGCATAAAAAAGGGTTTGACATTAATCAGATTCATTGCATAATTGAAAAGATAATCAGGATTAAAATTGAAGACATTCATGATGTTCAAGATTGCATTAATTTACATACCACAACAAATATGAAGTTGTAAACATTGAAACAATATATTACAAACAACATTAGGCAGCATAATTGAAACAAACATTTAAACTGATAATTCATTTGCAGTTGTTGGCACGAACAATTTGAACTTCAATAACATCTAATGGGTCATCAATTTGGAATTGCAATTCATCTCCCTCCATAAGATCATTAGCCCTAACCCAATCATACCATCCTGTAGTCAAGTATGTCTCCTTAATCCTTTTCTTTGATGGTGCTTTTCTAATTGCTTTTGTGATGGTGCACCTAATTCCATTCAGTTTATGAGGTGTTTTGATGTAAACATATTTCTTTCCCCTAAGTAAAGATTTTGCTGTTTCTGGGGGAAAATGTTGTAACATTTAAAGAGTGTAATATTGTTATTAATGAGTTAAATAGCAACAAAATGATTAAATGAAATTAATAGTAAACTATTTATAACATACCATCACTTGTGACTTTGTTTTGTCTGCATAAGCTTTACTTACCTTGAGCTTCCAACCATAGAAACGATCATTAAGAAATTCATGCATCACAATGTTTGAATCATTGTCGAATAGATGATATATATTATCAGCATATTCATTAGACGAAATTTCACTTGAATCATTGTCAGAAATGTCAAGTTCTTCTTCACATGAATCATCACTTTCTGTAATAACTAAATTTTCGTTTTTTATAACACTCATTGTAAAGGAATTGTCCACAACTTGATAATCAAGTATGACTTCAGTTGGTTCATTAAAACCAAAATGGTTTGCAACAACTCTTCCTGAAGTCATATGACTGTCACCGTTATGTAGGCAAAGATCAATTTGGCAAAAATTCCTATTCTGATTTATATGTTTCAGCCAACCATATGACTGTTTCTGCAATTGATACATCCATAATGCTTTGAATTTCAGACATAATTTAATCTTTTCCTATATAATTGATAAAAACAGGATAAATTTTAGTATTCAATTGCATGTTTGTTGATGTAATCAATTTGAAAACTGTATTTTACAATTTGATATGCTATTACCTTATTTGGATAAATCACAGTTTTAAATGATTTGCTGCTTTGTCTGTCTACTTCAGATCTGGTTAATCTGTTTACATATGAATCATATATAAAAAATTATGAAATCATTTTCTACATATATCTGGATTAAAATCAATATGAATCTATAAAGAACCAAAGTCATCAATGGATTAAAAGGTAGAACTAAACATAAAAAATTTATGCCAGAATGTAATCAAAATATAAAAATGAAAGAAAAAAACGCGAAACAACCAATGGAGATAAATGTAGGACAGAAGAATAACATCTTTGAAGAAGAAGAAGAAGAAGCCATGATAACGACAGAGTTTGGAATCGAATCTAGGGTTTTGCCGTCTTTTCTTGAAGCCAATGTTATTAGGTTTTTCGGCAAAGTAAAAAAGCAAATATAATGAAACCCTGTTTTACATATATAATCTAAATTTGGTGTATTTTGTTTAGGCCAGAATAGTTTATTTTTGGACATTATTAAGCCCAATAATGGAGGTTGAATCAATGCAGCTGTAAACTGTTTCCAACAACTTATTAAATTGTTTTTTGTTTACTTGTAAAGTACACTAACGTCAGTCCATTTAATGCACATCACTTTCAAGCTGCAAAGAAAACTTGTGTTGTTGATGGAAATTCAAAGGCTACGGGATAGTATAGCTGTGATGATGGTGGAACTGTGGCTTCCTCTTTTACATGGAGGTTTCTATCTTCTTTCGATGAAAATATTGAACAAATACTACTTAATAAACAAAAGTACATCATATACATGTACTATATAGATAACTAATAGAAATAATTCATGTATAATTTCAATGCTATCAGATAAAGTTTGTTTGGTGTCCAAACTTGGTTTTGTAAAAGTTAGATGTGATTAAGTTTTAAGTTATAAATGATAGGTATAAAAATGAATGATAATCAAAATTATAATCCCAACAAAATAGACTCATTAGCATAATACTTGAACATAATTGATAGCAGGAGGAAATATTTATACAAACTAATAATAAAACTAAACTTGAAACTTGGATTAAGGATTAACTCTATCCACATCTACTCTATAAGAATTTTCAATATCAAAGAAAGTAAACTTCAGAATCTCTCCACCACTGAACATATTTTCACTGAGAAATTTGTGCCATGCTATATATTCTAATTTCTTGACTCCATTTGGACCTGGCATTTGAATGATTTCTGCTAAAACTGGTTCAGCAACTGGACCTTCCAGCAACAAATATCTATGAAAAGAAGTAATATAGTCTCCCAACCATTTGTTGAATACCTGCAAACAATTGAATGTGTTCACATAAAGTTTGAGATAGTATGTGAAATAGTAACAAATCAAACATGTAACAATAGGAAAATACTTAACCATTGGATCTATTGATCCGTCTGGATTATTTGATAAAACAATTTCAAATGTGAATGGATCTTTTGTTTTAGTAGATAGGGAGTGAAGTGAAGGAAATTCAAATCGTGACCATTCTTTTGTCAAACATGGAAGTAGAAGAAACATGCTATCACCAAAATATATTAAAGAAATTAGATGATACTGGAACTGCAACTCGAGCCATTCACCAAGAGCTGTCCATCCTGTTGTTATTAGAGGTTTTTCCAGATCACGATTCCAACCCAGAACAATCAAGTGTTTACAACCATAAACTTTTCATTCATCATCTAACTCATCAGAGTATTTATGTGCAAAGAAAGGATCAATCTCGCCATATGGCTGAAAAATATAAAGATGCAAACTATAAATAACGAACTGCAAATGTTAATTGTTTTGAAGAAAAAATGTACAACAGATTCAAATATAAGACTTACTACATCTTTGACATGTATTGTAGTCATAATGGTTTTTTGTAACCTGTTACCAAGCACTGTATTGATATCTTCATATGCATACACAACCATGTATCTTATGAAAAGTTTTGTTAAACAATGTAGTAGAAATGGAAGAATAACTCAATTTATAGATAGAGAGTTGTGTTAGTCCAATGTCATTATGATTAGTTGAAGGTTGGTACATCATGTTAAATGTAGAGACTTTAAGTCATGAGATAGATAATAAATGTGGTACCTGATAATTTAGCCATGTAATAAATTCATAATAAGTAGTTGAACTTATACTATATATAAAGTCAAGAAGGTTGATTGGCATTCAAAAAAAATACAACCAAATAGTTAAAATATGATGATATAAAATTCAAGGTCAAATGTGTTACTTATATGCAACACATTACAGTACATTCAAAATATAGGTCATACAAAATATCCTTGAGTTAATGTATGTAGATGACCACAAAACAAAACATGGACTAAGTTAGCAGGACCATAAAGTTTGTCAAAGCTAAAAACCTAATTAAGCAACATTAAATACTTTTCATATAATGAAACATTAAACTTCTTCAAACAACTACTCTTTATTTGGTTTCTTCATCATCTTTGTAGAGGAAGCCTTTGAACCAACGACATTATCAACATTGACAATTTCATGCGAAGATTCAAGCTGTTTCCCTAAGCGCTTAGGTGGTGGTGTAGTAAGGTCAATGTTGTCAGGATCAATTTCATCAGAAGCAGACAAAGAAACCTACAAATGCATCTCATGTAAGTTTGACAACTAAGTTGTGCATTATTATATTGGACTGGAAAATGGCTGAAATAATTGTAATAGATTACCGTGGGGATGACCATGTCCTGAGTGTTCTGAGTTGATTCAGCAGAAGTATTGTCCTGAAATGAATAAGAATAGTTGAATAAGATGTAACAACAATGAATTTATTAACTAAATAATTCAATTGAAATGTACTATATGATAATGCAGAACCTCAGATTTGGCAATGGTTTTATCAGATTTGATCAAATTTCCCTGAGGACCCTGCATTTTACGTTATGGAAAAGTCATTAAATCGATTTGTAACACGAATAAAAAAAAATATAAACAAAAAGTAAAATACTAACATCACCAGGTGGAAAGCTTGATTGTATTTCGTTCACAAAATCAGCACCGTCATGGATAGCCATGACTGATCCAGTTTTCCATTTAACTTGCCACTTAAGCTTAACTGCTATTGTTCTTCCAGTTATTTCATCCATTTGTACAGGATAAACCAAAGGATTTGTAATCCCAATCTATTTCATTACAATTAACCAGTCAGAAAGAATAGATAACTCATGATGTATATATATAAATCTGGAAAGTGAATTATGAAGTCAAGTATTGAAATTTAGAATTATCACCCCAAGCATTTCAGCACGAAGATCAGATGCACTAATTCCCAATAATTGTGCACATTCACGGTCCCAAAAGACACAAGTTGCCTTGACATCACCAGCAGCAACCTCAATATCCATTTTGTACCTACAATTCCAAATTAATAATGTAAAACAAATCTATTGAACAAAACCTGTAAAAAATTATATTATTAAATATATACCTAATGATTTCAGTCTCAGTTTCATGCTTATCTATACATCTGTAAGGTCGAGCGTCACCAAAACATTGTTTTGGGCATTTGTAGCAAGTCAGATAGTACCAACCAGATTTGTTTGGCTTAATTTTAACTATGTCGACAACAGTGACACACTTGGTATCCTTTGGAATAACATCAAGCAAAAAACAAATTAGAGGAATGTCAAAAGAGATATAAATGATGTCAGACAAACCAGTCATAAATAGAGTTTACCTCAGCTAGTTGGACAATTTTGCTTAAAGGCATGACTTCTGCATTGTGAGTGAATTTCTATTCAGCGGTATATGGAGTAAACTGTGATCCTCCACTTGATTGACTCATGATTTCAGATGGAGTCTTAGTAACATTAGTAGTTCCACTTTCAATACCAGCAGCTAAACTGACAATGTTAAATGTATTACCAGTTAACAGACCTAAATTATGTTAAAAGAGCAGATAAAATGACTTTAACGTAACATATGAAAATCAACCATTTTTTGAATTCAAAAATCTCTGGAACTTCATCATTGATGAAAAGTTTAGTGGTAGTCCATGTGTTTGAAATTGTCAAAGCATATTTGCCTACAATTTAAATATCTTATATGTAAGTTGTATAGTTATGAATACAAATTGAAGACTGAAAAGATGTATAGAACTTATGAAACCTGCATGTTTGACTTTGGCATATTTCATGAATACAATAGTTGGTCCTTCATTAGCTTTGTTCTGAACATTGAAGAATTTAAGGGCATAGTTTTCCCAAAGGGTGCAATTAATCACATTGTTGCTACATGAATATGCAACAAACAGAAAGTCAAATAATTTACAAAAACTAACAATAAAACTTATTAAAGTGTTAAACTCAAAGCTATATTAGTTCCATTACATACCCTAGATCTTTAAGAATAAAGTTCACTTGAACTTTCCTATTACCAGAATGAGGTTGTTGATAACCAACTTCATCAACCAGGCCAATGACATCTAAAAAGAACAAACATCAAATAAAATATACATTGTAGTAAATAACAAAACTAAATATGCAGATATAATCTGAAACAATGTATACCATATAAGTAATCTTCACGGAAATCTCCATTTAGAATGTCGCCAAAAGATTTAAATTTTGCAACAGGATCAGCAATTTGATGGACATTAACATCTTCCACTAAAGTACCACCAGTAAACCTCAACTTGAACTCATGATGTGATGGTTTGAACTGATCATCATTCTTTGTGACTTGAAAGTTTTGCATAGTGTAAGTGTTGTTAACAGTGATAGGAATCTCATTTTCAAATTTCTGTTTCAACTCATTTGGAACTAATACAAATATATCATCTCCCTGAAATCAAATTATATAAATTTGTGTATTTCATTAATAGTTGATGAAATTATGTACAACTGATTTGAAAGTTTTGTAATGTATATTCTGATTTTTAATGAAGTATAATGTGATTGTATCCATGATTTGTTTGTAATACTTATGATACATATATAAAAACATTACCTTTGAATCCACAACAACAATTTGAAAGAAGTTTTTTCCCTCTTTGGTAGCATTCCATTTGTCTTTCACCTTAACAGTTATTTTCCATAGATCCTTACGGTCAGTGATATCCTTGATAAACTCAAAAACCCTCGCCATTTCGCTGAAATATAAACATAACATTCAAAACTTTCATCTATATATATATATATATATATATATGTCATAAAAAGATCAAAAGTTTCATACTCAAAACTAAAGAACACAACTTTCAATACTTTATGTTTACTTAGTATGAATACAACTAAAGATTTAAATCCATAATCACTTAAGTAAATACCAAAACTTTCAAACATTAACCACCTAAAAAGAACAATCTTTAAATTCATACAAAGATCAAAACTGTGAAACTCAAAACAAAAAAACATAACTTTATATACTTTAACACAAAATATGATAATAAAAAACAGATTTAAAATCATAATCACTTATCAAAACTTTCAAACACAAAACAAAGGAACCAGGTTTCAATACTTGACCAAATGAACCAGCTTCTAAAGTCATCAAATGAAGAAAATTTTTAATCTGACTGCTCAAATGAAACACCAAAACAAATTTATATTTGTGTATTTAAAGAAACATAAATCTTAGAAGTAGTTATTGGAAGAAAAATAAGCTCAAATTTTTAAAAAACTTCAAGTAATCAAAACGGAACTCAAACAAAAGTAAAACGTTTGTACATGAAGAAGATGAAAATATCATATGACAATGAAGAATCAAATGAAAGAAGATTAAATGAATGATAAAGAAAACTTACCTCCAAGATGATGTTTGCAGAGAGAGAGAGAAGTTGGAAGGAGTTTGAAGAGAGTGTTTTGTGTGTGTAGAGGAAAGAGGGAGTATGTCTGTCTTGTTTAGACAAAAGAGATATTGAGTAAAAGTTTGTGATTTGACCATTGTACTTTCAAATTGCTTTCCAACCGGTCCAATTTGTTTTCAACCATGGGTCATCCAAAAAGTGTGAATTTGTCTCACAAAAAGCAACAACTGGCTTGGTTCAAAGCAAAATTAGTTCAGTTACATAAATTTTGGACATCAAATACCCTCATTTTGGACACTTGGCAGTTTATTAAGCAAGGGCATTTTTTATTTTACCAGGTACATCATCTTTCTTATATTGTATTTGATTACTTTGATATGTGCAAGTCAATTTTTACTTTTGGGTAAGTTTTTTGGTTTTGCAATTTTAGGCCACATAAGTTTCATTATTGTGAACAATAGCTTGTACGATTTGTTATTATGATCTACAATTTTTCTGCAACTAGTAGGCTAAATAGAGTCAAAAGGAATCAATCTATGATTGCAAAAGAGACAACATGAAGAAGACTTAGGAAAAACAAGAGCAAATATTATACATAAAAGAGGAAATTAATAGGAGATAGATAGGTATTAAGAAAAAGCATCTTGACCAGAGTCATGAGCAAATATTATACAGTACATTGCTTGTTTGATATTGCCACTGTCTTGTTTTACAAAGCACATTGTGTTGTGGATCTTACCAAAAAAAAAAAACCAATGGCTCATTAATTTACTTTTGTCATCCTACTCAATTTTTGGTGCGTTATACAAAATTATTAAAATATTTTCGTCTGCTATTTAAGCAGCGGACATCCCAAAAAATATCATATTTTTATAACATCTGTTATTTAAGTAGCGGATAACATTTTTTAAAAAATTTTAATTTTTATAATGTCCATTACTTAAGTACCGGAAGGTAAAATAGGAAATTCGTAAGGCACACGAGTAATCGATAGGATAACAAAAGTAAATCTCCATTATAATTTTGACAAATCTTTCATCATAGTTAATAGAATTATGTCCCAACTATTTCATTATATATAGTAATGGGTATTTGTACAATAATATTGTTATTTTTTTGAATGATATTTATACAATAATATTGAGTTGTGCCAAATTATTTTTCAACTAAATATAGAAGATACTAATAATTTATATAATAATAATAATAATAATAATAATAATAATAATAATATAATAATATTTTTGACTTAATAATAATAAGAATATTCATTGTATAATGAAATAATAATTAATAATCCTAAATATGTGCAGTCTCATGAAAATACATTGCACAAGAACATAAGGAGTGATATCTTTGCAAGGATGCAGATACCAAAAGAGGTGATTTAATAGTTGCTTAATTTTATTTATTATTGAAGTAAAATATGTATGAGTTTTTAAGTGTGATATTACATTGTGAAGATCACTTAATGGGAATTAAAAAAAATTCAAAATGGATTGCTTACAACGGTAACATTGGAGATATTCTAAGAGCAACACAAATCCTCCGAGTATTCTAGATGAGAGAGATTTTAAAAGGAATTATATAATATATAAAGGGGATTTTGAATGAGCAGTCTCGAAGTACACTTTCCAACGATTCTTGTAAGGATGTATTTCTTGTAGAAGCAAAATTTTCATGGTCACGTGACCATATAGATACACTCATATAGGTTTTTGATGATTTATGAAATAATTAAAAGAATAAAATAAAAAATAATTTTTTTGTGAGTGTGATTAAAAATATTATATTTGATCACGTGACTATAAAAGAATAATTCTTCTTGTAGAAAGGTAATTTTGTCAGAAAAATACATAAAAGGGGAGGAAGTTTAAGAACATGGGGTGGGATAAGCAACTCTTTATATAATATTTTAGGATCCAAAATATATTATGGGCCTAATAACAACTATGCCCATTAGTAAAAAAATAATAAAATGGTTTAAGAACATGAGCGTTTCTTTTCGCGCCTTTTGACTTTCTCGCGCACCCTCTGATATTTCAAAAATACCCCCTCGCAATATAACCAGCTGGTGTTGAAGGCGTGAAAATCTAAAAAAAATATAATTCGCTACTTAAGTAGCAAACAAAGATCTTACTTTAACTAAGAAACCTTATAAAAATATTTTCATAGGGGGTGAAGGAAGCTAAGGGTGAGAGACACAAAAATATTAGATTTTACAAGATTTGCCACTTAAAGTGTGAACTTAGTTCGTTACTTAAGTAGCGAATTGTATTTTTTCAGATTTTTGCCCCAGTTATCTTACAAGGGATATAGTTTTAGAATTTCGGGGGGACGCGCGAGAAAGTCAGGGAGCGCAAAAAGAAACACCCTAAGAACATAGGGTAGGATAAGCAACTATGTAAAGGAGTTTAGAGACACTGCAAAAACCTAAATATGCAAATAGTTGAAATTTGTTATAAGTTCAAATGTTCTAAAATCATTATCATAATTTTATATTACGGTTATTTTACCTCTTACACACCCAAATGGCTAGTTTTACTCCTAATGGGGACACAATGAGGAATAAAACTTAAATCAATGTTTGATTGGATTGAAAGTGAGAGACGTAAAATGAATATGTACTGTGATTTTTGGGAAAAGATTACCTTATAAAGTTAAAATTGAGAACTGATTTAATATAAAAGTTTGTTGGTAATAGTGTGATGAGCGCGCCACACAAAGTGAAACACGGTCTAATTGATTGTGAGATCATACATAAACTTTTTGGTTGAAACTTAGTAGGATTTGTTTTTTCGTGCTCAAGACCAATTTGAATGGATTTTGATCTAGTATGGAACAAGGTCTAGTGTGATTACTTTAATCGCCTTGCGATATAGAAGGACATACATTCAAGTATCTGCGAAGGAGTAGCCCAGTGGTTGGCTTGGGACACTGGAAGAGTTGTATGCAAGAGATCCATGGTTCAATCTTACTGACATTTTTCATTTTCGTCATTTCGTCTATTTAATCTCTCTCATAATTAATGACAGATAAATATAAAATTGACAAAATATAATCTTAAACTAACTGAGACCGAGGATGGGACAACTTACTTCACTTCTTAACTCTTCCATCTCTTCTTATAATTTGTATCATTCTCTAGGCATCACATCTTAGCCAAGTAAGATATGAATATGATCTCACATCCTCCCAACCTTGAGAATAAGAATATCCATGTACTGTACTACTACAGACATCTACTGTTTGTTGGTCCTTAGATCAGCAATAATATATGAAACGACAACCAACAATAACAAACCTTGGAAACACTTTGGGCCAAACAAGATACCCTACAATAATGTTATGTTACTTCTATTATTTTTGTTTTCCAATATAATTTTTTTTTTTTTTTAAAATTGAACAAGAAACACTCGCATACTAGATCAGAGAAAATCATTCACCTCATCGAAAATATATATTATAGAATTTACATATAATCTATCAATTGCGAAATTTCAAACTAGAATCTAAATAACACGAGTATCGCAATTATTGGTTAATTCTATTAGTTTAACTATAACAAAAATGAAAACATCATGTGACAATAGTAGCAATAAAATGTGACAATATTTTAACAACCAGAAATCTTTTCTTTCATTCTGGCCCAGTAGCAAAGAATGATTCTCAACTAGTGGTTGTGATGAATCTGTGAGCAATCAAATCATTGTTATATCCATAAGAATCTTCCATCACATTCTGTCAGTTCAGCTTTGCTGGACCATACCCCATTTCAATACTCATCCATCCCCATCACAAACCACTCACAATCCATTTAAAAAATTGTTAATCCAAAAACTTAAAGAATAATCCTATTTCCTAACTAACCCACTTGCATACATTAATTTACCATTTTATGATGGACTATATATATTGAGTATTCAATCGGAATCTATCGACATTTTATATCGTAATGTGTATATGGTGTTTGACATGTGTAAATGTTCAATATTTAATGCGATATTGTTCTAACACGTGTTTTGTGCCTATGTCAGAGCTTCTTGATTCGACGTAGGAGATTTAGGATTCTACTAACATTCTCCCTTCACCGTAATAAATTAACCACCAACAATTTTCTAAAAGAAAATTTTACCATTTCATCATAGTAAATATATAACAGAGAAATTAACAGTTAAACACATTGGATTACATTAATTAATTAGACCCTCTTGCTTGAATCTGAAACTGAAACTAAAATAAGTCAGCTCCAAATACTATTCTTTGTAAGAAGTATCAATGCATAATATGTTCCAAAACAAGAACACTTACCAATCTGTATCAAACACAAAAACACCCTAATTAAATAACTAATCTATGGACATTGAAAACTAAACTACCATGTGTTAACAAATACATTTTTTTAATATTAGTCGATGTTTTAAAAACTGAACCAGACATCGAATACACATACATTCAAATCATAGTTCATCCGCATTAAACCGCTTGAACTAGAATGAAACCACAGTCGAATTGCCAAATAATCAAACAGTAGTAAATGCCGGTTGAACTGCCTGGTCCGGTTTTTAAAACACTGATCAAGGATTGATATCAGAATCATCCCAAGGAACATTAAGATCAGTTGATACCAAAGAATCAATATCCTCCCAACTCCAATAGTTTGACATATCCATCATACCACTGCTGGTTGCTGGTATCTCCCATGGTTGTGTAATAGTGCCACTACCACTAGTACTTGGCATTACACTATTGTTAATAGTTGACTCCTCCATTATTTTAAACTCTTCACCATAGTTATATCCATTAGATGATCTTAAAGAGCTTGAGTTTGAAAATGGAAATATAAGACTTTGGTTTTGAGTAAAAGACATAGATGAACTCAGAAACATACCATTACCAATACCAAACTCTTCATTATTACCTTCTGATTGATCTTTAGTACTCATCAGATTCTGAGGTGGCAAAAAAGATGGTGGATGAATAACAGATTGATCATATATAGATGAAGATATGTTTTTCTGATTCTGTTTTTGCTGTGAAGTTTGATTTTTCATATTTGAGGTGGTGGGGGTGGTAATAGAAGTTGTGGTGGTACTAATAGTAGTTTTTGTGGAGGTGCTAATAGAATTTGAAGAGGTTGATTTTTTGACTTTCTTATTCTTTCTTACACCCCCAACAGGAACATTTCTTAGAGTTCCACCTTTAGTCCAATGTCTCTTACAAGCTCTACAGAAATGACGAGGTTGAGACTTGTTATAGTTGTTGTAGTAACAAAATTTGGTATTAGTAGAATCACATCTTGGACAATTCACAACTTCTGATTCTTGAGTTTGTTGGTTTTTCTTCATAGGATGAACTTTTGGTAGCTCTATGTTTTGATCTTGCAACAAGGTTTGGTTCCAATCAACACTTCTACTAGAAACTTGCTTAGAACTTAAACCCATGTCTTAAATTCACCCTTCTAAGGACACTATGTAATAAGACAATAATAGGATCAAAAATAGGGTTGTCTTCTATTCAATTAGATGAAAAAAAATGTGATAAATTTTAGCACTTTGATTAATATGCTTATAAGCTATGGTTTGATTGATAGAAGGAAAGGGCTAGGAAGGTGAGAAGAAATGAGCTTGTTTTTTTTCTCTAATAAAATGTGTATATCTAATACCTATTTATGGCCTTATCTATCTGTAAAGGAACAATAATTATAACAATAAGATCAGAAAAAATTGCTAATTCAAGTTGGGTTGTATGTGGAGAAAGAGTGGAAGAAAGGGTGGTTTAGTTTTTTTGATTGTTACTTGTAGGGGTGTATATAGTTTATAGTGGAAGGAATTGTCCCATCAAAATTTATGGTAACAACCTAGGAGTTCAATTTTTCTTGCTCACCACACAAGTATTATAGGAAAGGGAAATAGCTACTTAGCTAGTCTTAGCGGGTCACAAATTCATGTATTTATCTTGTTGTACATATGTGACTATTAAATTGGGACCTGGATCGGGTGCGGTCAGCATCCATGACGGAATGTGCGGTCAGTGAAATTAAAACTGTTAGATCGAGATCAGACAATTTATGTTTAAAGATAAGAATTGTTATATTTTAATTGCATTTAAATCAGAACCGTTTGATTTCAATCAGACGATTGTGATGCACTAACTGCATCACAGTAAACTGCATTGTATCCATGTCTGGTCCATTAAATTGAGATCAAACGAATCAAATTTTTAAATTTAGCATTTTATTTTTTTAAAGAATAAAAATGAATTTGAAATTAAATCTGTCTAATCTTGATGTGACGATTATTGATATACTAAACTTATTGACTATATTTATGGGTAAATTTGTTACTACATGAAATCTAAATCCATTGTAGCAATACTTAACCTCTAAGTTGAAGGTGGGTGGTTGACATGTGGGAAGTTATAGGCCATTGATAGTGGTCTATGATTTTGCCTCTAAAAGGAAAGTTGATGTGCATGATGTTATAGGCCATATAGTATATAATTTAAGTATAGCATACTTTGGCCAATGGCCACCAATACAAACACAAAGTTGGCAAAAAAGAAGACAAGTACACAAAGGTATTGTTTTTCTAAATGGATTATTCACATAACATTAGGGGAAGGGTGGTGGTAATAGTGGGACCTTAGATTCTCAACAAGGTTAAAAACAGTTGGCATTGGCAACACATGGTTTTTCTTGTGGGACATTATAGTGAAAGAATGGATGTATAATATAGTGGTGAATTATGGTCCTATGTCATGTGATTACATGTTGCAAGTTGGGTATATCTAATATGTTCCATGCACGTGTAGGTGTAGGTCTCATGTCTATGGGGCTATGGCCTATAATGATATTGATTGAAGCATCCATGATGAGTACAAGTTAGCAAGGCAATCTAATTATAAGAGTGTCATGCTAATAAGTAATTTAATTAATTTCGTTAATAAAGGTTTGTTTTATGGCTCTTGTGTATAATTTGGTCTATATCAATTAGTAATATATACATGTGCATGTCAACCGGTCATGTGTGGAATTGGTTACAATATTGATACAGATACTATGAACAAATTAAACATAGAAAATGACTAATGTCTGCCAACAATAACGATAGTAGCATCTGTGTCATGACCAACGCCAATTTGAAGTGTTCAACAAAATAAAAATTGTTTGAAGCTATAAAGCCTACAACACACTTTTGTTGTAGTGCTAATATTTAGAAAATTTTGTATTTATAGATAAATTATTAGTAATTTCCTTTTATTACAATTATTAGTGGTTTTTTTCGATCATAACTATTTAGTTCACTGGACCGTCTAATCTGGTTCGGAAGTTAGTTCTGACATTAAGTGATTCTAATTCTCTCCCGATCACAATTGTATTAATCATTACTGAACTAACTAACGATTGGTAGAATTATTAGTAGTTTTAGTAACAAAGATCAAATCTTTGTCATAAGAGTGTTTAAATTAGATAATTGATATAAGTCTCTCTTAACTTAATAAATTCATACTTTGAAGATGCCCTATTTTTGCAATAAAAAAAGAGAAAAAAGATTACGTACGTCTTCATCTTCCTACAATATGTTCCTATCCATATATACCACTAGTCATCAAAGACATACATACTCACAAATTAACTATATAATAAAATGAAAAGGACATACTCACAACCACCCTTCTTAGTATACAATAAAAATTGAAAGTTTGAAAAACTTGAGTCAATTAAGTTGAATCGTTGAAACCTTAAAACAAGGGAATTCTTCGAACATAAAAAAATCAAGGGAACATTATCATGTTGATAAATTATTTTATATCAACAGGGTGTTGTTATTGAACTATAACTTTATCTACCCTTATGCACATCAAATAAAGCAATTAATAAGAATCTAAATTATTTTATATACTTAAACAAAAAAATTATTTAATACGTCAAGATTAATATCAATAATTTTGACACACTCAAATAATATATCAATAATTTCAACTTACAATATTATTGGATGATATGTAACACCATACTAATAGTGTGATTTGATATATATCTCATTATATATTGTAAAATTATGTGTAGTATAATATAAGCAATAGAATGATTAGAGACATTTTAAAATACTAGGGTATGTTTCACGTACGAATGTCTTGACACAAATTGATCGTGTATAATATTGGGTCGATAGCCGACACATTTGGACAAAGAATAACTCAAGTGTCACATTGCTATAAAAATTAAAGTTTAAGTGTCACAAACACAGAAGCATTTGATTTTCACAATGACAGCAACATACAATAATGTGAATATCTAGTTAACAAGTTCTGTACAAAAACATGACTGTTGATAAATACGTTCCTTCTCTCCATTACTTTTCTCACATTTTGATGATTATTTTTTCTTAAATTTGCACTAACATTTTCATGATTTAATGAAACATAAACAATTTTTAGATTAGACTTGTTCGGTATCGGACACGCATTGGAGATTCAGATTCTACCTCATGCGCAGGACGCTTGGATATTATTGTATTTGAGTGATTCTGGCTTCTTGTATGGAGTTGTGTGTGGGGCGTTTCATACTGTACTATGTTCATGTGTGGGGCGTATTTGTCAGGTTTGTTATATAAATATAGCTGAAATGGTAGAAATATCGAAATTGCTAGTGTTGGACGCTATGACTGTGGTTCGATCCCTAGTCACTCCATTTTGTGTCTGTGAGTTTCCAATGGCTTTGTCATTTCGTCTACCAACCAAAAAAGAGAATGTTAAATTTATTTGATTTATATTATTGACTAGATACATCAAACAATCTATGAATTTAAAAAAGTAAATTTTTCTTCTAATAAGAACCGGAGGGAGTACTATTGAATTATTTTAATTAATTGATTTTAATCCTGTAATTTAGTACTTGACTACATGCTTATAAACATTTCACCCAATGAATTTTGTTCAACTTGGTGGCAGCTAGAAGATTATTATAGAATAAGGAACCCTATAGCCACATGTAGGTATATAATTAAACTACCATTAGGGTAAGATATCATATCACAATTAAACATAGTCTATTGCATTTACCATTTTTAAAGATTAACGCGAATGGAAAACAATCTAGGTCGGTTGATTAGGTAAAAGGTCTTGTATCATAAACTGCTAAAATACAACAAGAAAAGGACAAAACAAAGAATATTTGTCGGACAAGTATGAATATGACATACATCGAATTAAATCTAAGTTGAACTCTCTTAACTTAACTACTATGGTCTATGGGTAGAGTCTTATTTTATTTATTTAAAAGGGGGTATAGTCTATTATGTCCAACTTAGATGCCAGCTAAAATATATTCTCTAATTATAAAATTTTGTTCGATAAAAATATACTATTTATTTATCTTGTTTTAACCGTATTTTTATAATAATATAAATGAAAATATTAGCATATAAGATTTTGTTCAATTTACTTTGATGAATATTTTTAAAATATTTTTATAATTTTTACTGATTGACAATTAAATATATTAGTGATCAAAATTTTGCATTAACGTACATGCAGTGGTCAAACAAGATCTTATAATTAGAGACAGATGGAGTACATTAAACTATTATGGCCATTTAAAATAAATTTTGATTGTCTCCGTGAACTTAGCTTGGTTGGTAGGGACATCGCACTATACGTGTAGGAGTCCGGATTCAAACCTGTGACACTTTACTTATTCACCTTTAAGGTTAAGGTGAATTTTCTAGCCACTAGACTACTTGACAAAACAAAATTGATTAAGAACATATTCTTATGCACATATATTGTTTGGCGGCTCTTCTAGGTAGCAGGTGGAGCAAGCAACCACGTGGTTTTAGCTAGATTCTCAATCAAAAAATAATCACTGGAATCACTTTTCTCGGTGGTTAATTGCCTTTTGATGAATGCATTTAGGTGTGAAAATAGATTAGGTTATCAATGGAGACTCTATAACATATTAGCTTCGGTTTAAATCTTTGCCTTAATAAATAAGTCAAAGCTTTTAGCATTCCTTATTTAGTTATAGAAGACCAGACTTTAAACTAATTATAGTTTTTGGCTCTAAAACAAATTTCTGGAGTGTCCCTCCTACAGCTCAGACCTTTTAGATGGACTATGAATCGGATTAGTAGTTAGTCCAAGGCTTAATAATCACAATTAAAGTTCCTTACGTTCCTAAAATATGTGTTTTGTCAAAATTCAGCATTGAGCTCAATAATTTTAGTTGAGTCACACTCATTAAATCGTGTAACATACAAATTTGCAAGTTTGGATGAATAGGACTTATATGAAATTTAGTTAAGTCACTTTATAACGTAAGTGTTATGGTGACACTAGCTTAGTAGCTTTCACATGGGGTTTACTACCATGTGAAATTCCTATACCATTAAGTTATCAAGGAAAAGTTTTGATTTGAAAGATCACGTTATATTTTGTTGCAAGCATTTCTTGATATGGGATTGGTCCCAAAATAAGCAATAAATAGATATACATGTGCTATTTTTTGGTGGTTATCTTAACATGGAAGTGACATGGTGGTCAGAGAAAGTAGGTGGTTCAAACCTGCGACAGTTGACATGAAAATTGTGTAAGCCAAGTATGTGCAAGAACAGGGAGCCATGAGAAGCTTGATAGTGTTTTCATTGTATCACTATCATTTTCTTTTCATTTACTTACTAGTATCATATATTCCTGCCCAAAACAGTGATCACTCCTTTCAGGCTATAATGATGTATTACAGACGAGTTAAACAAGTTTTATAGTCACAGAATGCCAGAATTACAAGGGAGAATTAAACGAATATGAAAGGTTACACCCCCGCTTGCTCGCCAAAAAAAACTAAAACTTAAAGTCCTTCTTCTTTGACTTGCCATCCTTTTCTTGCTTTCTTTTTCTCTTCTTCTCATTCTGGACCGGATAAAGAGAAAATTAGATATAAATCATGACAGTATGTTAAATAAAAAATAATATGCAGGTCCATATGATTTGTAGCAAGAGTTAACAAACCTCTGCAACCATGTCACTGAAATCTTCTCGCTGACTACGCATCTTCTCTTCCTCCCTTGCTTCTTCGTACCTGCATAGCTCCCACAGAGGTAAGAAATCATGTGTCACAAAATTAAACCATTCTTTTGAAAATTAGAAAATAGCGAAAAGAAATTCGTACTTGGCAGGCAAAACATTTTCCATGGCTTCCAACTCTTCTGGCTGTAAAGTGACATCAACTTTATCTGACTTCTGACCTTTAAGCAAATCAACCTGAAAGTTCCAAAGTCAAAAAACATGTAACAAGCTACTTCTCAAAACAAATATCATCGCAAACAACCCCCCACTCCCTTATTTCCTCACAAACAAAGGAGAAAATCCCTTACCCTTTTAGCACCTGACTTGTCCTGGGTGCCGGTGCCAACTACATAACTACAGAGAGGAGAAAAGGAAAGGTCAGAACTTATCAACAAACAATTATGGAGAGAAAAAAAATGCTACTCAAATACTGTATAAAGGTGCTGCAAAATTTGCATACGTGTGTCCCGGTACAAGTAAAGATCCTGCGCCAATTTTTTCTTCTTTCTCTTCAAGCACCTTCATAGAAAATGAAAACAATGTTAATGATATGAATAGTCAAAACAGAAGTCAAAGCTGTTAAACAATGTTCAATGGGTAAAACTTACTTGATAAAGAGGCCTCTCAGGCTCCTTATTTCTCTGTTGCTTCCGTAGGTCAATAACATCAGGTGTCTCAACTCCAGTGGGAGTGCTGAGCAAAATAATGCAAAGCAAAAAGAAAAAGAGGTAAGAAATGAGTTCAAAATGACAGTAAATCAAAATAACCAACCTTAACCTCCCCCCACAACAATCCACAAATACACCGAAGCAAACATAAAAAGGAAGAATTATGAGCAGAGAATGGTACGACAAGAATTTCATTAGAGGATCTATTAGCCATTCATCAGGTTTGTTCATTTCTCCAATAGAGATCCCATCATTTGATTATTTAAGGGTCTGTTTTGGTTGGAGAGGAGGGATGGGATTATTTTGAACTTCAGTTCGGAGACTTCGGTCCATTCTTTTGGAGGGAAGGGGAGCAAAATCCCTCATAAGCTAACAATAGCTCCCCTCCAAAAGTGAAGCGATTTAGAGGGGAGCAAATGTCTTTAAATTTAGATTTAAATAGTAAATACCCTTATTTTTAAATGTGACTTTAAATATTATAAGGATGAATAATATATTTTTACACTTTTCCTTCATTAAAATCCCTCCCCTCGTCGAACCAAACAGACCCCAAATGGGACTCGCATTTACACAATACCCTAAGTGACCCCACAATAGGGGTACCTATTTGACCCCAATGTTTAGTGGGCAAGTACCCATTTAAGCACCAACATTGCAGATGCTCTAAAAACTCCTCAGAAGTGGTAAATATTCTGTAAACAAAAATTTCCCCAACCAATCATTTTCTAGTATAATACTAGTAATTGTTAAACAGAAATGTGGAATGTTGCACATCAAATTTTACCAAACCTTTTTACAAAGTCATGAGCATCACTGATGAGTGATTTATGTTATAACAAAAAAGTAACAAGTACAACATAAAACTTTTCCAATAGTTTGATTATGAACAACTGAAAATGCAAAATAAGCTAATTGAAAGGCATCCAATCATGCTTCGTAATTTATAAATGGCTTTTTCATTTCTGAGTTATTTTTCATGAAGAGTAGTGCCTTTCAAAAAAAATAAAAACAAACTAGCAAAATCAAGGTGAGGCACTTCAGAAAACCCACACTTTCTTTTGGTAGAGCGAACAACCACACTTCAAACCTACATTACATATAAACAAGATAGAAATGGTAAAATAACAATACCTTGATAGACTATCAACAGACTGCATACCATCTTCAATTTCCTCTTCATCAATTTCTTCTTCCTCCTCATCTTCGTCATCGTCCTCTTCTTCCTCCTCCTCCTCCTCCTCCAAATCACCCCAGTGTTTGGTCTTATCAACAGGCTCTTCCTGCATTACGAGAATACTCAGTAAATTATGGAAAGAAATAACAAAATGAAATTAATAACATTTTGAAGTTGATTGGGCTCTTAAGTAATAAAGAAAATTTTGCATTCAACCAATAAAAGGACAGTCTCTTATCGGCGAAAAGATGAATTTTTTTAAAAAAAATCACTTTAATTACATAGTAGAACTTCTAATTAAACCAAACCTCGTAGTTAGGTTGGTCTTGTTGTTGAACACCAAAAACATCTCCATACAGTGGGCGCCCATACTGTTTAGATGAAGACAAGTATGCTGGTTAATATGATAAAGGAGGAATCCAAAAACAAACAGTGAATATATAAAAAAAATATATACATACTTCATCAACAGGAGGCTTTCCCCATCCACCAGGATGATAACCAAAGCTAGCTCCAGGAGGTATGGGAGCATTCAGTCCGGGGATCTTCAGATGAGGATAAGATGGTGGAGGACCATATCTCTGGGAAAAAATAACACACGTTTAATGTAGACACGGCCAATAAAGGATCAATGAAAAATGCACTGGACATTGTTATTACCTGCATATTAATAAGCCATGGAGGAGGAGCACCCTCAGGCATACCAAGAGCTTCTTTCAACTCATGTGATAACATGCCAGGTTTCATCTCCCTCAACTTTACCTGCACACCAACCAATGTCATTATATAAACTAATCATAAGTGTGTTGGTGTATGTATGTATGAGAGAGAGAGAGAGAGAGAGAGAGAGAGAGAGAGAGAGAGAGAGAGAGAGAGAGAGAGAGAGAGAGAGAGAGAGAGAGAGAGAGAGACGAGTGACAAATTAAAAGTGAAAACTTGTGAATGTCCCTGGACCACCGACATTCAACAAGATCAATGGACACCTCTTATTAAAACTAAAATAAAATAACACACTCATTGACCTTCCAACTAAAGAGAAATACTTAAAACATTTACAATGAAGCTTTGAGATGTGTCTATAGAATAGAAGTACAAATTCAACGCAGAAAAAACCCATAATGGCCTAATAAACAAAATACTGCAAATAAGTCGACAACAATCTAAGTTTTTCCCATCAGGCAGGGGAATACATTGGCAAAACGAATCAAAATAATTTCATTAATATAAGCCAGTTTGTTATTTTATTTTATTTAGCATAAAAATTACTACAATCTGATAAATTCTACATTTTTATCTACAGAATTAAAAATGGTATATGAAAACTGTGTCCTAAATAATTATAGAAAAAATGAAAAGTTCTGTTCAACTCAATCATTTGGCCAAATACCTATTGAAACACATTAGAGGTCCACTCGTATGAAGAAAAGGTTATTATGATGTCCTAAAAGATAGGCCAATAAATACAACAAAACCAAAATGTCACAAGAGATAAATAAGCACAGCCAAAGCAAAAGTTACACTATACTGAATCTTCTACAATACTTTCTATCATGGGTAATACCTCAAATTCCTTTCCTTCATGGTACAATTCCCCGAGGGATGTCAGTTTTGGCTTTGTCTGGTACTTGAAAAATGCATCATGAAGGACCTAACAACCGAGAAATATAACTATTAGAAGGTATTAAAATAGCGGGAACAAATGGATAAACATAAAATCACGCAAGAACTGCAAATTTGAAAAACACAAATAAACCTGATAGTCTATATCCATTTTTCCCATTTTTGGTTGCATACGTTCCCTTTGCTTTTGTTTCAACTTTTTACTGTCCTCTTTCTCAATATACGCCTGCATGACACAACAACAGATAAAAAAAATAGTAAATGTAACAGTCTGGTGAATTGATTAAAGGACATAGATGAATGTATGTATCATAGAAAAGCATCTATTTTTTTTTTACACTAGAAAAGCATCTATTTTATATAAAGTTCATTTGTGAAACAGAAAATTCAACAGAGGGACACAAGACTTTTCATCAATATTCCCAATATTGCGTATCTATACTGCACGAGTTAATAATATATTAATTTTAAAACAGGACTCCAACACTAACTTACTACAAGTACAAACAACTTATCAAAACCAACAACACATCCCATCGATGACAAACAAAGCACAAGTTCATAATCTATAGTTCACATCAAAAGTTAATGCAGCAGTAATAGCATCTGATAGTACAGAAACATGGAATTTCAGGAACACAAATAGCACATAAAATTTGTAAGTAAATCACAGAATGTTCACTTATTTTGATGGAGTCGCTCTGCAATTTAACATACAACACATACTCACACATATAGAAGGAAACAGGTCAGATTACCTGTCTGATTTTCTCAATGCCAGTGGCAGCAATGAAATCAGGAAGCTGAAAGGGTTGTTTCTCAATACCACGTTTCCCCTGCCAAAACAATGACATAACTTCTGATGAGATAACTAATAACTTAATATGTGTCAGTATCGACTATATAATGAAGCCAAGTAATATCAATCATAAAAACTGAAGAGGAATTCAGCTCGAGCATTATGCACAATGGAAAGGCATCTGAAAATTCAAAGTAGAACTATTAGCACCTTTGTCGTAAATAAATAAATGCCCATTAATATTTTGCAAAAAATGCCATATGATTATAGGCCCCCATCATATAACATAATACAAGTATGAGCACCATATTCCCAATCAATATAACAGAGGTAATAAAAGAGAAACTCAAGGATGCCCATTTCCAAACACCTACAAGTCCAGGGTTGGTGATTGCCACAGCCGCTCCCCTGCAAGCATCACATACATACATATATAAGAGAAACCTTATCGACGTCATCTTCCTCATCCTATTCCTACATCACTCATGCAGGGCACAACCATCAAACATGCTTGCATCATTAACCTATAATTATCAAGTCAGGATGCTGACTAACCTGCAAAAATTTTCTCTTTTGACACCAATGCCTGGGTACAGGTACAGTATTCCGATAAGATTTCAAAAACACCAGCAACTTTGGATCTGCTGCAGTAGCATCCCAAACCTGAAAAATGAAAAGGAAATTATGCAATAACATTTGCCTAACGGCATTGAAAGAAACGGAGACCCAACAATTTGAAACAAATTGTACTATATAGAACATTCTTACCTCAACAACATCAGGTCTTGAGCTAACTTGTTTCAGTTCAGCAATTTTCATTCTTCGTTGAAGCTGAACACAAGATTAAACTTTTTCAGTATGCATCTCCATAGTAGAAATACAACAACAAAATTTAGAATAAGCATACTACACATTGCTATACCTTTTTCTTCTTGTTTGATACACCTTTTTCTTTTTGATCATTCTCGTTTTCTTCGTCGTCAGAGTCAGAATCAGAACCAGCCTTCTTTTTAGTAACTGCATTTTCTGCCACCTCGTCTTTCTTATCAGTTTCCTAGTAGTACAATAGCAAACCTTTAATCAAAACAATAAAACAAAGAAGTTGCAATGAAAAAAAGACAATTAAGACCAATACATTACCTCCGATGCAGGCACATCAGTGAAACTAAATTTCTCAAATATTTTTCTAAATTCTTCATCCATGCCTTCATATAGGTCTACCTTCTCTGGTACATACTCAATTTCAACTTTCTCAACAACCTAAAAATTCAGAAAAAAAAATAATGACATAAGTTTGCGTACTAAATTAAAATGTTAGTTAAGATATTTAACCAATTACGAAAGCCATGATCTACTTCAATTTCTAATCTAACAACATATATAATTTCTGAAACACTCCACAACTAAGCACAGCAAAACAATTAAAATAACTATAACTAATTCAGTTTAAGATCTTCAATCAAAACAAAGTATAATGAATGTTCCGCCGCATAATAAATAGCTCAAGTTTCGGTAAGAAGAGAAAGATCCATTCTATGTACACGGATCATCATCATCATAACTTAGTTCAGATTATTTTTTTCTCTCTTTTTTCCCTCCAATTCTTTACAACCAAGATAAACCCTAATTTCACTAATTTTCCACTAAAACGCTTAAATTAAACTTCGAAAACCCTAATTTCACTGCAATATTGATTGAACAAAACGCAAACACAATCAATTTCCTTGGCACCTATCTTTTCCGGCAAAAAAATCATTCTCAATTACAAATCTCCAATCTATTAACAACGAAAATCAAACGAATCAAATCTTACGATAGTAACAACAGTTAGAAGGATTCAAACCTGTTTCGGATCAGTATTCTCCTTAGCATCATCACTATCTTCGTTATTGTTAGAAGCTGGCTGTTCAGAAGTTTTGTTGTTTTTCTTCGGCTTCCTCCGGCGTCGACGTCGATCGTTTTCCTTCGGTTTCTTGGCAACGACGCCGTTTTGGTAAGGAAGCGCCTCCGCAGCCATGGTTATGGGTTTTAGAGAAATTGAGAAAAATCGATAATGGATTAATAACGGTTAGTTTCAGTGTTGAGGATTTAGATTTAGATGATATATGTAAGTATCTGAAGAAAATTGAAGAAGCTGCAATGCAATAAACAACGCAACTTGATCGGGTATATCCACCGTCTTCTATAATCTGGATTGTTGTTGGGCCACTTGGGCCGGGTGGGCTTATTTATCGGTTAACCCAATTTATATTGGGCTAGTTCTTGTGGCCCAATCTCGGCAAGGGGTGTGTTGGGACACTTTGTGGTTTGAGTTTGAAGTAGACACCTAATACTATAGCATGGAACAACATGATTGATAGCTTCCTTGTCAAGTTAGGTTTCACTAAGGGCACATCAAATATATGGAGTTTATGTGAAAGAATCAAGCAAATATGAGTTACTCATTTTATGCTTTTATATGTTGATGACATATTGATCAAAGTTCAAATAAAGAAAGAGAAGATAAAAAATAATTCAAGTCAAATATGATGATATAATTTAAGATGTCTAACATTGAAAATTTGACATATTTTACTAGAACAGTAGTCAAAAGCATAATAAAATATGTCTTTATACATCAAAAGGAATATGCATAAAGTTTCAAAAAAAAAAAAAAAAGAATATGCATAAGATGTTTTGAAGATATTTCATACAAGTAATTGCAATCATGCAATAACTCCAATAGAAATCATAGTAAAATTGAATGAATACACAGAGAATAATTGATTGATGCAACATTGTATAAAGAAACCATTGGCTGACTGAGCTATTTTTGTTATTTGTGTAATATCAGACCAAATTTGTGTTATAGCATTGGATTGCTAAGAAGGTTTATGGTTAACCAAGGGTTAGTAATCTCACAAGTGCAAATAGAGTTCTCAAACATGTCAAAGGTACAAGCCATCATGGACTTCTGATGTCTACTTAGAAGAACAATAAAATGGTAGTATCTTGTAGCTACTTAAATTTAGACTAGGGAGGTCATCAACATGACAAGAAAACACATGATGACTCCACGTCATTACTATAGTTTTACTTATTTCAAGACCTAATTACAAGGTTTTTAGTACGTTTTTATTATATTTTTGCACAATAATAAGTGGAAATTACATCAAATACAAGGCTGCTGGAAGCACAAGAAAAGCAGAAAAATTTGAGTACAAGTCTGTCAGTTGGCGCGCGGCGCGGGAATCCTGCGCGCGGCGCCAACGACTAGTAAAAAAATAACCCTTATGTTCTGTTGTTTGGCACGCGGCGCGGGAATCCTGCGCGCGGCGCGGGCGCGTAACTTTGGCCTATATATTGGAATTTCTGAAGCAGAATTAGGGTACAGAATTTTACGGCGAAACGGCAGACTTTTGAAGGCGATCAGAGAACTTATTGTAATGCTTTCTTTCACCTTTATTGATGTAATTTACTCTTTAATTATGTCTAGCTAAACTTCCATGATTGGATCTTAGGGGATTCTAATTGTTATTGTTCTTGAACCATGTAGTTTCATATGTTATGTTTAATTAATTACGAAGTTAGTTTCATCAATTCTTCCTTGTGCTTAATGCTTTACATGATTTGATCACTCGTGTGATGAACTTAATAATTTGTTTTACTATGAGAATAGGAATAAATTATTGACCTAGAAATTATTGTAAAATTGGTTTACACTTAAGAGATTTTGGTTTACTAATTGAGATTAAAGATTAAAGCGCAACTTCCTCCCGGATCATAAATCATCCTAAGAGATTAGCGGGGTTTATGATCAAGGGAGAGGATTATGTTATCAAGAGATTGAGCATAGTTATTTATTTTAATCAAATCGTGAAACTAGTTTGGTAATTTGTTAACATACATGAACTACCGAGACAATAATAATTAGATGAACCGAAAAGGTCCAATCGCTTCTCCTTCTTAAGTCAAACCCTATTTTCAAAGTATTTTCTCCAACAAACCCTAGAAAAATCCCCCCTTTTTATATTAATGTCAATTTACCTAAATATGTTTTCAAACTGCAATTGTTGATTTATCACAATCCCTGTGGATACGAATCTTATAAATTTTATTACTTGCGACGAGTTTAGTACACTTGCTAAATTATTCATCAACACACACACACACACACACACACACATATATATATAGGGAAACTTTCAAGTGAGAGGGATGTTAAAGTGAGAGATGAGAGGAACTAATCTCAACCCTTAGATCTAAATAAATGGATGAAATTAAAATAACTCATTAAAACTTCACGTGACCTCCTTTTCTCCTATGGAAACGTGCACCCCTTCATCTTTCTTACGAAGTGTGAAAATATGGCAAAAGTTTTGACCCTTCATCTTCCATCTTTCCAGATACTAATAATGCATTTTCATATCATATATCGATATATGTACCTCTGTTTGGATTTTTCCATAGTATTAAAGATTGATATTGGTTGTGTTGGTTTTGGAGAGGTGCTTCGGTTTAGGAAGAATAAAATTTAGTGAATTGCTATGAGCCTATGAATAATTTCTCTCATCTCATCGGGATCTAAATATCCTTAATAGTTAACAATCAAGCTTTCAAAAAAAAAAGTAACCAAACCCATTGATGGGTTGATTTCCATAATAAAAGGGTTTCGTGGATTTAACCGCGGAAATTTGTTTTTTGATGGAGAAATTGTTTAAAGGGGTTTAAGTGTTTAAGGGGCTGTGACATACTTATTTATTGAACAAATTGATTTAATTTCTTGTGCTCAAGTGAACATCCATGACTTTCTTACTAGATTCAGGTTTTTGGGTTGCAGAAGGGAGTTTTTGTTAAGGAAGAGAGAGGAACAAAAAAAATCCAAGACAAATGTTTAAAGGTTATAATGCAGTTATTAAAATTAAATACCATAGTAAAGATTAATCCAATGGTTATGGTTTAACCCTCTCATCTTTCATTTTAATGTTCCCTCTCACTTGAAAGTTTCCCTATATATATATAAAACATTAGTTAAGAAAATTAAATATAGGAAAATTACATGAAACTTATGTAGTTAAATTTTGGCTAAATTGCACTTTTGGCTCCCTAAGTTTCAGAAACTTGCGATTTTGTTCCCCTAACTTTCAAAATAGCATTTTTGGCCCCCTATCTTTGCCCCCTTTTGCAAAAGGTCAATTGTGACCGTGTCAACGCTGTTGTGGTATGTAACTTAAGTGACTCAACTGCCACGTCAACTTTTTTGCCACATAATAATTAACAAAAAAATAAAAATAAAAAAAAATAAAATAAAAAGGAATCAATTTATGCTATGTGATGGTGGAGAAGAAAAGTTGGTGCTGGGACGTCAGTCAACAATCTTCCATTGTAACAGTCTGTGAAGAACCTAAATCATAGAGACCTATAGCTTCATAGAAATGATTAACAACACTTGGTACCATGTAACCACTCCCAACAATAAAATCTTTGTTGTTTTTCTTGTCAAGAAGAGCTTCACGACAATCTTCGTCTCAACCATAAGGTTCAAAGGAATAGAGTGGTTAAAGATCCTGAAACAATCTCATTATTCACATGATTCTCTTAGTTTCTTGCACTCCAATTTTTCACATCTTTTGTCATTGTTTTTTTCCATCAAACCAAATTCACAAACTCAACTTTCTCTGTTCCTTCTTCTCATTACCACTATAATAATAATACTCGCAAGTCACGACACTTTTCTCAAGCACTTCTCTTCTTATATAGTATATCTTCAACATTGGACTCTTTTATTCAGGGTTCATCTTTTCATATTTTGATGCTTGAGTTCTATTGTGCTTTGTTAAGCATCGATTGCTGGCATGATGGGAAAAGGAAGAAGTCTCGTGTTAATGGCAAAAATTGATTCCTTTTTATTTTTTAATTATTAGGTGGAAAAAGAAGCTGACGTGACAGCTGAGTCACTTAAGTGACTTGCCACATCAGCATTGACATGATCAAAATTGACCTTTTGCAAAAAGGGGCAAAGATAGTGGGTCAAAAGTGTTATTTTGATAGTTAAGGGGTCAAAATCGCAAATTTCTGAAACTTATGGGACAAAAAGTTCAATTTAGCCTTGATTTTTTAATCATTATAGTTGATTTTTTAAACGCGTAAAAATTGATTTTTTTTATACAAAGTTTATTTTTTGTTTTCTTTAACTAGTATTCAGTACTAGTTAACATAACACTAACATAATCATCCAAGTTATGGGATTGGATCCTCTCCAATTTTCCCTCATGTTTTCTCTCCTTTTTTATAATCTAATGGTTGATTTTCTCTCCTTTTAATTCCTCATGTTTTTCTCAACCATTAGATTAGAAAAAAGGAGAGAAAACATGAGAGAAAATTGGAGAGGATCCAAATCCATCCAAAGTATGTGTAGCCATACTCCCTCTATCATTTTTTTTGGTCTTATACTCCTTCTATCCTTAATTACATGTAAAAGTCTATCTTTAAAATTTATTGAATAAATGATGAATTCAAAAAGAGTATTTATATTTTTTTCATTATAAAAATTATAAAAAAAATGAAAGGGTATAAAAATATCTAAAAATGGATCTATCTACTTTTGTTCCTCAATTTTTACGTTTCAACTCTTAATGAACTTTCCTCTATTTTTTCCTTTCAAATTTCAACTTTATCTCTTTTTTACAATATAAAAAATCTGAATTACACATTATTCTCTCAATTGTTTTTTAAATTGAGAGAATTCATTATCGAAAAACCCAATCCCACCCAAACCAATGTGAAAGGGAAAGCAAGATATACCTGCAATTCCAGAAATACCCCTTTGCCGACGCTGAAACCCCTCTCCCGAATCGTTGACACATTTCACCACCACGCGGTCTAAACCGGAATTCAATACGCACCAACAAGTACGATGTCGTAACATGTTCCTCGTACAATGACGTGTCAAACAATGATTAGCAAATTTTCATTTTTCTAACAAACAAAAGCACGAACCGCATATAAAAAACCTGAGACATGTTTTTCCCCTTCAATTACGTTGCTTATCAAGGAAACAAAAAGTACACAACTCTGTCTACAACAGTTGACTATGTCGTAGGTAATTCTTTCCAAAAAAACTCTGTTCTTGAAGCAAAAATTACGTTTCAACTTTCTCAATTCCGCGTTTCAGATCTACAAAAAGCATAAAACCCATTACTCATTTTGGTTACAAGAACCTTCAACACAGTCAAAGTTTAAGTCTTTCTTTGTAATTTTTCTTCTATAAGTTGATTTTGTTGATTAATTATATAAATATTGAATTGGGTATTCAATTCATTAAAAAAAGTGATTCATCAACGACAAAAGATTGAATCTTTGTGGGTTGTGAGAGAAGGAGAATAATGGGGTTGATTGGTATCCAAGAAAATGGGAATGGAAATGGAGATTTGGTATCTGAGATTCCACTAGGTACCAAAACTAAGTACATTAGGATGATATCTGATGATTCAACTGAAGAACAAGAATTAGGGTTTTCAACTAACAAGCATGATGCCAAGAAATATATCTTTGCATGTGCCATTTTTGCTTCTCTCAATTCTGTGCTTCTCGGCTATGGTAGGTAATTCTATTTCTTTATCTTTACACTTTATGTAATTTTGGTACTCTATTTTCTTAGCGCTTTTAAAATTTTCTGCTGGTTAAATCCCAAATGTGACAATAAAAATTAAATTTTGTAGAACCACACCTAAGTAGATGAATTGTGATCTATTGTATTTTTGGGATTTCTGCAGCTTTCTAATTACCACAATGATATAGGGTAGTTTGTGTAATTTGCAACCACAATTTTATGTTTCAAATTTGAGATTGGTCTCTGAAGAACGTTGTAGAGGAAAAGCATGTCTCGCATAATGTGGATCAGTGTAGTTAAATAGCAGTTGTAGTAGTGTTATACATTGTTGTTAGAATAGCTAGTAGAATCGTAAAATCCTAGGATTTTGCAATTTTGCTCTGCCTTACTGATCTGAATCCCTAGTAGAATCCTACATTATGCAAAATCCATGTGAAATCGCATGGAATAGCAAAATCCCAGTAAAATCGTGCGATTCCGGTAGGTTTCTGCCAATTTTGTGTTTCTTTTTGGGTGATTTTGTTGTTGTTGTTTAAGCTTTCTGAATTTGTTGGTTTATATTTAAGCTTTGAGACTTGGTTTTTTATGTTTGTTTTAAGATTTCAAACTTTTAGTAGTTGGACTTAAAATATATATTTAATATTATATGAGTAGAATCCTTTGATTTTGGTTGCGATCTTGCAACCCCCTTTCGATTCTATAGAATTAATTGAGTAGAATCATTTGATTTTGGTTGCGATTTTTGGTTTTGCGATCTTGCTATCCTCTTTCGATCTGAAGCAAACTCACGATTCTGACAACCTTAGTGTTATAGGCTTATAGCGCTATAGTGTAGGAGAATTTGAAGAAATCACTATTGTTTTGCAATACGCTATCTATTACAAAATGTTGTCATAGACTATAGCAATAGTATAGCACTATTGTGTTCCGGAATTTGAACAAACCACTATTTTATGCAATTGACAACATTGATGTGGATAGAATAACCACTCATAAAGCTATTATTGTGTCCATTTATGAACTTGTGGATGGTAAGTTCAATAGCACATATGTCCCTTGCATAAATAATATAGGCAATGCCTACCGTAAGAGACTCTTTGACAGTTGAACATAGATAACTTAACTCTTGTAATTGACAACAATGTTGTATTAATTTATCTTATGATGATTATTGCACAAACATCGTTGTTGTGTGTTTATCTATACCATTAATGAGATCAAAACTAAGTCCCTAGCCGTTTTTGTTTATCATTTTTCAGACGTGGGTGTTATGAGTGGAGCGATTATATACATTCAAAAGGATTTGAAGATAACAGAAGTTCAGCAAGAAGTACTAGTTGGAATTTTGAGCATAATATCACTTTTCGGTAGTTTAGCTGGAGGAAGAACATCTGATTGGGTCGGCAGAAAATGGACAATTGGTTTGGCAGCACTTATCTTCCAAACAGGTGGAGCTATTATGGCTCTTGCTCCATCCTTTAAAGTATTGATGATAGGTAGACTCATAGCAGGTGTAGGTATAGGTTTCGGTATCATGATTGCACCTGTTTATATCGCCGAAATTTCTCCTGCCATTGCTAGGGGATCTCTTACCTCTTTCCCTGAAATCTTTATAAATTTTGGAATCCTTCTCGGCTACATATCAAACTATGCATTTCATAAGCTTCCGGCGCATATAAATTGGAGAATAATGCTTGGTATTGGACTTATTCCTTCGGTTATTATTGCTGTCGCACTTTTTATCATACCTGAATCCCCAAGATGGCTTGTGGTGCAGAATAGGATGGAAGAAGCTAAACTGGTACTGTTAAAGATAAGTGAAAGTGAGAAAGAGGCAGAAGAAAAGTTGCAAGAAATTCAGAAAGCTGCTGAATCAGGAAATGCGGATAAGTATGAAACAAAAACAGTATGGCAAGAAATATTGCATCCTTCTCCTCCCGTTCTAAGAATGCTTATAACCGGTTGTGGAATTCAATGTTTCCAACAGATTACAGGCATTGACACAGTGGTATATTATAGCCCCACAATTTTCAAGAATGCTGGAATCACCGGGGACTCTGAGCTTCTTGCAGCAACTGTTGCTGTTGGATTCACCAAAACAATGTTCATCTTGATAGCTATACTTCTGATCGACAAATTGGGGAGGAAGCCTTTACTTTACGTGAGCACGATCGGGATGACAGTAAGTTTATTTAGCCTGAGTTTCGCTTTGACTTTCCTAAGCCACGCTAAGGTTGGGATCGCGTTTGCGATTCTCGCAGTTTGTGGAAATGTAGCTTTCTTCTCAGTAGGACTTGGTCCAATATGTTGGGTTCTGTCATCTGAGATATTTCCTTTGAGACTTAGAGCTCAAGCATCGGCTCTTGGAGCAGTTGGAAGTAGGGTTAGCAGCGGCGTGATCTCCATGTCCTTCCTTTCAGTAACCAACGCGATAACAGTAGCAGGAACTTTCTTCGTTTTTGGTGTTATTTCATGCAGTGCTGTTGCATTTGTTTATTATTGTGTTCCAGAGACAAAAGGAAAGAGTTTGGAAGAAATTGAAGTGCTCTTTCAAAATGCAGGTGAATCGATAGGACATGAGGTAGAAATGGAAGATGCGGAGCGTCTGATGCAGAAGTCATGAGTTGGTGGCAGGAAAATATTTTTCTTCTGGTAACGACATTTCTGCATTTACCACATATATACACATAAAAGGAATTATTTTGTATGTAGAAAGGACATGTTTATTATGTTCAAGCCGCCACTACCAACAAGTTTGAGCATTTCTTTATATTCATTTGTATTATGATTATGTTTTACAGTTTGTCTTTTTAAATAGGCAAATATGTTTGTAAGTAGTTTTGTTAGTATTCAGGGATCAAATCCTAGACCTCCTGCTTACACACACAAGGTTTGAACAATCATGCTTCAAATTAGAAAGCTAGCTCAATAATATTTCATTTTGCAGGGGTAGATAAATGGATAAACCACTATTTTAGTCTCTGAAAATGTATTGAAATTGCAATTACGTCCACAAGTTTTTCTTTTATTTGACATTTTGGTCCTAAAATATGTTTTTAGGTAGTCAATTTGATCCTCATATGTGTTTTTCCATAGTCAATTTAGTCTATAAAATTACTAACAAAAGAGACAGTAGGGGTGTATTTGCACTTGTTACATTTAGGGACTAATATGACAGTGACTTACATAAAATAGAACTTTACAAAAGTAAATTATTAAACCAATTTCATTTATTTTGTATAATTTGTCCTCACACTTTACATGATTGTGCAATATAAGTTCTTTTCTAGACCTCAAAATGTCAATGCAATTAAATAGATGATAGAATAAAAAATTACAAAGACATGCATGGGGTGTATAGGCAAGAAATTTGTGTTTGAACTAACATTAGTTGAATCCTTGGAAATTGAAAGTAGTTGGATCATACACTTCCCATTCTTTCTGCTTCTTTGTTTAATTCCCCCCTTTTCACCATTTAGTGATACTTAGGAAAAACAATGACATAAAGATTTCGAGTAAATCAACATTTTAGTCTTTGAAATTTTAAGAGACGATCAATTTAGTTTTTCAAATTAGCGAAAGTAGAAATTTAATCCCATAAATTGAATAGTATCAAACAACTAAGTTCGTTTTACAAATTTAACACCACAATTTTAAAGGTTCTATATTTGTCTTCATACATCAAGAGACTATTCAAGTCAATAAGCGGATTTTTCATTGAAACATGATTAACTTGCAACACATTGAACACAATCATTGTTTAAACTTTAAACTTGTAATTCTAAGACACTAACTACAAACTTACTTAAAATTAAAACCTAATAATTGTTACAAAAGATGCAACAATTAGATATGATACTATCAACAATACTTCCTTTTACAACCTTAAGCTTCCTACTTTGCCTATTCCAAAGATGCACTGCAAAACTTTCATCTCTAATTTGCTCCATTTTCTTAACCAACCATTTTGAATGAACCTCATCACTAGACCCTATAAACAAACTCCTTATACCTTTCCAATCCACAGGATAAAATGCAGAAGGTGGAACAATACTAAAATTAAACCCTATTCTTCCACTCACTCTAGAAACAACTCTAGATATTAAATAAGGACCATTATGCCCCCACTTGTTACCATCAAAAGTAAGTGCAAATTCTTCAATAAACTTCAAAAGTAAAGGATGGTTTTTATCAAATATCAACACAGCATTATTCAAACGACTCCATTTCTTTGTTTTGACATCAATGTTTTGTGCTCCAATAGTGTTTCTGAGATTAGAAAAACTCTTCAAGATTATAATATCAGCATCTATATAAATGCCTCCAAATTTATACAAGAGACAAAGTCTTAGTAAATTTGAGAGGTTTTGGCCTAATGAAACTTCACCTGGATTAACATTCCCTTGTTTTAACCGATTAAACCATGATTCGGCGTGAGTGTTTTTGAATATATAGTTGAAATCAGGTTCAATTGCAATGACTCTAAAA
Source organism: Trifolium subterraneum (assembly GCA_951799995.1). Taxonomy (NCBI): domain Eukaryota; kingdom Viridiplantae; phylum Streptophyta; class Magnoliopsida; order Fabales; family Fabaceae; genus Trifolium; species Trifolium subterraneum. The sequence continues at coordinate 3,692,633 of OX637462.1, read as the reverse complement.
CCATTTTTCACAAAAGGTCTTAAAATTTGAGTTCCTTTATGAGAATCCATTGATTTTGAAACTATCACCAAACAAGCTTTTGGGTGTGACTTGAACAAGCTTTCAACTGATAATAACTCTCTTTGACTAAATCCTTTCAAGGGTGAAATCCAAGTCATAAAAAACCTAATCTTGCAAGAGCTAGAAGATGAATTTCCATTGAAAAATGTATTGAGTCTTTTTTGAAAAAGTGAAACATTTGTTTCTGAGTGCAAGGTTTTTAAGCCGCGTTTGTATTTTTTAAGTCTTTTGGATTTGTGAACGGAGAATTTATGGAGAAGAGGAAAATGAGTTTTGTTAATGATGATATTGATTGGTGAATTATCTTCTTTGTGTGCATAGAAAACAGAAGAAGAGAGTTTGGTTTTGGTGTGTGAAGGTGGTGAAAGAATGAGAGGTTTGTGAGGGGAATGATGATGAGGAATGTGAATGTAGAAAATGGAGAAAGCATTGTAAGATAAGAGGAAGAGAAGGAGAAGAGCAAAGAAAGGTGTAGGTAGGTTGAAGAGAATGGAAAGGAGAGATTTTCTGAAGTTGTGAAGGAGAAGAAATGGGAAATGAAGGAAAGGATGATGGTGATGTTTGATATGATTCTCCATAAGAAGTTTGGGAGAGAATGTGGGAGAGAATGGTAGAGAATGAGAAAGAGAAAAGTGCATTAAATTTTGAAGTGAAGCATGTTATGTTCTGTTTTGGTTCATAACATACATTTGACACTTTCCAACAAGAGAAACTATGTAGTAGTATTAACAATTAATCCTTTGATATATTTTGGTTCAAGTCCATAACTAATTAATTAATTAATATAGCACATATTTTTTTTAACAAGAAATATTAATTAATATAGCACATATTTTTTTTAACAAGAAATATAACAATTTTTTTTAATACGCAGATGAAGTGTCAAACACCACTGAAACTCACACACCTGTGACGTCCTAAGTTTAAACTTAGGTGAAAGTGTTCAACTTAACAATATTGAGATTGCCAATTGAATTATAACTTACGGACAATATAACAATACAACTTATAAATCATTATATACTAAGATAACCTACCCTTATTGCGCATTTTATACTATCATCTAATATCATTTTGAAATCATGTTTATAGACAAACCCTTTATCTGTGAGCTTTGTTGAGGCCCATTTGATTGCCCTGTTGGGCCCTTCCAAATACCTAAACCAAATGCCAAATATTTTCATATTTCAGATATTTACATATCAAATGATTCAGATTTTAAGTACGGTTAATATAAAGCATCTCAAATCGCATAAAATTCATTTTAAAAAAAATCTTATAAGCTGAGTCAATAACTTACTTTTCCTTCAAATTGAATTCTGGATAGTTTTGAAGATAATAATTTGCTATCTCTGCAGATGATGCAAATGAGCTTGCAACCAAAAATCTGCCATTGGTAGATGGATTCTCAGCACAAAATATATGAGCTTCACAAACATCATCAATGTGGGCAAGTGGAACTTTTCCACACAAATCTTCTATATACTTTAAAGATAGATATATGGCTTCATTGTCTTTAAGTTGAGAGGTAATCACTGCAACACTTGGGGGTATGTAACTTAGAAGAGCACCCCCTCCCACTAGTCCAACAGCCAAAGTAACCACCTCAATTCCACCACTTCCATTTTTATCTTTACCATAACTCATTAGTAATTCTCTCTCTGCCAATGTCTTCGAATCCGCGTAATCCTACGTATCGAAAAAAACTCAAATCACACATTAAATAATATAAAATTTAATTTTTTTTATAAGCATACACACGAATTCATAATATAGACTTTACTTACTATCATCTCCTATATCTGTAGACTGTATTACAAAATATAATGTTGAATTGAAAATCATTATCACGTTGATTATGTCTATAAAATTTGACATATTAACATAAAATAAAATAAAATAAAGAGGAGTATAATATTTACTCTATGGTAATCAGTAAGAGGAAGATGGAGAGGTGTCCAACAAGTTTCATCAATGAAGTCTTTGTAGCCACTTCCATCATCTTTCAGAGAAGAAGAAGCAATAACAGTTCCAGTGTATATCAATTTTCTCACTGTTCCTGATTTTATACAATTTTCAGCTATGCTTTTTACCCCTTTTATTACAGCTTCCTCTATGCTCTTAAACTGCTAACAATAAACTCAATTAATATTAACATATTATCATAGCTTGGGTGAGAAGAAAGGTATAAGAAAGTGGGTTTAACTCATATAATTAACTATATTAAGTAGTCTTATTTATCATTTATAAAAAAAGTAATCTTCATAACTGTTTTTTTTCCTCTATAGTTTCCTACCACGCACCAAAGATAATATTATATTTGAGGGGTGTTGGATAAACGTGAATGTCTTTTTCAATCGAAAATCAAATTTTAATTTATCATATATTGTGAGAGTTTATTAACCTCTTTTATCAGAAAAACTCTTGTCAATGAATCATCCTGACTTCTTTTCCCCTTAATTATTATAATTTATTAAAATTAATATTTTAAAATTTGAACTGGTGATTGATTCGGCTAATACACCAAGTCATCAGTTTTTTTCTCATGTCCACTCTCTTGTTTTTTTGTCTTTTCTCTCTCATCATTTTCTTCTCTCACAAAATAAAACTGCACTCCTATTACATATGAGAGGATCCAAATCCTTCTGACGAGTTATTAATTGACTTGCATGACCATTGACCCGATCCCTACTATAAAAATAAAACAATATATTAATATGTTCATAAAAAATAGAAAATCAATACATATTCAGCTAAATATTTACAAATTATTTTAATTCATGACTATAACACAAAATCTAAAAACACCATGTCTACCCACTAGTTTCTAGTTTGACTGGTCAGTAGGAATTTTAAAACACCAGTTGAAATCATTGTATGATTTTTTAAACAATCTATAAAATAAGAATTATTCCTTGTTCTTTTGCATGCGTCAATTTAACTTGAAAGAAAAAAATTAAATTTTATGAATTACTTTAAAATTGTTAATTTTAAAGACAAATTGAGTTATTGAATTCTAAAATGTGATCCTTTCAGAATAATCATATTTGAGACGTATCAGATACTAAATGTAATACATCTCTTGGTTGGGATTTGAATTATAATTTGTCACGTGTTGCGGTAGTCTTATTCATTCCACTAATGATATGAGATATTAGGGAAATGAACCTAAAAATGGCTAAAATATATATACAAAAAAAAGAAGAAAAAGACTAATGATCAAATACTGGAGAAATGAACCTGAGAATCAGTTTGATGTTGTAAGGGAGTAGCAACATGAAAGACAAATTCACATCCTTGAATTGCTGGCCAAAATTCATCTGGTTTGTATATATCAGCTTCAAATAACACAAGTTTAGTATCTGCATGAGGAAAACCTCTCAACAAGCCTACTTTGGATTCGTCCTCTGAAATAAATGAATGAATTCACCATCAATTAGACTTGTTTTTCACAAGTTTTTTAAACTCATACATTCATATTAGCGGTGTTGGTCTGAGACTTTGGAGTGTTCTCCTCTCAAGGTCTCAAATTCGATTTCTCTGATGTCAATTTTGGTGGCTCAGTCCATACAGAACATAAAAGCTCTCCCTTTAAATGGTTTGAAAAAAAAACTCATGCATATAACTTGATCAAAATAAGAATCCCTATTATTGTACAAAGAAGTGCAATAAATTTTATATAGCCAATTATGAGAAAAACTAACCAATTTAACTAATAACCATTACTGTAGTTAACTAATTTAGCAAACTTTAAATTTAATTAATATATTTATCAGCGTTATCCATAACAAACCGTAAGACCGTTCAATTATAATTAAAATATATCTGTCTTATCGTTGTACAACAGACAACGCGGTAAGACTGTTCTTCGATAAGACTGTTCAATGTACCAAAGAACGGTCTTACCGTTGTAGGCAGACAGCACGGCAAAAAAAGAAAAGAAAAGAAATGATGCAAAGGGTAGTAAGAGGGATATAGAATGAAATAATACTCAAGTTTCTAAGAGTAGCATGAACGGTGTATCCCTTTTCCAAAAGCTTTTTAACCAAAAGAGAACCGATGTAACCAGCACCACCGGTGACGCAAACCTTGCAACTCCTTTCCATCACTATAAATTATAATCTATTTTCTATTTTTTTGGCTTCTTGAAACAGAAACGGTTTTAGAATTGTTGAGTAACATGGTAGGTTTATATAGAAATGTTGAGTAACATGATGCTAAGATATGCCTCTAACCACATCCAATCCATGACTTTCTACTCCAGTTTGGAAGATAAGGCACGAGGGTCCCTCCAATACCACATAAACTACTGTACAATATACGTTAGATATTGTCAGTAGTGTTTGTTTGTCTTGTAATATTGTCTCAATGGCTACGCAATGGGTTAAGACTTAAGAGGAATATATATATATATATACACACACACGCGCGCGCTCGTAGGTAGGGGTCTACGCCGGTTGGGTCGGATTTGGCCTAATCTGTTACTCAACTCATTCAATATTCATTGGGTTGGATTTAACATCAAATCCGCACTTTCGTTATCAAATTCAAACTGAACCAACCCAATTATTAACGGGTTGGGTTTGCGGATAGTTTATAATTAAAAATAATTTTTTGATATAAAAATTACATTTTTTAAAAACTTCTAAAAAAACTATAATACAATTCAATACAGTTGTGATATATTTGTAGCACTTAAATATAACACACTCATTTAACTTCAAATAAAAATTCATCCATAATCATTACCCTTAATAAACTAAATAAGAGTAGCAAATTCCCATAAAACACATCATTTTCATTGGATCCATAATTTGAAAATCACATATGTCAAAAGAAACGTGCAAATTACATAAGTTCCAATTAGCGGTAGCAACAAATTAAATAAGTTATGGTAGCAAATTATATATTTTCAACAAAAACAAATTGCAATAGCAACAGAAAATCCTTGTAACATACATTTCAAATATGCATTCAATGATCAGGGTGAGTTCACGGGTAGATGGATTTAAAAACTCAAATTCAATACCCGAACCAATTACTTGTGGGTATGACGGGTTGAGTTGGGTTCTACCCGCTAATGAACGGGTTCGGGTAAATAATGGGTTGGGCTGACGGGTTTGCGGATTGACCTGTACCCATGAACACCCCTACTTGTAGGGTTGCAAATACAAATTTAATTGATTTAAATATACTCGATCGTATGAATGTAATTATTTTCAGAGAAAAAAATCATTTGATGTAATTAGTTTCGCAAATACAAAGAAAAAATCCAGTTTTTTAAAGCTGAAACAAACAAGCTTTGTATCATATAAATTATCTATAATTATTTTTAGAGAAATTGGAAATCATTTGATGTCTTTAAAACTCATCGATAGTAACGCTTTATAAGTTTTTATTGAATATTGTTAATCTTGATCGGTCTCAATAACACATCAAATAATTTTGAATTTCTTTCAAAATTTTTATTGATAATCTATATAATATAAATTTTCAATTCAACCATAAATATTATAAAACTCGTATTCGTTATAGTATAGTAATTACTAACTTGTACAACATGCGGCTAGACAAAGCCTAAGAGTATATTGACTTTGGATATAATAATATATCTAAGATGACATAACTTTAAAAACTAAGATGACGTTGCATAAATCGGATTTGGATTCTCTACATTTATTCTTCCTAAATTCACCGTCATTCAAACAATATTTTTTCTTTTCTAGTTAATTTTTGCTTGAATATAGATAAATTTAGAAAGAAGAAAGGTAGAGAATCTAAATCTAAAATATTCCTAACAATGCTAAATATTCCAACGGTAGAAAGAGAATAAATGGTCCACAATTAAAGTTGAATTTTAGTAATAAGGGTGTCCCACACAGGAACGTATACTAAACGTAGGAATTTTATAGAGCGACCAAATCATTCTAATCTTTTATTTTTTTGTCAAATAACCAAGTAGATTAAAGTTTCACCCATAAGGTGGATACGTAAGATGACCGGAGTTCAAATATCGACCTATGATTATATAATGCATGTCCTACCAACTGAGTTAAGTTCAGAGGACCATTCCAATCTTTTCTATAAAACCAAAATTTGATAATTTTTAAGGACTAAAACTTTATTTAACCCTAAAAATACTTTTTCTTTAAGAAGCCAAATGAAGGCGTGCCTAAAAATAGAGTTATTACAAGCATAACAATAAAATGAACAAAATATCAAAGATGTGTAAGACCTAAACAAGCAGAGGGATTCGTCATCCAATTATGTAAGTCAAAACAAAAGTCATTTTTCCTCGCCTTCAACCACCACCAAACTTGAACCTTGATGTTGAAAATTAATCTGTCACGAGAGGCGGCCTTATGATCAAACACTCTCTTATTTCTTTCTTTCCAAATACACCAAACTGAAGCTAGCCAAATTGCTTCAAGATACAACTTGATTTCTTTACGAAACATGTGAGCTCCACAAAATTGATGAGCAAGAGAGATAACATTATTTGGGAGAGCACAATACACACCCACCCACCTAATAATATCACCCCAAATCGAACCAAAAAAAGCACAATTCAGAAAAAGATGATTAAAATCCTCTAGAACTCCACAATCAGCAGCGCACATGGCCGATTCATTATGCAAACAACGACGAACAATTAAGTTGGACTTAGTAGGTCGTCTGTTGCTAAGAAGCCTCCAAGCAAAAATATTAATTTTCAACGGAACAAACTTGTTCCAAACTAACTCGCTATCAGATGACAAGTCTCTCCAAACCAAATACTCGTGAGATTAAAAATACTCATCAAATAGCAATCAATAATCGTGAGATTAAAATTCGCGTGGTTCGATTCCTTCTTGTCATTTGTTATAAAAAAATATTTTTATCAAGAATTTAATAGAGATGCACTGACCTTGAACCAATAATGAATTGGTTCAAGTGGTAAGGGTCTTGGTCCCCTTAAGCATGTGGTCAGGGGTTCAATTCCTAACTCATGTGTACGGAAAAAATTCGGTTGGGAGGGAAAAACCCACTTTATGTGTCCCACATGTTCGCCGAAGGAGATTAGTCATCGCTAACGGTTACCCAAAAAAAAAAGATGCACTAACCATGTAAAATAGTTTTTTACGATTATCTAATAAAAAACTATCGATTTTTTATGTCATATAAAAATAAATAAAAAAGATGAAGTGAGGTGAAGTGACAAACAATTTTATGTCATAATTTTTTGAGTCTGTAACTGAAGTAACAAACACCATTAAAACTCAAACAATCTTAGAGTCTCAAATTCAAACCTGAGTAAAAATATTCAATCTAATAATATCAGTTAAGTTAAATCTTACATGCACCGTAACATCATAAATAAGTACATACTAAAATCGGTACGTAGATCACCTATCTTTGTTGCACAGTTTATAGTATCATCTAATATCATCTTCAAATCATGTTTGTAGACAAACTATTTATTTGTGAACTTTGTTGAAGTCCATTTGTTTGCCCTGTTGGACCATTCTTCCAAATACCTAAAACCAAATGCCAAATATTTTCAAATTTTATATTATTTTTTTAGATATTTAATTCTCAAATTTCAACAAAAAAAATTATATTAATAATTGAATACTCTACTTTTCAATTTTCATAATTTAATATACTATATAATAACAAATATTTATGGATAAATTATTTATAAATTTTAGATTCGTTACAGTTGAGTTCTAGTCTAATCACTAGCTTGACATCGTCTACTATTTGATTGAATGATACAAATTTTAAGCTCAGTAAATATAAGACGTCTCAAATCACATGAACTCATTTTTCAAATAGAAACCCGAAAGCTCGGTTAGTAAACATTTCTTAAAAAAAATGGTAAGTGTTAGTTTTTGAACATTTTTACCAAACATATGGTTGCGTTGTGTTTGGAAAGGGAAGAAAAAAGAGAGGCATGGTTACTTCCTAGTAGTTCCTAGTTACCACTTTCCAACATCATGTTCCTTATTGCGTATTTTATACAATCATTTAATATCATCTTGAGATCATGTTTGTAGACAAACCTTTTATATGTGAGCTTTGTTGAGGTCCATTTGATTGTCCTGTTGGGCCCTTCCAAATACCTAAAATCAAATGCGAAATATATTTAATTATAGATATTTACAAATTTCGAAAAAAAAAATTATAATTGAAGACTCCATTTTTCAACTTTCATCATTAATATAAAATAACGAAAATGCGTGGATAATTTTTTTTATAAACTTTAGTGTTGCACCCAAGGGTCTGATCACTAGCTTGGCACCATCTGATATTTGATTGAATGATTCAATTTTTTTTAATACATAGATGAAGTGTCAAACACCACTGAAATTTACACACCTGTGACGTCCTAAGTTTAAACTTAGGTGAAAGTGTCCAACTTAACAATATTGACATTGCCAATTGAATTATAACTTATGGACAATATAACAATACAACTTATTTGTTCACAAAAAAAAAAAGAATACAACTTATAAATCTTTATATACTAAAATAACCTACCTTTATTGTGCATTTTATACTATCATCTAATATCATCTTGAGATCATGTTTATAGACAAATCCTTTATCTGTGAGCTTTGTTGAGGCCCATTTGATTGCCCTGTTGGGCTCTTCCAAATACCTAAAATCAAATGTCAAATATTTTCAGATTTTGGATATTTACAAATCAAATGATTCAGATTTGAAGTACGGTTAATATAAGACATCTCAAATCGCATGAAATTCATTTTTAAAAAAAATCTTATAAGCTGAGTCAATAACTTACTTCTCCTTCACATTGAATTCTGGATAATTTTGAAAATAATAATTTGATATCTCTGCACATGATGTAAATGAGCTTGCAACCAAGAATCTGCCATTGATAGATGAATCCTCAGCACAAAATATATGAGCTTCACAAACATCATCAATGTGGGCTAGTGGAACTTTTCCACACAAATCTTCTATATACTTCAAAGATTGATATCTGACTTCATTGTCTTTAAGTTGAGAGGTAATCACTTCAACACTTGGGGGTATGTAACTTAGAAGAGTACCCCCTCCCACTAGTCCAACAGCTAAAGTTACTACCTCAATTCCACCACTTCCATTTTTATCTTTACCATAATTCTTTAATAATTCTCTCTCAGCCAATGTCTTTGAATCAGCATAATCCTACGTATTGAAATTTTTTTAAAATGAGTTTATAAAAAGTGGAGTTTATCTTAATTTACAAGTGGTTTTAATTTATAAGAATGAAATATGTCCGATATAAAATTTAACATTTCAATAAAAAAAAGCGTCATTTCTCCACATTCATCGGCGGAGCTATGTTTAGCTGTCCAAAAATTCAAGCCTGGTTCGGTTTTTTTTTACAAAAGAAACTTTTAATCGCCTCAACTCATAACATATAGATTTTACTATCATCCCTTATATCTGTATTACAAAATATACTGTTGAATTGAAAATCATTATCGTATTGATTATGTCTATAAAATTTGATATATTAACGTGAAGAATTTGATATGTCAAGGAGTACATAAAAAATAAATCGTTTTATTTTACTTTATATAAATGAATAAAGTAAAACTCAAAGCAATAAAAGGGGAGTATAATATTTACCCCATGATGGCAAGCAGTAAGAGGAAGATGGAGAGGTGTCCAACAAGTTTCATCGATGAAGTCTTTGTAGCCACTTCCATCATCTTTCAGAGAAGAAGAAGCAATTACAGTTCCAGTGTATATCAATTTTCTCACTGTTCCTGATTTTATACAATTTTCAGCTATGCTTTTTATCCCTTCTATTGCAGCTTCCTCTATGCTCTTAAACTACAACCAACAAATTCAATTAATATTAACTATTAAGTAGTCTTATTTATCATTTATAAAAAAATAATCATCACAACTGTTTTTTTTCTCTTCTATATATAGTTTCCTACCACGCACCAAAAGTAATATTCTATTATTTGAGGTGTGTTGAATTCATCTTTCTCAATTGAAAATTAAATTAAATTTGTCATTTTGAAGTAAACGGTTTATATTGAAAATTTCATGTTTATTGATTTTTAAGTATGATCATTAGACTTGCCGGACTAATATTAGTTCGTGTGTCGATTACGATGTGAGTTTCGGTCGTGACAAAGTTGAGGTTTATTAACCTCTTTTATTAGAAAAACTCGTTAGTGAATTATTTTTTTTTTTAGATGAATCATCATGACTTTGTTTTTTGTGCAAAAAATTATGAATTCATGAACCTATCTTTTTCCCTAAATTATAATTGTACAATTTACTGAATTTAAATATTGAAATTAATATTTTAAAATTTATATCGGTAATTGATTCGGCTAAGACACCAAGTCATAAGTTATGAGAGATTTGTATCCTCTTCTATTTTTTCTCTCATGTCCTTTCTCTTTTTATCTTTCTCTCTCATTGTTTCTAAAACTTAATATTTTGAAAATACTCATCAAAACAAACTGAACAATGTCTTATATGCTAATATTTATATTTATATATTATTAAAAAAAATACGGTCAAAACAATGTAAATAAATAATACATTTTTTTCAAACATAATCTTATAATTAGAGACAGATGTAGTACTCAATATTTTAATTCATGACTACTCCCTCCGGCCTTATTTGTAACCAAAATTCTTCTATTTCACACTTATTAAGAAAGTTGCTGTATTTACTAATATATCTTTTACAATATATTAAATTTTCATTGGAAATATGCAATCATCTTAAAAAGTTGACTATTAATGAGGGGTATTTTAAGAACAATAACATTTAATAAAGTTGAATTTTGTAACTTTTGCTTATATTTAAGGCCAAAAATATTTGTTAATTTTTGCTTACAAATAAGACCGGGGGAACTATAACACAAATATCTATAAACACCGACATGTCCACCGGGTAACTATCATCTACCTTTGTGGTGGGAAAGACACATACCTTTCTCTCTATCTCTCACCTACAACCTTTCACTCTCATATTATTTTATTCTTTTTTATATTTTTCTCTCACATAAAAAATGCTAGAAATTTGTCTAAAGTTAGAGAAAGGTAGAGGATGGAAAGATAGAGAATTCTCATCTCATGTCCACCCAATAGTTTCTAGTTTGATTGGTCAGTAGGAATTTTAAAACACCAGTTGAAATCATTGTGATTTTTTAAACTAGTCCTCGTTCTTTTAAATTAGTCAATTGAACTTGAAAGTGTCTTGAAATAATTAATGTGATAAAAAAAGTTAAATTTTATGAATTACTCCGATCCTAAAATTTTGATCCCTTCAAAATAATTATATTTGAGGCCTATTGGATTACTAAATGTCATACTCTCTCCGTACCATAAAGAGTGAGTCAGTTGACTACTGCACATGTCAATGCATAACTGTGACGATTAATATTTTTAATTGTATAATAATAATTATAAAATTTTGATATTTTAAAAATACACTTCAAAATGAATCCAACAACATCTTATATGCTAATATTTGTTTTTATTTATTAGTAGACAAATAGGTTCAAAGTAAGATATGTGAATAATATCTGTTTAACTGACTCACTCATTTTGGGACGGAGGGAGTACATCAGTCAATTGTGATTTGAATTATAATTTGTCACATTGTGAAAGTCTTATTCATTCCACTAATGATAAGATATTAGGAAAATGAACCTCAAAATTGCCTAAACATTTCTATACACAAAAAGAAGAAAAAGACTAATAATCAAATATTGGAGAAATGAACCTGAGAATCAGTTTGATGTTGGAAGGGAGTAGCAACATGAAAGACAAACTCACAACCTTGAATTGCTGGCCAAAATTCATCTGGTTTGTATATATCAGCTTCAAATAACACAAGTTTAGTATCTGCATGAGGAAAACCTCTCAACAAGCCTACTTTGGATTCGTCCTCTGAAATAAATGAATGAATTCACCATCAATTAGACTTGTTTCACACAAAACTCATACATGAATTCTAGTGGCGTTGCCTTGAGACTTTAAAGTATTCTCATGCATTAAGATCTTGATCCAATTATATAGAAGTGCAATAAAATTTATATAGCCAATTATGAGAACAACTTAACCAATTTAGCTAATAACCAATTAGTATAGCTAACTAATTTAGCAAACTTTAAATTTAATATACTTAGCAGCGAGCGATGTCCATAGCAACCGTAAGACCGTTCAATTATAATTAAAATAGAACGGTCTTACGGTTGTAGCGCAGACGACAGCTGCGAAAGAAAGAAAAGAAATGATGCAAAGAGTAGTAAGAGGGATATAGAATGAAATAATACTCAAGTTTCTAAGAGTAGCATGAACGGTGTATCCCTTTTCCAAAAGCTTTTTAACCAAAAGAGAACCAATATAACCAGCACCACCGGTGACACAAACCTTGCAACTCCTTTCCATCACTATAAATTATAATCTATTTTCTATTTTTTTGGCTTCTTGAAACAAAAACGGTTTTAGAATGGTTGAGTAACATGGTAGGTTAATTTATATAGAATGTACTTTTTTTTTTGTTTTTGAGAAAAGTGATGTATGTAGTCCATAATATGAACCAAATATTCATTCTGGTTATATATAGTATATATAAGAAACATTTGACTTTTTAGATTCATTGTAGAATTGATGTATTTGGACCATATTATTGTCTAGATTCCAATTATTTTTTTGACAAAAACAATGACATTCATTCATTCATTCAAAACGATACAATACATCAAATACAATCACATATTCAACATCGCTAAAAACGTGAAAAGATGAATATGCGAACAAACTCACAACATCCAAGTTAATAGCATACAGCGGCCAATTGCCTATTACAAATAATATCATAAAATTAAAGTCACCGGAATATCCATGCTTCCGGATGTGCAACGTTGATGTCCAAATCATTGATTGAATATGCAATTGACTGAAATTGATCTTTCGATATGAATAAACGAACACCGCAACAATACGAGAAATCAAATAACGCCACACAAGACGACTAACAACACAACGCCACACAAGACAACTACCAACATAACGTCGCACTTAGACGACAACAACACGTAAAAACAAAAAGAAAAAACTTGAGATATGTAGAAAATCACTTATTTATATGAAAAGAAGAGGAAAAAAAGGTGTAGAGGGGGTGATTCTAGGTCAAAAATGACCTAAATCCACCTCTCTATGATGAACAAAGAATAAAGCTTAGAGAAAATTAGGGTCGGCAAAACTGAACCTTTTTTATAAAACCAAAATTTGATAATTTTTAAGGACTAAAAATTTATTTACCCCTAAAAATACTCATCAAATAACAATCGATAATCGTGAGATTAAAACTCGCGTGGTTAGGTTCATGCTTTTGTCATTTGTTATAAAAAAACATTTTTATCAAGAATTTAATACAGATGCACCGACCTTGAACCAACAATGAATTGATCCAAGTGGTAAGGGTCTTAGTTCCCTTAAGCATGTGGTCAAAGGTTCGATTCCTGACTCATGTATACGGAAAAAAATCGGTTGGGAGAGAAAACCCACTTAATGTGTCCCACAGGTTCCCCGACGGAGATTAGTCATCACTAACGATTATCCAAAAAAAAAAAGATGCACTGATCATGTAAAATAGTTTTATACGATTATCTAATAAAAAACTATCAATTTTTTATGTCATATAAAAAAAACAGATGAAGTGAAGTGAGGTGACAAACAATTTTATGTCATAATTTTTTGAGTTTGTAACTGAAGTGACATCACCATTAAAATTCAAACAACCGTAGTCTCAAATTACATGAACTCATTTTTCAATTAAAAACGTGAAAGGTCGGTTAGTAAACATTTCTTAAAAAAAATGGTAAGTGTTAGTTTTTGTTGGAGTTTGCCTTGAAAATTGAATTGAAGGAAAACTTGGAAAAACTGGTTTTGGTTTGTCTTAGGCGCCCAGGGCGCCCAAGCCTGGAAAACTAGAGCCTCTTCCAACTGCGCGCCGCGCAGCTTTCCTGGCGCGTCGCGCGCCCGCTCGAAGCTGGCGTGCTGGTGGTTCTGCTTGGGGCGTCGCGCGCCCACGCATATATAAGTGGGTGTTTTGCGTTTTTTTGAATACAGGGTGTGTTTTTAGGGTTTCTAAGGCCAACAAAAGACTATGGTTAATAGAGTAACATCTTGGGAAGACTCTATGGTTGGAGAAACATTCTAACACCTTGGGAAACACTTCTTGATTGAATTTCTTGGTCACGGGAAGAAATTCGGGACTTGGGTAGAATTAGGGAATTGTCTAATTCTTGTAATCCAATTGGAATTTCATTGTAATCAAGTATTCTAAAGATAGTGGAACGGAGAGGGCTGTCCTCCCCCTAGAGTAGGTTCATTAACACCGAACTGAGTAAACAATACGCTGTGTTCTTTACGTTTTCGCGGTTTATTCTTATTATTGTTATTATTGTCATTCTCAATTGTTGATTACTTTAATCGTATTGCTTCACACATCAAAATGTATTGGTGTGAGTTACTCGAATTCACAATAGTTTTTGAACATTTTTAGCAAACATATGGTTGCATTGTATTTGGAAAGGAAAGGAAAAAGAGAGGTATGATTACTTCCTAGTTGCCACTTTCCAACATCACGTTCCTTTTAGACACTTAATCGCTCATCTCAACTGGTCACAGACACAAGGGATGTTGGGTAAAAAAATACCAATATTGATTACACATTTCTTTTTCTTTTCAAGTAGTCTAGTTAGAAAGTCCATCATTAAAGTAGATAAGTGAGATGTTTGGAGTTCGAATATCAGCTCCTATGTATAATATGTGATATTTCTATCAAATGAGTTAAGCTCACGAGTCACGAGAACACTGTCACTGATTACACAAATTAACTATGCTAACACCTTAAGATTTGCATAAAAAAATTATATAAAAAACACTAGAGAATAATAAGCATTAATAACAAGTAGTGTTGTGATAGTTTCAACGATATTTGGTTAGCAATTATTTGAATGATTTGGAAAGCTTGTAATAAGCTTTTCGGTAACAAGAATATCAATGTTGGTGAGGTGGGGTTGATGAGATCAAAATGCAATGTGATGGTAAATCCGGTGTTTTGGCTGATAATACTCCCTCCGTTTTTTTATAATTGTCCAGTTTTGTTAGATTTAGCGTTTCTAATTAACTGTCCATTTAGTGTTTTAAGGATACGATTTGTCAGTTGTACCCTTTGTCAATTACTCTTATCTTTTTTAATAAAACTAATTAATCCTATATATTTGGAAAACTAAAGTTTTTTGTTTATTTAATTTTTTTGGTACATAACATATTAAATATATTTTGTTTTTTTTGTACATAATATATTAAATTTATTGGAAAGAGAAAGTGTGTGCAAAAAAATAGAAATTTATTGGTAAATTAAAATTAGGGTATAATAGAAAGATAAGGTGCAAAAATACACTTTCTTAATTTGTTGTTACTATTCTAAATGGACACTTATAAAAAAACGGAGGAAGTAACTTAATATAACACTTTTGTCAAAAAAAGAAACTTAATATAACACATTTTTTAACAAGAAATATAACACTTTTATTGAGTATGTAGACATAGCGAAATATATTACTGAAATTTACACACAATTGCAAATTCCGAATTCAAATCAGATGAAGATGATCTAACGATATATATATTATTAGTTGAACAAGGACTTATATATAACATAGACTTTAATTGTTGTGCACTGTCAGTGTAATACTTTTTTACACATACATCCAATAATATACCAACACATCATGTATTATGTTTAAAAACAAATTATGTGTCACATTCATTAAATGATGTGGCAACACATCATTGGATGCATGTGTAAAAAATCTTTACACTGACGGTGCACAATTAAACTCTATAACATAACAACACAATTTATATATATCATTACATACTAAGATTGCCCACCCTTCTTGCACATTTTATACTATCATCTAATATCATCTTTAGATCATATTTGTATACAAAACCTTTATCTTTGAGCTTTGTTGAGACCCATTTAATTGCTCTGTTCTGTTCTCCTTCCAAATACCTAAAATCAAATGTCAAATATTTTTAGATTTTAGATATTTAAAAAATTCAACAAAAATAAAAAATCGAGTAAATTACACTACCATTTCTTAAAAGAAGTTTAAATTACACCCTCACTCTTCTTATCTTAAAATATACGGTCTCCTCCCTCGTAAGCAAAACATATTAGCAAATATGTGCGGATAAATGATTTATAAAATTTAGATTTTTGCATCCGAGAGTCTAATCTAATCACTAGCTCAATTCAAATTTTTAACTCGGTTAATATAAACATCTAAAATAGCATGAAATTAATTTTAAAAAACTTACTTTTCCTTCAAATTGAATTCTGGATAGTTTTGAAGATAATAATTTGCTATCTCTGCAGATGAAGCATATGAGCTTGCAACCAAAAATCTACCATTGATAGATGAATTCTCAGCACAAAAGATATGAGCTTCACAAACATCATCAACATGAACTAGTGGAATTTTTCCACATATATCTTCTACAAATTTCAAAGACTGATATTTGGCTTCATTGTCTTTAAGTTGAGCAATAATCACTGCAACAGTTGATGGTATGAAACTGAGAAGAGCATCTCCTCCCACTAGGCCAACAGCCAAAGTAACCACCTCAATTCCACCACTTCCATTTTTATCTTTACCATAACTCATTAGTAATTCTCTCTCCGCCAATGTCTTTGAATCAACATACTCCTACATGGTGGAAAAAAACTCATGTCGTGTATTGAATAAAGATAAAGGGTCCGTTTGTTTTAACTTTAAAAAAATAGATTTTTTCTTTGTATTTTTGAAAATAGATTTTGTAAAATCGTTTTTCAAAATATTACAAATTTTTTTGTATTCGTTTTTTCTAAATTGAAACACTAATTTTGACATCATATAACATAAATGTACATTATTCAAGTTCAAAACATAGTCAAAATCGTAATTTTTTCAAAAAGTTGTCTTTCAAAAATGATTTTTGTGAAAATCTATTTGAAATAGCTTCAAAATTAAGTGATTTTTTGAAATTTTGATGTGCAAATTTTTTTTTAATAAAATGATGAAATACCTAAAATAACATTTTAAGAATAACTATTCAAACAAAATTTTCATTTGAAACTTTTATAAAAAGTTTCTTTGTAAAATTTTTTTTATACAAAATTTTCTAATACTACAAAATCTATTTTTAAAAAAATTCAAAACAAACGGACCCAAAATCTAAAATGAGTTTAAAAAATCGATTCTTCTTTACTTATATGTCAATTTTGTATTGATGAAACATGTTCAATATAAAAACTTAATACTTTATTTGTTATATATGAGAAGCTCGCAAGCAACATGTATAGTTGAATTGATAGAATTATCTTGAGCACCAACAAGTTAAAACTACTCATTCTGAGTACATGTGCGCACCCATCTCCTGTTGAGTTAGAATCTTCTCTATTTTCAAAAGATGGCACGACTGACGACACATTAAATAAAAGTGTGATACTTAACGTGAATTTCACATACTATCATATTTAATTTAGATAGAAGTATCATGTCTTCACATTCACTGAGAGTTGCCATATTTAGCTCTCGAGAAACTCAAGTCCTTGGAGCTTACGTTTCGAAAAATCTTTTATTTGCACTACTCCGTAGAATACAAACTTAGTTATATTCATAAAATCATTATCGTATAGATTATGTCTATAAAATTTGACATTAAGATAAAATAATTTGAAAATAGGTATAATATTTACCCTATAGAGAGCAATGGAAGGAAGATGGAGAGGTGTCCAACAAGTTTCATCAATGAAGTCTTTGTAGCCACTTCCATCATCCTTCAGTGGTGAAGAAGCAATTACAGTTCCAGTGTATATCAATTTTCTCACTGTTCCTGATTTTATACAATTTTCAGCTATGCTTTTTATCCCTCCTATTGCAGCTTCCTCTATGCTCTTAAACTGCTACCAACAAATTCAATTAATATTAACATTGATTTGGGGTAAGAAGAAAAGATTGAAAGTTTGATCAAATATATATATATATCCACAAAATTAAAGAAAATACAAAGATTTAAATATAATATTAGTCCTGCAATAATATAATTTTTTGGTTTTAGTCCCTGTAATTTTCTTTTGTTTATATTCAGTCTGTGAAATTAAAACAATTGTTTTTAGTCCCTAAAGTCATCTTATTAGGTCACGTGTAGCGCTACATGTCATGGTTATATTGGGTCACATATGTTATCACAGATTGAAATCATAATTTTTTTTAATTTGCAGGGATTGAAACCAAACAAAAACATAGGGACTATAACAAAAACGCTATATTTGCAGAGACTAAAATCATAGTTAAACTAAAAACTAATGATGAAATATTGAGAAATGAACCTGAGAATCAGTTTGATGTTGGAAGGGAGTAGCAACATGAAAGACAAACTCACAACCTTGAATTGCTGGCCAAAATTCATCTGGTTTGTATATATCAGCTTCAAATAACATCAATCTAGTATTTGCATGAGGAAAACCTCTAAGAAAGTCTACTTTGGACTCATCCTCTGAAATGAATGAATGATTTCACTATCAACTAGATTTAATAAACTAATCTAACTAATCAATTACTATAACCAAACTTATTTAACAAACTTTAAATCTAATATAAGCGCTGCCCATAACAACTGCAACATCGTTCAAATTTAACTAAAACAGAACGATTTTGCAGTTGTCGAACGAAAAGAGATTCAATCATTGGTATGGAATGAATTAATACTCAAGTTTCTAAGAGTGGCATGAACAGTGTAGCCCTTTTGTAAAAGCTTTTTGACTAAGAGAGAGCCAATATAACAAGCACCACCGGTGACACACACCTTGCAACTCCTTTCCATCACTAACAATCTTCCTTCTTTTTTTCTTCACAATATACAAATGGTTTTATAGCTAAGGCATCAAGCTTTTAGCTTCTTTAGTAACATGATTGGTCCATATAGAAAATACAAAATTGGGACTTGACTTAGTCAAATGAGGGTCCCTCCAAGATGTAAAAATTCTTATTGTATGTTTGGTTATGTGGGGAGAAAAATTAATTTTGGTAGAATTGATTCTGTAAAATTGATTTTAGCCAAGATTAATTTGAAGATAAAGTAGTCTATGTTTGGATATATTCATGCAAAAGTGAATTGAACAAAAAACTTGAGTGTAGAAATTAATTCTAAAATCTTTCAATTTCTAGCTTTAAGTAGAATCAATTCTACTTTTGAAAAATCAAACAAGCCAAAATCAATTCTACTTGTCTAGAATCAATTCTGGCAGTTCCAAAATTGAAACCAAATATACACTTAGAATCGAGAGTTAGACGTTACTTAATTCTACCGGTTTGTAAAGTGAAGATTGGAGAAAACTCTTGATATCATTTTAAAATTATAAAACTGACTAAAATGAAGATTACCTTTAAACTTTAAACTCATGTTTATATAATTTGTATATCTAATGTGAGACCTAACAAAAAAAAAACATTTTGCAACCGGCCGGTAGTTTAAAAATTAGAGGCCTGCTATATAGCGCCAAAAGGAAAAAACGTGAATGCATAAAGAAACATGGATAATAGCACTATTGAGATTTTTCCTTAAAATTATAGTACTACACTAATCATATGCAAAAATGAATAAATGTAGATTTATTAGAACCAAATAACTGGCATAAGTTGTGCATTGCTGCCAAAGAAACTATAGTTCTCATACAACATCCCATGAGGCAAGCTAAAAACTATATTCTCTCCGGACACAATTATAAGCAAAACTGCACTTTTTAGATTCATTGAATAATTGATACATCTGTATTATAACACAGACCAAATACATTGTTTATTGAATAAATTTAAAAAGTGCACTTTTACTTATATTTATCGTTGGAGGGACTATCCCAAGTTACATAATGGTAAAATCTAAACAATTTAGAACATGATAAAAATGGACAAATTATTAGCATAGTGATTCGTTTTCGGATCATCTATATATATATATAGAAACACCGCTGATTATTGTGAGAAATAAGAACCAATAATTACAATTATTAAATCAAAATTTATTAACAAGTCAGATTTAATATTTTACTTAGAGAATCCAAGATGGGCACATCATCTTATTGTCTTCATTAGTTTGTTCCTCAAATTATAAAATGTTTTTTTTTAATTAATTAACTTTTTACAAATAATAAGTCCAATTTAAGACATATTTAGATCTTAAACTCTGACTTTAATCGGGGTCCCCACAAGTGGATGTTGGGATTGGTCTCTTCGAATTAATCGGTCCTTGAGCCAAATACCGAATAAAAAAAATGGTGTATTTTCTATATAAAAATATTAATTAATTGTATTTTTAATTTATTTTCATTGAAACACAAATTATTTGTAGACGTTTACCCATCGAACACATTTTACAAACATAAAATTCGAATTTCACTAATTATTTAAATATTTTAAAGCCATGGTTTAAAATTTAAATATCATGACAATAAATAAATACAATAAAAATTCATATACATACATTTTGGCGCCATTGTGAGTTGAATTTCTCCCGCAAATCCCCTTTCTTCATTGCTTCTTTTCCCATTTTCAGACCGCAACACTGTTCATCTTTTCCGTTTTTTTTCCTTTCTCTATTCTTCATCTTTTCAACTTCTCTTCTTTGCTTCAAATCCACCATTCCTCACTCTTGTAGTTTTGCAATCAAGTAAAAGAGTAAATTTCAAGTGGTGAGGGTTGCATTTCTCTTGTTTTTTCATCAAGTAAGTGTCAATTTCTACTCAATTTTGTTTGAAGTTTATGATTATCTCTTGCATTTCTCTGTGTTTGATTAGTTTGTTGTTGTTGTTTGAATGTGGTCTTAGTTAATGTTAGGTTATTAAGTTTTGCACTCCAACTGTTTGGCAAAATGCTTCAGGACCCAATGTTTCTCATTATAGCCATGATCTCTAAGTTTCAGAAAAAAGATAGTAAAGCATGACAACATTTGATATTATTAATTACTATATGCGAAGATTAATTAGGAATGGATTCACGACTGTGTCCATAAAATTCACAACATGCACATCCTCTTACCATCCTTTTTTGATTCCTAATTTTGTTTATTTAATTTTCGAAGCCTTTCAAGAGATTCGTTGATATTGGAAGGGTTGCTCTGATCAACTATGGAAAAGACTATGGTAGACTCGTTGTTATCGTTGATGTCATCGACCTAACCAAAGTATGCACATTTATGTTTCTGTTAGTAGTTGAGATAGTAGTGATAGTTTGAGGAAGTAGTTGGATGTGTATAGGGTTTTAGTTGATAGTTGAAAGATAGTTGTAGATAGTGCAAGGATCACTTTGACCAAATATAGATTGTATTGCTCTTCACTTGGATACTAGTAGCATGAGACAAGAGGCAACATTAGTAGTTAACTAGTTGTAGGAGGAGAGATATATAGTGTATAAGAGGAGACAAGTAGTGTGGTGAAGCCTTCAATATCATTGACATTCCACTTCAAAGGCTTGAATACAATTGTACATATGTTTACCTATTTATAGGTGTGAGTGGTATATTCTAGATACCACATTCTAGATTTTTCATGACATTTTCCTAATACATATGATCTAGTAGTTACTTATTCTACTAACTACTCAAGTAATCTAGAAAGTTCTATAAGTTTACAACATCACTTAATATGTAAGAGTTATTCTATAACTTACTAATGATTTCTAGAGAAGTCTAGAAATATGCATCATAATTTTAACAGTTTCCTTTTCTCTTGTTTGTTACTGTTTTTCCATTAGATCTATTTGGTGCCCATTGGTTTCTTTCTTAGAAACTTGAAGTAATAACGTTTGAATTTTTATATCTGGGTGTTGATGAAAAGTTGTCATGATTTTCATTGCTGGAAAAAAATTACTGTGTTTTTTGATTGACGAGTTTATGTTTTCTGTAGCTACTGGTGTTGCGTTGTTCGGTTTTAAGGAGTTTGTATCCATGTTTTGCATTAAGTGATTTTTTTGAGCAAATTGGTATTGATATCTTGTGACATTAAATTTAGTTAAATAAAACTAGAGCTGTATGCGTTGTTTGTTTATAGTGAATTTAGATTTTCTGTAGCTACTGGTTTTGCTTTGTTCTGTTTTATGGAGTTTTGGGTCCATGTTTTGCATTACGTGAATTTTTTAGCAAATTTGATTGTCTAAGAAGGAATTGGTATTTTGTGACATCAAATTTAGTTGAATAAAGCCAGGGTTTTTTATATTGTTTATGGTAAATTTAGGTTTTCTGTAGCTACTGTTTTGCTTTATTCTGTTTTAAGTGGTTTTTTGGCCATGTTTTTAAGTGAAGTTTTGAGAAAATTTGGTGTTGTAAGTATTAATATCTTGTTAAGTAAAAAAAGGTATCGATATTTTGTGATATTAAATTTTGATGAAAATGATTGACTGAGTTGTATTGTATGCATTATTGACCGTGTCAGATATTTTAGGACACTGAGGTATCTATCTTTTTTAGGGACAGATGAATGAATGAATGAACATATAATTTCATTGTGGTCCTGTTCTTTTATGTTTCATATACAATTTTTGGAGATTCACTTTCCACTGCTTTTCATGTGCAGCAACATTACCACTCCTCCTTCCATTAATACTGCACAGTGCGAGGAATCCATATATTCCATTTTGTGTGATATTTGAATTGTGAATACCCATACACTTTGCTGCCGGTGTGAGCTGAGTTCCTCCCGCAAATCCCCTTCCTCTGTCCTCTCGTCTTCAATGACGCCTCCCAAACTAACTGATTACGAACGCAACCGACTCGAAAACATCTGCCGCAACAATGAAAAGATGGCTGCTCTCAATATTCAATCCAAAGCCTCCGAACTCCATGCCAAGTATTTTTCTTCACTCCTCTCTTTTTTACTTCAATTATTTTCTGTAATTTGAACTGTTTGTATTAATAAATAACATTCACAATTTGCAATTGATAGGGTTAAGCGCACTGTAAAATTGAAACCGAAAACCAAAACCCCAGTTGTAACAAGAAGCTCACTTCGAACAAGAGGTATTGCACCCGATTCCAACAGTCTCACTCGCAATTCCACCAATAAAATTGATGATTTTGTTCCAACTTTTGGTCCTTTTTCATGAAAGATGCTTATAAAGGTATCGATGATTCGGATCATTCTTTCATTGAATCACTTGTTGGTACGTCCAACAAGGAGTTCTCGGTAGAACTCAATAGGACTGCAAAAAAGAAGAAGAAAATTGAGTCTTCACTTCATTTGGAATCTCTGTCTTTCAATCCTAAAAATATAGTACGTGTTGCTCCTGCAAGGTCATCAAGGATAACTCCAGTGAAGTTTTTACCTTCCAATAATGTTAAGATGATAGTAGCGGGTTGCGCAGTTGGGGAGATTGGGATCTGGAATGTTGGACAAAGCAAGGTTTTTTTATACCATCCACATCAAGCTATCATCTCCGGGATCTCAGTTCACCCGAACTGCTTGTCAAAGGTGTGTGAATTCTCCAATAGTCAGGCTTTGTTTGCATAAACAACTTAATTATGTGTTTATAAATTATAACATAAACACTTATCATATAAGTATTTGTATATGTGTTATTTTTACAGCAAAAGATAAAATTAAATTTAAACTATTTCCACATAAATTACATTTATTTTGGTAGATAGGCTCAAGTAAGTTACCCGTAGTTATTTTCTGTTAACATGTTTGAGAAATAGCATAATCTTTTTAGGCAGTGATAATTGATTTTAATGTGCAGATATACACAAGTTGTAAAGATGGATTTGTTAGGATGATGGATGCAGAGAAGGAAATTTTTTATACGATATATAATAGCAGTGATGATGATGATATATATGCTCTCTCACAACCAAAGAATGATGCAAACTGTTTATATATAGCGGAGGGTTCTGGGTGCTTGACTGTTTAGGATAGCAGGATAAGGAAATGTTCGTCTCCGTCCCATTTTTCTTTGCATCGAATGAGGATTAATACAATAGATTTCGACCCTAAAAACCCTCACATTGCGGTTACTAGTTCAGCTGATGGAACTGCATGTACATGGGATTTTAGATGTACTGGTGATAAGGGTAACCTCACAGCTATAAAGACATTTACCTATGAAAGGGCCTTGCAATCTGCCTATTTCTCTCCTTCTGGATGTAGCATTGCGATCACAAGGTATGACTCACTTGGTCCATTCTTAGTGCTACTATTTTTCAATACTTTAAGTGAGGTACAATATGAGTATGGTTACTTGTGTGTCTAGTATTTATCATTATTTACCAACTTCTGTTCTGCATACTGAGTATGGTTACTTGTGTGTCTAATATTTATCATTATTTGCCAACTTCAGTTTTGCATAGTAACTTGATTCCAAAAATATGTTTTTTATATTTCAACCGTACTTTATCATTATCTCTTGATGATTTCAACCCTTGGTTTTTTTACCTAATTGTGAATTATTTGATTGGATTGATACAATCTCTTGATGTAGCTTGAACAACATGATTGGCATACACAACGGAGTTAACTTTGAGGATGCAGCTGTAGTTATTCTTAAAAGTATCCGAAAAGGTTCTGATTACAGGTGCGGTTTTCGGGAAAGCAACAGATCTTTGTTGAGTTTTTATGCCTCTCTTTTGCCATCTACTGATCTTTGTCCCACTGTTTCCAATCTTCATAAGTTAAAAAGGGATTTATTTGATTCAGAACAAAAACAGTTGACATTTGTTATCTTGATTTTATGGTAGCAGGGCAATATGGGGTTGGGACGATTCATACCTCTTCACTGGGAGCGGCACAAATGGAGTTAGTGTTGTCTCAACAGCTCGAAAGGCAACCATAATGACTCTAGAAAGCCCACTCATAACTGCATTTCCACAAAGATTTGATGCACACCCTTACGAGGTTGGCATGCTAGCAGGAGGTACGGCCGGAGGTGAGGTCTATATTTGGACATCGAGCCAAGACTTTTAGTGTTCGTTTGGATTTGTGGTACTGCAACACAAATTCTCAAGTCCCCATCTTGTATTAAGTTATAAATACAAACTTTTGATTGGCCATGCGTTTCTTGAACATCTCACCATGATTCCAAATTTTGTTTGCTGCATAATTGAAGTTATAGCAGCCTTTAGACATGTTTGTTTGCTGGATCAACAAAATGTGTTTACTGAAATTGTCCCAAATGATATCTAAGGATTTCCCACTGTAACATTGAGAAAGTTTATTGTTGAGTCGTTGGTTTATATTTTTATGTTAACTCATTCCTTTACTACTCAATTCTTCTTTCTCTCTTCCTTACCACCACACTAACCAATGTTTTTATTATATGTAGAATTTTTTGTATTAAATATTTTACAATGACAAATATTTTTTGTTGTTGAAAAGATTGACATGATTTTAAATATTACTCGTATACTTTCTTAAGTTGTGATTAATAATGCATTTCCATAATGTAAGATTGTGGACTGTCCTAGCGTTCTTGAGCCCAATCAACAGACAAATGGATCATAAAAGTCAAGTCCAATGGACGAATAAGCCCATAAGTATATGCTAGCCCTAAATGAGATAAGCGAGGGTCGAGGAAAAGGCGAGTCTCCAATGGACGGGTGGTACCTGTCCGCCGAATTAGCAAGAGATATTTTAGGTCATGAGCCTAAAAGCTACCATACTGAGAGAAATCCTGGGAGAGATATCCTCCCACGTACTTAGACCTTTATATACGGAGGCTTTAGGATTTGGAGATTCATTCATTATTCACATTTTTTTAAAGACACTAAATTAGCCCACCCAAATTGGTACTAGAGAGAATCGAACCTGAAACCTTAAGGAGGTGCACACTTCCAAGTCTCAAACCAATACCAACAGACCAACCAATAAAAACAGATCAACCCAAGTGGGTTCATTATTCACATATTATTAAAACTTCTAAGACCTTTCATCTTTGATATAGAAGAAAAACATTATATTTTACATGCTTGTAATATTTTTTTTAAGAAGCCAAAGAAAATAACATTAAACAGGCACAAGACATGCCAAAGAAGCTTTACAAATACAAAAGAACTAAAACAAACTAGAAAGCAAGAGACGAAAGAGGCCTCTACAAACATGCCAACAAACAAAACATACACACGCATGCAACAAAGAGTGAAGTCTGAATTACAGCAACTTGACTCTCTGACTATGCCACATAGCGACATCAATTTTTGAAGAAAAAGAACGAGTCAAATGCCAAATACCCCCATGAAATTTGGAAATAGACAAATACCTCCTGAAATTGTAAAATGTCAATCAAATTGTCCTCTGCTCCGTTTATTCCGTCTATTTTGAGCCTTCAAAAACATATTGTTTGATCCTTCAACCTCCTTACAACCAGGTGAATAACAAGGAACCAAAACAACAAAACTATCATCGCCAGAATCATCCTCATCATGATTATCATTGCTTTTAAAATTAGAACTAAGAGGTTCTAGCCACCCAATAGACTTATCTGAGTCATCAGATTCATAACCAGACAATAAACACCCATCACAAACATCACACTCTTTATCAGTTCTTGTCTCATTCATCTTTTCCTCACTAAAATAGACGGGGTAAACGGAGCAGGGGGCAATTTGATTGAAGTTTTACAATTTCAGGGGGTATTTACCTATTTCCAAATTTCAGGAGAATATTTGACGAATTTTAAAATTTCAAGTGGGTAGTTGACATTTTACTCGAAAAACAACAATACAATTTCTTCGCACCAAAGGCATGGACATAGAAGATAGAGAAATCAGGACACTATAAAACAAACAAAAAACAACATTCAAGGACGGAATGTATCAATAACACAAACAAGTAGTTGGAATTAACCACCATTGATTAAGGTCACAACCATAATATTTCTTCCTAACCTTAAACCACCACGAAGAAGTCACTTGTAATATATTAATGAATGAAAATTCTCGGTCACGAGAATGTTTCTACTTATTTATGATTGTCTTTAGATTTACACATTTAAAACAAAATTAGTAAATTGCTATATCTCATGCTCTTTGTTTCATTTAGTTATTTTATCATTTGTTGTCTTGTGTATAAGGTATCGAACTATTTGAAGAATAAAAACTATTTGTTGTCTTGTGTACAGTGTGATTGAATAAAATTAAACACAGTGCGATTGCGATTCTCTAAGCTCTGGTCTTAGTGCCATTTCTATTGAAGAACATAACACTGAGTGCGATTGAAGAAATCACCAACAGTGCGATTGAATAAATTTAAACATAGCCGCTAGACACAGTGCGATTGCGATGAACAACAGAGCGATTGCGATTGTGATAAACATTAGCCGCTAGACACAGTGCGATTGCGATGAACAACAGTGCGATTACGATGTTCCCTGTTCAGTCTTTCTTCAATTGATTCTCCTTGTTTCCTCATCGTTTCTCCTTGTTTGTGATTCTCTGCTCTGTTTGATTTAGGGTTGTCGTTTCGTTTGCGTTTTTATGTTCGGTTTGCGGTTCACTGTTCTGCACTTGTAAGTTGACAATTTGCTTTAGTTGTTGTCTCTGGGTAGTCGGTGCTACTCGAGAGTTGGGTGTCTCTCCGATTTCGGGAGAGTTTTGTGTGGTCCTTGATACGTTTTATTCCGTTTGCTCACGTAATTTTTTATAGTATGGCTGAGATTAATTTTGAATCTCTTAATCTTGATGAGGAGGAAGAATTGAATTTTGTGCTGGGGGATGATACTCATGAACAACACGACTTGAATCTATGTCTGGTGGGTCGCTTCGTTCATGACAGACCCATACGGTTTAATAGTATGAACGTATGCTTAGCCGATGTTTGGAGACCGGTGAAGGGTATGTCAGTGAAGGAAGCTACTCAAGGGTTGTATCTATTCAAATTTTTCCACCCTCTGGATGTGGAGGAGGTTCTCAAAGGTGGGTCTTGGACTTTTGATAGCTTTACATTGATTATTGATAGGTTGAAGATAGGGGTTGCTCTACAGGATATCCCTATTTTCCATGTCAATTTTTGGGTGCAAATCCATGATGTACCAATTGGCATGATGCTTGAAACGGTGGGGAAAGGTCTTACGAATTATATTGGGGAATTTGTGGAGTATGATAAGAATAACAACACAAGTTTCTGGAGGAAGTATATGAGGGTAAAAGTTAGGGTGGATGTCAGGAGCCCGTTGAAGATCGAGAAGAAGATCAAATTGAATGGTGGAAAGGGGGGTGTTGTGAAGTTTAAGTATGAAAAACTCGGTTTGTTTTGCTTTGTATGTGGACGACTTGGTCATGCAGAAAATAAGTGCGAGGTTAAGTATGCTATGGACAGAGATGACGGTCGGAGGAGCGGGTCAAATGAGATAAAGGCAGAAGTAAGACGTCCTGGTCGTAGGGTGGGTTCGCGATGGCTACATGAGGAAGGGCGAAATATGGCTGACGTGGATGCGAGTAACACTTCAGGAGAGAGAGGGTCACAACAAACTGGACCCACCCAAACTAATGTGGCATCCCCACGTGAGAGTAGAGGTCCTGAGAATGGTGAGATAATGTCTACTGTTAGGGGTCATATCCCTCCATTAAGGCCAACATCAGGTAGACAATCAAGTTCAATCCAGGGTTCATTTATTGAACCACCTGCTATATCTTTGACCTCCAATCGGCCTATACTAGCCATAACCAATGATAATACCACAACAACACAATTGACCACAACACCAACTCTAAATGAAGGAAATCATCTTGATCCTGATGATATGGATACTCAGGTGGAGAGAAAGAGAAGAAGGGTTGCAAGTCTAGTAGCGGAGGGTCCAGAAGTTCGAACTCATCAACATTTTTTATCGGCAGGTCCTGGCAGTTCCCAGGACTGTCGGGACTCATGATTATTCTTAGTTGGAATTGTCGGGGTTTGGGCGGCCCGAGTGCAATTCCTAATCTAAAAAACCTTGCCCGGGGACACAAGCCAGATATTTTATTCATGTCCGAAACTTTATCGCATAATAGACATATTGAATCCATTCGTGTTATGTTGGGATTTGATTCCTGTTTAGCTATTGGCGTGGAGGGCAGAAGTGGAGGTCTGCCAGTGTTCTGGAAGGATAGTAGTAAGTGTCGAGTGCTTAATTACACGCGTAATTTTATTAATATGTTAGTGGAAGATGAGCAGTGGGGCGAGTAGAGGCTAACATGTTATTATGGGTATCCTGAACGGAGTAGGCGTCGTGCTGCTTGGGATCTCTTACGAGTTTTAGGTAATATGTCTTCTATTCCTTGGTGTATTATTGGTGATTTCAACGACTTACTCGCTCAGGCTGATAAAAAAGGTATTCATCCTCAACCGAATGGTTTGTGTATGGGGTTCCGACAGGCAGTTAGTGATTGTGATTGTGATTTAACAGATATTCCAATTGAGGGACATCCGTTTACTTGGATAAAGAGTCGAGGTACCCCTCATGTGATTGAAGAAAAGTTAGATAGGGCTATGGCTAGTACTAGTTGGCTTCAGTTATTTCCCCAGGTGAGGTTAACTAATCTTCTGGCTTCACATTCAGACCATAGTCCAATATTGTTACAGTTCATCATTCTTTTCGGTTTGAGAATAGTTGGCTAAAGGAGCTTGATTTAGAAGATGTGGTGGTTGTGGGTTGGGGGGGAAGAGAGAATCTGGAGGTGGTTGACCGAGTGACTAGATGCGCTAATAAGCTTCAAAGGTGGGGAAAAAAAGAAAAGGATAAGGTTTAAAGAGGAGATTGATGAATGTGTTAGGCGGATGAATGAGCTACGAGGTAACCAGGATGAAGAGGGAAATATACAATATCAAGAGTTATCGGAGAGGCATGCCACTTTGTTGATACAAGAGGAGGGGTACTGGAAACAAAGGGCTAAAATGCATTGGCTCCAAGAGGCGGATATGAACACTAGATTTTTCCATATGTCAGCAACTGTGCGTAGCAAAAAGAAGAAGGTCACAAAGTTGATTGTTGATAATGGTACAGAGGCACATACTCAGGAAGAACTTTGTGAGGTGGCCAAGAGTTACTTTGATACTCTCTTCAAGCCAAGAGATGGAGATCAAGACCCCGTTCTTAATCTTATTCAGCCGAGAGTGACCGACGATGATAATTTTGTTCTGACGGCGCCTATTACAAAAGTTGAAATTCAACAAGCGTTGTTTCAGATGCATCCAGACAAATCTCCTAGACCAAATGAGTTTAATCCAACTTTCTATCAGAGGTTTTGGGAACAATGTAGTGATGATATATTTAGTGCCGCCTCTACTTGGCTAGAGAGGGGATATTTCCCTACCAGTCTCAATGAAACAAATATTTGTCTTATTCCTAAATGTGACAATCCTACATCAATGAAGGATTTGCGCCCTATTTCGCTTTGTAATGTCTTGTATAAAATGATTTCTAAAGTGCTAGCCAACAGGTTGAAGTGTTGTCTAGATAAATGTGTTTCTCAAGAGCAGTCAGCTTTTGTGGAAGGTAGATCGATCCTTGATAATGCTCTTATTGCCACAAAAGTTATCCATGCTTTGAAGAGGAAGACCAAGGGTAGAAGAGGTGAGTTGACACTAAAGATTGATATTAGCAAGACCTATGATAAGGTGGATTGGGGTTTCCTCCGCGGAGTTATGACTAAGATGAGGTTCACTGATGTCTGGATTCGGTGGGTTATGATGTGTGTTAGTTCAGTTAACTACTCGGTGTTGATGAATTCTGACCGAGTGAGCCCTATTTCGCCAGGTCGAGGATTGCGACAGGGTGATCCATTATCTCCTTATTTATTTATTTTGGTAACAGAGTGTTTAACTGCTTTCATTCACCAGGCTGTTGGTAGGGGTGACCTTCATGGTGTGAGGATTTGTCGTGGTGCTCCAGAGGTCTCTCATCTTTTGTTTGCACATGATTGCTTCTTATTCTGTAGAGCTAATGTAGCCGAGGTGAATGAACTCATGAGGATTTTACATACTTATGAAACAGCTTCAGATCAGGAAGTTAACCTAGTTAAATCAGAAGTTTTTATTAGTCGGAATATGTCTCAGGCAGCTAAAGAAGATCTCTCTCGTATCCTTGGTGTCAAACTTGTATTGGGTACGGGTATATATCTTGGATTACCGTCCATGGTTGGCAGAAGTAAAAAGGCAATATTTTCCTACATCAAGGATCGTATTTGGAAAAGAATTAATTCCTCGAGAGGGCGTGCGCTGTCAAAGGCAGACAAGGAAATCATGATAAAATCGGTTCTGCAGGCAATACCCTCCTATGTAATGAGTATGTTTATTCTTCCTGCTTCACTTATTGATGATATTGAAAAAAATGATAAATGCTTTTTGGTGGAGGGGCGGTAGTACTACTACTACTAATAATAATAATAATAATAATAATAATAATAATACTAAAGGTATTCATTGGTTAGCTTGGGAGAGACTTGCTTGCCCGAAGGCTCATGGGGGTTTAGGCTTTCGTAATTTTGAAGCTTTTAATAAGACTATGGTTGCAAAACAAATTTGGAATATTGTCCAGAATCCGAACTCATTGGTAGCAAAATTAATTAAAGCCAGATATTTTCCACATTCCTCTTTATTTGAGGCTCCATTGGGATACAACCCCAACTTTGCATGGCGTAGTATGTGGCAAGCTAGACAAATTCTTTCTCTTGGATGTAGGTGGCGGATTGGGAGTGGGGATAATATTCGTGTTATGCATGACCCTTGGTTGCGTGGGAGTACTAATAGATGGGTGCCATCGCCTCAACCAACATGTGTATATCAATTATCTGTCAGAGAATTGTTACACGAAAATTATAAAGCGTGGAATATAGTTAAGGTTCGAAACTTGTTTTCAAAGGATGTAGCGGAGAAGATTCTGGAAACACCACTTGTTAGTTCGGTCTGTGAGGATAAAGTGGTCTGGGAGGAGGAAAGAAATAAGTGTTATTTAGTGAAATCCGGGTATAAGTTAGCTATGCGTTACATAATAGGTAGCGACAAATATCATGTTGTGGGCAATTGGAATGGTATTTGGAAAGCTCAAGCTCCGCACAAGGCACGTCATTTACTTTGGCGCTTATGTAGAGGATGTCTTCCGACTCGTTCTCGATTGTTGGAAAGGCGAGTGGAATGTACTCTCAATTGTCCTGTGTGTGATGAGGAGATTGAGGATGAGCTTCACATATTCTTTAGGTGTGCAGTAGCCCGGGATAGTTGGAGTGCAGCTGGTCTGTCGTCTATCTTACATAATGCTACGTACCAACAAACTAATGCTATGGATTGTATTTTCGCTGTTTGCAGCAATGATAGTAGTGATACTGTTGGTAGAGTGACTATGTTACTCTGGTGCATTTGGCACAATCGTAATGATAAGCTTTGGAATGATAATGTCCAGATGCCACGTCAAATTGGAAGACATGCTTTTGATGCTTGGAATGATTGGTACTCAGTACATAAGTTACAGAGTAATAATATGAGCGGGACTACAGAAGCAGATTTGGTAAGGTGGGAGAAACCAGCTCTAGACTGGGTAAAATGTAACGTTGATGTTGCCTTTATGTCGGGATCTGGAAGGACCTCGGTGGGATTATGTTTTCGCGATAATAGTGGTCACTTTATGGCTGGTATGACACAATGTCAGCAAACTGTGATTTCATCTGTAGAAGGAGAAGCATGAACTTTACTTTTACCAATGGAAGAAGCTAGACATAGAGGACTGGATCGAGTTCAATTTGAAAGTGATTCGAAAGTTTTGATAGAGGCCATTCATATGAAGCGTAGCGGCAACTCTGAGTTTCTGTCAATTGTTCATGATATCCTTAGTCTTATGTCATCTTTTATAAACTTTGAGGTTAAGTTTGTTAGGAGGCAAGCGAATTTGGTTGCTCATACTCTTGTTAGGGCGGCCAATTCTTGGGCTAGTTTCCATAGATTTGAGAATATTCTCTTTTGTATTGAACATTTAGTTTTTAATGAAATGCAGTAAGTTTATTTGATTTAAAAAAAAAAAAACTTCTGAACCAATAGAGTTTTACATATATACGAAGTTTTAAGTTTTAACCCAACCGACTCGTTCTATCCGTCATCTGTACTGCTCGACACTCGAATAAACCGAAAGTGTAAATTGTCGAAATTGAGTCCATATTAAATAATTGCTATTTTAATTTGTTTATAATTTTTTGGCCCGAATCCAACTTATGCTCACTCCTTCTGTACGGCCACCAAATAAAAAAAATATTTATATTTTAAAAACGCTTAACAAATCTCTCTTTTATATATATATAAAAAAATAATTACACATTAACAAAAGGTAGTCGGGCAACAAGTTGCGCCGCTAATCCTTTTTGAATAGCAAAACTTAATCTTTGAAAAACTACATCCCTAGACCTAGGCGTCACGACATTACAATGCATAACCTTTTGAAATCTAAGTTTTTTTGTTTATTAATAGTAATTATTTTTCACCTTTTCTTTTATATTTCATCGCGAAGTATTAAACAAGTCAAAAAAAAGTGAAGAACCAGCACTCAACACTTTCCATCCAAACAAAGCCAGCAGCACTGAACGCATTTTCACATTTCACAGAAACAAAGAGAGAGAGAAACCGTTTTCTAGAGAGAGAAACTCGCAACTATGTCGTCTTCCTTCGACGCCTTCACCGATGACTTGAACGTCAACTCATCTTCAACTCACCACTTCGCCGCTTCCGATCAAGACGACACCTACTCCGGCTACGGCGGTTACTCCAATTTCTCCGGTGGATTCCCTGCTGACGGTGATGTCACTGTTGATCAAGCCACCGAAGCTTCACCGGAGATCTATGGATTTAGTGATCCAAGTCCTGGTTACTCTCCTTCTCCATTTGAATCGGTTACTGTAGAGAACGGGAACGATAACGGAAACGGTTATGGTGATAGTGACGGTGTTTTTGTCTCCGATGGTCCGATTCTTCCTCCACCTGGTGAGATGGAGTCGGAAGAAGGTTATGCTCTTCGAGAGTGGCGCCGGTAAGTAGGTTGCAGTTTTTTCTTCTTCTTCTTTCTGTTTTGTGAATTTGTTGGATCTTGTTTGAATTTGCGTAGATCTGTGTCTTTGATGACTCTGCTTTGACCTAGAAGTTTGATTATGAAGTTTTTTGCGGTTTGTTGTTAGCAATTGTGATTAGGAATCAAAAATCGATGAGGTTGATTTTATCTGTAGAAACTAACGAATTTATGAACTTAGTTTATTCCAATTGCGAGTGCAATTTCATTTGTAGTAGTGAATTGAGCTATGGGAAGATAAAAAATATAGTTTTCCTAAGAAATTTCGTAAATTTCTTTGCTAGGGAGGAATTGATATATATCCACTAGTTTCTGGGGTGTCTCTGGGTTGAGGGAGTTTGAATTTGTAATATGAGAGGAATAATTAATAGGTTGACGTATGGAAGTTTGATCTTCGGTGACGGATTAGTTAGGGTAAATTCCATGGTTAAAAAATAAAATTGAAGCTGCAGATTGCCACCGGGGTCTAGCGCAAGTGGTTGTTTTGCAGTGTTTGTGAGTATTGTAAACCCGGGGTACTGAGTTCGATTCTCACTTGTTACAGTTGGGATCAGGCAAGCCATTTACACAGAGCTGGGTCACAATAAATCTTGATGAGGACCGCATCACATCCTCTTGAACACATTTCTTAAATTTTGTGAGCGTTTTATGGAAAGTATAGCATTAAAGCTCCAAGTTCTCTTAGACTTTATCAAGTAGGGGGCTTTTAGTTTTAAGGTAAATTTGTTACCGATTAAAAAAAAATTAGTGATTTTGATATCCAATAATTTAGAGATTAGTTTTTTAGAGATTTTATAGAAAAATAGAATTTATTGTGTTTGTTTATAGTAATAAAAATCACTTTTTTTTTAATAAAATAATCTTTAACTTGTTTCGATGCAACATGTAAAATTGATTTTTTTCAATTACAAAATAACGTCCACCTTTTAACACTTTTTTCTCTCTCATTTATAAAAAATCTATTATTTGAGAAGGTGCTGCTAGCAGCTTCTCATTTTTAGTTGTTTTCTGGTTATTTTTAGATTCTGATTTTTTTAAAAACCTGTAACAAACAGATACAATATTGTTAAAAGTGATTATTTTTATTAAAAAAGTGGTTTTTTCTCTTACTAAAATAAGTTGTAACAAACGGTCTCTGAAAATAGATAGGTCTGACAGCGTCGCAGAGGTTGTGTTTGCAGGTCGGGTATGTGGCTTGTTTCCTTAGAAACAAAACCCCTAAATAACCATTTAAAACAAAAAATAAAGTTATTTTAGTGTTCATCAATTATGTGTTTATCAGTATTAAATGTATTAGTGTCCGCGCCATTAAATAGCGCCTGTTCCGCTCCAATTTTAGGGTTGGTCGCTCCGCTATCCGAGGTTGATAACAAAGGAGCTATAGATATTGGACAAATCTGGTTAAGTAAGTATGCTGGTATTTCTGGGTGTACTGTGTAAAAAAAACAGAGAGAAAGAAATTAACTCTGTTTTAAGATGCTACAATCAGGTCGTCATGGCCCTCCAACATATTCCCCCAAAGTTTATGTTTATGCTTTCCCCAACCACCCTGTCTGTTCTATATTCTTTTTAGACATAAGGGAACTTTCCCTCCTTGATTTATCTGGCGAGAAACAATTAACTTTTTCAACACGATCTTTATTGTTGGCTGGAATTCTTATGAGTTTCCCTGGATAGGGAGTGGGGTCAACCAAATAGGGAGTGAAGTTCACATAGTTTAGTGGGACTTACACGAATCTAACTTAGTAATAGTGTTCTGAAATAGTGTGTTGAAGAGTGAAGACTGTTTGCTAGCATTGCTCTTGTACGAGTAAAAGAAAACATTGCTCTTATACGGTTTTACGATGATTGCGTCTTCCTCACAAACTGCTAAAAAATGAATTTATAATGTTTGACAATATCATGTTTAGCAACTGATCTATGCCTAAAAAATGAATGTGTTGTTTTGATTTTTATGCTGTGTGATCAATTTTTTTTGTAGGATCAAGTAATGATACAAAAATTAGGATTCTAATTTTTGTATGATATATATATAATGGCACATTTCATGTCTTAACAGGAAACATTTATCTATTTTTTTGGAACCTATATAAAACGTTTAGTGTTCAGGATTCTAGATATCCGAAAATGCTGCAAACTATTACTTGCAACTACAGCTTAAAATAATAGGTCAATGTGATATTAGAATGGTTAATGTAGGGCAACCTTTGCTATAAAGTTCCCGTCACAATAGAGGTTCAAAGGAGCATGAGCCCCACTATGTGTTTATTATAGTCAGCTATCTTGCATTTGCAAGAGGCCGATTGCACAATTTGAACCAGTGATCTTGTAGTCATATGGGGACAACTTCAACCATTGCTCCAAAGCATCCCTTCACACTAGTATAGTCCATAACATTAATAAATTTGAGCTAAGAAAATTTAATGCTATTAGTCTAAATCCCCTGTTTGTACACTTGTTAGAGGCAAAATCATTCTCAAACATAATGGAAGAACAGCCATTCCCTGAATTTCTGATGTTAGTCCAATAAGGATTTAGGATCTATTGCAAGTTTTGCTGAACTTAGTTGTCATGAAACAATGAATGCCTTTGACCTTCCTTATACAGTAAAAATGCCATTGAGCTAGAGGAGAAAGAGAAAAGGGAAAAAGAGATGAGATTGAAGATTATTGAGGAAGCTGAGGAGTACAAGGTGGCTTTCTATGAGAAAAGGAAGCTGAATGTCGAGACTAACAAGGTTCAAAATAGAGAAAGGGAGAAGGTAAGGTTTACTAGCATCATGATTTATCATTTTTTGGCTGATGTATTTTCTCATGCTCTTGTAATTTGAATATAAAATGAAATTTGTCTATGGAGCAGTTATTTGTGGCTAATCAAGAGAAGTTTCACAAAGAGGCAGACAAAGCTTATTGGAAGACAATTGCAGAGCTCATTCCTCGTGAGGTTCCCAACATTGAAAAGAAGAGAGGCAAAAAAGATCAGGATAAGAAGCCATCAATTACTGTTGTCCAAGGCCCCAAGCCCGGAAAACCCACAGATCTTTCCAGGATGCGGCAAATACTGTTAAAGCTGAAGCATACACCACCACCTCACATGATTCCTCCACCACCTGCCCCTGCTAAAGATGCCAAAGACGGTAAGGATGGTAAAGAAACATCATCTAAAGCAACTGGTTCTACTTCATCTAAAGCAACCGGTTCCACAGCTGAAGGTGCATCAGGATCACAACCAAAGGATGTCGCCTCTAATGGCCCTGCGGAGGAACCCCAGAAAGAAGCCTCTGCAACTGAGGAGCAACCTGCTGCATAATTTTGCCTTGTTTCCTTCTCTCAATATTTTGTCTGATACCCTTTTTGTGCCGGCAGTGTTTAGTGAATCCTTTGGTCCTGCTATTAATTAGTTCATAATGCATATTGGTCGCATTTTAGTACCTACATTAAGGTTTTTAATGAATTAAATATATTTGGACAATTATGACATGGAGATTCTGTGTTCATGGTTATAAATAGATGTTTTTAGACAGAGTAAATGATGTATTGACTTTATGATCATGAGATTGCTGACTGGTGGCGCCTGATATATATTTTCCAAGTGTGAATTTTTCTTTGGGTGTATGCTTGATCCTGGTCATTGTCTACAATACAATTACTCCACACAACGGCGGATCTTCTTGGCAGCAGGGAAGTGCCATGGCACCCCTCAAATACATTATATATACTACACTACGCGCATTATATTATAAGTTTTCCATTTGTCGCAGTGGTACACATGTACGCTTTTGACAATAACAGATCGTAGTGGAGTATTTAAGAGACTTAGTTTTCTCCCTTGATAACACTCCCTTTAAAGGAAGAGTTTTCTGACGTTAGAAATACACCAAACTCCTTTGGTTGTTCCCTTCTTAACATGATATTAAAGTTCTACCTTGTCAGTTTTGCTGTCATGATATCAAGTTGTAACGATGACAACACTTTCACGGGTAAACAATCATTTTGATTTTTGAATTTGTGACATGCGATTGTTATATTCTTTACATATATAGAAATTACAAACACAACCTTAAATGTCTCTTTAGTTGATTATTTTGGTTTGCGTCATTAGAAGCTCAATGTTTATTATGAAAAATTTCATATTAAATGTGAATCACTCGATGAATTAAATGTTTATGCACGATAGTAATTATAAGATTTAAGGTTTAAACCAATAATTCTAAGTAAATTAGTTAAACTTCTCTTCTCACCATTAAATGTTTAGCCTTTGTTTTTCCGACAGGTGATTTATACATTCACGTATGGACTCTTAAATTTGTTACACACTGTATTTTGCAATTGATCATAGATTATTGACAAAAACTGAAAAAGGTAATGAATATAAAACCTACAAATAAAAGGCTCTAAAGTTTTAACCGATATTTCATACCTATAATAGTTGTTTGATTTGCTGAAAGATTTGCAGTTTTGTTATTCATGTTTTAGATAACTATGTTATTGGCGTTAAATATTCACCGGTTTTGTTGATAACTAATCTCCACCGAAATATCTGGCTAGCCACCTCTAATGTGGTCTCCGACTAATACTATGATTTTTCATTGACAAGGCTC
The DNA here is from genome assembly GCA_951799995.1 of Trifolium subterraneum. Classification (NCBI taxonomy): domain Eukaryota; kingdom Viridiplantae; phylum Streptophyta; class Magnoliopsida; order Fabales; family Fabaceae; genus Trifolium; species Trifolium subterraneum. The sequence goes on along the minus strand of OX637462.1, from coordinate 3,653,876 downwards.
GAATCCAAGATTTTACTTAAGAGATCCTGGATCTAATTCTAATTCCACTCGGACCAGTGTATTGTTGGTTTGTTGCGTTCATTGCTCAAACATGTGAGAAATTAAATAGTGAGGCTCAAGCAACTCAACTAATCTATTTTTTTTTAATCAATATCAGTTAGTATAACACAAGAAATTTACTACAAGAAGCATTACAAAGATTTATCAAAGAAAACAGATGAATACATTGTAATTTATCTTTCACTTTTCACATCTAGAGTCTAGACCTCGGTATCTAGAAGTCATGTTAAACTTTGACAAATTCGAGTCCAGCTGGTGAACGTGTCCAATGTATAGACGCCAAAGCTCTCTCCGAATCTATGTTTCTTGTTTATAAGGCTCAAATCCAATAAGAACTAAAATCCTCGCCGCTTGGACTAATCCATTAAATTTCTTCGAAAAAATCATTAAATTTTCTTTCGTTTCACACAAAGAATTATATAGGCATCATCACCTGGCCGTGACCTCGGTAATACTAGCCAAAGCTTCAGTAGAACTAGTATGATAAACTAAAGATTCGGGGTTCGATTTCTTTTGGGAAGATTCTCCAGGATCAGTATTGAACAATCCCGGTGCTGTTAGTTGTTTCTCATTGAGCTGAATATCTTTAGTGAGCATATCAACCACTTGAGTCATCAATGGCCTTCTTTTTGCTGCCGCTTGTGTGCAGAAAAGAGCAACCTTAATGTACTTGATTACCTCTTTCTCAGAAAATTCTTCCATGTCTTGATCTACTAGCTCCAACCATTTCTCCTCTTCATGAAGATGCCATGCCTGTTAGAGCACATAATCATCAATATATGACATGTCCACTCCTATCACATTCAAAACAATAGACATATCTTTCGCGATTTCGATTGATTTGCATCGATAGTGAAAGATTTTTTACACTGTCAATCAATCACAATCATTGAATCACTAAACATATCTGCTTTTTTTTTATCCAGTAGTCTAGTGGCTAGACTCACACACCGTAAGTGTAGAGAAATGGAGAGTCTGTGGTTCAAAGCTCAGCCCCTCCACTATCAACTGAGCTACCCTTACGTAACTCAATCATATCTACTTTAAAAGTTATACAAATGGCGATTTGTGATCGGTTGACAGTGTTAGCAGGTTTACACTGACATTGTATCAAAATTGATATCAAATTTATAAATATAGAAAATTGAGACTTATGTACCCATTCTAAGAGGGATTTTTGTGATCCTTCCCAACTTGTCCTTGAGCTGCTTTTACCACTTATGATTTCAAGTATAAGAACTCCAAAGCTGTAAACATCAGCTTTCTTAGTTAATTGTCCACCTAATGCATATTCTGGTGCTAAGTAACCACTGTTTATTTCAAAACCAAAAGCAGTGTCAGTTATCGATCACTTTCGTAGTACAATTATAAACATGAAAACTAAATATGCATACGTTGTTCCGGCAATTCTTGTGCTGATGTGAGTTATATCATCTGGAAATAATTTGGCCATACCAAAATCACCAATTTTGGGATTAAAGTCTTTATCAAGTAGTACATTACTAGCTTTAATGTCTCTATGTACAATATGTTGTGCAAGTTCTTCATGAAGATATGCAAGACCTTTAGCAGTACCGGCACAAATAGCAGACCGTTTTCTCCAATCTAGTTTGATATTTGATTTCTTTTTGCCTAAAAAAATATTGATTTAATTTAATATGTGACATGATATTATAGTATATGATATGATAATTTACATTAAGAAATTGAGTTGAGAAATTCATTTTTACCAAGTAATGCAGTATGAAGGTTTCCATTTTCGACATACTCATAGACGACTGTACGATTAGGTCCTTGAACGCAGTATCCAACCAATTCAACAAGATTTTCGTGTTTAACGTATGATAAGGTATTAATTTCGGTTAAAAATTCGCGAACTCCTTGCTTTGATCCAACAGAAAGTGGTTTCACTGCTACCTTTCTTCCATCTTTTAATGTTCCCTATCAAAATTGTCACATTAACATTTACTTAGAATGGCTTAACAATAGTAATAATAAAATATATATAAAATGATAAAATATGATGTCACTTTTTGGAAGCATATACACTTCTAAGCCTAAGTAAACTAGCACATACAAATACAAATACAATGTACTCAACACTCAAAATTCAATAATAAAATATAAAATTTATCTTTTTTACTAATTCTCTAGAGAGCTTAAAACAATACTAATGTTGTATACAAATTAGAAAACATTAGAAACATCATGGTGTCGAGAGAGTTGATAACACGACTCTCCCAAAAACAAACAAAAAAAGTTCACAGTTGCTCAATTGAAAGACAGCATAATCCAATATAAAAAAGAAACGGATATTTCATTGCTGACTTGAGGATTAGTCTCATAGCAGGCCCAAAGGGCCGGCCGTGAACATACCTTGGGGTGCCTATTAGGGGTCAAAGACCCTAGGTGGATTAGAAAGAAAAAAATCATACAAATAAAATTGAAGGATCAATTATGTTAAATACCTGGAAAACAGTTCCAAAACCTCCCCTTCCTATCTTATTGATTAAATGATAATTATCAGTTGCCAAACACAATTCCTTATCAGAAAAATGCCTAATATTATCCAAAGGATAACCTGCAAAACAAAAGAAACTATTATAAGCCTAAAAAATCATAGAAAACCTAATAATCAAGAAAAAGCTACACAACAATACAAATAAGTGATAAGCAACAAGAATTGTTGAAAACAATTAAATAAAAAAATGAAAAAAAAAGAAAAAGTAATTAACCACCAAAAGCAGAACCTCACCTTCAATTTCACTAGAAATATAATTATTAGAAGGACGTTTTTCCTTCTTTATAGATAATCTTCTAAAGCAACCACACCTCATAATGTTTTTTTTTGCTATATCACTCTTATTCTGTAATCTGCAATACGTAATAATAATCACATTCTAAAGTCAATTTATGATAAGAAAACATAACCAACTTTACTTTTTTATAAGAATTTGGAAAAATAACTAACATGGTATATTAAAATCAAATAATTTAAGAATAAGATAAAGAAAAAAACAAAAAACAAAAAAACAAATATTACCTTCGAATATCTTTGTTTGATCAGATATGGACAATAATTTAGCTGGTGGAAACAGAAGTGTGAATACAAAAAACCTTAAAGTTGAATATGTAGAAATAAACACAAACATAAGAAAAGTGAAAAAACATGAAAATGGAATGTGAAAACAAAATATATATAGTGAGTATATAATTAACTAAGCTAATTTGACTTTTGAAAAAAGATTTAATGATTATTTTGTAGCCGGCTTTTGATTAATTAATTAATGAAAATGGTGGCTGCGTGAATAAGAGAATGAAGAAATGGAAATAGTCATAAATTTGAAGCTATGATTTTCCAGATGTGTGCAGAAAGTGACACCTCCACTACCACCTATTACCAAAGTTGTCTTAACAGTTATAAATGTTTTTGCTCATTTTTTTTGATTAATTTGAAAAGGCCAAAACATATATTCTTTCTCCATTGAATCAACAATTTAGTCATTTGATCTTTTCAAAATAATTTCAGTCAAAATGATGAATGGAATTCATTTTTTTAATTTTATAAATTATTTCATGACTAAAAGTTGTGATTGAGAGGATTTTTTTTCTTTTCATGGAAGCATTATAATTAAATTATACATTTAGATCATTTTTCACTTTTATTTTATACTATCGTCTTTTTATTCAAATTAATTAGATCATTTTCTTTACTTTTATCTTCTTTTCTCTTCTTACTCTTTATCTTTTTGTTGATCTTACTATGAGAGGGTAAGATTAAAATTGTGCCCCGACAAATTAAGGAGATTATTATTAGAGACAGTAAGATTAAGAGAGAGATAAAGAGTAAGAAGAGGGAACGAGAGAAAGGTGAAGAATATTTGAATATTCAATTGAAACTTGTGCCCCAACAAATTAAACATTAGTAACAAAAGATGAAAAAAAGAAGAAAAATGACTATGAAAGATCTTAAAAAAGAACATTCCTATTGCATATGTTGCAAGGATGTCCTTACGACCTAGAGGAGAAGAATCGTGAATCAAGAGCTTAGGATCGAAAGAAGCACCATTGTTTGATGTCTTATATCAACACAACATGGTTGTGAAATTTGCTAGATGAGAACTCAATAAGATTCAAACTGAGAAAGGAATTGGTGTAGACTGAAGAGTTAGCCTTTGATAAATGCATAAAATTTCATTGGAGGATGTTCGCTAAACTCGAAATAAAACTTGAAAAGTCAGCATGTTGAGCTTCAAATGAGACAGCCAAATCCACAAATTTCAGTGGAGGATGTCGCTAAACCCAAAATAAAATTTGAAAAGTCAACATGCCGATCTTCAAATGATACAGCAAAATCCACTAATTAGTGCAATATTGAACACAATGGATGCAAATGAAATATTAGTTTGTTTTACCATCATAGTATTTTATCATCTAAGCTGTATTTACAACATTTTTTTACCTTTAAATGAGTGAATACACACACACCAACATACTAGTAATGAAAAAGAACATTGTCCATAAATTAGTTACTAATTATTTTAAAATTTTTGCATGGGAGAGGGTAGAGTTTTAATACCTTTTCTATTCTCTAAAAAAAAAAAGGGTTCAAATTTTGTATCTTCTCTTATTTTTAAGTTCTTTTTTTTCCTTTTTTAAATCAAAACAAAAGCATAAGGCATTGATGCTTACTAGTTCAAAGGGCAAATATATTGATTTGTTTAATGAACTCGAGTTCAATTATTTTGAATAGAAAAACTTGACCCATGTTACTAGCTACTACTACCACCATAACTTGGGAATATCAGAAGAAGTCTAAGGAATAATTTTGAGTGATGTAGCTAGGTGACTTTAAAATGCACATTAAATCTTTTTAATCTATTTTTGGGTGAAGTAACTTGTTAACCCATCTCTTGTTAGTTGACTTGATTTGCTGCTTATAGCGATAGTAATCCCAATCATTTGTCCACAAAAATAAAATACTCCATTGTCCAAAAAGGGTTAGCGGCGCAGCTTGTTGCCCGTTTGCCTTCTATTCAAGTGTAATTAGTTTATATATATATATATGGCTGATGCTTCCATGGACGGGCTAACCAAATGGTCCATGATGGACTACTAATTTTTACAATTTCATTTGCAATCTTAACCTTTGGATGAAACAAGTGCACAAAGATTATTATACACTTCAAACACTCAATAAAATGTATTTTCATTTTCTTTTCCTTTGTCACATCTCGTCAGCCTCCATCTTCTCTGTTTAGACTTTCTCTCCCCCATTACTTTCACTCTTCACTAGAAAAATGAAAATCTATGTATTTTGTTTTTAATTTAAAAAATTTCAGATAAAAATAAAAGTTAAAAATGACAAATATAAATTCAATTATTTATTAAATTCAATCCGTAACAAAAGCCATGTATGTGTTTCACTTTTTTTGTGGATTGTCGACTAGAGATGAATTTTGCTCTTCACCTGTATTGTTGAGATGAGTTTCTACGCATGAGTTTGTTCTCACCTACGTGCTTTCTTTCTCTCTGGTTCTCTCATATTGAAGAGAGAGACCAACAACCTAGAATTAATGAAAAACCTTCATCAATATTGATGAACAACATCATCCCAAAATTCATCCTAAAACTAAAAATGCCCAAATTAAAATTGAAACCCAGATCTGAATATTGGTCTGTTGTCGTGAAGAAGAGGGCAGGGGAATTACAGAAGACTTTGGAGATCTACTTCTAATTAAGAAGATGAATTTAAAGAAAGATTTGGAGATTGATTTAATTTTTGAGATTTTTTTTGTGATGAATTGTCGGTGGTAGTGATGAAAATAATGAATAAATTGTTTTAATTTTCTGTTTTTTAATTTTTTTAATTTTCTTTTACAAAATGAACATGTAATTAATTAATCTACATGACACTAAATAAATAAAGAAATAACGAAACAAAAGCCATTTATGGTTGCTATGTCATGGCATATATGTCTAGTCATAGTTCAAGTTGTTCACTCAGAGGCTAAAACGATGAAATCTTGACTTACGAGAGGAAAATCAATTTTTTTTATTTTACGGGGGATAAATAAAAAATCGCTCACATTGCAAAGGATAAAGACCTATTAATCCTATAAGAAATAAAAAAACAAATATATATATTACCTAAATTCCTTATCGGTGAACCAAATAGGCTTCATATGTTTATACTGCCATGTGATAAGGTTCTTTGACCCCTTAGCAAGTGGTCATTATTCATGTGTATACAAAAAATTCAGTTGGTAGGAAAAAACTTACCTAGTGTGTCTCGTATGTTTTCCAACAAAAATTAGTCATCATAATGACAGTATCCAATATGAATTGTGCAAACTTTAAGAATCCAAATCATGTTAAAGGACTTTTTGTTTGAATATTTTTAATTTGGTTGTATTTTGTTGAATTTATATAATTTATTAATTAAATATATTTAAGAAAACAAAAATAGGTCATCCTATTCATATGAGTATATAGGTCCACATATTAAAAATAAATAATTGAGAATATTAAAATATTGATCCTCGTGTATATTAATATATGAGCATAAATATAGGATTTAATATAAATTACAAAAAAAATAAGTCTTGTATTAATATATGAGTATCTCCATAAAGGTTATAGTATAAATATATGAGTAAAAATAAAGGTTATAGTATAAATTACATAGAAAAAAACAAGCTCGTATATTAATATATGAGTAGAAATATTGGTGTATATAGAAATTACAAAAAACAAACCTATGTGTTAATATAAAAGTAGAAATATAGGTCATCGTAGAAATTAAAAAATTAGACCCCATATTAATATGAGTATAGTAATAGGCTCAAGTATAAATTATAAAAAAATAAATAAAAAAAAAACCTTGCATTGACATATAAGTAGAAATATAGGTTTCCTATATTTATAAAAAAAAAAAGTGGTCCCCGTATAAATATATGAGTAGAATTATGGGTCATCATTGAAATATAAAAAATAAAAATAGGCCGCATACTAATATATAAATATAGGTTCCAGTATAAGTTACATAAAAATAAACTACTGAGTAGAGATATCGGTCCCCGTAGAAATTACCAAATAATAGGTCATTGTATTAATATATAAATAAAATATAGGTCGTCGTATAAATTAAAAAAATATAGTCGGCCAATGTATTAATACAAGCTCCCGTATAAAATTACAAAAAAAAGGCCCTCGTATTAATATGAGTAAAATTATAGGTACTTGTAGAAATTACAAATAAATAGTTCCGCATATTAATATATGAGTAGAAATATAGACTCCATCATAAATTACAAAAACAATAGTAGTTAATATTTATTCAAAAATAAATAAATATGTTCTAGTGCATATTTTTTATAAAAACTTATAATTGTCGATGACAAATATTTATTCAATTTAATTTAAGTATCAAGACAAATAATAGTAGTAGAAATTTATTTATTTATTTTACTAGAGTAGTAGATATATTGGTTGTAGAGATTCTTGTCTCGTTGATAAAAATTCAAATTAGGATTATGTTTTTGCATGTTTAATATTATACCTTCATTTTAAAACACCAATAAATTTCTATTTTTTTCACACACATTCTATTTTCAATGAATTTAATTAATATGTTATGTACCCAAAAAAAATTAATATGTTATGTACCAAAATCATATTTAATTTATCTTTTGTTAAAAAATTTAAACTTTTACAAAAGAGATTCATATGATGTACTACACATGATCGCATGAAAAATAAATTAAATTTTGAATGATATATACGAGTTGACTGAAAATCAGTGATAAAAAATCATTACACAAAATATTTGAGGGACTAAAACTTGTTAAAATTTTTTATAAGGATTATAAATGAAATTTGATATATTTATATGGACTAGAAACATATTTAACCCTTAAAAAAAAACTTTAGTTCTTCAAATATATAACATTAAGGCTAAATTGGACAATTGGTCTCTTAACTTATTTATTAGTTTAATAATGATCCATTTACTAATTAACGTTACAAATTCGCCATTTTATCTTATTTATTAGTTTTATATTGGTCTCTTAACTAATTAACGTTAAAAATTGGTCCATTAATTTAATTTTGTTAGTCATATTTGTCATTTTTGTTAGTTTTTCTAAAAAAACTTTAACGTTATAAAATGGTTATTGACAAATTTTTCTTTTCAACGTACAATTCATTTCAGCGTGTTACGTGACCACGTCAGTAGCCAAGTAAGCAAAGTTAACGTTGTTTGATTAAAACTAACAGAAAAGACCAATATTATGATAAACATAATTAAACTTAAGAGATCAATTCATAACGTTAATTAATTAAGGGACCAATTTGTAACGTTAATTAGTCAAGGTGTCGATAAATAAGTTAAGGGACAAATTAATTTGTCCAATTTAGCCAAATATTAATTAATTCTATTGAAAAATATAAGAGTAATTGACAAAGAGTATAATTGACAATTGTACTTTTAAAATACCAAAACGGCAGTTAAATATAAACGATAAATCCGCTGTCAAAAGACACTTAAAAAAGAACAGAGGGAGTATAAGATAGAATTTTTTTTTTAAAAACAAAAAGAGAAAAGTGTTGGTAATAAAAAAAAAGGGGGCCAGAAGAAAGTATAATTGACAAATCGTATTCTTAAAATATTAAAACGACAGTTAAATAGAAACGATACATACGAAGTCAAAAGACACTTAAAAAGTAACATAGTGAGTATAAGGGAGAAATTCTTTTTTTAAAAAAAAAATAAGAGAAAAAATGTTTTGTTTTTTTTTTAAAAAAAATAAGAGCGTTGGTAATAAAAATAAAAAAGAAAAGTAGGGTCAGGAGAGAGACGAGTGACTGACGGGAGAGATAGAATTGAGTCATTGAAGGAAAAATCATGTGTGGATGGCTCATGGCATAATGGTGGATTAAAGATTAATTTAAAGCTTGTTATTCATGGTCCATCATGGACCATTTGTAACCCTTGTCCATATTAGAATTTGTCATATATATATATATATCCATTGTTTTGACTGTTAAATTAATTCGATGAAAAGTAAAAAGACAGATATTGAATCCGAGAGGTTCTGGGTTCGAGTGTAAGTATGACAAATAAAAACGTTAAAAATATAATAATATTCTTAAAATACACCGAGACATATCTATAGTCTTTAGAAAAATGAAAATTAGGTATTTAAAAGGGGACTAAATAACACTTTTGACCCTCTAACTTTCATAAACTTACGATTTTGACCTTTTAATTTCCACAATAACACTTTTGGTCTCTAACTTTAGTCTATTTTACAAGAGGTTGATCCCATTGAATTTAATATTAAGTCTAACTCACACGTGAGAGTGACATATATGTCATGTCAGCATGTTATATGAGTACTATCCACATTGCATCGACTTTGTCAAAATCAACGAAGGACCAAAAATATTATTAAGAAAGTTAAAGACTAAAAATGCACGATCAAATTAATAATTACTAGTATTTTCATATATGCATGCTAATGCTAATAAATAGTAATAATGATCACTGGTGAAAATGTAGATTATTGCATGCATGCACCTGTATATGTTTGTACAAAATTGACTAATGTCAAGCATCCACCTGTATATCTATTCATTCATCACAGTTTTACTCTTAAACTGACCTTCATTATTATGGCTACCTCTCCCCCAGACTGTTGATCCCATTTTAATGGAATTCTGGGGTAAGTCAATAAATAGTGTGGTCCTTCGCAAAAAATAGCATTTTTAATCTTGAAAATAGTTCTCAAATATTGATTTGAAATCGGTTCAAGTAAATCAGTTTGTAGTTTATAAATCAATTTGTAATTGGCTCAAAAATTAATCAGCTTTCACTAAAGTTGTTTTTGATAATTTAACCAAGCCATTAGTATGATACAATTCCGTTTGAATCATAATTAAACACTCCTACCAGCTATATGTTGTTGGTTGAGTAAATAATGAATTTGTGATGGTAAGGTTGAATTTCATAAAATCAATGGATGAGTTATTTGAAATTGTATTGGAGTTACGGGAGGCAAATTTGATAGTAATGGAAGGATTAGAACATAAAAATTTAGTGGCAGAGATGCGACAATTGGGTTGGAGAGTTGGAGGGGTGGGTGGAGGTGGCGGAGATATCTTTATGTTTGGGAGGAGGAGTCGGTGGAGGAGTGTTGTCTTTTGTTGGTTAATGTCGTTTAATAGGTGAATGTGGCTGATAAATGACTTTGGAATTTGGACCTAGTAACGGTATTTGGCTAGTAAGGTTTATCATTGGTTGGCTCATCAGAATCCGGTGGAATCAACGACTTGTAAGGAAGTGATCTGGAACAAGCGGGTACATTTAAAATTTCTCTATTTGGATGACGGTTGCTCATTAATGTTTGCCGACAAAGGATAATTTGTTGAGACATGGTGTTCTAAATGTGTAAGTTGTATTGTGTACAGATGATTGTGGTAAATTGAAATCGCAAATCGCTTGTCTTTTAATGTGGTTCTTTTGGGGCTGTATGTTACATAATGCTTCGTGTTGGTTTGAAATTTTTGCGATTCTTTCCATTGGAGCAATTCCTTATGCAACTTAGGTTAGTTGTGCTCATTTATTTGGGAGGGATGTTGCTTTGATTCTTATTCTTGTTTATATTGTTTGTTGTTGGTCCATTTGGAAATCACATAATGATGATGTATCTACGGATGTTTTGATTGATAAAATTAAAGTCTCGTCTTAGTGGTGGTTGAAGACTAAAAAAAAAAGGAATGTCGTTTGATCTTAATCATTGGTGGATTAGTTTGTCAGCTTGCTTAAATTTGAATATCTTCTTGCGCATACTTTTTAATTTTCTCCATTGTGTTACTTGTATTTGATGTTTTTTAGCATAGCTTGTACGATTTAATATAATTTCTTTAGTTTCTTAAAAAAAAAGAAAATTACAGTATTTAACTAATTTTTCATTTTAAAAAGAAATATTTAAAATAATAAAAAAGTCAGTTTTTTAAAATGTTTTTGGCTAAAAAAGGATATTTTTTAATTTTGAATGTTTTTTTTTTGGCTAAAAAAGGATATTTTTAGAAATCCTTTTTTTTATAAAGTAAATACATTTTTTTTTTTGACTAAAAATAAAGCATATTCATTCAAATTGATAAAGTATATTGATACAATACAAATTCAAAAGTTCGCTAAAAGCAAAAACGACTGCGAACAAAATCACAGTATCCATGTTAATAGCATACAACGACAAATTAAATAAGCCTATAAATATGACTATATTGAAGTGTCCGGAATGTTCTTGCCTTAGATCTGTAGCGTTGATGACACCAAAGTCGACATTGATTGGATATGCACTAAATCGAAATTAACCCTTCAACTTGAAACAAACGAACACCACACAAAGATGGAACAACAAAATACATCGCTCAAAGACGGGACAACAAAATACTACGATTAAAGACAGGACAACAAAGTACTTCGCACAAAAACAGGACAACAAAATATACCGTACGAAGAGAGATTGAAACAAACAAATATGTGAAAATCACACTTATTTACTATAACTAGAAAGAAAAAACAATTATGAGGGGTGATTTCACGCAAAATTAAAAATAAAAAAAAAGTGGTGACGGCCAGGGTCAGAAGAGAAGAAGAAGAAAAGAGAAAGTAAATACTTTATTTTTAAAAATAATATAAAAAGTAGTTTTTCACCGTTCTAAATAATTAAATCATTCCTTAGAGTCGCAAATCCTAACTCTCAAATAATAGAAATGTCAAAATTGTTAGATCAAAGGTGTGTTAAAAATACAGCTTTTTAATTTTTTTTTTTTGAAACTTTAATATATTTATTTTTTTTAAAATATTAAAAAAATTCTTAAGTACTAAACCCATAGATTAGAGTCTAATAGTAATAAGTCACCTTTGACCCGACTTATTTTCTATTTAAAAAAATTGCTTTTAACCCTGTTTCTATCGAAAGAAATAGAGAAATTGAAAAGTAGAAAATAAACCGGCTAACCTAGTCTCCGTTAACTTTCTCTTCATCTCTCTCAGTCACCTTCTTCGTTTTCTGTTTCCGCCATTTTTCTTTCTTCACTTCCATTCTTCAGCTATGAATCAAATTGCTGATTCCGCCACAAATCAGGATTGCCAGAACAAAGAAGAGCTTCCAAATTCAAATGATTTGGAATTTGAGGAGATGAAAAACAACAACAATGAAGAAGCAGTGACAGTAACTGATGATGATCCTGTAGAACAAGAAGAAGAGGTTCCAATGGAAACGGAGGTTGAAAAAGAAGAAGAAAAAAACTCTTTCTCACTTTCCCCTGCCACCGTTTTCCGCATTCGCCTCAATCAACCAACCTCCAATTTACTTCACATCATGTCTCTTCCTCAAATTTCTCGCTATTTCAGGTAAATTTTTTGTCATACTACCATCTTTCACGTAAATGCTTTTTTCAATTTTTCTCATAAATTCATAATGCTGCTACTGTCAATGATTATTATTTTTTATTTTTGTAGTGTTGTTTCTTGGTGTGGAAAACTGAATGCTATAGCTTGTGCTTCTGAAACATGTACTAGAATTCCAAGGTTAGTGTATTTTTATTCATTCCTTGTTTTCATGTTTTCGTAAATTTTCGGATATGTACTAAATGTCTTGTTAAAAATATAATTTTTATTTTGTTGTTGTTTGAGAGACTCGCATTGGATAGTGATATGGCCTTAATGGTTTATTATATTTATAAATAATGAGGGCAATCCTCACTTTACAAGTCGATTTTGTGTGACTGAATTAAACTCAATCCAAATTCTATGATGGTATCCAAGCTATAAATGTTCGGTTCTGTGTGTGAGGTGGTATGTTGAGATATATATATATGATTCCACGTGCATTTGTTCATGCTTCAGATGTCCAATTCTAAGTGTGAGAGGGTGTGTTGAGATTCCTAAATTGACTAGAGATATATGGCTTAGGTAGTTTTTATAAGATTTGAGCAATTCTTGCGTTACAAGCCGGTTTTGTCAGGTTGAGATAGGTCCAAAATCTAATAGTTTTGATAAATGATAGTTGATGGATGATTTAAGAGCAAAATAATTGACTAGATTAGGATGATTTTGGGGGTCAATTACATTTGATAATTTATGGATGAATTCAAGAAGATTCAATTGACTAATGTCTCAAACTTTCTCATTTACTTCTATCCTATTGTAAGATCCAAACCAGAAGCACTAGCGAGATATGCTTATCTCGGTAGTGTGTATTCAATTTCTTTCTTTGATTAGCTTATAATTTTTTTTCTTGCTCTTAGCTATCTAGTTTCTTCACTTGTTGGCAAATGAATGTCAAACAACTTTAAGTTTTGTCCTGTATACTTCTAGTGATATTGCAAATGGTTCATTAAACAATGTGTTAAAGTACGAGATGTAGACAAAATTGGTGATTAATAGAAACATATATGTTTTGCATCTACATATATGTATTCATTTGTTAGACAACCTACAATCAAATTTGAATGAAAAGGGTTCATGACAAACAAAATCTTGTCCATGTGCAGAAAAAGCTAGCTTAACAATGTACAAAGCGCATATTGTTTATTAAACGTGCTTCTAGTATTTGTTTGAATCATTGAATTTATGTTGCCTAACAGCCAAATATAGGTTGTCTTAGCCTTACTCAGTCATGTGTACCCATTACTTTGGCTTGCTTATACCCTGTATGTTTTCCGGAGAATTATGATTAATTAGTATTTCCTTTTTGATAGCTCAACTGAAAATCCACCATTTTGGATCCCTATACATATTGTGATCCCAGAGAGGCCAACTGAATCTGCAGTATTCAATGTCACAGCAGGTACTTTGATTGCACGACTATTTCACGTTTACTGTGTCGGTTAGTTTTGTTTGATATTATTCTTCACTTGGAAGTAGTGTTAAAATTGGCCTAACAATAGTAATTAGGAGTTTGTCCTTTTCAATTTAATCACCCATATATAGGTTCTGATAAATCCAAGGCTGTTCCACAATGTGATCCTACACAAACTTAATACGTATTTTGGAATATTATGTTTAAGGCATCAAGTTGAAAGCATAGAAGGAATCTTTTAATTTTCAGAATTTTTGGCTGACGTATTTTGAATTTAAACCTTTCCCGGATTTTGATCTGGATAGCCTATAAGCATTCAGATGCCAGATCAACTTCTTTTAAAGTTGTAATCAAATTTTTATGTTGCCGTTTCATAACCAGGGAGGAATTTTATATATTTTTTCAACAGGAAAGGTCGAATGATTTTCATGATGACAATGTATGTTAAACCATCATCGTTACTTATAATAATTACTAATAATAACAATTTTATGTTCAATGATTTGACAGATGACATCTTATTTGTATTATATTAGTAAAATAAGAAATAAGCTGAATTGAATTTAAATGATAGAATCTAGAAAACCGAGGAAATTAAGATCGTTTATAACAGCAGCAGAGACCAAATATGCAATTAACTCATCTGTTAATTTCCCCCTAGCCCTCACATATGGAAATATTTCCTTTGATTTTCTTGATGGACTCTTAATCATATAGAAATAATAGTTTGACGTTCTTTCTTGGCATTTTCCCATCAGCTTTTAGTTTCTGAACTGAACTGCTTCGTTGTTTAGGCAAATGCATTTATGTGTTTGGAAATTTGATTAGTTGCACAATATGCCTTCCGCAGATTCTCCTAGTGATTCTGTCCAGTTTATTGAATGGTCCCCTGCCTGTTGTCCCCGTGCATTAATGGTAGCAAATTTCCATGGGAGGGTAACTATTTGGACTCAACCATCTCAAGTAAGTGACTGTATACAACTGTCAAAATTTATAGCATAGCTATTTAGTATAATTGTTAAGTATTTTTTTCAGATTTTCCTATGGCTATAAAATTTTAATTGCTAAGTTACTGTCTTCCTGTAACTGAGTTTGGTGCTGATTTCTTGGCATTTTCCCATAATGGGAGATTTAGCTATATGTGGTAGTTTCATGTAATCTGAGATGGATTATTCAAATTCCTGAATGGGAGATTTAGCTATGTATTAGCCTTGAAGGAGGCTAATGTAATTGTCCTAGTAGAGCCGTCAAAAAAGCCCCATATTAAAAGGCCCCATTTTTAGCCTTGCTGGCTTCTCCATCCATTATTCATATATGCTATATGCTTTTCTTGTTTGTGTGTTGCTGATTTCTTGTCCATTCAGGGGCCAGCTAATCTTGTAGTTGACACTGGCTGCTGGCTGCGTGAACATGAGTGGCAGCAAGATATTGCAGTTGCTACAAAGTGGCTATCGGGGGTGTCTATGGTATGCAGTTAATTTCTCTTCTATGCTTTGTTGATGTTACCTTTATAAACATTATTTTTTGGGTATAATCTTGTTATGAACATTTTTATTTGTCCAATTATACCTGAAACTTATTTGACTATACAATACATTCTTTTTTGGGTATATTCTAATAATTTTTTTTTATTTATCCAACTATACGTGAAACTTATTTGACTATACAAAGCATGGGGAAGAAACACAATCATCTGAAAAAACTCTCTAAGCAATTCTCTCAAAAAAAGTTTTCTATCTATAAATAAAATCTCTAAGAGTGTATGTGGGTTCATGTTGCAATCCACTTTCTGTGTTCCTAGAATGAAATGACTGATTTTAAAAGCTATAGGTTTAGCCAACGTACAACATCACTGTGTTTCTTATTTTTTCCAAATACGTGCTAAGAGTTGTTTAGAGAGATAGGTTTTTTAGGAAAAAATGAGAGAGATAGAAATTTTTAGAAGGTGGGATTTCTGTTTAGGAGAAAGAAAGGTTGGTTTATAAAGACAAAGATTAATAATGGAAATGGGTGAAAAAATCCCTGAAATTGCTCATTTGAACGTTATTTTTTAACAAAAATATTTAGAGTTTCTGTTGGTTTTGTAAAAAATCCCTGATTCCCCTTCAAACATGCAGTCAGGGATTTGATGCACTGACTTACAATTTGCACTGTAGTATGATGTATGTATGTGAGCACACACATAGATATGTACACTTCAATGTGATCTATTCTTTTATCTGATTTAATTACATTTTTGAAAAATAGTATAGGTGGCTTCCATTGAAATCAAGTGCTACCTCCAATTCGAAGTCAATATTTGAAGAAAAGTTTGTTTCACAACAACCTCAAACTTCAGGTCTATTATTTTTGCATCTACTATTCTGATTGCCATTTTTCAGTAAGGACTGTGGTCTGTGGTGGTATCATGATATCTTGAAGAAACACTTCTATTTATATTGTTTTTATGTCATTTTTGGCAAATTTATTAGGCGATGAAAGAAGAGAGATATATGCATATGGATATTTATATTGTTGTGTATTTGGACTAGAGTTTGAATGTTGCACAACTTCTCTTTTTAAATTTACTGATTATTTGAATTATTCTGTTTCACCCATTGTTCCGATCTAGAACACAAAACCTAGGAGACAACCTCTATCGAGGGAGAGGATTCCTAGGGTTTGGAGGTGAATGTTTAGTGTGTAGAGAATGGATCCTTTCTCTAGAAAGCTTAGTCTCTTTTTCATAGTGCTTCAAGCTAGGGTCTTTAGTGGCTTTTGGGCTCTTCAGTCATTGATAGGCCCAAATCCAAGTAGGATGCGGATTAATATCACTTCTGGTTGGTCATCACGTGCTCGCTCGGTAAGCAAATGGGCACCTCTGGTTGGTTGTGAAGACTGGAGGTGTGTGCTTTGGGGTACCGATATCTTTTTACTGTACACAGCTCCCGATTGTCAAGGCAGAAGGGCGGGTGCACTTTGAGAAGCCAAGGGTACCAACCTTACGGTACCGCACACCCATGGATACAGGCCTTCTGATTTCTCTTTGTATTTTCTGTTACATATTGGGATTTAGCAACTTCCTTTGTTGCTTTTGTGATTTTAGTTTTGTTGATATAATGTCTCCATGAAGACGGATCATTTGAGATGAAGTAGTAAACTTAATCTTCTTTACAATTTTAATTCATTTGTCTATATGATACTCAACTATCATAGTGACTTGTTGATGAAGTAGTAAACTTAATCTTCTTTACAATTTTAATTCATTTGAGATGAAGTAGTAAACTTAATCTTCTTTACAATTTTAATTCATTTGTCTATATGATACTCAACTATCATAGTGACTTGCTGATGCGAAATTGTGAACCCCAAATGCTTAAAAATGGAGGCTTATCTTTTATCAGAACTCATATCATGATGACACTTGTCATCCTAGTATGTCTTGCATATTTTTGAGTTGATCTGTGTCATATCCAATGTTTTCCTTCTTAGGCTAATACTAAAACAATTTGTATATGTTGATGATGCTGGTTTCGATGTTTATCACAGAACCTTAACTTAGAATTTATACTATCCTCTCTTTATTTGATTGCCTTTTGTACTATTTGCTTAATAACTCATTTTATATGTTCATTTTTTTCTTTTCTAATTAATAGTGCATATCTATATATCAAATTGTAAGATGCTTGTGTATCTGACACTTGGAGTTGTTTTTATTTCAGCTAGATGGCCCAATTTTCTTTGTGTCTGTTCTGTATTCTCATCAGGCTCGGTTCAACTTCACTGGTCCCAATGGCCTCCTAGTCAGAATGCAGCACCACCCAAATGGTTTTACACTAGTAAAGGACTATTGGGTTGTGGGCCCAATGGCATTATGGCTGGCGATGCCATCATCACAGACAGCGGTACCTTGCATGTGGCCGCTGTGCCAATTGTTAACCCATCTATCGTTGTTATATGGGAGGTTATGCCTGGGCCTGGAAATGGGTTCCATTTAACTCCAAAGACAAGTATTAATAATGGTGTCCCACCTCTTACCCCACCCAACTGGAGTGGTTTTGCACCTTTAGCTGCATATTTATTTAGTCGGCAAGATTATCTGTTATCTGAAGAAAAACAAGGGAAAAACCAAATAGACCAAAACCTCCGTGAATCAGCACTACTTCACTGCTCACCAGTTTCAAATTTTTCAGCATATGTGAGTCCTGAAGCCGCAGCTCAATCTACAGCAACCACAACCTGGGGTTCTGGTGTAACAGCAGTAGCATTTGATCCGACCCGTGGTGGTTCTGTAATAACTGTTGTGATAGTTGAGGGTATGCACTTAGTGCTTACTTTATCTCCCCCCCTCCCCCTCTTCAATCAATATATTCTTTGTACATTATTATTTACATTCATCATTATCTTACCCAATACGCACATTTATAACTGATTCCTATTTAATGCCATTATCGTACTACGATCTGTGAAACCTTATTTTACTCATCTTGTGTTTAGCTATGAAGCCATAGGATTTTAATATCCACAATGGATGATAAAAAAAATTGAATACCAAATGATACAATGTGACATATTCCCTCTCACTAGTGGTGTTTTGAGTCGCGGAGTATTCACTAGTGGTGTTTTGAGACCAACTTGAGTATTATATAAGAAGGACCCATGTACTTATCTAGCCTGACACATATTGTAACGATGCTTGCTGCTTGTGATTTATGTTTGTCTATGCCAGAGGTTTCATGTGCACCTGATCATTGAGCCGGAAAACAGATATCATAAGAATGTAACTTATCTTTGCAGGGCAGTACATGTCCCCTTATTATCCAGACGAGGGCCCATCAATCACAGGGTGGAGAGTTCAACGATGGGAATCATCTTTTCAGAATGTTGTCCTCCATCCAATATTTGGAAATCCTACTTCCAGTATGGATGGAAAGCCTCCTGTGAAAACTGTTTGGCAGTCCAAAGTGGACATGAGTATTCCACCAACAAATGGTTTCAACAATCATCAAACACCTCCAGTTGGAATGAATGCTAATGTGCAAAAGGCATCTGAGTCTGGTTCTAATAACTCAAAAGGGGTCAATTTTGATCCTTCTGATCTTCCAAGTGATATTAGGACACTCGCACGAATTGTTTACTCAGCTCATGGTGGGGAAATTGCGATTGCTTTCCTTTGGGGTGGAGTCCATGTATTTTCTGGTTTAAATTTTGCACCGGTAGCCAACTATCAGATTAATGTCGGATCTGCAATTTCTGTTCCTGCTTTTTCTGCAACAAGCTGTTGTTCAGCTTCTGTTTGGCATGACACAAGCAAGGGTCAGACCATATTGAAAATAATCAGGGTTCTTCCTCCTGCTATTCCAATTGGTCAAGTGAAAGCAAACTCATCAACTTGGGAACGTGCAATAGCTGAAAGGTGATTTCTGAAAATGATTTAGGACGTGGCCTGCTCATTCTTTTTTATATGCCCATAAATTTACTGTAAGTTGTTATTTTTTCAATGGTTTATTTTTCTCTGCTAACATCTGTTAGGAAAAGCAGGTTCTGGTGGAGCCTTTTGGTTGGAGTTGATTGGTGGGACGCTGTGGGTTGTACACAGAGTGCTGCTGAGGATGGTATTGGTAAGTGCAAATTATTAAGTCTTGCTATTATATTTTTGTTTTGTTAAAGTTTGTGCTTGAGAAATCAGAGAAGCAAACTATTTAGTCCTGCTGCTATTTTTTTTGGTTTACTTGAAATTTGTGCCTGTAAATACAAAAGGGGCCATTACAATTTTTTGCTTCCATATATATATGCACTCTATTATAAAACATCTTAATAATTTTTACTGATTCTGTATGTTAATGAGATATTTTTTCTTGTTTCAGTTTCACTTAATGGTGTTATTGCAGTCTTAGATGAGGATTTCCATTCCCTTCCTACTGCTCAGCACAGGCAACAGTATTGTCCTGTACGTTTCTGTAAACTATCGCATTAGCTTGCTTAGTTATCTTCTTTGTCGTTAACTCCAGGGGTGTCTTGTTATATTTCTGTTATTTTTTATGATTCTATAAAGTTGTTAATGGAGTGTTTCATTTTTTTTACTCAATGATGGAGTGCTTCGTGGATATAATATTCCTTGGAGTATGGATCCTGTAGCAAATGCTTGTTAGTAGCATTTTCATCTCATAAGACAAGTAAACCTCAATTGGTCTTCCAAAGATTAGTGTTGTCATATTATATCTTTGTTACCAAATTTGCCCCTCAAAGATTATAGTCACCACATTAGTCCTAAAAAATTTGACCACATTGGTCCTTGAAAGATACACAATTGTTTCAATATATCCACGGAAGATGAAGAGCTAACACGGAAGATTACATTTTCAAAAACACTAAAAACATGTTTTTTGCATTTTCCAAATTTCTAAGAAATGTTGGATAGTTGATTCTTTTTTAAAAAACACATTTTCAAAAGTATTTGGAATGCATTGTCTAATGTTTAATCTTTTTGGTGGAAATGAAAATAGGAAACAATAGAAGTAAAGGTCCCCTAATATGGTGACACTTTAAACTTTGAGGGACAAACAAACTTTCGCCAACCCTTTTCTCTGGCTCTCATATGGGACATCTCTTGTTAGATTGTTTTAATGCATATGGAAATGTCTTTTGATGCTGCTTTTAGGGCTTAAAACAACTGAATTTTGTATTATTGCAGAGTCTAGACAGGATAAAGTGTAGGCTACTTGAAGGATCACATGCTCAAGAGGTCATGGCAATAGTTCTGGATATGCAAGCTAGGTTGTTGTTGGATATGCTCGAGAAGGGAATTGAGTCTGCTTTAATAAATCCTTCAGCTTTTGTGCCTGATCCATGGCAGGAATCTGGTGAGACATTATCGAGCATTGGCCTCGAAGCAGTGGCTGTTGAACCTGCACTAATTCCAAGTATTCAGGTTTGTTTATTTACAGTTGTAAATGGTAATAAAACGCTTCATCTTTTGTTTGATGGGAAGATCTTGACACAATACTCTGCTGCAACAGTTGTTAACTGCATGGTTCTATCTGCAATAGGTGCCACATATGTAAAAGAACTTATAATGTTGCTTTTCATACACCATGCAGATAAATATACCTACCAACGTATTAATTGTGTCTGTATATTATTAAATTAACCCTTTGATTTCCTCCCTTCTTTCATTGAGTGTGTGTTGCTTTGATTTTGCTAAATGTTTGACTGTATGTACATCTCATAATTGTTTCAATATTATGCAGGCCTATGTTGATTCAGTTCTTGATCTGGCTTCACATTTTATCACACGGTTGCGGCGGTATGCTGGTTTCTGTCGTACATTGGCAAATCATGCGGGGACTGGAAGCAACCGAAATATGGTTGCTAATCCTGCCCAAAATTCAACAACTCCTGCAACAAGTCAAGGTAGGTCTGAAATGATATGATATATGTTTATTTTTTTGAATAAATATTTTTTACCACAGAAAACTATAATTTAAGCAATTAAGAAGGATTTGGATTTAAATGGTCTGTCAGCAGCACGCATGATTCATAATAGCACATTACGCTAGTATTTGATTGATGGTGTGTAGTTTGATCCATATAATGGAAAAAAGGCTTTGATTGTTGTTTTTAATTGATAAATTGTATTAATGTATAGGATCATACTTCTAAAGTCTCAACTCAACACTATGAATCTACATAGAAGCAAATATTTTGGCCTTTTACTTTTTATTGTGACAGAAAATTATCAATTTTCCTACCTTGAATATTTTAATTGCCTTGACTATCACCATTATCTTTATTTTTTTATTTTACAATATCAAATAAAGGCAAAAATAACATTGTCCAGGAGGCGAAAATGAGACAACCAATTTTAGTGGAAGCAAGCAGATGAAAGCTTGGATACAAGGGGCTATTGCTAAGATTAGCAGCACTTCCGATGGAGTTTCCAACCTAACTCCTAATCCCCCCATCAGTGGTCTTTCATCTGTTATGTCCATAAGCATTAACACAGGAACTTTTCCTGGAACACCTGCAGTTCGACTTATTGGGGACTGTCATTTCCTTCATAGATTATGCCGACTTGTGTTCTTCTGCTTTTTCTTTCGAAGATCACAACTTCCCCGCCATATGAGTGGTGTGCAGAGAGCTGCTGATACAAATACACAGAAGCCACAACCTAATGCTTCTGTTCCCGTTAAGGTGGAGGAAATTGGAAAACCAGTGCCCAGTTTGGTTAGGTCAGATGACAGTCAGACAGGTCAAGTTGGTCAGGTTATGACTGGGTTAAAAGGAGGTGAAGAACCGTCTCTAGGACGTTCAAGAATTGGTACTGGAAATGCAGGCCGGGGGTATACTTATGAAGAGGTATAACTTGTTACAACTTGCCCAAAAGTTCTTATTTTGGTTATTTGTGACTGACATGAATGTTTAGGAACCATGACAATTCTTTCCTTTGCTTCCAATGACTGAACTGTTAGTTTTACTTAAGGTCTTAAAGCACTTGTAATGCAGGTCAAGGTTCTTTTTCTAGTTCTTACGGATCTCTGTTTCCGAACTTCAAAGCTGCAACACCCCTTGCCAGTTTCTCAGGTGGGGAGTAGTAACATTCAGGTCCGGCTTCATTATATTGACGGGAATTACACTGTACTTCCAGAGGTACTGGAAGCATCCATTGGCCCACATATGAAGGTAACTTTCTGTTTTCTCTTTCAAAGTTAGTGTATCTGATAGGCAAATGGAGCTAGTTATGAGTTTTATTTCACAATCATGATGTATTATATTTATTGTTCTTCCAAGTGTATGAGGCCATTCAATTCATGATTTGAAAATGTGATGTAAGAATGATAGAAGTTAGTTGTCTTTATTTAATAAGGATGTGTTTTATAGAATGTTGATTCTCATTTAATGATAAAGCACAAACTGTTTTAGATCAATTAGGAGCAGTTGATATGTTTGAATATTGAGTTCTTGATAGAATACAATTTTTTTATTTTTCATTTGGGTGAATTAAGATCTGAGTCTTTCCTTGGATTGAGTGGTTAATGTTCCTAAGAGTGGCGCCTGCCCCAAAACTAAATATAAAATGGCCTGCAGGGTATTCCCCGCCCTAGAGGTGCTGATGCCGCTGGTCTTCTACTACGCGAGCTAGAACTCTACCCTCCAGCAGAAGAGTGGCACCAACGGAATATGTTTGGTGAACCTTGGACTGATTCAGATGATGAGGATTATGCAAATGATGTGCCAAAACTTGTTAGTTTAAATCCACTTGATTCCAGTTCATTGGAAAATAATGATATCTATTATGGAGCCAATGGCTTGTGGCCAAGGAAGCGCAGGATGTCTGAGCGAGATGCAGCTTTTGGGTTGAACACTTCAGAGAGTTTGGGAGCTTATCTTGGTATAATGGGATCTCGAAGAGATGTTGTTACTACATTATGGAAAACTGGCCTTGGAGGGGTGTGGTACAAGGTATGGAAAGAAGTCTTGTACAATTCTTCATATTATTTTTCCTTATTCTTGGAAATTAGTAAAAACACACTTTTCCTTATTCTTCTTTCCAAACTCCTATTTTTTTTTTCTGCATCCACATGTATATTATTCTATTTTCTGATTATTCTTTTACTTCTGTGTGGTGCAGTGCATAAGATGTCTCCGGCAGACTTCTGCTTTTGCTTCACCGGGTTCCACCAATCTTCCTAGTCAAAATGACCGGGAGAGTTGGTGGGTCAGCCGCTGGGCGTACTGCTGTCCAATGTGTGGTGGAAGATGGGCTCGAGTTGTATAGCTGGCTCCATTCAAAAATTGTCACTGTGTGAGTTTCGTCTTGGTTGAGGGAAGAAACACATAATTGTGGTTAACTGTAGAAACTGTTGTACAGGAAAGAAGAGATGTATTACCTGACAGGGGTGCTGTGTTCTATGCTGTCATTGTTGTTCAAATAAAATTTGATTTATCGTCCTACTGATCTTCTTGTTGGGTTCCAACTATTCTAAGGTAATTCATTCATATCTCATTTTTTTTGGGAATCACAAGTTATCAAAATTTGGTCTTATCCATGCAGTGTTTATAAGCCGCTTAGTCCAAGGATATGGCAATTTGTTTAGGATTTTTAACCTTTAAGTTGTCATTTTTGTACACGTGGAGACATATTGCCTAAGGAGTTTAATAGAAACTAACAAGTTTTGATTAATTAGGGTCACGTAACTCAGTATTATTACAGGTCATTTGGCTTTTAACTCTCAACTCTCCTTATCTTTCCTGTAAAATGCATCACAAGTTGGTGAACTCAAGAGTTTCATGTGAATTCCACTATATAGATAGTTGGTTCAGGTTATTTAGCGGGATCCAAAATAATGAATTGCATCCTTAAGAGTATACCAAAAGTATATTAATAACATTCATCTTAGTTGTTTGTATGAATTCTGTCTCATGACCAACCAAGCAATTATAACATACTGTTTTACATTGGTTCAAAAAAAAAAAACTTACTGTTTTACCAAACCAAGCAACTATAACTTATATGTGTAACTTTTCTTAACCTTATCACTCACTGTCTTTGTTATCCAATCCTCAAAAGTTGGATAGTACTCTGACTTATATCCTGATATAGTGCAGGTTTTTATGGGCTTTGGCTAATTGCAACCCAGTTTAGCCAGAAGAGGTTAACAGATTCATCTTCTTCTTTTCACTAGCCATGCTTTGCATTCTGGATGTACATAAACTGATCAGCCATGTTACCAGCTGGTGACCATCATATACTTCTCGTCTAGGCTAAGATTCTCCGACGAAATGTGCATCATATACATTTCATTGCTATTGAAATCTTCAACACACTGCCAGTTGCAATATATTTCTGTAACAACTTGATGGTTATCCCTTGTCATGTGGGTGGTTTATATCAGTCACAACTTTTCAAATTTCACTTGCAAACAGTTCTACCAGCACTTGTTTAGTCGAAGGAAGTTGTGTACTGTGAGTTTTATTTATTGACAGACAACATACTTCATTTACTAGAGTCAATTCTTCGATTTTTAGTTGATGGTTGTGTTTACCAATTTGACATATTTGAATTGTGTTGTCTGAAATTGAGTGCACTTGGTAGCATCAAACAATTTGATGTTATTCCATCCGAATTTAAATATAAGCAAAAAAAGTATTCAAAACATATAATGGAAGCAAAGAAGACACTGTAAAATTCATAATTCAACACTAAAAACTTGTTATTCAAATTGGAAATTATGAGTCATGATCAACATCAAAGCACAAATATGTACAAAACACTGAAACCAAACAACAGTCCCAAAAGGACTAAAGGCAAAGAAGCTACTCCGATTATATTAAGTTGCTCTCTTGGCAAACAAAAAAACAAAAGAAACTTAGATTATTAATTGAGATAAGATATGATGATGAAATGAAATTTGTCATGTCTATCCCCAAGTAGACCAATTAGCTTCACTTCCAACACGTGGCATCATTTGATTCCTTGACTGAGAATCAACATTGAAGTTGGCTCCACACATAACACCCTCACTGTCAATTCTAGGCATTGCTTTCATCTTCTTGGTTGGATGCTCAAAGTTCAATAGACCATGCTCACTATGAAACAGACACCCTGAAATTTCAACACCATTTATACATTAAATTCTATTAGTCCCTAGATAAATTTTCACTTTTTTGTCGGTAAAAAAGTGGTAAGTATCACTGAAATTCACATATACAAATGCGAGGTTTTGAGTTCGAACCCGCGTGAAGGAAAAATCAAACCAAATTTACATACCAGCTGGGAATGGTGCAAAAGATTTAGCACAACTTGCTTTTACAAGCTCCAAATTTTCAGAAATAACAACTGATCCATCAGCTGCAATACCCCAATAGAGTCCAATATGGCCATCAGAACCCTAATCAAACACAAAACAAGGGAACAATTGTTAATTAATTAGTCCTATAAAGGTGATTTTTTTCCAACATTAAGAGACAAATTAAGAAATTGACTCACAGATGCAGCAAAAACTGTTCCATCCTTATTGTCATAGATCACAAATCCAAAACTGCCTTCAAGTTCTTTAAGGACTTGATCAGCAGGGTATGGACCCCTGTCGCGAAGTGTCCGATAAGCCTCGATGATAAACATGGCCTCATTGCTTCCCTTTGATAACCCATATTGTTTGTTCAATTTACTAAGGTTATGCAAGTTGCCCATAAAAGCACAGTATATGTTGTCCAAACCACTAAATTGCCTATATTAAACATGGCACATTTTTTGTATTAGGAATATTACTCAATAAACATATCTTGATATATCTAATCTCATATATTGAATTATGTGTATGTTAACCAACACTTTAAACAATTTAATCACTTATACTATTTTTAGTGATGCCATTCATGAAATATGTTGATTTAATATAAGCTTTATTTTTCAACTACCATTTTATTTTCATAGCATCAAGGCCATGAAGTACATATTTTAATTTTGTGACAAAGGAAAATAAAATAAAATTATAAATCATTTGTATGATACCTTTGATAAATTGAGGGCTTGTTAGAAGGTGAATAAGCAATTAAAGCATCATTTCCAAAGGTCATGAAGAATGCATTGGAGGAATTGCATGACATGAAATCTTTAAGAATTTCATGACTTTGTTTAGCCTTAATGTGTGGATTAGAAACTGGACTATTAAGCTCCTTTGGTGCATTAACCAACTTTTCCTTGAAAATTCCCAACATTTTTTTCCTCTAGTTGTTAGCTCAAAAAGTTTGCTTCAAATCTTTGTTTAAGTAACACTAATTAGCTGCACAAAAAACATGAACAACATCTTAGATTTTGACCAATAAATAATGATTATGTAAAAAAAAAAAAAAAATATATGAAATGATACTAATTTTAAAAAAAAAATGAAGATATAGAAATAAAAATAGAGAATAAAATGAAGCATACCAAGAATAAGGTTGTATATGGAGAATGAGATTGAAAGGGTGATAATGGATGATGAGAAGAATGAGGTATTGATGTAAGATATATATAGATGCAATTTGCAAATAGAAAGGGTGTGTGTTAAGTTTATTTGACTGGAAGATGGCAATTGAGTGAGAGAGATGACGTGTAAATCCTATCCAATCCAAACAAAATATTGTACATTAAAATGAAAAATAACATATCTTAATCATAATGTTTATTGTATGAAGTCAGATTCAGAATTGATAATATATTTTTAACTTTTATATATTATATTTTGTGAGACAAAGCAAAGTGGTAAAGGAATCTTGAGAAAAAAATATTAATTTCAATTAGTTTTTTCAATTTTTTGTCTATGAAAATTCACTTGTGTTTATGAACCCACATGTAACGTGTAATTCAGTTAAAATATTTAAAATAAAAATAAAAAAAGAAATGGTTTAATGATGATACATACTATTATTAGAATTAATTAGTCCTAGATGGATGGGTGGCATAGCATCATAATCTAGTCACTAACAACGGTAGACGCGGAATTGGGAATGGGAATACAAGAAAATTAAGAACAAAAATAGAAGGGAAATCAAATCTTATCCATTTTGATATATGACAATAATCCGACTCAGCAATTTTCCAAACTAAGATAAAAGCAAGGAAAAATAGAATATACCACCTAAGGAATTAAGGAAAAATCAAAGTGTTTCTTTTCTAAAAAGAAAAGACACATGAAAAATAATTGTCCCTAGTTTTATAAATGGCTTGAGAGAAAAAACATATATTTTTTTGGGGTAGAGAGAAAAAAACATATCAATCCTATTTGTTTATAACGAGTTTTTTTTTTTTTGGTATTCTGTTTATAACTAGTTTAGTATAATTAATCATTCTTAGGCTCTATTCGGTAAAAATAGCGGTTAGTTGATAAGCTAACTTATAGCTTATAACTTATAAGCTAAAAGTTATAAGCTACTTAAAATAGCATTTGAAAGTAAGCTATAAGCTAGTAAAATAAGCTATAAGCTCATAGTAAAATGACCGAATTACCAAACAAAGTTTTTAGCTTATAAGCTATAAGTTAGTTTTTTGGTCTTTCCAAACAGAGCCTTTATAATTCGTGGGCAGCTTTACTAAAAAAATTAAAAAAATTGGTCGACATGGGAATCAAACTGCATCCTTGTTTAGGCAATAAATCATTCAACCACTAGGTCATGCGCATCAATTGTTATTAAGATTACCTTCAAATATTTAATGAACGTGTGACTTTTGAGCAAATTTTTACAACTTTTTTTTTCTCGTGCCTTTTCTTTCTTTTTATTTTAAATCTCAACTCTTATAAAAAAAAATTATAAAAAAAGCTAAATATTTTTAATGTCCTATTTGTTATCAATTATTTTTTTTATAATAGTTCATTTTTTTTAATTACTATCAGTTACCAATGTATATATATATTACTACTCATTATATATTATCAATGTATAATGAGTAGTAATATATACATCGGTAATGCTACTCTTCCAAAGACAATCACTTCTTCTTTCTTGGCGTTCATCCCTAAAAAGAACACCCGCAAGCACTTTCGAACTACCGTCTCATCTGTTTGGTCTCCAGTTTGTATAAGATTGAAGAAAGTTTTAACTAAATTAATTTCGAAGGTTCAGTCGGTGTTTCTTCCGAATAGACAGATTTTAGACAACGTGTTGGTGGTTAATGAATTATTAGATTTGGCTAAACGCAGAAAGGATAAATGCCTATTCTTTAAAGTTGATTTCGAAAGAGCATACGATACAGTGAACTGGAATTTTTTGGAATATATGTTGACTCGTATGGGTTTTGCGGAAGGTTGTCGGCAGTGGATTAGAGCATGTGTTTTCCAAAGTTCAATGTCAGTTTTGGTGAACGGAAGTCCTACGGAGGACTTTGTAGTTGGTAAAGGGTTACGACAGGGTGATCCTTTGTCACCATTTCTTTTCTTGATTATTGCGGAAGGTCTTACTGGTCTTATGTGCAGGGCGGTGGAAAATAGTCTTTTTCACGGCTACAAGGTTAGTAATACTAGTCTCTTTCACACTCTTCAATTTGCTGATGACACTATTATAGTGGGAGAAGGGAATTGGCATAACTTGTGGACTATAAAAACTGTTTTGATGAGCTTTGAGATAGTGTCCGGACTAAAAGTTAATTTTTTCAAGAGTAAGCTATATGGTCTCAATCTTCATGATAATTTTTTAAGGGCTGCTGCGTCTTTCTTGAATTGTGGGGTGGATTACATCCTGTGTCGCTTTCTCAGCATTCCGGTTGGTGGTGCTAATCCGAGGAGAAAGGCTACATGGTTACCTATTATAGATTCCATGAAAAAGAAGCTTGGTTTGTGGAAAAGTCGTCAACTTTCGATCGGAGGCAGAGTTACTCTTTTTAATTCCGTGTTATCTAGCTTACCGCTTTACTTCTTTTCCTTCTACAAGGCACCGGTTGGCGTTTTAAAGGAGTTGGTGACTATTCAAAGAAATTTCTTGTGGGGAGGTGGCTCGGAGAGTAAAAAGATGTGTTGGGTTAGTTGGGATTGCATATGCCAAGCGAAGGAAGGAGGTTTGGGGATAAAAAATTTAGAATTATTCAATGTGTCACTTTTGTGTAAATGGAAATGGCGAAGCTTGCATGATCGAGAAGCGCCATTTATTGAATTTCAGATATGGTTCATTAGTAGCCAATTTTTTGTATGGCGATGGGAGGGAGGATTTTAAACACGCATCACTTTGGTGGCGAGACATTCGGAAGCTAGGTGGTGAAAATGACGGTAATTGATTTAGTAATAATATTAGAAGCACTTTTGGTGATGGTAATGATATTGGTTTTTGGAAAGAAAAATGGATAGTTGCAGCACCACTGAGAGTTTTATTTCCTTCTCTGTTTATCAAAACAACACAACCTGGTGCTTCTATTTTATCCATGGGTTTTTGGGATAATGACACGTGGAAGTGGAACTTCGAGTGGTCAACAGGGTTAAAAGCAACTGACACCGAACTTGCACATGATTTATCGCTGATATTGGAGAATATACGGCCAAGAAGGGAGGTGGGAGATCAGAGACAATGGAATCCAAATGTGTCTGGTTTTTTTTCGGTCAATTCAGTTTACAAGGAGTTGATGTTTCGCAGAGCTGAGGTGTCGGTGTTGGAATCAAACACAACGAAAGCTTTGAAGCGACTTTGGAAAAATGACGTCCCGTCGAAGGTTAGCATTTTTGGTTGGAGGGTGTTGATTGAAAGATTATCCACAAGAGAAGCTCTATACAACAAAGGGATTATAACTACTGTTTTGAACAGCTTTTGTGCGTTTTGCTGCAAGGAAGTAGAAAACACCCATCACACACTTTTCTCTTGTGAAGTAATTGGCCAGGTATGGAAATATATATTTAATTGGATGGGAAAACAGGCACATCCCTTTGTGGACATAGCCGACCACTTCTTATGTTTTGGAGAGCTAATATCAGGAAGCAAAGACAAGAGATACAATCACTTCATTTGGTTGGCCACGACTTGGTGTATATGGCGGAACCGTAACAATATCATATTTCGAGATGAGACTTTTAATGTTAAATCTCTTGTGGACCAAATTATGTATATTTCTTGATTTTGGTTTATCGCCTAGGGAATAAATGTAATGTTGCATTTTCCGATTGGTGTAACAAGCCCTTAGATTGTCTTCTTTGTCTCTAAGGTGTTTTTATATCCTTGAATTGTAAGGGTTGAGTACCCCTTGTACTCCTTATAATTCAACTTTGCTTATCAAAAATATATATTATCAATGTATACAATTAATTAGGAGGCCGCATTAATTTCATTGAACAAACTAAGTGCACTACTCTCTTGAATCTTGATATTTGCGTGCAACCTTTGGCTAATTATTGAGAAATCCTTTTAATCTTCCTCCTTCATTCTCTATTCTCTATACAAAGTTTTTTTTCACCACAAATCAACGCCAATTCTCAACCCCCCCCCCCCCCCCCCCCCCCCCCGAATATCTCTCTCTCTCTCATACTCATTGATTAGGATTTGGAGTTTAGAGTTCGGTGTTTGTGATATAGGATTTAAAGTTTAGGGGTTTTAGCTAGGTTTTGGAGTTTGTGGATTGAGGTTAACCATATGAAATTTGTTTTTTAGGATTTAAGGTTTTTGATATAAGATTTGGTGTTTAGGGTTTAAAAGTTAGGGTTTGACATTTATAGTTTGTAGTTTACAATTTGGGGTGTGAAGATTATGGTTTAGCGTTTGACGTTTGAATATTAGGGATTAGGATTTAGGGTTTGAAGGTTTAAGATTTGGTGTTTGGTGTTTAGGGTTTAAAATTTATAATTTGCAGTTTACGATTTCAGATTTGAAGATTAGGGTTTAGAGTTTGGCGTTTGAATATTAGGATTTAGGGTTTGAAGGTTTAAGATTTGGTGTTTGGTGTTTTTGGTGTAAAAGTTAGGATTTGATATTTATAGATTTGGAGTTTGAAGATTAGGGTTTGGCATTTGAAATTTGTGTTTTAGGATTTAAGGCTTGAAGGTTTACGATTTAAAAGATTTGGTGTTTAGGGTTTGACATTTATAGATTTGGGGTTTGAATATTAAGGTTTGGCGTTTGGGGTTTATAAGATTTTGTGTTTTGTGTTTAGGGTTTAAAAGTTAGAGTTTGACATTTATAGTTTGAAGTATACGATTTGGGGTTTGAAGATTAGGGTTTAGCGTTTGGCGTTTGAAGATTAGGGTTTATGATCTACGGTTTGAAGGTTTAAGATTTAGGGTTTGGTGTTTAGGGTTTAAAATTTAAGGGTTGACTTTTATAGATTTGGGATCTGAAGGTTAGGGTTTGGCGTATGGAGTTTATATTGTACACAAACCCTTAACTCTAAACCCCAAATCCAACTCCACAAATTGCAAACCCTAAATTTCAAACCCCAAATTCAATTCCACAAATTCCAAACCCTAAATTTCAAACCCTAAATCCACAACCACAAAAAATGCAACCTTAAACTTCAAACCCCAAATCTAAAACTAAACATCTGAGATCCAAATCACAAACTCCAAACCAACAAACTCCAATCATGTTACCCTAAATCTCATATTCTAAACTTCAAACCACATACACTAAACTATAAAATCAAGCCCTAAAACCTAAATTTGAAACCCTAAATCCAATACAACAAATTCTAAACCCTAAACCTATAACCACAATTTCAAACTTCAAACCCTAAACTCCAAACCTTAAATTTCCGACCCCTTTATTTTCTAATCAAGAAATTGTATCTCTTCTCTCTCCCCCTCTCTCTCTCAAAAATAATTTGGTTAAACTTAATATATGATTGGTTATAAACAGAAACAATATAATGCAAGTGTTATTTACAAAAGTAGAAATATCAAAAAGTTTGATTCATAAACTATATGTTTATTATTTATCATGTCATGTCACTTTCTTAATTAGGGAATACTATATTCTTCCAATAGAAATTTGGTGCAACAAACGAACAAATGTGAAGCTTAACTGACATGTAAGAGATTATTTTTATATTTTTATGTTTTTCTTATTTGTAGTATGACATCTAGGAGCTTAATGATATTTTTTTGCTCTGATCTTATATTCATATGCACTATTATGATACTTTTTGTCATATAGTCTTAAAATAATTAAAAGATAGATCTATTTATTTAATTATTAGCACATTAAATACTAACAAATAACACTTCAAAAATATTTGATATAATTGTTTATTTATGATATTTTAATATTGTTTAATTAATAACATATTATATATCAATAAAAACATTATATAATTGAATGATTGTGTCCCGTGCAAATGCACTGGTAAAAAGTCTAATTTATAGTAATATACTCCCTCCGGTCACTATTATAAGCA
Source organism: Trifolium subterraneum (assembly GCA_951799995.1). Lineage (NCBI taxonomy): Eukaryota > Viridiplantae > Streptophyta > Magnoliopsida > Fabales > Fabaceae > Trifolium > Trifolium subterraneum. The sequence continues at coordinate 3,621,119 of OX637462.1, read as the reverse complement.
AAAAATCACTTTTTAGATTTATTGAAAAACGGATGTATTTGGTCTATAATATAGACTAGGTACATGATATTTTCAATGAACCTAAAAAGTGATTTTTTGCTTATAACAGTGACCGGAGGGAGTATTATGTTGGATCGATTATAGTTTTACAATTTATATTTTGAATAATGTGAAGAAAGAGCGGACAAACAATCAGATGCAAATATTTTTACCGTAAAATTTTAATTCGATGAAACCGGCGGTCCATAAATGCCAACTCATCTTCGTGGATTGAAACAGGTGAAAAAATACTAATAATGGATAAGTAATGTGCCCATTTGCGAAGTTTTAAGATAATGAGACAGTCTCCCAATACACCATGCCTAATTCTCCAAACTAGAATGAGGTATAGAAGAAGAAGTCAAATTTTAATGGACATAATTAGGAGTATGCATAGCAACTATGGACTTTTGAAGTCGTTGTGGAGCAAATTAAAGCTCTTAAAACAGTAGTGTATATATTTAGGAGGAGTGCTAACAACACACATTCTAACACGCTCTTCCAAACACACTCTATTTAATTGGTTGAAATTCAAATGGATCCCACTAAATCATGTAGGCCCCACATAAATTTGGTGGGACCCATTTAAAATTCAATCAATTAAAAATAGTGTGTTAAATATTGTGTTGCTAGCATAATTCTATATTTAGTGTTCCATTAAATGTTGTCTCAAAGACATCTTTTAATTTATTTAAACGTTGTAAACCGAAGTTGCATCATATACACGTAGTGGTGGCAAAGCGGGCGGCCCACCCCGTTTAGGTCCGTCCTGTCAAAAGTCCGTCCAAAATTGGGGCGGCCCACCCCGTTTAGGTCCTTCCTGTCAAGTCCGCCCCGTTTTTTAACTTTATTATTTACTATTTTTTATATTGTTGGATTTTTATTGGTGCTTAACTTGGGATTCGTGATTGAATTTATTGTAATTTTGACACTTATCTATTCTAAAAAGTCATATTGATGTTCAACCTTCCACATTACGTGGCAGATTAATTGTCATTTACGGCATCCCAAGTTACATCAATTTTATCATGAATCTAAAAAGTCAACTTTCTTAAATATAGGACCCGAGAGAGTATTAGACAATTAAATGAATGTGAAAACTGAATTTCTAAATAGAGATCTAATAGATTAGGTTTACATGAAACAACCAGAATGATTATCTTCTAAAAGTGATGAGCATTTGATATGCAAGCTTAAGAAATCCATATATAAACTCAAATAAGTTTCCCATCATTGTTTTGAAATTTTTTTAATATAATATCTTCTTTTAGATTCATAGAGAACATTATGGATCAATGAATATACCAAAAGGTTAATGGAAGTAAAAATGTTTACTTATTCTCAGGGGCGTCTTCGGCACATGTGTGACGGCATAAGGCCTCGTAATAATATGGGCCTCTAAAAAAATTATAGGATAGTAATATTAGTAAATGAGAGGTATAAAATTAGGGATTGTATGCTTCCAAATGAGAGATTGTGGAGTCCAAATATTTGAGATTATCTTTCTTCTAAAATAAGAGGTTTATTAGTTACAAAATGTCCTAAAAGAGATTTTTCTATTGTGAATAATTTTTTTAGACGTTTTACAGTTAATTGTTATATAGTTTATCAAACTTTTTTATATTAGTAAGATTTTTTTTTAGTGTTATTGGTGTTATTTGTAATTTAAATCGAGGACAATTCTTTTGATTTTTTTTACATTTTTTTATTAGGGCCTATTTTTAATAATCGCATAGGGTCTCCAAAAACTTGGAGACGCCCCTGCTTATTCTATATGGGAATGATATTTTACTTACCGCCCATGAAAGGGTTTTCTACATGAGATGAAATAATTTTTCAGAGTTCTAATATAAAAGATATGAATGGCAATCTTTAAATTAAGCACAGTGTTCAACACGACACGACACCAACACATAGCAGTTGTATTAAATTGTTATTTTTTAAAATTATTATTAATATCATGTTAGTATCCGTATTATTGTTGGTATTCAAGTTTGTGCTTCATATTATGCTTAATGGAAGCAAAAAACAGTATAATACTATAATTCATATTTCAACACTAAAAACTAACTGTTATTCATATTGGACCTTATGAGTCATACTCAACACACAAATATGTACAGAACATTGAAACCAAACAAGAGTCCCAAAAGGGCTAAAGGCAAAGAAGCTACTCCGATTATATTTAGGTTGCTCTCTTGGCAAACAAAAAAACAAAAGAAACTTAGATTATTAGTATTATGAAATGAAATTTTGTCATGTCTATCCCCAAGTAGACCAATTAGCTTCACTTCCAACACGTGGCATCATTTGATTCCTTGATTGAGAATCAACATTGAAGTTGGCTCCACACATAACACCTTCACTGTCAATTCTAGGCATTGCTTTCATCTTCTTTGTTGGATGCTCAAAGTTTAATAGACCATGCTCACTATGAAACAGACAACCTGAAATTTCAACACCATTTATACATTAAATTCTATTAGTCCCTAGATAAATTTTCACTTTTTTGTCGGTAGAAACGTGTTAAGTATCACTGAAACTCATACATATAACTACAAGATTAATCCGCGTGAAGGTGTCCAACCTAGCCATATATATCAGCATTGTCAAATGAGCTAGGACTTACGAGCAGATAAATTTTCGCATTTTCTTGGTAAAAAATATTGTAATCTAAATGCCTATTTGAAATCAAAATTGCAACATTTTATTTGGACATTACAACATCCTTAATTATCTTTCCAAAGGGTAATTACAAAATCTTGATTTTTAGCAAACCAAGTTTACATACCAGCTGGGAATGGTGCAAATGATTTAGCACAGCTTGCTTTTACAAGCTCCAAATTTTCAGAGATAACCACTGATCCATCAGCTGCAATACCCCAATAGAGTCCAATATGGCCATCAGAACCCTAATCAAACACAAAACAAGGGAACAATTGTTAATTAATTAGTCCCAAAAAGGTGATTATTTTCCAACATTTAGAGGCTAATTGAGAAAAAAATTACTCACAGATGCAGCAAAAACTGTTCCATCCTTATTATCATAGATCACAAATCCAAAACTTCCTTCAAGTTCTTTGAGGACTTGATCAGCTGGATATGGACCCCTGTCGCGAAGTGTCCGATAGGCCTCGGTGATAAACATGGCCTCATTGCTTCCCTTTGATAGTCCATATTGTTTGTTCAATTTACTAAGGTTATGCAGATTACCCATAAAAGCACAGTATATGTTGTCCAAACCACTAAATTGCCTGTGTTACACATGACACATTTTTTGTATCAGAAATATTTCTCAATAAACATATATTAGTTAATTTTGTTTATAATCAAGATCAAGAAATTAATTTTAATTATTATGGATAAAGGATTTGTATAATACCTTTGATAAATTGAGGGCTTGTTAGAAGGGGAATAAGCAATTAAAGCATCATTTCCAAAGGTCATGAAGAATGCATTGGAGGAATTGCATGACATGAAATCTTTAAGAATTTCATGACTTGGTTTAGCCTTAATATGTGAATTAGAAACTGGACTATTAAGCTCTTTTGGTGCATTAACCAATTTTTCCTTGAAAATTGCCAACATTTTTTCCTCTAGTTAGCTCAAAAAGTTTGCTTCAAATCTTTGTTTGAGTAACACTTAGCTGCACAAAAAACATGAACAATTTCTTAGATTTTGACCAATGAATAATGATTTTGTAAAAAAAAAAAAAAAAAAATATATGTAATAACACAAATTTTAAACAAAAATATGAAGAAAGAAAAAAAAATAGAGAGAAGAAAATGAAGCATACCAAGAATAATGTGTATATGGAGAATGAGATTGAATGAATGATGAGAAGAATGAGGCAATAATGTAAGATATATATAGATGCACATAGAAAGGGGTGAGTTAGAGTTTATTTGACCGGAAGATATGACGTGGTAATTTTATCCAATCCTAACAAGGAATAGTAGATAAAGATGACAAGATATTCTAAATTAATCATTATGTTTTTAATATTGTATGTAGGTCAGATTCAGATCTGATAATTTACTTTTTATTTTTATTTAAGAAAATTGCTAACTTTGGACACTAGTTAAAAAATAAAATATGGAAAGACAAAAAGTGTTATTTATGTATTTTATTTTTTAAATATAAAATTTACTTGTTTTTTATTACTTTAACCAGTAGTACTTCACGAACACCGGTTAACATAATTCTTTTATTTATTTCTTTTTTTAATAAAAAATAATTGTATATTATATTTTGGAAGGGACAAAGCAAAGTGAAAAGGAATAATAACAATGACAAATATATTATTATTATTATTTTAAATTAGATTTGTGTTTGTACTAGTATCAAATGTGTGATTGCAATCCACTTAAAATATTTTTAAAGACAAGAAATAAAAATAAAAATTAAAGAAATTATATTTTCTTTTTGATGAAGAAATAGTCTAATGATGAATGATGGTATTTTGAAAATTATGATTAGAATTAATGGCTGTTGGTAGATGGGTGGCAAAGCATCATAATCTAGTCATGGAAGAGAACGTGTTGTGATTAAGTGGTTGGTAATTGGTAAAAACTATAGACGCGGTTTTAAAATTAAAATTGGGAATAAAAAGAAATTAAGAAAAGAAAATGAAAATCTTATCCATTTTGATATGACACTGATCTGACTCAGCAACTTTCAAAACCACTTTACATCATCCACAGATTCTGATGTTGAGGTTATAAACGTCATTTATGTCTGAATCTCTGAAATCATAAGAATCTGAATCCAATGATGTACCACGTTTTTTTGTCTTTTATTGTATAAAAAAAAATGTTATTTTGTTTTATAGCATAAGTGAATTTTCTACGCCATAAAACAAAATGTTATTGTAGAGTAGAAAATTCACCTTAAAGGTGAATAAGTAGAGTGATCCGAATTTGAATCCAGGTTGTTGTACACATGGTACAATATCCCTACCAACTGAGCTAAGTTCATGGAGATATAGTGGAATTTTTTTAACACTTACATCATATAATATCTTTTTATAATGGACATTTAATTTATTTTTTTGAGGGATTTAATTTTTTGAAATTCATTCAATAATTGATGTATCTAATTTATAAGATATTCAATAAATTTAAAAAATGAATTCTCTCTAATAAAAAAATTTGGAGGAAGTCCATGTTTCTTGCAAGAGTTTTATTGCTACATTTTCCAATCCTGCTAAATATACTTGTGTTAATATTTCATTTTTCATTTTCCAATTTTAATTTAAAATATCCACAAATTATATATTTATTTAAAAATATAATTGTTTAATTATTATTTTCTTAATTTCCATATATTATTTAAAGAGTGGTCTAAAAAACTCTTGTGACCATCTAAGCATTATTCTATGATCATGTTATGTAGGATACTTTTTATACGTTTTACATCGTCGTGGCTAAGCTATTTCATGTTTGGATATGATTCATTATGTATCCAGGGTTTACAACACTCACATTGTGCATCAAACACTTTTATTAAACCTCTATGGCAAGTGAAAGTGTTTATCTGAAAGCACAAAAGAACAAAATAATATTTAATATATACATACAACCGCGACGATTTTGAAGAATTTAACCAACGATTATTAAAACTGTATGAGTTTAAGCTATTTTCCCTGAATGCATGTATACATCAATGCAATAGCCACAATATATGATTGACAAATACATTGTATATCTAATAAACTTTTTTTTTTTGCGATATATATCTAATAAACTTGGTTTGTAAAGTTACATGTAAATTTGAGTGACCAAAAGTGGCTATAAACACTACAAACGGAAATTATCCTTACAATTGATTATAAATCATACTCCATACTATGATATTTTTCTTCTGGATAATAAACAGCAGTCACAGTATTGCCCCCAAATTTTCTACCATTTAGAGCATTTTTTGCAGCCAAACAAGCAGTACAGTCGGAGTATTCCAAGAACACCTACAAGAGAAACCAACACCACATTCAAACAACTGACTTTGGATTAAGAATAACCTCGCAAACTCCATGTTAGCAGAATTGAGAACTCAAATGCATCGCAAATGAACTACGTACCTTTCCGATACCTGTAGACAGCTCTCCGTTTGGATTTGGACGAGGAATAACAACATTCATCAAGGTCCCTGTACATTCCAATAAAGTAGAAGAGAGTATATCAATCAGAAATCCATCAACAAAGAAGTTATTGGGAATTACAGAACATTCATTAGTTGATTTTTCCCTATTGAACATGCAATAAAATAGACGATCTCAAAAATAAAATCATTAGATGAGGAGCACACTTCCTATAACACCTATAATGACTGACAAAAAGGGACATTGTCGTGAGTAATCGTAGACTTTTTTTAATATTCTATGTCCCTTTGCAATGGTGTAAGACACACCAAAAGACAAACTTCTCCAACAATTTTTTGTTTTGCAACCATAGTACCAAATTGCTGTAGGCCATTCTACAAGTCCCAAGGGGAATTGACTACATAATTGAAATACTAAACTTGTTTGGGCATTTGTCTATGTCGATCCAGACATTAGCTGAGCAATATTACTATTTATTCCCCATGCATAGTTTTCCAAAAACTTGGATGAGTTTAATTACATCTTATAAATAGATGCAACTCACCCACTAAACTAGAGATAATGTAATATTCAAATGCACAGCTTTAAGCAGAAAAAGGCAAAGTAACAGGATACATTACACAACATGCATACCAAATTTGCGGCATTCATCTCGCATGTCTTCCAATATTTCTTCATATTCTCCATTATCAGTTAATTGCTCGGTAGTGACGGCCTTCAAAAAAAATCAGGTAGAACAGGTGAGGTTAAAAACCAACAAAGGGTCAAATCAAATGTTTAACAACCGTAGTAAATTATGACAAATGAAAATAAAGAAGGGAGGAAACAAAAAATTAGAAAGCAAATCAACCTGTCAAAACATTTACACACAGTATTTGTTTGATAAAATTTTGTATGTAATAGAAACTAGAATCACCTGAGTTAAACATAAAACTTTAGTGGGGCTTTCTTCGCTTGTTGGGATCCTTTCGACTCCTGGAATATTTAGCCCAACCACTTCCAAAGCTATTTTCTGTTAGTTGAAGGACGTAAATAATCGAGAGTAATAATAAATGGCAAACAAGTAGAAAAACAGAAGGTAAAGTATGTGACTCGCCTGCATAGCTATATGCTGTTGTGCCCGTGCAAAGATGTTATCCTCTTCTGGTTTAGCATGTCCACTGCCAACAAATACATACAATTTAATGTTATTAATCAATGATAAGTAAAAAAAAATTATCAATTTAAGATTTAGTCATCTAGATAATAAAAATGTATCAATGAGTATTGCTGCAACGTCAGCTTTAAAGAAAATACAAAATTCATATAAGCCACTATTAACCTCATTGCTCCATGCTCATTACATGATCAACGACATTATGACAAACACAAACAAACAGCAGGAAATAACTGAGGGGATACAACAAAATACCAAAAGCACACAAGATTAACAGATGGTAAAACAAATATAAAGAAACTTGACAGCATAATAGAATGGTCTATTCCATGTACGTGGTATTATCTAAGGGAATTAGGATTAATCAGCAACAATGGGATTCAGGGGTTTAGACGCAAATAGAAATTTAATGCAATCAGAGTTTTATAGTAAATTACAATATCAATTAAGATTTGTAGAAGTAGTAATATTGAAACTACCAGAGGTTTGCCAACTTCAAAGGAGTGTTATTGAGTAGTACAGTCTAAGACTCTAAGTTAATTACTTCCTCCTCCTTGATCATTTCCTCTTTTCAATTTTTACCTTCTATTTCTATGAGTCATATTCTGTAGCAAATGAGCATGTTGAAGGAAGAAATATTGGAAATTTTGTGTGTCATGGCATGGCAGTAACAAAAATATTTGAAAACAAAATCAGGAAATAGATTAAATACAAAGTTCATCTAAATAACTAATAGACTCCAATAGAAAGGCCAACCTGACAGTAGCACGCCTTACAGTCAATGTTTTATCTCCCATTTTAAGGCCATTGAGAGAGGCACAAGCAATGTCTGTTACAGCTGGATCCTAAAAAGATTACCCAGAAAATAAATTTTAATAAAAAATTACAAAGAAGCTTTATACTCTGTTAGGAAATTACCAAATGCCCCAAAAACATTTGCAAGGTAATTATTCAAAAACGAAACATTTGAAAAGTAAATTATCAAGATCTATATGTTCTACAATACAACTTTCTTCACCTGATAGATGCAGAAACCATATCCTTTAGAATTTCCCGTGTCTTTATCTCTAACTATATCAAAATTCCGGAGAGGACTGCAATGGGTCAAATGATATCACAACATAAATTCAGGTTTATGCTTGTAAAGTAAATCGATAAGCATGGTTGGAAAATAATGTAAAATTCCTCTAGAATACAATTCCCGAATACAGAAAAGAGTAAACACTTAAATAAATATATCCATGGCAATCATACCCAAAAGCTTGAAGCAATTCTCTCATTTGTACTTCAGTAAAGTAGTATGGCAGCCCACCCACAAATATACGATCAAGCCCCTCAGCTCCACCAATTGAACTGGGAATGGGAATATTCCAGATAGGTCAGAACAGAAGGTATACTCCAACATTTTGTAAAGTCCATGTAAAACATGCACATCACCGTCAAACTACATGGTCAACTTACCCTGCAGTAAGTCCAACGGCAGACAAGTTAAGGTTTGAACTTGGCTGGCAAGGACCTAGAACTGCAGCCAATGAAGGGTTATAGTCAGTTGGCCTACGAACCCTCACAGCAACACCCTGAGATATCACACAAGAAAAACATCAGTGTTTAATAATATACATGCTCCATTAATTTTTATTTCTCTTAAGTTACGACGTTTCAAGATAAGGACTGTACAAAAATTTGACATATTCAATTCCTTCTATTGTTGATTTCAGTTTAATATCAAAACTTATGATGTCTTTGCAATAATATGTATTAGAATTTGAGAGGCCTATACTCAACCACAAAAGCTAGCTTGAGAGTTGAGGTTTGCACTACTTTATAAAGGCTATCTTTGCTATATCTCTAGCCAATGTGGGACTTCTAACACACCCCCTCACGCCCAGCACTATTGGGCTTGGTGCGTGGAATCAACAACAATGGGTGGCCCAAATATGGGAGGTCTCCACAACAATCAACAAATGGATCTAGGATAGGCTCTGATACCAATATGAGCCAAAGTGGCTGCAGCGGAAGTTTGTTGGACATCCATCAAATTAAACCATCAACCAAACAGAAAAACAACAAAAGAAAAAATGTTCCAACGACTGCGCGATGAACAGTGCGCGCGGAATGAACAATACTCGCGCTATGAACAGTGCTCTCGGATGAACAGTGTACGCGTATGAACAGTACCGCGTGTGAACAGTGCACTGTGGAAAAATTAGGGTTAGCCGTCACGACGGGTTCAAGTTCAATCTGGTATTGGTAACTCTACAACTTGTCTATCTCACTCCATGGGATCATGGGTTTTAGACTCTGGTGCTTCTGATCATGTTACTGGTAATCCATATCTTATCTCTAACTTGTTACCTCCTAGAATACCTCACAACATCACTGTTGCTAATGGTTCTAAAGTACAAGTCACTGGTATTGGGAAATCTTCACCTTTGCCATCTCTACCCTTGAATTATGTGTTATTTGTACCTGGTTCACCTTTCAATCTGATATCAATTAGTAAACTTACTCGTTCTCTCAATTGTTCCATAACATTTTGTGCCGACTCTTTTTGTATACAAGACCAGAGTACGGGAAAGATTATTGGAACAGGAATTGAATCACAGGGACTCTATTACCTTAATCCTCATTCATCCACCGTTTGTGGTGTTTCTGCATCTTCGGACATCATTCATCGTCGTTTGGGTCATCCAAGTCTGGATAAGTTAAAGGCATTGGTTCCTCAACTTTCACATTTAAAGACTCTTGATTGTGAGTCTTGTCAGCTTGGTAAACATGTTCGGGCGTCTTTTCCCAATAGTGCCAATAAAAGATCTAAGTCTTCATTTGATATTGTGCATTCTGATATTTGGGGTCCTAGTCGCGTACCTTCTAATTTAGGATATCGATACTATGTCACTTTCATTGACGATTTCTCGCGATGTACTTGGATAACTTTATTGAAGGATCGTTCAGAATTATTTAGTGCGTTTCAGACTTTTTATTCAGAGATAAAAACTCAATTTGGGAAAACAATTAGAATTTTGCGAAGTGACAATGCCAAAGAATATTTTTCCACACAGTTCAACTCCTTTTTGGCTTCTCAAGGTATCAAACATCAGTCAAGTTGTCCACACACACCACAACAAAATGGTGTAGCTGAGCGGAAACATCGTCATATAGTTGATACAGCTCGGACCTTATTGATCAATGCTCATGCACCTTTAAAATTTTGGGGAGATGCCGTTCTCACTGCTTGTTATTTGATCAACCGCATGCCATCCTCAGTATTGAATAACGAGATTCCATATTCTATTTTGTTTCCTAGCAACTCTCTATATTCCGTCCCTCTTCGAGTGTTTGGTTCCACTTGTTTTGTTCATGATCTTTCTCCTGGTCGTGACAAATTGTCTGCACGAGCTTTTAAGTGTGTATTTTTGGGATATTCTAGAGTTCAAAAAGGGTATCGGTGTTATTGTCCTTCTACACATCGTTTTTATGTCTCTGCAGATGTTACTTTCTTTGAAGATGTGCCTTTCTTTGCAAGACCAGATCCAACAGAGTCTACTCTGCAGGTTCTACCTATTCCATCATTTGAATTCGAAACATCTGTCATTACTCACAAACCTCCACAACCACAGACTGGTCCTGAGTTTAAACGTTATGGTATTACTTATGAGCGTAAACGTGTTCAAGTTCCAGATACTGTTCCTACTGATTCTAATGATTTAATTGAAGAGTCTGCCCCTCCTCTTTCAGATGATTCAGATTCTGATCCAATTCTTTCTCCTACTGCAGTTTCACCTAGTCCTTCTGATGATTTACCTATTGCTCTACATAAAGGTAAAAGGTCTACTGCTAATGCTCATCCTATTTATAATTGTTTGAGTTATCACCGCTTGTCACCATCCCACTATGCTTTTGTTTCTGCTATATCTGCTATCACTATTCCTAAGACTGTCAAGGAAGCATTATCCCATCCAGGATGGCGACAAGCAATGATTGATGAAATGACTGCATTGGAATCCACTGGTACATGGAAGCTTGTTCCGCTTCCACCTGAGAAATCAACAGTTGGTTGTCGGTGGGTTTTTGCTATTAAAGTAGGCCCTGATGGACAAGTTGATCGTTTGAAAGCTCGATTGGTAGCAAAAGGATACTCTCAAATTTATGGTCTTGATTATAGTGATACATTTTCTCCGGTTGCAAAGATGGCATCTGTTCGTCTTTTCTTGTCAATGGCTGCTATGAAACATTGGCCTTTGTATCAACTTGATATTAAAAATGCTTTCTTGCATGGAGACTTAGAAGAAGAGATATACATGGTGCAACCACCTGGCTTTGTTGCTCAGGGGGAGTCTGGTCTTGTTTGCAAGTTGCAAAAATCGTTGTATGGTCTAAAGCAGTCACCTCGTGCTTGGTTTGGAAAATTCAGCAAGGTCATTCAACAGTTTGACATGGTATCAGAGCCTCTATGACTAAATGGTCTAGAGTTCGATCCCCGCTCCCCTCACTTTCTAATTAAAAAGTGGAATTTAATTATTTAAGCATATGGTAGGTGGGCCTATGCATTATCCACGCTTCAAGCCCAAGTGGGCTCTTGCGTGAGGGGGCGTGTTAGAAATAATATAAAACCATTGATATAACTCTTCCTAACAGCTTAAGCTTTTGGGATAAACGGTTATTTAATAATATGAAAGTGCTTGCCTCAAATATTATTCCATCTAATGCCATTGCATTGCTAGCTTCTTCAACGGTTCTCATCTCCACAAACGCAAATTTCTTCTCGTGATTAATGTACACATTGACAACCGAATCACCTATAAATCAGGACATTTTTAATAAACTAATCAACATAGCAATCTTGGAATAAATAAACAAATAACATATAAGACTCAAGACACTTAAATTGTGCAATAAATATATTCAATACAAATATTGAATATTGAACAACTAAATATGTAGTAAAACTTGCACGCCATAAAACAATTTGATTAAAAAACCTACAAAATCTGTTTTTTCAACGTAAAATACGATTTCAGCACAATTACTGGTAATGCAAAGGTCAAATTAATGAAAAAGCATTCTTTGATAAGTTATTGAATTTGAGTAGAGTATGTCCAATCTTATACAGGTATAATCACAAAATAAATTATTGAGCATACTACACCTGTTCCAGCAGAATTTCCACCAATAGCAAGCATGACATGGCTAAAGAAAGATGCAATTGCCTGTTAACAAAAATAAAAGAAACTCAAAACAATTAAGAAAGGCAAAGGGAAACAATTTTTACATTACATCAATTGCAAAACCTAATTCTACTAACGGAGCAGGCAGAAAAAAATACTATGCAATAGCAATTTGCAATATTGTTTAAATTAGATAAAAAAAAAAATTAACATAGAACAGGAAGGAACCACTTTAAGAGTTGTCAACCATTTTAAAACATTTTAGATATTATATGGGTGATATGTCCATATAGAGAACCTGCTCGTTAGTAAAAGGAGGAAGCCCACCAACGTACACTCGCCGAGCATGCCTTGTAGCCTTTTAGAACCAAAAAAAAAACTGTCATACAGACATATAAGCTTGCAAATGCATATCTTAACACAAATGTATACGGAATCACACAAACCTGCTGTGTCATAGGTTGAACTTGCATTAAGGAAAGAGCTCCAATCTGTGACAAATTAAATCATCTAGTGTGCTCGTAGAATTAAAATAGCTGAAAATCTGGTGCACAATCATGAAAAACTAGCACCTGTGATATCCCATATGGTGAGAAATTTTGTGTAGCTCCTTGAATCATATGAGCAATCCCCGGCATTTGCCCTGCATTATTAAATTTAATAAAACGATAATACATAAAATTCAGTTGTAGATAAAAACAATGCATGATTTTATAGGTTGTCACTAGATCAAACAAATAAGGAAACTATAAGCATTCATTTCACGACAAATAAAGCTAAAATGAAAGAAAATATATCATACCTAATATAAAGTACGATTGAATATATAAAAATTTAGAAATGAGTTAAACCACTGGAGATGCTGGGGGAAATAAGTGTCTACCAATAGGCAACTTTTTCCGGTTGAGAATGAAAGGTCCAGCTACAGAATGTATAAGCCAGCCATTGAATATGCTACAGGGTGTACGCTGATAGGTAGGTTGGTAGGACATGCAGCCCAACATTGTCTTCTTACCCAACCATAAAAATAAGCCAGACACAAAACCACACACAACAGCAAAACAACACAAGAATGATTCTTAGTTTCAAAATTAAATTTATCACCTTAAATATGTAAAGAAAATATCAGCAGAAAGTGAAACACTTGATCTAAGGCAACACTTAATGGAAGCTAGCATATACGAAATTCAATGAGGAATCCATACATGTATGTGCTAAAAAATTGAGGTCAAGTACAAACCTGAAATGGTGGGAGTTACACCAGTAGCAGGTGGTGCCATGTCAAAACCAGAGGTCCTTTTGCTGAAGACAAATGAGAGCTCAAGAGTCAAATTGAAACAAAATAATGTTGTACTTAAACAGCTGCAGGATTTAAAATTGAGCCTCTAATTTTTCTAGATTATTAGGGTACAAAATTGAGACTCATTTACTATTTTTCATTTATTAAATGTTTCACAAATATTACCAACAAACTGTGTTGGTGTAGCGGCTGAAGGCATTTATGCAAGTTAAGTATTTCTGCTTAGATTCTAGCAGGCAATACTTTTGTACGATTTTTAGAAAGAAAAAAAAAAGGCTTCTACATTTTTAATAGCTACTGGTTTCCAGCAAAAAAATGTAACAGCCGTATCACATATTCTTATTTTTGCGTGTATACATCATATATTGTTTTTTAACTGCACGCAAATTGTTACATTTGTCATAATTGTAAGTATAAAAGATATTTTTATAGTATATTATTATTAAGCAGGATTTTGATTTTTAAATACATTACAAAACCATTTTGACCCGCAAAAGAAATCGATAAAAGTTGTTTTTCAATATACCTATCTCACCTTCTAATAAGTGAAAGTACATGTGATTTTACTAGTTAACAAGCCAAAACGTCGACTTTGTATTTTATTTATTGTGTTGGAAAGTGAGGCTAGATCAATAGGCTTGGCAATAAATCAAACATTGGTAATTTGGCAATTATCTAAGAGCAAGGAGATAGTTAATATCACAAGAACAATAGACAAACTGAAAATAGAAGTCCACGTACCTTTCAGATTGAGAAGGGGATCTGGACCGTGATCTAGATCTAGATTCCCTCCTGGATCTCTTTGAATGTGCTCCATATCTGCTCCTTGTATCTCTGTCTCGATCATAGTCATTATGCCTACAAAAGGAACATACCTATCTGATGTATGAAATGATAAACAGTACATAGAAAGTTTTGCTGATCTATACATTGCTTTAGAAAATCTAATCTAATCCGAAAAGAGGAGAAAAGAATGATGAATAATCCAACCTATCGTAATCACGGCCACGTTGACGATTATAACTGTCATATTTGCCTCTTCCTTTAAAACCTTCATACTTATCATCTCTATGACGGTCACGGTGGTCATGAAAACTTTTCCTGTCTCCATCTCTCCTTCTCATCCGTGAGCTCTCGTGACCAGATCCCCGAGAACTTGGCTGAAGTATTTAAAAACATTCAGTCATCTAATCTAACCCTCGCCTCACATATCAAGAGATTAACCGAAACAAATAATCACAAAGTATACAAGCAACCAATATACATTATAAATTTTAATCCCATAAAATAAAACAACTGCAAATTGTATATTATTGACCAAATACATCAGTTATTCATACATCCGAAGGGAATAAAATTTTAGACTTAATGGTTAAATGAATAATCACAAAGTATACAAGCAACCAATATACATTATAAATTTTAATCCCATAAAACAACTGCAAATTGTATATTATTGACCAAATACATCAGTTATTCATACATCCGAAGGGAATAAAATTTTAGACTTAATGGTTAAATGAAGAAACAAAAAACCCATAAAAGTATAAACTTTTCGTACGAACAAGTCATCTAAACCAACAACCTTAACTCCACATCTCAAGTACTTCATCTCAATCTCATGATATCCCTTCATTCCCATTTCTTAATCATGCACAATTATTAGCATGCATAAGTAGGTGATCAAACAAAATCCCAATGTATGAATTGATAATCACTAATACAGATATATAATCTCTGTCAAAAAAAAAAAATACACATATAATCAATCAATCACTAATTACAAATACTACCTCACAAACACTGCATTTACATCTTAGATAAACTTAAAAGGACTTAAAATAAAAACAAGATAAAAAATAATCATTTTGCAATTAATCACTTCTGAAAACGTAATCAAACTAACTGAAGCAAATGAATGACCTAAAACCAAAAAAGATTATCTCTGTATGAATTCAAGAACCATATACGATTACGGATAGAAAAATTGTAACTAAACTATTTGGCAAAAAAATAATTACGGAAGAGGGAAAAATGAAGCACCTTATCGGGGGAAGAAGCAGCATGATTTGTGTGATTTTCGATGTCAGACATTGCAGGGAAGGTGAGGAAATGGTATTGCTGAGAAATTTGAAACCCTAAATTAAATTGGTTTATGAAGAAATGAGTCTGATGTGAATCAAGCGTTAATCATGTTCAAATAATTGCAACCAACCATTTCTAAATCCAAAACATATCAAGTTAATTATTATTTTATCAAGTTAATGAAAACTATAGAGTAAATCACAAATTGGTCCCTCACTTTGTAGTACTCCCTCCCGTCCAATATATAAGAAACAATTTGGAGAAAAACATTTGTCTTTTATATAAGAAATAACTTATAAATTTATGCTTTATTAATTAAATATTTTCATTTCTACCCTTATTAAGGGTTAGTTATTCATATGTCATGCATTAATTAGATTACATATTCTCTATACAAAAAATATGGAGGGAAACAACAAACACACCAAAAGTTACATTGGAATTAAGCATAGTAGTATATGACTATATGTAGATAATTACAAAAGAGAAGTATAAATTAATACACCAAGGTTATTTTTGGAATAGACAAAAAAAAATTAGAATTTTTAATTAAAAAAAATAAGGTTTCTTGGTCTGTGTATTTTTTCCAAATTGTTCCTTATACATTGGACCGGAAGGAGTAACCAGTGCTATCAAATATAGACATATTTTTTATAAAAAAAAAATTATAATTCTGTCAAATTTTGTTTATAATAATTCTTCTAAAATTATGTTAGGAACTAAATCAATAATAAGTGAATAAAGATAGAGAATAAATTAATAATAAGTTATTAAAATGTAGAGATAAATTGATAGTAAGCCGCTAAGAATACGATATAACTTGATATATTAATAAAGCCAAAGACTTTTTTGATATATTCACAATATTAAAGACTTATTTGAGAGTGTCTTACAAAGTCATGGATCAAATTGACGTTTTACTCAAAAATATATTATTACTCTCATAATAAATTTAGTTCAATACAGTGTAAATTAATTTTATATTGACATAATTAATCAATCAATATGTCATGATAGATAATTAAAATGAAAATTAGGTGATTTGGCAAAATACATTATTGATATGTAAAATTAAAATTACTTTACACCGATCATTTTGTCCTACTTTCTCTAATAATTTATCTATAAGAAAAAAAGGAAAAAAAAATATGCAATGACATTGTAAAATAATTTTACATTGTTACTGATATCAACCATATTTTTTGTCACGTCACTCCAGTTCACCGCACTTTTTTTATATGACATGGCAAAATGATAGTTGTTCATTAGACGACTGTGTAAAGTTATTTTACAACATCGGTGCATCTCCATTAAACTCTAAGAAAAAATTAATAATACCAATTATATTTTATCAAAACAATATTAATAGTAATAAGACTTTCTATAAATAAAAAAATAAATACTAATAAGAGTATAAGATTTCCTTTTAAAAGAAAATAACTTACAGGTCATGGGCCAAAGTGAGAAATTTTTTTGAACAAGGGGCCAAAGTGAGAAATTGATTTTGTTTAAATGACTTTTCTGGAAAAATGATTTTATAAGTTTGTATTGAATCTCTTTGAATTTGATTACATTTACATCTAATTTGTGAGTGGAGTGCAAATGTGTTTTAACTTTTTTCGATAGAATTTGTCAAGAAATCAACTAATGAGGTTGGGTCATTCACTTTTTGGCCAAGATTGTTTCATTGATGTTTAATCTCTACGTTTGAATATTAAAGGTGATGCATAAGATTTGCTTACATCATTATTGCTGAAGTTGATTCTCAAATAGTCGTTGCAGTTGGAGTTACACTCTTGGAAGTTGAATTCATCTAAATTTGATTATTGTAAAACAAGATGTTATGATCACTCCTGACCCAATTCCAGATCAAGTACTCTTAAAGATAGAGTTCTGTTTTGCAAATCGCTTGGTTGAATTGTAATTAAACATTGATCGCGAAAACCATTTTTCTTCTCCTACTATAGGTTATAAGCAAGCAGTAGCTTGGACGGGAATTGTAATTTGTAAGACATAAAAAAGAATAAGTAAATAAACGAATTACAGATGATCCACACATGCCAATTTCAATTTGCATGACAGTCAAGTTGCCTTACACTATTGATCTTATGAGTTCAAGAAGTAATATGACACAGATGATCACCTATAATGAGAATGGGGCCGTCGCAATTGGTGCCTAAAATCGGCATTCTGATCATAAGAAAGAAGATATCCATTGAAATAAACAAGTACTGTGATAATATGCTAATTCTGATTCGTGTTTCCCATCCATAACAAAACATAACGTCAGTTTCTTCTGGTACCAAAATGGGATAGGGGAAGGGTATGATCTGCAGTATTTTATTATTCAACATCCATGAAAGACATTTCACTATTCCGCTTTTTGCAGTATTCTCCTTGGTGGTTTGCTACTCATAATTCATAAAGGACCACATCATAGAGGCAGAAAAAACTGATTTCAGTAACCAAATAATCCAAGAGAAATAAATTAACAAAAGTATTATCAGCAATACCGATTAAAACAGCCGTTATAACTTATAAGAGCAGTAGGGAATATTTATAAGGGAAATGTAAATTGCACAGAAACAAGTTTTTCTTATTACCAATGCTAACAAAAATTATAACTTTATGGCTTACTATTATATAAAGCCCGTATAAAGATAAACCTAACTTGAGAAATCAGTAACTTATTCTACCATCGCCCTCAGTTATGACATCATCGAAGGATCCATTAGCGGGAATCATAGGCAACACGTGCTCTTGATGCGGTACAATGACATCAAGAAGGTAGGGGCCAGGGGTATCCAGCATTTTTTGAATTGCTGCTCTAAGGTCTGCTCTCTTTGTCACGCGAGCTGCCGGAATACCGCAAGCATCTGCAAATTTCAACATATTGGGGAATATTTCTTTCTCATTGGCCGGGTTTCCCAAATAGGTGTGAGCTCTATTGGCTTTATAGAACCGATCCTCCCACTGAACAACCATACCCAAGTGTTGATTGTTCAGCAACAATATCTTAACTGGGAGTTTCTCCACCTTTATAGTAGCAAGCTCCTGAACATTCATCATAAAACTTCCATCACCATCGATGTCAACCACAATAGCATCAGGATTAGCGACGGCAGCTCCCATAGCAGCAGGCAACCCAAATCCCATAGCGCCAAGACCAGCAGAAGTCAACCACTGTCTAGGTCTCTTGTAGCTATAAAACTGAGCAGCCCACATCTGGTGCTGTCCAACACCGGTACTTATGATAGCATCCCCATTAGTAAGCTCATCAAGAACCTGTATAGCATACTGCGGAGGAATAGCTTCATCAAACGTCTTATAACTCATCGGAAACCTACGTTTCTGCTCATTCAGCTCTTCTCTCCAAGCTCCAAAATCAAGCTTACTCTGTATCCCTTGACTCTCCAGAATTTGATTAATCCCCCTCAAAGC
This sequence comes from Trifolium subterraneum, assembly GCA_951799995.1. Classification (NCBI taxonomy): domain Eukaryota; kingdom Viridiplantae; phylum Streptophyta; class Magnoliopsida; order Fabales; family Fabaceae; genus Trifolium; species Trifolium subterraneum. Next base: position 3,601,830 of record OX637462.1, on the reverse strand, counting down.
CAACTTCAAATCCCCACACACCGAAACATGAGGCTGCTTATTCTTCCCAATCTCAGCAGAATCAATATCAATATGAACAATCTTAGCCCGACTAGCAAAAGCCTCAAGCTTCCCAGTAACCCGATCATCAAACCGAACCCCAAAAGCAAGCAAAAGATCACTCTTATCAACAGCATAATTAGCATAAACAGTCCCATGCATCCCAAGCATTTGCAACGAATTCTCATCCGACGTAGGATACGAACCCAAACCCATCAAAGTACTAGCAACCGGAACACCAGTTAACTCAACGAAACGCCTCAATTCCTCACTAGAATTCAAACTACCACCACCAGCATACAAAACAGGTTTCTTAGATTCCATAATCAACCTAACAATCTGCTCTAAATGCGGCTGAAAAGGCGCTTTCGGTAACCTAGCCATATACCCTGCTAACCTAACACGTTGATCCCAATTCGGAACCGAAATCTGTTGCTGAATATCCTTAGGTATATCAATCAAAACAGGTCCAGGTCTACCTGAAGTAGCTAAGAAAAACGCTTCATTCACTATCCTAGGTATATCATCAACATCAAGAACAAGATAATTATGCTTCGTGATTGATCTAGTTACCTCAACAATCGGAGTTTCTTGAAAAGCATCAGTTCCGATCATTCTCCGAGGAACCTGACCGGTGATGGCCACAAGCGGAACACTGTCAAGCATAGCATCAGCAAGTCCACTGACGAGGTTAGTAGCACCGGGACCGGAGGTAGCGATGCAGACACCAGGGAGACCGGAGGAACGAGCGTAACCCTCGGCGGCGAAAATTCCACCTTGTTCGTGACGTGGAAGGACGTTACGGATGGTTTTTGAGCGCGTGAGTGCTTGGTGGATTTCCATTGACGCGCCGCCAGGGTAAGCGAAGACATTGGTTACGCCTTGACGTTCGAGAGCTTCAACAAGGATATCGGCGCCTTTGCGTGGTTCATTGAGGGCAAATCGGGAAATGAAATGTTCGGTTGAAGGGAGGGAAGTGATTTTTTGGGGAGAGTTGGAAATTGAAGCGGAGATTTTGAGAGAGCGGAGTTGGAGTTTAGAGGGAGTGTTTGAGTGTGTGGAAAATGGCAGGGTGGTTCTGAAAACGTGGTTTGGGTTTGAAGAAGATAAAGGAGGAATGGCGGTGGTGAAAGCGGCTTTTGCAGCGGTGGCTGCCATCTTTCTGTTCAGATCAGACAAGTTGTTTCAAAACGCAGACCCTAAAATATTCTACTATTATTTATATTGACCGACTTTGTCTCTCACTCATAAGTCAAAATAATATTTTATTACTACAAAATAAAACGGACCATGTTGTTATTATGTTCGATACTTACCTTTTGCATATCTCTTATACTTATGTTTTTGCAAATCAAATAGACCATGTGTTAAATGTTATTATTAATTAGTGTTGGAAAGTTCAGGGGAACGCGTGGAAAAACAACTTGTCAGTACTTTAAAATAACTTGTTTTTTCTTGGCAACTCTTGTTTAGTCGGCTTCCAACAGAGGCAAATCTTGCTATATGGGGAGTTGTTGAGCAAGGCTCCAACTCTTTTTGTATTTTGTATCCAATGAATATGGAGTGTGAGGGGCATCTCTTTGGTTGGTGTGCTTTTACTTCAATAATATGGCGTAGGGTGTTCGATTGGTTTGGTTGGGGCGGGGTGGTGCCTAGAGACCCCCGGGAGATTTTCCAAAGCTTTAGTAGGGGGAGGCCGGGAGGTAGGCGTATTAAGGGGCTTATGGCGGTTTGGTATGTGGTGGTGTGGGCCATATGGAGAGCTAGAAATGATTTGATCTTTAACTTTAAGGTGTTGGTACTTGATGATGTCCTCCATAGTATCATGACCCTCTCTTGGAAGTGGCTTTTAGAGAAGAAAAAGGGAGATAGTTGTTCATTATATGAATGAAAATCCTACCCACCGGATTGTATATTAAGATAATTAGTGATTGATTAATTTTTGTTTTGGTTTTGGCCTTGGGTCAAGTACCCCTTGTACTTAATCCCGAGTTGTGGGTATAGTACCATTTGTACTTTCTCCCATTATTTCTATTTTTATAATATATACTTATTCTGCTGTTCAAAAAAAAAAAGAAAAAAGAGGACATCACATATTCTCTCATATTTGACAACTGCAACACAACAATTAGACATGATGATGGTGTGGGAATGGATTTTTGCCTCGGACATCTCAATTGACGAGAATTTTAAAACTCGATTGTGCCCAATTGAGTTTGGATATTCCGTCCCGCTCTATATATGCATAAATTTATACCATATTACAATTTTTTTATTAAAAACAAAACTTCAAAAACTACATTGTTCCATTGGAGGTTTGATGTAATTTTAAGAGCCTATTTTTATTCAAAAGGTATATTATCGTTAATAAGTCTTAACTCAATTGACAAAAAATATTAGAATTGTTAGACCATCTCCAATGGTGGTTCTTAACTTTTAAGAACAGAAGCAAAATGCAAATGAGTACCTATAGGTACTAGTTCTACAATAAGAAGTGGTACCTAAATAAATTTTGTGGGACATATTTATAATGATGTAGAGTTATTGGAGATATGTGTTATTAGTGAGACCCATTTAGAATTTTTTAAGAGATATGCTGGGTTGGAGGGATTGAGTGTTTATTAGGTACTATTATTAAAAAAATTATAAATGAGTTATGTGTTCACGTGAGACCTAGTTAAGTACTCAAAAATGAGTAGCTCCATTGTGGATGCTCTTAGACGTAACGTCATAACCGGGATTTGAACTCTGTTTCCCCCACTCGTGTGTGTGAGTTTATAATAGTTTTGTCATTTCATCTATCTATAAAAAAAATCCTCATTATCTACACTGCTTGTCTTTTGAAATTGGAGAAAAATTATCCAACTACGAGATAGGTAAAGTTTAACCAATGTCTTAATTATAATTACGAGTGTTTTTTTTTTTTTTGTGTGATGGTTATTAGCTAGTCTTAATTTGTTCTACCATTTATTTTTTGCCAACAAAATAATAATTCCTTCTACCAAATTTTTTTGTTTTCCAATTTTTTTTTGTTGACGGTGACATTATATTACATACGTAGGGAGTCGGAGTTCAAACCTCGGTCATCTCACTTATCCACCTTAACTGTTTTTTAACCACTAGGTTAGTTGACCTGAAAAAGACGGTGTAAACCAAGACATTGGACTCAATCGGTTAATGAGCTCTCCCTAGGACGGATTTTTCTGGAGAATTCGAGTTCGATTCCTGGTAGAAACAATTATTGGCCAGACTTTCCTAACCTCGCAGCTGAACTCTGAATTGTCACGTGACAAGTGTATATGTAGGCACGGTCTTGGTATTGAGGTAACCCACCACACCACCATCTACTCTTATAAATTTAGCAACTCCACAATCACCATAATATGCGGCACAAAAATCTCATTATTTTGTTAGGGGTAAATCGGGAAATGAAATGGGGGAGTGGTTTTTTTGGGGAGGGTTGGAAATTGAAGCGGAGATTTTGAGAGAACGGAGATGGAGTTTAGAGGGAGTGTTTGGGTGTATGGTAAATGGGAGGGTGGTTCGGAAAACGTGGTTTGGGTTTGAAGAAGATGAAGGGCGGTGGTGGTGGTGGTGAAAGCGGTTTTTGCAGCGGTGGCTGCCATGCTTATGTTCAAATGAGACAAATTGTTTCAAAACGCATGCCCTAAAATATTCTATTATTTATATTGACGGAATTTGTCTCTTACTGAAGCACGGATCAACATTTTATCATCCGTGTAAGTTTTCTAAAATATCAAAATAATATTTTGTCAACCAAATACCGTCAAAAAATATTCTGTCAACCAAACATCATACTACAAGATAAAATTTAGCCACTACTTTAAACTTTATTTTGTGTTATAATGCTTGGTACATACGTTTTTCAAATCAAATGGACCATGTGTTAAATGTTATTGTTAATTTGTGTTGGACAATTTAGGGAAGCACATGGAAAAACAACTTGTAATACTTCCTAATCATGAGAGAGAACGTCACATTTGACAAAAAAAGAAGTTAAATTGGACTTTTGGTCCTTTAACTTATTTAGTGGTTTCATTTTGGCCCCTTTCCGTAAAATTTTATCAAAATCTGATAATTTACATTACTTTCATTATCAAATCCAGGATTTCATCAACTCATTCATCACCAACCCATAAATTCATCACCCCCTTCACCACCAAACTTAGAAAAATAAAAACACACAACAAATCCAACAATTCATCACCAAACCCCCTTCCATTCCATTCTCTTTCTTGAATTTATCTTCTCTACATGTTTCTTAAAATTGATTCCACAACATAAAAACCTCCAAACACATTGCTTAAATTGATAGCAATGGGGATTTGGTGATGCATTATTGAGTTTGCTGCATTTTTTATTCTAGGCTTTGGCTTTGTGATGAAGAAAGTAATGAATTTTTGATTTTAACGATGAATATGATGATCTTCCCCCCAACCAAAAGGGATGCAGAGGGGTAAGGGTCATTTCTTTTGTTGTTGCACTGAACTAAGTAAGTGTTCTCTTCTCATAGAGGAATATTAATAGTTTTTGACAAAACTTAACGGAGAAGACTTATTTGACGGACAAAAGTATAGTTAAGGGATCAAAATAGAACAATAAATAGTTATGGGACCAAAACGAAATCAATAAATAAGTTAAGGGAAAAAAAAACAATTTAACCAGAAAAAAAAAAGAGGAGAGATCTCATACTTGACTACGGTGACACAACAATTAGACATAATGGTGTGAGAATGAATTTTTACCTCGGGCATCTCATCTCATCTCAATTGACAAGAATAAAAAAAAGGATAAAATTTACATGCATTTCTTGACTATAGAATTTCAAAACTCATTCATATCCAATTGAGTCTGGATATCCCGCCACACTCTATATCTGCATAAATTTGTATTGTATTACAATTTTTTTATTACAAACAAAAGTTCAAAAATTGCCTTTAAGAGCTTATTTTCAATCAAGAAAGGTATATCCTCGTTCACATGTCTTAACTCAATTGACAAAATATATCAAAATTGTTAGGTCGGACGTCATAATCGTGGTTCGAACTCTGACTCTTCCACTTATGTGTGTGAGTTTATAATGACTTTATCATTTCATCTATATATATATATATATACTTCCTCCGTCCCGTAATATAAGCAAAAAAAACCTCTTTTTGATGCCCCAAAATATAAGCAAAAGACAACCTTTTTAATCCTATAGTTACAAAATTATCCTTAATCATAATTTACTATTTAGTTCTCCAATAAACTTTTGGGGTTCCAAATAGCTTATTTTCAATATGGCTTTTTAGCTTCCATCATCAGGTAATTTATTTTGCTTATGACAAGGGTAATTTAGGAAACTCAATTGTTTATTTTGACAAAACTTAGAGTTTTTTAATAAGTGTGAAATATTCTTTTGCTTATATTTCGGGACGGATGGAGTATATATATATATCTTCATTATGTGCACAACTTGTCTTTTGAAATTGGAGAAGAATTATTCAACCACGAGATAGGAAGTAAAATCTCACCAGTAACTTATAAGTACTTTCTCCGTTCCAAAATAAATGACATAATTGATCGTTTCACACACTTTAAGAAAAGTGTATAAATTGGTTTAAAAAAAAAGAAAAATGTATAAATAAAAGAGAGAGAAATGTACATTTACTAAGCTATCTTTAATATTACTACATTCATTTTTCATAAAAGGATTTTTCTATCATGTGCAAACTTGCACATGTTAAAAAGTTTAAAATAGTAAATTCGTATTGAAACTTGTGCATTTTGTATTAAATATATAACTTTTTGATAAATAATTATTGTTTTTCAATAAAAAGTTATCACTTTTGACTACTTTATACACATGTTAGACAAACCCTTCGTAAAATAAGACAAAGATGAACAGTTGTAATTTCATAGGAGTAGTTTTTCATTGCTAGGTCAGGCGTGTAATAGTTTTTCATTTACGGTAAAAGTAATGGTTGAAACGTGTGTGCAGTCTTTTTTACTCAAAAGGGTACAAGTTTTGCTTCTTTAGGCTATTGCCTATTGGTATTTTTTGCCTTTCAATGAGAAGGCCGTTAACAGTGATGGGGAAAGTGTGTTGAAATTGGACATATTAAAAATAGTCTCCTTAAACGGTGTTTTCGGGACATTTTTTAAGAATTTCTATTATAGAAATTTTTTATTGAAAAAGTTAAACAGTTTAATTTCAAATGCATTGACTTTATACATATTCATAAAATTTTTATAAAAAAATTACTATTTTAAGTCTTAAAGAGTGCCCCGATACACTCGTTAGCATTTGTCTTAAAAAAATATTCTAAAGAGTAAAATTGGAAGAAATGACCTTGAAAGTTGTATATGCCATTTATTTTGGGATCGAGCTATTGTATGTGATGGTTGTTGGCTAGTCTTAATTTGTTCTACCATTTTTTCTCTTTTTTTGCCAACAAATAATAATTTCTTCTACCCTTTTTTTCCTCAAAAAACAAAAGGAAACCACTAATATGAACCTCTTAATAATTTTCCATATAAATAAAGACAGTGTCACGTGACAAGTGTAAGCACGCATAGTTAGATTCGTTGCTGTAGCATTATCACAAAGTTATATTACTCCGGTCTCTTTTATAAACTAAAATTCCGTTTTACACACTTATTAACGAGTTACTTTTTTGTCTCGATTTTATGTGAAAAATCCTTAAATGCAGTTTTACCCCTCTGTTTTCAAAAAATCGGAATTTTGCCCCCTATTTCACTAAAACGGTAATTAATCTCTATCTGTAACTCCAAATTTAGTGGAGTTTGATTCTGTGGAAAGCTAACTCGATTACGGTCATTTGGTACCCATTTGGTGAATTATTGATCGAAAATGAGTTTTGTGCGAAACTTTGAAGTTGAGGCTCATAAGCAAACTTTAAAGTTTCGCACAAAACTTAATTTTGATCAATAATTCACCAAGCTGATACCAAAATGACCGTAATCGAGCTAGCTTTCTACAGAATCAAACTCCACTAAATTTGGAGTTACAGTGAGAGATTAATTACCGTTTTAGTGAAATAGGGAGGGCAAAATTCCGATTTTTTGAAAACAGAGGGTAAAACTGAATTTAATTAAATTTGGATTGTGACTCTACAATATGTAAAAGTTGAACAATTAATTATGGGTACTTTTGGAATGATATCATTTAATAAAGTTACTTTTGGTAACTTTTGATTATATTCGAGGCCAAATTATTTTGTTGACTTTTGTTTATAAATAAGGCTCCGTGAGTATACAATAATTTTTTATTTTTTGTAATTTGCTAATTTCTTTTTTTCTTAATTTGTTATACACAATAATTAATTCTGACCATTAATTCATGATCGGACAGTGCAGAATGTATCAAAACAATCACAGTCATTCAATTGAATCACATCCGACAGTTGAAACTATAATTGCTTTGCCACAGTTATGGAAGAGAATTTGTTTCCCGCAAGGTATTGGTATTAAGGTAACCCACAACACCACCGTACCATCCACTCTTATAAATTTAGCAACTCCAACAATCACTCACCTAAATTTGCGGCACAAAAATCTCTCTCTTCTTTATAACCAAAATTCTCTCTCAAATTTCATTGCGTTTGGTTTGGTGTGACAGTGGGGCGTGGTGGTGGTGATAGAAATTATTCCTGCAGTTGTTTGTGTATGGCATTAAGATTATCAGGTCATCAAGTTTCCGATCTATGTCTTGGCAAACCACAACTCAGGTCAATTTCCGCCACCCACACCATTGCCGATGCTCTTAACGCCATTCACAAATTTCGCCATTCTTCTTTAAGCGTTTGGAATTGTAACCATTCCATTTACACCAATAATAACAAACAGGATTTGGATCAATTTCATTGCAAATGTATTGGAAGAATTTGCATGGTTGATATTATTTGTTTCCTTTCTAAACCACATAATCTCTCTTCTCCTGCTGATGCACTTCGTTCTCCTATTTCAATTCTTCTTGCCGATGACGACAAATCATCCCTCGTTTGCCATCTTCAACCTAATGCTAGGTATTACTTGAATTGAATTTGTTATGTGGTTCTGTTTCATTCTGACATTTTCAACTTTTGTTTGTGGTTGACTTGATTTGACTTTGTAAAATTTATACCTAATCAAATAGGTTAATTATTCTTATATTTTGTTACGGAGGAAGTAATAATAATAATTTCAACTGTTAAATGTTAAAATTGTTAGGCTGAATATTCATGGTGTCTTGGATTCTAACTTGGAATCCGAGATATTCTTTTTGTATGTTTGAGTTATGTGGTATTTACGATTCCATTTATAGACAATAAAAAAGAGAAGGAGAAAGAATTGTATGGTGTTTCAAAATCTCAAACATATATAGTAGGGAGAAAAACTCAAATGCAAGATCAAATAGGTATTTGACAAGATTTTTAGGATATTTCGGTCATCATTTTTCAAGTTTTAGAGGATGAAGGTGAACCTTTTACTTTTTTAATACCAAAAGATTACTAGTTCTATGCAATTGGCCACTTTAGTTTTATATTCTACAAAGTTAACGGTCAAGGACAAAAATAAAGTGGTAGAATCTGATTGGGAGTGACTGCAGTGCATTTTGCACGCAGTTCCACACAGTTTTGCATTTAGGCGGTTAAAAAGATATTAGATGGTCCATATTACATATTAATAAAATCAACTTTTTATGATCTCAACTGTTTCTTTTTTATCGGATGGTCCTAAAGCAAAATTGTGTCAAAAGTGTAGAGAATCTTACGGCAAGAAATTTGCTTCCGTATATTAATATATAGAAAAAAGATAAAGTAGTACATTCTTTATTGAATTAATATGTTATTTTGCTATGTTACATGCAGTTTATTCGAGGCTATAGATGCAATGTCTAAAGGGGTACAAAATGTGGTGATACCAATACCAAATGAGAAGAGATGGGAGAAAAAGGAATGTGAAACTTTGGACTCTGGCATTTTCCACAATGACAAGCTTGCATATTGTTGGCTTACTCAAGAGGATGTAATGCGCTACCTTCTCAACTCAATTGCTGTGTTTTCCTCTACAGCTGCAGAAGCCATCGACAAGCTCGACATTATAGACACACAAAACCTCTTTTTTCTTTACTATGATGACCCTGCATCCTCTGCTTTGGAGCTTCTCACGGCTTCCGTTGTTCATCAATCATCCGTTGCAGTGGTTGACCCGCAAGGCAAGTTCGTTGGAGAAATCTCGCCCTTTATGTTGAACTCTTGGGACGAAGCTGTTGCCCCTGCAATTGCAACTCTCTCAGCTGGCAATCTCTTGGCTTACATTGACTGCGGTGGTCCACCCGAGGATTTGGTTCAGCTAGTAAAAGAGAGGCTGCATGAGCAGAATCTTGACGCGGCTGTTGAGTTACTTGGGGAGGAAGCAAGTCTACCTTCTTGGTCTTCGTTTTCTTCGACTTCATCAGAGGAAGATGTTTGCTTGTCCAGCAAGAATTGGAAGCATGGAGGATACTCTTCAAGAGTGGTAAGGAGATCAGAAGCTATTGTTTGTTATCCTTGGAGTTCTTTGGTTGCTGTTATGATTCAAGCAATTTCCCACCGTGTGAGTTATGTGTGGGTTGTAAAGGAAGATGGAACCTTAACTGGGATTGTTACTTTTCAAAGTATGTTGAAAATTTTCAGAGAACGTTTGAAATTAATGTCCTAACACTCATACATGTGTGAGTGTTAGTTAGAGTGTACAACACTCACTATGCCATCTTCATCAACTAGATAGCAATTCCTAGAGTACAATCTTTTCCATTTTTGTTGAAGAATCAAATGTGAGGTAGGTAAAAGATATATTTTGCCTGCATAATCAGATTTGTTTTGTTTTCTTAAATGGATAAATAAATCAGTCTTTCTTTGTGTTTGATTACATACAAAATTTTACACATTATAAATGTGACTTTTTGTTTTTTATGCTACGAGAAAGAGAGGGACAATGTGGATGATTGTTTTTTGTTTTTTTATTAATTATAATGTGAACAAAGTTGAACTATGTTGCTAAGAGATACAACTTGCATACTGTTCAAATAAACAAATAAGTAATGTTCAAATAAAAGGATTTATTCCATCTTTAGATTGATTGTGTGTGCTCATTATAACTTCACTCGTTAGCCAACAACATTTAGATGAAATGATGCGGGTCTTTTCTAACTTAACCAAGGTCCTGATTCGATCTATGGCTTGAACATGCAGCAGTGTTAAAACTTTGAGGGAGAGTTTGTCATCCATTTAGGTTTCACAAAACTCAAGAGATTAATTTCTACGCGCGGAGGATACACAGTTTATGCCAAAAAAATAACTTGGCTTGTTGTATTTTGAGAGAACTTTTGAAATCAATGTTCTAACACCCACATGTTTGAGTGCGAGTTATAGAGTGTACAACAATCACTATAATTAGATGTTGATCCTTACCTCTCCTTCTGATGGGTATTCTTCTTCTCGTGGTAGTGCCTTCGAGGGTTTCTAGTTTGTTGGTGGTGTACCTTTCTTGTTTACTTGTAGTTTTATTTTGTTTTCTTGTCTAATAGATTGATGTGGTTTGATGGAGTATACTTCTTGTACCTCCTTGATCTACTATACTCTCTCTTGTACTTTTTTCGTTTTTATATTATGGCTCTGTTTGGTAAAAATAGCGGTTAGCTTATAAGCTAGCTTATAGCTTATAGCTAATAGCTTATAGCTTATAGATGATGGCTTATAGCTTATAGCTGATAAGCTAATTGAAGTGTTTGGTAAAATTAGCTTATAACTGATAAGATAATGTAAAATTACATGAAAGGGCATTATCACTTTATAATAAAATTTATATCAATTAATATTTAAGATATTATTAAAAAATATTTTTTATTTAAAAAAATGATTTTAAATACTTTTACCTTTTATAAAAAAAGTAAACATTACAGTAAAATATATTTAATATGTATATATAAATTATATTATTGTAAATTTTTTTTTTTGACAGAATATTATTGTAAAACTTAATTACAACATATACAATGAATAGATAATAATAATATTATACTAAAAAGTCAATTTTGTAAAAGTAGAGAGTGAAAAGTTAGTTCAAAAAAAATTGTGATGATGTTTACTCGTCATATATAACACAAGTGTTATATAAATTTTGCAATAAAAATATAATAAATATTAAAATAATGTTAATTATGCTTGTTGAAAAAAGATAATTTTGGCTAAATTATATTAATCCAAAATAATAATCAAAATAAGTACTAAAGGGTAAAATTGGGTTTTAGTTAAAATAACAAGGGTAAAAGTGGAAGAAAAGACAATAAGCTATAAGCTATAAGCTATAAGCTAATTGAAATAGCGTTTGAAAATAAGCTATAAGCTAGTCAAAATAAGCTATAAGCTCGTAACGAAAAGGTCGTTACCAAACAGGGCTTTTAGCTTATAAGCTATAAGCTATAAGCTATAAGCTAGCTTTTTGTGCTTACCAAACAGAGCCTATATATAATATATTTGCCATTAAAAAAAATCACTATAATTAGATTAATGGGTGTAATATTTTCCATTTTTGTTGAAAAATCAAATGTGAGGTAGGTAAAGTAAAACTAATATTATATCTACAATAATTACATTTATTTTTTTGTTCTCAAATGAGTAAAGAATCCAATCTTTCATTTCGGGTTTGATTACGTGTAGCATTCTTACACATTAGAAAATAGAAATGTGATTTTTTGTTTTTATGCTTTGAGGGAGAGAGGCAATGTGGATGATTATTTTTTGTTGTTTTTTTTTTAAATAAATAATTTATATTGACTTTTTTTATTAATTATAATGTGAACATGGTTGAATTAGATTGCTTTAGAGATACGACTTGCACTTAAAACTTATCTTTTCTATATGAATTCAAAAAATTAAATAAATAAGCAATATATTCAAAGAAAATGATTTGTTCCATCTTTTGATTGTGTATACATGTAATAACTTGACTGTTGTCAAGTTTTGGAGATATGGCGATGAAGACACAAAGAGAATGATAATTCTGGTTTTATAGTAATTAATAATTATTATGTTTAAATCTTAGAAGTATAGTTCAAGAAAGATATATAAATGAACATAGAGAAAGTATAATTCTACTAAGATATATCAATGACCATAGAGAAAGTGAAAGATAAGATGTGAAAAAACAGATAAAATGGTGTAGAGTAAGAAATGTGGTACATAAAAAGCATGATTGAGAAACAAAATCAGTATCTATAAGTCCTAGTTCGATTGAAAATTGTGATGTTTTTAAATTGGATGCGTTCATTCGATTATTTATTTGTTATTTCATCTATAAGTTCAACATTTTCCAATTTTTTTCTGTCAAAAGCGGGCAAGGGCGATTTGTAGGGATCTAAACCCAAACTAAAAAAAAATCATTTGTAGAAGTAGAACTATAATGATACATTTTGGATTCAAATATTTTGTTCTTTCTTTCCAAATCGGAAAGGAAAGAAAGCGATGTTGTTAATTTGGCACACAACACTACGTCACTGTGGCCTATTTGGAAAGCTAAAAATGACTTTATTTTTAAGTCCAAAGTAATGATAGAGGAAGAAATTGATGATTTAATTAAGAAATGGTCCTGAGAATGGATTTTGGCCAAGCAAAGGGGTATACCGTTTTTATTTTGTGAATGGGTAACTAATCATTTATATTATATTTTGAGGTGATGCTTGTCTCTGGTCACTAGGCGTCTTTGTTTTTGTTATTTTTCTGAGACGAGTATCCCTTGTACTTTCTACCATTTGAATAAAATATTTTATCATTAAAAAAACACTGACCTAGGTTGATTTTGTGTGTGTTAATCTTGGTTTGAAGTCTATACACACAACAAAGCAAAAATTCGACCAGTCCAAATTAAATGTAATATTAATATGGATGCAAATTTTTATCATGTTTTGAGATGAAAAATTCTCTTTAGACCCGTTAATATGTTCTAAGATTTTCCAAATTTTTAAAGCATATTGAGAGACCTTAGAACATATATTAAGGGATTTCTCATTAGGCTCTCGTGTAATTAAAAGTGAAGGATATTTTGTGCTAATCCAAACAAGTTGAAAGTATACAAATATTTCAACCATTGAAAGGGATGCATTATTCCAAACAATTCAGCTTACCACCGACAAGGAATTTGATTGTTCAAAAAAATTTACAAGAATCAAAGTTGTGCATGGCGTAAATTAATGAAGAAAATTTGCTATTTTTTTTAATTTTCTACAAAATCGTTATATTTATTAATTTATGGGCGAAGAAACTTTATATGACACTAAGTTTAAAATAGATATCGTACTTCTTTTTTTGTACATAAAATAGATATAGTACTATTGCATACTATATATATATATATATATATGATGATATTTGAATTCTTTATATTCAAAGATCATACATTCATTTATATTTAGTGTAAATAGGTTATGAAAGAGATTGAAGAAAAATAGTATGATGGGTGATGATAACAAAAAACAATTTAAAAATAAATTAAATATGGATGAATGCAAGATTTTTGAATGTAGAGAATTTAAGTATATGTTTATGTCTGGTTATGCGGTGTACATAATTGATTTTGGCAAAATTAAGTTTAATAAAATTGATTTTGCTAGAATTGAGTTGAAAGTAATGGATTTATGTTTGGATACAATAAGGTAGAATTGATTGTTGTCAATCTATGTTGTTTGGATAATTTTGAACAGAATTGCTTTTGAATGTAAAATTATCAAAATGGACATTAATATCAATAAAATAATATATAGTATATACCAATTGAATTTATTAAAAAAAATTGTATATATCAAATGAACATTATTATTTTTTCTATGAACATATATTTTTTAGTCAATTTTTTATTTTTTTTTAAAATTGGTTGGTATGTTTTATAATTTTATTTGATAAGATTTTGGGTGATATATTACGTTAATATTCAAAAAGTAAAATAAATGAATCGGGTTTTTAAGTGTCCATTAACTGTGTTTTTTTTTTAACACCATTAACTATCTTTTGAAGATAAAAAAGTGTCCATTAGCTTTCCTCTTCTTGATTAAAAAAAAACTTTTCTCTTCTCTAACCTGGAGAAAGTGCAGCGCACAACTAGTACGAAATTCAATGTCTTTTAGAAAGAAGACTATATTTATTGATATTTAATGAAATATGGTCACTTTGTGTTGAAATATGAAGAAAAAGAAAATATACGAGACACATGTTACTATATTTTTTTACTCCTATATGCTATGATTTGAGTCAAAGGTTTTTGTTGGGTTCATTTGAATTGAAAAGTTTGAAATTTCAAATTGATTAACTAGATAAATTTCATTAAAAGTCTTTAATGAATTTGATGATTCTCAAATTTACATGATGAAGTGGGGAAAGAGGGATAAAAAGTCTTCTATTTTGGATTGTGCACCATCTCTTCATTGTGCATTTTTTAATTAGAAAGAAAAAGAAAGAATAAGGGATGACAAAATTGTGAATAAAAAACATAGGCATGAGTGGTGCTTAGTGCCAAAAGCCATCAATTCAATTCAATGCCTAAAAAACAAAGGCAAAGTGGATAGGACTGTCCTCACATATTCATCCACGAACCAACTCAACTCAACTAACAAAACAAAAGTGTTCTAATATCATTATTTAATACCGTAGTAGTAGTAAAGTGTGTTGCTAGCGGTGCTTTAAAATAGAGAAAATTAGGATGGTTAGACTATTGTTGGTAAAAAATATTACCAGATAGTTATACCGAATGAATTTATTGCGAATAACTTATAAATTAGTTTTTAGTTTATATCTAATAAGTTAATTGATTGAATTTATAACGTTTAGTAAAATTAGTGGTTGAATTAACTTATAAGTACTATAAAATGATATAAAAAAATATATTTAATTAATATTTAATTTTGCGTGAATAATCCGTAGTTATCTTAATATATTTGTTAATATGAACAAATTTTATGTAGATTAAAAAATTAACTTACCAATAGTTAATTGGTTTAGTGACGGTTAATACTGACTTGGACCAAAACTTGACCTTCTGCAATTTGTATAGAACTTTAATCCATTTTATATAAAATAATTAATTTTTTAAATTAATTTAAAAATTGAGTTATTTAATTAAAAAAATGAATTATCTTATCTTATACAAAAGTACTAATGACAATCATTAATTAATCTTGATGAAAATTAAATAAATAACAGAACGCCACGTGTCAACCAAATAGCTTTTGCGTATTGTTGAAACTTTGAAAGAAGAGAATAGAAGGCGCAGTCTAGAGCAACTGTACTACTCTAGAGAGAGAGAGAGAGAGAGACTATGAAAGTTGTTGATGTTGGTTTTTGATTGAAAAAAACAAAGTGTTTTGGTTTGATAATCTCTGGAAAAATAGAAGACATGTACATAAACAGTGGTTCTTCTTCCATGGGAAGGTCTTTCAAAGAATCTCTAAAACTTCTTGAAGCTGATATTCATCATGCCAATACCTTGTCAGTTTCCTTTTCCTTCTTTTTTTCCTTTCAATTCTCACACCCTTTTGAAAAAAGTTAATTTTTTTATAGTTTTATTTTTAAGGGTACACACCCTTCCTATAAAGATTTTATTTTTGGATGAATTGGATCATGACTTTGAATTAGAGTAACCCCTGATTTTTTTTTGTTTCATTTTAAGTCAATCATATAAAAAAAAACAAAATTTCCATAAATATATGGTGGTGTCTTTATTTTAGTACAAATTTATGATTTTGGTATTGTGTGTTGTGATTATCCACTCTTTAACTGTACAACAATCAAACAGTGTCTTATGTCTTGTTGGGGGAGAATTTAATACTTCAAAATTCAGCTCTGAACAAACTATGTTGGATTTTTTCCTATGACTTCCAAGATCATGTTTTGTTTGTCTAATAGTGAGTCATATTTTTAGTACTTTTTTCATTTTTTGGGAAATGACTGTGTTGTAGTATGCTAAAGTCAAAATTTAGAAAAATTTGGCCTTCATTACCTCTGTACTCATGTGGAGATTTTATTTGTTGTTGTTTATATTTATCTGAATTTTTAGTTTGAAAAATAGTTGAATTTTTTATTTTGTTTTTTGTGTATGTGACTATTTTTTTCCACCTTTATGGTGGATGTGGGACATTGTCACCTATTGGCAGGGTAAGTAACTTGTGTGGCTAGCATACAATGCATTGTGATTTTGATACCAATTGTTGCTTCTTGATCTCTAATTTGTCTTATCTTTCGCAGCTATTTGATTTTTTTGTTCAATGTTTCAAAGTTATTTGCTGTGTTTGTGATGAGTCTCTTGTGAAATTTGACTAGAGTCCGATATACGAGATAAGTTCCGAATGGTGTCTTTTTTGAACATTGAAAATTTGAAATGATAAGACTTTGGAAGGATGTGTTTTCTTAATACGAGTATAAGAGTTATAACTTCATCATGTATTTGGGTGTGTAGAGCATCGGATTTTCCGAGGGAATACGATGGTGCGTGTCTTCAGATGAGAATGTCATACAGTCCGGCAGCACACCTGTTTCTTTTTCTGGTTCAATGGACAGATTGCAATCTTGCTGGAGCCCTTGGACTATTAAGAATACTAATTTACAAGGTTAGATGTTTTAGTTTTTAGATGTTCATTTTGTCTGATTGACGTATTCGAGCTTATCTACGAACATAAGCACTTGTGATGCTGTTTGAGAGACCTTATGAGAACAGCTTATGACGTGCTCATAAGCTATTTTCATAACCTCTTCAGGATAGCTTTTGACAACAGCTTATAGCTTATATAAAAACAATTTGACTTTATGTTATCTATAGCTATAAAAATAGCTTATTATAAGTGTTTATGCTATAAGCACTCACTTAGCGGTTTATCCAAACAGGGGTGAAGATGACAATTTTTTCTCATGCTGCAGGTGTATGTGGATGGGACAACTACCATGTCTACACATGAAAGAAAAGCAAGTATTAGGGAATTCTATGGTATATCTTCCTTTCTTTATTTCCCCCTACAATGAATTAGTTTACATTGTAGTCTGTCTGGACTGATATACTGAAATTCTGTTTTGATCAGCGGTCATATATCCGTCTTTATTGCAACTTGAAAAAGGTGTCACTGATGTGGAGGATAAAAAACAAAAGGTTGTATGCATGGAGAGGTATCGTAAAAGAGATGACGAGGAGCATAAACAATCCTCAGACATAGACATTGAAAGAGAAGAAGAGTGTGGAATATGCATGGAGATGAATAGTAAGATCGTGTTGCCTAACTGCAACCATGCCATGTGCCTTAAATGTTACCATGAATGGTACTTCCTCTCTTTCTTTCTCTCTTTCACACACACATTCATTAGTTTATTATCATGACTTGTTGGTATTAAGAAATACAAAGTCGTGGCTTTGTTTCTCCTTTCTCTACATCTTGATTCTTTGTATTTCTTTAGCAGTATATCTTATGATTTGTTTTTATTCGGTTTTGCTAATTTCATTCCTTATATTTAGTTCTGAATGATATATTTCACTTTGGTAAATTGTAATCTGTTGAGTCTGCATTGTTTTTGATAAATCTTGCATTAGTTTAGTTTGTTTGGATCCATGATTGTTTACTACCAAGTAAGATAACTTCTATCATTAGAGATGTTGCATCTAGTGCAACAGTTATCACCACAAGTGATGTGGTTCTAGAATCATATGTGTGAAGGATGCCATAACAGGTACCGTAAGTACGTAGGTTTGGGTTGTCACTTGTCATTCTTTTCTTATTGTTCTTGAATCTAAATAATCAATTTAAAAGTAGCAAAGAATTAGATTATTGAAGTGAGAAAGAATTGAATAGTGAAAGTTGATTGTAATTGTTACCTTAAGAACAAGCAACTGCCAAAGAAGTAGATTATTGGAGTGACAAAAGTGAGGCTTAGTAGTCTCACCCCACTATTATTGATTTGCATTTAACACTTTTGTCTTCCTAGCACCGGAGTTTGGCTTAGTGTAGTTTTTAAGAGGATTCGTTTGGCATCCAAAAAGGGTTAGGAGTGCAACTTGTTTGCCGTTTGCCTTTCATTCATGTGTAATTATCTCGAATATATACAAAGTTATTCTATTGCAAAAAAATATATATGCTATATTGTTTTGACGTTCTCATTCTTTCCTGCCCTGTGTCCAAGCACACACAAAATTGTGTCTGCTTCATCATTCAACTCTTGTTCAAGTGTTATCTCGTTTAGTTGAAAGCTATATGTATATTGACCTTTTTTTTTTGCAGGAGAGCAAGATCACAGTCATGCCCCTTTTGTCGTGACAGTCTTAAAAGAGTGAACTCGGGCGATCTTTGGGTATTCACCGATAATAGGGACATAGTAGATATGGAAACAGTGACAAGGGAGAATCTTAGAAGACTTTTCATGTACATAGATAAGTTACCTTTGATCATTCCAGACTCCCTTTTTGATCCTTATGACTCTCACTTAAGATAAGTCACCGCAACATAGATTTTACTGTCTGTTGTACATGTTCTTCGACGGGTGGTTCCTTTTGTTTTAGTCATATAAACTCTGAATGTAGTAATTTGGTGAATTAGTTTATAGAGTTGAAGTGCTTGCTTCCACGTCTTCGAAAAGTATCCAGCCTCGAGTTTGCGATGAGTTACTGGTGAAGTTGAGATGGTAAATTGTATGTAGCAGATTTGTATATTTTTGTACAGATTGAATTACTTATCAAGAGGTTTGCATATTATGTGCCTCTTGTGATATTAATATAACCCTCCCTCTTAAAACAGCTCTTTGATCATGAATGTATTGGATGAAAATATTGAATGCCAACTTTACCAACAACTTGACTCTTAACCAATATGAAAGAAGACGAGTCACTTTTTAGATTCATTAAATAATTGATGTATGTGGTCTATCTCTTATGATAAGAAACGAAGTTAGTAGTTAATTCTGCTATAGGGTCTATGTAGTTGGCAACTTATACAACATTTTACAAGAGAGAAAATGAGAAATGAGAGATGAATTCAGAAATTTCCTAAGTCAGGGAAAATTGCTTTTCCATCCCTGTGTTTCTTTTATACCCCCAAAAATCTCTAAAAATTCCATTTTGCCCTTGAAAAAAATTTTGGGACGTAAAAACCGAAATTTTTTTAGTTCAAATTTCGAAAATTTTTGGTTAACATAAACAGAAATTTTAACAAAGGGCAAAACATAAAATCCATAGATTTTTGCGGGTATAAAAGAAACAGGGGGGCTGGAAAAACAATTTTCTAAGTCAGTATATATGATACGGGCCAAAACATAAGGATGCATCAGCCCAATATTGAGAACCCAAGGCCCAAACAAAAGGAAAAAGAGTCATGAAGAAAATTTCTCAAGTGACCCCTCTATCTCTTTTCTACCCCCAAATATTTCAATTTTGCCCTGCAAAAACTTTGGTTCGAAAAAACCGAAGTTTTTTGGTAGTGCAAATTCAGATGAATTTCGGTTCGTATAAACCGAAAAAAAAAATTCAAGACAAAAAAAACTTTGATTTTTAAAAACTGAAGTGTTTTGCAAGGGCAAAATTGGAAATTCATTAGGTAGAAAAGAGATAGGGGTCGCTTTGAGAAATTTTGGGTCATCAAAGAACCTATAGGAATGAAGGACTATGGAATAAAAAATAATTAAAAGGATAATGACATGCACCAAATTAAATCCTTATTACTCCCTCCGTCCCAAAACTTTAGTTCTTTTAGAGTTTTGCACGGAGATTAAGAAATTATAAAGATTGATAAGTTAAGTCATTTTTACCCTTACTTTATTAAGAAAGAGAAAATATATTTAATTAATACTTTAACTTTAGTAAGGGTACAAATGGTAAAATATCACTATTATACATTGGTTTCTTAAAAATGACTAAAGATTTGGGACAAAGCTAAAAAGCTAAAAGAACCGAAGATTTGGGACGGAGGGAGTACCTAAAAAAAACTTAAAAGATTAATTTACCTTGGATGTATTTACCGTAGTTTACCTAAATTGAGGGTTGAGATCAAAAATCACAGGCTGTAATGTCGGGGAAGAAACAAATCGCAACCAGTAAGAAAGAAACATAGTGAGTGAGGATATTATTATGCCTCTATTCTTAGCTTTTTTCCCACATTCAACATTCTCAATTATATTATATATAAATAATCTCTTAGATTGATGAAACGATTCACATGTGATGTGAGAGATAGAAACAGAAAAATAATAATGGGCCTAGGAGAAGATCGTGATGAAGGGGTTACAATGCCTGGGGATTTCTTCTGGTCTTATACTGACGAACCCCATGCTTCTCGCCGTCGTCAGATCCTCTCCAAATACCCTCAAATTAAACAACTTTTTGGTCCTGATCCTTTCGCATTCTTCAAGGTTTCTTCTCTTTCATTCACCCTTTTCATTTTATTTTTCTGTCTTTCATTTCAATTTTCAGTCTTGCTTGTGTTTTGTTAATGGGTTTGTTTGTTATTCCCTCACATTTCTTTAATTTGTGAATTTTATAATGCTATCTTAGATCTATTTAGAAAATACTAGTTAAATAAATATGGGGAGAATCCGAGTTGGATTCCTGGTGGAAAAATTGTTGGACTGACTTTACTTGTCTCGCTGTCGAACTCTGGGTTACCGGAACCCTTACCCTAGGAACCAGAAGGTTAATACCGGAAAAATAAAATAAAATTGGGAGGTTTTGATTTTATTGACTACATTTGGTTTAGGAAAATAGCTGCAAATGTGTGTTTTAGGGTTCAATGATAAGGTGGTACAATAGTGTTGATGTAATGAGAATAAGAATTGGATTTTTAATTATTTGAAAAATATCAATTTTGAGGTATCTTGTGAGATTCATTTTTGGAAGATGTGTATTTAAAGATGTGGGGATCTATTTGAGTTCTTTAAAGAGGTAAGTAAACCATTTGTGTGTGTAAAGTAGTTGGTGAAGTTCTTAAATCTGATGTGAGATTGTAGGGCCCATGAAAATGAAGTTAACGACTTTGAATTTATTCTGCCATTGGGATAGGGGATTTGGAATGGATTTTTATGTGGATGTGAATATTGATAGAATATGGATAGGTTTATTAAACATTGTAGCCCCTAAACCTAGTGTGCCATCAATGTGTCCTTAAAAACTATCACTCTCTCCAATATGGTCCCTGAATTGTAGAAATATATTAAGTTGCCCTTGAACTATGGTTAATCCATCAAGTTGGTCCCTCAGTTGAGTCAGTTCCTTTACACACCGGAGAAAGAATGATATTTCCATAGTTCAAAAACAAAATTGGAGAGAGAGAACCAACGTGTGACACAAGTGGTAGATACTTGAGTCTCTTAACCATTTGGTCCAAGGTTCAATGCTTGACTGGTGTGAATGGAAAAATGTTTGTTGGGAGAGCTCAACCCCTTAAATGAATTTCAATTAACTCGAGGGATTAGTTTCTGTAGTGGCTCGCGGAGATTATCTTGGTTTATCAAAATATATAAAATTGGAGAGAGAGTGATAGTTTAAAGACCAAATTGATGGTTTATCCCTTTCGGCCATGAATCTCATTAAATCCAAATTCACTATGATGAATTTTGATTTATTCCAATATCATTAAACTTCAGTGTAGTATGCCACTCTTTTATCAACTTTGTTCTTTAGATCTTTATTTCCCATGGTAGGATGTATGTTGATAATCTTTGAAATTGTTTTGTTTTCTTGCAGATTAGTTTTGTTGTTTTGCTTCAGCTTGGTACTGCTATTTTACTTAAAGATGCAGGATGGCTGAAGATACTTCTAGTAGCTTATTTTTTTGGCTCATTTCTCAACCACAATCTCTTCTTGGCTATCCATGAACTCAGTCACAATCTAGCTTTCTCAACACCAGTCTACAACCGTTGGCTTGGGATTTTTGCTAACCTCCCTATAGGCGTACCTATGTCTGTAACCTTTCAAAAGTATCACTTAGAGCACCACCGCTTCCAAGGTGTAGATGGCATTGATATGGATGTCCCTAGTCTCACGGAAGCACGTGTCGTAACAAATATTTTTGCAAAAACCATTTGGGTCTTTTTACAGCTATTCTTTTATGCATTCCGACCGTTGTTTCTTAAACCGAAACCACCAGGTTGTTGGGAATTCATCAACTTCTCTGTTCAGATTGCCCTTGACGTCTCAATGGTTTATTTCTGGGGTTGGAAATCCTTAGCTTATCTCATACTTGCCACATTTGTTGGTGGAGGAATGCATCCGATGGCCGGTCACTTCATTTCAGAACATTATGTATTCAATCCTGAACAAGAGACATATTCTTACTATGGACCTCTGAATCTTCTCACATGGCATGTAGGTTACCACAACGAACACCATGATTTTCCAAGAATTCCCGGAAACAAGCTCCACAAGGTGAAGGAGATTGCTCCTGAGTATTATGATAGTTTGTCACATTATAAATCTTGGAGTCAGGTTATTTACATGTATATTATGGACAGAACAGTTGGACCTTATAGCAGAATGAAGAGAAAACCAAGCAAAACTGAATAGATGCTGTCATTAATTTATTTTCCCTGTTGTGATGATGTTTCATCCTTTTTCATGGATGTTCTTATAAAGTTATCACACTTTTGACAATTTTATATGTAACAGAAGGATGTACTGTAGTTTTTGACCCAGATAGCAATTCATTTGTTTATTGGCTTATTATATAGTTGTGATAAATATAATTGGTTTTGAGTTTTCCTCCAATATGTATTCACAAATTTCACCAAAAAAGAAAAATCTGCAATCTACAGCGTAGATACAACAGAATCGTGGTCTTTTTTTTTGTATGAATAATCATGGTCATTCCAGTGCATATCTGGATTGACGGTGAGTTTGGCAGAATCATAGCGAGCCAATGTGATTTTAGCATAACTTACACATTGAAGTTTCAATAAAATCATAGTGTTTTTCTCAAACTCACCGCTCATCCAAACATACACCTAATTTTGGAGAAATTATATAGTGAAGTACGTTTTATTTTTGTACATTTCTTTCAAACGATCTCAATTATTAGGTGAATTTTACTCGAGCCTTTTAATTTTTTTTATTTTTTAGGATTTATATTAATCTGATGAAAAAATGTAGTAAAAAATGTCTTAGAAAAATATATTATTAATTATATACTTTGCAGTTTTTTTTTAAGGAAAATTATATACCTGCAGTTGTTTGTTGTAGACAAGAGACTATTAGCCATCCCTATCATTTATAGATATCAAAGTTATTATTTTACTGTCAATATTGAAACATAATATCTAAACCAAAATCATTGGCTTGTTATTATGATCAATAAGATGCAAAACCATAAGTTGCTCCTTTCATTCATATGGTCCATCATGCCAAAGTCAAATCAACAACATACCCTAAAAATAACTCCCCACCATTCTCATGATAGAAATGAATTTGAAGTTTTAAAAACTACACAGCTTTTTTTTTGGTTGTTTAGCTAGTATGTATAGCATGGTAAACAAATATACAAACATGATTATATTAAATGTGCATCAAATATTACCAACAAGTTGCCGTGGTGTAGTGGTTATCACGTTAGTCTTACACACTAAAGGTCCCCAGTTCGATCCTGGGCGGCAACAAGTCATTTTTTTGACATTTGGTTTTGTGCATAACAGAGATAAAAAGTGATGGGCCATTGAGAAAAATAAGGAGCTGACCCAATAGTTTCACAACTTTAAAATGAGGAAGGAGAGGGAAGAATGAGATAAAAAAAGTGGAAAAAGCAGCACAAAGACTTTTGAAGAGGCCAGTACCGCCGGAAAAACAAAGAATTGGCAACTATAAGTGACACCGGAGCCGGCGTTATCTGAAATTTCTTCGGGTTTATTTTCTTTTTCATTTTACTTATGTTTATGAATACGAGCAATTCATTTTCTTTGATTGAAATATATATCAACTTCTTTGAATCTACTCGATATTTTGATTCACTTATAGAAGAAGATAGGTAGTGTGAACCAAAACTAGTATTGTTTGTTGATCATGTTAAATAATCACCGTAGGAATATAAAATTGTTAATGTGTGTTTATAGAAATTAACTTCGTTCATGCTTTGGAGAATTATTGTCCACTTAAGGAGTTACTAGTTCATTGTTAGGAAAATGGGATTGTAACTTGTAAGTCAAAAACTTGGACCTAATCTATTTAGCGATATTAGTGTGGTGTGGTTGTTGATTTTTTTTTGATAATTAAAAATTGAATTATAAGGAGTACAAGGAGTACTCGGTCCTTACAATTCAAATCTAAAGGATTATTACACCAAGTAGAGAAAATTAAATTCGCATTACAACATCGGCCTATGAACCAAAACCAAGAAATATAAATAATTTGATCCACTAAATTAGAGACACTAAGTTGAGCTCCTCTAAACAAAATATTATTTCGCGTATGCCATATACTCCACGTCGTTGCCAACCAATTAAGTGTGGTTGTTGATGATTATCAATCTATATAAATTCCTAAAATAGAAAATAGGATATTATTATTTATTATTATTATTTTTTATTTTTGACTAATATTATTTATTATTATTAACAATAATATTAATGATCATTTAACAACAGTCTCTAATAAGAAATAATTATTGATCAATTTGCACTAATATAAATACTAAATAGAAATAATTAATTATAATTTTATATTTTAAAAAAATACATATTTGATTTTGGTTTTTTATTTTCTTTTTCTGCAATTAGTGTTTAGCTTTCAATAGTTTAGTTATTTTTCATTTGCTTTAATAAATTTTTATCAACAGATTAAATGAGAAATTTTACACCTATAAATATAAATAGAAACAATTTGATTTATTTTTTTGAATCATAATATAGTGATTGATTTTTATTCTTTTTCTTTTGACACCGGTTGATTTTTATTCTTAGCTGTTTATACTATGGTAAATGACGTGGGCCGAGAAAAAATTCAGGATAACAACAAATATTATTTTGTTATTGGCCTAGTGGCGACCACTTGCATATAAAAAAGTTCTATCCCAAGCACAAACGTATGCAAGAGATAGAGCAAAAATTACAAAGTTAAAGAAAAGACATAGTTTCAATGATACAATCCAAACACTTCTTTGCATTACATAAGACACCTAAACTGATGCACTTTAACTCTTGAGAACAACCACTAATAAGAGAACCGTTTCCAAGAGACAAAATGCCACATATCCACTTAATAAGAGGCAATGCACTGAACCAAATAAGACTTGATATTATTGCATTAAGAAGTCCTATAACCACTATCACAGAGACAATGAAACATAACCTGCTATTTTCGAAAATTTCGACCTCTACTAAATCCAATTATATAAGTGAGTCCCAACAAAAATCCAAACTTTCACCAAATCAGTGTTATAAACTCCACCACAAAACACAAAAGTATGCATAAAAATAAGACATAAGACATTAACAGATAAGCAAGCATAAAAATAAGACATTAACAGAACTCTCTCCCTTTCAAATACTCCCTAACCAAGACCAGCTACATATGCACAAACCAATGCTTAATAAGGTCGGATGGCCGCCAACTCTAAATGTAATGCAAACTTCAATCATGCAATGCATCTTCTAGATAACAGCAAAAAACACGCTCTCCAGTAGATCACTCCAACTCCAGCTCGTTGATAGTAGTATCAAACTGTACCCATTTAAAACCAAACCAACTTTGCTGATATCATTCTGCATCTGCACACCTACATCCGAAATAAATGATCCAGCAAGGCTCCAACTCTGAAGCTTGCATATAGACAAAGCCAAATTTATATTAAATTTAATCCTAGTGCACCCAAGGAATGACCTTGATTCCAGGTACCATTGTGTGATCTCATAATCTAAGCTATTTTCTTTGATGCTCAACCAGTTCTATGAGTGAATTTTCACATGCTTAACCATCTCTAAACATATATCTTTATTGTGGAATACATAGCTAGTCAAGAAAAAAGCTAGCTCACATGCTTTACCGAGCTTGCTCGGTCTATCTAAAGTAAAAAGCTTTAACTCACGACAAATAAACATTTCGTAATAAATAATTCCAAAATTCTCGACAGAATGAGAACAAGTGTTATCTCAACTACTTCAAAGTAAGGTGCCGAGTAGAGGGCTTGTTATTGATTGCAAACAAAAATAAAATGAGGTCTTGGATTCAAAATAAGTACTAAAATAGGAAGTTGCCAATAGTAATAATTATCAAGTAGCAAAATGTATGGGCTTGTTTGGTTCAATTTGAAGCAAGAATATGATAATAATAGGAAATTCATTAACAAAGTAGTCTGCATAGAATTGATATCATTGACCTCATACTTAAACATGTTAGACTCCTCCTCATACTCCATATGACTCTTTACCTCCTAATAACACGAACAAAATCGAAGTTCATGAAGTTTAGAATAAAAATGAGTTGTGTAATTTTTTCCATCTTATAACTTTTTCCTTATTAAAAACATTCAAAATTTAAAAAGACCATTGTTGCCTGGAAGCAAAAATAAATATGTTCTTTTTGAACCAAACATAAAATTGAGCTAAAAAGAATCCTGGAATAACAAATATGATTGTTGAATTAACTGAAAAACCAGATATCATTAGAGAGAAATCAACTGAATTTAAATAAAAATCTTATCATATGGTGTGCTGATATTCTGAAAAATTCAACATGGGAAATCATACCATAGTTTGTAAATTAATGTGAGCTTCACTATCTATATCTGATATCAATGGAAAAAAATGCAAAAAATATATACGATAAAGCAACATCAAGAATGTTGTATATAAAGAAGCAATATCAAGAATGGATGCAGAAACTAATGGGAGAAAAAGTAAACCAACCATATTCTTTGAGAAAAAATGTAAATGGGGGTAAAAAAATAGATCCTTCTATGTCAATATACACATAGAGAGGAATGATTCAAGTTAACCTGGAGACTGTTTACAGTTTAAAGATACTATGCAAAAACTAATCCCATTAGCAATTCAAATGCCGACAACTATGAAGAGGTAAAACCATTAATTGGGAGGTGCTTGATGATCAAGTTTATAAGGTCAAACATTAAGAAGTATAAGGTGAATTGATACTTACCGTGAAAGATTATCTTGAACTACAATTACCTAAAAGTATCCAATAGTGGAGTTATGTGTCGAACATATGCTAACAGGAATCACCTCAAAAAAATATATGCATTTTTCATCCAAAGCAGGGAACAACCATACATGCAATGTATGTCACTTTTCCTATAGATGAATTGGTATCGAGAAAATCAAAAACCCCTTCGAAATTTTGTTCTTCTTCACCTGCACTTCTATCAAAGAAAGGATGGTATGTGTCAAAATAATATCAATCAATATAATCCTATTTATACATTATATGTAACTAAAACTAAATCAAAACTAAACAACTTTATACATTATATTCACAAAAAGTGAGGGGATGAGCCCTTGAACACATTGCAATATTAGCTAATATGATTAAACAACTAACTTAATAAACCAGAGAGAAAATCAAACTCTGATGATTGAAAAAATTTAAAATCAATACTTCTTTCAATTTTATTGTTATTAATCATGTCATTAAATCAACTCAGTTCAAAAGTGATATATCTTCGGCGAAATGAGTGTTACTTATTTCTTCAATGCAAGCAAGCACTCTACCTTGTTGTCAACCTACTCAGTGGCATATACAAAGCAAATTATAAATTTTGCAAATAGAGAAAACAAAACCTTGCTTGGACATTCATCACAATTGTGCAACTTTTGGATTTTTTTTTGGTTTGCTCCTCACTGTAAACACAAAAGGTTTACTGTCTAAACATCCACAATTAGGGGGTTAAGCAGATAAGGAAACCCAAAAGATAACATGCAAATGACATACAATATTTCAGCTAGGGATAATAAAATAAAATTTGCATAAATACATCTGAAGAATATAATAGAGATTTGATATTTGGAAAAAAGGAATGAATGCAGTAAAAAATAGGGGGATAAGAAATGAGCTTAGACACAGAAAAATAGTAGTAGAAAGCCTAAAGATTCATGCTAAAATTAACTAACTCAACATGACAACACAATGAGAAGGATTGAGTATATCTATCATCTATATTTATTCAATCAATCAATGAAAGAAGCGAATCAAAATTTCTCAAATCAAAATTTTCCAAAAACCTAGAAAAATCATAGATTTAGAAAAATTGTACCTGTCGGTCGCATAGAGAAGAGAAAATGAGAGACAAATGGGAGAAGGAGATGAGAAAGCTTTTGTGGTGGTGGCCGCTACTGGCTTTTCTGGTGATTTTCATTTGAAAACTTGACCGAGCAGAGAGGGAAAGGTGGTGTGGTCGAGCAGAGAGAGAAATGTGGCGGCCGGTGGTGAGAGGCGAGTGGTGTGGTGCCAGTGGTGGTGGTCGAAGCTTTTCCGGTGAGTATTGATTTGAGGACGAAAATAGTGTAACGCAAACGATGGCGAGAGAAATGTGATTTGAGAAAGGAGGATAACACACTGTGAGGAGGGAGACGGCGTGGGAAGCAAAATAGTAGGGTTTTCCAATGTGTGTACTGAAATGAATCAAATTGAAAGAAGAAATTCAAAATCAGGGACTTTAATTTTAGCGGTACATTTTGCACAGAGAATAAGGGAAAAAAAGCTGGATTTTTAATACTAAGGAGTCAATGAAATAATGACATTGATGGTCGGACAGAGCAGAGTTGCTGAGAGGCCAGCATGTTTGAAAAAAGAGAAAAATAAATAGGTCTGGCTTATTTATATTAATAAATTATTATTAATTCATCATGATGGTATGTATGAACTATTATTCTCTCATTTTTTTTTTTTTTTGCATTACCAATTTACCATTCTCTAATTGTTTTTTAATCTTATTCAATCACTTGCTAGCTTATTCAGAGTGAGTGGAATTTATTCAATCACTTTGTGTGTATTTTTTATTTATTTATCATTATGATACATTGAATTAATATATTATTTAATATTTAATCGGTTTTTGTAGGCTTAAATGCATTTTTATTCTACCTATTTTTTTTTTTTACAAAATTAGTTTGGAACCCTCTATTTTAAATGTTTGTCCCTAAATTTAACTTTTTTGTGAATTGTGGTCTCTCATATAATTTTATGAATTTTTTTATGATATATCTTATTTATTTATTTATGACATGACAACGTTTATTAGGACACATTGAATATTTATGTTGGTAAAAATATATCAAATAACACAGTTCGATCCCCTCAACTATGATTGAGAGGGGGATAAAACTATTTGATACCAAACATGACCCCAAACCAGATTAGATAGTCAAATGGACCCGATCCTAATGGTGAAAAAAGAAGCCAAATAAACACTATTTTGGATGGCAAATGTAATTAGATTTTAAAAATATTCGACAATTTTCATTCCATAGTTTTAATTTTTAGTATTTATATTTTGCATGAAATCTATTATTTTACTTTTTTTTTTTTTAATTTTCCCTTATTGTTATAATATTACTATAATATATTTTTTAAATTATAATTTAGATATTAATCAAAATTAAATTAGATCATATTATTATTTTTAAACGATTCATTCAAATTGAAATTGAATATTGATTTGTCCGGTACTTACCACTGCACGCAAATGCACAATTTTAATTATTAATAATTTTAATTATTTATTAGTAAAAATTATAATAAACAATCATATATACTATCAGAACTATATTTACATTTATATATTATTAAAAAAAATAGTGAAAACAAAATATATATAAAAAAAATTAAAATGGACCATAGAAAGTACTATAAATATAACATGTGGAACACCTAAGTAAGTCCCACGTGCATCTGGACAGACACGGAGTTTCTGTTTTGTTGTTTGTGAATTGTGAGTGACCGATGAGTCTTTCTATTTTAAATTCTACTCCGTATTTTCAATGTATCAGCTAAGAGTTTTTCCTTACTTTTCATTAAACAGCAATACTGAGATATGGAGCACTTACTGTGGAGGGTATTGCCTCTATCAGCACTCCTAATTTCCTTCACAATTTTCTTCTATCTTAGGGAAACTCACAAGGTACACCACAATTATTTATTTCACTTTTTCTTATGCTTCTTTCATTCATCAATTTGTCCTTTAAATATATTCTTATTCTTTCTTTTTTGTGTGACACAGTTAGCAGGAAATGAGTGCAGTCTTATTCCATATAGTCATTATTGGATATCCAGCAAGCGTATTTTGACCTCACAAGGATTCATTTCTGGATCAGGTTTTTTTTATTTATTTATTCTAGTTGTGAATGTTAGATACTAAATTGATGGTAAGTGGATTAAGTATAGAGACTAAATTGATAGTAAAATGTTAAAATATAAGACCTAATTGATAATAAGTCCTTAAATATAAGGACAATGGGTTTCAGAGTGTGTTCGGAAGGAGCGACCGGATAGGGCACCAATTTTTGTTGTTGTTGCTTAGTGTGCACGCACGCCCGTGCGCGCGTCCATGTGTTTTAAAATAAATAAATTTTAAAATAGACTTAAACTCTTATGACCACGCTAACTCGTAATTTACCCAAACCCATTCAAGTTAAAGTCCAATTCGCTCAAATCCGAACTAGTTTGGTTCGAGTAACAAATTTATAGAATTTAGTCGAAGTGTTTGAATTATCATAGTGAAGTGAGGCCATATTTTGTATTGACAGGTTTTTGTTTAAATTGTATTACCATTGACAGTGGAGATAAATGAAGGGAAGATAGTCTCTATTGTGGAAGGATATGGCAAGCAGGGGAATTCTTTGCAACAAGTGATTGATTATGGAGAGTCTGTTATCATGCCTGGCTTGATTGATGTGTAAGATTTCAAAATCCTCTTCTCATACTTTATTCTTCTTTGAGCTTGAACTGATTCATCTTTCATTTAATAATATAATATAACCAATTACATGTGCACAAGAGAGCTTGAACCGATTCATCTTTTATTGAACTTTTATACTTGTTCAAAACTCGGAGGCCAAGACTAAAAGCAGATTCAGATGCCACAATGGTTATGTGAATACTCAATATATCGCAAGCCATCCTCACAAGATTAGAACATCTACGACTTTTTTCCTTCCAATAAGCCAAGATATCAAAACCAGCTGATAGAGGTGTCAATTTGCTCATTTAAACAAATGTAAATTTGATTCTTATGAGTAGTAGGATGCCTCCATTAGTTGGTTTTGATTAGTTGGTTTCCTAATCTTGCAAGGATGTCTTGCGATATGTTGAGTATTTCAATAATCACTGTGGCATATGAATCTGCTTTTAGTATTGGCTCTCGATTTCCGAATAAGTATATAAGTTTTATGAAAGACGAATCAGTTCAAGCTCTCTTGTGCACACGTAATTGGTTATATGGTAAGTCATTCGTGATATCCGCGACTAACCCTAAATGTTTAAAAATCTAAAACATGCACTAGTTCAGTATAGAAAACACTTGCACTCTTTGTTTTTCTTACCAAGTTTAAAGTAATTACCAAAACAGAAAAATTTGTACATGCTATGTATGAC
Source organism: Trifolium subterraneum (assembly GCA_951799995.1). Lineage (NCBI taxonomy): Eukaryota > Viridiplantae > Streptophyta > Magnoliopsida > Fabales > Fabaceae > Trifolium > Trifolium subterraneum. The sequence goes on along the minus strand of OX637462.1, from coordinate 3,570,204 downwards.
TTCCACCTTTTCTTTTCTATTTTTTTCTTTGTTCTAAACATGAAGTGGTGCGTTGAAACAGTCAAAATAGTTTCTTATCCTTTTTATTACAAGACTAACCTTGAAATCCTGTAGAATTCTATTGGTTCATTTTATATTTTAACATGATTTCAATTTGTCACATCCTTGCTTATTATATAAATTACTTTCGAAGGCATGTACATCTTGATGAACCAGGGAGAACTGAATGGGAGGGATTTGTTACTGGTACTAGAGCTGCCGCTGCTGGTATGCTTATGTTCACTATTTTTCTACCTTGAAACTTCTTTGGATATTTCTGCAGAAACGTTGATGTTTTTCTTCTTCCAATGCTTTAACAGAGAAAATAAAACAGTTTTTAACATGTCATGTACAGTCTTATATGACATATCAGTTGTGTTAGCACTTGGCACTGTTACGCGTTGTTAACACGCACGCATAACTTTTTTAGTTTGGATTATGCGCATAACCCATTTTAATACTGTTTGAATAGGAGGTGTAACTACAGTGGTTGACATGCCTCTAAACAATGATCCCTCAACCGTGTCTAAGGAAACACTGGAACTTAAGGTATCAGTTACTGATCACTCGAGTGCATTTATATTTTCTTTTAAGCAATGTTGTCAAATAGCGGCTATAGAAGCACTATATCTCTATAGTGTAGCGGAGTTTGAACAAATCGCTATTGTTTTCATGTCATTTATTGATAGTTAATATTTTATTATCTAAGGTAAGCTGTCTTTTGTAGTGTTAACGTTGTTAGGTTTACTTGCGATTAACTCTTGAATTCAATTAATTTTTATTTTCCTGACACGAGTTTGAACTTTTTACAGCTTAAAGCTGCAGAGAATAAAATCTACGTCGATGTTGGTACGATCCACAAACTCCACCTTAGCATACATACAATCAATTAGTTTCTGATTTTTTTTTTATGAATATTTTCCAGGTTTTTGGGGAGGCCTGGTCCCTGAAAATGCACATAATACTAGTATTCTTGAAGGTCTCTTAGATGCCGGTGTTCTTGGTTTAAAGGTAATCTTTTTAACACTTAAGCATTAACAAATAAACGCTGCTTTGCTGTCAACATATTAATTTGGATCAACTTCATGATTCAATTTCTTCTCGATTTGTCGTCAATTCTTGGAAAAACAAATTGCACTTCTGTTTCTTAAGTCATTCTAACTCATGGTGTGTGTGTGTTTGTGTTTTTTTTTTTTTTGCAGTCTTTTATGTGTCCTTCGGGGATTAACGACTTTCCTATGACTACTATTGACCATATCAAGGTACAATCCCTTTAAACATTTAAAAGTCATAACTGGGAAGAATTCTTATTCACATTGTTTACTTGTTTGCAAATGTACTTCTTAGGAGGGATTGTCTGTGTTGACAAAATATAGAAGACCTTTACTTGTGCACGCTGAGCTTCAACAAGATTCTAAAAGTCATTTGGAGCTTGAAGGTAATGGCGACCCGCATGCTTATGAGACATATCTCGACACTAGGCCACCTTCGTGGTAAGACACTCGACTTCACTTTCTGACAAAATATATGAATGATGTTTTTCGCATAATGTCCATTAAATTTTATGAAATTTTACTAACGTTATCTTTAGATAACCAGGGAAGAGGCAGCCATTAAAGAACTTGTAGATGTTGCCAAGGATACTAGAATTGGTGGTTCTTTAGAAGGAGCACATGTTCACATTGTTCACTTGTCTGATTCAAGTGCTTCTTTAGACCTTATTAAGGTATCCTTAATCATGATTAGTATTTAATTCATCGAATTCAAATCCCTGCTACAAACATTTATGTTCTATATAGGAAGCAAAACGTCGTGGGGACAGCATAAGCGTCGAGACATGTCCTCATTACTTAACATTTTCGTCTGAAGAGATACCAGATAGAGATACTCGTTACAAGTGTTCCCCGCCCATTCGTGATGCATTAAACAAAGAAAAGTTATGGGAGGCTATACTGGTATGCTTATGCTCCACAATGAAGAGTAGTCTTACACTTACTTAGATCATGTATGATCTCGTCAGTTTTACTTGTTTTATTCTTCGTTTTAGGACGGACACATTGACCTATTAAGTTCTGATCATTCACCAACTGTGCCTGAACTCAAGCTTCTCAAGGAGGGTGACTTCTTGAAGGCGTGGGGTGGTATATCGTCTTTGCAGGTTAGTGGATAAACAAATTATTTGCAGCTTATAGCATTAGCGCTTATGTATAAGCTATTTTAATAGTAAAAGGTAAAATAAAGTTTAGTTGTTTTTGTATAAGCTATTTTCATAAGTAGCCTTGGAGAACTTATGAAAATAAGATGAAAACAACTTATGAATGTCATAAGCTATTTTCATAAGTTCTCCCAAACAGTCTCACAAAACTTATGCAAGTAGATAAATTCAAATAAGTCAATTCAGACAGGGCATTAGATCTCTACAAATTGATTATAACAAATTTGATTTCTTATACTTCACCTTAAACTGCTATTTTGGATCTAAAGACTATATAACAGATGTTGTGTTGGGAAATTGTAGTTTGATCTTCCAGTGACGTGGTCGTCTGGGAAGAAACATGGGTTAACTCTAGAACAACTATCGTTATTGTGGAGCCAGAAACCTGCAACCTTGGCAGGGTTAGAATCAAAGGTGACATGATTGTAGTTTTCATTCACATTTATATATTGTCGTTATTGTAGTTTTCTTCATGGTTATGAAATTGAAATTTCCTTATCGACTTTTATGCTTTAGGGGGCCATTGCAGTCGGAAACCATGCAGATATTGTAGTGTGGCAGCCGGAGGTGGAGTTTGACCTTGACGATGATTATCCTGTCTTCCTTAAACATCCTGTAAGTATTAATTCTTTGTTTAATTTTTTATGAACAGTTCTTTATCTTGTTATTGGTTCATCGATTCTGTCGTTACCAACAAATATAATTTTGGCTAGTAACTTGACAATGACGAATTGATATTCAGAGCTTGTCTGCTTATATTGGAAGAAGGTTATCGGGAAAAGTTTTCAACACTTTTGTAAGAGGAAACCTTGTCTATAAGGATGGCAAGCATGCTCCTTCAGCCTGTGGTGTTCCAATTCTAGCCAAATGATTCGGTTAAAAACTGGTAATCCCCACAACTTACTCATCTCATTTCAATTTCTGTTAGTTTGCTGACACTTATCGTGTTCCTGATTCGTGTTTCAGTTGATTTTCATTAGATTTTATTCGCCTTGTGGCATAAATAAGAGGTTGAAGTTTGCTGTTGGCATCTAGCATTTGAGCTAGATGTTGTAGCTTGTTTTGTTGCTGCATCTGTTTGGATGCTGCAAATATTTATGTATGTAATATCTACACGTATTTTTTCTATTAAATAAATGTTAATAAGAATGTCTCGTGTGCAAAATACCACTACCACCCGGAAAAAATAATTCACTAAAAGATTCAAGTACTTGGCTAGAAATCATGCTCTTCAGTTGATTTTTGCCGCCGTGCAGCTTGCAACACTACAAGAAAATATGGATTTATTGGTGGAATTAAACCGCCAGCACAAAATCCCCCAATCCCCAGTAAGTATATATTTTTTTTAACGCAAAGTATTTATTGGCGGTTCGAACTGCAACTAAATGCTTGCTTTATTTTTTTAAACAACTTTTATATGTTCAAAAAAAGTTTTATTGTTTTTAACAATATATTAATTAAAAAAAAGAAGTTAAATTTAATATAAAAATAATTAGTAAATAAAACATAAATATAATAAAACAACTAATATAGATAAGTGTCATAAGACTCGTAACACAATATTTAAATGTTACAAATTTAAAAATAAAATAAAGCAAATTCAACAAAATATAATATCTAAATATTATCCCTGTAGCATGGAACTGATTTTCTTCTCGACTAGTTCCTCCGCTTGCACTTCAGCCTCCTCTTGAATTGCCGCCGCCGCATTGAATCCCTTGACTGGCATAAGGATTAACAAATGCTTCAAGAACAAAATTATCGCTCATCATATCAATATTGAGCTCTCTGAGGGTGGCATCTGGATTAATTAGTAAGAGTTGACTCGGCGGTCTATGCAAATCAACATTACTAAGTTGATAGATGTGCTCCTGAGGATGCACATGATGCTGCCGAATTTGTGAATGTTGCTGTGGTTGTTGATGTTGGTCGTGACATTGATATTGTGCTCCCTGATCTCGCTGCGAAAATGCCATGAGCGACGACCTCGGCTTGGACCTGAGCATCATTATCAATTCTGATTCCACGATCCATCTCTTCAATATCTACAACTGGGTGAGATCGACCAGTGCTCGTGCCGATAGTACTGCTAAAAAAGCAGTTATGATAAATCCTATATCCTATCGGTGTCTTATGCACAAGTGAAGATGAACTGTCTTGCCCCCCCTAATACGCCCCTTTTGCTTCTCGATTACGGAGCTCCGAGTATTCTCATTGTACTGATCACGAGGTGGAAGGAAATTTTGATGAACATTAAAATCCCTCTTAAATGCATTCATCTCATTCTACAAAAAAAAGGGAAAATTATTAGTAAGAAAAATTATACAATAACCTAGGGATGGCAAAAAGGGTCAACCCGCCCCGTCATATATATTTGAACTCGTTGCGTTGCTACCCAATCTTGTGTCCTATCAGGTCTTCTATGAAAGAATTGTGTTGGTTTTTTACCGTAGCAAATCCTGGTCCGAAAAGCCTGGTCCGAAAAGCAGCAGCAACTCCATGCACTATACCAAACACTAACACCCACCTACTACGTACTACTATAAACATCTACTACTACAAACAAAAAACAGACCATACAGAACAATAAAAACAAGCAACCAGCACAGCAAAGGCTAAATGCCAACAAAATGTAAGAATGATCTTATAGTTTTAGGACCATCAGTCATATTCACTCACGTTCAAAATGTAAGAATCATCTTATATATAGTTTACGGTCCCAATTAAGCTTACTTGATGATGCACCATAGACCTCAACATTTTTAAATAAATTAGACATATCTTTTATAGTCTTATTTTAACATTTTAAAGATTTCTTTTGGTACATAAAATCTTTATATTTATTGTAGAGATTAATTAAAAATGTCCAAACACGATAAATAAAATCAATCAATCAAGTTATAAATATTTTTTTTACTATAATAATTCTAATGATTTTTATATTTGGTGTAGCTAAATATATATCATTAGAGTAGAATAGTTAAACACAAAAATAGACTAATTTATTAAAAAAACACATTTTTTAGGGAAGCAAAGGCAACCCCACCCTTCACCTCTGGTCGACATAAACAACAAAAAATTCAGATGCTGCTTTTTTTTGGGGTGCATAGATGCTGCTTTAATTTGCTAGCTAAATGTATTAAAAAAAAAAAGAGAAACATTAATATCCACATTATTAATTTTTTTTTTTTGGCTAAATCGTACTTTTGCCACATAACATTTATAAACATGCGATATGATTTTGACCTATTTACTTTTAAAATAACACTTGTAACCCTCTAGTATTTACAAACTTCTGATTTTGACCCTCATAATCAAATCAACGCACACGTGACAAGTGATTCACATATCACATAGTATGTTTTGCCAAGTGAACAATGACTCACATGCCACGTCACATGTGGCAAAACATGCACGTTGATGTGATATGTGAGTCACTTGTCACATACATGTGCGTTGACTTTGTCAAAATCAATAGAAATCATCTGTTTGCGTAATGAGCTAATCCTAGGGGGCAAAAAGTGCTATTTTGAAAGTTAAGAGGCCAAAATTACAAAATTGCAACTTTATGAAAGTTGAGGGGTAAAAAAATACAATTTAGCCTTTCTTTTAGGACCATTATCCTATATTCACTTACAAATTGTGTAAGAAAAATCTTCATTATGATTAAAAAAAAGAAAAATCTAATTCATTAGTTCATTATAAAAGGACTACAGGAAATTCTTAAATCTTCATGAATTAAAACCATGACATCTATCTCACCTCTTTCCTTCATTTCCACAATCAATGTCTCTTCCAACTCAAACATTTCCCTTTCTTCCTTGTATCCATTTTCTCAAACACAACACAAATATTCTAAATATAGAAAATCACCAAAACACCAAGTGAGGATCACATGTAATGGCAATAATAACAACCAAAATGAAGAACAAGAACTACCAAACATTGCAGGACATAGGAGAAATGTCCTAATTGGTCTTGGAGGGATTTATGGTAGTTTGGCCACTAACCCTTTGGCCTTAGCTTCACCAATATCCCCACCAGATCTTTCCACATGTGGACCACCAGATCTACCCTCAGGAGCAACACCCATCAATGTTAATTGTTGTCCACCAAATTCCACAAATATCATAGATTTCCAAATCCCTTCTTCAAAACAACCCTTAAGAGTAAGACAAGCAGCACATTTAGTCAATGATGAATACTTAGAAAAATACAAAAAAGCCATTAAACTCATGAAAGCCTTACCACCCGATGATCCACGTAGTTACAAACAACAAGCAGATATTCATTGTGCTTATTGTGATGGTGCATATTCCCAAGTTGGTTTTCCTAACTTAGATCTTCAAGTTCATAACTGTTGGCTCTTTTTTCCTTTTCATAGATGGTATCTTTATTTCTATGAAAGAATCTTAGGCAGCTTGATTAATGATCCAACCTTTGCTTTACCATTTTGGAACTATGACGCTCCTGATGGCATGCAGTTTCCCTCGATTTACACTGACAGTACATCATCTCTTTACGACAAACTCCGAAATTCGAATCATCAACCTCCAACCCTCATAGACTTAAACTATGATGGAGACGACAACAACGATGAAGGAATTGATAAAATCTCCTCAAACCTTACTACTGTGTATAGACAAGTTGTGTCTAGTGGAAAAACTGCAAGACTTTTCTTTGGAAATGCTTACCGTGCTGGCGGTGAAGCGGAACCCGGTCCTGGATCTTTAGAGAATGTTCCACATGGAACTGTTCATGCATGGAGTGGTGATACAGATCAACCTAACGGTGAAAACATGGGGATTTTCTATTCGGCAGCAAGAGATCCTATTTTTTTTGCTCACCATGCAAATATTGATAGGTTTTGGTCTATATGGAAAACACTTGGTGGGAAAAGAAAGGATTTCAAAGACAAAGATTGGTTAGAATCAGCGTTTTTATTCTATGATGAGAACAAGAATCTTGTTAGGGTAAAGGTTAAAGATTGTGTTGACACAAAAAAGATAGGCTATGTTTACCAAGATGTTGATATACCATGGCTAAAAGCTAAACCTACACCAAAAAGAAGACAAAAAAATGCGAAAGTTGCTCAAGGAAATTTTTTTAGTGTTGGTGAAGCACATGCAAGTGAGACTAATACAAGGAGTTATTCTAAACTTCCATTGGTTTTGGATAAAGTTGTGAGTGTTATTGTGAAGAGGCCAAAGAAATCAAGGAGCAAGAAAGAGAAGGAAGAAGAGGAAGAGATTTTGGTTGTTGATGGGATTGAGTTTGATAATAATATAGGTATTAAGTTTGATGTGTTTATTAATGATGAAGATGATAAGGTAATTAGGCCGTTTAATACTGAGTTTGCTGGAAGTTTTGTGAATGTGCCTCATTCTTCTCATAAACACAAAAAGAAGACTTTTAGTTGTTTAAGAGTTGGATTAACAGATTTGTTGGAAGATTTGGGAGTTGAAGATGATGATAGTGTTGTGGTTACTTTGGTTCCTAGGTATGGCAAAGGACTTGTCAAAATTACAAATATCAAGATTGAGCTTGATGATTGAATTTTTTTTTACCACTTGTTATGCACGTGTGAGTTTGGTTAATTTTTTCCCGAGAAATGTTGTTGGGCGACTTGGTAGATAGTATTATATATGTAGTATTTTACGCCCTCTGCTCATTACAAGTAAAATTTATTTTTTAGATTTATTGAAAATATTTGATATATCTAATTGATAATATAGACCAACACTACTAAAAACACGTGAATTACTAAGAAGAATTTTTTTGGCTAGAGTAACTTGACAATGATGAATTGGTATATTCAGAGCTTGTCTGCTTATTATTTGGGAAGTCTTTGACACTTTTGTGAGAGGAAACATTGTCTTTAAGGATGGTAGGCTTAGGCATGCTCCTGCCGCCTGTGCCTGTGGTGTTCCAATTATTCTAGCCAAATGAATTGGTTAAAAACCGGTAATCCCCTTAACTTACCCATCTCATATCAATTTCTGTTAATTAGTTTGCTGACGCTTATCGCGATATCCAGCTGATTCGTGTTTTGGTTGATTTTCATTAGATTTTATTCGCCTTGTGACGTAAGAGGTTGAAGTAGCTGTTGGCATTGTCAAGATGTCGTAGCTTGTTTTGTTGTTGCATCTATTTTGTAAGGTTGAATTAAGTCTAACTCACATTTTAAAAATAACTATTAGTGAATAAGTATAGGCTAACACTTTGAGGCTTTGGAAGACCAAAAAATACTTGAATGGACACTCTCATAAAATATATATTATTTAATTATTTAAAAAATATATATTTAATTCATGAGTAACTTTTCTATAGTCACAAACATAAATATTATTTGCTAGGCATACTCAGACAAAAGATAAAAAAAATAAAGAAAAAATAATTAAAATAATATGATTTAATATGACAATTTAAATTTTCTCTTAATTTTTTTTATTTGTCTGTGTGCCTACATTTTTTACCCAAACAAATGTTCCTCTTGATTCTTTTCTCTTTTTACTTTATTTCAATTTTGTAAGAGTCACTAAATTAAAAACCAAACTCTTGTTACTACACAATAGTTTTTCTAGAAGACCCTACTATAGCTTCGGACAAAAATGTGAAAGATCAAGCATACAGAGTATATTCTACATTCTTATTGTCCTGTCAATTTTTAGATATTTTAATTTGTGTCTCGCTTCGCTTAACAGTGTTCTTGGGGCACTCTTTAAGCATTCTCTTTAAAGAAATAATTTATTCAAAAAGTGAACAATTTCAATTTTTAATGTGTTGACTTCACACATTTCCATAAAATTTTAATAAAAACTTACTACTCCCGGTCTCATATATAAGAAACAAAAAAAAGGCACACCCTTTAAGAAAGTGGAGTAAATGATTAGGAAAAACATGTCATTTTCACTTTTACCCTTACTTTTTGTTTAAATTAAATTATTATTTATTATGGGGAAAAGTAAAACAAAGGGTAAATTTGGAATATTCAAAATAAATGTAATGATTGTAGTAACTTTTTCTTATATTTAAGACTTTGTAATTTTTTTTTTTATTTCTTATATATGAGACCGGAGGGAGTATTTATGATGCTTAAAGAGTGTCCGGTGGCACTATTTAACATTTTCCTTTTAATTTTTGTGAATGTGGAGTGTTTAAATATAAAGGGACTTGGTTTGAGGACTAGTAAATGTCATACAAAGTTGTTGTTTTTTTTTTTTTGACAAAAACAAAACGATATTCATTCATTCAATTGATATAGTACATCATACAACGACATAATCAACATCGCTAAAAACGTAAAGGATGAATCTGCAAACAAACTTACAACATCCAAGTTAATAGCATACAATGGCAAAATGGCTACAACAAATAATATGATAATACTAAAGTCACTGGAGGATCTATGTCTCCGGATCTGCAACGTTGATGCGCAAATCGTTGATTGAATCTGTAATTGACAGAAGCCGATCTTCAATAGAATCAAACGAACACCGCAACAAGATGGAAAAATCAAATAACGCCGCACAAGACGACCACCAACCCACCGCCGCACTCAGGCGACGATATAAAAAAACATAAAAGAAAAAACTTGATCTATGTGATAAATCACTTATTTGTATTAAAAGAGTAGGAAAAAAGATGTAGAGGGGTAATTCTAGGTCAAAAATGACCTAAAATCACCCCTCTTCGATGAATGAAGAAGGAAGAACTTACAAAAAGAGAGAACTTTTCTCTCAATGAAAATTAGGGTCGGCCGTCATACAAAGTAGCTGTCATGGCATTTGTTAGACTAAAGAAATATTTCTCCTATCTTCACAAAAAAGATAAGATTTGTACGTCTTGAATACAATTTATCACTATCTTCACAAATTTCTAGCACACCCCCCAAATCATGCCAAAACCATTTTGTTGTGGGAATGATTTCAGAGATTTGCACTCCAAAACCAATAAATGCATAAAATGGTTTTGGCTAGAAATCTGGGGGGAGAAAAAAAATCTGTTAAGTGCATAATTATATGGTTGTACTCCAAAACCATTTTATGCACCTAATGATTTTGGAGTACAAACCTCTGAAATCATTCCAACATTAAAATAGTTTTGGCTAGAAATTTGAGAGGCTTATGCATTTTTTGGGGGTGCACTGAGAAATTTGGGGAATGCGCACTTCAAAACCATTAAGTGCATAAAATGGTTTTGGCTAGAAATTTGGGGGGTGCACAAGAAATTTGCGGGTGCGATAAGCAATATGGGGGTGCGCTAGAAATTTAAGGGGTGCGTGCTAGAAATTTGGCGGGTGTACTAAGTAATCTGGGGTATTTATGCATCGTTCATAAAGAAAGGCTTATGCATAATAACTTTGTCCGCGCCGAGCAACATGTAAGGTAGACTTACACTTTGATTGGATCCTAGAGCCAATACTAGAAAACATCTTTGAAATCAAGAATTAATTAATACTCCCTCCGTTCCAAAATATAAGCAAAAGTTGGTCAACAAAAGTAAATATATTTGGTCCAAATTTTAAACCAAATGCATCAAGTTTCATTGACTCACTTTTGCTTATATTTTGGGGCGGAGAGAGTACATAATTTTTATTGATGTGCTAACGCGAATAAACTGAACCGATTAATCCGTGATCCAAACTGACACCCAATAAAATCAAAGGTTTGAAATGGTAGGAGATGGCCTAAATTTATCCTATCATTTTTTTTTCTTTGGATGAGACATTTTGGTCCAAATTCAAATGAGCCCGCCCAACGCTTTATCCTACAACCGACTAAATGTAATACTCTTAGAATTGAGTTTTGTGTCTAACTCATTCATACAAAATCGCTTGTAAGATGATGATTGTCCTCACTTATAAATAGACATTCAGACCATCTCACAATCGATGTGGGACTTCTTAACACACTCTCTCACGCCTAGCACTATTGAGCTTGATGCATGAATATAAACGGTGGGAGGCGCGATAGTGGCAGTGGCGGATCCGGAAATTTTGTTCAATGGGGGCTAAAAAATATTTCAACCAAATATTTTTTAAATGATGTTTGATTTATTTGTTATACCATGTTATAGATATGAAGTTTCACTACCTTTTCATAGTAAATCTCCGAACTTGTTTGGCATACAAAGTGATTTCTCATCTTACATCCAAATATTCTCTGTACAAAAGAGTTGAAAATTAAACCTCAAACAATTTGCTTTGACGATGCTTGATTTATTTTGCTAACAAAATTAAATCAATATATATTTTTATAAAATACAACTAAAAATCATTACTACAAGAGACAAAAGTATCTACACAAAGAAATTAGAGAGACATTGTATATGAAAGATTTAATTGGAGAGTGATAGTATCTACACAAAAAAATTAGAAAGATATAAGTGTAAGTTAGTGGCCTAATTGATTTTATGGGAGCTTAGAAAAATATAATAGTATTTTATTCACATTAAAATATAATATAATAGGTCCCGTGAGCTTAGCTCAGTTGGTAGGACGTTGCATTATATATGCAGGGGGCCAGAGTTCGAACCCTGGTCATCCCACTTATCCACCTTAAAAGGGTGGAATTTCTAGTCATTAGGCTAAAAATAAATAAATATAATATAATAGTATTATGATAGAAAATAATAGTAGTCTTGTGAAGATTATCCTCACTTATAAACACATTTCGCAATCAATGTAGAACTTCTTAACTTTTAATTCATCCATTTTTCGGATATTTTATTTTTTGTGAATGTGGAGTGTTTAATATAAAAGGACTTGTACGTCTTTTTGATGTGGTATTTTTAACTTGTTTACATTTTATTACAATTACAACTTAAATAGGCGTGTAAATTTTTGCTTATATTTTGATTACGGAGGGAGTATTCATATTCTTTCAACCATACTGACTAAGACAGACACCATCAATTCTCAACCAGGGGTGTCTTCGAATTTTTGAAGGCCATGTGCAAAAATATAAAAGTGATCATTTAATAAAGAATGTAATTTTTTTTATAAAAAAAACATCATCGATTTAAATTGCAAATAACATAAAATGACAAAACTTACGTGTATTACTTTAGGTGCATTTCTTATTTTTCCTCTCACAAAGAGGTAGTTTTTTAAATTAAAAAACTGTTTTATTTATTTTTTTAAAATTAAAAAACACTAATAACCACCACTTTGTGGGTGGAAAAGTAAGAAATGCACCTAAAGTAATGCATGTAAGTTTTGTCCAACATAAAAAATATAATCATTCTTGTAATTAATATAAAATAGATTCGTTGTTTAACAATAACAACAAAATACAATATAGCTACTTAAAACGAGTAATTCTTCCAGCATTTTTTGAAGCAAATTCATCAATCAAGTCTTCGTATTCTATGTCACTGTTCTTTTTTTTTCTTTACAAAAACTGGGCCTAACAATATTATAATATAATTATTTTTTACACCCCCTAATTTACTAATATTATTACCCTATAAATATTTTTTGAGGCCCTATGCCATGACACATGCTGCCCATGGTATAGGGCCGCCCCTGATCTCAACATATGTTTTGATTATGGCTATACTCCCTCCGGTCACATTTATAACAAAAAAACATCTAAAATTTTGATCATTATTATAAGTAAAAGTTAACAACTTTTACACGAATTAATATTGTTATTTCTAATATATCCTTACTTTTCGAAAGATGCATGTCATTTCCAAGAAAAAGAAGGATACAATATAGTAAACTTGTTCATCTTTTATATTAAATCAAAAATATTAATTACACTTAACTAAATTCCTTAAACACCGCGTAAGTAGTTTTTTTTGCTTATAATGTGACCGAAAGGAGTATATGACAAGATTAATTAAGTAGTTAATCCAAATTAGTTGTAAGGTTGCTGTTCAAAAAGAATAAAAAATAGTTGTAAGGTCCAGGGAGCAACGTTAACATGTAAGCTTAGACTTACCCACTTTGATTGGAATTGTACCCTAGTCAATTCTACTAGTGCTAGTATATATATGAGACCGGATCCTCTCCGGTAAATGGTAAATGGAGTGTCCCGTGCAATCTTAACCTTTAAAAAAGTAAATATTAAAAATAATTAAATATTAAAAGGTGATTTTAATGGTGTTAATTCTCTCACATGAGGAATTCTCATGGGAGGGAATCCTTTCTTCAGTTGTGTGTGTGTATATATATATATATATATATATATATCTGACACTCTCGTCCATATAAGAAAACAAATTATCAAAACTAGTTTAAAGAACACATATTGTTAGGGTAAAAAAATGCATTGTCAGTGTAAATTAATTTTACGCTGACAACTAATATGAATAGTTTAATCTTTCATGTCACATTAAAAAAGTGGAGTGATGTGGTGGAAAAATGATTAATTGCCAGTATAAAATTAATATTAATGTATATTTCTTTTTCTCCAAAACTAAAATGATTCAGTTTATATTATAATCGATAATTATAGAAAGAATTATATCAAAGTGATTTAAGCCATTGGTGCATCGTAAAAAATTTGTGATTTTTATTTATTTATTTTGGACTCAAAATATTTCTTATATATGAAACTCAACTTTAGTCAAGGAAAAAAAAAACTCGACTAACAACTAGTTGTCAGTTACTCGGAGCCGGAGCCTCAGTTCAGTCCTTTTTTTTTTCACCTGAATGGTTTGATGGTACAACTTTGCTTTATTAATTTGACGGGATCAGTGAGACCCAGATCCTCTAGTAGCACCACCAACAACAAATAAGCTGACACCTGATTTTGACCCTAACAGACAAAATGAAATTAAAAGTTGAAAAAAACTAATGGTTGAAGAACCTCGTCTCACATCTCTCGAAAATAAGTTTCGCCGCCATCTTAATGAGAATAGTCTAATAAACTTTCACTTCAACTGTCCGACTCTAGAGTTTATTTTTTGGTTAAAAAAACCAACTAGAAGCAGGGTTAAAAATAATTATTTTATGCTTCACTTTCAAACTTCACTTTTTCCGATTAGTCTTTGACAAGTTGGGAATGACAAAATTTCTTCTAATATATTAGATAAGGTGGTGGTGGAGGTATCAATCTTATCTCGTGGAAGTTTTTATTGGCAAGAAAAAACCATTCTCCATTATTCTATTATGAGTGGTGTGTAAATCCAATAAATTGTTTTCTTAGATGGCTTTTTGTCATCTTTGTTGAGGGTGTGGTGCTTTATTTTCTTTGCCCCTTAGTTTTTGGGAGTATTTTGACAGTTTATCCTCGGTTTGGATCGAGTATGAAACTCGTACTTTTTTTCATTATAGTTGATTGAGTACTACTTGTACTTTTTTCCATTATTTTTTAATATTTAATATTGTTAAATAAAAAAAAAGTGTCACCATGCCACGAGTTTGGTATAGTGGTGAAGAAAAAAAAGAGTGTCACCACTTAATATTTTTCAAATCTGATTTTAATGTTACTAATTATTATTATTTTTGGAGAAAAGCACGTACGCATGGTGCATGCAAAAGATTTATCTTTCTGTGACAGTTTACATTGCCTAATTAACCACGACATTGTTATATATTAATTATTATTTTTTGATTAATTTGTTATATATTAATTAATATTCGGACTTTTTTGGGTAAAATTTTCATTATTAATTTTGGTATGAATTGCCAAGCACTATAATGGCAGTACTCAAAATGCAGACGGCATTGTTAAAAATATTCAACTATCCATTTGCATCAATAACAACAAAAAATTCCAATTCCAATTAGCTAAATGTTAAAATATTAAAACGTTTATCTTCACGTTATGAACTTCTTTTAGCACCATCAGTCATATTCATGAATCACTTTCAAAATGTAAGAAAGAATATCTTCTCAGTTTCATGAGTCAAAACTGAAAAGAATAAAATATAAATTAATTCATTAAAAATGCTAGGAAAGTCTTAATATGTAAGGCAGCTATCTCACCATTACCTTCGTATCCGTCACCAATGGTCCATTTTCCAACTCCAACATTTGCTCCCTTCTTCCGTGTATATTTTCACTCCGTGTTTCTTTTCTATCCCCGTTTTATATTTTTGTCGGCGTATAAAAATTTCAGAAAGTGTTTTCCGAAGTTTTTCTAGTTCAAAATCAAAAATAAATTCAGAAAACACGTTCTAAAGTGTTTTCCAAGACAAAAAAAATTGGAAAACACATTCCGAAATATTTATTCAAGGGCGAAAATGAAAAATGGGAGGTAGAAAAGAAACACGCGCGTGGGATGGCGGGGAGAGAAATCTTCTTGATATATAGCCATGCATGCTTGTTAAGTCACCCACACTCGGATTATAATAAAAAACAAAGAAAACTTTCGGTGACGTGAACAAGGATGAATTGGTAATTTGAACCAAATATTTATATATTGTTTGTGTAAAATCGAATAAAACTGAATTAAGTTTTTTTTAATGGCAAATAATATTATATATAAAGCACAATAAGAACAAGAGAACATTCAAAATACAAAAGAGTATCAGAAGTACATCTCGCTAACACCCAATACCCTCTAAAGAATACAAACAGTCATATAAGAAAGTACAACAAAAGCTAAAGACATGTAACCCACCACCACAAAATCCAAGACCCCTCAGAGAGAGAGGGAAAGATCAACCACCAAGAACGACAGACACACGAGAGACCTCCAATTCCAGACCTCACGACGACCTGAATCAACACCCCGACAGACTTAACTGGTTTTAGCAAAAAATAGGGTGCATACCCCACTTGTAAAAGGGACAGGGGGAGCCATGGTTTTTACCTATAAACCATTTTTAATTAAGATGAAAGTTTCACCCTATCGACCAGACACTCGACAGAAAAAGTTCATTCCAAAAAGAAAACCTCATTTCGGGAGTTTCAAATAGTCCACAAAATATTTTGCCAAATTAATGTTCACCCCAATATGTTTTTCCTACTCATGTCCATATCCAAGAAAACCTCAAAACCCTAGGATACCACGAGGAGACACCTACTTAACACCCAACTACCTAAGGGATAACATACCCGACAAGTGAGAATTGGGTACAAGAAGTGAACAAGTGATCAACTGACTCAGACCCTGATTCACATAAGACAAACATAGAAGCATATCTGTAATGACACCCCCTTCCAAGAAATTTAATTTTTGGTAGTGCATTTTTTCGTTAAAAGTCGTTGGCAAAACTACCGTGGTAATTTTCATTTTCTTCTTAAGTGTATATCTTAGATTTGAGTATTAGACATAACTAACCATACAAAATCGACTTGTAAGGTGATAATTGTCTTTTACTTATAAACTCATCCGATGTATTTTGGTTAAATAGCCTAGTGTGAGACTTTTTTTTTTGTCTTAGATGAAGTGGTAATCCACTGAAATTAAACTCACATACAATTGTGAGATTCTGGGTTCGAATTAGAGTTACGACATTCGACCTAATAATTTCAATATTTTTGTCAGTTGAATTAGGACTTATGAGACTGGTGTGAGACTTTTTAACAATATATATTTAATTTTCTAGTTAAACGTTAATGTCCACATTATTAATTTCTTTAGGGACCATTAGCCCCACACACACGCGCGCGTACGTAGAGCTGTCAAATTGGGCTGGACTATAAGCCCACGATTTTGGATGGGTCGAACCTTAAAAACGTAGCCTAAAATGCTATCGGACATTTCCGAGCCAAGTCCATTTAACTCATATAGAAATCGGGCTGGGCTGAGTTAGCCCATCGGGCTTTGGGCTGGTTCATTAGCCCATTATTTATTAAATAAAAACACATTTATGTCATTTTTGTAAAAATATTTTCAATGAAAAATTATCATTTAATTGATAAATTATTATAAAAAAATATATTTAAATGTGCAAGCTTAATAAAAACGGTATATTTACCTAAAACTAGAGTTTAATTGATATTTAGTGTTGATGTAAAAATTATTTACACTTGCATCAAATAATATCTCTATAAAATTGATAATTATAAAGAACTAATACATCAAAATGATATAAAATATATTAAAAAAAAGAAAGAAAAAAAATGAGCCGGGCTGGCCCATTAGCCCACAAGGCCCACGAGGGCCGGGCCATGGCTTGATAAATGGTAGCCCAATAATAATCGGGCTGGGCCGAACTGACCCATTTATTTTTTCTGGACCAGCGAGCCGGACCGGACTGAACCGACTCATTTGACAGCTCGATCTACACGTACGTAGCGTAAAAAATCTTCATCATTTCATTATAAAAGGACTATAGGAAAGTCTTAAATTTTCATGTTCAAAATATTATAAGTTATTTAGCCAATTAAAACTATGGCATCTATCTCACCTCTTTCTTTCATTTCCACAATCAATGTCTCTTCCAACTCAAACAATATTATTACCCCTTCTTCCTTATATCCATTTTCTCAAAAACATAGAAAATCACCAAAACACCAAGTGAGGATCACATGTAGTGGCAATAATAACAACCAAAACAACCCTAATGAAGAACAAGAACAACCAAACATCGTAGGACATAGGAGAAATGTCCTAATTGGTCTTGGAGGGCTCTATGGTACTTTTGCCACTAACCCTTTTGCCTTAGCTTCACCAATATCTCCACCGAATCTTTCCACATGTGGCCCACCAGATCTACCCTTAGGAGCTACACCCAATAATATTAATTGTTGTCCACCAAATTCCACAAAAATCATAGATTTCAAAATACCTTCTTCAAGTCAACCCTTAAGAGTAAGACAAGCAGCACATTTAGTCAATGATGAATACCTAGAAAAATACAAAAAAGCCCTTGAACTCATGAAAGCCTTACCATCCAATGATCCACGTAGTTTCACACAACAAGCAAATACACATTGTGCTTACTGTAATGGTGCATATTCCCAAGTTGGTTTCCCTAACCTAGATATTCAAGTTCATAACTCTTGGCTCTTTTTTCCTTTTCATAGATGGTACCTTTATTTCTATGAAAAAATCTTAGGTAGCTTGATCAATGATCCAACCTTTGCTTTACCATTTTGGAACTATGACGCTCCTGATGGCATGCAGTTTCCCTCGATTTACACTGACAGTACATCACCTCTTTATGACAAACTCCGAAATGTGAATCATCAACCTCCAACCCTCATAGACTTAAACTATGATGGCGACGATGACAACGATGATGGAATTGATAAAATCTCATCAAACCTTACTATAATGTATAGACAAGTTGTGTCTAGTGGAAAAACTTCAAGACTTTTCCTTGGAAACTATTACCGTGCCGGCGATGAACCTGATCCCGGTCCTGGATCCTTAGAGAATGTTCCACATGGAACTGTCCATTTTTGGAGTGGTGATAACACTCAACCTAATAATGAAAACATGGGGACTTTCTATTCAGCTGCAAGAGATCCTATTTTTTACTCTCACCATTCAAATATTGATAGGTTTTGGTCTATATGGAAAACACTTGGTGGGAAAAGAAAGGATTTTGATGACAAAGATTGGTTAGAATCAGGGTTTTTATTCTATGACGAGAATAAGAATCTTGTTAGGGTAAAGGTCAAAGATTGTCTTGACACAAAAAAATTAGGCTATGTTTACCAAGATGTTGATATTCCATGGCTAAATGCTAAACCTACACCAAAAAGAACACAAAAAAATGGGAAAGTTGCTCAAGGAAATTTTTTTGGTGTTGGTGAAGTACATGCAAGTGAGATTAATTCAAGGAGTTATGTCAAGTTTCCATTGGTTTTGGATAATGTTGTGAGTGCTATTGTGAAGAGGCCAAAGAAATCAAGGAGCAAGAAAGAGAAGGAAGAAGAGGAAGAAGTTTTAGTGATTGAAGGGATTGAATTTGATAAGAATTTAGCTATTAAGTTTGATGTGTTTATTAATGATGAAGATGATAAAGTGATTAGGCCGGTTAATACTGAGTTTGCTGGAAGTTTTGTGAATGTGCCTCATTCTTCTCATAAACACAAAAAGAAGATTAATAGTTGTTTAAGAGTTGGATTAACTGATTTGTTGGAAGATTTGAGAGTTGAAGATGATGATAGTGTTGTGGTTACTTTGGTTCCAAGGAATGGGAAAGGACTTGTCAAAATTGGAAACATCAAGATTGTGCTTGAAGATTGAAATTTTTTAGATTTAGTTGAACAATTATATATCAATAAAGTAATTTTCTTTGTTTATAATAAAGTGAAACATTGAAAGCGTACACACGACGTTTTGATGGCAAGCCGGAGATATCGGAAGCGGAAGCATTGGGTGTGTTGGAAGCTCTAAGATGGATCACGAATGAACAATTTAAAGATGTACAACTGGAAACAAACTGCCTTCAAGTGGTACAAGCTATTCATTCTAAATCTAGGAATAACATCGAGTTTGGTGTCTTTATTGAATTATGTCGTAGACTGTTAAATTTGAGTCTGAATTGTAAGGTCAGTGATGTTAGGAGACAAGCCAATCGAGTAGCTCATGATCTTGCTCAGGCAACTCGTTTATTTGCTAGTCCCCAGGTCTTTAATCATTGTCCGCCTTGTATTGAAACTACTATTATGAATGAAATGCACTAAGTTTTCTTGTGTCAAAAAAAAAAATAGAGACCAAAGGGTGAATTAAGTAAAAGTTGGTCAAAGAAAGTTGATAGATTATCATGTGAAATAAGTCCATTCTTACACCATAAAACCTCGGCAGCGGTTCCAAACTAGAATCTTCCACACAGTAAGGTGGGTAAAAATTGGTCTAGTTCAATAAGCGTAAGATTGGGGAAACTATGAATCGACGGATTTTAAAGTGAAATAGACTTAATTCAAGATTTTGATTAAATCCACCAATTATTTACCAAATTTTATTTATATTTGAGGCTGAAGTATTTCTAGTTATCTTGTATTTTTCTTTCTTATTATATGTTGAAGATATATTTTCACTCATCACATGTAATATTACTCCTTTTGTCTCATAAATAAAAATTGTCATATTTGAGTTGTATAGTTTTTTTAAAAAAATATAAAAATTAGTTGTGTTGATTTTAATTATAAAACTGATACCATTTATTAAAACATATACCTCATTAATTATAGTTAGATGAATAATTACGTCAAATGGAGTGAAAATTAATAAATAAATGTATATAAGTGAAAAAATAATAAATATTGTATTAGTATTCTAAAGTGACAATTATTTTAAGACATAAAAAGTACTATAAATAAATTAAACATTTTTTATGAGATAGAGGGATAAGAGTTACTGGTTGGTGTTTATGTCTTGTACTTAAATATTTTTAACTTCGTTCCTCTGATTACGACGGTTTTAACCAACGCTAATTTATTATGACGGTTTGTGTGGTAGTTTGCAAAACCGTCGCAATTTGTAGTACTGACGCCAGGATTTGCTGCCTTGGGGCAACCGTCGCTACATGTTGTTGCGACAGTTCAACACTGCTGCTAATAGCCTCTAAAACCGTCGCAAACTACAAATTTTTTTGTAGTGATTGCTAAGCTTTACTGCATCATGTGTTTAAGCTTAGTCTTAATTATTCCAACACGATGACCTCAACTTCATGGTTGTAGCTGGTAGACCCGTCCGTTGCCGATCCGGTCATCAATCTCGAATTCTTTAAGACTCCGGACTCTCTTTCTGTAGCCACCTGTTTTTGCTTGTCCAAAAAAAAAAAGCTAGCCACATGTAATTGAATTTGATGTGTTTTTTGGTGAGCTATCCAAAATCAAAAGTCTTTGAGTTGAATGACTTTTTACTTCTAAATCGATACAAATCACACAACAAACACTACACTCCTAGCTACTATATATGAGCTAATTAAATTTTCAATTAATACGATATAAATTCATATGTTCCGTGAGCTTAGCTCAGTTGGTATATTAAGCAGAAGGTCGGGATTCGAACCTGGTCATCCCACTTATCCACCCTGTAGGTGGAATTTGTAGTCACTAGACTATTTAACAAAAAAAAAACTTTTTTTTTTCACGTCAAAATACAGCTCATTAAACCGCATATTTTAGTTCGAAAAGTCAGTTGTAACATTAAGTGATTCCACCGCTCTCCCAATTGCGGTTGTGTTCTCCCTACCAATCCAGTGCCAATCTATGAATTAACAACTAGATGTTATCAAGCTAGCTTTTGCCAAACAGAATATTAGTTATCTCACTAAGTATATACCAACAAATAATAATAATAATAATATTGAGAAAGATTTTTCTCATTTACTGCGTGACCCAGGAGCCGCAGGAAATCTGTTCCAAAATTTGGGTGGCTAGCATAGTAGCACCAAACGTACTCAAAATGCATACGAAGTGTAGAAAATTCTTCATTAGTTCATTATAAAAGGACTATAGGAAATTCTTAAATCTTCATTATCAAACAAATACAACATAGCTAGCTAATTAAAATAAAACCATGGCATCTATCTCATCTCTTTCTTTCATTTCCACAATCAATGTCTCTTCCAACTCAAACAATATTATTACCCCTTCTTCCTTATATCCATTTTCTCAAAAACATAGAAAATCACCAAAACACCAAGTGAGGATCACATGTAGTGGCAATAATAACAACCAAAACAATCCTCAAGAAGAACAAGAACAACCAAACATTGTAGGACATAGGAGAAATGTCCTAATTGGTCTTGGAGGGCTTTATGGTACTTTTGCCACTAACCCTTTGGCCTTAGCTTCACCAATATCTCCACCGGATATTTCCACATGTGGCCCACCAGATGTACCCTTAGGAGCTACACCCAATAATATTAATTGTTGTCCACCAAATTCCACAAAAATCATTGACTTCAAAATCCCTTCTTCAAATCAACCCTTAAGGGTAAGACAAGCAGCACATTTAGTCAACGAGGAATATCTAGCAAAATACAAAAAAGCCCTTGAACTCATGAAAGCCTTACCATCCGATGATCCACGTAGTTTCACACAACAAGCAAATACTCATTGTGCTTATTGTAATGGTGCTTATTCCCAAGTTGGTTTTCCTAACCTAGATATTCAAGTACATAACTCTTGGCTCTTTTATCCTTATCATAGATGGTACCTTTATTTCTATGAAAGAATCTTAGGTAGCTTGATCAATGATCCAACCTTTGCTTTACCATTTTGGAACTATGACGCTCCTGATGGCATGCAATATCCGTTGATTTACACTGACAGTACATCACCTCTTTACGATAAACTTCGAGATGCGAATCATCAACCTCCAACCCTCATAGACTTAAACTATGACGGCAATGATAACAACGATGATGGAATTGATAAAATCTCCTCAAACCTTACTATAATGTATAGACAACTTGTGTCTAGTGGAAAAACATCAAGACTTTTCTTTGGAAACTATTACCGTGCTGGCGATGAACCGGATCCCGGTCCCGGATCTTTAGAGAATGTTCCACATGGAACTGTTCATTTATGGAGTGGTGATCCCACTCAACCTAACTTTGAAAACATGGGAACTTTATATTCAGCGGCAAGAGATCCTATTTTTTTCTCTCACCATGCAAATCTTGATAGATTTTGGTCTATATGGAAAACACTTGGTGGGAAAAGAAAGGATTTCAATGACAAAGATTGGTTAGAATCAGGGTTTTTATTCTATGATGAGAATAAGAATCTTGTTAGGGTAAAGGTTAAAGATTGTCTTGACACAAAAAAATTAGGCTATGTTTACCAAGATGTTGATATTCCATGGCTAAATGCTAAACCTACACCAAAAAGAACACAAAAAAATGTGAAAGTTGCTCAAGGAAATATTTTTGGTGTTGGTGAAGCACATGCAAGTGAGACTAATACAAGGAGTTATTCTAAACTTCCATTGGTTTTGGATAAAGTTGTGAGTGTTATTGTGAAGAGGCCAAAGAAATCAAGGAGCAAGAAAGAGAAGGAAGAAGAGGAAGAGGTTTTAGTGATTGAAGGGATTGAATTTGATAAGAATTTAGCTATTAAGTTTGATGTGTTTATTAATGATGAAGATGATAAGGTAATTAGGCCATTTAATACTGAGTTTGCTGGAAGTTATGTGAATGTGCCTCATTCTTCTCATGAGCACAAAAAGAAGATTAATACTTGTTTAAGAGTTGGATTAACGGATTTGTTGGAAGATTTAAGAGTTGAAGATGATGATAGTGTTGTGGTTACTTTGGTTCCAAGGAATGGGAAAGGACTTGTCAAAATTGGAAACATCAAGATTGTGCTTGAAGATTGAAAATTTCTACCACTTGCTATGCACGTGTGAGTGACTTGACCGGTTGATATTATGTAACGGAGTATTTTTTATTTTAAATAATTTATTAAGAAAATTGAATTTTAGATACATCAGTTATTAAATAAATCTATAAAGTAATATTTTTTTTTTGTTGATAATTGAGACCAAAGTGTGTACTTCCTTCATTCTCAAATATAAAAAAAAGTTTGTAAAAAAAAGTTAGATGAATTTAGTTCAAAATTTGGACTAAATCCACCAAAATTTTTTTACCAAATTTTTTTTATATTTTAGACACATAATTCTAGTTAATTATCTTGTATTTTTTTCTTTCTTATTTATGTTGAAGATATTTTCAGTCATCACATGTAATTACTCTTTTTGTCTCATAAAATTGTCATATTTGGGTTGATTTTAATGATAAAATTGTCATATTTGGTGTTTATGACGTGTACTGGGACACATTGATATCGCTAAATTTTACCGAATCTTATGCTTAAATTTAGTGTTTAAGTACTCGATATTAACAATTAATTATTGACTTTTATGTTTAAAAAAAAAGAAGCTTAGCTAGTCTATAATTTTCAATATATATATTTTGGTTTAAAAACAAGTACAAAAAAGTTTTAAGAATAAAAGTACAAAAATGAATTGACTTCTTTAAAATAAAACAAAACCAAAATCCTACTTATGATTCTCAGCACATGTCAATATTTTAATCCACACATGCACATATATATTACATTAATTTACTAATATTAGCAAGAAATTTTTATTTTTTTTGACTAAAATATTAGCAAGAATCTTTGCAGAAGGTCTTGCATATATATAACTATGGTACTTGATTAGGGTCACTCTCAATTTCTTGAGCCAATTCTCTTGTTAGCATGTCAGCACGATCATCATGTCCACCAGCAAATGTATAAACTCTAAATGCAAATTGAAAAGCCCTCCAAAGCAATTTACCATATTCTTTTCTTTTTCCATCTTTACTACTACTTGAATTTGATTCAACATTTTTCATGCGCCTTTCCTGCATTAAATTCAAATGCAATCTAAGTTAATTACCACATTCTGTTTTTTTTATTTTTATTTTTTATTTTTGTGTATGTGACATTTTTCTAACCTTTAGTGCTAATTCCATGCAATTTGAAGAAACATCAACCATTGCTTCTTTAATTTTTACAAGGATGTGGAAGTCGAATTCGATGTTATGGCCCTTAAATTTCTTCGCCTCTTCGTCTTTCGTTCGCTCCAAAGCATCTAATTCTGTTTTGATCTGTTTTTTTTTTTTACTCTTGTTGAGTTAGTAATGATTAAATATGAATTTATGCAAAGTGCAAACAAAGGAAATTGCTAATAGTATGTTAATATTAAGTGATTTTTGGATTACCTTATTGAAATAACGTTCAACCTTGTCAAGAAACTGAGTCACTGGTGTAACTATATTCAAATTTTGAAGCTCATTTAGTATTGAATCCAATTTATTGAAGAGTGCTGCTGCCATTCTTATAGCTTCTAGCTTCCTCGAGGGGAAACCTTCGAACCTTGATAACACCTATACATGAACAAAATTCAATGATATTAACGGTTGATAAAGAACATTGATGTAGGTCTAATGTGATACCGTGATTTACTTTAAACGATGTTGTTAACTTGATAACCGAATACAACTAATTATAATTAGCGTAGTTTTTTCCGACGAATACTAGTATGATAAATACATTAAAATTAAACTGACCTGTGATTCATCAGTTAGTTTCTCAAGAACAGATTCAACATCTTTGTGGAACTTGATCAATTCTGTCATTTCCTTTGTCTTGAAATTAGTAATAGAAGATCTCAATTCTAAGATGTCTTTTGTGTACTTTTGAACATCTTCTTCTATTTGTATAAAGTAAGATGACCTAGTAAAAATGTTAGAAGGAAAAAGTTAACATTTTATATGTTTCCACAAAGGCGTCTCAATCATAATTGCAGCCGCATCGGCTACATTTTGCCGCAGTATAAAAGTTTGAAGTAAGTTGTCAAAACGGGCTACCCGGCCCTAAACGGACTGGCCCATATGGACTTCAGGTTTTATCGAGTCAGACTAAAAGTCCATATTTAAATTCAGGCTTTTTTGGACCAGGCTAAAAAGCCCTAAAAAAAGAGGCTAATATTTTAAGGCCCAAGCCCTACACTTATTCAAGCTTGGCGGGCCCGCCCATCTTGACAACTCTACCGTAACCACAATTTAAAACCATGATCAACATACCTTCTTGTCATCTCTGCTAAAGCATCAGCCATTCCTTGTTTTCCTCCATTGCTTTTAGCTCCAATTGCAGCGTTTCTCCCACCAGATGATTTTCCGTTGAGGCTAGACCCTTCTACTTTTCCCTTGAGAGTTCTATACAGGTTGCCTAATTGTGTTGATCTTTTTAGTTTTGTAGTTGCTTTAGGCCTTAAGGATCTTCCTGCTCCAAGTGGAGGCGGGGGTGGCGCAGCGTCTCCATTTCCACGTGGTATTGGCGGTGGAGGAGCAGGAGCTGATCCAGGTTTCATGGACAAAGGCGGTGGAGGTGCCGGAATTAATGGAGGCAGTGCTGCTGAGCACAAGATTTGAGACAGTGGCGCCGACGGTGGCGCTCCATTTCCATTTGGCATTGGCGGTGGAGGAGCAGGAGCTGATCCAGGTTTCATGGACAATGGTGGTGGAGGTGCCGGAATTGATGGAGGTAGTGCTGCTGAGCATAAGCCTTGAGACAGCGGAGCCGGCGGTGGCGCTCCGTTTTCATGTGGCATTGACGGTGGAAGAGGTGGAGCTGATCCAAAATTCATGGACAAGAGCGGCGGAGGTGCTGGAACTGGTGGAGGGAGTGCTACTGGGCCTAAGCCTAGAGACAGCGGTGCCGGTGGTGGCGCTCCGTTTCCATGTGTTATCCGCGGCGGAGGAGGTAGAGCTGATCCAATATTCATGGACATGGGCGGCGGAGGTGATGGAATTGGTGGAGGTAGTGCAGCTGAGCCTAAGCCTAGAAACAGTGGCGCCGGCGGTGGAGACGGTGGCAGCGGCATATTAACTACCACTCCACTTTGTTGCAGCTGAGGTGTAGTTGATGGTGAATGTGGTGGAGGAGGCAGTGGCGGAAGCGGAGACAGTGGCAGCATTGTTTTGTCCAATTTCTGAACTGTGTCCTTTTCAAGATTTTCAACTTTGTGATAATTTTCCTTGTCTATAATTGGTTCTTTTTCTATATTAGTATTTTTTGTTTGAATAAGTTGTGGTGACATATGGTAAGATAAGCGCTTTAATTCAATTGGTTTTAGCTTTCTAACAGCTTGCATTCTTTGAGACCAAAGTGTTGAGTTACAAGATGTTGGACTTGAATTGTATTTCATCGGTTCTGGTAGAACAGATTTTGGTGTGAGAGGAGAAGATGTGATATCTGAAATGGGGGAGGGGATGTAAACTTTGCTTGGAGAATCTTGTTCCATGCTTGGAGAATCTTGTTCCATCATATCAAATTTCTCATTTGCAATCTTAATTAAACAATCAAGTGTAGCTAACATAGTTTCACCTGAAAAAACAATTAAAATAGTACTTTCCGTCAAATTCATCACTTTTGGTTGTAACCCTCTGATTCTCAGGGGAGAGACCCTCATGATTCAAAATTCGAAAGATAAGTAAAGTATGACCGATGATTATTCTATCAAATTCATCTGATTAATTCTGGCACGAGGAAATAATAAGATTAATATTGATAACATACCCAGTTGTTGCATGTTGGTGCTATCCTTGCATGATGATGGTATTGATAATTTACAATTGTTGTTGTCCTTAAAATTATATTTCATCAGCCATGACTCTCCAAGAGACCTTAAAGCCTCACAAAAATGGGCAAGACCCTAGAGAAAGAATGTCGACATTTAGTATTTTGGGAGATTGAGATTTCCATGATGATAATAACTATGACATTTTAAATAGAATGAATGATGTTATATGAACATAAAAAGTTTAACACATATTCCGACACGGTATAAAAATACATCACGTATAACATTTCTGGTTTAATTAGGTGTGACAAAAGATTGAAACCTGATTTATAGACTTGTCTTTAACATTTGACATTCTCTTGATTGGTATGATCTTTGGGTAAAGCCTTTGTAGATCTTTCAAAGTTGTAATAACCATCTACAATATGAGATATATGAAAAAACATGTTATAAAGGAAGCAAGAACATCTTTCAAAGTTGTTACTTGAACATGAAGAAAAGTGAAAAGTACCTCGCGTAAGGAAGCGGAAGTTTGCAAAGGAGCAAGGTCCATGATATCTCTAAAGACAAAGATTTTCTGATGAATCTTCATCATTAAAATCAATTGATCCATACCTATAAATGACCACTCCATTGACTCTTCCTTCTTCACACCATTATGATTAGCCTTTAATGGCTTCTTTGGTGGGATAGAAGGCTTCTTTGGTATAGACTTTGGTGTAGAGGTCTTCTTTATTGCTAAGGTAGAAGGCTTCTTTGGTGAGGTAGATCTTTTCATTTTTTTATTAGAAGAGTCTGTAGAATTTCTCATTGTCTGCATATTAGTAGAGGTTGTAGAATTTCTCATTGTCTGCATGTATATTATAAGAATTTGTAGTTAGTATTCTCATCATTCTCACATTCAAAATTCTTAGGTAAAACATGAAATCTCTAATACAATAATATCACATACTTTTCCAATAATGTTGGGAGACATTATTGTTTCTAATACAATAACCCAAAGGATGTGACTCGGTTGGTTAAACAACGCTGAGTTTGTGGAGGAGAATCAATGTTCTCTCTCACAAAACATTTTTGAGAAGGGGTGAAGAGTTTTAAGCTGCGACCTAAGCATCTGAGCAGAGATTAGTCTCATAGCTGGTTTAAAGAACTGTATTTTGTGGAGATACTCTGTTAGGGTGCGTAAGACCCTAATTATGGCGGTTTCTTTGCAAAAACTAACAAATCTTAACTAACTTGCAGTTAATACTAACTAACTTTTTTTTACGCGTTTAAATAAAAATACTAACCAACTTTTAACTATGTATAGTTAATCCTCTCCAACTAATTTTAACAAATATTGTTATATATGACAAATTTTTTTCTGGAATTTAACATGTCAAAATATTTACAGTTGCATTGATCAAAATGTTTCAAAAGAAAATTTCATAAATGAAATTGAAATGACAAAAGAACAAGCCCTTAATTATAGTTACCTCAATAACAGTTGATGATTTTCTTCTAAAGAGTGATGACTTCAAACCACATAATCCCACACTAGACATGCCTTAAAAAGAACCTTAATTGTTTATATTGCCTTGAAACTCTGGAATTAAATTAAGAAATAAACATGATTACATGATGTGCTAACCATGAACATCACAAAACGTGTATAAGTTAATTGAATTAATATGTTTAGCTTATAGTCAACACTCAAAACCCATAAAAAAATATTAAAAAAATGCCGATTAAATGATTTACAAAAGAAACATTCTAAATCAATTTTAATATTCAAATTGGGTTGACAATAGAAATACAAGACATGCATGCAATTAAGGTGCTAAATTTTAAGCTAAAAAAAGAGGAATGTTAATTCTAAGCTTAAAAAAAAAGCTTAATTAGGATGAAAGTGAGAAAGATAAATTAAGGATTGTGAAGATACCTTTTCAATCATTTGTTGGAGTTGTATTTGACATTATAAGTTTGTATGCTTTATATGCAATAGTAATTCAATAATTATTTGTACAAATTCAAGAACACCACAATGGTATATACAAAGAGACCAAAAGCAATTTATTTTTTTTGTTTTTTTGACAATCCCAAAAGCAATTGTTAGATAGGAGAGCTTATGTATTCTTTATAAATAAATGAGTATTATTTTTTATTTTTTTTTGTGATCTACTTATTCTCCATATAAAGAAAATTTAAGTAAGTTAGAAGATAAACTAATTGTGTGTTGGGAACTAGAACATATTAACAATATGGTATAAGGTATGGTTGTTTTTCAAACTTTTATATTTGTTACATGCCTCATGAATTTATGGACATGTTCATAGATAATAAATTATTTGTTATGTCTATTTTTTTTGGTATGAAATTGTTGTGACTTTCTATATATAATCAAGTTTTCTCTATTATTCAGTTCTTCTAACATCTAACAACAAACTAGTACTTAACATTTTGGTTATTGTATGTTATATGCATATGGTTGCTGAATTTGGTCAACAATTGATTCATGGACATTTTATCCTTAAACTGTTCCAACTTATTATCATTAGTAAATAATAAATAAATAAAAATTCTATTATTATACAGAAAAAACTTAAATACACTTTTAGTTTCATTATTATTATTACTAATTTGCTATTTTCCTCTCCTATTATTTTCGAAAATTTTGTTCTCATTTATAAAATTATACAATTTTAGTCTACTCCTTAACATCAAATATTTAATGGAAATGTTGTTGATGTGGCAATGAAGGTGTGGTATGTACAACATATATGTGGAGCTGACGTGTTCGTTGGTTCCAACATGGAGGGTACACATGATGCTAACTACGGTGTTCATAAACTATTCATAATGTTCGTTAAATGTAGAGAATCTATTTCCGTTAAATAACACCACTGCACCTCCTCAATTTTTCTTTATAGCTGAAAATGGAATAAGAACAAAAAAGACAAACATTCATAGTTGTTTGCAAACAAAAACAAAGCTACTAAGGTTTCATACATCATAATACATTAGAGAATAAAGAATACTGTGATATACAACAATGAATCAAAATTCAAAAGAAATCTCTATTTTGAGTAACTATATAGGTCTGAAAACTTCCAATGACCTGAAGAAGAATTTATTTATACAAAACAAAACTATTCATTTCAATTTAATTTAATCACATCATCAATCATTTAAATACACTATACCTTGTAGACTCATCATCATAGCCTGCATTGAACTGAATGAAACGAATACCGACAAGTTTTTCTAATTTCCCCTGACCTTAATAGAACTGATTCTATTTGTCTCTTTAACAGTTTGTGTCTTATTCTTGTCAGTCTTTGGAGAAATCCTTGCTGCAACACCTGCAGAAGATGCAGTTCTTTCGGCAATTCTCTTCTGGCGTTCAATCGCCTTTTCTTCCAACTGCCTCCTAATTTCATCTTCCTGTTACACAGCACACATACATAGTCATTATCAGAAGCTATATTAATGAATGTTATGCCAAGGAAAAAAATATCAATGCAACAGAAAAATAAATAAAAAATTTATAATACCTTTTCCCTTTGACTCTTTTGAACTACAGGTCTTTTTGGGAGAGACGGCTTTTTGTTCCTTGAAATGATATCAGGCGGCGTGCCCTTTCCAGACAAACGCGAGACTTTGCTTTTAACCACATTGGTTTTCTTTGGTGGACTACTTGGAAGATTGTTGTTCACATTAACTTGTGAATCATCAACAGAAGTTCTTCTATCAGGTTCTGAGTAAGAAAAGTCAATTTCATAGTCCATGGTCCTCGAGGCCTCAACTGAATCCGATCCAGAATCGCGCCGTAGAACCATACAGAGGTCATTTGGCTCTTCTATCTTTGGTGCTGCATTCTTTTCTTTTGTGTCACTTTCTAGCTTGTTAGAAGATGTTAGATCTTCAACCATACTCATATCCGTCTTCCATTGCGAATCAGAAAGATTATTATCTACCAATTGACCTTGTATCATGAAGGAATCATCAATAATAGGTCTATCATTTCTTTTTTCAGCATTGGATGAATCAAACACTATAGGCACAATTGACGAATCATGACTTCTCGTATTTTCCAAATTGTTATCAACAATGAACCAATCTTCTGACCCTCTTCCCTTGGTTTGTAATGAATCTGAAGCAGAAGTATTCAATGGATCATCAAGTTCATTTCTTGGTTCTCTTGATATGTGTGATAGCAATATATCTTCACCAATATTTTCCTTGATCTTTGTAATTGGGCCATAGTTGTCTACATATTCATTCAGCTTTGATCCGCCTTCATTTCCTCTGCCTCTATCAGTCACAATAAAGGAGTCGTTCGCAACTTCACGATTCTTTGGAGAAGAACTTCTTCCTTCAGAGTTTCTCAGCACAAAATGTTCATCCTGAACATCAATCGATTGCATCTGTTCTGATCCATCAATTCCATTCTCGGCCGTATCTATCTTCAAAAGGCTCTGGAATGCATTCCAATTCTCATTTTTGTTCCCATCTTCAGATTCATCTTCGTCAGCAGCATCACTTGATTTAGTTGCATTGTGTTTAGCCGCTGACTTTTTTCGATTACCACGTTTTTCAGCTTTATGAACCTTTTGCAATGATTCAAGTGCAACACCAACCTTCTGTTTGATGGTTTCTTCATCGAAGACAGCATCGTCTTCTAAAGAAGATTCATCAGAGTTTCCACTCTCATTTCCATTTCTCCTTTTTGGAGTGATGTAGTTGATATTTCGTATCACAACTGTTCCAGTTGATTTTCTTCTGTGTTTTTTCCTCTTATCATCCTTCAAAGAATTGTTCGAGTCTTTCTGTTTATCCGAATCAGATTCACTCCCAGAATCAGGATCACTGGACTCATTTTGCTGCTCTTCATATTCTTCTGATCTTTTCTTATAATGAGATTTCTCTTTTTTAGTTGCTGATGGTTTTTGATTCAATCCCATGTTAGAAGACCAGTGCATATTATTTTGATGGTAAGGAGGATATCCTTGGTAAGGCATTTGCTGACCAGGATTATACATATATGGCGGTACGTTGTAAGGCCATGGCATATGCATTGGCATATGAACATTCGCCGCGTGTGACAAGTTCGCATCTGCACATATCATTTCATCAAATTAAATAACCATTATATGCTCAAATCTCAGAAGCTAACATAACCAGTAACTTTTTTTTGACAATTTTTCTATCAAAAAAATATCAGAGATTTGACTTCAATGCTCAAAATTTCTATACTTCGTAATATAATTAAGGTAAAAGAAAAGGAAACAAGATTAGAAGAATACCTTCTTTTTTGTTTGATGTTTCCAAAAATGCATTTTCGTCGCCGGAAGGAATACTGTCTGTAGAGCTATTATTCTTGTTATTCTGCTCATGGGAAGTTATGTCATTTGCGAGTATGATTCCTGATGATCCAGAAAATGAGAGTCCTGGTGGTAAACTTGACTGCATTGCAGCTACTTCCTGAACCCAAAGATCATCTGCGTGCTTTTTCTTCCATAAGTCCTTAAAATTAATGCAAGCTTCCCTACATAAAATGAACATCGAGATTTAGAATCGACTAAAGGTTTCGTGTAAATGAGGCAAGATCCACCAATTAACAAATATTGGATGCAAGTTTTGAATGTAGCAGCATAGTCCATGGTTGAGTTTAAACTAAACTAAAAATTCTGGTTGTAAGAAAACAGTTACATTTTATAGAAACTTCACCCTAATCTGATATGCACATGCATGGCATAGTCCATTCAGAGTTTATACTAAACTAAAATTCGCACAAATAGGTTCTCGATTATCCTTAGATTTGCAAGGAATGAGAGAACTAACATCAAAAGTTGGTTGAACCTCCATGGCAAAAAGAGGGATCCCCTTAGACAAGTGAAATTTCACAATCTACAAAGTAGGATCAATTGTCAAGATAATTTTTTATGTCTGGAAAGAAAGTGGAAGGTGTTTGAAGAAAAAATCATCTTTCGGGAAATTGGCAAGAAGACTATAAGCAAATAGGAATCAGACTTCTCTAATAAAAACACGACATTGACAGATTTAGTAAGAATAAGAATTGAGGATATTTCCCAATTTGCAGTATCCAAGAACTTGTAAGTTAAATCTTTCCAATTCATACCTTAAACGCGATGCTCCAAATGCATTTGCAAAATATACAAGATCGTCGATGTTGTCAATATCAAATCCAGCAACAAGACTACGAGTATACGCCATTGCTTGCTCTTTTCGAAGTAGTGCAATTCGAGACTCCAAAAGACGTTGCAGGGAAATCCTAATGATTACAGCAATTGAATGTGTTAGGAACAGTTTCTAATGAACTAGCCAAACAAATAGAGATTAGATTTAGAAAGTTACTTTGAGTTTTCCTCTTCTTTAATGTCAACTCCTTCAAGTACATCATTTAACTGAAGCAAACACAAAAACATGAATTAATAAAAGAAATTACAGAGATCATTATATAATTCTGACATATTTTAAGAAATAAATCACCTTTGCAGAATCACTCAACCTCCTTGTGTTTCCATTTGTTTGTGGCAAGTTTCCTAATACAAAATGGAATTTTAGTACAAAACTAGCATCAGTAGGTAACTCATAATATAGCTTCATTGATTTATAGGCAAAAAGAACTAACCAAATCATACAGAAACATCAACAAAAACATGTTTTAAGCTTCAGCTTCTATCTATACATACCTTCATCTGGGATTGTTACTGACATCGATAAGGCATTCGCTTGAAATTGACTTTCAATCTGCTGGATTTCTTTTTCAAGGCTAACAAACCTCTCAAGAACTGCAGGTGTGCTAACAAAGCGCACAAATCTATCAACAAAAAAAGAAAAATCAGCTTCACGAGTAGTTTGACCCAAAAACACATTTTTTGCTTAAAAAACAATAAGGGCCTGTTTGGATTTGGCTCATTTTTGAGCTTATGAAAATAGCTTATACAAATAAATAAACTTTTATGTTAATTTATAAGTTTTCACTAACAAAAAATTGTATTTTTATAAGCTGTTTTCTCATAAACTACCTTGAAAAACTTATAAAATACATAAAAGCTTATTTATTTGCATAAGTTGTTTCATATAAGTTCAAAAATAAGTCAATCCAAACAGGCCTTAAATCAATAAAACAACTTAAACTAAGTTAATCATATAATTGATTCAAGTGTATCAAAGTACAGAACAATAATCAATAAGAAACCAAAAAAGATTAAAAAAGTAAAAGTCAAAATTGGTAAAATCACCTCTCAAAAGTGGATTTGGAGAACCAAAAAGCAGTGTTGGATGGAGGAAGAAGCCTAATAGAGTAACCACCTTTAGAGATCTCATCTTTAACAAATTTGAGATGAGAAATGAAAGGTTCAAATAACCCAGAAGCTATTTTCTCACGAACAGTTCCATTAAAGACTAAAAGCTCAAATCTGCAACAAAAAAAGCAACAACCCAATAAGTGATTTATGAAAAAGAACAAATTTTTAAGAAGGAAACAATGAAATAAGAGAAAATAGCAACATGGGTTGTCATGTGATGTGATATAATACAAACCTTGTTCTTGTTGGGGTGAGTTGAAACAAAGCAAAATCAAGAATGGTGTTGGAATCCATAGGAAGAAGATTGATTGATGATGATGTTTGAAGGGAATGGTTACAACGTTGTTAGTGGTTTATTTTGAGGTGAAGTTGAGTTGAGACATGTGCAGTAGCAGTGTAGTGGATGATCATGTGTGTGAGAGAAAGAAAGAAACAAAGACAGAGAGGAATATGAAGCATCGCACATGGAGTGTGAACTGGGCAATTCTTCTTTCTTTTATTACTATTATTTCAGTTTCTGCGCAAAGGCCACATGCAATGCATTAGTATTACTAAGCAAGATTCTTTCGAGCTCAATTGACAATGTTAATATTGTTAGTTTTTTTGAGGACAATATTGTTAGTTAGATGTCTGTGTTTAGATTAAAACTCGAAATTTTTCTTGTGTTTGAGTTTTAATAATATCAATTGGACTAGTAATAGTATTAATTGTTAGTTAGTTTAATGGTGATCAATGCTGAATTTGATAGAGATGAGATGATTATGGTTGGATCCTCTGCAACTGCGATTGGGAGGAGGTTGAAATGTTAAAACTAACTCTTGAACCAAATTAGGCGGTGAATCGGATACTAGTAGTGAAAAAAAATATTACTAGTAAGAGTTTCTTTTATAGGATAAATTTTCATATTTCTTGGTTCGTTTCCTTCGGGTAGAAGTAAATCATGTATGAGATATTGTCAAAAAAAATCGAGAAAATTTTGGTTATAATAAAAATTGATTTTGGATGAATTAATTTTTGTTAACAATAAATTGAATGTAAAGTAATTTATATTTATATAAAAATAAGTTAAACGATAAAACGTAGTGTGAAAATTGGACTCAAAATCTTCAAATCATAAGTTTATGCTATTCATGTGGATTCAAAGGTTCTTGGAGGAGTACACCATTTGCAGCTCAAACTGTAGCAGGAAATGCTATTCAAACAGTAGTCGATCAAGGCATGTAACAAGCACAAGTCATAATAAAAGGTCCCGATCTAGGAAGAGATGCGGCAAATTAATTCAAGAGATAAAATTAATTTTATTCGAGAGCGATTAATTCAAACATATCAAAATCAATATTACGCATTGCAAAGTAATTTTGGTGGCTCCAATTGGCTAATAAGGGAAAAGGATAGATAAATGTTGAGGGGAGTAAGTTTTTTGTTTAGTTTTATACATTAATGACGGCAGGTGAAAAAATGAAAAGTATGTGAATATAGGTTGTACTTTTGCTCATATGACTTTGTTTACTTTTTATTAATCTATGAACCATATAAATCCAAAAGTAAGTTTTCCAAAACATTATCATTTGATAGAAGACATTTGGAAGCCCTATCTGTTTATTGGTTGGTCATCTGTTATATATCTTGCAAAAGAGGATCATTAATTTAATTAGTGAAAATATATATTGAAAAGGATGTGTTCATTAATTTTATCTAGTGTTCGTAATATATATTGTTTGAAAAGGATAGGCAACTATATTTGTCCTTGTTATTGCACAATTAACTTCTTTTTTTAAAGTTAGAGATTCATTTTAAGAAAAAAGAGAAATAAATAGTTGAGAAAACATAAATCGGCCAAAAGTCTAATATTACTTTGTTAGGTAAATGGTATCTAAGGCCGAGGACGGAGGATATTGGTTTGTGATATAGAATGTTAATGATTATGTGGTGAATGATGGAGGTATTGGTGATGGATGTTTAAGGCTATTGGTTTGTGTACAAATTTCTTTCACATAAGAAGGCTATTGATGTAGACAATTTAGATTCCAATGATATAGTTTAAAATAAAATGGTTGTGACGAAGGTATTTCTTTTCTCGTGGCGGTTGTTCGTCAATCGACTTTCAACGAAGGACAACTTGCTCCCAAGAGGATTTATATATGCAACGTGATCAGCAAGTTTTTTTGTTTTAATGATAAATTGTGAGTATGTTAATTGTTATGTTAGTTTTTTTACACCTTACCAAAACTTTAACCTCGGACCTTCAACTCCTTTAACCCTTAACTGAGTTAGTTCAACTAGTTGAACTACCAATTCCACTCAAATTAATCAGCAAGTGTGCTTTGTTAGATGTGATGTTGATGAAACTTTGGTGCATTTGTTTTGATTGTGATTTATCCTAACAAGTGTGGGGGTGATGTTTTGTGTTGGTTAGGTGTCCGCAAAATGCGTTATCAATTAACGTTCACTCTCATGCTTTACAATTTTGCGGGTTATAGATTCTTCATTTGCAACATCGAAATAGTTTTCATGTTATTTGGTTGGCTACAGTTTCAATTATTTAAAAGGTGCATAACAATCTTGTTAATTTTTAACTCAAAAAAGATATTGAGTCAATGATAGATCAAATTAAAATTTAATTGTGGTGGTGGTTGTTTGAAGTTAAAAGTTTAAGTAATTTAAAACCAAAAAAAATGTGTCAAAAAAAAACCAAAAAAAAAAAGTTTAAGTAATTTGATCATCCTTTACATAATTCATTCAATAGTACTTCCTAACCCTTACATAATTTTCATAGTTTTTGACTCAACTTTGACATGATTACAACTACAAATCAAATAAGCACACACAATTAAGAAAAATTAAAAAATAAATAATTTAATCATATTATTGAATATTAATTCCTTTATCTTTTAATTGTTTTTTATATATATATAGAAAGATATTTTATTTAGTGTTATGTCTCAAAAAACTAAGCATATTATTTCATTATAATTTAAAAAACTTAAGACAATTGGGTATATGACTCTACCACACATTGAAAAAGTGTAGAGTGGTCATTGTCATATAGTATAAGATCATTAAATTAGGTGAAATTATAAAAAATAAAAAAACAGTTAGATCTGAAAGCCAACTATGAAACAGATGTATTGTTCACTTTATTAGCTGGAAAATGCAACGTTATTCATATGTGGGGTTCTATGAGTGAGTTGTGTGATTGACAATGAACACCTTCTAAAACAAGACGACAAAATTTCTTCTACAAGTTGATCATTTAATCATAGTAATATTTATAATGCCCCAATCAAATATGAAATATTTGCTTGAAGACTCACTTTCACATAGGTATAGTAGAATTATTCTTTTTTTATATCCGAAGTAACATATATAGGTCTAAATCTAATTATGGAAACATGCAAACTCATTTTTCTTTTTATCAGTAAATCTATATATTAGCCATATTTAAGTTATAATAAATTCTACTTTCTTATTATCATAATACGAAGTTTTCATTTTAATATTGACTAATCACAACCGACGAGTAAGTGGACCACATGAAATGAATTCTTTTATTCTAACTCAAATAGAAATTGGATCTCCTATTGTCTCTTCTATTCGGTCACTTTCTTGATCCAATCACAAATAAATTAATTAAAAGAAATAATTTTAAAGAAAGAGAAAAAACATAAATGAACGGCCGAGATGATGGTAGCACAAACATATATATAGATAATAGGCTGGAGATGATTCATATATGGATTTTTTCCATAAGGAAGATTTTTCTCCATATAGTGTATATATAGTTTCATATTTATTTTGTTGTCTTTTGTGTTTACCAAAGCAATTTACTTTATGACTCATATTAAATAATGTCTCTAAAGCATTAGTTAAGAGGAAAAAAATTGTATTGAAAAGATTAAAATAGGAGAAATTAAAAAATACAAAAATAGTTAGCACCTATGCTTGAGAATTTCAGTACAACCATCATTTCAAACAACAAAAGTTAAATTTTTTATCTAAGTCAAGAAAATGTCTGGTTTTAGAAATTTAGAAACTTTATTAAATTAATATATTAATATTTAATATATTATTACAAAGGGTTTGAGAGGTGGAAAATATGCAACTGAATGCTAAGCATTCAAAGGGTTAAATGGGATCTAACTCTTGTAAAATAAGCAAATCACTTTAGATGTAGAGTGACTAATATTAATATATAAATTAATGACATTGTATATGTATATGTACATATTATTGGTGTATTTAAATATTAACTCTTGTATATGGCAAAACTGACCCGCAATTCAGATTAGGCGGTCCAATGAGTTGGATACCGGTGGTGAAAAAACAAATTAAAAATGCAAACTTCCAAACATAACATATAGTGATTCAAAAAGCAAAAATATAACATGGGAATATGTTCTATTGCGGTATTGTTCTTGTTAAAATATAGATAGGTGGTGGAAATATAAAAACTTGGGGTGTAACAAACAATAGCCAATTCCGGGATTGAGTTTATCCGCAATTGATTAACCGGCCCAAACCTGAATACCTATGCAGTACTACGTTATTCTTTATTTTATTTTAATTTCTTCATTATTATTTTTTAATTTCTTTCATTATTTTTTTTCTTCATTTTTGTGCAATCCTCCGATTTTAGTAGAAAAAAGTCTGATAATTTAAAGTTCATTAGTACAATATTTAAAAAAGTCCGGTTAAAATATTGTTTCTTACGATAACTGAATTTGGATTCTCATAAAAAAAATACTTAAAAAATACTAATAATTTTTTTACGATCCATGACACTATTCTTTTTTTATGACGTTATTCTTGATATTTAACTAAAAAAAATACTTCCTTAAAACAAAAACACTAAAGACATAAATTTATGTGTGCATTTTATTTGCATAAAAGATAAGGGAACGGCTGGACAAATAACTATCTATCACTAGCTAATCCCAAATTTACATCACAACTTTTCGCCTCAAATATAAATTGTCTAAAATACAAGAATAATTTAATAATTTTGTCTGCCAAACACTTTATTATAAGATAAAAATTTGTTATGTGTTATGTACTGTATTGCGTAGTTATCAACTTTTACAAATCAAATGAATCCTATAACATAAACATGTAGTTGAAGCTATTGAAGTTTGATGAGAAAATTATTGAATTTTTAGAAGTCCTATAGTACATCCAAAACCGTTCCAAATTGAAATTGTTGATGCAGTGCAAGCATGGTGCGACCTAAAGAATTCAACAATATTGTACCAACTTTCAAGATTCAATATTGACTTTGTTTTAGAAAAAAAGATTCAATGTTGACTCATATGCTTTCCCATATGTTTGTTCTTTGTCGGGAAAATTGAATGGTTGAATTTGGTATAATTGCCTTAACGTGTGAGAAATTCTATTTCCTTTTCCAACCAATTGTGTTTTGGTTGATTTTATCAAACTTATTATGTTGGCATAAAAAAAACAACAAAAATTAGAAAAGAGTTGAATTATTACATTTTTTTTTAATAGCAAATATATTATATTAATATAAAAACGAAAAAATATGAGGTTCAAAAAATTAAAGAAGTATTAGAAGTACACTCTAACAGATCCCAACAATTTCTTAATGTCAAACAGACAAATAAAATTACAAGGAAGCAAATATGCACATCACCAACAAACTAGAGTCAATCAAAGAGGAAGAAGGGATGAGTCAATGTATCAATGAGGCCTCAAATGGAAGAGGAGATTTATGTTTCTGGCTTTCTGGTGCAAACTTTTTCCACTATATAAAAATTTGGTATAGCATTTTGCAATCTAAAATTCTTTTAAAGAAAGGAACGAGGAAGATAATTGGTGCAATAAAACAAATGGGACCCCGATGCGTACATGCTCTAACATATTTAACATTTGAACAATTATCTGTTAGGAATTTGTTGTTGGAAGATCGAAAAGAATAGGGCATGAGATCGATACAAAGTCTACTGTACAATTATTTGTTACGAATTTGCTGCTGGAAGATCGAAAAGAGTGTGACATGAGATTGATACAAAGTCTACAATACTAGGACGATGTCTTTGTAATCCTAATTATGTCATTGTAATAACCATCTCATGTGGTGGTCACTTACTAAAGGTATGTTTTGTTGAAGTTGATTGTCAAGTCCCACATCGCCCAGTTTCTTAAATAAAGAAGAAGGTAAAAATTAGCTATTGGAGAAGTCCCACATCGCTTAGAATTATATTGTGAAGTAAGGAGGAGACCAATGCTATATATTGGACCTAAGTTCTTTGTTTATAGATGCACCAGTCAGTAGCACTTTAAGCTTATATCTGACTTAGTTTAAATATTTGCTTTGTGAGAGTGTGGTTGTATTGGGGCATTGGGGTGAGAGTGAGAGAAGTCTATGTGTTGTAACAATTTTCACATAGTGATAATTCTTTAGTTGTCGGTTTAGACAACTGTTGTGGTTTTTCTCCGGTTTTGGAGTTTCCACATTATATTCTTGTGTTTTATTGTGTTTATTTTTCTTCTTTAGTGTTCTTATTTCCTAACATGTTTACAGTCAAATCAACTTATAAAATTGTTGCGAATAACTTAACTTGATTAACAAATCTAGCAATTACGTGTAAATGGTGATTAATCCTTAGTATCGAATTTGGAAGTCCCTCCCATTTTGAACTTTTTATATGGGAATTATTCAGAGATTGTCTTTCGATAAGACAAAGGCCGAGTAATAAAACGGAAGTGTGTTTTCAAAATTGTGTTTGTTGTGGGAAATATGGGAAGAATACATGGCAATTAATTTGTTTATTACTTGTTCTATATCAATAGGTGTGCAGGTAAGGTTGATGTTCCACGGATTCATTGAGCCTCATATTTTGACCGTGGATGGCATTGTTGAACTTTTTGACTATTGCTAAGCTAATTCACTTTGAAAGCTCTAGTTAAAGATGATTTATCCTCTCTCCGTCTTCAATTTCCCTTTTTTACATAGTTGAAATCCCTCTTTTTACATGTATACTTCCTTGTTTGGATTATGAAAGAAAGTTAAAGGAAAGAAAGTGAAAGGAAAGAATGTTGAAGGAAATAAAGTTGAAAGAAAGTGGATAGAAAATGAGATGATTTTTAGGGTCTGTTTGGAATAGAAGAAAGATGAAGGAAAGAAAGTAAGAGGAGGGAAAGACAGCAGATATTCAATCTTTCCGTCGTTTGGATACAGTGTCAGAAAGGAAGGAAAGTTGTTTTTTGGTGGGGCCCATGTGCAAAAACTTTCCCCTCCAATTTGCGAAGAAAGGGGGACGGAAGGTTGCATTGTTATCAAAAGACAAAAAACCCACATTTTGTTTATTTATTTCCAACATTTGCCACCATATGTAGCACATGCGTAGCTAGCTAACATAGGTACTATTACTTTTTTGTTTTTATTAGATAGCATCATTATTTAGTTTCTTTTATTTTTATGTTTTGTCAAAAAAACATTTTTATAGTAATACACTATTTTTAAATTTAAAATATTATATAAATAAATGTATAAGTAATATCACATTTTTATATAAGGGTAATTATGTCATTTACTAAATACTTCACTTTCTTTCCTCTCACTTTCTTTTCACTTTCACTCCTACCAAACAACCAAAAAATCATCTCACTTTCCACTCATTTTCCTCTCACTTTCTTTCCTTTAATAATCCTTCCTCTTAGTTTCTTTCCTCTTACTTTCTTTTGTCATCCAAACAAAGCCTTAGGTTGTTTGTTTTGAGTGAAAGTGAAAGGAAAGAAAGATGTGTAATTATTCAATGACATAAATACCCCTATACTAAAATGTGATATAATATATATATATATATATATATATATATATATATATATATATATATTAATTTTTAATATAAATTGTAAATATATATATATTATATTAATATATCTGTACAATTTTTATTTTTATATAATATATTAATTAATTCATAAATAATGGATGAAGTTAGAATATAAATATAAAAACACTACATAATTGCATGACTAAAAACATTTGCACGTGAGAATCTAAGCAGGGACACTTCCGTCATTTTGGCAATTGCAGTTTTCCTCAATACTTTCGGCACACATTTGGGCGGAAAGCGTGAGCCCCCACCTAGACAAACATTTCTTTCTTTTCTGACATGAAACCAAACAATGGAAAGTGATTCTTTCCACTCACTTTCTTTTCTTCCTCTAATCTTTCCATTGAACCAAACATAATGTAAAGGAAAGAAAGTGAAAGGAAATTGAATAGAAAGTAAGGCTTTGTTTGGATGATAAGAGAAAGTTAAAGGAAAGAAAGTGAGAGAAAAGATTGTTAAAGAAAAGAAAGTAAGAGGAA
This sequence comes from Trifolium subterraneum, assembly GCA_951799995.1. Lineage (NCBI taxonomy): Eukaryota > Viridiplantae > Streptophyta > Magnoliopsida > Fabales > Fabaceae > Trifolium > Trifolium subterraneum. Next base: position 3,527,361 of record OX637462.1, on the reverse strand, counting down.
AGTGAGTAGAAAGTGAAATGATTGTTTGATTGTTTGGTTGAAGTGAAAGTGGAAGGAAAGATAGATACATATTTTATTAAATGACTAAAATATCCCTAAATAAAAAGGTGATATATAATTTAAAATAATTGTATTAATAAAATAAAAACTACCCGTCTGTCATATATGTATTAGAATGCATTGGAATGCTAAAAATAAATAGCCAGAAAAATAATGCATTGGATTGCTTTGTGTTTGAGGGCTTTTATGTAATTTTATTCAAAATAATGGATTGTTTGTGCTTTCCGTCCAACATAGAGCGGAAACAAATTTATTGTGGGTCCCAGCTATTATAATCATTCCTTCCATTTTTAAGGTGATTCCAAACAAAGGAAAGATTGCCAGTCCTTCCACTTTCCCTCCTTCCTCAATCTTTCCTTCCACTTTCATGCGAAACAAACAAGCCATAAGATGATTTTAATGTTGTTTGGTTTAAGTGAAAGTGAGAGGATAGAAATAGTTTTATTTTTTAAAATGACATTAATACCCATAGGTATGAATTACTCCATCCGGTACTATATATAAAAAACATTTTACTTTTTAGATTTATAGTGGAATTGATGTATTTAGATCATATTATTGTCTAGATACATCAATTCGACAATGAATCCAAAAAATTGATTGTTTCTTATATATAGACCGGAGGAAGTATTTTTTATATGCTTGCTTAAGTTTTTTTGTCTTTTTCCAATCAACACTTGCTTCCCGTGCCTTTCTTCCCAAATTGGAGGGGAAGAGAATCTTTTGCGGGTCCCACCAAAAATTGATCTTTCCTTCACTTTCTTGAGCAACCAAACAAAGGAAAGGGTTTTGAAAACCGTGTTTCCATCCTTTTACCTTTCTTTCCTCTCACAATCTGCTATACCAAACAATGCGGTAGGTCTAGTTCTTGCGTACGTGTAGGGACTATATATTTCTCCTTTTTGTACCAATTTGCATTATTTCCCAACTCAATACCAATTTTAGAAAATGAGAAATAAACAAAGATAAACGGAAATGAAAAGTATAATATAAGATGATAAATGTTATTTATTTATTTTTGACAAAAAAAATGATAGTTATCATCTATTTCATTTTAAAATGTCATTTTAAAATTCTATAAAATGAGTTTATCATATAAAGGCTTGATGAATTTCTAATGTGTTTCCTACCTTCATAATTAATGTGAGTCAAATTAAATAAAACTAATATATGATCATTTTGTCAATTTAGTCATGACACGGTAGCACTTTAGTGTTTTAGTATTCCAGATACTTGTGACCGTTCGTACTGTTCAACTGCATGCCAAAATATTCTTTATCAAGCATTAAATTGACCTTTGAAAGAAAATATTCAATAAGCTAAAAAGTAGCTCCACCATACCATTTTCAGCTTGAAATTAAATTCAATCTTTCTCTGCGCCTATAATAATATCCTACTATGAAATTTCATAACTTGCCTTCCAAGATTTTCAATCCTTCAATATTCAACAACATCATGAAGAGAATAACATTGTGAAAGTGATCAGAAAATGTTTATGGAATTAATTAAGAGTATCACAATGGGCTTAATTACAGAAGTAGTATATCCTATTAATAGGCATACTTCCAATTAAGACACGATATCTATACAATTACAAGTACTAAATATGCCTCCAATAAAATATTCAAAAAATTCCCTACAATAAAATATTAAAAAAATGAAGTGGTTAAGAATAATTAAAAAAAGGGTCATGCTAAACACTGCCCCCGAGACACTTGTTAAGCATACTAAAAATAGAATGTAGAAAAATTTATAGATCTAAAATTATCAGAAAATTAAGTAACTATTGAATTTAGAATGTCTCTAGCTATTTTATAGGCATCAACCATATTTAACTCTAAAAATTAGTCGTTATGCTTAGATTCTTTATTTAACATTGCTTTGGTAAGTTAGTGCTTGTGCTTAGATGGTTTGTTTAAAACTGTTTGGCTTGTTTAGTTGTTAATTGTTATTGAAATTTTTGCTCCACTCTTTTGTAATTATTAATTTGTTAAGAGGTTTAAATTCACAACAAAAATAATGACAATGTAGGACCACTTTTGTCTAAAATAAAATAAAATTTGTACCACATAATGGACAATCAATATTTACTTCATTATTTAAACTTTTTAATATTATTAATTATCAAATTGTGGCTGCTCCTCCGATAACTAATATTGTTATGAGTCCTACAATGAGTATCAAAATACTCAAATGTAGTGATTAGTGAAGCTCTCTCATCTACTCCCTGCGTTTCTTTTTAAGTGTCGCTTTTTGTTGGATTTAGCGTTTCTATTTAACTATTATTTTGATATTTTAAAGGTATGATTTGTCAATTACTCTTATCTTTTCCAATAAAACTAATTATTGTTATATATTTGAAAAACTAAAGTTTGTTTTTATTTTTCTATTTTTCTTTGTACATAATATATTAAATTTTTGTTTCGTAAATAATATATTAAATTTATTGAAAAGAGAAAGTGTGTGCAAAAAAAATTATTAATGAATTAAAATTAGTATAATTGGAAGATAAGATGCAAACATTCACTTCCTTAATTTATTGTTATTGTTATAAAAAGACACGAAAGAAGTATTAAACTACTGTTTTGAGTTATGCTCTTCTTATACCTATGGAAGTAACCATGAATTTCCCCAAATCATATATACGCAAATAAGATATGGCTTTTTTGGTGGATTAGAATAGCCGTTACCCCCATTAACATTAACAAAAGTATAAACCAAAATTTCTTGGCCAGGAAGTATAACCAAAATAAAAGGCTAATTATGGACAAATATACATAACCCCTAAAAAAATCTACCTTGCCACGTGTAATATTAGCACAATCACGATTCTATTGACGGTCACAAAAAATCAACACACTTGTTCTCTTTGTACTTTGGTTTTCTTCCTTAAAATTCCCATGTATTTTCCAGGATATATCAATGAACCCTCAATTGATATTATAAAGTGGTATGCTAAATCAATTAATATTTATATTTAATAATCAAACTAAATTAAATTTCTCCAAAATTTACCCCAAAGCTATTACAAAAACATAATACAATTTTCAAAAAATTATATCTATATAAAGCTATGAAAGCTTATTGAAGAAGCTTAAAGTACACAACAAATTAACAACAAAGTTTCAATTTAGAAGAAGCTTATTCAAGAAGTTTAAGCCATGTCCATGCAACGTTTCTACAGCAAAATTCTTGAACCAACATGTCAAGTTTTCATAAACCACAAAGGAATTGACACAAAAAGAAACATAGCTGGTTTGTTGTACAAGGATTTAACAAGAATGGGAATGAGTTCATTTTTGGATAGCAAGAACATGAAACCGGGGGACAAACTCACCGATCACATCGACAAAGCAATTCATGGTTGCAAAGTTGGTGTTACCATCTTCTCTCCCCGTTATTTCGACTCTTATTATTGTCTCCATGAGCTTGCTCTACTCATGGAGACAAAAAAAAGAATCGTTCCTATCTTCTATAATGTTACACCGTCGCAACTTATGGTCAAGGATGACGGAACTTGCTCTCATAAACAGCTTAGAAGATTCAAATTAGCAATTGAAGAAGCTAAGAATACCGTGGGCTTAACCTTTGATCCTGTCAATGGGTAGGTACATATATACAATATTATATGTATATAATATAATGCACATGAAAATGTATATATATGTATCACTCTAAATGAATTCAAATGGTTAATAAATTTAAATTAAAGACAAATAATTGAAACTCTTAGCTGAAACAATTCTCGGTAAAATTTTATTTATTGTTTTCTGTATTTCATATTATTATTAGCAAAAAAGTAATTTAGAATCATAGGGTTAAGATAAAGAAGTTATATATCTATTTTTTTAGTTGATTAATGTGGTTTTTTTAGTTTGGATTAATTAATTAATAATGGTTTTGTTCTCTCTCAGGGATTGGCCACAACTACTAAATGATGCTACAGATGCAGTCATGAACTTGATAGAGGCTGAAAATGAGCAATAAGAAACGATGGATCATCATTAGATTGGATATATAACAATATAATATATATACATTTGTTTATTTATTTATTTTTGCATATGAAATAACCATATGCTTCCGTTGACATCATTCAATTATTTGGCCTGAATGAATTAATTAATTGATTCAGGGCTTCAATTCTTTTGTTCTTTTCTTTTTTGGAACAAATTCTTTTGTTCTTTCTATATATCAAAACAATTCTATTGTATTAATATTATTAATATACTATAGAAATTGGATTTAACCAATTTAGGTTCATCTTTTGTATCTGATCCCATAATTTGGGATTTATTATTTGATATTACTCCATTTCAGAGTAAAAGTTCAATAAATTGTATAGATCTTCAATATATATATATATGTTAGTATTTATCTATTTGTTTTACTGACCAAAATGAGAAAGTGAACATTATCAAAACTCTTCATTGTGTTGTTATAATTAAGGAGATTAATTAAGGAGATTATGACTTTTGTCACATGGATCAATTCATTGTTGATACCTCACATGGAGTACTATAAACATGTAAAAACTCATTAAAAAATGTGAAAGATACTCATGAGTTGACTTAAAAACAGGGACAAATAATAATGATAGAAAACATTAGAATAACTATCGTTTGAAGATTTTTTTTTAGTAGAACTGTAAATGAAACAGGATATATTCAAAGACAAAACTTATTTAATGCTAAAATTTAAAGTCACATTAAATATTAAATCAAAGAGGACTTTTGTAGGGGATCTAATATTTGAAGGGGGTATTTTTTTTTTTTGGGACACTTATTTAACCTTTATTTTATCTCTCAGTTTTGTTCCTTCTATTCTTTCATATGAGCACACAGCGCACAAAAAAAAAGTAGATGTGCTACTTTACTAAAAAAAAAAAAAATGTGCTACTAAACCTTTTTATATAGTAATGATATTCTTATCCAAATACACTCTTAGCGGCAACTTAGGAGAATATTCCTTTATTCAAATACACTCTTACCGACAACTTAGCAGAAGAGATCAATTAACGATTAATATTATACTTGTGTTTTTTATTTTATTTTTACAAAAACCACCGTCGGTTTCAATTTTCAAAGCAATTCACATGTCTCTTTTCTATTTTTGGACAACATAGTTAGAACTCTGCACAAGCACCACGTATACACAAACTATTATCATAATATCAGATAAAATTCAACCAATTTTCCTATTATCAATGCCAGCAAATTCTGGGCTAATTCTATAAGATGGTTTAAAAGTCAAAGTTGCCTTCTAAATCTATATTAGGGGCATAATATTGTTTGATTTAGTTTTAATATTTAAGGTTATGGAAGATCCGTTAATATACTGGATGGTATATATCATTATGTAATGAAAAATTCTGGAAATTGTTATCTCATTAAAATTAATTGTTTTTTCAATACGTTTTCTATATTTCAACTTTCAATATGCTTCAAAAAAATGCTTCAGAAATAATAATAATTGTGATGCATTATAATTAATAATACTAATATTATGTTAGTATTATCTATAATACTAATATGATATTTAGTTATTCAATAATAACAGAATCACTATATTTCCTTCCAATCAACCTCTTTCCATCTGCGAGAATTAAAAAAGCAGTGCGGTTTCTTTACTCAATTGCCACACTTTGAAATCGTATATACCAAATTGCCACATTTTGGAAAAAAAATTCCAAAATGCCACACTTTTGACTTTTCAATTTTACTTCCGTCACCGCCTGTTTTTTTTTTTTAATTTTTTTTTCCCCAAGCCACATCATGTGGCGGAATTGTGAAGGTTTTTTTTTTTTGTCTTATTATGTTCTTTTGTCTTATTATGTTTTTTTTTTTTCTTTTTTTTTTTTTTAATCCTAAACCCTTCTTCTAACCCTAATACCCCAAACCCAAAAAATTCTAAAAAAATTATCTTAACACTAATTAATTTATATAATGATAAATGCTAGAAAAAAAATCAAAAGAGACAAAATTAGTAGTACAACACTTAATATTTAACTTATATAATTAAAATAGTACAATCACAAATATAAATTACTAATAATTTATATTTGAACAAACATAAAAAAAAAAAAAAAAGACATGAACAAACATAGAAAAATTATTTTGCTTTGACATAGATGATAAATCTATCAAGTGCCACATGGTGGACGTCGATGAGGTAACTGGCGGCGTGTTTGCAATTGAAGAACCGGTTCTTCTTCTTCTTCTTCGTTCGGTGTGTTTAGATCAAAACGCGCATGTCCCGAAGATTGTGGAATGTCTGGACTCTCTTGAAAAAATTGAGTCATTGAGTTCATCCAAGTTGAATCATCAGATTCTTGGACAAGCTGTCGGAGAAAGTCGTTGTCAAAATCATTCCCTAAATGAAGTTCGGTTGGTGGGAACCCAAAATGTTGTTGTTGTTGTTGTGGTGGTGGTGGTGGTGGAAACCCAAAATGTTGTTGTTGTTGTTATTGTTGTTGTGGTGATGGTGGGAACCCGAATGATTGATATGTTGACGGATTGTTGTATTCTTGGGGCAGTGGGTACTCAAATGGTTGAAAAGTTGATGAGGATGGTTGAAACGTTGATGATGACGCGTAGTGTTGTTGGATGGTTTGAGGATATGCGTATGGATTTGTTGTATCTGGATATTGTGGTTGAGATGAATGGAGAGGTGTATAGAAAGTTGATGTGCTTTGTTGGGTTGGTGGTGGTGACGGATATGTAGTTGGCATTAGTTCAATTACACGCGGGTCTTGAAGTTGTTGAGTAGGAGAAATAAAAGGAGTGAAAGTGGCTCTAAACCAAGACAAATAATTGTAGTCTGGTTTAAGTTCAACTTCGAAGCGCACTTCGCCATTTAAAACATGTTGGTGTCGAAGATTCCAATGTTCAATCTCATTTCCCCAATTTATACCCCACGAAGTGTCCACTTGTTTTCGCAATGATACGGTGTGTGGTACTCTCGCATATCATTTGGTTGTTGTGGAATTTCTTGCGGGAATCCAAATTGAAGTTTGATGATAAGTGCAAAAAAGTAGTGATTTTACCTATATATTTTAAGCACTTATTGACTTGTTTTATAAGGTTATTTGAAGTAAAAACCCTAACTATTTGTAAATATTAGTCTTTACTAGCAAATTAGTATTTTAGCTATTATCAACTATTAGACACTATATATTATTTATTAGTTATATATACTATTGAATATTGAATATATATATTTATGTAACAGTTGTTAAAGAAAAAGAAAAACTAAAATAGAAGATGAAGAAAGAAGTGAGAGATAACACAAGTGGCTTAGACAAAAAAGAACATGAGGCGGTCAAATGGCATACATGGTTACTGTGTTCTTAAAGTTGATTGGATGAAAATAGAAATAGGGGGCGGTGCTTGAATTAACAAACCCTTGCAGGAAGTAAGGTTTGCTTTTCAAGCCTATAAAAGGCAGTGGCTACTCCATTTGAAATGGCATTCCATTCTTACAATTCACACACACCAAACTTCAAAGACAGAGAGGGATGGAATCAGAGAGAGGAGAAGAGTGAAACAGAGAAGGACATGGTGGATGAAGTCTTGAAGCTTGAGGAATCAACTCCAATATTCAATTCATCAAATTTCTTCTTCTCATTATGTATTGTAAGGCTATCATGAGTAGTTAATTCTCTTTTGTTGGGATTAGATGTAATCGAATCTATTAGTATGTATTTCTTTTGATCATGGCGTTATATATGATTTTAGTTATTCATCAATATTGATATTATCTTTACTTTAAATGTTTTAATTTTTGATTTGAAAATGATATAGGAATATACTTTTTGAATCTAGGACTAAGATAATATCTATTCAATCCTAAACTCTAGGAATAGATTTAGGTTTAATATTCACTAAAAGTATTGGATCTTAATGTTATTGTATCGATTAATCACCCGAGGGATCGGAGGTTGATAGGTACGATAGATCTCTCGTCGTTCTCTGGGGACGGAAACGCGCGATGTGCAATACGTGATAATATTGTTAAATAGCTAGAATCTATATAACTGATTAGAGAAATCTATATGAATGAGTTAATGAAATCTAATCCCAGCAATCTCGTCTCTCTGTTATTTCAATTATTTCTTTATTGTTATTATATTTTCTTTAAATTTCACAAACAAACATCTTTGAATCGCTTAACTTAAAATCATATTAATTGTTGAACGGCATTAATATCACATCAGTCCCTGTGGAGACGAAAAAAATATAATTACTTTTGTACTATAACATTTGACTCTATCAGTTTGGTGCATTTCCACAATTTCAAAACAAATAAGGAAAGTAGTAGCACTCCATATCCCTCAACGATGCTTTTTTTTCAATTCTATCCTTTAATTCGGTAAAACAACTTATTATGGTTGGGAGATGATCATAGATCAAAGTACATTGAACCAAACTGTGGAAATTTCTAAGCTAAGGTTAACAACACCAAAATTTTCTAACTCAACATAATAACACCAAAATTCCCCAAATCAAAATTTTCTAAAACCTGAAAAATTATAGAAATTTGTCTCAAGGAACAGGGCAGGAAAACCCAAACTAAAGAGCAACCATAAAAAACACTAACACTACACCATAGCAAGTAAATATGTTAGCTGAAAATAGGAGACGAGAAGTTGGGCGAGTTCGTCGTTCGTGAGGGTTTGAGGCAGATAGTTGCAAGCTGGGTGAGAGAGCGCGTGCTGTGAGAGAGCGTGTTCTTCAAGCATGTTGTCATTCTTAATTACTACCTACCTCATTTGTATTATTAAAAAAAAAAAAATTAGTACGTCATTCAGTCTTTTTACAGGTAATTATATTGAACATAGTCTATATTATAAGTTAAATACATACTCCTAATATATTCAATAAATTTTGAAAATTGAATTGTCTCTTTAAAAATGATAAAGTAAATGTAATACTTATATCAAAAATGTTATTCCAACACAATTATCAAACAAGTATATAATAATTAGGTAAATTCTAATATAGACCACTTCATCAAGTGGTCTATGGTGGACCAGTCACGAATAATACTATAACGAATACGAATTTTACAAAATCCACCTTTTTTATTGAAAGTTTATATCATATAGATCATCCATAGAAAAATTTAGAAAAATTGAAAATCATTTGATATGTTATTGAAACACATCAAGATCAACGGTTGTTAAATAACATAAATTTTGATGAGTCTCAATTACATATCAAATGATTTTCAAAAAATTTGAAAAATTTTATGGATGATCTATACGATATAAACTTTCAATCCAACAATGAATTTTGTAAAATTCATATTCGGTAGATCACTTGTGAAGATGGTCCACCATATCATTAACCATAATAATTATACATGTTTTGCTTTTTAAATATTCGTTGCATATCTCGAATTGCCTGCTATGAGTAAATAGAGAAGATGTCTTATTTTTATCTCACAAGTTGATGTTGATATGACCAATCTCTACTTATATTATGCGTATTATTATTTGATGAATGGAAAATTATATTATATATATTATATAGTGGGTGAAAAAGATTATTGCTCTGTTTGGGAAGACCAATAAGTTAGTTTATAGCTTTTAAAAAAGAGTTTATAAGCTAAAAGTTCTGTTTGGTAACAGTTTTTTAAAAAATAGCTTATAGCTTATTTTACTATCTTATAACTTATTTTTCAAACGCTATTTCAATTAGCTTATGAGCTTATAGCTTATCATTTTTTCTTCCAATTTTATCCCTATTTTCTTACTTGAAAAAAATTAAATATTAATTAAATATATCTTATAAGCTAGTTCAACCGCTAATTTTACCTCTTATCATTTTTTACGTTATTTCATACTTCTAGTTCAACCTCTAATTTTAACAAACACTACAAATTCAATCAGTTAGTTTATTTGCTATAAGCTAAAAACTAGCTCATAAGTCATGCGCTTTAAGTTCATCCACTATAAACTAGTTTATCAATCATCCACTATTTTTTACCAAACAGAGTTTATTTAACAACAGCCTATGATACTTGCATTTTGTAAGAAACAAAAAAACAAAAGTTAATTCTGTGCCAAAAAAATTTAAGCTCGTGGCGGAACTCTTGATCCCGAAACTAGAGGTCCAATGTAAAAAAAATAATCAAAATGCTGTGTTTTCTTTCCATAAATCCGGATGATTTCTCTCTCCACCCCCCTCATGTCTCTTTCACCCCACACCCCCCAAAAAAGTTCGGGCCGTAGAACCGAACTTTTTTCTACTGTAAATTTTTTTAAAATTTACACTGAAAAAAGTTCAGTACTAGAACCCGATTTTTTTGGTGGGGGTGTGGGGGGTGAAAGAGACATGAGGGGGTGGGATGAGAAATTTTCATAAATCCCCAACGGTGGGCCTTGTGCTTATGTTTTTGGGTTAACGATCTTTTGGGCCTGTAGTTAATTAGTGAGTGATAAATTGATGAAAAGTTCTCATCCACCCCCCTCATGTACTTTTGACCCCCCCAAACAAAATCGGGTTCTAGTATCCAAATTTTTTTCAGTATAAATTTTACACTATAAAAAAGTTCGGGCCGTATTACCCAAACTTTTTTGGGGGGTGTGGAGGGTCAGAAAGACATGAGGGGGTGGGAAGAGAACTTTTATAAATTGATAATCCATTAATTGATATAAGCATTTTTTTTTTTGGTAAACCAAATGTATTCTCCGCGCTCAAATGCAGAGACTAATCATCTCGAGGTAACTGAGATCAATTTAAGAGGTTGACCTCTCCCAACAAATTATTCTCCATACGCAACGGTCGGGGTCGAACTCAGTCCAAATGGTTAAGGGGCCCAAGTATCTACCTCACTATTATCATGTTTTATATTTTATCATGTCATTATCATATCTTGCACTCCAAACGGACACAAAGAGTAATAAATGTAATTTTAAAAAGAGGATTATTTGCTACCTGTGATGCACGGGTACTCCGTTTAAGAAAAAGTACCGGTATCGGGTACATATCCGTACCTTAATTTATGTTCATATACACATGTATTAGTTTTTCTAAAAATGTCGTACCCCGTACCGATATCCTATCGGGTACCGGTACCGTACCCTCACCTAGGCAACGCAGTTTGCTACCCATTGAAAAAATATGGATATCGTCGTAAGAAAAACATTCATTTGATCCATAAGTTATCTCTTTTTCTTTTTGTATTTATCCTCTGTTTTTAGGGAAAAGAGTTATTATAATCCAGTATTCGATCGTTGAGTTAAATTATGTCTAGACAAGAATTGTTTCCACTATACATTGAATCTAAATTCTTCCAAACAATTTGTCTTAGTGAGAATTCATTAACTACTCGAGCCTAATTTTCAATTAAATTTCTCAAGGTTAAAATTATATAATAAATAATTCATAGATTATCTTCAATTTATGAATGTTGAATAAATTCTCTCCTAATTCAAAAGTAACAGAAGGACTATCTTGATAGCTAAATGATAAATGATAGTTTATAGACTACTTATTATATTTATTTATATAATATATAATACTAATAATAATTTGGATGCTAAATTAGAGAGAAAGTAATATGTCTACGAATTTAGCTCAGTTGATAGAAATATTGCATTATTTATGCAGAGGTCTTCGGATCTCAGACACTATATTTATCCATTTTAAGGGTGAGTTTCTAACCATATGTTATTTGATTATATATATATATATATATAGAGAGAGAGAGAGAGAGAGAGAGAGAGAGAGAGAGAGAGAGAGAGAGAGAGAGAGAGAGAGAGAGAGAGAGAGAGAGAGAGAGAGAGAGAGAGAGAGAGAGAGAGAGAGAGAGAGAGAGAGAGAGAGAGAGAGAGAGAGAGAGAGAGAGAGAGAGAGAGAGAGAGAGAGAGAGAGAGAGAGAGAGTCGGGCAACAAGCTGCGCCGTTAATCCTTTTTGAATAGCAAAACCTAATCTTTGAAAAACTACATCCCTAGACCTAGGCGTCACGACATTACAATGCATAACCTTTTGAACTCTTTTCAAAAGGTTTACAGCCTCTGGTGCTAGAAATCCAAAAGTGTCGAAAGCAAAAGGTATAAAAACGTGTTGATTGTCAGAGCATGCTTTATTTAAATGATTGAGTTTTTTTTTCTCAATTGAGGTGATGATTAAACCTGAAACATCTAACATATTACTCAAATCTCACCACTATACCAAACAAATTAGAAATATCTGCCTTAGTCAAGGAATTGAGAATAGACTAATTAATTATGTGTTTAAACTTTAATGGTATGAATTTAGTTTTTAGTGATGTTTGCTTGTACAAAAGAGGAAAACAATTCAATTGTTAACCACTTTAAAAAAAAATTAGTATTAACTCTCTGATTTTTAGGAGAAGATGTTTCAATAGTTCATTATTTTTCTGCAAAATAAATAAAGTTTGACAAAAAATTAATTTTGATGCAAAGATTGAAATAATTAGTGGTTATTAAATTTGTAAATGAGTTCTAGTTGTAATAATTCCAATTTTTAAATTTCCCAAAAAAATTATTGGAGGACACACACAAGCACTACAATCTACTACTAATGATGCACATATAATATTTTACAAACATTAAAAACTCTGAGACATGACGTTGTCACACACACTCCACACATGGATGGATTTGAATCCTCTTCAATTTTCTCTCCAATTATTTTTATGTGTTTTTCTCTCTCATCATTTCTTCTCTGTCATCATCACTTGTTTATTTTTTATTATTAATTTCTCTCTCTTCACACTCACAAAAAGAAAAATTGGAGAGGATCCAAATCTCACATGGATGGGGCTGAACGAAGACCAGATTCTCTGCGGTACATTACCCTCTGCAGTAGAATCTGGACCACTCTTTTTATTTTTGTGCATAAAATTGTAATTTTAGAAAACAAATGAGTGGCTTAGATTGCACATTATATCCTCAATTACTGGAGAGGATCTTTTCTCAGGCTGAACGTACTAAATTGTTAGTATATGTTTGGTAATTTTATAGATCATTGTGTTATACTTTGACAACCTGAGTGAGTTTGACATGTGACCTGTTACAGGCTTATTTTTAGGTTTGAGTCTGACATTTTGAAAGTTTGATATGACATATTAACCTATTTAAAAATTTATTAAATTTCTCACGAAAGTATTTAAATAAATAGTTATATTTATTTTTATATTTACTAATGAACTAATATTAAATCAATGAGATTAAACTTATTATTGATATTTAAAAGATACTTTTGAGAATCTAACTATATATTACATCATGTTTTAATTTTAATTCATAATATATATATGCGTGAAAATTCAATTTAGATTAATAAACTTGAAAAAGTTAATAGATTTATAATATAATCAAACAACCAATTTTAATATATAATAATAATAATTGCAAAAATATTATTTATATTTACATAAATAATAGATCGATCGAATATGTTTAAAAAGACTTTTTAAATGGCATTGAGTCTGACATTTAGTTAAATAAACTTGTTAAAAAACTTTAATTTGCTCTATTTAAAAAAATAGAGTAGCCGGATCTGGCCTACTTAAACTAAGTTGTACTGGTTCATGTAAGCCAACTTGACTTTTTCAATATGAAAATCAAAAGATCGTAGTTGTAGCTTCACACTCAACGTTAGTTATTTGCCGTGATACACGTGTAATTTGAAACACATTTAAGAGTTGCTTCTCCAAATAAGGATATATTATTTCAAGTATAATTTATACTAAATTTAGGGTAATGTAGTTTTCATTATTATAATATAATACAAAAATTAAACACTAGTAAGATAGTACAATCTAATATGCAGATTTACTTAATCAAAGTTAAATTTTAAATTTAACCTTTGCAGATTTATTTAAAAACTAATATGCACAAAGGTATGATCTAAAAATTGGATTTTACAGAAAGAAATGGTAGAAATTCTGTGTACAATTTTGATGCAAAATCACAACAATAACAAAAATTTGAAGTAATCCAATTAATACTAGCTCCTGTTTCTTTGTTGTTGTTGTTGTTTATCATGCGAACACAAGTCAAGTCCACCCTGTGTGGGGACAGTATGCAGACAGGCCATTAGATATATACCACATGCATGCATATGCTTGGAAGATACCTACATCTTTCATAGAGATATTCTTAGTATGGACACACTTCAAGTCATGCCCAATATATGTCTCTTTGGTCATATTTGGCATAATAGGATTGGGATGTTAAATGTGTTACTATCTCTTAAGATAATCTTAGATTCCTCCCGACTGAACTTTGAATTATTAGGATTGTATTTATATAAAAACTAAAGGGTTAACACCAAAATAATTATAAAAAAAAAACATTTTTAATATAAGTGATGGAGGTCTATAATATTTTAGATGATCGAGGTCTACTACACCCCTTCATAATTTGTGATATTTATATATCAATCAACAAAAATAAGTCACATAAATCGATTTGCATATGATATTCACAACTAACATGTAACGAACTTCATAATTTGGGATATTTCTTTCTTCAAAATATTTTGGAAACATAAAACCGCTATTGGTAGACACACTAGATCCTAATCACCGCACCGTTCACCTTGCCTCTTCCTAGCTTGACACTCTTCCAAAATCTATTGTATTCCTATACACCAACTTGCATATGTTAGTTCCTTTTTTTGACACGTGTTATTTGCTTTTGACACGTGTAGTTTTGTACTCCATATGTCCTAAAATATAAGAGAAAATTGGTCAAACAAAGTTAATTTATTTAATCCAAATTTTTAACTAGATATATCAATTTTTTTGACAATTTTTTCTGGCTTAAATATGAAAATAGTCCCTGCAATTATGACTTGTTTTGATTTTAGTCCCTGCAAAAAAAAAAGTTTGATTTTAGCCCCTGCAAAATCTCAAAAGTTTTAAAATAGTCCTTGAGCTGGATTTTTTAATGACATGTCCCATTTTTGATGATTTGGCATATAATGACTAGGATTTATTGATGACATGGTACATTTTTTATGACGTGGATTAATACATTGATTTTTCATTTAATTTTTAATTTAAAATTAAGTTTTCCATTTTTCTAAAAAACAAATTAATATTTAAAAAAAAGGTTAGAAGGGAAAAATAACATCCCCAACACACTAATCAAAACAAAGAATTCAGATCTAAGCCGTACGGTGCTGGAAGGAATCAAATTGAAACCTGCACATGGAAATGGAGCTTGTAACGTCTATGGCATGCAAGATCTACGTTGCTACAGTGCCTCTTATGCTTCTTTGTTTATCCGACACAAACCCAGATGAACAACGATGCTAAGTTCAAGAAAGGAAAATAAAAAAATGGTTCAACCTCAAAAAGTTGGAGCTTTAGTGATCCTGAATTGCAGAGAAAAAATAGGGTTGCTAGTTACAAAGTTTATTCTGTGGAAGGTAAACTCAAAGGTTCTTTTAGAAAAAGTTTTAAATGGATTAAGGATAATGTAGCATAGTTGTTCATGGGTGGTAGTAGTGAAGATTATAATGATGATGGTTTAAATTTGTATTTGAAATTGAAGATGGTGAACATAAATGATCTTCACTGAATCGCGTACAAATAAATTAAACCCTAATTGCTAACTCATTCCCTTTTTCTATTTTTCGCTTTTAAATTATTTTTTTTTAATTTTAATTTGTTTTTCTGAAAAATGGTAAACTTAATTTTAATTTAAAAATTAAATGAAAAATCAATGTATTAATCCACATCATCGAAAATGAGACATGTCATCAATAAATCCTAGGCAGCATCTGCCAAATCATAAAAAATGAGACATGTCATCAAAAAATTCTGCTCAGGGACTATTTTAAAACTTTTGAAATTTTGCAGGGACTAAAATCAAACTTTTTTTTTTGCAGGGACTAAAATCAAAACAAGTCATAATTGCAGGGACTGTTTTCATATTTAAGCCATTTTTTCTTCTATTTTGAGACGGAGGAGTATATAAATAAGAAAGAGTTAGTACACCAAATGAGTTCACTAAAAAAGTATAAGCACTGTGCCCTCAAAGTAAAGAAAGAAAAAATATATATATAATGAACTCATAGATAGAATGAGAATGAGTAAGTAAGACTCATGAAACAGTATTTGGCAATTGTGGGCGCCGATTTTATATAGCTGAAAGAATTAATTATGAGGTGTCAACATATATATTTTTTGATTAATGCCTATGCACATAACACATGTTTTGTACTATACGAAAATGAAATGCTTTGAAGTTGTCTTAAAAAAAAATAATAACAAGGCCTAAAATAAATCTAATGCAAACAACACTATAAATACAACATTATATTGCTTAGCCATAGTATCACTCATCAAGCTATAGCAAACATTAATTAATTATTCTACATCCTTGCTTAATTTCTAAATGGAACTTCCCTTATCATGCATTGAACGTAGAGTTCAAAAAATTAAGAAAAAAATATTCTCATCAAATTTTGATCTATATTCTTTTATAAACCCTTCAACCTATGACACTGCATGGTTAGCAATGATTCCTGATTCTAAATATCCTTCACAACCTATGTTCAAAAATTATTTAGATTGGTTGATAAAAAATCAAAAACCTGAAGGATTTTGGGGAGAGAGTGACACAATTGAATGTCTTCCAGCAACAATTGTTTCAATGGCTGCACTAAAAAAGTGGGACACTGGCACATCAATGATAGATAAGGGTAATATTTGTTTGTTTGTTTGTTTCAACTGTTTATTATTGTTAGGAAATTTCTTTTTGTTAGTTGGCATTAAAATACAAAATTCATAACAACCTTAAATATATTGGATTAACTAGGTTCATATTATTTGTGTAGATATAGGTACAGGTTGACATATTTTTAAGCTTATGAAAAATAATTTATATAAATAAATAAATAAATTTTTACGTTAATTCATAAATTTTTACTAACAAAAATTATATCTTGATAAACTGTTTTTGTAGGACGGTCATTTATTCATGCAAATGGTGATAGGTTGATGAATGAAGTTAAAGAAGATTGCCCTCGTTGGCTAGCTATTATTCTTCCTTCTATGATAGAACTTGCTGATACAATGGGTTTAGATGTGATCTTCCCTGACTCATCTAGGGAAACCATGTCCAATATTGTTAACCGTTGCAAAACTTTGCTTTACAAGTATACTTATGTTTAATCCTATATATTTCTTAATAAGTATACTTACACTACTACATTGCATCATTCTATAGTAGTTTGCTGATTTTTTTTAGGCATTTTGTTATGACCGGTAAAAAAATTCAAAATTTTCATTCTAACAATTATTTCGTCAAAATTCCAAATTTCATCTCTAATTAACCTAAGTTAATTAGTAGCCGGTATGTATCCATACATACCTGAAAAATTGGTATTTTCTATTCATGATCAAGATTGCTTCAAACAATTATCACTGGTGAGCCAAATTTGCAACAAAATGTGATAATTGAAGAATAAAAAAATTGATTTAAAAAAAAAATATTTTCATGAAAATGATAAAAAGGAGGATGAAAAGTAGAATCAAGTTAATATTTTATTTAGTCAAATTAACAATCATAAGTTAACTTGTGTGCAACTTTAAAATTATTTATGACTTCTAAAATCAAATATTTATAATATATAATTAATGATTATAATTTCTTTAAAAAATTATTATGATTGATTGATGTGTTTTTTTAATATGAATCTAATTATTTTTTAAAAGATGAATTCTCACTTGGGTTGGTCTGATGATATTGGCTTGAGATCTGAGAGTTTGCTCCTCTTTAAGGTCTTAAGTTTGATTCTCTTTGGTGTCAATTTTGGTTTGTTAATTTAGCTTCTTCAACAAAAAAAATTAGTAAAATAGAGAATATCGAATTAAATAAATTATTTAGTGAATTTTATATATTCTATGATTTTTTTTGAACAAGATATATATTCTATGATTAATTGACAATACAAAAAATAATTCTTTTTTTTTGGTTGAATTAATTAACACTTATCATTGTATAAATATGTAGGGAGGAAGTTGTCGGAGATTTTCATTGTTACCCTCCAATATTGTCATATCTTGAAGCTTTGCCTTCAAAATATGTTAATGAAAAAGATATATGTAAGAATTTGAGTGAAGATGGTTCATTATTCCAATCTCCCTCTGCCACTGCAAAAGCATTCATGGTATATGGAAATAAAGAATGCCTCACATATTTACAGTCCATGGCACAAAGATGCCCAAAAGCAGGTAAATTTTCATAATAGCTATATAGTAAATCTTAATAAAGATCTTAAAATGTTAAATCAAGATGTTGAAAAATAGGTTTGACTAATTGACTTTTTTGTGACAAGCAGTTCCACAAGCATATCCAATGGATGAAGATCTTATAAAGCTTTGCATTGCTAACCAACTAAAGAAGTTTGGGTTAGGAGAGTACTTTGTGGGAGAGATTGAAGCCCTTTTGGCACAAGTTTATAGGTAATTAAAACCCATGTGAATTAACGAGTGATACACCCCATTTGACCCGGCTTATTTTCTACTTTTTTACTTTTCCTTAAATGAAGTAGAGAAGTAAAAAATTGTGTTTGACCCTATTTCTCTTTGCTTTCTACTTATTTACTTTACTTCTCTACTTTTTTTTACGGAGAAATAGGGTCAAACACAATTTTTTACTTCTCTACTTCGTTTAAAGAGAAGTAGAAAAGTAGAAAATAAGCGGGGCCAAACGGGAGTCAATAAACTACCATATAAACTAACACTACTGATATTTGTCTTTTAATATGCAAAATAAAATATCTTTAATAAGTATTATATAATATAATGCATATTTTGGAGCATTTTGCAATTTAAACTAATTTACATATTTGAAAATTTAAATTGTAAAATTCTCAACAAAATAAATGTTTGTGTACTTAACTCAGCTTATGAGAATATCATTTTCAAACTAATTTAAATATTGTCAAATATATCATTTTATATTTCCATTTACTTATATTAAAATATTTTCAAATGAATCATTGCATTTCTTTTATTATAAAAAATCAGAGTTCCATGATAAATGTACTTAGTATTGTTTGAGATAAATTAGTAAATAGTATAATTGCAATTATTTATTGATTGTATTTTAATTGTAGGAATTATAATAAGGAGCCAAATCCACGGGTAAAAGAATCGAATATGAATTCTTTGCAGCTTGAGAAAGATACTCTAGCATTTGAGCTTCTGCGCACACATGGATTCAAAGTCTCACCATGTGCGTAGATCTTTAATTTATTTGATTTTAATTAATTATAATCATTATTATTTTACTTTAATTATAATCTAATTTGTTTAATCATTTCGTTGTAAGCTTGTGCGATATTATTTAGTTTATCATTTATCCGCTATTTTTTAACGATAAGAATTCTAAAGCTATTATGTTTTACACGTGCAGTAGGGTTTTGTTGGTTTCTAAATGAGTTTGAAATTGGAGCTGAGGTTGAGAAAAATGATGAGCACTTCTCAAGAGCAATGCTTCACGTGTTCAGAGCCTCAAACCTAATGTTCAATGGAGAATATGAACTGAATGAAGCTAGAGCTTTTTCTAGGAAAGTACTTAACAAAATGGTTTCAACAAGAAAAGGAGGCTTATTGCTGCGACAGGTCAAATAGCCTAAACTTCCATAAATGATCTCCAATTTTGTCTATGCACGTGATGCATGCTTGTGTACATTTTATCTAAAAATACATGTCGACTTAATAATAGGAATCATAATCAAAATTGAATGCAAATTTTTTAGGAAATAAAAATATAATACAATAACAAATAAGAATTTTTTAAGGACTAAATAAAAATTTAAATTTGTAAACAAATCCTAGCTCAAATGGTAGAAATACCGAAATCGTTAGTGTCGGACGTCATAACCGGGGTTAGATCTCTGGTCACTCCACTTTGTATGTGTGACTTTCCAATGGTTTTGCCATTTCGTCTATCAACCAAAAAAAATTTAATTTGTGTATGACAAAATATAGTTATAAACTGAATACCAAAAAAAAAATATAGTTATAAACTAAGTAACATTTTTTTTAATAAAACTTAATTAACAAATTAAATTTTGAAAAACACCACTTTAAATCAGTTTTGTTACACCAATTTGTTTCTTGTTTTGACCAAACATGAAATCGACTCTCTATCAAATTGTAGACTATTGTTTTGTCTTTTTTTATCTATCAATGACTTATCCTGACTCCGTTTGAATTGACTTATTTTTCTTAATAAAATATACTATTTAAAATGACAAAATTTTCAAAACAACATGAAACTCAAGTTGTCACTTGTCAAAATATAATAATTAAGGCAGGGATGCTCTGTTTTCTCCCCTTTTATAGACTTCATAATTATCCTAAATTTTTTCAGAAATTGTGAAGAACTATGTTATAAGGAGAAAATGTTTGTAGAAAGTGTTAGCTATTTTCTTGAACTCTCTTAATAATATTTTTTTTTTTTTTTGCCAATTAAAATGTACTATTATTTTTGGAAAAGATAATTATACTTAATTTAAAGACTTTGATGCTTCACATTTCAGATAGAGCACGAATTAAGTTTTCCATGGTTTGCTCGCCTGGATCACTTAGAACACAGAATGTGGATAGAAGAAAGAGAAGCCAATGCTTTATGGAAAGGAAAGACATCATATAATAGGTACACACATGCTCCATATACGGATTTCGATTGCTTATATATATATGCACTCGAAATCTCATGCATTCACGCAGTCAATATATCAGTGATTATTCGATCAATGTCAGATAGTATAGAAAACGAGCATATTTTGACTATCTATTATTAAACATATAATATCAAGCTTAAAATCTAAACCATTCAATTTTAATCTAACGATAATCAACTTATTTATTTCACATTTTGATAAACAAGGATATATAAGACAAATCTTTATTTGTAGGGTATCATATCTCTATAATGATGAATTGCTACAACTTGCCACTCTAAACTTTGAGTTTAAGCAATTGCTATACAAAAATGAGCTGAAGGAACTTAAGAGGTATAGTACTAATTCCAATAACAAATTTTACCTAACCATGAAATTAAGTTACTATTTTCAAAACATGAATACACTTAATTGATTATTAATGGATTACATTTGATTATTTGACATTGTAGGTGGGCTGAAAAATGTGAAATTAGTAATATGGGATTTGGAAGAGAAAAAAGCACTTATTGTTACTTTGCTGTTTCTGCTGTTTTAACATCCATTCCTCATGATTCTTATGTAAGAATGCTTGTAGCTAAAAGTGCAATTATAATCACAGTTGCTGATGATTTCTTTGACACCACTGGGTCTCTCAATGAACTAGAAATTCTCACAGATGCAGTTCAAAGGTACATACATAATCAAAGATTGTTTCAAAGAATTTATTCAAAGCTCATTTAAACTTGTGATATGTCTATGTTATAAAAATAGCTTATAGCATTTGATATATTGAAGGAATTTTATCTTGTGCGATGTTTGGTGGACAAAAATATTTTGGTATATTACACAACTTTTGGAGAGGGCAAAAAGTTGTTTCTTCGTTCCGTGAGGACAAAAATTTCAGTTTTTTTTCCCTATCCCTTAGCCCCTAGTATGTCCAGTTCAAGAAACTGTTTTACAATCAAACATAGTATAATTAAAGTTGTCCTATCCAACAATTCCTTATTTTTTTAGCAGATCAAACATGTCATCGGTCTATCTATCTACTTCCTAACAACATTTTCAATTTTAAAATCAAATACAGTAGAACTGAAATTGTCTAATCTATCTACTTCCGGACAACATTTTCAATTTTTACTTTGTATTTGAGTGGTTGGAATGACCTTTGATAGTGGCTTTTGAGTTTAATTATCATTATTCTATTTAACAAGCATACTTAACATAATCTCTTTCTTTTTGGAATAATATAGATGGGATGCCAAAGGCCTAAGCAGTCACAGCAAAGTTATATTTGATTCTCTTGATGATCTTGTGATTGAAGCTTCCACAAAATATTTCCAACAAGAAGGAACATCTTATGATATTTCAAACAGCTTAAAAGATCTAGTATGTATTACAAAATTTATATATCTATATAAGTAATTTTCATCAAAAGATTATAAACAGAAACTTTATATCAAAGTAATAATTAATAACATTGGAAATGTGTGTTTCATTTGTGAAGTGGTATGAAACTTTCCTTTCATGGCTCATAGAGGCAAAATGGAGCAGAAATGGACAAAAACCATCCATTGATTCTTACCTTGAAACAGGGATGATTTCAATTGGCTCACATACCATGGTGCTTTCATCCTCATGTTTTTTGAAACCAAGTTTACCAACAAAAAAACTCAGGATAACACCATATGAACCCATAACAAATCTACTAATGATCATTACTCGTTTATTAAATGATGTGGAGAGTTATCAGGTAAATTAGTTAAGCTACCAAGAAAAAAAAACACATATTTGATATTGCCTTAATTGCAATTTGGTACTCATATTGTTAATTTCATGAAATTTTTCCCTTTTATAAAATCCATTTTTCCGGACCCTTACTCAAGTTTTACCCTAAAAATGGTGACATTACAAACAAAACAAAAATTGATGTGACATAAAATCTTCTGATATCAAATTATTCAGATGGATTTATAATTTACCGATTTTAATTATGTCACGTCAATAAAAAAACATGTCAAATCACTTTTGGATTAAAAAATTTGAGCGAAGAACAAAAAAATGGATTTTAAAAAAGGGGACGGAATTCCAGGGTGACAGAAAATAGTACCAGATATGCAATTAAGCTCTTCATATTAACTTAACTTATGTTTTTCATGTGGTTCTACAGAAGGAAAAGGATGAAGGGAAATTGAATTCTGTTTTGGTCAACTTGATGGAGAATCCTGAATTTGATATCGAAGATTCAATTGCTTATGTGAGAGAAATAGTTGAGAAAAAGAAGAAAGAGTTTCTTGAAATTGTTCTAATTGATGGATTATGTGATTTGCCTAAGCCTAGCAAACAGCTTCATCTATCATGCTTGAAAGTTTTTCAAATGTTTTTCAACTCCAAAAATAGATTTGATTCTAATACAGAATTGGTGGAGGATATAAACAAAGCAATATATCTTCCTTTGAGTAAAACTACAAAGTATCTTTCACCTCAAACAATGCCAAAGAAGAAACATACTATAGCAAAAATGCATATCAATTTTCCATTCAAAAATAACAATAGGATAAATTTCAATGGAATGAGATTCATGACACCTAAAGTTGGGCTTAGATTTATTTAAATCAAATAAAAGAAGAATAAATGATACATATAGTTATGTAAAATAGTATATGTATTCATCTATACCTACCATATATCTAGTATTGTCAAGTTTGTATTAATGTGTTCTCTTTGTAATGTTTTTCCAATATTGAAAAAAATATATTTGGGTAGATTTCCATGTTCCAACCAAGTGCACTAATATATTCCTAATTATTAATTTGTCCTTCTATAATTTTTAGTCTCTATTAACAATGTTCTTTTTACCCTTATAAAAAACAAAAAACATGCATTAAATAAATTTTATGTTTATTAGATGAATCGAGAACAATTCTTGGTCAAATTTTACTTATCTCTTGGCTGAACTCTGGATTACTGAGATCTCTTTCCCTAAGAATCAGAAGGTTAATCGTAGGTAATTGACAGCAAGTGTTAATTCCATAAAGAAAAACACTTGAGTATAGTCATTATACCATATGAGAAACATATAAAATGGTTGAATCACTTGATTTTCCTTCATTCTGAAGCGCACTTACAGTTATATCTAATTCTACACCGTACATATATAGGGGGGAAATGCAGCTCAAATCATATAATTACCGTATTAAGAAAACTTGTTCCTATATTTACTTCCGACATAAAATGCCTATCCAGTTAACAAATGAACCGGATTCAATTGCAAGGTTGTTTTGTTTTTATCAAATAGAAGATTGAATGTTGTTGAATAATCAATAATGAGAAAATGAGTATCTAAGAAATATACATCAATGCAAATATGTGGAATGAAAATAAAAAATGACCATAGCAACAAAAGTTTATCTTTCAACTTCCGTCTCAGCCAGAGCATACCAATTTCTTTTGAATGTTCTTCAAAAGGTTTCTCATAAATTATACATTTAAAAGCTTATTCTAAGTTGAAAAATTAGTGATGTAAGCTTGAGATGCAACAAAATACCACATTCCAATAGCTTTTTTTATTCAATCAAATAAACAATTTGAAAGACTACGATGTTACATTCCACCACAATTTTTAACATCAATTTTGAATTTCTCCAAGAAAAATAAATCAAAGTAGCATAGTATGGTTCATAATACTAGGCATTAATTAATATCTAAAATTTGTAACCAAATAAAAAAGGGTTAAAAAAAATGAAATTCATGGAACACTTAACAGAAACCATAAAGTGAAATTCATTGAAATCAGATGTTGAAACAACAAACAAAAACAACCCTTTTGAACCTCAACTAAAAAACAGAAAGAATTAATAAAAAAATAAAGTAGATAAAATAAAAATTGAAATAAACCAGATCTAAATTGTTAATTAAGAGTTAAGAACTGAAACTTAATTGACCAATACAAATATTTTATCAAATTTTATCAGATATACAACCTCATTATGGATTCCTCTATTAATCATAATGCCATATTATAAGAAATAGTTTAGACTCCAAAGTGTTGGAATCTATATTTGTACTTAGTTGATTCGTTTGTACATCAGTGGGCCAATCAAACACAAGGAAACACTTTCTTATGCATTTGCAAAATCACTTCATACTATAGTTGTAAAATTGCATTTAGGGATTAAGGGTCCATCAAAGCACAATAGATAATAGCATTTAGGGACTAGGGTCAACAACTAGCTTTCACATTAAGGCATCATCCAACATTTTTGAGCCACCCTTACAAAAATCATGGAACAAAGTCTATTTGTCCACATTTTGAATAAATTTCATATTAAAATTACTTTGCTTTGAAAGCCACCATCCAACTTTTCCATTATGAATAAAGAATTCATAATGCATTTTTCTCAAAGGTGTCATTGAGGCATCCATCCCTTACAAAACTTATGTAACATTAGGGACAAGGGTCATTAAGTGTTAACGCAGCAAAGTCACAATTAATACACACTCAACACTTTGTTTACACACACACCTTCAATTCACAAGAATGGGGTTTTGGGATTTTGGGGAAAAATTGTGAAGAACACACACACAGAGGATGAGAGAGATAATAGGAGAAAAAGAGAGAAATTTTATTCTTCCACTATTGAGCCAAATCAAAAGGTTACAATCACTAATGAATATGCACAAGTACTTATAGAATTTGCTTGACACTTAAGCAAACTCACAAACATAGCTAGTAACTAACTAACTACCACTAACTAACAAACATTTCAGTTGCTTTACAGCTAAGCAACCACTAACAAACTAACTAACTCATAACTGCCAATAACTGTCATCTGTAAAAACAGTTATCACAGAGCCCGTGAATTTCGCCCGGCCAGAAAAAGCTCGCTGAGCGAGATTACAAAGATTTTGAATCTTCAAAATTTGTCTTGCTTGCAGAGCAAGTAAACCACTATGAGACATGAATTATGCACATATTACAACACTCTCCCTTAATTCATGTTCTCTAATGACTTGACACACATTAGATTTCTCAATCTCACAAAGGTTTCCACTGTCACTGCCTTTGTTAGCACATCTGCAACTTGTAGATCAGTTCTACAATGCTCTAGCTTGAGTTTTCCATTTCCAACTTGCTCTCTTAAGTAGTGAAATCTCAACACAATGTGCTTGCTTCTTCCATAAGCTATAGGGTTCTTGGCTAAGTTGATTGCAGACATGTTATCCACCTTGAGTATGACTGAATCACACTTCTCATTGCTTATTTCATCAATTAGATTACTAAGCCACACACCTTGACAAGCACTTGATGAAGCAGCTATATATTCTGCCTCACAAGTGGATAGTGCCACCACTGGTTCCTTTCTTGAACACCAAGAAATTGGAGTTCCTCCATACAAAAACACATATCCAGCAGTGGATTTTCTATCATCCTTGTCACCACACCAGTTTGAGTCAGTATACCCTACCAGTTCAATGTTTTTCTTATCTGGTTTATTGAACACAATGCCATAGTCCATTGTGCCTTTGATGTACCTTAAGATTCTCTTTGCTGCAGACAAATGAGATGTCTTAGGTCTCTCCATGTATCTACTCACTATGCCAACACTATAGGCTATGTCAGGCCTTGTGTTGCATAGGTATCTCAAAGAACCTATAAGCCTTCTATACTCAGTTGAATCTACATCTTTCTCTTCTGTTTCTCTTGACAATTGAAGTCTAGGTTCTGATGGAGTAAGAGCTGGATTGCATTGATCCATCTCAAATCTCTTCAAAATCTCACTAGCATACTTCTTTTGATGTAATATCAACCCTCCACTAGTTCTTTGAAATTCAATTCCTAGAAAGTATGAAATGTGACCTAGTGTTAAAGTACAAAAGCAAGTATTTTTCATATATCGTTCCACAGGGACTATTGTGATATTAAACGCCGTTCAACAATAAACATGATTCTAAGTGAGGGTTTTTGAATAGTATTTTGTGAATAAAACTTGTGTTTGCAAATTAGTAAAACGGTAAAAAGATTATTTCCTTAACAAGAAAATAAATTGCTGGGGTTAGAATCAATTCACTCATTCATACGCATTTCCTAAATCAGTTATACATATTCAAGTTACTCATCAATATTATCACGTATTTACTCGTCAAACATTTCCGTTCCCAGATAATGTCGAGAAATCTATTATAACTATTAAACCCCGATCCCTCGAGTGATTAATCGATATAATAACATTAAGTTCCAATACTTTTAAGTGAATATTAAATCTAAGTCTATTCCTAGAGCTTAGCTTTTAATAGGTGTTATCCTAGATCAAGATTCAAAACATATATCCCTATATTATTTCAAATCTAAAGATAAACAATAATAACAAAGATAACACCAATATTGATTTATAATTTGAATATATAAAACACCATGATCAAAGGAAATACATACTAGTAGAGTAAATGTTACATCTAACCCCAACAAAATAAGAGTTTAGTTACCCATGATCAAAGTAACATCACAAAGATATGAGAAGAAGAGATAGATGAACATCATTAGTTGATTCCTCAACAACAATGAGCAAATCCACCTTCCAAATGCCTTAAGTACAATATCTATGGTTTTCTCTATGTTCTGGAATTCAAAAGTGATAACATCCCCTTTTTCTGATCTAAAAATCTATTTTATATCAGTCTAGTTCTGCAAATCTCGCCGGGCGAGCAATCCGTCGCCGGGCGAGATACATTTCTTCAGCTGTGGGTTTGATGCCACGTGTCCCACTGACCTCCAAGACCGCCTTGGGTCGCTGATGCTCGTCGGGCGAGCTTGAGCGAGCCTTCCTCGCTGACCTTCGCTGGAACTCGCCGGCCTTCGCTCAACTTTCAATTTTTTTCTGTTTTGTTTTCGCCGGATCTCGTCGGGCGAGAGTGAGCGAAAATCTGAAACTTCAAATTCCTTTTTCTTTGTTCCAATTCTGCTTTTGTCTTCAAATACCTTCAAAAAATGGTTGGGATTTAGACAAATTCTACATACTTACCTGTAAAACTAATATTTACATAATTTTGGGGGTTTTTCAAAGATTTCTTACAAAATAAGTTAATACGTGCCTTGATTTAATATGTAATTTAACTACTTTTTGACACTTATCAACTCTCCCCAACTTAGGACTTTGTTTGTCCTCAAACAAAAGTAAAATCAAAATATAGACAAGCTAAATTTACAATCTCAAGAGTAGGTTTGTAATCAATCAACATTAAAACATTTCCATTTTAGCATGAGCAAAGCATTTGTAACCATAGATCAATTTTCAACATATTCAAAGAAACAGAGTATGATCGTGAAAAGATTGCTATGCCTAAGCAAGATTCTCATCATCCTTATCAAACAATCAAAATTCAAGTACTATCACAAAATTCTCACAAGTGTATCACTCAAAGGCAAGTGTTTAACTCAACTCAGTCAATGTGCATACAACAAATCGATTTAAACATTCATCCAGGCAATATCATACAACATGTTATCAGTCATGGATCACTAAGGACTTTATTAAGCTTGTAACGGGGCTGGGCTACAAAAATTCATTGTTTTTCTTTGGATTCAAGCGGCCTTAAGGATAAGAGAGCATAATTCAAAACTATTTACATTTCAAAAAGCATTCTCTTTTTCACTTTCCCCTTTCTACTTGTGGTGATTCTTTAGATTTGACACTTTTTTCTTTCTTTTCTTTTCAAAAACATTTTCTTTGATTTTCACTTGTGTGTCAACTTACTTTCAAGCATTTTTCTTTTCACTTTAAATCACCACATCAACTACTTTTCTCAATTGATTTTTCTTATTTTTCTACAACCTCCTTCTCCCCAACTTGAATATTAACATAACCCTATTGGCATACACTTGCTCTCCTATCCTAAGACAAGGGAAGAGTCATTGTTTTTCATTTCTTCTTGGTTTCAGGGTTTCAAAACAAACAAATTTCAAACTTTAGGCTCAAAAGGGGACACAAAAGATCACACTTACTCACAAGGTAGGTTATTTTGGCCAAAGTAGTTGTCACTCAAAAAGAAACATGGCCTTGATCCTTTCCATGACATCAACACATCATACAATAGCAGGATTAAGCTAAAATCAACTGAATATACACAATTGCCGGCTCTCAAATATTTTTGTAAACAATGGAAAGCTCACACACCTCATCCGGCTAGGTTGGATAGTACAAGTTCTATCATGTTTCACAAAAACAATGAGAATCATCTTAGGACAAGCAACACATTTCAAGAACATGTTAAATTCCTAAGAACATTTCAAAAATTATTCATAAGTTGACATATCTTTACAAAACATCATGCTATGACATTTGATTCATCACAAACCTGTCTTCGAGATCTTGAAAGCATGTGCTTGTCATCAAAAAGACTATTCACAAAATTTTAGCTAAGATAAAAACTTGAGAACATAAAACAAACTACATTACTAATGTTATCAAACAACCACCATTAAGGTTCAAAGCATCAAACATGGATGTTCAAAACATACAAGTACCAAAAGTTCAAACTGAAATTCAAATACACGGAAATAAACTACTAATTTGAAAATTAACTAATTAAACATAAAGAAGTAAATGACTGAAAGCTTTTTTTAAATTTTCACTCATTATTGGTGAGCTTTTCAGTCACTTTCTACTTTCTTCTCAATCTTCCATTGTATTTTCTCCATCACCATCATCATCAACAAATGCATTAGCAGCTTCTTCATCAATTGGATCATCATCACCATCAATATTGGCACCAGCAGAAGTGCCCACCCCATCACCGAACGATGGCCTGTCCCCAGGCCAAGCAACCTGTGAATAAAAATGAGATGGATCATATAAAGGCTGGTTCAGGCTCATCTGATACATAGCCTGATACAGATAGTCATCGGCACGATGATTCGCCGCATTCTGATCCATGAGGTGGTATAAGAGCTGCTGGTCAATGAATTGAGGAGGGGCTGGTTGTTCATGGAAATGAGGGGGGCTGGTTGTTCTGTTTGGATGGGTTTTTTCGGATAACACCACCTTTCGACATGCGGGTCATCAATCGTTCCCAAGGGGTCATGAAAGTTGGCGGAAAACACGACCCGCGCTTCCCTAATCAGCCCCATAATGAGTGCGGGGAAAGGTAGCATGCTGGGTCTAGTCCTCTTCTCTGTGCCACTAAGGACTGCATCCTTCAACTCCTTAGAAATAATCTTTGCAATATCGACCTGATATCCCTTGTAGAAACTATAGATGAGTCCCAGAGTTGGCATGGTAGCATCTGAGATATGGCTCCGAGGGATGACATTGTGAAGGATGAAGAGAAGTGCCAATCTAGCCAATGGAGTTAAATCTTCACCTTTTGCTCGCACGGGTAGCCCAAACTTGCCATAAATGAGATTGCGGCCCGGTAAAAGAAGTAGTTCGGTCATTCCAGGCACATCCCAATTACCCCGTGCTAAAGTTGCAGCATAATCACAAAGGTCATCTTCACCATCCCTAGTGTACGGCTTTCCCAAGAAGTCATTGATGGCATCCCTATCAAAACGAATATGGCGACCGCGGACTGTTGTCATGTACGGGAATGATTGAGAGCGATCCGTCGGGAGGGCATTAGCATAAAATTCTCTCACCAATTCAGGATGAACATACCTCTCAGGATCCATCAATTTGGTCCACCCTAAAGCCTCAATGGCTTCCACAAAACTTCCGTGTTTTCCATCCACTACAATTGAAAATTCCTTTTTCGGCCAAATCTTTCTTGCTTGCAATTCCTGGAATCTTGCATACTGTGCAGGACTGGAGAACCTATTTTGGGCATGAGCCGGAACTTGTGCGGGTGCGCTTGAACTTGCACCCGTTTTTTGTTTCTTTGAGCCCGTTGATTTCTTTGGTGCCATGACTGCATTTAACACTCAATTCAATAGTTAGAATCAAGATATGTAAAATTAGAGCATGCCCAAACCCTGCATTTAACACAAAAAATAGCAACCAGGTTTATGAAATCTCGCCGGGCGACACTGGGCGAGGGTTGGCGAAAAACACGGGCTGCAAATCTGTGAAACAGAGCATGCCCAAACCCTGATTTTGGAAATTTTAACCATACCCAGTCCATAAAAGTTGTTCATTATTGACTTATAATCATTAATTAACATCAATTGCACATTCTTTCAAATTTGTTCTTCACAAAACATGCCAATTTCATTATTTACCCTATTTTACAAAAGATTCCAAAAGTGCAAAAAGAAGAACAAATCTGTATGAATGTGCTTTTGATTCAGAGTATTAATGAACGAAAATGAAATATTTGGACTGGAAAGTTCAAAACTTTACATGAATAACCCTAAAATTTTAAATCTCACAACATGAAATCTCACTTCTTCAGAAATTATAATAAGAATTTCATACCTTTGACAACTTGATTGAATGAATTTGGAGATTTAAAAACTTGAAAAACTTGGGTTTCTCCTTTGCTTTTGAATTTGAAAGAAATTGAGACAAAGATATGAGAGAAGATAGGGTTGGTGAGAATGAGAGATTTTAGGGTTTGAGAGAGTGAAACCGTGTGTGAAAAGTAATTAATTTTTTTGTTAGTGGGGGACAGCTGTAATTTTTCAAAAAATTTTGCAGAATTCGCAATAGTCGCCGGGCGAAATTATGCTCGCCAGGCGAAAAAACCAGAAAATTGAGTTCTTTTCTGCACAGCTGGTCCACCCTCTACCCTCACCTATCATTCACAAGTGCTTAATAAACATGAATTAAAGGAAAATACTTACAAAATTGGGTTGCCTCCTAACAAGGATCGGAAAGTGAGACTTTTGTGGCAAGCCGATCAATCTCGCCACCAAAGTAAGGCTTCAATCTTTGCCCATTGACAGTCCAGCTACACTTCATTTCCACATCTTCAATTTCAATAGCTCCATATGGTTTTACATCCTTGACTTTGAATGGACCGGACCATTTTGACTTCAATTTGCCGGGAAATAGCTTCAACCTTGAGTTAAACAATAAGACCAACTGTCCCGGCTGGAAATTCTTGCTAATGATCCGTTTATCATGATACTCCTTGACTTTTTCATTGTATAGCTTGGAAGATTCATAAGCATGGAATCTCATTTCTTCCACTTCATGGAGTTGTGTTTTTCTTTTCTCTCCCGCTAGAGATGGATCAAAATTCAAAAACTTCAAAGCCCAATAGGCTTTATGTTCCAACTCTACCGGCAAATGACAAGCTTTACCATATACCATCTGAAAAGGAGTGAGGCCTATCGGTGATTTAAAAGCTGTTCGATATGCCCATAATGCTTCATCAAGCTTCAATGACCAATCTTTCCTTGATGTTGACACCGTCTTCTCAAGAATTTTCTTGATTTCTCGATTGGAAACTTCAGCTTGTCCATTAGTTTGTGGATGGTATGGTGATGCAACCTTGTGCTTGACTCCATAGTGCTCTAGGGCCTTTGCTAATTGTGAATTGCAAAAGTGCGACCCTCCATCACTAATAAGCACCCTTGGAGTACCAAAGCGAGTGAAAATATTCTTCTTCAAGAATTTGATCACCGTTTTACCGTCAGCCTTTGGTGATGCAATAGCTTCCACCCACTTGGACACATAGTCGACTGCAACCAAAATGTATTCATTTGAAAGAGACGATGGAAATGGTCCAACAAAATCTATTCCCCAACAGTCAAAAACTTCAACTTCGAGTATGCTTTGCAGAGGCATTTCATTACGCCTTGAAATTCCCCCGGTCTTTTGACAATTGTCACAGCTTTGGACATATTCATAAGAGTCTTTGAACAAGGTTGGCCAGAAAAATCCAGCTTGGAGAATCTTTGCTGCAGTTCTTTCACCGTTGTAGTGACCACCATATGGCGAGTTGTGACAGTGCCATAAAATACTTGTGGCCTCCTCTTTTGTTACACATCTTCGCAACAAATTGTCTGCTCCAATTTTGAACAAGTATGGATCATCCCAAACATATTGATTTGCTATTTGGAGAAATCTCTTTTTCTGGTGCCAGTTGAAATCATCCGGTATTAATCCAGATGCTTTGTAATTAACCATGTCAGCAAACCACGGCCTTTCTTGCACCATGAGTAACTTTTCATCAGGAAATTATTCCAATACCTCTTTTTCATGTTCGGTCACCTCATTGTTCACTAGTCTTGACAAGTGATCAGCTACCAAATTTTCTGTTCTTTTCTTGTCCTTAATCTCAAGATCAAACTCTTGTAACAAGAGCATCCATCTAATAAGTCTCGGCTTGGAATCAGACTTTGTGATCAAGTATTTGATAGCTGCATGGTCAGTGTACACAACAATCTTTGTACCAATTAAATAAGAACGAAATTTTTCAAGTGCATACACTATTGCAAGCAATTCTTTTTCTGTTGTTGCATAATTAACTTGTGCATCATTCAACACTTTGCTCGCATAATGTATAGCATGAAAATTTTTGTTCTTTCTTTGACCAAGAACTGCACCAACCGCATAATCACTCGCATCACACATTAGTTCAAAATCAAGTTTCCAATCAGGTGCGATGATTATGGGTGCAGTTGTCAATTGTTTCTTTAATTCATTAAAAGCAAGTAAACATTCATGATCAAAGTTAAAAGACTTATCTTTGTTAAGCAGATTGCTTAACGGTTTGGCAATTCTGGAAAAATCTTTACTGAAACGCCTGTAGAATCAGGCATGACCAAGAAAGCTTATGATTCCTTTGACATTAACTGGAGGCGGAAGCTTTTCAATGACTTCAACCTTTGCCTTATCAACTTCAATGCCTTTGGAAGAAATCTTGTGGCCAAGGACAATACCCTCGGTCACCATGAAGTGACACTTCTCCCAATTAAGAACCAGATTTGTTTCAACACACCGCTTCAGTACGGTGTCTAAATTTCTCAGACAATGATCAAATGATGGACCAAAGACTGAGAAGTCATCCACAAACACTTCAATGCACTTCTCAATCAGATCAGAGAATATAGATTGCATACACCGCTGGAATGTTGCCGGAGCATTACATAACCCGAAAGGCATCTGTCTATAAGCAAAGACGCCAAAAGGACATGTAAATGCCGTCTTCTCATGATCTTCAGGGTTAACAGTAATCTGATTGTAACCCGAGTAACCATCCAAAAAGCAATAGAATTCTTGACCGGATAGTCTCTCGAGCATCTGATCCATGAATGGTAATGGAAAATGGTCTTTTCTAGTGGCTTTATTCAATCTCCTGTAATCGATACACATTCTCCATCCTGTGACTGTTCTTGACAAAATCAACTCATTCTTGTCATTTGTGATTACCGTCATTCCCCCTTTCTTTGGAACCACCTGAACTAGACTTACCCAAGCACTATCTGAAATCGGGTAAATCATTCCGGCTTCCAGCAACTTCACCACTTCTTTTCTCACAATCTCTTTCATTGTAGGATTCAACCGACGTTGAGGCTGTGCTATAGGCTTGTAATTCTCTTCCATCATAATACTGTGCATACAATATGACGGGCTAATACCTTTCAAATCAGATAACGCCCATCCAATTGCTTCTTTGTTTTCTTTAAGGACTTGAATCAAACTATTCTCCTCATGAGTTGATAAAGAACTACTGATTATGACCGGTTTACCGCTACCTTCTTCAAGAAACACATATTTCAAATGAGAGGGCAATGTTTTCAATTCGAGCTTCACTTCAACCGGCTTTGACTCATCTTTCAACTCTTCAATCTTTGATTTGAGAGGAGACACTTCTTTGAAATCATCTAGTTCTTTCAAACACTCTTCAATTTCTTTCTCTTTATCGGAATCAAGTTCGTTAAGAGCATTTGTCAAAGCTTGTTCAAGAGGTGATGGCTTGCATAACTGTTTTTGAACATCCAAGATAGCTTCGTATGTGGCATCCATTTTAAAACACACTCCTTTATCTTTTGAATATTTCATGGCCTCCCACAAATTAAAACTAACTTCTTCATCTTGGACTCTAACCTTCATCACCCCATCATCGATATCAATCATCATGCGCGCAGTCTTCATGAAAGGTCTGCCTAGTATCAAAGGAACATCATCATCCTCCTCAATGTCCATCACCATAAAATCTATAGGGAACATAAACTTGTCAACTTTCACAAGTACATCTTCCGCAATTCCTGATGGACGTTTGATGGATTTATCTGCAAGCTGCAAAGTCATTCTTGTGCGCGTTATATCTAAACCGCCAATTCTTTCAATTACGGACAATGGAATGAGATTGATGCTTGACCCTAGATCAATGAGAGCTTTTCCAACATTTACATTTCCAATAGTGACAGGTAATGTAACTCTCCCCGGATCTTTCTCCTTTGTGGGTAGGGTTCTTTGAATAATAGCACTGCAGCTCGCATCCAAGTGAATGGTTTCCTCATCAGTGATTCTCCTTTTCTTTGTTAAAATCTCTTTCATGAATTTTGCATAGGTAGGCATTTGCTCCAAGGCTTCAGAGAATGGAATGTTGATCTGTAATCTCTTGAAAATATCCAGAAACCTCGCATATTGCCTTTCCTTGTCTTTCTTTGTTGGAGCATGTGGGTATGGCAAGTGTTGAGCAGGAGGACTCATCTGCTTCTTCTTTTCATCTTTTGATTTTTGCTCCTTTGTCTCCCTCTCTTTACTCACTTCTCCCTCAAGCTCCTCTTTTTCATTTTTCTTATTTTTTTGATTTTTTTCTACTAAAACTCCCTCATTATTTTTTTCATCTGCTTCTTCCTCACTTCTTTCTTTATCTCCCTCTTGTTTTTCTCTTCTCACCACAACATCCTCCTCAATCTGCAAATTGTCACCAATGCCCTTGCCAATCTCTTTTCCGCTCCTGGTTGTAATAGACTTGCAGTGCTCCTTTGGATTTGGTTCAGTGTTGGCAGTGAATGATCCTCCTTGATTGTTGTTATTGGCCACTTGTTTTTCTATTTGGCCAAGCTGAGTTTCAAAGCTTCTCATCGTAGCATCGGTATTTTTCTGGTGCTGTTGACATTGCTGCATTCGAGTCTCCAAATTCCTCAATACCGCATCATTTCCTCGTTGATACTGTTGCAAACTTTGACTGAGCTGATTGTGCTGTTGTTGCTGCATCTCCATGAACTGTTTCAAGGTCTCCTCCACATTTGAGTTTTTATTTTGTTGGACTGGTGGCTGGTTATAATTTTCATACTGCTTTTGTCGATTTGATGATCCAACATCCTGTCTCCAACCTTGACCATAATTAGAATTACCTCCTCTTTGATAACCGGAATTATTTTGATATTGGCCTTGCCTCTGTTGATTTCCCATGAAATTCACTTCCTCATTTGTCGGAGGACAATGACCGGTTTGATGGTCTCCAGTACACAACTGACAGTATGCAACCTGCTTGGCTTTGTTCTGTGTTTCTTGTATACTAATCAGTTTGGACATTTGCTTTGAAAGTTCATCAACAGTATTTGTAAGGAGCTTGTTCTGAGCCAACACAGCATCCGACGCATCAAGTTCAAGAATGCCTGGCTTCTTTTGTGTTGTTAATCTATTGCGCTCACTTTGTCTATCACTAAGCGCCATTTTCTCAATTATTGCTGTAGCATCAGCAGCACTCAATGATAACAATGAACCACCAGCCGTGGCATCCAATAGAAGCTTTGATTGTTGGAGAAGTCCGTTGCGAAAAATGTGGATCTGAGTGAGATCGTCAAACCCATGATTAGGACACTTCCTCAACATTGATTTGTATCTATCCCAGGCTTCACAAAGAGTTTCATTCGAACCTTGGGCAAACACAGTAATTGATGTCTTAGCTTCCATGAATTTGTGATGCGGAAAGAAACGATCAAAAAACTTCTCTTCCAAGGTGTTCCAATTCGTCATTGTTTGAGTTGGTTGATCTAAATATCAATCCTTGGCTGCACCAAGCAATGAATGTGGGAACATCCGCATGAACAATGATTCTTCTTCTGCTTCGGTAGCATCAAGTGAGCCAGCAATCTCATAGAACTTTACCAGATGATTGTACGGATCCTCATGCGGTAAACCTGTAAAAGGGTTAGCATATAAAAGTTGCAAGAGTCCAGTTTTCATCTCGGTTGGTCTTGCTCCCCTTGGCGGTCTTGCAAGATGAGCAAGTCTTCTTGGACTGTTGTGGCATGGCCTATCTCCATCACCATCCCCGGGTTGGGGTTGTGGGATATCTGCCATGATTTCCTCGGCTATTGAAGAAGAAATAGAAACAGAAGATCCCTCTTGCTGCTCTCTTTGTTTGGCTAGTTGTTTCTTTTTTCTTGTTTTGCTATTGTTTCTTCTGGCCGTTCTTTCAATCTCAGGATCGAAAAGTAAGTTGTCAGCCGAAACCTGTCTTCGCATACACAATTCACAACCTAACCACACAAGTTAGCGTGCACGATGGATAAAAAGAAGTAAAAATAGAAATTAAAAAGTGCAAAATTGCTTAAAACAATGAAAATTGTCGCAATGCTTTTAATATCAAACGGCAGTCCCCGGCAACGGCGCCATTTTGTTAAAGTACAAAAGCAAGTATTTATGCATATATCGTTCAACAGGGACTATTGTGATATTAAACGCCGTTCAACAATAAACATGATTCTAAGTGAGGGTTTTTGAATAGTATTTTGTGAATAAAACTTGTGTTTGCAAATTAGTAAAACGGTAAAAAGATGATTTCCTTAACAAGAGAATAAATTGATGGGGTTAGAATCAATTCACTCATTCATACGCATTTCCTAAATCAGTTATACATATTCAAGTTACTCATCAATATTATCACGTATTTACTCGTCAAACATTTCCGTTCCCAGATAATGTCGAGAAATCTATTATAACTATTAAACCCCGATCCCTCGAGTGATTAATCGATATAATAGCATTAAGTTCCAATACTTTCAAGTGAATATTAAATCTAAGTCTATTCCTAGAGCTTAGCTTTTAATAGGTGTTATCCTAGATCAAGATTCAAAACATATATCCCTATATTATTTCAAATCTAAAGATAAACAATAATAACAAAGATAACACCAATATTGATTTATAATTTGAATATATAAAACACCATGATCAAAGGAAATACATACTAGTAGAGTAAATGTTACATCTAACCCCAACAAAATAAGAGTTTAGTTACCCATGATCAAAGTAACATCACAAAGATATGAGAAGAAGAGATAGATGAACATCATTAGTTGATTCCTCAACAACAATGAGCAAATCCACCTTCCAAATGCCTTAAGTACAATATCTATGGTTTTCTCTATGTTCTGGAATTCAAAAGTGATAACATCCCCTTTTTCTGATCTAAAAATCTATTTTATATCAGTCTAGTTCTGCAAATCTCGCCGGGCGAGCAATCCGTCGCCGGGCGAGATACATTTCTTCAGCTGTGGGTTTGATGCCACGTGTCCCACTGACCTCCAAGACCGCCTTGGGTCGCTGATGCTCGTCGGGCGAGCTTGAGCGAGCCTTCCTCGCTGACCTTCGCTAGAACTCGCCGGCCTTTGCTCAACTTTCAATTTTTCTCTGTTTTGTTTTCGCCGGATCTCGCCGGGCGAGAGTGAGCGAAAATCTGAAACTTCAAATTCCTTTTTCTTTGTTCCAATTCTGCTTTTGTCTTCAAATACCTTCAAAAAATGGTTGGGATTTAGACAAATTCTACATACTTACCTGTAAAACTAATATTTACATAATTTTGGGGGTTTTTCAAAGATTTCTTACAAAATAAGTTAATATGTGCCTTGATTTAATATGTAATTTAACTACTTTTTGGCACTTATCACCTAGGTCAGTCATTTCAAACTCTCTCATCATGTCCACTTTAAACTCTCTGATGTGAGCTTCATTACTACCTGTAATAAGCAAATCATCCACATATAGGCATAGTATTATAGTCCCTTTCTCAGCACAATTCTTCACATACACTCCATGCTCTGTAACACATTTGCTGAAGCCAATATCTCCTAGGAACTTATCAATCCTCTTGTTCCAAGCTCTTGGAGCTTGCTTAAGTCCATATAATGCCTTATGTAGCTTGTACACCTTGAATTCATCTTCTTTACTAATGAATCCTGGAGGTTGTACCACATAAACTTCCTCATCAAGTGGACCATTCAAAAATGCACATTTCACATCCATTTGGTGCATAGACCAATTGTTGTGATGTGCTAAGGCTGTTACTAACCTTATGGTTTCCATTCTTGCTACATGGGCAAAGACTTCATTGAAATTTATCCCTTCCTTCTGTAGAAACCCTTTCACTACTAGTCTTGCTTTGTGTCTGGTTATTTCACCTTTTGGGTTCAGTTTCACCTTGTACACCCATTTAACTCCAATTGCCCTTTTGCCATGTGGAAGATCAACTAACTCCCATGTATTGTTTCTCTCAATTGACTCAATCTCTTCATTCATGGCACTTAACCATTTTTCATCTTTAACTGCATCTTCAAAATTCACTGGTTCAGCTTCAACATTAAATGCTAAGTGAACTAAATCACCCCCTGCATTGATATCTGTCATACCCCATTTTTTGACCTCAGATTCCACTTCATATTTATTTTTATTTTATTTTTTTTCCTTGCATTTTATGCATCAATGACAAAAATACAAAAAATATGTCAGTTTATTTAATTTTGTTTTTTTGTTAGTATCTTTGGTAAAAATCCAAAAAAATATGTTAAGAATCTATTTTATTTTTCAAGATATCTTTGTTTTATATTTTGATAAAAAATTTATAAAAAGCGATAAATTAGGAGTCAAATCTTTTTATTACTATTATTATTTTCTTTCCTTTATTATTATTATTATTGTCATGCCCGATTATTTTGACCATATTATTTTTGCATTTTTATCGAGTCACATTTTTTTGTCCTGAATAATCGATACACTTTTCGAGAAATTTCGATATATGAATTTTTGAAAAATTGATTCGTTTGTTAGGAGATTCGAGAAAATTTCGGCAGAGAGGTATTTTAAAATACCTCATTGTTCTTTTTATTTTATTATTATTATTATTATTATTATTATTATTTTTTATTAAAATAAAAAAACAAAAAACATAAAAAGAAGAAGAAGCAGCGTGGCTGCTCTTCCCTTTCCCTTTATTTATTTATTTTTTGTTTTATTATTATTATTAATAATTATTTAATTATTTATTTCTGCTTTTTTTTTCTTCTTCTTTTTTTAATTAAAAAAATCAAATTGGCAAAAGTCAACTTCTTCTTCTCTGTAGAAAGCAAAAAAGCATGGTACTTGTTTGTCCCAATTCAGAACCCTGTTCCCTCTTTTGAGTTTTTTTTTCAAACCCTAGCTTGGGTATATATCAGAGAAGAAGGTCAGTACACAGAGGGAGGAGTCAGCCGCAGATCAAACAATCACAAAAAAAAATCAAAATAATTCATCATCTTTATTCAATCATCATCATCTGCATTTATCAATTTAGAACCAAAAAAAATACAGAGAACACAAAACCATAATCACCGATTCTTCCAAAATCCAGATCAAAATTTAGAACCAAGAAATTCAAAGAACAACACACCATCAACCACGAACCCAGAATTCACAAATCATCATCATCATCAACGAAAACTCAAATCCGAAACCCTCGAATCCGTAACCATAAAACGAAACACAAAGAAAGAAGAAGAAGGAATTCGAAACTGAGGTAAAAAGAACACAAAGTTTGTTTCGTTTTTCCGATCTGGTTCGTTTGGGTTTGATTTAGTTTTTTTTTAGTTTGGATTTATGATTAGAGGTTAATTTCATGTGATTTTGGTGTTGGGTTTTTTTTGAAAAAATTGGAGTTTGGGGTTTGAGAGTTTTGGCCGCCGTGAGAAGAGTTGAGAGAAGAAGAAGAAAGCTGGGCGGCGGTGAGGAAGGAGAGGAAGAGAGAAAAATGTGATTCTTTAGGGTTTGGGGGTATTTATACCCCCAGCCCGATCCGGTGTGCGCATGTCCATTGCAGCACACCATGCACCCTCACTTCTCAGCCTCTGATTTCAATCAGGTGGCCTAGATCTTTCTTTCTTTAATTTTAGATCAGGGCCGTCTGATCCATCAGACGGCCAGAATTGATCCTGTTTTTTTTGTTTGTTTTTTATGCAGAAAGGCCTATGTGGGCTGGGCTCTACAGTTTTGCTGCTTTTTGCACCCCTGCTTATTTCGTTTTCATGATTCACACCCCCTGTTTTAATTTTAATTTTATTTTTTAAGCTTATGAGATAAGTGCTTTTGGCATAAGCTATTTTAGCTTTTATTTTAGCCAATCAAGCATGATGTCGAGGCTTATTTTATTTTCCGATCTATTTGATATTTAAAAGTTG
The DNA here is from genome assembly GCA_951799995.1 of Trifolium subterraneum. Lineage (NCBI taxonomy): Eukaryota > Viridiplantae > Streptophyta > Magnoliopsida > Fabales > Fabaceae > Trifolium > Trifolium subterraneum. The sequence goes on along the minus strand of OX637462.1, from coordinate 3,486,308 downwards.
TTAATATTACTTTATGTCTTTATTTATTTTTAGCTAAATTTTATTTTTTAAGCTTATGAGATAAGTGCTTTTGGCATAAGCTATTTTAGCTTTGTTTAGCCTTGTAAAGCATGATTTCGAGGTTTATTTTCATTGTCTTGGTTTCGTATTTATTTATTTATGCTATTTATCCATTACATATCATATTTATTTCATTACATCGATTTATTCATCATTTTTTTTTACCGTTATTTTATTATCGTAACATTGAGTATTTATCGCTTATTAATTGCCATTTACTTCTGCTTTTGAATTTAGGATGTAAATAGGCCAAATGTAAACTCTAAATAAAAGTGCATAGCATACCCCGTCTCTTGATCATTTCATATTTATTTTCTCGCAAGTATTTTAGAGTGTGATTAGGCCAATGTACTCATAAATGAAAAATTGCATCTCATGCATATTTATTTTTTATCGCATTCCGTCCATATGTGTAATTTTAAATTCCGAGGGAAAAGGCACCGTTTTGATCAAAATATCATTACGGATCGTCTTCGCGCTTAATTCGCTTATTGCGACGTTATTATTCTTTTAGCGCTACCTTTTAATTTTAACCCAACATTCCATTTTAAATAATTAGTCATTTTATTCTCAAAAATGAGGTCAAAACCTCTTTCAAAAAATATCAACACAATCTCTTTTCAACATCATCAAGCATCAAAATATTTTGTCATCATACACTTTTCAAAACTTTGGACTTTAAACCAAACGTTTCTTTTTATCGCGAACTTGGATTTTAAACCAAGTGCCTTGGATTTTAAACCAATGGCTTCTTTTATCGCTAAAACCTTGGATTTTAACCCAAGAGTCTTTTTACCGTAAACTTGGATTTTAAACCGAGTGCCTTGGACTTTAAACCAACGGCGTCTTTTATCGTGAAAACCTTGGATTTTAACCCAAGTGTCTTTTTTTTATCACCAAACTTGGATTTTAAACCAAGTGCCTTGGACTTTAAACCAATGGCTTCTTTTATCGCTAAAACCTTGGACTTTAACCCAAGTGTCTTCTTTTTTCTCTCGCCTAAAAATCTTGGATTTTAAACCAAGTGCATTTTTTTTCATTCATACATCTTTAATCATGCAAAAACCTTGGATTTTAAAACAAGTGTCTTTTATCACTCAAAACATTTTCTCAACAAACCTTGGATTTTTTAAACCAAGTGTCCGCGTCTTATTTCATAATCAAACTTTAATCAATTTAACCATATAGACTTTTTTCACAAATTAACATCAATCAAACTCACATTTTGCCATTTTTGGCTTTTGGTATTTTAAAACCATTATCAAAACCTTAAAATCAAACAAACAAATTTACTCGTCTTTTTACCCCGAACTACGGTGGTTTGATCCCTCGGGTACGTAGGCATGAGACTTGTCTCTCCAATCAATAAAATCAACAAAAACATTTTTCTTCATTGTCATCATTTTAAATGTCTTTTCGCGATCATTACTTTAATTTCCCACTCATACATTTTTATAAGCAATTAAAAATAAAGCGTATAGATAGAAATAAAAACAAGAGATTCCTATAGAGTACTATAGATACTTAGGGTGCTAATACCTTCCCTTCGTATAACCAACCCCCGAACCTTGTTCTCTAAAAATAGGGTTTTTTCGAACTTTTTCCCTTTCCCTCGGATAAATTAAAGATCGGTGGTGGAATATTAAATTGCGATTCGAAGTTAATTAATAACTCGATATCCAAAAATCACCGCGACAGAAATGGCGACTTCACTGGGGACAACCAAGCGGGTTGAGCCTAACTTGTTTTATTTTCTATCTTCACGCTATTATTCTTTTATTTGTGTAAATATTTGTATATATATTTGGGTTTGCTTTGAGTGGTGAGATAAGTCCCCCACCCGGACTTGAGAGACACAATAAGATAGGATGGGATGAAATCATAGTGACATGTCTTTAGATTATGAAGCACATGTGATATGATCCCGCTCGGTGGAGGCCTCACGACGGTAGTACTCGTCGTCATGATAAGTCATGATGGTGTTATTACTTTCAATGTGAGTGTCCGGAGAAGCCGAGAACCTGTAGATTTACCTTTAACCCCTCTTGGCCTTTTTAGGGCGTAGTGCGGTGACTAATCAAGAGTAAGTCTTGAATTTAGTTGTCACGCGAGACTACACTCAAACGAGATCATCTTGTGAATATTATTGGAACGAGAGTAGTCACGTAATCCAGTGGTGTTCATGAGGCGGTTGATGACTTTGGGAACTTTGTAGAACCCGTCATGCAGGTACAAATAACCCTAGTACACACCATATGGGAGGGTTTTCACCTTTGACTCCAACATTATACTTTAACCCCACCATGTTTTCCGCATCATGCATGCATGCACTCATTCATAAAATTCTTTTTTCTCATCCGATGTCGAAGGACTTAAAACAAATTTTTTGTGAACATTGTAGATTACAGTCATTTACACATAATAAATTTTCCTCTGTTTTTTTTCTTCTTACAAAATCCATATCTAAATGTTTACAACTAGTTTGGGATAAGTCCTTCGATAACAAAAAAACGCATTGCATATTTTAGCATAAACACATCATACATTATAATGCATTCATAAGTTTCCAAACTCGAGTCTCATATTTTCCATTTTCTCTCCGCCTCAGTCAAAGTGGCCCGACGACCACGCCCACAACCATCTCGCACGTACAACACTCGAGCAAACAGAAAAAAGAGAATGGACCAAGTTGAACAAGAGAATGTTGAGCTCCATGGGGAAGTAACAACGCTCCGGGCTGAAGTAGAGAAGCTAACCGCCATGGTGACATCGTTGGTGGCTGCGCAGAATCGGCCACTAACCCCTCCTCCTCAAGCTACAGTCATTTCTGAAATCGCCTCTGCCCCAGTTCCAGTGGTACCTGTCAACACACATCAGCATGTCATGCCCGAAGGTTATCCTTGGGGCATGCCTATGAATTTTAATGAAGGGCTTCGACCCCAAGTTCCCGAGGTCCCCACTCCTACTTTGCCACATGTTACTGTTGTTCCCCAACCTGGGATGACTCTTCCTCAAGTTACTATGTGTGTCCCTCAGTCAACAATGACCATTCCAGCTTCCGTAGTTCACACCGTTCCTTATGTGAGTGAACAAGTCTATCATGCGGAGAATCCAGAGACTTATGGCCGTATGGATAATCTTCAGGATCAGTTTGATAAGATGCAGCTCGAGATTAAGGCCCTTCGTGGGAAGGATTTGTTCGGCAAAAACGCCCATGACCTTTGCTTGGTACCAAACGTTAGGATCCCACCTAAGTTTAAGGTCCCCGAGTTTGAGAAGTACAAAGGAAATTCCTGCCCTCAGAGCCATTTGGTAATGTACGCCCGAAAGATGTCCACCCAAACAGACAACCATCAATTACTAGTTCACTACTTTCAGGATAGCTTGACAGGTGCCGCTTTGAAGTGGTACATGGGCTTAGATGGTGCCAAGATCCGAACATTCAATGATTTGGGCGAGGCTTTTGTCCGTCAATACAAATACAATCTAGACATGGCTCCAGATAGAGATCAACTTCGAGGTATGTCTCAAAAGGACAAAGAGAGTTTCAAAGAATACGCTCAGCGATGGAGAGAGATTGCCGCTCAGATTTGTCCACCACTAGAAGAAAAAGAAATGACCAAGATTTTCCTAAATACTCTTGATTCATTTTACTATGAACGAATGATTGCTAGTGCACCCAGTGATTTCACTGAGATGGTAAACATGGGGATGCGACTTGAAGAAGGGGTCCGACAGGGGCGATTGACAAGAGAGAAAGTTCCGACTAATACTGCCAAGAGATATGGCAACAACTTTTCAGAGAAGAAAGAATTTGAAGTTGGCATGGTGGCCCAAGGAGGACATCATTCAAGAAACTCAGCTTATCAACATATTGCAGCCATAGCACTACCACCACAATACCCACAATCTCATCACCTACCATCTCCCCAACAATCATTCAATCATACATCTTTAATCATTCAAAAACCTTGGATTTTAAAACAAGTGTCTTTTATCACTCAAAACATTTTCTCAACAAACCTTGGATTTTTTAAACCAAGTGTCCGCGTCTTATTTCATAATCAAACTTTAATCAATTTAACCATATAGACTTTTTTCACAAATTAACATCAATCAAACTCACATTTTGCCATTTTTGGCTTTTGGTATTTTAAAACCATTATCAAAACCTTAAAATCAAACAAACAAATTTACTCGTCTTTTTACCCCGAACTACGGTGGTTTGATCCCTCGGGTACGTAGGCATGAGACTTGTCTCTCCAATCAATAAAATCAACAAAAACATTTTTCTTCATTGTCATCATTTTAAATGTCTTTTCGCGATCATTACTTTAATTTCCCACTCATACATTTTTATAAGCAATTAAAAATAAAGCGTATAGATAGAAATAAAAACAAGAGATTCCTATAGAGTACTATAGATACTTAGGGTGCTAATACCTTCCCTTCGTATAACCAACCCCCGAACCTTGTTCTCTAAAAATAGGGTTTTTTCGAACTTTTTCCCTTTCCCTCGGATAAATTAAAGATCGGTGGTGGAATATTAAATTGCGATTCGAAGTTAATTAATAACTCGATATCCAAAAATCACCGCGACAATATCATTATCACTGGTGATTATGCAGTCATTGAGTCTAGCTGGCTGTGTTCTTGCTCTTGTTGATCTCCTTACTTCACTCTCATTTGCTTCAGTTGGAGATGTGTGCACATCATCAAACATCATACTAACTGAATCTTTCTTCTTATTACCATTCCAATCTCATTCTTTCATTTCATCTATGATTACATCTCTACTGATCACTATTGACTTGTGCATATGATCATAGAGCCTGTAACCACCAGTTGGGTGATATCCAACTAACACCATGACTTCACTCTTGTCATCTAATTTACTCCTCAGCTGATCAGGGACATGTATGTATGCTATAGATCCAAATACTTTCAAATGACTCACATTTGACTTGTTTCCACTCCAACATTCTTCTGGTGTCACATTATTCAATCTCTTGGTTGGGCATCTGTTGAGCACATAGCAAGCAGTATTCACTGCTTCACCCCATAATTCCTTTGGCAAATGCTTACTTCTGATCATACATCTCACCATGTTCATTATGGTTCTATTTCTCCTCTCTGCACTGCCATTTTGATGTGGTGTATAGGGTGGAATTACCTCATGAACTATACCCTCAGCTTCACAAAATTCAGAGAATGCATTTGACACATATTCTCCTCCACCATCAGTTTTTAATACCTTCAATTTATGATCACTTTGCTTCTCAGCCATAGCCTTAAACTTTTTAAACACATCAAACACTTCACTCTTCCTTTTAATCAGATAAGTCCATAGCTTTCTATTGTGATCATCAACAAATGATACAAAGTATCTATTTCCACCTGTTGAATCCACTTGCATAGGTCCACACACATCTGAGTAGATCACTTCTAAGACATTCTTAGTTCTACTCTTTACATCTTTATTAAAACTGTCCCTGTGTTTCTTGGACTGTACACAATCTTCACATACTTCATTTGGTACTTGAATTTTAGGTAAACCAGACACCATACTCTTATTTGACATCATATTCAAATCTCTAAAATTCAAATGACCAAATCTATAATGCCAAGTCCAATCATCTCTTTCAATTGCAGTAGCTAAGCACGTATGATTCATCACATTAAGTTCAATTTTGAAAGTTCTATTTCTTGACATTGGAGCTTTCAAAATTAACTTTCTGTTTGAATCCATCAACTTCATCATTCTATCTTCTATAACAATCTTATAGTCTTTTTCAATTAGTTGTCCTACACTAAGAAGATTACATTTGATACCTGGGATATAGAGCACATCATTGATGAAGGCTTGATCACCATTTTTGCTTCTGATGCACACAACACCAACACCTTCTGCATTCAGTGTGCTATCATTAGCAAATTTCACTTTGTTTCTATGGGATTGATCAAAGCTACTAAACCAATCTCTTCTCCCAGTCATATGTGTAGAACATCCAGAATCCAAGTACCATTCTTCACCACATCTTTGATCTTCTTTGGTTGTAACCATTAACATTACTGGATTCTCACTTTCATCTTGCTTAGCTACTCTTGCCTCATCATCTTGTGATTCATTCTTGGACCTATACTCATCAGCAAAGTGTCCATACTTTTGACAATTGTAACATTGCACATTACTCTTGTCAAATTATTTGTATCCATTGAAACAACCTCTACCATTTCTACCACCTCTTCCTCCTCTGTGATTTCCATTAAAACCACCTCTTCCACCATTCTTTTGATTTGGATTTCCATTTTCTTGACTATCTTTAGCATTAGATCCTTGGTATCCACCTCTTCCTCTGTTCCCTGACCACTTTCCCTTTCCTCTCTTGGCTTGATTGTTATGTGCTTGAAGAGCAAATTCATTCTTGCCCTTTTCTAATCTTTCATTCAATTTTTGTTCAGAAGCTTCCAAAACTCCTTGTATCTCTTCAACAGTTGTGCTTGAGAGATCCTTGGATTCCTCTATAGCCACCACTATGTCAAATCTTGGTGTGAGAGATCTCAAAATCTTCTCCACCACAGATTGATCATTCATTGTTTCCCCACAACCCTTCATTAGATTCACTAATTTGCTAACTCTTGTAACAAAGTCACCTACACTTTCTTTCTCTTCCATTTGTAACAATTCAAATTGTCTTTTGTAAGTTTGTAACCTTACCTTCTTGACTTTGGTTGCACCACCATAAGCTTTCTCAAGATTATCCCATGCTTCCTTGGATGATATAGCATCACCAACTCTTTCAAAATTATCTGGACTTACACATTGATGAATGATGAAGAGAGCTTTGTAGTCTTTCTTCTTCAATTCTTTGAATGTAGCCTTCTCTACATCACTTGAAGCATCAGTGATTGGTTCCACTCCACTTTGCACAAGATCCCACACATCTTGAAACCCAAACACTACCTTCATCTGTTTGCACCACGTATCATAATTCTTCCCATTCAAGATTGGAAGATTTTCAGGGAAAGCACCATTTCCATATGTACCCATTGGAACTGAAGAACTTGAAGCAGCCATTGTTGAATGCTTCAAAACCAGGCTCTTAATGTCAGTTGTTAGCGCAACAAAGTCACAATCAATACACACCCAACACTTTGTTTACACACACACCTTCAATTCACAAGAATGGGGTTTTGGGATTTTGGGGAAAAATTGTGAAGAACACACACACACAGAGGATGAGAGAGATAATAGGAGAAAAAGAGAGAAATTTTATTCTTCCACTATTGGGCCAAATCAAAAGGTTACAATCACTAATGAATATGCACAAGTACTTATAGAATTTGCTTGACACTTAAGCAAACTCACAAACATAGCTAGTAACTAACTAACTACCACTAACTAACAAACATTTCAGTTGCTTTACAGCTAAGCAACCACTAACAAACTAACTAACTCATAACTGCCAATAACTGTCATCTGTAAAAACAGTTATCACAGAGCCCGTGAATTTCGCCCGGCCAGAAATAGCTCGCTGAGTGAGATTACACAGATTTTGAATCTTCAAAATTTGTCTTGCTTGCAGAGCAAGTAAACCACTATGAGACATGAATTATGCACATATTACAACATTAAGTTCATAATGCAAAATCACTTCTATTTGCAGTTGCAAAATTGAGTTTAGGGACTAAGGGTCATCAAAGCAGAATATATATATATATATATTCATGCATTATTATGAATAAAAAATTACCATAGCAAACGAAGGTTATCTTTCAGCAAAAAAATTACCATAGAAAACGAAGGTTATCTTTCAACCTCAGGGTCTCGACATAGAACATATCAGTTTTTTATTTTGAATGTTCTTGAAAAAATTGTGTTTGATTGTCTAATAACCTCCACTCGTGAAATCAAAACATAAGAAATTGAGGCAGGAATCATATACCTCTTGATCTGACTTTTCATCTTAATTCGTGCATGAAGCCAGATACACAACACCTGAGCCATCAACTTTCCCTTTACCCACATACCAACATGCTTTAAACTTCAGTTACAGTCCTCTACTAACAGTTCCATGAGATTTCGGTTTCGAAATCACCTTTGAACCTTGGGAATTAACCACCTTATTAGCATGTTGAACCTGAAAACCGCTATGTTCACCAATAAAAGGTTTTGTATTTATCAAGCAGAAGATTGAATCTTATTGAATGATCAAGAATGTTAAAAATGGGTAAGGTTCTACCTTTTTCAGTTACTAAATCCAAAACTTACATCTATAATTATCATCACAAATCTAGTGCTATCTGATTTTTATACCAACACCCACCAAAAAAATTCGGATTTCACAATAGTTCTGTAGTAAAAAAGACTAACAGATACCAGATAGATATTATATGAAATAGGCTATACTCCAAAGAGTTGGTTTCTTTGTACTTTACTTCAGTTGATTCGTTTCTTCCTTAGAGAATTTCTTTGAAACCCTTATTAGTGGGCCAATCAAATACAAGGAAACACTTTCTTTGGCATTTGCAAAATCACTTCATACTATAGTTGTAAAATTGCATTTAGGGACTAAGGGTCCATCAAAGCACAATAGGTAATAGCATTTAGGGACTAGGGTCAACAACTAGCTTTCACATTAAGGCATCATCCAACATTTTTGAGCCACCCTTACAAAAATCATGGAACAAAGTCTATACATCCACATTTTGAATTAATTTCATATTAAAATCAGTTTGCTTTGAAAGCCACCATCCAACTTTTCCATTATGAATAAAGAATTCATAATGCATTTTCCTCAAAGGTCATTGAGGCATTCATCCCTTACAAAACTTATGTAACATTAGGGACAAGGGTCATTAAGTTCATAATGCAAAATCACTTCTAATTGCAGTTGCAAAAGTGAATTTAGGGACTAAGGGTCATCAAAGCAAAATATATATATCTGATAGAGACAATTGTTTGAGTAGCAATTAAGGCAACAACTAGCTTTTTCACATTCAGGGACTAGAGTCATTAAGTAATTTATACAACATTTTTTGGGCATCAATAAAGCATTCATAATGTGTTTTCCTCAAAGGTCATTGAAGCATCCATCCCTTACAAAACTTATGTAACATTAGGGACAAGGGTCATTAAGTTCATAATGTAAAATACACTTCTAATTGCAGTTGCAAAATCACTTTCAAAGCAGAATATATATTCATTCATGCATTATTATGAATAAAAATTCATGACTTTTTTAATAGAAAAGCGGACACCGATAGAGACAATTGCTTAAGTAGCAATTACGGCAACAACTACCTTTCACATTCAGTGACATTTAATATCTAAGAATTGCTTAATATGTATTGATTATAAACCAAAAGGGGCAAATATGTTGGAATGAAGTTTCCAATAAAGCAGAAGATTGATATTTATTGGGACAGAACACATTTCCTCAATTACAGTTTCGTGTTTTCAAGCAGAAGATTGAATGTTCTTGATTTAGGGTTTATACCCTCATTTTGATAAAAATAAAAAATAAAAAAATTTGATTTTATGCATTCAAAGCAAAATATATATCCATCATGCATTATTATGAATAAAAAATTCATAATCTTATTTAATAGAATAGCGGACACCGATAGAGACAATTGCTTGAGTAACAATTACGACAAATACTAGCTTCACATTAAGGCATCATCCAGCATTTTTGGGTCACCCTTACAAAAATCATGTAACAAAGTCTATCTATCCATAATCCATCCACATTTTGAATAAATTTCATATTAAAATAAACTACTTTGTTTTGAAAGCTAGCATCCAACTTGTCATTGAGGCATCCATCCTTACAAAACTTGTGAAACATTAGGGATAAAGGTCATTAAGTTCATAATGCAAAATCACTTTTAATTACAGTTGCAAAATTGAATTTAGGGACTAAGGGTCATCAAAGCAGAATATATATTCATTCATGCATTATTATGAATAAAAATTCATAATTCTTTTGATAGAAAAGCGGACACTGATAGAGACAATTGCTTGAGTAGCAATTAAGGCAATAACTAGCTTTCACATTCAGTGACATTTAACCTCTTACAAAAAATGAAGTTTCATTTTTCTTAAGAAGCATAAATTTCTTGAATAATCAAGAATGAGAAAATCAACAACCCATCATTGTTACCAATAGACGATTGAATGTTCTTGAAATATCTAAGAATTAAGTTTGCAGAAGATTAGCGCCTTAGCGGCACATGTTCTTCATCTTTGTTTCATTATTCATTGTTTCTTGAAGAAGAAAGAATGAGTTTTTATACTCTTTTCACAAATAAGCGTAAGATTGAAGCACACATAATGTGCCGTTTGTTTTACGTCTTTTTTTTTTAATAATTTTTATACTGTATTCTTTAGGGTTAAATTTTTTAATAATTTTTCTTTAGGGTTAAATTTTTTTTTTTTTATAGGGATGGTTAGATTTTTTTCTTTGTGGGCTGTTAAATACTTTATTTTTTTTGAAACGTGGTTAAAAAATCTATTTTGATGTCTGTAAAAATTATAAAATAAAAATATGAGTGTTATCTTTTGGTCTCTAGAAAAATTATTATTCAGGTACTTTAAGTTTCTATTGTAAAATCAAAATGTATATTTCAATGATTATTTTGTAGACATGTTTAGAGTACTGTAAAAAATTCCTCGACAAAAAATAAACTCAAAATTCAATTTTTAAATAATTTTCGTTATTTTTTAAAAAAATTTAAAAACTCATTTAATTCTTCGGATTTTAAAAACTCATATTTTCCACATTAACAATGTCACGTCATCATGAGGTTGACACATCGGCAAAAATTTGACCAAATTGAATTGGAGGATAAAAAGTTCAAAATTTCAAAATAGGGGATCAAAAAGTTGGCTTTTAAAATAGGGGATCAAAAGTTCACGTTTTTCAAAATAAGGGGACTAAAAATGCATTAAAACCTTTTTTTTTACCACCAACATGCGACCCACTGAATTCGCCTAATATAGTTCAAGAGTCAGTTCTTACATCAAGTGGTTACAGCCCATCCGATCGAAGTGGCGGGGATCGAACTATGGTACTCCCTACCAAGTTTAGCGTCGATCACAATTTGATCAACTAACGATTGGTTATATTTTTGGGTTTTATAAAAATATAAATTTTATTATGCACGTACTTTAAGTTTCTATTGTTAAATTAATATGTACTCCCTCCGTTCCAAATTATATGTCACTTTGAAGAAAAAATTTGTACCAAATTATATGTCACTTTACATTACCAATGAAGCATTTAATGCAATTTTTCCTATTATACCCTTAACTATTTATTACTCTCTCTTCTTTCAATTCTTCAATTTATTTTTTCAATACCATAAATGAAGGACAATTTTGTAAATCAACTCATAATTTCTCTTTTCCATACAACAATGATTACATTTCTTAATAAGTGTAAAAATGTCAAAGTGACATATAATTTGGAACGGAGGTAGTATTTTTAAATGATTATTTTGCAGACATATACTCCCTCCGTCCCATATTATAAAGGAAAAATGACCCTTTTTTTGTCCCAAATTATAAGGAAAAAACAACTTTCAAGAATGTTTTTTACTTATTCTTATAAAATTAAATGCAAATTGCATTTAATTTTTTCTCTCTCTCCTTTTCTCAATAAACAACAACCAATCAAATTTGTTTTTACATCTTCCCATGCAACTTATTTCAAGAAAAACCCACAAAATCATATTTCAAATTCTCAAGTTTTGGTTTTCTTAATAAGTGTGTTTTTTTTTCCCTTATAATATGGGACGGAGGGAGTATAAAGCACCGTAAAAAGTTCACCGAAATAAAAATAAACTCAAAAATTGATTTTTAAGTCAAAATTTCGTTATTTTTATCTTTATCTTTTGAAATTTTAAAAATTCATATTTAATTCTTTGTATTTTAAAATATTCTGAAGTTAAGCCACTAGATTTGGTCTAATGGTAAGGGGTTTGTCTAGTATGCTAGAGGTCGTAGGTTCCATCCTCAGCTCCGTTGTACCAAAAAAAAAAAACATTCTGAAGTTATAAATCTAGACATGCCTAAATCAAATTATTCAAAAAAGCATGGTCTCTAATAACTCTTTTATTTATATCATTATATAATATGCCATATTTGTATGTTCCTACATAATATTTTTATAAGATGGTACTACCAAGTAATAGCAAAATCTTAATACTCCAAATCACATATATTTTTTCATCTAGTAGAAGGTGGTGATTCTCCAAGAAGAAAGGAAGTGAAGAATGTAAGTGAATTGCTTGGTTTAAAACAGGGCACAGCATGACCAGCTCCTCTAAATGTAGCAAATGTAAGTCCTTCATATTCTTGATACCATCCACTTACCTATTCCCACACACACACACACACACAAAAATAGAAGTCAATAATTGGAGTTTAATATACTTAATTAGGAATGTGATCTTTTAATGAAAATTCAATTAATTTATTTCAATTCATGATATTTTATTTTACCTCCTTTTCGTTGTACCAAGGACTCCATTGTTTGGTGATAGGCAAATCAAGAATGCTTAAGCTGTATCTTGTTGATAGCACTGGCACTCTACCATCAGTGTCTCCACTGAACAATCAATTATGAAGAGATCAAATCATCAAACAATATATTATAGATTATTATATATAACATTAATTAATGCTACTAACTTTTTTATTGAGTAGAGACATTCTCACACCTTAAATTTTGGTCTAGTCCCTCCACGATTTTTTTGTATCTTTTTTATTTTTATTTATATTTATATTCAATATATGTTTCTTAGTTGCCTTCTTTGATGTGTCGACATAAATTGGGATACATTATTTTTTACATTTGTACCCTTTTGCTAAATACATTGTTTATTTTTCTTAACATATGCAAAAAGTATATAAAAAAAATAAAAAATTTATAAAAAGCCATGGATATAGTTTTTTATTTAGTTAATTACCTGTAAAGCCAAATTCTAAGTCCAACTGAAATAAGCTTCTTGTAAATTGGGATAACAGAACGTTTTGATTGTGTCCATCCATTGAATATGTCATTGCTGTTTTAAATTAACAATTAAAATAATGTTAATTTAGAGTAAAGACAATCAAATATTCTATTACAGTAAGTATTTTACCATTTTTTTCACATCACAAACAAATGAAGTTAATTAATTAATCAAACTTTATATAGATAGATATGATGATATACTTGCAAATACTCCAATTCCTAAGATTGTGACCATCACTTGCATGAAGGGCTTTCTGAACATCTGGTTTATTGTAAAAAGCTTTAGCATAATCATCAAGACATGGATCATATCCACCCATGATCCTTGGTATCTAGTCAAACAAATCCACAAAGGAAGTATCGATCAGATGAAAGATCGAAGAAAATTTTTAAAGGGATCAAAACAAGTTGTTTATAAGTTTGCTTGGGGAACAAGTAACATATTAAAACATCATTAACTGATGTTTTCATGACTAACCATTAAAGATGAGTGCTTCATCGTCATTTTCATTGATTGATCGTTCGGTCGTGCTGTACTGGCAAAGCAGACAGAAGTATAGAGGCTATACATATCAATTTCATTGTATTGTTTGAGTACTTCATTCACTCCTTGAGTACATTCTTCATTTTTCCATGGATCACTACTTTTAAAGTCACAACTTCTTCGGATTTTTTTGTATGTTTCGTCGGATATCACAGCATGACTCCAAGCATAATCAACCACTCCTAACCAATCCTCACCATAAGAAGTTTCAGGGTTTCCTAGCTGTCCAAACAAACATAGGATAATTTCAGGGTTTCATGTTTATATTATTTACAATCTATAGTGTGACTAGTATCAAATGAAAAATATATATAATTTTAGTAGCCTTTAAAATTAAGTAGAAAAATACCAAAATGCCCTTGAGATCAATATGAAGGGAAGAGTTATTGTTTCTATCAATGATGAGTTCAGCTAGCTCTGGTACATATTTTCCTGAAAAACATGTTTATGATCAATTTATAGGACTAATGTTGACATATTTTTTTTATTATTAGGAATCGAACGCGGTAGCCTAAAATTTACAACAGTCAACACACTCTAATTTCGATTTCGATACCTGCATAACTCTCTCCTGCTATGTAAAATTCCCTTGTTCTATATGATGGATACTTGATAAACCAATTGTGTAGAAAAGTGTAAGCATCATTAGCTGATTCAAATAGTCATTAGAGAAAAATTAAAATTAATTATAGAATATTTTGTATCAACTATATATAGATGCAATAGTAAATGTAACATTTGATGATCATTATGAAATTAACAAGATATTAGATTAAAGTAAAAAAAAAACCTGTGAAGTCATCTCCTAATTGTGCATATTCACTAGTTGTATTTGAGTAGGAAAAGCCAACTCCAATAGGAGATTCCAAGAATAACATGTTTGCTTCTGCATGATTATAGTATTTAATTAACAATTCTATTCTATGTAAGGACAAATAATGAAGTACTAATGTGTGGCAGTGACAAATCATAACAATTTTATATATTTCCATAAAAATAAGTGAGGTGGATTGTGCTACAAAGTATACTATTATATATATCTTTGTGGCCTCATATACCTTTGTTCCATGAGAAATTATTAAATTTAATGCCTTTGCCATCAGTGTCCACTAGAAATGGGCCAATTTCCTGTGTTGCTCCATATCCCACAGAAGAGCAACCAGGACCTATAAGGACAAAAACAACATTGTCAACTTAGCAGACAACATATTATACTAGTTGATATGTCTCTAAATATAAGTTAACTTTTTTATAAAAACAACTGTCCTTAAGTATAAGTCTCATTTTAAATTACTAAAAATATTTATTTTATTAATACTATTAATGTATTTTACGATATGAGAAATCAGAGTTGAACACATTCATACACAAATGTGGATTGCTTGAAGTAAACAATCAACATAGTCACATGCAGTTTTCAATCTGGACCGTTAATATCATATCAGACGGATAAGATTGAAAACTGTGTCTTTTGAATTAAAACAATCTCAGTCGTTGATTTTAGATCAGGCGACTGAGATCGGTTACATCGTCCTGTTGTTACACCAGGAAATTTGTTTCCTAAATGAGTTCAATCAAAATTTGTTTTCACAATGAGGTCTAGAATTTGAATATATCATTTATTTTTAATCAAATATTTTAGTACATATTAAATTTTATCACAAAAGCAAGATTATCTTACCTCCATTAAGCCATAAAACCAATGGTTTCTCTTCAGGTTTGGTCATGGCTTCAAAAAACCAGTAAAACAATGCTCTTCCATTGGTTTCATTAACTGTGACATATCCAGCATAGTGCTGGAAATCTACTGGAGGCTGACCAGGTAAATTAGTCACAAGATCACCATTATCACCACCATAGCTCAATTTTCTATGTCTAGAAGAAACAAGATTCAATGATGATAAAAATAGTACTAATAATACAAAAGTATAGAAACTTGTCATATTATAATCCATATTGTATAAAACAAGTTTTGGATTGGTTATACTTAATTGGAATTTGGTTGATGGACAAAGAAAACTACAAACATGCCTATTTATACTAATTGAGGATTACTATTTGATGGTCCATCATTAGTTGAAAATTTAGAAAAAGTAGATAGGATTAGAGATTCCTAGCTGGTAATATGTTGACTTCTTGACTGGCTTTATGTGATATGATGTCTCTCATTTAGGTAGCTTCTAGAGCATACATAGTGGAATGATTATTTATATGTATAGTTGGTAATCACATGAATATCATGTAGTCACATGAATATATTTATGGAAAGATTTATGATAATTGGTTACTATTCATGTTAAACTAAGGTAAGATTATTCATGTTAAACTTGATTTAAAATTAACATTGGAGTATTTGTTACTATTCATGTAAATAATAGGTTGTCCTAGGGTCTTACCAAGTAGATCATAGGTTGTGACATTTTAGAATAATGGGTTACACTATTTATTTGTCATGTGTATAAGAAGTGATGAGGACCTAATTCTAAGACTCGTCTTATTTCTTCTCCATCATATTTGTATCGCAATATTGAGTTATTTGGATCGTGGAATGTGTGTTAGTGTTTAAAGAATTGGTCCGATCAAACATTAGGACTGAATGATGAATGTTATTATGCGTCCCTTACTCACTCTTCGCCTCTAATTATCGTTTATATTATGTTGTTGATGCGGCTTTTATAAATAAATAAAAATGTTGTTAGAATATATATATATATATATATAGGTATAACAATTGTGTAGTAAAGTACTATTGCTAGAGTCATGTTAAATTACAATGCCTCACTTGGTTATTCTCATATGCATATCAAAATATATGAAATGAAACTTATAAGAGAATAAAGAGAGAAATGAGCTTAAAAAACATTCAAGGGCTAACCTCATTTATTTCTTAGATGTATAGTAATCAATTCCATTCAAAATTGTATAATTTATTATTTGACTGCAGCATATGCTAAGAAGTAAGAACTAATTGAACCTGGTCAAAATGACCATAGGAAGGAGAATTTATCATTTAGAATTATAGCACTAGAAACTAGCCACCACTAGACTTTGTTTAAGAATCTATTATAGGAAGGAGAATCTAATGATTATTCATGTCAACAAAGTACATCAAAAGATATATATCCAAATCGCTTGTCTTTTTTTAGTAGTTAGAAATTACACGCTTAAGATGAATAATTGGGATATTTAGAATTCGAACTCTAACATTTGTATATATAATGTGATATTGTCACCAACTGAGTTAAGTTCACCGTAACATTTCTTATGTGTTTTATGTCATATAGATAAATTTTGGAAAAGACCATACAAAGTCATAGTGCATGTAGTATAGTATATCTTTCTACATATTGACCAACGACCATGTTCATGCTGGTTGATGAATGAACATATATCATATCATATAGGGAAGGGAATTTGAATTTTGGTATATATTCCAAAATGGTCGTTTCACTCATTAATATATGTAATGTAATATGAAAAGCAATAGCTATTTTCAAGAATATCATCATCGCATAGTAGAAAGGTTGAGCTAGTAATTTTGTGGCGAACCTTGTGCGTTATGACTTGAATAAGGGTAACATTAAGGAATGGAAGAAACTATCAAAGTTGATTGTTGAACAATGACTTGGATTCCAACTTTATTAAGTTGAATATTGGATTAATATCATCTTTATCTTTATATTATTCCTTTTGTAATTAGCATTCTTTAATCTTTTCCCTTCTAAGTCACTTTTTTTAATAAAACATAATGTTTTTTTCTAGTAAATGGAGGGTTAGAGTCCAAAGAAAACTTACGAACTAACTAATATGAGCACTAGTTCCTATGGCATCAACACTAAGTAAATAACTAACATGAGTCGGACATGACTCATAAAACATCATATTAGAATTTAAATTAAATCACAACCTACATGTGCTAGAGCATATGCACACATGTTCACTTCACGATATATATTACTCTCTTTGTCTCAAAATAACTGACCTATTTTTTACTTTGAGTACTATTCATATGATCTACTTTGACTATATTTTTCTACTAATATATATATGCAAATATTAGCATATGAGATGTTGTTTGATTTGTCTCGATGAGTATTTTCAAAATATATAATTTTTATAATTTTTAATAAAGTATAATTTAAGATATTAACAATTAAAGTTGAACATTGGCAAACGTAACGGTGGTCAACTAGGTCAGTTATTTTGGGACGGAAGGAGTATAAATATGAACGTCTCACTCCAATTGCAAGAGTCTCATAATCTTTCTAAACATACTCCACCCTACTGAGTCACATTTTCCGTATCATGAAGCATGTTAACAATCCTCATGGAATCTATTTGAAGTTCTAGGGATTTCAACAGGGCAAAGATTGAGCAGAGGATACTTTATCACTATCGTCTCCACTGTTTAAAATATTCCTCATTCTGGTCGTCCTCCCCACTTTGGTGAGTATTCTTTCCACATACTTATCCCCACGGATCTCCATAGTTCTCGAGGGAATTGAATCTACCAACATTAAAAGAATATCATATGTTTATTATTTTCAATCAAACTTGTTGTAAAAAAAAATTAAAGGTTAATCATAGAACAAATAAAAAATTATGAGATTATTGTACGTGAGTCTTGTGACAATAATAAACATCATCATGTATAAACAAAATTTATACACATATTGTATGAAAATATAAATAAATATAATATAATATATATAAAGTACTTAAATATACATGTATAAATGCTATTTTAATAAATATTCAGGGACGGAGTCTCCGCGTAGCGGTGGATAAAATCTCATCCTCAGTCCAAACCTCTATCTGGGGAACTTTCTCCTTCATCCTCATCCCCGCGGTGAAAAAATTTATGTGTTTGAATCCCTAAACAGGGCAATTCTCACATAAATCTCCAAAACATCCCTGTGAAATTACACATGACAAAAACCTAATCTCAACGCATATTGCAAACCTTCCCACACTCCCACAACTCCGCTAGGGATGTCAATTTGCATCCGTCAGAGCGGATCTCCGCGGGGATTGCCCCGTTCGGAGATCCGAAAACGGAGATTTTTTTCCGTGGGAACGGGGATGGTGGGATGGACGCAAAACTTCCCCCAGAGGCAGTTCGGGGTGGGGATCGGGATTAAGCATTCGTCCCCGCGGATTCCCCGAATCCGCCTATATATGCTAAAATATATATATATTTTTACTACTATTATTATTCTAGGTTTATTTATATTTGACAATTCTATGTTTCTATTTTGCTATGAATTGTGATATATTTTGGTTATGAATTTTTGTATGATTATGCATATGTTGTTATGCATTGTTTTTTGGTTATGAAATGCATTATTTGTTGTTTTGATCATTACAAAAGAAAGATGCAAAATATTTATTTATTTTTTAATAAAAAAGAAAAAATAACGTCATGATTTTGTCTGTAAAGTATAGAAATTTTCAAATAATTGATCTACGTGGATCCCCCGGGTAACGTGGGGATCCATGGGGATGGGGATGCAGGCAAAAATTCCCCGTGGGGACGGGGATGGAGGCAAAAATTCCCCGTGGACATTTCGGGGCGGGGAACGGGGATGTTTCCTCCGCACATTCCCCTCCCCGTTGACATCCCTAAACTCCGCCACTAAGACACTGCACTTCTTTAAATCACTTTTTTTTTTGTTAGGTAGTCTAGTGATTAGAAATTTCATCCGTAAAGTGGATAAGTGAGGTATCCAGAGATTGAATCCCGACCCTACATATAAAATGTGATTTCTCTACCAATTAAATCAAGCTCAGGAGGATAGGATGTTGCATGCGCTAAACAGGATTGTTGACTTGGTCAAGAGTAAGAGTAAGATTAGTATATAAATTAAGATTTTATGATAGGCATCAACTTCTTTGTGTCCCTCCCTAATTAATATTCCAAACCATGATTCACAAAATTAACGACCATAGTAATGTTAAGATAATGCGCACTTTTAAACGAGAGATTAGATTAAGATTTAGATAACACATGAATCTGAGTCAATCACTTTCAAATGGATAAAGAACAAAACATCTAAGGGTGATGTTAACATGTGCATATAGAGCACATGTTAAGGTATCTATAATTAGAAATTTGCATTTAATATTACAAACAAATTTAATGTTTAAAAGATATAATACACATATTTCGAGAGAATATTTCTATATTTGTATTATTAACATGTGTCTTAGGTGCACATGTTAACATTTGCTAACATCTAATCTTCATGTTGTTTTTTATATTTAATTATTTTTTAAGTAAATTTAGATAAGTCAATTTTACCTTATAAAAAAGGCTATCAACAATTATAAAAAAGGCTTTAATGCAGTTTTGATCCCCCTATTTTGAAAAACTTGAACTTTTGATCCCCCTATTTTAAAAACCAACTTTTTGATCCCCTATTTTCAAAAACTTGAACTTTTGATCCCCCACTCAATTTAGTCAAATTTTTGTTGATGTGTCAAACTTATTGATGATGTGGCAGTGTCCATGTTGACATGTCATATTCCATGTCATCAATTATATTTTTTTGGATACTCCATTAATTTTTTAAAATCAAATATTTTTATTTTTTATAATAAATCAATTTATTTTTTTTGACAAAAAATCAAATATTATTTTAAATCAAATAATTTTTCAGATACTACATTATTACTATTATATATAACTAAAAATCAATGATCGGTAATCAAAAACAACAAAGTACGCAGTAACAAAACACAATTGAGAACGCAAAGTTGGTTCCCAAATCATGGAACCCTAAGAAGAGCAAAATCAGTACCCTAAGAAGAGCAAAATCAGTAATCAGTAAATTAACATCGATCCACTTTGTTCTCTCCCTCTCAACTGTTGATCGACTTTGTTTTCTCCCTCTCAATCGACACTTGATTCATCATCACGTCGTCAATTCATCATTCGTGAACACTTCTTCAACAGCGCTCGCGTGAACAGTTCTTCATCAAAAAGAAAAATGTCTAATTTACTTATTACTGATTTTGCTGTTCTTAAGGTTCCATTATTTGGAAACCAACTTTCTTATATCCTTTGAATGTGACCACTGGTTAGATTATGAAAATGGATTCTCATGCGTTCTCACTCTGTTTTTTATTACTGATTATTGATTTTTAGTTATAAATAATAATAATAATAATAATGTAGTATCCAAAAAATTATTTGATTTAAAAAAATATTTGATTTATTATAAAAAAAAATTGATTTTAATTTTTTCTTTTTTTGTCAAAAAAATTGCTTTATTATACAAAAATAAACATATTTGATTTAAAAAAAATTAATGAATTATCTATAAAAAAAGATTGATGACATGGAATATGACATGTCAACATAGACACTGCAACATCGTCAACAAGTTTGACACATCAGCAAAAATTTGACCAAATTGAGTTAGGGGATCAAAAGTTCAAGTTTTTGAAAATAAGGGATCAAAAAGTTGGCTTTTAAAATAGGAGGATCAAAAGTTCAAGTTTTTCAAAATAGGGGGATCAAAACTGCAATAAAGCCTATAAAAAATTAGTTAACCAAATTGTAAAAGGGAATAACAATTAATTGTAATGTTGCCATACCGATATGGTTGATATTTATGGCATTTTTTTTGCTGTCAACCAACCCTGTTTTGTTTGTTTTGTTTTTCCTCTGTTGCGTGTGTTTAGATGAGTATTTCTCTTTCAAAAAATATGAAAGATTTCTTTAGGATGGTAATCAGACGGGTCGGAGAAGGATTTTGCCCTCTCAAATTGATAATGTTTGGGTATTATTATATCCGTCTCAATTTTCAACAGGATAAAATGTATAGAGTTTAATTGTTGTGTATTGTCGGTGTAAAGTTTTTTGCACATACATCCAATGATGTGATGTCACATCATTTAATGAATGTGACACATCATTTAATGAATGTGACACATCATGTATTTTAATTACCATACATGATGTGTCGATATATTATTGTACTAAAAAAATTTAAAAACCAAAAACTATTTTTTCCAACAATATAATATTTTTAAACAAAGAAAAAATAGAGTAAAATAACTTCTTTAATACTTAACTTAAAAATAAAAATAAATATATAAATATAATTTAAGAGTTTATTTAAGGATTTTTAATTAAAGAGGTGTAAAATATAATTCCGACAAAAACGGGATGGATATCAATATCCTCATTACCCGATTCATCTCCGTCTTTTAAAATTGGAGAAAACTCAAACTCGGTCAACTCAAATTTTCCTCGTCAAATCGGAACAGGTGTATATTTTTTTGTCATGCGCCTTATTTCTCTATTTATTCCTCAAATTTTATACCTCTAGAATCCTCACTTTTTTGTCTCTCGTTTGAGGTGGAGAGAACTATTCAGGTCATGAAGGTAGCTACTAGCTAATAGCTTGTTGATGCATCAAAATTAATGCTTTGTATGGTAAGCAAAAATATTTACATTAACATTAAAATATTTACAACATCTCGCAACAAAAATTGTTATTAAAAAGAAAAGATAATAAGTTTAGATAAGCACTAAAATATTTACATTAACATTATATTTAAATATATTCAGGAAGGCGTAACCTATTGCAATTGAATTTTTCTTAAATCTTATAGGAGAAATAGTATTCCACCAATAGAATTCTGATATATGGAGATCAATGAAGCAATCTTATCAGCATAATAATGATTGTTTATAAATATGGTAGACAATGAAAAACATATTTTTAAAGAGCTATAGAAGTTGATTTGAAAGGAAGGTTGACCAATTGTGAGTTTGATTCAAGCAATAGGAATATCATTTTCTTTTAAAAGAAATGCCTAAATTTACTGCAAAATTATCCATAATAGCAGCATTTTTGTCTCAAAAAATGACACCACAAGTTGAAGAACTTGGGTATATCTAGCAATGCTGTTAATATTACATTGACTTTATTTGGAATGATATTTCCTTCGACCAAAAAAAGAAACACTTAATAGACTTAAGTCTTAGAATTTCAAAAAATAGATTTTTTTTTATTGAAAATATATGCTGAAAATTGAAGGATTTTACAAGATATATAATTCAAATATATTTTAATATAAAAGTTGACATTTTCTTTTTTTGAAATAAAAAAATCCGACATTTGGTTTAGTGAGTTTTTTTTGTTAACACTCAGAAACTATGGTATTTGATCCTTTAGTAAGCACTAAGCACTTCAAGGTATATATCCAAGTTCGGGTTAAAATATCAAAGTGATAAAAATCGCAACCTTTTTATTTGAACTCAATTTCGACCATTTATATCTTTGGTTTGTTCGAGTGTCGGGTCATATGAGTTGAATGGGTCGGTTTTAATGACTTAGATTGAAACTTTGTTTTTAGATCTAAAATTTTATTTATCTATAAATTTTTATTCTTCAAATAAAAATTTCATTGATCTATGGATCTTTTAAGTTTCACGTTTATAACAGTTAGATCATTTAAATTTTAAAATAACAAATAGGTCTTTAAGTTTTTAACTTGTTGCATTGTCATCTTCGAATTACCCTCTGTTACAATAATTTGTGCACTATTACCCTTTCAGTTAATCTCCTCCAACATATATGTTTTTTCATCAAAATACCCACAATGATGGAAGTCAACATTACAACAAGCTAAAAATATAAATGACATATTTAGTACCTAAAAACTTTAAGGCTAAAATGCAGTTTTGGCCCCCCAAGTTTTACAATTGTGCGATTTTGGCACCCCAAATTTAAATTGTGCGATTTTAACCCCCTAAGTTTCACAATTTTGCGATTTTGGTCCCCCATGTTTCAATTGTGCGATTTTGGCCCCCAAGTTTTCCCCCTTTTGCATATCCTAGCCCCCCGTTGTTATGCGGCATTTTAAAATTCAAACAAATATTTTAAAAATAAATTAAAATTAAAAAGATGTTTTAAAATTAAATGACAAATTTTTTTGTTTATTTAAAAAAATATGTTTGTGTTTCTTATATATAGTTTATAAAATAATTTTGCTATAAAAAATAGTTTCCAAATTTTTTAATGAACTAATTTTTTAAATTATTTTTAAAACTTTATAAACTGATTTTTTTTTTAAAATAATTATACAACCTTTTATTAAAAAAAAAATACATTTTTTTAATTTTAATTTTTTTTTTAAATATATAAACTGTTTTTTTAAAAAACAATAATGATTAAACCTTTTATAAAAAAAAAATTAATACATTTATTTATTTTTAAAACTATTTTTTATTCTACCAAAAAAAAAACTATTTTTTATTTTTTTTAAAATGCCACATAAGCAATTTTTAGTCAAAAAAAAGTCAACGAGGACTAGTAAATACAAAAGGAGATAAACTTGCGGGCTAAAATCGCACAATTTAAACTTAGGGGACAAAACTACATTTTACAAAGGCCAAATGCATCTATAGGTCCTTTAAGTTTTACGTTTGTATCATATAAGTCTTTTAAGTTTTTTAAGTATCAAATAGGTCCTTTAAGTTATTTAAGTATCAGATAGGTCCTTTAAGTTTTGCGTTTGTATCAGATAGATCTTTTAAGCTTTAAATTTGTATCAAATAGGTCCTTAAGAAATAAGACCTATTTGATACAAACTTAAAACTCAAAGGACATATTTGATACTTAAAATACTTAAAGGACATATCTGATACAAACGTAAAATTTAAAGGACCTATCTGATATTTAAAAAACTTAAAAGACCTATCTGATACAAATGTAAAACTTAAAGGACCTATAGATGCATTTCGCATTTTACAAATGTGAAACTTAAATGTTCACTTGATACATTTGACCTATTATCTATGATACAATTTATTTATTGCAAACAACTTAGAAGAACACACAAAATATATAAATATAGTAGTTGTCAAAAAATTGCCGTTAGAACAAAAAGAAAAGAGAGCTAGATTGAAAAAAATTAAAAAGAAAAGGTCCCACCGAGACTTGAACTCGGGTTACTGGATTCAGAGTCCAATGTCCTAACCGCTAGACCATGGGACCAATGGTGATGTGTTTTTCTGTTAGCGCCTATATAAGTTCACATTTGTATTTTGAATTTGAATGATATTCCTTTTCTTTATTTTTCAATAGAACACTATTAATTCACACAATTTATGTGTCCAATACTTTTACTTTGCTAACTTCTTTCTCATATGATAAATATGATATACAGCATCAAAGATCTTTTGAAAGCGCTATTAATAGATCAAGCTTATTTATACGTATGGAGCAGCCAACAATGTAGTTGACTGCTAATTTAGCTCGTTTGCTTGAGCAACACTTGTTTGGTTACAATCTCAAATAAAATAATTTTGGTCACACACATAAGTGAAAAAAGGTAAAAGACAAATAAATTAAATAATCTACTACATATTTTCAGAAGAATTAAATTGTGTGTCTGTGTGTGTTTGGATGCATGTGTATCTAAATGTATTTATTTGAAATTATGACCATACAAGTATTGTTCCATTCTCATAGGTTTTGATATTTTTCATTTTTTGCCTCATTTAGAAATTAATTCACTAAAGAATGATATTTTAAGTGTTTTTGCTCCCATCATGTTGAAATTTAAAGCCCTCATTTGTTTAAGAAAAATATAAGTGTGTATTTATCTGTATATTGCACCAACCTCAGCTTCAACCTTTTCGTATTACAAAACTAAATTAGACCAACAGATTCTTATTGGGATATATATATATATATATATATATATATATATATATATATATATATAAAATAACATAAAAGTTAGCATATTAAAAGAAGCCGCTCATTAAACACACCGACAAGCTTGCAATATTTTAGGTAACACACTCTAATTTGTTAAAGTTCAAATAGTTTTCGATAAAAAATTTTGAAGTCTACATAATTTAGTGAGACTCTTTTATTTTATTATTATTCATAATAAAAATTTAGGTGAGGAAATAATACTTCAATTCACTTGCTACATGGACTCCAAATATTAAGCTCGTATGTAAAAATAATTTGCCGCTGTCTAAGTCTCCCATGTGTTCCCTGAAAATCAAAATATATTCCACTCGAATTCTAAAATTTGAGCATGTAATTTACACGTTCAAATTATAGAAATGAAACGCCTGCTATTGATATCTGAAATTTAAAACAAAACTTTAAAATAACTTAATAGTTGATCTGCTGACCCTTTTCAATGGGCAAGATGAATGAATTAGCACACCAGTTAATTGTGAATAAACTTTGTTTGGCTTTTTTTTTTAATAACTTTGTTTGGCTTTCATAACAAAGACATTGCTTACAAAATTATTTAGCCTACCACTGATGGTTCAAGATTACAAGAATTTTAATGAGTTGTTGATTTAAGATAAACAAAGACAATCACAAAACGTTTCAATATCATAGTCTCATAGCCACAACATTTTTTGATCAAGTAGTCTCATGAATAGAATTTCGCTTATATCACATTCAATTCATGGATTAGTTTACATCAACCAATTAGAGATTTTTTTTTTATAAGAATGGAAACCAATTAGAGATTTTAAACAATAATTAAACTACACTTCAATATAAAATGGCAAAACCACCAGCCCACAGACCTACCGCACAGTTGTAAATCATATAATAATCTAACATGGTATACGAAAACCAAATAGAGCAAGAATAGAAAGAGAAAAAAAAATGTTATCTACTTCATATATTATTTACAATGAGAACAAGAATTTCTATGTTGCTGTCTATTGCTACTGCTCTCTAACCTATACAAATATCAAAGACTAAAACCAAAACTCCAAAAGTAAGAATGAATCATATCACTCTAAACTATAACCACAATTCACATAATCTTCATGTCAAGTGTCAAAGAGACCATGTTAGAAAATTTCACTGTTTCTTTTGCTGTCACCAAAAAAGCAACCTACAATGACGCCAGCTCCCAGGGGAAAAATTACCATTTCAAAAAATTAAAATTATATTTCTATATATGCCTAATCACATCATGAACAAGTATTTTAAATCATCCACTGTAAGGCGACTTTGACGATCACCATTTCCATCCTCTCCAAATGCAGATGCAACCATCTGTCGCTTTTTTTGCTGCAAATATATAAAAGATCATATTTTCAAGCATTGGCAACCATCAATATTGTATAGCAATACGCAAATATTTTTGAAAAACAAGAACATGCACAAATGCGAAGGCACCAAAAACTAAAATAACCAAATATAACATGTATACTTAAGAAGCATGGAAGCATCATTTATAGATAAACACTAGACAATATATTGTGCAACCGCATAAAATTTAATTTACACATTTTGTAATGAAATTACAAGTATAATTGGCCAAATTCTATATTCCCTCTTAAATACTAAATTTTATTCATGGTTACTGTTTTAATTTTGGCAAATTTTATATGTGAGCGCAAATGATGCACACCTTAGGCCCAAGCTTACTAAGGTGTGTATAAGAGGAGACCCAAGAGGTTGACCCCAAGCAGAATTGGAAGAGTATCATAGCTAACTACCTAGCTGGTGGGAATATGTGTAAGGCAGCAGGGAAAGAGGAGGCAGACTAGAATTCAGTTGGGACTTGGGAGAAAATAGGCTTGTCGAATTGCCTGATAATAACCATATCAAGACCTAAATATCCACATTAATACAGTTGAATTCCTATTTCAACCTTTTATATTTATTTATTTTTTTGGTCAAGTAGCTTAGTGGCTAGAAAATCCACCTTAAAGGCTATGTCCCTACCAACTGAGCTAAGCTCACATGGACTAACCTTTTATATTTTTGGATACCTATCAGTAGAATAATAATAATCTTCAACAACAAAACGTTAATTTAAAGAAATTGTTAATTTGTTTCATAAAAATAAATTGCTACTTCAAAAAACCTACCATATCAAAATATTCATATATCTGCTACTAAATAATTTAAAATTTTAGAAAGTGGTGCATCATCCTATATAAAACAACAAAAATATAAAACATTTTTCCATGACGACAATGAAAATAGCAGCTTACATGGAACCAAGAAAAATACCTGCAGAGCTAAAATACGGTCTTCAACTGTATCTTTGACAGTCAACCGCAAAACTGTAACCGGACGAGTCTGTCCAATTCGATGTGCTCTGTCTATGGCTTGATCTTCGGTTGTAGGATTCCACCATAGATCTAGCATGAGAACATGGCAAGCTGCCACCATGTTCAGACCAAGACTAGCAGCCTTCAAAGACATTATCATAACTGATACCTGAAAGACAACAGACCAAGCTTACCAAAATATATACTTATTCAAGACAAAATAGAACCATTTATTATCATTTAAAGTATCTCATTCTGAATACTAATACTACAAATGAAGTCTTGGTGAGGTTGGCTCACTCACAATACTCATGACATGAAAAATCTAGAACTTCTGTTATTGATATTATTATCTATACAACTTTACAAACCTCTGGTAGTGTGTTAAAATCTTTAACAGCTTTATCTCGTGACATGACAGACATTGTTCCATCAAGTCTTCTATACTGAATTGAAGAACTCTTAAGACATGCTTCTAGTAAATCTAGCATCCCTGTCCACTGAGAAAACACTATAGCTTTCTCCCCTGGAGAACCAACTGAATCATTAGAGCTTTTCTTTTCGGGAACATCACTACTATCGGCAGAAGTGGAGCTGCAATCAGTACTTTCCCTAGAAGTGCTCTGCACAGATTTATTTTGGGAATTATGGCATTGTGGCTTAGACAATGACTGCAAAACCTCAAGTGCAGCCTTTATTTTTGAAGAATCACATGGTTGAGTCTGAGAACAGGGTTCAGAATCCTCAACCACAGAACCAGATAAAGAACTGTTCAGTGTGGCTCTGGGAAACACTGAAGACATGCTAAGTCGGGTTTTGCAGTTTGTAGCAGGACACAGATTGTCCTCACCAGTTAGATGTTCACAAATGCACTGGTTACAGAAAACATGACCACAGACTGAAACAACAGCTTCTTCTGGAGCATCCTGCATAGAACCAGTGATAATAATGTCAAAGCAGAGAAGACAATCTACCAAAATACACCTCGGCAAGAGATATGGTCAATCATGATGATGTATTAATTTATAGAATATACTTTGTAATCAAGTATCCCTCATTTTTAGTCCACTCTGAGTTTTTCCACCTTTTTCAATTGCACCCACCCGCCCCGCCCCGCCCCCAAAAAAAATAGTACATAACTACAACAATCATTATGTAAACAGAGTGAAAAAGAATACAAGTATTAAGAAAGATATTTGGGTTGTTATTTGTAGTGAGCCTAAATTAAGTCGCAAGAGTCATTGTATAGCTGTGGTATTAGAATAAACAGAAGCAAAAGATCAATCAGCTCAGTATTGATTTGAGTAATTAATGGCATAACACTACCTCAAATCATATCATCTTTGGTTATCCTTTCACTCTAAAAATTACATTTTTCTCAACATAAAAAATGTTGGTGCAAACACTGAATCTATAATGCATGTACCCTAGCAGTCACATCAACTCATATATTTATAAATATAAAAACATGGGAAACATACATTACAGATACCGCAGAGGGCCAGGGAAGCCTCTAAACATTTTAAAAGAAATAACTGTTTTTCCTGAGGAAGCTTCATTGCCGTCTCAACTGAAGATTTCCAGAGAGTGGTAGAATTGTAACGCTTGACAAGCAGAGGGTGGTCGCAAGCTTGTCTAAGGCGCAAAAGCATCAATAAAATGTTGACATAGTTTTGCTTCACAGTACCAGCATCAGCATATTCCTATAATATGCATGCAGAAACAGAAACTAAATAAGGGTTTCTATGAAAATAAGATACGAGCAGCAATCCTCTTGCTATGAAAATAAACAGAGATTGAGTATCCTAATTTTTCAAAACCTTTCAGAGAGTAAGAATAGATCATACCTGAAACTGTGCACGTGAATCAGCCTCTAGCTTGGAATAGAAATCACGTTCCTCCTGTGAAAATTCCACTTTTTTCAATTCCACAGATTTAGGTGGCAAAGATATAATAGGTTCCCCGTCAAGAAGTGTGCCTACAGCAAATGAACACACTTGAATGGTCATAAACAAATTTCAATCTAATGCAAGTGATAGTCATTCAATTGAATGAATTATTGTAAAATAAAAATGCTATCAGTGCAGAAAAATAATATAAAATATATCATCAAAATGTGTTCCAAATTGTATATTTAAGGAGGTAATAGACATCACAAAACAAAAATGATTATTTTGTCTGAGAGATGACAAACTCGGATAATAATTAACCGATGTGATGATCTAAAATTCTTGCATGCAAGTCTTACCTTTTGTCCGTCGTAACATGATTGTCTTTAAGACAGTTTGTAGCTTTCTATACCCTTTTGATGGATTTCTGCTGATAGGAATCTTGATTGTAGAACAGAATGATGTGTACACGGCATACGGATCATATCTTAGAAATCTAAAGTAACTGTAGAGATCATCGATGGAATTCTGGATTGGAGTCCCTGACAAGCACCATCTGCGCTTAGCTCGGAGACCCCAACAGGCCCTTGCAACTTGAGTTCTGTGATTCTTTATACTCTGGGCCTCATCCAGGACAACTCTAAACCAGGCTACTTTTGCAAGAGGACGTGCAGCAGCCTCAAGCATCATGTTGTTCAAAGCCTTCTTGCTGCTTTTAGAACTAGTAGGGCATTTCCTTTTCTTACTTGGCACGGCATGATCTTCATAAATTCCTTTTTCATCGTCTTCTTTGTCAACCAGAGGCTGCTTAGGGACCTCCATGCTAACAATTGAATAGGTTGTCAAAACAACATCATACTTGGCAAGCTCATAAGGATCTTTTGTTCGACTGCTTCCATGGTACACAAGCACAGAGAGATTTGCTTTGCAGGTTACCTTATTCTGCAGCTCATCAGCCCACTGTCGAAGGACACTAGTTGGACAAACAACAAGGGTTCCGGCAGATGGTCTACCCTTTGCATGCACCGACAAATTCACACTTGTGATCGCATTTCTATTAGATTGACATACATCAGATTCCATCTTCACTACACCATTCTCAGGAAGTGGGTCATCATCCAAATCCAAGGTTTCTAATACACTTTTTTGAGCATTATTACATGTCTTAAGCGATGGAGGCATTTCCTTTAGTATCAAAGCAATAGTCGACACGGTTTTCCCAAGACCCTGCAAGAGAAATGCAATTAAATCAAAGTTCAGAAGGAAATCACATACTTGTCTGACAGCCAATAACCATCTCAGAATGACAACAGAGCACTCACCTGATCATCTGCAAGAATTCCTCCAGAACAGTATAAACTTGATGTTTCCTTCTGAACCATCCATGATAAAGCAATTCTCTGAAACAACAACTTCTATCGGTCAGTCGGATGACCCAAAGATACAGAGTACACAAATCACACCAGTCTTTGTGCAGTCAATCAACATTATATAACTTAAAAGGAAAGGAAATATCTGATGCAACAATATTAAATTTCTTCTTGGGGAAAAAGAACCTTAATTTAAGAAAATTGTAAAACAATTTGTTATCAGATAAAATAATCATCGAAACTAAGATTGATATTTGAGCTAACGCCGCCTTTCAACTTTCGTATCTTCAAAAACGACGGTGTCTGAATTTTTCATTGGTCAGAAGTGTAGACAAAAAGCAAAACACCACTAACTATTAGTTCCTAGGCTCACGTGGTTACTTGGACTACTAAGGCTACAACAATGCAGTCACCAAGGGCCAGGCCAAGATAAGAATTTAAGTTGTACCAACCTGCAAAATGGCATTCCAATATGGCAGGGAAATGATAAAATGCAGAGAATGAGGGAGAGGAGGTGTAAAGTTATCAGTAAGGATTTGGAGGTTAGGGCAGGGAAATAGACCCTTAAAAGGCAATGCAATATGGCTATTCTGTGTTTTCTTATTCAGCAAGTGTGCATGCGAGAAACCTGTGACTCTGTCTCTAGTTACAATGATGATACAATTCATTCATTAGTAAGAGGAATAAATCATAAAAACTGTTCTTTCGGTTTGACTGGCAAATTCCAGATCTTTCCAGACCATAAAACCCACATCCCGATTAGTTGAAATTTGAAAGCAGCTCTACAGGTATACAAGACCTAAATGCATGTATAACAACATTTTTTTAAAAAAAAACTAATAGATTTAACTTGTAATGTAACCTGGTGACGTAAAAGAGGAACTGCCAGTAGTCCATCTGGTGGGCTAACTTCTGACTTTGGCTGAGATAATTCCTGCAATCAACCACAGAAATTAGTTCACTCAAGTTTCAGACACACAGCACATGGTAAACAAATATATTATAACGTCCGACAAACCATGCTAAAAAGTCATGCTAGTAAGTTTGAAATTAGCAAGAAAGGAGGAGAAACAACAACACATCTGAATTCTTTTTAAACCCCACCTACCCCCAAAAAAGGACACGTCCTACACAAGACATATAAACAATAGATCACAAAGCAAATGAGATAACGATGTTTTAAACCATACATGCATTATGCTCGACCAAATTCTATCATTTCATATTCCTCCGAGACCGATAACAATTATCAATAACAACAAAATGATTTGACATCATGACCAAAAATAGTGGTCAAATAAGGTGTGCATGTGAAAAGAATACTCTACCAATTGCAAAAGTAAAAGTGCAAACCTGCAATGCAACTCGTAATATGTACTGCTCGTCACGTGCCTTTGGTTTTGTGCCCCCCGCCATATAAGATTGGGTATAATCAAATCTAGAAGATTGTGCCATATTAAGGGAATTTCCGAGTTCGGCAGATCGACTTGTAGGTGCAGGGTGACTGATGTCTTCAATAATGCAAACATCGCAATCATCTTCGTCATTGGATCCCTCGGTACTTCTTTTGGACAGTTGAGAATCAATACTTTTATATTCACTTGGTTTACTATCTATGTCACTCATACCACAATTGTACTGCTTCCCATTGGTAATTGATGCCCGGGCAACAGGTAGAGAATTGTTTAAGGATCTGGAATTCAAATTTCCAATGTTTACTGGAAATTTATTAGCAGTTTTATCAACAAAATCTTGATAATAATTGGCATTCTCAGTTTTCACGATTGTAGCCCTATCCTCACCCCTGAAAAAATCATAATTCTGACATCCATTGGTAGGGAAAACACCGGGGAATTGTTTCACCTCTAAAACAGCATTTAACTTGGCATTGTTATTCTGAAAAGTATTTTGGTAAGGCATGACCATTTCATCTCCTTCAGCTTTGACATTAAATGACTGGCATTCACTAGAAATATATGGAGCACAAGATGATTGTTGCACTGATTCACTGTCTTCAAATACAACATCGCCAGGAAAAAATGAAGGATAATCACTATCTGCTGGCATAAATTGATTATCCTGAAAAGGGATCCGACCAATAGAGCTCAAATGCATACCGCCAGTCATATTTGTAGTGTTAGTTAAGAACTCCGATTTTTCAACCTTCAGATTCCCCATCATCTCTTCATTTTTCCAGAATTCAGGACAAACACCATTAGGCAAATAACCAGAACTGTCGGTAACAACAGGTCTAACATCTTGACCCTGGTAACAATTCAAAGATTGATAGTAGCCACTATAATCACTATGAACATCCGAACCTTGACAAATAGTAGAATCAGTTGAAGTTCCAAAATATGTAGGCCTGTCAACATCCACAAACGGCATTTCAAAAGATGTACAGGAGTCATTTTCCTGCTGCCTAGGAACTCCAATAATGTCTTTCAAAGCTGTTTCATAATCTTCCAAAGTTCCATCAACATTCTCAATGATAGAGCTGTGTGAAGCATCTGCAAGCAGAAAAAATAATCAGACTAGCGCCCAAACTTTTGATATGACAAAGATATGAAGTAAACTTATGAAAGAATGATGGAATTGCCAGTATATTAAGATAATGATGTTGCATACATTCAGATTCTACATCATCTCCCACATGCTTGATTTGGCTATTATTGTCACCCTTCCACAGACTCAGGTTCAAATTATCTCGACATACAGTTGCGGTATTTGAATTTGAATTTGCCTCGGCAAAATTTGTGTCCACACTATAAGAAGACATCTCATGTTCAGAAACTCCTACTCTTTCTGTATAGCAAGTTTCATCACTTTCAAAAACAGAGAACGAGTCCCTGTAACCACCAGCAAAAGCATTTGGTGATGAAGGTCCCTGGTTTTCATGTTCAGAGTCAAGCACGGAACTCCCTGCAGAATCAGATAAATTAATTGAGCCCCGGGTCCCAGAATCTTACTAATCTTAGCAGAATTTAGAACAGCTTACTAAAGTAAAATCTAGGAAAAAGTGGTGGTTCAATCACTTGAGAGCCTAGGCAATAACAATCTACTCTAAAACATTAGCAACTACATATTACACAAACAAAATTCAGAAAGGAAAAATAAACTCAAGAAAATTCCTATTCCTCGATTTAGACGGACCAACTACAACCAACAAGGACAAGAATCAATGACTACAAAAAAGGCCACAGAAGTTCACATACCATTTTGAAGAAAAAAATTATCATGGATCGCAGATTCACCAGGTGAAACGTCTTTCAATGAAGAATCCTCGTGACTACTCTGCAGCATTATATAAAAGAAAATATTATTATAATCGGTGAGATACACATGACTTAGGGCAATCAAATTCAAAATCCGTATAAGAGGCATATAAAGTAACATAAGTTGTGACTTCCAAAATATCAAGTAACCTTTTAAGAGGAATATAAAGTAAGATAATTAGGGCCTCCATGCAAAACATTAAGCCATTCTATGAGAATCAACACTGCCTATCTATTTAGCACCTCCAAAATTTACCAAAAAATACGAGAGACGCATCACCAAATACAATACAATAACAAACTAAAGACCTACAAATCAGCAGGAGTAAATTCAAGGAAATTTTCATCTTTTAAATATCAAAGATTGCTAAAACTCCGAACTTTCCTCCAATTTTAGCAGAACTGGTCTATTACAGTGACAACTATTCTAATCTCCAACAAAGCATAACTTAAAGAAGTTCACAAATTTCCTCATAAAACAATTGCACTTGGTTTTTACTACTAAAATAAACTGCTCGAAAGCTGCTTATTTAGTATCTACATACCTTGACATGAATTAATGTGGCCAAAATTTCCATAGTTGTAAAAATCACAACGAATTACCTTAACAATGTATAAAATAGATATATACACAAATCAGCCCATAATTTCCCAATTCCCCTTCATCAAATATAGTAAAATCCCTTTTTCCAACTATAATCACTGCATTGCAATGTTTAGATCAGAAAAACAGTAAAAATTCAAAAACCAATTAACATTACAAATCCCAGCCTCTTATACAACTCAATCACAGCACAATCCGAATTCCATTAACCTCCAGTCACATCACAGCATTTGGAAAATTCTACAACTCAAAAGCAATCACAAAGCACAAAACCAGAATGAACCAAGTCCATGATGTAGCCATACCTCAGAGGGAACACAATCTTCATCAAGAACGCTAAGAAACGATTCAATATCCATTGCAAGTTTTTCATCATCAGATTCATCTCCATCATCACCAAACAGTGGTAATTGAAATCCATCATCCGCCATGGTCATCAAGAAACCAAAAAAGCTAAATCGAATTCAAAACCCTAATTCGCTTTTTTATTCTGAAAAAACAAAAACCTCAAGCACCGATTCACGAAATCGAAAAGTAACGCGTTGAATCGCATTCTCCGAAGAGAACGATAAAGGAGAGAGTAACGACGTGATGCAAGTTCGTGAAGAATCAATGAAGGTTTCTGAGAAGGTTCGTGATGCGACTTTTTATTTCTTTGTTGTTTTTAGAGAGAGAAAGTTAGAGAGAGAAAGAAAAAGATGACAAAGTCGATTGTGGATTGTGTGAAGTTAGGTTTAAATAGGGTTTGGGGTACGTAATAATGTGCGCATGATAATAACGTGTGCACTTTACGATTATTGGCTTGTGATTCAAGTTGTTAAAATGCGCGCGCGGTTATGCTGATTTAACACGTAATTTGTGTTTCTATACGACGCCGTTTACTGCGGTGATGGTGGTGGCTGCTACAACTACAACAATTGTGGTACTAGTAGGATTTGGATTCGTGATGAGTCATTTTCCAATTTTCCATTTCAGATTTAGTTTCACATTTTTTCTTATAAATGGTAATGTACATTTTAATTTTTAATTTTATTATTTAATTTTTTTTTTTGACTAATTATTATTTAATTTTTTATTTAATAAGTAATGTCGTCATCTATATGTAGCTCAGTTGATAGTTATTAGAGACGTTATCAAGGAGCTGAGTTTGAATCAGACTTTTCATTTATTCATATTTAAAGTGTGTGAGTTTAATCACTATGGTATTTGACAAACAAAAAAAGAACAGACATAAATGTAAAAAAAGAAACACTAGTGCAACACACATGTGATAAGTATGCGCTTGTTATATATGAAACACACTAATTTTATCAATATGAATCAATCGGTTTATTATGTGTCTTATATTACTCTGTAAAACTGAATTTAATTTTTGTTTAAGAAATAATTGCGATCATTTAGTATGTCAGTCTTAATTTTATCGATATGAGGTTTTGCAAAAGGTGTTGGGATGTATTGTGCTTACTTGGCTAAATTTTGGGGAGTGCTAAAATATTTGAAATATGCATGAAGTTTGGATTTTAGAGCAGTGAACGTTAATGTGGATTTTTTCAGTTTGGTGCGATGTTCATTTGTTTCGAGTTGAAGGATTAATTTCAATCTAATACAGATTCAACCAATGACTTTTGTGTCATAAACATTACATATTCGGATACATGAATATCTCATGCACTTCAATAAAGTCATATTTGTAAATTTGTGCAAAATGTTGTTTTATGTTATTAGCGTGAATAACTAAGTGTTATGGGTTGACTTGTTCAATGTACTAAAAGGCTCAACATAATAGATAAGTATCACATGTGGCCCCGAACGACCACATAACCACCCACGACTATGGAACAAGGATATATGGCTCCAATGCATGTTACCGAGCATGGGTTAACTAACACTTCAAGTGATGTTTGTGGCTGATTTTGTGCACATGGAGGACCCCACGACACGGTTATTCCTCAAATCTTACTATATATGCATGCATGCACTCACCTCCAAGGTACACACATTTTACCCCAATTTAGCACTTCCCACCACCTCTTTCATGTAACGATTTGAGCGTTTGAGTAATAACAATGTTGCAGGTACATTTTTTCCCATTGGTATTTGAAGATTCTACCATTCTTCACCAAATACAAAGCTGATATATTCACATTCACCATAAGAACATTCTCATTTGAGCACTCGGTTCAATGAGTTTATTCGTAGATTTATTTTGTTTGTTTTTAAAAAAAATTAATTTATATCGCATTGTTGTATTTTATATTTTTGAATAAATGAATACCATTTACTACTAAAAACAAAGAAGAAGAAAAAGCAATTCAATCACAATTCAAGGCATAAATGAGGGCACATAAACAAAATAATAAAGGGCAGACTAAGACTAAGGAGTTCATTACAATATTTCATTATTCTTTTACATTGATAGTGAATAGCAACTAGTTAAATAAAAGTGAAAAAATATTTTAGATGTTATCTTTCAAAAGTTATGATGTTCGAATTCAAATCAATATAAATAAAAAATGCAAATTTATCCACAAAAATTGAAAGCTACACAAAATTGAATTCTATTGGATATATTTTGATGTCATTTTTTGAAAACCGGATCTGATTGAATTTTGAATGAATTTTTCAAAACTGATTTAAATCACATACTTGTATCATAATACAATTATTTATGAGATATATTTTAGACAAAATTTCACTATTGGTTATCTTATTTATATGTAACATTTTAGTTTTTTATCATTTTTTTTCGTCCAAGTCCCTTATCTTTCAAAATATGCACAAGTTTGTTCTTATTTTTACTTTTTGTCCAAAAAAAATGCTGATGTGTAATAAAAATGCTAAAAGTGCTAAAATGGCAATGTCAAGTTTGTCCTTGTTTGTGTTTCTATACGACGCTGTTTACTGCAGTGATGGTGGTGGCTGCTACAACTATGGGCATGTTTGTTCCAGCTTTAAAAAAATATATTTTTTCTTTGTATTTTTGAAAATAGATTTTGTAAAATCGTTTTTCAAAATATTACAAGCTTTTATTGTATTCGTTTTTTCAAAATTGAAACACTAATTATGACATCATATAACATAAATGTACATTATTGAAGTTCAAGACATAGTCAAAGTCGCAATTTTTTCAAAAGATTGTATTTCAAAAATGATTTTTGTGAAAATATATTTGAAATAACTTCAAAATTAAGTGATTTTTTAAAAATTTTATATCCAATTTTTTTTCAATAAAATGATAAAATATTTAAAATGACATTTTAATAATAACTATTCATACAAAATTTTCATTTGAAACTTTTATAAAAAAAAAATTGTAAACTTTTTTTAACATTACAAAACATATTTTTAAAAAAATCTAAAACAAACGGGGCCTACAACCATTGTGGTACCAGTAGGAGTTGGATTCTTGCCGAGTCACTTTTGAATTTGTCCATTTAGGATTTTATTGTTGGTAATTCACATTTTTTTAAATGGTAATGTACATTTTAATTTATTTATTTTTGACAAAATGTACATTTTAATTTTATTATTTAAAATTTGTGCATGTTTATAAGGGAATAATTTGATTGTAAAAGAAAATATGGGAAGTTTGTTTTGAGGGATATGGTTTAGATTGTAACTTTACTAATATGTAAGACTTAAACGCCGTCCTATAAATATAGCTCGGTTGATCGATAGTTGTCATAAGCGTTATTGAGGAGCTGAGTTTGAGTTGGATTTTTCATTTCTTCACATTTAAAATGTGTCAAAAAAAGAAAGAAAGATACACTTAAATGTAAATATAAATAAATAAATAAAATAAAGATGTAAGACTTTGGAAACACACAAGTGATAAGTATAAACTTGTTATATATGGAACAACTTAATTTTATCAAATATGAATGAGTCGATTTGTGTTTTATATTACTTGGTGAACCAAATTTAAAACAAAGGAAAAAAAGGGTGATATTATTGATAAGATTCAAAACAAACTAATTACGTGGAAAAAAATATTGTGATATTACTGCCGTATCATCAACATGTCAACAATGTATTACAAAAAAAGGAAAAAGGGTGAATTGGTACATGTTTTAAAAGATAAAGGATTTAAAAGAGAAAAAATAAATATAAATGGTCCAAATATTGAAAATAAATAAGATAAATGATTTTTGATGTAATTTTGTCTATATTTTAGTACTTACTATTTACCTTTCTATTAGTGAGATATATTATATTAACATATTATTTATTGATTTTTAATAATTTTGTAATATTAATTTTCAATATATTATGTATTATATTTTACGTCAATCGTATTATTTTAGCTTATTTTTGTAATATCTTTATTACTATAAAAGGAGAACTAAGGTTTTGTTTCTCCCTCTACTTAACCCTAATTAACTTTGCATAATTCCCTCCAAAACACATTAACCTAATTTTTATATTTTATTTTTTTATAGCAAAAATGCCTAATGTGATTTCTATTAAATCCGGCGCCACCCCTATTATTTATGACATCCTTATTTCTCTCAACTAATTTCTTCACCAAGAATCGAGCTCATGTCCTCTCACAATTATATAGTTCATTTACCACTAAGCTATTTAAATTCATTTGATATATTTTGATTACACCAACTAATAACTACAACTTTCAATTATATATATATATTTTCAAATCCAGGATATATTTTTTCTTAATAATAATGTCTGATTTTGTTTACCTCAACTCCATTTCTTTTTTTAATCACACATTTAATCTATTATATCATTATATATACGACTAATAACTACAACTTTCAATGTCTAATTTTGTTTCCCTGAAAATCAACTCCATTTTTTTTAACACACATTCAATCTTTATTTTTTTTCTTTCTGATCCAATTATTTTTATTTGATCTACCTGATTTTTTTTAAATATCCGATATGTGTGTGTGTGTATATATATATATATATATTTCCTTAATTAAAATTTAATATTAATAACATATAAAAATATGTTACGAATATTAATCGTATGTACTTTGTCTTTCATCTATATTCCTTTTATTTGATCCACATTCAATTTTTTTTTTCAAATTCAATATATATATTTTCTTAATAATAATGCCTGATTTTGTTTACTTGAAAGTCAACTTCATTTCTTTTATCATCACACATTCAATTTATTTTTTCTAATCGAATTATTTTTATTTGATCTACCTTAATTTTTTTGAATATTTAATATGTATTATTTCTTAATTAAGATCTATTATGAATAACATATAAAGATATATATATATATATATATTTCTCGAGTTCACCCTAATTAATCCTACTTTAACCCTATTTTAGTTCAAATAAATCGTTAAAAAAATATCACACCGGGTTTTGCTATACAAATATTTAATTTATTTAAATATAAATCCACTTTTTTATAATGATATGTTATGAATATTATCGTATATGTTTTGTTTACGTTCACTTATTTTTATACAACCTCAATTTTTTTTGTTTAAATAGAAATCAATTATACATATGCTATGCAAATATTAATTTTATTTAAATAGAAATCCATTTTATTATAAAAAAAAAATCCCTTTTTTTAATAAATATATGTATGAATATTTATTGTATATGCTTTTTTTTATAAAGATACATACTTTCACAAATTTGTGTTTCCATTGCTACTATAAAGATCAAAGTATTTCAATTGAATGTATTTCATTGTATTTGAGCATTTCACATTGGTAAAGATTTAACACTGTTATTTTTTTATTTTATTTTATGGCATATTCATGTTACAAAAAATGTTTGCATCTGATTTTCGTTACAACGTACATCATTATGCTACACATATTTATCCAAACGGAAATCAGTTTGAAGTATTAGTTGAAAAAATTAATAGCAATATATATTTTACACACGGATGGTTTGCATTGCGTGATTTTTATAATATTCAGTATGGTGCTTGAGCGATTTTATTATGCACTGGGATGAGTTGGTTTGAATTGATTTTAAAGGACATATTTGATTGTGTTATTCATCCTCCTATGAAATTTAATTTGGATAAATGTAATGTTTTATCATATTTTCGTCATGATCTTCTGAAATTTACTGACATCCTATTGTTTTCTCACAATTGCTGCAATTTTGCCTTAAAACTAAAAGATCAACTAACTGAAAATAATGTGAAAACTGGATTTTTTGTGAGTTTTTTTTATATATATTTTTTTAGTTTTAGTTTTTATTATATATTTGTATTTTCTAACTTTTCAATTTTTTTTATAGATGGTGTAATATAATGGTTTTGGTTAATTAGCATAATGTTTAGTAGTTATTTTGTAAACTATTTATCTAAATTCGTCTTTCTACCAAATATTATCATTTTTATCGTCACTATGATTTGAATATTTTTTTTTGAAACTTTTATTTTAATTTTTTTATTATAATTCTTTTCATATCATATATGAAAATCTACAAAACCCGTGCGATAGCACGGGTCGGTGTCTAGTTACTATAAAAGGAGAACTAGGGTTTTGTTTCTCCCTCTACTTAACCCTAATTAACTTTGCATAATTCCCTCCAAAACACATTAACCTAATTTTTATATTTTATTTTTTTATAGCAAAAATGCCTAATGTGATTTCTATTAAATCCGGCGCCACCCCTATTATTTATGACATCCTTATTTCTCTCAACTAATTTTTCCTAGAGCCACTAACAACAATACCACACATAGAAATCAAAAACACGTATTTATCTTTCTCTCAACTATTTGTATTCTGCACGCTTCTTCTCTCCCTCAACTTTTTTGTATTTTTCTGTCATTACCTTTCTCCTTTCTCTGCATCTCAATCCCATTTTTTGATATGTATCTCTCTAGACAATATATATCATGAAGATTTGTTTAGTGTTTGATTTGCCAATTTTTTGGTTTGTTTTGTTACAGTGTTGGTGCTGATCTAAGGATTTTGTTTATGGTGATGTGTTAAACATCGATCCCTCTTGAGAATGAGGCAGTACCTCTATCACTTTTGTTATGTTAATTAGGTTTACTATTGTTGCAAAATTGAAGAAAAAAAGGAACATGAGTGATCATAAATTGTTATTATCAAGTAAGTTTTAAACTTTATGCAACTTTATGTTTTTCTCTATTTTTTTCACTTTTCTAATCAACATTTATTGTTCTTTGCCGAACCAAACTTGATTGAATTTTATTTTAATAGATTTTTCCTATTTTATTGGTTTCCTTCGATTTTATGTCTTGCTTTGTTGTAGGAACATGAGAGATCATTTTTATTAAAAGTTTTATTTTGGTTATGTGGAGAGGTTCTCCTCACTGCTACAACAAAAATGGCTAATCTCTCACTTTCTCTGCTCACGTTACTTTTTGTATTAGGTAGATCATTTGTACACTGGTGTTTAATTTTTTGTTTTTGGTTTTGTTTTTTGTAGATGATATTTTATTTTATTTTGTTTTTTTGTAAAAAGTTTTTTTTTTTTTTTTGTATACTGAAGTTGATCAATAGCCATAAAGATACTTCACTCCTAACTCCCGAAATTTTGGCTATTGTTTTTTTTTTTTTTGTTATCTGAATTAATTTATTGTTGTTCTTTTGATCTGAATTAAGTTAGGAACCTTATCATATTATTTTTAGTTTCTGTGTTTTAATTTTTCAATTAATCTGATTATTGTAATGGAAAACATGATTTTGAAGAAATAAAAATGGTTGCAATCACTACAGTCATGGTGACTATCTCCTTTCACGGTAGTTTCTTACTTATGAGTCTTTTTGTTTTTTTTAATGAGCAAATTGTAATTGATTTATGCAGGGCACTCTAACTGTGTTATTTTGTATATTGCAGATACTTTAATGGTTGGTCATGAGCACGTCGATTGATTACGAAGAAGCTCTGTTTTCTTTCTCTTTGTTTTTTTTTTGTAATTTCTTTCCAATTATATTATAATAAAGATCTGTTCTATTATTTGATAGAATTTGGTCTTTCTTTGTAAAGATATATGCAATTAGAATGCATTTTTATATCATAATATCATAATCTCTTCTATGTACAAAATTATTCTGATTTTACAACTCTATTATTTTAATGCGTGTAAATCATAAATCCTTTGAAACTGAACTCTGTTTTTTGTTACACATTATTGTTACTAGGAATTAAACCCGTGCGATGCACGGGTTTGATTAAATTTTTTATTTTACAATTTGTTTATTGAATAAAATAATATGATATTCAATTTTTTAAAATTTAATAATAGACTTATAATATTGATAAATAATAAACTTATAAAATTCATAATATTCATTGTATCTAATGGATCCAATTAATCTGCTCACTAATGAGTTTGTTAAGCGGTTAATAAGTTTTCCCTAAAATGAATTATTAATCGCTAGATCATCTTAGTTTAAAATAAAACTTTCAAATATATATAGGTATATGTATATTAAATTGAGATTTCATGCGATTTTAAAATACTTTTTTATTATGAAATTTTTTTGTGGTGTTTAATCAACACTTTTATAAACTTGATTAGTATTCATTTTCTCTATTTGAAAACCGTTTGTAATGCTCCAACCCAATTCATTATATATAAACAATCTATTTTGCAAATTAAAAACAATTGAGTTTGTATAATTTTAACTACTAATTTTCTATGCATAGATATATTGTAATAATATACCACAATATTCACACAAACTAAAATACCCAAAAGAGACTAAACAATACATCAATGCCTTTTAATCTCCACCATTCTTGTTGGTAAAGCAAATTAATATATGATTTGGAAACCACCTTCAACTTTTGATCATAGCCAAGAAGGAAGAACACACCATCATAAAACTAGAAATGAAAAAAATATACTATATT
The DNA here is from genome assembly GCA_951799995.1 of Trifolium subterraneum. Taxonomy (NCBI): domain Eukaryota; kingdom Viridiplantae; phylum Streptophyta; class Magnoliopsida; order Fabales; family Fabaceae; genus Trifolium; species Trifolium subterraneum. The sequence goes on along the minus strand of OX637462.1, from coordinate 3,442,632 downwards.
AAAAATGAAACATTAAAATGAACATAAAAAAATTGCGCTGCCATAGAAATATAAAATTTGGAAAGTGAACCCTAGTCGAGCTCCATAGCAGTGTTACTTTTGGGGGAAAAAATCGAAAGAAGGCAAAAGTGTAAAATTTAGGATGAGATGTTTAGAAGGATAAATGTGACAAAAAATTGAGAAATCTACCATTCTTCTGCAACACTTACTAAATTTCAAAGTTTATTTAAAAAATGAACTTTATAATGACTTACTCCGATTAGGGATGGCAAAAATATCCATACCCGCGGATATCCGCGGATAAAATCCGTCACGGACACGGAGCGGATAGTCTAATGGATATCCGCGGATAAGATAAATGGATATTTCAAATACTTGATAGTTAATGGATACGGTGCGGATTTAATGGTATCCGTATCCATGGATATCCATATCCGTTAATAAATAAGAAAATTATATAAATATTCTTAGTTATCAAATATAAAAGAGCTTTTTTAATTCTTTAGAATTTTGTGATGAACTTTGTTTTGATTAGAAATGAAATATATGAAGTTTTTTCTTAAGAGAAATATATTAATATTATTATATTTCGGTGAAAAGAAGGAAAATAAATGTGTTAAATTGAAAGTGAAATATGAATATTATTATGTATTAATAAACTTTTTATTCTTTCTTTATAAAGAAGATAAACAAATTTCAAGTAATTAAAATAATTTTTTTATAAGAATCACATATTTTTTTTTAAATTTATTATCCATGGATATCTGTAAATATCCGCGGATACTTCAAAACCTGTGGATTACCCGTTTAGCGGATACCGCACGGATATGGAGCGGATATGGATATCATATTTATCCAACGGAACGGACATGAATATCATGCTATCCGCCCCCACGGATATCCATTGACATCCCTAACTCCGATGTATAGCTAAAACGCAATGCCAAGGGAATAATGCCTAAAAAGCTTTAAAGAAAGTTCCAAATAATTTTAAAGAACTTTTTTGACAATAAATACATTTGAAGAAATTAAAAGTTGCATAATTTAATGTTGGAATCAATAATTAATTTTTTTGGTTATTTTAATATATTTTTAAGTTTTACAAAAATTTAGTCGATTATAAATAGGTATCAACAAAATTTTACTCTAACTTTAGTTAATGAAATTATTTAAAAAAAATAATGAAATTACTCGATTAAAAAAGAAATTCAAACAACTTTCGTATATCATTATTTTATGATGGTAACTTCAAAAGTCTGGTTTAGTGGTAAAAAGATATTCATATCTTGAATCAGGAAGTTTTTGAAAGGAGGTAAATATAATATATTATTTGAGTCCTAAAGTCTTCCCTAAATTTTTCTCATAAAAGAAAATATGATCACATGGTTTTGGGTAAAAAATTTCTACTTTCAATTCGTAACAATAAGTTTTGAAATATAAAAAAGAATCGAAAAACTGTCATATTTTGCGTCACCGATGATGGGTATTGGAAACCACTAACCAAGATAGTTACAAATTACTACAATTTTCAACATAAACACCAACACCATCCCAAAAGGCATACATCAAAGAAGTGTGGCATTAATCCCCACAAGGATCAAATTCTACCTTGCTATACCAACTCGATCTTTTAAATTTTATGACAGCGAACCAAATATCTCACTAAGCATAACCTGTTTTCAAATTGATCTTGCAACTGTAGCTAAAATGTATTACAATCGATATTGCTTAACATGTTTTCATGCCCAACATCCTGCATCCGCTCATCCAATCCAAAAATCGACTATATATATATATATATATATATATATATATATATATATGCACCGCAGATAAAAACAAACATAGACATCAAATAAGATTACAAAAATTTGAGAAATTATTATTATATTCTTCTGCAATACATACATACATCTCTCTCAAATTGAAATCTTGATATCATGTGAGTGTGTGACCATATGTATACTGAATATATAGTTAGTTCATGTGTTAAATTTTTCCGTAACCGATAGCTAATAAGAATTTTAAAAGAATATTTCTTTCAATTTATTATAGTGTTACCACCGTTATAGATAGGGGAGCTAAGCTATTATTTTGTCATTATCATTACTAATTATAATCATAATAATAATCATGATACCGTAAAAAAAAAATCATAATCATGATTTCCTTTTCAGCAAAAATATAATAATAATTAATGAGAGTTATTGGGTTGTTACATTTAGAAAGGAATTAGAAAGGAGTATGTAGAGTATGGATGCAAGGATATATAGTGAGGGGATAAGAAAAATAGGAGTTTTGTAAAAATGACACATAAGCAAAGGAGCTTTGTTAGGCTGCCACATCAGCATTTAAAAGTTTGTTTTAGTATATAGTATGATGATGTTTTTGCAACTTTGTTTTGTATTTTTAAATTGTAAATCATAATCATAATCATACTTCTTTTTTTTCTCAATCTACTATCACCCAAAAAAATATAAAATGTTACCTTAAAAATAGCACCATTTATTTTGACTTATCCAAATAATCAAGCAACATTTTTTTTAATTTAAAATCAGATTTACTTTCCCTATTTTTTTTTACATAATATATTCCAAAAAATAAAATAAAATCATGGTATAATAGGAAGATAAGTGCACAAATACACTTTTTAGTTTGTATTTATTTGTCTAAAACGACAAATAAAAAGGAACCTATGGAATAATTATTATAATTTCTTTATGGATGGTTGTTTAACTATTTTTTATTTCAACAAAAAAGATATCACTGTAATATATAATATGGATGGATGGAAGCTTTTTTTCTCTTTAGTTTGTGGAATATTTTTTCTTCCATATTTTATTTATTTATGTATTTATAGATTTTTTTTTTTAAGCATGATTATGGGATTTTTATATAATGATAATAATGATATGTTGATAAAAAAAATTATCACAGTATGTATCTAAATTTGACACTCCACAAAATCCGTGCAACGCACGGGTCGGAGTCTAGTTAATATTAAATAAAATGAAGTGCAATTTTTATAATATTAATATCTAAAAATCGATCTAAATTAAACTGCACTAAATTAGACCAAATTAAATTGATTTTTTTTAAATTCATCATCCAACATCAAACCAAAACGTGCGTAATTTAATCATGAAATCATGTTATATTTTAGCTTAAAACTGATCTAAATCAAACCGCAAACACCTATATCAAAAGTTGTAACGAGTTACTAAAGGGTCGTTTGGATGAACTTATTTTTGAGCTTATGCGAACAACTTATGCAATTTTTTTGTATTATTATAAGTTTGTCAAGGTAGTTTAAGATAAAATAGCTTATAATAATAAAATTTTCACTAGCGTAAACTTATAAAATAACATAAAACATAATTTATATTACATAAGTTGTTTGCATAAGTTCAAAAATAAGCTAATCTAAACGGCCCTTAAGAACTTAATGGAATCCAATCCTCTCCTGCTAATGCTAATTATAATTTATAATCACAATCATTCATCTCCTATGCACAATCCAACTGTTGCAAAACTGTAAGGGTCCGTTTGATGCGTATGATAGGATAAAGACAAAATAGTATAAGAAGCTGAATAAGAAAATGATATGATAGTGACTGGATAGACACATATCTTGTCATGTGTTTGGTGCACACAAGATATCAACATGATAAAATATATATATTATGTTTAAATGACAAAATTAACCAAAACAAATCTAACTATTATAAAAAAAAAACAACAAACCTAACAAAAAAAATAAAATAGAAAACAACAAAAAGTCATTGTAAAAAAAAAGGTTTTATTGTTGCTATCCGGTTGCTAATCCACCAAAAACTAAGGAAAATAATAACAAAGAGTCAACAAGATATGATTAGTAATAGGTTAACGTTACATTTTCCTATTGGTGCAACAAACAACGGATAATAACATGATAGGTTAATTTTATGCTACTATGTCTCATAGGCTCCGTTTGACCCGACTTTTTTTAGCTTTAAATTCTCTTTTTAATTAAAAGTTGGGCCAAACACATTTTTAACAAAGCTCTTAATCATAAAAAGCAGATTTTTTCAATGTGCAAAATTGGATTAAATGAGCTTCTAGAAAAAGAGGTTGAAACCTACTTTTGAAAAAAAATCCGGAGCTTTTTATTATTAAAAAATAAAAAAAATGGTGCAGAAAAAAGAGAAAAAATGTGTGAAGCTAGATTAATCCAACGGTTTACATTGGCGCAGAATGGATCCTTAGCAGAGGAGCAACAAAAGAGGATATAGATCCGAACTTAACAAGTAAAGAGAGAATAGAGGTGTGGATAGTAGCCACAAGTCCACTGCATTCTCAAAGCAATATAAGAAACCCGGCCCATATAAAAACAAAGCGGATCCGAATCCAATTAGAAACCATAGCAAAAAAAATCAAGCTGAAACAGAAACAAGTTCTGGAAGTTCAGAGAAAACCGCACGATTGCGAGCGAAGAAGTTGAAAAAAACACGATCGTCGGCGTAACGGAACTCTCTGATTCCGATTCACACTCCATCGTTTTCCACCTACTACTTCCACGCAAAATTCCAATTCCAATTCAATTTTAATTTTAATTATTTCGAGGTGATACGTTTTTCCCTTTCTTTAAATAGGGTTTCAATTTTCAAATTATTGATCGGAATAATGTGACGGTTTTGATTTTGAGTTGTTGATGTTATATAATACTTGCAGTATTTGTGCAATTGAAGGATTGGTGCGTCGTTTTAGGGTTAAAATGAGGTTTGAGCGTGTGCACTGATGTCATTGTTTTGGATTGTGATTCGTCAACTAGCAGAAATTGAAGCAATGGTATATAGTTTTTATTTTCCCCAAATTTTATATGTGGATTGTTGGGTTTTATTAATTATTTTATTAGAAATTATAATTTTTTAATTTGAGTTTTGTAAAGGATCTTGAATTTGTGCTTGTTTAAGAGTCTTGGTGTTTTGTTTGTGAATTTAAAGAGGTTCAGAAAGGGAGTTCAGACTTGTTCCTTATCTCACGCATTGATTTCTAGAAATGCTGTGGAAAGTGAAGATATAAATTTGTAGTTTATTGGCATTTGGGTTATTGTTTCCTTACATGTAAATGTGTAGCAAAACAAAGTTATGTATGTTAGTTTCTGTCATTTTGCATAAGATGGAAGTGTGCTTTATAAGGAGTCAAATTTAGTCTTTTTATTGGAAGTATTGCTATATATAGACTGGTTATAGACAATGTTATGGAAATCTAGTGATTCCTATATATCTCATATCAATGGCAATAGTAAACTAATGATTTCTATCTTTAAAATGCATGTGTAAAGGCGGCATCCAAGAAAGTGATAACAAGAGAAGAGTGGGAGAGGAAGCTTAATAATGTCAATATTAGGAAAGAAGACATGAATAAATTGGTAATGAATTTCCTTGTAACCGAGGGTTTTGTTGAAGCTGCTGAGAAATTCCGCAAGGAGTCTGGAACTGAGCGTATCCTTTTTTTCTTTTTTCTTTTTCTTATTATTTCTTTTGGGTGAGGGGGAATCTTTTTTGTTCAGTCAATCTATGCTTGTCCTTAATATTGATCTTCAGCTGACATTGATCTTGCTACAATCACTGATCGGATGGCTGTTAAGAAGGCAGTACAAAGTGGTAATGTTGAAGATGCAATAGAGAAAGTCAATGACTTAAATCCTGAGGTGAGCTTGCTGTTCCTTTTTACCTTCCAATTTTATTGTAACTGAGAACTGCCACTTTCTATGTGTCTTAGTCTTCTTTTTTGTTAGTGAGCATTGCACATAATGCACGCACTGCTCAATGAATGTGGTCAATTTTATTTAATGTAAGCATTGGCCTTGACTATGGACAAATTGATGTAGAACTCTTTTGTTTGCTTATTTTGTTATCTCCTTCCCCACTATCCTTGCTTACTTAACCCACATTCTTTTAACTTATATAAGGATAGCTTCATAAAAATATCGATATAGGTCTCAAAATTTGGGTTAGACCTAACTCAAATCCTAGAAGCTAACTTAAAAAATGAGGATTGCTTAAGTGTTGTAAGAACTAATTGGCCATTATCTATAGTTGATGCGCGATCTCAAAATACCCTTTCAAATCTGGTGGATCGTGTAATAGTTGTTTTTATCAGAATTTAGTAGAACACAACCTTTTTATTTGGTTTTCTTACTTCTCCGACCGTACTATACCATCCCTACTTGCTTAACATATTATGCATGCTTATTAGGATGATATAAAAAAAATACCAGCAATAGTGGTCTTAGAATTTGGACTAGACTTAGCTCAATTCCAAAAGTTTGCTCTAGGGTTGAGGATTGCCCAAACTTTATAAGAGCTGCTTTGGTAACATCTCTAGTCAATATGGGATCTAAACACTACTGCTAAACCTCAACTCTACCTCTAAAGCTAACTCATGGGGTGGATTGCCCATGCTTTATATGGTCTACACCGGTCATATCTCCAGTTGATGTGGATTCTCGACAAAAGGGATATAACTTTCCTAAGAATGTTCATTTCAATGTTCTTTGAAGTTTTTGTTTTCTTATTATTTCTTATATTTTACATTTTCCTGAATAATTTATTTTCATAGGTCTGTTTGGTGTTCTCATAGTTTTTTTTTTAAATGAAAAATGTATAGAAGCTTATTTTCCATTTATTCATTAATATCTTGTTGACGCCTCCCTCTTTTGGCCTTCATTACTTGTTTTTTCCCCTTATTCTTAATGTGTGCAGAACTCACAAACATTTTGTACTCATCAGAGCATTCATTGATCTTTTGTCTTATTCATCCGTTCTATACAATTAACATTGGTTGTATAATACTGTCTGCAGATACTGGACACAAACCCCCAATTATTTTTCCATCTTCAACAGCAGCGGCTTATAGAACTGATCCGGAATGGAAAAGTAGAAGAAGCTTTAGAGTTTGCACAGGAGGAGCTTGCCCCAAGGGGAGAGGAAAATGTAAATCCTTTTAATGAATTTTCTTGTCTATTGTCATATCATATCTTTATTAGTGGAGTATTTCTGTCATTTTTATTAACACTTTATTAATAGTTTTGGCTGTTACTGTACTATGATTGTATGTAGTCAGGAAAAAGCAAATATATTTTTTTTCCATTTCAATTTGTTGCACAGACTTGGTGCTAACCATACTTGAAATTTGGGTTCCACAGCAAAGCTTTTTGGAAGAATTGGAGAGGACTGTTGCACTGCTTGCCTTTGAAGATGTCTCGAACTGTCCTGTTGGAGAGCTTCTTGACATATCACAACGTCTAAAAACAGCAAGTGAGGTGAATGCAGCTATACTTACAAGCCAGAGTCATGAAAAAGGTTTGTGTTTGCTTCAAAAATCTGATATTTCAATATATAACTTTGGAATGTGCCTGGTTTTTAATCTAGTTTGTCTGTTTATTTTATCTAAGAAATGTCTGTAATTATATGTATTGCTGCATTTTTTGTGGTGATTGATATAGTGTTTATTTAATAGCAATTGTGGTGTTGTAAAATTTGGGAATGTAATAGAAGTTTTGCCAGATTCACGTACACCCCAATTAAACAACCAATATTCTGTTAGTGTACATTGTGATGGTTATGCCCAAATGATGGATACAAACTTACAGCGCTTGTAAGTGATTACATTGTTGCCTCCTCTAATTAAGTTTGGATTCCAAGGAATGCTGTGAGGGCTTTAATGTGACTAGTTGGTATCCTTTACATTTTTGGTATACCATGGTGGCAATAAGGTTTAAACCTATGATGACTTTATGCAAGCTACCAAAACCCTTCACCATTTGTCTAACCCTAGTACCAGAGTTTAGGTGATTTTCTTTGCATGCCATTGGGATCTTGTCATCTTGCATTATGTTTATATATGTCCACCTCTATGCATCGGGAAAGATTTTTCTTTGTGCTGTTCAACTTCTGCAACCAAATTATGATTTGGGATCCACTTGGTTTGAAGGTCCATTGGAGGTTTTTTTTTTTGTTAACGTGACAAAGTCATTTCGTTCATACTTAACACATGGCTAACGAAGTATATAATTTACATGAATCATGACAAGCTGAGATGAAGAATTGAATTTGAAGTATTACTTGGGTTACTGCCGATATACATTGATACTTTTATTTCTCTGAAAGGATGATACTTTTATTTCTATTATGCATTGTTTGTACTTGTTTGCATTTATTTTATTCCTTGTGTTGTGTTCTTTTGCTTTGGGTTCTTGTTTTCTAAACTGTGACAAAACTTCAACTTACTTTGCTAATATTTTTTTTTTCTTCTTCCATCAGACCCAAAACTTCCAAGCTTGTTAAAGATGTTGATATGGGCCCAAAACCAACTGGATGAGAAAGCTGCCTTTCCTCGCATAAATGATCTATCCACCGCTGCATTAGAAGATCCTGCTTAAATACTCGTGACATTTCAATTTGATGATTTTAGGTTCTAGATGAAGTGATTGTGGTCATTTGTGTTAAAAATTGTGTATTACTTTAATGAAAAGATGTTTAATAACATTGATGTTCGTTTTCTCCTAGATGGTTTTATCCCATTGTACAAAAAGATTGTTAATACAGTCATCATTCATTTTTCCCCTTTAAGTTTTACCCATTGTTACTGTATTGTATTGTATTGTAATTGCATATGTGAAGATAATAAGGTTTATCATTATGATTGCAGAAGATAGCCCAAATATGACAATGGCATGAACATTTATTTGGGTTTATTAGGGACCGTTAAGACCTATAATTGTCTTCACACTTCTCTGCTCTGCCTCATTAATGAGAAAACATCTCTCTGGCAAAGGTGAAGATGAACACTGGTCCCTGTTTTTTACTTTTCTCCAGAGAGCATTTAAACATTGCTTCTGAACCGTGTGTGTGGTTACAATTTATTTTGCAAAGTTATACCATACCATATAAACTCGTGTGCTTGCTGCTAAAGAGAGTAATGAATGTAAACAATAACTGATTGTACTTGTAATTCATGACAGAAGTAGAGGATGTATTGTATGTTACTGTAACAACTAAAACAAGATCCTCAAAACTAAAAAATCTGCCATTGTTTTTCTTATCTATTAAACTAAGTTAAACTAGAAACATAAAAAGAACATTAAAAAAAAGAAACAGAAAAATAGAAGCTGCCTCAATGAACAGGGAGATGATGATCATCACTTGGTCTTGATCCAAATGACATAAACCCAAGTTGTATTATCAATGGCTTTGAACTCTTGAACTTGTGTATCTTCTGCAATGAATTTCTTTGGCAAAGTATCTCTAAGATGAGAACATGAACAACCATCATCAAAATTAAGTGCATAACTTGAAGGATCATATTGAAACTTAAGCTTCTGTTTATTCCCATTCTTCAAAGCTCTCTTGACTGCAGCCCTCATCCTCCAAAACAAGCTTCTGCAACGCTTCTTGCCATAAACATTCACCCATTCCAAATTCTCTAACAAACCCATTTTAGCAAAGCTTGAAAGTTTACAAGAAAAGAAGTAAAGTTTTAAACTTGAAGAAATTTCCTGAATGGGTCAAAAGTAACTTTGTAATACCAATAAAGAACAGTGTGGATGGGATAGGATGTGATGATGAAAGTAGTTGGAAAGGTAAAAAGGTTTTGATACCGAGCTTGGAGAAGAAGAAACACAGAAGTAGAAAACAAGTGGCAGAATGTAGGAGTAGTCTTTTTGGTCTTTGAAAGAAGTTGCTTAGTGTATCTATAGAGTGTATAGGAGAGAGTGAAGTCACTTTGGGATGCTAAAATTCTCTAGAGAGAGAGAGAGTGGTGGGGTTGGAGAGCAGAGAGTAATGGGCAGAGAGCCAAAAAAAGTGAAATAAGGTCTTTCGTTGTATCACAATCAGAATCAGAATTGAATTCAGAATGTTGTTGTGAACTTGTGACCGTATATATAACGAATTATATATAGGAGTATAATAATAATGATAATGAAATCTGTTTTATCTTCTCCGGTTTTTTCTTAACTAAATGAATCATTGTGTTATACGTTAGTGATTCATTCTATCTAGGAGATTATTAAGGTTCCTTTATTTCTCTATTTTGTTGGATTTTCCACTAAAATATCTCCTTTATTTTCTTTCCATGTAAGTAACCAAAAATAACGAAAAACGTTTTGTGCCTAATTTTTCTGGAAGTTTTTTTATTAAATAATTTTTCTCAAATTTTTTTTTTTTTAATTTTTATTACAATTTTTCTTAAAGATATTTGCCTATGATTTTGGTTTACACGATCTGTTTATTTATGAATATAATCAGGAATTTAATATCACGAGTTGTACTAGTGCTAAAAATTAGAGAGTAACGTTAATGTTTTGAGTTTGTCTTTTTTTTTTTTTTGTCTTAGATGAAGTGATAATCTATTGAAATTAAACTCACATATAATTGTGAGATTCCGGGTTCGAACTCGGGATACGACGTTCGGCCTAACAATTTCGACATTTTTGCCAGTTGAACTAGAACTTATGGGACAACGTTTTGAGTTTGTCTATTTGAGTCTTATATGATAGAATTTTGTGGGTTAATTATCTAATTTTTATGTCTGTTAATTCTATTCGACCGTCGTAAATAAAGTTTGATTAAAAATTGTTTTTTTTAAAAGATTAAAGATTGAACTCAAGTTCTCATATTATTTATTTTTTTACAATTACTTTTCTTTTATTTTTACAAAAGGTTGTTTGTAACATGTTTATCTTGAATATTAATTTTCTTTGAAAGGATGTTGAATTAAGTTGAATATAATTTTTTATTATAAAATAAAGTAAAAATTTGTTGATAAAATAAAATATTGTAACAAAGGAGACTTTTGTAATAATTGAAAAATGGAGACTAAATTGGCTCAAAAAATTAATCTAAAAAGAACCATTTTACTAAGTTTAATTTTCATACACTATAAATTTGTTTCTAGCCGCTAGGCTACTTGACCAAAAAAAAAAAAAAAATTTGTTTTACATTGTAATTAGCACATTACAACGATCAATACGGATAACTTCAAAAAATTAGAATAAACGTCAAACATTTTAAATGATACCAGTACTGTATATTATAATTGATTAATTGTGTTAATTTTTTACATACATGAGTTAAATCAAGGTTTAATTATACTTTTGGTCCCTTATCTTTATTTTAGGTTTTAAATTGGTCCCTTATCTTTTAAAAGTTTCAAGTTGGTCCCTTATCTTTATTTTAGGTTTCAAGTTGGTCCCTTCCGTCAATATTTTAACTATTTCCGTTAAATTTAGACACGTGACAAACTAATTTGGACATGTGGCACACTTGGACAGATGACACGTTTCCAATTTTAACGGCAACAGTAAACAAATTGACGGAATGGACCAACTTGAAACCTAAAATAAAGATAAGGGACCAACTTGAAACTTTTAAAAGATAAGGGACCAATTTGAAACCTAAAATAAAGATAAGGACCAAAAATGTAATTAAGCCATTTATTAATTAACCCGCAAATCCATAAGTTGCAAAACTGCTGCAAGCAATTGGGTTTAAGTTTGAGTTGGAATGGTTTGTAACTTTTTCTGTGATGAAAAGGCAAACTAACTTTAGTAAAAAGAAAAAGGCAAACCAGACGTGAAAGAAATGAATATTTTTATTAGGAGTAATGAATGTTTATTTTTTTTTGTTGTTAAAATAAACATATTAAACTTTATTTTACTAAAAAAACACATATTGGTAGAGTACATTAGACATAAACACAAAATTAAAATTACTAAACATGAAAAGAATGAATCTACAAAAATATTCACAACATCTAACAAAATAGTATAAAACAAAAAATATTTCTACACATAATGTGACAGATTCAAAGAGACCGGAATATTATATTTTTGGATCCGTAACATTGGCGACCTAGTCAATGATTGAATCAGTAATTGATCAAAGTTGATTTGAACTAAATAAACACTATACTAAAGCGGAAAATCAAACAATGTCGCATTGTGGCACTTAGACAACACAAAAGAAAAATTAATCTATGTGAAAACTAATTATTTAAATTAAAAGATGAAAAAAGGATGAATAATAATTTATGTTAACGGAATACACCAATTGTTAACAAGTATAATTTAGTAAAACTCCAATAGCTAAATTTAGTGGTAAAAAGATAGAATTGAATATAAGAGGTTTGACTCGCATGTTCAAGCCTCATTAGCGCCCTTAATTTAAAAAAAAAAAAAATACACTAACATGACTATTAAAACTCTAGTTAAAATATTTAATTTTTTTTTGAAGCAACATTTTAATTATACTTTACAATATTCACATGTTTTCATAAAAAAACTTTTTTTTAGGTAGGAGTGATAAACACCATCTAGAACTCTCATCCATAATTATGACGTCTTGAACTTGAGTCCAAATGTAAATTGTAAGTGTTCAATCAAACAATATCAACATTGTCGATTGAATTACATTTTACGGACTCAAAAAAATAATACTACCTATATCCCATAATAAATAATTTATTTTCACATAGTTTAAGAAAAATGTATTATTAAAGAAAGAGATTAAATAAACTATTTCAAAGAGTTTAAGAAAAATGTAATAATTAAATAAAGAGAATGCGACTTTTACTTGAGGAATGTACTTGGAAACGCAACTTGCTTGGAGACAGGGATTCCAACAACTTCAAGTGAAAATGTTGGAATTAATCTAATACTAATCATAAGAAGATCAGTTGAATAACAAATATTAAATCTATAATCTTACTTTAGTGTCGAAGTCAAAGAAACATACGAAGCATGTATATAAAACAATATCTATGACATGTTGATTTATCGAGGATTATAGGAATACTTAGATATACAAATTGAACTAATTTTAGTCTCTCGCAGTGGTAATTCTGAAACACAAAGAGAGAGACAGATGACTACACTCGTTGGCTTATGGTTCTTCCTCAATCAGACCCTTATTCCCTTAGCACTCTTTGGATGAGGAGAAGAGACGATGTACAATGTGTCTGATATATTGGCATGACAGGAGGGAAATAGAAACCTTAATTTACTTACTAATTTTAGCTTCTCTCAAAATTCTTTTACGGTAACATTTAATTCTAAAAAGACCCCGATTCTCCGCTTTGATGATATTTTCAGAACTTATATATTCAAAATATCAATGTAACTATGTAGTTATTTTTTTGTTTGTTGGAGGTTAGTTTTTTTTTTATATAATAAAAAATGAGATCCAGGCTAGTTTCACAATAACCATTAAGAAACTCTGCCATTTCACTGTTGATCAGAATTTGCCTGTCTTCATATGAACCTTTCAATCACTATCTATTTCACATAGAAACTCAACTACACTAGTTAAAGCACCTTCCATTGAGTGAATCTCTCAACTACTATTACTAAACTAGAGAAGAAAAAAATGGATCAAAATAAGAGGAAAGAGACATGCTATGCTATGCTAGTAGTAAAATCTAAAACTAAAACTATATAATATAAATTTTTTAAATGATAAAAATAAAAAAAATTCTATGTTGATCAATCAAATCAAACATGCCTTTTTGCTCTCAACTGGTTTGTCTCCCAACCAAACCAACCAGAACCCATGTGGGCTATCTCTGCTGCACCACATCTGATTCTTCCTCTTTTTGTCTTCTTATATAAAAGTCTTTTTGACTTTTTGCTTTATAAACATTATTCTTAATTTAAATTCTCTATTGTCTCATTCTGCAGTTAGCACTTATCCTTGTGTCCCTTATTGTTATTCACTGCCCACTATAGTATATTGTGTGGGGATACCCTTCAGATGACTTGTCATTCTAAGCCAACAGAGCAACCATTGGCACCCTATGTAATGTCCTTATCTCTTGTAGTAATCTAAATATGTGAAAATTTTCATTTGATTTGATTCTTATATGTTTTGGTCATATTACTCCTAGTAAGTCATATTTTAGCCACTTGGAATGGTCCTAAAATTGTGTCACCATTTTGTAAGGAAAAGGAAATGGGCCACCTCCATTTTGTACCTTGCTATAATATTGATTATTGATCACGTATAAATGTATAATGTAAACATAGAATTGTATTTGGTGTGTATTTAATTTTTTTAGTTACCACGAAGTTGATTGTTATTGTTAGCGTTGCTATTGTTAGCGGCGACTAATCTCTGTCAAAGAATTAGTAAAACATACATGGTGGATTATTTCCTCTCATATTCAATAATTCTGACAATTAATATGTGTTTTTGCCTATTATAGAGTGCCCGTGGCACTCCACATTTGACTTAATTTTCCTCTATCTTGCAACATTTTTGTTTCTCTTCTCTTATTAATGTGCACGTTGTCACTTCCGATCTTTCCTCTATCTTGTTCATGGAACTAAAAACGAACATTATTATGCTTATAGTAACCCAAATGTGTGAATTTTTTTTTTATTCTTGTATGTTTTTATCATATTATTAGTTACTAAGTCATATATTTAGCCACTTGGTATGGTCATCTTAGAAGGAAATGAGCCATTTCCATTTTATACCTCACAAAATTTGTACATTAAAATTTATTGTTCTACATATTTTTACGGGCTTAAATATGAAAAACGTCCCTGCAATTGTGTCTCATTTCGATTTTGGTCCCTGTAAAATAAAAAGTTTGATTTTAGCCCCTGCAAAATCTCAAAAATTTTAAAAAGGTCCCTGAGTTGAAATTTTTGCTGACATGTCCAAGTTATGATGATTTGCCAGATGTTGATTGTGTTACTTTGCTGACATGGATATTTTAATTTATATTTCTATTTAACTTTTCATTTTTTATAAAAACAAACTTATAATAAAAAAAAGAATTTAACTTAAAAAGGACCAAAATTAGGGTTCTTATAGCTCTCAACAGGGATCGTGCAATCGACGGAGGAATCGCGTAATAGCTCTCAACACCTGATTCTGTTATCAAACAAAACAGAAGAGAAGAACAATCAAAGGTGGAGGAGGTTGTTGTTGATGATGGTGTCGTTGTTGTGTGGGTTATTATTTTTATATCAAAAGTTGTAACTAGATAAAGGGTGATTAGGGATTGTGAGAAAGACATGAGTGTCTTCTTTCCATCTTGAAAATCAATTTGAATCTCTTTCTCTCACTATTGTTGGAATAGTTTTGGGGATCCGTCTTTTTCTCTCTTTTTGTTGAAGATGAAGATGGATTTTTGGATTTTAAGCTCTTTTTTTTATAGGATTTTTCACTTTTGATTTAAGTAAAAAACAAAGTTTTTAATTAAAAATGTTAATTATTATAAATAATAAATAATTGAAAATTTAAATAAAAATGATAATTTATATTAAAAATGAAATGCTTAAAGTCACGTCAGTATCGGCCAAATCATTATAAGTTAGACATGTAAGCAAAAATTATAGGTCAGGGACCTTTTTAAAAGTTTTGAGATTTTGCAGGGATTAAAATCAAACTTTTTATTTTACAGGGACTAAAATCAAAATAAGACATAATTGCAGGGACCGTTTTCATATTTAACCCTATTTTTACGTGAATGTATTTAAACATAAATCACTTCACATCCAACTAATCTTACCTTTAACTAAAATCAACTTTAGGAAATCTAACTATTCAAAAAATAATATTCTTTTGCTTAAAAAAAAAACAAAAATTCTTTTCTAAGTACAAACATACACTTAGGATTCACACTAAATTCCACATGCAAGAGTAAGACCAATTAGTTGGTTACATTCATAGTATATTGCAACTCAGTAATTCCCATCCCTATCATGCATAGCTGGATTTTTCTTCCTACATGTGCCCACTTACTGTCACACGCCTTAACTGAACCATACCCACCCTATCTCATTTTCTTATAAATCATGTCAATAAAAATGTTGTTTCTTTTTTTAGGACCAATAGCTATGCCAATTTTTAACTAGGTAACAAAGTGTTTGATGTCATGGCTATGTCTTTGTCACACCCTTGTTGTATTTGAAAGATTCTATATACCATTCAGAACAAGCAATTAGTCTTCATCGTGTGCAGTTTTAGGAGCAAGTTCCAAAAAATTCAACAAATAAGAGGTTTCCTCCATATGATGTACTAGTACTAGTATGTAACACATTAAAAAGTAGGTATAGTTGCTTTCATTATTACCTTTTTTGGTTAAAATTAGTTAATTTCAAAGCTCAAACTACATATGGTTAAATCTCTATGCTTTTTTCTATGTCATCATAGTCCAATTTTGATGATATAAATAAATGGGCCATGGGCTTTAGAGTAGACAATACAAGGTAAAAAAACCCAATAAGAATAAGCCATCATGGCCGGATACCAAAATTTACTCAACTTTAAATGTCAAACACAACCTTGGATTTAGATTTTAATTATTTACAAATATAAATTTTTGAAGTTAAAATATAAACGTTAGATCTTAATGGGATGGTCCACAAAATTTTAGCATTCTTTATAATTAGTGTTAAGTACTACCTCCCTTGTGAGATAATATGAATACGAGTTTATAAGTAAGAGATTTTCACCTCATAAGTTGATTTTGCATAGTTGAATTAGACTCAACTCCCAATTTTAAGATGGTATCAGAGTCTCTTCAAGATTCGTTGGCCACCTACTACCGGCTAGGTTTTCACAATCGGGTCATCCACCATTTATATCTACGCACCAAGTTCAATACTACTTGGCGTGAGGGAGTGTGTTGAAAAGTCTCGCATCGGATGTGAATTGGTCTAGACAAGAGTTTATAAATAAGATGTAATTCTCACCTTATAAGCAGGTTTGGTAGGATTCGTCTGAAAATTTCAAATGTATTTTTTATTTATTTACTAAAAAAAGAATATTTACTAATATAATACATAATTATGTTACTCATTATTTTCCAACCTCTAACAAATACTATGATGAAAACACAAGTTCATGTTCTCTTAAATTGCATAGTAACAGCGTGACATGTGAGCATGGTAAAGATATGTTATGGGCAACAGGTGTTGAATAGTACTATAGTAGTGCTGCTAGTACGTAGTAATGGCTTAATAATGGGTACAAAGCTTTTTTCATCTTAAAGTTGCATGCTATATTAATGTGTTTAGTTAACTAATCACATGGCACATGCTTTGTTTATTGCTTATTTATTTATTGCTGCTTATGACATTACAAAAAATCTCAAACAAACTACATAAAATCTTCCAAAGTAGAAAAAAGATAGAGATGAGAGATTGCAAATGCATGCTATATTATTAAACCAAAAGTATAGCATTGAAAAACAAAGGACTATTTTTTGATAAACACACCTATATATATATATATTGTCAAACTATAGTGTTTTCTTAATGAGAAAAAAGTTTCATAGATCCCCACATTTTCATGTTTCATGTTTTAATATCACTGCACTATAGTGGTAAAATCTCATATGGATTTGTTACCAAGATGCTATCTTTTTAGATGCTTTCTCAGCATGTGTTTCCCTTGAATTTCTCTCTTTTGTTTCTTTGTGTTTGTTACTTTCCCTACAAAGATAATTTTTTTTATTATTTGTTATCCCCACCCCCCTTTTTTTCTTTTGGTTGAAGCTAGAGGCTATTATTTCAGTACCCTTTTCATTTTTTGGTTAAACTAAAGTGTTCAATATGTACTATAATTTTTCATCCCAATACATGAAAAATTGGAAACTTTAGATTAAAAAACAGGGTCTAAGATATAAGCTATTCCTAATTAACAAAATTTAAAATTTAGAATGATCTCATTCTCAATAGTTTGATCAATTGACGATGAAATTTTTAAAATTACAAAGTGTCACCGTAATTTTAACAAATACTATACTTTAAAGTTTCTACAAAATTGAAACGCGACTATCGAAAGTAGATTTTCTATTATCAAGATTGGCACAGTTTTCACGCAGTAGTACTTTATAACCGTTCGATCTGACTTGTATGGCTGTGATCATTTTCACTAATCTTATTACTTTATTAATTTCAACCGTTTGATCATTAATTAACGGCTGAGATCGAAAACAGCGTGGAAACTGTATGGTTATCCACTGTAGGGAATCTTAATCCGCGCGACTATGACTTTGTATCCAAGTGTTCATGTAATTAAATTACAAAATTATTACTCCCTCTAGTCCTTATTACAAGAAAAAGATTGCTTTTTAGATTTATAGAATGTTTGATGTATCTAGACAATAATATAGTCTAAATACATCAAACATTCTATGAATCTAAAAAGCAAAAATTTTCTTGTAATAAGAACCGGACCGAGTATTAAGCTAGATTTAACCAAGTGTTTAATTCCACTCATCACTACTCACCTCTCATTCAGGTGCTACTGCCAAAACTGAAGAAAACACACTCTACCATAATTCCAAATCTTAACATAAAATTCTACGCCAGAAGATTAATTAATCAAATAAAATTATGCTCAAATTTTTGTTTTCTACCTACTAAGACATTGTAATATCCGGAAAACCTTAGATATGTATCCCAAAGAACAAAATAAAAAAGAACATAACCACCAAATGTTATATTTTTCTAGTAACCACCACTAAATGTTACTATATGATATGCTTATAAAATAAAATGGTATATGATATGTCATCAAATACAAGAAAAACTCTTTGATTTTTGCACCATCTGTTGTTCCTAGTATGCTCACAAACCAATTCTTTTTGTTTTCTCCGCCCCCTCTTTCTATATCTATACCCCCTCCTTATATTATTACATTTCCTACTTCCCACACTCACAAAAAATATAGCATCTAATATCACTAATACACTTTGCATAATAATCTTTAAATTCCCTAATGGGATCCCTTCCTTCACCACCACCATCACCTTCCCCTGAAAATAATCTTTCAAATTATGTTATGGCAACAATTTTCTGTCCTAGAGAACCAACCCCAAATGTTATTACTCTCCCTAATTCAATTTACCTTTATTATCCATCCAATAACACTTGGACTTATGTTGGAATAATTCCTGGCCTAATTGATGACCAAGTATTAAAGGGGTTCTCTATGGTTTCATTAGGAGACTTTATTTACATAATTGGTGGCCAAATTTGTTACAAAGAAAAAGTTCATGTTAATGATGACTCAGCTGAATTTCTTGATGAGGGTATTAAGGTTGTACCACATGTACTTCGTTACAATATAAGAACCAATCAATGGTTCAATTGTGCACCACTAAGTGTTGCAAGGTATGATTTTGCTTGTACTGTTTGTGACAACAAAATCTATGTGGCAGGTGGAAAGTCCAAGGTGGCAAGTGCTAGAGGGATCTCATCAGCTGAGTTGTATGATCCTGATCTCGACACGTGGACAACTTTGCCAAATTTACATATTTTAAGATATAAATGCATAGGTGTGACATGGAAAGGTAAAGTTTATATTGTTGGAGGGTTTGCAGAAAGAGAAAACTCTGATATGACAATGCCTAGCATCGTTGAACGGAGTTCAGCTGAAGTTCTCGACACACAAGCAAGAAAGTGGGACCTTATTACAGGTATGTGGCAGCTTGATGTGCCGCCTAATCAAATTGTGGCGGTGAATGGCACTCTTTTTAGCTCAGGGGATTGTTTGAATGCTTGGAAAGGACATGTTGAGGCTTATGATGGACAATTTTGGAATGAAGTTAATGGATCACACAAGAGGAGTCTTTCTACGTTAGAGTATAATAACTACGAGAATTGGCCTCTTAATCAAAGACTCTACTTGACTATGGCGCCGATCGGAAATAAATTGTTTTTCTTAGCAGGTTATAGGGTAGCTGGTGATGGGGAATCAGCAAGAACAACGTCCGTTGTTCATGTATTTGATACATCAGCTACCGTAGATGCTTGGAAGAGTTTTGAACCAATGGAGTTGGAGGGTGAGAGAGAGCTTTGTAGTCATTGTTGTGTTGTGCAACTCTCAACACCTTAATTGAAAGTACTAAAAGAAAAAGGAAGAGACAAAAAATGATGTATGCTTTAATTATAGATTATATGTTTTGGAATGATATTTTACACATTTTCTTAACACATATTTTCTCATTTCACAAAATAAATGAAGGAGATTTACCCAAGAGTCTCAATTCCACTCATCACTGTCTTACCTCTCATTTTGGAGATACTACCAAGAGGGAAGAAAACACATTCTACCAAAATTCCAAATCCCTTACAAGTGAAATATAATATAATGAAGTATAAGGGGTATTCAATCCCTTACAATACAAAGCAAAATAGAAAATACTTTGGAAACAAGTCATAGGATCAAAACACCAAACTCTAAAAGAAATATAATCCTTAGGACCATATCTTTGATTTCAGCGTACTTACAAGTGTTTAATTTTTATAATTTCTACCCAAGAAGTTATAAAGTTCTATAACAGTTACAATTTAATATTTTATATTTTTATTTATTAGGAAAAGAAAATATATAAAAAACAAATAATACAAATTACAAAATCATGACACAATTAAAAAAATTATATTAGACACTAAAAGTGATCCTTTTTAATTAGATGATTTTTCTTAATAAATATGAACATTTACAATTAAACAAAAAGGACTAATATTTTTTATTAAAAAAATATTATTATATTAAAAAGCCTCAATTAAATTTTTGCTTTAGGCCTCAATATACACGGGACCGGCCCTTTATGTATTAACCACGTATATATTATGCTTTGAGAAAACTATTGGATTCCAAACCATTTTTTTAACATATTGCTTTCTCGAATATACACATATAAAAGCATGTTGAAAAGAGGTGTCCTCCATACTTTGGGATGATTATTATTATCATTTTTCAAGCTTATGAACTCGAATTTGCAAGTTCAAATGTGTTGCATGTGTTGGATTAACCGTCAGCTTACTCTAACTTCTATGAATGATCATGTTTTAGAGAGACTTCACATGATAAATTTTGGAGTCTTTATTTTGATGATATATTTTCAATCTATGACTAAAAATATTAAGAACATTGTTATATCCACCATTGAAACACATTATTATTATATCCTCAATTTTATTGTTCCAATGTGGCACATATTTTATTGTTGTCTACGTTCTAAGCGAAACTTTAGGTATAAAGAGTTTCCTTATTTTTTTTGGTTTTTCACCGCCAGCTTAATCTGATTCGGAGGTCAATTGTGACATAAGTGGTTTCAGTCCACTCACGATCACAGTTGCAGGGGATCGAACCGTGATCCTCCCTACCAAGTTCAGCGTGAATCACCACTCTTTCCTTCCTTTTGATAATCAATAACATTTGTTACCAGTTGCTTTTCATAGCTTAATAATTTTTATTTTTATTCTTCTCTCAAGTAGTTTTATCGACTCGTTGCTTCATATTCTTAAAAACCCTAAACCCTGCAATTGTTTGAACGAGAAGAAGAAGAAGCAAACATGGGAAAAATTCCTCCTTCATTTCGTTCCGCATTATCCAATCCTAACTTGATTAGATCTTCATTGATTTCATCTCCTTCCAAACCCCAATATTTTCCCAAGAAAAACCCATCCAATTTTCCCGGAAAATCCCGTAATAAACCCCAACAACAACAACCCCTCTCTCTATTCAAATCTCCAAATCTCCAAGACGCCAAAAATATCTTCAATACCATTCTTAAAACCTCTAATTCCCCCAATGATTCCCGTTTCTACAATTCCCTTCTTCAATCCTACGCTTCAATTTCCACCATTAACGATTCCATCGCTTTTCTTCGTCATATGACAAAAACTCAACCTTCATTCTCCCCTGACAAACCCACTTACCATATCTTGCTTACCCAATCCTGCAAATCTACTGATTCCACACTTTCCCCAATTCATCAAACCCTAAATTTGATGGTTTCTGATGGAGTCAATCCTGATAAAGCTACTGTTGATTTAGCTGTTAGGGCACTTTGTTCCGCTGATCGTGTTGACGATGCTGTTGAATTGATCAATGAATTGTCTTCCAAGCATTGTTGCCCTGACACTTACACTTTCAATTTTCTTGTTAAGAAACTCTGTAAGTGCCGCACGTTGAGTACTGTTTATAATTTCATTGATGAAATGCGTAGCAAATTCGATGTGAAGCCTGATCTTGTTACTTATACTATTTTGATTGATAATGTCTGTAATACTAAGAATTTGCTTGAGGCGATGAGGTTGGTAGAGGTTCTCGACGAGGAAGGTTTTAAACCGGATTGTTTTCTTTACAATACAATTATGAAAGGTTTTTGTATGTTGGGTAGAGGGACTGAGGCAGTTGAAATTTATAATCGAATGAAGGAGAAAGGGGTGGAGCCTGATCTTGTAACTTATAACACATTGATTTATGGGTTATCGAAATCTGGACGGGTCTCGGAAGCTAAGAAGTTATTGCGTGTTATGGTGGAAAGGGGTCATTTCCCTGATGAGATAACTTATACGTCTTTGATGAATGGGATGTGTAGGAAAGGTGAGACTTTGGTTGCGTTGGCATTGTTGGAAGAGATGGAAAGGAGGGGCTGCAGTCCGAATTCGTGTACGTATAATACGCTGTTACATGGGTTGTGTAAGTCTAGGATGTTTGATAAGGCCATGGAATTGTATGGTGTGATGAAATCTGGTGATTTGAAGCTTGATATGGCTTCTTATGCTACGTTTGTCAGGACACTATGTAGCATTGGTAGAATTGCGGATGCTTATGAAGTGTTTGATTATGCAGTTGAAAGCAAGAGTTTGACAGATGTTGCTGCTTACTCAACATTGGAGAGCACACTTAAATGGTTCAAGAAAGCAAAAGAAGAAGGCCTTAAAGTTTAATCGGAAGTGTGCAATCACTTTTGCCTCTACATAGTACAGTCGCCACTTCTAGAATGGTTTCAAATCGTAGCATTGATTCAAAGAATTCTCAAGCTGTTTCACAGGTTACCCTATCTTGCAACCATCCTGGACCCTAGCTTTTTCTTACCATCAATTCCTTGTAAAATCTGAGACCAAAATTAGATTTTTTTTGTTCATGAGGTTTTCACAGCTCATAATATTATTACTCCAATAACATGTACATACATGTCATTGGATGAGAAAAAAACAATGATGTTGATATAGGGACCAGTTGTGAAATTTGTGCATTAGTATAATGAGTTTACATCCTCATTTTGAATCTTTGATCTTATGTATTCCCTTTAATGTTTTTGGTGTTTTAATTATTCAACCAGACAATGTCCTTATGCTTCAATGCACCTCAATGTAGAAGCTTCATTCTCAAGTTGAGTGAATTAATATGTAGTTTTGAACTGAAATTTGATTCCACAGTCCTATTTCTAAAGATAAACATATATATGAATATTTCATTGTCAGATAGATTATTCGTTCATAGAAATTTTGTATGTTACTCTGTCCAGTTCTATATATAAACAAAATTTGACTTTCTAGATTCATTGAAAAAATAATGTATCTAGTCAATAATATAGACTAGATACATTACTTTTTCAATGTATCTAAAAAGTTAAATTTTGTTTATATATAGAACAAAGGGAGTACTTTTTCTTTTCTTTTTTTTTTACTTTTTTGCCATTTTTAGAATTTTTTTAATAATTTTTTTATTATAAAAATAATAAGATAATGTTTAATAACAAATAATAAATTATGTGGAAAATATTACAAATCAGCACTGCCTCATAAGCAAAATATGATAGGGGGCCAAAATCCCAAAAAAAATAAAACAGGAGGATAAAAGTCTGAATTTTAAAACAGGGGGGCAAAACTGCATTTAAACCTAAATTTTAATAAAGATTGAAACGTTGAAGAATATCCACATATGAATAACGACCATAATAATCTTTTACAATACGTTAAGACTTAAGGAGAATGTTAACATGCGTATTATCCCTACTTGAATTATCTTACAACTAATTGCATTACCATAACTCTATTACCATTATGAAAAGCATAGGATTAAGACCAATTTCTGATTTTTCTTCATCTGTCAACTTCACTAAAAGCATCAAATTTAACAAACAACAAAGCAATGATAGACAATTCTTTAGAGAATATACAAGCCCAAAATCTGGTCCGTGGACCTATGGATGAGATCAGATGGGTCAAGACAAGCATAACAGGGCCCACCCACTCTCCATTGTAGGCTTAAATATGAAGTTAACAAGCCCATCTTAAGGCCCACTAGACAAATCCAACCTCCAACATTAAACCGTAAAAATAGTAAAAAAGTCCAACCCCGTTCCGTTCAACCATTCCTTTATCTATGGAAAGTGTGGGTCAATTCAAGTCAACTACTTTTCCATTTTCACAGCCATGAAAAGAAGAGAAAGTAAGTTACTGTAAGAAAAAGCTTCAATCATTCACGTGTGAGCCATGCCATGCCAATGGGCTCACTTTGCACGAGCCACCCACTCATTCGGCTATGTTTTTTTTCTTGGGTCTGGGTAAACATTGTCTTCGGGACACTTTTTAAACATTTCATTTTAAGATATAATTTATTCAAAAATGAATAATTTCAATTTTCAATCCGTTAACTTTACATATTTCTATAAAAATTGTATAAAAAATTTACTATTTAACATTTCCCTTTTTTCTTTCGGATATTCGGTTACGACTCTGTTTGGTAGAAATAATGCATACCAGTTGATAAGTTAGTTTATACTGTAGCAAATAAATATATCGTGGATATTAATTTATAAGTTAGTTTTTAGCTTATACTCTTTATAGTCTTATATATAAGCAAAAATTTAAAAAAGTAAGTTAAGTGTATTGATTGGAGAGAAAAAATACTTTATTTTCAATTATACTCTTATTGGAAAGTGTAGAACATTACGTTTATTGGTTAATCAATATTTAAGTTAAGAGTAAAATTAGAATAATGACATAAAACATAATGATTGAAGATTTGAAGTAGACTTAAGATATTTGAGACTTTTTTTATTTTTTATTTTTTTCCTTATATTTGAGACCGGAAGGAGTAGCAAATAAACTATTTGATTGAATTTATAGTATTTAGTAAAATTAGGGATTGAATTGTCTTATAAATATAAAATGATATAAAATATATATGTTTAATTAATATTTAATTTTTTAAGGGGTGGCCAAAATAATGGCAATATATATCATACCATACATATTTATTTTTATCTTTCTTCTATTTTTTTTTTAATATTTTACACATATATTTTTTATATTTTACACATATTTTGTTTTTATAAAAATTTTAAAATAAATTATCCTAATAGACATGATAGGAATATTATATTTAATATGCAGTGTTTTGAATTTGAATTATTGTACTTTAACAAATCGGTTTCAGTGTCAGAGATGTTCTTGTTAGGGTGGAGGGCAGGAGGGGAGGCGTGGTTGTGGTGTAGACCGTTGAGGGCGTGAGAGGAGGAGATGTTGGGGGAGTGTTAGACTTTACTTCTTGATATATCTTTGCAAGCTCACTTTTCAGATAGCTGGTCGTGGCAGTCGGACCCGGTTGGTGGTTATACTATGTGCGGTGCATACCAACTCTTGACAGAGCAGGATATGGCTCCTTTGGATGTTGCGGCGGGTTTCATTTGGCACACTCAGGTTCCTTTGAGAGTGTCCATTCTCGCGTGGGGACTCTTGCAGGGTAGTTTACCGACCAAAGCTAACCTGATCTCTAGAGGCATCCTACCAGTAGAGGATCATTTTTGTGTTTTTGGGTGTGGAGCGGTGGAGTCGGCTCAACACATGTTTCTCTCCTGTAGTTCTTCCGGTTTCCTTTGGTCTCTTATTAGCTCTTGGATTGGTTCTTCTTTGGTGACAACTCATACACTTTCAGATCATTTCGTACAGTTTACGATTTCAGCAGGTGGTACTCGGGCACGCCGTTCCTTCATGCAACTCATATGGCTTGCTTGCGTGTGGGTTGTGTGGACAGAACGAAACCACAGATTGTTCAGAGGCTCAGCAGATTCTTCATTTCATATGTTGGACAAGATCAAAACGTTTTCCTATAGGTGGTTGAAAGCAACGAGAAGTTCTTTAGCTTTAAACTGCCATAGTTGGTGATATAATCCTATGCTTTTTCTAGGCCTTGTTTAGTTTTTCTGGTGTGGTACTTTGACTCTTTCTTAACCTTACTTTATCTTCCTTGGCACGTCTTGTGCTAGGGAGTATCTCATTTTGGCTTATTCAAAAAAAAAAATTAAATTAAATTCTTTTGTAACCTTGACCTTTTTCGATATACCTTGTGATGAGGGGACCTTTTTGTTTATTAAATATATTTTACTGTAATGTTTACTCTTTTAATAAAAGGTAAAAATATTTAAAAATATTTTTTTAAATAAAAAATATTTTTTAATAATATCTTAAATATTAATTGATATAAATTTTATTATAAAGTGATAATGTTCTTTCATGTAATTTTACATTATTAGCTAGTCAAACCATTAATTTTACTAAACACTTCAATTAACTTATTGGCTATAAGTTATACTCCCTCCGGTCACATTTATAAGCAAAAAACCACTTAAAATTTTGGTCACTATTATAAGCAAAAGTTAACTACTTTTAAACTAATAAATACTGTTATTCCTAACATACCCTTACTTTCCAAAAGGTTTATGTGATTTCCAAGAAAAAGAAGCGTTATTTCTATAAACTTATTCATGTTTTATATTAAATCAAGAAAATTAATTACACTTAACTAAATTCCTTAAACACCGCATAAATAGTTTTTTTGCCTATAAATATGACCGGAGGGAGTAAGTTATAAGTAATCAACTATAAACTATAAGTTAACTTATCAGCTAACCATTATTTTTACCGGTCAAACTATAAGTACAAATTTAGTCCATAAATCCAAAAAATTAAATTTTTACTTATTTATACAGTGACAGTAAGGAAACTCACTTGTCCACTTCTTTGTCTGACGTTGACCATGACCTGATATGGGCCCCCTTCTCTGATGTGGGCCGTACCCTCTGTTTCTGAATTTTCTTACAGTACACTATCTGTTGATTACGTAAAGATCTTCGCACGTGCCAGATGTAGCATGCACGCGTGAAGCTTTCACATCACTTATTGTACAGTACAATTTTTGGTACAGCGTTCAAATATTTACTGAAATTGACTTAAAGAACTGTAAAAATACTATTTTTTAATTTTTTTATATGATTATTTATTATTTTATTTTTAGATGGTGTTTTGTTGAGCAATTTCCGACGTGGTTTTGTTTTGGTTTTAAGTTTTTGACCTTGAAGCAACCTAAAGGGCCACATGTTGGGTTTGTGGGTCTCAAAAGCTCGACATATATGGGATTATGGGATTCTTGTTGTCTATCAAAAATTTACTAGCTTCTACCTAGATATATAGTCACTCTTTTATAATAATTGTTAAATTTTATGTACTTTTTTTTTAAGAGTTGAAATTATAAGTTTTTTGTTCTAATTTTTCTTAGGAGTTGAAGAGATAATTTTTTTTTCTAATTCAACTAACTTTATGCACCACCAATATAAACTAATTTTACATTGTCAATCAATCACAACCGTGTTTTTTACCATGTCACCCCACATAGCCCCACTTTTTATATGATATGGAAGGTTGAACTATTTTTATTGGTTATTAGTGAAAAATTATTTTACAAAAGAGTTACAAGAATTAACTTTTATATCCTAAGTCTACCTTTTGTCCGAATCTCCTCCTAAGACTTAATTTGAAAGTGTTTCCCAAAGTGATGATTCAATATCAACCTTAGTGTTTGTCCGAGAGAATTCTCTATATATACACCCTCCTACACACGCCGCGTCAGCTTGCATGTGCCTCGTGCAACAAGTAGAAACTCCACAAATATTAGGCTCGCTTTGCGCCTTGCGTAGGGATGAATGCACGTCGCGCCCAGGCCAGAACCAAATAGTTCAAGAGCCACGTGAATGCTCCCCGCACCATAAAGAATACCCGCATCCAATACAGTACCTACACTGCTTATGTGATTTTATAATCTTCACGATTTCAAGGCAATACTCAACATGAGAAATTCATTGGAAGACACAACTATAAATATGATGTGTTGGGCACACACCCAAAAAACATAAAAATAAAAAATCATTAAAGTAATATTCCCTCCGGTCTCAAATATAAGCAACAAAACAAAAGTTTACTTCAATCATTACGTTTTATGCCATTATTCTAATTTTGAGTTTGGGTTCACTCCATTTGTCAATCATGGGTTCCACAAATCTTCTATTGTGGATATCTCTCTCCTAAATGGAGAATAAATGGAGGAGTGGTAAATGGAGTGAACTCAAACTCTCTAATTTTACCCTTATATAAATATTGATTCAACCAATAAATGCAATGTTCTACACTTTCCAAGAAGGGTATAATTGAAAATAAAATATTTTTTCTCTTCAATCAATGCATTTAACCTACTTTCTTAAAGGGTGTGTTTTTTTGAAATTTTGCTTATATATAAGACTAGAGGGAGTATAATTTTATGTGATAATTTTATTTTTTTAGTTTGTGTGTGTGCCTATATTTTGTGCTCAAACACTTGTGCCTAAGCAAGTGTTGCTCACTCAACATAAACAAATACTAGGATCCCCTCCCGCTCCCCCACCAAGCCGAACCATGACTCTGATACCACTTGTTGGGGAGTCCGGAGGAGCTCGGGAGAAACAATAGGTCAATGCTCCAAGATTCTCAAGAGAGGGAGACACCACATCCCAACCCAAAACCTTAATGTGTTAGGTTAATGGATCACCTCTCTTATAAATTCAACATTCTTCTCATACATAGTCGATGTGGAACTTAATTCACTCACACTTGAAACCCAACGATACTGACTCACATCGGAGATACTCAAGGAAGTAGTTGCATGTAAACCGTAAACATAAGCTAATATAAACTACCCTTTACATTTTCCAATGTCCAAAATGAGCAACAAAGTCACACACCCTTCTTTTGTTTTTTCTCTAAACAGAGTTTACTTTCATTTTTCAACTATAGTACTAAAAATACAATTTTTTTATTCTAACCTTTCCTCGAAGATAAAACCCAAGATTAAAATAAAATCAATTATTGAAAATAAATTAATCCAAAAAGGAAAAAGCAAAAGATGAAATATTTTTCAACCCTTATTTGTTTTTCCTTTTCCATCGTTTTCCTCAAAATAGAGGACATAACAGGGTCCAATTCTATTATCCAAATTCCAAAGCTCCTCTTTTTTTCACATTTCACCCCAACCCACATGCTCCTTTCTCTCTATCTCTCTCTCATTCTCTCTCTCAACAAGCTTTAATAGTGTTAACTTGTTCCTACACAGTATTTCCACCTTGCTCTGTTTCTCCTCTGTTTTTGTTGAAACAGAGTTACTCTGTTTTGTTAAGAAGAAGAAGAAGAAGAAGGTGTTGCTACTGTTGCTGTAGTGTTAATTGTGATTGAGCTCAAAGATGAACAAATGGTAAGAGAAGGGTAAAAGTGGAAAGAAAAAAAGAGTAAAGAAACAGTGATGGTAATGGTACTAAGAATAGATGAACATGTTGTTGAAAATGGTTGGAGTCCAATAGGGGCCCCACTAAATGTACAAAGAGATGAACATCATCAACAACAACAACATTGGACTAACAACAACATCAGCAACAACTTTGATAGTTCTGCTGTCTCTTTTGGTTTTGTTGCTACTGCTATTCTTATTTCAATGTTCTTACTCATGGCTATTTTTGAAAGATTCCTTGCACCTTCTTCACAAGCTTTGTTTCCTAACCGTCGCCGGAACCGTCGTGAAGTTGAATCTCCGATGAGAAAACCTGGCCACTCATCACCAAAAGTGAGTTACCATTTTCAATTTTATTTTTAGAAAATAATTTATTTATTTTTTCACCACCAGTATCCCAAGTATCTAGCCTCATGTCTCTTGAGATTTGTTCAATTTTTTTTTTGTTCCAATTTCATGGTAGTAGTAATGTGAGTTTCCTAAACAATCATGATTTTTTTTTTATCTGACAAAAATGTTTTGTTGTTTCTAGCTAGGTTGCTTTTACACTTATCACTCTCATTAATTGCTTTTCTATTATTTTTTTTCTGTTTTCTGATGAATTCTTCTGCTATGTATAGTTAAGAAACTTTCACTATTCTCAATCATCAATGTTGTATCTTTTTTCTTGATTTTTTATAAGGTCTTGAATGTGTATTTTTCCTGTTCCATTAGTTATTTTTTTTATGTTGTACTAAGAAATTAAAGGTGTATGTTCTTGTTTTATCCTTAAATTTGTCAACACTTTCATATGTTTACATTGTTTTTCATTTTGATAAAAAATGCACTAGCGATTTATATAATCGACTAGATACATCATTTTTTCAATGAATTTAAAAAATTAATTTTTAGATATATGAGACTAGAGGGAGTATGTGTTTTAAATTTTTTCATGATTTTTTCACAACTCACAATTGGTTGGTGGAGAAGTTTAAAAATCCTTGTCAATTGTCAAATCTGAATTTAGTATATGACCAACTTTTTTAATTTTTATGATTTTTTTTTAATTTAAGAACACAATAATAAATAGCCCCACCAAAATTTTCATTTTATTTCCCTTGCATTTACTTGTAAGTTATAATGAGTGAACTATGTTGTCTTCTGATTTTTATGTAGTGATCACACACACACATGGTCCTTCATACAAATTTTCTTCTAAAGTTTGGTCCCTAACCTTGAATCTTTGAGTTGTACTTAATTATCCATCTATGTGGAAGTTAAGACCCACACATTGTCCTTGATGTTCATGTGCTTCCTTACATCACCACCTCAAATCTTCAATGATCCGTACATGGTCATTTTAATCTTATTTTATGTCCTTTCTTATCATCTCTTCATGGCTAATATTTTTTATAATTATTATTTTAGACTTAATTTTTAGTGTATTATTGTTTTGTATGATGAGTTAGTACCATGCAACAATTGTGATGTCTACATTGTGCAATTTCTTTGGAGGAACATATTAGGCCCACCCACTTATTCAATTTAGAGGACACTATTTGATTAGGATATTGTCTCTTGAGTTGTTTCTCTCAACTTTAACAAATTTAGTAATGATTCCTCTAGTATTAGCAATGTTGCAATGATATTTTGAATGCTAATCCCCACTAATAGAATTATATAGAATTTAATAATTTAGATGTTTGGCATTTTTATTACATTAATGGAATTGAGAATATGGGATTAGAGAACATGCTTTTGCACTTGGCTCTCACTTTTGGATTTTCTTTTTATTTTTTATGATAATGATAGATTACCATTCCCCACTATGACAAATCATGTGAGGAAAATGTTTATTGTTAACAAAGTTTTGTGATGTAAAAATCAGTTTGCCATTGCAGTTATGATTAGAGATATATAACATGTCTATATATGTATGCGGCATACTCACTTTATAAGTCATATTTGTAGAGTTGAGTTAAGTATAACCTAAATTTTAAGATAGTAATATAGTCGATTCAAGATTTGTTGGGCTATCTGCTATCAGGGTCACTCTTGTCATGCTCCAGATGTTTAGACTTTGTGTTTGACATAAATGTCTTAATAGTCTCACATTAGATGAGATATGATATTACGAAGTCGGATTGGAGATTAATAACACCATAGGGTAAAAATATAGTTCCTTTTTCTTAAACAATTGTAATACCAAGTAATCCAAATTATACATTTCATGTGGAGGGAGTATATATTTGTCTTTGTCAATATCTTGAGAAGATAGTTATTTCAAGCTTATCTCAGCTTCAATACTCAATACATGTTCAATTTTCTATATATGTGAATGTGAACAAAGTACAAACACTTTTTAAATACAAATGCAACTATTATACTTTTATTAGTACTTTATTTTTCTTTAGATCCATGCCTTATTTTTGTGTTTATATCAATTTGGACATATTTAATGTCCTTTATATATACTATAAATACTATATATCTACATTAAAAGTCAAATATGAGATATGATGTTGGACAATGTTGGTGCCTTATCTAACATGTCCTGACTTAAAAGAAAAGAGAATTGAAAATGTTTGGTTATATGAATTTGTTATTTATGTGATTTAATGCACAAGTGAGATCCACTAGGAAAAATATTCCTTGTATTGTATCTTGAGAATCTTCCATTTTATAGACTTTAAATTTAATTACTTTCATGTACTTTATGGTCTTGGTCTAAAATATTAAATATCTCATTCATTTCAACATTGCTAGATACAATAATTTGATTAATCTTTTTTTTTTTTTTTTGGTATTATTTTATAAAATTTGATGCATAATAATTTGATTAATCTAT
The DNA here is from genome assembly GCA_951799995.1 of Trifolium subterraneum. Classification (NCBI taxonomy): domain Eukaryota; kingdom Viridiplantae; phylum Streptophyta; class Magnoliopsida; order Fabales; family Fabaceae; genus Trifolium; species Trifolium subterraneum. The sequence goes on along the minus strand of OX637462.1, from coordinate 3,410,409 downwards.
TTTTGCAGAAGAGTGTATTTACCAGCTGGGTTTCAGTTTTAATGCCTGGAGAAGAGATTCCTACATTCATTGCCCACCCTGCGCCGGTACCGTGTTGTCCCGAACGAATTCCATGGCCTTCTCATCAGCATGCAACATTGCATAGTTCCACTTCCAATGTCCTGCCTAATAATATCAATCATGTATGAATGAGAGAATTAAATGTGACAATGTTGTGCAATCTGCATATCAAAATCAAGGAGTTTGGTGAATATTAATTTATGTGTAACATTCATCAAATTTTATCCAAATGAGCTTTCTTTATAGCTTATATCATGAATGTATATAGGATTTAGTTTAGGTGGTTCTCAATGAATGATCAAGTGATGTGATCTTTCTAGTATGTATGTGAGTTTTTTCTCCTAGTATTTCTTCATCTTGTTTTCATTTTATAATTTCTTGAAAATAAAAAAATAAGCTAAATGGATGCATTTTCATAAGGCTCTTGATTTTTTTTCAAATGGGCTTTATGAAAATATGTAATTGGGCCTATCAAAATATAGTGCCTTCTATTTTAGAGATTTTCTTTTGTCACCCTACCTATTTTCTCGCACGCCCTACGAATTTACTAAAATACCTTCATCCACTACTTAAGTAATGAATACACTCTAAAGACACCCTACTAGATGTTTTTAATTTTTTTTATGTTGATTATATGCTACTTAAGTACCCTCAAGTACTTCAATGTTTTATGTTGATTATTAAATATCTCTTTTTACAAAATATAAAAAATTAAAAAAAGTCATTTTTATAATTAAATAGCGGAAATGTAAAAGTGGAAACGTATAAGCCTAGCAAAAATTAGTAAGGTGGCAAAAGAAAATACAAATAAATTATTATTTTTTAAAACTACTACTATATAAGATACTCACATAGTAGTACTTAGTAAGGACAGATAGGGTGGTGCTAGCAGTTGTAGTAGTTGATATTTGGTGAAAAGGATGGAGAGTGGTGGTCAACCAAAGGTGATGCAAAAATTCAAAAAGTTGTCCTATGTTTTTACCCTTTGTTCAGTCCAATAAAGTATTACATGTAGAAAGATTGATATTACTAAATGATGACAATATTAAAAATAAAATATAAGTGATTAATGTAATTATTTGCTTATTTGATTCTTTGTACAAAAATAGAAAGTTGGCTAAGCTTTTTTATTCAAAAGAAGATCAGAAGAAGTGAGCTAAGCCTAACCAAATTCTAAACAAAAATCAATTGCAGATTGAATCCAAGAAACAAAACAAATAAAAAAGGACAGCGTGGTATTAAAATGAAGAAAAAAAGAAATTTATATACCTCTACAAATTACCTAATATATATTCCCATTCTACTATTTAATGTTTAATTCCCACTCTTTTTTTCACCATTCATTTTAACATTTTTGGACTCTTGGCCATATTACAAGAAGAGATAAATAAATAAATAAAAATGTTATTCAAAAACAATTATCTAACAAATACGGAGTATACAACAATTATACAGTTTATAAAATAACTAAGTTAACTAAGGTCCTTGGACAGTCGGTGACTGTTTTTCATTGATAAAACTTTTTGTTCTCTTTTGAGGTTAAAGTATGGAGTATTAATTTGGCATTAAGCGTCTCACATTTGTGAGGATTCACTTATAATTTATAAACTCACCTTCATACCATATCTAATCTAATGTGGGACTTGGTGCGTGGATATAATAAGTGGGTGACCGATTATAAAAACTAGATAGCATGTGACCTAACAGATTTTGATAAAAACTTTATTATCATCTTTAAATTTTGGCTTGAGTCTAAATTCAACCTTATAAAACCATCTTACACGGTGAAGATTATCCCAACTTATAAAACTATCTTCAGACAATCTTATCTATAAGGACGAGGAAGACTCAATCTAAATTTTAAAATTTTTAACTAATCAACCCTTTGATCATTTTTGTTGGGTCAGTGTTCTCTTTAAAATGTTGGCTTATTTGCATGGATTATGTTGTTGCAAGGCTTCTGCATGCTTGAAGCCCATTTGCCTCCTTCGAGTCAAACCCTTTTGACCCAAAAAATAAATAAATTGCGGTCACAGTACAACAACATAACAAAAATTAATTGAAAAAATAACGGTGCGACAAATTAAAAATTTAAAAGATTTATTTGTCACCTAAAATCCTTAAACACATAATTGTTATAAACACAAAATTTAAAGACCTCAAATATATTTATCCTTTTAATTTTACACATAAGATGTCGCAAATTGTCCTTAAGACTATTAATATTTCAAAACAGAATTATATTATGGACAAAATTTATGAGCTGTTGGAACTTAAAAAGCATTGCATAACCAATTTTATACTACAATACAACATATGAGAATAAAAGCATTTCTGCACAAAAACAAAAACTTATAGTAAAACAATTGAATAAAATTTATATTACCTACCTCAAAAAAAAAAAAAAAAAATTATACTACGTACGATTTTGTTTTCACTCTCATAATTTGATCTCAGTTGAATTTAATCTTTCACTGTCACAGTACCTTATATAAATAATTTGGTACATACTGAATCGTAAATGGCAGAGACGCAATCTTTCCTAACAAGCCAAATTGGTGCAGTGGAAGAAATCCATTTGCAGAGAAGAAAAAGATATTAACACTGCAAATATCATTTTTCACCACTTTGCATTTACGTTTTCTTCTATCCAATTGGTTATGTTTGGAACTTGGGACAGATCACCCATACTCTCTCTACCTCATATAACTTGGTCATAAAAATTGACCTTTGATAGAAATATCATGAGTTAAATTACGACGATTCATTGTAATTTTGACAATAATTCATTGAATATGTACCGAGCGTATTTTGTTTGCAAACCACGACTTATATATCAAAAAATAAAATAAAACGAATCACTGCGCCGGAAAGGTGATTTTGAAGGAAGCTACACTATTAGAGTATTAATGTGGTTTTGTTGAATATGGATCATTTAGCGCGCTCTCATGTTTTGTTCTCTCTCAAAACCAAAATGAATGATTGTTTTATGGCTTTGGATCAGAAAATTGGCGTGTGATTACAAGCTAGTTGTGAAGCAAGCGTTGTTCATGAATCTAGCTCTAAGATCGTGAGTTATGATTGGTTGGACACCACTAGAAATGGGTTGGGTGAACTTTAATACGGATGGAGCTCGCAAAGATAATGGGAGCGTTGGTTGTGACGGTTTAATCCATGACTAAGTCTGTGACAAGGAATGGCTTGCTGGCTTCTCCAAATTCTTAGGTCAATGTTCACTTTATATAGGGTCAATGTTCAGGTTATGTAGCTAAATTAATCAATCTTGATTGGGAGGTTAAGATAAGCCACGCAGAGAATTTTTGTGCTAATGGTCTATCAAAAATACAAGTTACGTAGTACTTACTTAGACAATAGTATTCCCTCAATTCTTGTTTACTCCTCATTTCTTAAGAACAAATATGTTCTTTGTTGCATATTGTTTTCAAAGCTCAATGCTATAGTAATTACTAGTTAATCAAAAACAAATTATTTCATCAAAACAAACAAAAAAGATATAATTTTTCTATACAAATTTTTCTCTTTTAATTAATTCCATAATTTAGAGGCTTGTTAGCATTCTCCAATATCACTATTAATTAAATCAATTAACTAAAGAAAATACATAAATTTATAATTCATACTTAGAAACTATGATTTGGAATCAATTAAATTCACCAAATTAAAGAAAAATGAAACATTCCAATGACACAAGTGGATTTTCCAGTGACTCATCACCTGCTGATGGCCATTTACTCTCCATTGTTGAATTCTCCATTTTCCGGCAACCATCATTCTCCGGCGCGGCGGTTCTCCCCTTCCCCGGCGACTGATTCATTCTTCTTGCAGATAAGCTCCGACCCACGACAGATCTCGTTGATCCATTGTCGGTGCGAGTCGCCGGCGACCTAGATCGCCGGCCGGAATTCTCGCCGGAGTCTCGCCGGAGAGGCTGATTCTTCATTCCACCATTACCCATTTGATCTCTCTTTTGAACAATTCTCACCGACCCACCATTCCTTTTCACCGGAGACTGCTCCGATCTTCTCGCCGGCGACTTCCCCGCCGTCCAATCTCGTTTTTCACCGGAAAAGGTACGATTTTTGCGCATTTTAGCGGGAGATCCATTGACCCTTTTGAAAGATTCTTCATCCTCTTCTCTCCGATCAGTGGCAGTGATTGTAGAAACACTTTCACTCAAACTACAAACTTCAGAAACTTCAGAGATCTCATCAATTTTGTAGTAAGGTTTCTCAATCTTGTTATTCTCTCTATCAAATTTTTCAAAACATTTTGGCTTTTCAACTTCAAAATTGAATCTTTCATTTGGTTTCTTCTTCCATTTGGGTGTTTCAGACAACACTTCTTTCACTGTTTCTTCTTCAACAGAAGGAGGTGCTCTGTTTTCTAAACCTTTAACATGAGAAATACTAGATCTTGATGGTTGAAAATCATTGTTTTTTGTTTCTGACAATAAAGATCTGTTACTACTAGCACAACAACCCATTTTGATTTTCACAATAATTCTTGTTAACTTTTCTTGTCCTATGTAACACTGTGTTTTTGTTCACTTGTTTGTGTTGAAAAAAACACAGATATCATAGGTTGTCATGGAAAAGGTAGGTACCTAGAATCTAGTGTCTCTTGAAGTTGTTGTGACTAAGAAGAGGAAATGAGAGAAGAGAGAAATGGTAGTTAGAAAAAAGAGAGGGAGCTAGCTATGTGTACATGTTAATGGATTGGATGGAAAGCATTTATTTTTTGTAAGATCTCTAAATATTACAGTCACGCAAGTGCTAGCTAGTACACTTACATGGACAAGTAGTAAACATTAAATACACCTAACAAATAAAATAAAAGAAGAATAGTATAACTAAATTTTAATTTTTGGATATGCATAAGTCTTGACTCTTGACTTATAACCTTTTCTAGTTACTCGTGGATAACAAGTAACAACTACTCAAGTTCCTAGTATTAGTGATCAGGATTTTGATTAAGTTATGGAAAATCTCACCATCTAAGTTTAATCTTAATCAGACGATTCAGATATAAATCAGTTATATAATTTGATTATAAATTGTTTGATCTTAATCGAATGTTCATATTTTTTATGAATGCATGCAATCCATGTCCATATTACTGCGTATTTGAGAAGATAGTTGACTTCGAATTACGCAGGACTCGAACTATAAACTTCAAATTACACAAGTATAAGTTTTGTCTTTAAACTAAAGTTTTTTAAAATGTCTCATTATTTCTTAAATCTTGGAGTTTTGAATACTAGGTTGATGACACTTGTATACCTTTTGAAGCCAACCAAAATTTGCAATGATCTTATGGCTTTTTCTCATAATGGTAATTGGATATGTGGGATTAACAATATTGGATTTGGGGGATTAACAATAAATTTTATTTATGTAAATTGTGTTTATCACTTTGTGAGATAAAGAATGAATCAAAGTCATCTCATGTTTATCGTTGAAATGATGGAATATATTTTCCTTCTATTATTGGAACATAATCTAAATTAGATTTTATCTATTTCTTAAGTTCAGTAACCTTAACCTCGTTTTATTATTATTATTATTTAAACAAGCGTTTTTATTGTTGAAGTTGTTTGTATTTTATTCTTTAATTCTGTATTGTTCAGATTTTTAGATTGTTGGGTGAATAAATATGTTTAGCAAGCTCATTTAACACTTATGATATTTGTTACTAACAAACTGGTAGTAGTATATAAATAATAGTCTCATATAATTTTTTTAACTCAGTTACAAAGACACTGATATACAGTAGTATGAATTGGAATATAGAGTATTAAATGTTAGATTGAAAAAACAATTAACATATGAGATTAATATCCAATGAGAATGGCAAGCCACACTTTGAATCGTGTGGGATCTAAGAAAGAGATTGATAGGGCCCACCATCATTTTTGACTTCATATAATCTGGTCAAACTGTATGGGCTTCCAAATTAACAAGAGAGGGGCCTCTCGGAGCAAATATTCGTCCACAATTAATCTCATATTTTAAATGATTTTTGTTTTATCAATACTAGAATTTCACATTTAAAGTAAATAAATATAATGTCTTGTGTTTAAATTTCGACTTTTAAATGTAATACAATGTCTCTAAAACTCTAACAATTAATCTAAATTCACGCTTATAATGATTTTTTATTTATGAAGTATATATATAGTGGATAAACTAACATATTATAATTGTAGAAAACTGAAGAGTGGTATCCATTTGTTCTTAATAGATGCCATGAAATTTTAAAATAAAATCCAATTATAAATAATTATGTTTCATAGATACTACTAATATTTGGACATGTCGATCAATCGAAGCATGTTTTATAGGAGACATTCTTAACTAAGCACAAAATTTTAGGCACATACACATCAAGACAAAAAATTAAAAGAAAAATAAAATAATCACATCAATTAATATAATTTTAATTATTTTTTTTTGCTTATGTATTATGTATCTAACACCTCAAATTTATAATTGTGCGTAAGCAAGTATTTTCCGTCTCATAGTCTTGTTTCCATTCATTCGTAAATTGATTCATTTATTTTAAAATTACACAGTTTTGATCTTTTTATTTGATTTTGTACTTAAAAATTGTAATTTAATATCTTTTAAATGATGTGACATACAACTTGATGATATAAATTGATCAAAAACTATAAAGTTTCAAAGAAACAAAAAATGATTAAAACTTCAGTTTCTATTTTAAAATTATTCATTTTCTATAATTTAATTAATGAAATGTAAATATTTAATCAACCTAAATGAATCTACATTATCAGATTGTATTTCGTGTCATTTAAACTATATTAAATCCTCATTTTTAAATATAAAAATCTAATAAATGACCAAAACTAAGTGATTTTAAAATTGAGACTAAAAATAGGAGAAACAAAACTACAATTATAATTAAGCAACAATAAAATATAGTATAATAAAGTACTAATACTTTGTTATCTGAACTTTGTGTGTCAAAGTGAAATGTTTCTGGCATTGAAAATGATCTTAACTAGGTGCAAAATTTAAGGGCACAAAATTTGCGGCTAGAGTAGACAAATATGTAATCAACTTAAGAATATGAATATGATGGGGTCCTATAAATGAGAGACCGGTGCATTAATAAGGGAGCATAACCCCTTTCTAGGGTGCTTGTCCCATAAATATTAAAAATACTTTGTGAATCCCACAACTGCATGGACATTTTTATGTACATTTATTAACATAGAAATAAGAATATGTTTGTTTTTTTATTGACAATAAGAAATATTTGTTACAAAACATAAAAATTATTAATTTTGGTGATACATAGAAATATTATGAAGATTGGTGACAGTTGTTCTTGAAGGATGGCTCATCATCATAATATCTTTTGACGGTTTGGGCGTGACTTATTATAAAAAGCCACATGAAGAAGAAACAAACCACGTTAGAAAAGTTAATAATTTATTAGCCCGTGAAACAGACACAAATAAATGCCACAAGTTTAAAACAACGAACAAATGAGAGGGCCATTCTCTTATCCAAAGAAAGAAAGAGAGGATCATCTAGCTAGGAATTTGGATTCATTGTATGTAAAACTTTTTATGTAATTTTTATGGCTAGTTATGTATTTGAGCTATAATCTATAATATAATATAAGTTAAATACATGAGTTTTTCAACCATTTACAAGAGTAGTGCGAATCTTAACTCTCAAGTTAGCTTTTGTGGTTGAGTATAGTCCTCCCAAATTCTAACATGGTATCAGAGTTTATCCTAGATCTATTTGTTACTTGTTGTAGAGACCTCCCATATTTGGGCCACCTATTGTTGATTCCACGTTCTAGCTTGTTCAGTCTTGAACGTGAGGGGGGGTGTTAGACGTCTCACATTTACTAGAGATATGCACAGATAGTCTTCTTTTGAAACTTTTTCGACGTTTCAAGCCTTTATGACTGGTTACATCTTCAAGGACTGTCAGTCTGTCACACTATATTAATGAATGCTCGTTGTTTTATTGGTGAACTTTTGTATATGCGCGTGTGTGTATTGGTTGCAAGTTATACGAGAGCAATTTTATCTTGTGCAAAACCCTAAATCTATTGTATACACACACATAAATGATAAAAATTAAATCATAAATATTTTCTTCGTACAAAAAGAGGGCAAAGCTCAAGAAAAAAAACTACAAAATTCAATGAATCCTCCTAAGCATGTAAGTCCCGAAAATATCATCAAAGAGGATACTTATAAGCTCGAAGGGAGAAGTTTCTATAACAAGCACATCAAAAGAATTTATGGTTACTAAAATTAGTCAACCAATCAGCACATTTGTTTCCTTCACGTAAATATGCTTATTCTGCCAATTTAAAACCATGAAGTCAGGAATGCGCTTAGTCATAAGTAATTTAATCATATCAATTGATATTACTTAACTAATTATCTTTTAAGTTTATTTAGCTTTTTCTTGACAAAATTATAAAAGCTAATTTAATATTAGTATTATTAATACTCTATCAATGCTATTGACACTATATTTTTCAATAACAATTCCTAGAATGTTTATTCAAATTGGTAAGAAAAAAGTTAGTTTAGAAGGGTAAAAAGAGTGAATCTAGGTATTGTGACTTGTGTGTAACATAAGCTAAGTTTTTGGTCCACCAAGCATTTATACATTGAGGAGCATATGGCAGTAGAAAACGTGTTGGCTTGGCTTCATGGATAAATCTGCATCAGGTTATAAAATATGATCCCTGTTGTACAGACAAAGATAAATCATTGCGGGTTAGCTCAAGAATCCAAAGTAAACCCTATGAATAATTTATTTTTTTGATAACAACTGATAGTGAATCCTATGAATTATGAATAGTACTATTTTCAGGTCTAAATATAAGAAATAAAAATTTATTTATTTAGTTTATATGTATAGATATATCAATTTATGTTAATTCTTTTGTCACTTATGTAAAGAAGCAAAGAGGGAGTATTGCTTAATTGACATAAATTAGTCAAGCATGTTTGCTTTGCTAAATTATACTCAATCATTTTTTGATGAGCTTCAATTACAATAAGTTACATTTTAACTAAATGTATTATCTAAGCGAAATGAAGTGGACGGTCCGAAGTTCAAATTGCATAAGAAAAAATACTATTCAACAAATTTTTAGTTATAATTTTTTTTTGTTTATGATGGAGTTGATGATCAAACTCGGAACCTCTAGTATACTATATAAACCTACCAAAAAGTAGAGTGGTTTTAAGTTGAACTTAATATTTTTTTAGCAGGGTAAATTATTTACAAGGTGGGTTCTATTGGAATTTTTTCCTATATGTAAGAGACAAAAATTATACTCTTGAGTACTTCATTTATTTAAAGAGACAAATTAAAAAAAAATTACCACTTGATTTAATTTATTGTTCACTACTATTTTCCTTTAATTTGTTATAGAATATTTCATAGAATATTTCAATTAATTAACTATTGCTTTGATGTAACATGACATTTGTATTTAGTATTGAATCAATGATTCCTCTTATGTACTAACCTTTGATTAGTGTATGACTTTCATCATCTGCTACCCATGGCACCATGTGATAGACTAATTATGCAAATGCTCAGATGCCAGAAAAGGTCTTATTAAAATGAGTGCAGATAAAGATTATAATTTGATCAGTTAATAAAAGGACACATTTCTTTCTATTATTGAAGATCTGAAGTTTCATTAAAACCATAGTATCATGGTAATAGTCCAATTGAATTCGGCAACTAGGAATTTGTCCTATAAGGTATGAGTACAAAAACATATCATAATCTGAAGGAAAACAAATTATTATCATAATAGCATGGTCCATCCTATCCTATACAAACAAGCAGGGACGGATCTGTTCAAGGCTTGGGATGGTTTCTCTTCCCACCCCTTCGTGTCTCTTTCACCCTCAACACTCTCCAAAAAATTTCGGGTCGTAGAACCCGAACTTTTTTCTAGTGTAAAATTTTGTAAAGTTTACACTGGAAAAAGTTCGGGTACTACAACCCGAATTTTTTGAAGGGGTGAAAGATACATGAGGGGGGTGGGAAGAGAAATTTTCAAGGCTTGGTGTGGTTTCAGCCCGGCCCATATTTTTTCTTAAAAAAATAAAAATATATTTTATAAATTATTTTGTATATATATTTGTACAAATATATATTAATGTAAATATTAATTTAGAGTTTATTATTGATGACTGTAAATCTCTCGTACACATATTAGTTTAAGTATTAGTGCAAATATTAGTTCATAGTCTATTATTATTGATGATTTTAAGTTTTTCATTATACGTAGAATATTATTTTAAGTAATATATATATTTAAATTTTATAATAATCAACTTTGACTTTGTTTGTAAACAAACTAGTGGATAACTAATTGAATTTTGTAGTATTGAGTAAAATTAGCAATTGAACTAGCATATAAATATGAAATGACATAAAAAAAATTAATTAATATTTAATTTTTTCAAGTAAGATAATATGGGTAAAATTGAAATAAAAATTAATAAGTTATAAGCTAATTGAATTAGCTTATCAAAATAAACTATAAGCTAGTATAATTTTGGGTTCTATATATTTTGGTCCAAGGCGGGATCCTGTGAAGCATCAAACAATAGAAATATGCATAATTTAATAAATTTTCAATAAGTTATAGTCATTTTTTTTTTCAAATAGAAGTTTTGTGATTTTTTGGATGTAGTTTGTTAATTTTTTTTTTAAATAGAAATTTTCTAGTTTGTTGTTCTTTTTTTGGATATATATGTTGTATCAGTAGTAATCTCGTACGTTGTTTAACTGAATTATCACTATGAATTTTTTTTTTTAGGGGTGTTCATGGTTCATGAACTGCACTGAACCACTTAAATGGTTCGGTTCAGTAATTGTAACCACTTTTTATAAAAACTGGTTTATTTTTAAAACAAGTTACAATTCGGTTAAGAACAGTTTTTAATCAGTTTACACCTTTTTACTGGTTAGTTTTAGAAAACTGGTTTAAAACCAGTTTTTTAATAAAAACAAGGTTTATTTTTGAAAAACTAGTTTTCAACCAATTTCCCGGAGAAAGAAAAAGTCGAGAATTTTTTTCCGAAAAAATCGAATTTTTTTTCCTGAATAATAGAGAACTTTTTTCCGAAAAACAATTCCCAAAAAAGGTCGGAAATTTTTTTCCTGAATAATCGAGAACTTTTTTGCAAAAAAAAAAATCGAATATTCTTTTATTGATAAAACATAAAAAAAAAATTAAATATTCTTTTTTAATAAGAAGCGGTTCATAAATTCAAACTAGTTCTGAATCAGTTATAAACTAAATTGTAACTGTTTTTTAAAAGTGGTTCAGTTCAAAACTGAATTAAATGGTTCAGTTTAAAATATGGCTCAATGCAGTTTGAATTACAATTTAGTTCAGTTAACTGAATTTTTGAATACCCCTATTTAGTAGTGGCTAAATTTTTTAGCCCACTAGAAACTTATGTCTGGGTCCGCCACTGCAAATAAGAATAAATAAATCTAGACCGATGAAAGGTTGAAAACTAAATTGTAGGATAAAATGCACAGGTTAGAACTAAATGAAGATGTGCTTAGTACATACTTTCCCGTCCCGAAATATAAGCAAAAAAAATATTTTCACGCTTATTAAGAAACTCCAAGTTTTGTGAAAATAAACAATTGGGTTTCCTAAATTACCCTTGTCATAAATCATAATGAAAAACAAAATAAACTACCTAATGATGGAAGCTAAAAAGCCATGTTGAAAAGAAGCTATTTGGAATCCCAAAAGTTTATTGGAGAACTAAATAGTAGGGAATTAAGTTTTAAAAAAATTAATAGTAAATTATGACTAAGGGTAATTTTGTAACTATAGGATTAAAAAGATTGTCTTTTGCTTATATTTTGGAACATCAAAAAGAGATTTTTTTTGTTTATATTACGGGACGGAGGGAGTATATAATCTTATAACTTTTGAATTACCAAATTTATAAAACTGAAAGTACCTAAATATAAATGGTTGGTAATAAATATGATAGGAGGTGGTTCAATATATTATAAAGGGGAATCTTAATATCTTTCACGTTTAGGACTATACATCTAAAGCGTGGTTAGAGTAAACCAACAAAATAAGTCTGATACCAAGTATTTTTAAATTATATTAAAATTTTGTGTTGAGTGACTTGAGTCTAACTTAATTTTATAAAATTAACTTATAATACATGTCGAGACCATCTCTCATGAACATAGAGCCAATACCATATAAAGAGAACAATCACAAATGTTTAAAATTTGTGATTAGTTAATGGTATGTTATAATTAGTAGTGTGATTGAAATAGAAAGTGTTGAGTGTGACTCATACACATCATGAAGAGATTGGGGGTAGGCGAGGAGTTTAGCTAGCGAATCAAAGCTTCGGCCGCCCTAGGGGTGCTAGGTGGAGTTGGGGCACTAGCGTCCGGAGTACGGTTCAAGGGTATTTGTTGTTATCTAGGCCAAAATATTATTGTTATAAATAACGTTTGTAACACTAAAACTATAATTTGTTTTTTAATAAGTAACTCAAACTTTGACTTTGTGTACATAATTTTTTTTATTCATTGTATACATTTTTCTGACTAACTATTAGGAAAGATGATTTAGGTACTTTATATAATTTGTGGAGTAAATGTATAATTTGATGGGGATGAGAGTATGAAGTAAAATTTTCTAAACAACATAAAAGAAAAAAAAAATCTCAATAAATATTTAGAACAATAAACTGAAAGCCCACAGGGCTGAGGGCTGAACGAGCCCACTGGACCTCGTTTATCAGCAAGTCCAGTTTTCATATCTGATTGACTTTTACTTTTCACACCCCCGACTAACATGCGTGCCACTTAATATTCCAATTTACATCCCTTGCTACTTAGAAAGCGAGTGTGTAAATAAGAAAAATTGGGAAAAAAGAGTTTGAATGCAAACTGCAATATTCTCAAATTTATCTATTAAATATCTCAGGATCTTTTCGACAATTCGTGCATCAGTCACCGTTTCACCATTTCTAGTGAGTTGATTCACCACCGTTTGAACTTGCTTCACTCGATCTACTCCTTCAAACGCTTTTTTTAACGTGTCTCAAGATTCTTTCGACGTAGTCGAACCAATAATTTTCTCAAAGCCTGATTCGTCAACTGCTCGGAACAGCACGTACAGTGTCGTCTTATCCTTTGATCGCGTCTCTTTCAACGCCTTGTTTTGAGCTGCCGTATATCCCGCAGTATCTTCTGGTTCTTCAAACCCATCTCTGGTCACCTCCCACGCCTCTAGAACTCCAAGAAGAGCTTTCATTTGGACACTCCAGTTATCGTAATTTGACTTCGTTAGTCGCGACAACGGCATTTGACTCATCACATTTGTCATTTGCTCTGATGCCAATTTGTGAACAGAAGCACTATTTTTATATATTCTGTTATAATGAAAATACAACTTTGGTCTTTTTATAATCTTATTATGGCTATTCTAAGAAAACAAGAAAACTATTAATAACCCACTACTATTTCTTTGCCTTTCAATTACAATAGAGACTTTGTCTTTCCACAAACTTATTAATAGAAACCCACTAAATATAACATTAAAGTTTATTCAACAATATTTACGTTGTGTGTGATTGATTGTTAATGTCACAACCACTCTAGTGACAAATTAAAATATCATATAAGATAGTGACTACATTTTTATATGGTACACTATTTAAAATATAAACTGAGTTCGCAATCTACATGGGCGTCTTCGACACAGTGCGGCATGTGCGACGGCATAAGGCCTCATAATAATATGGGCCTCTAAAAAAAATTATAGGGTAGTAGTATTAGTAAATGAGAGGTATAAAATTAGGGATTGCATGCTTCCAAATGAGATATTGTGGAGTCTAAATATTTGAGATTATCTTTCTTCTAAAATAAGGGATTTATTAGTTACAAAATGTCCTAAAAGAGATTTTTCTATTGTGAATAAATTTTTTAGACGTTTTATAGCTAATTGTTATATAGTTTATCAAACTTTTTTATATCAGTAAAAAAATAATTTTTTTAGTGTTATTGATGTTATTTGTAATTTAAATCGATGACAATTCTTTTGATTTTTTTTATATTTTTTTATTATGGCCTATTTTTAATAATCGCACAGGGTCTCCAAAAACGTAGAGACGCCCCTGGCAATCTATATAACGAACTTTGTTTCAATTCGCACTCTACATAGCAAATGACAATATTTTATGCTCAAACTCAACGTCTGCCCCAAAAATCATGGAAAAAAAATGATAATTACAAAATCCTAAGGAGTTTTTGACTGAAAAATAGTAAAAAAAAATTTCACCATTATTTAGAGTATAAGTATTACACGCAAAAATCAAGACACACACTTATGACTGCTTACGAGTTCAAATCTCTTTCCATATACTATCAATACCAATGTTGTCAGAATCGAGTTTTTACCTTAACTCGTTTTGCCTAGGTAAAATCGAATCGTAAAATCGTCGATTTTACCTCATATTAAAATAATATTATATTTATATTTAAGTCATATATATATATATATATATATATATATATATATATATATATATATATATATATATATATATATATATATATATATATATACACACACATATAATATTATAAATGCAACAATAATTTAAAGTTTCAACTTAATTTTAAAGCTAAAATATACTAAATCATCATAATAAATGTAATATTCGTGAACTTTGATGAAACTACACAAATTATCCACCAAATCATCAAGTAACATCCAAAAAACTATCCAAAAACAAGAAGTTAAAATCGTCTCAAAGAGTTAGAACCATGTAAAATCGTTCAAGACTACGATTTTACCGAAAAAGGATTCTACCAGCGATTTAACTCGAAATGATGACCTAAAAACGTAAAATCTATAGTTTTTAGGTTTTAAATTGGAATTTTAACAACCTTGATCAATACATTGTTGGCAAAATTATGGTATTTTATGTATAGAATCCTTTCATTTCATCCAAGTTAAAAAACATTGTATAGTTAGAAAATCAAAATCAGGTGGTCACTAATCATAATTGTTTGGTGCTTTCCATGGCCAACTACTATAGTACATGATTTCGTTTACGGCAATGATTATGTAACTAGAGGTTGCAAATGCAAATTGTAATTTTCACGCTACCACAAATTATACTTTGCACGGCTTAGGACAAATAATAAAGGAAAATGTTATTTAGTAAGAATTTTTTTATGCAAGAAAGAGAAGAATTTTATGTGGCAACTTTTGATTGGTCAAATTCTAATCACTCTCTCCCATGTATGGCTAATCAATTTTTGATTGGTCAAATTCCCTAATTCTATGGATACATTAAATTCAAATGATTAATTATTTCTATCCTTACTTGATTAACCATCCATGCACCAACCATAGTAATCCCTCCCGTCATATTTATAAGCAAAAATAATTATTTGCGCAGTGTTTAAGGAATTTACTTAAGTGCGGTTAATTTTATTGATTTAATATAAAATAACATGAATAAGTTTACTACATTGCCATTCTTTTTTCTTGTAAATCACATACACATTTTGGAAAGTAGTAATAGTATATTAGGAATAACAACATTAATGAGTTTAAAAGTAGTTACCTTTTGGTTATAATAGTGATCAAAATTTGAAGTGTTTTTTTGAAGTGTTATGTTAGTTTTTTTTTTGCCAAGGCTTCAAACTAAAATTGTTTTCCTCTGTCCCACAACCAACCGACATGAAACCTTTTATTATAAGGGTTTGTATAACATGTACAACATTTCACATGTTAAAGTAACTAAAAGTAGTAATTATTTAATGAAAAACAACAATTATTTATTAAAAAATTATACATTTAATATAAAATGTACAAGTTCCAATACAAATTTACTATTTAAAACTTCTTAACATGTGCAAATTTGCACGTGATAGAAAAACCCTTAATATAAACAAAGGAAAAACAAGAAAATGAGAAATTTTACACGATCACATGAACCCTTTCATTAATCATCACATGAACACAATTAATTAACTTAACAAT
Organism: Trifolium subterraneum; assembly: GCA_951799995.1. NCBI lineage: Eukaryota > Viridiplantae > Streptophyta > Magnoliopsida > Fabales > Fabaceae > Trifolium > Trifolium subterraneum. The sequence continues at coordinate 3,394,248 of OX637462.1, read as the reverse complement.
GATTTCCATACGTTCACACACACATTCAAACTGTGTTTGGATATGCACTTTGAAAGATATGATTAATACGTTTAAAATTGTTTTTTCTTAATAACGAGAGCTTAAGCCCAAAAAATAGAAAATTACAATAGAACTAGATGAGGGGTAATTATCCCTAAAACATCTGGTAGAAATATATAGCTGATGTCACTCAAACATACATAAAACACATCCATCCTCCATGTTACAAACTTACAATCCATATTGACTAGAGCATCAGGACATTAATTTGTTTCATGATTCGAATGATCAGTGGCGCAGCTAAAATTATTTGATGGAGAGGGCCGTATTTTTTTTTATATGTTTTTATATAAGGATTTCTTTATAATATAAATATATATTTTTTGATTAAAGTATATCAATTGTGTAGTGGTTTGGTATTAGTTGGAAAACTAAAGTTTGATCCTTAATGGTTGCAATTTTACAATATTTTTTGTTTAAAATAGAATTTAAATGGTAAAAAATACACAAAGGGGATTGAACCCGCTCCTATTACAAAAAAGACACGCATCTTAGCCACTCTGCCACTTCATACTATAGTTAAAGTATTACAATAACTAATATATATCATATGTATTCTATTAACAAAAATATTAAATATAGTACCTATAAAAACTAAAAAAATTGAAACTTGGAGTGGGTCATGACTCCCCTATCCAGCCCATTGCGAATGATAAACCACAACCTCACAATATAAACTATTAAGCGCCAAATTTTATCAATTTGAGACCTCCACTACTGCTGCCCCCTCAGGGGCGGATGCACATTGTGGCATCGTGTGGCCATGGCCACACCACTATATATGAGGTTTACTAACTTAGACCCATATAAAAACGTGAAGGGTAGTTATGTCAATGTCATTTAATTAATTAAAGAAAATAATTAATTGAAATGGGAAAGTCATGCGCCTTTCAAACAACTTCCTGTGTCCGATAAATCAAGTGTTCCATGTTAAGCGATGTGTCCCTTTTTAAAATAAAGTAGGTGTAAATTAGCAAAGTGGATGCAAATTAAGGAACATTTTAAATGAAAGTTACAAAACTATCCCTCAAGTTACTAGTTTTAAATAATAAATATGAATGGTTTTTTTGTCCAAAGTGAAAAGGTGCACCTTGCTAATATATATATATGATTACATATGTGTTTGGTCCCTATATATAAAATGTAGAAATTTTAAGTTTAGTTCATACTGAATTTTATTTTATTTTTGATCTCTATAAAAAAATTCTTGCACATAGTTTTAGTTCCTACTAAAACAAAATTTGTTTAATTATCATTAAAATCTTAAATTTATGAATGATTATTTATAGGCATGTTTAAAATATCATATATAGTTTATTTACTAAAATTTAGAATTTTTTAACATGAAATGAATTAAATATGAATTTTTTAAACGGAAAATTTCAAGTTAAAAATAACGAAAATCATAACATAGAAATCAAATTTTGAGTTTTTGTTTTTTTGAGGAACTTTTATGATGTTCTAAATATACCTACAAAAAAATGATTCAAAAATACATGTTGACTTAACAGTAGTGACCAAAATTGAATGCGAAATAATTTTCTACATATTAAATTTAATAAAAATTAAGTAAGGACTATACTTAGAAGGCCATCATTTTTTTATTGGGATCGAAAAATGAAAAATAAAATAGAATTTGTTGATTTTCATTATAAATGTATTGCATTAGCTATATAATATTTATTTTCAGTATAATTTAATTTGCTCCATAGTTTCTTTTGTATTTAGCTTGGCCACACCAATATACAATGTCTGAATCCGTCACTATACCCCCTCCAGACCCCCTCCAATAGAAGTAATACCTTTCACAACCACCATGGAATCAACATCTAGCATTCATAAAAAGCATGAAGACCATGAGTATAATGTTTGTCTTTTTTAAAATACGTTTTTTTTGGCAAATTCAATTTTTAAATACATAAAAATCATCTCAATAACAACAATCTCTATTAGTAGTTACAAAGATATTATTGAATTTAGAATTCCCTATTTTTTTTCATATATCATAATGTGTAAGTCCCACCACTAAACTGTTGGAAAAAAAACTCAAAAACAAAAACATATAAATATTACTTCTTCATTATACGTTTTTTTTTTTTGTTTTTGGAAAAAATTATACGCGTGATTTATTTACCAAAATTGCACATCAATAAATAAGATTGCCAAAAATATTTACTACCAAAATTCAACTTTTTCAAAAATAATAGTATTTTATATTATTTAATGTAAAACAATTACATTAAGTAGAATGTTAACCCGTGTCTAAGGACATCAGTATGTTAAAAGAAAAAATGCAAAAAATATTTTTTAAATTTGTGCATTTTATGTTTAAATACTTTAACATGTGTCAAGATACATATCTTAGTAGAATTTAATTGTTGTGCATCATCGATGTAATACATTTTTACACATACATTCAATAATATAACAACACATCATTGGATGCATGTGTAAAAAAAATTTACACTGGCGGTGCACAACAATTAAACTCTATGTTAGTATAGACAACATATTATTTATTCAATAAACCTAAAAAATATTTTTTTTGTATAAAACCGGAAGAAGATTTTATTTTATTTTATTTTTTTCAATTGGATAGTTGATGAAGTAAATTAAAAAAATGACTTTTTAGATTCATTATAAAATGGATGTATCTAGACAATAATATAGCCTAAATACATAAATTCTACCATGAATCTAAAAAATAAAATGTTTCTTATATATAAGACGAGACGAAGTACAAAGTACAATGTATCACAAAGAAAAAGAGGAAAACTAACAAATTTAGTAGTATTTCAAATTAGGAATCTAGCAATGTTTTAAGAATCTGTTAGTACACACCACCAATACACCATCAATCTGTTCTGTTCCTGATACAGTGTGGACCCCGTAATCCACATCAACAATTCAATTCATATATAAAACCTGTAACATCCTTAATCACTGTTCCAAAACAAAAACAACGTTCTTCTCTGGTCCCTCACGCTCTCTTCTTTTGAGAACACACTTAACAAACAAGAGAGAGAGAGAGAGAGAAAAGCAAAAATACTACAGCGAGAAAAAGTGAGTGTAAGTACTTTGGAGAGTGTCACACTATACACACACACTTGACAACATACCTAGTGTTTGAGGTTTTCTAACTCTTCCTTAATTTTCTCATATTTTGTTTCTCTCTTACCTATTCACAAGTTCTTTCCAATTTTCATTCTAATATTACACATAACCCTTTTTTTTATTGGCCCAATTTTCTCTGCCGTTTGCACTTTTTCTTCAATTTGGGCTTCGTTCTGCAAAAGGGTTTCTTTCCTTTCTTAGAATTACCTAAGATTCTTGTCAAAGTTTCAACCTTTGTTTTGTTCTGTTTTCTGTCTCTTCAGTTTCTGAGTTTTGAAACTTCACTTGCCGATTCTGTATAGTTCTTGGTTGTTGTGGCTTTAAAGGTGGAAGCTTTTTCCTTTTTGAGAAAATGGGGATTTTGAATTTGGAGTTGCATGTTCAAATCTTTGTCACTACCATGATCGTCATTCTACTTGGAACTTTCTGTGTTGCAGATACTGACCCTGTTGATGGTATTGTACTATAGACTTCTTATTTTCTATTTTCAATTTTAGAAAACCAAAAAGAAAATTGGTGTTTTTATTCATTATTTTAGTTGATAGCTGATACCCTTTATTTTATATAATACAGCATTTGAACTTTTGCAGTAAGTAGATTCTATAATGGATTATTGGATTAGTTTAAAAATTCGATTTTTTGTCTTTTCCTTTAAATGTTGATGGCTAATCTCAGTATCTGAACTTGTTTAATATTTGCATGTTTTGTTTGAGTGCAGAAGTTAGGTAAACTATTGTCTTTATTTTATAGACAAATGTTAGTATATTAGTTGTTATGTTTTATATGTTTGGTTACACTTCTAAAGGGCCAAAATTGATTCTGAAGAGTTGATTTTGACTTGTTTGGTAACTCTAAAGTAGAATTGAATTTGACTCCAGAATTTAGAGTGACCAAAATTGATTCTAGAGGTGTAGAATTGATTCCGACTTGTTTGGATACTCAAAAGTAGAATTGATTTTACTTGAAGCTAGAAATTGTAGCTTATGAATCTAGAATTGATTCTGCCAAAATTAATTTTTTTCACCGTAGAACCAAACATACACTAATTCTACTTTAAACTAGAAATTGTAGTTTCTGGTTCAAGAATTGATTTTTTACGTTCAAATTTAATGTTCAACTTACTTTTACTTGAATGTATCCAAACATAAATCCTTTTACCTTAATCTTGGTTTTAACCAGGATTAATTTTACAGAATCAATTAATTGAAAATCAATGTTTCTAGAACCAAACGTACACTTAGAATTTTCCTTCACAAGGGTTTGAACCTGGTTCTTAAGCTCCTTTAACTCTTAGCTCAAAACAATTAACGTGTCTTAATATGTGTTATTGTCAGTTGCTGCAATCAATAGTCTATATGTTGCTATGCACTCACCACCTCTTCAAGGGTGGAAGCCGGTGGGAGGGGATCCATGTTTCGACCATTGGCAAGGTGTGGATTGTGTCTTCTCCAACATAACCGCCATGTATAGTCGTTCTCCCTTTCTTAAATTATAATTTGTTATGTTATTGCTTAAATAATTTGTTTCAAATGGTAATGATACAACTGGCATAAGACTCATTGGAATGTATATTTCGGTTGACAGACGACTAGCAGGCTTGAATTTGGGTGGAGAGCTTGGCAGTAATTTGGATTTCCCATCCATTATAGACATGTAAGTGTCAATTTCACGATTACGGTACATGTTTCTCTGTGTTTTTCTGATACACTTTTGTTTTGATTAATTGGGAACACTTAACTCTTGATCATAATTTTGTAACTATATTTTCACCTAGAAAGTAAAAACCTCACTAAGCTTTGTGTTTCGCATTGCACAGTGATCTTAGCAACAACCACATAGGAGGTGCCATTCCATTCACTTTACCGCCTACTTTGAGGACCTTGTAAGTTATCTTCATCATCTCTAAGTTCATCATTTTCTTTTTGTATTTAGTAATGTTGTCTTTTAACATGTTGGTCTTTGTCGGGAAAGCGGTTAATTTATTATCAATTCATTAGATAAGAAGCATATGTACTGAGTAAAACTTTTTCTTTTTGCTTTTTAACGTGTAGGTATCTGTCGGGAAATCGGTTAAATGGAAGCATTCCAGATGCGTTATCCTTATTAACTCAATTGTCAAATTTGTGAGTGCAAAAATATATCTGCACCTTGTGATGCCATATTGATTTGTTACTATCTGCTATTAAATCGTTAGGAAATAGCCTTTAATTTGCTTAATTCTTAAACTTACTAGCTTGATTTCTATGTAAGATAAATAGCGTTTGATTATATTTCTTTTGCATTGGCATATAATATTTATGTGACTGTTGTGCGATGCTGCAGGGATTTGGCCAATAATAACTTGACCGGTCAGCTGCCTTCCTCAATGGGGAGTTTATCGTCTCTTACAACATTGTGAGTAAACATTCTCACTAAGTATAGATTCTGTTTTTCTACTTATTCAACGAGGATGTGTTATGATTTATTTATTTTGCATTTGCAGACTTTTGCAGAACAATCGACTTGTAGGGACCCTTTTTGTTTTGCAGGACCTTCCTCTTCAGGATTTGTATGATTCTTACTATCCAAATGCTTTTTTACAAACATATAATTAAATAGGAAGTAGAAAGTATATTTTATGGCTAAATTTGTGAATTTATTGTTATGTAGGGATATAGAGAATAATTTATTCTCTGGCCCAATTCCTCCAAATTTGTTGAGCATCGCTAATTTCAGGTGAGTCATCATTTGAATGGAATTTTTGTTTTTCTGTTTTTTTTTTGTTTTTTTTTTTGTGTTTTCCGGTAGCGGTTATAGCGCAATATAGCAGAATTTGAACACAGTGCTATTGTTCCACGAACACTGTCTAGCACAAAGTGTTGTCAAATAGCAGCGATATAACATTATGGGCTTGTGGCATAGTGATTTTGAAAAAACTGCTATTCTCTGCAATCAACGATTGACAACACTGTTTTAAGCATACTTTTCTTTGTATAGGTTAATTGAATTCATTATTTTATTTCAAGATATTTTATTCAAGTTAACATAGCGGCATGTCCCTTGCAGAAAAGATGGGAATCCATTTAATACTACTATTATTCCATCTCCGCCTGTTGCTGCAGCCCCTTTGCATGTACCTGTCGGGCGATCCCCTGAAGAATCACCTTGGCATGTGGCATATAGTCCTTCTGACTTTGCAGGACCGATGCCTAGAAATGTTAAGAAGTCTTTCCTAGCTAATCATAACGTTTGGTTTGCTGGTGCTGGTTTGTTAGTATTTATCGCTCTGGGAATTTGTATTTTTATGGTGTTTTGCTGCAAGAGAGAGCCAAAAAATGAAAATTCTCAGAACCTTGATGTGGAGGGGTTTCCACAAACTTTGCATAAACCTACTCGCAACGGTGCTGTTTATGAAGCAACTAATCAAGATGGAAAAGGTAATTCCGATTCATGCGATTTTGTTTTAGAACAAAAATATATCAATTCTAAATTACCTTGTCAAACTTTTTTGCCGTTTCTAAATGACACAGCTGAGAAAACACCGCGTTTAAATGAAGTGCCACATAGAAGAACAAATTCGATTCCAAAGGCTCAGGATGAACAAGAAGTATATGTCAACAGACTCAACACAATATCCTCAACATCAGAACACACTAATGGTTCCCAACATCCACTGCTGCAGCCACCACCACATTCTTTGCCAATCATTCCCGGTGAGAAGGTCATCGTCAATCCAGCTGCAACTACCAAAGCAGCCGAAAGGCAAGTTATGCCAAGTTCAGTCAAAATGTATACTGTTGCATCACTTCAGCAATATACAAATAGCTTTTCCCAAGAAAATCTTATTGGTGAAGGCACTCTTGGTTCTGTTTACAGGGCCGAGCTCCCTGATGGAAAGGTAGTGTTAATATACTGCTTTATGATTTTTAAATCTCTCTCGCAACGTTTTAACTCTTTTTTCATTGTTTGAGATGACCTGTTGTCCTTTTCCTGGCTTCACTTGTTTTCCCGGTGCATCACATGCTTATATCTTTTGAATGATCTCTGTAGCTGTTGGCAGTGAAGAAACTGGATGCTACCACTTTCAAGGACCAGAATGATGAACAGTTTCTTCAATTGGTATCCAGCATCTCCAAAATTCAGCATGCTAATATCGCAAAGCTTGTGGGCTACTGTACTGAGTATAACCAACGATTACTTATATATGAGTATTGTAATAATGGAACCCTATATGACGCACTTCATGGTGATGACGAGCATTGTATTAAATTTCCATGGAATGCACGCATTAAAGTCGCACTTGGAGCTGCAAGGGCTTTAGAGTGAGTCTATTGATCAACTCAATAGCTAATGCCACATTTTGTATCAACAATGATCAATTTTTATTTTTTCCATGGATCAGGTATCTGCATGAAAACTTTCGGCCGCCTATTGTTCACCGAAATTTTAGATCTGCTAATGTTCTCCTGAATGAAAAGTCGGAAGTGTGTGTCTCTGATTGTGGATTAGGTCACTTGCTATCTTCTGGCACTGTTGGTCAGGTATCTCTTCAATTTAAAATTCAACTCCAAATTTTCAACTTATCTTTAGTTTGGGCTCATAATAAATTGTCTGCTTTTAATGTTTCATATGTTCTTGGGAGTATCATTAAAACATTATGGAATAAATTACCTAAAAAAACATGAAGTTATGAATTTCATAAGTCTGAAAGGAGTCAAGATATACTGTTTAGTACTCGGCAAGTGTTAAAAAGAGAAATAACCATGGTTCACCCGGTCAAACCGGCCGGCTCGCAGTTCACCCAATCAGACCAACCGGTTCACAAGGACAGACCATATGGTTCAACGGACAGACCATAATTGTGAGATCCCGGGTTCGAACCCGGGACACGACGTCCGGCCTAACAATTTCGGCATTTTTGCCAGTTGAGCTAGGATTTATGGGACGCACTCGGCAATTGTTATTTGAAAATAAAATAAGAGATGATACTGAGAGCTAAAATAATATTTAAGTTTATATCTTGTTCTATTCTTTGTTACATTTCTGACTAACATGGCATCAATTTCAGTTATCTGGACGCCTCCTTACAGCTCATGGTTACAGTGCTCCAGAATTTGAGTTGGGAAGTTATACACAGCAAAGTGACGTCTTCAGTTTCGGAGTCGTAATGCTAGAACTCCTCACTGGAAGAAAATCCTATGACAGGTGATCAATCTCATTTGTAATTATGTTCATTGTCCTTTACTTTTACACTCCAGCTGAAGCAAAACCAATATTTAAAATACTAGATTTGACTAAGTCAACATTCATGTTTTAAGGTCACGGCCTCGTGGAGAGCAATTTTTGGTCAGATGGGCAATTCCTCAACTTCATGACATTGATGCATTGTCAAAAATGGTTGATCCTCACTTAAATGGATCATATTCTATGAAGTCGTTGTCACGCTTTGCAGATATCGTTTCTTCATGTATTCAGGTAATCTTAGTTGCATGGTTAGCACATATACACCTTACTGTCTCTATATCATCTATTCTCCTTTTATTCATTCTTATTATTTTATTTTCAGCGTGAACCCGAATTCCGGCCAGCTATGTCAGAAATTGTTCAGGATCTCTTGCTAACAATGTAGACGGACGCGAACAATGAACTCCTCCCTTACCTAGCTTTGGTTCCCAAATTTTCAAGCCTTTACCTATCTATTCTTCATCGACGTGAAGTGAGATCTTGATTTTTTTTTTTTTGGGGTTAACTATGCAAAATTTCTGCTTACTGATGTAATTATTAGTAGGAATGATCCAAGGTATTTTTTATGCATCATTGTTCATTATTGATGCTAGTAAGTCAAAGATGGCATGCCTTAGATCATAATGATTATTGAGTATGTCATTCATCATTTTCTCAATTGATTTAGAGTTTAGACTTTAGTAAAACACATGATTTTGGGGTACATCATGTTATAATTGAGAGTTGTTTATTGTTGTTGGGCAGCAACTAGAAATCAACAACAATGTGTCACCCTTCAAAAGATTTTTTGGTCTTTTTTTTTTTTTTTTACATTTTACAGTATTGGTTTTGGTATTCAAATATAATTTTTTTGTTTTGTTTTTGGGTTTGTTAATGATATTGGTTTGTTTTTGGCCACAGAAGCTGTGTCTTGAAACTATTGTACCAGGCACCAGCTCACTCTTAAATCTTAATCAATTATTATTAGGATTAATTTTTTTATTACTTTTTGTGTATTTAAGTGCATGCATGTTTTATATTTGTTGAAAAAGTTGAACCACTCATGTCTTAAAAAGAAACCCTTTACTTTTTCTTGTTTTAAATTTTTGTGCTTTTTAAAAAATAATTACTATAATTATAACATGGAGAAAGAAAAAGGCATCACTTTTTTAGATTTAGTTTTTTATTACAAATATTTTTTTCTTCTTCTCGCATTTCCTAACCTACGGTTGATACGCGGGTTTTTTTTTTTCTTCTTCTTTTTCTCGTCGATATTGTAGACGAAATTATAAATATTACTACATGAAAGTCATACGTAAATGTTATGTTTGAGATGAAATTTTTTAATCTAATAATATTATTATTGGCGGTCAATTTTTAGCCTTTTAAGGATATTTTCTATTTTTAATAATAATTTACTACATGTCCATTACTTTCTTATCAAGTGTTTGAGAATAAATAAATTATAAGCTGAATTAAAAAAAAAGGTTGTATTGTGTATTTAAGAATGAAAATAATAAAATCAAAATGATTTGCACCTTCGAAGTTTATAGTATTTGTGATTTACAAGTGTAGTTGGTTTGGTTGTTAAGGGGATCCTTCGAAGTTGTAAACTAAGTCTTGAAATGATGAATGTTGTTTGTTCTACGTTAATGCACATGGCCATGTTTTAAATACTGTCGTTGTCACGTTTCTAACACCCCCTCTTGACGTACGTGTTCTTTTCCTTTGTCTTTGGTATGTGGTACTCAACTACTCATGTTCTGAAGAAAGGTTAAAATGAGGTAAAAGTTGAGTACATGAGGTGAAAGTTTATGACAACGAAAGCGACCACACAAAGACATAAAACGACAAATCATATCTTGCTTGACTGTGCCATGAGTTGTCCCAAATTTTTTGACAGTCAATCAAATATTTTTTTACTAGTACTTATTTCAAAAATAAAACTCCCTCCTATTCTTAGACCAACTCTAGCAAAATGTGATATTTTACTCAATAATATAACTCAAATAAATAACCAACCAGAATATAAGATGAAAATTTATTTCACCATGAACTCAAAGAAATCCCTACAAATTTTACATCAAGATTAATAAACATGCACATCTATATTGTGGTGTGGGTGTTTGTTAATCTTGATGGAAAATTTGTAGGGATTTCTTGAGTTCATAGTGAGATTTTTTTTTTTATCTTATTCTGGTTGATTATTCGAGTTATATTATTAGTAAAACAAATCACAATTTTCCTGCAAAGAAGGTGTTGCTTCATAACGCAATGAACCTTCCAACGTGACGGACTCCAGTCAATGAACCAGAAAAAATTTATTATTTTGTGATAAAAACTTATGCAGTGATCTTGGCCGAAAGTCGAGCATCAATCCGTTAATGTTGAAGTTTGTGGGGGTATTCGTAAGCACTTCAATGCTCGTATCAATAAGAGAGTAAAGAGTGTGAAATGAAGCGGAATAAATAGTTTGTACCTTTTGGCGTCAGTGGATAACATCTTTTGTTGGTGGAGATTGGAGATCTGCTAAAAACCCGAACATATACAAAATGCTACTAAGATGTCTGCTAGTAAATGCAATGAATTATGGAAGGTCTAGTTAGTCAATTTTCGTCAATAGATTACTTTGTCACTCTTTGTAGGCTCGACAAATAATTTCCTTTTACCCAACAAACTTCTCCATTTACATGTCTTAGACTTCAACAAATGTCATATATTTATCCATGTTGAGTCGTTGTTCCTCTGCATTTAGAGGATTGGAACTTGACTGCATATCCTTCTCGTGCTCCTCTTGTTGTATCCTCTCAAAACCTTCTTCTTTTTCATTCCTTGAATCATAAATCATGAATGATTTTGATTCGGTCGTTGAACAATTGTTCTTGCAAATGCATCTATTCTTTAATCAATATATTCATGTTACATTTTAGGTCTATATCATACAATGTTATTTTCCTCCATTGTTTTTGGCAACTTCTCACTCTCTATACCAAATAATATTTCAAAAGTTTTTGCACATATTTTTCCTTTGCAACCTTGTTCTTTAAATAAATAAGGTTATGGCTATTCTTACCCATTTGTTGCAATTTAGTGTACAACAATCTCCTGATATGACTATTTGTCATATTTGACTTTGAGTATAAATATATATATACGTAGACAATGTCTATTATGGTGCAGTTTAATCCCTTATATTTGAATGTATTGATTCACTTATAGATAGAACCTACTCAATTCAATCAAATGTAAGGGATAAAATTCCACCACAACAAACATTGCCAAGGTAAATCTATACTCAGTATGACATGGCTTCATATCAAGAGATGGTTGTACCCTAAATTCAACAAATCAATGAGGAAATTCATAAAATAATTATTTTAAGAACAAACTTGTGAAAGAAAAAAATGCAAAAGCTCTTGAAGAATGATTTGGTATAGTGACTGAGAAGCTGGCAAAAACAACGGAGGAAAATCGCATTGTATGGTGAAGAACTAAAATTAAACATGCAGGGATTAAAGAAGAGAAGAATATGCAAGAACTATTCTTTAAACGACCAGATCATAACAATTCAAGATTCAAGGAATGCAAAAGAAGATTTTGAGAGGATGCAACAAGAGGAACGCGAGAAGGTTAAACAGTCAAGTACTAGTTTTATATACAGATGAATAAAGAAACACAAGGTGAAAAAATATCAGAAATTTGATGAAGACTACAATTATCGGGATGAAAAATATTAGAGCTTGAAAAAGGGACGGTAAAAAATAATTATGAGTATAAAAAATTAAATCAATACTTCATTGATATTACAAAATAATATTTTTTCTCTCTAAACTAATTTATATTGTGGAACATAAGGGTTAAAAGTATGATTAGTAATAAACATTATAGTAAAATATTAATGAAATTATAGTAATAAACATATTATAGAAATTATTATATGGAAGTTATACGATTGTAATACTGATTTCCTAAAATATAAATAGTATATAATATAATTATTAATCAATAAAATATCTAGGAGATATAGTAAATGATAGTAAGCTATAATTTTTTTTTATAATGATATTAAACTATAAATTTTTAGAACTTGATTAGTATTATATTTATTCTAATTTTTTGACGGAATATTTACTTTTTTATCGATTAGCGCGATATATTGGTAAGAATATTTAACGTAATAAAATTGCAACTTTTATTAGAGGTTTCTTATTATATTTATTTTATTTTTTGACCGAATATTTAATTTTTATCGATTAGTATTATAACAATACAAATATGTAAAGTATTAAAGTTGTAACTTTACGATTTTGACTTTCTTCTAAATTTTTGTCAAAAAGAGAAAACAAAAGAGTTTCTTCTAATTCAATAGCCTATTGCTATGTTTTTTTATAGAAGCCATACCATTGTAGTCAAATCGTTTTCCTAAAATACAAAATAATGCATATTAAAATACCAATGAATAAAATTTATATCTTTTTTAGTAAAAAATAATAATTTATTTCTAATTTTTTATTTTTACCATTTTTTAGGAATTAATGTTGTGAATATTAAAAATAAATATATGCCATGAGTAATTTAATAAATAAACATAACTTACCGTTTCAATCTAGAATTCGAATTTACGACAACAATAACAAATGATGGAATGACGACTCTTTGAACCTTCGGATCGTTTTTGGCCGAAATCCACGTCTTCAACCTCCAACAGCGGGGGTACATCTGCAAATACAGTGACACTCAAGTTAGTTAGTGCATGCTTGAGGTGCAGGCTAAATTTCAAATCAACCATACCTTGAATTGTGTTGATGCGATGCATATATAGCCTAAAAGATTGGATATTGGGTTAACCTTGGTCTAAAAAACTGTAGATCTGGTGTCGATATAGAGTTTGGCAGCCGACTTGAAATCTAGATCTGAGAAATGTCTTCCAGATCTGACACGACTGAGGATCCAAAACAAATGTTTTAAAAACTAGACCAGACGGTTCAACCATGAACCGGAGGTGACACCGTTCTCGACAAACTTAAAAACCGGTGTTCATATGAACCGAGAAAAAACTAGATAAAACCCTCTTAAGTCGAGAGACCCGTTGAACCGGTCCCGGTTTCTTGAAGTCGTTCATTTCTTTTTCCCTTTTCTCTTCTTCTTTAAAACACAAATCAGAATGAAGAGAGATGCATGATTCAGTTGTTTCATGCATGTAATGATCGAAAAACACCACTAGAAAAGGGAGAAAGTAGGCGACAAGGTGTTATCGGAATGTGTTGTATAGCAGAGAAGAGAGAAATAAACTATGGCATCTGAAAATCATATGAAATGACAAAACATGTGTGATGAAAACAAAGAAGGAGAAACAAAAAGAAAGAAAAGATAAAAAAAAGAAGATGACATTGTGTTGATGTGTGGTGGCGGCTGAGATTATATAATACATGCATTAGGGTTGCTCATATGAATTGGGTACGGGTAAGTGTATTGGGCTAATTCCATATTAACATAAAAGGTTATTGGGCTCTAAAAGTAATTGGTTTAGGCATGTAGAAGTATTGTAAAAAAAAAAAATTTGTTTTAATATATTTTTATAAATGTATATTAATTAATTAATTATCCGGTTCAATCACAGGTCAACCAGTTGAACCATGACCTAGAGAGAGATCTCACTGATTAAATCTTCTGTTTAACTTTTAAAACATTGCCGAAAATCGAAAATATCTTAAGATCACTGACATATTCCCTTACAATCCGCCGTAGTTATGAATAAAAACAATGGGAGCTGGTGGTCATTCTCAAATATGACACCACAATTTTGATCCATGACTCATAGTGTGGTAGCAGGCTCGTGGACGAGAGTTGAAGGTTAGGTTTACAATAAAACGTATTGTGAGAGATGGTAATGTGATGGTTATATAATGTAAAAACGTGGAATTGGACCTGAGTCAACCTTAAGTTTGGTTTATAACAATTAATAATTTTTATTTGTTATTCCGAAAACAATAATTATTACTTTTTATGTTTTCAGCTCACTCCTAACATATTACTAAGCCCGCTAAAACATATGGCTCGGTCTTAATAATTTGAACCCGAACTCTTTTTTATAGTTGTTTACCTCCGGGCCGAAAAAACCATTAAAAATACAGGTTATCCCGTACTCCATCCGGTCACTATTATAAGCAAAAAATCACTTTTTAGATTCAATGAAAAACAGATGTATTTGGTCTATAATATGGACTAGGTACATGAAATTTTCAATGAACCTAAAAAGTGATTTTTTGCTTATAATAGTGACCGGAGGGAGTATACTCGTAACCCACATTAATATAAAAGAAACTAAAATTTATCTTAAGCATACATAATAGGATCATTTAAAGTTTTAGGTTTACACATCACTAATTATTTTTTCTTATGTGTATTCTTATATTTTGCTGAACATATTATGACATTTATTTATTTATTTATTTAGTGTTACAATGACATGATCATGTTTGAGACTATTCAAGATTAGTGGTTTATGAATTTTTATTGAGTACCGCTAATTTTGATGAGTCTAAATAACATATCAAATAATTTTCAATTTTTTTAAAAATTTATGAAAAATAATCTATATGATATAAACTTTCAATTCAACTAATTAATAACACTTTTTAGTATTGTGAGGTGGATGCAGCCTAAATCTATGAATTTTTTTTAAAGCAAATCTATGAACAGTTGGTTGGTGTGAATCATGCAAGTATTTTGCCACGCTAGATACATGGCAGAAAAGTTCTACAATAGGACATTAGGACTTGATAAATTTAGGCTGCAATATAGTTATATTTAATAAGTAAAACTATATTGTATATTTACCCTTTTAATATCCTTTAACTAATTCATTGATGACACCAATATCTACACGTTTGGATTTGAATTAACTAATTGATGACACCAATATCTAAACGTTTGGATTTGAATTAACTCAAATATTGCTACTTATTTTTTTTAAAGGAACTTAATTGATACTTACTGTATATCTCTATACAAACCCTAAATTAATTAGTAGTCATAGTCATTTGAAATTTAAATCTTCTTTGTGCATGTGTCTCTCAACTTCTAATTTATTTGAGTAAAGTCTTTTTTAGTACTACTTACTAGTAATTGATTGAACTTTTGAATCTTTTGCCAACCAAGCTAGCCAACAAAACAACAAAAACGGTGTACCATAAAAAATAAAACAACAATATTTATACAAAGATTGTTCATGTAACTAACTAACTATTTTAATGTAGTTGATATATGGCCATCCATGATCTTAAGTGATAGTGAAATGTGGGAGATTTCATTGAGTGTTTTCTCTTGAACAATGAATAATTGAAGATCAAGAAAAGAAGATTATTTTATAAGGAATCTCCTTTTGTTTGATACAAGTCATTTTCATGCCTTTTTTTCTCTTTAATTTGCTTCATGCCCAATTGTTAGTTAAATTAATCATTAAATTAGGTTGATATCAGATGAATATATTTGTTTAGGTTTACTTCATGGCATCTAAGGCGACTTGAACCGTAAGGATTAAGTATCGTTTATACTCCTTATAATTCAATTTTTTGTCTATAAAAAAAATTATGCCAAATAAAAAAAATTACTATATGCATTAATGCAAGTGATTCATAATGTTACGGAATAATTGTATTTGAAAATAGAGAATTGCAATATACAGTACTATGCTCCATACACACTAATGTACACGGCACAATTAATTGAGTAGAAATCCTCTCTATTTTTTAAAATAAATGACAAATGCAAATACTAAAGTTTAAATATATAAATATTCAAATAATATTAATTATTTTAAAAAAACGTGCATTTATATTCTTGATTTACATCAAAACTATAGTAATTGAATTTGTCATTTATTTGAAGAAATTGAGAGGATTCAAACTCCAATTAATTACAAAGAGTCACAAGCTACAAAGCAATTTTGTTATTTATTTACGAAATAATAAACATCACTTAAAAATTACTCCCTCCAATCTTGAGAGATAATTGAGTCTTGATGTTTTGCATTATATTATAAATAGAAGGTAATATATACATAAGTGAGGTATAAAGTTTGAACTTAAGTGATAGTATTGTGTAAATAATATTATTTACATTGCCAGAGTCACTTATTCACCTTAAAAAGTAAAATTTTAGTTGGTAGGCTACTTGCATTTTTTTTGTGCAATTATAACCTTACATCAAATATTATTATTATTTTATTTTGACAGAATTTATTATTATTATTGTTATTTTTTTTTAGTAAATTATTATTATTTTTATTGAAAACCCATAAAAACGTAAAATAGTAGCATACCACAAGAAACGGCACGTCAGCCACGATCCAATAGACAGTAGCCATGAAATGAAATTGCAATGGCAACATCAAAGAAATGATGACGGGTACATGTTCTAGAGAAGAACAATAACCATGAATTCTAAAATGAAGAAATTCCTTTATCCATGGAATTTTATATTTTAATAATAAAATTGTTACTTTTAAAATTATAAATGTAATAAAAATATTTTGCAACATAAATAAATAAATGTAGTTTTAAAAGTTGAAATTAAAAATTTAAAAAACCATTAATATTTGTAAAACAAAGTCGTAAATATTTAAATCTCTTAATCATTTTGTCATAAGTTTGATATGTGCAAATGAACAAATATTTATTGAGAAAGGTTGATCTCTCAAGTGGATATCAATGCTATACAAAATATTTTGATTTGCCTAAAAAAATCTAAAATAAATTTAATTCAAGACTTTTCTATCAATATTTTTTAATTGAAATTACTAGCTTAATTGTATTTCTCTTAAAGGATTTATTGTATTTTTGGTATGTGTAGTTTTCCATAAACAATTTTGGTGCATACAATACAATAATGTTATCCTAGAGGTGAAAATAAGCTAGTTATACTTAATAAATTATAATTTAAATCACCAATTGTCAACCCAATGAGTACCACGTAGTTGTTGTTGTTTTTTTTTCTTTCTTTTTTCCATTAATGCTTAGTATAACCTTTATATAGATGTATAGATATTTTGCTATTTAAATATGTCGTGATTATAGCTTCTAAATTGTGTAAGAGCTGTGCTAATATATTTAGAGGAAGATAAATATAAATATTTTTTTGAGCGAATATCCGTTTTGGTCCTTTACAAATTTATGATGGGACAATTTAGTCCCTAACAAAAATAAAACTCAAATTAGTCCCTAACACTTTTATTATTGGGACAAATTAGTTCCCGATTCGTTATAATAGAGGGACTAATTTGTCCTCAATATAGAAATGTCAGGGACTAGCTTGTCCCCGATATAAAAATGTCAGGAACTAATTTGAGTTTTATTTTTGTCAGAGACTAAATTGTTCCGTAAAAAATTTGTTAGGAACCAAAAAAAGGTCTTCACTCATATTTTTTTACGTGTTTTTTGAACTCTACTATCTTTTTCTATTTTGGACGGAAGAAACTTTTAAATTGTTTTTTTTAAAGAGTTGAAATAACAATAATTACCAAAAATTGACACCCATAAATAAAAGAGTTGGAATTCAAAATTCTTTTTTTTTTTTTTTGGTGATTATTGGAGTTCAAAATTCTATCTACAACCTAACCATTTTAATGTTTTTGGCCGTTAAAATAAAAATTGTGGATAACTTTTAAATTTTTGTTGCCATAGTTAGTATTGTTCTTTGCTTACCGACTTACCGTTAGTTTGTATTCCCTTTGAAATTATTGCAACTCAACGTGTCCTTCCTCCCCACATTCAATTTATAAAATTACACTACAAATAATCATTTTTCATCAAAAAATATAAGTCACTGTAACAATAATTTTTTCTTTAAATAATCTAGTAGCTAAAAATTTCACACTTAAAATCAATAATAAGATGATTGGATTGAATTTCGCCTCCACATCTGTAATGCAATGTTCATACCACCTGAAATAAACTCACTAGACATAAGAGTAATCTCTAAATAAATTGAAGTTGTAAAAATATTTTGATGTTTATAATTACTAATAATTTATGATTAAATTGACCAACTTAAAATATATTTAAATATATTAAAAATAGGTTCAATGTTCAATAACTTATCAATAATTTCAATATATTCAAAAACAAACTACATTTCTATTAGTCAAAAAAAAAAAAAACCAAACTACATTTCTAGATATCAAAATTGTGGTTTTCCCATTATAAAAATGAAAAAAAATAATAAAACGGTACAAAAAAGAAAAAAACACATAGAAAAAAGTAATAATATTTAAATAGTACAGAAAGAAATGAAATAATTTAATTATTAGTAGTTTATTACCATTGAAAAAATAAGAAGGAAAGAGAAATCCATTCTTTCTGAGTTCTGAGTTCAGAGTTGAATCTGAATTATTCTCTTTAAAATAATATTTTCATAAAAACATTTTCCCTTCTGACATATACAATCAAATTCCTAACTTCTGTTGAAGATTTCCATTTTTTCATCTACCTAACAATCTGCTTCTCAATCGTGCTTCTGGAGGAAGCAGAAGCAGCAAGACTCATTTTTGAACTCGACCCAACTCATCAATTGCTGTTTTTCTTCAGAAAGGAGTTTCATTTCAGCTCAAGAAGCTACTTTCATTGGTGCCCAACAAAAAATGGCAAAGCGTGGATATAAAATACGTATCCTTTTTTATTTTTTATTTTATTGTTTTTAATGAGTAAATAAATGTATTATTCTTGATGAAATTGATTAGTATCTGGAACTGCTTCAACTTTTTTGTTTTTGCAAAAAAAAGTAAAATAAAATTAGGTGCTTTGTATTGAAATCTAGGTTAGGTGTGTATCTTTATAGCTTTGATTATTTTTTAATTTTTTTTTTTAATCTTTTAGTGAAGCAAATTTTGGAAGTTGAGGTGAAAAGTTTATTTATTTTTAAAATTTAGTATCTGGAAATTTTTGCAGAAGTTAATTGGAGTTTTCAATGTGTTGCCTTTGATTTCTGGGTTTGTCAGTTTTTTTTCCTATCATTTGAAACATTCAGCATTATTTTTACCTCTTGTATTTGAAAATCATAATTTTTTATATAAAGTTGTAAATTTTGTTGGTTAAGGTCTGAAAAGGTGATTTTCAGCACTTTTTTTTTTTGTTAATCTGATTTTGTAAGTTGTTGAGTGAATTTGTTGACAATGTGATTTCCTGAGCCTATAAACTTCAGAGGAATTTGTGGCTCATTCAAGCAATGTCAATTGTTTAACTATTGGAAAGAAGGGGTGTCGGCATTTCGTTACAGGAGGAGATGATCATAAGGTCAATCTATGGACCATTGGCAAACCAACTTCATTATCGGTCAGTGCAAGTGTGATGGCTTTTAAATTGGCTGCCTTTGTTTTTTCAGCATTTTGAGTATTTAAGCATGGTCTAACAATGCTGATTTACTGTAATTATGTGCAGAGCTTGTCTGGTCATACTAGTCCGGTCGAATCCGTTGCATTTGATTCGGGAGAAGTGTTAGTTCTTGCTGGATCGTCATCGGGTGTGATAAGGCTTTGGGATTTGGAAGAATCAAAGAGTAAGTTAAGTCTTTATGATGATCTTGGAATGAATGAAAACTCGGTGATCGTAAACTGAGACAGTTATTTGATCCATGGACTATAAATTTAGCTATCTACATTGTATGCATAACCCTATAGGAGAATCGACAAGTACCATTTTAAGTTACAATATCCAATTTATTTTTGACGTGCTTTAATATTTTTATCATTGTTCTTGAAGTACAGTGGTTCGCACTGTTGCCGGGCACAGATCCAATTGTACATCTGTTGAGTTTCATCCATTTGGTGAGTTTTTTGCATCTGGTTCAATGGACACTAATCTAAAGATTTGGGACAACCGGAAAAAAGGATGTATTCATACATACAAGGGTCATAACCAGGGCATCAGCACTATCAAATTTACTCCTGATGGTCGTTGGGTAGTTTCCGGTGGACATGATAATGTTGTAAAGGTAATCATATAGACATTTATAAATCAATTGTAGTACACTTTGCAATTGATTTTATTTGTCACAATTTATGTATCTATAAACTACATGACTACCTTATCACCAATTTACAGGTATGGGATCTAACTGCCGGAAAGCTCTTGCATGACTTCAATTTCCATGACGGACACATTACGTCCTTAAATTTCCATCCGCTAGAGTTTCTTCTGGCTACAGGTGATTTAATGACTTTTGAATCGTGGGACGCTCTAGAGTGGTAGATGTTAATGTCTATGCAATATATATATATATATATATTTTTTCATAATTATGTACTTCTTTAATTGGATTGATACATAGAAGAAATCTCTTCTAAATGAGTGGTATAAATTTTACTGCACTAAATGAAAATTTACTTAGATTGTATGATTGGTCAAGTTTAATGAAAAACGTGTTCTAAGTTATGCTATATCTCATGAATATCTAGCCACAAAACATTTATGCATGCAAAACCTATATATCTATAGTTATTTCTGTGCTTTATTTCCCTATTTAATTATCAAATCCTCAACCATATCCTCCCTAGATATTGAATTTATCTCGAATTAAGTTAATAGAAAAATCAAACTGAAAGCATGAGGATAAACATGGTTGATCTCATCTCATGTAAAAATTTCATCAGTAAACATTAAAGATCTTTCTCTATCTTGGAAAATTCTATCTCGGGGTTATTTTTTTTTTAATAGTTGTGCCTTCTCTATCTTGGAAAATTCTAAAAACACCTTTTCTATACATTTATAACTATTAAGTTTTTGAAAAAACAGTTATTGAAGTTCAAAAACCGTTTCGCAGGTTCAGCAGATAAAACAGTGAAATTCTGGGATTTAGAAACCTTTGAACTGATTGGATCTGCTAGGCGTGAGGTATTTTAACCGGCTGAATCTTTTTTCTTGTGCTTGAGAGGAAACTATCATATTCATGTATTGTATGCTATATCTTGTGCTTGTTTTACTCTTGTATCTTTCTCACGACACCTTTAGACAAGATCCATACTACTATTAAATAATGCTTTATTGCTATCTCGTACCATTCTTGACACTTCTTTCCAGTTTGTAATTTTACACTGTCGTTATGGTCAGGAACATCACTCCATTTACTGAAATTGTTAGGGTTAAAGTTTTCTTTAATATGCAGATTTATGGCGATACTACAATATCTTTTCTTAATTTTAAACATATGAATGCCTAAATTGTTTGTGCATTTCATATTATACCATAAATATTGTGATGTATGATGCATCAAAGTTATTTCCTTTGAAGCTTGCTAAATTGTCCACAAAAATTATGTTGTGCTTGAACCGTCTTATTTGGTTTTTCTTATGGGAACTTATACATTTATTCTCCCAAATGCATGCACATTACGAGCATAAACATAAACTTCATCAATAAGTATAAATTGTGTAGCTTTTAATTCATATTACTTATCTGAAGTACATTATATTACTTTTTATTAGGCCACAGGAGTACGCTCAATTGCTTTTCATCCTGATGGAAGGACCCTATTTAGCGGACATGAAGATGGTTTGAAGGTAAAATTTGTTGCAAAATTTTGATTATAGAATAAATAATGCATCACATGCATCAAGATGAAGATGTGATTTGCAAAGCTCATATATTGCAGGTGTTTTCATGGGAACCCGTTATTTGTCATGACACTGTTGATATGGGATGGACAACACTTGGTGATCTCTGCATTCACGACGGCAAACTTTTAGGGTGCTCATACTACCGAAACTCTGTTGGAGTTTGGGTAGCAGATATATCGGTAAGACCCATTATCTTTCTGCTATAATTGTATGTTTAGATTATATATTTGGCTTCTATATTATCTGTAACAAAGAATGTTTTGAGATGCACATGCTATTTTCTGTTGGCCCTTATTCTGAGTGGTAGTTTCTATGTCTCAGCTTATTGAACCGTATGGAGATGGCTTGGATCTCAAGAAAGATGTAGGCACAGAGCAGAAAGATAGTCTTAAGGGAAGTAAACTGGAAAAAGTGAAGGTTGATGCAGGACCAACTTCTGGGTTTCGCAGCGTTTCTCCCGATGAGTCGAAAGAGATAAAGAATATATATATCGACTGTAAGCCACTGATTTTTTCGTCTTTCCTCAGTTGCTGCTTGAAATTTGAAGTTCTGCATTAATTAGTTACAGTGTTATCGTTGTATTTAACGAGAGTATTATATTCCAATCTTCTCAATTTTCATGGTAAAAGAAAAAAAAATCTCAAAATTGTCTTCTAAATTTCTTCACTGAAACTGTTCTGCTAAGTTTCACAAGCCTCTAGCTTTCTTGAAGTGACTCAAGCTGGAAATTTTAATTTACTTGCAAGCATCTAGCAAATTTGTTGACATGATGAATGCATTTCAACAGGATACATATTTTTTTGGTGTTTATGTATTTATAATTGTGATTACTTTGCTGACTTTGAATCTAATAGTGTTATTATTTTATGTATAAAGCTTCTGGTGGGAAGCCTGTTGCTTTACAGAGATCGGCATCTTTTAATTCTGCAAAAGTCGATATGGTCGAGGAATCCAAGGAAATTTGTAACTTGGAAACAAAAGTTCAAGTAATATCAAATGAACAAGCAACGAAAAAATCTCTCATTGTACCGAGGGACATTCCTGATGCCAAGGACTACGCAAAACCTGTAAAAGAGACCATCACCTTTTCAAAGACAAAACCCGGGATGTTACTTAAACCAGCTCATGTACGAAGAGCATCCACTGGCAGATTTGATATGGATAAGTTTTCAAATGCGAACTCTGGAACTTTTTGTGACATTGCAAGTAAATTGGACAGTACGAAAGATCCTAAGTTACAAGGTGATCTTGGATCTCAGAATGAAGTCAAAGAATCTTGTGAAGATAAACATCCTATCATAGACAAGTCTGACAAAACTGTATCTCCATACAAATTTTTTAATCTAGCAAAGCGTAAGTTTTTCGTGTTAAACCACTTGGCGGATTAAAACTGCAAGTCAACACTGATTGTATTTCCTGATCCTATTCTCTTAATTATGCTTATATTGTCTATATTTCCTCTTATGTATGAGTTCTCGTTAGTTATACCATGTGTAGATTGTTATCTGAAATCATTTCCCTCAACTATTTGCTGCTTCTTGTTTGAATTATTGTTTTTTGTTTTAGATGATGACATTTGCTACCTACCTTATCCCTCTCAAAATAGCCAAGTTCTATTCATATTTTGTTTCTCATCCTTTCATTATGATATCAAATATTTACACTAAGACCTTGCTTGTGAAAGTTTTCAAATTGCAAGATGTTTTTGAAATTATGTACACTAAAATGTGTCTCTGATTTTTCCAAACTCATTTCCTTTTGAAAAATAGCAAATAAATTGTGGGTCAACACTCTTGAAACATAAGATCTTTTAGGGATGTGAACAAGCATATGTTCTGACTAGTAACTTGTTGGGATTTTTGTTCCGACCTTCCATGTATAAGTTCATTCAATCAATGATGTTATCCATACTTTGGATTAATAGTTAAGCTTCAAAGTTGGGTCTTTTGAGTTAAAAAGTGATATTTTTTTTGGATAAGCATTTACAAGTGATTTTCTGATTTGTTTCAGGTGTTGAGTCCTCTACTTCCAACGAAGAAATTGCTCCAGTCAAATATGTCAATGGAGGTTTGCCATAATTTATCTTAGTAGTTTTGAAATGTATAGCCACTGAAAAGTAAAACAAATTTATATTCTATTATTGCAGTTGCTGTTGTACGAGGAAGGACCCGTTCTCTGGTTGAGAGATTTGAAAGAAGAGAAAGTGTTCAAGTCAATGAAGATCAAATTAATCCACCCCTCCCCACAATAAATGAAGCAGACGGAAATATTCATAATGAAGATCAAACTAATTCATGCCTCACCACGGTATTTGAGAGGAAAGAAATAATTCCCCACAACGAAGATCAAACTAGTGCAACCTCCTCCATGGTATTTGAGAGGAAAGAAAAACTTCCCCGCAATGAAGATCAGACTGATGAGTCCCCCTCCGCGGTATTTGACAGGAAAGAAAGAATTCCCCGCAACGAAGATCAAACTATTGTAACCCCCTCCATGGTATTTGAGAGGAAAGAAAAAATTCCCCGCAATGAAGATCAAAGGGATGAGTCCCCCTCCATGGTATTTGAGAAGAAAGAAAGAATTCCCCGCAATGAAGTTCAAACTAATGCATACCCCACAACGGTATTTGAAAGGAAAGAAAAAATTCCCCGCGGTGAAGATCTAACTAATGAATCCTCCTCCACGGTATTTGAGAGGAAAGAAAGAATTCCCAGTGTTGAAGTTCAAACTAATGCATACCCCACGGCAGTATTTGATAGGAAAGAAAAGATTCCCCGCGATGAAGATCTAACTAATGAATCCCCCTCCACGGTATTTCAGAAGAAAGAAAAGATTCCCCGCGATGATGTTCAAACTAATACATACCCCACCATGGTATTTGAGAAGAAAGAAAGAATTCCTCGGAATGAAGATCAAACTAGTGCATCACCCTCCACGGTATTTGAGAGGAAAGAAAGAATTCCCCGTAGTGAAGTTCAAAGTAATGTATCCCGCTCTACGGTATTTGAGAGGAAAGAAAGGATTCCCCGCAGTGAAGTTCAAACTAATGCCTCCCCCTCTTTGGTGTTTGGGAGGAAAGAAAGAATCCCCCGCAGTGAAGTTCAAACTAATACATCCCACTCTATGGTGCTTGAGAGGAAAGAAAGAATTCCCCGCAGTGAAGTTCAAACTAATACATCCCACTCTATGGTGTTTGAGAGGAAAGAAAGACTTCCTCGCAATGAAGTTCAAACTAATGCACCCCCATCCACGGTATTTGAGAGGAAAGAAAGAATCATCCGCAGTGAAGTTCAAACTAATGCATCCTCCACAGTATTTGAGAGGAAAGGAAGAATTCCCCGCAATGAAGATCGAAACGATATGCCCTCCATTCCTCACTCAACATCTGACATTGATGAAATTCCCAGTCCCAACTTACTGGTAAAATTTCGTCTCCATTTTAGTTAAAAAGTTGTTAATTATGTATGTAGATCCAAGTATATAGCTTCTAGCCTACGACTATCCAGTTAAGATTTTTCTAGGCTTGATAGTTTGATATATACACATTTTCGGTCTCTTTTTATATTTTATATCAGTTTTAAAATCTGTAATTTAACATGATATCAGGAAAATCTTTATGTTTCTTCATTTTTCCCGTGCTTGTGTTATTGGTTTCCTCTTCTTGCTTTAGTTCTGCAACTTCTGTTGATTAGAATAAAAATATTTAGGGAGGTCTAAACATTTATTTGAGGGGTTTCTTGTCTTGCAACAAAAATGCAGTTGTACTTTTTTTAAACAATTAAAGAAGATAGAATGGAATTATGAGATTAGCCTCCTCTAAGATTGATAGGATGTGTTTTACCAAAAATAATTTCCTGCAAATTTAGGGCTTACGGTTTTAGGTCTACTATGGTGTGTTTAAAAAGATTCTTGGTATGTGCTCACGCTGCTAACAGTAGTTGTGTTATATATATAGCAACTCCACACACACGCACAAACACTTTTCTCTTAAACCCTTGCATGAAATATCCTAGTTGGATTTGGATCATTGCTCAATTGTTAATGCTTTTCTATTTTGATTTTTCTGAACTGAACTGTTTTTTGTCTTCTATAATGTACAAAATAGAAACCAAAATATCAATGGTTTTGAGAGAATGTGAGAGTAAAACACAGTCATGCTATCTCATTTTCACAAATTGTTGCTTTGGGGTACTTACAACTAAGTCGTGTTTATTCTGTTATTTAATTTTGTCAGAAAGTTGAACCTCAAGTTTCTCAAAGGGATTCTAACTCTCCAAATGAAATGACAATAATTGAAGGTCTCATGGAAACTCATGATGCAACATTAAGTAATCTCCGTTCACGCTTGACAAAATTACAGGTAATTTCAGTTAGTCACTTCCTGAAAGAAAAAAAAGAGAAGAAAACATTAATGTGTTTTTGTTCTTAAGGAAAAAAATGTTAGAGATTGAAAACATTTTGTAATCAACCTCGCTTACTGGTTAGTGATTGTAATGTGTATTTGTAGGTGGTGCGGCATTTTTGGGAGCGCAGTGATATCAAAGGTGCTATCAATGCTTTGAGAAAGCTGCCAGATCAATCCGTGCGTATTGCTTGAAGTTGTTGTGTGCCACTTGTTGGTTTGTTTTTGTTCTGTATTTATTGAAAATAATTTCATCTTGATGCAGGTTCAAGCAGATGTTATTAGTGTTCTTGTGGAAAAGATGGAGATTCTTACATTGGATTTACTTTCTTCCTTACTTCCTGTGCTCACAGGCTTGCTGGATAGCAAGACAGAAAGGTAATTTTTCATTAATACGATGGTTTTGAAACTCATGGTGGGAGTTGAATGTGGGAACCGATGATATTGAGTTCAAAATATATTATTTGTTTCCGATGTCCGCATTGCATAAAAGCCATAAACTTGTGTCTGCGAGTCATTTACTTTATTCTTAATGTGCAGACATGTAAAGGTGTCACTAGATATGTTGTTAAAGTTTGTGGCAGTTTTTGGTTCAACAATAAATGCAACCATTTCAGCACCTCCCTCTGTTGGGGTTGATCTGCATCGAGAGGAAAGGTGTGCCACATTTTCACTTAATTTTCCTTTCTCTATCTTATGTAGTTTATATGTTTACAAATCTAACTTGTATGAAATCTCGAGCACAGGAGGGAATGTTGCAACGCTTGCTTTATGGAACTGCAAAAAGTCCAAACCATTCTTCCATTGCTGATACGGTAATCTTGTAGTATTTGGTGTTGCTAACTAATATGTGCATAAAAACATGTATTTTGTGGTTCCCTTCACGTCTCTAGTATAAGTGGACTATGATTTTTTTATGCATCAACGAGTTTTATTAAACAAGTACTATATCTATCTTTTGGCTAATTCAACAACTCGTTTGACTTGTGACCGAGTTGAGTAAAATGATGCTTAGTAAAATGTTACTTCTTTTGCGTGTTGATGTATAAACCGAGATTTACGTTCTATTTTTTCTCTTGATTATTTGACGCAGGAGGGGTGGTTTATTGGCCAAATCTTCCATGGAGCTAAATCTTGTTCTTCAACGATCATAATAGATGTTTGTATGAACATCATTCAATTTGTGACGGAGGCAAGGAGCAACTCGCATCAATGTGAAACATGAAGCTTTCATGTTGGATTGTTATAATCATATGATTGTTAAAATCGTAGCGTTTAACCTACAATTTTGTCTTGATGATTTTCTGTTAGTTGTTGTCATCATCATCGGCTTTGTGGATGGAAGAGCATTGTATCAAATGAGACATGTTGTGAGAGAGATGAATGAGTTCTTTTGACACTTGAAAGTGGAAACCATACAAGGATCTTTGTCTTCAACAATTCTGAAGATTTGTGGTCCTAACTTCAATTCACTGATCTTGGCTATTGCTATTGTTTGTATGTAATTCTGGTTTTTCTTCAATTTGTTGCTTCTGGTTATTAGTGGTAGTGATATTGACCCTTATATGTTGCATTACCCCAAGTAGGGTGCATTAGATGTATGTAGTAGGTTCCTTATTTCAGTGTATATCTCATATTTTGTTCTATGAAATGGATTTTCAATTTTTTTTGTTCAAACTACTCTAGAGGTGTTATGATTATTTTTTAACAGTAGTTATTTATTTTTTTGTTCCCATGTTAAACTACGAAGTTTTCACTGCCATTTAGCAGTGATTAATCTTCGTTGGGCTGTTATTATTTTAATGAAGTTTTTGTTTGCCGTAAAAAAAAACAAACTAATTTTATAAAGTGTCCGGTGGGATGGATAGCTTAACTAGTTTGAGCTAATGTTTAAAGGTGTAAAAAGTCTCTGGTTTAAGTCCTGACGAAAGAGAAAAATATTAACATTAACTATAATTATTGACTTCGGCTGTTTCAATTTTTTTAAAATAAAGTATCAAATATTTTCGAAATTTAATAAAATTTTACAATTTTGATATACTCAACTACTTAACAATTTTTGGTCAATTTCAAGTTGCTCTTCAGGTGTTTGGAAGCTCCTTCTCCCGCCCTCCTTGTCTAATTCGTGAATTGGGGTGCAATAAAGTGGGTTGTGATGCCATGGTCCTGAATGTGGACAGTAGTGTTCTGACAAATTCGGGGAAGACAAATTTTGGTGGCTTGGTGCGTAGTTTTGATGTTACATTTTAGTTCGATTTATATGGCAGCGTTGGTTTGTCTCATAATCCTCATGCAAAAATTTAAGCCCTTTTGGTTGGAATCGATCTATGTTGGCAAGCTGTGTTTAGAAAAATCATATGTTTTAGCGAAGATGAGAGTTGATAACTTAGATAAGTTAATTGTGCTCTGTCAGTCCCCTCCTAATTTGGTCTCAAGCTTATTAGCATATGATGCTTTTGCTATGACTTTTATAAGGACATAGTTTTTACAAGGGAAAATCAAAACTCGTAGTACTTGATGGTATTTTATTAGGAAAAAACCAAAACTCGCCAAAATGGCGGGAGACAAAAGTGCTATTAACTCTTTATTAATCAAACAAATTATTGTATAGTGAAGAAAGATTCTTGAATTCATTCCTTTTTATTTGTTTGATCCATGTCATGATTCATGAAGACTCAGTCTTATCTTTGCTGCTGACTATCCCTTCTCTTTAATATGAGCTTGGGACCTATTATGTAAAGGTTGACATCAAAGCATGAAATAGGCAGTATAATATCCCATCAGTATTCTCATTTGGCGACATAGGACTTGTTCCTTAGAATCTATAATTTATTTTGCCATGTATAGTGTGTTTTCTTTTAATATGATGATTTTTTACTAATGATGTTATGATTTTTTCATGGGGATTTAAATGGCAAGGGCTGATGAATTATGAATGACGGTTTTTAAAAGATGGATGTATGAATGAGTTTCATTAGAGGAGAAAGCCTTACTGAGTACACTAGTTGGAAATGTAATCTGAAAAAAATTGTTGAACTATGATCTTAGTTTCTTATACCATCTACGGTTTTTAGACGATGAATTTCCATTCAGCTGACAAAAGAATTTTCAACCAAAAGTCTACTCTGTTTCCATAGAAAAAAGTAGCCTCCTTCGTAGGCTTATGTAGGCCGGCCTGACCTCTTTCCACCTCTACTTACTAGTAAACAATTGTTCCATGTCTTTGTGATATGAGAATCTCTATTTTATATTACTTAATTTGATTTCTAGTCAGTCTCTTCTCTTCTGTTGTATTTGTTACTATGGAAGCTTTGCTTATGTAATATGACTCTGCTGTTACCTAGTAATGTCAAAAAAAAATTAGGAGGTCTTTGTAGGGCATGAAATATTAAAACGTTATTGAATTTGAATATTTTCTATCCATCCGCTAACTAGCGGATTCAGTTTGTTGTTTGAGTAGTGATCAAGGATATTTTATGAATTTAACGGGAGCGCGAGAAAACTTAGAGAATGTCAAAAATAATGTCAGTAATGAGAAAATCATGTTTGGTCTTTGGTCTATGTTCTTTGTAATGTAAGTACAACTTGTTTAGATAAGTATGACTACGTTGTTAATTTTGCGTGAGTAGCAAAAGCCAATCAAATGAGCTTTTTAGTTTATAGTATTTGATAGTGATGTATCCAATTAATTTTATTTCTTGGTCAAGGTTACTTCTAATGTTGTTTTCATTAAGAAAAGAAAAAAGACACAATATGTTACTTACTCCTCAAGTTAAAATCTGACGTGGAGGCTGCTAAATTTGTGAGGACACGTTTATGTGATATTTGTGGAATAAGAAGTGCCATGTAAAATAAAGGCACACCTTCTAAGTCCTAATATAGTAACATTTCCACCGGTGAATATAATGTTTGTTTTTATTTTATGCCGCGATTAAACAATGTCCATGATATAAAAATAGGATATGTTCATCTGTCTAAAAAGTGATTTAAATATGGAATTTAGTTTCAAGAAAGGATATTCCAATGCTTGAAAATATAATCTCTATATTGTCTCGCGAGCTTGATTCAATTGACAGAGACATGTATTATGTAAGGGGTTAAAATTCGAACTCCGATTATTTCATTTATTCATTAAGGATAAAATTTCTATCCACTAAAACTATTTGACAAAAAATAATATCATCTCTATATTTAAATTGACGGTGACTTAATTAAAATCACAATACATTTTGAAAAGTTAAAAAATGTAATTTATGTTAAAATTATCGCAGCTGGCCGGTAACTCAAACACCTTAACTTTTCTCTATATTAACTTTAGGAAAAAAGTTTAATTGATATGCACCGACGGTGTAAAATAGTTTTACACCATTGTCCAATAAATAACCATTATTTTGCATGTCATGTCAATAAAGTGGGGTAAAGTGGGGTGATGTGGCGGAAAACATGGTTGATATTAGTTGACAGGGTAAAATTATTTTACATCGTCGATACATATCAATTAAATCCTTAGGAAAATACTCCCTCCGTCCCATATTATAAAGCATGCATCATGAGTTTAGGCAATAGTTATAAATGGTTGTCATTGTACAATAGACAACACTTATCTAAAATAAATAAATTTGGCTCAATAACAGATTAATTCGAGAAACATTAACTCAAAGGAGTAGAATTGAACTCAAAGTAATGATTCAGATACGTACTTTATTTTTTATTTTTTTGTCAAGTAACCTAGTAGCTAAAAAATTCACTGTCTAAGCGGATAATTGGAGTGTTCGGGGTTCGAACCGACTCCTGCGTTTAAAACGTTGTGTCCCTATCAACTAAGATAAGTTCACGAGAATAGATACATACTTTATTTAATGAACCTAAAAAAATATTTTTTACTCATATTTAAAACCGAATTATTTGCCTCAACCATTCTTTTTACTAGGGATGGCAATGAGTGTCAATGGGTGAGGGTTTGACACTATCCAAATTCACACCCAAAACAAACACCCAAACTCAAAGGCTGTATGAGTGACAAATCAAAACTCACACCCATTGTATTTGGGTTTTTCCGCCCAAACACAAACCCACAGTAAAAACACGTATAATTAATTAATTACCTGTCCAAACTCAGCCCGAATTCTTTTTGATAAAATACAAAATGTAGCATAGTAATTAAATTACATAGTTCAACATAAGTAATTAACATTGTTTGGTGGCATTAGAAATTTTATATATACTTAAATTTAATTAGGTAATTTTAAATACATTCGGGTGGGTGTGTGAGTTTAAGTGGTCTCAAACCCACACCTATAGTTTTGGGTGTCAAACAAACTCAATCAACTCAGGTTTCACCCGTTGACTTGATTTGAGTTCGAGTGAGTTTCATGAATTTGAGTTTTTCGGTCATCCTTAATTTTTCCAAAAAGGCTCTCAAATCAATAAAAAAAATAACCATAACCAAATCATTAATTAATTAAAAAAAGGCTCACAAACCAATAAAACATTATAACATAACCAAATCATTAATTAATCAAAGAATATGACTACAAAAAGTGACCAAGGACATAACCGTCATTTAAATAATATCCCCATATAAACCACCATTATAGAGAGAGAAAATAGGCCAGGGTGAGAGAGAGATAAACAAAAAAAATCCGTAATTAGGAAAACACAATTGTCAATTGGTTCATCATCATCATAATCCATTCATTATTTTTCCAATTAGCTTTTGATTTTGATGTTATTCTTCTTGTTGTTGTTGTCTTCATCGTTGTTGTTTAACTTTTCAAATAGAAGAATAGAATAATTTACTTTTATTTTTTTTGAAACAACAAAAAGACAACCTCATAAAACCACCTTAAACCAACAAAAACCATCATTCCCCGAAATTCCCGCCGGAAAACCGCTTTTTCAGTTTTCCTCCTCCGACACCGGTAAGCCTTATTTTCACGCCGTCGTTTCCGATTATCAATGTTGCCGGAGAGGATGGTGGTTGATTTTTTTTATTTTATTATTTTTTATTTTGAACAAGGCGGCGTTTGCTAACGTGAACCGGTGCGCAGGTTGTTATTATCATTTCAAAAAGGAAGGAAGTGGTGATTATTATTATTTTAATCCTGGACGTACACGTGTACTTTGATGGGGACGGAGGTGATGGGTAGATGGGGGACATGGGAGGAGCTCCTCCTTGGTGGGGCGGTTCTCCGCCACGGGACTCGTGACTGGAACGTCGTTGCCGCTGAGCTCCGAGCACGAACCGTTTATCCTTACACTTTTACCCCTGAGGTACTATTAATTAATTATATTTAATATTTAATAAATTTGGATTTTGTTTAATTATCATTCCATAATAAAAATGTTCTAAAAAGATTAGATTTCACATACTACATTTTATTATTTTATAGTTTAAAATTCAAATTTCGATAATTAGTACCAATGTAGTGCCATCGGTCCTAATTATAAGAAAAGATTGATTTTTTAGATACATTAAAAATTGTATGTATTTAGTTTATATTATAGTCTAGATACATTAAACTTCGAATATAAGTGAATCTTTTCTTATAATTAGGACTAGAGCGAGTAACCTATAAGACTATCTCAATTAACAAATGTTGAAATTATTAGCTGGATATCTTTGGCGTCTCATGTTCAAAGTTGAAAGTAAAGATTATTTGTGTATAAATTTTATGTGATATTTATCATTTCATCTCAAACCAAAAAAGTATATTACCAATGTGTTTTTTTTAGGTGTGAATGTTAATACTAAAAAAAATTAATACAGTTAAAAATTAGTCATAAATAAGTACAGTATAATCAAATCAAAATTATTTTTAATGATCATAATCTATTGTTGGTATTACAAAAAATCTTTATATTTACTAAAAACATCTTTATATTTACTAAAAGTATCTTTATATTTACTAAAAATATCTTTGCACGTGACTATGTGTAGAATTAAATAACCATATGGTACTACCAACTAGTAATCTTAGTCAAAGTTTTTTTTTTTGTTGACCGGAATCATAGACATCTTTTTAAGGCAATGCAATGCGGGATATAAATGGAACATCAAATGACTTTGAATATAAAGCTGAAAAAAGAAGAAAAAAAAAAAAAACAAATGTGGTAGCGGTGATTAGCACTTGATGGCAGAACTAACATCAAACGAGATATTTTTTTTTTTTGACGAAAACATTAAACGAGATTAAGCGGTCCAATAAGTCGGATACATGTGGTGAACAAAAAAACATATGACAGGGCCATTTTTTATAGATTAATTAATAAATGGTAGCGACCCCTGTAAAGCTGATTAGAGTTTTTAAACAATGATCTAACGGCATTTGTTTATATTTTCTATAGTTAAGAGTTACTTACCAACGAATGTTTATAGTTAGACCATTTTAAGTTACTCCCTCGATTTCTTTTCACTTCAAGACAGCCAATAAATTTTATTATTTCTTTTTTAATAATAATATTCTTAATCATTTACTATGATATTATTTTATCAATTTGTCTCTTTGTAATCAATAACTAAAAGTATTATTGACAAATAAATATCGTTGAACTTTTAAAAAGGTAAGTAAATGAAAACAATTTTTTAATGCAAATTTGACTCATAAAATGTTGTGAACTATTTTATCAAATTTTAATTTGAAATATTTTAAATACCACTTGAATATGTCCTAACCTCGCCCTAACCTTGACAACAAATTTTATCTTTGACTGAGTGCGGGATCGGGTTCTCCACGATATTCAAAGTCGAGGGTGATGGTAAGGGGTGTTGATACCCGGCTACACCCTCCCTATTAGGAAAACATACATTTTTTTAATTTTTTTTACATTCATATACTTGTTTTTTATTTAATTATATATTAGAAATTTTAATATCTTCTTAATATAAAAAATTTAATTTTTAATATAGTTTTATTTTATTATATTAATGTTAATAAATATGATTTATTTTATTTTATATATACAGCAAGGGTGGAGATTGGACCCAAATTTTGGTCTAAGGAACCCGTCGTAGGCGTGAATTTTTTGTGGAGAGGCAAAATCCGTGTCCGCCCCCCTTTTTTGACATCCCTACATAGAATTATAATTTCTTGTATAATTTCTAATATCTAAACACACTCTTCTCAAAATATTACAGTAAATACACAATTATTAAGATAATATTTATATTTTTAATTTCTTAACACCTATTATTAAGGTGCTTGTTAACCTCTGCCTTTTATTATTAGGAAAATGCTTACGACACTTGTTAAAGAATCAACAATGTCTTAAAAATTGTGTAATCAATGGATTAAAAATTGAAAAATGTTATTATTTTATTTTCAACACAAAACTTGTTTTTCTTTGTTCCTTAAACTTGTTTTTTTAGTTCCTTAAAGTGACAATTGGGTGGACAACACTTGTCATATACACAAATGTTGTTCATAGGTGCTGACCACTTAGTTGAAATATGTCACATTGACTACATAATCACTTGCACATTGTCACTTAGGTGTCACATTTCCTTTTGCTTTGTTTGTTCTAATCACAAATGATAATGGCCATTAAAATTGCTAATCACCATAATAAGTCCCATAAGCATGTCCTATTTGTGTAATAAAATGTT
This sequence comes from Trifolium subterraneum, assembly GCA_951799995.1. NCBI lineage: Eukaryota > Viridiplantae > Streptophyta > Magnoliopsida > Fabales > Fabaceae > Trifolium > Trifolium subterraneum. The sequence continues at coordinate 3,359,256 of OX637462.1, read as the reverse complement.
TTATTACTTTTGTAGGTCTGTAAAGCCAAGTATGAAGACTTGCAACAACGGTATTCTGGGAGCACGTGAGTAGATTTTTATTTTATTTTTTGAACACTAGAACACGTTTAATCTGAGAAATGTCTCCGTGCTTCAGAGCTCAACATTTATATAAACTTTAGATTTAATATTTGATGGAATACCCTTTGAAATTTGAAGATTTCATAGAAGTTTGTATGTTATGTCTCATTGTATGATGGTAAAATGACAATGTCAGGGTTTGGTTTGAGGAGCTTAAGAAAACAAGAGTGGCAGAGCTGAAGAAAGCTTTGGAGAGATCTGAAGATTCTATTGGGTTAGTTGCATGATTATCTTTCTCTTCAAGCTTAGTTTTTATGAGTGGACAATAAGTATAAGTACTTATTCTTAGATACTACAACAAGTCTTAACAAATATCTTTGTTTCAGGTCTCTTGAATCGAAGCTTGAAGTCCTGAAGGCCGAGAAGACTGAGAAAAACGATAATTGTGAAAATGGTCTAGAAAGTCCGGTATCACATGTACCATCCAAGAAATTGAAGATATTGGAGAGAGTTGAATCTTCCACTATAGAGACATCAAAGGATAGGCTATCTTCCGGGAGTTTCACACATGAAACGGGGACAAACTGGTCTCCTGAATCTCAGGTTCCAGCTAGGTCTGCCGATGATAATGAGACTAAGCCGGAAGTTTCACAATCTATTGAGCAGGCTAAAATTTCGAACCTAGATAATTTGGCACTTGCTTTATATGACGGACAGTTAGGATGTTGTAAAAAACGGAGAGGGAAGAGAAAAAGGAAGGATTGTAGTAGAAATATTAAGGAAGCAGCTAGTATAGGAGAAAGTGACTTATTAGATTCAGCTGATGTTGTTTCTTGGTGTAAAGAAAGTTCTACCAGTAACTGTGGTGAAGTTGCCAAATCTTCTGTTGATGTAGTTGATCGGAAAAATAAGAATTCGAAAAAGCGTGGCGTGGAAGATATGGTTAAGATTTTAGATTCTATTTTTGAAACTAAAGGTGCATCTGCCTTCCGTCGAAGACTTGATAGTCAGGTATGTGTAATTAGAGAATCTTATCTTGTCCATCTGTAATTAGAGAATGAAAATGAAGTGATTAGCGCGCATATTATATTTGGTCACCTTAACAAATCATTTTCATCTTATCGCGAATAAAAAATAGAATATGCATATTTTATTTTATTCATTTTGAAACTGTTAAACAATGAAGAGCAAATATAAGGCACTATGCAGTCATAGAATAACTAGTGTATTCCTTTCCTATTTGACAACAGAAAAGAGGAAGGTACAAGAAAATTATCCGGCGGCACATGGACTTTGACACTATAAGGTCAAGAATTAGCAACCAAACAATTAAATCAACCGTAGAACTATTCCGAGACTTGTTGCTACTCACCAACAATGCATTAGTCTTCTACTCGAAGAACACTCGCGAATATAAAAATGCTCTTCTTCTAAGAGACATAGTCATCAAAAAAATGAGGGAGAGTTTCAAGGATAGTAATAGTATTGTTAGTAGCAGCAAAGTCAGCAAAATCGCTGAACCTGATGAGTCTATGAAATTACCAGTGCATAATCTTCATGTGAAACCAAGAAGTGTTAGACCAGGTAACAAAAAAACCATTGCAAAGGCTGGTGGTGGCAACAACTCTGCATCCGGGACGTCACAAGGAGCTAAGAAGCCGATTAAAGCTGATTCTTCGCCTTCCGTGGAATCCTTAAATGTCACAAAAAAAACTTTTGGTAGACCGAAAAGAGTTGAGCGTGCGACTTCAGATCAAAAGACGACAACACCAACAAAAGGAAAGAAAAGAGTTAGAACAAAGTCATAGCAATTTAAGGTTTAACCAATAGTATGTTTTTTTGTACAAAGATTTTCTCCATTTTGGTTAGGTGTTTTTTGGATTTAGTTTAATGGAGGAGGAAGGTTCATGCAAACCAACCAAAATGAACTTGGGTTAGAGGCAGAAAGGAAACTAACAACAAATATATGAAATAGTTCTAAAAAGTTATAGTAAACTAATGTGGATAAGTTTCTAATCAAATAGTCACATGTTTTGTTTTTGCTAACATCAAAGTGACTTAAAATTTGATGCAAATTGTAAGCAAATTATTTTTTGGCAATGGATGTGGCTCCCTATCAAGTATCAACTACTTTAGTCTTTTTCTTTTGTTGCATAAGTGAGATGAGAAGTGATTAAAGAACATAATAATTTGGTGGCATTATTAATTGATGGTTGTTCTATCTGAAAATCATATGTTCTTGGAGGTGTGAGTTCAAAAAACATGTTTGAAACTTAACCGATGAGTTCTTTTCTCAAGTCCATTGATGTTTTCTTCCACTACTATAAAAACTTAAATAATAATCTTCTTTGTTTTGATTGGAATGCAGATTTTTTGTGAAAAATAGTTTGTTTTTCTTTGGAATAAAAGAAATTAGTTGCTCGGAAAGAAAATTCCAAAGCAATTTTTGAAATGATTCATCACAATATTATCGTCAAAAAGTAAATAACTAATTTGAGCAGCATGTTGTTCAAGAACTAACTAATTTTTGAAATGATTCATCACAATATTATCATCAAAAAGTAAATAACTAACAATCAAATTAGAATCACTATTACTACATCACATTGCCGCTGAAGCATCCACACATTTGTTGACTTTACGAAATGTATTGACTTCCCAATCAAATTCCATGAGTCTCCTATACTAGTATCCATCACCACTTTGGAGTCTATGTTCAATTCCACTTTCTTGAATTCAAATCTCCGTGCTAATGTTTGAGTCTATGTTCGTCGCAAACTTGACAGTCAAGTATGTGCAATTAGAGTCTTATCTTGTTCATATATAGTCAGTTTGAGTCTTCTATTCATAAAGTTTTTTATGTTAGCTCTATTCGTTTCTTATATGCAGATGCTCTAGATGAAGCAAGTTGCTTGTGGATTTTGATTCTTAACTATAGTGGCTAGAGATCGTTGTTTGTTATACTCTGTGTGCTTGTTATGGTCAAAATATGAAGGTCCTTAAAAGAGGGTTAGGGGGTGATAAATTATGAATTATATAACATAATTGAGTATGCATCTACATAATAAAATGAAGTGATTAGTATATATATATATATATATATATATATTTGACCATAAGTTCTTATCAAATGATTTTCATCTTACCGTGATAAAAATAGTTGACACTCAATGTTTAAGACTAGTGTTCAAACTTCAAAGAAAACATTCAATGATTTTTCTACATATTAATGTTTCGGACGATTATTTTTAAGATTTAATTGATATGCACCGACGGTGTAAAATAATTTTACATTGTCAACTAATACCAACCATGTTTTCCGCCACATCACCCCACTTTACCCCACTTTCTTGACATGGCATGACAAAATGATGGTTATTTATTGGACGATGGTGTAAAACTATTTTACACCGTCTATGCATATCAATTAAACTCTTATTTTTATAGGCAGAATAGATTATGTGGTTCTTTGAGTTGTTTCATTATATACTAGATTAGTTATTTAAGCTTTTAGCTTTTCACGATTAGGGTTGAACACTTATGTGAAAAATGATAGGGGTGTATATAGGATAAATGATATAAAGGACCTATTTGGGACAAAAGTACTAGTGGGGGATAGTATTAAAATTTAAGAGGTCTATACTCAACCACAAAAATTAGCTTGAGATTTGAGATTTGCACTACACCCATAAAAATTATGTTTGTCATATCTCTAGTCAATGTAGGACTTCTAACACATAGAATAAAATGTCATTTGGTACTCCCTCCGTCCCAAAATTACTGACTCAGTTGACCACCTTCATGTTTGCCAATGTACAACTTTGATCGTTAATATATTAAATTATATATTATTAAAAATTATAAAAATTATATATTTTGAAAATACTCATCGAGACAAGTAGAAAATTATATATGTACATATAAGTAGAAAAATATGATCAAAGTATATCAAGTCAAATTTAGGTCAGTTATTTTGGGACGGATGAAGTATTTTTTAATGAATAAAATGATCAAATACATTGTAAAAAAAATGATCAAATACGACGATTATTATGAGATGTATATTTTTGTATATATTTCCAATTTTAGTGGTGCTCATAGTTTTCGTTATGGATAGATTTATTTTTTGCCATTCCAATTTTTTTGCTGCCCGCATGTGGGATCTTTTATCATACGATAGGTGTGTTGTTTGTTTCACTTGAACAACGAAAAGTAATCTATCCTAAAAAAAAGTAATCTATTAATTAACAGTATAAAAGAAAGTTATCTAAAAAAGTATATAAAACCGACCTGTTTATTCTTTAAAACTATATTTCTTATTCTATGCATAAAATTACACTATTTCTTATTCTATTTTTTAAAATTTATGAGGGGTTCGATCCCCGATCGTGCGTATGAAGAAGCACTTGTTGGGAGAGGTCAACCCCTTAAATGGATCTCAGTTACCTCGAGGGGATTAGTCTCTACAGTTGCACGCGGAAGATACCTTTGGTTTAAAAAAAAAAGTCTCTTAGTTGAGATTTTGTATCTTAATTTGCAATATATGATATGATATTGAGTTTCAAGTTAAAACTTACATTTCTCAAATTTTCAACACTTAGACTCTATAGAAGAAAAAATAGAAACCAATAAAATGAAAAGAGAATATAGGTTACCAACCCTTTAAAGAAAGAATATGGGAGGGGTTACTTAAGGGGGGAAGAGCATGGGTGTGTTAGGTAAGGTTGGTTCCCTACCACAACACATTTTCAATTTCAACAGATTCACATTCAGTGTAGAAATTAATTTAAACATTACTTTTGCAGCCACGATGATTAGTATCAACTGCCCCATTATCTTGAAAAAAAATTCTACTGGTATAAATCTAATCAAATTTAATAATTTTTTAGATTTACGTAAATATCTTTTTATGAGTCCCGTAAATTTAGCTTTGTTTAATGGAACGTTGCATTATATATGCAGATGATCAAAATTTGAATCTCGTTCATCTCACTTATTCATCTCAGTAAAAAATTTAACCACTAGATTATTTGATAAAAATATTTATACTAATGAAAAAACTGAAAAATGATAATTAAAAAGAAAACAATATAATAATCTAATTTATTTTTGCTCGATTTTCTTTTTTGGTGAGAGTAGAGACCGTGGTGGAGAGTAACCGGGTGATTTTTTATTTATTTTTATAACTTTGGTGATAATTTATTTTGAGTAAAATGTCCAATACCTCTGAAATTTCAAAATTTGTCAAATACCCCCTGAAATTTGGAAATAGGCAAATACCCCTGAAATTGTAAAATGTCAATCAAATTGTCCCATGCTCCGTTTGTTCCGTCTAGTTTGCGTAAAACTTTAAGGCAATCAATTGCTAATTTCCTATAATCTTGAGCAAAGGATGCTAGACTCCTTGTAGGTGCACTGTCTGAATGATTGTGATGCTTTCCTCCAATGTGATTTGATGCAATTTGAGTAGTCTGTCCAAGCCTGCCAATTTCACAAGAATATTATGTTTGGAATTCTTTCATTATGAAACCAAGAAACAAACCAAACACCGTACTTCTCACCAACATCGTTGGGATATCAGTACCAGAAGTTAGAATATATGAAAAATATATTGTTAAATCTTAAAATAATTCATACAAATAAAATAATATTCAAAAAATGTAATTACTACAGTAATTTATAAAATTTTAAAATCAAAATTAGAGCAATTTGGGGTAACTTAGATCATCTATTAGGGATGATTTCAATATTTCTTATATATCTTACTTTTATACTTGCTTTATATACAGTATACAATGAAACATTGCTAGATTGCACAACATATAGAAAACACACCTTTCAATATAGAATACATGCATCATGCTCACCTCTCAATAATTGAATCATTCACACTTGCCAACTCGGCCACGCTTCTAATAATTTCTCACCCACCCATTAAATTGAACCCTTCACGTGCATAATATCCTTCACCCATTCACTTTTCTCTTTGCCTTTACCCATTTTTTTGGATTTTTTGAATTAAAATAATATATTTAAGGGTTAAATAAGTTTTTGGTCCCTATAAATATCCCAAATTTTGATTAAGTCCCCGTAGAAAAATTTAGTAAGTTTTGGTCTCCGAAATGTTTTCCGTCACGATTTTTGGTTTCTGCTTTTAAAGTCAACTCATGTGTGCTCTTCACATTTTTTAATGAACTTTTGTGTTCATGTTTATAATATTATATAAGAATCTGTCCGACCAAAGTTTGGAATTTTCTAACCAAAAATGAATTAAATATGAAGTTTTAAGTGCCAAAAACTTAAAAATTCATATTTGATTCATCCCTTCTTAAAAATAAGGAAACTTTTGCAAGATAGATTTCTATGATGTACTAAACATGACTGCGAAAAATAATTCAAATTTCGTATGATAGACATGAGTTAACTTAAAAGAGAGGATCAAAAGTCGTGACGGAAAACATTTGGGGGACCAATTGCTGAAATTTTTTATAGGGACTAAAATGTAATTTTAGATATTTATAGGGACAAAAAAATTATTTAACCCTATATTTATTCCAGTTTGTAAAAAATATTTTTTTTAATATGCGTATAGTACTCTATTTTTTCAAATAAGTTGCATCACCATATCGGATACATATCGTATCCGATACTCGTATTGAGTCCATTCATCAAAGTTTATAGTGCTTAGCCAGTGGTTGTTTCAAATAGATGACTTTGTCAGGCACCTTGAGGATTTGCCAATATATGTTCTCTGTTTTTTTAGATTATTGGAAGTCTTTTATCAATAAAAAATGTACCTCCATGTATGAAGTCCGGCATCTTTCATAAGTCCTCTCCAGAAAAGTTTGCACATACTTCACAAGATCATTAGCAAATTTGGGCATTGCTTGTGCCCAACCAAGCACCTGCAGTAAATTAGGTGCAAAAGTTTCAAATGGAAAACAATCATGTTCTCTCTAACTAACAAATGAAACTAAATGTAAAGTATAGTCAATGAAAACTACAAAACTTACAAGTCCAGGTATTATATCATCTTGCGTTCAATATAGAAAAGTAAAAAATAAACAGAACCTGGCGTAATGTTTTGAGATGATTATTGAAGCTAAAATTTACCTCCTTTGTCAAGTAATCAATAGCCAATAGTCCTTGTAATACAGGTCGACCCTTCTCAATTGATGGGGTATAAGTAGTGACCACATGTGCTCTTGGACGAAATGCAGCCGGACCTAAAAGTTTGTATAAGAGAACAAATCTTAAAACAAACTTATGATGAGGACAAATACTAATCTCTCAACAAATCATCAACATTCACTTCTATTTTTCAATAGAATAGGATAATTATTAACCAAAAATTGTAATATTTTTTCAGTGCATTATATGCCCATAAGCCTAATAAGCTCTGCTTTCACATCATGTTACTGCTACTCCTTTGGATTTTATTACTTTGCAGGTTGAAAAGTGCTGTAAATGTTATGCAGAGTGATCTTACAAATTAGGATCAAACTATGTTTCACTTTACAAAAGAAGGGACTTAAGAACACTTGATTACTTACACTATGACAGGTTTAGTCATCCTTATTTTGTTAAGAAATTTACAAAATGATCCTTTATATAAAATCCCAACAAATTAACATATATGAGCAAAAGCACTTTCAAGAATATGAACACAAACAACTCCAACAATTAAAACACTCCAAAAACGCATAAATGCATACTCTGTTTTCTGTGACTTTTGAATTGAACAGTAAGGAAAGGATAATCTAGCAAGGGAATGAGACTTGGGTTACTAGTTCCCAGAGCTATGCCTTGTACAACCTAAAAAATTCTTAACTCCCACAGTAATAACTACTTTAAACTAGGATGCATAGATTTTCATGGAAAACATTTTGCTTCGGACAATTTTCTTTTGGGGTGGATAGTAATTATCACTCGTGTACTTTTCAATAAGACCTTTAATTAAGTATGGGTTTAAATCAAACGTTTCAGACAAAGCTAACTTCAAAAATCTTAACTGTAGATGTTTCAAAAAAAATTAAGATTCACAAAAGATCACACTGAGCGTCAAGTAGAACTTCTAAAATAAGAGAAACAGAAAGAATAGTCAGAACAGTTTAAAAGACTTGCTTGATATGGCTTGCTGTACTCCTTTTCGGTAGTCCACAAACATGGTTGGTAAAAAATGATCCTTTACAAAGTTCTCCACAAAAGCTAGCAACCCATCATTGCTGCAATTCACAAAGTTGAGAAAACCATGAAATAACACTAAAGTAGCATTTTAGTTTTGCATACAAGAAATCAAAGAACAGTTTTAAAAAATATGTATATTGAACAAAGAGAAACTGTGCAATGTTTTTGAGCTCACCTAAGTTGAGAATACTTTGTTGGTAGCATTGAAGCAACTTTATCTGTGAACTGCACAAAGAATCAGGTCAGGAACAAAACATATTTATTGAACATGGTCAAAACTTTAGAGGATGGATATAGCAATCCCAGGAGCAACACCTGAAGCACAGGTCGGTATATCGATGCTGCTAAATATATGCCCTCCTCAGGTAAAACCGCTGCAGAACCATAACCCTCCTGCAGCACATTGGGACCCTTCCTATTCCATCCTTGGCGAACAAGATCAACTCCTGAATAGTAATACAACCAGCAATAAAATTGGGAAAAGAAATTTGAAGCTTATTAAACAAAAAAATGATAAAGAAAAAATGATATAAACTAAGATGTTCAGCAGTTAGGAAATGACTTGTCATCAAAGCATAAAACTACTATTAGAGAACAAATTGTCCAGAATTAAGTAAAAGGATGATATTATGAAAAACTTCCATAACTAATTTAAAACTAATACATGGTACTTTCAGCACAGCATGCTAAACAACCAAATGGAAAATGTTCCTAATAACACCACTTGCTTATTTGTTTTTTATCCGAGATAACTGGTAGTCTTAAACATTAATAATTTGCTTGTCCAGATCATATATTCATAAGATTACTATTCTCATATGTCTATTGCACAGCAGCTTTAACATAAACAATTTAAAGCAAAGTGGGAGAAGGAAAAAAAACATGCCAGTAACTCTGACAACACAAATATGTGCACAAATACATATACATTTCATTTTTCTTCGACATTACAAATTTTTCTATCTATCAAGTACCAAATATAACACATAAAATGCCCAACTGGCTCTTTTTAATTTTATCAAAGGTAAAAGAAAAAGATGCACAGACATTGCACGAAAGAGGAGTGCTAACTGCTAGCAACACACTCTTCCCATCACACACTCTCCCATTGGTTGAATTCAAGCGCATAAACGTTTAGCATTACTCCTTTAATAGAAATTCTTATGTGTGCAGTTTTCGTAAATTATGCAAGCATCATAAAAAATTCATAAGCATATCTTAACAGCATCCTGTGTATACCAACAGCATCATGAATATAAACTGTTTAAACAAAAAAGTTTAACTTTACTACTTCAATTTAATAGTATTTATCATACCCTGATTTGAAATGGATATTGTAGCATCAGTAAAGCGAAATGCAAAGGTAAGACCATTTTCTGATCCATCCCTGTAATCAATAAGAAACATTAATCATTAACTAAACGATACAGATTTAACATAAGAGATAAATATTGTATCATCATAGAAAATAAAATTTCTATCTTATTTTCTCCTGACAATTGTGAACCTGACTCAAACGACTTAACAAACGCATTAAGGCAAAAGACCTTGTGCCAGATACCCTACTCAGTTTGTCTCTTCTAAACATCTTTCCTTGCAACACCAAAGTTTCAATTTAGCTATTGACTCTGTAGGTCCCAAAATAGAACGGGTACTAAAGCATGAAAACTAGGTTTAAGCCATGAATGAGGAGATGCAGGCACTAGAAAACAAATGGAACATGGGAAATCATTGAAAGACAACAGATCAGTAGGGTGTAGGTGGATTTATAGCATCAAGCATATATAACATGGTACTCTAGATTGATACAAAGTGAGTTTTGTGGCAAACAAATACTCCCAGAAAATAGAATATGAGAAGAACTTAATAATAAAGATGGACATAGTGCTCATCCTATTGTTACTTCTACACTTTGGGTGGGTGGAAATTACATAAATGTGATGTCAAAAATGCATTTCTACATAGAAGGATCCCGTGTGAAGTTACCTCACAATTGGAAGAAGCAAAATATACAGGTTAAGGAAGGTCTTCATTGGGTTAAAGAAATCACAACTCATATTCCCAAATTAAAATTTCAAAACTCACCTATAAACACATATTCAGGCCATCTTGCAACCGATGTGGGATTTCTTAACACCTCTCTTTTTTTAATTCTTTTGCTCATACCAATAAGAAAGTTTGTAGTTAACTGGAAAGATTTTTATTTTCCTTTTTCCTCATTATCATTTATTAGGAATTTAGGATCTATGTACAATAGTCTATATCTTAGAGATAAGTCAATAATATTGAAATAATTCAAAGCCTTCAAGTGAAGATATATGTAGATAGACTTCTTATGCTTAATACTGATGCACCAATTCCGCTAAACAGGGAAGACAAAAAGAATCAATGTGCATATTTTTGTCAAGATGTCCTTCTAGTTCTAACAGAAAAAAGAAAAAAAAATCAGTTCAGAAATAGCTTAACAAGAGTGGGAAAGGTCAACGCCAAAGGCTTGCAATGAAATCCTTGGCATAAGAGGGATTGGAGTTCATGATTGTACTGATGTCATTTCTTTCTTTTTCTATGTTTCTTCTTTGCACCATCACATAAAACAATACCTTACACTCCTCTTTCTTGTAAGTTAAGTTCTTTCTAATATTATCCCTTTCATAAAGTTAAAAAAAAGAAAAGGTTACAAACTAACATGTGACAACCAGCATGGCTTATTTGAGTTGCAAACCAAATGCTTCTCAGCTAGATGATTAACAGTGAATCCAAAAAAAAAGCTGCAATAATTGTTTGATTAGAGTTTCATTCATTATCTATCAAGTTTTTATGCCAGCTTCTTGATAGATTTTCTTAATTCTTAGGTGTCTGGCAAAAGGACTGCTACACAATATTTCAGAAAATTAAAACTTTGAATTGAGCAGAGGTTACTGTCAAATGTTATACTAAAGAGCATAAGAAATTCAACTCACTTGCCTTTTATCTTTCGAAGGGACTTTGCTTGCAAGTCTAGCCGTTTGCACAGCAGCATCAGCAGATGCAGCTTCTGGAGTAGCCCGCAGAATGTCACATATAAGTTGTTGGCATTCACTCTATAAAATAAAGGGTGAATAAATATAAGCTGAAAGAAAAAATAAAAGGGATTACAGCCAACATGCACATTTTGAGTACAGATTTTAGGATATTTTACATTTGTAAAACAGGTTCCTCATGTTTACACAGGTCAAGGATATTTTACAATTCTTCGGCGTCCCCATTATTCTGCACATGGTAGGATATGCTTTTGCGCTTCCGCGTTTCAAGCTCAAAGGATTGTTGTGCAAGTATATTTCAAATATAAAACTATTTGAGTCATTGGTCCTCGCTTATTAGTTTAAACTTTGAGGAAAGTATGCAATTGACCGTATTTATTTCATTTATTTAAAATACAGACAAAAATATAAGTGTACTCTTCTACCTACTATCCAATAACCAAAAATTCATGCATATCAACATAAGGTGTGTATTCTAGACGAAGACGCTAAACATGTCTAAGCATATTAAATTAGTACAAGTATGTTTTTAAATTCTTCTAACAAATCTCTGAGAAAAGTTGGTAACTGACAGTATTTGGTTTATTTATAGAACAGAGGAAAATATAAGTCTACTACAATTTCTATTTACTATCCGATAACCAAAACTTCATGCATGTCAGCATTAGGTTTGTATCCTAGACCAAGACACCAAGTCCAACCATGTCTACCCATATTAAATTAGCAAAAGATATGCCTCAAATTCTCTTATTAAATATCTTGCAACTGAATGGCCCCCAGATATAGATTACCTGTAACACTGTCAAGGAGAAACCTATGCTGTACCCTCCTGTGACTTGAGATGCTTCAGAATCAGGGTTCCAACTCACATCTACTGCCAGTGACTTTGGTGTGTTCATGTCAGCGTGCTGACTGACTTTTGCTTCCAACAGCTCCCCAACAACAACATGGTTCTCTATAGAGTAACACACGAGATGACAAATTTAATATGAAGAATAATGCATAAACATAGAAAGCAGACAACAGCAACAACAACCAGAACATTTTGTCATTGGGTGGGATTGGCTACATGGATCAAATGATGCAATATTGTCTTAATGTCTTATATTAAACCACGTCCGATGATATACAATTTAAATCAAATCTCTTGTACAGTTTGGCCTACAATTTTCCTTGGTCTCCCTTTAATTAAAAAAAGAGACAAAAAAATGAAAATAATTAGATTGATGCATGTCAATGGAATTGATTACAGTTTAGCAAACTATCTATACATAGTTAGCTGTAGCAATTCTGTTACAACAGAAACAAATGGGCTTGAAGCCCAAGTACAATAGGGGAAGCAGCCCACACTAAGGGTGGTGCAAATACTGAAGATATAATACTATATCTCTCATACTAAGGATCTTCTTCACACACTCCCAAACCACTAGCACATGACTCTCCTGCCTTTACTACAATAGGTGTTACCCCAACTTTCTCCCAAGTGCTTTTATTCATAGTCCAATATTACTGTGACAATTTATTTATCTTAATATTCTCCTCTTTGCAACATTAAGTGTGCTATTGACACAGAAAGAAGAATGCATAACAAAATTATTGTGACTCACCAAATATTCGAACGACGGCGTCCAAAATGGAATCAAGAAGCTCCTTTGCAGCAACTTGTGCTTTCCCACCAGGAGCCATGAGAGGGGAAACAGGGCTTACAGCCAACAGAGTCCCAGCAATAGATATTCCATTCTTACGTTTCTGTTTTGGCAACTGGTAGCTTTCCAGCTGACCTTTAATGAAGTGTAGATCACCTGTTCCGGTTCGGGAACCCTGATCAATGCTAGACCTTGATGAATTCAAAAGGTCTGCATGGGCTTTAATCTTGGATGTAATAATTTCATGAATTGTTGGTCGTAATCTTTGGCTGGTAAACAATAAAACCAGTACAACTTACTATCATCACAAGCAAATATATAACAAAACGATAATAATGAAATATGGTGAGACCTACACAGACAGCCTTGCCTAGAAAACACAAAAAAGATAATAATGGGAAAGATAGAAAGAAAGAAAAAAATCAAATCTTAAGTATCACAACAATATTTAGAATTTAGATCACCAATATTTAGTTCATGTTGTCATTGCAACATGCTTTTCTTTTTCAGGAGGATTCACTAGCTGCCGGGCATCCAGAGTTCACTACACTACTCTACAGAAAAATAACACCTGGACTCTTCCTCCTGACCATGAATGCATTTATATTAATTTATTTGGGAATACTATAGAATTTAACCATTAACAATCCTCGTGGGAGAGATCTCTACTTTCACTTTAATACTTGTCATGATTGTGTATACTTGTCCGTTGCACAAGTTATCACAACACACAGCAGAACCACTTTGGCACCAAACTCTTCTCACTTAGATCAAAATTTTAGCCACCAGCCCAGTTGTCTTCTGTGACTATCAGAGTATTGTCTCACTTCCACATAATCTGGTTCTACATGCATGACATGAACATATGGAGATTAATCTTTTCTTTGTGCGTGAGAAGGTCCTTGTTAAACAACTTTTATCCATGCACCAACGGTGACAAGGTCCTTGTTACACAATTTACTTTTTCGCAAGACTGGTGGTCTGACTTGCTACAAAGACTCTACCTTCAGCTGAGTTCCTTCATCTTGAGCTTGTGGAGGACGAGAGAATAATCTTCTTGGTCCTAGTATTGCTGACGTTTTACTTTGTTAAGTTTACTTTTAGTATTCAATTAAGATACAAGTTTGGTATAATTGATGTTTGGACCAGGGGCGGTTCTACATAGAACCCAGGGGTGCATAAACACACCCTCATTCTTTAAATTCCACATACTACCTTAGTGTTTTTTATATTGCACCCCATGATAACTATTTGTTTGCATCTGTTGCACTCAAATCAAAACCTTCAAAGAGATAAAGAAACAGATTTTATCGGAAAGAACAAAAGATTTTGAAGACAACTCACCAAATAATAGCACCAGCAGCTGACACTTTTCCGAGCATACAAAGGCACTCAACCATAGTCTAAACTTATGTACTCTATCAATTTTAATGAATGAATATAGTTTATTTTAGTATAAAAAAAGTTTTATTTATTTAAATATTTTTATTAATAGTAATTTTTTTTTGTTTAAAAATGTTGTCACTGAGGATCGAACCTAAGACCTCATGTATGCTACCAACCCTCTCACCACTAGACCAACTTAGTGGCTTTTTACTAATAGTAGTTAAAAGTGAGAAATTTAGAGTTCAGACTTTGACTTATTTTAATCATGCTTTTAATAATTATCAATTGAATTACGCTATGTATAATGTGGTGTTTCAATTCAATTAAGTGGATGAATATGGAAAAGTGGATGAATATAGAAATGTTCTGAATAGAACCAAAAAATTGAGGAAGAGAAATTATAGTGAAGATGGATCAATGAAGAGATGCTCTGCGTTGGAGATCGATGAATGTAACATTGAGTTTTTTTGTTTTCACCACCTGTTTAATCTGGTTCGGGGGTTAGTTCTGACATCAAGTGGTTCCAGCCCCCTCCCGATCGCAGTTGCGGGGGATCGAACCGTGGTCCTCCCTACCAAGTTCAGCGCCAATCACCACTGAACCAACTAACGATTGGTTAAGTTTGATCTAACATAAGTTCGGTCCATAACAAAAATAAATAAACCTAATCAATTAGTTGGTCCAAGGAATAAATAAACTTTATATTTTTTTCTCAAGCCTCGCCACTTTGGATTTTACCTTTCAAATTGTTTTTTTTTTTTTTTTTGACAAAGACATGTTAAAAAACATTGGACCTTTTCTATTTTATTTTTTAAATCAATTTTTTTTCCCTTTTTTATAAAGAAATCAACTACCATGTAGTAATTTTGTTAGACCCAAAAAAATGAAAACCCGACAACATAGTGCGAAAATTGCTTTTTTCGCACCTACCATTTGCTCCCAGGCCCCCCTGCATGACTCATTTGCCCTTTAATGACTTCGGTAAAACGTTACCAAATTAAATAAATTTCGGTACCTAGTTATCGAACTCATGTCACGTTACCTAGTTGGCGTGGTTTATAACAGAAATATAAGAGTTCGGTAGCTTCGTACCGAAACCATGTATTTTTTTAAAAAAATTAACAGTTTCGGTAGCTACGTGCTAACGACGCTTAATTTCAGTACGCAGCTACCGAAGTTGGTCTATATAGGGTCTAGCTGACAGACTTGTACTTTCATAACCTCTTCAACACACAATTAAAATTTTTGCGATCTAGGGCGTTTTTTGGCGTTTCAGAGGCAAGAAATCGACGTTTATTCATCCATAGAGGTAATAAGCGCTTTAATCCGTTTATTTTTCGAATTTGCTTGGTTTTGCTGTCAATAGATTTTCTGGTACATCGCTACCGAAATGAACATTTTTCGGTACGTAGCTATCGAAATATACCCTTTCGGTTTGTAGCTACCGAAATAGTGTATAACTTGCTGTTTTTGTGTTTGGTTGATAGCGTAGGTTTTTTCTAATGGTTGAACCTCCTATTGAATTGAAACCAAACATTGATGAACCCGACATACCTGTCGTTGTTCAACCCAATGTTGTGGAACCCGATGACGAACAATCTAATGTTGTTGTTGACACCGGCGAATATTTTGTAAATTGTGAAAAGATAAAGGTGCGAGATGTCATGATTGATTGGTGTAAATGACAGGCTGCGAATGTAACACCCTAACTAATTAACTAGTCGCGCTTAATAATTAATTAACATAAATATATAGCAATTAGTCAGAGTATTACATTTTACGAGAAAAATAAAATAAAATAAAATAAACATTTAACACGCATAATAGACATGCGTTAATATCGCAGCAGAATAACATATACCTGTCCTATTTATCTATTAAGCAACAAGTTCACATTGCATACATAATAAATACTTCCAATTATGCATATTCATTAAGTTCTCAAATATTTAGTTCCACAGACTAAATCCAAGCATTCATGGATATTACAAGTCCTCATAGTAATAAAATCATCCGAATCGTGAAATAACATAAGTCGGCGCAAGGCCCAAAAACAATATCCAAGGATAAATAAAATATCGGAAAAAAATCCTAAGGTGTCACAAATACCAGAGCAACTAAACTAAGGACTCAACATAGTCTAGAAGCTACAGAAGTAGGAGTAGCCTAAAGCACAACTCCTCACCTAGGATATCACTGAGCGGGGTGAACAACAAAGCTAAGCACTAGGAGCAAACTTCTCAACCTGCAGCTCTGAACCACCCAACGGTTCAGAGGTACACAAAACAGAGAGTTAGTATATAAATTCATATAAGCATCAGTAAAACATGGTTACTATATACTTATTAGACAAACATCATCACTATATCACATTTATATCTTCAATTATAAATTTACAAGAATCACAATTAATTAAGGTGCGATGCATCTAATGCCAATTATCACATAACATCAAGAATGAGCAACTTCATCTCCTAAATGCAAACTAAATGTCACATCAATGGAATGATCCTCATTATGTTTCTAAATGCATGCGGTACCGACTAACTCTACAATATTTTGGACCAACTGAATCCAACTCTACAATATCACCCCAAAGGATGCTCTACAATATTTTCATCACAAAGGATGCTCTACAATAATGCTTCATGTATGCGTGGATGATTCAAGTACCAAACATATGATACTACTCTACAATATCTCGTCATAAATTGTAAATAACAAAATCCAACATCTCTATAATATTTTTCAACACTATATTCATCATCCATCATCATTAAATAAATATTCACCTCACACGTTAATTGTAAAAGAATTATTTAGACTCAATTAAATACTCAAAATACTGTCAAACAAGGTACACTACTAAATGGTACGAACAATACAATAGGGCTAATTAACACTCTACCCCTATCAGTGAAGTAATCAAAACGCAAGGATAGAAACAACGAAAAAAAGAAAAAAAAGAACTAAGACCATTAGATGATCATAACCCAATAAATAAGGGGCACTGAGCCAGCAACCAAACAAGCTTGAGTAACTTAGATACTTATAAAAATTTTGACACTGAAAGGTAGAAGGTAGTGACATATGAAATGGAGGAAAACCAAAAGGGTAGCCGTGTGGCCCAATTAAAGAAACAGATCATTTTCTATCAAAACGTTTATATGAAAACATGGTGTTCATATAGACTACTTCCTACATTTATTTTAGAAAAGAGAACCCTAACTCTAACACTCAAATTAACAATAAGCAACAACCAGTTCATATAATTATTAACAAACTCATTCTTTTATTTTACTGAAAATTAAACAACACACATAAAGTACCAATTTTTTTTACCATATCAAACAATTCTCAAAATCATTCATAATCACTTATAATCATATATATTCAACATAAAGTTCATGAATTAACACATTCCCGAACCTAACTCCTAAACCCCAACCCTAAGGAGATGAAAGAGTTTGGGTTCGGAGAAGAATTATCTTCTCCCCTCTTTTGAACCATCCCCACATGAATTTGTATATCTACTCTCTTACCTTGAGAATAAAATCTTGGCTCTTCACTTCAACCTCCTCTTCTCTTGCTCTCTAACTATTCTTTCCTCTTCCTTTTTTTTCTTCTTTTACGTTTCTTTCTTTGACTTTCTCTTTCTACCTCTTTTCTCTTCTTTTCTCTTATGACTAAAACCTAGTCATAGTAACTCTATTCTTTCTAACCTAATTATAAACCCTTTTACTATTTTACCCTTTATTTTACTCACAACTAACTTAATAAAAAGGTTAATTATCAAAATACCCTTCGAACATCCAAAACACAATTAATCACATAGTCAAATATAATTAATTAAATAAAACAATTAAATAAATAAAATATTTTAAATACGGCTGTTACAACTCTACCCCCCTTAAGAAAATTTTCGCCCTCGAAAATTACCTGGAAACAACTCTGGGTAAGACTTCCTCATCTCATCCTCAAGCTCCCATGTCGCACTCTCACCCGCCGGTCCTCCCCAAACAACCTTCACTGATGCAATTTCCTTATTTCTTAACTTTTTCACTTCTCTTCCTTCAATCCGCAAGGGTATAGTCTCAACCGTTAGATTCTCTCTCACTTGGACATCATCCACTTTTATCACATGAGTCGGATCAGGGACATACTTCCGTAACTGAGATACATGAAACACATTGTGCAGATTTGATAATGATGGCGGTAAAGCAATCCGATAGGCCACTTTTCCTACTCTTCCGAGAATCTGATAAGGTCCAATAAAACGCGGTGTCAACTTCCTTGACCTCAAAGCACGCCCAATACCAGTAGTAGGTGAAACTCTCAAGAAAACATGATCCCCTTCATTAAACTCTACATTCTTCCTCTTTTTGTCATGATAACTCTTTTGTCTACTTTGGGATGCCTTCATCTTCTCTTGTATAATCTTAATCTTTTCCGTAGTTTGTTGAACTAATTCTGGTCCAAGCACAACACTTTCTCCCGATTCGTGCCAACATAAAGGTGTTCGACATCTTCTACCATACAAAGCTTCGAAAGGTGCCATTCCAATACTTGTATGAAAACTATTGTTATAGGTGAATTCGATCAAAGATAGCCAGGAATCCCAACTTCCTCCATGTTCTAGCACACAAGCCCTCAACAAATCTTCTAAGGATTGAATTGTTCTTTCCGATTGACCATCCGTCTGAGGATGATAAGCCGAACTCATTCTCAACTTAGTACCAACGGCTTCTTGTAGACTCTCCCAAAATCTCGATGTAAATCTCGGGTCTCTATCTGATACTATGCTCGAAGGCACACCATGCAATCTCACAATCTGATCAACATACATCTCAGCTAGCTTAGAAATCGAAGTTCCCGTCTTAAAAGCAATAAAATGTGCAGACTTAGTCAACCTATCCACAATCACCCATATCGAATCATTTCCTTTCACGGTCCTTGGTAAACCACTTACAAAGTCCATAGCAATGCTATCCCACTTCCACTCAGGTACAAACATAGGCTGTAACAATCCAGAAGGTTTCTGATGTTCCACTTTGGATTTCTGACAAATCAAACAAGCATAAACAAACTCAGCGACTTCTTTCTTCATACTCGGCCACCAAAACAACTTTTTCAAATCTTGGTACATTTTTGTAGCTCCAGGATGGATACTTAACCCGCTCCGATGTCCTTCCTCTAGAATCCTCTTCTTCAACTCAGGTTTGTCAGGTACACAGATCCTTTCCCGAAATCTTATAATCCCATTTTCATCAACTTTGAAATCAATCTCTTTGCCTTGGTTAATCAATGTCAAACGATCCACCAAACCCAAATCTTCTTTTTGTCCATTCTTCACTTCAACAAGAAAATCATTAGTAAGTTTCAACATCCCCAACTTGACACTACTCGGCGTCGTCTCACAAACCAAACTGAGGTCTCTAAACTGTTCAATCAAATCAAATTCCTTTGCCATCAAGGCTGACATGTGTAAAGATTTTCTACTTAAAGCATCTGCGACGACGTTCGCTTTACCTGGATGATAACTTAATTCAAAGTCGTAGTCCTTCAAAAATTCTAACCAACGTCTCTGCCTCATGTTCAACTCTTTCTGATCAAATAAATACTTTAAACTTTTATGATCGCTAAACACCTCGAATCTAGAACCATAAAGATAGTGCCTCCAAATCTTCAAAACAAAAACCACTGCGGCCAACTCAAGATCATGTGTCGGATAGTTCTTCTCATGTACTTTCAACTGTCTGGAAGCATAAGCAACCACTTGCCCATTTTGCATAAGTACGCCTCCTAAACCCATCAAGGAAGCATCACAATACACAACAAACGGTTCATTCGGCTTTGGCAAAACCAAAACTGGTGCAATAGTCAACCTTCTTTTCAACTCTTGAAAACTTTTCTCGCAAAGATCATTCCATATGAAAGCTTGACCTTTCCGAGTCAATTGGGTTAGCGGTAAAGCTAACTTTGAAAAGCCCTCAATAAATCTCCGATAATATCCGGCTAAACCAAGAAAGCTCCTTATATCAAAAACTGATTCTGGAGTCCCCCACTTCAACACAGCATCAATCTTAGAAGGATCAACTGATATTCCTCCACTCGATATGACATGTCCAAGAAAACTCACTTCCTTTAACCAAAAATCACACTTCGACAACTTCGCATAAAGCTTCTTTTCTTGCAAAGTTTTCAACACAACTCTCAAGTGCTCAGCATGTTCTTCCTCCGTCTTGGAGTAAACCAAAATATCGTCGATGAATACCACAACAAACCGATCCAGATAAGAATGAAAGATCCGATTCATATATTCCATGAAAACACCTGGCGCGTTGGTTACACCAAATGGCATAACTAAGTACTCATAATGACCGTATCTCGTACGAAAAGCCGTCTTAGGAATATCCTCTGCTTTAACCCGAATCTGGTGATACCCCGATCTTAAGTCAATCTTACTGAACACACAGGCACCCACTAACTGATCCATCAGGTCATCTATCCTCGGCAATGGATACTTATTCTTGATTGTCACTTTGTTCAACTGGCGATAATCTATGCATAGCCTCATACTTCCATCCTTCTTCTTCACCAATAGTACCGGTGCACCCCAAGGTGATACACTGGGTCTAATAAATCTCTTTTCCAGAAGCTCCTCTAATTGTTTCTTTAGTTGTTCTAACTCTGACGCTGACATTCTATACGGCGCCATAGAGATCGGATTAGTACCAGGTACAACTTCAATACTAAACTCAACCTCCCTCTTTGGTGGTAAATCTGATATGTCTTCTGGAAACACGTCCGGGAAGTCACAAACAACAGGTAACTGATTCACTTCTGATTCTCCCACTAGCTTCAGTGAGGCAAACATGACAAACATTTCCGCGTGCTCCTTCAAGGATTTAATCACTTCACTACTACCCATAAGGTTCGGTGTCGGACTCTCATCCGGCTTAGGGAAAACTACCGTCTTAGTACAACAGTTAATATGAACTCTATTAAATTCAAGCCAATTCATACCAAATATCACATCTATGTTACTCAAAGGAATACATACAAGGTCCATACCAAAATGCCTACCAAAAACAGTTACTGGACAATTAACACATACTAGCTTAGTCGTAACCGAATCAGTAGCCGGTGTTTCTATTACCATACATCTCGACATAATAGTAGTTTCTAGATTAAGACGCTTCATGCAACTGACAGAAATAAAAGAATGTGTAGCTCCAGTATCAATCATGGCACGTAAAGGAGTATCATGAATGAAACACATACCTCTAATAAGATTATCTGTTGCCTCCGCATCACCACCATTCAAAGCAAAGACCTTTCCACCCCTCCTTTTAGGCTTCTTACATTCTGGACTCTTGTGGCCTTCTTCATCACAATTGAAACAAGTAACAGGATTCTTGCACTCAGCAGACTTATGACCATATCTTCCACACCTAAAGCACTTAGTTCCAGG
This sequence comes from Trifolium subterraneum, assembly GCA_951799995.1. Taxonomy (NCBI): domain Eukaryota; kingdom Viridiplantae; phylum Streptophyta; class Magnoliopsida; order Fabales; family Fabaceae; genus Trifolium; species Trifolium subterraneum. Next base: position 3,337,483 of record OX637462.1, on the reverse strand, counting down.
ATTTCTGCATTCATCTGCTTTATGTCCCCAAATTCCACATTTGTAACATCTACCCTCGTTCTTCCCACTACTCTCACCAGACTTCTTACTTTTATTGTCATACGGTTTTCCACGGTGACCATCCTTGCCTCTCCTATCATTGATTGTTTTGTAGTGACTTGTCTTAGCCTTCCCATCTTCATCGCAGATACGACTCTTATTAACCAAAGTCGGAAAATCCCTTATCTCAGAAAATCCAATTAAGTGCTTAATCTCTGGCCTCAATCCACTTTCAAATTTCACACATTTGTCATACTCGGCTTCAGCAGTGTTATAATACGGAGAAAACCTGCAAAGTGCATTAAACTTCACAGCATATTCAGCAACAGACATGTTCCCTTGCTTAAGTTCCATGAATTCTACGATCTTCCTGTTTTTCACATCTGCCGGAAAGTACTTAATCAAAAACTCTCTTTTGAACATAGCCCAAGTTAAGACCACACCCCCGGCTCCAAGTCTCTGGTTTGCATTTTCCCACCAGTAGTAGGCTTCCTCTCTCAGAATATAAGAACCCAAAACAACCTTCTGTTCCTCAGTGTATCCCATGGCCTTAAAGATCCTCTCAACATCCTCTAACCATTTATGAGATCCCTCAGGGTCGAATCCCCCAGCAAACGTAGGCGGCTGGTTCTTCAAGAACCTCTCCAATCTCAGCTCGTTCTCATTATCTCTTCGGGCTTCTCTTTCCACCCTTTCGGCCTCCTGGTTGGCAGCACTTTGTGCCATCAGTTGAGTCAATGCAGCTAAACTCTCCGCAATCTGAGCATTAGTTCTCTGATAAGCCATCACCTAAACAGATAACAATCCAATAACAATTAGAACCAAAAGAGTATCAACAGTGTTTCCTACACATGTTGCATACAAGGATAATCTAAGACTACTTGATCCGAGATGGATCGACTTTGCTCTGATACCACTATTGTAACACCCTAACTAATTAACTAGTCGCGCTTAATAATTAATTAACATAAATATATAGCAATTAGTCAGAGTATTACATTTTACGAGAAAAATAAAATAAAATAAAATAAACATTTAACACGCATAATAGACATGCGTTAATATCGCAGCAGAATAACATATACCTGTCCTATTTATCTATTAAGCAACAAGTTCACATTGCATACATAATAAATACTTCCAATTATGCATATTCATTAAGTTCTCAAATATTTAGTTCCACAGACTAAATCCAAGCATTCATGGATATTACAAGTCCTCATAGTAATAAAATCATCCGAATCGTGAAATAACATAAGTCGGCGCAAGGCCCAAAAACAATATCCAAGGATAAATAAAATATCGGAAAAAAATCCTAAGGTGTCACAAATACCAGAGCAACTAAACTAAGGACTCAACATAGTCTAGAAGCTACAGAAGTAGGAGTAGCCTAAAGCACAACTCCTCACCTAGGATATCACTGAGCGGGGTGAACAACAAAGCTAAGCACTAGGAGCAAACTTCTCAACCTGCAGCTCTGAACCACCCAACGGTTCAGAGGTACACAAAACAGAGAGTTAGTATATAAATTCATATAAGCATCAGTAAAACATGGTTACTATATACTTATTAGACAAACATCATCACTATATCACATTTATATCTTCAATTATAAATTTACAAGAATCACAATTAATTAAGGTGCGATGCATCTAATGCCAATTATCACATAACATCAAGAATGAGCAACTTCATCTCCTAAATGCAAACTAAATGTCACATCAATGGAATGATCCTCATTATGTTTCTAAATGCATGCGGTACCGACTAACTCTACAATATTTTGGACCAACTGAATCCAACTCTACAATATCACCCCAAAGGATGCTCTACAATATTTTCATCACAAAGGATGCTCTACAATAATGCTTCATGTATGCGTGGATGATTCAAGTACCAAACATATGATACTACTCTACAATATCTCGTCATAAATTGTAAATAACAAAATCCAACATCTCTATAATATTTTTCAACACTATATTCATCATCCATCATCATTAAATAAATATTCACCTCACACGTTAATTGTAAAAGAATTATTTAGACTCAATTAAATACTCAAAATACTGTCAAACAAGGTACACTACTAAATGGTACGAACAATACAATAGGGCTAATTAACACTCTACCCCTATCAGTGAAGTAATCAAAACGCAAGGATAGAAACAACGAAAAAAAGAAAAAAAAGAACTAAGACCATTAGATGATCATAACCCAATAAATAAGGGGCACTGAGCCAGCAACCAAACAAGCTTGAGTAACTTAGATACTTATAAAAATTTTGACACTGAAAGGTAGAAGGTAGTGACATATGAAATGGAGGAAAACCAAAAGGGTAGCCGTGTGGCCCAATTAAAGAAACAGATCATTTTCTATCAAAACGTTTATATGAAAACATGGTGTTCATATAGACTACTTCCTACATTTATTTTAGAAAAGAGAACCCTAACTCTAACACTCAAATTAACAATAAGCAACAACCAGTTCATATAATTATTAACAAACTCATTCTTTTATTTTACTGAAAATTAAACAACACACATAAAGTACCAATTTTTTTTACCATATCAAACAATTCTCAAAATCATTCATAATCACTTATAATCATATATATTCAACATAAAGTTCATGAATTAACACATTCCCGAACCTAACTCCTAAACCCCAACCCTAAGGAGATGAAAGAGTTTGGGTTCGGAGAAGAATTATCTTCTCCCCTCTTTTGAACCATCCCCACATGAATTTGTATATCTACTCTCTTACCTTGAGAATAAAATCTTGGCTCTTCACTTCAACCTCCTCTTCTCTTGCTCTCTAACTATTCTTTCCTCTTCCTTTTTTTTCTTCTTTTACGTTTCTTTCTTTGACTTTCTCTTTCTACCTCTTTTCTCTTCTTTTCTCTTATGACTAAAACCTAGTCATAGTAACTCTATTCTTTCTAACCTAATTATAAACCCTTTTACTATTTTACCCTTTATTTTACTCACAACTAACTTAATAAAAAGGTTAATTATCAAAATACCCTTCGAACATCCAAAACACAATTAATCACATAGTCAAATATAATTAATTAAATAAAACAATTAAATAAATAAAATATTTTAAATACGGCTGTTACAGCCTTTTTTGTAACAGCCCCCGGGCCCCATCATGGCGATCCCGGAGCTGCCACCTCACGACCTTCTCCACCCCCCTCTCTAGTGGAGTTTTTGCCTTCCGTGGGAATCGAACCATGTACCCTGGGGATAAAGTACATGTTCCATCCATTCCCACTACCAATTGAGCTAGTAGCTCAATTGGTAGTGGGAATGGATGGAACATGTACTTTATCCCCAGGGTACATGGTTCGATTCCCACGGAAGGCAAAAACTCCACTAGAGAGGGGGGTGGAGAAGGTCGTGAGGTGGCAGCTCCGGGATCGCCATGATGGGGCCCGGGGGCTGTTACAGCGAACGCTGGATTTTCTATTGTGATTTGGAAATCAGACAATGGGGCTTATAATAGGAAAAAGTTTTTTATATTGGGATGTGAAAGAGGTGGTGTTTACAAAGAAAGGAAAAAGAAATCAAAGAAAGGAGACACAGTTACGAGGAAAACATTGTGTCCGTTCAGGCTGCGAGGTTATTATTTGGCATCAGAACAATGGAGTTTAAGTGGTGTGTGTGGTGAACATAACCATGAGATGTCAAAAACATTAGAAGTTCATCTTCTTATGGGACGCTTAAAACCGAAGGAGAATGAGTGTGTACGCGAGTTGACTAAGAATTTGGTGGCGCCGAAGAACATTATGACGATGTTGAAAGGGCGAAATCCAGATAGCAAGACAAATATGAAGCAAATATACAATGCGCGCCAGAGGTTTAAAACAGATGTTAGGGGTGAACTCTCTGAATTGCAACATCTCTTGAAGTGTTGTGAAACTCACAAATATTTTCACAAGTGTAGAACAATTGGTGACTCCACAACTATACAAGACATTTTTTGGGCACATCCTGAGAGTATTAAATTGTTTAACATTTTCCCGACTGTTTTGATGATGGATTCAACGTACAAAACAAACAAGTATAAAATGTCTTTATTTGAGATAGTCGGTGTAACGTCAACTGAGGAATCGTACAATGTTGGATTTGCCTATATTGCGAATGAAAAATAAGATAATTTTGTATGGGCTCTTGAGACATGTAAGAGTCTTTTGATAAGTAAGGAGACTTTTCCGAAGGTCATTGTCACTGATAGGGATAAGTCATTGATGAATGATGTTGCAAAGGTTTTTCCGAATTCAACTGCTTTAGTGTGTCGGGTTCATGTTTATAAAAACGTCAAAGCTAAGTTTAAGGCCCTTTGCAAAGCAAAAGACCAAAAGATGGATCAGTTACTTAAGACACTCAAACTTCAATGGAATTCAATTGTAGATTCGACTTCAGAAGAGTCATATACGACTTCAGTTGTTGATTTCAGGAAAGTGTTTGAAAAATTTCCAAATTTTGTCAAATATGTTAAAACTACAGTCCTTGATCCGGTGAAGGAAAAATTTGTGAGTGCATGGACAGACAGTGTTATGCACATTGGCAACACTACCACCAACAGAGTTGAGTCACAACATGGTGCGCTAAAACAATATTTGACGGATTGTAAGGGTGATTTGGTCAAGGGTTGGGAGGCAATAAATCAAATGGTCCCAAACCAGCTGACTAAGATAAAGACGCCATTTGGACAGAGTACTACTGCTGTTGAACATTATTTTAAAAATCATTTTTTGTACATTAAGTTGGTGTATAACATCTCTCGACATGCCTTACACTTTATTCGGGGTGAAGAAATTCGATCCGCGATTGCGGGAGGAATTGAAAAAACTGTGGTTGTGTGATAAAGAAAATATATGGGTTACCGTGTGCTTGTTTAATAGCTTTGAAGATTGAAAAAAAACTACATATTAGACTAGATGAGAACCATCGAAAGAACATCTAGTCATCAAATCATGTTATGTTCCTTCCTATGTTACAAACAACAACATCATCATATGAGCGATAACCTCTACATCTTCCAAAACATATTACGAAAACATCATAACAATCAAAATAATAGCAAAACAAAAGCATCAAAGAAAATCATAAAATTTCAACAACCCAATTCGAAAATCTTAATTCAGAATCAAAATAAATCAAACTACAAATCCAAACTGGAAATCCAGGCATTTTATCAAGAAATTTTATCAACTACTTTATCATTCAGGCATTTTATCAAACAGTTGGAGCACATTAACCTAAATAGAAATCCAAACCCTATACATTAATTAAATTAACATTCCAATTTCGTGGAATCAACATATTAATCATAACATGATCAAAATATAATCAAGAACACAGTCAAAAGCAAGTAAATGAGATAGGTTATTTAAAATACTTACTTGTTCAAGTGAATCAATAAAAACCACGAATTTTCAATCCTCTAATTTGCGAATTCTAGTGATGGATGAGTTGTTGTGAACGAATTAAACCTTGTTGTTGTTGTTGACCTTCGAATTTGCGATTAGAACCCTAGAATCGCCCTAGAATTTGGATGACTTGTGTTTTGCATAAACTGATATGAATGTTTGGTGAAACTACTGCTATATTACTAGACTTCGGTACGAACTTACCGAAATCCCGCCTGTTCGGCACAAATCTACCGAAATCACGTGTGTTCGGTAGCGTTCTACCGAACCTATATATTTTTTAAATTTTTGCATCAAACTTGCTGTCTGACAGCGTATTTGTAGCCACTTAACATCACTTCGGTATCTACGTACCGAAATAATAGTATTATGGTAAAAATGTACCGAAGTTCCCTGGGACTAAAACTGAGGGTATTTTGGGATTTTTGGGGGGTCTGGGAGCAATAGTAGGGGCGAAAAAAGAAATTTGTCACATAGTGCACCTTGCATATGCTTAAGCCCGCCTTTGAAACCTTGGTACCAATAACAGGTAAAAAAATAAAATTAAAATAAATAAACTTTTTTATACCATGATTTCATCTCCTTTTTTCTCTCTTCCAACCAACACAAAATCTAAACACAGTTCTCAGTTTCATCGTCTAGAGTTATCAAAATGGGTTATCTAGATCTAAACTGAATGGTCCAATCCAATTTCAAATTTTATCGGGCCGGACAAAAAACTCTATTTAAAAAGGGATTCGAAATGAATACCTGAGCTCAGCCCTATACGGGCTGCGGTGTGGACTACCCCTATATTATTTAAATATTGTAAATTGATTTATCAAAATAAAATTTAAAATTAATTACTAAACTATGAAAGAAGAAACACACGAGAAAATGTGATTAACAAAGCACAATTACATATCGTGTTAAAAATGCAAATGAAATAAATTTTGAAGTTTTGTGAATAATCATGAAACATTTAAGACTCATATTTTAGTGATCAACTACAATCATATACTCTTTCTGGTCCTTTTTATAAGAGACAATTGACTTTTTAGATTTATTAAATAATCAATGTATTTGGGCTATAATATAGACCAAATACATCAATTTTGCAATGAATCAAAAAAGTGAATTGTTTTTTATAAAAAGAACCGGAGGGAGAATGATTTAGACATTTAGGGTCCGTTTGACCTAGCTTTTTTAGCTCTTAGAAGCTATATGAAATCTAGAAGTGAAAATAAGAGCATTCAAAAAAGAGCAAAAGTTGTTTGGTAAAATATATTTTTTTAAAAAAATATTTATAAAAAAAATTAAAAAAAGATAATAACAACTAATAATATTTAAATGAAAAAATAATAAAAAGAGTCTTCGGCAGGAATCGAAGCGAGATTATTGCAAAAAAAACTCATATTTTTTTTCAAAAGTAGGTTTCAACCTCTTTTCCGAGAAGCTTATTTAATCCAATTTTGCACATAAAAAAAATCTGCTTCTTACGGTTAAGAGTTTTATTAAAAATGTGTTTGGCCTAACTTTTGATTAAAAAGAGAATTTAAAGCTAAAAAAAGTTGGGCCAAACGGAGCCTTAGTATATAAATTAAAGTGTTAATCAATGAAACCATTATATTGAGCCATAAATAAGGTTGTAATTGGTTGATAATATAAAATTATTTTACATTGTCAGTGCATATTCTTTTTTCTCTAATTTTAAAGAGTTTAATGGACATACATCGTAAGTGTAAAATAGTTTTACACCGACATCCAATAAGAAATCAATTTTCTTCCATGTCATATAAATAGTTTCAAAATAACCATATAAGAGTAGGATGATGTGGTAAATTGGTGAATTTTCATTTGATATATGTGTAAAATCATTTTACACCGATCTTGCATATCCTTTTAAATCCAATTTTAAAATAGTTATAATCATTTAAAAGTTATATTTTTATACATAAAATTAATATAAAACATTTATTTTAAAAGTCAATTAAATTTTTTTTTATAAAACATTTATTGCATTTTATTTTGATATTTAATCTGTTAAGGAAACCAAGACAAACAAGATTGGATGCATCTATTATTAAAAAAAAAAAGGATTGGATGCATCTGCAAAATGGAAAATGTTTAAATTATTTTTTTATAAAACATTTATGGAATTTTCTTTTGGTATATACTCTTTTTAGGAAACTAAGACAATTTTCCTTTTCAAAAAAAAATTAGAATACTTTTTTTTGCTATACAATTTAGAATACTTATTTAAGAAGAAATCCCCATATGATAAAAAATGAATAACTTCTTGGACGAGGGAAGAATAAATTTGCGATTAATTTTAAATTTCAATTCATAATAAAAACTACCAATAGATTGATTTAAATGGTAAGAGATTTGTATGTTGCACATGAAGAAAATTTGGCCGCTAAATAAAAAATTAATTTTCGTTTATAGTTTTTCAAATTGCCAAACATATTCATTAGTTCATTGTCACTATACATTTATTTGAAGAAGACATTGTCACTCACTATACATGGGAAATATAGAAAAATTTAATTTTTTTTACCAGATAGAAAATTTAATTTAATTTTTTTTATTAAAGAAAATATTAATTTGAAAGGCGTTAATTAATTAGTCAATGCGATGATTAGGAAAAATTAGTCAGTGTGAACAAACTTAATTTTTTCCTTTGGTGCCTTAAAATGGATTCCTTAATTGTGAATGCAAAGTCCCTTTCTCTTCAATATATAAAGGACTCATGGAGGCCATATTTTCACAACACATATTATTGATTATTTTAGTGAATACTAAACACTATTTAAATCCTCTTAAACGGTCAGCATTATGGCTTCTTTTGGATCATGGTCCACCGGCTTCTGTGACTGCTTCTCTGATTGTAGCTCTTGTAATTCTCTCACCCTTCATGCAATTTTTTACATTGATTTGTTTTGTTTAAGGCACCCTCATACACATATGTATGTATTAGAATTCGAAAAGTTTAAAGGTATGTTTGGATTGACACTGAATTTAATAGTACTAAAGTGCGCTAGTACTATAATTTATGCTTAAGAATTTTGACAAAATTACGGTGTCATTTAAGTTAATTTCGTCAAACTTACTTAACATCAATCCAAAACACAGTAGCTTAATTAATTCATGATTTTCATTTTATTTTTTTGGATAGAATCATGAATTTCATTTTTGATAATGTGTAGGTTGCCTCACTTTTTGGTGTCCTTGTATTAGCTTTGGAAGGGTAGCTGAGATTGTGGACAGAGGAACAACTTGTAAGTGTGTGATTCGGTCTCAAATATTTGCCTTAATTTTATATTTTGGTGGAATTGATGAATTGTATAGTACAAAGTTATTATTTATTCTGAATTAAATTTATTTATTTTTGCGTTGGTAATATTGCAGCTTGTTGTGTGCATGGACTACTTTACTGCTTACTTGGTGGTGTCACTCATTTTGGGTCACTCTATGCATGCATTTATCGTACAAAATTAAGGAGAACTTATGGGATTGAAGGGAGCCAAACATGTGATTGTATTGCTAGTTGTTGCTGTGTTCAAATATCCATTTGTCAAGAGCATCGTGAGCTAGAAGCCCGTGGTTTCGACGTGTCCGCAGGTAATTAGATAACAACATTCACACTTGTCAAAAATAAAATAAAATAACAACATTCACTTTAACACACTCTTTTTATTAGGTGTGAAATTCATGCAAATTACACCAATTTAATAATAGATCTCACGCAAAATAGTAAGATCTACATGAATTTCGTCGAATAAAATGAGATTGTTGAAAGAAAAAGTTAGAATTAGCATTGGTATCACTTTTTCAATCTCTTTTCTTTTATGAGTTTTTTTTTTTCTTTCAATAATTTGTTGAATTTAGATTAGTATTCAATTGATTGTTTGTGTGGTTTGATAAGGTTGGGATAGGAACGTGCAAATGTGTACCAGAGGGGCCATGCAGATGCAGGCTCCAACTGTGGAAATTGGAATGACCCGTTATTAGTGTTGTGCTGCTTGCTGGGTAATGATCACTCTTATGCCATTTTGATCAATATTTACTTTTTATTTGTATTATGAAAATGCTTACATTTTAGTTGTTGTCAATTATCAAATACTTTAAATAAAAACAAACAAACAAACATGTCAGCTGCTCATGTTTGCTTTGATCTATATCTATCTATGTGAACATGTATGAATGTTGCTAATTACTTTTTCACCCTCATATTTTAGCACAATTACTATACATGTGTTAGTGTTATAAATTAGATTTTCACATTTCATTACATTTTTTTGTGGACTCACATTTCATCACAATATTATACTAATGTGATGAGAGGACTTCTACTCTAATAATGAGAACATGAAAAAGATTCTCTTTAAGATAAAATAAAAATAAGATTCACAAACGAATTATGATTCAATGCATCTCTTAAAAGTTGGTCATTGAATGAAAATAAACAGGGACTCAACAACACTTGCTCACTCATGAATATCATCAGTTTTACATTTTTTTTATGGAGAGTTTTACATACTCATTGAAAGGCTTGATATGGTCACTCATGATGGAGAAAATACCTGAAATTTGATATAAAACTCTTTTTTTTTTAATTACTATGATATTGGTACAAAGTTTCTACCGTAATTACTAATGATTAATCTTCATCGAAGAATTTGTAGGGCACACAAGGTGGTTTCTCCACTTCCAGCCGATTTTTCTCCATATGCACGAGTCAAGAATCGAACCTCTGTGCTTAAGAGGACCCCTTCCCATTGATAGAACAAATTTAATGATTAAAAGCTGTGAAAACCTTGATACTGATAGTGATATAGTAACAGTTTACCTGTGACATCATAATCATTTAATGAAGTGGAATTAAACACTTTTTTCTTTTGCACAACATTTAGTGATTCTACTCCTGCCAATGGTAACTAGTAGCAACTATGCACCCCATAACTCTCCTCCTGCTAATAAACCAGCCAGCAATGGACTAACAAACTACTAATTCAGGTCATATAATGTATTGAAAACAACAATAATTTGTGATAATGTCAGATAAAGTGCAGTATTTTTGGTTTATTTGCTCATTTACATCAATTAAATCAACCAATGACTTCTAAACATAGGAGTGGAAAGACAACTAACATGTAAAGGTCAAGTTTAAAAGGAAATGAATGCACAAAGTAAAAGTCCAATTAAACCTACTGATAAAAGGAAAGGAATGCATCAAAGGCTAAGAGGAAAAGGATGTATTAAACCATAAAGGGCAACAAGAAATTAAACATATACATACCGAGTTTTCAAAAAAAAAAAAAAGACATTAGAGGCAGGAATTTCAATAGTAGGTGGACTTGTATAAAACCAAACAAAGTGATTATCTATGTTGTTATTTCTTTGTTCAACCTCTTCATCACGACTTCGCCTCTTGAGCTGATGCCTTCTTGTGAAGCAATGGTAGCTGGAGAAGTGCTTAAAGCACCCATCAAACCCAGAAGATCAAGGCATAAAGTGAGAACACCCCAGGTTGACCTCAAATCAATGCATCATTCTGGTCCCTTGTGTTGTTCAAATTATTCTGCAGCATAGAATGGGAATTGGTTCTCAGCTTCAGTCAACAGACTCAACAATTTAAAGCATATGTGGCACCAGTGCTCACCTCACCCTCCATTTTTCTTTCCATCTTCCATCCAGAACATAACTTAAATGCAATAATTTTCTTTCCCCTAATTCATCAATTTTTCTTGTTTATCTAAATTGGCAAAACAATAAGTAATCCAAAAAAAAAAATTGGCAACAATAATAGCAAATCTACAATAATCATTCAATGAAGGCAGTCTTGTTTTGTAGATAATTTAAAATTAAAATTCTCAGAATAGAAATCACATAAAGAAGGTTTGTTAACCTTCCTTATTTTCAGAAATCGAGTTGCACATCGAAAAGTAAGAGAAGTATCCAATTAACAGAACAAACAAACCTTACAAATCATCATTGTTATACAGGTAGTGGTCACATAACATCAAAGCAAAAGTTACTGCTAACTTCTCTTCTTTTTTTCTGATGACAAATATAACTAACATGAAAGGGAAAATTCTTAACTACAACTAGATTCCAAAGCTTTCACTATGCAAATGATGTTAAAGGAAACAATCGAATCAGTGAAAAACAATATATTTTTTATAATGAGTCACTTCATTCTGGTCAAAATATCATAACTGTTTGTAGTTTGGTAGCATTTGGTCAAATATTGTGCAGAACCAACGACACTAATACACAAAACTCATTGAGAGGGATGTACTAAACCCGAAGAAAGAAAAGAAAAAAAAAAAAAGAGGATAAGGGAGAATTGCAGACACAAAAGAAAATGACTTTCAATCATTAGATAAGAACACATTTTTCTGGAATCAAACAGCCATAGTACTGTACAGTGTCTCCTAACAAATGACTGTAGCTTGGCATGGGAAAGCCAACTAATCATCAAAACTTGGAAGATGAATAGATAATTCAAAACATGGCCTGTGCAATAATTTATGGTCTGATTGAACTAGCTTTCCATCACTCCAATAAGATTTAGTGCCATATGATAAAAATGATTTTCCACAAAGGTGTCAACTTCACCTAGAACAAGAGCCAAATTTTCTCATTAGTTCTATATTTTCAGCAATGGTTGATCCAGGAGTTCCAATAAAACCAAGAGATGCACAACTGCACACAGCCTGCTCAACATACAGAAGTACATCAGGTAATCTCTGATTGGAACAATACTTTTTACCAATTCTAGAAACTGAATTTGGAATAAACCTCTGTCCATAGCCAGCTGTGGTTAGTTTTTTGGCTGCTTGCATAACTAGATGATCATCCTCTCTTAAGAAATGCACCTTGTAGTTATGTGCATCATTAGTTAACTCACCTAAATAAGTATCAGTCCAATTATTTCTAGGAAGATCGGTCATTACAAAAATATGTATGGGTAGAGGACCTTTCTGCATCAAAGATTCTAACTTTTGCCTTAACCCATCAAATGTAGCCTTATGATGATTCTTAAACTGCCCATCCAGCAATCTAAGCTGTGCACAGAGAAATGGAGCGTTTATGGTTGCTTTAGCAAACTCCTTTCCGGCATTCATAACTTCTGGGACATATGGAAGAAACTTAATCTTCTCCATCAAAGATAAAAACCTCTGGTCCTGATGAGATTCATGGATATCAACATATGACTCAGAACCTTTGTATGGAGCAGAGAAGAGGCTTCCAAATGCTAGCATTGAAGCTGATTCAACTTCAGAACCAGGTCCAAGGGCCCTAAATACATCCCTCCGTCTCCTAACATAAGATATTTTCTTTTTCTGCTTCAGCTGATCATTGGGTTGGAATGAATCCAAAATACCATCTTCATGACCATCTACATGGTAAGTCCACACTGTAGTTCTGCAATCTTCATTGATAGCATATATACATTTTTCAATATTCCCACGAAACCCTGCAAGCAGGGACCCACATTGCTTCAGGCTTTTAGAAACAGACGACTGTAACATCGAATCATTATAACAAGCCAAATCTAAGCTGATGCCACACCATATCGACACAAAATCCCTAAGATCAATGACTCGAACAAGACCAGAAGAAACTAAAGATGAGATATCTATAACTTCAGCAATGGAGATATATCTGCAAGAAAAGAATGGATGAAAACTTACAATTCATACAGATGACCTGGTGTAATGTAGTTTCAAATATAAATGTTTCATGACACAAAAACCACGGAAGAAAGATGTTACTCATTCCCTTAGAACATAGTTTATATGTTACATACATCGCTTTTATTATGACATAAAAGGAAACTAAACCAATTACATACAAAAGGAGAAAGTACTATTTGAATAAATTTATGCATCAAAGGAATTATGCTGTGAAGATCATGGAATAGAAAGAGCATTGTTGTCAGTATCATGAGACTGCTTATGAGATGTTATGGAAACAACGTCCATTAGCTGTTTTCAGGTTATTTCCGTAAGCTCTTCTGGATAGTTTATGTAAAAAGATTATAGCTTATATGAAAATAGTTTATCCAAACAGAACCCTAACGTCAAATTGAAAATAGCATACTTTCAACTTTGCTCCGTTTTGTACTTAATGAGTCATGGGTTAAACGACAACAACCAAACCTTATCTCACTAAGAAGGGTCGGCTACATGTATCAAATGACGCCATAATGTCTATGATATACCATATTTCTATCCAACTCATTAATCTCTAGATCTTTCTTAATAGTTTTTCTAGGTCTTCCTCTGCCTCTACTGATTTAACTACTCTCCATATGATCTACTTTCCTTACTGCAGAATCAACAAGTCTTCTTTCTACATGCCCAAACCACCTAAGTCTAGTTTTCACCATCTTTTCTACTACAAAGTGCTAACCCAAGGGCCAAATCTCTTTCTAATGCTGCCATTTCTAATTCTATCCCTTCTAGTCATGGGTTATATAAAAAATCATTTATAAAGACAAAAGATAACACAACAAACTTATTATTATTACATAAAAATAAAATCTTAATAACAAGATGATTGACACACATCTGAAACATTTCTTGCAGTCTACTTTACAATAATTCAACAAGAAGCAACAAAACATACTAACCTTCCACCTTGAAGTAGCTCAATGACATGATCCCAAACAGAAATCCGAATATCATTCGGTTCCACAACCCGAAACTTAGGACAGCTACCTAAAGCAACAGCATGATGATCCAAAACAGGAGGAACAACCAAAGTTCGATTAAGTATCCCAGCGATCAAAACAGCGTGTTTAAACTCCAAAAGCTGGTTGTTGAATCCACTGTGAGGCGCATACCACATGAATTTCTCGTTCAATGCAAGAGCTTGGGAAGAACATTGAAGTGTATGTGATATTGTTACAGTTTGGGGGAATTGAGTGGAATGAGAGTAATAATAATAGTAATAAAGAAAAAGAAAGGAGAAGAAGACAAAAAGGGATACAGGAATGAGTGGGAGTTTGTAATGTGGTTTTCTTTTAGGTAACATTTTGTTAGGGTTTGATGCTATTCAAATTGTTCAAGGGTTTGTAGTTGTTAATTCGGTCTGAAAAAATATCAATCCGCAGAAAGCCATGAATTTTACAATCTGAATCACCTAACGTTACCGACCTTTCTCCGGATATACAAATGAGGCTAATCGATACTAACCGCCATTCACTAACATATTACTTCTTTTTACCATACCCTGCATACCACAAAGATAATAAAATTGACATCAATCAATTTGAAGCATTGCATCAAAATATAAACATGTGCAGCTTACTAATATATTTTAACAGAAAAAATTAGAAATTTGCATTGGTAAGGGTAGTTTCCAAATCAATTTAAAATTAGAACATTTGTTGAAGAACTTAAAAGAAATGAACAACAATCAGTCAGCAGGGAAGTGAATCAAAACGGCAGCGCCTCATGACAGAAGCCTGAATAAACAAATGCATAACTTCAGTTACAGATGCAATAAACACGTCGTCACAATTTCACTTTGGGATCTCACGTCTTGCCACTAAGCTACGGTCTGGCATCAGAAGAAAACTTCCGTTCTGAGACAACTAGGCAGAGACATTATGAGATACAACCAAAGCAGAAAATTCCGACAGTTAAAGCACATAAACAGCTCCACAAGCTTCCGAATCCAGCCCTGCGCATCCACCTGTACAGACCTGCATAACTGAAATGAGAACTCTCGCTAATGCCTCTAACAAATCAAGGGCACGTGAAGCAAAACTAGCTTCAGACCCGAGACTTACGGACAAGGCAATATGAGATACAGCCGCTACGGCTATACTTGACACGAAAACAGCACGTACAACATTCTGCAAGTGTGAATCAATCCTATAACAATTTCCGCTTCACAACCGCCGCGCTAATGGCAATTTAAAATTAGAACATATTTGCATTGATAATTGAGATTATACTGATGAATTAGAAAGTTGTTGTGAATTCGAGTAACTCACACCAATACCTTTTGATGTGTGGAGCAATACGATTAAAGCAATCAAACAAGTGAGAATGACAATAATAATAATCAACAGAGTAAACCGCGAAAACGTAAAGAACACGAGATATTGTTTACCCAGTTCGGTGTTAATGAACCTACTCTGGGGGGAGGGCAACCCTCTCCGTTCCACTATCAATAGAATACTTGATTACAATGAAATCCCAATTGGGTTACAAGAATTAGACAATTCCCTAATTCTACCCAAGTCCCGAATTTCTTCCCGTGACCAAGAAATTCAATCAAGAAGTGTTTCCCAAGGTGATAGAGTGTTTCTCCAACCCTAGAGTCTTCCCAAGATGTTACTCTATTAACCCTAGTCTTTTGTTGGCTCAAGAAACCCTAAAAACACACACTTAAATATCAGAAAACGCACAACCTATATATAGGCTCGCGCATCTGCGCGCCGCGCAGGAGACTGGCGCGCGACGCGCCAACAGCAGAAGAAGCAACAGCAACAGCACGCAGCATTGCGCGACGCGCAAGGATCAATGGCGCGACGCGCCATCACCAGACCCAGACCTGCACTGCTTCTTCAATTTTCAAGGCAAACTCCAACAATCTCCACCTTGCCTTCAAAATTGATGTTGGTGCCAACTTCCCACCAACCACCATGTTTCTCCACATGTTTTAACACCACACCATCTTCGACCCCCGAAGTGAACCGCTCCGTACTCTCGAAGAAAAGCTTGCCTCCAATCGTCCTTGGAATTTTAGGACAACTCCACAAGTTCCACCATACACTCTTCAGCCCCTGGATTGTTCATGTCCATACTCCTGAAGAAATTGCTTGCCTCTCAACTTAACCTTGGAATTTTAGGTAAGTTCCACAAGCCAACCACAAGGTCTCCATAGCTATACCCTTCTTTGGTCCAACAATACCACTCTCCTCCCTATCTCCTAGATAGCCAAGAGCTATTGTTGATTGATTGTCTTCCTCTAGTCTCACTAGTAACAAACTCCACCTCAAACCGAGATTCCTCCACCAAAGATTCAAACCGGTATTTCCACTATGACTTTCACCTTGATACCATAGCTCTCTGGTTCGTTCCCCGTTTTCTTATTTTGTTTCACTTGTTTGGTTATAGGGTTTCAGCTGCGTAACTGCTGACCCATTATCTACCCGTGATAAAATAATTAATACTATTCAAGCTAGGTTACCACCCAAAAGATAATGTCAAATTTTCCCACAAGTTGTAAACATATTCCAATCTTTTATTACTACTACTACAGCAGTAAAGCCAAAAAGACAATAAAATTGAACCACATGAAATGAAACACAAAAACTCAAAAGGAGCAAATATAGCTTACATATTTTTCTGGAGGCAAAGGTAACTCGTCGAAAATTCCCATATTTGGCCTACAACAACACATTGAAGATACAAGATTAAGTTGTGATAACAAACCAACGACTATAACTGCAATGCAACAATAATACAACATAAAATTAAAACTCAGTTGCATATATAACTGGAAATTAATCATCAAAATTCTGAAGCATCAAATCAAAACAATTACAATTACAAAGTATAAAGCATAGAATTAATTATATGAAGTAAAACAGCGAAAACGCGATTGAAGTAGCAGAAATGGAAGCAGATCCGTGATTTGTGTTGGCGTTGGCACTAAAATTAAGCTGTAGAGTGATTCACCGAAGCGAAACAAAGTATGCGGTGGAATAACAGAAAAGCATTTGAAAATTGAAAGAAGTGATAGTGAAAATTGGAGATGTACGTTTTGGTTTGAAGATCTTAAAAGGTTGGGATTGGAAGATTCCGTCGGAGAATGGAACGAACCTCTGGATTGGATGAATGAAGAAGAAGAGAGCGAAGATGGCGAGAGAGGATGCAACACAACGCAACGCGTGAGGAAATGATTGACTAGTATACGGTAATAACACAGCACGCATTAAAATTCATAAGAGATCATTTCCTTTGTGTATTTTTCTCATTGTATAAAAATCTTATACCGTACAATGTGGCACAAGTGGTAGATACTTGGGCCCCTTAATTATTTGGTCTTAGGTTCAATCTCTGACCGGTGCGTATGGAAAAACATTTGTTGGGAGAGGTCAATCCCTTAAATGGATCTCAGTTGCCTCGAGGGGATTAGTCTCTGCAGTTGCGCGCGGAGGATACCTTTGGTTTACCAAAAAAAAAAAAAAACTTATACAGTAGTACCGATAGTCAGTTGGTTCAGTCGTGATTGGCGTTGAACTTGGTAGGGAGACCACGATTTGATCCCCTGCAACTGCGATCGAGAGAGGCTGGAACCACTTAATGGCATAACTGACCTCCAAACCAGATTAAACTGATGGTCTTGTACGGTAGTATGTATAATATATTTGTCAAACACAAAAATATTAATGTATTATTTGAGTTTTACGCATTTGATTTTTTTATTGGCATATCAAATTCGGTCGATTATTGATTTACACAATGATTAAGTTCGTCAACGATGCAGATTTATATGCAAAAGTATTATGATTACTTTAATTTTATTATATTATTTGAATACATTAATATGAGTATTTGTTTTATGCTATCTATTAACTTGGATCGTGAGTTTGTTCATAGATTCATTTTTTTTGTTTTTAGTGGTGTTGAATTTGTATTTGAATCTTATGTACTCTATCAATTTTAATGAATGAATATAGTTTATTTTAGTATAAAAAAAGTTTTATTTATTTAAATATTTTTATTAATAGTAATTTTTTTTTGTTTACAAATGTTGTCACTGAGGATCGAACCTAAGACCTCATGTATGCTACCAACCCTCTCACCACTAGACCAACTTAGTGGCTTTTTACTAATAGTAGTTAAAAGTGAGAAATTTAGAGTTCAGACTTTGACTTATTTTAATCATGCTTTTAATAATTATCAATTGAATTACGCTATGTATAATGTGGTGTTTCAATTCAATTAAGTGGATGAATATGGAAAAGTGGATGAATATAGAAATGTTCTGAATAGAACCAAAAAATTGAGGAAGAGAAATTATAGTGAAGATGGAGATGCTCTGCGTTGGAGATCGATGAATGTAACATTGAGTTTTTTTGTTTTCACCACCTGTTTAATCTGGTTCGGGGGTTAGTTCTGACATCAAGTGGTTTCAGCCCCCTCCCGATCGCAGTTGCGGGGGATCGAACCGTGGTCCTCCCTACCAAGTTCAACGTCAATCACCACTGAACCAACTAACGATTGGTTAAGTTTGATCTAACATAAGTTCGGTCCATAACAAAAATAAATAAACCTAATCAATTAGTTGGTCCAAGGAATAAATAAACTTTATATTTTTTTCTCAAGCCTCGCCACTTTGGATTTTACCTTTCAAATTGTTTTTTTTTTTTTTTTTTGACAAAGACATGTTAAAAAACATTGGACCTTTTCTATTTTATTTTTTAAATCAATTTTTTTCCCTTTTTTATAAAGAAATCAACTACCATGTAGTAATTTTGTTAGACCCAAAAAAATGAAAACCCGACAACATAGTGCGAAAATTGCTTTTTTCGCACCTACCATTTGCTCCCAGGCCCCCCTGCATGACTCATTTGCCCTTTAATGACTTCGGTAAAACGTTACCAAATTAAATAAATTTCGGTACCTAGTTATCGAACTCATGTCATGTTACCTAGTTGGCGTGGTTTATAACAGAAATATAAGAGTTCGGTAGCTTCGTACCGAAACCATGTATTTTTTAAAAAAAATTAACAGTTTCGGTAGCTACGTGCTAACGACGCTTAATTTCGGTACGCAGTTACCGAAGTTGGTCTATATAGGGTCTAGCTGACAGACTTGTACTTTCATAACCTCTTCAACACACAATCAAAATTTTTGCGATCTAGGGCGTTTTTTGGCGTTTCAGAGGCAAGAAATCGACGTTTATTCATCCATAGAGGTTTCCTACACTTATTGGTTGTCATACAACAGGTAATAAGCGCTTTAATCCGTTTATTTTTCGAATTTGCTTGGTTTTACTGTCAATAGATTTTCTGGTACATCGCTACCGAAATGAACATTTTTCGGTACGTAGCTATCGAAATATACCCTTTCGGTTTGTAGCTACCGAAATAGTGTATAACTTGCTGTTTTTGTGTTTGGTTGATAGCGTAGGTTTTTTCTAATGGCTGAACCTCCTATTGAATTGAAACCAAACATTGATGAACCCGACATACCTGTCGTTGTTCAACCCAATGTTGTGGAACCCGATGACGAACAATCTAATGTTGTTGTTGACACCGGCGAATATTTTGTAAATTGTGAAAAGATAAAGGTGCGAGATGTCATGATTGATTGGTGTAAACGACAGGCTGCGAACGCTGGATTTTCTATTGTGATTTGGAAATCAGACAATGGGGCTTATAATAGGAAAATGTTTTTTATATTGGGATGTGAAAGAGGTGGTGTTTACAAAGAAAGGAAAAAGAAATCAAAGAAAGGAGACACAGTTACGAGGAAAACATTGTGTCCGTTCAGGCTGCGAAGTTATTATTTGGCATCAGAACAATGGAGTTTAAGTGGTGTGTGTGGTGAACATAACCATGAGATGTCAAAAACATTAGAAGTTCATCTTCTTGTGGGGCGCTTAAAACCAAAGGAGAATGAGTGTGTACGCGAGTTGACTAAGAATTTGGTGGCGCCGAAGAACATTATGACGATGTTGAAAGGGCGAAATCCAGATAGCAAGACAAATATGAAGCAAATATACAATGCGCGCCAGAGGTTTAAAACAGATGTTAGGGGTGAACTCTCTGAATTGCAACATCTCTTGAAGTGTTGTGAAACTCACAAATATTTTCACAAGTGTAGAACAATTGGTGACTCCACAACTATACAAGACATTTTTTGGGCACATCCTGAGAGTATTAAATTGTTTAACACTTTCCCAACTGTTTTGATGATGGATTCAACGTACAAAACAAACAAGTATAAAATGCCTTTATTTGAGATAGTCGGTGTAACGTCAACTGAGGAATCGTACAATGTTGGATTTGCCTATATTGCGAATGAAAAATAAGATAATTTTGTATGGGCTCTTGAGACATGTAAGAGTCTTTTGATAAGTAAGGAGACTTTTCCGAAGGTCATTGTCACCGATAGGGATAAGTCATTGATGAATGATGTTGCAAAGGTTTTTCCGAATTCAACTGCTTTAGTTTGTCGGGTTCATGTTTATAAAAACGTCAAAGCTAAGTTTAAGGCCCTTTGCAAAGCAAAAGACCAAAAGATGGATCAGTTACTTAAGACACTCAAACTTCAATGGAATTCAATTGTAGATTCGACTTCAGAAGAGTCATATACGACTTCAGTTGTTGATTTCAGGAAAGTGTTTGAAAAATTTCCAAATTTTGTCAAATATGTTAAAACTACAGTCCTTGATCCGGTGAAGGAAAAATTTGTGAGTGCATGGACAGACAGTGTTATGCACATTGGCAACACTACCACCAACAGAGTTGAGTCACAACATGGTGCGCTAAAACAATATTTGACAGATTGTAAGGGTGATTTGGTCAAGGGTTGGGAGGCAATAAATCAAATGGTCCCAAACCAGCTGACTAAGATAAAGACGTCATTTGGACAGAGTACTACTGCTGTTGAACATTATTTTAAAAATCATTTTTTGTACACTATAAGGTCAAGAATTAGCAACCAAACAATTAAATCAACCGTAGAACTATTCCGAGACTTGTTGCTACTCACCAACAATGCATTAGTCTTCTACTCGAAGAACACTCGCGAATATAAAAATGCTCTTCTTCTAAGAGACATAGTCATCAAAAAAATGAGGGAGAGTTTCAAGGATAGTAATAGTATTGTTAGTAGCAGCAAAGTCAGCAAAATCGCCGAACCTGATGAGTCTATGAAATTACCAGTGCATAATCTTCATGTGAAACCAAGAAGTGTTAGACCAGGTAACAAAAAAACCATTGCAAAGGCTGGTGGTGGCAACAACTCTGCATCCGGGACGTCACAAGGAGCTAAGAAGCCGATTAAAGCTGATTCTTCGCCTTCCGTGGAATCCTTAAATGTCACAAAAAAAACTTTTGGTAGACCGAAAAGAGTTGAGCGTGCGACTTCAGATCAAAAGACGACAACACCAACAAAAGGAAAGAAAAGAGTTAGAACAAAGTCATAGCAATTTAAGGTTTAACCAATAGTATGTTTTTTTGTACAAAGATTTTCTCCATTTTGGTTAGGTGTTTTTTGGATTTAGTTTAATGGAGGAGGAAGGTTCATGCAAACCAACCAAAATGAACTTGGGTTAGAGGCAGAAAGGAAACTAACAACAAATATATGAAATAGTTCTAAAAAGTTATAGTAAACTAATGTGGATAAGTTTCTAATCAAATAGTCACATGTTTTGTTTTTGCTAACATCAAAGTGACTTAAAATTTGATGCAAATTGTAAGCAAATGCAATGGATGTGGCTCCCTATCAAGTATCAACTACTTTAGTCTTTTTCTTTTGTTGCATAAGTGAGATGAGATGGATGAGAAGTGATTAAAGAACATAATAATTTGGTGGCATTATTAATTGATGGTTGTTCTATCTGAAAATCATATGTTCTTGGAGGTGTGAGTTCAAAAAACATGTTTGAAGCTTAACCGATGAGTTCTTTTCTCAAGTCCATCGATGTTTTCTTCCACTACTATAAAAACTTAAATAATAATCTTCTTTGTTTTGATTGGAATGCAGATTTTTTGTGAAAAATAGTTTGTTTTTCTTTGGAATAAAAGAAATTAGTTGCTCGGAAAGAAAATTCCAAAGCAATTTTTGAAATGATTCATCACAATATTATCATCAAAAAGTAAATAACTAATTTGAGCAGCATGTTGTTCAAGAACTAACTAATTTTTGAAATGATTCATCACAATATTATCATCAAAAAGTAAATAACTAACAATCAAATTAGAATCACTATTACTACATCACATTGCCGCTAAAGCATCCACACATTTGTTGACTTTACGAAATGTATTGACTTCCCAATCAAATTCCATGAGTCTCCTATACTAGTATCCATCACCACTTTGGAGTCTATGTTCAATTCCACTTTCTTGAATTCAAATCTCCGTGCTAATGTTTGAGTCTATGTTCGTCGCAAACTTGACAGTCAAGTATGTGCAATTAGAGTCTTATCTTGTTCATATATAGTCAGTTTGAGTCTTCTATTCATAAAGTTTTTTATGTTAGCTCTATTCGTTTCTTATATGCAGATGCTCTAGATGAAGCAAGTTGCTTGTGGATTTTGATTCTTAACTATAGTGGCTAGAGATCGTTGTTTGTTATACTCTGTGTGCTTGTTATGGTCAAAATATGAAGGTCCTTAAAAGAGGGTTAGGGGGTGATAAATTATGAATTATATAACATAATTGAGTATGCATCTACATAATAAAATGAAGTGATATATATATATATATATATATATATATATATATATATATATATATATATATATATATATATTTGACCATAAGTTCTTATCAAATGATTTTCATCTTACCGTGATAAAAATAGTTGACACTCAATGTTTAAGACTAGTGTTCAAACTTCAAAGAAAACATTTAATGATTTTTCTACATATTAATGTTTCCGACGATTATTTTTAGGATTTAATTGATATGCACCGACGGTGTAAAATAATTTTACATTGTCAACTAATACCAACCATGTTTTCCGCCACATCACCCCACTTTACCCCACTTTCTTGACATGACATGACAAAATGATGGTTATTTATTGGACGATGGTGTAAAACTATTTTACACCGTCGATGCATATCAATTAAACTCTTATTTTTATGGGCAGAATAGATTATGTGGTTCTTTGAGTTGTTTCATTATATACTAGATTAGTTATTTAAGCTTTTAGCTTTTCACGATTAGGGTTGAACACTTATGTGAAAAATGATAGGGGTGTATATAGGATAAATGATATAAAGGACCTATTTGGGACAAAAGTACTAGTGGGGGATAGTATTAAAATTTAAGAGGTCTATACTCAACCAAAAAAATTAGCTTGAGATTTGAGATTTGCACTACACCCATAAAAATTATGTTTGTCATATCTCTAGTCAATGTAGGACTTCTAACACATAGAATAAAATGTCATTTAGTACTCCCTCCGTCCAAAAATCACTGACTCAGTTGCCCACCTTCATGTTTGCCAATGTACAACTTTGATCGTTAATATATTAAATTATATATTATTAAAAATTATATATTTTGAAAATACTCATCGAGACAAGTAGAAAATTATATATGTACATATAAGTAGAAAAATATGATCAAAGTATATCAAGTCAAATTTAGGTGAGTTATTTTGGAACGGATGAAGTATTTTTTAATGAATAAAATGATCAAATACATTGTAAAAAAAATGATCAAATACGACGATTATTATGAGATGTATATTTTTGTATATATTTCCAATTTTAGTGGTGCTCATAGTTTTCGTTATGGATAGATTTATTTTTTGCCATTCCAATTTTTTTGCTGCCCGCATGTGGGATCTTTTATCATACGATAGGTGTGTTGTTTGTTTCACTTGAACAACGAAAAGTAATCTATCCTAAAAAAAAGTAATCTATTAATTAACAGTATAAAAGAAAGTTATCTAAAAAAGTATATAAAACCGACCTGTTTATTCTTTAAAACTATATTTCTTATTCTATGCATAAAATTACACTATTTCTTATTCTATTTTTTAAAATTTATGAGGGGTTCGATCCCCGATCGTGCGTATGAAGAAGCACTTGTTGGGAGAGGTCAACCCCTTAAATGGATCTCAGTTACCTCGAGGGGATTAGTCTCTACAGTTGCACGCGGAAGATACCTTTGGTTTAAAAAAAAAAGTCTCTTAGTTGAGATTTTGTATCTTAATTTGCAATATATGATATGATATTGAGTTTCAAGTTAAAACTTACATTTCTCAAATTTTCAACACTTAGACTCTATAGAAGAAAAAATAGAAACCAATAAAATGAAAAGAGAATATAGGTTACCAACCCTTTAAAGAAAGAATATGGGAGGGGTTACTTAAGGGGGGAAGAGCATGGGTGTGTTAGGTAAGGTTGGTTCCCTACCACAACACATTTTCAATTTCAACAGATTCACATTCAGTGTAGAAATTAATTTAAACATTACTTTTGCAGCCACGATGATTAGTATCAACTGCCCCATTATCTTGAAAAAAAATTCTACTGGTATAAATCTAATCAAATTTAATAATTTTTTAGATTTACGTAAATATCTTTTTATGAGTCCCGTAAATTTAGCTTTGTTTAATGGAACGTTGCATTATATATGCAGATGATCAAAATTTGAATCTCGTTCATCTCACTTATTCATCTCAGTAAAAAATTTAACCACTAGATTATTTGATAAAAATATTTATACTAATGAAAAAACTGAAAAATGATAATTAAAAAGAAAACAATATAATAATCTAATTTATTTTTGCTCGATTTTCTTTTTTGGTGAGAGTAGAGACCGTGGTGGAGAGTAACCGGGTGATTTTTATTTTATTTTTATAACTTTGGTGATAATTTATTTTGTGTAAAATGTCCAATACCTCTGAAATTTCAAAATTTGTCAAATACCCCCCCTGAAATTTGGAAATAGGCAAATATCCCTGAAATTGTAAAATGTCAATCAAATTGTCCCATGCTCCGTTTGTTCCGTCTAGTTTGATGACATGATTGTTAATTGCATACGTGTCACGTCACATGAGTGAGTAATTGATTGGGATACACGTCACAACAGGGAATTGACTAAAATTTGCAAAATCAATCGGCTAATTGACTGAAATTAAAGCAATTTGCCCACTGATTTTGCAAATTTTAGTCAATTATTTCATGTGACGTGTATCATAATCAATTACCCATGTATGTGGCACTGCGTTGGCAGATACATGTATATCGTTAACAGTTACGTCATCAAAATAGATGGAATAAACGGAACAAAGGACAATTTGATCGACGTTTTACAATTTAATGAGAGTATTTATCTATTTCTAAATTTCATGAAATATTTGACAAATTTTGAAATCCCAAGAGGGATATCCCTCAATTTATTTTGGGTTGTATGTGGGGTGATGCATTACTGGCCAGAAAATTGGAAGATGAATCCAGCTTTGGTATGCCAAGTGCAGGTGGCAATAATTTACTGGACAAAAGCTATTCCAGTCAAACTCAATAATATTATACTAATTAATTAATAATAAAAAACTACTCTCATTTATGAAAAAAAAAAAAAACTACTTTTTTTTTCTCTGTGATGCTATTTTGTCCCATGCTTATCTTTTAGTAACATTTATTCTTTTTCTTAATCCAGAGTAACTTTTCTTTTAAATTCAGTACTTCCATATGGTTAGATTTTTCAATTGGTAGAAATATTGCATTTTATACACCAAAAATAATAATAATTGCATTTTATGTATAAAATGATATTTGAATTTGGAATTCCCTCCTGAATTTTTCACCGTTTTAACTTTCTATTTTTGTCCCAAAAATACAATTAATGATATTTTACAATTTATATCCTTACAAAAATTAAAATACTCATTAGATAAATTTTTATCTTTCTTAATAAAGCAAAGATAAAAAGGCTTAACTTTATCAATATTTATTATTCACTCTAGTGCTTAATATAAGAAATAGTTTACTTTTTATATACATTGAAAATTTGACGTACTATTAGTCTAGATATATCAATCTTTCAATTTATTAAAAAATAACTTTTTCTTATATTAGATTGTGTGTGTGTGTGAGTGAGTATTTCTTAATTCACGTGGAAAAATATTAAAGATTTGAGACGAAGAGACTTTTCATAAAGTCATAAACCTATTTGTAAACTCCTTACAAAAAGTCAGTTTGAAGCAAGTCCTGACATGATATAAAAAAACTAACATAGTAACAATTAACACACTAACAATTTATGATTAAAAAAATTCAAATCAATTTGATAATTTACTCATAAAAACTCTCAATGCGCACATTTTTTTTAATCATAATATAATTACAAAATTTCAACCGATGTTTAGCACAAGAGTCCGAGAACAAAATTATAATCACTTATTTAAGTGATCAAATTGTATTACCATATAGACTAATTTTTCGTTGGTAATTAATACACACGATTTTCTTTTACAATATTTCCTATAAAAGTCGAATCTAAAATCTCGTACATTCTTCCCAAATTCCTTACCAATTCACCATGTACAATGTACATACATATTTTTGGTACAAAGGTTAATGTAAACGTTTATTTGAGATTAAAATAGACTGCAAATGATCAACGACAGTTGGTAACTTAATAAATGTCTAGCACTAGATTTTGCCATACCAGAGTATACATAAATGTTAAGTACTACTGTCAAAAAAAATGTCATGTACTATTGCCAGTTACTACATAGTGAGTATAGAGACAGAGTATATTTCATTATTAGAATTTAGAAGGGTTTATTTTAGTACCAACCAGTTCGATATATAGTTGAAGAAACTAAAATTTTAAAATATGTTGAATGGATATTTAAATTCCGATGGAGAAAAATACATACATTTAAATTTAACACGTCTCAAATAAAATTATCTATATAAAAAAATAATTCAAAACTACTATTAAGAACAACTCGAGTCCCACATAAAATATGAGAGAACACAAGATTAAAATGTATAGAGTGACATCTTAACTTACTGACTATCTTAGTAATTACTGTAAAAAAAAAAAAATACTATTTTACTAATTGTTAAATTATGATTGATTCAAATTTTAAAATAGTATCTTTAATATTAGAAGCAACTCACTCATAGACTTTTAATGTGATATATGTCAATCATTTGTAAATATATTTTTAAAAAAATATCATCTAATGTTAGACTCTTAATACATTATTTCACACTTAAGATTGAATATCTAAAGTGTAACTTGAGTATCTCAGTCGCATGTGATACGGTAGATCCATACAAAATCTATTTATAAGATAAGAAATATTACTCTATATAAATTAATTCTAATTGCACATTTTCTTTATTTCATTAGAGAGACCCTTTCTTGTGTATGAAAAAAATCATTCTAAGAAGAATAACCCATCTTTTATACCCAATAATTTTTTTGACAAAAGTTGGAAGATTGAAACTTATCACAACCTTTTGAAAGACATATAAAAGCATTTCCAACACAACCTCTCAAAAATTGTAAAAAAAAAAAAAACACTTCTCAGGAGCTAAATTCATATGTTTTAAAGTTGTTTTATGTGGTTACACAAATGTCACATGAAATTTAACAACAAAAGACTTATTTTCACTTTAATGATAGAACCACATTTTGATTCTTAATGTATACTCATTGTGATATTATATACAAACAAATTTATTCAATAATTAATATATTTGGTCTAATCAACTTAAAATGTAAAAACTTACAGACTAAAAGAAATACCACTATAGAATCCTACAATTAAATTAAAAAGTTACGCTACAATAAACTGTTCTTTAATGTGGATGTCAACTCAACCCCTCCGATCCTATAAAAATGAAAGGTATCGTTCTTACTTTTTTTTTTTTAACATTATTATTACTTGTTACACAGTAATAATAATAATAATTGATTAGAAGAGATAATCTAACTAATTTACAGTGTCATTGCATAACGACAAACACTTCTTTTTTTTTGTTAAGTCGTATAGTAGTTAAATTCACACATTTTAAATATAAAAAGTGAGAACTTATGTATTTGTAGGTAGCAAGTAAATTGTGTTTATTACTCTCACAATGCTTTCCTTCATATTCAAGAGTAATGAAAGCCAAATAATGTTTTTTAAGACCAAATTAAGAATTCACTCATTTTGCATCAATGAAAAACATACTTACTTAAAAAATATAAATTTAAATATATTTTTAATCTCTTTAAATATATTTTAGTCTTTATTGGATGGAATGCTCATGAGGTACTGGTATGATTTTGAATGTCGATGGGAGTAGTCTCTAAAATCCTGGTATCTTAGACTTTGGGGGCTTAATTCAGAACTATGACGGGGTTTGGATTCATGGATTTGTTAGAAACATAGGCTTCTCTAACATCTTTCGTGCGGAGCTATTAGCTATTTATTATGGCTTCGTTATGGCGTGGGACTTTGAATTTACGGAATTGTGGTGTTACTCAGACTCTAAGGTTGCAATTAAATTGATATCAGAAACTGTTAACGCTTGACATCACAATGCAGCGATTATTCACAATATTAAGGAGGCATACTTACCGGGAAGGTAATGCTTACACCGACTACCTTGCTATGTTTGGGACTACTAATAATGAGGCATATTCTCTTGCGGCTGATCCCCATATGGAATTAGCGTCCTCCGGTTAGCTGATGCTAAAGAAACTTTCTTCTCTAAATTTTTGAAAACTCAACATCCGACCTTAAGACCGGCTAATCCGAGAGAACCAACCTCACAACCAATCCCACCGTCCACTACTTTCTTTTCTAAATAATTTGGTTTTTCTTGTTTTTGTGCTTTTTTTTTTATCTTATTTGTACCAAACAAAAATCAAATTTTATTTATATCCTTTTAAAAAACACACATTTTAGTCCCCACAGAAGAAGTATTCTGCAAACAATTTTAATCCCTATTATTAATTAACCTTATATTTAGAACATTATAAGTTTTTTTTCATTAAACATTAAAAGAATTAAATATAAATTTTTTAAACACAAAATAATAAAAATATGGACTTTAAAATCAAGTTTTAGACGTGTGTATTTGTGGATAAACTTTCAATAATTTTCTAAATATATCTAAAAAAATCATTAAAAAATCTACATTTAATTACCAATAAATATTAAAACTGTGTACAGATAATTTTGTATACTTAGTAAAAAGTTACTATGTTTTAGTTTGAGTTTTAGGATAGGAAAAAAAAGAAAAAAAACAATTATACGAGATTCTCGGGAAAATTCTCTAGAAAGGATATATTGATACTATATCTATGGATTCTATTTCCACGGTATGCAATGCAATTTTTTCAATCTCAAATTAAAAAAATTATTCAAACAACAAAGTGGAGAAGAAGTAGTGGATTCAACAACAACACATCAAACTCAATCATACATAAGACTTTGTTGTGTTTTGTTTTGGATGTAAAGAAAAATTGACACGAGTGGAAACAACACACTGCACTTGTCATCACACTCTTCATTTTTCAATCTTCAAACTAACCAAAACACAACAACACATACATGCATTCAATTCAAACTTTAAGGTTCATGTTCTTTACACCTTTTTTTTTTTTGAAAATTGTGTTGTTAACTCTTTATTACTCTTCTATTGTTGTTTTCTTAATCTCTTCAATCAGTTTTGATTCGTGTCAATCTTTAAGGTTAAGATCCTATGTCATTTCTTTTGTTTTTTAATGATGTTTTTCTTCATTTGGGTTTTCACCGTTTCAGCTACTACTATTTTCATTTGATTTTGTTTTTTCCAAAGTTTGATGCTTTTTGATTTTTTAAGGGTACCCTTTAAGTTTCTTAGTCTATTAAACTACTTGGGCATTGCTTTTCTTTGTTTTTATCTTTTTTCACTTTTATGGGTCTGAAGATCCAGGTATGAAAATAATAATGGAAAATCTTTGAATTTGTTTTTAGAGTGAAATTAATTAGTTTATTATAGATGACTTTTAGGTGAATGAATGGTGTCAATGATTTTAATTTTAGAAAAAAAAAATTAAAATTTTGTTTTTCGTGTGAAAATGAAACTTTACTCTTCTTTGAATGGTAAGAAAGAACGTCACGAAAGGGTTTTAGATCTGATTGAAACGTTCAGTGAAGAGTTATTGTTTCTTTTTTTTCCCTCTTTTTATTATTGGTTGAAGTTATTTTTAGTCTTTTTTTTTATGGATTAGGAAAGACTTGATTTCAGTTTCATTTGAGTTGTATAGTTTAGTGTTTTGAGCAGCTGTGAGAAAACGTGTTTGTGTGTTTCTTTTGTCAATTTTTCACGTGATTTCTGTTTTTAAGTGGAAAATCTAAGTTTGCAGTTCTGTTTCCTTGTTCCTAGGTGCTTATGTTTTAAGCAATCTGCATTTGATTTTTCTTGTTTTGCTTTGTTTGAGTATATTTTGTTTTATGTGTTGATTCAGCAATATAGGGTGTGAATGAAATTCATGTTTCTTTTGCATGTGCATAAATATCTCAGTACTCATAGAATATATAAAGTTGGGCTATTAAGATTTGGCTTAGCTTATAATGTGAATTTGTATGAAAAAATGTCATGTTTTGGAACTTAGCTTAGGTAGTGTTCAATAATTTAGATCAAGGATAACTCTTTTCTTTTTAGTACTATAGTATTTTTCGAGGGTGTTGTTACGGAGTATTTTATTTGCCGATATGTTTTGTGTTGCAGTTTTTGATGAACACTGAATAAGAGATTTAATGACGTCGATGAAATGGCTGATGAGAAAAAAGAGCGGTTTGTCTGATGGGGTCTGTCCTCTATACTTATAGTCTCGTTATGTTGGTGTTTTTTTAGGTGAACTTGTGTTTAGTTTAATCGGTAGTTCTGAATATTCATTTGCAACTTCGATATCTTAATATTGGTTTTATTGGAGCAGGGTAAATCAAGTTTCAAGATGAAACAGTTGCCGTTTATGGCAGTTGTGTGTACAGTTATGTTGTTCATTGTATATAGAACTACAAAGTATCAGTATCACCAAGAAGAGGTACGAGTTTTGTAGAGTGTGTTTGGATATCAATTATATATTCAACTTTGCATCTTATATATTACGAATATGTTAGACTATGCTAATTTAATTGATTTTGCTTCTTTGTTTGTTCATCATCGACCACTATCAGATTGACAAGAAATGGAGTTTATGGGGAAAACAAGAAGAGGTATATAATCTCATGTCAGTTTACATTCCTAACTAACTCTCTGTTGATATTTGATGCATTATAGAAAATTTGTGATTAGCGTGGCTGTTTTACAATCCTTGCACTAATAAAGTTATGTGATATGGACGTATGTTTTATAAACTCATCGGAACTATCGATGTCATTACAGACATATTCTACAACTTCTGGGAAATTGAAAGGTTTGCCGCGAGGTATAATACAAGATAATTCAGATTTGGAGTTAAGGCCATTGTGGTCGAGAAGTAATTCGAGGTCAAAGGTCAGAATTTTTGCATTGTTCTCTTCTATGTTATAGTTCAATTGAAGCTGTTGCAATGCATTACTCGGGCTAACAAAGCTAATGATAGTTTGGTGGTGATTATGAAATTGCAGTCGAGGGATTATTCTAATCGTAACTTGCTGGCCATTCCGGTTGGTATTAAACAAAAGCATAATGTCAATGCCATGGTGCAAAAGGTACTATTTATGACTATACTTGATTATAAAAAGTTTACTCGTATCAGCATTCTTTTATCTAATCTCATTTATTTCAGTTTCTTCCAGAAAATTTTACAATTATTTTATTTCATTATGACGGGAATGTGGATGGATGGTGGAGTCTTGACTGGAGTAGTAAGGCTATACACATTGTTGCTCACAATCAGACGAAGTGGTATGTATTAGACTGATCAACATATTGAAATCAATGTCTTGCTCGATTTTTTTCTCCACAAAGAATTAGTTAACAATGTAATGCTAATGCCTCGGCAATACGGTATAGATGATGAATTGGACAATGACTAGCTGACTATATCTATGCGCATGCATACAGACTTTATATATGTAATCGATGGTTTATTTTCTAAGTTTAGATATGTATTTCTGGGTTCTTTGACAGGTGGTTTGCAAAAAGATTTCTGCATCCGGATATAGTTTCTATTTATGATTATATCTTTCTCTGGGATGAAGATTTAGGTGTGGAACATTTTTCTCCGTCAAGGTAGGAACGATGCTTTTGTTAGCTCTTCCTCGGTTGGTGTTTATCTCTGAATATTATAATAACCTCGTGCTTTTGCAGATATGTTAAAATTGTGAAGGAAGAAGGTTTGGAGATATCTCAACCAGCTCTTGACCCGAATTCAACAGAGATACATCATAGAATTACAGTTCGAGCTAGAAACAAGAAATTTCACAGGTGATTTATTTTGTAAGACTATTTATATGCACTTACTCATCGATGCTTATCGTACTTACAATGAATGTTTTCATTGGTGCAGAAGAGTCTATGAACGCAGGGGAAGTACGAGGTGTTCAGATACAAGTGAAGGGCCACCATGCACTGGGTAACCGTCCCTTTCTTTGCACCTGGTAGAGCTGTTTAAATTGTTAGATGTGTTGGCAAGTTGTGATTGGTTGTCAGTGTAAAATAACTTTTCACGGACAGTGCAGTGTAGGATTTGGATCCTCTAAAGTGACTGAAACGTAAAGCGAGAAAATCAAGAGTTGTTATTTTAAAGAAAAATCGCGATTTGTTATGATATACTTACACAATCTAATTTGATTTGTTAATTAACAGTTGGTCACTTTACACTCTAAAGTGAATTGCTCACTTTAGAGGAGCCGGATCAGACAGTGCATGTCCATTAATCTCATTTTTTAGATGTTGTTTTTGTTATATCTTGTTCGTGCCGAAGAATATCTTTAAATTTGTTCATATATTCAATCAAGTCAAAAGATGAAAAGTGTTGTTGATTTTGTTATGTTTTAGTCGGGGGACCTTGTGTTACACTATTTTCCTTCTGTTCTTTTGATTTCCTTTATTTATGAACAATATTGGCATGCATATTGTGTAATATTGCTATGAATGACACAAACTTGAATACAACTTGTGTAGGTTTGTGGAAGGTATGGCTCCGGTTTTCTCTCGATCTGCATGGTATTGTACATGGCATCTCATACAGGTAGTTTTTTTTTTCCGCACTACATATACATACACAAATATAAAAAACTAAACTCCAACCCTAAATCTGGTGGAATTCTTTGAACGTTATCCAAGAACTTTGTTGCTTGTAGCAGTTGCTACGAGTTACTGACGGACCATAATAGTCCATGTTCTTGGCAGTTGGCATTCAATATTTGTAACTCGTGATTCTGTAATTTTCCAGAATGACCTTGTGCATGGATGGGGAATGGATATGAAACTAGGATATTGTGCACAGGTGAGAAATATGCATTTCCTCGAGAACTACTACCGCCTTTGACAAGAGATAATTATTGAATATTTATGTCAATTTGCGATGAGTCGTGTATAGACTAGTTTTCACTTGGACTTCGTGTTTGTGCTTCTTTTTGTGCATGATAAGTATCATTAGTGAGATGATCAATGTCATTTTCAGGGCGATCGAACTAAAAAAGTGGGTGTTGTTGATAGTCAATATGTTGTTCATAAGGGAATACAAACTCTAGGTGGGACTGATCATGGTGCAACCAAGGTTTCAAAACTTAAAAAGACAACTACGGTAAAGTTTTTAGTTTTATGACCATTTAGATAGTACTAGAACTTGGCTATAATCCCGTTTCGTTCTTTAACTATCCTAGTGTTACTAAAATTTGCCTTTTTTTCCTTTCTTTCTAATTTGGTTGATAACAGAAACAAGGCGGATCAACGGTGGATGTGCGATCTGAGGTAAGGCTTTTGAGCTACTTTGAAAATAAATTATTTCATTGATAAGTGATTAGGGACGTGCAAATGACGCCGTTTACTTTGCTAAATGAACTGAGTAGATACGAAGACAGTCAACATGGGAACTTGAAGTCTTCAAAGAACGATGGAATCAAGCTATTACTAAGGACAAAAACTGGGTTGATCCATCCAAGAGACGCATTAGAAGATGGCGCGACAATCACTAAGAGTGTGCTTGCTGCTTCTGCGGATTTCCATCTCACCGTGCATCCACGTGGAGCATCTAGAAGGTGATCAACGTGAACCCAAACACAGGCTAACTCGGTTGCTCGGATATGTTAAAGCTTCTTTCACGGCCGTTACCTTTATTTATAGCCATAATTTTGTATCTTTAGCTGTATCAGTTCTTAATTCATTCATTTTTAAAAGAAAAAAAAATCACTTTTCTGTTTATATTTTTTCTTAACACCTTTCTTTCTTTGCCCTTTCTATAATATGCAATTATGATATATATGTAGCCAAATATGATTATAGATAAGAAGAAAAATGTTTTGCCATCATGCAGTGATTATGATGGTACATGTTCCACATTTTTTTTAAGGTAGGACAATGTTTTTAATCATTAATATTGGATGAGGTTTCATCTAATGGAGTTGGTGACTTTTCAATAGGATAAGACATGGTGGTTATTGATTTGTAGCTCTTGTCTTGGTTTTATTATGGAATTTTCCTAACATCACTAAAATATGGATTTTTTGCAATGTTGTTTATATGATATTTAGTTAGGTATAGTATTAGTTATATTTTAAGACTAACTTAAGAATGTTTGACTCTCAGTTGGTAGTTGTACATACACTGATTTGTAGGGGTCTGAGTTCGAATCAGAGATTCTTTGCTTCTGCATGTGAGTCTAACTACTAGATTACTCGAGGGAAAACAAGTATTGCGAAAAAGTTTTGTTGGGATGTATTAATTAATGTAAGATTACTAGCTCCAATTAAACATTCAACTCTAGACATTGACTTTGACTCATGATGTACAACCAAACCCTTCTACACTTGTTGAATATAATTTTCTTTGGCAAAACAAAAGTTGATTTGATAAGAAGAAAAGTTGGAGAGAATTTCTAGAATGTCACGGATGAACGTAAAGGGCACGTTTGTGTGGCAGCCTGTTAATTTTGGTGAGTAAACCGTTCCATTGATGTGGAGATTTGAACCTATTACAACTTTTACAACTTCAATCAGCTGAAAAATACAAATGTTTTGTCAATTCAAATATTTTAATTTCTATTTATTTATACGACTTAAAGGAAATGAGGAAGTAGCAGGGGTTAGACACCATTTAGTCATTTACCTAGCTTAGAAGTACTATTTTTTATATGAATTTTTAATGAAATATCATTTTCAGAAAGTCATAAAAAAATCAAAATTTCTGAACATAAGAAGTATTAAACTATTGGTTTCACGGCACATTGAATCGAAGTGTACAATCTAACATTCTTACAAGACAACCCAGAGTCAAAATACTAACTCCCTCCCCACGTTGTATATGGACCATCTTACAACCTATCATGTAATCATCCGGTTTTAGAGACATACTTCTATCACCCTATCAGTTTTTCGTGCGCCTTATGTTTTTTCCGTTTTACCTTTCTGCTACTTAAGTAGTGGATGTTGTAAACAATCAGGGTAGAATGTTTTTGGGAGTGTATTCGCTATCTAAGTAGTGAATATGAGTATTTTCACTATTTTGATAAAATTGTAGGACGCGGGAGAAAATGGGTAGGATGGTAAAAGAAAATCTACCGATTTTATAAAAAAAAAAAATTGTGATTTGAAGACATTAATTAGCATGACTTTTTTTTTTGTTAATCCTCCACCGAAGAATCTATAGGGCATACAAGTTGAATTATTTTTTATTTTTTTTAAAAACTGGGTATCGGGCCTTAGGACCAACTAATCCGAGGGGAGCAATCCCACCGTCCACTTGCGGGGGTCCATTTAAAGCCAGAGTTTTTACTCTGTATAGACTAGCCCACCAAAATTGGCACAACTGAGAATCGAACTTGAGACATTGAGAGGAGTATACTCCAAAGACCCAAGTCAACACCACTAGATCAACCCAATTGGGTTCATACAAATGAATTTTAGCGATGACTAATCTCCATCGAAAAATATATGAGATATATAAGGTGAATTTTTCTCTCTCAACCGAATTTTTTTATCAACCAGAAATCAAACTATTGACCATATAGTAGATCAATTCATCGGTGGTACATAACTGTTTCATTATTTAGTGTGAAATAAATAATATATAAATAAAGTCTCTTAATTAGGGATGATAAAAATATCCATACCCGTGGATATCCGCGGATAAAATTCGCCACGGACACGGAACGGATAATTTAATGGATATCCACGAGTAAGATAAATGGATATTTTAACTACCTGATAGTTAATGGATACGGATGTGAATTTAATAGTATCCGTATCCGCGGATATCCGTACCCGTTAGTAAATAAGAAAATTATATAAATATTCTTAGTTATGAAATATATAAGAGCCTTTTTAATTCTTTAGAATTTTGTGATGAATTTTGTTTTGATTAGAAATGAAATGTATGAAGTTTTTTCTAAAGAGAAATGTATGAATATTATTATATTTTGGTGAAAAGGAGAAAAATAAATGTGTTGACGGTTGTTGTTAAATTGAAAGTAAAATGTATGAATGTTATTATGTGATAATAATATTTTTCTTATTTCTTTAGAAAGAAGATAAACAAATTTCAAGTAATTAAAATATATTTTTTTACAATAATCACAATTTTTTTTAAATTTTTTATCCATGGATATCTGTAAATATCCGCGGATACTTCAAAATCCATGGATTACCCATTTGACGGATACCCGCACGGATATGAAGCGGATATAAATATCGTATTTATCCAACGGAGCAGACACGAATATCATACTATCCACCCCACGGATATCCATTGACATCCCTACTCTTGATCCTCTCCTAGAAGGTGTATTAAGCTGACCATAATAAAAGACCCTTCCTCTGTCTTAAAGTCTAAAAACTCCAAATACAAACTGCTCCCATTTTATTATTTTAAATTTTATTACTATTTATTTTTGTTTTTTTGCATCCATTCTCTTCCCTTACATAAGAAGATTCAAAATTTGTAACCTTACCTTAAACAACAACAAAATTCATTCATCTCATTCCAAATCTCCTTTCTTTTCTTCCCCTTTACAGTTCTTTGCATTCTCATCTGCTTGTTTCAACTTCTCTTCTCATGGCGGGTCGCTATGACAGTAACCCTTTCGATGAAGAACAAGTCAACCCCTTTTCTGTAAGTACCGTTTTTTCTATAAAAGATTCATTTTTTTCAACTGGGTCTGTGAATTTGATCTTGTGAAGTGTTGTTTCTGTCTACAACAATGGATTTGTTTATTTTTTGGATTTTGGGTTTGTCGTTTTTTTTTGTTTGACTTGTTTCATACTGCTTACTATGTTTGATGAGCTGGTTCCAATTTTTGTTTGTTTTTACTTTTTTTCCTTTTAAAAATGGTTCCTTTTGATTTTAATTTTGTCTTTGAAAGATGGTTTCAATTGGGTTGGTCAGAAATGATGTAGCAGTAACTGAGTTGAATTTGAATCCAACTCCAATATGGGGGAACAAACAACCTAGTCCTAATGTCGTTCACTTTTTAGTACTTTTGAATCTTGTGGTTTGTGAATTCATCTATCAATTTTGAATTGTGATACTTGAAGTAGTGACACGGACGACACTGACACTAATATGCCTACACATACAATAATTTGAGAAAATTATATAATTGAATGTAATCACATGCGTTGGTCTTGTATTGGTGTCCAAAACACCTGACACAGTCTTCAATCTCAAGTGTCGTTGCTTCAGAGATTGTGATGACATCGTTTGCAAAGTAGGAGTCATGTAATGTTTTCTGCTTCAATCATTGAGTTTGTTGAACTATGAGGTCTTGGTCCCTGACCAACCTTTTTTTCCTTTCGAGATTAATCCATGTCAAGTGCTTCCGTCGCATTTCTCAGAATAATTAGCTATCATGAATGATATCCTGTCATGAAACATTTTCAATGATAGACCATTTAAGAAGGACTTAGATTTGAATTTCTGTCAATAAACATTCATAATACATCATTATGGTGTCTTTTGGTTCATATAGCCGACCACACTGTAGTAAGAAAAGATTTCGGTTGTTGTTGTTGTGGTTAAGTATCGTTCACTTTATTAATGAAACGGTATGAATTATTCATAACTTCTTGCCCATAGCTCAAACAAATGCTTTTAAAAATTTCAGAATTCTGGAAGTGTTGCTCCTGCCACAAATTCAAGACTTGCACCTCTTAATGCTGAACGTGCTGATTATGGTTTTGGGGCAACAGTTGATATACCTCTTGATGCATCAACGGTATGTGTAATGATGAACGAGTTTGTTGAAATACCAGATCCCTTTTTGTACACATTTGTAAATTTATTACATGTTTTATTTCAAGAATTGATGGTTTTCTAATTATGATGTTTTAACATTAGGACGTGAAAAAGAAGGAAAGAGAACTCCAAGCCAAGGAGGCTGAATTGAGAAAACGGGAACAGGTATACAATGGGATCTAATGACCTCTACACATGCATTATTGTATTATGTTGATCGTTGGTTTCCTTTTTCTTTTCTCCTCTTCCCCCTGTCTAGCCTATGATATAATTTGCACACCCTTATGAAATTTGTATCTCGGGAAAACTAGTATTTACAGTGGAATCTAATTCTTATTGCGAGTTTTAATTTATACGTTCCCAGGAAAAATATTTCCTGTGTATATACAATTAGCTAGACCTGTGTTTAATTGATAAACTATACATATTGACTTAATTAACAACCCAGTTGGTTAATATAAACAAAATTATTACTATTTTGTCTTAATTTCTGAATTGTAATGCTTGAATCTTTGTGATTGCTATATTATTTTTTTATTTTTTCAAAGTTTGGATATTATGAAGACGTCTGAAATTTCTATGATTAGAAGTTAGGTTGATTTCTTGAATAATGTATATTCTTAGACATGTGTTATCCTCTATAGATCTTGGTGTCTTCTATTCAATGTTTAGTAAGTATATGTTGAAATTTATTTTCAGTTAACTTTGTATATATGAAGCCTTGACTACTAGTTTCTTAATAACTATACATACCTGGAAATTCACCTGCATTTATTTCTATTGATTTGTCAAAATGCAGGAAGTCAGACGGAAAGAAGAAGCCATTGCACGAGGTAGTTTATGTTTCTTGTATGCGATTAAGTTTACTTGTTTCTTTAGTTGTTTTTTGTTTGTGTCGGCATTAACTTGAATGCTGGAATAAAACTACTACTTGAGGATTTTATAGTTAAGATGCGTCGGCTCATCCTACAAACATGATTTGTGAACTTATCTCCTAGAAAAGTTTGGACTAATGCTTTTACTTTTCAAAACTTTGTTTTGCAGCTGGAATTGTTATTGAGGAGAAGAATTGGCCACCGTTTTTCCCAATTATCCATCATGATATCGCGAATGAAATTCCAATTCACCTTCAAAGACTTCAATATGTTGCATTTTTTTCGTTGTTAGGTAAGTTATCCTATCTTGTTTTCTTCTTGTGGGGAAGGTTATTGGTAGAGCGATGTAGTACTTAATGAGTAACCAAGAGGTTGCATAGTGCAGCATTGCTTTTAATTGGCGTCAATGACAGACTTTAATGTTAGTATACTGATAAGTTTTGAAGGCAGTCTTCTATTTTTTGTTTACACACCCCAAATATATAAACAAAAGCCCTATAATAAATACAAAAATGACTAAAACCTGTTTTATTGAGTATGTCAGTGGCATGATGAACACATTCTCTATTTAGTTGTTCTTAGCTCGGTGAAAATGCTGTTTTAATTTGAGTATTAATGTTATGACATATACCAAATATTCAAAGTCAATTTGTTTTTATACCAAAACCAATAATATGTAATGTTTCCATTGTAAATGATGGTTAATGATAGATTATATGATGCAGGGTTAGTTTTATGCCTTACTTGGAATGTTGTAGCTGTCACTGCAGCTTGGATTAAGGGAGAAGGTTAGTTTATGGAGAAAGAATCAGTATGGTTTATTATATGGGTTGAAATACAAACCGGATTCAACAAATTCCATGCATGTGTAACTTGCACTTGTTTGTTTTAGGTGTAAAAATATGGTTTCTTGCTATTATATACTTCATAGCTGGAGTTCCTGGAGCATATGCCCTGTGGTATCGTCCATTATATCGTGCATTTAGGTAATTATTCCCAATATTTACATGCATTTGTTTTGTTATCTCATTCTACAAAAAAGCTGATGTTGTTCATTATTTGATATTCCCTAATATCTATAGTTATTAGTTACAGTTTAGTATCAATAGTTAGTTAGATTAGAACACCTGGTTAAATAGAGAGATTGGTAGGACAGATGTTTAGCTTTTAATATACGTGAAAAACGCTTGATCCCACCCAATGTAGCAAGAATGTGCATCCAGCCATCCACATATTGATCTTTCTGATTTGATTAAATTACTCTCTTGATTGTGGATTTGTTGCTTTGTTACTTTTGCAGGACTGATAGTGCTATTAAATTTGGATGGTTTTTTCTGTTTTACCTGGTAAATTGAATCTTTTGCTTTATGCATGTTAACTTTGTTTTGCATATTGAACATAAATTAATTGGCCTCGTTTCTTTTTCTGCTTACAGCTTCACCTCGGGTTCTGTATCTTAGCTGCAGTTGCTCCACCTATAGTTTTCAAAGGAAAATCCCTGACGTATGTCGACTTCATATATATACATCATTTAACATGACATTGTTGCTTATTTCTAATTGCTTATGCATATACTTTTACCCTTGTAACACGACGGTGCTATTTGATCCACGTGCTCAACCCTAGTTGGTAAAGGATTTTGTTGATGTTATCTTGAAGCGAAAGAAGTATCTATGAAAAGAATAATAGAATTCGATATGAGTTGAACCTAGGAATGTAGATAGTTAATTGCTCTACACAAAATATAACCGAGCTGAAGTCTCAGATTATCCTAGAATAACTAAAAAAATTAGACTAGTAGTAGGCATGTTGGTAAACATGGTAAAATCTATGATTTAGGTATTCTATATTTTCAAGAGGCTTGTGTTATTCTCATTTTTTTCGCCTAATTCTTGGTAATATCTTCTCATTGATACAGAGGCATTCTGTCAGCCATAGATGTGATTGGTGACTATACTTTGATTGGGGTAAGTATGACTATCCTGAAGTATTTATAATTTCTGCATTCTGTTTCGTTGTTGTCGAACATTTCAATTGCTTAGGCAATTTTACACATGCTAAGCCAGTATAACATTTTTCACACGTTCCACGTAACAATTCTAAAGCAAATACTGCAAAATGAAAAACATTATGCTTCTGAACAACTGATAATTGGTTTTGTTTTGTCCATTTGCTACTTTCTGCTTCTCAATTACTGATAATCGACTTTGTTTTGTCTATTTGCTACAGTCTTCTTTAACGACTGATTATTGGTTTCGTTTTTGTCTATTTACTTGTAGATTTTCTACTTTATTGGATTTGGATTATTCTGTCTTGAAATATTGATCAGCGTTTGGGTTATCCAGGTTCGATTATACTTTTCAATATTTTAACTTTTTCTTAAAACGTATCACTTCACATAGAATGCACATGACCAAAGTATCTGCAACTTGTTCATTTTTTGCTTTGGTTTCATACAGCAAGTTTATATGTACTTCCGCGGCGGTGGTAAGACTGCTGAGATGAGGAGGGAAGCTGCACTAGGAGCAATGGGGGCCTCTCTACGATGATGAAGCACCTTGTGTTCAGTTGTGTTGTAAATTACTTTCCATAGAAAATGCGATAAAATATATTACAAGATTTTTTTGCTGTTTTTGTTTTTTGACTTTAACATGCTACCTGTTACCTGTGATTTGTTAATGTATATTATTAGAAGAAAGTGTAGTAGACATTATTTGGTTGGTAAAAGCATGCTACATTTTATTGAGTTATATATAATTTTGTGGACAAATAAGCTTACTATTATGCTTGTTAACCAAAATTGGGTGCAAATGTTCCTCTCGCCACGTGGCTAGACGTTAGTCAAGTAAAGTAACAGTCTTTATAATAACGAAGATTAAAACCAAAATGGAAAATTTATCGGGAATGAATTTTTTTTATTGGGACGAAAACCAAAATTCGCCAAACGAAAAACATTTTACCCAGTTTTTAAGATTTAAAATAAGTAATGTCTTCACTAATTTGTAAATAGATATGCTGAATTCAAAACAAAAACAATGTAAAGTAACAAAATCCAGTTAATGAATTTTTTTTAAAACTAAATCATTGCAACAAATTGTATAATTCCTGAGGAACTGTTCGACACAATATCCCACCGTTGGGTATAATAGTATTTTGTAGAGTTTCATGTTCGGTATCCCATCATTGGATATTATTCCGAACACACCACCTATTCAAAGAACTGACATCATATATCTATGACTACGCCCAGACCACCAATGCAAGTATGAATGTCCTATCGAGCCTCTAAGTGAGTCGCACTAGGAATTATTCACACCGAGTAATTAATCAAAATGATTTTGTTCTAACTTCGGTTTAGAGTCAAGATCACACCAATCAAGTAGAAGCCAGCCATAGTGAAAGCTTCAATTTTTAGCTTCACTTGAAATTGAGTTTGAGCATTAGAATTGGTTTGCCTTTTTAGTTTTTACCGTCCAAACAACTTCATAAAAAGGCAACTCATGCATGCTTAGTACCTACAACGTGCATTCAACCCATTTGGAATTGGACGCTTATCCAAACAAACACAGTAGTTTTTAGAACCTAAACCAAACAATTTAAAAGGCATGAAATCATCAATGCAAAAAAAAAAAAGGCATGAAATCTTAAATCTGAAATTCAGTAGAACAGCCAAAATGTCTAATCTATACAACCAAAAAGTGTCCCAAATCTAAAGCTTTTTCGACCCAAAATGCTTATTGAATGCAATATTAGGGGCTTAATCGAATCACGGTCAATAACAGTCTACATCAACGTAAGAAATACATTAAATTAAGGCACTAGAGGTACCGGTGAATAAGAATTACAAAAACTGAATAGGTGTTATCCCACCTAAGATCACCCTTGAACTACAACAACTAAACCTGTTGGTGTTTAAAATCTAAGACAAAACATACTTTTTTTTTTATAACAGCAAATATATTAACAGAGCTCTCAGCACAAGGCGTGCAAAGGGACTCGAAAAAATACAAGGTAAAGTCCCATAAGCTGGAACAAATCAGTAACATACAAGGCTAGACCGAAAGCCAAAACAGTGATAAAAGCAAAACAGGTATAACAGCAAAGGAAACTGCACACCCTCAACAGAAAAACAAAACACAATCACCTAGCCATACAAATCACCGGTTCCGAATTCCACTCGTAAAACAAACACGGAGGGGCTTTCGACCTTCCAATCGACCATCTCCAAGAGGTTGTTTTAATGTCATCCAGCACACCAGCCAAGTCAATCAACCCATTTTCAAAAATAGCCCTGTTACAATGGCACCACACCGACCATATAACCGCATTCCATATCATTAACATTCCTTTCCGCCTCTGTTTACAGCCTGGGGTTGACGCCAACAAATTCAGCAGAGAAATGGTACTATGCGGGAACATGAAATTCAAACCCAGCCAAATTTTAACAATACAGTTACGGTAAAGAAAAAGATGGTTCACAGTTTCTGCATAATCTCCACAAAAAATACACCGGTTTTCTCCATTCTCTTGGATAGCTCGACGCCGGATTAAATTGACTCTAGTAGGCACTTTATCAAGGAGAACCAACCACGCAAATCCCGATACCTTAAACGGCGCCGGGCCTTTCCAAATGGCTTTGAAAGCTGATTCCTGATCCTGAGAGATATTTCCTTTTGTTAGCAGCATATCATACACCAAAGAATAAGTTGATTTTACCGAGAATTCTTCTCCATTCTCCGGTCTCCAACCCCACTGATCCACCGCATCTGACAAGGTTATTGGGTTTAGAATCATCAGCAATTCGTTCAGCAGGTTAGTCTCCCAAACGAACAGTCTCCTTCTCCAAACCAACTCCCACCCTATTTCATTATTCAAATTCCTCACACTTGCCACCGTAGCTTCCTGTTTGCAAAGAGATCGAAAACAGCCTTGGAAACCGTTCTCGTAATGAAATATTTCCAACCCACTTCTCCTCCCAAAAACTAGTTAGCATACCATTGCCCATCTTTTTGACCACTGCTCGTGAGAACCAATCTTGATCTAGATTTGAACCAATGGAGCAAATATCTCTCCACCAATTTGAGGAGAACCATGGTTTACAATCATCCCCCAGCTCAATTCTACCAATTGCCGCTCCACCATATTTTCCTCTTATTACTTCTTTCCACAAAGCATTATCATTAAGACAGAACATACTATACCACATCTCCACCAAACTAGGAACATGAGATAACCAAAACTACTTTCTTGTAGGAACCATTTCTTTACTAAAAATAAAAAAAAAAGAAACAATAGAGAATAAGAAAAAACTGCCACGTTATTCATTCCAAATGCAATAATCAACAAAACCAACAATATTATTAACAGAGGATAAGAAACACCACTCCTAAACCAAAGCCAATGCACCTACCCTGTAACAAGACAGACAATAGGATTAAAAAAAGGTTGCAGACATAACTCCAACACAAGTATAG
Source organism: Trifolium subterraneum (assembly GCA_951799995.1). Taxonomy (NCBI): domain Eukaryota; kingdom Viridiplantae; phylum Streptophyta; class Magnoliopsida; order Fabales; family Fabaceae; genus Trifolium; species Trifolium subterraneum. The sequence goes on along the minus strand of OX637462.1, from coordinate 3,292,577 downwards.
CTAATCAACATACAAAAATTAAATAGAAAACCTCCCTATACTGGAAAATCACAACAGCGGTCAGCGGCGGCGACTAAACCTCCCTGCATCCGCATCACCGCAACCAGCCAAGTCTCCTATAATCAATAGAGCAATCCAAGCAACATCTTTCGATGTTGTTGGATAATACCTACGAAGATCTTTTTTGAGCATCTATATCATATTTGTTTTCTTTAAATATTGGACTGACTGAGTTTCCATACAGATATAATAATGTAAACCATGGTATATGATATAATACATTATCAACATTAAAATTCAAACGTTACAACACACAAGAAACACATTATCAAACTGGTGAACATCATATACTACTATGAGCTAAGGAAATTACTTGTTATGATCTTTGAGAAACTAGATGCTACATATTTTTATGAATCGGATAGTTTTTGTCCACAATGAATGACACAATTCACCCTATAAATTTAACATTGTTACATTCTCACGACTGGATCCAACATGAAGTTACATATGAGCCAACACAAGTTGTGTTATCGATGGATCAAACTTTGTATCTTCTCACTACCTTTCAAATTTTTAAAAAAAACTATTAACATAACTCGAGCTCGGTTCTCCAGCTTGCTGTGGCCCACCGAGCTCTCGAGCTCGGTAGCTCGATTGGCCACAACAGCTACAGAACCGAACGGAGAGTATTTCAGATCTGTGAACACAGTTCACCTTTCTCGTGGACAATAATTGTTTTGGTATTACAGATCGTGGACAAATAAATAACAAGAATTGAAACGAAAACGAAACATTGTTGAATAAATTAAAAAGAGATACTTTTATCTCATAAATAAATATGAACTGAAACAGAGAGGCTGAGGTTGTTGCGAAGAGAATGAGAGAAATTAGGTTTAGATTGAGTGAGGTGTTGTGTACTATCTCCGTTCCAAATTATATGTCAGTATGACATTTTTACACATATTAACAAATGTAATTATTATTATATGGAAAATAGAAATTATGAGTTGATTTACAAAATTGTCCTTCATTTATGGTATTGAAAAAATAAATTGAAGAATTGAAAGAAGAGAGAGTAATAAATAGTTAAGGGTATAATAGGAAAAGTTGCATTAAATGCTTCATTGGTAATGTAAAGTGACATATAATTTGGTATAAATTTTTTCTTCAAAGGACATAATTTGGAACGGAGATAGTATTTATTTATAGGAAAATGTTAAACAGTGCAACCGGGACATTAGTTAAACATATTAAAATAGAACTTTAATCTCGAAATGCGTGCATTTAATACCTTAAAAGTATAAAAAGTTGTATTTTCAATATTAATTTTATCTTTTATTTCTTTTTTTGGCATGCTTAACAAGTGTCTGGTGCACTGTTTAGCATGACTCTTATTTATATACTAATAGTTTAATTAGGTTAATAGGCACTTGTTTGTTTTGCATGACTCTTATTTATATACTAGTAGTTTAATTAGTTTAATAGGTTAATTAGGTTAACGGTGATTGAAAATTATAGGTTATGGTTTGTTAGATTAAAAAAAAAAATGAAAACTTGGAAGATAATGGTACTAGGAGAGCTATGTAGTCAGGAAGAAGATTGTACAGTAGGTTGTAGTAAAAAAATATATAAAATAAAATTTTATAGATTTAGTCAAGTGTACTAGTGTAGTACTATTTGCTGAAGAAAAAAAAAATCTAAGAGGTTTGTTTTGCAAGCACCAAAGTCTGTCACACTAATTTTTTAAATTTTAATAGATTTAGTCAAATGTTTATAGATTCAGGGAAGTACTCCCTTCGGTCTATATTATAAATTATAAAGAACAATTTGAAAAAAAGTACATATAATAAGGAAACACATTCTACATAGTTATTTTCATTTAATACTATTCTAATTTTAAATTTATTTCATGTATACCCTTATTTAATTACTCTCATTTCAACTAACTTACTTATTTTTAATATTCTCACTCATAATAAATAAAGGACATAAGTGAAATTAAACATACATTTGAAAATTGGTCAAAGTTTCTTATAAAAGGACCAATTTGTTTTTCCAAATTGTTCCTTGTAATATGGACCGGAGGGAGTACTATTTACTGGAAAAAAAATCTAAGAGGTTTGCTTTGCAAGCACTAAAGCCTGATAGATCGAAGGCTCCGATCGGAGAACTACATCACGCGCCATAGATCAGCACCACGCTGAATTTGGTTTTTGGCAGAATTGGCTTGGGCCTGGTTCCTTTTCTCTTGCTTTTTTTCAGTACACCCAGTTTCAAATTCGCACCCTCTGTGACTCTTTTTTTAACTTTAATTATTGGTTAACCAATTAAGTGCTTATTTAAATAAGTACTTATTTAATTTATTTTAATTAATTAAATGCTTATTCAATTAAGTTCTTAAATGATTAAGTGCTTAAACAAGTGTTTATTAATCAAGTACTTAGTTAATTATGTACTCATTTAAGTTTATTTAAATAAGTGCTTATTTAATTAAGTGCGTTTTTTCATAAGTGTTTTTTTCTTAAGTAATTTTTCTTTTCAAAACTTCATTTCCTTAATTAATGATTAGCTTTTGACTTTGTTTCTTTCATACTTTAATTAATTGATTCACTTAATTAATTATGGTAAGTGAAAAATAGGGATTCACGTTTGACTATCTCCTTCTAATCATGAAGATTCCTGATATATGACTCGTAATCTAATTGATTATCACTTCTTTAGTTGACAAAATAACAAATCTCTTTTATTTGAATTTATAACTATTTATATATTATGTCACATGTGATTGTGAATTTGCCGCCTAAAATTAAAATTTTATGTCTAGACTCTCAAACATTCCCGGCTCCGTCATTACTCACATACATTGTCATTACTCACATACATTCCACATTTACACACCCTCATTGCTACACTTAACCTGCCATGTTGAAATTATTATGCTTCTAGTTAACTTTGGAGTATTTCATTTGTACTTAACACACGTGGTGGCTTAAAAAGTAGTATAGAGCTTGAACTTTTACTCTTTTTTTTCTCTGGATATTCTCCCTCCAATCTCATCTCATATATAGTAAAGATTTATTTTTTAGGTTTATTGAATAACAAATGAGTTGATCCATAATATAAATTAGATATACCAGTTATTTGGCGAACTTAAAATGGAATCTTTGTTTATATATTGGATTAGCAAATCAATAAAATAAGCTTGATTTTTTTTTAATGAGTTTTTGTATTTATATATGTTCATAAAATTATAAGAATGTTTTCCACAAAATGTTAATTTTGTAGCACCAAAAACTTAAAAATTCATATTTAGTTCATTACTTGTTAAAATAAAAATTAATATGTCCCGTGAGCATAGCTCACTTGGTTGGGACATTGCATGTAAAATGCAGGGACCGGTGTTCGAACCCTGGTACTCCCACTATTTCACCCTAAGAAAGTGAAATTCTAGCCACTAAGCTACTTGACCAAAAAAAAATTAATCTTTTGCAAGAGAGATTTCTATTATGTGCTAAATATGAGTGCAGAAAAATTTAAAATTTGAATGATACACATGAGTTGATTTAAAAAGTAGAGACTAAGAGTTATGACGGAAAAAAATTGGGACCAAAATTTGGTGACATTTTTTATACGTAATAAAAATGAAATTTGGGTCCGTGAGCTTAGCTCATTTGGCAGGGACATTGCATTATATATGTAGGGCGTCGGAATTCGAACTCCGATCATCCCACTTATCTATCTTTAAAGGTGAAATTTCTAGTCATTATGCTACTTGACAAAAAAAAAATCGAGATATTTACAAAGATTAAAAACTTGTTTAACTCTTATTTTAAAATTCTGCCCATACCTCCATATGGGTTGGGTCGACCTTGTGTACAAACAAATCACAATTAAAAATCCACCAATCAAAATACAATGTTTGGTAGAATACACGTAAATTTCTAAGTAATGATACAATCAAAATTTGCCATGTGTACTCATGACAGATTTGTGCTAACGCGAATAGAATAATCAAGAACACGTCACAAATAAAAAACTCACCAACCAAAATGCAAACTTTGGTGAATACACGCAAATTTCTAAGTAATAATACAATCAAAACTTGCCATGTGTAGTCGTGACAAATTTGTGCTAACGGGATTAGAATCATCAAGAACACGTCACAAATAAAAAAACTCACCAATCAAAATGCAAAGTTTGGCGAATACACTCAAATTTCTAAGTAATAATACAATAAAAAATTGTCATGTGTACTCGTGACAGATTTGTGCTAATTAACGTGAACAGAATCATCAAGAACACGTCACAAATAAAAAGCTCACCAATCAAAACATTTTTGTGAGCAATTCAATCGTGTTAAATAGCATTCTTCTTTTACTAAATTTCATATCACGAGTTAGAACTATATGTTCAATACTCTTACTCTCCTTCATGCACTCTCATTATAATATGTAACAATGAGGCTAAAGTTTGTTAATATTCATTTTTCATTCTCCTATTTTCATCTTGCTCCATGGATCCCTCCAATTCACGTTCTTGCTATCTCTTTGTAGGTAAACTTGTACTATTTTTTTTATCTATAAGTAATTTTAATCTACCTCGCGAGTCTTTCCTATCCATATTTATTGTTGAGATTCTTTGTATTAATTAATTATATAATTATGTAATTGTTTGTACCAACTGCGATAGATGAGGTGAGGTGACCAATAACTTATTGGCCACTTCGCACAAGTGCTTGTTGTTGTTGAATTGGATCACCAAGAAGAAATAAGAGGTAAAGTTCTAGTTCCCTTCAATAATAGTTATGAGGTTGTCTTTACCTTGCTCATATTTTACTATGACATATGTGCTATTTTTCGATTTAGAAAAACGATTTTGAGAAAATAATACTGAATAAGTTATTGGCCGAGTCGCGGTTCGATACGCTCTCTTTAAGACGTTTCACAGCACTACCCAAATTTGTGCAAGGTAGACTAGTAACCGTGAAGTCCCCAGGATAAAACAGTCAAATCAATTAAATACCGTTATCTACTGCACTGTAGAAAACGGTCAGAAAGACACCCTCGATGGTTTTATAAACCAATCAATAATTGATATACGAATATCAATTCGAAATGGTAAAGTACCACTTTCTGAAACAACAAGAAACAATAAATTTTATCGGTGAAGAAAGAACTGAGAGAGAAGAAGGAATTCGAAAAATTCAGAGATGTGAAGCAAAAAATTAATGAGAGCTGGAGTTCTGTATTTATAGAGGAAGTGAGGAACTAATAATCAGGATTTCGTGGGAGCCTGATACCCCAGTCAAAGCAAAAACGTGGACCATGATTTTAGGCCACTCAGTTGTTGACTGATGAAGTGGCAACGGAATTCAAATTCCGTTTCTGACTTGGTCGTTGCACATTAAACATGTGCGAAACTCATAACGGCTAGTTGGCACACAAAAAATAATTATTATTATTTTTCGGTATTAAAAAATTAATATAGCCCAAGCTCAAGCCCGAACCGGCTGGACGGCGGCGGCGCGCGCGTGTGCGGTCTCTCCGTTTACAAAACTGGGTACCCCTTGGGGCGTACCCCAAGTAATGAGCTTTCACTATATAAACACTACCACAAGGTGTGTCCTAACCAATGTGGGACTAAATGTGAACTTTTCAAATTCACACTCACATGTGTTTATTCTATACCAAGTTCTTCAACAAGTTGCTATATTTTGCTCACTTGTTCCAACAATATGTTTTGGTTTCACATTGATTGACATATTGTTGAATTATATATTTTTTTTCACATTGATTGAGTTGGAAAATCTGTTTTGGTTTTTAGATATATATTGTGATGTATTAATTGCTTTAGTGGTGGAAAAATCCATTTATATATGATGTATTGATTTCTTTTTGAACATGTGTGATTTTGGTTAATATCTCACATGTGTGCTTTTGGTTAATATCTCATTAGCAAGGTGTGAGGCATGAAGGTCTTTAGCTCATATAAGACTTGGATGAAAACTTTTGGGAGTAAATACAAAGGCTATGTTTGGGAAGGCCAAAAAACTAGCTTTTAGCTTTTAGCTAAGTTAAAAACTCTGTTTGGTATGGTCATTTTACTATGAGCTTATAGCTTATTTTACTAGCTTATAACTTATTTTCAAATGCTATTTCAAGTAGCTTTTAGCTTATGAGCTATAAGCTATAAGCTAGCTTATCACCTAACCGCTATTTTTACCAAACAGAGCCAAAGTACACAACTCTACTTTTAGTTATACAAAATGTAGAACTCTTTGTGTATGTTGGTTCTCATTTGTTGGTTGATTCACTGTTTGTTTTATAAACTATCTATTTGTATGTTCTTAAGTTTTAGTAGAATTCTTTATGTATGTTGGTTCTCATTTGTTGCTTCTTTTCTGTACTTGAGGTATGTTGATCTATCCAGGAAGTCGCCATATATTCAACCTGCACTCAGGGTAGGACTCTATATACTTTTTCTTTGTCTTAGTTTTTATGCTTACCTTGCCTTTCTGATTTGTGTATTTTTTTTTTTTTGTATTGAAGATAGTTTATCATGTCATAGCTATATCTCATATTTTCTCCATTGATCTTAGTTATAGGCAACACTTCAATTGTTCTTTGTAATAGTTAGGGCAACGGCTATAATCGTTCTTTTATAGTTACAGGCAACAGTTTTAATTGTTGCATTTGCCTATATGCTACAAAACCATTGTGTAAGGTTAAAACAGCGGTTTTTGTGCATTAGGCAACGGTTTCTGCGTTGTTACAGATAAAAAATGTTGTAGTGCATCCTTAATCAAATAATATTAACTTAGAGTAATTTTGATGCTATTATTATTATTATTATTTGAGTCATTATGATGATAATTTTAGTCGGATCACTCACCTCCATCGTGATAATAATAGTGAAATATAAAGTTAGATTCATTAGTTGATTAATATATAAAGCAGAAGGTGAACCCATTCATTCCTCTCCAATTCTCAACAATGAACAACACCAACACTATTATATGATAATTTTCATCACAGTAACAAACCCAAATATATATTAACACAATGGAAATGTCAAATTTCTCAAAAAAGTTCATTCCACCATCTCACAAACGATTCTCAACCGTAATACCAATGCGGAACACTCTTCCTTCTCCTGCTTCTTCTTCTTCTCTCGAATATATATCTACTGTATGAGTTCGGGAGAAGAGGAAGAAGAAGGAGAAGGATTTCATATTGGTGTTATTGCTGAGAATCATTTGCGAGGTGGAATGAACATTTTTGGGAAATTTGAATATCCCATTGTGTTAATTTGTCTTGGGTTTGTTATTGTGATAAGAATTATCATGTATAATGACGTTGTTGTTGGCCATTGTTGAGGATTGGAGCGGGATTGTGATAGGATCTTGGGGATAAGAAAATAATGAATCTTCTAGTTCATTCTAGAAGGGGCATTCTAGACATATTCTATTAGTTAGTTTTGAGTAATGTTATTGTGTAGATGCTATTGTTATCTTACAATGAGTATGCACTAGCTTATATATATAAGCATTGTATTGTCTCTTGATTTAGGAATGAAAAATATAACCAATTTCTCTCTTTTAGTTCTCCTTTCTCTCTCTAAATTCTTCGAGTAGGGATCACACTCCAAGAATTTAGAGAGAGAAAGGAGAACTAAAAGAGAAAAATTGGTTATATTTTTCATTTCCAAATCAAGAGACAATACAATGCTTATATATATAAGATAGTGCATACTCATAGTAAGATAGCAATAGCAACTACACAATAACATTACTCTAAACTAACTAATAGAATATGTCTAGATTACCCCTTCTAGAATGAACTAGAAGATTCATTATTTTCTTATCCCCAAGATCCTATCAGATTGATGAGTTCACTGTTGGAAAAAACCGGCATAGAGAAAATAAAAGAACAGAATCACAACACAAGTATATAACGTGGAAACTCCAAATCCGGAGAAAAAACCACGGCCGTTGTCTAAACCGACAACCAGAGAATAAACACTATGTGAAAATTGTTACAACACATAGACTTCACTCTCAACCACCCCATGACCCCAGTACACCCACACTCTCCAAAGTAAATATTTGAACTACATCTCAAATACTCTAAAACAAGAGCATAAGAGAAAAAGAAACAAACACAAATATAAACTTAAAGTGTTTACAAGTGCTACCGCTTGGTGTGTTGAAACAAGGAACTTGAGGTCTCTTTATATAGCATTGAACTCCCCCTTGCTTCACTATTCTAAGCAATGTGGGACTTCTCCAATATAATTTTCTTGACCTTGTTTTTCCTTCATTAGCAATGTGGGACTTACATTGCAATCAACCCCAACATTCACATCATACCTTATATACCAACCAAGCAAAGAACTTAGACTATGTTTGGATTGATAGTATATGATGGAATGAAATGGAATGAAGAGGTAAATAATAAAATTTCATTGTTTGGATTTGCAAAAAACTAATGGAATGAAATCCAATTGAACCAATTCCATCCTATACCACTCAATCCTTCAATTTTTCATTCCCTCCAATTTGAGGTGTATCCAATGGAATGAAACTTCATATTTTTAATATCACTCTTTTACCCTTATTTTATTTGTCTTTTCCTCTTCTCAAATGCCCTTATTTTATTTGTTGTGCCATCACAGTTTTACAAGTTTAGCATTTCATACTTGATCATCTTGAAATTATGGATAATCTCGTTGCAGTTCTATGTTTTCTTACATGTTAGTTATGTCCTTGCGTGATTTGATACTTTTATTCCTCTTAGATAGAAATCAAAGAGTTCTGTCTTATAGTTTTCAACTTATTCTTTGAATTCGTAAAAAAAAAACTCATCCTTTGTATAAATTATATATCACTCTATTCTCTCCTCTTGTGCTTTCTTTTTTATTTTTGGATACACTTTTTGTTTTCAATCTTTGAAACACTGTGTGCACGCTATATATAAATTAGAAAAATTGTTGCTGGTTATTTAATAGACTAGCAGAAATTGTTGCCGGTTATTTTGGTCAGTTTGTTGTGAAGCTTTTTCTTGGATATGATTTTGTCCTCAACGCCGCTTAATTTCCCGGAATTAGTCACTTCAACAGTCTTCGATGGTTTTATGGGTATCCAAAGTACGAACGAGATGGATGTTTATTGTCCCAACCATTCTAGTTAGTCCTAATCCCGAATTTGTCTATGTTAATTGATTGTGGTAGTGTGCTTATGATGCTAATATATTATGTGTTTTTAGTATTTGAGTCTTTTTTGTTGGTTTAATTTGAGTAAATTGGAATTATTGCCTACAGTTTAATGTTTTAAAATAAGGACAAAATTGGATTAAAAGTGTTATAGTTTATTTCATTCCGTTCACTTTCCAAACAATAGAGTGATAATTTTGTCCATTCCATTATTAAATATCCAAACAATGGAACGAAATTTGTGTTTCATTCCGTTCCGCTTTACTCTATTCCATTATGTTTCATTCCGCTGCACTCCGTTCTGTACCATCAATCCAAACAAATCGAGCCTTACATATCTATATATTTTAATAAGGAATAGTAGTATATCCTCTAAGAATGGTGTTCAACTCTCCTAGAAGACAAAAAACTGTTAAATTGTCCATGATGACATTCCGTCGTATTAGGTTTTTACTAACAATTGTATAATACTAGAACTTTGATCCGTGCGGTGCACGGGTCTAATTATCTGTAATATGAAAAAATAAGATATAAAGTTTTTAACACTAAAATGTATATAAAAAAGTCGAGTACCATTAAATATTAGTTCGATAATAAATTTGGATAAATGTTCATACAACAGAAATTATGGTATATTACGAAATACTTCTTTATAGACTACATTGAAAGTTTTATTCGTATTTTCACCGTCTTCGTCGATAATCAATATTTTAATCATTCTCTTTAAATAATTCTTGAAGTTGCAACATACAACTTACCAGGTAAAAATACTGTCGACAAAAGATATATTCCAACATGGTTAAGAGATTGTCCCTGACTCTTATTAATATAGTCCTCGCAAAAGTAAAATTTAAGGGATGCGGGTTCGATTTACATGCTATACAAATTTGTATTTTTTTATTTTAATATAATGGACCATATGAAAAAGAGAAGAAAAATGCGAGGAAAAAAAAAAAGGTTTCGGGTTAGCATTTCGGAGCAAGTTTAGAATATAAGAGATATAATAAAAAAATAAATAATAGTAAGCTAATAATAATAAATATTTAACATGGTGAGTTAAATTTTGTCGGTTCGATTCTTGGTGAGGTATTTTTTAACATTTTATTTGAATTAATAATAATAATAATAGGAAGTTAATAATAATAAATATTTAACATTGTGAGTTAAAAGTTGTGGGTTTGATTCTTGGTGAGATATTTTTTAACATTTTATTTGAATTAATGTAAGGGTAAAATGAGAAGGAAAATGAGCGAAAAAAAATTAGGGTTAAGAATAGGAAAACGGAACAAACTTATAATATAAAAAAAAATTAGTAAGTTAAATATAATTACATAGTAAAAGAGAAGATTTTAGCGAGACAAAAACATCCCAAAAAGTTTTAAAAAGTCACAAAACATGTAAAATCTAAACAACAAAAAAATCGCACTGAAACTAAATTGGGTCGTGGCACGATTTAAAATTGCAAAAGAAACAAAAAAAATGACCATACTAACATTAACATAAGATAGCCCAACTATATATATCATCTTCATACTACATATCAAATAAAAATACACTCCACAATATAATCCTCTCGTCCATCAAGAAAATCCCACAAATTTTTCTTTATCTATAGATATAGAAGTAGACATAATCAAAAGCATATATACTCCAAAGAGAATGTATCTACTTACTATTTATTTTTTCATCTAAAAAGGTGATCAAAACCATATATTATAAATTGTTGCATACATGTTACATAATACTATTAATACTAATAGTACTAATGTACTATATATAGTCTTAGTAATAGAGACAACAACTTGTTACCATACATTTATAATTAATGCACTTCAATCCATTCAACAATAAGCAGAACACTTCTTCTTACAATCAATAGTACAACCACCACCACCGCCACCACCACCGTATCCCTTACCGGACCGGCTGTAAGAAGTGAAACACTTAGCTGGACATGTCAACTTTTTTTGGTAACAAGGACCTTTATCTTTGCATACAACAGTTGGCCTTACTATACCATTTTTATTGTGTCCTCCATTTGGACCTCCATACCCGGATCCATATCCACCTCCAATTCCATTACCAAACCCGTTTCCAAATCCAGGAATGTTGAATCCTCCTCCTGGTCCAAAGAAACCACCTGGAATACCACCATTACCTTGGTTGTTGTTATTGTTATTGTTGTTGTTTTTGTCTTTGGGTTTGGAGTGTTGTTTGACTTGAGTAGGAGAAGATCCGGATGAAACGGGCCGGGTTGCAAAAGAGGATGAAGATATGAACAATAGAGTAGTGAGTAAGAGAAAGGTGGTAATAGGTTTCATTTTGATTTTTTTGAGTTGAGGAAGAATATAGTAATGAGATGTAGTATGAGGAAAATGGGTGAGATAGATATAAGGTATATGAGAGATGAATTAATATTTAAATATGTTAGTGGAATAAATTTATGTTAGTTAAGGCATTTATTGGGAGGGTGTGGAAGACAGATGGGGAGATTTAATTAAGATCTTTAAGTCGGTTGCCTGCCTCTTTTTATTAACTCTCTTTATATCATGATGATGATATTTTGAGTCCAAAGACAATTTCTATTTTTACTTTTTTTTATATTTAAGTAACGAACGTTATAAAATAAATTTAAAAAAAAAATAATATCCGCTATTTATATAGCGGATGTTATAAAAGACAAATTTGGTAGATGTTTTTAAAGTGTATCTGCTATCTAAGTCGATAAGAATATTTTTGTAAATTCCTAGGGCGCGCGCGAGAAAATAAGTAGGAGGAAAAATAAAATTTCATTTCTAGTTGTATGCACGGGACCACTAGTGTGTCAAGTTAAAGAGTCATGTGTGTTTGTTAGTTACATATCAATCAATTTAAATTAGGTCTTCTAAAAATAAGAGTGTGGTTTGTAATACTAATCATTAAAAAAAAAAGTGTGTTAGCAATTGAGGTTGAGTTTAGCGTGACAAATAAAACTCTTACAATGTTATGTATGAATAATAGTCAAATTTTGTTTAGAGAGTTATTTACGTGTAAAGTCCAACACGTTTTAAATACTATGATTACCTTAAGTGGAGAGAACATAAGAAAAAAGTAAAAGTGTGTACATGGTTGGATCCAGATTACATGCGGTCAGTCACATTTTCTGTGCAGTCTGATCATTTATAGTCATCTGATCAAGATTAGACAGTTATGATTTAAAATTGTATTTATTTAAACCGTCCGAGCAAACAAATGTTCATAAAATGGAATGATATTTACCATTATCATTTAAGTCTGCCACAATAAAAAGCTTCTCCAAGCAAATGTTCATCAACTTAAAATATTAATATGTAAGATAATTTGTGAGACTCATTTTAAGTTTTTATGGTGTTCAACATTGAAATAAAAATTAAAGGATTTGTTTTAAAGTTATGTAGCTCTATGAAACGAGAATTTTTTTGGCACCCTCTATACTGCTCGCACACATTTGTAATTTTTTATTTTATACTGCCACTACTTAAGTAGCGAACTGAATTAATAAAATGAGTATTTTGATAATTCTAGAAATCACGTAGAAAAATTTATGGGCATCAAAAGAAGCTCTCTTATGAGACTCATTTAAAGAATCTTGAGTTGAGTTTGGTGACAAAATAGAGATGCTATTAGTTGTACAAGTGTAAGGGTCCACAATATTTTCTTCAAGTTAAACTTTTACACTTGTTCAAAGAAAAAAGTTAAATTTCTACACAAGTCAAATTTGGTGGTGCCAAAAATCAACAGGCTATTCAATGCAATAAATGAAGTTTCTGACTTCTTGAAACCAAGTTGTTCATAGGTCAAATATTGGGTTGAACTTGCAGCATCAATGCTCATCTTACAAGCATCTTAATGTGACATACACATTTCCACTGTATCCCCCTGTCCCTCCCCTACTTAACACATTTATTATTTACATGTATGATATGATACATGCCAACGCGTTTCAATTTCACACGCATTGTATAAAATAATATCTACATAAATATTTGAATTAAAAGTGAGTTTGACAGAATCACAATATATCATACGTCAAAATTTCAACAAAATCACAGTGTTCCCGACATGCACATAATTTAACATTATCAATTATGTAAGTACTTTGATATAATTGACAGTATACAGTATACTTATTCAAAATGAATTGAATCTCCAAGTAAACTTATTTATCTTAACACATTCATGTTCAATTCCTCGCAGACCAAATGGTGTTAGAACCAAAAAATGGGAGCTTCTTTTCCCGCTCCTCACATGTGTTCAGAAGTATACTTCCGGACAAAATGATGTTACCAATATGTCAATGTATATAGTATTATGCAAAACCAAATCTAAAAGATGAAAAATTATATATATACATCTATAGTTATAGAAACATCCTCAAAGGCTAGAGGATCCCCAGCTAGCATCAACAGCTTCAATGATCTTTCCATGCAATGAGGCTCCGGAACAAGCAATTATACCGCGATCTAAGCCTTCTAAATATAAGCCTTTTGAGAAATCTAGGGGACATCCTCCAGCATCTGTTACCACGCCACCGGCTTCTTGTATGATGATAACACCAGCAGCATGATCCCATATTTTCTCCTTGTAACCTGCCCTTGCAAATTTCATGAAAACCTCAGCATCTCCACGACCTATTGCTGCATATTTCACCATGCTGTATACTCTTAATGGTTGTTTCCTGCACATACCATAAAAATAATTACAAAGTTATAGCTATATGCTTGTTTGGATAAACAACTTAAAGAGCTTATGTATATGCTATTTCTATACAAAAGATAAGATACAGTCAAATTGTTTTAATAAGCTACCCTAGCGAACTTACGGAAATTAGCTGAAAGCAGCTTATTATAAGTTGTTTCTATGTATTCTCCCAAATAGTCTCATAAAGTTTTATGTTAGTAGATAAACTTAAATAAGTTGATCCAAACAGATTCTTAGTGGCATGTTTATGCTATCTTTGTGACTTTTCTAATGTTTTAATTTTTTCAAGCTTTTCACATATATACATAGGAATCTAACTTTGGTTAAGAAAGAAAGAAAGAAAGAAAAGGGATCTAACAAACTAAACTACGCATTTAGGTGTGGAATATTAAACTAAACATCACAGTTTCTGCTATCAATCTTACTTAACAACCTGTTCATCTCGAGAGTACAAATTTAACAGGATTACTGAACCCTATAATTTTAAATTTTAAGATGTATCTGGTAGTAATTTAACAGCGACAGCAACACTTAAAAAAGAACGAGAACATGAGAATAATCCCGTGCTATTATATCTATATGTCAGCTGTTAAAATAAAATAGAAATCAGTGGCGGATCTTGACTGAAATTTTAGAGTGTCATATTTATAATAACTAATAAGTATTAACATTTAATGTAAAGAACGGATTTTCATCTTGGCGTAGTGGTAAAATTGCTACCTTTTACCTCAAATGCAAGGGTTCGATCCTTCTCATCCCATTTTTTCAATAATAAAGTAATAAATAATAATACACTAACTTGAAACAAACAATGGAAACTATCGGGATCGATCACTGAACCATCCACTCGCAAAACAAACTCTTGCCACTACGCCATTAGATACAATTGACAATATTTGGGGAAACTTGTAATATATAGATAAAATTTGGAGGGGTGCCACGGATGTTTGACTTTGCTCCATACTATCCTCCACTTCTTGTCCATTTATGAGAGAGATAGACACAATGGAGATCTATTTTAACAAGTGGACCATAGGTAAGTGGACGATAGGAATGCATAAATAAGTAGAATATCATGTAATTTGGAGTGTAATTATTTGTATTTACTGCCTTTAAGTCTATATAAATAATCTCAGCTATGTCTTTGAACGTTGATACACATCGTATTAACAAAAATCAAGAGGTGAAAAGGGAGAGGCAGACAGTAACTGGATATTGAAATGGAATGGAAAAAAAAATGCACCTGAGACCAACACTGTGAGCAAGTCCTGCAGTAAAAGAATGGCTTGAATTGGCCTTCTCAACTGGTTCACAAAATGTAGCCAATGCCGGATTGTCAATAGAAGAGACAAAAACTTGTTTTGCATGGTTTGGCCACACAAACATCTTATTCACATTTAGCAATGGTTGCATCCAAGCTTTTCCACTACCCTTTTTAGCATATAACACACAACCTTTGTTCCAACTATCAGAATTCGGAGGAGTCAACTTCGACACAATCCTATGATACCGATGCTGATAACCTAACCATTCCTTCCTCATTGGATAGTTAGGACATCCAAGAACACCAAGCACTACTTCGCCATCCTCTATGAGAGCTAGAGCTACAGCATATTGATCGCCGCGAACAAACCCAAGTGTGCCATCGACAGGATCCAATACCCAAAATCTTCCAGAGGGACCGCCGGTTGAGTTACAACGACTAATGATATTGAGAACTTCTGAAGCCCCGAGTGATGATTTTGGCTTCTGAACCCCAAATCGAGGCGCTTCAGCTAGGCATTCATTCACAGTTTTAACCACGGAGTCTAATAATTCGGATGCATTAGATTTGGAGAGAGTTTGAACATCTTCTTCGGCGACAATTGAGACATTTTCGCTTCCTAGACACTCGGATAATATCCAGCTGACAACTGCTTGGACACTCCAATCTGTTCAAATAGCATTATGAAGTTTTATGTACAAAACTCAGAAAAGTTTCAACCATCATACAACCAGAGTAGTACAGAAATATAATGAAAAAGGCACAACAAAAAAATTTATCGTGGCTCTATGCATTAGTCAATGTAACTTGTATGTGATCATACATTGGAACGTTACAATGAGAAAGGAGATTATGGTATGTAGTAAAATTAGTTATGAAAGATCATGATTCCAATTATGATTGTTCCTTATTCAATTCAATGCTAATAGCAGCATCTTATTTTGTCAGCAAAAAAGTAAAGGAGTTAATGCAGAGATTTCTTTCCTTCTTTTGAAGGAGGGCATGAGAGATATGAGTAACTCAAGAAAAAGTCAATATATCTATGCATCTAAATGGTGCACAGCCAAAATTGAAGCAAAATAATATTTGCAGGTAATATTTCAGTTCAGTTAAGAGTAGTCTGCTTATGGAACAAGGCCATCGAAATCACTTTATAAATGTTGCAGAATAAAAACCAAGAATGACTGTGAAAGGACACTGAGCTAGGTGTATATATGAAAAGAGATAAATTCTTTGGCAGATCAGTGTTGTCTATAGCGGCAATAACGCTATAGCATAGCGGAATTCAAACAACTCACTATTGTTCAGAGATACACTATTTAGTACCAAGTGTTGTCAAAACGGCGTTATAATACTATAGTGTAGCAGAATTCAAAAATTCGGTCTTTTCCGCGGTTGACAACACAAATCAACCAGCTGGCGAGGCCATATATGGACAAGTGTCGTCAATGGCGAAAAGCCAAAATCCCGCCATTCGGAAGCCATTTGGCGCTGCCATATCAGCCTATGGCAGAAAATCCCACAATATCGGCTGAAATTGACCATGGCAGAGAGCTCAAAAAACGCCACCATACCCGCCATGGCGCCATTATGGCCGATATTCGATAACACTGATATGGACTCCACAAAATTTTCCTTATACTAAAGAATACTATGATTATATCCAGATTCAGACACTTTTGGTTGCAGTGAAGTATATATTACTGTATTACCATAGAATTCCACCAACCAACCTCACTATTTTCCTTTATAAGAAAATGTGCAATTTTGAAAAGCAACTAGTCATAATTTGACTGCATATAAATGGAAACATAGAAAAAGTCTCCACTAATTTGTGATGTCTCCACTAAACAATATTTAAAGGCATATTTGACTGCAGTTTTGTATATTTGCTAAGTTCACTAAAGATACCTCCCATTACTACAAAGTTGCGTTCCAAGTAAGCAGTAATATTGAAAACTATCATAACCACTAATCCTGTGTTTGGTATCAATATATCAGAATCACCGTGAGCCACCATGATTTTCCAAAAGTTACACTCAATAGCTTCTGCAAATCACGGTGGACCGTTGTGATTCTGGCATACTCACTGTCATATCACACACACTAATTTACTAATATTTCTCCAATTTTGATGCAAGACAATATAATCTCCAATTCCAATGCAAATACCTAAATAAACCCATGTGCCAAATTTGAAAAAGAAGTGATTTTTATTTTTTTAATTAACAGAAAGAACATTATGAAATGACCCAGATGAGGAAAAAGACTGACCAGCAACAGTAACAGGAGAATTATCATCTTTTGATTGAACCTGATGATTGGTTTTGGAAATCAAAGTATCTTGCACTCTCTGACAAAGTGAACAAGCCATTTGAACAGCTCTGACAGCAACATCCAATTCCTTGGAATAATCATTTTCTTCTTCTGATTTGGAGAAAAGATTCAATTTTTTCTGATCATCACCATCTTCTTCCATGACAGGTGGTGAAGAAGAAGAACAAGTTTGGTCGAATTTTGATGCAAAACCAATGTAGCTGTTTCTTGAAAGTGAGATGGAACATGAACCTCGTACAAGTGGTTGTAGTGATGAAACGTGGGGGAGTGTGAATGCATCATTGTTGTTGTTGTAGATGGTTGTTGTTTTTCCCAACAAGATACGTGGTGGAATTATGGTGGTGGTAGAGAAAGACATGTTGTGTTGTGTAGACAGACACAAGAATTTCTCTTTCAAGTGTTGGACTTTGGTTGGGATCTTTTCGCCACTTCTTAATATTCAATTGTGATTTTGTTTTTTGTTGTTTATGTTGAAATTGTTGATATTGAAAGGGATAGATAATAGATAGATAGAAGATGAGAAACAAAGCTCAGAAATGAGAATAATGGGAATAATATCTTATTCTTACTTTACCCTAATATGCATCATTATTTTATTATTATTATTTGTTTGTTTATGATAAAATTTCATTGAGGTCCATCCAATGAGTGTGTGATGTAATCATTTCTTTTTTATGTTATAAAAAATAAACAAGACAGTCCCGCAAACTTAGCTTAATCGGCACAGATATTATATATATATATATATGAGGTTCGGGTTCTAACCCGATTGTCCCAGTTATCCACTTTAAAATATGGAATTTCTAATTGATAGGTTATTTGACAAAAAAAATAAAAAATAAACAAGGCATAACAACAAATAGATTTTGATCAAAGTGACAAGGAATTTGGACCCACGATAACAATTGGATTTTTACTTTATTTGTGTATTCTACATTTTTTATAGAAATTAATTATTGTTAAATTATATTGAAAATTTTGTAACTATAGAAAAAAAGTATTTTTTTGATGAAAAGAAAGAATTTTTTTTTGACAAATTATGAAAAGAAGAATTTATTAACAAACTAAGTGGGAAATGAAATAACCCATAGTACAATCTAACAAAAGTAAGGAATGAAAAAAATTACAAGTAAACTGAAATAAATCTTCTAGAGAAAAAGAAGCTGCATGACCTTTATTAGCTATCATGTGAGCACAAAAGTTGGTCTCTCTAAAACACTATTAAATGGATGGATGTAGTTAAATCAATCAAGGGAGGTTTAAAAGAGAAATAACCTACTCTAATAGAAGTTTAAGATGAACATTGCAAGTAGTTCTTTGGAGAACAATTGTAGCAATAAAAGAATTTGTTTCAAATATGACTTGTTCGGGGTCCAGTGAGCAGCTGCAGTCAGTTCTTTGAGACTCACAAAATTTGGGTCCAATTGTCCAATTTTGGGGTTAATTTTTTAACAGTAGATATTCAATATCATTTGATAATTAATAATATACAATGTGGTTTCTCCCCTAAGTTTTAGCTTAATTGACAAAAATGTCGAAATTGTTAGGCCGAACGTCTTGTCCCGGATTCGAATCCAGAATCTCAAAATTATATGTGAGTTTAATTTAAGTATATTATCACTTCATCTAAGACAAAAAAAATATACAATGTGGTTCAAATGGCTAAACGGGGTTATTAATACTAAACGGGGATAATGTTTTTGTTTCTTTTTCTTGTGGGACAAAACAAAGTAGATAAAGAGAAAGAATAAAAATAAAATACGAGTATAAAAGAGAATAGTTCAACAAATTACTTCAAATAATTATACAAATATCATTTCTCTTATTTTATTGTACGTACATATTAGTTTGTACGAAAAAAATCTATGCATATTAGATAAATCTATTTATGCAACATTAATGGATTACTCTAAAATAACAAAAACTATACGTTGATCAACGGGGAATAATGGTGATGTCATGGTCAGAAGTTATGCTCCTACTGCGGACCTGGATTGGGTGCAGTCGGCGCCCATGACTGCATATGTTTAAAGATTGGAATTATTATATTTTATTTACATTTAAATCAGACCGTCAGAGCCGGCCCAACATATTTTGGGGCCTAAAGCGAGATTTTACAGGAGGCCTTTTTACCATTAATAATAATAATAATTTTTAAAAAAAGTTATACCATTTCTTTGTTACATATTTTTTAAATTATATATTATTTAAACGTAATTTTTAAAGGTGATATAATTTTTTTGCAGAATATATAAACTTTTTTAGACTACTGTGAGTGATTATCATGATATATTTTAATTTTTTTTAAAAACAATAAATATTTTTCTTAGGTTTGAAGCTCGTTTGGATTGACTTATTTTTGAGCTTATGAAAACAAATAAATAAGTTTTTATCTATTACTTATAAGTTTGTTAAGGTATTTTTATGAAATAATAACTTATGAAGATACAATTTTATGAAATAAACTTTTACTAGCGAGAACTTATGAATTAACATAAAAGCTTATTTATTTGCATATGTTATTTTTCATAAGCTAAAAAATAAGTTGATCCAAACGTGCCCTTGGTTTATATCCTCCCATGCTTCTATAATTTTTTTTGGCTTATTTTAAAAAGCAAACTTTTTTAAACAATAAAAAAATTACACTTGGTTAGATTTTAACTAATTTATTTAATTGTAATTAGCAATAAATACATTTGCATTATATGGGAAAAATACATTATAAAAGACAAATGAAAATGTAAAACACAGTATTGATCTTGTGACCATGTAGAAATTCTATTGACAAAGTTTAACCGCTAGGCTACACTAAATGTATGAGCATATTTTGTGCCTTTACTATATAATAATATATACCATTATGGGGCCTTTTTTTAAGGCAAAATAGTCTTATAAATCCTTACCTTTATCAGCCTTAGGGTATGGCTGACCTTGAGAACCGTTTGATTTCAATTAGATGACTGTGATGAACTGACTGCATCACAGTGACGCACTATATCCATGTCCTCCTACGGCACCTGCCATTTTTTTAATTGATATTTTATATATTTCGCTTAACAATTTTCTCTACTAATTACCACCTCATTTTCTCCCTTCTCTCTCTTCTTTCACTCTCATTTTTTATGTTGGAGAGAGATATTTGTCTCAGAGAATCCAACTCCTGTGAACATTAATAAAAAAGTACCATGTCATAAACCAATTTCTTTAAAAGATTCCATATTTCTTTTTCTGTCATGCAAAGATTCCATATTTTTGTGAGGCTATTTTAAAAGTGAAATGTAGGGAAGAAAATTTGTTTGTGTATTTATTTTATTTTTTTTACAAAATGTCTGTGTATTTTTAAAGTGCTAGAAAAGTGTATAAAAGTTAAAAATGAGAAACTAATAGAAATAAATCGTATACTTCGTCCGTCTTTATTTATAGAGTTTAATTGTTGTGCACTGTCGGTGTAGTTTTTTTGCATATACATCCAATGATGTGTTGCCACATCATTTAATGAATGTGACACATCATGTATTTTTAATTACCATACATGATGTGTCGATATATTATTAGACGCATGTGTAAAATAACTTTACAGTGACGGTGCATATAAATTAAATTCTTATTTATTTATAAGTCAAATTCTTTGCTTAATAAAAAATTGTTATATTTACTAAATTATCTTTTATAATACATTAACACAGAGATTACAAATTTAAACTCTTCACTACGTATACTATGACTAATTTGCAGGTTTAATAAGGTTGGAAGAGTGGTAGCAAAGAAATAATAAAGGGTTAAATGGTGTTTACCCCTGCAAAGTAGGCGAGTTCTGGATTACCCCATGGAAAATTTTTCGTTTAGATTCTCCCTACAAAATATAATTTCCTGGATTCCCCCCTCAAATGACACAGTGGCAGACGGAATCTCCACGTGGCAAACGGAATCTCCACGTAGGAAATTTTTAATTAAAAAAAAAATGCCACGTCATTTTTTATTATTATTAATTTTTTTTTTTACTCAAATTTTTTTTTTTTTTATCTAATTTTAATTTTTTTTATCCCCTTTTAAAAAAAATTAGCGCATTTTAAAATATTAAAATTTGAGTTAAAATTTTGTAAGATTATACTATAGATAAAAAATAAATGTTGAATACTATATATAATATATAAATGACTCATAAAATAATGACTTCAAATTGCACCAACACTAATTGCATATGAGTATTTGTTAACATTGTAAATTCACTTTTAGATGATATTTTATGCACCCACATTCTTTAAAACAAATAAATTTTCACGCACCATTGTCAACCAACACTTTCTTCTTTTTTATAGAGTAAACAACACGGCCATGTTAAAAAAGAGAATCAGCGTGAGACATCCAATAAAAAAGAAGAAAGTGTTGGTTGACAATGGTGCGTGAAAATTTATTTGTTTTAAAGAATGTGGGTGCATAAAATATCATCTAAAAGTGAATTTACAATGTTAACAAATACTCATATGCAATTAGTGTTGGTGCAATTTGAAGTCATTATTTTATGAGTCACTTATATATTATATATAGTATTCAACATTTATTTTTTATCTATAGTATAATCTTACAAAATTTTAACTCAAATTTTAATATTTTAAAAGGGGATAAAAAAAATTTAAAATTTGAGTTAAAAAAAAAAAAAAAAATTTGAGTAAAAAAAAAAATTTGAATTAAAAAAAAAATAATAATAATAAAAATGACGTGGCATTTTTTTTGAATTAAAAATTTCCTACGTGGCAGCGCCACGTGGAGATTCCATTTGCCACGTGGAGATTCCGTCTGCCACTGTGTCATTTGAGGGGGAATCCAGAAAATTATATTTTGTAGGGAGGGAATCTAAACGAAAAATTTTCCAGGGGGTAATCCAGAACTCGCTTACTTTGCAGGGGGTAAACACCATTTAACCCAATAATAAATTATCTCATCCATTGCCTTTAAAATCAGTTATATGGCATAACATTATCACATTTGTAGTACAAAATCAATTAGCAAAGCATAATTTAACTAGATTACCCTAATTAGTTCTTTAGGCCAATCAAATTTCCTTGAGGAATTTTATCTTTCACTTCTGAAACTCAGAGATTACAAATTGAAACATATTAGACCAGTGTTTTTGTTTTTCTTCTAGAGGTCTCAACAAATATTGAATACAAACAATCATCATTTTACATTCTAAACATTAACATAACAAGCTTAGAACCTTATAAAGCATTCACTAAATTTTAAAACCATTAAATTCTGAGCATAAATAATACAGTCCATCTAGCCACCATCTAATACATTTGCATGACATAATGATTATGAAGCAGACACCGGACATGACACTGACACGGTTACATTGACACATCGGTAGTAATTTGAGAAAAGAAAATAGTTCAATGTAACCAATTGTGTCAGTGTTGTATTGGTGTCGAACACTGACATGCGCGGACACAGAACACACATTCAATACGAAGTGTACGTGCTAATGAAAACTTAATTGGGCTTGAAGAATTTCAATTTGAGTCCATCATTGACCATACTCCAAATACCTCCAATAGAAAAGGCCAAGCTAAAGGCAACTCCTAACCAACCAAGACCCCAATTGAAATACCAACTGAAGCTATATTTTGTTGGCTGTTTAATAAGAACCCACATGAAACAAGGATATGCGAAAGTGACCGGAAGAGTGAGTCCTCCTAACAAACCAGCAAGACTTGAGAGGAAAGGAAGTGCCACTCCTATGAAAAAGGACACAAATCCAAAGAAAACTCGAAAACCTGACCGAACCCATATCGAACAAGGACGATTCGTTCTACTGGTGTAGCCGGCTTCAAAACTGTCAAAAGCAGGCATTGAGTATATCTGGAAACTGCTCAAACAACTGAACACTACAAGAAGGAATGCTAGGGCAAGAATTCCTCTTGAAATGTCATGACTATGAAATTCATATAGAGCTGTCAGAATCCCTCCATTAGGCATCTGTTACAAAATGGTGATACAAAAATTAAGAATACCGCATAACAATTACTAACTAGTAACTACAATTCGAAACAAAAATACCGACTAAATGAATATGAAGAGCTTGCATGGATGGACTTATTTCAGCTTATCTAATAGCATAGGCATTTCTGAGACTGTTTGTATGAACTTATAAAAATAGCTTATGCTATGTCCCTAAGTTATTTTCAGGTTATTCGTATACGTTTTTATAAGCGCTCTATGATTGCTTATGAGAACAACTTATAGCATATAGATAAACAGTTTGACTTTATTTTACTTACTTGGTTCCCATAGGCCCAAAAGCCTCCAATGGCCATAGGGAATAGGCACATTGCAATGAAGAAATAAGCAACCTTGGCTCCTTTCCACATTGGCACACGAGCCGGGTGCTTAAACGTTGAAGGCATTGTAGCCTGAACGAAAAAACAAAAATACATATCGTCAATTTCAAATACTTAAAAAGAGAAATATATTATAAGTTTGAATGCAAAACTATACCAGTTTATAGCCAATTCATTGGTACCTGAATTTCTAAGACCAAATTGTGACCTCGGAAAGAAAATGCTACAATTCCAAGTGCGTTCAATGCGAGAAATAATGAAGATGAAGGTGCAGTCAATGATAAAGGTTCATAAGAAATAGAGGGTGGCCTTTGTTGGCTCACAGAGAGAACCCAAACCATGGTTGAGTAAGTAATGGCAGTAACAGCCCCTATTAGAGACAGTCCTGCAATTGAATTGAGGTTTGGAAGCTGAGAAAGGACAATGGATAGAGATGTGAAAACAAGGTACCACTCCACTGTGGTTAAAGGATTTGATGTGCATGTTGGACCACAAACAATTTGGAAGAAAAGTTTCATTGTTTCCCCTCCAACGAGAATCAAAGCTGTTGCAGTTCCTGCCGATAAATAAACTGTTGGGAAAAGTGCAAGCCATACTCCTAACCTCTCCCCTACAATACAAGGTAGACAATATTAACTAAACATTATTACACCACAAAGATAGCATGTAAAATTTTAAATTTCAGTCACGGTCGTGGTTACGCTATGAATCTTTATATCACAGAAAACTGCGAGAAAATGCAGACAAAGTTGCAGTGGTGAATGTGACGCCGCCGCAGATCCTTTTTAAGTCATGCAGTGCTAGTTTTAGGACGGTTCATATAGAATTTGAGTAACCAACATGTTCTTTGAGTCTTATAGAAATCAATGTTATATATGTCTAAAAGCATATTAACATTGTTAAATAAGTAAATGTTTATGACAATGTGATTATAAACTAGCTAGAAAAAATAATTGATGGCATGCAAACAAACTTACCAAATGCTGCTTGAGCTAGCTCCACATATCTGTTGTATCTTTTACCTGGAACTGCTTCATGGAGCTGAACCAAAATCCATAAGGTGTATAATTGCCAACAGTATGCCACGGTTAACGATATAATTCCCCAACTCCTGCAAAATATTTGAATAAAGCATTTGTTAGAGGTATGATGACTGATGAGATTAAAATCTCCATACTAACTATTCTAATAAGCTCAATTGGACGAATTCCGCAATCTATAAATAGAAGTACATGCTTTGTATGGATAAACAACTTAATTAAGCGTGTATATCATAAACATCATATAACTGATAAGTACTTATGTATAGAACATTTCTTTAACAAAAGATAAAATAAAATCAAACTGTTTTAATATAAACTAAGCTATTTTTATAAACTATCTTAAAGAACTTATGAAAATAAACTAAAAACGGCTTATAGACACACGTCATAAGTTATTTCCATAAGGTCTTTAGACGGTAACACAAGTTTCACACAAGTGCACATAGTGAAAAGTGTAAAAGGTTCTACCAGAACAGTGCCTGAAATTATGAGCAAAAGATACTAGTGACCATTAAGCAATTTGATGGCAAACACAAGGGCCCTTCTACCAATAACAAAAAGAGAGAATATAGACAGAATTTAAAAAAGTTGCTTAAAGCAAGGAGCTAAATTAGCTTTTTGAAACTTAAAAGATAAAGGGACAAATTAACAAGCCTTCTCCACCGTCTCTTTCCATTGAGGCAGGCTTGTTGAAGGCTTGTCCCACATTTCAAAATCCATTCCTTTTATGTCAAGTAAAGGACACCACATGGTAATAGTGAACATTTATTTTTCCCTAGAAAATGAAAGTAAAGTTTTTGCAGAATGACAAATAAAGATACATACTGTAAAACAATAAAAAGAATAAACTTTTGTTAAAGAGGTTTCTGTCTTCTTGCAAGATAGTAACAAGTGATTAGACTAAGGAGATAAGCCATATAAATTAATTCATTCAAAATCAATTTTTGTTACCGCAGAACCAAACACGCACTTAAAACACATCAATTATTGTAGAAAGATATAGAAATAGAAAATGTAACAAAATTTACCAGCCAAGATAAGCAAAAGCAACAGGCAAAACAAGAGCTTGAAAACCAACACCAGCATTGAGATTATGAAAAGTAGAATAATGAGCATTTCCATTACGAGACTCGGTAATAGGAAGCCATGCATCTTGAGGATTAAGCTTAGTAAGATGACCAACTTCTTCCAAATAACCCTTCATATTTATAAGCACTTTTTTCATTGGTGTTCCTATTGGACTCAAAAACCTTGGTGATATAAAAGATGTTGGTGTCCATGCATTTGATGATTTAGCTTCCTTTGATCCTTGTCTTGGTGACCTTTGTCCTGATGGTGTCAAAATCTCTGGTGTTGACACTCTTGGTGTTGCTGGTATTGATATCAGTTCTGTTTCTGGTCTTTCCTCCATCACAAAAATCACCTGTTCCATAAAAAAAACATTTTTTTAGACTCAATTAATCAAACTAATGTCGTGTTTGGATAAACAGCGACCAGATATATCAATTATTCAATGAACCTAAAAAATGAATTTTGCTTATAATATGTAACGGAGGGAGTATAGCATAAGAGCTTATCATATAAGCGCTTACATATAAGTTATTTCTATAACAAAACATACAATGAAACTATTTTCATAAACAATTATAAAGAGCAAATGAACATGTCATAAGTTGTTTTCATATGTTGTTCCAAACAATGTCAGAAGGGTTTATACAAGTAGATAAGCTCAAATAAATCATTACAACTAGAACTTAATCAAAGTCATTAACAATGAAAGTGAGATACATAAACAAAACCCAGATGAAAATGGAAGTAAATAATGTACCTTGAAATATAGCAAGCAAAATAATGAGGTTAGAACATAGTAGAAGTATTGAAAGTTGAAAGTGGTGGTGTTATATTCACAGCTAAGGTAACAGTATTATAAGATGTTGTGACATTGGAACTAGATATTATTGATGCTGTTTCCAATTGTTTGGTCTCCAAGTGTGG
Organism: Trifolium subterraneum; assembly: GCA_951799995.1. Lineage (NCBI taxonomy): Eukaryota > Viridiplantae > Streptophyta > Magnoliopsida > Fabales > Fabaceae > Trifolium > Trifolium subterraneum. The sequence continues at coordinate 3,265,665 of OX637462.1, read as the reverse complement.
GTTTATAAAATGATTTGTATTGGTACGAGAAACCATAATGATATGTATGACTTTGTTTGTTTACTTTCTTTAAGGAGAAAAAGAAAAATAAAAAGAAAAACACTCTTTGTTTTTGTTGTGTGTCTCTGTCTCTGTCAGTTCATTGCTTTGAGAGCATTGCAGAGTGAGTGTGTGTGGGTCTCTATGGTAACAAAAGTGGCCGAAAGGAAGAAGAAATGTGACCGTTGATGAATGTTTGTGGTGGGCCATATGATGCAATGAATGGTGGTGATTGAATTGTGATTGTAATAAGTTGAGAATTGGGTTATTGAGAGTGGACAATGGTGTGCCTTATTCAATCATTGAATGTGACTTGTGAGTGGGATGCTTAATCAATCAATGTTCAAAATTTCTTGGCTCCATTCATAATTATTTAGATTTAGACCAATATTTTCATCTCATCAATTTTTATTTTTTTGTGAGGTAATTTGATGACTAAAATTTTTACCTTTAAAGTGAATAAATGAAATAATCAGAGTTCAGACTTTGGACTCTACACATATAATATATTGTCTGCGTCAACCGAATTAAGTCCATCTCATCTCATCAATCTTCCAAATTCTTTTGTGTTGGAACTATTTTAGATATACAATAGATCTACAAGATCTGATGGTTGCCTTTTTAACAAAATAATCAAATGGTTAAAATTTAAAAAATTAATGAGGTCTTTGTGGAACAACTTACACTTAATGATACCCACAATTACACGTCACTTCATTAACTAGAACTAACGTTTTTTGAAATAATTGACGGAAAGTACTACTGTGGCAAACAGAAGGGTCTGTTTGATCTGTAAAATGTTAGTATTGGATAGAACAATACAAGACATGTACAAACGTCTAAGGTATTGAATAAATTTTGGTACTTTAGACAACTTGTGCAAAAGACAAAAAGTTGTTTGATAGTTCAACGGATGACAAACATTTCAGTTTTTGTCATGTCTCTTGGCCCCCAGTTTGTCCAGTATCAGGAACAATTTTTTTTAAAATCAAACACAGTACAACTGAAGTTGTCTTGTCCTGTCTTGTTCCTTATTTTTTAGCAGATCAAACGCATTCTTAGGACCAAAACATAACTTTTTTTCTTTAAAAGACCATTGTAAAACCAAAAATATCTTTATGAAACCAATAAACTAACTGAGCCAAATAAAAATTATAAATATAATAATAGTTCTACCTTAATGGAGAGAGTAATAAAAAATAACAGAGAGAATATTCTTAAAATAAGGAGGAAATTATTTCTTTTTATTTGGTTTACAATTTTAAGAAGATTTCATATATACTAGGACTAATCTGAGTGTCTTAAAATTGTTTCCATTTTAGTCTTTTACCAAAGAAGGAAATCGGTAAACCTTATAACTAAAAACAAAAAATTATGTTAGCAACACATTATTTAGCACACTCTTTTTAATATACTTTTTTAATTAGTTGAATTTTAAATGGATCCCACTAAATTTATTTAGAACCTACATGATTTAGTGAAATTCACTTGAATTTCAATCAATTAAATAAAGTGAGTTAGGAATAGTGTGTTAGGAGTTACGTTGTTACCTCACCTTAAAACAAAAACCTTAGTAGATAAAAGTGAAAAGTAGGACAGTAAAAAGATGGGAAGAATAACAATTTTGTCGGAAATTACAGAAACCCCATCACCACGTGTCCTCCTGTCTTTGACCATTTGACCATATTCTACTACTACTAGCCACTAGGATATCTCATCTTCTTCTTGTTGGAGTATATTTTTGAGGCATGACTTTCAGACATTATTGTGTTGCTTCATTTTACAATGATTTCTTCAAGCATGAATCCAATATCATCATGCTGTTTTACATTTAATTACTCTAATTTTGATGAGTTTAATAATGGATAACCATGTGATATGAATTTTCATTCAAACGATAAATTTTGTAAATTCATATTTATTATAATAATGTTATTCACCATTGTGCATCATACATCAATTAAGAGACTTGTCCATGTTAGTTGTCGCATGTATTATATTTTGTGGGTCAAGTCCAACATGAACAAGTGTTTCATGTGGTGCATAGTGCACAAGTCTCGAATAACATTATAACGAATACAAATTTTATAAAATTGACCGTTGGATTGAAAAATTATATCATATCGATCATTCATATAAATCTTTAGAAAAAATTAAACTCATTTGATATATTATGTCCCATCAAAATTAACGGTTTATGACTTTTTATTGAATTTAGTAGCATTGCTTGTGAATACCAGATTTAAGTGATGAATATGATTAATTGGAATAAAAGGCTGCAAAAAGTGAAATCCAAAACCAATTTGGATTTTCTACATTTGTTTTCCCTAATTCACCTACATTTAAGTAAAAATTAACTAAAAAAGAGAAAATATTGCATATATAGGTGCATTTATGTATGTTGTAAAGACCAAGATACCCTAGAGTTTGCCTAAATGTATGAAATATAGGAAACTATGACTTTAGCGAATCCAATTGCGCAATTGCGATCGGAAGATGTCTGAAACCACTTGATGTTATAACTGACATTCAAACCAATTTAAACTGGTAGTGAAAACCAAAAGAGGATCCATCCAAAACTAGAGATAACCGAGGGGTGTGAAATCATGTGAGGGACTATATTTTGTCAATGGAAGAAATCAAAACAAATGGGTAATGGCATAGTAGAGTAATTGCATAGGAGAACATGAGTTAGGGTTCACCGGAATAAATTAGTAATTAACTTGTACCATTAGATTAAAATAAAATAGAGGGACGTAATTTTGAGTAACTCTATTAAGTTGTTTTTGGAGTTAACAGATCTCTCTCACTCTCTCTCTCTCTATATATATATATACACACACACAACTTAATCTAAAATTAATAATTTTATTTTTAATCAAAAATATTTGAGTGTTATGAATATTATTTAAAGAAATATATATAAAAATAATAATATAGTACTCCCTCCGGTCCGATGTATAAGGAACAACTTGGAATCTTTTTTTTGTCCTTTATACAAGAAACAACTTATAAATTTATGCTTTATTAATTAAATATTTCCATTTCTACCCTTATTAAATGTTAGTCATTCCTATGTCATGCATTAATTAGATTACATATTCCCTATATAAAAAATATGGAGGGAAACAACAAGCACACTAAAAAGCTTGTGAATAGCAAAAGTCACATTGAAATTAAGCATGTGGTGTATGTAGATAATTACAAGAGAGAAGTATAAATTAATACACCAAGTTTATTTTTGGAATAGACAAAAAGATTTAGAGTTTTTAATTAAAAAAATAAGGTTTCTTGGTCTGATGTGCTTTTTCCAAATTGTTCCTTATACATTGGACCGGAGGGAGTATTAATTTTAAATATTAGATAATTCACGGTTAATTTATTTTCTGTCATTCTTATGAATTAAATATGACTTTCGTTATGCATTTCAATAACAAATATTATTGGTGTTGGTTTAAAATATAAATGTTGAAAAGTTCTGATTTTTCCAACAAATACCACCAATAACTAGAGAGTGGTTTGCCTTGCTTATGCACGATGCATAAATAAGGGAAAATTGCTTAACGCACTCCCAAATTTCTCTCGCACTTAGATAAGCTTTTTATAAATTATCTTTTTAAATCTCAATATTATTTACTTTTTTTGAATCAAGCAAAAAATTTACCTACTTTTGTTTTAGGTAAAATAATATTGAGATTTAAAAAGATCAAAATATTCTAAAAAGCTATTTGGTACAAATTTGAATCAAGCAAAAAATTTACCTACTTTTTTTTAGGTAAAGTGACATATAATTTGGTACAATTTTTTTTCTTCAAAGTGACATATAATTTGAAACGGAGGGATATTATTTATACATATGTTGACATTGATTTTTGCATGTCTTTTCAAGCTCCCTAATGTGATAAATGATAAAGTACTAACAATTTGTTGCTTTTGATTAACCAACATTTGGTGGGGGAGCAACAAAAAAATTAATTAAGAAATTGAGTTAGACCCTATCATCAATGGGGATGAAACAAATTCCAACAACTAATTTTTTGATCAATGTGTTGATGAGTTTGTTTAAGTTGCAGCTACAAATCCTTCTTCAGAGTCTCCAAACACTTGGTTCAAAATCATAGCTAATCGAATTCCACCTTGAGCAATTCGTTTCATGACATACGGCATCCTTGAGTCGAAGTAATCCTCTGTAAAAGTCACACGTCATTTAGCAACAATACTTCAGATTAAAGGTGTGTCTGGTGTCTAACACGTGTCTGTGTCAAACACCGATACATGTGGTTACATTCAATTACTTCAATCTTTTAAAACTATTATCGATGTGTCAATGTACGTGTCATTGTTTACCTGCAAGAGTTGTTCCAGATTCAACTCCTTCATAACCCCATTTGCAAGCTATTTGTATGCTCTCTTTAGCCCAACTACATGATTAGTCCAAAACAAACACATTCAACAAGAGAAATATATAAATATAGATTGATTGAATAAAAAGTGAAAGAAAAAATGTTCTCACTTATTCACACAACGAGAGATATCATTGCAATGTTCCCACGAAACAACATCATCTGACCAGATTCCCTGCATACAAGAAATAATAAGTTGTTGGTTTTATTTGGAATCAATCAAAGAATCCATGTGTTCATTAAAAAAAGCTAGGAAGAGTGACATAAAAATTTAAATATTGTTACATTGGTATAGTTTTTCTCAATATCTTGGAGGAGGAGTGTCACATCTTTGTCATAGTAATCTGCTAATGCAGTGAGAATAATTTCTCTGTCCCACACCTTATATAGACAAGAAAAACAAAAATGATTATAATTGAATCAGTTTCTTTCCGTGAAGAATCCTAAATTTGCTTAGCAACAATATTCATGTCTCGCGAAGCAAAATTGTTTTGTAAACAAGTCTACTAGCTAGTAACATATTTTTTGCTTACATGATGTAGATTAGATTTGTGCCTATACCAACGTAAATCTATCGTGTTTCCACCTTTATCCGAGGTGAATCCAACATGCATCGGCTGAAAGAGAATAATTTTTTTATCAAATTAACTTTATCCGGTGTATTCACGATTATCATAAATACAAAGTAAAAAATGTTAAGGAAATTAGATAGTACTAAATACCTGGTGAATATCTCCTGTGAAGTGTGCTAAGAATAATAATGCCTCAGTCATATTATCTGCAATATATCTAGTTAATAATTAAAATTTTCGAAAAAGAGAAAATAAAAAATCAAAGACTTGACATGAGTCCCTCACATCTACGGTCAGAAGTTCCCTCTTTGTAATGTGAAAGTTGAGAAGTGAAATTTTTGATAGCTCCTGCAACACACAGATCCTCATGGCAGTCCCCTATTTTTGTTAACAGAAACAAATTGTTGCATTAGTAATAAATATTTAGAGATTTAATTAGAGAATATGACAAAATAAATTGAGTAAAGCTTACTTGAATATTGAAAACCACATTTATCATCTGGTGTATCAATGAAATGAAGTGGACTTGTCCATCTATATTTGTACCAATGCCTAATTTGATCAGGCCATACACATAGGGCTGATAAGTTGCCATTCACATTGGGAGGTAACAAATGTTTCACTGCTTCTGATGCCTCAGGCTTTAAAAGTGCCTATAAATCATATAGCAATTATATATCAATTACTTTACCACCATATTTGAGATGTGTCAGACACTAAATGTTAATATCTCTCTCAGTTGAGATTTGAATCTTGTTTCACCGAATTGTGAGAGTCTAGTCTCTTCTGCTAGACTAAACTTCGTCGGTATAATTTTTTTTTAATGTATTTAAACATATATTAATCATTCAAATTATGTTTAACCAAAATCAATATAAAATTGATTTTTAAAATTGATTTTTATTAGGCAACCAAACACACCTTAAGACAAGGATTGAACTTAATTTACCTGTGCAATTAGACATGTCATCTCATGACCCTCTTTACTCCATCCAATAACACCAGGTACTATGATGAAAGTAGAACATAAGAACAACAAAAATCCAAATGGAAGAGACACCATCAAGCCTTTAAATCTAGTCATTTCTAATCTTTTTCAATCACCATATATGTTTTAATTTTGTATCCTTGTGAAGGGTACCTTGCATATATAGTTACATTTATAAGAAGATTAGGTTCAAAGAACACGTTACATGGTTTTCATTGAGTACAAGATTGAAACACCTATTAGTTTGATTTAAGTATGTTAAAAGTTGACCTTAACTCTACCATTGAGATGGCATATTCTAGTATATGCAATAATGTCATGTGAAAAAATGTTGTGAATTAGGTGTTGAGTAAAAGGGAACATAATTGAATTATTAGAGTTCTTTGCTTATGGTACACTGTTACCTACATCAAAATGTAATTACAAGCAACATGTTTGTGGTCTTGAGTTCACGATATCTACATGACTCAATGATGCAATTGTAGTGAGTGGATAAAATGGCTAATAATAGGGTAGCATTAATTATGAACAAAAGAGATATCATATCTTGAAATAAAAATTTTGATTTAGTAATATACAATGTCATTTGATTTTCATGTGTATTTTTAAAATGTGTCTAAGTTGTAGAAAATAAATAATAAAGTGATAGAGAAAAACATATATTGTATCACACACAGTCTATTTTTTTTTTTTTTTGACTCAATATATTTTGAAGTCTTATAAATTGAATGTGGTACCAAATGAATAATTAGACATGTGTTGAGATGTTTGGCACAAGTTTAGGTTTTCCTCTTTTTATCTATCCTCTATTTTTTTATTCATTTAAGTGAATATTTCTCCTAAAAAAATAGAAGTAAAGTAAAATACATGGCTCATAATCCTATTTTTCTTCACCATAAAATCCATAAAACTCATATTTCTTTTTTAAAAATGTTGTATGCAATAATCATTTTATAGTTCTTAATTTTATTCATCTTAGAAATCAACTTTATGGTAGCTATGTAAAGTCATCTTTACAATATTATTTTCCTTCAAATTATGTTCTATAAAATCCATTTTTACAGTAAATATTAAAATTTTAAAATTAAAAAAATAATCTAAGAGGGTTATTTTTTGAATAAAACTTAACCTACAATTTATAATGCTAGTATGCTACAACAAATATATATATATTTTGTTTTGAACAATTTTCCTACGACCAGTCCTCTTACACTCAAAGCCCAGTATATTCTTGGCCCAATACTAAGCCCACGAAAAAACCCAAAACCCTAACTCTGAACACAATAAATTGAAGCGAGAATTCAATTGAGAAACCCTAGCCAAACACTAGCAGCTGCTGCAAAATTTTCCTTACAGATCGAAAATGAAGTACAATCCACGAGTCTCCAGCAGCCGCCGCAAGAGTCGCAAGGCTCATTTCACGGCACCGTCAAGTGTCCGCCGTGTTCTAATGAGCGCACCTCTTTCCGCCGATCTCCGATCCAAATACAACGTCCGTTCAATGCCAGTTCGCAAAGACGATGAAGTTCAGGTCGTTCGTGGTCTCTACAAAGGTCGTGAAGGTAAGGTTACTCAAGTTTACCGTCGCAAATGGGTGATTCACATTGAACGTATCACAAGGGAGAAAGTGAACGGATCTACTGTGAATGTTGGTGTTAATCCATCGAAAGTTGTTATCACTAAGCTGAGATTGGATAAGGATAGGAAATCGCTTCTTGATAGGAAGGCCAAGGGTCGTGCTGCTGCTGATAAGGAGAAGGGAACCAAGTTTGCTACTGAGGATATTATGCAGAATGTTGATTAGTTTGTTTTTCCATCTTTAATCTTGTGTTTGGTTTTTTAATTTTGAAATTGGAAAACTAATATATCAAACTTCATGAAGTTGTTTAATTTTGGTTAATTTTGTATGTTTTAATTTTAATCAAACTTTTTGATATATCTATTAGCTTTATGAGATATTCGATTATTGTGCTTGCATTTAATATTTTATGTTATAGTTAAGTAATGATGATTATAATGTTTATATTGTTTCTAATGATGACTGTTTTTTGTATATTTGTATTGAGGTTTATTTAGAGTATGACGGCTTATCGTTCAAATTGTTCAACACAATGTATAGTTATATTGATGATATTGTCTCGGTCTGTGTGCTCAGTGCTACTATGTATGACGTGGTTATTGATTTAGTCGGTGATTGAATTTTGCATTTTTAAGTTTCAGTTGAGTAATATATGAATGGTTTTGTTTGAATTTGAATGTATGAATGTTTTGTGTGTAACATATGGAAGACACTAATATTGGCGATACACATTTGTTGAATTGTTGGATATTGTGCATAGTATGATTAAATTCTTATTCGATGGTTAGAACCGTAGAAGTTAAGATAAGATATACTAGTAGATTTGTTGTGCAGCATAAGTCTTGCGTCTCGACATAAAATTTGAATGTGGGTCGATCAAATTTGACATACGCAAGAGTTTATGTGAATAGTTTTATTAACTTGTGAAAAGTTGCTCCATGAATGTCAAAGTGGGTTGTCAAGATGTTTATTATATGTTTTCTTTCTGTCCAGTGGTATGGATGATGAGATTATCAATTTTACAGTTATCCCTGGCTGATATAGCAGATGCTGAAAATTTGTAAATCTGACATACACTGGTAGACTCCAATTTTGTTGCACTTGTCTTAACTTGATTGCTTTGTTTGAGTAATGATGTTTTGTTGCACTTCTTTCTTGAACTATAAATACCTGTTTATACTAAATGGATGATTGGTGTTGAATGTGAACTGTTTATGTTAGTATTAAGTTTTCATGTTGTTTTGATGTTTTTGTACAAATATTCTTCACTGTTAGATTCCAATTTTGTTGCTCTTTGTGTAACCTGTTTGCTTTGTTTGATCAACTTATCAAGTTGTTGCATTACTTTCTTGAACTATAAGTATATTATGTTTCCATTATGTGAATGAAGGATTTTGAGAGTGGGTTGTTTGTTGTAGTAGATATAAGTTTTCAAAATCTTTTGATGTTGTGTAAAATATTCTTTACCATTGATTTTTTTTCAAGACATTTCCTTTTCATATGCTAGAACTAAATTAAAATTTAGATATTCTTTTATTAACATGTGGATATTTTACTGCATTGTTGTAATATTGGATTTGATTTAGTGATTTTGAACACAAGCCAATAAGTTGTTTGTTCATTGTATTGTTTTGATGTGCAACCTGCATTGATGTTTTCTTCTACCCAGAACTGTGACTGATTAGATAAACAATTTTATGGTTATCCCTTTCTGATTTAGCCCATGTTTGGAATCATGGTTGAAATATGTAAAGTCTAGCAATTGTTTTTTTTTTTAACTTCAGTTTTATTTGAAATGTTTATATGTTATTAATTATTATTCACTTTAGAAATGTGTGTTTGCTTTGGGAATTAAACTCTATGGTTGTTAAAAAATGGTTTGTACTATATAGTTGGTAGTCTCATTTATAATTTAATGGGGTGTTGACATTCTAATACGTATGTTTTTCTATTCATCTATTCATTATGCTGGTCTACATAATATCTATATATAAATCTCTTACATGTTCAGATTGCTTTATTACCTTTTAAACTGAATTATTCACTTTAGATAAAAATGTGTTTTTTTTGTTATTGTGTTGTGTTCATTTTATATTTTCCTCTTCTTTTAAAATGATTAACATTTTGTAAAAATCGATTGAGACTTTTCTTTTTGAAATAAACCAAATTTCAATTTGGTGTTTGGATTCACCCAAACAAAAATGACCTCCAACGTACATAAATTTTATATTACACTTCTGTTGTAAATGAATAAAAAATATAAGCTGTCTGCCAACTAAATTGGATCATGTTCATCGTGGGTGGATACATCGATGTATCTTCTATCATTCTTGAATAATGCAGAAAATGAATTCTCAATTCTGTATCCATTTTCCTTTTCTGTATGTAGAAAGCGAAAGAGTAGCACCTTTAGACCGTCTCCAATGGTGGGCACTTATTTTCTAAGTATGACTCTCTAATAGGTACCACCATTGTAGCAAAATATAAATGAGAGTATCAAAATAGGTACCCAATTGTAGCAAAATATAAATGAGTGCTCTTAGTTGCTGTCGACAATCCAATTACATTACATATTTATTTATGTACGTAAGGGAACATTTTTTTTAGGTAAAACATAATATAACATTGATGTATATTTCTTTTGCTCAATAATAGAAATAATAGCTTAAATTTTTATCAAAAAAAGGAAATTAAAGCTTAAATTCACCTTTTGAATTTCAAGTATTACTCTCATTTTTTCAAATTCACACCTAGTTAACACAATTATTCAATGTGTCACCCAAAATGACTATATTTATTTAAAAATTAAAATGAAATATTTTCCCAAATTAGGAACTTAATATCTCAAAATCAAATCATTTAAAAATAATTCACGAACATTAATCTTCCAATTATTCTTCTACAACGATATCCAACAACGATTCAATATTCTCAAATATATAGCCATGAATTGTACTACCTATTATCCTAGCAGTTCATGAGACTATATCGTAATGAGAAATGGCATCCACATTCATCAAAACAACAATTATCTTTTAATAGTTAAACTAACACTTTATGTACCAATTTGTTAAGGAGCTAATGATCTTTAGTTCAACTCGATAAATCAATCGTCAATGCTTATAAAAAAAAATTCACAAGTCATTGGACTCAAATGATTAATGATCTTTACCATTTTTTTTTTATAAGTAATGATCTTTACCATTGATTGTTTGAGAGAATTTAAGTTCAATTTTAAAATAAATTTATTTTTAACTAGATTTTACTTATCTCATTCCCAAAATTCGGTTTACTACGCTGTAGGAATCTAGGGGTAAAAAAAAAGGTCTCATTTACTTGTTAAAAAATTCATGAAATCTATCTAAAACAAAAATAAAAAATTCAACCCAGTTTTTTTAAGATAAAATGCCGCGAGTCTTTTCGAATTTAATTAAAGTTTGAATTTAACTTTGATTTGGACATGCAGCAACAATGTTACAAATCTTAAAGAAAATTTACTGCCTATTTAAATTCCATAAAGTGTTGGATGGATTAATCTGTGCGGTTGCTATCTGATTTATGAAAGAAAAAAAAGGTCAAGAAAATACGCGTGTAAGTGTGTGTAACTAATAGGAGGTGATTGTTTGTTGTTCTGTAAGTTCGAAATAGAACAACAGAGAAGAGAAGGAGAGAGGTTTTGAACAAACAGACAAGCAAGCAATGAAGGCTATTGTAATAACAACACCAGGTGGACCTGAAGTTCTACAACTCCAAGAGGTTGATGACCCTCAATTCAAAGACGATGAAGTTCTCATCCGTGTCCATGCTACTGCCCTTAACAGAGCTGATACCCTTCAGAGGAAAGGTGCTTACCCTCCCCCTCAAGGTGCTAGCCCTTATCCTGGTCTTGAATGTTCTGGAATCATTGAATCTGTTGGCAAAAACGTTACCAAGTGGAAAATTGGTGATCAGGTATATACTATATAGCTTTTCCATAATTTAAGTCAATATCATGGCTTTTTCCAAGTGGGTTTTTCTTTATATTGAAAATTGAATTGTGGGTCTATGAAAAGTTTTAATCTTGATTATTAATCATTATGAAAATTACAATCTTTATTATTAGAATTTATAGGTCATGTTTGGATAAGTAACTTAATTAAGCACTTATTGAATAAACTCCCCCTTATATATAGGCTATTTTTGGAGAGCTTATGAAAATAAGTTGTTTTTATAAAGCTTATAGATATATCATAAGTTGTTTTTATAAGCTCTACCAAGCAGTCTCACAAGTGGTTATGTCAGTAGATAAACAACTTTGTGTGAATGTGTTGTACTTGTTTTGTGATTATGAATGGATATTATGTGGTGTGGCTTTATAGGTATGTGCTCTTCTAGCTGGAGGTGGATATGCTGAGAAAGTAGCTGTTCCGGAGGGACAAGTTCTTCCGGTGCCACCCGGTATTTCTTTAAAGGATGCAACTAGTTTTCCTGAGGTTGCAAGTACTGTGTGGTCAACTATTTTTATGATGAGCCGGTTATCCAAGGGGGAAACCTTGTTGGTAAGTCACATGATTGTAATCAACTCATAACTTTGCTCTTTCCATGTATGGATATTCGGTATTTTGCTACCGATTCTTGCATTGCTTTTGATCTTACTGTTGCCTAATAGTTAATGTGTTAACTTTATTAATTCTCAGATTCATGGAGGTTCAAGTGGAATCGGTACATTTGCAATTCAGATAGCTAAGTACATAGGAGCAAAAGTATTTGTTACTGCAGGTTCAGTACTTCTGTTCATGTTATTGAACTTTTTGTCAGTTTCTGTATGTTTAGCCGTTGACATTTGCTATCTACCTCATTGTCCAATGAAACCGATACTATCTCAAGTAGTTTTCGGTTTTCACCCATTGAAATTACAAGCAATGTTTGCAGAAATTTTATTCTAGAATGATATTGCTTAGCAGGTAGTGAGGAGAAGCTAGCTTTTTGCAAGAGTCTTGGAGCCGATCTCGGTATCAATTACAAAACTGAGGACTTTGTTGCAAGGGTAAAGGAAGAAACTGGTGGTCAAGGTATTATCTCTAGGAAGCATGATGTAAATTCCAAGCATTCCTCAACATTAAGTGATCTATACCATACCACCGTACCGCTCGATATCTGTGTTTTTTAACTCATTGATTATATATAAGTTGTAATATTATCGTTGATGTGGTGGCAGGTGTTGATGTTATTCTTGATTGTATGGGAGCATCCTATTATAAAAGAAATCTTGATAGCTTAAATTTTGATGGAAGGCTTTTTATTATCGGCTTTCAAGGGGGTGTTTCTACAGAGGTAGATCTACGTCCTTTACTTGCCAAACGTCTCACCGTACAAGGTATTACAAATTTTATACCTTACCCTTTTCTCATAGGCTGTGCTCTTCAAGTTTAGTTTTCTGCATGTAAATGTTTTCCTGTACAAGTAAAAACACGGTTTGACATCTTATATGTTTAAGATGAAGAAAAAAAAAGTAAATAGCTAGTCACTTGCATTAGTAACTTAAACAATACAACATGGTTTATGAAATTTCACTTAACTTAGAATAGTCCACTGCCTTCTTACAAATTTTGTTTTGCATATTCATGATTGTATATTGTTGAATGTACTCTACAATTTCAGAGTATATTTGTTACAATGAAAAGGTGCTCCTTTTACAGGAGAGAGTACATAAAGGCACTCCACAAACATAGAATCAAACAGTATCGAGGATAATAAAGATTAAATATTTCAAGTTTTCAACATATTTCTTTTTCCATTTTTGCATTGGAGCTTCTTCTTTATTCACATTTTTATATCAGTGATAGCTCCAGGATAAAAAGCCCTTATCATTATGAATCCTGCAATATATTGATGATGACTATATAGGGCAGCTTCAGTACCCAATTTTGTCCACCCCGACAGACATTTTTCGCAACTTGCCTGCAATGCATAGAAACAAAATTCTTGTCGTAGGCCCTGTTACTGGAGTCTGATATCATTTATAAGAATTCTATTGTAAAAGTATACATAGTTTTGACTACCTTCCAAAGAATAGACACATACTTTTGAACACAAATATTAGTAATTAATTGTTACGTTTTACTTGTTAGTTGTTAGTAATGTTAGTGGGCCGACTTGAACGCACATCACTTTATCTCTACAACTTCTCTGTTCATCCTCAAGCCACCAAATCATAATATCTCTTCTATAGACACATCATTTTTAGGTATCCACCTTTGAGTTTATTCTTGAAAATAAGTTTTAGGCAAATGCTAAATAGTGCCCCTGGGGCACTCTTTAAGGATTCTATTTGAAGAAATTATTTATTCAAAAAGTTAAACATTTCATTTCCCAATGCATTTGACTTCACATGTTTTCATAAAAAGTTAATAGAAACTTACTATTCCCCCGGGGCACTCTTTAGCAAGACCCTAAGTTTTATATGTGGATACATTACAGAACCGGCTTTTCCACTGTTGAAATGGTAGGTTCATTTTTAAGTGGCTATGATATATACGTATCATTTATGAATATTCTATGGTATATTATGTGCAGGGGCTGGTTTGCGTAGCAGAAGTCCTGAAAATAAAGCATTGATCATTAGTGAAGTGGAGAAGAATGTATGGCCTGCAATTGCAGAAGGAAAGGTTAAGCCTGTGGTCTACAAATCTTTCCCTCTTGCTGAAGCTGCGGAGGCTCACCAGCTTATGGAAAGCAGTCAGCATATTGGAAAGATATTGCTTTTGCCATGAAAATCGTGGAAAATATTCGATCGATGTACACAACATACTTTGGATAATTTGAGTTTGTACCTTTGTATGTTCTGACCTCAGTCTCAAATAAAGTTGTGGTTTACAATACAATTTACCGGTATTGTGTATTAGGGAACATGGATCATGTTTTTACTTCTTTCTTCTGTTTTGGTTTTTCTCAAGAGTTTTATCGATCTTTCAGTACTTAAACTTGTATATGCCATGATAGCAAATTGAGTAGGAGGCAAAAATGTCATTTTCGTAGTTGTTTGGGATCAATTGAAAAAAATAAAGGAACACATAAAAAAACAAAATGATTATGACAGTTGCTTCTACATGAAACCAAATTGCCTATGCATCAAATGGATAGCATGTTTGGATTTGGGGTGACTTGAGAATGCATGTGTGTTGGATCAAACTCTAAGAAGCAGCTTTTGGCTAGCTTTGTGGCTGGTGCATGATTCTACAACAAAAGGAAAACCAAAACATAGTGACAAATAACACTAAGAAGGAAGTTAATTACTGTCATCCTCATCACTTACTCGAAATGAGATTTGTGGTCGCTGCGAACCAAAATCACACGAGTCAAGTTTCATTTAAGCTTGGAGAGACAAGATGAAGTCATGGAAGGAGGTACTGAAAGATAACAGTAGAGGTATAATTTTGTGAGGAAAGTGGAAATGAGCACAAAGCTATATCAACTGTGGCTTTAAAAAGGGATGAAATCAAAGATAACAGTAGCAGTATAGCCATGCTATAAACTACGGTCTCTCTCTGGTCCTTTTACTTTTTTAGTTTTATTTTAAATCTTTAGTCTTTTTAAGAAATCAATGTACAATTAGTGATATTTTACTCTTTGTATACTTACTAAAGCTAAAACATTAATTATATCAATTTTTATATTTTCTCTAAACCAATTGTACCCTTACTAAGGAGTATATTTTCTCTTTCTTAATAAAGTAAGGGTAAAAATGACTTAACTTATCAATCTTTATCACTTCTTAATCTCTGTGCAAAACACTAAAATGACTAAAATTTTGGGACGGAGGAAGTAGTATTTAACACCCCTGCAAAGAAGGACGAAACTATATCTCTATCAACAAAACTGTTTATTAATTATATTTTTGCAAAAACTGTATTGAAGAACTTGAAGACAAAATTATTTTTGAAGAACTATATGGAATATGCATTCACATATTCCATTTGCAGTTTTTTATTATAATTTTTTTTTGTAAAGCATGCAGTTTTTTTTATTAAATCGTCAACAACTAAATTTAAAAATGATGATTCATGTAGCATTATATAAAACATTAACAACCAAATTTTATTCTATCAAGTATTAACTGAGGTCAGCTACATGGATCAAATTATAATGTTCTATCAAATATCATATTCTAGGTTTTAATTTCTATATAAAAAAAAAATCTAGGTTTTAATAGTTTCTTTTATAGTTTTTTTTTAGACTGGATCCTCTTCGGTGACAAGAGAGGTCCAGTCTAAGTTAAGTTAACTTAACTAGTAACGGCACTAGAAGGTGATTGTTGTTATATTGAGAGTCATCATCAGTGTGAGAGAAAAGAGAAGGAAAGTGGTTGACCAAAAGCAACACTACCACAGTCCAAACATCATAGTCAAAGAATAAAAATAGTATGAAAGCCATTGTAATAACCACACCAGGTGGACCTGAAGTTCTACAACTCCAAGAAGTTGAAGATCCTCAACTCAAAGATGATGAAGTCCTTATCCATGTCCATGCTACTGCCCTTAACAGAGCTGATACTGTTCAGAGGGAAGGCTCTTACCCTGTTCCTAAAGGTGCTAGTCCTTATCCAGGTCTTGAATGTTCTGGAACTATTGAATCAGTTGGCAAAAACGTTTCCAAATGGAAAATTGGTGATCAGGTATATAGCTATAACATAATTTGAAGTCAAAATAAAATTTTTCCAAGTGGGTTTTTCT
This sequence comes from Trifolium subterraneum, assembly GCA_951799995.1. Taxonomy (NCBI): domain Eukaryota; kingdom Viridiplantae; phylum Streptophyta; class Magnoliopsida; order Fabales; family Fabaceae; genus Trifolium; species Trifolium subterraneum. The sequence goes on along the minus strand of OX637462.1, from coordinate 3,249,373 downwards.
TAATATTGAAAATTGAATTGTGGGTCTATGACAAGTTTTAATCTTGATTATTAATAATTAGGAAGGTTACGATCTTTATTATGAGAATAAGACTTGTTTGGATAAACAACTTAATTAAACACTTACAGGATAAGTGCTTATGTATAAGCTGTTTTTATATTTTTTAAAAAGTCAAAGTTATAAATGGTTTTCATAAGCTAGCTTGGAGAGTTTAATGGAAATAAGCTAAAAATGGCTTATAGACATGTAATAAGCTCTTCTAGATAGTGTCACAAGTGCTTATGTATAAGCTCAAATAAGTCAATCCAAATAGGCCTTATGTGAGTGTGTTGTCCTGTGATTATGAATGAATATTATGAGGTGTGGCTTCACAGGTATGTGCTCTTCTAGCTGGAGGTGGATATGCTGAGAAAGTAGCTGTTCCTGAGGGACAAGTTCTTCCGATTCCAACCGGAATTTCTCTGACGGATGCAGCTAGTTTTCCTGAGGTTGCATGTACTGTGTGGTCAACTATTTTTATGACGAGCCGGCTATCTAAGGGGGAAACCTTGTTGGTAAGTCGTATGATTGTGATCAACTCATAACTTTTCAGGAAAAAATACAATAATCTGCTCTTTCCAAGCATGGTTATTAGGTATTTTGCCATTGATTCTGGCCATGCTTTTGATCTTCTCAGGCTATTGTAGTATAATTACTTGGTAATACAAATCTGGCGTAATAGTTGATGTGTTAACTTTATTAATTCTCAGATTCACGGAGGTTCAAGTGGAATCGGTACATTTGCAATTCAGATAGCTAAGTACATAGGAGCAAGAGTATTTGTTACTGCAGGTTAAGTATTGCTTTCATGTTATTGAACTTTTAAGTCAATTTCTGCATGTTTAGACGTGAGACTGATTATAAGTTCTAAGCGATGTTTGCAGAAATTTTATTCTATATATTGCTTAGCAGGTAGCGAGGAGAAACTAACTTTTTGCAAGGATATTGGAGCTGATGTTGGCATCAATTACAAAACAGAAGACTTTGTTGCAAGGGTAAAGGAAGAAACTGGTGGACAAGGTATTACCTCTAGAAAGGACAATGCATATTCCTAGCAATCCTCAACCTTATATGATCTATGTAGTAACATATGATATCTTTGTTTTTTAATTGTTTTCTTAGAGATGCATTAGGTAATATTATCTTTGATCTGGTGGCAGGTGTTGATGTTATTCTTGATTGTATGGGAGCATCCTACTTTCAACGAAATCTTGATAGCTTAAATTTTGATGGAAGGCTTTTCATCATCGGCTTTCAAGGGGGTCTTTCTACAGAGGCAGATCTACGTCCTTTAGTTGGCAAGCGTCTCACTATACAAAGTATTACAATTTATTCCCTCTTCTAATTGATAATCCTCTTCAAGTATCGTTTTCTGCATGTAAATGTTTGTATGTACAAGTAAAAACATGGTTTAACGACTTATATGTTAGAAGATGAAGAAATAAAAATAAATCTTATGGTGGATTATGTGCAGGTGCTAGCTTGCGCATGAGAAGTCCTGAAAATAAAGCTGCAATCGTTGCTGCAGTGGAGAAGAATATTTGGCCTGCGATTGCAGAAGGAAAGATTAAGCCCTTGATTTACAAATCTTTCCCTCTTTCTGAAGCTGGAGAGGCTCACCGGCTTATTGATAGCGGTCAGCATATTGGAAAGATATTGCTTGTGCCATGAAAACCGTGGTAAATACTCAATGTACATGACACAAAATACTCTTGAATAATTTGTGTTTGGACTTTTGTGTGTTCTGTCTGATTTTAATGTGTACTAAGGATCATATTTTAACTTCTTTCTTCTGTTTTTGTTTCTCTTTCGTTGTTTATCTATCATCATTTAAGCCTAATTTCTACCATCTTTTCTACTATAGGTGTTATCACAACTCTCTTTCTAATGATATCATTCCTAATCTTATCTTGTTTAGTCTTACCACACATCTAACATTATATCCTCATCTCGGTTAAGCAAAATTTATTTTTTGGACACTCATGACTACATGTAGTTAGTGAGATCAAGTTCGTCCGACCGATCGAACAATTTAAGTTCTTTAGCCAAAGGAATATTTACTTGGTTTACCACATTATCACCTAATTCGATTACGAATTATGGGCAATTGGAAACACTATTCCATGAACAGTTCATTGAGTATTACATGAATCTAGTCTATAGTATAGTCTAGATCATCGGTTATCCAATGAATCTAGAAAGTAATTTTTGCTTATAACTAAGAATAGAGGAAGTATATTTTTTTCAATTTGGCGAACTCATGTTTAATTGTAATCGTAGTAGAAAGAGTTATTTAAATTTAGTGTCCGACACACTTTAAATATAATCACTCTTTTATAAAGAACTTAACCAATCATTAGTCGATGGTGATTGACGCTGAACTAGGTAGGGATGATTACATTTCGACCCGTGATCCCCGCAACTACGATCGTGAGGGGGCTGAAACTACTTGATGTCAAAACTGACCCCCGAACTAGATTAAATTGGTAGTGAAAAGCAAAAAAAAAAAAAAAACTTATGAAAATAAAAATCACGTTTTTACTAAATTATCTTTTTACACATACTTGTGAATGAAGTACAATGGTGATTAATTTACCTATACAACGACTTGCGAATTAAGAATTATACAATTTTCTTTTGTGAAAAGACAATTTATTATACACAAAAATTATATTATTAACTTTGTTATCAATTTTTTCCCAAAAAAAAATAACATATTGTCATCAATTTTTTTTTGGGTACAGATTTGGGTTATGAAGTTCTGTTATCCATCGCGACTCACCACATTGTTCAAACCATTTCACAACCTTCAATGAGTGTTATGTTGCATTAATCGCAACATCATCTAAGAACCTCGTAGATTTCAAACAAATATTCAACAGATGACAGTCAGATATAAGTCCAAGTGAATGAATATTTGAAGCACAAAGTTATGAAGATAAACTAACTGGCAAATCTGGAAGTGTAAACACCATGCCATCAGAAGAATTCAAATAGAATGTAACTAATACTGTAATATATACCAAACATTAAAATTCAAAAGCATTTAGAGTTTAACATTTGAGACATAAGCCACTTCATTACTAATAAAATTCCAAAGAGCTCAAAAAAGGTTATTTGTCATCGTGAGTCTTAAAATAGAAAGATGCTTAGACTAGTGAGGTTGGATCCTCGGCAGCCCATATATGTCTACCACAGTCATTGGGTGAGACATTGTTCCTCTCCATCTCAATAAAAAGCCATTTTGATTCCACAAAATGCCTCACTATTTTACACAGAATATCATTACCTTCCATTTACATATAACAAATTCAAATGCCTCACTAATGCTCCGTTTGGATTGATGGTTGATGACAATTTAGCAAGTGTACTAAAGTCGTCGTTAAGTAATAAAATTTATCGATCCACAGGGATTGTTTTATATTTGACAAAACAATTGAATTATATCTAGGTACTAAAAGCAATAAGAAAGGGGGGTTTGTTTGTTTGGATTTGTTGCCTAAATAAAAGATTTAGACAAAATATTTAGAAAAGATTCAAATAAAATATTTGAATTGAATTAGGGTTGTTAGAGAGAAACAAGCGATTGGACCTTTTGGTTCATCTAATCCTAATTCATCTCGGTGATTCCATGTTTATTAATGAACTACAAATTTAGTTTCACGATCGATTAAATTAAATAACTATGCCCAATGTCTTGGTAACATAGTCCTCTCCCTTGATCATAAATCCCAAATCTCTAAGGTGATTTATTATCAAGTGAGGAATTCGCGCTTTAATCTTTGATCTCAATTAGTAAACCAAAATCTCTTAAGTGAAAACCAATTTTACAATAATTCTTAGATCAATAATTTATCCTATCCTCATAGTAAAACAAATTATAAACATCAATCACACAAGTCGTCACATATGTAAAGCATTAAGCACAAGGAAAGATTGATGAAACTAACTTCGTAATTAATTAATAAACATAAAAGAAATCACATGGTTCGAGATAATTCGGGATTAGAATCCCCTAAGGCCAATCATAAGGATTTAGCCGGACATAGCTAAAAACAAATTAACAAGAATAAAAGTGAAAGAAAGCATTACAAAGAGCTCTGAGTTTCTTCCAAAAGTCTTCTGTTTCTCGCCGTAAAATTCTGTACCTGAAACTCTTGCTTGAGTCTCTTTATATAGAGATGCAGCTCCTGTTGATTTACTTCAGTTTTTCTTCGATCTTGATAGGAATTAGTTTTTTTAAACAAAATTTGTTTTAAAACTAAATATTTTCCAATCATATCTAACACACCGATTTGTTAACAAACTAATTCTTTTTTTTAAATCTTTTCTTGTGTTTTCAGCAGCCTTGTACTTGACGTAACTTCCACTTATTATTGTGCAAAAACATAATAAAAACGTACTAAAAACCTTGTAATTAGGTCTTGAAATAAGTAAAACTATAGTAATGACGTGGAGTCATCACAACCCCAAACTTGAACTTTTCCTTGTCCTCAAGAAATATCTTCATCCATCGGAAAACCTGGCACTATCATCAACAATCTTATTCAAAGCATCAAAGTCAACCAAGTTAGATACCCACAATTATCATTTCAATGATCATCCCTATCAAGAATTTACTCGCATATAGATTTATAACGAAAAATCAAGAACTTTTCACAAATATTGACCAAGCTTTAATCACTTCACTCCCTCACATTCTCTCCTGTTTAAAGATGGTTTAAATTTCACTCAATCAACACAAACATAGCCATTCTACCATAGACTTGCAAACATTCTAGAAATCAATCAACATGCATAAGAATTCACACCTTTAGAGGACTTGAGGGTTATAACGGGGCTAAGGTTTTTAGGGTGGATGTTTTTGGAAGGTAAGCAGAAAAACTTGGAGTTTAAAAGATCACATATTTCACAAAATTGGATTATTCAAACATTTTCCCCCTTAATTTCAAGCATTGTTATACTAGAGAACTTATTTATCAATCAATTTTACTTTTTTTTTTTTTTTTTTGTGTACACCATTTTGTTCATTCATTTTTTTCTTTTTGTAGTTCTCTAGTACCCCACCCCAAACTTAATCGGTTGCAAATACCAAAAGCAACCCCAAACTTAATGATGAGCATTGTGCTCAAATCAAAAATAAAGTGATCTAACTCCAAGAAAATCATCTTCTTCTTTTTTTCTTTTTATAAATTTCAAACTTGGGTTATCAAATAAAGAACATTTTTCTTTCGGCTCAAATGGGGTTTAACGAAGGATATAATATATGTAAAGGTGGCTTCAAAAAGGCTCAAGGTACAAACAACATGCCTCGGTGTGTAACTCATAGCAATCAATCAATTAAAAGAACAAAAGCAAGTTCTAGAGAATTAGCTAAGTTGTGGAATCTCTCATGACAAGAAAATTTATGTGTTTGGGCTCAAATTCGCACGGCTTTGCCGGATTATCGAGTGGTCAATGTTTGAGAAATTTCCTCAACTTTTCTAATTACAATCAAATATGAAAAGCAATCAATTAAGGGGGTCACAAATTCATGTATCATGATGCTAACCTATCTGACTTATAATAACATTCAAATAAAATCATTCCGATAGTGCGCAAGTTTTCAAATAGCCAAAACATTCACCAAAGACAAAATTAAATTCAAGTAAAAGGAAGTGAGACTAACCTTGGGTTGCCTCCCAATCAGCGCTCGTTTAACGTCAATAGCTTGACGGTCCGTAACCTCGGGGTCACGCGCTTCTTTAACGTCATTAGCTAGACGTAAGAAGATTGTTAGGGCGTCTTATATGAGAGGTGGAATATATCAACCGTCTTCTTCCTCTTGATTGTTAGGACTCCCATGAACTTGAGGAAGAGAGGATGTTGCTTCCATATCCTCCTCAGTATGGCCATAGCGAACAAAGCACATATCATATCTATGACTTTATCGATCTCTGATTTTTCTTTGGCTTTGTTGCTCGGATGTTCTTTGTATTGGAGATCTTGCTCTAGAAACTTCATTGGTTGAAACTGGGATGTCACATAGAGATCCATGTTCTTCACTTTGAATGGTTCTCTCATGCCATCTTCCTTATCTTTAAATTCTTCTTGTTCCATAATGGCATGTTGTTTCATCTTTATCTCAACCAATTGTCTTTCCACATCATATGCCTTCTCAACTAAATTATCACATCGAGCTTCAAATTTATCAAAAGAAGCTTGATTGGTATTAAAGAATTCGTCCAAAATATTTTGGAGTTGAGAATCAAAATTAGGCATGAACTTGTCTTGATCTTCAATCTTTATTGGTTGAGACTCACTCTTTCCATAGATATCTTCCTTCTGCATGTTTGACGTTTCTCTTATAGCTTCTTCTTTCTCTATAACGTCATGCCGGTTAATTCCTACCTCAACAAATAGTTTCTCTAGATCTTCCTCTTTATCTTCTTTTTCATGGTGTACTTCTTCCTCACTTGTTGGGGTTTCAGCTATTTCTTCTACCACTTTATCAACATCACAGTGTTCACTTTTGTTGCTTCTTGAATCCAGTTCAATCGGGGTTGTAGCTGATTCAATTGACTCACCGTTTTGGGCTTCAAAATCCTCTTTAGAGATTTCTTCAACGAATTCAATCCAGTTTTCCACGAACGATGGGTATCTTCTTGGTCTATTGATGAATTCACTGAAAAGTTCAAAGGCTTCTTCTATGGGTCTATTATTGTCTTGGCTAAGTTCGATGATAGTTTTAAGAATCTTAGACCGTTCATCTAGGTCCCATTGCACTGCCATTGCTTATGAAACTAAAATAAACTGATTAGTAGTAAAGCACAATGAAAACGATAAAGATTATGAGAATTTTTTTTTTTTTTTGAAATAATAACAAAAGCTGCTACTAATAAAAATATAATCTAACAAGAAAAAAAAAATAAAAATAAAAAATCAGATAGAATCTACTAAATAAACAAAATATAACTAAGATCCTAAATTAACTCTAACAATAGTTTTTTTTTTTTGATATATAAAAAAAAACAAGAAAATAAAAAAAAACTAAATATGGTTCAATCGGATTGTCAATTAAATCAACAATCCCCGGCAACGGCGCCAAAAACTTGATGACAATTTAGCAAGTGTACTAAAGTCGTCGTTAAGTAATAAAATTTATCGATCCACAGAGATTGTTTTATATTTGACAAAACAATTGAATTATATCTAGGTACTAAAAGCAATAAGAAAGGGGGTTTGTTTGTTTGGATTTGTTGCCTAAATAAAAGATTTAGACAAAATATTTAGAAAAAATTCAAATAAAATATTTGAATTGAATTAGGGTTGTTAGAGAGAAACAAGCGATTGGACCTTTTGGTTCATCTAATCCTAATTCATCTCGGTGATTCCATGTTTATTAATGAACTACAAATTTAGTTTCACGATCAATTAAATTAAATAACTATGCCCAATGTCTTGGTAACATAGTCCTCTCCCTTGATCATAAATCCCAAATCTCTAAGGTGATTTATTATCAAGTGAGGAATTCGCGCTTTAATCTTTGATCTCAATTAGTAAACCAAAATCTCTTAAGTGAAAACCAATTTTACAATAATTCCTAGATCAATAATTTATTCCTATCCTCATAGTAAAACAAATTATAACCATCAATCACACAAGTCGTCACATATGTAAAGCATTAAGCACCAGGAAAGATTGATGAAACTAACTTTGTAATTAATTAATAAACATAAAAGAAATCACATGGTTCGAGATAATTCGGGATTAGAATCCCCTAAGGCCAATCATAAGGATTTAGCCGGACATAGCTAAAAACAAATTAACAAGAATAAAAGTGAAAGAAAGCATTACAAAGAGCTCTGAGTTTCTTCCAAAAGTCTTCTGTTTCTCGCCGTAAAATTCTGTACCTGAAACTCTTGCTTGAGTCTCTTTATATAGAGATGCAGCTCCTGTTGATTTACTTCAGTTTTTCTTCGATCTTGATAGGAATTAGTTTTTTTAAACAAAATTTGTTTTAAAACTAAATATTTTCCAATCATATCTAACACACCGATTTGTTAACAAACTAATTCTTTTTTTTAAATCTTTTCTTGTGTTTTCAGCAGTCTTGTACTTGACGTAACTTCCACTTATTATTGTGCAAAAACATAATAAAAACGTACTAAAAACCTTGTAATTAGGTCTTGAAATAAGTAAAACTATAGTAATGACGTGGAGTCATCAATGGTACATAACGGAATGAAGCGGAATGTAACATAATGGAATGGAGTAGAGTGGGACGGAATGAAACACAAATTTCATTCCATTGTTTGGATATTCAATGATGGAATGGAACAAAATTACCACTCCATCGTTTGGAAAGTGAACGGAATGGAATGAATTATAACATTTTTATTCCAATTTTACCCTTATAAAATATAGACAATAACTCTAATTCACTCAAACTAAATTAATAAAAAAACTCAAATACTAAAAACACATAATATTTTCTATAAACAAACTGAATTCGTACTTATGAGTTATTTCTGTATTGAGCCTAATCCTTAGGACAATTTTCTAGTACACAAACTAAGTTATATATGGACCATATAATTAGTGATTTTCCTTCGATGCAATGCAACGAGTTATTTTATAGCACTTAATTAATTTTATAACATGGAATTTTCCCCTTAAATAGGGATGCTCAAGGGTGTTGAGTGTCAATCAAATTGTGTAGTATGTAATAATCATATTGAGGATAATTGACATATTTAATGACAGTGTTACTTGTTGGAGAAAGATTAATTTATGGGATTAGATTGAACATATATTATGCAGCAAGTGGTAGATTTTAAAGATTTTTTTGTCAAACTATTTATCAATCTTCATCAATGCCAATTAGTGAGCTTTGCTATGACAACATGGAGTATGTGGCATGAAAGAAATTTACAGCTTTGGTAAGCAAAGAAAGAAGCACCAGACCATATACTTGCAAGAGCACAAGGAGTGCTTCATGCATGGAAAAATGCACAGACGAGCAGCAGTAAAGCACCAACAACAGTACATCACCAACATCAACACATAACATGGTCTCCACCGCAAACCGGTTATGTCAAATGCAACATAGATGCTGCCATTTTTGTTGGGCAAAGAAAAGAAGAAGAAGAAAAGAAAAAGTGAAGTGAGAAGAAGAGACAAATAAAATAAGGATAAAAGAGTAATATTAAAAATATAAAGTTCTATTCCATTGGATACACCCCAAATTGGGGGGAATGGAAAATTGAAGGATTGAGTGGTATATAATGGAATTGGTTCCATTGGATTCCATTCCATTCCATTAGCCTTTTGCAAATCCAAACAATGGAATTTTATTATTTACCTCTCCATTCCATTCCACTACATACCACCAATCCAAACATAGCCTAATAGCAAAAGGCTTGCATGCTACTATTCCATGCCAATAAAACGTGTGAAAGGCTTTTGAACAAACAAAAAAGAATAAAATTCAGTGTCTGATGTATCATATAACGCGTTGAGAATTTGGAGACACTCTATCCGTTACTTTTGAAATACCAAAACGATAATTAAATAGGAACATTAAATCCGCAGTCAAACGACATTTAAAAAGGTCAATATTTCTTCCGGTTAAACTAATATTTGTGACATTTGAATATAATAAGTTATTTCATAAATAATAGATACAAAAATATTGTAAAAAAAAGATACATAATATAATTGGGATTTTATAAAAATAAAATAAAATAAGAGGGGTTAAAATATATAATCACTTTGTATTTCAACCATAAATATATGAGGAGGGATCCGTTGACTCCAGGAGTAAGTCTCCATTGACTTACTCCGCTTAATAACTCGATATCGGCAATATATTTCTCCAATCCAACTGTTGAATTCAAAGATCTCATTGAGTAGATCAACTCCACAAAGTTTTATAAAAATTCAAAATATGTAGTTATGTATTCAGACTATTGAAATTCAACGGTTTTTTTTTAAAGTTTGTCGTACGTTCAATTGAAGTTATCAGAAAAAGTATCAAACGGTTTTGAATTTTTATAAAAATTTGTGGAGTTGATCTACTCAATGAGATATTTGAATTCAACGATTGAATTGAAGAAATATAATGCCAATATCGAGTTATTAAGCGGAGTAAGTCAATGAAGACTTACTTCTGGAGTCAACGGATCCCTCCTAATGTATATATTCAAATTTACAAGATATGTATGATTCAAATAGTCGTATTTAATGCATTAAAAAAAATGAGAGAGACATTATTTCTTTACAAGATATATTCATGAGCATATCAACTTCTACCACCCACAACAACTCTTTGGGATTGAATAGAGTGCATCATCCTCAACGTCCGTAAATGACAAGTTCAACATCTTCAACTTGGGAAATTCAAAGTTTAGTCTAGGTAGATTGTCAATTGAACAACCCCATAAACTCAAATTACTAGTCTTACATTATCTCCTTAAGACTTGAAGAATATCTTGGCCATGTAAGTTTTTGCAACAATTCAAATCAAGCAGTTGCAAATTGGGGAAAACAGATGTCTTTGTCCTTAACCATAGATTGAAAGACAAATCAAGAGATTTTAATTGAGGGTATACGCCAAAATCTGTTAAATGATCATAATTCTTTACCCAATTACGCCTGATATTTTGCATTTTGATCTCATTAAGGTTTATTGACACCAAGCCAACAAGAAATGCAGATAACTTCAGAACACGACGATCATTCAACACTGTGGAGTGTTTAAAATACAAGAAAATTGCTTTTCCGACCCCTGCCCATTTCTTTTTTACCCCCCAAACTGACGTTTTTGCCCTCGGGGGTATGAAAAAAATTTGCCAAGAAAATTCGATTTTTACGAACCGAACTATTTGCCTAGGGAGTTCGGTTTATATAAACCGAACCAAGTGAAGTGGAAACTTTAACAGGGCAGAGTCAATAAAAAGAGAGGGAGGAATGGTTAATAAGAAAGTATGGAGGTGAACAAGAGAGTGTAGAATTGCAACTGAAACTTAATATGACTTCCTTTTTGTGCTATTGTTTAGAATTGCAACTGACATGAACCTCTGCCATACACACACAATACACCCCAAGTGGAGGATAAATTAAGATGGATGAGCATAAATGCTCCAAATTTCACCCTTATTTCCTCACTGGTTTTTCTGGGAGGCTGTTATTTATCCAAAGATGAGACGGTAGTTTATGATCATGTTTCTGACGATACAAACCTGACGTTGTTCAGAGCGTTATTGTTGAAAGAAGCACTGAATTACATGCTGCTGATACCATCTATGCAGGCTCTTTAGGTTTAGTATGATGTAATTGCTTGACTGGTTTTGTTTGTGCATAGTTTGGTTCGGTTTATATAAACCGAACTCCCTAGGCAAATAGTTCGGTTCGTAAAAACCGAATTTTCTTGGCAAATTTTTTTCATACCCCCGAGTGCAAAAACGTCAGTTTGGGGGGTAAAAAAGAAATGGGCAGGGGTCGGAAAAGCAATTTTCAAAATACAATTGTTGGATAGATTGATACTTGGATAACAAACTAAACATTCCATCATAACTACAACCGGTGCAATGAGAGAGGTTAATCCTCCTCAAAGGAAGACCAACACTTCCAATATAGGAGAGCAGTTCATCTCAGATACACCTAACCGACAAATTTAATATGTTATGCATCAAATTTTTTTAAAACAAACTTTACTTTTTCAAATATATAACATTAATTAGTTATATTGAAATAGATAAGAGTAATTGACAAATTGTATAATTGACAAATTGTACTCTTGAAATACCAAAACAACAATTAAATAGGAACGTTAAATGCGCAGTCAAACGATATTTAAAAAGGAATAGGGAGTATAGTGTATCAAGATTTTTGTGATTATTTAAATATAATAATTTTAGTTGATTAAAAAATTTAAATATAATAATTTTTTTTTTTGGTAGATAGACAAAGTGAAACCCGACTTAACAAACAAGGTCGACATTTCTTCCGGTTGAACTAAGATTCGTGACATTTAAATATAATAAGTTATTTGATAAATAGTAGATACAAAAATATAGGAAACAAAAGATACATAATATAATTGAGATTTTGTAAATAAAAGAAAACAAGAGGGGTTAAAATATATAATCACTTTGTATTTCAACCATATATAATATTCAAATTTACAAGATATGCATGATTCAAATAGTCGTATTTAATGCATGAAAAAAAATGAGAAAGATATTATTTATTTACAAGATATATTCATAAACATATAGTTGTTGTATTATTTGTTAATAAAATACATGCTTGTAGTCATATTTAACTAATGAGAGCGAGAGAAAATCAATTAAGTGGGAATTATCTAATATTTAAATTTTATTTTTAATTTAAAATTAATAATAAATTAATTTTTATATTTTCATTAATTAGTATTTATAACACTTAAGCTCTACAAATTTACGAGTTAAATCTACGTTTAGATTCCACTTAACTATAATGATTTGACGTAAAAATTAGATTCTAACAACCTAGATTCAATTGTCAAAAAAAAACAACCTAGATTCAAATTGTTCTAATGACAAGAAAAAATATCAAAATTAAAAAACAATTTGCTCAAAAAGAGCAATCTCTAGTTCAAGTTCATAAAAAAAAAATAACAAGTTTAAAAATATCAGCTCTATTAAATAGATCTCATCCATCTCCATCCAAAATGAAGCTAATTACATTAAAATCATCCTCAGCAATTACTAGTTACTCTTACTCCTAATGCAATTTTAAGTTGCTTAAAAATCACACAATAATTCAAAATGATGAATATGACAACAGTTTTCAATCCTGTTATTGAAAATTCAACCGCCACTTACCAGGAGTTAGCCACACTAATGGATAGATTTTGGGAGTACAAAAATACTAGTGCAAACAATGCAAATAATTTGAACAATGCCAATTATAGATCCAGATATGTATATTTAGTTACTCATAAAACCATGTTTATTAGTTGTTTATTTTTTTACTCACAGAACCTTGCTTATATTACTTTTTTAGTTCTTTGTTATGGAGTTTATTAAATTGTAGTTTTTTAAACTGGAAAAAATATTGTTAGTTTTTATAATGGCCTTTTTTTTTCCACAAATTCTTTAAAAAAACATTACCGAGAATTTGTTATTTAATATGTGTGACAAATAAAATTAATATAATATACCTAACTCAAATTAAAAAATCTAATTTTAAATGGATATCAATACCCATTTCGGTAATTTACATATTTAAAAGCAATTTTGATTCAATTTACCCAAATAACACTAAATATTGAGAATCACTTGTAACAATGAAATAACCGAACCATAAATACTACAATTCCATGAATATAAACCAATTCAGAAAAATATTGATAAAAAAATGTTATATATTGATCAAAAAATAAAACTAATTGGGAAAAAATTTATACGGTTATCCAATAACGTTTTATAACATTACTTTTTTTTAGTCAAAAAGAAAACATTACTTTTCTTTTTTGACTAATCATAACATTAATTCTTAAATTATTTTTAATAAATACTGTATTAAACTCATACTATAAAACAATTTTTGTTTAACTCTAAAATTTGATATAGTCGTAAAGTGACATATCTTAAATTTGAGAGAGTTCTAAAAAGATTTCTACATCTTCCCCTCACAATAAGTTTTTGCATAAAAACTGTTTTTGTTTGGGGCTTAGTCGCTTAGCTCCTTTTATTCACAAAATAAAAACAATTTTTTCTCCAATTTAATCATTTTGATTTTTTGAGAACTAAGTTATGTTAACTCCACTAGGTGAATAATTAGACTCGAACGGTTAATAAGCTTCGCAAAAAACAAACTGCTAAAAAACAATTCAATTCTTTAATAAAATACTTTTTACGACTATATTTATATCCGATCAAACTCGAAATTATGAAATCCTCTTACTTTAAAAACCAAAGTGTTTACAAATAAAAACAATACTCAGGTAATACATAGGTGCCCAAGATCAAATCTTTGGCCTCCTAATAAAGACTCAAGTTTTTATATTTTTTGATGTCAAGACTCAAGTTTTTGTTTTTAATACTAAAACTAATTCATTTTTTATCAACAAAGTAAAATTCTCTTTTTTATGGTAAATAATTGGAGATTTTTTTTTTCTATCCTCTCCCAAGTTCTAACCCTAGCCGTCACCTTTTTTTTTCTTTTCTTCTTCTTAGTTTATCAAAGAGGGGTGATTTCAGCTCAAATCTTGACCTAAAATCACCCCTCCAAATTGTTTTTTTTCTCGATATTAAACAAGTGTGATTTTTTCATATATTGTTTTGATTTTGTGTTATTTGTTGTCCCGCCTCTGTGCGGTGTATTTTGTTGTCTCGTCTTTGTGCGGTGTTCATTTGTTTTAGGTTGAAGGATTAGATCCGATCAAGTGCAAATTCATCCGATGTCGACTTTTGTGTCATCAATGCTACAGATCTGGAAGCATGAACATTCCAGACACTTCAATATAGTCATATTTGTAGGCTTATCTAATTTGCCGTTTTATGCTATTAACATGGATGCTGTGAGTTTGTTTGCAGATTCATCCTTTTTGTTTTTAGTGAATTTAAATTTGTATACTCTATCAATTTGAATGAATATCCTTTATTTTTAGTCAAAAAATAATTGGAGTGGCCAAAATTAAAACTTCAAAACATATGCATATAACAATGTTTTATATCAACACAGGCACTAAAAAAATTATAATCACCAATTCACCATATAGCTAAGTAAAATTCTCATTTTAGTTTAATGTGTCTTTGAATTTGATTTATTTTTAAAGTTATGTAAATAAATAAACTTTTATGATAATTTATAAATTTTTACTAACAAAAATTGTATTACTTTAAGAAATAAGTCAATCGTACTACTTATAAGTTAATACTCCCTCCGGCCTCATTTGTAAGCAAATATTCCATTTTGCTCAATTATTAAGAAATTGTTTTTTTGTCATAATTTTGTGTGTTATTTCAATTAGAATTCCTAAAATGACATTTGCAAAACATTAAATTTGCATTGAGATTTGAGACTATGCAATCATGTTAAAAAGTAGAACAATTAATGATGGTACTTTTGGAAAAATAGCATTAAATAAAGTTACTTTTGGTAACTTTTACTTATATTTGAGGCCAAATTTTTTAGTTGACATTTGTTTACAAATGAGGTCGGAGGGAGTAAAACATAAATAAAAACTTATTTATTTGCCCGTAAACTCAAAAATAAGTGAATGCAATCGATTCTTAAATTACTATTCTACCCTAAGAAAACAACAAAAACCGATCGACATGGTAAGATCTGATTGGTACAACACACACATGACATAATTGATAACTTAATACATTATTTTACATCAGATTGCAGCACCACTCAAACAAACGAGTCAAACAATCTTTGCTTCACCTCACCGGCGATTACATTAAGGTTAGTTAGTTTCAATCATCAATTTTTCCGAACTCTAACAATCCTTATTTCTCACAAACTATGTTCTTGTCTTTTTATTTTATGAAACAAAACAAAACATGTTTTTTGTTATTAGTAACAAAATTAGAGTGACCCAATAAGCTCAAACGAATTAATCATCATTGAACTTTCTCTTACAGGTTCAAAGATTCAAACTTGACTTGTGTTGTTGTGATGGATCTATCAAAACTCAGTCCTGCACAGATTACTGTGTATGGATCTGCATTTTGTGTAATGCTTTCTATGCATTTCACTTTGCAATTACTTTCTCAGCATCTTTTCTATTGGAAGAATCCAAAAGAACAAAGAGCTATTATCATTATTATTCTCATGGCTCCTATTTATGCTATTGTTTCCTTTGTTGGTCTTTTGGATATTAGAGGAAGTAAAGAGTTTTTCACTCTTTTGGAATCTGTTAAAGAATGTTATGAAGCTGTTGTTATTGCTAAGTTTTTGGCTTTGATGTATAGTTATTTGAATATATCTATTAGTAATAATATTGTGCCCGATGAAATTAAAGGAAGAGAAATTCATCACTCTTTTCCAATGACACTATTTCAGGTATGTTATAATTTTTTGTACTCTTGATTTTGGTGGTGAATTAATCTTCATTCAATTTTGATGTTCAATTAGTATATGAGTGAATCAACAATTTAGGCTGTGTTTGGAGAAACGATTTAATGAAGTGCTAATAGCATAAACACTTATGTATAAGCTATTTCTATAACAAAGATATAAAATAAAGTCAAACTATTTTGATATAAACTATGAGTTGTTTTTGTAAACTATCATAAAGAGTTTACTGAAATAAGCTGAAAACAGGTTATGGACATGTCATAAGCTCTACCAAATAAGCGTTTATGCTAGTAGATAAGCTCAAATGAATCAATCCAAATAGGCCCCGAGTTCTTAAAATTATAGGCGTCACAGTTTGGTCTCTATAATGATTATCAAAATCGCAAAATAATCGTAGAAATTCAATCATCAAATTAGTCCTTTTGGGTTGGTCAATTAAGACCATTAAATTATCCTGGATTAACTATGTTAACAAGGATTTTCAATTTTATATATCATGTTGGAATTTCGTTGATTTTAGGGATCAAATAGTGTGACGCTTAGAATTTCAAGGAATAAATAGTTTATTTACTTGTTAGTTGTTAATATATAAATGCTATTGTGGTTATGGTATATTCACACCGGTGTTAATTGACTTTTGCAGCCTCATTCTGTTCGGTTGAACCATCATACTTTGAAGCTTTTAAAATATTGGACATGGCAGTTTGTTTTCACCCGCCCAGTGTGTTCAATTTTGATTATTACATTACAGCTACTTGGAATCTTTCCAAATTGGTTGAGCTGGATTTTCACCATCGTTCTCAATATTTCCGTGTCCTTGGCCTTGTATTCTCTGGTGATCTTTTACCACGTGTTTGCTAAAGAACTGGCGCCACACAAACCTTTAGCGAAATTCCTGTGCATCAAAGGAATTGTTTTCTTCTGCTTTTGGCAGGTAAACTTATTATCACTTATATAGTCATAGGACAAGTTGAATACAGTGACTATACATAGAGAAAAGCTAGAGCAAGAAATATACACAGACCACTTTTCGTTAGAAGATAGGAACTAAAATTTGAACAACCAAACTTGCTGAGTTACATTTTCGGTCACCGTGGTGTTTTCCTTACATGCTTAACGAAACTGATATGAGATCGAATTTGAGAGAAATAATAGGTTTAGAATGAATCTGAAAATGTGTAAAATATTTTTCTGGTTATCTCAGTTTGAAAACTCAGGTTTTATAGAGTACAGAAAGTTGGCACTGCTAGCAGATTTGACAGCTAACTAATACTAACAACTATAGAATTTTTACGTGCACAGACAGTAAAACAAATACAGGATTAATGCAAATGCATAAATTACTGATATATACTCTCACTCATAATTAATCCAACTTATTAGACCGTCTTGTGATTCTCAACTTTGTTTTGTTTCTTTAACTTTTGTGTTAAAACACTCGATCAGATTAAAGTTTATGATTCTGACTCATAATCTAAATGACATAAGAATTTCTTACTTTTTTTTTAGATTAACGATGATACATAATATTTTGATACTGCTGAGGTTATCTACTAGTTATGTCAAGCGAAAACTGTAACTGTTTTGAGTTTTATTCGTGATTTTCTTAGAAATGAAGTGTCTTACATTACAAATGTTAAACCCTAGATTCTGGCATCACACATAACTTACATTCTATTAGGAATTTTCCTGACATGGCAGGGTCACATTTCCAGATATAGCAATTAGTTGTTCCAAATCGGGTCCATAACTTTTTGCTTCAAATTGCTTGATTCATTCATTTGTGTCTTATTACTTCATTTTTCCCTGGACTATGCTGTTAGATTATCGATAATGAACTTTGTTTGACCCTATACAGGGATTGGTGCTGGACGGTTTAGTAGCAGTTGGCGTGATTCAATCGCGTCATTTGAAGTTAGATGTGGAGCACATTGAAGAAGCAATGCAAAACATTTTGGTTTGTATAGAGATGGTGGTATTTTCTGTGCTTCAACAGTATGCTTATCATGCTTCACCATATAGTGGAGAAGTTGAAAAAATGCTTAAACAAAATAAGAAAACTGAATGATATGGTCAAAGATAAAGACTCAAGCTATAGAGATGTATTTAAGAGTTATTTACATTTGTATTAGAAACATGAAAACATTTAATGCTATGTGGATGTGTTCTTTTGATCAAGAATATTATTTGTATAATTGTATTGTAGTATGCTGTCATAATAAACTCATCTTCTTCTTGGTGACTGTAGTTTTGCAGCTCTACTAAATAAAATTGGCTTTTATTTAATCACTTGATATATATTTACTCCCTCTGATCTCATATATAAACAAATATTCATTTTTAAGTTCATTGAATAACTGATGTATCTGATCCATAATATGAAACAGATATATTAGTTATTTAATGAACCTGAAAAAATGAATCTTTGCTTATATATGAGATCGGAAGAAGTACTGACAATTTCTTAGGATGATAGTTGTTTCTGATTGTGTTTATAGTTGTTTCTGACTATATCCTATTATATTCTTATCCAACTCTATTCTAGTATTTTGTTTCTATCATATGCAGACCATCAAATGGACCTATATATGTGTTTGAACAAACTGAAACCTAAACAACTTTAATAATGTGTAACAAACTGCTTATATTATAAAGAGTTATGATGATATAAATCCAAAAAAAAAAACTGATTATAAAAAAAATGTTTGTAACAAACTTACCCTAAAGTTTGTGAGGAATTAAAAAACCAACTAACCAACTATTATATATTCTTAATATCTTTCAAATTTGTTATAGTTAGATTTCATAGCTTCACTCAAATATCCAAACCGCCATGGCCATGAATTCCAAACCCTCATGTGAGATCATATTCTATACTCTAACCATGGTTTTAATTCTTTCTGGTATAATTTTCTTCTATATCATCACATATGCTTCATCTAATGTCAAGTTCCAATTAACTGAGGCTTCTCTATCAAAGTTCAACCACATAAGGCACAATATCTCATATGAGTTCAACCACACAAGCTACAATGCAAGCTACGATACCTTACATTACAAATTAGAAGCAAAAATCACATCAAGAAATCCCAACAAGTACATCAAAGTGTACTATCGAAAGATCACCGCAATTGCACGGTACAAAGATCATGAATTTACTAGAGTAGATTTGACAACTTTTGATCAAGGCCACAAGAATGCCACTATTCTTGATGTAGTGTTTGAAGGAGAGGATCGGATCGAAAGTGATGAACAACTTTCCGAGTATAATAAAGACACACGATTAGGGATCTATAATGACTTGGCTATTGATTTGGATCTTTTAATCGTTTATAAGTTTGGAATTTACAAGACCGGTCGCTTCAAGCCACCAATTGTGCAATGTCCTCCTTTCAATCTTTCTTTGATTTCTAATGGTAGTAACTCATCACCACATTCTTTTCATAATACAAATTGTAGAACTGGCTCTTTCTTTTTATCTCGATAGATTTTGATAATACTTTGTAGCCATTACATATGAGTTAACACTATGGATTTTTTTAGTTCTTGTTTAATTTTTAGATCATAGAATTGGCTATGTGCATATTTTAGGATTTTTTTTTTGAAAAACTTCTACGCGTGATTAATATATCACCATGCATGACAAAATAAGTTTTAATCTTTTAATTAAGGTGTTTGGTACACTATCAATTCCGTATCAAGTAAATCAATTATTGTATTTTGACCACAAAAAAAAACAATTATTGTATTTGATGTCAAGTCACTTTTTCATATTATATAATTCTTTTGTAATTTACAATTTGGATTTTTCTTTACTTTAAAAAGAAATAAAATAGAGATAAATACTTATTTTGCCGGTAAATAAAAATTATTAATCTATGGATGATATTTTGCATCATAGTATAATAAAGTATATAAGTGTGTTTTGTTGCATTCTTTTCCCAAAATTTATTTGGTACACTTGCCAAATTATTTATCATATCATATAGTGTTGCATGTATTATGGCGAGTGCTCTTCCTTCTTTTGTTACTTCCTCATTGTGATTTCTTATTTGAGCTATTGTTGGGTTATTTGGAAGAGGTGGTGGGTTGCTTCCATTTTCTACAACATCACATAAACTTTGAGCTCTCAAATAAGTTTTCATTTTTGCAACCCACAAATGATAGTTTTCTCCTACAAACATAGGAGGTGGATGTAAAGAACTATTGTTGGAAGTCATTTATGGTGTTTAAAGGTTTTTTTGTGAATGTTTTCTTATTGGTTTTCTTTCCTCACAGACCCGTTAAGATCAATGAAGCTCTTGATACCATGTAAGAAAAAACAAAGGCTATGATAAAGTGGTGGAGAAGAGATAAAGAGAGGTAGAAAACTAGAAAGACTATAAAGTTATGAAAGGAAATGTTATGTTGTTATTGCTTGATGATACAAAGTACATTGTGAGCTCATATTTATAGGAGAAGAAGCAACTACATAGTTTAAATGCAAGATAACAAGTGTCAAGGGAAATGCATGCAACATGACAAGTGATAAATAAACTACATGCGACCATATAAGTGTTAGTTGCAGCAATACAAGTGTTACATAAACTACATGCAACCATACAAATGTTATATGCAACAATACAAATGTTAAACAAGCAAAATGTTATGAATGTTAAACATGCAAAATGTTATGAATGGATCACAATGTCTTTGGGCTTGAATCACAATGGATGGACTTAAGGAAAATATCAACTTCTAACACCCACAACAACTCTTTGAGATTGAATAGAGTGCGTCATCCTCGACCTCCGTAAATGACAAGTTCAACATCTTCAACTTGGGAACTTCAAAGTTCATTCTAGGTAGATTGTCAATTGAACAACTCCATAAACTCAAATGACTAATCTTACAGCATCTCCTTAATACTTGAAGAATACCTTGACCAAATAAGTTTTGACAACAATTCAAATCAAGCAGTTGTAAATTGGGGAAAACAGAAGCAAACATTACGATGTCTTTGTCCCTTAACCATAAGGGAAAGACATTTCTTAACAAGTACGAACAAGGCTAAATATGTCACCTCTGTACAATAACTAAGGTTTATTGACACCAAGCCAACAAGAAATATAAATAACTTCAGAACGCGGCGATCATTCAACACTGTGGAGTGTTTAAAATCCAATTGTTGGATAGATTGATACTTGGATAACAAACTAAATATTCCATCATAACTACAGTCGGTGCAATGAGAGAGGCCAATCCTCCTCAAAGGAAGACCAACACTTCCAATATAGGAGAGCAGTTCATCTGAGATACACATAACCGACGAAAAATCAATACAAGTCAAACCCTTCAAACTTGCCAAGGAGTCAATGAGTTGTGGAGTAATTATGTTACCCGAAAGACATAAAGTCTTCAACATTGTTTGTTTTTTCTCAAGGAGAGCAGAAGCAACACCAGCTGCTGTAAGTCGAAAACATCCAGTTATAATGAGCTCTTCAAGAAAATTGCAATTCCTAAACAAGTGAAAGATAGATATGTCGGTAAGGTAGGAGTTACAAGAGAGATTAAGCTTGCGGAGTTTGGAAAGTGACAATGAAATAACCTCAATCCCATCGAGGAAGTTAGTGTCGTTTTTGTGATCAGTGCATATAACATGACCGAGGTTAAGTTCTTGTAGCAAAGGGAGTATAGCATATCAAGATTTTTGTGACTATTTAAAATTTTTTTCTTTTCTCGGTAGATAGACAAAGTGACGCCCGACTTAACAAGGTCGACATTTCTTCCGGTTGAACTAAGATTTGTGACTTTTAAATATAATAAGTTATTTGATAAATAATAGATACAAAAATATTGTAAAAAAAACTTTGCTACTCCTCTTTTTTGGTTTAAAAAAAAATTGTAAAAAAAAGATACATAATATAATTGGGATTTTGTTTGAATAAGAAAAAATAAGAGGGTTAAAATATATAATCACTTTGTATTTCAACCATATATAATATTTAAATTTACAAGATATGCGTGATTCAAATAGTCGTATTTAATACATGAAAAAAAAATAGTTCTTTACAAGATATATTCATGAATATGTAGTTGTATTATTTGTTAATAAAATACATGCGTGTAGTCATATTTAACTAATGAGAGCGAGATAAAATCAATTAAGTGAGAATTATCTAATATTTAAATTTTATTTTTAATTTAAAATTAATAATATATTAATTTTTTTATATTTTCATTAATTAGTATTCATGACACTTAAATTTCTAAATTTTAAATGAGATAAGCTCTACAAATTTATGAGTTGAATCTACGTTTAAATTCCACTTAAGTATAATGATTTGATGTAAAAATTAGATTCTAACAACCTAGATTCAAATTGTTCTAGTGACAAGAAAAAACATTAAAATTAAAAAACAATTTGCTCAAAAAGAGATCTCTAGTTCAGGTTCATCAAGAGAAAAATTAGCAAGTTCAAGAATATTAGCTCTGAAATTCTGACACGTTCAGTAACTGATGTTGAACACGATGTTCCAACACTAGAGTATTACATGAATGTTGTATCCGATGTTCCAACGTCGTACTGAGACTTAAAACAATGAACAAGATAATAATAAATGCAAAATGATAAAAAAAACACAGGCTATTTGTTAACCCAGGGATGCTCGCGGTTCGGTTTGGATCGGTTATGAGACAAAGAGTTATCTGATCTAAAGAAAAAGTAGCATGCGGTTTGGTTCGGTTTTTGGATGATTAAAAAAATATCCAATCCAATCCAATTTTATGTGGTTTACTTCGGTTCGGTTTTATTCGGTTTTTAAACAAACAATGTTTAAATACTTGTAATATAAAAAATATATTTATTTGAAACTACTATTAAATAGAAAATTAAGCAAGCAACTAATTATATTGTTAGATTTAAAACATATTAATAAAAAAAAAAATGATATATATGTTACTTGGTGGACATTTCAAAAAGTTATATTTTCTGGATTGCAAGAGGAAATCGCATTATACAAAGAACCTATAAAAATTATAGGATTGTTCACTAGACATGCCGTTATGACACTCTAGTTTTCATGTGCACTAAAGGACTATGGATTTGGAGTAACTACAAAACATCTAAAAAAATTTAAAACCAACGTATAATAGGTTAATGTAATACTATATCAAACTAATAAAAAGAAAAATAAGCATTAAAATTTATGTATGCGGTTTGGTTCGGTTTTGAAAAATCAATTCAAAATCCGATCTGATCCAGCGGTTTTTACAAAAGGTCATCCAATTACATCCAAAATTATTCGGTTTTTGCGGTTTTCGATTTTTTGGATCGGTTTACAATTTTTAATTTGATTGGTTTGGATTTGAACACCCCTAACCTTCTGACTTCTCTATCAAAGTTCAACCTCACAAGCAACAACACCTTATCATACAAATTTGAAGCCAACATCACATTAACAAATCCCAACGATAACATCCAAGTGTACTATAGGAAGGTCACTGCAATTGCATGGTACAAATATTTGGCATCTTTTGATCAAGGCTACAAGAATACCACTGTTCTTAATGTAGCGTTTGAAGGGAAGGATTTTATCAAACTAAAACGTGAACACCTTTTCGAGTATAACTAGTATAACACCCGTGCGTACGCACGGGTCGCGGCGTTGCCGCGATTTTTTTAGAGTAGGACGATATTTTTTTAAGTAGAAATAATGATTAATGTTAAATTACATAATTTAATTTGGATTTACACTTCTTCTAGAACAAATTATAATATAAGTCGAGTATTGTATATTGCAAAATTAGTCCCGTTATAAAATTAATCGTCAGTGCAAGATTGTTGTTCCGTGTATAATAATTATAATTAAAAATCGATCAATTTAAAGTTTTCATTATCAAAAACTTGTTCCTCGTGTATAATAGTTAATAACGTGTTCCCCAAATATAGTAGTTATTTAAGATTTACAACGGCAACAATTTGTTCTCCGTGAATAGTAGTTAAAATAAAATTTTCACCGGTACAAACTTGTTTCTCGTGTATAATAGTTTATCAAAAATTTGTATCAACAACAACTTTCCAACGTGTATAATAGTTAATAAAAATCCATATTTAATTCCTTTTTTGTTAAAAAATTCTAAATTTTGTGGGAGAGATTACTATAATATTATGAACATGAATACAAAAAATCATTCAAAACACACGAAGAGTACACATAGATCGCTAAATCCATATTTAATTCACCTTTTGTTAAAAAGTTCTAAATTTTGTGGGAGAAATTACTATAATATTATAAACATGAATACAAAAACTCATTAAAAAACACAAAGAGTATACACATATGGATCCCTTAAAGATGTAACATCATATTTGGGGAACAAAACTATAACATGGCATTTAAAGAATATGTTAAATCATCACATTAAATTGAAGATTAAATGAAGATGGGAACCAAATGTCTGAATTTTTCAAAATATGGGATCCAAAATTGCACAAAACAAATTAGGGGACCAAAATGGTGCAGTTTGTAAAATAAGGAAACCAAAATTGCGTAAAATAAAATAGATGGACCAAAATTGATATATTAGATATTTAAAATTTTCATTAGTAAAAACTTGTTCCATATTTAATTCACCTTTTGTTAAAAAATTATAAATTTTGTTGGAGAGATTACTATAATATTATAAACATGAATAAAAAAAACTCATTCAAAAAGACGAAGAGTACACATAGATTGCTTGAAAGCAGAGACAAAAAAATGTACACATAGATCGCTTGAAAGCAGAGACAAAAAAATGTAACGTCGTATTTGGGGAACAAAACTTGCTGAATTTGTTTTTTGTCAAGTTGCTAGAAATTCCACTCATAAGGTGGATAAGCGAGATGACTGAGGTTCGAACCCCGACCCCTGCATATATAATGTAATCTCCTACCAACTGAGCTAAGCTCACGGGACTTCTTGAAAGTTTGACTTCTTATCTTTATCATTTGAACACGGATGTATGGTCGAATATAATCACTTATTTGTGGACATTCAATAATGCCTACATCTGTTTCATTTTTTATTTTATTTTTAGGTAATCTATTTCGTTTTATGAATATATTGAATTGACACTCTTAGATATGTTTACTAGCCAAAAAG
Source organism: Trifolium subterraneum (assembly GCA_951799995.1). Taxonomy (NCBI): domain Eukaryota; kingdom Viridiplantae; phylum Streptophyta; class Magnoliopsida; order Fabales; family Fabaceae; genus Trifolium; species Trifolium subterraneum. The sequence goes on along the minus strand of OX637462.1, from coordinate 3,224,153 downwards.
TGTATAAACACTAAATAATAACCAAAGAGTGTGAATTAAAAAATAAAATAGGATAGACTTTAGAACAGTCAAGCATTCACAGGATACGGTTAATTTGAGAGTGATATTGTTGATTGCCGACACATAACGGTTGGAATTTCACCTATTTTCCACCAAAGTCTTATTAAAGAAAAATGGATATGCTATAATAAAAATGAAATATAACTCTAATAATGATATGACAGAGTTGAGAGGTCTTAATTTGAGTTACTCTAATGTTTTTAGAGAAATATAAAATCAATCGTTAGTTGATTCGATAGGATTAACACTGAATTTGATAGGGATGATCACAATTTGATCATTCGTAACAACGATTGAGAGGGGGACTGAAACTACCTAATGACATAACTGATATCTAAATCAAATGAAACGGTCCAATGAGCCGGATAGTAGTGAAAACAAATATATATATATATATATATATATATATATATATATATATATATATATATATATATATGTGAACATTTCTGTAAGTATTGTTTGAAGTTTAATTGAATTTGCGGCTATTATAGTTTCTTTCAAAGAAGGTACATATAGGCATGGCAACGGGGCGGAGACGGATTTTGCCATCCCCAAACCCATAAAGTTCGGGTTTTCCCAAATCCATATCAATTCTATGTGGGGATAAAACGTATAACCCCAAACCTCTACCCAATGGGGATCGGGTATCCCCAACAGGGTTCGGGTGTCCCCGTTACGCCTCTTTCCACATGAATTACGATTGTATTTTAGTATTTTTTTATTAAAAAAAGGTTTAAAAGTCCAAAATTATTTTGTTTTAACAATATTTTTTTAAATAAATAAAAGAAATAGAGAAAATCATTTGTTTATTACTCAAATAAAAAATAAACATATGAATATAATTTAAGAGATTGTTTAAGAGTTTCTAATTTTAAAGAGGTAAAATCTAATTTTAACATAAACGGGGCGGGTTCGGGGATGGATTCGGGGTGGGTATCAAACTCAAACTCGAGTTTTCCCCGTCAAAACGGGTAGGGTTTAGACGGGTATCCGCGGATATGAGTTTTATTGCCAGGTCTAGGTACATATAAATATCTTATCCTAAATTTTTTTAGAGAAATGATATTTGTACAACCAAATTTAAACAACTTTAGAGACAACATTCTCTCTCATACTCTCATTATATTTTTACTCTCTCTCTCTCCCTCTTTCTTTTTATTATTTTAATCCCAAAAGATAAAGGGAAAAAATGTTGTCCCAATGTTATCACTAAATTTGTTGTACAAATAACACTACTCATTTTTTTATCAAAATAAAAATGTAAGATAAACAAAACATCCTCTTTTTATTTTTTTACAGAATAAACAAACAAAACATCCTATAAATTAGGAATGTGGATTCTTGAACTGACGAAGTTATCTCCTCATGGGCCACGGGTATATGTTGATAAAATTAATTAATGCAGCTGAAATAATAAAAGAGAACATATTTATATTTAGAGTGTGTTTCATCTGTTAAAAAATAAAATATTAAATAAAATAAACTTAATTGTATTATGTTTGATTTCAAATTATTCTTAAAAATTGAAAGTTTTATTATTCACTAAACTACGTGATAATTTTTTATCTCAAGCATAAAATTGTCTAAAATACTCTTTTGTCCACTAAAAATTGTACAAAATAAAATATTTTTTAGAAAATTAGACACATGTATATATTAAAAACAATATGAGTACCACATAACTTTTAATATAAAATAAAAGTATATTATCATTTCAAATATGAAAATGAAATCACATTTATAATATTTGGAATTTCAAACATTTTATATGGTTGATATATACTTGAAGAAAGTATCCTTTTAATTTCCTTTTGATATATACTACAAGATTTGTCAATTTTATAAGATAATGTTAAGAAAGCTATCAACATTGTAGTAACTTTTTGTTTTCTATTGAACCGACAATTTTATCTCTTAGAGAGACCAAAATTGGTATAGTTAAGAATATGTGACTTTACAAGTGGGTAGGGTATAACTAAACTCATCTTCTTGTGGTGTCTATATTTCATCCAGAAACTCCTAAATTTACGGTTTGAAAAATCCAAATATAAAGAGCTTGTATTTTATATAGGCCTCATATAATATAATAAAATGTCATTTTCTCTTAGATGTTAGTTACACACAATTAACCTTAAAAAATACTTTATTATCTTTATCTTATTTGCTAAGATTTGGGAAATTCATGCACTATATAGTTACTTTTCTTTCTCGTATCTAGACTAAAAATTCATCCCAGGATCTCTCTTTTTATTTTTATTTTTCTTTTACTTTTCGATGATGTTATAAAAGATGGTCCACATGCATGTCACCCATATATCCAACCAAGACTAAGATAGTTACTATAATTAAGAATATTAATTAATCCAACCATGATTAAGTTAGTTACGTACCATAGTTAAGAATAGAAAAATAGTAATATAGAATTTTTTTATAGGAAAATGCTAAACAGTCCTCTGGTGCACTCTTTAAGTACGTTTTTGTGAATTTTATATAGAAATGTGTGAAGTCAACGCATTGGAAATTAAATTTTTTTTTTTGAATAAACTACTTTTTTAAATTGAATGCTTAAAGAGTGCCTCGAGGGCACTGTTTAGCAAGACCATTTTTTATAAACTTTTTACGCGCAACTGTAAAGACCAATCGCTCAAGCCTTGTGGGAGTAGGAGCAAGACATCGATTAGGTGGGGTTTTGGTTGTTGGTGTTTATTTTTTGTGTCCGCATATATACGACGCTATTATTATGTAATTTCTTTTTACCGGTCTTTGTTTGCCTTGTGTAGAGACTTGGTTATTAATATATTTTTCATTAAAAAAAATGATATCGAATACAAAATTTCGATGGAGGAAACTTGTGTCCTCTAATCTAACCGCTCTTAAGTTATAAAAATAAAAATATTGTTTTTGGTACTTGTGTAATTAAACGTTTTAATATTAAATTTCTTGTATTATTTAATGTTAAGTTTTTTTATTTAAATAGCTTATATCATTAAGGACACATATTAACCGAAAGAATATTATGTTGGGGGTTATGTACAAATAAACATATATGGATAGTATTATCAAAAAACATATAAGGATAGTAACTAGCAAATCTATATTAGTCAAAAAAAAAAAAGCAAATATATATCCACACGTCCAAGCCTTGTTAGGTGCTGTTTAAAATAAAAATGTGTAAGGCTTTACGCCACAAAAAGAAAGAAGAAAATTGCAATCTTAAAAAAAAAAAATGCATATATAGTGAATCAATTGCATGGTGTAAACGGAATTGATTTTTTTTTTCTTTGATATATATATCTTTTCAAATGTTTAGTTATGGAATGCGAATTTTTAATTACAGCTATAACTAATTAATATCTGAACTGAATTCACAACCGTGTTGATGTAATACATGCACTTGCATTGCAATGGTGCAATGGTTGACCAAGTCTTCATAATAAACAATTAAAAACATCTTTTTGAATGAATTTATATGCTAAGAGTGTCAAAATTAACAAAGATGTATTTTATATTATATAGTTTATCAACTTTCACCTGTACACGTGGGACTCCCCCGTAGGGAATGCCCCATTTAAGTAGAAATAATATCTCTCCCTGTAGGGATGGGATGAGAGGAAATTAAATCTTTCAGAAGATTATTTGAAGGAAATGATGATCACACTCCTTGACAAGTGAGGTTTGTTGTGTCCTCGAGAATATTATAAAAATACTTTTAATATGTATATATTATATAATATCGTTTTTGTCTTAGTTCAAGCTAACATCGTTTCTGTCTTAGTATTATCATCATAATCCACTTGAATTCGTATGATGATATTAACTTGGGATCTGAGAGTATGTTCATTCTTTAATGTCTCAGATTCTATTTTTTATGGTGTCAATGAGGGTGGGCTAATTTTTAACTTCTTAAAAAAAAAAAAAATAGTATTATCATCACTCATATAATAAATAAATTATCATGTAATGTTCAAAATACATTAATTAATTAAAGAAGTAAAAATGATAAGCTTTATTAAGAATAGTATTTTTATTTTTTTAAACGTTAACTACACAAAATTTAAGATAATTTTACTATCTTTGATTTTCTTAAAGTTTTAATGCACTTTTATTTCCTTAACAAATATCCAAGAACACTAGTTTGTTTTTTATGCAACAAGCCCAAAGAACACTAGTTAATATTTTTGATAAATAAATAACAAATTTCTAATCCTAGTGAGCTTATTAGTTAGTAGGGATATCGCACTATATGTGCAGGAGCTCCGGTTCGAATCCAGGACACTCTACTTAGATTTTCTAGCCATTAGACTACTTGACAAAAAAATAACAAATTTCTATGGCATAACATTTTCAATGTAAACTTTGTTACTTACTAGTTACTAGATTTTATGCTAACGAAAAGTCCCATAGTAATATCCAGGACAGTGGCGGGAAGAAATACTCCCTTGTCGGAGATCATAGACACAATAAGTTTAAATCATGACAGTTCCTAAAAGATAGTACATGGTTTTGTGGCATGTTGGAATTGGTTTATGTTTTACATTCATATTCATGTAAAAAGTGGATTGAAAATCATTCTAAAATTAAAAACTACAAATTCTAACTTCAAGTTGAAATCAAGTTTAAAGATAAAATCAATTATTTTTGTTTTGTTTTCGCCGTTAGTATCTGGTTCACAGCACCGCCTAATCTGGTTCAGAGGTCAGTTCTAACATCAAGTAGTTTCGGTCTCCTCCCGATCGCAATTGCGGAGATTGAACCGTAGCCCGACACTCCTTACTAAGTCAAGTGTCTTGGTAAAATAAAATCAATTATACTTAAGAGCTCTTGGAGGGAGGCTTAATGATCTCAGGAGGGTATCTTGCTGGTGGAGGAGTATGTCTTTACTAGGTGATCCCAAGGATGCTATCTCAGATTGATTTTCAAAAGGGGTGACTAAAAATGTTAGTAATGGTCGCATGACTTCTTTCTGGTTTGATCCTTGACTAGGGGGAATCTCACTAAAGACCCGGTTTCAAAGGCTCTTTCAAGTTTCAGCCCAGAGTACTAATATGGTGAGCGAGATGGGTAATTGGGTCGAAGGTCAATGGGTTTGGGACTTGAGGTGGAGAAGGGATCTATTTGTCTGGGAGCTTAATCTCTTGGAAAGTCTCCGTGAAATTATGGACCACACAATAATCTCTACAACGGATGATTCTTGGTATTAGAAGCATGACTCAAGCGGTTTCTATTCAGTAAAGTCGGCTTTTTTGGAACTTAGTTGTTCTAGAGATGATGATGTGATCTTCTCTGTAGAGGAAGAAAGACTGCTTTCAAAAGTGTGGAAAACTTGGGCCCCTACAAAAGTGGCGGTCTTTTCTTGGCAACTTCTGCAGGATAGGTTGTCGACTCGTCAAAATCTTTGGCAGCGAGGTGTCATTGAGCATGCTAGTGCTTCTATGTGTGTGCTATGTGGTTTAGGGCTTGAATCAGATGATCACTTATTCGGTTCTTGTAATCTAATCTCACCAATTTGGTATTGTATTCTTAGATGGTTGGGTGTAGAACTTGTACCTTCTCGTGGTGTTTTAGGATTTTTTGAGGCATTCTTGGGCATGGGGACGGGTAGAAAAGATAGATTGGGGTGGTTGTTAATTTGGCATTCTATTGTGCGGACTATTTGGAAATCTCGAAATGACGTATTCTTCTCGGAAAGGACCTTCACTGTCGAGTGTCTGGTCGATATGGTGAAACTTCTATCTTAGAAGTGGTTTTTAGGTAAAAAACCTAACAACCCTTGTTCCTTTTATGAGTGGGGTATCCACCCTACTTTATGCTGGAACCGATAGAGTTTGGTGGGTGTCTTGTTGGGTCTCATTGGGTCAGGAGGATTGGAGGCCCTCTAGTTGCTTTTCTTACATGTGGTTTATCCTTGTGTCTCTCTTCCTGGGGGGTATTCTTGTTCTCGTACCTACTCTAGTTTGGTTGTGGTGTGACTCTTTGTTTCTTTGTATTTTACTTACTTGTTTGTTTTTCTATTTTACCTTTGAGATTGACAGGTTCTAGTGGAATGTACTTCTGGTACCTCTTCATTTTCCTGAGTTTTCTCTTGTACTGTTTTCGTTTCTTTATTTATATATAATATATTTGCCATTAAAAAAAATTATACTTAAGAGCTATTTAAATAAAATCAATTGTTAATTAAAATCAATTATACTTCCGAACAAACAAATATATATTAAATTCAATACGAGAAATTCTTGTATGGTCTCTTCCCTAACACGTCATATTTAGACACAACGAATAAAAATATGACACCTCATCATTATTATTTTTTAATTAATCATAATCAAAAGATTTCCTTAAAAAAAATCATTAAAATAGGAAAAACAAAACCGCTTCCTTTTCCGGTAGTTGATCGTTGTTTCTAGCGCTGCCATTCTACCACCACCGTATGCAACCACAAGGGCGCTCTCCTTCAAGTTTTAGGTCATACAGAAAGACAAATTGGTTTGATCTCTTGGTTATCGACTGCACAGTGCAGCTTTATCTACACCCAAATCTCCAACACCATTTATCAAAGAGGCTAAAAAAAAAAACAATGTAAAAAAAACGATGGAAAGATTTGATGTTGGAATGTTTCGGCGGCAATGGTGATTTGGTGGATCTGGAAACCATGGTTGAATAAGAAAAGAAACCGAGAAAGAAGACCATTAATGTTTAATTTTATTATTATGAATAAACAGTAATGACGTATTATACTATTAGTGGTTGTGTCTAAATATGACGTGTTAGGTGAGACACCATACAATTTCTCATTCAATACTACACCTCTAAAATCAAATTTTGCTCTTAAAAAAGGAAACTAAACATACATTGAATGAATTTAGAAGCTTACAAAATCTTCTAATAAAGCATGGATCGTAAAAATAGGAAGAACAAAATGAAAACAACCTCGCTTTTCCATAATCTCTATCTATTACAGCATTTAAGAAATTTGGATGTGTTGGAGTGGATAAGTGGTGAGGCTCCACCGTCATCATAAACCTCAAAATTACTCACGTAATTCCATCTCTGAAATATATATAAATACAAAGTCAAACCTATTTATCTAAATTTGAATTAGATATTTTTTAAGTTTTGGCTTCTTTTAAAAAATACTAACAAATACTATTAGGATATTATCGTAAAAAGAAAACCAAAAATTATGGATGGAAGGAATAAAAATTCAAACTTGAAATTTTTTACTTATTTATCTCGTTGGGTTAATTTTTAACCAGAGATTACTTAAAAAAAAAATAGTTTAGAGATGGATTTAAAGAAATAAAATTACTTTAGTAACCTAATTGACTATGTATTATTTAAATAGACTCTGATATCAAATCTTTTTACCCCAGTTTAAATCTGGGTGTCGCCTGATCAACAAGAGAATGAAAATAGTTTATTCCGTTTTTTTTGACTAAAAATAAAGGATATTCATTCATTCAGATTGATAGAGTACATCGATGTAATACAAATTCAAATTCGTTAAAAACAAAAAGGATGAATCTGCAAACAAACTCACAGCATCCATGTTAATAGCATAAAACGGCAAATTATATAAGCCTACATATATGACTATATTGAAGTGTCTGGAATGTCCATGCCCCCAGATCTGTAGCGTTGATGACACAAAAGTCGACATTTGATAGATTTGCACTTGATCGGATCTAATCCTTCAACCTGAAACAAATGAACACCGCACAAAGACGGGAAAACAAAATACACCGCACAAAGACGGCACAACAGAATACACCGCACCGTGCGGTGTATACTTAGTTTATTCCGTTTTGTTGATACAAAAAATTTGTATTTTTTTTCCAGTAGAAGCAAGTTTAGGAAAAGGGCTCTTGAGATGTGTTTTGATTCAAAATTCTAAGCATCGGGAGGTTTGTTCTCTCAAATACTATCCATTTTTTCGTCATCTTAGAATTGAGAGTTTAACTAATTCAACCTTATAAAATTAACTTATAAGGTGAAAATTGTCTTCATTTCATAAACACATTTTCAAACCATCTTACTATATGAGACTTTTTTACCGAATTTCATAAAACTTTTTTGGGTTAAATATCACTCAAATTTATGTCAACAAAACATCATCCAAGACAGATTAAGTAACACTTCTTAAATAAACAAAAGTATATTGGTCACCACCAGTGACCAACTAAGCATAAAGTTAAATGACAGAAGTGAGAAGTAGTAGGACCCACGCGCAATCCAACGGTTCACAATGAGCAAAGACTCTAGTCCTTACACTCCTTCCCTATAAATTCTGTTCCAATCCCAAACCTCACTTCATCATTCATCACTGTGCTCTGTTCTCTTCTCTGCAACTCATTCAAACCTTAAGAACAATTCATGCTTTCTCTCAAACTCTTCCTCGTTTCCACCGCCGTTATTTTCACGGCGTTGGGATTAAAATCATCTCTTCCATTAGCCACAACTCACCTCACTCTCCTATGGAACTTCTTTCTCTTGTGTTTCACTCCACCATACCTTTTTGTTACTGTCAACGCCATCATCATCTCCATAGTTGCTTCCTCTAGATTTCATCAATCCCACAACCACTCAATTGTGGACCCCACTCCTCCACCTATTCACGTCATCAACACCGTTACTGTTGACGCTTCACCACCCTCACCCAAACAAGAACCAGAAGAAGAGACGAAAGAAATCGACCTTGGAATTTTGAAGCTGAAGAGAATGGACTCGCCGGAAAATCTATCGCCGGTTGATAAACCTCTAGTTTCTGCTAGGTTCACTCACCGGAAACCTCTTAAATTCAGTCCAGAAGGTAACGTATTGTATCAAAATTATCTTCTTTTTTTTTATCTAATAAGTAAAAAAAAATTATAAAAGGATTAAATTAGTTTTCTTTTCTATAAATACAATAATTTTTTACCTTTCTCTTATTTAGTCCTTAAAAAGTTAAAATAAATAGTCCCGAAAGCTTAGTTCAGGTGGTGGGGATATCGTATTGTATATGCATGAATTGAGTTCGAATTCCGAGCATTCTACTTATCCGGTTTTAAGGTGAAATTTCTAGTCACTAGCCTAATTGACAAAAAAAATTAAATACAATTTTTTTTTGACATAAAATTAATATTTTTCATATTTAGTCCTTTAAAAAATTTCTTTAAACAAAAACAATGATCTTTGAATATTTGCCGTTGATAAATTTGTTGCTATTATATTTATAGGAACAAAAACATATACAAAATAATAAATTTGTTCTTATAAATATATCATTTTTCATTTCTAGTCCATGTGTCACATTCTAACTTATTCCAGCAACCATTGAGTTAAAAAAAATTAGAGTTTGGAGGACTTAAAAACAGAAAATAGTATAATTAACATGAACTCAATATTTATATAATCATTTATAAAATAGGAAGAGAAAAAAAAAACATGTATATCAATATATATTTAATTTACGGTGAATTAAACAAAGTAAAAAAATTGATGCATTTGATTTAAATTAAATGTTGTACCAAATACATTGGACACATTTTTTTACCATCAATATCTAATTCATTTAACCTTCTAATCCGATTCATCTGATTCGGGATCAATTGTGATCATCATTTGACGCGTTTTTGCTTGGAATTAATTTCATAAGAGTACACAATTGACACTACTAATACTAGTGTGTTTTTCCCATTAAATGGATGTTGTCGTTTTGTTAACCTGCATGGCGTTTACTTTGTTATATATAGGTGGGAAATCGTTGAAGGTAGCCACGAAACAAAAACGGCACGAGACGTTAGAGAACACGTGGAAGGCGATAACGGAAGGTCGGTCAATGCCGTTAAGTAGACACATGAAGAAGTGTGACACGTGGCAAAACCGTTATGATGTGGACCCACATGAACCAGAAGATTCCGCCGTCACCGTCAGTGACTTAAACTTGAACAAAACATGGAAGCTGAGAAAAGAACCGTCGTTGAGTCAAGATGAGTTGAATAAACGTGTTGAAGCTTTCATAAGAAAGTTCAACCAGCAAATGAGGTTGCAAAGAGAAGAATCCTTAAAACATTACATGCAAATGATTAATCACAGTGGTAGCTAGTTAACCCGTACAGAAAATATGTACTGTTATGTAATTTCTAGGTACATTAATATTTACAAAATTACAAAAGAAAAAAAGTTATGTAAATTTTTTAGTCAAAAAAATATACTACTATATAGGTACTTTTTTTATTTGTAGTATATTTTTGTCGGCTATGTAAGTTAATTAAGGCAGGATTATAGTAGGAAATTAATTATCTTATTGTAGAAAATGACTCCATAATCCTAGTTGATATGGTGTTTGGGAGGAGCACCTCCAATGATGCATTCCAAAGTTTATGATCATTTTGAAATTTAGCATACTCGATGTCAGGGCAACAAATACATTGATTGGAATGTGAATTTTTAGTCTAGTCTTACCTTGAACTCTTTTTATGTGCATTTACTTGAATCTTTTTATAAGAAATTCTAGGGTATTTTATTTGATGATATTTTTGAAGTTTGTATGTCGAGAAATATTCGTTTAATTTTTTAATTTTATTTTTCATAAGCTTCAGTCATCTGTTATATCCAACAAAATAAAATTATATCTTTAATATAAATAAAAATCAATATATTTGGTCTAAATTTGAGTCAAATACGTTTCGACTTTTGCCAAAAAAAATTTAATCAAAAGAAAATATATTAAATAAAAATAGAAAAAACAGAGACTGGGGGACATTAGACCAAAACTCAGTTAAAACCCAAACAGAAATACATTGTAATTAATCATACAAACCAAGTGAAACTACCCTAATTAATTCTAACTATACAAACATTTGTCACGAGCGCAACCCAGTGAACTAGCGTACGGACGCGAAACCAAGTTACAAAAAAAGATGAAGAGTGAAAGTATTGGCAAAAATCAACAACGGTTAAAGATTTAGAGAACGGATCGACCGCCAACATCGAACCAGATCCACGTGCCAATAATCCCCTGAACAAATCAACAGACATAAAAACTCTTTCGAGCAAACCAGTTCGAACACAATTACAAGGATTGAGACGGATAAAAAGACTAATAAAAGTGTAGTTAAATTTGACTCCATTTATCAAAAAAAAATTTGACTCCTTGAGACTTACAGATCTCAACAGACCTAAAACATTAGAGAAACAAAGAAACAAAGAGCACTGGAGCATCAATTCAACCGGAACCAGAACAAACGTGGTCGAACTCGGATCAAGAAACGGATTATATATGTTTTTTTCGGATTTTGATTCTCTACATTCAAAAATCCTAAATTCACCTACATTCACTTCCATTTAGTGTAAAAGTGTTAGGAGAGATAATGAAGAGAGATAACATGGTAGGTGTAAAGACAAATTTGACCTTAAAAATAAACTAAATGTAGGTGAATTTAGGAATTTTGAATGTAGAGAATCCAAATCCGTTTTTTTCTCCTATGGCCGGCGTGTGATAAACGTGGATCAAGAAACATATACTCATCATGAAACTCTTGGCCTTTTGAGTAACTTGGGATTGGGATTGTTGTTGTTCCTATTTGTCTCTAATTAATTGAATTATGAATGGATGAATATGATGATTAATTTGACAATTCATGTGCTAATGTCTCTTGAGTGCATCCATCATGATTAACCACTAACTATGACTTACAAGTGCTTCTTATGTAATTTAACAAAATAATTAGTACGTAATGATTAACTTCGATACAAAAAAAAAAACTACAGTACTATAGTAATTAGTACGTAATGATTATAAATTCACTTATGTAATTTAACAAAATATTTGAAATATGATCCAAATATCAACTTATGACTAATTTATCTTAAATTCATAGGTTATTTAATTATGGGTCCTGTTAACATGTGCATATAGGGCACATGTTAAGGTATCCTAATATAGAAATTTAACATTTAATGATACAAAAATTTAATGCTTAAAAAGTTAAAATTTAATGTTTTAACATTTAATACTTTCTATTTTTGCTTTCTTAACATGTGCCATTGATGCACATGTTAACATTCTCCTTTAATTATATGGTATTTATAAGGCCTTTTTTTTCTACAAAAAGGTTTCAATTACCAAGGTTCCGTTTGCCCGACTTTTTTTAGCTTTAAATTCTCTTTTTAATCAAACTTGGGTCAAACACATTTTTAATAAAACTCTTAACCATAAAAAACAGGTTTTTTTCAATATGCAAAATTGGACTAAATGAGCTTCTAGGAAAAGAGTAAGAAACCTACTTTTGAAAAAAAATCTGTAGTTTTTTTTGCAATGATCCCGCTTCGAATCCTACTGAAGGCTCTTTTTATTATTTTTTTCATTTTTTAGGTTGTTTTCATTTAAATATTATTAGTTGTTATTATCTTTTTTTATTTTATTTTTTGTACAAATCTTTTTTAAAAAATATATATTTTACCAAACAAAATTTTAGATTAAAGATAACTTTGAAGCTAAAAAAAAAAACAATTACCAAACAACTTTTGCTCTGTTTTTAAAAGTTCTTATTTTCACTTTTAGATTTCAGTCAGCTTCTGAGACCTAAAAAGTCGGGTCAAACGGACCCTAAATCAATATATTGGGAGCATAACTCTTGCATCAATTACTAAATCAATATACTGCGATTCCAATCTTTTTGGTGTAGCCTTTAATCCAACTACCATTTGAATCTCGTAAAAGACCACCACAACCAGCAACCACTCCCCTATTTTTGCACGCACCATGGCTGATGAATTTGACTCATCCTTCCCATGGTTGCTTCCATCCTGTCTATATATATACTCCCTCCATCCTTAATTATAAGCGAAAGTTAACTTTTTAGATTCATTGAATAATAACTAATGTATTTGGCCTATATTGTAGGTTAGATACATCAATTTTTGAATTAATCTAAAAAAGTATATTGTTGCTTATAATTAAGGTTGGAGGGAGTAGTGTCCTTAAATTTAGGCCCCCTGTGGGGAGACTATAATTTGGAGTCTTCAAAATCTTTAATGAATCTCTAGATCAATAAAATTCAAAGATAGGTTTAATAAGGATGCGCTTAAGCGCTGCCAAACAAATGAGGAGTGGTTATGGTGCATAAGCCTTTTTTTATACATGGTTCATAAACAATGAAAATTGCTTAGCGCACCCCCCAAATTTCTCGCGCGCCCCCATATGTCTTTTGCGCCCACCAGATTTCTCGCGCGCCCCCATATGTCTTTTGCAGCCACCAGATTTCTCGCGTGCCCCCCAAATTATGCTCAAACCGTTTTGTTGTGGGAATGTTTCAGAGATTCGCACTCCAAAACCATTAAGTGCATAAAATGGTTTTGACTAGAAATCGGAAGGGGGGTCTGTTAAGTGCATAATTATAGGGTTGTACTCCAAAACCATTTTCTGCACCTAATGGTTTTAGAGTACAACTCTCTGAAACCATTTCAATAGCAAAATGGTTTTGACTATAAATCTGGTGGGAGGCAAAAAAACTGGGGGTGCGCGAAAAAGTTAGGGGGTGCACGAGTAATTTAGGGGTGCACTAAACAATCTGGGGAGCGATAGAAATTTGGAAGGGCGCTTAGCAATCTGGAGTATTTATGCATGTTGCATAAGTAAGGGCTTATGCACCATATAACTTTGCCCAAACAAATGAAGGTTTAATGCAATGTGCGCCACGCCATTTCCAAACACTCTTCCGGTCTCTCTCAACCTTCGAACAATTTTGATGTTGCAAGGAATAATTTTTCTATAAATAAATAGACTAAATAAAAATCGAATCTATAAATCTAAAAAATCGAATCTAAACAAATACAGTAACTTTTGCCTATCAAATAAAAAAAAAATTAATAATAATAATAATAATAAAATAGTGTAACTCTATCCCCCATGAGCTTAGCTCTGTTGCAGAGCTCGGGTTCGAACTCGGGATACTCCACTTACTCACATTTAGGGCCGTTTGGTGCACAGGATAAAGAGACAGAATATGATATTACTATTAATTCTATCTGTTTAAATTCGTTGTTTGATACACCAATAGGAAATGATAAGTTAAACTTATCACTAATCTTTTCCTGGCTCTTTGTTATGCTAATCACTAGTTTTAGGCGGGTTAGCAACCAAATAGAAAAATAAAAAATATATATAAAGATTATAAGATAAATACAAACAAAAATATATGATATGCTTAAAAATAGAAACAAAACAGGTTTTAGATTGGAACAGGAAACAGAACAATCTATACTCTTTGGCTTAATTGGTCTACAGGTCCCTTAAAGACATTTTAGGTTTCACATTGGTCCCTTAAAGAAAAAAAATGTCCGAATTGGTCCCTTATTGATATCTCCGTTACCCATAATGGTCCTTTCCGTCTAATTTTTTGAAAAAACCGTTAAGTTGTGACAGGTGGCTGACTTAGGTGGCAAAAGAGTGTTTTTTCCCATTAAAAAAATAAAAAAAAAATAACAAAAGGAAAGGAAAGGAAAAAATGCAGATCATCATCTTCATATTTTCTTCACCTTCTTCACTCCACAAAGGTTCATCAAAACCAGAAAACACATCTCAACCAAAAAAAATTAAAATCCAAAAAACATAAATTAAAATACTTTAAACCCATCAAACCCAAAAATTAAAATTTGAAAAAAAAAAAACATAACTTGTATATGTATATTATACTTTTTACAGAAAGTTGGTACCCAAAACTTAGCAAATTTGGAAGCTTCCAAGAGCCATAAAAGGTAAAAATAGAACAACCATCATCAGAAACATAACAAGCTAGCTTATTGTATTCACTGTGATGATTGGTGGTTCAAGAACAGGATCTGTTGTTGTCACAAACAAATCCACACGTGGAAGCTCCCAAAGATTGTGTTCTCCTTCGTGAATACTTCAAGTGCCTCCACCATTCCAAAGAGTTCCAACGAAGAAATTGGATTTACAAGGAGGAGCATCGCTGGGATTGTTATTTAATTTGTTCTAGATTTGTTAGGTTTTTTAGATTTGATATTTAAGATCTGAACTTTATTTTTGTGATTTTTGTTTACAGATCTGAGTGGTTTTGTTTTTTTATTTGACTATATTGTTGTAAATAAGGATTTAAGAAAATGATGATGAATATGTTGTTTGAAGATCTGCATTTTTCTTCTGAGTTTTGTTTGAAGATATGCATTTTTAGACGAATTTATGAAAATGATGAAGAAGTGGAGGGAAGAAGATGAAGATCTACATTTTTTTTCTTTCCTTTTTTTTTTGTTTTGGAAAATGCCTCTTTTGCCACCTGTTATAACTTCACGTTTTTTTGTAAAAATTGGACAGAAAGGATCAAAATGACTAACAGAGATGTCTTTAAGGGATCAATTCGGACCTTTTTTTCTTTAAGGGACCATTATGAAACTTTAAATGTCTTTAAAGGACCATGAGACTAATTAAGCCATACTCTTTTTAGTAACAAAACATATTAATACGATCAACTCAATAATTTATTAAAAGAAAAAATAAAATTAAATATTCAATAAGAAAAATTATAGAAAAAATAAGATGAACATGCATAAAATAAGGAATACATAAATAGAAACATAAACAATATTTTTCTTCAAAAAAATAAAACAATGATATCCTAGTTATTATCATGTGGGTACCAAACACATGATATCATAAGTGTTATCATGTCACTATCATATCATATTCTTATCCAATTCATGATTCTATCATGTGTCAATCTTATCTTGCGCACCAAACTGATTGATTTCATTCCCGCCTTAATTCTCTCTATAAATAAACTAAACAAAAATCAAATCGAATTGAATCTTTATATAAAAGAAACATATAGAGAGAAAACATCCCACACTTTCAACTTAACTTCTTTATCCATCTCTGAAATCTGAGAAATCGATAACCGGCGGCAGAGTGCAATGAAAAGGAAGAGATTCTCTCTAAAACCATCTTCACAACAATTTGTAGATTTGCCTGATGATTGCTGGGAACTAATTTTCAGTTTCCTCAAAAACAAATGCGGCGATGATGACGGCGAAGCAGGTACTACGACAACTTGTTGAAGTCTCTCTCCGTCGCTTCAAAACAGTTTCTCTCCATTACCAACCGTCACAAATTATCTCTCACTATCATGTATCCAGCCTCGTCTCATATTCCTCGTCTATTACAAAGATTCACTAATCTCATTTTAATCAATCTCTCCTCATACTACGGTGATCACGATCTTCTTCTCTCTCAAATCTCTTGTTTTCCATTGAATAATCTTAGATCCCTTAATCTCTCCAACCAAGAAACCATTCCTGCAATTGGTTTGCGAGCTTTTTCCAAAACAATTAAGACTTTAACTTCACTCAATTGTTCCAATATTGATACTCTCAGTGGCATGTTGGGAAAATAACCGGTATAGAGAAAATAAAAGAACACAATCACAACACAAGAATATAACGTGGAAACTCCAAATCCGGAGAAAAAACCACGGCCGTTGTCAAAACTGACAACCAGAGAATAAACACTATATCATTGAGTTTCTTACAAGAAATTCCCAAAGAGTTACAAGAATTAGCCTTCGATCCTAATTCTACCATTTCCCCGAATCTCTTCCCGTGACCAAGAGACTCAAATGATTTAGACTATCCAAGATGTACCACAAAGATAGTTCGCCCACCCCTAGAGTTGTACCAAGAGAAAACCTTTTTTCCTATCTAAAACCCTAGCCCTTGTGTGGTGGCAAACCCTACTCCTTGCCTCTACATCTTGCTCACTCTCTTGTTTTTCTATGAATAAAACACCCCTCTATTTATAGAAAAATATATGCCTAAATAACATAAACAAATCTGCTTTAAAAACAACCAGAATCTTGCCAAAAATATAAACCTTTGTTTTGAAACATATCCAATTTAAAACAAACAAAATCTTCCAGAAACATATTTTAAGGCAGTCTTCACAAATCTCATTAACAAGAGATTTTTCAACATGTATATTTTCAACCAACATCAACAATCTCCACCTTGATTGAAAATAATACATTGTTTCATCTTCCGCTTCCATTGTCTATACCGACAATCATTGTCTTCACCGACAATCATAATTCTTATTGTCTACACCGACAAATTAAATTATCATACTCCACCATAAAAGTATACTTCACTTGGAATTAAACCATCCCAAGATTTTTCTTCACTTGGAACTAAATCATCCCAAGAATTTCTTCACTTGGAACTACATCATCCCAAGAATTTCAACATCCCGAAATCTTGCTGAAACTTTATGGTGCAACTTCCATGTTGGCTTTCCCGGAAGTTCATCAGCCATCGAGATAACTCACCACACACCTTGCATCAATGTCAACCAATGCCCGTGTGTTGTTCTGAATCCCTTAGCAATAACTTGTCCTCTTCCATGGTATAGCGGAAATACCATAAAGACACATACTGCTCCCGATTCATCTGGACAATTTCTCTTTAAACTACTCTGAAACATACTTCAAGTCATTGTTAGTCTCCAACAATTCCAGTTCAGTTCCACCACCTAGTAAATCTTGTTTCACTAGTCCAACTAAACTCATGTAACTAACAAGTACCAACCGAAGTCCCACAACTTAACCACATCATGAGAATCATCACTAGTAACCGATGCATGACCAATAGTAGAACCAACTATCTTTGCATCAAAGTCCAGGAACATACCTCACATCGTGTAAAAGAAACCCACAATTGTCAAACCTTGTAAGACAAACTGAAACCATACCTTGAACCTTAAGCTTTCCTGTAACCAAGATGAACGACTCCACCTTCAACTAGCTCGAGCGTTTCAAAGTATTCCTTCTTCAAACACATGTGATAGGAGCATCCAAAGTCCATGACTTAATACTCCACCGATTCTCAACTTCCACTAGCGCCTCCGCATCCTTATAATAAAGTTGTTGTTTCAGATGTAACCCGAGTATTTTTAGCACCGCTTCTCCAGGCTGATGTCAAGTATTCTTACCACCGCCTCTCCAGGCTGACCTTGTGTAACCCTGATTGCATCAACACAACCTTGACTTGATTTTCCACAAGCCAAACATTGACTCTTCCATCAATTTTCTCTAGCCCTTCGCAGCGGAACTCCCTCCCAGAATTAAACCAGATGCTCTTATACCAGTTGTTGGGAAAATAACCGGCATAGAGAAAATAAAAGAACACAATCACAACACAAGAATATAACGTGGAAACTCCAAATCCGGAGAAAAAACCACGGCCGTTGTCAAAACCGACAACCAGAGAATAAACACTATATCATTGAGTTTCTTACAAGAAATTCCCAAAGAGTTCCAAGAATTAGCCTTCGATCTTAATTCTACCCTTTCCTCGAATCTCTTCCCGTGACCAAGATACTCAAATGATTTAGACTATCCAAGATGTACCACAAAGATAGTTCGCCCACCCCTAGAGTTGTACCAAGAGAAAACCTTTTTTCCTCTCTAAAACCCTAGCCCTTGTGTGGTGGCAAACCCTACTCCTTGCCTCTACATCTTGCTCACTCTCTTATTTTTCTATGAATAAAACACCCTCTATTTATAGAAAAATATATGCCTAAATAACAGAAACAAATCTGCTTTAAAAACAACCAGAATCTTGCCAAAAATATAAACCTTTATTTTGAAACATATCCAATTTAAAACAAACAAAATCTTCCATAAACATATTTTAAGGCAATCTTCACAAATCTCATTAACAAGAGATTTTTCAACATGTATATTTTCAACCAACATCAACATGGCACTGATCTTAAACTTATTGCTGATTGTTTTCCTTTGTTCGAAGAACTCGATCTTAGTTACCCCCAACGTTTATTAAATAATGATTATGTTAGCTGCTATGCTAGAGTAAAGGCTATTTCATTGTCACTTTTCAAACTCCGCAAAATTAATCTCTCTCGTCATGATTATATCAACGACGAATTGATGTTCCATTTGTGTAAGAACTGTAAGTTTCTAGAAGAGGCTATTACGCTTGTCTGTCCACTGGTAACACCAGGGGTTGCTTGTGCACTACACCAGAGACCGACGTTAAAATCGATATACTTTGAACGTTTTAATGTTAGTAAAACTCAACACATTACTTCACATTTCATTGACTCGATTCAAAGTTTGAAGGATTTGACTTGTATTTATTTTTCGGGATGGCATATCTCAGATAAGTTGCTATCCTCTATTGCGAAGGAAAGTCTTCCTTTGGGGAGGCTTGTACTCCAATATTGCACTGGTTATACTTATTCTGGAATCTTTTCTTTATTATCCAAGTGTCAACGTATCCAATATTTGGATCTTCGAGATGCTCGTTTTTTGAATAATACTTGTGTTGCCGACTTGTCTTCTTTACTTCCTGAGTTGGTGTCTATAAACCTTAGTAGTTGCCACAAGCTCTCACATTTGGCTTTGTTCCCACTCGTTAGGAATTGTCCTTCACTTATTAAGATCAAGATGGAATATACATATTTTGAGAAAAACAGCATAGATAATCCTAATTTTTTGAAGGATTGTGTTGTAAACCCTCAACTCAAGTATCTCTCTGTGGCTAGCAGTTTCACGGTACAAAATGAAAGTATCATAATGTTAGCTGCCATTTTCCCCAATTTACAGCGGCTTAATTTGAGAGAATGCTTCTGCATAACTGAAGAAGGTATTGGTCAGGTTTTAAGCAGTTGTCCGAAGATTAGACATTTAGACTTAAGCTACTGTATAAAAGTTAAGTCACTTGGAATCCACTTTAAAGTTCTCAAGCTTGAGATGTTGAACTTGACAGATACAATAGTTGATGATGAAGCACTATATGTAATATCAAAGAGATGTAGTGGACTTTTGGAACTGGTACTAGACAATTGTAAAGATATCACAACGAAGGGAGTGAGGAACGTCGTAAAAAGATGCACCCAGCTCAAAGAGATCAATTTGATGAGTTGTCTTAAAGTGAATGTTACTATTGTTGCCTCAATGCAATTGTCAAGGCCATCTTTGGTTTTCCTTCCCGCGTCATGGTGATTTCCAAAGAGTTGAACCTGGAAATGTAAGATCTTTTTCGTTGAGATTTACTTCTCTGAGAAATTACTTTTTTTAAACTTATTGCTTATCAGTCTGTGTGTGCTACTTGCTTAAGTTTTTCGTTGAGGTTTACTTCTCTGAGAAATTTTAATTATCAGAGTCTCTCATTCATGCTATTTTTAAGGTAGGATTATTGTATTAAATTAATTATCTTATTGTAGAAAATGACTCCATAGTCCTCGTTGATATGGTGTTTGGGAGGAGCGGAGCACCTCCAATGATGCCCGTACTTTGGTTCGTCGTATTCCAAAGCTTGTGAACATTTTGAGATTCAGCATACTCGACGTTAGGGTAACAAATACGTTGATTGGAATGTGAAATTTTTGGTCTAGTCTTATGTTGAACTCTTTTAATGTGTATTTACTTGAGTCTTTTTATAGGAAATTCTAAGGTGTCTTATTTGATGATGTTTTTGAAGTTTGTATGTAGAGAAATATTAGTTTAATTTCTTAGTTATTTTATCCAACAAAAAATTCTATATGTAATATAAATAAAAATCAATATATTTTGTCTAAATTTGAGTCAAATACGTTTCGACTTATGTCATTTTTTTAATCAAAAGAAAATATATTAAATAAAAATAGAAAAAACAGAGATTGAGGGACATTAGACCAAAACCTAGTTAAAACTCAAACGGGAATACATCGTGATCATACAAACTAGGTGAAACTGCTCATCCTTGAGACCTGCAAATCTCAACGAATCTGGAATATCAGAGAAACAAAAAGCACTGAAGCACCAACACAACCAAAACCAAAACAGACGTAGTCGAACTCAGGTCAAGAAATCCGATTATATATGTTTTTTTCTCCTATGGTCCCGTGTGATAAACTTGGATTAAGAAACATATACTCATCATGAAACTCTTGGCCTTTTGAGTAACTTATATATAAGATAATATCTTTAATTATATATTAGTAAAAATTATAGAAATTTGATATTTTAAAAATATTCATCGAAACAAACCAAAAAAATATTTTATATGATACTAATATTTACATTATTTATATGCTTTTAGAAAAATACAGTCAAAACAAGACATATAAATAGTGCATTTAGTCAAAGTCGATCTTATAAAATGGGACCGAGAGAGTATTTATAAGGCTTTTTTTTTCTAAAAAAGGATTTCAATTACTAAATCAATATATTGAGAACATAACTCTTGCATCAATTAACATGAAAGCAATATTTTTTTAATAACTCGAATTCTTCAAAACGATTCATATTAGGAGAGTTCATTAACCACTTAAGTTCAATGTCTCTCGACTTTCATCTCAGTTTTTATGTTCGGTTAATATTCTTCTGCTAGTTTGATTTTATTTATGTCTCCGACATTTTCTTTATAATTGATTTAAAATTTAAAATTCTCAAAGCATTTGCCTTTAATTGTGACAATATTAAATGTTAGAAGTGACTCCTTCAAAGGAAGAAAAAGACCGACTCATGTAGGCGAAACAATTAGCGAACCAATTTGATTTTGTGATAAAACACTAAAACAAAATAAAGTTTATTACCCTGCAACAAATAGAAATGTTTATTCTTTTTATAGTAATTAAAAATGTCTATCTAAAAAAATAAAGTACAAATTACTTTGAAAAAATTTGTTTAATTTTTTCAAAATATTGTAAAACACTAAAACAAAATAAAGTTTATTACCCTGCAACAAATTTTCCTATTAATTAACCTGTGGTTAATCTTTAATAAAACTATACTGTGAAGTGTGAACAATAAAACCTTTTTGTTTTTCAGGATTTTGATTTAGAATGTATTGAGATTAGTCTTAAGATAAAAATAGGGGGTCAAACAATTTTTTATATTATCCAAACCAAGAGATTTCCAATTTGTGAGTTTAGAGTTTTGGAAAAATTGATCCAGCTTGCTGTAACTTAATAAGCACAAGCATTTTGCTGCAACTTCGGAGCCCAAAGCTTAATTTAAAAACTACAACTTACTGTAACATGTACAGGTTAAAATAACTAACCACAGTTAGATTGACAGTACATCTAGTTTCGTTTAAGTTTCTTAATTCTTTCCAGGGCTCCAAGCCGACTTTCATCATCCTTTGCACCATTATTTTCAAGCTCGTCTCTCTTTCTAACCAAACCACCAAAAACAGCAGAAGGGACATCTTTTTGTGCAATCTCAATATTATCACCATCGTCCTCATCAGAGTCGTTTTCTTCTGGTAACTCAATTTCCTCGTGATTTGCATTAGTTTTTATCCCTCCATCAGACTGTGATTCCACTCCAGCACTAACAAACCCAACTTTTCTCTCTTTCGTCACCGCCTTGTCAGCTGCGGGGGCTAATTGCCTTTCCAAAGCAGCCATTTCGTCCTCAGGGATCCCAGCCTCTTTTAGCTTGTCTTTGGCTTCATCAAGATTCACAGTTTGATCTTTCTGCATCAGATACTCGGGCAGTATAAAATGTGTCTGTAAAACAACAAAACTAAGATCAGAATAAATGCAAAACAAATCAAGAATAAGACTTGGGAAAGCAAAAATCTAAACATTAAGTAACCTGGCTGTAGCTAGCAGAGACACTCCGTTTGATTCGAAGCATTTCTCTAAAGGTATCCTCATTTCCATGCTGAACCTCAAATTCATGCCACTTATTCCAAAAGTCTGGATCAGAACGTGGATCAGCAAACTTAGAGGCAAACACATATATTCCACGAGCACGTTCAATTTCTCCCAAGCTTCTTTCCAGCTCAGCATACTTCAAACACATAGTTTTGACATCCTTATCTGGAAGACCAGATTCAATTGCCTGCTCATAGATCTCTCGTGTTTTGGGTACACCAAATATCTCAGCTGCACGAGCAATATATATTTCATACATGCTTAACTTCTCATTATTGGGAACAGCTTTGGTTGCTTGATCATAGACCTTCATAGCTCGCTTTGCTAATCCATAGTCCTCCTCCAGCTTAGCATATTGCAGATAGAGAGGTTTCACTTGATCAGCAGGGGCCTGTTTTGGCAAGCATTACCCAAAAAAACCGATTAGGTTAGCATATAGTACATTATCAGCATTAAAATTCAAGTTTATATAAGCCAAAAAAAAAATCAAGTTTATAAGACACAAACACATTACCAAACAGTTGAACATCATCATATACTGCAATGAACTAAGGAAAATACTTGTTATGATCTTTGACAAACTAGACGCTTTTTAGTTATATTAAAAGTTCATTACAGTACAAATGCTTGATTAAGTCACACTAGTTCATAAATTTTGCAAATATATACATACTATGATACATTATCTTAACAACAACAAAAATCTATAAAAACAGAAAAGGCATGAAAGGATCTTAAAATGAAGCTAGAGTTCAAGCTCAAACATTCTATGCATATTCAGTTACCCATTGTTAGCTTTATAGAAGCATTCATTCCCTAATCTAACAGATCATATACCAAGCGAACATAGATGAAGTCCTAAAACAGAATTGAGAATCTATAAAACAATGTAAAATGGAAACGTCTATCAAAATGGAATTATTCTAACAGAATGTGATGTGATGGCTAAGGCAAATGAGCTTGTGCTGCAAAATGCTGACACATCAATACTAGAGCTCGGCACGGTTGCAATGTGTATCACTAGAATTCAAGCTAATATATTTTACAAGTTCAACTTTAATAGAGCAAATAACAACCATACAAAAGTAAAAAAAAAAAAAAAAAAATCAGATATAATGTAGAAAAATTGATGGTGTGGGTCATTTTGAAAATATCACAGGAATAAGATTTGACAACATTTGACATGCTTTAAACATAATCCAGCTCTCAGAGTCAGATCATCAATTCAATGTATAAAATTAAAAAGAAATAATACTTCAAGAACGCTTAGAGATGAGAAACAAAAGGAAAATAAAAGCACATACTGTTTCAACCGCATTCTCAAACAGCTCTCTTGCTCTCTCCAACTTTGTCTTTCCATATCTCTTCACAAATTTAGACAGATATGTAACCCAAATATCTTTAACATGTGGGTACTTAAATATCTTGACTCCTCTTTCATAAACCTTAAAAGCATCTTCAAAGTATTTGTGTTCCTACATAAATTAAAATCAATTAATAATATGTCAATGAGCCACAACCAGCAGAAGTAAAATCCAAAAGAGATACTGTACTAAAACATAAATGTTGCTTCATACCTCAAGGAAGTACGCATAATTGATTATTACTTGTGGTGTGGCAATTCGTAAATCCAAAATCCGTTCATAAACTTCCCGTGTAGACTCCAAATTACCTAGACTTTCCTCCAAATCAACATAAAAAGTCCACAGTCTCAAAGATTTATGAAGTTTCATCTGCACCGGTTGATTCCCATCAGCCGCCACTAAAAGTCGAGCAGAATATAAATGCAATAGTTAGTTAAATCTCCACGACAAACACAAAAATAAAGAACTAAAAAGTATAACATATTGTGAAGAAAAAAATGTGAAGAAGTCGAACTTAAGAATACCTTTTCGTTTGACCTCAACTGATGGCTCTGCCGTAGCCCGTCTCATAAGCTCAAGTGCTCCTTTGAAATTCTTATGTTTCAACTCTAACTCAGCCCACTCACACCAGACACTGGCCAGATTATCCACAGTTTTGTAGTTCACCTGCACAGCTTTGTCAAAAATAACCCGAGCATTGGCAAGATCTTTATGCTGCTCATAAAGCTTTGCGAAAGCCACCCATAACGTATGAGGTTTTCCCACTGCCTTCATGGGATCAACAGTCCTCACAGCCTCCGTGTAAGTGAGAATCTGCTTAGTGGGGTTACCCTCAAAAAGCTTCACCCTCCTGTGCCATTGTTCCACATTATGAGGATTTTGACGCAAAAGCACACTATTAGCCAATTCAGGCCTCCTCTCCATGAGATAATCAAACCTAGCCAATCTCAAGTCAATGTCCTTTTTGTCATTCAGCCAAAACCCACGTAAAATCTTCTTATCAAAGTCCTCATATTTGAAACGAATATCTTCATCCTCCTCCTCCTCTTCCTCCTTCACTCCATCTTCACCTTCTTCATCACTCATACCCATATCTTCCATCTTATACGCAAGCATACTCTCTTCAAATTGTGAGTAAGAATCAAATATCACACTAAAGTCCCTCACAGTAATGACAGTCGACATACCCTCCTCAAAAACGTCCCTAGCCTTCTCATGCAAACCCCTCCTAATATAATACTCAGCAAGGGAAGTCCACAATCTACCAACCATATCAGAAAACTTCCTGATTCCACCCCTAATGATGGCGTCCACATTCAACCCAGACACATCATTAGCATGCCTAGTCAACAGATCACATAGCTCTAACCAAAGCCTATGCTTAGTCTTCCCCTTTATGGAATAAAACTTATCATCATTCAAAACCGATGCCAATCTCTCAGCAGACTCCTGCCACTTTTCAGAATTAATCAAAAATTCAATAAAATCCTCTATATGATTAGGATCATACTGCAAGTACCTACGATAAACCCTAAGAGAGGTTTCAATAGGAATACCCTTCTGACTAACAAAGAACAGATAATGCTCCCAAATCCGATCATGCTGAGTAACCGGAAGAGCACAGAGAGCTCTATCAAAAGTTCGCCTCGTTCTTGTAACCAATTTCTGCTGAGTTAGGGTTTGAAGATACAAGATCCAAATCCTCGGCATCTTATGCATAGTTACAAGCGCACGTTCAAATGTATTGTTAAGGGTTTCAAACATTGAATGTGTAACAGGAAGACTCCGAACGATTTCGAGACGTTCACGGAGATAAGCGTGCCAGAGTTTGTAGCTTCCGGGAAGTGCTTTGAGTGCACGTTCGTAGATGACAAAACGCTTTTTGAAAGGTGAATCGGAACGAGCAATGAGGTAGCGCCACCATAGTTTGAGACTAAAGGGATTACGAAGTAACTCTTCTTCGTAAACTAGGTCGTTTTCTGATGGATATAGATCTGATGAAATCGCCGCCATGTGTATGAATGAAAGAATCTAAAACCCTAAAAATCTTTGATGAAGTACAAAATTGGGAAAAAGAAAAGTATAAAACCCTAATTAGATGGACGTATTTGCGTTTTGTGATGGTTTAGAGGAAAAGGGAAAACGGAGAAGCAGCACCGGCGGTGAAGAAATGAGAGTGGTGTGGGTTTCGCAATTTGTTACGGTTTGGTGGAAAAGGAATTGAAGGATTACTATTTACTTTTTTTCAATTTATTTATTTCTTTCACTGCTCTGTAGTAGTATATATATTAGTATATCTTTTTTTTTTTATTTCTTTTAAGATTATTACTAGTATATCTTTTTTTTTATTACTTTCTAGTATATCTTTTTTTATTATTTCTTTCTTTCAAGATTTACTAGTATATCTTTTTCTTTCTTTTTTAAAAAAAAAAATATTATTTCTATTTTATATCTTACAAAAAAAAATTAAACCGATTTTTTTCTTCAAATGCAGTGCAGATTTAATAACGTTTTTATTTTTGTAGATTTAAAGGCATGATTATTTTTAGACATTTAATTTTTTTCATTGTAGCCTTTATTGTTAATTAGGTCGCTATATGTTATTACACTTAAATGAAATGCAAACACACAACAAGTTGCGGCACTATCCTTTTTTATGGCACTGTCTTAAAAAAATCTTCTCTATAAATTTTTAATTTTTTTAACCTAAGATGAAATAAATATTACTCCCTCCATTTTCTAAGTGTCTTTTTAAAATAGTAACACCAAATTAAAAAGTAGATTTTTGCACTTTATCTTTCTATTATACCCTCATCTTAATTTATCACATACTTTCTCATTCAAATAAATTTAATATATTATCGACAAAACAAAACAAAAAGATTAATATGTTATGTACAAAAAAAAAACAAAATTTTTCAAATATATAATAATAATTAGTTTTATTGAAAAAGATAAGAGTAATTGACAGTGAATATAATTGACAAATCATACCCTAAAATATGAAAGTGGCAGTTAAATATAAACGTTAAATCCGATGAAAAACGACCCAAAAAAACAGAGCAAGTAATATTTAAGTGTCAATTGTTTAAAAAAATCATATTCAATTTATCCATTGTCAAAAAATTCTTACAAGTGATATTTTTATAGTAATATTTAAAATATAAATGCAAAACAATCATTCAAAAGTTTGAATGATGCACAAGATTCAGCTTGTATCCTCAAATCGACAATTGGCTCACCAGCAACATGAAAAGTTTCATGATTTAGAGAATTTTGGTTGAGGTGCTTGTACATTACTGTATCAACTAACAAAATTCTCGCATGGATGGTAACAGCACCTCCAATGGTGCAACTCACTTCAAAGTATTTTGTGGGTCTCATTAAAGCCACATCATCTTAAAACAATTCACTTACGGAGTATTTTATACTCCAATAGTGCAACTCTAAAAAACACATATTAGGTCTCACTATTTTACTTCACATTAGTATTTAATTACTCAAATGGTGTAAGATTGTGATAAAAAGAAAAAAGTAACAAAAAGTAGCACCGATGCATACTTAATTTGTTCAAAGTTCCGTGTCTTCCTGCCAATATGCAGCTCCAGCTGGCGGACTGCATTGTGCTTTTTTTAATTAAATATATCATTTCTTGCAACTCCAGCTGGCGGACGAAGTAAAAGATTGAGCCGCTGGAGTTGCTCTAAGAGTCTGGATAATAATTTTAATTTCAAAGGCTCGCAAATACCACAGAAAACTTCAAGACTAAAATAGTATTAAATAAAATACTTACATATTACTCACCAACGAAATTCTCGCATACAAAATTCTCTTCTCACCCTCATGTTTCTTTTCGACTCCCGTTTTTCCATTTTTGCACTTGTATAAAAGCTTTGGACCGCGTTTTTTGAAGTTCTTTTTACTTCAAACTTGCAAAAAATTCAGGAAACGCATTCCGAAAATTTTTGCAAGGCAAAAAAATTCGGAAAATGTGTTCCGAAATATTTATTTTAGGATAAAAATATGGGTGTAGAAAACAACATTGGGGGTGGGGAGAGAAATCTTCTCCAAGGAATTTGTGTTGGGTTACAAGCCCAAAGTCCATTGCGGTTTTCACTGGGTCTCAGATTGGATTACGGTCATCTAGTATTTTGGGCAAATATTTCTAACTGCACCGGTCCATCCATTTTCTGAACCCATGTCTTCTACTCTTCCATCATATAATCAATAGAACCATCATATAATCAATAGAAGATAACATTAACAATAAAGACTTATCGCTGTTGTTTCCGTGAACATAATTCAGTTGTTACGAATATTGCAATATACATGAAGGTCTCAATCCAAAATTCTCTACTTATTCACCAGATTTGATATAAAAAAAAAAGACTTATCATCATTAATAACTTATATATTAAACCACCTATAAAAAAAAAGGAAAAACTTATATTAGACCATTATTAAAAATAAAAATAAAGAACTAAAATTGGTTTAGTTGCTAAGCTGTTTCAATCTCTCGCATATTTCTGAATCAATTGATGAGACGATCGATGATATGTATTCTAATTAGAGGTGGAAATAGGCTAGGTCAAGCTAGGCTTTACAAGCCTGAGCCTGGCCTGTCAAAAAATTAAAGGCCTAAGCCTGGCCTGTGGCCTATCATAGGCTTATTTTTTAGGCCTGAGTATGGCCTTTTGAAAGCCTGACATAGCCTATTAGCCTGTTTAAGAGCCTATTTCACATAAACATATTTAAATAAATAATTATATTTAATTTTAAATATACTAATGAACAAATAAATCAATGAGCTTAAACTTTCTTTTGATATTTAACATGATATTTTGGAGAATTTGACTATATAGGACATCATATTTCGATTTTAGTTTATAATAATACATTTATATATGTGAAAAATTAATGTGGATTAATAAACTTGAATTATTGAAAAAGTTAATAGATTTATAATTTAATCAAAGTACAAATTTTAATATATAATAACAATAGATGTAAAAATATTATTCATATTTACTTAGATAGGCCGGCTTAGTAGGCTTAATAGACTTTTTTATTGGCCTGAAACCTGGCCTTTTTAGCTAAATAGGTCTATAAAAAAGTCTTGGTCTGCTCTATTTAAATAAATAGGTTGACCTGGCTTGAGCCTATGTAGGCTAGGCCGTAGGCTTATGTAGACCGGCCTGGCCTCTTTCCACCTCTAATTCTAATGATAATATTTGATCCTTTTTATCCATTAACAAAGTCCATTGAATCAAGCATTTGACTAAATTTAAGGTTTTAGTAGTTCTTTCTCAACATAGTTTCGAGAGTTAAGAACTCAACCAACATCACCACTTGTTCAATCTCAACTCTGACTAACATCAATGAAAATGAACAAGAACGAAATAAAACGAAACCTAAGATGCTAAAACCTCCACGTAGGGACGGCAACGGGTGCCCACGGGTGCGGATTTTATAATACTTAAATTCGCACCCGAACCCAAATGTTGTTCGGGTGGCAAAACAAAACTCACACCCACACTCGTTGGGTTCGGGTTTTTCCACCCAAAGCAAAATATCTACTAAAAGAAAAAAAATGTAATTTTTCATATTCAACCAAAATAAAATATCAATAGGCTTAGAAATCAATCAAATTAAACAAATAAGTTTCACCCCACATGATACAAAATAAATAAATAAATAAATAGTTTGGTACATAAATTAAGGGACAATTAAGTAATTTAATATATAAGCGGGTGTGGTTTCGGGTGTGGGTTTGATTGATCCCAACCCGCATCCGTGGAATCGGGTGGCACCCGAACCCAACTCAGTCAAATCGAATTTTACCCGTTGACTCGGGTTTGGATTCGAAAGGGCCCACAGGTTTGGGCTTAATTGTCATCCCTACCTTCACGCCCTAGAAGGCCTCTTCGATGTGAGATTGGAGGATTTGAGTTACACGCAGTTATGTGATATATATATATATATAATTGGTGGACAAAGATCAAACTGATTTAGTTTTAACCAGACCACTAGATGTCTCATATTTGCACAACTGCATGCAGTTTTGACTGTATGCAATCCGATTCTGACATTAGAGGACCTTGTGTGA
Source organism: Trifolium subterraneum (assembly GCA_951799995.1). Classification (NCBI taxonomy): domain Eukaryota; kingdom Viridiplantae; phylum Streptophyta; class Magnoliopsida; order Fabales; family Fabaceae; genus Trifolium; species Trifolium subterraneum. Next base: position 3,193,966 of record OX637462.1, on the reverse strand, counting down.
AAACTAACTAGCGACCATATTAATTTATTTTAATTTTAATAAAAGAAAGAATGACTAAAAATGCATTTGACTCATTGAGAATAAATTGCTTTAACTTATTTTTATGAGCATGAGCATTGGTTTAACTTATTTTGAGAAGAGGGTGTGGGAATGACAGCAGATAATAATAAACAATAAAAAAACAGAGTATAGAAGGAAGAAAATGGTAGCTTTTTCAACTGCTACACGTCGATGCCGTAAGCAGCAATAATATTTTCAAGACGGCCACACGCAACCTCTCTTCCCTTTCCTCTCCCTCTCTCCCTCTCTCTCTCTCTCTGCAAATTGAACCACACCACTCAACTCACATCATATCCATTCAAATCCATCTTTCCACTCTCTCTCTCATATTCAACTACTAGTACTACTACTCATCATCCATGTTGAATAAAAGAAAGAGTTAGAGAAGACCCAAATGACCGATCCTTATTATTGTGTTTTATCTAAGAAAAAGTTTACATTTTTACACGTTTTGTTATTATGGGTCATTAAATAATGTAACAAACAACACTTTAGTATCTTTCAATGTTGTTTGTTTTATTTAATGATGTTATAAGTTAGATCCATTTTCTTTGTCTCACTATCATCATGTGAGAGTGATCTTTGTTCTGTTCTGAAGGAACCTTTTCTCTATGTGCGTGTCCCATAATCTTCTCCAATCCTCACTCACAGTACTATGTAATGTAACTATCATCAAACATGGAGGTTAAGCTTTGCAATGACAAGCGCCAAAGAGAAATGGTTGATAACTTTGTTCAAAGATTTTGAAGAGAAAAACCAAAATGGTGGAATGGATTTGCAAGGTTGGCCAAGATTTGAGTGAGTGGGGGTATGAAATTGTAATACATAAATTTGTTTATGTTTTTTTGGTGGTTTATTATTTTTTATGTTGTTCGAGATGAATTGGTTTATTTGATGATAGTTTGTATATTTTTAAGGTAGAATATTAATTACTACTACAAATTATTGAGTACTATGTTTTTTTGGTTATTGATTATTGATGCTTTTAGTTTGTAGCAATGGAAAAGTTTTGATCTATCTGGGTTCTTTTGTGCAGTTGTTTTTGGTTGAGTTTCTATGTACTTTTTTGGCATGGGTGAATTTTTACTTAAACTAGAGTTTGTACTTGTTTGTCTTTTTCTTTCCTTAATTTACTCAATAGGTTTCATCATTCCCAACTTGTGTGTGACATAGAAAGATCAATGATCTAATCTATAATAATTGCCATCATGAATTTAGTGTGGAAATTACCAAAGTCTCTTAAGTCATTAGTTATGCAATGATTGGCTTCATATATTACTGTGGAGTAGTAATAAGATTAGGAGAAATTAGGAAAAACTCTTGTACTCCTATGATCATAAGAGTTTGGCAACAAGATTTAGTCACTCATATAAAATTGAAAAAATGTAGAGAAAAAATAATTAAATAATTAAATAAAATGTATTTTCATGTGAGTGTGACTAATTTTATAACTAAACTCTTGTGTTAATCTAAGTATTTTTAAGAGTATTAGGTTTCACAAACAAAAAGAAAGATTATTATCTCAATTCTCATGTGACATGAGAGTCCATATCTAGCGAAATTTTCATCATTCATTATAAAGAAAAGAGCGAAAGAGAATTAAAGAAATTAAAAGTGAATTTTAAAAGATGAAATTATGAAGAAAAAAAATGGGGAGAATCCTGATTTTAAATGGTTAGACTTGAGATGTTTGAAAGAGACACAATTTTAAACTTACTATCATTTTATCTCAAAGTGATACAAGATGTCACAATCGTCTATTAAAGTAAAGAAATTAATTTATATATATTCAAATCTTATTTTCTTTAGTCAAAAAAATAGTCATTGATCCTAACATCAACCATGATGCATTTTTGTGTTATTTATGTTCAGTTGTAATTATTTATTAATTTTGACACGTTAGACTTTGATTTCACATGATACTACATTTCAAGTGTCACCCACATTCCCACAATGTGACATTACTATATATTAGTCCTTCAATACAACTTAATGACATAGAGGTTCATAATTAGCTTCTTTTATTTTTTATTTTTGAGTGAAGACTCATTTTAGTCCCTCACAAAAATTACAGAACTCAAATTAGTCTCCGACAAAAAAAAAGTCCCTATTTAATCCCTAACAAAATTAAACTGCGACATGTTAGTCCTTCGTTATTATTTTTCTTAATCCGGTCTTTTTTTCCTACTTTTGAACCGTGACTGGATTGTCATGTGTATTATTTATGCCACGTGTATTATTTACAAATATAAGGGACATTTAGGTCCCTACATTATTTTTTTTTGGGACAATTTGATCCCCATATTTTTTTTTTTAAAAATACGAAAATTAGACAATATTTTTAAAATTTTAAGGGATCAAATCATTGAATTGACACCAATTTTTGTCCCTAACAAAAACTACAAAACTAAAATTAATCTCTAAAATTTTAAGGGATCAAATCATCGAATCTCCGGTACGCTGAATGTTGTCTTCTTCGGTTGAATCATCTGACATGAATATCATATCACCATCAAAAATTGATCCTGTTGGAAAAGAAAGAGTGTTGCCGTGTGGAAGGAGAAAAACCAAAGACTAAAAGCCTGAAACTAGAAAACCCTAGTATTCTCTCTTTCTATTTTGTGAAAGAGAAAAACACGTATTGTTTTTTTTTTCAAATCAGGGACTAACTTGTCCCTTAAGAATATTAAAATAATACACATGGCAGTCTAGTCACGGTTCAAGAGTAGAAAAAAAAAATCATATTAAGAAAAATAATAACGAAGGACTAACATGGCCCGATTTCATTTTGTTAGGGACTAAATATGGCCATGTTTTTTGTCGGAGACTAATTTGGGTTTTGTAGTTTTTGTGAGGGACCAAAATGAGTCTTCACTCTTTATTTTTTTTAAATAAATGAATTAGGAGTACAAAAGTAAATAAACATTAGACATCTGAATTAAGTTGACATTACTTTACTGAAGTTAATAATTAATTTTTTATATGAAAACTTAATTATCTTATGATTTTTGCTTTTAAAAAAATATCAAAGTAACTATTTTTAAGTGTACTTTAGTAATAAAATTACAATTAGCATTAGAAATATGTAGTTTTTAATTCACATTTGTGATAATGAGATTCGAAACATATTCTCGTACAAACAATTCACACCTTAGAAATATGTAATTTTTAAGTGTATTTTACAGTTCACATTTGTGAATGAGACACCTAAAGCCTAACATCAACGTTAGGTGAACCACGCTGCATTTTATAGTTCACATGCAAATTTTGAATTGGAATAAATACTTCAAATTTTCATAAAATAATGCTTAACAACTCATCCAAATTACGTGTGTGTGAATTATCAACTTACCAACTTATTTTGAAGGGTCCATTTCAGAGTGGTTGTTAGTTTTTTTATTTTTTTTAAAAAAAAAAAAGTCAATTTCAAAATAAAAACTTGTTCAAGTAAATCGAAGTTAAGTTGATTTTTTACTGTTTTTCCTAAATTTAGTCATGGAATTAATGATCAATTATCTAATCTATAATTATTAATAGTCATCATGAATTTAGTGTGGAAATTAACAAAGCCTCTAAAGTTTTTGTATTAACTGTACATACTATTTACTAGGTTCGACTACAAAAGAGGTTGTGCATACTAGAAATTTATTTCTGTGCAGAACTTAACTAAATTATTGAAATAATTTCTTAGACAGTTGAGGATAGCTTGGTTTTGTTATGCAATGTTTGAGAAGTCATTGTCACTTTAATTTGCAACATGAAGCTGCTAGTTTCTTACTTTTGTTGTTAAAACTACATTAATTTTTTTTTTTTTAATTGAAGATGATTATAATTAATCATTTATATATATATATATATAGAAAATAATTACACATTAACAAAAGGTAGACGCAACAAGTTGCGCCGCTAATCCTTTTTGAATAGCAAAACCTAATCTACACAAGCTGCTCGTCCCACGGTAAAATCATCAACCCCTAGTCCCACAAGTGGGGAAACTCCAGTCAAATCTACACAAACATGTTTCCCACCTACCCATCAAAACACTAGAACATCCACTGGCCGAAGTGTAGATCTCGCTTCTTGTGGGTCAGTCAAGAAGTTCATTGGTGCCTCTTTCTTAACAGAGATTCCCGCACGCTTAAAAATATCAAAAAACACATCTCTGACCAAGTCATGCCTGTATTTGAAGCCGGGAAGCTCCCTACAATGAACTGCATGCTCCCCAAAAATGTCGAGACATGCTTTACGACAAACAGGACAAATCTCGTCCTTAGGAAATATTGGAATCATGATGCGGTACTTAAGGATGGTACGATACTCAACTGGTGACATGTGTTGGCTTAACCCATCGATGGGGATAGCGAGAAGAAAGTCTTGAGTATGTGCCGCTTTCAAACACCCAAAAACTGCTTTTTGCCTTGTAGTCATGTTAAAATCAACTTCCATGTCATGAACAATTTTGCCAAAAAGAACACTCGCCAAAACATGTTGGGCTTTAGGGGGGACGATGTCCTTAATAGCAAAATTGCTAAAGTTATAAGTCGGAATCTTATCCCGAATACCGTCCAAAGCATTGTCAAAATCCAAGTCCATACCACATCCCCCACCGTCTCTTAATACATTAATTGTTGAATTTATTCATGTAACTCTCATGTTTGACTAGTCATTGTCACCTAGAAAAAATTTACTTATTAATGTATCTATGTATCTAGTCTATATAATATAGATCAAATACAATAGTTACTAATTAATGAATATAATTTATTTTTTTCTTATACTAATAACTAGAGGGAGTAATATATTAAGGATTACTGTAACACTTTTGTTAGATTTTTATTGTTCCTTGGCATCTTACATATGGTCTAGGAGTGCTAATTACTGCATAGAATATCTGAATTAGTTGTACAAAGTTTAAGTCATTTAATCAGAATGCTGTTTGTGAAAGTCCAAATACATTGACATATTGGAGGTTTTTACAAGTACTGTTATATTTTCTCTAATATGTATGTATGTGTCGTTTCTATAAAGATAAACATATGCAAGGTTTTTCAATCAAGACAGAATTATAAACATAGATTCCAAAAATGACTTCAAATTCTAATGCCTGCTGATGAGTAATTTCTTAGGAATGATTTTGCATTCAAATGTCTTGTACCAGAGTTAAAATTCAACATTTTTATCAGAGTTAACACTCAACATAGTTCAATAAGATTAGGATTCAAAATGTTACAAACTAAATCCACATGTTTCAATGTGCTTAGCTCATAGCAATGCACATAATAAGCGAAAGGATATTATGGTAATAAGTTAAAGCTCAAATTTTGGCTTCAAATTTGAAGGGCATTAGCAATTGACCCTGCAAGACTCAATACTTCAAAAGGAGCTTTATTTGCTAGAGCTTTGACAGTAACTGGGCAAGAATCTGTGATCCAAAAGTAGGCAAATGCTTTCTCTGAAGCTTCTGCAAGTTACAGATAAAATCTCAATAACATTTAAATATATGAAAATAGAGAAATGTAGAAGTAGGTATTATTGCGCCAAGACTAACCATCTTTATGAGTGAATCGCAACCATGATTGGTTAGGGAATACGCCGTGTGTGACATAGGCACTCACTTTTGCTGCACCATTAGCTGCTAAAACTTTCTGAGGAAAACCAATAGGAAGAAAAAGAGAATTGTTAGTTGCATCGAAAATACCCATAAGCTGATATGCATATATGTGTATATAAAGAAATACGGCTCTATTTGGTTTGATAAATAGTTTTGGTTTTCATTTTCTGTTTTGAGTTTCAAACACAAAATTGACTCTTCGTTTATATCTTGTTTACTGTTACCTTTTTTCTATTTTCGCGGTTTCTGTACAAATATTTGAAATCAGGAAATAAAATGAAAACAAGTGGTAATTTTGTAATCAAAACGGAACAAAAAATGGAAACAAAACATTTTCTCAAACCAATCAAGCCTGTGTTGCTTATATTTGGTTTGCAAACCCAACTGTAATCTTCAAACATACAAAAAATTCTTGAAAAAATAATCTTTTATGATTCAGAAATTGATAGCTGACCTGACACTCAATCAAGGTGCCTCCAGATTGGACCAAATCATCAACAATCACTACATGATGACCAGAAACATGTCCTTCCTTGAGCCGAACTATCCTCTTGTCACCTTCACGTACCTTTGTACATACAACCTGCAACTCCAAAAATTCAGACAACTATAAACAAATTAACTAAAAATTAAATACAGCGATCCTTATTGGAGACCAACCACTGAATAATTGTCGAACTGCTTGTGGAATCGCTTCCAAGCACCATCATCTGGAAATGCAATAACTACCTGATAATAACGATAAAAAATTAGGATATAGAAAAATGAGAATTGCAAGTATGTGAATTTTCCATGAAATAAAGAAAAGACACTGTTTTAAGTTTGACCTAAATATAAAAGAAAGGTTACTGAAAAATTGTAGAATACTCACATTATCAGCATCAGGAAGTTGTTGCAGACGTTCCTTTAGGAGAGGAATACCAGTCTCAAACAATGGCAAAACCTCGTCTCCGAAATAAAACCTCTCCTGCGTAATTTCAAATCATAACTACTAAAAACTATAATTATAGTCACTATTACAACATGAAGTACATAGCCTAAGCATGCTCCTAAAACACAAATAAATTATAGTTTAACAGAGAATGTTAAGAGAAAATTATGCTGTTTCTTAGCCTAATTATGATGTGTAGTAATTGAAATTAAATGCAAGCAATACAAATATATTCAACAGCAATTCATGAAAATATTAAATTATACATCACAAAGCAAAGCATATAATAGAACTTCAGTTTGATACATAAAAAACACAAACCTGCAATGCATGAATGTCGTATATAACTAAGCTAGTAGGGCCACCTCTTGAAATTGGAATATTTGACAACATCCTTGCAAGGGTGAAGGCAGTTGCTACATCTCCTTCTTCTTCCATTCGCTCAAATGATCCAGTTGGGAAGAAAGGTAATACCAATGTGAAGGAAGAGACAAATAGGCGAGGGAGTGCATATATGACAGAAAGTTGTTCAAAGACTTGAGCTGGGGAGCTGAATGAAGCCAAAAAAGCAACATGTTGACCTCGGAGCTCTTCTGCGTTATTTATAAATATATTTGGAAATCCATCGGCAAAAGACCTAGATAAGCATAAAACAAATCAATTTTCAATTTCGTCAAAAATGAAAAACTACATTCACGATGTAGTTTGCTTGTTTGTAATGTTATACACGCGAAGTCAAGATTCCCAAACAGCGGAGGATATGGGATGGCATAACTCAAGTAATTGGTATGACCAAGCAAGAATATAACTAAGCTTGCTACTAAAGTAACTAATTAGCTAAACTAAATATCATGAAGATATACGATTTCTAACAAATGTCACGATAAACATAAAAAATTAAACACAACTAGATGAAGACAATATAATTTCTTCCAAACAAACAAAAAGGATAACCTAGAACTATAAACTATAAAGATCCAGTTTGCAAATCCTATGATAATCTAAAGCAGGAAATTTCCATACACAGCCAGTCGGCAGACATGAAGTTGCCGAGATTATTGCTTTCCTTGTATTTCAATCACAAAAAAGCACTCTTAATCTTCCAAAAGATATACTAAAAAGCAAATAGAATACTGTGCATACTGTGACACTTGATCTTTGTCATAAATATCTGAGCCTAATCGTCGTTTAGTAGAATTCAAAAGTTTTGTATTCAGAGTTTTCTCCTAAACTACTGCCCTCAAATAAATTATTATCCAATGCTAAACCTTATAGACCAAACCAAACTGTGCAGATAGAGAAAGAGGAACCTAACTAACCTCCATTTGATATTTTGGAGAGTGATATTGCTTTGAGAATGAGAAGCAACTTTGTTGGCAAGTTCTTCACAATCAAGTGAGTAGAAAAGATTAACATGTTTCTTTGGAGACTTTACCACTGTAGATTCGGCCATTTTTTGGTCCCCTAGGCCGCCTCAAACAACTTTGAGGCTCGTTCTAATATTAAAAATGAGTCCCTGACAAAAAAATATGTCAAAAAATTTGAAAGAGCCGTTCTCTATTTAAATCGTAAATAACATAAAAAGTAATCATCCTTATAAATAACACAAAAAAGAGCAATATGCAAATCAATAGCGTCAAAATACAATTTCAAACTAATGGTTTTAAATTGCTGTTGCTGCAACACGCAATGCAGTTGTAGTTGTTGCGGCATGAAATCATTTTGAAATTTCACAAACTATATAAAATGACACCACCGCAAAGTCTTACTTTATTCCATAAACACCGATTTAAACGTGCTTAAAATACACGGTTGAGAGATTGTTAAAAGTAAGATTTTGCATTAGATTTGACGCAAATTAGGATTTGAGGTTCATAAATTTCAGTTTTTGGCCGAAATCGTCTGATGCGGCTTCTAATGCGGTTACGATACGGCCGTACACATGAATTAAAATCAAAGCGCAATTGCGGTGCGATGCGGTTGCGGAGGCTACCACATCAGCAATACAATACTGCAGCCTTAATTACCACTATCAACCTTCTAGCTATTAATCATTCTACCACTTTTTTGAAACAAATTCATAAACTCTCTTGAAAACAGCTTATAGCTTATATTAAAACAGCTTGACTTTATTTTGGCCTAGTCGGATTGACTTATTTGAACATATTTACTATTAGATATAAGTTTCGTGAGACTGTCTGGGAAAATTTATGAAAACAACTTACCACAATTTTCATAAGTTATTTTCAACTTATTTTCATAAGTTCTCCGATATAGCTTATGAAAATAGCTCATAACATACATAACCACTTATTATGAAAAATAGCTTATACATAAGCAGTTATGGTAGAAGTGCATGATTAAGCTGTTGATTGAAACAAAGTATAAATACCTGATCTTCTTCAATAATTGCTTCTATATTATTGATTCGTTCACTCAGACTCAGCTTTGTGCGTTGCAAGAACGAGTGTCATACTCTTGTTGAGTTTTTTTTATTTGAAAAAAGGTATAAGTTGGGCTGGGCTTTTAGTTGGATCTTTCTTTTTTCACCTCCATACTTCTCACACGCCCCCCCTAAAATACCAGTTACATAATTTTCAAAGTTATGTTTTATTTCATGTCTTTGCAGTGTTGTTATTTAATTATATACAACTATAAAGTTTATTAGATATAGTATCTTTAAGGGTAATTTAGTTGGTAGCTATTAAAAATATTATTGGAGAGGTTAGAATTCGAACTTCAGATTCCCAACTTCTCCACACTTATACGAAAAAACATTTCTTAGATATAATCCTCAACAAACCATCTTATGTAACTAAGTGATCGAGTTCAAGTGAGTTAATGAGTTATCCTTAAGAGGAAATTGTTTAAGATAACTCAAGTTTAATTTCTTTTAAAAAAACAAGTATCGACCATTTTTACTAAAAAAAAAAATATATGTCACAAAGGACTAAAGTAGATATCTCACTTAATATTTACATACAGCAGATGGAATGTGAAGTTAGGGTCAACGGGGTACGCGTTTACAAAACAAAAGTGACTAATTTGAAAGAAAAAATAATGTAAAAGATTAAAGTGAAAAAAGATAAATTAAGATAAATAATCATAAATGTAATTTTTGGCATAGTATACCTTATGATACTATTTTTTATTTGTAACCAGAGAGGATTCTCTCAAGTGACATTATAGTAAAAAAATTAGAAAAAATTAGCCATTGATTTGAAAGGAGAGGATTGAAAAATTGAGAAACAAGAGGGAAAAAAATGAGAGAATCCATTCTCGGACATACGAATTTGATGACGCTCGTTTAATATAGTGCCATAAAAAATGTGAGACATATTTGTTCCGATACACCTAAATGTCTCATATTGTTTGAAAATTAAAACTAAGAGTGGTTTATATACAACTTCTCATTCTACTTAAACGCCTTTTACAAATGACAAAACTATGAGGGCTCACACACGACCTAAACAAAACAATACTTCAAAACTTAACGTGACACACTTGAGGGTGGAATGGAACAATATTGTGCCAAAAAAGTATCATAGTTGATGGATTTGTCAGCACTGTGTGATTTATCTTTGAAGATATGGAATATCAAAATCAAAAGTTGTTCTATCATTGATTGTCAGTAAACAGACATGAACAATAAAAAGAGAGAAAAAAGAAAAGCTGATCAAGATTACAGAAATTTTATGTCAACTTGCTATTACAATGTTTTGTCATTGCCATGTTTTGGACTTGTTCTCTTGCTTCAGAATAATCACTTTTTTCCCATTTTCTGCTGCTAGCACATTTTAGAATGCAGAAAAAATCTATCTCTAGATGTTGTTGAGGTTGAAAAATATTCCTTAAGATTAATCTTTGTTTAAGATAATGATGATGACTTTAACCCTTATAATTCTACAGTATCAAATGAGGTAGAATTGACATCAAAAATGGAAATAGTATCACAATGATAAGAACAATACCAAGAAGTATAGCATAACAAGTCCATTTCCTTGATTCTATTTGTTGTTCTCTTGCTTCTTGAAGTTGTTCTGTTCCTCTTCTAACAAAAGAACTAGCATGTGCAACATGAGATTCTATATTATTCAATTGTTGTCCTTGTGATTCAACAAGTGCTGCCATATCCAAAAAAACTTGATGTAACTCAATCAAGTTTTTCTCTATTTCTTTAACAGCATCATGTCTTTCTTGTATCTCAGATATTGTATCCATAATTTGACCTCTACCTTGTTCTTGAATAGCTCTTTGCATAAAAGTTTCACTTTCACCACTTGATATCAAATTCTCAATAGTATCTTCATCAGCTTTTTCACCTGTTATTGTAAAATACCTTCTTTCAATTGTTTCTTTATATTCTTGTTGCATTCTAGCTCTTAATCCTTGAAAATCATCCATCATATCTTTAAGTTTTTTTCCCAAACCACTAACCACAGAAGTTCTTGTTCTATCTGCTGATGAACCTGGACCACATCCCGGAACATTTCTATTCGCGGCATTCGAACGTTCTAATGCTTCAAGCTTACCTTTTATAATTTTAACTCTTTTCAAAACCTGTTCAACATCTTTATCCATCTTTGCTCTAAGATCTTTCATTGTTTTAGCATTGTGAACAATTTTGCTTTCTTCATTAGATTCTTGTAATTTTCTATATAACTTCTCAACTGTTCTCATATCTTCTTTCACATTCTCAACATCTTCAAAGAATTTATCAAGGTTGATACTTTCTTTTCCTGCTTCTACATCATGAGTTGGATTTTGCTCATTCACGTCACTAAATTTTTTGAAGGAGCTTGAGAACAAGTCATTCATTTTTGCAAAAATTTTAATGAACAATGACCAACAATTATTTTTTTTTGTTTTTTGTCTTTTTGATTGGTTTCTTTTGTACTTGGTGAATTCACAAGTAACAGAAACCTTATTTACAAGAAAATAATTGATGGTTTGATTATGAAACACAATTCTATGTGTTCCTTAATGTCTCCTCAAGATTTTTATTATTATTTTTTTGTAATGGAGAGGAAACAAGAAGGTGACAAAAGGCAAAAGAAACCAATTGTCACCAACAAAAGGTTAAGAGGCAAAAAAGTTTTTTGTTCTTGGATGAATGTATTAGAGGTTCATGGTTAATGTGAAATTGGAACCAGACAAATTAACTAGATAATACTAATCAAAGAAAGGTGTTTAGATGTTGGATATATCAAAGGTTACTCCTATATGAACATGTGGCTCTATATTTTTTTTTCTTGTAATCTATAAATAAATGATTTTTTCTGTCCTCTCAGCAAACCTGGTCTTTTTTAGGAGTACTTTTGAGCTCAAATTAAAATTTGTATAAATAGGAATATTAAAATTATCAATTAAAATATCTATGATATTGTTCTCATATGTCATTTATGGTACTTATATTATTATAAAAATAAAAATGGCACTAAGTTTATGAATTCGAAAGTTAATTTAATCTTTCAAGTATTATAGGTATTATATTTACATGTAATTTATTTATGACCTCAAAAAAAATAAAGAACTTTTAGATAAATTTTAAGGTTTTGCTATTATTCAAATCTCACATGCAATGAATTAAAACGATTCAATTATGTATATGTAGGAAAATTATTTGAACTTTTGATCAAAAAATTCATTTGATTTTTAAAAGAAATGGGAAAAGAAAGTTATCATCAAACAAAATGATCAATGACTATTTTTTCAAGAGAAACAGCCAACAGAACTTAAATTAACTAGACACATTTTAAGGGTTAAAAATCAATTGTGAGAACAAATTAAGCAGTTACATTTTTGATGTTGTCGAATTCAGGTGGTACGGTGAGCTCACAAAAAGAAACTAAATAGCTTCAACCCACTACCTCATTCAGCTCCACTCCATAATTTCCCTACATAAATCACTATGATGTCCAACTTATATTACCAGAATATATTGGTTTTTTCACCAATTCCCTTTTTCCTACCCCTCTTTATGTACAAACACGAATAATAAGACGCCGAAGTTGATGAATTACACCAAAATCTTGCCGACTTCAATAAGCTTTGCAAGAACATGTCAAACTATGGCTAGCGCCGATATGATTTTTACACATTCATAGACAAAGACTGGACATGTTCCTTATCTGCATTATGACTACTGCTACCATGAATAACACCATTGCTAAGCTTCTCTTCCCTCACTACATCTCCTACCTGTTGTGACTGACTACCTGAGGAATCTCCAGTTCCGGAGTTTAACACAGTCTTCTGCTGCTGCTGTTGCTGCTTGAGATACATCTCAGTAGCATCATGGAGCAGCTTCATCACACCACCAGAATCTGAACCAGGTGATAATTCTTCTTCTCGCTCCGGCTGGATATTGAGGTCAATTTGGCCTTTGAACGGAGACACGGATGATTTTGTCCTGTGAGGATCATCATCAGAACAGTCATTACCCTCCTTGTTCATGTTTGGGCTACTATCACCAGTATTACTATTATGCAAGGAATCATCATCAAGCAAAATTTCGGGTGAAGGCAATTGTTGGGAATTATGTTGCTGCAGCTTTTTACGTGTTGTCTCTGCTTCTTTTTCTGATTGTTTCTTCTCACGCCGTAACATAAGGGTACGGAAACGACGTTTCACCGTTAGACAGACATTACATGTGCATGTCTGCTTATGTTTGGGACCCTTTCCACTTGGAGGCTGGATGCAAACAATGCAAGAGCAGCCAGGTCTATGTCGTGGGTGTTTAGTTGTGGCCTGGGAAGATGCCTGGAGAGCCTCCCCTTCCCCTAGGATAGCTAGATTTGCAAGTGTATCAAGTCCCTCCAAAGCTTCAGCATGATCAGGATCCTGCTTAGCAGCCTTCATTTTCTTGGAAACTGCTGCCAAACAAACGCAATTAACAATTAGTTTCCATAGCGTTGTTTAGCAATTTATTATATTAAAGATTACATAGTCCAAGACAAGGAATCTGACATTTGTTCGAGTCAAGGAATACAAATTCAAACCTGAATTACAAGGAGGTAACAAATTCTCAAGTTGCTCTGCTGTAAGCTCTTGTGCAGCTGAACAAGAAGATCTGATAGCAAAGAGGATTTTGCAAATCAAAATAAAGCGCTAAGGTATTGATTACATATTTACATAGGTTCATGATGTGCTTTGTGCAAATAACCATGTAATATCTATTTTTCAAAGACTACTTCCAGTTATATTTTCTCCCAACCAATCTGTTTTGCAAAAGGAAGGATATGTTAACAAGTGAATGGATCACTCTCGTACCTTTCTGGATCCCATGAATTATCAGAACACGTCCATTTTGATGGAAGAAGCGCACATGCTGGCAATTTACGCCACTTCAGACAATCTTCACATTGAGACCACTGAATCTTTTCACTGAAAAATAAAGTACATTACTAAAAATTATTTGCTTGGTTAATAACAAAAAATAAATCACCAGTCTAAATCAGAAATGAATTAAATTATATGTAAAAATCATGTCTTTCATAGAAACTACCCAATAAAACATGGACAGCAATAAAAAATGATACATTCTAGTCTTAGTTGAGACTTGAGAGCAACACAATCAAATCCAAAACATTATGGTCATAATCATAATCAATTAACAACAGCAATGATGATCCTAATATTAAGCTTAGGTATTCAATAGGCATGTTAAACATACAACAGAGAATCATTCCACATCGTCCGAAAATTATGCAAAAGAAATATGACAAATTCAAAATCAACTAACACCATTTGAGCAAAACCTAATTAAGGATGAGTTCTTTTTTTTAATGGCAAATATAATATATATAAATACAAAAACGAAAAAGTACAAGAGAAAATTCAGAAAAACAAAGAGGTACCAGAATTAAGGATGAGTTATTTACCCCATATTATCAGTAGAGAAAATAGTTGGCTTCCCAAGCACCGGAGCATCCTGTAAACACATTTTCAGCATAAAGGTTCCACAATGTATAGCAATTCTCATAAGTTTTTCAATCAAATAAAACACCAAGAAAGATTACCATAAAGACAATAATTTCAATCCAATATCGAAAGTACAAGTCAAGTGACTTCAAAAAACAAGTCAGGTGACTTCAACTAAAAATACATGGTTAAATTTTATTTTTGTTAACATTAGCAGGCCAAAATGATTTCTGAAAGGAAGCAACATAAAAGGCACCTCATATTCCTCAAACTCAAAGCCTTCAATCACCACAATACTTGGAACATGGTTAGCAGGGGGGCGGAGAAGTCCTTGAGCTTCTTGCCATGTAATCTTCAATTCTATTATATCTTCATTTTCCATTTTTAGACGTTTACATTTGGAACCCAATATGTTGTTTTTTCTCTTTCTAGAGATTAAAGATTTGCTCCCCATTGCTTCTTTTGCAATGTATCCTGACTTATCAACTTTTGACCAAGAACTGGGATCAGTCAATTCAACCTAAGTGACAGATGAAAAATGCAACCAGGTGAGACTACTTGAATGATAATAATTAGCAATTACAATGCAATTGGTTGTTTGATACTAACTTCATGTGCAGAAAGTCCGTTTCCAGTCTTACTAGCATCATTATCCTGCAAAATGAAAAACATGCAAACAGATTTACTTTCTCAGTAGCATTCAAAATTTCACCAAACTATATATATATAGGATGTATTAAATTACATATACAAAACATGCAACAAAAATAAGAAAAGATTTATTAAAATCATGAACTATCCTTTATTAGAAAGCATAAATTAGTACATATTAGAAAGCATAAATTACATGCAACAAAAATAAGTCACATCATATCCAAAAAAATCTATATGAAAGCAAATACTGAATCAGAACATATTTCTAACTAACTTCGCATAAATTACCCACAAATGTTCCAGTTAAAGTTTGTTTTGTTCAACCACACAATTTATACTCAAATTATGCACACGACCCAGACAATTATATAATGCAGATTTTACCTGATCAGGTGGCATAGCATTTGTAGCCTTTCTAAATCCCATAACCAACCTCCCTTCGGGCTCCAACCGGCTAAACGTTACTGAAAAAATTAGTTCAGGTAAGCCACAATACAAGAACACTAACTCACAACTAATCAATCACAGTAAGATGGTGGTACAATACAGTATAAAATGGGAGGGAAGAAGACATAAAAACACGACAGACAAAAGGATCCAACAGGGATTATTTGAGGCAATATTTCAGAGCAGAATGACCTAGAAGACCTGGATACAAACATCAACAAATATAGCTAGTTTTATCAGGCAAATTATCATTGAAGAAATAGAATCAAGTTCAGATTTTGAACAACCCCAAAGTAGATAGGGTTGTTAGAGATACTAAGAATATCACAAGACTATCAAACTAATATGTCGATTTGTTTCTTACAAAGGGCCTGTTTGTTTTTAAATGATAAGCTTTTAATTAAAAGATCTATCTAGAAAATTTATAATAATTATGTAAGCTTTTTCAAAAAAAAAGTCCACAAACCTATTTTATTGCTTCTCTCAGAAGTAAAAATAACAGCTTCTAGAAAAATGTTTATATCATAATATAAATCTCTTAAGCATGAACAAATGAACTTTCAATAAGGTAGTCAGTCTTACTGCAAGTGAGCTTGCACTTGTTCAAATAGTACTATAAGTTTCCCCATTAGTACAAATTTGAGTATTAGGTTGTTAGAATTTGAATTGCTAACAAATGAGGGAAAATGATAGAAAGAGAAAGAAAATTGGAGTTAGAGAGAATCTGAAACTGTTAATTCTGAACTCTGAAGTGTTGGAATTCAATTGATTGCGGGAGTAGTTATTTATAGACTAAGTTACAGGTAGAACTGTAGCTGACAATTGTAAAGTTGCAACTGTCAGATCCTATAAGCCCAGTCTACAATCCCTTGAGAACCCAATGCCCATTCTACTGCACGGAAAACACAAGAAGGCGGGTATTATAAATGCACAAATATACTCCTACTGCAGGCGAAAAAATTATAACATATTGCAAACCAATAACATTTTTTTTTACGGAAATTACACACCTATAACATATTCAACGCTATTGTTTGCCATTTTATTTCCAACCCTAAACCTATAATTCTAAATGAGGGCCATAAGGAAGGTTCGTGCAAATCTGACACCTGAAGCTTAAGTTATACTTAGGAGGAAGGAAACAAGAAGAAAGCTCAAAATCTTACAACAAATTTCCTTCATGGCAGTGTCTATTACCTGTGTCACCTGCTTGCAACTGCATGGATTGTATGCATGGAGTTACACCCTCTAAAACATACATTCTGCTGTTGTTATTCGGCCAGAAGCGGAACTGAAATATCCATTCCTTTCCTTTGGCATCAAGGATTTTAAGTGGCAACCCTTCAGGCTGAGAAATTGGTGGGAAGTAGGTCTGTCTCATGGAACAAAATATAACATTATTATTGTATAGCCTTTTACTAAATATTCATGAATAAATAAGCTGGCCATGCCATGAAAAACATAAAGCAGACTATTGCTAAAACCTAGAAATTATCCCACACATCTACAAAACAAACCAAAATAACACGAGTCTGTAAAGATTGCATTGCACTATATTTCAAGGAAACAGTCAGATTACCAGTATAGTTAATAAGATACAGTTATAACATGCTTCTGAAGAATAATACTTTCTATATTCTTAAAGTATAAGAATACTTTCCTAGGAAGACTATTTTGTCACAAATCATAAAATAACAACCACCACCAAGCCTTATCAGTGTACAAAAAGTGCAGGGCAAAGCAAGAGATTTATGACATGCAGGCATTACAAAAAGAAGACAGCCAATTGTTAATCAAGGTAAATTAAATTTACTATGGGCATAAAGCATTCGCACAACACATACTTAATCTAAAAATACTTTCCAATTAATAGCTCGAAGAGAGGATCTCAAAACCAACCTCAGCACACTTTTTGGGTAGTACCAAACGCCCAATTCGCCCAGCATCACTAGCACTCAATGTTTTTTGGAACAAGGGAGTTATTACAGAATTAGAACTTGGGTGAAGTTAAGATAGTTTACATTCCGATATACATAATTGAAAAATAAAGTGCATCAAAATTAAAATATTAAATTATATGTAAACCAACAAAATATTTATGTGGTTTGAAGGATACTCAATAGATATTTGTTGTAACTCCAGATCAGTACACCTGGGCCAGTACCGTGGCAACAACTGACTTCTTCCTCGGGCATCTGCTCGAGGTCGCCCATTGCGAACCTGAGCTTCACCTGATGGGTCAAGAGCTAAATGCACAGTGCCACTAAATTGTTTGCTTGGATGAGGTGGAGTTTGTTGTGGATGAATTCCGGTTACCCCAATTTGACCATTTCTTTCATTAGGGGATGAATAAGGTACTGATAAACCAAATGGTTGAGAAGATGATTCTTCCTTCAGAGAATGAGGCTGTTGGCACATATTTAAACACGAACCTGATTTGTCCTCATTCCTCAATCCTGCAATACAACAAAGAATCTGGTTATGTAGCCATCTCCATGTTATTAATAGATTCATCTACCTCCTAAACCTTATAACTATAAAAGCAAACAGTTAAGAGAACATCATAGCCTGTATTACCATTCATAAGCACCATTTCCCTTGAACCAAATTTGGCATTCCAATTAGCTGATATTCCAGACAAATCCTCGTTTTTCTTTTCCAAGCATGAGGTGGGTAACCTTTCATTGCCATAAGTTTTGTCAAAATTATTTGATAATTCACCTAGAGTGTGCACATCTGGAGGCTGGTCAGAAGAAGAAGCTGAATTGAACAAACTGGGTGCTTGCTTCCAGGGTACAGGTCCTGATCCAGCTAACTGACTCCAACTTTTGGCAGATATGTCTCTATATCTCTCCGATAAACGATTTTGAAAGGATAAAGGTTGTGGCCACGGCAAGTTAGATGGCTGAGATACAGATAACAAATAAAGAGCACAGTCACTATGCCAAAAATGTTGCATCCAAATAGGACTTGATAATAAGATATTACTCAAGCATCATGGCACAACCAGAAATTACAAATCATTTGCATGTCACGGAGTTTATGATATGAAGACATAAGCTAAAAATGACAAAGGGGCATTTAAAAGAGCAACTAACAGGAAAGGAGATTTTTAAACCCTGCGCAATATAACGAATGCAAATCCAGACTGGATTAGTATCTAGAAACTTAGACATCAACAACAAAAATAGGAGAGGCACCATAAAAAATTGGCTAGAAAAGAAGCCAAAATGGAAAGAGAAGGACAAATTCAATGCAAGACGGTGTCAAAACAAAATCTCAACATAGCAGACATGTCTAGCCTTAACTTAGTTGAAAGAGCAGGGAAAGAAAATTAAAATAATAATAATAATCTGAAGCAGTAGCAAATGCAATATTAAATATAATTAATTCTATTGAGAAAGTTATTTATCATTGCCAAAACAAAAGAAAAATTCTAGCCTCAACATATTTCAACTTTTTAGCATATTTCTTGCATAAACTGGTTCTATTCAGATTAACTGTCAAGGAAACTTTTATTTCGCATGAGAATGATCTTCCCCTTATTTTCCGTTAACAAAAATGACAGAGAAACTTCTTGAGTTCATTTCAAAAGAAATGGAGGAAAAAGGGATGCATATAACCCACAAGACATTCATGCTATACATTGCATGATGATTCAAGCCCAGACAGGGGAGGGAGAGGAACACATTTCCTCACAACGATAGAGAATCCTACCAAAATAATATTTTTGCGGGCACATGTAAAGCATTCGATTCCTCCTGGATCCAACAACACAAAGGTGTTACTTGAAACGATACACCCACAATGAATTCGCTGCAAAAATATGATTGGTCGTTAGTTAAAATTCACTGCAATGAATTTGCTTAAGGAGCCTTCTTAAAACTATTTGTATCTAAAATGGTAACATCAACAAGAACTTTAAACTACTAAAAGATAGATATATCACCTTCCTACAAGTCTCACAATTCCTCCAACCAGAAGCATTTGCGTGAAAAATGTCACAGAATCTCCCTTCTTCAAAAGCAGAACTAAGTATCACAGAAACAATCAATTTTTACTGAAGGGATAGAATATATGTATCACAGACACCGATATTTACATACGACTGATCAAAATGTTGATCAAGACATTCGCTATCAAGTTTTAGTACAAGTACAACAAACTGCAACGTATTTATTTATATTTTCTTTCCATCATTTAACAAACGGTGAAAACAAATGGTTAATCGAACAATATGGCCAATCTCTAATAATTAAAACCTAAAAACCCTCTTACGGCACTGAGAATAGTCAGAAACCAAGTTGTTCAGTTGACATTTGTGCAACAAAAAATCCGTCGCGTAGAAGACCTTTCCTCTTGTTAATTTCATTGAATACAAATATCTTTTATGGAGTATAAAGTATTCTCATCTCAACTACTATTTTTCCTTTCTGGGCAATCCATAATCAGTAATTTGAAGGATTCAATACACGCGGACGCGGCCCGACATTAAACATATCGCATATGCATGACATTGGCACATTGCATCCAAAATATAAACACTAAGAAACTTTCCCCACTACAACAGTAAGTAGCAAAAAGGAACCCCAACCAAGACATTGGGCTCAAATGGTTAATGAACTCCCCCTAGGAAAAATCGTTCGGGAGAACTCGAGTTCGATTCCTTGTGGGAACAATGTTTGGCCAGACTTTACTTACCTCGCGACCCAACTCTGTATTACTACTGGGACCCCTTCCCCCGAGAACTAGAGGGTTTATACCAAAAAAAAACTTGCACATGCTGTTATTCATACGACTATG
Source organism: Trifolium subterraneum (assembly GCA_951799995.1). Taxonomy (NCBI): domain Eukaryota; kingdom Viridiplantae; phylum Streptophyta; class Magnoliopsida; order Fabales; family Fabaceae; genus Trifolium; species Trifolium subterraneum. The sequence goes on along the minus strand of OX637462.1, from coordinate 3,173,537 downwards.
CCACCACATGCCTACACCTACACTCATACAAAACTCGAGAAGCACTAACCTGGTCTATACACTATTACTCAACTTAGCTGCTCTAAATCAAAACACAATGAAACTATAAAATTACTAATCCAATAAATTTCAGTCTTGTATAACTTTAACAGTGTTGAGTGTACAATCACAGTTTTGTCTATTGAGTAATGCAGAAGCATGTAATAATAATAGACTCAAAAACAGAAAATTTTCAGCATACCAAAAGTAAAGCAATAAACTTTATTATCCAAATATGCAGAAAAAAAAAATACCCAATTTATCAAACCACGTGTAACTTAGTCCAAATTCAAAATCCCCAAAATAAAATAAACAGTGAAGAAAAAAACAAAAGCTTTTTTTTATTTTAATAATAAAAAAAGGAATTTATCATTTATTTTTATTTTGTATAAATTTAAAAAAAAAAAAAAAGTTAGAGTGAGTGATGAAAAAAGTGGTAACTAACCCGCATCGATCACAGAGTTGAGCTAGGTCACCGGTACGTAGTCTCCAACCTTTCTTAGGTCTATCAGACTTGAAGTCTTTGCAGTCAGAATTGAAGCATAGTTTAGAGGAAGAAGATGAAGAAGATGGAGTAGTAGAGGCCATGGTTGGTTGGTGGTGCTTGATCTGTAATCATACGCAACAACGAAGGGAAGAGAGAGAGAAAGTGGAATGGGTTTTGTAGAGAGAGAGAGAGTGAATAGTAGTAGTGTGTGAGAGTGTGTGTATGTTTTTTGTTGAATTGAATTCAAGAGAGAGAGAGAGAGAGAGTTAATGTAATGTAATGTAAGTTGGTTGGTTGTATTGTAACTATACGTTCGGCGTCGTCGTTTCTCTCTCTATACATTTTCCCACTTTTCCACCCAAATATTATGGAAATTAATAAATATAAATTTTTTTTTTTATAGTATTAGAGAGAATGATAAGATGTTTAATATCACACGTAGATTAATCGGAGTTTGAATTAGGTAATATCGTATAAGTATTTATTTCAACTTTTTTTTTCTTTCTAGGACTAAAATGAGACACAAAAATCTTATGAATTTAGTTCAGTTGGTAAGAGACATTGTATATTATATGCAAGGGTCCGAGTTTGAACCTTGGACATATCACTTATTCACTTTATGGGTGAAATTTCTAGTCACTCGGCCACTTGACCAAAAAAAAAATGAGACAGAAAATTCAAGAGCGCTTAGATGACATACATGAATTTCTTATAGTTTAACTAAAGTTTTGGGTCAAAAATAAAAAACTAAGGTTTTATATTTGATATCTAGATTAGGGATACAACAATGTTAAAACTCATAGAGTCCGACGTTTATGTAGTTGCGCACAAAAATATTTGATTTACGCCAAAAAAACGTAGTATTAGTACTTACAAAGTTGCTATATTTAGCTCTTTCAAATATATGTATGGAACTCGAACATTTTTTTTCCATATAAATGAAAGGTAAACGGACGACAAGCTACACCACTGAACCTTTCTATATAGCAAAATCAATTATTTGAAAAACTACATCTATAAACCTAAGGAAGACAACATTGTTATTTTAGATGGTCGACAAACGTTGGTGTTATGAAACTAAAACTATGTTGATTGTCATAGCAGTTTTTTTATGTTTGGCTATTTGATTTGAAGCAATTTTGAAGTTGTCGTCTCACACCAAAATCTCCAACCTCCAATATCTATGTTTTTTTTTGTCAGGTAATCTAGTGTTGCTAGAAATTCTACTATTAAAATAGATAAGTGGGAGTGTCCAAGATTCAAACCACAACCCTTATATATAAAATGTGATGCCCCTACCGATTAAACTAAATCAGAGCCAAATAAAAATTTGAGAGTTATTTAAATATTCAATTTAATGCACAGACCAACAAATAAAATATTAAATTTAATGGTATGTTTGCTATCTCGTGTGTGCAAAAAACAACCAAACTTTAATCACACTCCATGCCAGCAATTTGCTCCATTGACTTGGCTTTTTGCTTTTGTTCCTTTCTTATAGTAATAGTAATATATATATTTCTTTTTCTAATTTAAATTATTAATTAGAGACATCGTCACTATGTTAACCAAAACCAACATTAAACGGACCTGATTAAGGAATAAGGATGACTATCTTTTCAATCGCCTGAAATAATTTACCCTAAGAAAAGGACAAGTGTTTGGGTTTGTGTGGGTCGTAGTAGTGTCAATCAATATTCTCACGTCTCAAATATTTGACCTTACAATTTGTACACCACTAAATTAAAAATTTGAACACATGCATAAAATAGTAGTCACACACTTTTTAAGTATAGATAAATACTGAATTTATAGTTTAAGCTCTTATATTTTCAATAATATCTCTACTGACTAATAAATGAGTTACATTTTTGGGATAAAAATTTGGAAAACTATTAGATTAGTAGTTCTTTAAAGGTTAGTCACATAAAATAGATTATATAATTTTTTGAAAAAATGTCTTTTAAAGGTATGGAGGGATCCAAAAATTTCAAGAAGTAAGGCTAAAATTTAATTTTACAATATTAGAAGGATTGGGGCCAGTAAACGTACGTTGTAATAGTCCGGGTCCCGCCAACTTAAGTGGTTTTAACACTGTCATCTCACGATTTTCTTCACCTCTCTTTTTAGTTGAGATTTTATCTTTCGTGAGAATTAAACCATATACCCTATAATTCAAGTACATGTTCAATTAATTTTATCTAGCATACACGTTGGTTTGTTCATTTTATATTTTATAAAATTTGATCTACATGTGATATGCTACTAATAACGATCATTCACATTAGACAAAAACTAATCATATCATGTGAGTACAACTCTTATATCTTTACTCAAAATCTTAAAATATTAAATTTATAAATTTTCTCACATGTAAAATATTCAATTCACTTGTTTGATTATTCTTAATCTAGCATGAATGATTTCTAGAACTCCCTCATCTCTTAAAATGTGCATATGTCGTTCTTCTCACATAGGCAATGAGATTATTGTAGGAGAAAAGTGAACATGTAGGTTGAGTGGCCAGACAAGATTAGGAAAAATAGATTGAGTTTGACTGGTGTCTCTCACACACGTACGGATTTGAGTACTTGTATACGATACGAGTACGATGCACGTGAAATGAATTGAAGTGAAGTCGGTGCGTAGCGTACACATAATTTATTGGGTAACATGTGGCCTAATTATATTGCATGGCCCTGCAACTCACTCACGCAATCACAAAGAATTGTTGAATTATCACTGTTAAGATTATCCAATGTATATTGAGAAGTATATTACTATATTAGCAAATATTGATCTATGTTTTTTATAGACTTTATAGTTTATGAGCTGTTTTAGGTTTTAGGTTGAGATTGCAGGGATGTATTATTTTCGTTTTGTAATTCTCTTTTAGTTGGATCTAAGTCTCTTTTATTACAAAAAATAAATAAATCATGATATTGACACGAAGTTTCTACCATCGTTAATGATAATTAATTTTGATTTGAGATCTTATGAGTCATATAAAATGGATATTCTTCCAACTGATATTTTCTCATACACATGAGTCATGGAACTGAGGCACTCACTATGTATTTAGAACTAGGGGACCAAGACTCTTATTTTTTGAACCAATTTATTGTTACTTACTAAAAGCAAAGACGGATTCTTGTAACAGTACACTAGCTTAATTTTTCTTCTAAACGAGATATTTTCGTTGCAAACTCAAATTGGAAAAATGTAATTTAAAAATATTACATGAGTAACTGCAGACTATGAGCACAATTTTTTTCACATACATAACCATCACATGAATTTTTTTTAAGTAATCAATAGTTTTTTTTACAACACAAAAAAATTATATATATTTTTATTTACCAAAAGTCCAAAACACAAAAAAAGTACTCCGTTTTGTCATGTAATGATTTATCTATTATTAGCTGGTATTTATGTTTCTATTACTAAAATCATGTAGTAAAACACAGGAATAATTTGTCCCATAACTCCTAGTTGAACCGTTAAAAATGTCGAAATTGTTAGGCCGGACGTCGTGACCCGGGTTCGAATCCGGGATCTCACAATTATTTGTGAGTTTAATTTCAATGAATTATCACTTCTTCTAAGACCAAAAAAAAAAAAAACACAGGAATAATTTTGATTTGAATCATCTCATGTTATTTCTCTCATGCTTCCATTTAAGTCACCAACCTCAACGATTCATTTTTTTCTCTCTCTCTTCTAAACTATTTTTTTTTCCTTTCTATATGAATCATCACCCTTCGCACCAAAAAAGCATGAGAGGTTACAAACTCGAATAATTTTGAATACTTGTATGGATCGGGAAAACTTTTTTGTTTGTCGGTAACTTTGTTTAGTCCAAAAACAACTTAAGAGTAAGACAAATTTTTTGTATCTCAGCTCATTTAACTGCGATTAATAAGTGTGTTTTATTTCAATGAAATAGTATAATTGATCATTTTTTTATAACCGTAAGTAGAATCAGACACTTATAATAACAGAAAGGGATTTTTGTTAACATAACCAAAAAATTTACTACTACAAAACAAAACAATCACTACTATATTATCACTTTCATTTTACTTTTTATAAAAGGTAACATTTAAATGAAATTCTATACCTTAATTTAGGTCTTCCTTATGACAGGTGACATGAATGCTTGATTTTTAAACAAGACTTGTGACTATAACATAACATCTTCAATTGAGTCAGTCACATGGGTACATTACTCATATGATCATTAAGAATATTTTTTTTTCTCTTGAAGAAATGAGTGGGTGGGGGATACCTTTATATGTAAGACAAGATATATAGAAATAGAAAAATGTGAATCGGAATAACATATGATTGCTTTTTCATGTCGCATGCATGATTGCATGTAATAAAGTGATTCTAAGATGACAAAATTGGTTCATAAATTATATAAACGTCACCATGGAATAAAATCATAGATAAGTTGTGAGGCCCATGAGTTGGAAGGACCCTAAAGGATCATATCAGCATGATGATATTTTCTTGAGGAAACTGCAACTAAGTGTTAGCACTTTTCTCCTTTGTCCTTTGTTGTGATTTCTTTTTTTTGACGGATCCTTTGTTAAGATTTTGATTAATTAGCTAAACACATGTGAATAGGCAATTTTACTTTTTTATTTTTGGTATTAAACTGTCCAAAGCCCAAAAGGATACAAAAAACTACAATGAAATTTAAACAGAGGAGAGAATTTATTACTTTTTTCAAAACTAAGTGTAAATGTAAACTTTGTATCCCGACCATTCATTCATTTTTTAATTAAATACTTATCTTGCAATAGTGAAAAACATGTGGTCAAGATTAAACTGGAGGAAATTTATACGGCAGAGAACTCACTCTCTTTTTAAGTTGTTTGGGTGTGTGTGGAAAAGACACGTAGAAATACCAATAAAGTTGGCTGAATGTAGAATAGTCAACAAGAGATAAGATTGTCAAAATAAGTAGTAAGAAATATAAGAAAATTATAGGACAAATCAAGAGATATAGGTAGTCTATCATTATCATTATAATTATAATTATAATAGTATAGCCAAGCTAACTCCACCTAATGGAACATACGTGTTTGTTGTTATGATACCCTTAATTTTCCTTTGTGGTTGAAAAATCATAACGTAAAATCGGTTCAAATACAAATAAAGCCAGTTCAAATTGGGCATGTCACAACACAACATACCACATGACTCAATTCAAGGAGCCACAAAGTGCATAATCATAAAACCAACTGCTAAACTTTCAATAACTTCATGATTTGGTATACACATGTATATAACTATACATATTCTTGCAATCTCTAGTTGATTTTTCAATTAATATCTTTGGAAGGGTACCCTCACACTCAACTCAAGAAAAGAGTGATAATATAATTTCCGTGTTAATAATTCAAAATTTAACCCCCACCAATTTGGTGTAACAAAGGAAACTTTCTATCCAATACATCTGGTGCTGTACAAGATATATAACTCATGGAAGGTTCTGTTAATACCAACACGTGAACGATATTGCGCGGAGTGGAATTTGCACACGAAAATAATTAAACAAAGATTATTATATAGGGGTAAAAAGTGTAGCTAAACCTCTATCCACTGTTATCTGCAATTTATCATAGGCCATCAAAGACTTCTGCTCACACTTGTAGGTTCCTTTCCCTCTTGCCAAAACCTCGCCATCTGAATCTATAATCCCTTCCTTCTCTCGGTCCTTGGTGCGTGGACCAGGTTGCAAGCTGAAAGCTTTCACCTATAATTTATTGCAAGATACATAAATTAGGAAACTTTGTTATGCAAATAAACCAATGCTAAGACTCGTTCAACGCTCAAAGTAACTGCTACAAAAAGTATTATACAATATATCAGGAAATCACACCTTCAGATACGTCACATATGGAGATTTAACATGTTCTCCAGTATTCAACTCTGACATCATTGACAACAAATGCAACTTTGGGCAATTCTTCGTAATGATCAGGTCAAGATAACCATCAGAGAACTGCATTTACCAAATCATAATAGAATAATGATCAGTTTTAGCCCCACTCGGGAGGGGAAAAAAGCGTTAAAATATTTAGACCATTGGTATTAGGTGTACAAACTACAAATATCTGGCAGCAGTTAAAAGAGTACAGAAATGTAATTTTAATTATGCTCGTTTTAATCTTCAATTACAATATTGATTGTTATATCATGTTCACTCCAATTCATAAAAGTATAATTTGCATAGTAGAAGACATTAAAATCAAGCAAATTAAGATGCAAATATATTCATCACGATTTGACCGCCAAAAAAATCATCACGATTTGTGCAATAGCTAGCATGGAGCACATTTGAATCAATTGATGCAAAAATGGACCTCCTAATGGGGCAACCACTGCCACGGAAGCAATTGGAAACATTTGCCATATAACACAAACTAAACAGTGTTAATGGGAGAGTAAAACAATATGCTTAAATTCTTATTCACACAAAACTGACCTTTGCATCAGGTGCTGCCATCGTATCTTCAGCACCCCAAGGTACATTGTGAAGCCAGACACTAATAAAGGGTCCATTTATAACTCTCCAATTCATATTTTCCAAGTTTATTTCAGGTCCTTGATAACAAAGTGTTCGCAAATTAACATGTTCCCCTTCACTTGGATCACTGTTGTTCCCTTTGATAGTAGAATTGCCAGGGTAACTAGTGGACTCCCCATAAGACTCAAACCCAGGTGCAGGCACAAAAGAAACAGATCCACTGTATTGCCTCAAATTGAAGAGTCGACAGAGACCCTAAAGCCGGAAAACAGGAAATAAGGAAAATGCTAATGAGCAACTCCTATCTCTTAAATAATTGCAAAACACATTTAACATAAGAATTCAAAACTGTGTCACAAGCGTAGTCAGAATAGCATAGTTATGTTACATCTTACACTTGAGTTCCCCGCCAACAGTTCATTTATGATACAGTGACAAATAGATGTCAAAATCGAACTTTAAAATAGAACTACACAAATGAGAGATTTAACAGTAAGAAATATCTCTCAAAATCAAAGGCAAGAGTCCATATGACAAAGCGCTGGCGTGTTTCTCTCTTCCATTATATTTTGGATCTGTTTCTATGAGATGAATACATAAAAGTACGATTATACTAAAAAAAAAATCAGGACAGTAGCTGCAGGAGAGAAAACAGAAGTGCATTGAAATCAGAGAGGGAGAGGTCAAAGAGTATATCGTTGCACAAGAATGGCACATTTTTCACGAGTGTATTGCCACTTATTTACATCTGATTCAAGTCCAAGAAATCAAATGTACATTTCCTGCGCCCTAAGTAATCAAAATCATTTTACTTAAAGTCAAACAAAATCGGATTGTAAAACACCCAAAACTGAAGTGTTAGAAGATAATTGCAACAAAGGAGTGATAAGGTGGTTGTAAACATAAGGTTTGGAGAGATAAGGGATTCAGGGTTCAACTCCAAAACTAAAGTGGTAGAAGATTATATCAACAAAGGAGTGATAAGGTGGTATTAAACATAAGGTTTGGAGAGATAAGGGATTGAGGGTTCAACTCCGCAACTAACATTTCTAAGAACTAATTTCTAACATTTGACAATAACAAAAAAAGATGGTTGCAACAATAACCCATTTAGGACACTCATATTCGGTGAAATAAAAAATAAACAAGACATGAACATTATAAAATGGCTTACTAACATAAAAATCTAGACGAGCACTTCCCATCCACCGATACTTTTCAGACTCGATGTCAATATCAGCAATTAGACCTGAAATAGAATAACATATTTAATGATATTTTATTACATCAAAGTGAATGCCATTGTCAAAACTTGGTGCCATAAACTCTACTCTAGGTTAATAAATAAAACGGAAAGAATAAGAAACTAATAGCTTTATATTAGCACATCTGCCATCACTTCATTAGCATAATCCAATTTATGGCAAGAATAATTACCCCATGCAAGCATCAAAATACTGAAAAATCTGGTTTCCCCTTGTGTGATGGTAGCCACATCAAGCTGTCGCTTATGGCCTGTCAATATTTTTAATACATGTGTTATTCTTTATAACATCACAGAAAAAAGGGGGAAAATAAAATAGCTGGGGCATGACATGTTTGAGTGACACAAATGGATTGAAACCTCGGATAATGGCAAGAGCGGCATTGGCTATTGTACAAGGATCACCAACTGAATCAAGCAATGATTTTGCCATGCCATTTCCCGTACCTTACAAAGTATGGAAGAGTTTATTAGCTTGGCATGTTAATATTTATATAGATAATAGCAAATGATGAACCTATGTAAACAAAATCCAGCAGATATTGTATTAGTAAATTCGTTAGTAGACAGTTAATCCATTAAGAGGGTTTACAGTGGGAAAAATAGGAGGCAACAACGTCAGTAGAAAGTTAATCGTAACAGTGGGAAGTGAGAATAATAGGGAAGAAGAGTTAGTAACTGTCCATTAGACAGTTATTTTTAATTGATATATGGGATGGAAGAGACACAGTAGAGGGGAAAATCGGTCAGATGATTCTGATTCAGTTGCAATTTCAGTGGTAGGAGAGCCAGGAGGGGCTTTCAGTTTTTTCATTCACCGTCTCAATTCTTGGTATACACATGATACTGGGCAAATTCCTATTTTTCCTATTGATTCCGATCCAGTTCTATTATAACACCAGTCTCATCTCACCGTTCCTGATAAACAATCAATGCACAATAGCTACATGTCCCTCCCATCCCAGTAAAAAAGTTTAAAGTAACGAAGTCAAATTAGATAAATCTTAATCAAGAAAAGAAAAGACAAAACAAGTAATAAACCTGCAGGAACTACTCCAAGGGGAATCTTTATCGCTGTATCCCAATCCTCTCTTTCAAGAAGCCCATTTACAACCTACTAAAATGTGTGATGCTTGTTAGATTAGAAAAAAAGTAATAAATAAACAGAGACAGCAATGTCAAAAATCAGTCAGTACAAAAGTGACCTATAGAATACACAGATTACATCTCAAAATTATAAGTGACCCACATTGCCATTTAACTTCCCATAAATGTTAGTCCTTCTAATAGCTTCAGTGGTAGTATTAAACAACATCATCTAAGAACATTAAGTTTCACATTTTTTAAATTAAGTCCACGAGCACTATTCAGTATAATAACAGTATTCAATTAGTATCTCTTGGTAGGATACCTCAAAAGTGTATACCGCTAAACACAAACTTCATTAATTCATTTATAAAAGGTTATTTTGAGTTTAAAGTAGCTGCATTTTCCATATAAACCAAGTATACTCATGCATTCAATGAGAATCTTAAACTTAATGATATAAAAAACAAAAGTAATCTCAATTAAAATCAAAATTTGTTAACTTATGAGAATGACAATGAAACTAACCTCAACCAAAATTCCATCTCCACTAACACAAACAATGCCATCATACTTTGTAATATCCAACGACTGAGAAACTTCTTTGGCATGTAGCTGATGTGCAGTTTCTGAACAAAACAAACCGAATCAACAAAAAAACAAATAGCAAAAGCAATGATGAAAGTCATAGTTAAGTTGAAGAATGAAATCACCTTGTACAGTAAGTTGAATTTGAGCATCTTCAAAAAGAGGTTTAACTTGTTCATCAAAAATCTTCACAGCAGATTTCTTTCCACCAAATGGATTCACAAAAACAAGCAATCTCTTAGGTCTACCTACATAATCAAAATCAAGAGTTCAATTCAATCAATTCATAACACAAATGTCACAGTAACCAATCACAATCGCAATCTAGATTTACCGAGAGAATCGATGAATTCGCGAAGCTTCTGACACCAAATCCTATGCGTTTCTTCTGATGAAGGTTTAAAAACGACGTCGTTACGAACAAGTTTTGGTGGAGCACCGGTGGTGCAACAACCGTCACGAGCTTCAACGAGAGTTTTGATTTTGATGTTGGAACCAGTAGAGATGAATCCGATAACATCTTTTTCGACGGAGAGACAGCGTTGAATACCTTCCGACCACCAGAGTCTACCGTCGGCGAGAAGAGCAAGCGGCGTTACGGTGCCGTTGACGGTTACTCTGTCCGAAAATAATGGACGCTGGTGAGCGGTTAGATCCATCTCTCCGGTTCAGGTTGTGGACCCTACTAATAATCTCAGCCGGAGACCCGGTTCGGTAACAAAACCGCCCGTGAAATCCGGTTTTCACGTCTCTGAGATAATTAGATATAAATGAAAATATTAATATTAATAATATTAGTAATTAGTAATACTATAGGATATGATTTGAGAAATGCAAAACGAAGATGAAGAAGAAATCGTTGGAATGTGTTTACTAATTTTGAGTTATTTATTTGTCTAGCAGCCTTGACTTTGACGCCAATTGTTTAATGTATAATGACAATATCTTTATCATTATCAAATTGCAATTTGCATCTAGTAGTGTACTACTCCTATTTTATTTTTTGTATTTGTACTATCTTTGTCTACTATATCACTATGTACTTTTTTGTTTTTATTGTATTGGTCATGCTAATTAGTGTCCTGTTATTTATTATGAAAATTAAAAGAAGTAGTAATTTTTATGTTAAAATAATTATTGTTTATATTTTAAAATGTAAATTACATAAGTTTCAAGATTTATTTAGGCATTCAATTTTTTAACTAATGCCTAAGAGGTATTAGTTAGCATGTTTTTTGTTTTAGATTTTTAAAATGTGATTCATATTTTAAAAAATGAATGATTGAATCCTCTTTTATTTATTTAGGCATTGGAAAAATTGAGGATAAGAAATTAAACTTGAATTTTTTGTCTCTTTCTAAATTATCAGGATAAGAAATTTCTAAGATATTAAATGATTTATCATCTTATATAATATTTATCAGACGAGATATTATTTTGATAATTTAAACAATTTATACTTAAAATAAAAATTCAATCTTTTGTATCCTCAATTTAGTAGTATTTACGTTTTATAAATTATTATAAACCATTAAATCTTGTTCAAGATAATTTTTTGCTCTATTATGTATTGATAATTTAAAAAACTAAAACCAATTTATATTTTGAGATTTGAGATTTAGAAATTTTAAAAACCAAACACCAGTTAAGGGTCAAAGTGGGGGTCATGAAAGGAGTGGTGATTGGTGGCGGTCGAAGCGGTAGTTTACGATGGCTGAAAGAGTGACAAGTGGTGGTTAATATTGGTGGTTAGCAGTGAGCACAAGTGTCAACTAGAGGCGGCAGTGCAGTGATTTGAGGTGGTTGTTTGTCGTTGGAATGATGATTGGCGGTGGTCAAAATAATAGTTGGACTAGTGGTTGACTGTCATTAACAACATGTTTTTAGTTTTAATACAAAAATAGAAATTATAAAGCCACTAGATTTGTTCTAGTGGCGAGAGATTTAAGTACAATGTATGAGATTTTAGGTTCGATCATCGATACTATCGAGAAAAACAAAAAGAAATTATAATTATATATTATTTTTGAGTTTTTAGTAGAAATGTGTTTTGAAATTAAAAAAAAATCAACTCAATTCCGCTTTACCTAGACAAAATTTAGTTAAATTATCTTTCAAAACCAACAATTAAAAACTCACAATAACTCCAAGTCTCCAAACATGCACTTATGTTTTGTTTTCTAGTTCAAGTTATAGTAACTTTTAGTTTATTTCATTTGTAGTAACCAATACGACATTGATATTGGAACCCATTTGTAACTACTTCAATTTTAACTTTAAACATAAATGATTTTTGACAACTACTGTTATGTTTGAAACCACAACAAGGGATCCATTTTTGCATCCAAATGAAGCTAAAGATTTTAGTTTATCCATTTTATTAACATATTAACATGAATAGAAATATTCAACAAATTAATGAGATGCTAATAGGTAATGTTAACATGTGCCCTAAGGGAACATGATAAGATATCTTCATGTGGAAATTTTGCATTTCATAGGACCAAAAATTTAATGCATCAAAAGTAAAAATCCACTAATTTCAAAACATAATTTCTATATTTGCTTCTTTAACATGTGCCCTAAGGGCATATGTTAACATTCCCCCACATATTATTAACATGAATAGAAATAAATTCAACAAATTAGTGAGATGCACGGCCAACAATTTAGGAATTCAACCAAAATGAGTGGGTTACGATAGAAATTCAATCAAAAGAATAGTCACACGTTAAGAAGGGAACCTCAAAACGAACGATGAAGAGTAAAAAGAAGAAGCATAAATAGATTTTTATAGTATTTTTTTTCTTTTTCTTTTACATTTTTACAATATTCTTTTTTCTTTTTCTATTTTTTTGTCCAGACATTTTTATCGTGGTCTATTTCTTTATTGGAATTTGATTTTTTTCTTTGTTATTAGATTAAAGATTTAAGAGCATATCCTTTCAATAGTGTGGTTGTTTTTTTTAATTTTTGGCGGACCTTTCAATAGTGGTTCATTTGTATTACAAAAGTACCGAGACACATATTTTGAGACTAGATTATTAACATGAAGAAAAATATTCAACAAATTAATTGGATGCCAATGTCACGTATTATTAACATGAATAGAAATATTCAACAAACTAGTGAGATGCCATTGCCTCACGGCCAACAATTTAGGAATTCAACCAAAATTAGTGGGTTACGATAGGAATTCAACAAAATAATAATCACGGGTTAAGAAGGGAATCTCAAAACGGACGATGAAGAGGTAAAAAGAAGAAGCATAAATAAATTTTTACAGTAGTTTTTTTTCTTTTTCTTTTACATTTATGCAATATTCTTTTTTCTTTTTCTATTTTCTTGTCAAGACATTTTTACAGTATTTTATCGTAATTTTTTGCTATTAGATTAAAGATTTAAGAGCATCACCTTTCAATTGTGTATTTCATTTTTATTTTTGACAGACCTTTCAATAGTGGTTCATTTGTTGTACAAAAGTAGTGAGACACATATTTTGAGACTATATTATTAACATGAATAGAAATATTCAATAAATTAATGGGATGTCAATGTCACATATTATTAACATGAATAGAAATATTCTACAAACTAGTGAGATGTCAATGTCTCACGGCCAATAATTTAGGAATTCAACCAAAATTAGTGGGTTACGACTTACGATAGAAATTCAACCAAAGGAATAGTCACACGTTAAAAAGAGAATATCAAAACGGACGATGAAGAGGTAAAAAGAAGAAACATAAATAGATTTTTACAGTATTCTTTTTCTTTTACATTTTTACTATATTCTTTTTTTCTCTTTCCGTTTTTTTTGTCCAGACATTTTTACAGTATTTTATCGTGGTCTATTTCTTTATTGGATTTTGATTTTGTTTTGCTATTAGATTAAAGATTTAAGAGCATCACTTTTCAATAGTGTGGTTCATTTGCGGTACAAAAGTCTGAGACACATATTTTGAGACTAAATTATTAACATGAATAAAAATACTCAACAAATTAATGGGATGGGATACCAATGTCACAAATTATTGAAATAAATAAAAATATTCAACAAATATCTCATGCAATTCGGTCAAAGCCTCAACTTTTTTCATGAATTTTTCTATTTTCTGTATAATTGATTTGCAACAAATAACATTGCTCGCATCTATATTTTTAATGGATTATATATCCATCAACTTATCCGTTTTTCTTTTTCAAAAAGCCTCTAAAAGAGTTTGTTCCTTGAAGTAAAAAGACACAAAAGTAGTATATAAAACAAAAGAAAGTCGAAAAAGGAATAAAGGTAATTATTCCCATTAAATAAAAAGTAAATTATCCCCAAATTGATAAAGATACTTAACCTTAATTCATTTCATGCATGTCTCTTTTTCTCCTTCTTTTTCGTTGATGTATTAAAAGAACATCTCTTTCCTTTAAAAGAAAAAGAACATAACTTTCTTCTCGCTATACTTAGAGAGAGATTTTTCTAAATTAACAGTAGAGAGCGATTTTTTTTTATCGTTTCTCATACTATACATCAATTGTTGTTGAAAGATAGGTTATGTGGAAAGTGGAGAGATGATATAAGAGCATCCTTCATGATACGCTAGATCGTCTGCTATCAGGTTTTTAACTGGTCTATCCACCATTTATATCTGTGCCCTAAATTTAACAGTGTTAGGCGCGACGGGAGATATTAAGAAGTTTTACATTAATTGTGAGATTACCTGAATATATGTTTATAAGTGAAAATATTTCTCACTTTATAATTCAATTTTATAGGTTGAGTTAAGTCAAACTCTTAATTTTAAAATATGTTATGAGAAATTAATTAATTAAGTAGCTGCAATTTATATCTGGCTCTTTTGTTCAACAAAAAGTTTAATTTATTATACTTTTTTTCAAGTAAGAAAATAAAAGAATTATTATAATTATCTATATATATCCTTTATCCTTTATAGTAAAAGCATATTCATATAACCAATGAATCCGTTAAATAGATAAATCTTGAACTTCTTAATAGTGGTCAGAGTTCAATCAACTTCTGAATATAAAAAAAAACCAATTAAGAAGCGATAATATTCCACTTTGCGCTTGACAAATTTCCATCAAAAATAAAAACTTAACACCTTTTTCTTTTGAAGCAAAGAAAAAAATTTCATACCTATATGATGTTAAAAAAATATATTGATATACTAGTTTGTTTGAATTTGACTTATTTTTTATCTTACGTGAAACAATTTATACAAATAATTTTTTTTATGTATTATTATAAACTTTTAATGGTGCAAAGAACAAAAATGCCAAAAAGAGCCTTTGTTTGGGATAGGAGCTTCGCCTGCAAAACCCCATGCTTCAAATGTTATTTTCTGCCAGAACTTTCTTTCTCTATCCAGAAGTAACTTTAGTACCTAAAACAACTCTCCCAAGATGTCAAGCATACATGAAAAGTCTCAACTTTGACTCACAAGCGCCACCATCACGAGATAAATCCAGATAAGGGCAACAACTTCTATATGTAACGACTAACGACTAAATCTCTTATTTTCATTTATAAAGTTGTATACTAACGAGTTTTTAAGTAAGTGGACATTAACCGTAACAAGTTTACTGTAGAAAATATTTGTTGTCATTCTTTTATAAAGAATCAAGCTAGACTAGCTAGTAACAAAAGGAATATTCGTAAGAAATCGAGAACACCCACTTTGTATTTTATGGAAAAACAATTTACAAAACTACAATTTTTATTTGTAATAATTTTTAAATTAATATAAAAATGTATTTAGTCAAATTCAAACGGACCTTATATTAAAATAAATTAAATTTAGTACTATAAAGTAAAGAAAATGCTAACTAGTACTCCTAGGACAATGACACTAGTTAAATAATTAAATATGATAAAATATTCTTGAAACTTGTATAATTTACCTTTTGAAATTATAATGAACACTATTTTTAATGTAATTTTTTGTTGTTTTGGTATCTTAATGCTCCGGGACTGTAGTTAGTGTTAGAAATAATATAAAATCATTAATGTAGCCTTTTCTAACGGCTTAAATTTTTGGGATAATCAATTATTTGACAGTTAGCATGACCCATGCAGTAATTCTCACTTCTCAAAAATCCACAAGGAACACCTTCACCTAGGATAGTGATGATGAGTGAGTGAGGTAGAACCCTACCTGCTGAATCACCCCACGTGGCAAACACATGTAAAATATAGACAAAGATTCTCAATCAAACGGCCTATATCTCAACATCAAAATCCAACCGTCCAAACCCAACAACCCTTCCAACATCTTAGATTCTTAAACCGTTAAAGCCATCACTCACACCGTTATACAAAAAAAAAAAAAAAACTGGTTTACTTTGTTCGTGTAAGAAGAAGAAGAAAAGTAAGCGTTGAAATTGAAGTGAAAATTCGTCGAAATTTCTCACAGATTCTTCATTTTATCTTTCGATTTTCGCTTTTTCTATCCACTCGCGTTTCAATCGAATCGAATCCACCACTTTTTTTCTTCTTTCGTATATTTATTTTTCCTTTCTTTCACTTTCTCAGCAAGCAAACAAGGTTTTTCAGAGTGAAAATTTGAGAATGCAAACTAGGTATATGGAAAGATCGAATAGTATGGCGAGAGAGAAACGAAGCTTAGATTCAACTTCTAATGAAGAAGATCAACCTGAAAGGAAACGACCTGCTTTAGCTAGGTAAATTATTTCAATCTCAATCAATTATCAATTAGGGTTTTGTTTTACTATTTTTTAGTTTGTTTGGATTTGATTTTATGCTTGAATCTGTTTTCAGTGAAATTATGGTAGAGAAGATTATTTTTAGTTAATGGTTGGTGTAAAAATGAAATATTTATTGTTATTGTTATTGGATTGGATTTGATTCTAGTTTATATTCTGTTCTTTCAAAGGAAAAATGAAATTGAAAGTAATCTAGGTTTTTTAAATCTTAAATTTTTGTGTTTTAAAAATGAAAAAGTTCTGATTTTGAGTATCTATTCGATATTTCGATGTCATAGAGTATTTGAGTTATGCTGCATCAAGGATATACCTGATTTGTTTGGAATCGGATCCTATACAGCATGCATCAATAGGCACCATCTTTTGTGGGGGAGAAAATAAAATCTTATGTACTTGGGAGTTTGGCTTTTCTAAAAAAAGGAAATTGGCTGCATCTAGAAGTACCAAGGACATCTTTTTTTGGAATACATCGTCAATTTAGTCCCTAAACTATGTAAATATAATAAGCAGTCTCTAAAATATAAAGTTTATCCATTTACTCCCTGCTATCAAGATGTTAGGATTAAATTGACGGATTTTTGTATACCTTAGGGACCACTTATTATATTTATATAGTTTAGGGACTAAATTGGGTATGGAGTTGTAGTTTAAGGATTGAATTGATGGTTTATTTCTTCTTCTTTTTTTGTCATGTTATTAGTAGCTTTGTGTTCACTTACTAAACATTAATTTTAATTTTCTTATGAATGCATTTTGATTTTGTTTCCCTCCATCTATTTATGTCAATTTTCAGTGTAATTGTTGAGGCCCTGAAGGTGGACAGTCTGCAGAAACTTTGCTCATCACTGGAGCCTATTCTACGAAGAGTTGTAAGAAAATTAAGTTGATTCCTGTTGGGCTATATTATCAAAGTTATCACCTGCATGTGTCACACAAACAATCAGCCCGTAAAAGAGAAACCATGTGCTTCTGGCCCATTAGGAAAGAATTTTTTTTTTGTTCTTTAGGCTGGTAGACCTTGGCTAGAAATCAATACTCTAAGGCTTAGACAAAACTGGGTAGAGAATTAGAGATCTCATTCATTCTAAACCTTGGGAGAAGGGCTTTTTGGAATAAAATAACATATCTAATTACCTCACTTAGCTGCTTATTTTTAAGATTGTGATATAGCCAACCCCACTTAGTGGGATAAAGCTTGGTGGTTGTTGTGATAAAGTTGATCATTCTGTCCTATGGTGTAAACATGCTTTGAGTTATAAAAAATAATTCCTTGGAACAACTCTGTAGCTAAGTGAATGTATATATCTGCGCTACTTGGCTTGAATGATGTTTAATCATGGATTTTTATTTCTTGTTGTTGAACAGGTTAGCGAAGAAGTGGAGCGCGCTTTAGCAAAATTAGGCCCTGCCAATTTTAGTGAGAGGTATTTTTTTTGTCACCCCAGCTCCTTAATATAGTTACTTACAGGATTTAACCCTACAACATAACTGGAGTTATTTTTATTCTCCATTGGTGTAAAAATTCTTCACACTATTATCCAATTAAGTTATACCACATAATTAAAAAGAGTTTGACTATGATAACAATTGTTTGAGAGATTGAATTCTTTAAATAATGTCAATTTGTCAACACGTAATTGGTCTATGTCGTAATTGATAATGAATCAAAATTAGACTTACAAAGTCATCATACACCAAATATGTTCTTGAAATCATTCATTTCTTATGTTTTGCCTTCATGGCATGATCTCTCTTGCAACTGACTTGTTTTGTTTTGTTGAAATTGGAGTAAGACAGACGGTCTAAGCTCAGCGGCGACCTTGTTGTAACTTAAAATCAAATTTAATGACCCATATATGTTTGATCTGTTCTAACTTAAAATTCAAATATAATTACTCATATATGTTTGTTGTGTTGTCTGCGTAGATCTTTTCATAATGTATTTGTATCTATAATTTTTTCCCCTCCTAATATTCAAAGTAAATTAATACAGATCTAAATCTTCTCCGAAGCGCATCGAAAGCCCGGATGGCGGAAATTTACAGTTACAATTTAGGACTAGGTTATCCCTTCCCCTCTTTACTGGTGGGAAAGTGGAGGGGGAGCAGGGCACTGCCATTCATATTGTCTTGATTGATGCAAACACAGGCCATGTTGTCACATCCGGCCCAGCGTCATGTGTCAAACTAGATGTTATTGTACTTGAAGGGGATTTCAATAATGAGGATGATGATACTTGGAGTCAAGAAGAATTTGAGAGCCATGTTGTGAAAGAGCGAGAAGGAAAACGACCTCTTCTGACTGGTGGTGATCTGCAAGTCACACTGAAGGATGGTGTAGGGACACTGGCTGATCTTACATTTACAGACAACTCTAGCTGGATAAGAAGTCGGAAGTTCAGGCTGGGGTTAAAAGTTTCCTCGGGTTTTTGTGAGGGAATACGTATTCGTGAAGCCAAAACAGAGGCTTTCACTGTTAAGGATCACCGTGGAGAATGTAAGTACATAACTTCATTTTTTTTGGTTCTATCTTAACTCTCTTTCCAGATCATATCATAATGAAACTTATACTTGATTGTAGTATACAAGAAACACTATCCACCTGCCTTGACTGATGAGGTCTGGAGATTAGAGAAGATTGGAAAGGATGGATCCTTTCACAAAAGGCTAACTAAAGCAGGCATATGTTCCGTTGAAGATGTCCTTCAGCTTGTGGTTAGAGACCCACAGAGATTGCGGAATGTAAGAATCTAGACACTTCTTGTCAGGGGAAGGAGTTTCAAGTTTGATAAAATGTTCAAATCTATTTGGTTTAGGGTTAACTTAGTGATTTAATATTTCATTAATTCATGTTTCTTATCAGTTCACATATTTATGCAGATTCTCGGGAGTGGCATGTCAAATAAAATGTGGGAGGTTCTAGTTGAACATGCAAAGACTTGTGTCCTCAGTGGAAAACTCTATGTATACTATCCTGATGATGCAAGGAATGTTGGTGTTGTTTTCAATAATATCTACGAGTTGAGTGGCTTAATCACCAATGACCAATATTACTCTGCTGATTCTCTCTCTGATAGTCAAAAGGTAAGTCAACCAGTACAGTAATTTTTTCATTTATGTTTGAATCAGGATTTTATCATTGATTTTTTTCCATAGTGTGATAAATCTGTTTCTTTTTGCACTTGCTGAAAATGTGGACCGTCCTTTTAGCTTTTTGGTTGGGTAAAAGTAGCACTTCGTCTTGAAGGCATCCAACCATAAATATATACAATTACACACTTAAATTGGATCCTGTGCTCGGGTACAAGTTACTTTGTTTTTATTCTTGGAATCCTTTCAGTGTAAAACTTTTTGCTAGTTTTATAATCTTGCATAGGGATATCCATGATGTGGATTTTCAAAATTTTGTGAACAGATTAGATGCACAGTTGGCTTAATATGAATATGTCGCTTATTTTTACAGGTGTTATTAGTTACTGCTGTACATTCTTCCCTTCTAGGAATGGAAACAAATAGTTGTTTAAAACTTCAACAAAAGAAAAAGTGAAATTTCTAAACAATTTGAGTCTCTGTTCTTGTAGGTTTATGTGGACACATTGGTGAAGAAGGCATATGAGAATTGGATGCATGTTGTTGAGTATGATGGTAAGTCTCTATTAAATTACAATCAGAATAGGACTTTGGGTACATCCCAGCATCAGGTTCCAGTGGGTTCCCACGATTATTCTGTTTCAAACTCACACGATCAGCAGATCTCTATCCCAAGTCTACCAGTTCATGTACCTACAGGACAACCTTCAATGGATCCAGGTGTAGCAGTTGGAGGTATATAGTTCTAAGTAAATATTATTATGTTAGCAACAAAATCAAAAGGCTTTTGCAATTTTACTTTACATTATTTCCCTCCTGTTTTCCCCGATGTTTCTCTTTGTGTATTTATTCTGAGTACATATGTATACTATTTGTGCAGGTTATCACCATGCTACAACTACGAGATTCTCAATGCAACCACAGGATGCTGATCTTAATTCTGCTCTTCAGTTTGGTAATACTGCATTCCCTCTACAAAATCTGTTGATGAGTGCTTCACACCAATCTCAACTACCAAGCAATGAAAATGAGTTGTCACTTGGTCCCCCACAATCAGCCACCCCTGGCTTTCAGACTGTTGGCCTTTCAGATCCTACTTATAGAGGATATGAAGACTTCTTCCCGGAAGAGGATATTCGTCTTAGAAGTCATGAGATGCTAGAAAATGAAGATATGCAGCACCTGCTCCGTATTTTTAATATGGGAGGGCAACCTCAGACTTCCTTTAATGCTCCCGAAGATGGATATCCTTATTCATCTGCTTACACGCCTGCAACCTCCATGAACTACAATGTAGATGATGAAAGAAACCGTTCCTCAGGAAAGGCTGTTGTGGGCTGGCTCAAGCTTAAGGCAGCTTTGAGATGGGGCATTTTTATTCGGAAGAAGGCTGCTGAAAGACGGGCACAGCTTGTTGAGCTGGATGACCCATAAAAATATAAAATTGGAGCCATCTCATATGTGATTATCTGAGCAACAATTTTTGCAGTTATAGCAGCAAATGCTCCTTTTCTGACATTCAGAATTGCTATCATGCTGAAGTTTTGTAGCATGAGTAGACAAAATATCTTGATTGAATTATTTTTTGCAGCCTTAACTTAAAGCTCCCACTGTGCCTTCATAAACAGTTGTGCAGCAACCTCTGCTGTACAGGAATATGACCCTGCAACATCTCATATATGTTTTACTTGTGATGTTTGTCCACTCTATAGTCTATCCCGGTTGATATGAAAACCTGACAGTTTTTACCACTTGGTTTAAACAGAAGAGTCTACAGTGGCTTTAAATTCCTAGAGTCTCAGTCTGGAAACTCGGAAAACTAAGTTCGTTGTAGACATTTAGCAGGATGTACTGAAATTTGTGTTATATATAGGCTACATTACATAGGTTGAAGTTGAACACTTGAACCTAAATTGTGTGTTTTTGTAATTTTTTTGCTGTACAATATTTATGATTAACAATAAATAGCTTGGTTTGGAAGTGCTGTTTGCTTGTTTAGTTTATGAATTTATTGTTAGCAGACTTTGGTGAGATAATACTTAATACTATGATTTGTTAAATAATTAAGTTAATACTATTTTATCAAGAAGAATATTTAAAAAATGGTCCTCTCAGTTGAAATCCATCCATTTTGGTTCGTCCTATTTTTCTAACCAAAAAATGTCAATGTGTCATGTTTTAAAGGCTCATTTTAGGGTGGGAGAGTTAAGTAGGTCTTTCATTGTGGGTGAGTTTTGTAAGCCGTTGGATTGATGATATTCACATACTAGAACTTCAACCCGTGCAGTGCACGGGTCTAATTAGCTGTAGTATGAAAAAATAAGATATAAATTTTTTAACACTAAAACGTATATAAAAAAATCGAGTACCATTAAATATTAATTCGACAATAAATTTGGATAAATATTCATACAACAGAAATTATGGTATATTACGAAATACTTCTTTATAGACTACATTGGAAGTTTTATTCGTATTTTCACCATCTTCGTCGATAATCAATATTTTTAATTATTCTCTTTAAATAACTCTTGAAGTTGCAACGTACAACTAACCATGTAAAAACACTGTCGACAAAAGATATATCCCTGACTTTTATTAATATAGTCATAGCAAAAGAAAAAATTAAAGGGATGCGGGTTTGATTCCCATGCTAGACAAATTTGTAATGGACCACATGCAAAGAGAAGAAAAATGTGAGGAAAAAAAAAGGTTTAGGGTTAGCATTTCGAAGCATGTTTAGAATATAATAATAATAATAATAATAATAATAAATATTTAACACGATGAGTTAAATGTTGTGGCTTCGATTCTTGGTGAGGTATTTTTTAACATTTTATTTGAATTAATAATAATAATAATAATAGGAAACTAATAATAATAATAATAATAAATATTTAACATGGTGAGTTAAAGGTTGTGGGTTTGATTTTTTGTGAGATATTTTTTAACATTTTATTTGAATTAATGTTAGGGTAAATGAAAGGGAAAATGAGCGGGAAAAAAATTAGGGTCAAGAATAGCAAAACGGAACAAACTTATAATATAAGAGATTTATGATGCACGGTTAATATCTTACACATTTCTTTTCTCTTTCTTCCTTTCATCTCTCATCTCTTTGCTTCTCCAATCTTCATCCTTTTCTTGAGTCCATCTATTTGTTGACTTTTTTGACCACCGTTCCTCAACATGTTTTAGTTCAATTATCTGAGGTTTAATTCAAAATAAGGGAAACAAACATATCCTTTGCTATCTTGCACTTATGAGTGTTTAACAAATTGTGATTTTAGAAGCAGTTTGGAGGTACAATATATATTCATGTCAACCTTCTCACCACGGTCACCTTGGAATTGATTCAGACACAAATGATGAAGATTCAACACAAATTTTCATCTTTGGAGTTTTTTTATTTAGACATTATTATTATAATTATTATCATGTTGCTGTCGTAAGTAAATTACTTGAAGTAAACACCAACAAAAAAAAATGTAAAAAAACATTTAGATCAACAAACTTTTATAAAGGAATTTTTTTCTAAAGAGATGGTTATGAATCTCTGTTAAAAAAAATAGAGAATGGACAATCTTAAGAGATAAAATAAAAGGTGTTCTGTTTTGACTGAGGTTGTCGTGTGTTAGAGAAAAAATCAAATGTGCTAAAGAATCTACAGTTCAGTGTTAAAATATAGTTCAGTGCAGTTCATAAACGATGAACACCCCTAATATACACCATCAGAATCCAACAGTTGTCCTAAAAACTTAACATGCCGACGGTGGGAGACCTATTGGACTCGTCCATCCTAAAAGGCGTATGTTTTAAATTATGTGAAATACGTTCTAATAATGAAGAATTAAATTGCAAGAAAATTCCTAAACATTTTAAACATTTCAGTTGACATGTAAACAATGAATTCATGTGGATAATTCTACATCATCAATTTACATGTCGTATCATTTTAAAATATGTCACATCATTTTTAAATTTATGAAAATACAAAGAGACAAAATTTCCTGGGTTCAAAATGAAGATGAATTTCTTGAATTTAATATATTTTTAAATATGTCCCTATCTAATTTATTTTGATATATTATGGTTTTTTTCTTTCTAGATTACCCTTAAAGAATTTTCGGTAGCTTACCTAACCATGAATGAAAATTAACCACATAATTTTTTCTACAAGTGAAATAAAACTTAATTTGTGCAACCAACCAAAAAAAAAACTTAATTTGTGCGTACCACTTGCAAATTTGCTCATGTGGTCAATTATCATTGATTGTTGGGTAATTTATTTTTTCATAATGGGTTGTTTAATAATTTAACCAAAGGGTAACATATAGTTAAAAATTAATTAGCACATAATATATAATTAGTTAATATATGTACATGTCTCCCTGAGCTTAATCCAGTGGTTAGGAACATTGCGTTATAAACACATGAGCCGAAGTTCGAACCACAAACACTTCATTTATCTGTCTTTAAGGTGAAATTTCTAACCACTAGACTACTTGACAAAAGAAATAAAATAATGTATGTACCAAAAAAATAAGGAAAATGCTAACTAGTACTCGGGACATTGGTTAAAGATATCAAATAGTATAATATAAAAACATTGGAACTTGTGTAGTCAATATATTTAAAATATGAACAATATTGGTTTCAATGTCAAACTTACTTTTTAAGATTCATTAAAAAATTAATGAATTTGGTCTACATTATATATCATATTCATTAATTATTCAATCAATCTAAAAAGTAGTTTTTTACTTATAATTGAAATCAGAGAGCAACTCCTAAAATGTTTTATTTTGACTTGACTGATTTGATATTAAATAGTCGTTTTAAAAAATATATTAAATATAAATAATTAATGTAAAAAATTAATTAGTAAAATATTTTATTTTGACCGGAGTGATTTAATATTAAATAGTAGTCGTTTAGAAAAATATTAAATAAAAATCTAATATTGACCAAAATAATCTACTAATAAAAAATTATTCAATAAATGGGTAATTATTAATATGAAATGGTTCAATGAACACTCACAGTCAACTTTTATTTTTGTCTATAAAATCCAATTACCCTACGTTGTTGATTCATCACATTTTCAGTTTAGTCATGCTCACCTAAAATTCAACTTTGTGTTTATTCTTTTTTTTCAATATGTTTTCTCTTGTCACTTTACCAATGACCAATTTTGAAAACCAATTACCTAGAGAAAAGAAAGCCAAAACCAATTCACCTTATGATTTACCAGACCATCTCATTGAAAGAATTTTCACTTTCTTGCCCATCAAAGATGCAATTGTAATTGCAGAAACAGTGTCTCCTAAGTACAACGAATCATGGCGTGATAACCGCCGGTTTTTATTTGGTAGAGACTTAAGTGAACGTTATGATCAACAAAATTTGGTTGCAATAGTTGATCATCTATTCAATTCGCACAACAAAGGTTGCGAAATTAAAACATTTAAATTACATATAGATCCCATTGGGGTCGAATTTTTTCTTAAAAGATGGTTACAAATATGTGCTGAGAAGGATCTAGAAGATCTGGAGTTGCATCTTTCTCAGCCTGGTTTCACACTTGAATCTAGGGTTTTTAACGCACTATACAAGTTAAAAACACTAAAACTGATTAAATGTGCAATCCAATTACCGGACGTTCTAATTGGTTTGCAATTTTTGCAAACGTTAAGTCTATCTTTCCTCAACATCACTGAAGATATGTTTCATGTGTTGATTGAGCATTGTAAAATGCTTGAGATCATTGATTTGAATAATTGCTCTACAATTAAAAAACTGAACTTAATTGCTAGAGAAAATAAACATTTCAAACAATTGAGGATTTGTTTATGCGATGACTTAGAGGAGATTGAAATCGATTCACCTACTCTTCGTTCAATTTTTTATCATGGAAATGTTTCAACAGTTCGAATTGCTCAAGGGATGCGATTGTATGAGGCTTTCTTTTACTTTATAACTTCCAAAACATATATGAAATATAATCGGTTGGAAGCTCTAGTCAAAGATATTTCTAACGTATCCATTCTCACCACTACACCTCTACTTCTCGAGGTATATATACATATACACACATTTATTGTACTTTGATTTACGTTTCATTCTTTAATTACTATTCTATTTATTTTCATAAAAATTATAACATGCTATACATTTGATTCTTTGCTATCTATTTTTCATAAAATTGTTATTGTTGTCTCCATTCTCACCATTTTTTTATGCCTTTATTAATATGTATAAATAAATTATTAAATCTTGTAACTTTAGGGTGTGACTGCAAGAATGCGTAATGGAGTATTCCAAGAAGCCCAATATTGTTTTGTCAATATGAAGGAGCTTCAATTATTTATGGATTGGGGTGTATTTATCAATCCATATGACATAACCATCTTTCTAAAAAATTGTCCATCCTTAGAGAAACTCTTCATTGAGGTGAGTACTCCTAATTTATTCTCAATTAATTATTTGACAATAACTTGTTGTTTGATATGAACCTAAAATCTAAAAGTATGTGTATAACTTTTTTAAGATTGATTTGTTTAAGTAATAAATAATTAAATTGAATAATAACAATAATAATAAGATTAATATAAACATGTACATTTAATCAATTGAGTACTTTATATTTTTCTTAATCTTAAACCTAACTTTAAACTATTTGTGCAGCTAAATGATTACCAATTTGACCTTGGAATGTATTGGCAAATGCACCAGAAACCTCTGCTTGACAACGACAATCACAAGTTTACTCAACTCAAAGTTGTAGTGGTGAAAGGTTTTAATTTTCTGCCTTCTGAACTTGAGTTAATAAAGATAATTTTGCAAAGAGCAACAATTTTGGAGAGGTTGTGTTTAATTCCACCAAGATTTAAATGCCATAGCAAGTTCAAAAAAGATGTACCAAAATATGCGAATCTTTTTAGTTCTTGGAGCGCATCGCCAACAGTCAGAGTAAAGTATTATAAAAATTATTTAGAGGAGGGTTTCGTCGATCCAACGCATAAAAAATTATGGTTTATAAATGAGAATTAAGTTTGTGATTGAGTAGTCAAATTTCATCGATATGTTTGTCTGTTGGTATATGTTTCAAATTTTGTGATGTTATGATGTTATAATGGCAGACAATGTGCCAATTTTGCATTATGTATCCTTGTTTCTTTTATGGTGTTTTTAATGTTATCAACAAATCTATATTTCAATGTTAAATAAACTTTATTGTGTAATCTCCTTAACTATACTTTGATATTTATTCTCTTCATGTGTTAATTACGTTGAGAGTGGCATGCAAGGAATTATGTGTCTAATTTTTGTCTATTAGTGCATTCACACTCAACTAATATTTAAAAGTTAAATTTTTTACTTTAGCCAATTTTATTTTTGTCTTCCATTTCTTGTCAACAATTGCAAATTTGTAGAAATAATTTTATTTTATTTTGCATTTTAATTTATAAAAAAAAAAAACAGTATTAGATATTTATTTTAAAAAACTCAAACATCATCTAAAAATATATTTTCATTGATTGGAATATTTACTAGCCTCAATCCATATTTTCAAGGAAAATTTCTCAATCCACCACTTTCTCTAAATGCTTAATATGCTAACTGTCTAAGTGCCTTATGCCAATGCATCTTAACATGCCACATTAAGACTAGCATTAACATGATATCATATGTATTACCACATATTCCACACTCAATAGATGCACAATAGATGCTATACTATATTTGTTACCTCGTGTTCTTAAGACTCACTCTTTCTAACTACACAGTTGAAATTAGATATTATAGTTAATGAAATTAATTAAGATTGAATTGTTCAGCAGATTATAAGTTTTTTTTTTTTTTTGAATTCTGACCGGAACTAATCATCCTATACTATGTATGCTCTAAATTCCTCTATAGTTGTTAATTGATTATTCAAATTCTAATCTTAAATTATTAGATTAACTTCCACTTACCAAATATAGTTGGTCTAGTGGTGATTGACGTTGTATTTAATAGGAATGACCACAATTTGATCTCTACAACGTAACTACGACCAGAGGTGATTGGAAGAACCACTTGATGCAATAACTAATTCCCTAACTAGATTAGTCAGTTCAGTGAACCGAATACCGGTGGTGGAAAAAAAATTAACTACCACTAAGGATAAATTGGTAAGCATATCATCTTTTTATTGTATTTATCTTATATTCTTTCTATATTTTTTTGTTGTAACATGATTAAACCTACTAAGGATAAATTGGTAAATTTGATAAATTTTTATATCATGTACAATAGGATATTATTTAATGTATGGATTAAGTAAATTTATTTTCTTAAAAAAAAAAATACTACATACGTGCGAAACACGAAGTCATCACAACACAACACACTAGTATATATACACACACTATAGATTGATTAAGAACTTATTAGATTTTCTACAATCCATCATCATCTTTTCCGTTTTCCCTTTTCCCATCGATCCTGCAATTCGTCCCTCTAATTAGGGTTTTACTTTTCTTTCATTCATACATGGCGCCGATTTCATCTGAGCTATATCCATCAGAAAACGACTTAGTTTATGAACAAGAGTTACTTCGTAACCCTTTTACTCTCAAGCTATGGTGGCGTTACCTCATGTCACATTCAGAATCACCTTTCAAAAAGCGTTTTCTCATCTACGAGCGTGCACTCAAAGCACTTCCAGGAAGCTACAAACTCTGGCAAGCTTATCTCCGTGAACGTCTCGAAATTGTTCGGAGTTTCCCCATTACTCATTCAATTTTTGAAGCCCTCAACAATGCATTTGAACGTGCACTTGTAACTATGCACAAGATGCCTACAATTTGGATCTTGTATGTTCAAACCCTAATGAATCAGAAGTTAGTTACACGAACGAGGAGAACCTTTGATAGAGCTCTCTGTGCTCTTCCGCCTACTCAGCACGATCGAATTTGGGACCAGTATCTATTTTTTGTCACTCAAAAGGTTATTCCTATTGAAACTTCCCTTAGGGTTTATCGTAGGTACTTGCAATATGATCCTAATCATATTGAGGATTATATTAACTTTTTGATTAATTCGAGTCTGTGGCAAGAGGCTGCTGAGAAACTGGCTTTGGTTTTGAATAATGATAGGTTTTATTCAATAAAGGGGAAGACTAAGCATACTCTTTGGTTAGAGTTGTGCGATCTGTTGACCAGGCATGCCAATGACATGTCTGGGTTGAATGTTGATTCCATTATTAGGTGCGGGATTAGGAAATTTTCTCATGAGGTTGGTCGATTGTGGACTTCCCTTGCTGAGTATTACATTAGGAGGGGATTGCATGAGAAGGCCAGGGATGTGTTTGAGGAGGGTATGTCTACAGTTGTTACTTTAAGGGATTTTAGTGTTATATTTGATTCATACTCGCAATTTGAAGAGAGCATGCTTGCTTATGAGATGGAAGATATGGGTTTGAGTGATGAAGAAGGTGAAGATGGAGTGAAGGAGGATGAAGATATTCGTTTCAAATATGAGGAATTTGATAAGAAGGTTTTACATGGGTTTTGGCTGAATGACAAAAAGGACATTGACTTGAGATTGACTAGGTTTGATTATCTCATGGAGAGGAGGCCTGAACTTGCTAATAGTGTGCTTTTGCGTCAAAATCCTCATAATGTGGAACAATGGCACAGGAGGGTGAAGCTTTTTGAGGGTAACCCCACTAAGCAGATACACACTTACACGGAGGCTGTGAGGACTGTTGATCCCATGAAGGCTGTGGGAAAACCTCATACGTTATGGGTGGATTTTGCAAAGCTTTACGAGCAGCATAATGATCTTGCCAATGCTCGAGTTATTTTCAACAAGGCAGTGCAGGTGAACTACAAAACTGTGGATAAATCTGGCCAGTGTATGGTGTGCGTGGGCTGAATTAGAGTTGAAACATAAGAATTTCAAAGGAGCACTCGAGCTTATGAGACGGGATACGGCAGAGCCATCATTTGAGGTCAAACGAAAAGGTATAATTAAGTTCAACTTGTTCACCTTTTTTTTTTCCTTACAATGTTTGTACTTTTTAGTTCTTCTGTGTTTGTCTTGGAGAGTTAACTAACTATTGCATTTATATTCTGCTTTAATTTTAGTGGCGGCTGATGGGAATCAACCGGTGCAGATGAAACTTCATAAATCTTTGAGATTGTGGACATTTTATGTTGATTTGGAGGAAAGTCTCGGTAATTTGGAGTCTACTCGGGAAGTTTATGAACGGATTTTGGATTTACAAATAGCCACACCACAAGTAATAATCAATTATGCATACTTTCTCGAGGTATGGAGCAACATTTATGTTTTATTTAGTACACTATCTCTTTTCGATTTTACTTCTGCTGGTTGTGGCTCATTGACATATTATTAATTGATTTTAATTTATGTAGGAACACAAATACTTTGAAGATGCTTTTAAGGTTTATGAAAGAGGAGTCAAAATATTTAAGTACCCACATGTTAAAGATATTTGGGTTACATATCTGTCTAAATTTGTGAAGAGATATGGAAAGACAAAGTTGGAGAGAGCAAGAGAGCTGTTCGAGAATGCGGTTAAAACTGTATGTGATTTTATTTTCCTTTTGTTTCTCATCTCTAAGCGTTCTTGAAGTATTATTACTTTTTAATTTTTACATTGAATTCATGATCTGAGAGCTGGATTATGTTTAAAGCATGTAAATATTGTCAAATCTCATTTGCCTTGGCCATCACATTCTGTTATAATAATTCCATTTTGATAGACTTTACATTTTTACATTCTTTTATAGATTCTCAATTCTGTTTTAGGACTTCATATATGCCCACTTGGCATATGATCTGTAAGATTAGGGAATGAAGGCTTCTATAAAGCCAACATTGCAATATATGATGTTTAACTGTTTGATAATGTGTTTGTGCCTTATAAACTTGAATTTTAATGCTGATGATGTACTGTATGCTAACCTAATCGGTTATTTTTGGGTATTGCTTGCCAAAACAGGCCCCTGCTGATCAAGTGAAACCTCTATATCTGCAATATGCTAAGCTGGAGGAGGATTATGGACTAGCAAAGCGAGCTATGAAGGTCTATGATCAAGCAACCAAAGCTGTTCCCAATAAGGAGAAGTTAAGCATGTATGAAATATATATTGCTTGTGCGGCTGAGTTATTTGGTGTACCCAAAACACGAGAGATCTATGAGCAGGCAATTGAATCTGGTCTTCCAGATAAGGATGTCAAAACTATGTGTTTGAAGTATGCTGAGCTGGAAAGAAGCTTGGGAGAAATTGAACGTGCCCGTGGAATATATGTATTTGCCTCAAAGTTTGCTGATCCACGTTCTGATCCAGACTTTTGGAATAAGTGGCATGAATTTGAGGTTCAGCATGGAAATGAGGACACCTTTAGAGAAATGCTTCGAATGAAACGGAGTGTCTCTGCTAACTACAGCCAGGTTACTTAATGTTTAGATTTTTGCTTTCCCAAGTCTTATTCTTGATTTGTTTTGCATTTATTCTGATCTTAGTTTTGTTGTTTTACAGACACATTTTATACTGCCCGAGTATCTGATGCAGAAAGATCAAACTGTGAATCTTGATGAAGCCAAAGACAAGCTAAAAGAGGCTGGGATACCTGAGGACGAAATGGCTGCTTTGGAAAGGCAATTAGCCCCAGCTGCAGCTGGCAAGGCGGTGACGAAAGAGAGAAAAGTTGGGTTTGTTAGTGCTGGAGTGGAATCACAGTCCGATGGAGGGATAAAAACTAATGCAAATCACGAGGAAATTGAGTTACCAGAAGAAAACGACTCTGACGAGGACGGGTGTGATAATATTGAGATTGCACAAAAAGATGTCCCTTCTGCTGTTTTTGGTGGTTTGATTAGAAAGAGAGACCAGCTTGAAAATAATGGTGCAAAAGACAAGGATGATGAAAGTTTGCTTGGTGCCCTTGAAAGAATTAAGAAACTTAAACGAAACTAATTTTAAATATTTGTACTGTCAATCTAACCGTGGTTTAAGTTATTTTTACCTGTACAGTATGTTGTAGTTAAGTTGCTTAAGTTGCATGTATATTTATAATTGAATATACTAAATGATAGTAAATCTTCATATGTATAATATAATAGCAAAAAAAAACTCAAACATCATCTAAAAAATATTTTCATTGATTGGAATATTTACTAGCCTCAATCCATATTTTCAAGGAAAATTTCTCAATCCACCACTTTCTCTAAATGCTTAATATGCTAACTGTCTAAGTGGCTTATGTGCCAATGCATCTGATTCATGCCATATTAAGACTAACATGATATCATGCATTACCACATTCCATACACAATAGATGCTATGCTATATTTTGTTCTCTAAGACTCATTCGTGGACGGTGTAGTATTTATAAATCTATTGATGCACACTAAACAGTTGAAATTAGATATTAGTTAATGAAATTAATTAAGATTGAATTGTTCAGCAGATTATAAGTTTGAATTCTGACTGAAATTGATCATCCTATGTATGCTTTTTTAAGTTTAGAATACATTTTATACTTTTTATTACATAATACAGTTTATACATGAAAGTGACATTAATCATAATATGTATGCTTTAAATTCTTCGATAGTTCCATACAGAGTAAAAAACTATAGCTTTAAATGGGGTCTCCGCAAGTGGACAGTGAGATTAATCTTATCGGATTAGTCAGTCCTAAGATCAGATACCGAGTTTTCAAAAAAAAAAAACTTCCATTAACTGATTATTGAAATTCTAATCTTAGATTATATGATTAACTTCCACTTAAAAGTTAAAACCTTATTCATTCCCCTCATATATGAATTGTGGTATTGCATTTTTGCAGTGATTATAATCTATATAATCTATCAGATAAATATTAAAATTTTAAGGATTTATTTTGTCACAAGGGTTTGGGTGTAGCTAACTAGAATTGAGACGTCATGCATAAATATCATGAGTATAAATCATGTCTATTTGTGTTAAGAAATTGACATCTCCATTATTATAATGTTATGTATATAAATTTCTAAGCAAACATACAACTTTTTAGAGGGTTAAAGGTGTTCTACTCTTACAGTGAGTTTAACTCAGTTGGTAGGGACATTGTATTATATATATATATGTGCAGGAGGTCCGAATTCGAACCCCGATAATCTAACTTATTCACCTTATAAGGATAAATTTATAACTACTAGACTTTCTGTATTCTTCGTGAGGGCAACATCTGAGACTGACTTTTTAGTGAGAATTGGAGCGCACAACCCTAAAGCTTATTCTTATAACTGCCTAATGAAATGAGTCTCCTCTTACTAACTAACGCTAATTTGGGACCTCATTTTTAGATAATTTTTGCTTTCTTTCCTCTGTACCAAAACATATACAACTTTTTACTTTCTTTCCTTACAATGAGAGAAGAAATAAAAAAACAATAATTGACTACATGCTTTAAAGAAAGAAATAACAAACTTGGTATGTAAGTGCCAAGACAGTGGAATTAATTACCATAAACTTGGTACAAACCATACAGACCAATAATGATCATCATGCTTTGATTTTGATGTCTCTATAGGAAAGTATTTGATGCTGTTATCAGTAGAACAAAACATTGCCAACTCTAAACCTGACGATGGATTTATAGGACATTTAATAAAATCAAAAGCAAAATAGATGCTATTCCCTCTAATTAAATCTTTATTGAAATTAAGTTCATCTCTTGACATTACCATGCTGTTGAAATTACTAACAAAAGCCACCTTATCTTCGAGCTTTACATTCTTCCACTCAATAGGATCCTTGTTTGTGTCCAGCTTGAACACTTGAAAGCTGATAATCTGAGGTGGCTCAAGATATTTTGAGATAATTCTGATACGGTCAGAGATAACATGTTGAGTTTCATTCTCTGCCTTGACATCTAAGAACGTTAAAATGAGGTATAACTCACTTAGTGCTTCATCTTTGCCTAGAAAACATAATCTGCAATTGCTTGATTCTGAAAAATTTATAGGTGGAAACTTAACCGACACTTTAGCCTTTGGAGGTCCATTAATGGTGTCCTTGAGGCTATAAATCAATATAGAATCTGAGGATAAGTCACTTACATACAATTTTGTTCCAATAATTTCCACGTCCGTAAAACAACACCTTGAATTCTTATCTGACTCAACTATAGTCCATGACTTATCAAAGAGTTTGTAAATTGCAATGTGACAATTATCATTAAAAAGACCGGCTAAATAACAATCAGAAGAACCATCACAGTTTGGTTT
Organism: Trifolium subterraneum; assembly: GCA_951799995.1. NCBI lineage: Eukaryota > Viridiplantae > Streptophyta > Magnoliopsida > Fabales > Fabaceae > Trifolium > Trifolium subterraneum. The sequence continues at coordinate 3,139,412 of OX637462.1, read as the reverse complement.
GGAAGAGGCCACCATTTTTTCTAACGGTATTATATCACCTCGGTCGGAAGAATAGGTCGGCAAGAACAACTTTGATGGTACCATAATTCTAACAACAGTCACTGGATTCAAGAAGAAACATTCTGCAAAACCTAATTTAGAATAGTCAATCATAATCAACCATCCTTTAATTGAGCCAATACATTTACCCGTGTATACCGTGGAGTTGCAAGGTGAAGGTGGTGATAGTGATGATGTACACTTTTTTTACTCAAGCTGAAAAAGAAATTTGAATATTTGGATTGTAGCAAAACTTGTGGCATTTCAGGTAAATAGCAGCAATGCTTGTTTTCGATGGCATTAGAAATTATTTTCCTGTAAGAACGACATATTGCTCTCAATGCAAGGTAATCGTTAATGGACAAAGCCTTCATAATCAACTCCAACACATCAATTGGTAGATTTGTCAAAATGTTGTTTTCTTCCATCTCACACTTTTCATGAGTCACTGCATAAATGAAATATAAGTTTCTTATGATATAAAAGGCTAAATATAATTGATGTGACCTATGAAACCCAAATACTCACAAATTGGAGATGTATTTGTAGATTTGCACCTAGAAGTATAAAAAAATTACTTTTTCAACAAGTATTTTACGGAATACATATCAAATACTTCAAGGATACTTACACATAGGTATTTAGAATACGTATATAGGATACATGTGAAAAATAAGTGGAAATGTACACATCTATTGAACAAGATAAGAGAAGAGACTAACTCAGTAACATTAGACTTGTTTTTAGTTCTTTTAATGATGTTTCTGTTGATATTCGACTATAGAGATTCAAATATAAGTTAGGGAGAAAAAAAAACTCTAACAAGTTTTATGGTGTGATCATTATAATTATATAGTATAAGTGAAGAATAATCGATGAATGCTTTTTACAATTACTTTTACATGTATACGAGGATAGGGTAGATTGCTCAAATGGTTTAAGCTAAGGGTGAAAGGAGTTAGGGAGTAAGGTTCAAGTCAAAGGTGTAAAAATACTGACACGACTGTACAACAAATTACTAACTTTGACTGTTTAAAAAGTAAGTAAATAAAAAATTTACAAGTATAGATTTTTGTGGCTATATTGTATCCTGAATTCATATGCACAAGTATATATTATACATAATACTATAGTAATTAAGCGAAAATATACAACTCAGAACACTACTCACACTAAAATAAATCAACAGCGATTATAAAAAAAAAAAACTAAATAAATAAATTAGCAGCGAATATGCAAAAACGGAAAAATCAGAAACTAAAAAATAAATGTAAGTAAGAGATTGAGCATGTATACATACAAGATTTACGAGTTTCAAACAATTTGAGTATTCTTATAAACATGGGAAATCCAACTATCAACATGAGAAACCCTTGTTTATCGACCATCGATTTGTACGCGTAAATCTTTGCACTATATATTCTCTTTTGTGTGTGATTTTTTGGTTAAACTCTTTTATGTGTGATTTATGAGTCCCACTCTTTATATAAACACATTTAGGGAATATACTTAATTGAGATTTCACGATTTTTTAAAAAAAAATATATTAAATAAAGTTTGCGGTATCCGAATTAAAACTTTTATAAAATATAAATAAATCTTTGTGGTATTCAATTCAGAAAATCAAGATTATTTCTTTAGGGCAACAAAATTTGTTGATATTCAATTAAAATTTCTTAGCATTTATAAAATCTTCTTAATATTCAAAAGGAAAAAAAAACTTCTTAATATTCAAAATTATATAGGTGAATTCTTCGGTACACATATTATGTGGACGTGTACCGATACACCGCTGAGGTGATTAATGAGTGCAAACATTTAATGCTGATTTTATTTCTTTATTAAATTTTTCATATTAAACACAACTTTTTAATATTTACAAATATATCCTTCACATAAATAAATCATCAATCATATTCCACAATAAATCAAATCTTTCAACATAGATATTCATTTTTTTTAAGCAAATGTTTTTTTAACATGATTCAAATATTTTAATATTATTATGATATGATTTTAGTATGTTTTTTAATCAATGATGTGATTTTAGTATTTTAACAATATGTGCTATTTTCTTTATACAAAAAACATATGATTCTAAAACTTTATTATTATTATTATTATTATTGGATCCGATTTTAATATTGCAATATTTTTCACAGTTTCTTTCAGTACATCTTGTGCTGAGGAGATTTGTGGTTGTGTTCATATATATATAGATGTCTCATTTTGGCTTGTTCAAAAAAAAATATTGCAATATTTTTACCTTTTAATATTTTTTAATATTATTAGTTTATAAAGTTTAATATTTATTTACGCTTAACCAATAATACATATAATTATTAAAATGCATTTATTTTTTTGTACAAAATAAACTTAATTTTTTTGGGTACATAACTTATCAAGTTATCATTTTTAATATGTGTATATGTTTTATTTTAATACTGGTAAGGTAATCTTTAGTGATTTCTAATATTTTATAGGGTTAAATATGTTTTTTCTCTACAAGATTACTAAATTTAATTTTTCGTCTTCATAAAAAATGTCATGTTTTATGCAATTTTGACATTTTGGACACTTCAATATAGTTGTGTTTGTAGGCTTATACAATGTGCCGTTTTATGTTATTAACATGGATACTGTGAGTTTGTTCGCAGATTTATCTTTTTCGTTTTTAGTGAATTTGAATTTGTTTTGCATCAATGTACTATATCAATTTGAATGAATGAATATCTTTTATTTTTTAGTCAAAAAAACTGTCATGTTTTCACTCCTACAAATTTACACAATAATATACAGTGTATTTTATTCTGTTTAACTACGGTTAAAATATCCATAAGCCAATGAAAGCAACAAACTAAATCGCCACTAAATAGAGGTTGGAGAAGGCTCATTTACGGCACCCTTTTATCTCATAAAAAGGTTAATAACATAAAAAAAGGGCAATTTTAGAAGAAATAACTTTAGTGAATTTGTATATGTTTTTTCTCATTAAATGTGATTTTTTGTATATTAGTGATTTTTTTGTATATTATATTAGTGATTTTTTTTTTGTATATTATTATGTATAGTGTTGTCTTAAATCTGCTTGTAAGCATCTAAGTAAAGCAAATTATTGAATGAACTTGTAGCTTGTCGAAAACAAAAAAAAATATTGAAAGAGGAAAAATGAAATTTTTGATGATTGGGATCCTGATCAAAGTTTATTATTTGTATAAACTATTTTTTATTAGCTAAAAAATAAAAGCAAAATAAAATTTGGTCCACTAGCGATTCTTAAGTAAGGGTCTGTTTGGATTGACTTATTTTTGAGTTTATGCAAAATAACTTATGCAAATAAATAATTTTTTTGCATTATTATAAACTTTTCAACGTAGTTTATGAGAAAATAACTTATAAAAATACAATTTTTGTTAATGAAAACTTATAAATTAATATAAAAAATTATTTATTTGCATAAGCTATTTTCATAAGGAAATATATTGGAATGGAAAACACTTAAGAATTTAAATGTCGACAATCTAATAGTTCAACATAGTTAGATTAACTATGACCCAAGAAGCCTAATTCATATGAAATGACTGTTAAGTCTCAACTCTCGACTAATTTTTTCAATTGTGACTAAGGGAATCAATTCATCTCAGTCAATCAGTTCGACTTTAAAGGTGAGAAAAACATAGGAAAGGAGTGGTGAGTTTGAATTATATTTTCTTTTTCTTTCTTTTTTGTTACAAAAGAGGACCGAAAGCCCGAATTGTGTTTTTTTTTTACTAAAACTTCTTTCAAAGATAAATATTTTTGAATGAAAGACAAGTTGAAGGCAGAGAAAAAAAAAGACACAAATAAATTTATACGGTTCACCCGTTAACTAGGGTTACATCCAAATATTTTCAATTTGATTGTTTAACTTGACCAAATTGGAATGGGAAACACTTGAGAATTCAAATTTCGACAATCAATCAGTTAAACCTCAACTAGTTAGATTAATTATGACTTAAGAAACCTAGTTCATATGAAATGATTGTTAAGTCTCAACCAATAGTGTCGATTGTGACTAAAGAAATAAAATTTCTAGATCAAATCCTTCGACTTGAAGCTTGTTCATTTGTAAACCTAACTAATTATACTTACTATCATTAAGGAATTCAAATTTTTTCAATCAAGTCATTCAATATCATCTAATTGGACTAACTTTTAAATTTAAATTTCGATAATCAAGCATGTCTATAACAATATAAAAAGTTCATTTACATAATTGAGAGGAATTAAATATGAATTTCCCAAATCAAAATATCAAGATAAATGTAAGGAATATTTTGTTCTAAAAATCAAATTGTAAGGACCATTCTCAACAATTTCACAAAATGTAGGGACTAAAAATATATTTAACCCTTTGTAAAAAAAATATTTAACCCAACTTTTTATAATGCTCTATGCATATTTTCAAAATCATCATAAATACACTTTGACTTAACATAACTGAAATTACATGCATAAAAATTTAGTAGGGATGAAAACATATCATTTTTTTATGAAGACGGAAAATTAAATTTAGAAATTTTGCAAAGAAAAAAAAACATATTTAACCCTATAAAATAGTAAGAATCACTAAAAATTAATGGCATTACAATAAAATATTTACACATATTAAAAACGATAAGTTATGTATACAAAAGAAATATTTAAGTTTTTTTTTGTACAAAAAAATAAATTTATTTTAATAATTATATGTTTTAATGGTTAAACGGTGAATGAATATTATACTTTATAAACTAATAATATTAAAAAAAAATTAAAAAGTAATAATATTGAAATATTAAAATTATAGTTGGATCCAATAATAATAATAACAATCATAATAATAAGTTGTCAAAATCATACGTTGTTTTTTTTTTATGAAAAAACCCTATGTTGTTAAAATACTAAAATGATATTATTTTATAGGATATTATAATAATATTTAAATATTTGAATCTTGTTAAATAAAACTTTTGCTTAAAAAAAGTTGAAAATATAAGTCGAAAGATTTGATGCATTCTTTGATTTATTGTGCAACATGATTAATGATTATATTTATGTGAAGGATATATGTGCAAATATTAAATAGTAGTGTTTAATATAAAAAACTTAATAAAGAAACAAAATCTGCATTAAATGCTTGCCATTTGTTAACCACATCAGCGGTGTACCGGTACACGTCCACATAATATATGTACCGAAGTGTTCACCAAGTATATATCTTGAAATTATGTCATGAAATAGGATCAAATGACACCAATATGTCAAATTTATTTCGACAACAAATCTCTTCCATTCAATTCATTTAATCTAACTATATTTTAATTATATATTATTATCAAATCAAACATCCTTTTTAAAAAATAGAAAAATCTAAGAGTTAAAATCTCACCCTATCATAATTTTGTCTCGAATTTTACACCAAATATACAAAAATATTTTTCTTGAGGATATCCATTACCTTTTTCTGAAGTGCCCCGTCTTTAGTGCAGTTTGGAAAGTCATCATTTCTTGGTTGGGAATCTCATGTGTTCTACCTGATAATGCTTTATTTTTGGCGTCCCAATTTTGTGGGGCTCATGGCTTTAGCAAAAATACAAAAGAAAAAAATAATAAAATATTTTTCTTGAGATACAAAAGAAGGAAAAGAATATACCCTATCAATTTTGCCTCAAATTTTACACCAAATATACAACAAACATATCCCCTTTGTTTAAATTTTTTTTTCCCGTTTGTTTAGATTTAAATTTATGAAATCCTAATTTTACAGCTGCAAAAAAGATACAGCAATAATATATAATATATCATTATTCCCTCCTTATTTATTATGTTCTCTACGTACTATTTGAAATAAAAACTGTCATATATTACTTGCTTGTTACACATCCACCGAAACAGGAAATTTTTTGTCTCTTCTAATACATATTTTTTCTTTCCAATTTTTGTTGATTTCATATCAACCTCATTCAGGAAAGAATTGATTGTTACCACAATAATCATACACACACTACACTTATTTCCCTTTAGATTTTGTCACAATGGCTTATAAATAGTTATTGGGTTTGGATTATAACCGTTATATAGTGCAGATTTTGCAAACAAAAGGTAAAATCTTTTGGAGATTTTTGGAGTAGTTTTTTCTACTTGGTAATTTGGAAATAGGTTTTGCTAGATCCATTGGAAGGAATAGTTTAGTTTTTTCCCAAAAATATGGAAGATTCTAATTCCTATGTTACTCCTTTGAAGAAGAGAGTATGTAGTGCTCATATATCTCCCCTTGAAGCCCTTCCTCAAGATATTCTGGTAATTATTATTATTATTATGTAAATTAATTTAAACAATTTTTTAATTTTTTTTTGTGTTTTTAATTATATATGTATTTTATGAATTTCAGTTACATGTTTTGTGTGGTGTTGATCATAATGATTTGGAGCAGCTTTTTCGTGTGTCCAAAATAATTAGAGAAGCGGTATGTATTTTATGATTATTATTCCTTCTTATTATTGTTTTGTTGGTTAAATAATGATAATATTATTCTTTCTAGTTGGTAATGATTTGATTTTTTATCTTTCTATTATTGCAGACACTAATTGTGGAGGAATCACATTTTAATTTTAGCACACCAAAAAGTTATCTCATTGAAGTTAAAACTCCAAAAACACCATTGATAAGGAAACAACTAAAAGAGGAGTCAAAGTTCAATTTGGAGGACTTCACCAAAAAAAGAAAAAGGGTCAATTTGAAGGAACTAAATGATATCTCAACGGTATTGTTTTGTGCCACAAGTTGAAATAGACCATGCAGATTATGAATAGATATTCTTCTTTAAGAATTGATTTAGTAGAAAGTTAGAGAGTAGGGATTAACATTAACTTGTTATCTAAGGATGTCTTTGCCTTATTATTCATTATTATTCACACGTCTATGAAATATATTCACTAGCAAGTTCTTCAATAAATCTAAGTATTATTGATTCATTAAGCTTTATTTGCAATCTTTTTCCATTACTTAATAGATAGAAAAAGCAAAATAAAGATTATGAGAATTTTATTTGGAGTACACCCATGGATCCTCTTTTATTTTGTCTTGTAATAAATAATTTAAAAAATAAAATCGATATATTTTGTTAACTTTTCTCCCTTTCATATATATTAGAATAGGTAAATTAGAATATAACAATATCTTCTATATTCTAATTTATATATTCTAATAATATATATTGTTGTAATATTATTGTAGATATATTTTTATTTTTTTTATGTATCTTCATGGAAGATTCATATTTTCTTTACGATTATGGAGAATTTACTTTTGAAAGGGGAATAGAGTCTGCCATCAAATATAATGTAGCGTGTGAAGAGAATATAATATGTTTGAACAAGGAAATAAGTATTGGGTAATTAAGATATAGGATCAAGGAGAAAAGGAAATAAAAGATCTAATAGATATTTACTATTTGAATTGTTTGAGAAAATTAAAAGAAGAAAAAATTGAATTATTATAATTAATTATTATTGAAAAAAAAGAGAGTAGAAATTAGAGTCCAATGGCTGTACATTATTTATGTGTAAAACAATTTTACATACATTACATAAAAAATTACTCCCTCCGTCCCAAAATAACCGACCTATTTTTTACTTTGAGTACTATTCATATGATCCACTTTGACTATATTTTTCTACTGATATATATATATATATATATATGCAAATATTAGCATATGAGATGTTTGATTTGCCTCGATGAGTACTTTCAAAATATATAATTTTTATAATTTTTAATAAAATATAATTTAAGATATTAACAATTAAAGTTGAACATTGGCAAACGTGACAGTGGTCAACTAAGTCAGTTATTTTGGGACAGAGGGAGTAATAAAATATCATTATTCCACGTCACTAATTAGATTTACTTTATGTATTTTTTTTATATAAGCATTTACTTTATGTATGTTGAAAACTAGTCCATGAAGGAAAAAAAAGAAGATATATATTGAAAGGAAAAAAAAAAGGGAACAAAGTAGAGTTGGTGTTGATAAGAAGAAAATAATCTCGAATCAATCGTTACCTTGTTGAAAAAGATTCAGGTAGGAATTAAAGAAGTAAAGACATTGAATGGTCATTAAAATATTTAAATACTATTACTACGTGTATCATAGAGATCTCTGTATCATAAACGATGATAAAAATCTTAATCTTAAATATAAAACGTGTATTATTTCTTTTTTTTGACCAAAATTTATTGATTTTTTTTTGGGTCCATAATTTATTGAAATTTTGGTAGTACATTGATAATTTTTTTTTTTATAAAAAAAGAATGCAATTTAATTTTATATATATAAGATAATTACACTTGATAAATTGAAATGTATCGATACATTTAACTTTCCAAAATAATGTTACCATTTGTCACACTCTCAGATAGAGAAATCAATGTGTTGATTTTTTAGTTAAACTTGGAGCTACATCGAAAGCGGATCACTCAATTCACGTTTCACCGCTGGAAGACATGTCTGACCTCATCAGGAACGACTTGTCTGAAACTTTCTTTCTAAGAGATTTTCTTTTTCTTGTTATCTTTTTCTTTTAATTAGCCTTGTAACAAAAAAAACTTCTAATTCAATAAATTAATAATTATTTTTTATAAATTAAAAAGTTATTTGTCGATTATTGTATTTTAAAAAAAAAAATTTCATAAAAACAAAAAACACAATTTGATTGTTTATACCCTATATGCCTTATACCTTTCTATATTTTTTTTCCTAAAAACTAATCAATTTTCTTTTTATGATTTACAATGAAGCTAGTGAAAATCGAACCTAAAACTCTATGTATATCACCCAACCTCCTAACCACTCGATCAAACCGGCTTTAAAAATAAATTTTCACTATTATGAATAATTAAATAATATTTAGTTATTATAATTTTTTAAATGATAAAAAAAATTAAAAAATACTCATTTACTTAATAATTGAAAGACTTAATATACCGGTACATTCAAATGTACCATAAAAATAAAAATTGCTTAATTTCTTTTCTTTTTGTCAAAAATATAATTTTGTTTCCTATTTAACACTAGTTTTTGCGTAAAATAATAATAATTTAACACTAGTTTTAAGTGGGTGAAGTTATCACTATACTATTTTTTTTTGCTGCAAACCATATATTACTTGTTGTGTATAAGAGAAAAATAATATGATATGATTTACATGCATCGCTAATTTGATTATTAATGAAATGCTATAATATATTTTTGTCAAAAAACAATATACAAAAAGTTTACAAGGTTATCTCTTTTTTTTTTTTTGAACGTAAGGTTATCCTTGTAAGTAAGTACATTTGTGTGGTAAAAAATATTTAGTACACTTACATATTGGTTTGAACCGACAATATGTCCATAATTTTTTGATATTTTGAGTGTGTGAATTTTGCCGCTAAGCTATTTAAAATAAAATGATACAAAGTTTTAGGAAAAGACATCTTGCTTATAAACCACTTCCTCAGTTAGACAATGAATAACTTATTTGTTTAAGAAAGTTGTCCGAGACGAATGATCTTTTTCAATGTAAAATTAGTTGCTTTTTTTTTCCCTTCAACTATACATTAACTATTTGCGTCCCTCCTAATAATTCAACATATGTCACATTGCATTTATGGTAAATATGAATCCACATACGTCCTATGAATTTATCTCAGTTGACAGAGACATTATATTATATGTATATGGACATTGCATTATATATATGGGTTCAAGAAGTCGTCCCTAGAGGAATGATCTTTTTTAATGTAATATTAATTAATTTTTTTTTCCAAGTATACATCAACTATTTGTGTCCCTCCTAATAATTTAACATATGTCACATTGCATTTATGGTAAAAATAACACATTCGTACGTCTTATGAGTTTAGCTCAGTTGATGTAGGGGCATTACACTATATGTGCAGGGATCGGGGGTTCAAACCCTGATCATCCCACATAGCCTCTTTAAGGGTGAATTTTTTAGCCACTAACCTATTTAAAAATAATTTTTTTTTGAACCCACATACTTAACAAGGATACTTTTAGTAAAACAATTTTCTTTCTCTAGGTGCGTTTGATTTACAAAACAACAGATATTGGACATAACAGTGCAAGACATAATAAGATAGTACATGACAAGATAAATTTGTAGCAGAGAGATATAATGATAATATTTTTATATTAAAAAATAAAATTGATATTTTGTATGATTTATAGCTGTACTGTGGACAAAAAGTTGTCTCTTGCTACATATTATGTCTAGTCCCATAAACAGGTTCTAAATAAAAAATAAGGTACAACAAAAGTTGTTCAGTTCAGTCCACTATTTTTTAGCAGATCAAACACACTCTCTATTTTTTTTTTTTATCTAGCACTTTTGTTAATGTATGTAAAATAGTCAAATGAGTTGCTTATTATGAAATCGGAAAGAGTATTTTAATTTTTGGATACATATCTTCTTTCGATGATATCTACTTTATCGCTTCATAATTTGAGTGTATTTATCTATTAATTAATGAGAACAAATCACATAAGGGGATTTGCATGTGATACTCATATCTAACTTGTAACAATTTTTTTATTTACATGTGTGAATTTACATATAGCATGTTCTTATTAATCGGTAAATACCCTCTTATTAAGAGGTAGATTAAAAAAAAATCTTTTCTTTATAATAATAAAAATCAAATTTAGACATAAACTATTTCAATTTAGATATAGATTATCATTTTTTTTGAAGAAAGATATAGATTATCATGTTTATAAGTTATAATTATCATGTTTATAAGTTATAATTGGATTTAAGTTTACTACCTCGGTAACAACAAAAAAATTAATACCTTTAGTCTGGAAAGATATTTTACTTTTGTGTCTATTTATATAATCTTAGGGGGGTGTTCGATTGAGATTTTGAAAGACTATTTTGACCAAAAAAGTCTTGAAGATTTTAAAATATTTTGCGATATTATATTGATTTTGCGATATTTTAAAAGATTTTTTTCAAAAGATTTTTTACAATGAAGATTTTTAACACATGATTTGAATGAATTTTGAGAGATTTTTTTAAAAAGACTTTTTACAATCAAGATTTCATAATACTTTATAGGGTTAAATATGTTTTTAGTCCCTACATTTTACAAAATTGTTAAGAATGGTCCCTACATTTTAAAAATGGTAAAAAAAAACCTATAAAATTTTGCACTATCAAGATTAGTCCAATCCATAAAGAATAGTCCATACATTTTGCAAAATTGTTAAAAATAGTCCCTACTTTTTAATATTTTTAGTCCCTATATTTTGGAAAATTATCAAGATTAGTCCTTACCTTTTAATGTTTTTAGTCCCTACATTTTGCGAAATTGTCAAGAATGGTCCCTAAAGGATAAACGCAGGGACTAATCTTGATAGGGAAAATTTTATAGGGTTTTTTTTGACCATTTTTAAAATGTAGGGACCATTCTTAACAATTTCACAAAATGTAGGGACTAAAAACATATTTAACCCTACTTTATATATTAGGAAAATTTCAAAAGACTCAATAAATTTTAATAAAAAAATTGCAAGAGTAATAAATAAATAAAAAATATTTTTTTGGGAATCCAAAACAAAAAAAAACGATGAAAAAGTCTGTGTTTTTCTTTACCGATTGTATATATAAAAAAAATGTAATTTTTTATTGTTAACCAACTGCATAACTCACTTCAATGGCCGGAATAACACAAGAAATAGCAAAAATGTTGAATTCAATATGAAAAAAAAGTTGCAGAATTTGTTCAAAAAGAAAACTTGCAAAAACCATATTTGATAAGCAAGTGAAGAAAGAAAAGAAGAAGAAAAGTTCTGGTACAATGATGATGAACTCTGAAAAGAAAAAAGTCTTGGAGAGTTTGAAAAAGTCTCAAGGTTTTTGGTGAGATTGTTGGAAAAGTCTCTCAAGTGTATTTTTAAGTAAAAAGTCTCACGAAATCCACTAGATGAAAGAATCTACCAAAATCCGTTGATTTTTAAATACCAAGATCTTAATTGTCTTAATTGAATACCAAAAGATTTGATTTGATTTTATAAAAGTCTTGATTGAATACCAATGGAATTTTTTAACATAAAAAGTCTTTTAAAATCCATTGTAATCTCAATTCAATACACCCCTTATTATCTATAATTTCTCTTTTATATCTCACATAAAACGCACAATCTTCTTGCCACATAGGTAGACAATCCATTTTCTTAAAATCGAAGTTTGAAAAATATTGAGGCAGGAATTAAAGAAGTAAAATATCAGTTGCTCATTGAAATTAAATTATTTTGTTTAGCGTCAATTTGGATAACACAAGACTTTAGATATTAGTCTTTGCAGTTGTATATAGAAGGTATCTGGTTTACATAAAAAAAATTAAAATTAAAAAGTTATAGAAATGATAATCCAGAAGAATAAGAATCTTAAAATACTTTTTTTTAAAGGACTGTTATTTCTTTTTGTATGCTAGACATAATATGACTGACAAGTAGGGTTGGAAATAGGTCAGGTCGGCCTACCGGAGTCTACGGCCTAACCTACATAGGTTTAGGTTAGGTGAGTCCGGAAAAAAAAGTGGGCTGGGCTTATTTAGAAACATCCACTTACTAACCCGGTCCAAACAAACCATTATTAATATATATATATGGGACATATCATATGAGAATGATAAGAATAAATCTCAATTATTAGATTATAATAAAATGGATGAGATTAAAATAGTAAAAGTGTACCAAACTATAGTCTATAACAAACCTTTCAACTTCTCTCTCTCTTCTAGTTCTTGTTTCTAGAGTTCTCTCTATCTTATCTTCTTTCTCTCAACTTCTCTCGTCTCCTGAATTCATCTAATTTTTTTTTATACTACCATTTACAAATTTAACAAATAGGAAAAATCCCCTCCATTCAAAAAAACAAAATAGGAAAAATTCCCAAATACAACAACTAGTAAATATCATTTGAACAAATCAAACAAATAAAAAACATTAAACCTTTTTGTTTTTGTTTTTCATTGTTTTTTGTTGAGAAAAGTGATCCAACTCCTTTATTCATCAAAGCTAGTTTGCCTTATATAGGCTTACATCAAAACCAAATGGACCTTAAATGGGCTTAGTGAAACTTATGGCCCAATAAGCCCAGAATACACCAACAAACTATCCCTTAAGTTGATACGTATACAAGTGATCAACTTAACTAGCTAAACCAACACAACAAGTCATCAAAGCAAAACAAAAACAAAAAACAAAAAAGCAGAAAACATCAGCAGAGCTGGAGATCAGAGGCAGCAATTACTTGGTACACAAGTCAATGCCACACATGCCTAAACTCTCCCTTAATTTGTAGAAAGTCTCCATCTTCAAAGTCTTAGTCATGATGTCAGCTAATTGGTCTTGAGATTTGCAAAACCTAAGCTCAATTATGCCATCTTTATTGAGATCCCTTAGGAAATGATATCTCACATCAATGTGTTTGCATCTTCCATGCATAATGGGATTTTTTGACAACTTAATAGAAGAACTATTGTCACAATTAAAGATGGTACAACCATTTAGTTCCATTTTGAGATGATTCAGAATGTACCTCAACCAAATGCATTGGCAAGCACTGGAAGCAGCTGAGATAAACTCTGCTTCAGTGGTTGATAGAGTCACAATTGGCTGTTTTTTAGAAGACCAACACACAACACTTGTTCCCATTTGTCGCGGTGATTTTTGGATGTCGAGTTATTAATTAACTTCGAATCGCAATTTAATATTCCACCACCGATCTTTAATTTATCCGAGGGAAAGGGAAAAAGTTCGAAAAAAACCCTATTTTTTAGAGAACAAGGTTCGGGGGTTGGTTATACGAAGGGAAGGTATTAGCACCCTAAGTATCTATAGTACTCTATAGGAACCTCTTGTTTTTATTCTATCTACGCGCTTTATTTTAACTATTTGTAAAAAAATGTATAAGTATGAGAATTAAAGTAATGATAAAAAGTTAAAGTGACGAAGAAAGAAAAATGTTTTTTTTTGTTGATTTTATTGATCGGAGAGACAAGTCTCATGCCTACGTACCCGAGGGATCAAACCACCGTAGTTCGGGATAAAAAGACGGGTAAATTTGTTTATTTGATTTTAAGGTTTTGAAAATGGTTTTAAAATACCAAAAGCCGAAAGTGGCAAAATGTGAGTTTGATTGATGTTAATTTGTGAAAAAAGTCTATATGGTTAAATTGATTAAGATTTGATTATGAAATGAGACACGAACGCTTGGTTTAAAATCCAAGGTTTGTTGAGAAAATGTTTTGAGTGATAAAAATGTTTTGATGTTTTTCGATATTTGAAGCTAAATTATCGCGTATTTTTTTAAAGAGGTTTTGACCTCATTTTTTTAGAATAAAGCGACTAACTTTTTTTTGAAGAGGTGTTGACCTCATTTTTGAGAATAAAACACTAATTATTTCTATTGGAATGTTGGGTTCCAAATCACTAAAAGGGTAACGCTAAAAACGTCGCAATAAACAAAACTAAGCGCGAAGACGATCCGTAATGATATTTTGATCAAAAACGATGTCTTTTCCCTCGGAATTAATATTCTAACGTTTTTTGCGGAAAGCGATAAATAAATATGCATGAGATGCGATTTTTTCATTTATAGTGTACATTTATTCCTAATCACATTCTAAAATATTTGCGAGAAAAATAAATATGAAATGAATGCAACATAATGCTATGCAATTTAATTTACATCAAATCCTAAAAATACAATCTAATGTCCTCGCAATAAAATAAACGATTAATTAATTGATAAAGCAACAAATAAATATTTGAGATTAAATGAGTTATTTAACAATGAAATAATATGAAAATGTTAAGTTAAAGAGGATTATTAAGATAATGACAATAATTAAAAGTGATATTGTTGAGTTAGTAAGTTAATAGCAATAATTAAAAAGCATAAATAAAAGGTTAGTGGATTAGCAACAATAATTAAGCATAATGAACATAAATAAAATGTTAATGAGTTAGTAACAAAAATTAATCACAATAAGCATAAATAAAATGTTAGTGGGTTAGTAACAAAAAATAAAACAAGCCTCCATATCATGCTTCACAAGGCTAAATTAAGCTAAAAATAGCTTTATGCCGGAAGCACTTATTTCATAAGCTATAACACAACAAAAAAACTTATTTAAATAAATTGAGAATTTATGATCTAAAGAGATCTTTAATGTTAGTGCAAAAATTTGACTCAAGAGCCTAAATAAGCTCTTGTTCAAATAATCACTTATTTGCATAAGCTAAAATAAAAATTAAGCAAACAGGGTGGTGCAGAAATAAATCAGAGAATAAAAATGGGTACAAAAAGTAAAACAAACCAAAGCCCTGTCCAAAGAAAACCTTTCTGTTCAAACAAAAACCAAAAAAAACGCGGGATCAAGTTATGGCCGTCTGATGGATCAGACGGCCCTGATCTACAATTAACGTGAAAGAAGATCTGGCGTGTTAGATCAAGATCAGGAGGTTGTAGGCACGCAGGTGCACCAGAAGGATGTGCACCTGCGCACACAGGATCAGACACGGAGGATATAAATACGGAACCCTAAAAAAAACCACAACAGATTTCTCTCTTCTTCTCTCTTCCTCACCGGCGGCCATCTCCTTTCTCTCATCCCTCTCGTTCTGCTCTGTTCTCTCTAACCCAAACCTCAAATGATTTCAAAACATCACAAACAACATACAAACATCACGAAAAACATACAAACATCTCAAACCCAAAACCAAATAAATCAAACAAACATCTCAAAAACAAACTTAAAACGAACGAAAATGGAAACAACCTTTTGTGTTTTGTGTTCCGTTTGATTCGTCTTCTTCTTCTGCGTTTCTGGCTTTCGATTCTCTTTTCTCTTCTTCTTCTTTCTTCTCGGTTTCGATTCAATTTGTGTTTGCGATTCGTGATTTGTGAAGATGACGGTTTTTGATGAATGGTTTGGTTTTTGATGAATGGTTTTATGAACTTTGATTATGATGAAAGTTTTATGGATTTTGATTTGTGGTTTCTGATTTTCGAGATGGTTTTGTGTGAAGGATTTGATTTGGGATTTGTATGAGTTTTGGGTTCTGGGTTTGTGATGAGGAATGATGAAGATGATATTTTCTGGGTTTGAAAATTGTTATGATTTTGTTCTGTTTTTTTGTATTTTGATTTTGAAAAATGGAAAAAAGAGGATTGATTTCTGTTTGCGGCTGATGGAGCTCTGACCTTGGGAACAGTGCAATAATTACAGTATTTATACTGTGTCAGAATTTTAGGGTTTGACAGATGAATTTCCCAATTTGGACAAAATTGCCCCTTTGGGCTGGACAAAAAAACACCTGGACCTCTTTGAAAAAAAATGACTAAAAACATAAAAAATAAGAAAAACGAAAATATAAAAATAAATAAATAAAAAAACAGTAATATATATACAAAAATGATAAAACTAATTAAATAAATGATAATAAATAAAATATGAAGAAGTAAGAATAATAATAATAAAAAGAAAGTAAAAAAGAAATCAAATAAATGAGGTATTTTAAAATACCTCTCTGCCGAAATTTCGTCAGAAACGAACAAAGAAAAAATGTCTTAAAAAAAACGAATAAAAGCAATTGGTCAAAAAATGGGGTATGACACCATTGTAAACACATAGCCTGAAGTACTTTTTCTGTCATCATAATCACCTGCATAGTAAACACATAGCCTGAAGTACTTTTTCTCTCATCATAATCACCTGCATAGTCAGAATCACTCCACCCTTGCATAAGCCATACACTGTCATTTCTACATTTGTATAGAATGCCATGACTCAGAGTTCCTTTTAGATATATCATTATTCTCTTGACAGCTGCAACATGTAATTCAGTGGGCCTCTCTATATATCTAGCAGCCAAGCATACAACATAGGTCATATCAGCTCTAGTTGCCAATAGATACATAAGACAGCCAATCTTTTTCTTATATAGTGTAGCATCAGTTGCTTTTCCTTTTTCATCTTTTACTAACTTGCATCCAGGCACAATGGGAGTACATACTTTGTTGCAGCTATCCATGCCAAACCTTGCTAGTATCTCATAAGCATACTTATGCTGATATATGAATATTCCTTTGTCACACTGGGTTACTTCAATTCCAAGAAAGTATTTCATTTTTCCAAGATCTGTCATAGCAAACTTATCTTTCATAGAACTCTTGAATGCTTCCATCATTTCCATATTGTTACCAGTGTAGATAAGGTCATCTACATATAGACTCACAATGATAATATTACCATTGTTTCCATGTTTGACAAACAGAGTTGGTTCATGTGAGCATTTTTCAAATTTTTCTTCATTGAAGTATGACTCAATCTTACTGTACCATGCTCTAGGTGCCTGCTTCAAACCATACAAAGCCTTCTTGAGTCTATACACTTGATCAGAACTACCTTTGTGATAGCCCATAGGTTGCTCTATGTACACAGTTTCAGTTAGATCTCCATGTAAGAAGACACTCTTAACATCTAACTGAAAGACACATAATTGATTATAAGCAGCTAGGGACAAAACAGTTCTAATGGTATCCCATCTAGCTACAGGATCATAGACTTCACTGTAGTCAATACCATGCCTTTGAGCATACCCTTTAACAACCAGTCTGGCTTTATGTTTCTCAACCTTTCCCTTTTCATTATATTTGGTTTTGAAGACCCATTTGACTCCTATAACATTCACTCCATGGGGAAGGCTAGTTAATTCCCATGTGTCATTGGCCTCAATGGATTGGATTTCATTGTCCATTGCTCTCCTCCAAGTGTCAGACTTTGAAGTTTCTTCATAAGTGTTGGGGTTTTCATTAGAACTAAACATGGCTATGGCCAGGTTTTGTAGATTTTGAGTTTCATCATCTATATCTTCTTGCCCTGTTACATAATCTCTTAGATAGCCAGGTGGTTGTCTTATTCTTGTAGGCAATGGATTAGTGTCATCATTATCACTGTCAGTTTCAGTCTCTTCACTTGATCCACCACTAGCTTCACCATTTACAGCTCCATTGTTATCATGATGATCAACAACCTCATGTACAGTACCCTCTTCATGTTGTAATTCAATCTCATCATTGTCTTCAGTATCACTTATTGGTTCAGTGGAATTGGTAGAGGTGTTTTCCTTGTTCCAATTCCATCCTTTTAATTCTTCAAATACTACATATCTGCTTATGATAATCTTTCTATCAATTGGACTGTAAAGTTTATAAGCTTTTGTTGTCTAGCTTTTTTCTGTGAACATCAGGAATGTGAACATGAGGAATGCACCCAAAAATTCTAAAATGATGAACAGATGGTTTTACACCATTCCATGCCTCTTCTGGAGTGAGATCTTTCACAGCATGAGTAGGACTTCTATTCATGACATATACAACCCATTTCACAGCCTCAGGCCAAAAATGCTTAGGCACATCCCTAGCTGATAGCATACTTCTAACCATATTTAACATGGTTCTATTTTTCCTTTCCGAGACTCCATTTTGTTGTGGAGTATAAGCAGTGGTTAACTGCCTTTTTATGCCATGAATACTACAAAAATCATCAAATTCTTTGGATGTATACTCTCCTCCCCTATCAGTCCTAAGACATTGGATAACACAGCTAGATTCATTTTCCACTAATGTTTTAAACCTTTTAAAAACATCAAAAGCACTTGACTTGTGCTGCAAGAAATAAATCCAAATTTTTCTACTTAGATCATCAATAAAGGTAATGAAGTACCTGTTACCCCCATTAGATGTAGGATTGATAGGGCCACATATATCTGAGTGGACTAGCTCAAGCTTCTTTGATGCTCTCCAGTTGGCTTGTTTTGGAATGGTTGCCCTGTGTTGCTTGCCTACCAAGAAATCAGTGCATTTATCTTCACTTTCTGTCAAATTTGGAAAACCCTTAACCATGTCCTTTTGTTTTAAGGTCTTCAATCCCCTCATACTGAGATGAGCATATCTACTATGCCATAGCTGGGATTCATCAATGGTCACTACAAGAAACTTGACATATAGCTACGGCGAAATACTGTTGGTAAAGGTCCAACATCCGTGGGTATAGGCGGTAAAACCTATACCCACAGGCGTTTTGTTCCGTCTACTTTATCTCGCTGTACCCACGACAATTTGCCGTCGCTATAGCCAATAGCAACAATGTTTTTTGGCGTTGGACTAGCCTAAGAGTTATACCCACAGACATTACAAACTATTGTATATCGGTTTACCCACGGATTTGTCCGTTGGTATAGGTTTGGATTTTTTATTATTTTTTGCTTTTTATTTTTTTGATAGATCGTACATTTTTTTAAATAATAATAATAATTTGCCAATATGCATGTTTTCTACACACCAAGTCAACTATAACCGTACTGTCAAAAAAAGGTAACTATAATTATAAAAGAGAATTTCAATTATATTAAAAAAACTAATAAGTCTTACAAACTAACCGAGTACATTAAAATACCAAAACAATGTCACATGGCTAAATCTCCCAAAATTGAAGTTGCACCAAATAACTTAAGAGAACTACCGGTTACTTCTAATTCATCCCAAAATTACAACTCTAAAAATGAATCATGCAAACTTGAAATGATTGAAATCCAAAGTTTTTGATTAATTGTAAAGCTTGAATGAATTATGCACTAATGATGTTTGAACCATGTTACGAAAGTTTGTTTTGGACTTTTGTTTGAGGACAAACAAAGTTTTAAGTTGGGGAGAGTTGATAAGCGCCAAAAAGTAGTTAAATTCTATTGTTAATCAAGGCACTTATTAACTTAAATTGCAAGTAATTCATATTTAATTCCCCATTATTTTGTAGATAGTTGTTTTATCACCAAAATGATCAATTTTTTATTGTTCTATCTAATTCCAAGTAATTTTGTAGGGTTTTGAACAAAAGAGATGTTTTCTGATCAAGTAACAAAAGTTGATGTTTTTACATTCTCGCTCAGCAAGCCAGCAGCACGGATGCAGCAAGAAAATGGCAGAAAGTTGAAGAAATGTCGTGCCACCAGCATGCTGCAGCGAGGAAGCAGCACGAAAATGGCAGAAACTTCAGCCACTGGCGCGCTGCAGCAAGAGACGTCGCGCTCAGCGCGAGGAAGCGGCCAGAGGACACTTGTCAGCAAACCCAATTGTGAAGAAAGCTTGTCGCGCTGAGCAAGCCATTTCGCGCTCAGCGAGAACTCTGTTTTTGGATTTAGTATAAATAGACTTTAGTTGCAGAATTTTGGGGGGATTCCACTCTTACACATTAAAATCACGTCCAGAAGCATAGAGAGACCCAAGGAGGCAGATTCAAGGGGATTTTGAGGTGGATGCACAACAATAGTTGAGGAATCATCATTGATATGTTTGTTCATCTCTTTTCTTCTTAATCTTTTGTAAAAGTTATCATAACTATGGGTAACTAATTTCTCAATTGTTGGGATTAGATGTAAATTACTCTATTAATATGTGTTTCTATTGATCATGGTGTTATATATGGTTTTAGTTATGAATCAATATTGATCTTATCCTTGTTTTTATTGTTTTGATCTTTTGATTTGAAATAGTATAGGAATATATGTTTTGAATCATTGAACTAGGATGATATCTATTAAATCTAAACTCTAGGAATAGATTTGGGTTTAATATTCACATCAAAGTATTGGATCTTAATGCTATTGTATTGATTAAGCACCCGAGGGATCGGGGTTTGATAGGTACAATTGATTTCTCGGCGTTATCTGGGAACGGAAACGTACGATGAGTAAATACGTGATAATATTGATACATGGCTAGAACTTGTTTAACTGACTAAGGGAATACATGTGAATGAGTGATTGAAATCTAATCCCGACAATCTCATCTCTCTGTCAATTTACTCAACTTTACTACTTTTTATGTTTTCGCAAGTTTTCACTACAAAACAACTTTCAAAACCCTTAACTTAAAATTATATTAATTGTTGAATGGCATCAATATCGCACCAGTCCCTGTGGAGACGATAAAAACATTCTTACTTTTGTACTTCAACAAGCACTAGGAAATACCTGTCATTGTGACATGATAAACAAAGTAACTTATAGTAATTAATATGGGAACTAAAATATGATACATCCAAATCAAAATCTGATACAGAAAAAGAGAGGCGTTCATCTTTATTTTAGTCATAAGATGGCACAAACATATGGCATGCAGGAAAAATGTTAAAATTAAAGTACTACAATAACACCGCATCCTCTAGTCTACCATAATAGTTCAGAAGCTAACAAGTTTATAAGCATACCCCAAAGGTTCTTTCAAACATGGCAAATTTTGGGAGCCTATCGCCTTGACCTCTTGCAACCTGATTTGATTATAGTCATAGACCTTCACACCCCCGGGTGGCAAAAGGGAAACATTGGCAACAACCTCCACATATACAGCTCTGTTCGGTCACAACAACCTCATTAAGAAATAGTGTTTAAACAGAGAGGCTAATTAAGGTTATGATAGCCTTACCTTTTCTCTGACGCAGCATCTCCATTTCCCCCATCATTTTCATTATCACCTTCATCATCGTCACTCCCGTCATCCACATCAAGAAAATACATCTAACCAAAAAGCAAGGTTACTGAATAAGCAGGGATCGAGACTCAAGACATATAAATTCACACATCAAAAGCTTCATAAATGTGGGGGAAAAAATTCACAAGTACAATATTTACATTTACATATAACATATATTGTAAACAATGAGACTCACATCTTCCGAAATAGGTTCTCCAGGCACAATTAAAGCACCAGATCAGAGCCCAGTTCATTTTTTAGACTTTAATCATTTCTTTTGCAATAGCAGTACCTAATGTATCCAAATTAAACAAAAGTTCTTAAAATATTCTTCACCATAAATCATAACAAGACAAATATCCCTAACAACAAAGGAACAATAGTTTCTCTAAAAACTGCCTGATGGAATATGAGTAGGCTTTGATACCTATAAATCAGTCGGCAATAACATTATCAATATCAACTGAGACACTAAATGTGCACCAACAATAAAATAGATTAAGATGTACTAGATAGAATACACAATGGAATAATGTGTTTCACCTTCTTGTTTTTCTCATCTGCGTGACACTATAAAAGAATCTTAAGGTTAACATTCCATTAATTTATTATTTTCCAAAATGTATACTAAAATGCTTTAGAATAATAAGTACCATTATCACCCCACATATCAAACACGTCAAAATCTACCACTGAAGCATCTTGGTATAGATTATTTAAAGGTTAAAACAATCAATAAACAAATTTAAAAGTGAACAAGTTAGAAAAATTAAATATATTAATCAATTAACCTACTAATTAAAGTGAGATTTCAAACATAGTTGAATTTTAGCCATAATCTAGTTGATTTCAAGATATGCTTGGGTGTGAAACTCTTATAAGAAAATATGAAAAGTTAATTAGTTCAAATACTACCAATAAGATCAATAGCTAATATTCCATTAATCGGTGTTCTAATTTCATGAGAGACGATAGGTCGAAACTAACATAAAAAACAAGATTTCATTTTTAATAATGGTCAGTTGAAAAGATTGTAATAAAGCACACTTGCAGCATCTCGACTGAAATATAAAAAAATACTTGGTTAATAGTATATCATATATGTATGCATGTGTCAAATATAAAAGAAGTAACTAGGGGTGATCAATTCACGTACTTGTTGAGAGGTTTCTCAACCTTCACAGATGACTCCCACATGGATAAAGCCATTACTAACATCAAATAGAACTTCCTGAAGAAGAAAAAAAATGAAATGCAGCCATCTGTTTATGATTTTCCTCCTTAATCAAAACTCTTGATTCAAGGGACTAATATGATTTACAATGTCTTCTATACACACTATCAGTAAGAGGATTATAGAGTAACACAATTGAACAATAAGTTGAACACAGAGTGAACCACTCAAATGAATACAAAGTGAACATACCTACAAGAGTTTTTTTACTTTGCTGGTGTATATTTATCATCTCACACTAATAGGAGAACCCTACTTCAAAAAAAGGAGAACCCTAATATACAAAATAAATTGGAAAATCATGGTTGCCAAACTGAAACAGCAAAAAACAAAATCAAAACTACAAAATAACATAAAATTGGAGGGTTCAAATCAAACTAACTCAACAATCTGCAATGGAACACAGTGCATCCACAATTTCAACTATTAACTCAAAATCAAAATAAATAACAGATAAAAATTGAAGTTAAAGAAAAGATGGAAATCAAACTTAAAGAAGAGGTGAAAATCGAACTTAACCTGAGAAGAGGAGATGAGAGCTTGTATTTGGCGCAAATCGTTGTCGGAGAGGTGAGAAGAGATTGGAAATTGACAGAAAGCTAAGGGCAAAGAATGAAATTGAAATAGAGAGACTTTGGTGTAGTGAAAAGGACCTGAGTGAAGACGATGGTGAACAAGATGGTGATGATGAAACAAAGGGACGAAGAAACTTGATTAGAATTATCCTTTTTATTTTATCTTTTTTTTTTGTTAAGTAATTTAGGTAGGAATATTAATTAACAAAGTTCCGATTAATTACAAAACTGCCACCGCTTTACTTCTTAGGCCAGGTGGCAGACCAACAGACTTAATAACTTCTACTATAAATTGTACAAGGGCTATACCCACGGATCATCTATACAATACCCACAGATTTATTGACCGTCACTAAATATGTCCGTGGGTATAAGGCAAATTTGTTGTAGTTACGTGGAGGCTTGGAAGCACTTAGGCATAAGTACTGAAGCTTTGACAATGTACATTCTATTTGATGTCATCTCAGTGGTTAATATGAGTCCCTTATGTTCATGAAACAGTTGACACACATTGTTTTTGAACACAATTGTGAGACCTTTCTGTTGCAATTGGCCAACACTAAGAAGATTATTGCCTAGTCCAGGGAGATAGTACACATCTGTGATTACATGGATGCTTCCATTAATGCAGAGTTTGACATTGCCTCTTCCCATTACTGCCATCTTTGAGTCATTTCCCAGCTTCACTGATTCTCTAAATTTGTCATCAAAATCAAAGAACCACTCCTTATTTTCCACCATGTGGTTGCTACAGCCACTATCAATGTACCATAGCTCTTGTTTGGTCTCCACGTTCTCATGACAATAGGCCATCAGAAGAGTCTCTTCTTCCTCTTTCAGTTCAGCATAATTTGCATTTCCATTCCCTTCCCACTCAGGGCATTGATTGCGATAATGTCCTAACTTGTGGCATTTAAAGCATTCAATCAAATCTTTATTCATTCTACCTCTACCACGACCACGTGAACTGGTTCTTCCTCTTCCTCTACCAGTATTGCTCACCTTAAGAGCCTGTGCTTCAGCTTGAATTTGTTGTCCTTTCATGCGTTGTTCTTGGACAAGGAGACTGCTTTGAAGCTCATTAATTGACATGGCTGTAACATCATTGGCTTCCTCTATGGCACATACAACATAATTGAAATTCGCAGGCATGGATCTCATTATGTTCTCAACAACCACAACCTGTTCCATTCTTTCTCTTTGAGTTGTCATACGATTCGCTATAGCGAGAGTTCTTGCGAAGTAATCGTTCAAAGATTCATCTTCCCCCATCGCAAGAACTTCAAATTCGCGCCGTAAAGATTGCAATTGAGCTCGTTTGACCTTGGTGGAGCCTTGATATTTCCTACGCATAGCTTCCCAGATATCTTTCGAAGTTTCACGGTTCAAGATAGTTTCAAGAATAGAGCGATCAATCGACTGAAAAAGGTAGTTTTTTACCTTTAGATTGCGTAATTTGCTCTCATTTGCCACCGTCAGTTGCTCCGGTGTGGCATTCGCCGGTGCGATGACAACCCCGTTCTCGATCAAAGACCAATATTCTTTGGATCGTATAAGATTCTCCATGAGCATTGACCAATGCTCGTAATATCCATCGAACTTGGGGATCGAAGGCTGAGAGAAGCTTGAAAGCTCTGCCATGGAGTTCCGGCGAGAAAAACGAACGGAGAAGACGGTTGTAACGGTCGTAACTGACAATTGGTTGTAACAGTCACAAAACAAGTCAAGAGGTCCTTGGATCGGGTATCACTGATACCACTTGTTAAGAAAACTGATCCAACTCCTTTATTTATCAAAGCTAGTTTGCCTTATATAGGCTTACATCAAAACCAAATGGATCTTAAATGGGCTCAGTGAAACTTATGGCCCAATAAGACCAGAATACACCAACATTTTTCCTGCTTCTATCATTTCAATTTCAAAGCTAGATTTCAATTGCAAAAAATGAACACAGTAATTGTCCCTTTCTTTCTCAACTATACAGAGAATTTAATAATAAAGATTGGTTGGTTGTTTTGATTTTTGTATTAATTCACTTATTAAAATTAAAGACCTTCCAAATTAAAATCAGGTGCAACATGTTGTTTTGGAGAAGATGAAGCCCAGATCTGGATTTGGAGTTTCATAGAAGATGAAAAGGTGAATAGGAGGACACCATATGGTTGTTTAAATGGAACTAACACACCAGTGGAAAGGTCGACGTCGGAAAACGGTGGAAAGATCGACGTTAACACAAGGGAAGGAGATGAGCGGCGAAAGTGGTGGAAAGGTGAGAAGGAGAGTCGATGGGTCTGAGAGGAACAAGAGGAGTGAGAAGTAAAACTGTGTTTTGGTTGAATACAGCACATTCACTTAATCAATTTTCAATCTCATCCACACATTTTAATCTAATGGCTCATATTCATTCTGATCATTCTCATATATAATTATCATTCTCATATAATATGTCCCCTATATATATATATATATATATATATATAGGCTAATGCTACGGGGACCACCTTCACAAGTGGTCCACCGTGGACAAATGATATACCAAATATGAATTTTACGAAATTCACTGTTGGATTGAAAGTTTATAACGTATAGATCATCCATAAATTTTTTAAATTTTTTTTGAAAATCATTTGATAGGTTATTGAGATCCATCAAGATTTATGTTATTTAACAACCGTTAATTTTGATTTGTCTCAATAACATATCAAATGATTTTCAAAAAAATTTAAAAAATTTATGGATGATCTATACGATATAAAATTTCAATCCAAACGGTGAATTTTTTATAAAATTCGTATTCGTTATAGTGTTATTTGTGACTGGTCCACCATGGACCACTTGATGAAGTGGTCCATATTAAAATTTACTATATATATATATATATATATAAAGTAGAAACAGAGTACTAGCTCCGTACCAAATTATATGTCACTTTACATTACCAAGGAAGCATTTAATGCAAGTTTTCCTATTATATCCTTAACTATTTATTACTCTCTCTTATTTCAATTTTTTCAATTTATTTTTTCAATACCAACAATTTTGTTGTGGTACAAAGTATAACAGAACAGTGTCGTGTGTCACATTTTGGCGCTTTTCTTTATTTCTTTCACACATCAATGGCTTCCGCAAAACGCAATTTCACATACGAAGAAGATGATGCACCAATTCATCCCAAGAAACCAAAGCAACAACTTCCTTCACCACCAGTTCTTCTCAATTCCGCAGACTGCGATTTAGGTTATTTATTCATTCATTCTTTTTCCTTTAATTTGAATATTTATTGTTAGTATTTGAATTAATCGATTGATTTTATCATATTAGATTTTAATATTGAAAGCAATGGAGCTGTTGGATATGGTCTTAATGAAGAAGGATTTGGTTATTGTTGGTCTGGTGCTAGGGCTACTGTTGGTATAACAAACGGTAGATATTGTTTCGGTTGCATTGTTGTTTCTTCGCAACGAGTTGATACCGATGATACTGCCATTGATCAGCGTAATTTATGTCGTGTTGGTGTTTCGAGAGGCGATGATGCTGTTGGAGCACTTGGTGAGACTAAAAACAGTTTTGGTTTTGGTGGTACTGGCAAGTTTTCGAATTCCGGGAATTTTAATAACTTTGGTGATAGGTTTAGTGTTGGTGATACAATTGTTTGTTGCATTGATCTTGAGAGTAAACCATTTGGTTCTATTGGTTTCTTGAAGAATGGTAAATGGTTGGGTACGGCGTTTCAATTTGATGTCGATTCTCTAGGTCTTGGAGTGGTGGATTCGCATTCGCCTTGGGGATTTGCACTTTTTCCACACGTTTTGTTGAAAAATGTTGTGGTTCAGATGCAGTTTAGTGTTGAACAAGGACTTGTTCCTCGAGAAGGGTTTAAACCTTGGGCCTTGGCTGTTGCGGATGGAAATGCGGTTATGGGACCTTCGTTGTCTGATCCAAAGGATTGTGAGTTGATGATGATGGTGGCGTTACCGGCTTCAGGCAAGACTACATGGGCTGAAAAATGGGTGAAAGATCACCCGGAGAAGCGCTATGTTTTGCTTGGCACAAACTTAATTCTTGAACAGATGAAGGTAGGTTAGTTTACCTGCTGACCATTTTGTGGTTATCATTTTTCTCTTTTTAATTTTGGCTTAACCTAATGTTGTTCAGGTTCCTGGACTGTTGCGGAAAAAAAACTATGGTGAAAGGTTTGATCGTTTGATGGACAAGGCAACTGCAATGTTCAATGTAATTCTGTCTAGGGCGGCTAATGTACCTCGCAATTATATAATCGATCAGACAAATGTGTACAAAAATGCACGCAGGCGTAAGCTTAAACCATTTGCTGACTATCAAAAGGTAGCTATATATCTATTTGTTTGTTGGAGCTTGAAAGATTAATATACTATAGTTTTGGTAATATAATCTTTTGTCCATTCCAGATTGCTGTTGTCGTGTTCCCAAAGCCAGAAGAGCTCAAAAGACGTTCTGAAAAAAGATTTAACGAAATGGGCAAAGAAGTTCCGGCTGATGCTTTGAATAACATGATAGGTATTTTTATTTTTCCTTTTACTTGTTATTTGCTGGTGTTTAGTTCTTCATTTCACTTAACTTAGTCTTCTTATGCCTGTTCTGTTATTTTACTGTCATGACAGCGAATTATGTTCTACCTAAAAGCAAGGATATGCCTCATTCAGATGAGTATTTTGATCAGGTATTTAGTAACCTACTCTGCTATTTATTGATGTGGTTGTCAAATTATCGATACAATACTAAAGTTTCATTTCTATTTCAAGGTTCTGTTTGTTGAACTGAACCAGGACGAGTCTCAGAAATATTTGGATCAAATGAAGCAAGATATTCCACCTCTATCTAATAACAATCCACCGACATTATCGTACAGAGGTTCTTCACAGTATTCTGCTGGATCCTCATTGCAAAATCAAGGAAATTTGACAGGTTTTTATCTACTTACAGTTGTTTTAATACCTTGCTTTCTTTATATTTTTAATAATCCTGATGTTGATGCACTTTTGCTCAGGCGGTGACATTCACCGGCGGGGCGCTAATTTTCCCACCTTTCCATCAGACTATGGGATGCCTAATCAAGTTAATCAGGTCAGCCTATATTTTAAATTTT
This sequence comes from Trifolium subterraneum, assembly GCA_951799995.1. Taxonomy (NCBI): domain Eukaryota; kingdom Viridiplantae; phylum Streptophyta; class Magnoliopsida; order Fabales; family Fabaceae; genus Trifolium; species Trifolium subterraneum. The sequence continues at coordinate 3,110,810 of OX637462.1, read as the reverse complement.
TATGAACCTGCAAACTTTTTCATCTTTGTTATCTGTGGCAACAATGCTGATTCCTGGGTACATGCTCTCAGGTCAATGCAGGCGGTCATATGACTGAACCTCCTCCCAGTATGAATCCATTGTTGGGAGGATATTCCAATGATGAAGCATCTTGTTTTCCTACAGAGAATGCCGGTTACAGTCAAACTTATAATGCTACTCCTACTGGAACTGGTGACACCGGGGCTTCCGGAAACGCTGTTTTGGGTAGCCAATACAAGGCAAACATTGCAGGGAATAATATGGATTTTCATGGAAGACCGTATGTTGAATACACAAATTTCCAGCCTTTGAATTATAGTAATTATGGAAGACCTTCTGTTGAATACAGAGATTTCCAGCCTGACCTGCATACACCTGTACCAGCCACATGTAGTTACTCTTATAATTTCTCTCCTTTCAAGTTATTTTTAAATTTTTTTGACAAGTTATTTTTTAATTAATGCAATAATAATTTGTTGGTTGTTACTATTACATTTCAGCCTCGCTTCCCCTGTATGTGGAACCGGCTCTAAGACCTCGCCATGGAGGATTACCTGATAACCTGCCGTACTCAGGGAGATATGTGGAACCGACTCTAATACCTGGCTATGGAAGATTACCTAATAACATGCCGTACTCAGGGAGATATGTGGAACCGACTGTAAGACCTCAACATGGAGAATTACCTGATAACATGCCGTACACAGGGAGATATGTCGAACCGACTCTAAGACCTCGACATGGAGGATTACCTGATAACATGCCGTACTCAGGGAGATATGTGGAACCGACTATAAGACCTCAACATGGAGGATTACCTGATAACATGCCGTACTCTGGGAGATATGCTTCTCAACATCCAAATTACTACCCCTGAACTTGACCAGACATTGTTATTGTAAAGTGGAACAAGGCTTCAGTGAATGCTAAATTTTGTAACTATGGATATATGTTCATGTTTCGGATAACTTGTTTAAGAGATGCAGTGTCTATTAGTATTAGTTCTCTGTTGCTAAATTGATTTGTTGTATGACACTCTCTCTCAACATACATATAAGGGAAATCGAAGAACATGTCGAACTGCACCAATTGCTAGAAAAAGGAATAATAGAAAGGTTTGGTTATATAACTCTCAATTATTTTCATTATGCATGAACTGAACTTGTGGACATGTTTAATGTTTTCACCTATATCCCTGCATTTATTTACTTCACATAGCAATCCATTTGATGAATGTCTACTAATAAGTGTTAGTGGACCACTTTGAAGTTGAAAATGAAAGCAATGAGGAACTTCAATATTCATATCAATATACTCAGTATCAGTTGCCACAAAGGAGAATAACAAAGTGCATGATATGATTATATATAGAAGTTGACAAGTCATGAACCTGAGCCAGGAATAAAGGAATAAGTGAAGTTGTAGCTCAGCCAGTTACATACAGAGTATAGATGTGGGGCTAGCTGTTAATGATGGGAATGTAAGTTGCTATGTATTGAGGAGACACAGTTATGGTAGTTGTTAACTAGATTATATACTTTGGGGAGTTATAGGTGTAACAGATTCAATGTATTCCATCTTTTGATACATGGAGCTGTTGTTTTGGGATTTAAGCTAAGCTTAACACATCAAATGCATATGAGAATCGTGTAGATTCAAGTTATGTAGTATATAACACTTCCCATTAACAAAGGTCAAGTGTATAACACGTCATATATATATATATATATATATATATATAAACGAGAGAAAGTTATCGTGATAATTCAATATATAGTGTCGAGTAAGACTGAGAATAAGTTGGTCTTATTTTTTTAATAAATCGAATTGTTGAACTCGAGTGATTAAGAAGTTTCAATTAAGAATAAATTGTTCAGGAAAATAGATTGGTCTTATTTTTTTAAAAATTTAATTGTTGAACTCGAGTTATTAGTAAACTTCAATTAAAAATGAATTCAAAGTATAATTAAAACCATCGTTGATCAGAAGAACTAAATCATTGACCCTCTTTCATTGAGAATCTATAAGATATAGAAAGCAGTCCACTCTTACAAAGCTTTATTTAACTTCTAACAATTCAAGATTTAAGCATGATTAATTATGTATTATAAACTTTTTAGGTTAAGCCTAATTTTTCTAATGTTTTGTTTGACCTTTAAAAGTCTATCACCCGGTCTATTACTCAAGCTAACCATTTCTTTCACAAACCAACTCAAACTTTGAGACTGTTTGGGTTTGGAATAGAAAATGAAGGGTAGGTTATTTGTTTGTGCTGATTGTAGAAGAAAAGATTGAGCAAAGATGGAAAGTTCATTTTTCTAAATTCATCTACCCTTTGGAACAATTCGTAAAGGGAAAGGATTGATAAATTATAGAAAAAAATACAAATGTATTTAATTCATATCATGAATCACATGTATCAATTTCTGTCAGAAAAAAAAATCACATGTACTGCCTCCGTTCCAAATTATATGTCACTTTGAAGAAAAAATTTGTTCCAAATATGTCACTTTACATTACCAATGAAGCATTTAATGTAACTTTACCTATTATACCTTTAACTATTTATTACTCTCTATTCTTTCAATTCTTCAATTTATTTTTTCAATATAATAAATGAAGGACAATTTTGTAAATCAACTCATAATTTCTCTTTTCCATACAACAATGATTATATTTCTTAATATGTGTAAAAATGTCAAAGTGACATATAATTTGGAACGGAGGGAGTATATATCAATTTTTATTGACTTAATTATATCTCTTCTATAAAAAAGATCAGAAATAATAATAAAGAGAAAATAAAAATTATTTGTTTTTTTTGACAAAATAAAAATTATTTGTTAACACTCTAGTATAGTCAAGTTCTATTCTTTTGAATATGTACGCATGTGTTAGTTTTGTTTAATTTGGGCGGATATGTACCCATATCAATAAATGAATATGCAAATGCGGTTTTTTTTTTTTCTTTAATAAATTATGACTAATTACTCTTTTATTTTGTTAGATAAAAAGTATAGGATCGACCAAAACGTTCAAACCTAACAATTTTTACCTACTTATTGTTTGAGCTATAATTTGAAAAATGTGACTAATTACTCTAATGGTTTTCTAATATTCATGATTTTTTATATAAATTTTTATAATGAAGATGAAGAATGAAGTGAGTGATTTACACAACTTTCCATCTCCACATGAGAGCATCCATCCCTAACACTAGCCAAGGACATGATTAAGGGGGTCTACCCAACTTTCCAGCTTCCACTATAGTTACATTACATATTCTCATTCATTAACCAACTAACCCTAAATGGACCATCCACTCAGCACCTCATGTGATTCTAGGTGAAGTTTCACATTCTATGAAGTTAATAACCGAAATTAATATGTACCAACACAAAAATATAACCTTTTATTTTATTTTAATTTTTTACAAAGAGCATATGCTCGAATCCAGAATCTCATATATACTATTTAAATCTCTCACCACTAAATCTGACCTAATGACCTAAAAATATCCGAAATTAATTGACAAACAACTCACCTGAACCTCATATCAATGTCTTGGATAACTAGATTAAAGTAAAAATTATTAGATTCCTTGAATAATAACCTAAAATTGGTAGTACAACCACAGACCAAATGACTCAATACATTCATTCATAAAAAATCATGAATTTGATACCAAGAGTAAAAAAAAGCATACCAACTTTTTAGGTTGGATTTGTATGTTTTTCTGTGTATGCACTAAAGATTGTCTTGGTTATTGTGTGTGTAGAACAGGACCACCCCCCCCTTTCCTCTCCTATTATTCCATGCCTTTTCCTAACCCTAAAAAGTCTTATAAACCCCACATGAACACTCTGTCTAAATCCCTCTTCCACATTTTTCTTTTCACCTATCTAACTTCAAACTTTCCTTATCAATTATCATCCATATTCCAAACTCACTCATGGCTTTGTTTTTCTTGTTAGTAATCCTTTTCAAGTGAAAGTTAATCATAATTGTATTGTATCAAATGGGGGAAAGTAATTTTCTCTTACAATTTTTGTTTATTTTCAACTTGTTATGTAAAGAAATATTTGACTTTTTCTCAGTTGTTTCTTCAAATCCTCTGTTTTCATGCATTGTTTCAATATACACTTTGATTCTTATCTATTTGCCTTATTCATTCTTCAAAATAGTTTTCTCACCAGTGTTGTTTCTCACCGGAATTATCTTGCTTGTAATACTTCGCTTTGGTTCTATTCAGAGATTTAACAGTGAAGAAAAGGAAAATTTGGAAGAATCAGAAACTATTACAAATGAAGAAAACAGAGATGAGAAACAGGGGAAAACAGAGGAACAAGTTGAAGTTGATTCTCTCGACCAAATTTTCAAGTGGGTCTCGAGAAATTCTGAAGAAAAGATGAAATCTGAAATGGGTTTTGAATCAAGTTCATTTCTTGATGAGTCTTTCGTTGAATGGAACGTGAAAGCACCATTGGAAGTTATATATGAAGGTGAAGAAACAGAGGATGTTCATGTTTCTAATGAGAATCATGTTGCAGCAATTTTAAGGCACTCTTCTTTGTCACGTTATTATCCTGAATCAGACTCAGATAGTTCATCGGAGGATGAGTTTCCGGCAATGGAGGATTGGGACTCGCCGGAAAATATGTGTTATAGATGGGATGAAGAAGACAGAGAAGGGTTAATTGAGATAGCTCTTGATGGTTGTAAGAAGAAAACATTGGGATTTCAATTTGAGGAAGAGAATATGATTGAGATCGACATTTCTCCGACGAAGAGGAGGGAGTTTTCCGGCGATGAGGAGGTGTTTTCTGGTGAGATTAGTTGTAACTAATGTGAGGTTTAAGAAAGATTAACATAGTGTATTATCATGTGATTTGTTTGGGGATAAGTGAATAGGCTTAGAGATTTGGGATTATTTTGGGTTTTGGCAGGGTATGTCCTCTTTTGGATGTGGTCTTCCTTGTGGTATTCTTCTATCTATCTAAGCTTCTAGTGCAATTAATCAACAACCTAATTTTACACATTTTTTCAATCATATTTAGTTTTATGTTTTTTTTATTTATTTATAATTTAATTTAATTATATCTTGTTATTATATCACCTTGCTATATTTTTTTTTTTAAATATAAGTTCATAATATCTATAGAAAATGAGATGTGATTTAAGATATATACTTGAATTCTTCTACTTTAAAAAAATTTATTATATTGAGGAAATTGAATAAATTATAAATATTACTTTAATTCTTCTACTATTTTTCTTAGGGAGCTTCTATGGTACAATAGAAAAATCACAATGTACCAGTATAATGAAATACATTCACCAATGGCTACTTGACATGTTGTACAAGCATTGACAGATGTAACAATTAAGTTTGCCAACATTTATATATTTTACACCACAACACATTCATATTTTACACTTTTCACCATCCAATTTTTTTCTTGTAGATTTTCTTGTTCATTGTGTTCATTCATTCCTACAGCATCTTTCATTCATCATGTTTCATCTTTCATTTTTTGTCCGCAATCAGCACTTGCATAACCACTGCGATAAAGACTCTCCACATTCAAACTGTATTCATCTCTCTTTCTGTTTATGGTTTCGACGCACTTCTCTCAGCCGACCAGATCCTCCGGCATGCATTACAAGAAAAAAAGAAATTAGCGACAACCATATTGAGGCAATTGGTTCTCAACTGCCGCCGCTCTTGTGAATAATGACTGTTATTGCGGTGTTTTTCCTCTGTCTCTGCTAATAAGCAAATACCGACAATCAAATTGAGGCAGTTGCTACTGAACCGCCGCCGCTCTTGTGTATCCGACTGTTATTACGACATTCTTTCCACCGCCTTTGTTGTTTGTAAATCATCGGTGGTTCGCAGCGGCAATGACAATAACAAAACTGAGAGACAAAATAAGGGAACAAACAACTAGATATTGAGCTTTGAGAGAGAAGAGATGGAAGTGGAAGAAGGATTTGGCTAGTTATTGGGAAAAATAGATTTGTTCTTCGTGTTGTGATAGATGAATGTTTTGGTTCTTGAGAGATAGATGAAGTTACTAGGAGATAGATGAATTAATGATTTTTGAAATTATTAAATTAAATTTTAAAATATAATTTGTATCATTTATGGGTTAAATTTGTAAAGAAAAAATGTACCAGTACTTTTAATTTAGTTGACTTCTAATATATAATATATAAGTGATGATGTGGACAAAAGACACTCTTCTATTGGTTCAATATTCTATTGTACCCGTACATTCAATTTTGACAAATGTACCGTAGAATTTGCCTTTTTCTTAAAACTAACACAAATGCATTTGTGTGTTTGTATAAGCAAAGTTTATACCGTATCTTAATTGGAAGGTGCCTAGGGATATCAATGGAGTGAGGATTTATGGGGAGTATTTACCACTTTTTTTTCACTATTTAAAATATTCTCCATACGTTCTCGTGAGCACAACTCAATTGGTAGAATTGTATTTTATATGTAAAAGCTGAAATTCAAATTCGAGATCACTCCTTATTTACCTCACGAGATGAATTTTTACATTAGGCTGCTTAAACAAAACTGAACAAAAAAAATGTACCCAATCTCCGTCAATTCGAGGAATATTCTTCTTTCATCCTCATTCTTGCGAATCCCCCACAATTCTTGCAGGATCCATCGGCCTTAAAAAAATATTAAATTTTGTGATAATAATATACATCATATATTAACATATGTATGAACATATTGTGTGAAATTACAATTGAAAATAATATACGAAGTACTTTAAAATATATTTATATAAATATTATTTTAATAAAATATTCGAGATCGAAATCTGTACAAGATGAAATATAAAATTCTATCCCCATCCTCAAACCTCTCTCAAATAACTTTCTCCATCATCTCTATATTCAAAGAAAAAAGTTCTCTATTTTTAAATCCTCATATAAGATAATTCCTGCTAAGATCTTTATTTGCATATTAAATTGCATTCTAAAACATGGCTAAAGTCCTTGGTATATATCTCCACCCACATTCTAATTCTAATAAGTCCCATATTCAATTCCATACCTGAAACATTAAATATTTTCAATCCCATATTAAATATTTTAACTAATTTAATTTTATATTCATATTTTCTACACTCTATATATGCCTTATATTACTACACAGTTTTGATCTCATCTAAATATTGACGACAAATACTTCTTTTCTGACAAAAACTTCTACAGTTTATATTCAAGTGCTGCCAATCTTCAGGTACATGATTCATAAAGCAATGATGTTGATTACCAATCCAACATTGACCATACCTTTTTCTTTGTATGAAAAAAGTTAAAGAAATCCACATTCATTAATTCATACATAGTAGTCGCCCGTATTTATTTTGGTTTTCACTATCAGCTTAATCTAGTTTGGAGGTCAGTTCTAACAACAAGTGATTTCAGTCTCATTTCAATCGCAGTTGCGGGGATTGAATCGTGATTCTTTCTACCAAATTCAGCGTCAATCATCACTGCACCAACTAACAATTTATTTTTTTTATACAATGAATAATATATATTTTAGAAGACCTCTTTTTTGAAATAAAAAAATAAAGTGATTTTTTATAACGTAAAAGTTGCTCATTAATCAACTTTACTACATCACCAGTTTATTAATATATATTTTCTCCAATATGTCAAATATTGAGATAATCCTAACAATGTAGATGGTGTAGTCGTAGGTGGAAGAGAAGTTATGTTCAGCGTGTGAAAATTGTTGGACATGTTAGCGGAACAGCCTCTTGGCCCAGCTTGTGTAGCTTTTCTTCTAGAAATTATTCTCAACAAGGTCCAAAGGATTCATAATTTATTTATTGCACAAAAATTACTAAGTGGGGGTGGGGAAGTAATTTATAGTATTAACATTTTATAATTTAGCTCTTTAGAATAAAAAAAGTATTAATAATTACTAATAATTATAAATATTCCATGTGAAACACACTAATACGGTACAAAATTTTGATTTTCAAATGAATTTAGCGACAAATTATAAAAATCCGATGGTGAAGCGGTGTGAGTTGAGTTACTACGCTTTCGATACAGTCATTTATCTACACAGATTTTGGGAAGGAATGCTATCCCGAATGGAGTTAAAACCTCGATTTGGTGGAGGGGTGTAGTAGGATTGGGTAGAGGATCAAATGTCGATTGATTTAAGTTAAATGTGAGAGGAGGTGTCGGCGATGGTAATAACATTCATTTTTGGAAGTTTAAATATTTGGGAATCACTCCTTTAGCGACTTACTCCCTCCGTCCCAGAATAACTGACCTAGTTGGCCACTGTCACGTTTACCAATGTTCAACTTTAATTGTTAATATCTTAAATTATATCTTATTAAAAATTATAAAAATGATATATTTTGAAAGTACTCATCGAGACAAATAAAACAACATCTCATATGTTAATATTTGCATATATATTAGTAGGAAAATATAGTCAAAATAGATCATATGAATAGTACTCAAAGTCAAAAATAGGTCAGTTATTTTGGGACAAAGGGAGTATATCCTAATCTTTTTGCTAAAGAAGAGCATCTGCATGTTATAATAGCAGATAAGCTTGTTGCCATCGGGGAAATTTTGTTATGGTCATGGAAGTGGACTGATCAGTTGTCAGCCGTGATCAACTGCAAGTGGAAGAACTCGCGGAGTTATTATTAGGCTTCTCTATACAACCAAGCAATCCATATAGGTGGTGCTGGGTACCTGGGGTGTCTGGTCTTTTCTCCGTCAAGTCTTGCTATAACACTCTATCTACTAGCAAATAATTAGGTTGTCTTTGGTTGGCAGTTATTACCGGAAAGATTACCCATGAGGATATTGCTTTATCATAGAGGTATTTTGGTTAAACCGCTTGATCTGTTGTGCATTTTTTGCAGTTTGATCAACGAGGATTGTGCCCGTATCTTCTTTCATTGCCCGGTTAGTACAAAGTCTATGGGAGGTGGTATACAGATGGACAGGAAAGAGGCTACCAACAAATGTTGAAGGTTGGAATCATTTTATGTTGTTTGGTGATTTGTTTAAAACGAAAAATGTTGAGCGAGCCAGAAACTTGATTTGGTTGGCAACTACGTGGAACATTTGGAAGCTTTGAAACCATGTGATTTTTAATGGAGTCTCCGTCTGTTTCTTCTCCTTTAGATGATATCAAAGCTATCTCATGGGCGTGGTTTAGTGGTCGGTTTGGTTATAAGGCTTTTTTTCTTTCTTTAATTGGTGTATTGATCATATGGTTTGTATCAATGTAGACTTTAATATGCTCTGAGTTGTAAGGGATTAAGTATCTTTTATACTCTCTTATATTGTATTTTGATTATAAAAAAAAATTATACACATTTCACATTAATTTCAACAAAATATGTATTGCACATGAAATAAGTTTTGTCCAAAATTGTTTAAATTAGATTTTGGACTAATTTAAGACAGCCAAATACTCAGTAGTTATGAAATATTGTTTTGTACTAATAAAATTTGTTACTCTGTCTTTTGAACAAAAAAAAAAATGTTACTCTGTAATGTAATCTGTATGCAAAAAGAAAGAATGTATTAAAGTTGCATATGCATATTTTAAGTGAAGAACAAACAAAAGAACACCCACGACAATGTAAAAAATAAAATAAAAAATAGACCAATTGTTAGTTGGTTCAGTGGTGATTGATACTCAACTTTGTAGGAAAGATCACAGCTTGATCCCCTGCAACTACGATCGGGAGGAGGCTGAAACCACATGATGCAAAAATTAACCTTAAAACCAGATTAAATTGGTGGTGAAAGCCAAATAATAATAAAAAAATACACATGCACAACATAAAAATGTGCCTTAAAAGAAAACAGATGATGTTTTAATTTGATTAAGTTTGGATCTATATCACCTACAATAATAAAATGACACAATTTATTGTTGTTTTAAATCTCGGCCATTGATTTATGATGTGATAGTTCTAATTATAGAGTAAGTTTGGTGATAAGAGATTTGAATAGTATGCTAAAAATTTGAGTTGATTGCATAAAAAAATATAACCAGATTGAGATATAATATTTTTTTTACCACTAGGTTTATAATTAAAAAAAAAAAATTACAAAAAAAAGTATGAAAAAGCGGACTTGTGTTTTTGTTTGACAATTGACCTATCGTGGCTTAACCCACAAGTCAAAAAGGGTAATTCTGTCAAATCATCTCATAAACCCATGAAGCAGTTGTGCCTAAAGCCCTAAAACGCGCACACACAATTCTCGTTCCCTATTTTCATGCGTTCCTAAAAAGACGCCTCTCTTTTATTTCTTACCATTCTCTCTCTTTCTCTCTGTTTTCTTCTCCCACAAAATTGGACACCGCAACACACAAATCACAATAAACTGAAAGAAAAATAAAATGTCAAGTTTCGCTTTCTCTGAACGTCTTTCTAGAACTTTCCGTGACAATCGTAGAACCGCTACGCTTGTTCTCGTCTGCACCGCCGTTAGGTACTGTATACTATCATCATCAACTTCATTCTGTTTTCACTCTGTTTTTTATACTATCATTATATATATTTTTCCGAGAAAATCAATTATTATTCATCATCTCTGTAACTGATAAATAAATCGCGTTTGCTTCATTATTTTGTTCACTTTACACCGAATGTTACGTAGTTTATTAAGCAAAAAATTATAGATCTATGCATAATGCATTTATGCAGGAAGAACTTAATCTGTTTTAATTAGTTAATCAATTTTAATGCATTTTGAAATCAAACTAATGTAGATCTGTGATTTTGATGTGTGTGGTTTTGATTTTGATGTAGTGGTGGCGGTTATTTGGCTTATGGTCAGTTAGCAGCATCGGAAGCGGTTACCGATAGGAAAAAAGTGGTGGTGTTGGGAACAGGATGGGCGGCAACAAGTTTTATGAAGAATCTGAATAGTCCGAAGTATGAAGTTCAAGTGGTTTCGCCTCGGAATTATTTTGCATTCACTCCATTGTTACCTAGTGTGACTTGCGGCACAGTTGAAGCGCGCAGTATTGTTGAACCTGTTCGCAATATTTTTAGGAAGGTCAGGATTTAAATGCGGCTAAATTGATTTTTCTTTATTGCAGTTACCTTTTTGGTTTTGATTTGTTTTGCTTTTTATTTTTTGTTTTTAAATTACTACTACTACGGGAGTATGCATATATATATACATCTGTATTAAGTGATAAAAAACGATTCTTATATTCTATGTTTATTTAATATTATTTTTAATCATATGTTTATTTAATATTGATAATTTGTTAAAAAATATTGGTAACTAATAATAATATTAAAATATTAATTTTTTACTTTTTTTTAGTCAAATAGCCTAACGGCTAGAAATATCACCTTTCAGGTAAATAATATTAAAGATATATAACTCAATGTCCAACCAATTGAGTCAAGCTCATGGACCGATATATATTAATTTCTATTGATAACAAAAAATATTAATTTCTATGCATTGTGTATTTTTCCCCTCTGTCATCGTGAGTAGTTCGCGCTGTGGCTAGAAATTTTACTATATATATTGTGCATACATATGGCCGTTTCATTAAATAAAACAATATTTTATATTTATTTTATTTTTTTTGTAATTATTTATTTGATATTATGTTACATTACTAAATTATTTTGACGAATATGTGGTACATTGAATTACAGAGAATTTTTTATCACAAAAAAATGCTCGACATGCATGAACAATCCAAAATATACTATCTCTGTATAAAATAAAATATACAATTTTTATCACATTGGATGCAAAATATATTTATAAAGCATTATAAATTATAAATTTAGGAAATAAAAACAAGAAATAAATAATTAACAATTTAGTAATATCAGTCAAAATTTTATTAAATGGTAAGAAATAATGTTCATTATAATCTTATTCAAAAACATACAAAATGACTTTGTTACCAAAAATAACATATGATGCAAAATAGTCTCTGTCTTTTAATGTAATGCATTTTTTTACATCATTTTGTTATACACCTATGTAATTTAATTGTACTTTGACTCAATTGTAATTTTGATCCCAATTTTTCTCATTTTATAGTTCAAAATATGATATATAGAGTCCAAACAATCAGATTTTAAATTAGAGAGACTAAGTTAACAAAATAATGAAAATATGACCAAAATTACAATTCAGCCTTATATTTTTTGTGATTTGGTCCTCTAAAAATATTTTGAGCAACTCTTAACTTTACATTCATTACAATTAATTTTTTCTCATTCTTTCCAATTGTTTAAATCTCTATTTTATGAGTTTACTGGTAAAAATATTGTTTAAATCTCAAACTTTCACAATCTATTTAAACTTTTCACTATGATTGAATCAACTAAAATATTGTTTTTTACCTAAAATTCATAGATTAGAACATCAAACTGATTTTATTACATTTTATTAAAACAGAGTTTACAAGATCCTAAAATTTTACTGTATTGAAGTTTTACTGAAGGAAGTAAAAGTGTAATAAAGGCTGTAATTTTATATCTGATGTCTAGAGGAAATATTCGGTTGTGAAATTGGCCTTTACTATATTTCTAGTGATTCAATTATTGGTTTATGTTGTTAAGTGTATATATTTACCTTATTGTAGCAGATCATAAACACCAACGCAGCTTGGCACAATCAACAAATTGCAATTAGAATATGCAGACTTTAGGGATTAAAGTTCTAGTGAATCCATTTTATTTATGCCATATCTTCATTTATTTAATGGTAAAGCAGATTCTGCAGACTATGGCTATATAATTAATTCCTGTTTCCTGTTTTGTCTGATCAGAAAAAGGTGGATGTACAATTCAGTGAAGCAGAATGTTTCAAGATTGATGCTGAAAATAAGAAAGTTTATTGTCGATCTAATGCAAACAATAATTTGGATGGGAAAGAAGAATTTGTCGTGGATTATGATTACCTAATCATCGGCGTGGGCGCTCAAGTCAACACATTTAACACACCAGGAGTGGTAGAAAATTGTCATTTTTTGAAGGTAGCTACCATCGTCATGTCCATAATCAATAGTTACTATGGTGACTAAAGATTTTAACTGGATTCTGCTTATTCTTGTAATTTGTAGGAAGTTGAAGATGCCCAGAAGATTAGAAGAACAGTTATTGACTGCTTTGAGAGAGCAAATTTGCCTGATGTTAGCGAGGAAGAAAAGAAGAGAATTCTTCATTTTGCTATTGTTGGAGGTGGGCCAACTGGAGTAGAGTTTGCAGCCTCACTTCATGACTTTGTCAATGAGGATTTAGTCCATTTATATCCTGGGATAAAAGATTTAGTAAAAATTACACTTCTAGAAGCCGGAAATCATCTTTTGAGCATGTGAGGATGTTAAACATTAACCAAACATTGTTGATTTTTATTATTTACAACTTGTTCTTATGATACCTTGTCATACAATGTCACATTTGATGTGTTATCTTGCTCTTTGCGTAGGTTTGACAAAAGAATTACTGCTTTCGCTGAAGACAAGTTTCAAAGAGATGGGATTGATGTGAAAACAGGATCCATGGTTGTTAAGGTAGATGAGAAAGAAATTTCCACTAAAGAGCTGAATAATGGAGGAAAGATTACTGCAATTCCGTATGGAATGGCTGTCTGGTCAACTGGTATTGGCACTCGTCCATTTATTAAAGATTTTATGTCACAAATTGGTCAGGTATGTTATTGATAAATTTGTCGTCTTTTCATAATTCCGTTTTATTTTTAGTTTTGCTAAGCACTCTCTTCTGAACAGGCTAGCAGACGTGCTCTAGCTACTGATGAATGGTTGAGAGTTGAAGGATGCAACAACGTATATGCACTCGGTGATTGTGCGACGATAAATCAGCGAAAAGTCATGGTAAACACTGTTTCCATTATATATGTTATCATCTCGCTTACAAGTATATAATGCACACACATATCTTTGTGACAATTATTCATAGGCATCAATAATATCATGCTTCACCAGACTTCCTGTTTCTTTTCTTGAGGTTCTTTGTTGTGTTTTTCATTGAAGTCATATAATATATATAACTTTGGCGAAGTACAAATATCTATCAATTCCATAACTGTCAAATAATGCATATATGTGATGTACGACTGCGTCAATATGCTTGATTACCAATTGATCTATGATATATTATTTGACATGTATTTTCAATTCAAATGTACCTTTTTTTTACTTTTGATTTTGTAATGGCTTGCCTTTGGCATTTCAGGAAGATATTGAGGCGATCTTTAAGAAGGCTGACAAAGGCAATTCAGGAACGCTTACCGTCAAAGAATTTCAAGCGGTCATGGATGACATTTGTCAACGATACCCTCAGGTTGAGCTGTATCTGAAGAATAAACAGATGCGCAACATTGCTGATTTATTGAAGGAAGCTAAGGGAGATGTCCAAAAAGGATCAATTGAACTGAATATCGAAGAACTCAAAGCAGCACTTTCCAAAGTGGATTCTCAAATGAAATTTCTCCCTGCTACAGCGCAGGTGCATATCATGTTATTTCCTTGTGGCATTCTCTGTAATGGTACTTATATGATGTATGTTTCTCAACTGTTTGAAATCCATGTCAGGTTGCATCTCAGCAAGGAACTTACCTAGCCAAATGTTTTAATCGGATGGAAGAGTGTGAGGAAAAACCAGAGGGTCCTCTCAGGTTCAGGGGAGAAGGTCGTCATCGCTTCAAACCCTTCAGGTAGAATAAATCTCAGAAGCTCTCACTTTTACCCAATTTCATTTACACTTATTCAAATTTCAAGGTTTTCAATATTTATCCCAATGTTTTACTCATTATTGCACATGGTTGCTTGCTCCTTAAGGTACAAGCACTTAGGACAGTTTGCTCCTTTGGGAGGAGAGCAGACAGCTGCCCAGCTTCCTGGGGATTGGGTTTCAATTGGTCACAGCAGTCAATGGTTGTGGTATTCTGTCTATGCAAGGTATTGTTCAAACATATACTCACATAATTGCCTGAACTTTGAGACATTCTTATCAACAAGTTACTGATTTTCATTCAAATTCTTTGAGCAGCAAGCAAGTTAGCTGGCGTACAAGGGCATTAGTAGTTACAGACTGGACCAGGCGTTTTATTTTTGGGAGGGACTCAAGTCGCATCTGAGGAAGTTAAGCATTCTCCTGAATCTTTATTAGCATCATGAAGAAGGTCGTAAGTTTTTAATTTTGAAATAGGAAAAAAAAAGTTTCGATTCCACAATTTCTTTTCTTAAACAAACCTCCCCAGATTCTTTGAATAACTGCAAAAGCGCAATCGTTGCTGCCTTATTGGGCAAGGCACAGCTGAGAATTTTTCACGAGCATACCAGATCCGATTCAAGTATGAATTGTCTTTTTTTCTACTTTTAAAATTAGAATTACAGCTTTAGTTGGCCTCCAAGTTTTGGTCATTATGTTTGTTTCGGAGATGCTGGCTTACCATACCCAATTATTGACGTTATAGTTATAGTTATTATAGTTTATAGTTACTATTCTATTGTTATTTCTTCTATGTCCTTGTCAGGAAAATTACCGAGACTTTGTTGAGTACTTTTTAAGTAGGAAATTATATTTACACATCATGTTTTGTTTATTGGTTTTTTCTCGCAATTTCATTTTTAACCAGTAAAACAAAAGAAATATTTATTCCAAGACATGCTCACACTTTTCTTTTACAAAAGTATATATTGTGTAATATATGATATGAATTATGAGGAACATGAAATATAGTTTTATCCACTTTTTATTGATGAAGTTTGAAAGAAAAATAAAACCTGCTTAATGAGAAAGTGCTATATATCGAAGCTTATTATCTCATTATAATAAGCCGATTAAATAAGTGAGTAGCATATTTTGGAGACACATTTTGCACAAATCAATAAAATGAGCCACAGATAAGATGACCAATCTGAACCACATTTGAGAATGGGAAAATTGTGCAGTAATAATAGAGCAAGAACCCATCAAATATAATAGTTAAAGTTGTAATTCAAATATTCAATTATAACTATGTAGTGGAAAAGGGTAACTTAGCAAGACACAAGAAGAAAAAGAATTAAAATTGGAAGTCAGAATCATCCCATTGAAGAACAGCAGAATCAATGTTCTGCTCCCTTTTGAGCTTGTCTTTTAGGAACCAATCACATACCTTCCCAGCATTGAGCTCCTCTATAGCACACCCTTCTTGTTCTGATATCACTTTTAGTAAATTCAGTGAAGATATCTACATCACAGATAATATGAAAATTCATTCATTCATTCAATCATCATAAAAAAATTCCAGTGAAGTAATCACTAATCACAAGACAATTAAGAATGTTAAGTACCGTTAAACGACATAGAAAGCGTTCATGAGTACTCAACCCAGACATCTCAACCAAACCAGCTTCTTCAAGTGTCAAAAACGTTCTCCTCTCATTCTTCTTTTCTCCTGCACTGCATTTTACTACCTCTCTTCTATGTACTTTAACCTTCCTTTGTGCTATCAGGCTTGTTTGTGTTTGTCTATGATGATTTATACTAAAGTTTGAAGGGTTGAATAGAAATGTTGTTTGAAGACATGATCTATAAGGTTGTAGAGAAATCATTAGTTTTTTTTCTTTGAGAATTGAGTTTCCTTGCTGAGAACTGAGAAGAGTATATCAATGCATTTGGGGTTTATCTTTTATCCTCTTTATTATTGAAATTTAATTTAATCTGAGATATTGGAATGTTTTTTGGGGCTTATCTGGTTTTCTTTGTGTGGAGGAGGGTGATGGGAAGTTCAAACAATGGGCCACCGATATTTGGACTAACTTCAACCCAATTTGGTCCATTATGAGATGGGCCTTTCCTGCCTTTAACAAATAAGCCCACATAAATGTTTCAGTCTGGATACCGATAGCTTCTCATTCCCTATTGTTAGTAATATGACTAATCTCCGTCGAAAACATGTAGAGACACAAAATAGATTCTCCGCTCCTAATCAAATTTTCTCCATTTTCTCCATCTCGAATCGTGGACCTAATTCATTGTTGGTGCTTCTCCTTCATATTCTATACTAATGAAATGAAACCAGAAGCAAAATATCATTTTGGCCTCTGAGATTATATAATTAACATGGTTCCTTAAGGTTTATATATTGTCAATAATTTTTAATCAAGTTATATCAACAAACAAATGAAAAATTCGAATTAAAACATTTACAACCTTTGCTGACAAATTAGCTGAAGAAACATAAATTCACAATCATAAAACTGGTTCGGTTAATCTATAAAATTTTATACATAGATACATATAGATAGATTTACAAAGCAAGCAAGCTTTTTACATAGATTCATTCCTTAGCTACAAAATGGATTATGAAACATGCATGCATGCATTTCTTAGATCAATTTGGACCCCAGCAGCTCAAATACATGACAGTCCGAAGAGACTCTTCAGCACTCTTTAGCTTATCGCTGTTGGTACCATTGAGAACAGAATTATTTTCAAAAGTAGAATTTGAAAAAAGCCTAGCCTTAGCTTGCTTTGAAGAAGTAGAATCCCTTAAAGACTTAATTGTTGAATCACACTTTGAGCTTTGATCTTTCATGCCCTGAAGCATTCTCATTGCAGTTTGGTATAAAATTCTACTTGTGTACCTCAAACTCATACCCCCTAAAACTTAATTGATCCCAATATAACCACTTTTTCCCTTTTTATATTGAAAATGAAAGTGAAGAATCTTTTTTCTTTGATGATTTTGTTGCAGAAAAATAGGTGCTTAAGAGATAAAATAGTAAGAAATAGGATTGAAATGATGATTGTGTAGTGTATAAGATATTAAGAAATCACAAAATGAATTAATGGGTTTTTTTTATTTTTATAAAAAGAAAAAAACATGGGGCTACCTGTTGTAAAAGGTTGAAACAACCGGCTAAGAATGTGGTCTTTTATGGCGGTGTTTCCTAGGAAGAAATAATCAACGGCGTGACTAGATTCTGTGGGCGGAGAGAGGACACGTGTCGGTTATATCATAAAGGATTGAGTTGAGACTAAACAACTAATAATGCTAGTACGTTAGATTTGTCAAATTTACGTGTTTAATGACGTTCTTATGTTTGTGTTTAGTTGGGATTGGACTTAAATTAAACAGACTTTGTTATTGTGAAGATATTTTGAGGCCACTGGATTTAATTGATCTATGATGACCCACGTAGATGTAGATATACACCACTTTCCTATTTTTTTTCCACTTTTTCTACGTGTTTATAACTGTATCCATGTATCTCTACCGCCAATGGAGGCTCGGATGCATGTGCAACAAGAGCGATGATATAAATTTTCTTGAAAATAAGAGTTAAAAAAATATATATGAATTAGTAGTATTAGTAAATTAGAGGTGAAAAATTTAGAGTCAATATCCTCTCCATTTTCAATTATTTCCATTTCTTTCATTACTATATAGTTTTGGAAATATAAATGCAAATGTGTGACATTAAATGAGGTGAAATTACTTTTTTGCACCCCAAAATATTTAAAAACTTTGGTAACGGAAGAAATGGATATAATTGGAAATGGAGAGGATTCCAACTCAAAAATTTAATACATTGCAACAAAATGTAAGACTCAATAGTCAGATTCAGTTTCTCTTGAAAAAAGGAAAAGAAAAAGAATCGTAGTTGTGTGAAGAGAGATCAAGAAAAAAGAAACAGCGTAAAACGAGTCAAGATCCTCTCATTTATTTTCCTCTCCATTTCCTCCATTTAGGAGAGAGATAGACACATAAAAAGTAAAAAATAATTAATAATGGTGGGACCCACTTAATGATATGACCCACCATCTATTTTTTGTGTCTATCTCTCTCTTAAATGGAGGAAATGGAGAGGATCTTAACCCGCGTAAAACACACAAACATCGACATGATTCGTTTAAGTAACTAAAAAATATTTTATTGTTATTGATTAGGATATGAATATTTTTTATGTTAATTACAATGATGATTATTTTTTTTTATTTGCAATTTTTTGAGGAAATTTTTTTAATTGAAGCTCCACTTTTTAAATTTGCATATGGCCTCCAAAAACTCAGAGACACCCCTATATACAACTCAATGGTTTTATCCTATTTATTTCTGACGATGCTGGACAATTAATTAATACGTATATGGTGTGTTTGGTTTGAGAGAAATTAATTTATTGTTTTTTATGTTTTTTGTCTTTCATTTTTTCTTTTTCTTAAATCAAACACCATACATATAGTTACGTGTTCTAAAAGTTATAAGGTTTACCATGTTTATCTAATTTATTTTTAAAAAATAAAGTGGATTATGTTAAGATGTGTCTAAGGGCAAAAAAAAATTTATGCAGCCTAAGAGCACATGTTAGGATATCTAAAATTGGATATTTGTATTTAATATTTAAGAGGTATAATGCACAATCAATTATTAATTTGTTCAATGGTGATTGACGCTGAATTTAGTAAGGAGTTATATTGTTTGTCCTTTGTTTGCAGCTAAAATTATTTTTCCCCGTGGTGACTTTCGCAAAACCAAAAAGCAGTCGTAATTCCAGCATAGGTAAGAATTTTAGTTTCCCTCTTTGTTATTACTATTTTTTTGAAGCATACTTTTTCAGCTGTTTATAGTTTCTTTATACGATTTTCTTGTGAGCATTTTCCATGCGTACTTAGCAGTCATACCACTCATTATTTATGACATAAGCTTATCTTTTGTATCTGACAATGTATATGAACTTAGTTTAATTTAGTTGTTTTCTTTGTACCTCTAAACAACTTTCATTATGGGGTATGAGCTAATTTTGATCTCAATTCTCAATGCCTATGCTGAGGAGACGGTTTACAATGGTAAAAAGATAGGTTAATAGTAATTATATTTGTGATCATTTTTACTTTTTCGCCCCTGCAGAGGCATTTGCAGTTTGTGAAAACTGCTCCCCTCCTGAAGGATTCAACCCAAAAGATCTTCACCGACTTCTTGAGAAAGTTGGAAGTCCATCAGGGGTAGATGATACAGGTATATATGTTAGTCCTTATAGCTCTTAATTCCAACCATAGAATTTAAACAAATTCAGCTTCAAAGTTTTACCCCTGAGATGCAGTGTGCTTAGTTAATCTTCATAACTTGAGATACAATATTTTGCTGCTGAATTTCATTGTATCACTATCATGTATATGTAATAGTTATTTTCATGGCATTGATGTGGAGTTTTTAATGCATGCAGATTGTGTTAGTGGGTGGTTGGAAGGCGCTAATAAGGTGTATATCCCATTTCTAGCTTGCGGGGACCTCACTGGATATGATTCTGATAGGTCATATCCACTACCTAAAGTTGATGGAGGAACATATCAGAGCTTGGATCCAGTACAACCCCCTATTGCACCTCCTTACAAGAGAGCTTTAGAGTTAAAAAAAGCATCAACTCAAGGATTCAGAGAACTAGAAAATTCATCCTTGGATTCCTCATCTTTGCATATCCACTCTTTATTCATTCAGTGTCATTAGGAAATTTTCTTTTTTCTTGGCATGATTAGATTTATGGATAAACAATTATCAAAGTACTGCTTGTGAACTTTAAAGCTTTCTTTTAACTTGTACCATCATTGCCATACCTTCCTTTTTAGTCTTTTATGATCACTGTTTTTAAGATGAATACAAATCATTTTATAGATAATCTCTGAAGTTCTAAACTGATTCACTGGATAATGTTAATGATGTTTTAACTGTTGCTTTATTTTAATTTCTTCAAGAAAAAACATGAGATAAGTGCAATATGAATAAAGTTGTTGCTAGAAAAACAACTTCAGTTGGTTTATACTTTGATTATATTGCAACCTAGTTGAATAGAATTGAAGTTGAAATGTAATTTAACCAATTTTCATTTTTTACTTTTCTAGGGATTTTTTATTCTTACCAACTCAATCTTATTGCACCGGGCAACAAATCTTCGTGAACCGTTTCCCGAAGTACATGTCAAGATAATCCAAAGTCTTTTTTTTTTTATCCTTTTAATATTTAGCCACGTCTTACTTATATTGCCGTGTATCACATGTGTTGGCTTGTCGCTTTAAATATCAATTTTCATTTTCAAATATATCTCTTATTAAATATATCTATAAGTAAAAGTAATCTAGAAATAATGAAATACGAAGCATATAACATCATCGATTATACTACAGATCTATTTTAATGAGTAAAATGTATCATAAGACTTTAAAAATAGACAATAAGGTTTTATAAATTATAAATAGGGATGAAGAGGGTAACAAAATAATAATTAGATGCATATTGATTACAATATTGAATTATTATGGATATCAATGTAAATCAAACTGATATAGTGCATTGCATATTTTTACCCAAAATAATCTACATTGCATATCTCATTTTCTCTTAATTATCAAACAGTTTTGTTTTATATTTTTTAAAATGTGTTTTATAAATTAGTTTTTTAAAACAGTTTTTAAAAAGCAAAACACCTATAATCTGTTTTTTAGTTTTTAAAACTATAAAATGAGAAACGGTTTTTAAAAACAGTTTTTGAAAAGATGACTTCCAAACATGTTTTTTTTTTTTTACTTTTTTTTTTCCAAAACTAATTTTATTTAATATTATATTAGTATTATTCTTCATATACAATGTTCCCATACTCCCTTTTTTTTTTATTATTATTATAGAAAAAAAATACAATGTACCCATACTCTTTTTTTTTAGTTTAATTGTTGTGTCAGTGTAAAGATTTTTTGCACATGCATCCAATGATGTGTTGCCACATCATTTAATGAATGTGACACATCATGTGTTTTTAAACACAATACATAATGTGTTGATATATTATTGGATGTATGTGTAAAAAAGTATTACACCGACAGTGCACAACAATTAAATTCTTTTTTTTATCAAAGTTCCATTAAAAAATTAAATATAATTAATAATTTCCTTAAAAAAGAAAGTGATCATACCAAATACAAAAATGAGATTTATGTCTGTAATAGTAATTAATTACTTTTGTTTATAATGAAGACTCTCATCCACCATCATTTATGTAAGAAAGACAAAAGAAAACACAACACAATTATACATCAACTGAACCGTGGTGTTAGATAACAAACCAAAAATGTGCAGTCTCGAAAAGCGTAACAATCTTTGGATTCTAACAATCACCGGCGACGATCAAAACCGCCTCAATCCAACCCTAATCGAATCCCTTCTCTCAACCCTAACAAATCTTTCTTCTCAATCAACTCCCGGTTCCGTCCTCATCGCCACCGGCAAAGGAAGATTCTTCTCTAACGGTTTCGATTTACTATGGGCACGCGCCTCCGGTTCCGAATCCGCCGCAGCTGAACGACTTCATTTCATGGTTGAATCTCTTAAACCAGTTGCAGCAACGTTAATTTCACTTCCTATGCCAACAATCGCCGCAACCAACGGTCACGCTTCCGCTGCCGGATTCTTACTTGCGATTTGTCATGATTATGTCTTTATGAGGAGTGATCAAGGTGTGTTGTATATGCATCAACTCAAGGATTCAGAGAACTGGAAAATTCATCCTTGGATTCCTCATCTTTGCATATCCACTCTTTATTCATTCAGTGTCATTACGAAATTTTCTTTTTTCTTGGCATGATTAGATTTATGGATAAACAATTATCAAAGTACTGCTTGTGAACTTTAAAGCTTTCTTTTAACTTGTACCATCATTGCCATACCTTCCTTTTTAGTCTTTTATGATCACTGTTTTTAAGATGAATACAAATCATTTTATAGATAATCATCTGAAGTTCTAAACTGATTCACTGGATAATGTTAATTATATTTGAACTGTTGCTTTATTTTAATTTCTTCAGGAAAAAATGAGATAAGTACAATATGAATGAAGTTGTTGCTAGAAAAACAACTTCAGTTGGTTTGTTCTTTGATTATATTGCAACCTAGTTGAATAGAATTGAGGTTGAAATGTAATTTAACCGATTTTCATTTTTTACTTTTCTAGGGATTTTTTATTCTTACCAACTCAATCTTGTTGCACCGGGCAACAAACTTCCGTGAACCATTTCACGAAGTACATGTCAAGATAATTCAAAGTCTTTTTTTCTATCCTTTTAATATTTAATCACGTCTTATTTATATTGCCGTGTATCACATGTGTTGGCTTGTCGCTTTAAATATCAATTTTCATTTTCAAATATATCTCTTATTAATATATTTATAAGTAAAAGTAATCTACAAATGATGAAATAAGAAACATATAACATCGATTATACTACAGATCTATTTTAATGTGTAAAATGTATCATAAGACTTAAAAAATAGACCATAAGGTTTTATAAATTATAAATAGGGATGAAGAGGGTAATAAAATAATAATTAAATGCATATTGATTAAAAATATTTATTACAATATTGAATTATTATGGATATCAATGTAAAATCAAACTGATATAGTACATTGCATATTTTTACCCAAAAAAATCTACATTGCATATCTCATTTTCTCTTAATTATCCTCTTTCAAATAATCATTTTTAAAAACAAATTTAAAAAATGTTTTTTACAAACAAATTGCAGTTTATAAACATTTTACAAGCTCTTTTCCCTAAAGAAAATATCTCTTCAGTGTCAAATCTAAATAAATAAATAAATAAAATGGTTTAAAATATAAAAAAAACTAACTTTTTTTATTTTTTCCAAAACTAATTTTATTTAATATTAGTATTATTCAAATACAATGTTCCCATACTCCCTTTTAATATTATTATAGAAAAAAATACAATGTACCCATACTCTTTTTTTTTTTTTTATCAAAGTTCCATTAATAAATTAAATATAATTAATAATTTCCTTAAGAAAGAAAGAGTTTAATTGTTGTGCACCGTCGGTGTAAATTTTTTTTGCACATACATTCAATAATGTGTTGCCACATCATTTAATGATGTGACACATCATGTATTTTTAATTACCATACATGATGTGTCGATATATTATTGGACGCATGCGTAAAATAATGACGGTCCATATAAATTAAATTAAAAAAGAAAGTGATCATACCAAAAACAAAAATGAGATTTAATGTCCGTAATAATTTTTTTTTTTACAAAAATGTCTGTAATAATTAATTACTTTTAATTATAATGAAGGATTTAATTGATATGCACCGACGATGTAAAATAATTTTACACTGTCAACTAATATCAACCATGTTTTCTGCCACATCACCCCACTTTCTTAACATGACATGACGAAATAATAGTTATTTATTGGACGATGGTGTAAAACTATTTTACACCGTCGTACATATCAATTAAACTCTATAATGAAGACTCTCATTCACCATTTATGTAAGAAAGACAAAAGAAAACACAACGCAACACAATTATACATAAACTGAAAACACAACACAACACAATTAGATAACAAACCAAAAATGTGCAGTCTCCAAAATCATAACAATCTTTGGATTCTAACAATCACCGGCGACGATCAAAACCGCCTCAATCCAACCCTAATCGAATCCCTTCTCTCAACCCTAACAAATCTTTCTTCTCAATCCACTCCCGGTTCCGTCCTCATCACCACCGGCAAAGGAAGATTCTTCTCTAACGGTTTCGATTTACTATGGGCACGTGCCTCCGGTTCCGAATCCGCTGCAGCTGAACGACTTCATTTCATGGTTGAATCTCTTAAACCAGTTGCAGCAGCGTTAATTTCACTTCCTATGCCGACAATCGCCGCAATCAACGGTCACGCTTCCGCTGCCGGATTCTTACTTGCGATTTGTCATGATTATGTCTTTATGAGGAGTGATCAAGGTGTGTTGTATATGCCGGAGGTGAATTTAGGGTTACCGTTACCGGATTATTTTGCTGCGGTTATGAGAGAGAAGATTAAGTCTCCGGTGGTGTTGCGTGATGTGTTGATGGCAGGTGTGAAGATTAAGGGGAAAGAGGCGGTGAAATTGGGGATTGTTGATTCGGTGCACGATAGCGCGGAGAGTACTGTTGAGGCTGCTTTGCGCTTGGGGGAACAGTTGGCAGGGAAGAAATGGGTTGGTGGAGTGTATGCTGAGATAAGGAAGAGTTTGTATCCTGATTCTTGTTTGGTTTTAGGGTTAACTCAGAAATCAATCATATCTAAGATATGAATTGAATTTCAAATTTCAATTTTTCGATAATATTAAGGAATTTATCTTGGTTCTTTTAAGATTATGTTTTAAATTTTAATGCATGTGTGCTTGTAGATTGTATTTGTGCATGTTTGGATTGACGATAATTTTGACAAAATCACGATGGCCGAGTGATTTCGTTGAAGCTCGAGAGTGTAGTATGCCAAAATCACTTGCACACCGTGATTCTGTCAAATTAACGAGCAATTCAAAGATGCATTTAGTCGGTGTTGGAAGAAGTTATAGACCAACTAGTTATGAAAATTATACCATGTGCAAAGAGTCGCAAAAATAATGTAAGATTAAAGTTTCTCAGAATTGTTTTCTTGATTGTTACTCAAACTCTATTGACAAAGTGGTATGGTAATGGAACACAAAGGATTAACTTCTATTTTTTGTTAATGAACATTTAGATTGAAATTAAGATAGTATATATAGGTTTATATTTAATATACACATCTCTTGCAATTAAGTAGCAAATTTGAGAAACTATTTCAACAACAATTTTTCAGAGACTAACTCAACTAGGTGCTTCTCTAGAGGAAGGGGAGAGTTTGAATCTTAAAAGTCTGAATCAAGGTGCTTGCAGTGTGTTTTCTGGATATAGGGATAGGTTTCAGCTTGAATATGGGAGTAACTGTCATAATGCTAGTTGTCATCCACTTGGTGGTGGTGGTGGTTTTGAGAAGTTGCCGGGTTTAATGCATTTCTATCCTACTCGGTGCGTGGAGAAGCGGAAGATTCATATGATGTTGGGTTTTCCTAATTTGGATTACAATGATTATGTGTTTCCGTTTTATCCGAATACGACGTTGATATCTGAGGGGGTGTGGGATGAGAAGGAGAATCAGCTTTGTGCAGTTGTGTGCCGGATTTTGAATTTCACTGGATCTCCTTATGTTGGAGATTGCTCGATTAAGCTCACGTTAAGATTTCCTGCTGTGTTGTCTTTGAGAAATAGGAGTACTGTTTTGGGCCGGATATGGAGTGATAAAATTGTTGGTGAATCTGGCTACTTTGATAGCATTGGATTTGAGGGTAACTGGAAGGCAACAAGAGTTGTACCTGGTTTACATTACAAGTATACTGAAATTGACAGAGTAAGAAATTCTTGTGGAGAAAAGGTGACTGCTAGAGGAAAAGGAAAGAAGTATCCTGATGGATTTTCTGATATGGCATTCAGCTTGTTTGTGAAGAACAGTAAAGGACAAGTAGCTCAAGGTTACTCGTCACCACTGTTTGTTGGTGAAATATATGACGCGCAGACTTATAGGGTTCCATTTGTGCCGACAAATGGAAACTTGAAAGCACATGGTTTTCAATACATCAGTTCATTGAATGTCAGTTATACGATAACCTTGAACCCTTCTCCTGATTTTAAGTTTGGTAGTCAAGTCAATGCAACAGAAATTAAAATCAATGCTGAAGGATTGTACAATAGGAATACTGGAGTTATGTGTCTGGTAGGATGTCGGCATTTGAGAACAAATGACAAAATACTGATAAAGAATGAGTCTCTGGACTGTGAAATCATGGTTAATGTCCAGTTTCCTCCAATGAATTCAAAAGGAGGTGAATCTATTAAAGGGACTATAGAAAGCACGCGACAAAAGGTAGACCCTTATTATTTTGAACCCCTTCAGTTGTCTTCATATTCTATTTACAGAAAACAAGCAGATGCATCCATTTGGAGAATGGACTTTGAGGTAATTATGGTATTGATATCAAACACACTTTCTTGTGTGTTTGTAGGATTGCAACTCTTCCATGTGAAAAAGAACTCAGAAGTACTTCCTCACATTTCCATTGTGATGCTTCTTGTTATTACTCTAGGTCACATGATTCCCCTGATGCTGAACTTTGAAGCCTTATTCAAGGTGAATCATAATAGTGTGCCGGATGCTTTTATTGGGAGTAGAGGGTGGCTTGAAGCGAATGAAGTCATTGTGAGGATGGTGACAATGGTAGCTTTTCTTCTAGAGTTGCGTCTTGTACAGTTGACCTGGTCTTCAAGACAAGGCGAGGAAAGCCAGATAAGCTTGTGGGCTTCCGAAAAAAAGATTCTTTATATGACTCTACCATTGTATTTTGGAGGTGGATTGACTGCTTGGTTGGTGCACATATGGAAGAATTCTAGCCAGAGAAGCTCACCGCTCCATCTTTCACGCCATAGGTCTAAGTTTCCTCTTGTTGGACAACATTCTTGTCAAGGTCCTTCACTTTGGGAAGACTTCAAATCTTATGCTGGTTTACTCCTGGGTGGATTTCTGCTTCCACAAATTCTGTTCAACATATTTTCTAACTCGGGAGAAAAAGCTCTGGCAACATCATTTTATTTTGGAACAACCATTGTTCGTATACTCCCCCATGCATATGATCTTTATAGAACTCACAGTTCTTCATGGTACCTTTATATGTCATACATATACGCAGACCATAGAAAGGATTTTTATTCCACAGCTTGGGAC
Organism: Trifolium subterraneum; assembly: GCA_951799995.1. Taxonomy (NCBI): domain Eukaryota; kingdom Viridiplantae; phylum Streptophyta; class Magnoliopsida; order Fabales; family Fabaceae; genus Trifolium; species Trifolium subterraneum. The sequence continues at coordinate 3,083,132 of OX637462.1, read as the reverse complement.
ATCATAATTCCAATTGGTGCTCTTTTATTGGCTTTCCTCGTATACTTTCAGCAAAGATTCGGAAGCCGCTGCTTTCTTCCAAAGAGGTTCAGAGAAACTTCTTCCTATGAGAAAGTACCTGTTATTGGTAATGATGATTTGTGATGATAGCCTAATATTGATTGCATTTTGTAAAATGATTTTATCTTTAGCATTGGAAGACACTTCTTGCAATGGCAAATATACAGTTCACGGCTTACGCTAAAAGAGTTTACACAATTTTTGCCCATATCAAGAAACCTTTTACTAACATTTATAGCACATTTTGTATAATTTATTTTTTTCATGCTGATTTTATTTTTAAAGAGAAAGCTACATGTTGAGGATTTGTTATTTCTGCTTCTGTCATATAAGTTTTGCTCAAAGTTATGAGACAAAATGCTGTTCATTTGAGTAGTTGGCAAATTGGCAAGGTAAAACTAAAAGGTGCATTTGGCAAGTTAAAACTTGTATTTTGTATTTATAAGAAATTTGTCAAAGTTATAAATCAATCACATATAGCTTTTTCCTAAAAAATAAAATCAACTATGTTTGGTTCCACTTTCAGATAGGACAAAATTGATTCTAGAGGATTTTGACAAGTTTAATTTTTCTAGAGTAAAATTAATTCTCTATAATTTATTCTACTTGAAGTTCGAAATTGCAACTTCTAATTATAGAATTGATTTTTACACTTAAATTTATTGTTCAATTCACTTTTAAATGAATATATCCAAACGTAAATCACTTTACTTTCACCACCAAAAAATAAACCAGTTTACTTTCAATACAAATTTAGCCGTAATCAATTTTTGTCACCATACATGTTTGTTATAGATTATAAAAAAAAAAAGTGACAAAGTGATTGTGATGTTAAACAATTTAGAGATTTTTAAAAAAAAAAAAAACAGCTGTGTGTTTATATACCAATATGAAAATCACTTTTTTTATAACAAAAAAATCACTAATTAAAATGTTGGGTTTTGGGCTCCCTTCCTATGTGGAGAAAAGTCCAATTTTATTAGCCCATTATGTCTCACTTATATAAGTGGAGAGTGGTCATACTAGGGTTATCAAGAGAGTAAATTTTGTGAGAGAACAACCTTCAAAAGAGAGAAAAGAGGAGAGAAACCAATTCCCGTTTTTGACACAGCAGTCTCACTAAAACTGAAATTCCCGATTCCTTAACCGTTGGAATTGGCTCAAATTTGGAGGGCATATTCGCAGCTTCAGGGGCTACACTTTCACCGTTCGGATCGTCGAAATCAGGTTTGGATCGTGAGATATTTTGATCGCAGTGCATCAGTATTTTTGGGGTTTTTTTCATCTTCTTCTTCTTGTTTTGCAAGCTTTAGTGCTTGTTGTGTAATTGGTTGTTAGCACTTGTTTTGTGCATCACTTTGAGACTCTTTTGTACCCATATTTGATTATAGTGGAGCTATTTCTTTGGTCTGAACGACCCGTGGTTTTTTACTCTGACATCGAAAGTTTTCCACCTTAAAATTCCGGTGTCTTTATTTTGCTTTATTGTTTGCCATATTATTTGTTGTTGATCCTCAAAATTCTTACAAGTTTGGGGAATTTTATTTCCGCTGCGTATTGCTCGTTATTATTATTATTGTGCTAATTCCCCATCATAAAAAAATGACTTTTCTTGAGAAACTACTAAAAATGGCTTCTCATTTGAAACAGTTTAGATTCTCTTTTTTAAAATTCTGTACAAACAGGTGAAAACCTTTAAAAGTGTTTTTTTTTATGAAAAAAGTTGTAGCAAATCGCTCATTCTGAGTACTTTTTCAATGCAATCATGTGACCTACAGAGTAATAAACTAACAAGAGTGAGCTGCCTCAAGCCAATAAAATGTTTCTAGCCATCTATTAGCTCTTCTCACAGAACTTCCATACCATCTCAGTGGGAAAAAAAATTGCAGAATGAATCTTCTTAGCATCTAATTAACAATACAGATACAGTGTTTATAGAGCGCGATCAAATAACTAGTGCACAGCTGACTTGTAGATATACTATCTAACTGAAAACTAACTAGAAAGCATAGCTGCCTCGAGTTCATCTTTATCTAGATTGTACTAGATATGGACAATATATACATACAACAAGTAGATTGTCAATGGGAAGCATGGTAATGTACTACTGTTATGGGAGACAGTGACAATCAGCCTCCTCCCTTAATAGATTATGTCATTGATAATGTCATTTAATTACATAAGCCATCACTGTCATGGAAAGAAGCCTAAACTTTGGCTCTTGATATTGCATAACCTGAAAATCAGTACCAAGTATGAATTAGAATTGAAAAATCTAATAAAAACATATATATGATATAAACGATTGCTAGAACAGGACATGCACGTGCGTTGTTACAAAACAGCATTAATCTTTATGGTTATTGAGGTACAAAGATTCATTATACTTGAGATTGCTGCTAAACAAAACTTGTTTGGAAATGAAGTTAAGAAAACAATGTTTTGGCTCTGATTAGTACATACATTAATCTGTAGGCATCCATTAATCATGGCAAAACAACGAGGCAGGACTTGCCTCAAGTGATACTAACAAGTTGATACTCCTACATGGGAAAATATAGAAACGCATATCTCTCTCAGGTATGACCTGCACATGCAATGCAAATTATTATTGAATGTCACTGCAAATAAGCACAGCACACATCTACAATTTAAATTGAACCAGGTTCTGCTTAAAATTAGTACCTTGGACTGGTACACTAATTTGATACTCCTACATGGGTTTTGGTAAGATACAAAAACATGCCTCTCTCAGCGCCAATGATAACACCTTTTGTTTTGGTAAGACCTGCACATGTAAATTATTACAGAATGTCATTGCAAAAAAGCACAGCACACTTTTACAATTTAAATTGGACAAAGATTCCAGAATTGCACGGTCCAAGCTGACTCGATAGGAAAATGCTTCAAGAAGCAAATCCGTTAGCTATATACACCATGGTTCATTGCAGTTTACTAGGTAATATTCAGCTTCAAATTAATTGCATATAGCAAGGAGAAATATCGTGAGGTCTTCAGATTCAATTAACAAATAACTATATAATATTGCTAAGAACATGAAGCATAAATTACCTCCAATAACATCTTAAGCAGATTTCTTGCCACTAACTATTCGAGATATCTGAAGACCCCTGCTGAAAGCTTCATTAAAGAGAAGTCTAGTTTGCATGGATTGAAATCCAGGTAACCATGAGAGAACTGCCATGGGGGCCATAACAATAATCCCAAACAGTAAATCGTAGAGTCGTGCCAAGGAAACCACAGTATCCCACACTATAGTTGATTGCAGAAAAGGCCTAAGCACCTGGGCTATTAAAATCATTCCCCATCCTGTGGGAACGAATGCCAACGAACTTGTTAGAAGATCAACAAAACTGAAGCGGGTGAACTCCAGTAAGAGGACAATTACTAGAACTGTGACCATAATCACGAGAAGCTGCACTAGTCGATAATATTTGTGCTCATTTGTAGCATATTTATCCCGTGCATATGCTATGCTGATATAAATCGCAACAACAGCAACCATGAATATCCAAGACAGCAAGTAAACAGCTATACTAGTATTCTTATTTGCAATACCCAGCTGATAAACAATACCATACTGAAAAAAGAAAAACCGAAGGTCTAAAATGATTTCCAACAGCTTTCCCCATATACCGGTTGTTTTTAGATGATCTTGCTCCTCATACCACCATGTTTCCCAACTGTATTCTGCCTTTCTGAATGGCCCACCCGGATACCAAATCCAATTCACAAAGTCTTCAAAGTCATATACAGTCTTCAACCAATCAAACCCAGAGGGATTGAAGACAAAAGGAGACATTATCCATGAAACTACAAGAAACCAACTTGAGATTGTCATAGCTATGTACACAAAAGTACCCTTAGGCAAGGGACTATGAGTAGCATACACAATTAAAATAATTCCAAGTTCGATAGCCTTAACAAAGTGGCTTCTACCATATAGCCGATAGTTCTCTGCAAAACTCTTGTGCTCCACCACAAAACCGCGACCTGTGGCTCGGTACTTTGCACCTCCATGAAGTATAGTCCGGCCAAAGAAATGGGTACGAGTTCCCAAAGAGAATGTAAAGAATAGTGATCCAAGCTCCAACTGCATTGTCAGGAAGTCCCAGACTGCAGGAAGGAACCCGTGCTCAAGTGTATTTTCAACAACCATTGGGAGCGCAGTGAAAATACCAAGCTGGATTATAAACTGTTGATCTATGATTGCACCAAGGGCTTTATTGTTGCTAACACTTCTCTGGGCTTCCTTTTCAATGCCACTGAGGGCCATATAAAGGCGGCCCCAAAGATAAGCATAGACTGTCAGTACAACTACCATGGAGTTAAAGTAAAATCCTATAGTTGTGTAGAACACTGAAAGCATGCGAAAGAAGTCTAATCTGTGACCTAGCCGGTAGACATCTCTGCTCAAGACCTGCTCGCCATTGCCACTTGCAACCTTGGCCTCAAACATGGATATCTGATTCAAGCCAACATCTCTTCCTTTACCTACCTGTATATATTCATGATGTGTCACATTGCCACCTCGCAATGTACAATTGAAACCAGCAAAAATATCTTCGCTGATATTGATCACTCTGGATGCCTTGCTGACTCCACCCCGACACAAGAACCAGAATCTGTCAAACACATCCGGGTGACCGTAGTGCATCCGTACTTTCAAAGGGTTTGCGAGAACTCGCTGGCCCAGTGTCACAAAACTTGTCTCTTGTGATGACATGAACCAAGCAAGAGACGAAACAGATCCTGTGAAGATATTCTCTCGAACACCCAAAATGGTTGGCTTCTTGATACCATGGTAGACATTGAACTCCTCCAACAGATTTCGCATTTTGAGAGCTTCCTCAAAATAATTGTCTTGATTCATATCTATTGTCTGAACTGCATCACCTCGCGTAAAGATCATTGCATGATTCTGGTTTTCTGGTTTCCCTTCTCCAAGTTTTAAAGGACCGGGCAACCTGACCCGATAAATCTCAACCTCGCTCTGCAGTTGCTGATCAAACTTCACAAGAACAGAGTAATATTCAGTCTCTTCCCTACCAAAAGAAACCTCATCAACATAAGCCACTCGAAGGGCCTCATTATTTTTCATCAAATACAGTATATCATCAGCTCGGGGATTCTTCTCTGCCTTTTGACGTCCATACAACTGGCATGCCACAACATAAGAAAACTTCATCATCGCACTGCCATATTCATGTCCCTTGAATAACAGTGACACACTGCTATCTGCCCTTCTCAATTTCCGTAAAGATGGATGCCCGTCAGAGCGTAGAGTATTCAAATTGTTGTTTTCATTTGTTGAACCATATGATGAAATAATATGCTCGGATCCCTGTCTTACGTCCATCTCAGATGCTGAATCAAGAAAGGCGAGCATCTTAAGGGCGCTATAGTAATACATCATCCCCCTGACTGTGCGAGACAATGTTTGACCTCTATAAGATACCCAAAGGTGGAGGTCCAAAGATTTTGTTGTCCAGATATCATCCTCATCTTTCAAGCCCTCTCTATGCATCCTTTCCATAAAGTTATTCCATTCATCCTCATAAATCTTCTGCAAATAAAACAGAGTAGTAATGCCATCCTCATTCTCCTTTCGAAGAGAATCTTTGCTATACAAAACTTCCTCATCATAATATGGGGTCAAAACACTGAAAGCCATCATCTTTTGAGCTTAGTTCCTCACTTTTGGTCCACAATGCAAGCTGTTCCTAATCATACTTTTGAATTGAATTATTGGCATAGGTTTATTAAGCATTTAGATTAGATTGGTCGCATATACTGTTGCTGCTATTGTTTCACACAAGTACTTTTCTCAGCTTTTGTTTGTTCCAAACCTCTAGTTAGTGATTTTGTTAAGAAGGCTAGTGATAAAAATATAAAGAAAGTTGCATCAGTGACATCATTTGAAGAATGTTTTGATGATTTGGATTGTGTGCGGTGTGACAAACACACAATAAACCCGTTTAGACCGTTTAATTAAGATTTCAACAAAAAAAAAATCTAAAATACAAGCTTGAAATTTAATCCATTCGATCTTTAATTAAACGGTTTAGATGTAATAAATTGCAACAGTGACAACATGTTGTGACTACACGCATCCTAAATTTGTGTTATAAAAAAAATCTTTGTGATTTTGATTAATAGTTTTTCTTGTCATATTCCACAAAGGAACCGATATAGTTTGCCAAAGTTTTTCCTACTCTCTCCTTCATTAAACCCGTAGGAAGATTATGGATTTGTACCCAGGGCATAGCATGGTTCAAAGGGATATGCTCAATCTGCATTCCTACTTGCACTTGTTCCAATAGCAACATGTTGTTATCAAATGTCCAGGGCCCCCCGTTTAGTACCGCTTCCATATCTAGAGGGTGAGCAAAATTTAATAGAAAGATTCCGGGTTTTGCTTCTTTGATTGTGACTCCTTTCACCGGTTGCCAAAGCCCGACCATCCTCACCTTCATTGAATTGAAATGAATAGTCCTTTCGTATATGAAGCCCTATGAGACACCAACGGAAATCAACTTGTTCCTCTCCCTCGTCTTCAAACTCAAAACTAAAACCTTCTTCCTCCTCTTCATGCAATGATAAGCCTTCAAAATTGGTATTTGCCATAGTAAACACACTGGATATAAGCTATGTGAAAGTGTTATTTAGTAGTGAAAAAGAAACTAAATGGTGGACAATGAGATGAATAAAAACTCAAGCTTCTCACTTGGAGAAGGACAAAAACAAAACCCTAGCAAGAGCACTAGGCAAAAACTATTACCAAAATTAGTTTGATTAATAGTTTTTCAAACACCCGTTTGGTTGACTTCTAGATCCGTTCCTAGCATTACAATGCAAACGAAGAGTTGCATGGACTTGGTAAGGTTGTAAAATACCACATTGATTCGGATGATTCATAGTGTAAATGTCAAAATAATGAGTTCATTATTACGTATAAAGAAGCTGTGAAAATAATGACCTATTATATCACATTGCCTTCAAATGTTTCAAAAAACAAACCAAATATCAAACCAGCAAGATCACCAAAATATGATTTCATTGTTTTTTAAATTGCTTAAATCAGAAAAAACGATCAAACTATTCCAATTAAATCATAGAAAATTTACTCGCTCAAAAGGATGAAAAAATGTTGAAAGTGCCAAGAGCCATTTACTATCTAAGAACAATTATGTTCATTAAAAATTAATAATCTACGAACAATTCTAGATCCTCCGATGACATCAACACACCCAACCTCTAGTCACAAAACTCTTAAAGAAACGACAGACGAAACTTACATCAAATCAATATTTAATTGTTTTAAATTGCTTAAACAGAACAAAATTGCAATCAAACTATTCAAAAGTTAAACCGGTTTGATTTTGTTCACATGTCATAATCTCTCACTCTCACCCTACCTCGTGAGATTCTTTAATATACCATTTGTTCATTAAAAAAATACAAGGCCATAATCAACTAAAATTGTAGGGGTAATTTTGTGAATCAACATCTCATTTTTCTCTCTTTTGTGAATTGATATCTTGTTTTTCTCTCCCTCAACACCTTAATCACCACCATCTTCTCCATCTCGTCCATCACCATTTCCATTCTTCCCATTTTCACTCATTCTTCTTCATCTTCCCTAATCGGCTGCAAGTGCCAAGAGCCATTTACTACCTAAGAACAATTCCCTCCAACCCAAAAATCTCAAATTTGGGTTATAAAACCGATCGGGCCGGGTCTGTTTAAACGGATTGACCCGGTTTTGTTACGAAAACACTTTGGCTCCTGAGTTCATAGCTTCTTCAGTTACCTCGTACACCGTACGAGATTCGTCATACAATTAGATTTTGCTCTTGTGAACTCTTGCATTCATTTTTGTGTGCTAGGAGTCTATGAAAGTTATTGGATAGTTTGATCCTGGAGAAAAGGTATGTTGTTTATGCTTGTGCTGATATGCACATGAGGTGTTTGAGAAAATGACTAACACAGAGAAACTGTTTGTTTTATTTAAGAGTTTATTCTCATTTTGTTGCATGTTTTTGTTGTTTGCAGAATTTGAGGTAGGGCAAGTGAGGGATAAATTATGGGCAAAGCTTCAAGGGATAAGAGGGTTGGTTGATTTAACTTTCAGTGTTTTTTTTTCTTCTTTTTCGGGGTTGGCTTAATGTTAGATGAATTGATTTTCAGGATATATATTACAGGAAAGCGAAAGAAGAAGGTTGGCGTGCTCGAAGTGCCTTTAAACTTCTTCAGATTGATGAAGAATTCAACATTTTTGAAGGTGGACATTCTCAACCTTGTTGAGTTTTTTTTTGTTGCCCTTTTTAGTGGATATAATATTGCCCTCGGTTTTGAATATATAGAGATAGCAGCTTTTCCCCCCTGAGATAGTAGCTAATGTCTTAGAAATAATGAAGTTCAACAAAGCATTTTGTTCGTTGTAATGTTTACAGTATCAATTTTGTTCTTTTTTTGCAGGGGTAAAACGTGTTGTAGATTTATGTGCTGCCCCAGGCAGCTGGAGTCAGGTACTGGTGATGAAATTATCACTGCTCTGGCATATGGATTGTTAACAATCATACTGCCATTTGTGACTTATGATTCAACGACTTATTTCATATTTAACACAACCATTCTCTTGAGCTTTTAGCTTCTTGGAGATCAAAAGCAGCTTCAATTTTTTTTAACAAACACAAACTATGGCTGTGTTGAAAAGCCTTAAAATATGTAGCCGTAGTGTCGATGAGGGTGTTTACCCTGATTTTTGGTAAACAACCGCTAGTTTAATTTTAATTACTTGAGGGATCAACTAGTAAATCCCGGGACATAATTTTGTGCATATATTTCCAGAAAGTATGAACATTCATGATTTTATTTGAAGTTTCAAGTTTTGAAAATGTTTGATTGCAAAATAACTTGTCAAACAAGTAAAAATGAAAGTTTTGCAGAAAAGTAAACTTTGCAGAAATCAATAAAAGAAATGCAACAATTTCATTCGACAGACTTAACAAGAATAGTAAATTGCATTGAATTTGTAAAAGTTTTACAAGGAATGGTTCACAGAATCATACTTTCTCCTTTCGACACCCAACTTTCTCGATAGTGTGAGCATTGTGAGTTTGCAGGATTTCGTATGTGAATTTTGTGACCCCTTATTTTGACTACAAAATACATATATATATATATAGACTCCTTAATTCAACTGCTCTATAACGGCTGCTGCTTGACCAAATGACGCGTGTCCTTGATTCTCATGCGCTGTCCTCAGTTTTGAACCGTTGCTAATCAGTCGAAATCGAAGTGAGTCAAGTTTGAAAATCATTCAGAAAGTACCTAGTCTTCTCGTGAAACTCCAAACTTCTTTCGATCCAGCCAGATTTCGATTTATATCAAAATCGAATCGAAAAGAAAAACTTTTGATAAAAGATTACGTTAACCTTTTAAGTATACATATTGATGACATGTATAATTTTGCCATTAACTTTTCTTTATTTCATATTTTGTTTCAAACAAAAATATGGAGTAACAAATTGCCCCCAAAATGCCAATTTTGATTTGAATGATTCGAATAAAATTTAGGAGTTGACATTTTAAGATTGAAACGTTTGCTTTTCCACAAAAAGTCTTCACACTTTCCTAAGACTGCGCTGACGTCATTAGCAGTCTTTTCAACTGCCATTTTCACCATTATCAAAGCAAAAATCCTGCTTTTTCGCGTGAGTGGGCCAGGTGGCAGTTTCGGAAGTTGAAAGAAAACTGCATGTGAACAGTGTAATTTCTTTTTGATTTATTTAATTCAAGATTTTATTCAAAATCTATAAATAGCCTTCTTCCTCGCCATTGAAACGTTTCTGCAAACTCCAAACAAAAACTCCATTATTCTGAGCTTTCTTCCAGAAACTTGTAACAACGATCTCAAGTTTAACTCACTCAAAACCAACGCATTGTTCATTCCGTTCAGATCTGAAACATTTCAAAAAACTTCCCTAAAGAGTTTTAATCTTTTAATCGTGATTTTCCAAAAGACTTTTTTGTTCAAAAATCACGCTGGTAAATGGAAGAATTTCATACTTCACGAAGATAAAGAGCCCATGGTTCCTCAACCACATGATGATCCCGAAAAAATGGATGTTTGGCATTCGGAATTGATGATTCCATTTGCTGTGAACAAAAACGTTTATGCGTTTGGAGGTCCTCTACCAGACGAAGATGCATTGAGCTCAAAAGTAAATGCGATTTTTCCTTGCTTTCGAACATGTGAACCCCCAATCTTCTCTAGCGAAACACGCCATTTAGGGTTTTTAAATGCGAAGCTATTTCGATCTGCCCCTGTTATTCCCAATACTAGGCATTTTATCCCATGGCTAAATCGAATGGAAAAGGATTTCGGGGAATATTGGAAGACTTATATCCCAGAAGAAGATCTCGATGAGATTGATTCAGATTACGCTGAATTTTTTTGAAGACTTATGTCCCAGAAGAAGATCTCTGTAAAGATCAAGATGATTCCCTTATACTGATCGAGGACCCTACCAACTCTCCTCATAAGAATGGAAAGGACATTGCGTCCAGTTCTTCGAAGATGAAGTGAGGTGTAACAATCCACCTTACTGCTGTTGGGGGTTGTTCTTTGGTTGGTGGAACTTCTCAACCAGTTGGGAAGGATTAGCAGTTGCACCTTCTTTCTTGCTTTTCTCTTTATTGTTTAAAATAAAGATGCATTAGGATAGATTTCTGTTAGGTCAAATAAAACCATAGATGGTTTCGAATGTAACCAATTCTTGTATTTGAAATACAATTTCTATTATTTGATTGGTTTAAATAAATTCGTAATATTTGAGAATATCCTGTTTTTATGGCAATTTACTATTTTCTGCCATTTCGATTTCATTATATTCCTTATTCTGTGCTTATGTTTATTTCACATAATGTTGGCTTATATTTTTTCAAATATTTACCATTTATATTAAGAGTGCGTCTTTCAACAGTTAACTCTTCGATCTCGAATGCACCATTAGAATATATTTGTGAAATCTTAAAAGGACCTTCCCAATTGGGTGACCATTTTCCTAGAACCCTATCCTTTCGATCCATAGGCAGAATAGTTTTCCAGACTAAATCTCCAATAATAAAGGTTTTAGACTTGACCTTTTTATTGTAAACTTTGGCAACTTTCTCTTTTTGCTGAGTTAATCTTTCCAAAGCTTGTATTCTCTCTTCGTCTAAATCAACTAATTCATCTAACATCATATTCCAATAATGGTCATTTGGTATTTCCATTTGCCTTTGGATTCGAATTGATTGCAAATGTATCTCGACTGATAAAACTGCGTCGTGACCATATGTCAAACGAAAAGGGGTAGTCTTAGTTGATTCTTTTGGAGAATTTCTGCATGCCCATAATACTTGGTCCAAAGTATTGTTCCAATTTCTAGGTTTTTGGGCAATGTGTTTTTTTATCAAACCAATAATAATTTTATTGGTTGCTTCCACTTGACCATTTGCCTGAGCATAATATGGTGTCGAAGTTAAAAGTTTAAAGCCAGTTCGTTGAGCAAATTCCACCATTTTCCGTGCAGTAAATACTGAACCTTGATCTGTAGTGATAGTTTCAGGTATTCCATATCTATAAATAATATGATTTTGAATAAAATTTATCACTGCTTCCTGATCAACATTTGGTAATGGGACTGCTTCAATCCATTTGGTAAAATAATCAACTCCAACAATTATATAACGTTGATTTTTTGATGAAGCTGGCTTGATTTCACCAATTAAATCCAAAGCCCATCCTCTGAAAGGCCATGGTTTGACTATTGAATGCAACTCACTTGCAGGCACGTGTTGTATTCCTGCATGCCTTTGGCATTCTTGACAACCTTTGGCAAACTCTATACAGTCTCTCAACATGGTTGGCCAATACAAACCCTGTCGAAACAACAACCATTTCATTTTATGGCCTGCTTGGTGAGATCCACAAGCACCACTATGTACATCAGACATTGACAAATATGCTTCAGTTTCACTAAGGCATTTTAACAAAACTCCTTCAGAAGTCTTTTTCATTAATTCATTTCCAAGGATGACATAGCTTAAAGCCCTATATTTGACTTTTCGACTAACTACACCTGTGGGATTTTCCAAGTATTCGACAAGTTGTTTTCTCCAATCATTGTTGGATAAATTGTCAATGGCAAAAATATCAAAAATTTCAGGATTTTCACCATTACCATAATCTTGTGAATCTTGTGGTTCATCTGCCCCCACAAGTTTTGGCATTGACAATTCTGTCGAAACAGGTTGATTGACAATCAATTTATCTTTGATTTCTATCAACTCTTCCAATTTTTCTTTGGAAATTTTGTAACCAGAAGCAATTTGAGCCAAATCATTCGCCTCTTGGTTTTCAATACGAGGTACACATTCAATATTAACAGAGTCGAAACGTTTCAATAAAGAATTTGCAACAACAAAATATTTTATCAAATGCTCTTTTATGCATTTATATTCTTTAGTGATTTGTTTCAGAACTAACTCTGAGTCACCTCTTATCAAAATATTTTTTGCCCCCAAGTCAAGCAAAATCTCAAGACCTGTGATCAAGGCTTCATATTCAGCCTCATTGTTGGAACAAAAACCATTGATTTTATATTTAAACTTGGTTGGAATTTTCGAAGGTGAGATTATTAATATCCCAATTCCGGTCCCATATTTATGTTTAGAACCGTCAAAGTACAACTTCCAAGGTTCGGAATTTACATAATCCTGTTGTGTCTCTATTGCTGAATGATCCACTATAAAATCAGCCACTATTTGGCCTTTTATAGCTTTCAAAGGTTTGTATGTAAGTGAATATTCAGAAAGAGCCAAAGCCCATTTTCCAATTCGACTATGCAGGATTGGTTTTGACAACATATGTTTAATGACATCATAATGAGAATAGACATAAAATTCAACAGGCTTTATGTAATGCTTCAGTTTCATACATGAAAAATATAAACAAAGACAAAGCTTTTCGATACTACTGTATCTAGTTTCAGCATCATTAAGGACTCGACTTAAATAATAGATGGATTTTTCATTTCCATTTTCATCTTCTTGTGCAAGCATACTGCCAAGAGTCGAATCAGACACTGAAATATACAACTTCATAAATTTGTTTCTAATCGGAGGCATCAGAGTTGGTGGATTTGATAGATAAATTTTGATATCATCAAATGCCTTTTGTTGATCTTGCCCCCAGGTGAAGACATCTTCTTTCTTGAGTCGAAGTAGTGGTGAAAAAGGTTGAGCTTTACCACTTAAGTTTGATATAAACCTTCTCAAGAAATTTATCTTCCCAAGCAAAGACTGAAGTTGTTTTTTGTTTGATGGAGATTTGGTCTCCAATATTGCTTTTGTCTTGTTTTGGTTTATTTCGATGCCTTTTTTATGCACCACAAAACCAAGAAAATCCCCTGCATGAACACAGAAAGCACACTTTAATGGATTCATTTTTAATCCATATTTTCTCATCCTTTCGAAAGATCTTTTAAGACAATTCAAATGATCATCTTGTGATGAGGATTTGACAATTACATCATCAATATAAACTTGCATAAATGTGTCTATAAAATCATGAAAAATTGAATTCATTGCTCTTTGATATGTTGCCCCAGCATTTTTTAAACCAAAAGGCATCACAACCCATTCATAGGTGCCTAAGGCTCCTAGGCATCTAAAAGCAGTTTTCGACACATCATCTTCAGCAATAAAAATTTGATTATAGCCAGAATAACCATCTAACATGCTCAAATATTCAAAGCCTGCTGCTGAATCAACTAGCATTTCTGCCACAGGCATGGAATACTCATCTTTAGGAGTAGCATTGTTCAAATCCCTAAAATCTATACATATTCTAAGAGATCCATTTTTCTTAATCACAGGAACTATATTTGCTAACCATTCGACATACCTGGCTGTCCTGATGAACTTACTCCTCAGCAGCCTTTCAATTTCTTCCTTGATTTTGAACATGATGTCTGGTGCAAACTTTCTTGGCAATTGCTTCACTGGCTTTTTATCTGGTCGAATTGGCAGTCTGTGTTCCACCAAATTTCTACTCAGGCCTGGCATTTCATTGTAATCCCAAGCAAAGCAGTCTTTAAACTCCTTAAGGAGTTCGACCAGTTTAATTTTCAAATCATTTGAAAGATTGGCACTTATATATGTTGGCCTTTTGACTGAGCCATCTCCAATGTCAATCTCCTGCAAAGGATCTTGTGCCTGCATTTTAGGATTGGAACTTAAAGGATCTTTTTCAAATCCTAATGGTTCGTCATCATAAATGCAATCTAACCTCTGCATTTCTGGCAAGGTTTTGCCATGATTGTTGGCTTCGACTGCCATATTTTCTTGTAACAGGTTGGCCTCTAAAGCCATTTTGATTCTGTTTTCGGCTACATAAGCCGAAATCTTAGCCCATGCATGGGACTCAGACATAATAATTTTCGTCAATGTCCCACCCAGTTGGGTAGATTTTGCCATCCTCCTCATAGGGACCATCATCTATTTCTTCTCTTTCCCATATAAAACCATGAGTAGGATCTAGTTTGACAGAGTGATAGACATTAGTGGCAGGAGTGAATGCAAAGTCTTGCTCTGTACATGGCGGGATATTTGCCAATTTTTTGTCAAAGGTGTATCTGGATATGTGGTGAGTATCAGACCTGAAATAGCTTTGGTCTGCTTCTATATTTTCAACTACCCCATCTTCCCTCCAAATACTTATTCTCTGGTGAAGAGTAGATGGAACAGCTCCTACACCATGAATCCACTCTCTTCCTAAGAGCATATTGTAATTCGCCTTGGAATCAATCACTATGAACAAGGTCGACCTCAGTGTGCTCCCAACAGCAACTTCCAACTGAATTGCTCCTAAGGAAAAACCAGTCTCTCCTTCATAGTTCGACAGAATGATATTGTGAGGGTGTAGGTCAGTCGAACGCTTTCCAATTTTATTCAGCAGAAATTCAGGCATCAGGTTCACTGCAGCACCACCGTCAACTAAAACCTTGTTAATCCCCACATCATTTACCTTTGCTTGGATAAAGAGTGGTTTTAAGTGACTCTTCATGCCTTCATCAGGCCTTTCGAAAATGGCCTTCTGTTCTTCCAAGCAACCATTACTCATAACATAATAGCACATTGGCTTATGTAGAGCCAATTCATTACTGTCGAATTCATCCTCTCTGCTTTGTACTTCTGACCAGATGTCATACTCAGCAGGAAGTATCGAGACTACATTCACCAAAATGTCGAAATCAGGTTCCGAGTCAAAGAAATCATTTGCTTCCATGTGCTCGTCTTCGACCTTATCCTCAGTTTTATCAGTAGAACTGGGAAGAGAAATTCTGTCTTTCATTGGCTTCTTGGCCAATTCGACAACTTGCTTTCCTTTGTTATCAACAGGATTCTGCACATTTTGAAGTGCAAGCTTCTTCTGGCGCTGATGTTTTCGCCATTGAGTACGTGTCATGGGATTTTTGCCCATGTAATTGTTTTTGTAAGCATATTTTTTAGCCTCTACAGAATTCCTAGGCTTGCTGTTACTTGAACTTCCTCTCTCAACAAAACTTTTGGTGGGCACCATTGATTGACCATGGACCCATTGATTGATTGGAGTCTTGTTGGATGGAACAAAAGTAGCCTGGTAACCCAACCTCTGGTGAACAGGTTTTGGATGAGCCATATTCTGATTTGTCATTGGCCTTTGGTTTGGCCAATTATTTCTGTTCTTTGCAAAAGGAACATATTTCTTTAGGCCATCAGTAGCCTTTTTGTCGAATACAGCGCTGCAACGAGGGCACAGCATGACTTCAGTTTTATTTAACTTGCATCTTTGCAAAAAATCGATGAGTTCCTCCTCAGCTTGAGGGTAAACCACCTTGATCTTTTCTTCATATTCCTTTTCAGGAATCGCCAACAGTTGTGCACCTCCAGTTAGATCCATAGCATCCACCATTAGGCACTCCACTGGTTCGACATATGAAGCATCCGATACCTGTAGTGGATCTTCATCAATCTGCATTGGTGGTGGTTTGGTTTTATCACCAAACTTTAACCTTCCATCATTCAAGGCTTTCTGAACCAGGTCCCTGAAAAGAACACATTGGGAGGTTTTATGACCAAGAAAATTATGAAATTTACAAAAACCTCTTTTCTTTCTTTGTTCCAAAGGTGGAGTTTTTAAACCCTTTGGCACAACTATTTGGCCATCAATGACCAACAAATCAAAAATCTCATCACATTTTGTAATATCAAACGTATAAGTTTTAGGAACAAATTTATCGTTTTTTGGTTCGACAGGATTTTTTCCATTTGATGGCTTCAACAATTTACAAGTATAAGGAGGTCCTGGTTTTAATTCAGCAATATTGACCTCATTATTTTCGACACAGTCATATCCATTGTCGAACTCATCATCATCACTTTCATAAGTTTCTACATATGCAACTTTTTCTTTTTTATGAAACTTAGAAGATCTAACTTTCTCTGCCTTAAGGCGTTCGACCTGTCGAAGTCTATCTGCCAATTGGGCCATATCTCTTAGATGTTGAGTATCTAACTTCTTTCTAATGGAATAGTCAAGGCCACCAGCAGCCATTTCAACCAACTCATGTTCAGGCACTTGAGTGAAGCACCTTGCTTTGAGAAGTCGAAATCTATTCAAATAATCATCAATGGACTCAGGAATTTTACGCTTAACACTAGCCAATTCTTTAAGGCTAATTTTGGATTGTCCCATATAAAATTGTTCATGAAACAACCTTTCTAATTGAGTCCAAGTGTGTATTGAATGTGGGGGCAGGGTGGTGAACCAAGTGAAAGCATTCTTGGTTAGGGAATTTGGAAAATATTTCATCTTTAAATTCTCATTGTCTGCAATATTCCCCGCTTCTACCATATATCTGGCAATATGTTCTACGGTCGACTCACTCGTATCCCCAGCAAACTTCGTAAATTTTGGAATTTTCCAATTTCTTGGTAATTCAGTCTGGAGTACATATTCAGATAAGGCAGAAACAAAGTTAGGCCTATGCAATCCTATGTTAAGGCCATTTTGGGCTAGAATTGCTTCCACTATATGGGCCAAATTATTTTGCCCTTCATAGCGGTCCTGTCGAACATTTCTAACTACTTCATCAGCATTTTGGTTTCTATTAACCAAAACTATGCCAAGATTTGGTTCGACAACATTTAGGGCTGGTGGCTCTACTTGCGCCACTGGTCGTTGTTGTCCCTGGTTTTCTGGCCCCCTGGATTGTTAGGGATCTGTGTCTCCTGAATAGGCGCCTGAATTTGTATTGGTCGAATTGGTTGTTGCTGTATGGGTGGTGCCCCAAAGAAATCAGCCATTCGACACAGTTCCTAATTGTTGTGTTAACATATTTACCATTTCATGATTACTGTCATCCATTTGTTGTCGAATTGCCAACACGGATGTGTTTGTTAAATTTTGGGGAATTACCCTTTGTTGATTTCCCGCTCCAGATCCTGAAGGAGAAAACATATTTGGAATTTCCATATTAGGTCGACTATTGTGTAAACCAGCCATCAAAGATGTTGGCATACCATACATAGGGTTACTTCCCAAAATATAGGATGCTGGTGACGTGGTCGAACTCGACAATGTCACTTATAACTGACGAAGGAGCAGTTGTTCCCATTGTACCAGAAATCTGGGCAGGGATTGTAGCGTTATTATTAGACGCTTGGGTTGGTTGCCCTTCAGGGTTACTGTTGTTTTGATTATTATTGGATGGTCGAACCATCTTTGGACGAGAGTTAGCACTTATCAAATTTGGAAGAGATTTTCCACTTCTCAAATGCATACAAAATCAAAACACACAAATTTTGAACATCAACCAACAAGAATTTTCAGACAAATTCAAATAAAACTACTTTCTAAACAAAGAAAGACACACTAAAATTAGGTCCCACTGGGCGTGCCAATTTGTTTACCCTGATTTTTGGTAAACAACCGCTAGTTTAATTTTAATTACTTGAGGGATCAACTAGTAAATCCCGGGACATAATTTTGTGCATATATTTCCAAAAAGTATGAACATTCATGATTTTATTTGAAGTTTCAAGTTTTGAAAATGTTTGATTGCAAAATAATTTGTCAAACAAGTAAAAATGAAAGTTTTGTAGAAAAGTAAACTTTGCAGAAATCAATAAAAGAAATGCAACAATTTCATTCGACAGAATGAAACATGATAAATTGCAGGAATTTAAAGGAATCAAAAGACTTAACAAGAATAGTAAATTGCATTGAATTTGTAAAAGTTTTACAAGGAATGGTTCACAGAATCA
Organism: Trifolium subterraneum; assembly: GCA_951799995.1. Taxonomy (NCBI): domain Eukaryota; kingdom Viridiplantae; phylum Streptophyta; class Magnoliopsida; order Fabales; family Fabaceae; genus Trifolium; species Trifolium subterraneum. The sequence continues at coordinate 3,064,691 of OX637462.1, read as the reverse complement.
TACTTTCTCCTTTCGACACTCAACTTTCTCGATAGCGTGAGCATTGTGAGTTTGCAGGATTTCGTATGTGAATTTTGTGACCCCTTATTTTGACTACAAAATACATATATATAGACTCCTTAATTCAACTGCTCTATAACGGCTGCTGCTTGACCAAATGACGCGTGTCCTTGATTCTCATGCGCTGTCCTCAGTTTTGAACCGTTGCATCCGTTGCTAATCAGTCGAAATCGAAGTGAGTCAAGTTTGAAAATCATTCAGAAAGTACCTAGTCTTCTCGTGAAACTCCAAACTTCTTTCGATCCAGCCAGATTTCGATTTATATCAAAATCGAATCGAAAAGAAAAACTTTTGATAAAAGATTACATTAACCTTTTAAGTATACATATTGATGACATGTATAATTTTGCCATTAACTTTTCTTTATTTCATATTTTGTTTCAAACAAAAATATGGAGTAACAGAGGGTTGGCTCACCTAGTATCATTAAATGTAATTGACATGAGGGTCTTGGTTTAGATTTCTTCTGTTATCCTTCTTTGATTGGTCATCTATGAGCCTTCACTTTGAGACCTGTTGAATGCTCTAACTTCAGAGTGGAATAACCTCCTCCCTTCCCCCTAAACTTATCTTAAGAATCAGTTCATATAGTGTTCACTTGTGTTGTGATTTTAGCTAATGAATATGTTTTTTCTCTTCTGCTTTATTATTTCCATAATTGTCCTAACATAGTATTCACTTTAAGGAATATTTGAATACAAATCTTGAGGTCATTATCATTGTTTGAAGACATAATTCCATGAATTCTCGCGTTGTGGCTAATGTGAGCAAATGTTTGACTAGTACAAGATTTAATCTTTTTCCTCTTTCAAAAGATTTCATTTATATAAAATACAGTAACAAAATGTATTCCATATTAATGCAAATGAAGGAGTCAGAATGCTCCAGAAATACCAGTTGTACTAGAAACCGCTTGTTTATATGAAATGTTATTTTAATCATTTACAGACCTGGTTATATCATCAGATTATGACCCAACAAAAATTATTTGCTGTTTTGCTAAACAAATTAACACCATTAAGGATGAGAACCAAATTGAACTTAGGTATTAGTTATCGATGCAAGTTTCAAGCTATTACCATGTAATAGGAGGATAATGACAAGATCAAGCGTTCATAAATCTCATCTAGCAGCCATCTTTATATCTGAACAATACTTAAATTCTTATGTGCAGGTTTTGAGTCGTAAGCTGTACCTTCCAGCTAAGCTTGCACCTGATGCAAAGTAAGTTGACTTTCTTTGGAAGTTCTATGTTTTGTTAAGGATTTCCTTTACATTGAGATCTCAAATCATGTAAATGCATTATGGGACCTAGGATTGAAATTAAGTTCCATCAAACTATACTATCCTTTTCTGTTGGTCATAGTTATGTACAATTGATTACTTTATGGCATTGTTCTTATAAAAGAAGAATTTCATTATGTTGCCTTGCTATGTGTGATGTGAGGTGCAATCTCTGGAATAGTTCCTCATTTTTCCCGACATTGTTTTCTTGCTGTTTTGTTTTGAATTCAATGATTTTGTCTTTTTTGTTTCTACTGTATTTTTATGTTAAAAAGAGGATCCTTCACCTTCCAATATCACTTTTCATAAATCACATATATTGTCTCTGTCTCTATCATCATCGTTAATTTCTTGCTGGATCATGATATGCAGGGATGAAAAGCTTCCTCTTATTGTAGCTATTGATTTACAGCCAATGGCTCCAATTGAAGGTGTTATCCAGGTGCAGGGTGATATAACTAATGCTCGGACTGCTGAAGTGGTACGTACAGCAGTGTTCTTTTTACTTCTGTTTACAGTTTTTTTTTTTTTCCTTTTTGAAATATGAGTTGAGTATGCCCCTCTTGTCTTAGTAGAATTCAAAAAAGATATCAATTCCTTTGCGTATCTAAACTTTGTTCCTCAAGTTTCATTATGTGATCAGGTTCATTTCAAATTTAGATTTATTGGAACATGTATGTGCATTATGAGTTTCATTTGATATAATTGTTTCTGCTTTAATATTTTTGATAGAACATAATGACATCATTTGATTTATGTATCCATCTCGGCCTATTGTAAAAAGTTATTTGTTGTTATTTCTCCTTTGTCGAATTTTAACTATATAATTGTTGCTTTCTTTTGCTATACCATGTTTCTTTTCCAATTATTTTTGTTCAGTTCATGCTTGTGTAAAAAAGATTGGATGAAATAATTAAAAGACATGGTGTGGTCATATGAACTGATAAATCTCTGCATCATAAAATCAACCCAATTCATGTGTATAGATTTGACATGTACAAGTATATCTATACTCTAGTTGTTCTTATATTGATCTTTTGCTGCTGGAGTCTATGTCTATACTTGCTGTTTCGAGGTTGCTTTATCCCATCACTAGAACTTTCTTTGATGACTATTCTACTGAGATTTGTGAACATTATTGTCTCTTGTTCTATTCAGGTCATTAGACATTTTGATGGTTGCAAGGCCGACCTGGTTGTGTGTGATGGTGCTCCTGATGGTAAAGAAAATGCATAATTTAAATTCATAAATCTCAATACATGATATTTACCAAACAGCTACAAATGATGTGATGCTTTTTTTTTAACCTTGACCTCTTTCATGGGACCTACGAGAATCAGTTTATCTCTTTTATGTTGCTCCATGTCATTTCTAACACATTCCATGGAAAAACTTTTCATGATATTTAGGCTTTTACTCATTTTGGTTTGTGGTTTAAAAATATAGCTTCATTTTTTTGCAGTTACCGGGCTTCATGACATGGATGAATTTGTTCAATCCCAACTCATACTTGCAGTAAGTACTTAATATCTGTCATTATTATCATTATTCGCACTTTGCGTCTTTTAGGTTTGCCATTTTGATGGTTGATAGCTCATTACCCTTACCTAAAATTTGGGATGACAAATAATATCTATAAAATCAGTGACCTCACCTTTATTATCTATTCTACTTTAACCTCTTGCCAAGCAACAATGTACCGATTTTAGCTTGTCATGTCCAATCAGTCGACTTCCTTATTAATAAGCACATACTGGTGCACGATATATAGTTCAATTCAAATGCATGATTCCTTTCTTTGCTTAGAATATCGTGCTTTTATCTGTCTATAGATTTGGAACTTTGTTGCAAATTGATGCTAACTACTTACTTCTTGCAGGGGTTGACAATTGTTACTCATGTACTGAAGGAAGCAGGGAAGTTTATTGCGAAGATATTTAGAGGAAAGGACACAAGCCTTCTATACTGTCAGGTATTAGAAGTTTCCCTTGCCATTAAAATTTTAGGACACATAGCATAAGTATGTTTGGCTTTAATCTCATACAGTCCTCCACCTTTTAGTTGGCTTTTGTAACTTCTGTAGTAAAGTGACGGTTGATGCTCATCTCTGGAAATTATGGTAAAAGTAAAATAGAATGAAAGTTTCAAACCTTTGAAACCAATGAAAGTAATACAAATACCACCAAGACTTCTAACTTTGCAAATTAGATAATCGGAAAGATCCAGAGTTTTACCAAAATTTTGAAGGGAAACAATGAGCCAGATAGGTTACTAACATAGTAATCGACTTTGAAGGAATAGGAAAGCCTACTCTCTTGATAAATAATAAGAGTGCACTTGTAGGAGTTAAAGATAACTTTTCTGAACTGATTCTGTCACTTGTAGCAGGCTTTTTTCTGCTTGGAACTTAGAACCTACTCATGACTATATCTAAATTTTTTGTTGTACTTGCGAAACTGTTGCGTTGTTCCACTTTATGCTACATAACTACTTATAAGTAATAAGGGGAAAGTGGCAAATATGTATTATAAGTCTTTAAATTCTAAAATCATAATTACATTCATATGTTATATTGTTTGTCCTTTGTTTGCTGCTAAAATTATTTTTCCCCGTGGTGACTTTCGCAAAACCAAAAAGCAGTCGTAATTCCAGCATAGGTAAGAATTTTAGTTTCCCTCTTTGTTATTACTATTTTTTTGAAGCATACTTTTTCAGCTGTTTATAGTTTCTTTATACGATTTTCTTGTGAGCATTTTCCATGTGTACTTAGCAGTCATACCACTCATTATTTATGACATATAAGCTTATCTTTTGTATCTGACAATGTATATGAACTTAGTTTAATTTAGTTGTTTTCTTTGTACCTCTAAACTACTTGCATTATGGGGTATGAGCTAATTTTGATCTCAATTCTCAATGCCTATGCTGAGGAGACGGTTTACAATGGTAAAAAGATAGGTTAATAGTAATTCTATTTGTGATAATTTTTACTTTTTCGCCCCTGCAGAGGCATTTGCAGTTTGTGAAAACTACTCCCCTCCTGAAGGATTCAACCCAAAAGATCTTCACCGACTTCTTGAGAAAGTTGGAAGTCCATCAGGGGTAGATGATACAGGTATATGTTAGTCCTTATAGCTCTTAATTCCAACCATAGAATTTAAACAAATTCAGCTTCAAAGTTTTACCCCTGAGATGCAGTGTGCTTAGTTAATCTTCATAACTTGAGATACAATATTTTGCTGCTGAATTTCATTGTATCACTATCATGTATATGTAATAGTTATTTTCATGGCATTGATGTGGAGTTTTTAATGCATGCAGATTGTGTTAGTGGGTGGTTGGAAGGCGCTAATAAGGTGTATATCCCATTTCTAGTTTGCGGGGACCTCAATGGATATGATTATGATAGGTCATATCCACTACCTAAAGTTGATGGAGGAACATATCAGAGCTTGGATCCAATACAACCCCCTATTGCACCTCCTTACAAGAGAGCTTTAGAGTTAAAAAAAGCATCAACTCAAGGATTCAGAGAACTGGAAAATTCATCCTTGGATTCCTGATCTTTGCATATCCACTCTTTATTCATTCGATGCCATTAGGAAATTTACTTTTCTCTTGCCATTATTAGATTTATGGATAAACAATTATCAAAGTACTTGTGAACTTTAACGCTTTTTTTTTAGCTTGTACCATCATTGGCTTACCTTTCTTTGCCAGTCTTTTATGATCACTGTTTTTAAGATGAATACAAATCATTTTATAGATAATCATCTGAAGTTCTAAACTGATTCACTGGATAATGTTAATGATGTTTGAACGGTTGCTTTATTTTAAATAGCGGACATTATAAAAATAAGGAATTTTTGAAAAATAAGCATTTCGCTACTTAAATACTACCAATCTATTTTAATGTGTAAAATGTATCATAAGACTTTGAGAATGAAGTTGGATCCTCTCCTTCAATCTCCTCTGCATCTCTCTCATTCCTCTCTATAGGCCGTAAAGTTTTATAAATTATAAATATAGGGAAGAAGAGGGTAATAAAAAAATAATTAAATGCATATTGATTAAAAATATTTATTACAATATTGAATTATTATGGATATCAATGTAAATCAAACAAATATAGTACATTACATATTTTTACCCAAAAAAATCTACATTGCATATCTCATTTTCCCTTAATTATCCTCTTTCATTATCAAAAAAATTATCCTCTTTCAAATAATCATTTTTTAAAAAAATAAAAATAATCATCATTTTTTATAAACAAAAAATAAATTGCAGCTTATAAATATTTACAAGCGTTTTTCCCTAAAGAAAATATCACTTTAGTGTCAAATCTAAATAAATAAAATCATATTTAATGGTTTAAAATATATAAAAATCTAACCTTTTTTAAATTTTTTCCAGAACTAATTTTATTTAATATTAGTATAATTCTTAAAATACAATGTTCCCATACTCTCTTTTATTATAAAAAAATACAAGGTTCCCATACTACTTTTTTTTATCAAAGTTCCATGAATACATTAAATATAATTAATAATTTCCTTAAAAAGAAAGTGATCATGCCAAAAACAAAAATGAGACTTACCAAATGTGTTATTTAATGTCTGTAATTAAGTACTCCCTCCGGTCTCATATATAAGCAACAAAATAAAAAAGTTGAAAGTCTCAAATATAAGCAAAAGTAACTATAATCATTATATTTATTATTAATATTCCAATTTTACCTTTAGTTTCACTTTTACCCATAATAAATAGTGATTTAATTGTCCCATAAGTCCTAGCTCAACTGGAAAAAATGCCGAAATTGTTAGGTCGGACGTCGTGACCCGGGTTCGAACCCGGAATCTCACAATTATATGTGAGTTTAATTTCAGTGGATTACCACTTCATCTAAGACCAAAAAAAAATAGTGATTTAATTTAAAACAAAAAGTAAGGGTAAAATTGAAAATGACAAACTTTGTTTAATCATTTACTCCACTTTCTTAAAAGATGTGAATTTTTTTTTTTTGTTTCTTATATTCAAGACTAGAGGGAGTACTAATTAAGTAATCTTGTTTATAATGAAGACTTTTTTTGTTTATAATGAAGACTCTCATCCACCATTTTTGTAAGAAAGACAAAAGAGAACACAATTATACATCAACTGAACTGTGGTTGTTAGTTAGATAACAAACCAAAAATGTGCAGTCTCGAAAAACGTAACAATCTATATTGTGCATTATTTAGAGAAAGAAAGAAGGGGGTGGAGGGAATAAGTTTGAACTTTGAATATGGCTAATAGGGTTGGCGTGAAGATTAGGGAATCAATAAATCAATCATGGTACCATTTTGTTGTTCCTTTTTCTACTGTTGGAGAAAAAAATGTGCCTCCATTATGGCTTATCTGCAAATTTATTTCCCAAGTCATGCTTTTTGACTTGTGTTGGATTGGATGCACCCATTTTCTGTGATAGTTGTGCTGTCTTTACAAACATGTCATAACATTGAACCAAAATAAAATGTTGAGAAATTTTATAGAATTGGATGGTTTATTACTACCTCCGGTCTTTAATATAAGAGAAAATTTATTTTTTAAATACATTGAGTAATTAATGTATATAATCTATATTAGATATATGAAGTATATTGTAATGTTGATCAAAATGTTTTATGTCATGACTCATGGCTGGTTGGTCATTCTCAATTTGATCTCCTCTCATTGAGTAAGAGCTATGTTTACATTCTTGAATACCAAGTCATTCTTGAATACCAAGTGTTTAGAACTAGTTTAAAGTTTGTATTTTATTTATGCATACTTGTTGGTAAAACCTTTAGAATTGAACTAGTGCAAAGTGTGTGATAGTTTGAATTTTAATGCAATACTATATCATATATACTTCAAATTAATTTGACCTTAACTAATTGACAATAGTATAGAAAAATATAATAAACTATAAAGGCTAATTGACAATAGTATAGAAAAATATAATAAACTATAAAGGCAATTCAATATGCCTTAGTTTTATCCTCTCAAAGAAACAAAAATTATTACTCAGGTCAAGGTCATGATATGTTAATTTAGTGATAAAAATTTAACATTGTAATCTCGGTGGATGTAAAATGACCATATTAATATTGTTTTAATTAATAATATTTTCCTCTCATTCAAACCTTGTTTTCAAATACCAATCGTTGGTTGGCCGGCACTGAATTTGATAGGGAAGATTATAGTTCGATCTTCCGCAACTGCAATTGAAAGGATTGAAACTATTTAATGTTAGAACTGACCTCCGAACCAGATTAAATGGTCAGGTGGTGGAAAAAAAACCTTGTTTTCAAATAACAAAATAGACTTAAATTTTTAGATTGTGATATTTTAAATATTGAACACCAATGATGATGTACAAATCATATTTAAAAACTTTGTGACATTATTTCGGTCCTCTATTATTTTATTTTTATAAAAAAAAAACTCATTTTTTTTCTTCTAAAAATGATAATTTTTGCATATTAAAAGGTGATTAGTTGTCTGAATGTCTCCAACATTAAATTTAAAGATGAAATATTGCATTTGAGATAAAAACAATTTAGGACCAAAAGTCACCAATTTTAAAGAAAAAATAAATTAGGACCAAAATATTTAATTTTATGAGACTAGAGGGAGTACATGGATTAGTAGTATTAGTAAATTAGAGGTGAAAAATTTAATACATTGCATCAAAATGTAAGACTCAATAGTCAGATTTAGTTTCTCTTGAAAAAAGGAAAAGAAAAAGAATCGTAGTTGTGTGAAAAGAGATCAAGAAAAAAGAAATAGCGTAAAGCACACAAACATCGACATGATTCGTTTAAGTAGCTAAAAAATATTTTATTATTATTGATTAGGATATGAATATTTTTTATGTTAATTATAATGATGGTTATTTTTTTTATTTGCAATTTTTTGAGGAAATTTTTTTAATTGAGGGTCCACTTTTTAAAATTGCATATAGCCCCCAAAAACTCATGAACACCCCTATATACAACTCAATGGTTTTATCCTATTTATTTCTCACGACGCTGGACAATTAATTAATACGTACATGGTGTGTTTGGTTTGAGAGAAATTAGTTTATTGATTTTTATGTTTTTTGTCTTCCATTTTTCTTTTTCTTAAATCAAACACCATACATATAGTTACGTGTTCTAAAAGTTATAAGGTTTACCATGCTTATCTATTTTTTTAAAAATAAATAAATAAATAAATAAAATTAAGTGGATTATGTTAAGATGTGTCTAAGGGCAAAAAAAAAATTTATGCAGTCTAAGAGCACATGTTAGGATATCTAAAATTAGATATTTGTATTTAATATTATAAAAAAATTTAATATTTAAAAGGTATAATGCACAATCAATCATTAGTTTGTTCAATGGTGATTGACGCTGAATTTAGTAAGGAGTTATAATGCACAACCAATCAATTTCGTTTTCTTTTTAAAATCTTGTTTGATACCAACCTTGAGAAATGTTTGAGTGAAAGAGGTATCAATCTATTTTGGAAGAAACACTACTGCATTATAACCATGATGAAATAAAATAAAACCCTTTACTTGTTATTTGTTTAATAAATATATTTCCTAATATTCTAAAACTAAATGAGATGCATCAAACACATGTTTTAAAAGCAAGTGATCGATAGTAAACGGCTAAGCCAAGTCTATGGTTTAGAGAATTTCATGTATTACCCATAACACACGCGTTGTTATAATAATAATTATTATTATTATTATGAGTTGTTGATTATACGATACAAATAAACTATGAATCTTGAAGATCCATAGTATGATACAATATACTATGAATCAAGATGATTCATAAGTAGTTCAAGAAAGAAAGAAAGAGTGTAAGCATTGAAGTGGACAAGAAAATTTGATGCTCAAAATATAATATTTGTTAAGTTATGACTATTGATTTTTATAGAGAATGTTTATCTCGTTGATTGCACAACAACGCACACAGAGTAAATTATATCTTGCTGAAAAATTATTGAAGGCTCCGGAAGAGCTAAAATATTGTTATCTAGAGGAACTCAAGTAAATATTAAGAATGCATGATATTTTTCAAAAGGTAATAGAAATTTATTGAGTTTTAAACTATGAGCCCAGAAGAGCCATATATAAATATGATGCACTTTAACTAAGAAGAGCCATATAGAACATGAATTGTTTGTTTATTTATCTTTTCAATCTAATGATGTTATTATCTTTATAAAATGAAATACGCTATCCTGCGTCATTTTTTTTTTTTTAGTCAAGTACCCGGGTTCGAACCAAGGCTCCTGCACATATAGTGTGACATCCCTACCAACTGAGTCAAACTCACAGGGATCTATCCTACGTCATTCTACAATTATTATTTGTAACAGCTCCCGGGCCCCATCTTGGCGATCCCAGAGCTTTACCTCACGACCTTCTCCACCCCCCCTCTCTAGTGGAGTTTTTGCCTTCCGTGGGAACCGAACCACGTACCCTGGGGTTCAAATACGTGTTAAATCCATTCTCACTACCAATTGTGTTAGTGAGTTCAATTGGTAGTGGGAATGAATTGAACACGTATTTGAACCCCCAAGGTATGTGGTTCGATTCCCACGGAAGGCAAAAACTTCCCTAGAGAGGGGGGTGGAGAAGGTCGTGAGGTAAAGCTCCGGGATCGCCAAGGTGGGGTCCGGGGCTGTTACAAAAAAGGTGCTAGCTCAATTGGTAGTGGGAATGGATTGAACACGTATTTGAACCCATGTATGTGGTTCGATTCCCACGGAAGACAAAAACTCCACTAGAGAGTGGGGTGGAGAAGGTCGTGAGGTAAAGCTTTGGGATCGCCAAGATGAGGCCCGGGGGCTGTTACACATTATTGATTGTAAATTGGTATGAATTTTATGTACTATATATTGAGATATTTCCTGAAGCAAATATTTCATCTAAGTTGTGATCTTTTACCAAAGTATGATTAAATTGTCCTAGAAGGACATGATGGTGTATACGAAATTATATGGTGATTCTCCGGCAAAGATCTACGAAATCCCAAAACAATGTTTATGAAGATAAAATAAGGAAATATGAAAATCCCTGAAGGATTCAAATTGCAAGAAAATATTATTTGAAATCTTTTTAATGACAAAAGATCTACATATGGAAAAGTAAATATGATTATGGAAAAGTAAATATGATTGGTATGACCGGTTAGACTATCCTGAGTCTTATGATACAATCGAAGAGCATGAATATTCTTCAATGAATTCTCATATTGTTTTCAAAGTCAATAAAAGGCGAAATAAGGAGTTTAAATTTCCCATTATTTTATGCGATACATCTGCATAATCCAATGTTTTTGTGGGACATTTGGATATTATATAAGTTTATCATGACAAGCTATTTTTATCTCTATCGGTAAGTTGCAATTGGTTTTTTAAAGTATGATAAACTTAAAGAAAATCTTAGAATTTTATAAGCATTATAAGTCTGATGCAATTTTAAAGAGAACCTGTGTTAGAAATTGATTGCACCGTTCTTTTAGTAGCATGATGCAACTATACCACCTAATTTTAAGTTATTTTTCATAAAAAGATGAAACATATGTGCATTTTTTTTCTAAAAAACAAACATATGTGCATTCATTAAGGTTTATATGCCACGTTTGCTATTTATTTTGGCACATTCAGCCACGTTTCCTATTTTTTTTATGTTGATTCAAAAATATTACACTTATAAGTGTAATGAAAAAGTTATAAACTAGAAGTTTACATTACATTTATAAATATAGAGTTGGGATTACAGGTGTCAAATTAAAATTTAACATTAAATATTAATCATTGATTTCTTGTAATCTAAAGACTAATATATGACTGCGTAAAATATCATGTGTGTTTAATTTATCAAATCATTCCTTTATTATTATTATTATTATTCAGAAAAATTCTTGCATGGATATTCACCTAACACCTCACTCTTACACACGACTAATTAAAACATTACACCTCATTAAAATTAAAATAAATAAGATCATCTTTTAATTAACTACTAATGATTCTCATTATTGTTGAAGATTTTCTCTTTCTCCAATCTTATTTATTTTAATTTTAATGAGGTGTAATGTTTTAATTAGTTGTGTGTAAGAGTGAGGTGTTAGATGAGTATCCAACTATCCATGCAAGAATTTCTCTATTATTCAAACATCAAAATTTCATCCCTTTCTCATCAGCAAAGATCGATGACCGACAAGAATCACACAACTTTAATCTTCAAAATGAACACATCTAATTAAATTGTGGAAAAAATTAAATTGTAAAAATAAAGTTATGAATCACACAACTTTAATCTTCAAAATGAACACAACTTTAATCTCCAAAATAATAAAATACCTAAAATAACATTTTAAGAATAACTATTCGAACAAAATTTTCATTTAAAATTTTTATAAAAAAATTCTTTGTAAAATTTTTTATACAAAATTTTCTAACACTACAAAATTGCTTTTAAACAAATCTAAAACAAGACATTTGTAATTTTAAAAAAAAATTAAATATACAGTCTCGTCTTCAACGCACGCAGAGCACCAATGGCTTTGGCGATGGATATCCTCCGTTCATCTCATATCTCCGCCGTCCGATTTATCGACGGTGGCGGAACTCGAACTCGTAGCTGCAAAAATCGACGCTTCAACGTAAGGTTCTCTTCCCTCCATTCATTCATCTTCAAATCAAACTCTTTCATTTCTTCTCAAATTCCATAATCTCCTCACTACTAATTCCCAATTTTCAACAATTCATTCAATTTAGGTCAAGCCTTCCATTTCCGCAGCAAAATGTAAAGTATCACAAAGAGCTTGAAGCTGCCATTGATGTGGTTCAGAATGCTTGCCGTCTCTGTATTCAGGTAATGAATCTTCTTTGCCACCATTTTCCCAAAATTTTGGCTTTGTTCTGAATTTTCTTTAATTTTTAAATCCACTTTGTAGTTTGGAAAATTCTGAAGAGGGGTTCTGTCAAAATTGGATTTTTTTTTGTGTACATTGTTTATTTTCTAGCTAAAAAAAAATGTTGTAATTGTCTTCATTGTGTAGGTGAAATCATCTTTATTCTCTACTGATGGGAAGGTTCTTGAAAAAAATGATCAGACTCCAGTTACTGTGGCTGATTTTGGAGTTCAGGCTCTCATAAGTTTAGGTATTAACTTAATCTCAAAGATAAAGTGGCTTGAGTTGAGGTGTTTCTGAATTCTGATATGTTTGATGTGTGTGTTAAAGAAACCAATGTGTTATAGTCAATTGTGGTTCTGCCTAAGTTGCTCAATTCAGGAGTATAACAAAAATGTGATGAATATGATATGTAAGAAAAACTTGGTGGAAAGTTGGAAATGCTAATGAAGATTGATTAATAGAGTACTCATTAAATTTTTGCCAATGTGGTTTATCGAAAAGCAGAAATACTAGTAATTACTATTAGTATGGTGCAATGCAATGCAACGTAGTTTTCTTATATTAGGTTACAGTTATATTGATATAATTAATCTATTATTATGATTAGCTTATAGTATCGAATATGATTTATCAGAAGCTGTTATTCTTTTCACGGGATTGAAAAGTTTGGTTTTATATTTTATCTTATCACAACAGAGTTAAGTAAGTTGTTCCCTTCTATCCCATTGGTGGCTGAGGAGGACTCTGCTTTCTTGCGATCAAGAAACTTAGTGGATACCGTGCTTGATGCACTAGTAACTTCTGAAGCTAGCTCCACTAGTAAAACATTGACGCAAGATGATGTACTCAAAGCAATTGATAGAGGGGGCAAGGATGCTTTTGTATTTGGATCAAAGCCGGCCACATATTGGGTGGGCATATTAAGTAGTTAAATTCAATGCTATAAAGTGATGTGTTATATCTTTTAAATTTTTTGATTCCTAGCTTCTTTTTTATGCTGCAAAAAAATGTTGTTTACATTTCATTCCTGGAGATTGGTAGAGCATTACATTGTATGTCTGCAGGCTTTCTGTGGAATCTCTAGAATATTCCATAGGCTGTTAGACTCTGATATGGTTTCCATTTAGTTACTGTCATAGTTAGTTTGGAGTTACTGTTCTGTAAGTCCTGTTGTAGCTAACAAGACAAGCCTGGGTGTTTGTACAAATACTATTGTAAACTCACAAATCATAAGGAATAAAAATAAGACTAGAAATTCCTGATTTATCTCTCAAACCTCTCCTTCTGTCATAGTAATTAGAACTTGCCTTTGCCGGTAACCATGGTGCTGAATATGATTGTTTGAGAAATGGTGCTGAACTTTCTCTTGTCAAGACACTTTTATGAACCCATTCCTTGGTTCATTCATATGTATGTGAATCTATTCACACATTAACTCTTGTCTGTGAATCAATTCTTTAGCAGGACTCAACTCGTCAATGCTTGAATCGGTTTAGGCATCCTTGACAGCACTTTACGCAGTTTGGTTCACACTTTATGATCCAAATGGCTTTCTATATGATCATACGTCTAAGACTTCATATGGAGTGCCTTTCAAAATTCAAATATCTAAGTGCATTCTAATCACATGCAAATCTTGACATGCATGCCTTGTTCATATGACAATCAAACTAATTTGCATGATCATGTGTGCCTCAAAACTTAAGCCTATTCCATGTTATGCTATATGATGCATGCCAGGTTTAAGTTCTCAATTCTCTTAAGTCTGTTAATCTTAAGCAAATCTAAGCATGTCATAATAGAGACTTACAAAACGGCCTGTTCATATGTCAATCAAGCTAACTTGCATGATCATGTATGTATGCATCAAAACTGCATATTCCATGTTATGCTAGATGATGCATATTAGGTTTAATTCTCAATTCTCTGAAGTAATAATCTTGAACAATTCTAAGTATGTCCTAAGAAGAGACTTACAAAACAGCCTAAGCCCACAAGCTTTCAACTCCAGTTTTCATCTTCAAGTTTCATGGCTTCTTGACTTCAAGATTTGACATGAAAATTGTCTTCATAATCATCACTATGAGTTGAACCACTGTGTTGTCTTTATGTTGCCTTCCCCGGAACCTTCATGCACACATTACTTCCATGTAGATTTTTGACTTACAACCCTGAATTTGCAAGGGAATTATAGAGTATTACATTGTATGTGTGTGTAGGCGTATCATTTACGTGGAGTCTTTGGATAAACTGTTACAGTTTATGTTAAGCAACTTTCAGTGATAGATAGGATTTACTTTCTGTTAAGGCCTATTTGTCGCCTGCAAGATAAGCTAGAGTTCATATAAAAATATTATGGTAACTCACAAATCATTCAGAATGAAAATCTGATTTGAGATTCTCAATTTCTCTTGGACCTCACCACCTATCAGAGATGAACAAATAGTGGTGATTAAATGTCCTGCTTTTGTGAAAATTGTATATTCTTACTATTTGATGTCTATAAACCCTTGGGACCTTGTATATTTGTAGGTTTATGTCAAGAATTTATCCGTTGACTTTTGTTTCTTTTATTCCCCACAAAACTTCTATTAAGTCCATTGATTAAATACAGGTGCTTGATCCAATTGATGGTACACGTGGATTTCTGAAAGATAACAAAGCGTTATATGTGGTAAGTTATAATGAAGATTGCTTCGAGTTTCTATTGATACTTTTTAAATTGTTTTCATATATTCATGTACAACATAGACATTTTCTAAGGCTCTGTTTGGGAGTTTGGAGGGGAGGGATTTGGATAGAGGGGAGGAGAGAAAAAGATATAGAAATCTTCCACGTCATTTGTAGAGTGTTTTGAAGAGAATGAGAAGAAAATGCCTATGGTTAAATGTATTTTTAATTTTGAGAGTATTATAAAAACATTGAAAGGATTTGAAGAATCTATCTAAGCCCTCCAAGATCCTTCCCCAATACAAATTTTTAGTTTCCCCGTAATAGGGGGATTTTGTATTATAATGAAAAATGAACCCCGCATTCAAGTTGAGGGACTATCCTTCTTTTATCCTTTCCTTCTTCCTTTTTCCCAAATCCCTCCCCTCCTAAACTCCCAAACATAGCCTAAAGTGTCCATCTTGAAGATCTCTCCGTTGCAGTTCTTAGAGTAAACCTTTGCTTGCAATAGTGCATTTGTGCTTACGAGCTATAGTGCTTTTTCCTGGTGTGTGTGTCTGTCTGTCATAAGATAAGGAATACTTGCAAATTGTCACGATTGTTTTTTTTTTTTTGTAGTGCAAATATGTCTGGCTTCATCATTAGCATTTTAATCTTGCTCTTTCTAAAACAGAGGGCAGAGAGAATTTTAGAAATCTGAAATTTCAGAGTGGATCTAAAAACAAATTTATATAAACACATGTTTAACATTCTACAGCTGTTATTCTAATTCTAATTAACTCTCCTATTACTGACTCACACAACTAACTGTAAAGCTGTTATTAGAAGCTTTTAGATACCAACTACCTTCGCAACTTTATTAACAGCTGCCAACTGAGCTAACTTTACAATTACATTAGATTGGATAGCAATAATAATCCCCAAGAGATTTCCAAAATATACAGGTGGGTTTGGCTCTTGTGGTTGAAGGAGAGATTGTAATTGGAATCATGGGTTGCCCTAATTGGCAAGAGGACTTATCTGAAAAATCCTCTGCTGAGACGGAGGAGGGTAGGGAAGCTCTTCCTGGATCAGGAATTATGATGATTGCTCATAAAGGCTATGGAACATGGACAAAAAGGTTGAATAGCAAGCCCAAATCATCTGGTGTGTGGACCAGATGTTTTGTTGATAAGTTTGACATGTTACATAAAGCACGGTTTTGTATTCCAGAGAGTCAAACATGGGAATCACTGCCATTGTCTTCTACATTTAATGCAACTAGCAATTCAAATGATGTAGGGAGCGGCCAAATTCTTATTTTGGCGACATGTTGCGGAAGGTACGAGATATATTATCTGTATATGTTTTCTACTTTATTACATCCAATCAAAATGTTTCGATAATTGATATGCTATGAAGTGGTGTTGAGTAGATGGCAATATTTAAATCAGTTACTAATAATTGGTTCGACTAGTGAATCAACTTAACCAGTCACAGTAATATATGTCAAAGCAGCTGAGTTTGGGAACCAACATGAACCAGTTTTACTCGGGCAATTTTTTTCATAAAAACTACCAACAATGCCAGGCTGACTGCCAAAAAAAACAGGTTGACTGAGTTGTGTATTTTTTTTAAATAATTATTTTAGCTATAGCGAAAGGAAAAAATGCTTAATGCTCATAAAGATAAAAGGCAAGCAAAGTAATTAAAATAACATAAAAAGGTAATTTTCTATTTGATAAAGAAAAGGGGTTCAAATTTGACACACATTTGGCTCTTTTTTAGCATAATTATATTATGTATTATATTCTTAGTTATACAACTGCAATTTTGTACTCCATAAACCTTGATTGTTTAGTTGTATTTTGAACTTTTGATTTAAAATTGATACACATGTGTGTCCAAGCATTGACTCACTGGTTGAATTAATGACCCGAATTAATTACACTGGTCTAAAGCAATCATTGTTTTTGTTACTACTGCACAACACCACCACCAAAAAATAAGGCACCTCCCAATAGATTTGGTCAGCTCTTTCTGTTATTGTACATTCTAAGTTTACTGCTTGCATCTACCAAGGCTTGTCTCTTATGTAAAGTCACAGTGCACACTCTGGAAACAAATCTTTGTTAGTATCTTAAATGCGGAGTTGGAATAGCAAGTTGTTGCTCTGATTACTAATTTATTGATTAATATGTGATTATTATTCAGTAATTTATTGGTAGTTTTATCTCATGCAACTAATTTTTTAGCTTTATAGATTTTTCATCTTTCTTGCTTGCACCTCCTTTCTTGACATGAACATTCCTGGTGATCAATGTAGTTTATGCAAGTATTTGATGGTGGCGTCCGGTAGAGCCTCTGTTTTCATTCAACGCCAAAAAGAGAAGACTACTATCAAGGTAGCTATCAATTTTTACTTTCTAATTGTATGGATATACTTTTTTTCCCCTTATTTTAATTGTGGTCTTGCGCAGGCTTGGGACCATGCTGTTGGCATGCTATGCATTCACGAGGCAGGTGGAAAGGTATGAGATTTCGTACATGAAAATATTTCAGTGTCAATCAGATGTGTTTTGGTATCTTACATGATCTCTTAAGATTAGTTTTTACTTCTATAGTTTTGTTACCTTATTGATATTTCCTTCATTTTTATGATCACTTTTCATCATTGTTTTTGTTATTCAAAATTGTTTCATTGGATAACATCTAATTCCATCAGGTAACTGATTGGGAAGGGATAGAAATAGATCTTGCAGCAGATCAACCTAGCCGGCGGATCATATTCCCCTCAGGTGGTATCCTTGTTACCAACGGCAATCTACATAATCAGATTCTACAGATTATCTCTCAGACTTCAAGAGTTTGATGGTTTTTATACTCATTCGTTCCAACATTATTCGGAAAAGTTACTCTACTGTTTGGTAGCTTATTTGTAATCTGTCATATTTAAGACAACATATGGTAATATAATTCATTTCCACTATTTTTCTAGTGATTTTAAAGGATTCTCTCTCCTTTAAAATGAGTAGAGAATAAAGTGAGAAAACTGTATTGATATTTCAATATACTTATGATTTGTTATGCATGTGTATACAATATTGTATATGATATTTACGCTTTAAACTCTAAAATAAGTTCCCTTTAGATTAATCAAATCCATTTTTAAAAGGCTTTGGTTTAGTTTCACTATGAACATGGTTACATGAATATGAATATGATGACTGTTTTTTTTTTTTTTACTAAAAATAAGGATTCATTCATTCAAATTGAAAATACATAGATCATTACAAATTCAAAATTGCTAAAAACTGAAAGAGGTGAATTTACAAACAAACTTGGAGCACCTAAGTTAATAGCATACAACGGCATCATGAAAGTGCCTACAAATATGACAAAATAAAAGTCACCGGAATGTTCATGTTCCCGGATTTGCAACGTTGACGTCCAAGTCTTCAAAGTCTTCAGATCTGTAATGATTTGATGTGTATGTCAATTTGGATCAAGGAAACACCGCAATGAAAAACCAACAAACGTCACACAAGACGACCACAAAAACAACGCCGCACAAGACGACCACAAACTTAAAAAAACAAAAAACAATCATACAGTAATAAAAAACAATGATGACTGTTGTAAAAGAAAGCCACAGTTTCATACAGTAATAAATTTAAGCTATCAATTTGAAATCGGTCAGTTCACATTACATATTATTAAATCTGTACAAAACAATCTTTGCCATTGATCTAATATCGGACAACTATAATTTATTACAGCGGCATGCAGTTACTGCGTGCAATCGATTCCCATATGATGACACATATTTGCTCTATGGTGTATAGAGATGAGTAATCTGTTTCAGCCAATGCAAACTCATAGTACTTGAGTCAAAGTTATAAGTCCTTATTATTAATTGTTGATTACATCGTGACCAGCAATAAGATAACTACGTACCGACTTTCATTTCTTATGTTAAGTTTGACTTATAGATGTTAAAATGTTAATAACTATTAACTAGTAGGTTATCTTCTCATGCATCAAATCAAACAATTATCAACACATGTCTTCGTAAACAATAGATACTCCTATTTGCCATACAGTAGTAAATTTAATTTTCTAATGCATCTTTCGGTGAAAGTGATTGATATTTATCCCGGTTGTACATGTTTTTTTCTCCTGCTTCCGTACATTCTTTTAATAGAAGCTAATTTTTTTGTTTACTTAGTAGTGAGTCGAACCAAAACCTCATACATACTATCAAAATTTCTTACCACTAGACTAAATCTAGTGGCTATAAAGAAGTTAATTCTAATCCAAGCCGTTTGAGACACTAAATATGCATATTTTTCTTAGTCGAATTTAATACTCCTTTCAAAAGTTTTGGAGACTAAATGTGACACATCTTTCAGCTAAATTCAAACTTTGATTTGCGGTGTTATGAGAGTCTAGCCTTTCCACCAGACCATACCCATTTGGTTGAGAGTTGAGACAATAAAATTTTATTACCATAGTTGTTTTTGATTTACAAGAAAATAAAGAACTGAACAAGACTTCTCTAATTCTATTATTTCTTCTTTTTATGTTTTTTAGATTGGATAAATTGGAGGCAAAAGATTGAACAAAACTGAAAAAAAATTCACTCGCTAAACATGACATAAAATAACAATGGTTCAATATCATACAAATTTATCTTATGTGTTGTTCTGTCAAATACTTATTTTTTACAAATCATTCGGACTCTATTATACTTTATAGTAATATTTGCAAGTTTGATCATTTTTTTTAATAAAACCGTAATTCGTGCATGAAAATTATTGAGTTCCATCGGGCCAAGTGTTCTTTATAAATATTCACAACCACACTCCATAATTTTATTGCTTACTCCATGTTACTATAATCAATTTATACAGTAGTACCAAACAAAATTATCATTTATTTGAGACTGGAATGTAGTACTTACCAATAGAAGTAACAACAACGATAGGAATTTAAAATCATGTCTGATTAACCTTAAAATAGTAACCCTTGCTTTCTATTTGTGCAAGCATCAAGATCTCGAATCTTGAAATAATGCTAAACAATGTTAATAAACTAAAATACTTCTCATTCTCATATATAAAACAAATAAAATAAGGATAATTTATTTTTCAAAGTTTGTTGCATCTATTGAACAGCTCATCACAAACATTAGCAAATGCCAAAATAGTCTACCAAATTTGTGTACACGAATACACGTGGACAACTTCTTATGGTTGATTATAAGTTAAAGAAAACCTTTATTAAAAATAATTATTACTATATAATTAGCATAAAGCCAGGGAAGCAAAAATAAGAATAACTTGTAATTAGGAGACAAATGTATTGTAACAATTTACGCTATTTTGGTCATTACATGACATCACATTGTCTCTAGGTATCAAACACGGAAACAAAATCCACATATCATGATTTTTTTTAATTTTTTTTTTGTAGATTAGAAAGTTGGGTATGTATGGTTAAACATGCATAATTTAATTACAATGAGAAAATAATGGTGGCTAGTAAGAAAATAATAGTAAAGAAGAATAAGCAAATCCAAGGAGGAAATCCTAGTATCAGATTAAATTAATGTTTGACTTTAAACTTTTTTTTGTATTTGGCTAAGTTGGGTGAGACCCTTTAAGACAAATTTTGAGCACCAACCAATTATGATTCGACACCATATATACCATCATTTTGCATGATTTTTTAAATATAAATTTCAATCATGAATTTAGAAAATATAATAAAAACAAAATAATGAATATTTAAATGCATGGCACTTGACTGTTTACGATAAATAATTCATCAATGAATATTATTATAAGCAAAGTTTATTGAAGTAAGCATAAGAAACACTACTAACAATTCGTTATAGTAAAATGCTGAGAATTATCTTGAAAAAGTGTAAAAAAAATAATCGATGTCACTCTTGTGTTGCAATCTTCTTGATATCATTAACCAATCCTTGACCTTCACGCACAATTTTAAGACCATACTTCACCATAGTGTTGTCACAATTGATTTTAATGGTAAATACTCTGATAGACATCTTACTTGGATACGTATTCGTACATCGCTGATGTGGATAATTCTGATACGTCTAAAAAGGAATAAATAGTATTTATAAATATGTCAAAATTATTCACCTCAGTAATATACCGATAAATATCTAAATAAGATAAGTACCGAAATTGATTTTTTTTTTATAATTCAAATTTACCAATTTCGTAGTTGAAATAAATTATCTTATCCTTTATCATGCACAATAAATGTTTGTGTGTGTATATTACATTAGTAGTAATATTTTGTCAAACACCGAACTCTATTATTGGCTTGTTGTATTAAATGTTCATCCTCAATAGTCCTTTATGCTTAGCATGTTTTATTTCCAAAGGCTTCTTAGCATTAATTATGCCCACATACGGACTATAAAGTGACTAGTATATGTACGTTCAGAATCCACTTGAGTTGGTCTGATGATATTGACTTGGAACATGAGAGTGCACTCCTCTTTAACGTCTCGGATTTAATTGTCTCTAGTACTAATTTTGAATCGGTTAATTTAGTTTCTTAAAAAAAGTATATGTACATTCACATTATGATGTCAAGAAAATATAATTTTTTAATTATTTTTAAGCAAAATCGTACTTTTAGCCTTAATTTGCAAGCTTAAGATTTTAGTTATATAATTTTTATAATATCAATTTTTCCTTCCAATAACTTTAACCCCTTTTATAAAAAGTTGATATAAATTAACATACATGTGAACATTAACTCACATGTCACGTTAGTAAATTAACGCAGATACGTGGAGTGCTATTCAATATTCAAGGCAGTATGATTGGAGCTGTAGATTGATTGCCCAAAAAATTAAACACTTAATATAATATGTAGTGTTGTCAGCAGCTAGAAAATCCAACACAAAGGCGTTAGCAAAAGGAAGAAAACAGATCATCAATAGAAGGCACTCCTCTCCCATGCATTACATTAATAAAGAAGAAAATAATGAACAAGTGTATACCCTGTAAAAGAGGGTACGTGGCATTTTATTTTAATTACATCTAGTATGAATCCAGAAAGTTAGGAGTCACACTCCACGGAAAATGATGCCTTCAAAATCCACTCTTTTTGATAATCTTAATGAAGAGATAAAAAAATTATGATAATGACTTAATTACTAGTAATACATGCAAACACTTGTTAAATTATAATTCAAACAAAAAGATTGAGTTAGAACTATGAAGAAGGGACCTATAGTAATAATTTAAGAAAATGACATAGTTCAATGTAATCATAAGTGTTGGTATCGGAATTGACGTATATCCGACACCGTAGCACGTCTAATTTCGGGGAGTATTCATACTTCATAGAGTTAGAATCTTATTGTAAACCTGATAATTAGAATTGTTAACTGGTGTCGAGCAACAACACATCAAGATAAAGGATGGTCGTGGAAGTACCGGTAAATATGAATAGAGAAGTATTAGATGAAAGATTATGTACAGCTGAATCCTTTTTGTTGAGTAGATGAGAATGAGTTGAATACAATATTTTCATCAAGAGAAATGTTATTTAATCATCAAAAAGGGGACATCTCAACAACATCAAGGGGGAGTCACATGTATATAACCGGGGAGTTTTTCAACACATTTGGTTAATGCCTCATTAACCAAATGTGTTGAGGAACTCCCCGGTTATATACACGTGACTCCCCTTGATGTTGTAGGCATAAAATCTTTCAAACTTGAAAAAATATTTACTTTTAACTTTGTTTTAATTTTATCATCCGCAAGCAATCAAAATGTGTCCCATATACAATTTCTCGTAAACAAATAGTTGAGGAGTTGGAGATCAAATTTGGTTAATGTCAGTTAACCAAATGTGTTGAAGAACTCCCCGATTATATACAAGTGACTCCCCTTGATGTTGTTGAGATGTCCCTTTTTGATGTTTAAATAACATTTCTCTTTCATCAATGACGGGAGAAAATGTCATTAAAGGCCTTAATCAACCGAACGAAAACTACGAATGTTATTAATTACACCCGTCAGGATTTGATGATGACATAGATTCACATAGTGGGCCTGTCAAGTCCTTCGAATTTGGGCCGAGTGTGAAGACAAGTACGACCCTAATCACGTCAAAAAATATTAATATTTTCTGTGCACGCAACTTTAAATACTAATCTCTTAAAAATTTTAGAACTTAAATGGATAAAAGCATATTTTTTTTAGAATTCAAAATTTTAGTTAAATTAGAAGATACCGGCCCACATAATCTCTCAAATCCATCTTGGATTTGCACTAATATTTTTAATTTATTAGCCACATTTTCCATTGAAAAAAAGTTATTAAAAAATGAAAAAAAATTAATGTGTACAGTAGGTAGCCGCATTATATATGTAGCAATATAGTCTTATGAAATTAGAATATAGAGAGACACGTATAAGTGTGGTCAAACAGAGATAACAAGGGGACGGCACCGAATCCATTTGACTTATAATCTAAACACTTTTCACCCTCCATTTTCCTATTTATACCATACCCAAATGCACACTATGTCCCATTAAAGGACCCTACAATTTATCATTTATTTCTTTCTCTCTTTATCATACTCTTTCTTTTTCTATTCTTTCACGTATCTCTTCCATATTAGCTTCAACAAAACTATTTGAGCAGCTTGAAGAAGCTCAATTAGCTCAATTTTACAAGAGTTAAGCACTTTTATTAAGCACTTTTTCAATGGGAAGAACACCTTGTTGTGAGAAGAATAATGGTCTTAAAAAAGGACCATGGACAACTGAGGAGGATCAAAAACTCATTGATTACATTCAAAAACATGGTTATGGAAATTGGAGGACACTCCCAAAGAATGCTGGTAAATATATTCATGCATGTTGTCTCTTATTTCCATTACTTTTATTAAATTAATATATATAGTTCTTTTCTTGATTTGATACATATTATTAATTGGTTAATTTTGTTATTTTCCATTGAATTATATAGGTTTGCAAAGATGTGGTAAAAGTTGTCGTCTACGTTGGACAAACTATCTCCGACCAGACATAAAACGTGGTCGATTTTCGTTTGAAGAGGAAGAGACTATAATTCAGCTACATAGCATTCTTGGCAACAAGTAATTAAGCCACTTTCTTTTTCCATTCTATAGTTTTGGACAAATTATTTTTCGCAAATAGTTGAACCTTCCACTCATACTAATCATGTGTCAACTCTACTATAGGTGGTCTGCGATTGCATCTCGATTACCAGGAAGGACGGACAACGAAATAAAGAACTACTGGAACACACACATTAGAAAAAGGCTTTTGAGAATGGGAATCGATCCAGTGACACATAGTCCTAGACTTGACTTATTGGACCTCTCTTCCTTTCTATGTTCACCTCAAATGAACAATTTCCAAAATCTCCTTAACATGCAACAACCTATGGTCATAAATCCTGAGCTTCTAAAGTTAGCTTCATCACTCTTCACAACCTCATCACATCAACAAGATTATAGTAATAATCAAAACCAACCCTTCAATCCTCAAATACAAAATCAAATTCCACTTTCAAATTTTGGTCAATTTCAAGACCAAGTTCAACAAGTACCTAATTCTAATGCCAATGTTTGTACCACCACATTTACTACCCCTTGTGTTTCATCATCATTGCCTAATGAATCACATTTATTTGAACCTAAAGTTGAAGCATATACATCAAATTTCAATGACCTTAGTAATTACCAACAACATTTTGGTCATGATATTGAAAATTGGCATGAAAATGGGTTTGGTTTAAGTGACTTAAAAGAGGATTATGTCCCTCAATTATCAAGCCATAATTATTATTATGGTTCAGATAATCAAAATCTCATGTATCAAAATTCAAACCAAATTTTATCAACACCATCATCTAGTACTCCAACACCTTTGAATTCAAACTCCACGTGTATTCTTGGGAGCAATACAGAAGATGAGAGAGAAAGTTATGACAGTTGTAATAGGTTGAATTTTGAAATCCCTTCACATATTTTAGAGTCCAATGATTTCATGTAATAGTATGTTATGGATTTAGCCTTAATTGGATTCTTCATCATCATCATCAACAGTTAAATCAACCTAAAAGTGTTGATTATTTCACCCTTTGTTTTTGGTGGGATAGATATGGTATATATCTATGATTCCTTTAGTTTGGTGGTGCATGTTGATATTTGTAACATTTCCTATATTATTGATTGATAAAGTTTATCTTTCATAATTCAGATTTTCCTTTACTTAATTTTTAAATTATATATCAAAGTTTATTACCGCTATATATGATGATATATATGTTTTTCTTTGCATATACGGCGCCTTGTTTTGTAACTCCTCTTGTACCTATCTTTGTTCGTTTTATATAAATATCGGGTTTATTAATAATATATATTTGCCGTTGAAAAAAAAATTAGATGAAGTATATATTTACCTCTTTGAAACACCAAATAAAACATGCTATCTCTATGTTAAGATAATGTGAGAGCATCAAAATATATTTTAATTTTGTATTTATTTTATTAGTATAGATCTTCAATGATTTATAAAATATAAACCAAGTCACTCCAAGGCATACGACTTACGTACGTTTTCCAAAAATAGACAAATCTAACATATCTTGTGTAATTCCACAGCAAAACCATAAAATAACCAGAGGATATATGGCATATAAATATTATTTGTGTAGTCAACTGTATTATGATGTCTAATTTATATTTTCTCCTTTTTTTTTTTTAAGTAGACAAAGTGAAAATAAGTATGTTTAACTTTCTCTTTTATTGGCCGTCACCACCAGGTTAATCTAATTCGGGAATCAATTTTAGCATCAAGTGATTTTATCTCTTTTCTGATTACAGTCTTAGTTTGTCGATAAAGTGGTAAACATTACGTGTAATTATATTCAAACATATAAGTGCGAAATTTCAGCTTAATTAAAAATCCAAGTGAAAACGCACAGCTTAACCAATATTGACATTGTTGATTGAGATCAATGTATCTTATTGACGGAATGAATAACATTTTACTTCCACGGTCTGTATGATTACAGTAGTACTCTTTAACATTTTTTATGCATATTAAAAAATAGAACATATAATTAATGCATAAGACTATTACTAAATTACGATTTGTGTATTTATATATAAATGGAGAAACATTTGATGATAGAGATCAATCCGGCTCAATTACCTCGAGGGGATTAGTCTCTACAGTTGCATATAGAGGATACCTTTCGTTTAAAAAAATATTAACTATTTATATTTTAATACAAATTAATACATAGTACCAGCTGTAATATATTTACTAGTATTTGTCTGCACTTGAGATTAGCTCCTCAATAATAAGAACTTAATTTCACAACTTTAGATACCAATTTTAAATGTTTTAAAAACCATTGTAATATTAACTAGAATTTGGTTGCTCATACTCTTGTTAGGGCGGTCAATTCTTGGGCTAGCTTCCATAGGTTTGAGAATATTCCCTTTTGTATTGAACGTTTAGTTTTTAATGAAATGCAGTAAGTTTGTTTGATTAAAAAAAAAACCGTTGTAATATAATCATTAGTGTTATTTTAATTAATATAAAAATTTCTCCCTTCCTCAATTTTTTTATTTTTTTTATTTTTTGCGTTAATTCTCTGATTCTCGGGAAAAAGGGATATAGTTATTCAGGATTTGGTTAAAAGATAAATAAAATATGACAAAAAATTGCTCTCACTGAATATTGAATTTAAATTCTCCCGAACAATTCGTTTTAAGGGGAATCACATTAACCAATTTGAGACGGATGTCTTAGTTTAATTTTTACTTATTTAATTTGTTGTCTCCTTTTCAACCATAATCGTATAGTATAAGTAAGTGTTCATAATATTTTAACGAACCGTCTTTATTTTATAATACTAAAAGACCTTCTTGATTTAGATAACAACCCAAAAATAGAGAGGAAAAGAAAAGTGAAGAAACTCTTTGTAAACTAATGATGAAGAATGCATGATTCTTCATATATCCCGACAGCAAGTCCAAGATACCGGCGAGGTTACCGGCGAAGGCACACCATGGTGGACACGTGTACAAGACACCTGTAATGGACAAGTGTTTATTTATTTTTTCAACAATAAAATACATACGATAAAAATAATATTAGTTAATACTATATGTTACATAAAATAAAGGATAAAGTGTAATAGTGAGCTTAGCTCAATCGGTAGGACATCGCATTTTATATGCAGGGGGCCGAGGTTCGAATTCCGGTCATTCCACTTATCCACCTTAAGGGTGGAGTTTCTAGCCACTAGGCTACTTGACAAAAAAAAAAAGGTGTAATAATATAGTATGATTTGCATGGAGATTATGGATGGATAATTGGATCGTAATAGAGCTTTGACTAATTGACTAATGAATAAGACATGCAGAGGTACGTGTCGATACAACGTTGGTGACACCACATTTTGTGGGGGTCCATATATCACATTTCATTGCAAATCTTGCGTGCTTCCTGTGTTGTTTTATTTTACTCTTTTTCTTATGCACGTAGCAATTAATGATTGGTGGTTAAGTTAATTAATTGCTTCAGCATTTGTGACATGTGGATTCAATAATTAAGGAGTGGACCCGGTTCGTGTGTTTTTAAACCGGTTGACTGAAGAAAATTTTATCCATTTTAAGCCGATGAACTGTATGATAGTAATGAGAGATGTCATTTTTTTGTTTTGGAAAATGATCGTAGTGAGAGATGTCATTCACTTATGACTAAATTAGTTGGCATCAATCATGTATATGTAGTATATGTTTGGTATCCTAAAATAGTTGTTAAATTTTTATTTTATTATTGAAAAAATAAATTATGGTTAGTTTGGAGTTCAAATAACAAATTGTGTCGATGGGTGGGATGTATAGTTCAACTGATTAAGCTAGTTGAGCGGGGTTAAGGAGCGGAGATCCGGAGTTCGAGTTCTGGTAAGGAAAATATTAGCATAATACTGTAATGCTAACAATTAACATTGCTTATTAAAAAAAATTGTGCGGTACGAGCTATGGTCATTTGAGAAATACATTGTCTATTTCGGTGAATATAACTCAATTAGCAAAGACATTGAAATATGTAAGATTTGATATCTGAATTCAAAAATTCTCAGTTATTTATTTTAAAAGATAAAATTTTAGTGATTATGCTACTTAAAAAAAATGTTTTTACCAACATTAAATTGACAAAGTTATAAGAAATTTGAGTTTTCAAACAAAGAAGAGTTTAATCTTTGACTCTGCCTATCTAAAATTTTTGGTTGGATAAAGAGGATTTACGTTCACATAAATGACAATAAAATTTAGTTATGGTACCATAGTAAAATAAACAAAACAAATAAATGAATTGTCTTCAAAGCCGTCTTCTGTCTTCTACTTTTTGGAGGCTCTACAAGATTATTAATAATAAACCCTGATACAAGAAAAAATGCAAAAACAATCAAAATAATTGTCACCTATTTAAATTAAAAATAACATCAATAACACAAAAATAATCATTTTTTTCGCTAATATAAAAAAAGTTTCTATCACACACATCTCCATTTGATAGTAAAACTATATATAGTATAACAATTAACTATAAAACATCTAAAAAAACTATTCACAATTGAACAATCTCTTTTAGAACCTTCTATAACTAATAAATCCTTCATTTTTTAATAAAGAGAATCTCAAATATTTAGACTCTAGAGCACCTTATTTTATATATACTCTCATTTACTAATACTACTATCATATAGGATGTTCTGGATACACCAAATAGTCCCACATCGCTTGGTACTCGAGGCAAATGGTAGTTTATATACAACACCCACACCTTTCAAAAACGCCCGAGGCGCCTTTTTTACAAAGGACAAAACCGTGACGGGTTAACCCCAAAGCGGACAATCTCTCGGAGATGTGGACTTGAGATCAAATCTGAACAGTGGCGCCGTCTGTGGGAAACGACTTGTGGGTTCCCCGCGCATGCCCGTGGTCGACACCCATTAGCCCCTTAGCCTCGACTGGGGGGCTTCTGTTCTGGATATACCAAATAGTCCCACATCGGTTGGTACTCGAGGCAAATGGTAGTTTATATACAACACCCACACCTTTCAAAACCACCGAGGCGCCTTTTCTACAAAGGACAAAACCGTGATGGATTAACCCCAAAGCGAACAATCTCTCGGAGATGTGGACTTGAGGTCAAATCTGAACATAGGAGTACTTTTTTATGAGGCTCTAGGTTCATGTGACACATGCATCAAAGACAGCTCCAATTCTTTTAATACAATATAATGATTGGTGCATGGTTGGAATCTAAGAGACGAGTAATGGAAGGAGGTTTGTGTTCCCGGTACGTAACAACCTTGGTGTGCCGCAGCTACCGCTCAAAATTTTCAATTACGTGCATACGTACAATGCTTGCTTGTTTTGGTAAAAATAAAAAATATAGACAAATTACTATATGAATATGAATGAATGTGATCTTATCTGATCAGAGTCGACCAAATACGGCGGTGTTTGATGGTTTTGTCCTTAGCTTTAGTCCAATGCAACCGCATGGGGTTGTGTACCTGCAGACACTCCGACGCTCAAGTCAGTTGAGGTGAAGTGAAGGTTTTCAGCAATATAGAATACGTACCTTGTAGAGTTGTGGAAATGCTCTATATATAGCCCCTAGCGCTAGCCCAAAGCCGTTGACGTGCAGTTAATGTCCATCAATAACAGTTAATGTCCTCAACGTATTGGACTTTAGGCGGAGTCCACAATGAATTTAACATGTGCCTTAATTTCTTCCGGCATACTACGTGTAAGTGGAGTATAGCACAACAAATAGAAATTTCTAGTCAAAAGCAAACAAAAAGCTAGCCATGTCCTTTTGTGTTTGGAAATGTTGTGTTCCAACATGCAAACACACGTTTCTATTTAGTAATTTCACTCCAAATTGGCATGGTTTTTTTTGCCACATGCGTTAATAATTTCTGATTACCAAAACAAATAAAAATTAAATTCGTTTCCGTCTTCTTTGTCAAAAAGAAAAACTTTTCTTCAGAATCCCTTTTTTCTAACAAAAGGCAAATCCAAGGTCATGTTTTATATGCTCTTTTTAATTAGTCCTTTGTGCTCCACCCTCTTTCTCAAGTGTCGCGTTCTTACTTGACAAATAAAATGTTTACCACTTTTCATTTTTTATGATTTGCAATAGGTTTTTTATGATCCTAGTCAAAAATATTTTTCTAAATAGAACAAGTAATATATATATATCAACTTTTAATTAACTAATTATTCAATTTTGTGTGTGGAAGATATTATATTAACTAATTATTCAACTTTGTAAATTAGATAATAAAGTCTCGAGAAATCAATATGGCATCAAGAAAGTTGATAGCATGACTCTCTCTCATGAAACTTAACTATGTTCGATTTTCAAAACCGATTCGATGATTAGCTTCTTAGCAAACCCAAATGACCTAAATATGCGAGGCTTACTTGAAGCACTTAGAGCACCCACATTGGGAATATGTTAGCGTTGCTACACAAATACCAAAAAAATAATTTTGGGATTGTCTAGATAATTGACAATGAAACTCGTTCTCAAAATTGAAACCGTTCCTCTGTTTGGGAGTGAGCATTACTCTGCTTTGCTCAATTAAAAACAAATATAACATTAAAACTACATACTTTTGACCATGTGTGTTATGTGGGGTCTAATGGGATTATTTTTGAGTTTTTGTGAGTTGTATGGATATTTATGAAATATTGAATTCTTTAAATAATTTAAAAATATAAAATAAAAAAAAAAAAATTAAGTGGGGGTTCATTTAAAGAACCCAAATAGATGTTATGGATGTTGGTGCTCTTAGCGGAGGAAAAACATCCAAGGTATTTTGCTTGTATTCTTGTTCAGTTGCGCGATGCTTCGTTCTCAGCTAGCATAGATAGCCAAAATTTGATAAATTTATAAGTCAAGAACAACTCGGGAATTTATGATTGCATTTGTTTGAATTTACATTAATCTTATACTTTATTTCGATAGTAGGTTGTTGTCTACACTTGATGTATTTTCTGTGGTGTTCTAACTTTGTCAAATGAATAAATTTCGATTTGTCGAAGAGGAAAAAAAAAGTGGGTTTAGAAAAAAGAAAAATTGAAAAACAAAAAACTGAAATGCTTGATACTTATTCATCACATTATAGTTTGGTACTGAGTAACTATCCCAAAGGAAAGTTCCATATTTTTTGTCAACTCTAAATTTTCAGCCATGTATTAACATTAAATGATTGTTCTGTTTTAAATGGCTAAGCTAAGCTCCCAAGTCACTATCTTTGCTTCTTTTTGCTTTGTTACCTCGCATGATATAATGGACACCAATTTTGGTTACCTTACTTAAAAAGTTATAATTATCATTGCAATTATGATTAAGCCTTGTAGTTGTTGTAGGTACTAGAACTATATGCATGTAAGCTATTCGTCACATTTACGTAACAAAAATATTGATTGACTTTGCAGTTTGCATTGCACACAATAATTAAGAGGTGAATTATTCGATATACATATTATGTGAATATGTACCGGATATTTGTTAAGGTAGATAATTCTAATTGATTTAAAAATAATGTTTATTAATTTTTTATATTAAATATTATTTGCAAATCAATCACAATCATCCACCTAAACCGTGTATCAGTACATATTTATATAATATGTGTGTCGGAGTGTTCACATGTGTGTAGGAATGAAGTTGCAATTTTGGTTACATAAAAGGTTAATATGGGCGTATTATGGCTTAGTCGTATTTGACTCGCATCTATGTGACATTATTAGTCCCTTCGCTTTCTGTCTCAACCGACCAAAGAAAAAACTGTTTCTAACTTCAAACTTCAAAGTGTTTGAATAAGTAAACACATAAAGTGGCTTCATGTCTTATTGTCTTTGCTACAATTTTCATTCTTCTATTATGGACTTTAAACTTTCTATCGACATTCACTTCCTTTGTTGTTTTCTTCTTTGAGGTGACATGATTTGCATGTATTATATAAATGCAACTCCACCTAATATTTTTTTTTTTTTAAAAAAATGTTAATTAGTGTCATTGTTCTACTAGTTAAAGGACTAAATATGATAAACAAATTTTAGAACTTGTGTATTTTACCTTTTAAAAATATAGAAAAATATTTATTCTAATGTGAAATTTATTTCTTTTAATTTCTTTAACCGAAACACTACAAATTAACATGACTCTAATTTTTAATAGTAAATGAGAATTAAAGCAAATTTTAACATATGGAGTATTTTTGTTTAATAAAAAAACAATTTGTTAGAAGTGTAAAATGATATTTTAGTTATCTTACTTTTAGTCCCATCTTATTAGAATATAGGAGAAAATGTTGCAATGTGATCAAAGCAGGGGTGTGGATAGAAAGTAGGCTTTGCGGGCTATGTGGCATTGCGGCTAAATATTGGAAAATCATAAATGGTTCACATTTATAAAGTCCTAGTGTCCTACAACTTGAAAAATTCAAAATTGATTTCAATGGTGAGATTATTGCTAGCTTCTAACATATACATATATATACTTGTTTAAAAAAAAATAGTATATCTTTACTTTTTTTATTAAATTATTAAGTTGAATTTCAGATGCTCGCCAAAATCAAGGCAAGGTTCAAAAAGCCCTTACAAATTACAAATAATTTAGGAAGATTCTAACGTTGACGTCCGAAGTTAAACTCACACTCTTATCGTAGAATATGAATAAATTTTTGGTGATCTATATTTTTATATACATTCTATCTACTATATAAATAATTCTCAAAGAAGTAATTCATGTTCCGTTCTCTCCAAAAAAAACACTCCAAATATTTGATGTATTACCTCATCATCAACAGTTTAACTAGTTATTTTATTTTAAAATAATATTGAATTAATATCATCTCCTCATCAAAATAATTTTAGAGTAAATTATACTTTCCTCCTTTGAGATAAGTTTGATTTACAATTTCCTTTCTTCTTATGTTAAATTATACCCACTTTAATCCATTTTAGAATAAATAAATAAATAAATAAATAAATAAATATTTTCTTTCTTTAAAAATTTAATAATAAATTTTTGGTTTTAGAATTTAAAGTTCAATTTATTTTTTGACACAATTTAAAGTTCAATTTAAAATAGCTTTTTAATAATTTGTCCAATTTTTTAGTTTATTTTGTATAATTTCATAGGTTATGATAGATAGATAGAGATATTGTAATTTTTAAGTCAAAAAAAATAAAGAAGAGATACCGTAATTTAAACATGGGAGCTTCTACGGTACATGTGAATAATTTCAATGTACCGGTACATTAGGTTATTAAATTGATAAATTTGTAATTATTTTTATGAATTAACAAACTATTAGCTCATCATTGTATTTTAGAGATAATAATATCACAAGAAAAAACACAATTTCTTTGTTTATAAGGATTACACTAAATTTTTAATATTTTTTCATTAAAAAAATATGAAATTTTATATTTTTGACAGTTTTGATAAATAATATTTTGTTATTATAGTGTTCTTAATGATAGAAAACATAAATTTTTTTTAAAAATATTTAATTATCTATTAATTTGATAACCTAATGTACCGGTACATTAGAAACTATCAAATGTATCATAGAATTTCCCTTTAAACATCTCTAAAAATATTATCTAATCATAATTTTATATCAAAATATGGCGTGGGCGTGGCATTAAATTACGTAGCCAAAATCCTGGTTAAAAAAAGAAAGTAACCAAAATTAGGCAAAAGCAGAAAAGAAACAAGCCCAATATCAACAATTGAGGAAAATTGATTTTTAGGCCCCTCTATATTACTCTCAGGCACCCCATTTTGTCCTTAAAACTATTTTGGTACGTAACTACTAAAATACGCTTATTTTGGTACGTAGCTACCAAAATGACAAAATAACATTAATTTGATTAGTTTGGTACGTAATTAATTACAAAAATACGCTTCGATTGAGTTTTTATCTTCCGAAAACGCTTAGGTTCGGTTTCTATCTACCAATATGGTGAAAATCTAACAAAATAACATTAATTTGGTTACTTTTGGTACGTAACTACCAAAATACACTTATTTTGGAACGCAACTACCAAAATGGCAAAATAACATTAATTTGATTACTTTGGTACGTAATTACCAGAATACTTTCAATTAAGTTTCTATCTTCCGAAAACGCTTAGGTTCGGTTTCTATCTACCAAAATGGTGAAAATATGGCAAAATAATATTAATTTGGTTACTTTGGTACGTAACTACCAAAATGGTGAAAATTTAGCGACTGTTATTAATTTTCACAAATTTGCTCATGGAATACAAATGTTTCTAGTAAAAAAGTATTCACCTTAACACAAAGAGCTAGACACTTATTGCATTAGTACTGAACACCTAAAAATCAAAGTTTACTCTTAATGTCTATGAGTAAACTTTGATATCTAGGTGTTTAATACTAATGCTATAAATGTATAGTTGTTTGTGCTAATGTGGAGTACTTTTCTACTAGAAACATTTGAATACTAGAAACATTTGTATTGCATGAGCAAATTTATGAAAAATTATAATAGTCGCCAGATTTTTGTCATTTTGGTAGTTACGTACCAAATTAATGTTATTTTGCCAGATTTTCACCATTTTGATAGATAGAAACCGAACCTAAGCATTTTCGGAAGATAGAAACTCAATCGAAGTGCATTCTGGTAATTACGTACCAAAGCAATCAAATTAATGTTATTTTGTCATTTTGGTAGTTACGTTCCAAAATAAGTTTATTTTGGTAGTTACGTACCAAAGGTAACCAAATTAATGTTATTTTTCCAGATTTTCACCATTTTGGTAAATAGAAACCGAACCTAAGCGTTTCGAAAGATAGAAACTCAATCGAAGCGTATTCTGGTAATTACGTACCAAAGTAATCAAATTAATGTTATTTTGCCATTTTGGTAGTTACGTTCCAAAATAAGTGTATTTTGGTAGTTACGTACCAAAAGTAACCAAATTAATGTTATTTTGCCAGATTTTCAAATAGATAGAAACCGAACCTAAACATTTTCGGAAGATAGAAACTCAATCGAAGCGTATACTGTTAATTACGTACAAAATTAATCAAATTAATGTTATTTTGTCATTTTGGTAGCTACGTACCAAAATAAGTGTATTTTGATAGTTATGTACCAAAATGGTTTTAAGGGCAAACTGGTCAAGATGGGGGCCTAAGAGTAATATAGGGGGGCCTAAAAAGCAATTTAGTAAATAAAGCCCAACCCAAACCAGACAGCATGTTAAGAGAATACAGTGTGATATAGAAAGAGTTCATCTTTTCGCACCTCCCGAGTCTTTCCAATTTTACTTTCCACGTATCATAGGATGTAAGTGTGTAAATAACAAAAAAAAAAAAATAGTTTGCATAATAGGATGTAAATCTTATAAATTCTAATATTTTTTTTATCCCTCACCCTTTATTTCCCCTTATTTTATAAGATTCGCAGCTTAAGTAGCAATTTTTTTTTTCCAAATTTTGCACCCGCTAACTTCGCTACTTAAATAGTAAGAGGGATATTTTTGAAATTTCCAGAAACGTGCGAGAATAACAAGGGGTGCAAAAAGAACAACTCATAGAAGAATTGGCCTTGTGACAAAAGTTGCATATAAGCTTTCGAACCAAAAAATAAAAAACACGTAGAAGTCAAGCTATGCAGGATTAGCATTTTTAAACTACAGTAAGCAATAAACCGAGATTGTTAATTAGGCTAGGTATTTTCTATGATCATGTGGATTCGAATTCAGACTCTCTCATTTGTGTGTGCGTAATTTTTAGATAATATTTGTCGCACTCTTTTTACAACCTCAAGAAAAACTAACCAAAAATTACAAACAATGTTAATGTGTAAAATTGGTTGGTGCAGACATACACACGTCGAATGACATTGTATGTTCACCACCAAATTAGAAATACTCGTAGCATTAAACAATAGTCTGAACTCTGAACCATAATCCTCAGCAAGAAAAATATGTTCACCACCAAATTAGAAATACACACATTAATTTTACTTCTATGTCCAGTAGCCTGTAGACAAAAAATGTCATTAATTGAAAATCATATATAAATTCTCACAACCCAAAATCCACAATGCACAATATTCAAATTTATACATACAACAAGTTAAAAAGGTTACATCTACCAAAACAATTGTATACACATGAGAAGCTCTGCAAATATTGATTTTATTTTCTTTGGGTGATTATGTAAAAAAAGAATTAGATTTATCGATTATGAATTTTTTTCTCTAAAATTTTGAATGACATGCATAGTTGAATGGAAAGTAGGGACAAAAAAAATCGACGGAAAAAATTTTAGAGACTAAAAAATGCGAAAAAAATCTTAATGGTGTGTGACACTTAATCAAAATCCCACTCTATGAAGGGGTAAGAAATGGAGTAAACCTAAATTCGGTTGTGGGAGTCAAACCTTTATGGAAGACTCGGGTTCTATTAATTATAATTAATTATTTATTTTTTAATCATGTGATTTAATGACTTTGATTTGCTAAAAAACAAGGGACTGGACATGAAAACTTTAGTTGTATTATATTTGATTTTCAAACTGTTATAGGACTGAACATACGGGGGGCCAAGAGACAGGACAAGAACTGAAATTTTCGTCCCCTGTTGTACCACGGTACAACTTTTTATCCCCTGCTCAAATTGTCTAATATAACAAAATAATATTTTGTCCACCAAACATCATACAAAACATTTGTTTTCAATACCTTAAACTTTGTCATGTATTGTTTTGTCCAATACTACATTTTGCTGATCAAATAAACCTTTAATATAAATAAGTGGATTGTTAGGCTTTCAACTCTTCTAGTTCTAGTATATAAAACGTGATATTGCTATCAAATGAACCAAGATAATAGAGACTCTACTTCTTTATTTTAATTAATAAAAAATAGAAATTATTGATTCAAATATATGACTTTATACTAGTATGCATTATTTATTTGACCATAGTTTTATTTTATTTTAAAAAAAAAATGTGATATTTTATTATGAATTTCTTGGGCCTTAGGGTTTCTTCTTGTAATAATTTATGACCGCCTCTAGAACATAACACAACACAACGTGTTTTGTTGACAATCACAATTTCATTCATTCATTCACTCACTCACAATCACATTAACATTCACAATCGCACAAAACTAAGGTTCAGCTGCTTCATCGCTTCTTCCATCTCTCGAACCAAACTAGCATGTTCTCTTCCTTCCAAGGTTCCCTCTCTATTCTGATCTCGTTTTTCTTTTGCGTTTTGGGTAATACTTATCATTCTTTTTTTCAATTTTCAATATGGGTTGGTTCGTTTATTTGATCAATGAAAAAAAAATATTAGTTTTTTCTTTCTGGGGTTGAGTTTTATAGTTTGATTTGTGGGAAAAAAACGAATCTTCAGTTAAATTTCGTTTTTTTTCCTCTTTCAATTCTATGGTACCATGAAAAAGTTCTAAGTTATAATTGATGTTTTTAATTGGATACATTCTCTATATTGAAGAGATAGAGATCTGACATATTCTACAAAAGAAAGTGTTATAGAAACAACATTCCTTTATCTTGTAGCTGAAATTTTGTACCTCATTAAGTTGCCACACAAATAGGTTATGGAGATGGAGATTCCAAGAAATGAGGAACAATAGTTGGGGCATTTATTATACTCTGTGTCAACTTAGTTTGCAACCCCTTTATTTCAGAACTTTACTTTTAAAATGCCTTTTGTAGGATTGGTCATTTAGTATACTCATGTAACTCATCTACTATTTAGGGTGTGTTTGGATAATTAGCTAAGTTAAGCACTTATTGAATATGTGCTTATCCTATCAGTGCTGATATAAAAAAGATGGTTAAATTGTTTCCATATAAGTTGATAGCTTTTTTTGTAAGTTATATTGGGGAGCTTATTGAAATAAGCTGAAAAAACATATGTAGATGTTCTAAGCTCTTTTCATAAGCTTTTTTAGATGCTTACACAAGTGTTTATAAACACAAATAAGCTTCAAATACCCTTGATGCTAATCTAATTGTATTCTTTTTGAGGTTTTGGTTTATGAGCGGGGAGAAGTTACTGTAACTAGCATTTCCATAGTAATGTTTTGTTTACCATATTTAAGGTGTAAATTATTGAAAATATTTCTGAATTATGTTATTAAAATATTCTTGCCGTTTACATAATATCCTTTTGCAGATTTTTGATGCTTAGAAGGATAAAGAAAGCTGCCCAATCTGTTCATAGAATAAATAGAGGCAGGTACGTGGAAGTGAGTGGAAATGGGCCAATTGTCCCGGTTGGACCTAATGCCCACCATTGTCGGTTCTACATGCAATATATGTTTCACAGTGCAGCACGTAGTTCATTTTTGCGGCTTGCGACAAGAGAAAACTTTAACAAAGGCTGTTCTTTTAGAAACTTTTCTGTAAGCTCAGCAAGTAATGAAGTCACACTTAATTCTCAGATTGCCTGGAAAAGGCTGTACAAAAAGTATTGTTCCAGTGGTGATAGTACAT
The DNA here is from genome assembly GCA_951799995.1 of Trifolium subterraneum. Lineage (NCBI taxonomy): Eukaryota > Viridiplantae > Streptophyta > Magnoliopsida > Fabales > Fabaceae > Trifolium > Trifolium subterraneum. The sequence continues at coordinate 3,026,100 of OX637462.1, read as the reverse complement.
TCTCTCCCACCATAAATAGGATTGCTCAGGCGGTGAGCTTGGCTTTGACTCGATCTTATTTGCTGGTACCTGGTATTTTTGCATTTACATGCGGAGAGCTTGCATTGTCCCAGCGAAGATGGGGAGATACAGAGCGTTACCCACCACAGGAGGGATTGTATATGCGTGCAACAGATGGGTATAATTACATGTTTACATTTACGTTCATGATAGTTGAAGGTCTTGTCTTATTAGTGAGGGCTCTATATTTAGCAATTTTGTTCTCTCCGAGCATTGTGATGGGACCGTTTGCAGACTATTTTGGACCAAATTTTAGGAAACTGTGGCTCCGTGTTGTTCATCGAACACTAGAAAAAGCAGGTCCTGCTTTCATAAAATGGGGTCAGTGGGCAGCTACACGGCCTGATCTTTTTCCTCGAGATCTATGCATGCAGCTTTCTGAACTTCATAGTAAAGCTCCTGAGCATAGTTTCAGCTACACAAAGAAAACTATAGAAAAAGCATTTAACCGAAAAATTTCTGAAATTTTTGTCAATTTTGAAGAGGTTCCTGTTGCATCTGGAAGTATCGCCCAAGTGCACCGTGCTACATTAAAATATCGTTATCCTGGTAAGCAAGGAAAACCGCTGGTGGTTGCCGTAAAGGTTAGACATCCTGGTGTGGGAGAATCAATCAGAAGGGATTTTGCTATTATCAATACGGCCGCAAAAATTTCGATGTTCATTCCCGCCCTTAAGTGGTTAAGATTAGATGAGAGTGTACAACAGTTTGCAGTTTTCATGATGTCCCAAGTTGACCTTGCTAGAGAAGCTGCCCATTTGAACCGCTTCATTTATAATTTCCGCAGTTGGAAGGATGTTTCTTTCCCTAAGCCTGTCTATCCACTTGTGCACCCTGCTGTTTTGGTAGAAACATATGAAAAGGGAGAAAGCGTCTCACATTATGTTGATGGTTTTCAAGGACAGGAACATTTTAAATCTGCTCTTGCTCACATCGGAACTCATGCACTTTTGAAGATGCTTCTGGTAAACTTTCTTCCAATTGCAAATTTTGATGCCATTGCTATCTTGTAATTTTGGATTGTGTCATTTTGATGCCATTGCTATCTTTTGCAATGTCATTATACTATTGAACTTGAGCAATTAGACAGAATATTAGAGATTGTTGGCCCATTTGGAAAAATCACAAATGCAATCCTAGATTGTTTAACTAGCATGGGTCGACGAATCAATTGTTTGGAAATAAAGAATACTGTTCTTAGATCTGCATGATCAGGGTCAGTGTTAGATATATTAGGATTAGGATAAGTTGTTTATCTAGTAAGCAAGTATGAATCATAGTTTGGCAAAACAAAGTTTATTACTTTTAAGTTTTCTAATTTCCCTTCTATTTGTCACAGAATATTGCAACAAAAACCCTTTTCTAAACAGACTCTGGCTGTTACTCTTTACTGGGATTTAGAAAGGTCTTTGTGTGCAACTGAAAATTTAGGGTATAGGAAGATCCATAAACATTGGGTCTGATCATTAACAAAGTCTATAGTTAGGAATGGTTATACTGAAAAATTAGTTTTATATTAGTTTTATAATATATGTGATATTTAGCTTTATTTTTAAGGTTATGGATTCAGTTGGATTTTAGAGAGTGAAATATAAGTGGATTGAGCTTTCTTTTTTTGAGGAGTGTTACCTTTTCTAATTAGCTGGTATCGGTTGTTGAGATCATCATTATTCATCACTTAAATCTATTCAGTTATTTATCTTTTTTATATATAATGAATTTCTTTTATCCTCAGTTTTTTTACTGCACGTGTTTGATCTATTTTAATTATCGTATACATTCTAATCATTAATATGAAGTAAAAGCAGCACTATTCCTGTAGTAGTTTAAAATTTGGAACATTACAAAGTTCTAGTTTAACCACGTAGACTTCTTCCAGGTGGACAACTTCATTCATGCAGATATGCATCCTGGAAATATCCTTGTTCGGGGCAAGTCTAGCAAACGGCTTTTCAAATCAAAGCCTCACGTAATTTTCCTAGATGTAGGCATGACTGCTGAACTCTCTGGTAGTGATAGGGTAAATTTACTGGAATTTTTCAAATCTGTTGCCCGCCGGGATGGCCGCACTGCTGCAGAATGCGCACTCAGTTTATCGAAGAAACAGAATTGCCCTAATCCACAGGCTTTCATTGAGGTATTTGTGTTTTTCCACTTCTACGTTATCAATTTTTTCCTCTTTTACTTTATCAATCTTTTTCCCTGTAGGCTCACATTCATTACATAATGTGATTCAGTGCTTGTGGTTACTGCATTTAAATCTATTACTTCACATGATTTTGTTTTGTGGGATCTGATTCCTATATTCATGAAGATTTTTACTGTAATTGGGTTGGGGTTGATCTTCCTAATATTAGTTTAATTGATTTATTTGCATCTGCATGGGTTTGGCGTTTGCCAATGTAGTCAAACACGAGATTTTAAGCAGGATCAGAAGGGCAATGAAATACCGTAACACTACTCGGAAGATCCTACGGAAGGCCAAAATGTGCTAATACATAATATACACACACATAAGTACAAAAACTAGCATATATTGTATGCATAAAATAATCTTTAAATCACCAGTAAACTAAATCAAATATAAGAGAATGAATCGGATTAGAAGAGTGTTTGGGCCATACAACCCAATTCCCTCGTGGCCCAAGCTCTTTTTTCTCCTTCACAAAAAACCTTCCCTTATTCTACTAATCAAAAGACAAAGGGAGATAGTGAGCTGCCTCAACCATGGTTGTCAAGATTGCGAGACATGGAGGAGGGAGAGTCACAAGTGGCCGCGCGAGCGCAGGTATGGCGCAGTTGCAGTCACCGGGATCGTTGCAGTCATTGGCGCAAACAGGGCATATAAGAAAACCCGATCCGAACATAGAAAACACCCATTTCAGTGTCTTTCCACGGGAACGGTCCTCCAATCCCACCACATTTTTTCTTTGTTTTTTCATCTTTATTACTTTTATTAATAAAATTAGTGTGCTGCAATTGGCTGGGGGTGCTAACATGGTTGTGATTGCAGCTATTTTTGTGATGTTTTTGCATGTCATTTTGCTTAAAAAATGATTTGTTATTCAATCAAGTAATGTTCAATTTCCTTCAGAAAACTTATTATGGTTTTATTTTGTGATATCTATTGTCAAAACATACATGTACACGATGAATTAAATCATATATGGACCAATGGGCATAGCTTATTGAAACTGAATGTCAAATATCATTTTATTTTACGACAAATTTGTATGTACTTGTGAACTCGAATTGAATATAAATTTATGCTATTTCATTCATTATTTCCTCTTTGTTTTCTAACAGGAAGTGGAAGAGGCATTTACTTTTTGGGGCACCCCAGAAGGTGACCTGGTTCATCCTGCAGATTGCATGGAGCAATTACTTGAGAAAGTCAGGCGCCATAGAGTTAATATTGATGGTAATGTTTGTACTGTCATGGTGACGACCTTGGTTCTTGAGGTAATTATTTTTCTTTTTACCATGTTCTCTAATATCATGTGACCAAAATTTGCAAGTTACAAGAGCTTACTACTGGCGTTACCTTTTGTATTATTTCTATTTGCTGACATGGTAAGCCTAATATTTGTAATTGTATAATTTTTAGGGTTGGCAGCGAAAGCTTGATCCTGGGTACGATGTGATGCAGACGCTACAGACTTTGCTGCTTAGAGCTGATTGGGCCAAGGATCTTTCTTACACAATTGATGGACTTATGGCCCCTTGACTAAAGGAGGTTTTTTCTTTGTTGAGGCTCTTGAGAAACAATTTTGACAACATAACCCCCAAAACATCTCATGTACTAAGGGATCTCTCAAGATTGCTGTTTGTTTGTTTTATTAAAATTTTATTCTTTGAAAAATCTACCCCCTGTATTTTTTATTTAATTTTCAACAGTAATTTTGTGAGAATCACAGTTTACCACCAAAACAAAGTAGAAAGAATAAATCGGTTATTACTTCTCTCCCACGACACCCTATTTTGCAGCTTGTAGCTGCAGGATGAACCAAGAAAGGAATTTTGATCCTGTTATTTGCAATGTATGATAACAAGGTTGACACCATGATGGAAATTAAAGTAAATATCATACTGATTTGAACTGTAACAATGTTCAGTGTCCTGTCTCAAACTCAAACTCTCAGTTGGATGCATTTAAATAGCTTATTATTTTATTTTTTGGATAGCTTATTATAATTATAATTATCAGTGGAGGTGAAAGTATTTACATCAAATTAAATAGGCCAACCAAGCTTGATGGATTATGAAAAATACTATGCAATCATCCTATGCAGTAATCAGCCGATATAGCATCAAAAGAATAACAGGTGTACTGTTAAATGTTATTGAGCATCAGAGATACTGGTTGCTGTATGTGTAATGCTTCACAGATGCTAAGCTCTGCTAGATTATAATTGATTGAAATTTTACAACGAAGTTGCATGTTCTTATGAACTCTTTGACTATAGATAATGTGCACAATCAATGTTGCAGATTACTATAGTTGCATTGCCATTACACATCATTTCAGCTCTAACTCAGCTGATACAATCAATGTTGCAGATTACTATAGTTGCATTGCCATTACACATCATTTCAGCTCTAAAACTCAGAGCTCATACAACATACGAGTAAAGAGAATATTAATAACTTCAAATCTACTTAAGGAACTTGTAGCCGCAATCTGATTTCAAAAACCGAGCAACTAAAGTGATTCACTTCAAAATTGAACAGTCGGAGAAATATCATATACCATGTAATTATTTATTTTAGATTACATAAATGTGACCAGAAAAAAAAAGTAATAGAATCTGAAAGTAATGAATTGAAGTACTAACAGTAAGAAAAAATCAATTGAAGTAACGAGTTTTGATAATAAATCTATCTATAAAACAAAAATAGAATACATGGTCCAGAGGTATATAAGAATATATTTAGCTAGTTCAATCATGTTTTGGATTGGAAGTGAGCTCGCGTATTTCCTTTATTGCCGTCTCCACGCTATGAAGAGCCATTTTCTTCACCTGTTTTTGTGAACACAAGAAGAAGAAACAAAGTCTTGTCAATTCATGACTGCATCTGAAAGAAAGAATGCAGAAATTGGAAAATGATAACATTATTATGCAGTTTACCTCTAGCTTATCTACCTCTGCTTTATGGTCTTCTGGAAGCAGATGGATCTCATCAGTCAATTGGATACACTCGGCAACACTCTCAGGAGACATAAATTCCAATACCACATGAACACAACACTGCAGATCAAGAATCAGATACTTGTCATATATGCATTCAATTTACTATAAAGTGAAGTGCTACCTAAATCAAAATTAAGATAGCAATATTTTGCTGTCTAATTTCGAAGTGTATAAATCGCGTTTAGAAAGAATGCATATATCCATTCAAGAACAGTTGATATTTTTTGAAGCCAAAAGGAGACAAGATCAGATGAGAAAATGTTTAATAAAATAGTTAGTAGAGACCTTAGAATTCCTAATCTGGTATGGACATCCAGCAGGAATGATGACAGCTTCTCCAACATGTTGCTCAAATGTCCATGGTTCGATATCTGGAAACAATGAAGGTGATTCAATGTATTTATATTATAGGGGAATATGATAGACAATAAAAGCACATGAGTTAAGATTACAGATATACTTACCGAATTCCTCCTTCAGTCTCATTTTGTGAGTAGTGTCCAGAAAGATGCTCTGATCTAGAATTGGGTGAACGATCTGCATAAGAGAGATAAACTCAATCATTTTCAACTCAAACTAGATCATGCTAAGGGAATTTATCTTTTTTGTAACTTACCTTCTCACTGCCATATTCGTTGGTATAAGAAAATTCATCAGTGTGCTTTTTAAGGTATTCTAGAAGCTTCGGTACATCCTGTCTTCGGAAGACATCCCACTGAGCAACAGAATACATGTCAGGGCTCCGAACTGCCTTCTGGAAAGATAAGAAGCTTTGCGCCTTTTCAGTATCAGAACCAGAACGGCATTCTCCATTGCTGGAAGTATTGTTATCTAAACTCTGACTAGCTATTGTTTTGACTTCAGTAGAGATGTAAGACGTTCTATTGACTCTCCTGTAAAAGTCAGTTCCTTCCCTTGCAATGCTTTCTGGTTCATTTAGCTCCATATCTTCTGCATGCTCGGTAGTAACCTTTGGCGACCCCCTTTGACACAGAGTTCGGTGCTTTTTCAATAACTTGGTTATCTTAGTAAGATGTTCCGTAGAGAGAGGAGCATCTGAGGCATGTGCCATAATATTAACCTGGAATTACAAATCAACATAGTAAATGACATTTGTTATCTGCATCAAATTATTTGACATGAAGCTTTTGCAATGATTGAACCATTAATAATTAGTAGTTTGATAAAAAATATTATCCAAGAGGAACAGGGTTTTCATGGCACACAAACACAAGGGACATACGGTCATCCCATGTGAGAAGCATTCCAAGAGGACGCTTTTTATTCCAACAGATGAGATACCGAGTTATCATGACAGGATACATGCATAAAATCTCAGAAGAAGCATACTCTGTGATATTTGAAATCACTTGTCCATTCCAAGTTTCAACAAAGTATACTAAAAGTTTAGGAAATTTGTATTCAAGATATATTTAAGAAATCAAATGCAACATAGAAAGGAACATACCGCATCATATGGTTCATAAGAGAGATTTAGCACGGAATAAGCTTCGTTGTCAGCGCAGCCATGAGAAATATAGACATACGGACCTTTGTCGCGTTTTGCACTCCCATCTTTCATATATGCAGCTAAGTTCAGAAGACCATATCTGGGATTCATGTATTCTTGAATTGGAAGAGCACCAATTACTTCAGCAAAATGAGCTGGAAACTGTTCTTTGAATAGTTGGGAAGATAGCCATCCATTTAGTTTCAGCATCTCATGCCAATCATTTTTCCGAGGTTGACATTTAAGAGACCCAGTAAAATCCTGTCTAATGTTAATTTCCACCTGCCAGAGTAAAAGTTCCAAAATAATATACTTTTAGCAATGGTCTTTTGGTTCAAGGACAGCTTCATTATTTTTAAGAACACGAATAACAGAATTGAATAAACAATGTCAATCTATATGCACCAATGCATTCCAGTTATCAATGACTATGGACATCACAATGTAGTATATATTATTAAATGCATTAATTGGAATTAATAGTTTTCTAACTTAGATAAATATCAATTTAACATACACAATTCATTTACACTGACCTCCCACCAATCCAAACAAGCTTCAAGTAAGTCCTTATTATGCTCATATCTTGTAATGCTCCTCTCGAGATAAGCACAGAACATGGTCAGAGGATCCCAACTGAGGGTCTTTGTACTTCGAAGCACGTCTCGCACTAGTACAGGATGGCCTTTTCCCCAGTGTTTCTGAAAGTGTTCAAAATGATCACAACTGATGTCGAAAACTGTAGGATAAAATAAGCCATTGTCATCAGAATCTTCTCTTCGAGCAGCTTCTTTCGATTGCTTAGTTTTATGATCTTTGTCAATACAAAGTGGGCAAGTTGAATTTTTATCCAACATTTCAGGAACGTCATAGCTGCAAACTATTTCTTCCGCCTTAGCTTCCAATTCTTCGATCCAGCTTAAGGGAAAAACACATCTCAAGTCAAGGTGGCTATTACCGCAACCACCTAGCTCTGTTGGAGGGCATGATACACTGTCAGTAGTACCAATACAACCAGTCCAATCCGGTAACAATGAAGTATCAGTTACATTGTCGCTAGAAATGGTCTTATCATCCGAAAGGCAACTTTCATCAGCAATGCAATCGTCCATTTTGTCAGGTAAGTTGGACGCTGAAGAATGTATATGCTCAAAGGGGCTTCCTTGACTTAATGTCTGGCAACATCTTAAACAAAGGCTGTAGGAACAACTAAAGCAGCTTCTGTGAAGATTCAGAATGGGTGTTTTGCAATAGTTGCTGAGACAAGTATTCATAAGTAAATCTTTTGTTAGCAAGCAGAACTAGAAAATAATTTGAAATTTCATAACAGTAGCAAAAAAATAAAAAATTACCAGCAATTTTTCTCATTGCAGCCAAATTCGACCTGCTTGATGAGAATATCAGAAATATTTTTTCCTGTCAAAACATAAACTCATCTAAGATAATTGTATCTAATAAACAAAAATATATTCACAAACCGCGAAATCAGAAGAATGATAGTTGCTACCTGTATTTTTTGCTTCTGTTTCTAGCTCTGTATGCTGGTCTTCGCTTATTTGTTTCAGTACAGGAAGGAGCAAACAGACCAAATAATGAAAATGCAATATCCTATCAACTCTGCTAGTACCAGCCAAATAATCCTGAAACAACATAGGATAAAATTGAAGTGTCAATAAGTGCCACTAAAGAAAAACTATCCTAAATGATAACCATCGATCATTGATATCAGACCTTACTTTCACGGTCCTTACACTGACTTGCACGGCAATCTTTACATGTGCAAGTTCCTCGACAAACTGGACACGCCATCTTAACCTCATTTTGAGTTTCGAAATACCTAAATTTGTTTCAACAATAAATCAGCATACAATACAAGTACATGTGACAGAAATCATATTCGTAAACATCCTATCACTAGTTCTTATCAATCAACGTAATACAACAGATAACACGGAGTTAGATGTACAAAATACAAGGATGAATAAACTCAAATAAATCAGATCAAACCAAACTTTATAAATATTCAAGCATCAGCATTTTCCAAAATACACTATACTATCGTCTACATTATACAATGTTGATAATAAAAACACTGTAAACAGAACAAAAAATATTTACCATATAAGCACAACAGATAATAATGTCATAGGAAATCAAATTCATAATCAAAATTAAAGTAAATTAACATAACAATTTAAGTTCCAACCGTTGTTTAATGCAATCCATGCAGAAAAACACTTGCTGGCAATTAGAACACTTAATCAGATTCAAAGAATCACTACTCTGACACCAATGACACTTCTTCCTCTTCCCCTTCTTCATAACCTTAAAAAACACAAACAAACACAACAACATCAAAAAACAAAACTAATTGACACTGAATGAAAAAAAGTCAAAATTGAAGAAAAAAAGTCAAAATTGAAAAAAAGTTAAAATTGAAGAAAAAAAAAAACCACCTGCAAATGATCAAAATTGACCCTTCTATCAACATTCTTGGACCTGAAGTAACGTGGATTAACAATTGATTTACCATTACAGTGAAAATCAACATCACAAGATGTTGAAGCAGGAGCAATTTCCATAACCCCATTAGGTAATTCTTTTCTCAATTCTCCTTCACTATAATGCTGCAATTCAGATTCTTCATCCATGTTGTTGTTCATCTTCATCTTCTTCTTCTTTTCAACCTCTCTCTGTAACACCATCCTTATCAACTCCAATTGTACATCACCACCATTCTTCTTTTTCTTCTTCTTCTTTGACCTAATTTCAACGACGTCGTTTTTCTTTCTCTTCTTCATCTTCATGTTTCTTTGAAGCTTCAGTGATTCTGGAACCTTCTCTTTGTTCTGCCGAATTTTTCCTTGAAGATAATGAGCCTCGCATAATTTCACGTTTTCCATCGCTCTTCTTTTGCACCGCCATTGTCGTCCGTCGGTGCGGCTACACCGGAGATTATCCGGCGGAATTTCCACTTTGACTTCCTCCGTCGTTGATTTTTTCCCCATTGAAAAAAAATTGAATTTTTAATTTTTTTTCTGATGAGAATTGAATTGGGGGTTTTTCTGGGGAAAATTTTGCAGGGTAAAGTGAAAGAGGCACTCAGAGGTATAGAAAAGAATAGGGTTTTTTTTTTAGGGTCTAAAAGATTTGTTTATGATATTTATATATCGGATTTGGATCCTCTACAGCGCGATATTATCCGACAATGATATGATTATATCGGATTTGGATCCTCTACGACGCAGGTTTTTATGAAAGATTTATATCGGATTTGGAGTCTTTGCAGCGGCGGAGCCTAAAGGTCAATGTGTGATTAGAATGATTTATTCATTCATTAAATTATAGAGAATTTGAATAGTCTTGTTTAGTCTTGTAATCCTAAATTTAGGGACAAATGTGATCATGAATTGATTATAGGACTCTTCAAAATCTTTTTCATATCTTTTGTTACTTATCTGATAGAGTGAGTGCAAAAGTTCTGAAAAAAGATTTGAAATTGGACTTACTTTTTTTTCTTCTTTCTTTTTGTTAAGTTTTGGCTGCAACTTACAAAGTTTTGTAAAATTCAGGTTGTTCATTGTGGGATTGTTTGGAGAGTTGCTATTCTTGGAGTTGGAATTATTTTTAATGAAATCAATTATTAAGTTTAGTAACTAATTAGCACTAAGCATTTGATTGAAGAATTTTAAGGTATATGCATAAATGAGATTCATGAATGGCCAATGCAGGGACACTGATGTAGTCATGCTTAGGTAGCTTTTCTAGTTCTACATGTACATAATATTGTGTATGATTTTTGTGTCACAAATGAAAAGTGAATGTTTTTTAGTACTATCTTATAGAAAAAACTGATGTATAACAACAGTGTATACTATAGAGAATTTTTTTAGTTTTTATACATATTTATTTAGGACAAAGCTTAAGTGAATTTTTCTAGGATCATTAGATGTTTTTCGTGGTATTCTTAACTTAACTATTCGTGATATTTTTAAATTCATAATTTTTTCAAAGTTTGTTATAAGCACAAAAACCGCACTCAAGTTAAAACCACTAAGGAAATGCAGTTAAGTTTTATTTTATTTTTCTTTTGAGTTTCTGTTTTGAATACAAGAAAATAGAGGTAGAAAAATTGATTAGTCTGTGTAGTCTAATAGCAATGCAATAGTGCATTGATATATGAAAAATATTTCTGTGGTAGAAAAATTGATTTAGTTGATTTTTTGTGGTTCAGTTTTGTAAAAAATCAGATTCAAAAGAACTAAAATTTAAGTAATTTGTTTATGGGCTGAAAAACCATCAAATGTTGTTTGATGAGCCCGTTTTTCTCTTGTGTCTGCATTATGTTGAATATGAGGCTCAACATTGAATGCAGGGGTTACTAGATTAACTTGATTTGTTTTGTATTGTAAAAACATTACAATATGTTTAATTACGGGAAAGAAGTATAGTTCTGATATTTGATAGTAATCAAATTTGCCATTACTTATTCTTTTTTTCAATTTTGGAAATGAGACTCTAATAAGACTTTACACTAGTTTGGTTCGGCGGTGCGTTTAGAAAATCTACAACGAAATACTTCGTTAATGTGGAAGCTGTGATTTGTAGCTTCCTTGTTTTCGTGACAACAATGCCTTGTAGTACAAGAATGAAATTCAGCCGCAGTTCCAAACTTGTTCGGTTATGCAGCGTGTTTAGCAAAATCACGGTGAAATAGCATGTTAATATTAATGTGGAAGCTGTGTTTTGTAACTTTCTAGTTTTCCATGACAAGAATTCCGTAGGGTATACAAAAATGAAATTCTAGCCGCGGTTCCAAACATACACTCTTTCATCAAATGTGTTCCGTGCAAGTGTTGAATTGCTTATTTGAAAGTTTTTATAATTTATATATAGCATTGATATGAGCTTTCAAAGGCTTTTGCCAAATAATGTGTCTTGCCTTTATCAGGAAATTAAATTATTTTTGAAGTTCCTTTTAATGAAGAATCTTTCTGCACATTAGCTGTTGCTGCTGAAATGAATTTAAACATGAGCATTAATTATTTTGTTTTCTTCACTTTTATTTTGTTGAATTTCAATTTTACTTTAATACAGCTACTACTCTCTTGCTAGTATCTATTTAGTTTCATTTTTATAAATAATAAATAGTTTTTCCCCTAAGCCAAGTGGTAGTTAATCACTTAATCTAATGGTGTCTAGTTGTACTTTGACACTTTCAATTTGATGTTCAACAATAGTCTTAAACAAATAACTTACTGTGAAGTACTGTAGCTATTTTTAGTTAAGATTCTCAACATGACATTGAGTTTGAGTGCGGTTGAAAACTTCGCAGTCATGCACTTGGAGAATTTGTAACCGTCTAATTAAAATTGGATAGTTCAAATTTCACTTTAGGATTTTCTATCTTACAAAATAAAATATTGTCTTAAGATATAAATCGTTCGATCAACATCAGACATATTTGAAGTATTGAACTTCACGTCTGCATCCACATGTGACTGAACCTAATCAGATTCCCTTGGCATGATGTTAGTGGAAAAAGAGAGAAGTTTTACCAAATGAAGACAAATATGTAATTCATATTGTACAAGTTAAGTTTTTATCTTTTGTGAAAAGAATAATTCATTTAATCAAATTGAAATTAAAATTACATATGCATACAAATTGCTCCAAAAAGAGAATAGACAAAAGAGAAAATTTATGTTGACGATTGCAATTTCTTGAGAGAGACTAAGTTGAGGTGTATGGAGATTAGTAAACTTCAATGGATATTTTGTTCCTTCAGAAGACAAGGCTAAACTGAATTGATCAATAAACATGTTGTCTTGATGTGCTTTGTCCCTGAATTTATGAGGTTGTTCAAAAGAGAGAAGAGAGAGATATCTGCAAGATTTCATATACAATATTAAACATTTAACTTACTAAATTAAGATGCAAAAATTCAAGTTACAACTTACACGATAGTAGAAGAAGAATTTGAGAAGTACAAGTCATGGCCATATTTTAAAAAAAACATGATTGAGTGTAGCGTTGATGAAATCAAATATGCAATATTTGATATCAAATATCATGTAGATGTAGCAAGAATTTCATCAACGCTGCACTCAATGATGTTTCTCTAATATGGGAAAATAGATATATGATTATAATTATATGAGATCTACTTTTCCAAGCAAAACTATTATATATATAAGCATGAAATCACTTGTAAAAGCAATGCAGTACATCAACTTCCATTGATTTTGTACTACCTTTACATTTGGGTACTTGCAAATTTTTCTTCTTAAGGGACTGTACTTTTCAATTAGTTAGAAGTTACTATACTCTCCATTTATATATTTTGCAACATCAAAACTGTACTTCTCATTTGTACTGTAATGGAATCTTGTACTACTATTCCATTCTCATTCTCATCTTTTCAAAAAAATTAGACAATATATTTGAATATTAAAACAATTTTTTTGTAGTCTAATTTTGACAATGCACAAGCATAAGAGATTAAGTGTTTGACAATTTGTTTAAGGGTTCTAAATTTGTAGTCATGTGGACTAATTTATTGTTGATAAGTATAGTCGTTTTTTGTCGTGTTATAGGTATAAATTGTCAACCACCTTTTAATGGTGACTAGTCTCTCTCAAAAAATCTATTAGGTCATCTAGTGAGTTCTCATTTTTCAACTGAATTTTTTTCATACTCAAGAGAACTTCAGGCATAACGACTTGTTCAAGGAATTCAACTTAATCTCTTATCACTCGGACCAATCCATTATTAGAGGTAAATGTGGTCTTTTTTTGTACAGTCAAATGTAGTATTTTATTTCTTTCTTTTTTTGGTGCAAAGTCTTTTATTTCAGTGGAAAATGAAAAAAAATGTTAATTCAAATTATGTTATGTCGATGCCCTTGAACATCATTGACTCTAGAAGGACCTTACATATGTATTTTTTTTTAGGTTAACTCTTTGGTTACTAGGGAAACAAACCTATTAATCTAGAATTCAATTGCAAGATAAATGAAATTTTACAAAAATTATTCCACTAAAAAATTAAACTCGGGTTCTCACAAACCATATATTCTTTGGTAGGAATCTTTAACAACTTGAGTCAAATTTCTTGGTTGGTACATATGTATTTCATAAATTTTTTTACGGTACATATGTATCTCATCTAAAATTATTAATTTTCTCATGAAAATTGCTTTTTTCGCCCCTACCATTTGCTCCCAGGCCCCCCTGCATGACCCATTTGCCCTTTAATGCCTTCGGTAAAACGTTACCAAATCAAATAAATTTCGGTACCTAGTTACCGAACTCATGTCACGTTACATAGTTGGCGTGGTTTATAACAGAAATATATGTGTTCGGTAGCTTCGTACCGAAAACATGTTTTTTTTATAAAAATTAACAGTTTCGGTAACTACGTGCTGAAGACGCTTAATTTCGGTACGCAGCTACCGAAGTTGGTCTATATAGGGTCTAGCTGACAGACTTGTACTTTCATAACCTCTTCAACACACAATCAAAATTTTTGCGATCTAGGGCGTTTTTTGGCGTTTTAGAGGCAAGAAATCGACGTTTATTCATCCATAGAAATTTCCTACACTGATTGGTTGTCATACAACAGGTAATAAACACTTTAATCCGTTTATTTTTCGATTTTGCTTGGTTTTGCTGTCAATATATTTTCTGGTAAATCGCTACCGAAACGACAAAGTTTCGGTACGTAGCTACCGAAATATCCTCTTTCGGTTTGTAGCTACCAAAAAAGTGTATAACTTGTTTTTTTTGTGTTTGGTTGATAGCGTAGGTTTTTCTAATGGCTGAACCTCCTATTGAATTGAAACCAAACATTGATGAACCCGACATACCTGTCGTTGTTCAACCCAATGTTGTGGAACCCGATGACGAACAATCTAATGTTGTTGTTGACACCGGCGAATATTTTGTAAATTGTGAAAAGATGAAGGTGCGAGATGTCATGATTGATTGGTGTAAAAGACAGGCTGAGAACCTTGGATTTTCTATTGTGATTGCCAAATCAGACAATGGGGCTTTTAATAGGAAAAAGTATTTTATATTGGGTTGTGAAAGAGGTGGTGTCTACAATGAAAGGAAAAAGAAATCAAAGAAAGAAGACACTGCTACGAGAAAAACATTGTGTCCGTTCAGGCTACGAGGTTATTATTTGGCATCAGAACAATGGAGTATAAGTGTTGTGTGTGGTGAACATAACCATGAGATGTCAAAAACATTAGAAGGTCATCTTCTTGTGGGACGCTTAAAACCGGAGGAGAAGGAGTGTGTACGCGAGTTGACTAAGAATTTGGTGGCGTCGAAGAACATTATGACGATGTTGAAAGGGCGAAATCCAGATAGCAAGACAAATATGAAGCAAATATACAATGCGCGCCAGAGGTTTAAAATAGATGTTAGGGGTGAACTCTCTGAATTGCAACATCTCTTGAAGTGTTGTGAAACTCACAAATATTTTCACAAGTGTAGAACAATTGGTGACTCCACAACTATACAAGACATTTTTTTGGCACATCCTGAGAGTATTAAATTGTTTAACACTTTTCCGACTGTTTTGATGATGGATTCAACGTACAAAACAAACAAGTATAAAATGCCTTTATTTGAGATAGTCGGTGTAACGTCAACTGAGGAATCGTACAATGTTGGATTTGCCTATATCGCGAATGAAAAAGAAGATAATTTTGTATGGGCTCTTGAGACATGTAAGAGTCTTTTGATAAGTAAGGAGACCTTTCCGAAGGTCATTGTCACCGATAGGGATAAGTCATTGATGAATGATGTTGCAAAGGTTTTTCCGAATTCAACTGCTTTAGTGTGTCGGGTTCATGTTTATAAAAACGTCAAAGCTAAGTTTAAGGCCCTTTGCAAAGCAAAAGACCAAAAGATGGATCAGTTACTTAAGACACTCAAACTTCAATGGAATTCAATTGTAGATTCGACTTCAGAAGAGTCATATACGACTGCAGTTGTTGATTTTAGGAAAGTGTTTGAAAAATTTCCAAATTTTGTCAAATATGTTGAAACTACAGTCCTTGGTCCGGTGAAGGAAAAATTTGTGAGTGCATGGACAGACAGTGTTATGCACATTGGCAACACTACCACCAACAGAGTTGAGTCACAACATGGTGCGCTAAAACAATATTTGACGGATTGTAAGGGTGATTTGGTCAAGGGTTGGGAGGCAATAAATCAAATGGTCCCAAACCAGCTGACTAAGATAAAGACGTCATTTGGACAGAGTACTACTGCTGTTAAACATTATTTTAAAAATCATTTTTTGTACATTAATTGGTGTATAACATCTCTCGACAGGCCTTACACTTTATTCAGGGTGAAGAAATTCGATCACGCGATTGCGGGAGGAATCGAAAAAAGTGTGGTTGTGTGATAAAGAAAACATATGGGTTACCGTGTGCTTGTTTAATAGCTTTGAAGATTGAAAAAAAGCTACCTATTAGACTAGATGAGGTTAACACTCATTGGAAGAGATTACAGATTGATGAAACTGTTGATGGTGAAGTTGACTGCTTGCAAGAGTTTAATGTAATTCAGGTAACCGACATAATTATACACTTTATATTTTAGACCAGAACATTGACTTTCAGGTTTAAGTATTTAAATAAATATTTTTGTTTGTTTTAGGAACGGTTGAAATCATCAGATCATAGTATGAAGCTACAAATCAGGGATCAATTGTGTCTGATAGCTTATCCAGAAATTACATCATTGACTCCACCGATCAAGCAGGTAGATACAAAAGGGGCCAAAAAGCGGGGAAAGTCAGCTAAATGCAATAGTTCAACCACCAGATCTCCATCTTATTGGGAGTACATGGATGAACGATTTCTTGACTCTCAAGCATCACAGTCAAAATCATCGAAGCCCAAAAGGAAGACTGCTCGCATTGGTAATTTGTCTCCTAATGTTTTACCTTGCCGTTCAATTAAATACATGGAGTATATGCCACTCTTCATGCATTCATATATAGAGGATATTATTGATGTTAAGGGTGACGGTCATTGTGGATTTCGCGTTGCTGCAGAGTGTTTTAATAAGGGTGAAGAAAATCAAGGATTGGTTCGGGCTAAACTAATTAGAGAGTTAACCATGTTTAGGAAAGAGTACGAAACAATTTATGGTACTAAGGAACGATTTGAATACATTCTCAATGGTTTGTACCCTCCAAAAGTTATGCCTAAGAGTGGCATTGCGCCAGTAGAGAATTGGTTTACATTTCCAGATATGGGGCATATCCTTGCAACCGCCTACAACCGCGTTGTAGTTGAATTGACTACTCATCGTATTGGTCATTCTGAAACCTTTTTTCCAATCCGCGGTCGTCCACCATTGGATCCATCTTCACGGATTATGTGTGTTGGTATGGTTCCAAATCATTGTGTGTATGTAAAATTGAAGTCAGGGTGTCCACTGCCTCCAAGTTGCAAGGAATGGAAAACTCATCGGGCGCCAGAGGCTGAGAGTTGGGAGGATACCTTTTTGGATCGGATGACTGAGTTTGACGAACTGATGAAGAATGAAAAAGGTGACATGGAGATGGAGACGAATAAAGATGATCCCATTATTGTGGACTAAGTTTGTAACCGACACTTTATGTGGTTGTAATGTAACCGACACTTTTTGTGGTTGAAATGTAACCGACACTTTTTTGTGGATGTAATCAAGCAACAAATTATATAAATATATGGATGCGTATTCAGATAAATCACAACTCAGTTTCAATTTATTTACTAGTTTTTTCAATTCTTAACTATGTCATCCTCACGTGGTTCTCGCAATCCGGTAGAAACATATCAGTTTTCTGTCCAGTTTCAGGGTAACAAAGAGTTGTTCACCCTTGCATTGGATACCAGTCTAACAACTGTTGAATCAATCAAAAATAGAATTGAAATCATGTATCATTATGCACAAGGCAAACAAATCAAAATTGCGAAACTTGGGTATGCAGAAATGTGGGTCGATCTGGCAGCTGACTGTTCAAGCAATTCATTTGAAGATGCACCAAAGAAATACGGGTGGAAACAATTGAAAGATGATGATGATGTGCGTTCCATGTTTAATCAAATTCCAATTGATCCAAAAGGGGGACGTTTGTATGCTATGTTAAATTAAGCTAATTTTATGTCTTACGATGTTTTATGTTATGTCTTTAATTTCAGTGTAATGTGTTTAATTAAGGATGTTCCGTGTTTCATTGTAATGTGTTAATTAAGGATGTTCCGTGATTATTGTAAATATCCGAACTTGTGTTTCGGCGTGGATTTGGTAAATCCATGTGAAATTACATGTTTAAAGCCTTGTCGCACAACTTAAACATCATTTCGGTAGAATTGTGCCGAAATAAGTGAATTCCAAATTTCACTTATTTCGGCACAATTCTACTGAATCCATGTCGTATGTCAAACAGAACATGCGTTCGGTAGGAAGCTACCGAAATAAGTGAAATTTGATTCTGGAATTCACTTATTTTGGCACAATGCTACCGAAACCATGTTTAAGCTGTTCGACAAAATTTTAAACATGTCAGTTCACATGGATTTACCAAATCCACACCGAAACACAAGTTCGGATATTAATATCTGTCCAATTTTCAATCACATTACACAAGTTCACACATGTCAAATTATGCGAATATCCATCAACAGATACAAATTTTCAAAACACATCAAATACGAATATCAAAAATACGAATACGAATACGAATATCCAAAATTACATAATCCTTATACATAATCATTGCAACATTGTGCGTACCAAAATACAAATCTCCAAAATTACACAATAATTGTTTAATACATACCAAAATAACAGTCAAAATCATTAAACTAAAATAACATTAAACTAAACTAATGACTAGGACCGTCTTCACCAGATTTCTTCTTCTTCTTCTTCTTCTTGCTTCCTTCACCAGAATCTCGCTTCCTCTTACTGGCAGCGAATATGTCGCCACAGGCTCCAAATCCCTAACCACTTTCTTCAGTACTTCCCTAGCTTCTTCCAAAGTCAACTCACCATCAAGTTTTCCATTCACCTCCTCTATGACCGTCCTACAAATCTTAAACACGTCTTGTTTGTCAGCCGCATTGTCCTCCTCAATCAATACTTCCAGATTTGCAGGTCTTGCCGGATTCCCTTCAATTGGTGCCCATAACTTCGGATGCGAAACACGATAAAACCATGCAATGTATCCGGGTACGGTTTCAAACCCATTTTGTGCTCTTGGCCCTCTCATTTCTTCAGTGACATAGTTCTCAACCATGTAGTTAGCAAATGCTTCACCAATTGTAAACCGATTCAGACCAGCTTTTGCAGATTCATCAGGGTGTCTGGGAATAGACTAGACATGGCCAAATTGCCTTAGGACACACTCAGGCAAATAAGGACATATCATAGCACTTCCACACATAATCCAGCCACTGTACCAACAAATATCTTCAAACGGCTGAATATGTCGGTGATCCTCATATGGTCTAAACGTGACTTCGTCCACTTCCATCCTATCCAATGTCGTCCTATGCTCATCCGGATATTTATAACCTTTCAGAGGCAAATATTTAGCGCAAATTGGATCTTAGTGCCTATACTTTTCACTAGCCCCTCCCCCTCCGAACCTTTTGAAATGCTCATAAATCCACGCCTAAAAACAACAAATTAATGGATAAATTAACAATAAATAAACCTTTTGAAATGCACAAAATGATTTAACAACTGCATAGATAAGATAATGAAGTCATTTTAAATAAATTAAATTTATATACCTGAAATATATAGTTGTAACCTCCATGGTTTCCACATCTCGGCTTAGTTGTCTTCTCCAAGTAATGATACAAATATGCCAGCCCAGAAGCACCCCAGTTCCATGTGTTTACCAAGTTGAGGTCTTGCAAATATGTCAGGAATATGACATCCACATACTGCATACTTTTGTTGGTGAAAATGGTTCCACCAATCAAGTAGAGCAAAAATGCTCGTATGGTGCAATCCCTGTAATTTTGCACAACTTCCTCCTCTTCCTCTTCCTCTTCAGCTTTCAACGCTCGACTCAAATTGGCGGCGTATATCTTCTCCAGCATGGGAAACCCGATATGTGCTCCTTTCATTTTCTTGAACTCTGCCCTACACTTAGTTCTAGGGAAGTTCAGATACTCTCGGCACATATCTTCACCTTCTTCCGTTGTGCACGAAGTTCCAAGGTGGTTGAGCATTTTACTAGTGATGGGAATATGTAGCAAGCAGGAAACATCATCCAAAGTTATCGTAACTTCACCAATCGGCAGATGGAAAGTACCGGTCTCTGGTTGCCATCGCTCGGTAAATGCCGTCAACAATTCCCAGTCAAGATTATTGTAATTTGTCTTCAAAAGTGGTTGAAGTCCACTAGCCTTAACGACATCCCAAAACCAATGCAGGTTACTCTTCGGCAATGTAAACTCATTTATCTTTTTTCCGTTGTTCATGCACCTCAAATATCTCGTTTTACACTGCACAAATTCAATGAAAATCATAAATTAAGAAATAATCACAAGTTTAACAAATTCAATGCAAATTAATTAAAATACGAATTTACCTCTCCTCTCCACAATGACGCAGCAACATGCTTTCCAAAACCCGGCAACAACGACAAGTCCGTTGGACCACCAGGGTAACTTGAAACTTTGGCTTCACCGGCACGTGGTGGGTTTCTTCCTTGTGTTGTTCTCGTATTTTTTTTCCGTTGTGGTGGTTGTGGTTTCGGTTCTGCTTGTTCTTCTACTTGTTGCTCTCCCTCTTCCTCTTCATCTCCAAAGTCGAAAAAATCGCTCAAATCTTCTTCAAGTTGTTGCTCTTCCAATATCGGTTCAGTAACTTCCATTTGTTCTTCTATCTCATCTTGACGCTCCTCCTCTTGAGCTTGACTCGATCCAGCAACTACAACTTTTTTCCCTTTAGCCCGACTTGGAATTTTATCAACATTCACAAGTACTCGACGTGCAGAGCCATGTGCTCTGCTTTCCCTGCCACCTCTGGTTCGTCCAACTTCATCCGTCATTCCTGTATAATAAATATTCAAACAGCTTTCACTAAATCAACCCAACAGCATAATATTTCAAATTAGACGAGCATCGAAAGAACATCTAGTCATCAAATCATGTTAGGTTCCTTCCTATGTTACAAACAAACAACAACATCATCTTCCAAAACATATTACAAAACATCATAACAATCAAAATAATAGCAAAACAAAAGCATCAAAGAAAATCATAAAATTTCAACAACCCAATTCAGAAATCTTAACTGGAAATCCAAACTGCAAAATCCAGGCATTTTATCAAGAAATCCAGCATTTTATCAAGAAAATTTATCATTCAGACATTTTATCAAACAGTTGAAGCACATTAACCTAAATAGAAATCCAAACCCTATACATTAATTAAATTAACATTCCAATTTCGTGGAATCAACATATTAATCATAACATGATCAAAATATAATCAAGAACCCAATCAAAAGCAAGTAAATGAGATAAGTTATTTAAAATACTTACTTGTTCAAGTGAATCAATAAAAACCACGAATTTGGTATCCTCTAATTTGCGAATTCTAGTGATGGATGAGTTGTTGTGAACGAATTAAACCTTGTTGTTGTTGTTGACCTTCAAATTTGCGATTAGAACCCTAGAATCGCCCTAGATTTTGGATGACTTGTGTTTTGCATAAACTGATATGAAGGTTTAGTGAAACTACTGCTATATTACTAGACTTTGGTACGAACCTACCGATATCCCGCGTGTTCGTCACAAAGCTACCGAAACCACGCGTGTTTGGTAGCTTTCTACCGAACCTATATATTTTTTAAATTTTTGCATCAAACTTGCTGTCTGACAGCGTATTTGTAGCCACTTAACATCACTTCGGTATCTACGTACCGAAATAATACTATTATGGTAAAAAGGTACCGAAGTGCCCTGGGACTAAAACTGAGGGTATTTTGGGATTTTTGGGGGCCTGGGAGCAATGGTAGGGACGAAAAAAGCAATTTTCTTTTCTCATAGTAATTGCTTTTTGTTGGCATAAGCTCTTTTTCATGTATATGGGCCGTGGGCTTGAAATGTGATCCGGTAACTGAAATTAGTTTTTCTCATATTAAGTTTTGCTTTTTAGGCCCTGCAGTACTCTTAAGCCCCCAAAATTCAAAAATACCTTTTCTTAGTTCATTTTGGCACCTACGTGCCGAAATTAGTTAATTTTGGATTGTAACTTCCGAAATATGAAAAAGATTTGAAAATAAAAAACCATTTCGACACATAAAATCCAAAATACGTGCCAAACTTAACTAATTTCGGCACGTAGGTGCCAAAATGAAGTAATTTCGGATTTTACGTGCCGAAATATATAAAAAGTTGGAAAAAAAACGACATTTCTGCACCTACATTCTGAAATTACAGTTTTTTTTGAAAAAAAAAATCATTTCGGAACGTAAATTCTGAAACTGACTAGGGGTAATTTGGTCAAGTCGGACAACTTTAGAGCAACATAGGGGGACCTAAAAAGCAAATTTCACCAGCAATTCCTATAGTGCACTATAAGTCACCTTTAGTTGAAGAAAATTATTTTTTAGTCCTTTAATATGCTTTAAAACCTCCCAAATTTTTACTCCATGTTGAGAGGCCTTAGAGTATATAGCTAAAGGAAAAAAAATAGTTGAATTCATAAAAGAACACCCCATCCATGAAGGTATATGATTCTAATGAAGCACGGACAACTCTATGATTAGGCGTGTCGCGGTGTCCGACACATGTCGGTGTCCGATACTCGTCCGACACCTGTCCGATACGTGTCGGATAGCTCAAATCGGTGTCCGAAAAAATTCAGTTTTTTCTTTACTTCGACACTTCTTTGATCGGTGTCCGACACCTGTAAGACACTCGTACACACGTGTCGGACAAGTGTCCTCAAAAAAATTATTTTTTCTTTGTTTATACTCTTCATAGACACATATTAGACATACCTATAAGAGTTAGAAATGTGTCGAAATAACATCATCGATCAAAGAAGTATTGAAAATATTACATTTTGATTACAATATTTTTAGTTTTTTCAAAAGTAGATGGATAAATAAAGGTAAAATATTATCATACTTTGTTTAAATTTTTTTTTTAAGAAATAACTTACTCAACTTAGATTTACATGTATATATTTTGATTCTAAACTTATATCTTTTATAAATATGTAGCGGTTCCGGTGTCCTGTATTTTTTACGTTAGCGGTGTCGCGGTGTCCGTGTCAGAATCCGTGCTTCATAGGATTCTATTAATAAGTAAATTGATAATTTCATTTATACATCCAATTCCTATATCACATATGTATTTACATAATCTTGCCCAAAAGCCTTTTAAAAAAATGGCCAAAGAGAATTTGTTATTATATACACAAACAATAAATAAATAATGTACATATCTAGCTATGTTATATATACAAATAAATAATGTACATATCTAGCTGTGTTATATATATAAACAATAAATAAATAAGGTACATATCTTAGCTTAGTATATATGATAAATTATCCTTTCCTTCGAAGAACAATTTTACCTTGAGCATCTTCAAGAACAATACCTAAGACTTCATCAGGAGGAACATCCCTCCAAATTTTAGGCTCATTCAATTGATGTCCCATTTGAGCAAATTTATCAGCTGCCCTATTACCTTCCCTATATATATGACTCACAAAACAATTTTTAAATTCAGGTAGAAGAATAGAATTTATGTGACTAATATGTTCTTGTACTTCCATGCATCTAACTTTTCTCTTTTTCATAATAATTTCAACTAATTTTGTATCCCCTTCAAGCCAAATATCTTTCCAATCATTTTCAAGGACTAATTCAAGGCCTCTTCTAAGGGCAATGAGTTCAGCAATTGTACTATTTGCTTGACCAATTGATTCAGCATAGCCAAGTAAAAAATCTGCATTGTGATTTCTAACAACACCTCCAATACTTGCTTTTCCACTTATACTTTTGCATGACCCATCAAAATTTAATTTTGTCCATCCAATTTTTGGTTTTTTCCATAAAACTGGAATTGGCTCTTTATGAAAATATCTAACTAACTTACAAAATGGACTTTGCACTAGTTTTTGGTACCTCAAAATATTTATAACTTCTAACATTTTGTATATAGAGACTCCTAATTAATATATATATTGTTAATTTTTCAAATGAAAAAAAAATCTTTTCTAGAAATCAATCAAAAGTTAGAAAATAATATTTTAATTAGTTTTACATAACAAAATAAAGAAAATATTTTGTGGAACTAAAATTTCAATAACACCATCTCATTTTTGTGGTAAAACATGTCCTTTTATTTCCACTATAAAGACAATAATAAATAGAGAAGGTTAGATACATACCAATTTTGACAATATAAATTTTGAAATTCAAAAACAATGTTGACCTAGAAGGTTGGTATTGAAGCATAAAGAAAAATCTTCAGAACTTGAAATTAAGGAATGTTATGGAGAAGGGTTATCCTAGTACTTATTATGGAAGCAATGGAACATGCATCACGGAAGTTGACATTTAATTTATGAAATTTTCTTTTTTATCAATTTTAATTTATGAAGTTGGAGTGGATTATAAGCAAAAGAGATTCAAAATTTTACACAACAATTTTTATATGCTGGAATAATGGAAAATGGCCAGAGGTTTCTTCATAAACTATCAACTTAAGCATATTCTTTAATCGTTCCCTAAGTTTACGTGCATAATTAGTATGAACTATACCATATAAAGATTGCATGAGAATAAAAAAGAAATTGTTCGTTGTTTCTCATAACGTTAACCAATGAAAATTGTATAGTAAAAACTTAAAAATGTAATTAACCAAATAAGGGTACAAAATATGGCTATATTTATTTGAACCAAACCCATGAAAATTTTATAGTAAAAACTTAAAATACTTAACCAAATAAAGGAATTAAAAAATGGCTATATTTATATGCACGACCATCGACCATACGAATAACTTCAAAATTAATTTTTAGGTTAGTAAAATTTAAAGATGCATGGTTAATTCTGTACTTAACTAATTTAAAGGAGATATTTTTTTTAGAAATACAACTAAGGTTATTATTTTTGATAAAATGGATTAAAGTGTATGAAGTCTCGATACTTTAAAAATGACAAAGTATCGTGTCTGATACGTGTCCGATACCGATACTCGTTCGATACTTTTTTATACTCGTATTGGAGAGTATCGGACAATTAACATTATTTTTTTAAAAAAAATTACCGATATCTGTCGGATACTTCTCCGATACGCGTATCAGTGAAGTATCGGACAAATAATGTTCTTTGATGACAGAATTGGAGGAGATAAGACTGATACAATATGTGTTTCCGCTTAAATAGTGAATGTTAGAGTATGATGTTTTTTGGGTGGTATCGATAATATTATATTTTTGGATAGTACTATAGTTATGTCCTTTTTTTGTAGTACTTATTTAACTTAAGATATGTAATTGTTACTTGTTTGTTCAGTTTGAGTAATTTAAATGTTTATTTATTATTATTATTATTATCGATTTTTGTTATGTTTATATATTGTGCATTTATATATTTAATTTTAAATTTAATTTTTAAATAATGTATCGCGGCCGTATCGTATTAGGAATTTTGAATTTTTTTCCGTATCGCCGTATTGGTATCGTGTCACGTATCCGAGCTTGATAGATTAAAGTAAAGTAGCTTTGTTATTTTTGACTATGCTTGGTCTTCCCCTTGTATTGACAATAATTGGGCTAACAAACAAATTGGGCTATCTGAAAGGGAAGCGTGTTGGGCTCTCACTTTACTTTCAAGATCCGTTTGGCTTCATACGTTGGATTCAGCTGTATCGTGCGGTCTAATGTTTCGTGTTGTTTGCTCTCATGTTTCTTTCTCTTTGTTATAAAGTTACTTTTAAAATTAGCTGTGTTTGGTCTGAGTCAATGGCAAAAATAATCGTATCCGTGAATATCCGCTGATAAAATCTGTCATGAATACGGAACGGATAGTTTAATAGATATTTATGGGTAAGATAAATGAGTATTTTAATGATCCGATAGTTAATGGTTATAAATGCGGATTTAATGATATTTGTATCCACAAATATCCGTACCCGTTAATAAATATGAAAGTTATATAAATATTCCTAGTTATCAAATATAAAAGAGTCTTTTTAATTCTTTAGAATTTTGTGATGACTTTGTTTTTATTAGAAATGAAATGTATGGATTTTTTTCTTAAGAAAAAATGTATGGATATATTTTTGTGAAAAGAAAAAAAAAAATGTGTTGACTTTTATTGTTAAATTGAAGTGAATATGGATATCGTATTTAACTGATTAATTTTTTTTTTTTTAACTTCCAAAATAATATTTGTATTGTGATAAGTGATTAATTAAGCAGGTGGGTTTTCATCTGGGCCATTTATCTCTAATAAAGAGTTTTCTGTCAAATGACTTTTAGTTCTAATTTTCATTTTAGTATTTTACTTCCGATCGATTCACTTGGCCACAAATAAAGCATAGATAATATAAAGAAAAATAGACATGGTGTTATATTCTTACATATGATAGTGTAGTATTTTTTTTGTTACAATATGATAGTATAGTTGGAATATATCTTCCTTTAGTAAAATAAATAAATGAATAAAAAAGTATAAGATATAAAAGTAAAGTAAATAAATGAATATATCTTCCTTTAGTTAAACCAACCATGAGTTCAACTTGGTTCAATCATGTGAAACTAAAGTACATTGTGATCAAACCAATTGACAAACTTACCCCAATTCAACCGGAAGAATTGGTCAGCATTTTGATATAGTTTATTTTTTTATTTTTTTGAGGCAATGGTTTTAAAAATTTTGTCACCACAAATTTTTGATTTTTTTTTTCACCACCAGTTCAAGATAGTTCTGACATCAAGTAGTTTCAGCCCCCTCCGATCACAGTTGCGGGGATCGAACAATTTTTTATATTTTATATCATGTCAATTATTACAATGTACTACAAATTATGTATTGTACTGAAAAAAAATAAAGAACCAATAATATCCAGCCAAGCCTCGCATTTTAGTATCTTTAAATCATACTAAACCAAAATTGCCATTGCTCCAAGTGAATATTAAATGAGTGTTTTGTTGTAGGTTGAAGCACCATTCATCTATCTATATTGTGAGCTATACTAACGATTATTGTCTTTAATAGTGTAGCATTACTCCTTTATGAGTAGAGATATTTTATACGATGTTTAATCAAGGAAATCACAATGTAGTCTGGAATTATCAAACAACAAAATAATCACATGTCAGTGACACGAAACAATATTGAAAAAGAAAATAAGCCTTTACGAAAAAAGTATCGAGTAATCATCTAAATTCAAGTGCCATTTTTTTAAAGCAAAAGTGTTGCAACACCCTAAATATATTAAACAATCGAAAAAGAGAATACAAAATGTTGGGGGCAAAAACAAACTTAGTTCAACCACATAATCAACTCAAATGGTATACATACAATTCAAATATAAAAGTGGTCTAAGAAAAATACAAACACAAAAACACACACATCACTGTCAATATCATGAAATTTTGATTATCTTCTACAGAGTATCTTTGCATCTTTAATCCATATGACTCCTTTTTCTCTCAAATTTTGACTTATTTCATTGCATAATAATGCAATCTCTGTTTTTGTGCTAGACCCAGTGATATAGAGAGATATGTCAATAAGGCTAAGATCCATTTTAGAGAGAGATGCTGATGAAAATAATAAATTAAACAACTATATATTTTATTTTAGTGAAAATAAATATAGCTATAACATTGAAAGTGAAACATGCATTACTTGAAATGGAAAGATAAGTGGTCCTTTTTTGGTTGTGGCAATATTTGGAAGAATATTGGTTGTGGCAATATTTGCATTGTCTTATTGAATATTGTTTGGGCCAGAAAGCATTGAATTTGTAAGTATTTGGCCCATTATATTTTTCTATGGTTAACATGTGAACAATTAATTTGTATGAAATTAAAAATGGACATCCGAGGTATTATTGAAATCGACATATAGCAATGATATTAGTTCTCAGTGTAGGTTTTATTGGAAATTAAGTTTTTATATGTTGTTATTTTTAATATTTTGTAGAAAATATATTTTAATTAAATAAATTTTTTCTATGCGGTATTTTAGGGGAAAAAATAAATTTTATTTAAACTAAAAATGAGGAACATGTGTAGTACAGCATTAACTATAATTTACTCTCAAATTATAATAATTAAACATTTTATTCAATACGGAAAGGAAATTAAAATTACGTAAGGTTGCAAATACAAACATGGAAATGAATTCTAATGAATTCTAACATGGAACTTAACTAATAGAGATATTACATTCATGACATAAAAATTAATTGAACACATGACCCATATCACTATCATTAAAGAACAACCTTAAACACGTGAACAATATGACTATCATTAACACGTGCAAATTTGAAATGAATGTGGTCTTGAATCTTGAACTGATTTTTGGTGCAAAATGTTTTCCATTCTTCTCTAAGGTAAGAGTATGGTTGAAAACAATAATCAGTGTTAATGTTGGCATCAATTTTTTTCCGTTTTTTCCACAAAGCACAAGAATCTGAAATCTAGTTTTCTGGATGTAGTCAAACATATGTGAATCGAAGATCTGTTTGTTCAAGGTATCCATTATATATGTTAATATTAATAATTAATGTAAATAAATCGAAAACACTAAAAAAACAAAAGTGGAAATTAGAATGTTTGTTGTACTTACTAAGGAAGTTTTGCTTGTAATGTGATGATCAAAGTAAACGGTTTTCTCAAGAACGGTACTTCGACTATGGAAATCGGA
The DNA here is from genome assembly GCA_951799995.1 of Trifolium subterraneum. NCBI lineage: Eukaryota > Viridiplantae > Streptophyta > Magnoliopsida > Fabales > Fabaceae > Trifolium > Trifolium subterraneum. Next base: position 2,997,396 of record OX637462.1, on the reverse strand, counting down.
GATTTCAAAAGTGCTAGTAACTTGAGGAAATTTTTGAATTGTGAAAGAATTTTGACTGTAGTACGAAATTAAAAGTTGAGTGTGGCCTTCCATTGAATAGTACTTTCGTGGTTTATTCCAACCATTAGTTAATAATGGATGACAATAGTCTCCATTGAATGTAAGTTGATGAAATTTTCCATGTTCATCTTTTAACTTCCATTTTTCTTCAAATTCATCGTTGTCAAATTTGTTGAAGAAATTTAGATTTACTTCACCATATCGCTATTTCAAAATAATAAGGAAAAATAAATGTAGTTAATTAGAAATAGATAGTAATGACCATATAAATATTTTAACAAATATACAAATTATAAAGTTTTTTACCTCATTTGGGACATGTATAGTTACAAAAGCTCCTAAGGTTTTGGGACATCCAAATGTAACGCCATTTTACATCAGCACCAAGAGGAGTATTATGTTTATTCTCATCTGACAACTCTTTTATTTTCTCTTGCATGTCTTTGTCAAACATACACCTAGGACTCTCTACTCCTTCTGGAGTAATCCCAACATACAACATATATATAAATAACACACTCATTTCATTTGAAGTGTCATTCATCTATTTAATTTTGTGAAATATACTAAGAGCACCTCTAGCCTCCAAGTGATAAATATAGTGGTCCGTCCGCCAACATGGAGTTTCCCATTAAATGTTAAAATTATATAATACTAGTAACTATACCCGTGCAGTGTTTCATTTTATTCACTTACACTTTGCATTAAAAGTCTAAATATATTATTGTGAATAAATAAATTATGTGAATGAATTTTATAATGTGGGTCATTTATTATTATTTGAAGTAAAAGGCATTGATTTAAGTATATTTTGTAGAAATAATGTTCAAAGATTTAGGTAATCATCTATGAATTATAATTTTTATGATGCATTTCAATACACATAAAATATAGTTTAGGTTGTAACTAAAGTGTTGAGTAGATTGGTCATTGGAAAAAAAATTATATAATTATTTATAATTTGATACTATTCTATGTATAATATTTATGACTAAATATAAATTTATTGAATTATAAATTATTTGTTGGACATTTATACTTACTATATAATAATTTTGTTTGTTGTGTTTATTTTTGATTTGACAATACAATAAAAGTTGGAAATGATGATACACATTCAATGTAAATATAAAGACAAAAGAATCTCATGAGTAAAAAATAAATTTGACTAAAGACTAACTTTAAATATAGCTAGGAGTATAGCTGTGTAGAGTTTTAATCAACATTTAATTCAAAATGAAATGATGTAATAGTTAAAAAATAGAATAATGGATTAAGCACACAACAATGCAAGTGTAATTAACAAAAACATAGTTTTAAGAAGATAAATATTTGGATATGATAAGGAAATTATATTTATCTTAAAAACTTGGACAAAAAAAAAATGTGATTGTTTCGTTATAATTTGGATATGATAAGGAAATAATAGTATTTGTAAAAAGTTTTATGGATCAATTTTTTTGTACAATATTAAATAAATTAATTTTTTTTATGATGTGTATGAATACAATTATGAAGAATCATTATCCTATTAATAATGACTAATTTTTCTTGTATGAGGACATATTGTTAGACAAACTTATTTGATCCACAAAATACTATAAACAACAATGAAAAGATATATTACATAATTAATTATAATGTAGATTGAAATTATAAAGTACATAATGAAGGTTACATTTAAAATATAAAAGACATGGAAATTAAATAACGTAAATATAACTTTAATGACATAAATAGATATTGAACCCATAACATGACAAAGCTAAAGATTAACATACAACCACTTTAGAGATCAACCTTGAAGACATGAACCATATGACTTGCATCCACACGTGCGAATTTGAAACGGATGTAGTCTCCAACCTTGAATTGATTTTTGATGCAAAACTTTTTCCATTCTTCTCCAAGGTAAGAGTAAGGTTGGAAAGAATAATCAGTAAAAATGGTTGCATCAATTTTTTTTTCCTTTTTTTACCACAAAGCACGAGAATTGTATATCAGTTTTTCTCGACGTAGTTCAAAAACTTTGAATCCAAGATCTGTTATTTTAAGGGGTTCATAATCACAATATTAATAATAAATTTAAATAAATATAGAATACAAATTTTTTTTATGGAAAATGGAAGGTTAGTGTACTTACTAAGCAAGATTTGTTTGTAATGATGTGATCAACGTAAATCGTTTGACCGTTCATGGTACTTCGACTATGGAAAGAAGGCATGTCAAATGTGCTATTGATTTGAACACATTTTTTAATTGTGAAAACATTTTTACCATAGTATGAAATTAATATTTCATGGTACCCTTCCATGGAATAATGCTTTCTAAGTTGATTCCAACCTTTTGTTAGCAATGGATGAGAATAGTCTCCATTGAATGTAATTTTGTGAGTTTTTCCATTTTCATCTATTAATTTCCAAGTGTTTTCAAATTGAAGTGTGTTGAGTTTTGTGAAGAATTCTGGATCTATTTCCCTCTTTGTCAGACATGCACCTAACATATATATAAGACTAGTTACAATGGTTTCAACACCATCAACACCTTCAACACCCACTTTTTCACTCCACATCATTTTCTCTTTCTTCCACCTAATCATTCAACACCCATTCAATTTTTACCCTCTCCAATGGTTTTTTTTATTCAACACCCTACCCCACAACTTTCTCTACCCCACCACTTTATATTTCATATTCTTATTTAAATTTAAATTTTTGTTTTTATGATTAAATAAAATTATAATTATCGATTAAAATTAAAATAAAATAATAAACTTAACAAAATTTATTTAAATATTTTTTTATTTTCTTAATTTAAAATGCAATACATCACACAAATAACGTAATTAGTACGATACAAATTAACTTAAAATGCAATACAACACACAAGTTACGTAATTAATACGATGCAAATTAACTTAAAATACGAAAGAAATCATCTTCAATCCTGAAACATTCCAAACTTTGTCCATATGTGCTTCACTAGATCTGCTTGCAATTCGTGATGAGCTTTTTGATCACGGTGCTCGGATCTAGCATGCACATGATTTGCAAAAGCGGGTAATACCTCGGTTGAAAATGGTTGCAGTGCACTAGATCCACTTTCCTCAGACTGCTCAAAATCGGTCCAACGTTGAGCATATGAATCTCGTTCATCCTCAACAATCATATTATGTAATATGATGCAAGACCTCATGATGATACTCAGATCGGCTATGTCCCACAAGCGAGCTGGTTCACGGATGATTTTAAATCGAGCTTGAAGCACTCCAAATGCACGTTCGATGTCCTTCCGACATCCCTCCTGATGTTTTGCAAATAACTTATCCGGTTCACTTTGAGGAAGTCTAATAGATTTGACGAAAGTTGGATAGGAAGGGTAGATACCATCAGCTAGATAGTATGTCATATCATAGGGACGTTGATTCACATAGAAATTCACACTTGGAGTCTTTCCTTGTTCCACGTCATCAAAAACAGGTGAACGGTCTAGAACGTTTATGTCGTTCAACGTTCCCGGACATCCAAAAAAGGCATGCCAGATCCATAGATCATGAGATGCAACTGCTTCAAGAATAACTGTGGTGGTTCCCTTATCCCCCTAGTAAATTGACCTTCCCATGCTTTAGGACAATTTTTCCACTCCCAGTGCATGCAGTCAATACTCCCAATCATCCCTGGGAACCCCCGTATTTCACTTACATGTAGTATTTTTTGCAGGTCATCTTGGGTTGGTGCTCTGAGATACACTTGCTCATACAATTGTATGATTCCTTTACAAAATCTACGTAAGCACTCTAATGCAGTAGTACCTCCTATTTTGATGTACTCATCGACCGCATCTGCTGCCATACCGTAGGCTAACATTCGCATTGCTGTGGTACATTTTGCTAAAGGTGATATACCTTCTTTCTTGGCAGCATCAGCTCGCTGGGTGAAGTAGTTATCACTACTTGAAAGGTCCCCAACGATTCGAAGGAAAACATGTTTTTGCATGCGGTACCGACGACGGAACATTGCATCGTCATATGTAGGCTCATTGGCAAAGTAGTCGTCAATTAGTCTTTGGTTTGCAGCTGTATGATCTCTATTGACATATTTTCTACTACGAGATGCACCATCTTCCAATATTTTTTTTCTACGCTCTCTAAATCCTTTGAGTACATAAGTTTCTTCAACTTCACGATTTTGCATGTACTTAGCGAGATCAAAATCACCGGTTGATGGATCCATTGTGATATTGGAAGTATATTGGATGAGATTTAGGATATTGGAGGAATATTGAATGAGATTTTGGATATTGGTACATAAATGAATGAGTCCATATATATAGATTCAATTTTATCCACTGACGGATTTCAAATAATTATTGTATAGAGTTAATTATCAGATAAGGCTTGGGTGGGTGACGGATTTCAACGGATTTCAAATAATTATTGTATAGAGTTCATTTGGACACAATAATTAAAGCACGTTGGGTGGTGGACACAATAATTAAAGCAAAGACACTGACATATCACAATAATGAAAGCAAAGACATTACACTGACATATTTTACAATAATGAAAGCAAAGACATTACATTACACTGACATATTACAATAATGAAGCAAACACTACATTGATTAAAATTAATTATGGAAACAGTTCTTTGGCCAACGTCTCCATCATGGCTTTCTTCACGTCATCGAGATTCTCATCATAACTTAACTTCATATACATTTCCATTTTCTTAATTTTGTTTGTCTCTTGTTGATTGGAAAGTAACATTGTCAATTGTTCACTCTCTTTCTCCTTTATTTTGATGTAATTATCCCATTCTTTGTCCACCACCTCTGTGGGTGTGGAAGCTTTCTTTTTTCCCCTCTTTTTGGCTGCATCCCTACCTATAGGGCGAGCACTGGATTCTACAGAGTTTGAACATGCATCACTCTCACGAGATCTCTTAGATCCACTACTTCCCGAGCCAACATTTCCTTCTGCTTGACTTCTAAAACGTGGTTCATCACGGACAGCTTGCCATTCTTCCATTAAAGTGAATTGAACATTCTTCCCACATGCATATAGTTCCTGAGCTTTTGCCAACACATCATTATCCGACCAACCGCTTGCTTGCATACGCTTAGCTCCATCATAAGCGCCAATCCATTTATTCAGTATTTTGTTCATGTAATTAAAACGGTTTCGGCATGAAATCATATCACGCGGAGGATCGAATGAGCAGTGCTCATTACAATACTCAGCAATTTTACCCCAATATGTTTCGGCTCTCTGGTTTCTCCCGACAATACTGCTTGTTCCAAATTTAATCCAACCACTAATTAAAACCAAATTTTGTGCAGTGTTCCATGCTGGTTGATGGTTTTTCTTGCTCTTAAGAGTTGAATCATCTGAACTTGGAATAACTTCATTAGCAGCTGTCATGGCACCAATAGTTAGTTCTGTTGAAAATTCGGAAAATTCAGGAGCACCACTACTTGAAAAAATTTCATTAACCATTGGCATATAACCATTAAACATGGGTGTTTGATATGGAGTTCTCATCATTGATCCATAATATTGATGAAAATTTTGAGGATATTGGTTGGAATTTTGTGGAAAACCAAAATTAGATGTGTTTTGAGGATGTTGGTTGGAAAATTGATTTGGATAATTGTTGGGATTTTGAAGATTTTGGTAGTTGTTGGGATTTGGATAATTGTTGGGATTATGATAATTATTGGGATAATTAGAAGAATTTTGGGTGTTCAAAGGATTATTGGAATCCATTTCACTTAAAAAAGACTAAAACTTCAAGATTAACACTAATAAAAAGATTAAGATAGTGAAAAAATGCGTTTTTTTTTCTGTGTCCAAATGAAATGAACCAAGTCTCTATTAATAGAGGAAAAAAATCACGAATTTTGGTAAAAAAATAAAAAAATAATTTTCAATGAGATAATTGAGTTTAAAGGATAAAAATCAAAAAATCCGCCGGCCCAATCACAGTCAGCCACGTGGCTGCCTTTTTATCCAACTAATCTTCTCTCTCCGCGGAACACACTCTCACGCGGCTTGTCTGCGCGTGTTGCGCACGCGCCAGTCCTGGCCGAATGGCACGCTGCCGCGTGTCCCCCCTGCTGCAGATTCAACTTATTGAAAACTTTCATCTTCTCTCTCCGGTTGATGACATTAAACATGTAGCTTGCAATGGTTTAAGTAGTTGAATGTGGTATTCAACACCCACAAACACAACCATTGTGGGTAGTCTAAATAACACACTCATTTAATTTGAAGTGTCATTCATCTATTTAATTTTGTGAAATATACTAAGAGCACATCTAGCCTCCAGGTGATAAATATAGTGGTCCGTCCGCCAACATGGAGTTTTCCATTAAATGTTAAAATTATATAATATAGTATAAAAAAATGACCAATCACAAAGAAGAAATTGATATGTGCTCACCTTATGAACATCTTTAATCAAAGAAATTACGGCCGGGGTCTGAACAACACATGCTATCCTCTAAACAATTTCAGCACATAGAAAAATAAAAATTAACTCAACATAAAGAATTTGGATTCTATTTAAAAGAAAGAAAAAAAACAAATAAAATTAATTGACTGAAACAGAACAATAGAAAAGTAGTGGGAGAGAGATACCTTCTTTTTTTTTTTTTTGACGGAAGAAAGAGATACCTTAGAGAAATAGAGTGTATGCAAAACATAAGAGGGTTAAGAAAGAAGAGAAATTTTGCGTAAAAAAAAAAGAAAAGAAAAGAAGAGAAATGAATGAATGAAGAAAAGAAGTGATGGAAGTTTCAATTTATAGATGCATTATTCTCTCTACCAAGGAGAATTTTGTAATTGCACTACTTCAATTATTATACCCAACAGTTCTTCAACTACCAGTCCACTATAGAGTCAAGTGCATCAATTATTTGGTGTACTATCAATACCACTTACAAGCGGTGATGTCATTTGGTACTGTAGAAAGCCAAAATCCTTTGTTTTCCTTGTTTGTGCACTGTAGAAGGAAGATTTGAGTTTGTGCTTTTTGTGTATTTCCTTTCCTTGTTTGTCGTTTTGTTTGGTTTTGCTTTCGTTTTAAATGTTTCTGGTGCTTGCAGGTTTGCCAGGTTTTTTATGCGTGGGTTTGAGCTGCTAGGTTTGGCAGGTCTTTCCTTTATTTCTTTTTGCTCCAAAAAGGAATTCGAAAAGCTTCTCCAAAAAGTTTGCTTCCTTTTTGCCCATCTCTCTCATATGTTTCCACTATATATGCTTGCTTCTGGTTCATTCCTCTTCCCATCCATTGTTTGTGCTCTCCTTCTTGCTCTATTCTAATTTACTTCCATTTTTTTATTTTTATCCCAGCTTAGGCAAAATGGCGCTGGTTGATGCCAAGGTTTGTATTGTTTTTACAGATTTTATCTTTCGTTTATTCTTTATTTGCATTTCATTATATTTTGTGTGTTTTGGTTATTTGGGTAAGCTCAATATCATCAAGATCTGGTATCGTTGTTTATTGATAATTGATTTTGTTTGCTTATTTTTCTTCTTTAACTGAATTTCTTATACGTGTCGTTTTGTTTTGCTTGTTTACAGTGAAGAGATTCTAAATCCAGCGGTTCCAATGGCTTTGAGACTTTCTGGAATTCTCATGGGTATATATATTCACACTCTTTCTATGTTTGATACTTTTTTTTGTGTTCTTTTTCTCTTTTATGTGATTCTATTGAATGAATTATGTGCTTTTAAAAGGTGGAGTTCAGATTGTCTATGAAAGAAAAGTGAAGATGCTTTAAGGTAAATTTCTTGATTGCTTGTTTTTTATGACTAATTAGTTGATAAAATGTTAAATTGACGACGGTTTTGTTTGTTTGTTTGTTTCATTTCAAGGTTTGAACTTGTTTTTTTGTTTTATTTGTTATTCTATTTTGTATATTGTTTCTTTTTCATCTAACAATGAAGCTTATTTTGGGAACTGTATAAAGGTATGTATGCATTTTCATTTATTTAAATCAAAATTTGATTCAACCCTTTGTTTAGTTACAAGTTGTGTTGTATTTCATATTTGTGAACTCAAGGTGTCTGTTTTTTTGTCACACTGCATGGTGTGGTTTCAGCACCAAGATTTGCTTCTATGTGTTTGTCATTAATGGATGTTTTTTCTTTGAATAGATGGTAATTTGCTACTTTTTGCACTATGTCCTGCCTCATACTCAAGTTCAAGGTGCCTATACTATTTATTTTGAAATCCTATGCTTGGTTGTTCTTTCTTGCTTTTCATTCGGTTTTTGTATATTATGATTGTTTACAGCTTCCATGGTTACAGTTACACTATAGAACATCGGGTACCATTCTTGCTTTTGATTGTTTGCTTCTTGGCCATCAAGTCTGTTACTGTGGACATATATTTTCATCATTGCTGCATTTTTTTTTTTGTGTGGATGTTTGTTTTGAGGATAAAGCTCCCGATTCAGCTGGAACTAAAGTTAATGCTGAATCTAGGAAGAAGTAAGTTCTCTATTGCTTCTACTTCAAAATATGATTTGATATCATTTTTTGCCATGTTGAGAGTAGATGTACGTGTAGGCACTTCTTGTTTTCCTCTTACTCGTTTGCATTATAATACCCATTCATATTTAATGTGGAATCTAAAAAAGCCAAAAAAAAGTTGGGATTGCAAACTGATTTTCTAGAGAAAAAAAAGCCTAAAAATGTGGACTTGTTGAAAGAGTGTTATTATACTAATATACTCTGATAAAAAACAAAGAAACAGTCCCTATCCATGAAGATCTATTTCCTAAAAAAATGCATTATAATACTCATTCATATTTAATGTGGAATCTAAAAAAGCCAAAAAAAAGTTGGGATTGCAAACTGATTTTCTAGAAAAAAACAGCCTAAAAATGTGGACTTGTTGAAAGAGTGTTATTATATTCTGTTAACAAACAAAGAAACGGTCCCTATCCATGAAGATCTATTTCCTAAAATAATGCCTTGGAAATTCTTCTTATTAAGTCCAACTCATGGTTGGAAAAACTCAAGAAATCTTGTGTTAGACTAATGTGAAGCAGCAACTTTTATCCTGATTGACTCTGACCTTGAGAATCCTGAAGAGATCACAAAGCAAATTTAGAGGGATACATTATATTTGCCTAAATTTATCTACACTGTTGAGGTCTACATTCTATTTGTTTAATCAATTTTTCTACTTACTTTTTGTCTAACATACTACAATCGCACCAGAGAACAATATGGTGGTAATGACCTTAGAAACTCTATCTTGTTTAACTTCTGATAACTTTGTCCTTGGAGATTTTTTAGTATATTCTTGCAATTCAAACCTTTATGATAATACTTACCATGTTTTACAATTTACACTTATGATTCCTTGAACTAAAGAAAAGAGATGTGAAATTATTTGGCATAATTCTAGAAAGATAGATGGATATTTACTCACTTAATACATACTATTCGGTAGCTAGGCCAATTGTATGTGCACCTGATTTTAAAGATATTAAAGATATATTGAATATTAATTGGATGCCAAGTAGTATAATTTTTTAACAAAGTAGTTGTCAGGATGAATAATGATAAAAGCATAAGTATAACCCCTGTTTTGCTTGTGATACAAACTACATTACTCTCCAATTGATCAAATTTAATATGAATTATAATCAGATTTGGACTCAATTTTGATGGTTGATGATGCTGAAGAAACCACTACTTTGTCAATCAATGTTGTTTACCAAGAAGTTTTCCAAAGAATTTGCAGTTGATTGAGTGATAGTTGGATTCAGTGGTATTAAAACCAGTTTTTCCTTTAGGGTGTTGCAGGTTTGCACTTGATCAGGATCTGGGTTTTGGTGTTGCAGGTTGGTGCCTATGGTGCAGCTTGGAGTTTGTTTTTAGTGTACTTGTTTCAGTTGAATTGTGTTTACTCATGTTTTTAAAGTTTCTGTCTAGATTCGACAGCGTTTATGCTTGTAGCATTTGTATTATGTAACAAAAACAATGGTTGGATAATGTCCTGGTATTTTAAATGTTGTATTAGTATGATGATTGTTATGATCTATTTTGTGATTTTCTGATGTTGATCAAATTTATTCTTTATGTTGGGTGGTCGTTTGAGTTCTATCCTTATGCGTCATTAATGGATTTGTGAAATAGGTGGTTCAAATATGATCCAATGCGGATGAGGAGTATACTTGTGATTTAAATGTTATTTTATTCGTGTTTGCCTTCGTATTTGATCCACCCGTGCGTAGCACGGGCTACATCCTAGTATGTAACATGAGAAATTAGTTTTCATCCCTTGTCATCAAACTTTGCACTAATGAGAGCTTATTTTTGAGAGAATCCAGATTCGATATAATTTTTTTTGTTAAGTTTTATTTATCTCACAGTTGATTTATGGAGACCTCTTTTCTTAAGAACCAAGAGATTAAAAAAAAAAATACACGGTGGATGATGTAGCCAACTTGTAGTATATGTTAGTGCATCATTTCATCACAAATCATCTCTTATTCACTCTAAGATAAAGACATTCATACTCAATAGTATGATCTTTTGAAAAAAAACACCACTTGGGGTTTCAATTATTGTGAAGTTGACCGTGTACATATATTGCATGAATTTGACAATTGAAAAAGATAATACATAGAAATAGCTTTTCACTTGTGTGCTCCTTTTCATAAAAATTATCGTACTATTATTGCTTTGCACCAAAGTTGAAAGAAAAAAAATACTCATCCGTCCCTAATTATAAGCTCTTATTTACGTTTTTCATGCATATTTAAAAAATGAAAAATGCTATTTACAGCGAATGAAAAACTCACGAACCCATCGCGATGTGTAAATTTTTATTTAATTATTCTTGATGAAAAAAAGTATTTATAGTTGATTTTTCAAATTCCAATATAAAATAGGATTATGTTTGATAAAGTAATTTATTCTATATTAGGAATCCCTCTAGGAAACATGTAAGGAAACTTTTAATTTATATATTCATGATTGTGTCAAAAAAAAGTTAATATGTCATTAATACTCTAAATTTTTATTTATAAATTATTATTATTATTATTGCTAGCAGGACCTGTACAAGTACTTCTACACTCATAAGTTGATCAGTAGTAGTCCTAATCATTCATCTTTAGTTTATTACTTAAACTAGCAGGATACCCGTGCGTCCGCACGGGAGGAGCGGCGTTGCCGCTCCATAATAGGTACTACGAAATATTGATTTATTGGTTAATAATAAAATAAAATAGGATGGAAAAAATATGTTGGTGATTTTAAAAAACTGAACAATGTATAAAAAAAAAAATATGGTTTCAATGATTTTTTAATGTTATAAACGAAAAGTAAATATGAAGTTAAAAATTTGAGTAAAAAAAGAAGAAGAAGGTAAGTGTGAAATAGTGAAAGATAGGTAATTTTTTGGGCTTTGAAACGGGCCGTGTGAGTATTTAATTGTCGTAAACATAAATAAAGTTAAGACTCATTTTATTTTATAATATAAGGAGATAATTAGGTTAGAAAATCAGTTGTGGTGAGTGACTGACCTTGTGGCGGATTGTGCGTATCAGATTTTTGCTTCTTTTTTTTTTGTAAAAATCATTATTTTGTTTCTATCTCGTATAGTATTTCTATGTAAAAGCATATGTCTTCACTTGTATCTCTCACACTTCTCATCAGCACATCTTCACATTTCTTGAAAGAAACAATTTTCATCACCACTAAATTTTCCTCACTGTCATTCGGTGTTGCCACTGCTGCATCTCTCAACTGATTTCTCTTCTTTCATAACTTCATTCAAGCACTGTTTTATCTCTCATAACCAATTATTCATCCTTCTAAGCCTCTTCAACACCACACACACAAATTTCAAAGCCAAGATTAAAAATTTATCAAGAAATTCAAGCTCCATAATCAACTAATCATCTCTATACCATTGAATGGGAACAATTTTTTTCATAATCAGAGAAATTCAAGGTTCATGATCAAAGGATGAAAGGAATCTTTAGTCGGTGAAGGAGTAAGATCATACAAACGGTGACATCAGGTCGGACCCTCGCGTCGGCGAACCTCATTCAACGTGTGATGAACTGATTTTTTGTGTGGTAGTGCCATGCCAAACTGGTCCTACAACATTTTGTTAGATTTTTTTTTTAAAAAAAATAGTTCATTCATGAATTCGAGAGAGGTTTCTATCGCGATATATAGCATTACTGTTAAATGATTGATGCGTTTATTAAAAAAGAAGTTAATTGAATTTGTATCCCGTTAGTTTTAAGGTGAATGAAGTAAACATAATAAAAGTCAATTACTAAGTTTGATTGGAAAGTGTAAAACATTGGTTTGGGTCAAAATAAAAACCAATTACCGCATTTTCAAATCCTTAACTTTTAAATGATTGATGAGTTTACTAAAAAGAAAGTAAATTAAATTTGTATCCTGCTTGGCAGATAATAAAAGTCAAATGAAATTCAAAATGAATTTGGATAGTATGCATAAAAATAACACAGTTTCGTTACATTGTGAAACAACACAACAATGATAGGAGTATCAATTTATATAATATTATGGGAAGTACATCGAGACAAATGCTTAGTAATCTCGACATATCAAAAGAGTTTAGAACAAACTCATAGCTAATAAGTAGTCAAAGTTGTGCAACAAAGATATATATTACAATAACGGAACATACCAAAAGATAGATGGTGTATATCTGATCGAGCAAAATAATAAGGCAAAGTTTGATTAACAACTTATGCAATTACATCTCGAGACGTTGTTTCTCGGTTTTTTCAATCTTGATATTTCTCATCACTTTGTTTGAAGATAGTTTGGCATCATCAGGGGAAGAATCCTCTCCATGCCTTTTTGCATGAGTTTTCATCTTAATTTCAGCTTTTGAAGTAGCAGAAAGATCATGTTGTGTAGCAAACAATACAACAGTTTCATGACAAAGGTAATAGCTAATTCTTTGACGATCTTTAAAGTCAGCATTTGAAACTTATGATTATTGGAAGACTTACAGTTGGGAAACTTGTTTCTCTTGTGTCACGCTTGTAGACTCGGTCATTTTGTTGTGAATAGTGCAATAATATTATGTAAGATTAAATTAATTATAATAATTTAGGGAATATTAGATAATACATAAAGTTGATTAAAATTGATATGATAAAAGGAAAGAACAATATATTTCTACAAATTACCTCATGAGAGAGTGTAGGTTCAACAATTAACTGAGACGTAATATATAACAACATCAACAAAGTATAGGAAACTATTAGACATTGTTGGTAATTCTTATAAGTATGATTGAAATGTAGAATTGTTATAATAATGGAGATTTAACTTATTATAATAATAGATAAAATGGTTATGTTTTTAAACATATACGAAACTTATTATACCTGTTTGTCTAATATCAGAGATTCAAGATGCTCTTTTTCAGCATTAGTTATTGTCCAAATATCTTCAAGCCCCATAGCAAGTTTTCATAGTTCATTTGAATTATTGACAGATTTAACGTCATCAAGAGTTGTTGACATCATTGGTTCTACATTTGAACATTCACATAAAGTTTAAAAATAACAATAGAAATTCAAGTAGAAAAATGCAAAAAAGTCATTTTGAAAGGAAAAAGTATGAACAAAATATCAATAAAAAAAAAATAGCAACAAAAAAGGAAAAAAATTTCATTTTGGTGACATGAACAAAAAACCTAAAAATAGCAACAACAAAAAACGATGTAACAAACTTAAATTAGCAACAAAAAAGGAAAAAATAAAAGGATGTAACATTAACTTTTGTTTCTGAAAACTTCAGTATAAGAACAACAGATGAAATAGAAAGAAAAAAAAACACACAAATAAAAGATGTAAACTTTAAGAAGAAGAAAAAGAAAGAAAATAAAATCATCATTCTACTTTCTAAAACATTAAAATATGGTTATGCTTCCAAAATCAAACATAAAGAATTAACTGGCAGTGAAAAAAATTGAAAAAGAAGAAGAAAGAAAAGAAAGGAAAGAAAATCATCAAAAATCATCATTTTACCTTCTAAATGATTAATACAAACACCAGAAGTTAAAATATGGTTATGCTTCCAAATATAAAGAATTGGAGAAGAAGAAACAAACACAGGAAATTAAAATATGTTTTTCAAATGAGTTTTCCATGATTTTGAAAAAGAAAGAAAAGAAAATAACTGACTATTAGATAATAGGAAGTTTTGTTCTAACTTTTGAATAAAGACACAAAATAACCCTGATTTAAATTATGTGTCAAAAAATTAAGAAGGGGCAAATTGATAATTTCATATGTATCTTCTTAATATATATAGATAGATAGATAGATTCTTCTTACTCGGCCTCCTTTCCCCATTGAGAGTCTATTTTTAGTTCCTTGACTTTTTTCCTTCCTAAAATGAGTATGAGAGTCTATTTTTTGTTTCACTTTTACAATTTTCCTTTCTCGTGGATGCATTATGCATTATATTAATAATAGTTATCCGATTACAATAGTTAGGGTCATGCTAACATATACCATAAGAGCACATGTTAAAAATATTTTAAATAATAGTAGTTATGTCTTGAACAAATCAATAGTTGAGTTCTAAAGATATGAAACACATAACTTCTAATGCAAAATTACTATATATAGTATTACTAACAAGTGTCTTAATGCCACATGTTAGCTTTTTCCTAATTGTTAAGATTCAAAAAGCTACCGTACCAAACACAACATGTCACCATTTTGGACCATGTCATGGTTTCCCATGAAATTTACTTTTCAAGCCCCACGTTTCTTTTATACCCCCGCTTAAACATGTAAAAAAAATTCGGTTTGTATTTATCGAAAAAATTTTTAGTGTAAATTTTACACAAATTTTTTTTCGGTTTTTGTTTACCGATTTTTTTTACATGTTTAGGGGTATAAAAGAAACGTAGTGGGCTGGAAGAGTAAATTTTGTTTTCCATACGCTTCTTAAAATATTGTCAGGTTTTGGCCCAACACAATATTAATGACATGGATAAGTAATATGAATGTAGTTTTTCAAAGATTGAGTTTTGCTATTCAAAAAGAGTTAACAACACAGCTTGTTGCCCGTCTACCTTTTGTTAATGTGTAGTTATTTTATATATATATATATATATATAAAAGAAGAAAAAAAAGGAACAGAAGGAAAGGATTTAGTGAATTATTTTTTAGTGAATTATTTGGCCCTTTTAAGTTTTAACCATTGTCGCGCCAAAATGGAATCACTTGCTTTACTCCTATACAGTAATGTAACATCATTATATGATGTGGGAGGCACATTCACATCACATCATTGTCCCACGAGTCACGTGTAACTTGTCGTTGGTAGTACTAAAGAGTGGTGGAGGTTAAGGTGGGAGAGGTTGTTTATTTTCCTATGATGGGAAAAGCTCAAATCCATCATTGATATATTGTTAAAATATTTTATGGCAAGGATTGAAGAATTTATTTATATATGGTTATTTATAAATATGCCCCAATTTAATAGACAATTTTTTGTGTGCCAAATACATTAACGATTTTTTTTATTTATAAGCAAAATATAGGATTAGTAAGGAGTACAAGGGGTACTCAACCCTTACAAATCAGAATAAAACGTCCTTATATGCTACAAATACACATTAAGGGGTTGTTACACCAATCAGAAAAGTCAAAGTTACAACACCGACCTACTCTACCTAAGAACCAGAACCAAGAAATAGACTTTATGCGTTCAAAAAGACTAGGAAAATCCGCTGCTTCACCTTTAAAAATGATGTTGTTTCTCATGTTCCAAGTACACCATGTTGTTGCTAACCAAATCAAATGACGAATTTTCATACCCTTTTTCAATTTCACCATGTTACCAACCTGCAAAAAGTGATGGCAGCCTATGTTTTGATTGTAATAATCTTTGCCTAACCATTCATAAATCTTCTTCCAAAGGTGTTTCATACGATAACATTAACGATATAATGTCCGAATAAATCTTTGTGTGCCAAATACTTAGATATTTTTTTTTTCAAATATCCCGCTATTCTTTTCTAATCTAAATAAACAATAAATCAATAGCTGGTATTTTTTTGAAAAACTATTAAATAAGCATGTAAAATTTTTAATTAGTTTTATCGAAATAAATGTAATAGTATGTTAGTAAATAAGTAACCAACCAATTAAAAAGTACTTAATTTCCATGTTAGTAAATAAGTAACATAGAAAATAAGTACTTTTTTAATTAGTTTTATCGAAATAAATAAATATATTGTTAATTTTTTTTAATTAGTTTTATCGAAAATAAGTAACCAATTAAAAAGTACTTAAGCTCTGTTTGATAAAAATAGCGGTTAGCTAATAAACTAGCTAATAAGTAACCAATTAATGAACTTATAGCTTATAAGCTAAAAGTTATAAGCTACTTGAAATAACATTTGAAAATAAGCTATAAGCTAATAAAATAAGCTATATGCTCATAACAAAATGACCGTTACCAAACAGAGTTTTTAGCTTATAAGCTAAAAGCTATAAGCTACTTGAAATAACATTTTAAAATAAGGTATAAGCTAGTAAAATAAGCTATAAGTTTATAGTAAAATGAACGTTACCAAACAGAGCTTTTAACTAAAAGCTATAAGCTAGTTTTTTGGCCTTCCCAAATAAAGCCTTAATTTCCATGTTTCAAGTTACTTATTTTCATTAAGTAAGAAAAAATACTTATTTCCCTTGTAAAAAAAAAGAAAAAGTTACTTATTTTCCTGTCTGAATGAGAATACCACTCGTCCCAATGCCCATTGGAAAGCTTTGCTTGAGGACGAAATTAATGTACCTTCCTTCCCATCTAACATCATGAAACTGACAATGGCCAAATTACTGGTACAATAATTTACTGAGCATCAGTTCAAGTACTTCTGCACTAATAAATAAGAAAGTTTCTCTCCTGACTCTCCTGGTTTCTTTTTTTTCCATTAGATTTTCTATTTTGCCCTTTAATAAAAAAATTGGGTTCTAAAAATCGAAATTTTCTTGAATTTAAACTAGAAAAATTTCGATTTCTGCATTTCGAAATTTTTTACAACGGCAAAATCGAATTTTTGGGGTAAAAAGATTCCTAAAGGTCGGAAGAGAAATCATGAGTAAATAATATATGTGACCCACAAGAGGAATCATTGTCAAGTTGACGTTTGTATTGATTTAAATGTAACTTTTAATTTGTGTGTTGTTTTTTTAGCTGTAATTATGATTTTAATCACTGTAAATATGATCTATTTTTATTTTTTCCCTCTTATCATCTTAATTGAAAAAAACTAATTAAAGTTTTTCTCTGTCATTTTTTTATTTAATTGTTACTTTTTTTTACAATATTTAATTGTTACTTAAACCGTTAATTTTATTAAAGATTCAAATTTATCAACTAACTTATTTATCATCCACATTTTTACAATAAAAGAAAGCTAATTAATTACACAATCAATCAGAAAAATAGGCCACTTTGGATGGGGCCTAAATTAAATAGGTTTTTTTTTGGGTTAATCTTTCGTTTCTTTGTAGATTGAAATTTCAAGTTTATTTTGGCTTATTAAAAGAAAAGAAGTTTAAAGTTTGACCTATAAGTCAAATTACGGTGCAGTGCGATCCTTCTCTGCCCTCCCAAAAAACTGAAGAAAAACACAATAAAAAAAAATAAAGATAAGTCAAATTTGACTAGTAATTGTTTCATTCATGAATCAAACTCAAGTTTTTTGAACAATTAATGAGGGATATTTTATAACAATATCATTACATAGAGTTAAATTTGGTTACCTTTATTTATATTGAAGGCTAAAATAATTTGTTAACTTTGTTGTTGGCTTATAAATAAGACCAGAAATAGTACTATACTCTAAAATCAGCCCAAATTTCATACGATGTGACGATGATGCAACTAAAACAAGTCTCATTACGTACAATGATGATGCAGCTAAAACAAACCCCGCTACAAAGGACAACGGAAAAAGAACAACAATTCCACCATCAATAATATGATCTCTCCTTTTGCCGTTTTACCAATTATTCGTGCGTTCTACATATTTTCAATTTTACATTTCCGCTATAATGGTAGGATGTTTTTGGAGAGTGCGCAAGAAAATAAATATAGTGGCAAAAGTAAATCTCCAATAATATAGTCTGACATCTACTAGTACCATAAATAATGCATGTTAGCCCACGAGAGAAATCGTTATTAAGCTGACCTTTGTACTATTACATAATTTATGGATAACACATGGGAAAAAAACTTTTAACTTATGTGCTCTTATTTATCAAAATTATTGGATGAGTTTGATTTGTTAAAAAAGAGAATGTGTGGATTAGTTTTATGTGTGCTTGATTTTAAAATTGTTTTTGAGGTTGAACAAATTAGAGGCAAAAGATTAACCAAGATTGAAGGAAAAAAATTCTCACTAAACTACGAGACAACTTTTCTATGTAAAAATCAATCCTAATACGAAAATTCCAATATTTAGTTTTAAGTTAGAATTAATTATTGCGTCAACAGAAAAATTAGAATTACTTATGGAAGCAAAATCGATTCAACTAAGAATAATACACAGAAACTATGTAATGTATTATCTTATAGATTTCATTGCCTCTCATGTATGTGCTTTGTTGTTTTATCTTTTGTGTAATTCGGGTTAATTCGTTTAGGTTGTGGTGTTATATTTGTACTGTGATTTAATTAAAGTAGGTGGGTTTTCATCTTGGCCATTTATCTCTCTTGATCATCTAATCCAAAGAATAAGTTTTCTGTCAGATGGCATTTAATTATAATTATCATTTTAAATTATTTTTATTTTTATTTTTTTAAGAAATAATTTATTTTATTATTTTGATAGTGTTTGTTATAGATTTCTTAAAAAATTATTCTGTAAAAAAAAAAATTTTAATTCTAAATTGAAAGCTATTCAAGATTATTTTTTTTAATCTAAGAAACTTAAGTATAGGAGCTTAAAAAATAACTTTTATCACAGTAAACAAACAGAAAATAACTTTAATTTTTTTAAAAATCTCTTCAAAAAAAATATACATAGTGTTAAATTCTTAAATGATATATAATATTGAAACATATCTTCCTTTAGGAATATATAAATAAGTAAATACAATATAAGTACCGTTAAACAAATCATGATGTGAAACCAGACTAAAATACATTGCGATAAAACCAATTGACGAACTTAAACCAATTCAACCGGATGAATTGGCCAGCTTTTTGATACAATTTTTAATTTTGTTTTGATGAGGCAATGGTTTTAAAAACATTGTCACAACAAGTTTTTGATGTTTTATCATACCAATTATTACAAAATTCAGATACTACAAATTATGGAATTAGAAATGGTGTAAATGTATACATAAAAAAAGAACCAATAATATCCAGCCAAGTTTCGTATTCTATTAGTATGTATGAATCATACTAAGCCAAAATTGCCATTTATTTTTTGATTATCCAGTGTGAGACTTTTTTATGTGAGTTTCCATATTCCAATTCCAAGACTTAACAAATCTCTTTTTTGTTAAAAAGAAATAAATTAAACCTAATGCAAAGAAGCAAACTTAATTTACATTTACATAGAATATACATATTGGAGGGAGGCACCCCACTTCAAACTTGGAGAAAGTACATGTAATACATAATATTATTATCAATAGTTCTATCAAGAGGAGCTTAATTTTAAGACGAGGACTTGAGAAGTACATCTCTATATATTATCATATTAATAAAAGGATCATTGTCTTTCGTCATAGTGCAACGTTACTCCTTAGAGAGATTTTATGTGATGTTTAATCAAACAAATCACAGTGTAGCCTGGAATCATCAAACAACAAAATAATCACATGTCAGTGACACAAATCAATATTGAAAATGCAAATAAGCATTGACGAACAAAATAAAAAATAAAATACTTTATTAGGAAGACCAACCTTAATGAATTTTTTTGACTCATGAAAGACAACTCGCCACAAACGTCACCTTAAACAAAAGCATGAGTAATTCCAAAACACGCAAAAACTAATATTAAAACAAACAGAACAATTGAAATTTGTCATCCAAAAGACCAACTATAAATTAATAGAACTAATATTAAAACAATAGAACGATTGAAATTTGTCCTCCAAAAGACCAACTAATGTTCTAAAGACCAATTAATTTTCTTCTTTGAAGAGAAAGAAGAAAAAACAGCTTTCCTGTTCCTCTTCATCTGCCACCATACTTGTCCCTCTTGCCATGTTTGCCACCAAACTTGTTTTTCTTGTCATGTTTGCCTCCATAGTTGTTTTTCTACCATGTCTATTGTTGCCATGTTTTCCATCATAGTTTTCTTCTCCTTTTGCTTTTATCTCCTCAAATAACTTGAGGTAGATTTTCTTTCGGTCCGAATTTACTAATCCGCACCCCATATCTCCATCATGTCCGCAGTTACGAAATTTGCACTTTCTTGGGACTTGTCTCAATTATGGAAAACATTGTTGCAGCTCTTGTGTGGTGGTTATCATTTCCAACCTATGTTAGGTGAATCCAACAGAGTTGATTAGAAAAAATTTACCCCCATCAAAATGCTCTAGAGACATGCTTTTGTGCTCCTCTGAAAACCTTTCTCCGCATCTCATTAGTATATGCTTAAATAAGGTTGACTTTCCGGCGGAAGATTCACCGATTAAAACAGTCCTCTTGCCGTGGAGGATTGACAACAGTTCCGACATATTTTTGCCGCTCTTTGTGTTTGTCAAGATTGGATCATAACCCCATCCCTCTATCTTGTTCCGCAACGACTCAAGTCTCTAAAATAAAAAAACAGGAAAACTGTCAATATATAGATTATAGAAAAACAAGAGACTCAAGTGCAGAACAAATATAACAAACATCATTAACCAAACATCCATGTAAAAATGAGCTGAGAAATAACTTTTGAGGCTAAGAATTAATTTTAGGGGGCAAAGGTACAAATTCTAGCTTTCAAGTTAGAATCTATTAAATTACAATATGGAATAACAAAACATGCATGTCAAATGAATTTACACCTCCAAAATAGAACCAAACATACACCACTTTACAGAACTAAGTGGAATAGCTAAAGAAAAAATAATTAATGGGAATTAAGATGTACTTACAACAACAACTAGCAAAGAAAAGTGAAATCCCAACAAGTTGCGCAGCCTTGTATTGATCTTTGACTCGTAGTGAGCCAATATCAATATCATGATTAAAGCAAACAACTGGTATATGATGGTGAATGTTCGCATAGGATGATATGTCTTCAAAAAATGAAACTTATGTTAGACCAATAACCTCATAAGTCATAATCACATGATATATAATTTCATATACAAAAATAGAAGAAAAGAAAACTACAGAAAAAATGTTGGCTAAATTAAGCATGGCAATGCATTTCATCTTGTTTCATGTCCCCTTATGCATATATTTATGTTAGTTTTATATATCGTTCATTCTTTTTATTTCATATCCATGTCTAAGCTAAATAAAACAAACCAATGACAAGGTGAAACAACGCACAAGCTGAAATTCTCCACAAATAACACATTATTTGCAACAGCTATAGGTGATTTAGTGTAGTATTTTATTATAAACACTTAATGCCACAATACATTATTGTTAACGTTCTATGAATATATGGATCAATTTCTTTCTAAAAGAAATATATCGATCATTTGGTGTTCTCCATTCTTTCTTTCTTTCTTTCTTTCTTATATATGAGCAGTTGCTAATATCTACTATATAATGTGCCCAAACAACTACATTTTATAGACAAATTAAATTATTAGGCAATTAAGTCAATTTTCACAAAGATTCTTTTTATCTATGTAGAAGAAAATATATATAGATAACTCTTACGGTTGATGACACTCTCCACAAACAACGATTTTGTTCTTGTGCTAGCTTTATTGCACGAAATACAAATATAAAATACGAACATGAAAGATTAAAATGGTCTATACATCAATAATTGTTGCAAGCTCTTATTGAACGTATCGGTCTGCACATATAGCTGGATAATTGCTTGCTAACTCTGCTTTTTGAAATGGTCCGAGTGGCTGGAGGATTGCTGTCGATGCAATGTGTACAAACAACTACATATTATATATAAATTTTATTAGTCAAATTTTTCACCGAGATCCTTTTTCTATAGCATATAAAATATAGGTTGGTGCTAATAGATGTGGGCCCTTGTACATAAACCAAAAAGAGTTAAATGAAATCACAAAACAAACTAAAAAGTTCAATGAAAAGTAATTAGAATGGTTAGGTAGAGGTGAACACAGGAGAGAACAATTTTTTTTTATATATATATCCAATTATTATTATTATTTTTCTACACAAAAGTTTCTCTCCATTGGGATCATAGGATCTAAATTTGAAAATAATTCATAGGATCTTTTTAAAAAAAAAAAACTTAATTTTCAACCTAAAATTTCTGTTAATTTTAAATGTAAAATTTCTGGAATTTGAATCAATTTTATAAACCATTATTTTTATTCACCATTTTTATTGCTATAAAATTTATTTATGTTTACTAAAAATAGTAAAAGTCTATCTTTGCAACATGTTTGTAAGATCCAAATTACTAGACAACCCTATTTTTTTTAATCAAATTTCAGTTCAACATTTTTTATTTTCTTTTCTTATATATGAGCACATACTTGGTATTACAATTATATAATATAACAAAATGACCAATCACAAAGAAGAAATTGATATGTGTTCACCTGGTTCATGAGAGATCGCATACAATCTTTAATCAAAGAAATTACAGCCGATTGGTTTGAACAACACACACATGCCATCCTCTAAACAATTTCTACAAATTTAAAAACAACAAATTTAAAATTAACTGAACATAAAGAAAGAGTGAGACAATGGAAGAAGAAACAGAACAATAGGAAAGCAGAGAGAGATACCTTAGAGAAATAGAGTTTATGCAAAACATGAGAGGGTTAAGAAAGAAGAGGAATTTTGCGTAAAAAAGAAAAGAAAGAAAAGAAAGAAGAGAAATGAATGAATGAAGAAAAGAAGTGATGAAAGTCTCAATTTATAGATACATTCTCTCTCTAGCAAGGAAAATTTTGTAATTGCACTACTTCAATTATTATACTCAACAACCAAATCCCAACAGTTCTTCAATGGCAGTTGTATAGGGAGCTAATCAAATATCTCTTAAAATTTTAAAATTTGTTAAATATTAAAAATAGATAAATACTATATGAAATTATAAAACGTCAATCAAGTTGTCCACTGTTCTATTTACTCCGTCTATTTTAATGACATGACGGTTAACGACATACATGACATCTGTCAATGTGGTGCCACGTCGCAGGGATAGTTGATTAGGATACACGTCACAGAGAATATATTTATGTAAAAGTGAGTTGAACAAAAAAATTTAGTGTAAAAATCAATTATAGAATCAAAACCTACGATCTCTAACTTCGAGTAGAATTAATTAATTCTTAAGACAAAATCAATTCTACTTTTGAAGAATCAAACAAGTCAGAATTAATTCAACACATCTCGAATCAATTAGAATAGATTACAATTCATCACAAATCATCTCTTATTCAATTCTAAGATAAAGACACACATACTCAACAAGATCTATTGACATATTGAATAAAAACACCCTTGGGGTTTCAATTATTGTGAAGTTGACGTGTGCGTATATTGCATGAATTTGGCAATTGAAAAAGATAATGCATGGAGATAGCTTTTCACTTGTGTGCTCCTTTTCATTAAAATTATAGTACTGTTATTGCTTTGCACCAAACTTAATTAAAAGAAAAATGATAACAACAAAATAACAAATGTGATATTAGCAACGTTACTGAGCACCTCATGTGTCCAATAATTGTAAGATCCAAAAAGCTACTTCATAATAAAATTCGTCCAAAAAAAATAAAATAAAACTAACAACTTAAAATAAATATTATTATAAATAGTTGAAAATACTTGTTCAAAAAATAAATAGTTGAAAATATCTCCTTTTCTATATTTTGAAATTGAAAAGAAAACGTTTAAAGAAGAGAGAATAATAAATAGTTAAGAGTATAATAGGAAAAGTTGCATTATTTTTTCTTCATTGGTAATGTAAGGTGACATATAATTTAATACAAATTTTTTCTTCAAAGTGACATATAATTTGGAACCGAAGGAGTACTACATTTTACATGGAGACATTATATTTATTTCATTGCATCAGAATCCTTGTGATTTTCCTATGAGCCATAACCAATCAAGTGCATCTCCAACAAATATGCCACTCTCAAGAATCAGCACAAGAAAATTACCTAGTGCATTCTGTTCAGGACCCTACAAAAGTAATAAGATTATAATAAAAATTTGAGTTATTAATAAAACCAATTTATGTATGTACACAATTCTTAATAGTTTATGAATCTGAAGATTAAAAATGATTGATAAAATATTTCACCTTGTAGCCTTTTGGTGCAACTGTGAGCACACAAACAGTAAGGTATCCATTGGTTAGTCCTAAGAAAGAAACAAGCAAAATCATCCATCCTTGATCAGCATATTTTGCCGTGAAGTAAAATGCCGGAATCAGTAGTAATCTTGAAAGAATTGCGGCGAGTAAGCACTTTCTTGACTCCAACTTCAGCAATTTGATGAGAGGAATATATCTTGATATTAGATCTGAGACGTTGAACACCGCGATCAAAAGTAGGGCATACCTAAAATGTACCACCAAATGTGCCATTGTGTAATAAACAACTTGGATGATCAAAACTGAAGATTAGGGGATTGGTAATGAATGCACTTACCATTTTCCTAATTGGTGTGATCCTGTATTTTCATTTTCATACAGGAATCCAGGGACGATCGACAAAGTTAATACGTATATCAGAAATAAATCAGCACCATAGTCGGTGTTCTGAAGAAATAGCTGACTATTGCTCAGTTGTTCATGTTGTTTATCATCGAATCCGACCTGTACTAGTTCCAAATTCTTGAGGTTATTAAGAAATGCTTCATGAAGCTAAGTAAGTATATGATAATATTAGCACAAATGACACTACTTGTTGGTTTGTCTCATTTTGAATGCCAGCAGCGGCTACCTGAAATGGTCTTCGATCCTTCAGAGGCTGCCTTTGATTGGTAATATTTTACGAAGTCCCTTTACGAAGTCCGTCATCCGATTTCTCAAAAGCCACTTTGGTGAGAAATTGTTTGAACTCCTGCGGCCGCTAAACCAGTTAAGAAGGACGGCACAACAAACATTAAAATAGTATAATCAATTCTACAATAGTACTATTATATTAAGATTGTTGAAATAAAGATATTTTAAGTAGGAACAACCTGAATGAACTCAGGACACATAAAAGACATGTCTCCAACCATGCTGCCTTGAACAAGAGCATATGCAACTCCAAAACTAGCAGAAAGTGCACATAAACCTAATGTACGATTCCTCATTTTCCCGACATTGCTCGATCTAACTGTTACACAAAATATTATGTTAAATATTGCAGAAAAACGGTTACATGAAGTTAATAATCAAATAAATACTGAATTAAAGAAGTTTTAAAGAAGTTGTACATACAACAAGAACTAGCAAAGTGCAGATGAAGAAAATAGTGTATCTAGTTATGACCCTCGTCCTAGTGTTGATCCTTGACTCATTGTGTGTCGGTATTACCATTGTCACAAGTGAAAATGGTAGATAAATGATGGTGAGTACTCGCGAAGGATGGTAAGTCTGTATGAAAAAAACATGTTAGACCAATATCTTCATTACTATGTGATAATCAATTTCTAAATAAACAATACAGAAGGAAAAACATGATTTTTGAAAGATAAGAGACTCATTTCAAATTTCGCATATACTTATAGGAAACAGTTTATAGTAGTAGTCTCCGATTGTCATCATGCTGTTCCACGCAACGAGAGGGATCCGAGCAGAAGTAGAAGTCAATGCTGAGTAACAAAGTTTATAGTTCTTAATTTTCTTATATATGCATATTTAAAACAATAATAACTAAGTACTTAATTTTCTTATATATGAACACGTACATGGTTTTACAATTATAATAATATAGCAAAATGACCAATCACAAAGAAGAAATTGATATGTGCTCACCTGGTTCATGAGAGATCCTATACCATCTTTAATCAAAGGAATTACAGTTGGTTTGAACAGCACACATGCCATCCTCTAAACAATTTCTACAATTTAAAAACAATAAATTTAAAATTAACGCAACATAATGAATTTGGATTCTATTAATTAAAAGCAGAAAAACGAATTGATTGAAAAAATACATGATACTAATAGTTACTACTTACTACCACCATATAAAATGATTATAAACATGGGTATGGATCAAAATCTTGGAATTAAAACTTATCTTCATTGTTATAGAAAAGACATACAGCATTATTATATGTACACAGATCCACGAGTTTTAATAATTTCAAATGAATAAATAAATAATAATAGAAAACTTGAATCAATGTCTTAAAGCTGTTATATAGTGTTAAAACAGAACAATAGGAAAGTAGAGAGATACCTTCTTCTTCTTCTCTTCTTTTTTTGACGGAAGAAAGAGATAGCTTAGAGAAATAGAGTTTATGCAAAACATGAGAGGGTTAAGACTTAAGAAAGAAGAGAAATGAATGAATGAAGAAAATAAGTGATGGAAGTGTGAATTTATAGATGAGAAGTGCTAAGTGCACACTCTTTTATATTAGCTCCATTTACTCCTTTTCATTACATAGATGTGTAACATGTGGCAAAAATGATTTCAAGGGTTGGGATTTTAAATTGAATAATCAATATTTGTTTAATAAAATACAGAGAAATTTCTATGAACATGTTCCAATTCTTCTTCCATGTAACTTCACTAACAAATTGCCACCACACCCACACCCACCACCGACGAATCAGATCTGACCCTTCTTCTTCTCTTTCCACCACTAGTTCCGACCGGTGGCTTTCTCTCCTACTGTCCTTGTTGTTCCAGAACAGGGTTGTCGTTTCCGATTCCTCTCGCTCTCACAGTCTCACCAGCAACCATGTCGATGTCATTTCCATTTCCTCTCCCTCTCACAGTGTCAATCTTCTTATTTCAATTTAATGGGTCTTCTAATCTCTTATAATTTCAATCAATATGGGATTTAGAGACTTGTTCATGTTCATGAAATTCTGACCTCTCCTCTTCTTTCCTATTGTCCGTCGCCGTTTTCCAACTTGAGAACAGAGTCACCGGCGTGTACACAGGGTGCCGTCATTCGCCGGCGTGAATCTGGAATACAGAGGAAACTAAAATTACCTTGAAGTTTGCTTCAATTAACTTGGAAAAAAATTCCACTTCATCTCATCATCTGAATTCGTTGTTCCTCGTCACATGAAGATTATCTTTTTAATTACTTTTCTTATTAATTTACTAATGCAAATTGAAACCTGTAATTTTTTTTTAATCCGCAAACTATGAAACTGGATTTAATCCAAGGACTTGAGATTTAAGATCTGAGACAAAACAATTTCATTTTTTTTGTTAAACAACAAATGGTTAATTTTTAATATCAGCCATTGGATTTATTTTTGCCAAGTGTCATGTATCTATGCAATAAAAAGGAATAAAAGGAGCTAATACAAATGGAGCAAAGCTCCACTCCACACCTTTACCTTTTTTGAGAATTTTGAGAATAACACACTTTTACCTTTTATCGGTTTTTAATACTTCATCCGTCCCAAAATAAGTGATATATTTTTTACTTTGAGTACTATTTATATGATCTACTTTGACTATATTTTTCTACTAATATATATAGGCAAATATTAGCATATGAGATGTTTGATTTGTCTCGATTAGTATTTTCAAAATATATAATTTTTAATAAAATATAATTTAAGATATTAACAATTAAAGTTGTACATTGGCAAACGTGACAGTAGTCAACTAGATCACTTATTTTGAGACGGAGGGAGTAGAATGAAACCAATTATTTTAACTTTTTATTACTCTCTCCGGTTTTTTTATTACTCTCTCATTTTGAAATTCATACCCATCCAATGACCCAATCCATCTCACTTTTTTTGTTGGATTGGGTGGGTTTCACAATTTGTCCAACCCATCCATCCCAAGTACACTATATTAGTGAATTAACTAATTGTATATGTTGTTATGCGGTGAAAAAAATTGATTTTGACCAAAATTGAATCGAATATAAGTAATTTATGTTTAAATATATTCATGGAAAAGTGAGCTAAACAAAAAAAATTAAACGTAAAAATCAATTTTAGAATCAGAAGCTACAATTTCTACCCGAATGAATTTTACATGAATGGCACTGAAGAAGAATAAGTGGTACTAAAGCAAGATTAAATTCTTAAGTCACATCAAATACTTTAATATACGTTTTGAAATTGTACAACTGTAGAGGAAATGGTGCCTCTGCTAAGCTTGTCATATTTACATGGCATCTAATACTTTATATCTTTTTGAAATTGAATGAACAACAAACCTTAAAGCAATTTAAAGCAAGAACAAGTTGTCAAATCTTAAAACAATTTAACCACTTTTAAAAAACAAAAGAATATAGTGGTGCACAAAGCAGGGGAAGTTTTTTAAGATATGGATATTAATGATCAATGAAAATGAAGTTTAAAATTCTCATGTGGCTGTGGCATGCCTTATGAATCAGATACTTTAATTTATATTTAAAGTTAAATATATTTTTAATCGCTATAAAATTCATAATTTTATAAGTTTAGTTTCTACGTAAATTTTGTTCAATGTTAATCCCTATTTTATATTTATAAAGATAAAAAATATTTATTTTTTGTAAAAATTCAAAATAGGAACTAAAACTGACTAAAATTTATATAAAGAATAAACTTAAAAATTTGTAATTTTGTAGAGAATAAAAATATATTTACCCTTTATTGTACAGAGCCAATCAATAACATGTTTACATCTGCATTATCAAATTAATACTGCCAATATCAAATTTATAACTAAATTAAAAAAATTTAGGCCTCTTTTTACTCCAAAGAACCAAGGCCTAAAGCTCTTGTTTAGCCCTGTCTGATATCGGTAGGATCCGGATATTTGCTGCTGTCTAATAATGATACAGTTACACACAGTAATCAATCGGGGCTATTAATTTGATATCAGACGATTCAAATTTAAAATACAGTTTTATACTGTAAAATAATCTCAGCTGTCGATCAGAGATCAAACGGCCAAAATAATTACAATAGAGTGCTGTAACTGCGGAAAATTCTACTCCCATGAATATGACCTTATAAGTGGGAGACATCCATGACACACTTGAGTTAGCTCCCACCTGTATAAAAAAAAACTCTATTTTTCAAAGGGTATGTTATCAACCATAAACTAATTAAGGACCAATATGAAAATGCCTTCTTCTTTGCTTGGATTACTTCATATAGTTTTTTAGCTGAGTTAACTAAAAGATAATAATACCACATAAATTGTCTTCAAGACAAAATTAGTAAAGTTTTCATCAACAAATATAAAATATTCATTTTGTAAATCATCACATCGGAAACAATTAGTTCCTTGCTTACACTTTATGTTTTCAAAGAGAATTTAGCAAGTGAAAAGATGTTGGAGATGTACGTTCTTTTCCTGACATATTTAGATAATCATATTTAAGGTATGAAATATCTACCGCCCAATCCATATAACAATGATTAATTTACGTCGGAGAATCTATTGTACACTCATCTCTTCTTCCAATCCGGTTTTCTCTATACACAACAAACTAAAGATTGAACTTCTGACCACTTACTTGAAGTGACCGAGCCTCTTATATATTACCTAGACCAACCATGTATTTATTTTTTCCTATTGGATTTACTCTAAGTGATGATATATTCTTTGACTCTGCAGAGTTTTAAAATGCAATGTATTAATGTTATGCGAACTTAGCCAATTGCTACATACAACCATGGCCTACTTGCCTATGTGGCTTTGGATGCAACAGATGGTAGATTGACGTACAAGAAACTAATGGTACAAATTCTATAGCATATTATATTTTAGAACTCAAGCATAGCATAGGATATAACATGAATAATATGTCAACTCTCTATGTCCTTGCCTTTTCTCTAGTAAGGTTCCTTCCTCAAGCTTTTTTGTATTTATAATACATATTTGATAATGAGAACCGTTCTTTTTCAAGATCAAAGCATTATCATTTGCTTTCCTTTCATAAAAGACCAATAAATAAAAAAAGGAATATTGCACGTGCAAACCCTCTTAGATATTGCCTGTAATATATATAATTTTTTTTCCTTATGTTAAATAATAGAATAGAATTTACAAAAGAAGAGCTTGTGGAATCAAATAATTGTCGGCGTCTACTGACTTAATCGTCAGAGCCTATCATCCAAATCTAAAGTCCAAAGAGGATCAATTGTCAAAACAAACTTTAAGAAAAGATTAGCACTATTGTCATCATGAACATGACTTTGATTAGGCCAAGGTGTAATTCAAATTCCATATTTTCATTGGACCATAACATATGTTTGTCAAAGATGGTGTTTGACAAATTTCATGATCATGATTTGGAATAACAACACTCGTAGCAAAAGTGTTTGATGAAGTATTCAATGAAGAACTAGGCATAGTATTGACATGAGTTTCATTCATTTGAGAGGCAATAAGTAGCTGATGATTCTTTCTTTTGCGAACAATTCTGCGTTCATTTTGAAACTGCGCTAACAGAAGGAAATGAAAATGAAAATTTCCCTTCTATATTTGAAACAAGATTAAATCACTAAACAAATTATAAATAGTTGAAAATGTCTCCTTTTCTATATTTTTAAATTGAAAAGAAAAAGTTAAGATATAGTTTCATATAGAGATAATTAAGCTGTAATGACATAAGTTAACCTCACTTGAGTCAGTTTTGTTATATCACAATAATAATAAATATGTTTAGTTGTATAATTGGTCCTTTATATTTAAAAAGTTTTAAATTGGTCTCTTACGTTATTGATGTCAACATAAGTTCGTCTCTTATCTTTATGTGGGTGGGTGTGGATGTGAGGAAAGCACTAAATATATAGGTTCTTTAAGATGATATCTATCGTATGGAAAGAGCCTTTGAGGTTGTTGGGAATCTTAACCGCATTTGTAGAGGTGGGCCTGCTTAATCATTTAAAAATGTTCAAAGGATTAGTGTTAGGTAAGAAGGAAACTCAAAAAATGTTAGGGGTGATTGTGATTTGGTTTGCAAATATAGTTGTTTTTTTTTTACGATAAAATAATTATAGCATATCATTGATTAAAAATGTGTTCAATATAATCGGAGATATCAATTAGAATTTAGACACTAGCTAAAAATGGGACCATCCTAGAAAGAACGTGAGCAACCTTATTTGCTATCCTAAATAGTTTTTATTAAAAATAATTTATAGAGTTAATGTATTAATGTATTGAAAAATAAAATGTTAATTTTTTTAAATGAAATCTACTTAAAAAGTATCTCGAATTCAAGACACTCGTTAGCGAGACTCTTAATTAATTAGTAGTAATTTACTAACTTATTGATTTCAACATACATATCTTTCTTATTTGGTGTGCTTTCAAATCCATTGAAACATGAAAGTTTAATTTAGGCCTGCTAGCTGGATTTTCTTTTATGTTAGAAGTTTGATACTGATAGGGTCAGGGAGGTGCAGGAAGAAATGGACTAGGAAGGCCCAACGAAGAAAAATTGCTCATATGGTCCCCCTATTATTACTCCCAGGCCCCTCTTCATGACAAAAGTGCCCTTATAAAGGGTTTGGAATTTACAATCCGAAATCATATAAATTCATAACTAACATTCCAACCCATGTTAAATAAGCCAAAGCCTGGGTAAGCCTGGCTTTTTGAGCATTTTTTCTCCTAAAAAACATGTGTTTCGAAACGTAGTTTCTGAAGTGTTAACTCTCTCCATTATGTCGGAATCCTTACATGAGGATACCAGAATGCACAAGCTAGAAACATGGTAAGTATTTTCCAATTCCCTATCTTTTGCTGTATTCAAGTTTCAAAATGGATTTTGACAAAAACACATTTGGTGAATATGTTTAGGTATCCGCTTGTTTTGATGAATGATGACCACATATAATATCTAGAAAGGGTTTGCTAGTTGCAATTCTTTCTAGATTCCTATTGATCCGAGCATTTTACTTCACAGCGAAATATGGCGCCCAAGGTTGGATGATCTCCTACTGGTATCTTTTTAGGATTATCCGATGATTACCTCACTGTGTTAACAATATGTGTGCAAGTTTAACAATATTAATTTCAAGGAAAATGGAAATGCAATAGAATCATTTCAAGGAATTCAAAACTATATAAGCATTAAATAGTAAACCATTACAATATTAATTTCCATTCATATTTCAAATTACAGTATTCAATTGTATAGATATTGATACTAGATTAGAAACAAAAATCAAAGACTAGTTTCTTATTTTATTTTGGTTTTTCATAATGCAGGGTTGTTTTGTTGGATGAATGAGTCCAATGTTAGAAAATGATGCAAGATAAGGTGAATAAAATGAAGATACAAATGTTGCAAACAAGACAAACATAAGAGGAAAAGAAAAAACAAAGAGGGTGGAAACGAATGTTAAATGAATTTTGTGGTGATTTACCGGAAACTATTATGCCGTTATGGTTAAGTGTGGTGCATTCGAGTGCGAGAAATCAATTTTTTGGCTATAATATTGATGATTGGATTGGATGCATTCCTACGGTGGATATATATGTGTTCATTTGATTAAGATCAAATAGGCCACATTTGAAATAGAATTTATTGTTTGTATTAAATTTAAAATACCAACTTAAAATATTAACCTTATAATCTTAATCTTAATCTAATATCTACCAATGTGCCAACGGCATGATCCCTCTTATATAGAGGCCGTCTGCGAGAGAATTGGTTAAGCAAATTAAAGAGTTCAAAGACTAATACTTGATCTAACGATAATGATTGTTTAATATCATAAATGATATTTACAAGGAAATTCAGTACTCATTAAATCTAGGACATTGTAATCATAAAAGTAAAATTGTAGGGAACAAATGCATTTAGAATGAATCTTTGCCTATAATCCACATCCAGTCAAGAACAGCTCCAACAAATATGCCGACTAAAAGACAAAGTACAAGCAAGTTACCTAATGCATTCTGCTCAGGACTCTGCAACAATACAAATTCAAAAATTAGTACAAAACTTGGAACTATTATTCATCACATCCAAGCATTAGTGTCGTGTTTAGTATTTGTGTCTATGTTATTAATATTGATCGTTGAGTTATGGATTGTTTAAACTTGCCTTATAACCTCTTGGTGCCACTGTCATAACACAGACAGTGAGATAGCCATTGGTTAGTCCCAAGAATGAGGTTAGAAAGATCATCCATCCTTGATCACCATACTTTGCCGTAAAATAAAATGCCGGAACCAATAAGAATCTAGATAGTATTGCTATTAGTAAACCCTTCCTTGATTCCAAATTCAACCATGGCACAAGTGGAATGTATCTTGATATGAAGTCAAGAACATTATACATTGCAACTAACACAATTGGATACCTACAAAGATCAACAGTGCCAACATTAAACTTTGATAAATAATCAATTTCATTGTCATCTATGCCAAATTACCAATAGTCAATTGGATTAGCAGAAACCTAAGCATATATAAATAGGTACATACCATGTGCCTAATTGATGTGTTCCTGTATTTTCATACAAAAATCCAGGGAAGATTGATAAGGTTAACACATATATCAGAAATAAGTCTGCTGCATAATCAATGTTCTCCATAAATAATTGTCGGTTGCTCAGCCGCTCCACTTGTTTGTCATCGTATTCTGCCTACAAAAAGTTCCAAAACCGATCAGGACATAAAGAAAAACTAATTGTGCAAGATTAATGTATTAATATTTTAGCATAAAATTATGTTACTTGATCAGCTTTCTTTGTTTGAATGCCCGCAGCAGCTAGATCCGCTGCAACAGTTTTTGATCCCTCAGAGGCGGCTTTTGAACGATAGTATTTCACTATAGGCAATTTGGCGAAGATTGTATATAGGATAATACAAAGGAATTCAATGAATGTGGAGGTAGCTAAGAATAGTACTGCAAAGAAAATAAGAAAATAATTTACCTTTATATATATATATATATCAAAGAAAACAACTTCTAGGGGTCAAGGAGCTATAATTGTACTAACTAAGAATTGGCGGAATGTCAAAATCTTTATATAGAATAGAAAAGGCAAAAGCGTGAGAGGATTGTATAATAAGAATAACATACTCGCTCCTTTGCGAAGTCCGTTATTAGATTTCTCAAAAGCTAACTTGGTCAGCACTCTAAGTAATGAAATTAAAGCACCAGATGCTGCTATACCAGCAAGGTAAGACTGCATAATGTTAACAATATACATTAAGTATAAATTTAATTAGACAAAAAATCTTAAACGTATGAATAAGTTATGTGGAAGATCAACCTGCACAAATTCAGGACACATCAAATACAGATCTCCAACAATGCCGCCTTGGATATGAGCATCGGCAATTCCAAAACAAGCACTTAGAAAACATATACCAATGTAAGGTCCGATTCCACCTCTCCCTGATGTTGCTAGGTCCAACTATCACAACAAATTAAGGAAAATTGGTCCTATATACACACAAATCAGGTTTTGCAGCAAATTGAATTATGAAATTGGAAAATGATTTACTTACAATAAGAACCAAGAAAGTGGCAGCAAAGAAAAGTGTGAATCCAGCCAAATTCCGCAGTCGAGTATTGATATTTGATTCATAGTATGTCAATATTATCAATGTTCCAATTGCAAATGGTTGGTAAACCAATGTAAGCACCCTTGAAGGGTGATATTTCTTCAGAATTCAAACAAAACATATAATTAGTTAACATTTTAGGAAGCCTCAATTAATCAGAAACTTTGTAAAATCATGTGAAGCTAAGGTGAGTGTTACTTACTGGGAACAATTTGTAATAGTAATCTCCAATAGTTAACATGCTGTTCCAAGCAACAAGTGAACCAAGTCCAAGAATGAAACAAACTATCATTGCTTTGTATTTTTCCTGCTTGCATCAATTAATCCATTCAAATTGAAATCATAAATAAATGCAAGATAGATAACTAAATCGTTTCTTCAGAAATATTCACATCATACACTTACCCCTGGCTTTCTTGGTTCTCCAGTACCATTGCTAGAAGCTATAGTGTCCATGATCACTCTACCACACAACAATATATGTTTTAGTCCACAGAAATTTAAGTCATCCCTTGCATAAGAATGTTTTAATTATTAAATATCTACGAAGCACGGACTCCGACATAGGCACCTGACACGACACGGACACGGACACATGCTTATATAGAAAACATAGGACACCGACACTCTACATATTTATAAAAAAATCTATATTGAGAATTAAAATATATATATTTGCATCTAAGTTGAGCAAGTTATTTTATTAAAAGAAAAGTTTAAAACAAGATACAATAGTATTTCATCTTTATTTTTCTATAGATCTACTATAAGAAAAGCTAAGGAAAAAAAATACAATGTAAATTCTTTAACCCTTGTGGATGTGTCTAAATGAGAGTAGAAGCAAAGGAAAAAAAATTCTAAGGAAAAAAATTCTTTTGGGACACTTGTCTGACAAGTATTGTACGAGTGTCTTACAAGTGTCAGACACGATCTAAAGAATATCGGAGTAAAGAAAAAAATGAATTTTTTTTAAACACCAGTTTGAGTTGATCGATACTTATTGGACGAGTATGATATGAGTGTCAGACACTACGACACACTAATCCTAGAGTTTTCCTTGCTTCGTACTTACTAAATATACTATAAAGTTGTTCAATTTTTGGCTAAAGTCAAGCTGGAAAAAGCAACAACCAAGTTTCACTATTGAGTTCAGATAACCGTGGTCAATTTTTTTGTGCGTCAATTTTAGTAGTACTCACTTTAACAAAACAAAACAATTAACTAAGGAAATATAGAGGAAACAAAATGTTGCAACACATCAGAAGGGGGGGCTGGAACCATATCAATCGTTACGGTGATGATTGATGCCGAACTTGGCAGGGAGGACCACGGTTCGATCTCCGCAACTGCAATCGAGAGGGGCTGAAATCACTTAATGTCAGAACTGACTGTAACAGCCTGAGCCCCTCTCTTAGGCGATCCCAACGAAAGGGGCACAAACTGTTACACCGACCCCGAACCAGATTAGGCGGTCCAATAGGCCGCATACCGGTGATGAAAAAAATAAATAGAAAAATGTTGCAACACAATATAACAGAATGTGGCAACTAATGTAGGTCGAGTCAATGCGGTGAATTAAGGTTGAACACGCCTCAAATAAGATTTTATGATATTGGAGACAATTTATAAGAAAATAAAAGAGACAAAGCAGAAGTTTATTTTTTATTTTTTTATGTAACAAGAAACAAAGAGTTATTGATGTAGCAAGGAATACTAACCAGCTTCTCTTTTCTTGTAACTTAATTGTTTCCTTGCAAATGGAGAATTGGTAGAGCACATTTGTATGTATATATATGACCTTTATAATTCACTCCCAAGATCTCAATATTAGTATTTCGTAAAAAAGAAAAAAAGAATCTTCATTTCAAAAAAGAAGAATCTCAATCATAATTACCAAATTAGTTGTGAATGATTCTCATTGTGCAGGATTTTCTCACATTCCAAATTTAATGAAAATGTTAATTTATTTTTTGCATTAACTATTCAATTATTAGAGTAGGAGAGATAAATAAAGTCCAACTCATTTACAGTATTTTATTTCACTATTACTTTCTTATTTACTCTATTTTTAACATGGGACCTATAAAAAGTTTTCTTATTAACATGTTGAAAATTATTTTCTTATTAACATGTTGAAAAAGAGTTGGAAACAAATCCTCAAGTCAATAGGAGGATCATCCAAATTAAAATGAAGAGTTCATGTCATGATGAGTAAGTAACACACCATTTTT
This sequence comes from Trifolium subterraneum, assembly GCA_951799995.1. Lineage (NCBI taxonomy): Eukaryota > Viridiplantae > Streptophyta > Magnoliopsida > Fabales > Fabaceae > Trifolium > Trifolium subterraneum. The sequence goes on along the minus strand of OX637462.1, from coordinate 2,960,257 downwards.
AGCTAGACAATCAAGACTCAAATCTGTTCTCTAAAAGTGTGATTAACATGTGTAACCAATATATATTCCTAGAGTATACTATACTCTAACATTTTTTTTTTGTGAAGTAGCCTAGTGGCTAGAAAATCCACCTTAAAGGCGGATAACTGGAGTATCCGGGATTTGAACCCCAGCTCCTGCGCTTAAAATATTATATCCCTACCAACTGAGCTAAGCTCACGGGGACTACTATACTCTAACATTAATTAAGGAAAATGTTAACATGTGGCTTAATGACACATGTTAAGAATACAAATGTAGTAATATTCCCTTGTAACTTGTGCATTAGACTAAAAATTGTTCATTTATAGGCTAAACAACATCACTATTGTAAGGATGTTTATTTACAGGCCTTTGGAATTGTTCATTAGATGGAAGTTAGCTTGTTAATTGTTACAATCAATTAACCAATTTCAGAAAACTGGAAATGCAGGGAAATTTTTTCGCAATTGTTTCATTTTTCTGCTGCAACATAGCATTGACAAGTCAACTGTGTTTGTGTTGTGTGTGGAAGTTCTATTTTACCTCTTTTGACTGTCAAAGATGACAAAATAATTAGAAAGTTTAATGAGATAAGGTTTATTCCAGGCAATATATTAAAAATACTTCCACTGTATCTCGATGATTACGGCATATAAATCCGTCATGTGTTAGAACCATATAAATTTTGATTACCTACTAATCATATAACCATCTGATAAAGTATTTTGACACTTGTACATATTAAACTTGAATCATTCCCCGTTTCTAAAAGACTAAGAATAATTGGTATCAATTCTCCCTCCCAAGTGTAAAAATCATTATGAAGAGTCATCCCAGACAACTTCAGCATCTCTTGACGCTCTTTCGAACCCAATTAGTGATTTCTTCAACTCCGGTGTGACATGTTCAGCAGGCCTCACAAACATCTTTTCTAACACAGGAGAATATAGAAGTAGGAATTTGATAAACTCTAATTCCAATATGGTACCAGAGATGTTATCCATCTTCACAACTCGCACTTGGATAGGCAGGGCTGGCCCCGAGAAGATATCTTCCCAAGAATAGTATGTTTCCTCAAACCATGCCAGTGCCACCTACATGCAATTGTGAGAAATTCATTGATCGAAGTGGAAAAGATAGTGTGCATAAGAGAGATATAGAGCATATTAAAACTCTAAAGATAACATTGTATTGATTGATAAAAGATGAAAAATGAGATACACTAGTCTCTTATTTTTTAAGAATCTACTGCACTGACAATGTAACTAACTCTATCTAAATTCCAACTGATTCATAACTTCTATTAGCAATCTTAACCCATATCTAATGGTCATAGAATTCAATTTCGAGTTCTTTATTAAAAATAATAAACTCAATTTTGAGTATAACATAAGTTTTTTGCAAACACTAGACATATATTTACAGCAAAAATGGTTTGCAACTTATAAAGCTTAATAACTACATTAAAACAAAAATAGAACGTGCAAGTGCAACTACAAACCAGAAAGCAAAGCAAAGTCGAACCAAACTAAATGAGTACTCACATTTATTACTAATTTTCGAAGATTAGGTGAACTTCTGAGTAAGCAAAGAGCAGCTGAAATTTCCTTTGAGTCACTGAAGTTCATGCATATCAAAATATCATCTAAATAGATAAAAGGTGTAGGAAGCTTTACTGGCACAATTCCTGCAGCCAAATACTGGAAAAAAAACCACCGCATTAAAATAAAAAAATTTGAACACTGTTTTACTACTTACAAAAATTCATAGGGATTGGAGTACTTAAAAGCTTTTATTAGGATGCTTGAGTACTATACCTGTAAAAAATAATTATCAATCACTAGGCTTTGTATGTGATGTTGCTGATCGAAAAATTTGAGCAAGTTACTAGAGCATCCTTGCAATCTAATTTGATTGTTTTCTGAGCTCAAATCCGAACTTAAATCAACACATACCGTAACTAATTGGAAAGTGTTGTCAAAGTTAATATCCTCGAATTCACCCGTCACGTCAAAAACCTTGAGATTTGGTGCGTGAACGTTAATCCGGGTGACGTTGTCAATACCTGCCAATGACAAACTTTCAAGCCGAAGGCAGCCAGATATCAATTTTTCAAGAGCATCTTGAGCTATAGTAACCTGTTCCAGTTCAAGGCTTTTTAAGTTTCTTAAGCCTTCAAACGTTGTTGGAGTTATAAGCCAACACGAACGTAATCGTAAACGCTGTAAACTTTGACAAGAGAATAAACACCATGGTATCTTATAGTGTTCATCTAGGTGAACGTCCAGTACAAGCTCTTTAATGGACCTTCCGATTAGATGAAGAATGCACTGAACAATATCAATCAGAATCACATTAATGTAGTTGGAGATCTCGAACTTGATGATTGGCCCAGAATGAAGTAAAAGTACATGATCAACAATTCTCAAAAACTCTATATTGAAAATTGAAGGGTTTTGGGATGTTGTGGTAGAGACACAATGTTTATCAAACACAAGATTTGGCATTGTGTACCATTTTTCCCTCCATCGGCTTGATAAAACACTCGTTCTCACTGCTTCCTTAATTGGCAAGGAAGACAGAATTTGGTCTATTACATGACCTGGTAAGCAAGTAATCATATCCAGCTCCGCATCAATCACATCTGGGTGAGTAGACTTTGTTTGTTTTCATACAAGAATCAGAAAACAAACTAGGTTAGTATATACACAAGAATCTCATTGCTAGGTCCAGATAGAGAACCTTGAAAATCAAACTAATGTTTAAGTTATTTACTCTTGTTTCATAATTTCACCAGGCTTATATATGAAAATGGTCCTACTCCCAACAAATATGAAGAATTTTGATTTTAGTCATTGTAAGGACTAAAACAAAACAATAAAGACCAAAATCAAAATCAAAATGTTATATATTTGCAAGTACTAAAATAAAAAAAAATATTTTTACAAGGACTAAAATCAAAACTCTCTATGTAAGGACCATTTTCAGATTTAAGCCATTCATAATGATGAAACTAGGTTACAATGTATCATAATTTCACATGGAAACAAATATTGTTAGTTTGATAATTCAAGTCTGACATTTTCAGCTTCTGACCTGAAGGTCCGTGCTTCTGATGCAGCGAGCCTAGGTTCTGACCTTCCTGGGTTCTGATATAGTAAGTCTGGGTTTTGACCTAGTAGGTTCTGATCATAGTAGGTTCTGAGCATCAGGTTCTGAACTTTTTTTTTCTTCCTGTTTCGTTAGTTAGCTGTTAGCTGCTATGAAGCACGGACACTCCTCAGATTAGCCGTGTCTCGTGTCGGACACGTGTCGGTGTCAGACATCGACACGACACCGACACTTATGATTAAACTTAATTATGTCATTTTCTCAAATTATTATCGGTGTCGACATGTCAGTGTCCGTGCTTCATAGGTTATTTGTCAATTAGTTGTTACTTGTAGGTCAAGTAACATTTCATTATGTATATATAAACAATTGTAATCTCTCATTTTATATAATGCAATTTACTATTTTTCCCTAAATTCATCTTAACTCATATTCTCTGAACCCTCTCAAATTATCCCCAACAAATATAATGTTGTGTGATAGCAGTATATTAAAATCCATTGATGGAATGCATATAATACTAGACAGAAGAAGAAATTACCATTTCAAGCTACCGATTGAGTAGTTCCAGGATAAACACGCAATAACTTTTGAATGTAATTGCTACAACAAACAAAAATATTAATTAATTTGAGAAAATATAAAGAAAATTGAATTTTGAGGAGAAAATGAAATAAAAGAGTAATTAATCTTACTAGAGAGAAGGGTTTGTGTTCAATTTGAGTTGATTCAAACAAATTGAGACCTAACTTGGAATCAAAAGGGTTAGGGTTCATACAGTCAACACCAAGGAAGGCTTCGGAATCCCCTCCGTGTAAAAGCTCATGTTTGGATGTTGTGAGAAATAGAAACGAAATAGAGTAGAAATTGCAAGGAAGTGCCAAAATTAATTTTTACTTTTTTAATAAGTTTAAAAATATGTTGGGGATATTATAAAAAAAATGTAGGAGATAAAGTTCGACCGTCTTTTCATTTATTCACTTTATGGGTGAAATATTTTTTTTTAGTTTACAATGGAGTTGATGATCAAACCCTGGATCTCTAGCTTACTAGTACTACCCCTCACCACCAGACCAAATTTAGTGGTTTTGATGGATGAAATTTTTAGTCACTAGACTAATTAACCCAAAAAAATAAATTTAAAACTAAATGAACAAAAATAGTAAATGACAAATCTATCCATGTATGTTTTATTTTTAAAAATATTACTGATTAAATGTTATAAATACTATTAATATTTTTATTTATAATTTAAAAAATATTAATTTTATAAAATTAGAAAAATTAAATTTGAAATAGATAACATAAATAAAATACTCCCTCCGTTTCTATTTAAGTATCTTTTTGGTATTTTAAGGGTATGATTTATCAATTATACCCTTTGTTAACTATGGTTTTTTATTTTAAATTTAATATATTATGGAAAAAACAAAAAAAAATCAATTTCACAAAAATTTAATATGGTTATTTTTTGTACATAACATATTAAATTTTTGTTTCTTTTTTTGTACATAATATATTAAATTTACTGGAAAGAGAAAGTGTGTGTAAAAAAATTATTGGTGGATTAAAATGAGGGTATAATAAGAAGATAATGTGAAAAAATACACTTTATTAATTTGGTGTTACTATTCTAAAAAAACTCTTAAAAAGGAACGGAGGGAGTAACAAGAAATAAATTAATCAATAAAATATAGTTATTATCCAATTTTCTTTTAAAAAAAACTTATTATCCAATTTTTTCTTTTTGTTGAGAAAAATGCACTTATAACATATCATTAATCAAGAGGTGTTCAACACAATAAGGTATATCAGCCATAATTTGGAGACTAGCTATATATATATATGAGGCTGTCTTAGTTAATCTATGAGTTAACTCATTTGTTTGTCGCCTAATACATGATTAGTGTAAAAAGGTACATCACCGGTGCAAAAAATTTAAATTGAATATTTATAATGATCTAACGAATGTTTAATATCATAAATAATAATCATACAAGTAAAAATTGTAGGGAACAAAAGAATTTAGAATGAATCTTTGCCTATAATCCACAACCAATCAAGAACAGCTCCAGCAAATATGCCCACTAAGAGACAAAGTACAAGCAAGTTACCCAATGCATTCTGCTCAGGACTCTGCAACAATACAAATTCAAAAATTAGTCACATCCAGTACTAGTGTCATGTTTAGTGTTTGTGTCTATGTTATTAATATCGATCGTTTAAAAGTTATGAATTGTATAAACTTACCTTATAACCTCTTGGTGCCACTGTCATAACACACACAGTGAGATAGCCATTAGTGAGTCCCAAGAATGAGGTTAGAAAGATCATCCATCCTTGATCACCATACTTTGCTGTAAAGTAAAATGCCGGAACCAATAAAAATCTAGAAAGGATTGCTATTAGTAAACCCTTCCTTGATTCCAACTTCAACCATGGCACAAGTGGAATGTATCTTGATATGAAGTCAAGAACATTATACATTGCAACTAACACAATTGGATACCTACAAAGATCAATTTCATTGTCATCTAAGGGACAATACAAACATGTAAATCATTAGCAGAAACCTAAGCATAAATAGGTACATACCATGTGCCTAACTGATGTGTTCCTGTACTTTCATACAAAAATCCAGGGAAGATTGATAGTGTTAGCACATATATGAGAACTAAGTCAGCTGCATAATCAATATTCTCAAGAAATAATTGCCGGTTGCTCAGCCGCTCCCCTTGTTTGTCATCATATTCGGCCTACAAAAAGGTCCGAAACCGATCAGAACATAATTGAAAAACTAATTACTCGAGATTAATAGCATAATAATAATTATGTTACTTGATCAATTTTCTTTGTTTGAATGCCTGCAGCAGCTAGATCTGCTGCAACAGTTTTTGATCCCTCTGAGGCGGCTTTTGAACGATAGTATTTCACTATAGGCAATTTGGCAAAGATTGCATATAGGATAATACAAAGAAATTCAATGAATGTAGAGATCGCGAAGAATAGTACTGCAAAGAAAATAAGAAAACAATGTACCTTTATATATCCAAGAAAACAACTTCTACAACACGAGGTACTAATCTATAATTGTACTAACTAATATTTGGCAGAATGTCAAAATCTTTTTACAGAATAGAAAAGGCAAAGAAGTTAACGTACTCGCTCCTTTGCGAAGTCCATTGTTAGATTTCTCGAAAGCTAATTTGGTCACCACTCTAAGTAATGAAATTAGAGCACCAGATGCTGCCATACCAGCTAGGTAAGACTGCATAATGTTAACAATACGCATTAAGTATAAGTTTAATTGGACAAAAACGATACTATATATTTTTAAAAAGGTACTTCAAACAGGAAAAAAAAAAAGCTTAAAAGTTTGAAAAGTTATGTGGAAGATCAACCTGCACAAATTCAGGACACATCAAATACAAATCTCCAACCATGCCGCCTTCAATATGAGCATCGGCAATTCCAAAACAAGCGGTTAGCAAACATATACCAATGTAAGGTCCGATTCCACCTCTCCCCGATGTTGCTAGGTCCAACTGTCAAAACAGATTATGAAAAATTCGTCATATATACACACACAAAAATCTGATGTTGCGGCATATTAAATTATGAAATTGTAAAATGATTTATGATTTACTTACGATAAGAACCAAGAAAGTGGCAGCAAAGAAAAGTGTGAATCCAGCCAAATTCCGAAGTTGAGTATTGATTTTTGATTGATAGTATGCCAATATTATCAATGTTCCAATAGCGAATGGTTGGTAAACCAATGTAAGCACCCTTGAAGGGTGATATTTCTTCATAATTCAAACAAAACATATAATAATTAGTTAACAATTTAGGAAGCCTCAATTAATCAAAAACTTTGTAAAATCATGTGAAGTCAAGGTTAGTGTTACTTACTGGGAACAATTTGTAATAGTAATCTCCAATAGTTAACATGCTGTTCCAAGCAACAAGTGAACCAATTCCAAGAATGAAACAAACTAACATTGCTTTGTATTTTCCCTGCTTGCATCAATTAATCCAAAAAATAGTAATCACAATAAATTCAAGATAGATAAACTAAATCTTTCTTCATAAATATTTACATCATAGACACTTACCCCTGGCTTTCTTGGTTCTTCAGTGCCATTGCTAGTAACTATAGTGTCCATGATCACTCTTCCGTACACTTACAAAATAACAGAAAAATAATCAGTAATTAAGCAACAATATATCAAGGTCGTTCAATTTTAGGCCAAAAAGTTGTAAATCATATCTTTAGAAATAACAAATTAATCCTAAAAGTTGTAAAGATAACAAACTTCTAAATCATATCTTTAAAAATAACAAAATAATCATAAAAATTATGAAGATGATATCCTAAAATTTTTAAATAAATCTTAAACCATATATATTCTAATATTATTTTATTTTAATTATAAAAAATATAAAGTATATCTAAATCTAAAATTTTGAAAAATATTTAGACATATTATTACTTTGGTCAAACTTCAAATTCAAACCACCAAATTCCAAATTAATTTTCATGACCCCTATAGTCAGCAAAATACGTCCAAAAGGATTTGGACAAACCCAATTGTTTGACTAAAAGTAAAAATTCACTTCAATGACTTACTATAAGTAGATATTTTTAAAAGAAAAAAAAAACTAAAATGAACAAGAAGATAATACAAAATAAGATTAGAAGGGAAGTTTTGATATTCACCTAAGATAGATTATGAGAGTCACAGAATGAAGACAAGTTTGGTTTAATGTGTGTTTATTGGTTCTGCACCATTCTAGTAACATGGTGAAGCAGAATCTGGTTTATGGATTATTCATACCGTCAATATTCTTTCCTTATCAAAGACAACATTGTTATCATCATCAACGTGTGACGTACTCTTCAGTTTCCATTGCCGTTTGCGGCACAATAATACATCATCATTATTATTATTGACACAAAAAAAATTGGCTTTTTTTTTTGGGAACGAGGTAAGATTCTGATTAAACAATTGTTAATTAGTTGTATAAATTATGCTAGCAACACACGATTTAACATATTTTTTTCAACACAATCTTTTTAATTGATTGAATTTTAAATGAGTCCCACCAAATTTATGTGGAGTATACATTAGTGAGATTTGGGACATAATAAAACTCTTGCTTGGGTTGCTTGGCACTTGGGCCCTAATCTCTTTTCTCCCTTGGATTTTCATTTATGCCGTTGAATAAAAAATTTAGAATTGTTTTCCTAATTTTTTTATAAAGAAGACAAACGATACAATATTAATAAGGGTCCAGCTAAAGCTAAAGAGTGTTCACGAGTAATTTGTAAGCACTTCAATTAAATAAATTTTTTATTTAAAAATTAAACAATAAACTCTAATTTTCACACCCTAAACATTAAACACCAAATCTTAAACTTTCATACCCTAAATTATACTCCCTCCGTCCCATATTATAAGGGAAAAAAAAACACATTTATTAAGAAAATCAAAACTTGAGAATTTGAAATATGGTTTTGTGGGTTTTTCTTGAAATAAGTTGCACGGGAAGATGTAAAAACAAATTTGATTGGTTGTTGTTTATTGAGAAAATGGGAGAGAAAAAAAATTAAATGCAATTTGCATTTAATTTTATAAGAATAAGTAAAAAACATTCTTGAAAGTTGTTTTTTCCCTTATAATTTGGGACAAAAAAAGGGTCATTTTTCCCTTATAATATGGGACGGAGGGAGTAAACCTTAGTCTTCAAACGCCAAAATGCTAGACCCTAATCTTTAAACTCCAAATCTTAAAGTATAAACTATAAATGTCAAACACTTTGAATAAAAAAATTTGAAATATGTTTTTCGAATTTTTATTCAAAGGCAAAAATGAAATTTCGAATTAGAAAATAGTAACGAGGGAAAAGACAAAACATATTTGATGGAGCAGACAAGAAACAAAGAGTTATTGATGTAGCAAAGAAAACTAACCAGCTTCTCTTTTCTTGTAACTAAGCAGAGTTATTGCTAAGTGCTTATGAGTTTCCTTCAAATAAAGAATCGACAGAGCACACCAATATGACGTTTATAATTCATAATTCACTCCCATGGCCAAGATCTCAATTTATTTAGACAAAAAAAAAAGAATCTCAATATTTGTTTATAGTACCAAATTAGCTGTAAATGATTCTCAATGATTCTTCTTTTTTTTTTTGTTAATTCTCAATGATTCTTCTATTAAACAGATCAATTTTCCTTATATACAATAAGGAAACTTTGTTACCTTTTTTTTTGGGTATTTTTTAAGTTCATTCAACATCTTATATATAAATAAATTTTTACTTTTTAAATTCATTTAATAATTAATATATTTAATTTATAATATGAATGAGCAAGATACGTCAATAATTAAATACTATATCGAAAATTTGCTTATATATAGTATATTAAATATGAATAATTTCCAACTTTGTTTCCTCTTTGAGTCTGGAGTACACAATCACCTTCCATTCATTAAATGCTTTCACACTTAATTTTTTGGTGCAAGCTTTCAGACCTTTCTATAATAGTACTGGTATCTTGAAGATTATACACTTTTCTCAAAATTTCTACATAATCAATAATGGTAAAATTGTTATTACATTGAAGAATCGATAGAATAAAAGTTAGATAAGGATTTTGGCAGAGTTTATAAAAGTCTTGATAATTTGTGTCAGATTGTTAAATGAGTATATTATTTATAATTTACACTAAAAAGTCTTATAAAATTCATTCAACAAAATATTGTAATTCTATCAAAATCGATAGATTTTTTAATAGTGAGAGACATTTTATAAGTTGTAGAAAAGCTTAACTGAATATCACCAGATTTCATTGTTTTGGTATAAAAATTTTGAATTTCATAACACTTATTTATATTTTCTAAAAGTCTTAATTGAATACTGCATAACTCTTTTATCATTAATTTTTTTTAAAATAATACTATCTTTAAATCTCAATCCAATGCACAAGTGTGTTTGAATTGAGGAATACTTGCATATGTAGGCAACATTTAGACACTTAATTTGACCCCACACACAAATAATTGAGAAAAAGTAGAAAGAGCACTGACTAGGATGTGTCACCAATATTATATTTTGATACTACATGTTTAATCAAAGCTAAAACTGCCTAAATTCAATAATTACTACATTTTACATGGAGACATTATATTTGTTTCATTTCATCAGAATCCTTGTGATTTTCCTATGAGCCATAACCAATCAAGTGCATCTCCAACAAATATGCCACACTCAAGAATCAGCACAAGAAAATTACCTAGTGCATTCTGTTCAGGACCCTACAAAAGTAATAAGATTATAATAAAAATTTGAGTTATTAATAAAACCAATTTATGTATGTACACAATTCTTAATAGTTTATGAATCTGAAGATTAAAAATGATTGATAAAATATTTCACCTTGTAGCCTTTTGGTGCAACTGTGAGCACACAAACAGTAAGGTATCCATTGGTTAGTCCTAAGAATGAAACAAGCAAAATCATCCATCCTTGATCAGCATATTTTGCCGTGAAGTAAAATGCCGGAATCAGTAGTACTCTTGAAAGAATTGCGGCGAGTAAGCACTTTCTTGACTCCAACTTCAACAATTTGATGAAAGGAATATATCTTGATATTAGATCTGAGACGTTGAACACTGCGATCAAAACCAGCGCGTACCTAAAATGTACCACCAAATGTGTCATCATGTAATAAATAACTTCGATGGTAAGCACTAAAGATTAGGGGATTGAAAATGAATGCACTTATGCACTTACCATTTTCCTAGCTGGTGTGATCCAGTATTTTCGTACAAGAATCCAGGCACAATCGACAAAGTTAATACGTATATCAGAAATAGATCAGCAGCATAGTCGATGTTCTGAAGAAATAGTTGCTTATTGCTCAGTCGTTCATGTTGTTTATCATCAAATCCAACCTGTAATAGTTCCAAATTCTTTGAGGTTATTAAGAAATATTTCATGAAGCTAAGTAAGTATATGATAAGATTAGCGCAAGCGACATTACCTGATTGTTTGTCTCATTTTGAATGCCAGCAGCTGCTAAATCAGCTGAAACGGTCTTCGATCCTTCAGAGGCTGCCTTCGAGCGATAATATTTTACAATGGACAACTTAGGAAAGTAGTTTGCATAGAGAATTATGCACACTAGCTCAAAGCAAGTAGAAATTGCAAAGAATAGTACTGCAGAATCAAAATTGTATTGGTGAATATTAAGTTTATCATACATGTAGCATAGGACTTATAAAATCGAATATAAGTATGTGATTGAAACTGATTTTGATTTATATTTCACTAGTGAAAAAGAGTAACATACAAGCCCCTTTTCGAAGTCCATTATCCGATTTCTCAAATGCGACTTTGGTGAGAAATCTCAAAGCAGATGTTAGAACTCCTGAGGCCGCTAAACCAGCTAAGAAGGACTGCACAACAAATATTTTACTATGATCAATTCTACAATAGTACTATTTTATTAAGATTGTCGAAATGAAGATATTGTGAGTAAGAACAACCTGAATGAACTCAGGACACATAAAGGACATGTCTCCAACCATGCCACCCTGAACAAGAGCATCTGCAACTCCAAAGCTAGCAGACAGTGCACATAAACCAATATAATGTATGATTCCTCCTTTCCCCGACATTGCTAGATCTAACTGTCACACAAAATGTTATGTTAAATATATCAGGGAAAAAATGGTTACATGAAATTACCAATCAAATAAATACTGAATTGAAGAAGTTGTACTTACAACAAGAACTAGCAAAGTGCAGACGAAGAAAATAGTGTATCCAGTTATGACTCTCATCCTAGTGTTGATCCTTGACTCATTGTGTGTCAATATTACCATTGTCACAAGTGAAAATGGTAGATAAATTATGGTGAGTACTCGTGAAGGATGGTACGTCTATATGGAAAAAAAACCATGTTAGACCAATATCTTCATCACTATGTGATAATCAATTTCAAAATAAACAATACAGAAGCAAAAACATTTATGCCATTTCTATTAGTATTATAGTGTGATTTTTCGCATACTTACAGGAAACAGTTTGTAGTAGTAGTCTCCAATTGTCATCATACTATTCCACGCAACAAGGGATCCGAGTCCAAGAACGAAACAAACTACTTCTGCTTGAAATTTTCCCTGCTTTAAATCATAGATTAGTAGGCAGAAGAACAATTAATATCATGTAATATAGTTAATAGTAATAGTAATAAATAACAGCATACCTTCAACTTTAGTGCTACATTTTGATCTAAAGTAGTGGCCATGATGTAAATGCAAGAAATATTCAATTATTGTTGAACTACTGAAGTTGATAAACAATGTATCACAAATAGTATAAGTTGAATAAAATTGAAATTGGCCTGTGGAAGGAATTGAAAGTTTGAATGTGAACTATGAAGAGAAAGAAGAAGATGAAGAATAATGGCCACTTTAAAACTCTCTCATTTCTCTCTCCACATTGATCCCTCTCTACTTTGGTGCTGCATTTACCTTACTAACAACTAGTCAATGCTAAGTATGAACCATGTGGACTTCATATGTTTGTTTATCAAAATTAGATAAAAACTTTATGTATTGCAGAGGATATAATGGAGGGGTAAAAATACAATTTAGTAAAAGCATATTTTTTATAGGTAAAGAAATTATTAGAAAAAAATACAAGATTATTTAAAGATTGTTTTACTTTTCAAGATTCTTGTCTAATTGTATGTAGACTTTGAATCCATTCTCATATTTATAGCAATGCCAAAAAGATTAACTTATGTAAAGAGTATCTAATATAGACTATAGTAATGGATGAAGCAACCGTGCATGTTCTGATGTTCATATGTTTGTTTATTTTGTTTAGCCCTTTTATTTATTTAGAATGAAGCATCTACTTAATATAGACTGTAAAAGAACAATGCCAAATTAGAGGTAAAGTTTAAGAAGAAACAAAGTAGAAAACGTCATATTTGATGGTTATATATGTCTTTGTCATCCAACATTTGTTTCTCATCCATTTCTGATGTTACTTATTAGGACTGCAAAGTAATGAAACATTTTAAAAAAAATAAATAGTTAAGATAAAAATAAAAGTGCACTAATAAAGATTGTTTCACTTTTTTTTTTTTAATTTTTGTAATTGTTGTATTTAATAAAGATTGTTTCACTTTACAAGATTGTTACAAGAGAAAGAGGGACACAACAAACCCTCCCCAAAGTCTAAGAAAACTGATAATAGGATATACCAATCACATTCTTAGCAAATTCCTCTCTAATCAAAGCAGGACATTGATCTAACCATATACAATCAGATACGAAAAGCTCTAAGTTAGCAAGCTTGTCAGGACAATGGTTATCCTCCCGAAAGATGTGAGAAACAACTAAAGAAATGTTGCTCACTATGTTTAAAAAATTTAACCATCAGTTTTTCAACTTCCGAAGGACAATACTATGAGACTTGAAGGCCAAGGTAACCAATTTAGAGTCGGTTTCCAACCAAAGCTGATTCCGACCTTTCCTATGAGCAAACTCAATCAATGTCAGATATAGCACCCCACAAGCTCTGCTGAATAGGCATCGTAAACACCCAAATTTAAAGCAAAACAACCAACGATATTAACATTCTTATTTCTAAACAGACCTCGACAAGCAAAAGGATCTGGATTCCCAATGGAAGCTCTATCTGTGTTGCTTCTCTAATGATAGGAGCCTTTGGATAAGAAATACTAGTTTATAAAAATTGGGATCCTATATTATTTGCCCCCGTTGACACTGGTGCATATCTTCCCCTTTGTTGTTGACATCTATTTTTTTCTCTCAAGGAATTAAAGTTATCACTTGATTGCCAAGGTCTATCATTTACAAGAATGTCCTCTCCTTCTGGCCCTAGTCCAACATATTGATGCATCACAAGAACTGAAGCACTTGTTTCAAAATCTGAAGAAGCTAACAAATCTCCAATGGCTCCTAACTCGGGACATTCGCTCCAGTCTGTCAACCCGTCGGTTAATGCTGAAGCATTTTCTTGACCTCTCCCAACTATGAACAAGTCATTGACATTGTTCATTTCTCTTATCGCCGTAACTGTTTCCTCTCCATTACTCACAACTTTCTCTATGTAGTTAATTGAGTCATCACTTGCAGCTATCATCTTTATGTCACTTATACACTCCTCGTCTATTTGGCTTGAAATTATACTTCTTTCATCGTCTAGTTGATCATCGTTCGATTCAGTTATATCCTTACTTGGAATGAAATGCATCACAGTGAGAAAAACTCTCGGATGCCTTGACATTCTCCATCCATAGGATAATGCTTCCCTATCATCCGGTCCACCGAAGAATAACACAGCAACCCGGTGAGATGCTTGGTTTGCAGTTAACCGGTTGGATCCGTTAAGGCCTCTATCGACAAGTATCCCAACCGAGCAAGGTGAGCTTTGTAATAAGTTGTGGTTAACCATTCTCAATGCAGGGTTTGTTTCTTGCATGTCTCCGTCAACTGTTTGTTGTTTATGGAAAGGAATGATGATGGTGGCTACCCTTTTTTCCTCTGCCAAAATGCATATGTCTTCATGCATGGTTGGGTAAGGGGAAACAACTGTCAAAGGTTGAGCCGCGACATAACCAACGTGTTCCTCGAAGCTCTTAAATGCGGTGATGATGTGTTCGGTTTGTGCTTGTGTTTTGTTCAGTGCTGGGCCTCCCGGTGATTGTCTACTGGTATGCACAACAAGCATGGCTGAAGCTCGATTGGTGAGTTCAACTAAATGGACAACATGAGCACTTATTGGAGAGCTTTTGTTTGGGTATGTTGCTTCTAGAAGATTGATTATTGTAGGGACATTTCTAGGGGCATGAATGCAAAGAAGCACCCTTAACTCTGCATCCATTCTTGTATTTTGTATTGTTCTCTTTCTATAAGGTATCAGTCTTTTCCTTGGCTTATAGATTAATGCCGCAATAGGTGAAACTGTTGCTGTCATTATAAGTGTTGCAACAACCATGATTGAGAATATTTCATCACCCAGGACCTGCAAGAATATCACAAATCAGAACATCTGATATCAATAATCAGAATTTTACACTGTCAGTACATCAAGATTAATTTGGTTTACCTTTTGTTCCCTCCCAATATTAAGCACAATCATTTCAATAAGACCTTTGGTGTTCATAAGTAAACCAAGAACAATACCATCACGGATTGGTGTGTCGTAAAGGACTGAAATAATGAGAGTACCGAAGACCTTGCCAAAACAAGCAAGAGGAATGACTGTGAATACAAATGACCATGAACCAGTTCCATGGATTAAGTTAATATTAGTCTTAAGTCCACTGATAGCATAAAAAAGTGGGAGTAAAATCCCTGAAACAACATCTTCTAGCTTTTCAATTATAGCAGCTCCAAGTGGACCATTTGGAATCACTAATCCATAAACAAAAGCACCAAAAATAGCATGTGTTCCAATAACATCTGTAATGAAAGCTGAGATCATAACACCGACAAGTACAACGCATATTTGGAAATCGCTAAACGATTTTCCTTCAGGTGTTTTCTTGATCAACCAATTAACTGCTGGCCTAACAACAACAAAACAGAAAGCTACAAAGAAAATATTTGACACTATAACCCAAACAGAAGCCCAAGTACTTGAATTTTGCTCTGATAAAGCAATTGCTAGAGCTAGTAAAACCCAAGCACACACATCATTGATGAGGGAAGTTGAAAGGGCAAGCTGTCCTAGCTCAGTGTTGATGAGTTTGAGCCCGGCAAGCATTCGAGCAAGCACAGGAAAGGAAGTGACAGATAGAACAATACCAAGATAGAGAATATAGCTAATTTCATTTGTATTGTCTTCTATACCACTCAAGGAAAAGGAGATTCCAACACCAACAATTAAGGGCATAATCATACCAGCAATGGCAATGGACACCGCCTTTGTCCCAGTTCGTTTCACAATAGACATGTCCATCTCTAAACCAATTAGGAACAGAAAGTATATCAGGCCTATGTTTGCCATTGTTTCTAAAAACATTGCACTTTTTAGAGGAAATATCATATTTGCTAATTGTTCATTTCTTCCAAGCACTGATGGTCCCAATAGCAATCCACCCTGTAAATATCATCCAAAAAATTTAGCCAATAACAACTTATAATAAAAAACAACATGCACTATTATTATGACCAAAGCAAAATTGATCACATTTTTGTTCTACTTCTACATGGTACACAACAGAAAAACCTAATGCAGACATGTCAGCGTTGAGCTGAGAGATTGATTCACCGAATGAGCACTAACTTAGTACATGTTTGGTTCTACGGTGAGAAAAATTGATTCTGGCCAAAATTGAGTTGAAGATAAAGTGATTTATGTTTGGATATATATGTATAAGTGAGTTGAACAAAAAATTTGAGTGTAAAAATCAATTCTAGAATCAGAAGTTACAATTTATAGCTTCAAGTGGAATCAATTCTGGAGGCAGAATCAATATTGCACGTCTAGAATCAATTCTGGCTGCTTCAGAATTGAAATCAGATTCAGGGTTCAAACTCTGGAAACTAACATAACCTACTAGTTTACTAACATTTGTCTATCAAAACAAAAACTAAAACTAAAAAACTAAATGTGTATTAGTATATATAGAACTTCCACTTCTACACAGTTTCACAACAAAAAACCTAATGCAGTCAGCTCGGTTGGTGAGATGAACCGAACGAGTACTGACCAAGAGATTCAGAGTTCAAACCTTCAGAACTAGTTATAAACTAAACATAATCCACTAATTTACTAACATATTAACATTTGTCTATTTGAAAAAAGAAACTAATGCAGATTGATATATATATATATATATATATAGTACATTTTAACAGTATGTAATAATAGAAACCTAAGTGGAAGAGAAAAGAAGTTACCAGGATTTCAGCAATGACACGAGGTTGATGTAAGGGTTTGAGGATAAAAACAAAGAAACGTGTGGCAAGAACAACTAAGGTTATTTGTAAAACAAAGAGAGGAATAGAATAATCTAAAGGGTTATCACCTTGCCATACACCATTTGTTGTTGTCATGGTTGGTGTATAGCAAATTATTGTGATGTCTGAAATATTGGAAGGTGCTAACATTGTTGTGTTTTCCATTTTGCACCAAAAATTAATTAATA
Organism: Trifolium subterraneum; assembly: GCA_951799995.1. NCBI lineage: Eukaryota > Viridiplantae > Streptophyta > Magnoliopsida > Fabales > Fabaceae > Trifolium > Trifolium subterraneum. Next base: position 2,942,922 of record OX637462.1, on the reverse strand, counting down.
AATTAACTACAATAATAATAACAAATCAAGAACACAAGCATTAATGGTGGTAACAAAATTAATTAATCAATACCCTTTTGATTATGATGATGATCAAAGGGGTATTGATTAATTAATTTGTTTCCTTCACCTTTTTTTTTATTATATTAATTTTATGAAGAAAAATAATATGTAAAAAAGATAGATGAAGGTACCCCTTAATTGCTTGTGTTCTTAATTCTGGAAAAAGATGAACAAATGGGATCAAGGCAGGTTAGCTTTGATGCCTCCCTGCCCAGAAATCCCAAATGAAAGTGACAATTGATTTTTTTCAGGTCATAATGTATTATTTATATCTTTCTATTTTTGGAAACTAAATCTAACTTGTGACATATGTTTAATGTGGGGTGTCACTGTGTCAGCCACTTGGTATAAAAAAATATTGTCTTTTTTTTTTTTTGGATTAACAAATAATTTACTTTGGTACAACAAATATTGTTTTTTTTTTTACTAACAAATATTGTTTTTCTTACTACCATATTTTTATGGTTTCCTACTTACTCCAACAATTGAAGTTTATATTCAGGAAAATATTATTGCAGAAATTATTTAAATTTAATTGAAGATATAAATATTTAATCTTGAGTCAAAAAAATATGTATATATTTAATAGAAAAACTTAGATGATTCACTCCTTCATATATTTTTTTCCGATATATTATTTGGATAATTATCTTTTAAATTTATATGATAGTAAATATATGATAAGTTACTGTAATTATTAACATTTAGCTTTAAAATTTGGGTGATAGTGAATTTACGATAAGTTAATTATAAAAATATTTTACCAAATTGATTTTAACCTAATAAAATTGATAATTAAGTTGAAAATAAATAAATAATTACCAAACAAAAAAAAATTATTTTCAACTTAATTTAAAGTACTTTTAAGCCTTAAAAAGTTGATCAAACACAACCTTAATACTGATAGGTAACAGAACCAACCATTTATTTTAATAATAAAACAAAATATCAACGATTTATGAATACTTCTCTAAATTTTAATCTCTTTTTTTGTTTGTTTGTTACAATACCATTTAAATTGATTTAGTATCATTCAAAAAAAAAAAATTGATTTAGTAACAGAATGATCATTTAAATTTAACATATCTATTTTTTTTCGGTTACATGCTAACTTATCTATTTTGGTTACAGATTTCGCTTACTTTTGAAATTACTTGACTATAATGACCAAATCAAATAAATAAACATCAACTACTATATATGTGTGAGTGGTTCCCCAAAGTCACAAAAACAACCTCGACTCTTGCCACTTATCCGGCAAGCGAAGCATCTCCGACATCCTTAATTTGTCCGATGGAGGAGATAACGATCGACATTGAAGAAGGAGAGTCTTCAATTTCAAAAGATGTACGCCTTTTGTTTGCGAAATCTGCACAAACACTAAATCAATGAGCGATGCTTTCTACATCAGCGGTTGCCATCATGTTTATTGCTCCGATTGTGTAGCCATGCACATTGGTTCCAAACTTGAATAAAACATCACAAACATTGTGTGTCATGTTCCCGAGTGCAGTGGTTCGTTAGAATTGGACTTTTGTCGTTTGATTCTTCCAGCTGAGGTTTTTGAACGGTGGGATAACGCATTGTGTGGATCAATATGATTTAAAAAAGAGGACCATTTACATTGACTTTCCTCACCCGTGTACCACTTACATTGACCATTTGATTATTTTTTTAATCTCTAATAAAAAAAAATTGCTGAAAATTTTACTGTCCACCAGCGATTCGACTTAAAATTTTGAAAGGAACACACTTTGAGGTCTTAAGCGTTCACCCTATACTACTTGCGTTTTGATTGTATCGTAACTTAGAAATTTGCGTGAATTTTGTTGGACGTAGTATTTTGATTGGTGGGTTTTTTTTCTTGTGGCGTGTTCTTGATGATTCTATTCGCGTTAACACAAAATTGTGTGTATTCTATCAAACGTTATATTTTGATTGGCGAGTACACATGGTGTGTTTTAATTGCATCATTACATAGAAATTCACGTGTGTTATGCCAAACGTTGTATTTTGATTGGTAATTAGTTATTTATTTTTTATGTGTTCTTGATAATTCTATTCGCGTGAATACTAACATCCCCCGAGTAATCATGGCATGTTTTGATTGTTATATCATGTCTATCTCTTGCTTTAAAAATGAAGAACACACATTTATCATTTTCTAAGTTTCGGGTAAAACATCAAATACATTTACACAAGTACTTGAAAACATGGTTCTATACACCGTAGTTGCGATTGCAATTGCTATTACACTGAAAACATTAATATTGCAGTAAAATGCAAACAAATATAAATTCGACTGTAATTGCAGTTGTGATGTCGTTGCAGAAACATTAACTTTGTGAGTGTGCTGGAAAGAAGCACTAAACGGCCGAGAATTTGCTGAGCTGAGGTGATACAAACATATTTTATCCCTTAAACATTGTGAGATTTAAATGGACAACAAATTTTCTTAAAGTTTAAAATCCGCTAAATGTCAAAGTTCAAATTCATACTCAGAACTTTGGTTACACTAAAAAAAATTATTTGTGTTGGCAATGATAGAAAATAATTAAATTTATTAAATCTGAAATTTGGAGTTATCATCATAATTAATTAATTTCAAAGTCAGATGTTGTCACATCATCAACTTAAGTTTGTAACTTTTGACTTAAACTTTATTTTAAGAAATAACAACTTGAAACCAGAGACTTCAGCAACTTTATATTTAATTTAAAAGAAAAAGATGAGAGAGAGACTTCACTTGAGCAACTAGGAGAGGAAATTCTATTTTAGGAACATTATTATTCAAAGATAAGATGTGACAACTTCCTCAAGGTAGAAACTATAATCTTAAATCTTAGTGGAATTTCACCACCATTATTACTTAGGCTTTGTGTCCACTCATGACTCAACCTAAGTAAATCTTTCATACAAATTTGCACAAATCTTAGTTATGCTTGACTCATTACCAACTCAATAAGCTAAAAGTTTAATCTTGGTTCAGCTTAAACTTGTTAATACAAGTGCCAAGGAAATGTTACATTTCCTATAATGAAGCCAAGCTTACTTCAGCTTAACTCACTTGTAGACCTACTTAAAAATACAACACTTGTAAGTTTTGATTACAATAATTAAGATTAGATTTTTGCAACACAATGACACTAATGAAACTATATATTACAAGGGCTGGTAAAAATAAGACCCCGTTAGTTTAGAATGACATACTCTATATGCACAGTTTGCAAACTAACATCACGGGGTAATTTTAAAAGCAACATCATTCTCCGTCTAAAAATTGAGAATAAGTCGGCTTTGAACAAAGAAAAACGAAGTATATATAAGCTTGAAATGCTTGAGTCTAAATTGTCGAGACAGTTTGAACTCGAACATTCTCAACTTATACACGTCTCTTTGCTCCAAACAATGTGAGACTTATTCTCCAATAAAACATTTGTTTCACATGACTGCCGCTAACTCTTAGTCCCGGCATGGTCGGTGTTTGTTATAGGCTTATAGCCTTCATTACATTCTCTTTTGGCCATGAAATTTGATAGAACTTTGAAATCAAATGTGTAGTGCAGAAACTTGGTATACAATTCAGATGAGGAACCATTGTTTCAAAACTTTTTTCACTACCTTGATTCAAGATTCATTGATGATACTATATGGTCCATTTCATCTATAGGGTGTAATTTCCATCGGTAAGCTTGATAGACTCAATAGGAGGAGGGATCAACTCGGTGACTGCTTTATTCCCATTCCTAATGCCACCTATGCATAAGGTATCACCCCGACCGTGCCAAGTGCCGTCTTGAACGTTGTTAATCTCCAGTGTTCTTGACTCCTGCGTCATGATACAAAGATACAAACATTGAATACAATTATTAAGTCACTGGTTATAAGTATGTTCTCATTCTGATTATGGTCACCGCTAAATTTGAAAGATGTTCTGTCATCAAAAGATTTATCTCACAAAATACTTATGCTGTCAATCTCAGATAGTGGCGCGTACGCCGAACTGCAAATATGCTATAGCAGTGTAGTGGATAGCAGGATGACCGTAATTGTGAAGACTAAAAAACCATGTACAAAGTAAACATAAATTCCAACAACATACATAAATACTCGAAAATAGAAAAATACACAAAATTAAAGGGACAGTCAAACTTAATGATTATAGTCAACTTTGTCATTTCCCATCAAAGTAAGCTCTAAATGTAATCAAAATGATATCTCATCAAAATCAAGTTCTAAATGTAATCAAAATAACGTTCCATAAAAAAAAAAGACAAAAGCAAGTTCTAAATGTAAACAAAATATATTGTCTTTGAAACCGACTCAAAGAATGTAGTGGATGCTACTCATTGTCTATATACTGGTGTATCGGAATTTAGTTCATTAATTTGTAAGATTAAGAATATATTGTCTTTATCTACGAACTTTGAGGTGAAGTTCATTAAGCGACAAGCGAATATGGTTGCCCATAAGCTTGCTAGAGCGGCCGTTTCTTGGTCTAGTCGCAATGTATTTGAGACGATGCCTACTTGTATTGAACTTTTAGTATTGAATGAAATGATATAAGCTTATGTTTGTCAAAAAAAAAAATGTAGACAAAATAAATTGCACAGAAAGGAAGAAGAACGAAAACAAAAACAAACCAAGAAAGAAGAACTCAAACAGAAACAAAAAAGGAAGAAGAATATAAACCTTCGCACAGAAATAGAGCAAGGAGAACACAAAATAGAGAAGAACTCGAACGAGAGCAAGGCAAAAATGACAGAACTCGAACTCGGAGGAATAATGGCAGCACGAAGAGAAGAATTCAAAGAGAAGAACGAAAAGCGGCCACAATTGAACAATCGAACATTTGGGTTGCAATATTAGGTCACTCAAAGAGTGAAAAAAGTACCAATATACCCTCAACAAATATAAAATAATTTAAAAAATTAGGTTTTTTGAGAATTTTCCACCAAAATTGCAATGGCGGCCATCAAACCGGCTACGATAGGCATCGATAGCAATATTGCGCTGCGATGGTGCCGCTTTTCAACCCCCAATAGAGGCCGCTATTCCCGCTACTCTCAGTGGTGCTTCGCAGGCCTAGGGCGTGGCAGTAGGGGGGGCACACCGCCACGCTACACCACTATTGCGGCGCTATAGCGCACTATCAACAACATAGCAGAATACAGTGTGCAAGAAGTCAAAAAGGGTTAAAATTTTGAATTACCTGACACAGTGTACAACAAGGACAGACAAAATGGTAAACACAATCGTCCACTGAACTATCGCTACCCTGAAAAAAGATATCGACAAATAGTGCGTTAGATATACGAATGCAGCCAAAATTACATCAAACTTAGTCAACATGTATTGAACAGAAAATACAAGCAGCCAAAATTAAACAATCATACTCCAACACATGCATGCTAGCAAAAAAGCAGAAAAATTCACCAATCCTCCATCACATTAGTACAAGTACAAAATAATTGTTTAACGGTACAAAAGAGACAATAGAACACTTTGTCATTTGATTGCATGTCAGAAAGCTCTTCATTGAATTAAACTACATGCTTTGATCGAACAAGAAAGATAAATATATCCAGTTCAAAATGTTGTAAGATCATATTAATCATTTTAATATCATACACAGTTATAATACTAGTTTGAAATAATTAACTATTTAAGTGGACAAATTGAAAATATATGTTTCAGAAAGACAATATATATTATATACACAGATATGCCTACCTTGATGTTGAATTTCTTTCGCATACGAGTTCGATAGAATCCTAAATATGCTCCACCAGTAACGACAAAAGTGACTCCCAGGTACAGAAAGTAGTGATGTCTCGTGACGATAAAGGCTATGAAGTTGAAAAGAGCACAAATGGCAAGAAGAAAATATACAAATGCCTGCAATATAAAACAAGGATATTCAAACTTCAACGAGTTATATTATGAAAAATCAGAGAAGTTGGATATGGAAATCGTCAATTCTAAATATGGAAGCTCCAACAATTTTCAGGCAGTGTAAATATACCTGAATAAAGCAAGAACCAAGACCAGCTCGCTTCATGTTCTTCCCAAATCGGTAGCAGGGACAACTGTAACACCAAATGAGCTACTATTTTACATACATGATAAATCATACAAATACTTGTAAGTGACAGAAAGTTCATGCCATTAACACATATATAGGCAACGTGCCCAAAACATGTATGATTCAGAAACAAGTTAAACCGATTTAGCTTCATCTTTCAAAACTATATCAACCATCACAGTAACTCGGAAAAATAAATCAATATCACAAATGCTTTGCACCGGCACCAGGATGAAAATAACATTGGTGTCTACCGTTTAGGGTTGTACGATATAAAGCAATAGTACAAACCACAAGTCAAGAGCAAAAACCTATAGCGAAGAAATGCACACCTTAGGGATCTAAACATAGAGTCAATTTTCCATTCATTCTTAAAATTGTTAAATTAGGATTTCTTAAAAATAAAAAATAAAAATTACCCAATTTGTTATTTATCCTCCATAGCCCCCTAATCCAAAGTCTAAACATAGAGTTAGGCATCTAATGATTACAAAAGAATATCTTACATGTAAAATATTCTTCTCATCAAACTGAAATTATAAACTACCAAAGATTTATCAATCAGGAAATAGAAAATAACAAACAAGCAAACAATTTTGGGAAAACAATTAACCAAAAAGTCAAAAAATCAAAACTTCATAACATACAAAATACATAAGATCAAACAAACACAATCAAAAATCTAAAAAGACAATTTCTAACATTATGAAAATAAAAAGGAACAACATGAAACAGAACTTCACCATGCAGATTCAACAGCAATTCTTTGGTGTTCGAAACAATCAAGAAGTTCACCTTCCCACATCCTTAAAACACCACCAAACTCTTCACTACGTTGTTCATCATCTCCAAAATTTGTTCCACCAAGCTTCCCCCAACTTCCATTAGCAGTTTGTAAAGCAACAGACGAACAAAGCATATCAAAATCCAAAACAGCCGTACCCTCTAAAAGCCTCTCTTTTTCATCACCTTCTTTTTCTTCCTCTTTTCTTCCTTCTTCAACCACCATCACCTTCTCTTGTTGCTTCTCCAAATCCCCCATTACCAAAAAAAAACACCCAAAACCCTCAAAATAAAGCTATAACCTTTTTCTTCTCTTTCTTCTAAATTCAACTTTTTTTCTATACCCAATTGAAATTAAAGACAACCCTTTTCGTTTTGCTTTATGGGTTTTCAGAAAATGGAAGAAAGATTATTCTTTTCGTTGTTGTTGTTGTTGGGACGTAGGTTATCTAATGAAAGCAAGAACAAGTGGGAACATGTTTTTTTTTTTTTACAAATTTTTTTAATTATAATATTACTAATTATTATTAGCACTAGTAATAATGGTGTGTGGGACCCACGTAAGTCTATGTTTGGTTTGGATGAATGGTGTTTTTTGTTACCACATGGTTACTAGAATATAGCAAAAAGATTTTATCCTGATAATTAGCAACCAAATCTATGATCTACTAATTTTGATTTTGTGTTTTTTGACATGGTGGAGATTTTTACTAATAATAAACAAGATCAATTTCTTTAACTAGATAAGTTGAGAATGGAAAAACTAGTTTAAGATATGCTAAAACCTGTTAAAATCTCTGACCGAAAATAACAATAATATATTTTTCTTTTTAAGTCACTAGATTTGATTTAATGGTAAGGATTTTAAATACTCTCTCCGTCTCAAATTTTTGGTCTTTTTAGTTTTTTGGTTTTGTCCCAAATCTTTAGTTTTTTTTAAAAAACCAATGCATAATTAGTTATACTTTACCATTTGTATCCTTACTAATGTTAAAACATTAATTAAATATATTTTCTCTTTCTTAATAAAGTAAGGGTAAAAATGACTTAACTTATCAATCTTTATAATTTTTTAATCTCCGTGCAAAACTCTAAAAGGACTAAAGTTTTGGGACGGGGGAGTAATATACATGAGATTTCAGCTAATTGGAGGTGCTCTTATAAATCGGAAAAAAACTATAAATAACACATTATTTTTTATTGTTGCATTGTTTGCTTGTTTATTTTCCACTTCATTTTGCTTTTATAGTTGAAACATGATAATGGAGAAAGAAACTGAATAAGAGGTTTTACATGATTATTATATTAGGCCGTGACAATATATAAATATATTTTTTGTCTAGCACCATTCAATGGTTTTAATCATGTGAAGCCAAATTTGATGTCAATGTATCAAGTTGTGTTTTCTTTTTTTTTATAGAAAACTTGTGTTTTTTAACATGTGACTTTTACGAGTTTGAATTGGTTCTTGGAGATTTCTTTTTTCAAAGTTGATAAAGACTAGAAGTTAATCAAAAAGCTATCATGATTAATCTTCCATAATATGGCAACAATATTCAATAATAAGTTAATTGAATTAGTGAAGAAGTATTAGTGTTTAACATTTGTCAAAAAAAAAACATTAGTCCTCAAATTTTGTCAAAAAAACAAACATTAGTCTTCAAATTACGAGTGTATAACTATACGGATCATGGGGAATTATTATGGTAGGGTAAGTGGTCCTAGTGTAGCTCCCTATCCAATTAATTAGTCTCTTTTTTTTTACAACACTTATCCTACTTGGAAAGTAGAAGAAAATATTTTGAATTACACCTTCATATTTTGGATAAAGTCAAATCATGTTTTCCGTACATACATTTTAAAAAAGGGAAGCATTCTATCATAAAAATAGGGGAATAGAGCAAGGAGATCGGTCAAATACTAAGGGCTTATTTGGATTAGTTTATTTTTGAGCTTATGCAAACAGTTTATGTAATATAAATTAAGTTTTATGTTATTTTATAAGTTCACACTAGTGAAAATTATATTTTTATAAGTTATTTTATCATAAACTATCTTGACAAATTTATAATAATACATAAAAATTACATAAGTTGTTTGCATAACCTCAAAAATAAGCTAATTCAATCATGCTCTAAATACATTATGGTTGGTATTTATTTTGTATTGTATTTCGAAAGTCAAACTTTTAACTTCAGTAAAAGAAATAGTACAGTTATTTGGAAAATAAAGTTTAAATTAAGTTACATTTATAAAGTTAATAGGATCGTTGTGAATAAATTTATTTTATGTTTCCTAAAACCATATGTTATTGGTAAATAAATTAAAAATGGTCAGATGTCAATAAATTTAAGTTATGTTTCCTAAAAATATGTTATCGGTCAAAAAATGTTAGTACTGGTAAATTTCAATGAATTAATCCTTCAAAAAAGAAAATGTTCCAATGAATTCAGACAAACCGTAATTAGAGATGTAGTATTCTTTTAATTAAAACTATTAAATTTAGTTTAATGGTGAAATATTTGAGTAGTATCTATGAGACTCTAGGTTAGATTGGCAAATTGTAAATAAAAAATAATCTCTTGATTAAAAAAAATTGCAGTATTTGCATATGACTAGTAAAGTTTTGATTTGCAACTTAAATATTTAGTTAAGTATTGTTTTTGAGTTTTCATAGAGGGGGTGAGGGTTTAGGAAGAGGAACAAAAAGGAAGGAACATGTGAAATAAATAGAGAACTTTGTAAGGGAAAAGACTTTAGAAGATTTTTTTTTTTATAATACAATTTTTTTTTAATTTGGTGGATTGTATTGAGTTTCAATTATAAGTGTTCAAGTCTCGCATCAATTATGAACTGATAAAATGTTAAATTTATAAGAGATGTTGTGTTTTTCTCTCTCGTGGTCCTAGAACATTAACGTGATTTTCTCTTGATGCTCGTTGGACTCCCAGAGAAGTTATATCAGAGCCGTATTTCGGCTTGGGGTGGGAGAAGGACTGGATTCTATTATTAGATCAATTATAGGATGTGAGAACTTATATTTATAAAAAGAAATTGCGTTTCAAGTGTGAATGGTCGAGATTATCAACAAAAAAAAAATGTCATCATCTTCATAAGGGGAGGGATACTTAAAATACAAAAATAAATGAGTGATTTATGATAATTATATGTGGATATGGATAGGGTCATGGTCCGCCTCAAGTCTCAAATTTTTTATTTTTTATAGGTATATATATCCATGTTTTTTTTAGCGGTAATATCATATATATTAGTCTTTGCAACATTCTTACCATTTTAATGCTATTTTAAACAAAAAAAAATATATCATAAAATTGTAATATGTGAGACACTTTGAACCCCGATCTTGCGAGTAAATTTATGAGAAAAAACCGTTACACTGTAAGTGATAAATAATACTCCCTCCGATCATATTTATAAGCAAAAAATCACTTAAAATTTTGGTCATTATTATAAACAAAAGTTAACCACTTTTAAACTAATTAATACTGTTATTTCTAATATATCCTTAATTTTCAAAATGTGCATGTGATTTCCAAGGAAAATAAGGGTTATTTCTATAAATTTATTCATGTTTTATATTAAATCAAAAAAATTAATTATACTTAACTAAATTTCTTAAGCACCGCATACGTAGTTTTTTTTTTTCTTATACTGGAGGGAATATTATATTATATCCAAAACATATATATTAATATTATAAACTAGAAAATATAAATAAAAATACCGTCCTCCCAAAAAAATATTTCCAGCTCCACCACTAGATATGGATAAAAGAACAGCATGTCATCAATGCACCAACACAACACCATTGCCCACCCACTCGAGCAATCTTTATCTTGAGCTGTATTTAAAAAAAATGGGAAATAAGCAACAACAAAAAAAAATACTCTCTCCAATCTTTTTTATAAGAGACAATTGACATTTTAAATTTATTTAATAATTAATATACTTTGACTATAATATAGATCAAATACATCAATTTTGTAATGAATCTAAAAAATAGATTGTCACTTATAAAAAAACACAGTAGAAAGTAGTTCAAACAAATAAATTAGCTAATTGAAGCATATAAATTAGTAGTTGATTATATTCGTAGGATTTAATAAAATTAACTGTATTGTTAATACGTAAGAAAAATAAGTCTATTTTGATCAAGAATTGCCAAACCGAGCAATAGACTAATTTGTTGAGTCAATTAGGAACAATTTTTTTTTCAAAATAAATCTGTTAGGAACAAATAAATAGCAATGTTGAGAAAAGTACATTGATACAATGCAAATTTAAAATTGCTAAAAACAAAATGATGAATCTAAGAACAAACTTATAACATCTGTGTTAATAGCATAAAACAGCATATTGAATGATTTTATCTTGTTTGTTTTTCTTTGACATAGCAAAATTGCGTTTTTGTTTCAATTTTTTGTGTTTTTAATTTTTCAAATGCAGTATTTTATTTTTATAAAAATGGTGAGAATGTCTAGCTTTTCTTGGATTGGAGTTGTCTTTTCTTTGCGTTTGTGGATAAGAAGAGCTTCTTCAATAATCTCATTTGCCTGCCTGTTTCTTCAAGCAACCCACGTGCATCCAATTACTAATATTCATTTGTTTGACCACAAAAAACCAATCACTTTTAAGTTTTATTTTTATCCATAGGGAAGAAGAATAAAATAATGTCCCCAACGGATGCATATGGAAAAATATTTATCGGAAGACGTTAATTCTTTAAATAGATCTCAGTTATTTCGATGAGATTAGTCTTCACAATTGTGTGCAGAAGATATGTTTGGTTTTAAAAAAATAATTTATCCTAGAATAGAAAATGTAAATTCGATAACTCAAGTCTGCGTTAACACAATGTAAATTGACCAATAATAACCAATAATGAATTGATCCAAGTGGTAAAAGTTTTGGTCCCCTTAAGTATCATGGTAACCCAAAAAAAAAAAATTGGCCCAAGTAGTAAGAGTCTTGGTCCTCTTAAGCATGTAGTCAGGGGTTCGATTTCTAACTCATGCGTATGAAAAAAATTCAATTGGAAGGAAATAACTCACTTTATGTACACCACAGATTCTCCGATGGAGATTAGTTATCGCAACGGCGGCGAAAACTTTATACCAAGTTAGTTTTTTTTTAATGAAAGTACCGAAGAAGTATTCATAACTGGCCAAAGTACGTTAAAGATCATAAGCACCGGTAACATATACAATAAATGTAAATTCGTTGAATACATACATATACACCTATTCCTCCATAATTTTTTTCTTGGTGCTTTTGGAGTTTAAACATCAATGCGATAACTTTTTGGTGTGCAAAAATTAAAATCTAATTCCTTCGGAATTAGTGTATATAATAATAGGAAAAAATTCAATAATTACCAACTAGAAAGAATAATATAATCATTTGACCAACAAAAAAAGAAGAAAAAAAATAGTAATCATAATCACCGCTAATCTAATTTTTTTATACACACAAAAACGTTGCTTCAAATCAACATGTTCAACACCACACAAAACATTTACCAAAATATGTTGGGAAGGGCTTCAAGGGGAGATACACCACATACTTTATTCAAGGGAGTCACATATTCCATATTTTGTTAAAAAAAAAACACTACATGGCAAAACATATTTTCAAATTGCTATATTTTTTTTGGAAAAACTACACAAAAACTACACGGCAAAATATATTTTGAAATTGTTATATAGATAATATCTTAGCAATTTAGAGATATTCATATCTCATCATAAATGATAAGATATGCATGTCTCCAAATTTTACAGATATTTTATATATATATATGAGTCTTGCTACAATAGAGTCACTGATTTTTATGAAGGTCTATTTTAGCACCTTGCACATTTTTCTTTAGACCAAATAACCATTTTTTTTTTGTGAAAAAGAAAAAGATACAAGGTGCTAAATTAGAGCTTCATAAAAATGAGTGGATCTATTGTAGCAAAACTCATATATATATATATATATATATATAAATTTTGTTGTGTAGTTTTCTGTATAGTTTTTTGTGTAGTTTTCTCCAAAAAAATATAGCAATTTGGAAATACATTTTGTTGTGAAGTTTCTTTTTACAAAATATGGAATGTGTTACTCCTTTTGAAGAGAGTATGAGGTGTATCTTCCTTTGAAGCTCTTCCCAAACATATTTTGGTAAATGTTTTGTGTGGTGTTGATCATGCTAATTTGAAGCAACTTTTTCGTGTGTCTAAAAAAATTAGAGAAGCAGTATTTTTTTTGAACAAACCAAAATGGAATATATTAATAAAATAGTCTCCTCGGCACAAGGTGTTCCGAGATAGACTATAAAGTTCTACAAATAGTCATAAACAAAGAATCAAAAAGAAATCAATCAAGGCCCAGACAGAGCAAAGGACAAGACCACCATCTATGGTAGTTTGAAGCTAAAGTAACACTCGTCGTCTTCAACCACCTAAAGGAAAAAAGCTTGATCTTGTCGAACAACTGAAGGGAGCTGCTTGTTGAGCTCGAAATAATCTGTGATTTCTTTCCGTCCATACAACCCACACACAAACAAGCCAAATGAGCTGCAAAAAGGAGTGTCGCGCCCGAGATCCACCTGTTGAACATGTAAACTGAACAAAGTGATCACGTATAGAGGTGGAATGCACCGGTGTGATGCCAATCCATAAGCACACTGATGTCCACAGGGATCCAAAGGTACTGCAAGAGATTAATACATGATGGGCCGACTCAGCCTCCCCACAACCAGTAACGCAGAAGTGAGCTGCAGGAGATAAGATGCCTCTCGTAACCAGGTTTATTTTTGTGGGTAACCTATCACGCAATAAACGCCACGCAAAGATGGAGAACTTCAAAGGAACCTGAGAATGCCAAATGAGTTTATCTGCATCATCCATAGTAGCTGCATCTTGAGAAGTCAAGAGCTGATATGCTCCCCGAACAGTGTAGCCTTCAACGGGATCAGACTGCCACTACCACCTATCTGAAGACTGAGCCTGCAATGAGAGGTTAATAAGTAAAGCCTGACACTCCCTCAACATCTCCTCCTCCCACGCCCACAAATGCCTCTGCCACTCCCATGCCTCCCCATCCACCCCCCACCCTAGAGAAAACATCTCAGCCACCGTTCGCAATTTGTTTTCCGCCAAGTCAAACAAACGCCCAAACCGCACACACAAAGGAATCCCATCCACCTAGGGATCAGTCCAAAAATAAGTATCTGACCCGTCCCCCACCCTTTTCGAAACATGATCCCGAAACCAACTACCCCCAAGCTCACCACCCTCCCTAATACGCGTTATCTCCTTCCACCACGAGGACCCTCTCCGCCCTCCATCCCGAAGTCTACCTCTTTCCACCCCGTACCTGGCTGCCAACACTCTAAACCACAACCCCTCTCTGTCCACTAGCATCCTCCAGCACCATTTACCTAACAGAGCTAAGTTAAACTCCCTCACCTGCCTAACCCCCAAACCTCCACACTCCTTACGTAAGCAAATAGATTTCCAGCTAACCCAAGAAGTTTTCCTAAAATCCTCACACCCCCCCCCCCCCCCCCAAATTATTTTTTTAATAAAAATAGATTCAATAGCAGAAATGATACCTGAGGGAGCTTTGAAGAAGGAAAGAGCATAGACAGGAAGAGATGTCAAGACGGACTTTAGCAGAACCAGACGGCCACCAAAAGAAAGGAAACGACTCTTCCACCCAGACAATCTATTATTAGAGAAGCAGTATTGATTATGATTATTATTTTGTTTTCTTCTTTTCTTGGTCAAATGATATGATTATATTATTCTTTCTAGTTGATAATTATTGATTTTTTTCCTATTATTGCATACACTAATTGCGAATGAATCACATTTTGATTTTAGCACACCAAACAATTATCGCAGTGAAGTTCAAACTCCAAAATCAGATTTTGATTTTAGCACGCCAAACAAAATGATAATTAAGGTTGTCATTGTTAGGCCAAAATGAGATTTGGAACAATGATCTATTTGATGTTTTAATGATATTAATGTATAAGAAGACAATTGGTAGCACTAACATATCTTCAGGTGTGTAGGAAATTATATATCCGAGGAACATATGAAAAGAGCTTAAAAGTCAACTCGGAGAATAAAGAGTCAATTCTAAAGTTATCTATGCCAAAGACAATCGTGGTTTTGAACGACGAGTCAAAAGCAATCAAGTTTTGAACAGAAAAGAATCAAGAAGACATCTACATTCAATAGTCAACTCTGAAGCGAGATAAGTAAACCATTTGTGGAAATCATCCTACGATGTGAAGACTGAATCCGAAACTAAAGATTGGTTCTGAGTTCAAGACAATCTCTAAGGATGGAGATGGGATCTGAAGACGAAGACAAATTTTGAAGAAGAGGTGTGTTTTGGAGAGAGGACTAGCCTCTATGTGATTCTGTGCTTATCAAAATATTCAAAGTGACAATAAGTCATCTCCTTCTTGAGATTAGCTCAATTGTTAGTGGGAATGAATTTGAACATGTACTTGAAATCAGGGTACGTGGTTCGATTTTCACGGAAGACAAAAACTCTACTAGAGAGACGGGTAGAGAATATCGTGAGGTATAACGTCGGAATTGTCTACTAAATACATAGAAAAGATGCTCGAACTGTTACACCTTCCCCTCTATGCCTGAAGTCGTTAACCACCACAAGGAATGCCACAACCTTGCCAAAGAAATTGTCCCGTTCTCGGTGACGAGTCTCAGAGGTTGAAGAGTGGATCATCAAGCAAGTGACTCTTGAGAGACAGGCAAAAATAAAGATCGTTTTCATCTTTCCTAACTATTTCTCACAATATTTACAATTTTCTCTTTGTCAAAATTTATGCTTTCCATTTATTTTGTTCTATGAATTAAGAAGCAATCCATTCACGGTTTCCTTTTATTAACAAAAAAAATCTATTAAGGAATGATATAGGTCCCTATGTAGATCAAAATCATTAGAAAGAAGGGAAAAGTTCTAGTAAGGAATGACACTTGACATTCTTGATAATGGTTAATTACATGTCCTTATATAAAATCATCACTTGACACATTCATTTTACTTTCATCGTTTATCTTCAAATCCAAATGGCTAAAAAATCATTCTTGCACAATGCATAGGAGATTCGGAAGAATATGTGGGTTGCAATTTTTTTCCTTTTTATTTTAGAATTATTAATTGTGGATTGTTGTATAATAGTATGATTTAGGAAAGAAGGAATATTGAGTATAAATCATATATGCTGTGAAAAATAGTTAGGAAAGATGGGGTGCATGATTATTAATGAGAATTAATTTTAAACCATTAGATTTAAACAAAATCAAGGGTGAGGATGTGGATCAACCCTAAAGAGTTACTCTTGGGGCCAATATAATCCCCCTCCATATTATAGTGTATAAAGCCTGTTAAAAAATTATAAAGACCATGTACGCGTGCAAGCACCGGTCGTTATACTAGTTATAATAGTAGCTGAAATTGCATCCACTACATTAAACAAAACAAGCTGACTTTTCAAATTATTAAGGTGTGATTTAAGCTAAACAAAAATACAAAACCAAATATAAAATACAAGTATTAAAATACATCATCATTACACAATAAAGAAGATGATGAGAATACCACGTTAACAAGATAACTTCATCATATAGAGAAGTTAAATGCACATTTTTCTTCTGCATTAAGTATCATGATCCAACAAGCCAAACCAATTACAGCTTTAACAAGATAACTTCATCGTAAAGAGAAGTTTAACGCACATTTTTCCTCTTCTGAATTGCATATCACCATCCGACAAGCCAAACCAAATACGCCTTTAAGTCTTCATTGCAGGTCTAACCAGTCCCAAACCAGAACCACTTCCCAAATGCTTGAAATCTTTGGCTTCAAGATTTTCATCATGACCAGCGAAACCTGTCCCTCCCTTCTTCAAATTCACCAAATGTCTCTCTTTACATGCCTTGTTGCAAACAAGACAGACCTTATCGACAGCCATAAATCTGTCAGAACATTTTTTACAAAATACATGCCCACATGAACTGAGAGCCACAAGTGACATTGTGTTGGTGAGAGTGGTTTTACAGCTAGGACAAACATAGGTCGTATCAAGTGCGTTGGGTTTTTTCTGCTCACTAGTATCTTCAGTGAACTGCACAGGGAAAAGTGTCTTTAACTTCAGATTCTCCTTTCCTTCCGGACAGATAGTACTGGTAGAAGGAGCTTCTACTTTAACAGAAGCTTCTGGTGTAGCAGAAGGCAACCAAAATGCCTTCATTGTCCTGAGGGCTTCCTCCTCATAGGAAGTGACCTTCACACTGTTTGCCCCATGGAAACCATTTTTATCACGGTTATAACTTCTATCACTGTATTGTGGTACAGCACCGTGATTTTGCTGATCAAATGCATCAAGCTCTTTAGCCTTCTGCAATGTTAATCTCTCTTCTTCCTCTTCTTTTTCTTGCTTCTGCTGAGCAGAATGGGCCACAAGCCTCCTATTTTATTGTAAATGACAAGATTGTAAATTTTCACCACAGAACACCGGTATCCATTACAAGAAAAACATAATACACATGAAAACAACATACATTCAATTGTTCTGAACAAATTAATGGAATATATTCTGCAAAAGAACTTAGACCAGCTATCACAATTTACAGGAAACAGCAATCTCTTGATAGAACTAGTAAATTCAAATTATTCAATTTGTGTATCATATGGAAAATTGCAAATATTCAGCAATAGCAGCTAATAGTATACCTAATATATAGATAAAATATTAAGGAAATTAACAAAAGCATTATAATTTATGTCAACATTTTAAATTAAATGGAAAGTTGAACTGCTGAACAAAGCCAATAGAAAAGCTTATGAAAAACTGGTTCAGTTATGGTAACTGGACTTTTGAGGGACTTGCAAGTTGCAACATTGGAACAAAAAGACCGACAAGAGATGGAATCACCCATTGATTTCTTTGAGCATTCAGTTGAAAAAATGAAGGAAAAAGAATGTTAGCGGAGAAGAAGTGGCGCAGCCAATAAGTTTTGGCCAAAATGACAGAGTGTTGAAAAGTCAAAGTGCGGTGGAAACGGGACCAGTTCTTGGTCACTGAGGAATTTAACAAGCCTATATCAGTCAATGAAGTTGTCAGATCGGGAATTTCATACGACAAAAAAATAGCAATTCAAGCCACAAGTGGGTTGACCACGCCCCCACCGGATGCTAACCCACATGTAGTTGATAGTGTGACATTACTGGAGGAGCAAACAACGTTCAGCACATCAATGAGTGTGTCTCTCATGAGTAACCGGGCTCAATCAATTACCGATAAACCACCACTCCCGGAGCCACCACATGGAAATCAGTAATCATAGTGTGGCAATTTGCAGGTCCTTACCAACTGTGTTGTTACGGTAGTGTACACAACTGCTACATCCTAAACAGCGGTCAATTCTTTTTTGGACTCAATCTTCTGATTCGCACAGGAAAGGAATCTTGGTAATCCAGTTGTAAAGTCTGGCCAATGATCATTCCAACCATGGAGTGGAATCAGGTGCTCCAGATCAATTGTATAAGAAGAGGATGAAGGAAGCACCACATGGAAACTTTGCAAAATAGGTTTATTTTGTGAGCTAATGGGTGAGCCCTAGCAGGCTTTAGTAAGGAGATCAATAAAGAAAAAATAAAAAAGCAAGTTATTCAATTAGCCTCTATTTTGGATTTAATGGGCCAAGCCCTAGCCCAAAGAGTTGAAGGAATACATGCCAAAATTCTCTTATCATTTCTGCATCCACCCTTTTTGGGCTTAATGAAGTGAACAGCTCAAGAGAAACCAGTATATAAAGAATGATAAAAATACCGGGGCACAGCCCTGGTGATTACGATGCAAAAAATAAATTTGTTGGCAAGGATCTGGAGGTGGTAAGACAGAATGGGCATGTAAGAAGGGGGTGGAAGACTCTATTACAGTTGGGGTCTTGGGGTGGCGAAATGTTATAGCAGAGAACTCGAGCAAGGTTGGTATGTTTTATCATCTTAATTCTTATTCACAACTTCAGATAGCGTTTGAAGCTGTCAGGGAAAGTAATGCCATAAAATGGGGTGTGATAAGTACAAATAAAGCAGGAAGATTTTGAGGAATGCACTCTCAAGACTTGAGAAGAATTTTGGTGGTGTACCTGAATAAGTACAGGTTATCAAACGTTTTGGGACATGTATGCTCAATTTGGTCAGATCGACATGGGGAGAAATTTAATAGAAAATCTACAAAAATTGATCCCCATGGTGCCTAGGCTTATCTTAAACTAAGAGAATTGCTAATTTTGACAGCACAGAAGCTGCACTGGAGGCATTTATAACCGCTACTACTATTTTAAAGATGGGAGATAAAAAATACCAATTCAATTATTCAAAATATTGGTGTTCTATTTGAAATAGGGATTACACTTCAGCAACCATTATGCTATGTATGGTCATCTTCTCTTATAGCTTTGTGATGAGCTTACAGAAAATAAGTGTCTAGCAGCACAAGATTTTCTTCACGCCTTTATCACAGGCCTGTGGCAAGTGGCATACATTTTGGCACATAGGTAGGCCACTTCCATCGTGTGCCAGTGTCACAACTCTGTTGATAAAGCAGTATCAACTATCAAGAGTACGGCTGAGAGATAAGCACAACTTAACTCTAAACCAAAGACCGGTCCTAGATTAAAATTAAACCAAATGGTAGAATTTGCCTTAATCAAGCCACAAATATTCTTGTACAGTGTTTAGAGGAGTTTGAAGAAGGTTATTTCTATTTTCCTTCTAGTTCTAGATTCTAATCTAAGTCTGCTGCCAGATTTTCTGATTCATCAGAGTTTTATATTGTATTAGTAAAACATATTCACTGACTCAAACACATATTCATTTCGGAATTTCGAATCTTGGATGGATAATAACTACTAAGCAACAAACAAAACATTGATTTAAGAGTCTTTTGCATCTAGTAGCTAGCAAATTAATGATTCATTCAAACCCCACAAAACAAGTTAAATTATCAACATAACATAAAACACTAATTTACTGAACAAATTCATCAACCAATACAAATTCCAATATCAAAATTTTAATTAAATTGCATCCAAATCAGTTCCATCTACACACATAATCATAACATAACACACATGCTTTAAACATCCAAATCCAAATCACATTGAAATTGAATATTGTAGAAACAAAAAATTCGAAAGTACCTTTGAATATCTTTCTTCTGAGACAACAAGCACTCGAGAATACACTCTTTACAGAAAAGATGACCTTTTTGGCAGCTCATCGGATCAATTAACGATTTGAGACAGAGGGAACAAGCATCGAAGGGTTTGATTGAATCCTTCCCTAATCTCTCTTTCTGCGTTCCATAACCAAGCTTACGCTTCTCGTCGTAGGTGAAGAACGCAAGATCATTGTTGTTCTTCGAATGTCTCTGAGGCATTTTCTTTCAGGAATTGATGATTTCACACAAAGATTATTAGGGTTTTCGATTGAGAGTTGATTTCATTCGTCGCGGTATCATCCAATAGGAAGGGATAATTTAGGTTTGGTGCTAATAGGGTTTAATTTTGGTATTTTTAATTATAATTTGTTTGGACTTTTTTATTATTTTTAAATGATGAATTTTGACATAAATATTTCAACAAATATTTATTTTTTTGTTTTAAACTGATTTTTTTCTTCAATATATAATATACTAGTGGCCAATCGGGCACGTTCCGTGCCCGTTTGTGTGATCCGTTTTTTGTATTGCGCTAATGTGTATAAATCATAAGAAATATTTAAATTTAAATTTCATTTTTATATAAATTAACTTTTTTGTACTTTAATTTTTGTTAATACAATATATTTTACACACATTGGATTACACACCAAAAAAAAATTCAAATTACTAAAATGACAAATTATCACATATTAGTCTATTAAGTTTTGTGGGACTCTTTATTTCAATGATTAAAAACTCTTGAAAAGAAAATGAAAATTCTACACCACAACTACGAACACTTTAGTCATGATAATAAGATTATAAAAAATAGAGAGATATACATCCATACGAATTAATAAGATTATCAACGATGCGGCTTAACAGGAAGGCCAAACATGAAATCTGAACCATGAGTGTTTTTCATTTCCCTGCATATATATATTTATATAAGTCGTCAGGAATAAAACAAAGTTAACTTAAAAAGAATGGACTATAATTAGCACATTATTGGCACGTTCATTTGGGGTAAATATAATTGAATACTTTATTAAAAAATTTGACAATTCTTCATACATCCATTTATCAATGATTTCTTGACTTTTGAAAAACTACATTGTATGTTGCAGAATGTCGTAGTCAAACGTAATATGTTGAATGCGTGAAAAAACAATTTTTTTTTTAAGAAGTGACTTAAAACAATATTAAAAGCTTATTAAAAAAAAAAATCTGATGAATGAAGATTTCTTGTTTTAATCTAGTGGCCACATAATAATGTTCTTTAATTTTTTAATTTTGTTTTTATTTGAATTTTCATGAATTGGGGTTGTTTTTGGTTATGAAGCATGTGTTTGATTAATCCATGAATTGGTGTTGTTTTTGCTCATGAATTGGTGTTGTTTTTGGCCACATAATAATGTTCTTTAAGAATGGAGATTAGTCCATTCTTTTATAAGGTTTTTGTAGCTTTTAATCTAGTGGCCTCTGTGTCTATGTGATCCGCGTTCTCGTCAGACGAATTATATTGCATTATTAACATAAACGTTTATAGAATATCTTGTGTCCGTCTTCTCGCTTTTTTTATAATGCTAATATGTATAAAAGATCAACCTTTATTTTTTTTTTTTTATAAATCTCTTTTTTTCTATTTTATAAATAGTTAGGTTTTTGAAAACAACAAATTAATTCAGAACATAATTTTGGCACAATTATAATGTTGTCCCCAGCCTTTTGAAAATAATAACACAAAAATGAAAATTAGGATTCAAATACTAAGTGCATCAGTATCACTTAGTTTATTGCTAGATCTATTTCCTCACAAAATGAATTATGTTGAACCATATAATATTGATGCACTGTGACACTAATTCAACTTTTGAACTTCAATGGTAGAGACCAATGGTTAGTTGAACTGAAAATCACGATTAAATCAATAAATCCCACAACAAATTAGAATTTAGCAAAAAAACTAATATGAAATTCAATAAACATAAAACCACCCCATAGATCTTGCATAACTGTTTCTTCAATTACAGGTTTTTATATTATAGAATAGATACTATCTGTATAAAAAAAAATAAAAAAAAAAGAAGAATAATCAATCAAAAGGAGATAATAACAATAATTATATAGAAAGAACCAAAGAAGAAAGTAGAGAATAAACTTGAAAGAAAAAAAACAACAGAGAGAGATTCTTACAAAGTTTTCAACAATTCATTTTGTTTCATAAGAGAGTGCAAGAAAATAAATCTAAGCCAAGAATTAAATATCAAAGTAGAAAGCATTAGAATTAGAAGAAGAAAAGTTGATCTTAAAGAAGGAAAAATGTGCAAGAATTTCTCCCGTACCTTTGTTCACTTTAATGTTCATCTCCTTCCTGTTTGTATTTTAATTTCAAATGTGCACAACAATATTTTTCACTGCCATATTTTTCATCAACAACAACTTCCCCTACCTTTAGTTTATGTAACCATGTATATTTTTGGTGTGGTGGTTATAATTGTAAGTTGTAACCCACAATCAAAAACTAAAATCAGACATAAAAGGGAAAATTAATTACTCTCGTATAAGAATGAATTAAAGATAAACTTGGAATGATGTAAAGGATGTTAAATCCTTGTAGTTGCAGAATGTCTCAGTAACATAATTTAAACAACAGAGTGAAAATGCTATGAATATGAATAAATAAAAAATGAACCATAGAACCGTAACGTGTATTCTTCAAACAATTTAGGAACCATCATTAAGAAGAGAGTTGTCATGAAGTCAATCTTTTCAATCGAAATTAATCACATACAAATGAAAATTAAATAAAACAGTACCAAGTTAACTAACATTTTAGGAGTGATTCACTGTATTTCTCCGGTTGGGAAACTTAAGTGCCTTCATTATTCTTCATGCCCTTCAAACAAATCATTGCCCAGAAGACTGCAAGAGAACATTAAATTGTGAAACATATATCACTAAGTACTAACCATTGTAAAGAAGAAAATACCAAAAATGTAAAATAAAAATAAAAAAACATTAAATAATACTTTGAGTCAAACACACTAAAGCCGTACAATAAAAAAAATGGTAAAACATGACAAAATCTTGATGGTTTATGCAACGTGTTTCACCGCAAGTTGCAAATAACCCATCTCTCCTTCATTGATTTCCATATTCTCTTTGTTTTATGCGGTTATTATTGACTAAATAACAGTTACATTTTATTATGTTAGATTGAAGTGATATGGAATGGTTGACAAATATTTAAGTTAAAACAAAATTTGAGAAAAAAAAAAGAATTGGATATGAATTTTGTTGAAGAAATATGGAGAAGATGTGTAAATAAAAAGAAGAGTATGTGGTTTTGGAAG